>OX457107.1:17500-10017500 GCA_949752805.1 Deilephila elpenor | reverse complement strand
TAGAGCTGCGAAATTTCCATGACAGAAAACACCTACTAGGTTGATGTGTATGTTTTGGGATACCTATATTAAGTAAATATTCTTTGGCTGATGATGATAAACGTAATTACATAAATAAATAAACCCAACCGTCACATACAAAGTCCTGACCCTAAACTAGGATCAAGGCTTATGTCGTTGGTATCAGAAACTACGAGAGACTTTTTGGTCTCACAAACAGACTCGAAACAAACATTTATTTCGGTGCAGGGATCGAACCCGCGGCCTCTCGTTTCATAGCCGGCGTCTAACCAACAACGCCACGGAGGCTGTCATTAGGGAAAATAATAAAAGTGAAGCTAATACTGTGCTAATACTATAAATTGTTCGTACATGGTACACGCATCTCTTTCTTCTGAATCACATATGAAAATTTAACTCCATTCCTTTATTATTTAGATTTAGCGATCCGGATGTGCTTGTTGATATTCCGAGATCTTAAGCCGACTTAATAGGAAAGTTTATAAGTACTGGACAAGTACTCTCTAGGGCTTTTGAAATCTAAACACATTTATTTCTAAAGTTATGGCTTGCGGTTTTAGTAATGTTCCGAAGTAAATCAATATTAACTTGCCGCAACTTAATTGCAAAATTTTGCGGTGTTAAAATACATTGTTCCCATATTTTATGGTGAGTTTAGTGCTAAAGTAACTTGCTGTTTATTGAAATATAAATTTATGGAATAGAAATATTAATTTTAGCGAACTTTATTTTAGTACTTAAAAATAAATCTGAAACGAATACTATTTTTAGTATATGTAAATATAGATCGGGAATTTTAAGTCTACATTTAATTATTTTTATGCAAAATATCAACTTTGCTACATTATAAGTACTGGACTTACAAGACAGAAGATCACAGCACAAACCAAAAACACATACTTAATACAGAAAGCAGAGATAACATTATAAAACATCCCAAATATTTTCAGTTGACCTTCCCCACACTTACGTGGCGGGATCAACGCAACACATCTTTATAAAGCGGGTTGGAGAAAGGATTTGACTTATGATTTTACGGACGACCGCCTATCTGACATCAACCCTCGCGAAATACTCGTATTCTGGGCAAATCATATGTTTTCGAATTGAAAGAGTCGAAGTGGACTGCATTGGGTATTCAAATTATTATGTTATTTGACGACTTACTTTTTTATTGATAGTTTAAAAACGAAAATATAAACATATTATAGTCCGGCTTATAATCCTACTGATTTTTATACTTCTGCTAATGTAGCAAGGCGACAAAATTTACAATACTTACTTTTTGTTCAATTCGCTCTCAATACGCCAGTATCAAATCAACAAAGTTAAAAGTTAATATCCCTATAACAAATAAATAAAATATTTTCACAGAATACTTCTGTACACAGCACTCAATTCAACTTGCACTAGAAGTCTTCACACTATTTATAAAGTTGAGTGAAAATCTAAACGGCCCGTGTTGGCCGATAGCGAGAAATTGTTGCGAACACGGCGCAATTCTGACGTCAGAAAATCAAATTAAATTGCTTATACAACGAGTACACACCTTCCAACCATGTTCAATTGAACTCGTATGTTTAAATCAATTTCTCAATGTGGCAGACGTCATAAATGCGTCAGAACGTAGGATTACCGTAATAGCATCGCTGATGCGTTTCATTAGGATTACTGAAGAACATAGGATCTTGCCAGCTATAGTTTGTGTTAGATTATTAGTATTCATCTGGAAAGCCACAACGGTAGACAATGGTAGAAAGCCTGTCTAAGTAGATAGTGAGACAAGCAAGTTGCAGGTCGAGGCTGTGTCTAACTCTACTTACATTGCATCGTGTGTACCATCTGGTGCATTGTAAGCCCTGTTTTCATACAAATGTATTGTAATAGAGTCTAAAAATTCGTTGCCAAAAATGCCAACGTTTGTAAGTCTCTCTTTAAGGAATTATTTTTCCTTGCAAATAACGTATCAGAAATACACACTATATTTGCATAGAGAAATTGAAAATAGATTTCAGATCCATTGCCTTTTCTATCTCTATCCCAAACCCAATGTGAAATTGTAGCAAAACTACATAGAAAAATTTACAAATAACAACGAAAATTCCAACATCAGCATCGCTTACAGTTGTTTTCCAAGAAACACACGATATTTCAACGTCGCCTCCATTCTGTAAAGCGGAGTGGGTGCAAAAGAGACACTTGTTAGCAACTTATCCCGTGGAGGAGCTGACAACTAATTAAACCAGCTTCTACGCCAGTTCACTAATTATATCAAGATACAAACAGTAATGATAGAAATAGTTTTCTAGGATTAACAAGGCATATTTTTAAGACTCCTTGTATTATCACATGTTTTAATATAACATCGTGTTTTCCACAAAAATATTGACTTTTTATTTTCATTATTTTGTACTGTGGCAATGGAATATACTTAAAAGTAATGTCCAAATACAGGGTATATCAAGACCGCGACCGAAAATGAAGCCAGGAGGTAGTATTAGTGATATAAAACACAATGCAAGTAAAAATTTTACAAAAAAAAAATCGTAATTTTTTTTTTTGTTATTTTTTACGTATCGTCGTATTAGAGTGATTAAACATAGTTTTTCTAAAATAATGACGTACATCGCTTAATTTTTAAACACGCAATGGTACGTAAGGGTTTAAATGACTTTTTTTGCAAAAACTAGGTATTTATTTACCCCTTAAAAACGATGATTTTTAAAAAATTGTAAAAAAAAATCCGTCGCTTATTTTGAAAAATTTTTAGTTGCATTGTGTCTGTAGCCGCTAAAACTACCACCTGGCTTCGTTTTCGGTCGCGGTCTTGATATACCCTGTATATGGCGAACTTTACGATATATTTAAAGAAAGTATATTTTATTGTTTAACTTTAATATTGAGTAAAAAAATATTGATAGACGTATTGTTGTTTGTTAGTCGTATGAAAAATTAGTAGTCGCCTTGCCAATTTGGGTTCATATTTTCTATAAACATTATTTTGTTGTATTAACAAAACATAGTGACTGAGAATGCGGAATGGCATAATGTTAAAAATCCGCTGTATAAAGTCATGCAACGCCAACGAGCTTGAACATTTTCAAACGGAATTGAATGTGAAATGCAAAATAGATGCCACGAACCTCAACGCATTTTCGAGGATTTCGTTTTGATATTTTCGTTTTAAAACTAGACATAATTTGAGGATTTATTTCATGAAAAAATGAGCTGCATATAAATATTTACTTTAGTTTAAGAGATGCTCATGTTTCAATTACTAAAACGAATGACTATGAAGCATGGATACTGGGGGTTACTCTATGATCCAAAACGCAGATCGAATATTCGAACGTCATTCGTAAAACTGTACGAATGTGCCTAAGTACTCTACAAAATGTTCGAATCTTCGATCAGACGTCCTAGCCATAGACTAAATTAGGGGTGAATCATAAGTATCATAGAGAATAGTATTGATTTTTAGAAGACGAAAACTTATAACTTACTTAGGACATCGAAAGCTCGAACATTCGAGTTTCGTTTCAGATCGTAGAGTAAACCCCCAGAACGAACGTCAGAAGTTCTTCTGTGCTAAGGAAAGTATGTTGAGCCATTGGTTATTACAATTTGACAATATGCAGGCAAACGTTTAAATATTCTAACCAGATTCGTCCCAGGTATAATAAAACTTATTCACACATTAGTCTATGTTGGTTTTTGGTTCACTGATGACATGTCGTGTATTCCTTTTTTTATCCAGGTTTGTCTTTCTACTATTATATTCATTGCTTTTGACGAAAATTATATTTTTTTCAACGTAGTAGCGTGCACCAATTATATCAACCATTGATAAAAGTTTTACATCATATTTTATAATTTTTTCTACAAACAACTATTTACAGTTCTCTATCCGATTCCTATGTACCTCTCTACGATATTTTTCCATAGAGTACATTGTTGTTAGCAAGCTTATCTTCAACAAAGGTGCTAAGAGGAAGTTATTACTCGCTTTAATTGTTATCCTCCGGCATACTCAGATAAAACCCCAAGTACTAGGATGTTTTGTACGACGAATTTGCTTTTTTCTTTAATTCGATACAGAGTTCTTATGTTATCTTCTGTTTTATTACACCCAACCAATACAAAACACATAAAAGTCTTTGTTTCACTACAGGAATCGAATTAGTAACCTTAATTTTTTAACTTTATGATACGCCACCAAGGTCGTCAAATTGTAATTACTACACCAAAATACCTTACTTATTCTCCTTGAGACACATACTTGGAACCAATTAAAATGCTCACACAAATATAATAATCAAATCCGCATTCTATCACAATCCCCGTCTAAGCTCCACGCAAACTCATCATTAGCGAACGACAAAAATAAATAAAAAAAATAATAAGTTACTCCATTGAAAATTAACTCATAATTAGAAGAATAATCAAACAATAAACTCGACAAGATAACAGCCGTAGAAGCAATTTGTACCGAGGCAGTTTTCACAGATTTTAATTAAGGAAAGGCGGCGCGTTGAATGTTCCATCGGTCTGACAGATAAGTTTGTCTTTATTTTACAAGAAATATTAGGAACGATCCTTAGTTGTTTTTGTTATTAATTACACTGCAATTAATAAGCCGTTTTGATGAAAACATTAATAACGCGGCAATTCATCACCGCTTGTATACTTATAATAATTAATACCTGTCGTGAATTTAATATGCTTTACACGTAATATTAACTTATAATATTCAATCACAGAATTAAAGGTTAATTTAAATGCACGGTATATGTTTTGAAATAGGAAGCAGATAAAAGCAGTATAAAGGAGGTTGAATACATTCTATAAATTATTGTACGTGGTGCTGTGCATTAAAAACAAGAAGAAAGTGAACGTGATGGTGAAGAGCAGGCGGGGGACGACGCGCCCCAACAACCTGTTGCTGCCAATCAATAACATCACTAACCCACCATTGTTCCCCTGAAACCGACGAATCGTCGCCAAGCTCATGCACACACCAAACACATTCACACTTGCATTCTAACTAAAAGATTCCAATCTAACATTCACACATCAGAGGCTTTCGTAATCAAAGCTGATATTTAACCTGATATCGACTAAACAATATTGCAACGCTCAAAACGCAATTCGACAAAGAGCTGATAAAATATTACCAACTATCGGATTAACCTCAAAACTAAATCAATGTCCCTAACCGATTGTAGTTAAGCCGTGGAGGCCAATAAAAGAGCTTAACGAAGCCTTGTTCAAACAGGAACGCTTTAGATAAGAGGATAATCAATACACCGTGTTGAATGGGTGAAAGTAAACGAGAACAAAACTGCGACGAATAAACGTAACGGAACTATAAAGCATATTTAATTCATTAACCAGATCAGAGAAATATTTGGATTAAATAAAAGTTAATATAGCTGAAAGAGTTGTAGAGCGAATGCCTAATTCGTTGTCGCGCATGTTCCGAGGCCGGTCAATAACCCGACGGGTAGAATCTTGAACTTGAACCACAAAGAGAAATACGGAAATGCCAATATTTTTTATCCACCGTTCAATTTAGAAAGACAAATGAGAGGTCTGGTAGGGATTGGACCGGTGTTATCAGGTGAAATAAATCACGGCGGCGAGCGATTTGTTGAAACCAATCGGGAATTATTGAGTGAAGCGCCGCAAGGTTTACAGAACAAAGGCTCGTGGTGTTGGAAAATTGACAGCGTAATTGAGGGACCTCTGAAGCATCTGTGAAATACGGACGGAAATTTGACGTCTACAACTCACTGTTATTAGTGCCGTGCGTCGACGTATACTTTGTAAAAAAAATTGCTCTCACAATTTTGCTTATATTAAACTCATTTGTATGTGAGGAGCAGAAATTAGGTATTCCAAGATCATATGAATAATTCATCGAGACTTCGTCTCCGAGCTGAATATAGGTCGAAGAAAGCAAGTTTGC
Organism: Deilephila elpenor; assembly: GCA_949752805.1. Classification (NCBI taxonomy): domain Eukaryota; kingdom Metazoa; phylum Arthropoda; class Insecta; order Lepidoptera; family Sphingidae; genus Deilephila; species Deilephila elpenor. The sequence continues at coordinate 10,011,511 of OX457107.1, read as the reverse complement.
AGTTTGTTAGTCATAAATTTGAAGACCTTTTAGAATGTTTAGTACTACGTAATATAAATTGTGTAAAGATACATTTACGCGAAGCCCGCACAAAACCTCACAGGCTCTGCGTTAAACCGCAAGTGGAGGAAGTAAAATAAGATCTAATCAACGTACGTAACGAATATGTGCTACAACTTGATAAGCGTTTTATTTTTATTACATAAGGTCGCGTTGACTTCTTATAATAATATATACTTTAACTTGGATTTAGTACGAATACGAAACAATGGATATTATCACACATTTTCCTAGCGTCTTTGAATACAAAATATACTGGCGCATGTAAGACTTAGTTAAAAACTGTTGTGGTTTTAGAATGGTGTATAATTGGGGCTTATTTAAATTCTGAAAGAGACCTCTGGTATGTTGTGTAATAGCTCTGTTTTATTGAATTAAACATTTGTCAGTCCCCACACGTTGGTTCTTTCGAACTTGACAATGATTTGTATTTGAAGGACGTCGGGCGGCCGTCGGCTGCAGCTGCCGTTGAAACAATGGACTTATGTGCCGCACACATTTATGTTATGATTAACTCACCCATAGTAGTGAAAAGCATTCTAAAGAAAAAAACTATTTCAATTAATAGATAAAATCAAAACTTTAGCAAAATAACATAGCGAGATCCCGCTCAGATAGTCTCTTACACGAATATAATTTGCTATTAAATAAGTTCTTGATTTTAAACCCGTTTACGCCATGTTTTCAGTGATGATGACATCCATACCACCCACGCTATGGTGAGAACTAATCCAGTTTTTGAATATTTATACAACGCTTGATATCAAGTTGATAAAGCCTAACAAGTTTGTTTATATCACAATCTAATAGATCAAAATATAATGGATAGTGGCATCACTGGTACAATAATGTTGGTGAGTCGTGCATTATTTCTCATACTCTAATAATTCACAAAATAATTGCAGGACCTAACAAAAACGATGGAAAATGATGATAATGACTAATGAGAATGAATTATTAGCGACAAAGATAAATCGGCGCACACGAACGAAACTAACCAGAAAGTAATAGTGCGTAATACACGAAGTGGTCTTTATTGCGTAACTAAAATTCATGATCCAAATTAGAATTTCTCAAGAAACTGCTTTATTAAGCCATTATTTAATCGTAACTGGTAAAGTGTGAGTTTTATGCAATACCAATAGCTGGTATTGTGAAACCACTTTCAGACATGAAACTCTGTTCCTAAGAAAGTCGACGGCGATGTTTCTAAAATTTCAACGTTAAAGTATTCGTGTTCCAGTTTTGAACTTTGACTGGTAATAGGCTTTTATAACGAATCAAAGGAGTGTTAAAGTACAAACAATTACTGCAAAGTAGGCCAAAATACTTTCGCAATGTTCAATCAAAACAGTTTGGTAAAACATCCGTTCGTTACAAAGTTTTGAGTTCAGCAGTATTTTTAGGTACAAGAAATTATACCATTTTTCTTCTATCGACCCTTATTCTGTACATGTGTAGTATGAAATGATTTTATGCATGTTGTGAAAAGATTTGGCTTATCACATTACGACCGGCCTTCTCCAGACCTCAACCTTTTGGGGACAATACTATACATATTTATACACTTAATAAAACGAAAAGTTGATTGCAAGAACCATTCCAAGTAGTGGCGGTCCTTCCATACAAGCCCAAAAGCCCGGCTTGCCCTACATAATACGTATTTACTCCATATTGAATACAAACTATTACATTCAATACAACAGTCATTTATTAGAAAACATCTAGCATTTAATTTTTTTGAATTTACCGCGCCGCGGTCCAATGAGACGCCAGCGCCGAAGCGCCGCGAAATATACATTCATTTAAATTTTAAACTATACTGAACATGAAAAGACGGAGCACACAGCACATATATCTATCCTTTTCTCTCTCGTGTGCTTTTACGGGGCTTCTAGCAACGCGTGAACTGTATGGGGAAATGATATTACTCGATCGCTACGAATGTATAGCTATAGATATGTTATATAGCTGTTTACTGTACACGAAATGCCCGGCTTCGGCCTTGATGATGTAAAAACATCGTGCGTTGCATGGTCGTCACGTGATTATTTGTTAAATCAATTACATCTATTGTTATTAAATTAAATTGGTTCCTTTTAGAAATTATTTCTAATATTTTTTTTAGAACAAATAATGAAGTTTTAATATTTCTTTTAATAAATTGTATCTTTTGTATTGTTTATTTCACGTTTACTGGCAATACAGCACATATTTCTACTAACTTCATTTGTATTATGATTTATGAGTTGTGAATGTGTTTTGTTTAAGGTTAATGTTTAGTTTTTTTATGTTATTTAAACTTTTTGATACTATTATGAGTTGTATTGTTTTCTGTGATGGTTTGAGTGCGATGGTGAAAGCGTTCATTGCCGGTAAAAAGGTAAATTCATTCAATTATATTGAAAAATAAACCGGCGCGAAAGCTATGCCGGGTTTGTACATTTAGTAAGTCGTGGTAAATCACAATAGACATTTCTTCAGTTCAGTGTAATAAACTAGGTACGTACTTTTATTACTACATGCTCCCTTTAAAGCTTTTAAACAATCGTGATTCATATGTTTTTAAATGACACGTCTTGTGTGTTAGATTGTTTGGATTATAATGCTTAAAATTTTCATTAATTTAGGTGGTCCTTTCAAAAGGCAATCTATTATTTTAAATTCAGAAAAAACATTTAAACATTAATGCTTTAATAATAATTTCTGTTTGCAATTTCGGTTAACCTCGAAGTCGAACACGACACCACAGAATAGTGATGGCAATAGAAATGCAATGAAAATTGAAAAGTTACGGATGCATGTTCACAAGTAATCTATATTAATTGTTTTAATCGTAAGATTAGGTGGTAGGTTAGCCGACGTATTATAAATTAATTTTCTTCGTTCTTAGTAACTTTGTGTTTCTAAAATAATATTAATTAAACGTAAAAAAAATTTCGGCTTGCCCTACTCCAAAACCCTAGGCACGCCACTGATTCCAAGAACCAAGAGACAGTCGAGTACCCAACAAACTATAATGCAGAAGGGGCCATAGGTATTCAGGAGTGTTCTTGATAGTGACTTACACCGCTGGAGCGTATAAGTGGCTACGATGAACCAGGAAGTTCGCTAAGTAAAGGAACTAGCAAATATTTTGATTATGCAGGAAACTTCGAGTAAACATTCCATAGTTGAGCATAAGTTACCTATAAGCATATCAAGAAACCTTTTACAAACTTAATAAATGTCCAATAAATTTGGTACAATATGGAATTTGGTACTTAATATCAACGGTTTTGATGTTAAATGAACTTTAATTTTATCTATATTCTGTTTGTTTATAGACGACGTTACATACCCATTCCGTGACACAGATTCCACCAGTTTTATATAAACATTGAACACGCACAAACGATTTCGTGTGATACAGCGACTAAGGAACGCAATAAAGCATTAAAAAAATAATTAAATATACAGCGAGCAACAGATCCGATGGACGAGCAAGAAGTATTATTTAAAAGCAGGTCACGTATAAATGAAATTGCAAAAGGAGGTATTTACCAGACGACATCCGCCGGAAATCATTCCTAGGAGACACACTGTATGGATTCGATCACTCGGATAAAATAACTAAACATCCTTTATACACTGTAATTAGATGCTATATTGCAATAATATTACTTATTTGCGAAATTAATGTTTCCTTGAAGACAATTATTATAATTCCATCGAAAAGTTCGCCCGTTAAACGTTACAATGGTGAGGTAATGAATAAAATAAATATATTATGGCAATAGTGGTTCTTGGTAGACACATAAAATGATTTATAACTATAGATAGGACTGAATGTGAATGTGGTAGATAAACTAGAACCAAAATTAGAAAGGGAAGCACGAATAGTATACGGTACGTATGTTACTTAATGTTAGGTTAGGAAGACAAGTAAATTCTAAAGGTAATTTATTTTTAATAATTTGATTTATGAATAATAATTGGAACTCGTAACTGTTTGTAATATATTGATAGCGAAATCAAACATGTGGTTACATCAATAAGGCAATACGTGCATCGTTGCCAAGGCTTCGTTTATCCACGTAGCAACACTTACAAGCAATATTTCATACTTCGAATGTTCTACGCATTCGCAAGCATGAATTTGTATTAGCAAAAGCGATTTTATAGGTGGTGCAGCTATTGCAGTTCTTTGCATATCATTAACTTTATGTTGCTAACCACAGTCGCAACATAGTGTGCAACGCGTTGTGACGAAAGCTGCCGTTCAATACGGATTAATAGGAAATTTACTACCAATTTATAATTTTATATCTAAAAGGCATCACAATAAAACCTTATGTATTTTCTTGATTCATCTGCAGTAAAAAGACTGCAAAAACTATTAATGTTGATATTATAGAATAAAATTGTCAAATGTTGCCGTTTGAAGTATTTTTTGCATGTCAAACAAGGTGTATAACGTATCGGGTATAGCAATTTCGCAGTCCATTGCGCTGCAAAAGCGCATGTGTGTCCAACTGGCACCGCAAACATTTGTATGGGCCACAAGTATTTGCCTCAAATATTGAATCTAGGTGTTGAGGAATTACCGCCAATATTGTCTGTGAAATCAAGTATAGGCCGAGCAATGTATATTGATTTGTGTACGGTTAAGCTTAGCGTAAAGTAATTTGTAAAAATTATAGGACAATCGACATTCATAATGAGCACGAAAAGGTAACTTCTAAGTTATCTTCAATGTCGTAATCTGATCTGAATGAGATAAACATCATGGATATCTTACAATTTCGAACAATCTTTGTTCTTGCCTGTGTATACGGACACAATTTACGATTCTTGTCAAACATTAATAGCGTGTAAAGCAGTTGGCAAAGCTGGCGAAAAGAAACTAGATTACTGGTGCGAATACAAATTAAATTCTGTTATATTACTAGCTTGCAATAACAAAACTTATACTTAGCTAGTTTGCAATAATAAAAGTTATTGGACTTGCAAGTTGTGTAACATTGCATTCAGCAGCTGTATTAGAAAATAAAGGACCTAATTTTAAAATCAATGCAAATCTGCTTTGGATACAAAATATAGCTCGGAAACAGGAAGATCACGTAATATTTCAGCGTGTAAGATAAACGGTAACACCCTCTTTCTTACATTCTAAATCTTCATTCCCCTAAGAGAAATATCTTGGAAATTTTGCCGTAACCCTCTCTGTTTGGCCAATTTTCGCTAACTGCCCGACATAACGCACTTCCCGCGGTCGGTAGCTGAATATGCATTTAATCTTGTTTATCTTCTGTTCGAAAATGTACGAATGTCAACCGAGCCGTACAAAGGCCGGTGTGAACAGAACACTGCAACAATCCGCCCGCATCGTGGCCCATTCCATAAACAGAGATGAATTCTATTTTAAAATTCCGTGACAGGTTATTACAATGTGCATTCGGTTTCGTAATGAGGACAGAGTGACAGAAGAATGAGGTTTTTCTTCGAATCTCCGGCGTCCGTTACACAGTCGTCTTTTAAAGTCTCAGCTTGATAATAATAGATCCTACAATTGTTGATTACTAGTACTACTGTGCCTATAATGATTGCTGCACTGACTAGCAAGTCTAATTGTTTCGACACTGGACGCAAACCAGTAAGGACAAGATGTTTCACACATCGCCCTTTACCGTGCTAATGCAAGGTCCTAATCTTCAACACGAGGTAATCAAATAACTGCCGATAAATTGCAGCATATTATGTAACCTGATCGTAAAGCGATTATATTATGTTAACCCACTTGTACAGTTTGCACGGGATGTTTATGGTTGGGCTCACGACGCGCCGATGTTTATATTGAAAACACCGGACCATTTCACAACTAGGACAAATCTAGTGGTACACGGAAAACTTAACTGACGAAAACAAATCCCGTTAATGAGATTATATCGGCGCTGACCGATCGGATTGCCTGTCCACCCAAACAGTAGTAAATCATAAAATTATTCACGGATGAGTTGCTACGGAAAGGCTTGATTTGGACGTGTTCATACAGTATTACGGGTTATTGACAGGAATTAATGTAGTTCTGCAAGTACCGAATTACTTTGGGACAATTTGGCGCAGTTTATTTGTAATTTCACGGACTGTGACGGCTTATGTGAATTGATTGATAGTATAAGTAACAACTGGTTGGCTAAGTCAATTACTCGTGTTGCAAACTTTAGATATCTCCAATAATGTGGTTAACTGTAAATATCTGCGGAGTTAATATAAAAATATTTCAAATTAAAAACTTGAAATTACATTTGCGTCGATATAATATTCAAGAGCTTTACAAAGACAAACATTTAAGCAAAGGCTATTTCAATAAACCTATCGTTCAACTAATCGAAATATTTTTTTTGCTCGAATATATTCAACAATTTTATATTCTAGGCCGATATCATTGAGTTCAGGGTCATTGATTAGGCATTTGAGTTTGTAGACCGCGGGCAGGTCACAGAGGTTATTAGCACGACCGACAATCCTAAGGTCGATCAACTTTAATTTGATTAAAATGGATTGTTAAATAAAATTCACGAGCTTAATTAAAACCTGTTTTTATATTCCTTTGCTATTTTATTACTATTGATCCTTTATTACTCGTCTGCGGTTGGTGCAAACATATAATTTCAAAATAAGGTTTACAGCATGTTTGCTTTTGATAAATTGTGGTTTGTGGTGGTTTGTGAAATTAACACAATTGGCAATGAAGTAAAAAGTTTAAATTGCAAACAAATAGTTATAGCAAATATATTGTTCATTTCATTTATTTTGATACAGAACCATACGCATTACCAAGCCATGAGAGTTTCAGTATCTCCTACAGATATTCGCATGTACGCGATGCCTGCAGCAAGCGTTTGGAATGATCGTATAGTAAAAGCCGATAGCATTAATTGTGTAGTTTTTGTAACACGTGTGGAACCCATTGGAATATTTCGGGAAGCCGGGAGCGCCCTTCTGTCGCCGATGGTCATAGCGTGGGGCGCGACTGTTCGATCAATACAGGGCTTCCCTATCGATGCCGGCTGCGTAGCCCACTTCCGAACGTGTTTGCGTTCACGCAATTCGCTCACATTAATTACTTATCGCCTAACAACTGCTTGCGTTGACTCATTCCGTGTCTCCAATTTGTACTGTATTTTTATCGATGAAGTCATATTTAGCAGTTTTGGCATTGCTTTTTGCATAGCAAAATAAAGTCCAATTAGTTATTTGACGTACGTGTGTTCTACAAGTACTGTCTTTACTTTTTTTAAATTGATGTGCATGGCGAGGCGAGCATGCCATTCGTCTGATGGTAAGCGATACTACTGCCCATGGACAGTAGCAAAAACTAAAAGCACCATAAATTACAAAGTAATGCTCGACATTCCACTGCGCTCGCCATCCTGAGACATAAGATCTTTAGTCTCATAACGTCCAGTAGTTACTCTGATTAACTACCCCTTAAATTTCTAATCGTTTCTACATATATACTTTTAGTACCTATGTCTTTACGCTGCTTTTTTCCATACTTCTAATTAGCTGTCTATCTTTCAACAACAGTATAATTTTCAACTAAATCACACTGTTTCAAACTCGATCTATTCTAATGAAGATATTACTGTCTATTGCCAGTTGGAGGAGCATTAATGAATACGCCGTATGATCAAAGCCTACATACGTATCCAATGACGGCTTTGTACACCTAGTTACAGATACCAACTGGGTTGTATTGCCCCGCCTGTGTGCAACGGAGGTTGATCATACTGTAAATAGGTTTCCTTTGAGAATTTTTGATCACTTAAAGCGTATTGATCGTAATTTGTTATTTCGAGTTAAAATTTAATAGTAGCATTCTACTGAAAGTTTTCATTCTGAACTTAAGTTTTGATGTAAATCGAATCAGAAATCGTACACAAAAAAAGGACTAGTAAGAATAATCGCAGGATCTTAGTATTCAAAACCCAAATACGTAATTCCAAGACCTATGTGGCGATAAGTTGATTTATAAACATAATATTCTAATAAAGTATCTTACTGGGTATAACGATATGGCTTTACATTTTAAGACAATGAAACCATGACGACGAAGTTATCTGTTGCTTTGATCTAAGTTTTACGCAAGTGTTGATAGAGACAGATAATAGAATTATATTCTCATAATGAATTAAAGTTGATTTTTTAATTGTTCGCAGCTGACATTTAATTAAGAGGTGCGGTCGGATAATGGATAAGCCATCGCAATTTCGAACAATGGGGAGGGTAGAAATTTTTAATTTAAATGTACATGTCCTGCCTGGGGCTTAGTCATTGAATTATATTCCAGGGAATATGATTACTAGTGAAATAGAAGACATAACCCCTCTCAATAATGCAGATCTATGCCCCGCAGTGCGACTTATACCACCTAAAGTAGATAAAAAATAAATGGATATAAATAGTTTACTAATGACAATACTGAATGAACAATAAACATGATCTTTATTAAAGCTTATTAATTCTATGTAAAAAATTAATTTTAATTATTTTGTTAAAATAAAGGTGCCCTAATAAAGTTCACTAAATGAAAAGCGAGAGCTTTTAGAAGATAAGTTGTGATGTAAATTCAAGAAATTTTTGACGTACAAATAATAGCTTTAATAGACGTGTACAAAATGATGAACTTAAGGAGATTTATACATTATAGGAATTAAGGTCTACTGGGACTCAAGGAAAGAACTCATTAATTAGTATCTATAGTAAATCTCTAAAGGCTGGCAAACACCCACGCCTTCCTTAGAACTCGTAGGTGTAAACGGCGAAGATTACCTACTACCATAAGCCCTTTACTTTGCCTCTTCAATAAAAGAGACGCCATGTTTTAGTGTACCCGTCGATAATTTTATTCGGAATATACTCAATGAATTCGGCAGAGTGTTGCGCAGTTTTATATCCCTTACAACCGTCAATTTGGGGTTTATAGCGAACTGTGTGGGGAACGTCACTGCACGTCGAAGTGACGGTGTGTGTGGAATTTCATTACTTTTTATACTTACTAGAATTTGGAAGGGTTAATATTGAATATTATTAAATTATAATAATAGCCATTGGGGCTACAGTCGATTATTGCGTAGGTTGAAGTAATAAACAAATCTAATGAGATCCTTTTAGTGATTGTTATCTTCTTGTAAATACTCACATTAAATAGTACGGTATCAAAAACAAACAAATTTTTAAAAATGTTAGAAACATTACAAAATGTTAGAAACATTACAACTTTTTTCAAGAATCGAGCTGCAGGGTAAAAATGAAACGACGCGAATCTTATACGTTTTTTAATAATCAAAATATCCATGTGAATAAACTCGACTTTAAACGTGACAAATTTCAATTTGAATAATGATGAACTTAGCTAGAATTTGTGTAAATATTTCATACGCGAAGTCAAATCGTGAGAGGTTCTGAATCCACATTAGCGTATAATTTTCCACCTTCATAAACTTTCGATCGAGTTGGCAATATATTTGACATTTCAAGTATCTACGCCTTGCCCGAATCTTCGTTGTTGATTATAATTATTCGCCTAAATCGAGTAGGCGTAGTAGTAGTATCGAGTTAGCCATTTAATAAGTTAATTTACTTAATGAATCCACTGACTAGACTATAATCACAATGATATTTGCATCCCAGGAATAATAGCTTCAATTGAGGAGATTCCCTTACATCCTTGCGGGAGGTTAGTTGTAATTTCAATTGAGAGCCTCCGTGGCGCAGTTGGTTAGACTCCGGTTGTGACACGAGAGGCCGCGGGTTCGATCTCCGCAACGAGACAAATATTTGTGTGATCCACAGGTATTTGTTTACCCACGAAACAATTTAGCTGTTATCTTATAAATTACTCAATACAAATTACATCTCTTTCTATTTATATTAAAAGCATCCTCTTGTATCTACGCGATCAATTCCAGTAAACCACAGTCCAAGTAAATAATTCAATAACCTGGCAAATCCAGATGATCCTATAATCCTAAGTCCTAACAATAGACTGGCCTCTGTTTCAGGATGAGATATCTCTATCCTGCGTTCCCTCTGCAGGTAGGAACGCAATAAATATCACTGGAAGCCTAAGCGTGCAGGTAACACTAAGTTTCACGGCGCTGTTAGACGCTTGTCTGTTATTTATTGTTGCGCCAACGGGCTCAGGGACGCTGGAGATCTCTAAATTTACCTCTTTTATCTTGGATGTGCCCTATAACCTGCAAAATGCTTTTTCAAGGGGATGGATTTTTATTTAATTTAAATTGTTGTGGATTTCGAAGAGCAAAGTATCTTGAATTTTAGCTCAGATAAAGATGACAACCACCAAGGTCCATCTCAGGTACACATAGATCTATGCTGATCTTTTTGATTCCTGTTCATTAGTTTCAAAAAGCAGAGTCTGTAGAAGTTTAAGCAATTTGATTTGAGATACCAGTATCTCAAACTATGTGGGCGATGAGAAATAAAATTATACGTTATGAAAAGTAAACAATTATGCTCATTTATACTTTCTAAACAAATGCGGATAATACTTATGGTACACAGAACCAGTCTCAGGAGTCGGTCTGCAAATATATAGTTACTTTGCCAAATTAGTTAGTTTCACATTTTGATGAGGATCCGTGAAAAGGTCAAACCCACGCTAATTAGACTCGCACAAAGCGCAAATGTTCATGTTAATGGCAAACTCGTTGGCTTAGAAAAGAACATTATCTATTTACATAAAACATTTCGAGTTCTAGATGTACTAATCCTGACATTCATCTTGAGAATTGCTCTTAAAACTTTATTTCCGTACGTACCATCCAGGAAATCTTAATAAGTGAAAAGAAAATAAATTAACTTTAAAGGTAGAATTTATCAAGTAAGGAAAGGAGGAAAGAAGATTATAAACTCAATAAGGAAAAAAATATATAGGACATAAACAAGATAATTTGCAGTAGAAAGAATCCAAATTCCAAGAGGTTTATGGAATTGGCATATCTTTAAAATAGATATTTTCTGTTTCTAACTTCGTATATTTGTATCGAAGTAAATGCCATTTCCACATAAAACCAGATACCTTAACTACACAACTAATCTACCGTGAATTCATTCGGCTGAGTTTTACGACAGTTCCCTGAGGAATATCATGACGGGTACGAGATAAGTTATGGCTCAAATGTTAAACCACACGTCATGAGATAAAACTTTGCTATATTTTGATACAACCTACACAAGTACCATTGCTGTATACGCTGACCTATCAGTCTTTTTTATTTCTTTTTACTTTTTTAGAAAATGCGTGGTGGCCTGTTGGTAACGGACCAGACGCGGCTGCCTACATGTTCACGGTGGTCGCGGGTTCAAATCCCAGGGCACACCTCTGACTTTTCGGAGTTATGTGTGTATTGATAGTCAATCACCACGCACTTTAACGGTGAAGGAAAACATCGTGAGGAAACCTGCATACCGTAGCGATTTTAAAGAATTTCTACGGTATGTAAGTCCGCCAACCCGCACTAGGCCAGCGTGGTGGACTATATGGCCTAACCACTCTCAATCGATTCTCTCGATTGTAGAGTAGGCCCGTGCCCTGCAGTGGGACGTATATGGGCTGATATAGATATAGATAGAAAATACATGTCTTATGTTTATGTATATTACAATTTTATGTCGTTAATTTTAACTTGTATTAGCTGTAAATCCATTATATTATTTTCTATGACCTCTAACGAATTCATGTCTATTGCTTAAAAAGGATAACTTATCAATCACAAATTTTCTTTTACTCTAGATTTCATACTTCCAGCAGATTAAAAACAGTTTTTGACATTACTATTAAAGAGGCCAAACTGAATCGATTGAGTGATCTTTTACGCAAAATATCCATTACATTAAGTACCTGATATCGTATGCTTTCTATGGTATTGGTTGTCTACTGGCACTCGTCATCAGATCGTCCCTCTGGAAGTCTGTCCCGTGGGGAACTGCACCCTCTTCCGGAGGGTGATCGACAGTCCATAACCATTCCGCATCAACAGCTTAGTTTACAAATATAAAATTATGGCTTAAATTGTTTGTTTCTTTTTTAACACATTTGATGTTTACTTGGTTTCTTTTTCTTTAATTTGTTTAGTGCTACATGCAGTAGTGAGAATAGTGACAAATAATATAATGAGAAGACATGATGTAATTTTGATATGTTACGTAAAACCGCATTGTTGTTATTCCACATAACTGCGAAATAAGGGACGTAGTCATTATTACTAATTTATAAACCCAAAGCTAAAAAGGTCGGAGAGATTCTATCTTATCCTTATTATTTTTATAACAGATTTTATGTAGTTGCTATTGATAAATATGGACAAGGCGTGGTGAAACCGATAATAGCAAAGATTAAAATGTCATGATATCATGCAGGAAACGATAATTGGTTATTTATGACATCAATTTATTTAAGTAATTGATTCCTTTTCCCATTAGTGTAATGCTATTAATAATGGCCGCCAGACTTGAGATTTTCAGTTCAGTTTTAGATAGAATCTGAAAATATAGCTCGTCAGAGATTGAATATGAATGTTCCCCAAAAGGTTAAGGTCAGATGCCCGTCGTAAAAATATAAACCAATACTTTATCCGACACTCCTAAAGTAAGCCGTCATGTTGACGACAGATTTTGCTTATGATTATGTAATGAGTCTAACAATATCTGGATTAAAAGAGAATAGAAAAAAGTTTCGAAAGTAAAGTGATAAATTTCAGTTCGTTCGTTAATATTTATGATTATAGACTATGATGGCTATTTTTTTATCATAGTGGCGATTATGTCTCACCGTTTCACAAAAATATGCCCAACTGTTGAAAACCGTAGTCTCTCATTGCTTGACTATACTGAATAAGTAATTAAGACAGAAGATATGACCTTAGTCGACATACAAACTGCTCTAAACAGCCCACACCTGTCTTCTTTAAAATCAGTAAAAAATACTGTTTTACGTAAAGGCGAGCCCACCTCGAATATAATCTCTAAACTTTATGAACGAAATTATAAATTTTCGACATTTAAAATATATTTATACTTCCGACCCGCCGCGCCGGCAGACAGTTAACATCCGTTACAAGACACCTGCTTCGGAACATTGTGACCGGTATTTATCGTAACAAAAACCAATAAGCAGTTCTCGTTTGAGGGAAAGTAAATATCCTCCATATTTAAGTTAAGTTTGTTTCAGACATTATTTTGCAGAAATTAAATTCGTGATTTGCCGGAATTGGGTCTTGTTTAATTTTGAATACGTCAGAAATATGCAAGTTTAGTTAAATTTAAAAAAGGATTTTCTTACTAAATTATTTGGTTGATTTTTATCAACATAACTGTTATCATTAAGCAAAAACTATGCTATAAGTCCTCCCCGTGACCACGAAAGCTGTAAAGTAATCGAAGCGTCGCGTCGGGAAGTTAAAAAATTGAAAAATTAAACCAAATCGCGATAAAATCCGTAAAAAATAGTTTTATTTCATAATGCTATAATTAATTATGTAACACGTACTCTTGGAACTCGAACTAACATCATGAAAGTTGAAAATATCCCATGCTGCGACCTAACAAGTCTCACGAGGCTTAAAGCCTAGATTCAAGACAATAGCACCAACATAGTAACAGCATAGACAAAACCGGTTCCTACCGCCAAGTGTAACAGGAAAACATCGTGTGAAACTACTGTGTGATCTACCAAGTATTATAAAAAGAATTTGATCATTTTTACGTAGGTTCACATTATTAACTTCGGCAATTGATTTTACGGCTACAGAAATCCTCAAGTTCACACCTTTATGTTAAGGCTTTAAATAATTGTACATACGTATTACGCTTAGTTTTTTAACACGAGGATATTTTGTATGGTTTTTACGAGTCTCTGGTACCGATCGCATTTATCGGTAAAAAGAATGATAACACGTGGTATTTCTAAGATATAGAATTTTCGGTTTTAATCTGGGTAAATCTAGCAATAAAACATCGAAAATTTTCAAGATTTCTACTATTACTTAGAAAAGTCTTCCACCTTTTTAGTTGATGAATTAATTTGATTGTTATTTACAGTCATTATAAAAACAAATATTTACAATAATAATAAAGACACGGTTAATAAATTGTATAATGAGGTATAATACAATATTTCGATATAAAATTAAAGGGTTCCTTATGCATATGGTAATGAATTGATAAGATTATTATGTCTAGATCTTTACCGCCTTATTCATAGACAGATTTAAAACCTTTTTGGTTATCGAATGTTTTGTCTTCTTCGCTCAAACTAATTTCTAGAGTCGTTCGCAAGGGACAAAATATTCGATACTTAAAATAGGCCATTAGAATAAGATGAAATTGCACATCTAGTAACAATATGGGATGAAGTATTCCAATAATTATGGGATGGCTGATTGGTTATTTAGTACCACGTACATATACTCTTAGAAATAGTTTTTAATTCTGTTCACTGAAATTCACACAAATTAATGTCAATGAACTTGAAATCAAATAAGGAAGCCTTTTTAGTCTTGTAATCTAAATCCCTTATGCGAAAATTCCATTTAATTGGATAAAAGTTGGCTAATGCTACTAACTAATTCGTGGTATCTATTTCCGTATAATTTATTTTATATCACATTATTGGTAAAAACAAGGATAAAAACAAGAAATTCATTAGTATGACGATTAAAGCCAATACCATAATGAAAATATATATTCGGAAGCAATACTTGTAACATTTTATAGATAACACATGGGTAATGCACCTAGAATTACACTGATAGCCATACAAAACACTTTATCAGTAGCCGAATTTAGAACAATTTTCCTGAAACTGTATTATTTTTAGGCAACTTTGCGGTGACGTTAGGTAGGATCTAATCATAACATAACCCACATCCTTTTTGTGATTTGTGTAACAGACATGTTGCTCTGAACCTTTAAGGTCAGAGGTAAAGGTAGATAAAACATTTGGCGAAGAAACGTAGCCCACAATATTAACATAGAAACATATTTTTCCATTTTTTCATTTACATCATATTCGTATAATAATATTACGAGTATTCAAGATTACTTACATTTTTGTACTACAATAAAATATATTCAATAGTTATATTATTAGACAATTGTTACATGTAACTGTATTGTGAGATCCTTAGAATCCAAGAAAAGATTTCAAATATTTCAACAACGTATAACATTAAATTGGCTACTGCCATCCATAAGAACGTTTCCTCAAGTCGATTTGTATTTATACTACAATATATAACAGCTCTCATAAGCCGGGATACCACAATCCAATATCGCCGCACACAATACCGTCAAAATCCACAAAAATACTTCCACACAATTCAATATACCCTTTCAGATAAACATTACAATACGTAAGCTTCGGCCCAACCCTTTCGTAACACAGTTTCTAAATATTGCGAATCCCCGTTGGCTGTGTTATGTAAATAAGTATCAAGTGTACTTTAACATTGAATACAATTTTAGTGTAATTCTCACTCGTAGTTTTACATAAAGCACCTTATTGTTGCTCTCTGGAGAGCACTCCACAATGTTTTATACGCTCCAATTTCGCACACCTTTGCCATGTGTAAGGTTAAAAAAATCGGTCAAGTGCGAGATGAACTCGCAAGGAGTTCTGCAATCTGCACAGTGATTAGGACACGACTCACGCTTGGCCGTTTTTATTATTTTGCATTTAATTTCAAAAGCTGTGCTCATAGCGGATTTATTATTTTTTATTTTATTTTATTAGTTTATTTATTTGGAAGACCAACAGGTTTTCACAATTTTCCAATAGGTTAATAATTATCTTCAAAAAGCAACAAGATTTTTCATAGAGTTTGTATTGTCTGTTAAAGCATTCACCGCCAAAACAAATATTCTGTTTCAACCAACTACAAAGTTAATTAGAGGCCTTTAAATTTCGGGCAAATGGTGAAGACTTAAGTATAAGGTTTCCCTTAGCGTCCTTTACATACAGAACTCTAAAAACTACGTCTACATATTGTATCGGTTTACGACTTTCATCGTGAAGTTATGTAACAGATTTTTAGTGCCAGCCCTGCTCTCTTTTGAATTTGGAACGCGACTTGGTCTCGAATAAGATTCACTTGGAAGTGTGTACTATCAAACCATTTCCTCGAGGAGGTTGGAGTTTATATTTCTTGAACAATTTATACTTAAAGTGACGTGCTCCGAGCACTGTTATGATATATTTTGTGAAGTTACAAAAGTGGTGCGAAATATGAAGGCAAAGATACTTGGGCTACTAAGCAAGATACATTTAGAAATTCCCTCAAAGTGGGATAGTTCATTGAAACGATCCACGGGTTTAACAATCTAATGGACGATCGATGAATTATTATAAATTGCACTAATCAATTTTCCATGTGTGAATTCGTAATACGCATATCATAAACATTTTTTCACGTATGTAAGTAGCAAAGTCGTATAAAATTATCGTTTATATTACGTAGTCATAATCCTTTCCAATAGATATGAATTTTATAATAAATTACTAAATATTATTTAACATACACTATCGATAATTTCATCGTGCGTTATCGTCGATAAACAAACAAAATCGGAATTAACACGTGTACATTTTATAAAGTTGTGTAGATCATGTACACCAGTATTATCTTCCATATCGCGACGAAGATGGAATTCGATTATTATTGTTGATTATTTAAAAACAGTTGTAATCGTTAATTCAATTTATTTTACATTTTAATCTTAATCAAATCACGTTCAAGTTTATAAGTGAATAAACTTGAACTTGATTGAATAACGTGGCGTAATATTTGAAAGTGTAGGCAAAGACAGTTGACTTTTTAATTTTCAAGAAATTTTAAATATAAGAAATAATTAGGCTTATAATAATTAAGCCACTCAATTCCAATCGAACAACAAGAAGACTTTATTTTTATGGATATCACAAATTACGAGACACTTTTTGACCACATTTTTGTCGTATACACAAACATCTGTCTCGGTGCGAGAGGTTTCGTTTCACAGCTGTTATTTCACCCACTTTGCCACTCAGCCTGTCAGTTAAAAAATCATTCGTAAGGTAAGGCACGAGTCAAAACAACCAATAGGCAAGCCACACAAACGGTTCTCAGAATCGATGTTTAAATGAGCATTGATTACAGTAAAGTTACAAACACGAATCGAATAGTAAACGGGGTTTAACTGTGAGAAAATCGAAATAAGGTGGCAGTGTGAATAAGATGCTATTTATATACGTTGAAAGTGCATGGACGGAGTTTAGTAGCATTCTAGTGTGAGAAAACGGTGCTTGAAATCCTCATAATGGGTTTAGAAGAACGGTTTTAATAATGGACATTTTGGCTTTATTTCAATTGAATGATCAGGCATCCTCACGATGTCTACAGCTTAGAATAGGCCCCTTACAAAGAATAAGACCGATTTTTACAAGTAGAGCCTTGAGAATAGAGACCCATGTTCAGCTATGTCTTTCCTGTGGCTAAATATGAGAATGGTGATGTTGAAATTAGTTTCGCTAGTAGATGGACGAATATAAAATTACAATTATCTTATCCCAAACCACTGAATTTGTCTTAACAATTTAATTTAATTCGTCTGCCTAATGCCTATTCACCTACCGCTCTACTTAAGTGGTTAGGTTATTGAAATCACCAAAATGGAATGAAAATATTTTATCAATTTTAATACAAAAGCTTTAAGAATAAAAGCTTTTAAATGTACTCCAACATTCAAAGACTTGTGATAAATTATATAAAACTATTACTTTAACCGAAGTCCGAATAGCTGTCAACGTCAGCTGTCCAATTTTATGAAGTCGTTAAGCCACAATTATTGATTGAAATATATTTTTACCTTTAAAAGTCAGTTAGTTCGAAGTCTTAAAGGCTGCAAAGCAAGTTTCGCTCTTACTTTTCATGTAGTGAATAAATATGCAAAGGTCCAAAATTCTCTGCCACAGTTTCTTGCAACCAGTTTCTAATGTTAATACAAAGAATCTCAAATACTAAAGGTGTTGCGAGATAGTCATTATCATTTATCAAATATTTCGCTTGTTTGAATGGAAATATGACTATTGCATAGCTGGGAAGCTACAGTTGATTGGTAGTAGAAGTATACTCCAGGTTCCAGACGTAAAGTTAATTTTACTGTAGCTGTAGTAAACGAAAAACTATCTCGAAAAAGCTCTATTTTACATTGTGGTATCTCTTTCACATATTTAAAATGTTCCGTAAATCAGTTTGCATTGCAAGTCAAGGATATTGCTACGTTTAACCTCTTTTTTTGAGATAGTTTTTTCGACGTGTGCCCGTAGTTTGATAATTTCATGCTTGTACCGCCTATTTCATAAAAAAAATTTCGAACTAAAGTACAGTGGGTTCAAATCCCCGATGGACAGCGTCTATGTCTAGTGAGATTTCAGAGTGTATTCGTGGCTTGGAGAGGTCGTTAGGCTTTAAGCCGTCGGTCCTGTAGTTTTTAAGTGGCGGTAGTCGTTAAGCCTAGTCGCAAACCACGCGCAATGCTTCATTCTTCTGTCGCTAATGGATTTAAATATCTATAACGATTAGAATTATTATTTAATAATATTTATTTATATTAATAGATATTAGATCTAAATCGATTATGTAACATGCCTAATAAGACATCGATAAGACTGCTTTAATTATATCAGTTAGTGAGAGATAGAGGTAATTGTTTCTCGGCAGTTGATGCTTGTACCAAATACTATGGTTCTGCATAGATATGTGATAAAAGGTGAAAAATGAAATCGAAATATTATAAATTACTTAAAATAACAATGTTACTCTGTTAAAGCCTCCATAGCAGAATAACCAAAAGCAAGGCCAGTTAAATTAAGAGACAGCAGACTGCAGAGAAATTTTGGAAAAGACAAGGATTACTAAGGGGCCGTATGTAGATACTAGATACCAAAAAGTTTACAAAGTAAGATACAACACCTATGTTACTATGGCATCGAAACTTATTGTTAGGTGTATTATTATAATGATTTCACCAATTAAAACATTATATCGTAATTTTTCCTGTTATGACTCAGCTTCAAACTAAATGACATTAAGGAAATTAATTTGATATAATTAGCTACAAATAAAATCGACTGCACAACAGCTCGTATGGGTTTTTATTCCCAAATCCTATATTCCATCCTCGAGTCAAATTTATTCGCGTTATTTTCCTTTTTATTCATAGTTTGATGTTATTAAATCTGTGTCCGAAATACTGGCTTCTCGCCTACTGTGGGACGAAACAATGTTAAAATTTGAATGCTATCTTGCATTTCCGTCTCGCATTACAAGATTAAAATTCCATTGCCCCTTTCTAAGTTTCCGTCCCTTTAAGTTTCTCACTCAAATTTGAGCAAAAATTGTATACACAGTAAAGTTTTGCCTTGATGTATTAGGGAAAAAAAGAGTAAAGACACAAATAATATAGGAGTGATTTATATTGATTACAAAATTAAGCCTAATGACATGAATACTAAATTATATCCTACACCGCTAACCATATTCCACGAAATATCATTGTGTCATGATTGAAAAGCATTATCATTAATGTCGTCATTACTGAATTTATTATTGGAACGATTATGTTTAACGGTTATAGAAAGTTGGTGACAAAATATTACACCTATTTAAAATGAGATCGGAATTGTTGCAACCGAAATTAATAAGCGATCCTAAATTGCTGTCTTAGGATCCATCCTGGAAATAAACCAATCAAGACAATTTAAATGGGGGCGTGTCGATAAATCTGTAAGCCGATTGGTCGATTTTCGACATCAATCCTTAGATAGAGACGAGATCGTTTATTAATTTCAGTCGTTACGAAATTGTCATTGACACTAGCCAATATAATTTATACAAGGATATTTTTTCCCTGATACGAAACAGTCATACGGTACGTAGTAGTAGGTATAGTATTACCATGTTTGTGCTATTTACCTCATATATATTCGTTGCTATGCTTGAAGCCAAAAGATCCGTCATTTCACTACAAAAACCAATGAATCAACTTAACCATCGCCATTCGTCCATAAAATCTTTAAGTTGAGATTCAAAATTACTAAGACGGATTGCGGTGCCGAGGTCGCGAGATGAATAATCTATTACTCAGCTGTGCTATTATTTTAAGTATATAAATTGACGTCTGACAAATAGCGACTCAAAGGCTCTACATAGCTACAAACCCTTTTATCAACATTATACCTTCAAAATTTTTGAGGGTTTTTAAAAAAATATATATGAGTTTGTCATACTTTCCTTAATTCGAGGCAAATATTCCAGAATAAAAATATAGACGCGGCTGCCTACATGTTCACGGTGGTCGCGGGTTCAAATCCCAGGGCACACCTCTGACTTTTCGGAGTTATGTGGGTATTGATAGTCAATCACCACGCACTTTAACGGTGAAGGAAAACATCGTGAGGAAACCTGCATACCGTAGCGATTTTAAAGAATTTCTACGGTATGTAAGTCCGCCAACCCGCACTAGGCCAGCGTGGTGGACTATATGGCCTAACCACTCTCAATCGATTCTCTCGATTGTAGAGTAGGCCCGTGCCCTGCAGTGGGACGTATATGGGCTGATATAGATATATAGATAGATTCCAGCTGTATTCAAATACAAGTATAAAATTTGTCATACATGGTGACCGATCAAAATTCACGCAGGCATTTGAAATTTTTGTCTTTTTTTGTAACATGTATGAAATTTTTATTACAATACTCATCAACCATGAATCTGTTATGCAGACGGGCACATAACACGTCACATCACGCTATACAGTGGGGATAGTAAATAAACACAGACACAGCACCCTGTGGGGGATCAAAGGCAGTCTAGGTGTCTAGAACATTCGAAGTGTGAAATAAAGCCTCGCGCTAAATAATAAAACGCTTGCACTGACCGGTCGGCAGATATTCTTTACCCTACACTCTACAGTATACACAATGGATGCAACTTGATGACGTCCAAAAACAACCAACGAAAAAAATACTGGGCAGTCAATCGTGCCAGCGAACAATACATGACAACGAACAGCAGACAATCGAGAGCAACAATATTGTTTTAGATCAACAAGAATTCGCCATCAGTAGTAGTCATGGATTTGATGTCATCTGGACAATGACGACTCTTGTCAACCAATGATCATGAACTGAAGATTAAATTGAATCAATGAAAAGCTGAACCAACTAGAGTAACATGTGTTGATAGCACGTTTTTTTATGAGAGTTTACGTAGTTAATGACAATTATGGTAGAAAACTGGTAGAAGAAGAATCGAATCATCTAATGACAAAACATTGCTATTAGCGTATGGCAGTAGACGTAAGTGTTGATTAAGCAAATCCACAACAATCAGATATCACTACCTTTCAGATTGAGCTACCTTATTATAAATCTTTAGTAACATCACTTTGTAACAGTCTATCACTTTTACAATCTTCCTCCTCCATAGTTTCAAGAATGTTTTCATATAGAAATACATATTTTTACAAACGAGTAGATTGTACGTACGGACACCCTGTAACAATGGTGTGTGGGCGTCCACTGCCCACGTAAATTACGCATTTCAAAGGAGTTTTTGTTACGCTCAAGAAATCACCAACCCTATTATTGCTGGCATGAGCAATTTTAATACTTCGCTTGGGCTTTAAGTATGAAGTAATTGGTCGGTAAATTATGAGAATGTTATAGAAGTAACAACAGATTTTGTAGTTACAACATTAATATTTTATGTGTTTGACGCTTAGAATAATAGATGGTATTGTTGAGCGACGGTTTAATGTTATCAATTCAACGTACATTGCACTTGATGTCAAAACCATTTCTTCTGATCACCTTACAAGAAAATTATCAAGTATGAAAAAATCCGTGATGAAACCTGTACACCATAGAAATCTTTACCAGACTTTCTAAGGTTCATGAAGTCCAACCTGCAATTGGCCAGCACTGACTATGCCTGTGCCCTTCCAATCGAACTCTCATTTGTAGAATCCCGTAATCAAATCTGCCCACCTAATTATTCTACTACCTAGATTTAACCTGTAAAGCACAACATTGATTGCCCAACGCTCGTGCGTATACAAAGAGTTTCATGCGAGACAAACGCACACACACAACGGTAGTGTGAAACCGTCGCAACCCTCCATCTGTGCACCTCGAGGGTCCTCGGGAAACTTACCTGTCTCAGAACGTACAATGAACTTAGGCAAGAATAACATACTGCCTATACGCTGCTCTGGGAAACATTTGATGTAAATATACTGAGAGCTGTGCGTTTTTGTTATAAGTGCTACAGATGAGCAAAATCTCATGATGGTGATTAGTTTCCACTCTCCTGAGGGACATTTAATTTCTCTCGTAGTAAAAGAAGCAGTTGAGTAAGTATTGTTGAGTATTATAAAGATAAGATATCCATTTAGAGAGCAACACCCGTACTCATAAATATTTTTTGTCAATCGATATTTGGCCCATTGATACTAGGTGTAGTAGTCTCTTTGACCTACAAGTATAAAAGCTGGGTAAACCATAACTCAATGGCATTTTCTAAGTTCTAAGTATATACGTGTTCACGATATCTTGTATCGTATGTAACATCTACTGTTTTGTGTGACGTTTATTTTCTATACAATAAAGTAGCATGTTTTTAATTTAAAAGGCGTCCATCAGTCTAGCACCACTACATATCTTATAACATCTAAATTACCTTCGTAATGTCTAATCAAACTGTGATAAAACTACCAATGAATGTAATCACAGTATTCATGTTTAGTGTTTCAATATCGATTACGACGAGGTATATTCCAGGAGAGCCATTTAATCTTAGTCAACATTCAATGTAAATCCAGGATGATTAATATCCTGATACAGCCTCGCATTAATCATTCACCTAAAGATTGAGTAAAAAACTAATTACAGCAAAGTAATGTAAAACATTCATCAATTAAATCGTGCCTTACGATATTTTTAATCTTCTAGTACCAGTAATAGAAAATTATATAGAAAAGTAGTGTAAGAAACGTAATAGAGATTACTTTCTAACAAAGATCAAGTTTTTAATTAATATTTAAAATTGCAGTATATGTAAATGTATTACAAAGTACTGTTTACAAATAATCATCTCAGAAGAGAGAAGTTAAGGTTTATAAACGGTGACACGTAATTTTAGTTTCTGTGGCGCAAATGGTTAAGAATTCAGCTGACAAATATTTTTGGTTTTGAGTCTGGGTGCTGTGAAACCAAGAAGTCTTTCGGGGCATAGGACACAACAAAGGACTTGCTCATATCTTACTGTGGGGTCAGGACTGTGTATATGGCTGTTAATTGTATTCATTTGTCTGTTCAGCAGTGAGCTAGCTGCTGGTAACTGGTAAGAATATTAATACTTTTTTGATAAATTCAAAACTTTGCCCAATAAGTATTCCTCATGCTATTCAAGTCTATAAATAAACCGAAGATGTAATACCGGACTTGGGCTGGTAAGTTTTGCCTCATAATTATTCTTTGGAACGTGACTTTTGCCTGCATAATAACGCCGAGCGTGACAGTCTGAGGAATCTTCAACATTATCGCATAATACACGTGTTCTTATTATACAACCGTGTTATACAACATCTTATGTTGAATATATTTAATTATTAGAATTTGCACTACCATGATTTTCATGATGCTATTTAGTATAAACATTTGCGAAAATATCTTATGTGAATCCCAATTTTGACTCCAAAATTCTGACGCATTGTAGATTTTAACGTCTCTCAGAAGATAATTTTACTGAGAATAATATTTTTTTTTAATATTTTAACTGTATTTTATATGTAATAGTATATATAAAAATGACAAAAAATATACTTAAGAAATAAAGAGGATACAATAATAATGTTATTCCAACTCCAACAGCCTTAGAAATTGAGTTCATAAAGAAAGCACGTTGATCGTACAACTTATTGAAGTAAAGTAAACACGCAACAACGTACAGTATAACATAAAATAAATTGCGAATTAAATCAGTTAATCCAACGTTACATATTAGCTATTCGCTTAATCGCAGTCCGCACTAAGCGCACATGTTTAAATTTATTAACCCTCACAGCCCATTACGGACACAAGCTTCATGATAGAGATGCCCAATGGAAATATATCGAGATATCGATATAGAACAGCCGATACCGATACCTCATACAATGTCGTGACCATAAATTATAAAACTAAAAAATATACATTTTGATCCAATATACTCACCTTTCTATAACCACGATATATCGATATTTCGTATAGTATGTATGAAAAATAATAATGTCTTCCAATCAGCTTTACTCACCTGAAACAAATAAAAAAAACGTGTAAATTAAATATGTTACACTTTTAAACGAATTTTCACAATACTCTATTTCTTATTTAAAGTTCGTTACTTTATTATGATCAATATGTTCTTTTAATACATAAAATTTCAATTGCATCAATAAAACAGCGACAGCACGCTCCAATAAATGCACAATTTTTTCAGCCATCTGAAAATATATGATGCAACTTATTTACCAGGGGCGTGCGCTCCTTGTAGGCAGAAATGCACTGCTTTACTTGCTATTCACAGATATTTTAATAAAACGTTCGTACGTTTTAGATGACTTTAATTAATAGTAAATAAATGAATAAACAAAATATAATAACTTAAAAACGCCTAATATTTTATAAATAGCAATAGCGCTGCAAAATAATGTACCTAATCAACCAAGTCATGCCGCCGCGTCCCGCAGGAGATTTGTTCGTATGTGTGTAATAATTTTTGTGTCCGTGCACAGTTCGCAAACGCACACACCCATGAATATCGAAAGCATCGAAAGCCGCGACTCCTGCGGCAGGCTACGGAAGTTCGGCAGTTGTCGGGAGTAATCGGAAATGTTCGTTGCGTATAATCCGAGTAAAAATAATAGACGGACATCTAATAAATCACGTGTGCACATTGTGCATTTTTGTTTGGTAAGGTTTTATTTGTTTAAATAGCAGAAATGTTTTGTGTTTCGCGGTGGCCATTTTGCTTTTTTCATGTGATAAGCATTGTTTACTATTTTGTTTGCGCCAGTATATTTATATTTTTCTTAAAATAATTTTCTACTTAACATTTGAAAGTGTACACATTTAACAGTTTATTACTGAGTTTCTATAATAATTGTGATTTGCTTTTACTAGTGCGTTTGTTGATTTTTAAAAAATGTTATTTGATTGTGAGGTTTGGGTTGAAACTGTGTGTTTATTAAAAATAACAAGTTCGCACAATTGTCATTCAGTGAAAAGATTCAAATTGTGACTAAAGGTAGGTGTGTACCCGAGTTAGGTACTACAATTATACCAGCAAAAAGGGAATGCAACTCGAAAGTTTCGTGTTGAAAGTTATGAAACGTATAACTATTATTTTACTTATTAGAATTTCTTCCGCCGCGACGATCGATTGCTGTTTTGTCTGCGTTGCCGTAGAAGATGTACATGAATAGTAGTACATCTAAGACTTGTTCTTTTGGAATAGTTTCCGACTTAGAGATCCGTCGCGTGGCTGTGGCTATGCTAAAAATCTATAAAAAAAAAGTTTTTGTGACCGATTATCCGCCGCATACCCAGTGTCATAATCCTGTGCACGCCGCTGTTATTTACCAACCCTCATCATAGACACAAGTCTAGTGATTAAACATCTTATATTACAGCTATGCAGTTTACGTAGTTTGCGACAAAGCGCAGCTGTACGGTGGCCACACACGCTGTGATATGCGATGTAGCATAACAATTTACGTGCTCACGTGTACCTCGCAGGGTTATCGCGACGTCAGGACATCGTCATAAAAAAGTACATTATCCTTATTTCAGTTTGATTAAAATGTTGACTTACTGTGTTTAATTTTTACTGTGTTTTTACTTCTTTTTAATTTGCGGAGGCATGATGTGTAATATCGCCAGCATGATATTAAGTAACATAAAACATAACATATAACATAAGATACAACTAGATAAATTGTTGCGTTATTGTCTATTTGGACTTAACTGTACTTAAAAGCACTTCATATTATAAGACATTTTATCGGTACTATGGTATTTGTACTTTTTATTAATATTAAAATTCGATCACAGCTTAGATTACAGCTTCCTCTCTCTGTTATCTGTTGGGTTTAATGTTTGCACGCCTGTCTCCTGACCAGTGTTTACCAACATAACAGAAAATATATAATACAGTGGCAGATTACGCAGTAGGTCAATGTTTATTTAGGATATACTTGGCCACCATAACCACTGAAATATTAAAAGTAAAATCAGTAGCTAACATTCGAAGTATAGATCGATATTACGATAATGTTTAACATGATCTGTTAACATGCAATGATAATGCGAATTAGGCCCTGCGCAGACGGCACACTTTTTGTGCGATCGAGTCTGCGGCGCACAAAAAGGCTGCATGGCGCGCAAAAAGTCGGTCGCGGATTTTTCACAGACTCAACGCACACGACGCACATCTTCGATCATTTTGTCGGCAGAGCTGTAGGGACGTAGACGCTATGGAAATCGTGCAGAGATCGCGAAGTATTATTTTGTACATGAAGTACAGAAAAAGAAGTTAATTAATTAATTATTTTGTTCAAAATACCAAGGTATAGGTGTTATACATAATAGTCAAAGCGATTTTGATATATTGAATCTTGTATCGATTCATTAATCGATAACTGTCATTCGTTCATTATCATTCAATATCGATACCCATCCCTAATTTTTGCATAAGAAAAAATAAACAAATAACCTCTATGCTTTTCATCTAATCGTTTTTTTATAGTTTTGCAAGTTTTATATCCAATTACTACTAAAAAGTCTAATAAAAACTTAAACTTATCGTATTTTGTTTTTTCTTTAGACGTCATACATGTCCAAACAGGAGCGGAATAAACATTACAGCACACTTCTTCCCACATTTTTCTTTTTAAATGTCTATCATGATATTCTGCCTTAGAAGTATCATAAATTGCTGGTCTGTTTTGTATTTCTTGAATTAACATAGTTACATCGACCTCTGGCGCCATGATAATAGATCGCGTGCGTTACGTCCACCCACCCCTAGCAAATGCAGATTGCCGACTAAAGAGTGCGCCGCACGGTGGGTCGAAACGGCTATTTTTGTGACATAGGATTTTTTTTCGGATTTTCCAATTTTTTTTCACGCCAACGTTTTGATATTATCATTCCTTACACTATTCATTCTTTGTATTTTTTTGCTTAACCCTATAATTTCGGCATAAAAAATTATTTTAGGTATTTAATGTATGGAACGCACTATAAAAACCTAAATTTCTACGAAGTCCTGCTAGATCCTGCGTTAAAACCTTATTTTTCTGAATCCTGGCCAGTTCTACTTTACTTGTACATTTCGAATGTCTGCATTGACTTGCAACTTTTCCAGTTATAGGGATCGGAAAAATGGTAAAAATAGTACTATTTCTAATTTTGTAATTGACATTTTAAGTCAATTTAACCACAAGATAGTAAGACAAAAACATTGTGGATATACAAACTATTATATAAAAATCTAATAGAATAACACAATAGAAGTAAATAAGTAAATATTTATTGGCATAATTGGTTGTTGTACCCAAAACATGTGGTTACACAATTAACGTAAACACAGTAATAAATCATAAATGCAAATGGACCACCAGATGGCAAAGGATTACTTTCAGTCATTAACACTGATGACATCTGGAGATTACAGGTGCATTTAGTTAATTGTTTTACAACTACTGTTTGTTTATTGTCTTTAATTAACTAAAACAAAACAAACATTCTCGTGATATCGATTGTAAACATGTTTTGTCCTTTTACTTAGTTCTATCATTAATGAGAGCATCTAGGGCAATAAAATTTGTTTATTGCCCAGGGTATAAAATGACTTATATTTTGAATTCGTTCTTAATGTACATTTATCCGTGCTACGATCCATACCATTTTATTTTGAATCCTTGTTTCGGTATCATGGAGGTTCTAGTTACTAATCTCGATATGTTTGTTGTTTTAAGAGACCAGCTTGGATCTCTATCAGATAGCAAAAAACTTTCTGATTTTCTGCAACAGAAAATAAACGTGACTGAAGAAAATAGTGTAGTGCTTCAAAAGTTTTGTGTAAAATTCTGTTCTTCTATAACAGCTAGATGGCAAAAATGCAATCGTATATTTTCTAACTTTATTAAAAAAAATGGTGATTGGCTAGAAAGTGAAATAATTTGGCCTAAAGGACTAAAATTAAACAAAAGACACGAAGAACATGAAGTACATGAAGAACACGAAAGACATGAAGAGGACTTAAGTCTTGAGAATCTGTCTCCATCCACATCGAAAGCTTCTACAGCTTTGATTTGTCCCAGAAAATCATTCGATGATTTGTCCAACAGACAAAAACGAAGACGAGTAGACCAAATTCAAAATAATTTGTCTCAGGAAGAATTAATTGCAGCTACATCAAATACACTGAAATGTAATGGACATGAAGCCATCGCTAATATAATAAACCATTTACTTAAAAATCCAGAAGATATAACAAAAGTGAATAATTGCTTGAATGCAAAAAAATATGTTCCATACACTGCTGATAAAGCGTTGGCGCTACTTGTTTCCCTAAATTTGTCGAAGGCACAATATATAAACCTAAGAGAATCAGCAAGCGAAAAAGGCTTTCAATTGTATCCTTCTTATTATAAATTAAAAGAAGCAAAATTGAAATGTTACCCAAGAAAGGAGGATATGACATTTAGTGATTGCACGGCATCAGTTAAATTGCAAGCTCTGCTCAACTTGACAGCCTCAAGGCTTTTGGATACAATTGAGTTCGATTTAGATTCTGCAACTGACCTGAAGCTTATCAGCAAATGGGGCTTTGATGGATCCTCGGGGCAAAGCAATTATAAGCAGATCTCTGAAGTAGGCGTGGACGATTCCAGTATATTTATGGCAAGTCTTGTTCCAATAAGACTACAACATGATGATGGAACGGTTTTATGGGAAAACGATCGAAGTTCATCCACATTTTACTGTCGTCCCATTATGTTTACGTTCACAAAAGAAACACAAATTACTGTAGCAGCTATAAAAGCCGGTATATCAGGAGAAATCGAGGCACTCCAGCCATCTATATTTAGGAAAGTGAAAATTGCCCACGAATTAATGATGACAATGATTGACGGCAAAATAACTTCATACTTTTCTGAGACTTCAACAGCAGTTTGTGACATTTGCAAAGCGAAACCAACAGAAATGAATAATTTGGAATCCCACAAACTGCGATCTAAGAATGAAGAAATGTACCAGTATGGATTGTCATCATTGCATGCGTGGATAAGATGCATGGAGTGCCTACTCCACATAGCTTACCGTTTGGAGATTAAGAAATGGAACTGCAGGGGTGACGATAAAGAGAAAATGAAGACCAGAAAGTCTGCAATTCAACAAGAATTTAAAGAAGAATGTGGCTTGCTAATTGGTATAGTGAAGCAAGGAGCAGGCACCACTAATGATGGTAATACAGCTCGAAGATTTTTTAAAAATACAGCCATGACAGCACGTATCACTGGCATTAATGAGCAGTTGATAGAGAATTTTTATATCATTCTACAAACAATTGCGTCTGGAGAGCGTGTTGATATTACTAAATTCGCTTTATTTTCTACCGAAACCGCAAAACTATATGTTGATTTATATCCGTGGTATTATATGCCTTCCAGTGTACATAAATTATTAGTTCATGGGGCTGACATAATTAAACATTTTGGGGCTATACCCATTGGGAAGCTGTCGGAAGAAGCCGCAGAAGCACGGAACAAAGACTTCCGAAAATATAGGGAAAATCATTCCCGAAAAATTAGTAGGATATCTTCGAATGAGGACATCTTACATAATCTCCTTTTGTCATCTGATCCAAAGATCACAAGTCTTAGATCACGCATGACAAAAAAACATGTTATGGTTCTCTCAACAAAAGCTAAAGAGCTTCTGCATTTGCCATCAAAACCAGAAGACTTAGAATTTATTAATGTAGAGAGTATTTTAGAAGATCTACAAAACAGTAGTGATAGTGAGTAGTATATAGGTATAGGCTTTATACTAGCCTTTTTTATTATTATTTTTTAGTTATTTCCATCATTTGTTTTTTTTTAATCTGGCACGGCACATATACAAGTTTTCCTTGGTATTTGTTAATTTATTAGATTAATTATTTATCTTTATGTGTCAAATTTACTGAAGATAATTGTAAAAAATCTTTTGGGAAATATTGAATTTTATCATTTCTTTCGAACTGCATAACTGAAAAAGTTGCAGGTCGATGCAGACTTTCGAAGTATAGAAGTATAGTAGAACAGACCAAGATTCAGAAAAATAAGGTTTCAACGCAGGATCTAGCAGGACTTCGTTGAAATTAAGGTTTTTATAGTGCGTTCCATACATTAAAAACCTAAAATATTTTTTTTTGCCGAAATTATAGGGTTAAGCAAAAAAATACAAAGAATGAATAGTGTAAGGAATGATAATATCAAAACGTTGGCGTCAAAAAAAATTGGAAAATCCAAAAAAAATCCTATGTCACAAAAATAGCCGTTTCGACCCACTGTGCGCCGTCTGCGTTAGCGCGCGTTGAAGCAAACGTTAAATTTTTTTCACACGCTTTTTGTGCGAAGCGGCGCGCCGCGGCGCGGTGCGGTCCTCCCGAATTACACGGATTTTTTGTGCGCCGGACTTTTTGCGCGTCGTGTGCGTTACTGCATATAATTGCATAGGTTCTATTTTCACAGACTAAAAAGTGCGTCACGGATAGTTTGTCGTCTGCGCAGGGCCTTACACAACATCAAGTTACGATATCTAAAGATAAATAATCGATTCTAATTAATCGTAAATCAGTGTAATAATCTGTGTTTAAAATTATTTTTTTTACGTTTCTTAGAATATGCTTGCGTCATAACAAGGATGAACTTAAGTTATTTCGAAATGTGCCACAATAACTTTTAGAAGTGGGACATTTTTATGGCAATATAGGGCAAAAATACATTACAATTTGGGATCTTTAAACGATCCTTTCACTAACTAACTATCATAAGATCATTATATGGTCAATTACTGTCTTAAAACGCCGTATTTCAAATGTTGATGATATCTCTTTCGTTTACCAACCATACAACTGCGTATGCATGCCTTTTAAAACTGCTAAGAACAGATTTTGTTACGTAATTATCATTATTATCAGTCATTATTAAATTAAAAATAAACAATTAATTATTTTCTTTTTTCAACTCAATGTCAAGCCTTTCAATCAGTGTCGAATTCTAAAACAGGTACTATCCGTTCGCCAACCTGCTGATTCTTCTTATCTTTTTTTCAATAACATTGTCAAGATTATCAGCCAGTGTCGATTTAAAAAATTGGTTGTATATTCAAATTGGGAACAAATATTAAGCCAAATGGCTAGTTTTTTTTTTTCTTGGAGTCACTCAAAGGTAAACGCAACTCAGCCAAGCCAGCCCTGTCATCGTTCCCACAGACTGGACACAGCCGGGCAGCGAGCGTATCACACGCTCAATTACACAGCTACGAGACGGCACGCCGGCTCCCAACAATCCAACCAAGCTATAATGCAACTGCTTTATACTTGGCGGTGAAGCTATGACCTTTCTACACTTAATGGAACAGGTGAGACGAATTTAATCAGGCAACAGCTGCTCAATGCAAAACTTTTTATGACTTTTGACAATCTTGGATGTTTATTGGGCTTCTTTACGTAAGGGATGTTAATGGCGAAGATGTAAAAAAGACATTGACTTTTTGTACTGGCACTGCAGTAACTGCAATGAAATTTATGGTATTTGCAATGCAATCCAAACAAAGTATTTCTTGGCTCGAGATGGTTATCTCTGGCTGGTTGAAATCAGGTTTTTTTAATGATAAAAGCTTAATTAATAAGTTTAAAGATAAAAAATAACTGATAAACATTTTAATTATTTCTCGACTTCTTTAGGTAAAGAACTTATTATCACAGATGG
This sequence comes from Deilephila elpenor, assembly GCA_949752805.1. Classification (NCBI taxonomy): domain Eukaryota; kingdom Metazoa; phylum Arthropoda; class Insecta; order Lepidoptera; family Sphingidae; genus Deilephila; species Deilephila elpenor. The sequence continues at coordinate 9,979,317 of OX457107.1, read as the reverse complement.
TTATCGAATTATCTAACATCTAACAGAGTCTTTCGTCTGCCAATAAGTAACATTAAAATTTTAATCCACGCCTACGTAGATAAGGCAAACGCGAAGATTACCATCTAATAAACCACCAAGCGTAGCTCAAATATTTGATCAAATCAATATTCGTCTATAATAGCAGTTTGATGCCGCAACTTTATTGTCATTTGCAACGCGTTGGATGCAATATTGGGCACAATTTCATCTCCCCCACGTTCAAACATCTGGAATCACTGCAAATAACTGAAGTGGCCATTTATAGTGTCGGACATTCTTGAACAGTTTACGAGAAATTCTCGATATGAGATACGCGCATGGCCAAGACTTGGCTATTGTCGCGCGATCATTGTCTTCACATTGCTGACAAAGCGTTAGTTTATAGTTATGGAGGGCAATCTCTGCGAATGATCAAACGTTTCTAAATGCAGTTTGAGGGTGTGGAATTCCTTATGTTGGTAATAAAATGTTGTTTACACTGCTAACGCGTGTGTACTAAGTTATTTAGCTTAGTGCATAGAACTAATATAATATATTTAGAAAGGGAAATTCCTATGTAAGACTAACACCCGAATACTTAAACGCCATATAAATATTGAGATGCACTTAATTACCCACGTCCCACTTAATCAGTACCTTTAAGCGGGACTTTCGTAGTTAAGTGCAACATAATATTTAAGTGACGTTTGAGTATTCGGGCCTAAGATTGTATACATATAATTTTGATTGTTTCTTCATAATGGCTTAGATGTGTAAAATGGAAAAGTTAGTTCTTATGATGAAGTTAGCGAGAAGAGTGCTTTGAAGCTATCTGTTTTGGGGCTAAAAAACCTATCTTAGTCTAAGGTAGGATACATTTGCATGCGTTCTAGATCAACAAAACGTGAAATATCGCCTATCATAACACTATCTAAACATAAACAAATTCCAAAATCAAAACGCAATAATCTTTTCAAATATAAATAAATAAATAAATAAATAAATAAATACACCCAACGGTCACATACATAGTCCTGACCCCACACTAAGATCAAGTCTTGTGTCGTGGGTATCAGAAGCTACGAGAGACTTTTCGGTCTCACAAACACCCAGACCCGAAACAAATACCTGTGGATCACACAAATATTTGTTTCGGTGCGGGGATCGAACCCGCGGCCTCTCGTTTCACAGGCGGCGTCAAACCAACTGCGCCACGGAGACTGTCCACACACATATAAGTATCCACACAAGGCAGCAATAACAAAACGTCGTCCGAACTGAACCAGTGATTGTGATATATATAATTTGCGTTATTTCCAGCCATCGACGGTGGTTGCCCTGCGCTAGACCGAGCGGCACACTCGACGCATTACTAGGTCCCTGAACTTGATAATCAATTGCACGCCGTATTTTTAGTCTAGTCTACAGGTTATCTTAGTTATATTGATTATTGGGACCAATAACTTAATGATACAATTGTAAGAGGAAAAACAGATATCAAGGATGGGTAACGTGCTACATTTTGATGGTGTGGAAATTTAATGTGATAATATTGTACGATAAACATATAAACTAAACAAAACTGAATGCTATCCAAGCTTTACTACATCCTAGGTTTTTTTGTGTCGTGGATGCGCTTACAAACATACATAAATATTATTGGAACTTCCTAGGAGTCCGCAATGAGAAAATCAATACACAGCAGCTGGACGAAATTCATGCGCTAACGGCTAAATGCTGCGAATTTGATTTCCAGACAAAATGATATACCAAATATGAAATATTGGTTCCTGGGCGTTTACGGCAAAGGAACGAATGATGTATCTAAAAGATAGATATATTGTAGTATATAAAAACTATGCGCCAATAATAATAATATCTAAACATTACTTATGCAAGCCAATAACATTAGATGCATAACATTTCCTATATGAAGCGGGAATATGCAACGTCGCATCGAAAGGAAGCTTGCGTCAATCATTTACCCGTACATAGTGGCAATTTTATTAAAACGGAATAATACGTCAAGGGTATGAGAAGATTTCCGTAGGATGTGATATCCCGTCGACAGAAATTACACCTCGAGGTGGGGTAATAATGCTTCAGTAGCAGGTAGAAAAGGGAGACGACAAAAAGGCTGTCTTATACAGAAAATGGTATGAAATAATCAGATGGCGTTTAGTTAAGTTGTATAAAATTGACATAAGAAGAAGTACAGTACATTATTTTTTTAACATGTACGTTAGGCAATAAAGACTCGATTGCCAGAATAAAGACACATACATTATATTAGACTTTTCGACAGTAGGTACATATTTCAGATAAAATTTGGTTTTCGTTCCCGCCATGTATGTACATTGACGTCATTCAAATTCCCTCCATCATTGTTCAGCAGAAACGAAACCGTATTCCGAGCCTGTACCATTGCTGATTTACAGATAGCTTACTTGGGCACAATGCGCTTGCATGACGTGGTTCGTAAACAAACCGGCAATGCTTGTCGGGTTTCACGATAATTCCGTCCCCTATACGCGTGATTAATAAATCGACTTCCTGATTAACTTAACGGGATTACTGTTGTTATGTCAAAAATTGTAAAACAATGCATTGAGTTGACAAAAACAACACTTATCCTTGTTAAAATTTTACAAAGATAATTTTGAAGATGGTGCAATTTTTACATGGAAATTTTAATACAAATAATATTACGTTACGATTTGTCTACATAAAACACGTACATATTTTCCATTAACCATAAAAGATTTTTACACTTTGTTTTTCTAGAAAGTCCTTTAAAAGGTAGCCCTAATTTGCTGCCTAAAAGAAAAATATATATGTTAACGGAAATGTGTGTAATCCGTCATTGTATACAATTCCTAGGAAATGTATGTAATTCCTAAAATCGCCCGGAAATGTGTAAAATAAATTACATTAGACACATTTCCTAGGAAATCTATACATTTCCTAAATAGTAATCGGAAATGTAAGTAAATGTAAGTATTTAAGATATTAATTAACATAAACTAACCTAACCTAACCTAACCTACCTACCTACCATTGGAGAACAATGGAGAATGTCACATTAATCTTGACAGGGAGCCCGAAATGACTTCTTCTTGGACACCGGAAGGGTTATTTTTAATTAGTAACATAGGTAATATGAAGATACGAGTATTATAGAATTAACCGCTATGATTGTTACCTGTGATAAAAAATATTACTCTCATTTGAACAACGTGTTTTATTACAGAAACCATTATTCTTATACATTTCCTAATACGATATTGGAATTGTATACAATGCCTAGGAAATGTATACATTTCCTAGGATTATTGAAAGAATATTTTATACATTTCCTAAATTTCATACATTTCCGGTAACATATATAAAAAAGCTTACATCAGCTCTATTTCCTCGCAACCACGTTCCAATAATTTCCACGAATTTGACGGTTCGTAATAAGTTATAAATCGTGCCAATCACGTATAATCGTGATGGAAGGAGCTATATGTTCCCCCGACGTCTCGACTTACGTTTAACTAGCCCCGCTGGGTTTTCAGAAACCCTAACGGTACTGCCACCCCCGCTTGCGAATGTTCTTGACAAAGAAAGTTATCAACGTTAAACAATATGGGATCACGTTGCTTCAGACTTAGCCTTGTGGTTACGTATGGGTTTTGACTAGGTTTAGATTAGCAAAAGCGACTGGTGGTAGGTAATGTATGTATATGGTTTATTAATCAGTTATTAGTTTAATCTTGATAGCTTTAACGAAACGTGAACTAAATTTTACAAAATCGTATAAGTAAAATTTACATACAACCATTCGTATGTAACCATTTGTACTTATTTTGTTATTGTTTCTGTATTGTGATCTTTTTTGCTTCTGATTGTGTAATAAAGATTTAAATAAATAAATACACCCAACAGTCAAAAATAAATAAAATGCCTAGCCCGTATTGTAGTCATCATTATCTTCATTCTCTAATAAGGATTTCTAGAGATTTTAACGGCTCTTTTCATAATATTTTTATATTTATATTTTTATATTTCAGTGAGTCGATAGACTTATTAGAAGGTTAATGCTAACCTCATAATCCATTTCCATTTATTTTACGCATTAAAACTTCGTGAAACGTTAGAAATATACTAATAACCTTGTTAAAAAGGCCACTAAAATCAAAATTCCCAGATAATTCCAAAAAAAAATCATGCCGTTATGACGCAGAACTAACAAAATTTGAAGTTGGCTTTCATGACACGTTTAATATTTCATCAAATTATGATTGAACGGCCCGAGTTTTATAGGGAGAAAATGTTACAGCTTCATCGTCAAAGATGAGTTTCAACGATCGACCGTTTTAATGCTTTTTGAAAGTAGATATTATCTAGACTTTTTACGTAACGTCTGCCTTGATATTCAAAGTATATCTTATAGGACAAAAATGTTGTTGTATATGTTGTATCATTCATAAAGAAAAGAAATTACCTAGTGTGATAAGGCCGCCACTTGTACTATTATTTTTATTGTATAAGTTTGCATTTGTATATGTCCATTTAGTGCAAAAAAGTATTAAATAAATATTAAATAAATAAAGAAAAGAACCCGCGTTCATTTCTATCATGACAGCCTCCGTGGCGCAGTTGGTTAGACGCCGACTGTGAAACGAAAGGCCGCGGGTTCGATTCCCGCACCAAGAGAAATGTTTGTGCGGCCCACAAATATTTCTTTCGGGTCTGGGTGTTTGTGAGATCGAAAAGTCTCTCGTAGTTCTGATACCTGCGACACAAAACTTAATTGATCTTAATGTGGGGTCAGGAATAGTCCTGAATGTGACTGTTGGGTGTATTTATTTTTATTGATTACTTATTTTATATTACATAGTCTTAAAAAATCAGAGGGGAGCTTTTGGAAAAATCATGCAATGACAACTTTGAAACCTTTAACTGAATGCAAAGCTTAATCGATTATAACACACTCGACAATAGCTCGACTATTCACGCAAAATTCAGTCACATCACTAACGACAGACGTGAGAAACCGGCGGCGGGCCACAACCAAACCTCTCATTGGCATGACGACCTAATGGCCGACGGGTTGCATAATAACTGCAATTAAATCGCAACTGGCCCGCGGGCGTCTGTACCATTGTTAATGCTGCCATTCATACTTGCCCAACTAATGTGTAGACTCGCAAGTTGGTCCGCGGCCTGTGCGGGGAGGTTGGGGCTTTGTAAGCGATACTATGTAAGTTGAGACACGTACATGTACGAGCTTAGAACACAAAAACTACTTTAAATGCATTACAATTACGGAAAAGGCAGAAATAATATTTTTTTCTCTGATAGAAAATCTAAAATTAAAGTCTACATTTTATATCAAACTAAGTAGTTGCATACGACTATTTTTTAAGGTCAGTGTCAGCCAGCATTATGGTTCACCCGAAACTTGTGTGGCACTGGTACTCGTATTACGAAATTTAGCGCAAAAAGTGAAAACTTATGCATTTCCTAAAGCCGCTAAAATCTGTAGTCTCTGGCCCCGTCTCCCCGTCCTTCGATCACTAGGAGGGTCGTGCCCCAAGGTGTCATTCTATAATTCTACGTCCAACACGTTATTTTGTCGCCATTCTTTGTTCGTAGCAACTGAACTTTGGTAACATTGTGTGAGAATAATGGCTCTGATTTGAGAACGCACGCATTGTAAACGAAATTGTATGTTGCCGTGAATAAACGGTAGAATTAAGTAGGCTATTATATTCGGTCCTAAGATATACGCAGATGTGAATGTGAATGGAAATATTTAATAATATTGTATTGTGACTCATTAGTAAATTGTTGCAATAGCATTTTCAAGATATTAAGTTTATTGCTCAAAACTACTTATTTGTTTAGTCCTTTGGCATATGTGATATAACATTTATCAATATTATTTATGATTGATTATTTTATCGCAGCTTTTTTGTAATAAATCTTCATTCCATTTGGCTAGCAACTAAGTCGACGTATTAATCTAATAATATTTGCTAAACAGAACTATCGGATGTAACTTAGTCTAATTAAATCAATCAATCACATCCCGGATTGTAATCCCGAGATTAGAGCGTTACTTTGTAATCTCTTATTTCTCGGTAACAAACTAACTTCCCAGACCCATAGTTTTAATTACACAACATTAGCCACAGAGCAAACTTAGTAAAAACTTGAAATTTAATTAAGGCATTACAGCACGTATCATTAAACCCTTGAATATTTCACAATCTCAATTTCGATTTGAACACAATCCCGATTTGATCTACATTCGAGAACATTCTGAAAGTTGAACGGGACAAGTTTAAAACACCAACGATGCAAATGCACACTGATGAAAATATATTCCGAAGTTCGCTGGTGTACGACAAACTTCCGACTCGGAGCGAAACAATTTGTAAAGAAATAGTAGCGGAATTGTTTAATGGACATTTAAGGCCTATATTTTTGCATTCAGATGTTTTGTAGCGTACAGTTTTGGGTATTATTTGTCTAGACTTGTTAGTAACTTTAACAGACTAAAGGTTGATCCACAATGTCTAACACGAATTGGTCACATGACCCAAATGGACCTGCCAACCTGCCAGCGTGATAGCTTCCCTGTTATCATGTGGCAGAAGATACATCCTCAAACTTTGGATACCGGGACCCGTCTACACGTATTTTTGCCTAAATTCATTCCTAAACGAATAAACGTATAAGGTAAATTTGAAAAGAACTACGCCAATCCATTTAACGTGTTAAATATTCCAAAGGTAAATAAACTGCTAAATACTTTATTTAATTAGTGCGTGACCAAACTGCTGAACAGGCGCTTGTTAAAAAATACAATCAAGACTTAGAGATTGAAAGCACGTTACTGTAATGCTAATAAAAATTAACTCTCACACTGTAAGCAGTTCAATGAACCATCGGTTCACACCACGCATACAAAGTGGAGTGAATTCTTAATTCTTCCATGTGCCATATCGGATCCATATTAATGTTCAAGCCCTAGTATATTATAGGTTTAAAGGCTTATTTTGATGCTTCTTAGTACAATGTATAGATAATGGTTTCTTAGATTTACGCGAATGTTACACATTGAAATAAAACTATTTCAATGTGGTCACGAGGCGGACGACGAAAGCTGTAAAGTAATCGAAACGTCGGGAAGTTAAAAAATGTAAAAATTTAACCAAATCGCGATAGAATCCGTATAAAATAGTTTTATTTCAACAATGTATAGAATTCGAAATTTGATTCTTTTATCTGTTCATATGCGAAAGTATTACGATTATTTTTAAAATTGTAATAAAAATCTTTGACTTCATACCCTACCAGAGTAACTTATCAATGATCCATGTATTTTATATTAATATTTAGATATTAACAGCAAAATTTATTAACCTAATCCCTTAGAAACTAGTCTATAGTCTAGACCAGGAGAGCTTAGCGTTCGCAAATGTTAAACGAATTTTAATAAAGCTATCTTCTTCATCAACAATATCAGAAGAACCACTGACATGTTTTCGGAATTTGAAAATGGAGAATGAAAGGATTGGAACATATTATTACCCCACCGGAAGTAGCAAAATTAATTTGAAAATAACAAGAAACTGTCAACGTCTTTTATTTTTAGAATGATTCTAAAAACCGTATAAGATATAAGCGACACGGAATGATGAGTACCAAAATACTCCTGAACGGTTTCATAGAAATTTGACGATCATATTACATGAGCGTTCTTCTGGATCACGTGTGTGTATTCCATTTAAATAGAAAAAAAAACATTATATCAGCCTATAAATTAATGTCCCCTTCACTCCTCATCAACGATTGGAAGGGGCTAATGCCACCACCATGCTGGTCTAGTTTGTATTGACATAACTTTGAAATTCTTGTGCAAGATTCTCTGGTATGCAGGATTCGTCACAATGTTTTTTTTGACTATTTGTTTCTAACTCGTGTTTTTTTCTGATAAATTACGTTACAGGTAAAAGCTTAGCTAGTGTCCTCACCAAGCTTCAGTATTGGGTGTGAATTCTTTGCGTTCTACAGCTGATCTTGGCTGACAGGTTTTGCAATGTGGGTGTGTGGGTGAGATTAATTATCACCATTACCATAGTAAGTCCAAAATATAACATACAATATTATTGTTATTACTTTTAAGCTAAGCGATTACCATGAATCTCTATTTGTAAAACCAACGAAATGTCAATGACCATACAACTTTATACGGCTTATTAACATTATAAGGCCTATGTAAAGAAACGAAAAAAATATATAAAAAGCTATGTTACATCTAGTCTAGATGATAATTACGTTCCAGACGGTTCGTTAACTCGACTGAAAAGCGTGAAAGTTCTCCTTTTACTTTTTTGTTTAATTAAAAACCTTGATCCGAGGTTTTTTCAAACACACGTAAATGCTTTTGATAAACCGTGACGTGTTTAAACGCTCTTACTAACACTTATTGCATATCGCAATAGTTAATAGTTTTTATATAGCCGTAAGTAATTGCCAGTAACATAGATTGAACTTTCAATCTATAAATCTGTCGTTTTCATGTATTACTTTTGTTATACAATTAGCTACTGACGTTATATCACGTCCAATTAATTTAACGTGGGCGTTTAATTACGTATTTACAGCTTGTGAAATATTAACATACATGATTCCTCAAACATTTTCTTCTAGAGCTAAAAGGGTCCATAATCCATATACACTATTTTAATTAATAATTAATCGTACAAAACTTACACGACCCAGCCCTAAACCAAAAATGGAATTGACAATAAACAAAAGTACTTATATAAATTATGTTTTACTCGTACTATCCCTTATATTTGCTGTGAAATTTATTACACTTGATAAAATAATAAATTGCAGCGAACTTATCGTTCACAATGAATATAAAATACATTCACTATTCTGAGTTGATGTGAAACCTTATAAAATATTTTCTTCCTTTAACAGATATGTGTGGCATACGATGACAAAGCGTGTCTGTTACAACAAGTTATTGTCACACAAATAAAATTATTGTAGAAGCACCGAGGAATACAAATGTATTTCTTTTAACATTTTCATTATTGGGTCGATGGTGTAGTTGTACTACTGTACGATTACAACGCTAAGGTCTCGGGTTCGAATCCCGGGCGAGCAAAGTTATATTTTTTCAATTCATTATCACCCCGGGTCAGTTTGTGCCCGATATGGCGACAGGCTCGCCCCCTATCACATCGTGGGACGGAAAATGCGAAGGCGAAACGCGAGCGTCTTGGTTGCACCTCTACCTACGATTTCTTGGAAAAAAAGGCGTGAGTTTATGTATGTAAGTATATTTGTAAGTTTTGATACGGTTGTCTTATTAAACTTGTTGAATCCTAAGCCCTTTAAACACTCCAGATTACTAGTCCGCAGTGAAAGCCAAAACATAAATTGAATGTAAACAAACAGATAGAGACCGATAAATAAATAGATCGTTTAGAAAAACACGCATGCGTCTATCAAATGCCCATAGAAGCATTTCGCATTTTCAAATCATTCGACCGTTGAAAATCCATGTCTTACCAGTGGCGAAAGTAGTTTACATTTCTCGTACCTGTAACAATATTAACATCATTATATCGTTTGAACTGATCATAATTACTTTTTTATTGCGTAAAATTACAGTTTTGAAGACAATTTGTAGCTTAATATTTGTGTGTTGAATAATAAAGGCATTCTCTAAAAATAAAATCTGTAATCTGCACCGAGATTATAATGAGCTCACATAAGTAGTAGATAAGGAGAAGTTTAACAAGAGTCCAGTATTAGGTCAAGGAGAAAAGAATATGCAAAATATTCTGCTTCCTAAAACACACTAAATATAGACACTTTAAAGTATTTAAAGTAGGCTTCCGCAAAATAAAACACAAAAATATACGAACGGACATTTTAATGATATTGTATATAATTTACTACGTCTTACTGAATAAGGAATGAATCTTAGTTAACATATTTTTAGAACTTTATAAAATATACCAAAAAGTGTTGGATTACCAATAAGTAATAAACATAATATCAAACACTAAATTTCGAAGTTTGCTCAAAACCTAAAATGCAAAGTAAATTGAAAATGCTCGTATCGAAAACCCAATTTCAAACAGTTTCCCAAGACGACAACGAACTATTAGCCAATGGGGTTATGAAATTAGCATGCAGCTTGCAAAAATGTTCACGCAAACGCCTAATTAACTACAAAACACAAATGCACACAACGCTATAGTCCGCAGATACTTCGAACTCGATAAACTTTACGAAATTGTCCCGCTATCGAATAAAACAGTTATGAACGATCTAATAAACTCACTTTAGAAACAACAAAACATTGTGTAAGTACACTTAATAGCTTTGAAGGACCGCTCATTGTTTGGGCAACCACGTTTACGATAATATCGCTTTGTTTAATCGTCGCGTTATCGAGTGAAAAGCTTCGAGGCTAAGGTGTTTCGAATCGAGTCGGGTAATCGATTCCATCGAACGATGATAAGTTCATTTCGGTTAACGGCCACTCCGGTGAGGTCAGCGCACGACAAACACCGTGGACTGCCGCACAATGTTTATGGTGTTTTATCAAGGCACGGTTGAAGCAACTTTAGTTTTATGGCTTGAAACACAGGCTTGCTTCCGGCGCGTGGGTATCAATATTCAAATCTCTCCTGCTTTAACTTTCCTCCATAATGTGCACCGTAAGTGTTCAGCGTCCCCTAAAAATTCTGTATTTATCTTAACTATTTTCGTCATTTGAGACGGAGTGTTCACATTTCAATCATCGTTACTGGGAACGTCAATTAATAAGTAGTCACTGAAACCAGTCTCGTTTCTAAATGGCTGGATCGACAGAGCCCTTTGATGTCGCACTCCAATGATATATCCATGGTAAGTCGAGCTCACTCAGCATCGGTAGCGTCGCGTCGCCCTGATTTATTACAGATATTTTAATTCCATACACGTTATACAATAAAATGGTTGGTTTTTACGTAGCTTGGATCCGGTAGTTAAGTTTGAGACGTAATGGTTTTATGTTTTCAACGAGTTCTGTAAGTGGCCACTCTAACAGTGAGTTGCTAAGTTTAAACACACTTAAAACGGATTTATTGTCGGTACGTATGATGTGAAAGTAATGATCAATGTCAGCAATTTGTAAATTGGATGTATTAGTCCATATTGTAATTGAATTGGAGTGTATAGGCGTAAGGAGCTGAATATTGGGTTAATGCTATTAGTCTCGATACAAGGGTCAAACAGCAAACTACTAAGAGGAAAGTAATTAAGTATAATAATTACGGGCTAGAATTGAGTTGCAAAAATCTCTAGTATCTAATCTCAAGTTTTTAATTTGTTGAAAATTAAGACTAAATATCAACGATCCAAAACAAAGTATTAAAAAAAATCTACATCAAAGCGGATATTGTTGTGGGTGATGAAATTAAATTACCTAACAGCTTCATGTTTGAAAACAAACGAAATACAATGGTGTATAAATAGATTTTTATGAGCAATATAGTGGCCCGCATAGGCGTTACCGTGCCATCATCTGGTAATCCAGTTTAAGCTTCGGTTTTATTAGCCTTTGGTTATCACCGTAGAAGATTAACCTAATGGTTGGGTCTGGTTTCGAGTAATTCAAGTATGTATCGATCGATATCTCAAAAAATGTCATTAACTTTTCGATGTCAGCTGCAAACTAATTTTATTAAATTCGTGACTTGATACACTTAGCGAATATTTTTAATGACTGTCAACAGATTAACATTTAAATGCCAATGAAATATCCCTTGAAAATGTCACGTACTGCATACCACATTTTATTTTCTTTATGGAGACAGCCGTTATTTTTAATACGGGATCATGTGATAGCGTTGACGATTTCGCATGTATCGTATCTTTCGAAAATTGCTTCATTTGTTAGCTAGTTAACTGTATTATTCACATAATAAAAGTGCCTTTAATTATTTGTTAGCACATTTGAACGTCTTATTTTTTTAAATGTTGTAGAAAACATTATTATGTTTTATAAACACTTTCTATGCAATCTTACACAAAATGTTTTGTCAACAAGAATAGTTTTGACGAGTACCAAAAACAAAACAAAAACGTGCCATAAAGTACAATAATGAATGGAAGTTTTTAACAACCCACGGCCTCAGTGACACCGTACGTTTACCAACGAACGTAATCACAGCCAGTTCCGAAAGTCATCACTAAACTGCAATCAACAAGTGTGTAATGGCTGTAATCTTGCTCTCGTAGTCATGAACGCTTCCGTTTATATAAACATAAGACCGAAGTAAACTACAGTCACGACTCAAATTACACCAATCAAACATGTTTACGTAGGGCCGCCGTAATTATTGACGGGGGTTATAGATGTATTAATTTGTGGGTTGTTTGAGGTGATTGTAACTTATCTTGCGATCAGCTTAGACAAGGCGTAAACAAAATAGTTTTTCGTGATAGCAACCACGATTTTACAATGATTGGACTAACTGTTAAGCGTGGTGGGCAAAACTAATACGTATGGCGTTAACAGGCAAAGATATGCTTGGCTGTTGCCTGTGTTTAAAGCCAATGGGTTAAAATTATATGAGGACCGCGTATAAGTGCCACAGATAGTGTGAAAACGCGTAAAGATCTGAGGCGTACCTGACGAGAAAATCTTTGCGTGGCTAGCTAATAACTGCTACCGTTTATACGCAACTTCTTCCGCGTAAAATTACGCTCCGGCTCTCATAGGAACGGTGGGTTTTTCCGGTTTAAAAAGGACTTCTAAATAATTCCTTGGCCCATATACAGTGCTATTTGAAAATCATGTCAACTCCTTTATTCTGCGTAGTATATAAAACTGAAACCAATAACATGAGATTAATAAACCGAGACATATGGCATCCGAATATATGATTAATGTACGTCTGTCTGAGATTTAGTATTAGCAACATTTTCTTTCCTAGCTTTATGATTATTATTTTTTACGTTTTTACATCATCTTATCAGTACGTTGATTACCTTTGGTACGATGCCCTTACTGTAACCGTATACAGCTGTAACATCACCCCAAGCTTTACGAGCGTCGGGTTATGATCCATTACCGAGGTCCGATGCGGGTTCGATGAATGGGATTTAGTTTCCCATAAGGTTTCGAACTTGCCTCATTTAGCTGTAACATAACAATTTGGTCGTACTCTCGGTTAAGACGAGGTCAATCTAGATTTATGACCAGAAACAGCCATAAATCTGATATTTAATTAAAGTAATGGTCTAATACGTGTTTACGTGCGTATAGTAGGACATACGCCCCTCCTGGATTTGAATGGGTTAGAGCTATAGATCAAGTTGACCTAATGCGGGTGCGGTGTCAGAACCAACATCATCTGTAATTAATAGGCTCATTGAGTGGTTTGTATTTATAATTTAATAGCATAAATACGACTTTATTAAATTGTATGAAAAATAATGTAGTTCATCGTTAATAGCAAAGTCAATAACCATCATTTGTTTTGACAACAAACACTTGACTACTTTATAGTTTTATATCAAAATAAAGTCAGCAGTGTGCCTAATAATATAAGTATGAAATGAAAAATAAAATGCATCAGATTACAACATTCTAAATTCTGTAAAACATAACCCTGCCGACACAAACAAAACACCGATTCTGTTGCTTAATTTATGTAAATGACTACAGATAAACAACATCTGGAAAAATCCAAATTAATTGCAAAAAACACCTACTTAATTTCAAACGACATCTTAAATAAAGATGCGATACAAATCTTGGCAACACAAAAAGCTCGACGGCAGCTGAAGTAAAAAAACGGCAAAGAACAAAATCACAAAAACCGTGAGAACTGAGCACCTTTGATGCCTAACTGAAAACTAGTTTCATTTACTCAGTATTAGTCACGTTCGGGTATCAATCTAACAACCTTGTCATATTTAATCTTAGCATGTAGATCTATTGCCTCACTGATCCATTGTGACCAGACCACAATTAGAACGCACAGTGACATGTGCTGATCGGAAACTTGTATTATGTTGATAGTGGAAAGGTACCATTGATTGATAAATTGCGTCTGAGGTAGCCGAATAAGCTTATGTGTTTTTGTGAACAGGAACATATTAAAATTCAGCTCATTAAAATTTTAATGTTTATTTTTGAGCTATTTTAGCTAGCTATACCAGTATCTATTCCACGAACAACTTCCCTGTTTTCGTAAAGAAATCTCTGGAGAATATCAGTTAGGTAATTACGTAGACGTAGGTACTTGTCTGTTACTGTATTAGTGTCAAGATTACATATGCTGACTGCGTACAAGGGTCATGTTTGTTCGTGGAAGTTCTCCGCCGGTCTTGCGACAAGATTCACGTCACTTCGCGTCCGTTCGTCGGAACCTTTTTTATTCTTTATGTAGTCATCCGCACAAAAAATGAATGACATTGTCTTTATTTATAGATTTAATCATATACAAGGCACCTTCATTACACCATATAGACACTTTTTGGGTACCGTATACTTACTAAAGCTGCTATTGTTTCAATTTACAAAAGCAATTTATCTCTCAAGCACATTCCGAAGAAAGCCAAACACAAAAGCACACTCAAGTCGGTTGCAAGAATGCAATCCGTTCCATACAAAATTGATGTGAGGCACGGGCAGGAAATGGAGACTTCGATACGACACTAGACTCGGAGCGAAGTTGCATCAGGCCGCGAGCGCACTTCATCACACGTCACGACAAAATAGACACGTCTGTTGACACAAACAACAATAAACAACCTATTTAACCGTCTCAGCCATATGGAGCAGCAACACAATCCAGTTTGTGTACACATCACTATACCAATGTTGTACTTCTAATTAACACGCAGTCAGCCGCGTGGTACAATGGACAAACATGCTCAGGTGTCTGTTTCCCCGAAGTGCTGGGAGGAAGAGTGCGCGAGCCATAAATATTAATGTCAAACACCGATTCAATAGCTCACTGGTAGACAGGTCACCGGCCTTTGATCCGGCTGTTAGATGCTCATTTCTCAGATGTAATTACAAATGCCTCGAAGGGCTAATATGCTCTGGAGGAGACGGAATGTGTAATATGAATAAAACATGACCCAATGACGTTCATGGAAAAAAAGGAATGCCATGAAATGTTTTGAGAAAGACTGACCTACAAAGACACAATCAATCGACATACGAAATGTGCTATGTCGCACTCACTATAAACATCATTAACCTAAATACGCACATATAAGTATTGGAACCAGATAAAATTCTTCTCGTTAAGCTACTGACTGGTTCGGCTACATCTTATGCCGGTTTATCCGCTGTATCAATTATTGAAATGAAATCTATGTGTGAACTATAATAAATTTAAAAGTGAAATTGAGACCACCGGGTTGGATCTAGTCAAACTTGATTCACATTCTGTGACAGACATTATGTATTCGGCTCGATTTTTTTCCCATGATAACATCATAAATGCGAAAGTCCGGATGTTTGTATGTTTTATTAAAACAGTACATATAACCTCTTCTCTGATAGGTAATTAAGCTAATTAAGACATAAACTTGTATCTGAATCTCATTGATGACTCATTCAAAATATCTACGGTAAAAAGATTGATACAAATACAAAACACTAAGCAAGTGGATAATTAATCTAAATCAGTGAGCGAGTTTAGTGAAAGAGTGCGTCCGTTGGTAAGTCATCGTGAGTAATGATCAAATCTCGTATCACTGATTCATATTCTAAGTATTTAACGGGTATTTGAATTTTAAATGTGTTTACTGTTGCGATGATTTTTGATATACATTTGTTAAAGCCGCTGATTACAACATTCCCTTTAGGAATTGTATAGTTCCTTTGTGTTGGGATTAACTAGAAAAAGTGTGATCGGGCCTTTACAAAAAGAGCTCGCTGTTAAAGATGAAAAGGATCTCAAAGACGCCGTTTATATTTTTAGACGGTGCCCAAACATTTTGTTCGTCAAAAATTCCTACCTGTGAATTTAATCAAATTCGACGGTGCCTTTTATGTTTTGTTCATTTAAAATACACAAATTTTCCTCGTTTAAGAATGTAGGAAACACGAATAATATTTCTACTCATTATGATATTCATATCGAAAATATTGTCGAGGTAATGAGGTATCAAGACCGATTCTGTTGTTTAGTTTGACACGAGACATGAAGTCTGTTTTTGACATCAGATACCTTAGCTGTCTCGAATCGAGGTTAACATGCCTTGAAAGCTGAACAAGGAGATCAATTTTCGTATACCATGAAAAAGACACGTTATACCTCACATTACATAATCATTGTAGAGAAATAACAAACGGTTTGCATTTGCAAACGCGTACGAAACATGACGTAGAAAATAGATAACTGTTAGTAATAAATAAATCGGAACCGCGAGATGGGTCAGTGTCCTTTATATTGGTCGTAAGTAACAGTCTGCGAGTGTGCTCTGATGGACGTGTTGATTCATGTTCGCCCTTTATGCCCTAAGGGATGGCCAGGGATGAACCTTGAATGGGAACAATGAGTTTCTCAGACTCATTCAGGATACGGCCAATGTATCAAGTGGGAAACTTAAAGGTGTGCCAGCGCTGTGTGGGGGTACGTATCAGATTTTTTACATGGAAGAAATGTGGAATGAAATACTGTGGTGTCAAGTCTTAACGAGCTTTTTATCGGTGGCAAACGGAGTCAAATAGCCTTTGTTGTTGAACTCATGGAAATGTATGTCACGTATTTCCAAACTTAATCAATCAGCCAATTTTTATTCCTAATGGGTAGTTTAAAAATGTATTTTGTACACCTATATAAACTCATGAAGGTAACTACCATCAATTATATTTCAGCAAATCAACATTATTATCATTTATCAGTTATAGTCTATAGAACCGCATACTGCATAGCTGTCAGCGTTATTCAAATTGATAAAGAGCCAAAAGTCAATGCCAACATCAAAAACACAGTGGACAGTCCCAAGGTTTTTGTTCAGTGACGTACTACTGAACTCTGACACTTGAAATTAAGTTGTGTTGATTTGACAGCTCGTGACCCCAGCACGGCGAGCGGATGCCTCCAACTAGTTAAATGTGTTTGGATGGCTGCGGCCGGCTGTGACCACAGCATACTCCACTTTCGTGTTCGTGGTCATGTGATTACTGGCATGGTCATCTGGCTAAAAGCAGTTAACTTTCGATATTCGACAACTGATAGATATATTCGTCGACTTTTATATGAAGACATGGGCTAAGTTTCTACTAGAAAATACACGACTACAATGCGATAGATTTAATAAGTAATTATGGAAAAATAAAACCGTATGTAAAAGCAAATCAAAAGCAATCACGAAGATGAAATCCGTTAATGAAAATTCTCATCTAAACAAAAACACCTAATCTATTACTATAACGCGATTTTCTACGCAAAAAGCTGTTAAGTGTACGCATGTGTTTCATTCAGCTGATACATATAATTAGAAAGCGCTAACACCGACAGTAAGACGAAACTTGGTACCGTGATCCGAGTGCGGGTCTCGGACTGTTATGAATGTGTGAAAGTATTGTATCACGTGAAAGTAACTGTAACGGTATGGCGAACATCTAAAATCTTGTTAAAATTGCATAACAAAAAGATCAAATGCTACATGTAAGATCTAACACATTTGATTCACGAAATCAATGGATTTGTTCATATAAAACTTGAGGATGTGTTACTCCAACATACTATTCAGAATAATCAATAATAGAACATAATTAGCAATTTAAATTTTATACCCAGTAATATTCAAAATTATACAGCGTGATCCAAATGTATGTTTTCTGTATTTACACTGCGACGTCGTTTTTGACGAAAATTGTGTATGTATAATTTTGCCTACTCGTATATCCTGAGGATTATGAAATGTACAGTCTACGTTTTTAAACAGGGCAAAATATTATGTATCAAACATGCTTTTGAATTTAAATAGCGAGTCTAATGAAAACGAAGGAGTACTTTTTTACCTTCGTCAACTATAGTTATGGAATACTTGATTTTATTGTTCAAAATAAAGGCCCCAGGCTCATAAAGAGCGTCACAAGTCCAAACTTGTCCAAATCTTGACATGGGCGTGTTCAAA
The DNA here is from genome assembly GCA_949752805.1 of Deilephila elpenor. Taxonomy (NCBI): domain Eukaryota; kingdom Metazoa; phylum Arthropoda; class Insecta; order Lepidoptera; family Sphingidae; genus Deilephila; species Deilephila elpenor. The sequence continues at coordinate 9,961,134 of OX457107.1, read as the reverse complement.
CTTGTCCATGCCATGGGCCACGCTTAATCTCATTTGTGAACAAAAGAGCGTCGACCCAAAAAAAACCTTCTCGATATATCCATGAATGGCTTGAGTAACGAGGCCTATCAACAAATATTCAATGAATCGAGTGCCTAAATCGACTAAGTACATTCACATGGAAATCCCGTTAATGTAGCTGCGTAGACTTGGCAACCCCTCTAAAACATAACATCGCCGTCCCTTTCGCACACTATCCACCCTCCGTTCACAGGATCGTGGGATAATTAAATATTTATGTCATCACAGACGGTGCCACCGACTTACAGAACTATTTCGTACAACTGTTATTTAGTAGATAAAAATGTAAACCTAAGAAATTTTTATGCAAAATACTACACAATCTAAACTATTATTCTCTTTAATTGTTTATCCAATTACAAAAGCATCATATACACCTTACAACCAATAACATATTTTTTAAAACCAACATAATTATTTAAAAAATATTTTAGCATAAAATTAAATGTACACACTATACACACTAAATTGTTTGTATACATAATTAAAATCGATATTAACATACCTTTAAATAAACAAAGATCCTAATACATCACACGCATCCCGTAAATCTATGTAAACACTCTCACGAAAATAGTTATATACAGCACAACAAAAACCGTTAACAAACACTATTCAAGATGAAAATTAATAAAAAAAATAAACGAAACACAAAACCACACGTAATTGTTCAAAAACGGGCACAGGACAAAATGGTGTATTAAAATAGGCGGCACATAATTTAAAATCAGACAAAGCTCGTGAACTATAAGCTTTTTGCGTTGAAACGACGTGAGCCCTCCTCTGCGGTTAAACTCAGACTGCATCAGTCATGAGGTTGAAGGCACGGCGCGGGGGGAGACGAGGTGAGGCGAGGGGCGGCGGGCGCCGGCGGGGTAAGGGCGCGCGTTGAACGCCAGCGACGCGTCGAGCCAGCCTTGTGTCACTCGTGATATGATAACGAATGTATACAAAGGCTACACAAGCCATGTGAGCAAGTCTTTCACCTAAAACCCGGCTAGCTAAGTTCAAAGAATACCGATTTAAAATTGATTTACGGCCCGAACGCCGCTGACAATAACGAGCAGCCGAAACAGATGTCTATTGACAAAACGGCCAACGAAAATAAACAATGACTCGCTGGGTACTCGCTGGGTATAATAAATCTTTTTGGAGAAAGAGGGTTACTTTGACCACTCCGAGACGGCCTCATGAACGAATAAATATGTATTAAAATACTGGCATCGATTTACTGAAAGTAATTTAAATGAGAAGCAGTTAAGAATTAATGAAGCGCCGTCTAAAGGTTTCGCTACAATTCTAATTATAATCTTCGGAATTTTGTTCAAGTTCTCAACAATATTCGTTAAACAACTTTAAACGTAATCTGATGTTTCTTAATGTAAAAAGTAAAACAAATATTGAAAGAAAACACTTTTACAAAATGTTTTAAACAAGTCGAAACACCCTACGCTCTTATTACTCGCGTTTCTCTAATGACAAAACAAACAAATGACACAAAAGTATCTATATGGGATTACGAAATTTTAAGAAACAAAAAGTTATCCATAAACTACGAAAAAAACGGAGACATGTTCCATCTTACTGAGACATGATAACATCCAAATAGTTTACTTAGGAAACATGAATATTTATTACTAACTAATCAGATAACTTTATAAAACAATTAGTACAATAATTGTTAATATATCTACGGATATTTAATGTGAGTTCGTCATCAATTTAGGTTGCTCAATATAATACTACATGAATCACAAACATATTACATACATTATTTGTAGGATAAGCTAAAACAGTAAGGGTCGTATCTGTTTATTGGTTGAAAACATTTTGTATAAAAGTCGAAATTGTGACGGCAGTTTTAGTTATCCAATTAATAGAGCCAAATGTAGATTTTCGAAGGGCGTGGTAATTCAACTGAGTTGAACTTTATTACCACCTGAGATTGATCTGTTTGTAAGATAGTTATCTTGTTATCACCCCTCAACAAAATCATGGAGATAATTTTTATCTTTTACCAAAAGCAGTGAACATTTTTAAAACACCAGTCAAAAGTAATGACAAAACCATCTCGCTAAGTCTGGGGCCAATTTACCAAGATGCTATCAAAAGAGTAATCTTCAACGCCAAGATAAGCAGTTCTCATAAGCGGTACGAGACAGAATTGACGTAATTCAGACTATCCTGTTAAGACAAGTTGCTTTCATGTGAAACGTTCACTTTTACACGAGACTTAGAATAAAAATAGTAGTAAAAATGTACGTGGTAATTTAAAAGAGTATAAACCACGGAAACAAAGAATCTCTGTGCGGTGTTTCGTTGTGTGGTCTTAAAAACACAGACTTGTTACTAGTAGCTTTTTCTATTGCAATGTCATTGAACGCGCATGTTGCTATAAATTTCACCGTGGACGTCACATTTCCATATTTTTCAACTAAATTCTTCAAGCATCGCAGACAACAGAGCAATTAAAGAACTTTCGTTAGAATATAACACTGTCACGAAACAAGTGTTGTTGAACAAGATATATTTTAACCCACACAGAGAACTACGTACTTTAGAATCAGTTGGATAAAGTGGTGGAATAAGTGGATATTAGCCGGTCTCACGATCTGGAAACTTTTCTGGCGCTCGGTTATTTATCACGTTTGCATCTTGAGTGGATTCCGGCGGATTTGTAAGCTCACGAATTTGGCTTGGCGAAATGAAGTGCGGTTGTGGTTTTGACGTTCAACGATGATGTCAATTTCATAACGGAACTGAGGACCATTATGGTTAAAACAGGGTTTTGGCTTTGAATTTGTAACGAAATCTCGAATAACGGCAAAACAATTTACAATCCTTGTTTGGTTACCATCTATTCGCATCCTAAATATTATAATTACCTACTTTATTACAGCTTCCAAAAACGATTAACTTAATAGTGGTTAACAGGAATAACAAGGCATTAGAAGCTTTTAAATTTTATGTTGTAACTGGAATCTAATATCATTTATTAGTTAAAAAAGTAACTACATCTATTTAACACAACATCATCTATTTTCCAAAATGATACATATTTTGACGAAAGAGTACAAATATTAAAGCAATCGAACAAAGCCGTTATTTTTAGTTCAGACTCGCATTGAGCAGTTACCCCAGTAAAGTTTTGTTGAACGTCTAAATATATCTTCCGCAGTTGTACATCGGTTTCGCCTCTTGTTACCAATTATCTCAATGACTCTGTGAATCTGTTCCCATTTGCTCCAATATTACACTCAATAAAACTGCATTATTAAATTGACCCAAAAATATAACGGGGATGTTGTGGTCCGATACTTAGATATTCAGACTGATAGAAACAAACGGATTAGAATAATCCGCCAGTAAGTCCAGTGTAATGAGTTGTTAGGAATTAGATTTGATATGTATTAATCTAAATAAAGTAAAAACATGTGTACAATATTGCGCTTTAAAAATAAGCTTAATTTGGCGATTTGGTGTGAACGTAATATTATAATTCAGTATGTTATCTGGCTGGTTTCGGGTTAGTTAAATGTGTTGTAGTTACTTTAATCGCATTGGGTCGTAATTAGATTGTGTGCAATATGTACATGATTAACATTATTTTTCTGTCATTTGAGTGCGCGAGGTTGGTATAGGAACATTTTTAGGCCGTTAACAATTAATCAATACAAATCTTGGAATAAAATCTGTCTTAAAATTGTTCCGAATTCTATTCATTACCACAGGAATGCACAATACACATTAATATGTTGATACTATTAGCAGCTAAATCTCAAACGACACTGACTTCCATAATACAACAAAAAAATAATCTTACTAAAATTAAAACGCTCTGCCACGCGTCTTTTAAGGCCTTTGACATTAATACGATGTCGGTTTTTTTCTAAGTGCATTAAACTTTACTACTTAGGGAGTTCTCTGGCGCGAGTAAAAACGAATATTTTATTATAATACCATCCACTTACACGATACTTTAGTACTACTCAGTTTGAATCGCTTAAAATGTAGACGCAGACCAGATTCTGTAACAAAGACGAGTCACGAGGAAAGTTCAGAAAGCAATATTTCAACGAATATTTAATAGACTGTAAAATATTGTACGCTTGTTCACGAGTAATGTCTGAACATTTATTTATTGTACGTTGTTTGTGAACAGTTGTAGCATTTGTCATATTTACATCGTCGGCTTGGAGCAGACATATGACCTGAGACTTCAACTTTAGAACTGTGTTTAGAACATGATGCGTTTACGTTTTATTTGGATACCTCTTCGTAGCAATTGATCTACCAAAGACTGTTATACATTATGAGTAAATTCAAACGTAGAATTCATATCAAATAGGAATTATGACCAAAACTATTCCAAAAAAGCTTTATCACAAGCCTCAATTTGAACAAAAATATATCAGAAGGTTAGTACCCAAAAACGAACGTCCAAATTTAATCTCTAACTAGTCTATTAATAGTCTAAAAATAAAGGCAAGCCGTCGACGCCTTTATTAAATCGTCTCTGGACATAAAAACGTTTAAATTCAACATTTATAACAAACAAGACGAAACAAAAATAAATATCCGACAATGTAAATCATTCAACGACATTGACTCACTTGGTCGCCGGTTGAGTAAGAAATCTGACGCAGATGGTACCAAAATGGTAATAAATTACTTAAGTCAGTATCCAGCGTACGATGCCTTGTTGCTCCAGCTACCATTTAATTTTAACTCAGAAGCTCACACGGGGCCGTAAACTCTTAAACACCCTCGTCTAATCTACGTGAAACAATAAACGGGGGATTGTGAACGAGATGCTCAGTGCCAATTGTCTGGTCTGATACGTTGATAATGCTAAGTAATTATGAGGATCTGGCTTTGAAGAGATTGAAGAACGCTTGTGGGATTTACAATTATTGTTTGTTTCAGATGCCTCAGAATAGAGATTTGTGATCCATGAAGACAATCCTTCTTATGGCAACAATAAGCATTTATTTTATTTTAAGTATTACAATTTAATGACATAAAATTATCCAAAGCAATCAATACTGGTATTTAATGGCTTAGCAGTTCTCTGGAACTAAATAAAATGATAAAAACCAAAGCCTTATCTTGTGCTAGATCATATTAGAGACATAAAATAATTATTTTATATTTCACAAAGCGTTAGACAAAATTATCGCCGATTTTACATTCGATTCCGTAGAACTCATACGAATTACGAGTCTAATAATACAAGTTCAACGGTTGTTTGCAAACCGATCGGCAAACGTTTATTGTATACGCCATACAAACGACACATGGTTAGCAAAACACACTGGAGATTTATAGCTGGTCGTCGTGTGTGGCGAAATTGTTTCATGTTTGCCGGCACGGCCATGGACCACCGATCCTCTTTTGTCTTTTGGAACCGATGCTGAATAATAATTTAATTTGAATAGTATTCATGGTACACACACTCAAGGTGTTGAAGGTACCTTCTACAGATTATGAATCGGTTACAGGCAATATTTCTTCAGAGAATTCTTTAATATCTCAAAGACAATTTGCTTTACTAGTTGTTACGTTTTCAATTTTGGTTCCTACTAACACAAGTTTCGATAGATATCGAGTGCCCATATTTAAAAGGAACCCATAAAAAATTGTCTACTTTTTCATCGTATACTGGATTATATTGTAAAAAATGTTTTTACCAAATTAATTAGATTCAACCAACATAACTGTCTATGTCATTGTAATAATAAAATTAAACAGTGGGGGTGTTTGTATGAAAATATTTGTTCCTCACAAGTTTGTTACTAATATTTCCCATGAAACCTCTGTCATAATTTTGCCAATACCGTTGTATCAATCTTCTGATATTAAACTTTTAATTAAACAAATTAATTTACCCAAATCTTTGGTAACTTTAAAGTCAAATTACTCTAGTTATTACGGCACAACTGAGCAATGAAGACCCAAAAGCGTTTTCTATTACAAAAACAATTATTTTTTATGGTCACTTTTCATAACGACACCTAAAAATTAAACATTAAACAAGTTAGAAAGGTTATTAAAGATGATAATAACATGGTCAAGGAGAAAGTTTCCTTCAAACACCAAGTATTCGCATAGATCAAATTTTGTATTTATATAACGAAGACACTAATTACCTTGCTTTGAAGCTATTATGTAATTACTTCATGCGAAATATTACTGCGCTATGTGCTACATAGCTAGTGATGTACGTTGAAATATTTGCTGTCGAATGAAATTGATATATTTCAATGGTACGCTCTAATAAATATCAATCATTTTTTGTCAGACTTTGTCTTCTTGAAACTTGTTAAGAAATATCAACGGAAAGACAAAAGGCTGGCACTGCACAGATGAACCGTAAAATCTTATGTTCTACAGATCAAAATATGGTCTTCATAATATTGACAAATTACTAAAATTCTACATTTACAAAGCATAATTTAATTGTGTAACATGCATAAATATAATTGCGCCCAATTCAAAAGACTTTGACAAGTGAATTACAATCAGTAGAACAAATTAAAATTACAGAAAATAATAAACTCACTCATAGCGCCACTTCAAACAATCGCAAGAGACAAAGCTATAACAGTTCAATTACGTAATGCGATAAAAATATAAGGAACAAGGAGGCAATCGATTGGACAGATCGGAGATACTCACATAATGGAACTAATTGGGTCATTGCTGGAAGTGGCGAGAAGTTTAATAAGATAGTCACTTAGATGCGAGACGAGACGGCGACGAAAGTGAGACTTATAAAAGAATTTTACTTGACGATTATTTAAATGTCTTTGGATTTGGAATAATTGTACTTATCGAATTAGATACTTTCATTTTTAACCTTTGGATCTTTAATATCAATATTGAATCGAATTTACATTAGAGATTTCGGTTTAGTGGGGTATTCAATATCTTAATTATATTCTTTTCGCACTGCTCAGGCGGATTATACTACAACTGATGATATGTGCAATGCTAATTAGGAGTATCGACCAGCGAGAAATAATTACCACTAGTTGGTTCTGGCCGTAATGCCGAATTATTTGAAACCCTGATTGGCTTATCTCAGTACGCGACACATTTGACCGGAGTCCAACTAGACCATCCAACTAGACCGGAGTTAATAAACATGTTATAATGTCACCAATACTTCATTTTTTTTTAATACCATATGGTTTGTATATTACAAAAACCGTAGTTATATTTGTTATGGTTTTCAAATTGCGTTGAAGATTAGGCGACATCTGGTTCGTACTCGTGCTCAAAACTTGCGCATTTGTGTGTCGTGGTCCGCTCGAATAATATGCAACGCATGACGAGTATCTAGACACTTAGACAAAACTTATATTTAAGCGTGCATTTAGCCTATGTTTCTTATTTATATTGTGTTCTTTTAAAATACTTTGACTCAGATGGGGACCGTTTAATGAAAATTTTCCAATACATTTTTTTTTGTTTGCGCAATTGTATTATTCATGTCGAAAATGACCTTTACATATTTGACAGATGTTTAGAAAGTATACTTAATAATGAATTGAGGGGCAAGTTCATTGCCAGCTGCACACGTATTATCATAGAAATTATCTAAACCTATTCGGCCCGCATCAACTGCTGTTGACAAACGGTAAGATCCGAAGGGTAAAATTCTTGATGAGTTTATGTAAACAGTTTCACATAAAAACAACATTTCAAACAATGGCCAATTGCCTCGTATTGTGTTCGGCTCCAAGCATTTTCTTTCAATAATACGCAAACACTTTCCAAAGGCATCATTTTCAGTCGTTGAAATTGTCAAGAAATCTTCAGTAACAATTGACGTTCTTAAGTATAGAAAAATATCTTTAACTTTCTCGACGAGCCCATTATTACCTTTTAAGTGGTGTTACGAACAATTGTTGGACTTTAGCCTAATAAAGTCGAGTTTTACATTATGAAAATTTGTATAATGCGTGAAATTTAGACATTTTATTTGATGCCCGCAGCAACTCATAATTTTATTTAAGATTTTTAATATCTCCTTGGTATTACGTGACAAAAATGTATTCTAAATTGCAATATTGCTCTACTCTGGTTTTATTAAAAGTATATTGACACATATTTGTATTTCGCCATTTGCATTATGAACGGTCAAGTAATTTAGGAAGTATAGTTATAACACTTTTGTAAACTTCGGAGTGGATGAAAACGTTTTACAAGTCCATGCCCATGCCCATCATGAATGTGAATAACTAAGTCATCTTTCATGTGCAGAAGCAAAAAAGTTAAACCTTACGTGGACTGTACAATCTAAAACTATTTACATAAGAGTTTTATCTAGTAGGTAGTCTTTTATTCTACTGTTTAGTTCACAGTGTAACACTTTTAACATATAATTATAGTTCCAGTAAAAACCACAATCAAGTATCAAGTAAGAGTAAAAAAACATAGGTACACAAAAATGGCAATCCTAGTACATTTTAGTAACATAATATGTACTTATATCAGACACCATTCTTAAACACCGCATAAACTGGTACAAAGAGGTCGGCCACACGAAAAGTATGCAGTATTCTGTGGAGCATACGCCAGATGTGGGCGGAGCGCCGCATTCACCTAACGATCCTGGCATACCAGGAGGCAAAGAATAGCTTTACTCCTTCGTAAAATTCATTTTATACATTTTACAGATGGGATGTAAGTATTTTATAAGGCAAAGTAAGTAATAGTAACTACACTGAGATGTATTAAAAATAATCATGACAGTCGATTCTGCTCGAAAAATTGGCCCTGAAAAATGTATACGAATAGAGAACACTATTCACATAAAAGCAGGCGGATTAACCGGATTACTTAATGCACTTATTTTTGGAAGGATCCTTGTCAACCCTTCCCTTTTTCATTGTCATTGCAACACCAGGAACGCTTTCAATAAAAAGCAAAGTTGTTAACTCGAGCCACAAGTTTTTCATTATAATTATAATACCTAAAGTCATCCCTAAACAGTAACTTAAAATAAATATGAAGTATTAATAACAATATTCCATTTACAAATTAGGACAAGTTTGATTACTTTAATTTTAGACTAATCGATGAGTAAATACCACATTATTTTATACACAGAAACAATAACAGAAGAATACTTTTTATAACAAATGACGTCATAATTCACATTGGCCGCAGCAACAACGCCAAGTCTCCAGTAACACACCATGACGGTTCTATTAAGGCGTTTGCATTATTATCAATTTCCACGCCCGAACCGAAAAGATTATTGGTAATTTTTATTTCATTGTCAATTAATAGCGATTTGGTGTTAGTAATACTATCTTTAGGTTCAACGCTCCGGGGTCGAGTATCATTCAAGATGTTCATATCAGACTTTAGATGAGGATTAAATTATAAAATATATGCGTGCTTTGAAGAAAAACGGCGGATAATAAGCATTTACCTTAGCCAATCAATGATCAACGCGGCACTGTATGTGGTCATAATGACGTAACGCTAATTTATCCACGGTAATTTTTCTACCTGGCTTTATTCTAGCCAGTATGCAGATCCGACACTGTATGTTATACATAGAATCAATAACTTAAAAGATTTTAAAAGATTAATAACATCACACGCAACGATTGTTTCAGGTATAGCATTTCAAGAATATTATATCCTTTCTTTTCAGTTTTAAATTTATTTCCTAATGTGTTATAGTGTATATTTGTAATAATTTATGAAATATGTTGGTTTTTAATTGGTAAAAAAAATCGATGTTTTTGTTTTCCTTTGCCTAATGTATCATAAATGAAATTGATATGTTTGCTATTGATGTACATACTTTAAATTAAAAAATAGAATCTCAGTGTTTGTTACACAATACAATAATAATGAGGTAAAATAAAACGAAGCGTTGTTTTGTTGTTAATGCATATCCAATCCCATTGCTGCGGTTAGGCAACGTAAGGCGCAATCAATACTTCAATAGGAAGGTTATCGGTTGTAGCGGCAAACATCTTGGTACACGCCATCTAAGAGCATACAAACGATCGTATTCGGTTTCCATATGACACAATCATTAAACAATGACACAAGCCGTAGATATTTAAATATTTAAGAGCTTCAATTCCAAACCCATTTGTTTATATTTATCGAATAATGATTTCATAACATCTAACATACCTTCCCAGAATTCAATACCAGCTCCGAGACAAACGAGCTGAGTCTACAAAGTGACTACATACATACCTACATAAACTCACGCCTTTATCCCCGAAGGGGTAGGCAGAGGCGCCACTAGGACACCCGCATTTCGCCTTGCATGTTCCGTCCCACGATGTGATAGGGGGCGAGCCTATCGCCATATCGGGCACAAATTCCTGACTCCGGGCTGATAATGAATAGAAAAATCCAATATCACTTTGCCCTTCATGGTGATGAAGTTTTCCAAAAACGTGTACGATGGGCACTACCCGGGCTAACAATAATATTCTAACGTATTTAAATCAGCTTAATCATTTAAACCATTCTTTATAAGCAATTAAAAATATTACCTGTGGTATTACGCAGGATATTTTCATGGTTCCATAAAGTGATATCTAACATAACAATCAAAAGTAATATTAAACCATCAGCTTTGATTAAAACTTCAATAGGCTCTTTTATGAATCAGATAATAAGCTCTTAGAAGAATGTGAAAGGAAAAATTACGTTACCTTTCCTATCCATTGGGGTATATAGGGTAGAAAACAATTCTCACTGTTCCATTGTTACGTTTGCAGGCAGGTTGGATGTAAAATGGAGCGCGTTTCAGTCCGATCCGGGTAAATATTTTGTTACTAGCGCTTACAATTTACGTTCGCCACATTTAGCCACAATTAGATGAGTAAATATTACGCTTTGGATTAATTCTGTTTGCGAACTAAGTGCTTTAGTGCTTAGGCATTTCGGATTGCTTTTTTCTGGTAACTATTTCTGTTGTTGAGATTAATGCCGTAATTACGGTGCTCTTTACAATTGTAAATAAATAAATACATCCAACAGTCACATACATAGTCCTGACCCACACTAAGATCGAGTCTTGTGTCGTGGGTATCAGGAACCCCGAGTGACTTTTCGGTCTCACAAACACCCAGACCCAAAACAAATGCCTGTGGATCACGTAAACATTTATTTCGGTGCGGGAATCGAACCCGCGGCCTCTCGTTTCACAGCCGGCGGCTAACGAACTGCGCCACGGAGGCTATCTGAGGTTGTAATGAGCAAAAATTTCTTAACAAAATTTACGTAAGATAGATTCTTTGTTATGTAATACGATAAAGATACGTATCGATGACAAATGATCTTCTTATATCAGCTTTTATTTGAACTGTTGTTTCAATACTTCAACTTTTTATTTATATGCATGCAGCAGAAACATTTGCCTTATCGTGTTCTTAAGTTATTTTATGTATAAAGCGCGTGTTAAGCTTATTTGTCGTAGTCTTTGCTAGACACTGAGCTGATACAAAAACAATATGTTGCTACAATATAAAATAATGAATACGAGTATTGAGTATACACACTAGTTTAATTTTATAAAACTGTCTAACATTGACGCTAGTGGTAAACTTAGCTCCTAAACTTTTCACATAAGGAGAGAAGGCCTGACAACGCTTAAGTACATTGACACCAACGTGAATTAATAAAATAAACGTAATTATTTCAAACATAAGTCAAAGCATCACTGATATATCAAAACATTTCTTTACCACATTAGAATTAAAGACACCGCCCACACCAACGACATGAAAGGCGTCCCATTAAACTAGTTCAACGAACTCAGGTTTGTGTGAAAAAGGTTTTCTCCTAATCATATTAGAGGTAAATAGCAATAATAAATGAATTTTGAGAGAAACTGACGTGAGCCGCGCCAGGGTAAGGGCAGACGGTGCACTGAACTGAGTCTTAAAGGGCGAACGTAGTCTTGTCTAGACTATTTGACAAAAGTCCCGATTGAAAGCCCATTAAATTTCTGTGGTCACGAGATATTCGTGGGTTTTTTGATGTTGAAACAAAAAATAAGCCATTTTATGTTGGTGCGTTTGATTGTGTGCAAATATCTGGAAATAATTCCCTTTCAATATCGAATAAAAGATAGACTTAAATAAGACAAAGTCACTATTTGAGACTATTCAGTTTACATCTAGAGTCCGCAGGTCAACATCGATCTTTGAAATATTATGACTACCCTGAACATCGCATCTTTATGATCACATCGGATATTACCCAGTTGATTAGATAAAGAAGAAAGAAAGAAAGAAAATGCTCTTATAACGATCATAGTTCTAAAATATTTACAATCCTGATATACTCCACTCGTTAGTCATTTTCTTGTACGCAAAGATCTAATTAAACAATCACTTCAGCATCAACATAATAACCCTTTATAACACAACAGACATCCTCGAATGTAACCTGAATACTTTTCTAATCTAGGATGAGGAATGTGTCTGGATGTGAGCCGTGAATGAGATTGTCACAGCAATACCCGCAACTACGTCAGCTTGGAATTAAGGTTAAAAGGATTTTCTACGTACTATATCTATTTCTTGGCCTAGGCTCTAAAGTACTGTGTGTTTATATGTCAATTTATCATCTTGATGCGGCCTTAACGATTGTATATAAAAAGGTTTTTAGGGCACAACAAAAACTGGAACCTATTTTTGGGAATAATGAAATCAATAGACAGCCGAACAAATTAAGGTTGTAGGAAGCCGCTACATTCAGACCAATCATGGAAATGAAGTTTGAAGCTGATTGGCTCCCACTAGAAACAAGAGCGAAAGAACATAAAAAGCTTCTATAAGTCATATTACGGGTAAACCCAAATCCATGTCTTCCATCTCGGCAGTAGCGTTTCTTAACAGGCGATCATTCACATAAACTTACTATAAAACTTAATAAATAAAATAAATAAATACACCCAACAGTCAAGTTCTTAACAAGTAAGTTCCAAGATACGTCAATTGTGAAGCTACTTATCCAAAGTGTATCAACCACATACCACTTATCAATTACCGCTGTGAAAATGATAAACAAGACAATAATAAGCCTCGTTGACGGAGACGCGTTGATAGGGTGATCGATATGTTCCGCCCCTCAAATTATACTGTAATCTCAGACGGTAATTACTCAATTTACTCAAGACAGGAGCCGATAGCATCAAAGTGTCGCTTAGGAGATTAAGGGCGGAGTGTAATCAGTGCGCCGTGCGTCGCGGTTCACTGGGAATTTGTGCATTTCAAACACATGCTTACCGTTAGTGTCGGAATATTTACAACGGTGGTGTCAACAGCTTTATTATAGAAGTTAATTGTGATAATTCGATCTGGAGACTGTTCATAGGTGTTTGAAGAAATATGAAAATTATATCAGAAGTGCATTGAACAATAGCAATGTTGAGTTTGGCCATAAAAATGAATAACAAAATACGTAAATAATTACTTCTGGGTACATTCTGGCGTTACTTTTCAGATCTTAGCATATCAAAGAACCAAGTTCAAAGCAGTACGAAAAGATTGTAGGAAAATCACATCAATCGGTTAAGACCTTAAAAAAATACATATCAGGCTCACTGACATTTTTATTTATTTTGGCTCACGCAAACGGCGCTCCTACACATTTTTATAGCTTAGGAACGGCAAACAACCAAGCTCAACCGAATAATTGGGTATATTTACCACCACCTTTGACACATCTACAACACTAGATTTCCGAGTACTTTCTTAACCTTTGTAGATGGAGGACAGAAGTGGAAAGTAGAAGTAAGGAAATGGTATTGATTTTAGGGTCTCAAACATCTAGTCGATTAAGGACTTTTTTGATTAAAATTTCTTAACATCATGTTTGTTTCCAAACACCCAGTGGTACTGTATAATTTAAGCCTGGTAACGCTATAGTCGATAGCAAATGTGGATGATGCACATATGTAAATATCAGTATTCTGAAAAATGAGCAGGAAATGCTACTTTATATTTATCCGAAAACCCGCTAGGGGCGCAACCATGCAAAAGCTTAATTAAAATATCAGCTCGCCTACCAATTTATTGTGAGGTAAAGTCATTCGTATAAAATAAAATTCCATATAACAGAAATTGTTAATATTACAGAAGCCGTATGACGTGTTTAAGACACTTATACCTTCCTATTTTAGACCATGTAGTACATATTAAATTATCTTCGCAGAAATACGCGAGTCGTAGCCATTTTGCTGTATTTTTTCAAGATTTTCACAAAGGATTTAAATACATTAGGATTAGATAAATAACTTAAAACCCTAAAATTTTTACAGAGATTATGTACTTTAAGTCTAGGTACTCGAAAGGCCTCTAATATTACGAATTAGAAAAGGTTTTATGTTTATCTTGAGTTGGTTTAAACACCTCCAAATTTCTAAAATTATTATACCTTTAGTTTTCTACGCGATTATAATTTATGCTTTCGTTAACAACCTAACTGATTAGACTTTAGAGTAACTTTAGCCACCGCTCAAATTATTTAAGCTAGAATAATGTGAAACTTTTATTTTCATTGGTATTACTAATTAGTTATTGTTCAGATTTTTAATTATTTTCTAGAGGTAAAGTGGTTAATGACCCGTCGGCTATATAGTTATTATTGTAATCTCTGCACTTATTATAACAGATGTCATCACGGTAATTATCATCATCAGCCCAAGGATGTACAACACTTAACCAAAGATCTGATAATTTTCAGAATTATTTCTCAGAAGATGCCTACATCCAAGGCCCTCTTACGATGTACCTAAACATGTCGTTGTCTTACAGATATTGTAAAAAATATCTATCACACTTGCATCCGAAATTTTTAAGGTTTTTAAGCACTAAGCGTATCAACAAACTTGAAATCAGGCTCGAATAGACACCAACTATTACTACTACACTTCTTTAGAAACATCTATGGAATCATATCAGAAATGGACTTCTTAATTTATAAAACCCATCACAATTAAAAAAAAAAAGTTATTGTGTGTGACTGATAGTGTATTAATATACACTGACTATTCACTAATTGCCCCATTTAAATATTCAACACATCGAAGCAATAATTTTCCTGACGATCAAAATTAATCACTCGTAAAAGTAATTAAGTCAACACCAGTTATAGAATATCGCATCTTCCTCATTGAGAACGTTCAAATAATTGTAGGTTAATGAAGCCACGAGTCACCGAAGATTATAAATGGATTGGGGCCGACCTACATACTACCACACGTGAGCGAATATTTCCAGAAGATGAAAAGGTAAGTCAGGTAGCTTTCGAAATAACTCCGGTTGCCAACGTGCTGCAAACAATGGCATTATTTTTGGACACATTTAAGTCTTTATAATTAGATGACCCTTGTTTCGAATGGAATTACGTGTGACTGGTTCAGTGATTACACTAATTGCCTTTTGTGATATCATTGTTCACGGTAACGGTAATGAAGCCTGGGTTAGCTGTGTTATTTACTAAATAATCTCTAATTAATGTGACATAGAATTTACGCATGATTCGATGCAGACAATTATTTTTCCAGTAGACTTATGATCTGTCGCCATGAATATAATCCAGATAAAGTATCTTAATTGGTGCTCATTTATATAAGACTTATTGTCGACATAGGAAACAACAACTCAAAACCCTCTTATCAACTTGAACACCGTACATTTTTTTCCAATTCGCATAAAGTGTTATGCCATGCACATTGAGGTGTTAGTAATAATGTGCCTTGAACTTGTATTAGTTATAATGTGATAAAATCAAAGTAAATCTCATCAATCGCGACGTATTTTACGTGCACATTAAACAATACGGAAATTGAACGTTAAAACCTTTCAGTAAATATTTAAAGCTCTCAGTGTTGAAACGTTCAAAATTACGTTTAAAGTGCCACATATAAACCGCTATCCATCCAACAATAGCCGCTGATGTACAAGGGAGCAGACTGGATGCAAATAACAAAAATCAATACGACTGAGCGGGTGAACGCAGCGTGCCCAACTTGCATAAAATTAACCATCGCGATTTTAACACACTTCATATCGAGAGCGCAATTAGTGAACATTTTAATCTGCAGAGAAAAAGTACAAGCAATGCAAATGCACAGAACAAATACACAGTGCATGTAATGAAATCCAGAGGGAATTCTCAGACGATGTCACAAATAAACAATAGATCATCGTGCGTCCGGTCTCGGGCGTCGGCTGCTTACCAAATAGTACCAAGTACTCACAAACGATGCCACTCTCATTTTGTTGGATTGGGTCTGCAAAACACTTTATGTATATCAGACGCTATGTGCACATGTATGTATAAAAACCTCTAAGTAAGTGGTTGAGAGACTTCGCGTCTCCGAGCTGGTACTCGAGCGAACCTGTTGACCCAGTGTGCAGCGCTTGCGGCAAAAACTTCGACTGCACCTGCCTTCTCCAGCGCTATGGCCGCCTAGTACAATGTAACTGCGACTATTCAAACGGAACCATTGTTTGTGACCTAAAACCGTGTCGGAACCAGAATACCACGAAAGAAAGTAATCATATCCTCGTAATAAGATTAATCGAAACGAATCGATATTAAATGACATGACTGTAACACGATTTGTGATTTGTTGCTATCGCTAATATGTTACGAGAAGCAATTACAATAAGGAAATAATGACCTTTCGAACGCAAGATATACGTTGGAGCACTTTCTAAAACGTCTATGTGGGAGGATTAGTGAGTGGATTTATTTCACCGGGCACACCCTGATCCTAGCGCAGATAATCGCTTGTACAAGATATACCCGCCTCTCAATTTGTAATTTATTTTGTAAATAAAAGTACAGGTACAGAATTTGTTGCATTCGCCTTTTGATATTTAGCAACTAGCCGCACCTACAGGTTCAACAAACAAATGGCGTTGATTGGAAATACGCGATCTCTGCTTGTGCCTGACGTTTCATTTTGAGGACAATATCGTCAGGAAATTTCACCGGTGGTCGAAATTTAATTTTCGACGTGTCAACCCAAGGTTTTCGGGAGCAATCATTCAACTAATTATAAGCTTTGTGTGTCCAGGAGAAAATATTTCATTCATTTTTATTGCGTCCAGACACCAATTACCGGACAAACGACGGCTAAATTGTCGGTGTAATCCGAATGGCTTGTTAACTCCAACAATTAATCGGAGGTTACGAATAGGTCCCAACTCTCGTTGGCAATATTTATGATAGAAGAAAGTTAAAAGAATGGATATACGTTGTCTTAAACATTGTTATATGTGAATTTTACAATACAGTCGTGCGTCATCAAGTTAACTCTTGACCGGCTCTGAACTCGTTGACCCAGTGCGGTGCGGAATCACCTCAGCGAGGCGTGACGTCGATTACTACGCTCTCACGCTTCAAATGCGCTGACGAAAGGCAGGTATGAGTAAGGATAGGCTTTGTACCGGGAAATGCGATGAGTGGATACTTTCTCTTCTTGTGTCGTTGCTGTTTTCAGTATACGAATGACATGCCTTTACTGAAGATTATAAAAGCGAGACAGAAACAGCTAATTCCAAGCCATTATTGTTAATGGAAAGGGGATGCTGATATACCATAATATAGAAAATATATGTATTATTCCATTCAAATCCGCGTTCATGTTTAACAAATTGAACGCGTAAATATAAAGGTGAGAGTGAAATAAAATGCCGTTTTGAATACATCAGTTGCAGGCACCCTCGTCAAGAGGGTTTCCATGGTGAACGACGTAGATACTTGTACATTTCACTACGCATGACGTTCTGTAATCTGTTGTAGAAAGCCACTTCAAACGGAACATAATATTTGCGTTTTTAACTTCGCTACATTTTGAATCTCACATTTCGGTGAACGAATTTTGTTCTTAATGTTTTTTTTTATGTTTGTTTGTATCTATAATCCGAATATAAATAAAATAAATAAATATAAATATAATATATATATCGGGTTCGATCCCCGCACCGAAACAAATGTTTGTGTGATCCACAGGGGTATTTGCTTCGGGCCTGGGCGTTTGTGAGACCGAAAAGTCTCTCGAAGTTTCTGATACCTACGACACAAGACTCGATCTTAGTGTGGGATTAGGACTATGTATGTGACTGTTGGGTGTGATCATATATTTATATTTATTAGCCGAATAACAACGTAAACACTAATAAAGCTTGATAGTTGTCAAGGAATCCAAAGGATACCCAAATATCATGTTTTATTGTAAAACAGAGAATGCTATCGGAAATGAGAAAAGCCACGGAATTCATTTACAGTAAAGCATCGACATCAATCCCTGTTAAATCCTATCTCATTGCATTTGCAAAGGCGTGACCATTTAAAAGCCAGCGTGACAAAATAACAACAAAGCAATATTTAAAATTATTAAAAATGTACATTTCACACTTGAAAACATTTCGTTGAGACAATAGCGAATGATTCGAAACAAGAACAAGCGTGACCGAAAAATAGATTCAGCGGCACACATGCCCACTGGAGCACAATAGAGGAACAATGCGGCAAAATGTACTACGCAACAACCGATTCTTCAATTTCATGCTTGGTAATTTTTTCACCAACACATATGCCGTAGCAATTTGAACTATTAGAACGAAAATTGATCTCAACAAAACCAGCATTGAATTTTAAGCATGAATGCAAATATATCGATCTCTATGTAAATGCAGCTCCGAAACGTAACGATGTTACCTGCGCACCGCTTAATAGACTATGGTGTCTGCAGTCGAAAGCAACTCATACACCATAGTCCGTTTCACCGTCAATATTCCACATAGGCATAAACCTAAGCTCCATTCCACTATTTACATTCGCGTTAATGAATACTGCTTACGTAAAAATTCAGAGCTGATTGCACTCCAATAAACAACTGCAATTTCTTTGGAAAGTATGTCTTATGTTTTAGTAATGTCATTACAGCAGTAACGCGGCGTTTTCCTGCTTTTAGGTCGAGGATAATATAAGAAAATGGGCCGTAATATAACACAAAGCTGGCCAACTAATAAGGATTTCTCTATTATGGAGAGAAAGAGTACACAGTACATAATAAAGCGCATTCGCAGTGTAGTGGGGAACATTGTGATTATTAATTGTTGCTGTTAGTTCTTTCCTTTTTATCAATCTTTTATATTATATTATATTATAGTGCAGTTTAAAATAAGTATTTTCCTACTACAAGCAGAAAAATATGAAACAAATACATCATAGAGCAAATTCGTAGATTAGTTGGTAAAAATCCGATTGCCAATAGTTACTTTTGGTACATTCTAATTTATCGATGTTTTAAAGCATAATATAAAGTCGGTCATCCTCAAAATCGTGTGTGTTTCCGCCAAACGTTCAATAGCCTGGATTCCCTGCTGTCTGGTGCCCGCAGAAATATTTCCGTAGTCTAGATACGTTCGATGCAAAGTAAATAGTGCTTACTGTAATCGTATCGAGTAAGCACATCTATCTCTTTCTGATGCTTTGAAATATGCGAAATGTGCATGCAAAATATTATCAACGATTTAAAAAATATGCACGTAATGGGCAGGTTATTTCTTTAAAATTCTTAAACACGATTCCGATTAGGTTTAAAATTTCAATAGTTTTGGTGAATCGGATTTTCAAGAAAAACATATGATTTTAGGGCTGAGATTTAAAGTAAATTACTCTTAATTTATAATCCTTGTATAATCTTGTACCTTAACATATTAATCGGCTTTGGCCTCATAGTTTTATTATATAAGCTGAGCGTATGACTTACCGGTACTCATGTAAAACATTTCGAACGTATGACTTAAAAACCTTGACTCGAAACCGATTACATATTTGAACAATCCAAATTACAAATATGCATGTCATACAATCGATATTATTTAACAATGTCATGACAAGCCCAAAAATGTGATACCGAATGTTTCCGCAAGTATTATTGTTCTTAATACGTTTGCACCGGAGTCAACGGCTCTGAATTCATTAGGCCCGAAACGGCAACTTCCACTCGACCATGTTTGGGAGACGGCGAACATTGCCCCGTAATCTTTAATCTGGTGACGTCGTACCATATTTTTTTATTTGGTGATTACCATTTTTGCCCAACGTTAGATTGCGCCGAATGTCATTCATGCTTCTAAGTAATGTTATCGCCAAGTTTAGCTATGACTTTGAGAATCACAAAAATGTTTGGAAAGGTCATAAAGATTGTTCCATTTAAATAATGCACTAGAATTCAACTTGAAGCAAATAAAGCTGTCACGGGCCTAAGTTTAACATTACAGTTGAGATCTGATAAATCTTCTGTAATGCCGTTTACATTGCTTTGTTAAAGCTGTGTCCTTCTAAAAACGCTCAAACAACACGGCGGCACGGTAAAAATTAAACAAGTTAACACCGAACAGTTTGCGATGGCCTTAAGTGAAGTTACCAGGTTTGAACTAGCCGAGAGCGAGACTTTGTGGGAAAACTTTTACTCGTTGAATAATTACTAAAGCTAAATGTTAAGTGATGTGCGCTGCAGACGTGCAGAAACGCTAATTTTGCATAATCTTTTACCGATTGAATCCATTTTTCGAAGTTCATAGTTGTTCTTATTCAATGTTATTCAATGTTTTATTAAAATTATTTTTATTAGTCTTATTAGTTTAACATTTTGTAAGCCCACATTCATCGCAACTTTAAATTTAAACTTCACCTCATAATGCAAGTGTAATTTACTTGTTTCCTGTCTAATTTTACCGACTGCTACTTCAATTGTGTTAAGTTCGTCGCCCACATGGCATTCGAAAGTCCGGAAACAAGTGAGCATCAAATTACCATCAACGTAATACATATTTATGAATTTACTCGAAACGAGCAAAATAAGAAACATAAAAAATCATTCAATGGTAATTTACGCGCGCGTGGGATGACCATTTACAATTTGTAATGACATGTACCACAGTTACTTTCGTAACTCACTGTATTCTTTTGCGAGCTGGAGAACAAATTAAAAATAATAATGCAGCATGTGCGATACAGTTCGCTATATTTCGTAAGGTGGTATCGGATGGAGAGATGGTCGTTGATAATGCCGTGAATAAGCGCCCACGCAGATATCAATGGATCGAAGCGGCGCGGCCTATCGTTCCAAACCGGCTTATAATCTTCATCACATCACTGTATTTATGTTTCGTTCATGCAAACTGGTGCTTGTGAATTTAACACTTTATCCGGTTACACTGTCGTTAATTCAACAGATTTATGTGATTAGACAGAAATTATTTGATGTTGAATCTTCATTATTTTCATCTTCTTCCTCAATTAACTGATTTCAGTTTATTGCAATGCAATGCAAGAACAGACTGTTTCACTTTTTCCATTTAAAGAAACGATTACATCGATTTTCAAATAAATAGGTCTTCTGTGTGAATTTTGACATGTAATTTAATAACAGATTAGCATATAAGTTTAAACTATTAATGCACTATAATCTTAACACGAGAAAGTTAAGCTAATAGACCATAAAAACCAAGGCATACAACAATATTGAAAACATTATTGTAATTCAATTCTAAAGCGTCTGTTACATGTTTATTTCCGTCGACTCCAACACCTTCGCCCACTGATCCACATTCGGCTAAGTAACGATTTTCCTGAACAGCCCCGACCTGTGATTGGGCATGACTAAATGCATAATAGATGAGGTTCTATAATAAAACCATTCAGTTTGCCGCGGCCGTTGCTCCATAATGATATTTTCGGAGCTTCACAGTTGGTAACTGAATGAACGTTTCGCGGTAGCTTCGTGATTCGCCTCAGTGCAATATTTATCACTGTTCTATTTACGGTTTTCGTAAACTGATATAAAAATATACAAGCATGACATCCGTTAATTGGTAAACGGTACACACAACATTTACCTTTTAAAACACTTTCTACTCGTAAGTATGAGCATGGAATTTCGAACAATAAATCGTGTGTAATTTGGTGTGTAGTGTCTACTGTTTCTTTGTAATAGATAACGCGTGTACTGGGTTGATTACTCAAAGCTTTCAACTGCAGATCGTTACACGCGGCCTAGTAGGTAAACACTGGTCTAATTCTGGAGCTATTAACTTTTTAGGGTGCTCACTCTACCGAGTAAAAAATATTAGATTATTGACCGGAGTATTTTTGCCAGTAATGTTCGCATTTAATAACAACAATTTGGTGCAATCTTTAATAGAATTAGCCGTATAGTACGCTATGAAAGTGTAAATAATCTTTGGATAGTTTTTTTTGGGACGTAAAAAAGATTTGTGCTTAATTCTCAAGGTTAAACAAAGGAAATTATTAATGTTCCCAAACAAGTGCTTATGCAAAGACGACCCTAGCTGCACGTGTCACATGGCTTTGTCGTCTTGTAATCGACTACAACCGTTCACGTCTCAATAAATTTAAATTGAAAGCAATAAAGTTACAGGCCGTTGCGTCGAGTTAAAAATTTGGAACGCTATTGAATAAACATGGCGTGAGCTCGTGCGTTTACAGTAATGTCTGGATATTAATGCACAGATTACTGACTGCGCTCAGTAAATAGGACACCATGACACGAAACGCGCCCCCATATTGCCGACATGAAACCCGGATGGTATTTTGTAATATGTAAGTAAGCAAACAAAATTAAAAGTAATTTACAGACAACCCACGACACGTGCCCGCACATGTACGTACAAAATAAATAACTCCATTATTGTGCTTCATTTAGACGCCTTTTTGGTGAAAACGTTGCAATTAGGAGTCCATATTTAATTTCAAGGCAAACAACGAAGTACGGAGTTATTAATTAAGAATTACTGACAGCCTCCAACACAAACAATTAGATGTAATGCGAATTTTAGGCAAATTAACATGAAGCGGGGTCCGTTGAATCACTCGGCTTTAATTAGAACCGGAATCTTGGTACCGTTCGAGCACTTCTGTACAACTCGTGTCCGACTGCGATGTAACCAAATGCGTTCCGCGAATGCAGCATTTAGATGTGATGTGTGAATCAATACACACGTGTTTAATAATAAAACGACTTAAATTCATCGACAGTGTATTCAAATCCAAGCATTTTTATTCTCGCGTGCCGTTCTCGCAATGTGTCGTTCATTTTAGAATACCAAGGTTTGTTTTAGCAAGTTTTAAGTGTTTCAAACGACCCTCAAAACGACACGAAAGAATTCCACATTTACAGCAAACGTGAATATTCTAGGCGAAAACTTTCAGGCAATATGCTCTCTTGGCCTACATTTGCCGGTTCGTCGACCGATTTCGTGTTGGGAACGCTAGGAGCGCATATCACCAGGTGATGTTCGCTCTAAGCCGACATTTCCGATGCGGGAACGGATATATTTTTAGAGAAACGTAAATTGTATTTCGCCAATAAACGCCGTGATGTCCAATATCGCTTTGGAAAATTATTTCATGGCGCAATAAACACGATTTCGCCTCGTCTTCCATTCTATATATATTTGACGTAGGACACTTTCTATGGTCTTTAATTCGGAACATTCTTTTATTTTTATTATTGCAACTTCATCGAATAAAACTAATTTGACAAATAATACTGCATCTCGTTTCAATTATAGTATATTTTCCACAGGAAATAAATATGATCCAGATTCCTAACATCCTATTTCACTGCTACCAAGAATTCCCAACGCTGATAAAATGAATGAGGCAGAATGTAAAAGCGATAAAACTGAACATATATGGAAATGTGGCGAGTTTACATAGGACTAAGTAAACATGACTCATAAGCGAATTTTGTTCATAATGAAAATAGGTCGGGCGAAAAGATACCGTCCTCTTATAATGATAATATTTCCTGCCTAACTGATGGGGCATGTTTGGTGACTGGGGTGGGGTATACGGACGACACTTTAATCATTTCTTGTTTCAGTATCACTAAATTTAAACAGTCTAATATCACATTCAGGCCATAACTATGATTGCTCACAAACATTTCAAGTCTTTTAATCACATTACAACTTACAACAGTGAGTGTAAGTTGGATATTTATATTTGTATTCCCAAATTAGCCCTTACAACAAATGTGTTGTAAAATCTTTTTTTTGGCACCTTTGAATCGACGTAATTTATAGAGATAGTTTGAAACTCAATTGCGTAGTATCTTTTATCCTTGACCAAAAGCACGGTTCAACTACAGATCACACATTTTGTCAAAACGATGTCCTTGAATGTTAATTCATTTCCATTTTATAACCTTTCAAGTTTTTCGAATCATAGTTTAAGTTAGAATGTCTCGTATGGGATACGGTTTTCTCTCGTTATCGCGTTAGGTTGAAACTCGGCGCCTAGTGGGGCGCCGGCCAGACGCTACCATCGTAGCCTTTCCGTAATACACAATATTCGTCTTCACTATGTCCTTATTGTGTTTCGAAGGTTACTAGGTCTGGCATAGATTTTTATTGATTTATTTTTTGTTGAATTATACTGGCTGATATTGACATATTAGCATTAATTTAACGCACATATTTCTCATTACCCCAGGTTGTTTCTTTATATCATATGTACATAAATATAAACACCATAATTTCGAAAGATCCGTAAATGTACTGGGACCCAAAATCCACATGTTTCTCGCATAGAGTTTCTCGTAACCTCAGTCCTCAGGTAACATTGTAATTTTTTTAAAGAATTCTGACTGGCTTTTTTGACAAAAATCGCGATTTATTTGGGCTCTTACCATTTTAATTTTTAACCAATCGTCGATTAATAATACTTTGATATAATTGAATAGATGACATCAAAATTCAAAGACCAATATTATGAAATAAATGAAATGAGAAAAATATGATGATCTATCAGCTGTTTAGTAAAGGAAAATCCAGTGGCTATAATACTGGACATAATATTATATTTATGATTGTTGAAGAATTGCTGATGGGATAGCCAACATGGATTAAAGTAAATATAAACTCTCAACCACACGGTATATTATGTCTATCTCTACTTCTACTACAACATCTATATCTAACTCAGACTCAACGAATTTCGGTTGGAAATGAAATGGGACATAAAAACGGATATTATGTCCCATTATAAAGCATTGTTTAAGTTGGATGTTACTACACTAGGGTTTGATAACACAATATCTATCGCACATAGTTGAACTATTGGCACACAAATTTACATAACGAATGCTGAATTTGGCTAGTGTCTCCAATATCTAGACTGAGGTGTTCCATTTGCAGCGCTTATATGAACACAAATATTTTTTTTAACTCATAATAGGTAATTTGGTAAGAGAAATAAGGGTATTAAAAATTATGATTAATAAGGTGTTGTTGTTATTGGCAGTACACAAAAATGTATCTTGTGTGTGTGTGCTTTTTGATTCAGGGCATGGTACCTTCATAAAAAGGTACCATAGTCATTCATTCTTCATTTGCATTATGGTAAAAATTAAGTTACTTCTAAATGAAACTATTCACACAATAAATTACTAATATTACTTTATAAAACTTTGACAATGATTAGGTACTTTAAACAACTGAATTATTGATTTTGAGATTTTTTTATACCCATCAGTACCGTTGATTACATTTAAAATATAATGCGGGTAAGTAATAAATTTTACTGAATCAAAAACATAGTTTATAAACTTTACCACTTTATAATACGACATTTATAAATCAATAATTAATATGCATAAAATATTATATTTTCTATAAGTCCTAAACAATTTATTCAGCATTCACAAAAATATATACA
This sequence comes from Deilephila elpenor, assembly GCA_949752805.1. Classification (NCBI taxonomy): domain Eukaryota; kingdom Metazoa; phylum Arthropoda; class Insecta; order Lepidoptera; family Sphingidae; genus Deilephila; species Deilephila elpenor. Next base: position 9,935,307 of record OX457107.1, on the reverse strand, counting down.
GAAAAATCAATACGCAACCGGTACAAAGATTCCGTTGGTAAACATTTCTCATAATTAATTTTTAACAGTTAGCTCATAACATTTATACATTTTATTATTCGTAAGTCATTCCTAACATTCCTAATTCGTTACAGATACAGTTTTATTCACATTAATAACTTGTAAATAAGAAAGAAAAAATACTTACACACATCTTTCTCCTCGGAGTCAACCGCAACGCATTCGCTATCTTGAATTCAAGAAGTAAACAGTATTTTGATAATATAAAATCCGGAATTAATTTCAAATGACAAAACACTGTAGAGTTCAGTCAAAAATGGAAATATCTTTTCCAATATATCGTCAATTCATACACAACTGACGATCGCAAATTCAAGGCAAAGAAGGCACTTGGCACGAATATCCGCACGTTATTTTCCCGAAATGGCATATAATTTCTGTTTCGTCGGTCCCGATTTAGATTTAGAAGACTTGCAAGGTACTTAAATTAATAATTTAATATCTGTGTGCAATATTTACAATCAACAAATACTATTAAAAATATCATCCTTATTTATCATTATCATCATATTTTAAAACGTCTTTGTTAATTATTTAAAATCATTATAATTTATTGAAACAGAAAATAAAAACATATTAAATTTTTCACAATCTTCATCTTCAAGTTTCTTTTAGCTTTTCTTTTAAGTTTTCAAGTTGCTTTTAAACTTTTATCTTCTGTAAGTTGAATTACGATATTACTTATTAGTTCTTATAAAACTGTGAACTTTCTTATCTTTGAATACAGGGGATTGTAGATTTATTATTCTGTGCCTCTAATATTTAATGAAAAACAAAAGTATCATTGACAATGAGGGAAAATAAACAGTTGACATTTGTGTTTACGTCGCTTCACAGATTAGGCGCTAAAAACTTTGATTTTCCTATTTTATAAGAAAATAAATAAAACTTGAATCCCATTATTATGTATAAAAAGTGTTTATATTAAAGTTATGGAAGAAGAAAGTACGTATTGTGCAACTTATCGGATGTTTTTAACTCTATAGGTTAAACGTGTATAAACATGCAACAAAAATATTTCAGAACTCATTCGACGAAAGAAAAAGGCGCTCAATGGGAGCAATAGGCGAGCTTTGGCCGAAGCCTGCAATGATTTGGCAACGTATTACTACAAGCATAACCGGTACAGCGATGCATTGGAGGAGTATAAAAGTGAGGCTTCGATTTGCAAAGAGTTGGGGCTGCGCATGGAATGGGGAACTTGCAACCGGATGATCGGCGAAATGTACATGCTGCTGGCCGAATTCGATAAAGCGTTGAAGTTCGAAGAGCGGCATTTATGTAAGAGATACTTGTTTATAAATCGTATATTTGATCAGCTGATCATGATTTATGCAAATTTAGAAGTGCTCGTGAATTCTGAAGTTTTATCAAATCATAGTTCTTCCCAAACTAATAAAAATAAAAAAGAATCTTTTCTGTGACTTGTATAATATTTGAGATTGTACCGTTACATTGACAGTACACAATGGGGTTCGAAACACCCAGTCCCATCCTTGACTAAAAATGAGATGAAATAAATGTAATATTCAATGTAAAACTGATAATGGATGTAATATTTCTATAACTAGTTACTAATTCCATCCTTTTCAGCTGTTGCTAAAGAACTGAAAAACTTGGTGGAAGAACAAAGAGCCATGGCTACTCTAGGCAGGATATATTTGTTGCAAGGACAAAGTACACCTGATGAAGAGGAAGCCAAAATATCCCTCAAGGCTGCTGAAAAGGCTTTCATGAAGAGTCTTGTGCTGTGTGAAAAGTAAGTGTATTGCATTTGATGTCATTTAATTTAAGTTTGTTATCATCAACAACTCTTATAACACATATTTATGTATTAAATTATAATTAATATTTTAATAATTCTAGAGAATCATTTACTCTTTGACTGCCCTCTCATTCTCCTGTTTTTATATTCATCCTAAAGTTGCCTGGAAGAAATTGCCCAGTGCGATTAGGCTGCCTTTTGTACTTTTTAAATGTTAATTCTTTATTGTATTTTTTTTTGTATTGTGCAATAATGGATAAATAAATAAATTATATTTCTCAATCCATGATAATATGTATAGATGTATATTTTGTAAAGATAGAAGGATCTTAGTATGTTGTGAGCAAACTTAAATGTCACAGGCACGAGGCAGAGATAAAAATTTTACCTGTTCGCCATAGTAGCTAATTATATCACAATCAAGGACTGAATATCTATACCTCTTAACTATTGATGATATCTGTTTTTTAAATGATAAAGACAAAGACAAATATATTTCTTTATAATTTTAGTTTAAACGGCAAAGTGAGCAAACATGAATTAATGGACATGAGAGCCCGTCTTCTACTAAACATTGGTGTAGTTCAAGAACACCTGGGCTCTTTAGACAAGGCAATTGAATGTATACACAAATCAATCACAATATGCTCAAACCAAGACTTGTTTGAAGTGCTTCATAACTGCTATACTACTGAGTCTCTACTGCATTGTAACAAGAAGAAAGACTATGCTAAGGCTCTTAGCTGCTTGAATAAGGCTCTTGAAGTTGCCAGCAGGTTGGAGGATAAGGTAAGATATCTTATTGAAAGATAATGACTGTATTTTATTTTAAATATTAACATAGAAATCTATAGTTGTAAAACTACAAGCCGTTTGTGTAAACCGAACTGAGTTTAACTTAATAAGTGCTGGTGATACTAAAGTAATTTGTTATTATGAACTTAATTTATTTTGGAAAACTTCAATTCAATATCCTTTCATTACACATTTCTTTTTAGGTTCTTAAAACATGTGAAACTTTATCATCGAAAGCAGAAATATTGTGCAAAATGTCAGATTATCAAAGTGCAAAGCAGGTGTTGCTTAAAGCATGGAAACTCAAAACTCCTGATGAGGATGAAAGAGACAATATTGAAACAAACTTAAGAGTTGGTAAGTAACATGTACCAACATAATTGTGTAAAAATTGTAAACCTATGCTGTAATTAATGGATAACTCAATTATGAATGGGTTGGCTTCATAACAGCTACAATGTTTCCTTTCATCTTTAATATTTTAAGTCACCCAATAATCTTACACTACTACTTGTCGTCCCAAATTCATCATTCTTAGAAGTCAGTAAGGCATGCAATCATTTCCATTTGAAGATTCTTTTGGTCATTAATCTCTTTTATACCATCATTATATTCAACTACAAGAAGTCCACTTCTGAACACAGGTGTCCCAAAGATTTCCATAGAACTGTGATGAAATTTCATCTATACTGGATTAAAATACTGTATCAGCCCAAATATCGTCCCACTGCAGGGCACAAGCCTCCTCTACAATCGAGAGTATGATGTTTTCCTTCACCGTTATAGTGCGTGGTGAATGACTATCAATACACACATGGCTTCGAAAACCAGAGGTGTGCCCTGGGATTTGAAGCCGTGACCAGCGTGAACATGTAGGCAGTCGCATCTGGTCCGTTTACCAACAGGCCACCACGCACTTTTTTATATAAAGTAATAATAAAGTATAATAATAAATTTTGTTACTTGTTCCCAGTTGCAGCAATGTGCTACACAGAAGATCTTCTTGTAACAACTTCGCCATCAGATCACATGACATTCAAGAAGTTGTATGAGAAATTGGGAGATGGTGCTTGCCATCTCAAGAACTATGCGGGGGCAGCAGAATACTATTTGAAAATGCTTGACCATGCCGAACTGGCTGGGGATTGTGGGAAAACACTCATTCCCATTTATGTCAGGTAATTTTGACACTAAAGATTTTTGGTACACATGTTGTGCTTTCGAATATATCAAATTGATAAATTCAACTGCCTTGATGACTATATTTTATTTAAAAAAAATTAGTATTTTTATGTAATATCATTGCCTTGTGTTATTTTTCACTTTATCACCAAAATATGTACTATAAAAGTTCACTAAGTGTTAATACATTGAATATTACAGCACTACTTTTCTAATTCATTTTATTAGAATTGAGATGAAGATAGAATGTATCAGATAGGTGAAGGCGCAATATGGTGCTAGGCTAGGGTCATGTTAAGTTACAGACGCTCATATATTTAACTGGCAGATTTATTCTTCCTTCCAGTTTGTACCAAACATACAAAGATATGGGATCTTACAATGAGGCTTTGCAGTATTACGAAAAGGAGTATGAATTAATAAAGGATGTACCAAAAGAGGCTTTTACAACACTCTACAACATTGCAGAAACTTTATTCCTAGCAAAAAAATCTTATGATCAAATTGAAAAGGCTTGTTTGGAAGCTAGGAAAGCTGTAAGTAATCTACATCATTTTGGATTAATTTTATTTATACCTAAAAGGCTACGTTTTATACAATTTTACGTAGCAATGGGATGTCAATTAAATCATGTGTTTGATATATATTATATGATCATTGTTCAGTAATTCATCTACGAGTATTACTTTTTTGTATTCACAAAGATACAAATAATATTTCTAGCAATAATATTAGTTAACTAATTTCTTGTAATTATAATGGAGGATTCAAAGTTCATTATGCAAAATAAATTTCTTGATCTCCATAGACTTCTAATTCGGTTTGTAATAAATTATGGAAACTCTGTATTTTAGGCACAAGAATGGAACAAAAGGAAATACGAAATCAGAGCATTAAAGAGTCTCCTCAAATACCAAGAGGAATATTTTGAAACTGACAAAATGGAGGACACTAAAGCCGAGCTAAGGGCCCTAGGATATAATAATTTCGACATTCTGGAGAATTCTGAGGATGAACAGAGTTCAGCTGGGGGTGGTGATGAAGATACTACGCATATTGGAGATGATATTTGCTTAGATGACTTAACAGGTATTTTTACAGTGTATTTCTTATACTTCGTTCGTCGTCGTATTCTCTTGCTAACGGAGTGCCCATTTCTAGATTATATCGCTGTATATATACTTACTTACCATCTACCATACTATACTTACCATCAGGTGCGTTGCAATATCTTCGCCGTGCCGGGATGTAAAAATATCCTAATACATATTGTGATGTTACTTACTGTTTACCTGTTATGCAGATAATATAGTCTATTATTTATCCGTAACAAAGCGCTAGAAATGAATAATAAACGAGCTTGATCGCTATCTAGAGACAGATACCAGAAATATAATATTTATCGAAACGCCCACCTATAACTTCTTTGGATTGGTTTATTTTGAAGATCAATCCCTAAAAAGCATAGATACATATTGGCGATTAAAATTGTATGTAATTAGTAAAGCCATAGAATTGAAAAGTGGGTCAAAACTTAGACTTTTTCTAATAATTCAGATATGTCCGATACAAATGAAGAGGATGTGACAGAAGCCAAACGGGAGACGAGAAAACGTGGCAAGGGTTATGCTATAAAGAAGAATTTGAAAGGTGAAACACAGCTGCATGTTGTAAGTTGTTCTTCATAATATTGTCGTGTAGGATTTGCGAATTATAATAAACGGTCACTTGTAATAAAAAATATAAACAGACATAAATAAATTGAAAAAGCATTAATGAAATAATCAGTGATACAATAAATAGATTAAGATTTTTACAATTGTGTAAAATAATTTTCTTTTAAAATATGATTAAGATCTTCAACAGCATTATTGAAATCAAGTGGCAAAAACACTGGGATTAGAAAATAAATATTTGTGTTATATTATTTCCAGGCATGCATATCAGGAAACAAACTGCTCGTAGACAGACTGATAGCTAAAGGTCATCCGGTGAATATTAGAGACAATGCGGGCTGGTTACCGCTACACGAAGCGTGCATACACGGTCATCTTGAAGTCGCTAATATATTGATTGATAACGGAGCTAATGTTAACGATAGAGGAGGATCTAATTGTGATGGTTCGTTTTATTAATTATTTGATTAAGATGCTTGAGGATTGTGAAGGAAGGCAAATCTTGGAGGCATTATAGTTCTGCAAAAGATGGATGCATACAGAATGACTGATGGAGATGGATTATTTATTGGAAATATCGTTTTGTTTCAATTTCTATTGTTTATTTTATTTTACGGCCCATGTTAGTGCTTGAATTTTTAAATATAACTAATCAAATTTTAGGTATAACACCGTTGTACGATGCAGCTAGTAATGGTCATTTACATGTAGTACAGTTACTACTAGAAAAAGGTGCGATACCGTCACTAAAAACTGATTTTGGTGAAACACCTCTACACGTCTTACAAAAATGGCGCACCAGTACAATACTGACGAAGGATGAAGAAAATCTTTACAATAATATCTGTAACAAGATACACAGCCTTATTGACAAAACGAATGCAGACATAGCAATTAATAGATCAAAATCTAAGACTCCAATTAAAGAAACGAAGGAAATATCACCGCCAAGCACATCGAAAATGACAAGCAGAATTAAAGAATTAGATTCACCAGCGTTAAGAAGAAGAAATATCATTGACGATGACAGCGATGACGAGGAAGTTAATACAGAAAATGTTAGAAGAGAAATCGCATTTCCATCAGACGATTCAGATATCGATGATGTGTCAAATAAAAGTAAAAACATGTCCGGAGTTAACGAGTACAGAAGTGCTATATCAGCTCTAAGAAATAGAATAACAAATGACCTACCTGAAGTAAATGTGAAGAATACTAAACCAAAATCAGCTTTGTTGGATCCGGAAGAAGTGGACGATGATTGGCTTGATGACGATTTGGGAATCAGCAATAAAAACAAAAAGCGAAAACTAACCGATCCATTCACAGTTGTTGCGAAGAAACCTTCGTATGAAAGTATTAAAGATTCGATTGATAATATAAACAGTATTCCCGAGCCCCTAGTAGAAAGCAATAGACTGAAGCAAAAAAAATCGCGTTTTAGCGATCTTATCGACATTAGTGAAAACAGTTCTGACTCAGACCAATTTCAAAAGAACGAAAACGTTTGTCCTAAAGTAAGTCCTTCTGAATCTCTGAGAAATATTACAAGGGAATTTAATGACTCTAAATCTAAAGACAGTAGAGAGAATATGAAAAGGAGATGGAAACGACAGAGTACATTGTTAAAAGCTGGCTTTCAAAGAAAAAGGGACGATTATGACCAGTCCAGTAACAGTGGAAGTGACAACGAATTCGCAAGAAATACAAACAAAAGACCACCATCACAGACTGGAAGGTTTTCTAGGCATGGTTCTGGAGAAAATTTTGGCAACGCTAACGAAGGATTTAATATCATGCAAAATATTAATCCTGGTATAGTTCAGCCTATGAATGTTATACAACCGATTAATATAGTGCAATCCAATAAGAATGGAAGGCCGGTGCAAACTCAAATATTACCGCCTGCTGCAGTGAAAGTTCATATTGAGGACAAAGTACTGCTGATTTCATTAAAGTTAGATACTATTAATAGATTAACGATCAGCTGGCTGGTTGAGGAGGTTAAAAGTAGATATTACAAGTGAGTATCTTTGTCATTTATTTTTGTATAGGCTCTTCATATTCTATCCCTCAAACTTAGAGGGCTTGTATAAATAATTCGAAAATTTAGTCGTCGTAGTACAACAGTTGTTACAATATTTGTCAAAGTAATTTCTAAAGATTTTATAAATTAACTTGCATATTTGTATATGATCTTTAAAACTTCTCTAAAACATCTACCTTTCGTAAAACATTTATAACAAAATATCTTTGTGTATTTAGGTTAACAGGCGTTCGACCCGTATTCAGCTTGATGACGTCAGACGGAGCAATATTATCGGAAGATGATCCATTAAGTTTAGTACTTTCTTCGCCTGAACTAAAGACTTGCATCACCAACTGGAAGGCGTCACCTGCTGAGGAAAGATATTTAGAATGCTGTGAAGCCTTGGGAATATGTAAGTGGATTACGCTTTCACATTTCAATAATTGTGTTTTAATATCCGGCTCGAAGGACCAATAGATTGTTTAACAATTTGTACGGCGTTTCTAAAAATGACGTAAAAATGAGTAAACACCGTGGCACGTAATGTATTCTTGATACAAACAGATATAGTGTACTGTTGGTAAAATTGTATTACTTTTGGTGCAGTAGTTACAATGATTATCGAAATAAATTATTGATACGAAAACAAGTTAAAGTAAGGACATGCTTTAGTCACACAACTGTACGAAAATCGATACAAGCGAGAAGTGTATCGATCGATACTACATTATTATCTTACAGATTTAACAATTTATAAAAATATTCAAATTATTTTCAGCACCATGTGAAGAAATACAACAAGCAGTAGGTCGAAGTCACACAACTCGCAGACTAGCTCTAGGAGCCAAAACACTGCCTCCATCACAAATGAGGCCTTTATTCCGAGCTCTCAACCACCAAACACACATCACTGCCATCATGATATCAGACAACAACATCGGAGACACTGGTGTCAAATATTTGACTGAATGTTTGTGCACATTGAAACAATTGACAATCCTGGACATCAGCAAAAACAATGTAACCAGTGAAGGCGCCAAAACATTGGCAAATATGTTTGAAAAGTCAACAAGGCCAATATGCCAATCATTGGAGGAATTGGATTTGAGTTCCAATCCAATATCAGATGATGGATTTCGAAGTGTGGTGGTACTTTGCAAACATGTCAGACTAAAAGTATTGAAGATAAATAGTTGTAATATATCACATAATGCTATAACGAGCAGTCCTTCAAAGGAATCAAATAAATCAATGAATTTTGATAATATAGAGTCAATAGATATAAGCAATAATGATTTAAAACAGACCTTTGTTTGTAGTCTAATAACAGCATTGAATCCAAGTATATTGGTTGATTTGGAGCTGGATAATACAGGACTTATGGGTAATATAGTGGGGACTATTGCCAGTTTTATGGACTCTGCTAAAGAATTGAAGATAAGGAGATTTGGCTTGTCAAACAGTCATTTGGTTGATGGACAATTTATGAGGATATTCAGGTAAACATTTTAGCAAAATCTAAATTTTTTGAAATCCTTTTATTACACAAGACCAAATGATTTATTAAAAGTAGTCCCTTAAAGTTTCTAAATTATGATACCAGTCCCATATCTTACTTTACTTCACTCTTATGTTCCTGTATTTTTTTTTTTTCAGGAGTCTAGGTCGCGCCAAGCATCTACAGACAATAACGCTCAAAAACAACTCGCTCACTTTCATCACACTGAAGAAACTGCTTCAAAGGCAGCCACCAGTACCGCAAATAAACTTAGAAGGATGCCAAGATATTTTCAAATACTCCCCTGATTCAGATTTCCATGTGTGGCTTCCTGCAATAGACTTTGGAAGATGCATACCAGAAATTAATGTGACTCCGGTTTCAAAGACTGATGAAGAGAGAGAAAGCTTCAAAGCATTCTCAAAGACTTGGCTGAATTGCTTCAAAGGCAGGGGACTTATTGAGCATTGCGATGGAGGTGTTATCAAATTTACTGCTAGATGATAGTGAGTGAAATTGGTTTTGTGAATAGAAATGGCTGAAGACTTATAAGTTGATACATTTTCCCAGTGATATTTGCAAGAAATCCCGCAGGTTGAGGCCACTTTTGAATTGAAATCCTCTATATATAAAGTGCTGTATATTTAAGAACATAATATATTACTTGTACCTAATGTCTATTGAATGATTGCAACTGAAATAATAATTCCTAAGTGCCTTATATCATAAAAAGGACAGATATGAAACAAAAAAGATATCTATAATTTTTATTGCCATTGCCAATTTTAGAATCATCTTTCAATTAATTGAAATATTGTCAAAACTGGTAATCATAGATCGTTATTTGCATAACTACAGCTTTACAAATTCAAGTGATTTAAAGATACATATAAATAGTTACTATCCCAAACATCTTCTATCAAATGCGATCTTCAATTATTTAATTTTAGGATAAGTTTAAAATTGGACCACTTCTATTTGTATTTAGGTATTATTTATTTTGCTTTGGTATAAGTTGTAAGGAGAAGGCTGTTAAATCCGGAATATTGTAAATTACTAGAATAAGATAAGATAATAATAAGAAATAAGAATTGATATGTTAAAAGTAGAGTATGAGATTTTTTTAATCTAGTTTTGTAAACGTTTATGTACATATAATGTGAAATTAAAACATTTTTTCCTCATTGCTGTGGTATTCTTTAGTTAAGTATTTTTAATATAAATATTATTTATACATACCGACTTTTTTACGGTGGCTAGAGACTGTTTGTCTTTGGTAATAAATACACCCAATAATCATGTACATAATCCTGACCCCTCACTAAGATACAGGTCTTGTGTCGCGGGTATCAGACATTACGAGAGTACAAAGTTTTGTGCGGGGATCGAACCCACTGCCTCTTCTTCCACAGCCAGCGTATTACGAACTGCGCCACCTATACATTAATTGTATTATCAATATACCTTTCAATGTAAATATTCTCAGCATTATTATTACATATTCTATCATCGATGAGAGAAGTCTACTTTAATTATTCCTTTATTTATTGAGTTGGATAATATTGGCTACAAGTGCGTGGTGGCCTGTTAGTTACGGACCAGACGCGGCTGCCTACATGTTTACGGTGGTCGCGGGTTCAAATCCCAAGGCACAGCTCTGACTTTTCAGAGTTATGTGTGTATTGATAGTCAATCACCATGCACTTTAACGATGAAGAAAAATATCGTGGGGAAACCTGCATACTACCGTAGCGATTTTAAAATAATTTCTACGGTTTATAAAGTCTTGTACTTGTAGGATAGATACGTCAGGCGTATAGTTCTTATTACACGTTTATGTACTTGGTCCTCAAATTAAATATTGTAATATTTTGTGTCCTCAGTCATAAACCTCTGATATGATCAATAACAAACGCCCCAGTACTTTTATAGTTGCGTATAGGAAACGATTAACAGTAAGTGTTCTGCAATAAATTAATGGATTTTAATATTTTATGGAACTTACATAAAACCTAATCGACTAACCTCCTAATTATACATTTTGCCCTTCTATAATCTGTGTTCTAATGATACATGACTTTTGCACCCCCCGCGCACACATCGCATTCCCTGCGGTCACCTATCGGTGGGCGGTACCTAATTCCGCGGCGTCTACGCCGCCATTGTTGATTGTTTAATGGCGGCTGTGTTTGCGGCGGTTACCTGTGCATTACAAGTACTGCGTCGATTAAGTGAACTTATCCTCTCCATAGTGTTTTAAAACAAAAGTATAACTTTCTCGTGGTGAACGGTGGTTTTGCTTTGAGGAAAATGACAGTGTTGTGTTGGCAAATGCCTAAATTCGCGACCAGACGCTATATTATTTAAGATTCCGAGAAATGAGAAAAGACACAATGTGTGGTTGCAATGTCTTCAAATATTCATTTGACTTTGTAAGCTGTGACGACCACCAACAGTATATTCTTAATAATTATATTAATATTGTTGTGAAATTTACCATAATGAATTGGTGCAAAACAATTATTAGGATTTTAAAGGGTACCGACATTTCTAGGTTAATTATAAGGACGATGTTACCAAAATTACAACTAAAAGCTTTAGAGATGTACAAAAATAAATAAATAAATCATTTAATAAATAATTATAAGGGTTTTATTTACAATTCATAAATCTATTATCAAAAACTTGCATTTATTTTATTATTTTGCTATTTCTCTATAAATCACTATAATGTGATTTATAGAGACTTAGCAAAATAATAAAATCGATGAAATTTAGAAATTACCCTGTGGAGCCACGCGCAGCGCTCGTAACAAGGCTGAATACAACTTCTGCCTTTGCCTGCCCCACGTACCATGTTTAAGAAGAAAAGAACTGTCATGTAATTCTAGCGAATGATTGAATGAATGAGACTGGGCTAAAAAAAATGTAGGCGAGTTGGTCGTCTGTTTACTCCTTAGTCTGTGCAATTAGTAAAGATTACATTGTTTAAAATGAAATTGGGTATTTGACTGTTGTGGCAATAAATTATAAAATGTGTTGCATATGATAGCTTTTTGGTAAACAATAATTATAGGTATTTTTATTTACATTTATCTAAATTATAAATATTTAAATTGTCTAAAATAAGTTTGGCATTTTTTATCTGTTGATTAAATGTAACAAAACACGACAAGCTGTCATTGTGCAGCGTGTGATGTCACGATTTACAATTTTCATTCATCTCTGCCACTAAGATCATTCACCATTTATAAAGCGTGACGTAACTTTTTCAAAGTCACGTGACCTACCGTTTTGGTGACATATATGATGATAAAACTGAAAAATATGTTTATTCGTTATAAACAACTCTTTAAAAATAAATTAATAGTTTGAAGAGGTATAGAGTGATTATATCTAGACTTTAAAACACTTTTCAGAAATTAGTCAAATAGCCAATTATATTATATATAATTGGGTATTTGACTGTTGTGGCAATAAATTATAAAATGTGTTGCATATGATAGCTTTTTGGTAAACAATAATTATAGGTATTTTTATTTACATTTATCTAAATTATAAATATTTAAATTGTCTAAAATAAGTTTGGCATTTTTTATCTGTTGATTAAATGTAACAAAACACGACAAGCTGTCATTGTGCAGCGTGTGATGTCACGATTTACAATTTTCATTCATCTCTGCCACTAAGATCATTCACCATTTATAAAGCGTGACGTAACTTTTTCAAAGTCACGTGACCTACCGTTTTGGTGACATATATGATGATAAAACTGAAAAATATGTTTATTCGTTATAAACAACTCTTTAAAAATAAATTAATAGTTTGAAGAGGTATAGAGTGATTATATCTAGACTTTAAAACACTTTTCAGAAATTAGTCAAATAGCCAATTATATTAGACTGTATGTTGAAGATTCCATTGTCAATGAAGTGTCAATATTTTAAAAGTCACAGTTAATTCATGAAATAACCTCAAAAGTTTAAATTTTGTGAACAAGTGCGTTTATGTTTTTATTTTTCTGAAAGTATTTATAAATACTACAACCATGGCCGAATTAGTAAATCAACGTATTGAGGATATGATAAATGAGTTGGAGCAAATGCGACGGATGAATTTATATAATGAGGAAGAAATAAAGTAAATAAACATAATTTTATACACATTTACTATTATTTTAACATAATATTGAATTAAATATACTTAAACGATACACTTTTTACTCTTCACTTATTATTTTAAGATGTACAATTTACTTTTAGCAAGATAATATGTTATTTAGTTAATGTTTATTTTTTAGGGAAATATCAAAGAAGCGAAAAGAATTTGAATACCACATCCAACGCAGGATAAAACAGAAAGAGGATTACGTTCAGTACATTGCTTACGAGATGGCATTACTTGAAGATATCACAATCAGACGCAAACAATCCAAGTTGACAGAGAAAAAGAAGGAAATTGAATACTCTATAGCCCAGCGACTGAACAAACTATTCAAACAGTTTATATACAGATTCCAAGATGATGTTCAGGTTTACTTTGAGTACATCAGGTTCTGTAATGCAGTTGGATTCAAACAAGCTATATCTGGTATCATTGGGCAAATGCTGCAGGTGAGTGCATAGTTATTATTATTTTAATTATTTGTTGATAAAATTGTAAACACTATATTATGTTATTGAAAACTATTTATTGACCCAACATATAGATTGATATATTACTCAGTAGGTCTTAGTAATTATGAAAGGATTAAAGTCCCCAAGCACAACAACCTAATTCAAAACAATTTGAACACAATATTTTGTGAGTTATAATTACTTTTGTTGCCAAAGTTGTTTCTTGCTGCACACACCTCCAAACTTTTTATTTAATTAAATTATTTAATAATTATGAAATGACTTAAGTTTTAATAAATTGTGTTTGATATTTTAGATACATGGTGACAAACCTAAGATGTGGCTGATGGCTAGCAAATGGGAGAGTGAAGAGCAAAATAATTTGGAGAATGCAAGAGGATTTCTCATAAAAGGCATTCAAAGACATCCTGACTCAGAAGCTCTGTACTTAGAACTATTTCATGTTGAGCTAATAGAACTTACTTTTAAAACTGACAGTGAAGAAGACAAGGTGCCTTAAATTTGTTTTTTTTTTTTGTTTAATTGTGTGACCTAAAAATTACGAAAATCTGTTAGAGGCTAATTTTACGATCACACCAGTGTGGGCTGACAAACCTTTATTTTTACTAACCCATTATTTTTATTAACTGTACTTACTTAGTTTGCATTGCAGTAGATCATAGCCCAGAACTGTTGCAATGGTTGGATTGTACAGGGGATATTCTCTTATGCACACATTAAGTTTTTTTATTTTAAAAGTACTAAAATGTTTTCTTTTTTGCCAGGAGAAACAAATAAAAAGAATTGATGTTGTATGGAGGAATGGTATGAAGAGTATAAGTGAAGTCACATTCCTGTTGAAGCTTCTGGATTTGTGTATGAAGTATGATGTGAAAGGTGATATTTTCAATAATATAAAACAAGAAGTGTGGTCAAAACGCAATAATAAAGAAGTGTGGATTTACATTGCTGGAAAGGAGTTGGAGGTAATATTTTCAAATATGTATATTTTAAAAACTCAATAAGTTAATGGTATATTAAAGAATCGTACTACAAACATATACTATTAATTAATAACAGCCTTATACATAGACAATTTTAAAACCTAGTATAGTTATCAAGTGCTTTGTCTTCTTCGCTCAAAGTGAATTCATAAGTTGTTTGAAAGGGAAAAAAAAATTGATAACTAAAATAGGTTTTAAAACTGTCTATGAATAAGGCTGTAATTAAATGAACTAGTTTGGTGCAGAGGCTTGTCTGGTAAATATCCATGCTATGATGTGAATTTAAAAAACTGATACATAAGAGTGTAGAATACATTTTAACTTGTAATCATTGTGATTTCAGAACCACCATTGGGAACAAATAGATGACTATGTTGATGAAGGGTATGGTTTCCCTCCAACTCTCAATAATTTTATTGCTGTTTATGAAGAAGCCTTAGTAAAGGTGAGAGTTGTGTAATTTTAGGTCAAATAATTTAGTATCAATTATGGCTATATTAGGTTTCAAACTTAACTATAAATCATGTTGGATGCATAATATATACTGCATCCTTTTGTTATCAAAAACAGTCTTTCTAAAATAACAAAAAAAAAAAATAAAGCTAATTTATCCATCCGTCTAAAAGTATCAATGGCAATTGTCTGGTTTTAACTTAATACTACTATTTCCAGTTTCCAGAAGAAAGTTTATGCACAAGTTACATCCATCAACTGCTGGGCTTGAGTGAGAGCACTTGCAATGACATAGAAAAGATAAAAGCAGTGAAACATGGCTGGCTGTATGGTCATGAGAATGGCTTACTGTCAAGTGATTTGTACAGTTTCGGTATTAAGATGTTGAAGCAAGAAGGTAAAGTCTCTGATAAGCGACTTATGGAGGTAAGATACTTGAGTTTCTTTTATATTATTGATAAAATGTTATGTTTACCCTGTAATATTTGTATGGGCTGCATAGTTGACTCACTAGGACAGACAACTTAAGATAGGTTGCAAAAGTTTCTTGGTGCAGACTGTGTCCAACAGGTCACTGTGGAGATACTTGTGATCCTGTATTCAACAGTTGATTGCGTCTGAGGCTAAAATTATGATGATGATAAATAAGCCCAATAAATTATACTTGTCAATTATTTCAATGGGTAAGGTTCGAAATTTTGTGCTGTAATCTGTATCACCATATGTCCAAAATGATAATGGTAAATTTACTAGGGTTAATTAACGAACGCTTGTGTTTCAGATATTAGAAACTGCCATAAAAACGAATCCAAACCACTTACATGTTTGGGAGGAGTTATTGTTACTGACTAAAAATAACGAGACCAAAATGATGTGTATTTTACAAAACGCGACGAAGAAATTGAAAGCTGATGATGCTGCGAATCTGTACAACCTCGTATTGGACAATGTGCAGTCAAATACAACCGTGAGTTATTTGTATTATTTATTATCACATTACAATAATTTATACATATATATTTGATTTAAAGAGTCTATCCTTTCCGAGTATATTTTATAGTAATAGACAAAAATCTTACATATAATAAACATTTTCTATATATATGTTATAACTTTCATCATAAGATATATAAATAACAAAACTGAGATTTAAAATAAATAAAAAGCTACAGGTTGATTAAACATTGTGTGATGTAATCAAGCAATAAACATTCATAAATAACATTATTGATTATACTACCTATATAATTTTCAACGTTATTAATCAAATAGCGCTCATATCATAATAATCGTCCAATCTTTCTAAACATCCATCATCAGGCTATTTAAACTATAAATGCTATAATTCTTATTACCAGTAAACAATGATCTTATTTCCTAAAAGTTTATTTAATTCAGAAAGTACTACACCTTTCAAAATGTTACTGAACACACTAGCTGAAATATGAAATGTCGTGTTTACTCAGAAATCGATATCTCGACCTTGCAACAGTAATAAGAATTGCTAATTTTACCTATCAACAAATCAAATGATTTTATACGAACATTTTTAGCTGAAGAACTTGTATTCCAAGTTCCAAAGTTGCGAGAATGCGGTGTTGTTAGCGGTGAAACCCAAGCTATTGCAAAAGATGTATGAACACAATGGATTGCATGCGGCAAGGGGAATATACGATGACCTCATAAGAACGCCACCGACCCAAGTCGACGTCCATAAAGTCATGATCGAGATAGAAAAGTCTCAAGAGAAAGTTAGCTTGAAGAATATTAGGAAATGTTATGAATGTTTAGTTCAACACCACGGTAGCGATTATGTCGATATCTGGGCGGACTACATGAAGTTTGAAGTTGACAATGGCAACGCACAGGCATCGCCCGCTATTTATAGAAGAGCTGTAGCCGCGCTGAAGAAAGAATTGGTTGATCAGTTTATCAAAGAGCAGGCACTATCTAAAATAAATTAATCTGAATTTAACTTTGGTGTTTTATTTCATAAAGGTGTCCAAATTCATACTTAAGTCGGTATCACAGCTGATGCAAACAATGAACAATTGACATGATTAGATAATACAGTATTTTTCTTATCTGTTTCTTTTGTAAATATTGATATCAAAATTCATATAGGTATGTAAGTATTCTTATGCTTTGGGAACAATCTTTTTAGTCATTCTCACTCCCAATGTGCATTATTTCTCAAGTCTATGCACATGTATGAGATGTTGTGATACTTATAAATCATAAACAATAAGTGATAAATGCATGTTAAAGATTAAACTGTTTTCTCAATTGAGAATGTTGATAACTGGTTGTAATTATAACTCTGGTAATCTGCAATAATATTTACTAAATACTGTAAAAGAAAACAGTTACTAAAAGTTATTTGTGTCCATCAAGTTAAATCCAGTAATAAACTAATAAATTAAACCAATTGTATGATTAATAATAATATTTATGGGTTTTAGAAAACATAAAAAAATTTGGACAAATAAAATACTTTTATTTAAATATAACGACACAGTTGTTGAGCAATGTCCCAACAATCTAGCAAAACGAATATCCACATGGTACACCATTTATACTAAATTATTTACACATTTAATTGTACACATTAAACTCTCTACAAGAGGTCGACTACTTTGGTGATCATGGAATAACACTTAGCAAATAAACGCAAGTACATAAATGTGTGAGAGTAATTAGTGACTACTGCATAGCTGCAATTGGGGCTATGTAATACCTAAAGATTAGGGAGGAACCGCGTTTGTGTTGCTTGTTTCTCAGCAGGTCCTTCCAGCAGGCCTGCCATGACGGATACTTAGGCATGGCAGGGGGGTTGCCTGCCTTCAGACTGCTGCCGGCAACAGCCATGCAGGTAGACACAACCACGAGAGGATAAGTTATTGTACTAGTCACAAACGTCAACAGTGGAACAGTGTAATATCTCAGGTCTTTGGACTTGACCAAATATTTGTTCACATAATATGCCAATACTCCAGTAACAGCAACACAAGTCAAATCTCCCAGCAATTTGGGTATGATTCCATGGAAAAATCCGAGGATGCCGTCGTCCCTGTAAATGGAGACGATGGCACCGAGTAACGAGCTGTAGTCCTCTTCTTTGCCGACGAAAGAGGCCATCATTCTCACAGACACAACGTGGAATGGATACGACACGATGACTGAAGCCGTATGCATTATCATATCGCGGCGACCGAGCTTGATGTAGTCTTCTACCTTAGGCTCTTCGTCAGTCACGATGTTGGGGGGATCATTGATTTCGGGCAGGTCAATGCCGACTACGTGTATTACCTTCGATGTGAGCTGGCTGGACGCGATCAGTCCGAGCACTCGCGCCGACAAACCTCGATAGCAACCGAAGAATCCGTCCGACTTCTTTATAAACTTGATGTATTGAAATACGTTAGGTAATATCATGGCAGGGCGGCCGAATAGGGTCGTGGACCGGCGCGGCGCTAGAGGCTCGTATCCCAGCTGGATAAGAACCTTTGCGTATTCCATGGGATGACATATTGTCGTGACGAGTAATTGAGACGGCAGGGCCGCTATTTTCTCTTTTTCTATCTCGTCCATATTTTGACAATATCACGTATTTCTGAAATCAAAAATGACCTACCATGGACAATTTATAATGATTGCATATGACAATTTGGTCAATGTTGCCAACGTAGAAATTTACCATAAGCAATAGTTACTATAATCGTATGATTATCCGAACGCAGTTTATCCGTATAAAATTCAATAAGGGAAGAAACTGTATTTTAAATAACTGAAAATAAGAAAGTAAATAAAAATTCAATTAACAACAGCCTCCGTGGCGCAGTTGGTTAGACGCCGGCTGTAAAACGAGAGGCCGCGGGTTCGATCCCCACACCGAAACAAATATTTGTGTCAACCACAGGTATTTGTTTCGGGTCTGGGTGTTTGTGAGACCGAAAAGTCTCTCGTAGTTTCTGATACCCACGACACAAGACTCGATCTGGTCAGGACTATGTATGTGACTGTTGGGTGTATTTATTTATTTAATTATTTAATACGGCAAGCGACTTGCTTGTTTCGTATATCTTACAAATAAAAATTATTATCGATATCAAACAGTGACTTAATCGACTTAGCGATAAATAAATAAATAAGCGATATTCATTCATATAAAACTAACATAAAGAAAAATATTAAAATTATGAATCCATTGTAGTAGGATTCCATGGTAGGTAGTTAGGTACTTCCCAATATATCTAACTATCCTATTAGGTACATTATATAATATAATATTATTTACTTGCATGTTTTTATAGCGGTTAATCTCAAGCTACTTTATTCTCATATTCGACGATTGGCGAAGCGGGTATATTTGATGAACAGTCAAAGTTAGCAGTTTTAAGACTCCCCTGTGTATTAATATTATACTCTATGCATATAACCCATGGCATCGGTAAGGTGTTTTAATTAAACTAAACATGTTTGCGGAGCGATTGATGGGCCAAAAGCAACAAAATCGTACACCACGACACAAAGAAAAATACTTTCGGTTCCAATTGTTACTTGCCTTTTTGTTTCTTTTATAACTGGCCCGAGAATACAATGCGCCCGATCGTAAGCGCAATGCAGTCCAGATAGAGTAGGTATCAACATGCGAGAGATGTTCATCTCTCCGGTCCATGCCATCCGGTGGGCTGATTGTATCTGATTCTGATTGTGGAATGAACCTGTTGACACACTTCTCTGCGTGTGTCAACAGGTTCATTTCTAGATTAGAGAGTAGCGTACAAAATTTACCTGATAATTCATTTTCCTAATAATAAGTAAATAAGATAAATACAACATTATGAATAAACAAAGATGAATGGGAAATAATTTATTAATATATTGTGTTAGGCGCTTAATGTTAACAATTCATTGGAACTATCTTTATCTATTTTACAAGGTAGCTGGGTGTTGAGTGGTGGTTCCTTGATGGAATCTCTTCGGTTTTCTTGCACACTCTGTAAATGGCAGAAGTTTTTAATCACACCATATTCAATAGAGTATTTATATTAACCATTCGACACATTACACGAATCGAAATATTAAATTTACCAAGGTTAATAGAATCAAAAAATCATTAAAGTAAGATTAATTTTACAGCTTCCGTGGCGCAGTTGGTAAGACGCCGCCGGCTGTGAAACGATAGGCCCGGCCGTAGGTTTCGATCCCCGCTCCAAGACGAATGTTTATGCGATCCACGGGTATTTTGTTCCAGGTTTAAGTATTCGTGGGTCCAAAAAGTCTCTCGTAGTTTTTGTTTCCCACGATACAATACTTGTACCTTAGTTTGGGTTCAGAAAAAGCCACATACACTTATGTGACTATTGGGTTTATTATTTTTTTCTTTTATTTTCTCCTAAGGAAGATTACGTAAATACAACAGAATTAATGCGAGGGTATTATAGAGTTTTAAAATTATGTTTATGAAACCCTTTACTATAACTGACCGGATTCGATTCTTGTTCGTCGTCGTCTGTATATTCTTCGTCTTCGTCGTCGGCTTCTTGCTCTTCCGCTTCTGTGTCTTCGTCATTTTCTAACGTCTCGTCTTTTTCTTCTAGAGGCTCCCAAACTCGCTCTTTATCAATCATATCTGTGAAAAAAAAATGTTATTGCTGACTACACTAACATTTAAATAATTACTTATGCTTTACTTTCTGAAACGCAAAAAATTTCAAAACAAATTTAGTCAATAAAACTTATATTTATGATAACTACAGATAAAAAAAATATTCCTACGAAAACTCCGACATATTTCAAATCAAATTAACGTGCCAAAATCAATATAGATTGATTTCTAAAATGAAATAAAATTAACTTAATCTTAAAAAGATTTACAATCTAAATAACATCTTTGAAAAAAAAAACGAGTTTACCTCAAACTATGTTTACGTGGTTCGTTGTATATCTTAGCTACCAATATATTGTAATAAATGATTTACCTCTGAACCTTAAAGAACCTTTCCTAACCACAGGCCTTTCTTCATTCGCCATTTCTACAATGACGAACGGTATGCCTTCTCCAGTAGCGCCGTTCGTTTTCTTGTCCCCGTCTTTATTTATATCATCATCGTCCTTGGTAAGCTGTAAATTATTAATATTATTATCATCCACAATTGGAAATTCAGTTCTTCGAATTAAGCGCCATTTACACGGGGAGAGATTCTCGCGGCGAGAATCGTATGATGTAATCGCCATATATTATCGTGTTCTGACTAAAGTTTATACGATGCAACTTTTTTATATCGTATCTTCGAGGCGAGAAACTCCCCTCGTTTAAATGGGGTTGCAGCCGTTTATAAAGATGTATTTAGTGATTTGTGTCCATCGTCAATTAGCCTTCTTTATTACTGACGTTATTACGGCGAGAGATTGTCACATCTAAACACAAGTACACTGGATGAAACTCGATGGCAAAATCGTCTTACAGACAGACATACACATGGCCAACCCCAAAACTCCAAGTTACTTACTACAGTGGGTGTTAATTTCTTAAAATACTATGTTCCCCTACCTGTAAGAAAGAAATACTAGGTTCCTGCAACTTGGAAGCTATTTCTTTGCTCCTCATTATCTTTTCATCTGTCTCCTTCTCCAAATTCAATTTGTAAGCTTTGTGCGTTCTCCACATCTAGGAGACAAGAATAGAAAAATGTACTAAAATTCATAGTTTTCATACCCATTCAAATCACAGATAACATTCTGATACTAATATGTACATTGGTATAGAAATTATTAATGCTTGAAACACTAAAATAATAGGAGTACATAATTAGCTAAAATAATCCAGGTAAAAATTAATAAGGCATTTGTAGATTTTTTATAAAATATCCAAACAATGCTATCGATAGAAATGCTATCAAAATTATCTTGTTGTAAAATAATATCTGACAACATTACAGATGATTAAAGGCTTGCGACTTTATCATTACGTACATGATATCCGCAGTAACACAGTCCGAGTATGAATATCACTATTAAAGCTATGAAGATTTTGTCGGTGTTCTCTTCTTCAGTGTCAGGCTGTTGGTATAAAGAGTCGTAGGGAATCCTTGATGGTGGATCTTCCACCCACGTTTTGTCGACGCTCTGTAATAATTCAAATGGAATATGTATCTATTCTAATTTCATAATATACATACATACAGGGTATATCAAGACCGCGACCGAAAACGAAGCCAGGTGGTAGTATTAGTGACTTCAGACATAATGCAACTAAAAATTTCGCAAAAAAAATCGTCAACTTTTTTTTGGTAATTTTTACTTATAGTCGTATTTGGGTGATAAATACATAGTTTTCCTAAAATAATAATGATGTACACCTTTTTATTTTTTAAGACGCAATGGTACGATAGGGTTTAAATTACTATTTTCGCAATAACTAGGTATTTACTACCCAAACATAATGATTTTCAAAAAATTGCAAAAAAAAAATCTGTCGCTTATTTTGCGAAATTTTTATTTGCATTGTGTCTGTAACCACTAAAACTACCACCCGGCTTCTTTTTCGGTCGCAGTCTTGATATACCCTGTATTATGTTGTTAAATAGTGTATTTTTTCTCTGTAGGTTGTAAGTTACACTACCGTGCACATTCATATAAACATTATTGCATTATAATTTCAGGAATTGATGAATATATTTTTGGCTCCTTGTTTAAATTTTTATCTATAAAATACCACTCATATCTCACAGTGGGGTCAGGACTATAAATGTGACTATTGGTTCTATTAAAATTAAAGAAGCCTTAGAACCCACTTTTGGTCCAAAAAGACATTACTAAATCAATATAAAAACACTCACAATAAGAAAACTGCCGTTATGCGTAGCACCAAGTTCGTGATCAGGCCAAGCTTCATCGAAATCGGCCGAGCATTGCGCACTTCTAACTCCTTGGGCATTTACAGCGTTTACTTTTTCCGCGTCAGAACGAGTGAAGAGCATATACTCTTCTAAAGGCTTCATTACGTAGTCGTTAATTTCTACGAAAATATCTGGAGAAGGTAATTGGTTAAATTAATTAATCAATGAAGAACAAAAAGATCCGATAATTTGTATATTAATATTGGTATAAGACTACAAATGTAAAATTGCACTCACTCGAAAGGCATCCATTATACCCTTTATAAATCTTCAATCTAGGATCAGTAGTATTGAGTCCTCCTATTTGTACTTCATTAGATCCAATATCGAACACTTCCCATAGACCCTGAGGTGGTAACTTCTCTAGCGGAATCTCTATCCTGTCTATAAGTAGTTTTGCTTCTTGACCAATCCTTGTGTAGTATACTGTGTGACGAGCTCCTGTTTGGAAAATACGAAGATTTCTTGCAGTATTTGGAACATAAATATTTATGTTTGCGGTTTTATTTATTCTCAATTACATAGAATAGCAGTATTGCTTAAAATAGAATTTATAAAATTAATCGTAAGTTCCTTGCTATGAAAGTAGGTCGAATCGGCGGTGTAAAAAGTAATAATCGTTATTGTAATTTAGCTACACTCGTCTCGTAATTCAGTACGATAAATGAATGGATTATTCCAACTATGATTGTCTAATTTAACTAGACTCACTCCTTTTACAACAATAAGTAAATATATTTATCCAACTACTAACTACTTTGTAAAAGTCTCACCATTTAAAAAGTTTCTATTCTTGACTTCAGCTCCGTAAGCGGATTCCTCCCGGTCCTCTTCGAACTTCAGATAGCCGTCCTGAGTGATAGCCACCAGTAAGTAATAGCTGCGTCTGCAATTAAAACATTATAATGGACGTGACTGTGAGGTAATTTTAAATATGATGTGAAGTCCACCCACTTGCGCTGGGCCAGCGAGGTGGACCATGGCTTAACACCTTTCAATCGAACTCTTGGTTGTATAGGATTCCTTTGCTAAGCAGTGGCTGATTATGGGCTTATACATAATACAGTACAGTACAGCTGTATTGTATTGTATCAGCCCATATATGTCCCACTGCAAGGCACGAGCCTCCTCTACAATCGAGAGTATGATTAGGAGGGGTACAGTTAGTGAGTTGATATTATAGTGAACGGTCACGTACTTGTTCTCAGTTTGCACCAATAACAGAACTGTGTTCTTTTGCCGCAGGTCGTTGCTTGAAAACGCTAGCTTGATTTTAACCTGGAATATAAGAATAAATATTTGCAGTGGAGAACAAAGAGACTTAAATAGGAAATTAAATAACCGATGAAGGAAAAATTATTACTCTTTGAAAAAAATGTTAAACGCTGTACGTATAGTAAGAGTTAGCTCCACTTTTCATTTGATCATTCTTAGAATACCAAATCAATACCGTAAGTATAGGCCCAGCAAGAACAAACTTCCTCTGCAAAATGCTCTCTCCATTGAAATCAGCTCCTTTCTCTTCAATGCAATACTCTCCGAAGTACGAAGTGAGTTCGCAATCACAACTGCTTTCTTGATTTGTGAAGTCTTCGGTACAAACGCCTCCGTTCTTGCAAGGCTCGGAGTCGCACTTCATGTTGCATTCTGGTAGAACTCCTGTTAGATCTACGGAAGTATGGTGATTGATGAAATGTATGATATGTTTTTAGGAAAGTGTTGTTAGGATTAACTTGAATGGTGTGTGGTTTGGGATGTCGTTAATATATGTGTCTTTGTAGGCGTATTTGAATTGGTCTAGGTTTATCTAGGAAAATGGCTTTATTATCATCAGCTGCAACAAAGATTTCTACGGTAACTACTACGAAAAGTGCTGTATCTGTACCTACCTTCTGCAGACTTTTAAATGCCTGTCTCTGTCTATCTATATGGCGAACTGTGGTAAAGTAAACGCAAGAATATCTGGCATTAAATAAATTACTAAATTAATTTACTCTAGGATTCATGAAATTGGTAATGTTTTCTACATATTAAAATAAAATGATATTTTCACTATAATCGTAAAGTTCACAAACTAAGCAATATAATGGTTTCTTAAATTTACGCGAATGTTATCGGGGCGGACCCGCGACCACGAAAGCTGTAAAGCAATCGAAACGTAGCGTCGAGAAGTTAAAAAAAAAAAAAAAACCAAATCGCGATAAAATCCGTAAACATTAGTTTTATTTCAATCTAAGCAATATAATAATAGGGTCAGGGATGCTCCTATCTAGTGGTCATGGCCTGTCCCTAGAATAGGTGCTACGAGTACGCGACCTCGGCCCCCCGAGCTACTGCAGTCACTACCAACCTTCCCTTCCGTGACTGCAGTATCCACTCCTACAGGCCATACTTCCCTTTCCCATAACATCCTCCACCCACAAACCCTATTTCCTTTCCCCCGGTTGATGACGGGCAGCAGCGTCATCAACGCGAGTCTCCCCCCCCCCCCCCCTTCTGCGCTCGCCAACCCGCCTGCCAAGCGTGGCGAGTATTGGCAAAATCCTCAAATGATTAGCAACACCAGGACCAGGCCCCCAGTCCCCGGCAGCCCCGCTATTCCTGGCTATGGTAGCGGCCATGGTTACGGCGGGGCAGGGGGTGCTAAGAATCCCCGGGTTGGCCCCGGCTACCACCCCCGACGACGACTGGCCCTGGTAACACACAACATACGCACGTTGAGGACAGACGAGAAGATTGTCGAACTGGAAGAAGAATTGAGTGGGTTCCACTGGGATATTTTGGGGTTATCGGAAGTCCGTAGAATCGGGGAGGATACGATAACCCTGAAGTCCGGTAACCTGCTCTTCTACCGGGGGGACGACCAACAGTCCCGAGGAGGTGTCGGATTTCTCGTCCACAGGTCTATCATCAACAACATCGTATCCATCGAAAGTGTGTCGAGCAGGGTAGTGTACCTTATACTCAGAATATCAAAAAGATATTCGTTGAAGGTCATACAGGTATACGCGCCGACCTCGACACACCCAGATGAAGAAGTAGAGGAGATGTATGAGGACATTAGTCGGGCCATACATACTTCCAAAACCTACTTCAATGTTGTTATGGGAGACTTCAACGCAAAGTTGGGCATGAGAAGCGATGCAGAGTTGAAAGTGGGGCAATTTGGACATGGGCAACGGAACCCCAGGGGCCAGAGGCTGGCCGACTTTCTGGAGAAAGAGGGACTCTTTGCGATGAACTCTTTTTTCCAGAAGCCGCCTCACAGGAAATGGACCTGGCTGAGCCCTGACGGTTCTACGAGAAACGAGATAGATTTCATCTTGACGACGAATAGACAGATGTTCAGTGATGTCTCTGTGATCAACAGGGTGAAAACCGGCAGTGATCACCGAATGGTAAGGGGCTCATTGAATATCAATGTCCAATTAGAAAGGCGTCGCTTGATGAAGTCTACGCTCCGACCTACACGTGCCCATATCCAAAACCCCGAGAGCTTTCAACTTGAGCTGGCAAATCGCTTTGATTGTCTCAAAGAAAACTTTGCAGTGGACGAGCTAAACAGCGGTTTGGTAGAAGCTGTCCATACGGTGGGATCTAAGTATTTTAGACCTCGCCGTAGAGATAGACCACAAAAACTCTCGATCCACACTCTTGACCTCATGGCCGAACGTCGATCTATGGCGCTGCAGTCTTCCGATGATGCCGAAGCATATAGGCAGCTCAATAGACGGATCTGGAAGTCCTTGCGACACGATGTCCGTGCTCACAATACTGTGAGCATTAAAGAGACAATTGAGCGGAATGGAGGCTCCAAAGTGTTTGCAAGAGACTTGTCTATTGGGCAAAGCCAGTTGTGTAGGCTGAAGACGGACGGCGGCCGCGTAGTGTCGACGAGGGCAGAGGTTTTAAGGGAGATCGAGAGGTTCTACGGACAGCTTTACACCTCGGTTGCCGAACCTACTGTTAGCTCGGCCGAAGACCCGAGAGCCGAGTTGATCCGGCACTTTAGCGATGATATCCCGGACATCAGCCTGTGTGAGATTGAGATGGCCCTGAAGCAGCTTAAGAACAACAAGGCGCCGGGTGAGGACGGAATCACTTCAGAGCTTCTGAAAGCGGGCGGAGCGCCGATACTGAAAGTCCTTCAGAGGCTCTTCAATTCCGTTCTCCTCGAGGGATCAACGCCAGAGGCATGGAGCAGGAGCGTGGTGGTACTGTTCTTCAAAAAAGGTGATAACACCTTGCTGAAGAACTACAGGCCCATCTCGCTCCTGAGTCATGTCTATAAGTTGTTTTCGAGGGTCATCACAAATCGTCTCGAACGCAGGTTTAATGACTTCCAGCCTCCCGAACAAGCCGGATTCCGAAAAGGCTTTAGTACCATAGACCACATTCATACGCTTCGGCAAGTTGTACAAAAAACCGAGGAATATAACTTGCCGCTTTGTTTAGCGTTTGTGGACTATGAGAAAGCCTTTGATTCGATCGAGACCTGGGCTGTGCTAGAGTCTCTCCAGCGATGCCACATAGACTATCGGTACATCGAAGTGTTGAAGTGTATATACAACAACGCCACCATGTCGGTCCGAGTACAAGATCAGAGCACGAAGGCTATTCCACTACAGAGAGGCGTGAGACAGGGAGATGTCATATCTCCGAAACTGTTCACTGCCGCGCTGGAAAACGCCTTCAAGCTCTTGCAGTGGAAAGGATTCGGCATCAACATCAACGGCGAGTATATCACTCACCTTCGATTTGCCGACGATATTGTAGTCTTGGCAGAATCGCTGGAGAACCTTAGCACTATGCTCGAAGACCTCAACCGAGTCTCCCAACAGGTGGGTCTTAAAATGAACATGGACAAAACGAAGATCATGTCGAATGTCCGTGTTGTGCCCACCACCATTGGAGTTGGGGGCTCGACTCTTGAAGTTGTAGACGAATATGTTTATTTAGGACAAGTGGTCCGGTTAGGCAGGTCCAACTTCGAGAGAGAGGTCAATCGTCGAATTCAACTCGGTTGGGCAGCGTTCGGGAAACTACGCGACGTCTTCTTGTCCAAAATACCTCAGTGCCTCAAATCGAAAGTCTTCGATAGTTGTGTGTTGCCAGTGATGACATACGGCACCGAGACGTGGCCTCTCACTATGGGCCTTATTAGGCGGCTCAAAGTCACTCAACGAGCTATGGAGAGGGCTATGCTCGGGGTTTCCCTACGAGATCGAATCAGAAATGAGGAGATCCGTAGGAGAACTAAAGTAACCGACATAGCCCAGCGGATTAGTAAGTTGAAGTGGCAATGGGCGGGGCACATAGCGCGGAGAACTGATGGCCGATGGGGCCAAAAAGTTCTCGAATGGAGGCCACGTAGCGGAAAGCGCAGCGTGGGACGTCCACCCACAAGATAGTCAGACGACCTGGTAAAGGTGGCGGGACGTCGCTGGATGCAGGCTGCCTCCAACAGGTCACTGTGGAAATCATTAGGAGAGGCCTATGTTCAGCAGTGGACGTCCTTTGGCTGATGGATGGAAGCAATATAACTAAAATTACCTTGATCAATATTCTGCTGCGCCTTTCTAGATAGATCGACAACATGGTCGGATATTTTGAAGCCCCTCACGCATCCGACATACCCTCCTTGGTGTAATAAACTAGCTCTAGGAGCTAGATGTAGGGAGTAGGGGTCGTAGCCTCCTAGGTTCATCTGGAAGTAATCTGTAGGGGGCGCTGGTGGCCTTTGGGGACGTATTACTTCTGTGAATTGATTTATTGGAAATATTGAATAAGACATTAAACAATTTAATTATTACAGTATGGGAAAATGAAAGCAATTTTAGGACATATTCAAAGAAATTAAAATTGACAACTCAACTATCATTTCTTAATTCATGAATGAAAATAATTTGTTATTATACTCAGAAAAAAAACATTTAAAAACATTATAGAACGCACAAATATATATCATCTTTAATCCAAGAGTTGAGTGACATAGAAGATTTCTATGTAAACTTACCCAATTCCGGATTGACCCAAGGCTTATTCGTATAATTAGTTAAAAGCTTAGCAACAATCTCAATAGTAGTGTTCTTCTCATTAACATGCAGCGTGGTTGTATTTTCAGTTCTTATTATAGCAATTTGTACACTTTCTCCTTTGTTAATTTTCTCATAAGTCACATTCATTTGTACGATTTCATCTTCATGGTTGAATAAGTAAATAATTTCTGTTCCATTATGTATGAACAAATGTATGAAATTGTTTAAATTGTCATTAGCGTATAATACTAAAGCGTTGTCGTCATAACTTCTAAGGTTCATCAGAACGTTTTCTGTCATCATTTTCTTGAGTCTATGTTTTTCTGCGTCTGTTGCTTCATCTACTAGATAGTTCTTTTTGAGATATGCTTCTTTTGTTTGGAATGTTAGTGCCTTTTCGTTGATATCTGGAGAATTGGTAATAATATAATTAAGATTAATAAATTTAGTCTTTAAAATTAAACTATCCCACCTCTGGGCACGGGCCTCCATTAGCATTGAAATGTATGGCTTTAATCAGAATTATTACATTTGCGTAATTTATTTTAATCGAGATTAATAAGTTATTAAAAAAGAGGAATAATAATTTCGGACTTCTAACTTGCATGTAAACTCCCAACTTTATTCGATTGTTTGTTAAACGTATTGAATAAGAAAATAATTGAATACTTATATAATAGGATGATCAGTACTTACTTTCTTCACAATGCGTTCCTAAATGCGCCCAAGGATTTTTGCATATACATTCGTAAGTGGACCAAAGTTCTTTGCATATAGCTTTGTTCTGACAAGGATTTGGCACGCATGAAGGTTTACAGTCCTTTATGATTTCAGACAAATGTACCGACATGTAGCTGTATATATCTAGTACTTCTCCATTCACGACTAATCCTCTGAAGCAACCTATAAGACCTTGATGGACTGTTGATTTTTTGAGAAATTCTCTAAAAGAAATAATTAATACATAGTTAATGTCATTACACATATTACTTCTTGCTATTTATAAATTTCCCAGATTAACAATCTTATGAATTCCCTAAGTGGGTGGGCAGGGTTGTTATTTATATTCCGGTCTAAAGAGACATGAAATTAATCAAACCAACAATCCCACACAGAATGGAGTATCTAATTTGACAATCAAACTTACGGCTTCAGAATCAAGGCCAAGCTAAATAGATCAAAATCCTTAATATTTAGCGAATCTTCAATATCCCATGTAAAATTGAAGTAAAAAATAGCAAAGAGCACTCACGCAGTAGCTCCACCAATGAACATAGACCCTTCAAACGGTCCGAATTCCTCCTCCAGTAATAAATTCAGCATCTGATACTCGGTATTGAGCATGAACCTGACGTGGTAGAAGTTGTAGTCGATCCAGATCTTGTGCCATTCCCCCCCGTTTAGTTTACGCTTCGAGTTGATGACTAGCTTCCGAGTCGTGCCAGTGTTGAGCGTGAAGTTGAATGTTAACTCGTGTTCTGTGAATTAAACATAGAATCTTAAGAAAACCAGCTGTCATATTACAAACCTTACAAAATAATTATTGTTTTTTTTTCTAGTCTGTTAATCGTAAATGTAAAAAGGAGTATTTGAAAAATTGAACTTAAAATACCAATTTGGATGGATATTGTTACGAGAAACCAAGTCGTAGTGAAGAGCACACGTATGAAAGGTCTTTGTCAATTAGTGAGCTGCAAGAGGCTAGCCGTGATGATGCTTCATTATCAAATTAAAAGTAGTATTTATTGATCATTTAAAAAAAAACATGAATAGTTGCAAACCAACAGCAAATTTATATAAAATCAAATATTAACAAAATTAAAATAGAATTCAGGTTCTTACCGCTAGTCAAAGCAACCATAAACGAAGGATAGTTGGGCCGTATAGGCGGTTGGAACAGTAATATCGCGCTGGTGCCGGTTGTTCGGAAACTGAACGCGATGTCCCCCTTCCTCCAGCCTGGCACCTCGATGTACGACTGAGACGTTGTGAACGTTACTACGTATCGCTGGGTATCTGGAAATGAAGATAACTTGAATTATTAGATGAATAATGATTGTACTGGCACGAAGGTGTGCCAGAAAATATGGAAAAAATATGAATTTTCCATATCACTGACCGCATATCCATGATTTTACACTATAGTGTGCTAAAATTTATCACGTGCTTACAAGTAAAACTGATCAATATAATTTACAAATAAATAAAATTATGTTATAGTTATATCAGTATCCATTTTAAACGTGGAAAAACCATTGTAAATTTATGATCCATCGTAAAATGGATATCGAAATAAAAATTTGTAATTGCCTGAGGCATTTCAATAGCAAACATCTTTCTAACCACAATTCGCAACACAAACAATAGAATATTAATATTACAAATTCAAAACAACTTACTAGTCTCAACACATTCCAGTGGTCCTAAAGTGATTCTTCCTTGCGCTTCTTCAGTAAGATCCTTCTGTTGTAGGAAGAACATTTCTGTGATGCCCAAACTCCTTGGTTCCACGAAAGTTCCTTCGTCAGAATGCCATTTGTTTTCATTAGCGTCGCAGTTGCAAGCTTGTGATGGGTTTACGCATGTGGCGTTTACTCCACATGGACAGTAACCTCTGTAATTTCAATTCAGCAAAATAAGAGTTTACAAAAATAATAATAAAATTGTTCAAACGTAGAAGAATAATAGAAGACTCCATTTATTAGAAGAAAAAAAAACACAAATCCATCGTAAGCGGAGATTCGGCCAAGCAAAAAAATATTTTTTATCCATACGGTGATGTATCTACATGTAATTCAATTGATATTGCTTAATTCTGTTGCTGTTTCAATTCAGGTATTTTTTTTTTAAATTTATTGAGGCTAACTGATACTGTTATGTAAATGGTCCATGCTTTGCATAATAAGTTAAAATCGCAGAGATTTCTATAGGAATTGAGTAACAAGGAAAGTTAAATATCGTTGTAAACATGATAAGCCTTTTGGGAGCTACATTTACTCTAATAGTTACCTTTTAACATTCCCCATGAAGTCTACAGTATCATTCGACGATGATATAAACCAAGTTGCGCTGTGTAATTCTAAAGGCGCCACATTACAGTCATATTTGATGTACTGTCGGCAGAACAGCGAGTGAGAGATGAGTTCTTGCAACATCTCCGCGCTAAACTCTCTGTACTTGATTCTGAAGCTAAAATCTTGGCCTGATGCTGACCTTACATCCTAAACAAGGAAAGATAAATAACGTGCTTTTATCTAATTCTAAAAGTCGGAATATTTCGATAATCACTAAATTCTTATCACAGATTCTTTTAAAGGAATCTGACCAAACCGAAGGGAGCGAGCGGATTGGCGTGGGGGTTAAATAAATTATCCCGACTTTCGTATTTGGACCAATACACATTAGGAAAATTTGTAATATTCTAATATAATTTGGTCACTATCATAATTATCAGATGCAAAAGAGGAGTTTTAACAAAAGCCTATTCTAAAGGTTTTGATCGTTTGTTCATTATACAATTAAATCTTATTTTCTGTGACAAAAACACATACTTGTGTCATGAACATTGATATTACATTAAAGATATCTCCATACTTTTTAAACGTTTTATAATCGTTAGCAGTAAATAAAACTAATTTATTAGTAGTTACTTCAATAATAAGAACATAAAAACGCAGTCAGGTTTTTTGTTTACTCATCGAACATCTTCGTAAGGTTTTATGTGCTTTTAAAACATTATAAAATACAAGTTTCGTTAACTTGCTATGAGATCTTAAAACTTTATCCCCTACAATGTTGCCAAATGACTTTGGACGTAAAAACATTACCAAAATGCACTATGGTTTATTTTGCAATAAGATTTTAAATCACAAACAACTGTACTAATCTTAATCTGAATACTAATTCTGCTTTTATTATTACCAGAGTTAGTAGTCTTTGAAATATAAGATTACTTACAACTTGACTAGGAAGATTATGTTCAACAACTGTTGTAGAAGAGTCAGCTTCGATCTGAAATTCGCATTTCACATGTGCGGGTGGGAATCTGCCATTGCCGTCTATATCTATGAGGTAAACATCGTTCCTAGTATAGCCAAGTAAAGCTAGTTCTTCGCAAGTTTTTCTGAATGTTGCGAAGTGGCAATTTTCACCTATATAACCTAGGGAATAAAGTTTGATTTACAATTTCATATGTATTGCGGTTCAGTAAAATATTTTATTAATAGTTTATTATTTTTTTGCCTAAACATGTATGTCACTTATTACTAAAACTTTATAACAAGAAGAAAAATATTTAATTTAAATGTATGCGTACATTCTTTTCGTTACAAAACTATACAGAATTGCATTTACAGTAATGTGATCCATATTATTGCGTCATTAGTATGCAGATATCTAACACCCATGATTGCAGCAACTTCCTTACTATTTTCACATGCAAAATTTAATATTTCTATACCACTTACCAGTATTATCACAGTTGCAAATAACTCTATCTTCTCTGATAGAACAAATTCCCCCATGCTCACAAGTATTGGGTCTAGTGCAAGGGTCGACGTATCTGCAATCGTCGATAGCCACTTCTCCTACAACTCTCTCAGTGTTTATCACAAATCGAGGCTCTATAAGCAAACCGTTGATTTTGATGTTCCTCATGCATCCAATCAATCCTAAGTTAGCAGATTTAAGACCGCTACCAATGACAATTTTATCTTGCAACTCGAAGTCTAAACCTATGAAAATATTCATTATTATACTTAATATGGCCACATTTATAGGCAAACTTGTCAACCTTTTAGTTTTACTGATCAGAAAAAGTAACGATTAATTGATTAAAACCATGCAAATACGACAAGCTAGTTATTAAATAACATTGAAAAGAGTTTTAAGTTAGTATAATCTTAATTATTATGCAGCGTGACAATGTTAACTAATGATTTTACGTGTCAGAGCTCTTCCGTTTGATATAACATGGATAATTTTAGTAGTGTGAATCTTACCAAACATTTGAGCATGTTTATTGTGATAATCCACGGTCAGCTTTATCCGTCCTTTTCTATAATCTAATTCTACGTTGTGCCAATCATTGCTCACGTTAAACTTAACCGACTTCAACACAGTCACATTCTTACCAACATCTGGTACCAATTCAAATCTTATTTCCTCCTTGACCATTCTCACCTAAAATATTATAGATATTGCTATTAATAATATGTATTAATAATAATAATAATAATAAGCCCCTTACAAATCTAACTTCACGTCCGGCACGAACATCTGAGGCCACGTGAGGGGCGGACATTGGCAGCATAACGCTAAATACTTACCAATGACTAACGAAGCACTAGTACAGAACAACAGAAATGCGATGCGACTAAGAAACAGGATACTACCCCAGGCGGGTACCAGAGCTAATAGCAATGGAGAACCCCGCCCCGGGCCCTCAAGCTCGGGCTGCCCTACGTATTCTGGGGAGGGCACCGTATCGCACCATTCTGCTCAGCTCCAAACTGCTGCAGATCAACATGATGCGCTGACATCATGCTCTTCACCAACATCATCATTATTCCCATCTCTTCCATCATCACCACCATCATATGTAAATAAACTTTATGATTCATCTTCAAGTATTTCATCATTAATGTCTCATCAATCCCCTGAGGATGTTATACAGGAGGCAACTTCTGCCAATAGCCCTGTATCCGCCACAGGTGGATCAAAAACGCGCAAGAAGTGGTCAGAAGAAATGAATATATTTATTTTGCGCACCTATTTCATCGTCACCTCACTAGAGCTAAATGTAAAAAACTATTTAACACCCCTCCATAGTAAATTCACTGAAAAATTTCCACACATGCAAGCTAGTAAACAAAGACTAGGAGACCAACGTAGGGCCATAGTACAAAAACAGTTGCTCACAGAAGAAAAAATTAAACAAATTAAAGCCGAAGTTGAAACCTACCTTAAAAATCACCCTGAAAGTAATAGTCAATCTAGCGTAACAAACAATGAACGACTCAGATGGACTACTCATATAAATGAGATTATTATTAGAACGTACTACAGGATAATTAACCTCGAAAGTAATCTAACCGCTTACCGTGAACAACTACATCGTGAGGTTATAACAATATGTCCAAGTATTGCACATGTCTCTGTCCAGCGGATAGCAGACCAACGGAGGGCCATTATTAATAATAGATATATTTCTGTAGAAAGGCTAGAGGAAATAAAAGATGAAGTAAGGACAGAGTTAGTTAGAAATCAAGAAAATGTAATTAATTCTAGCACCAGATTGAACGACACACAAGACCATGCTAGCACAGTAATTATTTCATATACACAACCAAATCAAAACGAATACCCTAGTACAAATCAAATTGAAACTGTAGAACAAGATAGATCAGTACTGCCAATAGATAAACAAATTGAAATAGAAAACAACTTTAAAGATATACTCGCACAATTTAAGAACTCTAACCCTACCGGAAGACCTTTAATCCCGAGGCAAAAAACATCCAGAAAATTTGCAGTAATAGTTAATTTTTTAAACACACATGTAATTCCAAAAGTAATCAGCGACGACACAGATTTTGACACTACAGCTAATCATATATACTGCTGCATATACAGCAGCTAAACAAAACGGCACTAAATTCACAAATACAGTTGTAACATCCAAATCTCAGATACCTAAATGGCAGGAAAATATGCAAATAAGGATAAATAAACTTCGAACAAATATAGGTAGATTAACAGAGTATATAAAAGGAAATCAAAGCCCACGGTTGAAAAGAAAAATTGATGAAATTATGAACAGATTTAAAATACACTCATCACATGAAAACACGAATTCAGATTTATCTCATTTTCTCGACACTTTAAAACAGAAGTTAAGCGTTTTATCCAGTAGACTACGTAGATATAAAGACACAACTCTTAGGAAAACACAAAACCGGTTATTTACAAGAAATGAAAAGGTATTCTACCGAACATTAGTACAAAACAATTTGTCGCTTGATGGTAATTCACATAATATACCCAGCAAAGAAACACTACAGGAATACTGGTCTGGTATTTGGTCTAACCCAGTAGTACATAAGAACAGCGAGTGGATAGAAGAAGATAGAGACAGAGTAAAAAGCATACCAGTAATGGAATTTGATAGTATAAGTTTAGAACTTTTACAACGAGTCATCCATAGAACACTTAATTGGAAAGCTACGGGCTCAGATAAACTACACAATTATTGGTACAAAAAATTCACAAGTACTCACATTGTATTATTGAAACATATTAATATTTTTTTCCAAGAACCTCACACTATACCGAAATACATAACCGAAGGAATAACTTATATGCTACCAAAAGATCCGTCTGATACAGTTAACCCAGCTAAATACCGCCCTATAACCTGTCTCCAAACTATTTATAAAATTATGACATCATGTATAAGTGAACTTATATACACCCATATACACAACAATAACGTGTTAATGGAGGAACAAAAAGGTTGCCGCAAAGACAGCCAAGGGTGTAAAGAACAGCTGACGATAGACGCCGTCGCATGCAACCAAGCTCACACTACAAATAGAAATATATATAGTATGTATATAGACTATAAAAAAGCCTATGATTCTGTCCCACATAGTTGGCTATTATTTATTTTAAAACATTACAATATCCACCCAAAAATTATAACATTTTTAAAATCTGTCATGACTACTTGGAAAACAATTTTAAAGTTGCATAGTAATAACCAAACAATAGAATCTGAATATATAAATATTAAAAGAGGACTGTTCCAAGGAGACGCTCTCAGCCCTCTTTGGTTTTGCCTCTCACTAAACCCCTTATCTACATTACTGAACAATACTAAAAAAGGATTTAAAATAAAATTCGACAATAGTCATTATACCTTATCACACTTATTGTATATGGACGACATTAAACTTTTTGGCACCAATCTCACAGAAATTCATACACTTGCAGACATTACAGAGTCATTCTCTTCAGATATCCATATGGAATTTGGGATCGACAAATGTAACATCCTTTCAATTAGACGCGGACAATTAGAACATAACTGTTACAAATTAAGAGATAATAGGCAAATAGAACCTGTAGATGAAATACATGGATACAAATATTTAGGCTACCAACAAACAGGACAGATACATCACAAACAAACTAAAAACATCCTAATAGAAAAGTTTAAGTCAAGAATACATAAAATTTTAAATACACACTTGAATGCACGTAATACTGTTAAAGGTATTAATACATGTGCGACCCCCATCCTTACATATTCCTTTGGGATTATAAAATGGTCAGCGACAGATATAAAGAACCTACAAAGAAAAATTAATGTTATCATGACGAAGTATCGGAAACACCACCCAAGAGCTTGTGTACAGCGACAAACTTTACCTAGGGCAGAAGGTGGACGTGGACTAATTGATCTAAATAACCTACACACTAAACAGATTGAAACACTGCGAAACTTTTTTAATTCTAAATCCCAAAATTCAGAGTTACACAGAGCTGTAGTGCGAGCTGACCGTAAATATACACCACTCAACCTATCAGAGCCAAGTATGCGATTAAATCACACCACAAACACACAGAAACAGGATGCATGGACACAAAAATCTCTCCACGGGAGACACCGCTTCGACTTAACCAACCCGAACGTTGATAAAACAGCATCAAACGCGTGGCTTAAGCGAGGCGAAATGTTTCCCGAAACGGAAGGATTTATGATTGCCATTCAGGACCAGACCATCGACACTAAAAATTATAGAAAATATATCATTAAGGATCCTACAGCACACAACGATTTATGTCGCCACTGTCATAGTAGTCCTGAAACTATACAACATGTAACCGGAGCTTGCAAGTCTATTACCCAAACTGATTATAAACATCGACACGACCAAGTAGCTGCAATAGTACACCAATATCTAGCATACAAATATAAATTAATTATTGATAAAATGCCATACTATAAATATTCACCAAAAATAATATTAGAATCAGTTGACTACAAACTTTACTGGGACAGGACTATTATGACAGACAAAACAATCCATCACAATAGACCAGATATTACACTACACGATAAACGAAACAAAGCTGTTTTTCTAATTGACGTTGCAATACCGAATACTCACAACCTTCAAACAACATATACAGAAAAAATAGCAAAATATACCGATCTTGCCATAGAGCTAAAAAGACAGTGGCGAGTAGACTCTGTGCGTACCGTCCCTATTGTGGTATCGACCACAGGTGTCATTCCTAAATATTTACACACTAGTTTGAAAACACTCCAAATTCATCCCTTAACATACACCCTTATGCAGAAAGCGGTAATTCTGAATACTTGTCGAATTGTTCGTAAATTCCTCTCAATAGAAACCCAATAATTGTCAATGACCAGTCATAGTTATTTTTCTGTCTTAGGGACCTATAACTTCTTTTGTTATCAGATTTGTTTTGGCCACAAGCCTGCACATCTGATTATTTCGCCAGAAATGGTAGAAAATATATCTAATTACAATATAATAATAATAATAATAAAACATTTATTTCAGATAAAATCCATAAAATAATAATACACACACAGTAGTCAGCACACAAACAGTTCAAGAATACAAATAGAGAATGAACGATATACTAATTCAATTAATTAAATATACAAAGGAAATGAATTAGGAACACACAATTATATCAATACAGTAGTAACCACTCTATGTCAATATTAGCTATCATTATGTCAATCAGTCAATCAATTAATAAAAAGAAAATCATACACATTTCATAATGAAGAGTAAAATAATAATAATAAGGATATGTCAGTCTTGTCCGGTAATTATACACATCCATTTATGTTGGATCGGACAATCAGCGCGAGAAGCAATCATCCCGAGGATGCTATTACTACTGTCTCTCACTCGTCTTATTAAAGAGGCAACCTTTTTTCGGATTATAGCTTGATAGCTATCCGTCCGAGCATCAGCAAACATTTGCGACGCACTGCAGTAGTATTATTGCAGTATTATGTCTAGACGTAATTTATTTCATGAACATTCATTTTCGCATCCGCGAGTTCATATTTTATTTGATCGTTAAATATGAATAGCTTATTGATTATAGTATTAGATTGTGGGACTTTATTGGTTATTTTTATACGTGAAATCACGTCAAGGTCGGTACACTTTCTTAACGTCAACTTGAAATGAAACCTGTCCTGTTGCTATGTTTGTGCATTTGCTATAAAAACCTGATCCGTTGTAGATAATACAATTCGCTTTAGTTTATTTGCATTTAAAAGCTTTGTTTATAAATGTGTTCTTAATTAATGGTTTGTAATATGTATATATACCGT
Source organism: Deilephila elpenor (assembly GCA_949752805.1). Lineage (NCBI taxonomy): Eukaryota > Metazoa > Arthropoda > Insecta > Lepidoptera > Sphingidae > Deilephila > Deilephila elpenor. The sequence goes on along the minus strand of OX457107.1, from coordinate 9,895,897 downwards.
TGGACAACTATTCCACCTGGCTAAAGACAAGGAAAAATACAAGGAGCTGACGGCCAACATTCAACACTGAAGAAGTGCTCAAAGAAGAAGAAGAATATGTATATATTGCTCGTAAGATTGAATCATATAATATCGATTGTTTTGTTTTACATTAAATGCGAGATATTAAGTCACCAGGTCTCAAAATCAAACTACCCATGACCGATAAAAGCAGTCGCCGATGTCGAATACATTACAGCGTAGATGAGAAGGCGTATTTAACGACCGAATAATAGTTATTCACCAAAAAGTCAAAGCATTTAAATCGCTCACCTCCCAGTAACCTTGGCCAGACGTAATCTGGCTGTAGGCAAGAACCGCCATGTTCTTACTCGTTTTAAAATCAAATATTAAATTAATGCTGTTGCTCTGGTTCAAAGGCCACCATATGTGCGATGTTGCAAATGGATACGTAATTGGTATAACTTCGATGTCTATCTCTTCAAACTCAGGGTCCAACACTCCGATGTAATGGACTTTCGGATTGTTCTGTTTCAGTTCATACAGTATAGAGACATCGTTGTAGTAAACGTATTTCAAGTTCCCAGCAAAGTTATTAAAGGATTTCAATCCTTTCATCTTGTGAAGGTCTGGTCCTCCGCATATGTAAATTTCTGGATCGATACACACGTATCTTGCGCTGCCGGGAACTTCGTAAGTTTCCGATACATCGTCTAAGTATACGCTTAAAATATTCTCTTGGAGAATGACAGTTAGGTTGTGCCATAAATTGTTGTTGACTTTTTCGCCCAAGTAATCTTCGACTGGACCATCTCCTAAATCAATTTGTACAGCTACTTTCTCTTGGTGTATAGAAAGGGCTATGTAATGGTGTTTGTCATCAATCTGGCCGCTAGCATAGAATAAAGCGGAATCGTCAAACCTGGTCTGTAAAGATCATTAACATAAATTAAATTTATAAATGCCAAGTATTTTAAACAATAAAGTATTTTTGTTTCCTGTTTTTTGCCGGTTGTGTATTTATTATATGTGGCTGTTAGAATTAATGATGTTTGATATAAAAGTGAAGTAATTTATGGATAACAGCATGTTGCAAAATGTTGTTTGATGAATTCAGAACTTGAATAGTGTTCAAAATGCATGCTAGATAAAGGTTGAACACATAAGAATAAATGTAATATTTCCGACTAAATGAATAAACGAAAGGAATATATTAATCGTAGTGTTAAATATGAGAATTAATAGATATGAAACTATAAGTTATGTATTAGGCGCACAACACGCTCCCATGTCTTAATTGCCATATTGCGCCCATTGTTTGAATAATGATCAAGAGTTAATCTACCATTAAGGCAACGGTGAGTCTTGTATTTTCACATGCATTCAGATCAATTCTATGCATATTCTCGCTTATTAAGCGGGCAGGTCTTCAACAACTTGGAAATCTGATGTCACCACGATTACTGTCAACACGGTTTTGAGAATTACTTTCCGACCACTTCTTTATTTATTAAAATATCACCAAGTTTCGTAACAGATGTAAGTGGATGTTTTTAAGTCAATTAGCAGAGCAACATTATAAACAAACGGAATTTATTACAGTCTGAATGCATTTGCGTATGTACTACTTTTGTTAAATCGGTAGCAATCTTGAGCGATAAATGTAATAAACGACGCATTAAAATTGAACATGCCGTAATGTTGGTTACGAAATTTTTACATGTTGTTAATTAAAATGCATTTATGTTTGATAAGCGAAAGGTCGTAAGAGGAAACAAATGAATGCATCAAGGTTTCATTTAATTTAAGTGTTGTAGTAGATAAAAACAGAAAAAATTTAGGTGACTAATAATGTTCTAATTACTCGTTGGAATAATAGACATTTATCTTAACAATGAAGTTAGCAGAACAGTAGATAATGTTAATATTTTTGCATTTCGAAACTTGGAGTAGGTACCTTCAATTCATAGGTGCAACATGCTCAATTTAACGTTTCTCTGTATCAATATTCTTTATTTTGTGTGGGATGCAAGTATGTAGTATGCAGGTTTCGAGCTATGTAATAATTACGCTCTTTTCCCCAACATTACCTTAAAATGAAGGCTGACACGGGTGTTTGTGGAGTGCACGCGGTCTTTCCAATCGTAAACTCGATACGACACGTAACTGGACCCTCGCAATGTTAATATCGTCGCCGCTGCAATGCAATGATGCAATCCATTTGCAATCATATAAAATATTTTACGTAATCGGGCACCGTGATTAAACAAAATGTTGATAATGGAAGGCGCCACATTTTATATGCTTGACTCTTGAGTAATGTTAAACTTTATGGATGATTATACAGGGTAAATCTAGACCGCGACCGAAAACGAAGCCAGGTGGTAGTATTAGTGATATCAAACACGATGCAAGTAAAAATATTACAAAAAAGAATCGTCAATTTTTTTTTGATATTTTTTACATATCGTCGTATTTGAGTGATAAATACATAGTTTTTCTAAAATAATGACGTACATCGCTTTATTTTTAAATACGCAATGGAACGTAAGAGTTTAAATTACTATTTTTGCAAAAACTAGGTATTTACCCCTCAAAAACGATGATTTTTTAAAAATTGTAAAAAAGAATCCATCGCTGATTTTGCAAAATTTTTAGTTGCATTGTGTCTGTAGCCGCTAAATCTACCTCCTGGCTTCGTTTTCGGTCGCGGTCTTGATATACCCTGTATAGTAGGTATATCTTTGTGTGCATATGTTGGTTTGATTCTTGTTGTTAGACAAATCACTGTTTTTCGAGAATATGTGATTTGAGAATGGGAGTAGCCGGACTGGCATCTAATTTCCTATTATTTAACATAGTTTTAAAATGGCAACCTACGATCTGCTAACAAGAAGGAGCTAAAATTGACTTCTAGAACGTACTTTAATACCACCTAGAAATTTCAGAACATTGTCATGCATTTAAGCTATATTTACACAATCGCCACCCATCTTGTCCGGCGGAGTACAAGCTATCTCCAGTCAAAACGCGAACCGTCCGTAACACTTAGTGAAAACCGATCTCACCGCTAACATTATATACCCGTTATTTGTTTACCTTGATGTCACTTTCGAACGCGTTTCTGCAATCACGTAAAACCTACGTTGACACTTGTAATGTTCTTTTGATTGTTGTTATATTAAATTGATTCTTTTAAGTTTCTCTGTCGTAATTTCACATCTGTTTTATAAAAAAATAAATGTATTTATACTGTTATGATAAACCGACTACAATGCCCCGCATTGTAAAATGGAGTGCAATTCGAATAGGGTATACCGACGAGAGACCGTAGACAATATTATGCCGACTTGCTCGAATATAAACTAAACCTTTAACCACACGATTGTCTTTTACTTTGACGTGTTATCACGGGTGATTGGTCACTACACTCAATTTTATACCTACACTATGGTCGAAGATGAAAATTTCGACAAAATAATTAATCGGTAATTATGGGAATCTGATACTCGACGTCAACAGATAAAACGACTTTGAGATTTTATTACTTTTAATGTATGTAATAGTTATTTAATTCGAATAATTTCAATCAACAAAAGTTTATTTATTTAAAAATAGATTTAGCTCCTGTATTTTATTGCTTAAATTAAGAATGTTATACATAATCATATTATGACAAAATTGAATATACAACAAGAGGCATATTATAGGAAACATTAACGTTAATTTTATGTGCATTTTATGATTGTATCTAAGCAATGGTAATTAACTCCTTAGGCATTTTTTGTTTAAAGAGAAATCTAAATAAATCATCGATTTTATAACATGTCGCATAAAAATGTTGCTACATTATGTAAAGTTCATTACCATTTCGCGATTTTAACGGCAGGAAACTTTTATATACTTGTCAAATTGTTTTAGATTTCTACAAACTGGTTTTTGAAACCTATGATTTCCTGTGTGAAGCGAAAATTTAAAATCTAAAATCTATTGACTAAATTATATTTTGAGGCTTCCGCCTGTTAATAATATACGGATTGAAAATGGCCTTGTAATGGTTTTTGGGATGCAGACAAATTTATCCCGATGCAGATTTTTTATGGTGCACGAAATAGTGACTGCAGTGCCCGTGATGGTAAGTACAGCATAATTTAATTGTCGATCGGCTTGTAGACTGATTCGAACAGGGTGAATTTTAAATGCGATACACATGTGTTGTTCTGTAAATAGCTTTCCGTCATCGTGTGCGATGGTCGCTATACGGGCGGACAAGAATTTGCTATGTTAATGTAATGATAAATCAATATGATATTAGCTACAATACATACATTTCCTCGCCAATCGATAATGGTTGTGTATCAATTCGTTTTTAAATATATAGTTATAGGCTTGTACAAATGGCATTTGTATTTAATTATAGGGGCTTCTCAACCCAACATAAAAAAAAACATTCATAAAAAAAATCGTAAAAAATAAAAATACTCACTATAAACATCGCAGAGTTGTTCTTCATACAAAGTTCCGAAGCAATCGCATCTATATCCATTATATTCGTTAATACACCTCGATCCTTCGAAGCACAGATTCTCCATGGTCCTACACTTGTCTATGCAACCTTCTTTCACGTTTTCGTGTTTCGTGGCAATCAATGGCACTATTGGCAGTAAATCCGAAGCAGCTTTCCCGGAGCTCAGTACTATATCACTGATGCAGCCGACGAACGACTCAATAATGTACTTAACTCCATGGAGTTTCTCCTCTGAACTTAGACCTTGAAAAATGTTGGGAATTGGCTTTAGGATGTTGTTAATAGAAGGCATTATTCTTTTTTCTTTAAATAATATTATTTCTTAGATTTACGCGAATGTTACACATTGAAATAAAACTATTTTATACGGATTTTATCGCGATTTGGTTTAATTTTTACATTTTTTAACTTCCCGACGCGACGTTTCGATTACTTTACAGCTTTCGTGGTCACGGGGCGGTCTTTAAACCAAATCGCGATAAAATCCGTATAAAATAGTTTTATTTCAATAATATTATTTTGTCTTTTTTTTTGGTAGCTGTACGCGTTGCGATTGATCGAATAAGGTTATTTCTACGCTATATTTTTTTTAAGTTTTTTTGGATGTGTTTCAATACTATTTCAAAGAGGAACACCTTTTGAATTGTCTGTTTGATAACTAATAATAGTCTCTTACAGTGAGAAGAAGTATCTATCGGCCATTCATATATCGGCCATTCATATATCGGCCATTTTTTAGTGTATAATATGCATTCGCAGTTTAATAGGGCACCAAACTTAATGACTATTAATTAAATAATACATATCTATTAGTTTCAATGTATCTTTTATCATTCATTATTATTCGTCAATAATCAAATATTGATCCTATTTAAGCATATAAATAATAATATATGAGAAAAGAAAGAGCTACAAAAATAATTTTAAATATCTTTATTAATAATGATTGGACATCGAAGTTGATTGATGTAAAGATGGAATATTTACCGCTTTTTAATTATGATGTACATTGTAGTAATTATCTTCCAACATCTATAAAAATGGTAATTTCGCCGTGAAAATGAATTTATAATCTTTACCATAGTGGAGTAGTGAAGTTGTCACGGGATTTTTTATTTTATATCCGGTACCAAAGGGCACTGCACTTCATGGTATGTGTATGACAAAATAGCGCATTCATTCTCAAAGTTGGCGATACAAAGAGAGGTAGCAGAACACTTTATGGAAATTGAAGAGCGGTATGACATATCAAGGGGCGACGAAAGACTTTTATATATTTAATTAACTTATGTTGTTGACTAGTGCTCATTCCTGTTTTATTATTTTATTTGCAATAATTATTTTTAGGATAAGCAACAGTTTGTAGTATAAAGAGGAAAAATATAGGGGGACTAGATTTTATTGAAATCACAAGGGGGACGAGGATCGAACTAAGTTTGAGAACCTACATAATAATGTGATATCGCATACATTGGCAAAGGACGATTAATTCTCATCATTTGACTCAATTCTGCCGCCCTGATTAATTGCTTATTCACACTACGTTTACAGAAACCAAGGTTATAAGACGAAAGCAGCACGTAAATCGGCAAATTGTTAATGTACTAACTTCACAGAAAAATATATCAAAGTACATACCTCCAATTAGAATAACCGAAGTGAGGTTATCAGTTATGCCGTAGTTTGTGTCAAAACTTAAGCCCTGAAAAAATAAATGTATTATGTTACTCGAATAACTAAACAAGACCAGGTCCAGTTGTAACGCCCTTTATGCATGTCAGAAATCACGTGACCACTAAAACTTTGGAAGCTTTTTAAAATTTCAGGGAAAGGATTTTTTTTCTTGAATATCCTTAATTGGCTACTAAGTTTTTTTTTTACGTTATTTACTTATGAAATTCTGTTTATCTTATGAACGGATTCTCCAGTAGTAATTCTTTACGAGTTTAATAATTTAAGCAAATATTACCTTTAAATAGACTTCTTCCTTCAAGTGATCTACTTTGGCAATAAGCCTGGCTCCGTGCACATCGATGGTGACCACCACGCTGTGCCACTCGTCTCTATTCAGCGCCCGACCCACTGTCACTGAGGTTAAGTGCTTCCCAAATACGTGGACAACTAGAATGTTTGATCCCAAAATTGAGATGATAAATCAATATGATATTAAGTTTTTAAAATAATTAAATAATTCGCTAACTTACTAAATAGTCTTTTGTTTTGTAGGAGGAAAAATAATGATAAGAAACTCTTGCAGAAAATATAAACAAAGCAAATTTGGAATTTTGATTCTGACGTTCGTAAGTTCTGGTTGTGAAGTGATCATAGTATTTCAAGCCACATATTAAGAAGTAAATAATTTTTAAGGCAGAACCAACTCTAAAAGCACATAATAGAGCGATATGCAAATATAATACTGATAACATTTTGTACGCTACGAAATCCAAAGCAAATTACAAGAATTGCACCAGAATATACCAAGCTAAAATATTATAAATCTTAGCGCCAATAAATAACAGGAAACCAGGAATATCATACTAAGTAATTCAAAGCAATGATCACAAAATGGATCCATTTTTAGGGAAATCAAACAAGTATCACAAGAAAGGCCGGATTAATTAAACATTATTCTAAAGATAGCAGTAGCTATATGCATCAGCCATCGATACACGGCACTGTCAGACTGACGTTTGAATGGCGGCATCTTGACGGACTTGAGTAAAAAGCCAAAGGTACACTGATCATAAGGTTGTCTGTTCTATGGTTTTTGCCTATCGCATATCTTACAAGGTTATGAATTAGAAAGCAAATGAAAGCTTGATGGCTCTTGGATTTGGTATTTTAATTTTAGTTTTTCTGTGGGTTTCAAGAATGGCAAGATGATTAATACATTTATTAATAAGCCCAATGCCAACACATGGTGTCTTCTTCAATGGATTCGATCATTACTATTGACATAAAATTTAATAAAGAAATATGTTGGGTTTTATTTGTAATCAGCGAGTCATAACCGTAAGAGTTTGTTTAAGAATGACTCCGGTAAATCTTACCTTTAAGTTCACCCTTTTCCACTATAACGTATAAAGCATAAGGTTGCATCTTAAAAACAGGATTTTTCACGTTATGATATACTAAAAGTCCGTGTGGAAGTCTTGTACGAAATTTAAATGAAATTTCTCTGCACAATCTGAAATAACGAGATAAAATGTAATTTAATTACACTTGAAAACATACTTTTATACTTATCATGTTTTTCTCTTAGTATCGTATTTTCCATTACTATTTTATTATAATTTTCCTTAACGTTACAAAAATGAACTGTAGTAATGTCTTACCTCAACTGAAACCTTTGTATAATATCTCCGTCTAACTGTATGTACGTATTATCCTTAGCGAACATGAAGGTTTGGTGGTGACCTGACTCCGCGAAGGTCAGGAACCTGTCTCTATCACTAGGAGGAATGGGTGCTATAGCTGTAGCAAAGGTCGAAGTCGATATATTTATAGTAGGAATACTAGAAGATGTCGATGTTAAGGATTGTGTAGTTGGCGGTATGACTGGAACAAACAAATATTTTTAGGTATTATTGCTTACTTTAATCTCATACTACAAAGTGACTTTGATACACCTGGTAACAAGTGCCATGCAATTCAGATAGAGATGATTATTTCTCGCCAGTTGACACAAATATGCCGACCAGCTTAACCTATACACATACAAGGGCTGAACCCGATATGTGACATATTTGAATTGCTATATCGAGTTTACCTTTTCCATTCAGGGCGCATATGAATATATTACCAAGAGATATTGAGATCCCGGTAAACTCACTGAATTAAACGTAACCAATTAGCACATGTCGATTTTCTGTAAGACACTGGTAACACTCTGGTCGCGCCAAACATTTGTACTGTGGCTTTAACAAACTCAAAACCTTGTGAAGGCTCTACCTCTATTTGACCTGTATTTGATTAATTATAAAGTGTTTCAGGAGACAACGTGATAGAAGATATTTAGGATATCTCACCTTTTTCCTCCGGCGCCATGTCGACAGGTAAACTAGATTCAACATCAGCTGCCCCGTATATAATTAACAGTATGATCATACTTGTCTCTCTTTTTGGCCACAATTCTTTCATTTTTCTCTGTTGGTTTCATTTATCTGGAAACAATTATTTCCCGGCGACTGAATATTAAAATAACAAACCTATTCTTATTTATGAAAACAGTTGTTATTTAAATTATAGGTTACATTTTGGTTACTATAATTTAATAATAATTTGAAGGGAGGGTGTTCAAGTATGCAATTACATCCTGTGGCTGGAGATGATCATTAAATCAAAAAAATTCCGATTGATACAAAATGTAATAGGTGTTTAAATTATTTATTGAGTAAGCGATGTTGGTCTCTAAAATGTGGAATCGATAAGACTCAGGGCTCAGGTATGTGGTATCGTCCTATAGATACTAGTATTTTTATCTGTCGTGTTGTAAACCTAGGGAGTTTACGACGACAGACCACTGATTTATTAGCGTGTTTGCGAACCACGTGGTTTGGGCGGAGTCGGGATAGTGAATATATTATTTCGAACACACACTAGCACTGTATGATCATTGGTCATAGCGTATCATGCTACTTTGTTCAAAGAATTTGAATCAATTTAATAACTTCTTGCAGTAGATATTTATATAGTGAAAAAGGTGTAAAATACACAACATTATTTCTTCCTACAAACTGAGTCATGCTACCTACTTTAAAAGTTTCCCTCAAAGACATTTATTACCAAAATGCATAAAATCCTTTCCGTATCAATAATTTATTGTGAATTAAACCATATATGTTTAGTATAAGGCACATTTTTCAATAATACCGCCCGCATAGGGCATTGGGCGGAAATATGGAATCAGAGTGTGACAGTGTAGGCCCACTAAAAACTACCAGCGTAAGGTGAGCCGCTTTGTCTGTTGCTTTATTCATAAAATAGTAGCCACGGAGCAAGAGTTCGTCACAATTTCACAGACCATTTTATAATGGTCAATGTCGTTAAACTAAATTGGCTCAAGTAATCGCATGTCTCGAGATGCTGCTTTGGCCCAACACGTTCATTTTTATAATACAAAGAATATATTTTTTATTTTTTACTAATTTACACGTTTTTGCTCAATAGAAAAATAAAATATATTTATATATTGCCATATAATAAATAGCGTTACCTGTATAAACTCGCTAACACACTTTATACATACACTTACATAAAAAAGAACTATTTTAATATTTTTAAATACCCTTCAAAGCCATACACATTTCGTTTAATCACTGCATTTACTATTTCCAATTTCTTTTAAATTGTGTTCCATTTTCAAACAAACATAATTTTGAACACACGATTAACTAAAACGCGGGAAACGATTTGATTGGTGGGATTATTTTTTCTTTTTTATTTAAGCCGTGAAGTGGCCAGGTCGGCGTCTGTAATGCGCCCCCTGTCAACCGCGGAGGACTGACGCAAACTTTAACAGCACGTAATAACACAACAATTTGTCCTCATGGGTCACAGTTGTTCCCAGGCACAGGACTCAGGAGACTAGCGTAGAGGTTGAATCAGCGGATTTAATAATAAAAAGGTTTAGACAGCGATTTTTTGTATAACATCTTTATTGTTTATAGCCAATTTGGCTACATATATTAAAATCACCCGTAATTGTAATATGTTTTACTGAGGAAATTACTTTAATTAAAATAATATAAAATTAATAATGCTCCGAAAACTATTTTTTTTAATATAATATTGTTACATAAATTTATGATTATTATTACAGTAAAAGTAGAAAATGGAGATTTTTTTAACACGGCAACTAAACTATTTTAAGTAATCATTTCCATGTGGAGTCGCTAGTATATTTCTATGATAAAATCTCGTATTTTCTCCAGGCTACTTTAATGTTTTTTTGTAATCGATGTTGCGAGTTTCCTCTTCATTATCAGCCATAGAAATTTCATTGTTGAAACTATAAAAACGATATTAATTCCTTTCCCAATATTTTCTAGAGTGAACTCAAGAAAGTGTCTCACATACAAATACCTATTTATCAGTCAAACTGAACATAAATTTTAAATCAATTTACAATAACCTTTAATCAAATAATATAGATGAGTCTGTTGAACTTTCGTGCTATATATCGAAATCCAGAGCGCACTAGCGTCTGCCAGTTAAATCACGTGACATTTGCATCAATGAAAAGTAATTCCATACAATGCACAATGCGGACACGGCCGCGCGAACCCCGCCTAATGAACGCGTTCAATTAACCAACAAAACATGACACGATCCTGTAATTTAATTTATTTACACGATCATTAACACGCGGTGCTTTATTAAATTAGCTCTGGAACTGATTTATTGTTTTTTTTTGGTGGCCAGTAATATAATCATAGACTGTATGCAACGACTGCTCTGTAGAAAGTGACAGATTGTGCGTTTCTTTTAGAGAAAGATAATTAATAGGCTGTTTTTCCTTTGTCTTTTTCATATTTTAGCGTCATTCATGTTTCGGCATTTTATATAGATTGATACAAGATCTTTATTTTGAATATTATGTCAATTTATATAGACGAAATAATAACAACAATGATTAGTATTATAATGCTAATATTAAACTGGTTTTGGTTTTGTTCAAAACCGGATTTTGCAAATTGTTGACTGTCCCACTAATAAACAAGTGTATATGCCAAAAATAAAATAAAAAGAATAATCACTACAAACATAATCAGAGAGGGCGGTGGCGCCATTGCGCTTGCAACATGCATCCTTCTAACAAGTCATGTGAAATGACGTCGCGGGTTAAAGGTTCTGCATAAATTACTGAATATATTTTTATTGAGACTACCTCGGTGGCGTAGTTCTATTACGGTACAGTTACAAAGCTGAGGTCTCGGGTTCGAATCCCGGGTCGGCCAGTGACATTGGATTTTTCTATTCATTATCAGCATGGAGTCAAGAATTTGTACATGTCCTAGGGGCGCCTCTGCCTACCTCTTTGGGAATAAAGGCGTGACTTTATGTATGTATGTATTTTTATAAAACCATATACAAATATTCCTAATATTCAAATTATTTAAACATTTAGATTAACATTTGTGGCGTCGGACTAAGTGGTTGAAAAAATACTTTAGTAGGTCCACCTATCTAAATAAAAAGAGTAAACAAAAATCAAAAAATCTTTCTTTGGTTTTATCCTTTAAATGCATAACCTTAAACAAAAACTAAACGAAAAGTTCACTACCTGCATTTATATTTATACTTTTAAAATTTTCCGTTCGTTCCGATTAAGGTTAATCCGAGTTAAACGAAGGCATCGAATCCATTGTTGCGATGAATTAAAAAAAAAACGTGGGCTCTCTTATTCGCTCTTCCATTTTATAAACAATTTTCAACGCTTTCCTTTTACTAGGCATGTTTGGTTAGAATGAAATGCGTGACTATAATTTTGTTGCACAATATTTTTTTAAAGACTAGATACTGTTAAACTAGCCAGCGAGAAAAAAGGTTTAATTTAATAGTTTTCATCATAGGTTTTCATATTGTACAGATGAATGGCAAAAAATGAGTTATGGCTAGAATTTGAAAATGGAATATTTAGGTACGTGGATCACACTTTGCTCTTTTTATTAGTATAATTTTTTTTCATATTAATGATAATAATTCGCTTCATAGGAGAAGTGGTAATTGACCCATTTATTACGCAGGATGAGCATTTTGTGAAAATATTTTTGATACATTACAACAAATATGTGAATTTTTCAATACAGTAATTTTTGTTAAGTTTACTAAATGGGTTTTAACTACTCTTTTTAAATAAAGGCAAACCGCAAAAGTAATAAAGATGTTTTAAATATATTTCTAGTACATTGCAAAATGTTATATAATGTAGAAAACCTTTATTATGCAGTAGTGAGAATATGGAACGATTTGTTAAATAATTAATACACAATGTTAACCGATATAATTACTCTGAATCTCAAACATTCTTCAATCTAATTCAAACACAGAGAAAATCATATTAGTCTACACATCGTATCGAAACAACATCAATACCTAAATTAGCGATTAGACTCAAAAACACATCAGCACAGTCCTGAGATGCCGTCGCGAACAATCTTCGTCCGCTGCAAATAAGCGTTGTTTTTATAAAATAGATCCGCAACGTCGGAATGCAACTGACCTCTGTTGAAATGGCAGTGGCCATGTCCAGTGCCCACGGTGCATCGAGTGACACCTACTTACAACTGGGTTGGGTATTCACGCTATATTTTTGTCCTTTGTTAATGCAAAGTGGTGAAGGTGCGGGCTGGGTTTTAATTGTGTGGGCTGGTGGAAAAAACATTTTGTTGTTTATATAGATCAATGGTGCAGTGTAAATTGAATCGTAGGACAGTTGAGAGTGGACCGGAATGCTAAATTAGAGATTGGGAGTTTTCAATTCACGGGTTATAAAGATTTTGCAACGTTTGCGCAATTCGTCCCGGAAAATTGATAAAACTAACGTATTCTATTGCGGAATATGGACAGATGGAAGATAAATAATAATGGTTCTCATTTACAATATTACTTAAACCTAAAAAAAAAACAAGTATAAGGCTACTTTGTGTGTCTGACTACATTGGATTCAATTTACTTTTGTTGTCAAAATATTCGACCAGTTTTGCCTTCAATGTATTATTTTGGTAAGCAGAGAATACAAAAACGCAAAAAACATAATACATGCATAATTAAGAACGGAGTCACGCGATTGGATTGGATTCTTATTTTGTAATATTATTTTTATTTATTTATTTAGATTTGACCCCTTTAGAGGAAAATGTTTTGGTAAAATACACAACGAAATATATAATATTTCAAGCAGACACTTTGATATTAGTGATGATGTCACTGATGTTTTTGGTTTTTGATTATTACACTTCTTCAACTTATTAATCAGTTATGGAGTTGATATTTATTATCGAAATGTGCTCCTTTTTAGGGATTTAAACTTTAACCCAATTTTATTTCTTACAAACACTGTCTTACTTTAACATACACACATAAATTCACGCCTTTATCCCAGATGGGGTAGGCAGAGGCGCGGTCGGTGTCTTGGTAGCGCCAAGACCCCTACATTTCGCCTTGTATGTATATAATGTTTAATGTAATATGGTTAAGTACTAATGATAAAAGTCTAGAAATGCGCCCGGTTTCGAGTAGATTGGTATTTATTTATGTTGGCACGACAAAGTGACTACAATGACCAGGTGGCAAACGTAGTGAAATACAAATATCAGCTGTAAGGTGTCCAGCATCTTACTCAGAACAAAACGAAACTTACTTAAAGTCCATATTACCACAGTTAACATCCCGATCACGCCGACGCTTTTATGAGCTTCAACAAGGCTCCACCAATATTCTCATACTATGACATAATTGTAGAGATTAGGAATTTTATAATTTATCTAAATAACATCACTAACATTAGGCGCAGTTGGGTCAACTTGCCATACGAAGATTTTAGGTAGCTGCTATGTAATAACTCTTAAAGTGCGAGAAATTTAAGCAAACACTCAACTCTTATCTCGAAGATTCCAAATGATTTATTTGACAGTCGGCGAGCAACGAAATTTAGATTGTTTCATTTAGTAACACCACGTAATAGATTACGTAAAAAAATGGGTTAATGTTTCTATGAACACATTCTATTTGTAGACATTCAACAGGTAATTACAGTCTTCGTGGTTTTGAGCGTTCGCACTCAGGAAGCTAGTTAAGTAAGTGCACTTTTTTCATTTGGACAAAGAAGCCACCTCCCTAATGCCATAGATGGATTTGCTGAGTTAAATTTGTCGTTTAGTTTCATTATATTATCTAATTTAAATGCTATAACTTCATCTTAATCTACATCTTAATTTATACCTGTATTAGAATTAATATGTATATTCAGCTTTACCTACAAGAAGTCCACCATTGAACATAGGTGATCTACAAAAATTTCCACAGCAAACCGTTGAAAGTCTGCATCTAGCGACTTCCTTCAACCTTCATTAGATTGTGAAACTACATTGTCGTAGTACATGTATGTATTTTTCGTGAGTATAGGGCTCCCCCATCAATACGCGGGTACAAAGATTAGACTCGCGAGAGACGAATCACTCGTAGGTATTAGTTTCCTACTAAAAGTTACAGATGGCGCTATTTAACAATTATGACTTGTGGAAAATCATAAAAGCCTTTAAATGTGGTAACTAGGTTTATTGAACGAGGTTTAGGTTGTGTTCTTTTTTCATCGTCCCTTTTGTATAAAAGAACTGGCCTTACTGTGTATCCATTTATACTTCAAGTTACGTACTTGTAAATCAATTGACTACAAAAAATAAATCAATTATAAAAGCATGAAATCCGATTGGTAAAAAACTGTTTTTTCTTCTTTTCTAATCGACAGCCTTGGCTTATTGGTGACGTAATGCAGTGAAAAATTAACTGTTTATCTCAGTTGATAGTAGATAGGTACTAAATTCTTTTAAACGTAAGTAGCAAGCCATAAAGCCACTTTTTCACACATACACAACCGAATACCTGTTGCAATCTGGATTGTTAAAAATTTATTAAGTATATCTATAAGCAGACACTGCAGCCTTTTTACAAAAACTTTTCCACTTTATCATCATCAGAGGGTGCCATATAATATTTCAGGTTTGGAATTCAAATGGAGTAATTTTGCAGTTTATGCCGTTTTATTTTAGTGAGGGAAATCTTACACTAAATCTCGCCACAGTCATTTAATTGTTAAACTATTGAATACAACATTAGTACAAAATATTGAATAATATTCATCCCGATACTTTGATCAAACTCACTTCACTCTCCTTAAGGTAGGCAGCGACTTTGCTGTGCTGGACCCCTGGCACTGCGAAGTTCTCTTGGCCGCTTACCATCAGGCGGGCTGCTAGCTCGTCTGCCTATAAAGGAAATAAAAAAAAAAACTCAGCGCGAAGCCACGGTGGCCGCCAATTGACGTGAGCATGAAGTATGAAGTCATAACAAGTTGAGTTAAATATATTTTTTTGTTATGTAATATCGCTGGTGCAGAATCAGTTTGTCCGATACAGCGGTGAATGGTGATGGGCCGTCATTTACAATTGTGAGTGTGTCCATTGATTAATACGGCACGTATTGTAGAGGTGGCATTTTTACAAGCGAATCATTTAATTGTTGAATCGGAAAATTTATATTTTGCAGCGCAAATTTTAATAAGTTAAGTTTTGGGATCAGCTGGCATACTCTTGACGCTTGATTCTATTTGGACATTAGGGTTAGGAAGGATTAATTGTCATTTTAGTACTATTGAACGCTACGTTAGCGTATGATTTTACTCTATTTTACCTGTACACGGTGGAATTTAAAAGAAATGAATTTGGCTGCCTCCTGTATGCCAGCTGACCCCGGTACCTATTAAAAGTCTGGAAAGGGTTAAACAGTTCAATATTATTTTCATTCTTGCGGTCGCGTTTTAATTCTTTCAATTGTTCTAAAAACTCTTCTTTGAAGTCACAGCCTACTAGTTACCAAAGCCGTGACGTAGTCAGTAAGGGGAACAGTCCACCGTCCAAACGTCCGGCGGCGGAAGCTTCGACCCGTCGCCAGCTGTGTTCGTGCCTATCGACTGTTACCATCGACCCACATGCCGCCATTATGATCACCACGCGGCCGCTTCCAACTATTTCTATTGAATTCTGACGGACTTTCAAACGTTATAGTTGGACTGATGATATAATTTTGTCATTTTCATTGTTGTAGCCAGAAGTAGTGTTTTGTCGTCCATTTGCATGTTATAATTTCGCTTAAGAGCAAGGACGAATTCATGGCGTTATACTATTAATTAGTTACACTTCGCAAACAATCAGGCTTAAGCAATAGGTCAAAAATACGTCACAACCGAGAAGAGTTGTAGGTATGTAAAAATGTGTCTCAAAAGTTAGGAAGCACGCAGAAGTTTTCAAGTTAATATTATACTACTAATCTTCTACTAAAATAACGAAGGTTTCCAGCTTTGGTAACTTGGACCATTATTGGAGATAGTCTTAAATCCTGGCTTTCAAAATTAAGGTACAGTAAAAAAAATCGATTAGTCATCGATATTATCGAAGTAACCCTATCGTTATTGAAGGTAGGTCAAGCACTTCCGAATGTCAAGGTGTTGTGGGTGTCTGTGGGCGGTGATCACTTTCCACCAGTATAGCCGCTTACTCGTCTGCAATAAAAAACGTTGCAGAGAGATTTGGCTAATAAAATGGTCGAAAACCTGCCAGGTGTCAATCAAACTGGGTTTTTATTTCACTCAATTAAATTTTGCTTTTGAGAATTATAAAAACCAGAATGTCCTACTATTAAAAGATTAACGAGTAAAGGCTGTTTTTAGATGTAAAATATAAGAAGGAATTATACGAAAACTGTTAATATTACAGTTTATATTTTACTTACTAAGAAACAGTTAGGATATGGTTTCAATTTATATGGATAACGTCTAACGTCTTTTGTTTTCTTACTGACAGTATCAATACAAATCAGATGGTGCAATCTTAATAGAGTATCCACTGGGTTTTTATTGAAAGGTACTGGCATAAGGTGTTAATAGAGACTGAACTAGTCATCTTGTTGTAAGGTTAAATTTATATTATATTTGTCTTAAAAAAAAAAATACGTCGGATTACCGTTAGTTATACAAAGAGGTCATATTTCATTTTTCCTCAATTTATATATGTCCCTTTTTACTCCTATTTCCCAATTAACCCCTTAGTTACCAAGCCTCATCAAAATTTATACAAACCTTATAACTTAAATGGCGATGAAACCTGTAGATCGCTTTAGGACTTGGTATTTTTGGTATGGTAATTTAACGGTGCCCGCTTAGGTAATGGTCACTTATGTTGCAATACTGATCACTCGCAAGTCGCAGCGATCCGTACGTCCGTTACGCGAGCCGTGAAATATCATTTATTATGGTAATCATTTAGTTGTACTTGGATTTTCTGTTATTTTATAATGTGGGTCAGTTTTCTTAGAGTATGGATGATTTAGAATAGATGAAGTTTGGTTGGCTCCGTATTTGGCTATAAAATATAGTGGTACAATAATTGCATTAATGTTTATACAGTACAGACAGCCTCCGTGGCGCAGTTGGTTAGACGGCGTCTGTGAAATGAGAGGCGGTTTCGAAACAAACACTTGTGTGATCCATAGTTGTTTCGGGTCTGGGTGTTTCTAAGACCGAAAAATCTCTCGTAGCTTCTGATACCCATGACATAAGACTCGATCTTAGTGTGGGGTCAGGACTATGTATGTGACTGTTGGTTGAATTTACTTATTTATTAGGACGCGAAAAACTTTGCTTTACCTAATCTATAGATATATTTACTGCACTGTTGTATATTGTACTTACCTGATTTACTTAATATTGCCTCATTATCGTGGAGTATAATAAAACCATTTTTAATAGTGCTAACCCGCACTAGGCCGGCATGGTGGACTATATGGTTTAACCCTTCGCAATCGTACTCTAGACTGTAGAGGTGGCCGATGCCATGGTACGTGCTGATATAGTACAAAAATATAATGGACATAAGTATGCCAGGTTTCTCGAAACTGCATGCTAACTGTCCATTCCAGAATGCCTTATACTTGTGTCGATTATTCTCCATAAGGTGTACTCATGGAGAAATAATAGGTGTACTAATGGTAAATACAGTGAGACTTAAATTAAGATCGTTAAAATCCGCTAGAGACAATCATCATGGAGTTACTACGATGGTTATCTTACCATCCTTAGGGTTATCTGGATGATGAATAGACTTCTTTAGTAGTTTTTCTCATCGTACAAAACTACACAGCAAACCTGTTATATACTTTACATGCATTTTACCACGGACTGTAAGACCTACAACATGGGTCTACTATTTATAATATGATATAATTGTGACGAGAAAATCTTAAGTATTTTATAATTTATTAAAACTGCATGCTAACTGTCCATTCCGGAGTTCCTCATACTCGTATCGATTGTTTTCCATAAGTACGGCGATAATTCCGGCAAATATCCTACTCTGAAATTCAAGTTATAAATATTCATTTTTAAGTGAGCGAGTATTTTTCCGAGTGGCGGTGACATCGTGGTATCATTCGTGTCGAACACATTTTTATGATAAGAAAATGTTGCAGTAAAAATGTCGTTACCGATTGTGTACTATGTTGTATTTTTTTTATTATCGTACTTGATATTGGAAGGCAATGCGGTTTATGTAATGAAAGAGTTTTATTGTGGTCGGCGAACTAATTTTATTTTAGAAATGGAAATGAAGGTAATTACTGCTTATTTTATGGGATAAAGACACAAAGGCATTCGTTTTTTAAGAATTTCAGTATGAAAAGACTAGGTTGTTACGTTGCATAAGAAATGACGTAAAATAACACTATTGCTGCCATGTGTGCCTGCATTGTTTCATAAAGTCGGTGAGTTTCTTAGAGCTGGTACTATAAATTGTTTTATTGTCAAATGATATTTGGTGTACAATAAAAAATATAATCCCTACTATTATGTATGTAACTGTTTATTTATTTATTATTTATTCTCTTTTCTTAAAAATTGCGAACGTTTCTACGATTCTCTAGATGAAGGATCGATTACTCATTTATAGCTTTATAAAAACGTACAGCCATGCAAAGATACACTATCGCTACTAACACAAGAACCACGCACCCCTGTTTTTATTTTAACTATATCAATGGCTCGACTGAATAAGCACGAGATAACTCAAACCATGCTTAGACATGTTAACACGACGCAGATAGGCGTCAGTAAATAATCAGGACAGGAATGTAATGTTGACACAAGTTTCGTGGCAACTGTTTGTCATACAAATTATGGTGGGGGCCTGTGACGATAGAGAATTACAGCTGCATTTTGGGAAAGAGGTCGTCATATTAACACGTATTTTAAGTTAATTTAATGTATTTTGGTATAAACACTTATGAGGAGAAGTAGGTAACGATGCATATTTTGCTAGTGAAGTTATTTTGTATGGTATAAATGGAGGGGCATTTATAATGAGCTAGTCGTATGTGGGAAAATTCCCGAAGGCTTTTTTGTAATCGGGGTGTTTCAGTTAGTCACTTCTGTTAAGTCGTTATTTTAAATTATATTTATCGTTCAATTCCAAATTTAAATAATAATTCATTGTGTAGTCTTCGAAATACGAATATCTTGGATCTTGTTTTGTTCGTCAGTTACTACTGTAGTTTCGGATTCCTACCAGTATTATAAGAAAATTCATTACAACTATATTTTAAAACGCTTACATTCCTTGAAGTGAGACGTGAATATGTCCATATTATACTTTTGTTTTATCAGCTCGCCGAGCTATCTCACGTACTGCGAATCGAAGAATGCAAGTTTTCAACAAACGTGCCACATTCTCTAAACATTTGCGGGAGACATGACATTTTGCGATATAAACGTATTTTAGGTTTGTAACTTTGGTTGTTCATTACGTATTTGCGGCGATGACAATTTTGTATGGTTTGCTAATACGGTTTTGTAACTAAATGTAACATTGGCAATCGTGTGTGCGATTAACTGTTGGGTAACACCGTTGTTTTTTCAAATAGAATTTTCCATTCACCAACGGTGGAATGAAAAAATATATATTCTGAATAGGCTGTGAAAGTGAGGTTATGGGTTCGATCCTAAGTTAGGCTATCCAATTTGTATGAGATTCCCTTTCGATTTGCGCTGTTACTTTTTCATAGGTAAAAATCGTTTTAAAGCGGTGGTACTTTTACAATTCAAAATATATTATGATTTTGAAAATAGCAATACTTATAATAATTATAGTGCTGCTTAGCGAAGAGAAAAGACAAAGCGGTTCTACCTACCCTAGAGCTTAGAATTTAAATAGAAGTAAGATAAGAATTAAAACAAAGAATTTAAAAAATGTCACGAAATACAAACATTTGAATCAATGAGTAAATGCGACATGTGCCGGTGAAAGCCTCCTCTTACTTTCCTTTGTACTCCAAAAAATAAATCTATGTTCACTGATGAGTACGACAAACATACACATACTGTCGCCAACTTACTAGGCCAACTTTTGGCTTTACCATTTACATACCAATGATACCTTGCAATTGATTTTCAACTCTAAATCTTCAGTGTTTAAGTCTATTTTTCTAAAGAATGATGTTCGTGCTAAGCATCGTTCAAAAGACATCAACGACTAACCTTGTTAAGGTGTCAAAAAGTGCACGAAGCATTTATGTGTGATAAAATGACGTGACACTTCTGTGTTTGTTTTCGAACTATATCGTCCAAATTGCTTTATGAATTTCTTTTTCCGAGGTCGCTGATTATATACACAAAGGTTAAAAGTCATGATGTGTACCTACATTGCAACACGTTATAAAAGTTCTTTAAGGTGTAATAAAAGTGAGATTTATTTGTGTTTTTATGACCAATATCGATAATGTTTTATGTTATTTTATATCAGCTTTTATACGTCCCACAGTTGGTCATTCCATTTTATGTACATCGAAGTTCGGCTTTCATTCCCTTCGCTGTTCTACTGTGTATTGGTAAACTTATCTTTCATATAACACATACTTTACATCATCTTTGATATTCTTGTGGCGAAGTCGCAGGCCAGCTTGAACACGATGTTACTCACAATGCTAAATTGATCAATGTGATTATAATTAGATGTATCATCAAAATATCTAAGTTATGTAATTCCTATCTGTCTATTTAATGTTACTGGTGGGAGGTCTGAGGAGATGAGAGGCTGCCTGGGTACCACCGCAATGTCTATGTCTACCGCCACAATAGCTGTGTGCACTGTTGTGTCCCGGTTTTAAGGACATTGTAGCCAGAGTAAGTCAGACTTAACATCTTATATCACAGGCAAGCGCAGTGGAATGCTAAGTATTGCTTTATAATTCGTGGTGTTGTTTGGTCGTATCGCTTACTATCAAGCAAATGGCACGCTCATCTCGCCATTCATTGCGATAAAAAAAAACTTACAAGCTTAATAATTGCATACAGACGGTGTACGCAAACATAATCTAGTTTTACATAACGAGGCAGGGGTAGGTAATCTCTCAGAGATTGAATTATGTTGCGTCTAATGGTGACTTTCTGTGTGATTACCTTCGATAGTCATTAAGTCGCCTACGTAAACAGATGGCTTGAAAATTCTGACTGACTTTTAGTATAGATGGTAGTCAGTCAAGTCAAATTTCTAACCCAGGTTGAGTAAGAACTAAATTATATAAATGTACATATTATGTAAAGGTTGAAATAAAGGCGTTAGTATTATTATATGTATTCATTCATTACACTCCTGTGCGTATGTGCTATTGTTACAATTTTATTTGGGTATATAAAAAGTGCCGATTTACATCAGATTTTTTTAATATTAAGAAAAACAATATGAAAAAATGAATAATGCTTGATTCATTCTTAAAATAACATTTATTAATAACGAATGCTATTGACGCGCAAGCTGTTAAGGGGTAGTTCTTCTTGATTTTGGCTTATGTTTATTTTAGTAAAGCCAAAGAAAGAAAACTGCTGAGTAAGTCTGAATAAGCCTCGCCTAAAGATTTCCACATTCAATATCTTTCGAATGCTGATAAATTCCTTGCATCCATGTTCAAAGTTAATAGTATCGTTTGTTAACACGTAGCGCGACGCAACAAGTAAAACTATTTTATCAATCGAAAGTTAATGTTTAGCTGCGCGGTCACGTACCGCCGTCGCCTGCCCACCGTACATTTATAAACCATTTGTA
Source organism: Deilephila elpenor (assembly GCA_949752805.1). Classification (NCBI taxonomy): domain Eukaryota; kingdom Metazoa; phylum Arthropoda; class Insecta; order Lepidoptera; family Sphingidae; genus Deilephila; species Deilephila elpenor. Next base: position 9,873,502 of record OX457107.1, on the reverse strand, counting down.
CAAATAAGCCCGTGTTTGTATGGTCCAAATTCTTCTCTTTAATGCGATTGTCGTTCGAAACGAGAGCACAAACCAGTTTGGATCGGTGCATCTGTTGCGCTCTCAGTTCCGGGTTCGGTTCCCGCTTATTGTGCTGTCCTTTGTTTGTACCTATGACGCGGAACTTTGCTGTAATTTAATCCAAAAGAAAGAATTCAGTTGGTTAAATAAGTACAATAATTCGTCTATTGCTAAAGATTATAGTGGAGGGAGCACTGCAGTTTGTACCGCAGGATTTATAAATTATCAAAGATACTGAACAAAGTTTTTTTCTCGCCAATACCGCTTGAGGGTTTTGAAACACTGCATATATTGATTCCAATAAGCTCGATATTATTGCCGCTTTTGTAAACATTTTTAATCAGTTGCCATGCAACATCTGCAAGGAAACCGCTGAAGTTGCGAAACGGGCGCGCGGCGAAGGTGAAGGCGGCAGCGGCGCGTCAGTGTTCACGACGAGCGAGTGGCGACACGACGCCTGCGCTGCACCCGAGCGACTCCGCGCACCGCCGCCGCGACGCACAGCCGCGCGCGCAAACTGCACCCGACTACCCACTGCACCGCTCCAAATTTAAAAGTGATGTGATAAGTACTGTGCTGTGTTGTGACCAGACGTGTGTGCCACAGTGAGAATTTTTCTCTCTTCATCTGACACACATATGACGTGAATAACGGTGCGGGATCCGACGCTCGATCACTCGCTAAAATCGAAGTGTTTAGTGTATTTTAAAAGCAGTGTGCCGGAATTTTAACGGACTTGCCTAAGCAGAGGTAAGCACGGATGTTTACAGTTATGCTTATTGTATAACTTGCTCTCGGAGAAAGCTTTCCGAAGTGCTGGTTGCCGGAAGTTTTTAGTGTTAATTAATAACTAATTTGGATATTTGCAATTTAAGCGGAGGTGGGTAGATGTATTTTTTGTGCGCAATACAAAAATATATTTAGATTTTCATTATGAAAACAAGTTTTACAAGGCCTGGCAATATTGTATATTTATTTAAGAATTCATAGAAGTGGGCATGAATATTCAAATATTAAGATTTATATGGCGGCTGACGAAAAGGCGAGGGAAAAGGCGGGAACAGGCTAGCATCCAGAATGTACAATGTTCGGGTGAAAAGATCTGAGTCACGAGCTCACACGACAGCGGAGATTCTGTTTAGAATAAATTTACTTTTAAAATGAGCTCCGTATTTCTATTTAGTAAACAATAGACAAGAATCTGCTTTTATTTCATTAATTATTCTTTGCACAACATTTTCTGAGCGTCGCGTTATTTTTGGCTAGAGTTTCACTGTGTTTAAGTTATGAAATATACATTATACATATTTGATTATAATTTAGTTGTATTTTAAGATTTTTATTCTGAATATCGTCAGTGTTTTAGTAATTGAATACTCCAGTATATTCAAGTATACATATTACATACTTATATTAAAAATAATTCATCTCTATTTTAAAAAAAACCTTTTAGAAATATAATTCAATACTTATATCATAATATTTCTACTATTTAAAATAAAAAAATCTAACTTAATTTATTTCAATTAAACCACCTGCACAAAATTTATCTCACAATGCGCTACTTTCGAACGTAAATGAGCCAAATGCAAACCGTTACAGGTTACAATATCCACGACAATTAAACATCGAATAAATGAAATACAGTGATAATAGTTATACCACTTTGAACACAACACTTTTTTAAACGCAATGTTGGTGACAGCGTCTGACAACATCACCGTCAAGAAACTTCAAATTCTATTAGCCATCGACATTTTTCATCTCACAATTCAGCGAGCATTAGAAAGAGATAGAAAACTAATGACAGATGACGCAGGGAAATGGCTATTTAGTAATTAAGATTTATTAATGAGGAATTCCGGCTCATAATGTCGATGGGCTCAGTCTTCATTTATTAAATATTTACGGTAATAATTTCTCGTGTTTATTTATCAATGACAATGCATTACGATGCAGTCAGGTTTTCCCTAGAGACTAGTGGCGAAGGCTCCTTAGAAGCCAGTTCCTACCGGCTTCCCTTTTGTAATTTATCATTACACTATAAACAAGCAAATTATTCAAACTTATTTATTTAATATCAAAACTCAATTATTATTTTTTACATTCAACGACATCTGTCGGCCAGATACGTAAACATTACTAGGAAGCGGCACAGTAAGCCCTTTTTATTGCGACACGGTGTGACCTCTGGCGAATTCCTGTAAAATTGTTCGGCTTATTCAATAACACTAGCGCGGCCCGTGCGCCGCCGCCCGCCGCCGCCCCGCCGCCACCGCGCCGCCGCCGCGCCGCCCGTTACGCATTGTATAGTATGCAACAAACCACGCAAAATTGTACCTTAAATAGATAATGATTTAAGGTTCAATTTACGCTAAAAAAGCAAGAGGCAAGCCGCAGCTTCTCCGGCATTTCGTGTGTTTAGGTATAGATATTACTTATTACAATAGCGAAATGCGGAGTTTAATGTATTTATAAGTGTTGTATTTACATTTTTACAATATATTCATGGTTCATGCAATTAGTTTTAAATGTTTTTAATTACAAAATGTGTAATATTAATATTATGGTTTTAATGGAAATTACTAATCGTTAGGAGCGTACTAATATGTTTAGGTTGTCGATTTTACAAATAAAGTTAGTGTTTAGATTTTAGGACTTGCTCGATCCTCGCCTGAGGAATACATTGTCTTACTAATGTTACAACTGATAAATGCGGGGGGCTATCGTACTTGTTAACATATTGAGTCTAGGTTTTTATTTCTTTTATATTAATCTTATATTCACGTGCAGTTTAGAAATATACTTTTTTATTTTTCTCATTATGTAAGCATGGTTTACTTTTTATTTCATGGACATTGTAAATATTGTATAAGTACATAGGTAACGAAAATATTAAAATTTAATTGACGGCCGCAATAGGCAGATCCCCCAATATCACTTACCAAATGAAACCCATTATTTTAGTTTGGTGAGTAAGATTCTCGAAGCAATAATTTGCTGGTGGGAGGATATTCGCAAAGGTCCGAATATAAGGACACACGTGCATAAGTGTGTCGCGTTTTGCGTTCATTCTGTGAAACATCACACAGTAAATTTTTAATCTCTATTCGGACTGCACTACGCTTACTATCAGTCGCATTCACAGATCACTTAGTACTAGTCGCATTGTAGTCATTTCGTAATCCCTTAGCCCTTCTAATATTATAAATGTGAATGTTAGTTTGTTTGTTACGCTTGCACGCAAAAACTACTCAACCGATCATCATGAAACTTTGTACACATATTCTTGGAGGTATTAGAAGTAACATAGACTACTTTTTATTCCGAAAAAAATAGTGTTCCCGTGGGATGAAGAAGGAATTCCGATATATTTGCTACTTTTTCATACTCAAAAAGATGGGATGGGACTGGATTACATTTCATTAGTGAGAATGAGACGGGGCGGGCGGGATATAACGGGATGGGACGGGACGGGATAGGAGATTTCAAATAAAATTAACCACGCAGACGAAGTTTGCGGGCAGAAGCTAGTAACAGGATAAAGAAAATAAACATATTTTGTGTTTTGAGCTTCGGCTTCCCTTTTAAAAAATGTCACCCTTCGCCACTGCTAGAGACAATGATTGATTGCTACATCAATCAATATAATACTATATGTTGCATTGCTTGTGAAATATGTTTTGTTTTCTTTGTATTGCCAGTTGGGTTCGCCATTTAAATACAAATCTCAAGAAATTGTAGGCCTTTAGGTTTTACATCGCTATGCTACTGTTGAAAAAGAATTCACAATGAAACTAACAGAATTTCTACATTTTTCCGGAATAAAATATAGCCTATGTTCCTCTCGACTAATAAACTAACTTAGTGTAAAGCAGCTGTGTCAAAGAAAGACCAAAATTCTAACATCCCTTTTCCAATTTCTAAGTTTCACAATACAATTAGTCGCTGCGGAAATGTTTAGATGAGGTTAATCTTCAGCAATGGACTTTCTATGGCCTTATGACGATGACGTCTCTTACAAACTTTAGTTGTTTATTTACTGGTGCTACCATTCCCTATAGCGTCCCTATAGCGTAAGCTGCTCGTTTGTCGTACATATGCCATAAAGGAATGTGATGCTGTTATCAAAAACAAAGCCGTCTGTTTTTGAAAGTGCAAACACAGGGTAGTAAAAGCTCTAGATAAAGCTTGTTTGAATTTCCTAAGCCGGCTCGACCTTGGTCTCCGTCTTGTCAAGTAGAGTGCTTTCGTGAGTTTTTAAATATACGTGTGGGTTTTTGTAGTTGCATGTAATTTAATTTTTCGTTTAATGATTGAGATTGTTTCTGCTACAATAGATATTTAAACATGGTATTCAGACTTTTTAAATAAGTACTAAAACATATTATAATAATAAAAACTTAAGATACCTATTTAAGTTTTATTGTTATTAATCCGATATTTAATTCATTACGTGTACCTTTATCGAACACATTTTTTAAGAACGTTTATTTTCCAATATTATATTTATAGTCAAATAACAGCCCACGTAAACTGAAATTAAAGAGGTTTAAAGTATGATTCTATGATCGGGAAAGCTCTGTGTCATTTCCACGACTTATAAAATATTTACCTAGTATGACAATATTTCCCATGTGAACTGTTGCCAGGCTCGTTGTCGATTGTAAAAAAACGGATCAATTCTTCATGGAAAAGTAAAAATAAATTTTGCTCCGACTCCAAGTACTTATTAAGTAAGGACAAGTTTAAGAACATTTCGTTTACAACCTCATAAATAGTGCAAAACCTTTGTTTTTCTGGTCGAATAAATTTCATGTAAAAAATAAGGTAATATGTAACCTCGCGATTTATTCCAACAAAGTGACTGTAACCTTTTGATATGGACGCGAAAGGTCAAGAATACTTTATAACATTAATTTTATATGTCCACTTTTAAATGCCACTTCTTAGTTTGTACAAAACGAAGTTCTAAAACTCTTTGTGGTTCGTATGGGTTTTTACAATAACTAAAATATAAAAAAACCTTCACTACGTAAAGGTCAGTTCGTCTGTAGATACTGTTTTTTTTAATTGCTTGTTACGGTAATGCACAGATTTTAATAAACATAAGATCATGATTGTATGCAGGCAGAAGTTTAACATGTATCATATTTTATAGTTTGGTGATTTTTTTTCTATTTAATATCTAATAGGGGGCCATATGATATTATAAGTCTTTGATTACTTGTAAGAAAATTATTAAACTGTCAATCTCATCTATTAGATGCATTCGAGACAAAATGTCAAGAGCTCGTCAAGGACAGGGTCAAGTAGTAGAATAAAGGGCAGGGCTTTGCCCAGCAGTGGGACGAAATATAGGCTACATATAGGCTGCAATAAACCCATCCAAAAAGGATTTCCCTGCTCCGTATTTAACTTAGAATTTCATCATTTTATATCTACACCACGGAATTATCATTTTATTCATAAACAATTTTATTCATAACAGTGTTTTTGTTAATTTTACTCGTTAAGTTAAAAGACCGTGTGTCACGGTGCTTTATCGTATTCTCAACGGATAAGTTATGCCATAAAGTTAGTACTTTTCGCATGGAAACACTTTTTGTACGTATTTCTGAAGGTCTATTAATTTTAAATACCGTTCTTTGAGCCGTTTCTGTACTTTGGTTGTATACCGTTGTGTAACCCGCTTTAGGTATATGGAACTATCTAGATATAATAACTTATATATAAATAAGTGTTAGAAATGTCTTAGCTTCCTCTCATTTATTGTCAGATTAGAACATTAGGAAAAATAATATTTCATTAAACAAACAAAAAATAAATAGAAAGAGTACTTCGTAAATACCCAAATAAAAGAAGATGAGAATATTTATTATTTACTTCTTTTATACGACAAAAAAAAAAAACAATTTATACAGTCAATCATAACGTGTTATAATTAGTCATAGTCACGTCTTCGAATAACCTCAACAGCAATAAAATTATACATTTTTTTGCCACTTTTTAACATCATATCTATGAATATATCACGTGTTTAAGTTTATAAATCGTGACTGTATGAGGATCATCGTTACCACGACGTGATGTTTATTTTTCCTTGTTTGATATCACTAGATTTTACAATGATTAGGTTCGGTGCATAGACAAAGAGTATGTACAATAATAATTCTACGCGACTGTCATTTTGAATTTGGCGCCAAAGTGTAAAAGAGATAAACGAAATATTCCGCTAGCAATGACCGCACAATCGGATTTTCTCTCACACGTTTAGTTGAAAATTTCCCAGAAATTTCATTAGTTTCTATTAAGCTTTTTTAAACCGTAAAATCTAACGAAACTTATTTTATTTGTTCACTATATTCCAATATTTCCAAATTCAAAATATCAATTTTGTTAGATCCAAAGGTGGCATTCTAATCGCAGGAATAAACGATGTTGGTTCAATGTTTTTCAAATTTAGAACATTGTAAAGGAATTCTGTTTATCATTTCACTTAAAACACTGGCCGAAAAGTGTTAAAAATTAAAGTGATGTCAGAAAGGTGACATTCTACTGTACAGTAAATATGTAGTGTTCGAGTGGGGCTACGGGTTCGGTTCGTGATACGAGGCGGCCCACTTAGCCGGTCACCAGCCTCCCACCCACTCTTGGTGATACATTAAGGGCGTCGTAATTGGAACAAGGAGACTTTTCATTGTGCAAGACGCTTGCACATGCGAACAATGATTTAAAGTTTCCTTTGACTTTTTACAGCTCCAACTATTGTGCGGTTCGTTGTTAACGTGCTCTGTTATTACCTCTATTTTTTTTTGTAAAGAAATAGTTAAGTGTTATACCAATGGCAGTTACACTGGAGAAAATTTTTAAACAAGCTAAGGTTTTTTGACTTTTCTTTACACTAAGGTAGTTCTATATTAGGAATAGATTTTACAAACACAATACTGTCCCTTTGATTCACCTATTCCAATAGCTAGTCTCTATCAAATATCATATTATATTTATCGACTTCAATATGATGATTAGAACTGCAACCACTGGCTTAGAAATCCAACTTTGAACTATATACGCCAAATACCCATCGCTTTTAGCAGTATTCAACTTCTCGTTAACATTCCTTGTTTTTGCATTCGCATGTCAATGTGTTAATCTCTATTTAAAAATAAAGTAAATAATTAAGAGTAAAATAAAAAGTCAATGAGCACTCTGCTTAAGTGCTCGGTTTCAAGGTAACACTCGACGGATCTGTGGCGAAGTCGTGAGTTTTAAATCCGCTTTGACTGTTTTCAGATTGACACTGTTCATTTTCAACCTTAACTAATTTTCATACATACATACATACATAAACTCACGCCTTTATCCCCGACGGGGTAGGCAGAGGCGCCACCAGGACACCCACGTTTCGCCTTGTATGTTCCGTCCCACGATGTGATAGGAGGCGAGCCTATCGCCATATCGGGCACAAATTCCTGACTCCGGACTGATAATGAACAGAAAAATCCAATATCACTTTGCCGACCCGGGACTCGAACCCGAGACCTCGGCTTTGTAACCGTACCGTAATTCAACTACGGCACCGAGGCAGTCTACGAATTTTCGTAGGTTTATATTTATTATAATACTAGTTTTAAGTTTGTGCGTGATTGTTGGTAATTGGATGTGAATTTCGATATTTATGCCGTAGAAAAGCTATGGATATCGAAAGACTTTTTGTCATTGAAAAGTATTCTTCTCTGCCTAACTTCTATTCTACCTATATATATTTTTTTATGATATATATACATACTTGCTGCTCACTTTTAGTAAATATAAAAAAGTCACCGAATACATAAAAAAAACCCTTACGAATGTATCTGAGTAGGGATTTAAAAATCAACTATACATATTTTAATTATGACAAAAACTCGTAGATGTGTGCGTTCGTACGCTCTGGCGCCTAATTCACTGAACTGTGTAGATTGAAATATTGTATGAGTATTTTTTTCATCATTTAATTATTTAATTATGGCTTTGACATTTCGCAAAGTGTCTCATAGCTGGGCCACAAATGTCTAACTGCATATTTGTGTCTGACTCATCCAACGACATAGTATTTAAAGCCAGCAAATTTAGCTCTAGAGAGACAGTATAATAATTATGCAGAGGCTATTACCTTACTTTTTAAGTCCGCCAACCCGCACTAGGCCAGCGTGGTGGACTATATGGCCTAATCCCTATCAATCGTATTTTCGATTGTCGAGGACGCCCGTGCCCTGCAGTGGGACGTATCCGGAATGATACAGTACAGTACAGTATACCTTATAGACAGTATGGTCAGACTACATTTTCCAGTTGCGTTGCAGTCACTTTGCCGTAAAAAACAAACAAAGTAAATATGAAATTGATTGTCATTTATTTCTCCCACAAAGTAAGGAATTGACACCAACAGATAGTTTTAACCCACGGCTACAATATGCGAATTAATCACACAACATTGTATGGGCGAAATGGGTACAGATAATGTTATATCGTCCGATAAATAGATAGCATGAACATGGTCGTTATTTGAGCGGTCGGACAGTGGACCTCGTCGCGACCTCGGGCCAACCTCGCGACCACCGCATTCACCGATGCGATTGGCTCGACTGCAATCGCCTCCAAATAAAGATATTTTTTTATATCCCGCGTCACGATATCACGAAATAGTTTGGCAGTTGGCACTACTTTTTTAAATATCGCATGAAACAAAACGGCTCTTTTAAGTGGTGCAATTCGAATTTTAAAACGTTCTCGACGGAACGAATAGGTCGTTGTTTTGATTTTGCCGATAAACCGCCATTTTGCATTGTCAGTGTTTCACTTCTATCACTTTTTTGGTTATTTAAATCCGTTAGATTGGATGTAGATGTTGTCGCTAATACCTCGGTAATTTATTTTAAATTAAGTAATTTCGGAACATTTTGCGGGACGGATTCGTAATTGAGAAATAAGTGTTGAGGATGGTCGGACTAAATTGGGAGTAACTGCAATAATAATTGTTATTAAAAGATTTATTTACATACAACTAACTTAATAAAATTAAGCATTAAAATTAATGTTTTAATACCTCGGTGATCCTGTAGGTGTTGAGGAAGAAAGAGTCGTGTTTTTTGATATCCACGTCAAGATTCATGTCTTCAGATCGGTATCATGTATGACACTGTTTTATTTAATTTATTTAAAATATCTAAATAAGGTCCATTCAGAGTAAACAAACTCTAATTTTAAATACTTCGTATGCTGTAAAGTATCTTGTCCCATAACCACGATTGCAAATTGCTTATTTCAAGAACTAGTAGCCTTTATATTAAAATTGAATATGAATGTAAAATCATAAACAACTTACAATGAATGTCATTCAAATTGACTCAGAGTGAGTAATGCTAATAGATACACCGGTCTTTGAGTATAACATTTATTAAAACTAACCCAGTGCAGAAATCATGTAAGCACGCATTAGAGTACCTAAGACATATTATGTGCATTTAAGATCAAAAGAAAAAAGTTTACAACATATTTTGATGGGCTAAAATTGATGTCGCTTAGAATAATATTCTTTTATTGTGGTGTACAATAAAGTGTGTAAATAATAAATAATAAAGAAAAGAGTTTTTCTTCAAACAGAGTAAAGTTTATTGACAACCTCCACGGCATAGTTGGATGAACGCCAGCTGCAAAACGTGAGGCCGCGGGTTAGATCCCCGCACCGAGTCAAATATTCGTGTGATCCACACTCCACAGGTATTTGTTTCGGGTCTGGGTTGTGAAAACGAAAAGTCTTTCGTAGTTCCTGATACCCACGACACAAGACACGTTCTTAGTGTGGGATCAGGACTTCTATTTTGGGCGTTTAGAAGCACACAGAAGATTTTATACATGACGATTTCTACTAAGGCGAATCAACTTGATGACGTCACTTAAGTTACAACATGATCTGTAATACCTGCAAGTTACAAACTCAAAATAATCGTTATGATGACCTTTGTCAATGAGTTGATATAATGATGAGTTCGCAAATACTCATGTAATTGTATGAGATGAATATTGAAATTAGAAAGGCATTGCGATTTGATTGAGGAAAATGTTTGGTTTCTTACACGGAAAGTCTCGTCAACCTTGATGTATATTTTATTTCTGTAAACCTTTAACTACACAGATAAGTGGTAAGATACAACGCCAATAAATTAGATGTCATTTTTTTTTTCATTGCGCTATTCACAGTTTTATTCCTTCTAAAAAGATTGTTATCAAGACAGTTTAATGTCTATTCACCAATGGTAGAAACGTAAAAAAATGTTAAGTTGATCGATCATGATAATAATTATTATCTTTGAAGATCTTCTTATCCGATGAACATGTACTTAATATCCCAAAATTATTGGTGCTATGGAGATAGTAGGGTGAAAATATGTTGAAGATTCTGCTAATCTGAATGAACCTTCGTTTAAAATACAGACTTTCTTAATATTAAGGCTTATTATTGTAATTATTTTCATATTTAGAACCGCCAAAATTATACCAACAAGTTGACGAACAATAACTGTGTGTTGCGTCAAAAACAAACCATGTTTGGATTGAACTCATGGAAAATTTCACGTCCCTGATACACTTATACACATTCTGTTTATTAAAATTACTTAATTTGAAACACAAACATCCGAGTAAATAACTATAGCCTTGTTCACTTCCTGATCTAATTTTAATTTTGAACAATTTATTGTATACTACATTAAATTGTTTCGAACAACCTTCTTTCTTGTGTTACACAGATGTGCTTCATATAAATGAAGGGTTTGTATTCATTGAAAGATTAATCGATTATTGGTTACTGTTAAATATTTTGAGGTCGTTCTTCGAATAAGTGTATGTAATTTGTGGTATATATTTAAGTGATGACTTCAAGGTTGTAATTTTAGAGTGGTTTAATGACATGGGATGCTTAATAAACACTGATTGATGGAAAAGTTAATTTGTAATAATGCAATTTGTAGTATTTCTTGTGTAGTTCTTATTTTGTGACTTAATCTTCTTTTATTTTAATTATATACTATCTATAACTCATAAACCTATTACTCATAAAAATATAGCATTATTATTAACAAAAACATCCGGGTTTTTGCATAAAAGAGATTCTTAAAATAATTTGATAACTTTACCTGCTAATGCAATATAGATACACAAATAACACCGACTAAAACATATGTTTGTCTTAGATGCAACAAAAATAGGCATTAATTTTTAATGGTTGACCGTTTGGTATTTAAAGTTTAAATTATTTTGACTGCAGATAAAAATTATAGTGTTTTAGAACGGCAATAAAATTACCATATTATCTTGGACACACCTAGTAACCTTTTCTTTGGTACAGTTAGATATCGTCATCTTGTTAATCACCGATCGGCGGATGGGAAGATTTGTTCATCTTTTGTCTTTTTCTTGCATGTAGTTCATGTGTATTTTCGTCTCTATCACGCATATTTGTTGTCGATATTTCATGATTCTCTGGTACCTTATTAGAATAATGTACTGCATAGTGCATACATATTTTGTATTAATGGTCTCTTTTGAATCATAATGTAATAAATATGTATTTTATTCATACCTAAATACTGCATTCATTATTTTCAAATTTCTTCTATCAAAAATATAAGTGATTTAACTTTACCACGCCCATAATGGCTTATATTTTTATGCATTTTACCGTATCTTGGTTTTTTATTCAGCCACAGTGGCAGCCCTTTTGATGATGCGTATTGCAATAAGCATTTAAAAATAGTCGTAAAAATACAGATATTTTTATACACACTCACATCGAATTTAAGGCTTATAATGTAAAAGAAAAGGAACGGTTGTCAATTTTATATTAATTTTTAAAATCTTGATTAGTATCTCTGGATTTCTTTCTTTATGTTAAGCAATGTTTACTCCGTATTTAATATAATGTAAATTAGCACCATATCGCTAAAATAGACATTGTAAAAGAAGCATGCGTCTACAACAAATGCAAGGTATGTGAATAGAAAAAAAATCTTGATACTATTATAGTTTTCTCACAGCGTTACAAATCGATAACTAAACTTCTTATGTTTCCCGGTAGCCGGTAACTGGTACTGTATTTCTTAGTTCACTACAATCTTACTTCCGCGATAAGTGTTTGTTGTAGAATTATTTTACTTTAAACTTGAAAAGTTATTATTTCTTTATTGTATACGCGGCAACAGGCAAGAATCTGTCAGTTATGTAATGGCACATGGGTACCGCGACATTTTACTTGGTACTTAAAAGACTTGGGAAATCGCGTATGCTTCGTCTTTCAAAATGTATAAGCTATGGAATTGATTGAATCCTGTCAGCCAGTATCAACAGTTGTACCCAATAAATTGGCACTGAAGTTTGGCAAGTCCCTTTAGCGACAACACCTATTCTTAAACAAGGAATTCGAGGGAGAAAGTGGAGTAATTATTTGAAATTGCAATTTTGTCAACTTGATATGCTTGCCTTCAAAGTATTGCTGAAGTAAATCATTATACGTTGCATGTGTACCTCGAAGTATAAAACTAGCTATTTTATGAAGGGATTTTCCAACACACGTATATTCCTTTAAAATCAATAACAATCGACATTTACATCAGACCAAAGTTGCGGTTAATTTCATATGCCATGCCATATAGCGAGAAGGCAACCCAGATAACATCGTGACTAAGAACGCGGTGATGCAACGTCGCCTTATTTTGTAATTTAATGTTAAATCTTTCGCGACTTGGAGATACTTGGTTGTTGCAGGTCGTTTTAACCCTTAATTTGGCACCAATAAAAATATTCAAAATATATGAATTTGACAATTTTGTGGCTTCAGGGGTATGTCATAAAGTCCTGGAAAAATGAAATAAAAAATCTACAATAGCCCACTGCTGGGAAAAGTGGTGTCCGTCACAGCGGACCTTGCCAATTACTGTGAAATTAATAGTCAGATTTATATGTTCGCTGAGACGGACACTGCCAAATTACGGAAAATAAAAACCATAATTCTTTTTATGTTTTTTTATTACAGAAAAATACAGAAATGAACTTTTTAAAACTAATTGATACCGAAGTACAGTTTATTTTGTATGAAAATTTAAAAAACTGTTTCTGGGGGCTTTTCCTGTCACGAAACATAATCTTGTGTTGCATTTTATTCAATACACGACAGTTTTCTTTTGGCAGAACCTGCAGCGTCCTTCTTCCATGGTCGAAGGGAAATGTCCTATATTGTCGTATTTTAATGGACTCAAAGGGCGGGGTGCATGCGGTTTCTTTACTTTGACGGATTCAGTCTGTTTTCTTTTAGCAGACCTGTTTGCCTTGCACAATAAGTCGTAAATATCATATCTAAATGCTTTCAAAGGTTTTTTAGATTTCACGTTGCCGGAATGCTTTTGGCGGTATAATAGCCAAGCATTATTTATACAAATGTCAATTATCTGTGCAAATATCGCTAAATACCATCTCCTGCTTTTGAAAGGTGTTTTGTACAGTGATATGAGCATATCAGAAAGATCAACACCTCCCATATGTCTATTGTATTGGCGGACAATCTGTGGACATTGGACATCGATTTTGGCTTTTGCGTCTTTGGAATATCGGCGTATTTTTTCTTCTTTTAGTAGTTTAATTCTTCGTCGTCGGATGTATCTATTGTTAGGTTGGCAAGGGAAGATGCAATAGATGGTGCAGGAGAAGACAGCGGGGTGGAAGAATTAGTACGTGCATCATGCAATTCAGTTTCCGAATCTGATAATTCGCTAGCATCGGAAAGTGCATGTTCATTCGGCACTAAAGCAATAATTTTACTTGCGCGATTAGGCTGTTGGCAAAGAAAAAAATCCAAACTCAGCACCATAACCAAACAAGCAAAAGCACACACATTTTGGCGTTGTCCGCCGCAGCGGACATAGTAATAAAGTGGTACTTTTCTATACAATTAGCAATGTTCACTGTGACGGACAAAACATTTTAGTTACAAATAAACATCATAAAAATGTAATAAAGTGCGTATGTTTTTGTAAATAATGATTGACATGTTTATTGTCTAATAAATAAATCTATAATTCAATTCATTTTTCCACAAAAAATAAGAAAATCAATTATAAATACCTGGAGCAAAACAGGTGGCCGCCTTTTCGCAGACATTTTGCGTCCCAACTGACATAATATGCAATGTTCCCACAATCATTATTTTTTTTTACTATTTGTTTATGGTATAAATAAACATTTAATCGATTAGAAATCGATGAACATAAAATAAAAACTTGGCAGGATTTATTTTAAATAAGTGTCCGTCACACCGGACATAATCAAATTAAGGGTTAACCTTCAGAATCACGCGGGGCATTATCAGCTGACCATCAAATGAGAGTAATGTTTAGTTTAAATTATGACACGAAGAAACAAAGTGGTTACATGGTGAATACTAGGTTAGACCTTCGTGAATGTAGGTTATCAAGTCGGTTATATAAAGGTAGGTACCCCTATGTGATGTTTTGTATCGAATGTAAGTGAAATTTCTGTAAATAATTTATTTATTTATTTAAATCTTTATTGTACACAGTTAATTAACATACAGAAACAGAAGAAAAAGTAATTTTAGTGTTTTAAGCAATAAATACACGGGGTTCATTTTATTTGGATATTTTTTTAGCGTGATAACTCCTTATAAATTTTGTTTTTCGAATTCACTAAGTAAGATTGATGTTAAAATTTCATTTAGTTACATAGATATTATTATGTTTTATTAGGCTACATTTCATACTTCAACTAGCAAATTGTTTTCCGCGTCAAGTTAATAATGTTGATTCCACAAAGCTTTCACTATTATATTCATAACGCAATTTAATATTTAAATAATTAAAAGAGCCGTAACAAGCATCGTTATAAGCAGTGCGATAATTCCACTTTATCAGATTTTCCCCAGCACCTTCCAAAACAATGGCGTTTAAAATCGCCGACAGTGCCGAATTTCAATGCACAATTTCGAAAGTGACCGTAATTTGTATGGAAATTGTCGGGGCCTTACGTGTTGGCCCACAGACCTTGTTACATGCTTTAGCATTTGCCTTTGACTTTGTTATCCTGAGATTGTTTTGCAAGAGGGTGCCTATTTGTCTAGACTCTAGATCGACCCATTTCCATTCTGCAGCTTTGTCCACCGAAATAACTTGGTTTTTCTTTTCTTCTTCTTGGCTTCTTCTATAATTGAAAGAACGTAGTGTTTGGTCCAAATTCTCAATATTAAAAGACCGGATAGGATACCTTTGTGTAAATTCATTCTTTTGGGAAATCCTCGAAGAGAATTCACAAGAATGTGTTTATTTCACGATATATTCCTTTACCTTTGGAGTCGGCGGTAGTTACACGTAACTTTTGATCAGAGATGTGCTCTAGGGATTTAACGACCTCTATATAAAGTTGCTGGCACATTATCATTTAAATATAATTATGAAAGATGAGTAAGCACTACATCTTGCCGTAAAGTCTTAGCTCAGGAGGATTGAATGTTAATTTATCAATTAATCAAATAAAACGTTTATAGGAGTTTGTGACTCTGCTGACAGAATAAATTGTCATACTGTTGCGTTTGTTTCTGATTGGTTTAAGTTCAGGTTATCGGGGTTCATGTTTCGTAATAAATGATTAGAGCGCCTCAAAAGCAAAACAAGTTGCCAATCCCGTTGGTTGATGCAGAAGTGATAAGAGACAACATGAAACACGGACATGCAAATTCTGACGTTAGAACGAACACTGGTCTTAGAAAATTAATTAAAGGTATAGATAATCGGTCGTCAGGAACGTAGAAAGAATCTAAAAGACAGTAATAACTCAATTGGAAATTCAGGGTGGTAAGAATATTACACTGAATTACCGCTTGACTGTTTTAGTAACGTTAACAAAAACTGATTTTCTTAAGTAATAAATCATATCCCAACCCGTTTGGCGCCAAAAAATCAACGCGTTCGAAACTAATGAACTGTGTAAATTGTTTCAAAGTTTCAAGTTACTTCCGCGTCATCGGATTGCTTTGTAACAAAAACTTGATGGATCATTGATTTATAACGACCTGTAATATGATGAGGAAGTTACGTCAAGACTGGCGTCTATTTGCTATGTGAAATATTTGCGTATAGCGAAAATCATGTATATTTTAATCACTGTTTTTAGATTATTATTTGTAGATTATGTTCTAGTCACGACTTCTTTAGGCTATAAGTATATGTGTATAGAACAGGAATGGTATCTAGTGACGCGATGAAAATAATTTAACGCCACTACATGCTGACGTTTGGACAGTGGTGGGTGTTTTGCCGGCATTGGAAACTAGGTTATTAAAGGTGTGGCCGAGAGGACTGATCAAAGTTATAGGATCTCCATTTATCCATCTCTAATAGTTTGCTGCGATATCTGATATGTGGAGACATATCAAAGTAGATGTATTTTTATTTCTTTGCTTCACTCTTGCAGACTAGAAAACGAATCCATCAGTACAAGAAAGATTACGTTCATTATTATGACGGCACATCCCAACCAAGCAGCGAAACATAATGAGATCAATCTTGTTTAGGCAGTGATTTCTATTTCAAGCAAGAAACGTATGAATGAAGAATAACATCGTTTTGAAATCGGTCCAGCGGTTTAAGCACTAGACCGTGCTACAACACATGTAGCTTTATTACCATTGTTTTTGTATGGTGTGAATGCTTTATCTACACCCAATAACCCTTTGTTTTTGTTGCTTTCATTGTTGGAAAGTCTAGCACGTGATAAAAGTAAATCTTCTGCAACGAAAGTAGTTGTCTAATATTTCCCGTTTTGTATATTGTTGAACTTAAAATGGGTTTATTGGTCAGGTGTGTTGTTTGACGCGTTATTCAAGAATTTTTGTTAGAAATTCTTACTTTGTTAAAATTACACAAATCCGATTTCTGCTTGATTATTTAGATTGACCCTTTGTTACATTGCTAGTTGGAGTTCCTTTATTGCTGCACGCCAAAGTAACTAAATATCTAATAGTAAGTCAATCCTATTTATATAGAATACAGAGAGACGAGATACAATTACTCCTCACAAAGGCATGATTACTGCCTCTTCACGAAAACCCATAGATCTACAATAAAATATGCGTGCTCTCATTTCCAGCAATTCATAACAGATCAGACTTGAGCAATTTGACAAGTCGAAAATATTTTTCGTCACCCGCATACGAGTCAAGGTGATGCCAATGGTAATATATTCCGTATTTGCACCAAACTAGTTCACGTGTTACAAGATACAGAGGTTTAATGAATACATTAATTCGTACAATATTGTTGGGCTTACTGGCATCGTTCAGATCGTTAATCAACATCAGGTTTTAAACTTGTTTATTAATGTCACATTAGATAAACGACTATACGGGTTTCGGTGGAATATTTTCAAGAAGTTATTAACTTATTTCGACTTTATATTTGGAAGTATTTGTGTATTTTATGTTAGTTTATAAACAATAAAACATTGTCTGCGCATGTAACGGATAGCTCTTCCATATCGACCTAGTGCGAATTGGTGCAATTCCCAATCTTAAGTTTTAAAGTGATTTGCAGATTTCTCCTTCATTGAATCTAATGATAACAGTTATTTATGAATAGATACGTAACTCACACAAATCTGTATGTGTTTTAACATTGGTTTTAAGATTTCTGTTTGTTCGTTCCGCACTTAACTAGGCTATCAGTCATCGGCTTTACCGCAAATGACGGAATAAATGCATAAATAACGAACTATTAATAAGCATTTTTTAGTCATTTATTGGTAATGTATGCGTTTTCACCGTGGCATCATTGCCATCCGTCATTCTATACTATACATACGTATACCTGTCTTTGCATACCACGTGGGTAAAAACCCTCACCACACATAACAAGCATTGCGTAGCTTTCCTTATAGTTTTACTAGATTTTGTTTAATATGTAGCGGAAGATCATTTTGACTAGGTTTCGACAATATTGCATCGTTTGTTATATCTATAATCTAGTTATGGGCCCTTCATTACCAAAATATCGAAACAAACTTAATGCTATTCTTATGGGAGTCGAGTGATAATTTACTCTCATCTTTCATTGTTATACAAAAAAAAAAAATTAATAACTTAATTAATTTTAATGAAAATAATGGTTTCTTAGATTTACGCGAATGTTACACATTGAATAAAACTATTTTATACGGATTTTATCCGATTTTGTCTGCCCCGTGACCACGAAAGCTGTAAAGTAATCGAAACGTCGGGAAGTTAAAAAATGTAAAAATTAAACCAAATCGCGATAAAATCCGTATAAAATAGTTTTATTTAATGAAAATAATTTTTTGATTTTCCATTTTTTACATTAATATTTTAAATTGAGAAATTCGTTGCTATTACTATGATTCAGTGTGCGACGACCACATACGCCGAAGGTTTTGATATTAACATTTTATGGCATTGCCGATAGACGCGCGTAGTTTTTCAACAATCGAGACGCGACGTTACGACATAAGGTGAAATTTTCGAAAGCACGTGTGGGGCTTATAATTGAAATGGCTTTCTATGTGTCGCCGTTTCGTCTATTCAATAACGCGAGGGATTTATCGCTTTGTTGTTGGAAAGGGTTTTATGAATGAATACATTTAAATGTGTAGTCAGTGCGTTGACTCTATGGTTGACGTATATAAGTAATATAATTTCTATTTCTATTTCACGAAGGAATATTCAGAGCTTTAAAAGAATTTGAAACGGTAATAATCAACTGAATTTAAGGATACTATTTTTGGGAGGCCATATTAAATAGTAGTTGATGATTAAATTTAGCTTTCAGAAATATTCGTTTCAATTTCACAAAATTTGTTCGATAATTTTAAATCTCGATTAACAATTTTTTTCACTTACACTAAAATGTATTTTATTGTAAATATCATAAAATATCGTGGCACTAGACGATACAAACCTGACCCTGAATTGTTTCTCTCCGTATTTGTCTAATGACACAATGCAGATCAATACGCGAGGAATAGCATTGTGTTTGTAAACGCCAATCATTTTGACGTGCATTGTGAGGTCCGGGCCTGTAACCTTAATGTCAGGCTGTCAGGTGGAGGTACAACTGCGGTTTGTTTGTATTCTAATGCTGGATTGTTGTTTGTTTTTTGGTATGGGCCTTCACTGTCTAGGGAGAGCAACAAGACTTTTTTGTTCTCGTAATGATATGGAGATACATCCAACAGAGGTGACGTTTTAAAGATAATTCTAGAAATTATTTTCTTTGATTAGTGTCATCTAGAGCTAATTTAAATTATGGTCTAGTTTGTTGTCGTTGACAATTACTTCAAACAACCAATTGCAGTCACCCAGTGCAGTAGACGTAAAACGTCATAGTTCGGAAAGGGTCGTAACAGCAGATAGAAGCATATACATGAATCCTTCTCTATGTTACAGTAGAAATTATTACAAACCTCCATAGCATGCAGGTTTACTCACGATGTTTTCTTTTACCGTTATAGTGCATGGTGATTGACTATCAATACACACATGACTCCAAAAGTCAGAAGTAAGCCCTGGGATTTGATCCCGCGACCACCTGCATTTTGTGCAAATAAATGATTTCTGATTTCTCCAATCAAAGACAATAACACAAGCAATCGACACACCCAATATGTTTAATCAGTGAGCAGAATTGTAAAGTCCAAGTGATCTCACTCGTACCTACTATCCACAAACAGCATTATCAACATACAACGATAAACAAGTGTACATGCAAGCGTTGCCGAGACGTGAAAATGTGGCGTGCGCACGATACAAGATTTCTTTGAACATTCAAGGAGAGACACCGAGTTGACACCGATGTGGGAAACCTACTGATTTTTTACCGATTCTGTATGGAAACGTGCGACTGTGTAAGGTGCGCGAACAGTATTTTTTAAACGTCTGTTCTTGTTCAAGCTTTATTTGGTTTGGCGGATTTATGATCGTGGATATCTCTTTCTATATCTTTTTGTAGTAAGATTGAAGTAGAATGTTTAAGAAGGAATTGTAACGCAATTTATAAGGAAGGTTACTTATTCAGTAGGAAAAATCTTGGAAAGATATTGAGTACTGTTAAACACCAAAGACTCAACTTAAAGTAATAATAATACGGGCTCTTAAAATGCTATCATGCCACTAAATAATCCGCCTTAAATATCGTTCGAGAATGTTGTTTTGAAAGGAGCTATCGAAATAATTGCTATTTTTATCAAAGTATAAAATGTACTCACGTTTTATAATGTCGATTAAAATGCCGCCTCCGATAAAGAATAAAAAGCGTAAGTTTGTACTCGGCGAGGCTGCCCAATTACTGTATAATAGCTGCCTCCATGGGAACCGCAGAATTCACTATCTGTTGTTGCGTAAGTGATAATCGCCCATGACACGTTTCTAGATTATTATCATAACAACTCCAGTGAAACCTGATCTATGCCATTACAAATTTGAAATGGAAATTTGCTGTGCACACAGGTCGTGGTAAACTGGACGGTATGTGTTAAATTGGCAAATAGCTGTATGTACCTTCACACTAATTGATTTCTTTGTGTATTTTTACATATTACACGTTATTTTAAACAATTGCCAATAGATAAGAATAGGAGATACAGCACGTCTCTTCCATTTAAATGTGTGAAGCAAAGTTTACTATAATACTTTTGGATTTATTTAATACGTGACTGTTAACTAATGTTTTTATTAGTTATAAACGAAGAACGGTTTCGAAATAGGTACTACAACAATGATGAGGGATATTCAAAAAGAAAGAGCGTATAAAATTAAATACTCGAATAATTAAATTAACTAAAAAAAGGTCACGAGAAAGCATTTGACATTTAACACAAGTTTTTACTTTTTACTATTCGAAATTTTAGCTAATTCGTTTTGGAAAGGTCTGCCCCCTTCAACAAGGGGGAGAGGGATTTAAATCGTCCTCTTGTCTTTACGATAGTGACGATTGCCCAAAAATATTTCTATAAAGTTCTCCTGCTTTGTCAAGTACCTACTTCGTTGTTATAAAATCTATTCTTTCTGACCAATACTTGCAATTTTACAAACGCAAAACATTCAATACACATTTCTGTCGCGTAAATGTTATTATCAAAAACAGATTGTGCAAACCGTTTCGCCTAATGACGTAGAGTTGCAAAAGAGTAGCGCAATACCGCGCGGAAAGCCAATATCTACTTAATAATATTCTCGTATGTATTGCAATGTTTTCAATTGCTCTGTGGGTCCACTTCGAAAGACAAACATCATATTTCGCATTTGAAGTTTATTAGCTTTATCTAAAAGGAAGATCCTTTTTTTAATGGTTTATTTTGTTCTTAAACGTATGTGATGTTGTTGTTTCTCTCAGTACACTCAAAAAATGTTAAGCGTTTTTTACTAATGGAAATTACAGAAAGCTATAATAATTAATTTGCCTTCTAAGTATTTATAATGTTTGTAATTTATAATGAGTAGACTGGTGACATATTTGTAAAACATCGTTTTTGTCGCTTGATCGATACTAAGTGGTTTTTAGTAGTCGATTTAATTTATTTTCACGTCCCTTATTCAGTTACATCGCATCATACATATGTAGTTAATTACTGCAGCTATGGTGTACGTTTTCGGCATGATTGTCAAACACTGACGAATGGAATATGCCTTGCGCCTAAAGGTATCGTTTGTACTTTGTAATTATTCGCTGTTTGTGTTACTTTTTGGTTCAATTGATGATTGCCATCGGCGATTATAAGGAAATCAATTTGAGTTTATTTATTTCCTTCAAATCTATGGAACACAATAAGATATTAAATAGATTCACTCGTGGTAGAATATCGAACAGTTATGCTGCTTATTGTTATATTTTCAAATCAATGTTACTATGTTCGTTGAGTAAGCGTTTTTGTCACTAGAGTTCATCAACCAGCTATTTACTAGTTTTTATTATTAGAAACTTGATGTTCTGAGTAATACTAAGTTAATAGACTTTAGCCTATTCTACATTTCAGTTTCCCAATTCTATGTAGCGTAATTCTTCGATCCAGCAATCGTATTTCTTTTCAATTCAATTTCAAAACTTAGTCTTTGAAAGATTACCAAACTGAATTTGTAATTCTAAATTGAGTGCGGTTTTATTGTACCAAATACTCTTCCATTACATCTGACCATATTTGGGGTCAGTTTTAGCACAAATGAAAACGTGATGTAAGAACACCTTATTAGTACCAGACTCATCATACTTTGATTGATTGCGATTGACGTGCCACGTTTCTTAACGAGTCATGTCTAGAATCTTATTAGCTCTTTAGAGATATTTGATTTCACTTACTCAAATTAATGGCCACGTAAACACGATTATTAAAAAGTAGTTATGCCAGTATCATCATTATTACCAGATTCATTTTCAATGGAAGGCGGTAATAAATATCGTTTTTGCATGCTGTTAGTGAATATGTTCCATTACTTACATTTTTATCATTCTTAATGCGATCAGCGTGCGAGCGATAATCTCAAACATTCATTTCGATTTGTTTATAGTGTCGACAGTAAATGGTGTAGAACATTTAATTACCAAAGCCGTCGAGTCATTGAGAAAAACAAATATACACAGAGCTACCATGTTGCGCAAATACGGATCTAATTGTGAGAACCATAAAGTGTATGTTTTTGTTGATAAAAGAGAAACTGCGCTTGTAAAAACTATCGAGGTCTGCCCGTGATGGAATCTAGAATCGCGCCTTGGACGTTCATTCGGATGTGACTGATTATACCGTTACAGGCTCTGCATCTCAGTATGTGTTTTGTACAGGATTATTTTTATATACAAGAACCATTTGATTTGAATAGCGGTAGTCCAAATTCTGTTGAGGTTGGCAATTTAACGGCTAATCTGACCGGTTATTGGAGCAAACAAATTGTGTCGAAGAATTCTTTATTTCATGCAAAATTAGTTAATTTACATGGTGTCATTCGGTCATTAATAGACTCGAAAGGTTTTTAGATAGTAATTTGATTTGTCACGGGCCTTTATAAATGCTTTCAACAAAAAGTGTAGAACGGTTTATTAAATTGAAAAAAATTCTAAAGTACGTGATAAACATTTTCTCAGTATGTGTCCTTACGAAAGCCGTCGTATCTAATCCATTTCTCAGCGGGAAGGCCATGTGTTCGATGCCAAACTTGTGTATATGCCGTTTGAATTTTAAAAATGTTTACAAACAGTCTTGTTAAGGAAAATATTTTGACCAAAATGATAAACAGTGAATGTTAGAAAAACATGTCTGTGGATTTCGAGACGTGCTTGTTATTGCAAAAACGTCTTCTGTTAATAGCAATCGTAATTTTTACGTACAATAGAACCTGTTGAATACATACACATTTTAATAAAATCAAATCAAATATTAATTTATTTCAGAATAATAAATTCCATAGAATGTTAGCGATTTAATTTATTTATGTATTTTATATGACTATGTTAGTAATACAATTCTATATCATCATCATCATCAGCCCGTTGCAGTCCACTGCTGGACATAGGCCTCTCCCAAGGTACGCCACAGAGCCCGGTCTGCTGCTTTACGCATCCAGTCGCTGCCGGCCCTTTTAAGCAAGTCGTCCCGCCATCTGGCCAGAGGATAGTAGATTCTATATAGTAATTAGTAATTCAATTTAATAAAACCGTTTCAAAATTAACAAATTTGAAGTAGAAACGGGTGAAGTGAACAACAGTAACAGAAAGTACAATAAATGTACTAACCGATTTACTTACACAAACGACTTGACAGAACTCTGGTACGGGTCGGTGCAATTTACACGAAAATATACCTTATTTCTCTCACAATAACGACGTTGAACATCGCCATAGTATTTTTTTCTTAGACCGCGGACGCCAGATGTTTTCGAAATGCCTCTCGAAGTGGAAAATTGTTGGATTTCGACTTAGGTCGTTGCCCGTTTGGTGTGACCGATCAGTGATTACTTTGATATCCGAATGCAATCTGAAAATTGTATTCGCAGACCCGTTATCTGATGCTAAATTTGTAATTATTGTGAAAGTATCTGTTAAGAGGGACAAGTTGTCATCTGTTTAACATAGAAACGTTGATGTTTACGCTCAAACAAATGACGCAACGCTTTGTTTCAAAAGTCAAGGACCTCGCCTGAGTGTATTTTTAATCGAGCATTTCCAGTTTCTTAAAACGTGTACGGAATTATTCTTTTTCATACAGATATGTCTTTTTTCTATGAGATTTCATAACTTTAATTCATAAGGCATAGAGATCGTAAGATAGAGCCATATACGGCATTCGTCTTGGAATACCGTTGTTGATTTTTACAGCCATTGTGATGTTCGTAGTTCATTTATATTATCTACACTTGAATTTTTATTGTCTTCTATAGTATTTCATTCGGTATAGATGTTATGTATCGTATCGACCTAAAATAATATTCGTTTAAAGTGAAAGTATTTTTTACTGTTTGATTGCGATACCTTGTGTCATGTTCATGTAAAACTATTTAGTTATTTATTTGTATAATCCTTTTTTGGACTATACAGAGATATAATTAAGAATTTACATAATAGCAATAATAGTACAGCTATGTTATGCGAGTTTCTTTTCCAGATAGATAACATTACAAAATCTTCGCATTTGGTTGTTCAGATTACGACTAAGCTAACCTAGTGTAATTTGTTAATGTCTATGTTTTGAATAGTTTAACACCGAACGTGAAGGTCTTGCTCCAAGTTTCAAGTTGAGAAATTCTTTGGCTAAGTCTTTATTTACCTCTGGAACTATTACCCAAACTAAAGATTTTAATTGAGCATACTAAGTTCTAATGTTAGCAATGTTAAAATAATTATCACTATCAAACGGTCTTTACTTGGTACAAATTATTACCAAGTCTCATGTATTTGTACCAACGAAAAAACAGGAATAACAAATGTAAAATCAGATAGTATTTTTTGACCTTTGTTTCTCTATTTTCACTGAGTAAAACTTTGCATTCAAACACCTGATTATGAAATAGGTTTTAAAATGTGATTACTGCCTTACGTCACGTCTCGTGGCCGGTGTTGTTTCTTGTATGAACTATTACTTGTAAATACGTGGACGGAATGTTTGTTTTTAAATTAGTTTAAAAAAATCTGTTGTTATGTTATAAATAGCTTATGATATAACTAGTGCAAAGTGAAAAGAGTAAGTATTATCTTATGTGGTACGCTTCTTAGAATAAATTTGAACATAAAACGGTTGCCTGAATTTTTATTGCATCTACATAGAATGCGTTAAAACAATGATGTGTTTTTAAAAAATAAATTCACTCTTGAACTCAATTTTTAGACTGTTTAATACTAAATAGCTTTACAACTTCACCAAGCTTGTTGTCGTGTTATCCAAGCTTCTAATTCATAATATATTTGAGGTTTCTTTACGTTAATGAATCCACATCACCAAACACTACACTTTTATTCACTTCAATATTTGCGATAAGAATATCTGCCTCTATAAGTCTCAAGACTATCTACATCATCTGTAGGGTCATTTATCGCTTTCATAACACTTTCAGCAATTGCTTTTACTTTAATAATGAAAAGAATAAGACGTTATCTCTTAGAAAGTGGCTAGATGGTATCAGTAATGAGGAATTTCAGCTTTCTACCGCTCTTATCAAGGAGTAACCTTACAGCGCTTAAATCGCTGCCAGAACAGTGCAGGAAACACGCGTTTAATGCTAACATGAATCCTTTAAGCGTTTCTAATTGTCAGTTCCGCTTTATCAGACCGTTTACTTTCGATTGTTGTAACTGGTTGATCGATTTAAAGATATAAAGGATACATTAATAGTACTTAATGTGTGGGAGAGTGTTTTGCTGTAAGCATAAAATAATTTGAATTATTAGCTTCAAATAAAACAGCAGTGGTATCAATTACACATTATTAATGGCCAATTCAGTGACATAAGAGTACGAAGCTTGGGTTTTCTGTTTTATCATTTTAAGTCAGTGAGAAAAAAAGAAAAAAAACTATGCCATAAGTATAAATAATCATTGTGGATATTAATTATCAATATAAAGCACTTGATAATATTGCTCTCCAAGTAGGAGTGTTCCGAGTATTAATATCACACAACAAGATCAACGCGATAGCAGTCTGGTTCTAAGATCCGGCTTCAGTGTAGTGTCAATGTCAGACAATTGTTTATTTTTATTAAAATATTGTTTTGTTTACTTCAACAAAAGCTAAATCGGCTATCACTTTTTGTCTTATATAATAAAAAAATATTAATTTAGAGAGTCATGAAATAAGCATTTATTTTTTATTATTCGATTTAATGCGAGATTCGATAACATAAAATGAAAATTAAATATCGAAGACAATGCATTTAATTAAGTTAGCGTGAATAAAGCTAACTAATAAATTTCGAATTACCTATAAAATATGATCTTAAAGTTATTACTTTTAAGTTAGACCTAGTTATTTTCTATCATATGATGAAAATCCTAGTCCTCTTAGTTTTCTTTAACTTGAATTTTCAGCCCCAGATTTTAGCAGAAGCATGAATTCGTAGATTGGAATCAAATACTGGATGGTCTAGGAAATTGGGTCAACATAGTAAACTAAGAACTAAACTCTTCTCAAATATGTGGTACAAGGCAAGTACTTAATAGTGATACAATATAGTATAATATATATAATAGATATACATATAGAAGGATACTCTATGTCGGCTATTAGAATGTTGCAAAATATGTGGTAATCTCGCACTTGGCGCTTAGCTAAAATGTTACATGTGGCATAAAGTGTTGGTAATCTTCACGTACTACAGTCGTTTATATGTTAAATATTATGTAGTGATGTTTATCGTCTTTCCTCTTACGTTAAGTGAAGTGTTCGTTAGAGAAATAATCATCTCCATTAATGTCAAAGTTACGTATGAAGTTATGCGAAATGTGATTAGAATTTTTCATTCGTAGCAGGAAAATGGAGAGTGTAGACAACCCTTTTAGTTTCAAACACTAAAATATCGAGGCATTTCGTGTTATTTTAACATAAGGAACCTTATACACCAATCGTGGTACCAAACATTTTGGCTACAGCACTTTGATAATAGTTGAGTCCCAAAAATATCACCACGAGATTATTTAGAAACTACAACTTTTCCAAATTGTTTAAAGGTATGATTAGAATTGTTTTATAACTAACAGCAATATGCTTACAATAATTATCGACACCTTCGACCATCTTAGCCTGAACTTTTTGCGTCAGGCTGTCTGACCTTTTGGCAATTATGTATTTAATATGCAATGTGCTTGACCTCTACTTTACACGTAAATTACAGCATAAAAATTACAATGATTATAGTTTAGGTATAATTGAACAATTGAAAAGATTTCAAGAGCCCCCAACAATTACTAAATTATTCCATCTATTCTCTGTTTCTTATTTTCTAACGATAATGCCAAACATACTGTCCTTAAATGTTGTCCTTATTAGTGGTGGCATCACGTATCATTCATCAATCCACTTATTCATTTATCAATACTATTTCTTGATATTATATCTCGATTGAAATAGGAAGTATCGACCTTATAGTACCTCGCGTTTGAGATTGGAATGAGTTCTCGTTGACACCAGGTTTTTAATGCCGGCTGCCATTCTCCACGCGACCTTCTTGTAGTCACGACTCACTGCCTCCTGCAACAAGATATCTCGATACTCGATAGAAATCGTCTCGGTTCGTAACGACATCGACACCGAGTCTAACCAACTCTTCGTTGCAATGTCTATCATCATGTACATTGACATTCATGTTTCTAAGTTTACGTAATAGGGACAATTTGTGTTTCTTTAGAGAATAAATTTTCCTATCAATCGAAGTCATTGGAGTTAGAGGTAATTCAATTTCTAATTAGCTTTTTATTTGTTTCCTTTGAACTTTACGAGAACAATGGATGGTTTTGATTGGTTATTGAGAAAATCGGTGTTGTAGATTTGTTTATTGGATGTTTCTATACAACGTAATTAATAAGAAATCCTTGATGTAGCAAAGTTTTTATGTTTGGACTGACGGACCCATAAATTGCGATCTTGACATTTAATAAACAGACGAAACTATTTAATATGCATGACGGCAGAGAACATTTTGATTGATTAATGATTATTTTAAAATATCTGACACAGTTTTGTTTAGAAAACATCTTACAAAATATATTAAAATATATACTAAACCTAGTAGCGTTAACATTTTATAAAAAGCCTTCGAATAATTAAAAAATATTGTGAATAAAAAGCAATTGATACAGCATTAAATAAATAATAAATTGCCAATGAAATTATTGCCTACTCCAATATTTATACATCGAATATTTGTTTTCTCGCGGCTTTGCATGTTGGCATTATTGCCGAACAACTATCGAAACGCTGCCATGAATGACAATAATGTTGAAATAGAAATTAGTTTAGTAAAAAATTGCAAATCTCGATTTGAATTTCAACAAACTGACATGCAAAAATATGTAAATAATAAAGAAATCGCTCCTAGTCTCGAGGTCAACGTCGAAGTGTTCAATATGAGGCAATATGTTTAAATTTTGAAACGTAACGCTGAATGTTGGTACTTCTGATAATAATTCAAAAGTAGATCTATTGTTTATGCTCGTTGCAAACGATTTATCATTTTGCATGCTAAATTGATATACTTAAGTTCTCACAGTTGGGACTTCGTTTCGTCATGCAAATTATGATGAAGTAAGTTTCCTCAATTAATTAGATTTCAAAGGCCTCTCGTGGATAATTATTAACAAATTTTCTAATCGGTCATTTAGTTATACATCATGTTTTTATGCGTAGATTTTGTAACGGTTCGGAAAAGATTGATTTAAAATTTGGAGCGTGATAAATTCATTTTTATAGAATAACTGCAAATTTCTCGGTGTATCAGGTATGCGTTTAATTCATGTGACTCGTTTTATCTGCACCAATTTTTGGTATAAAGTTATATTTAAAATAAATCGAGTTTTTTTTCCAAAAAAAATAACTTGTAACTATATCTATATCTATATCAGCCCATATACGTCCCACTGCTGGGTACGGGCCTACTCTACAATCGAGAGAATCGATTGAGAGTGGTTAGGCCATATAGTCCACCACGCTGGCCTAGTGCTAATAACTAAAATTTGTAAATCTATTCATTGTCCGTGTGAATCTATGATCCCATACGATTCGTTTAGAGTTTGACCATGGCAAAATCTACCTGGCCTATACTGCCTATTTCTTTAAGAAAACAAATAATAATTGCGTACAAACAATTTTTATCACATGCATCCGCTCAATCAGCCATCAACAGATAACTCGTGAGAATAGGAAGCGTGACTTTCACCGACGTGTTGCCTTTTTCATGTTGTTCCGTTTAGTTTCTTGCGTTGTCTCATTGTTGACAACCTCTTTTATAGTGGCTAGCTTTAGTGTAGAAACATTGTATTTACTTTTGGTACCACCTTGTGATTTTTGTACCATGTTTGGACGTAGACTGTACGAAGTTAAGAATTTATGTTCATACTTCCGTTATGGTACTGATGTTTCATATTTGGATTGTTTATAATAATACTATTCAAGAAATAAATTTTGACAAAAACTATTTTGCCTTATTTAATAGTATTCCCGTATAAGAGACGATCATTATTATTCTATAAGTGACTTATAACTGTCTAATTGGGTATTCTACCCATTTTCAAAAAGTCTTTTAAGTTGTTCCTAAGATTAAGACAAACTATTTAAAAAAATATCAAAATTTTATTCGCTCGGCAAGTCCAATAAAAAACCATTTAAAATTTAAATTTTAAATTTATGCGCGCAAATATGTGAAAACGCTAGGCGCCATGTTCCTTTAAAATGATACGTCACTCAACCAGTAAACAACCTGTGTTTGTATGAGCTCTTGGACACCGGAGGGGGTATTCTACTTACGGAATGACGTAGAATCGTTATCCATCATGGCGGCAGCCGTTTCACATATTTTTAGGACAGATAAAAAAATTTAAATTTTCAAAACGAATTATAAAATTTATTCCTTGGAAATAAAAACTGAAATTAACATATACTTATTGCTTAATGCTCTACTATATACATTTATAGTTTTTAGATTTTTTCTTTCTTATAGTAAAATACCCAATTCTACTTTGCCCATCTAGCTTGCGTTAGTAATTGACGAAATGCATTAATGTAACTTGAAATAACCTCAATTATTTAAGGTGTACTCTTTTTTTCTCTTAGTCATGATTGCCAAACAACTAGTACGCAGTTGTCATCTTTTATCTTATTGTCAAAATGCATGCAATCTGTTATGTCAAAAGTTGATGATACAATTACATTATTAAAGCAACTTCACAAAGCCTACAAAGGCATCGCAACACATTTGCAATTGTACGAAGCGATTACATATTCATTTTTGTAATCCAACAACGTAACTTTTCAATGGTCCGTTATTATTTTTGAAGCAAGACTTCAAAAAACATGATGACTGGCACAAACCGCTCTCTGTAAAGGTTATAACCGCATTTTTTAATGAGTTTGGTATTAAGTGAAATAAAACGCATAGATCCGGTGTAAATGTCAGTAAGTGAGGGTAGGATTACGAAAAAATGCCGGGATTAAGAAATATTTCACTACGTGTGCTATCATCATTTAAAGTTCTCGGTAACATGTGCGGTATGAAATTGCTCAGACTGATGTAAAAAGGTCTCTGTTTTTCTTGTATATATGATTTGTTTTTGATAGCTCTTAAGTCGTGCTTAAATTGTCTGTCGTCAGCGTAGTTATTTTTGTTTATTACTTTGATTAGTGTTTAAACCGAGTTAAAAGTAGATGCATATAATTTGTGCGTATTTGCGAATATCTCAAAAGTTAATTGGCAGATTCTGATGCGGTATAATCGGTGGAATAACTTTTAGGTAACGATTTTAGAGGTATCTATGAAGGAATCATTCTTACCTACAAGAATATAGGTAAAAATTTAGATTCCATTAACATTAGAATCAATTATTTATTGTTTAAAATAAATTAAAGCAAGGAAACTGACGAAAAAGGCAACTATTGGATAAAAATATTTTTTCCTTTAACGGTCTTTCTTCTCCTAGTCCGTTTTAAAACGTGGTTTATTTAAGTTTTATTGGACTATTAATTTATTAACTTAGGTCACGTACGGTTAGTATTAGTCATAGCGGACGGTCCCGACCTTGTTGTAAGGCTTTCACATAAGTCACGTGCGACAGTTTTGGCTATAATCCAGAGAAATTGTCGTGCATTTTAGTGTTAAATTATAGCATTTTTTTACAAATTGAAATATTAGAGGCTGTTAAAGCAAATAAAAAATATTATTGTAGTGTTTGTAACAACATACTACACGACAAAAAATATGGAATTTTATTTGTAAAATAATTTTGCTAATGTGCAAATATACACACGCAATTAATAAGAGACCCTTCGTAACGGCGTCTGTTAATATAAGGTCTTAAGTTCGATCGCCAAGCGCTGATAAAATTTTCGATGATCAATAAATGTTTATTTTGGGAGTGTATTAGACAAAACAAACTAGTTTCTCATAACCATGACCAAAATCAAGTAGATTGTTATGGTTCGAGACTACCCATATCAGGATTTATTAGGTACATATTCTTACATATTCTATTCACAATTATATTAAAATCAATTCAACGCGTCCTATTTGATATGAATGCAAAACTTTTTCTTACATTTTAATAACCTTTTCTTTTCCAATCCTAACAAAAAAATGCCTCGCAACATTTTTCTCGAGACTCAACTCAAGGTTCACACCACCCGACGTAATGACCGGAACAGTCCGCGTCGCTTACGTTACGTTACGTATGAATGAGCCCCAAACGGTCATTGATAGTGCGATCGCGAGCACGTGGGCCGCGGGAATGCTAACCATGTGAAAACGACATGGTTTATCGCTCAGATTAAATATAGAGGAGGAAAGTTGTAGGATACTAGCTGTCTGCATTGGGTTTGCTTGGGTTTTCGATTACTTTTTGCATATTATTTTATCTTTTCGAACAAATCTGATTATTTTGAGCGTCTGAAATACGAGTTTCTATGTAAGGTATAAATTTTTTAACGTGTGCAATACAAAGTTCATTGTTCCTATCTAAGGAATTTTGAAGTATAAGGCAATTAGGAGAATTGAATACTAGGAGAATTAATGAAATTATTTTGATTAAAGAATTCAGTGGCTTAGTCTTGAAAAGTTAACAAACAAACAGAGCAACTTTCGCGGTATAATATTAGTATACATTAGAAACCACTTTGCTTATTTCTTGTTAAATATTTATGAGTGACACGTTGTAGATGTGTTCGAAGTAATAGCCTTGTTAGGAATGGAATTGACTATAGAAGACCGCGGATTCGATCCCGGGACATATCTATGACTTTAAATAGTGACATTTGAATACATAGTTAATTATTACCAATATCTTACCATAAAAGAAAATGTGGAAATTCGAAAGTGTGGAAAGTCTTACTATAATGAATCGCGAATAAATACATACAAACAAATATTTCGGGATCGGTTTTTTAGTCAACCATGCTAGCTCAGCGGGTTCTAGACCTAACATGTCTTTGATTATTCCAGGAGAAATCTTAGGCTCTAGATTTGAAACACCTCTGCATTTTTTATTGTGGTACTTTCATGCAGTTTTCATCGCGATGTTTTCTTTCGATAAAGTAACCATTGAATTAAAAATTAAATACCAGTTCTAACATTTCTAACAGTCCTTGGTTAACTTACTCATTATTTTAAGCCTCAAAAAATATTTCTCACCAGTAAGTACTGACCCCTTTAACTCTAACCCTTCTCAATCGTACTCTTGATTGTAGAGGAGCCCCGTGCCATGCAGACTATGGGCAGTATATGGGCTGATACAGCAATAAGTACTGAAGCATCCCACGATTAACTTGTATCTGCGGAAGTTAAACGTCGCCGGACAGACAGACCGTCACGTCACACCGTCCATCACGAAAGAAAAGGTTCCGACGAATTCAGAACCTCTAACTTTTTAAAAAGTCGGTTAAAACAACGCGTCACACTCAACGCTTTACGTGATTTATCCACATTTTAATCTGATAATTGCGTTCGCGTGTTCCGTTGAATATTTCAGGTATTTGCTAATGTGAGCTGAATATGTGATGTATCATTATAATATTATATTTATATCGATAAGCCAAGTACAGCAATAGTGATTTATTATGTACTAAAAATCGCTGATGATATAGTAACGGTCAATTTGGGATTCAAAGGAGTTGTTACGGGCAGGTAGTGAATATTGTAGCTAAAATTTAGCTGTTTCGGTTACAATTTCACTAGGAGACATTACGGTACGTACAAGAAAAAAATTGCTGTGGAAAAGTTTGGTGGAGACTTTATTTAGCAGTGATTTCGGCTAAAGATAATTATGAAAGTATGAGGAACTATACCATAATTTAATTATAATATATTATCTTCCTTAATTTTACGACAATAAAATGCTTGCCTTAAAAATCAACATAATAAAGTTGTTCTGGTTTAAAGCGAGGTCACCAGCGATTGTGAATCTATAAATATTGTAAACAACAAAATTGCAATGCATACAATGTTCATTTACTTTTTAGTATAGAGTCACGGCGAGGCTATTAAACATTTTATGAGTTTGGTGAAAAAACTAAACGTTTTTTTGCCAAGGCTCGTGAAGATGATTTTCGAAACATTGCTTACAAATATGTTATTATGATAGAAAAAATGTATTGACTTTGTAGAATCTTATTAGGAGTATTTTTAGAGCTTTAGAGCTAAAGTATGCTCTTATTCTACAGAATTTACGTGCCAATTCGACCAAGACTTACGACTGTCTAATAGAAAATCGCCTCAATTGCTCTATCAGTGAAATTACCAACAGATTTTACTTCATCCATTATCTTCATATTTTGTTCTTTCACTTTCCTTCATTTTTGCCATACAATATGATAAAACATTTTCATTTGACAGCCTCCGTGACGCAGTTGGTTAGACGCCGGATGTGAAACGAGAGGCCGCGGGTTCAATCCCCGAAACAAATATTTGTGTGAGCCACAGGTATTTGTTTCGGGTCTGGGCGTTTGTGAGACCGAAAAGTCTCTCGTAGTTCCTGATACCCACGACAGAAGACTCGATCTTAGTGTGGGATCAGGACTATGTATGTGACTGTTGGGTGTATTTATTATTAATATTATTTGTCTTGGTATCGAGCAAAGACATTACTCGAATTATATAAAAACATACCACAGTGCCTTCTTAATATTCTTATATTAATGTCTATAATTTTCCACAATCACATTCACGATATGCAATATTATCGTGCGCTACACGTAGTTTATTGTTATAACACAACACTTTAGACAGTTTTCATTGCGCATAATAAAATTCATCGGGAATTGCATACAAAGTTGCACGAGTGTGAATTTATGATAAGGATCTTAGTTCACTATTGTCATTTAAAAACAATTTCTTAGCGGCATCATACCTTTAAGCTAAATGACTTGTATGCATAGACGCAGCTCTTATGATTTAAGGAATGTAGGGGAAGTGAATGAATGAGAAAGGCTGAGGTCCGTTAAGAATGTCGTAGGTCCAAGTCCTCCATTAAAAAGATACAAGTTGATAGAAAAGACCATAACTTACGTATAGGTTTGCAGTTAGAAGATAACTTGCCTCAGAATGAAATGTGTTGAGAAGTTCAATTAGACCTTATAATCCCTCTCCCACTTATTCCATTATCAAAGGTTGGCTCATGAGTATTCAGAATTGGGAGTGGACAAATGTCAATTAGGAAAAAATACAAGTTAAATCGCGAGACAAAGTACAATAAACATTTCTATCATAATAGAAATTTCGCGTAGAAATTTCAACCTAGCATTATTATATTATAAACGTAATACAAAATAAATCGACAACCAGGAAACGGCGTGTCGGCTGCTCCAACAAAGCAGAGAATGCATGAATTGTTGAATGTTTAATTAAGAATACAAAGTTATTTAATTTTGATATATTCATAGAAAGCTCACGTTCCCATGTCACAATGGCCGCCACCTTATTCAAACGTTACGCAATGCTCACTACACAATTAGAAGTTCGCGATGGATACGACGTCATTTTCAAATGTTCTATGGATATGACATCAAGACAAAAGTGATGAAAGTGATTACAAAACAAACTGTTCACGTAATGTTTTGTTTTAATTATAAGTACCGTATGTTTATGTGTTTGGCTGCACAATCTTTTACGGCTTTCGGACTTTGATGCGTATTAGCAGGTTTTATTGAATTAGTCAGTTGATTTGTTGTGTTTCATTATGTCTATTAATGTTTTATATTGGTCTCTTCAAATGCATGCTACTGACCATAATCATCAACTTTTCTCTTCAGTGTCAGTTAGTTAGTAGTTACACATTTTGTTGCTGTTATTTCTAAAGTCGAAATCAGTTGCACGTTTAAATTGCATTGTTAATGAACGTAATATAATAAGTCAAATACCTATCTATATAATGACGAATTTGCTAGAACACAATTTAGATGCCCATGAAAACCACATACAATTTTGCAAAAGGAGAGACGAATGCGTACTATTAAAACCTCATTCGCACAGCATGCACGTTGCCCGTATGTCGACAAACGGTTTCACACAAGCAGCTGTTATCAAAACTGCGATGCCGTGAATCCGGTGGAAGACGCAGGCACCTGTCGCCGCACACTTCGATCACCTGATGTTTTGAACTTTCGCATCCGTTTTCCGGTATATAGAGTTCTTTTATTAGCGCTTGTGGGTTTGCTGTGTTCAGTTTAAAGTGATTTTTAAAGTTGGTTTTGATTCGATGTCAGAATTCGTAATGAATAATATAAAAAAAAGTGTTAATTAATTATTACCAGTAGGTATTGGTTTTTAGTCTAAGGAAACTGTATTCTATCAATTATATTTTGAATTTAATTATATAAATGTCTAAAGTTAGCCCTTAATGTGGTTGATTGTAATGTTTTATACTGTGGTTTGTGGTTACAATATAAAAATCACATATTTTGTGTATTTTTGTAAAATTAATATTTGTTAAATGTTGTTTCGTTACGATGTTGGTTGGTTTTTACATGTTTTTGAATTTTAAAATTCAGCTGAATATTTTAATTTTTAATTTTTGTAACCAGGCTGTACAAATTTAAAAACCTGTACATAAAATAGTAATAATATTTAATTTTGCTATTACGTTTGGCATTCAAAACTGTTGAATATTTTTGCATGAAGATTATTTTTCCAAAATTTGCTTCACACCTATGTTCTCGAATGATTTGTGATCTTCGAAGTCATAAAGATAGTAGAAATTTAAATTCATAAAAATGTTCACACTTTCTGGTATGTAAATTTGAGGAAATATATTTCTCATACTTTCTTTTCTATTATGAAAAGATGGATAAATGTATAATAATTTTATTAAGGTACGTATTTTATTTTCGCTATTATTTTCGATACTTCATTAGTACCTATTCAATTACAAGTTGCGTGGCTAAATACTTTTACATGTACTTATTTTTTATACTTTTATTGACCTTATATTTTTCGTTCATTCCTAACTCTCTATAAACTAAAAAATATATCAATATCATAAATAAATATTTATATATAAGTAATTATCTGTTGCGGGAATACGAGTATACACAACTACTTATCCGTTACGGTGTTACATAACATTATCTCATTATATGTATTCAAGTTTGAAATTAAAGAAAATAACTAGTTTCAATGTGTGGGAAATATTATGGATGGTAAAAGAAATGATTGCATAAGAGGTGTAATTTCGAACTAATTGCATCCGTTTAATAAACCGGAAGGTGGCAGAGTATAAATATTTTTTATTTGGCGCCTTATCCTCCTTCGACATTAGTTCCGTTTAGGTATTTTGACATATTGGTCGTCTGTGAGAACTTGCAAGTTAAAAGTTGAAATTTTTTATGGCATGGAAGCGGCTTAGTAAGCGGTTGATTGGATTGAAAGAGATAAGAACTAGTGATTCCTAAAGCCTGAGAAATAGGTGGCCATCAAGATCTGAAAGGATAGAGGTTAGAATATAGGATCTACAAAGCACTGTACAATATACAGTACCTACAAAATCTACGCAAGGATTTCTTTAACTACAAATGTAATTGTTTTCAGATAACAATGGTTGATTAGGTGCCTGTACAGTATATGTTATGTATTGCAAAATCGATTAAAATAATTTCTTAATCTTTGAAATTAAACTAGGTTTTCACAACTCAAACTAGAGTACTTCTAAATCTAGTGTAATACTCGTAAAGCCTTCAACGAGAATTCCTAAACACTATATCAGATTTTAATCGTGTTTATTTATAACACGTACACAGTTAATAAAACCTCAGTGTAATTCATAATGGTTTCTTAGATTTATGCTAATGTTACACATTGAAATAAAACAATTTTTTATTTCTTAGTGTTATTCTACAAATTTTTACCTATTTAAGTTCTTTACGCGATAAGTACTTACTATCGGTATGTCCTCGATTTTTGTGGCGTATTGCTATGCTAATAATATGTATTTAGTGGTACATAACAATGCTCGCGTAACCGTGTTTATCTGATTAAACCTTTGCTATATACTTTTTTACGTAAAACCTTTGCGATATGGCAAGTTTGATATTTTACATCTGTCTTGGTTCTAGTAAAGTTAGATCCAAAAAATAAAAAGCTTGGCGAATTTTTCCAAGACTAAATGTTGCATATGAAATTGTTATATTTATAAATAATCTATGAAAATACCTTGCCCTGTTGAGCCGACAAAATCATGTTTTAGATGTACTATAATATTTCACAACTAATCTCTCCTTAACTTGTACGGTTTTAAGTCTAAGTCCACCATAATATATGTATCCAAATATGATTTGTTTTTTTAACCATTCCCCTCATACGCATAAATTTTAATGATTACCACCATTGCCTGCTGCTAAAAATAAGAATTAATGTCTTTAACAAAGCATAAAGGGATTCAATTAGCCAAAATGGCCTCGAAGCCAGTCCTTTATAATTTATAGTATCGCCAAAATGCTTTCTGCCAACTAAACTATTTATCTACTTTCTGAGTTTCGTCCTATTTCCATTCTTCCTTTCCTTTCCAAAGTCCTAGAACGTCTAATCCATACCCAACTCAATGGTTTCCTCTCCAAGAATAACTTACTAAATCCACTCCAATCTGGGTTTCGTCCTGGACATAGTACGACTACCACATTGACACATATCACAGATGGCATCAGATCAGGCATGGAGGAAGGCAAGCTGACTGTTCTAGCTCTGCTGGACTTCAGCAATGCCTTTAATACCGTCGACTATGACGTATTACTTACCATGCTACGTTCTCTTAACATATCTCCAATGGCAGTTGATTGGTTTCGTAGTTACCTGTATGGACGCCGGCAACGCATCCGTGTGGAGGAAAGTTTTTCTTCCTGGTGCCCCGTATCTGCTGGCGTACCTCAGGGCGGCGTGCTATCTCCTCTTCTCTTCGCTATCTTTATAAACTCCATTACCAATCTTCTTCGCTCCTCCTACCACCTCTACGCTGATGATCTCCAGATTTATACTCAAGCTCCTTTAGACAGGATGGCAGATGCGATTGCGTTAATCAATACAGACGTTCAACATATCTGTGGTTGGAGTAAAGCTCACGGTTTAAAGATTAACCCTTCGAAAACCCAAGTCATTGTTGTCGGCAGCCCCAGGATGATATCGAAGCTTGACTTGTCCCAACTACCAAGTGTCTATTGTGATGGTATCGCGATTCCATTCAGTGACTCCGTCCGCAATCTGGGCATACACATTGACAAATCTTTCACCTGGGGTCCACAGCTCTCGGAATTAAGCCGGAAGCTGTTTGTTTCCGCAAGGTCCTTGCGAAGGTTACGCAACTTTCTACCCGTTTCCACGAAGATTACGCTTGCGCAATCCCTCCTTCTCCCCATCCTTGATTATGCCGATGTCAGCTATCTTGATATCACCGAAGACCAACTTAATAAACTTGAGCGCCTTCAAAATTTCTGCATAAGATTCATATTTGGTCTTCGCAAGTATGACCATGTTTCTGAGTTTCGTGCTAAGCTCAAGTGGTTACCTATACGACTTCGTCGGAATACTCACATCCTTTCTCTTCTTTACAATATTTTGTTTAATCCTCTCACCCCTTCTTATCTTAAAGAACGATTTATTTTTCTTCATGACTCACATTCGAGATCCTTGAGGTCGTCTGAGAATCTTAAGCTGAGAATGCCTGTGCACACCACGACATTTATGGACAATTCTTTTACGGTCAAAGCAGTTCGATTGTGGAACGCGCTTCCTGTTGTGGTGAGACAGGCTCAAACGCTGTCGTCATTTAAGAGGTTGATTAAAGAGCACTACCTTTCTCCTTAACTAGACCTTAGTACTATTCTCTTAAACTAAATCATTTGGCTATGTATAGTATATTTGTTTTTATTCATAACTAAATATATATGTATATATTCAGATATTTATTTATTTATATATATGTATTTATGATTATATGTTATGTATGTATATTATGTTTGTGTATTTATGTTATATGTTTAATTTCACTTATTAAGCTTAAATTATTTATTAGTTACACTGCCCTCTCTCTCTCCTTCTTTTAAATCCATCCCATGGTTGTCTGTAAGACATTGCTGTAGAGCGATAAGACCGCCATTTGTACTTTTTTTTTTGTTTTTTCTGTATTGTGTATTTTAATTTGTAATTGTGTACAATAAAGATTTAAATAAATAAATAAATAATAAATAAACTATAATCGCCTCTTTACCATACTTACATAACTTTATAAACACGTGTATGTAAGTAGGCTAGCTAATGACTATTGTATTTCTTGCGTAAAGTTATTTGCACATTTAGTTGCTGTTAAAAATCATATTAATAAACGTTGCATAACTATTAAATAAACATGACATAATCATAAAATCTCATATTTTTGTCAAAATTATTTTTAAAATACTTATTTATGAACAAACACACTGCTCCTATTAAAATAACTATTTACAAAAATATGACATAAATGTAAATATCGATTGCTTAAGAATTCCAATCGCCTTGGCTATCGAGTGGCTTTAAGTGGCAATTGAAAGATTCTTAACAACGTTCACTTATCTATGTACTATCCCACAGAATGACCTTTATATGATATAACTATGAAAAACAACGTTGTTTTTTATATAAATGACGCAAGACCTCACTATGGATTTGAACTATGTGTATGTATGTTGGTTACATTAAACAAATATTAAATAATTCGTACGATTGAAATAATATCAAAATACTTCACATAAAGAATAAAGCTTAATTATATGTTCCTGTAGCAGAAAAGAAAGACAAAAATAGCTCAACTTAAAAATTGGAGATATAACAGTCACCAACCCAAATGCTACCTCTATTCAAATTACGCAATACATTTCACGCTCATAACGAGCTGGCGCGAGTGTAAAGAAAACAAACCCAGCATTCTATACAAAATTTCATTAGTCACGGATCACTTCAAACACTATCTTAAATTTTGTTTTTTTAACAATGGACGAGGTGTGGGGGTCGGTATGAGAAGACTTACTAATGAGAAGTATAAAGTACCGCCATGCATTTATTTTTATGTGGTAAGGGCTTTTTGGAATGATGCGTGAGGAAAATGGAACGAGGGAATTCTTATGTAGGGAATATAACTGAATTAGAAAAATATGGTGATCTTAGAACAATATACCTGATGAAAAGTATAGTGCAATTTATGTTGTATTGTTATTGATTGCGGGTTGACACGATTATGCCGGCCTGATCGTAGGCAAAAAGCCTGAATTAATACCAGGAAAAAATATATATTTGCGGATTCGTTGACAGAACGAATTTCGAAAAAGATACATTAAAATGTTAGACGTTAAGACGCATGTTGCAACAAACAAGTCTTTTAAGCAACTAGTGCGTATGTAAATAAGTAATCTAGACTCGATCTTATTTGGTAAATTATATTCATTAGCATTATCTAATGTCTAAATTATAATCGAAATGTAACCAGAAGTGCATGAATTTCCAACTGTTACACAAGTGTAACTGGCCATGCGATTTAAGTTTGTAAGACTATTGATACAAGATTGAAAGTTGTTTGAAGTAAGTTAATGGGTAATTGATAGCGCCTCGCTTCCCTGGCACATTGAATCTTCAGCAAGTCTACTCTTGAAATTAATATCAATATCAATCCAAGACAATATAAGACCAATTACGGAACCGATTTGTACAACTTCGCTACTCTTGAAACAAGAATCCTAAGTCTTGCATTGGTGTCGAAATATTCGTAAGATCGGATTGTGATAAGAGCGTTACAAGTGAAGTTAGCCCTGCGACGCTTAAAATAGGGATGTCTGGCAGTGACAAAAAATCGGTACACTATTCTTAAACATTATTATTCGCTTTTTAAATGTAGTAAATACACCTTTATTTGAACGGAAAATAGTTCATTCATATTTTAAACATATATAAATACGTATTTAAGTAATCTCATATGCTTGTATTATTAAATCTAGATAACACTTGGATAAAAAGATTTTGTTTCAAGCCCAATAAAAAATAGTACGACTGCTTTGAAGTTCGAGAGTGTCACTTGTATAAACAATGCATGTCAAATTAAATAAACAAATCAGTCATCGGGAACCACAGAGTACATTCTATATATGGAGATCGGGAACTGTGGTACTATGAGGACGGCGGCGTATGTTCAATGGTTAAAATATGCTGTTTTATAATTTGCACTTGTTGATTTAGAAGAACTATGTTACAATTATTTACTGTAAGTGTATGATCGTAAAGAATTGTGATTGAATAATATAATGAAGCGTGGATAATGAAGGTACATCTGGGTATTATTGAGTAAAACGAGTGTCCTAAGTTTTATACTTTGGTTTCAAATCATCATTTGATTCCATTAGGTCAATTCGATAAATATTTCTTTCGACACGTGCTACTGTCCGAATAATTCCTCTTTAGCGAAAAGGCCATTTCGGTACTTATAACATTAAAGGCGCGGTTCATCAAACATTAGGTTTTGCGTCCAAGAAAGGCGCAATATTATGAATGCAACCAATGATAGGCCCATTTATACATTTTTGAGAATTATCGAACTTGATACAACTTAAAAAAGTACAAGTCAATAACAAACAAGTTAACTTTTACGTATTGGAAATTATTAGATGAGAACACAAGAATAACTCAATATGAGCTGTCAAAATAGCGTCAAGAGTACCGTTTGTATGCGAAACCGACTCCAATAACGAATAATTAAGTTCTTTTAATACCGCTAGCCGTGTGGCGCCACCATCGTATTACAACAGCACTCAGGAGTACGAAAACGACTAATGTTGTATTAAAATTGGTTCTATATTGATATTGTTTTTCAAGAGTAGACCCACAGTTCAGTGAGATGTTATGTCACTGAGAATATTATAGTCTATAGCGCGGTTTCAGAAATGCGCTGTAACCACAACAGTACCGCAGGAGAAATAATGCTAATGCGGTTCGGTTTTATTTTATTTAAGTGAAAAATTACAATTCTAATATTAATAAATCTTGAGTAAGTACACCGAAAAGTAACGCACCTAGTCCTCAAACCACATATAGATATTATACAAATCGTGTCTTGTGTATTCCTATCCATTTACTTCAATTCGGTTCATTCTCCATATTATTTGGCTAAAATATACACCAATTGCCATTTGCCAGTAAATCGTACTTTCAATTCCATGATAAAAAATTATAGGACATACAATATGAATGATTCATTACAATACATCCATGGATTGCTTTCAATATGTTTGTTTTTTATAAAGATGATGATCGTGAACTTATAGAATCAGAAAAAAATCGTTCATATAAGTAATGGCTTACAACCAATACAATTTTAAAAAAAGCAGTACCATTTGCCTATAAAAAAGGATCCGTTTGAGTTTCCAAGAATACATATTACGTTTAAAAAAAGCTTGATTAAACAGTAATGGCCTTATTCATAGATTTAAAACATATTTTCGTTATAAATTAATGTTTTGTCCCTTTCGAAAGTCTTTAGAATTCATTTTGAGCGAAGAAGACAAAACATTCGATAACTAAAATAGGTTTTAAGTCTGTCTGTGAATAAGGCCGTTAATCATTATTCGATGGCATAACACGTCCTCTCTAAAACTTGGTCTCTTCATAAATATTACACAGTACTAGTATGTTCAGTAGACTGCCTCGGTGGCGTAGTTGTATTACGGTACGGTTACAAAGCTGAGGTCTCGAGTTCGTGTCCCGGGTCGGGCAAAGTGATATTGTATTTTTCTATTCATTATCGGCCCGGAGTCAGGAATTTGCGCCCGATATGGCGATAGGCTCGCCCCCTACCACATCGTGGGACGGAACATACTCGGCGAAATGTGGGTGTCCTGGTGGCGCCTCTGCCTTCGGGGATAAAGGCGTGAGTTTATATGTGTATGTGTCTACTAGTATGTTCAACAGGTCCAACAGGTCTATGTGGAGATGCATGGGGGAGGCCTATGTTCAGCAGTGGACTTTCTGTGGTTGAAGAGAGAGAGAAAGAGAGACAGAGTATGTTAGAACGCTACTAGTATATAAATTATATTACGAAGAGTCTAATCAGTTATTAGAAATAATCACGGGGTCAACAGGACAGAAGCTGGTCCACAGCTTTAAATAAATCATCGTGGTAGCTTAATTCTTATAGACACTAGCAAGAAAGCCTTTAAGAACCTCTAGTTATTAAGTAAAACTCAACTTTAATATACAATACCAATAGTTTAGCATACATAAGGGTGTCTGGCCATTTCATTGTAGCATATCATCAATGTTCTATAAACCTATTAAGAAAAAAAGT
Organism: Deilephila elpenor; assembly: GCA_949752805.1. Taxonomy (NCBI): domain Eukaryota; kingdom Metazoa; phylum Arthropoda; class Insecta; order Lepidoptera; family Sphingidae; genus Deilephila; species Deilephila elpenor. Next base: position 9,829,370 of record OX457107.1, on the reverse strand, counting down.
ATTACTACGAAACGGCCTACTGGAACGCGTTTCATAGCAATTATTATATTAATAATAATATGTTCGTAACAGTTATAAAATCCTAAACAATAATGAATAAATAAATGGACCCAATAGTCACTAACATAGCTACACAAATATTGATAATAATGACACAAGTGTCAGGGGTATCAGAAACAACCAGAGGGTTTTTATCCGAAATGAACACCTTTGGTTTATACAAACATTTGTCTCGGTGCGGGGATCGAACCCGCAGCCTCACGTATCACAGCCGGCGACATCGTCACGGAGGCCATCATAATGTTTTTATATGACGCGATGTGTTGAATGTACGCCAACCTAACAACCTTATTAATTCCACAGTCATCTCACGATGTTTCACAACACTCATTACTATCTCAGGAGTCGTTTGCAGTATGTTATAACGTTACCTATCGACAGTTACGTTGACGTTACGCAATATACGCTATATTTAATAGCTATTGTTAATCGATAACTGTTAAAAATATTTTAGTAGCATATAACGGTTATTTTAGGGTGATTTGCACGCGATACTTTAATTGGACATGAGAATGAACAGTCTCATTTGAGTGTGGTATAATAATTGCATTATCTTTAATATATCTAGATATTTGTATTTATTATATAATTAAATGGTTTAATTCGCAGTATAATCTGTTTTGCGTGATGTTTGTGTTTTAAAAAGTCTGATATATTAACCGGGTAATTCATTTTAGGTATGCGGCGAGTTACAAAAAGTAACAAATAAATTGATAATATTTGTTCTAAATCAACAAGATTTATCTAGATTATTTTTGCTCGTAACATTCTTAAGAAATCAAGTTCATCTTCACTCAATGTATAGATATACATATGTATATGTAAACATATTACACCGCTCCTTTAACTCAATATCATGTTCTCGACCATAAAAGTCCTAAAAAGGTCAGTTACACCAATTTACGTATCCCTAAAGAATATTAACATCGCCCCACCGTATCTTCTAATCTGGTTCGAGAGGTTCATTACGTTGCTTATTAAAATTCAATAATGGTAGCATGAGTTCAACGGCGTCCGTACGTGTTTGTACACACGCCCATATATGAGTCCCATCTGTTCTCGTATTTTTATGGTTCAGGTCGGTAATACAAACAGCGACTTACCTGGTGGTATGAGATTACTACCACAGTCCCTATATATATTTAAAAAAGCTGAAAAATAATAATTTGAATAGAGAATAAAAAAAATTATAAAGTTTTATCTTAGGAAATCATAAACTTCATCGTAGTTGCATTTTCGACATTTGAAAATGGAACAATAATGGCGATAAGATGAAGGTTGAAAGATGGTTGGTAAATCTTTGACGATCGCTGTTATTAAAATGGATCGAAGTAACAAAGTGGTATTTCCCGTTGGCGGTCTGTAAAGCCCATTAAAGCCGACCCATTTATACTGTCCAAACTACACCAACGCTCTATCACTTTTAAACACTTCAGCGGTTAAACAGCCGTTTCAAATAGCACGCTATGACGTTGTAATCACTGATGTTATGCTATCCTATATATTGATAACCAATTTAATTTCATAAATAATTTTATGTTATTTTTACGGTGTAATTTTATAAATTTATTTAATATCATTGTCAGTTATTGGTCTAAATAACCGTAAAATAATAACATTAAAACTTAAAGTGAAGGTCAAATATAAGTGTACATTTTTAACTGCTGCTTATATTTTATTCATCAGACAATAGTGGCACTTCTATTCGTACTTAGGTTCTGTTTTGGAACCTATGCGTGACTAGAATTGTTTTGTATTTGTTAAATAGCTAAAAAAACTGTCAGTATAACTTATGATTGTACAAAATAAGTAAATATATAGGATTTTAAAAAGGTTAGGAAATTTAAATAATTCGAATAACATTTAAATAATATTCAAATAACAATGCGAAAACAATGAAACGCTTTTATATTTAATCTTACGTCATTCTGAAGGTCGAGAAATATTAGAAAAGGATTTTTTTCTTTTTCGGCGTGGCTGTATGTTTGACATATAGCCCTCGCCCACGCAAAGGCAAGTTCCACATACAGACGCGGGCGCATCACTGATTTCGTCAAGATGGCCGTCAATCGCCAGCAGATTGCCGCTACTTTCATTATTTTCACTTTCGTTGGAAATAATCTTGTATTAATATTGGTATTTACGTTACTTAATGTAGTAATAACTTCCGCGTCGTTGACAATATTTGAGCCTCTTTTATAATAGTTTTCTAAACGTTTTTATGTAACTTTCGTGTTTGGTATTTCACTTAGTCATGTTTTAAATTGCTTTTATTTCTTTTGCAGATTGTTCACGAGGTTTTCGTGGAGCTTCGCTAATATTTAAGGTAAATTATGGGCTTGATGTTAAAATGACACAACTTTAAAAGCAGTTTGTTGTGAATGTGAGAGGTTTAGTATGAAATCGCGTCTGCCACTTTGACGTGTAAAATAATTGAAATTTCATAATATTATCATGTTATTATCAGATTGAGCTAATGGCAACTTGCAAAGACTGTAAAGTTACGCAGTGTGTTCAATTTTCACATGCGAAATCAAATTTAAAACGTACATAGACCCGGAGCAAGTTAATTTATGTTATAATTTAATAGTACCTAAATTACAGGCAGAAAAACTATTTTAAAAGCCTAAGATCCCTGCTTACAGCAATTAGTTAAGCGGACACTTGGGGCAAAGGCAAATAAAAGTTATGAAAACAAAGGTATTAATAGTTAGTTATAAAAGATTAGAAGTTTTCATATTGTCTAGACGGTATAACTCCATATTATTTACAATCCAGACTTCTATAATGACAAAACCAAATCCTCATTGAACGTTTATGTATGCCTTGAAATTGTATTAATACACTCGTCACTACATTTATACTACACGGCCAACAAACCGCACGGTAGACCAAGTTGCCAAGCAAACCCTGATGTAATCACGCAAACAAACAGTGACACTGGAGTTGTTTTAACACCTAATATAAACTAGCGGTCACCGGCCAGGCTTCATCTGGGTGCTGACACTTTTTAACGCGTAAACAATTATTGCTGTATTTTTAATATTGCTCCGCTCCTATTGGTCATAGCGTTATGTTATATAGCCTATAGCATTCTTCCATAAATTGACTATCTGATACTAAAAAATATATCAATTCGAAACAGTAGTTCCTAAATAAATGCCGTCAAACAAACAATTTCTGTTCAGCTTTATAAATTAGTGTAGATATTTATCAAAATCCACGAGACTTCATTAGTGATTCTAGTGTTAATGTTGCCTCAAAATGCTAAAGTAATTATCGCACAAAAGGTCAAACATTCCGGTCTTTGGTGTTGTGGAAAATTTTAGCCAGTTTTAGCTTCGTCTATTGGATATGCTTATCATATTGTTTCCAATCTGGTTTTATATGGTAATCTGTATTTCTATTGGTAATTTAATTATGCTAATTTCCCGTGGTTAATGCACTGCGATGCATTCTTCTGAGACTATTTGACTTTTTAGTAGAAAATGAATTTCTAAGATAATTTTCGATAGTTATTGGAGCGAGTTTTGCTTAGAGATTTGACGGTAAAACAGATTTCGTTATATCGAAAGTGCTATAGTACTGAGATAATATTTGTAACCAAGAGACAACTACGATGGTATCTGGCAAAGGTAATAACAATTAAGATACATCACAAACAATTCAGTTACGAAATTTTGCTTTTATGTTTCATTGATTTAATAAAGATTGCAGAAAGTTAATAAAATCATTGAGGACTAACTACGTTCAGCAATGGACATTCTAATATTATTAAAATTTGTAATATCTGAGATAATATACTATTTACACAAAGTGTTCTGTTCTGTTAGTATTAAAACGTATATAGTTAAACTAAACAATTTTACATAAATGCAAAATAATACTTTTTATTCATAAGAGGATTATTCAAACTGAATTAATATTATATATTTTCTATTACATTATAAGGATTCTAAGAAACGTGTTATCCTTGGTTCTATTTAAAGCGATATTAAACAAGATAAACGTTTGACATACGCAACACCATCGGATAAGCCAGTCTTACTGCATATCTTGTTTGAACCCTCGATTAGCCTAGTGATCTAACGTCAGCTGAAACACGAGGTCATGGCTTCCCTTCTCGGGTCGATTTAAGAATGTATTAACTCATCTATTGTAATATACAGGTATATAGGTATAGGATTCCTTCTCTCAAGGCTCTGAGAGTATCATGTTGCTTTATAACCGCTGGTGCTATTTTTATCCTAGATATTATGTTATTGTGGAAAGTGTTTTCATTGTAGTGTATTGACTCGGGTTCTTACGTCAAATTATTAATTGTTAAGTGGCATTATCTTGGAATAGATTTGTGTGCGGTATACGTGTACTTGTAAGCTATACATTATTAAATATAAGAAATCTTTGGTAAAATGAAGCTGTTTTCATTTCATTACTACTAATTCTTCCAAGTTTGCACGCATAGCTTTATGCTTAACTTATATTTTACTATTACAATCGTTCTCAGCTTAATTTAGATCGATTTGAGCTTAGAAACTTCTGTACGTATAACACTACTAAAAATATAATCATCCCTTTAGTGGTCTGTATCTCTGAGAAACACAGTTATTTATCAATTTTCATAATTACTTTGTAAAAAGCAGTGTACACTGTTACGTGGTCACTATTCTAGAACTTGTTATTCTAAGGCTATCGGTTAAATGGCATATACGGTAAGCTTACTCCCACACTACCTTACTAATTCGTTGACCTTTGATGCTGAGTACTAAACTTTATCCTTATGGTTGCCTTCTAGGGCATCTGTTGTTGTTAGAAGTATAAATAATTCTATTAGACAGTATAACGCATTGATACTTTGTATCGATAGGTTAGAATTTGGATTTAGCGATAGAGATTTTACAGACATTGATACTTAATAATGAAAGTGAATTTTGATGTTATTATTGTGAATTCGATTAAAAGTATAATTAATTGTTGCCATAAGTCATTGTTTCCACAGAAATTAATAGTTTCATTTCATCAATCACTCAACATTGTCGACTAAATATCACCCGATCTACATCTTATTACTGACTACATAATTTTAAGATTCTCAGGGTCGGTGGATATTACATTCTGATGTATATATTGCATTTATCAAGATGCAATAGCCATTTCGTAGTGGCTGTATTAAAAACAAGGGTAATTGTGGATTTGTGTCAGCACTTCCAAAATCTATCAAATATGTTGTACATTGAAAGAAAACTAATTTTTAGGGAAATAATCGCGGATTTGGTTTAATTTTTACACTTTTTTAACTTCCAGACGTTTCGATTACTTCACAGCATTCGTGGTCACGAGCGGGTTATTTTATTTCAATGTGTAATATTTGCGTAAATCAAAAAAATATATTAAATATGTTGTAGGTATGACTAGTTCCACAGTTCACATCATTACATTTCTATGTGCGTATTTCAAGATTTTGCAACATTACATGACATATCATGGTTGTATCTACGCCGTTGGATATCGTAATGCCTTATATGACTTTGAATGTTTATCAAGATTCTGTGTGTTTTGATTAAGTGGGCTGATTCGGTGGAGTTATATTTAAAGGATTTTCCTTAAATTGAAATTGTTGCAGAATATGACGGACGGTTTATTCCCTTGATCTTTGCTTTGTTTATGTTTTATACTCATTATATATTATGATTTTGTCTCCCGAAGTTTTCTCTCCGTATTTTTAATAGATATCTTACGAACACTCAAAGCATTTTGTGTCATTATTATTGTGTTTACTCGCTTAAACGTTTGCGTTAGGCGAAGTTGTACCACTAAGGAACTATTGATTTTGGCTGTCAAGTATTAAAATAACATTTCTACTTCAACGTACAAGGAAATGGGATAAAATGGTACGTGTATAAATCTTTACTGGTCGAATTAAACTGTGAGAGATGAAAAATGAAATTACAAATTCAATTGCGGTCGCTTATTTAATCATTACTGTGGTTTGAAATGAAATCGCAAGTGGAAAGTGCAAAATTAATCTTCAAGACTAAAAAAACCCGCTTCAGTCTAATCTCTGTATTAATTTTTAGCTTCATAAAAAGTATTGTTTGACAGCTCAATAGTTGCGATTGTATCGACTACGATTGTGTTACAAAATTAATTTACATTGGTAATACAATGGGTGAGATTAGGCGTAGTCCACGTGCGGCCTGTCAGTAAGTCATTTAAAGTCGTAGATATAGTGTAGTTTGTATGAATAATATTAATATAATTAACGTTTGATAGACTCGCAGTGTGACAATCAAAGCGATGAAAAGATAAGATGTAGTATAGAGGCAGAAAAGATGTTTTGTCATGTCGTTTGTCTTTTATTTTGATCTTAATTTAACAGAGAAATCAATATGTAACTTAAAAAAATACCAATTACAGTCTAAAGTTTTGACTATAATTGGTATTTTTAACTTTAGACTCTAAAGTTTGCTAGTTTCTGGGATACAATTTAAAAAAAAACACCTGTCCTTTAAAATAATTCTCAAAGAATTCAAAGGACGAACCTGTAATTCGATAACAAAAAACGTACATTATCTCCTATATTTATTTTCCTCTCAATAACACGGTCCTTACACCCATCAATATACATTCAGCTTTACAATCGAACTGAAACCGGTCTGTCACGGTGAAAATCGAAATCAGTGGTCATCACTACAACATCTGACACTTTCGCTCAGTATAATACCGATAATGACTTACATAACACTAGGTCTTGGTCAAACTGACCCCAGATTAGAGAAATTCGTATATCTACTTAATTTATAGCATCTTGTCTCATAGTGGCAGGTTTGATCTTGAATTATATTTGCTGATTTCGTCGGTAGAAGTGTAAGAAAGTTGGGAAAGTCTTTCTTATTTGGTTTGGGTTAATTATCTTTAGTTTGGAAATAGGCAAAATAAATTATGAATCTGTTTATTAATGGGGCTTAAAATACATGTATACATCTGATTAGGCAAGAAGAAGGATATCCATTACTTCTATATCAGCCCATATATGTCCCACTGCTAGGCAATGGCATATACTACAATCGAGAGAATCGATTGAGTGTGGTTAGGCCATATAGTCCACCACGCTGGCCTAGTGCGGATTAATAAATAAATAAATTGGCATTGGATTGGCAATAATTATGTGAAAATATTTATTTAGTTACTTTTACATTTAGTTTTTTGTATATTTTATGAGTAATAAGTATATTTTGTACTAGTGACACACTAAGAATATCCTTCTACAAATTCTTTGTATCCAAAGGTTGCCTGGCGGAAATTGCTAATTGTGAAAAGGCACATTTACAATACCGTAAAATTCATTTGACATCCTCTATGGCGCAGTTGTTTAGACGTCGGCTAAGAAGCGGCGGGTTCGATATCCGCACCGAGACAAATCTTTGTGGGGACCCCCAAATATTTGTTTCGGATTTTGGTAAGTTACCTAGTATAACAATTATCTTATATACTTATTTTAGTCTTATTGTGGGGTCAGTGTTATGTATGTGACTGTGAGGTGTATTCATTTATTTATATTGTTTATTTCACCTTTATGTTAATACATATATCTCAATATTGTTCTACAATAAAGTGTTTCATACATACTAATAATATTTTTTTTTTTCTAATTCGTTGCATTTTGCTGCACTGTTCCGATACACTAAGCTTACTTAGTACACTTGTCACAATTGCAGAAGTTGCAATAGTGTGTAGGCGAGATAGTCTGTTGCTTAATTTGTTAAGTTTATGAAATGAAATAGGTGACGTCTAATTAGCCAGTCATTCAGTAAGTCAATTCAGTCTTAGGAAACGTTTAGGTCACACTTCGGTGTATAAACTGACGACTCCTACGCTTACATTTACTTCTATAAAACATTTTCTTTATTTGTTAAAAGACTGGTAGAGCATGACTTTGGCATTAAGTCCGCCTGTAAACAATTGTATATAAAGTTTAAATAAATAAAAATTGATTTCGTAAGTTTATATGTGTTGATTTCAAGCGTTTGATGTTTTCTTTTTGGTGTTACGAAACTGCTAGTCCAAAGCCTATTATAACCTTAATTACATCTGTAAGGATCGACTATCGATTTGCTAATATTCTCTTTCTCTGTTAAATCATTGAATCTCAGATATAGGAATTTTACTGCTGAATATAGGCCTCCCCTAAGGTACTCCACATCAACCTGTAAGAGATATTGCCTACGCATCTTTATAAAAATAAGTTTCTTAATGTATTAAATGGGATTTAATGCTGATAGATTTGAGTCTAAGCCTCAAACATTGATTCTAGAGTAAATAATAATAAATAATAAATACACCCAACAGTCACATACATAGTCCTGACCCTACATTAAGATCAATGAAGTCTTGTGTCGCAGGTTTCAGAACTACGAGAGACTTTTCGGTCTCACAAACACCCAGACCCGAAAGAAATATTTGTGGGCTGCACAAACATTTCTCTTGGTGCGGGGATCGAACCCGCGGCCTCTCGTTTCACAGCCGACGTCTATCCAACTGCGCCACGGAGGCTGTCTGTAAATAAAATACATTTAAAAAATAACAGTAATTACAATAAACGGTTTCCTAGCGTATTCACAGTTCAGACAACCTTGCCGAAGCGGAATTGGCGCCGACTGAGAAATCCGTTCGATTTCCGCGTCGGATATTAATCGATACAGTTCAGGTTTAGTTGGTACTGTGACGTAATGCTCGTGTAGAGTTTTGAATATTATGTCATGTCATTGGAAGTATTAAGTTGGTATTAAACTTTAGTTTAAAAGTAAGCGAATTCTTGTTAAATGTATTAGACTTAATTGTAATATAGATTTGTTCTTTTAAAATGTAGCTAGGTTTAGAGATTTATGTATGTTGTGATAGTCGATAAATTTATGGGAGTTCTGACATTCATAAAAGGGTGAATAAGGTGTTTCTAAAATGTTTTCAAATTTATACAATACCTTAGTATTTTAATATTACTCAAGGGATAAGAATAATATGTGCAACTTATGTTATTAAATTACAATAAGATTTTCGTGCATGTGTTTCGTCATAACTATTGATGATTAGTTATCTACAACGCACAATATTTTGACATGAAGTTATAAAAACGTATTTTACTGTTTGACCTACAAACTAACGCAGATTCACAGCAAGCGTATACAAAATAGTCAATTAATAACTCGTTCTGTATTTGAATCGTCGTCCTCGATTCTCCTTTGATTGTTAAATTAATCATTCATACGATTCTCGCTAATTAACATCTGCGTCGATATTAAACGCACGCATCTGTTAAAAAATAACGTTTTTTATGGCTTAGAAGTTTGACTCGACCGTACAGGCGGCTGACCTGGTGAGTGATTACAGATATATGAACATACATAAACACGCACGTATAGATGACTGTAGATACTATTACTAGCAATATAGTTCTTTTTTTTAAATAGGGGTTTTAGGAAAGTGTGGAGATAAGGGCTGGCTCTTTGGTAATTTCGCTCTTCGAACGAAACGCGAAAGCAAAGTTGATACTTTGCCTGAGTTTTCTGTGAAACACTTGTGTCTTTTAAAACACGGATAAATATTTTTTTCCGGATAACAGGGCTATACTAACAAATTAAGAACAATTTTTAAAATTCCTTCAAACCTTTAAACTATGATTTGCCATACTGAAATAAGCCAGGGTTGTGGACTAAAACTGAACCTTTCAATCAAACTCTTGATTGTGGAGTTAATATGAGCCTAATATGAGCTGATACAGATAAAATATTCAATCCTTAGATAACATTATCACAACATTTACATTATTAAGGGTGGTCTCCATCGGAATGTTTGCACTTTGTATCGCTTAGATATTACGGTTCACATTGTCATCAATCTTATTTATTAAATGCTTCCGTTGTAGGTTGTTTGTGTGATAAATCAGCAACTATCTCCGGTTACGCAAGAGTTTCTCACACTCGTTTTTACATGGTAATTAATTGCTTTTAATCGACGTAGTTGTATAGAGATTTTTGTTTATTGGACTTGGATATCTTGATGCTTAGCACTGATAATTTCAGTCGTAGGAAGGCCAGCATTCAATATAGGCTTCCCGCAAATAATTTTATTAGTGACACGTTAGGAATGACCTGCGTCTATCAAGTCCTACTTTTATTAGATCATTTGCCTCCTGTTATTGTGATTTGAATGTTTAAACAAGTTCTTAATAAACGTGAAAATTATAATTAGTCAAGTTATGTTCAACAATTTTTTTTACACTGCCCTCTCTTTCTCCTTCTTTTAAATCCATCCCATGGTTGTCTGTAAGACATTGCTTTATGCGATAAGACCGCCATTTGTACTTTTTTATGTATGTTGTTATTTTTTGGTGGACAATAAAGATTTAAAAAAATAAATAAAATTTGAGAGTATTAATGAGTTGGCACTGAAAATTGAGGCGGTGTTTTTAGTATAGGCGGCGGTTATCAGTTACCAAGACCCGTCTTTATAGGCAGCATAAAAACCAATTTCATTTGAATAGATAAGAAATTGTAATGGATTAAGCAATAGACTAATAAACGAGGGAAAGTGCCTGTTGACTATTAATTTTAAATCGACGAAAGCTACACAAGTAATAAACGGTAAATTATGTCAACGTTTCAGTAATGTAAGTGCAATTGATAGCTCGTTGTAGACAGGACGTCAAGACAAAAAACAAACAGGAAGGCGACAAATGCAGTGAAGGGGCGTGAATACGCTTCCGCGGCAATGAATTTAGCCACGGAATTTAGGCATGACGATGAGAAAATAACAGTTTTTTGAAGTGAAACTTCTTTATCGGGGTTGGAAAAAATTTTTCGTTACGCGTCACATTCGTCCGTTACACGCCATCTTTTTTTATTTAGTAAATTAGTACCCACTTCAGTAAGCCACACCCCCAACCGTTTCCAAGCCCCACCCAAAATTTTAAGTCCCACCCACTTTTTTGTAATTTGATCCTTACCCCCCCCTCTGGCCTTCCCCCAACCTAAATCCAAAACAGTGCCCAATAGCCTCCCCACGAAACCTCCCCCCCCCGCTTACCCCACCCTAAAATTTTTACCTCCCCCCCCCTACTCATATCTCCGGCATTATCCATCGTAGACCCACTGACCTTGGGTTCATTGGAACCGGCTCGGTGAGGGCTACAATCCTGCCCCAACAGAATTCCCGAATTCCCCCTCTACAACTTTCCCCACCCAAAAATATTTTAAGGTGCCCAATAGCCTCCCCACGAAACCTAAACCCCCCCCCCCGCCCCTACCCCCACCTAAAATTTTTACCTCACCCCCCTATTCCTATCTCCGCCAATATCCATCGTAGACCCATCGACCCTGGGTCCATTAGAACCGGCTCGGTGAGGCCTACAATCCTGCCCCAACAGAATTCCCGAATTCCCCCTCCACAACTTTCCCCACCCAAAAATATTTTAAGGTGCCCAATAGCCCCCCCACGAAACCTAACCCCCCCCGCCCCTACCCCCACCTAAAATGTTTACCTCACCCCCCCTAAACCTATCTCGGCCAATAAAGGTCGTGGACCCACCGAGCTTGGTATCCTCGGAACCGTCTCGGTGAGGGCTACAAATTGGCCCCGATAGAAATCCCAAATTCCCTCAAAAATTTCCCCCCTCCTAAACTTAAACTTTATTTAATTTAGCTTTATTTTACCAATTCTGTAAATTTGTAAATAGTAGATCATTTTTCGAAAAATGATGTCATAAAGAAGTTTCACTTCTTACGTGTGTACACTAATACACACACACATTTTTTTTGTTTTTTTACGTGCTGGATACAATTTTTTTTGCCATTGTTATAGTTTTATTTAAATATAGACGTTATATTAAAATTTGTTGTAATAATCATGATTTATACTTAGTTTAGTACAGCTTATTACACGTGAATTACTGGGAAAATCCCAGTTCGATTTGAGTTTTCTTAGTAAACCAATGAATCTTAAATGTAGTGTGGTCCTGACAAAATATCGATATCGCCTGCTTTGGCATTCGATAAAATTATTTTTTCGGATTTCTCGTACTCTACCATGACATCATTTAAAGGATTTCGTATCCAGTTACAACTGAAGAGCGTGTACCGAAGGAACTAGGGCATCAGTAACTAAAATCACGATAAAAAGCGACTGCTTATTTTTTTCGTTCTCTGAGTGGCATTGGCACGGTTTTTAGAGCCGGTTGGTTACACGCACGGGGTTCAGGTCAATGCTGTACTGGTTTTCATAGCCTGTCAACATAAATAAAGCTGCACATATAACAGAAAACACTTTATTATAATTCAGCCCATTGTACAATATCAACTTACCTTTTTCGTGTAGTTGTTGTGAATATGCTAATTTCACCAATGCGTGGTGACAGAATGTCACGCGCTTAAATAAAACCTTTAATTGTATTTTTTATTCTAATTATAATTAATACACTTGCACAATCTGTGGTAAATTCGAAGTGTCATCAACATTAACAAATTTCAAATTTAGAACACCAGTTCACCTATATTCCAGACAATGGCGATCAATAACAAAAGCCTTATGCAATCGATCATTACAATTTTTAAATTAGTATCGATTCACGAACCGTAATTCGATTATGATTTAGAATGTGAACTTTAACATGAAAAGAATAGAGTCCAATTTTGTAGTGGGTCAAGGGTTTATCGTGGCAGTAATTTGGAGCCCTTTTAAAATCGATGATGAAAATATGATACGTGAGAGTTGCGTGATGTGGGGGCTGTATAATTCGCTCATTACTTTAATAGCAGATCGGTATTGCATCGAGTTTCGCGCCCCATGTAATTGCAGAACTTATGGATGTACTTGATGTTTTAAATGGAATATCGGGCATTAAATCGTTCGAAACTGTTGTCAGCATACTAATTATTAGTTAAACAAGTTTAAAATGAGCAAGATTACAAAATGATTAATGAGTATTGTAGCATTTTTTGTTTCGGGTACAGACAATTTGATGTTTAAAGATAATAACATTTTAATTTAATAAGGTTTTTTTTTAAGAATAACTAGGTCTAAGCCTAGGTAATTATGAAAATCTCCTGTATTCCAGTTGTTTCTGCTAATTGTGTTGGTATATGGAATAAAATTCACTTACGCGTACTCGTATTTCCGTACCCAAATTTTTACTATAATATTTTTATTATAGTTGTATACTTAGATATGTTGAGAATGAATTAACTACATCACAAAAATCAAAAACAAACTGAGTGTCGGTCTCTTCATCATTGTGTCGGCATAATACTGCGGAATCACGGTTGGCTTCACCCATCCACAAGGACCGATACACGCAGAGGATATCCGACTACCTTCACCGCATGATTACAATGTAAAAAACACCATCGGACAATGTAAATTGAAATATGCTTAATAGACAGGACTAAGAGGAGCACCCTTTCTTGCACCTTAGCAATATATAAATAAATAAATACACCCAACAGTGACATACATAGTCCTGACCTCACACAAAGATCGAGTCTTTTCTCGTAGGCATAAAAGCTAAGAGAGACTTTTCGGTCTCACAAACACCCAGACCCGAAAGAAATACCTGTGGATCAGACAAATATTTGTCTCGTTGCGGGGATCGCACCCGCGACCTCACGATTCGCAGCCAACTTGACTAACTACGCCACGGACGCAAAGTGTTACCAAAGTGTTCAAGTTGACCCATTTGTACTACAACTTTAATAATCTACATTCTACAGTAAGGTTCTGCCACTTTCCTCTTGTGCCTTGAAAAATATCCATTATGTTGTTGTAACTGTTACGAAAACTTGGTAACCGCATTATAATAATCTTAACCTTTAAAAATAATGCCCAAGTCACATTTTATTAGTACGCGTGGGCCTTGTGGGACCTATCAGAATCCCATTTGAGCCAGCCATTTACGAACAAATTAAATGTTTCTCGATAAAACTGCCGAAGGTCGCTGATTACATAAGTGAGATTTTGCGCCTTGTTGTATTGAAACAATGTGTTATCATCGATATATTGGAACATTTAGGATGTCACGAGGTCAATAAATACTGACACAAGGCCTAGATCTGATTGGATTAAATTAGATATTTATGTCTGTCAGTCTTGATTTACAAGGCACTATTTCAAACTGTTTTATTGCTTTGTAATAAAAAAATAATTAATTTTTATTTTTAATAGTGTTCAATTTATTTAAAAATAGAACGTCATTTGCGGCCATCATTTTCCAAACATAAAAGAGGTTTAAATATACGAATATAAAACCTCATTTAAAGCGATCACGTGTTTTGATTACGCAATTTAAAGATTTTCACAGAACATTATAACAAAATATACAGCTGTCTCTGTCTAACAATCTATCAACGCCTAAGCTAAAGAGAGATGGTCCAATGAACTCCTTTTTTGCGAATGGTTACAGAACATCTCGTCAGTGGCAGCGCATAGAAAGCGTTTCACCACGCTCCAATGGTCGTTCAGTGGTCTTAATAAATACTAAGGAATCAGCTGTTTGTCAAATCTACTGACGTGTGACAGATATGCACTGTGATCTGGCTCTAGAGCAAGAGGCGATGACGCAGCCAGCGTGGAATGTGAAAGTGTGTGAGGAAACAGGATACTTTTTTCAGCTGGGCTATAGTTAGATTAGATATAAAGGTAGTTTAATAGGTGAAGAATGTTCTGGATAATAAAAGACAAAATGATATTCTGCTAGAAAAATCTTGAGTAATGTTACATGGGAGAATAATTTTATAGATAATTATTTTAAAGTAAACAATAGATTAGGCGCAATGAGAATCTTTAAACTATGTAAAGGAATCGTTATTTTAATCGCCATAGTTAATTTTAAAAAGAGCCTTGGAGTAAATTTGGGTTGGCTCGTTTACAAAATATAGGTGATCCCTAAAATTTTTGTATGTGATGTGAAAAAACATATTACTTGATATATTCTATACATGAATGAAGTAGTAAGCTGAGAGAAATATAAGTGAAATCTTATATGAAAAATAACTTTTTAAAGAAACTTCTTATGATGTGAAAAATTACTTTAAAAATTGTCGTAAGTGCTTCGGTAAATGCATGGTATTTCCTTTTTATTATTAAATCTCTCGCGTACCTTTTACCGCAATTATTGCTTGAATAGGTACTTTCATTCATAATTATGCAATTATATTTTAAAGAGCATTTGTGTATAGAGAGATAAACCAGTTTTTTTTAAATACATGATAGTTGAACGCCAAAATATCAAATAAAACCTGTTAATTAATCTATTTACAACTTGATTTATTCACAAAACAAAAAAAAAATAGAACACCGTTAGTATATAAAGCATAATTTGCAAACTTTATATTAAGTGCTTCATAAAAAAACAATAAACATAAATCAAAACTAAAACAAAACGCAACACCATAAAATTACCTAATTTATAACAAGAAAAATCACCAAAGTCTACAATACAAAATGGCGCCATAAATAGCAAACTAAAAAGTGGAACGTAAAAATGACATTTACAAAATAGATTGCCCCAGAAACGTCGGCCCACACAACTGTTTATGTATTTATAATCATTTAGCAATAGATTATTCGGCAAAAAACTATACCAAGGCGAAATACAATTCGTGACTTCACATTTCAGGACAAACCCATAAACTGTCCTGTAAATAATGCTAATGAAAACGGTAAAAGTCAAGGATGGACCGTTAAAAAACAAACAAATTGTACCGTAAGGTATTGTTTGTTTTAGGGACTTAAGTTTAAGAGAAAAAAAGGTATTGTGAAAGTACTAAAATGTAATATTTATTTGTTTGGGTTGAAAAGTATGTTTTCTTTGTTGGTTTTGATTTTTGACGAGTGAAAAGGGCTCTCGTGAAAGCAAGGTGTTAATTATTTTAAATGCGTAATATTCTGTAATAAATATACTTTTGAGTCTATACATTAAATCTTGGAATAACGGAATTTTTGTGTCACAATATCACACAAATATTAATATCTACCGTAACAAATAAGCGCGTATGCAAACAACTCTTTCTTTTTACCAATTTGACAAACAAATTACTGTTGTCTCCCACATATCATTTACGTCCAAACTTTATTAGAACGTAACATTTTTTTGGTGATTGTACCTAATAAAGGTTTCCATTGTTCGCCGCAACTTCTTGCGAAAATGTTCGTGATTGTACACTTTGTGCGATATCGCTAATCATTCTGTTTTGCAACCGTACGAATCTTTGGGAAAGATCCTTTTGCTTGTAACGTTAGTATGAGTCACTTGGCATTGACAAAGGCATTTCTCCGTGCCAAGAGAATTTGCAATATTAATAACTGTAAAAGTAGGGGACCTGTGCATATGTGGTTGGTTGGTTGATGACCTGAGTGCAGTGCACGCAGCCACTGTGACGAAGCATCCGCTGTGAGCTCAATAGTAGTGTTATTTTTATCTTCCTTATTTGTTTATTTTAGTCCGTTTAGGAGTTTTGATAGTTCTAAATGGTTTGATCTATTTTAACTGTCAGTTTTGTATGGATAATGCTATTTTTAATTTTCTTATTCGGTTTTTATTCTACGGTATGTAAGTCCGCCAACCCGCACTAGGCCAGCGTGGTAGACTATATGGCCTAACCACTCTCAATCGATTCTCTCGATTGTAGAGTAGGCCCGTGCCTTGCAGTGGGACGTATATGGGCTGATAAAGATATAATATAGATTCGGTTTTTGTGTGGATAATGTTATCTTTATTAGTTTCTTTTATTCCATTGGAGAGATTTTATAGCAGAATGTTTTGATCTACGTTAGTTTCTTTCTAATCAGGACCCGATGGTGTAATATGTGATAGTATTATGTAATTACACTATTTCTATGAATAAGTAGTGTATGTCCATCCTATGTTGAATGAGGTTGCCAATACAGTGACATGGTGAAATTAATCAAGAGACTCATACTAACAATTACCATAATATGAAATCTTGCACGGCTGTATCAATTATAACTACCATTTTAGATAAGCCTTTGGAATTGAATAGTAAACGTGGAAGTGCCAATGATTACCTTAAGGTTGTAAGGTAAATAATGAATCGAGCAAATGAAGCAAAAAAGAATGGCGGAATGATCGATAGTAATAAAACAAAAGACGTAATCCTGATACTTTTCTTCCGTAAACCGAGGTCAAGCGTGACCACTGCGCATTCCTTAGACAAATTATTCATCACCATTTAAGTAGACCTCTTATTTCATAATTATGCCTGAGCAAGAAAGGTCTTCTTGTTTAGACCTTATGGTATCCAATAAAAAAGACCTATATTAGAAATCGTGTGGATAGAAACTCAGGGGTATTAAAATAACTTGGTCATGTTTTATGAATTATTGTATTATTTTATTTATGCAACACATAATTCGTCTTTTGAAATGTGGAAGAAAGCACACGTATTATATCCGATAAACAAATATGTTAAAT
Source organism: Deilephila elpenor (assembly GCA_949752805.1). Taxonomy (NCBI): domain Eukaryota; kingdom Metazoa; phylum Arthropoda; class Insecta; order Lepidoptera; family Sphingidae; genus Deilephila; species Deilephila elpenor. Next base: position 9,811,831 of record OX457107.1, on the reverse strand, counting down.
TTAAAGTTATACACATGACCAGTTCTATTTCTATTCACTCGTGAGTTTCGATTCATCCCGTTTTTTTTTTTTTTATAAATACACCCGACACTCACATACATAGTCCTGACCCCACACTAAGACTCGATAGTCTTGTGTCGTGGGTATCAGGAACTACGAGAGACTTTTCGGTCTCACAAACACCCAAACCCGAAACTAATACTTGTGGTTCTCACAAACATTTGTCTCGGTGCGGGGATCGAACCCGCGGCCTCTCGTTTCACAGGCGGCGTCTAACCAACTGCGCCACGGAAGCTGTCAACGATATGGTTTGATTAAACTCATTAATCGATAAGCTAGAAGTATCGTTTACTTTGAGATCATGAAGTTGTTTAAAAGCGTTAAATTGATACATTAAGTTTCGATATTGGTTTAATTACGGCAGATATTTCCTTTCATAGCTTAATTATTCTCCATGGTTGACTGAATGTTGAGTTTTTTAACGTTTGCCAGTAGCAGTATTGAAGCGTGTTATATTATGTTTTCACACTTTAACGTATTCGTTTATTTGCCACTTCAATATAGTGTTAATTTATTGTAAATTAAAATAAATTGTATGTATTTCTTAATTATTTAAAAATAATTAATTAAATCTGAGGCAAAGTGAAAGTAGCAATTACAATATATTCGTGTAAGTATAGTTTTAGGCAAGTATAGGGCTCAAGAAAATATTCTTAGATTATTTAATTTTAAACAGCTTTAATAAAAGCATTCAAATGAAAATAAAAGTATATTTCTGCAGTATGCACATTTGAAAACAAGTACCTACATCAGAACATCAATATGCGTCATAAAATGATTTTGATAGCATCTTAATAATCTAAACCACGCAATCCTAGTATCGTAAAATAAGATATAATTCTTTTACCATAACATTCTTGGAGTGAAGATGGTTTATAGTTTTTCATAGATAATAATAATACATTCCAGTAATAAGTGAGCATATTTAGGTCTCATTTAAACGATCCTGCCTACTTTCCCTTGTGGCTCATACCATAATGGTACCATTATAAGCGCATTAGTTAGATAGTTGGGAGACTCAGCGCTCCGCCATAATTAGGGTTGCCTAACGAAAGCATCTTCGTTTTATAAGAAATTTTTTGTAAGTAGAACAGAAATTTCGTTGTTTCATAAGTCAAGTACTTACATACATACATAAAATATAAACTTTCGCCTTTTTCCCAGAATGGGTAGGCAGGGGGTGCTACCAGGACACCCACATTACCCCTTGTATGTTCCGTCCCACGATGTGATAGGGGGCGAGCCTACAATCCATATCGGGCACAAATTCCTGACTCCAGGTTGATAACGAATACAAAAATCCAATAACACTGCCCGACCCGGGATTCGAACCCGAGACCTCAGCTTTATGAGCGTATCTTAGTACAACTACGACACCGAGGCAGTCGATGATAAGAAGATATTAAAGTTGTTTTTTGTAGATATAATAAGCGTTATGTGATTAACCCATTGATTTGAATTAACCTGATACCATCTCTCCCAATGCCATTTTCTGCCTTTCTATTTTCAACATCTCTTCTTGATCTTCAAAGGTATAAAAGCCTGAACTCTTATTTTCCTTCTGTGACATTAAACAAGGACTTTTTGATGGATCCTAAGGCCTTGACCCTGAATATTCTTTGAAAGTGATTAAGTTACCTTAAGTTGATAAGTAAAGGGGACCACAAGCCTGGTGCGAATATATTTGTAAACCTTTGCTATTTAATATCATATCAATTGATAAATTTTTATCGAAAAGAAAATGCTCTAAATCGATAGTAAATTTTGTTTTAGCAAAATTCTTGTAGTGATCTTCAGTTTGGTAACCCTAACTGTAATGTTGTTTAGATCCACTAGAAATCTGGCTTCGGCAGATATTTGCATTCATAGACATCGTTTCGTAGGACGCCCGTCGTAAAATGAAATATTAAATGTGGGAGCGTATTTTAATGTCTCTTTCCTCAAAGGCGACCGAAATAATTGAAGTAAAATTGTAATAGGTATGTATTCGTTTTCTAGCATTTATAGCAGTCAAGTAAAACGTCATGAACTAACCTATTTAAGCCTGAGAGTTCTAAGAATTTGAAAGGTCTGCGCAATTCACTAAGCTGCATCAACCTAGCATGCTAGAAAAAATCTAACTCCTCTTTCACCTAGATAAAGACAGTATAATCTGCGTTAGTTTGCGATGGCCGAAGGCATTTGGCCAAGTTGACACAATCCACAGTCCACGCGACATACCAGTTGGCTTATAAGATCATTACCAATTAGATAATCAAGTTTGGATCCCTGACTTAGTTCAATAATATACAACCTGACTCATTCGAATTCAATTTTGAGAAATATAGGAAAATGATATGACATTCTGTAGCTAGTAACAAAGAAACTATACGATATAAAATATAAACACGACCAAGTACACCTATTTCCAACAATAGACCAATTATGAAACATATCGATAAGTAAATTGTATACCGAGCGTATACAGCCAAATCATTTACTAAATATTTCTTGACAAAAATCACGATTCTGACATTTCAAATAACTTTACGGGCGGAATAGATCATGGCATTTGCAGGCGCATACCTTTTGAAGTTTAAACACCCGAACAGTTTAGGTAGGTCTTGTTATTGCATTTCTTACTCTATCATAATAGTACTAAAGTTGAAAGTGGGATGCTGTCTTAGTTTCTGAAGATCACAAGCTAAATACCATTGTCAAACATTAGAGTTCATGTTTATAAAAGGACGGGAATAGCATTAGCATCATAGAAAATCGTGTGCGTGGATTTACATTTAATGCATTGAATGAGGCAGGATAATAGGCAAACCATAAACAGATGAATATTAGTTAATATGTATTAATTTACATACATTATTGTCTTATTGGTGTAGTGACAGCGTATGCGGGTAATGACCAGTGATCTCCCTTTATTAGCTCTTTTGATGGTGAAGAAAAAATAGCTACATAACATATTGCCCATAGGTACAATATTATAAGAATGTATACATGTATCTTGAAGTAGGTGTAAAAATACGAAAGGCTCTGTGATGCAATTATCACACGCTAGAAAAACGTTTCTGATGCTTACTTCGTTATGCTACCTACCAAAAATGTTGCAATCCTAAAGGTTTACAAATTACCTTAATACGCGTACAAAGGTTTTACTACAATAAAAATTACCTTCATAATTATTTAATACTATAACATATTATGCCGCATAGCAACAATCCAGCTATAGAGGGAGATTATTAACACAATGTATTAAATGCGATGTCAGTGCATCCCGCTCAAAGGACCAATGAAATGTCAAACTTGAACGGACGTCGAACAGTTGTTTATATAGCTCACTCAAATGTCAGATTTGTAAACTTTGTCTAGGCGTTTTTGTTATGTTGTCTAAGGGCCGATTGCACAAATTAACTTTGCCGGTAACTTTGACTTTGAAAATGTCAATCCCATACAGAAGCAATGTCAAATACGTCACAAATGTATCGCATAACTTTAACCATAGCTTTAATTTTGACAACGTCATCGCCATACCTTTGTGACGTATTTGGCATTGCTAATGTATGGGATTGACAAACAAATTCAAAGTTATGGGCAAAGTTAGTATGTGCAATTGGCCCTTAGTTTAAGATAGTTTATTTACTTTGAGTAATTATTTACACTTTATTTTTTATGTTTAGCTCAATTGCATGTTGCATTGAAATATTTTTAGTGGATATTTTTTTATATGGATTTATAATATTTAATTTGGTATTTCTGTTTTATTTATTTATTTATACTCTTTATTGTACATATCAAGTTAGACAGGAAATAGATAACAAATAAAATTTAAAATGGGTAACCATATCGCATTGAGCGATTTCTTCCACTTTAGATGAAAAGGAACCTTTAGTTTTAGTACAATTTCAGCTTCATAGTTAACTATAATAGAATGTATAAGTTTATTTTAAACCTATTAGTGATATAATGTATTACCATAATGGCCCATATTACCATTACGACAACATTAGATACTTTTAGAATATAAATTGGCCTTTTCAAAGTCAAAGTCATTACGTTCACAAATAAGTAATTTATTTAGAATAATTGACTTTTCTAAACGCCTAATATTTTTCAACATTGCAAAGTAATTACCTATTGACTAAGTAATTACCTACAATTAATACATTATTAAAGATTTTAATAGTATTTTTTATTAAACGACTGCCTCGGTGGCGTAGTTGTACTACGGTACAGTTAGAAAGCTGAGGTCTCGGGTTCGAATCCCGGGTCGGGCAAAGTGATATTGGATTTTCCTATTCATTATCGGTCCGGAGTCATGAACTTTTGCTTGATATGATGCTAGGATCACCCCCTATCACAACGTGGGATGGAACATACAAGGCGGAATGTGGCATTACATCTCAGACTCTAATGTGTCAACTTCGACCTACTCCGGCCTTCATAGCGATCACGACTTGAAAGTGAAAATAAAACATTGGCTAACACATAAACGTCAATTATTGACACAAAACTAATTAAAATCGTTCAACAATGGCTCACAGATACTTCGCCACGGGCGCACTGTGACTAACTAAATCATTTACTACCTTATCAATTATGTACGAAAGCAAAGGTCACAGCACGAAATTGGAAAATATAATTAAACATGTGCAATGTTGACAAATGACGAAGAAAATAGTTCTGAGATGTAATTTTAGGGGCTAGAATTCGGGGACGTATAGCAGTCGATCAGGGAAAACCTGAAAAACGTTATGTGAAACCACGTATGAATATGATACAGCATTTAGAAATATGGCATAATTTTCAAGCCCAGTTTACTTCTTATCAATATATTTCATTACCAATTCAAATAAAAATAAACAATCAACAATTTCATGTCTTTTATTGGTTCCCTGAAGTCATGGATACTGGATGAAGAGTGACATATTTTTCCAGTCTCACAAAAAAAAAAGAATAATATGTTTACATTAAATAATACAGTGTTTATTAAATTTCCTAATTTTAACGTTTGCTTGATGCCACTAAATTTTAATATCAAATTATTCAAAGATATAATGTATTCAATGTCTTGGAGCTTAATGATCTGTGATTCTAAATTCAAAAGTTTTCTTTTAATTAAAAAGAAAGCCTCTAGTAATTTATTCGAAATTTAAATCGATGTATTACGTAATCACATGTTTGTTTAAAATACAGTCCCGTGTAGAAGGTATTTTCTATTCAGCCAAATATTTATACTGCATATTCGTAATAAGTCAAATAGTAATTAGTAATTGAGTAATATAATACTAGTTAAATATTACCGTTCTGCAGTCATTACGTTGCATTAGTTCGTTAATAATGTTGTGCACTTAATTTTATTTTGAAGCTTATTTCATAACATTTCCCTGATTGTATCAAAATGTTGTTAGTAGATTTTTGAGTAATTAAAAACCTGTGTATACTTGTAGAATACTGAATAATTAATAAAACTACTATAATTGGATGTTCTGAATGCTTTGTCTACTGATTTTTTTTTTGAATAATCATTTCTTATATTAAGGTAGGCCAAGCGGTTACTTATAAAACTCCTAATCTATGACTGGAATATAGATGTCTCGGGATTCCTGTTCTCTGATCCGGCGATCCGGCGATCGATCTGATATCTGATACGTAAAAAATGTTTCTCTATTTGGGAATTTGACTGAATATTCTGTCAGCTCGTTTTAGGACATAGATCAAGAAATACATTCAATATAACATATTTAGTCGCATCATATCACCTGCTGAACATGGAGATCTGTTCTGACCTGATGAATGTCACAGGAAGCCTTCCTTTATCATTTCCACGGAGGCTTGTTGAACGTCTGGATCTAAAGGCTTCCTGTGACATTCATCAGGTCAGAACAGATCTCCATATCGTTAGTGGACGTTTGATTATGTACTCAAATTCAATGAAGTTTAAAAAAGATTGATTAAAAACAAATGATAAACCTCAGTCTAAAACTAGGAACTATTTGAGCTTTATATTACATCACTTAATTCTACTTAAATGCACCAAGTTTCTGCTACTTTAAACAAAGCTGCAAGCAATAGTTACTTTCAAATCAAACAGTAATTCCTCGAATTACATTGTTATTTACATAAATAGTGTTTTGCGTACGGGCCGCAGTGTCTGTTATCATTAGTCGATTGTTATTGCAAGTTAATTTATGTCACTACTCCTATTTGTTAGTTTTGTCAGGAGTTTAATTCCTGTTGCTATGCTCGTCTAGATTAATAAGCATTTTTTACTGTTAGTATCGTATCGTACATACATACATACATAAACATACGCCTTTATCCCGGAAGGGGTAGGCATTTCGCCTTGTATGTTCCGTCCTAGATGTGATAGAGGGCGAGCCTATATCGGGCACAAATTCCTAACTCCGGGCTGTGATAATGAATAGAAAAACCCAATATTACTTTGCCCGACCCGGGATTCGAACCCGAGACCTCAGCTTTGTAGTCGTATCGTATCGTATCAGTCCATATAATCCTGCAGGTCACGCGTCTCTACAATCGAGAGTACGATTAGGAGCGGTTTGGCCATAATATATTAACATATTAACTATATTATAGTCCACCACGCTGGCCTAGTGGGGGTTGGCGGACTTTACTTACCATAGAAATTCTAACAAATTGCTATCTCATGTTGCCTCACGTTGTTTTCCTTCACCGTTTACTGATAGAGTATTACAAAAATTGATAACATTTTGCTGAATAGAGATTATTGCGAGTCTTCCACCGTCCTATCACCAACTCTGGCTTCAGTCTTGCTGAGAGAATTGAACGTAGCCCCGAACTTCGTGTCGATTTATTTGTGAGCTCGATTATTAGCCTATTCATTCCTTAACTAAATAATATTATAGAAATATAAAGTGTTATCGCTGAATCAGTTTGAAAAACAAATGTCTGAATTAATTAGACTATTAATAAAAGTGCTTGTTACCAGTTACCACCCAACTTCTAATGCGGCATTTTTTATCAACCTAGGACATACATGTCCGAATGATTGATATAAAGATTAAATGTTTGATCAAATTAATTGGTGTGTTTACGAGACTCGTGGCGTGGCCAACTAGTTCCATTCAGTGCCAACTGTTACGTTACGAAAGTTGAATTGTCTTTTGAACTTTTGTTAGTAAATTATTATCGGTATCAAGGATTAAGACTTTATTAGTCTAGTGGTTGTGTTTATGGACTGTGAAATATGGGATCTTGAGATCGATTCCCCGGTCAGGTGAATATGTTTGTATGAAAATGTTTGTATTATTATTAATTAGTTAGGCTGCATGTGGTGCTATTGACACCTCTGTCTACTCTAGTGAGGGTAGATGCGTGACAGGTATGCATTTAAGACTTAAGGCTTTGATAGAGCGATATATTTTTCAAAGAAGAAAATCATTTGAGGCTCTAGGTCAGTTTAAGACTTACAAGTAGTGACAAAAATCAGTTTGTATTTTATAAGAATTTGTAGGATGATACATTTTAGAAAATAGAAACAAATGTCTGATCACTATATTTTGACACCAGCTATCTACAAATTACGCGAAAGGAATGATTTAATACACTCTGGAAATTTGTTTAATTAAACACATATAATTGTGGCAATAGAAGTGTTTAAACTGTGGCGCTTAAATTTTCTCAGCTTGTAAAAATCAAGGCGAGTAATTTATTTTTGCAACATATTAGTCTATTACACTTAATAGCTGCACTTTTGATAAGTGTGCAAGTATTTGAAATATTAACTTAAGTGTTGATGCAAGAAGTTTGAAGGTCCAGTTTTAAAGCATTGCAGTAGTGAAATATGATATTTACAAAATATTAAGGAAAATGTATAAAATAAAATATATAAAAAATATAATATCTAATACATAATAATATATTTATATAAAAACTACTTGCCAAGTCCATACTTATCAAGGAAACTAAACGCAAATAACTGTTTTTGAGATAAACACTCTCTAACACCCACCACGTATTCGCGGAAACAAAACGTCAACGAATAAAAAAACTTCATTCAAAACCAACCTCTGTGGGAAAAATAAAAGTGAAATAGATGAAAGCGCGGATCTGTTTTTTCTTTTGTTCCCAGACGCATTCAATAGCCATTTTGTTGACGAGATCGCACATACATGTAAGAGTTGCGCCATCTTAAATAATTTCTGTTGACGGCGCGCAATTAATAATTTCGCTGTCGTGCGTGAGATCTTATGAAATTAATGACGTGTCTGCGAGGGGTTGGATGCCGTCGTGATAATATTTAAAACTTATGAATGGAGCGTTTATGCTTAGTGAAAACTTAGAATAATGGATTGGATAGAATGTATTGCAAGACTGCCTCGGTGGCTTAGTTGTACTACGATACGATTACAACTCTCAGGTCTCGGGTTCGCATCCCGGGCCGGGCAAAGGGTTATATATTTTTCTATTCATTATCAGCCCGGACTCAGGAATTTATTCCAGATGTGGCAATAGGCTCGCTCCCTTTTACATCGTGGCACGGAACACATAAGGCGAAACGTGGGTGTTCTGGGCTGCCTACCCCTTTTGGGAAAAAGGCGTGATGTTTATGTATGTATGGAATGTATGTGAGTATTTTATTTGAGGTACTCATAATCTATGTGTGTCAACTTAATTACAGGTCGCCTACGCTCCTCTGTCACCAAAAGCGCTGTTAAAAAATAATAAGAATAGTTTATATATCTTTACATTTTATTATTTTAGATATGTAAATTTTATTTTTATTTTATTTTATTAGTATTTTATTTGTAGTTCCAAATATCGCCGCACGCCTATAAATGATAGATGATCTGTGAAATTAATTTTGTTAAAACTGTCAACATTTACTGGACCAATGCGTTCGTCTATTAAACTGTAATGAAATTGCGAATTAGAATGCTGTGGTTCAATTTAATGTGCTTATTTTAATGAGAATTTCTGTTATGGCTTATGTTAATTATTATGATGTTATTTGTGTCTTTTTTTTTAATTTTTTTCACATGTGTGATTATAGATTTTTCACACAGATTAGGTTTGACTTTTCAAAATAAAATACACTCGTTTTTTATAACCCTTAGATTTTTTGTTGTTGTTAGTTTTATTTTTACATCTTTTATGGCGACATAACTTTTACTTTTACACTGTAATATTTTGATGGTTGTAAAGCTTAGTATTTAAATTATAATTTATTTTAACATTAAAGAATGTCTGCATACCATTTTGACATTTAGGAATAAGCAAAGAATTTTATTTTATATACATTTTAATGTATCGAATAAATGCGACATCCTGATACCACGTGAGAAAAATTTAACAAAGAACCAGAAATATAAACGTTTCGACCTTACTAATACCAAAATATCATTTAAATAGTAATTATGTTATCAACCATTGTTCGTGAATGACGACTTACAAATTATTCTGGAATTGGCGAACTGTGAAGGTGATCGCGTTTGTTTCATTTTCTTTTATATTACTGTCGTTGTTTAGTAATAGTCTAAATTGTCGTAAATAGTATGTATGTCAACTTAATTAGTATAAAATTCAAGGTACTTGACAGCCTCCATGGCGCAGTTGGTTAGACGCCGGCTGTGAAGCGAGAGACCGCGGGTTCGATCCCCGCATCGAGACAGATGTTTGTGTGGGTGTTTGTGAGACCGAAAAGTCTCTCGTTGTTCCTGATACCCACGACACAAGACTCGATCTTAGTGTGGGGTAAGGACTATGTATGTATGTGACTGTTGTGTTTATTATTATTGATTTATCTAATTAAGCCAACAAGTGATCAACATCCCTAATGAGTGGGTATCCTCAATATTCGAGAAATCAATTGTAGATTAGACTTTAAGGAGAGAAATACCAGTTGAGTCCATTCCACACGATGTAGTTTAGTTGACTAATCTAATTAATCAATAAATTGTCTCAATTTGAGAGAAGTAGTAGAGTAGAAGTTGTATCCAATACGTGTACTTATCTGCCAGTATGCAATGTGAACCACATTCTAGTTGAAATACTAATTTCATATATAATACACATTGTAGTGTAATGTGTATCGGTTGGGTCCGTTCATGCTACACCATTAGCGACTTCATCTTGTATCAATTTTAAGGGTCAATTGGACAAAATAACTTTGCCTATAACTATGACTTTGGAAGTCTCAATCCCATACAATAGCAATGTCAAATACGTCTCAAATGTATGAGATTGACATTATTAAAGTCAAAATTACTTTGTGAAATTGAGCCTAAGACTCAAAACAATCGGTACCACTTCCTAAGGTGTATGGCCATTTGAGTTAACATGTAACGAAATTGAGATGCATCTCCAATATTTACAGAGCCTGGTATGTGAGGTTCTAGGTGTGCTAATTGGCCGAAAATAGTTCTGTTCTTCTATAGAGAGCACTGCTCTGATTGTCAGATTTCGTTTTTAGAGTCTGTTTTTAATTAGCGAAATTAGAGTATTGGTGTACAACGAAATAGTATCAAATTTGAGTTAGACTGATCTAAAAATATTTGTTTTTCTTCTTTGTTAATTTGCTTAACACTACCATGTATTTTAATGTGGTATATTTCTTTTGATAAACTTATGTAGTTTTTTTTGTTGAAATACATTTCAATTATATCTGGTTTGATTCATTACATTTTTTATATCTCAGTTAAAAAAAACTTTTATATCATAAATATATTTTTTGTTCCAATAATCCTGGGTTACTTATGTATGACTTTATATTCCACTGACAGCCTACAAAAGATTTCCACAGCGAGCTTTTGAAAACAGCCTGCGCTCAACGATTTCTACGACCTTTACCATTTAACACGCATTTATGAATATTAAATTAAAATTATAATTACAATAATCGAGAACATTATCGATTTGCATATCGATAAAAAGCAATGTATTGCAACGTTGTCATTCGCATATCGATAGTTGTTCCATTCGTGATCGTGCCTTACCAACCTTGATTTTTTTATTTGCATTGTTACGTTAAACGCAGTATTGTAGACTTTAATATCTGTAATTAATTCGTACTTTGTAATTACAAATGTCGTTATTGAAGTAATATTTCCTTAGGGTCATAAGACAATGGCTGAAAGAATTGAATCGTCTGTGATCTCATCATTTGCATTTTAATTGATCATGTTTATAATTCATGCTAAGCAAATTAATTATTAAGGAAAACAACGCAAGGACGTCTGTGCACTTAATTCATAAGAATTTCGAAATTATTCCATGGAAGGAAATGCGATCTTTAATTGCAACGAGGATTCATATTAGCTGAGCAGCTCTTTTAAAACCGATGTCAATGTAATTTGCGTAACTGCATTTTTTGTGAAAACAGTGACTCATAAACTGGTTGTAGATGGTAGGGATAATAAATACCAACAGTCCGGTATAGTTGTTGGTAGAGCAGACATTTCTCAAAAAATATAAGCAAATTGTTCCATTGTTATTAACACTTGGTATTGTCCTATAAAATAAAATGATAAAAGTGCTATCACCCAGCAGTATACTAAGAGCAGTAGGTAGCCTGACGCTAATTTTAGCTTGAAAAAGGTTCCTAATAACAATCAGGTTGAAAGGCCATGACCTCAAGATAAGTACAATGGGAAAGGAGCCTAATATATTTTGACTTGTGAAAACGGATTCTGAGTGTTGTGTTGTGTCTTTGGATCTTTCTTATAATAACACATTTTTGAATGACAAACCTAACCTAAAACCATGCACCTAGTTGTGATTTTAATATAAATAAATAAAAATAATAAATAAATACACCCAACAGTCACATACATAGTCCTGACCCCATACTAAGATCGAGTCTTGTGTCGTGGGTATCAGAAACTACGAGAGACTTTTCGGTCTCACAAACACCCAGACCCGAAACAAATACCTGGGGATCACACAAATATTTGTTTCGGTGCGGGGATCGAACCCGCGGCCTCTCGTTTCACAGGCGTCTAACCAACTGCGCCACGGAGGCTGTCTATATAGAAGATCACATCATGAAACTATTTTACAGTACAATACAAAACGCAAATTCTAAACGCCAAGCAAAACTAGGAAGTGAACTAAAAATAAGACGCCGCAAGGCTGTCCAGTCCAGTCACTATCACGACCAGTCGCACCCACCGCGTGGTATTTCTAAGTAAATCATCTTTATTAATAACTACGCTTACAGCTGAAGGTAACTGGGTTAGTTTTTCTTTAGATGTGATGTGTGTTACTTGGGCTTGTAATTGGCTGACAGAAGAGCTTCGGAGTGTTAGTGGTGGCGCGGTGAAATGGTTGATGGCAATGCTTATGGTTAATTACACCATTAAGGTCTTTTTGTTCGTCAGTGCTTCGATGTTCAAAAAAATGCAGTATATAATGAACTATTTTACAATGAATATTCAGCAAAAATCATAAACGGGTTTCCAAAGAATTGAAGATCGTTATCAATTAAAGAAACTAATTAATGAAAAGAATAGAATAATAATACCCTTCCAAAGAAAATTATAGATAAATATGAGTATTATTAAGAATCAATGATATTGATAATAATTCGTAATTGGCATAAATTGAAGAAAAGCGAAAGAAAAGTTTTAGACACTTATTTCGTCACTATATATTTTTTGTCTAAGGTGTTTAGTGTTCATGATCTTTGATGAACGCATACATAAAGTGGAACGGTCGTTGACACTTACAATAAATAAAGACAAACGCGCTATGAATAAAGCAATTAATCAAACAAATATCAATTCAAATACAACGCATATAACACCTCCTAATTCCGAGACACAATTTACTTTGTCGGTCTTGCTCCAGCTGTGTACTCAACGTTTCGCAATATTTTCTTTCATGATAACACTTATTCCGTCGTAACCGCGTCGCTTTGATTACCTCCACCACATAATGATAAGCTGTTACGAAAATCAAAAGAACTATTCCAGCTTAATGTTGTAAGCATTTTTGCTTTAATTTGCGGGTGTGTTAAGTGTTGAGGTGTTTTGTAATTCCAATATGGAATGTGGAATATTGAGGAATTTTAATGAAGTTACTTAAATGATTAATGGTATCGGATTTGTCTATAACGAAGTATTTAACATATTACTTAGTGATATACCTATACCTTCACAGGGCAAAGATACTGTTAGTAAAAAGGGCAGCGCTGTAGCAAACTAAAAGTTCATGGAAATATTTAAAACATAGGTTTTGATGAACATAGGTAATGAACCTTATGAACTATTAAAACTAGCACTATTATTCACGTGAATAATCTGCTGTACAAATCTATAATACCATCTATCTAAGAATAGGGTGATAAACTTATTCTCAAGTTTCAGTTAATACTATTCAAAGTTAGAGACGCTACAACTGATTAACGAGCAGACATTTGACTATCTTGCAGACCTCATTGAATTGCAAAGAGTATTAATAGATAAGCGTCACATAAAATCAGATTAAACGGGCTCCGACACTACCCGAGACAGGCTGGGAAGAAGATAGATCGGCGGTCAGTCGTTCTAAAGATGTAAGGGATAGCCATAACTCATGTTGCAAAATAAAATATTAAAGTAATAAAAAAGATTTATGTGTGTCACACTTGATGATATGGCAACTTTATTAAGTATTTCATTGCGTTCAGATAAACTGGTATTGCTCATTTGTTCATTTTTAAAATGGTAGATGTAAAAGCTTGATATTGAATCTTTTTGTTATAAGCATGTCACAAATGATTTAGAATTTAGATGCATCCTTGGCTTACAGCAGTGAGCTTATTACTATAAATTCAAATTCATAACAATAAATACATATATTAACTCACGCCTTTTTCCAGAAGGGGTAGGCAAAGGTGCTACTAAGATTATATTTCGATACTACGATTATATATATTAGACACATATTTCGCCTTTTATGTTTCGTCCCACGGTATGAGCTGATAATAAATAGAAAAATCCAATATCACTTTGCCCGACCCGGAATTCAAACCCGAGACCTCAGCTTTGTAATCGTACCATAATACAACGACGCCACCGAGGCAGTCAATTCTAATTCAATTCAAAATTTACCGTTAATCAAAACTTATTCAGCTGAATCTACCATAGCTTACGATATTTATTAACCTACCTTGCCATGACCCCGGCAATGCAAAACACACAACTCACAGCCTATCACGGGACACCATAACCTTTGAGAACCACAACAAGCCATTTGAATCACACTGACAAATTTATACCGTCTCCGAACAAATTTGCATTCCGTCTGTGCCAAGTGCACCATTATATCGTTTGAATGTATGTCTAATTGTTCGTCTCTCGGTGTCTCCGTGTATGTGGCTCGTCTATTGATATGTAAAACCGCAGGAACTAGGTCATACAGTGTTGGTGCATTTAGCGCGGTTAACGGTTCCGTAGGTATCAGCCACAGTTTGTAATCTGAGAGATGAGCTTTGCTATTCGATCGTAAATTATGGGAGGTTCGGTGCTTGCAGGTTTGCCTTTGTTGTATTAGATGGTCGTGTCTAGCAATAATTATGTTCATCGGTAGGCATCTCTATTGTTTTCTATAGATTGGTTACAAGCTGATCTTTTTTCCCCTAATAAAATATATCTATATTTTTGTAAGCAGATATGAAAATATTTTTTATTTTTATTTATACATAGTGTAATAAATAAATAAAATAGTTAATTAATAAATAAGTCACTTGTAAACTTGAATGACTTTTATAATCTGACTATCATGTATTTAATGATTTTTTTTTATTGGTGTGTGATTTATGAAGATGGCTTTTGTTAATCTACATAAATGTATTTCAATTAATTCCCTATCGCTATTGATAATTTTTATTTAGATTAAAATATTTCTATATTTTAATCAAAACTTGAGTAACAACGTTATCAATATTAAATTACATATAATGAAATGACAGGCACATTTCCTCCAGTTTTCAAGTTAATGCGGTAGCAAGTGTTTCACCTAGAAAATAATTTATAGCTGGTATAGTGCGGCGCACTCGGTCATTTCTTATAGAATACTGGGAAGTTTTAATTGGATGTCCCAGATGTAAAAGGACGCAGACACGTTCGTAATTTTTTGTGTAATGTTTGAGATGCCGCTTGACCGAGACTTTCCTTTTTGATTGAAACTGTATGAAACTGAGTCACAGTAATCCTGCTAATGGGGAAATTGAAATTAGTTCTTTTTAACGTCTTCATCGTTGTCAGCTTTGGTCCCATTGGCCTCTATAGGACTATTCTACATTAATATTTTAAATCACGTTATTTATATGATATTTCTTGTTGATCAGTCAGACTACTTTGTTGATTATATCATACTTGTTTTGTTTTGTGTAATAAACAGCTTTCCAATTTCCTTTTTTGAATGTGTATCGTTTTTTTGCAGGTAAGCCTGATTACATATCCGCCGATTCGACGCACCGAATAAGTGAACGGTAAGCTACACTTTTGTTTCTAGGAGAAAGTCCTTGCGACAAACTATAAAAGGCTTTTTGTGAAATCTAATAAAAGATATCGAAACTAAGATTAAATCTTAGTGAAAGTGTATCTTAACACGATCAGTATGGTTTTGATTGCTTTCTTAAGCCAAAATTTAATTGTCCTCATTAGCCACACTTTCCGTAGGCATTCTATTTGCTTCTTAGGAAACTACAAAGGCAATTATTTAAAATTAGTTTGGGTCATCATTTGTAATTATACAGATAGATAGATGAATAGATTTGCCAATATAATGCCCACTGCTGGGCATTGATCTCTAGCCATGTTTTAAAAAGAGGATTCATAAATTTACTACGTTAGTTTGGTCCCGACCATGTAGCTACTCGTCCCATAGCTCCCACCTCCCATACTCCACTAAATTGACTTTCAAAACATAGCAATGTAAATACTAAAGACTTGCAACAACTTAACACACATACTTAAAAAATAGAAAGAAATTAGCGGCAACATTGTTTAAGAAAAAACCTCTTAAGAAATACCAATACCAGAAAGTTGGAAACCTGCAAACTTCACCTACTTTTAAGATAAACGTGTAGACACAACTCAATTAGTCTCCGCGTGGATCCTCTCCGTCGAATACAAAACGTATGCGACCAGCGCATCTCGGTACAGTGAAAAGTTTTGAAACAATGCGTTCCGGTTGGAACTAGACTAGTTCAGTTTATTGAACCACGACCGTATTGGTCTGTGGGCGTTTCGTTTCCCAGCTTTCTACAGGAATTACTGCCTCAGGAGCTTAGGTTTTGTTAGGATCAATGGAAATGGAATAGGAAGTTCAGATTGTTTAATCGATATTAATGTGTTGGTGTAAACTATCTGCAAGATTTTTAATTATCAGTCCATTTTATGTTCTATAAAAAAAACTTCAATCATCAAGTATATTGTAATTTCAAAAATATCATCCCAAAAACGGTGAAGTGTGAACTACGATTCGTGTGACCTAAGTTTTTGATTTCCACGCAAGTGATTTGTTTGAAATTGTAAATTATCCAAACATAATTTTACTGTTACAGAAAAATGTTGTCGGTGGTAAAATAAAAAAAAACGATCTGCGCATAAACATTATACGACGACTGCAAGTATATGTGGAAAACTCTTATAATTAGGTTAGATTGCTAAATTGTTATTATAGATTGTGGTTATTACTAGACATACATTTTTCATCACATCAGACAACTTATGAAATTTCTATTTCCACCAGATTAACAACCACACCATATATGTATTAATTATCTTCATCTAAACGAATATCAGTTTCTATTGCGACGCATCCATAAATCATGGACGTTTCGATACCTGCCAATAAAGCAATAATTTCAATTATCACGTTGATTTGAACACGAGATAAATCAATCTTCCTATAGAATTAAATCAGATTTTGTAGCGATAGTTGGTAATTTATGCCCAGAGCACCAATGGGTCTTAGCCCATATAACTAAAAGGCGAGAAGCGAGCAATGCCCGTTAGTACAGATTATCTCGGTTTTGCATTTAGCTTTGAGCGTTTAGAAATCCAGATTGAATTTCTCATGGGCGTGATAGCAAATAATAGCAATGAGAGCGGTTCTGTGCGGTTGTGATCTGAGTTTAGGTGTTTTGAGTTTCAACGTTTTCTGGAGAATTGGGCTGTCTAAATTGCCTTATGTCTTATAAATAGTAATCTTCTTCATTAATCTAGAATCGACGCAATATATTTAAGCATTTAACATAATTAATTGTTCAAGTCTAATTATAAAGGCGTGAATTCTTTTAACTATTTTGTATACATGATGATACTAATAATGGTATGGTTAATAATATTCATATTGTATGCTCTAGCTTTGGCGGAAGTAGCAATATCAATTGCATAAAATTTTATGACAATAGTTTTTGCAAGTACTTCATGTTATATCTTGTATATTGTTGTTAGGTTTATGTACCGGCAAAATAGAAGATAATGAATTAGTTGGCCTGCCATATATTTATTATGTCACGAAGATCATGCGTCTAAATTACATTGGGTTAAATATTTTATTTATTCTTTATCATATGCTGCATAATTTGGTTTCATCTCTGTTATATTAGCTTATAGCAATTTTAACGTGGGCAAATTCTTTAAGAATATATTGTGCTTGGTACGAACAGTATTTGTATTCAAATCATACAACATTTAAGTAAAAACTTTAAATTGCTTTTCAAATACCTGTTTTTGTTTTTTTTAACTAAATTAAGGACGCTACCTACCTACACCAACTGTCTGTGGTTTACCTTTATGACAAATCTTTAGTTGTGGTTAGTCCAGAAGTTTCGCAAAACAGCAAAGCCTAACTACGTTTGCGACATCTAACTGATAACTGGTAGAGATAACGGGACGTTATTGATATAAATAGCTGATTGAATTCAAGTTAAATGGGAGTTTAGCGAGGCGATTAGATCAATTAGTTAGATTGATTTTGCGAAATTAAATATATCAATTAAAGTTAAAGACGTGGGCTGGTGGCCGATATGATAATTGCCTTCTTAATTGGTTAATGTAACTTTGATTGAGCTATTTTAAGTATTAAATTCCTCCAATAATTGATGCTTAGGTTTTTAATTTGATCCAAAATTATTAGCGAATTCCTAAACCTTTAGGTTCTTTATGGGTAAAGAAAATATTGGTCAAATAACAAAGTTGGATCGACAATTGAAATGTTAATATTCGTGTACTGCATTTTCTGTCATGAGTTGTGTAAAAAATGGTATATAAAAATAATCGTATGTCATTGTTCTATAGAACTGTCGATAATATGCATTGCCATTGTGTATATTTGGCAAAAGACTAGCTCATAAGTTGAACATCTAAATCAAAAGTCGAATTTTATGAACATCATATTTTACTTCAATAACAGCAATACGAGGTTAACAATTGAATTAAAAAAATCTCTTGCTATGATAAAAATCTTGGAGTTTATTGAAAATGAAATGAAATGAAATGAAAATAATTTATTGGATCCATTAAAATGTTCAACATTATTTAGATTCAGTCATTGATAATCCTATAAGAAACTAATGTTTAAGTTAAACCAGCATGTCCTGGTTAACGCACTCCTCAAGATTCACAGTACAAATTAATTTACTGACAATAATTAACGTTAGTTACAGTTGAAAGTACAGTTTCATCTGTGCAATAACTCATGGTAACTGATACAAGTTTATATCGTAGGAAACGTAAATCAACTTGATCATAAATGAGATGCGGTTTGTTACTTCCCTTAGTACTGTAATTAGCATGCGATGCTCTGGTTTGGTAATGGAACATTTTATAGGGAGCATTAATATTTTAATTTACAGTAATTATCGCGAATCAAATGCCTCATTCGTTTAATGGTAACGCACGTAGAGTATTGCATGATGTCCGAGATTGCATATCAATTTTTTTTTTATTTCGGTGAATGGCGAGTCGAGCATGCCGTTCATCTGATGGTAAGCGATATGACCGCTCATGGACAGTGGCAAAACCAAACAACACCATGAATTACAAAACAATGCTTGGCATTACACTGCCTTCACCACCTTGAGACAAAAGATGTTACGACCAGTAGTTACTCTGGCTACAATGGCCTTCAAACCGGAACACAACAGTGCTTTTACACTGCTGTTGCATTTCAAGATCGTATAAAGAATGTGTAGGTTTGTGAAGGAAATCCATGGTTTACTGATTGAGTATTTCTTTCTTATTTTGAATGTGGGATACGGGTAACAACAATCATGTGAATAATTCTGAATTATAGATGAAATTGCTAATTATACTGGTTTTACTTATAAGAGTTGTTGCAGAGTAACCTAGCCGAGGACTTTATACATCAACAGTAAATATTTCTATAAGTGTTATAATGTTACATTACGTAAAAAATGTAGTTTTAATACGAGTAGTTTATTACTGGCAGATCGAACATCATTGACACGTCTTCCCTCTCAATCTAGTCCAGCAGTGATTTATTTCTTTCATCACTTCGCTAATTACCAGCTGCATACTATTTATAGACATCTGAATGACTGTGACGGTCATTAACATTCAATAAACGAAGGGAACCTAGATTGCAACTAAGTTGCATTCAATTTTATACATTTCTCTGAGAGAAGGCTTCATTAACAGACCTTAATAAGCCTGCTATCACCGCCTTAGTCAATGATCTATTTATCGTCTCTGAGATCTTTGATTGTATAAGTCACTTGTTTGGTTTAAAGGAAACATTGTTTTACATCACAATTTGTGAGGATTCAATAAAATTTATGTTGTGTGTCTAGAACTAGCGTGCGTGGTGGCCTGTTGGTAACGGACCAGACGCGGATGCCTACATGTTCACGGTGGTCGCGGGTTCAAATCCCAGGCAATCACCACGTACTTTAACGGTGAAGGAAAACATCGTGAGGAAACCAGCATGCCGTAGCGATTTTAAAGAATTTCTACGGCCTATAAGTCCGCCAACCCGCACTAGGCCAGCGTGGTGGACTATATGGCCTAACCACTCTCAATCGATTCTGTCAATTGTATAGTGGGCCCGTGCCCTGCAGTGGGACGTATATGGGCTGATATAGTGTCTAGAACGAGTATTTTGCTTTGAAATTGCAAGGATTGTAGATGCAAGGTAATTAGTTGTAACATTAATTGATTCTTATTAGATAGAGAAAACTCAAAAACTTTTAGTTTCCAATTTATTGATCCATAGTTGTACCGTTAACTGGGTTGAATTAGAGATATATAACTACATTTTAAATACTTTTTGTATGCAATTCTACGTTGTTTTAAAATCTCTAAGTTGTACGCCACTCAGAAATCCTCAAGTACAAAATCGAAAGCACCAATTTGCATGTGATTTGCCATCACAATCACCATAGTGTAGCGTGCAAAGCAAAAACAGTAGTTTACAAAAGCGGATGAGAGCAATAAAAAACGAAAGCAGCATGCAACCGTGGCCCACCGCTTGTCCATTCATCGGAGCATCAAACGACCCTATTGAAATAATGACACGTTGCGAACACCAAACTATCTCCATTGTTTGGGTTAGTGATGTGGATTTACATTTGCGAATGCGAATACTTATTGTTGAGATTTATTGACGAATACGAAAAACTAAATTATTTGGAAAATAATTTAGAATATTGAAATTGAAATTTAGATTTTTATTACAGAGGATAATGGGTCGGTCAGATCGCAAACCTGATGTTGGCGTCACTCCAATAATAATCATAGGCAATTCCACTTAGAATTTCTCTCTCTCTCTCTTCAGCCACAGGAAGTCTACTGTTGAACATAGGCCTCTACCATGGATCATACATCTCTCTCATCATCTCCACATAGACCTGTTGGAGGGGGCCTGAATCCACGACTTCCTGCAACCTTAAACAGGACCCCGTCCACCTTGTGGGTGGGCGTCTGACACTTCGCTTGCTTGTACGTGGCCTCCACTCTAGAACCTTTCAGCTCCAGCCGCCATCAGTTCTACTTAGAATTTGCTACTAAGCAATGCACGGCTGATGGTTCTGTACAGTACTCATCACCAAGGCAATATGTGTTAAGTATGAATGCCAAGTATTTTCACGGGAAACAAAATCCTTTAAATCGGAACACAACAGTGCATACATGGTATAATTCTTGAAGTCAAGAAAAATACAAGAAGAGCCTACAACTTAGTAAAATGGAGGATATTCTACCGGCTCCACCACAACAAACCTATTGGCTAATGTTAACTGGAATGCCAATTACAATATTTTGAGATGACGAAGATGGGAATGCGAATACGAAAATATGTCTTGAAAATACGAACAAAATATCCTTAATGCGAATAACTGATTAACATCACTATTTTGATTATGTCTTTCGTGTCTGCCATTTCATTATCCAAAGTGCAGGCGTGGTCTGTGAATGAGTGTTTAAGCTCCGAAAATAATTAATGTGTATAATTAATAACACTCGTTATTATTCGTCGTTCTAATTTATAAATCATGACCTGTGTCGAACAAATTATTGCTCTGTAACCAGCACTTATTTAGTGTTGGTTTATTTAATTTGTGTTTGGACTTATTTAAAGTACTAACGCCCGAATACTGGAACGACATTCAAATAATAAGTTGCTCTTAACAGCGCACGGCTCACTTAGCCAGTACATTTAATCGGGATTAACGTAGTTAAGCGCAAGTTATATTTAAGTTGCGTTCCAGTATTTGGGCGTAAATGGATTGGTATGATACATTAGATTTGAAATGATTGAGTTACTTGTGTCGGAATTTGTACCGATTTTATTGTTTATTAATTAATAGGAGTCCTACTACGAAACAAACATGTACGCATGTACGAGTATTAGTCAAAGATTACAAGAGCCCTATACTGGACACAGTTTGCATCAAGTAAATTCAACGATTTTATTCAAATCCTCATTTACTATTACTTTCTGGAATCATTTCCAACATCCAAATAAATTTAGTAAAATAAAAACATTATCTTTGATAACTCTTACAAAGAAGTTCAAATAAACTGAAATTCCAAAGAAACAATGTAATAGGCACCATTTCACAATCATTGGTAACGAGTTTTTTTTTCTTATTGTAAACCTCTGAGATACCATTCGCCATGGAACAATGGTGTAGGTGCAAATGGCATGCAAACGTATAAATTTTGTAAGGTGAAAGCAATGGGAACGGTAGCCGTTTTTGTACTTACGTTGTTAAGAGAATTTTCTACGCAAGTGTTTGTATATGTCTTGGTAGAAGGTTTAAAGAAATTGGAGATATTATAATAGATGACAGCAAGGAATGCGTAGGATGGAAATTTAAAGGTGTTATGAATGCTTGGAGACGGAAAATATTGGATGGCTAATTCTATTTCTTGGCGTAATATGCTTCAGTGGTTTTGGTTTTGGTGGTTTTGGTTTTAACAATTTAGCTGCGATTAGTATTAAATTTTCGGTACTGGCTGAGATCAATTAGTTACCCCACTCGTGTTGGTCCAGGACGATGGTTAAAGCCTAAACCACAAATGCATGCCTACAAAAAAGACTTAGAGTCTAATTATTACAGAAGGCTACTTTTTAGAAATATAATTTTCAGCCGAACATAATTTATTAGGATAATATTATTGATTCAGAATAAATATAAAATTTGCACATATTATAATAAATGTTGAAGAAAGAAATTAACTTCCGTCATATGGTATTTTGTATGCGTCGAGCCTTTGTATTTTCACACAAAGGATCATTAATATTGCATCATATTATAAAATTTATGCAATCTTTATGTTCGTTCGTGAGCTTTGCAATATGTACTGTATGTATGTATGTATGATTCCGTATTATTAAATTGCATGGTATTTATACACTTAAATATCTTTTTGTGGATCTATTTTTTAGTTAGTAAATTATCTTTTCACCTTTGAGTATTTGTGAAATATGTGTTTGTAAGAAACAACAAGACAAATCCGTAATTTTTGTGATGTTTTTAAAAGGAAAATTAATACTATAGTTCTCCATCGGCTACTACACATTAAAACATGTGAGAACTTGTAAATATTGTTTACTAAACGTTGAACAAACATGCTGGTACAAATGTACAATTTGTGGGGCGTGAAATTTTAGTTGTGAGAGTAAGCGATTATTGATACCACAAACTGTTTATTTGCATTACCGTACTAAAAGTGGTAACCGATTGGATGCGTATAGCGATAGAAAGTATGCATTTGGCAAAAAGATTTCAAGAAACTACAGGATTTTGTTTTGCAGAGTTTAGGAGCCGGAAATATTAAATTGTTTTAATTTTATTTCAATTGCCGTCGTAGAATCATACAAACAGGGAATACTACAAAATGTGCGTAGAAAACGAAAACTATCAATACCAATGCCAATTATAAACTTGAATGCATAAATATTCTTGTTTATTTACAACAACGTAAAACGTGTCTCAACGACGTTTATTAAAAAATATACGGGTATATTGTAAAAGGATTCCTAACCAATTTATCAAAACCTTCACGCTGCACTGTACGATATAGCATTGAAAAGACAAATGTCACACGAGGTATTGATAATACACAGTTTGGCCTGTAAGGTATGTGCTCTCGCCTTGAAGATACCCAGGTCAAAGTGAATGGAAAACACAATTGCGAACGGTGAATTCCCTTCCTCGGTGATTAGCATTATAAATGTGGAAACAAAGCTCTTTGTGCTTGACGGCAAACAGCGTCGTAAAAGTAGCACCACGACGATTATACAAACAAATAATCGTGACAAACACACTTTTATTACTAAGTGTCAGGATTAAGCGAGAATTATTGTAGTAGATGCAGTTTTATATTAAGATGATGAAGATTAGTAAACAGGAGTAGAAACTATGAAGGATCTTCCTTATAGACACGTTCAAACATTTATCATCGACAATATTTTGAAAGTCAAACTAAATATATTCAGGACGAACTCATCTTTTATGCAGCGGCGTGCACAGGATTATGACACTGGGTATGCGGCGGAGTACTCGGTCACAAAAACTTTTTCTTTTATAGATTTTTAGCATAGCCACAGCCACGCGACGGATATCTAAGTCGGAAACTATTCCAAAAGAACAAGTCTTAGATGTACTACTATTCATGTACATCTTCTACGGTAACGCAGACAAAACAGCAATCGATCGTCGCGGCGGAATAAATTCTAATAAGTAAAATAATAGTTATACGTTTCATAACTTTCAACATGAAACTTTCGAGTTACATTCCCTTTTTGCTGGTATAATTGTTGTAAATCGGGTACACACCTACCTTTAGAGTTTAGACACAATTTGAATGTTTTCACTGAATGACAATTGTGCGAACTTGTTATCTATACATATAATAAAAATGTAATTTTTAATAAACACACAGTTTCAACCCAAACCTCACAATCAAATAACATTTTTAAAAAATCAACAAAAGCACTAGTAAAAGCAAATCACAATTATTATAGAAACTCAGTAATAAACTGTTAAATGTGTACACTTTCAAATGTTAAGTAGAAAATTCTTTTAAGAAAAATCTAAATATACTGGCGCAAACAAAATAGTAAACAATGCTTATCACATGAAAAAAGCAAAATGGCCACCGCGAAACACAAAACATTTCTGCTATTTAAACAAATAAAACCTTACCAAACAAAAATGCATAATGTGCATACGTGATTTATTAGATGTCCGTCTATTATTTTTACTCGGATTATACGCAACGAACATTTCCGATTACTCCCGAGACCCGACAACTGCCGAACTTCCGTAGCCTGCCGCAGGAGTCGCGGCTTTCGATGCTTTTGATATTCATGGGTGTGTGCGTTTGCGAACTGTGCACGGACACCAAAATTACTACACACATACGAACAAATCTCCTGCGGGACGCGGCGGCATGACTTGGTTGATTAGGTGCATTATTTTGCAGCGCTATTGCTATTTATAAAATATTAGGCGTTTTTAAGTTATTATATTTTGTTTATTCATTTATTTACTATTAATTAAAGTCATTTAAACGTACGAACGTTTTATTAAAATATCTGTGAATAGCAAGTAAAGCAGTGCATTTCTGCCTACAAGGAGCGCACGCCCCTGCTTTTATGAGAGTAGCGAAGTATGAATTGAAATAGATGACAAAGTGATTAAGAATAGTAAAATTGACGGAGAATCAATATTATGAGCAACAGCTCCCGTTAATTATAATTTCGTTGAATATACAAGTTCCATACAGTTATACCCGAGCCCGGCGAGCAAACTAGTCGAGCCTGACTTTCGCTTTTACACCTTTGAATTTATTAGAAGGCTTTAGGTTTTATCTGCGTGTAAAACCAGTACAAATACGAAAGGAATAGCTAAGTTTCTAGAATAAAATTGATCCAATCAAACATTTGCCGTTTCCGTGTTTAAAGTTGACATACAATTAAAACATGAATTGATTAGCCTAAATATAAATAGCTTATGGTATGTAGAAAGCCTGCTGGTTTTGTAATATTAAAGTGTATGGCAATATCGCTGGAATGCTGTATTTGAAATGGAATTTACTAGACTTTTATTGGGTGTGCTTTATATAGACCGCATACTACTTTTCCAGTAGATTTCTAAGTAATTAATTAATTTGTTGTATGTGTTAAGCGAATGAAATTCCATTAATAACTTATTTTATAGTTGATATATTTTGCCTTATGGGCGTGTGATGTTTTTAATGTGAATTAGTTAAAATTGACAGTGATATTAATTAATCTGTTTTGCCAAAATTTGCATATCTTGGCATTTATAGGTTTAGAAGTAAATAAAACAGATAAAAACAACATGATATATTGCATGGTTTAATTGGCGTCAAAGCAACAGGATTTGTAGTTTACCTAAATGTATCAGACAGATTTAAAAGATAATTTATAGATTCGTATCTTGTAGATGGTGGTGTTGAGGATATTTCTTGAATTAATATGTACATATTTAACCTAATAATCATGTAATCACAAATATTTAAAACTAAATTAGGTAAGTAGGTAATGATTAAACAAATATGTACATCTAACATTTGAAGCTAAAGTGACGACCCAATTAAAAAACAAAGCACATCTCAAAATTTTGAAACCACAACACAGCTTTCTATTCCAGTACCTCCTTCACACGCATGATCATAGAAAAAATGTAGCAAGGACAAAACGTGACCATGTCGTAAACGTCGAATTTCATAACCCTTCCCTTTGATCACGAGTTAGAACTTAAAATACACATCCAATTACGAAGTCATGTGGCGTCGCTCGCGTGTCCTGCGTACTGAAGAAAATTTTTATGTCAATAAGTAAATATTCTTGTCTCAACCTTGACTTATTGATTCGTATGCATGCTTTTTATGCTCGCCGTAAAAATGGTAGAGAGAAAGATTAAAGTATTTTTAGACATGTCAGTGAGGTCGTTTGCGTTGCTCGGCTTGGTGGATGACATTGATTTAGATTTATTGTCAATGTCATTGTCCTATTATGGCTATGATTTAACACAGACGCATGAATTGCGTGTACCTAAATTACTTATTTTTAGTCATTCTAGAATACCAATGTCATGTCTTGTAGGATATTCATAAAGAACCTCACTTTGTGAACACATGTTGTGTAAGAAACTCCTATACCAATTCTTGCATTGAAAGAATTGTCCATTATTTCTAACGACTTAGATGAGAACCACATCGCTTTCTTACTATAAAATTTATATAACATAATCTGTTTTACGCTTATTATTTTAAATCTTAAAATATACCAAACGTACATAAAACCGACTCGAATATTCAAAATCAGTTACGCAATCGATAAATTTATTAAAAAACGATCACTCGAAACCGCGCCTTGGGCGAAACGAAGACAAACTCAAGAGTTGTGTAATAGCGTTGTCAAAATAAGGATGTTCATTTTACAAAGAGTTATTCGCGATAAAAGATTGGATAAAATCATGATGACAGCACGAATGGGCACGCGACATCGGTACAAAAATACCGTACTTCACTGTATTGATGTGATTCACGCAATGTGACAAGATTTTTTTGCACGTTGTAGGAATTGTGTCGAAAGGCACTAGAAAAAATAATCAATAGTCGCCAGTGTTTCTGTCTGAACCAGACTGTGGTTCTAATTTTTTAGTCCTGCTGAAAAAAATTAACTATAATTTAATATGTACGGTAATTTATTTATGTTTTATCGTAATAGTTATATGACGTTATATAACAGGTTATAGAAACAAGGAAAAGAGATATTATAATTGCAAACACTTTAATTACGTCAAATAATACACTGCAAGGACAATTAAATTATAATTACTTATAAGATCATATATATTTTAGTGGTTGCAATATTTCACGAGACTTCTAATTTAAATAAGTTTTAATTGCCCTATCAATAAATCCTTGTTAAAGCTCTAAATCATACATTTCACGAATCTTTTTGATTTAAAAAGTAATAAGTCTCAGTGATTAATCGAGCAATTCTAGGTCATAAGTTCCGCGTCGAAGTCATCTGTCCGCCCGAAAGAAAGTAAACAATTTATTGTTTTACTTTCTACTTATTCGGATCAATTGTTCCAACGCACTAAATTTAAGAGCGTGGTGGCCTGTCGGTAACGGACCAGACGCGGCTGCCAACATGTTCACAGTGGTGGCGGGTTCAAATCCCAGGCCACACCTCTGACTTTTCAGTAATGTGTGTATTGATAGTCAATCACCATGCATTATAATGGTAAAGGGAAACATCGTGAGGAAACCTGCATACCATAGCGATTTGTAAGAATTTCTATAGTTCGTAAAGTCCGTTAACTCGCGCTAGGCCAGCGTGGTGGATATGGCCTAACCCCTCTCAATCATCTCGATTGTAGAGGAGGACCTTGCCTTGCAGTGGGACGTATATAGGCTCATACAGATACTAAATGCAATTTGTATTTTTGGAGCGTTGGTTGCTCGCTGGTTATGCAAGATGAATGTGGGTCGGTCTGCAGACGTAGCAATTTTATCTTGATCGTAGTAACTTAATGTGGTAAACAAACCGAGATAACTGTAGTTTGCGTTCGTGGTTTTGATTTGAGACGCGCGGTGACGTTGATGTAAAGATAGAATTGAAATTGAAAGTGTCAAAACGTGATGGTTTCTAAAGATATATTGCTTGTGATAAAGTTTGGAAGACAAAAAATATACTGGTGGTTTATTTTCAACTATACTCTATGTTTCCAGTTCTAGTAAAAACGTATGTAGACTAAAAATAAATCGTTACATTTCTATAAACCAGCGAGCCTATCGCCATATCGGGCACAAATTCCTGACTCCAGGCAAATGAAAAAACCCAATATCACTTTGCCCGACCTGGGATTTGAATCCGAGATCTCAGCGTTGTAATCGTACCGTGGTACAACTGCGCCACCGAGGCAGCTAGATATGCGTTCCTCTGAAATCATCGCATGTACACATAATTGGCGTCGATCACTTCCCATCTAATAGTTTATAAACAAACATTAAATTAACTTCCGACAATTGACTCGCAAACAGAGAAATTATCTATGACAAATTTTATAATTGCAAAACACGTTTGGCATTTAGTATCGCATCACGCATGATACGAGACGAGAGATCATTTACGTTATATAAGAATGGTATAATGTTGTAGCGAAAACGTGTAATTATAATGTGTAGTAATTTCTTTTACTCGCGTAATTATGTGGTTTTCGTCTTGAGTATTTACAGCTTTGGGTCAGTTTCTAATACGTAAGATGTCACGCAAGTTTACGTTAACGCGCGTTTAAGTTCGAAAATATTGTGATTTATTGGTATTGTCAATCGAACAAGGGTTATTTATTGGCAACATGCACGTAATCCTTTCAATACTGAATGTAAATTTATTTTACGTTTTTAACAATTTATTTTCTTTTTGCAGGTAATTTCGAGATTTTATAAATAACATCGTGTCTGGAGCAAAGAAAAAGAAACATTTTGTAAGTATAAACGATTCGCGATCAATCAACCAGACATTAAATATTGTGTGCAGAAATGGTTTTAAGCTGTCCTTTATGCTCATAAGTGACACAAAAAATGCAATTCCATTTTCTCATACTCCTTGTCATAAAAACTGATGTATACGTATCAATAATCTTAGTAGATATTAACTTCCACTGTTTAAGGCAGCTCATCCTAATTTAATTGTTCCAACAATATTTATTCGTAAACAAAACATGTAACGCGTTAAGGACTAAACACATCTTTGAATTTCAGGAAAGTTATAAATCCATTAGACCCGTAGAAGCTAATAGAATAACAAACATTCCAAATAATCTCTTAATCCTTAATTGTTTAACACAATTAACAGGACGCACATGTTACACAACAAAAGAGTTATTCGAGATAATAAAATGTACAAACGGAGTATGCTCTAATTACTATGTGGGATGACCGGCGTAACAATAGCCAATTATATGTGTGCACCAAACTGTTCAGACAACATGCAAATGTAACATTATATTTATTAAAATTATTTAAGAATGTTAAATTCCTGTGGAGTTACGTCGTTTTGGATTTGGGACGGTTTGTAAATTAGGTGATTTTAATGTAATTTTGTTCTTATTATAAAATTTTTAAATCATAATAAAATAATTATTCAATGTTAGTTGTCTATTGTAATGAAATAAGGCTGCAGAATTTGAAAATATGTAACTACAAATCAGATTGTTTAAATATTTTTCTTTGAATAGGACAACCGAGTGACTTGTGGTTATTGCTTAAGGCCTATAGTCAATAAATTTCGGTGTAATTTAAAGTACTTGTGTATATTTTTTTATTCATACCTTTATTCCAAGCTTACATTGTAAAAATAGGCTATACAGTATGTAAGTTAAGTAGTCATATTTTTTAGACAATGTTCGCTATAAACGTTTCATGTTTTTGAGGTCACATTTAATGCAGATATAGGTATTACAATTTCCGCAGTCAAAGTCAAGACAAACTTCTGACCTTTAAGTAGGCAATATTATAACTAGTTTTGTAGTTTAATTTCAAACTTTTTTGAAGTTAGCATGTCATGTTCGCGTGAAGAAATAACGTACATTGTTATTAAGAAACGATTAAACTTTCTTGGCTTCATTTCTTACGGAACTGCATGGCACTGGGGTATAATACTAAAAACGATATCCGATATATCGTGGCTTTTTCGTATTCAAATCACTCATAGTGCCTTCGTTTTTAGCAACGTGTCGATGAATATTCTCTATGCGATACTGATGATTCGTTCAATAATCGGCATAGGAAACAAAGTAACTAAAAGTAGATGCCACATCAAGAATCGCTTGACTGATCGGATATCGTTTTCGGTAATAGCCCACCTGGTTCCAGGTCTGCATTGCAATACGTAATTTTGCTGTCAAAACCTTTAGGTCAGCTCGTATTGGAGAATTACGTTCCATTGTGGCTTTATTAGTCATTTTGTACCGTTTTGTGAAACAACAATAAAAATTATAGTTATTATGGCCCGTTATACGTGGCGCCCTCTTTGACGCAGTGCATAATCAGAACGAAATGATATAATTTGAAGCATACATATAACAGAATTGAATGGGGGAATTTTCATTTTGCTTAGCTTCGATGCATTCGATTAAAGTCTTTATTATCGTCTTATTAGCGGACTCAAAGATGTGTAGCGACAATTAAATAGTTCCTTAGATACTATTTGTTTCCAAAAAATCATATTAACGGTCAGTGATTTGTGAGTAAATCGCGAATATACAAACATATTATTAAAAAAATAAGGGTCGAATACAGGTCCTCCTTTTCATTAAGTCGATTAATAAATTAGTATCTTTATTATAGTCTAATATTTTTCTTCTTTTATTCAGCCATAGAAGTGTCCCATTAATTAAAACATTTTAAGTTATAGTAATTTAAAATACTAAGCTATTAAACAGTCTGGTTCTCAAGGATATAGACGTTCTATCTAGGATTTCAGACACCATTCTTGGTCCATTGCAGCCAGTTACATAACACCTAATGGTGATTTATTACATTAGAATGAATCGTAATTAGCTCCAACGAGCTTCAGGTCTGTTATTTAAGCGAACTCGGTTTGTATAAGGATCGAAACTGCATCAACTGTCGTTCGAGTCACATTAATTAAGGACTTGGAGGAATCAAGTTGCTTTGCGATGTAAGGTATAAGAGTGTGGCGGGTGAGATTTTAGCAAGAATAAGTAAAGGGAGGCGAAATTTATTAGAGTTATTTTCCAGTTGTGAGTGATTTTAATTTTTTCATATTTATGGGAGTGATATTCATAATATATTGTAATAGTATTTTATTAGTCTCTCGTATTTGTTGAATGCGAATGCTATATATTATCATTACAAATAAAATGTCTTTGACCTGTATTAAAATAAGAAATGAGTAGAAATTCCATTATAATTTCAGCTTTTCATAATGCACTTATCCATTGACAAACCTAAATTATTTACAAACGTACAACGTTAAAAAACTTAACACCTCATGTGTCAGGATGGCCAGCGCAGTGGAATGTCAAGCATTGCTTTGATTCATGGTGTTGTTTAGTTTTGCTAATGTCCATGAGCGGTCATATCGCTTAATATCAGGCGAATGGCATGCTCGTCTCGCCATTCAAAGAAATAAGAAAAAAAAAATTCAAACCCGCTACCTCCCATACCTTGTGCCACAGGTATTTTTTTTCCATGGGACTACCGGTCGCGTTAACAGTTACTCTCCGCTAATGGCCCGCTCGGCGTCTATGCCTTCCAACACTGACCTATACACGTTCGAAGAAAACGCAGCTGATTTATAAATACAGTTTCCCGCAAATGTTTTCAATGTTTACAACTTTGTATTTAATGATTTGCGAACGGATTATGCTAATATCTGACTTGTATAGGAGTTGTATGGTTGTTATGGGTAGGTCGCTTTTTAACACGGCTTGGAATAAGATTGGTCATGCGTTCTTGGGAACTTTTGTAAAAACAAATACCTACACTAAAACTCAAGCTGATTACATTTAAAAAAATCGTAATATGTCCGTACAATTATCGAGATGAGTAAAACCACTGACAAAGTTTTTGGTTTTTCCACAACCACATATAAATAATAATAATTAACTAATCATAATAGTGTATAAATCTCTCGTTTTTTGACTATATGGTATATTTTATTGTCATACGTGATAAAAAGTATTTTCCAAAAATCATTGTCAATTTGTCACAAATTTTATAAGGCAATAAAGCAAACATTATCGTTATCAAGAAAACAGCATTCTTACAATATGTTGACATCCTATTTAACAAACTTTCACGGGAAAGTTTGCCTTACTTTACGATCATAAATAAGGCCACACAATCTACACAACGGAAGGCATAATTTTAAAGATATATGACCCGTACTATCAAGCAATCGAGTTGTAGGTATTTCCGATTCGAACGCGGTCGCGAAGACCAAGAATTTACATTATATAATTACATAGTTTACAACGATATTAATAAGACAAGACATAATGATACACAGATTCGGGTTAATGATGTATGCTCGTACGCAACCGTTATTTGACCTGAAAATTGTGACGTTTTGAATCAGTTTCAAAACAGGATTTTTGGTATCGGCAAAACATGTATTGGGAAATTGTAAGTATGGATCGTGTAACCGTCTCATTATAATTAAAATATGATACAGTTTTGTGAAGTTTATTTAATATTTAAAAATGAGTCACTCATAAAAATATTAAAGACTATTTGTTTTGACCATTTTTTTTGTTACATACAATATACATTTAATATGTTAAATATATTATGTGTAGACAGTAGAATAAATGTGTTTTTCGCCAATATAACTCAGTTTTGCATAGCGTTGGCTAATGTATCTATCCGAGAGGGTAGATGGAAAGAGGAGTGCCTGTTTCACCCACAATTTTCCGAACTTATTTACGTCCCAAGTTGTGATTAAAAGCCAGAGGTAAACTTATCGCCATATCGGGCACAATATTTGTATTGTCCTTGTTTTCTTGTAGCAATATTTTTAGCCTATTTTTAACAGGCTTTAATTAAATGTTCTCTGTAAATGACAGGGTACGAGTAGTATTGTCAATTGTTTTCAGTCTAGCATGTCATTAGAGACAATGTCGGCGTTGTCGGTCAGTCAGTCAGGCCCAAGTAGGGTAAGCGATGCTCTGATAGGCACGCTCGATAAACAATGTTAGTTTAAAGAAGTAACCTGGATATTTTTAGGTCTTTTAGTTCCGGTTATTTCGCCTCTTTTTTATACTGGTATGAAAAAGTGACATGCATCTGACGTTAATTCGATGGTATCCAAATAGGGTTTCCATATGCAAAAGAGACAGGCAATCCGCAATGGACACAATTAAATTCACGTGACACGAACACAATGGCCTAGCGAAACCGAGTATATTTATACATAGTGAACCCGAAATACGAAACAATTGCGTGGCTCCTCATGGTGGATTTTACAAAATCCTGTACTATACGAAAATCCCTCTTCATTAAAATTCAAGCTTCATTGTAATGATTATGTCTAATGATTACACAATGCATTAAGTTTATGTAAAGGTGCTAACAGGCAGTTTTTGTTGTCACAAAAACTCTGACCCTTTCAATTATATTTGTGATTACGTTCTTGCAGTTTGATTGACGTTAATAATGCAATAAAACAGTAAAAAATACTAGCTGAGAATTTCAAATGTAATTAAAGGTCTTGGTTGAGTATTTGAAGTTATAAATAGCTTTGGTTATTTCTGTGTATTTGGATATTCGAATTTGCCTTTTTAATATGATAGCTCTAATTATAAAATGACTACAATGTACTTCATGGTATAATGCAAACAATTTAAAGTTCTTGAGGGATGAGTAGAATGAAATGAGATAATAGATACTGAATACCCCTAACAGTCACATTCATACATAGTCCTGACCACACACTAATGACCGCCACACGTAACGATATAACTGTGCAAGTCTGAGTTTGCGCCAGTATACTAGAATGTGTATCGGCAAATGCGCAAACTTCGTTGAAATTTTCGATTCGAGACTTGCAAACTCGCGTTTGTGCGAACGCACTTGAACGTGAATATAACGTGATAAGATAGCAGTCTCATGTTGTGGGTATCAGAATCTATCAGATCGATCCCCGCACCGAGACAAAATATGATTGTGAGAACCACAGGTATTTGTTTCGGGTCTGGGTGTTTGTGAGACCGAAAAGTCTCTCGTAGTTCCTGATACCCACGACACAAGACTCGTTCTTAGTGTGGGGTCAGGACTATGTATGTGACTTGTGGGTGTATTTATTTCTTTATTTACTTTCCGGTCCCAGTATGGTTGTCAATAACAGCTATCGGTACAAGGCCAACGCCCCTTGAAAAGAAAACCGCATTATAATAAATGTATATTCATAAAAATTAAGCTTTCTAAACAATTATAACTAAAACACGATATTAGGCTTAACGGTAGAAACTAGATCTTCGAATAAGGATGCAACGAACACGGTCTAATTAAGTAACAGGATAAATTATTGTTAGACACGTCTGTTGATCACAACATGAGCTGTGACGTCACAAAACATTTTGGTTCTATATAAAAGTATGATTTTTAAACCTAAAATAAAAAAAACTAGGCAAGCTGCAAAAAAATAACAGGACAAATTGTTAAGCACATCTCTTAGTCACGACCAGAGTTTAACGTCACACATCATTTTGATTTTTGACAAAACTCCTACTAAACTACCTAGGTGAAATTGTTTAAAATAGCTATTAGAACAAAGATACATCGAACTCGTATTTAAGTAATAGGACAAATTGTTAGGCACGTCTGTTCGTCACGAAATGGGTTGTGACATCACACAGCACTTCGGATACAAAAATCATAACCTAAAATTAAAACAAGGCACAACTTCAAAAAATAGCTTTTAGTACAAGGATATATCATACTGGTATCTATTTAAGTAACAGGACAAATTGTTAGACACGTCTGTTGCCGACGACCGGAGCTGTGACGTCATACAACATTTGGGTTGTTTACTAAAATAATAAAAATACAAAATTACGCATAATAGCAAAAAATAGCTCTTTGAACAAGGATGCATCATACTCTTTCTATTAAAGTCACAGGACAAATTGTCAGGCACGTCTGTTGGTCACATGTGAGTTGTGACGTCACACAGCATTTTGGGTCGCGGTCAACGTGTGATTGTGTTCTCGTACAAGGGTCGACCTCGTGATGTGTTTTTTACGTATTCGAATAGTTTTGCTACTTTCGCAATACACTCTTGTCTAGTTAGCAATGTAATGTGGATTTTTCGAGTGTAGCTGCTAATGCACTATTAAGGTTTGATCAGATAGGTTTATTTATTGATATGATGAGCAATTGCAGCAATGCAACGGACAAATGTTACCTGTCCGAGCCGGAGGTTCGGAGGTAGAACTACGTGGTCCACGTATATATTGAAAAGTTTAGCATTTTTGTATTGAGCATTTGTTTATGTCGTGTTCGCGACACTGGAGTATTTCTAAATATATGTAGGTCTACATTAACATAAGATTGGCATAATAACTTATTCACAGATATTGCCGAAATGGTGTAAGATTTTACAGACGCACATGAAACTAAATTATATTTATTTTTCCATTCTAAATACTCCCAAAAATACAAACCAAATTCAGTACCTTACTGAATCACCAATTACTCTAATTTGTCTACGATTTATTTCCAACAAATCTCGATACTCCAATCTCATTAGCCGCACTCACGCTCCCAGCAGATAGTATAGATTAGAAAACGCGTAATTTAATCACACCGTCCCCTACATCAGCCATATGGCGCGCATGATCGATCAGCTCGCGATCTGTCACGCTTTACTGACATCAATATTCGCTAGACGTGTAGCGCAGTTGCTTTAGATGCAGTGATACAAGTCTTGCAGACTCTTATTGGTGACAGTTACAGCTGTTTGAAGCAATGTTTTGGCTAATGTCTACGTATATTTATTTATTTTTAATATAAATACAGGTATTTTATATTTATACCATACCAAGTCATTAACATTAATACTCCAGGGACAGCGTAGTAAAAAAGTAAAAATAATTGACAAAGAGTTTAAGATTAGAAAATGTAGTGAAACACATTCATTTTATTGTTACAAAGCGTAGGGTGCTTACAACAATTATTTATCCCCAGGCACCCTAGCTTTATAACCAAAAAATGAAAGTGTATCAATCCATTATCTAATATTAAACTCATTATCAATTATTTTTACTTTTTTAGTTGGGTCCTTTACTAAAGCATGTAATTTAGTTTTTTATACTATTATTTTTTAATAATATGTTTCGTATTTCTATTTATAATCTTGCAAAATAATTTCGTGTTGAGTATCCAGATATTGTAATTCAATCACCAGTAGATTCGCCTTATTTTACGGACTTGTACTGCTCGTGACTCAACTGTGTCTCCTCGTATGGGAGCGATTATCTTAAATTTCACCAGTATCCCATTTGACTTGCAAAACCAGTTGAGGTGTTTTACCGGCTGCGTATATTCTGTCCCATAAATATCGATCGGTTTTTAATTTTATTTTGATACTTTATATCTTGTATTGACTTACTGTTGGCAAATTACATGGCCTGTGGTTTCGATCATCGGTTTGTAGTGAATCCGTTTGATATGTATCTTTTGAAAAGCTTTATTTGTTTTATTTATTCTTTAATTATTATTTATTCTTAAGCTTATTATTTATTCTTAAGCTTTATTTATTTTCACGACTTATATGTTTTGGTTTATTTTTGTGGTTGACTTCAGGGATATTATAAAACTTAAACAATTAAACTACATATTTTTTATACTGCTGAGTGCACATCAAAAGTGACGCATATTTGTCTCAAGAATTGTCGGAGCTATACGCTATAGCTGGTGGGAGGATAATATCCGGCCGTATAGGGATAACTGTACGCAGTCGTGGAAAACCCGGTGCAGTGACCCATGTGTATCGGGTTCAGTATACGTATATCCGGTTTCGACTATGCCGGCATAATAATATTTACCAATGAGTGGACACCGCTTCAATACTCAATTTGCATTGCGCACTTACGTTCAGAATTGTTATGATTTTTTTTATACAATAAAATCAGCATTAATTATGTGACACGAAAGAATAAAGAGAAGAAATCTATATCTTGTATTACTAACAGTTACCGTTGTTTTACTTCAAATAAAAACGCAGTGAAAACTATTACAAGGCCTCAGACAAGACGAACGCACAAGTAATAGAAAACTAAATTGTTTTGAACAAGCCAGTGATAGTCCAATAAGATACAATCACGTAGAACCAATTTACCATCCGATAGATGTATCGACACGAATGATTTCCTGAATTAAATTGAAATCGATTTCAAATTAACGCTGTTTCCATCTGACTTACGTTTATGGAGTGTATGCCCGACTGTTGCGGGTGGGTGGTACAAGTTTCAAGCGATAAGCGTTTTCAACATATTTAAAATCTGATGAGCTTTCTAGAATTATATAAAAAATGTCGAGCTTGAGCTGTCAAGTTCGAATTTAGGTAAAATAATTGATTTTATGTTTATTTTCGGTTTATTCAAAAGAGGTAGTTTGTCTAATTTAGATTTGCGATTAATATGAAAGTTTGAACTAATTTTACAATTTAAAGAAAAATATTTCAATCTTGTTTCACACGCTGGTTATTGCGAATAAGCGGACTTCATGAACTATAAAAAACTTGAATAGTTCCTTATAGCACGTAGCTTTCGTCACGATGTTTTCCTTCATCTACTATGGTTTACTAATTGACATAATAAAAAACAATATATTTATCTAGAACGCACACTTTACAAAATATGATATTCGCTGGTCGTCAGTACCTTGTGTTTCTATTTTCTTTGGATGGATGCGGTTCCCCACGACATATCAATTTCATTTCCACGAACTATGGGACCGGTATCGGTAGCGCGTTGCTGGAAATAAATCACTGGTGCATAATTAAGTCAACTTGTTTATTATACGCCAATGTAGAGAAAATAAACACTTTTTAATTGTGATTTACGACAAGCAAACAAGCATGAGAATTTAAACATAAACAGTCCACTAGTTTTCGCCAGTTACAATGTCGTGTATTTGTTTTTATAGTCCATTAAAATACAATGTAAAGTAATAAATGTCGTAAATAGCTTAACTTTTTCCAATTAATTGACCCAATAACTTAGTAATAAAACGTTATGGCTAACGGCTTTGGATATAAACGAATTAGTCATAGGTCAGGTTCGTCAAAGTTGCATTGTCATCTGCGATTAATCACGGGCCTACTTGAATTGCAACTGATGTTCAAGTTAGTAGGCAATATTTATAGTCAAGTTTGATTTTGCTAGGTCTATGACTTACGTTTATTACTGATTATGAAAACCTGAGGTTGGATTTAAGATCGTGACAAACGTTTGAGTCATCCACAAATATTGTCCATGGTCCATATTAAGATATGTAATACATACATACATACATAAACTCACGCCTTTATCCCCGAAGGGGTAGGCAGAGGCGCCACCAGGACACCCACATTTCGCCTTGTATGTTCCGTCCCATGATGTGATAGGGGGCGAGCCTATCGCCATATCGGGCACAAATTCCTGACTCCGGGCTGATAATGAATAGAAAAATCCAATATCACTTTGCCCGACCCGGGACTCGAACCCGAGACCTCAGCTTTGTAACCGTACCGTAATACAACTACGCCACCGAGGCAGTAACGAGTACGGTACCGAGATATGTAATATTTTGACGAATATGGTATATTATCATTATTATGTAGTTAGAAATGTGTGACGTATTACCTAACCGAATGACTTATTATAATCAGTCTTTCCACTTCCAAGTACACAATTACTATATTTTTTTTCTATAGAATATGATTACCTAAATTTACTTAATCGAGATAATTACCAATGCGTACTTATAGTTTGTACTCGACTAGCAACTTGTCTGTTTAATTCAAGTGACTGTCCCGTTCAAGCGCGTTGCCTCAGCTGCGTTCAATATTGCCTAATAGGCATATACTTCACGTCAAATACATTAACATGTCTCACGCACGTTTCCCCTATAGAAAGTGGCACTTGCTGTACTGTGACTGTTAATGCAGTTTTTAGAGAAAATCTTTAGTAATTCCGGCATATCCGTAACCCTTTAGGTATCGGCCTAGATTTTATTTATATCGTTATTGATGGAGTGGAGATCTCAATTGTACCCTCGATCGTAGAGTAGGCCCGTGACCTGCAGTGGGACGTATATGGGCTGATACAATACAATTATATGGGCTAAAAAAAATAGAAGATTCGACTGCTGAATCGGAGATGTTCAAACCCAGCGCACGCACTACAGACTGTCGATGTTACGTGAATTCTTAGATAATTATTATTCCTTGCTTTAATGGTAAAGAAAACAATCAAAGAATACCTGGGTACTTAAGAGTGACATATGAAGTCTTCCACTCAGGTTAAGGTGGTAAACTAAAAACTGTGATGTAGGCAAAAGCTCGTAAAATTACAAATCATGTTTACAATATAGTTCAAAATTTATACTGCGCCGACTATCTAAGTATACGATAAGATAGGTGGAAGAAAAAGGAAAGGAAGAAGGTTCACTGCGAAATAATAATTACTGTGATTCTGTCTCCATTTCTCTCTTTAGCCTCAGGAAGGTCACAGTTGAACATAGACCTTCCTCAAGAATTTCCATATAAATGGTTAACTTTTTTGTACCATCAGTTGTATCATTTGTACTTATGCACACTAAGTATAATTTCGGTGGGTTTTTGTAGATTTTCATTCATTTGCTATGTGGGTTGATTTGAATTGATTATTTTTTATTTATTTTTGTTTATTCAGTAAAGATTTAAAGCTTGATGACTAATGATCAAAAGTTATAATTTGACTTCGGAAATATATTATACAAACTAATGTAATGTACATAATATGTTTGATTTATTTATGAGCCTAACATCAAGATTTTCACCTGTAGAAAATCAATCTGCCATTTGTTTTTGACGAAGACATCAAAGCGCCAAAACTTTAATGATGCTTTCAACACGAACAAGGATGTCGGATGGCCAATTTTACGTCATTTTTGACGCCTCAATCAGAAATCGTCGAAAAAAGTGGGAGGCAAATTGCACGCTCATAAATGGTTGTATCGCGAACATCTCGCCTCTCTTTTAAGGCGACGGCACGCTAAAACGGAAACTTGTATAATTATAGTTTTTATTGCTTTGTAAAATCAAAGGGAAGCGTGGTGAAACGATGCCTTTCGCGGCGGGAAAAATGTTTATTATCATTTTTATAGTGGGTTTTAATCAACGTTATTTGAAATGGCAGTTTTATGTGTAAGGAACGATAATTTGCTTTGTAATTGTAGTATTTGCTAAATGTTCCTCATCTCGGGAGACATTTAGAAAGGTTCTGTAAGTGTTGTGTTTTATTCTCGACAAATCGCTAACCTTCATATTGTTTTTCTGTTATTGGAGAAATTAAAAAGAATTTGCTAATTACACACCAACGTATATTCATAATACCCACGTCAATTTATGTAGGTCTAATATACTGTGATTTGCACCCTTATCGCGAGCTGTACGACTTCTCAAGACCATCACAGAGATCATTGATCTTAACTATTCCAATCTGTCCAAATTCATTGAAATGGCTCGAAATGTTTAGAGAGATGTTTGGAATCTTAGAACAATAAGTTTCTTTCTTTTTGTTTGATTTTTAATTCTATTTTGTACGTTTATTGTTTTTATTTGCCATTTTATAATGTATATATAGTATAAGGTTTTTCTTTGTTTATTTTAATATTGTAGCGTCGCGTTGGATTCGGCTGTTAGGATGATAATATACGTATATTTTTTAATAAATAAAATAGAAAGAAAATAATTCGAACTTAGAAACTCATTGCCATGAAAATGCTACAGCTACAAATTGACACCCATTGTTTACTTAGGGTCACTAGGTTCTAATTAGGGTAAATTTTTCTTTATTAACTTAGTCGTTTATTAAAGATTTTGAATATAGTTGAAACTAAAATCATTTAAGAATACATATCTTGATAAAACTACATTCACTTCGAAACAAATTATAAGAGTTTAAAAGAAGCAAAGAAACCGTCAGCCAACATACAATTTCACAAAACAATTTATTACTTCAATAAAACTCAACAGCGTTAAAAAAATCCACAAAACAAACCCGTTTGCACTTGTCCAGTCTGTCAGGTGATAACATGATTTATGACAAAGGTATCTGCTGGAAATTGGCCTCATTATTTACCGTTGCAGGGCAATGCAAACACCTAACGTGCATTTCGCCAGTGGGTGCGCCTCCGCTGATTGGCCGAGATCTCAATAATCGCGGCTCACAGCCTGATAAGTTTGAAATGTGTTTTATTTTTTAGTAGAGTGGGGGCGAGGTTTGGCTTTAGTCATTGGTGTCAATTAATTAGTAAAAATTGTAAATTAGTTATATTAGTAATTCCGGCGCTTGGTAATATAATAAATACTTTATATTAATAATTGAAGATAAGTAGTTTATTTAGCTTTGTAACGAGAGTGGAAAGGGAGATCTTTCGCTAGCTATAAAAGCCTATTGTTTCAATAAAAGTAGTTAAATTATATATCACTAATCCACAGCTTCTATACGTTATTTTCGATCATCTGATGACTGATTCATATTTGAATAAAATAAGTAATTTTAAATTCAATGAACACCTTGTCTGATCTTATCGTCTTTTTCTTTCCCCAATCATTTTACTCTGTATAATTTCAAATCCAACAACAACCTCCATAACCGGTATACCAAAGCACCGATACTGCACAGATAAAACAATGTAGGTTGCAAGAAAGTTTAACATGCATAAGGCCTACGCTCGCTTTACTTTTTGGGATAAAACTCAGCCACTTTCAAGTCTCCTTTGTTAAAAATTACGAAGTGAAAGGAACAGGAGCCGTGATTGTAAATGAGGCCGCGTGACGTGTGCCAGGCGTGGTTGTAATTCGGTTGAATGAAAGCAAAATTAAGTGTATTTTTAGGTTTGATTATTAAGAGTAATTTGGTAGAGGTGCTGGAATTAATATTTAGTTAACATTATGCTGAGTGGCGACCTGTGTGTGTCATTATGCTGAGTGGTCACAGTATCACAGCAATGCGATGCGCAAACTTCTATGTTAATTGGATATGTTTTTCCCATATTATTTGCATGTTAATTTGTGTTTGTACGTCATATTTTGTGATAATAAATGTGTTTTGTTTCTCCTTTCTTTGTTTCTTCTAGTTTTAGCGGAGCTATTTGAAGGTTTAGACCAGCATGGTTGTCATTTGAATTTTTTAATTGATTTGATTTTTCTATTCACTATCAGTAGTCAGGACTGCCTCGGTGGCGTAGTTGTATTACGGTACGGTTACAAAGCTGAGGTCTCGGGTTCGAGTCCCGGATCAGGCAAAGTGATATTGGATTTTTCTATTCATTATCAGCCCGGAGTCAAGAATTTGTGCCCGATATGGCGATAGGCTCGCCCCCTATCACATTATGGGACGAAACATACAAGGCGAAATGTGGGTGTCCTGGTGGCGCCTCTGCCTACCCCTTCGGGGATAAAGGCGTGAGTTTCTGATGTATGTATGTATGTAGTCAGGAATTTGGAATTTGCCCCTATCGCCATATCGATAGGCTTCCCCTCTATCGCATACGGAACATACAAGGCGAAATGTGGTAGCACCTCTGCCTACCCCTTCAGGGAAAACGGCGTGAGTTTATATGGATGGTGATTGCTATTCACACGAATAACCTAACACCAACAAGGTGGTTATACAATGCAAATTCTATGGCATGTCTGGAGCCACTTTAAAAGCATTTGTTTACATCACGTGCTTAAAATGTATGTGAACGAGAGGATCCGCTGACCTATTGCTGTGAGTCATCGTTTAAAATGACGCGTGGGAAAGGCTGGTCCGATGTCGCCAACATATACAGATTTTTGATCTTTCCTCATAACTATTGCGATTGCATTTATTCTGCATATTATGAGCAATTGTAGCAATACGAAGCAATATTTATATCGACGTTGCGTAAATGTCATTTTTATACTGGGTTAAAAACGTGCAACTTGATAGTAAGTGCTGGCCAATACTTATAGTGTTTAACTAGCGCGATTTAAACTTAATGTCGAACTAAACTAGATGTTGTCTCTTAACCACCGTTGCTATCCGGGCGTCAATGAATATACTACCATTCAAAAATATTGAGCATTACTCGTTTATGTATTAAAAATAATATGTCTTTATTTATAAAAATCCTTTGGAGAGGCCTATGTTCAGCAATCGACTTCCTGTGACTGATGAGATAAAGAGAGAGAGAGAGAGAAAATTACACATATTGCTTACTTTTTAAATAAATATTTGCACCTATTTTTTGAGTTTTAACTAGGTCGCCTTATTGCATCTCCTGTATATACTTTCACATTTATGATTGGAAAGAACATGACGCAGGATATTCAATATTCAATATTCGTATCTAGAACATTCCAAATATGACTAACTTTCGATGCTAATTATATCAAATATGAGGAAGCAATTAAATACAGCCATGTGGTGAAGCAACAAGCAAGGTTTTTTAATTATTTTTTTTTCTTTTTTATGCCGGGTTCTTTACGCTTTAGCAAAAAAATGCTTTACCGCAGCTTCTCAGAAACATGATGATAGAATCCGTAAACTGAAGGCCAATGTACGGTCGTATTAAACAGACACACCTTTCGTATT
The DNA here is from genome assembly GCA_949752805.1 of Deilephila elpenor. Classification (NCBI taxonomy): domain Eukaryota; kingdom Metazoa; phylum Arthropoda; class Insecta; order Lepidoptera; family Sphingidae; genus Deilephila; species Deilephila elpenor. The sequence continues at coordinate 9,767,958 of OX457107.1, read as the reverse complement.
CTATATTTTATTTGTGAAGTTTTTGTATAGAAGTGGATTATTAAATTGGTATGGGAGACATCTTACAAGTATGTTTGATTCTAAGAAACCATATAACTTAGATGAACAAGACTAGGTATGTCATTTATTGACCTACGAGTAGGAATAAAAGGATTTAGGCAAGAGGCGGGCGAGGCTTGAACAATATAATTGACTATCGACAAACATGTCATCAAAGGTGTTAGATTTTTATGAGACAGGGCCTTGGTCGAGCTGGATGAAAAGCAGTTGAATATGGTACTGTTCTGTGAGCTAGCCTACATAGGCTATATTCTATAGTATACTTATTATATTATAATACTGTGGAGGCTCTTCCTATCAGATTTGTTTCAATAGCTATTTCAGGATAGTGATGTTACGCCCATGACAATTACATTTTTTGTAAATATCAAACCGCAAAAAAAATGTTATTTTTGTGATAGGCGATTTTAATAATTCTTAAGCTTCACGTATTATTGGCTTTAATGAGTATCCGAATCACACTTTTCTTCTTTTTTTTTGGGTTTTGAACACAAATATTTATGTCCTCGCTTATTGGGGCTTATCATAATCATTTGTTGGTTAAAACTTCTTGTTGGTAATATGTGGAGACTAAGATGACACAGTGTCTTTGATGTTTATTGTTACACCAAACAACCGGATCACAATTAAGTTCCTTTCTCGCTATCCCAGTTACCTAAGTCTGTCTATTTTCCATTCCCATTCAAACTGGTCAATTTGGTTCATTCCTTGGATAACTCATACCATGGTGTTTTGTTCTAATAAGCTTGAATATTATATATTTATTTAAGAATTTTATACGTATATCAGTAGGTATGAAGCAAGGTTTCAAATGTCATCTCCAAATTTTTGTTTTTTTTATCATCACATTTTGCTGAGTTTCCTTATTTAAAACTACTGTAAAGTTCCATCAACACCGCTTCACGCGCCGCGCCAACAGTAAACAAACCATTGTCTAGCGTAACCTTTAATTTCTCGTGTACTTCGTGTCAAAGTTATTAACAGCGTGTGAATAGAGCGGGACTCGGGTCGTCGACCCCGGGCGTAGTGACGCTGCGCGGATGTGCACGCGCAACCGACCTGTCTGAGGTTTGAAAAAACACGTGACGTTGCGTTTTTGCCCTTTTGTAGGCTAAGGTTTTTAGTAGATCTATTGAATCCATATATCTACTGAATTTTTCCTAAAACCTTTTTTGTAATGTGATTTTTAAATTAGTGTAAAACGTGTGTTATTTGCACGCGCAAGCGACCTGTCTGACGTTTTTGAAAACCACGTGACGTTGCGTTTTTGCCCTTTTATAGGCTAAGGTTTAAGTAGCTATCTCCAATCTACCCGATTTTTGCTGCAGCCTTTGTGCGGCGATTGTTGACGATATTCTTTGTTTTCCTTACTAGGATTTGTGCAACGGTTACATTAGGTTGGCGCTAGATCATTTCAATAAAGCAAGTGACACACCAGGGCACACCTCTGACTTTTCGGAGTTATGTGTGTATTGATAGTCAATCACCACGCACTTTAACGGTGAAGGAAAACATCGTGAGGAAACCTGCATACCGTAGCGATTTTAAAGAATTTCTACGGTATGTAAGTCCGCCAACCCGCACTAGGCCAGCGTGGTGGACTATATGGCCTAACCACTCTCAATCGATTCTCTCGATTGTAGAGTAGGCCCGTGCCCTGCAGTGGGACGTATATGGGCTGATATAGATAGATAGATAGAAGTGACACATTCACTGATATTCGTTCATGTTTTGCGCGGACTTGCTCGTACAACCGGACTCTCTGTGGTTTTGAAAAAACACTTGATATTGTTAAGGTTTTGCCCTTTTGTTTTAAGGGTATGTAAAGGTTTATAGCATCTCTATTAAATTTATACGCCCACTATTGATTTAGCCCACGAATATTTGTCGCGGGTCTGGGTGATTGTTCTTAATTAAAAAATATTTATGTCTGATGCTTACATATTACCTTCATCGTTAAGCTACGCTATAGTAGACAGAGATCATCAGTAGCCCGGTTGCATCTTAACTTTGACCATAACTTTAACTTCGACCATTGGAAACGAACTTGCATCACAAATATATGGGTCAGCGTAGTCAAAACTATAGTCAAAGTTACTTGATATAACCGGGCCTCAGAAAGTTCTCGTTTAAAGTTTACATAGCCAATACTAAGGATGTGACTCAGAGCTACCCACATCGTTGACCAAGTACCAACGCTGATTTATTATTTCGCCCTTAGAACCTCGCATGACGCAACAATACTATCCTCGCTTTCCACAATAAAATATTATGAAAGCCAATTACCTTAAAATGATTTATTGAACTTGGCACGCGATCTGTCTTGTAGGTTTCTAGATTAATCCTATGATGTTTTGTTTATTGTTTTTTCAAAGGAAAAAATATAAATAAAATAATGGTCATCTTAAAAATTACTTGCATAAAGAAACATGTTATTCATACTTCTTTTATTTTGTTACAAAAAAATATACCTAATTGAAAAAAAAAATAACAAACTAGGGCACTATTAGGCCATAAGAGGATATTTTTATTTCTTTTGACTTCTCAAGCCTATGGAGTTTATAAACCCCGTAAATACATTGCTAATCAAAGCTTTGAAAGATTCATAATATCCGGTCATGAATAGCGACATCTATACGCAGAAATAAGAACTAAATTAGGTTTATATTTTCACTCATTTCTTTTGTTTGCAGAGCGATGTCGCGGTGGAAGGGTAAAGTGAGGTAGCCGGCAGATGGCAGCAGTCAGCGCGGCGATGTTCCGGCCCGGGGGCGGTCTCGACCCCTCATGCTATACCACGCAGCGGGTGAGTAGTACACAGTAATACGTATAGATGGCGTTGTAATGAAAATTGCATAACTACACAAAATATTCATAGACTATACAGAAAAAGGATAAGAGTATGAAGTTTGATAGAACTCATACATAATTGTTTTTTTATATGTTAGTCTAACTGTATAATTAATATAATTCTTGCATTGACAACCTTTGTAACTACCGTAATAAATTCTTCACACACTAATTAGTATCTCTGATTAAATTTATAAAATGCAACTTTAGCATAATTTCTTAGGTCTACTTTAGTAAAGCGACCTACGCACACATACGCTGTTGCGCATATTTTACGATGTGCGTAAGTGTGGATTAATAGTAGATAAATGGACACCCTTAACGTCTGTAGCAATTATGAGTCTATCTTTGCGGGATGCTGAAATGAATCAATCACTAATCGGTCTTCGCATGGCTGTAGATACAGTCTAGCCTTTTACCCAAATACTGTGGGCCTTATTCATAGACAGATTTAAAACTTGTTTTAGTTATAGAATATTTTGTTCCTTTCGAACGACTTTAGAATTCAGTTTGAGCGCAGAAGACAAAACATTCTATAACTCAAATAGGTTTTAAATCTATCAATGATTATGGCCGTGTTTGAAATATGTTTTTAAAATTTATGCAGCAAGCATTTATACTCGTAATGTAATAATAGTATTATTATGTCCAATGTAATAAAATGACTGCCTCGGTGGCGTAGTTGTATTACGGTACGGCTACAAAGCTGAGGTCTCGGGTTCGAGTCCCGGGTCGGGCAAAGTGGTATTGGATTTTTCTATTCATTATCAGCCCGGAGTCAGGAATTTGTGCCCAATATGGCGATAGGCTCGCCCCCTATCACATCATGGGACGGAACATACAAGGCGAAATGTGGGTGTCCTGGTGGCGCCTCTGCCTACCCCTTCGGGGATAAAGGCGTGAGTTTATGTATGTATGTATGTATGTATGTATGTATGTATGTAATAAAATGTGAAGAGAGAAAAACTATTCTTACAATTTGACAACAGCACTTTCGGCGACATAATATCGAAGACGACCTATAGGCATATATGAGCGGACTTTATGTCTGAGATATTTTTTGAGTCTATCTTTGAGTGATGCTGAAATGTAGCAGTCACTTGCTAATCGGTCTTCGAAATGCGATTTGGGCTATCATTCACCTAAACACCGGAAATTATATCGATAATAATATGTAAATCGGACAGTATCTTCACGACGCTAAATTTATTCGTAAAGTTATGTTGATCTTCTAAACGCAAACAGAACGGTACAGAATATAATGAGCGTTGCTTGTTGATAGTTAGCGAAATTGTTTTAACTTGTTTGCGTAATATTAGCATGTGGAAATTGTTTACATTTTGTACAAATTTATGCATTGCTTTCTAGTCAAATAGACTTGTTTTAATAAGGTTTTTTTTCAAGACTGTTGGCAGTAGCGGTATTTGCAAAGGGCACAGTTGGCACGGCAGGTCAAGTTTATGGTTTTTAGCAATGGGTTAAAAGGCTGATGGAAGGTGCTGTGAAACTCAATGCTGTAAGACCAATGTAATATTATTATGTTAGTATTTGCTTAAGGCGCCGGCAGTGCTAGAATAGATACAAAATGTGAAGATGAAGACATATATTCGACCTCTAATGCCTCGATTGAGGGTTAATCCAAGAATAAAATAATTAATTAATAATGTACATCAACAAAAACATTAGTTACGCCTCTGAGTTTTGTGTGAACCATTATATTATTACGCTATTCTTAATTTCGGATAGCCACATTATTATGGGCATAACGTTCTGTATGTATCAGCAGGGTGTAAAAAAGATTTGTACGTATTTTTCCAAATTGTTTGATCGCCGAACGTGTTGCCTATTAGTCCGGTAACTGCATTAGCTGACATTATCTGCATAAATCAACAAAATTACGACGCCGCTAAAATCGCGCTCCATTCTTTAATATCCACTTTATAATATTCTCCTCCTGTAAGAACCTCCTCTAAGACTGAGTGGGGTTTAAGCCTTAATCCAGCAAGCGGACTCCAAGTGGGTTGGTGAAATATTTCATAATATCCATGATCAACGTCATAATTTAAATCCCCAGTAAGTCCGCTACTGTCAATAGCGTTTCTCTAAGGATTTAATTTTGTTAGAGTTGCTTCTGTTTACGGACAGGCGTGATGTGAGTGAGGCTTCTATGGTCATTCTCGTCAATGCAGAAAAACTTTGTGAGCCGATAAAGTTGACTTGGGCACCAGAAATTGTTTGATCTAACCTCTTACCCACTTTCACGCCAATAATATTCATTAATGAACGTTCAGCAGCATAGTAGGCGCTCGAGAATTGTTTATCGTGCAGTGTGGACACACGTCTGCCGCGCACACTCCCGGCGACGTGAACAAACACTGCATATGGACGGTAATGGACACGCAACAACACGGTATTCTCACAGAACTCGCTACTGTTTAGTTAACCCACTATCACATGTCACCTTATGGGAGAGGTCATAATTACATTAACTGCTACTAAAATCTTTTTATTATTATGTTAAATGGATGGCTATTCAAATCTCATTTGTAACTGCAATGATCTTGGTGATGCACCGAAAGCGAACCGCCGAGACGGTGGTCGCAATTTCAAATCCCAGGGAACACCTCTGACTTTTCGGAGTCATGTGTTCTAACTTGTAAATCAACTGCCATGCACTTTATCTGCGAATAATATTAAACGAATGCCTTTTCAATGGTAAAGGGGATCCATGCCTTGCAGGATATATACCTAAGTTGATTCATAACAATTTCTATTGAGATCTTAAATTCGTGTATGAGTTTGAATATATTGATTATACATGATATAAGAGCGGAAAGAAAGACGTATTGCAAATTAACCGAGTGTTAACGCTTATATAACAATATTTTTGCTTTAGTGCTTGTCTACACGTTTTCGACTTTAAACGGCGAGTGTCTGCCACACCTTCGGTAATCTTAGATAATGTTTGATGAAAGAACGTTTTTTTTTCTTGTATGAAAATTCTTTGCTAGATTGTTATAGCTGGTTTCTCTGTCTGTAAAAGTCTTTATGCGAGGTTATTTACCTCTTTAGTTCATTGTTTTGTCACCTGCTTTATTAGGGAGAGAAGTGGACAATAATTTATTTCCAACTGCTCCTATTAATTTAACTTTATGATTGATTTCGTTGCGGGTTAAAGACAAGCTAAAAATTCCCGGAGACTCGCTGAGCTTCAATGCTCAGTGTCATTAAAATGCGTGCCACAGGTGATCTTGGCTTACAGGAATTGCAGTGGCGGGTGTGAGGGCAGCACAGTCTCCATAGATTGTTACAGATGAAAGTAAAGCATGAACGCAGGAGGAATATGACTGGGATAAATAGAGCTACTCCAATCATCTTTAAAGCATGTTTTCCACACGCGACTTGGCTGGTGCAAAAGAAATATGTCAAGTAATAAATTAAACACCATTATGACAGCACCATTGTACCACGCAATTATAACAATCTAGATCGCGTTTAAAAGTGAGATGATTTGTAACACCGTGGGAGACTAATTTTGTACAATGCGTGATGAAAGACGAGTGAAAATCATTGTTTACTTTACGTGCTTTATTACTTTCTTTAGTGAGATCTTGTTTCACTGATTAGAAGTGTTAAGGGCTGTGTACTGTGAGGCACTAGGGTCATTGATTTTTAATATTAGATTTTTTATAGCATAGATTCGGCAAAAGCAGCTCATGGTATTCAATTATCCATATAAAAAAATACCAGTATCGTCATACTCGTAGGTGTGTCGTTGAATTTTAAAATTATAAAGAGCGAGAAAAAAACTAAATAGTAGGATAAATAAGGATTTATGTTTTGCGATTCAACAAATGAATCATTAATAAACGTATTTCATTTCATTTCAATCATTATGATTAGTTGTGGATTGAATAAGGTCTCGTAAACATGGACTAACGATCGAACGGTTCGAAAATCACAATCTAAGTCTTTCAACAGCACACAAAAAATTATGTAGATTCAACCGCAAGTAACTGCGAGATATGGCCAGCCAGCAAATTTTAATTAACAGTAAATTAAAAAAGCGTAAATATTCTTTTGGTTTTTCTCCATAATTGCCAATATACATTAATGAGATGGGCATTCGATATTCTCACGGCCAACACCGCATCACGTACCCCGTACGTGTTGGTAGTAAAATTACCTCTTCATTTTAATGATAAATGTTCAGTGTTACAGATTTTAATTAATTAACCGACGTGTAATTCGTTGGGTACGGGCGCTGAATTCGCAATACGCGGTTTATTGCATTATACTGTTGTTAAATGACGTGTCTGGGGTGGAGAATGTTAATCTTTGATCGTGATCTCTTTCGTATTGCGTTTTTTTAAAAAGAAGTACCTTAAACTTTACAAGCATTTTAAAATTATTATTCTTAATGACGGTGATGAGACAAGCACGTTGCAGAAGTTACTAGCTCCAATAACATTATTATATTTCAAATAGGTACAACAACAAAAATAGAATATGCGGTAGCATCTACCCACACGGACTTTTCCATTCGAGAGACCTAATAACTAGTATAGTGTTTTTCTTTGTCCACATAAAAATATTATATTACTGGCAGTCCTGCAATTTAGGTATTTTTTTACACTAGCATGATAAAGTTACTATGTATCAGGTAAGTCAGATAATAAGGACAGTGCCCTCCAGATAGTATCCATTGATATCGATTGCATCTGTCTGGTTGACTCAATTACACCGGCATTGTTGCTTGTAAAATAGGCCGGTAACATTGTATTGATAATAATAGAACAATAAGTAATTGATAAATTCATAACAGGCTGCGTGGGTATGGATTGAAATTTTGATTCAATCTAGTTACGCAAGATCTGTTATTGTACCTATCTATATCTATATCTATATCAGCCCATATACGTCCCACTGCAGGGCACGGGCCTACTCTACAATCGAGAGAATCGATTGAGAGTGGTTAGGCCATATAGTCCACCACGCTGGCCTAGTGCGGGTTGGCGGACTCACATACCGTAGAAATTCTTTAAAATCGCTACGGTATGCAGGTTTCCTCACGATGTTTTCCTTCACCGTTAAAGTGCGTGGTGATTGACTATCAATACACACATAACTCCGAAAAGTCAGAGGTGTGCCCTGGGATTTGAACCCGCGACCACCGTGAATATCTAGGCAGCCGCGTCTGGTCCGTTTACGAACAGGCCACCACGCACTTTTAGACCTACTATTGTACCTAGTTACCTCAATTTAACATTGTTATAAATATAAAAGAGGAATAAATTAATAAAAAGTCATAATATGTTCAATTAAATGTTTTGTAATACAGTGTTCAATATAGCGAGTTTTAGCTTAGATAAACGTAGTTAAACTTAGTCATAAACGACGAAGGGAAACTTACATTCCTAATATCACTTGAATTTAGAAGATTGTTTCATAGGAGCAGGCACGTGATCTGAAGGCATATGATAGTGCATTGTACTCAAAATAGATTTTATATCGACGGTTGAGAACACTGTATAGTTTATGGACAAGCTTACGCTTACCATTAAGCAAGCAGTTTGCGTTTCATTATGTTCGCTCGCTTTTGGGTGTCAAGGAGTGATCATATTTTATTAGAGCTTCTTTTGGATTATTATCGACATAGCACCTTACCTACCAGAATGGTGGATTAATTGGAACTCAATGCTATTTATGAATGGAGAATTATTAATTTTGTTATCTACTTTCTATGTATAGTCTAGAAATTTTGTTTAGCGATGGAAGCTTTTTGGAGGACTCGAGTGAGATGTTTGGCAATAGATCTTAGTGACCTTACTTTCAACTTATAACAATGATCGCTAGTCTGGAATGCATTGAGAAGTATATTATCACATCACGACTTGAACGAAACGAGGCCGTGTAGTTAACGATGCAATAGAAGCTCAGTACTAACGACTCTCGAAGGTTTCGAGTCATCTATGATATAGTGATTCAAAATCTATTACAATTATTATTCTTATGAGCAAGGTAAGAGAGAAATTGGTGCACCTGATGAAGAATTATCTAGGTCTATATTGATTGAACCTAAAACGCCCTAGGGAGATGTAATCGTATCGTGTAGCAAAATGGAGGGTGTTATTGGATTAAACTGTGCGTCCTTGCCAGTCTTCAGCACATAGGTTTTCTACCTTAATTCGTTAAATGTATGTACCACTTGAAATCATTACTTAACATAAATCATATTGGGTAAAAGAGCGATCAATAGTCATGATAACATAGCATCATTATTTATCATTCTGACAAGATTGACGAGTAATAGTAGCTTATGGGACATTGTTATCTTGTATCCAAAACAATCTCACATAACTAAACCTGAAAACGAAAGCGTGAATAAGTAACGTAAGTTCGAGTTCGCAATGAAAACACGAGGTAACGAAGGGTCAGTTGGCAAATTAACTGCATACTTGCATAACAAACTGGTATGCTGTAGAGGAATTTCACTTTCCTCAAGGAATGTATGCGCCGACGAGCCGAGCTGTTTATGTAAAATCTGGTACGTGTTATTAAATTATCATGGGTGCTGTAACTAGGAACGGCGAGCGTAAACGGTCTGGGAATGCCAAACCTCCAGCACGCCCAACATGGTTTCTAGCCGAAATGTTAGTTTCTTAGTTGGCAAACGGTTTGTTTTGCGATATTAAATAAATAAAGGCCGAAATAAATTTGCAATTAAATAAAATTAAGAGGAATATAATTTTAAGGTGCTGGCCAATCAAGTGCTATGTAAAAACATTGAGGTAGGACGACTTGATAAATGTTGGTGTAGTCGCTATATTCAGGCGGCTTTCAACAGATCGTATTTGAAGTTTGAAAGGAAAAGAAGTCTGGGAGAAATTTTTAATTTTTACCTCTATCAGTTGTGCTTATAAAACTATCTGATACATAATCGAAAAACAAAATATAAATATTAGATTAATACAATATTTACAAATTTACTCTACTTTATTTATTTTACTTCAAAGGTAGCAATGAAGCCAATATTTCTTTGGATATGCATTTGACCATGTATGACGACTATTATATAAATTTATTGCTAGGTGTCTTTCTTGCTATAACCAAAAACCAATAGCCTAAAGCAATTTCAACAAGTCAAGGCATCCATTAGATATTCAGATTAAAATATCCTCGCTTTAAATCGATAAGAAGACATATACGGCAGTTTTAAGTATGTCTTCAGGCTTGTACCGGATAATATCTTAATCGATATAATAAATAATTGCTCAATGTGTTTTATTGTCAAAAAGCATACTGATTATGTAAGCGGAACTAACAACAGGTGTACTTAAGCGAACGGAGTTAGCTAACTTTCTATTTTTAATGTAGTCATTGTATGAAAGCATACCTAGGTATAAAGTTTTTTGGATAAAGTAATGGATGGTTCTAACTGATAATTTCTTTTTGGAAATAGAAATCACGGAGTCTCTGTAGGTTATAGGTCGTCTTTAAAATCTATCTTAGTTTTGATAGCAAGCTCTTTTTATTATATCTCATCGGTCAGTCTACGAGTCACAAAGATGGTCAAAATACCTATATAAGTGATCGTGTCTGATACTTTAATTTTTAAACTGGGCCTGTCTTGTGGATTCAATGTTTCCTTGTCTTCAAGGTCATATTTCTCTTTATCAGTACTAAATGGACACAGACTTTCTATCCTTACGGTAGATGCGCTGAGCCACAGTTCACGACCCAGTTCTAATACTGTTTAGAAGACCAAAATGTCATTTTGAACTTATTTGTTTTTATGTGATTAGTATCATGATTTTATGTATTACTGTCTCATTTAAATGACTGCTATAAATTTCAAGTCGAATTCCTTCCACTTCATTAAAGGTAATTTTTGTTTTAACTTGGCCGTTGCCGTTAGCTTTAACAACTACTAAAAATATAGGATAATTGGCGTTTCAATTACAATCGATGCCATTTGAGCTCCTGAAAATATCCTGTTGAGAGGGCTATTGTAGTTTTGAGCATTGGAAAAAATACTCTATCACAAAGCGATAAAGGTTATATTGGTATGCCTAGAAAAAGCGAAAAATAAAACAAAGGGGAGTGTTAAAAGTTGTTGTTGGTCACGTAACGATTGGAACAAACCGAGGATTTTGCGCTCAAAATATTTTATCAGCATTTTTGTACGCGATACATTAGCTTTTAATAGTGAAGATACGAAATTAAAAACTAAAAATAAGCTAGAAAATTTAATATTAGACTCATTTGAAATATAAGTGTATTAAACACATTCTTAGATTCTTACACAATAATTTATTCTATATTTTTATGAAATCGTTGCCATTTTTTGATAAAAGACGTCCAACGAGCTATCTTCTACATAAAATGTATTTCATAAAGCGGAAAATAGGTACTGTATTTTAAAAAGGGAAGGCATTTACGAACATGCATAAAGTGAACGATATCAACGAAAGTTCCACTTTATCCTTTCGTATAAAATATGAATTTCGTACACCCACCGATGCATACATTATTGCAATTTAAAAATATTTCCTTCGACGATTTTCAATACTTTTCAATACCTGTATTCGCATAAATTATTCCCCAACAGAACAATACAATTGAAATTGAAATAACGAGGGCATTGCGACCCCAAACCATACTTCATTATTTTCTTCGTGCGTACCGGAAATTATTACGCTTTTGTCATTCACATTTGACGGACGTTTTAATCGACAATTTTGTATTAAAAGCTATCGGGAGCGAGTTGCGGTTTCGATACCCATCCACCGCCCCGTGGGATAATAGGGTATGTGTGAAAACGTTACAAATTAACTTTGATCACTTCGCGTATTGATTTGTTCAAGTTGAATGTGAAAGGTTTATTTCCACCCGCTTTTATTGCAGCGTCAATCATCGCCGCATCAGTTTTGATTTAAACGACTTTTCTATATTGTTTGTTTGGTTTAAATTAATCCTTTGCGATATTCCCGTTAATTAATCTACTTTTAGCTTTTATAAAACATTTACACAAATTTTCGCTCCGGACCAATTTGTATTTCTTGTGCCGTCACGCCTTTGTCGCGGATATCAATTTACGGCTCGATAGGATTCGACGAACGTATGAGTAAAGTTTTCTTCTATTTTTCACGGTTTATTGAAAGACGTAATAAATATCCTTCTATTATTTTATATATTTTTAACTGACTTAAAAAAAGAGGAGGTTCTCAATTCGACTCATGTGTTTCTTAATGTTTATGTCTGAATCAATTTCTCTATTCAAAGTCTATCCAGCAGTGATGGTAATAAACTTACATTTTGTGGTAAAGGCGTAAACACACACCTAATGATCATCAAGAGTAAATCACTCGCTTTAGTAAACGACGGTCCTATGTTTTACACATTGGTCAAATCGAGACTATTTGAAGCAATGGCAGTAATAGACGAAATAAATTCTCTCATTCTTAATTAGATCTATTTGGAGCATTTAGCTGGCTCACTAGTACTGTATCGTTTACGTTTAGAATCATCCACAGAGTCGTAATGGAGCGACCGGATAGTGAAACTGATTTCGAAAGCGCGACACTAACCCTTTCACGACATTGCTTTGCCACAATGATACTATATTTCAGTGCCGTAGCGTTCCAAGTAAATGTAGTTGAATATCCTCCCTAATTAAATTCCTCTTACCTAGTATTATCAAATTGATTTTCGGTGTGTATGTGTTATCAAAAATAATTTATAATTATTTTTAAATCATCATGGCTATCTTTATTCTTATTATTTACCTGCGTCGGAATGTCAAAATGTAAATCTGCCTGTTGTATTCCAGCATCTAAACGAATAACCTAATTTTGAATAGCTTTTTCTATATTCAATTCTTTATCAAGCACTTTAACTAATTAAGACACATTAGCAGTCCCCATGAGTAAAGCTCAAACATCCAAGAGAAATTTAGGCGCAGTCTGCATAACACCCACGAGCTCATTTAAATGAATCAAGGCTTACACCAGTCCTGCGCTGGTACAAACATTGTGGTGCGGGATTAGCCAGCCAGCTGACTGATACTAAATGTGCAACACTCCAATTTCCACAACAGAGCTCGTACTTGACACAAGATATATTTGTAAAGAACTATACGTACGAATGTTACCTTTTAACAACCGCAGTGCACAGTCGTTTGTGATGTAGTAGAGGAATTGTGTGGTATAGGATTACACCAGGTAATTCCAGACTGCGAAAACGAAGCCAGGTGGTAGTTTAAATGATTACAGATACTATGTATTTACCACTCAAATACGTCGAAAAGTAAAAAATAAAAAAAAAACGCTTTTTTTTTTTGCGAAATTTTTAATTGCATTTTGTCTGAAGTCACTTATACTACCTATCTTCGTTTTCGGTCGTAGTCTGGATTTACCCTGTATGTATATTTATCTAGAATATAAATATGATATTGAATGTTGATGTTTTTAAAGTAAAGAAATGCCTTTTGTATGGGTTTTGGCGGGAGTTTGTATTGAGTAAAGTGATTTAGTTTTTTTTAATTAAATGTTGCGATAAGAGCAGTGCCGTCTCAACAAAGCATTGATGAATTTTATAACATTATTCATATCATAATTAGTCATAAAAAGCTAACTAAGGAACATAAGTGTCGCTTAATTATTTTCAGACATTATAAAATGAAAACTATTTATCCGGATTATCAAAACTATAAGCAAATCTATGTCCCTTTCTCTCGTCAGCCATAGGAAGTACACCGCTGATCTTCGGCCTCTTCCAAGAATTTCCATAGCTACCCCGTATCCCCCGTATTTTTCATACTTAAATAAACTTGCCGTACTAAGTTTGCTCTACCTGTGGTCATTACGGTGTGCTTTTAGCCGGGGCCAGGAAGCATCCCACATTTTATTGTTGCAATAAATTTTACGCGCCGCTATAGCCAGCGAGATTGCTCGCGGATTTTTGTACTTCATCGCAATGAAGGGGTGTTAGAGTATTGTTACACGCAGACTGACTTACAATAGACGGGAGGGTTGGGTTTGTGTATCCGAGTATCAAAAGAGGCTAGTTGTATGAATAAATATTGTATGTGAATTGCGAATGGGGGAAGTAGTTCGTGACTTGATGATTGTTAAAAAGACGCAAGTTGGGTACAATTGAAATATGTATATAGGCCCGATGAAGAAGCATTAGAGAATTTGGCAATAAGGGAGGTAAAATAGATAATCAATATGAATTATATTATAATGGTACGCATACAGTTAAAATTTGCAACGTGTTGTAAAACATTTATTAAGCAAATAAACATAAAATATAGTTAAAAGTAACGTAAATTACAACAAGGAACACGCAACCGAAGATTAATTAAGAATTTAATAAAATGAATAACATTTTTGAAATATCTTAAAATATTTTTGAAAAATATCAAATGGAATTATATAATACGAACAAATGTTCCTTACATATCTTAAACAAGAGTACAACAAGTCAGTCAGCATCTCTGGCGTACATCTGTGTATTATTCAACCAGATTAGGTGTGGTGTTCTGCCAGAATAATGAAAATTTAAACGGCAATTTTAATGATACATTGCGTTATTTGTTTGATTAAACTCGGCTTTTTCATTGCGCTTTTTGTTTCGAATTAACTTTTAAAGTTGTTTTTACGGTAGTTGAAGTTGTATTTGTTTTTTGATTAGATTTTGTTTTTAAATACTTGTGTTAACCATTTAATTACAATTCCGTGAATTTGATTTAGTTTTAGGGGGCATTTTATATTTCCTTCTTTTAATTTGTGACACGGTACTTAGTTTTATTGTTTCTCCAGTTATTATACAACCTATCTTGACTGTGATCTTAATAATTTATATTATAAAAAGTAAAGGTACAGCGCAGTCAAGTATTTTCGCTACTCAATCACTTTTTATTGATGAGTGAAAGTTTCTTTTGTTTACCAACCATGTTACGGGCGCGGCCATTATTCTGAGTAATAATTTAATCTCCTAAAATCGACTATTGTAAACGTAGAATAGCATATATTTAATAAATAGTGTAATAGTGATATTAAAGTATACCAATGTTAGAAGGATATGGGGAGATCAATAACAGAGCAAAAGTTGTCGTGATACAAGTTTGACTCACAACCTAAAATAAACTCGTTGGGGGCTTATAATCAGCACTGAACTTCCTGTCTCTAAAGAAGAAAAATTACTAAAATAGTAAGCAAAATAATATCCTATGATATCTGTTGCAATAGAAATTCCAGCATTTCAGATAACCTTACTACTAGCAAACTACACAAACTATTACACAATATTAGCATACATATATGAGATAAACTGCTAGTACAATATACTTGACACATTATTAAATCTCGCATGTCATGCCAATGTCGTCTGTGTGGAAGATTAATCCAATAACCACGTACCAAAACTTGTTTATAGCGGTAAAGGGGAACGCACAATGGAATCGGGAGCGGCTGGAATTGCTTGTCGAATATTGCATTATTTCCTACATTCTGTTAGGGATAATTGATTTCATCTGCGTAACCTTGTCTTTTTTCATTTATTCTCAATAATATGAATTTTTCAGTCATTTCTTCATTGAATCTCCTGGTTGCTTTATTTACACTCGAGAATATGGAATTTTAGTAAAACTGTCTTCCAAAGTTGAAGAGTGACAGTAACCTTCTCTTCATCTCCGCGAATTAGATAATTTGCAATTTAAAAAAATTGTAACCAAATAATGAAGAAATATTTTATCTTTATTTCAGTTTAGGAGATATCCCGAGCTGATACAGCTTTATTAGTATCGATTACTCATAAGATATACTGGAAAATTAAACGACAAATAACATTCAAACATGAGTCACATTCTGGTTTCGTTGTCTAGTGTCTTCGCACCTTGAACTTTTGTGAAGTGCAATGTTATTTTGTATTTTTTGTCATCTATTTACATGCAAAAATGTCTAATACTTACCTATAGAAATACACTTAACTATACATGCAAATTTTGACACTTAACTATCGCACAAAAACTCGAAAACAAAAAGACGCTAACGATATCAAAATTAATAACTTTGAAAATCGTTCAGAAACTGTTAAAAGCTATTATAAATATGCGTATATCGAGATGAAAGTGAGAAGATTTTGTTTTTTTTAAATTAAATTCAAAACTATAAAGTCTATCAAGTTAAGTAATTTTGAAAGAGATTAAATCTAGAAAAGCTATCATGAAATATGTGTTTAGTTTATCAACCTGTATATCTTTTTGCACTGTTTAGTTGTAAAACAGCTTCAGGGGAATTGTCATAAATATTAAATTGAAAATCTGCAACATTTTGATTGCTTTTCGGAAAGAAAGATATTCTTTTATCTTTGTATATTATATTATGTATTATCATGGCAAAGATCGTGTAGTCTAATGATGACAGGCTGATAATTATCAAAGTGAGAAACTATGTGCTTGAATGGCAACACCTTTTACAATGACTTTTGGGAGAGACCTAGGTTTAATCGTGAAATTCCTTTGGCTGAAAGTGATGGTTGTAAATATTGCAATAACCTTAAACTGTGACAAAAGTTTCTATTTGAAAATTACGCCTAAAATATCGCAATTTATGAAAACCGCTAATAGAAACAAAATTAGTCAACTAAAACTTATCAAAGTGAAATTTCATAAGGTTCAGAACAGGCAAGTGTAACTAACTCGCGTGGAGTTAAGTCGCTGCCGTATACGTGTCTTAGTGTAACACAAGCCGAGCTTGTAAGGTTATATCCTCGATGATTATGCCTCTAATGAGTTACTAGCTTCAAGTATTTCAGTTGCTGCTTTGCTTTAAACTTTAATAGGTGTTTTAAAAATATCATGAGAATTAGAATCAGTGTTAGGTTCTTTGGCATCATCTGAAGCTATGTTATGATTGCACTCACGTTTTATCGTGTCTACATTGGATGCTTCTTCTTCATTTCACGTGGTGTTATCCTAGATAGTGCCATTGTTCATATCATAGTAATTAGCTTTACTTGTAAGAATATGAATATCGTTGCTTACTACGTAAATTAATTTTCAACCAAATTTTCATGTAAAATTTTCAAAGTTTCCAAAACAAGAACTTGCATTCTTAAACAGAAGGCGCACATTACGCCACCTTACACAAAAGATACAGTTCATAATGTGTGTGCAATCTCGCTCAGATGCTGCGATAGCACGAAACAGAAATTAGTAGCTGGATCACGTAGCTTGTAGCTACAGATAAGGTGTCACTGGCTGGGTTGCTAGCTGTGGCAAATAATTTCATAGAGTAGGGATGTATAATTTTCGGTTAATGGTTTGTTTTTATTTGCATTTGAATTAGTATACTGAGTTCTTATTGAAATCATCATTTGGTTATTTGAAATTTGCTTAGAAAACGGTGGTGTTGGAGATTTTTTACATATCTTAATTTTTACTTTAGTAGGACTTCAAAGATGGTAGGATCGGCATTGCTGATATCTAATTAGTCCTAATTTTGCTGAAATGAATAAACGAACATCGATAATGAGTATTAGAACCAAGTTGAAATCAAATTTATAATATTCGCTTCTAATAAAAAAAATGGGCATCTCCAAATATTAAAGAACATTATGTTCGCTATTGGATCGAAAAGTCTGTGCCTTAAAATCCAGGGAAGTACAATTTTAGGGCTGGCAGCACTGGTAGAGTGCATTGTCCAATGTTGTCTTTAAGCTCGTAATTAAAGCAAATCCGGTGTTCTGTTGGAGTAGAAAGTTTATTTCCGCTGATTTTGTACCGTAAAATTCTCTATTCATAGTAGCATTTGGAATAAGTTGCTTTAAATGAGCATCGACTGGTATTTATACAAAAATCTCTTTAGCAATTAGCTTTGGAATCAGAGGTTCGCATAAGTTTTTGGTACGACTAAGAGTATGCAATATAAAATTGTTATATTGCGGGAATAATATTAAATTTTATCGACAGCCTCCGTGGCGCAGTTGGTTAGACGCCTTCTGTAAAACGAGAGGCCGCGGGTTCGATCCCCGCACCAAAAAAAAATATTTGTGTGATCCACTGGACATCTTTCGAGTTTGTGTGTTTGTGAGACCGAAAAATTCTCTCGTAGTTTCTGATACCCACGACACAGGACTCGATTTTAGTGTGGGTTCAGAACTGTGTAAGTGACTGTTAGTTGTATTTATTTATTTTTGTTTCTATTATCTTAATTTGTGTGATGTTACGATGTAATTTTAGATTATATTTGCCTACCATATTTAGTCATCATAATTAACGTAAGGTTTGAACCCATCTTATCGTATAAATTTCACGAGCTCTACCAATTACTGCTACCAAAAATGAGGAAAAATGAGGAATAATTTTCAATGTGATTTTTATCTTTGAATTCATTATGCGTAGGTATATATAAGACATTCCTGAGTAAAATTTCATGCTTCTGCAATCTAGACCCACCAACCAAGGCTTTGTCTGTGACTTGGAATTCCAGTAATATTATATAAACTTTTTATAATCTTCGAAATGGTTAATCAAGTCAGTTGCCAACGTTTAGAATGTACGTGACAACTGCTTTTCCACGTTAACTTGATAATAGCTGGTTGTCACGATACCACGCTTGGTGGCGCAGGGACGGACTCCAGGAAACGGGGGCTACACCTCCCAATGACGAAATAATCTGGTACTGCAATGAATGTTATGAAATACATGCAATTTAAGTTATATCCTGTGTGGTAGTTGAAGTACAAGTTTTGAAATTAAGTTGGGGTGAAAGTTTTGTAATGTGAATTTTATTGTACAAGTCACTAATATTTAAAATTATACGGAATAGGCAATAGAACATCCGTAGTTTAAAAAAAAACTCACTTATTAAACCCATTTCAGTTTTATTAAAAATCTGCAGAAAAATACAAAATGGGCCCTAAAATAAAGTAAAATAAAAAAAAGCCCTAAAATTATTGTATTTCAATAAAATATTATTTTCAGTACTGAATACGTGACTGGCTCAAGTCACGCCGACTAAACACCATACACTACGATGTGCGAACGATACGTGAAAATATTATAAAAATAATATGCCTTGCAATCTAATCTTTCGACGATCACGGCTTAGTAGACTTCAAACGATATGGTTATATCAGGAAGCTAGATCATATTTGATGTCTTTTTTCTGTGTAATTTCCATAGAAATTTAAGATATATTCTTTAAATTAACGATGCAGTATGACTTTAATTATTTATGATACCATGATGTGTAATATTTAGATTTGTAATGATGTATAATATTTTAATGATGTGTAATATTTAGATTTGTAATGATGTATAATATTTAGATTTGTAATGATGTATATTATTTTTTTTTTTTTTAAATCGATTCTCTCGATTGTAGAGTAGGCCCGTGCCCTGCAGTGGGACGTATATGGGCTGATATAGATATAGATAGATAATATTTTTGAGATTTGAATATTTAGATTTAATTCATGTTAATGTTTGATTTTTTAGCTG
The DNA here is from genome assembly GCA_949752805.1 of Deilephila elpenor. NCBI lineage: Eukaryota > Metazoa > Arthropoda > Insecta > Lepidoptera > Sphingidae > Deilephila > Deilephila elpenor. The sequence continues at coordinate 9,748,538 of OX457107.1, read as the reverse complement.
GATGATCTAAGGTATTTTATCATGTTACTCTTTTATACAATAATAAATTATTAAAGTAATATTCAATTTTCAAACTTACAAAATATAGCCTAATATAACCTTTAGACATTGACGCAACAATCTCACATAATATCTTCTTTTACGTATTACAAGTAATATAAATGACGTTTATAGAGTTTAATTTATCTGAAAACAAACGGGAACCGGTAGGACAGCTTGTTGTCAGCGATACCAGTCACTGTTACCACGTAGAAAGCTGCGTGCACTCTCGCTAATGCATTTAGCGGTGCTCGTACACTTATTGATCGGATTTGTTGAAGAAAGAAATATTTATGCATACATAGCGTTGCCAGGTCGCCAAACCTAATAGCCGGACACACCAGCCAGTTTGGCCGGACATATGGTTAAAAAAGCCGGACACCCTATATTATTGAGGATTTTGTCTTAGTATTAATAGGTACGACAATTTTTTTAAATGTAAAATCAAGTCTTTGCGCGGCGGCAGTGCTCGCTTGTTTGCGAAATGTAAAAAGCCTAACAAAAGCCGGACAAGACGGACACCGTTTATTTTAGCCGGACATGCAATCAAAAAGCCTAACTATGTCCGGCTTTATCCGGACGCCTGGCAACGCTATGCATACATATATGTATGTATGCATACGTAAACTTACGCCTTTATACCAGAAGGCGTAGGCAGAGGCGCCACCAGGACACCCACATTTCACCCTGTATGTTAGGTCTTATGATGAGATAGGGGGCGAGCGTATCGCAATATCAGGCACAAATTTCTGACTCCGGGCTGATAATGAACCGAAAAACCTGATAGCACTTTGCCTGTCCCGGGATTCGAACCGTAGACCTCAGCTTTGCAGTCGTACCGTAATACAACTATGCCACCAAGTCAGTCAAAAAAATAAAAAGGGTCAGGCAGAAAAATTATTTAGGGGTAAAAATAAATATACTCACAGGTTTAATTTTGCATCATTGCAACAGAGTTTTTGATCCCACAAGACGTGAAACATCTTTATTAGGCAAATATGACGAGTGAGCCGAATGTTGCGTAAAACAACGTCAAAATATTAGTTTTATAACAATTTAGATAAGTTACCTCGTTGATCATTCAGCGAATACTAGCTGTAAACTGTCTTCTCCTAAGTATTATCCCCAGATACCTTACCCGAATTTGAATTGTTCCCAAAAAGTCAAGTCAATACTTGTAAATTTTCATCCTAAAGCTTAAAACTAGGGTAATACAGGGCAAGGTAACAAATTAATATTACGCCAATTTCCAACGAATTCCAACAAGTGTAAATACTTCATTTCGGAGAGCCACGTAACACGAAACGATATAGGAAAGCCAGACTAGGTTACTAATGCTTTCATATACTTGTTAGATTCTATTAATCTAGAACTCGCTTGGCACTAAACCCGTAACTTGTATATGGAATGTCTGAGTTGTAAATGGCTTGAGGTGCGACATTAATGTTCCTGAAGCAAATTGTGTTCCATATTATGGTGAATACACTAAATTATGATATTAAATTATATTTACTAATTCCACTTCCGTTATTGTAATTAGAATGTATTGTTGTGGACCTACTTTCTATGCGATTTATGTGGCAGGTCCATGTGGGATGTGTGAAACTTCCAGTAATTATAGAAGTCGGACAATGACAATATTTGTTTGTGAAATGTGGCTGTGGACGTGTTACTAACTGCTATGGCTAATATCTACCTTTCAATTTTAACCCTTTCATTTATTTCTCATAATCCCTTTCCCTTTTCAAAAGCCTCAGTCTTTTCAAAAGCTACAATGTTTGTTGCATACTCGTAGTTGCGCGAGTGTTGTAAGTTATCTCGCCGGTAGTTACTTTCTATCAGGTGAGCTGCATTTACTATACATCTTTTGATCTTTAAAAACTATTGTATATTTAAAAGTAGAGTTTGATTACTTTTTGTAAGGTGTTTTGTGTCTGTTGAGTATATATATTTTCTCATAAATAAAATATCTTTATCTTAATTATTCTCAGCCTTTGATTCGTCTTTATACGGCCTTAAAATGTTATCTAGATCTACTTATACCTATCTACAAAAACAATTAATTGACTTTAAACAAACTATGAATCTAGAATTCAATAGATCGAAACTTCAACACATGGTGGATACAACTTGTACAGACCTAACACAAGTACAACATAGAAACGCGAACCACAAAGTAAACGTTCAACGTGAAATAGCTCAAGTTGTAGGAACTCACCGGCGACATATTACTGATAGCATATTATTAATTGCGTTAACGCTCGCGTGCTTCGTCCTAACATTTCAACAAGTTAACGCTGCGTGTGTACAGTTCATTTAGCTTTTGGTATAGGACTTGGATTGCCCGGTTTCCTAGTTTTTGTTTTAAGACTATTTTATTTTGCAGTTTCGCAAATTAAAGGTGTGATGTATTACATGTTAATTAAGATTTTTAATATTATAAGTTTTAATAATTCAAGCGTATACACAACAATAATAAATATTATCAATAAATTACTTTACGATTGAGTCAAAATGCAACAAAGAAAATATGTTCTATTTGTTGCTAAATCATACACAATAACATTATGTAATTTCCACCGTTCTATTCAAATCTACATCTATTTCTAACAGCTGTATCAACTCATAAAAGGTTTTACGACTACACGAATGGAAATATTGTAAAGTCCAAGTTTTATAAACTGGTATTTTTAGTTTTATTCTTATGTAAAGCTAAATCATCAAACGAAACTGCGAAAGGAGATAATATTTCATCCTAGTTAGCTCAAACTATCACTGTAAAGTTTATTTGATATCTATTTAAAACAAGGTTTATGAAGTCAAACTAATCTTCAATTAAGCTAGATATTAGTTTTTCATATCGGCGTTAAAACGCTGAAAATATCACTGAATCCAGTTGATTTTTATAGATACTGTGATTACTGTGATTACTATTAATAACGCTCGTACTTTGTTACACGCGCCTGTAACGCTGTCAAACATTCGTGTCAGTTTTATATACACATATTACTGCTGGACTATGCAAAAATGTTTTCATGCGGTTACCAAAAATATTTGACGATAGTATTTTATACAGGTATTTTATTTTGTTATTCGGCATCAGAATACCTTACTTAAGGTGGCCAAACACCTTTATAAAAGTTGTAAGAAGTCGCTGGATGTCAGTTACTTCTAAGACTTCGTTTGAAAACCTTGGGGGACCCTATGCTCAGTATTGGACTTCTTGTGGCGCCAGATAATGATATTTATAAAAATACTTATATTATTTGATAGTCTGACTTTATATCATATCAAAGAGAATGTTTAATAACAGTTATAATAATTTATTAAATTCGTGACCAAACGTAATTGACACGAAGTTTGACACCACCTTTATGATTGAAATCAATTATAATTGTCAATTTTATACTTAAATTGAGCTTGTATTTGTAAACCTTTTAAATATACGTTTTTGAAGATACAGATTCAAATGTCAATGGTAATATCAGTCGCTATTTTGGTCAATAATCAAAACACAGCTTTTTAAGGCTTACGATGGTACAAATTATAAACTTTTGATTTATTTTTATTAATAGAATAGTCATAGGTGTGTTAGAAACAGCCATATAATTACTAATTTAAATAGAAAGAATAATGTTTTTTAAATTTAATTATCGAAACAATGGGACACGTTAAGGAATACATAAGATACGAGACAATGCATTTAATGAAACAACCGGGAAACGCGCAGATGTTATTGAATCGAACTTTTATATTGAAATTAAACTTATCGAGTTCAGTGCAACAGAAATTGTTGAGAGAATTCGAAATGAACATACTTCAATGAAACAAATTTGAGCGGTGTTTGTGCCTCTGCAGTTTCTCATACTTTTCTCCACTGTTATAAAAAATGTATAGGTATGTTTACAAAGAACATTTTTACTCTGAGGAACATTTTGATTCGTTAACAACTCAGGTGAGTTTTTGTTAGAATTGTGTGACTGTTGGGTGTATTTATTTATTTTATTTATTCATATATTTTTCAAATGTGTGTCCTGGTAAATCTGGTATATCTGCCACGAAAGGCATGGCTACAATTATTCTATAAAATCAACAAATAAATGTGGAATTGGAATAACATGCTTAAAAATCACGTTCAGACCTTCTTACATATGGTATGACACTCAGAAAATCTTCAATACATGTCAAAGACGCTGCCCTAATTCATTATGTTTTATTCCAAACCTTTTTAACTCTAATAACATAATACTCCACACGCTCTCAAATTAATTATACATACGTTGTTCAAAGCATTTCAAGTGCAATTTGCTTTACGAGATCCGAGAAAATATAATTTATTCACAAGCATTCGTCACGTTTCCAGTTAGGGGAAAAACTGTATTAAAATTGGCAATTTGTGACGTAGAAGATATTGTAAAAGAAAATTTTCAGTTGATTTAAGGGTTTCTTATACTTATACGTGGAGATTCATAGGGGAGGCCTATGTTCAGCAGTGGATTTCTTGTGGCTGAAGAGAGAGGGAGAGAGAGGGATTTGACTGTTCGAATCTCGAAATCTCATTCGGATAGAGAGCATCCTTTGTTGGATAACTAAAGCATCTCTATAACTTCATTGTCACGTAATAATTGTCATACGAAATTAAGTTTTAGTGATGGGCTAAGGTCCAAACGCCCTACGTAATACGGGAAGAAGCTGGATGCAGGCCTTTTCCAACAGGTCACTAGAAAATAGTTGGGGGATGCCCATGCCCAACAGTGGACTATCTATGGCTGCAGAGGGAGAGAGAAGTAGTGATAGAGAGAGAAACCGTTTTTTTCTCGATGAGAGTTTTCCACCATGTATCACAGGTTACCTACGGCAATGCTTTGTGCTTAGGTAGATGATATTCCTTTATTTCAACACATCTCTTGAAGTTAGAATTCGTTCTTATCTCCAAGGAGTATTATAGAGAATTACACAAGCAATAATCGTTCAATTAAATCTTAACTAACGAGCAAATAGCATTTCTACTAATTGCTCCTCTGAAATAATTGGGTCAAAACAATAAAACAAGATATTGATGCAATTATTTCGATCTTACATAAAATTTGTAGGTCTAGTCGCTGCGATTCAGAATTTTTGAAAATAAATTACAGACGTAATTGGATTTGAATAAATATTTTTGTTGGTTTAAAATTTTAAATGATGATGTATTAAATTACAGTTTTTTATCTTTGGCTCATGAGTTGTCAGAGGCGATAGCAATTGTTTTTCTAATCTTATGTACCTGTGCTTTTTTTTACGGCCGTTTGATTGCTTTGAAATTTTTAAACATTGATTAAAAATGTATGCACATTAATTTTCATTTACATTCATATATTTACAACATTACATATGAATTGTATGACAAAATATTATCGCGGTTTTAAAGCGTAATTAACCTCAAAAGCCTGGGTTAACCCAAGTTAGTGAGTTTACCTCAATTATGTAACTTATACTTTGGTTCTGCCTATACTGAATTATTTATTTTCTTGTTTCAGGTAATGTCCAGTTCTGATTCACCACTATTGATGTAAAGTGAAGTCGCTCGCTAGTTTAATATTTTATAAAAATATTTATATTAGTATCATAACAATCTTGAGTATTCTACATACACATAATTACTAGTGGCACATTCACCCACCACAATTACTATTATTAAACTCTTAGTACATACACACATAAACTCACACCTTTTCCCAGAAGGGGTAGGCAGGTGTACTACCAGGACTCCCAAATTATTTGAATGTCGTTCCAGTATTCGGGTGTACAATGGTATATTTTTAGAGACATTAAGATTTAAGTATCTTTATTTGAAGCAATTGATTCACGTTGGTATGGAGTATTGTTTAAACTGCTAAATGAGCTCAATTCTTGGTAAGTGTAATAAAATGATATGAGAGGAGTTTATCAAACATCTAAAATCTAATTTGATGGAATTAATTGCTTTGTAGAAGATGTATCTGTTGTAAAGACAGCTAAAATTAATTCTGTTTCTGAAAAACCAATTCCGATTGCTTCGAAAGGTTATTTTACGGCAAGTTGTAAGGTGATACATAAAAACAACGTCAGTAACATCGATACTTCACAAATCCTAATTCGTAATACTAAACTTAAACAGCAAGCATAAACACGTCTTGCAAATACATCTGACATTTTTTTACGTTAATCTCATAAAATCTAGACGTATACCAATTCGGATTCGTGCGAATAAAAAATCCACTCGAAAAGTAACGGCCTTCGCGGGCATAAAATAGAGCGATTTTACACCTCACAAGGACCTATACCCGATTTTATATGCGGCGTAAAAAAGGCATTCGATAAAATTTTAACAGCCCGTGACAAGAAATCGTCGGCGTCATCTCAAACTGTGAACGTGCTTTGGTCACATTTGCTTGTTACGTCACGGCATGCGACAAGCTGGAAGTAAGGAGTAATCTATATTACAGTCACGTGATGGTGTTTAGGAACTTGTGATTATTACTTTGTTTTCGCTGGTTTTCTTCCGACCAGTAGAAGGTTTTGCCTAAACATTAACTCCCGTTTTGTCGAAACTTGAACGTTAAGATTCGTAAGACTACTTGTAGACATTGAGCTGTATAATATAACAGTAATACGGTATTCAATAATTAAGAAAAAAATATATACACGAGTCCAAAAAAAGACAAATATGAAGATCAACGAAGTATGTGAATATCTAGAAAATACTTCTAGAGACCGGTTAGTTCCGGTGGGACAAATCCCAGTCCTTCGTATAGGTAGACGTTCCTGTTAATGACTTTGCAAATTTCACTTTACTTCCCTATGAAGGTCTAATACCGATTGACTATGAGATCAGTGTGTTTGAATCTAGTTAAAAAATAAGTGAGAAAGTAAATATCAAATTTATTTTCGAGGTCTACAAAATTTGCAAATTAAGTCCACTTTCTACAATTAATTATGATGTAAATCTCCATCAATCTCCTTTAGGCAACATTCTTGGAAGTTACGTACCGATGGCCACAAATAGTTATCTACCTTCAGATAGGAATTATCTAAGCAAAACTGTTCCAATTAACTATTTGAAGCGTGAGTAGTGGCAATTAAACTTATTGAAACGGTACTAAATGAATACGTAACTACGAGGAATACCATTAAGCGATTCAAATCTGGTTTTTGGTTATGCGAGTGAATTATATTTCCGTTTAAGTTTTGTGGTTCTTGCCAACATTTGTCACAATGGATCAACCATAAAAATTGTTATTTATAGATTTATAATTTCTAAATTCATAACTTGAGCTTTAGAAAGATTTTACTGATTGATTTTTTATTGGAAAATTTTGTCAAAAAGTACTCGCATTGCAGATGTAGGGCGCAAGGCGGTTACATTGAAATGGAATTAGGCAGGGCATGTTACTCCAATGTATACAAACCGTTGGGCTAGGCTAGTTACGAGCAGCATTCCTACGAATGGCCAGAGAAAACGCGGAAGACCGAAGATGCGGTGGAAAGACGAGTTGGATGCATACGAGCCAAAATGGCAAGAGCTTGTTGAAGACAGCGTCGAGTGGAGGAAACAGGGGAGGTCTTTTTACAGCAGTGGGACACAATATAGGCTACAAAAATATAGCCATACCAATAACAAATCGCATTAGTAGGAATACATGTATTTCGTCCAATCCAAAATTAGTGATAATAAATTGTATTCGCATTAAACGCTGGTTTAATACTAATATGTGAATTCTGGCGACTGAAAGGAATAAGATACAGAGAATTAAGGAGTACAACAAGACGAGACTAAATTCCACAAAACAAACAGGAAACAAGAAAAAGTGGAATGCTCAAGTAAACACGTAGCCAACGAAACTTTTGGTTACTTACCCAATAATATCAAAGTCTGTGGATGTTACATCATTTCACTATTCTTCTTATTTGTGTTAGTATACCTAAAGTTTGTATCGTGGAAGTTGACAAAATATAAAATCTTTCAACAAAAGGTCTATCGTAATTATAAACTAATTATCCAACTGTCCATAGCTTACTTACTCTACATACATACATACATAAACTCACGCCTTTATCCCCGAAGAGGTAGGCAGAGGCGCCACTAGGACACCCACATTTCGCTTTGCATGTTCCGTCCCACGATGTGATAGGGGGCGAGCCTATCGCCATATCGGGCACAAATTCCTGACTCCGGGCTGATAATGAATAGAAAAATCCAATATCACTTTGCCCGACCCGGGACTCGAACCCGAGACCTCAGCTTTGTAACCGTACCGTAATACAACTACGCCACCGAGGCAGTCACTTACTTACTCTAATACTGACTTTTATCCTTTATTCTTAAGACTATCAATCCATCTGCAATGCTTCGGGAGAGATACGTGTTTATAGACCCTAATGGATGCTTGCAATTAGATTCGCTACTTACTTGTCTATTTCGTTTAAATTACTTGGAAATTGGAAATAGCTCTAGCGATTGTTTAGGAATGATCGTCTACTAAATTGTAATCTTTTTATATTATTATTATAAGCCTTTAATTCCCACTGCTGGGCAAAGACCTCGAGCTTTTCCTTCCATTTGTCCCAGTTAGATGCTAATTGTCGCCAGTTCGGAAGATATAAATCGAGTTGGTCGCGCAATCTCCTAGGCCTACCGCGTAGTCGGTTTTTATATTATTTGATCTAATTTACATAACAGACTTTGTGAAATACCATTACCTACTTCTTGAATACATTTACGAACTATTTCCATCTATTTGATCGTACAATTCTTAAAACAAAGTTCTTTATATACCCCGCCTATGCAATAATACTTATAAAAATAATAACGAAAAAGGGCTACTCTAGCGTATGGAAAAGATTGGCCCAAATAGAATAACAGTGCATTCTCCAAATATCTATATGAAATAAATTAGTAAGTACCATTGGGATTTCATTTCCAATCAGGATTCCGGTAGGGCCGTCCATTTGTTGATGAGCCACACAATGAGATGTTTTTGTAGTTTCACGAATAATAGCAATGTAGTGGTTCTTTTGTAATATTTTTGAATATTAAAGATGGATTCATTTGAATAATGGGTATTATCAGCTGTCAGTAATCTCTGTGGATTTGGAATTCGTTCATTGCTTTTAGTGAGGCTCTTTCCCGAATTACGAAGTTTGATTGTGAGTTTTTTTTATTTGAATTCGCTAATTAACCTCCTTCCACGAAGTTACGTATTCTCCTTTTCCCAATTAACGCATTTTAATCTTTAAAATTCTAATATTATGTTCTACTCAACTTGTCAAGGATGTTGACATGATATCCAAAATTAAGCTCCTGTTATAAAAACCTTAAGCGTGAAAGCTTATAACAATTTTTTAAAATATGGATATATTCAGCATTCGAAAGTGATAATATCACAGGTCAAATCTTTATACCACACATCTAAATTACATTTGCTTTAAAAAAAGAACAGTAGAATACAGCCAAACCATAGCTAGTCATACTGCAGAAAAATATATCGTACCAATAAAAGCATATCCCTAGGGGGTCTATAATGAAACCGTTCTATATAAGTCGTATAATTCAATAAATTCCATGAATGATGCCAACTGGAATGGAATACGAAATACGTGACTGGAAAGTTTCTTATTTATCCAACCTCTTGGTGTACCCTCGCTTATATTGTTATCTAAATATAATAGATGCTACTGTATTGTATTTGTTGAAGTAATAATGTTTTATTTGATGTACAGTTTCTGTTTGTTAATATTTATTGGAAGAACAACATAGAGGGGAAATATATACTGGAATATTTGTGGCATATGAAGTCTGTCAACTCGTTATAGGCCAGAGTGTTGATACCCACTTAATCTTTGAGGAGTGCCGTGCCCCGAAATAGGAAGTACATGGATTTATTTATAATATTAATTTATGGGGTTTGAGGTTAATGGTTCAGTTAGGAGCAGAATTTAACGAGTTCGAGTCACAATGACTTTTTAAAGGTTACGAATCTCCGAATGATGAATAATTACCAAATTTAACCCAAAGGAAAAGGAATGAGAAAACTTTAGAGTTCCAAAATTTCAAACACGACATGTAAACAAAAATAAGAACGTCTGAATTCACTGAAACAATAATATTATAATTTTCCTCCAGACAAATTCATTTCACTTCCCGAAACAATACACGAAATGGCACATAATCACCAGGGCTTAGAACAAATGAATATATAGAAATCAATAAAAAACACTTTGCGAATTAAAAAAAATACACATAGAATGTTGCGGTGTGCAGCCATGCAAAAAGTAGAATTTTTGTCGAACAAAAAAATCCGCCTATATTTTCCGTGGAGGCTTTGTTTTTATTTCAAACATTTACGACGATGGAGTTAGAACGCTAACTAAAATATAGAGGGAAACGCTATAGCTAAATGTTTTTCCAATGTGTTGATTTTGATGTATGAGCTGGGCCATGAAATGAATTCAAACCTTTGCAAATAAATTGGTAGACAATGGTATTTGCGCGTACTAAGCAAAAATTGTGCAAATATTTGTTTTTTTTTGTTTTTCATAATTTAGTGATTTGTGTCTTATCGAAATCTTCCGTGGCGCAGTTGGTTACCCGCCGGATGTGAAACGTCAGGCTACGGATTCGATCCCCGCACCGAGACAAATATTTGTGTGATCCACAGGTATTTGTTTCGGGTCTGGGTGTTTGTGAGACCGAAAAGCCTCTCGTAATTCCTGATATCCACGACACAAGATTCAATCTTAGTGTGGGGTCAATACTATTTAACGTGACTCTGGATTCAATTCCTAAGGGGGAAAATCATTTTTTTACGCATAGAACAGTAAAGTAAGATTTGTATAGGACTCGATTTGTCCAGCAGTTCGCTTATACATTTAAATTATAATGAAATTCGTTTTGATCATGTAGGCAAAGCCATACATATAGTACTTAATTTCTATTTACAAAACATTTGATATAACATCATTTATATTCAATCTTAAATCACTGTGTAAAAGTCATTCACATAACTTCACACCAAGTGCGCAATACGGACAGGCAGAAATTTCCACGTGTTAATTAAACAAACGCCTACATCTCGTACGTAAGCCCATTTGTTATCACCAGGAGGGCGTAACCGAAAAAGTCGTGAACACGGCCACATATATCCTGTATCAGGGGATGGGGAAAAAAAACCGCCAGGCGGCCAAATTACGTGGTTCCCGAGCCTCCCCAATCGCAGACGTAGTGAGGCGAGTCGCGATTGATTTTATCGAGCGTATTCGCTAATAGCCGTCTTTTATCTTTATATTTTTAGGAAATTCGAGATTGGAGTGCACAATTGGGTGGTCGATTCTGGTTACTTTCGTTTCTGTGGAATGATATCGTGGTTTATTTCTTAAATATGTTTTGTCTTACATCAGACAGTTGAAATATTTCTTTTATATTGCAGAAAAAACTACATTACTCTTTCTATATCTACATTACTATTTACATTTAATTAATCAATCGATTATTATGAATATCCGCAACTCGGAAATGTCCTTTCGTTTTGTCATTACCTATCCAAGCACCAATTGTCGACACTAAAAAATCCCTGTGACTTACTCTAACGGTGGATTCCCACCTAAACAAAGGCGTCAAAACCGCATACGCAAACCTGGCGAGTCTGGAAACAAAAGCGGCGCGTTTACACTCCCATTCGCATCGCTTTCTAGTGATTTCCCGGGGTTGTGTTACCGCAACTGTATAGACAGCGTTGGTAATAGTAGCTGTAATCGGAGGCCGATGGATCAGGTTCGTGTGACATATTTTTTACATTTCGTGCTGGATGTATGACGGGATTGTGACTTTGTTGTATAGGGATTTACAGAATATTTTAGGCTGCCTTTGTGTATGCCACTGTGTGAGAGCCGGTAGTGAAATGACAGGTTTTGATTTCAGAATAGAGACAATTTTTATCCCAGAGGTTTGAAATGTCGTGTGATTGGTTTGACTTATTAGAGTTACAAATCGTTAGTTTTTGGATAAGTTCCTATACTATACTTACAACGGTCAAATTTTGGAAGCGTTCAAAATTATTCCAACGTTATTTGACCACTGTTTTTCGTGAAAGAAAACTTATTAAACTAAGATTACCTTATGCGACGGATTTCTCACCTAATAACTATTATTCTGAAACTAAACATGATTCATTTCCATTTGTATGGACTTACGCAGCTCAGTAAATTTTCAACAAAGAAATTATCTTACAGCGTAGACTGTTAGAAACTTTTTTACTCTGTTCAAAATCTAATTTGATTTTATGTAAATAAAGTAAAAATCGATTGGTGTCTTTAGCAGATAGAATAATTAATCCAACGAGTTTCTTCAAAAGTTCTAATTGTGTTTCAGATTATTAAAGTAACTGTGGAGGGAATTTTAAAAACGGTGTTGTTACAGTGTTAATTTTAATTAAGTTTTACAAAGTATTCTTTTGTTGAGCTAAATAGTTTGAAGGTTAGTTTAATTAAAAACTATTTGGTCTGAGTATGTAGTAGTCTATTTAGCTAAAATACTTAATTAATGTTGGTGGGAGAATATTTGAATCTGCCCCGAGAGAGACCACTGTAAAAATGATAGTGAAAGTCCAATAATAATTATGGTTATCCTTGCAATGTGTTGCGTTTCGGGTTCAGCCTTTGTAATTCGGTTTCGAGCAAGCGGGTTTAATTACGTCAATCGGTTTTAGACTGCATTCACCCTGAGGTGCAATAGAGCTACTTTAAAGTATAAAAAACTTCAGTTGCAAGTCAGTTTCTTTAGCTGTCAATGATCCTTTATGTTAGTATCAAAATCCTACACAATTCAGTTTCATACTATTTAACTATAACGTCTGCTCACCCCAGTGTTTATTGGGATCAATTTATGAGTATTTAAATCTAGAGATGTGTGAACGCCAGTCGCCAACTAAAAATTTATGCATGATAAAATTTTTAGGTTGAAATGTGAATTGGGTAATAATTTTACAACGAATTCCTTCCGCATCGTTGGCAGATTTTCGTTTCCAATTTTCACCGTTTGTGTTTAGAATAAAATAGTTTAGTAAGGTTTTATATTTTGTTGAAAGCTTTTAAAACTATTTATCCATTCAGTTGTTACTAAAACCAGAAAATTGCTGTACCTATCTATGTGTTTTGTAACAGTTTTAGTCGATTTTGTTTTTGTACGATTAAACTTGAGATATTATAATCTGCAAAACTGGCATATTATGTTGCTGCTCAAAACCTGGTGATCCGTGAAACAAATAAAAACTAAAACATTTACATTTATTGCCGCCTTACTAGCTAACATGCAGTAGGAAGTGCATTATTAATTTTCATTACTCCAACGAATAGAAAATAACCTGAACTTAGATATTATGCTAAAATCATTGATAAATACAATTATTACTTGTCTTACACAAACTTGGGCCGACAACATTGCTCGAACAAGGACGTAAAATTGGCCAACAAAGTGGTGGTTTGATTTTAGGAACGACACGAGAGACAATCGCTTTAGAATTAAGAACGCTAAAGCTAAAGTGGTTTCTATTATGTAGATGCTCCCGACAACATATTATGGGATGAAGTCAGGAAAAGGAAGAATATTGAAGCATTCGCACTGGATTTTGGAATTATGCATATATTAATAAACAAATAATAATAATAATAAATACACCCAACAGTCACATACATAGTCCTGACCCCACACTAAGATCGAGTCTTGTGTCGTGGGTATCAGAAGCTACGAGAGACTTTTCGGTCTCACAAAACACCCAGACCCGAAACAAATACCTGGGGATCACACAAAATATTTGTTTCGGTGCGGGGATCGAACCCGCGGCCCCTCGTTTCACAGGCGGCGTCAAACCAACTGCGCCACGGAGGCTGTCAAATTAATAAATCGGCCCATATACATTCCACTGAAGGGCGTGCATCTTCTTTACTCGATATCGTAAAGAAGCTTACACCAAGGTCCAGAGCGCCGGCTTATTAGGACTTGACAGACTTCACATGCCATAAAAATTCTTGTTAAAATCTCACCGATAAATAGGTTTCGTAATAATATTATATTTTGTTTAGGTATTACAGAGCCATAACAAAGAAGCACCGTCATAAGGCGCAGTGCTAAGATATTTATATATTGCATAGAATAATAATTTAATTAATTATGAAATGTAATCCTTACCATTCTAGGTCTGTTGCCTACATATTAAATGGGTTATGTACGAGAGGACAAAGATATCACATGACAAGAATAGTAACTGAACCGCCGTCTTGGGTTTCAACCGCAATGGCACAAGAAATCCTTTGATATTAAATGTATTAATAACGCTATTAGGCACCGTTTTTTGTAAAACCATTAAGGCTTTTATACAGTCTAAAATCTATTTTGGGACGCCTGATATAATTTTAAACCGATTGCTTAGTTAAAAGTAGACGAGACAGTCGAAATTCATGTATTTCTGTATCCAAGGCGCATACTTCTAATTTTATTTTTGATTTTGTAATTATTTATCTATAACGGTGAAGGAAAACATTGCAAGGATACCTGAGAATTGTCTGCAAAATTTTGTAAGTGGTAGAGCCACGCTTTAGTCAGTCATGACTCAGCATGAATGGGCAGGCTCCGGACGGTACTACTGTCTCCGCACCATTTTATTTTATTATATCAGCTGATATCTGCATTCACTGCAAAGTACGAGTGACCATAATATGATACAATTCAATAAAACTAGCATGTTCGTTAAAGAAAGTCAACTTTTGTCGCGTATTGTACGAACAGAAAACGGTCGTGACCATTTCTTGCCCAACTTTAATATCGAAATTACTCAAACGGTGCCGCAATATACCTGTTTTCTAAGAGAATGCCTTGTTCTTAATTCATTTAATTAATAATTAATTATACATTGATCCGACTTGTCTCAAATCGATATTTCCCTCTCTTAGTGTCGATATTCTAAATGCACAGTCAAAATTACTGGGATAGCTGATACCTTTCTTTTGATGGGATAGGAGAAAATATAAAGGCTTGGAATGACAAAGGATGAAACGGGACCGATCGGGAAGTGACGGAACAGACGGGATTGAACAGGACAGGTTGTGGTGGGAAGAAATGCAGTATATTAATGAAATTCAATAGATAATAATAACTAAGTACTACATGACGGAAAGTGCAATGTGAGACCTCCCATCAAATGGACTGATGACTTGGGAGAAATAGTGGGACACTATTGGTTATAAATTGCAGAAAATAGCAAATAGCCGACGCTGTATGCCGTGGAAAAAATGGTGAGGCTATGTCTAGTACCGGACAGCAGTCGCGAATGCGTCAAGTATAATGGAAAAAACGGTGTATATTATTTATCAAACCATATTATGAACAATTTAAAATACCCCACACGAACAATTAAATAAATAAAAGATATACTCAATGTACATTCCTATTACGAACTAGAGAGCGTTCATGAGAATTTTTTGAAATGGCATGGTGAGTTAGCATGTTGTACTTATTTGAACTGTGGCTTCGGCTGATGTCAGTGTGCGCTGTGCGCCGAGCTCCGGGTGTGCGGAGTGAGATGACGTTTAATACCTAAACACCTCGGTAAAAGAGGCCCTTAAGACATTAAATTTTGTTCGTAACTACAATTATTTCAATTATTACTTCTGATGTGAAACTTTTACTCATCTGTATTATGTAATTATTGTTCATTTGTTTAATACTCTTCTTTGATTTATTATTGGCGTAAATTACGTTGTGAGAGTCGAAACGTCGTATGTAATTTAGAAATTTCAAGTTGATTATACGTTTTGTTTACGAAGAGTTTGGAGAAATAATTTTTAAACTATTATTAACTTTATATATGGATTACTGTGTAAAAACTATTGTTTTGCTTTTGGAGTTTATTACAGTTCGCTTTTGGAGTATCGCAATTTGTAAATCTAAAACATACACTATATGTTATGTAACTGGCTTCACATTTGGTCTCCTCGAATACCGTAATTCGTTGCGCTATGAGTAATGAAACAATAATAAATACCTTACTTTAAAAAAAAACATTCATTTCTAACTCAGAACATACCAGTCCAGTAGCTCGGCGCAGGTCTCCTCCATATTGTGGGAAGGATTAGGCCTAATATGTGGTGATACATTGATGCACAGACATATTTATTGAAATTTGCACTCGCGTAGTAAATAAATCGTGCTCCGTCTATCAGTCTAGATATAATATGCTCGTAATTGGATATAGAGGTTGACAGCGGAACGCGATTTAGTCGCATGGGTGACTAAAGCAGACTTTACGCACATCTATATTTATGGGCTTCATGTAACCAGATACAAATGCCCAAATCTATAAAACATTAGAATACCTTCAACTCTCTATTCACGCAAAGCCCTACATTTACTAGTTCGCATCATGAAGCAAACTGGACATCAATCGTTAGAATTACAGAACTAGTATTGAGACATGGCGCTTTGTTGTTCCGAGGCAGGCCTGATGGACAATACACCGGCCAGTTAGATTGCAGATTGCCTTAGCTTTCATTTTCTAATACAATTGGAACTGAGAGGTCTATAGAATTTGAAGACGATATAGACGTTTCGTGTTAAGCCTGTACAAGTTTGCAAAAAGCATTTACGTGTGAACTAATTAAAAGAACTATGGTTTTGTATGGTGGATTTTGAAGACCATGATGTTCTTTTACTATGATACGAGTGTGTGAGCTCTATCTAATAGCTATATAAACGCTATAATGGCATTAGTTTTGTAATCAATTTGTTCTTGCATTGGAGACAGACGATTGAGAGTGATAAGGCCTTTTTTGAGATTGGTTGTCTAGTGAGGATTGGTAGATTTCACATATTTTTGAACTTCGTAAAGACCACTCAAATATACAGCATGCCCGATGATTGCATTATTAATCATGAATACATACATTTCCAATAGTCATATAGGTGTACTGTAAGATCAAATTCGTGTTCACTGTCTCTCAAATCCGTTTTGCTTTCAATTGCGGTATCGCACATTTCAATCACATATTGTTGTGTTACTGAAACATCTTAGCACTTTCTATCTATTAACACAACTTTGCCTTCCTTACCCGGTGCATTGTTGTATCCTTGATAATGTTGTTTGGGCGTGTGGCGCGGTTTTCAATTTACTTCGACAATAGCTTATCCGTTCACGGCTACACCTCGATTTGAATAATCAATGCGGCCCGATAATAGTTTAGATTGGGCCCGAATGATAGTCTTAATACTCGGTTTTAGAGTGTGGGCGAGTAATTGACTAGATCTGGTTGTCACCTACGTTTGTTCTATTATATCTACCTATATCCGAAGATTTTACTCCTACTATTTAGTATTTTTACATGGGTTGGTAAATTTCAATTACCTATAGAAAATGGTGAGAAATTATGTTTTCTTGATACTCTTAGGCAGCCATTCATTAAAGCAATGTGGCAAAAATATTTACAATCTTGCAATACAAATTGCCTTAATGTCAAAAGTTCGTGTTTGATAACCGACACAATAAAAATAGCTTGGCAGCAACAACAAAACACTATTAATGAAATCGTCAACTTTAAATGCTTTGTATGCCGTGGAAATTATCCATGAATACAAATTTTGTCCTAAGCTTCAGCTGTGAAATATGAAGTCAACTTTATAAATAGGCTAAAAAATATTTGCATGAAAAAGCTCTTTAGCTTTTCAGAGTTAGTAAACAAATGCCTTTAGATGAAGTCAATACTTCATCGGTAAAGTTTGTTGGTGAAAAAGTTCGGCTTACTTGGACATTAAGGATTTATTTTTAAGCGGTATTGACAAAGCAGACAACGTTTGGATTGTCTTTCGTAATATCATTAGCGTAATTTCTATGAGGTTTAATACTCAAGGAAGATTTAATATAATGGTTGTTTTAATAATTATTTCTTTTCAGGCTTATAATACACGTGAAGACGCGTTTTGATTGAATGTTCTTAGATACTTATATTTTTGTTGAAACCTTATGTTAAAAAATAATCACGCTGGTTGCTTATGAGTTTCCAATAAAGAATAATTAATTTGTTTCAGATTTACGATACACCAGAAAGTACTCGGCCGAAGAAATGGTCGTCGAAATTGAAGTTGAACACTTCAGGAAGTTCAAAATCATCGGAAAAGTCACCGGAGAGCCCATACATGTATGGGACAATCAGCGGGCCAGGGGGATCAGCGCTGTCCAAATCAATGAAGTATGCTGAAACCTGGCTCTACGGGTCCGTCAGGACCCAAACCCCACCAATACGACCTAGTGTCTTCTCAGCTTATCCCGAAGTTCCCGGACCTGTCCTTATCAGCACTCCCCAAAAACCTACACCACACAACTATGCTGTTATACTATGTTCCTGTGCCGAGTACCTGAACGGTACAAAGAAAACCAGCTCAACCAAAGTCAGTATATGTAAGAAATGTAAGGGATCTCGTTTGCCATTAACTATAACTGAAAGTCCACGGTTGCTCGTCGGAGGTACGGTTAGAGGGGCGCCTATGAGTCGAGATACTGGTTTGCTCAGAGCTGGGACCGTCAGAGTACAGGGAACAAAGTCAAGACCTACAATTCTTAAGCCCAATGGAGATACAGATCCATATGATTTGATGCGACGCAGTCGATTAGCTCCTCCCCATGAAACTCGTATAGGAAGTCAATTTTCGACGACCAGATCTCGTGCTAAAAGCATCAGTCCCTGCAGGGTTAAAACTAAAAAACCAAGTCCCGAAACTGACACGTTGAGGAAAAGCAGAAGTAAGTCGACAAGTCGTGTCAATGAAATATGGATAGAAGAGGAATCTAATACAAATGAGTCCAAGAAATCTATTTTATCATGTGACATCAATCCCTACGACTTAGTGAAATCAAATGGTAATTCTAAATCTCTAGCAGAAATTGAATTCGATGACACTTTTGGTGATGTGTTTCAAGAATCTATAAAAAATAATAATATAGGTACCTTTAGTAAGTCGAAATCGGATTCTAATGTTAAAGCCATTGGCGGGCAAAGAATAAGAGTTTCCGATGAATCTAGATCACGCACCATAGAAGAAGTATCGGTGTATGATTCTGCTAATAATAATGATCTCAAAAATTATAACTTAAAAACACATGAAATTTCTCCTCCCGTGTCATTGCCAGATATTAAACCCGAAAATAAAAAAGCATCCGTAAGCAAAAGTTCAAGTAAGAAAATTCTTAGTATATCCACATCAAATCGTACAAAACAAAAAAGTGTTTCACCAAAAAGACCACCGAGAAGATTACGAAATGTAAACAAAACTGATGAAGACAGTGAAAGTGATAATCAACGATTACCAGAAAGAGGTTTTAGAAAGAATGTTGATTTCTCGCGTAGCTCTAAAAATAAAAATCATAATACCGACACTATTAAATCAATTCTTAAAAAACCCAGAAATTATGATTTAAATGATTCATCAACGCGAGTTGAAACTTCTGATGATTCTTTTGACACTAAACGTTCAAATTCTTCATTATTCTATCTACCAAAACCTAAAGATAAAGGAGCGATCTCATCCCATAATATACTACATAGAAAACGTGTTCAGTTCTTGGTTGAAAATGAAGAAACTAAAGTGATATATACAGCCGAATTAAATCTGGAACAAACCGCGGTACCAGAAATTATTGAACCACCGCAAGTTCATACTGAAATTGAAGAAGATATTATAGCCGAAGGTGATATAGTTAGTCATAGCTTGCATTCGACTACAATTGAAGAAAATATCGAGCTGGAAGAAAAAGACACGTACAGGGATCCACAAATTTATGAAGATGTTCAAGTCACTGAGCAAAGTTTTGAGATTATTACTGAGGAAAATCAAATACCGGAAGAACTATATGAACAAACTATAACGCCAGCCATTGAAAATACAATTAAAAAAGAAGGTAAGTTTAAGTATATTCTGATTGATTTTTAATATATTTGTTACTAAGTTGTATAATATTTAACTATTTTTATTAAATTTCAGATAACAACATTCCAAAGATACCTGTGCTACGTCGTTCAGAGTCGGAGCGATTGACATCAACTGTTATAATTGACCCACCAAAATTTCTAGACACCATGGCTCTCAGACCAAAAAGCAAACACGGCCATACAAGTCAAGTGTTTTTCACATCTCCTATTGAGCCTGAAGTGTGCGATCAAAGTCAGTACCTTTCAGCGCAATCTTTGACAAATCAAGAGGAACAAATCGTAAATAATGAACAGATGGAATCAGGCAATCTAAGTGACAGTAGTGATATTACTAGAAAAATCTTAAGTAACTTGCGCCGTGGTATTTCTGAATCTCCAGAACCACCACCCAGATTGAAAGCAAAGGAACGTACAAAATCTAAGAAACATAATTATGTCAAAACAAGATTTGTCCGCAACAACTCTTCCAGTTCAACCAGCGATGAATGGTCTGATGCAAATGACTATGAACAGAAAACTATTCTACGAGTTAAGCAATTTGACTCTGATACTGACGACGAACAAAGAGTTTCTACAGGTGTTATGAGACCAGTAGAAATTGAACCAAGAAAAACTTCAATTCAAATTAATGGTAACGAATGTTATTCCACAATGAATGTAAACAGTGGTGATACACCAATTTATTTGTCCTCGGTTGTCGTGAATGAGGACTATGGAAATTCTTGCAATACTTATCAAACTGGCACTACAGTGACTATCAGTGTTGGTTCTCCTCAACAACAACAAGTAAAAAAATCTAAGAGTCAGATTTATATTGGCGCTGTTCTTTCTCCAGATAGCAAAAATAGAGTAGAAGCGAGTACGTACGAAGAATATAGTCACGAAAATAACAAAACCAACAGTTCTTCTGCTGACGTTACCTCATTTCTTAAAGATCCGGTAGAAGCAGTCAGACGTAATTTAATTCCACATGTTTGCGGTAAAACCCAAGAAGAAAAGCAAAACCTACCTACGGAGAACCAAAATGGAAAAGATATAGAGAACACTAGCTTTGTCTCTAAGTTATTTGATGATCCATTCTTTGGCCATTTAGCAGAGGGTCTTGACTCGGACTTGGTGAAAAAACTAATAGAAAACTCTTTAATAAAACTACAAGAAACTAAAAACTTAGAAGATGCAGATAACAACGACATAACAATAGAAAAGTTAATAGAAAGTTCCTTAATGAGTTTAAAGGAAGAAGCAACTAAGAATGTAAATAACCAGGCAGGGGAACCAAAGAATCAGGATAGTACCAAAGACGACGCGTCGAAAAAGAAAGATGTAATCGACCCGTCTGTCTGTCAAGAAAACGATGATAATGGCTGCTCTGCTCCCTATGAAAGTATGGAGTACGAGAGCGGTGCTATGGGTGTATTTTCAGATCTCGAACCGATGTCCGACTGCTATAATGCTTCGGCGAGTGAGCTATCCACAGAAGACGACACAAACTCGACGAGATCGAAATTTTACCAAATGCTAGTAGATGCTGCGATGTGTGAAATAGAGATTGCAAACAATACTGATGATGACCATCATTATGAATCAATCAGGCTGAATACAGATCCCATTTATGAAGAAATAGGAGATATGCCACCGCCATTACCTATCAATCCGCCACCCAATTCACTTTCAATCCTTGATGACGAAAAACGTAGTGGTTCTCGTTCAATTTTTGAAGGTGCTTCGAAATACGACATTCTGTCTTACCTAGTCGATGCTAAGGAAAGGGGCATCGACGATGAAGAAACTTACATAACCAACTACGAAAACAATAATTCTTCAACAATGTTAGATGAGTCGAAAGAAAAAACAATTAATAGTGAAAGTATAGACACACGTCTTAGTAGTAATACAAGTCAGTTGTCCAATGCTTCTGATTCAAGCGAGGACAATTCCCTCATCATCAATCATGAGACATTAGAAAAAACGGCAGTATGCAAAAAGACTTCAGCCGAAATTGAAAGGAATGATTCTGGGGTTGGTTCAGAGACCAGCAAATCTTCGAGAAGTCGTCTTCAAGGTAAAACTTCTCCGTGCAGCACTTTGACTGATAAAGATACTCCTATTCATCTTTGTGAAGATTGTGATACTGCTGTGGAAACTCAAATAACAGAACAAGGTAAGAAATTAAAACATAATATTGACATGATTTAATTTGCTTGAATATTAAAATCTAAAGTCTCATTTAATATATGTTTTATTCTAGGTACAATTTATGCGCCTTTAGTATGTCGAAAATGTGCCAAGAAACGATCAGAGAGAAAAGAAATAATAACAGAAATAGTTGAAACAGAAGAAAAATATGGTCGAGATTTGCAAATTATTCTTGAAGAGTTCTATAAACCTATGTTAGTAGCTGGTCTGCTAACACAGGAACAACTGAGTGCAATTTTCTTAAACGTAGAAGAGTTAATAGATAACAATCAAGTATTGTCTGAGAAATTGAGAGATGGACTTGAAATTGCCATGGAACAAGGGGATGAGGTAAATATATTTGTGGGCCAATATGAATTTTGTTTTGTTTTGTAAATTAGCTATCCGTAAACCTCTCAATACCACTCCTATAACAAAAACACAGTAGCGACCCATTTTACGTTTGATAAAATACAATATGAAATAAATATGTTTTTACATTTTTTTCCTTGTATTTCAATTTCGTATGGATAGGGAAGTTTATTCCGTAGTATATTTGTTCCTTTTGCATCAATAAGTATTGTTAAATAAATATTAATGGTTCCAGGATCTTTTAACGGTCAACGTCGGTAAGATTCTGCTGGAGTGTTCTGGAATGTTGACGGCGTTCCAGTCATACTGCGTGAAACAAGCGGGTGCTGCCTTGCTGCTGGCCGGCCTTGAGAAGGAGAAGGAACTCCTGAGGATATTCTTGCGCGTCTCGCAAATGGAAAACACTGTTTTGAGGAGGATGAATCTGAACTCATTTCTCATGGTAAGTGTAGTGTATTTTGTATGAAAAAGTGGTATTTTAATTTAAAATATTGTCTATAAATTTAAACTGATAAGATTCGCAGGGCACATGCAATTATGTCGGTCTGAAATCGGATATCAGTAAATAAGTTGGTCGCGGAGGTTGACACATTTGCCAGTGACTATTATGACTTTAAAATGTTTGGTGCAAAGGTCACTAGATGAGCAGATATGAAATTCATTAACCGATTTTAAAATTGAACGTTCCTCATTTTTATACGAATTTAGATTTCAATTTGCGTGCATTTAATATGTAGGTTGAAAGTATTTTTTAATCAGCTACAACAATATCTACAATAAATTTCCAGGTGCCAGTCCAACGCGTGACAAAATATCCGCTCCTTCTCTCACGTCTGTACCGAGCGACCGCGGGCTGCGCTACCGAGCGTGAGGATGTTCGTTCAGCGCAGCGCTGCGTGGAGTCTCGCTTGGAGGAAATCAACGCCGCTGCGGCAGCCGCTGCAGCCGCTGCAAGGGACGTGCCTCTGTGGCGAAGACTTGCTGCCACCAGGCGGACGGCGCATGACCTCCACGTAGCCGATATACGGCTGAGGAAGATGGCTGTCGACGTGTTGGACTGGAATCACGAAGATGCAAGGTCGGTTTTGATGATTTTGTAATTTCAGATCTGACAGTAATGAAGACTAGATAGAAGGTAGTGAACTATAAACTTAAAAATGATGACATCTGTACATGCAATACCTTTGAAGGTAAATAATGAAAGTATTAAAGAAGATAAATGGAAGGGTAGAGTTAACAGGGCCTCCAACAATTTAAGGATAAAGTGACGGTCTGTTCAAAAAAATAATAGCAGTGGTTGGAGATCATAAAAATGGGTGGAATTGTAGATTAGTTGTTTTCCGATACATGAAAGTACTATATCCTTACTGATACAAGAAAAACCACAATAAATCTCCGATATAAGTAACATTTCAATGAGCTAATAAATACAGTTCGGTTATATAATAAATCTTACACAATAATTTCTATTCTAAAGAGCCATTGAAAACGTGAAAGTGCAGTAAATAAAGGTTTTAATTACTTTAGGAACCAAAATTAAGTGCGGTCATAATTCAAATTGTAAGTTTTGCTTGGAACTGAAAGTTGCAAATCAATTATGGTTTTATGAATATTAATTTCGTAAGGGTCTTAATATATTGTCAGTTCTACAGCCTCTTTATAACAACTGTATCTAACAACAATTAAAATAACAATTACCCTATAAATGACAGTTTGTGCTGTTAAAGCCAATATAGACGGCTGAATTTAATCTGAACACGATTTTAATTAAAAATAAACATTTGGGCCATAATTTGTCGATGTTTCGGCAAATTGTATTCGCGGCACATTCCCTTCCTATTGGTGGATGGGACAAATGCCCCCATTACCAGAGCTATTGCGAGCCGCAGGTTTATATTTTGGACCAAGTTATAAGTTTTCTTACTATTTCATGCCTTCGTTTTTTTGACCGTCCAATGTTCATTACGCCATTGAGCGTTCCTCAGGAGTGATTTATCAATAGGTGTGAATAACACACGCCAGGCGTTTTCTTATTTGCTAGTGTATTTCTATTCTCTTTGTAAATATTCTCAGGGTTTTATATAAGTTAACAATAAACTTAAATTGAAGAAACAATATTTCGCAAATCCCTTTGGGTTCAGAAAAAAGTATTACTAAAGAAATTTTTCGACCGTCGCTTATTTCTTACTTTTTAAAATGATTTCATGAATCTATTAACATTTGCAATTTTATATGATATGCAGGATGTTATAATTAATCAATTGGTTCTATATCGAAATTACGAAATAAAATATCCACTTTGCTCGAATCGTTGTGTAGTTGGCATATTCTACATCAAATCATGTACATCCAGTTTCCGGCAACAAGAATAATGTTAAGAAGACATGTAAGGCGGTTTCCGAGTAGTTTTTAATAAACCCAAATCCACCAAACTTCTGTAACTTGCGCCATAAATCTGATAATCGTCGCTTTAGTGCCAGTAACGGCAGAGCGAGCTATTCTCGAGGGCTCTTTACGACTTGATAGCTACACAACTACAAGTAATTATACGTGTAAAAAGGAAATAACGTTTGAAGACACTCGGCCGTTTGAAAATATGTTATTGGATGATAAAAATAAGGAGCGGGTCTGTACGACCTTAGAATTAAACCTTCAGTTTACGGGCCGTAAAAGCCGGGCCGGTGGATTATTGCAAGGATTTTATAAATAAGCCACGCGGATTTTTACGGGTTCTAATAATATTTATAGGTTCGTGTTTGAGATGCCTTGTAAAAGTCGCGGCGCTTGGATGTGGAAGAAGTAATTTCCTTTTTTAAGGTATTGCGCTATTAAATATAAGTTCAATAAATTGGCAATTGGCAAGTGTTCTACAATCTGTTTTATGTTTGTGAAAAATGTCACTTAATTTTGGAATACATTTTACAACTCTGCAGGAGGTGCCTTTACGAAAAAAGATTTATTTTCATCCTTCCGTTTTTGCTTTCCTTGTGGATGAAAAGCAATATACATTAATATCAAAGGTTTGTTCAACTTTTGAGTGGGCGGCTTTAGTCGTAGTCCGATTTTAGCCATATAAAATATTATATAATAATAATAAAAAAATATATAATAAAATATAGCTATTGTTGTTAATTTGTGGACTTCCTGTGGCTGAAGAGAGAGAGAGAGAGAGCTAATGTTACTTTAACAGACGTCGAAGCCTTGTTGGCTAATTTTACTGGGCGGTTAAACTGATTTATTTTTGTCATTTTCTTTACCATGTTTTGTCTAACGATAATTTCTATAAATAACAGAATGGCTAAACTTAACTTTGAAACGTCTATCACAATAATTAACAATCCTCAGCATTGCGTCGCCGCGACAAGGCCAGTAATAAACTAAAGTGCTAAAATTAGTATTTCAGTGGGAATTTTATGACAGAGTGCAGAGCGGAAAGCATTGCTCGCGTCGGTAGCAATAATGCACGACTCTGCTTGTTGGCATATACGGGAATTAAATTCACTCAGCGAGAACGTGCAGGCGTATTGCTGGATATATGATATTTTTGGATTAACTATTAATTGTTGTTAGTGCTTGGCGTTATTAGGAGCAAGGGAGTTATAAAACGCGTGCGTTGAGTTAGATTTGAATATACAGAGTGTATCAAGACTGCGACCGAAAACAAAGCCAGGTGGTAGTATTGGTAACTTCAGACAAGGCGATTTAAAAATTCGAAAAAAAATCGTCAATTTTATTTGTCCTATTTTATTTATCGTCGTATTTGGGTGATTAATACATAGTTTCCTTAAGATAATGATGTACACCTTTTCTTTTTCAAAGACGCAATGGTACGTAAGGGTTTAAATTACTTTTTTCGCAAAAACTAGAAATTTAGCACCCGAACACGATATTTGAAAAATTGCAAAAAAAACTGCCTGCCTCGGTGGCGTAGTTGTATTACGGTACGGTTACAAAGCTGAGGTCTCGGGTTCGAGTCCCGGGTCGGGCAAAGTGATATTGGGTTTTTCTATTCATTATCAGCCCGGAGTCAGGAATTTGTGCCCGATATGGCGATAGGCTCGCCCCCTATCACATCGTGGGACGGAACATGCATGGCGAAATGTGGGTGTCCTAGTGGCGCCTCTGCCTACCCCTTCGGGGATACAGGCGTGAGTTTATGTATGTATGTATGCAAAAAAAATAGCTTATTTTGCGAAATTTTTAGTTGCACTGTGTATGTAACCACTAAAACTACCACCTGGTTTCGTTTTCGTTTTCGCGGTCTTGATATACCCTGTATGTGTGACTTGATGATAATTGATGATGAAGTTATTTGGCTGTCATTAATATCAAGGCTTTAGGGCTTAAGAAATCAAGAGGTAAGCTACTCGTTTCACTCTCAGTATGTCGTTACCTCTAACATACTTGTCTAAATAATATTACTTTTTTCAACCAGTCAAAGATTTTTTCGCATACCTTTTCCGCTCTTCAATAGCATTATGACAAGTACCTGAAACGATCCACATAAAATAGTTTTGGTATAAAGACTACTTTATGGTACGCCAGTCGAAATTGGAAAGTCACATTTTTTTTGAAAACATCCATATTTTCATTGACTTTGAGCCGAGCCGACAATTAAAAGGTTCATGACACTTTCAACTCTGAAAAATGGTTTTACTTTGCTTTATATTCGTGAGAATTAGCCGAACTTTTAGATTAGGTCATTATTCAATTTCGTGTCATATAATTAAAGCGCGTTAAGATTTCGGATTAACTAACTTTGAATATAAACAGTTTATCTGTTTTGATAGTTTTTTTTTTTTACTGGCAATGTTAATGAACCTGGTGGTAAAGCATTTTTGTTGGAAATAAGAAAATATTTCCAACAAAAATGCTTTACCACCACTATGATATTTTAATTAACTAATTCTAAATTTTGACGCTTATACTTATCCGCATATGATGGAAAACAACGCCTGTCTAAACCCTTATTCCAATTTTTTTAACTTCAAATATGACGATCTTGCATGCAGCCATTTTTAAAGGCCGTCGGTGTACTTACAAATCTGGGATAAGATTTTATGGATGAAGTCTAATCACTACCTATCAGGCTAGATGGATGTCAAATGATAAAAGAAAACACCATAAAATCTTCAATTTTGCTCCAAATCCAATAAATATTAAGGAAGCAACAGAGGTTTCCTTCCTCATATCATTACACTTACCTAGTTTAGAATAATTAAAAGGCATTGTTAGACGATAATGTGTTATATCTTCTTTGTCATAAGGTTCGCAATGGAAGGCAAGTTGTTGTTCACTCAGCCGAACGACAACAACTGGCGGAAGGGCCGCACTATCAAACTAACTCCGATCAACGCCCTTTTGGTAACTAACGGAAAGGTCAGTATGGCATGGCATATTTCTATGAAAGCTTTTCTTTTATTAAGAATCATTGCTATAATTAACTTCTCTTTCTCATAAGTGTATGACAATTATTATTGTTCAATACTAATGGATTCATATTCCTATGGAACAAGTTTCTATACAAGGACTTCCTAGTTAGGTTTTGGATTTTGTCGAAATTGCAACATAACATCACTTTATAAATCTTTGGGGTAGTTCTAAGCTCAGCAGTATACATACTTTAGCTTAAAGTTATAAAGCATCTCAAATTGATTTAAAAATGTAGTCTGTCGTCTAATGACCCTTTTATGTTTCTCTTCAGCCAACGACTACACACAAAACGAACGAGATCCGTGAGACGCGAGAGGCGAGGGATCGCGAGGCGAGAGAAAGAGAAGGAGAGACCCTATTCGCTCGCAGCGGAGTGAGAGAGGCCGCACTACTCCTGGTGAGGGAGAAGGCGGGAAGATACACTCTCCAACGGGAACCTCTGTTCCTGGATAGATGTGTCGTCGCCGCGGATCACGAGCCTGAACATTTCTTCGAAGTGCATGAGATTACTACAAAGGATTCTTACATTTTCAAGGTGAATATTATTTAAGGACATCGATGTTGGATTATAAAGCGTAAGCTCTCAGACCGTCTTGAAAACGATGTTGAATACGAAACAATCACTAACACACTCTTTTCTTTAAACATATTACACGTGTGTAAGCTGTTATCGCACGTTTAATGCTTCGGTAGAGCGATCGTTATATGCGATACGAATGTAAATCTTTGTTTGCAGTACTTCTGTAATCATACTCGTTGGTCTCTATTTTAAATGCTTTTAAAGCCACAACCAATCATACATCCAAAATTTCAGGCTGAAGAAAACGCCCGTACGCGATCCTGGTATCGTCAACTACAGTACCACGCTCAAGGGGCTGGCGCGTGGAGGAAGCGACGCAACGCCCTCGCGAACATCATGATCAATCCCATGCTGACCAGGAACTAACCAGAACACAGCAACGATTGTAGAAGAATATAAAATTAGAACTAACCAGAACACAGCAACGATTGGTAGATGAAACAAAATAGACTAGGAACTATCGACTGGAACATAGTACGAAGGTGACCTGAGAATTATAAAGAACTTTGTGGTAGATTTTTCTATTGATTTGAATCGAGAAATCGGTTCGAAATCTAAGGCTACCGTTGTAACCAGAAAACAAGGAAATAATTAAAATAGAGATATGAAAATAGTATTCTTTTATAAGACCTAGGCGAACATTGATGTTGTTTCGATAGCGGGTGCAAGGTTACAAGCTAAGAATTACCATAATTTTATTGCATTATGTTTTCTTTTTACCTTTTTTAAATAAAGTTATCATTTATCTTATCAGTTAAGTATTATTTACTATACGTGAAGAATCATATTATGTACTAACGCGTTTCGATCTCAAGGAACTGATAAAAGCAATATACATTTTGAATCTGGTAAATTTAATTTTAATGATCATAATATTGCAAATAAATTCTGAATATAATTCTTAATTTCGTCTATAGAGCCGCAATAAAGTAACGTAAACCATTTAATGTAATATTTAAAAGTGAATGCATTTAAATTAAAACGGAGCGTCGACGTAACTAAATATTGCGGTTTTTATAATGAACTTCGTATTATGTTCGAGTTGATATTAATTTCATCAATTCAATGTTTTTTGTTCGGTTTGTGATGGATAAAACATAAATGATAATGCATTTTTTTCCGTTTGTTATTAAGCTTTAGATCTTAATTCACTCGTTAAAATGATTTCAGATGACAAAAAATATCGTTTTATTTCAATCTTTATTATTTTGTAAATAATTTTTCATTAAAATAATTTTGCCACTAGTTTATAATTAGCTTTACACCAAAATTTAGACGTTTTAATGTTCCATGTGCATACATTCTTTCACTTTCATTAATAATATTAATCCTTTATTGTATATAATTTAATTTTAATAGCTGTGATATAATTTCATTTTTTCGAGAAAAAAGGTAAAAAAAAGCTTTTGTAACTGTCTGAAATATTTTAATTTGTAATTTTTCCATTTAATATAGCATTCCTGACTAGTCTTAAGGGAAATGTGTTATATTAATTATTTATAGGTTGAAACTAAATAAATATTTCATTGTATTTATTGTATCTATGTATAGTGTGTAAGTAATGTTAATTCTGCTAAATTTTAGACTTAGACAAAAATGTTTTCGCCTTGGGATTGTATTTTATTTGTTATTAATAGATACGAAAGGAATAAAATAATTTTAAAATAAACGTGTTGAGGTTATTTGAAATTCTGTTTTTTTTTTTTTAACATCTTAGTTTACCTATCGATTCTTTACTTTTCTCAGTAATCCTTTGGTCACCACAATTTCAATTGCATCAATTTCGACCTAAATAATAATATCATCTTTATAAACGATTGAGAGATTACGAGAACTTACTCTAAGCTTGGAAGACGTCATATACACGACGGTCTGTCTATGTACTTACTGCATAGTTGTGACTTAAATTTAGTGATAGTAAAAGTACTATGACTAAAACTACTAACTTTGGTATCATAGGTGTGTCATTCTCCTGAGGATACCCGATAACTCGATATCGATAAGTCTTATATTTCTGTTTAGACTATCCTTATTACGATTTATTTCGCAAAATAATATAAAAGTAGCAGTATTGCCCCTCGGTTATAAACTAATAAATTAATTTACGTTTAACTTGATCATTTGACAAATAAACAACAGTCAAACAGTTTATTTGGTGAGTTAATACAGAGAGTAAACACAATATTGGCTGGAATATGAAACAGCTCTTCATACAGAATGTTATACAGCACACGCGCTCATTTCCCGACATTCGACGTCGGCAAATAACGATATAATTATAACACATCTTTCGCCTCTTGACAGAACCGAGAGGGCGCTTTATAACGACCGATGTCTAAATTTCTCGTATTTTTGTTTATCTATGAACATATTATATTATATTTTAGTGGAATGAATAAAATATGCCTGCCTTGGTAGCGCAGTTGTACAAGGCTACGTTTACAACGGGTTCAAATACCGAGTTTCACAAAATTATATTGAATTTTCTTACTCAGGCTCTTTTTCTTATTCAGGCAATCGGCTCGCCCCCTATCATATAATGGACACGGGACACACAAGTCGAAACGTGGGTGTCCAGGTAGCACCTCTGCCTACCATTTCAGGAAAAAGGAAGGTGTGTGTGTGGATAAAGGAGATTAATAAGTTCGATCTATCTAGTATTGTCTCGGTCAGTACCAGTGTCTAATTTTCTTTACACAGACACGACACAGTGACCACAACGCATCTAAAGGCTTACATGGTTGTGGGCGGTAAAAATGAATTACCATGTGGCGAAGATCGTTTGCCTGACCTATGCACTAGGTCATCTCGGAGTTGGGCCTAGAAAAATCACCGTGTGTTTAGAAAATTACTATTATAGATTTAGACGAGCTCTTTTTGATTTTCTAGTTAGCTATCTCTTTTATATGCTCTTTTATTTCTAAGAATTCGGTCTAACAACCGTTTTTGACTATATCTCCTTTCGAACTGATTTAACGATATAAATAGTTCTTATTAAAATAGGCATTGTTAACAATTATTCCATAAAAATCGTTACGTCCCCGTTACGTGAGGTATAAACCCTTGTTATATCCCCTTGTGCACGTCGCTTACGCAAACGTCATAGTGCCAATAACCTCCAAATGTACAGGACGTGGATATTAATAAAGGAGAAGGTTATGCGTATTCTGTATATCGAATTACTTGCTACTAAACATTTGGGGGAATTAATTGTAAATAATGTTTAAGAGGCGGTGGGTGGTTATTGTTATTGGTGTGTGTGGTTATTGTTTATGTGATTTAAATATTACATATTTAAATATTATTATGTGGCTGGATGCTGGCCGCTTCCAACAGGTCAATGTGGAGATCCTAGCAGGAGGCTTATGTTCAGCAGTGGACTTCCTGTGCTGAATAGATAGATAGATAGAAATATTATGATCATTGTTTTTTTTCTATTTTCTATTGTCTCGGATAACAGGTATAGTTGTTGCACCTCAAAAATTATTACATGCTATCGAAATTATAAAGAACGTAAATATGACAAATAATAATTTAATTACCCTTTCGCCAATAATTGCTATAAGGACATCTCGCCAAGTAAGGACCAACAAAAGAAATAAAGTTCTATAAATAATTCATTTTTTTTTGGATTTATCGCGGTT
The DNA here is from genome assembly GCA_949752805.1 of Deilephila elpenor. NCBI lineage: Eukaryota > Metazoa > Arthropoda > Insecta > Lepidoptera > Sphingidae > Deilephila > Deilephila elpenor. Next base: position 9,716,306 of record OX457107.1, on the reverse strand, counting down.
TTTGTTTAATTTTTAATTTTTTTAAATTTCTTCAGTGGTCACGGGGTGTACTGCTGATTAAATTAAAAATTAGTTTTATTCAAATGTGTAACATTCGCGTAAATCTAAGAAACTATTTCCATAAAGTAATTGATGTTAGCTTAAAGTTGGACGTTAGTTTACTTATCCAAGAATTTTCAGTGGGTGCTTAAATAACATATTACAAATAACTAAGAAACTATCTACATCCTAAGAACAAATATTACTTATGTGAATTTTCAAGTATGAATTATTTTCACTACTTAAATTATTTGACTGCCTCGGTGGCGTAGTTGTATTACAGTACGGTTACAAAGCTGAGGTCTCGGGCTCCAATCCCCGGTCGAGCGAAGTGATTTTGGATTTTTCCATTCATTACCAGTCCGGAGTCAAGAATTTGTGTCCTATATGGTGATAGGCTCGCTACCTATCACATCGTGGGACGAAACCATCAAGGCGAAATGTGGGTGTCCCGGTGGCGCCTCTGCCTACCCCTTCGGGGATAAAGGCGTGAGTTTATGTATGTATGTAAATTATTTTGAATCCGCAAATATTATAATGTATATCCCGGCTTTGTGATTGTAATGAAATTGTTTTATTTTAGTTATATTGCTGTTTTTTATCTTTTTTATCGAAGAAGGAGAAGGATTTCTCGTGTAAGAAAAAGACATGCCACTTACCTTGACACAATATCACCGCATTTTGTCTCGCGTGGTTAAGACTACCTGAGATAAAATAAAAATATATTTAATAATGCACTGAATAAAAAATGAATGCTAAATTATATTAAAAATTAATTTTAACAATTCATAAATAGTCTACAATCATAAAATACAGTAAAATAAAACAATAACAAAATTTAAAATTCAAATAACTTTACGCGTGGTTGACTATTTCACATCTTTACATACTTTTACATTTGGGTCGATCTCCAAAGGCATTTTTTTTCGTGTCGGGCTGAATAAGCCCCCTTTAAAATCGAAAAACGTTTTCAAGATATTTTTTTATATATAGTTCGGTGCCTAATCTACGTGATACAACGCTAATATTATGAATAAGTTTATTATAAATATCTAAAAAAAAATCTTAAACCCTAAAATCCTGATCGCTCTGGGTTGACCGAACTCCCGATTGAATGAAAAAAAGATTTTTTAACTTTTTAATGAGAAGGTTAATATGAAACAACTTATTTAGATTACTTAACAGATAGTTAATCTTCATCGTAATAAAATATTTTTAGTTATATTAACAATATTTTTGCCACAATTTGAACTTTAAATCGTGACCGGGCATTTTATCTCATCGCTCTGCGCTGAGGTAAAACATCGCGCTCATCCCTGGTTACGCGTTATAGACACTCTATTCCCCTCCTGCGGGGTAACACCAGTGGTCGTCTAACCGCCGAGGAGTATACTTCTGTGCCACGTTCCCGCGCTCCAAAATTACGAAGGTAAGTTTATGATTGCTCTGGATTTGGTTCTCGAATTTTATGATTGCTATGGCATGCTATTTAAATTAAATAATAAGCTTGTGAATGTGTTTTTTTATGTGAATTAAGTGATCTTTATGATGTTTTTTATGAGAGGTAATCACAACTTTCTACTGCTTTTAAATTCGGCTATTTTTATGATTTTGTGACTTTTTCTGATCGCTATGACTGTGATTGCTCTGTCCAAAAAGACCAGAGCGATGATATTTTGCATTAATTGTACGTTATAAATCTAATTTTCAGCAAATACTAAAAAGTTTTTGGCTATGAGGCGACTAAGCTGTGATTTAGACAACTGCTCACAAGAGGCTATACAATGTCCGCACGGCAAACACTTAGGCTTTTACCAACTTAATAGCGATTCGAACCAAAGCACCTCAAAGACAAACATGTCACGGGCACCAAGGAAGACAAGCCGACCTTCGCTGGTTAAGCGTTCAAAAGATTACAATCAAGAGAAGCAAATTCAGCTCCCACAAATGCTTAATAATAGACAGACTGTAACTGCAAATCAAAGTCAACAATCATTACACAACTCGGACCTGCCGGACCGTTTTTTGGATGAAGTTCCATCTATTGACTATGAAAATTTAATTACTCCAAGTATTTCCGAGGTAGTTTTATCTTCGTTGAAAAACGATAACACCTTGACAAAGGTTGCAGCAGCAGAAGATTTACCCGACTCCGACTCTGATGACTTTTAAATTTTCTGAGCTTCCAATAAACCTTATATTCTTAGTTTGTTGATCTACTAAGCCTTATAGAAATTGTATTTTTTTTACTTGGTGTTAAAATTTGTATCATATCATTTGCAAACAATATTTCAATCTAATCTGATCATATTCTGAATTGCATTGTAGTTTGTGTTGTTCTATTTAATTCTTTACTTTCCACTAAATATATAGTTAAGGAAAATGTGATTATTACAAATCAGTAATAATCTTGAAAATACTATTTTTTTTTATAAAATGTTTATTTTTAAGAATTTTATTTTGTTTTTTTATAAACCTTAGTTTTCTTTAAATACTTCCTAAAAAGTAATATTTAATACTTTAAATTAAATTTTAATGAGTCTAAGTCATTTTATAACTATTAAAGTCTGTAGGTATTAAAGGTTGATTTCAAAAGGTTTTTAATTTTGTCTCATTAACCTAGAAGTGATTTAATTAAGTCCAAATATTTAGTTTTTTTTATTTGTAAGCCTGAATAAATAAAACGGCTAAATAAATAATATTTTATTAATATATTTATATTTTGTTTCACTGATTTCACCATTTATGATTGCTCTGGCACCAATTATGATTGCTCTGGTCGCGAATTTTTTTGAACTTAAATATTTCAATAACTATATATGTAAATTGAAGGCCAATAGTAAAAATGTGCTATTTGAATATCATTATTTTTATTGAGATACATAATTACTATTAAATATCAATAATTGAAAAGCACCAGAGCGATCACACGAATACGCCCGATTTGGAGATTGACCCATTTATGCTATCAGAATAAACAATAAGATGAAATGAGAAGTATTATTTGCATGTCCCCTCTTAAGAAACTTGTTGAAGCTTGCATACGGAACAAATCCTTTCAAGTGGCATTAAACTTCGCCTTGCCGAGTGGGATTAATAACATTGTGCAATGGAGTGATCACGTTTAAGTTTTCCTTTGTTTTTCCATGGGTTATTAATTTGGTGATTTTAATTGCCAGACGTAGGACATAACCTGTCACAGATTATCGAGTAAAGTAGGTCATGGTAAAATTTACCATTACATTAAATCAAGTTTAGCTTCTTTCCGTTTCATTATGTGTATATGTGTTCAATAGACCAGAATAAATATATTTTGCCTGTAGATACTCTAATACGATTGTTATCGTGTCTGTATACAAATAATTAGTAGAAATAACATTATTATTAATTCATACTTTCAATTGTAAACTTTTAGGTCTTAGCGCCATTTACACAAGGAGAAATTCTCGCGGCGAGAATCGTATGTCATCATAGCATAATATAACGAACATAAGATTATCGTGTTCTAACAAAGTTTACACGATGCAACTTTTTTATATCCTTACCATAATCATATTTTCGAGGCGAGATACTCTCCTCATATCAATAGGGCTTTATGATGATGAATCAATCTCGACTAACATAAGTTCTGTCTAAAATAATAAATGTGAAACGTGCCACCTTCAGTACGGAGTAAATATTGTAAGGTGAATATTTATGTGTAGATGTACTATAGTCGATTACAAGCCTCAATTATTATCTCTTATTTTCAGGTAAGGAATAAACAATTATATGATTTTTAAATAAATGCAGCATTTAATATCTGTCCACAGAATTTATTAAACCAGGAACTGTAATTGAAATAAGCAATTAAGTAACCATTTTGTGTATCAGACAGACGTAATGGAAATTTCCTTTATAATAAAAGTAAATATTTTTAATATAAATAATTTACACAGCAATGTGATTTACCTTCGCATTTTCTTGCTCTTTCCGTCTCTCTCTCTCTCTCCCTCTCCCTTTTTATCTGTTCTGCCACGGGAAGTACATTGAGATTCTTCACCAGTCGAATATAAGCTGATAATGTACATAATTAAGCCAGGTGATCCAAGACCAAATGAATAGCGGCAAATCACGAAACGTGACATATACCTGAATTTTGACAGTGATTTTTTGTTTGGAATCTATGTACTATAGATACTATCAAAAAGCAGATTTAAAGATCCAAACACCATTGCACGTAATTCATTTTTAAATTCAATATTGTTTCGAAAATCTTAAAACTAGAAAATTTGCCTTGTTTATTTATTCACCAAGCTATTTAAATAATACTTCCAATACAAGATTGATAATCTGAAATTGAATTTTAAAATTTTCTTTTTTACACAAAATATTGCATTAACTTAAATCTCCAATGCAAAAAAGGTGATTACATAGTCCAGACTTTATCACTTTGGATAAGTTTTAATCAAAGTTCCAGCCAATATATTGAGTGTTCGTTAACGATGACCCGGTTACCTGTTTCTCATTGAAGCATCTCATTCGATCGATATGAGGTGGCCACCGAGAAAGTGATTGGAAATTTTAGAAGTCTTATATTTGCTACCTTAATGAGTTTGCTGCCAGTAACATGTATGTTTTAGGGCAAGTTTGAATTCGTTTATGGAATAGGTAGGGCCACTAGTCATTCATACATTCATAAATATCACGCCTTTTTCCAGAAGGGATAGGCAAAATCGCCACCAGGACACCCACGTTTCGCCTTATGTGTTCCGTCCCATAATATTATGATAGGGTGCGATAGTAAAATAAGTTAGGATCCTAGGCTGTCCGAAACATTCGCAAAATAGTAAGGCCGAAAGGTCAAAGACAGCTAGCCTCTTTCAGCTTCTCTCGGAATAGGAGTTGTAGGAAGAGGACTCTAACATATCTCGTTTAAATAAACCTGTAAAATTTAAACTCATGCATCCCTTTAGACTAGTATAAATCACGTACAATTGAATAAATTATTTTATCAGAAGGGCTCCACTCATTACTGCCAAGTTAATATCTATTCCAATGCAAAGGGCTCTATTTAATGACAATATATCATAAAATTCCAAATTGCTCGACATGACCTGAATTTGTAAGATGACCTCATTTTTATGGTGGTACAAAATGGCGCATCTTGGGTGTATGGTGACGTTTATTACTCTTGGATATACTGTGGTATATAAATCAAATTATATAATGCACTTTTGTTGTATAACAGGAGGACGTGAGACAAATACAGGGTTTTGATGAATGACAAAGTTTGGGTTCCAAAATCTGTAATCTTTCTGTAATTTCGGGTTTCAGGGAGTTATGCTGGTGTTGCAATTTAAAAATTATAATTGCTAAATACCTATCGAATACAATTGAGAGGGGTTAGGCCATATACCAGTATCCAGTCTTTAATTAATTAAAGTATCTCATTAAGTGGTACAAAAACATTGTTCTATAGTTATTAGAGTTTTACTTAATTGATGAAATCTTAGTTCGTTATACTTGTGCCATTTTTCACCGTGGCGCTAGCTTAATTCTTAGAATTGTAGGTGTCTTTCAGTTTCTTGGTAAACGTGAATAGTCTAGACACTAATTTTAAGAAAAATTAATATTCATTTGAAATTCATATGCTATGGTAATAACGTTCATAATTATATGAATAAAGAAATTTGGTACTAGTATTTTTTTTTTCATATCGTATGTAGAATTTCATGTTACACTTTAAGAATATTAGGAAATTAGTAGATGCTCATTTCCTAATATATAGAAAATTAATTTTCTCTTTGTGGTTATGAGAAACGACGGCAAACATAAATTTAATTTTTAAACAGGATTCTATTTTATAAAAGAAAATTTAATTATATTTTTTGCTTTAACAGCACAAAGGGCAGTCTGTGCCTCTGACAAGTAAGCTTAATTAGAAAATAAAATAGATACACAATATTTTAAAAATATTCTACAAATTACTAGATAAATACAACGAAAAAAATACTCTGAAAAAGGGAACTCAGCACAGTGAATATTCAGGTCGCCTGGGAACTTTCTTTATGACACTTTCTACTTAGCAAACATTAAAATTCCTATCTCTGTATTCAGCCACGGGAAGTCCACTGCTGAATATAGGTCTCCCCCAAAGATTTCCACATCGTCCTGTTGAAGGTGGTCTGCAACCAGCTACTTCCTGCAACCTTAACCTTAAAATCTCCATGACTGACATATTATAAATAAATACACCCAACAGTCACATACATAGTCCTGACCCCACACTAAGATCGAGTCTTGTGTCGTGGGTATCAGAAGCTACGAGAGACTTTTCGGTCTCACAAACACCCAGACCCGAAACAAATACCTGTGGATCACACAAATATTTGTTTCGGTGCGGGGATCGAACCCGCGGCCTCTCGTTTCACAGGCGGCGTCTAACCAACTGCGCCACGGAGGCTGTCATATTGTCCGTGGAAAATGATAAATCCTACTGAATTAAAATAATGAGTACGTATTTTTTTTATTTTTAAAATAAGTGGACCTAGCAAAATTGCGTACATGATGGTCATGAGTCGTACTAGGCAGTGAAAACGTCTGAACTCAGTGGGCTAGTCGTAAATTCTCGTAAAAATATTCTTGACGACGCCTACACCTTCTGAGAATTTTAAATACTATATTCAAGTGAGTTTATCATAAAATATTTTAATAAGATTATATTTCTTTGTAGATTAGGGTTTAGGTTAGGTTGGTTTTCGAATTAATTATTATGTATTTTGTTCTGTCCAAATTTTAATTTAGAAGAAATTTAGATTTTGTCTGTAGAATTAACTTTTATGTAACTTTCGCTGGGAATGTTGGCACAGGATTACCCAAATATGCTACTATGTTTATTTAAAATTGAGTGCGGATTTCATAGTGATAAAGGGTAAAAGAACTGCGATAAAAAGAAATTAAAAATATGTTAGGAAACCAAATTAAATTACATTGTGCCATATAAAAAAAACGAAGAGACAATTGAGAAAATCACGGAGAAAAACATTATTGCAACTAAAAATTGATACTGAAAAACTTGTTCTATACCACTTATCATTTTAATTCCCGCGTCTGAGGACAGATATATTTAAAATATACTTATTAATACAAACTAATAATTCATTCGTCTATTCCCCCTTCTATACAACAAGAAACAGTCGTTGCCAACGCAAAATCTAGTAATCTGTCTAACAAACTTGGCATCGGACGACCGCTCCCGTTTCTTGCAAACTTACTTATACAGTTCTGACAGTAAATCCTAGTTTCCAGCCGTGAACAATACACGGAGTGTCGTTCATTGTGAATGGAATATTTAATTCTGTTTAAGTATTGTGATGGACTGAAAATCGAGCCTAGTGCCGTGCCATAGAAGAGGCCTGTCCAGCTGATGAAGAAGTATTGTGATCTTCGTCATCGTTACTGTGACGTTAATACATCTATTTATTAAGATACGATGTTTGAAATAATTTTATTACTAATATTTTTTATAAAGTGCGTGGACCGTGGTGGCCATGGTGACCAGACGCGGCTGCCAACGTTCACGTTGGTCGTGGGTTCAAATTCTAGTGTGCCTCAAATCCAGTGTACACTGAATGAACTTAAAACGTATCACTCTTACCTCAGTGTGGCGGGTTTTACATATTTATGAGTCGTCAGCCGTGTGGATACAAATATGCAACCGGTAGCAAGTTTTCGCCGTATTGATTCTAATAAAAATCAACCTATACGACCAAAAATCAATCCATCCCATGATTGTCTGTAAGACATTGCTTTATGCGATAAGACATGCCAGTTTTACAATTTTTTTTGTTTTTATTTCTGTTTCTGTGTGTTATTTTACGTGTACAATAAAGATTTAAAATAAATAATACGTCAATTTTCTCATTTTTTCATATTGATAAACGCATCCAATATAATTTTTCTTATATGCAATTACATTTTCTTTAAAATACAAATTCTCTTTCTTGTACTAACATAAACACTGCGCTTTTATTTCTCCCAAAGATACAGTTGCAAAGGTAACTAAGTTACCGGGACCCTGTTACACCATGAGCAAATTCATTTCGTTCCGTAAGTCTGGCCATCGACCTATTTGTCTGCGTAATCTAATCTGTGACCCTGAGGGTACAAAGCACTTAGTTAATTCATTTTTCGTCAGGATTTTAGGGAAGTCTCACACAAGGTCCTTAGGATATTCTGTAAAAAGTCTAAAATTTCGAGGTGTTCGTTAATGTTAATTAATTCTGTTCTTCTTTTATACTTGCACGATAAAGTGACTATGAATTAGCTGTTGTTAAGTGCAGTGCAATTCAAATGGAGTGTTCTTTACTATGAGTATAGTGAGAGATAACTTAACAATTATGCCAGCCTGGGGTAGGGTGAGGCGTTACTAGTGTCATTGCAGAGTATGCCATCCAAGATACGATAAGGTGCTATGCTTGGCAAAAAAGGTGTATCAAAGGGGCAACTTATATTAGAGTTTTCAAACAGAAAAACACAGATTGAATTCCTTTTACTGAGAAATGAATGCAATTCACAACTCTAAATTTTTAGTTGAGACTAATTTAAATAACCTATACAGGGTATATCAAGACTGCGACCGAAAACGAAGCTGGGTGGTAGTTTTAGTGGTTACAGACACAATGCAAATAAAAATTTCGCAAAATAAGCGACAGATTTTTTTTTGCAATTTTTTGAAAATCATTGTTTTTGGGTAGTAAATACCTAGTTATTGCGAAAATAGTATTTTAAACCCTATCATACCATTGCGTCTTAAAAAATAAAAAGGTGTACATGATTATTTTAGGAAAACTATGTATATAACAGCCAAATACGACGATAAGTAAAAAATTACCAAAAAAAAGTTGACGATTTTTTTTGCGAAATTTTTCATTGCGTTGTGTCTGAAGTCACTAATACTACCACCTGGCTTCGTTTTCGGTCGTGGTCTTGATATACCCTGTATAAAATGGATGTCATTTTGAACTTACGTGTAGTTTTTGAGTCTTAAACTTTTGGCATTAAATGGGAAAACACGAGGACTTAGTTTTTATACATAGATCATGTTATGTTATAATTTATGATAGAGAAGATAAGACAGTGAAATCCTGGATTTGCAGGGTAGGCCATCGAATTCGTGTGAGATTTTCTATTTAAAAATTGTCATCTAAATCCGCTGGACAAATTGTGAGTAATATTAGTGACACCACTATTAAGACAGCGACCGAAAACGAAGCCAAGTGGTAGTTTTAGTGGTTACAGACACGATGCAACTAAAAATTTCTCAAAAGAAGCGACCGTTTTTTTTCCCAATTTTCGTGTATATACAGGGTATCTCAAGACCGCGACCGAAAACGAAGCCAGGTGGTAGTTTTAGTGGTTACAGACACGATGCAAATAAAAATTTCACCAAAACAGCGACCGATATTTTTTTAGAATTATTTAAAAATTTTCTTGTTTGGGTGGAAAAATCCTAGTTTTTGCGAAATTAATAATTTAAACCCATTGAGTGTTGAAAAATAAAGAGGTCTGCATCATTATTTTAGGAAACTATGTATATATCACCTAAATACGACGATAAGTAGAAAATTACAAAAAAAAGTTGTCGATTTTTTTTGCGAAATTTTTAATTGCATTGTGTCTGAAGTCACTAATACTACCACCTGGCTTCGTTTTCGGTCGCAGTCTTGATATACCCTGTATGTACCCGAACGAATGCTTATTTTATCTATTAAAAGAAGTACGCGACAACTTCGGCGCTTTCATTAACGCAATCAAAGACACATTGTTAAACATTTTTAAACAAAAGTAGTTGAATTAAATTCTCGACTCTCGACTCGGATAGCAGATGTCTAGACGAATAAAGGAAAATAAGATAAAAGTAACTAATTAGACACTTCAAACAGCTGGCAGTATTTCTGTATTCCAAGCTATTTTGGATTGCGACAGTGTCTCGCTCAAGTGAGATTTGGTGAAATTTCTTAGGATTAGCGTTTTATTTTTCCAGACAAACATGCTTCTAGCTTTTAAGACATGCATTAGTGATAAAGGCATGGAGAAAGTTTTCTTTGAAGTCAGTAATTGTTAGACATTCGTGATACAATTCGTTCAATTTTAATGTGTCTCTATCGTCTGAATACTCAAAGGCTATTTAAATATTAAGCTGCACTTTACTACCCATGTCCCACTTAATCAGTACATTTAAGCGGGGCTTGTCTAGTTAAGTGCAAAATTATATTTAAGTGGCGTTTGAGTATTCGGGCATAAGACAGTCAAAACAAGAAGCAAAAGGATTACTGAAGACAAGTATATTTATAAATTCTTTGTGACCTCCTATCTATTCTGTATTCCAGATTTAATTTATCAATATTTACACATATTTTCTATCCGGCTGTGAAACGAGAGGTTGGATTCCCGTATTGATACAAATGACGTAGTCTCCCAATTTCTGATACCTACGACACATGAAAAAAGAAAAATAAGTTTATTTGTCACATATCTTAAAAAGAAAACGTACATTTCATCAGGAGACAAAAAGAAAAAATAGCCAAGAAAGATTATTATCTACTCCGTACATGTAGATAGAACGTCGTGGCTGTGACATGTAGGCGACTACTCAGAATAAGTTTTTTTTAATTTAAAGCCACTTATTATAAGTAATTTTATTTTTTTATCAGTCAAGCTATTGGTACACTATTGACTGCCCTCTCTTTTATCCTTCTCTTATTTCCATCCCAAGGTAGTCGGTAAGAGATTGGTTCGAGCGATATGACCGCCTTTTGTACTGCTATCTATTTTAATGTTTTTTTGTCATGCTTCTGTAGTGTACAATAAAGAATGTAAAAAAAAGAATAGTTGAGCCGTGCTGTGAACCACAACCCAATGCTGTTGCAATCCCAATGCAATTTTCAGCACATTAAGACTCGTATCTTACAGGGTTAGGTCTAAGCGCGATAGTGGAGAATACTTATTTCTTCAGTTCATATTAAGTGTACTAACTGGTTGTCATCACCGACAGGGTCCATTATGATAATCCCTACGGAAAGCATTCAACGTTCCTCTTCAGTGAAAAGAGCTCGTTAACCGCGCAATTTGTTGACCACTGACCACCGATCTCCAGCTGTGGAGTTTTCCTCAATTATGTACGTAAATAGTGGTTAAGGAGCTATTCTAGTGTGCAGAAAAGGGGACCTAACCCCATTGAAATAAGGATGAAGTTTTATTGATGCTCTCAAGAAGTTAAATTACAAAAACGGATCATCTTGAGTATTTCGCTAATATGATTGATCATTTCGTGGCCCTTCTGTAACTGGACGATGCGGTTTATTGTGTTATAAACAATTTAAGCTAATTTTAGTACAAATAAAACTTAAATAAAAAAACAACATTTGAACAGAGGAATATTATTAATATACATAAGATTGCCTCGGTGGCGTAGTTATACTACGGTAGGATTGGGCAAAGTGATATTGAATTTTTCTGTTCATTATTAGCCCACAGTCAGAAATTTGTGTCTGATATGGCGATAGGCTCGCCCCCTATCACATCGTGGGACGGATCATACAAGGCGAAATGCGGGTGTCCTGGTAGCACCTCTGCCTACCCCTTCTGGGTAAAAAGCGTGAGTTTATATTTGTATTATGATTTCGGACATTCCATTAAGACCAAAACTTGGGTTTTAAGTCATTATATACCTATATAAGTATAAAAAAACAATACAAAAAAATAAAAAATCAAAATAAAAAATCATTATAATGAAAAATATTATATAAGTAAAAATACCATTATAAAATAAAAACATAAAATTTAGCAACCAATATTTCAATTCTACGATGTAATTCTCTCACGCTGTTTAACGTTACACAGACCGCTTGTAAGGTAATAAATGAATGTTTTGAAAGACAGAAGCTTGACTCTGACTGATTGTCGATGTCGATGCTGATGACTGACGGTAAATACTTCCTAACAGGTATACCTGTTCGTCTGGTATATTTAAAAACACCTGGTGAAAAATTGCAATGAAAACAATAAATATTCTGAGGCCATCCGCAACGTGAAGTAGAAGTAAGCCGGCAGAATTGCGGTGTAATATATAAAGTTGATATACCAGAATCGAGAGGAAAATAAATAAATACGGTACAAATAATTTTTTTAACAATTTAATCCGTTTCCGATAATATTTTTGTAAACCAATGCAAAGTTAACATTCAAAACGGCAGAATGTTTAATATAATCCAACAATGTTTACGTGAGAATAAATACGTATTTTTCATTCATTAATAATGTTTTAGCTAGAGTTTTCTTAAAATGAGGTAATGTATACAAAAATCATTTTACATTCCTCGCCCGGGGCACGTTTTAAACAACACTCTCGTTTTCATTTTTGTTGTGATTATCCGCTAAAACGTAATATAATCCACTCTTTTATAGTAAAATATAATGAACTACAAAATATTCTGACTAAGCCGATGTAATTTGTTACTTGTTGGGCTCCGCTTCAATTAATGTTGAATAAAAATAATTGTATTATTTTTTGTAGCAAAGGAAATTTCTATTACGTCTGTCTGATACACAGACTTGTTACTTAATTGCTTGTTCTGATTACAGTTTCTAAGTAAGTAATCTATATAAAGGAAACAAATATTAAATGCCTTTTTAATGGGTGTTGTAGAACCGAAAGTCAGAAATTATTTGATTCCCACGACAACACCCACGGCTCAAGTATTGTATTTTAGTGCGGGGTTAAGTGTGTGAGTTATATATTTAGATTCACAAAACTGGTAAAAATAGTTAAAATTCTTAAAACGCAATGAACTTATATAATATGTAATTGCATAATAAATTCATAACATGTTAGATGTGAACTCGACATGTACATAATAATATATATTACAGAGGTTAGATAAATACGTAATATCTTAGTATTTCGTATATTTATAATTAATATTTATCTTCGAACCAGCAAACAAGTTTGTTAGTCAATGGGTCAATAGTATCCGAAGAGTATCAATGGAATTATGTAAGTTATCGATGTCCAGAAACATGGAGACTTTCAAAGGAATCTAGTCATTTCATTGACGTGCATTGCGTTCTGTTAAATTTATATCGTAGAGGCCAAAGTTTTGGGCACGAATTTTAAAGACCCGATATTCAGACATATCGTTCGAGTTGGTTTTAGAAACATAATGATGAAAATAACACTTATTTATTGTGTTTTCATTTTTATTAAATTACACTTTCTTAGTACTATATTTTGACATTTTGATTCGGTTAGGGAAATTGTTATAAAATGTAGTGTATGGATGGTATAATCTCTTAAAGTACCCTAATTAGAGATAAGGTTGATGATAAAAATGACAAAGATAAAATCTGTGTAGAAAAAATAGCAATCTAAAATAATATTAGTATTGTGACGGACCATCTACAATCGAGAAAATGATTAAGAGGAGATAAGCCGTATTGTCCAAATATAATAAAAAATATCATAAAGATATAATAAGTCTAAAAATAATATTTTAATACAAAATACGATTTCATTCGCAATAATCAGTTATATTATGCCAGTCGTACACGTTGAATATTGTCTACAGACAGCACTTGCTAAATCAAGATATTCTTTTAAAAAACACGAAATATTGGAACATAAATAAATGGGCTACAGATCCACAGAGTAATTTAAAATGCTGCGTCAAATGTTTCTCTAAAAGCGTGGAATGGAAAAGAACCGGTTAAAGAAATTAATGGATATGTAGGAAGCGGGAAGAGGTAGTTTCTTTTCTTCACAGACAGAAAATACATCTAACAACGCCATCGCTCTTGTAGAACAATTTGAATCAGACAGAGCAAAATCGATTGTGGTGTTGGAAGAATTTTGCTTTATTTTTATTAATGTAAGCTTTGGTTTATGCTGAACTAATGTCGCTGGTTTCTCTGTGAACTCACCATTGGTTTGTTTAATGAAAATACTTTTTAATTTTAACTTGCACAAAGGATTCCGATTAGTGCCACGACCTGTTTTATATCTGAAATTTTTTTTTTTAATTGGAACGTGGCATCCTTGATGGGAGTTTTAATTCTGAAAAAGTGTAGTGTAGTGTGTAGTGTAGTGCAGTGTACTGGTTTAGAATGGTGGTATCTTGTGAGTTATAAAGCGCAATTCATCGATAAACCTAATACAGGTTTTGGAACAGGCCGGCATTATTACGGCGAAGATTAACAATATCTGAAGGATACATACTCTATCTGAACGATCTTGCATTATAACCAGGAGTTATAATTTTTATATATTTAACGAGTTTAGTCATTTTGTCGTCGCAGTAAAACTGTTTAGATTTCCGTTGAAAATTCTCAAGCGTTTATTTTGTTTACCCGATGTTGTGAAGTTAATGCATTCCACACTTGAAATTTAAATTGCAGCCGTAGAAGCTCCATTGAATATTCTTATAAGCTTCCGGGCCATTACTAAGAATATATTTTATATTGCGTTTCCTGATTATTTCATGTGCAAAGTGATATCTTCAAGTTAACTTCGCATTTTAAGTAAAAAACGTGAATAATTTCGCGCTAGTGTTTCTAAAGGGTCAGGCCGAGACCACGTACCACATGTATCACCCACATTTCGTTAAGCTTATTTCTATATAAAGATGGATAATTCCAAAACTGATAAGCAAATACTAGCTAACTTTTTAAATTAACTTTTTAATTTAATAATTATAAATTAAGGGTAGTTTAATTGTAACAGTCACTGAGCGGATGACTAATACCTCAGTCCGCCCCGTGACCACGAAAGCTGTAAAGTAATCGAAACGTCGGGAAGTTAAAAAATGTAAAAATTAAACCAAATCGCGATAAAATCCGTATAAAATAGTTTTATTTCAATCCAAAACTGATGTTGAGCCTAATATTGTTATGACGAGTGTTTCCAATTCGAGTCAACTAGGGTGAGGTATTTCAATTCGAAATACATAAAGTGCGCTCATAGATGGAAAAAAAAACCCATATTTTTTACGATCCGGCATTTAGGCAATTTTTTTTAAATGATGGTTATGGATTAAAATTGATCTAAGATTAAGGACGATGTGAATATCTATGAAGTATGGCCTCAATTTTTATTTGAGCTAGCCCCAAATCTGCACTGAATTGGGATAACATATTTTATTAGATTTTTGCGGAAAAAATCTGGATTATAATTTTACGGTCAGCCGCTACCTTTCGTCAACCCTTTGGGGAAATAATCCAGTCCCTAGTAAATCAAGTTTTCCGGATTGGAAATCTTATACATAGTGGATTACTTGACCTGAAATTTGAACTTTGGGTGTATTACGTAACTACATACAGGGTATCTCAAGACCGCGACCGAAAACGAAGACAGGTGGTAGTATTAGTGACTTCGCTAAAAAAAGTCAATTTTTTTATTGTAATTTTTTTTCTTATCGTCGTATTTGGGTGAAAAATACATATTTTTTCCAAAATAATGATGTGCACCTTTTTATTTTTAAAGACGCAATGGTACGTAAGGATTTAAATTACTATTTTCGCAAAAACTAAGGATTTACCACCTAAAAACGATGATTTTTAAAATATTGTAACAAATAACCTGCCGCTTTTTTTTGCGAAATTTTTAGTTGCATTGTGTCTATAACTACTAAAACTACCACCCGGCTTCGTTTTCGGTCGCGGTCTTGATATACCCGGTATAATTCAAAATATATTTTAAACATAAAAGAATGTCAAGCTGGAGCATCTCATTGGTTTAGTGGCGGTATGTATAAGACTGTGAACTGTAAGGTTCTGAGTAAAATCAATCAGGGTAGAAAAATCCTGTTTTTTCCCCGTCGATACGATCCATTGATGTAGCTCTAACATTCGTTAACAAGACTCTACTCATGTTTCTCTTTGTTAAATCTTTTATCGGAATTGGAATAAGTGACACATAGCTTTAGGTTCTCGCCTCCATAACATATTGAGACAAAAATACTGAAATACTCCAAGATAATTGCAAGAAGAGAGGGTGACAACGCCACGCATTGCAGGTGGGATGGCAAGCGTAACGTTGTTTGTCGCGCTGATTACGCCTCTATTTATCACCTCACTTAATAATTTCTCGATAATATCTCTGGTCTGGATGCGTAAAGCAGCAGACCGGGCTCTGTGGCGTACCTTGGGAGAGGCCTATGTCCAGCAGTGGACTGCAACGGGCTGATGATGATGATGATCTCTGGTCAGGCAGAGATGCTACATATGTCACCCACATTTCACTGGATGCAGGCCGCTACCAACAGCTCGATGTGGAGAACCTGGGAGGAGGCCTATGTTCAGCAGTGGACTTCCTTTGAATAGATAGATAGAATCCCCAACAATTTTTCCGCTATCAATCGGTCACCACAGCTTCGCAAGCGATAATAATCTATGATAAGAAATCTAATTCAACAACTGCCCACCGGAAATAAATGACATCCACGAAGGATATCGAATCAGTCATCTTATCCAGAGGCAATCAGTAATAAGGGCACAAAGAAAACGGTCCGCAGCCTCTGCTGTACCGCATCAAATGAATCTCATTCGAAACGGGAGCGTAGTCGCTAAATGAACTCGACCTTTTTAGGGCCGTCAAAAGGGTAAGTGTGAAATGAGCACTACACGCCGACGCGCCGATTTACAGAATCTGGACGTGACGCCGATTGAGTTATAGCGTTTTGTGATAAGGTGCTTTGATCGTATAAATAATCATTCAAAATAATTTATCAGATTAATAATAAATAAATACACTCCCAACATACATAGTCATACATAGTCCTTACCCCACATTAAGATCGAGTATTGTGCTATGGGTATCAGAAACTACGACAGACTTTTCGGTCTTACAGATACCTGGACCCGAAACAAATACCAGAATACGCAATGCAGCATTTTATAATAATATATGTACAGAAATAATAGCATAATGCTGGAGTAATTAACGATTACTACTTTTGAGCTCTTGGAACTTAAAGTAGGACCAGAACTTTATAAGTAAGAACCACCCATATCGAGTTGCGATAGTTTGTGTACTAAGAGGTGGTGGTCCACTTTATCGAACTTCATGAATAGATACTGTAGATAGTATTAGCATACTAGAATTCACATACTAGAATTATTAACAATACGTAATCAACTATCATAATTTTCGTCAAGTTATTAAGCATCATGTATTGACAGCCTCCGTGGCGCAGTTGGTTAGACGCCGGCCTGTGAAACGAGAGGCCGCGGGTTCGATCCCCGCACCGAAACAAATATTTGTGTGATCCACAGGTATTTGTTTCGGGTTTGGGTGTTTGTGAGACCGAAAAGTCTCTCGTAGTTTCTGATACCCACGACACAAGACTCGATCTTAGTGTGGGGTCAGGACTATGTATGTGACTGTTGGGTGTATTTATTTATTTGTACGTGGTTGTTACAGTTAAAAAACACCTGGATAAGATACAAGTTCAGTTAACAAAATATTATACAATAATAATAAGTTAAATTAAAGAGAACATGTGAAAACAGCATCAGAATGGGTGAATATTTGCAAATGAGGAAATTGATATTATAAAGATACGAATAACAGCGTTGTTTTCCCGCATACTCAAATAATATGGGCACATCTGGTTATTTTTCTCCTACGTAATAATATACATTTTGGACAACTTGTCATAAAATTTATTATAATATTTTGTTCTTAAACTTGTAGGTATATAAAACATAAAAGTAATTAACAAAAAAATACATTTGCTTAATATCAACAACAAGATAAGAACAGTCGCGTCTTTCTTTAAGAAAGGAGGCAAAATTTGGTGACGGAGTCAAGACAGTAATTCATCTTTGAATATTAAGTATTTATTAATTTTAATGATCTAGTGACTTACACTACATATAGCGTGAGTTCCTGGCTTCGAATAGCAGACCAGGCATCCTAATTTTTGTGAGTTTTTTGGTTAGAATAATCACATGTAAACTGCCTAGGTCAGAAATTCGTTTCCGGCATGGCGAAAAGCTGGTCAACGCAATGTCTATTTCACCCGCCTAACAGCAGTGTAAATACACTGTTGTGTTCCGGTTTGAAGGACATTGTAGCCAGAGTAACTACTGGACATAATGAGACTTAGCATTTTATGTCTCAGGATGGCGAGCGCAGTGGAATGCCAAGCATTGCTTCATAGTTTATTGTTGTTTTGTTTTTGCTATTGATGAGCGGTCGTATCGCTTTTCATCGCAATACAAACAAAACTTGTCCTCTATCACATCTTGGAACGAAACTAAGCTCAACTACCTATAGATAGCGTTAGTGACATCGGTGCATAATATAGACTTGAGTTTATGCACATTAATGACAACCTCATCGTACTTAATAATAGTCACAAATTATCTCAGTAGAACAATTCGTGCTCCACCCGGCGGAGTATGAACAATGAACATAATGCACTTATAGATTAATTGCTTCCAAGCTGATACCGCTTCCAGTTATCGCAATATATTACACATAACAGCTGCTTAGGTATTAACCTGAGTGCCTGCACTTTGTTGCAATCAAAGGAGGACTTCGCTTTTCATTCGACACTTTCGCCACTTCTATTTCTATTAAATACTTTAAATAAATACAACATACAGTGACGTAAATTATTATTCCAGAGTATATGAATCTTGTGTCGTATCAGAAACCACAAGACACTTTCAGTCTCTCAAAGAAACACAAGTATTGGCTGGAATTTGAGTATGTCGAGACTTAAAGGCAGAATCAAAATCACAGAATTCCTTTCAAAGACACAAACAAACAAAAGGCTAATAAACCATCTCCAATACTTTCATTGATTATACCCCTGATCAGAATCTCTATAACATCAATAAATAACTCCAAAGAAGAAAAACTCCAAATTAGTGATGTAGAAAAACGAGAACGTCATGGTGAGATAGATGACGATCGATATGGCTCGTTAACAGGCCGACTTCATTAGTTTTTAGTTTATCCAACAAAAAGCAGCCCACGTAATTAGCGAGCCAAATTAGTTTCGAGTGACGAATGGCACAGCAGGGCGGTTGATTAGTACGCTGAGGGTCAGGCTCCTATGTAGCGTATTTTCGCTATTTAATTGAGTTCTATGTTCATTTACTGTATAATTTAGGTGCTTTAGACATTGTTATTATGTTAGTTTTGGAAAACTTCGTTTACATTGGGACATTGATTTCACACCTTCACCATTTTTGTTGATTTTTAGTTCGTAAGTTATGAACGGTAATAAAATTAAGCTAACAGATATTGAAAGTATTTTATTGCGCCCTGTAGTCAATCGCCTTTTATTTGAACCAAATAATAATTTACTTTGAAAACTATAACTCAATACTCCTAGTTTGAATCATTTATCGCAAGATACTAAAACATTAAAGAGAAAAATAATACAGTTACGTTTAGCATAAACAAAAACATTTTGGGGAATTGTATAGCGTCCAGCAAAATACAAGAACAGCATTGTCGGACAAAGAGAATATAACACTACGTTAGTTGTCGGAAGCCTTACGGTGTCAGCGACTTTTCAACAACGTCAGATAAAAGATTCTTAGAAAATGGACGTCAGTAATGACGATAAGCTTACAAAGAAGGTTGAGTTCTGGATAACATGCCAGCATGACAAGAATTTACAAAGGTATAGATTATGAACAAGATGCAGGGAGTTTATTTCAATGTTTGTGATGGTCGATGAAATTCAAAGGTATACTAATCAATGTTCATTATAATAGTAAATATTAGCGTTGTTAATATTTTTCATACATACATACATACATAAACTCACGCCTTTATCCCCGAAGGTGTAGGCAGAGGCGCCACCAGGACACCCACATTTTGCCTTGCATGTTCCGTCCCACGATGTGATAGGGGGCGAGCCTATCGCCATATCGGGCACAAATTCCTGACTCCGGGCTGATAATGAATACAAAAATCCAATATCACATTGCCCGACCCGGGACTCGAACCCGAGACCTCAGCATTGTAGCCGTACCGTAATACAACTACGCTACCGAGGCAGTAATATTTTTCATTGGCAAGAAATGGAGAAATAACTTATATATTGTGTATGTGAAATAGAAACCATTTTCATAATGGTTTTTTAGGTTTACGCGAATGTTGCACATTGAAATAAAACTATTTTTTACAGATTTTTTTGCGGACTTGGCCCGCACCGTGGCTACGAAAGCTGTAAAGCAATCGAAACGTCGGGAAGTTAAAAAATGTAAAAATTAAACGGAATCCGCCATAAAATCCAAAAAAACAAGGATATATTTGAAAGAAATTACTACTTTAGAATTGAAAATGTACACAAATAATATTTGCCGATTTGAAAATTGAATCCAAGATTTAGGAGGTACCGTGATAAATTCCATTCCTGTAAGGATTAACGCCATGTTTACAAAAGCAAAAGTTCCACCTGTAAATCGTCCCAAATCCTTACTTTGCACTCTCAAAAATACTCTCGTTACATTTAGCTTGCAATAAGAAGATTAAAAACGACAACAAAATAAGACCTCTTTACATCCGATTCCTCGGCTCCAAGAAATACAATACACGCTTGAACAAAGAAGAGATAAATAGCATTGTACCCCTGGTTCGTATTACCCTCTGGATCCGATGGTACCTTATTCGGAATTTGCAAATCGCGACTTAACCCACTTACACCCGTGACTTCTGGAGGTAAAGAATTTAACATTATACTTGTTAAATCTTGTTTATGTAGTACGAAAGGTATTTTCATTTTGCTCCTTACATTATACTAATGTTATTGCTTTGTTAAGATATTTTGTAGATTAATTTTGTTTAATGATTTCTGACTTCAATCTGGTATTTGAATTAGCATTTGTCGAGTAGTAATTTAAATTAATATCTATGGTTAACCTATTGCAACTTTGTTCGGTTATATTCGATGTAAGCGCCGCATTTTCTCTTTCGTCATTAAAAAACGATAATACACCAACGACTTTCCAGACTTTGTAAATTTCAAAGAGCAACACTGATTGCTTTCCATTACTTCTTTGCTGTTGTAAAAAAGATGAAATCAAAGTAAATCAATTTCGAATGTAACCTTTGATGGCTAAACGCCCGATATTTATATTTCAGAGAAACAAATATTTCTCTGAATCATTCCAATTCACTGACCAACCCCGTGGGAACTTACAACTTTGCTCCTTATTTGGTTATTGAAATTCTAGGGAATGCAACAATTCTCCCCATTCATTTCTCTTGGACACTTTTGATCTCAGAGGCGGTCAAAGCACCGTACGTTTGTTTGGTAAACGGCAATGGTCACTTGTCTTCACAAACTAGTAAATTACCTGAACATTGCGTTTCATCTATTAAGTATTACTTTTTGTGGTACAACTTTATTAAAGGTAGGATTTATTTAGTATATGTTAAAGAATTTTAATATTTTAGTTTGTAATTATAATTTGTTTATTCTTTTTCAGTTAAAGGAAGTCCACTGTTGAACATAGGCGTAAATAAAGTCTCATACATTACTTTCTAAAGATTTTTCTTACACGTTTTATAATTAGGGGTTAATTAACAACAAATATATGTAATACATCAACACTTTTTTGCACACTTTCTTGTTCTACAATTAAGAAAGGCAGAAATGAAAAGTAATGTGTTTCTTAATGTGTTAAGTCCGTGGTAAAAACAGACGTTTTTTAATAAACCTGGAAAGCACTAGTTAGCTAGCTGCACGAATATCTGGCAACAAAATAGAGCAGGGTGAGCTGTGGCTTACTCACAAATCCTGCTGACTGCAGGGACGAGGGTTATTAAGACGGACGATTTTAAAACCGTTTGACCGACCAATCAAAATAGTGAAGCTTCAATTGAATTTACAATTAAGTGAACATGGACACAAGTTTGCTGTGGTTGTTTTTTTCACTATAGCGATGTTACGTTCAAAATATTTATTTTGTATCCTTAAGATTACGTAAAACGAGCAATAATTATCATAAAGAGCCACTGCACACGGCCTAGTTTTACGCCCTTATAGTTGCTCCAGTGTATTTTAATACTGTTTAAATGAAATACCTTATTAGTGGTCTTACAAAACATTACATTAACAATATAACATACACATACATACATAAACTCATGCCTTTTTTCCAGAATGAGTAGACAGAGGTGCTACCAGGACACCCACATTTCGCCTTGTACTTTCCGTCGCATGATGTGATAGGGGGCGACCCTATCGCCATATGGGGTTATTAATACTATTTCTCTAAATCGCAATTGCCAAAATCAAGTACAACTCCTATAGTTTACAACACTGTTTCAATATCGTACTATAAAACGTTTTAACATCGTCCATCCTAATAAGAGCCTTTAGTGCCAGCACCGCATTGCAGCACGACGGATTATCAGACTCGACTTTTTTCAATTAACAAGCCAAATGAGCTCGCTAAGAATTATAATCTGTGTGTGCTTGTCACAATAGCTTTAATTTAATTGCACGAGTTCAAGAGTGGGTTCAAGGATTTTGATACAATATTTTTGTTCAAAGTCTGCTTACAGAACTAGCATAACAAGGTTTTGAGAGCCAATTGTTTATTGGGTTGTAAATTATTGATAAATTGTGAAGATTGATGAAAATGTGAAGTAATTGCATCTACAGTAGATGTGTAGTTATTGTGCTACCTTTATACATGATTAATTAATGTAGTGATTCGAATATTAGTTGAAGATACATAATTCACTCTTAATTACTGCAAATTCAATGAGCTGGAATAGTTCATTTAATGTATGGTACACAGCGGATATACAGAACTATTTCTAGTACGTAATTATAATTTAAATAAATGTTTTGTGACATATTCCTTACTTCCAACTATATTTATAACTTCCAACTTTATATTTTAGGAAACAGAGATTTTTACAAATTAATTTAGAGCATTTTAATTTCCTTTGTACGGAAGAAGTGAAAACACCCAATGTAATCAGTTTTTGAAACACAAATGAAAATCCTAACACAATGAAATTTATTATTAACTTTAATCACGACAATTAATACACTTTAAGAATTATAACCCGAGTGGAGCAAGGTGCTTCCGCGCACAAGTTTATTTGTGCAAAAGTTAATGCAAGCTGTTAATTAAGCGGGTGCAGGTGAGATCGGACAATTAATTATATCCAACAGATGTTTGCAGCGGAGTATCTGATACAATTTGTGAGGATATTACTAACGGTATTAGGGGAGGCGCGTATCAGAAGTATGGATGTTGCTGTAATTTAGAGACGGCATATATAAAAAAATCTTCAATATTTTATAGCTTACTCGGTGGCGCAGTTGTAGGTTATGATTGCAATGCCTAGGTCTCTGGTTCGATTTCCGGCTCGGGCAAAGTGATATTGGATTTTTCTATTCATTATCAGCCTGGAGTCAGGAATTTCTGCCGATGTGGCGATCGCCCCCTACATCGTGGGACGGAACACACGAGGTGAAACAGTCAACCCTTTCGAGAATATTAGTATTTTAGCCCTCTTTACCAGCCCAGTCTATGTTGGTAAACTATTTAATATCTTTATTTTTAACTTAATGTCTACTTATTGCATGACACCTTACTATAAAATAATAAAAATAATCTTTAAAATCGCGAAAAAATATAATAGAATATCTGACACATTCAAAATCTGCAAGCAAATGGTTCTTTCGTCGTTTTATAGAATTGAAAATCAGGCGCTTGGGCTATCAACAGTCAAATAGCTCACCGAAAATTGCTTCGAAAACTTTATTTCGTGTATAAAAGTAATACCCATATGCGTAGGCATAACATATTTTATTGTAATGTAGCTGCGTTTTATTTGCAGATATTTTTACTCGTTTGATATTTTTCGATATCAATTTTTTATTCACTGTCAATTTATTTAACAATGGAAAATGCTAACAAGGTTGTAAACTTTATCTTGTACCAAGAAAAGAGTTGTCTTTTAAAAATTAAAAATTAAATTTTAACCTAAAAAAATTTTTAGTATTAAATTCATTTTTAATATTTAATAACAACTTATTAAATATTAAAAATGAATTTAATACTAAATTTTTTTTTAAAGGATTATCTTGAAAAACTTTTCATAGCTGACTGACTGACTCTAAAACAAGTTTTTTATTTACTTAAATATATCGTTATTTTCTTATATATTTTTTAATATTGATAAACATTTTTAAATATATCGAATATATAGTTATATTAATATTATATGAATATTTTTACTGTTGATTATGTGGATAAACATCAAAACCGTTGTGAAACTTAATTGATTTTAATTGATTTTGCAGTTAGATTCTTAGTTTCCACTTATTAATATAACACTATTATTTGTAATTTATAAACAGAAAATATTAATCTTGTTCAGAATCTCTTATTAATGTAGATAAAGCATTCATTAACGGCCGAGTATTTTTACTCATTCCTATTTTAGCGATCCGATCACTGATTTTATTTCTAATTCATTGTGATTCATTCAATTTAATTGCAATTCTAAGGAATTAATGTTTAGTTTCACCAAGAATATAAAAGCGAGCTATTATTATGGCTCATGTTTTTAATAGTGGTCAATATGAATAAGAATAATAAGATTCATATATTATTTATTATTGGCACAATAAATCACGAAATTGTATGGAACAATCAAAGTAAAATGAAAAATAATAATAAGAAATACAGATTATACAAATATTTATTTTTATTTGTAAAGAATAATATTGCGCCTGCAAGGGTATCTCTCATTCAGTTAATATGAGATGCCTTGATGACGTACGTACGGCCAGTCGTTTTTACTACAAGTAAAAAGACTTGACAGACGACATAATAGCAAATTTCACAAATAACCCCTTCATTCAAAACTACACGCCGGTAAAAGGTCACTTAAATCTGTCGGTAGCGT
Organism: Deilephila elpenor; assembly: GCA_949752805.1. Lineage (NCBI taxonomy): Eukaryota > Metazoa > Arthropoda > Insecta > Lepidoptera > Sphingidae > Deilephila > Deilephila elpenor. The sequence goes on along the minus strand of OX457107.1, from coordinate 9,691,327 downwards.
CTTCATAAACCCGGACAAATTGTGTGCCAGTGTAACAAAGAACACTCATCCCGAATATTTAGAAAATCCAGGCAATAAAACACCATTACGTGAGCGTCGAAGCACCGACCGTTCCCTCCAAAATGTGCTTTAGTGAAGAATTGTGCTATGTAAGATTATAGTTATCTTACATTTGAGTTCACTTTACTTTAAATAGGTGTTAAATTGAATTAATTATTAGTTGCTTTAGATATTACATACATACATAAACTCGCGCCTTTATCCCAGAAGGGGTAGGCAGAGGCGCCACCAGGACACCCACATTTCGCCTTGTATGTTCCGTCTCATTATGTGATTGGAGGCGAGCCTATCGCCATATCGGACACAAATTCCTGACTCCGGGCTGATAATGAATAGAACAACCCAATATCACTTTGCCCGACCCGGGATTCGAATCCGAGACCTCAGCTTTGTAATCGTACCGTAGTACAACTACGCCGACGAGGTTTTAGATATTATGTTATCAAAAATTACTTAACATGGATTGGAAACATCATTTTCAGTTACTTCCGTTCGAGCATGGATTTTAAATCTTGTTGTGGTTTTACAAGCAAACTGGTTTCAAAATATAGTTCTGATTTTGGGCAGCCAAATTTACCGAAAGGCGTACTGAAAGAATTTAACTCAAGACTTTTATCAGATTTTAAAGATTCGGGTAAAATGTCAAGGGTTCGTCACGACGAGCCTAAAACATCGCATTATGGCATTCCGGAAGATCGTACCTACGCAACGGTTGGCCGAACCAAGGGTGAAAATTTACTGCCGACGCCGTAACATCTTCAAACCAAGTAATAAGGTTATATTTCAACGCACAAGGTCAGGGAATTCGGACAATGGTGAGAGGAAACGGCTTATCCTGAGCACTGTTTAACTGAAGGATCGAAATTGTTTTAAGCATCATTTACGTATTTTTTTCACGGACTTATTTTACAATATCATACATTTTGCTTGGAAAAATCGTGTGGTCCTGATACATACATTTTCAATAAAATGCAAAATCGAGGCTGTGGATTTAGTTATTTCTGCTTTTTATACAAAATTAGGATTAAGGACGGATGCGAGAGAAGCCGAATACAGGATGAAATGGCGTAATTTAGAGGAGGCCTATGTCCAGCAGAGGGCAACAGTATAGGCTGATGATGATGATGATGATAATGATAATAGAAAGTATAAAGGCGGACTTAACGCCTGAGGCACTCTCTCCCTGTCAACCGTTGTGCGGTTCAGTGAAACAGAAGTAGGCGCATAAAATTATTATGATTGATGACTGAATGTTTTATTTTGGAGTAAAAGTTAACGAACAAATTAATGTTGGGATAAAACAAATATACCCAAGCATTGTGGTACAAACAAAAAGAAATATATTTATTTATTATGTCAAAGTAATATTGAATTGTAATCAAACAAAATCGGACCAGCAAATGGAAATAGCGGCCTACAATTTATACGAAACGGTATTCTGTCAAAGGTAAGTCTCGGAAGCACTTAAGCCGTACAAGGAAACAGTGTATGGCATTTAGAATTTCTCATGAATTCTGCTAATACGCGAGTCTTACGCGATAAATTTACTTAACAATGTGATAAAGCCTAAGAAGAGATTTTTAATGAGTTTTCTATTATGTACTTTTCCAAAATGACGAAGAACAGAGTAGGTTTGTCTTGGATATTTACAATAAATTTTATAAGTTGACAGTCGAAAAGTTAAAAACTCAACATATAGAGAATTCCATAATAGATCATGTAAGTTTATACAACCACGCACAATGAAAGCTAATACGCAGTAAGCTATAAGCCAATTTCTATACAATTTTCATATAATATATAAATCGTATAAGATTTTAATGGAGTAGAGATTTCACGGTGTCTGCCTCTGGAGGGTTGACATAGATAAATTGAACTTCCACCTTTTCCTGTTTCGGGGTTCCGTGAAAGCGATATCCAAAATCTCAGGCTAGCGTTTGCTAAGATAATAAGCGTTGTAAAATAGTATCAATCAAGTTTATATTTTTAAGAGAGGATCTTTAAGAAATAATAGACACGTCATTAGAACCGTAAACTAGAAAAAACACTTAGATCATTCTCATTTTATCGTTTTGTAGTAGCAAGTTAAAAGTGGGTTAAAATATTGTTTTAAACTGCAACTCAAAACTATCGTAATCAATTACATTTATAATAGACGAAAGCAACCATTGCAATTCACGGAAATTGGCTGCAACTGACAAGGGAAATTTCGTAAGAAGCCAGGGCGATTCTCGCTTAAAAAATGCGCTTTAAATAAATGAGAATAAGTGTTTTTCTCCTATAATATTGTAGAATTTTTAAGGGACTCAGAGAACAACGACGGTCTAAATTACATCTTTTCTATTGGCTAAGAATTGTGTCGCAAGACCAGTGAACCCAATACAACCTCTCGGCCTTTGCCCCAGGGGGCGTCTTTGTTCCTTTCCCGACAAAAGAAATACAAAAAAAAATACATACATAAAATAAGCATTAAATAAAAACATTAATTAATATAAATACCACACGCTCAAGAATAAACCAACGTCGCGTGTTCAACAATGAGCATAACTTCAAAGGAATTCCAATTTTTTATGGAAATTGACCAGTCACATAAATTATATCTAAAGATAGATACGGAACCTTCTAGGAAAATATTGTTAAAGCGGAGTAAATTATTAATGTTTATTTCCTTTCGGTAATACGGGTTCGGATTTGTAGTTTATTTCGTATCGAACAAGTTATTAGGAAATGTTTTCGTATCCGTAAAGCTATTTATAATGTTGTCATTATTTCTATTGACTATGTTATTCATATGGCATATCTCAGGGGTTAATATGATTTTAATGTTTACAATAGGTATGTTCGTCTTTATTTTTATTTTCATTTATAGTAAGCGAATTACGGTCAAGAAATGGCATTACCCGGAAAAATAATACTTATTACTCATCTTGAAATAAAATTAGTGGCATGTTTTTTTTGGCAGCACTAAATGTATCAATATTTCTATTACTGGTGGTAGGTCTCTTATGTGAGAGGCCGCTCGGGTAGGTACCATTGCAATGTCTATTTCTACCGCCAAACAGCACTGTAAATGCACTGTTGTGTTCCGGTTTGAAGGACAATGTAGCCAGAGTAACTACTGGACTTATTAAGACTTAACATCTTAGGCATTGGTTTGCAACTCATGGTGTTGTTTGATTTTACTTCTGTCCATGAGCGGTCGTATCGCTTACCATCAGGCGAATGGCATGCTCTTCTCCCCATGCACTGCTACAAAAACCGTTGAATTCTAAGTAGGATTTCTTTCTATTAATCGAATTTTAGGTAAAATTATTAGTAAATCATGAATCCAATACACAATTGTTAAATTGTATGTTAATTACACAATGACTCCATTGCTAATAAACGAAATATTTCTGTAACAAAGTACGCTATAGAAGTAAATGAAGAAATATGTTTTCGCAAAGTCAAAAGCATTGTAAAAATGGACCTTTTGTTTCAGCAGTCTAAATATATACAGAGTGTTCCGAAACATAACAAAGCATATTGTGTTTCGAAACCTTACACAAGTTTCAAAAGTTTCACAAATAAATTGGGTTGGTAAACAATTGCTACTGTTCAGTAGCCTGCTTTATAATTGAGAACATAATGCGCACTTCTAATAGAAATAATGTAAATAATAATAATAAATAATAAATAAATACACCCAACAGTCACATACATAGTCCTGACCCCACACTAAGATCGAGTCTTGTGTCGTGGGTATCAGAAATTACGAGAGACTTTTCGGTCTCACAAACACCTAGACCCGAAACAAATACATGTGGATCACACAAATATTTGATTCGGTGCGGGGATCGAACCCGCGGCCTCTCGTTTCACAGGCCGGCGTCTAACCAACTGCGCCACGGAGGCTGTAATAATAATAATAAATAATAAAACTCTCTCATAGTTTCTGATATCCATGACACAGGATTTGTATTTTAGTGTGGAGTCAGGAAGTATGTGGCTATGGTATTAATTAAATATAATTATTTATTTAATTGTGGCGATCCATAATATAATTCTCGACATAATGCACTTAATATCACAATATGTTTTGTAGCTTTGTCAGGAAAATTATCATCTTCTTTAATAATAATAAAATTATTTGTGAAGAATTCTATTAGCTTTTTACGAAGAGCTGTATTGTCTCAAAGTCTAATGTCAGTGAGCGGTAAATTGGGGAAACAAGTTTTTAAACCTTTAATAAAGCTAAGCGTCTACTATGGACGTCTATAGATAAAGTTTACCTTTAGATGAAGCAATCACGAGTGGATTGTCACGACCATTAAAGTTCTATCTTTATAATTCTATATAAAAATACATGATACTTTAAAAAAGGTCTAGTGGATGCTTAGCTTTACAAGTAAACAAACTTATTAGCTGAAAGGGTTTCGTGGAACGAAAAACAAGATTCGGTATTATTACACCGTCTTTTTTGTCAAATATTTCTCAGACCAATTTCCCTTATTGTATTAATTCGTTGCGTTAATTGATGTGTATATAATAAGGGTGGGCTTTTGGTGCGAAAAGGGAATTACTTGATCTTTTTGTTGGTTTGTTTCTTTAATAAATAAGGGTGTTACTGGCCATTTTGAGTTTTTGATATAGGTTTTAGGTGTCTGTTCTAAGATTAATTATAATTTTGTATAATAATGACGTAAAGTTTTAAGTGAAATATTATCATTTTTTATGAAATGTATAGTGTTTGTGTTTACGTTATGAAAGCTGCGAGGTTTTTCCGTGCGATTAATACATTTAATAATTGTTTTGTGTTTACAATTTGCAATGCATATATTTTACGGATGGATGTTTTTATTATTTCCACAGATTTCCGAACGAATTTTGCGTATTCGATAACAAAATCTAAAGACTCCGAGCTGATAATGAATAGAAAATCCTTATAAAAAATATACATATATATGAAGAAATTCCTTACAAAAATATACAGCTCCATACTGCAATTGCGGCTGTATATAAAATGAAGACTTTACTGCGTACTCAGTATATGGAATATTAAATTATGAGCAATTGTTACTGCACTTCGCATTTATATTTCTCTATGGGGAGCATTTTATTCACCCTGAATAAACGTTGTACGTTTAAAATTTTGATACATATCATTTACAATACAATATTTTTAATAGAACGGTACTAAGAATATACAATTTTACTATAGTTTAACGGTGAAGGAAAACATCGTGAGGAAACCTGCATACTGTGGCGATTTTAAAGAATTTCTACGGCATGTAAGTCCTCCAACCTGCACTTGGCCAGCGTGGTGGACTATATGGCCTAACCACTCTCAATCGATTCTTTCGATTGTAGAGTAGGCCCATGCCCAGCAGTGGGACGTAAATATATGGGCTGATACAACAACTGTAGTTGTGACTTCGGTCTATTGTTTCAATTCTTCAACGTTGGCTAGTAATAAATTCGTTTTACTTGTACAATACGTCTTTAGAAGTGTAATTAGTTTGAAATATTATAAATTTAAGTTAAGTAAGATTCATGACCTTATCAAGGTTCTTATTCAATTTTTTTTTATCAAATATAATTTTACATAACTGCGTAATATTCTACTAGCACATAATGCCTAAGCGCCTGACGCTTAGTTCACTTTTACCCGCTATACTGTATTTAATGCAAATTGTAATGTGCTGTATCAGTCCATATACGTCTTTCTGCATGGCACGGGTAGTCCCTACAATCGAGGGTACGATTGAGAGGGGTTAATAAATGTAAACAAAGAAAACAACCATTTTTCGACCAAAATCCGCAACTATATTCCCATAAACAACACATTCCTCCTTTCTCATTCCTCATTTTGACAGCCTCCGTGGCGCAGTTGGTTAGACGCCGGCTGTGAAACGAGAGGCCGCGGGTTCGATCCCCGCACCGAGAGAAATGTTTGTGCGGCCCACAAATATTTCTTTCGGGTCTGGGTGTTTGTGAGACCGAAAAGTCTCTCGTAGTTCTAATACCTGCGACACAAGACTTAATTGATCTTAATGTGGGGTCGGGACTATGTGTGTGACTGTGGGGTGTATTTATTTATTTATTCCTAGCCTAAATACTCTAATCAAAACCAATTGCCATAATTCAAATGGATAACCAAACTAACTTTTATATTATAATTATAAAATTCCGGCGTAGACCCAAAACTCGCTCGAATATTCTATGGCTAATTGACACTCGACGCTCGACATCAATCAACGTCGACCGAGCTGTGTGGACCGATATTCACTTAAGCATATCTTATCCTCTGGTTTTTTTTTTGTGGATAAGCCTTTGGGAATCTGCCAAGATTTTATTTACGGGTTTAAGACTGTGGGAGGAAAACAGTACAGGATTATGTGTATGCATCATTTGGATAAATTTTATTTCGATTTTGTTTAGATAATGTTTTCTAAATATTTCAGATGTAAGTCTGAATCATTTTGAATGTCTACAACTCTCATCTCATCATAACTATTTGAAATTTCAATGTCTGGGAACGATAGATACCTTAAAATCGACGGCACTAAAGAGGCCGTTGCTAAATATAATGTGTATAATACTAAAATATTGAAATTCAAATTACATTAATTTGTCTCTCTGAACTCTGAAAATATAATATGTAGTTGGAGAATAAATTGACAGTTGATTGTTGCTCAGTTTATTTATCAAAACAATTGAAAAACTAATATAGAAACATTCCACGAATGATGATTAAAACGTGGAAAATTAATACAACTTCATTATGTGTAATACTAAACTAAATAAAAATTCTAATGCTGTTAACAAAGGCTAAGAAAATAATCAAGATGTATGTCTAATTGATATTTGAACCAACAATCAAAATAAATTTAATACCATAGCAAAAATAAGCACTTACAATAGAACTAAGTAACAATAGAACTGAAATTCAATCAGAACACGTAGTTCCACATAACCCAATTTTGCACGAATAAATTTTATTACAATAAGTAAAAAGGGCTTTCAAAAAACTTGTATTTAAATTAATTCAATTAGTCGCAACAACTTCGGGTGGATTTCTATCAGACTGTCAAATTAGATTGTATAGAGGAATTCCAATTGTGACCACTGAAAGGTGACCCATTGAATGCAGCAAAGCTCTAGGCTTAATAGTCTAAACATTAGCAGAGAAATTACAAGGGACTAACCCCGCTAACCCATTAGCACTGGGGCGCCTTGTTGCTAAAATGTTGCTTTTACTAGAAATTGGTATTGTAGTTTCTTTTAATTAAATTATATCTTATACAAGGTACACCTCGACGAATTTTCATTCTGCTCATACTGTAAGAAAACTTTCCTTAAAACTATGAAAAGTATGGGTTTGTAGAAATGCAAGATACAAGATGCAAGATATATTCATACATTTTTTTATGGAACCTGCCGTTACTATTTCCTTAAGATTTTGAGAAATAATAGATGCTTTATTGAATGCTATAAATTTTATAACTCATGTTTAGCTAATTCTTAATATATTTTCCAATCTCGATTGCATTATTAATTTGGCGTTACCTTCTAAAATATTTAGTTGGCATAACCGTTACGATTACGTTTATTGTTTTTTAACAACTAGTTCTTATAATACGAATTCAAACGACTTCTTTACCCCTCCTAGTATTTTCATTGCAATATAAACTTAATAAGACTGTCCCACCCTAATTAGTGCCCTAAGTATTTCAAAAATGGAAGCCTAGAAAAACAAAAGCCTATTCCATTATGACATTGGCTATATTCCAATTGGAGCAACATTTTACTGACCATTGCCACTAACTGCTGTCGTCAGTTCCCGGCCGCTCTTAATGATCTGTCCACACAGGATGGATGCCTACAACTCAGTCGAATTTGCGATGGTGTTTCACGTACACAATATATTTCTTTCAATAAGATGGATGTGGGGGTCAGGTATTGGCTTTCGCTTGAGGTTTCTAAGTAATGCCTAATAATTTGTTGAATATGCTTTTTTGGTTTTATTAGGATCTTAGTGGGCAATTTTGATGGTTTGTAGTATGTAGAACTTACATTTTATATATTACTGGAGTATCGTGAGGTTAAAATTTAGATTATTAATATCTAGTTGCCCTGGAGATCACGCCATGAAGTTTCATTCCAGTTTTAGAAGATAGAAACTCATTGAAGATGGCACTAAAATTCTGTTCATATTATAATTAAACACAGACTGATTCGTGTGGTTATCTATGTTTTACTACCGTGACTTCGTACATATTAAATTAAACCCTGAACGAATCCCTAAACGAGCTCTGAGCAGCATTAGTGAAATTTGCAAAGCGATTACCACACACGTTTTCGACATCCTTCAACGTTAGGGACCGCTCTCGGCTACGCTTTGCATGCTTAGAAGATTTTTACTTCTATTAAAAAATTGTTTTCACCACCATTTTAGAATAAAAGAGATGCGAAAAGTCACTAGGGCTCTTGTTAAAAAAAAGACGATGAAAAAACATTAAAAAGAAACCCAACGGTACATAAATACAAAATGTTCTTATCTTAAATATTATGATACAAGAGTTGTATCCTTGAGTATCAGAAACTACAAGAGACTTTTTGGTCCCACAACTTTCTAACATAAAATTAGTATGTCTGAACGTGGAAATCGCCCGCGCAGTTTCTCATTCCATAGCTTTAAAATCAAAGGTAAGTATGGAAATCAAATGATATTTATAAAAATCCAATCTCATTGCAATTACAAACTGAGAGCAGAAGCGATATTTTATAAATAGTATCTGAATCAAGGCTTCCACCGCGTAGCGTCGAATTCACTACATTTGATTACCATATTTTTTTTGTTTCTCCCCTTTTATTTTTCCCTTGTGATTTTGGGAAGGTCTATTTACATATTGGATTCCGATACAGTACTCATATTTATTACTTTTACCGATGTTATTTCGATGCATAATTCCGTTTCCCCTTTGTCTATTTTATTTATACTCTCCAATAACATCTGCAAGGAATTATTGTTTGAATACGTTTGTCATGAATTTAATATGAGATGTTTTGCACGCGCTTTTTGTTATGAAATATGTTGTTGTTTGTGGAGAAGTGTTACCTTACTCTTTGTTATTTTTGGGCAAAAAATATTTTTAGCAAACGTATTGACGAGGAGGTTATCGTTTTGAAGCGAGAGAGGGTTTCTATTTCCTCTTTTTTGGGTAGTGCAAATATAATGTTATAATTCTTTGTTTCGGTTGCGTTATTGATTCTGTCACAATCAAAGTTATAAGTCTTGTCTTGACTGTTCTGAACAAATGCTATCAGAAAGTTGACAGAGTATATTCAGTATGCAAATCTTGTAGTCCTGCAGTAACCGACATTGTAACTAATATAATTCACTCGACAACCGCAGTCGCAACATTGTCCCTTCTTAAACAAACATTTGCAAAAGTGTAAAACTGCTCATTATCTAGAAACACCATGTTCAAATAACCAACACTAAACACCGTAACTCGAGCTTCATGTAACACGAAACGATGTACAAAATTGAATCATATTTCTTTAACATAAGCTAAGAAATCTCTGTACGACATCACAGCTTCCTTTCTACCTCATATATCAAAGTGCGATTCGACAACATTGAGCGATGTACTAATATCCGCTATGGAATCGCACCAGCTGAGTTATGCTCGCGCCCCACGTTCCATAGCGATGCACGCGATGCAAGATGCGAGATCGTGGAAAGAATTTCAGAAACGTCCATAGAATCGAATCGATTTGGTGAAATATTACGTTCGGATCACAATATTATGCGATATTTTAGGAGTCAGTTGTGCGGAAAGGATTGCAGTTTACAAATGTCTTGGAGAATTTAGTAAAATGGAAATAATCTTTGGATATTGGACTGTAAAATGTTGCAGAAGTTAAAGACTTCGCATAATACTTACATATTCTCTATAGGTATCATTTTTAAAAATAACAATGACAAATATGATCAGTGCTATGAGAATATCATGGGGACATTATACAAATAATTTTTCCATATGCTATATCTAAAGGTTATACAAAAATTGGTCCCATGCTTATTAATCTCACAACCTCCTATTCATTTTTTATTACCCTCACCCGTTACCTTCAGACATAGAATAAGTTCATACAAATGTACCTACAGCGACAACTTTCCCGCCTCCACGACTAACTTGTGGCTTTTGTCTGCGGGATATCCGTGGTGATACGATTAGAGATCGTTAGACCTCCGGTAATCTCACTGACCGAGCGGAACCCGACGGCAAAGCTGTTACGCGCCTGTTTTCTGCGATGTGATAGTATTCCGTTTGAGTTCAGTTTACAGTCAAAACTAGGTATTTCGGATTTCGGATGTTGGTTCAAATATAATCTAATAATGCAATTAGATGTGGGGTCTTCAATTGGAGACATGGATGATAAAGTTCTTTTCTTTATGAAAACTGTGTACCTTCATATACAGGGTATATCAAGACCGCGCCCGAAAACGAAGCCAGGTGGTAGTTTTAGCGGCTACAGACACAATGCAACTAAAAATTTTGCAAAATATGCGACGGATTTTTTTTTACAATTTTTTAAAAAATCATCGTTTTTGAGGGTTAAATACCTAGTTTTTGCAAAAATAGTAATTTTAACCCTTACGTACCATTGCGTGTTTAAAAATTAAGCGATGTACGTCATTTTTTTAGAAAAACTATGTTTAATCACTCAAATACGACGATATGTAAAAAATAACAAAAAAAAAATGACGATTTTTTTTGTAAAATTTTTACTTGCTTTGTGTTTGATATCACTAATACTACCTCCTGGCTTCGTTTTCGGTCGCGGTCTTGATATACCCTGTATAACGTGAATGTATATATTATAATACTAACTATAAAATAGTTTGACGTGGTAACGTACCATCATTGTAGTCACTTTGTTCAAGTATAAAAAATATTAACACCCTAAGCAAAACCAATAACGAAGTTAACTCACAAATTCAATACGAATTAGCGGATTCCGATGAGCCAATTAATCAAAACGAGCCCAGTTTACTGACAGACAAAAAGTGTTTTAATTAAGATTAAAGAACCGCCACTTTGTTAGCGAAATATAAACAAAAAGCATTGGGTTTTTGTCCTCAGCAGTTAGTTTGTTGGAGACGTGCCAAATTTAGCGGAAACTTTCCAACAGTTTATAACTTAGTCAGTTTTACAAATATTCTATTTTGTACTTGCTAACTGTTTGTTATTCGGAATTTTAATTAATCAACTGAATGTGGCTGTCTTGTTTTGTTCGCTTCTTCGGTCTAATTGCTGTGATGTAATAATCTTGGGGCTGTTCATTTTAATAAAAAAGTAAGGGAAATTGTATAGTTATTGTATTTATAGAGGTATTAGGTGTTTCAACTATGATATTCAAACTAGTAAATCTCTTCTGTAATAGATAAAAAAAGCGTTATCTCAATTAAAAGATTGTCATAGATTTCAACAAAAATTCGCTAATGTTTAAATGGGTTTAGTGTTTAGTTACGACTGTTTTAAATGGCAATAACTATACTTGTCTTAACAAAAATAATGTAGTTAGTCTGACTTCTTCAAATAAATTAAAATTAAATTTAAATATTTTGGGCGCGGATGAGGGGTGTGAATCGAGTGTACATTTTTTTAAATGGCTCGACAAAGTTAATTAAATGCGATTAGTGGATACAGTGCAATGTAAATGTACTATCCAGCGGTAAGAGATGGGTATCTCGTCGGTTTTTTTTATTGCCACGAATGGCGAGACGAGCACAATTCTACCGTCAGGGTTTGAATCCGGATTTTCATCGACTCAACTCAAAATCGGACTCACTTGCACGAGTCAGTATGACATGTTTTCTACCATCATCATCCGTGGCGCAGTTGGTTAGACACCGGTTTTGAAACGAGAGGCCGCGGGTTCGATCCACGCACCAAGACATATGTTTCTGTGAACCACAAGTATTTGTTTCGGGTCTGGGTGTTTGTGAGACCGAAAAAGTCTCTCGTAGTTCTTGATACCCACGACACAGGCCTCGATCTTAGTGTGGGGTCAGGACTATGAATGTGACTGTCGGGTGCATTTATTTATATATCATGTAGGGTGGTCACTATTCGGATAAATATGATTATTGAATCGTGAATACTTATCATCGAGTATTTACTGATTAAGCCCGAAATGTGACACATTTAATGAGCCATTATGACTAGTTTTCTATCATTTACGGACACTATATTACTACTAGGTACGGACTGCCTCGGTGGCGTAGTTGTATTACGGTACGGTTACAAAGCTGAGATTTCAGGTTTGAGTCCTGGGTCGGGAAAAGTGATATTGGATTTTTCTATTCATTATCAGTCCGGAGTCAGGAATTTGTGCCCGATATGGCGATAGGCTCGCCCCCTATCACATCGTGGGACGGAACATGCAAGGCGAAATGTGGGTGTCCTGGTGGCGCCTCTGCCTACACCTTCGGGGATAAAGGCGTGAGTTTATGTATATATGTATATTACTACTACTATTACCACTTTATTGCCTGCCCATTGCGCTTACCCATATTAAAATATAATAGTCTCGCTATTGTTCATTTACACCTTACACGTGTGAAGTCCGCGGTCCACAAGATCCCTTTTCACAATTTGCGCAAGTTACCAACTCTGTAATCAACTTCATTTTGAAGTGTACGCACTTGTTTCAAGCTCCCATTTAAGTTTACCTCAATTCAGATATTTCTCTACTGGAACAACTAGTTCTTAAATTGAATAAACGGGGCACTAAAAATATGTGATTATAATTGCAATTGATAAAATAAAATTATTGCACTAATTTTAATAGGCATGAATAGGAAAATTACTGTGTTTGTTGTAATTTTGTAACAAATAAAATGGATTCCAATTATTTGATAATAATTTTGATTACGATGATATGATTAAATTCCGTTCAAATTCAGAATTATTTTACAATAATTTTAATTAGCCTACACACTAGATAGATAAAATTGCTCAACTGAATTTTTGTTATCGCAAATAAAATGGGCATTAAATTATGTTATATTTTAAATAGAGTAAAAAAAGAACAACATTTTTAAACAATTTAAATTAGCCTAAATAAAAGGCCAGATTAATTATTTATTGCAATTTTTATCAACTCAAATAGAAATACTCCTGCCTGCCTCGACTGCCTCGGTGGCGTAGTTGTATTACGGTACGGTTACAAAGCTGAGGTCTCGGGTTCGAGTCCCGGGTCGGGCAAAGTGATATTGGATTTTTCTATTCATTATCAGCCCGGAGTCAGGAATTTGTGCCCGATATGGCGATAGGCTCGCCCCCTATCACATCATGGGACGGAACATACTAGGCGAAATGTGGGTGTCCTGGTGGCGCCTCTGCCTACCCCTTCGGGGATAAAGGCGTGAGTTTATGTATGTATGTATGTATGTCAAATAGAAATATAATTATTTTATTGACGTAAATAAAACATTACTTTGATTAAATTGATTGAAATTTACCCAGCCAATGGTAATGAAATGAATGTTTGAGATGCTAACAGTAGAGATCTAGTTCTGTCTACAAATTATGTAGCTTCGAAACTTGGAGCACTGAGAAGACCAAGTTCATTAACTCATCACTTTTCGAAGTAAGGAAACTACCTGGCTATCTAATTTAGGCATCAGTTACACTTGCTTGTTAGTAGAAATCTAGACTTGAGTTTGAAACTTGTATAATGAACTAGATCGCTCGAAATTAGTATTCCCTTATCAGTTTCTTGGTCAGTTGTTACAATGGAACAATGATATTCAGATCACACACAAATATTTGTGTAAGATTTTTGTGTTGGACAGAAAGTCTGTCGTGGTTCCTAATGCCTACCACACACGGCTTTTATTTTACGGCTACATAATGTATTTTTTAATGTTTCTTACCTAAATACTTTTTTGTGACAGGAAATAATTACTTAATTTGTACAATTTAACCGCATCAAAAGGACCCTTACCCGAAATCTTATGCAGATACACAAAAATATTCTGCTAGTTGTAAACATACTCAAGTATTTGTCCAATCCTTAGTATCCAAACTGTTCAGTACAAATTGAAAATACACAAAAATATTTCCCCAACTTATGAAAAATACATAACAGTTCGTGCATGCAACATACACGGACAAATTAAGCCGCGACCGTCAATATTAAAGTTAAACAGCTATTAAATTTATGCGGCGGCCATTGAATGAGACTGCGAGCCATGTTTTTCATACATGCTTTCATACATACAAGTTTGAATGCCGTGTCCTGACACGTTATTAAAAAACTTTCATACGTATGCGAGCATTGCAATTTAAATCCTGCTTTCGAATTATATTAAACATTATTTTTGGTACCAAATATAAACCAGTGTTACGGATTTTATCGCGATTTGGTTTAATTTTTACATTTTGTAACTTCCCGACGTTTCGATTACTTTACAGCTTTCGTGGTCACTGGGCGGACTTAAATCGCGATAAAATCCGTAAAAAAATGTTTTATTTCAATGTGTAACATTCGCGTAAATCTAAGAAACCATTATGCAAACCAGTGTTACTAATTCTTTTTTAAAGCTTATTTAATACTTCCAACGAAAATTAAATGAATATTTTATAATAAAAATGAACCTTATATCTTGAACCGGACTGACTTAAAGAAATTTGATTTCCACTGAAACAGCATGTTAAAAAACCAGATTACAAAGTCATAGTGGTCAAGGGTTGAATTCCGGATTCAATCTACAAATATTCGTATACAAATAATGTGGTAAAAATCGGTTGTTGGTAAATACTTTAACTAGATTGCACTGCGAATTCTATCTATGCACAGAAGTCGCTTTGTCGTGCCAGAGTATTTGACTACATAATATACCGGGTATATCAAGACTGCGACCGAAAACGAAGCCAGGTGGTAGTTTTAGTGGCTACAAACACGATGCAAATAAAAACATCGCCAAAACAGTGATAGATATTTTTTTAGAATTTTTTGAAAATCATCGTGATTGGGTCTCGTAAATACCTAGTTTTTGCGAAAATACTAATTTAAACCCTTACGTACCATTGCGTGTTTAAAAATAAAGAGGTGTACATCTTTATTTTAGGAAAACTACGTATATATCAACCAAATACGACGATAAGTAAAAAACTACAAAAAAAAAGTTGTCGATTTTTTTTGCAAAATTTTTAGTTGCATTGTGTCTGAAGTCACTAATTCTACCACCTGGCTTCGTTTTCGGTCGCGGTCTTGATATACCCTGTATACATAAACTCACGCCTTTTCCCAGGTACGCAGAGGTGCTACCAGTACACCCACGTTTCGACTTGTCAGTTCCGTCCCACGATGTTATAGGGGCGAGCCTATCGCCATATCGGGCACAAATTCCTGACTCCGGGCTGATAATGAGTATGATATTATATGAGTAAACAAATCTTTTCTTGGCCATTCATAGAAAAGATACCATCTCCCGAATCCAAGTTTGCCAGCGAATTCCGTACTATATTTAAAGGGGAAGCAAATAATATATTCTTATGTTAATGAAGCTTGTTTCCATTGAAGTTTGTACAACCCCACTTAGCACTATATTATCGACACGACACGTTGTTAACAACTTCATATTTATGTTTTCTGGTGTAATGCGGAACAGAACGGAGATTGGTGGTTGGAATACCGCAAAATCTGACACAGTCACGTCTACAATTTACACTCGATCTTGTAGTTCAAAGGTGTGGTTTTCGAGAAATGTAATTTTCATTAATGTACGTTGTGGGATTTCCTCGCGTGTTTACTTGGGGTTTTATTGCACGGAATTGTGTTTAAGAATTTGCTTCCTGAGCTGTTTTATGAGTATTTTTAATGCTTATATCACTTCAGGAAGATTGGTAAAAATACAGATGCTTTGTCGATTTTCACGAATATTTGAGAGTGTGGAGTATTAGGGCAGTCATCTCACTTACTAAGCAAAACCGTGGAAGGAAAGCTGTTTCTAAATCGTGTTCTTGTGTCAAATTCAAATTCAAGTTTGATAGCGATTTATAATCATTTCTATGGTATGTAAAGTCCGCTAACCCGCACTAGGCCACCGTGGTGGACTATATGGCCTAACCCCTCTCAATCGTACTTTCGATTGTACAGGAGGCACGTGCCCTGCAGTAGGGCGTATATGGGCTCTTAGACAGTGACTTCAGACTTAATGCTCCTACTATTTCGTGTTGGTCCATACTACTATACCAGATTGTATCCGGATATACACAGCATGCTCCCGAAATGTGATACGCTAACGTTTTTCACTATGAAATGTTATGGAACTAACAAAGGCACCTATGTACATCTATTTTTGCGAACGGTAGTTTTTTTGTCCTAACCGTAAATAGTAAAAGTTTCTAAAAATAAATAAATTGTAATCTTTTACGAAACAATGTTAATAATAGCACAAGCATTAGTAACAACAGTATCTCTAATGCAAAGTTCAATGCAATCACTAAAAATAGCGCCTGCGAAAAAGAACAAATTGTACGACATAATTATTGTTAATCATCAAAAAATATTATTATACGTTTCTTACCAGCTGTAATTTCCCAAGCTAGTATAAAAAATAAAACCCCTCACAAATTATACGATACTTTTAAATCATGTCCTTTGCCGAATTCAGCAAACCGCGCTGTGTAAGTATAAAAAAAAAAGTATCAACAAAGCTGCAAATATTGAATTTATTTATCGAATACTCTTACTATTCGAGGCAATAAAAACAAACGTCCAATCCGATATTGATACAGGCGGTACAACGCATCGTGGTTTATCGACGATTGTTTGGTCTCCCATCGCGCCGCAGATGTTAAAGCCCAATGTGATATAGATAAAAATTACGCTTGGCGTACTCAAATAATTGAATTAAATTTGCTAGTTGTTTCTGCGTTTGTAACTATGTGTCAAAGTGGACTGAGGTCAATTATTAATATTAGTAGTAGCTAATTGGCTGTGGGATAATATATAAGAATTTATAAGAAAGTGCACGAGTCCAAATCGTCAGGAATACGGCATTAAAGAAAATCTTATTTTTTTATCGCAGTAAAAGGCAAGACGAGCTTGCCATTCGCCTGATGGTAGGCGATACGATCACTCATGGACATTAGCGAAATCAAACAACATGAATTAGAAAGTAATACTTGGCATTCCACTGCGCTTGCCATCCTGAGGCATAAGATGTTAAGTCTTATGATGTCCAGTACTCTGGCTACAATGAAGGACATTGTAGCAGGACACTAAATTGTATTTATACTGTTGTTTGGCGGAAGAAATAGACATTGCGGTGGTGCCTTCCCAAACGGCCTCTCACATAATATGAGAGACTAATCAACAATAAAAAGGCCACTCTATTTCTTAAATGCCTCATCTGCTGGACCTAAGTAACTGTCACATGAGGATCTTTCCAGCCTCGTTTTACTACAACCTACACTTGCATCCAGGAACTTCCCACAATTTCTTTTGTCAACCTTTGGTACGGACTTTCAACGCTACACTGGGTGCATCGTGGTCTATGCTCTTAATTTTTTATGAATACCTCGCCAATACCTCTCTTTAAAAATTGTACACGTGGAATAAAAATATTTTTTGATACAGTAATTGAAAACTAAGAAAGCGCTTTTTACAGTCATGTAAACATTTATGAGATCGTAGATAAACAAATGAATATTTAAAATGTAAATCAAGTTTTGATAAAGCAAATAACGTTTTCGTCTGGTGAACTAGACTTTCTTAGAAAAGTTTGACCTACTAATGTGTTTATAGAACATAACATACATACATAAAATTATTTTCTTTAATTTATTATTACGTTTGTGGAATTTGTTTAGAAAAGGCTATTATTGCCTGCGATATATCGTACCTTTTATTTGATTTTTGACATTTTACGATGGCGCCACTTCAATGCAATTTTTTTATTGATATTAATTTTATCAAGAATATTATTTCTGTGTTACAGCTGTCAAAAAAGTAGGATAACGCCTTTCTGGTTAAATCCAAAAAATCAATCATGATAGTTGGACAATATTATTTCAGGAACACAATGCAAATATTTAAAAAATGCTTAATTCTCGTAAAATTACAAGAAATAGAAAGTATTTCTTGCCTTCAATTAATGGTTGTATTATTATTTATTTTATTAACAGCCTTCGTACTGTAGTCGGCCGTGAATGGCACGCCCATCTCACCATCCATTGCAATAAAAAAAAGATCTTAGCAAGATTTTCTATTGCTTTTAAAGTCTGCCAACCCGCAATAAGTCAGCGTGGTGAAGAAGTCTGTGTTCACTTGTAGACGAGAAGGCTGAGCAGAGAGACTGCGGCATAAGTGGTATAGTATGTGGCTGCAATCTAACGGAAGTCAAAATACAATATCTAGCACTTACCGTCGTCCAGCTTCTAGAACTGGCCGTCGTCGCAGAGAATGGTCACTACTTTCACACCGCAAAACACTAGCACATCACAAGCACAATATGATCTATAACACAAACACAATACTAGCACAACATTACTATTACTATTATACACAGGGAAATAGGCGAAAAACCAGCGCAGCGCCGGAGCGCGCGCACGCGTTCGAGTGTTCGCGACGAAACTACCCTCAGCTAGATTATATTTACAATACGATTTACGATTATTTAAACGACTCGTTCTTATAGTAAATGTACTTGATGAATTAGTAATTAATTAAGATTATTTATTATTTGCAAAGGCAATATCGAGGGATTTCTTGATCACTTATAAACTATATTTTTTATTTGGAATTGGAATGAATTTTCGAGTGCAGATGACTTCAATTTACATTCACTGATGTCCATCTAACGTGATTAGACTTACCGAAGTCGATTCAAAAAGCAAGACCTAGCAAATATTCAGAGGCGGCACTCATAGATGGGCTCGCTTATTGCAATCTACAGCTGAATGCAGTACGTAACTCCGGCCAAGTCGCATTATGCCGCTCATTCCGACCGCTCTTATTGCAAATGAGCTCTGTGGCGCGTCTGAAGGAACGTGGAAATGGAACTGGATTGGAGACCTAATTTTGATGCCAGATTATTGTTATGGGTTTGTTGGGCGTTTAGATGGAATTGTCTGTGTGATTGCGGGAAATCTGGATAGAATGGTAGGACTTAGGACTTATAGTGGGGTGATTAAAGCGATGAGAGTTCAGAATTAATTCAAATGTTTTTATAGTACTCGGATGTCGAGACTAAAAAGATCTATTGCTAATTTTGTTAGTCTATTTTTTAGTAACTCGATAAATAATAAAAAACAGTATAAAATAGAAAAAATCTTTTATTTTCTTCGTCGCAGTACAAAAAATATTATGGCACTCACTTATACATAATTATATAAATACTTAAAAGAGAATGTAATAAATTAATGCATACAGCACCAGTAACTACATATTTAAAAATACTTTGATTGTACTTTAAATTCCTTATGAAGTATTTAGAATTTTCCAAAGCTTCGCAAAATATGAATACAAAAAGCATACAATTACTTTGAAGATGTCTGAAAAAATGAAAAGAAAAAAAATATTGTGAAAAACGAAACAGTCTATAATGGATCCGACGAGTTATTTTTTATGGTTTTCTTTCTTAAAATAGTTTGGCCAACTGTTAATCGCTCTGAGAAAACGATATTAAAACAGCACATCAATAATCACTTAAATAATAATCATAGAAAAGTATAATGAGGCGACAGCAAACTTAAGTACTGCCTATTTTCAAAGCGCAAAAAATTAATTGCATGTAAATTTCTTACCAATGGTTGCTACTCGGTCACCGATTTCATTTTTGGTGAATTCGGGCGCTATCGGTATTCTAACCTTAAATTACGGGTAGACTAGTAACCGTTTTATGTAACTTAACAATTACTAACTGCTACGTAACAACTGGGACTTATGACTCAAGTCATGGATTTAGAAACATTAGCTCTAAGCACTAAAACATATCCTTCACGTTCATTCCTGATTCACTTTAATACTTTAAATAACCTAAGGCACCGTTCACTCAATCCTCATACACCGGACTTTGGTAACATGAATATCCTGAATAATTGAATTAAAAGAGTTAAGTACATCTAATTGTGATTGGGTTTCGAAAGTAGAGCGCCTGATGGTCCACTCAAACTTTATAGACGTCGCTATAAATTGGTCCTTCGATATAATTGCTCAAGTATCAAATAAGTTCATCTTTCTATTGGACTTCGCTCACTCCAGTAAATAGATCTGTGAAGTTGGATCTAAGTGGAGTAGATTCAGTAGTTTGAGTATTTTTCAAGAAGATTTTCATCCAGTAATCGTCTTTGTTGGAATAGAAAAGAAGGCCAATGTAATCACGAAGACCACAGGAGCTGCTGCTAAATTAATTAACACCTATTGAGTTTCTATACGGCATACGATTCCTGTGTTGGTGACGCCTGCAAGAGAAAAATTAAATTTAATGGGTGGTGATAGTTCTGACGATGAACACACCGTCATAAGAAAACTAAAGATAAGGAAGGAAAATTATTAAAATTGTGCTTACAAGTAATGTGTCTGTCGTCCCTTGGAGGTAGATGCTACTTCAACGCAAAGTATTATTAGTTTATTATCACAGCTATATCTGTAAAATAAGTAAGGTTTTAAATAATATTTACCCACTGAACGTGAAGGCAATGAATAGTGCAACACACACATACAAATCTTGGTCCAACAATTTTCGCTTTTGGAGCGATGACGCCATGCCGTACATTTCTGGACTATCTGACTCCCACTCGTCGCAGAATTGGTCCATAGAACGCTTCCCTCCGGAATCTGCACCATGCCATACTACTTTCTGTGGCCTGTGAACAATATTTTCAAAAGTTAGATCATCTTCATCAAAATCACCATCGTCGTCGTCATCAGCTATCGTTTAAGTATTTCTGAAAATGCTTTTCTCTAAATATTTCTCATCGAGCTGTTAGAGTGGAGATTCAGACTCAAAGGTATTTTCGTTAATTATTTCTGTATGAATTAAATTAAAGAAGAAAAGATGTTATATACAATATATAAAAATGACAACATTTTATCTTTTTTCTTTCACTGAATTTTGTAAATCGATAGATAAGTTTAAATATTAACATACCTAAAAATATAGATAAAACTTACCAAGCTGGATCTATAAGCACATTTTTCATACTGAAACTGTAGATGTTTGCGACGGGTCGAGAAAACGCCGCTCCTGAACCGTCGAACAAGCTTCGCCACGAAGAAAATAATAATTCTCCGTTTAAGTTAACCACTGGCAGATCGCGATCCGTCCTCTTTACTAGCGATATTAAGTCTGTTATTCTGAAACATCATTTCAATACAGGTATTTATAAGCTACTAGTGGTTGGGTCCGGCTTCGCCCGGATTCAGATAGTTTTTGAATTAACTCTACATCAACAAAATATGAATTCGCGTAGGTACTAACTGTTTTATATTTAAACTCAATGTGACCGCCGTCGCATCATTTTTATTGCTTTTCCCATCCCATCTCGTTATATCCCAGTCTGTCCTATAATGAAAAGCATGCAATCCTGTCCTCTCCTATCACGTGCCAGCCATTTGAATATTACACTACATTTTTTCGGGATAAAAAGTAGCCTTTGTGTTAATCCAGGGTGTCAGCTATCCCTATATTAAACTTTATCAAAATCGGTTAATCCGTTTTAGTGTGAAAACCGAACATACATACGTACACACTTTCGCATTGATAATAATAGGGATAATCATTGTATTTAAAATTAAGAAATACGTCTACTATCGTGAGTATCAGATATTGGGAGATATGTTTAGTTTGATACTATTTTAATCAGATTCAGGCGTCGAAAATTGATATGGTTTCTCGCTGGTGGATACTATTTAAAAGATACTGAATTACCATCAGGTGTAATCACATAGTGTCAAAGCTAATAATTAAATTTGTTTACCTGTTCGCAAGTATAGCGACGAAGGTTCCGTCGTATATTTTCGATTGGCGATGACATTCCAGGTTGGCCGCGGTGTGGCCGGTTCGATTCTTGTTCATGTACGAGAACACTTTGCCGGCGTAGGGCTCGTTAAGTGCAGCCAAACGTATCTGCGATAAAAAGGAAGAAGCTTTGAAAATTCACTGGTCCGAATACGACGATTTGTGAGGTTTTAAAAGGAAATGTTCAGGTGAATTCTCTGAGTTAGAAACGAACTGTTGGGTATAAAAATGTTTATGCTCAGAGAATTCTGTTCTGTACGAATGGTAAAAACGCAATGGAATCGTTTCGAAATTATAATGAATAAAGAATAAACAAACAAATAAAAATTAACCTATTGTTGGGCCGGCAACACATTCATGATCCAAGCGTTGTGGATATTCATGGGCGGCAGTTATCATCAGATGATCTTATTACTCGTTTGTCGGACCTACGCAATAAAAAAAAATACTGCATCTAATATTGTGTGCGTTTTCGACACTTCAAAAAAGAAATATCGATGAGAAAGGAAGGGGGAGGTAAGAATCAATAGGCTTCGAGTGATGTCATATGTAAATATTTATATCTTACATGTCTTCCATTTGGAGGCCTCTGAGGTGGCAATGGAGTTGGTGTCGATCGATAATTTTCAGATCTCGGCGTCGTGGTTGTCTCTCGCCTGTTTTCTAACAAGGAACCCATCTAAAACAACAATGCCTATGATTAAGGACTCATAAACAGTATATCAAATAAAGATGGATAAGATTACACCATTATTGTTTACTTGCTCTGGAAATTCGGTGAATTTGCCACATCTTCGCTAGCTCGACCATTTCCAAAAAAGGGAGTGTTAACGTGTCCGATTTTTTATAAATTTACCTGGCTTTCATCCTTCTTTCGTGTTTTTCCGTCTTTAGCGTCCCCAGTGGCAAGACCATTGACTTTTATATCTTATTTGATTTGTTAGTTTATTTCTTAAAACAATTCTAATACACTTAATTAAATTGGTGGATCTATATTATTCTATGCTAAAATAATTTTAAGTAGAACGTAAAACAAACATTGTAGAATTTTGTGAAACTTTGTTGAAACTATATTGCGCAGTACTTCAGCTATTTTTGTCTTTAAATCTATATCAGCCAATATACATCCCACTGCAGGGCACGGGCCTACTCTATAATCGATTGAGAGTGGTTAGGCCATATAGTCCACTACGCTGGCCTAGTGCGGGTTGGCGGACTTAAATACCGTAGAAATTTGTTTTTCTCTTTAAATATTAATATATTTTTTCTACGAATATTTTTTCTTTACTATTCAAATAAAGGCCAAAGGGAGCGTATAATTCAGAATCAATAATACTTACAACAACATATTGCCAGCCGTGTTCAACTCTTAGCAGCAACATTTTCTCTTGTAAAACGTAAGCGAGGGTTCCCAGAGGTGTTGTATCCGTTTTCTGTGAGAAAAGAAAAATATTCCAGTATGTGGAAAGGTAAATACTATCTGATGTCCATTTCTTTTGTTTATAGAGAAAATAACACTTAGTTTGTGTGTTTTTTTCCTACTAGCACCGCGTTTAAGTTTTACTAATGCGGTGCTTTTGCGTTCGTGTAAAGTGATTTTGGAAATAAAGGATATGTAATTTTAAAAGAATTCGCTAAATGAGCAGCTTTTTATTGGTATGTATTTTATCACTTTATTATATTTTAGTTGCTGGTATATTTGAATGGATGATATTCACTGGATGCCGGCCGCTTCCAACAGGTCGATGTAGACATCCTTGGAGGATTGTCAGCAGTAGACCTCCTGTGGCTGAATAGATAGATAGATAGATATATAGATATATATTTGAATGATGCCTTAATAGAAATCTTCGAGAAATACATACATACATAAACTCATGCCTTTATCCCCGAAGGGCTAGGCAGAGGCGCCACCAGGACACCCACATTTCGCCTTGTATGTTCCGTCCCACGATGTGATAGGGGGCGAGCTTATCGCCATATCGGGCACAAATTCCTGACACCGGACTGATAATGAATAGGAAAATACAATATCACTTTGCCCGACCCGGGACTCGAACCCGAGACCTCAGCTTTGTAACCGTACCGTAATACAACTACGCCACCGAGGAAGTCTGTTTACTTCGAGAAGTAAACACATGAAATGTAGAATTTTTCATCTCAATAAGATATTTAAGAAATCTTCTAAGATGGAATACCATTCAATAAAGCTAAATGTATTTTTCTTATACAAACCCTCATTAACGACCTCTTCGTTCTGTAAATAATAGTATTCGCGACATATCCATCATCGTCGTCGTTGTCGTGGTCTACTGAAATAAAAAAACATGTTTTTGAAGTATTTGTATTGTATTGTATTGTATCAGTCCATGTACGTCTTTTCACATTATTTAATCACATGGCAAGCAAAAATAGTTTGGTATAAAAAATTAATGAAAAGAAATGAAAATAATTTATTGAATCCATTAAAATGTTCAACATTATTTAGATTCAGTCATTTTTTGATCTACCACCCGGTTCGGAAAGCGGTTTTCACTAAAGAAGAACGGACAAGAAACTCTAGTGTCGCTCTTTTCAAAACCAGTTTACAATGAAGTGATTATTACAAAAATTACAAGTTGGTTTAAATCAAAGCAGTTCATTAATAATTTGTTTCATTTTATCATTTAACATGGTATGACATTTAAAATATAAAATTATGGTTTTCAATGTAAATATAAAACTATACTGAAACATAACCACTTTGTTGCATAGCCAGTGCACAAATATAAAATAGAAAGAATCAACACAAAAATATCACAACGTAAAAGTTACAAACGAAATTACAGGCAAAGTAATGCGTATTTTTTTTAATCTTTCAATAGAAGTATGTGGTTTACCAACCAAGTTATTTTAATATTGTTTCTAAAACTTAAATTTGTTCATTGATACAGCAAAAAGACTGGCTAACGCTACTTTCAAGACTCTTTCAAATCTTTAATTTAAATTTATGAAGTTTTGCAAAAGAATGCTTGGATAACAACTACTTTCATTGTTTTTAAATTATTCCAGTGGTATTACAATTTAAACGATTTTCTAGATTTAGACGCCATTTTTGTTTATTTGTAGGATTTCGCAGGGTAAAACTTTGATAATTATTAAAACTATCGTATAATGGATTGTACTAGTTTCGGCTAATATTTTTTTTGTTTCCTCATTATTTATCTTGATATATGCATCGTCACGCCTGTATCACATAGGGGTAGGCAAAAACTATGAATCACCTGTCCATTTTATCTTAATTACAATAAAAAATTATATAAGGTACCACATTTTTATTTTGTTCTACTTTATTATACCAGCACTCAGCAGTATTAGTGAAATATACCATATTTCACTAATACTGCTGGTATTTAGACTTATTTTCTATCTATATTGATTATTTATTACATAAAGTTACCAACCCATACCTAATTACACATACATACACAAACTCACGCCTTTTTCCCAGAAGGGGTAGGCAGAGGTACTACCAGGACACCCACATTTCGCCTTGTATATTCCGTTCCACGATGTAACAGGGGGCGAGCCTTTCGCCATATCGGGCACAAATTCCTGACTCCGGGCTTATAATGAATAGAAAAATCCAATACCGCTTTTGCTTGACCCGGGATTCGAACCCGAGACCTCAGCTTTGTAATCGTACCGTAGTACAACTACGCCACCAGTCCATACCTAATTAATTCTGTGAATTTAAACACAATGAACAATCAAACAGTCCAAATAATGAACAAATAGCCAATAACAACAATTTACTTAATTAAACTTTTTAACAAAACATATTAACCAAACATGGGATCATTTAATTTAATTAAATATGGAAGCGAGTGTGGGAAACGGGTACACATATTTGTTAGACGATATTTAGCATGTCCTTTAACTAGCCGTGAGAGATTGCATTTGTTCGTGGAAATTTATAATTACCATTCAATATGAATGCATGTAACATTAGTTTATTATTGGTTTTGGTCCCTTTGAGAATAAAATAAAAGAAAATAGCACAGTATAATTTTGTTTTCCATCGAATGCTCTAATGTAATTAAAAATAATATACTGAAGTGTAGTAGATAAAGATTTTAAACTACAACACGATAGGTACAATTAAAATACTTCAAAACCAATAAATAGGCGTCACAATAAATTCAAAAAAACAATATTATTCGAATAAATGTATTCTAAAATTTAACCAATAAAAAATCCACCGGCAATGCCATTGAATATAATAAATCATTTTTCGTACGAACTGCTAATACGATACTCTGTATGTAGTATCGATATCGGCATCTCTCTACCATCATACTTACTTGTATTAGGACCGCTGAACGAGTAATACATGTTCCGAGACACAATGCCTCCCGGTTCTCCTTTAGGACCTGTTAGAGACAGTCCAGGTGGCCCAGGTGGCCCCGGCGGACCTGGCGGCCCAGGTTGCCCAACAATGGGAGCCTGTGTAGTGGTCTCTTTGCAAGGCTCTCCTGGAGGCCCAGCGGGACCTGCTGCTCCAGGCTTTCCAGGAATTCCAGCTTCTCCTCTGTCACCTTTATCGCCTTTTAGCTGTGATAAATTTGCAACGGGTTATGTTATATTTAGCTTTAGGAAGACCAGTGCTAAATCGGTCTTCTTAAAGAATTTCCATAGGTTATAACCTGCCTGAATCCTGTGACTATTACATCACGTGCGTTTAGATTACTTTATGATAGATTTATTTATTCTTTTGAATTTTACTGAAAAGAATTGTGGGCTAAAATATTTTTTTTGATAAGTAAAATAAATATTTTGGAATATCACCTTCGTCACATCAATTGGAGGCGCGCTTTCACCTTTATCTCCTTTTGGCCCTGGTGCGCCATTTTTACCAGCATGCCCCATAGGTCCCTATAATAAAATAATATTGGGTTTAATTCTCAGTCTCCTGCATTTTTTACTGTTTATTAATTCTCTTTGGAACCAATAATTATTTTTCTGATTAATGGACCATCTACAAAAAGATCAATTAACAATTTTTTAAAATACGCCTTGTTATTATTCAATTAAATAAAAGACAATAATCTGAAGTTTAAAATATTAATCAATGCAACGTAGATGATAGAATATTGTAAGTCGTATAAGTTGCTAAATTTCAACAGTATTGCTGCATTTGAAGTTATCGTGATATATTAAACAATTTATTATTTTTCTTTATTAGTAGAGACATAAGAATTAAAAAAGCGTGTCACTACCAGAGGTATACATGGTATTTACTACTTACTTGTGGTCCCCGTGGTCCCACATCTCCTTTAGGTCCCCTAGGACCAATTGCTCCCCGTTCTCCTTTTTTGGACGCAGGCCCTTGAGGCCCACGTGGCCCCTGTCTTCCCGGAACTCCGTGGTTGCCTTTGGGGCCCTGAATAAATGTAGTTTTATAAATCATAAAAAATATTTATTACATTTATGTAACCAAAATGTTTCAATAAAATATACTTTATAATCTTCAGGCACTGAACAGCTACTGTTTTACGTTGTCTAGACAAAGTGACTACTAATACCAAGTGCAATTGTATTTCAAATAGAAAAAAGGTTTCCTAAATTATAAGTGCATGCTGGCCTGTTAGTGACGGACCAGACGCGACTGCCAACATGTCACGGTGGCCGCAGGTTCAAATCCCAGGGCACATCTCTGACTTTTCGGCGTTATGTGTGTATTAATAGTCAATCACCACTACAATCGTAACGAAAACATCGTGAGGACACCTACATACCCTAGCGATTTTAAAGAATTTCTACGGTATGTAAAGTCCGCTAATCCGCACTAGGCCAGCGTGGCAGACTATATGGTCTAACCCCTCTCAATCATACTTTTGATTGTAGAGGACGGAGTCCCTGCAGTGGTACGTACATATATGGGCAGATACAGAACTTAAATTATATCGGTCTGCTCAAATCCGAATATGCATAAGGTGAGTCCAAAATATTACATTCTTGCGCGGTTTGCTGTGACCAGTTTTCCACCATCATGTACCAATATTACCTTCATAAGAGCAATCTTAGACTCAGGAACTGTTCCCGGCGGTCCCGGTTCTCCCCGGTCTCCTTTATGGCCCCTTGGTCCCGTCGGTCCCGGCTCTCCTTTTTTTCCTTGAGGACCTTCATCACCTGGCTTGCCATCTTCCCCATCCACTCCTGCTGGACCTTGTTCTCCTTGAGGTCCTTTAAATCCTTGTAAACCCTGTATATTGATAGTTAGTTTTATAAAGGCTGTCAAGAAAAAAAAAAGGCTTTTACGCGAATGTTACACATTGAAATATAACAGTTATTTATGGAATTTTGCGGATTTGGTTTAATTTTAACTTTTTTTTATCTTCCCAACAAAAAATTGGAAGTAATCCAAATCCGTTAAAATCCGTAAAAATCAGTATAATTAAAAAAATATATTTATTTATTAATTACCATCTCGCCAGGCGAGCCCTTGTCTCCTTTGAATCCTCGCAATTTCTCCACTATTGCAGCGTCTATAAAAAGACAAATTAAATTGATGTGTGGCATGATTTCCAATATCTTTAGTACATTAGAATAGCATAATATGTGGTTAAGTAATATTGAAAGGATTGGCGCATGCAGATTGATGAAGGAAGTTTAAAGTAACTCCTATGCGCCCGATGGAAACGCCGTGCAATTCAAATTGCATTCAACGGCTAGTTATGACTGTCTCTCATAATATTTATAAGTCTCTTTTCATCTCAATTTTGTAGGCGTAATCGAATATACATACATAAACTCACGCCTTTCTCCCAGAAGGGCTAAGCAGAAGTAATACCAGGACACCCACATTTCGCCTTGTATGTTCCGTCCCACAATATCAGGCACAAATGTCTGACTCCGGGCTTATAATGAATAGAAAAATCCAATATCACTTTGCCCGACCCGGGGTTCGAATCCGAGACCTCAGCTTTGTAATCGTACCGTAGTACAACTACGCTACCTAGGCAGTGATCAAATACGCATGGGTTAAAACTGAAGCACAATAAAGTTACGTGTATTACTGTGATAGGTTTTCGTTGCATCGTGTACGGTGAACGCTATTCAGGCGATTACGATTACTCTTTCAAGAGCTATATGGTGTTCGTCAACCTCTCATATTTAAGTATTTGTACGTAACAAAAAACCTACACATAAACACCCACCTACTTGGTAAGCGATCTCCCGTCCGAAACCGTTCCTAGAATTAATAAAAAGAAATCCGCTACCAAAAATGTCAAAAAGTACCTCTTAACAACATTATAATTAGGCACATGTATGCATAACACAACGGATGTATATTATGTAAAACACGCAATACAATATTGGTTTTGCAAGACTATTTTATAAAAAAAAAGGAAACCGTTTTACAAAATTCTATTAAAACTGGTGCAATATACAACGTAGTTTGTTTAGTACAAAACAGCTTTAGAGTTCAAAAAGTTACTTTGTGTGAACTAGGTATAAAAAAATTTTGGCTCCGAAACTTTCATGGAAAGTGACATAAAAAGCGCTCTAAAAGCTAGCTATTATTGGCTCTGTTGTTCAACAAATATTGACGTTTGTATAGATTAAATATAGAGAGAAATTGACGAAGAAAATATTTTCGACCAATAATTCCCATTTTTGGAAAGAGTAAATACAAAGTAAAGTATTTGTTGCCCAATAGTTATAAAAAAAACTTTATAATATACAATACTAGTTCTGAAAATGGTTAAAAGAAACCCGTCATAGCGAAGAAAGTGTGTAGTCTTTTGAGTTTAGCCTATGTATATCTGGCTTCGAGCAGGTCAGTATAATTGTGTCGATCGGTAAGAGGTAATTATTTCTCGTCAACTTAATTTAGATTTATTAAAATTACCAAAAGAAAATTTCTAATTTTCCAATTTTTTGTTTGCTGTACCAGTAAAAAAACGGTTTAAATCTGATTAAATACATTAGATTTAAATATAAATAAAACACTGTTTGGCGAATTAGTAATTGATTACAAGCCAGTTCAACAATTGCATCAATTTGTCCTTTACCAAACTGAGCTAAGTGATTTGTCCTTACATCATTTTCTATGAGCATACTTTCGCTATAAAAATAATTTAACAGAAAAAACATTTCAAACTCCACAGGATAATACTCCATCGCAGTCGAGATAAGGATCAAAGCCAATAGAGCCAATCGTAGCAAAAAATGTTTGGGGATTCAATCTACTTACGTTATTTCGTTTACGTGACCAGAATAGCTCGTATTATACGTAGATATTGAAATGTATTCAGCCCATACATCTTAAGAATGCCGAAATGGTAAATTGTTTAGGTTCTAGTTGGATATATTAACACAAAATGATTGCGATTAATTAAATACGACTTTCTTTAGAATTATTTTTTTATGTTAGCTATAATTGTTGGTATCGTATGCTATAGATTTAACTATGTTCTCTAAATCTTCATATCCTTATGTTCAAATCAATGTTATTTTATTTTACTTACTTTCTTCTGGATTAGGTTCCACATCAAGTATCGAAGCTAATCGCGCCGGCATTCCCGGTTCACCTTTATCACCTAAAATTAATAATAGTTTACACGTTATTGATTGTTCTCGACGATCTTAAACGAATATACATACAGTTATGATAAACTTTAATAGTTTGGTCTTTACCTTTCGCACCGTCCTTCCCGTGATTCCCATGTCTTCCTGGTGTCCCGGGAACACCGTCCCTTCCCTCTTTACCTGTATCTCCCTTTTCACCTCTCTTACCATGATGACCATCATAGCCCTGCAAAGATCCAAGTTTGTTTTATACACTTATTATCTTCACTTTATTTTCAATTTGTTTAGTTTTAAGTAAATTGTATTCGTTGAATTTAATGTTTCCAACGCTAGTTATAATTAATGTTGTATACACCTATAAGGATAGAACACACTGTCCATAATTTTAGTGTTATAAGTTTTTGTATGTTTTGTGTCTCTGTCATTGGTGTGTCTTTTATATAAATAAATAAATAAATAAATACACAAAATATATAATTTTTATACTTTTTTATATTGAAGCGATAAGTTGTCTTTATTCCAATCCCAACGTCCCAATGGTAAGGTCAATGAAGTTCAGCTATACTAACGTCTAGTGAGAGATAACTAACGTTTGACGATCGAGACAAATATTCTGGCCTGTTAGAAACCGGGTATATATAACCTTAATATACTGTTTGTAGCTCCCGAATCCATTTTTTCCTCCTAACGGAACGTAAAGATATTGTGGATGTAATTAGTCTAATAAAATCAGGTTCTTGCTCTTTTCTGTTCTAATGACATTCAAAAATTGATATTTGTAATACTTTACCCGTTCTCCTCTTTCGCCCTGTGGACCAACGTCTCCTTTCTCACCCTTGTCACCCCTCTCCCCTTTGAGGCCAGTTGGACCTAGTGGTCCCACCGGACCCGTGTCTCCTTTTATACCTGGTATGCGTATCGTTCTCTTTTCTCTGTCTTCATCAGTTTCCTGTGAAACGTATAGAATTTTGCATCTAAATGGCTAATTTTATTAGAAATGTGATTTACAGTCGCTGAAATTCATTGATGTAAATATACGTCTTAATCCAAAGATTTCTACAGCGTTTTATTAGAAGTCACTTTCATTAAGAAATTTTCTGCGACATTTAACTGCTGATGCTGTTGTATTGATTAACAAGCTCATCATAGTCAAACATTGAACTCGCCATTACGTAATACAATACGCATATTCTTTATTATGCTCATTCAAGTTTAAAACAAAAATGTTATTACTTATTTCCTTTTTAGACGCCTTCTTTTTCACCACAAACCACAAATATATGCAAACATTCTTAATAATGCAGTGTTTTATATTGTGAGATATATTTTTTTTTATAATTACCACATATATAGGTCCAGGTGGCCCAGCTGGTCCAGTTAAGCCTTGTTCGCCAGGCGGTCCAGGTGGGCCATCTTTCCCCGGCTCACCATCTCTTCCCGGTGCTCCATCACGCCCTGGTCTGCCATCTTCTCCTCTAGGACCCATCTCGCCCCTTAATCCTCGTGGACCTCTCTCACCTTGAGGTCCTGTCTTACCCTGTTTTATAATGATAATTTGAGCACAATAGAAAATATAATTCTTCTGTTTCTTATTTTACTTTTTCTACATATAAATCACTTCTTATGTTGGATGACTACATACTGTACATACTATTATATTATAATATTTATCTTATTCTTTAAAACGTAGATCTAATTTAATATGCTATAGACAAATTTATAATGCTCTTTTCGGTCTCATAATTACGACGCTGAAATTCCATGTAATAATTTTACGACATACTTTTTATTTGTAATGTTTTAAAATTATATTAGGGACAGCAGTAGTAATATATTTTAAATGTCTCACCGTTAAGCCCATTGGCCCTGGATCGCCAGCTTCACCTGGCTCTCCCGGGAGACCTCTCATTGATGGCATCTTCTCTAGCAATGTCGACACGAGTCTTTCAGAGCATGCACACGTCTACAAGAGTAAAAATGTTGATGAAACAAGTGAATAAACTAAAAATCACTAGTAGAAGAATTTCAAAATATGTTCTTACCCCTTGTTCGCCTCTAAGGCCCTGTAAGCCCGGCGGCCCTCTAGGACCCTCTGGCCCTTCAGGTCCAATTGGACCAGTTATAGAGTCTCCAGGTTCACCCTATAAAAGATCTTCTGTTGTGAAATTGTTTTAGATCTTGGATGTACATAATTTCTTACTAGGTTGAACTCTTTTAACTGTATTGGTATAAACATTACCAACGTAACATGTTTATTGAAATAACTTCCAATTAGGAAGTTAGGATTAAACCGAAAAAAATATTTTTTGTGTCTATTTTTACCTTCGGACCAATAGCTCCTTTTTCACCTTTTTGACCTTTGTCCCCGGGTTTTCCTGTTTTACCTTGTTCACCTGGAGGACCTCGCTCACCGGGATCACCTTTAAGATCTGTTTAAAAATCGTTTCTATGGTAATTTATAATCAAAATTAAATACTGACACTGTGGTGCAGATAAATTGTCTATATTTGTC
Source organism: Deilephila elpenor (assembly GCA_949752805.1). NCBI lineage: Eukaryota > Metazoa > Arthropoda > Insecta > Lepidoptera > Sphingidae > Deilephila > Deilephila elpenor. The sequence goes on along the minus strand of OX457107.1, from coordinate 9,658,151 downwards.
GTATTCTTTTTTTTCCTTAGATATATCATGGTTCAAAGCACAATCATAAAAATATCTTAATTACAGTCTAATCTTTATGGGTTTTTATCATTTATACTTACTTTTAACCGGTTCGTAACTTTCGGTAGTTGTGTAGTCATCATCAGTAAGACCACTTAGCTGTGAAAACATTAATTATGTGATTTATTTTAAATCAATAAATTGGCACAATATTAGTGTTATTATAAGAGAGATTAACAATTTTGCAAAAAGCTCAAAGCTTGCAGACCAATTGGTTTTTACTGTTATTTAAATTTTGTACAGTCATTTACAGTTAAAGTTATAAATATTTAAATATACCAATAAGACGTGAGTTTATCACCCTTTTCAGATTTAGGAATTGGGCATCACAACGAATGTTTGGTGGACTTTCCATGTCTTTGTTTGTTTCATTATTTATACAAGTGTGTTCAATATTTATCTTCAAATTTTGACTGGTTTTTTTTTGTCATAAGACCAAATGTATATTTACACTGCCTTTGGTCAACTATTTAGTTTACCACGGATATATAAATTAGACAAAATATTAAAGTTGGTATATTTAATAATTTATATCTAATAGAGCAATATTATAATTAATGATTATCAATTAGCAAGAAAGTAGAATTTACATAGATATATTTTTGTACTTTAGTAAAAGTCATTTTAAGGAATAAAATTGTTAATGCTATTTTTACAATTAATATTGCGTTTCTTTTTCTATATAACATTTTTCATATCGTGTTAATTTAAGTATAAATATTTACTTAACACTAAGTCTAATCTGAACTAAAGATTAATAATTAATACTATTAGAGCAAGTAGTTAATACAATGCAAAACTATAAAATGCCTCTAGCAAGAATCTTAATTGGTTTTTTTATTTGAAATAAATAATTATACCGGGTATATCAAGACCGCGACCGAAAACGAAGCCGGGTGGTAGTTTTAGTGTTTATAGACACAGTGCAACTATAAATTTCGCAAAAAAAGCGACAGATAATTTTTGGCAATTTTTTAAAAATCATTGTTTTTAGGTGGCAAATCCTTAGTTTTTTCGAAAATATTAATTTAAACCCTTACGTTTCATTGCGTTTTTTAAAATAAAAAGGTGTACATCATTATTTTAGAAAAATATGTATTTATCACCCAAATACGACGATAAGTAAAAAAAATCCGAATAAAAATGACGAGTTTTTTTTTTTTGCGAAATTTTTAGTTGTATTGTGTCTGAAGTCACTAATACTATCACCTGGCTTCGTTTTCGGTAGTAGTCTTGATATACCCTGTATATGTAGGTTGTATTAAAGATTTTGATAAACGTACAAAAAGTAACTGCCTTGCACCTGATGATAAGTGAATACTTTTTTTTATTAAATATTACTGTATTTACATGTAATTTTCTACTACAATTGTAATGTATAATATATGTAATAGTAATGCTTAAAGCATTGGGGATTCCAAAACTAAGCGAACGAATTGGCGTATGTAGAATATAATATTATGTACTCTTGACTACTTCTATACTTGTAATAGAAGCAGTCAATATTATAACTAAACGCCATGTAGGTAGACGTCTATAGCTAGCGAAACCTAATTTTTTTTTGCAGTTCCCTAATAATATTAATGTAATTTTATCGCTAGAGATGCAACCAGTCTCTTTTAAAAAGAACTGCAGCTATAACTTCGTATATTCTTGATAGAGACAGTCACGTTACTTAATCAATAAAAATATAAATATATACATTATAGATAAGCAAAGCACTTACATTGGGATCATTGACGTCGTAAATTACAGGTATCTACGGAAGAAATATTAGTATCAATGCATGTTGTTAAGGACAGCGACAAAAATGGTTCTATGCATCTTTACACAGTTAAAGCAAAATTCACGCAAGTCTTTTTTGTCACTTTCTATTGTACCTCAAATACGGTAAGAGCGACAAGGACAAAATATTGAACATTGGTAACAAAGGCAAAGACTATCATGTCCTTTTTAGATAGAAAGGGGATGTTAATATAATTCATAGGTAAAAGACGTGTGTGGTAAGATCTTTTTATTTTTATTAGTAAATCAAAACACCGACAATGCATACACAATAAGAGTCATAAAAAAATATTTAGTAAATTGAATATTTTTTGAGACAGTAGTAAATAGAACCCTATTTCGTGATACTACTTTGAGTAATTTTCAGTAAACCTCATAAAAAAAAAACAGACAGCTCTATTAATAGAATTAAAAAAACCGTTGGCCCCAGGTTAACATTTGACGGTGGCCACAGCCATTAGATAACACCAGAAAACTTTTGGATGTATTTCAACCCAGATTGTTTTAGATTTTAAATTGACACCTAGCTAATACAATCCATCCATTATCAGATCCTAGTTGAGACATCGGAACAAAGGAGAGTTCCTTAGTTCCAAGGCTATTTAAAGGTTCAATGCTCTCATAATTATAAATCGGGGCACTTGGAATATAAAACAGTTCTTAATATGCACCGATAATAATAAAAGTGTCCTCATACGGTATAGTTTAAATATTAGAACCATTTTTGACATAATGCTAGGTACAGGAGACAAGAAGGCAAATTAACAACAAAGAATACAGTGCATAACATAGATCATAGTGTTGCCAGATTTAAAAATTCTCCCCCAATATTTACAACAGATGAAGGTGAAAACGGAAATTTGGAAAATTATTTCCCCCCCATTTTAGTGCTAGAAGCTTAACATCGAAAGCCGCACAAGCAACGTTTTTTCATAGTATTTGAAATATACTAACGATGTCTGGCAAACGGAAATCCTGTAAAACATAACAATGTTAATCAAAATGAAAAAAAAAAAAAAAACAAACATGTATATATTTTTCTATTTAAATGTACGCATTTTGAACAGCACTGAAAATTGTAAGACTGACTTACATCTACGCAAATTGAGTCGAAAGTGCTGCTCCCTCCGTTTTTGTAAATCTTAAGCTCCTGTATAGCGCCCTGGAACAAACAAAAATATTTTTTAAGGACATTTTAAGAATTACATACATACATACATAAACTCACGCCTTTATCCCAGAAGGGGTAGGCAGAGGCGCCACCAGGACACCCACATTTCGCCTCGTATGTTCCGTCCCATGATGTGAGAGCCCATCGCCATATCGGGCACAAATTCCTGACTCCGGGCTGATAATGAATAGAAAAACCCAATATCACCTTGCGGCATAGGTGGGTTGACAGATGACGTTTAGACGGCCATTTTGATTTTCAATAGTATACCGAGTATTGAAGGTCCATTATTCTGTTAGAGACACTTTGAGTTTGTCTGTAACCTGCAATGAACTTCAAATATACGTAATAATGAATACGATATAATTAAACGAAAAAGGTGCGAGGTGGCTTGTTGGCAACGGATCAGACGCGGCAGCCTGTTCACGGTGGTCGCCGGTTCAAATCCTAGGGCACACCTCCGACCTTTAGGAGTCATGTGTGTATTGATGTTCAATCACCACGCACTATAACGGTGAAGGAAAACATGATGACGAAATCTGCATATCTAATGCGTATCTGCGTATGTAAAGTCCACCAATCGCGCTAGGCCAGCGTAGTAGACTATATGGCCTAACCCCTTTCAATCGTATTCTTGACTGTAGAGGAGGCCCGAGCCCTGAATTGGACTGATATATATATGGACTGATTCATATACATAAGATATAACTATTTTTCAAAAGCATAATATTTTCAACATCGATACATTTTTGACAGTATTTCACCGGTGCATGTGATCAGTTCCGCTCGCAGATTTTTGTTCCGTTAGAAGATTAAAAATATGTTGTGAGCGTGTAGTCTTTTGTGACGGATGAAGCGAGACTTTTAATGAAACAGACGCCAGGATATTCGCTCGCCATCGACGCGGATATTATGAGATTGAATCCTTTAAAAAAAGTATTATCAATATACTTGCTACAACATTTTATTTCTTAATAATTAAAGCTTTGTGTCATTTCAAATTTCATTGCAGAGTGCGTCAGATCTAGTGTTTTGGCGTGATGCATTAGAATATGTACAGCTGTAGCATGCTCTTCTTCTTCTCTTCTTTTCAGCCTCCAGAAGTCAACTGCTGCACAAAGGCCTCCCCTATATGTTTACAGTAAAATAAGGATCAGAACAGATTGAAATGTATGAGAGCGTATGAGGATCCACAAATTAGGTGTGAGAGATGAGAGAGATGTGTGTAGATATCTATGGCTAGTAATAGTTTCTCAGTCAGTGAGGTAGGACTATCCATAGCAGCGACAGAAATCTCTGAAAAGTAGCCGCCAGTTATCTAATTTGTAACAAAATAGAAAACAATAAGTAAAAAGCAAAGTACTCACAGTTTGCCAAGCCTATTTTAGTAAACGTGATTTAGAGCGAGCCAATCGCCATATCAAGCACTAATTTAATACACTAGATACCAATTCAAAATTTGTGAAACCAAAAATCTCTCAAATGATTACCTGACTGGATAATCTAGCCATAGTCCTTATGCTTGACCACGCATAACAATGAGGTAATAATAATGCACAACCAATAAATCCCCCCAATCCCACCCAATCCCGACCAATCCTACTCACTAGAAGTATTTGTCAGTAACAGCTTGCACGCGACACAGCTAAAGGCTGTCTAAATACATTAGCTGCAAACTCGTAACGGTACCGAACAGTTACGCCACAATTTGATTCCGAACTGATTCGAGCACCTCGCTTTGCAAAGGGATGCTACTGTCTCGATGTACGAAGGTATTTCCAGAGTATGCTTTGCTGTGGAATTGGTTTAGGCTGGGGACAGGAATAAATATTGGGTCTGTTCGTGTATATTCGTTAAAGGTCTTGTACTCGTCATAGATAGATTTTGGATGTATAGGATAATATAGGATAATAATGTTCATATTTGTTTCGAATAGAAATAGTACATCAATTAGTGAGGTAGTTTAAAATGACTGCTTTCCATTAATATTAATGTACAAGCCGAATAATTTTGAAACATAAATGTATAAACTTGCACTTCAATACTTGTATTTATCTAGTCCCTAATAAAAATCCGATAATTTTTGCTTCAATCATTTAAGTTACGGTTTCTGTTGTAGATGATTGCACAAGTTGTCAATTTTTAACAGGCTTCTCAAAAATATCACCAAAAATCAAAGTTAAAAAATACAATCAGTCAAGTAAAAAAATTTACGCAATTTTATTTTTAAATTTATACATAAAGTATTGATAAATTATTTCGTATTATTTAACTGATCCAAAGTTAATGCAAGTTGTGAAATTTTTAACTTTTTGGCTGAAACTTTTTGCGAATTTTTAATGAGTTTTATGATAAATAATTATGTAGTTTAATAGTTCGGCAACTTACATAATACCAGATAGATATTTTGAATATTGATATTTATTTGATATTATGATACTTTGATTTGATATTTTGTTTATTGATAATTGGGCGATGCCAGCCCAATACTTAATAAGATGGATTTAAAATTCCTCTTAGCTAACGTTCACGTTCTACGAAGTCAGGTCCATTTATATTTTTTTATTGCAGTGAATGGCGAAACGAGCATACCATTTGCCAGATGGTAAACGATACGCCCATGGATAGTAGGAAAGCCAACCAACACCATGAATTACAAAGCAATGCATTCCATTACGCTCGCTATCCTGAGACATAAGACGTTAAGTCTCATTATGTCCAGTAGTTACCCTTTGGTTAGTTACTATATGTCAAATTGTTGAACGTATTGAGTTATCTAAATGCTAGTACATAATTGTTACTAAATGGTTAAACAGAAGTAAAATACCAACCACCAACTCGTCTTCTTATCATCTTCATTACTTTTTCCAAGGGTTGCAAAATGGGTAGTTTCTATAGTATCCTGATAGAAGTTCAAGCTCATGTAATTCTGATAACAGACATTATAGGTAACATCAGTAAGAGTCAGGATTATGTATCTCTAGGATAGATTTATTTCTAACTCCGAGACGCTGGAGGAAGGAAAGCCACAGCGTCTGTGAAGTTATGACACGGCGGATATTAACCGACCGAAGTATGAAGCTACTGAACCTTAGTTCTGTTTACTAAGATGATATGCATAAGTCCCAATGCTGGGCACGGGACGCCTCTACAATCGAGAGTTCGATTGAGAGGGCTTAAGATTATAGGATACCACGATCGCTTGGACTCGATCGTTTGCGGACTCTAGTTTTCTCTCTCTCTAAATTGGAGACTTTTTTTGTCGATACACAAACATGAAAAATGCTAGGGAGTACATACAACTCCCGCCTTTATCTCAGAAGGAAGATATTCTCAGAATTATACATTCTAATAATTGGGACAGAGTTTTTTAATTTTATAACTAAAAAGCCTATCAAATGAATTCATTGACATAAATTTAAAAAAATAATTTGCTGATAAATCATCAATTAAGCATTCTACATACTTGTAGCATTATGTTTCAAATATAATAAATTAAAGAAATCCAACAACAATGTTCACACGGTGATTAAATTTCCTGTTTTCTAATAGAACAGGACATTAAAAATAGCGAATAAATAAATATGTTTTAATTCTTAAATGGAATTTAATTAGAATCGATTTCTTGGTATGTGTGTTATGAACTTACGGTAAAGGAAAACCTGCTGAAGATGCTGATCATAATTATTATAACGATTTATTAATACCACAGCTATGAGATGTAACATTAGATATTCGAAGGTCACCGCAGTATTTTACAACGGGTGACATAATCATAATAACAACTTAAGTAAGCTATTATATTGAATACCTACAAATCTTGTTAAGGTTACGACGGCTATAAATTACATCATTAGATTAATTTTATGTTAAGTTAATTTATTCATCACGCCCTGCTCTAATTCGCGAAGGTTGGCAGTGGGATACGTATTATTTAGAACAAAAGATTAAAACAAATGATATAACAAAAGTATGACTGCCTCAGTGGTGCAGTTGTACTATGGTACTATTGCAAAGATGAGGTTTCGGGTTCGAATCCCGAGAATCACATACATAGTCCTGACCTCCCTTGAATATCAAGCCTTACATCATGGGTATCAGAATTTTTGGTCTCACTAACACCAGACCCGAAACAAATATTAATGGGCCATACAAACATTTGTCTCTGCGGGATCGAACCCGCGGTCTCTCGTTTTACAGCCGACATTTAACGAAGTGCGCCACGCAGGCTGGCAATCGATAAACACAGATATATTGCCATAAATTAAATGATAACGTTAGTTCAATATCCATCAATGAATAATTGATGCCAATTATACTAATTTCTATTGCCGTATAACAATGAAACAAACGTGTCCGCAAAATGGCTGAAGCGTCGAATCATTGCGGTTTTGTCAAATACATTTTACATCAGCATTTATGATTTATTAGTAACTGTTAAATTGATTGTTGTTGACTGTAAGGACTTAAACTGATGTAAATTAGTATTCGGGAAATTGAAATGCATCACACGACAATTCTGAATACATAGGCATACTAAGCAATCGGTTTGTGCCACGTTTTTTCATGTTAAAAAAAATAAAAATAAAACATAATTGATAATTAATGAGGTGATTTAAAAACTAGTACTTGGAGTTAATAAGCTATCTCTTTACCATTGGAACATCTGGATCTGACAAGCAAAATTAAACAATATTTTATTTACACAATAATTAAGGACGATAATAATTATGCCTAAGCATTTCTATAAAAAAATATTATGATATATTAATAATTTCCTTTTTTATATTTATACACGTAAGTATATGTGACTGAACAAATTTTATCGCTTATATTACTGACTTGATATTTTAGTTAACGTTATATGTACAGTAGTTCAAACAAACTTCAACAAAAATTAACATGTACTACATCTTCACTAACCTAACGAGTAGTTCACAGCACTCTCCTAATTTATACGTTACGAAATGAGGCTACAAATATTTGGCTATGTAAAACTTTTTGTCGGCAACATACGCTCTGATGAGTGCTCGTGTACGGTGCCTCGGAATAGAACCAACTTAAAATTCATACTCAGATACATGAATGAAAAATGCAACATGTGAAATTTCATGCATATTGAATACGAAATAAGCCGAATTGAATTATATACCAAACGCTTTCGTGTTCGACTTAGTGAGAAATTCGTTAAAACAGCATTTTTTTCGGCAACTTCCCAAACTCGCAGAATGAATACAAAGCGCAACCCGCGGAAACCCCATTCAAATTTTGCATTTTTATTATAAGAAAAAGAGAAAAAATTATACATGGGAGAAAATTATACGCGCGGTCCGTTCTCACCTAAAAAATGTATCTCTGCAGCTCGGGCTAATTTGTAACTGAGCCTTGCCGACCGTAAATTTCACGCGTGAAGTTTTGTAAACTTTTAGAAAAAGTAAGGCAATATATTTAGGATATATATCAAGGCGGTTGACGCCTGAATCCCTCATTTCTCAAGGCTCTTGGCTTCATACCTTGTGTTTAGAAAATCACAGCATGCCAGTGGTGATATTTTGTATCTACCGTTTTTAAGACATTGTAGTCGTTATTATTCTTGTCTATATTTGGATTATCCTAGTATTTAATGACGTACCATATGCGCGAGATGGCAAAATGTAGCTAATATTCAAAATCATTATAGGCGACATCAGGCAAATAAATTGTGCCGTAACATACAATAATTAAAAATTAACCGAAAAATATATTCTATGTTAAAATATATTCTCGCATATTTTTTTATATTATTGCTTCACAGGTTATTATGTTTTTCAAGTAGGTATATCCCATTAAAGGCTAAATCTCTTTAGATCGCCTCATTGACCTGTTGGAAGGCGACCTGCATCCTGTGACTTTAGCTAGGTTGACCACCTTGTAGGTGGGCGTCCGACACTTCGCTAGCTTGTACTTCGCCACCACTCCAGAACCTGTCGGCCCCCAGCGGCCATCAGTTCTACGTGCTATGTGCCCGGCCCTCTGCCACATCAACTTGCTAATCCTAAGGGCTAACTGCCGTACCCAGAGACATTTAATGTCAATTAAATCATTACTAAGTGTAAATTTTACAAAGAGAATCTATACTGCCTCGGTGGCGTAGTTGTATTACGGTACGGTTACAAAGCTGAGTGCTCGGGTTCGAATTCCGGGTCGGGCAAAGTGATATTGGATTTTTCTATTCATTATCAGCCCGGAGTCAGGAATTTGTACCCGATATGGCGATAGGCTCGCCCCTATCATATCGTGAGACGGAACATGCAAGGCGAAATGTGGGTGTCCTGGTGGCACCTCTGCCTACACCTTCGGGGATAAAGGCGTGATTTTATGAATGTATGTATGTATGAATCTATACTAAGGACCGATTTAATTGACATTAAACGTCTCTTAGTGCGGCCGTAAGTCTAATATTTCTTTTAGTATAGGTCAGGACTAATTGTATCATTGGTAGTATTTATTTATTTATCTGCATAATTTGACAGTGTATTGTACTAAAAATTCAGTACACTACTAAAATTGCTTACATAATCGATGTAAATGACTTGACATTGGTCGTTTTATATCTCTGCAAGAGTAATTACAAGAGTCCATTAATTGATTGCTCAATAAAAGCAATAAAATAGGAACGTATTTTTACGACATAATATTATCTATTTAACGCGTGTTTTATATTTTAGTCATAAAAGTTATCTGCGTGATAATTAATTAAAATGATTTCAGTATATACTTAAAAGCTTCTTAATTAAGGCATTGTATTTATTTAAAAAATATTATTAAATATATTTTAATAATTTAATAATGTATTGTGAGACGTTATTTACTTATCGATACTTAATTACCACGTAATTCCCCTTTGAAAAAATCTAGAAGAAACCTGCCTCGGTGAGGTCTCGGGTTCGAATCCCGGGTCGGGCAAAGTGATATTGGTTTTTTTAATTTTTATATGGCGATAGGCTCGCACCCTATCACATCATGGGACGGAACATACAAGGCGAAATGTGGGTGTCTTGGTAGCGCCTGTGCCTACCCCTTCTGCGATAAAGGCGTGAGTTATAAGTATTTGAAGAAACCTCCATACAATTTACTAACAAGAATTTCTATGACATAAGAATTATACCAAACAATAGGCAAGCGTGGTGGTGAATAACCTAAGCTTTCTCAATCGACCTCTTCATAATGGAAGATTCCCGCTCTCAAGAGTGGGCAAGTATGTGTAGATATAGTACGGTATATATTATTTTTCTATCACGAAAATTTATTAAAATAAGACTAGCCGATGTAAAAAATTCATTTTTAAGTTTACCTTAAAGGAATAAATTACAACGGGCGACGCAACTATGTATTCCGCATTTGCTGACATTAGAGTTAGTGCTCGGCATTTGATGCACTTGTAATAATTAAATAACAAAAAAATAACCTATTTCACTCATAGTCCTCATACCAAGTAAAACACAATAGTGGTTCCTTAGATTTACGCGAATGTTACACATACGGACTGAGGTATTAGTTATCCGCCCACATACCTCAGTCCGCCCCGTGACCACGAAAGCTGTAAAGTTATCGAAACGCTATAGTTAAAAAATGTAAAAATTAAACCAAATCGCGATAATATTTTGTATAAAATAGTTTTATTTCAAAACATAATAATTTTGCCGTGGATATCAGAAATGCGTGTCTTTTCAGTCTTATAGCATACAAGACTTAGCCCAAATCATGTTCCGTAACAGGCGTCCTAACCAATCAAAGTAAAAGAAATTGCATCAAGACAGGCTTTTTGTGACTTTAAAGCCAGATTTTTTGTGGTAAATGTATCGGAGTTCATTCATCTTACTCATGTCGTATCTGTTACGTAAGCCTCTTATGTTACTAGGAAAAAGGGTTCCATGTGAAAGACGGTAATTCTGAATAGACCTTATAAAACTTCATTCATACAGAAATTATTATGGTGAAATCTTAGATAAGGAGACCTGACAGGTAAAAGATTTTGTAACAATTTTAACCTTTAACTTTAAAGCAAGCGAAAATAAATAATAATACACAACTTTAAAAAGTGAGTTGTGTATACAGTAAGTAACCTTTAACTAACAACTTACGACCTAGCAAGCCGGTCTATATTTTTTTTTATATTTACACGACATTGTGACTACAGTAAACGTGATTATAAGTGCAGTGAAGGCCAAATAGAAAATTTACTAATGTAAGACGATTATCTCACGGTAACCGTAGTGCGTGGTGGCCTGTTGGTTATGGACCTGAAGCGGCTGCCAACATGATCACGGTAGTCGCGGGTTCAAATCCCTGGGCACACCCCTGACTTTTCGGAGTTATGTATGTATTGATAGTCAATCACCACGCACTATAAAGATGAAGAAAAACACCGTGAGGAAACCTGCATACGATAGCGAATTGTAAGAATTCCTATTGCATCTAAAGTCCGCAAACGTGCAATAGGCCAGCGTGGTGGATTATATGGCCTAACCCCTATCAATTGTATTCTCGATTGCAGAGGAGATTCACACCCTGCAGTAGGAAGTATATGGGCTGATACAGATACAGTAACGACACAATCTGCTGTCCTTATTGTATCTGAATATACGCTGGATGAACCAGGCTTTATGGGTTCTTAACACCTGTGTACGCTTTCCAAGCGAATACTATCGCAGCACCAGCAAAACTATCGCATATATAGAATAAAAAAACACGGGATAATCAACCATAAGTCCAGGTAATTACTGCCCATAATAATGGGTAGTTGCGAGAATGTCTCCGCTTTATTTTTCACGACATGTGTAGTATTTCGTACACGGTCTCTTAACTCTGTGAGAGACAAGCCCACGCTAGATGAATGGCGTCGCCTCGCAACTTTATTACACTGCTTAGTTTATTTTGCTCTTGTATTTACTTTATATGATAAAAGTGGTGGTAAGCTTAAGGCTTGTAATTATTGTTTTTTATAAGTTGGTGTTATTTTTTACGAATAATGAAAATACACGTAAAATGTTTTGCTGTATTTTTTTCGTTACTATGGCCAAGCTAGAGACCTTCTTGTACAGTAGTGTATCGTTAAATAATATACACAAAAAAGTAACACAATCTCCCGACACGGTCAGTATTGACAGCAAAATAAATTAACCAGCTCGTTGGATGCGATATGCACCGAAAACAATCTTGAAGTTAAAGCTTTCATGTTACGTGTCCTTAGTCAATTAAATTAAAAAAATATTGTAAATAGTGATTAAGTATTATCTTTTGACTAGTCATAAGAGCTATTTAATTGTGTACGTGACCAATAAACAAATTTCATTTCATTTTATTAGATCTCACATTATCCAACTTCTCCCACTCTCAAATGCAACTAAAGCACTTGAGGTGTCTTGCATAATTATATTGACAGCCTCCGTGGCGCAGTTGGTTAGACGCCGCCTGTGAAACGAGAGGCCGCGGGTTCGATCCCCGCACAGAAACAAATATTTGTGTGATCCACAGGTATTTGTTTCGGGTCTGGGTGTTTGTGAGACCGAAAAGTCTCTCGTAGTTTCTGATACCCACGACACAAGAATCGATCTTAGTGTGGGGTCAGGACTATGTATGTGACTGTTGGGTGTATTTATTTATTTATTTATTATACGAATATATTACACATATGAGATTAAGCCACTATGTTTGGTTTTTCACCTTGAGGTCACCTTCGATCCGTTTTACCATCACCCTTACTCTCGGTATTTCCTGTAAAAATAAACCAAGATCCATTCTAGTTTACCCGGTAGCTTTTATGTTGCTTCGTATCGAGTTTCAAGCCAAGCAAACTTACCTTCTCGTTCAAAGGCGCGGTTGAGAGTTTACGAAACTTATTAAAAGCAGATTAAAACTCTTTATTGTAATTCTTTTTTGAAACTGGTAATATTTTCTTCGCAATCAAACAAAGGCACTAAATACATTTTTGAACGATGAAGTGTTATTAACGGAGTGCAAAGTTGGTTATTAAGGGTTAATTTTATTATAGAATAGTAAGACTGCCTCGGTGGCGTAGTTGTATTACGGTACGGTTACAAAGCTGAGGTCTCGGGTTCGAATCCCGGGTCGGGCAAAGTGATATTGGATTTTTCTATTAATTATCAGCCTGGAGTCAGGAATTTGTGCCCGATATGGCGATAGGCTCGCCCCCTATCACATCATGGGACGGAACATGCAAGGCGAAATGTGGGTGTCCTAGTGGCGCCTCTGCCTACCCCTTCGGGGATAAAGGCGTGAGTTTATGAATGTATGTAATAGTAAGCAAGCGAAGGAACTTAACACTACCGCCTGTGAAGACTCATAACACCAGAAGTATCGGTTTGCATAATGGTTTCTTAGATTTACGCGAATGTTACACATTGAAATAAAACTATATTTACGGATTTTATCGCGATTTGGTTTAATTTTTACATTTTTTAACTTCCCGACGTTTCGATTACTTTACAGCTTTCGTGGTCACGAGGTGGACAGTTAAAATAGTTTTATTTCAACCAGAAGTATCATCGGTATTCGGTGCCTTTCCAGCCTCTAATAAAGGTGTCACTACAACTGTATACTGCATCAGCCCACTGACAAGCACGTGACTCTTCCACGTCCGAGCGTACGATTGAGAGGGCTTAGGCCGTAAAAGTTTTCCAACATTTAGACTGCTTAGTTATATCTTCAATTAAATGAAATCATAATGTTATTGTTTATTAGAATAATAATTTGAACACGTATCACAACAATGGCACAGAAAGAACAATCTTTGTACTCCCAATACGCGAACAACTCCAAACGATTTACCACCGCGGCCTATTCAAGCCAAGCTGAATGTTTCAAGCGTTTATTTGAATAGTGAAAATAGTGAATTGCTAGTGACTCGGGCACTAACTCAGCGTGAAATATGAGGGACGTGCAAGATTATGATAAGGCTTTAGCTCAGTAAATCATTGGATTTTCCGCTTGAGAACTGAGGCAAATTTAAGGAGGATCACGGTTTGAATTCACCGGTTTCGTATGAGTTGTCTGAAGGGAACTACGAAATTGTTCCATGATTCGGAAAGGGATTGAATTGTTAGGCTCTTCAGCGAAGCCTTGAAACCTCTTAGGGTTTGTGTCCTTATAAATCAGAGAGATTTTTAAAGTATGTATTTTATTATCAATACTGATATCAAGAATGTCGAGAAAAGCATGTCGCCCGTCTTAAGGAAACCTTACACTAGCACATAAACAAAAAAAATATTATATGGGATATTATATAGGAATGTACTGTGCTCGATATCCAAATGAATTCATACAATCAGTGGTTTTAATGTCCTTTAAAATTCAATAGTACTTACACACTGCTACTTGGCGGCGGAAAAAGACGAAGCGGGGAACCTTCTCAGACGTACATGCATACAAGGAACTACCATGCTCATTACTACTTTTCTCTTCCCATCTTTCCTTTCCACTCCTCTCTCAATTTGATGGGCTGGCAACCCATCTATGATCCAAGCGTTGTGAATGTCCATGGGAGGACCACATACCATCAGCTGACATGTTTCCTGGATTTATTGGATAAAAAACACCTAGACATTTGCCATAACTTATTCATTTGAAAAGATTTTGGTTCTGCCTCGGTAGCGTAGTTGTACTACGGTACGATTACATAGCTGAGGTCTTAGGTTCTAATCTCGGGTCGGGCAAAGAGATATTGGATTCTTCTATTCATTATCAGCCCGGAGGCAGGAATTTGTTTCCGATATGGGTATAGGCTCGTCCCCTATCACATCGTGGGACGGACATACAAGGCGAAATGTCCTGGTGGCGCCTCTGTCTGCCCTTTCTGGGATAGAGGCGTAAGTTTATGTATGTACGTATGTATGTATGTAATATGTTGGTTGAATCATCGCTGTCTTTTAAACGCACCAATCGCAAACATATGGCCAACATGAACAGCAGCCATAAAACATGATGTCATAGGATACCTAGTAAATCTGTCTCCATGTCAGTATATTAATCTAAGAGTTCCTCTGTAAATTCTTTTACACAAATAGAGCATACAACAATTTGTGTAATAAAACTCATTGTTTCATGCTGGTTTTACGACTTTTGTTATGGTTATTCTATATTGGCTTTGTAACCTCTTATCTAGGATCTTTATTGCATGGGTGATGACACAATGCAGAGTGAGTGATTGACATTATATTAAATAATTTAAGTATGATTTGTTAGACCTTGTTGTTATGCTGGGGTTATACAGGGTATATCAAGACCGCGACCGAAAACAAAGCCAGGAGGTAGTATTAGTGATATCAAACACAATGCAAGTAAAAATTTTACAAAAAAAATCGTAATTTTTTTTTTTGTTATTTTTTACATATCGTCGTATTTGAGTGATTAAACATAGTTTTTCTAAAATAATGACGTACATCGCTTATTTTTAAACACGCAATGGTACGTAAGGGTTTAAATAACTATTTTTGCAAAAACCTAGGTATTTGCCCCTCAAAAAACATGATTTTTAAAAAATTGTTAAAAAAATAAATCCGCCGCTTATTTTGCAACATTTTTAGTTGCATTGTGTCCGTAGCCGCTATGGCTACCACCTGGCTTCGTTTTCAGTCGCGGTCTTGATATACCCGGTATTATACGAAAGATACTCGAAACCATTATGCACTTAAAAACTAGGTTGAACCCG
Source organism: Deilephila elpenor (assembly GCA_949752805.1). Classification (NCBI taxonomy): domain Eukaryota; kingdom Metazoa; phylum Arthropoda; class Insecta; order Lepidoptera; family Sphingidae; genus Deilephila; species Deilephila elpenor. Next base: position 9,642,426 of record OX457107.1, on the reverse strand, counting down.
AAACGCTTTGCACCTGAATCTTCATGTCTAGATTTACATCATTGTGTACGGTTGTCGTTATCCCGGAGTAAAGGAATATTCTGCTACTAGCTTTTCAGTGGCCGCCAATCTCATTCATCAAATGATACTCAACAGCAAATATGTTACTTCATGTCTATTTCTCCCACCAAGCAGTAGTGAAAATGCACTGTTGTGTTTCGGTTTGAAGAACATTGTAGCCAGAGTAACTACTAGACATAATGAGGCTTAGCATCTTATGTCTCAGGATGGCGAGCGCAGTTGAATGCCAAGTATTGCCTTGTAATTTATGATGTTGTTTGGTTTTGCTACTGTCCATGAGCGGTAGTATCGCTTACCATCAGGCGAATGGCTCGTCTCGCCAAATATCGCACTGAAAAAAATCGGTTTTCTGTGAGTCTATGTTACCATCCAACAAAGCCGATTCAGTACTGAAGTTTTATCGAACAGTAAAGCACACCACATTATCCATAATCCCTCAAAAGCATTAAAATATATTATAGTTGCAAACTTCCACTCCACAGCTCTAACACCAAGGCACAGTAAACGGAGATTAAGTGCACCCTACTAACGTAACTTAATGTAGAAAAAGATAAAACTTGACGTATTGTTCATCGTATATCACGGCCGGTTTCACACGAGACGTTTTTTTTGCACCAACACTGCTTGCGGAGGATTTGAGAAAATAATTTAAAATTTTCCAGCGGTTAGTGGATAAAGGGATATAGTTTGAATATTAATTTGTTTAAAAATATACATTTGGATGTTCGAAAGTGGAGATCATTGGTTTTACTGATGTCTTAGATTTCATTATTATCATGGTGTTTCTTATTAAGAATATAAAAAGCAGGCATATAATAGACTGATTGTAGACCCATAGTCCATATTATATGGTAGCTTTTGTACTGAATTACTTATAAAGTCTCTGTCCTACTTCATAGACAGTGCATATATCACGTCACGAAATAAATTGGTAGACGTGAAATAGACTAAACATTAATAATTACTCTATTTTAACGCTTAGTTAAGAATGAAGTTGACTAATGCAAACAAAAAATGTTACGAGCACTGATCAAAGTACTGTGATTTGATAATTGGCCAGAAATATTCCATTTTTTTTTTCTGATTTAACAAGATGATCATTCTGACTACTGACAGGAACTACGAGAGACTTTTCGGTCTCACAAACACTCACACCTGAAGCAAATATGTGTGGATTACAAAAACATGTGTCTCGGTGCGGAGATCGAACCCGCGGCTTCTAGTTTCACAGCCGGCGTCTAACCAACTGCGCCAACATTTATGGGTAAATTTCCACTCTTAGTGGCGCAAATAAAACTAAATATATTACCATATCGAATGGACTTTTTCCCACACAGTGCAAGTAGGTACCTAATTATGCTACCATACGGTTATTTTGTTGATAAAAAGAATCCAGCATTTAAGTGTTCAAAGATTTGCAAATTCGTAATTCTGCAAATACAGCAATTCACAGACAAAATAAAGTTTTCATATTATTCGAACATTGCCGCAACATTCATATCATCGTGTCTAGACACTGCGAAATGAAAATAAAGTCATCGCGACGTTCACACGACTTCAAAGATCTCTGAATGTTCGGCATATAAATCTTTCGGCGAATTAAATATGAATTATAAAATGAGATCACGTTTAATGCGAGTATTGTGTAAATGGATTTTTTTTGTTGCTTTCGTAGGCAGATGAGCTAGACTGCCAGGGTGCTCAGTTCCGCTGCTTATGGGCTCTCCAATGCGAGGGACGCAAACAAGCAGAAGGAAGCAGCAACCAGAAAAAAGAAGAAGGAAGAAAGGATGGAAGGAGGAAGAAAGGGGTCGTTGGGCCTCTGGCTATCTCACTTGCCGAACGAAACACAACAAGCAGAGCTGATATTTGACTCTGGTCACCTATAAGTCAGTGGTACCGCCGCGGACGAGCCGACCCATTCATGCCGCAGTTACATGACTACCGTGTGGTACCAATCTAAATAAGTTCGTGAGTGTGCCTTATTTCCTCCTTCTTATCATCCTAGATCCTTCCAGCAAATATTAAACAGAAATTAAATTGGTATAATTGTGTGAAATAATCACCTGTCGCGAACCGCTTGCCCGTTGCGGTGTAAAGCAGTTACTGTTCCAGAATAAAAATCAATCAATATGTTTAGATTTGAGAACATTAAATATTTATGTTTTATTTTGGAGCGGTAATAAGAGCGCTTTCAAATTGAAAAACCATAAAATAAATACAAATTATTTACCCAAATGCCCTGAAATTAATATTTAAAAGTAAACTTTGGGTACATTAGATTTTTCAAATGAAAAATTTCGCAATTACGCGGCAAGAAAAATTTAACAATCCTAAGCAGGGCTTATAATCACGCTGTAATAAAAAATGATTTATAGCACATAATACGTAAGTTCGCATCTGAAACTTATAAAATAAACATGTGCTGGTGTTTTTGTGTCACAAATTAATTAAGCAATTTGCCTATAAATTATAAGTAGTATAAATCTCCATTAGTTTTATTACGTTTGTACATTTTATTATGCCTATTTTGTAGGAGTGTGCGGTGGATAAATATTTGACCGTGTGTCATGAAGGTACATTAGTTTGATAAGAGATCTATTCGGCAATGAGCTCATATTATACACCAAAGCTTTTTTAATGGTAGTATTGATATCAGTATGAATTATATAGATTTTAATAGTATACAAAATCAAAAATAAAATCTAGAACCTTTTGGCAAATGTAATACTATTCAAAATATTCAAGAGTTTATCATCTCTTGCCGACCGACGTAATTTTGCCGGCCTGATTTCAATCGATATACACTCTGAATATAAACTGGTTCACTTACGAAGTATTTTCGACAAACAAATATGGCTACTATCCGGGCTTAGACAAATATAATATTAGCAAATATATTACGTAGGTATCACCGTAATGTCTATTCCTTCTGACAAACAGCAGTGTAAATGCATTGTTGTGTTCTGGTTTCAAGGACATTTTAGACAAATTAACTACGAGACATAATGAGACTTAACATCTTAATATGTCTCAGGATGGCGAGCGCAGTGGAATGGCAAGATCTGCTTTCTAATTCATGGTGTTGTTTGGTTTTGTTACTGTCCATGTGCGGTCGTATCGCTTACCATCAGGCGAATGGCATGCTCGTCTCACCATTTATCGCCATAATATTAAAAAAGAACTGACCCTCCAAAATCTTTCACTCCACGTAATTGCAATTGACAAATAAATCACAACATATTAACTAAGCGACGGTAAATAAAACAAATTGTTACGTTTATTTAAAGCTGTTCAAAAGAAACTTAGGTGAAACGGACCTCACGACGAAACCCCACTCAAATCCTTTTCAAAGTGTCCCAAACCGCTGGTCCACTTTAATGTTTTGGTGCAATTTACGTAAGTTGGAGGGAGCCGCGGATTGTGTTTCTTGGAAAAACCATTCAGATAAGTTGCGGTCAGTTCAATACTTTAGAATCAGATTAAACTCTGTTAGTATTCTCGAAAGGTTTCATGTGATTTTTATTTTTACGATAAGATAAGAAGCCAAGAAGATGCGAAACGCAAGTATTTTTATGCTTTCGATAATCGTATGACTGCAATGAAACTATTTAAACAAATATTTTTAAAAGGAATAATTTTATTTTTTTAATATCCTCTGCCTTGTTTCAGTCACCAAAATAGACAGCGTATTGATGACTGATAATGAATTATTTCATGAGTATAGTCTTTGTTCTCTTATTAACACGAAATACTTTATTAACTTGTCAGTCTTAATAAACAGAAAATTAATCATTTTATATACAAGTATGACTGGTTTTTCACTGTTTTTACAGTATAAGCTTTCTATAGAAACTCGATGTCACTGTTCTTTTTCTTTCTGGCTAGCGTTATCTTTTCTGGAGCGAGTGATTACATTCCAGCTCAATCGATAAGTTAAGCTATTTCAGTCTTTGATATCCTCGAATTTAAATAAATAAATAAATAAATAAATACACCCAACAGTCACATACATAGGTTCAGACCCCACACTAAGATCGAGTCTTGTGTCGTGGGTATCAGGAACTACGAGAGACTTTGCGGTCTCACAAACACCCAGACTCGAGACAAATAAATGTGAATCACACAAATATTTATTCCGGTGCGGGGATCGAACCGGCGGCCTCGCCTTTCACAGCTGGCGTCCAACTGCGCCACGGAGGCTGACAAAATTAAGTCTGTTTAAGTCTCAATGTTTCTGTGTACACAAATATATTCTACAACCTCTCAATTGCACGCCGCAAATTGGCGAAGTTGCTCCTCTGTTCTCGCTCCGCGCTCTTCGCTTGCGCCATAACAAAGCAGTTGAAACTTTTTAGCTATGTGTTCATTGTTCGGACAGGTACAACTTCAAGTTTTTCTGTCTCCGACTACGTGAGTGTGGAACTCCTCAATTTGTTAACTTTAAACGTCCTGGTACATGTGTTACACACTCTGGCAAGCCGCTTTATTGTGAATACTTTCAAAACCAGGCATGTGATAATGTAGATCAAATTTAAAATTGCGTTTATGAAAATAATCAAAGCCAGGAAACTCTAGCTTCATCATTTAAATAGTCAGGGTATATTAAATATGATGGATTCAATATTTGAATGGTATGAATGCAATATATGAATCTAATATTACGTGAATTATTCCGTTTGAAAAAAAGAAGGCATTGTTCGATTTTTTCTTAAAAAATATAGACGTATTAATGATTGTAAATACACGGGTAGGCTTTAAAAATGACGTGGTCTAGTTGCAGCTTCACGTTACGTATAATGAATGTGTACCTAAACACAAATAAGTATGAGTTTTTGTTGTGTGCAATTTCAAAAGTTACAGTTGTCTTCAAGTGTTGTATATATCCTAGTTATCTTCTTGATATTAGTATGCACCAAACATCATGTTAGTTTGTTGGCGACGTGATGGCTCTGATCCTTTAGAGTTTAGACATACGAATATGCTGCAATCGGGCTAACAAAGTAGCAAAATAGAAACAAAAATTTCGCACGTTCGTATCAATAAAACACTCAAAACAAACAAATTGTGCATGACAATACATTCACTACAATTACCGTACACTTTGTATTATCCCAGCTGCTGAAGCGTGTTCTCGTTACAAATTGCCTTCTTTTTGTATCAAAATAAACAAATCATTAAATTAAATTCTACGCTTCCGTGATCAGGTCCCTTGTGATGGAGAAATTGGAGAGGAAATCTTTATAAATAAGATTGGTACTGCCGTCACTGCGTGGTATTATGAAACTATTGAGTTTATTTTTATACATTTTTTTGATCTTAGGTATTTGGTCATTATTTTTTCAAGTGGAAGAGGGTTGCTCGTTATTGCTGTAGTCATAATGGGTGGCAGAAATTTTGGTGGTATCACTGACTTAGAAAAAACATGGAGTACCTATAGGGACGTGAAGTATACAAAAACATCAAGAAAATATATCACGATGTTCATCGTTAATAAATTACAATTATTATTATTTTTTAAAAGTGCGTGGTGGCCTGTTGGTAACGGACCAGACGCGGCTGCCTACATGTTCACGGTGGTCGCGAGTTCAGATCCCAGGGCACACCTCTGACTTTTCGGAGTTATGTGTGTATTGATAGTCAATCACCATGCACTTTAACGGTGAAGGAAAACATCGTGAGGAAACCTGCATACCGTAGCGATTTTAAAGAATTTCTATGGTATGTAAGTCCGCCAACCCGCACTAGGCCAGCGTGGTGGACTGTATGGCCTAACCACTCTCAATCGATTCTCTCGATTGTAGAGTAGGCCCGTGCCCTGCAGTGGGACGTATATGGGCTGATATAGTATATAGTATAGTATTTTTTTTTTATACGCGTAAACGACAACGATGGCTTTTATGTCCGCTGTGCTATCCGCAATGCATGTTCTCTTACCGGATAAATAAAAAGTATTTTAATACTAGCCGTCCCAGTGATCTTCGTACCGCCCAAAGAGTAAATTCTTAACATTTCCGAAATGCTGAACATACCAAAATGAAATATCCTTTTATAGGTTGAAATGAAAGTATTTTTCAGATTTTATCCTTATTTTAGTTTATTTTTGAGGTCCAACTCCCTCATAATCATAAAGGAGACCGGCGCCTGATATAATACCTAAATATTATGACGTCACAGATAGAGTTTGGGTGAGAAAGCCTATGACATTAAGTCCGTCTGTATACAATTTTATATAGAGTTTCAAAATAAAAAATAAAAATAAAGTCACGACAATAAACTAATAAATAAATCACAATACGGAAGAAGCTGAATCCCAGATATTCTTGCTTCTCTGTTGTCGCTTTAAGTTGTTCCGTCAGCGTGAAATTGGCGTCGAAACTTGTAAATACGAAATTGAATATTTTACAAAGAAAAATAAGGGATATAACTTGTACGGATGCATTGACTAGTAAGTGGTGCAAGATAAACGAGTGTTCTTGCATGAAAAGATGAAGACAGTTGAAAATAATATGAGATATTTTTTACACAAATTGCTTTGCCTTCTCACTTTATTTAATTTTTTTTTCTAATGCAATTAAGTATCATCTATACATATAATAAAAATGTAAATGGTCGATGTTTGTACATGGAAGATATTTAAGAAATTTCAGTGCGGGGGGTCTTTATAACAGCAACAGAATCCAAAACAATTATTTTTAGAATTTTTGTCTGTCTGTCTGTCTGTCTGTCTGTATGTTTGCTTGCGCATCACGCGAAAACTACTGCACCAAATGAGATGCGGTTTTCACAGTTGTATTGCTGTAGGTTCAACTTAAAAACTGGTATATGTTGCATTTGCATACAGGGTGTTTCTTTTTGTTTGCTTGCACATTACTCATAAACTACTGCACCAAATGAGATGCGGTTTTCACAATTACAATGATGCAGGTCCAACTTAAAACTGGTATATATTTCATTTACATACAGGCTGTTTCTTTTTGTTTGCTTGCACATTACTCAAAAACTACCATACGAAATGAGATGCAGTTTTCACAGTAATAATGGTGCACGTCCAATTTGAAAACTGGTATATATTTTATTTATAGACAGGTTGTTTCTTTTTATTTACTTACGCATAACGCAAAAACTACAAGACGACATGAGATGCGGTTTCACAGTTATATAGGTACAAGTCCAACTTAAAAACTGGTAAATGTCTTATTTACATACAGGATGTTTCTTTGTATTATGGAAGATAAATGAGAAAAACTAATATTCCCCATATTAACACTGGATTAACACTTAGGCTACATTTTATCCAGATAAATTAAGTGTTCCCGTGGGATGAGGACGGAAATCCGATATATTTGTTACTTTTTATACTCAAAGGGATGCGATGGGCGTGGATTACATACCTTGAGTGAGAATGAGATAGGACGGGCGGGATATAACGGGACGGGATGGGACGGGATAAGAAATACCAAATAATCTATACATGTATATATTTTTAAATAAAGTTAATCACGCAGACGAAGTTAGCGGGCAGAAGCTAGTAATAAATAATTTGATTTCAAAACAAACAAAGAAAAATTTAAAAAATATGGAAACTAAACGATCAAGCCCGTTTCTCTTGTATTCAGACCGCTCCAAGAGGTTGAGGGCGAACTTTCTATATGAAAAGATAAATCAGCTCAAAGCAGTTCTGAAAGTTTACAAGAAACAACGTTCAGAGAACTCGCAATTTTTAATTTTTTTCGCAAAGTTTTTTAACTGTGGTTGATTGCAAGCGAAATGTTGGCGTGCAGCCCTGGAGATAAGCCGTAGCGCTGGTAAGGCTTCTTTTTTCTAAAGCCATGCCTTAAAGGAACGAGGCCTGTATATTTTCCGTTTCATCGAGCTATTATTGCTTAGGGTTGGATTATGATTTATTTGCGAAGAATTATATTTTCAAAATATTTTATGTAATTGTGTCACGTATATTTTACTGGACTAGTTGTTGGTATTTTCTCCAGATTTCAAAAAGTTTGCGTCTCGGGTCGGGCAAAGTGATATTAGATTTTTCTATTCATTACTAGCTCAGAGTCTCGCCCCCTATCACGTAGTGAGACGGAAAATACAAGGCGAAACGTGGTGTTCTGGTTGCACCTCTGCCTACACCTGATGGGAAAAGGGCGTGTATGTGTATGTATTATTAAGATATTATAATAGTTATATAATATACTTCCCCTATTCACCTTCGTAATAAGTCCACCACACCCAATAATATACCAGTAATATGAATTTACTGACCCGATGAAATGCGCAAAGCCCAGATTGTATGTGTAATATTGTCCCATTGAAAGTGCAAGCCGCAAATAAGAAACGGATCTGTGGCGAGAGAAAATTGGATTTTCCTTCAATCCACTGTGTGGAGACTGTAGGTACAAAAATTGAAACTGGCTTCACATCGATACCACGTAATTGGTTTATGGTCATAATTGATGTAGGTAGTGTTCGCTGTTTATTGAGAATCGTCTTCTTTTGTTTGTTTGCTGTTTCACAAACGTTGCAAGAGGTTTGTCTAGACTAAAGCTTTTATTGTTGAAAATAATTTCAGCATTTAGCACGTAGCCACGGAATGTTTTTGGATGCTTCTAAATAAGTCAAATCATTTGTTGAAAAACATGTTGAAAAAAACATGTTGAAAGATATACATATTACGCCAGCCCTTCATAAATGTGAGTTAATATCAAGTAGGCAAATAATACAGGGTATAACGTGACTGCGACCAAAAAAGAAACCAGGTTGTAGTTTATGTGACTTCAGACACAATGAAACTAAAAATTTCGCAAAGCAAGCAACGATTATTTAAACTTTTTATTTATCGTCATGTTGGTAAATACGTAATTTGGTAATGTACATCCTTTTATTTTTGAAGACGCAATGGTACGCAACGTTTGATATAAGTATTTTAGTAATAACTATGTATTTAACAACTGAGTATGATTTAAAAAAAAATTAAGTTGCCTCACTTTGTGTTTCGAAAATTTTACTTGTATTGTGTCTGTCCCACTAAAACTACCGCCTGGCTTCGTTTTGGTGGCAGTCTGGATATATCCTGTATATTCATCAATAAAAAATACACAAAAAACTATGTAACAAATGTATCAAAAATTGTATTAGCTTGCAAGTACATTTTACTGTGGCTCGTATGAATATGCGATAAATATGTCATCTAGAATAGCTGGCTAAAAAGTCCAATAAAAAAAAAAAACTCAGCCGCTATCCAGCTGGCCACTCTTTTGCGTGACAGACTTTATTTCGGATATCTGCGTTTGAATCTGTTTGTTTATTACATTGAAAAAAGTTTCGATGTTTAGGAAATAATAATAATTTTAAAAGTGGTACGGCATTTTTAAAAATGTTGTTTTAAACATCATCCCTGATCAACTTATTATTACTAAGATGTATGGCACTGCACTGTGTTCATCACTCCGAGAGTTTATGTGAATTAGTAGCAAAGGATTCATATAACCCGATTCCCACCGGCTTCCCTTTTATACGTGGATTGAACATACTTTCATTAGCTCCAAATTTCGTTTGAGAGTTTGATTACTCCATTATGAAATCACCCTTAGCCCCAGTTGTGAATGCATAAAAATTACTGAGTAGAAAAAATAATTGCGGTACAGTACCACAATTATCTTTTACAAACAACTGTTCACAGTATTTTAGTAATATCTCAATTCACAAAACTAAAATTGTATTTTCGAACCTAAAACTACATAGTAAAATAAATTCACTCTTAACGTACAAATAAGCGGACTAAACTAAGTTTCATAGGCGGCCGTTAGCAAAACATTGGTATTTCCAACCTTAACTAAATTACCCATACGAGCAAGGACCACGTGTCGCCGAATTTATTGTGTTTAAACGCCCCATACAATTCACTGTATTTTACACTGTAATTGCTGTTTTTGTTTATCGTGCCATATGGTATTTAATATAGAAATTAGAATTTAGAAGTGTTTGGAAATGCACCTGTGTAGCTTATAATGAGACGTACGCAGCAAAGTTCATATACGTGTTGCAATATTTATTTTTAAATAAATACAGTCACACACATATCCCTTTTTCCACAAGAGGAAATCTCAAATTCGATACCCCCAAAGAGGCCGAAAGGAGTCTATACCTATCACCGGTCTTCATGCCTGGCACGCTTACGGATATTGCGGTCTAGTTGACCCGGATCACCAGCTAAATACTCTTGGTAGCCGTTACACGCATTATTGGCGGTACTATGTGTTCGAGGGCGAAAGCGCCCTGAACAAACATAAAATCATAAATTCATTTACAAGTATAATTGTATTAAGAGGGCCCGTAACTATCAGAATATTTTCAATCCTATAACCGCGGATTCTCAAAATAAATGATGGATCGCACAAAAATTACACTCTTACCTTACTGCTCATCTAAAGCAACTACGCAAAAAAAGCATTAAGGCTGACACCGACCTTAAAAAATATTTAGGTATATTAGAATTTTAAAAGATTAATTTTATTCCTATCTTTTTAAGTACAGTTAAGAAGTCGATTTTTTTTTATTAATTTTTATTTGAACTATATTAAAATATTGTTTATTTCTCCTCTTTAATAAATTAGTAGGCTTTAGTGAATCATGCAGACTTACTGTGCATTGATAGTATTTACATGTCACTATTATTGTAAAGAATTTTGTTATGTGTAGATTTTTTCACGATATTTCAATTACTATTAAAGCAATAATTGACTATTCAACTATGGTTAATCAACATTAATTAATAGCGCATAATTAGAACGTATAACGCGCACAATCATTCAAATTAGCTCCATTGATATGAACAGACCATGTAATTCATGTTTTGATGTATTACTCTATCACTGTTAAATGCTTTAATTTGAGCTTTTGAATACGCCTGCGTTCATTTAATACTTCTTAAACATAGTAGTATAAAGGCGGGGCTTAATGCCAAAGGCAATTTCAAACAGCCAACCTTAGACTGATGCAGACATAAATTAAAAAGGTGCACAAATATGGCTGCGTTAATATTATTCGAACAAGTATTTAACCTCTTAAAATAGGAGGTGGAAACAGGTGTTAGTCCTCTAGCAATCTGGCTCACTATATAAATACGTGAGCAAATCTGTCACTTTACTTGAATTTTCTGTGACTGTTGTACCGCCCCGAAAAAACCGGCCCTCTCATAATACCTAGTCTAAAGTAACTGCAGTGTGGCACTACTACTAAATGGATCTGACGTCATCAAACCTCATTACTTTAGTTATACTATACAAAAATAGATTTCGATTGGACGAACATAATATAAGCAATAGATGTCTAAGTGGATATAAATATTCTTTTAGTAAAGTATGTGATGTATATTTTGCCCTCATTCATTATCTAGGGTCCCATATATCACATTTACAAGTCAACTGTCCCGACTTATGAATCAGATTTATTTACGAAACGTAATTATTGTGATAATAACTAAAAGACCACAATCTTGTGATGGGCGGAGCGATTTGCACATAATACAGCGATTTAATGAAAGTTACAGAGCCAGTCTGTAGTTATTTACAGAAATAAACACCTCTCGACCCCTCGACTGCCTCGGTGGCGTAGTTGTATTACGGTACGGTTACAAAGCAGAGGGCTCGGGTTCGAGTCCCGGGTCGGGCAGCGTGATATTGGGATTTTCTATTAATTATCAGCCCGGAGTCAGGAATTTGTGCCCGATATGGCGATAGGCTCGCCTCCTATTACGGGACGGAACATACAAGGCGAAATGTGGGTGTCCTGGTGGCGCCTCTGCCTACCCCTTCTGGGATAAAGGCGTGAGTTTATGTATGTATGTATGTAATAAACACCCCTAGCTGCCTCTATGGCGAATTTGTACTACCGTTCGTTCCATCGTCATCATCAGCCGTAATGCGTTTACAGCTGGATATATTCCTTTCCTATAGCACGCAACTGGGCTCGATCTTCAGTCCATCGTCTCCAACCGCTACCAGCCACCCTACGAAAATCGCTCCACCTGGCTGGAGTACGTTTACAAGTGTACAAAGTACAAGATCAAAGTGGTACGAGTGAAATTTGCAATTTGCCGTGGATTGTATAAATATTGTTGCGTATAGATTAGATTAGCTGTCGTATTTCAGTTGGTTCGAGGGATAATATCTTGAAATGCGAAAAATCTACAGTTTGTGCAATAGCGTGATGTCACGCAGGTGTTAAAACTGGGAAACATAATCCAAACTGGTATACAAATGCCACCACCATGGGACTTGTGCATGGTGTAGAATAAATAAATAAATAAATACATCCAACAGTCACATACATAGTCCTGACCCCACACTAAGATCGAGTCTTGTGTCGTGGGTATCAGAAGCTACGAGAGACTTTTCGGTCTCACAAACACCCAGACCCGAAACAAATACCTGTGGAAATAGCCAAAGCCAAGCAGAAATGGAAATCTTTAGAAGAGGCAAATGTCGAAAGACAAGCTGTTATAATAACAATAAGCGCAAATATAATAATCCGTTACCGATTTGCAACATGTAATAATAGTTAAGTTATAATATTTATAGTACTAAGTTATAATCTTAATAGAAATATGCAATAGATAAACAAACAGCAATAAAGGCTTAATGTTTTTTTAGATTTACGCGAATGTTACACATTGAAATAAAACTATTTTATACGGATTTTATCGCGATTTAGTTTAATTTTTTTTTTCACTTTTTTTAACTTCACGTTTCGATTAATTTACAGCTTTCGTGGTCCCCGAAAAATTTAACAAAATCGCGATAAAATCCGTATAAAATAGTTTTATTTCAATGAGCAATAAAGGCTTATTTTATTTATTTTATACACGAGACCAATTACAATTGCAAGGGGGGATAATCGACCCGCCTTATCTGCTGATGATTATAATAATTTCCCGCTCACACGCTCGCTCGTTCACCAAAACCGCGGCATAAGATCTATTAGTCCTTATCTCAATAATAAACGAAAATATATTACACTCATGTAGACAACATAATTGCCTCCTTAGCACCTCTCTGTTGCGTAACAAAGCTTGTTACTCCGAACTTCGCAGTTGTATGTCTAGATTTTAGCAATGTCTGAACTTGATTGTAGTGGTAATTAGGTGGTAGAAATCTGGGCTACGGAATAGGGGGGACAAGACCTTAACCGTAATTTTGTTTATAAAATGTTGACAGAAAAGGATTTAAAATAAAAACAGTATTTGTTCAAAATAACGAAGTTAAGTTTATTCTAATTCATTTCTTTTTTCAATTTAAATTAGCACTGGGTATCCGGCCCGGCTTTGCCCAGGTGCAGTACTTTTTGAGTGTAGTGCACATCAGAAACTTATTATTTTGCTTAATAACTGTTTTAAATTTTTATTCACCGAGACAAGCGGAGAAGCATTACGGAAACAGTAGCATTTTCGGGATAAAAATGGTAGTATTTGTGTGAATCCAGGATATCAGCTACCCCATGCCAAATTTCAGTTTCATCAAAATTGGTCAAATCGTTTGATTGTGAAGATGTAACAAACACACAAACTTTCTTTATAATATTAGTAATAGGGTAGAATATTATTAGAATAAGATTTCATGATTCTTATACTGACACGATTCAAAAACAATATCAACCCCCGTGTGAGTCTTTTTGACGGATTTTTGCCAACATGTAAGCTTGCCGCTACTCTAGCCGATACGAACATTCCCCCACGGGCATAATAATAATTCAACAAAGAAACTGTAACATAAAAATAAAAAAACACCACAAAAGTCAGCCAAGTCCACATTTCGACAAATGTAAAATTCACTCCGAAATTATTCCTACAATTACGCGCAAGTATGTACCAACTAAAGAACCCAGTGCAACATTTCGCGACAATATACGTACTGAAATTCTGTATTCACAGGTAAATACGACAATACGTGGAATTAACTACGTATAATTTTCAGGAGAATGTCTCTTTGTGAGGCGTAGGTACATTCAAAAATGTTAAATGTTCGTGAATAAACTACTTCCTTCCTTTATCGCCAAGTCTGCGCTTTAATAGACCAAGCTTATGTTGCTCGGAATATTCGGCGCTAGCTGTGACGGATTTTCAGATATTAGATAGGTAAATTTTCAAACATAATGTTTTCATTTTAGTACTTTGACGTAACTCCGTACGGTGCTGTGGAAATATTAATAGGATATAAGTAAACCATATTCTCAGAGATATGAAATATTTTAGAAGAGTCTTGTAAAGATTACATTATTTGCTTATATGATGGTCCTCAGGAAGTTCCTAGGTATAAATAGTTTTCAATTGGTTTCGATAAATATTTTTGGTAGAAGTGTATGTTCTGCATTCGACCTCTTATGACTGAAGATAATGTTTATTTTAAACTAAACGAATTCTACTAAATAATAAAACAAACAACAACTATCAGACTGAAGCACATCGGAACTAATAAAACCCGAATATATTTCGCACACACAAATCATTTGCACAGCCCATAAAACGAATCCGAAACAAATTTCCGAAACATAGATATTAACCTAAATTATTTAATGCTTTCCGTGGAGTTTCGAAGTAAAACAATATAAGTTAATTTCATATAAATGGATGATTCAAGATCCGCACTACCGCTATAAATTAAAATCAACTTTACGAGCCTATAAAAGGACGGCTGACGAACTATGTGCTTTACGGCTAGAATTACACATCCTAAATCTACTTTTTACTACGCAACAGTAGTTTCAGAGTTTAAAAAAAACAAAAATATACAATGGTGAAAACATGACTTACAAGTCAATTGCCGTACAAGTATGGAACCTCACAAATCTGCCTGACTACGGTTGGTAAAAATGGTGGTAAACGAAACAACCAAGTCGCCGTCTGATACGTAAGTATCTTAATGCCCAATTATTTACATAAATACATACACGCTTTTTTCCCAGAAAGGATAGGCCGAGGTGCTACCAGGACACCCACATTTCACCTTGTGTGTTCCGTCCCATGATGTGAGAAGGGGCGAGCCTATCGCCATAGCGGGCACAAATTTGTGACTTCTAGCTGATAATGAATATAAAAATCCAATATCACTTTGGCCGACCCGGAATTCGCACCCGTAAACTTTGTAATCGTACCGTAGTACAACGACGTTTTTCGGCTATAATGTCCTTCAAACCAAAACACAACAGTGCTTATACAGTACACATGGGTGCTTAGTGGCAGAAGTAAAGCAAGCGGCGATAAACCTAGACGTCCTCTCATATGAGGGACCTGCTTAACTGGCACCCGGCTTTAAGTCGCTAATCATCGTTAGTCAAAATTGTTATAGAGCAAACGTAATTCAGTACGGCTGAGTCGTTCTGAATTCTACTGCGTTAATTAAATCCGTCTGATAAGTTAACTACATTTGTATGGCAGCTAAAAATTGTGAAGGTGAGCTAGGTGACTCCGCTGTCCATTTCAAGTTCATTAATAAAATTATTTCACCCTTTTATGTTCTTTCTGTTTTAAAAGACGGCAAATCCGCTATTTGGTATGTAAAATAATTTATGCAACAGTTTAATTAACTTCAAAAAATAAAGTACGTATCTACATAAATGTTTATATTTTAAATGTAAACGGAAACACGGAAGCAGATATGTATTGCTTTTTGGCGAAAAATTTACTATTGGGTTGTACAAAAGATCTATCACGTAGTAAAAAATAATAACATCAAATTCGACTCTATAGATACTACGTAGATTATAACTATATCAAATAAATTATATAGGTGTATAAAACTTACCTTTAAATTCGCCTTTCCATTGATAGAACCACCTAAAATCAGTGTATAATCTTCATTGAAGTAAATTTCATTGCTGAGGTCTTCATTTTCCGTTTGTAATGGAGCGCAGTCTATGTAAAATGTTGCTGAATCTTTATCTACACGAATGAGTAAATTTGCCCAATCCTGCGTCACATCTATTCCTATATCCACGCCTATTGGTTCACTTTTCTTTAGTCCTTCCACATAGATTCTTGACGACGACGGTCCAGAAGCAATGATGCATAAATTGAAAATCTTTTGTTTGAGATTATTCTCTATAGTGAAGATACATGATGACGTCACTTCGTACAGTTTAAATATAGCATTTATTATGTATGGTGCTGTTATGTGTTCTTTGCTAATTGACAGATCTTTAATTGGTATTTCAATGACAGAATCACTGAAATTTAAAGCGTAGAAGTCGTCCTTTCCTGCTATCGTTCTGCTTTCGTCAACTTTTAGTTTGAAGACGTCGAGAAGTTTGAATTCATCTGAAACAAAATCAGTATTAATTAGGATTCACTCTATTATTATAGCTAATACACTGTTAATAATTTAGTTAACCAAAGCATAGGCTGTAAACGATGAGTTCCTGGCTTTGATTTCCAGCTGTCAATTTTTATAAATTTTTATCAAGGCGGTCGTTATCCAGATGGATTCTATATTATATCAGTGTTTTCGAAATAAATTGTGTCATTAGTAAAAAACGGTTCGAAAGTTGTTCCAACGAGGTACAAAGACGCACCCTTGTATTAACCCAAGTTCCGACTAATCTTGATCAAAAGGTAATGGCGACAGTCACGGTAGGTTTTTCGCCGAAAATTATTGCCGAGAATGCGTTAACTTTTAAAGGAGAAAGGGACTTAACCTTGGCTTTTGTAGTCTTGAAAAAGTTTCTTAATTAGTGTTAAGTTGATCGTCATTTGTTTTAAATGTTCCTATTTATCTTGTTATACATGTGGTAATTAAAAAAATGGAAGGCAATTTCTTTTAGACTGAGTTGTCACAGACAGTTATAGTTTACTGTTGGTAGAATATTATGATCCCGCCTGTTAGTACACATATAATATGATGATAGAGAAGCTATCACAGTTATCCATGCAAGTTTGTCGCGTTAGTACTCATTCAGCCTGTGTTATTCGTTTCTTATAATGGTGCAGTAACTAAAGCCACCTGCTTAGGTGGTTCTGTGATCAATCTAAAAGCAGCTCGTTCATGAGTGCATAAAAATATAATTACCTAATACATCGTCGGATGGTAATACAGTAGAAATCATTGAGGAACAGACAACGAAATACCTGAGAACAAAACAAACATTGCTTATTAAAAATGTATGACATGAAAAGAATAAAACACTCTAAAATACTACAGAGCTTCTATCACCAATTATACTACTACAATATTTTTATTTTATAATACAATATGTATATATAGCCTATTATAATAGTACAATCTCTCAATTATATAGATTTGTAGACCCATTCGATATCTACATATAAGTTAATTTTAGCTGAATTGATCGCGTGAGCACGCAAAAAAAAATCGAATTCATTTCAATTTTAGTCAGTTTTGCTGTTATTTGTATTCATAACGACCTATATTTTACTAAATATTCTATACGTAACAACAACAATGACGATACACCGAAAATTGAACAGAAATTGTAAACACTTCAAAGTTCGTCAACTAAACAAAACCACGGACATTACGTAAAATAAAAATAACCATAAAAAGAAGGTATAAAAAGGGTGCCCAATGGGCAATAGCGAGAACCCATCGATCACGTCAAGGTTTGAACTCCCGAGTACCCAGTGTTAACCTTTTACTACGAACGGTTGACACTTACGGAACGCTCCGTGATCCCCAAAGGAATGAAAAATGGCGGATGAAACTTTTGAAATTGGAATAGTTTGCGGTTCTTGAAGCGATTGCTTGGGAATCGTAGTTGATATAGTTTCAATATAAATGAGGTTTTAATCGACGGAGGTTGGAGTTTAAGGTTTCTTTAGGAGGTAGATACTTCCTGTGGATACAAATAGGCCAAGTTAATTAGATAGCCACTGCGTTGCATTCAGCAAATGAAATTATCTGATATATAACAATTGTTACGTATTCCTTTTGAAATATTACTTCTCTCAATTCAGTCCTTTCTATCACCTCTAATTTTTCAAACATAAAAAATATGAAGCAGGTGTCACCACTTTATAATTGAAGTGAGGCAACAATCGTTCGTATAATAATAAACAAAACCGTTTTAGACTATCCATCGCACAATGCGTATAACTTGAACTGGGGCTGATAGAAGAAGGCAGTAGGTATAGAAATACTAATGATTATTTATAATTTTTTATTCTAATAGGTTGTTCCACAACATTTTGAAGGAGGAGGCTTATGTTCAGCTATGAATTTCTTGTAGTTGAGGATGAATAATATACCATTTTTGCCAAACTAAATATAATTATAAAACATAATTTCAAACTTCATCAACTTTATAAGCTCCGTTTTACCTACTATTTCCTGAAGCGATAAATAAATATCACACGTACCAGTGACGACGTACGAAACCCATTACAACGAAGGTTCGGTTAGGATAAGACGAATGTGCTAATTCGGGACCTGAATCTAGTTCTGTTTTAGTTTATTTCGATACCTTTCGCTGATAATTAGCCACTTTGTGTAGTTTTATTGTTAAATGATATGCCTATAAGCGATGTTAATGATAAATGGCGATTTAGAAAATTACGTCGATTAAAGGCATTTAAGAGTTCGTTCAATGTTTTTTCTTATAAAGAACGCGTGGGTAATAAGTAAGAAAACTGTGAAATAAGAAGTTGCATATTAGATGCGATTGTTTGTGTAATTCCTAAGGCAAATGCCTACTTTTAGGCTCAAGTTTTACATATATCTTTTTTATTACTTAAGTCTTGTAATAGAACATATTTAATTAATTAAAATCGCGTTATAGAAATCATATGGGCTCTTCCGTTTATCGATACAAATTGTTTTCATAAAACACATCAATTTAAGCTATTTATAAACAGCATTTAAGGTTAATTATAAAAACCAATTGGTGTTTGGTGAACGTGTATAGACGAGTAAAATTTGCTTGAACACGTTCACTTTGACGGGGTTTCCGATAACTTTCGTGTAATTGGCAGTGTTCATAAAACGTGATTTTGGGCTTCGGTACGCGTGTGTGGTTTATTTTAAGTTGATTGGTTTCTATTTTAGATCAGATGATGATTTTAGATGATTAAAATTTTGATGTTGATGATATATTAATATCAGCCTAGAAGGCAATTATCAAAAAATTACATCCACAGCAAATCCACTGCATTTTGTTTTATTTGTTTCACAAATCAGACAATACAATTTTGCACTTAGTTGTGTATGTGTAGTGCATGCACTCGTAGATACTACACATTTATACATGCATGTTCTAAAATAGTGAACACAGCGTTCACAAACAACTTAACTAATTATATTTATTAACTTACTAAGCTTAAGCACACAAAAGGGAAAAAATACTTTAAAACCAAGGAAAAATAATAACAAACAATAAAACAATAATAATGAATATAAGCCTATCTCATTTTTTTTACAGCGATCTGTTAAAATGTTCATAGGGACAATTTTGAAATTTCTCTTTGATATAAACAATGGCAATGCTAGCAATGCTTAAAATATTTATTCAAAGTAAAAATTGCATTCGATATTCAAAAGCCTGTTAGTTTTATTGTTCAAACAAATTTGTTTCTGACTATTCAGAGACATTAACTTAATTCTCTTCATGCTATGCGGGAACGTTTAATTCTAGTTAAAATTCGTTGTGACTTTGTATCTTTTCCAGATTAGTGCGGCAATTCAGCTAGAGGTTTGTCTAATGAATAGTGTTCATTGCAATAAATAAATAGAAATAGTCACACATGGTTATGTCTCCACGTTATTACACAGATCTTGTCGTGGATATCAGAAACTATGAGAAACATGACATAGAAACGTGAAATATTTGTAGTATGCTTGTCACCACACAAATATTGGGCTCACTTTTGAGATCGAACCCTCGGCCACACGTTCTATAGAAATTAGTGTTAGTCCATGCAATTAACAACTCTACCATTCAGTCATTAAGATTTGAATTAGTTTATTTTACAACTTTTATAAACATCTTTACATGAGAAAAGAGGAACCCTTCCGAAACGCAAAGCAATTCCACCGCGCAAATAATCAATTTATCTTAAATCTTAATGTGAAGCGCTTACAATCCGCGCTTCATGAATACATAATCGTCGGTATATAGTAGAGCGGAATCACTGCCTCCAATTACAAGTCCTATCAATTAAGACGTGTTGCGAATGTCAAAATTTCTGACGCTGTCAAATGGCGGGGTTAGCGCCTTCGCACGCTTATAACTCTTTGTTGAATGAATTTTAGAAAATCAACGCGGAGTGTGCGAAATAGGATAGATTCAATAGGAGTAATGATGAATAAGTTATTTGAACGAATGCTATTATGAAATTGCTCGTTTCTAACATAATATATTTATATATAAGACGATATTGCCTTCACATGAAATTGTATGCAAGCAGCAACAATAATATTATTCCAGGTAAATGGTGGTTACAAGTAAAGGAACAAAGCTACTATTTTATAAAAATCAACGTAAATAACAAAATTAACGTAGGTTTTTGATTCTTAAATGCGATTATTGGATTCGCTGTAATTCTGAACATTCCCTTTTTTCACCTTCTCGATCCACCCTTTGCTCTATGTGAAGACGTTAAGATTACCCTGACATGGGTGTTCGTAAACACGGGTAATCAATTTTCATCAGTAAAAGTTTGCTCCTTTTGCGTTGCTAATAAAAAAAAAACAAAAATGTACAAAACTGTCGATCGATTAAAAGTCGAGCGTGCGCCACAACCCTAGTAATCACATCAAATTAAACGTCATAGCTACATACAGTTTTAGTCGGATGGTTTCGCAATTTGGCGTGCAGTTTGTAAGAATTGTCGCCTCTGTGAGTGTTTATTAGATATTTGTGAAGACGTGACGTAATTGAGTTCTCACTTATGTGCTAGTTGGAGTCTGTATATTTAGAGAAACTGCAATAAAGTACTTGTGTGATGTAGTTTGAAAAGGTCTTAAAATGTCCGATGTTAAATATACAAAAAAATATTTGAAAGTGGTAAAGCTACGCTATTGTCAGTCATGACTCAGCATGAATAGGCAGGCTCGTCTGGGACGGTACCACTGTCTCACAGAAAATCGACCTCAAGTGACAG
This sequence comes from Deilephila elpenor, assembly GCA_949752805.1. Classification (NCBI taxonomy): domain Eukaryota; kingdom Metazoa; phylum Arthropoda; class Insecta; order Lepidoptera; family Sphingidae; genus Deilephila; species Deilephila elpenor. The sequence continues at coordinate 9,621,257 of OX457107.1, read as the reverse complement.
CTTTACTGTCGCGTTTTGTTTGGTGAATGAGATTGCCGTATGCTAAATATCCCTTTAATATTCCAATTCTTTTTCCTTTCCGCTCTCCCCCGAATTGGATGGGCTTGTAACATATCCATGGTCCAGCGTCGTGGATGTTTATGGGCAGCACTGATCACTTTCCATGTGAGGCTCCTCATCTCTTAAAACTACACCGAGATAAAGATAGTTGGAGTATACAAAACATATTTTGATCATAAAGTTTCGTGCCACCGATCAAAATTATAGTAATTTCTAATAACCATGACAGCAGTCTCGCATCTTTATTTTGTTTAAGAATAGACGGGCGTATCAAGTGCCATCTACAGTTTATGAAATTAATTTATTCCGAAGATAATACGGTAGGGGGCGTCTCTATCGCCATGTGGTTATAAATTACCGTACCGTTTCTATAAAATTTATTGTGGCTCAAGTGTAAAATCTAATAAAATTCAAGCTGAACAAAATAGTTTCGCGCAACACTCAAGACCTCATGAATTTCTATAGAAAGACCCATTACCTTTGTTTTCAGTGTAATGTGCCGGAACTTGCGAGTTCTGGTAAATCCGATTTTTAAAGGAATTCAGGTTCAAAGTTTAGAAATCGTGGAATTTACTTTCCTGTGTTACCCACAGGTTAATATTTGTTGGTAAACGCACACCCGCATTATTCACGCAAACCCGTCTATTGCCTAAACAATAAAATTAAATAATGTTCATAGATAGTTGTTTCATTTGTGTGGGAGAGATGAGTGATCATTGTATTTTTATGGTGTGAAGAAGGGTCTAAAATCTAAGTACAGTTCGAGTAGATAAGACATATTATTGGTATATAGGCTTAAAATTTAGTGCAAAATATTTTTTTAAATAAATTCCGAGTTATTGTATCACATTTTGAATAACCACAAATTAGGTGCTATAAATCATTTGCATTCAGTATTACCATTCTATATTGATGCTTTTGAAATAAATAAATAAAAATAAATGCACCCAACAGTCACATACATAATCTTGACCCAACACTAAGATAACTAAGACTTATTAAGTCTTGTGTTATGGGTAGTAGAAACTACGAAAGACTTTTACGGTCTCACAAACACCCAGACTTGAGACAAATACTTGTAGGCCTCACAAACATTTGTCTCGGTGCGGGGATCGGGGAAATAAATAAATAATACACCCAGAAGTCATACGCATAGTCCAGGCGCAACATTAAAACAAAAGTCTTACGTCTTCGATATCAGAGCAAGACTTTTCAGTCTACACCTAACCCCAGACCAATTTAAGTCACAAAAACATTTCCCGAAATCGAACCCTCGTTTCTGCTGCATCAAAGCCGAGTACCGTTATTCCCATAAAAACAATAAACAACATCTGTATAAGCGGATGCGCAGAACGTATGTTTACATACTAAATACACAACTTAATTAGTACTTGCCACACCGCAGCCTTCAAACATCATACGAATATCTAATTTAATTTAACAGTAAAGCAATTTCGCGCGCGCGTTAAATATAATTATGTTTGTATTGTTGGTATAAACAATTTTTGTTTTCATTCTAATTTACTCAGGATATGGAGTATGACTTTCCCACATTTCTAATAATATATTACAGTATTTTTTACATCTGTTGAAACATCGCCTTCTAATAATTATTATTTCTTAATTACTTGTAGGTATACACACATACATACATAAACTCACGCCTTTATTCCAGAACATTTCGCCTTGTATGTTCCGTCCCATGATGTGATAGGGGGCGAGCCTATCGCCATATCGGGCACAAATTTCTGACTCCGGCCTTATAACGAATAGAAAAACCCAATATCCACCTGCCCGACCCGGGATTCGAACCCGAAACCTCAGCTTTGTAATCGTACCGTAGTACAACTACGCCACCTAGGCAGTAATAAATTATAAAGTTATTAATAAATAAATAAATAATAATTACCCTTTCCCACACAAAACGCCCATTATACAGATTAACGCAAGTGTATTGCAACCTTAGCCGACATAATTATCTCGTCTGACAAGTGATAATAGTTTCTCACCAATCAATATTCAATTTGGACTGCACTGCGTTTATCATCAGTTAAAAATAATTTGCAAGTACTTGACGTTGTCCATAAATTATAGCTTTATATTATGAAACATACTACAAAAGTGACGCGATAATAGTACTGAATCATGCAAAGGTTAAGATATTTTTAAAGCTTCATTATTTGCAGCTGACGGCAAAAAATTACTGCGATATTTAAATGGCAGTACCTACCTTTCGTAATGAGTATTTGTAGCAGTTCTGATCTAATACTGTAGTTGTGAGCATTTTTTATTCCTAGGTTTAGTAATGCAATTAGGCTATTTTTGGAAAGCGGAAAATGATGTACTCTAAACTGTGCATACATTACAAAAGGTTTGATGACAGTATGTTGTTCAAAATGAGCAAAAACGCGCGGATTGATAATAAAAATATTGTATTGAAGTTTCATGATCAACATCATCATCAGCCCGTTGCAGTCCACTGCTGGACATGGGCCTCTCCCAAGGTACGCCACAGAGCCCGGTCTGCTGCTTTATACTGCAATGAAGGTTGTTGGTTTTATATTGATTGTAACGAAATTCAATACCAAAAGCAAAAACCTTGTTATGTCTGGGTTTATTCCTGGACGATATATTGTTTTAAGAAGTTATGTCTGGTTTCCGAATCACGTAAGAACTGTATAGAAGAGATAAATACACTGTAGAAATGTATTACAAAATGCAGCGAAGTTCTTTTCTAAAATAACTTTTTGTTTTTAATTTTAACGTCTAGTCACGCTATATCTTTTAGTCTGGAGCGCGATAAACAAAATAGTCTATTACGGTGATTTAATAAAGACTATTTAGATTCTAGACTATACAGGGTATATCAAGACCGCGACCGAAAACGAAGCCAGGTGGTAGTTTTAACGGCTACAGACACAATGCAACTAAAAATTTTGCAAAATAAGCGACGGATTTTTTTTTACAATTTTTTAAAAATTATTGTTTTTTAGGGGTAAAAACCTAGTTTTTGCAAAAATAGTAATTTAAACCCTTACGTACCATTGCGTGTTTAAAAATAAAGCGATGTACGTCATTATTTTAGAAAAACTATGTTTAATCACTCAAATACGACGATATGTAAAAAATAAGAAAAAAAAAATTGACGATTTTTTTTGTAAAATTTTTACTTGCATTGTGTTTGATATCACTAATACTACCTCCTGGCTTCGTTTTCGGTCGCGGTCTTGATATACCCTGTATATTTATAGTATAATAAATAGTTTCCTATATTTAGGTAAATTACTGTATATACCACGCATTTTTAACCGAAGTATGTTTATCTTACGGCAATAAATAATCAAATTCCACCTGGAGATTTCTAGCACACCGTTAAACAAGCTAATGAAATACTAATACACCGAATTTAGGTAACCTATTTACGAGTAGTAAAAATCTAGATCTAAGTCTGCGGGTTTTAAATAATTCTAGATTTTTAAACCGCTAGAAACAGCTGCCAGATGTTGAAATTTATAACCCTGGTATTACTACAGGTATGAAAGTTTTGTCGCAAACATTGGAAACTTCAAGAACTGCGTCGGAATATTGAAGAGTTATATTGATTAAATCGTTTGCGGATTTCTGGTGGGGTTTTTAAATTTCAAGTGCTGAAGGATTCAAGTATGGAAGCAAATTGATTAGTTTTGGAAAAATATAGCCTCATTGACCTTGTATTCAGTGGTCTGGTTGGATATTAATAAGCATTTTATGAGTGAATATCTCATTTTGATATGGCGATAAGTGAAAAATATTTAGTCTTATGTGAATAAGAAAACGTAGATTTGTTTACTTTTTATACATAGGTAAAATGTAGAGGACTAACATGTAATTTGTAACCTCTACTGTAAAACATCTACACCTACAAATAAAAATTCTGATTTATTTTAATTTGAGCCAGAGTCATGTAAATTAGAATAACAACTGAGAACTCTATCACAGCAATTCGTACCTCCTGCAATAGATTTTTGATAGCTTTCTTCTCTGTTTCCATTAACATCACAATCAAATTTACAGAAGTCTAATTTTTGCCGTTAAATGTCTGAATTAGCACAGCCAAGCTAACACATCATTGTATTGTTTGAGCTGTATCTATTTGCCGTTTTAGCGATACAGTGAGAGTATTTTTATGGGGCATGATTTGGTGCACGTAAAATTATCACTTTAGTTTTCATGCGGTGCCATTTCATACTGATGTCTGATTTCACTGAACAAGTACAAAACTGGAAGTAAGTCACCTCATAAAAAAATAGAACAAAAGAACACTGAAATAATTAAAATTATGTTTACTTCTACTTGTGCTGCCCTTCATAAATAATAAATACACCCAACAGTCACATACAAACTCCTGACACCACATTAATATCGAGTCTTTTGTCGTGGGTATCAGAAACTACGAGAGACTTTTCGGAATTGCAAACACCCAGACCCGAAACAATTACCTATTAATCACACAATCATCGTAGCTCTTTCTTGAAACATTACCAACATATCCATAATATATTTGGGTAAATCTGTTCCTTGCATGAATTGATTATGGCATTTTGCAAAATCCTAAAACAAGTCTTGATATTTTGACTTTGCAATTTGTCATAATCATATTTTGACAATGCAATTATCTAAGACCTTTGAGTACCGTGTAGTTCTTATGCAATTATATTATTATAGCCTTATAAATAAAATATTTACGTACATCCGTTTATAAGTATGCATTTACTATGCCTTATAGGCTTCTTCTCATTACTCATCAATCATCTATCGTAATGCAATAAACTAATCGAGCAGACATCTTACGCGCACTTAAGAATATAATATTTTTCGCACCTCATTAGAATCGTAAAGCTTGGCGCGGCGTCTTCTTGCATGGCCGTCACTTTGTTTCTCACATTTGCCAATTCAACGTCACCGGCTAATGCCGCGTTATATTCTGTTTCTGCAGTCAGATAATTTGTAACTGGGTCACTTTTATTCGCGACCCAGAACAGTTTGCCAGTGTCAGCGTTTGTCGAGTACCACAGCCCAGCGACTTTGTGCCACGAATGAATGAACGGATTTTATTTTTAGATTACATTTTTTTTTGTCTGATTGTAATGATTGCCTTTTTTATTGCACAGGTCCGGCTAACGAGCAAACATGTCACCTGATGGTAGGTGGTCACTGCCGCCCATGAACATCCATAACGCTAGATAAATAAATAAATAATAATAAATACATACACCCAACAGTCACATACATAGTCCTGACCCCACACTAAGATCGAGTCTTGTGTCGTGGATATCAGAAACTACGAGAGACTTTTTCGGTCTCACAAACACCCAGACCCGAAACAAATACCTGTGGATCACACAAATATTTGTTTCGGTGCGGGGATCGAACCCGCAGCCTCTCGTTTCACAGGCGGCGTCTAACCAACTGCGCCACGGAGGCTGTCAAATCAGATCATGGATGTGTTGCTGATCCATACAATTGGGAGGAGAACGGGAAAGAAAAAAGAAGGGATGATAAAAGTGGTGTTGGGCATCCTATGCTATGAATTCAATTTATTTATTTGTTCGCTAAAGGCAGTAGCTGGATCGGAAGATTTTATTCAGTAAGTAAAGTAAATAATCATTTTTTCCATCCGTCTTAAATAATATGCTATTGCCAATTACATTATCATCGACAACCGACTGCTTTGTATGTTTTTCAAGACACAAAACGTCCTGCATTTTTAAACAAACATCAAACCAGCACAGAAATTTTGGCTTTTCCTACAAAAGTTACTACATAATTATGAAGCTAGCTGTAGCTTTAATCATGGTTGATATAAAATGTTCGCACCCTGTTTTACATTAACCGACTAGCTAGATAAACACACCATTCCTTTAGATACAGTAATAAACAATCCTAGTTGCAACAAAGATTACCTTCTTCAAAAGGACATTCATTTAGCCTCATAAAACCCACACATTGTTATTCTATTGATACTAAACACAACAATGTGTACGTTACCTTGAAATGAAGCATTTATTTATTTTATTGCTCTGATGAAAGCTTTTATAACAATATTTAGATTATCACTGAGACACTGCTGCAAAATTGTTTATGTTTGTTGGTTACAATGTGTGAACAAATATTGGCTGAGTGACATTATATAAACTTCCTAATTGCTATTGTTGATGGTACTATTGCGACAGTGGCCGTGTTGTACTGGGGTATGACCACAACGCTGAGGTTTCGGGTTCGAGTTCCAGGTCGGGCAAAGTGATAAAGGATTTTTCTATTCATAATCAGCCCGGAGAATTCGTGCCCGATATGGCGATAGTCTCGACACCCCCCCCCCCCCATCCTCCCTCCAAAAAGTGGGTGTCATGGTAGAACTTGTGCGTCCTCTTTTGTGAAAAAGGCTTGAGTTTATGTACGTTTGTATGATGGTTCAATATTAAGTTTATATGAATCCAAAGGTTCAACTATGTTTTAGTTCCAAGTGACCAATCGTTGATCGATTTGACTTGCAAATGTTGGCTCCCGGAAATCCTTTGCATCTATAAATGCATTGAAGACACATGTCTCACTGTCGTGTTTAAAACAGCACATATTAATAAATTTAATCAATGCCCGATCATTATATTTATCATTATTAAAGTATTAATCATTTTTATAGGTCTAACAGATTCTCGTAATTTTGATTGGATAATATGTTTACGTTCGTATATTTTTATATTTTCGGGTTGTAGATGCTACTGCTAACAGCATTCTAGTAAAAAAGTGATCAATCATTTATATTTATTTTTTAAAATAGATACTACATTTTGGAAGCATTTAAAAAAAGTCTGTGTGATGCGCACATAATCATGCATAGTATTATCATTTTATTAATATAGAAATTACAGTAAACAAACAACCAACTTATTTGAGCGATTAGCTTTCTCCAATATAAGGAACTAAGTAAAAATTATTCAATTAAAATTATACCACAAAAATATTACTCAATTCCTTCATTAACGTCAACATGTTCATACAGAAAGTAAATATTTTATTATGTGCACCAAATAAGTTGATTTCTTGTATTTGTTTATCGTATTTGGTTTGGGCAGGAACAATAATGTTTATTTATTCTTCCCATCTGGCACAAATTAATAAGGCGTCGGCGGCCGCTCGATTTCATACGTGTTATTTTTGGACATTTTTATTACAAACGAAATGTGACGTTGCATCCGTAGCTTCGAAGCTATTGTTTTTTCAAGACATCGCAGTTACTTCTTGTTTGTTATTGAGAGGCGTTGATTTAGTAGTAATTACAGATGTTTTTGCATTTTATTTCGTAGACTGTATTTTAATGACTGTGCTGCAAAAACATTTATTAGAATTGATTACAATCGGATGTACCTATTTGTACGATTCAAGGTTTTCGCGATTTTAGTGTCCCCACGTACCAATGCAATTAACCAACTAAAACCAAATACAATTGCAATTTCAAATGTATGGCGAAGACATCGTCAAAATTAAAGTTATCCTCACAATTAATTTATGCAACTGGGCCATACGCATTTTGTACATCAAGTTATTAATTATAATTAATCCAAGTTATCTATATGCAGCCAAAAATCGTTGAACCGTTAGTAATTTCCTTGGCAATTGCTGGTGTACTTTCAATATCCATTTGGTCTATCCTATAACAGATATTTCATATATTTTATACTCCTACTCTAACTAGTGTGGACAGCTTAGCATTTAGAACCTAACTGCATCATTTCGCAACTAGTCGTTACGCCTACATAAACAAGTCTAACATAACGCAATGATAAGTGGTAATTATATTACCACGTTTAATAATTTGTTTGAAATGTCTTAAAGCAATAACTTGTCAGTACCATGTCTATACCGGGTATATCAAGACTGCGACCGAAAACAAAGCCAGATGGTAGTTTTAATGGTCACAAACACGATGCAAATAAAAATTTCGCCGAAATAGTCACATATATTTTTTTAGAATTTACTACCCAAACAGGTTTGGGTGGTAAATTACTAGTTTTTGCGAAAATACTAATTTAAGCCCTTACGTACAATTGCGTGTTTAAAAATAAAGAGCTGTACATGATTATTTTAGGAAAACTATGTACATGTCATCCAAATACGACGACAAGTAAAAAATTACAAAAAAAAGTTGTCGATTTTTTTTCCAAAATTTTTACTTGCATTGTGTCTGAAGTCACTAATACTACCACTTAGCTTCGCTTTCGGTCGCAGTCGTGATTTACCCTGTATATAACTTATAAGTTTGCCTTTTAGAAGTGGTAGAGCCATGCTATTGTCAGTCATGACTCAGCCTGAATAGGCACGCTCGTCCGGGGCGGTACCACTGTCTCACAGGATAATGCTGTGAAGCGATAGCATCCATGGTTGTAGATCCAGCATGGTGGATGTTCATAGGCAGCAGTAATTACTTACCATCAGGTGACGTGTTTGCTCGTTTGCCGGACCTATGCAATAACACCGTATACGGTCTATCTAACGACGAAACATACATACATACATAAACTCTCGCCTTTATCCCCGAAGGGGTAGGCAGAGGCACCACCAGGACGCCCACATTTCGCCTTGTATGTTCAGTCCCACGATGTGATAGGGGGCGAGCCTATCGCCATATCGGGCACAAATTCCTGACTCCCAGCTGATAATGAATAGAAAAATCCAATATCACTTTGCCCGACCCGGGACTCGAACCCTAGACCTCAGCTTTGTAACCGTACCGTAATACAACTACGCCACCGAGGTAGTCTGAACGACGAAACTGGCGCTATTAATGGTCCTAATAGAAGTCGCTGGATCCTGGTCGCTTCCAACAGTTAATATGGAAATTGTTAGGGGTATTCCATTCCTGCAAAGATATTTTTTCTAAAAACCATAAATGTTTCTTCGTTATGGGTAGTGTGAGACTGAAAAGACGTTTGCACTGCCCTTTACCCACCATACAAGACTTATCTTAATGTGAGGTCAGGACTTCAGTATATTTCAGATTTTGTAAGTTGATCAATCAAGTCTACTGTATTGTCTATGTCTAAATTGTTTAATATCCTTCTTCCATTGTGTTTCCATTTATCCACTTTCGTATTGGTTTCATCTAAATCGGTTCTCTCATCCATATTGCGATATGCTTCATTACCGTTCCTAATTATGAAGTAGTCTGTAGTTTGTTTACCTGCCCTCAATATACCGTTCGACTTTCGCGCTCAGATGTTCCGTACAGAAATAATGAACGATGAAACTTCGTTAAAAATTATATTAAACTAATATACTGATTTATCGAATGGTATGGTGTATGCCGGATATTTGAATATAGAATATATTTGGATATGTCGATTGATTTAACCTATTTATCTGATCGATGTTTAGCAATGGTCGTGAAAACAAATATTTTTGTGACATAAATGTTACAATATTAAATTAAGCTTTCATTCATTAGTAACATATTATGGAAGGCTGTGTTCTTCTAAGCGGGCGTAAGACTATTCCAAAGAAATTGAAATCTCCTATAAATATTATTTTATCCTTTTTACAATTGAAACATATATTTTAATCACACCGAAGACATGGTCAATATTAACGTAATCACATTAGAATGTATTTGATAAATTGAATCCATTACTTTGTGACATTATTAAAAATGAGTTATTATTAAAAGAGCCTAATAAGGATATAGTATAATCTTATAAATCTCTGAGCAATTTATTTCAAATTATTGACGGTTATTATTACATACTTAACTTAAGTCTGTGTTACGGTGATTTTGAAAATCAGCTAGTTTTCAAAAGGGCTAACAGCTCATCATATCAATCGATTTTATGATGTTTGATTGTTAGGTCTACGGTCATTTATGCAACTACCTCCTGTATTTCAATACTTTAAAGAACTGAAGATGTTACCGCTTCCCGCTATGTATATATTTATGTATGTGCTGCCCCACAAAACTGCTTTATTTCATTTCTATGTACATTTTATGTGACTGTTGGGTGTAATTACTTATATCCCTACTATCCATTCAATTAAAGGTCTGCCTTGTTATGACTTGCTGTTGAAAAGTTAGAATTAGACATTTTACGCTTTTCCTTGTCCATAATCTGTCTACCACTAGGAACATTATGAATCGAATAAGAAATAATATGCGGTACAATCAGGTTCCAATAATGACAGCCGACGTCGGCGACACGAAAGTTAATCGAATGGAAATGTTGTTTTCATAAACATGCATTTAGTAAGGGCACATTAAATGTCTTGAAAGCGATTTTGAGCTTTATCACTTTAAAATAAGGCTTGCTTTCGATTCAAAAAAATCTAAGCAGATAGGAACGTTTTAAATAAGAATTTAAGCTGTACACGACGTTTTAGAAATAAAAATTGTCGTATAAGTAAGCGCGATACGTTGGCTTTTTGCTTTGATGTTTTTTTATTGTCTTTGATGCCTTCAGGCGATGTAGGTCGTGATTCCTTTCTGAGTCACATTAAAGGAAAAAATACGCTAGACTTGCAGGGTATACCGTGACTGCCCCACGTTAACCTTTGTTGTTGATCTAGGTTGGTACGGGGCAAAAAATCTAGTCTAGGCATTAAAATTGAACTATGATGCAATATAAAATGTAGCTTTTATTATTATATTAACGTTTTGTTGGTTGAATATTTATGTCAAGTCGGATATCGACTACTGTACATATATATACAATATACTGCGCATAGAATTGTATCGAAATTAGCAATAAAATCTTTTTTTAATCTGGTTGTGTTAACCATTTGTCGCCAGTTGTCATTTTACTTTAATTTCAATGTTGTGAGAAGAGACTTATAGAATATATTTGTTTTAATGATACACCCTATTACCTCTATGAAATTTTGAACATGTATTATTAAGGCTTATTATGAACCGGTAAATAATAGTAGCTGCTTGAGAATGCAAAAGATACTGCAACGAACATTTCTTCGCTATAACGTGACGGCGCCAACTATTAAATGGGAAATATTTACATAATAACATCTTAACGAGTACTTAAAGTGGATAATTGTTGGTAAGGTGTTTATAAAGTGTGGTACGACGCCAGGACTTGACGGTAGCCGGTCGAAACCTATCATTATTGACACTTGACTGAATAGAGGGTCCTGTGTGGGCCATATTTAGTAATACCGAGAGAGCCGAGAGAGTACTCTCCTCACGGTAGGCAGCTATTTTGTTGTGCTGGACCCCTGGCATTGCCAAGGTCCATGAGCGGCAGTTATCGCTTATCATCAGGCGAGTCACATGCTCGTCTGCCTGCGAAGGCTATAAAACAAAAATTGTTTAACGCCCGAATACTCAAACGCCATTTAAATATTAAGTTGCACTTAACTAACCACGTCCCACTTCAGTACATTTAAGCGGGACTTTGTTAGTTAAGTGCAACATAATATTTAAGTGACAATAGAGTATTCGGGCGTAAGTCACCTTAAATAGTCTTTATTAAATATCTTTCTGTAGTAGAAAAATGTGTAATATTCTTAATTTTGTGTTAGTTTGGGGGTCATAAAAAAGATTAATCATTTACCAAGTCGTTCAATAAAAATCACCAGCAATTTTTGGATTGTAACCAGTACATTATTCAATTAGAGTTTTTTACTTTTTCGTACTTTCGATTGTAGAGGAGGTTCGTGTCCTGCAGTGGGACGTATATGAACTGATACAGTACAGTACAGTTTATACGAATTGGTAAATCTACAGTCAGAATCTTTTGATCATTCACAAAGTTAGAACAAAATAAATGAGATATGAGAATTAATTGCAGTTGCCATGCTTCACTGTTTGAATTGTAATGTGTTATTTTTCATAAGGATTAATTAGAATTGTGTTTGTGAATTGTTACTGTTATTTTTTATTTGGATTTGTTATTTCTATTAATTTTATTTGATGTTGCTATTATTTTATTTTGTTTTTTAATATATATTTTTTTCCTTCTTGTATGTTAATAATAAAAAATTAAAAATAATTCAGCAAATGTGTTGCTGGTAAACATGGCGTCCGGATGTCATACTGACCCTCCATTGAAAATCAGCGCTGCAGCACACTTGCGTTGTATTGCAGCATATAGCTGAATGGGGGGTCATTGTTGTCTGGCCATGCGCATATAACGGCATTTTGTTAAGCACCTTATATGTTACATTGTCCTTGTTGTATGTGTTGGCCATGCAATAATAAATGTTTTTTCTTTCTTTCTTTCTTTCTTTAGATAATTGAAAAATATATTAACGCATCTCCGCATTTAAATTGACGTCTCAAAGTCCCTAAGCAAGTTTTCATAAAAACGAAAGTTTACAACCGAAGTCGTACGAATTTTTATACTTCCCAAACTCTCATTTTGCAAGGGCATTTTTATTGCCGGCCGCTGATGGCAATAAATGTTGTATTTGTATGTAGAACGAGGCAACGGCGCTGTTTCTAAATATAAGTATGGATATTTTGTACGAAAAGTTTCGCATTTTGCTCGTTTAGGCCCGGAAAGATAATATTTCGAAAATAAATAAAATGTACATATTACAATAATGCAACTTTAAGATCTATAATTATTCTGGTTTAAAATATATCCAATAACCTTATAAATATATCTCTGTAAAAATATTTATAAAATTTTGTATTGAAATATATTCTTTGAAAAAAAGGAGCACAAATCTATGCTATAATATTAGCTATTTTATTAATTTTTAATTTTACTTCATGTGACTGACTGTTTTAAAAAAAATTGTCGAGACTAATTTTTTTTAACAAAGTACAATTAAAATTCAAAGCCACACTGTACCTATAAATACCCTTAAACATCTCCAAATCAATTCAAATCTTTCCTGCAATCCTGGCACAAAGTACGCAACGAGAACTCAATAAAACTCAACGTTCTTTACACAGGAAAACGAAATGCACTTTAAAATATACGGATATCGGAAAAACATTAGTCTTGGATGGAAGGACAGATATGACAATGGACCGAGAACCTTTCAATGCTCTGCCGGGACTGCGCGTACTGACGTGCCCGATGCATCTTCATGATGCGGTTTTTGTATTCACGACTTATTCCTTTTCAATAAAACTTAGCTTGGAATTCCCCCTTTCCCGTAAAGGGTGTGGAGTTAGAATTAATAAACTGAGTGCTGATGTATGCATTAATAACAGGCTACCACTAGATGTAGAATTAAAGCGATCGCCTAGCTAGCAGCAGATTTAAGTTGCAAAACAGAGTTAAGATGTTCAAATCTGTAGTAAATTATCTGTTATATAGTGTTATATAGTTATATAGTCTGTCATAGTAAATTATCATTTAGTTTAACAGTGAAGGCAAACATCGTCTAAGCTCCTGCATAATGTAAAATTTCCATGTAATTGTTTAAGTGCGTGTAGACCTCCCCAAAGTCCGTATTGTAGTCTAAAGCCCAGTCTTAATTATATAGGAGGTTCATGTTCAGCAGTCAAACATATCTTTACCTTTGACAACTCAATCTTTCTTTCTTAAGCCCCAGGAAGTCTACTGAAGAACAAAGATCTCCTTAAAAGATCTCCACATCTAACCTCTAAAAGCGGCTTGCCTCCAGCTTGCTGCAATTTTATCTATTTCGTCCATCCTCTTTCCAGTCATATCTGATATATTATTAGAGAAATATAGCCTTGCGAAAGCGTCTAGATGACCTTAACGAGACGTCCCTTCTATAAAGGTCCCTCTCGGTCTAGTTACTGCAGAGTCCTTGAAGCGTACTTACTATGTCCGGCAACAAGTCATTAAGTTATTGGTTTTTTATTTGTTGAAGTGGAAATATAAAACGGGTAATAAGATGAAGTTTGCTGCCATTGTGTGATGGCAATAACATTGCGAGGACTTTTTGTGGTCTGCGAGGTAAGAGATTTTGAGTGTTAATTTAAAGGAATAGATAAATAAAAATATATCTCTTAACCACGTTTCAATAAATAAAGATGTATTGTTTTGCATAAAATATTTGAAAAGAAAATTGAGTTTATTGGATGACGATAGCTGGATTATAACTATAACAATACATTAGGAATTTATAAAGCTTTGAGAATATATATTTGTTAAGAAAATACTATTTCAAGGGTATAACTATAAAATAATTACACTCGAAGCTGAAAAATGTGAATTAGACAAAACACTCGGAAGTAATTAATACTCTTTAAATCTGCTAGTAATCATTTAAATAGAAATCGCCGACACCGATAAGACCGCTGATTGTAACACATATTTATGCGCTTTATATTTTGGTATGTAATCATTTTTGTGGTGTGCAATAAAGTATTTATAAATAAATAAATAGTATTAGTCACTTAAATACATTGTCCCTAAATGGAAATATCCACATAAAACCCCAAACGCTGTCAAGAAAGGCATCAATGCTTCATTAATAAACACACACTGACTTCAATTACACAGCTGAAAGATTTTAATTCAAGCTCAACGTCATTTGAACAACCAAAACACAACGAGACCGTTTAAAAGGAAATGTCTTGGTGATTAATTACAGCGAGGTCCAAACTAAAAGGTCCTCGGGCCTAAAACTTGAATTTTAGGAATGCTCCGTTGGATGTAGGTAAATTCGTACTTAAAAGGAATTTACAGAATTTGCTCTGTATGTACAGCTTAGAATTTTGCATGAAGTTCGTATATGAGGATTTATTTTGTGTTATATTGTCAATGTGGAATTTAGAGCTTGTAAAGGAGAAATATATTTTAAAGGAATATTGAAAATACGTTTAAAATTATAAGCATTTTCTGATGGTGGAAAAGTATATTGCTCCAATATTTTATTCATCATCTATATCTATATATCTATATCAGCCCATATACGTCCCACTGCAGTGCACGGGCCTACTCTACAATCGAGAGAATCGATTGAGAGTGGTTAGGCCATATAGTCCACCACGCTGGCCTAGTGCGGGTTGGCGGACTTACATACCGTAGAAATTCTTTAAAATCGCTACGGTATGCAGGTTTCCTCACGATGTTTTCCTTCACCGTTAAAGTGCGTGGTGATTGACTATCAATACACACATGACTTCGAAAAGTCAGAGGTGTGCCCTGGGATTTGAACCCGCGACCACCGTGAACATGTAGGCAGCCGCGTCTGGTCCGTTACCAACAGGCCACCACGCACTTATATTTATTCATCATCAAAAATTTTAAATCATGTAGGCGGTACATGCTATGGATAGTATTTTACTTTATAGATTTTTCTTCTTCTTTACAGTGCCTCTCCAACTAGTGAAGGTTGGCAGTCAACTCCGCATATTTCACTCTGTCTTTTGCCAGGTGGAAGAGCTCCGAAGCACTCGCGATCCCCGTCCATTCCCGAAATTATCGAATGAACCATATAGTTTTTTAAATAACATAAATTCGTCATTTAATATGAAGAAAAATACTATTTATGAATCTTAATACCGACAGCCTCCGTGGCGCAGTTGGTTAGACGCCGGCTGTGAAACCAGAGGCCGCGGGTTCGATCCCCGCACCAAGATAAATATTCGTGCGGCCCACAAATATTTATTTCGGGTCTGGGTGTTTGTGAGACCGAAAAGTCTCTCGTAGTTCTGATACCTGCGACACAAGACTTAATTGATCTTAATGTGGGACCAGGACTATGCATGTGACTATTGGGTGTATTTATTTATTTTATTATATTAATACCAACTAATTCACTGCCTCGGTGGCGTAGTTGTATTACGGTACGGTTACAAAGCTGAGGTCTCGGGTTCGAGTCCCGGGTCGGGCAAAGTGATATTGGATTTTTCTATTCATTATCAATCCGGTGTCACGAATTTGTGCCCGATATGGCGATAAGCTCGCCACCTATCACATCGTGGGACGGAACATACAAGGCGAAATGTGGGTGTCCTGGTGGCGCCTTTGCGTACCCCTTTGGGGATAAAGGCGTGAGTTTATGTATGTATGTATGTACCAACTAATTCAACAATTTTGAGTTATGTACTCTGATTGACTCGTAGCCATCGTATTGTAGTTTGAAACGTCATGTCTCAACGGTCTGTGTATACTTATATTTCAATTTGAAATTGAGACCAAGCGTACGTTAGTGATAATGTCCGTATAAACACAACTGTAAATGCAGATGAATTATGTCGGCCCGGGTGCAACCTCCGCTTTGTGATAGTGCCTCCACGATATATGAGCTCCTTCAATTTTGCCTGAATATTACTGCTGTTAGGGTGTCTGTGTTTTCAGAGAAAGTTAGGACATATTGAAATAAATCTTTAGTTATCGATTTCATCACGTGTTTGGTTAAAGTATAAACATTAAATTATATACATAAATATTTTAAGGTTTGAAATCAAATTAGATAGAAGCTGCCACTTAAGCAAGGCAAAGCATTTTAAACTGGAAATTAAGAAACTAAACATCTTATATGTCAGGGGGGTATACTCGTATACCTATAAATAGCACATTTAGTTGTTAGTAATAAGTTTTAAGAAGCGTTCTTGTTGCACATGAGCAGGTGTACATAGTTTCTAAAACCTACACCGAAAGACTTATCCTGCAGTGGGGTCAGAATCATGTGTGTGGCAAACAACAGATTATAATTATTTATTAAGTCATTTTATCCCGAGAAATAACCAGCGCCATGGTCACCCTGTTTTCAGGCATTAGCATAACGACAGGCCTATCGTGTGTAATTATCGCATTCGACTTGACTCGCTTCAGCGTGCTAATGCCCTTACCGAGTAAGGGAAATGTCTTACTGTTAGCAGACATATCAAAAAATATATTCAAAAAATCGCTTTATTATAAGAGCATGTCATGACTACGATAAAACATATAACCATATTGATATATAATAACAATAAGTCGAACTATATTGCTTCTATAAAAAAATAAAATAAAAACTACTGGTTCTCCCATCCATTAAGGAAATAAGAAAATTTAATTATTATTATTGTTTACTTTTTTACGGTCATTGATTTTTGGCATAATTGTTGTTATTATTCTTTGTTTTTTGATAATTATAAAATTAGTTATTTTCTTTAATGTTTAATTGTGTTATTGCTGTTATATACACATACTTTTTATTTTCACTCCATGTTTTGCTTTTCAGTGAAAACTTTACTGGCTTATTTGTAATATTTTATGTAACGTGTATTTTATCTGTAACATTTATGCTGTATGTTTTTCTTAATAAATAAACAAATAAACAAATATTTTTCTTAGATACATGACATTTCAAGGTCGTGCACTGTACTGAGTGAGTGATTTTCTGTTAAAAAATATCTCATAAATTAACTACATACATTCTACATACATATATAAGCTCACGCATTTTCCCAGAAGGGGTAAGGAGAGGTGCCATCAGGACACCCACATTCCGCCTTGTATGTTCCGTCCTACGATGTAATAGGAGGCGGGCCCATCGCCATATCGGGCACTAATTCCTGACTCCGGGCCGACAATGAGTAGAGAAAACCAATATCACTTTGCCCGACCCGGGAGTCGAACCCGAGACCTCAGCCTTGTAATCGTACCAAGGCAGTAAGTATAAATAAGGTGACAATAAATAAAATTATCAATTAAGAATCTATTTTCATTAAACACAAATATCTCGGCGTTTGTACCACAATTTGTACTTAATTGTTTCTTCACGCTAAGGTTCAAGAACCATAACCATTTATTCTATACATGTTGATTTATTGTACTAATTATGAGCATAAGTCTTATTTTTCGACTTCATCTTCCGTTGATCTTAAGAGTTCACCTATACCTGAACCTAAAAATAAAAAATAATTTATTGTTATAAATCAGTTGGAATACATAAGAATGCGTGCATGATTTGTTATCTGTCATGTTTCCTCAATTTATGTATAAACACCTAACCTTTGACTACTCCGATGTTTACAGATAACAATAATGGCTTTTATAACGCCCGCAATAATTTAATGATTGATGATCCCGTTCATAAATGTTTCTGAATGGTTTTAAGATACCAATTTATCGTATTGTGTTTATTCGAATAGGTCAGTGTCATTTTTTGTTAACAGAAGACCTGAACCCAGATTATCTGTTAACTGTTACATAAAAAAATTAAGCATTATATTTGTGTTATAATGGTGATAAATAAAGGGATTTATACACAGAGTATTAGACAAGAATAATTAATTGTGCCTTTACCTAATACAACATGCATTAAAAGATTTTGTAAAATCAAAAATGGTTTGGAATCTAATTGTATAACAAAAATGCAGTGATACTGCGTCTAGACATACTACTGACTTATACCCTATCTAAACTAAGAAGTTCCATTTGACATTGGGAAATAGGGATGCTGTCAAATAAATCGGTTCTTACAATTTCCGATTATATAGAGATATCGATAATATTTGTTTGTATTTCTTAATCGATTAAAGTTTATATTTTTAGTTTACATTATTTCGTTTTTCTTTTCAAACATTTTTATTCTAATGAGTCATCCACAATTGCATAGTCACTTTACTATTTAGGAACAAAAGGAGTGATTTATCTATTACTAGCGGCCCGGCCCGGCTTCACCCGGGTGCAGACACTTTTTGAGTCCAGTCCACATCACGCACATGCTTATGAACACATGATACATACATACAATACAATACATATAATCCAAAGTGAGGAACCTCCTCACTATGTGTGTCGTATCCTACAATACTGCCTTCATTTCCTTTGTAATATCCAAATCTATTATTTAATAATAAATTAATTTATATTAATATTATTATTTCATTATTTATTGATATGTTCGTTGACAGCATACCTATTATTAGCTGCAAGTTCAGTATTTTTAAAAATTAAAACACTACTGTTTTATATCTGCTCGATTATTTAAATATTTTTACCGATTATGCGTATACAAATGCGTTTGAATAGTCTCGACTCTACCGGTAAAAGACCTAACGAGGTGACTTTGTAATGACGTCTAGAAAAAAAAATATGTTGTTTAAAATGGTTATTTTGCTTTATTTAAAGGATTCTAGTTTAAATTTAGTGATTATGGATTGTAAGTCTAGTGATAAAATAAGAATAGCTTCATAATTCCATGGATTTACGGAAAGTGTTATTGAAATTGTGTGGGTTACGTCTGCACAAAGTTATTTACGTTAAAAGTATGAAACGTCAAATGGAACCTGTTAGTTTAGATAGACTATAGCTAGCCGTAGCTAGTCGCTAGTCGCTACCTGTTTCCAATAGGACCGCACCTAAAATCAGTCAAGTTCGTATCACTGAGCCCACAATATCAATTTGAACATGCATTGAAGAATTCTCCGCTTCCAAAACTTCCGAGGGAGCGTGGGAATGCTTATCATCTTCGCGGCAGTAATTAAGGTCTTCAAAGAAATTTTGACATTCATTTCTGGCTTTAATGTGGGAAATTTCCTAATCACTGCTTTCAACTTAATGTGGCTTTATATGTACCATTTTGATGTCATAAATAGTGAATCCATAAAAATATCTGACTTTAATGGAGTTTTGAATTATATTTACGCAATAAAACACGATGTTAGGAAATATACTAAATGTTTCTGTGTGATACTTTATATTTATTGGTAAAAGTGTAATAAATCTTTATCTTGTAGATTAATAATTGTTTAATAAATTCAGTAAAAAAACATGGGTGAATAAAAAATACTCTTCTGATTCAATTGGTACACAATTTTTTTTTGAATGTTTGATCGAAGAAGACAAAACAGTCGGTAACTAAAATAGGTGTTAAATCTGTCTATGAATCAGGCCGTAGGTATTTACCACCCAAACACGATGATTTTTTTAAAAATAGCGAAATATCTGTCTCTTTTTTTGCAAAATGTTTAATTGGATTGTATCTTTAACCACTAAAACTACCACCCGGCTTCGTTTTCGGTCGCAGTCTTGATATACCCGGTATTTTAGTGAGATGTTGTTCATTGTACATCCTTATACTGCTTTTAAGAGTCATTAGCACCGTTGTATACATCACCATTAAGGTCTTTCGCTTCATAATCAGCTTCCATTTAGCCATCAAAACAAAGATGGGGATTAAATTCTATTTTGGGCACCAGTCCTGACCCTTGTCAAGTTGTTATGGATTTGCAAAAAGCAACATAGATGGTTTTCACTCCATTTGCAGGATTTTAAACTGTAACACCATGAGCTAAGGTGTAATTTTGTGCAGTTCGTCGAAATATGAAACGTCTGTCATACATAAATGAGACCACACACTTATTATAAGAGTGGAGATTTTTCAGACAACCAATTATAGAGAGTTAATTAAGTTTTCAAAGTATGTCTGGATTTGAATTGGCTGTGCATGTGTAATTAAAAATTTTGTCGCATCGTTTTATTTTAGTCTTTCAATTTTTCGCCCCGATAATGTGTCATCTGCGCCTTCATACGTTATGATTATGATTGATTTTAATCAAAAAATAATGTAGAGTATAATTTTACAGCAAACCTAACCTCCATGGTACAGCCATAATTACATTTAATGTGCGTATAAATGAAACATGTGAATATCATGAGTAACGATAAAGTAATAAATTTAAATTTTATAAACCACCAATAACTTTTATTTAAAATGCTAATGATTTATATTTAGTATTAGTTAAAATCAAAGCACGTGTTAGAAATTTGTTGGATGCAAAGCTTTCAGCAAAGTTGCTGTGGAGATCTACGAGAGGCACCTTGTTCACCGCTGGAATTGTTGCAACTGATGATAATTATTACTTAGAATATCCATATTTCGGATTATAATAGATGAATTCCACAATTGAGGATTCTCATTTATGTATCTGCATTACTTGTCTCTAAGATCATTTTCATCAGCCATAGGACCGTCTCAAGCATTTGCATCCCATGACCTTCAATAACCTCGAATGTTCACCGATTCACTTAAACTAAAAAAATCTAATTCTCTTTATAATTTACGATCGGGGCATGCACACACATACACAATAAGAAATGTGACTTGAGTAACCAAAACAATACATCAAGTGGCAGATTTATTGCGTATTCGCAAATTCTGCGCCTGCCTCGCGCGCTTTGATTAATGATGTCATCTTATCATACAAGAAATACAAACGTGCGTTACGCTATATTGGTCTATTTATGTCCCTTTTACTGGGCAGTAGATTTCTTCACATAGGGAAAGGATTCAGACGCACTTGCTTAAGACATTATGATGGGTGAGACATATGATGGGTATGACTACTGGACATACATATATACATAAACTCACGCCTTTATCCCCGAAGGGGTAGGCAGAGGCGCCACTAGGACACCCACATTTCGCCTTGCATGTTCCGTCCCACGATGTGATAGGTGGCGAGCCTATCGCCATATCGGACACAAATTCCTGACTCCGGACTGATAATGAATAGAAAAATCCAATATCACTTTATCCCGACCCGGGATTCGAACCCGAGACCTCAGCTTTGTAACCGTACCGTAATAGAACTACGCCACTGAGGCAGTCGAGGATGTTATGTCTAATTATGTCCAGTAGTCGTAGCGAAACCAAACAACACCATGGATTACAAAGCAATCATCATGGACTACTGGACATAATTAGACATAACATCCTAAAATGACGAGCAAAATGGAATGCCAAGCATTGCTTTGAAATCCATGGTGTTGTTTGGTTTTGCTACTGTCCATGAGCGGTCATGTCGCTTATCATCAGGCGAACGGCCTGCTCGTCTCGCCATTCATCGCAATCAAAAAAAAGTTACGATGAGTTCTCTACGGTGTACGGTGACGGCTACATGGTGGGTAAGAGTATCAAAAATACAAAATACCGTTACTAATGCAAGCTTTTTTGAAGAATATTTGTGTCTTTCAGTTGTTTTATTACCAAGCAATATACATCAACAAATAAAAATAATAGTGAATTTACTAGGATAATTGTTCTCGATCGCACGCACAGTAGGAATAAGAATGGCTCTGGAGTGTTATTCTAACCGCCAAATTACGAGTTTACACCTTCTATAAAGGCGATAAATCTTATTTTGATAGTGTAAAGAATGTGTACCATTTCAGTGAAATAGCTTCGTTAAATAATTCCTTGAATACCGACCCGCCATTATTCCGCCATTTTAGAACAAGCCGCGCGTATGATTGAAACCTAATCCCAAAAATCTCGAACCTTAGACCACCGTGACCCGCTTATAATGTTAAGCCGTCAATCACGCTTGTTACCAATCGATAAAAATCTGTAAGCCCTTAGGTCGGCTTAAAAATAATGCGTATATTTGTAATACAAAGTGGCTTCTGGTTTTGCCTTACGAAACTCGTATCGGAGTTTATCTTTTAATGGGATTCATACGGCATTGTGTGATATTAACCACCCAACAGTCACATACATAGCCTACTCCACACTAAGATCGAGCCTTGTGTCGTGGGTATCAGGAACTACGATAGACTTTTCAGTCTCACAAACACGCAGACTCAAAACAAATACTTGTTGTTCACACAATCATTTGTTTCTGTGCGAGGTCGACCCTGCGGCCTCTTGTTTCACAGCAGGCGTCTAACCAACTGCGCAACGGAGGCTGTCAATTATTTCTTCCAATGGATTAACATTACTATCAAACGTGAAATCAAGATTAGTTCTTTTCTTACTTGGGAATCTTGGTCATGTTCCTGGGGTAGTAGAAAAATATTTCATAACTTACTCGTGTAATTAATATCTTATTTTTATATCCAAGTAAATTCATCATTCATGTTTTTTTTTTTGCTTCTAATTTATTTATACACGAGCATAAAAATGGCCTTTAGAGTTCAATGGTAAAGGTCAATAAAATGTTGTATAAGATATAGATAAAAATATTGTAATTCATAATAATATTAAACATGCATTTTGTCAGCATCCATAGCGTAGGCCGTAGTTGGATCAGAACGGACTGTGAGACTAGAGACCGGAAGTTCCAGCACCAAGACAAATATTTGTTTCAAGCCTGGGCGTTAGACCGAAAAGTCTCTCATGGTTTATGATACCGAGAACACAAGTCGTTTTAGTCAGGGTTCAGAACTATGTGTGCGATTTTTGAGTGTATGTATTTACATCGACTAAAAAACTTATAAAATTTCACGTCAATTTTAAGTGAGACGAAGTGGAGTAGGGCAGGGCATCTGGCTAGACGTTTAGACGGCAGATGAACCAAGACACTGACAGAATAGTGGCCAAGAGAGACACAGCGGCTATGAGGCAGACCACCTGCAATGCGGTCAAATGACGTTGTGAGAGTCGGAGGAAAACAGTGGATTCGCTTGGCACAGGACAGAAAAATGTGGCGTGCAAAGGAGGCTTGCCTATACCCAGCAGTGGGTTGACGTGGGCTAATATACATAGTGGTACCACCTCAATCAAATTGACCGATTTCTACAATTATAGTCCAAGGTGTCTTGAGGGTTGTTGTAGTACTTGTCTCGTGTTTACATTTAGTTGTATCACGATTCTTTACTATCAGTTCAGACTAATTTATTACAATGGACTTGATTTACGAAAAAGCGGTATCTTTGATCCTATCTGTTGTTCGTGACATTAAAAGATACGAAAACTAGACGACCTAGCGTAGGTTATGACGCCAATTTGTTATCATAGTTTTAAAATAGAATGCAATTAATTATAAGCTTTGTTCTGCGTCTAGAAATTGAATATAAATGTTTTTGTTGTATTAAAACAAAGAATGTTTTATTAAATCGTTTATTAATAGCTGTTCCATTGTTTTCTATTTGATTTCGAAACAATTTAAATGATTTTATTATTGTTGTACACGAATTTTATAAGTAATCGTCCAATTAAAGTTTTTCGAGAAATGGGAATAAGTGAGAAGATAGAATTCATTAATTTAATCTACCCCACATTATTAAATAGGCCAACAGAAAAAAAATCTAATAAGATTGTCTGGATATCATGTATGCTGGCAAAAGATCCGCAAGGTTGAGCAAAATTAGTTCTTAGTTTTATCTTAGTTTGCCCATTTTTAATAACAGGAACATAAATAATGTACGGAGAATTTATAGCTGAGTGGTCACTCCCACGCCTCGAAAATTTATTACTACTAAAATCATCATAAAGGTTATAATTATTAAGAGAGGATTGAAAAATAATGTTTTCATAACACACATATTTTTTTAGCAACTATGCCGATTATGTATTTTCTAGAATTTCAATCCTATAATGTCATGAGCATCTCTTTTTTTCTCTTGGGCTAGGTTAAATGGCTGTACTGTAAGTAATGATAAGAACAGTCCCGCCTAGATAGAGCACCTAATAACGGCAGACATTAGCCTCAAGTATTCGATAATGTTGGCCTGGTAAATAGTTTCTTCGCGCCTCGCTCAAATGACCCGAGATTAGAAGAAGGACACGCATGGGCTGTCAAATTGTACCGCAGCTTGATGCAATAATTACCAAAAAAATAGTGCGATCATAATCGAATCAATAAAGTCTGCTTAATTTAATAAATTAATATGGAATATAATATATTTTATAATTAAATTTTATTGTAGTTTAACATTAAATTAGTAAAACATATATAAATAATTAAGGGCCTCTTTTACCGAGGTGTTTAGGTATTAAACGTCATCTCACTCCGCACACCCGGAGCTCGGCGCACAGCGAACACTGACATCAGCCGACGCCACAGTTCAAATAAGTACAGCATGCTAACTCACCATGCCATTTCAAAAATGTTTCATGAACGCTCCCTAGTTCGTAATAGGAATGTACATTGAGTATATCTTTTATTTAACGTGGTTTATTTATTTAATTGTACGTGTGGGGTATTTTAAATTGTTTATTATATTGTTTGATAAAATGATTTATTACATTATTAATGTTATATGTTTTAATTAAATTAAATTAAATTTTAACTTTGAGTTTTTATTGTAACGGTTGTTTACTATAGACTTACATAATTAATATAGTATACCGTTTTTTCCATTATACTTGACGCATTCGCGACTGCTGTCCGCTACTGGATATAGCCTCACCATTTTTTCCATAGCATACAGCGTCGGCTATTTGCTATTTTCT
Source organism: Deilephila elpenor (assembly GCA_949752805.1). Classification (NCBI taxonomy): domain Eukaryota; kingdom Metazoa; phylum Arthropoda; class Insecta; order Lepidoptera; family Sphingidae; genus Deilephila; species Deilephila elpenor. The sequence goes on along the minus strand of OX457107.1, from coordinate 9,596,120 downwards.
GCAATATAACCAATAGTGTCCCACAATTTCTCCCAAGTCATCGGTCCATTTGATGCGAGGTCTCACATTGCACTTTCCGTCATATAGTACTTAGTTATTATTATCTATTGAATTTCATTAATATACTGCATTTCTTCCCACCACAACCTGTCCTGTTCAATCCCGTCTGTTCCGTCACTTCCCGATCGGTCCCGTTCCATACTTTGTCATTCCAAGCCTTTATATTTTCCCCTATCCCATCAAAAGAAATGTATCAGCTATCCCAGTAATTTTGACAATGCTTTTAGAATATGGACACTAAGAGAGGGAAATATCGATTTGAGACAATAACAAAAAATTACAAAATTTTCGCCCAAATTTTGCCTATAAATTTAAATTATTCGAACAAAGAGTGTCTCAGATATAGATTTATAAAACAATCGGATTAATAATTAAAGACCACAAAATCACGGCCACCATTTAAAATTCTGAATACGAATTAAAATTTTTAAAGTACCTATAGGAAACTAAAAAAAAGATTGAATTTTTTGGTATGTATTTCACATTTTCTATGCCTTGCAATAAAGGCGGAAAACCGATGCGCGCGCTTTTGCATTTTTCTTCTGTCAAGTCAGAAATAAACTAGCATCTCCTGGACTGTTTGTTTTATTGTGCTTCCACATTAATATCAATATTAATTTTTTTCTCGGACGTATATAATAATATAATATGTATAAAGATTTCCTATCTAAATTATTTCTACCAATTCATTCCTGTCCTAAACGCGGCGCGGCGCTAAGAAAAATCGTTCGAAAAAATCAATGCCTTTTCGCCTCGTTAGGTCCAATAAAGAAAACTAAGCATGCCATTATTTTAGTAATTATGAGTTTTTGACATTAATACATTGAAGTAGTTATGATTTTTAATACAATATTTCGTCCCTTATTACACCCCCATAATATTCTTTTTTCATAATTGTTTGTCGCCATTATTAACACGCTTTTACTAGCTTCGCCTGTGAGTAATTCTTAATAACTTCCGAAAAATTGTAAATTTAATATAAATAATATTGTAACAAATATGTATCTTGTAAATAGAAAAAAGTACTATGTGTATTTGTCATAAGAGCTATTTAAATGCCTACGTGACCAATAAATGATTTGAATTTCAATCTACTAGAATAGTTCTTACATAGGTTCATTGACTCGTTTTTGAAGACGCAATTGTATGATAGTGCTCTCTCTAGATATTAAATACTCTAAGACGTAGAGATTACCATAAATATTTTCCATACAATGACATTGTAATACTGAATCTATTATATCAATAAATTCAGTTTCATTTAACATGTCATTCATAATAATATAAATGTCAATTTTATTAAGTACAGTATATCAAATGAATTTATTTTTACTGTGGCGCATTTACGCTATTGTTTTAATGTATTTCGCAGTGACAATTCGTGAAAAAATCGGCGTGGGTCCGACCTCGATGACGCCTCGGCGTCGACTGACGAGCTGGTTCGAACGCGTGCATTGCTAAAAATTTTAGTTTTTATTTCTTTATAAAAAATTACACCAATATTTAAAAATGTTTTCTTACAGATCCCTAAAAAATTAAAAAGCCTATCTTTTGATACAATTTTTACATGATTTTGATAGAATCTCGCAGTATAAAACGTGTTTGAAAAAGCGATTTAGACCCATATTTGAGGTGATTTTTGATCCAATTTATTATTATAATTTATGTTTCTGGCTTTACAATTCCCTCGGTTGTATTCCCAATTTTGCTTAAATGCTTGTTTTTTATGTATAATTTGTATATCAACGGAGCTACCGATGTTTAAAAAAGGCAAAAATCGGTATAACCCGCCCTTAATTATGTGCGCATTTAGATGTGATTCGTGTCAGGCCGTTTGTAATCTAATAAATAAATTAAATAATTTGAATAAACTTAATGCCTTATAAATACACTACGGATATTGTAATTACGAATTAATTTTGACTTCAATCGTCTTTTAATTCATATATTCGGTGTCACATAATATTAACAAATTGAGACATTTTTATGAAACTTAACAGTCATAAATTAAAAAGTGAACCTTAAAATTAATATGCTAATAAATATTCATGCCATATATTATACCTACTTATAGTCGTGGCTAAGTGGTCATACACACTATTGTCTATAAATCGCGAGTTTCTCAGTTCGATTCTTCGGTTAGGAAAACCATTTTTCGGTGTCGGATTTGTTTCAAAAATCTTAGCTACCCGGCATCTTTAATCTCGGGACGAAAATAACCTTGATGAATTAGTAAATACAGACATAAAGGACATAGGCGCGAATAAATAGAAATATATTGATAGTATATCAAGACTGCGACCGAAAATGAAGCCAGGTGGTATTAGCTATGGTATTAGTGACTTCCGACACAATACAATTAAAATCGCAGTCTTGATATACCCTGTATATAGTCAATGTTTACCGGAAAATAAAGAATATTCAAGAAATTGGTGACGTGTCAACATGAGTGGACGTATCCGATGAACTGTTGGAATAAAGCCAAGCATTTTAAATAGCCGGTAAATTTATTTACTTTATTTATAGGTTAGCGAACTATGAATAGGTTTGTTGCCATGATTTTACTGTATTACTGACCCGGAGACATATATTACCGTTGTTGATACGATTTCATAATGTTATAAATGGCAAATACTCAATTATAAGTTGAAATTTATATCAGAATTATAATAATGCAAAATACAATAAGTCACTTGCAACAAATTCCTCACACTTACTTCTTACTGGTGGTAAGTCTCTCATTATAACAGGTGAGAGGCCGCCCGGGTAGGGACCACCGCAAAGTCTATTATCCTGCCAAACAGTGTAAATGCACTGTTGTGTTCCGGTTTAAAGGACATTGTAGCCAGAGTAACTACTGGACATAACAAGACTTAACATCGTATGTCTCAGGACGGCCAGCGCAGTGGAATATCAAGCATTGCTTTGTAAATCGTGGTGTTGTTTGGTTTTGCTACTGTCCATGAATGCTCGTATCGCTTACCATCAGGCGAATGACATGCTCGTCTCGCCATTCATTGCAGTAATTAAAACATTAGGGTATTATATATTTTATCTTATGGGTATCAGAAACAACCCAGACTCCCGACAAATATTCACGGATCTTACAAACAAAAACAAAAATTTGTCTTAGCGCTGGAATCAAACCCGCATCAACTTATTTCACAAACTTCGTATCAACCAATAGCACTGGATTGACAGTTTTATAACTTAGCATTTAAATTTATTTATTAAATAACAAGTCATGATCAAATACCTCATCTCATTTTCTCAGAGATCAGCACAAGCGTTTGAAATAATAAAACTGGATTATGCGATGGTATCTCGACGCTTATACGACTCACCGCTTTAATCACAGTGTAAATATATCGCGATATGATTGGATTCGACAAAACGATTTTTTATGCTTAGACGTCAAGCGTTCCACATATTTTTTAATTGAGGACCTTCAACGAAAGATAAAAGACAATCGACCTATAATGAAGACAATGCTGTAGCGTTATTCTAGTTCACATTGTGACGTGTTTTTCAATTACAGGAGACCACAGCATGGATATAGTAAACCAAATACTAAACACAATTAAATAATGTTTTACAATAGTACATACATACACATACATACATACACATACATACATACTTAAGCCTACGCCTTTATCGCAGAAGGGATAGGCAGAGTCGCCACCAGGATACCCACATTTCGCCTTATTTCATTCCGTCCCATGATGTGATAGGGGGCGAGCCTATCGCCATATCGAGCACAAATTTCTGACTCCGGGCTGGTAATGAATAGAAATATCCAATATTACTTTGCCCGACCCGGGATTCGAACCCGAGACCTCAGCTTTGTAGTCGTACTGTAGTACAACCACGCCATCGAGGCAGTAAATTTTTACAATAGTATAAAAATATAATGGTTAAGCCGCTTCCAACAGGTCGATGTAGAGATCCTTGGGCAGGCTTATGTTCAGCAGTGGACTTCCTGTGGCTGAATAGATAGACAGAATGAGTAATAAGATTTATAGGAATATAAATTCAATACCTTCTTATAAGGATTTAAATACGTCGTGGACTAAAAGTTTAGGAAAGTGTTGTTTGTGTCATTGTTTTGGTTTAAGAATTTCTTGGCTTTGGATATTTCGGACAGATCGTATAATCGTATAATCAAAAGCCAGATCTTTTATTTTTATGAGCACAATAAACAGCAAATGCACGTTAGTGTGCGATATTAAATAATGAATTAACTAATGAAGATTTTTGAAGATCAATTTTATCAAAATCGATTGTCTCTTTACGAATAAATGCTTCACTCACTTCACAATATAGAGTGATCCAAAAATATTAGTCTATCGGCACTATTATTCCTCTCTTTCACAAGGCATCGTTAGTGCAATGAATATTTTTCTTGAAAATTCTTTGTGGGCGCTGTCGGCAATACTGTCTACATTTTATAAAACGACAGCTCCGATTGGGTTTTCAGTACGAGTGACAGTTTGTATGCTTTTTTGATAATTTTCTTTCACGAAAAATCTGAATGGTTCTGTTATTGATAGTAATAATTTGTACAAGCGTTTTGGGCAGTTCCACAAGATTTTTAATAGAAGAGCTGTCTTATTTAAGTTTCATGATTTTATTTAAATTAGATAAATATATATCTTATCGGTAGGATCAAACTTATTAACAATAGTTTCTGTTTTTTTTTTACTACTATTACGCATTCCCATTTTGAAATTTAAAAAATTAAAATTAAAAAAAACTTAAAACTATCTTGCTAAACCGGTTCAGGCAGTGACTTCTATCAGTAAGTAGTTAATCTCTTGTGTGGTAGGTACTATTCTGCTTAGCATTCGCACGTGTCTATTCTAATGATGCTTGTAAACTATACCTGCCAAGCATTGTTATAAGAAACGACAATCAGGACGTGACCACACGTAAGCAAATTTTACGACTTTTGTTACATCATAAATGAATAGTAATGGTATCATAAAATGATAATGTGAGGTGTTTTGCCAAGACTTCTTAGAAAAACAGTTGTATCTAATATCTACTTGTGTAGCAAATGCATGAGATTAAAGACGATTAAGAAAATACAATAAAGTTATTGACACGTTTTAGACAGATATTTTTTTTTCTTCTTATAAACGTCTACTGCCTCGGTGGCGTAGTTGTATTACGGTACAATTACAAAGCTGATGTCTCGGGTTCGAATCCCGAGTCGGGCGAAGTGATATTGGATTTTTCTATTCATTTTCAGCCCGGAGTCAGGAATTTGTGACCGGTATTTCGATAGGCTCCCCCCTATCACATCATGGGACGGAACATACAAAGCGAAATATGGGTGTCCTGGTAGCACATCTGCCTACCCTTTTTGAGGCTTAAGTTTATGTATAAAAGTTGTCTGTAAGATATGGGATAGAGCAATATCACCGACATTTTTTACATGTGGGATTTTTCACCCATTAGTGCATAAAGTTTATTTGGGCCTCTTTATCATGACAAAGCTAATTAAACTATTATTAAGAATGTCTTCGACGATTAAATTTCATAAAATATTTAGTTTGTATGACAGTTCTGATTTTATAGCACGTCCGAAAAATCGGACGTTATGCACGGCGGACACAATTGAGGTTAAAAATAGATTCAATAAAAGTATGGACTTTATGATAAAATTTATTATAAAGAAATAAAACAAATGAATTATATTTTAGTTTATGACATGGTATGTCATGTGGCATTTTGGGTGAAGACCCACATCACATTTCTGACATTGAAATTTAGTTTTTCCTCCACATTGATTTGCACACCTTCGTTCGGTATTTATTGGGACAAGCCAATGATTTTTACCGTCGTATCTCATTGTAGACAACGATTTTGCTGGCTTGCGTCCTTGATGGGGCGGTGTGCCATGTGTTGCAAGTAAGCTTCTTGCTATAAAGCGCCTAAAAACGAACAAGGACTCAGTGTCTTTTGTGCAGCCATTCTTCCGAGCAAGTAACCAGGCGTTTACTACCGAGACGTCTAGTAGATATGCAAATATGCGCCACCACCACTTCTTTATACGCATCCGAGTTCGTAAATTTGCCACAAGTTGGTCGCATTTATCTACTCCACCCATATGCTTATTGTAATTTGAAATAAGTGATGGCTGAGGGACAAGCACTTTGGCTTTTTTTTCGTGAGACCAGCGCGTGGCGGATGTCATTTCTAAATTTTGAAAGTTAGTGGCTACTGTGACTACATTATTATCATTCCACCGGCATACGAAGACATCATCACCTAGTCGGTAATCGTAATGACCTCGCTCCTCCTTCCTGAATAGTTTTACGTCTTTGACTGGGCAGTTCTCGGTGCGATTAGCTCGCAATGTTCCTGTAGCATAATAGCCAAGCTCTTTCAGGTGTCTCATCAGGCTCAAAGATGTAAAGTAGTTATCAAAAAACAATTTTATACCATTATCAGGTGGAAGTTTGCTCAATGCAATTAGGCTAAGAACTACGTCACCACCTAGTCCAAAAACTTTTTTTTCTGTACTTTTTCCTGTATATAAACTAAACGCTATCATGTATCCTGTACTCGCACACATCGCCCAGTTTTTGAATCCAAACCTAATTGGCTTTCCACGGATAAATTGTTTAGCGTAGTGTTTTCCGTAGTATGGAATCATACTTTCGTCAATGCTATAGTTTTCATCCAATCCATAGTGCTTTTGAAACGATTCTCCCAGGCTTTCAAGGAGAGGTAATTTGTACAATCTATCTGTAGATGAAACACCGAGCTCGTTGTTGTCGTTCAAATGTACATGTTGAAGAATCAACTCAAACCGATTGCATCGAATACTGTCTTGTAGAATTTTAGGCACGTCATTATCTTTGCTAAAATACAAGCGTTTGTTTGGTAACTTGACGTAGCCTGATAAGAGCATCGCTCCTAAAATAACGTAGATTTCGTCTTCCGTTACCATCAAAGATTTATTTTTTTGCAAAGCGTACAGGTTCGTTTGTTTGACTATATGCCTGATAAGGTCATAGTGGAAAAATAATTTGAAGTAATCCAAAGGATTTTGGCACATCTTACTTTCGTTTGATGGTGGCTGTGGACGAAATTCAGAACAAATAAAAGTAGGTTCCTCTTTTCTCCAATGTGTAGTTTTTTTCTTTTTGGTGGTGGGTGAAGACCTTATCGACTTGTTACGGGAAATAAACGTAGATAGGGGTTCGTCGTCATCACTATCGCTATTTGATTGAAAATTATTATTCAACGACCGTTGCGTATTTGACCTGAGAGCTGTAGATGATGATGAAGAAGACAAATTGCCATCACCTCGCAAACGTCGCAATTCGCAGCCAGCTTGCAGCAATCCTCATCCTAAATGATTTAGATTTGCACCATGTTCCTCATCGGACTTGTCACTATCTTCGTCAGTGACATGGTTCGCATCTTCAACAGGGGGCTCAACGTAAATTATATTTTCAGTATAATCATCATCCTCAAACTCTAAAGCCGATAATATTTCATGCACTTGCAAACTGTAAAAATTCAATAAACACCACATGCAGTACCCGCTGTGCATAGCGTGCGATATATCGGACAGTACAAAATTCGCAAGCGAAACATTCAAAGTAACAGTGGTTACGTGAATATTATATTGGAAATAAATAGTCTGATAGATAAGCAACAAAAGTATTAGTTTTTTATACATAATACCAAACAAAATACAAACAAAAATAAAATAAAATGTTACCTTCGCCGAGAAGAAGTTTGACGGCGTTCCGCCATTTTGTAAACTGACAGCTTGCGCGTTGGCGCGTAAATTCATTTTTTAATAACGGTGTTGCCGTGTGAAAATACATATTAAACTAATATCTTAAAATAATAAACCATGAAAAAAATAATTTAATATTCCAAAAATTACCATTTTATAGAAGTCCGATTTATCGGACGTCATGCACTAATGGGTTAACTATGTCATTGAAATGTAATGAGTTTATACCTTTCTCAAAAACATAGATCAAGCGGTTCATTCTGTTTATTTAATTGAGACTTTAGTTTCACCTGGGGTGTTATTCCTAGATTCTAACCACAATAAATCCGTTTTAGTACAAATTATTAGACAATAACACATCCAGTATATCTTTATTCATTTCATCAGCTTAATTGAATTAGATATTGGGCTTGGTTCCAATATTAAACTCCAATTATATGTTGCAAAATCTGTACCCAGATTTTTCCATCCACGCTGCCACGAAATAAAGGCTCGAGAAGTTTTTTTCGCATGAATCTAGTCTGTGGACCGGAGAGTGACGTAGTACGATATTTTCCATAAAAATGCACGGTTCCTGGGAGATTGATTGGACGAAGTGTGGGAATTTTGAAAACTTCTATAGTGAAGACGCAATTAAAAGGAACTAGTTAACAGCTTATGCTATTATAATTTGTGAAGAAGATATAATAAATAGAAACGTTATAAAAGTCGATAAAGGTATATATTATGATCCCAGGTAAGTTATATGCAATTTTAAACTAAAAAATTACAAAAGATGATGCTTGACCTGGGAATCCAACCCATGACGTCACAGTTCTCAATACATTCATGCTGTCACTAAACCAATGAGACGACTTAGGTCAGCATAATTATTATATGTATTATACTAGCTATAAAAGATCCCACTGCTGGGAAAATGCCTCCCCTAAGTTCTTCCGAGAGCAGCAGCTCAACACAATTACTTGTTTTATATTTTCCGATACATCCTTTTGTTAAATTTTATACATATATTTCCAACTCCTCCTATTTAACTTTGTGATTGATTTCGTTGCGGCTTAAAGACAAGTTAGACATTCCAGGAGACTCGCTGAACTTCAATGCTCAGTGTCATTAAAATGCGTGCCACTGTTGATCCTGGCTTACAGGAGTTGCAGTGAGTGTGAGGGCGGGACAGTCTCCTTTGATACCACATTTCAACTTTATGTATGAAGGTCAAAACCTTATACTTTAAAATACCTTAGATAAAAGAATGCAGTAGCATCTTGGATTGCATAATTTGGCTTCTCCGTTCACCGGGCGGTCGAGATATCTTACCATTACTATCATGCCGCATATTGTCAGAAGATTTTACTCCCACGCTTTAGAGTGGCTTTCATCGTGCTTTTATCTATGTGGCTTATTTAGAATATAGCTTGTTATTTAAAGAAATCAAAATATAGTATTTGTGAGACTTGTACTTAAAATATTTTGATGCTGTATTATTTTTATTCACTTTTTTATCTAAGGGCAACGTTAAAAGCTGTAGATTACTATCGGTTTGATTACCAGGTCGGGAAATCCACTTTTTATGAGTTTTTCGATTGGAAATATCTAATAGGAATTGCCTGAGATTTGAAAATGTGAAACTTCTGCCTACCAGTACAGTGATAAAAGCGTGAGCTTTAGGTAATAAATAACATAATGACTACACTTTTAAAACTAAAACGAATAGGTACCTATTAAAAAAAAGATTTAAATATAGTTTAATTGAACTTGCTACTATCATGTCAGCTACCGGGGTTTTCCATTTGTATGTATGCGATTTGAATGTACGTAGAAACAGTGTAAGGGGAAATAATTAAAAAAAAATACGTTATCAATGCTATGCATTATGACAATCTGATTGAGAAACACAGCTCAGCGCTAACATCTATGCGTGACTTGCATCTAGCGGCAAGTCATTTTGTTCTTTATATAGAATATTGGCAATATTTTAACATACAAGCACAGGAAATAAAAAAATATGCGCATAAGTGCAAATGAATTCATGCATTCTTGACACAGCTACCAATGCGGTCAGCTACTTAATCATAATTTATATGCGCCATTGAATGGCTTCATAAATAATGTTTTCTTGTGTTTCAACGCGTTCCACAAAAAATAACTTATTGTGTACAAATTGTACGTCAAATAAATTCTTAATTCGTTTTGCTTATGTCCAGAATTATTTATGTGTGAACACAGATCACTCCTGTGTGAATTATTGTAATCGTTTTTCAAGTGCAAAGTAGAATGAAGTTTATGTTATAGAACTTAAGACACAGAATGTTAGGATTGTGTCCGGCGTGTAAAGAAATTAACGTATTCGATGCAAAACATGTCACGCACTTTTAAAATCTTGTATTACAATATTTTTCCAATTCGTCGCGTAAGCGGTGGGGCTATATTTTATATTATCGATTCAGATTGTTTGAGTTTTAAATTTAATAAGATTTTACATTCTATATTATATTTACGTGGTCAATCACTGACTGCTTCGGTGGCGTAGTTGTACTAAGGTACGACTACAAAGCTGAGGTCTCGGGTTCTGGAATTGCTAATTTGAAAGATTTCTTTAACTCTATTAATCTAGAAAAGATTCCTTGTTTCTGTGTCCTTTTTTTGACAGCCTCCGTGGCGCAGTTGGTTAGACGCCGGCTGTGAAACGAGAGGCCGCGGGTTCGATCCCCGCACCGCAACAAATGTTTGTGTGATCCACAGGTATTTGTTTCGGGTCTGGGTGTTTGTGAGACCGAAAAGTCTCTCGTAGTTTCTGATACCCACGACACAAGACTCGATCTTAGTGTGGGGTCAGGACTATGTATGTGACTGTTGGGTGTATTTATTTATTATTTATTTTTTTGGGTTCCGTATAAAAAAGGAAAAATTGAATATTTGTAGGATCTGTTTTTTGTCTGTATGTCTGTCTGAAAAAAATCAATATGGTGTTTCCTATTAACCTAAAATCAGTTTTGGCAAAAGTAAGGTCTTATAGTATAAGTATATAAAGAAATCCGAAAATTCGAATAATCAAATGATAGCGGTAATAATATCTATATATTAATGTATATTTTATGATCATAAACTTACACTTAAATTGTATAGTATAGAACAGTATTACATCATACGGAACCCTACGTGCGCGAATCTAACACACACTTGACCTTTTGTTTCCTATCATTAGTTTACATCGAACATTCTGTATCAATTTACATAGTATTACTAATGGCGTCTGCTTACATTAGTATTCGTAACGTCAATCAATGGATTGGAAGAAAGGAGAGCCGTGGCCTTCATTGAAAACTAGAATGTCTCCGATTCTCATTTACCGAGATACTTGAGTAGCATTTGGAGTATTCAAATTGCCTGTCTCGTCAACCGCAGAGTCCCGGTCTCTGCATATTACGTAGTAATGACCATGCTTTGATCGTATCAGAAAAGGTATTATTTGTATGAATTGTTATTTAACGCTGTCTACTAGATTTTTCTATTATCGGATAGTAAAGTGCCAAGATACAATAATGTTTATTAAATCGGACTTATTTGCATACATAATCATCACGCCGTTTTCCCCGAAGGGGTAGGCAGAGGCGCCACCAGGACACCCACATTTCGCCTTGTTCCATCCCTCGATGTGATAGGGGGCGAGCCTATCGCTATATCGGGCACAAATTCCTAACTCCGGGCTGATAATGAATAGAAAAATTAAATATCACTTTGCCCGACCCGGGATTCGAGCTCGAGACCTCTGCGTTGTAATGGTGGTACAACTACGCCGCCGAGGCAGTCCGTACTACCGTACTTCTTTATTTGTAATAATAAATACAATAATATAGTAAGATGAAAATACATCTTAGCACCTTGGCTTTTTAATGAACCCTTGCCATCTAGGTCTCCATAGAGCTTTCACATAAAGATTTCTACTCCATTGATCGATAACGGTACTACTATATCGGGTGTCAGTCTATCTACAACTGTCATACATTGACAGCTGATCCGACTGATATGGAGACCTTGATTTTTTGCTATTTTCTAGACTAGTGCGAGGCAGTGCGATCGTGACAAACGAAATACGCACTGTCGAGTTAGTCCATTGAAAAGTTAAAAATTTGGGGTTTGCTTTTTTGAAGTGACGCAATTTTTTTTATTTTATGTTTAGGGGGTTTAGTGTAAGCTCCAGTTCAAGTTTGTGGGGTCGCCACCTTTGTCTCTCGACCGATATCTTAGAAAAATGGGCACAAAGGGATTTTGCGCTGTATCTCGTAAACTAGTAACCGTCAGAAAATTTATAAGACATTATATGTAGTAAATTAAATTGTTAACAACTTTACTTCTATTACTTTTTATCATTGAACATGAACATAAAAAAGTTTGACATTCTCAGTTAAACTTTAAAACCGCACTCTAAGGCCTAAAAAATGGAACATTTCAATGGACAAAGTTGCTTGTCGTGGGCTAGATACTAGATACACCTGTTATTTACGAGTCATGTGCGTATTGCTAGTTAATTAGCAAGCACTTTTCTGGCAAAGGTTTAGGTCGAGAGGAGTTTGTATGCCATAAAGATTTTAATAATATTTTTTATGGTATTTCAAGTCAGCCACGTGTCTATATGTCACAGCAGTGGACCCTTCATGGTCCCTTTCGAACAACTTTAGAATTCAGTTTGAACGTAGAAGACAAAACATTCGATATCTAAAATAGGTTTCAAATCTGTCTATGAACAAGGCCGTTAGTTCTCAATCGAAAATTCGAAAATTTGTTACGTGCTCGCTCCTGTGCGTTACGTGAGCGTCTTGTTTACACCTCTGCCTACCCCTACTGGAAAAAGGCGTGATGTTTATGTATTCAAATATTGTCCTCGACTTGGAGTTATTTATAGGTCTATGGCGTGTATAAATTGAAAGATAACTACTTCATCATGTCAGTCTCAGGTACCAGTTTGATATGCCGCTCGAGTTATCAAGCCGGTATATTGTCACATAGATTTATAGGGACAGTTTGTAATCACTCGTATATTATTCAGCGGCCTAACGTGGGAATATTCGGCCGAACATCTGGCCGATTTGCCACGTCGCCAATGAATATGAAAGTGGCACGCAAATAAATTGTTTACGAAATATTTGCCCATAACCTAAAGATTCAAAGTTAAATATTGATTCCTATAAAATATCGAACAATAGTAATTAGCGAATATTCCATCGGACATAGAACTGAAGATAATGGCTAATTCTAATTTACAATCTCGAGTTCATTATTTTCTGAAAATTTTGTGTATAGGCAAAATGTTTTACGCTTTTCGTAAGTAAGAAATCTAGAAGAAATGTTGTAAGTCTTGTAATTTGTACACTTTGATAGCAACGAAGCCCAACGCTATCATTTAGATTGTTAGGAAAATAATAGGAAAACAATTTGTAATTTAATTGAGAGTAGTTTTTTTTTCTATTTTGTACCAAATTCTATATTAATTGTGCGATGCAAATCAATTGCAAATTGAGTTTGTATTTTTAATCTAAAAAGTCGTATCGTTTTGATGTACGGTGAGGTGCTGTTTACATTTGCAGTATTTAATTTTATAGCGGGCACAAATTCCTGAAATGCTCTCCAAATTTCAATATGAAAATTAAAGGATAGGAGAGACTTTTGCATCCTCTAGCAAAAGATTAATCATATTTTTCACATAAAATAAATATGTAAATTTAAACTTTAAGCCCATGAGGACAACAGGTTTATTTTTAAACGATGAGTCTTTTATCGTATGAATAATTTCTCTATAAGTTTTGACCTTAGCTGAGTACCGGTTGTCGTATCTCATTCATATGCCAAAATATGCTCGACACAAGAGAAGCCGCTATTTGACCTTGATATACGTAATTGGGCAGAACCTTCCAGTTTATGATATGTTTTTACCAAAAACTCACTACGAATTTGGCCATCGAAAGTTAAGGCGTGGTTGATGAAAGACACTTAATGAGGAATACGTTTTAATGGATATAAAAATGAATAAACAAAGGTTTTTTATCGCAGTTTATGGATATGGCTGGTGATAAATGATCAATCCATAAAGATCAAAAATAGCTGAGGATAATATAGAGATGCGATGCATTTTAAATTTAACATAAATCATCTATCTTGATAAACACGATGATTAACTTATTTAAAACTATACTATTGAAAGAAGTAATGGTGAATTATACAATAGTCAAAACCAATACCAATTACCCAGCGAATATTAGGAAGGTTGATGCTATAGAAATTACACTATGTTAAGAAGGACTAGCTCATTAAAAATTAAAGAGACGATGTCCAGTTTCTAACCGCATGATAACAAAAAACTGCAGAAGTGGTTGATGTCTTATCTATCAAAGGCGGGTCCATTATTATCGTGCAAGAATTTTAATGCTGTTTACAAGATCGCTGATTCGACGAATGTTATCTTTCAACAACATCTGGCTCTGCATAATGCAGAACAAAAACATTTGAAATTTAAATCGCTCAATTTAACTCCTTATCCCAGAACTCTCGCTCGTAATGGTAGTAGAATTACTTACTCTAAGTTGCTTTAATATTTGAGGTTGAAGAAATTGTATAAATAAATACACCCAACAGTCACATATACCTATATAGACCCGACACCACATTAGGATCAATTAAGCCACTTGTGGTGGATATCAGGAACTACAAGAGCCTTTTTGGTTTCACAAAAACCCGAAACATATACTTGGGGATCATACAAATCTTTCTATTGGTACGGATATCATACAAACGTTTGTCTCGGTCGAACCCGTGGTCTTTCGTTTCACAGCCGGCGTCTAGCCAGCTACGCCATGAAGACTATCAAATAAAAAATAGTAGCCGTATTGAGTATACGTTCTGGTTCCTAATTTCTACGGTATAAAAATATCTCAACAATTGTTTTATATAATTAATCATTTACTATTGCTATCATTTAAATATGATTTACATCGGATCATTAAATGCTTGTAAATCCACCCAACGACGTGACAGGTGAAGCGCCTTCTATGCTAATTCTTTTGCGTCGTGCATCGCATTTTGTTTAATCACTTTTGATGGATGCCGCGTCTTCCATCGATTTTACATTGCTAATCTAATTCATTTTCATATTTGCCCATATTCGTCCCACTGCAGACCACTGGCCACCGCTGCAATTGAGAATAAGGCTAAGAGGGGTTAGGTCATAATATAGTCCACCACGGTGACCTAGCGCGGGTTTATATTGGCGCAGTTGGTGAGACGCCGGCTGTGAAACGAGAGGCCGCGGTGCTCCACAAATATTTGTTTCGGGTCTGGGCGTTTGTGAGACCGAAAAGTCTCTCGTAGCTTCTGATACCTGCGCTAAAAGACTTCTTATCTAGTTTTTGGTAAGGGCTATGTATTTCACTGTTGGCTGTATGTATTTATTTAATTTTCAATTAATTTAATTTTTGCGGATCAACTTGAATGAAATTAATTGGTTCATCATTTTAAATATCTGTTCTGATAATACAATTGACACTTGCCCTGGGGGTATTTGCACGTTGTTCCGTGTATGCTCCGAGCTCTATACAATGATAACCTGTTATAAGCGATAACGAAATATAACAAGTGTTTATACTCATCAAAATGCGTTTCTCATAACTTATAGCTTGAGAGAACTTTGATAACTGTGAAGATTGACAGTAACAAAAATATTAAATCCGATGAAACTGTTAAAGTTTAAAGTTGATGTTTGACAGCTTTCAAATTGTAGCCTAAGTACCTATTCTAGCCGAGCACGAGAAGGTAACTTTTGATTGGAAATGACCACTTGTACCAACTCATTTTAATTTTGTTCAGTATGTACTGTCCGATTTCTTGAGTTTTAAAACGTGTTTTCTACAAAATACATTAATTTTAGACTCTACGTTAATAACTCAGGTCTCAGGACAGGTAGAAAAATAATGCCAATATGCGATGGTTATAAGTTACCTCTCTCATTTGCAAGAAACCGTCCGAGTCTGCAAGATACCACCTTGTCTATTTCTACCATAGAAAGCAATCAGTTAACACTGATCTGGCCCCGTTTGGAGGAAAGTTGCCAGTAAAATTATTGAGAATTAAGATACGTAATACATGCCTCGGATTGACGACCACAGTGCGTTGCAAGAATCTCATATTATGTGAGAGGCCGCCTGGGTAGGTACCACCGCAATGTGTATTTCAACCGCCAAACAGCAGTATAAATGCATTGTTGTGTTCCGGCTTGAAGGATATTGTAGTGAGAGTAACTACTGAACATATTGAGACTTTACGTCTTATGTTTCATGATGGCGAGCTCAGTGGTGTGTAAAGCAATGCTTTGTAATTCATGGTGTTGTTTAGTTTTCTACTGTCAATAAGCGGACGTACCGCTTACCATCAGGCGAATGGAATCCTCATCTCACCATTCAACGCAATAATAATAATAAAAACGTTTAATTGTCTAAATATTTAGATTTGGCACACGAGGTTACCGACATGTGGGATGTGGACTCAACAATTATTGTCCCGATTGTCGTTTCTGCTCATGGATTGATAGCAAAGAGCCTCGACCAACATCTACAGAGACTCTCAATTGGTCGTTGGGTCAAGAGTCAGATCCAAAAGGCAGTGTTGCTGGACACGGCTCGCATAGTGAGGAGGTTCCTCACTTTGGATCCCTAACCACCGGTGGCTTGGGCCTAGAGCCTCGCCACCGAAGGGTTATATATTTTTTTAAATTTTTATATGTATATTTTTGTTTTTTAATGTATGTATATAAAAATGTAAAAACGAAATATAAAAAATAAAGGAATAAAAACGTTTTATAGTATTCCCAAAAAAAAAAATGATTGTTATTAAGCACGCTTTACCTTAAGCTTTGGTATCATAACACTCTGCAGAAGATCATTGACCTCAAAGAGTTGTTTAGCATAGAGGTCATTCGTGTTATTCATATTGTCAAATATTGTACCACCTAATTCATTAACAAGTTTCTGGAAAAAATGTAATCACTTCTATTATAATATGCAGTTGTAAAATGAAATAAATTATATTTTATTAAGATTGATCTACCAAAATATCATAATTTTAACCGATACTAGAATTTGTGCTCGGCATAGCTACAAGCTCTAGTTTTTTACTTCTTAGAACGAAAATAATATCTATAAACTGTAGGTGGTGGTGGTCTACTGACACATTTGCATGCCCCTTCAAAGATGCAGGCCAATGTACAATGAGTTGTCAATTGTCTTTGTTTAGTAAAGCACTACAATGTTTACATAACACGTTGACTGTCTAAAGTGAGTCGAATCTCTTCGGCCTTACATTTCTGGGTCAAACGGTTACCGAACCTTAGTGGAACATCCAGAATTCTACTGAGAGCGGCCGTCGACAGGGACACTAAACTCTTATACACACTCACAGCAAGATTCACTATAAAAATGTTCCTTATCCCGATGGAATAAGAGTTATTTTGAATTATTGGATGGTAAAACAAATGTTTGTTTTCCACTCGACGCAATGTAAGATTGATAGACTGGCCCGCGAATGAACTTGGCAAATATTACGTGGGGATTTCGTAGGTAAACGGCTAATGAATGGGCAATCGAAGTCTTTCTTATACCACTAGCGGTACTTACAATTGGCTGAGTTAATTTAAATTCTAAGATGTGATAGAGGGCGAGCCTATCGCCATGCTGGGTACAAAACATACTCCCCGGCAAGTTATATGAGATTTTTAAACTTTAAAACTTTTACGACCTGTGGTGCCTGATCTGGATTTGAACCAACGACCTCATCGGTTCGTAGTTTAAACACGCCATCATTGTACATAAAAGGCGTAAGTCTTTGTTATAAATATGTTATTGCGGAAGATAAAATCCAAGAAACTATTACGATAATAATGTCGATTAGCAGGAAAATATTTTTTACCTACATCGTCTAGACTTGGACTGCATAATTCTTAATTAATTGCACATAATATATTGTGAAGTGGATAAACAGCGTTTAATGTATTATAAAATATTTATCGTTTATTAAATAACTCAGTTTTTTTATTTATACTACGGCAATGTGACTAAACAAAGATCAATGCACGCTTAGCACAGTTATATCTTTAATGAGACATTTTTATTCCAATGCCCTTAATAAAAATATCATATTATTATATAAATA
Organism: Deilephila elpenor; assembly: GCA_949752805.1. Taxonomy (NCBI): domain Eukaryota; kingdom Metazoa; phylum Arthropoda; class Insecta; order Lepidoptera; family Sphingidae; genus Deilephila; species Deilephila elpenor. Next base: position 9,578,107 of record OX457107.1, on the reverse strand, counting down.
TAAATAGTTTAAATAAAACTACACGACTACGAAAGCTGTAAAGTCTTTGAAATGTCGGGAAGTTAAAAATTGAGGCAAATATAATCGGGGATAAAATTCGTAAAATTTGTTTTATATCAATTTAAAATTCACGTAAACATAAGTAAACACATATTACACGTTTTATATGTAAATTTGTTTTCCAGGTCCGGTTAATAATATACTTGGTGACTTAGTGACTTGGTTATTTGAAATACAACTTATGTAATACTAAATAATTTTTCCAATGAGCTTCCGTAATGGATGATTTATTCCAAATCATCAGCTAAATAATTTAAGGCAGGTGTTGCAGGTTGTTGAGAGCTGACAGTGAAATCAGAAATTGCAATTGTACCTACCCAGGCGGCCTCTTAAATAATATGAGAGACCTACCAATAACTATTAGACTGAAAGGTTTCTTTTAGTTTCTGATTCTCACGACATAAGACGTGCGTCTTAGGGTGTCCTATGGATTATGTGTTGGGTGTATTTATTTATAAATTATTCATGTACCGTGCTTTTAATTATGTTACCTACACAGTAAGGATAAGACAGAAATATTAATTGATCACTTACATTATTCTTTTCCGATAACCGATTGTAATAAAATTATTGAGAATTAATGTCACAATATCCTGTGCTTTAATTTAAGCGCCGTTTTGCATATTCAATATAATAGTTGTCATGTTATATTGGTGCTTTATTCATCTTCTTAAAACCAGTTTATATTATTATCTTGAACATATTTTAATACTTTTCTAAGCATATATCCAATATGTATAACGGAATGTTTTGTGAAGAAAACTGGTTCTACAAGTTTCGTGTTCACATGATTATTGTGATTTCGCGAGTATATGATAGAAGAAATTCATTTAAAACTAAACGGTTTGTTGGAATTTATTGATAATTTATCGGCACTGGGTTGAAAAGGTCGTATAACTGTACTTCCTTTCTTTCTTATTGTTTACTGATGGTAGGACTCTCATATGTGATGGACCGTCTGGGTAGGTACTACTGCAATACAATACAGTATTGAGTTTAAATATATGTTATGTTTGGTAATACAATGGGCGGTCTTATCGCAATGTCTATTTCTCCCGTCAAACGTCAGTGTAAATGCACTGTTGTGTTCTGGTTTGAAGAACATTGTAGCCAGAGTAACTATTGGACATATTGAGACTTAATATCTTATTTCTCAGGATGGCGAGAGCAGTGGATTGCTTTGTAATTCATGGATGGTGTTGTTTGGTTTTCTACTATCCATGAGCGGTCGTATCGCTTGTCGTTCGTCTCGCCATTCATCGCAATAATAAAAAAAACCATTAAAGTCACTGCTTAAGAAGTTATTTTCTTGACATTGGTGGATAGGGTTTAAGTTTCCGTCCAGCAATCTAGTAGTAGTTGAAGTGAGTTCTACTAGCTGAGCAATGAGTTACTCATCCTATCATGTATTTAAGTTTGGTCTGCCAGTCCTTCTATTTTTATAGGAGTTATGAAAGATTTTTTACGTTGTAGAAATAAATGGTTAAAAATGCGTTATGAATCATAACATTTCATTCATAACTAATGACCGACCGCCTGTTGGGCATGGAAACTTCCGGGATTTTTATTTATGATTTATTTACATTTTATTACTTGTATTATTGCTTGTATAATTAGATTAATTGCGCTATAAAACACATTGATGCATTGTTAGTCATAGGTCACGCAATCTTATCAGTCAGGCGAGTCAGTGCGTACGTTAATTCATATATGCATTGCTTATCAGCAGTGGATGTTTTTCCTCATTAAAGAATATAGGTTGCCAAGGAAACCTGCTGATTTTCAAACCAAGAATCAAATTATGTGGATTCAGTATGCCCTAGCTGAGCAATGTCTAGAGATATAGTACAAAATAAATTCATTGCTAAATTGCTTGACAGCCTCCGTGGCGCAGTTGGTTTGACGCCGCCGGTGAAACGAGAGGCCGCGGGTTCGATCCCCGCGCCGAGACAAATGTTTGTGAGAACCACAAGTATTTGTTTCGGGTCTGGGTGTTTATGAGACCGAAAAGCCTCTTGTAGTTCTGATACCTACAACACAAGACTCGATCTTAGTGTGGGGTCAGGACTATGTATGTGACTGTTGGGTGCATTTATTTATTTTAAAGTTATAGGTATAGGTAAATCAATTATATTTTAATATTTTTGTTCTTTTTTTAGATTTCCAACGGAGTATCTTGATTGTTTACCTATCAGGAGTTGAATTAGGATGCTGTTTGCTGGGAGATAAGAAAATATTACTCGCATCACAAAACTGTGGGCAGAGGTGAAACAATTACAATTAATATACCTGTTTTATGAAAACAGGCAATGCTAATAATATCGAGCAAATTTTATTTGAAATCAAAGTATTTATACTCAGACAAAGTGCATTGGTCGGGGAATTAAATATGGAATGGCATCAGTCGCAGCCCATAAATACTGCCATTAGAGCCGGGTCATTTTTAAGTGAAGAATATTATCGATCCCAGAACAGCATGCGCAGCTATAAAGGCAGATCACATAATATTTTATAGTCTACAAAATTAGGGCGATCAAAAATTAAACCTCATCGTTTTATAATTGAAAAGTCATGTTATGTCGAACCAATGTAACTAAGTTTGGGATAAGGACTGACACAGAAGTTATTTGCTTTACCAAGTAGTAAATAAAAATATTATAATTATATTATTTATATGATCTTTAATTGTTCATAATTTCTTATAAATGTGTACTAATAGTGCTGAAGAGTTTGTTTTTACGAGATAATCTCAGGGACTGCTAATTTGAATTGAATAATTATTTTGGTGACTGACAGTCTTTTTATTCAGGGAAAAATATATATTGCGGGATTTTTATCCCGGAAAAACATTTTCACGCGAGCGAAGTCGCGAGTAATACTATTTTTTTATACCTTGGCTCTTCGATACATATTATGTGTTTGTGTATTGTGCGGTAAAATAATTGTGCTAAAGATAGATAGTCAACGTGTTATCGGTTAAACACATTTCATTATCGTTCAATCGCGGTATCAATGACCGAAAGAAATGTAGAATGCAAAAAGCGATTAGCGCATGATGTATCGTTCACCTATTGACCTTATTTTAGGCGAAATTCCATAGGCTTGGCTAAGGCGTATATGTGGATAGCTAATCTATTGTTTGTTTAAGAAAAGTATAGAAAGTTTTGAAGAAAAAATATGTTTATAGGCTATAGGTAGTAACTTCATTGGTCTGGTGGAAGATTGTTTGGTCTGAGTTATGAAGTTCTAAGTCATGCGAGTTCAGTTCCTAGCTCAGGAAACATACTTTCATAATAAGTGGTATTTAATTCGAATAAAAAGGTATTAAAATGTTTGACGACCTGCTGACAGTCGATAATAAAGCACGGTATTTGTTAATATTAATAAAATTATTATTCGTCAACTTTACGTAAGTGTAGAAGGATGGCAATTACATAAAAGAAGAAAGACCTGCATAAAATGGTCGAGTATAGACATGGTCAGACATATAAAATGGTCAAGCTTCTTCAAACGAAATCTGCGCCATAAATTCCCACTTGTTTTGAAAATGACCTGCTTCCGGCAATCTCATGCAACCTATTTGAACCAAACTTTATTTAAATTGCAGTATCAGTAACACAATATCAATACAAATATATCAAGCACAAGCTTCCCTGTTTACATGCAAACCATTGCCTCGCATTTCATATTATATTCACTTGAAAGTAAATTGGAAGCCCAACAGCAGCTATCAATTGTTCCATATTTTTTTTCATTATTTGACCCATTTGTGGTACAATACATTTTTAATACGATGAGGGATGCAAGCAAGCCCGTTGTTGGACAAAAGATGTATTGTGCATCGCAAATAATTATCTGCTATTCTCGAACAAAGATGAATAAACATGAATATTAAAAAATGAGTGAAGAAAAAAGCTGGGGAACCGACGATTGCATGGGCACGATGCTTCTGTATTGCTAAACTGTTAAATCATGCCCTGTATTTGTAAATGCGGTTTAGATGATGGGCTGTGGTTAACGTCGAAGCTATAACCTGCAACACCTGTATAATCACAGGTACCGTCGTATTTAAGAATGCAAAATAGTGGAAACATGATGGTAAAGTTTTAATTTATGACGATAAATTGGATGCAGTACTATATAATTGTACTTTTTCAGTTATGATGTTGACGTTGGTGACATCACCTTACGGTCTTGTGGAAGATTGATTAGAGTTCCATCATCAACACTTGCGTAGTAAAGAGCATTTTTATGTTGATATTATTCAATATAAAGTTCTATTTAATTTCAACTTCAATTGTATCTTAGGTTCTTACAAAAAAAATATTTCTTTCTTTCAGTGCTGTGTAGATAATGCCTTCTCTCTTAGCATGTAATTATTTCATTATTCCACAAATCCCCAGCATATTCACTTTTTTAATCACCACATATAATAACGCTATAATTAACTCGGAAATTCCCTTCCCCAACGCATCCGGATCTAATATAAACAACTGCCGCGTCACCCGTACTAGCAACACGATACACTCGGTCACTGTATAAATCTTGCTGATATGATTTCAAACTGTGATTTATGTTGTGTTACACTACACCGACATCCTGATGGGTCGCATTACCGAGATAAGACCTATTCATAGTGCATTATTTGTTTCATAAATTACAACGTCCGATGCGGTTGCTAGTACATTTTTATAGGATTGTAAGTTAAATGCGTGGTGATCTTTTGGTAACGAACCGGACTCTGCTAACAAGACTGGCCGCGGCTTGAAATCCTAGTGTTCAGCACTGGCTTTTCGGAGTCATGTATGAATATTGTGATATCAATCAATTAACACACACTTAAACGGTGCAGGAAAACGTCCGCATGAAACCTGCATACAATAGAGATTTGGTAGAATTTCTCACTATGCCGATGCGATGGAATATAGCCTAACCCCCCACAATCGAACTCTCGTTTGTTGAGAAGGCCCGAACCCCGCAGTGGATCATACACTGGCTAATTTATTATTTTATATTTTGATATCAAGTCTAGTTACATTTGTTGTTATAAAGAGATCGTTTATTCTGATTATACAAACACTTTATTATATTGTAAGCGCTTGCATAGTCTGTATCTGACTTGTTAAGCTCGCTAATGATTTCCGTCTTACATCCATTAACGTCTTGCTGCTTGATATTAATTAGGATCGACTTTTCATATTGTAACTGTTAATGAAGTTTCTTATTTTCTTGATGTCATCATTTTGTTAAAAATATATATCTTTGTACATTCATGACCCACTGTAGCTGAGCAGATGTATTTATTCTGTATTAGGCTTTTGTCTATATTAAATTTACTATTTTAGACTATTACTTTTTGATTTTAATGACAATGACAAAGATACTTTCTTGTCTCACAAGCTCACGGATATTAAAAACTACGCCAAAATGATTATTATTCAAACTGGAAATAAATTGTTCACTAAAGTTATCTCGTCACAGGAATTGAGTTCGGTCTTTCGTTCTGAAGCTAGGTAGGTAGCTATATCTAGGTTGCTAGGTATATCCATTCATTGAGATTATTATTGAATTTTATACATGACGTCACCGCCATTCAAAGATAAAACAATTTTGTATTCAACAGTCAGCCCTCGGATTAAAAACATTATTAGCATGTTGAGAGCATCGTTGTCGGATCGAGGCCTACATAATTTTGCATTAATATCCGACCACCTTATAACGTGTGCAAAGTGACCACACACTATTAAATTATTATTATATAAAGTTGTATATAGCCGGATGCGGCTACGAACATTTTGGTTGCGAATTCAAATCCCAGGGCATACCGACTTTTCGGAGTTATGTGAGTATTGATAGTCAATTACCACGCTGTATAACGGCGAAGGAAAACATAATGAGACCACCTGTATATCATAGAGATTTTCGAGAAAATCTGTGATATTATGTAACTACTGGATATAACGAGACTTAACATCTTATGTCTGAGGATGGCGAGCGCAGTGGAATGCCAAGCATTGCTTTGTAATTCATGATCTAGTTTTGCTACTGTCCATAAGTTAAGTTATGTCGTATCGCTTACCATCAGGCGAATGGCATGTCCGTCTTGCCATTCATAGCCAATAAAAAAAAATTGATCTGTGCCTAAAAATTATTCAATAGGATGCACTACAGTGTTACCCAATGTATTAAGTATGAGACTAACAATTTTTTAAACAATTACTCAGAAATCGATGATTCTGTGTATACCAAAAAAAAAGACATGAATTATTTATTTTATAGCAATAATATGTTAATGGTCAGTAAATTCATCCAATATTGACACAAAACGATCTACATTTTGTAAACGAGAAGAATAAACAAAAAAACACTATATGCGCAAAAAAAACGTGGAACTTATGTAATTTGCATGCTATCTGTATAATAGCTCTTAAAACGTTTTAAATAAAGTTTACATTCTGCTATACTCATCTAGCGAATATTATTTCATATAAAAATCAATCGTACTGGTACCTATAAGCACTCTGAAGTTGAAATGATTGTTACAAAGACGACAGGCGATGCAGAATAATAATTATCAAAGGCTCATAATAAGTCTTATCGAAGGTGTCATTTTGAGGTACGAGTATATCTGTATTTTGGCGGGCATGTCTATTGCAGATGAGACCACAGTATGCAAAGTGACTCAGTAGTGACTAGGATCTTCGCAAACAAGCTGGTTTTTAATGAATGGTAGAAAAAGAAGGTAATAAAAAAAAGAAATAAAGATAAAAAAGAAAGGCCATGCTTATTATGAAATTATGATTTTTAAAACATCGTGAGTAGGCTAAGGATGGGAGGAGAAGAAGATTTAGGTAGATAACATTAAAAAGGATTTCAAAACGAAAGAAATTTAAGTCTACGGAGTAATTTAATTTAAGACATTGGCTCAATCTAAAATAATGTATAGCAAAAAGAAAAAAATAACACATTTAACGTCTTCTTTAGGTTCATCGTTCGAGGCGTCTCCGAGAACGTGCCGCCTGACGGAACTTCGCTTCGTCTCGTCCAATTACTTGACGACTTTCGCGCGACATTTATTCATCTAGTCAATGACATCCACTATCTTTCAGATCAAATTATCTTATATAATTTCGCGTATATTTTTCACCAGCTTAAGACTAACGCAGGAAATTAAATTCTCGAATCTAAATAGCTTTTTTACACATCGTAAAGCAACTAGCCACAAGGACTTACAAAATGTTATCCTTGCCAAAAAGAATAGGAGGTGTGATCACAAATCTTCTAAAATAATATACCTCCCTGAAAACCGGTTCCTTTTAAAGCAGTTCTTCAAAGAAAGAAAAAAATGGATGTTAAATAGTAAACTAATGAGGTAACAAAGGAGTAGAACCATAAAAGGGGTATTCATATAGCATACAAATAAAAATCACCTGGATGGTATTCATAACAGTGTGCCATTTTAATTATACTGCCAAAATTCTATTTATATTCTAAATGGCGGTTAATAGTCGATAAAGTGGACGTGTGACGGAATTGTAAAGTCAAATCCTTTCAATTATTCAAACGCAGATAAAGATCGGTTTGATGATTTTATTGGAATTTCCTTGTATTTGAAATACGAGTATAAATGATTTAATTCGCTGAATGGGGAAATAATTGCACATTTATAATTAATGAGTGATAATAAACAATAAAATATGAACAAATTGGATGATTATTTTAATGGCTTTATTATTGGATTTATCATGGCGTTTTTGTTTAGTGCCAATATTTATTTATCATTTATTTTAGTTTCATTGCATTGCATTTCCTCGGCAGGTTTGGATATTCTTATCCAAGGTTTGATTTCGTCTGAATAATTGAAGGACTGTTAATTAGTAACGTTATAAAATTAAATCGATCTATTTCTAAAATGGCGATTTTAAAGATTTTCTACGGTATGAAGTCTGCCAACCCGCACTAGGCCAGCGTGGTGGACTATATGGCCTAACCACTCTCAATCGATTCTCTTGATTGTAGAGTAGGCCCGTGCCCTGCAGTAGGACGTATACGGGCTGATATAGATAGATATAGATATTTCAAAAATAAAATAGATCACGTCGCTGATCCGAAAACAGAAACTCATAATGATATTTGCTGATTTCACATTCTTTTATTGCGATGAATGGCGAGACAAGCATGCCATTCATCTGATAAGCGATACGACTGATCATGAACAGTAGCACAACCAAACACCACCATGAATTACAAAGCAATGCTTGGTGCACTGCGCTTGCTATCCTAAGACGTAAGATGTTAAGTCTCATTAAATCTAGTAGTTACTCCGGCTACAATATCCTTTAAACCGGAACACAACAGTCCATTTACACTGCTGTTTAGCGGGAGAATTAGACATTGCAGTGATTCCTACCCAGGCGGCCTCTCACATATGAGAGACCTACCTCTAGTGATATTTTATAGCAACACAATAATAATAAGAAAAATTCACAAATTTTAATACACAATTATAATATGCAAATAACAATAATATAAAATATACAGCTTAAACTCAGTAAATAATAAATCTCGAGAGAACAAGACCGAGACACATTACTGTGTCGCTAATCCCTGAACTTAATTTAAATTTATACAAACGAACAAGCCTTGAAAATTTCCTTTGAAATATCTAGGGTACCTACGTTTAATTGTCTGGCCTGCTTAAATTAATACGACGGAATATTTTATAATGAGGAATTAACGTTTACTAAGTAGTATAGGTATTTCATGTCTTTTCAAGATTATTAATTTTTAATTATTATCATAAGTTATAAGATGGCTACTGCCGAAATTAAGTTTCTCCCAAATATATTTATACTAATCAGAGGGACCCTACAGAGTTTCCGTTTTTTTTTTCCTATTTTGCATACATGACGCACATAAATTCACGGCTTTTTACCCTGAAAAGGTAGGCAGAAGTACTACCAAGATACTCACGTTACGGTTTGTGTGTTCGGTCCCACGATGTAATTAGGGAGCGAGCCTATCGCTATGTCGGGAACAAATTCCTGACTCCGGGCTGATAATGAATAGAAAAATCCAGTATCACTTTACCTAACCCGGGATTCGAACCCGAGACTTCAGCGCTGCAATTGCTACGGTGCACAACTGCGCCACCGAGGCAGTCCTTTTTTAATTCATTTTAATGTAGTCAATGTAAGGTAATTTAAAACTATCAATTTAACTCCAACCTTTAGAGGAACGCCACCAACATAATATTGAAAATATTTATTTAATACTATTTATGTGTAATTAAGCCATATATTTCTGTATTTAGTTTAATAAATTTTGTGCAAATAAAATTTGTCATGTGTGAATTTTAAAATTAGCAAAAATATAAAATAGTAAAATGTAGTTCGACATTGTAATTGTGACTCCATTTGATAATTATGACATCATTAGTCATATTTCATAGTGACATTTATGTAGTTTCAGAGAATTATTTTGAACTAAAACATCCACATTATACTGATTAATGTGTTGTGGTAAATATATGAGGCCAAACTCCAATCGGGATGAGTGACATTAAAAAATTCAGTTAATTAAAAATTTGATTAGTTATTTAATAATATGAAAACGTTAAGAAATCTAGAGACACGCTGTAATTACCTTGGACTACTTTTTCTATGGCAAGTGAAGTCCGCCGAGTAGGCCAGGTTGGTGGACTACGGCCTAACCCTTCTCAATCGAATTCTCCGTTGTAGAATTGCCCAATGTTCATCAGTGGACGATTATAGACCGGTACAATAGAGTAGAGTACAGTACTATAGGAATGAAAGGGGTCGACTGAGATGGTATCACTTTCGAACAAAAAACGACATGAAGCGACAGCTGTCGTGTTTCTTTCACACACCATACATTTTTATCCACAAAAACGTTTCCCAAGCCCACCCATAAATCTGTTCCCAATTCTAAAATCACATCAAAGAAATTGATAAACAAAAAAGTCTTCATACTCTACTTCGAACATTCTAGAAATGCAAGATAGTTGTATTTTTAACAGTTGATTCACACATATCGGTGCTAATACGAGACAGCATGACGCGTGCTTTGTAAATTTAACGTTTGCTACTCATATTTGCCTATCCCATGGTGTCATGCCACGTTCACAGTTCAAACGGAGACAGTTCCCGGAATTGTTCTAAAATCTAGACAGTATTTTTAAACTAGTACTCCTAGTAATACTTTAAAAATCTAGACAAGATTTTTAAATATACTCAAAAAAGTCTAGACTGTAGTATGATTCTTCTTGATTTTTTACTGGTATGCTACTTATAATGAAATTCATATTCGCCAAAAGACTATTTAATGGGCCTGAACTATTTTATGACTGCCTCGGTGGCGTAGTTGTATTACGGTATGGTTACAAAGCTGAGGTCTCGGGTTCGAGTCCCGGGTCGGGCAAAGTGATATTGGATTTTTCTATTCATTAGGTATCAGCCCGGAGTCAGGAATTTGTGCCCGATATGGCGATAGGCTCGCCCCCTATCACATCATGGGTCGGAACATACAAGGCGAAATGTGGGTGTCCTGGTGGCGCCTCTGCCTACCCCTTCGGGGATAAAGGCGTGAGTTTATGTATGTATGTATGTATTTAATGGGAATTATAAAGGTAATATGCTGATCGCTTACGCATTACGTACCTCTTATAGGTAGTGAATTGTTTCGATATACCATAATAAATAAATAAACCCAACAGTCACATACATAGTCCTGATCCCACACTAAGTTCGAATCTTGTGTCGTGGGTATCAGAAACTACGAGAGACTTTTCGGTGTCACAAACACCCAGACCCGAAACAAATACCTGTTGATCACACAAATAATTGCCTCGGTGCGGGGATCGAACCCGCTGCCTCTTGTTTCACAGCCGGCGTCTGACCAACTGCGCCACGGAGGCTGTCAATCCTTAGATACTATAGAATTATATATATACCTACTATACATTAGAATTACAAATTTGTTTAAATAAAAAACTCAAGATCCTCCATGTTTCAGGAAGTATGTACTGCTGTAGGTACCCGTTCCGCTCCATTTGTCAATGAGTAAAGTCATTGATAAAGGTAACTACATTAATGAGAATGCCTCAGGCATTAGCTCCGCTTTTATACTTTATATATATAACGCATAAATAAAAAGATAAATACATTAATAAAATGATTAAAATTCATTCATTCACGGGCCTCTATTTACCTTAATGATAAGTTAAACTCCAATACTTTTTGAATATCGTTTGTGTACTGAAATACAGCCCTCTTTATAATTCTAACCTTCTTCAATTCAATCCTCTCTGTAATTCAAAATTACTGTTGGATACCTAGCAAAACTGTCGATAATTCAAATAAATTCAATTATTTTTGGTACACTCAGTAATTCTAAGTAAAAAGAACGATCCAAAATTATCATAAACACGCGGTAATTCGAAATTCCTTCACACAGACACCCGACAAATCGAAATATGGACATCTTAAAACTTTTATGTATGTATGTGTGTATGCATCAGCCCCACTGCTGGGCCCGAGCCTACTCTACATTCGAAAGAATCGATTGAGAGTAGTTAGGCCATACAGAAAACTTTTATATGTGTACACACAATCGTGTTTGTGTCACCATTTTGAAAACCTCTCAACATTTCGAATTCCTTCTAATTCGAAATATTAGGGAGGTCCCTTTAAGTTTGAGCTATTGAGAGTCGACTGTATGTAGATATTTAAAATTAGGTACTGCTATATTAGCTGCCTTGCCCAAGCCAAATGTTCCAATATAAAGCAAAAGTAAACCGACAATAAACTAAAATAAAATGAGATCACTTTTATGCTTCTAAATAACAAAGGAACATGAAACCGGCCCTATAATTTCGGATTAATGATATTTTCAAAACATTAAAAGATCATAGTGGCCATAAACATGATCTTTTACTGGTCATTATATTATAAAGTGAAGCTAAAACTAGATGCTTTAGGAAAACATTTGGAAATAGTCGAGTCACCGCTATGTTTGAGAATAGATATCACGTCGACCTATTTTATTCTCTGTTATGTGCCAATAATTATAATGGCCCGCAAATAATTCCAATCCAATACTAATTCTCAACGGATCTCTTTAGGCCACCAGCTAACTTTAAATCATGAATAACCTAGCGGCTCGGACCAACTTGGCCCTAATGCAGATAGTTTTAAAGTCCAGTCTACATCAACAACATATTACAGTTTTTGCAGCGCACGCGATATAAAGAATATTTCAGGTATTTTTTTTACACCTTGGCTTACATTATTGGGATTTTGGTAAGGATCCCTCTTTGATTTGAAAATATAATGTAGCCTATGTCACTTGAGGATAGGATAGCTGCCCTACAGTGTAAGAATTTTTGAAATCGGTTATGTAGTTTCGGAGCCTATTCAGTGCAAACAAAGAAACTAATAATCGAAGGAAAAGAAGAGACAAATCATGGCTTAAAAATAGTTAAGATTATGAGCATATTCCGATAAAAATACATATCTAACTATAGAAGCAATATAGTAAACTACTACGACAAAATCTATAGAGAAATAGAAAGTCATCGTCGTAATTAATCGGGGGAATAGATGTACGCATTGTGATTGATGTTGCAGGGCAAAGTTTGGCAAAATCAGAAACCTGACTTTGGACCGCGGCTTGGGTTAGCGATCCGATTGTCGTCAAATAAGAAAGGTTGTTAGTTGCGATAGTTCATCGTGGGTAGTCAAAAATATTATATAATCCTTCAAATGGAATTAGAAACAGGATCTTGGTGGAATGGGAAATCCTGCAGGACTAATAATTGAAGATGATTGAATAGATCTCATGTGAGATGATACATCGGGAAAAGCGAAGTTGGACGTCCGCAAAATGAATAGATGACTAGATTAGGTCTTTGGCTCTCTGTACTTCCTATTACTTCCTATCGACCTAAAGTCGGGAAATTGTCTAATAAGATCTTATTTAAAAGCATAGGAATAAATAACAATAATATCAAAAAACTGTGGTTGTAATGAAAAATATTTTATAACGATTACAGAATTATAATTTATGTAATTGTAAGATATGGAACCATAGATGCATAAGGTCACGCACTAGGCCGATTTTTTTTGTACGGCAAATAACTGCATTACACATAGTTTTAGTGCAATACTGTCCAGGCAGAGCGTCGATTGGCAACAGAAAATTGTCTCTTGCCACTCAAAACTTGTTGCTTCTTAGCCAAGCCCCTGTGGCTGTCAATCAATCTATATAAAAACCATAAGTAGGGCATTTTAAATTCTGCTAATAGAATTAGATACTAATAGTGAATACTATACATTAACATTCCAATCCGAACCTTGAAATCTTTTGAGATATAAATATAGCATCTCTTATATCTAATAAGAAATATTCTATTATAATTTCAAGTAGGTATATATATTAATCCAGTTTGAATACGTCCCATCGTAGGGCACGGGCCGGCTCGACAATCAAGAGATCGAGTAAGAGAGGATAGGCCAGGTTCCACGCTGGCCTTGTGCGGATTGGCGGACTTCCGATACCATAAAAATTCATGAGAATCTCTACGTTTTGTAAATAAAAAAATCAAGAAGTAAATTTTGTCGTATTTTATCAGCTCGGTGTATTCCAATAGCCATTAGGTTCAAGTTACGTTTATAAACGTAGGCATTGCACCAATATTCATCCATTATATACCATTTCATCCCAAAAACTTATATCGGTTTGTGACTCACGTACGGGAAGGTTTTACAACGTTTGTGAATGACTATTAAGTTATTATTAATATTGAAAAGTCTCTCGTAGTTCCTGATACCCGCGACACAAGACTCGATCTTAGTGTGGGGCAGGACGTGACTATGTATGTCACTCTTGGGTGTACTTTTTTTTTCAAACAAATATAGTTTTCTATTCAGGACATAATACAATACAATACAATACTCTTTATAGTAAACCAAAAAAAAAACAAATAATATATGTACAAAATCAGACAAAATACAACAACTTATGGTATTACAATGGGCGGTCTTATCGCTTAAAGCGATCTCTTCCAGACAACCTAAGATACATGGTACATAAGATACATGTGGTTCTTACAAAATTTTAATTAAATCCTGAATATATTGTGTATTTTGGTCATATAAATATTTTAAAATCATTGATCATAAAAAGCAGCTCATTTATAACCCTCCAAAATATTATCTGGCACGAGTAACTAGGACAGTACACGCGTACTAAATGATTATAATAACATGGCATTTGCAAATTAACAAAGGTCCATAAAATCAACTGACACGGAAATCTTCGGACAATTTGTTCTCCAAACAATAAGATATAAACATAATATACCGTTAGTTAGAGCGTGGTGGCCAATTGGTAAACGGACCAAAATCGCCTGCCAACATGTTCTGGGTGGTCGCGGGATGAAATTCCAAGGCTAACCTCTGACTTTTCGGAGACATATGTGTAGACAGTCAATTACCACGCACTATAACGGTAAAGGAAACACTGTAAGGAAATCTGCATACCATAGCGATTTGTAAGAATTTCTATGGCATGTAAAGTCCGCCAACCACACTAGGCTAGCATGGTGGACCATATGGCCTAACTCCTCTCAATCTTACTCACGATTGTAGAGGAGGCCCGTGTCCTGAAATTGGACTGATGTATATGGGCTGAAAAATATAAAGGTGCTCATCGAAACGTCGGGAAGTACAAAAATGTATAAATTAAACCAAATCGCGATAAAATCCGTAAAAATATTTTATTTTAATGTGTAACATTCGCGTAAATCTTAAAAACCAGGTGCTGTTAGTTCACCGCACTGACGGTGTGTAGCCCCAGAGGTGTAGCGCATCTTTGGAGCCGGTTATTGCCTTTTGTCACGTAACATCATAAATTTTTAGTGCAAGTAAACAGATTTGGTTTCCGCAGCAAGTTCCAACCTTATTGAATGTAGTTTGTATTCTTAAATTCGGTAGTGCAGTGCAGAATTTTTATAAATTTTAACGGTTTAAGCCAAATGTGTCACTAAGAGGTAGTTGATGTATAAATGGAATTTACGGTCCCTTAAAAGTCAAGAAAAATCAATAAATTGTAATTTTAAATAACTATTTGTATTAAAATATTTTTGTTCATCATTTTTTTAAAATCGTTAAATAATCAAAATTATTAGTTGATGTTTATTTCAAAAACTATTATATAAATTATTGTTTTGTTTATTACGGGCCACTTTTTATTATTTTTATTTTCTCGTATTTTGTTAATTTCATTTCTACCTGGTGTCTTATTTCATGGTTAATACGGTGTTTTTTTAATTATGTTTTATCACAATTATATTCCATATAAAATATACGTATATTGTAAATCTTAAGATAACAGACAATATATTTGTGTTTGTTTAGTTACGAAACATACTCTTTGCGCATACAAACGAAGTGACCAAAACCGCAATACGACGTGTATTACCAAATACGAGAAACTGCAATTAAATTTAGTGGATTCGGTACAATTGCTCTAAATAAGAACATTTAATTCCTTATTGTAATAGAATAATTTCAAAGCATGCTAATTATCTCGTAACTATAATTAGATGCTCGTGATTGCATTGTATTAACAAATAAGGGCATGCTAAGTTTAATACCGTCTAGGCTAGTATGGTTTTAATGTAGAATAGAGGCATGTCTTATGAAGATAACATTTTGGACGTATTTGGTGATTTTTAATGGCGTATTCTTGGTTTAGAGTGTCGCACCATAATAGGTAATATTGTGGTTGAAGACGGTAGAACAATATGCGTATGTGTAATTAAAAAATAAACATTGAAATAAATCGCGATAAAATCCGTAAAAATTAGTTTTATTTCAATGTGTAACATTCGCGTAAATCTAAGAAACTACTATGAAAAATAAACAAATAGTTTTTGTCAGTTTTCAAACATTATTCTTCTATATATATATTTTTTTCTGTATCCTTACGTCTTTTTGCCTAATTTAAATTTAGTTTGATTTTGTAATTCAAAGAAGACATTAAATAACAGTACCCTACGTATACAGTTTTGACTCCATATTATATGGCGAAAAAATTACTGGACTTAAAAACCCATAAATAAATCCCTATTTAAAATAATATTAAATAATAAGATCTTTTTAAAGAAGCAGTTTTTTATTTTATTTGGCAGGTTGTTTTTTTATGGTGTTGACTATTTGTGTAAAATGAGGGGAGACGCTTTAAATAAACTGTTAAAAAAATCCAAAAAAATACTCACAAAATTCGATACATTTTTTCCGATATATCACAAAAAAACCACACACTAAGCGATCACAAGCACATCACATTTTCATATACACATCGATATATTTCCGGAGCACGTGTTGGATGCGCCGGCGCAATCAAATAGCGCAGGCGAGTGGCGCAGGCGGCTAGCGCAGACGACTGGCGCAGACTACTGGCGCTACATGGGTCGGTCCCGAGCTTACTAAACGGTGCTGATTAATGCGTATACGCGTGCTGTTTTCTTTCATAATTTTCCTTTAAGAAATGCTTTATGTGTTTGAGTATACACGCATGAGTGGTTGCAGATATTTTTTGTATAAAAATATACATTTTTGTATATTATAGTATAACAAATTTTTTTTGTACAGATTTGTATGAAGAGTTTGTTACTCGAAGTTTGTTACTCGTTTTGTTCAAGACAGGAAGTTCAAATAAGCATTAGCGATGTCTGCAAACGATCGATCTTCAGATGAGTATAATCATGAGGTTAAGTATTTTTATGCGGATAAATAAAAATGCATAAAATATTAGAAAAAAATCTTTCGGTCAGTTCAAATGCTTAGATAGAAGAAAATAATTTGAATTTTGCAAAATAATAAATAATTAATTGCGTGTCGGACCCAAACCCATTTAGCAAAATTTTAAATTCCACGTAAATTCTAAACGAAAACAAATCTAGTACAAAATAATTTCCAGATTTAGTTATACTATCAAGGACTGAGATCCAGGTGGAGTAATGGGTCGTTTCATTATAGACAAAATAACAAAATAGCAGAAACTACACAGATAAACCCGCACTAGACATAATGACAACCTAATTAAATAATGTTATCTAATCAAATTCAAGAACGAGGCTGACAAAATCGTACGCAATAAAAACGCGGTGTATTTCTATTTTCGTCGATAATCCACTACACATACAATATGCAGACGATATTGTTAATGCATTACCTACAAATTGGATATTATCTTATCATTAAGATATCCTTGATTGTGGGTAAATATTGAATTCCGCTTAACCTCTTTTTGTATTTACTTCTCTTTTTTCGTTATTTGGTTCGATTATATTATTGTATACTTATATCGCTTTACCTAAATATGACTTTATATATTAAAGTCCTCTCCTTCCCTTATCGGAACCACGCGTGCTGGCTTGCGGAGCTATGGCTTGACGGTTCAAATCATCTCAGCCCGAACCAAAAGGTTTGCCAATTTTTTTCTGCGCTGCACCGTCAAGCTATGGAATTCGTGTTCCTTCCTGTAATCCTTGGTCCTTCCGCCGTAGCTTGATGAAGTACCTTTGTAGCCCGGCATGACTGTATCGAATGGCATGGGACCAGTCATCAGATGCAATTTGATACTCTCTCTAATTTTTTAACTTTTTTTTATTCTAGTATGGCATAATAAGGTGCAATTATTAAGCCATGCTAGAATAAAAAAAAGTTAAAGAGCATTTGAGGTATATTTAGTAATTAAGTGTGTATAGATCACATAAACGGCAAGGAAAGGCCGTATTGAAACCTGTATGCTGATTTATAGATTCATTCACAAAACAATCATAGGAATGTGAAGTCTACAAACGCGCATTAAGTGGGAAAGCTTTGCTGTTTAACGATACATCTATTGTATTAGTCAGGTCAACCGAAGTGGTACCACAACGGGAAAAACAACATAGAAAAAAAATTACATTAATATCCCTAAAAAGATTCTTGATCAAATATAGCGATGCGGGACACGTGATCCAAAAAAGAAAACGGTTATCTATGTTATCTGTGACACATCATCTTCATCATCAACCATGGGAACCTCACCGTTGATCATAGGATTCCATCAGTGGCGTGCCTAGGGTTTTGGACTAGGGCAAGCCCAATATTTTTTAGGTTTAACATACATACATACATAGACTCACGCCTCTATCCCAGAAGGGGTAGGCAGAGGCGCCTCCAGGACACCCACATTTCGCCTTGTAAGTTCCGTCACGCGATGTGATAGGGGGCGAGCCTATCGCCATATCGGGTACAAATTCCAGACTCCGGGCTGATAATGAATAGAAAAATCCAATATCACTTTGCCCGACCTGGGATTCGAACCCGAGACCTCAACTTTGTTACCATACCTTAGTACAAATACGCCACCGAGGTATTTTTAGGTTTAATACCTACTGATTTACTTACGCAAAGTTACTAAGAACGATGAAAATGAATTTACATCGGCAGACCAATCACACAATCAATATTAGGATTAAAACAAATATAGATTGCTTGTGGACATACATCGGTAACTTTTTATTGCATTTTTAGTACCCGGCATTACAATAGCACAACCATAGCTACTGTGGTGCCGTGTTTTAAAGTTACCGAAATTGTGGACAGAAATTATTATGAGTACATCCATATTTTTGTGAATTACAAGTAATAGAATGTCTTTTGAGAGGACGAACTAATTTATTTTAAATTTAAAACATTATATTCCAAGTAATTAAACGCACAAAACTTGTCGTCTAAAAAGTGAAAACATATGAAACACGATTGTTTAATAACTTATTTAAAGGGTAACATGTAGAAATCAAAATACGTAGTTTTGTAAACTGAACTAATACAATGTGTACAAATCCGGCATTGGATTCGCGCAAGTTTCTTTTTTAATATAATTGAATGAATTAAATGTTTTCACGGCAACGAACACTTTCACCACCACAAACCACAGCACACACAAACCATCACAGGAAACAATACAACTCATTCAATATCAAAAACTATAAATAACACAAAAACCTAAACAATAATCATAAACAGAACTTCACAATGTCATAATACAAATAAAAAGTTAGTAGCAATTCGTACAGTACCTGTTGCTATTAAACGTGAAATAAACATTACGACATATAAATATAATTTATTAAAAAGTATATGAATACTTCATTATTTGTACTAAAAAAATATATATAAAATAATTTTAAAAAGCAACCAACATCAATTAATAACAACAAACATAATTTACTGAGCAAATAATAACGTGACGACTATGAAACGTACGATGTTTAATCACAAAAAGCCGGGCATATCGTCTAATAGAAATTGCTATACAAAATATCTATAGCTATACATTCGTTGCGATCGAGTAGTAGCATTTCGCCCGATGTGCGAGCAACAGATCCCAAATTGCCAGAAGCCTCGTAAAAGCACACGAGAGAGAAAAGGACAGATATATGTGCCGCGTGTTCCGTCTTTTTAAGTTCTATTTAATTATTGAATTAAGTATTTCATTACGCGGCGCGGCGCGCGCTTCGGCGGGCGCTCCGTCGCAGACGCTTCATTGCAACACGGCGCGGCTCGACACCAGCGGCGCGGTAAATTCAAAAAGTAGACATTTTTATTATATGACTGTATTGTATTAAATGTAATGGTTAGTGTTCAGTGTGGAGTATATTCATATCATGTAGGGCAAGCCGGGCTTTTGGGCTTGTATGGAAGTACCGCCACTAGATTCCATAGACCTTCAAAATAAATAGTTGGAAAAGTTCTGCGTCCATCAGCTTCCAAAGTTCATTTTTCCACTTACATTTGGACGTCCAATGCTGCACATACATATATTTATATGCATTTCATTAGAATATTTATCAACTGGCGACGGTGAGTCGGCGTCTAATACGATATAAAAATATTGCAGTGTTTTGGCACTAATCTTCGGATTTTACAACAAACATCTTGACAATATAAATGAGTCCGTTTCATTCAGTGAATGCTAATGCCAATTTCTTCGCACATATATTTTACATTTTCACGGCAAATTGACTACACTGCAGCTCATAATAGGTGCAGTTAAGATAGAAAATCGCGTAGCGACAGATAATTAACTATCCAGCTGGGCCGTGCAATTTTGTCGGGTTACTAATTTCGAATACATTTTTTATCCCATAACTAATGTATTATAAGTATTACGTTTAATACCGAGCTTAAATCAGTGTCTTATATTATAATATCACAACTATTTGTGATGAAATATTAAAATAATAAAATTAAGATTATGTCATGTTATACTCCAGAAGTAAAGTCATATTTTAAATTTCGGTTTTATTTCATATCTATTTCTAGTTAGAAAGTGATTCGTGTATTAAAGTTTCTAAAGTCCCATTTGTACATGTCAGAAACGTTACCCGCAGGAAAGAATACCTTTTAAAAGTTTCTTCATGACCTTAATAGTTAGGAACTTCATTATTTATAAAAGTAGTATATTGTGCGTATTGAAGGTCGTCTTACGCTGGACGTTCGGAAATAGACGATATTAATAAGTTTCATCTCAAAATGCCTGGAAAATATTCTCACCCATAGTTATCAAACAGAAAAATGTACCGTATCTGGATTTTTCTACCTGACCTTCGAACCTAAGATATCACGGTTCTGAGTCCATACACACTGCTACTAAACCGACGCGAACAAAACATCGTTATTATAATGCGGAAATAAAACGTAGTATGCGTCTCATAGTTGAATTTTGAAAAAAGAACCACTAACTCTAAATCACAACTATTAGTCCATAATCAATATTCGTAAATATCGAATAAATCGAATTTCATCAACTACAGCGGCTATTATCAACCTACATGACAATTATTTAGAAAGTCGAACAATAGAGTGACGTCATATGTTCAAAGTTTTAGCCGTGGCTAATGAGCCGTGCGTCCGGAGAGTATTATTGATTATGATTTATGGCACTCGAGTGTCCAGATATTTTTATACGCAAGGATATAATATCCGTGCGGGTAATTACGGTGACTGCGCGTGGTTTTTGCTCAGTCAGTTTAGAAATAGCAAATGGTGTTTTGTTCTTATAGTGAAAGCGTTTGTTACACACTTAATTCATATGTTATTAAATTGCAGAATTATTTAGTATTTAATTTGAATAATATACCACACGTTTAAATAAATCGTTTGTATTTATTTTCATGGTTATGTCTCTCTTACTTAATTTTAGGGTTAGTTATAATTATCCTACTAGTTTTTGAAATTGTGAGCGTAAATAATTATTAGTTATTTTATTTTGCATTAAGAATACGTTATCCCACAAAAGATACCCATGAAAACAAAAGAAAAGATAATGCTAACTTTTTGTCTGATTTACTCACCACTAATTACTCTGAAGCTTTTGGATATAATTCGAGTAGTGTAGAGGTCGGACGTCGAAACAAAAAGCCGTCTGTATCTCAATCTGTCTGAAAAGTAATGACGTTCATGACAAATGAAATCTATATCGAAACGATCTCATTACTTCGTGGAGGGAAAAAAATACAAGCTTTGTCTGCCATTCATTATATAAGATGTACCAAATCGCGAGAATTTAACACGATTTGATAGCAAATCTATTGTTATACAGGGTATATCAAGACCGCGACCGAAAACGAAGCCAGGTGGTAGTTTTAGCGGCTACAGACACAATGCAACTAAAAATTTTGCATAATAAGGGACGGAATTTTTTTTACAATTTTTTTAAAATCATCGTTTTTGAGGGGCAAAAACCTAGTTTTTGCAAAAATAGTAATTTAAACCCTTACGTACCATTGCGTGTTTAAAAATTAAGCGATGTACGTCATTATTTTAGAAAAACTATGTTTAATCACGCAAATACGACGATATGTAAAAAATAACAAAAAAAAAATTGACGATTTTTTTGTAAAATTTTTACTTGCATTGTGTTTGATATCACTAATACTACCTCCTGGCTTCGTTTTCGGTCGCGGTCTTGATTTACCCTGTATAAGTCTGCATATAAACATTCACAAATTATGGTAATTTATAATAGTTAATGTTACAAAATTGTGAATACTTTGAGACTAACATAGTACCAGTACTGGCTCAAAGTCCCCAAATTAATAATGTATTCCAAATATTCCCAAATTATTATATATGAATTAAATGCGGAAAAACTATATGTTGATATTTTTTCCACCGCGGAAATAATTCGGGGAGGCCTAAGATCAGCAGAGGACTTCCTTGGGCTAATGGATGGATGAATGGATGATTTTTTTTTATTTTTTTCTTTTCTTATGTGGTAGAGCCACAAAATTTAGTTACTGTAATGATCGCGGTGGTACCACTACTTGTATTCCACAGAAGACTGACGTGAAGCGACCGCTTTTCTGTTGTATTTTGATCTATCAGTTAGATTACTTAAGGCCTAATTCCGCTTTCCTCCTCTCGTAGTTCCTTCCATATTTAGAGGTCAGATCGCGTCTACGATTCAAGCTTTGTAGATATTCATTGGCTGCAGTTATTATTATTTATCAGTCAAGTTAATTATTTGCATTCGGTATAAAGTTGTTTTCTTTTCTTTTCTGTTTAAGTTGCAATCAGTCGCCGGACTTTTATCAGCTAAGCTTAGGGAATCGTGGTGTTTAGGATCAGCAAGCCATTGCTTTGCTGACAGCTTAGATACAAAGATATTACTATTATTGTTTATAATTTGAACCTAAAGATGTGCTCTCTCTCTCTCAAACATTATCTAAAAATAATAATGGCAAGTTCTGTATATATAATATCTTGAAAAGTTTCAACTCATGGACATTCGATAAGTGTAATTCTCAAATTGTATTAGACACAATACAACATCGCAATTAATTAGGGCGTAGAGTTTTATTGAGCAGATCATCAGTGCCCCTAGCCGGAACATTTTGCAGTATCGTAATAGAATAGTAATAGTAAAATTTTGTATGGGAATTTAAACAGCGCCATTGTGAGCGTATTTGGAACTAAAATTTCACAGCGGGAAACGTTTACTTTACTATACGAGAATTACTATACGATACTTCAAAATGTTCCGGCTAGGGGCACAGTACTAGGAAATTCATTTGTTTACTACTGAGTCGTTGTCCTCACGACATAATAAACCGACCATTGACAACCTCCATGGCGCAATTGGTTAGACACCGGCTGTAAAATGTGAGGCCACGGGTTCGATCCCCACACCGAGACAAGTATTTGTGTGATTTCAAGGTATTTGTCTTAGGTCTGGGTGTCTCTCGTAGTTCCTGATACCCACGACATAAGACTCAATCTTAGTGTTGGGTCTGGAATATGTATGTGACTGTTGGGTGTATTTATTTATTAACGTACATACAAAATATCAGCTTTCTACCATACAATTAGGTAAAAATGTTATGCCTAACCAATGAGAAAGAGTACAAGAAACTGACGGTCAACCTTCAAAACTAAAGAGGCGCTTCAAGTAAAAGAAAAAAAACGTAGTATGAGTAATATTTAATAAAGAAATGTACAGTTTAGAAACTTTGAAACTAGGAGAGAAACCAGATGACAGAATAATTTGATTAACGTCGAAACTATAAGTGCCATTATGAAATTTCATTGCAGAGTTAAATTATAAATAAAATATTCTCGAAATAGATGTACTGCTAGATGAAGTAAAATTTTCGGTTAAATTTATCTAGTAACTATCGCATAATTCGTCTTATATTGACTGCTAAGGGACTGTGAAAGTCATAACTTTAATGATTGTGATAGAATAACATTTTCCAGATGAGGTATTCAATTGTGGGGTTTCATCGCTTTTTTTATAATGTGCCTCAATTAAGCTAGGCTGCTTTATTATCCTGTATCTATATATACGTACAATGTAGAGTGAAAGCGCGCAATGACCTGTTGGTAACGGATCAGACGCGACTGTCAACATGTTCACGGTGGTTGCCGGTTCCAATCCTAGGGCACACTTCTGACTTTTTGGAATCATGTGTGTATTGATAGTCAACCACCGCGTATGACGGTGAAGGAAAAGATCCAGAAAAACCTGCAAGTCATAGCGATTTCTAAGAATTTCTTTGGTATGTAAAGTCCGCCAACCCGCACTAGGCCAGCATGGTAGACGATTTGGTGTAACCCCATTCAATCGTACTTGCGATTGTAAAGGAGGCCCGTACCCTGGTGGGACGTGTATGAGCTAATACGGAAAACAAAACACAGAGAGATAAGGCAATTACTAGATATTTGTACGGTCAGCAGAATACTGGCTATGTACCATTAGGAAATAAAATACACCCAACAGTCACATACATAGTCCTGACCCCACACTAAAATCGAGTCTTGTATCAGTATCAGGAACCACGAGAGACTTTTCAGCCTCACAACCACCCAAACCCGAAACAAATGCCTGTGGATCACACAAACATTTATAAAATGAAGAAAAATATTTGATATTCACTCAGTGGATGAATTTAGCATATCAAAGGTACTGAGCGTTCTTCTTCCTAGAATCCATAAAGCCAGGATATAATATAACCTTTGAATAACGACAAGGCAAATAACTTTCCAGGAAAAGAACTCTGAAACAAAATTAACTTTGTATACAAGTAGTTCCACGAAAGAGCTTGATCTCGAAGTGACATGAATATGGATCAAATTAATTAAGTGTGATGGATAAATTTTTCTTTACATCTATTTTTTGTAGAAAGATGGACGAACAAGCTATTTATTAATTACATTTATCATCTCGGAGTTAGGAGTTTGTGCTTGATATGGCGATAGAGTCGCCCTCTATCACATCATTTGACGAAACACACAAGGCAAAACGCGGGTGTCCTGATACCTCTGCCTACCTCTTCTTCCTTTCATCCTTAACATGACATCATCGAGTAATTGAAGTTCACACAATATTCAGCTCCTAATAATAATCTCTCGGATACTACTTTAAGCCTTTATCAAAAACAAAGACCCAGACCGTTGTAAAAGCAGACCTATTAGCTATACAATAAAAGCTAAATTTAGTCTCTCACGACATCTACATACAATTGACAGAGCAATAAGTATGTGCAAAAAAATAATGGAGACATGTTAGTTTAAACGCCGTGGCCCAAATTTGTTGACATTGATTGGAGTTATTAATTAATCAACTCTTAATTTCAGACTGGTTATTAGGTCAAGGAGTTCTATTCTTGGGAATAATTGTTCGTATTTCTTTGTAATTGCCGTGTCGTCTATTAAGGATTTATAGATGGAGGCAGGCATCGCATTCAGTATGATCTAAGATATTTAATATGTAATCACTTGCAAGTGAGCTTTTTGATTAATTATTTGCTGAACATAATTATGCATTAAAAAAATATTGAAATGTCCCTAGTAGTTTCCCATATTCATGACACAGGACTTGAAATTTAGTGTGGGGTCAGGACTATTGTGATTGTTGGATAAATTTATTTATTTAATTACTCAATGAAATAAATAAATTCACTGACAGCCTCCGTGGCGCAGTTGGTTAGACGCCAGCTGTGAAACGAGAGGCTGCGGGTTCGATCCCCGTACCGAAACAAACGTTTGTCTGGTCCACAAATATTTGTTTCAGGTCTGGGTGTTAGTGAGAACGATCAGTCTTCCATAGTTTTTGATACGACACAAGACTCGATCTTAGCGTGGGATTAGGACTATTGTGATTGTTGGGTGAATTAATTAATTTATGTAATTACTCAATTGTATTTGTACGGATATGATTTCAGAAACAAATGGTATAAGATACCGTGAGACTGAAATAACACTGCATGGAATGTTACAGATGTAGCATTTCTTTTATAAGTGTAAGCTGAATTCGATAGAAAGCAATGCCATTTATCGTTGTTTGTGCTTGTTTTAATGTGTATAATACGTTGTTTCAATGAGTTCTGAAAAGTCACCAACATAAACAAGGTATTGATTTGGAAAATATGTATTTAATATGTTGAATTTTGCTAATGGTTTATTATCATCGAATGCAAGGAAACAAAAACATTAAAATGCATAATTATAAATATTCATCGACAATGCTGTAGCACCGGGTTTTCCATATAAAAGCTGATAAAAATAATATTAAACAATGCTCTTTACCTACATAATACGGAAATTCCACAAAATACCAATTTAGCGCTATAATTAGAACTATAACTTAACACACAACTAACGTACCTACACTGTGCTTATGAACTCTTCATAGTGACCCAAGGGTTTCGCATTTCGGGTTTATAGTTGTATATTTAGATACTCTCTCTCTCTCTCCCTCTCTCTCTCTTTCTCTCTCTCTCTCTCTCCCTCCCTCTCTCTTTCTCTCTCTCTCTCTCTCCACACTATGGCCACTGCTAAACATAGGCCTCCAAGGATGTCCACATGGACCTCTTGGAAGATATTAACCGGCGCTCGTAATGGTATTGGCTTCAAGAGATAGCCATCTCACATCGATAGATTCTCCATCTGGACTATGTTGGACTTAGTTATCCAACATAGTCCAGATGGAGTAATAGAGGATCCAATATTATGGAGTAATATTGTAGTATTTTTTTTTTGCCAGTCCAAAAGCCTCCTCAATTAGTACGACTATAAAATGAAAAGCTGCGTGGTAGACTAATACAAGGCCAACGTTTGTGAGATCCAATGTTCGATTGGAATTTCAGCGAAGACCATTTAGTTAAATAAATACACTCAACTGCCTCATATGTACATAGTCTTTACTTAACATCAATATACAAGACTTGTGGAGTGGGTATCCAAAACTACGAGAGTTTTGAATTGCTTTATTTTGGTAACCTAAATCATCCCACTGATGGGCATAGATATCCTCCGCCTCAATTATACATGTCTCTTGTAATTTCTGATACAAGACATTTCCGGCCTAATTACTTAATACTTTTCAAGCGTACCGGGACTTTGGCAGTTATTTGTACTCCAAACACTGTCTGTGTGTCAATAACTGAATATAATATCTAGGCCTTATTTATAGACAGATTTGAAATCAATTGTAGCCATCGAATATTTTGTCTTCTTCGCTCAAACTGAATTCTAAAGCCGTTCGAAAGAGACAAAACATTCGATAACTAAAATAGGTTTTAAATATGTCTATTAATAATGCCGTTAGTATCCTAATGTGAGAACTATGTTGTTATTGACTGTGGGATATAATAAACGTACCTACAAACTATTTTTTTCTGGCCAGAATAATAAAACATAGAAATAGGTATAGTTGGAATGTATTAATCGTACTCAACCCCGGGCAACAGACCGGCTGGTTTCGGTCGCAAAAACATCTCGTTCAAACAAAGCCAATGTAACTGTCATATCTCTAATTCTGTTTGAGCTCGGACTAAATGAACGCTTTTTGTTGATGTAGTTTATTTGGTACTAAATGTTCTGTTTGTTCTAAAGATAGATACATTATAGATAATAATTTTTGTTAGGTAATGTATCGCTGGGGGTAGAGGCAGAGGCGCCACCAGAACACCCACATTTCGCCTTGTATGTTCCGTCCCATGACATGATAGGGAGCGAGACTATCGCCATATCGGGCACAAATTCCTGACTCCGGGCTGATAATGAATAGAAAAACCCAATATTACTTTGCCCAACCCCGCATTCGAACCTAAGACCTCAGCTTTGTAGTCATACCGTAGCACAACTAAGCCACCGGGGTATTTTGTTCGTATCCTTTATTCTAGATAGAATAAATACTATATTAGGTTTTATTAGACTGTTGGTAGGATTCTTATCAAACTGGATAGCGACCAATATACACTATAAGACAACCCTGAATAGTGAATGTTTATGGTTATGGTTTCTTAGATTTACGCGAATGTTACACATTGAAATAAGAAGAAGATGGCTTGAAGCTTGCACCATCATGGGATCCAATTCTACATTTAATTAAATCGGAACCCAAAAGACCAGCTGCCAGACCTCAAGACACAGTGAGCTCCTTCTGCGTAGATCGGATCGCAAAAACTAGCTAACTTTTTAAATTATTTTTTTAATTTAATAATTGTAAATTAAGGGTAGTTTAATTGTAACAGTCACTGAGTGGATGACTAATACCTTAGTCCGCCCCGTGACCACGAAAGCTGTAAAGTAATCGAAACGTCGGGAAGTTAAAAAAATGTAAAAATTAAACCAAATTGCGATAAAATCCGTACGTAAACTTATATCGTATTTCGGGTATTGCTCCTTTCTTTGGTAGAGTCGGTAATTAAGAAAAACAAAAGTATGTTTTATAAATGACGACTGGTATTTAAAAAGCAATGAAAAGATAACAATTTGGAATAAATAAAACGTGACACTAAGGACAAAATTAGGCATATTTTATCTAAATTACATATTACACAACTATAATATTAAAAATTATCATAATATTTCAATATACTGGGTATATCAAGACTGCGACTGAAAACGAAGCTAAGGTAGTTTTAGTGGTTACAGTCACAATGCAACTAAATATTTTTCCAAAAAAGCGACACTTTTGTGTTGCATTTTTTTAATATCATCGTGATTGGGTGGTAAATACCTTGTTTTTACGGAAATAGTAATTTTAACTTTTGCGTACCATTGTATCTTTAAAAATAGAAAGATGTAAATTATTGTATTATTTTAGGAAAAGTGTGTATTTATCACCCAAATACGATAAGTAAAAAATTACAAAAAAATATGACGATATTTTTTTTTTGCGAAATTTTATGTTGCTTTGTTTCTGTAGTCTATAACACTGCCTGGCTTCGTTTTCGGTCGCAGTCTGGACATACCACGTATATATAGTCACATAACATAAACTTAGCTTTTGAAGACAAAGTTTTCTCAATGATTACGTTTTAGACACGTTCTACAACGATAGTACGTAATGTTAAAAAGCAACAAGTGTAGACGCAAGTTCGTGCTCAAACAAAAAACAGGAGTGCTTGAAATAAAATAGCTGTCATATAAACGATTACCTATTAAGGAAACCACCAGAACAGTTATACGAAACACATGGGTCCTACGACCCTGATATGCGAAAGACCTTCTGAGTAACGGTCCCCTGTTTTTACTTAATACATATTTTCAAAAAGGCCGAAGTATGGTAACTTTTAGGTCGTTTCATTCCAAATCATTCGGCCATATACACGAAAGTCATCTTACGCTCGTAGTTTCTAAGTACGATAAGATCAGTTGTATAGGAATAAAAACGTACTTCCCCAATAATGATATTGTTACACCTGATAATAATCTCATAATCGAATTGCTTGTAACAGGAATTTCGCCTTACACGACCTAGCCGCGTTATCGCGTTTCCATTAGGAAAGCGATTTCCTCCTGCTAACTACGCGAAACCTAGGCACAATTTGCGTCTATCCACCGATCTGCCCTCTGACATTGTTGCGTGACCGAGTCGGCATACCTGGGCTTATGTAAAGGATTTTGTATGTTTTATGGGAGGTAATTATGTATTTTCGAAATTTAATTAATGTTTTTTAACTTACTAAGAAGGAATATTTCGGTGAGGTCTTTTTAGTACCGTAGTTCGGTAGTTTCCTGTGGCTATAGATATTTATAGCCATATTGTAAAAAAATATATGGTATGTTAAGTCTGCCAAGTAGGCCAGCGTGGTGAGGACTCTTTGGCCTTACCATTTCCAATTGTATCTTCGATTGTAGAGTAGGCCCGTGCCTTGCAGTGGGACGTATATGGGCCGATACAATTTTATTTATTTAATTTTAGAATTGCTTAAAGACTAATATAATTATGAATCCAAACAATAAAAAAGTATTTTTCTAATAACAAGCTTCCACATATTAATAATTATATTATTATACAGTACCTCGGTGATAAAAAATCTTATGTATTAAAGTAGTAGGCAGGTATTTGTGACACATAATTTACGTACATAAACATAAGTTCGCGTTTGTACCCTCAAAGATGTAGACAACGGTGCCATCAGTGCCACTGACACACTGAGTTGATTTCCGATCTAAATTTCATAGAAGTGAGCCTATGGCGATGCTTAGCATGTACCCCAGAATATCTCAGGCATCTTTAAGGCGTCTTATCTCTCATATTTATTTCAAACCGATAATTTGAGTTTAATAGAGTTCCCGAAATAGAAACGATTGTTGGATCTCATGGTTCACTGTTCATACACGCTGTTGTCAGATTGATAAAGGAATCATAGATAAACTATCCACAACAAATTTGTTCATAATTTTTAGTATCAGTGCTTTGAAGGGCATTTAAATAAATCGAACAGACCGACGAGTGAAATTATTGAAGGCCAAAAAGGTACAACATACCTACTCATTAGCTCAACACAATTATTTTTGATCTAAATTAAAGATAGTCTTAATGACCTAGATTACGATTTTCTATTATTTCAAGTGTTAGAGGACAAAATATTCATTTTCTTCGTATAAAGGTGTAAATAATTACGCCTGAACTTGATAAGAAGTAAATGTTCTTGATGTAAATGAAAGATAGCATGTCCCAATGACCTAAGAGTAATTTACAACCATTGCAAGTACATTTTGAGGACGAAATGGTCGTTTTAGCAGCAGTTCGTTAACAAAATTACTGAATTATGAGAAGAAATGTAAGATTTATTAATGCATATATAATAATGTTTAATATTACCTACAAATATTATCAACAAACTGTGCCCGATATGGCGATAGGCTCGCCCCCTATCACATCGTGGGACGGAACATGCAAGGCGAAATGTGGGCGTCCTAGTGGCACCTCTGCCTACCCCTTCGGGGATAAAGGCGTGAGTTTATGTATGTATGTATTACCTAAAAACAGCAGACCGGGCTGTATGGCGTGCTTTGTGAGAGGCTTATATCCAGCTGTGGACTGCAAAGGGCTAATGATGATGATTTGTATTTAATAGAATGATGATGAAACTTATATTAGTATTTTTTGTACTCCGTGTATACGTGTTTTTTTTAATATAATACTTGTCAATATTATATCGTAATCTTTTCGCACGAATGAAAATGCTGCGAATGAAAAAGCAAACTAAAATGAACAAATTTTAAAATTTAAGATGGCATTTTTTTCATTTTGATTGCTCTCGTCAAAGATACTTATATCATCATACAACTGTTTGAATTCTAAATTACAATATATCAAAGGTTACGATATGCAAGAATATATTATTGAAACTATAGCTTATTCTTTCAAGTTTAATATTAAATTGTAGCATATATTTTTGACTGCCTCGGTGGCGTAGTTGTATTACGGTACGGTTACAAAGCTGAGGTCTCGGGTTCGAGTCCCGGGTCGGGCAAAGTGATATTGGATATTTCTATTCATTACCAGCCCGGAGTCAGGAATTTGTGCCCGATATGGCGATAGGCTCGCCCCCTATCACATCGTGGGACGGAACATACAAGGCGAAATGTGGGTGTCCTGGTGGCGCCTCTGCCTACCCCTTCGGGGATAAAGGCGTGAGTTTATGTATGTATGCATATATTTTGTGTAATATTTTTTTCAGCCATATATTTGAGTCCAAATTTATTGTATTATGAATGAGTTATATTTCACTTAATATTTGCTTTATTGCAATTTATATGAGGTTCCACTTGTAATAATTTATATCTTTTCAAAATGCCTCTATTAAAATAGTGTTTACGTTTTATGAGCTAAATTTGTTTATTTTCGAGAATACTTTTGAGAAATTTCTAGAGGATGCAGAATCATTCGTTTAGAATCGAACAATCGAAACAGTCATATTAAATAGTGTACCTACTTAATTTAGAAATCAATCTACAAAGCCCGGTTTATAAAAAAAACGAAAGCAGTATTGTATGAATAATCTCAAAATATTTTTTCCACACTTTTTTACATACAAGGTCCATACAATAACTTATCTGTACGGGACCGCCTTCGAACAATCCCGTACAATTTAATGTAGATCAGGATACGTGCTGGGTGTGTGCGGAAATAATACCAGTGATTATGATTCGGAAGAAACAATTTATTTCGTACTGAAAAGTACAAAAGACGATCTAATTGACTGGCGGCAGCACGGCGAGTGACGACACGACGATGACGTCACGGAGTAGCAGCGGTCCAACGTTGACACGATCACTTCTTACTTGCTGACTATTTGCTGTTTCTTGAGGTTTCTTGACTTCTTGAGGTTTCTTGTGCGCTTGGAGAGATCCGAACCGAACTGATTTTACCCGGCCCGGGGCTGCTATCTTTATTGCTAGTTCGGGCTTAATCCCCGGTGCCGGGTCCGCGCGCGACGGCGACGCGTTCGTCCAATAGGACGCCTTGGTTCGATGCGTTGCTGCGTCGGCGCGCGGGGCGGTAGCTCGGTCCGCGGGCGCGCGGGGCGTTACCCCATGTGTTCGCTTATTTACTATAAAAATATATTGTTCGATATTTTACATAACATTATACATAATACAATTCTGACAGTTCAATTAATTTATCTTATACTATTCTACCTATTTTATTATAATCGCAGCCTTTATTTGTTAATTCTTTCAGTCTTATAAAAACACAATACACAATTTCCAATAAGATTATTTACAATAAGCTTTATACCGCGTTGATACGACGGCTGGGCATAAAATTACACTACGTATACTATACGTCCTTAGTATTAATTCGACACGGCACAAAAATTAATAATACCAAAAATGAGATTTTGTTTGTTTCAAGGAAACTAAATAGCCTACAAATAAGAGTAAAACGCAACCATCCTTTGTAAATAAATTTCACTGACCATTGATGAACTGAACTGGCAACGTCGCGCGGGGCATGTGTTATCGTCGTGTCGTGGCGGGACGCCGCGCCGGCGCACCGCGCGTAGTTACGTAGTTTTGAAGGTAGTTTTAGGTCTAAAATTCGTTCTTCCCAAGCAGCGGGTATTTGCCGCGCTGGCACTCCCTCCTGTTGCGGCACTATACTTTTGTTGTCTCGTATCTTTGTACTGCCAATGTTATTGTGCGGGCGTTCCTGGGGCAATTGTGGCTGTCACCATACCTTTCGCGGTATGTACACAGAACTAAAGCTGTTTTTCCATGGCATTCGCCGTAAATAAAAACCAAGCAGTGTATTCTGACGCAGTGTATGTTACACGAGGCATTGTTAAACAGTTTAATTACAAACACAAACACAATTTAATTACGTGTCCTTGACAATAAAACAATCAATAACTAAAAAACATTTACTAATAATTATCCCAAGTTACGTGTCCTATCACAATAACAATACAAAATCACAATTGTCGGCGCGAGATCGACAAGATAAAAGCGGCGCGGCGCGGCGGCGCGGCGCAGGAGTTTCCGTGTTACATCCGTTCCGAAAGGATAGCGACGGCGCACTAAAATAACAATTTCTTTAGCAAACAATTTTTATTTGTTAAGATGCAATAGCAACACACTGACCTATTTCTACTTCTTTTACGCGCGGGATGTTTTGCTATGATTTGTCTCTCTCGTAAATCGTAATGAAAGTGCAGGTGTGTATTTATTGCTTCCTTATTTGCATCGCTAACTTTTTAAGTAATTTAGTTGTACTTTATTAAGTGACTTGTGTAAGAGCGGCAACAGCGCGTAGATTTTAGTAGGATCTATCGTTTTAAGGTGTTTGACCTGTGCGTTAGACGTAATCAGCTGTTAGAAAAGCTACATCGTGTTCAAATGGGGCAAAAACGTCCAAAATCTTTTATGACTAAGCTACTGCTCTTATTTAATTGATTTTTAGTACAGAACTTTGAAATGGTACCTAGTATAAGCAGTTTAAAAATATGCCCATCGGTCGTATCAACTTTGTATAATACAGTACATAATAAAAGACACTTAAGACTATAGTTATGTGCAGTCGTCCTGCACATTATCATTCTTAAAAATCTTTGAAAAACCGTCAAATAGCCTATGCCTAATAAACACTTCAACTTACAAAGTAAATAAAATATACATTCCATATAAAAAAAGAGCTTAAAGAAAAGTTTTGAAAGCTCTACTCATATAAAATCATTTTACGAGACGCCATGATATTCACATTCGTCGACAGACGCAGCGTAAGGCTTCGGTGACGGAGGCTGCGTCCCACTGCCTCACAGCTTGAAAGTATACAAGGTTTTTTTAATCTATGAAAAGGATCATAAAAATATGACCTTAATAAAGTGATAAACCCTAACGGTGTGAAATAAGCATACAGTAACATTCAATCATTATTTTTCATTTCATAGCAGTAGAGTTACAGCTACCTTGGAATATCTACTGTGAATGTCAACTGGCTTATCTGAAGTGATCTCTTATTGAAAACCATCGTATAATGACAGCTTTCCTTAATTTACTCCTCCTCCTTTGGCTCCCATATTGCAGATAGGTCGATACGCCTTTCCCGCTACCTTTTTTCTAATTCCTTCAGGTTATTTTTCCATTTTGTTTTAAAATGTGTATGGACTATTTAAATAAACAACCCTGCGCTTGTTTGCTGGTTCACGTAACACAGTAAGAAACGAAATTATACTACAAGTGAGTCAACATATTATTTAGCAAAAAATACTAAAATAGAACCTATAAAATTTATTTAACCCCCTCCTAATTTAACCCTTACGCCGCTCCTGTACGTCGGCAGACAGTAATCCGCAGCGGTGGCAGGAAATTGCTCGAGGAGTTTATGTCAACGTCATCATAAAATGAGACGATAGCTCCAGAGTAATTGCTTTGAGATGTTCGTCAGGACACTACAGAGGTCATATTGTAAGACGGAAATATTGTACCTGTTTGCTATATTATATTACAAATATTCGTGGTATTTATTAAAATTAAAAGTAAATTATTTTTAAACATCGTGTACTTTGCTAATCCTAATAAATAAATACACCCAACAGTCACATACTCCAGACCCCACACTAAAATTGAGTCTTGTGTCAGGTTGAAACTACAGAGACATATCGGTCTCAACCATCAAGACCCGAAACAAATACCTGGGGATCACACAAATATTTGTCTCGGTGCGAGTGTCAAACCCGCGGCCTCTTCGCAGCCGGCGTCCAACTTCGCCATGGAGTCTGTAAACCTAACCTCAAAATAGTATTTTAGATCAGTGATAAAATATATTGGGAATATCCAAGTTAATTTGCGTTGATTCCAAGTACTCATTAGCCTGAAACACACAAATTTCGTATCTACATACATCCTACTATTTAACTAACTCATTAATATAATAGGTAGTGTTTTACTCGGAAAATACCCATATTTGGATTACAAATACCGTTAAATATTTATTTCAATAAATTGTTTCATTATTTTTACCACAGACCTGTTGGATTGAGTCATTTTTGCAGGAAGCCTATCTGTTCTGCGAACTCAATACTAACGTGTTTTGTGAAATCATAGATCGGATATAAGACGTGTCCTCTAATAATCTCTGGAGTTCTGCGTTTAATGCGTGTAGAAAGAAAGCGAGACACTTAAATATATAAGTAATGAGTTCAAGGTCAACTTTGTGTTATTCAATCTTGAAGAAGTCAACTCTTAAGAGTATTAGATAATATATCCAAAATTGTTTCAATTTGAAATATATTTTTACTGCACAAAGGCAATAAAAAGTTTGTAAGTCGTTTCCAAGTGTTCGCCTTGGAAAATCTGTACCGGCTGAATCAATTTTCCTTAGTAACCAATTGTAAACGATGACGATATACTATCCTTGACCAGTGGACCGATGATGGAAAAACAATATCATTGTATGACGTAATATTAAATGACAAATTATAGTATTATTTCCATAAAGTTGACTTCATGAAATTAGATCATATATACTACATGAATCATACAGATAAAGGTGCCCTCTATTAATTAAATGCACCACGAAATTATGCAATGTATTAAAACAATATCAAAATCATAACTTCCAAGAACGCCATTTATGACACACTAACTGAGTTTATATTGAGGAAACAGAATATTTTGTATTAATTCATGTCTAATTATAACTCCATTTAACGTTACAGGAAAACTTATGCATGTCTTAAAATATTACAATGGAATTTGAAATTATACACATACAAAATCGACCATTAGGTCAGCTTTGCAGGAGAATTTTAAAGTGTTGATTTACATATAAGACTGAAAATTATTTAGTACTTCATAAAACTAGCAAATAAGTTCCAATATCTTAGGTTTGTTTTGCGTCAAATATAGCAATCGATTAAAAGGTTTAATGGAGATAAATAAATAAATAAATAAATACACCCAACAGTCACATACATACTCCTGACCCCACACTAAGATCGAGTCTTGTGTTGTGGGTATCAGGAACTACGAGAGACTTTTCGGTCTCACAAACACCCAGACCCGAAACAAATACTTGTGGTTCATAAACATTTGTCTCGGTGCGGGGATCGAACCCGAATATTATCAAAATATTTCCGCTTTTGTAATTCTTTTTCTTCATCTTCACACACATACACACATTAAATCCAGTTTTGAAAATAGGGCTCCCCAAAGGATTTCCATGTTGCCTTGTTTCAAGAAGACCTGTATCCAGAGACTTCCTGTAAACTTTATTACGACATCTATCCAATAATAATTCTGTATTTGTATCAGCCCAAATACGGCCCACTGGAGAGGGCATGGGCCACCTCTAAAATCCAGAGTACAATTGAGAGGGGTTAGGCCATATTATAGACCGACACGCCAGACTAATGCGGGTTGGCGGACTTTACATACTGTAGAAAATTTTCGAAATCGCTACGGTAGGCAGGTTTCCTCACGATGTTTTCTTTCACCATTATACCGCGTGGTGATTGATTATCAAAACACACATAACTCTGAAAAGTCAAAGGTGTGCCCTGAGATAATAATAATTACATACATACATAAACTCACGCCTTTATCCCCGAAGGGGTAGGCAGAGGCGCCACCAGGACACCCAAATTTCGCCTTGTATGTTCCGGCCCACGATGTGATAGGGGGCGAGCCTATCGCCATATCGGGCACAAATTCCTGACTCGTGAATAATAATAATTGGTACATATTAATTTTATCATTACTATAGATCACATCAGGCTGTGAAATAGGTACCCTTGTAATTATTTGCAACCAGGAATTAACAGAAGCCCCGAGCCTAAGTAATAAGTATGGGTATATATTTCATTAACCGAGTAGGCTTACAGTTTAATGCCGAATGACTTAATTAATTTCGTATACGCCAGGATGGTGTCAGAATTTACAACATGTGAACTCCTTATTGGGTGTATTATTATTTTTAATAGGACCTATACTAGATAAAATTAGTTTTTTGATGATGTGCCAAATTAAAAAAAAATATTTTTGCCCTTAACTATAAGATGTCAAAAGTTGGCTGAAATTTACCACCTTCAAATTTAATACAAATTTTGCATGCGTTGCCTATTTTATTTAATGACGAATTCTCATACAACTCTTTTTAACAATCAAATGTTAGTAATATTTACATTTATTAACAAATATAGTGGGATGGAGTTTTGTGCAAAATAATATTTTTCCAATAAATTGAAATGTTCCCGGGCATAAATATTACGACGCGCTTTATACCGTGGATATCAATAGATCGTAATTTATAATCGAAGTTTTAAATCTTATTTTCACTATCAAAAGGAAACTAAAATTATTTCCTTCTTTTACGATCTAGCTCTGAGTCA
Organism: Deilephila elpenor; assembly: GCA_949752805.1. Taxonomy (NCBI): domain Eukaryota; kingdom Metazoa; phylum Arthropoda; class Insecta; order Lepidoptera; family Sphingidae; genus Deilephila; species Deilephila elpenor. The sequence goes on along the minus strand of OX457107.1, from coordinate 9,540,333 downwards.
TAAAACTGAAGTGAATTTTAGTTGATATTAGAAATACTGCTGAAATCTCAAGGCAAGAGGATTCTATTATTTATTCGATAGCTTGTAAATTCAACTAAGACAATAATCTGAATTTAGTGAGGCATCTAATTTCGCAGTAGATTCGATGTAGTTGGTAGACAGACAGCAGTGGGTAGGTAGAATTCTATGCAAGTTGTTGAAGTAGGAGGTTTCCGGAAAGTAAATTAATAAATAAAATAAATTAATACACCCAAAATTCACATACGTACAAGACTTTTCGGTCTCACAAAAACCCAGACCTGAAACAAATACCTGTGGATCACACAAATAATTGTCCCGGGGCGGGGATCGGAACCGCGAACTATCGTTTCACAGCCGGCGTCTAACCAACTGCGCCACAGAGGGTGTCAAATAAATATACATTCACACACGCTGTAAAATATATACAATATAAATAATAAGGTTTAAGGAAATGCAAATAAGTATTGAAGCAAATTATGGTGATGTGAGCAACACTAGTTTTAGCTAAAATTAAGTCTAGATCTCAAGTCTCACCGCAGACTATTTTAGTATTAGGAACGACAGTACCCACTGAACTAATGTTTCTACATTTAGACATGACGCTAGAAATTCTTACCGTATATGTATTTCCTTCTTTGGTTTCTCTGTCTGGTCTCTATTAGTTAAGAAGGGAGATTACTTGAAAAAAAGGGAAAGCGTCTGGGCTGCCAGTGATAATAGAAATTATAATTCTCTATCTATATCAGCCCATATACGTCTCACTGCAGGGCACGGGCCTACTCTACATTTGAGAGAATCGATTGAGACTGGTTAGGCCATATAGTCCACCACGCTGGCCTAGTGCGGGTTGGCGGACTTACATACCGTAGAAATTAATTAATTCATTCTAATTTATCAAACAGTTTTCACCGTTGAAAACAATATGTAAAATAATTCCAACAAAAACTGAAGCCTAAAATATGACTTATGAATATTCCAAAACTATGATTTAATTAAAGTCCAAATGTGCATTTCATTTAACTCACCCATTTGAAATGGGAAGCGTCAGTAAAATTTTAGTTTCTATGGATTCTGAAAGCTACCGCAGGTGTGGCAATTCACGTCCGCATAGGCTATCCCTTTCGCACTTGAGTGAAAGTGTATGTTTGTGCTCTTCAGGCACGTGCTCGGTAATGTTTATCAGATACACCTTATACTCTGGGGAGATTTTGCAAATATCCGAAACGATTCCTTTCGTTTCACAGCCAATGTAGTGTAACACGTCACGTACAGCCACTCTCTACAATGTCCGATTGCAGTGTTTGCTGCAACAAAATGCTACTTTATTTCTCTCAATAATTTGTTACGTAACACTTACTTCGGTTTCCTGAGCTGAAGTTTTGTTAAGACAAAGGAACGTATTTCTGGAAATTTTTAATGAAAAGAAACATTAATGCTATTGATTTGGCGTTGCAAACTTATATTCCGATTTGACATATTACATAAATTCACGCCTTTTTGCCAGAAGGGGTAGTTAGACGTGTACCATGATGTGTTTCGCCTTGTATGTTCCGTCCTACGATGTGATAAAGGGCGAGCTTATCGCTATATCGGGCACAAATTCCTTACTTCTAGCTGATAATGAATTGAAAAATCCAATATCACTTGGCCCGACTCGGGATTCGAACCCGAAACCTCAACTTTGCGATCATACCATAGTACAGCTGCGCCACTGACGCATTCGAGGCTAACTATTCAATAAACATAAATAACACAACTGCAGTATAAAACCAATAGAATAATAATTGAATGCATTCAGTTTCGGGTTGATTAAATAATTGTGGCAATATCAAAAACTACTGGAAACGATTAACTGCAATTGTGAAAGTATTTTACGATCGCTAATTTGACGGTTTGTGGTACACTATTTTAATTGGGATCTTATTACACTGTACACCGACCGTAGCGTGAAGTAGTTCAGGAATTGAAATAAAACTAGTTTTTACAAATTTAACAACCGCAGACTTGGTTAAGTTTAACTTTTTTTTATTTCCCGACGTTTCGATCTCTTTACAGCTTTTGTGGTCACGGGGCGGACCACGCCAGGCGGAGTTTTATTTCATTTGTAACATTCGCGTTTTTGTTTGTAACATTCGCGTAAATCTAAGAAACCATTAGTTCAGAAATGTTTCGTTAGATGGCGTTATGTTAAGTTGACACTGAATCTAAATTATTTTCTGCATGTCATTATAATACACGTAATGGTACGCGCAATGTAATCTAAATAAATTATTTACTAGTTGACACAATTATTTATAATTATTTTCTTATACTTGCTTGGTAAGGCAATAAAGATAGCAGTATTGTGTATGATAGTTCAGGCGCATACAAATATCTTACCGCTACCTGTATGTCAAAATACCTGTTTAAAGATTAACGGTCTTATTCATCGACAGATTTAAAACCTATTTAAGTTATCCAATGTTTTGTCCCTTTCGAACAACTTTAGTATTCAGTTTGAGCGAAGAAGACAAAACATTCGATAACTAAAACTGGTTTTAATTCTGTCTATAAATAAGGCCTAGATATTTATTATATTCAGTTATTGACATACAGACAGTGTTTGGAGTACAAATAACTGCCAAAGTCCTGGTACGTTTGAAAAGTATCAGTTTTGTTCGTGTGAGCGTTGCAGATTTCTATGCGACTCTTGTGTTGGCTTGACAATGTGACGTAGGTACCTATGTTGCATGATAACCAAGACGTGGGACCCTAACTCTATCGTAAGATATTTTTACTAAATAATATCAGCCAATAGATATACAAAACAATAAATTGTAGTTGTATCGTAATAATTTTTTCACAATGTTGATTAAACTACAAATTATATTTAATGATAAAATAACTGAAAAACAAAATTCAAATCTTAATAATTTCTAGATTATATAAAATATATAATGAATTATTTACACTACCATAGGACAAACACATTTTATCTAAAAGAAAATTATTTATCCGAGTAACACTATAAATCCGTTTTCTAATTTCGAAAACTAATATCAACAAACTATTATTAATTGTGTTTAAAATTAAGACAAATCACAAATAAATTTAATCTAAAATATAATTGTTTACCTGTGTAATTTAGTAAAATTATAAACTCGATTTTTAATTTCAAAAACAAATAACTCATACAATTTTATTTGTGTTTATCCGAATGTAATACGCCCAAACAGGATTGCATCCAAGTTAGCCAGCCTTGTAAAGAATCTTAATACTTTAAGATGTTGGGCTATAAAAATATTTATGGCGCAAAATCTCATTTCGGGCTAAATCCACAATAAATTACTGCGCCTAAAGAATAATATGAAAACTTGTAATGATGTATTTATTGCCAGACTTATGAGATATTGAATGACGGGGAAATACAAAGTAATAGCATACATAGGAGGTTTAATTAAAAACAGTACAAATCTCACGCGTTATGTTCTTATCTATAAAAGGAAACAATTATGTTATTAAAGAATTATTTGCTTTTGAAACATATCTTCTCTCATAATATATTGTTTTGCAAGAAGGTTTATAAATTAGTTTACTTAATTCGTAAACTAAATTGTAAGCCAGATTTATAAATTAATTTTAGTACTGGAGCGTAGGAAATCTTTTATGGTAGTTATTACTAGTCTAGATTTTTTTGAGCTATAAAGTTTTGGTATTATTTTGTGTCTGATGCCATCGCAAGGTGCCAACATTCCAGGCCGAAAGATTTGTTTTAAAATTAAATCCAGTCATATCATAACTGTAATAAAATTCATCATTAATCTATTTTACGAATTATATTAAAACTATCACAATTCAGAAATATATTGTGCAATGGATCTCCGATTTCAACCTAACATTTTACGAATAAAAGTTTGGCTTGAACAAAATACCTCAAGAATAAATGTAAAGTGTCGTTGATACATTTGTTACAACGTCTATTTGTATTTGGTGTGATCTATCGCTCCCTTTGTAATCTCTTAAAAGTACTCGCCTAAAACACTGGGAACATTTATCATTGGCTTTTTTACTCGGTGTCTTGGTGTACCGAAACATTTCCTTACAAAGTGGATCGGAGAAATGTACCGTTAACGGGTTGACTTAGATTTTTTCTGCTTTTTGCCTTGATACTTCGAATTCTGGTAATAAAATATATTGTAAAATTTTTGTTATAATATTTTTTGTTGATAATAATTTCTCAAAAAAAAAACTTGTTAACTATTTTAAAAAGTATTCAAAAATACTTCAACGATAATATCTTAAAAGAGGCGAAAATTTAAAACCTTATCATATTATTAATCCACACAGTATGGATAGTGCCTAGTATTATACACATAGGTATACATTTATGCACCTCTCACCAATGAATGCTTTATATGGCCAGCAATATTTTATCATCAAATGCATGCATTTGGCTAATCCAGTATGAAAAAAGGAGAGAGCTCTTCGCAGTATACATTTCAAACTCACGTATTCTGACAACTGAAAACAACAGTCACACAGAGATTAGCCAACAAAATCCTACATTTAAAATGTTGTTTTTGCCCGGTTTAATGTAGTTTGGCAAAATTTAATCTGCGAGGGTAAATAACACCGTCGGGGACTCCACCGCACTGGAAGTGATAATGCATTAATGACGCCAGCTATTAGCAACGCCTGAGAAAATGATATACGACCAAATGCAAATGTGCCACTATGTTGTTTTTAATGGATACATATAGTGCGAGTTGTGTTTTAGTTAGCTTGGGAGGGAAGTTGGGGCAATTGTTTCGCGATCACGCTCCAAGTTAGGTGACTATGTGGTGGATGCGATTTAGAAGTATTCTATAAAATATCATAGTTTTTTTATATACTAAATGTTGCATTATAAGCAATAAGCGTTTATAATTATTTTTTATATTTGGAATAAATTAACAGATCTGGAAAATCCACGGGTATCATTTTAATCTGCAGGGATATTTTTATATATAACGTCCCCTGCATACTGATGTACGCTGTTATAGTATTATCTGGCATGAGTTTTTATTTTATAACCTAAAGCTTTCTATGCAGCACTAAATTATTGGTTGTTGCATAAATTCGTCTTCACAATAATAAATAACGATTAGTATCTGGAAATCCATTGTAGATTGTTGACCATGATGCTTCCAGGTAACTAGTTTACTCTTTCGCTAAAAGTAAAAATACATTATCTAATTACACTGTTTAGAAGAATATGAGCCTTAAAATTGAATTGGGCAGCGGAAATAAAATGAATTAAGTTATGACAGCCTCCGTGGCGCAGTTGGTTTAACGCCAACTGCGAAACGAGAGGCCGCGGCTTCGATCCCCGCACCGAGACAAATGTTTGTGTGAACCACAAGTATTTGTTTCGGGTCTGAGTGTCACTGAGACAGAAAAGTCTCTCATAGTTCTTGGTACCCACGACACAATACTCGATCTTAGTATGGGATCAGAACTATGTATGTGACTGTTGGGTCTGTAATTTATAATTCTTAAGTAAAATGGCTAGTCCAAAAACGAATACGTACCTACTATAATAAATAAATATACTCTGGCAGTTATTACAAAATCATTAATGAATTGACCAGTTTGAATAAGAGAAAGTAGAACGCGTAATTTTCCTGTAAAGATTGTCTTTTCAAATGAAAATCTATATATTTCTACTCACGGAAATTAACTATATTAATGTTTAATGGTTTCTTAGATTTACGCGAATGTTACACAATGTTTTATTTCAATGTATTAATGTAATAATGTAAATATATTATGTTTGGGAAAACCTACTTCCGAAGTACCTACGTTGATAATGAAATTATTTTATAATTTATGGTTAAAATGTATGACATCATACATTTTTATAATATGTTGGCAAATGGTGTTATGATTCTGTCATCTGTGTATGACGTGTCCTAAATTATAGTAAATTGATGTCGAGTACATAGCGCCGGCAAAAAATTACACATGACTAACATGTGGCAGGATTAAAAATGTATTAGTTGTTTTTATTGTTTTATGTTTAAGTGTATTTTTATCGGGGTTTAGTTTCATGTTTTAAAATCTAAAATTTGCAGTCTGAATTCGTATTTTATTGCGAACTTAATTTTGTGCAAGTTAACCTTTGGGACTGACTCGGTGTCGTAGTTGTACTACGGTACGACTACAAAGCTGAGGTCTCGGGTTCGAATCTCGGGTCGGGCAAAGTGGTATTGGATTTTTTTATTAATTATCAGCCCGGAGTCAGGCATTTGTGCCCGATATGGCGATAGACTCGCCCTCTATCACATCATGGGACGGAATATAAAAAGGCGAAATGAGGGTGTCCTAGTTGCTACCAGGACACCCCTGCCTACCCCTTCTGGGAAAAAGGCGTGCGTTTATGTATGTATGTATATAATTCCCTAACCTTGTTTATTTATGATTCATATACGAGTACAAGAACGTAATAAAGATGATTGCGTCGTGACTCAAGCAACATTGCGTTGACTTCCACCCATGTCTTGGCAATTTGTAAATTTGACATCTGAATAGAACAATGGATTTTTGTTTTTGCTGACTTGTTATGCAATGTCGGTGTTAATATTAATTGTTTTATTTGAAATGTTTTTAGAAGCGATTTTCGTTTTGCTAGGTTGTTTATGCATAAAGGTAATAACTTACCGTATATGGATAATATGAAAACAATGCTCTACATACATACATATTCGTCACACCTGTATCCCATAGGGGTAGGCAGAGACTATGGACAATGACAATTAAATGACAAAGACAATGCTCTAACAAAATTGTTATAACATCAGTACTATTATAAATTCACCGAGGACCTTCCATTTCCTAAACATCGATATTTGAACCAACAATTGCTCCAAGTAAGAATCAAACATCCTAGTTTTAAACGTTCCTTCCGGTGAACTAAATAGCTCGTTTAATAGAGCGGGCCAGGTGGCCTGAGTTTAAGCCGCTAAGAATAATGCGGAAGCGACTGACTGGAGCTAGCAAACTGAGGGGGGGACTCTTTTGTTGGAGAAATCTTTAAGGAAACCTTGGACATATTTCTATTCGTAACGACCTTTGATATTATAAAGGTGCTTTTAGGAACGGTAAATTCGAATTTCGAACGAGAGCGTTTATTTTTATCTTTCACAACTGGCTGTTTTCTAGTTCTCGCTTATTTCAAAACTTGGCGTTTTGCAGAATAACATTTCACAATTATTGTCGACAACTACGTATTGTAAGACTCCTCAAAAACTATTTTATTGTCAGTCGGAGCATTTATGGATTATGAATACACATTTAACACCAAAAATTCAAAAGTGTAAGCGTTCGCTAAACAGTTAAAATCTGCTTTTCACCAATACCTTCTACTCGAAATCAGATTGCCTATAATTTTAAACACGATAAAGCGAACAAAACACCTACACCAGTAAACACATCCCAGTCTGCTAATTATATAAAACACTCGCATGTAAACAACACCTAGGCGAGACGTTACGCGCGAAGTTTTATTGCTTATGCTAATCCTCAACCGAGGTGTGAGTCTCTAGCGTTGCTAACTTTTAATGAAAGTCCGCCAACTAGGATGGACATTGTGATACGAGCTCGTGTGTTTACACCTCAAGTGATAGTAATTATGTTTTGTAGGTTTATGGTTTCTTGGGATCAGTGAGTACCTAGGTTGCAGTGTTTTTTTATTGCGTTGAATAGCGAGACGAGCACGCCATTCGCCTAATGGTTAGCGGTATGACCGATCATGGACATTAGCAAAACCAAACAACCATGGATTACAAAGCTATGCTTGGCGTTCCACTGCACTCGCCATCCTGAGACATAAGATGTTAATTCTCATTATGTCCTGTAGTTACTCCGGCTACAATGTCCTTCAAACCGGAAAACAGCAGTGCATTTGCACTGCTGTTTGGGGGAGAAATATACATTGTGGAGGTTCCTACCTAGGTGGCTTCTCACATACGAGAGACCTACCATCAGTAATGTCACATAAAGTATCGTTTTTAAAGATTTTGATTATGTCTCCTTTTGTATATGTAACTGTAAGTACTAAGAAATCCTCAAAAACGTACATCCACCGAAATAATATTTACCAGCTGGATAGTTGTTACGAAATAGATTAGTATATTATATTAATTTTGCATGTTCGAAAATATTTGCAGACTCGTAACAATTGTCAGTTTACTGTCGTCATAATTTCACCACCTTGTGAATAACCAAACCTTTTGAAATAATCTTTCAATACTACTTAAAGGTTAAGGAGTCGTGCCTGCAACTTTTAAAATAAATACCTACAATGGTTCCTTATTTAACTTGATATCTTTATAACGAACTCCAATTAAAAAATCAATTAATTTTTGTAAAGTCGTCACAACGACACCGAAGTTCACTACGATCATTAGCCTCTATTACAACCTATATGAAGCGAAGGACAATTGTCAACCAATTTATCTGACTTCAAAGCACCCGGCAGCGTCTTAAGGAAGGCTTACAGACGAGCAGGATTTCATGGTGATTGATGATCGCTACGTAATACTGTTGAACGTTTCTAATTAAACATCCAGTTGAGTGAAATCTTGTTAATTGTGCTCCTAATTAAGCAAGTATGAAATGGGACGAGTGACAGTATTAGGTATGTAAAACCAATGTACAGATAATCCAGATGACGTCTAAAGGTCTGTGAATGTGGTTTTTAAAGGATTTAATTAGTTTGGAAGAATCATATCTTGTGAATTAGTTAACGTAATGTTCCATAAGGGCAATGTTATATTTAATTTAATAAATGTTAGAGGAAGGCGTGGAATGCAAACTGCTTTCAAAAAGTTGATGTAGAAATCTTTAGGTGTGTTCAGAGTTTTTTTGTTCACAAACCCATCTTTCCAAGTTTATATTGATTCTATTTACATTATGGATTAAGTTTTTTTTTTATTTTGGGGAAGCTTACAGCTTATCCTGAGACATAAGATGTCTCAATATGTCCAGTAGTTACTCTAGCTACAATGTTCTTTAAACCGACCACAACAGTGCATTTACAAGTGTGATCGATTTTTTAAACTATTTGTTACTGGACACCGTGGGACCTAAAATGTTTTAAGTTGAAATCTTTGCGACTGTGATGCAAAAAACTATTCTATAGGTAGGTTCCGAACTGTTTGACTGACAGCATTGTTTATTACAAAAGTTTCCAAACTACAAAAAGCCATTAACGCCAATCATAATTTACTATCCCAAAATATAAGTGTTTCATACCTTTATCAACCAATTGAAAGCATCCATCACACGTTCAATTTGATTAATCAATTAACAAGTTAATAGGTTGAGATAAACGTATCCGATCGTGCTGAACATACAAATAACTTCTAAACGCGGTGGTGTTTCAATCAAGCCTTGGCTCTGAATTGGTAATTTATGGGTATTGACGCCGGCGTTTCTAAGACTAGGCGGTCTTAGTTGGCAATATGTTTTGTAATGACCGGTTCATACGGTGCAGTTACTAATTGTTTTTATATGTGTTCTTAAGAATTGAAGTTAGTTATATTGTGGTCACAATTTTACATTAATTAAACCATATTGTATACATAAGAGTTGTTTTAGCACTTCAGAATTTATTTATCTCTAGGTAATTTGTGAATTTGTACTCTGTTAATAAAATTCTTCTTCTATGATTTTATCGTTCTATTTTATATTATTGTTTACTCCACAGATAAAATATACTGCTGGGTTTAAGTTACAAATCATGTAAAAGGCTTTGATTTAAACATATTTTTAATAAATTGCACTCTCTTTTATATATAATTTTTCATTTAATTATATTTAATCTATCTAATATTATTAATATTATAATTAATAAATCTATAGGTACATTGTAACCGATCGATACCTGTACATGGTAGATATGAGAAAAACTAATATGGGGGGTATTAACGTAATAGAACCAAGAACTATGATTTTTTGAATTTTTGTCTGTTTATCTGTTCGTCTGTGCGGTTGTGCGCGATGAACTCAGAAACGGCTTAACGGATTTTGATGAAATTTGGTATGGAGGTAGCTGACACCCTGGATTAACACTAAAGCTACCTCTAATATCCGAAAAATGTATTGTTCCCGTGAATTACGATATATTTGTTCTTTTTTCACTCACTGGGATGGGATGGGACTGGATTACATGCTTTGAGTGAGAATGAGATGGGACAGGTGGGATATAACGGGACAGGACGCGGTGCAATGGGAAATTCCAAATATTTATAGTTAATCACGCAGACGAAGTTTGCGGGCAGAAGCTAGTGGTTCATATATATTTATTACCGTCGTCAATCATGTAACACGATGTCAGTAATATCGGAAGCGTCGGTTGTTTCTCTGACATTATAAACCGCAATTTATAACACGTGTGGCGAAAATCAGGAAGCATTTATTGCGTAACACTGTTGCATCAGACTAAGTTTTTATATTAAAATTCTATGAAATAAGCGATCTGATGATAAATAATAACCACAGCTGTCTGTAAGCCATATGCTGTATGCAACCATAATATAATAAATAATAATTCATCAAGAATAATGTAGGATACTAATGGTGAAAGATTTTTTCAAATCGGTCCAGTAGTTTCGGTGCCTATTCAATTCAAACAAACAATCAAATCTTTTCTCTTTATAAATAGTTTAAAGCTAGATCGTTTTTTATTCATTTTGTCTTAATAATAATAAAAACTCAAGAAAAATACAATATTCTTAAGATTGGTGCATGAATTTATATTTTTATTTAATGTTGTAAATGTATCTCAGGTCTAGGTTATTTGAAAATAACAAAGCCTATTAAATATTTATTCAGTCTTTATTCTCCGAATTTCAGTAAAACAATAGAACAAAAATATAATGACGAGAAAATGTTATTGAAAACCATCTTAGATTTTCACGAGTGAGCACTGAACCGTAACAAAAAAGTCTCCAATAACTATACCCTCGTTAAACACCTACACTAAGGGTTATTATAGCCTATAAATTAATTAGGACAACTTGGCAATGGCCTGTTCTACAGCTCGTATGTCTTTGAAATAGTTTAATTTCTTTAATGGCAAGGCGGAGTTAGTATTCAGTCCGCGTTCTTGATACAAAATCTTTATAGTTTCTCTTTCTAGTGCATGATCTTATTGCTTCAGATAAAACACGTTAAGGAATTTATTCATTTCAATTTGGAATGTTTCGCGTTTTGTTTGGGAATTGTTGTAGTCAGTTTGTTTGAAAATGAAAGAAGTATTGTTCGACTCAACAAAAAAGACACAAGTCAGTTAGTAACATGTATAAAATAATAAGTTTATTAAAAAAAATATTTTAAATTATTTATTGAAGTCGTTGACCCATAACATTATAATAAGTAGATAAAACTATTCTGTGACATTTCGGTGTCATGTTTATATTTATAGTCAATCACCATTTACCACGCACTAAAATTGTGAAGGAAAACATCGTGAGGAAACCTACATACCGTAGCGATTTGATTGAAATTCTAATTCTATTTTTCTGAAATTGAAATTCTATTGTGTGTAAAGACCGCCAATCCGCACTAGGCCAGCGTGGTGGACTATATGGCCTATCCCCTCTCAACCGTACCCTTGATTGTAGAGGAGGCTCGTGCCCTGCAGTTGGACGTATATGGGCTGATACAATACAATACAATTCTGTGACATTGACGAAAACATGATAAGTCGACCTCACGTTAGTCGGATACATGCACTAGGAGAACGAAAATAAAACCAGACTTAAAATAAATACCCCACACAGCACTACAATTTACTAGAACGAGTGTTCATTGCAGTTAATTATTAACACACGCCTTCTCGAAATATATTCTACAGCACAATATTTCTTCAACCGAAGCTGTGGTTAAATAAAACGTGTATACAAAAGAAAATGACTAAAGTTAAGTTTTTTCCAGCATCAAAGCATTCAGCTTGCAGACAATTAGCACGTACTCCAGAGTAATTTGTTCTTTAATTTATTGTATCCATTCCGACCAGCAATCCGCGGTCGGTGCGCGCAATAAGAACGAGAAAATCGTTCAAGCAGCAGTAAAGTAAGTAAATAGCAGTGAATTGTTTATCATTAGCTATTAGTTCCAGTTAAGGTTATTTTAAAATAAAGCTATTTTTATGGATTTCATCGCGGATTTGGTACTCACAGTGTTTCTGCACACTGTTAAGACAACTCTTTCAGGAAAATCATTGCAGTCAATGAACTTTTTATAAAAAATAATCCGACATTGGTCCTTCAGAATGTACTTGAAAAGGTTTCATTGTCAAGTAAATAAAATAAAATCAGATTAATGCCAATTTTATTTCATTATGTAAGAATAGATTACCTATAAGGCCTGCTATGTTATGTTTTTACTTCACATCCGAAGAAATAGAATGTGAACTAAGTAGAAATCCAGGGCGACTTATCCCAGGAGGACGAATAATAGGATTCCTAAAAGCCTAGCAAGGCATTCATAATAAAAATATATTTTTATGTTTTCAGCATAAAACCTCTTCGATTGGTTATAATAAAATGTCTAGGTACAATAACAAGTCTAGAATATAAGTAATTTTATTAGAATTCAATAATGGCATAAAAGATTTATATTTTTAGACCTTAATATATCATGGTTAATACTGGGTACCTATTTCATATCATTGTTAGTTAATACTAGTGCACCGATATAATAAATAAATAAAATACACCCAACAGTCACATACATAGACCTGACCCCACACTAAGATCGAGTCTTGTGTCGTGGGTATCAGGAACTACGAGAGACTTTTCGGTCTCACAAACACCCAGACCCGAAACAAATACTTGTGGTTCACACAAACATTTGTCTCGGTGCGGGGATCGAACCCGCAGCCTCTCGTTTCACAGCCGGCGGCTAACCAACTGCGCCAAGGAGGCAGTCAAATATGCCTATGATATCATATTGATAGCCATCAGTATAGCGACTGCCTCGGTGGCGTAGTTGTATTACGGTACGGTTACAAAACTGAGGTCTCGGGTTCGAGTCCCGGGTCGGGCAAAGTGATATTGGATTTTTCTTTTAATTATCAGCCCGGTGTCACGAATTTCTGCACGATATGGCGATAGGCTCGCCCCCTATCACATCGTGGGACGGAACATACAAGGCGAAATGTGAGTGTCGTGGTGGCGTCTCTGCCTATCCCTTCGGGGATAAAGGCGTGAGTTTATGTATGTAATGTATGCAGTATAGCGACCACCGCATACGATGGTGAATAACCCGCCATACACAAGTGTGTGGCGTTTTGAATTAAGACTATGTGTCTGGTTTTCATCAAGCTGACATAAGTGCATCAACCAGCGAAAAATGGTTATCTGTTATTACAAACCATTTGAATTCTTCTGCACTTACTATTAGGAGCATTAAAGTCACTTTTCAGATCGCATTTATCACCCATGCAATAAAAGCATGCAAAACATCACAAGCTACAGAAAGATTGACATATGGACACTGTTATCATAGACAGATACTTCTTAAAACAGACGTCAAAGCAACTAATTGACGTGTGCTTCCAGCGGGGCTTCGCTCGGTTGTCGTGTAAAAGCATTGTTGATACTTACGTATCTATGTGAAAAGTAAAGTGCAATGAAATCATTCCAGAGGAGTTTTGTGTTCCCATAGGTATGTTTAGGTGGATTAAATTAAATTTGTGGTATATAAAATATTGAGAGTAATATTAAAATTATCGTAACTAAAAAAGGCCATTAAATGTTCGTTGTTTCGTCTAGTAATACCAATATTTCGGGATTTGAATTGTCACAATCTCTCCTCTTTCTCTCGTCAGTCTCTAGAATCTACTGTGACTACTGCTAAATCAAGGCCTCTCCCAAGGATTAATTATCAAAATAATATTTCATAATCATCATAATTCCCTTTATTAGGCGCTATGGTCATATGTAGGTATTTAGTTCCCGGCAGCAAGCAAGAAAATGCACATAAGCAGTGTTAATCGTTTACCATGGGACAGACTAGTTCGTCTGCCTACACAGGCAATAAAAAAATAATTTAAAACCACTTTGCGTTGGCGCTAAAGGTTGACTTTGAAAGTTTGCATATCACAGTATGATGGATGGATAGATTTCATAAGATTAGTAGTCAGACTAATATTAAAACTTTAAGACTTTCAATGATGTTACGCACACGACGGCCAAAAAATGGAAAGTGAAAATGTGAAATATAGACGGATAGCTCGTCGTTACAAATATAAGAAAGTAGAAGCTTTCTTCCTTGCTTTTGAAACAAAAGGCCGCGATTTCGAAAGCGAAAATTCCTGCACCACGATAATTGTTGGATCCATATGTATTTCGTTGGAGTGTGGGTATTTGTGAGACTTAAAAGTCTCTCGTAGATTCTGATACACACGAGACAAGATTTGTATCGCAGTGTAGGGTCACGACTATGTATATGAGGGCGTCGGACGAATGATCATTGTAATGCAACGGGAAAAGCGATAGAGTTACCATACCCCTACACCAATCGTCTATAAAGGGGCAGTGCTTACCCACCGGAGCTCAGTTTGGTTTTGACTGGGCGATCACGATGCACATATTGGCAGTACACATTTATTTGAATAAAAATGTAAGCTTGTTATAATTAAAGAAAATAGTTGATTCTGACATTTAGTGTTTTCTTGGTTGGTCCATTCAAGCATGTCCGACCCAACACCAAATTATATATACAGGTATGTATGGATGTATTTATTTATTTTTCGATCCTAACATCACTGTCGCTTGAAATTAATCTCTTAATAATTTCTCATCCATTATAATATCCAAAAATATTTTAGGATTAACCTTATTTTATCAGTCAAGTAGTATTTTACATGAGAGTGCAAAAGCATATGCATTTATTTAAAATACACAAGATACGAATCTTAGACGGAAGGGGAGACACATCGCAAGGAAATTGGTTCTGTCCAACAAAATGCAATGTTTATACGATCAATAGCTTCTCTTGCATTCTTTTGAACGTGCTGAGATTTTTAAAATGCAAAATAATATTGAGTTCTTTTCTACACTTGGTAGTAGGTACTACATACAGGTATTGAAAATTCGAATCTCCGGTTGAGAAATAAAAATATATAATTTATCTGAATTTAGTCGAAAGTTGGCTTTATTAAAGGGTCTTTAAATTTAAGGCACTGCGATATGTTGCGGTAATGTTGCTCGATCTCTTAGCCATTTCGTGAAAACCATTCTATAAAGATCTTGAAAAGAAGATACGATAAGGTCCTACGACAATGATCGATTATTTATTGAATACATAAGTCTAATCAACGATATTTTTGAATTAACATTGAAGCTTATTAGGATAGTTTTGAAAAGGATGAAGCATCTACAGAGAAAATCATATTTTAACCAGTCATATGGAAATCGCCATAAGATATTAGTCAAATATTACACTAACTACAATGTCAAACTTTAAAATAAAACCGTTTTGATTCGTAACAGAGATCAATACACTGACTCCGTTCTCCCCACACGAATCGACTTATATCGGAATGTGACATTTTTTATTCTGCACAAAACTGTATCGTCGGTATTCTTTTATTTGCAGCGTTATAAAAGCGAACGTTTTAGTGTACACTCAACTGAAATCATGTTAAATCAGCTTGTTTAAATGCGTCGTAATTTTATTGTTTTGTGAATGAGATTATCTGTTTTTATTTCTGTGGCTGCTTAGATATTACTTTAGACAACCTTTATTAAAGTGTCTATGTTTTTGACAGCCTCCGTGGCGCAGTTGGTTAGACGCCGGCCTGTGAAACGACAGGCCGCGGGTTCGATCCCCGCACCGAAACAAATATATGTGTGATCCACAGGTATTTGTTTCGGGTCTGGGTATTTGAGAGACCGAAAAGTCTCTCGTAGTTTCTGATACCCACGACACAAGACTTGATCTTAGTGTGGGGTCAGGACTATGTATGTGACTGTTGGGTGTATTTATTTATTATTTATTTATTTATTCATTAATACACTTTCGACCTGTCTTTGACAAGACGTAGCTGTTTTATCATTCAATCATGCTAAGAGTACTAAACCTTACCATGCACAACTAAAACTAACCATTTCCTGTATAAACTATTTTACCACCATGAAAAGTATGAATAAAGTTGTAGAAAGTCGTCGAATATGTCATTTTCTAAGTCCTATGCTACTAGCCTGCTTAATGATTTTATAATCAGTTCAGCGGCTTATTCAGCAAATCCCTCGCATTTACATAAGTATATATGTACATAAACTCATGCCTTTTTCCTAGAAGTGGTAGGCAAAGGTGCAACCAGGGCACCCATGTTTCGCCTTATATATTGCGTCCCACAATGTGATGGGGGGCGAGCCTATCGCCATATCGGGCACAAGTTTCTGACTAATAATAATAATAAAAAAAAGTTTCTGACTCTGGGCTGATAATGAATAAATAAATCCAATATCACTTTGCCCGACCCGGTATTCGAACCCGAGACCTCAAGCTTTGCAATATACATTACTATAACTAAGCCACTGAGGCATTCGTCCCTCGTATATAGTCGTAATAGTATAAATATGTATTACATACATTTTATAGGTGTACTAAAATATAGTACATGTTTTATAATCATAATGCACATATATTATGAGGGGATAGTATTTGTTCAGTAGTAGACTTTCTGTAACGATGAGAATTGTGAATGCAAAAAGTGTATATTTTAAGTACGTTTACACGAGCAATGCAATCTTTAAAGTTGGTGGAGTAAATTATACAGATCCATTTCTTTTCATAGATTTTTTGTCAACGAATATTTAAACAATCCTTGTACATATTCGGTATGTAATATCTCAATTGAGGCACTTCGCAGAAGAGATTAAGCATCACATAAATTGTCATTTCAGTAATGTTTAAACTCTATTTTGCATCCATATATTTTCCAGCTACACTCATAAAGATTCTCATTATCGGGTGGCACTATAAGATGCATTTCACAGAAAGAGCTTTAAAAATATAAATTGAAAATTATTCTCAGAAATAATCAATTTTGTGAAATTGTTGTTTTATTTTAAGTAATATATTTTATTTGTTGTAAAAAGAACTGCAGTCTCAATATTTTGCAAAAGTACTTTTGTATTTTATTGTCCTTCTAGTAGTCGAGCCTGGCTTTGTCTGACTGCAATGATTATATATATATATTTATATAATGTTATTTTTAAATAAAAATGACCAGAAATTACTTTCTATAATATTTTTTTTGCTCGTTTCCTAAAGACCGCAGTGTAATGTTAATCTTATTGGTATTTATTGAGATAAGCTGGATCAAACAAACTATTGCTACATTATTATAACGAAATAATTCATATTTTGTCCGCAAAAATGTACCGTCAGTATCGATATCTGCATTTTCAGAATCTCTTCTTTAACCTACTCTAATTCTTCAATTTATTCGGGCTTGACGTCGCATATATATTTTTTGTCCTATGTAGCATATATGAATTGTCTTATTACTTGCATGCCAGCCTGACGTCAACCCTTTCGTGTACAAAATAAAGAAAACACATGACACAAACAACTCAAAATAAAATTGAGGTAAACAGCAATTGCAGAAGATTCCCAGACAGTAGAAACACGTCCACTACACTCATGTCATTACACTCGCAAGCCACATTTCATTTCGTCTTATTACCACCCCGGGAGGACTAATTCGCTTTTCACAAACTTGATGTCGCGCTGTGTTTTATCGTCTGCTTTTTATTTTGGATGAACACTGGTATGTAATTTGATTGTCTAAAATACAAAGGTCAATGAAAAGGAGGCAAATAATATTATTAATTAAACATTTCTGACTAGGGGTTTGGGGAAGTTTTACGTACTGCTATTCTTGTACCTTCTTAACTATGAAAGAAACATAGCAATTAACAATTTTTTGGTAACTATTTTTTTTGTGTCGGGGGGAGAGCTGTTTAGTAATCACTCACCATCAGATGAACTATATACTCGTTTTCCTCCTATAATATAAAAAAAAATCGCGGAGATTTAAGACTGAACAGTCAAAGTTTTTTATACGGGCATGAAAAAAAAAATCTAATGTTATGTGTAGTTTTAGTTACCCCTCACTAGCCAACAGAATCATCCCAGCCTGCTTTTAATCCGATATACAGAAGATGAATTTGAAAAACGACAGACTTGCATGAGTAATAATGACGAGTTCACGTGTCCTTATTCGTGTACATTTATTTCCCCAATATAGAGTTTTCGTAATTTTTCTCTAGATTGCAGATTAAAAAAAGCGATGACAACCACAAAAATACATTAAACGTATTTACTTGCAGACAAATTGGAGCTCAAACACAAATCCATACGTGTAAATAAAACCAGAAAACAATGTTCAACACTCGTCCAACTTCGCAACTCGTAACTCAAAGAAACTGACCGCGAGCACACGTGCATCCGAACCCTGGGGAACTTGCTCCTGTTTACAGAACAAAGACCGGGATTAAACTTGCCACGGAGAACTCGGTTTATTGTGTAATTAGGGGATTAGGGGCCCGGTCTTAGTAACTGAGTGGGCTATTGACACTGCACTGGAATTATGGTGGTAATGTGTTTTGTTTGGATTGATTAACGAGTTTGAGGTTTGCGTCTTTGCCTGCTTTGAATGGAGTGATAGACGGTTGAAATATAAGGCTAATAATTCTTTTGTTTTATTACGATTAATGTCGAGACGAGCATGCCATTCACCTCATGGTAAGCAATACGTAATCATGGTAAAAGTGCGTGGTGGCCTGTTGGTAACGGACCAGACGCGGCTGCCTACATGTTCACGGTGGTCGCGGGTTCAAATCCCAGGGCACACCTCTGACTTTTCGGAGTTATGTGTGTATTGATAGTCAATCACCACGCACTTTAACGGTGAAGGAAAACATCGTGAGGAAACCTGCATACCGTAGGGATTTTAAAGAATTTCTACGGTATGTAAGTCCGCCAACCCGCACTAGGCCAGCGTGGTGGACTATATGGCCTAACCACTCTCAATCGATTCTCTCGATTGTAGAGTAGGCTCGTGCCCTGCAGTGGGACGTGTATGGGCTGATATAGTAAGCGATACGACCGCTCATGGGCAGTAGAAACTAAACTACACCATGAATTGCAAAGCATTGCTTGGGATTTCAAAGCGCTCGCCATTCTGAGACATAAGATGCTAAATCTCAATATTTCCGGTAGTAACTCTGGCTACAATGTCCTTCAAACCGGAACACAACAGTGCATTTACACTGCTGTTTGGCGGGAGAAATAGACATTGCGGTGGTACCTACCCAGACGGCTTCTCACATATGAGAGACCTAACAACAGGTTTTATTTCTGCATGAAAATAATTTAGTCCTGTCTGGGGATGACGAGCGTAGTATAGTGCTATGCAAGAAATAATATTTATAATTCTAGTTCTTAGTCATGTTCTTCTCGATTATTGGCAGGTGTTACATTCAACATCAAGTGAAAAACTGCATGTCGGAATCAGTATTATATGAAGTCATGAGTATAAAAAACCTCAAGACTCTGGTTAGATGATTCTTTAAAAGGCACACATTGCCCTGTACCTACCGCCGTCATTTACTTGACAAGGAATGACACTTCTGCGCATATGCAGAGTACATAATCTCCTTGCCTAATGGAAATGCTTTTGATAAATTATATTTTGACATTGTCATGTGCATGATGTCACGATGTGTCATCATTCTAAATTTGGAATAATGGAATTGATTTTTAGTTCGTATTATGCTGATGAATGGTTGACATCTGTTAAAATAGAAATGAAAAATGATCAAGAATCATATTAAGATTATATGAAAAGACACAAAAAAATTCTTTTTTTTTTACACTGCCCTCTCTTTCTCCTTCTCTTAAATCCATCCCATGGTTGTCAGTAAGACATTGCTTTATGCGATAAGACCGCCATTTGTACTTTTTTTTTCTTCTGTTTCTGTATGTTAATAAACTGTGTACAATAAAGATTTAAATAAATAAATAAATAAATAAAAAATTACACTTCGAAGAACAAACAAAAGTAATGAGGTTCACAGAAAAAAACAAAATTAATAGACGCACTTAATAAAGGTTACCTAAAAATACAAAAATAAAGTTTTAATAACAAATAAATGTTAAATATTAGCCAATACAAAATTTCCATTTCGAAATATAGTTTAATAGTTTAATCATAAACATGATTTAAGCAAACAAACTTGTTTGTTAAAACCGTAAAAACACTATTAATAATAAACTATTTGACAGCCTCCGTAGCGCAGTTGGTTAGACGCCGGTTGTGAAACGAGAGGCCGCGGGTTCGATCCCCGCACCGAGACAAATGTTTGTGAGGCCCACAAATATTTGTCTCGGGTCTGGGTGTTTGTGAGACCGAAAAGTCTCTCGTAGTTTCTGATACCTGCGACACAAGACTTAATTGATCTTAATGTGGGGTCTGGACTATGTATGTGACGGTTGGGTGTATTTATTTATTTATTATTATTTTATTTTAACAGTATTGCCCTGGCTGTATTTTATTTCAAAATGCGAGATTTGTAAAATAAATGTACATGAAAATTCTTATTTTCGACTCCGTTTGTATATTTTGTTTGTTTACAAACCCTTTCTTGATTAATTAGAGAGTATTCGCGACCGAGTAGTTAGTTTAATACTAGCAGAGTAAATAAACGCGAATCATTTCATAATAAATTATCTCCAGCACACAAACTAAAGTTTCGAGCTCATAATGAACTTTCATTTGAATTGTAGATAAATGAATAACTGTTTTATAGGGGCGGCAACTGTGGTTAGTAGCTGTATTGTTTATATAACCGCAACTCAGTTGTGAATTAAAATTTTAGATAATATCATAATAAGCTTTGCTTATTCAGCTGTCTTCTTTAATTTATTAAAATATTTTAAAATGAGATTTAAACATATTGCAGTTATTTTTACTTTTTATTTTTACTGCACGTGATAGCTTTATATACTAACATATAACAAAATGGATCTTAGCATGGCAAAAAAATAATATTAAATGCTGATTCTGTGTACTGAGAACACTATAATTTACAACCTAATAGATCTCAATCAGACGCCTTCATTTATTTATTTATATAACACTTTGTACATATCAATGGTACAGGCGGACTTAATGCCTAAGGGCATTTTCTCCCAGTCAACCTTAAGGTGTAGAGAGACGGAAACAGGTGTTAATAATAAATGCAGCAAAAAAAAAATACAACACAAAATAAAAAGTATAACAAAATATAAATAGGAAAGAGCTAATATTATATATATGAGTACTTACAAATACTACATAAATAATTTTGTACGTAAATAAATACTTTAAAATATATACATAAACAACTACACCAATAAAAATGAGAACTTCACATATACATACATACATACATAAACTCAGGCCTTTATCCCCGAAGGGGTAGTCAGAGGCGCCACTAGGACACCCACATTTCGCCTTGCATGTTCCGTCCCACGATGTGATAGGGGGCGAGCCCATCGCCATATCGGGTACAAATTCCTGACTCCCGGCTGATAGTGAATAGAAAAATTCAATATCACTTTGCCCGACCCGGGATTCGAACCCGAGACCTCAGCTTTGTAACCGTACCGTAATACCAATACTCCACCGAGGCAGTATAGTTTGAATAAATGAGGCGCAGAAGTATTTATTCTGAGAAAATCCCTAGGAAAGGTGATGTTGAATGTCTACCGGGTTGATGAAGCGATTATCTTACTAAGCCGCTTGCAGAAATTGAATGAGAGGGGTTGTTCGTTCAGTGGCGTTGTGCCAGCGAAGTTCGTCGTTGCATCGAGGACTAAATATCCAGATGACGACACCGCATTTGGTATTAATATAAGCAACGTATTCTAATTCTATCGGTTTACTAATAGTATAATAATTGATCAAAGGATTTGTGTGATTTAAATGCAAATATAGGGGATACAATTTTGTATTTGAAGGTCTAATGTCATTTTTTTTTGCTATGGAGGATATTTTAAAACTAAAGAGACCAGATTTACATGCGCGATGTCTTTTTTAAAAATAACTTTAAAAAGTCATCGCGTCAGCTATTCCTACGTCAATTCTAAACTTGATCAAAATTATTTAATGCTATTTTTTTAAATTTCGCGAGGTGATTTTTCGAATTTCATTTTTTAGTATCAGCAAACAAACAACAAGAAAGCTTACTGCCCTTTAGGAAGAGTAATTGCGAAGATGTTAGGAGATATATTATTTTGTATGAGAAATTGGTCCCAATTCAATTCATCGTATTCATGCTATAGTCAAGACTAGGTAACGTTCGTCAAGAACTAGTTCCTGGTTCTTCTATCATCATCATCAGCCCTTCTGCGTCCACTGCTGGACATAGGCCTCTCCCATAGCACGCCACTGGGCTCGATCTTCAGCCCATCGTCGCCAACCGCTACCAGCCACCCCACGAATATCGTCGCTCCACCTGGCTGGAGGGCGTCCTACACTACGTTTGCCGAGGCGCGGTCTCCACTCGAGAACACGTCTACCCCAACGGTTGTCGGTTCTCCGACAAATGTGACCGGCCCACTGCCACTTCAACTTGCTAATCCGTTGGGCTATGTCGATAACCATGGTTCTCTGTCGGATAAGCTCATTTCTGATTTTATCCCTCAGAGAAACACCGAGCATAGCCCGCTCCATAGCTCGTTGAGCGACTTTGAATTGGTGGATCAGTCGCACCGTCAGTGTCCACGTCTCAGCACCGTATGTCATTACGGGTAGGACGCACTCGTTGAAGACTTTTGTCTTCAGACTTTGCGGTATTGGCGACGAAAAGACTCGACGGAGTTTCCCGAATGCTGCCCAGCCCAGCTGGATTCTTCTACGAGCTTCACTCTCAAAGTTGTTTCTACCCAATCGCAATTTCTGCCCGAGGTAGATATATTCCGAAACAACTTCAAGAGGAGCTCCGTTGACAACAATCGGCTCCAGATCAACATGTTCATTAAACATGATTTTGGTTTTATCCAAATTCATCCGAAGACCGATGCATGCTGAAGAATCAGCTAAGCTAGTCAACATATGGCGCAAATCCTGAGCGGTTTCAGCCACGATGACGATATCGTCCGCAAATCTTAGGTGTGAAATGCATTCGCCATTGATGTTGATGCCGCGTCCTTTCCAGTTTAGAGTCTTGAACATATCCTCTAATGCATTTGAGAACAATTTGGGGGATATAACGTCCCCTTGTCTCACACCTCGATGCAGAGGAATATGTTCAGACTGCTCATTCTGTACTTGGACGGACATAGTGGCGGCTTCGTATAATGATTTCAACACTTGGACGTATCGCCAGTCGACTTGGCACCGTTGCAAGGATTCCAGAACAGACCAGGTTTCAATGGAGTCAAAGGCTTTTTCATAGTCCACAAACGCCAGACAAAGGGGCTGATTATACTCCTCTGTCTTTTGCACAATCAGCCGCACTGTGTATATGTGGTCTATGGTGCTATATCCTCCTCGAAACCCGGCCTGTTCCGGAGGCTGAAACTCGTCGAGTCTTCGCGCGAGACGATTTGTGATGACTCTCGAAAACAACTTATAGACATGACTCAAGAGAGAAATCGGTCGGTAGTTCTTCAAGAGGGACTTGTCTCCCTTTTTGAAGAACAGTACAACTACACTCTTGCTCCATGCCTTAGGAGTTCTCCCTGAAAAGAGGACGGAATTGAAGATCCGCTGTAGCTGACCAAGTATAGGAATTCCTCCTGCCTTCAATAGCTCAGTCGTAATTCCATCCTCACCAGGGGCTTTTCCATTTTTAAGTTGCCTAAGAGCATCTCAATCTCGTCTAGGCTGATTTCTGGCAGTTCTTCTGAGTAGTGGCGTATAAGAGTGGCTCGTCGATCCTCAAAATCAGGTTCTGGACGGGACATATGAGATGCATAGAGTCTCCCGTAGAAGTCTTGAATTTCCGAAAGAATCTCCGGCTTAGAAGTGACGATTTTTCCGGATGATGTGATCAGCTTAGTGAGGTTCTTCTATAAAACATATCATTATTTTTTCCGATATCCCTTTGAAAATATTCATTCTACTGAAAACTTCATATCTTACCATCTGTAAAACATTACAATGTTAGACGCAGAAACTATTCAACAAATTATTCTCACGGGTGACAACTTTCAATAAAACAGTAGAACTCGCGGCGCCTTTAAAACGCAGACTCCTTGCAATTCTGATTTTCAAGATCAATGAGTAATTTCAAAGGGAACTCGACAACGTTCTCATTACAGAGTCTTCCAAGTATTGCACTCGATATTACGTCAGTCGAATGAAACTTGGCGCGTACACAAAGTTTTATTTGAAACGGCAAATAAAATTGGCGAGTAACCATCTTTGTCGGAGTTGAGAGCGGGTTGGAAACGAAGTTTTAACAGCACAAATTAATAAATTTATCTCAGCACGCCATTGCAACGTATCGTCTGCACTCATTGTTCTTGCTTGAATTGAGACTGTTTTTTATTGTGCAATTTCTTTGTGTTTCTTATCTGCAATGCGTTTTGTTTTTGCGGCTTTATTTACTCGTTATAATCAAATGTTAGTGAGTTTTCTTCATTCACGTTTGTGCTTTTATTCATCGCTTCATTAAATTGGTTTATATTGGGTAATTAACTTTGTGTGAAGTATCAAGTAAAATCGATTTTTCCTGAGTATAAAATGATTCATAAAGAAGTAAACTACAGTCCCTATTCCAAACACATAAATGGAAATTCCACAATGAATTACAATAAAACAAGCGTAGATGATTACTCAAAAAAGCCATTAACTCACGTAATCCCCAAGGGCTAAACAAAGCCGCAGACCGAGTCCTCGTTAACTACAGCCAGGTTAATTGTCTTTAGCACTAATTAGCTTACAAAAAACAAAGTTCACAAGCGTGGAAGTTGCTCCGTCTCCGTAAATTAATGCTTATACATACACGTTCTGTCTTTGTATGTCAATGTACATGAATAATTAATACTTTTGGCTTGCGTCAACATGCTGCTGACTTAGCTAAGTCCTGTAGCTACAGGGCGTTGCAGGTTTATCTCGTGAGATAAGCCTTTTAGTACTTCATTTATTTTAGAATCTGACCTAAGACAACTCTATTAAGTGCCGAGTTAATTGTTGTGCTTTCTGTCGAATTGCACGCTATTTACCTTTTAATTCATTTCAGCGGATTGCCTGATAGGTTCTATTCAGGTAATCTATATGACATGTTTCGAGTAATGACCGACTAGTTCAGAGATTTTGTCATATAGATATATCGTACATCCAAAATATATTATGAAATTAAAAATAACAATAACACGAAGACCAAATAAGCCAAAAGCAAATGAACTGATGGGCATTATTCGGTGTAATAAAACTAACATTACCCGTTTTACAACGGGCAATAAAGTGGTACAACAAAAATTATTCCATCAAAGTACGTAACTTGGTATTGCATTAACTCATTAAATTCTTACCGGGATCGCATGTGAAGCTACCATTAGACCATCCACCATCAACGTCCGTGTGTTCAGCTCCGGTTTTATTTGATTACTCGAATTATTGTGAAATAAATTTTAAATTATACCGAAGTTTGCTGTTTTAAAATGGGAATTTTTGTACTGATGCATAAGCTCTTTTGTTTTCAACATTATGGTGCGGTGTATGATTGTATAGCCTGTGTTTGACTAATTTTTAACAAAAAAAAGCTACATATTCTCAAAAGAAAATTATTATTAACAGGCATTGAAAGAGAAGAGCATACAGATCAGTATTACATAATAGGTATGGTTATTAAGGTCTTTAAAACATCTATACTTTTTGAATAATGATTTTACTATTGGAATCTGGTTTGATCTGAAACCAACAACTTTACGCTATCATATAAAAAAGCCATTGTTTTATATCGTACATGCTCTTGCACAAAACGCTTGCTGCTAACCAAACTAATAACTGATACAATCTTATATTTTTCAATAGTGCCTTTATATAAACCCGCCAATATTGGTTCGAAAACTTTGTACCTACAAACTTCACAGACAAAATCTTGAACTTCGAAGGGTGTTAAAAACCTCATAAATCTCCCGCTTTTATTGCCAACAATAAAATATCAGAATTGGTGAATAGGTGTATGTCATTGAGGAGAAATGGAAAAATATCGGAGTTGCTTTAAATGCCGAACGGGTAGGCGGCTCATAAAAAATATTGCCCAAACTTTTTTATTGCCAGCCTTCGGAATTATATTCCCAACTTTTCTGTAAAGGATACACGTATTAAATAATCAAACCATTAAAGAATTTTCTTGCGGTAATGGATTACTATAAAACTGATCTTTTGTTTATTTCTGTGAAGATGAATTGTATTTTTATGTTTTCTTTCTGAATTGAACATGTATTAATGGAATTAGTTATGTCCCAAATGCAAAGTAGTCCATAGAACTAGGTACAGACAAATTGCACGCCACTAACCAAGATCCTGTTTGGAAAAAAGGAAAACTGGAAAGTCACCAAAGATATGTCGGCATCACTCCATTGGCCTCTCAGTCCACCACTTTTCCCAACCCACCAGACACGACTCTCATTTTTTATTATCCATCTCAAATCAGACACCACGAAATCCAACGACATACCTAGATTTATGTATGCATGTATGTATAGGCCAGCGTGGTGGGTTTTATGGCCTAACCACTCTCAATCGTACCCTCGATTGTAGAGTAAGCTCGTGCCCTGCGGTGGGACGTTTATGGGCTGATATGTACATACATATATGTAATATGTATCGCTTGAGTCCCTCATCAAATAAAAATCCACATTTCTAATAAAACCGCGTGGAAAACCAAACAATAATACAACAAACTGCACATTTTCCTAGTGCAGTAAAAATTAAAATCCGATACATAACAATTATTTAGTTATTAACAATCCCGGATGCGATACTGTATGTAAGTATGCTCTAAGTAATCCATTAGAACGAACTAAACACATTAGTGGATTACAACTAATACCATTAAAACCTCATCTATCTGCGAGATGTGAACATCCCTGAGCAACGCTGAACGTTGCGTGTTGCGTTCAATTTGAACTGTGAGCTGTAATGCTTGTGACGTGTTGAGACTGTTTATAATGTGATTGTTCTATTAAAAATTGTTCTACGTTGATTGGTTTGTTCATAGTGTAATTGTTTCTTGTTTTTAGTTATCAAGTGTCATTGATAAAAATAATTATTAAGAATTCACAGTGCCGTATGTCGAAAGTGGGATGTCAATGTCAAACTTGCTTGTATTCCATAGAACCGATGAATAAATGTTTAACACTACATGCAAATATAAAAGCTGCTTTTAACGTTTGCCACCGACACTTCACTTTCAGCACATATTTGTAGGCACACGATACTATGAAAACATTTTTATTGACAAAAACCTGACTCGGCTATTGGTTCACCTCGACAGGTGAGAAAGAGTGACGTACAACGTTTCAATTTAGTTATTTACCTGACCTTATGCCGCAGAATAGTTTGACTTATGATTTAACCGGTCTGATCAATCTTGGGAAAGCCTGTTCGTAATGTTTTTGTAACAAAAAAACTTAAATTTGATATTCCCAATTTGTAATTATAAGATTTCACGTTTCACCTGCGCCTAACCACAAGCACTGACTTGCGAACTTCTAAAGTGTTTATTAAAAAAATAAACACTACGTTGAACATATTGGAGTTTTCATAAATTTTGTAATATCGCCCGCCCGTTTCTGTTTTATTTCACGTCGGAGCGCCGGCCCACCGGGAACAATGTACAATATTATTGTAAAACTATACACGGAAACAAGCCACTTCTAAAGTTGTCTCACGTACTTTGTTATGAAATTCGTATTTGCCGTGTTCTATTTTATTTGCTTAAGTTCGGAGCTAGATTTCACATCGCCGATGGAAATCTGATGTGCTTAGCGCGGATTTGTTGTGCTTTGTTACGATTTATGAAATTGTTATGGGTCAATCTCCAAATCGGGCGTATTCGTGTGATCGCTCTGGTGCTTTTCAGTTAATGATATTTAATGGTAATAATGTATCTCATTAAAAAGAATGATATTCAAATAGCACATTTTTACTATTGGCCTTCAATTTACACATATAGTTATTGAAATATTTAAGTTCAAAAAATTCGCGACCAGAGCAATCATAATTGGTGCCAGAGCAATCATAAATGGTGAAATCAGTGAAACAAAATATAAATATATTGGTAAAATATTATTTATTTAGCCGTTTTATTTATTCAGTCTTACAAATTAAAAAAAAACGTAATTTTTATATAACATAATTGCTAAAATAACAAATTAACTTAAAAATTAAAATATCAACTTTTGGCTTAGTTTCATTTATTTGGACTTCATTAAATCACTTCTAGGTTAATGAGACAAAATTAAAAACCTTTTGAAATCAACTTTTAATACCTGCAGTCTTTTATAGTTATAAAATGACTTATATTCATTAAAATTTAATTTAAAGTATTAAATATTAGTTTTTAAAAAGTATTTAAAGAAAACTAAGGTTTATAAAAAACAAAATTAAATTCTTAAAAATAAACATTTTATAAAAAAAAGTCTTTTCTAGATTATCTAAGAGATTTGTAATAATCACATTTTCCTTAACTATATATTTAGTGGAAAGTAAAGAATTAAATAGAACAACACAAAGTACAATGCAATTCTGAATATGATCAGATCAGATTGAAATATTGTTTGCAAATTATGATAACTAACAATTAACTAACAATTATATGGAATTCTATTCTGAAATAAGTATTTAATAAAAAAATATATAATAATAAATAAATGATACAAATTTTAACACCAAGTAAAAAAAAATACAATTTCTGTAAGGCTTAGTTGATCAACAAACTAAGAATATAATAAGGTTTATTGGAAGCTCAGAAAATTGAAAAGTCATCAGAGTCGGAGTCGGGTAAATCTTCTGCTGCTGCAACCTTTGTCAAGGTGTTATCGTTTTGCAACGAAGATAAAACTACCTCGGAAATACTTGGAGTAATTAAATTTTCATAGTCAATAGATGGAACTACATCCCAAAAACTGTCCGGCAAGTCCGAGTTGTGTAATGATTGTTGACTTTGATTTGCAGTTATAGTCTGTCTATTATTTAGCATTTGTGGAAGCTGAATTTGCTTCTCTTGATTGTAATTTTTTGAACGCATAACCAGCGAAGGTCGGCTTATCTTCCTTGGTACTCGTGACATGTTTGTTCTTGACAACCAAAGCATCTCTTTGGTTCGAATCGCTATTAAGTTAGCAAACGCCTAAGTGTTTGCCGTGCGGACATTGTATAGCCTCTTGTGAGCAGTTGTCTAAATCACAGCTTAGTCGCCTCATAGCCAAAACTTGTTAGTATTTGCTGAAAAATAGATTTATAACGTACAATTAATGCGAAATATCATCGCTCTGGTCTTTTTGGACAGAGCAATCACAGCCATAGCGATCAGAAAAAGTCACAAAATCATAAATATAGCCGAATTTAAAAGCAGTAGAAAGTTGTGATTACGTCTCATAAAAAATATCGTAACGATCACTTGATTCACATAAAAAACACATTCACAAGCTTATTATTTAATTTTAATAACATGCCATAGCAATCATAAAATTCGAGAACCAAATCCAGAGCAATCATAGACTTACCTTCGTAATGTTGGAGCCCGGGGAAGTGGCACACAAGTATCCTCCTCGGCGGTTAGACCACTACTGGCGTTACCCCACGGGAGGGGAATAGAGTGTCTATATTGCGTAACCAGGGATGAGCGCGATGTTTTACCTCAGCGCAGAGCGATGAGATAAAATGCCCGGTCACGATTTTTAATTCAAATTGTGGCAAAAGTATTGTTCATATAACTAAAAATATTTTATTACGATGAAGATTAACTATCTGTTATGTAATCTAAATAAGTTGTTTCATATGAACCTTCTCATTAAAAAGTTAAAAAATATTTTTTTCATTCAATCGGGAGTTCGGTCAACCCAGAGCGATCAGGATTTTAGGGTTTAAGATTTTTTTTAAAATATTTATAATAAACTTATTCATAATATTAGCGTTGTATCACGTAGATTAGGCACCAAACTGTATATAAAAAAATATTTTGAAAACGTTTTTCGATTTTAAACGGGGCTTATTCAGCCCGACACGAAAAAAAATGCCTTTGGAGATCGACCCTTATATTTTTTAGGGGTCTGATATTTATAGAGCTCGAAATCAGCGCTTTTCGGTATTGAGGTGCCGATCGGCATATGCTCAGACATCTTCTATTGCTTTACTTTTTTATTGTACGTATCTAGTAGTTAGTTATGTCTAGTTTAGTATTTGAGTTTAAGCATTTGTGTTTTTTTTTAATTCTGTGTATTTTTGTTTCTTTTTTTAATAAAAAGTGATTATCAATTATAGGCAGGCGTGTGCAGATCTATTGGTACTTAGCCAGACGTGATCTTCCAAAACGGTGGTCACGAGTTTGACTTCCAAGAAAAATCAGAGGTGCCTTTCTGATTTTATACAATAATAAATGAAAATAATAAATACACGATTACCACATACATGCGAAGCTCGGTTGCCAGGTCCTTGAATATAATTCAGGCAATTTCAATTACTCGCTTAAATGAAGCCATATTTAAACATAAACCCATATAAATTCAATATGCATATTTGATGTTGAACGCAGGTAAATACCCATAGAGACAAATATAGTGAAATTTATGGCGCAAATTAGCCGACGTCGGCTGCAATAAATTTACATATGAAACTCATAAGTTAAACCCCTTGGTTTGTTAGTTTGTTGCTAGAAATGCTAAAGTTGTGTTGTTTATAATATTTTTACTACTATGAAAGGGACAATTATTGTGTACGTAGCTATAAGGTACATAAAATTGTAGCATTTAGATATAAAAAAAAAATAAGGAATTTTTTTTTTGCAAAAAAATACAAAATATTTTTCAAGCAGACGAATGAGTTTATAAGCGACCATCACTGTACATGGACTTTGGCAATGCTCTCTGCCCACGGAAAATAAATTTACATAATAACAAAATAATTCGTTCAACAACAATTCACGTGTGCCTATTTCAATTTATATAAGATTGATTCAATGATTCTCTGTAATCTCGTCTTTGTAATACGGAATTGATTTCAGGAATCAATTTGATGTATTTACGCGTAGGCGTTGCTGAGATAACAAAATGATTTAGATTGCTTAAGGCCCGATATTTTCTTATTTATTTCTTGTGATCGTTTTTCCTTTTTGTTCTTCATAGGTCGCTCTGTTCTGAGCAGATTCCTAATATTAGAAGCTTGAATTTTAGGCATCGGCAAACTGACGTCCCATTATTTGTTTAGCCGTTGGGAAGCTTTCAGATATAAAATACATTAATATAAGCATTTTGAAACGTGTGATATTTTACAATAATTAAAAAAAAAAATAAAGAGAACCTTTGATTTTTTCCGGGTTAGCAACATAATTACAATGTTGGAGCTGGAATGCAGGCAGTGGAATTTCTTAACCGCCCAATATTGCGGCAAAAATCATGATAACAATTGGACATAACTCCATCTCTGTTGCTCTCTACTCCCTCTTTCTTTCTCGCTTTCACTACAGGCACAGGAAGTACACTTCTCATACACTATAATATATAAAAAGCACATGTGTATAAAATCACATCCAGCACACCGCATTATCATTGTACGACCTGAACGTAATCACGTGCTTACTGTGCGAGCTATATTGCAGTTTTGGTGTCGCCGGAGCATTTTCCTACGTGGCCGACTGAAAGCAATATGGCGGCCGACACATGCGATGTTGACACGAGAACGTTTGACTAACTTTCATAGTTTACGCAGCACGTGCCCTATTTATTAACGTATCGGCACTTTTAGGACGTGGCAGGTATTACGGTTTAATAGAATATCGGGTAAAAGGTTTCGCTTTGTATAAAACCCTGTTAAAATGCTGGCAGGATTTGAAGTAAATTGGTCGGTTTTAGAGTTGTGGGTATGGCATGTGCTAAATTGTTTGGTTAAATAGAATGGGATAGGTGCTGTTACATTTATAGTACCTAAATAAAGATTTACTTAAATATAACTTGCCCGTGATTTAGTAAGCATGTCGTTTTATAGAATCAGCTTTTGCATACCTAGTTTTGAAGAGGGTGTCTTAATTTGGTTCGCTGGGCCATAATCCTCAGCCAGGCAATATTTTTAATAAGACTTCCGGTACCCACATTCTAGAGATCAGATCCAGAAAAAAACCCAAATCCGATGACTGGAAAAGTGTCTATATAAGACTCGCAGTAAATGTTTAAGTAATCCATCACTAACACACTGAAAAGTTTAATGCTTTATGCAATAGACTTGAGGAAATAAGCAAAACTAATTTCAAAGTACACTTCGTTATGTAAGGGCTCAGATAAATGAGCGTCGTTTTCCTGTTTTATGTCTCCATACGAGTACTTACGCCGGGGAATAATAGAGCCTAATATAATTACCTTTATAGCATGGAGAAACAATAGCGCTTACAAACATTTCTCGATGCATTTATACAGGGTATATCAAGACCGCGACCGAAAACGAAGCCAGGAGGTAGTATCAGTGATATCAAACACAATACAAGTAAAAATTTTACAAAAAAAATCGTCGCTTATTTTGCAAAATTTTTAGTTGCATTGTGTCTGTAGCCGCTAAAACTACCACCTGGCTTCGTTTTCGGTCGCGGTCTTGATATACCCTGTATGTCTCGGGCTTTTATACTATTACTAACCGACGAGCCTGTATGCAAAGATTAATGACAGTGGATGAAGCGAAAGAGGTATGTATCGACCGTAGCAATTGGCGCTCAATAGTCTCTTCTTACCCCAATGGGACATAGGCGTGAGTTTATGTATGTATGTATGTATGTATGTATGTACTTAAAATATGTTTATGTGATTAACAATAATAATTTTCCTCTTTGGGCTAATATAGCCTCCGTAGCGCAGTTGGTTAGACGCCGGTTGTGAAACGAGAGGCCGCGGGTTCGATCCCCGCACCGAGACAAATGTTTGTGAGGCCCACAAATATTTGTCTTGGGTCTGGGTGTTTGTGAGACCGAAAAGTCTCTCGTAGTTTCTGATACCTGCGACACAAGACTTAATTGATCTTAATGTGGGGTCAGGACTATGTATGTGACTGTTGGGTGTATTTATTTATTTATTTATTTATTTATTTATTTATATGGAATAGATATCGAAATTATTTACAAGAAAAACTCACCTATGCAAAGACATGGTGAGTAAACAAAGAGAAAACACAAGTTACAGGTCATCTAAGAAAATACCAGACAGTTTACGAAAAAAGAACTAATTACATCCATAATTTTTCTCTTAGCATGGACTTTTGGGACCACCTTTTATTATTCTTATCATACAATATACATAATACATCATATTTTTTATCATAATTATTCTAATACATAATTACATTTAGATGTACATATTAAAAGAACTCGACGATTGACCCTTCTCTATGTAACGTTGTAACTATCGAGATACTACAAATTACAGACAGTCAAATGTTTGCCTATTCCGCAAATATTTGTTCCAACAACATGTGTTGTGGAGCCACCCGTCTACGACATAGTAGGAATTCTAGCGTCTGTTCCTATTCATGATTAATTAAGCAGGTCGGGATAATTATGGCGGTCGAGAGTTGCTCTTCTCGCGGTCGACATTTTCCTTCAAGTACCTAACTTGCCATTAAGGTGCAGTATACAAAAAACTACACAGAATAAAGGAACTACTTTCTAAGACAAAGACAGATTGTAAAGTTGATGACTACGGACAAACTGAAAGAAATCGGAAATCTAAATTATTTACGTAGCACCGTGTTTGGTTACAGGAAAAAATCACCGTCGGTATAACATCCGTTCCTAATATTGTATTAAGTTACAATATACTTGCCGCTTCAAAACTTGGAATAGTTATGTCTTATGCCATACATCATCATCACAGTATACTACATAGGATATGTAGTTTGTTCTTAATAAAATATTATTTTACTTAAAGTAAAACTATGCCTACATACAAAAACGCAATGTAATGCAATTAAATAATCAGCTGACGCTCGGATTCAATTAATGTTTGTACACTTTACATTGCTGGTTTACGAAAAACTTGATAATTAAAATCGTAATGAATATTGTATTATGTTAACATACTTTACTCTCTTTGGCTTCAAGACCATCTTTCAGCCTCATATATTCCACAGTAGCTCGAATAACAGTAGCAAAACACGTGTAATATTGGTAAACCAAGGCGCTTGAAAGCGTTAGTGGACGATCTCAGCCGGTCTAATGCCGGTAGTTTCGAGTTAGCCACACGTCGGGCACAGCTTAACAAGTTACTCTTTGAGAAACACACGGGTAAGGTTTTGTAGTAATAGCCTGTCCGTTTAGCTCGGTGGGATTGCATTGTGCATTCAAGTGGATGGTATAGAAATAGCTTGTATGTGACGGTTTACTTTCATATGGAGAACCGGACCGGTATAATTAAGTTAACTAGCAAGAGAAAATCATCCCAAGTTAGTCGATATTTAATGTAAAGAATATCATTCTAAAAATATAATTTACTACTTATTGCAAAAGAGTGACTTCAAAGTGACAAGCGATAATTTCTTTTTTATCTTGTAATGGAATATTATAAATATGAAACATAATTAAATATTGATGAGGTTTAGAATACATGATGTGTTCTTGAAAAAAGTTTTTTTGACTATTCCATTGAAAAAGGGACATGTAGTATTAGCTAGGTATAATTATTATTGCTATTTTATGATACCCTGGCGCCATATCAAATAAAAGACGAATTAATTAAAACAACTCACTTAACACGATAGATGAAACCATTCGTTGTTAATTTAATATTATTAGATGGTGTTACAAATTGGCCAAATTGTGTGATGTCATTACACAAGCATGAGATAATTCTTTAAATGATCAATTAATTAAATGAATTTTAACGACTGTGAAACAAACGTCGTCGTTTTTATTTCCTGAATGGGCATATAAGTGTTTAGGACATGAAAAATGCCTTTTAGTTATCGGTGTTTGGTGACTGAAAATATGATGAATTCGATTAGGTATGCCGGATTCCACGCTGACCTTGCAGATTATTGATTTTTACACACCATTGAAATTGTCATAATATTTTTCTTAGCAGCATATCTTTTGCGTCATTTATTTTCAATGATTTGTGATTCCCCAGAAACACCTTTATGTTCATCACAAGAAGGTCCTCAAAGATTCGAACTATCAACACAAAACACCCAGACTGCAGTATCAAGATGGCGAGTTCGACCGCAGCCAACTTCAGATGACCGTCGCACACAGCTTGCGCGAATTCCTCGTTGACTCTGCGGCTTATACTTGGACGGCTACAAGATGTGTTTTAGCTTTGCAAAATGCGGTCGAACGTAGAAATGTTCTATGGCGGTCTTGACACTATCGGTAGAACTTTGAGTTGGCTTTGGTTTGGCTTGAAGGTACTATTTCCTTATGATATTGAATAGACATGAAGGAAGATGTAGTTTTGTAGAAATCTTGGATCCTCGTATTGTCTTATACTCGTAGACTCGTAGATTCATTGGTAAAACTAATAGTAATTTTCTTGCTACCTAGTAAATGATTTAGAATTCAAATAAAGAACTACCGCACCATGTTTTTTCTTGTATGACAGGATGTGTTTTGTTTATAAAGGTCGCAGGAATATAAAATCATTTCTCTTACCTACGACTTACAACAAAAAATATTTAACATAATGTAACATCGAGAAATTTATCTATAGTTTTATGTATTTATCATCAAATTGTCACCTTCTTTCATAATTTTGACCTTAAAATTAAGAATAAATTAACTTAGGTTACTCTCATTTTTGATGAAAACGCGATAATGTATATGTAGTATTGCGACACTAAATGTTAAAACAGGTTGCATAGCTAAATTAATTTGATTGTTGTAAACACAGCACGTTCCGTAATTGAATCGGATAATCATGTTTCAATATAGGAATTGTTTTACATGACCTGATTCGTATAGTTGCTTACGTGGACTGAAAACCGTGAAGCCTTGTGTTCGGTTTTCAGGCCGAGTGAAAATTCTACGGTAAACTTGTTGTTGGTTGAGAGTGGTTTGGTTATAGTCCACCATACAGGCCCAGTGCGAGTTAGCAATCTACTATATCCAACTGAGTATCAATGGTATTGCTACAAACATTTACAATTTTCTGACAGCCTCCGTGGCGCAGTTGGTTAGACGCCGCCTGTGAAACGTGAGGCCGCGGGTTCGATCCCCGCACCGAAACAAATATTTGTGTGATCCACAGGTATTTGTTTCGGGTCTGGGTGTTTGTGAAACCGAAAAAGTCTCTCGTAGTTTCTGATACCCACGACATAAGACTCGATCTTAGTGTGGGGTCAGGACTATGTATGTGACTGTTGGGTGTATTTATTTATTTATTATTTATTTATTTAGTTCGTTTGTACAATATGTCCATGTTTGCATAAACGCTTTATCGTTCAGCATATATTAGTGGATTTAAGTTTACAGTAGTAAAATCATTCGCGATAGTCGATGGAAAAGCGTGCATGCGAATCCCTTATCGATACTCTACATATAAAATAATTTTATAGCTCAACTACGGAGCTTTTGTTTTATCGGAAATAATAAAGGTTATCGCTATTTGTATCGGAAATGTTGAAATAAATTTTGATTGAAGGTCGGCTATCAAACTCGCGTTTCGTGCTTGCCAATTTATCTCGAATCATTTTTCGGTATAAGCCTCTCCGGATAGAGCGTAGCTTTCGGGTCATCGGCTTGGTTATTAACCCGAGGGAATATGAATAAAAATGTACGTATTATTTTTTTCGTAATCTTCAATTTCCTTTAAGGGTCCCTGTGTTCCATAACGTATGTTCCTCAATTATAAGAAAGAGGATATAGGAAAATGTTTACTGTAACTTCATGTTTGTCATTTTATTTTTCAGTGATGCGATATATGTTTGAAAAGAGGGAACGAAAATTATTTAGACAGCCTCCGTGGCGCAGTTGGGTAAATGCCGGCTTTGAAACGAAGGACCATTTGTGCCCACAAATATTTGTTTGTTTCTGAGACCAAAAAGTCTCGCGTTGTTTCC
Source organism: Deilephila elpenor (assembly GCA_949752805.1). Classification (NCBI taxonomy): domain Eukaryota; kingdom Metazoa; phylum Arthropoda; class Insecta; order Lepidoptera; family Sphingidae; genus Deilephila; species Deilephila elpenor. The sequence goes on along the minus strand of OX457107.1, from coordinate 9,503,021 downwards.
GATAACCACGACACAAGATTTATTTGATCATAATGTATGGTCTGAACTACGCGAATGCTGGGTCTATTTATTTTTTATTCAATGGTAGAAGAGGGGTTTCTTAAGATAATAGGATTAATACAATCAAAAGGCATTTATGAGCTTGAAACCGATTCAATGTTGGTGTATTCATCCAATGCACGGATACATAAAGAGGACTCCCGTATCGTGTTAACCAACTTCAAAACTTATACCTGATTAACATTTACAATAGAAATTTGAGTGCATATTATCACCTAACTTGTCATCCTTGGCCACAAGAAGTCCTCTGTTGAATAAAGACCCGCAAAGATTCTATCGACGACTTGTAGGAAGTGATTTGTATGATGTATCTAACAACTTTCTACCCTTAATAGAAACTGTCGACTTTAAGATGGGAGTATAGACGAACAACTCTATTTTTTTATTATTGCGCTGAATGGCGAGACGAGCAGGCCATTCGCCTGATGGTAAGCGATACGACCGCTCATGGACAGTAGAAAACTTCGACTACGTGCAATTATAATTACATCCGATATTGTAGAATCCATATTCTGCAAAAAATATATTCCAACAGCACAGCCGCTATCAAACTAGAAAATATAGGACCGTCCTTTCCCATAAAACGAGGGGTGAAACAAGGAGACCCGCTTTCCCCGAAATTATTTACAGCCGCGCTGCAAGAAGTTTTTAATAACTTACCATCCAGTTGGGAAGAGAAGGGCATTGTTGTGGGCGAAAAAAGATTAACCAATCTACGTTTTGCTGACGACATTGTCCTTTTCTCATCTTCTGCATCAGAGCTTGAAACTATGCTCAACGAACTACACACTGCAAGCCTCGAGGTTGGACTAAGCATGAATATGTCAAAGACGAAGGTAATGTCGAACGCCAGACAACTAAAAACCAAGATAGGGGACGTGGAGATTGCATACGTCGATGAGTATCTATATCTAGGCCAAATAGTATCCTTCCAGAACCGGCAAGAAGCCGAAGTCAAGAGACGTATCGCAAACGCCTGGAAGAGCTACTGGTCTATGAAGAACTTGCTTAAGAGCAATCTTCCGCTCGCTCTTAAACGGAAACTCATGGACGTGTGCGTTCTTCCCGTCCTTACATATGGCTGACCATATGTAAGGACAGACCTGGTCTTTGACTAAAGTGCAAAAGTCCGAACTCGGGGTTTGCCAGCGGGCTATGGAGCGCAGCATCCTGGGTGTAAAATTATGCGACCGCATAAGAAACAGAGATCTGCGCACCAGAACAAAAATCGTGGACGTTGGACAGCAAACTGCCAAATTAAAGTGGGACTGGGCAGGTCACGTCTGTCGTATGTCAGACGAACTGTGGGCTAGAACTGCTACCGTATGGACTCCACAAAACTTAAAAAGACCTCGTGGTAGGCCGCGCAGAAGGTGGAGAGATGACTTGGACCATTTCGATACCAACTGGTGGAAGAAAGCTTTGGATAGAGACGGGTGGAAGAAGGATAGGGAGGCCTTTGCCCTGCAGTGGGACAGTAAAGGCTAGAAAAAAAAATAAAAAATTGTAGAATACTTTCTGGTGGTTTCACTTTCAATACATCCAGTTTTAGAATTAGCTAGTACATAAACTCACGCCTTTATCCCAGAAGGGGTAGGCAGAGGCGCCACCAGGACACCCACATTTCGCCTTGTATGTTCCGTCCCATAATGTGATAGGGGGGCGAGCCTATCGCCATATCGGGCACAAATTCCTGACTCCGGGCAGATAATGAATAGAAAAATCCAATATCACTTTGCCCGACCCGGGATTCGAACCCGAGACCTCAGCTTTGTAGCCGTACCGTGGTACAACTACGCCACCGAGTAGTAATTAGCTAGTAAACAAGAATAAAAGGGCTAAAGTTTATTCACGTATGCCATACCGGCTACAAACCTTTTGTAAAAATAATATAACATCAATGTAATAAACTCATGGCATGTTTAGGTATAAACATTTTAAGCGGCGAAATAAGCGTACTATACGTTTCTCATTTTGTTTCAAGTGGGGAAGAGAAGAACTAAAGAGCGAAATAATGTTTTCCCCACAAGTCCCGTTATATGAAAAATATAAAAAAAGTTTTTAATATCCACTGAAGCGTAACAAACTCGGCTTGTTTCAAATAAACTGTAGCACTCAAATTTAGGTTTTATAAAAAAGAACATTCGGTCGAAAGCCTAAAATTTATTACCCTGGATATCCCGGTGGAGCAACAAAAAACGGATTTTAATAATTTTCCGATGTTTTCTATAAACCACTTGTGCTGGATTAATATCTAGTACTATATTGCTCCGCTATTTTATAATTTTGGGCGAATTTTAGTCATAAATATTGGACAAAGGCGATCAAATTAACTTCAGTAATATTTTCATGAAAAATTATACCATACAAACTACGATTCTTTGATGTATAGTTTGTTAATTGACAAGAGTAGTAATATAGAAATTACATTTTATTAAGTGGTTTTGACATTACATGATATTCTATTGAGCAAGTTTCTTTCTCGTTAGCTTTCTTAAACATAAAAACGAAGAGTAGGTGAGGTTTAATATGATTTAATTTTTCTTACTTTCTTCTACCATAACAAAAGACTTCGCTAAATAGAAGGCAGATCCACTAACCAATTTAAATCATCCATCCAATGATGAACGGTTACCATAATAAAATTTAAATCGAGCTCTGGAAGCTATATTAACAATTTTATAGCTCCAACAGCAAAATAACGTACAGTATTGGAATTTAAAATGGACCTCGTTACTGACTCTAAGTTACAAAAGGTTTTATTCGAAGAATACAAAGTGCATAGGAATTTGCAAGCGTAGTTAAAATTCGCTTCGTTGTTTTGTCGGGCACGTTTTCCCCTGTGCATAACAATCTTTAGTGCATCCGTTCAACTATACATTGCCAATTTAGTAAAGATTATTTTGGAAATCGGGGGGATAAGTGAAAAATATTTCCACAAATATTCATTATATTTATTTATTTATTCATTTTTGTTTATAAATTAATTATTGTACACCGAGAAAAAACAGATATTATAACTAAATTTTAAATAAGTGCAATCGGCGGCCTAATTGCACAAGGCAATCTATTTAAGGCAATTTCACAATGTTTTGATTTGTTAGAATGTTTTCACACAGAATGTTGTGTATTATATTAATAATAGTGTGTTACATTAATTCGGTTATTGTAGCAATCGTGTATGAACATTAAACGTTATAATAATAGACAGTATTATATTTTTTAAATTTCAGGCAAAAAATAGTTTTTGTCAATTACATGGAACAAAGGCCATTGTCATGATAGATGTTTTATTGGACAAATTTTTGTTTGGTGATTGTAAAATCCGCCCTATTACAAAACGGTCTAAAAATAGAACAAACAATTTATCTATATTTAACATTGTATGATGCGCCATTCATGCGAATGAATATATATTAGGGTACTCCCCTGCATTCGCAGCATTATGAAAAACCTTGATGAAGACCTGGGTTCTCGATACGCAGCGAGTATCTTCAGGCCTGAAAAAGACAGAAACTACAGAACGACAAATGTTTCTGTCCATACATGCCTGTTTCGCTTCATTATCATTAATCTTTTTACTCATGTCGCAGTTACGAGGACTATGTATTTTGCCTTTATTTTATTTCAGATTTTACCGCGACGAATTTTAAAATAATTAAATATAAAATTATATCATACAGACGCCCCGAAGCGTCTGCTTAAAAACGTTTCAATGATAAAATACAACGTTTAAATTCCCTTTGTTGAAAAGGGAATTCTTGTGTGTGTGGAGATAGAACAAAACGTAACAATATTTTACGGTTGTTTAACATGTTCCGCCGAATACGGCCGCCTTTTCCGACTCACAAATACAGAGTGCAGTTTGCAATTGGGCCATAATTTATTGTATTCCTCGACTGAGGTGGCTTCAGTTAATGTGTAGTTTTGATGCTATTTTTATGGCATCGGTTTAAACAAGTACGCTGGGGCTAGGATATTTATATCAGCCCGGGTAGTGGCCACTGTTCACGATAGTAGAAGACCCCAAATAGGGACCCATATGCCTGTTATATCTCGACTGTGACCTAAAACGAAGCCAGGTAGTAGTTTTAGTATTTAGTCACTAAAACTACTACCTGGCTTCATTTTAGGTATGCAACTAAATATTTCGGAATAAACAGCGACTATTTTCATTTACATTTTCATTTTCACTATTTTTTCTGTCAATTTCTTAAAAATCATCGTGTTTGGGTGGTAAATATATGGCGTACCATTGCGTTTTCAAAAATAATAGGGAATACATTTTTAATTTAGGCAAAACTACGTATTTACTAACCGAAAACGACGATAACTAATTTATATCTAGTTAAAATCAGTCCGGAAAAATTGTGACGACCAGCGACTATTAATTATTGCATAACTAATTGACTAATGTGGTCTAAATATTAGATAAAATCTATACATACTTTTAAATATACATAAACTCATATAAAAATAAAGATAAAATAATACGTAAAACAGTACAATTTTAGAAAAAAAAAACAATAACGTTAAATGAACGTACAATAATCGTTTCATTACAGAAGACAGCAATTTAAATTTACAATTTTTAATTTTAGGCAGTTTAATTAATATTGTAGTACAAAGTGAAACTCATTAAGTATTTTATTACTGAAAATAAAAAAGGAAGCGTGAACAAAGCGGCTGTATGGAATTATAACGGTTCATTCAATAAAAGTGTTTGATCTGAGTAATAGCTTTTTAATAACATAACAGGGCATTAATAGTCGTTATGTTTTAAAAGACTTCTGGTGTAACAGGATCGTTTGATTATTGTTTTGAACTTTAATTGAAACAAAATTATTTATTTATTTAAATGACCAAAACTTAACATAGTATGAAGTTTGTATCCGAAGTCGGGCAATCGACTTCGTGTGCATTTTTCATACATACATACATAAACTCAAGCCTTTTTCCCAGAAGGGAAGGCAGATGTGTTACTAGGACACCCATATTTCGCCTTGGATGTTTTCGTCCCATGATGTGATAGGGGGCGGGCCTATCGAATGTGAATTTTGTGAATTTTTCGGTTAATTATTATCACAATATGAATGGCCTGGGAGTAGAAATTGTGTCCAGTAAGGAAAAAGTAACTCTGTCACATTTGGAACATCACGCGTATAGGTAAGATTATTTGTACAAAAATAAGGTATAAGGCAAAATTAAATAATAAATGGGATTTTAATTACATAACATTAATTCCACTGTTATAAAACTGACTAAAATTTCCATAGCGGGCTATTACAAGTACTCTTGGAGTGACTTCCGACGCCCTTAACAATAATCCTTCATTTGTTCCTGAATAAGTTTACAAACTATCTATTATAGCAGTGAAAGCGTGTTTTCGTAACAGGAAAACTTTCCAACGGTCCCTGGATGCTTTAAATAAATTTAGCCCACTCATTAATATTCATCGATTACGATCTTATAATATCACCGAACGCTGTTGAATTACTTGTTATTTAATTACTTCTGTTTATACCAGTTCTTTGAAGTTTAGGGTACTAGGAGTTTAGAATGCGTGGATCTGGGTTTGGTTACCGGCTAATATTTAAATGATCGAGATATGTTGATTTTCGGCTTGAAGGACATTGTAGCCAGAGTAACTACTGGACATAACGAGACTTAAAATCTTATGTCTCAGGATGGCGAGCGCAGTGGAAAGCTAAGCCTTGCTTTGTAATTCATGGTGTTGTTTGGTTTTGCTACTGTCCACAATCGGCTATATCGCTTATCATCGATCACGCGAATTGCGTGCTCCTTCACCATTCATCGCAATAAAAAAAATTAAACTAAAATAATAATTCAAATGAGGCAGGACTTTGTGATGTGTGATAGTAAACTCGCCAAATATTCCATAAAAGGTGCTACGATATAGCCGATATAGGTAATGTCATTTTCCAATGACTTACCTATTAAAAACATTTTGATTTTTTTTGGAAATTTCTCGAATGTAAATGACTCACGATTTTACAGTTGTATGTACCCAAATTCAATCACTGCAGAAGACTTGCGCCCTAAAAAAGCTCGAGTATTGAACGAAAAATACAACTCTATAATTGAAATAAAACTATTTTATACGGATTTTATCGCGATTTGGTTTAATTTTTACATTTTTTAACTTCCCGACGTTTCGATTACTTTACAGCTTTCGTGGTCACGGGGCGGACTCTGTACCTCTGACTCTGACCGCCCCGTGACCACGAAAGCTGTAAAGTAATCGAAACGTCGGGAAGTTAAAAAATGTAAAAATTAAACCAAATCGCGATAAAATCCGTATAAAATAGTTTTATTTCAATGTGTAACATTCGCGTAAATCTAAGAAACCATTATACAACTCTATAAATTCAAGAAGCAATAGTTGGAATATTTTTCGAATTAAAACCTATAAAACGTTCACTTTCAATTTGCTTTGCAACAGTGAGAATTCCTATCGCCGTATCCAAGTAACATTTCTCAACGGTCTGTATTATGGACGGACAGCGCGGACTGTTGGAAATATCACCCCATTTCAATAACGTTTGGAATTTCGAATTTGCTTTGCAGTTTTTCGCTTATTTCCATTAACATTCCTCGAGCTACAATCTGTATTCAATTTATACAGTTGTGTTGCGTGAATGTTTCACATTTTTATTTCACGTACGCCCAATGTTTGTGATGCGGACGGAACGAATTCAGTTTGTATTTTACACTGTGTAATGAAACGTTTTTTTTTGCGCGCCATTGATATTAACGGATATTTTTGACACTGCGGAAAATTGTATTGTGGCGAGTCTGTGCTCTTTTATGTTGGACAACGGCGGGGATGTTGCGTTGTAACATAAACGGTGGATTTAAGGAATATTTCTGACATCACGATTTGTTTGGCAATATCTAGTAATAATTAGATTTTCGGGTAGTGAAAGCAGGTTTGTTTTGATTGTAAAATTTCAATCGACCGCTATATCCATATTTCTTTAAAAGTAATGATTTGCTTTAAGAAAATGTTTACGTTAATTAAACAACGAGGCAGCATAACTGTAACAGGTAAGTCTAATCAGGTGTAATTGTTTACGTCATTTTTTTTCAAGTTAAATTTTCTTACTCTTACAAATGTACTAACCGGATTTTAATGTAACTTTCCGATAATATTATAGTTTATGCTCTATAATAGCACATAGGTTAAAATTTTAATTTTAGGCACAAGATAAATCTATTCATGCAAGCCGAGCTGCGAGCAAAAGCTGTTAAATATATTTCATACTTATGTTCAAAAATGATATTGATATAAAAAAATATGCATTTAACCAATATCCATTTCAGTTCCCGATTTTATCGAAATTCGGTCATATGTAATGAATAAAACCATACAAGAATATTTAAAATACGAAACGTGTTTTTTACGCTCCTATGACTGGATGGATTTCAGTAAAGCATTCAGTTTACAATCCCAAACTACTGGAAACATGGAAAATATGTATTTTTTATAATTTATTTACTTTGTAAACATACAAAATAATTGTCAGTATTTTTTTTGTTGTTTACTTCATTGCAAATATTATGGGTACTTACACACATGACGCTCACGATCAAGATAATCACTTCATAGTGCCAGTCTTAAATAATCCTTTTTCACGACAGCACGAACATTCCAGTCGTAATGGATCTGTTATATCCCTATCCTGTATATAATAACGCTTACCTTTATTTTTCCTATCATGCCCTAGCAGCATTTTCTGAAGCACTCAGACAGTTCGTAACCACCCGTCACGCGCGACACACGTCCGAAACATCGTCTTTTCTGAAAAGCCTAATTTTGTTTCCGTTCAAATTGTACTTTATTTAAAAAGGCCTCCGGCCAAATCTGTATAACAGATCGCACCTATAATTCAAAGCAAAATTTAATAATATATTTTTATTAAACTTGGAAACTTTTGAACTACTACACAAGATATTCAAAGGTAAGTGTAGTCCACCAACACGCACGAGGCACTTTCACGAGGCACGAGGAGACCAACACTTCATCTTTTTGTACCGTAAAGAATGTTTGTCTATAGAAAAGTGACAGCATAATTATAAGACATGAAGCATGAGCATAATTATAAGAATTGTTCAATTTAATCCCCTCCTCTCCTTTCCTTAACAGAACCACGCGTGCTGGCTTGCGGAGCCATAGCTTGACTGTTCAATCCATTTCGGCGCGAACCAAAAGGTTCTCTAATTCTTTTTTCTGCCGTACAGTCAAGCTGTGGAACGGTTTGCCATCGCACGTGTTCCCTCCTTCCTATAATCCTGGGTCCTTCCGCCGTAGCGTGAAGAGGCATCTCAGCGGGCCGGCATGATTGTATCGAATGGTATGAGACTACCGTTTGATACCATTCGATACTCTATCTGGACGGCATTAGCACTTACCATCAGGTGCAATGCAGTCACTATGCCGTGCCAGGTTAAAAAAAAAAAAAAAAAGACCGAAATTGTTAATTAACAATTCCGGGTACAAGAATCTGTATCCTTTACAAAATTCCACAACAGTGACAACAAGGAACTCACTAAGCGTCCCGCAGCCCACCAATTAGCGTCGCGAAAGCATTCTTGCTTACCTTGACGAGTTATATTTCCATTTTAATGATATAACAATTATTATTGTGTTCAAAGATATTCCAGAAATTACTCCATTCATTATTCCACGTCGGCGAAACAGCAATTTTAAGAAATTTTATGAAACGAGCTCACGTGATGCGAATGCGTTATTAAGCGTGCCATTTGGGGAGCGTGGGGCGAAAAAATTAAAAAGGTACATAATTTTTTTGATCCTGCAGAACAAATATGGCCCGACTCTTACGTAAGCGGACATGACTGATATCCCGACAATCCCCTTAAAGGGAGGCGTGGTTTTATTAAATCTCGGAGGCATTTGACATCACCGAGATTATGTTTGTTATTTGTCAATTTTTTCGAAAGAAAGCCTGCAAATTTGATAACTGTAGCTGAGGATTGCGAATGAAATAATTTTGACGCTGTTTTTATTGCTTATGTTAAGTAAGATTTATGTTTATTTTATAAGTACTGTCGTTTGTACTTTGTTAACTCTACGTACCTACTATACTTTTTAGCCCTATGATCCAGAGTATCTCCATTTCTAGTGAACTTCACTTCTTCACCATTAACATCTTTTAGCCAAACAAAACTCACAGGTGAACTATGGCCTTCACTAAGGGTTTTTCACAGTGACCTGAATAGGCTTGCATTCAATGATTTCCTGCAACCAATTAGGTGGTCCATTCTCCTTATGGCAGGATGTCCGACGCTGCGCTTGCCTTTCCAAAATCTAATTTCTTATGATGTTCTAGTAATTAAAAGCTTGTAATTGACCTGGATTGGGCAACGATCTTTTCAGTGATGCTGGTTAGGCATGGCGGCTAAATAAATGAAAGAGGATTAAAAATATAGGAGCAGAAGAACAACCCAAATTCCAATGATAATTTGAATATTTTAAAAATGACCCGAAACGAATTTGGAATTCCTTAAGCCTATTTATTTTTCTAGACCGGTGAAATTGCGAAATCCTTCCGTGGCGAAAAAGTTTAAATGGGCTCTTAATGCGATTGGGTCGGGAACAAGAATTCCGCTAATGTTAAACGGAATCTGGGCAATCTGATTGCTTCAATAAGTTCCGGAAAATTTCCTTTCATGCCTTAATACTTTGGAATTCCGGTGCCCCGTGCTATCCCCGTCTGACGGATCTCGCCCTAAAAGTTTCATACTTTAAACGTGTCTACAGATTCTTTTGTATATTTTATATTTCTTTATCTGCCGAGTTTGGATTGTTCAGTATTATTTAATTCAGCTTTTGGTTCAGTACAAATTAATATTTTTTTACTATCTATTGCAACTATATAAGTTACAACATTTTAATACTGGATCAGAATAAACCATGTGATAAAGGAAGACAACTAGCGTGTCCACAAAAAGCCACAACACAAGGGCAATCACACCTACCGTTGATGGCTCTAGAAGATTAAAAAGTAAGGAACAATATAATAGTGGTAATTGAAAGGCCGTCAATTTTACCGACAAAATGAAATGCAATAGCTAAGCTGTTACTTTCTGACAATTTTATTTCGGGCGGTAAAACGAAAAGTATTTATTAACAATAGCACTGTACATCCGCATGAAAATAAATTCGTTTAATTTGAGTACAAGTTACGTAACAATATATTGTACCTTTTACACCTTTATTGCGTACATATGTCGCAGCTTCGCAATGCCTAGGCCCCTCGTAAATAATAGGAAATCCTTTCAAAGAAACAGAAAAATATTCTCACACTTCCTATGGGCTACCAATAAAGGAGAAATACAGCATAATTCATTCCACCTGAGCAAGAAGGTACAGACATAAAACAACTAAAGCTATTTTTTGTTAGATCCTGATCCTGATCCTTTCGGGGACTCGATAGGTACATAAACTTTGTGCCTAGAGTAGAAATGTAAAAGAAATATTTCGTGATATTATTTATAGGATATAAAAGTGAATATACGAAAAAGTATGAAATGCATTATTATTATTGAAACTCAATATCCGCTTTTATAGATATAGTAATACATAGCAAAGGATTCGTCAAACCCTGTAGCCACCGAATTCAATTTATGAATTTTAAAAGTATAATGATTAGTCTATTTCTTTTTCTTGATTCATATATTTATTCATAAGTTTCAGATGCTACTACATTCTATATCTATATCAGCCCATATACGTCCCACTGCAGGGCACGGGCCTACTCTACAATCGAGAGAATCGATTGAGAGTGGTTAGGCCATATAGTCCACCACGCTGGCCTAGTGCGGGTTGGCGGACTTACATACCGTAGAAATTCTTTAAAATCGCTACGGTATGCAGGTTTCCTCACGATGTTTTCCTTCACCGTTAAAGTGCGTGGTGATTGACTATCAATACACACATAACTCCGAAAAGTCAGAGGTGTGCCCTGGGATTTGAACCCACATTATTATTAGCTAATTTAAAAACATTAGACGTGTGGGCAGTAGAATAGCAACTGACGTCGACGAAGTTCCTTTGACGGTTGTTTTTATACCTTTAAATAGCACTCAAACGCTACCGGAGAATAGCAATTCAAAGCGTTTCCATAGTAAACTAGACAAATATTTACTCTTACTTGAGAGCAAGTTAATACCTTTGATGTAAAATTTATACGTGACTTAGAAATTGCATAGGAATGACTTGCAGAATTCAAAATCACTTAAGAATAATTTCTTGAAATTTCATTCATAATTTAGGTGCAAACATTAAAATACCAAAGATATAAAGAGTATAAGCGATAAAGAAGCTAGTACTCAAGTAACAAATCCAACAAACGTATTCGACCCTTTCCTTTACGAGACTTAACTCACCCAAACAAGGAATAATCCGGCCTACGAGTATCTTTGGGAACAACAAAGGCCAAATCTTCGCCTTGGCTTTATGATTTATCCAACTGTCTACGTGAAACAATGTAACATTCCTTTATCAAGGGTACAAAAATATTTGGTTAATATTTACAACCACATAATTAGCTTGAACAAAAACATTACGTGAAAATGTGTAATGGTGTTACGCACATAGCCTTGTCACGGCAACATACTATATGTATACGAGTAATATCTTGTGTCAGGTATCAGAAACTATGACAGAATTTTGGTCTTGGTATAAAGGTTATCGATGTTTTTAAATAAATCATACATAAGGTTTGCAAAATGGAGAATCAAATGAGGTCTACATAATGAATAACAAAGTGTAAAATTTAATAATATATCCGAAAACCAAAGACGCAGATAAAACAATAGAAGATCTGCAACATACACCAAAAGCAGAATCAGAGCACACACACAAACCAATAAAAGGCACAAAGCTGAAACGACATTTGAAAGCCCTAAATTAAAAATTGTGAAAGCAAACCGCTCTTAATTGTGCAGTAGATTTGTAAGACATATTCCAACCGTCCGTCTCCCGGGAGCTAACGGATAGCGGTCATAAATTTGGGGTCCATTCTTGCTCGGCATTTGTCCAGCTGAATTGTACCTCTTAATGTTTGTCAGCGGTTACGCAAGAGCGTTTTGTGTGGTTTATCATTGTGATCGTTTATTTTTGGTAATGAATTTTTATTGAAGGACTTTTGAAAAGATATTGAGGATGTTACAGGTAGGTCTGTATGGCAATATAATTTAGATGATTTTTTTTAAATTCCTTGATGGAAATTAATACACTTTCAGCAGTAGACGGCCAATAGCTCATGATGATAATGTTGATAATGTAAATAATATTATCTGTTCGTCTATTAGTCGTAAGTAGACACCATGTACAGACATGACTAAATTCGTGATCACCCAAAGTAAGGTGAATCGTCTTAAATGCGTTTTTCAATTTATACGGAATATAAGTCTCGCAGATTTAATTTGGGGTTGCTAAGGCGACAAACTCACTTTCGTATTATGAGACGAAAATTCTAGTAAAACGTAAATATATTCCCTCCACATTTTCGGGATTATGATATAGAGTTTATTGTTAACTTTATTGCATTATACAATTTTAAAATACATATTGTTTTCAGACATTCAATAATATAGAAATATGATATTGCTACTGCAGGTGCTGATATTACCAGGGGATTTAATGATATCTTCAATACAAGTCTAATACATCAAACTGTCAAAACGATAACTTAAAATCCTATCCCCAAAAGGATATTTAAATTGAAATTGACACGATGATCGTGCTGATGGAAAAAATACTTTAAGAATTTTAAATAATACTTAACTTTTACTCTCCAAACTTAGCATGAAGATAAATTAAAATCCAAGTACAAAACGACGCAGTTGAATGCGCAACAAATCTTATTTTCTATTTACGTAGAAAGGCATTTGCGAGGAGAAGGCGTACACTATGATATTAATCAGCCAGTGCATCTATGAGACATTTTGTGAGAGGAGCGAGCCTGTCACATAATAGCCAACGAGTCTCATTTGCAATATTTATTGCCAGTTGAGATGTTTCAAACGATATAGAAATCATTTTTGTTTTAACTTATTTAAATTAATTGCACCTTGTAAGCGTCCTTATTCGTTACACCTGAACTGCATACTCAGTCCAAATGAACTTTTCAAATATCTGTCTATTTTTCTTAAACTGTTTGTTTAAAATTTAAATGAAGATCGCTCTATAATGACATCATTCTAATTTACTACTGCACAAACAAATATCAATTTTAAGCACATGAATTTATTCTCGATCACGATTCCCCGGTGTAAGTTGTAAAACGCCCTGCTAGCAACCCAGGGCCTTAAATGTTGCTAGTTTATAGCCTAACGTGATGTGAATCCGAGCGTACTTGCTTAGCAATTAACGGGCCCGCTCCCGTGTCTAAACTCCAATGTTAATGTAATTAAGACTTACGAATTATTGTTCCGACCTCTTTTACCGGTGAATTGGACTTTTGGTTTATTTTTATCTTTTTTTATCTTTTTTTCTGGTGTGGGTGAAGTAATAACATGGTTTGCAATATTAGGACTACTTATTATTGGTCTTGTAAAAAACATAGTTGATGTGGCGTCTGATATATTTACTCTCAAAATCTTGTTCTCTTTTTAATTAATCCACTCTACATCAGTAGTTTCATATTTTTGAATCACAGATACCACGAACGAGGAACCTGTTACCCTTTTTTAAGAGATTTCAAATGCATTTGCAAGGCTTTGAAAGTTAATGTGGAAAGGAGACATATAACACAATATAGACGCACCACTCTCAAGTCCACCGTTGATGCTGCAGTCAAAATTGCCGTCTGGAGTTACAACTTTATGATAAATGATTATGCTTGCCAACTATCACTTTAAACACAATTGCTTAATGAGCCGTCTCGAAGTCTGGGCCTTTAGTCACTGGCAAGGTGAACGTGACAATACAATCCTTTGACATTGCAGGGTCGCGCTTTTGTTTAGCATAATCGGCGACAGCGACTGCCTATCGAGATTTCATGAACGATTCATCGATTGTAGTTAGAATCGATTTTAGTTTAGTTCAGTCGAGGCTTATCGGTTTTCAAAGTCAATGTTTCTTGGTATTGAAATTGAAATTTAATATTTCAAAGTTATGACTTGGTTTGTTTGCTTTTATATTATTATAAAAAGTGATAGTAAGTGTAGTGCTAACTAAATGCAATATTTACTAGCAACACACGAAAATCTCCCGCCGGTTGACATAGTTGCCACGACCTACTTGCAAGTTGTTACTAAAGTTACATTGGCTGACCTCAAAATACGATACATTTTCGTAAGCATATGGTGGGTTTAACAATACCATGTTCGCTATCCGAGTTTATATGATCTTGCTACCACAAAAAATAGACACCCCCAAACGATGACAAATCAGTGAGAGCTTAACGATAAATAAATGTACAATTATCATTAATACTAATTATTCTACGTCACTTAAAGAGCACTAAAGTGTTTTATGTAAAACGTATTAGCAACAAAAAATATGAAATTCAGTTTTTTGGACCCATTTAAACTGATTAAACCAATAGTTTTTGCTACTATAAATCAGTTGACATTGCGGCCTTTGACTTAGCTTTCTAATCAATTTCACAATTTGACAAGTTAAATCTAAGCATTAATGTGCTTTGGTTTCGTACTTTGAGGTATAAACTGAGATATTACTTCTAAAAACTTATTACGCTGTTTGTGAAATTGCACGCAAAGTTTATTATTAATATTTTGTATTAATGATGTATAGAACTCCATTAATTAAGAAAATTGAGAAGGAAAAGATCGCCGGCTGAGGTATGTTTGGTGCTTCTTATCAGAAGAGTAGGAGTTTGTGAATGCAAGTCATAGGTCCACTACAGGGGTAAATTTCCACTTTCTGGTTGCTCCAAGGCTGATTTTCCAAAATTTATTTGTATATGGTTTACCTTCGGTCACAGATCATTTGATATTAAGTGATCATCACCACCGATATGGAAAACTTGATGATTCAAAGGCATGTAGAAGTTTATACTACATTAGTTTAGTAATGATCGCGGCTTTCGCCAATCCTTTATTGAAGAGAATACAGAATGAGGGAGTACGGTATAATAGAACTCGATAACTACATATTAGCTTTCTGTTGGCATTCATAGTTCATACAATAGATACAAAATTAGGGTATTAAAATATGTCTAGACGTGACGTAATGTTTAAGACAAAGTAATTAATTTCACTGCTTTGTTGCGTAATGTTAAATTATTAATTATTTACAAGATAATACTACAACATTTTATAAATGAATGAATATATTAAATATGCTAAGGTTATGCTTTGACTTTCTCGCACGTGGTACTTTCAAGATAAAGCTTTCAAAGTTCTATTTTTGTTTTGATTCAAGTCTTTGAATCGGATTTTTGTTTCTCAGAAGGTATAGGCAGACGTGCTACCAGAAAACCCACGTTTTGCTTTGTGTGTTTCGTCCCAGATGTGATAGGGGGTGAGCCTATCGCCAAATCGGGCACAAATTCCTAACTCCAGGTTGATAATGAATTAAACAATCCAATATCGCTTTACCTCACCTGGTATTGGAACCTGCGGAACCGCAGCATTACAATCATACCGCAGTACAACTGCGCCACCCAAGCAGATGTTTATCGAAGCTAAATGCTAAATGAAATTTTCATTTCTTGTAACTCTGTGATACTAGATCCCGCAAATGATATTTACAAAATAATTATGGACAATGGTTTCTTAGATTTACGCGAATGTTACACATTGAAATAAAACTATTTTATTTCAATAATTATGGACTTTCTGAGAATACCACTGCGTTAATGCAATGCAATATTCGGAAAGCTAAATAATTGGACTCTCATAAACAAGAGGATGAAACACAGCAAATTACAGGTTTGTAGTCGTTTCTAAATAAATGGAGGATATGAGGGGGTCGAGGTTAAATATCTGTGTGCTTTCAACGATCTCATTCAGTTGAGCAAAAATTTATGACAAAATTACACAGAACATACAAGTCCCGACCATGGCCGACTTATTCAAATTTAATACCAGACTAAGGTAGCTATAGCATCTTTCATTTAAAAATAAATAAAATCATTTAGTATACCCAACAGATACACAGGTACTCCTGACAAACTTACATAAAAATATTGCGTCAGTAACAAAAACTTTTCCGATCTCACACCACTCAAAGATTTATTTAACTACTCCAAACTAATTACCCGACCTGCGTCTTCATCATCCTGTTCGTGCATACATACATATATAACAGAAACAGCAGTCCCATTTCTAAATTACATTAATCCTCAGCAAACCCTGAATATTGGATGAACGGTAAATCAAATTGCCCTGTGACAGCCACGTCAACCAGCGTAGTACGGACTAGACGTATCAGCAGACACACACTATTGTCACAATGCGACCGACAATCGGATTGGGTTTGACGGATTGCGTTTCAATGAAAAGAGCTGTGTTGGGTTTGTTTATAGTTTCAAATGTACTTTTGTCCAGTTCGGGTGGATTATGAGAGGTTTTTTATATTTTGGGATTTTTGTACTGTGATGTGTAACGAGTGATTGAATACAATTCCTTTGATGGTAAATCCATAGTTATCTTTATCGTTTGACAAATTCATGCTTACTTTCTTCAAACTGAATATACGAAAGAAAAGCAGCAAACTTTAGAGTTTTTGACGAGAAATTTGGAGGAAGACGAATACACTAACTCAGCTCTATAAGCTCGGCATATTTAAGCTTTACTCCTCTTAATCTTAGAAGTACATCGCCTGTTAAAGAACAAATTGTTAGCAGGGTTGGTGTTTCAATATACAGGGTATATCAAGACTGCGACCGAAAACGAAGCCAGGTGGTAGTATTAGTGACTTTAGACACAATGCAAGTAAAAATTACGCAAAAAAAATCAACAACCTTTTTTTTGTCGTCTTATTTAGGTAAAATATACATAGTTCTCCTAAAATAATGATGTACACCTCTTTACTTTTAAACACGTAATGTGACGTAAGGGTTTAAATTAGTATTTTCGCAAAACTAGGTATTTACCACCCAAACACGATGATTTTTAATACAATCTAACAAAATACCTGTCACTGTTTTGGCGAAATTGTTATTTGCATCGTGTTTGTAACCGCTAAAACTACCACCTGGCTTCGTTTTCGGTCGTAGTCTTGATATACCCGGTATTTCATAGTTACTATTCACCCATGTACCTACTGATAACTGTAGTAATTACTGCTTCGCTATAACACAGAATACGTGGGTATTTCTCTCCGAGTATTAATAATGTAATCGATTTAAGATTGTTCGCGGACCTGTCAGAAAACCTGTCCAATTGAGTTTTTCATACAGTAGATGAAGGTTATTATCGAAATTATTTCTCTTAATTATAAGAGTTATACTAGTTGATTTTAGGTCTAATGTATGTTTTGTTTGACATGTAGAGATAGACAAGTATTTGTTTCTGCCATCCGACCCTATTTTTTGGGACTAGTTTTGTTACGGGAAAAAGACAAATTACTCGTGGCGCCCTAAAGGACTTGTTACGCTTTGGTGCTCAGTGTAATTTTTTTGTATATAATTATTGATTCTAGCTCACATTAGTTGTAATTGTATATTATAGTTGCGATACACTTATTTTCTAGGGAATACTTCTGCTCTCTTGAACAAAATCATTTACCGTTGGTCAAAGACTTCCTTATCTTCCTTTCATTATTTTTTATTCAATGTTATATTTCTATAAAGTTATGTTTCCAATTATGTCTTATACTGGCACTAAAGAATCACTGTAATATAAATGAAAATAAATGCATATTATTTTGAATTAAAAAGTGAAAAATGTCGCATCTCTGGCGATATACATAATAATAACGCCTTGCTTAATTGTTTCTGAACGCTTCGCTGAAAAAGCCAATATACAATTCACTTTGACTTCCCCGTATAGATACAATATAGCGACAAATTACAGCGTAGCGCTTTGTCCTGCTATTTGTCTGTCGCGATCTACAGAATCACATCTTATTCAGTCACAGGAGATCTACTTCTGAACATAGTCCTCCAGTCTCCACCAAAGCATTTCATCATCTACATCGATCTGTTAAAAGCGGCCTGCATCCAGTAAATTACTGCAACTTTTACTACGTCGTCTGTCCATCTTGTGGATGGACTTCCGACACGACGCTTCCCGATACAATCACGTCTATCTACGTATATTTCCTACAGCCTTGTTGAAAAAACTGGTGTCTATCTTTGGTGACCGATTTGGTAACCGAGTTCAAATAGATAAGCGTCATTCATATATCTTGCCACGATACAAAATAACATAAACTTAAGGTATAGTTCAGCCTCCGTGGCGCAGTTGTTTGAGCGCCGGCTGGGAAAAGAAAGGCCGCGGTTTAGATCCCCGCATCGAAAGAAATATTTGAGTGAACCACAGGTATTTGTTTCGGGTCTGGATGTTTGTGAGGCCGAAAAGTATTTCATAGTTTCTGATACCCACGATACAAGACACGATCTTAATGTGGGGTCAGGAATATGTATGTGACTGTTGGGTGTATTTATCATATTATTTATTAGTTACTCATAACTTGTCTCCCAGTCGTCTGTCTTGTCAAAGACTTAGATTGCTCATAATAAAATAACCAAGTGTATTTCGTATTAGCCCATTTCGAGGAGTACTTGTCAGAAATATGACTGATTGAGTGTTTCTACGAGATAAAACGGGGCAGGTCGGACGCAAGGCGTTTGGGCCCGAAATTACGTTATCAATATTTAACATCTGCGTCTTATTATTGCTTCGGGAAATTGTGTCGAATGTTGTTTTATAGATCAAATGTTTGGCGTCTAGTGTGTTTTCGGATTAAATCATGACATAAATCTGTATAATATTTTTGGAATATTGCGTGTTCGACGAATCGACGATTGATTGACGTCGATTTTTACTGGAATATTATTTTAGGTGTTATAATATTGTAAATATTGTTGTTTGTTTTACGAACTAGAAACGGAGAAGTGACAGTAAAAGGAAGCTGTATACCATGTTCCATTTTTGAATAATCTTTGTATAGATATAAGCCATACTATCGTAGGCATACCTCTTTATATGAATCCTTTTTTTTACAAAAACCCTGTTCTCCTTAATAATATAAATGACAGGATTTGATCGTATTGGTATCTATTAAAGTAGGAATCGTTTGGACGAACCTTTAATGTTATTTGATTGAAAAATATTGAATAAAACCAATAAGGAAAAAATCAAATAACAAATACAGGTCATTTTAAAAGTAATTTGATTAAAAGTAGGTATATTAACAATCGCAAAATATGGTACATGTATTATGATTAACTAACTGTATGATATAGCTGTATTATAGGCAAGTTTTTCACTTTGACCTCGTCATATAGTTTAAAGACTACATTTACGCTTTACATGAATTAAAATCCAGAAGTTTTATATCAAACTCAACAAATAAATATCACGCTTCTTGAATCTAAAAGAAGGTGCAGCACTCGCTTACCTAAGACTATATTTTTTAGCTCATAAACGTTAACCCTATCAATAATAACAAAACAAGCTCATTCTACTCAACCCTAGATTTAAAACTATCTCAGCCTTTGAAATGAAATGAAAATAATTTATTGAAACCATTAAAATGTTCAACATTATTTAGATTCGGAAAGCGGTTTTCACTAGAGTAGAACGGGCAAGAAACTCTAGTGTTGCTGTTTTCACAACCAGTTTATAATATTATAGTGATTATTACAAAAATTACAAGTAGGTTTAAATCAGAGTCTTAGTCCTTTTCAGTCCTACACTACTCAAACTACCCGGACTGCCTCGGTGGCGTAGTTGTATTACGGCACGGCTACAAAGCTGAGGTCTCGGGTTCGAGTCCCGGGTCGGGCAAAGTGGTATTGGATTTTTCTATTCATTATCAGCCCGGAGTCAGGAATTTGTGCCCGATATGGCGATAGGCTCGCCCCCTATCACATCATGGGACGGAACATACAAGGCGAAATGTGGGTGTCCTGGTGGCGCCTCTGCCTACCCCTTAGGGGATAAAGGCATGAGTTTATGTATGTACTACCCAAACCTTCCGCTTAACCGCATTTCGCTAGCTAATTAACAAGCTTGAATCGCCCAGCATTCCCTATTTATATATTTCATTAAGCGAGGTGCACGCAGTAGTGCACACGATAATTTTGTGTACATTCCGTCCCTCTGAGGTTACATTGGTATTATTACACGTCACGGCCCGGTCGCCGGTAACTCTGAGTGGACTAATAGTGTGTTATAAGCTTAATAAGGACCGTAGTCAACGAGCGTGAACCGCGGAATACTAATGAGTGCCCGAAACACTGTTTAGTACGTATTTTAAAGCGGGATCTAATTTGGCCGTATATTTAGGCCGGGCTGGTTATTAGTTTTTGCAAGGGTTGTGATGTTTGCTCGTTTTTGAGTGCTGCAATGTAAATTATCGAAGGCCATCTGGTAGTGTGATATTTTGAACCGCTTTGATATAGCTCGTATACAAAAATAGTTACCTGAGCAAATGTTTAGTTTTTTTCGGCTACGGCTTTTCTACGGCTGTGTGTCTCGTGTTTGTCTCTTTGTTGCTATTGCTGTGCATGTATTGCTGAAGTGTTCGAGTACAATATTTACTCTGTGGCCACTTACTATCTAGGCATTACTATGTGGTAAATCTTCGCCCAACTGCTGTGGGCACATGGCGTCTAGAATTTCATTTTATTCCTGATAATGGAACGCAATTACCAGCAACGAAATATAGCAATTAAAATAACAACAATATAATAAAACTCACAAATAGTTGGACAATTATAACACTTAACCATTCTCCCTAAAGTCCGTAAACAGTGATGGGTAAACTCGTCGTTCCTAAAGGACGGTTTATCTAATTATGCAAAACACACCGGAGTTCGTAGTTCCGCGTGCTGGCCGCCAGCGAAATAAACTCAAAATCTCTTTTAAACGAACCGAAAATTTCGAATTTCGATTCCGGGAAGCGGTGTGTGTTTAAATAGTAAAATTTTGTTTATTGCAAACAAATAAAACAATTGGGTCAATCTCCAAATCGGGCGTATTCGTGTGATCGCTCTGGTGCTTTTCAGTTAATGATATTTAATGGTAATAATGTATCTCATTAAAAAGAATGATATTCAAATAGCACATTTTTACTATTGGCCTTCAATTTACACATATAGTTATTGAAATATTTAAGTTCAAAAAATTCGCGACCAGAGCAATCATAATTGGTGCCAGAGCAATCATAAATGGTGAAATCAGTGAAACAAAATATAAGTATATTGGTAAAATATTATTTATTTAGCCGTTTTATTTATTCAGTCTTACAAATTAAAAAAAAACGTAATTTTTATATAACATAATTGCTAAAATAACAAATTAACTTAAAAATTAAAATATCAACTTTTGGCTTAGTTTCATTTATTTGGACTTCATTAAATCACTTCTAGGTTAATGAGACAAAATTAAAAACCTTTTGAAATCAACTTTTAATACCTGCAGTCTTTTATAGTTATAAAATGACTTATATTCATTAAAATTTAATTTAAAGTATTAAATATTAGTTTTTAAAAAGTATTTAAAGAAAACTAAGGTTTATAAAAAACAAAATTAAATTCTTAAAAATAAACATTTTATAAAAAAAAGTCTTTTCTAGATTATCTAAGAGATTTGTAATAATCACATTTTCCTTAACTATATATTTAGTGGAAAGTAAAGAATTAAATAGAACAACACAAAGTACAATGCAATTCTGAATATGATCAGATCAGATTGAAATATTGTTTGCAAATTATGATAACTAACAATTAACTAACAATTATATGGAATTCTATTCTGAAATAAGTATTTAATAAAAAAATATATAATAATAAATAAATGATACAAATTTTAACACCAAGTAAAAAAAAATACAATTTCTGTAAGGCTTAGTTGATCAACAAACTAAGAATATAATAAGGTTTATTGGAAGCTCAGAAAATTGAAAAGTCATCAGAGTCGGAGTCGGGTAAATCTTCTGCTGCTGCAACCTTTGTCAAGGTGTTATCGTTTTGCAACGAAGATAAAACTACCTCGGAAATACTTGGAGTAATTAAATTTTCATAGTCAATAGATGGAACTACATCCCAAAAACTGTCCGGCAAGTCCGAGTTGTGTAATGATTGTTGACTTTGATTTGCAGTTATAGTCTGTCTATTATTTAGCATTTGTGGAAGCTGAATTTGCTTCTCTTGATTGTAATTTTTTGAACGCATAACCAGCGAAGGTCGGCTTATCTTCCTTGGTACTCGTGACATGTTTGATCTTGACAACCAAAGCATCTCTTTGGTTCGAATCGCTATTAAGTTAGCAAACGCCTAAGTGTTTGCCGTGCGGACATTGTATAGCCTTTTGTGAGCAGTTGTCTAAATCACAGCTTAGTCGCCTCATAGCCAAAACTTGTTAGTATTTGCTGAAAAATAGATTTATAACGTACAATTAATGCGAAATATCATCGCTCTGGTCTTTTTGGACAGAGCAATCACAGCCATAGCGATCAGAAAAAGTCACAAAATCATAAATATAGCCGAATTTAAAAGCAGTAGAAAGTTGTGATTACGTCTCATAAAAAATATCGTAACGATCACTTGATTCACATAAAAAACACATTCACAAGCTTATTATTTAATTTTAATAACATGCCATAGCAATCATAAAATTCGAGAACCAAATCCAGAGCAATCATAGACTTACCTTCGTAATGTTGGAGCCCGGGGAAGTGGCACACAAGTATCCTCCTCGGCGGTTAGACCACTACTGGCGTTACCCCACGGGAGGGGAATAGAGTGTCTATATTGCGTAACCAGGGATGAGCGCGATGTTTTACCTCAGCGCAGAGCGATGAGATAAAATGCCCGGTCACGATTTTTAATTCAAATTGTGGCAAAAGTATTGTTCATATAACTAAAAATATTTTATTACGATGAAGATTAACTATCTGTTATGTAATCTAAATAAGTTGTTTCATATGAACCTTCTCATTAAAAAGTTAAAAAATATTTTTTTCATTCAATCGGGAGTTCGGTCAACCCAGAGCGATCAGGATTTTAGGGTTTAAGATTTTTTTTAAAATATTTATAATAAACTTATTCATAATATTAGCGTTGTATCACGTAGATTAGGCACCAAACTGTATATAAAAAAATATTTTGAAAACGTTTTTCGATTTTAAACGGGGCTTATTCAGCCCGACACGAAAAAAAATGCCTTTGGAGATCGACCCAATTGCAGATTTCTTTTATTTGTTTAAATGTGGAATACAGTTTTATTTTGCTATGTATATGTAATATCGTATGAAGGGTTCAGAAAGGTTAATAAAGTCCATTAGCGAAAATATATTTTTTTATTTTTTATTATGCCATTTTATTATTCCGCTCTGTAGTGAATTTGGAATCTTCACGCCTATGAATGTGCATGAATTTATGTTTGTAATATATTTTTTTCAAATCTGCGACTATGTATACTAGTATGTGAATGCTTAGAATGCTTAAAAATTCTGTTTAAGACATTCGCATGTGATTTAAATATAACCTCATGTAAGGATCAGCCTGTGTAGTGTAATAAACTCGATTAAGTCTCAATGTTGCCAATTTTGATGACTATATAAATAGGCTGCCTAGGGATTGTCACTATTTCATAGAAATTCTACGAGAAGTTAAATATTTGCTCATTCAATGAGATACATACTACAGCAGCTAAATTGTAAATACTTTGGAATCTTAAAGGGATAAGTGAAAAAATAAAACATTCCCAAAAGTTGCAAGGGTCAATGGCGAAATCCATCTCACATTAAACCTTTATAATTCAAACTTTTTACAAGAAAATTATTGACCTTTTTATCCGAAGAATCCGAAAGCACATTTATATCGAAACAACCGGTGCAAGAATGGAAAGGATTAAAATGAAGTTGCTCCAATATTGAATTTCTTATTCTCAAGATTGTTTAAGTTTTGTACAATTGAAGACGTTTCTGAGCGTCTGAAATATGGTTCGTTTATGTTTAAGTCTTACCTTATTTTAGCAATAACACTTTTATTTATTGACTTAGATACAATTTGTATTGACTTGTGTGTGCTGAAATGTATTTTGAAAATGCTGTATTTTTATTTCTATTTGCACTAACGCTCTTGGATATTGTTATGACAAATTTTATTTGTTTTCAAATATATAAGATTATTAATATAATATGCCTCAATTTAATACAAGAACGGAAGGTACATTTGAATTCCATAAAAATAAGAACTAACTGAACTGGTATATTTAAGTTGGATAATGATATAAATCTGCCAGAAAACTTTACAACTAAAGAAATTGAAATACCAAAGGTAATTCATTTAATATTATTTTTTTAATATATTATGATAGGAATCAGCACATAGGTAAGTCGTTTCTTAATTTATCGTTAATTTTAATGACTACAAACTGGGTTATAGGTTTAAAAAATAAATCCTGTTATTCCTTAAATATTGTTTCGTAATTGTGTTAAAAAAAAATTGTTATCATTATTATAACTTAATTTAATGTTATATTCTCTTATATTAAGAATTATCGAGAAATACAACAAAAGCAAAGCTTTTTATTTATTCGACCTAGCTGTGTAGGTAGTAAGTAAATAAAGAAATAAATTTATTGCAGATAAATTCACCAAAACATTTACCGAGAAACAAGACTGATATCTCGTTTCATATAACTCGGCATATTAAAGACGTGTCGTAAAAGACACAGCTATCCACAGTGCTTGCGTTTATAAACTGGCTGATCATAGTCGAGTTTTATGAAGGCAAATGTGTCCATAAGCAAATTTACGGCTTTTATGTCAAGTCAAATAAAAGAGACTTATGATAAACCCCGATTTACTGCCTTTTTCAATTCAGGCGCCATTTACACCGAAGTGCGAATAAATATATTTTCATCGACTTATTTCAGTCTAATTGGATCAATTATGGTTGAACTTGCATTGATGTGACGAATTTATTTTAAAATACGAACCACAATTATTAAGCCTCTTAATAAAAGTAATGTTATGTTGAAAATGCTTTGAAGCGCAGTTGGTTGAGAGCCGGTTTTGAACAGAGAGGCCAGTTCGATTCCCACCCAGGGATAAATGTGTAATGACACTAGTATTTTGTCCGGGTTTTGTGAGATGGAAAAGTCTTTCATGGTTTTTGAGTCCCACGAAAATAATGTTTAATGGCCGCCAAACATGTAACAATATAACTGTGCAAGTCTGAGTTTGCACCAGTATACTGGAACGTGTGTGAGCAAATAATTGCGCAAACTTCGTACCAATTCTTGATTCGAGACTGGTGCAAACGCGAAACTATATACAAGATCAATGTGTAGTTACACAACTAGTTAGTTGTAACTGTTCTCAGCTGATAAATTCAACAATGCTTATCGGTCATATCTTCTGCTTCGATTGTCATAAGACAGTTATGAGCCGTTATGATTAAATCTCGCTCATCCCGATAAGATCTAGTACAAATGAAACGTGATGGAGCAGTTTAGTGGGCCGTCACAATTGGCTTGAATGGCTAGATAATATTATTGTATAATCGTCTGTCGCTGCTTGGTTTATCAAGACCGATCAATATTAGGTTTAAATCAGTAACTTTGCTGTACCATTGTTATTACAAATAAACATAAAATCAGTCCACAAATTACGGAGCGACGATGTTAAAAACAGACAGAAAAAGTATTGACTCAAATCGAAAACTGTTCTTATTTACGTCATATTAATAGACGAAACACTACGGTGTAACAGTAAGCCCCCAACACCTCCCAGAAAGTCACGGCGTTTCATCATCATGTTAATGGCAAAAGAAGACCAATTTGCGTCAAGCACAATCTCATTGTTTTTGATTAAAATTATTATAGTCCCCTTTTATTCTTCAACTTATCTCCCGTCCCGCTCATTGTAAAGGCACGCTTCCATTGAATAAAGACGGAATTCATTGAATGAAATGCAACGGAATAAAATGACAGAATCTGGACTAGTTTTGCCAGTATCTATATCGCGGAGTTTTATTGTAAAGGCGTTTGTAACGTCATTGCAAGATTATATCTTTATTTCTATGAAAAGTGTGGGTAAATTGAGTTGGATAAATGGAGATCTAGATAAATAGGTTCTATAAACCTCGATTGATATTTAAAGCTTTTTGCAGTTAATTAAAGCACGCTTTAAAGGATAACTTCATGCCGCAACTTATGTACTTCAGTAAGAAACTAGAAGATAATAGTTTAGATATAAAATAGTATACGCAGACAGAAAGAGCTGAAGTAAAATATCGTGATGCAACCTACGTACAGGTATTTGATACTTACAGATAACAAGCAACAAATTAAAGATAATTTCTTTGTTAGATACTAAGATATCGTTCCGATACAAACCCAAGTCCTAACGGGTTTTAACCCACGTACACAGCAACCAAAATTAATATTTTCTTACCACCTTCATGAAAAATGGGGCCTACCTTCATTCCACGTATTTCGATTATTAGGAAAATGAAAAATAAATATCTACAGCAATTGCAGGAAACGTTATTCCGGTCAGATTTCCGCCTGTTTAAATTTTGCAATATTTGTACTATAAATACAAAATAGTATATTTTTATAATCCGCCCACATATAAAATTCTGTAAATCTGGATCGACAGAGCCATAGATTAAATATTTAACAGAGTATTAGTACTCAGCTTGAACCCGAGGCTATTCTAGCTATACGTGTGATCTACATACATACTTAAACTCACGTCTTTATCCTAGAAGGGGTAGGCAGAGGCGCCACCAGGACACCCACATTTCGCCCCGTATGTTCCGTCCCACTATGTGATAGGGGGCGAGCCTATCGCCAAATCAGGCACAAATTCCTGACTCCGGGCTGATAATGAATAGAAAAATCCAATATCACTTTGCCCGACCCGGGATTCGAACCCGAGACCTAAGTTTTTGTAATCATACCGTAATAAAACTCCGCCACCGAGGCAATCGGTCAGTGTGTTCTGGTGATAGGAAATATATTTATTCATAAGTAATTCGTCAACAGCCTCCGTGGCGCAGTTCGTTAGACGCCGGCTGTGGAACGTGAGGGTGAGTGTTCGATCACTGCACCGAAACAAATAGTTGTGTGATGATACTTGTTTCGGGTCTGGGTGTTTGTGAGACCGAAAAGTCTCTCGTAGTTCCTGGAAACCAAGACACAATACTAGATTTTAGTGTGGGGTCAGGATTATGTATGTGACTGTTAGGTGTATTTATTCCTATCTAATTAAATAAATACACACAATATCACTATGGCACTTGAGATGTACCATAAAGAGTATTAATAAATAATATTCCTGACTCTATATTAAGATCAATCAAGTCTAAGTATAAAAAATTACAAGAGACTTTATGTTCTCACAAACACCCAGACCCGGAACAAATCCTTGAGGATCACACAAAAATTTGTCTCG
The DNA here is from genome assembly GCA_949752805.1 of Deilephila elpenor. Classification (NCBI taxonomy): domain Eukaryota; kingdom Metazoa; phylum Arthropoda; class Insecta; order Lepidoptera; family Sphingidae; genus Deilephila; species Deilephila elpenor. Next base: position 9,475,363 of record OX457107.1, on the reverse strand, counting down.
GTGCTGACTCCAAACCCACAGCCTGTCTTTTTACAGCTGGAGTCTAACTTATTGTGCCACGTAGGCTCTCAAAATGTTATATTCAGGTTTCTAAAGTTTCACTATCAGCTCTTTTAATTTGGAAGTTACTAAAGATAATTTTAAATGTGGTCGTAGTGGGAGCGCAGTTATTACTGAAACATATTTAAACTCATTGAGAAAATACACATAAAATGATGAAAAGACATTAGCATTCGGCTGAAAGTAAAAAGCATTAATGAAAACACGACCCAGTTCGAGAAATATCTAGAACACGATACTTCAGACTGCTAACATTTTGATTAAATTGAGCGCAAACGGCAATGAAATGAAAATTAAATAAATTTCATCGTTTCAAACAAAAAGGTAAAAGTTTCCAACTCCAGTGTTCTTTGATCCGCTTCATCTTAACAGTTAATTACAAAAGCTATGTTTAGGCCCGTAATAGATTAAGCGGTAATAATTTTTCAACATAATTCTTTACCTGTATTACGGTCGTTTCGTTTGCGGAATCGCGGAACGTTTTCAGTTTCACAAAGCACGCGTTGATTTCTTTGTATTGCGAGGTAATTGAATTTCCATTGCTCCACTTTTCCTGTTATCGCGTAATTGTTTAATTTTTAATGGGAGACTTCTGGTAACCTGAGTTCTTCTTTTTTTAATTATTTGCGTGAATATGCAATCTAAGGTTTTTTGTGCGGATTTTTATTTTTGTTATCAGCATTGGATGGAGTTCAACGATCTACTACTAAGTTGAAATATATTTTTTTACGTTTTTAAATCAAGTTGTACCAATGGTGAATAAACGATTACTTAATTGATGGCAAGTAACCCTATAAGTCATTTAATGTGTTAGTAATCCCATAAGTCAATTCAACAATCAAAACACAAAACATGAAGCAGCGCAAGAGGAAGGTCTCTTAATATATCCAATACGTAGAGTAAGGACATTTGTATCTGCTCACACATCGGCTACAATACGCAATGGATTATTAAACGGTATATTGAGCATTATATTGACCATTGCAACTATTTCAAGTTTCTGTGTGACATAATTAGATACTCTCCCTCCTAGATCGAAATTCTTACATAGATTCTTTATGTTTGCCTTCACGAACTCATTCAGCCTCAAATCCATTGATGTCTACACTGAACCAACTATCAATATTTCAATCAGCCCCTATGAATTCAAATAGAAAGTCACCACCGCGCGGAAAGACTAATGCACTTCGATATTTGTTGAAATGGACTCCCAGAGCGTTGTTTGTACGTGGTATAAATTCCGATCGCGGACGCATCGTCTTGCAGACCATGCCACGTGGTCACGTATCCATTCTAATTCCCTCATAAATCTGAGACTTGCAAGGGAAGCCGGATTCAATATTCAAGAATATGTTTTTATCGGATTGTTGGTGATATTTGGTTGAAGTCAGATCATTTAAAGGAAGGGGTTTTGTATATTGAAATAAAGTAATATGGGAAATACAATATGTAGATTTTAGGTATCAATATTCTTTTCTTGATCTTATTTGTAATTAAAATACTATTATTACCTACTATTGTTTGCAAAGATAACTCACCTCCGTGATGCCTTGTGCGTCCCGCAGTGTTCTGTAATGAAATAATTTAAAGATTAGACAATATCTGAGGTATTGATTTCATAGATATTAAACATTAAGAACAAATTTGTCAAGAAAATATCGATTTATCGTCAATTACTCGTGCAAAAAAAGGTGCGCCTGACACAATGTTCTGAGCATTTACGTCAGTCCACTACAGACCTTGTCTTCCCTTATTCCCTTTTTTTTCTGGTGAACAGCCTATTTTACAAAATATTAAGAATATATACTACATCAGACTGCTATCAAATCAAATGACACAACAAATGTCGCCCAATTCTTTACATGTCGCACCTCCGAACAAAAGTTAACTCTTGAGACTTCACACACCCACACAAAGAGCCACTAACGCAACCTAGGTACATCCGTAAAACTAATGCTTCTCAGATGTTCCCACCATCCTGCGTGTGTAAAACTGTTCGTCACATAGACTTTGTCAGTGCGAATGAAAGAGGCTACGTCACTAGCTCACAATGATAAAAGGTCTCAAAGAACTTTACTGCTGACACTTTCAGATTTCTTTCACTTTGCAACCTTAGGATGGTGTTGCACTGCGCTATGCTTTTGAGGTTTTTTTGTTAATTGGCTGCTTATTACGTTCTTATTCTTTGGACTGCAAATCTAATAACTTTTTGTTATTAAGAAAAGGTAACGGTTTTTATATATCCACTAAGCTAGAATAAACAAATAATTAATATGAAATGTTTTATTTCTAATAAAACTGCCATTACGTATAACTAAATACAAACCTTAAAACAGACGATTAAATAAAACATTATTTCTATATTGCTCTGCAATAATAATCAGGCGCAATAGAATTTATTGTTGTTTTGAACAAAAATATTTTCGCAAGTGCCACAGATAAGTCCTATTTTGGTATATGAATTAAGAAGTGCTCTCACCCCAATAAATCATCGTCTTCAAATAAAGGAGGTGTATATAATACACCTTAGATAGATAAATAAATAGATAGATAAATAAGTTGCTTTTATTTATTAATGTTTTTACTTCTTAATTTTATTTTTTATTGGTGCTTGTATCCTTTAAATTCTAGACTGCCCTCTCTTTGCTTCCTTTCCTTATATCCATCCTAAGGTTGTCTGTAAGAAATCGCCTAGAGCGATAAAACCGCCATCTGTACTTTTTTGTTAATCTGTAATATCTTTAAGTGTTTTTTTTCATTTTTTATGTGCAGTTAAGAATAAATATATAAATTAACACGTAGATAATTTATTATAGAACACGATAAGATTTCAATCCGAAAAATACCAACTGTATGACGACCCTTATGGAAACTATTTTTTTACAACAGTTATATGCAAACGGTGTTCCTCAGCCGTTTTATTTTTTTACGAACAAGATGGAATGACTTTTGTGAAAGATTGTTTTCGTGTTTTGATTGAAGTATTTCTTAACCACAGATTTTTGTGTTTTTAAGGAGCAAAAATAACTTTAATCGTATAAGATTTCGTTTTCTGTTATGTACACTTTTATATTTTAAAAACATTGTCGAACGTTATATTACTCTTGCATCATAGAATTACACAATATAATATGGTTACAAAATAAAATGCATAAGCATCCAGTTCAGGAAAAAAATAATGTTTAATTACCTAATACAATTAGATTTTAGATTAAATTAGATTTAACTTCAAGTATTTTAAATTTTTATTTGCCACAATTGTCATTGTAAATTGAAGAATTTTTTTAAATCTTTGTTTACATCTCAAAGTTTCATAAGTTTAGCTAATAGTAGTGCCACTAACGGACGTCGTTTATGGGTAACTTTGTTACCTCATAATTCTTAAGAAAATCATATACTTGGTTTTACATACGCTTTCAGTAATCGAATAGACGTGTTCTCAAGAGAAATCCAAACTATACAATACATTTGCTTACATTTCATGCGATTAGCGAACACGAACTAAATGCCCGAGGCATTTTCAGCCAGACGAAACTTTATATATTATGTAGGAGGGTAGTACACGTGTTACTGTTTTTTTTTTTTGTTCTAGGTACCCTCAACCCCCGGTGTAAAGGAGTCAGTGAGTTTTGTCTGTTTTGAGGATAATTCAATACAAAAAAAAACAGACCTAAAATATGGTCACAAATTCTGAATGTGGGCTGTCTGGACTGAAAATAGAACCCACGACTTAGCGGTTTATGGGTAAAATACATATGCTTTGCTACTAGACTAATGTACTTAGTAGATACTAAACAAAACATAGTAGACTGTACTATTTTTTGTTTGGTGAATGAAATTATCAGAAATCAATGAAAAATTGCATCTCTCTATAATCCTTTCGTCACCCTTCAATTTTAAAAGAACAACAAAACCACTATTACACTCAATAATTAAAATTAATGGTGTCTTACTGTAATTTCAGGTACGACCAAAAATGAATTCATTTTAATAATATAGGTCACAATTTTCTAAAAATATAGAGAAATTAAATTTCTAAAAAAAATTTCTCGCAATAATCCAAGAACTAATACCAAAATGACCACCATCATATTCGCATTAAACGTGAATTTAAATGATCAGTTTAAATTCCACACCATTGACTTCGTTTATTACTCAATATATTATGAAAACGACCGGCCTAAGGCTCGAAATATATGCCGACGTTTAACGTACAATGGATTTGTTCGTGAAATATTTTAAGGCAATTTTTAAACACCAGTCTATCTGTTCATGGGTTTTCAAATGTATGTTTCACGCTTTTTCAACTTCCATTTATTTTGGTTCAAGTTCTAATAAAATTTATTGTCTTTTGTGTTATCGTGTAACTTATACATTACTTAAGCTTATACTTTATACAGTCTACTGGTCTAACAAAATTTATAACGGGTATAGGAAGGAAATCGCATTAGACTTGTGAGTGGAGTATAGACTGAGTCTCTAACATAATCTGCAGGAAGACTGACGCCCGTAAAATGTGTATAATGGAAACTGATTTGATTTCAGAGTGCATTAAATATTATTTTATTCACAATAAGTAAATATTAATAATAAATAAATACACCCAACTGTCACATATATAATCCTGACCCCACACTAAGATTGAGTCTTGTGTCTTGGGTATCAGAAGCTACAAGAGACTTTTCGGTCTCACAAACACCCAGACCTGAAACAAATACCTGTGGTTCACACAAATATTAGTTTCGGTGCGGGGATCGAACCCGCGGTCTCTCGTTTCACAGCCGGCGTCTAACCAACTACGCCACGGAGGCTGTCGAAGTGTGCTATAAATACGAAATTTTGATTCATGGCGAAACGGAGTCTATAAGTCACCAAAGTAACGTCACCATGTAACCCTCGCACAAACGAGCGTGATGGCCAGCCGGCATTTTTTAAATTCTTTAATATTTCCTCATGAGACTGTATTTTTTGTAATTAGAAAAGTAGGAGCAATTAAAACTTTTATAATTGTCGAGATGGGGGAATGCTAAAATTTACTTTGCTGTGAACAATGGCCAGCCGGCAGAGACAATAAAAAAGGGAACTTAAAAAAACTTTCCCAATTAGGAGCGGAAACAATGTTACCTTTTTGGTTCGATGCATCATTGAGGACGTTAACGTAGGTGTACCCTCAGGCCGCGGAGTTCTCGCCCCATTTGCTTAAATTATTGTTTTCTTAATTTTATTTTATTCAACTTTTGGAAAAATACGCGAATTGCCATAACTTAGAGTTGTTCCGTGGAATTTAAAGTCATGGTACGTAGCCAACAAATGTGCGTGGTGGCCTGTTGATAACGGGCCGGACGTGGCTTCCGAAACGGTTGTCCGAGATTCAATTCCCAGGACACACCTCTGGATTTTTGAAGTCATGAATGTATTGAGGTAGTCTATTACCACGCACTTTAACGGCAAAGAAAGACATTGTAAGGAAACCTGCATACCGTAGATATACTAGCAAGAATTTCTGATATGTGTAGTCTTCCAACTCGCACCAGGCGAGCCCGATGTTCTAAAGAACATTATTAAAAACGCTGTTAAACCGTGTTAAAAATGTTTTTGGCCTCTAAAAACTCTAAAACGCATGTCCTAAAAATAAACGTGGCGGTAGTATTTGCTTTAAAGCAAAAATCAATGAAATTATAACAGACGTCGTTTGGTATTTCATTACTAATTATTTGTTTAGCTTAAGCAGAACTTGTACTCGGCATGGCATAGGTTCATCTTCTACGTCTTGAGAAGAAAATGAGTTTGCTGGATTATGATAAGTCCTAGTGGCTTCGCTGCCTACCTCTTCATGGATAGGCGTGAGCTAATGTATGTGTGTAGTTAACTTTGCTGCAATGGGCTAGTGGCAATAGTTATATTATGTAAGGTCTAAAAACCCATACTAGATTCAATACCAAGGTCAAGTAAGTAATTCCGTGCCAGTTCCCCATAAAAAGTCCATCGAACTGGATAAATTATTTTTTCTTCATCAAAGAAAGCAATAAAGCTCTTCGCTTCAAGCAGCGTTCCTTGGAATGAAATCGCAAAATTGACTGATACGACGCATAAATCAGTTATGCAAATGAGAAAAGAAAAAGACCATCTGAGCACTCAAACGAAAGATCAAAACGGTTTGAGTCATGACACCCATTCATATTTTCTGTTATGTAACTTGATACTTTATCTCAGTTAAAAGATTCAGTTGATTAAGCAAATTTTTCTTAAAACTTCCCTTAGTGAGTCCTTTAATCTACAGCACCTGTTCCACATTAACATTTAAATAGAATATTCTACTGAAATTGTTATGCTGTGATAAATAGCTTAGTCGAGTCGGTTCGGTTTATTTTAAATATAAAAAAGCTGGGTATATCGATGCAAGACGGAAAACTAACGGATATATTCATACTTATAAGTTGCTTTTCTAGATTATGACGATGTCTATTTATATGTTTTATTGTGATTTTATATAGGTTTTAATAAAGACTGCCTCGATGGCATAGTTGTACTATGGTACGACTATAAAGTTGAGGTCTCGGGTTCGAATCCCGTGTCGGGCAAAGTGATATTGGGTTTTTCTATTCATTATCAGCCCGGAGTCAGGAAGTTGTGCCCAATATGGCGATAGGCTCGCACCCTAAAACATCATGGGACGGAACATACTAGGCAAAATATGGGCGAAATGTGGGCGTCCTGGTGGCGCCTCTGCCTACCCCTTCTGGGATAAAGGCGTGAGTTTATGTATGCATGTTTTAATAAAGAGCAACGACGGAGAAATATGTTCAGCAATGGACTACTTGTGACTGATGGTGACAATCGAAATAATAATAATAATAATATTTACTTATATCGTCCTACCATCTAAATTTGGATATTCACCAATTTTTTGTGTAATCGTCAAAAAACAACCATTCTGTATCTGTCACATTCAAAATGAGTGCTAAAGACCCAACATAAAATTGGCACCAGAACGAAAATAACAGCTAATAGCCGCTGAGAAAATACCAAGCATTAGGCCCATATGAAGATAGATTACGAAGCAATTAATTTCAATTTCAAAATTACCCAACAAAGACTGTGATGAAATAAGCTGCAAATTATTCAGTATTCATACGGTATAAACCTGCCGGAATCTGTTGTTTGAAAATGAGACCTTCAAGTTTTCCTTCAGCTTCATTTGCATGATTGTTTAAACATCACGTTTAATTACATTATCCGGAGAACGACAAATCCCCGAGTTTATTCGTCTAACGTAAATACTAAATTGAGTGGACGAGTGGAATGGAAAATGCTTAGGAATTATTTATGTTGCTCCAAATCGAGTTTTATTACAAGATGGTCATTGGGTTTTATGGGACTGCGTTGTTTGTTTCTGAATTGTATTTATTTTATTTATGGTTCATTTTGTTGGGGGTTTGAGGCAAATTAGCGTCCTCACAGACTCGCTGACGGTATTGTCGATTCTGGTTTACACATGGACGTATTGTACAAACTACGTCTATAAGTTTACAGTTTTATAGGTGCATTTGTGTTGGAATGCTTTAAATGTTTTGTTTCTTATTATATACTTTAGTATTAACGTAAAATATTTAAACAATGCTCTGGTAATACTGCGGGAGCAAAATCCGGTAGACCCGTCCTTTATCGTTTTAGACAACAATATGTTTATGTTGCGTTATTCGCGAAATTTCAAGATTGTTTCAAGGCAAGACACGCTTAGCTAGGGCAATGCTGATAATCACCGTTCCTTAACCTGCCATATTTGAAAACAGAGCAGTTACCGTGGAAAAGAAATCACGGCAGCCGGCAAAGCGTCTTGTTTTTAATCTCCCCGCGCTATTTCTCGTAAGATGAACTTCTTAAGAAAGCAGCGTATTTACCGCACAAAGTAATATAAAACATTGTAAACAATGCCAGGAGTTTCACGTGTAATTCACAAGACCCTATTATTTTTCTTGTTGATAATCACGCGGGCAGAAAAACAAAGAAGCATTGTCCCCCAACCATGTAAGAAGTGGACTGCGAATGAAAGAATGCCTTTTGTTTGAGGTCGGCCGGAAGCTGGGCCCCTACTCCGACTCACTTTTGTAATGGCGATGTCTTAATTCATTCTTTGTCTTTACGCTGGCAAAAGAAATCTGCATGTTTAAATACACACATCCGAGTGCTGTGTAAATGTTACTTAAAATATTAATCCTTGGGAAATGTAGGACGTTTCTTTGTTTTTTACTTTTATTCGGACGAATGTTAAGATGTTCGTGTTATTTTTTATTTTGTAAAATTCTGCCACTTCAAACGGGTTTTGTGGAGATTTTTAATAAATAAGTTCAGGGGTAAATTTCCTGTAGATGGTAATATATTATAATGTACAACTTAGTTCACTTTACCATGGTTCATTATGGTGATTTTTCACCGTTTATTTATCCCCGTAATCTATATCTATATCAGCCCATATACGTCCCACTGCAGGGCACGGGCCTACTCTACAATCGAGAGAATCGATTGAGAGTGGTTAGGCCATATAGTCCACCACGCTGGCCTAGTGGGGTGGCGGACTTACATACCGTAGAAATTCTTTAAAATCGCTACGGTATGCAGGTTTCCTCACGATGTTTTCCTTCACCGTTAAAGTGCGTGGTGATTGACTATCAATACACACATAACTCCGAAAAGTCAGAGGTGTGCCCTGGGATTTGAACCCGCGGTAGGTAGCCGCGTCTGGTCCGTTACCAACAGGCCACCACGCACTTTTCCCCGTAAATGTAATGTATTTCAGATTCACCAAGTAAAAATCTTATTTTCATTAGGCCGGCTTAATTACGTCTATCGGTGAAAAGTGATCATCCGTCGTTTCTCAATAAACTATCTGAATGAAGCTAAAGATCGTAAAAAGTCACCGACTGCCATCTACATTAAAAGTTTCAAACAATAACACAAACACAATTAAGTATAAGACGCAAACAATGACACAGAGCCCGAAAGTCATGTTTCATTTCATAGTACTCCACAAGTGGCGTTTTTCTCTAGGTTTTTCGTAGTTGTAAAGCCAGATGGGCGATGTTAGTCTTTGCTCTCGAGAACTGCCGTACAGCGGTCGAGTGACATCATTCATCTCAAGCTCCAGAATTAAATGCTGTTTCCCGCGGTATTACTGTTCTGTAAATGAGAACGAAAATCGGCAAATATTGCTGCAGTTTTTTAACCCGCGGTTTCGGCGCAATATTTATGCTGTTGTAAAATTTTATGATGAGTTTGTTCGCGATGAGGTTAATAGTTGGGTGGAGATTAAATGTGGTTTATTTAGCTATATTTTTATGGAAAACTAGATTGGTATAGAGTGGGTCGATATTCATTAATGGTTTTAATCAAAGCCACAGTCCTTACTTTTGATTTGATATGTGGGTGTTTGTAATTATCGTTCACTTTCAAGGTAAATGGAAACATCGTGAAAGGTTAAGTAAGAGTTTCTTGAAATAAACGCTGATAGATCAGGACTTTACACTTTTATTACAATATAATCTTTGGCTGTTCATTACACTGTCGCGCTGTTTAAACAAAATCTACCATATATAATAGTATGTCACCGTGAAAATTTAACTGTCACTCACGTTAAACAATCATAGACTATTAATTCTATATTATTAAAGTAACCTTTACATAATAATATATCGTAAGATACGCGCATTACACAACACTAAATGCTTACAACCGTGATAGTATTATTGTAAGCGGAACTTTTCTGAAATAGTTTCCTGATGTATGAAGTCTATCTGCTCCAAGTGTGATGGACTAAGGCGTGATATCTCTGAAGGTATCTATATCAGGAAACAACCCACAATACTCAGATTTTGAATGTTATTCGACTAGTGCACAGTCTGGTTTCACCGTTTTGAGTCACCAACCGCTTTTTAACCGCGTTAGTCGGCCTGACTTTATATACGCCCTCTTCGAGCCCCACACACAACAGTCAGAGAAAATAAAATAAACATACCATAAATAAAATCGATTTTTCATCGCGTAATTAATAAAACGTAATACGTATCGTTTTAATATCGACAACGTGCATTGAGAACACCACTTCCTTTATTTATGGCAATAAATTTATAAAATGGTTGTCGTTTCCCGTTCGGAAAACCAAAAACCGCGTTTACAATCGCATGCACACATATTTACAGCACTATCGGAATAATAAATTAAACAGTCAAATGATATGCGGCTGTTGGGAATTGAATCGAAATTAAAATTAGCAAGCCTTTAATGGCAGAGTAATGGCATGTTTGCGTTGACGATGACATCGCTGTGTACGTATAAATAAATACAATTGTGATTGTGTGAATAAAAGAGTAGGTGGGGCTTATTACGTAACGTGTGGGAAGTGAACCGTTTAATACCATACTACAGGCGAATAAGGGAAGCGGAGAACGTAATGTAATTATTTATGTATTAGTAATAATAATACACCCAACATTCACATACATAGTCCTGATCTCACACTCAGATCGAGTCATGTGTCGTGGGTATCAGGAACTACGAGAGACTTTTCGGTCTCACAAACACTCAGACCCGAAACAAGTACCTGTGGTTCACACAAATATTTGTTTCGGTGCGGGGATCGAACCCGCGGCCTCTCGTTTCACAGCCGGCGTCTAATCAACTGCGCCTCGAAGGATGTCAACAAATGCGAGGTATAAGATGTTGAAAAATCCATCATATTGACCAATCCAATATTCTAGTGTAGTTATGAACTCAATCTTCGTATATTTTGACAGCCTCCGTGGCGCAGTTGGTTTGACGCCGCCTGTGAAACGAGAGGCCGCGGGTTCGATCCCCGCATCGTTACAAATATTTGTGTGATCCACAGGTATTTGTTTCGGGTCTGGGTGTTTGTGAGACCGAAAAGTCTCTCGTAGCTTCTGATACCCACGACACAAGACTCGATCTTAGTGTGGGGTCAGGACTATGTATGTGACTGTTGGGTGTATTTTTTTTTTTTTATTTCTTTTTTGAGAAGCCTGGCATAATTTTGTGGACCGGACAAAGAACCGTCTCTAGCATGCACTATTAGAACTGCGATGCATTTAACATCAATTAGATGTCACTCGGTAGGCTCGCCTACTTGTACGAAGGAACACACAAGGCGAAACGTTTGTGTCCATGTAGTTCTGTCTAGCCCTTCTGTGAAAAAGGCATGAGTTTATGTATATAAGTATATAATAGGCATGTAAATATCGTTGTGATGTTCTAAAAGCCTCACTAAAGTGTTCAAACCTAAAGCAAATACTGACTTTCTGAAGCTACGTAAGGTGATACCAGCTTACTAGTACAATTTAATTACACACAAAAAGGGAGTAAAAACAATTATAAAATTAATTCATGGCAGTATTTTATCGGACCGCAATCTAAATGGACGTCCTCGGACATCGGTGTATTATTCAAGCGTCGTTTTATACAAAATAACGTGATGAAAGCCTATAATCCCCTCCCATTAAGCACTTATTGTGAGGTTGATCCGTCGAGCACTTTTACGAAGTCATTTTTCGTGATTATACATTCTGTTTTCGATGCTCATTCGCGGCTTGTTTGGGAGGCTGGGTATATTTTAATTGTGTCATTTGTGTTGTGTTTAAAAGTAGTATTATGTAAAAATAGAGATATAAATAAATAATAATGATCTATAAACCTTTGACGATAGAGACGTATGGCCTTATTCATAAACAGATTTAAAACCTATTTTAGTTTTGTCATCTTCGCCCAAACAGAATTCTAAAGTCGTTTGAAAGGGACAAAACATTCGATAACTAAAATAGGTTTTAAATTTATCTATGAATAAAGCCGTTCATTTAGTATGATTGTTAGGTTTCATTAATCTGTTTCCTTTTGGCTACAACCGTGCCATCTATAAAGATGATACATAAGTATGATCTTTTCTCCGTGAGGGTAGAAAATAGTATGAATTTAATGAGTAATTCGTTACTTATTATGTTTTCTGAATAAGTCAAAAACACTACCTATAACACATTTTCACAAAATACAGTATTAGATGTAAAATATTCCTCCACAAACTTCATGGCGAGCAATTATTTATAAACCAACTCTATAATATTGGTTCCGTTTACACCGGCAGTTTTCGCTACAAACTTAGTAAATACAGGGAAAAAATAAAGTTATTCAACCGGAAAAATTGTAGCTCGGAGCCATTTTTGTATTCCAACTTTACGTGAAAAAGTTGATAAAGGATTGCTGCTTGACAGTTCATTATTATCCAGAAATAAAATATCGTTTTGTAAATGATATGCCAATCGTTGTGAGCGCTTCTCTTAGAAACTCCGAAGTTCATCACACACATCATTTTTATTTTATTTATTCATTATTTATAAAAATCAATCATTACAATAATAATATATATGGCCATAATAAATCCTGGCCGAGAGCAGTTGCCAAAGTTAAATTATATTATTCGTATTAGAAAAGCAACTATATTAAGCAAAGTCATCGGATAAAATCGTTGTAAATTTTAAATGCCTTTGAGACGTCTTTATCTATTGTTAATTAGCGAGATTGTAAGCTATTATCAAAAATTCTGCGAAACTTTGCATTGTGTCAACCTGTCTGGATGAGTTTTATTCGCTTTTAATTTGTTTTTTAAAAGATAAATAGTAAAGTATCGCTGAAACTGTAATGTAAAAATGTTTTAATTTGTCACGCAATTTGGAAACTTGTTAAGTCAGCTTTTTTGAAGATTTATTTTATTATATACACTAAATACTTCAAACTAAATAGTAATTTAAAACGAGCAGCGTTGGAACGCCTCAGTCTTACTTAGGTTGGCTCTATCCTATTTGGTGTGCTTCAAAAGAATTAAAATGTAGATGTTCATCGATCAGAAACTACGATAGTATCTTCGGTAAAACGGAAACGAGAGGCCGCAGGTTTGATTCCCACGCCGAGACAAATATTGGTGTGAACCACAGGTACCTATTTGTTTCGTGTCTGGGTGTTTGTGAGACCGAAAAATCTGTCGTAGTTTCTGATACCCACGACACAAGACTTGATCTTAGTGTGTGATCAGGACTATGTATGTGACTGTGGGATGTAGTATACTATATAAAAAATATACATATGATAAACTTAAGCAGAATCAGTAACACAAACATTTTAACGCTAACACATTGTACAATCGTCACATATCGGAGTTGCTCGCACGTTGCTTCACGAGAAAATCACTTTGCAATGAAGTTAGCGGTGCGAATAGCCCCACTGAACCGCGAAATTAGTTCCAAGTTTCTTTAGACGAACAACCGTTTATATGAAATGTAAACTGGATTAGCTTTTTCAAGTTTGTACATAATTTTATTTTGTTTTGTTAATTAACTGAAGAGGCTACACTTTTTTGACATCAAAGTGTATAAGGTAAAATTGTCGTAGATAAGGGTCAAGCCTATTTTTTATTATCTACAATAAAATTATCTCTATACCTGTATAGGGCCAGCAAAATTAGTTTTTACATACGTAGATTTAATAACTGATAGCTGTGGAAATTGCGAATGTTTTAAGAAGCCCTAAGTTCATCAATGGTTTTCTAGTGGCGGAAGAACACAGCGATCTAACCTCCGATTTTATGATTCCTTGTTTGATGAAAAAGAAGAGCAGTACTGATACACTACCGATTTTTAGCACTAAAAACAACCCTAATGGACTTAGGATTAGTCAAAGCAACTTCTGATACAAAATACACAGCGTGCTTTTAACTTTTGTATAGTGTATACCATGATAAAACTACAATCTCTGAGCCATGCTGGCATTCACTTAAATAATTTATTTCTAGAAAGCTTGTACTCGCTAGTGCCTTGTTTCAGGATCCGCTGTATATCCAGTTTCTCGGAATGCTAACATAAGAATTGCCTGATGAATGATTCTTGTTTGCATTTGTATTGTTAAGACAAAGTAGGAATAGTTTAGAGCATAATTTTCTATTGTGTTCAGGAAATTAGGAAATTAATAGGTTGAATAAACCATTTAAAACTGCATAACCAAGCACAGAGCTTATAAATTGTATCGATGCAATCTATGTAATCATAAAACAGGGAAGATATAAGGAACAAAAAGGTTAGAAACAATTAAAATTTAGAAGAATTCCTGCCATCTCAGTTACGGATCGAAAAGCATTAATGAAGCTAAACGTTGGTATTGATCAGTAATAGTAACGGTTTATTTGTATTCTGAACTGACAAAACTCTGAATTCGTCGAATCTTTCATGTATTAGAAAAAAATATATTCCAAAAAGGTAGGTTACAGAAAATATTACCTTGCCACATAATTTCTCAAAAATCATCAATCACCACAATACCATTAATTCAAAACAGGTATTATTTGTATCGCCAGGATTCACCATTAGCCAAATAAATGAGAACGGAAAGTGTTTATTTCTCGCACTGACGCGGCAAGATATTTTTTAAGAAGAAAAATTGTGCGAGAGGGCTGATGCGACAACAGTACTGGGACTATTACTCAACGTGTCATCTCGTTTCGGCCGAGGGAACTCGAGTGACGCTTGTTTTCCTGCCCCTTAAAATGGATGGACCAAGACACTTGCTTTCAGCGATTAGAAAGCTTCTTGGAAAGGCAGGTCCGTCTTCGATTGTGTCGGATTTAATATGCTTGATATTGGAATGCTCTAAGACAGTCGATGCTGTTAGTTCTTGGAAGTGCTGTTGATTTGACTAGTTTGAAGATGGCTTGTTCTCGGATTTAGAGAAAGGATTAGTTTGAATGTATGGGTAGTGAGGAATTGTTGCTAACAATACATGATGCTTTAGTGTTAGATTAAATATTATGCCTCTGCAAAGATGCATTTTTGAAGTAACTCGACTATTTATGTTTCACAAAATTCAAAACACACAAATGCAAAAAAATCTTTGATAAAAGTAGACATCACGCTGATTGCCAGCAGATGTATTTCAATGATTTAAAAAAATCTGTGAATTTTACATAGAAAAATATACCAAGAAGCTCTAGAATAAAGATTATTAAGAAAACAAAGGAAAAAATATCGCTTTTAAATCAAAAGGTTTGCATACCAATATTAATAAATATTTACATATCAAAAGTACGGAAATGTTATATGTCGGACCAAATCCCGCCAATATTGACTTCATACCCTCAAAACGCGAACAGCTCATGCATCAAAATCCTAAAATAGCGACAAAACAGAAGTATCTTTCGGAGTTGTTACTTCAATGGTACAAATTAACTGTCGGAAATTTTATGACTAGAACACTTTTACGATTGTGTTCGAGACGTTTTACCTTCGCATTTCTTTTCCTTTTACATCGAGGAAATGTAAAAGGTGTTATGCATACATAATTCTGTAAAGGTTATTTCCTACTTTGTCGCTGGCATTCGTCAATTCATGGATTTACGGGTTTTTTATTACCACCAGTTGTTTTATTGTTCATTTTGATATAATTATGTTGAAGGCCGACACTTGTATTTCATTTACTTGCGTTTTAGCAGTCAAAAAATCTTGATAATGTATTTTGGGTTTGTAAATAAGAGTGTTTTAGTAGTTCCTGTATATGCTTAGTCTTTTCTATTATGCTTGCTGTTTAATTGATACATGATCGATTAAGTTTAAACTTTACTGCCAAATTTACTTTTTCTTATTCAGTATTATACTGAACCAGCCTAAAGAACTTAAAGATTTCTAAAACGAACTATTTTCTTCATACATCAGTTCAAAACAAAGTAATATAACTCACTGTTTTAATTCTCATTTCAAATAATGATAGAAGTTTAAACACAATACTTAGTTATTAAAGATCAAATTATCCGTATCCACAATATTTACCCACATTCAATGCAATGCACAAACATGCAACCTTAACAATAGCATACATATTCATAATTCGACAAGAAATGTCCCCGCAGCTATTCATACAACTCCAAACGTCCACTGAATAGGGTCATCGGAATAAAAGTACTACGTCAATAAAATTGCAAATAAGAAGTTGGACAAAGAATGGCCGCAGACGTCGATAGACAAGTTCTGAGAGTTCATAACATGCAATTACAGGATTTCGCCATTGTATATTCTTTGAAGGCATCTAACAGAATTATTGGGAATATTTAGAGCGGAAATATTGCAGCAGAGACAAAGAGTTCTACTGAGGTGCAGTTGTTTGAGAAACAAATTCTGAATTCAGCAAAAATTGTTTTGTAGTTTGCAAATTTTGATATGAAATTCGATGTCTATCTCTGGAGTGCAGTTTGTCTTTTAGGAAATTATATACATGATTAAAAATACAATATGTATAAAAAAGTCATATCATAATATGTATACAAATCAATATGTATAAAAAAGTAGTCAAAATTTATATTTTTTTACATATCTCAAGAGGTGGTTAATGTAATGAGATTTAATTAACTAGCAATTCTTTGTCTTTTATCTGTCCTAATTTTAACAGTTACATTAAAGTATCCATTAACATAACATGTTGATTTTTAATAATATTCAGATTTGAAGCGTTTTATTTCACTTTTTCATAAATCGAATACTCGTATTATGTAAACCAATTTTACAATCTTATAATTCACAATTCTACCTTTATTACTATCAATATTCACTTTTCTCTTTCGAGGTTTTTCTAGCAATTTCTTAACACAACTACACACTTTCTAACTATACAACATATTCACAATACCTCAAACCAAACATCAAGCCTTCATCAAGTAAATTAAATCCCAGTGCTCTCTTACCACAACAATTCTGTCAACGCATGTTCAAATGTTTCATTATTAGCGTTCTCATCTCCCAAGTCAATCACAGATCAAATTAGGCCCGGCCACTATTATATTCCGGTGCTATTCGTGAAACATCAACATTTCTGGCACGTACCGTCGCAGAGCACGCCTCAGAGGACCGGGGGTCAATTTCCTTTAGAAACTGAGATCTGACTGCGAGTCGATTACTGTTCAAGTGTATGTGAATGACTGTGGAGATTGCCAAAACAAATTATTGTTGATTTCGTTTGTATATAAATTGGTGGGTGTCGAGGTTGATTTACTAATTGGTTGTGTGATAAAAGTAAATTTGATGTTTTATAACCAGACTGCGATCGAAAACGAAGCCAGGTGCTAGTTTTAGTGACTTCAGACACAATGCAACTAAAAATTTCACGCCCATTATTCTACTGCAAGCCTTACCTTATATCCATACCTTATAGGCATCAATACGCAAATTGATATACGAGTTAAGTTTCTTATTCTTCTCTGACACGACTATCGCATATGATAAAGCATGAAAGAAGACGACAAATGACCGCTCAGCTTCAGAACGACTTTCACATGGAGCTGTGAAAAACGTGAGTAATGGTCCCGCTTCTACCGGAATTTGAAGTAAAGGCATGCAAAATGGTTACGGTATTTGTCAATACTTATGCTTGGGATTTGATTTCTTTGTTTTTTAGTAAAAGGTGATTTTCGATTGTTTTAATTCTTTTAAAATATGATTATGAGTAAAATTATTAAAGATTTAACAGATAATAAAAGACTCATTTATTAATACCGATTTTTAGTGGCAATAACTGCGTATAAAAAAGTCATCTATTGAACGGATTGTATAACTTCAAGCAGCAATTGTGGAAATGTAAAAAGCTGTATAGTCTAACTTAATATTAACCTCCAGGTCTTTTGCTTATAAACCTCTCAGGCTCCTATAATTATAAGAAGTTAGTTTAAATTCCACCAATACCAACAGCTGTATTAACAAATGAAAACAATCATCAACACACAGTTTTAACGTAAATTCCTGAATACTGCTGCAGTCGCAATCGTACAAATCTCGAACCAATTGCACATTTCTATTACCTTCCGGCATCAGCATCGAGAGATATACGATTATGGACCATTAGTGTTTCGGGTATCTCCGTTGCGGATCGGCGATTTCCGCCAGTCCCCAAACTGCCCAGGGGAAACGTTAACCAAACGGTAGCAAATGGAAGAAACGTTTTGATAATGCTCGCAATAAATTCCTACCTCTATCAGTATTATCATGTGGAATTACGGGGAGGTAAAGTATTAACGTAATAAGCGAGGCATTTAATGGGGTTTAACAAAAATCTTTTTTATCCAAATAACGGAGGGAAGTAAATAATGGTGTATCTAAATGATATCATACGTATAATAAAGAACGTGAATTAAAATACAGAGATTAAGCAGAAAGAGCAAACTCTGGAATAGGCTACAATACCCCCAGTATAACGAATATAAGAATAAAAAACTACACTGCTCAATATGGTCCTCTGCTAAGGGATTCCTCAGTGATCTATCGGAAACGAACTGTAATATTTTCTTGGCTTATTCATTTTAGTTTCTTCAATCTAATGTAAAAGCATAACTGTACGATTACAGCTATTACCTCTAAGTGTCCCTTATTTGCAGTTTAGTTAGGAACGGTCCTAAATATTTCCAAAGTCACATTTTTATTTGAGGCTGGGTTTCAAGTTGAAACGTATAATTACTTGGCAAGAAGCGGGTTGCAGCTGGTCCTATAACTTTCTTATGCAGCCCGCGGCTTCAAAAGGAAAAACTTTGGTGTTCGGATGAGACTCATAGCATAATGAGTTCTTCTATTTTTGAAGCGCAACTTTATCTGTTACTAAAAACATTTTTATTACTCTAGACGGAAAGCGATTCGAGCAAAAAAGTAAAAGTTCAACTGAAACGTTTGAAAAACCAAAACGGAATTTGTTTTCGTAAAGTTGGTTCTACATATTTTGTACTACACCGTACTTACCGTTTTGGATGTCCTAGTGAAAATATAGACCATTCCAAAACCAGTATCAAACCAACGATGTTCATTTATTTCTCGCTAATCTTTAAACCACCCAATAATTTTAAGCATTGAAAAATATTCAAGAATAACTGGAAATAATACTGCGGGTGCATTATGAACCGAGCTAGGAAATCCCTGGGAACTATCGAGACAGGGCACGATGTCTCCCACTGTTTATTTTTAAGCCATTACATTAGATTTATAACCGGCCAGCTCCATTATCTAGACCGAACTACGAAGTTCGGTCGCACCATAAAAAGACGAAAAGTATTTGCCATTTGTAAATTCAAATCCTGGTTGCTGTTAATGCTTATTGTATTGCGGGATTGCAAATATGAAACATTCGGTTTGCGCAATTATGTAATTCGGATTATGCTTTGAGTACTCTGTTTGCTTTGGATAAAATGGAACTAGTGAAACAATTCAAAGCAACTGAATGACATGAAGAAGGGAAAGCAAAATCATAACAATGGATTTGTTTTTGACCTAGTTTAACGTAAAGGCGTAACGCAAATTGAGGAGTTCTTCGAGTCGTCTGTAAAGCGACGCGTTATACGTGCGATAATATCACTTACAGAAAAGACGACACAATTAGATGTGCATATTGCATATTCTAGTGCATACAGGACTACAAGTTTGACTATTGGATATAACGTCATAAATTTTTTGTATCTTTTTTATAATATGTAGTTAAAAGTCGCCGTAGTTTTGTTTGTTTTGAAATTTTCACGATCACGCAAACCCGTACAGTGAGGGAGAAATATTATCCGTATTTAAAACATCATTAAAATTAAATACTGTAATCCATACGAAAACTAAAGGAACAATTTGTTAACAGCGGCGAGTAAATTACCACGCATGCCGGTTTAATTAGCGAACTATATCTGGGTCAGTCCGGATAAAGCGATGAGAAATTTTAAGGATAGGACGTCATTTTAATTTTATTTTTCGCTGGCTAGTGACGCGATGAAAGTTTCATAAGTAGCTGACGTGGCTCGTCGGGTCGAGTAGTATGAATAATTATAAAGATTTTTAGTGTAAGAGATTTCGTGACAGGTAAATGTGTACGGAATTTAAATTTACGCGGTAATGTATTCTGTTGGTGAAATATAGTAATCATAGTGCTGTGGAAAAATAATGTGAAAGAGAATTTTACGTTAGTTTTGACGAAATAGTATAAGCTCAATTGCTAAAGGGACCTATCAGGTACTAGAACTGTCTTAGATTCGCAAGGGTTAGGTTAACCACAGTCTGCCATAATACTAGTATGGTTCAATTCACAGGTTGGTCACTAGGATTTTTCTTTCATAGTCAATACCAATGTCTACTATACTTATAATGTTATTTCGAAAAATCAGATGTACATATACATCCAGAGAAGGTAGTCGTAGTGAGTCTTGAAAGAGTATCCTGTTTAGCGTTAGTCCTGTGCATAAGGAAATAAATAAGAGACTTAACATCATACGCCTCAGGATGGCGAGCGCAGTGAAATGCCAAACATTCCTTTGTGATTCGTAGTGTTGTTTGGTTTTGCTACTGTCCATGAGCGGTTGTATCGCTTAACATCAGGCAAATGGCATGCATGTCCCGCCATTCATTGCAAGAAAAAAAATCGCCAGTGGATAGTCTATTTCTATTGCATCGAATTCATCACACGTTTTATTCTAGTCATTTTGTGATGCCAGTTCAAAAATATCCATTCAGCTAGAATAATATTTACTTGTTAGAGGTAGCCAACAAGTAACTATTTAGCATTCGGTATGTTTAAAATGTTTGGTGCAATGCAGAATGGGAAATAAAATAACATTGTGTTTCCTTAACTTTGGCTTTGCATTTCTCAACGTATAAGGATAAGGACTACGTTTCCTTTAACAAGAGTTATAGATTGCCTTATTTATTTAAGTCTATATTTTCAACTCATTTTACTATATATTTTGTTATTTATTTATTTTGAACTATATTTTATGGATTTTATCGCGATTTGGTTACCAAATTCGCGTAAATCTAAGAAACCATTATTTATTATTTACTTTATATCTTTATTAATACACTCTAACGAGTGCGTTTTTTTATTGCATTGGTCCGGAAAGTGCAAACAGGTCACTTGCCGGCAAGTGATCACTGTTGCCCATGAATAGCCACACCGCTTGGAACATGGATGTGTGGCTGGTCCATCAAATTGGGAAGACAGCGGGAAAGAAAAGGATGGGAAGAGAAAACCGGTATTGGTCATCGGGCAATCTCAATCACCGAATGAAACGAGACAGCAAAGCGATTCACGTCGTTTTCTTGTGAGACAGTGGTACCGCACCGGAAGTGCCCGCCCATTCATGTTGTGTTATGACTGACAACAGCGTGGCTCAACGACTTCCAAAAAAAAATTGCGTTGTGTGTTGTTTGCGTTTGTGATTTTATAAAATAAATAAATACACACATAGTCCCGACCCCACATTAAGATCAATTAAGTCTTGTGTCGCAGGTATCAGAACTACGAGAGACTTTTCGGTCTCACAAACACCCAGACCCGAAAGAAATATTTGAGGGCCGCACAGACATTTCTCTCGGTGCGGGGATCGACCCCGCGGCCTCTCGTTTCACAGCCGGCGTCTAACCAACTGCGCCACGGAGGCTGACTGTTTATATTTAAGATATTTAAATAAGTTCCTGGTAAAACGAATATATAAATTACTTAAATAGGTATTGTTACAAGGTAGAGTCGAACTATTGTTACCTTATTATACATCGAGTAAGATTTGTTCTTTTGGCTATAATAAAATCTCTTTCAAAAATATTTTGCACAGTTGACAGGTTAAAATTAACAAGTCAGGAATAATATTTTTCTCCCTCGTTAATTACATTTAAGTCCGTTGCCTTTTTGTTTAAATTCGTTCGCGGAACGTAACTCGACTAGACGAAACTTTTTCAGGCGAATGTGAAAGTTTTAGGACGACGTTGTGTTCTCGTTAACATTTTTGTCTCAAAATAAGCATTTGTATTTTAGTTTGCGCTCTGGGTGTTGTCTCTAATGCTTATTAATGTTATGTCTTCATTTAAATATTATTATGTTTATGAATATAAAAAAGTCACATTTACTTTTTTTGCTGGTGGATAAAACTTTGGACTTTACAAAATGTTAGACTCGAAAATAATATTTCGGGTGTTTCTCAACGATGCTTTAAATACGGTTATCGTAGAATTCTTGCGCTCATGTCATCTCTTTTTGACTAAAAACAGTGAGAGTTTAATATAAAAACCTCATGTGTAAACTCTTATGTACATTACACAACAACGATGTAATTATGTAAAAATACCTTCCATAATGATGAGGAAACAAGCATACCCAAAAACTTCCCTTTCATATCAGAGTTTACAATCAAAAACAAAATTCGACGAAGCAAACAACGAGCGTATCGTAATCGCATATTAATTACAAAGAAACAGGAAAACTAAAACAATTTACGTAACAAACCAATCATGTCCACTTCCCGTACAAAGCGAGCATTTTCAATTTAAACTGTTTCTCGGTACACTTTGTACCGCGCACCTATTATACCTCTCTTTCTGACACGAAACAACAGAAAGAGATAAATGAGAGTTGAATTCAAGTAAATTTACTCTGCATGGCACCACAGCTGGTCGTGAGGGAGTTAGCGCGAAATAGGGTTAACGTTTAAAAATTTTCAGTCTGCGAGAAAGTTTTCTAAATTCGAGATATGAATTTGGAACTGTTTCGTGGGGCTTTTTCGACCGTGTTTTGTCGGGTCGAGGTGTTACGTCATTTAATTGGTTTGCTTGTGTTTTATTTACGAGTACTTTGATCACACAGGGGTCCGCTGGTTCCCCGCCCTTCGAAAAAGTAGCGAAGGACCGGGGATGCGTAGCGGTTCTGTTGGGAGATCTTTGGATCGTGGGAGTATATTTTTCTCCCAACAGACCCCTGGCCGATTTCGAGGCTTTTCTCGTTAGGCTGGGGGCCCTAGTGGTACAAGGCCTACCTGGCCCCGTGGTTGTCGCCGGCGATTTCAACGCCAAGTCCTTGGCGTGGGGCTCGTCGGTGACCAACTCGCGTGGCCGGGTACTGGAGGAATGGGCGATCTCTTTCGGAATCTCTGTCCTTAATCGGGGATCGGAGGACACGTGCGTGAGGCACAATGGCGGATCCGTCATAGATATAGCGTTCGCGAGTCCAGCCGTTGCCCGCCGTGTTCGGGGATGGAGGGTTTTGGTGGACGTAGAGACGTTGTCGGACCATCGTTATATTATGTTCGACGTCTCTGCGTCCACCACCAACCAGCCTGGTGGGAGTCCGAACACTCTGAGTAGGGACAGCCCGCGGTGGGCATTGAAATGCCTGGATAGAGAGGCCTTGGAGGTGGCCGCACGGGTCAAAGCGTGGCTACCCGCACCGGATTCTCCGGTGCAAGTAGAGGAAGAGGCGAAATGGTTTGGGGCGGCAATGTCACAAATTTGCGACGCAGCTATGCCCCGGGTGCACCGCCTCGCTCCGCGGCGGCAGGTCTACTGGTGGTCAGCAGAGCTTGCTCAATTACGCGCTGCTTGCATGGCGGCGCGTCGTGAGCTCACCAGGCATCGTCGCCGGCGGACACGTCACCTAGACCATCCTAGCCACGAGGATCAGCAGCGGCTTCTTCATGGCCTCTTTAGACAGGCTAAAAAGACGTTCCGGGTGGCCATTCATAGGGCGAAAACTGCGGCCAGAAAGGAGTTCCTGGAAACTCTGGACCGCGACCCGTGGGGGCGACCATACCGACTTGCATTTAATAAATTGCGCCCGCCGGTGCCCCCACTAACCCAGAGTCTAAGGCCGGAGCTCCTGGATGACGTAGTCACCGCCCTCTTTCCGGCCACCGCGGCGACCACTCCTCCACCGATGCCGCCACGTCAGCGGCCGTCATGGCGCAGACACTCGGCGGCATCGTCAACAAGTCCGGTAAGGGAGACCTCGGAGGCCCAAGTCCCCAGTGTAACACCTGGGGAACTTAGGGCAGCAGTGTTACGGCTGAGGAGGAAAAACTCTGCCCCAGGTCTCGACGGTATCCCCGGACGAGTCTGGGTGCTTACTGTTGAGTACCTGGAGGTGAGACTCCTTAGCCTCCTCTCCGCGTGCATGGAGCAGGGCCTCTTCCCGTCATGCTGGAAGACAGGGAAGTTGGTCTTGCTCAGGAAGGCAGGAAGGCCCGCAGAATCGCCATCGGCCTACCGGCCCATCGTTCTGCTCGACGAGGTTGCAAAGCTCTTTGAGCGTATTATTCATATGCGCCTCGTCGAGCACCTCGAGAGGGTCGGTCCGAACCTGACAGAGTGCCAATACGGGTTCCGGAAAGGCCGATCGACCATCTCAGCGATTCTGCGGGTGAAAACACAAGCGGAGGAGGCAGTAGGCCGGGGAAAATGTATTGTGGCGATGTCGTTAGACATCGCCAATGCATTCAACACCTTGCCCTGGCCCTGCATCGAGGAAGCACTGCGGTACCACGAGGTGCCGCTCTATCTTCAGCGTTTGGTGCACTCGTACCTATCGGACAGGTACGTAGTGTATCCAGGCGCTGAGGGATGTCACCGTAGAGCTATGTCGTGCGGTGTCCCACAAGGTTCGGTTCTCGGACCTCTCTTGTGGAACATCGGTTACGACTGGGTGCTCCGTGGTGCCAACGCCCGGGGTGTCGACGTAGTTTGCTACGCCGACGACACGTTGGTAACAGCGTGTGGCGGGACATTCGAGGAGACTGCCACCCTTGCTGCGTTAGGCACTGGCAACGTGGTAAGGAGAATACGGCGGCTGGGCCTCACAGTGGCCCTTCATAAATCTGAGGCTATATGTTTTCACGGGCCTCGGAGAGGGCCACCTATAGGGGCCCACATAACGGTCGATGGCGTGGAGGTCTCCGTCGGTTCTTCCATGAAATATCTTGGGGTTGTCATGGACAGCCGATGGAACTTTCATGCCCATTTTAAAGGCCTAAGACCGAAGTTAGTCAGGGCAGCAGGCGCTTTGTCTAGCCTGCTTCCCAACCTCGAAGGTCCCGGCATCCCTTGCCGGAGACTGTATGCAGGAGTCGTACGATCAATGGCCCTATACGGATGTCCCGTTTGGGCTGAATCTCTGAGCAGACGCTGTGCAGCTCTCTTGCGTCAACCGCAACGAGTTGTGGCGCAGCGGATGATCAGGGGATATCGTACGATCTCCCATGAAGCGGCCTGCGTTTTGGCTGGTTTCCTTCCCTGGGACATCGACGCCAAAGCCCTGTCGTCAGTTTATTACTGGCGAGAGGAAGCGTCTCGTCGAGGGGAACTACCTGCCCTTAGAGAGGTTGAGGCCAAACGGGCCTCCCTGCGCGTGGCCGCTGTGGAGGAGTGGCGCTCCAGGCTGTACAATCCCAGTGCTGGTGAGTGGACTATTGCGGCAGTGCGACCTGTTCTTGACCAGTGGCTGAACAGGCGCCACGGCGGGATGACGTTCCGCCTGACACAGGTCCTATCGGGGCACGGCTGCTTCGGTAGATACCTGTGGCGGGTGGCGAGAAAGGAAGACACTCCCGTGTGTCACCACTGTGACAACTGCCCGGAGGACACAGCCCAGCACACTCTCTCGGAGTGCCCAGCCTGGAGTGATGAGCGAAGAACACTCCGTGCAGCCGTCGGAGTTGACCTCTCGCTCTCGGCCGTGATTCCCTCCATGGTCGAGAGTCGGAGGTCGTGGCAGGCAATGCTCTCCTTCTGCGAGATTACGATGTCGCAGAAGGAGAGCGCGGACCGGGATCGGGATCGGAACGATCCCGCTCGCCGCCGTCTGCAAAGAAGAAGGCGCCGGGTGATAAACGGCTGAACCGGCGCCTTCGCCCAGTGGTTCGGGGGTGCAAGAATTCCGCCACGGTACCTCCTGCCTGTCGTAAGAGGCGACTTAAAGGGGCCATCGGGGTCGTTGGGCAAACTGCGGGGGCGGTGCGCCCTCACTCATAACGACCTCGAGATGTGTGATAGAGTGCATGGGTCAAACTCTGTCGTGGACGCCCACAACATCCTAAACGGGCGTCCAAACTAGTAGCAAATGTGGGGCATTCAGGCCCCCACTACGGAAGGACCAGCAACAGTTTTGCGCTGGGCGGTTACGCGGACGTATATCGGGGCGATTGTTGCCCTGGGATGTCCGGTGCCGCCCAAAATGCGTGTGAAGGTCACCGAGGGGTTTTTAGTCAGTATGCTGGCATAGGTTTTGTTAGGGTCCCAGCCCGACCACAATCCGCAATGTGACGGGTTGGAAGGCCAGAGACACTGACATACCCCTTTCGGCCTCCCCCGGGGTACCGAAAGGGGAGCTTAATAGCTTTTCCTCTTGGACACAAAAAAAAAAAAAAGGTATAAATGATTTTCTTAATATATTATGAAGTTTGAACATTTTCTTAATGCTTTTTCGCGTTAAGGTGTTCCGTCACAAATGTTTTATTTTTGTTTTAAATTGAATGAATACTTGAAACAGTTTATAGATAACTCTTTCGAGATAATTATTCCTAATTATTAAGCGCACTAAACACCAAAGCCGCCAACCCGCCGGCCTATGCCAGCAACTTTTTGTTGATGGGCTAGTGGGCGACTTCATTCATTGCAAGTCGGGAATCTTTGTCGGCGACATAGCAGCGACTTGACTTCATATGAGGAACATTTTTGTGACGTTATGACGAGAATAGCGCTTGCGTCGTCAAAATGCCAACATGTCGGCGGGCAACACGTGCGGGCGCTTGTTGCCGACATGATTATTTTCTTATGGGCCTGCGGGTTGTGTCGGCGGGCTGTGTCGCTGAGCCGACGGCTTTGGTGTGTAGTACGCTTTACGTGGTACTTTATAGTCTTTCTTCGAGTTAAGGTGTTACGATAATTGTTATTTTTTCGCTGTCCTTATTAACAAGCCTTGATTTAATTAATATGTAAAATATAAAAATTCAAATCGGATTTAGTTACAAGTAAATTAATCAAACTTTATTAAAACAACAACGAGGGCATGACATTGAATAAACATTACCTTAACAAAAAATTGCTACGCATAAGGATTTAATAAAGACGGCTTTTTAATAAAGTCCTTCAAACCACCTCAAAAATCGATATTGTCTGCTTTCATACTGAATTACGTTTATATTAAAATATTCATTTTCTTTCAAAGATTATATTTCATAATAAATAAGCTGTTTCATTAATTGCTTTATTAACTTAGTCACAGTCTATATGGGCGGTGAACCGTCAATATCTGGGATTGATTTACGAAATAATTAGTTCACATTGAATAATTTTCGAAAAATTCTCATAATACGAAATAGCCTAAGTTGTAATTGACGCTCGGCATGGAGAAAGGCTGAATGTAAGTATGTAAAATAAGTTCGGTGAACTGGCACTGGTGACAACTCTACCTATGTTTTCGCGGACCTATGTTTTATAAAATCATTAACGTGTTATATGTAGATACGTAAGAAGAGTTAATGGGTTCGTATTATACAAAATCTTATTAATCTAAGTTCGCACAATATTCTTCACCGTTAAAGAACATTGTAACTGACTGTCAATACTCATGACAGAAAAGTCAGAGGTTTATCCTGATTCGATTCCGCAACCACCTTTTCAACAATCCCGTCGTTTACTAACAAGTTAACGCGCACATACCGGGTATATTAAGACTGCGATCGAAAACGAAGCCAGGTGGTAGTTTTAGTGGTTACGAACACGATGCAAATAAAAATTTCGCCAAAATAATGACAGATAATTTTTAAGAAATTTTTAAAAAACATTGTGTTTGGGTGGTAAATACCTAGCTTTTGCGAAAATACTAACTTTAACCCTTACGTACCATTGCGTGTTTAAAACTAAAGAGGTGTACATCATTATTTTAGGAAAACTATGTATATATCACCCAAAAACGACGATAAGTAAAAGATTCAAAAAAAAAAGTTGTCGATTTTTTTTTTTGCGAAATTTTTACTTGCATTGTGTCTGAAGTCACTAATACTACCACCTGGCTTCGTTTTCAGTCGCAGTCTTGATATACTCTGTATATTTATGTATGTATTTAATAATGATCTTAATTGAACATGACGTATAATTCTGGAATTAAGCGACATACTCGCGAGCAATAGTTTTGCCCAGGCATAGTCTGACACCTCAGGGATGAATGCGAAGTGAGTATCGAGCAACTTTATCTCCTTAATGTATAATGGGATAGCTTGCTCTGTTGGCCAAAGGTCCATAGTATAGACTGACCCACTTGTCGACTTATGTGGCCCTGGTAGAGTGCACCAGACTGTCATTGTAAATTTATACGCATTTGGTAATTAAAGTAAAAAGATATGTGAAAAATGTTAAAGTATAAAGTTCCGTTTTTTCAAGATAGTTTTATTTTTCTTATATCAAAAATTAACTGAAATAATGTTTTATTGTAATATGTATTGCGCAAAGTTGTCAACATCTAAATTGTATTTAAGGTTGATAATATCAAATGAAATTTTGCTTATAAATACATGCGTATACATCCCACTCAAAGTGAACACGACTCGAATACATAATTATACACCATTTTTTTAATTTCATCTTAATATTTAAATATTCCATAATTATTCACGAGTGTTCATTAAATCAATTCTAATATGATATACGACTAAATGTGGTGTGGAAACTAAAGTTATATTTCCCCATAGTCAACCGTGAACACGGTTTTCTCATCAGAAAACAGTAGGCGAGCGCTGTAATAGAATAATCTAGTTGCGGTGTAGCTGGATTATAGTTTGTATCTGAATTTGTATCGCCAGTAGTTTGACAGCTGAGCACGAATAATACTTTCGTAAGGTGAACGCACTTGTTCCGGCCACCTTTAAAAGGTTAAATGTTATTTTCGTGCTTACGAATATGTGGAATTTTCAATTGTAATTTAGGTTTAGATTTTTATATTTCTTAAATGATAAAAATAATATCCTAATATCAATTTCGTACTTTAGTACTATTGAAAAACTAACAATATTCGAATAACGATCGTCTTCGATGTTAAATATTAAAAAAAATGTCAACTGTTGGGAACGGATAAACTTAAAACAGTATAATAATGTTAAATTGTTTGTTGTATCTTTTTACTTTCATATGAATTAAAATGTTGAGCTGTGAGATTGATATGTGATTGATTGTTGAGATGTGATAGATTCTGGGTGTAAGTTTAACGTGTAACCCTGCGGTATAAGCTGAACCCTTCACAAATGATTTATCGTTAAGCTTAGTTATTATAAAAAGGTTGTATGAAGTTGAACAAAAACATGGACTGTGCCAATAAAGCCGATTCTTAAAAAAATATAGAATCAAAGAATGGGAAACATTCCCCAATTCACGAATTAGTGCTCACAGTTCATATATGCGTGTGTAAAGAGACAGGCAGGCGTGTGGCGAGATTGCATTGCAATTGTTTTATTTTTGACGTCAGCCGCGCTCGGTGGTTCAATCACTTGGGTAACTGTTACATTTTCAAAGCCCGCCATCAAAGCGACCCGCAACTCCCGGCGCGGTTCTATCATTTGTTTTAATGTCTCTTTCGATATTTGAACGGTAGTTCTAGTTATGTTTGCATTCGTCGATTTAACTTGACTAACTTTGATAGGTTTGGATATACGGAAGCCAGATTTAGCTCTGTGAATGAAATTAGAATAGGAAATGAATTAGTAGACTGGTAAAATATTTGAATTTGGAATGTTGCAACAAATTTAAAAATAATATTTTAATGGCACAAATGAAACAGCAGAGATTACTTACTGAGTTGGTAAAACGCATTTTTAGTAAACCATGTAATGACCTATGACACTTATCTTAGACGGCAAAAATTACGTTATCCTCCCTAAACCAGACCTAAACCATAACTTTCACAGGTTAGTGACTTTCCATAAATATTTCTATATACCTGTAATAATTTACAAACTAATAATAGTCTGAATCCTGAAATATCTGAAATTAGCATTTATGCAAATCGAAAATAATTTTATTCATTCACTGCCCATTCGAGGGGCCGTTACCTTATTCCATTTAAAGCGAAAGCCTAACGTTCAACAAGTTTAGGAAATCGTAAACAACTACGTAGTAACTAGAGCTGGAGGTAAATTCACAGTTAGTTAACAATGATACTGCAAATATTTTTATGCTGTGGACTATGTTTCTCGTACTAGGTTTTGCTTCGCTTACTGTATAGACTAAGAGCCCGTGGCGTCTTTCGTCATTTTATAAAAGCTAAAAGTTTGTATGCGCATCCCTCTAACATAAATCAGCTATTGTGAAGTTCCGATCGTGGTGGCTTTGGAGGTTATCAGCTTCAACGTGTCTGGTAAGATGAAAGAAAGTGTCTGACTACTTAGGGAACAACTTTTGATAGTTACCGTAACAATATGTATTACATTCAGCTTTTATACTATAAACCTGGCAAAGCTATATATTACGATATCTTAAAAGATTAATAAAATGTAATTTTGCCAGCGTTCTGGATAAAATTTAGGGCATATGACCTATTCTGCACTTAGCAATCAAGTAAGTTGTTTAGGGGCAAACGTGTAAAAAATTAATTCACTTTCTCATTTATATCCTTAGTAAGGAAACAGTTTAAAAATCCCCTTGTTTTAATTTTTTTTAAGGATACGAAAGGAGAATGCCCATTCATGGTATCGGTAAAAAATATCGCGGACCCCGATACCGATACTGCTTATAATTGTTTGTCCTTAAACATTTTCCTGTTTTTTTTATAAAATATAGTAATTATCATCGCATTTCACGATACGTCATCCAATACTACAAATGGGGCTAACAGAGTGACTGGACTTCAAGTTAATTTCTCCAAGAACTCTGGGCCTTGGCCGTAATGTTTATTTTTATTGAAAATATATATTTATCCCTACACAAAAAATAGGTTTAATTGAGGGACAAAAATCTTTGCATCGATACTAAGTTTTATAGGAAAATGGACATTCTCTTTTACCAACCAGCAATAGTTTAACATGATGAAACATTAACCTACAAATCGGATTCTTGATTCTAGGGTAGTGAAAGTGAACACTAAGAATCTATTTTTATTTTTATACTATAAAGAACTGGTGTGAAACAATTCTAAGCATTATAAAATGTATGCTATTTAGTTTTTAATGAGAATTACGAGGGCTATTTCTATAGTTACGTAACACGCAAACACACATGTTGTAAACATATAAATATTATGTCACATTTAACACCTAATCGGTGCTAAGGTATTGGTATTGTACACGTTAAGATTTGTGATCTAAAACTATTCCATAGAATTTGAAAAAGTAGTTAAGTCTGTAGTATTTGGTTTGTTATATATTAATGCAAAATTATTTGTAGGATTCAAAAAAACGTAATTTCTCATTTCAAAATATTACTTATGAGTTGTCAACTATGTGAAGTTTTGAGCTTATGGCGCTGGCTGTCACATTTATTTCCACTAAATCGACATACAGACAAAGACAGAAAGACAGTGTGGAAAATATTCGGGCGGATACTAATATTCTACCAATTTTTACATATAATGTGCTAATTGTAATGCCACATTAAAATTCAATAAACACATTAATGCACATAGTGTATCTATTGAAATTTCCATGAACAAACTTTTCGTACAAACAATTGACATTTCAACGACTCAAGATTGCCATAGAACTTACTTCAAGCGACGTAAATAGAGGAATTCCACAATTCCAAAGTTTATCTCCATAAATACGGAATACGTACAGCGGAACGCCCATGCATCTGTTTCCAGATGCAAAAGGAACTTTATGCTGTATGCTGAAGTTGGCCCAACTTTTAGAATACCTACACATTAACGCGCACAAGCAACATTGTACCCTAAATCCTTAGAGTATATAATGTCTAGACAGAGCGCTAGAACTTCAAAAACGGTCACAAAAACGGCCCTGAGACCACTATTTTATTACCGCCAATTGCGAATTGCTTGCAATATATTATAATACGGAAAAGAAAAATCAAAAAGTGTAGTTTAGCGGTATTTAAATTCATTTAAACTCATTTTTGGTGGTAAATAACTTAATATACTTTCGGTTACCAACAGATTTTAAAGCAATTTGTGGTTAAATCATTGGAAATAATTAGCTCAATGTTTACAAGAAAATAGGCTGGTTTTATGACACGAATGGATGACAGCGCTCCCTCTAGACATTATTTACTCTAAGGCCAAGTCATATACTCGCGAGAAACAGTAGTTAGTGAGGCTTAAACTCAGATTAACAGTTACTTAGATTGAGTGAACAAACTGAAGGCTGCAGTTGCCAAGTTTGATTTACAGGCTCGGTATTGTGTATTGCTTATTCATACGGAATTGTTTGGGATAATTCAATTAGAACATCTGTGTTATGTGGGGTTTTGTATACATACATCCAAAAAACCGTCGTTAAAATAAATTTTATGCTCCGTGATGCATTAAGCAAGAGAGTGTCTGCTTTGCAAGAAGACGAGATTTCAGTTCCCACATTAAGAAAAAATTTATACGATTTTGAAATATTTGTTTTTTATTGAAATAAAACTATTTTTTACGAATTTAATCGCGATTTGTAGTGGCCGAGCTGGGACCCTACTCCGATGACCCCTTTAGATCGCCTCTTACGACGGGCAGGGGATACCGTGGCGGAATTCATGAACCTCCGGACTACAGGGCAATACGTGATTAACCTACTCTTGGGTAAACGTTTTGATGTTTTATACAAAAAAAATGGCTTATTAAATGAGAGACTTTTTTAACTATATCACTATCTTCAGTCACAAGGAGTCCAATGTTAGACAGAACTTCCATAATGATTTGATATAAAATATTGTTTATTACTCGTAATAAACTTGTCACTAACACTGTTGTGACAAGTTTATTAATAGTAACAACCAAGCGACTGCCGTATTTCTCATCTTTGCACAAAAACCATGTTTCGTTGTCGCGTCACGATCTCTTTTATTTTATACGTCGTAATCATAACCTCGCCGCCATGTTTTTTTTCTTTATGGTAACGCTTATATTATGGGGCAATCGTGAGCGTGTTTGCGACAATTTTTGCTTTAGCGGAAAGAAATTACGTTAACGCTTCAATTTTCGCATTTATAACGATGTATTTATTTTATAATAGATAGGCTTTTAGTGGAGGGCATTATTGTAGCACCAAGTATTTAAGGAGTAAAGGGTTAAGAAAGAGATTGTATATCTCATCTATTTTCATCTCTATCATTTACATTTCCATTACTACTTTAGCTTCACAGTTCAGCAAAGTGACTAAGATGTTCTAGATATTTCTGTACACCCTTTATAACTTGGCATCAGATAAGCCGCACGCTGAAATGCCCTATTTTAAGCGTGAAAACAAAATACTTTCTTTTAATTTCTTTCTGCGCTTTCTCGCCCACAATAACAAATTCTTAACAACTAACATTCAGCATCTCAAGTTTAAGTTCACAGAAGTTTAAATTGAAGCAAACTGATTTATCTCATAATTAAATTTTAACATCACGCGTTAAAAATATAACGCGAGTTTCGGTAAATATACACAATTAATTGTGCTAATATTAGCTTCATTAAAAAGGGGTGTTACGCACACTTTCGGCCCAACGCTCGGGCGCGTCGACGTATCTCAATTTCGCATCGCATATCACGCAGATTAAAGCAAGACATAATTACAGGGGCAACATAGAACACCGTAGTAATTTATCCCGGGGCATCCCTTCAACCCTACCAACGTAAATTTTAATATACGCCTTACATGCTTGCTCATTTCCGTCATTATATCGTTATTGAGCAATAAATTTCGCGTGAACTGAATTAGTTTGAACATGACAACGTTTAGGAATAGAGTTGTTGATCTACCGGTAGTCTTTTGTAAGAGATATCAATTACAGAAAGGGCAGCTCGGATTTATTAATGGATGCGACCGGGCGCAGACTGGCTAAGATTTTTTTATTGCACGTGTTCTAATTTGACATCCTCGGTGGCGTATTTGTACTACGGCATGATTGCAAAGCTGAGGTATTGGGTTCGAATCCCGGGTCGAATCCGTTTGCCGGCAAAGTGATATTAAATTTTTCAATTCATTATCAGCTCGGAGTCAGTTTGTGCCCGATATGGCGATAGGCTCGCTCCCTATCACATCGAGGGACGGAACATACAAGGCGAAATGTGGGTGTACTGGTGGCGCCTCTGCCTGCCCCTTCTGGGATAAAGGTATGAGTTTATGTATGTTGAAAATCTAGTGAAATACATACATCGCATGCCGAACAATAGAAAGTAAAAATATGTAAGTGGTTTTATACTTGTTAGGGCAGTATTATCAGCAATTTAGGCAATAATGAAGGGGCGGCTTGATCGGACCTGTCCCACTGCCTCACACAAAATCAATGTCAAGTAATATTTTTGCCGCGACCTTTAATTTGATCTGTGATATAAGATATTTAGATGCAATAATCTAAATTGTTTATATTCCTCCCACAGCTTTTAAAGGTTGGCGACGTACCTACGATTTTTCAGGCATCGTTTGCGTTTAGTAGGCGGCAATCACGTCATATCAGGATTACCTGATATGCTTTGCTCACTACATTTTATTACTATATTAATATCGGCACGCCCCGCCGCCTTTTGCTCCCACTTCTGTTTAAACAGGGTATATCAAGACTGCGACCGAAAACGAAGCCAGGTCGTAGTATTAGTGACTTCAGACACAATCCAAGTAAAATTTCGTATAATTTGTATTTTTTTACTTATCGTCATATTTGGGTGATAAATACATAGTTTTCCCAATATTATGATGGAGACCTCTTTATTTTTAAACACTTAATGATACGTAAGTGTTCAAATTATTATTTTCGCAAAAACTAGGTATTTACCACCCAAACAAGACGATTTTTAAAAAAATCTAAGAAAATATCTGTCGTTGTTTTGGTGAAATTATTAATTGCCTCGTGTCTGCAACCACTAAAACTACCACCTGGCTTCGTTTTCGGTCGCAGTCTTGATATACTCTGTATATTTGTATCATTACATACCGGGTATATCCAGACTGTGACTGAAAACGAAGCCGGGTGGTACTATTAGTAACTTAAGACACGCAACTGGAAATTCCGCAAAAAATATATCGACAATTTCTTTTTAATTTTTTACATATCGTCGTAAAAAATTTAAAATCGTATTGCCAACATTATTGATAATATTCATATTTTATCACTCCTCATTATCAGAACTCTCTTCAGCCAAAGGATGTCCACTGAACATAGGCCTCCTCCATGGATACACATAGACCTGTTGGAAGCAGCCTGCGTCCAACGACTTCCTGCGACCTTAACCAGGTCGTCCGTCCACCGTCCATCATCAGAACTCAGGTCTTATTAAATCTCTAATGTAACAAACAGATTAACTACTAAACAAAACACTATATAGAATGAAACATTCATTTAAAACGAGAATGAATGTGGGCGCGCGATATGGCTACGTGTACGCAGCCATGCGTGGACTAAAACACGCATTTGTGCGTCGGCTGTAGCGAAAAATTCTATTTGCAAAAACGCAAAACTAACGAGTGCAGTTGTCCGGCTTTGTAGACCAGGGTTTTATTGTTTTAAAAAACTCTTTTGTAGTATAGCCCCTTAGAGAGTTATGGACTGCGTAGGTGCGGATCTGGGTGGATTAAAGTAGAGAGGCAGGAATACATATTTTTATTATACTTTTCAGTGGATAATATATTGTGCGTTTTCAACAATTTCGGTCGCGTTAGTATCTTATCTTTGATTTTTCTGTGTGTACTCAAATTTGATGGTTGTTTACTTTAACAGTGAAGTAAACTTGATATTTTTTACAATTATTTCTAAAGTATACTAACTAATTAACATGGTGTCAACACATATCAATCGGTGAGGAAGCTGTTATTCATTCGCGGGACGTATTTAATAATATTACGAGTATAATACTATACTCTTTCCAAAATGACTAGAGCTCGCTGAGGACAGGGTTAAATGGAAAAATACAGCAGCAGCAGAATTGCACAGCAGTAGGACGAAATATAGGCTCAAAAGAAAAAAGAAAAAAATAACTATTTATATATATGAATAGTATTACTTACACTTTCGAGTAGATCTACGACGACGTTGAAAAGTACAAAATTGAAACTGAAATTCAACACTCAACTTCTAATGGAATTTTATTCACATTTACCTTAAAAAGGACGTTTGACAAGGGATTCATATTACAAAATTCAATTTCAAAGATGTCAGAAAAATATTTTTATAGAAAAAATGTATAAGTGAATCATAAAAATTTACATTAACAAATATGTCATGCGGTGACGAAGGTATTTATTCCCGGTATTCTTTTTAACATTCGCTTGGATAATTTCATGGGCACATCCAATAATTCCAAGTAAAGAGGTTATTTCATAAAGCGATACAGCTCGGATTCTCTTGCATTATAAATAAATACGGCAAACAGTCATAATTATATATTGATATAGTTTTGACTTGTATCTTAATGTGTAAACCCAAACATATGTCTCATTGTCGGAATTGAACCCGCAGCCTGTCGTTTCACTGCCGGTGTATAACCAGCTGAACCACGGAGGCTGTCAAATAATGCAATCAATATAATTCAGTTTGTACGCAGATAAGAATTTTCAATTAGATTCTTTGTGAATACACTTTGTTTTCAACATTGATCTTCCACAGATTTGCCTCCGATACAATATCTAGTTTATGCCATTAAACCCTTGAGGAATGAAGACGGGACCAACGAGATTACTCTACAACATAAAAACATTGTTGTCTGACAACAAAGATAAGGCTACCGACCCGACAACAAAATAACCAACAACATACATCCGATAAAACATTTCATGAAATAGAATTTTAACGGGCAATAATCCAAGCGCCGACATATTTCCCAGTTCGTCCCAAGTTACCCCGTCGTAGTTAAATTCAAAAACAGAAATATTCGCGGTCGATAAAACATTTATAGTCGGCGAAACCCGTCAGGTTTATGGGGCCTAATATATTTTTTATTTTATCTCCACCTCATTCATCTTTTCGACTCAACTCGGGATATTAATGGACAGTGTTTTTTATGAAATGAAAATTGTGCTAAATCATGAATTAAAAAGACGCTGACGTTTTTAGGTCATTTCGTGCTTTGTAAGAATTTGTTACTTTTTATATTAAAGTGACACGCATAGATAGAGTTTTCAGTTGAAACATTAGGTTGTGGGGTGAAAATTCACACTTAATTTATTTTCCGCATAAAAGTAATTCGTTTTTGTAATTATTGTGAATGGGCTTTGCTATTGATATCCTTTTTGTTTAACTATAGTGAATTTATTTCGTGAACTTTTGATACATATTTAAAAGTTTATTGGTCATGGTAATAACATTCTGTTTTCGAAGTTTTTATTACTTTTGCCTTAATAACATTTAGTAAAAAGAGAATCTAATTCATTCTTGATAAATACTAGTATTTACTTCATAAAAATATGTAGTATTTTCCATTGCGAATGGATAATATTTTGTGTTGCTTGGTAATGTGAAGTTTTGTTGATTTTAAAAACAGTACAATTATTTTCAACGTCATGCTACTAATTAGCTCGTCGCTCTTTTTTTAAGAGATTATTATACTTTCTAACAATAGAATGACGTCTGTAGTCCAAATGTGTTATATCTATGTACGGGAAATACGATTTATCCATAATCATAAAACATTTTTTCCTATTTAACTAGAAATAGTTTTTTGTACTGGTATGAATAATTGAGTACACTACAAAAAGTTTTTTATTTTCTGCATCGCGTAGAAAAATGTTGTCCCGATTACACGTAGACCTAGGAAGATTTCAGTAAAGAGCATTTTTTTTAATCTGGCACGTCATAGTAACTGCATTGAACCTAGTGGTAAGTGCTAATGCCGTCCAGATAGAGTAGTCAAATGGTATCGGACGGTAGTCTCATACCATTCGATACAATCACACCAGCCCGCTGAGATGCCAAAGTTGTTTGAAAGATAGACATCGTATCCAGACAAACCCAATAATAACAGCTGGTATAAATTATATAAAAGCTTATAACTCCCCACATTATAGATCAAAGTTTAATATCCAACGGAAGACAAATTACACTTAAATTCTCTTTCAATCCTCAACAGAATGTACCTGAGGGATTATGGTATTTCAGAATTTCAAAAGATTTAAAATACATTTTCTAACGTTACTTGTTAAAGTAATATTTGATGTTTATTGCTGACTCTTCGATAAGCTGCGTGTGTAAAGTTCTATATTTTATATTTTATTATGGAAAATAAATAAAGTCTGCAAAGTTACAATCATCTTGTATGATTGATGTCTGGTCTTTCATAGTTTCAACTTCACTTTGTATAGAATACGCGAAAGTATTACCGCACTTAGAGCTCGTAGAGTCAAATAATTATGTAAAAAAGAATATGCCTAGTTTGATTTGGAGACTTTGCAATAATAAAAAATAAAATATATTTTTTTGTTTCTTCTGTTATTTGTGAGGGTTTTCAGAGCGTATATTTTTATTAGTTAGATCGAACAATAACCTATTTAAATAATGATCTAGTTTGAATTTCACAGCGTATACCCGATTTCCATAGCCACAAGTAGAAAAAAAACATTCCAAGATTTCCACACCTTAAAGCGCTTAAAGTAACATTACAAAAGAAGTCACATTTTCACTTCGCACCGCGAACAATACATCAATCATATCTATCGGGCGATGACAAGTTCTTTAAAAAGTTCCCAAACCGCCTATCTGTCGAAGATTTTCCCTTCAATTATTATACTACGGTTATGATTGATATCCCGCGGGAACCTAGGATGTAGGAATAAATTGGTGTAACAATGATATAAGGTGCGCGCTTGAATGAAGGATAAGGGTGCTGATTGATGACAGTTCTCTGTTATTGTAAAACGAATGCTGTCTTGGAGGTAATTGGTGTGTTTATTCATGTGAAATTGTTGCAGAAAGTAATTAGAATTGTTAAGGATTAATGTATTTATTTTTTTTAATACAAAAAATGTTTTTTTTAATATGATAACGACACCAAAAGTGCCGAGGGAATTAGGGGACTCCTAAAGAATTCGATTCAAAAATAAGTGAATAATTGGTCCCGCACATAGCCTAGCAGGGTGTCAAATTGACTTAGCAGTGGGTAAACACATAGCGCGATGAATTGGTGGCCGATGGAGCTGAAAGGTTCTCAATGGGATACCACGTACTAACAAGCATACCGTTATATATTTACCGTTATATTTCCACACAGGTGGAAAATTTATAAAAGGTCTTAGAAAGATGAACTTCAAGTGGAAATTCATATGGGATTTTCCCAGTTAATTATTATTAGATTTATCAAACTAAAAAAAAACCCTACAATGGATTTCCCGAATCTATGACCCGGTCCGTACTTTATACAGACATATAAAAGGCTAATGGTATGGACATCAAGCTTTTATCGAAAATTGTATCATGGCTTTATTTTAAAACAAAATCTTGAATATGTTGTTGATCTAAAAATAGCAGACTATCCGATTCTAAGCGGTCCGCAGTGAGCTGGCTATTATAATGTCACACGATGCTAACGAAGTCGTCAGCTTGAAAGAGCTTACCCCACCGTTGAAATATATTTTCATTGTCTATTCTTGTATTTTAAAATGTATTCTTTTGTTTTAGTTTTCTTTAGTTAATTTGGATTCGCGTTAAATAGAGAATAGTAATTATTTTTGTAAGCTTAGACCTATCTGAATATGTTATAATGTGCGTCTACCTCACAAGTGGTAAACTGCCAAACGATTCCAGTAAAAGAGTTTCAATCAATAACTAAAGTATTACAGATATAAATATAAGTGTTTGTGTGAACCACAAGTATTTGTTTCGGATCTGGTTGTTTGTGAGACCAAAAAGTCTCTCTTAGTATCTGATACCCACGACACAAGACTCGATCTAAGTGTGGGGTCAGGACTATGTATGTGACTCTTGGGTGTATTTGTTTATTTATACGGCTTCACTGTCTTAGTCTTTTTTTTATTTGAAGAATTATACACAGAATGAAACCTAATACTACCTAAATATTACTGATATTTAAATTTTAAAAGCCTATCTCGTTTTACTATTATGGGTCTTCACTACAATATTAATACTCCATTAATTCTGAAATAAAAGCTACTAAAGAAATAAAGTTTCATTCAATAAAATTCTTTCGTGAAAAATGAACGTCAGATTTTTAATTAAGCAGAAGAGCTAAAAGTAATCACAGCCTCCTTAATAATTAAATAAGAAGTGATTAAGTCAAATTATACTAGAAATCGGCTTAGCTCCGTAGTAAGAAAACAAATTTGCAAACATAGCGTTATATTGAGCCTCGAACGAATTTTTCCCCATCCCTATTGAACGTGGATTTAATTAAAATTTCATTATTCAAGAAAAGATTATAACTTCCTTTTAGACATTTGCATATTTGACTGAAATATTTAAAGAAATCCTCCTTAAGAGCGGTCTTATTAAATTTGTTATAAACGGAGTTCCAAATTCGGCCCCAAACTTGTATTTCTTTTCTCGGGTTCGGTATAAAAATTCAACCGAACTTCTCGTCGGTTGAAATGAATTTTAAGTAGTTTCAAGTGACTGTTTAATTTTATGAATTTATTTGTTCCATTTGCCCAATTATTTTTGGGTTTTTGAATGAAATGCAGTCGTGTTTTTTGGATACGGTTCGTATATGAGCGTGAATATACTTTAATTTATACGCCAAAATATACAATTATTACGAGAATTTTTTGTAAATATTAGTCACGATGTAATTTTGTTCCCCAACTTAAATGCGCTAGCTTTCACTAACTTATATCAATATCAGATCAAAAAGATGAGATTACCTATTCCACCTGGCCTTATTTTTAGTTTAAGCCGATTTCAATTTGTTAGGTTCTAGTTAAAACTCTTTGAAAGAAACATGTTTATTTTCATATTTTGTAAAATTACCTGCGTGGGTAATAATATTCAATAACACAATCATTACATGTTTTTGGTACATTGACAAGAGTTGAAAAGATCTCTACTAGAGATGTCTGTAATAATTTAAAGAGATATTTCATAAATTACCCCTCATTATACAGGGTATATCAAGACCGCGACCGAAAACGAAGCCAGATGGTAGTATTAGTGATATCAAACACAATGGAAGTAAAAAATTCCCAAAATATTTTTTTTTTGTAATTTTTTACTTATCGTCGTATTTGAGTGATAAAATAATGACGTCCACCGCTTTATTTTTAAACACGCAATAGTACGTAAGGGTTTAAATTACTATTTTTGCAAAAACTAGGTATTTATCTCCCAAACACGATGATTTTTAAAAAACTGTAAAAAAAATCCGTCGCAGTTTTTGCAAAATTTTTAGTTGCGTTGTGTCTGTAACCGCTAAAACTACCACCTGGCTTCGTTTTCGGTCGCGGTCT
The DNA here is from genome assembly GCA_949752805.1 of Deilephila elpenor. Lineage (NCBI taxonomy): Eukaryota > Metazoa > Arthropoda > Insecta > Lepidoptera > Sphingidae > Deilephila > Deilephila elpenor. Next base: position 9,433,929 of record OX457107.1, on the reverse strand, counting down.
TGATATACCCTGTATAGTGAAAGGCAAAATCCCTGAATCAGTTTATCTGTACCGTCGCCGTGGCTCTTACCTCATCTCCATACAAATTGTTGTGGCTAAACTATTTACTCGGGTAAGTCTCTTATTTGACGTTAATTACAAAGTGATTCCCGCAAGGATTATTACAAGACGGTGTATAAATAACTCGCTATTAATTTGCGGCAGTTTTATTGTTTGTTTATCAAACATTTTGAATTTTATTCTGGTACTTTAACGGTGAAGGAAATATCGTGAGAAAACCTGCATTCTGTTATAGCGATTTGTAAGAATTTCTCAGCATCATCATCGTCATCATCAACCCGTTGTAGTCTGCTGCTGGAGATAAGCCTCTCCCAAGGTACGCCACAGAGCCCGGTCTGATGCTTTATGCTTCCAGTTGCTTTAAGAATTTCTGTGGTGTGTAAAGTCCACCAACCCACCTGGCCAGAGTGGTGGACTATATGGCTTTACCTCTCTCAATCGTACTCTCGATAGTAGAGGAGGCCCATGCCTTCCAATGGGACGTATATGGGCTGATACTGTACCGTGCAGTTCGTCTGGAATATTTTATAAATTTTGCGAAATTTAAGATACGTTTACAAGGCAATTTAATTCATGTTTGATGGACTCTTAGCTCAATAATATTTTATTGCGATTTTTTCTGGGCTGGTAGTAGATAGATTAAAAAAGGGGTAGGCATGTGTGAATGCAAAGCCGTGTTTCAGGACTACGAATACCAACACATCCTTAGAAATGGTATCTTCAAAGCCAGCTCTTTGAAATGGAGACTACAAGCACTGGAGTGGAAAATTTAGGCTTTCAGCAATATTACTTACGAAATAAAACCATAGTAATGCTACTTTGGTTTAGTTTTCTTTTGATTGAACCGATCCATTAATACTGTTCGTTAAAACTAGCCATAGCGAAACTCTACCTTATTTTTAGTGTATATTTTATTATATTAATATTATGTATTTCTTTTCTGCTTGTAATACCCCACTGCTAGGCAAAGGCTTCCCAAATTTCCTTCCAGATTTTAAGGTCTTGCACGTTTTTCAACCAATCTTTAAGTAACTTGTCGATTTTGTTGATTAATTTCATTATTTTTAATTAAATTGTAAGTTCTACGAGCGGTCCATGTTATATTATTACAAAGACGTGGACTGACCTACATATGGTATTTGAAGATATTTTTTAAATTTACCAGAGAAAGAAGTCTCTCAAGTGACTTTTGAAATGGAACTTTATTGTACTAAAGGGCAAATAAGGAAAATTCTACTTAAATAAGTAGGTTCCTTGTTTGATTTACGTTATGACAAAGTGAATAATTTGTCTAAATGGATCAAATATTAGTCGAATTATTCATATCTTTATACCTTGACTGTGTGGACTGCTTTTGAGTAGGCGAATATTACTCATGATTACTCATCATTATTTTCAGTTAAAATCAACTGCTGAATATAGACGTCCCCAAGGAAAATATGAGTGTTATCTACTTGAGATATCTGCCCCACTGGTGGAAGTAATTATTCTGACGCATTATGGTTCAACCTTATTTAATTTTTTTATTACGATTAATGGCGAGACGAGCATGCCGATCGCCTAATGCTAAGCGATATGACCGCTCATGGACAGTAACATAAATAACCAACACCATGAATTACCAAGCAATACTTGGCATTTCACTGCGCTTGCCACCCTGAGACATAAGATGTTAGTATTATATTATTGATAGTTTGTATGTTTTTAATATATTATCTACTTTTTTTTTTACAAACACCTTTTTTGTCACATTTCTGCATCTGCCAAAGGTTGACTGGTAGAAAATGCCGTTGGCATTAAGTCCGCCTGTACAATTTCATTGTATGAAGTTTAATAAAATAAAAAAAAATAAAAATATTAAATCTCAATATGTCCAGTAGTGACTCTGGCTACAATGTCCTTCAAACCGAAACTCAACAGTGCATTTACACTGCTGTTTGGCGGCAGCAATAAACATTGTAGTGGTACCTACCCAGTTAATTAATTAATAAATAATACTCAATTAAACTTATCATGAATGAACGTTGAATTATCTTGAATGGATAGCTCATTCATCTTTATCATCTCCATTTGTAGGAAGTTTGCTGCTGAATCACTGCTGATATCTCTGTAATAACAGGTAAATCCTAACTTTCTTATTGAAAAACTAACTCATACATCTTAATGGTTTCTTAGATTTACGCGAATGTGTAAAACGATTTATTACGGATTTTATCGCGATTTGGTTTCATTTTTATATTTTTTAACTTCTCGACGTCCGTTTTATTTTAATCATACATCTTATTCGAAATGAAAATCAGACGGTTCGGAAAACCAATTTACGTTCCGTTAAGATCATACATGCATACATAAACTCACACCTGCTAGAAGGTAGGCAGAGGTGCTACTAGGAAACCCACACTTCGCCTCGTATGTTCCATCCCATGATGTGATAGGGAGCGAGCCCATCGCCATATTGGCCACAAATTCCTGATTCCGGGTCGATAATGAATAGAAAAATCCGATACCACTTTTGCTCAATCTGGGATTCAAACCCGAGACCTTAGCTTTGTAATGGTACCGTAGTACAACTACGCCACCGAGGAACCTTTAATACCTAAAAGAGATTTTTCGTATTTAGTATTATGTTCGTTATAAGAGTCAGTAACATCCCCAATACAAACATTTCGCGTCATAAAGAGACCATAAAATTACGATAAGCCTTGCTTACAAATCGATATGATCAAAAAATATTCGTAACCTTCCAAAGACTAGGTACTGATTTATAGAAGGCTCGTTTGATAAATAAATAATAAATAAATAAATACACCCAATAGTCACATGCATAGTCCTGATCCCACATTAAGATCAATTAAGTCTTGTGTCGCAGGTATCAGAACTACGAGAGACTTTTCGGTCTCACATGATGAAAATTAAAATCCAATTATACTGTAAAAACATCATGATTACATTTTCCTTTCGTTTGTCATTTCTTTTAGGTATAAAAACCCGGCTACAAGCCATAACACTTTTCCTATATTAGTCTCAGAATTAACCATCTTAATTTATTTAGGTACCGAAATTCAAGAGAAAATTGATCAAATGAGGTTACAAATCCTCGATTGGTACTATAAATACAATATGATGGAATTAAAGACAAATCAAAAAAGAAATTAATAAATTAAAGAAAATATTTATATTCAAATTAATCAAAAAAACCGCCCCGAACCATACCCGGTGAGAATGTTCCCATTATGCTTGCAATATTGCCACGTTGAATGGCAAGAGATATGTGCTGCACCAAGAATGATTCGGCGCGGTGATCCTGCCCATTGCGCCTCAGACGTCGCCCCAGTTCACGGACAAAATCCTTAGCCTCTGCGCACCACACCCCACTGACCTCAACCGCGAACGGGACGAAAAAATAAGCACTGGAATTAAAGTGTTAATTTTATTCATAGTAATTATAAAATTAGCATAACATCAATCGGAAAAGTTGCGGAGGAACTGACAATAAATTCTTAATTTCAGGGCCAAATTATTTAACTGCCATCTTATAGATAGAAAATTAATGCATGACTATGAATAGCCACAGTATTATCTTTACAGTCCTACTATTGTAATAAGTGTCGCAAAACTCCAAGCACTAAGAATTACATAATCTAGTCGACAATCTACATCAAGGACATTTCCCGCTTACTTTATTAACTATCTTGTCAAGGCTGTCTGGACTACGGTACTTTGAATTTCCTTACTATGTATGTGTCTGGAAAAAATGGTTTCGTGTTGACAAGATGATTACAGCGTCCGCATTATTACCAAAACTTGTCATTAAGACGAATGATCCTTTTCAATTAAAATTTGGAATCTTTGTTAATGTCCTTAAACGTTAAAGGATTCAGTGACAGAGAGGATACTATTTTAGAATTAAGCGCCACTTTAAGGAAATTTTATCAGTTATCCTAAAAAAATAAGGCAAGAAAATATAGCCAAAGTGAAAGAATCGGTTGTAACCATTGCCTCTTCTAGATGAAGACGTCAGTTTATGTAGACAAAAATACAATTTTAAAATAAAATTTCAATGAGCACCTATTTCTAAACATTAAGAATAATCTCATATAATTAGCATAAGGGGGTTTCCCTTAGCCCTAAAATGATCACTCCGTCTCAACTCTACAAAACATTCTAAACACTGGACTGTACTTCACAAATGTTCAATTCGACATTGCTTCGCCTAAGCCTTCTGTTTTTGCCCCATGTTAGGCGAACACTCAAAAACGAATGGTGCATAGATAAAGTAATATTTATTACCGGTCCTGACAGAACACGGCTGCGGTCTATGAATGTTTTATCGTGCCACAATGCTAGTCGAGCTTCAGTTCCCGGCGTTGAATTGAGTGCCTCGGGGAACGTGATCTCAACGGAACAGATTTCATATTATTTATGGGTGATATTACAAACTGTTACGTATTTACTGGTGGTAGGTCTTTCATATGTGAGGCCGCCTGTATAGGTACCACCGCAATGTCTATTTCTCCCGCCAAATAGAAGTGTAAATGCACTGTTGTGTTCCGGTTTGAAGGAAATTTTAGCCAGAGTAAGTACTGGACATTATTGGACTTAACATCTTATGTCTCAGGATAGCGAGCGCAGTAGAGTGCCAAGGATTGCTCTGTAATCCATGTTTTTTTTGGTTTTGCTACTGTCCATGAGCGGTTGTATCGCTTACCATCAGGCGAATGGCATGCTCGTCTCGTCATTGTTGCAAAAAACAAACACTATAAACATCTTTGTTATCGTTCGTTTTTTGAAATTTAAATTTTGTAAATGAAATTAAGTGATGCAAGTTTTTAGAAGGAAGATTTCACATAAAACGAGGACGGACTTTATTATTTCGAACAATGTTAAAAAATGTCAGGACTAGTCAAGGCTAGACTATCACCATAATTTGTAATAGTTTTCGAGTTGTAATTCATGTGCCAGTCACATTTACGAATGCTTAAGTTAATTTTCTAGGTTTTTGAGGTGATTTAACGATTATTACAATTAGTTGGGTAAATGTTTTTATTTAAAATATAATACGACAAATATTTGTTCCAATATATTTCTGTTCATTAAATAAAATAAAATACCTTCCTTCGCGCGTTCAATATTTATTTATATATCAAGTTATCAGACACGATTTCAATCCCGGGAGAATCATGTTTCGAACTGAACGAAGATCAAAGTTCACGGAGTGGATTGCCAGAATATATATTAGCTATTACTTAAATTACTTGTTTGAATTTGAATACATAGTATAAATCCTTAGCATTAAACCGTGTATGCTGCGCTAAGTCGGTCTCATATTTCAACACTAACATCGTTCTAAAGTTAATCTTTTTGATATATATCTAGAAATTAATATCTACAGAATACACCAAATGAATAGCTTGAGGCCTAAACCAATACCATTTTTATTACTATTTCTGTTTTTATTTTTTTGTACCTATATATTATATTGTTGGTCATTAAATTAATTGACTATTGTCCACAACCCCATATAGATTTCTGATCAACAATATGCAATGGGATATTGAATTTTCGAAGAATCTATTCCATCGGATTAACTTAGAAGTAGATAAAAATCACCTTTCAAGCATCAATTTCACTCAGGTGGATCCAGATTGAGCTGTTAGTAAATAATAATAGAGACTAACAGCCTTTTCATAGACAGTTTTAAAACCTATTTTAGTTATCAAATGTTTTGTCTTCTTCGTTCAAACTGAATTAAAAATCGTTCGAAAAGGACAAAAAATTTGATAACTAAAATACGTTTAAAAACTGTCTATGTATAAGGCTGTTAGAAAATACCCAAGGCATTATGTGTAGCTTTACAGTCTGTTTATACATACATACATACATAAACTCACGCCTTTATCCCCGAAGGAGCAGAGGCGCCACCAGGACACCCACATTTCGCCTTGTATGTTCCGCCCCACAATGTGATAGGGGGCGAGCCTATCGCCATATCGGGCCCAAATTCCTGACTCCGGGCTGATAATGAATAGAAAAATCCAATATCACTTTGCCCAACCGTACCGTAATACAAAGTACGCCACCGAGGCAGTCTGTTTATGGAAGGTAAATAAAATAAAAATACAAATAAACAATTCTAAATTTAAAAAGTCTTATTCTAACAAGAACAGCCACCAAAATCGATCAGCTTAGAACCAAACACAAACCCAAACTCTTTTCCAGTAATTACATTGAAACTGCAAAACGAAATGAAGAAATAACCACAGGATCGAACCGGCGATGGTTCAATTCTAGTTTCCATCGAACCAACTCAATTATGCACGGGATCAAAGGCACAACTTAATTGGTAGCGGTTTGCGGTCTCATTTAATTCTTCATTAATTGTGCTGGATCCAGTGTTTGTCAATATTAGACACACGTACTAAATGATACTGTTGGGACGGGAATTAACATTCGGTGATTGTGTTTTTTGTGTACATGGTCGATACTGATTTGATAGCTGCTGTTTGAGATTCAGTGTTTAAGATTTTGTGTTGTTGCTGTATTCTCAGGGGATTGTTTGTCTTGATTAAGTATAAGATACAATCACATACGCAGTCCTGATCTTAAAGCAATATATACCAAGTCTAGTGACATAGGTAAATAAAAATAAATAAAGGTATCAAAAAACGCGAAAGTCTTTTGGTCTTACAACAAGCCGATCTAAACCAATATTTGTGGGCCCAGCAAACATATTTTGTCATTGTACGAGCATCGAATCTGCATCCTCTCATTGTACAGCATTTGAGCAATTGCGCCACGAATGCTGCCCAATGATTTAACTTTTTTTATGTAATAATAATTGTATGCCTTATTTTTTTTGTTTTGTTTCAATTGTCAGGACATTTTGCATTGTCGTTGGTATCTGAATAACTGCATTTGTATAATATTTTAACAAGATCCACGTTTATATAATTTATTATACTTTTGGAAATCCAGAAAGACAGGAATTAGAGGAATATTATATTGCGCAATTTGTAAACATTTAAAAATTATGTGTTTTATTTTATAAAATGACATGGATCATTAATTCATTTCGGTGTAAATGGTTTTGATTGCAAAATTATATTTTAAATTTATCAATATAATTATAAATTTATATTGATAAACGTGTGAATATAAACCTATTTTTTAACCGACTTCAAAAAAAGGAGGAGGTTCTCATTACTTATAAAGTAATTACGCATATAAATATCAACGTTTGCACGAACGATTTACTTAAGCAAATCAAAGGATTGAACTCAAATGCTTCTTCAAACATAAAGTATTCCGTTAATACAACCATCGCCATGATTTCCTGCACGAATTAATAAAGCACAAACATTTGCCAGGGAGAGACTTTCTGTTATTTGAAATAATATTTACGATATTAAATTCTGTCTCATGGGGAAAAGGCAATTCGCCACAACTCTACTCGTTCTATCCTCGTCGAGCTTACGTATTTGTCTATCTTTGCATCTCTCTCTTCCTCCAGTGCTGGCGAAATGTGGTGTCTGTAAGATTCCATTTTAATGAATAAATTGTATGTGAAAACATCTTGTTTACTAGATAAGGCATAAAATATTTAAAAAGAAAAAAATAGAGCACCAACGGTAAGAAATTTTATTACTTTTCATGTATTCTAAAGTGTAAGTAATCTGAATGAATGTGCATGTAATGAAATTGTGCCTTTAGGTAACATTTTAATGGTATGCAGTTGAATAAGCTTGGAGTGGCAAGATTTTATTGGTGGTAGGATATTCATGAACTCCCGGATGGCTAGGACCGTAGGCGATGGTGTAAACGTTTTCTGAATCACGTAGTCATATTATATTACGGATTCAGCTGATGCACACAAATGGCTTCATGGGAGTGCAAGTAAGGATATAAAATAAGACGAAATAACGCAATAAACAATAAGTCCAACCAAACAATATAATTAAACTTCTCACAATTTTTACGTATAAAATTAATAATCAGATATACAAGTATTTAAATATACAATTTAGTTAATAATTGTAATGTGAAAAGTTGTGATCAAAGTGTTTAATCACAATTTCAGTCAAGAAAATTTCCATAAAGGATATTGCGAGGAGTGATAATAGAACATCAGCTAACCCAGATATTCCGTCTAAATCTGTACCTACGTATACACACAAAACCCGACATTCTGGTCGGTTCCCTCATTCCGTTCCTACGAATTCTTAGCAATCTTGTTCGCTTCAGCAATAATGATTACAGAGGCGGTAACGTTTATTAAACTTTTCAGTTTGGGAATTGTAGAACATGTTTTTATTTTCTCTCCCTTTTCTGTTACGGGTCGGCTGTTTCTTGTGTAATGCCAAGAAGTGAGATTGCGTTTGGTCCCTCTGTGTTGGAGTTAACCTTTTTGGAAGTGAGTGTTCAAGAGCATAAATGAATAAGATTAAAATAATGTTGTATACATTTGGTAAGTAGATTATGGTATTTTTTATTTCTAACCAACGAAGAACGATGCATTGATACCATTACTACGAATGGGTGTTTGTTCTTCTTTCAGTAAGCAATGAAAGAACTGGTGGTAGGTATCTCATATGTGAAAGGCTGCTTGGGTTTGTACCACCGCAATTTCTATTTCTCCCGCCAAAAAGCGGTGTAAATGAGACTTAACATCTTATTTTTCAGGATGGCGAGCGCAGTGGAATGCCAAACATGAACGGTAATTCATGGTGTTGTTTGGTTTTCTAATTGAGCGGTCGTATCGCTTACCATCATCCGGATGGCATGCTCTACTCGCCATTCATCGCAAAAAAAAGAATAAATCGATGCGATATGTTGCAGTGATATAGTTCATTGGCCACAGAATAAAAATAATTTATGTTTCGAAAAAAGCTTGTTAATTATATTTACTTGGACAAATAGCAGGGTGACTAGAAATTATTAAATCTATTTAGTAATATTGGAAACGATCAAAAGGTTAATTATTAATTACTATTTATTATTACTAATAAATAAGCATGCTTATTTTACAAATGTAATGTTTATGAAAATAAATATATAAGTATCAATAAATAAATAATTTTTATATTCAAATTTATAATTCTTTATGTTTTATAAAACATTGCGTTCATTCCAGTTATAGGTTCAGGCGAAATTAATAAATAACAGAAGACAAAAAGGATAGAAAATCAAAGAGCTCTTAATTGCCTTTACCCTCAATCTTTATCGTGTCGGCGTAAAATAAATTGTAGCTTGATGGCATTCCATGCTTTTTTATTACGATGAATGGCGAGACGAGCATGCCTTTTGCTTAATGGCAAGCGATACAACCGCTCATTGACAGTAGCAAAACCAAACAACACCATTGATTACAAAGCAATACTTGGCATTCCATTGCGCTCACCATTCTGAGACATGAGATGTTAAATCTCATTGTGTCCAGTAGTTATTCTGGCTACAATATCCTTCAAACCGGACTACAACAGCGCCTTTACACAGCTGTTTAGTGGGAAAAATAGACATTTCGGTGGTACCCAGGCGGTCTCTCACATTTGAGAGACCTACCAGTAAATAATAATATTAGTACAAATAGCAATGCTATTTACACTCCTTTTCTACTATTTGAAGTTAGGCCTCTATTCCAGGTCAGACTGTTGTGACTTTTCTCACTCCTTTAAAGTTCTTCAAAGGCCCCTAAGGCTTCATATTAACAGACATATAGTCTTAGTAATATTTTCTTTGTCAGTTATAATTAGCATTGAATTGTAATTAAATAATTATATCACAACTCTTTAACAATATTCATGGACCCGTCCTGAATCTTTTCAAACTTCCCAGTGGAACGCAGAACCAGTTAAAAGTTTGATGCACTCGGTCGGTATTTTCAGCGGAGTATCGCTAATTGTTTTCGGAAAGCGCCTGTTTCAGCTAGCAACAATTACAGATTCTCTAAAGGGACTATTCTATTTAAGTATTGCTTCTTTTTTAACATCCAATATTGATGTACAGTCCTGACCCCACAACAAGAAACTAAGCCTTGTGTCGTAGGTTTTAGAAACTATGGCATAGTTTTTCGTCTCACAATATCCGAGACAAATATTTGTAGGTCGTACTAATATTGTGTGCAGGAGATCGAACCCGCGACCAATCAATTCCCTATAGTTTGAAACTATTTTATTAATGTATTACTGAACTTTGCCATTATCGTGAGCGCACGAGATGGCATAATAATGTATCATTAAAGCTCAGTATTATCCTGAACACGTGGATTTAATGATGAAATAGTATAAAATTGTTTTTTATTTTTTATTTATTTGGTCACCAACAATTGTTTGCCATCATTTTGTTGCGAGTGAAACTGAATGAATTCTCCACAAGAATGTCAAAGGCGTTGACAAATATTCATTACCTTTGACAGTATGCCTATTCCTGCGGGTTTGTACCATAAGCAGCCTTCAAAGTCTTTTTTTTTCTCATGGTTTTTTTTTTACATAATATATACTATAAAAATCATAGACATATAAAAATATAAAAAAATGATTTACCTTCCAGTGACGAAGCTAAAGACCCATAACATGAAGTAATAATACCTACCTTATTCAAAGGTGCTGATATCGCGCAGACAGCTGATTCTGAAGCACTGTCTAAGGTTTTAATCTGGCTCAGCAAAGTGATATCTACACATGGCCAGTGCAATGCCTTTCAGACATCATACTCATCAAACAGCCAATTATTTCCTTAATGATTTTTTAGATTTACGCGAATGTGACATATTAAAATAAAGTTAATTTTTACGGGTTTAATCGCGGATTTGGTTTAATTTTACATTTTTAAGCTTTCCAATGTTTCAATTGCTTTCGTGGTCCGCGCCGTGACCACGAAGTCAGTGAGTTAGTTTTATTTCAAATATTTCCTGCCAATCAACACAATTACACAGGAATGTAATTGCTTCTTCACGTTATAACATTGATTAGAAATCATGTTTCCCGTTCCATTGTATTTATATGATAAGACTGCGCAGTCTTAGAGCGAGCAAATAAAGCTTTTCCAATACCTACACAACCCCGCGCTGAATTTCCTGCATCGGAACAAGGAAAACACTGAGAACAACTTTTTGCGGATTACACAAACATTGTTCTAGAATTTGAGATGTTTCTACGACGCGGATGATTGTTTGGAGTCCAGGATACTACAATATTTTTAGATAGTTTTAGAAATAATTATCAGTTTTCTCAACAGGTTAACTACCGACCCAAAAGCTGGTAGGACACTCCCCCCCCCCCCCTCCTATTGAGAATACCATACACAATGGTGAAAACTTCTCACAGTTGCAAAAATATTAATTGTGACGCGTTTCGGATTCATACATACATACATAAACTCACGCCTTTTTCCCAGAAGGGTAAGTAAAGGTGCTACCAGGATACCCACATTTCGCCTTGTATGTTCCGTCCCGTGATGTGATATGGAGCGAGCCTATCGCCATATCGGGCAGTAATTCCTGACTCCGGGCTGATAATGAATAGAAAAAACCAATATCACTTTGCCCGACCCGGGATTCAAACCCGTGAACTCAGCTTTGTAGTCGTACCGTAGTACAACTACGCCACTGAGGCAGTCGTTAAGGACTCCACATGCTTATATTTCGGGTAGGCAGAGGTTGTGCCAGGACACCCACGTTTCGCCTTGTATTTTCCGTCCCGTGATGTGATAGGGGGCGAGCCTATCGCCATATCGGGCACTAATTCCTGACTCCGGGCTGATAATGAATAGAAAAATCCAATACCATTTCGCCCGACCCGGGATTCGAATTCAAGACCTCAGGTTTTTAATCGTACCGTAGCACAACTACGCCACCGAGGCAGTCAAACCAATCATCAATCAAACCGTACATACCAATACTAAATAAATCGTATTTACCAAACAAGACATCACTAGCGCGTTTCCTACCCCATGGCCTAGTTACAGCGGCTATCCATTCACACGCAGACAGCTCCCTAATAAGATTCCGTTTAGTAACACAGTTAATTATTAGATAACAGGCCGCCGAATGTTATCTTACATGCCACGAGGTTTCTTATCTGCAGACATTAGTGATTTGTTCGTATTTGTACAGAGGGAATAACGTTATTTTTCTATATATCGGATCTACGAGATAAAATAATTAAATTTATTTACTTCGACTTATTTTGTACTATGAATTGTTACAAATTAAATTGTTTCATTTGATTAAGGTATCTCGTAACTCATAATTTATCGCACGCATACAGGGTATATCAAGACCGCGACCGAAAACGAAGCCAGGTGGTAGTATTAGTGACTTCAGACACAATGCAATGAAAAATTTCGCAAAAAAAATCGTCAACTTTTTTTTGGTAATTTTTTTACTTATCGTCGTATTTGGGTGATGAATACATAGTTTTCCTAAAATAATGATGGACACCTTTTTATTTTTTAAGACGCAATGGTACGATAGGGTTTAAATTACTATTTTCGCAATAAGTAGGTATTTGCTACACAAAAACAATGATTTTCAAAAAATTGCAAAAAAAAATCTGTCGCTTATTTTGCGAAATTTTTACTTGCATTGTGTCTGTCACCACTAAAACTACCACCTGTCTTCGTTTTCGGTCGCAGTCTTGATATACCCTGTATGTAGCTACCAAAGAGACGATCAAAATATAGTTTAAATCACATTTAGTTAACCAGTAAGTAGAAAATTTCGTGTCATTATATTAAGGGTATTTTAATGTGAAAAAAATCACATATCACTAGATTTACTTGTGATTTACATGCAGATCATCAACAGCCTCTGTGGTCCAGTTGGTTAGATACTGGCTGTGAAACAAAAAGCTGCGGGTTTGATCCCTGCACCGAAACTAATTTTTGTGTGAACCACAAGTATTTGTTTCGGGTCTGGGTGTTTGTGAGACCGAAAAGTCTCTCGGAGTTTCGGATACCCACGACACAAGACTCGGTCTTAGTGTGGGGTCAGGACTATGTATGTGACTGTTGGGTATATTAATTTATTTATTTATAGATTTTTCTTCGTGAACTCACTATCATAAATCTTAATGCAAATAAGAGTGAAGATCCGATGATCCGTCGGTGCTTAAAAAATGTCTAAAGCCTAAGCATATTTTCAGATTTTTAATATGATTTTATTGAGCATTCAATAATAATATACCTACTCACGAAATCCAATGCATGTTCTACTGCACAAACGCAACAAGACCCATAATCGAGAAGGCAAGGTATTAAGCCATATTTACATCCAAAAGTGTCTATTACTCCCATCTTAACTTCAAACTACTATTAAACCAGGGATAGTATTACCAAAAGGCGAGCTCACTGTAAAATAAATTCACTTAAAGTATTCATTTACAAACTAAATACTTAAGCCTTTGAAGAGATTTATCTTCCAGAGATTTTACTGGTCATATTATTTATTTAAACGAGTCGAAGATAGTTTAATCAATGGTTTAATAATATTAATTTCAATGGTAACCCTAACCGAACCTAATCGTGAGGGTTGGAATCTCAACTTCGCGGAACGAAAGCAGAATTTTCCTTTGAAGACGTTACGTTATTTATAACTTGGTAAGTTCAAGCAGTTTTTAATTGCAATGTCTATGAATAGACTAGATTCAGTTTTGTTATTGTTAGAGATTTATTTCAATTAAAGATTGTTTTATTTACTTTTTAAGGTTACATGTGCCTTAAAACCCATTTTATTTAAACACATGAGTATGTATCAAATATTTCTAATTACCTGTATTTTGTTTAATAAAGTTCGTAAAATACTATTGAAATCTATACGGCACAAACAGACGTAGCAGCTCAATGTCCTCAAGGATCGTCAAAATTAATTAACATTCCGAATAGTTTCGTAGTGTAATAAATTCTTATTCGTTGGAAACTATTCAAATTGAATCACACTATATAATATTATAAGCTATTGATTGTAGAATCTGTGCTACGAGTAATAATCCAAACTGTAGCGTGGATTGTAGCGCGCCCGCGTAACCGTGTAGCCAGTGCCGCGGCGGCTTCGTAGCGAGTTGGACGTCAGTGCTACGCTGCTACGATATATTCTCATTTAATCGGGTGCAAGTCGAAAGAGCGAGTCAAGTCTCGGACTTGCTTTTGTCGTGTATAGTGATTGTGTTGTGTTTAAATTTCCCAACGTGCAGAATTAATGAATTAGTTAAAAAAGTTACTTTGGACAGGTAAAACTTTAATGTGCTCGTAAAACGTGCTCGCTATACCAACGTCGACACTTGAAGGTTTTTTTTTGTTTTATTCGTCGGACGTTACACGTTAAGCGCATGAAACTAATGGCCTGTTAAGATAACGGAAGGCTTTCGTGGGATTCTAGTTATAAGTTTATTTAAAGAGTATTATACGCGCGCCCGCATAATTCGCTCCCGGTTAACCCGCTAACGACTCTCCAATAAAACCTCGGGGGTTTTATAATTTTTTCTGTAAAAATAATATTATAATGCGGATAGACAAGAGAATGAAATTAGCTTAAGGCGCGACACGTAACCCGAGCGACGTTGATTTATGGGTGGTGACATCACAGAATCAGGTATTGACGTCTGAAAGGATTTCATATTACAGCAGACGGTAGGTAAGCTGAACTATATACTACCTATAAGTATAAATTTTGAATTATATACATTATTTTTTTAAGATATATATACGTCACGTTGAATAAATGTACGAAACTTAGAGAATAATATTCAAAGATTTTTTTTAAACTTAGTCCGTTTCAAGTTATCTTATATAATACTAAGTGAGGCTCAATGCGCTTGTACCTGCTGCATTCAAGTGGCGTTAACTTGTTCTAAACTACCGTTTATGATACTGAGAAGGAATTTCAAAAGAGTAAAAGGAAAATAATATTACTGATATAATTATTTGCAATGGTACATATTGTTATGGTACAAATATCAGGAATTAATAAAAAACCTTAAGTATTTTCTTTCCTATTATTTTGTATAAAAAAATTAATGTAACTTTTATATTATATTACTTTACAAAAAAAAAAAGTACTGTATTTATTCTTACTTTGGCCACTAATTTATCTTGCGGCGGAAGGCACAAAATAATAAATAATTATAAAGATTTTGTGAAAACTGATGCGCATTATAACTCAGTAATAGGAAACTCCAAATAGGTGGAAGGAAAATATTACATAGTAAGATTTTTTGTAAGTGGAATCTGAGACTGGAGTTAAAAACATCTGCAATGTAGATAGGACTCTCAAAAGTCTAGCCCGCTAAGTTTATAAGCCATTAGTGGCGAAGGCTCCTTAGAAGCCAGTTCCTACCGGCTTCCCTTTTGTAATTTATCATTACACTATAAACAAGCAAAATATTCAAACTTATTTATTTAATATCAAAACTCAATTATTATTTTTTACATTCAACGACATCTGTCGGCCAGATACGTAAACATTACTAGGAAGCGGCACAGTAAGCCCTTTTTATTGCGACGCGGTACGACCTCTGGCGAATTCCTGTAAAATTGTTCGGCTTATTCAATAACACTAGCGCGGCCCGTGCGCCGCCGCCCGCCGCCGCCCCGCCGCCACCGCGCCGCCGCCGCGCCGCCCGTTACGCATTGTATAGTATGCAACAAACCACGCAAAATTGTACCTTAAATTGATAATGATTTAAGGTTCAATTTACGCTAAAAAAGCAAGAGGCAAGCCGCAGCTTCTCCGGCATTTCGTGTGTTTAGGTATAGATATTACTTATTACAATAGCGAAATGCGGAGTTTAATGTATTTATAAGTGTTGTATTTACATTTTTACAATATATTCATGGTTCATGCAATTAGTTTTAAATGTTTTTAATTACAAAATGTGTAATATTAATATTATGGTTTTAATGGAAATTACTAATCGTTAGGAGCGTCCTAATATGTTTAGGTTATCGATTTTACAAATAAAGTTAGTGTTTAGATTTTAGGACGTGCTCGATCCTCGCCTGAGGAATACATTGTCTTACTAATGTTACAACTGATAAATGCGGGGCTATCGTACTTGTTAACATATTGAGTCTAGGTTTTTATTTCTTTTATATTAATCTTATATTCACGTGCAGTTTAGAAATATACTTTTTTATTTTTCTCATTATGTAAGCATTGTTTACTTTTTATTTCATGGACATTGTAAATATTGTATAAGTACATAGGTAACGAAAATATTAAAATTTAATTGACGGCCGCAATAGGCAGATGCCACAATATCACTTACCAAATAAAACCCATTATTTTAGTTTGGTGAGTAAGATTCTCGAAGCAATAATTTGCTGGTGGGAGGATATTCGCAAAGGTCCGAATATAAGGACACACGTGCATAAGTGTGTCGCGTTTTGCGTTCATTCTGTGAAACATCACACAGTAAATTTTTAATCTCTATTCGGACTGCACTACGCTTACTATCAGTCGCATTCACAGATTACTTAGTACTAGTCGCATTGTAGTCATTTCGTAATCCCTTAGCCCTTCTAATATTATAAATGTGAATGTTAGTTTGTTTGTTACTCTTGCACGCAAAAACTACTCAACCGATCATCATGAAACTTTGTACACATATTCTTGGAGGTATTAGAAGTAAAGTATACTTCTTTTTATTCCGAAAAAAATAGTGTTCCCGTGGGATGAAGAAGGAATTCCGATATATTTGCTACTTTTTCATACTCAAAAAGATGGGATGGGACTGGATTACATTTCATTAGTGAGAATGAGACGGGGCGGGCGGGATATAACGGGATGGGACGGGACGGGATGGGAGATTTCAAATAAAATTAACCACGCAGACGAAGTTTGCGGGCAGAAGCTAGTAACAGGATAAAGAAAATAAACATATTTTGTGTTTTGAGCTTCGGCTTCCCTTTTAAAAAATGTCACCCTTCGCCACTGTAAGCCATATATATACATATATATAATGTATGTCAGCTAATATACATACGTACAGCTGGACACGAACCTTCTCTACAATTGAGAGGGATTCTTCCTTAGTGCGCTACCCTGGCTTAGTGGGGATTGGTAGATTTCATATACCTTTGAATTTCTTTGAAAATCACTGAGATATACAGAGTTTTTCACGATTTTTTCTTTGCCGTTGAAAAGAGTGATAAAAAGTTAACTATTGCATCATTGTACAAAGTTCCTGGACTCAAACCTGTCACTTTTATTTTATAAACTGGTTCTTACTAACTACGCAAAATTTGGGAAGCTGGGATAAAATGTAGGCTATCATTTAAAAAAAACACCTGACCGTTAAAGTTGTCGATATTGGCAGATCTTTGAATGTAATTTATTTCACGAAAAATACAAATAATAATTTTCACCGCAAGTATTTTATTTTTCAACTTCATGCAGAAATTATTTATTAAGGTGTTAGCCAGCTCAATACCAATCGCACTTCGAATCCACTTGAAATGTAAATCGTGTTTATGAAAAATGATAATCGAACTCATCTCAGAAGCAATAATAATGTAACAAAGCGGAGTTTTTTCGCTCTCAAACCAAAATCGAATCGCGGATGCAGTGTCAGGTTCTAATTTACTAAAGTGATTTCATCGGAACGAGATCAGAAACAATCCTTTCTATTCTGCACCGGTTCGTTTCGATGAGAAATGTAGATTCAATTTTTTTTATTTCACCGCGATTTGTCGTGATACGGTTTTGCTGACGTTTCGGGGTTTTGTTTTTGTACTTGTATTAACGAAGTTGTGTATAATATATTTCGTTGGGTTACTAAGTAGTTTATTTAGGATAGGTCTGAATTAGAAATTAAATATATACTTTCTGTAATTATATTTATTAAATTCAGGGGTCCTTACTTTCATCTTATTTTAACAAAAATAGAGTTTTTGAACTATTATTTTAATAACCATAAACTCCATGGCGTAATGGCTAATAAATAGCTTAAAAATGAGGCTGCAGGTTAATTTTCCACAAATATGTATTTTTTTAAATTTTGGGTTTGTATAAGTCACCCGTAGTTGGTAATGCCCGAACACAGAAATAGCAATCTCATTGTAATTGTTTATCTACCAAATGCCTGTTTTTGGTATACGAATGCCAAAATATCAAATGTAGGTCGGAACATCATTGCCACTAATGAAATGTACAGCGAAATAATCTTCATTTAAATCTGTACACGCAAATATTGATTTACTGCAGTAAAACATACATGCATAAGCTCACGCCTAGATCACTGATGGGATAGGCAGTGGTGCTTATAGTGACACTCATGGTTCGCTGATTGTTTTCGCCTTAAGATGCAACGACGCCTATTGCCAAATCTAGTACAATTTCTAGTCGCTGGAAAATAACATGAGATTTTTGAAATCAAAAATCCAATTGGGAATTGATCTCAGGATCCTGAGTTATTAATCGGCCGACTAGATCAATGTAATTATTTAGGTTTATAATATCACGGCAGGGTAATTGTTTATATTGGTCCTCTGAACCACAATTTGCAGTTTCCAACCCGGTAACTAAAAATCGTTGTATAGCCTAGAGGTATTTATATGAGTAAGGACATTATAATTAATTATTTCGAACCTGGGTTCGTAGAGGGGTTAATTTTTTTTTAAGTAATTTCTATTAATTTTATTTTCGCAATGTAGTAAGTATATCGTAATTTCAGGATTCTTAGAATCATACATACATATTTAAGCACACGCCTTTTTCCCAGAAGGGGTAGGCAGAGGTGCTACCAGGACACCAACATTTCGCCTTATATGTTCCGTCCTATGATGTGATAGGGGGCGAGCCTATCACCATATAGGGCTCAAATTCCTGACTCCGGGCTGATAATGAATAGAAAAATCCAATATCACTTTGCCCGACTTGGGATTCGAACCCGAGACCTCAGCTTTGCAATCGTTCAGTAGTACGACTGCGCCACCGAGGCAGTCAAGTCTGAGTATCATGCTGATTTTAATCCTAAATAAATACATATCAAAGCCAATTTGATCAAGGTTTTCATAGATTTTCCCTAGAGGGCGCTACTTCATACGATTTTCCATTCTATCCATCTACTTACTAGCCTTTCGTGGAGTATTGCCCTCTACGAATGGAAGACCCCACGCAGTGTTTAGCCAATCATAGTCGCCACTTCAGCTGTTTACTTCAAATGTTATTGGGATTTCTGTATAGTCAATATATTCATAGTTTTACCTTCATAGGTCATAGTTTTCATATTAGGTCTTATTTGAATTTCGTGGATAGGTAATATTGTGTAGTATAGTTTCAATAACTGGTATTACGAAATCATTCAATAATGTTATAATTAAAATACCAATAAAGGCCGAAACAAATTAATTTTCAAATTTCTATCATGTTTTACGACCTTGAAATAGAATCCTGACTTAGACTTATTTCCCTAAACACGGTGCAGTTCTTTTTCATATTAAAAAATCTGAAAATTCAATCTTTACTATCAAAATCTCTATTCTGTAGGTATGTCCAAGTAGGATACTTGCAATTACATCGATATTTCCCGCATACGCGTATATAGGCGTGTATGTTATGTATATAAACACACTTAGCCCTATATAATACATACCTAGCCCGAGTTTCGGTTACACAAAGCAAACATCAATGTTGTTTCGTGTTAACAGCGTTATTTGATATATAACATTTGTTATTTCAATGTTAAGATTTCCTCATAGAATGTAATATATTTTTCCTTAGTACATAATGTAATCTTGTAGTTTGGTACGTGAAATATTGTAACCAGAAAACAGGGAAAGTATTTTTTCTCTTTACTACTTTGGTGATCGCGGGTTTTAATCCTAAGGTACACCTCTGACTTTTCAGAGTCATGTGTGTATTGATAGTCAATTATCAGATACTATAACGGCGAAGGAAAACATCATGAGAATATCTGCATACCATAGTGATTTGTAAGAAATTTGTATGGCCTGACCCTCTAAATCGTCCTCTTGATTGTAGAGGAGGCCCGTGCTCTGCAGTGGGACGTATATGGGCTAATACAGTTCTCGCATCGCATAGGAGTAGGCAGAGCACCATCTATAGTGAGGTGTATTCATTTTAATCCCAAGATGTAGTAGACCCTATTGCAAAGACGTGTATATATTCCGTTGCCGGATAAAACTTATGAGATTTTTGAAACCATAAAATTTACACAACATGAATTCTCAGCTCATACACGCCGCTACTAAACTCAGGCTTACAATTTGTAATAATTTGGACGTAATTTAGTTGTTTGTGACAGAAAAGTCAAAGTCAGCAGCATATAAGCTCGTTTGCTAAAATAATATCCGTTTTTGCTTTGTGGATTTCTATTATTTTAATGAAACAATTTTTATGATTACGTATTTTGAAAATTTTGAAAACAAAGTGACTGGGTCGAGTCGAAATAATTGTGGAAATAAACAACAAGTTGTAATTATCTATGCTGTCGGGTTTTTCGAACAGACAGAATTCAGGTCGCTTTAGGAATCTGAATATCAAGTTTCTTATTTGCTTCTTATCAGTATTAAATTCCGTCATTTACTCCAACAGATTGCTATCTGTTGGAGTAAATGACGATGATGTGCTCATCATACTTATTTATTTATATCCTTTATTGTACACCAAATAAAATGTAACAAAAAGAACAATATAATAAATAGCAGTACAAAAGATGGTCGTATCGCTCAAGCCAATCTCTTTCCGACTACCTTGGGATGGACTTAAGAGAAGGAAAAAGAAAGGGCAGTCAATTGTGTAACTGCAGGGTTAAGCTTGACTGTAAAAAAATAAAATAAAGAAATATTCAGCAAAGAATTGACATTAATAATTATTAACACAAAATTCGAAACCACCAAACCGCCCAATAAAACGAACTCAACCTAAATCGATCACCGCATATTTGCATCGAACAAATCCGATATCAAAACTTATATCTCGAAATAGCGTATTATGGGCTAGCTTGTACGAATGGGATCCGTCCTGAGTCAGCGGATCGGGCGATTCGATAAGAACCTAACTTATTGGCCGATGTTGACCGGACGATGGCTCCTAGCAATCGTTCGGGCCCGTACGGTGTAAATCGGCTTTACGAAACGAGATATGTCTCAGTGCGGGTGACGCTTTGTTTGCTGAGCTCAGGGTGCCCGCTCTTCGTAAATGCTGAATGGAATATAAATATTGCTGGACTGTTTCTAGTTTGGGGTGGAGGCAAAATTTGTAAGGTTAATTATAGTCCTTGAAGAAATAGGTAGGGCTAAGTAGGGTAGGTAAAAGTAGTTCAATTAAATAATATCAATCACAATACAAATTACTATCGTTTTGAATCATAGGCTGGTCACTCTTCGACAAAGGCTTCATCCGGAATTTCCACAACGGTCTGTTGGATATTGCATACGGCGACTCTCTAAAATCTATATAAGGTCATCGATTCACGTACAATATATCGACACAAAAATATTTCATAAGTGAATTATAGCTCATGCAGTTTTACTCCAAAATCGTTTAGCATGTCTTAGACTTCATGGGGCGGAACATACAAGGCGTAATGTGGGTGTCCTGGTAGGACCTCTGCCTACCCCTTCTGGAAAAAAGGCGTGAGTTTATGTAGGTATGTATGTATGTCTTAGCTTAAGGATGAAATTATACCGCCATAAGGTAAGACTAAAAACACTTAACTAATAATTCCAAATGTCACAATCACGCACAAGCTTAGACCGGTGAAGCTAACTAAACAGACATGTTAGTCTAAATAAACCCATCCATTCATAAACCCGCATTGTGCCACCACTGTGAAATAAGAGCCTAAGCGCCAATGTAATGTGGTAAAGACCCACCCGAGTATAAATATAAGTAGATAACTACACAAAGTATACCAAGTCTCTCAAATCTTAAACACCAACACGGCTTATATCAGCTCGAAGTCCCTTTCCCGGATTAACGCTTTTGTTTGCATAAAACGTTCATTTTATATTCAAAACCATTACACAAAGTAAACGCACGCATTAAATTATACAAAGAATTTAAAAGCACGTAATCGAATAAAATAAACAGAATAGCAACTTAATTACGTGGTAAAACTACTCGACCAACCGTGCGAAGCGATTCGCTTTTAAATTGTTCCAGATAAAAAGAAAAGGAACTGACATTAACACAATGTATGCAGGAGGGGGCGATAAAAAATAAAATGAAGCACAGAAACACGGCCGCAACGTTCGAGCAATAAAAGAATAAACTTTACGTAAGTGAGTTTCATAAAGAAAGCAAATGTTTGTACCCTAACAAATAACGCAATGTACAGGCAACAATCGAAATATTCGCAAGTAATATTACGTTGTTACGATATAAAACGACTGTTTGGTACGGAAGATGAGGTGCCATTGGAATTCAAATATTTTTTTGTAAATAGGATTATTTTTTATTGAATACGTTACAGTTTTCTTTTGTTTTCATGCGCTTAACTACGTTACCACAAAATATGATGGTAGATATGATGTAGATTTGATAGAGTATCCATACCGTAAAGACAGCCATCGGTCCAATGCCGGTCCGCTTAAACCTTGCAAGCGCCGCAGAAGAGACAAGGAACAGTATGCTGAGCTGACTGCCAACCTTCACTAGTTGGAGAGGTACTACAAGAAGAAGCTCAAACCTGAAATATACGCGCTGAATCGGAGACGGAATAATCTTGCTTGTGACGACGTTGTTTCCCACAATTGTGCACGGTGTTTACGGCGGATACAAATTTTACTACCACCAGCAAATAGATTTTATATTTATGTGATTATAGATGATTTTAATGGCCGCCACACACGTAAATATATAACTGTGCAAGTTTGAGTTTGCTATAGGAACGTGTGTGGCTTAAGACTGACACAGATACGATCTTCTGTCGCGAAAGCGCTGTTTTCAAAATAATAAGGATAATTTTTCTCCCTTCACGTGTTAATACTGTGGATATGCTAATACTATTAGATTACGCGTATAAATGCTTGTTGTTTATATTATGAAAAAATGTCTCATAGTTTTTTCAAATTTATTTGTAGTTCCAAATTTTGCGACACGTCAACAGATTAAAGATGAAATACTTTCCATATTAAACACACGTTCTTGCAGCAAACTCAAACTTGCACAGTTATATAATAACGTGTGTCGCGGCCACTAATATCATCTATAATCACTTGAATATAACATTTTATAGTACATTGAAATTTTAACAGTACTTGGGTATCTGGCGCCAAAATAAATAGCTAAGAGAAAATTCCTGAAAGTCTATAATAGTAACATAGCATCGAAATTCCAATGATGAGACATAATATATTTTTTCGACGAAAATACTTTTAAAAATACGATGAGCACTATCTAAGTGGAAAAACGGAATGCTAAAAAAAAATATTCGATTATTATTTGCAATTCTTCGAAAAGCTTGTGCGATATTGTCTTCTCGGAAATTTCACAATTTTCGACGCCGAGTTAATTGAATCCATTTTGTATGGAGTTGTAATAATTGATCAATTAAAATAGGTAATTTATTAAATTGAAAATATATATTATACTACATATTTTAATTACCAGTACATCTCTTGGCGTGTATGTTAATATCGGTTGGTACTGCGTGTGTACGCACTGTAACGGTGAAGGAAAACATCGTCAGGAAACCTATATGCCATAGCGATTTGTAAAAAAATATATGGTATGTAAAGTCCGCCAACCCGCACTAGGCCAGCATGGTGGACTAAATGGCCTAACTCCTCGTAATCTTACTCTAGATTGTAGAGGAGGCCCGTGCCCTGCAGTGGGACGTATATGGGCTGATACAGATACTGTATTTGGACAGCTTTGCCGAACTAACAAATGCGATGTGGTCACTTAGTCATATAAGTATATAACACATATCGTCATGTCTGGTCGGCACCGGTCTAACATCAACCTATTTGAAATAAAACAAGTTTATAAATGACTAGCGGCTCAGCCCAGCTTCATCCGGGAGCAGATAGTTTTTAAGTCCAGCCCACTTCAACAACATATTATAGTTTTCGCAGCGCACGCGATGTTAAGAATATTAGGTATTTTTTCCCCATGGGTTACATTATTGGAGTTTTAAAAAGGATCCCTAATTTTTTTATTATAATATTATAGCCTATGTCACCTGAGGATAGTGTAGCTTCCTAACAGTGAAAGAATTTTTAAAATCGGTTCAGTAGTTTCGGAGCCTATTCAATGCAAAAATCAAACAGTCAAACCTTTCTTCTTTATAATATTAGTATAGATTCACTAAACATGCATTTTGACAATTAAACATTAAATAAAATTAAAAACAGTTTGTGAAATAATCATGAATGCAACCATCGCGTTGATGAAAACCAAGATATACATCTTTAGCTCAAAGATATTCAGGGTCGTGTTTCTTCCATTCTCTGACAATAGCAAAGGCGAAATTTCTAGAGAGGTGTCCTTGAGCCAGTTGCTCTGTTACAGCTGTTATAGCGCTATTAGCACCCGAGCTGTGACGTAAAACTATCTGTAGCTACAAGCATTCTTGATTTAAGAAGGCTATACATTAATCATGAGCTGAGTTCGATTTTCTTTTATTTTTATACTGTCACGGTGCTGTGAGACTGTTTTGGCACTTCATTTCATGTAATTAGTATTGTATGTAGTACTAATACATACTCATAATTCACATACATGTCACTATCGTTTTCAATGCAGGTGTGTCGCGTTTCGGATGCAGCATGTGTATATCTGGTTTTGAAGAGAAAAGAAAAGAAATAATTACACTCAAAAGTCACCTACATATTTCCGAATTCTAAGATCGCGTTTTGTGTCGAGGAACTACAAAAATTTTCGATCTCTCAAACACCCAGTCCCGAAACAAATACCTGTGGATCACACAAAAATTTCGAAGACACCGGTATATTATTTTTAATTAAATAAAAAACTATAATATCAGTGCTGACGGCTTAACATAGCCTTCATGACAGCCTCCGTGGCACATTTAGTTAGGCGCCGGCTGTAAAACGACAGGCCGCGGGTTCGATCCCAGCACCGAGACATGTTTGTATGAACCACAAGTGTTTGTTTCGCATCTGGGTGTTTGTGAGACCGAAAGGTATCTCGTAGTTCCTGATACTCACGACACAAGACTCGATCTTAGTGCGGGGTCGTGACTATGTATGTAAATGTTGGGTGTTATTTATTTATATTAGTTTAATGCGAAAACTAGGCCAGCGTGGTGGACTATATGGCCTAACCACTCTCAATCGATTCTCTCGATTGTAGAGTAGGCCTGTGCCCTGCAGTGGGACGTATATGGGCCGAAATAGAATGCGAAAATATTTGCTATCATCTACCAAACTATATTCTATATTTAGATTTACTTCAGGTCACGGGTACCTCGAAAATGCCTGATACAAACTATGCAACTAATTACAATCCACCTGTACGACCTATCGAATTTGTCACGCCATGACAAAAGCTGTTCCGTACTGTATGCGGAGTGGTAATCCGATACGGTTGTGTCGTGGATCAACGGTTATCAGACACGCTTTCATTGTGTTCCTGTTTACCTTGTATCGTAACTTTGACAGGGCTTCAGAGGTAAAATGAATTATTTTTAGTGCCTATAATAGGGTAGCATAGATGGCCAAAAGGTTCTGGAGTAAAGGCCACGTACAGGCAAGCGAATGACCTGGTTAAGGTTGCAAGAAGTCGCTGGCCGCATCCAACAGGATTACATAGAGATCTATGGAGGAGGACTTTGTTCAGCAGTGGACTTCCTGTTGCTGAAGAGAGAGAGAGAGACTGACTATTAATACAAATAAAATAGAGATGATGAGATAAGATCTTAACAGGCGACATAATTATCCTAGTTTGTTTGTAATCGGAAATACGCACGCTGTATTCGATTAGCTACTTATATGCTTGTGTCACTAAGACGCATTTTCATCATCGTAAGCTTTAGTATGAATACAAGCGGACACAAATATTTTGCTATTATGTTAAAAGTTACGCAAAAATGGACGTAACAATAATCCTATAAAAGTAACTCAAAAAATATTCCACGTACTTTTTCAATATGTACTAATAAAATGGAGCAAGGTTTTCATAAGAGTATTTTCTTTATTACAGAGAATAGGCAATTCGAATGTATATAATTTATATTGGAAGGCAAAGGAGGCTTTCATTAATTCAAATATATAGGTACTTACAGTTTTCTCATTCGTTATGGGAACTTTGTTAAGCATTTTATTATATTTCGAGTTAACTGATGCGTGAAACGCAATTATCTTACTTTTCCTGTTAAGTGATTCTTTTACGCTCGAATGAAGCTAGTTTTAACTACGAGAGGAAAGTTTTAATTTATAATTAACCTAGCTCTTTGTATTATTTTTTACTTATAAGTCGATCCTTGTTAGTATGACGTCATGAATCCATTTCGTGACTTTTCCAAATCAGTTCGAAAATCAGTATTCCAAAGTTGAGCTTCTATGTTACAAAATATTGACTTTTAAAAAAATTACTAAACTCCGGCTGTGAAACAAGAGGCTGTGGGTTCGACCTCCGCCCCGAAACAAATATTTGTGTGATCCACAGGCGTGTTTTGGGTCTGGGTGTTTGTGAGACCGAAAAAGTCCTCTTCTTGTTCTTGATTTGTTTAAATTTGTCTCTATTCGACTTTAAAATATACACACCATAGTTACAATAAGGCCTCCTTCAAAGTTTGTTGTGCGTTGAAAATATATTTTTTTGCTTTGTACAAGCTTTGTTACTTTTTCTAGTCAGTTGAATTTCCAATGCTAAACTGAGAAAATAAAATTATTCCCACAGTAACCCCCATAGGTAATATACTATGGGTACGTAAACTTTTTGGTAAAAAATATCCCATTGATTTATTAGTCAATGATTTTTGGTGTACAAACCACTGACGCGATTGTCGTCATACATCGTATGAAATGTATTATAATGGCCACAGACATAATAATGAAAAATAGAATATCGTAGCAAAAGCTATAGTTTGTAATTTTCATAGCATAATAGACTCTTGCAAGCGGGATGTCAATATCCTACGGGATACAGGAAGAATAGTTCCGTGTGTGCGATGTTTCCTTTAATGACGTGCTTGTGTAAGGTCTTTTATCTTTCAATACTCTTTTTTGTTAATACCAAACAGATAGTTGCTATACTCGGTGTATAAATATTAAAATAAAATAAACTTATTTGAAAAATAAATGGATAACTTCAGTAATTGTAAATTAGAATCTATAGTCGCAGAAATTACGTTAAACATCCGGTAAATGAAGCGGAAAGTGAAACTGAAGCGGAAACAGAAACATTAAAAATCTTACGGAGCTACCGCAGTTTCAGAACCGATTTTTTTTTACTTGCATTAATACTAATTGTTTACTATAATTCCTAAATCAACAAATCGTTGTGATCACTAATTTAAGCCCCACCAGTTAACCCCATCCATCAAAAAACAGTCAGCTCCACTTACGTAATCAAGTAATATTGACCGGGGCAAAAGGGGGTTTTATCGCATTTCAATCGCTGTTTGCGTGTGTTGTCAACGGTGTACCGTTCGAGTTCTCTTCCGGGACCACTCGTGCCCTGGACAAGATTACGGTTGTCGTTACCCCGGTAGATACGGGTGGTTTAGTGAGGTGCCATCTATGGGGTAATTTGTCACTGTGATAGCAGTTTAGCTGGGGACATAGAGGAGTTTTGTAAATGGTTCACGTAAAGGTGCTTTGTTAAAATGGAGTTTGTACGAATGGTGGTATCTGGACATGCATTAGCGCAATTTTAAAGTTTACTTAACTTTTATTTACTTCATGCGATAAAATATTACGGTAGTTTACTAATTTTTATTTTTATAAATTGACAATTTATTTTGTTTTATTTTTAATTAGAGGTATTTTAAAAAAATATTAGCTGAGTTGTTTTACAATCTATTTAAAAGCTTTGTGAGAATAACGATGTTATTGATCAAGACGGAGTTTCATTCTTAGCCAGAGAAAACCATTCCTAGAAGTATATCTTTCCAGTTACAAATAGAGAGAACCGAATGAGGACCTGAAGGCCATTCCATACATTCATAACAAAATATTTTATAGTATTAGACTTCCTTATTACATCAAATGAAACTTAAGGAATTTCCATATAATAAAGAAACTAAACAAATTGAATATCACTAGTCTATAAGAATCTCTACGACACTGATTTTACCCGTGAAACACATTGTTAACCCTAATATGTTTTTGTAAGGATACCCCTGGTTCTGAGAGCATAATCTTTCGTCTTATCGTCTGAGGACACTCGTGGGCTGTAATAGGGCTGTCGGTAGCTCAGTTAGAAAACATGAAGACCGTTTAGTACATTGCGCTTTGGGGGTAATTTTGTACTACTTATAGACCTATTGTATATTGAACTATTTTTGGGCTGCTTGTTAAGTATGATAAAATAATATTCGTCCTTTTTTATTGCATTTATAACTCCATTAATAAATATAAGGTGATCTATTTTAGAGTAAAAAAAGGTTTTCTGTGAAATATATGCTTGTAGATTTATATACAAGTAATATGAAAAATGATATACCTTCTAATTATTTCTAAAACAATTAAAAAAAGGCCCGTACGAAACACATTAGTGAGCCCGCAATTACACCATACAAACAAACACAAGTACCTCGGAAAGTATTTAAGGCGGGTGTATTTACGCGTCTCATAAAGGTAAATAAAATATTCTATTTTGTTACGGAAGGTCCTAGCCCACGTGAATAAGGGCTGCATGCGTAATAATGAAGGGAACTGGCAGATGTGTTCTTTTACCTTAAGAGGAAGAAATTGCAGAATCTTTTATTTGGTTAGTTGTTTTTTGTCAACGCTTAATGTATTTTATACAAGCTATAATTAACATGTTGATTAGTTATATGTTGCTATCAACCGCCGTATACAGCATTTAAGAACCTGACATAGTGACCAGCATAATGGTCACCTTTCACGTAACGATATGATTGTGCAAGTCTGAGTTTGCACCGGTATACTGGAATGTGCGTGGACAAATAATGCGCAAACTTCGTTCCAATTTTCGATTCGAGACTGTTGCAAACTCGCGTTTGCGCAAACGCACTTGAACGTGTTAAGTGTACCGTGTTTCGGGATCATCTTGTAAGTGTCCAGATACAGAGGCAAAAACATGTGCGCGGACTGCGCCTGACATCAGACACTTTATTGCCATTAAAAAGGCTTCATCTAAGATAATATTTAGTGCTAGCTTTCTAACGATGAAAGAATGATTAAAATCGATTCATTAGTTTTAAAGTTTGTCGACAGAAAACCAGTATTTTTTTTCATTAGCATAGATTGGACAGAACTACTTAAATGACACCATCTACCAAAATTACATATCATTGAAAGGCATAACTGTAGGACATCAGTGGTATTTGGACTATAATCTACTGAGCGTCTAATATACTAAAAGTGTACATATTTTATAAATTTCGAGTAATGATCTGGCTACCAATTGTTAAGAAAACGTCCATATTCAGCAATTGTAAGTAATAAATTATCGATTACTATCATTGTGTTACTGATGTACTGTACTGTATTGATACTTCAATATAAAATATTATTTTACTGAAGGGATAATTATCTTATTACTAATTATCCGTACCTATAGTATACCTAGTTATGCGACCTGCCACCTTATACCCTATATTAAACCCTCAGGGTTAATGGGTCAATAAGGAGTTGTATAGCTGCTTCATCTGAACTGACTTAATGTATTCGATGTACCAGTGGCGAATACCAAGAGTATCAAGTAGACGGTTCTCACAAGAGAATAGTATATAAGCCATGGACATCGCAACGTCAGTTGACTTTGCTTCAAACCATCATAACTAACACAAGTCTTTGTCTTTGTTAGAATTTATCATTTGTGAATTATTTGAAATAAATTATTTTTATTTACAAATACGCTCGAGATAATTTGACTGGCGCAGTCGGGTCGGATTTAATATCGCGTTAAAAGTAGGTTCGGAAGGGACACAAAAATAGGTCGCCGAATTGTACTACCAACGCTAAAGATAAATAATCCGCGAACCACAAAAATATAAATTAGTCAAGTACGTAACAAGTGATAAAGAAGCAATTTCCAGCATGGGAAGAAAGAGCAAGTGAGTAAATCCTTTCATTCCTTCCTATCGCTTTCCTTCCTTTTTAATTGGACTGAAAATCGCCAATTTTTAAAAAGGCGTGTTTTTCCTTTCATTAGGAAATCCACAAAATAGCGCCGTAATCTTGGACTAACATTGCCAATTTTACGTAGAAAAATAATTTGAATTAATTATTTTTGCCTTTGATATCATTGTGTTTTTGTGTTGTATGTGCATTATTTATTAAAACAATGAATCAAATACAGCTAATCCCACGGGAGATAATCGAAATCATCCCTAGATATGACGGCGACGAACGGTTGCTTAGTCTATTTTTAAATAAATGTGAGTACGTTATCAGAAGCTTTAGAGGCGATAACAGTGTAGCTCAGCAAACATATGTGTTTCACAGTGTTACAAGTAGACTGACGGGAAAGGCCGCAGTATTACTCAGTGAAAGACAGAATGTAGCATCTTGGGATTTATTAAGGGAACTATTAGTTCAGCATTTTGGTGACAGTAGGTCAGAAGAATGTATAGCCATGGAGCTAGAAAGCATTAAAATAAATTCAAACGAATCGTTTATCGAATTGTGTCACAGAATCCAAAATGTTAGGAGTTCTTTGATAGCAAAAGTAAATCTTTTGACGGACGAAGGTATTAAGGCGTCAAAAATGATAATATATAATAACTTAGCACATAAAGTTTTTATATACAACTTGCCTGAGAACTTAATCCAATTTGTGAGATTAAGTAAGTCCACAAATCTGGAGGATACATTATCTATCGTAATGGAAGAAGTTAATTTCCAAAAGGAATTTAAAAATAAATGTGTAAAGCCACAAGCACCTAAAAATTGTGTAACAACTGAATATAATAAAACACAATTTAAGGAGCATAATAATATTTTGCCGAAACCTCAAGTTAAATTTGGAGGGCAAAATCAAAAGCCACAGGGCTTTCAATTCAAAAATCCTGTAAATTTCCAACCAAGACCGCAACAGTTTCCACAATATGTGAATAACTATAAAAGGTCTGGATTTTTCAAGAAAAATCCGCAACAGCAATTTAAGTTTGGCATCCCACAGTCGCAAAATCAGGTACAAGACGTATCAATGCGAACTGTGAGGAATAATAAGCTAGTAGGAAATTTTATAAAGGGAGCCTCAGACAGCCCACCAGGATAGATTATAATAATGTTGATAACATGATAAAACTACCGTATATTAATATACCAAAGTTAGGTAAATTCATGATTGATACGGGTAGTTCTCGCTCATTCTTAAGCCCAAACAAGGCGATTAAATACTTTCGTAAGTATTTATACAACGAACCATTCGAAGTGATAAGTACTCATGGTCGTAGCGAGCATGATACGGTGGCTCAGATTCCGCTTCCGGGAATTTTTAATACGAACTTGATACACAAGTTTTATATTTATCAAGTAGATAAGAAATACGATGGATTATTAGGGTCAGACTTGTTACAAGACCTAAAGGCAAATGTTGATTTTAACAACAAGGTCTTAAAAGTAAAAAATGCGAATATACCAATGGTATATAATGTTGTATCGCAAATAGGGAATAACTCTATAGAATTTATGGATATAGATCCAACTATAGATGAGTCGTTGACAATATCAAAAAATGGTCTTCAACCAAATGACGATAAAATCAAGGCAGTCTTAAAATTTCCTTTGCCTAAGACACCAACGGAAATAAAAAGTTTCCTTGGACTAGTAGGTTACTATCGTAAGTTTATAAAAGATTTCTCAAAAATCACTCAACCTCTTACGAATTGTTTGAAAAAGAGAAATAAAGTGATCATAACCCAGCAGTATATAAATGCATTTGAGAAATGTAAAGAGTTGCTTACTAATGCACCTTTACTTCAATTTCCAGATTTCTCAAAGCCATTCCTATTAACTACGGACGCCTCTAATTTTGCGTTAGGTGCAGTTTTGTCACAGGGTCCGATAGGAAGTGATAAGCCTATTGCATTCGCGAGTAGGACTTTAAATAGTGCAGAAACCCGCTACAGTGCTATAGAAAAGGAACTATTAGCAGTAGTATGGGCATGCAGGCATTTTAGGCCATATTTATATGGGAAGAAATTCACTGTTATAAGTGACCATAGACCGTTAGTATGGGTAAATTCATTAAAAGAACCAGGATGTAGGCTAACTCGTTGGAAGTTGAGATTAGCAGAATATGACTTTGACATAAAGCATAAGCCTGGCAAACAAAATAGTAACGCAGATGCGTTATCGCGTATAAAAATTAACGCAATTGATAATGATAGTCAATCTATGTTAGTTAATACGGACGATGATCCGAGAATAAAGGCGGTGATTCAAGAAATTGAACACGAATATAATAGAATGAATAGGGAAAGACAAAATAGTAACTCTCCCGTAATAATATCATCAGATGATGATGATGAAGATAGGATGAATAGGATAAATAGGATTAATGAATTAGAAAAATCCGTATTTACATATCCTGTACCATCGCTAAATAGCAGCGAATCCAAGAAGTCGTCTGATATTGTAACAATACATTCAGAGGTCAATATGGACTCAGCCGACATTCCTATATTAAATGAGGCGATAGATACTAAGCCTAACCAGATTTTAATATACACGTGGAATAGGAATAGTTACGTCGTAAAAGATTTATCACGAGATAAACAAAAGGTACTAGAAGTTCATATGCCTATAAACAGTGAAGAGTTAGTTAAGACCTTCTTAAAGAATTACATACGTCCTAATATTAAATATTACATATACTTTGAGGATACGGAGCATCGAAAGCTATTCTCGAAAGTTATAACAAATCTTTTCAGAAAAGATTCTATTAAAATTGTAGAATGTACGCTAAGAGTAGTATACATTGAGGACGAAAATGAGCAGAGAAATATCGTAGAAAAATACCACATTGGTAAAACGTGCCATAGGGGTATTAGGGAAACGGTAGCTCACATTAAGAGGTCGTACTATTGGAAAAAATTAGAGGAAACAGTTTCCAGTATTATTAATTCATGTGAACTGTGTAATAAAATGAAGTATGATAGGAAACCGTTAAAGCCTGAACTTCAATTAACACAAACTCAAACTAAACCGTTTCAGGAAATATTTATGGATATATTTTCCATTGAAGGAGTACATTATTTAACTCTAGTAGACGCATTTAGCAAGTTAGGTCAAGCGTTAGAAATATCTAATAGGACCACGCCAGAGGTTATAAGGGCGTTATTAAAGTACTTTTCATATTACGGAGTACCGAATAAAATTAGTTCAGACTCAGGTTCTGAATTCAATAACAATCTTTTAAAAGAAATGTTATCGTTATATAAAATAGAGTTACACATAGGAACTCCTCATAATCCGAACTCAGTAGGAATAGTAGAAAGATTCCACTCTACTATTATAGAGATATATAGACTCGCAAAGTACGAGCGAAAAATTACTGATCCTGTATCAGTTATGACATATGCGATTATGTCATATAATCATTCCATACATACATCAACTGGCCTTACACCATTTGAAGTTGTATTTGGACACACTGAGTCGAATAGTAGTTTTGATGTAGATTTCAATAGAATGTATACACAACAGTTGGTACGTGAGCATTCTAAGAGGACAAAATATTTGTATAATTACTTAACAGATAGAATGTTAGGGATTAAAGAAAAGATTATTGAAAAGCGGGGCGGCGAAAAAGAATTCGACGTTAAACCCGGCGATACAGTTTTCATAAAAGGAGTAAATATAAGGCGTAGCAAGGATAAACCTCGCTATCAAAAGGCCAAAATAACAGAAAATATAATTAGAAATACTGTTATGGTCCAAGCTAAAGATAGAGATAAAAGGGTACCTATTAAAGATATAAAACGTCCTCCACAGGTACATCCTTCTCTTAATCATCCAAGCAGTCCAAAACCTGGCACTTCAACTTCAGCAAATTGAAGCCAACCCAGGTATACTTCCAGTAAAAGAAGGTCGTGCTTACCTTAGTTTATATAACTGGGAAATAGTTAAGATTTTAGATCTACAATTAATATATGAAAACTTGGAATATAATTTTATTAAATATGGAGAAGTAAATTCATATTTAGATAAAAACTTAGATATTCATATTTTAGATGGTAGCATTGTAGACATTAAACTACAAGCAGAATATATAAGAAATATAACTGTAGAAAAGTATGAGCAGTTAATTCCGAATATTAGGGTTAAAAGAGGAATACTTAATCCTTTAGGAACAATTATTAAAGCTATCACAGGAAATATGGATAATGATGACGCAATTAGATATGAACAAATTTTGAGTAAAGTTCAATCTGAGCAAAATGCTATCTCCAATAAAATGACTATTGTCTCTGAAATAGTGGATTCATTAGTTAACTTAACAAATTCTAGTAGGAATAATTTTATTATGTTGGAGAAAAATATGGATGAAATTGAATTATATTTAAATAAAACATATTTTCAACGAAGTAAAGAATTCGTTATAAATACTTTTAATATACTCATCCATAATTTTCAGTTGTTACTTACAAGATTAAGTGAAATTGAAACTATAATAGCATTTAGTAGAATTAATATCGTTCATCAGTCACTATTAAATATTAGTGAATTATATTATATATTGAGAGATGTAGAAAAGGTAGATAAATTAATATTACCTGTTACTGTAGAGAATCTTGCAAATATTGAAAGATGTATAGATATTAAGGCTTACATCAAAGGCAAACAAATAATTTTTATATTATCAGTTCCTACGGTTCAATTAAAAGTGTATAACTATTACCAACTACATCCCTTTCCTATGTTCAATCCAACCCGGAATAACACATTCCTCATTATTCCGAAACATTCCTTTATCCTTATGGAAGGGTTGAAAGCATTAGAGCTCAAGGAGTCATGCAGAGAAATAGATGAACAGATATACTTGTGCTACGAGAGCAACGTGTCGCCTAGTAATGACGACGCATGTATAGCAGATTTAATGAAGTTTTCTACTAATATAACTTCATGTTTGCAATTGCCAGTGAAAGCTAGCAAACTTAAAATTAAAACCATACAAACAGATGTGTGGATAGTATATTCCGAAATTGAAATGTTCATTATGGAATATTGTGATGACAATATAAGCCAGTATAAAATATTGGGATGCCTGTTATTCACCTACCGAGTGTTGCTGAGCATCCAGAGTTCCAGAGGACTTCCGTCAACCTGGACAACTATAATATGGAAGATCTACGGGTGTTGTCTCGTGTTCTACAAAGTGATAGTGAAGTGATAAAAGACGAAGGGCAAATGCCACCAGTGAATATACACAGTGTTAGCATAGGAACTATTGTACTTTACCTCATATTGATTTTTGTATTGTTGTATTTCGTGTTTAGTAATAGAAAATTTATATTGTCAAAATGTGTCCGAAATCATCATCCGAAAAGTGTTTCAGGAAATGATTTCGTACTTAAGGAGGGAGGAGTTATGCGACCTGCCACCTTATACCCTATATTAAACCCTCAGGGTTAATGGGTCAATAAGGAGTTGTATAGCTGCTTCATCTGAACTGACTTAATGTATTCGATGTACCAGTGGCGAATACCAAGAGTATCAAGTAGACGGTTCTCACAAGAGAATAGTATATAAGCCATGGACATCGCAACGTCAGTTGACTTTGCTTCAAACCATCATAACTAACACAAGTCTTTGTCTTTGTTAGAATTTATCATTTGTGAATTATTTGAAATAAATTATTTTTATTTACAAATACGCTCGAGATAATTTGACTACCTAGCGTATTATGTTTCTAAAAAACAAAAACAAAAGAGAAAGAGTAAATATTACACAGACAAAAAATTTGACTTACGATAATTATTTATTATTTATTCTATTTCTTAAGACGTTAGCGATGGCGTTTGTCAAATTGCCAAGGGCAGTATGTTCTACTGACAAACAGCCTGGACGGTAAAATATCCGTCAAAGAAAACATCAATTATTAATTCCTTCAATTATTAATTGTTATTTAGAAACCTTAAGAGGGACAAAGAGGAATCATGAGAACGAGTTCGAGATTTTGATATTATTCAAGAGCTGCATGAAAAATAGCATAAAAGACACATTATATTATACACTGCTAAATATAAGAGCGATGTAGGCCAACGACGCGTCCTCGAACACTTGATCACAAGCTTAGAACCCAGATTGATAAAACGCTATATTTGTTAAACTAGTAATCTGGATTACGATTTTAACTAGCTGACGTGGCTTAATGACTGCTATCCTGTGGGAGCAATCGGGACCGGTAGCTTATAGAGCTCTGTAATTTACTGAAGAACCTTTAATTCCCAGTGTAGTTTTCACGTTTTATTAACTGAATACAGTGCTTGAGCGCAAACATTTCAACACAATTGCGATGTAGCGCTGTCGTGAAGTAATTATGAGTTATGAGTAATAATTAATTGATATTAATAAAAATTATAAGTATTTGTAACTCATAGTCTTTAGCTAGTATCAACGCAAAATGTACATTAGAAAAATATATGTTTTGCGTTAGCTCTAGCCAAAGTATCTGATAAAGACACCCAGCTAACCCAGAAAACATGTGGATCCGATATAAAAATTTATCCGTAAGATTTAATCCCTTTCAATTGTGGTTTCGATCAACAATTTTCGGTATAGTCAGCCAGTAACTTAATTGACCGATCGGTACTGAAGTCTGAAACATACAATAAACTGAAATGGAATTGGCAATTTTTTTTTAACATGATCAGGTATTTGATGGTGTAAAATGAAGACGCATTGGCGTGTCACTAGTCCGCTGACCCGGCGCAAGGTTACCCAGATTTATTACACGGACATATTTCACATCCATGGGGAAATTTTGCATGGTTTTTCAGTGGTTCTAACAGGGTTTTGTAGCAACAAATTATTTTTTGGAAAGGTTCTGACAGTTTATTTATGGTGTGGTGGTATCAGACACTTTTGCGTTATAAATCAGATTTATCAGGGTTTATTCGACTACAACTAGGGAATAGTTGTGAATAATTTATTCCATTAACTGTAGAAAGCATGTCCATTAATGAAAGTACCTACCAAAAAATACCGTATGAAACGACGTTAAATGTCGTAATATTATGTTAATGAATAATAATAGATTATTGGCTTTCTAAAAGAATGTACCTTAGTTTGGCTCGTCTATATTGATATGAGTCACGTCCTGGATGATACCACTGAATGCTGAGTGATATTAATAAAGACTATCACCAATAATTGCTTTCTATTATATATCTATGATCTTTTACAGCTATCATAAGTCTACCGCTGAACATACGCTTCCTCCAAAAAAACTCACAGCGACTTCTTGCAAGCGGGCTGCATCCAACGACTTCCTACGAACTTTATTACGTCGTCTATCCACCTTGTGGTTGGACGTCTGATTTTGCGGTTACCAGTACGAGGAGTCCACTTAAGAGCTTTATACTCTGATTGGAACGTTTTACACCATTCCTTTATTTTCCGCTTTCAAACA
Source organism: Deilephila elpenor (assembly GCA_949752805.1). NCBI lineage: Eukaryota > Metazoa > Arthropoda > Insecta > Lepidoptera > Sphingidae > Deilephila > Deilephila elpenor. The sequence goes on along the minus strand of OX457107.1, from coordinate 9,396,173 downwards.
TTTCCCTTTTTCTAGCCCATGATTCATACATTCAATAATCACTGATTAATATCAAATTGCACGATCGTTTACCCGCTACAAAAAAGGTTCATTGTCCCACCGATATAAAAGCCAGTGCGCAATCTTTCCCGTTGAATTATCACCGCAACGCGCATCCAGCGAAATGCTCAGCTAAAGCCGTTGTGATTGAAATGCAGGGGGCGATGTTGCCGGCAACGTAATTACACCGTACTGCGCGAACGGACGCACGCTTTGACAAACTGTTACGCAATTATTAGCACTGCTGCTTTGGGGGCGCGTCCCAGTGGGGGGTAATAGGTCAAATTGCAATGGCCATAAATTGAGGTCTATTGAATATTTGGGTTGGATTGAAACTGGAAGGAGTACTTGGGTTTAGGGAGTGTCCAGACGGAGCATCTGCCTCTAAAATTCCTTTGGATCGATAATGGCACGCATTTGACACCTCATACAGAATTTGGACAAGTCTTTACGATTCATTAGTATTTAACATGCAACGAAGTAGTTAGCTTTTGCCAAATTCGGTTATCTAAAGGTTATATTAAAGCACGGCTTAGGTACTAACACAGCGAGTAAGTGCCGATAACTTAACCTTACCCAATTTTGATTACCAAGACCCATTTTAATCTGAACCAAAAAGTACATCTGTTCGCTTCCTCTACGACAGAGACCCAAAGCAATTATTAGCAGTCGTGCATTATATAATAAGTTGGGGACTCGTTTATACCCAGACTTTCGCACGCCCTTGACATATACGTAGGGATGTGTCAAATGTTCTGGCGTAATAATCACTCATATCTCATTTTACACGTATTCAAGTGGTTCTCCTATTGTTCTTGGTCTTTTAGTATTTTTTTTATGAACATACATTGTTTTAGTTTTGAGATTGGCTATCATTCATTCATTTCACCCGTTATTATAAAATCTGTATGATATTGCGATAACTAATGAATTGAACTTTTGTCTTGGTTTTTTCACTTTGTTTTTAGTGATTAGAATCGACTACCAATATTTTCGTTGAATTTTGCTCACTACAGTGGACTTATAAACACATCTTATGAGTCGTGTGTTCTCTATTGAGAAGACACTCGACACTCCAGTAGGGGTATCAATGGTGACACAGATTATCAGAAAACTTGAAACGATAGCGAAAATTATGTAATCCCGTATAGTGCGGCTTTCATTTGTCTAAAATTTTGTCAATAACAAAACCAGACACTAGGACAAGTTGGAACTTTCTGGAAACTAGACACTATACCAAGCAAACACGTGTTAAACTTATACAACAATATCTTTTGGGGCTAGTTTGAAACTTTTGGAGCCCAAGTACGAAGAAATTATCCAATTTTTCCCAAACCGCTCTTGAATAGAATAGAAACTTTCTTTGGATACTGTTTCATTTAACCTATATTTCACTTGTATTATAAACGGCAAAATTTTTGCAAGGTCTGCATATATGAATAATAATGTAATGTAATTAATGATCTCCTTGGAGGACCGTGTGTTTTAGCAGCTAATTTCGGTTATCTAAATATTTATACTCATATAATTAAAATTATTTTAAGGTTTTTAGAGTAGAGTCACTGTATTTGTCCACAAAACGAATAATTTGCTTAATTTTGGAATGCTAGAGCCATACTATAATTAAAACAACAGTAGAAATGGCTTGAACCAACCAAAAGGGGGCGTCCAGATCTAGACGTAAGTGGGGGGCAATTTTTTTCCCCTAAGGGAGAGGCTAGTCTGCATCCTGGTCCTGCAATGGACGATAACAGGAAAGGATCCGGGCCGCTTCTCGCCATGAGATATCTAGTGCCATCCGAAATGCATGCGATGGCCACCGAGGGTTTATAGTCGGTATGCTGTTGAAAGGGTTTTTTGTTGGGGAACTTGCTTAGCCGCAATATCCGCAGCGTGCCGGGCTGGTAGGCCAGTAACACTGACATACCTGTTTCGGCCTCTTAGAGGGGTTTCACAGCTTTCCTCTTCAAATAACAAAAAAAAATCACTATCACGTAAGAATATAAATAATATGATTACACAGTGAACTTGATATCTGTAGGTTTATGAGGTTTTTGCGAATCTGTCAACATTTAGATTAGATTTATTACAAATTTAGTTATAACAATTTAAAATATAATATAATCTATATCAGCCCATATACGTCCCACTGCAGGGCACGGGCCTACTCTACAATCGAGGAAATCGATTGAGAGTGGTTAGGCCATATAGTCCACCACGCTGGCCTAGTGCGGGTTGGCGGACTTACATACCGTAGAAATTGTTTTAAAATCGCTACGGTATGCAGGTTTCCTCACGATGTTTTCCTTCACCGCCAAAATATAATATAATACTGAATAAAATATAGCACACATATTTCAATAACATAAACAAAAACACTCGCTTGCAGTTGTTAAATACTTTAGTAATTTTATATTTGGTGAACCCGCAATATTTCATTACAACGCGTGTGTCGCTGAGAGCCAGTGTGAGCTGATTTTTATTACATTACATATGCAAAAAGCCAGTGTGTGCTGATTTTTATTACATTACATATGCATTCTGCTCTTCAATTACATAATAAGAGAAGCTAAACAATCCTCTCTTTCACAATGCGTCGATATCTAGCATTGTTTACACATGTGGTGTCTGCAACGTCTTTGTTACCTTTAACGCCTATTTACCCTGGTATCTGGGTTATCGAGTTACTTGTACACAATACGTTTACGTCGGACAGCGCGGTAGGGTTGTCAGGTGAATTGAATATTCCGGAATTGGCCTATTGCAACTCATTCATGCATGTTTCTATGCGGTTGGGGCCTGTTAGTGACTGCTCTGTGCTTTTGTAACGTACGTTGGGTTTGGGGTAACTGGTGGGTTTTTACTGTGTTCAATAGAAGATATGTAGGAAATTACTGTGGTTTCTTTTTATTCTAATTATTTACTTGTACTTAAATAGAGGTAAAAGGACTGCTTTTTGGGTTGCTTATAAATATAAAGATGATAGGTAATTTACTTTTTTTTTCTTTACTTGGTACTTGCTAAACATAATAAATAGTATTACCTACATCGTTTTAAAACTTTCTTACAGATATTAAGCACCTTAACTCGCATTATCTAAATTACCTATCTTGCTCACTCGGCTTGTTTTATATTATTATAATTCATTTGCGTCAGTCACGGAAAGCCTAGTTGTGTAAGAAATACGACTTAATTCGCTTCTTTTTGCATATTTAAACGTAGTTACCAAAATGGTTCAACCCTATCACAACTTTGCGTTGGTATTGCCGCGTAGGCTGTACATTGAATATTATGTTTAAGATACGATTTGCATAAAGCAGTCTGTTACCGTGTTGTATACCGTAATATGGATATTTACGTGGGATTGTTGAATCAGTGTTTATTAGTGGTGGTCCATTCAATTTGGCTTCGATTCAAATGCTCTAGAGAATGAAGGCTTTTAAATACTGTATGGCCGAATGGACTTGTATCCACCACTTTCATTTATTTTCTAATTATAATACTAAAAATATTAATAACATAATGGTTTCTTAGATTTACGCGAATGTTACACATTGAAATAAAACTATTTTATACGGATTTTATCGCGATTTGGTTTAATTTTTACATTTTTTAACTTTCGATTACTTTACAGCTTTCGTGGTTAAACTGTAAAGTAATCGAAACGTCGGGAAGTTAAAAAATGTAAAAATTAAACCAAATCGCGATAAAATCCGTATAAAATAGTTTTATTTCAATATTAATAACGACAAAAACGTAGGTATATTTTATTTATTTTCGTGTCATAATAAAGTATAAGGATATTTTTTTTTTTGGATTTATTAAATGTTTTCTTCATACATTTGGTTATATTTTGATTGTGAAAAGGATTTAATATGCCAAAGATATATTTAGTTTTTTTTATTATGCCATAATCTCGAGAGTTTAACCCGCGAGCACCCGCGCCTTTAGAAATTACATGGGCTCTCGCGCGTAGAGCATTTTGCTCACGTTTATGAATGTTATTAAATGCAGGTTTTACCGGGTGATATTGTTATTTTTTTATTTTATTGAATAAAATATACTTTATTTAATCTAAAAAACATATATTTAAAACTTTTTCAACATTATTATTTTTTATTTTAATTAACAATCACAGTAACTAATAAGCCAGTCTTCTAAGGCAGTCCTACGGAAAAAATTAAACAAATAAAAATCTTTTCAAACAATAGCTTAAATGTGTAGGAATAATTAGTCTTCATCATATATGCGAGCTTTACACATATCACATAATGTATGACTATGCTCGTTACATAAAATTTTTTGGCAGTAAATGCAGCACTTTTTGGTCTTGCGGTTTTTGCGTCTTGGGCAAACCTCACCTTCTACTTCCCATGAAGATTGTTCGGTGTCAGTGAAATGATGACTGTGTTCACTGGCTCGATCGCTTTTAATATCATCGGCCCTAAAAGACGGATCCTCAATGTCTTCCTCCAAATCTTCTTCCATGAACCACGCCAAAATTCTTTTATCTCTTCTATCCATCTTTAATAAAAATACATAATAGTGTTTTATGACAGTAATTTAAAACTATAATATTACATAAAAGTAGCAGTAAAACCAATAATATAATAAAAACAAAAAAAAGTCATGAGGAGAAAAGTACTTACGTCGACACCCGCGCGATGAGCAAAACGCCGCTTGATGGTACACGGCGCAACAAACCTCCTCGTCCGAGCGACTAGCGCACACTGGCGAAAATTGAACTGTATCCAGGTGCGGGGGAGGGGTTAAAACTCAGCTACCGAAAAAACGATGTCTGTACGCATAATTTTGACTAAATGGCGCGTGATTTAAATTTACTGTGAGCAAAATGCTCATAGCGCGAGTGCTCGCGGGTTAAGTGGACACAATGAAAAAACTGTCACAATTAGGATGGATATAAAGCTCGGTGCGCTCTAGGTGTCCCTAGTATTACTCCTGTTTACCACTACGGCAGTATCAACATTCTAAGTTGATAAAACTAGCCAGCAACTACGCTATCGCTCACTTTGAATTTAAAAAAGTAAAACCAACGCGTGACGTCAGTATTTCACCTCAAAACGGCGTGGTTCATTATGGACTGTAAAACTTAGCTTGATAATTTTGACAGCTCGCAGTAGGGATGAGGGTTGTGTATAATCGTTAATGAATCTATTCGATTATTATTTTTTGGAACTTGTAATCGATAATCGCGTGATTAAGGTATGGATTTTATAAAATCATTTCTTTAAACTTCTTTATTTATTTTATTATTTATTTATGATTAACCGGACTAGAAATATTATTGTTACAGTCGTGGAGTCAATAGATACTATTTTTTATAACCATTTTCTAGTATAACACCAAAAAATATGACTGGGTAACTTTTATTCAATGCACATATTTTACCATGTAATCAGTACTGTTAATGGAACATATTTCGGCAATTAAGAAACAAATTATTTTTATTTTTATGTATTGTTTTCATTTCAAAACCGATTATTGGTCTGCGGTTATTCGTTATGCGTGGCACATCTCTAAGGGGGCGGTACCCATCTATGAAGTACGGTATTTATCTGTATGACATCGTAACAAAAAGAATGCCTAACTTTATAGGCGTGAGCTGTCAAAATTATCAAGCTAAGTTTTACAGTCCGTAGAATGCTAACCGTACAGACGAACAAAAAATATATTACTGTGCATTCACAATTTATAAGCAAAGGAAAGTGTTTGTTTCGAAAGCATTTACTGGCCGCGCCTGTAGAATGCACTTTCATTTAACAAGAAATTTACAAAACTTTAATAAGTCATTTTTAATGTGGTAGGACATACTTGTATGAAGGATTCACACGCCAACGCACCTAATTTGAATAATGGTCCTTAAAACCGTAGCCATTAGTGTTACATTTGTATAAAATATTCAGTTTGTAGTGACCTCCGTATCTACTCGTAAAAGTAATTTATTACTTGCATAATAAATGGAATGGAATAATGTGCAAGGCACTAATTGATTTATAACATTTTTTTATCTTTATAATTTAGTGTTGTTCAGCTCGCCTATTTTAAGTTGAATAAAAAATCATTAGATACAAGAAAACTATCGTAATACTGTAACATTCGGATCGTGACTTAATAGAAAGTTTTTGTGCCAGCAACACCTACGCTCAAACGAAATAATTATTGCTAGAACAAAACCATATCTTGCCCGGCTTTTCGTAGAAAAACCAAAACACGCTTTTATGATGTACAAGATAGGAAAAAGTAAATGGAAACAAATCTCTACTCTCATGTTATAATTAATATATCTCTTGTATGCTGTTTGCCAAAACAAAAGATCTATTTCAAGAGAAGCTATCTTTGTATACATTGCATTTTTTATAACTTGGACATGTCATAGTAAATATTGTTGCCCACTGCAACGTGGCGTAACAGCACGGACAGTGCTATAAAAATACTAATAAAAATATTCTTTGTGTCATTCACTATTAAGCATTTCAGTCCGGTGACGTAATGGTATAGTGGGCAACGTTCGTAGTAATTGAGTGTTCTTCGCCTGATAAATGAATTGCACAGTACGTTATGGTACAAGGATCCTTATACTTACAAAATGTCACTTTTGATTACAGCTGTATCACTCAAACATTAGACCAAATATCTAGCCTAATCATGACCCAAATCCAACCAATAAAAAAATCATGACTGTGTGTTCGAACCCAGTGCAAAAAGTGATTTGACGATGAGGTGATAAGTCTGCGTCAACATGGCGATGGTGATATCTCAGACGACTAAAGCTGCGATCGGTGGGTTTCTGGCGCTGATGATCCTCGGTGCTGTACTGGTGGTGGGAGCTGCCTTCGGATGGTTCGACCCTAAGAGGGAAGATGAGGATACCCCGGCGAAAGTCAGCGCGCGGCTGCAAGGACGGACTTCTTTTGTAACGCATCGAGCGGTGAGTACCAAATTAGATATTATTATAGTACAAAAATAGAATACTGGGTATAACATTATATTCCTTTAGTTCCTTTAAAGCAGCGGAGCAATTAGATTGCCTGATGGGTAGTAAGCAAATAATCATCTCATCCCACTAATATTCAGGACACATTGGAAGAAGCAAATGCATTTCCAGTTTTTAATGTATAGAGTAGAGATATAAATGATAATGTAGGTTGCTGTTACGGTAATTATAAGTAGTGCTTCCCGTATTATGTTATTTTGCCAGGAAACTAAAAGCGCAGCTAAAAATGAAGGTTCCTTAAAATTGTGTCCAAAAATAGTAAAAATGTTTTCAAAAAGCAGCTAATCGGATTTTGCGAATATTTTTAATTAAACTTTGTTTACACAAAATATTCATGAATAAGCATTTCCCCCGAATGCATGCTGGGCTTAAATAAACGTATATGCTTTGGCGAAAAAGGATTTTAAGCTGTATATACATTTGCTCGCCTAAAATCTTAACGTGAACCTTCGTGTGGTTAAACATTCCACAGATTATAAAAGAGATAACGTTAAGCGAAACAAGGGTACCCACCATGTTTTCACACTTAAAAGTTAAAATTTTGTATGCTGACCGCAATCTGCCCGGGCCGCTTTCAAATAAAAGCAAATTTGAATTAGCATAAAACACAAAAAAAATTAAAATGTTATCGCAAGACTCACGTAGCGTCCCGATGGTGTAATTTGATTTCATTTTTGAGTATGCAAACTCACAAAGTGACGAATCCAGTTTATTATGCAAATCGAAAATTATAATATTTATGCGCGCTCTGATTACAGATTATCCAAAAATATTGCAGATATTTTTGGAAAAAATATGAATGTTTACTTGTATAAATAAACTAGTGCTTCTTTATTAATAAAGCAATGGTTTTAGGTTGTTGCTCGACCTACAAATAAAAACCTAAAATATCAGTGAAGCCATACAAAAAATTCTATTTTCAAATGAATAAACCTAATATACTTGAAAGGCAATATTCCGCAAAAGCAGTTACAAGTTATAATCTGGTTCCATTTGAGCAGGGCTTTCAAAGGGCTAGTGAAAAAGGCCAACTTGGATTAAACCGTACATTCTACACATTTTTTTCACAGTAAATATACAAAGCGAGCGCTATCTTTAGACTTCACACCTGGGGACAAACGTGGGCGGAATAAATACAGGTCGCCTGAGATTATAGAGATTATTAACAACTCTTTTTTCATGTCTAGGCTTTTCATATTTTTTTTTGTTAATATTCAGGCACCGTTATTTTCAGATAACATTATAATGAACTGCCTCGGTGGCGTAGTTGTACTTCGAATTGATTGCAAAGCTGAGGTCTCGGGTTCGGATTCCGGGTCGGGCAAAGTGATATTGGATTTTTCTGTTCATTATCAGTCCGGAATCAGGAATTTGTGCCCGATATGGCGGTAGGCTCGCCCCCTATCACATCATGGGACGGAACATACAAGGCGAAATGTGGGTGTCCTGGTGGCGCCTTAGCTTATCTTTTCTGAGAAAAGGTGTGAGTTTATGTATGTATGTAATGTTATAATCAGGTACGCCTCTCAAGTAAAAAGTCAAATACTAAAAACATCAAATTGGTTCAGCTTGTGAAAACACAGAGTTGTGGACGTCTCACAGAGGAGCCTGAGTTTTTTATCACGAAAGACAGCCATATATTTTGAGGTCTTGGTCGACTTAATGTATAATAGAAGCAAAACTCTTAACAGCCTGAAAACTACCAATTCAGCTCGAAAGCAATTTATTGGTAAAGAAACTGCCAAAATAGACCCTGCATAACTCCGCGGCATTGTCCGCCCAGGGCTGAGGGCTTCAATAGATTTTCCAGAAATAAAGACAGCCTCAGCGAAGTCGAGTCACGATCAAGAAGCACTCTGTTCGGGCATAGATACGACTCGAAATTCGATACGTATAAATAATTCATATGGATACAGGGCGAGTCGATATTGAAACAATCCGCTTTCGTATGCTTTTTAGGGAGTTCTCGTGTTAAGGCGAAGGTGGTTTTGGATTAAAATATATTAAAGAATACTTTGGAAACGATTTTGTGCGTGAAAGGCTTTTGGTTGAAATTACTGGATACATAATGGATGGGTTTATAAAGTGATGCGTGCTGATTCTCGGCTTAGCATTTTTGTGTTTTGACAGATTTGTGAGTCGGATTTGGGGTTAAGTAGAAAAGTGGGTAACTGACATTTTTATTGATATGCAAGAAGGTAATTTTGTGATATATTGTCCTAGGCTTATCGGCCGACTTCTTGTGGCTGATTAAAATAAACGATGACGATATCGTCTACTTATCTTTGATTTCTTCTTTGTCACGCTACACCTTATGGTCCAGCGCTATAAAGGTTTCGTTTAAAATTTAACAATATCATTTACATGGTATGGTAATTTTAAGCCATCCGTCCGTGACCGTTTTCTTTTCTTTCCCTCTGACTTAATATACCTCAGGTCTTTATTTAGAGGCAGTATTTCATTCAGTTTTAAATTCCGAACACAGTATTTAGATTAATATCAGCGTTATGAATTACCACTTTAAGTATTGAAGTAACTCCTTTGAAAACAGTGAAACTATTGTAAGATTTCAAGCTTTAATCCGCACAGAACTACAGCGGTCCACACTAGAGTAATTAAAAATAAATCCGTATATTTCTCTAACTAGCACGCAATTCCGCAATTAGGACAATGTAGCGATAGGTTCTTTCATACAAATAATAACCGCCCATTCGTTTATTACCCAAACTAACAATATTAATAAATCCGCGAGTGACGGACGTGAAAGTATGCATATTCATACTGGCTATAAAATGTTGTGGCTAATGTATGATGTAATTTAATTAAATTTTCTCGTGTAACAAAGCTTTATTGGTTGTGGATTAATATACAAACTGATGTATTGTAATACCATCGTAATAGTATTGTAATTTTAAATCAATAATATAGCATTTTGTTTTGGCATAGGAAGTGATAGCCGGTGGGACTGAAAAGTTTTCAAGTGGAGACCACGTAGCGTCAGACGTACACCCTCAAGGGATACAAACGATTCAATAAAGTTGGTTAGTAGTCATTGGTCAGTTTTAGTTAGATATCCACACGTCACTGGGTTATGATGACGAATATAAGCTTTCGTAACATTAATACCTTAGACATGATAGTGACCCTAAGAGACTCGACGAGCTCCAGAGCTCCGTGCCAATTCATTGTCGATCTTGGCTGACAGGAGTTGCAGTGGTGGGCGTGTTGGCGGAAAATCCACTCAACAATACCTGAGGAAATTGGTTTTGCGGAGTCATTCTTATAAAATTTGCCCTAGCTTACTATTGTTTCGCATACCAATCGAGAGATTATTGCTGATAATATCAAGGGTAGCAGTTAAGATGTTCAAAATCCACGCAAAAAAAAAAAGATTTAAATGTTCGAATAATTAATTAAAAGCAGAGCTTCCCTTTAATATTATCCTTAGAAATACGGCTCATGGATTTAACCAACATACCGGCACATTCCTTTCTATCAACAGTTTCACGCCGAATTACATTATCCTACATTGTGTTGTTTTTCGCGGGAATACCTTTTCTGGCCAAAGAGAGAAAGCTTTTACCGTCTAAAAGGCGTAGAGTGACTTAATGATGACTCGGCTAAATATAACTAGGAATGAGTTGTGCCTATTCATAGTCTTGCTTTTTTTATGTAATATATTAACAGTAGTTAGGTGACTATTGCTAGTGATGGCAAATATAAAGTTTCTTTTTGCGATGTGTGGCGAAACGAGCATGCCATTCGCCTGATGGTAAGCGATATCACCGCTCATGGACAGTAGCAAAACCAAGCAACACCATGAATTACAAAGCAATGCTTGGCATTTCACTTCGCTTGCCATCCTGAGGTTTAAGATGTTAAGTGCCATTATGTCCAGTAGTGACTCTGGCTACAATATCCTTTAAGCCAGAACACAACAGTGGATTTACACTGCTGTTTGGCGGGAGAAATAGACATTGCGGTGGTACTTACCCAGGGGGCCTTTCACATATGAGAGACCCTCCACCAATGAAGTTTGCCAACCAACCCAAACACATTTAATATAGATTTATTAATATAATTATGTATTAATTTATAAATTATTGGTTCTGTTCCTTGAGGAAAGGTTTAGGTAGGCCGGCATAACTACTTTGAATTGCTCGAGATAATGATTTGTCGCTAGTTAATAATCTAAGTAGTCTTATTACAAAACACAGTGTAGTTATTTTGGAAATCTAGAATGAAATCGCCTTTCTGAACGCTAGTAATACTCGTAGAAGCAAAAGCTTGTTTTCAACTCGGGCTATTTATTTCCTTTTTGATTAACTTCGTTGCGCATTAAAGTCAAGTTATTGTCCCCCAGAGACTCGTCCAGGTTTTGTATTCAATGCCATTTCAGTACTTATTATTATGTGTTTCGTTTCCTATTCCATCACGGGAGTAGCAGTGGTGATAACTGGGTGAGATGGTTTCTAGCCCAAGCAATAATAGCCTTAGCACCAACATTTCAAATATTAACTATTCAGCCATCAGAAGTCCACTGCTGAACAGCCTTCCCCAAGGATCTCCACAGACATGTTGGAAGCGGCCTGAAATTGAAAACACATTTCAAATGCTTGTGTGAAAAAGATGATCTATCCCTTTGAAGGTTCGTGGGACGAAACAGTCGTTTAAAAAATCTGTTTTTTGGGTATCAATTTTTAAAGTAGAAACTTTTGTATTGAGAGTCTTATTGTCCCGAGGGACTCAATGTTTTGAGCAGTGCAGTTCCATGAAATATTAACTAGGTAATAATAGATTCTAAGTTGTGCTGCAGATTTCGACGGGTAGCCGTGAAGTTTACTATCAGAAAAACGATTGCTCGTCTCTTAGTCATGGTAATAAAAAAAACAGCCCACTCTTTCCGAAGTCCAGACATTGGCCTTCATACGTATCTATTATACAGACCGAATTCCTGAAGATAAAACTCCAATAAAAATAATACTCGACATTTATGTAGAAGTTTCGATCCTGCGGGACCAGTTACATACTTATCAAGGACATATACAACTTATCAGATAGAAACTTTCCTCTTGGCCTTTTTCACTTTTATTGTTATAGTAAGTTGTAATCGTGACCTCTGTTTTGTGTTATGATAATAGGTTTATTGGTTAGATCGTCCGTTTATTGGACTTCCTCGGTGGCGCAGTTGTACTACGGTATGATAGCAAAGCTGAAGTCTCGGGTTTGAATCCCGGGTCGGGCAAAGTGATATTGGATTTTTCTATTCATTATCAGCCCGGAGTCAGGAATTTGTGCCCGATATGGCGATAGGCTCGCCCCCATCACATCGTGGGACGGAGCATCCAAGGCGTAATGTGGGTGTCCTGGTGGCGCCTGGTGGCGCCCTTTCCAGGTAAAAGGCGTGAGTTTATGTATGTATTTATCGTCCGTTCAAGGTACTAGGGACGCGCAGGATAGACAGAAGACCCTTTTCGTCTATTTAGAAGTGGTTATAGAACCAACGCTCCCTCAATAAGCCCAGTAGACTCGGTAACCTCTGGGGTCCTTCTATGACGGACATTCGATAACAACGCATAGCAAAATAACTAGTATTTGTTGGGTTTGTGGAGCTTATAATTACTAAATATTTTCCATCCACCCAGTTATAAAAATGTAAATATTTATATTTCCATGTAATTTATGAGCCGCTTGTTGGAATAGGGTATTTTACATACATTTTTCAGTAGATTGGCTATTATTTTGTCAACATTTGACACTCGAGTATCGAGTATTGACGAAATAGTTGTCAATACTGCAATTACCGCCATGTCCCATGACCACTTTATATAATAATAGACATAATAATTTGATCGCAAAACATTTAATAAACGTTTATTCGTGGAACTAATAAATTACCCCCACCTATTCGCTGACCTCATCGTACCATATAATTGTAAAATTCAATGAGGTGCGACGCCATGTGCCGTAGTAATAAACGGGCGATTACGCTAATAGAAATGTCAACACGAATATACGGTATAAGGCGAGTAGTCTGGAATATTTTGGTCTAAAGGTCACAATATAAGAGACATTGGAAATAAAAAAATGCATGTTAATTAATATTTTATCTGTGAGTTATTTTTTTTCTTTGTTTTTTTTTTTAATTTTAGTTACTAGGCTCAATCAAATAAAAAACGCGTATTTCTAAAAACCTTAATGTCATAAGATTAAGTATTTCATGTACATTTTTTTTTTAAAAGAAAAAGACGCAAAAATGCAACAACTTATTTTCCATATTTTACGACTATACGACTTGGCGTCATTTATTTTAATACCATCGTTATAATTTTAAAAAATCAGGAGCTCCCGCCATAAAATACCATTAGTTATCGTGGAGATTTTTACTATCAGCCCAAATGACACCATCGTTGGCTTACACCGGAAAATTTATTATCAGCCCAAAAAAACAACATTCTTTTTTATTGTATAAGGGAATCAATAGATGTAATATACCGTTGCTTAGATCCTCATTATGATTATAATATCGATGGGAGTACCTGACTAGAGTGGTAGTCCTATATGTTACAGAAAATCTGATTGAATTAATTAGTCTGTCGCTATTCTTACAATTTGCTTAATGAAATGCATCGTCCAAAAATATAACCTTTTATTTTATTCTCCTTAAAAGCGATTCCTTTTTTTTATTTAAGACCTGTACTGAACCTATGTCCTTTATGTATTGTGGGCGTTTGACTTTCCCGCCCACACACCCAGCACTGCAACTCCTGTCAGCCAGGATCAACAGTGGCAGGTATTAGCACCGAGCTCCGGAGCTCGTCGAGACTCTTAGGGACACTAGCTTATCCTTAACCCGCATCGAAATTAATTGGAAAGAAAAAATAAATAGAAGAAGTTGGAAACAAATAATAAATAAATAAATAATTAATTAAATACACCCAACAGTCACATACATAGTCCTGACCCCACACTAAGATCGAGTCTTGTGTCGTGGGTATCAGAAACTACGAGAGACTTTTCGGTCTCACAAACACCTAGACCCGAAACAAATACCTGTGGATCACACAAATATTTGTTTCGGTGCGGGGATCGAACCCGCGGCCTCTCGTTTCACAGGCGGTGTCTAACCAACTGCGCCACGGAGGCTGTCAATAATAAAAACTGTGTGTGTTTATGAAAATGATTGTAATTCATAACTTTAGGCGTACCAGCAGCTCGGTTTTTGCACGTCTACGAAAAATAAATACAATTATGTAATTTCGTGATAGCCATAAATATACCGAGGTTCGGTATTTGACCAATGAACTCTATAAAAGCGTTGCGTGTTGTTTTTTCTACCATATTGTTTTTTAAGCGAAGCCAGAAGAAGCAATTAGGCATACTATTTTTTTTTTTTTTTATTGCAATTAATGACGAGACGAGCAAGCCGTTCGCCTGATGGTAAGCGATACGACCGCTCATAAACAGTAGCAACATTCCACTGCGCTCGCAATCCTGAGACATAAGATGTTAACATACATACATAAACTCACGCCTTTATCCCCGAAGGGGTAGGCAGAGGCGCCACCAGGACACCCACATTTCGCCTTGTATGTTCCGTCCCATGATGTGATAGGTGGCGAGCCTATCGCCATATCGGGCACAAATTCCTGACTCCGGACTGATAATGAATAGAAAAATCCAATATCACTTTGCCCGACCCGGGACTCGAACCCGAGACCTCAGCTTTGTAACCGTACCGTAATACAACTACGCCACCGAGGCAGTCGATAAGATGTTAAATAGTCTCAATATGTCCAGTAGTTACTCTGGCTACAATGTCCTTCAAACCGAAACACAACAGTGCATTTACGCAGTGTTGTTTCACGGGAGAAATAGACATTGCGGTGACATACTAACACAATCATAGGGTTCTCGACAGGCCTTTTTTCCTGGTCGTCGTTTTTTATGTAAGTATTGATTATAACGTCTAATGCCTAGTTATTTACAGCCCTAATGAAAAATTAACAACCTTAGTTTATGTGTACTGATGTTTTTCTAATGTCCTTTACAATGGCAAGTTTGTCAATTTAATATATTTCACAAGTACTTAATTATAATAAACACTCTAGAAACTCTTACAATAAATTGTTACGCATATCAAAAACTGCGAGAAACTTCGAAGGTTCACTAAAACCTAACATTGATAATGAATATAAAAATTAAATACCACTTTGCCCGACCCGCGATTCAAACCCGAGACTTCAGCTTTGTAATCATCCCGTAGTAAAACCACGCCACTGAGGTAGACGAGATTACAAGCTGAATGTTTAATATTACATGAGACCAAAACGACACAATTGCGCAAATACCAATTCACAATAGAACCGAACAATTGCACTCATCTATTCAGTTTACAGTAGGAGAACGGGACACATAAACGGATTACGTATTGTAATATCGCCTACTTATCAGTAATGGAAGTAAGATTGCCGTGATTACGTGCAAATTATGAGCGCAATCGGCTGCATTGCAATGCCCTGCCCAACGCTGTTTGAGCTGATATTCCGTTGTCACGCTACCAACACTATCATTACGAATTAAATGGGCAACCTGTAATTTGTATTGTACTTGGTGTTTTAGCTCCCAAATACTGAGTTTTGTATTGAGTAGTAGTTACAGTTCCGCCTACCTCTTTTTCGGTATAAGCGTGAGTACTAAACTTTTCCAGATATAATATTTCATCAAATGATAATTTTTTCTCAATGATTATACCTATATTTGAGTAGACCTTTGATGTCAAATCTGTTATACAATTTAGCAAAAAATGAATTTGTAACTCACAATACAACAGATCCAAACCACCCCTTCACAAGCAATATCCCGAACAATACGAACCAGATTTCCATTACCAGCGTAACTTACAAAGAAACACAACAGTCGCAGACACATCTTTCCTGCTCTTTACAAAGTCAGAACGTTCGCAACTACAGGCCGGATATTACGAACTACACTACAATCCAATCAATAAACCACTTAAGGCCCAAGTCTGCTTTACGTAACCTATATTTTTACGTAAAAAATAAATAACGTCAACAACCGAAACCGAATGCTTGTAGACACGGAAAAAAGTCATTAGACTGTCGATTAGTGTATAATTTTGATTGGTACCCAAAGACACTGATTATGATTTATCGCCGTGGAAACAATTGTGTATTTTAGGCAACTTCATAACGCTTTGGGATCATTATTGGGAAATAATGTTTGGTTCGCTGTGTTTAACTTCGACGAGTTACGGATTGAAAAGGGAAATTGGAGGGTGATTATTAAATATTGTTTATAATTAAGCCTTTTCTAATGCTGGAAATATGATTACCCAATGGTATTTAATGGATTAGTGTCTATTACAATAATTAGTAGTATCTAAATATATTGTTCAGTTGCTGGTTTGGTGTACTAGATAAGACAGATTCGACTACAGAAGCACACTTTTACCTGATAGCTTAAACACTTAGAAATGACAGCTGTCTTGCATGGATATTTGAATAAAGAAAGAAAGAAAGCATTTATTCGTGATAAGCAATGTTTACAATTATACTCATATATAAAATAACTTAGTTATATAAAGTATTGCTTGTCACAAAACGACTCAAACAAATGTAAAATGTAACTTACTAAAATATACATTATTTGACGTCATTTCTATGCGATTGTAGTTGAAAGTTTTGAAGACCATCCTCTTACTCACATAGTAGACTCAACTGAACTAATTGACTTGATTGTAAGACGCGGCGCTCTCAAAGCTCAGAATTCAGCCACTTTCGAATAGAGCCAAGCTGAATCAAAGGCATAAGATTTGCTTAGAAGCATCGAGCATGCATATTGAGTACATGCTCTATAGTTAAGGTAATACGTTCTACGAAAACGTAATCGATACAATATTCGAAAAACCCAATTCACTCACCTCAGTAAATCGTGTAAGAACCATGGGATACAGCGCCTGTACTTTACAAATATTCGCGTGCCCGGGGCAAAATCCAATTAAACTTTACCTAACCTTAAACGTCAAGTTAAATATGTTATATTACAAGTAACGCTTCACGTCTTACACCCACATCGAGGCTTGCTTTGTGGGCGATGTACTCGTAACATGACAATCGAATTTATAATTTCTTCATTGTATTCCTAGACCATCAAAATGTCTGTAACTAGCAATATCTTATTACAAACTAATTATATATCAGATCTTACCAGACAACCACAGATTTTTCGTCTTACAATTTTAATATTATTTAGCTCTATATTATTAGTGATTACAATGTTGTATTTTTATTTTTTTGATGTACAATAAAGTGTAAATAAATAAATGTTGGGTTTTCTTTTGACCTTTTTTAATAGAAAATACATTTTAACTTGTAATAATTGCCTTGTCCTAAAAGCCTCATTGTGTATAGTTATTTACCTAACAAAAGCATAATCGGCTTTTCATACCACGACATGAAACGTTCGTCGGGTAGTCGTTTGGTCTATTTGTCATATTAATTCTGAAAGAAGCAATTAAGGAAATCCCAATGGCATTCATGGAAAAATATTTTATGTTACATTCAAAGCTATTTTTGTAATAAATTCGTTCGTATATGATTCGATTGGACTATTTTTTAATGTACTATTTATTTACAATAATGAGGTTAGTAAATATTACATACTGAGCTTACAGATAAGTTACCTTTGTCCCGTGTAGTTTTTAAATCCCATGACACAAGATTTTCACTGGAGTTAGAAAAGTCTTAAAAGCAATTTTATCATAAAAATAAATTTTGTTTTACTAGTCAACAACCGTAAAGAAATTCAATAATACTTTAAACAAAATTCCAATTATAGAATTGTTACCTAGCAATAATTCCAAGTCCCTGTAATACGAAAAATATTTTGTAATAAGCTGTCGTGACGAGAACCGTGAAATACGGATGCCTAACTAATAAATAGAGATCAGCGGACCCGAACAAATAAAGCAATTAATAATTGAGAATTTGCCTCGCCTCTCGGGATCAAAAGGAACGTCATTTATTCAGCTGACAATTTATCCTAATTGTATGAAATTTTCATTTGAACAAGGTGTAACCTGAATTTTTAACGGGAATTTATTAAATATTGACAAACGTCGAGCTTCCGTCTTTTAGTTTTGTTTTATCTTTTTCGTTGTTGAAGATTTTCAACTTAATTCCATGTTCGTTCAAAGAGAAATACGCTTCTTTTAAAATCATTACTTTTTTGATCAATGGTTTGAAGTCTGTTTTTACTTCCGTGAAGATTGGTAATAAATCTTTTACTTTATATTCTTTTATGTCTCTTCGTTCAGCTTATTTGTTGTTGTCTATTATGTTAAAGAAACTACCTTTAAAATCATGATAACCAATTTAGGTTTCTTCATCTTCTCATTCAATTTCTGAAATCATAAGATTTTGGGTCATCTTGATCTACTTTTCGATGATTTTTTCTAAAGTCTTATTTGGCATAGTTTCCTTAGTTTACATTAGGTATGTACTACACACATTTCCACATTTGCTAAAACATATTCGTGAGAAACTTTTTTATTTGAACACGATAGATCCGATCCCTCACGAGTGAAAAGAGAAGCAATAACTCAAACTGATCTATCACAAGCTACGTAGCATAACGTGTTGAATACGTGTACCGAATGCCATTTATCATGCATAAAATAAAACCAATAGCAATTCACGTTTCCTCGTCACGCATACTTGCAATGGAATTTCTCGTTCTAATAGAGATTGATCGATGTATTACAACGGGAACATTCTTTTCGAACAATAAGAATCAGAAGCATTTTTCCATGCTCAGCTTGCTAGTAGGTCAGCTGTTGGATTTGAATTGAGTTGAATTCTAAATGCGGTACGTTGTATGCTTGAAATACAGACTTTGTGTCATCAAGGAGTTATTTGGCTGTTAATTCCTAATTTAATTACAAAAGGTGGGAAGCTAATCCAGGAATTTCATGAGTGCCGGAAATTTCGAGGATAGACTGTTCAAAATACATAAATTGGCACTAGAATTGTAGGGCAAATTATTTTGAATTGATATCATAAAAGAAGTTCACTTCAGGATTCCATACCCCTTACCAGGATTTCCTCAGGGATTTTAATGATAGCTTTTAATTACTAAAACTAATACACCGAAATGTGACAATGTTATTACTTTAAAATACTAATAATAGTCGCCAAAATAAACAATTATTTTAAAAGTCAAAATAAAGATTTAATATCTCTCGTTTTTTATAATTACATTTAATAGCTCCCTCGTGTTATAAAGTAACCAATTATTGAGCCCGACACGTTTTAAATATAGAAATTGATATCGTACAATATTCTTGGAAATTTTTAATCGAAACGTTATAGTTTTTAGTTAGAATCGAAGTTTTATTAAGCCACATTAAACTGCTATAATTGGTTTTGTTATCCTTACAAATTGATTCCTATGCTTTTTCTGGGAATATTTTTTTTGCTAATTTGTAGTGAATATATCGAATTCCTTCCTGATAGTAACATCGAGGAGTTCATTTTAGATCTGGATGGTCATCTTGTCGCTGGACAATATTTTTTTCCTAGAACTTCATTCCGCTAAGCTTGACAAGTACGACTTAATAGATTAGGTTACTTACAACCTACTTTTATTACTCGCATTGAGATACGCTTTTCATCTATAAAATCCTGGGATAAATGTAATTTCAGCGAAATATACAATAAGTACTTGTAAATTCAGGACCCAGGAAAATCATATGCGATTTGCATAATTCAAAAAGTCAAGCAATTTGCATTACGCGATCTATGAAACAGACCCAAGACACTGATATACACATAGTCGAAACACACCGACTATCCCAATGAGGAGACTGTAATTATGTAGTAAGTACTACATATAGTCTACTAACTAGTCAAGAAGCGTTCCTACATTTTTTTTATTATTTTCAGGTAAATCCAGACGAGAACAGGCTGCCAGTCGTGTCGCACTCTTCGCCGTGTGAGTATTTTGTAGGGTTCAACACATCAATCACGGTTGACGCGGCCTCCGCTTGCCTCCACGCGTTCATTTACTTGGAATAATCTGCGCATGTAGCTTTATGGGAAATCACGCTCTTACTGCGAGACTCAAATGTCGTCAAATGGGTTTATCTGAGGAGTTTTGGGGAAAGACGCCAGTTGTAATATAGAGATTTATTTGTATTTAGATTTTTTTATGGTTAAGCTACCTCGGTTTGTTATAATATGTCGCTTGGTCTCTCTAATATTTTAGGGAAACTATTGTAGTGGGATAATTACAAAACACTATAACTGGAACTTTTAAATAAATATATTATTTTTATAATTCTATACATTATGTAGAATGGTGTCATTAAATATAAACTTCATTATGTGCTATTTCTTCTAGTTTTCATCGGAGACAAAGGAGAAAAGATAGACAGTGTAAGTATAAATAATATTTATTTATTTTCAGCTATTAATCAGTAAAATGTGCAGTATATTCAATCTACGAAACTAATTTCAAGCAATAATACGGTACATAATTAGGATACAGTAAATAAAATATATATTATGTGTAATTAATACTGCGTGCACAAAAAATATTAAGGGAGATTTTTTGTTTTTTTTAAATCTTATTTTGTTATTTATTTTAAATTTATTATTGTTTATTTTTACCATGTTTGTGTATGTTGCGACTGTGACAAATAAATCGTTTTTCTTTCTTTTCTTTCTAGATGTAATTCCCTTTTCGATGTAATTTTAAATATTCTCTTGGAAGAACAAGTTCTAGGTTACATAGTGACATTGACAAAAATTGATGAAAGCAGTCGATAACATTCTGACCCACTTACAAGAGCGGGATAGTCACATAGTGTTAAAAGAATCTAAAGTAAGGAGAGTTTTACGAATCTAATTCAATGTTCAGGCGAAAGCTTATCTGCGGATAAAATATATATTGATAGCTATATTAAACTGTTGAATTTAAATATTTCTGTCCGGTTTTTGTAAGCAGAAGCATTGATCACCACATGATTAATAAATACATAATCAATCGGTAGATAGTTGGTCAAGCCAGTATTAAAACTAAAATGACTTATTAAATAATACAATCGTATTTGTAAGATCCTTCACAACCGTTTCCACTTAATATTACATATTATATTACAAATTGCGTACCTAACATTCATAAAAGGAACACTTCTGTTACACAGAAATAGGTATCCAAAAACATCTGTACATTTTAGTGTTCATAAATCCAGGATAATATAAAGATAAATCTACACATGCCTCCGCAAGACGAATACTTTTATTCCAACATTATTCTCAGGTCTCCAAAGATACGCGGTGTGTGTACAATATTTTATTGTACATTTATTACGTTTCGCCGAAATCTGTGTCTATCATGACTGAAGTATGTCTGGTTATTGTATTTGGAAGATGAATTGGTATTAGATAACATACTTATCACTTTTCCTTCTTAGTCCTTTAATATTTCGTCACTACTATTTCCAAATGCTATTGTGTTATATGACCAGATATGATCACATCGATAAATGAGCTTGTTCGTTTTTTGAAATGGGACAAGTAGTTTTTACACTATAGCTAATAGAATCAACGCTGGCTAAAGGGTTTTCCCTCCTTCTTTAAGCCGAATGTTTGCATACCTATATAATGCAAGCTTGAATAAAATCCAAAATACACAGACTCATTACTGACACTTGCGTGGTTCACTGTGATATTTACCATATGTAAGGTGGTTCTCTATCTATCCATACGAATATTCTCCTACTATCCTCTATTCCAAAAGTAGTTACTCTCATAAATATTTGTCAAAATCCTAAAATTCGATATTCTGCAATGTCACCGCAAAATTCAATATGTCAGGAAAATTTGTCAGCGCGCGTACAGTGTCTCCACCGAACGTGAAAAGAACTTGTACTTTTCATAAAAATAATTGACATTTCAACGACGCTACGAACGCGATTTTCAGGATTTTTTTTGTTTGAGGTACTGGAAATTCAGTTTAACGTTTAAAATTATACATTATGCCACTGAAGTAAGAGCATTTCTGTTATTAATATGTAGATATGAACAAATACAACTTTAAATAGGTCGTTTAAGACGACGTGTGATAATATTTCCTGCATTGTATTTTTGTTGTTTAAAACGTATTAAATTTATTGGATTTTATGCATTTTAGGTATACAATATAATTTAATCAAATAATTCAAAAATATGGTATTCACACTCAATTTCCAATACACAGCTTTTTAATAAATTCCAAAACTAAACTGTTTCCTTCAGGTTTCAAATTACGCTTTCCAAAGGGATGACGTCATTATTTTACATTAAAATGGCGTCTGAGGGTTCAATGACAATGAGGAGCCCATCCGGGCCGTAAAGGAAGCTGGGCTCTCCGTTCGTATGAACCCATTCACTTTACGTCTAGCATTGTTAAAGGTTTTAAATGATAAAGACGGTTTCGGGAACGAATATCCGCTGAGCTACCTGCATGACCCGATTTTAGTTCAGTGCCTCTACTCCATACCTAATAAATGATAGTGCTCATGTTCAGGCAATTTATCTTCTGTATGTAGTTTTATAAAGTTAGCTTAAAGTGAATATTGGTGTTATGATATTTCAGCGTCAAATATGAAATTTCGTTAAAAAATTCCTTTATTTAAGATCCTTAAGTGACGAATTTTAAAAATATTTTAATGCTCAATCGTTTTTTCTTTAATGAACTATCGTGGAAAGATTTACATATTTAGGCTGGGTACGATCATTATTGAGTAATCATTCTTTGTAACATAAAATTAACATATCTCACTTTCTGGTTTATACATTTACTTAAGTAATAAACATGACAATGTGAATAAACCGACAATACACTTTGGCTTGAATAATGATATATTTTGTATGATGATTTTTGGAATAGTTTTTTATTGACTACGCTGTTGTTTCTAACAGGTTCTTTATAATTACTTTATCTTAGATGTATACAAAAATAATTTATATTTTTCAATAGACGGGGACACTAGGCCTATGCAGATGCAGTCTCAACGACATATCCCAGATTCTAGAGGTGATGCCTGAGTTGAGAGGTCCTCCGGGGTCTCCGGGACCCACAGGAGCTGACGGCACTACCGGAGCTCCAGGGAAAACGGTGAGATTAAATATTGAACCTGTTTTCTATGTAGCTGCCGCTTGGGAAATTCTACTGGTATTGAGAGTAAATATAAAGGGTAAATATTTTGCTGTAGATTGATGAACGATTGGTGCAGTAAACAACTGGCTTTCTAGGCAATATGTTGCAGCTCGAATATTCATAGACTAGTATTTTTATGGCTTACAATTAGTTATTACGGCCCTGACTAATTCTATAAGTGAGTAAAACTGTATGAATCTAAGAAATATTATTACAATACCTACATCTCATTAGAAAATAGATACAGGCCGATTCCAACAGATCATTATGGACATCGTTTAAGGACACCTGTGTTCAGCAGTGGACTTTCTAAAACTGAAGAGAAAAGGGGAAAACAGATTTAAAAGATTACTTAATCATTTGATAGTGCTTAAATTCCGCTTTCTTTCCAATAGGGTCAAATGGGAGAACCGGGACCACCTGGCCCAGCGGGGTCAAAAGGAGACCGGGGTGAAAGAGGAGAGCTTGGTTCACAGGGACCTGAAGGTCAACCAGGTCCTAAAGGGGAGCCGGGGTCAGACGGTTCCACGGGACCACAAGGCCCTCCTGGACCTCCCGGGCCTCCGGGACCAGTAACGTCAGCGTTAATGGTGAGTACTGAGGTAATTATCACAAATGTTGAAGCAATGCACTGTCTATCTACTCTTCAGTATACATATGTGCTATATTTTTCCGTCTATAGTAATGAATTTTTAAAATGGGTATGAAGAAAACATAGTTTTATTTAACAAGAATTCATAAACCGTAATGATTGCCTGAAAATATTTTCTCCGTAATAAAATTCAACAAAAAATATGTATGCAAGGATAAAAGAGAATCCTATACATAAATATTTTTCTCTGCAGACAGCAAACGATAATATGAAATTCAAAGATTTTTAATTACGCGTACAATGAAAAAATTAGAAGTCCTTCATAATTGTACATAGCACTCATCTGTTATATTTACCGATAATCCTGGAAGCAATTAATCTGAAAGAGTCTACACTACGGTTTCATTATAACTGTCTCATTAAGCCGCAAGTACCTCATTAAATTAAACTGAACTGTAAGAATAGAGGTTCCGTGTCTACTCCTCTAATTTCTGAACGTCCTGGCAAGGATAATGGCCATGTATCTATATTATATATGTACATTCAGATATACGAACCTCTTTCAATAATGTAGATTGCTAGTATATAATTGGTGTGAGCTGTAATGCTTACACACACATATAACGTGACATAGGTCTAATTAGTGATTAAAGCACTAGTTACTAGTTTTAGAACTTGTGAATGAAAAGTATATAAGTTTATTAATCTTCGAATGTTAATAAAAAGCTAAAGACAGGAATAATTTCCTGCCTTTAGTTTTGATTTAATTTCATTTTTATTGTGGATCAGCACTAAAACACCTTGTCAGTTGTCTGTTGCTATAAGTTGATATTCAATAGAAACAAACCATTGTTTTTACGACTATAGTAAGATTTCTAACCATCTCATTCAATTACAGTGCAATTGCATCCATGCTCATTATTATTTGTATTACCAATCGAATAAGCCGTTTGCCTATATTTTCTATATTATTACGTGATTATTTTGTTCAACAAGTCCTTCTTTCTCATTACCAATAAAATCGCGTCAATAAAACTGCTAAAATCACTATATAAACTTAGAAAATATACATACAAAATACAAAATCAAGTAATATGTTAAGTACTCTCAAGGATTATACTGGGGCTCGAAGTGGGCTAGTAAATCAATATTTAGATGCGTCGGTATCAGTGCCTAATCTTATTATCTCCTCCAAGAAACCTATTTAAGATTGAAGCTCAATAATCCGCAATATATCTGCTGTTGCGAACGATAGCTTATTAAAATTCCTTTTTGTTCTGCCTTCCAGTACACTTAAACTGAATGTCTATACTTCTTCATCATTTAATTTTATTTACAATAAATATGTTTAATAAGATAATATAATATACATATTAGTATAGTAGTATATAGTAAGGTGGTAGAGTTTATGAATGCCTCGGTGGCGCTGTTGTTTTACTGTACTATTACAACACTGAGATATCGGGTTCGAACCCCGGGTCGGGCACAGTGATATTTAATTTTTCTATACATCGT
The DNA here is from genome assembly GCA_949752805.1 of Deilephila elpenor. Taxonomy (NCBI): domain Eukaryota; kingdom Metazoa; phylum Arthropoda; class Insecta; order Lepidoptera; family Sphingidae; genus Deilephila; species Deilephila elpenor. The sequence continues at coordinate 9,370,788 of OX457107.1, read as the reverse complement.
CAGCCCTTACTCAGGAGTTTGTGCCCGTTATGGCGATAGGCTTTCCTCATAACAACTTGGGACGGAACGCACAACGCGAAACGTGAGTGTCCTGGTAGCACCTCTGCCTACCTTTTTTGGGAATTGGCGTGAGTTTATATATATTTAGTTATAGTTTTCTCTAGTCTATATCAGCCGGGCTAGCGACCATCGAACACGATGGTAGAAAACTAGAGAGACTTACCTCCGGAGAATTATAGGCAGTTCAGTTCTTATTTTAATAGGGAATTAGAGTCATTATGTACCAATAAATAAAAGTAAATTTAACAACATTTTTCTATAAACCTAGTGTCAACATCAAAGGCACTGAATACGTAATAAAGATTGACTTACGGGCCGGTTATTATATTGCTTGTGTAAAGTCTAGACATAAAACAAATAATGAACAATATGTTTGCGTAGACAGGCAAGACGTTCAAATGTAATAAAAATACAGGGACTAAATAACCTTAGTTTGTGTGTGTTTGTTTTGTATTGTAAATACTCGTATGATTGATACAAATATGTAATTGATTTTTATATTGGAAAGGTCAGTACATTGCATCCTTTGGTAAGCAAGTTAGACAAAGTTTCCACTGGTGAGCTGTAATGTTTTCTCCTCGGTTGTAAAAATTTTGCTGACCTGCTTAAAGCCAAATGTTGAGTTTTGAAAAGTTACACACCTGCGTTAGTAATTATGGGGTTCATTACACGTCATGATTTAAGGTAAATATCCAAACGTGCGCTTTTTTTAAACCTTAGCTAAAACAAGATCTTGCGGTAATTTTTTTATACGACCTTTTAATACTTTTATATTTCAAATTAAGTAATTAATATACATTTAAAATTACCTCAATTTAAAATAAACATATATTATAACGAATTTGCCTTCAGGCATGTTATTTTTAAAGATTAATGTTTTTTCTATTTTTTAAATCCATTTGAAGTTTAATGAAAATGTTTGTTCATTTTCAAAGGGTCTTTCTTATACTTCTATCTTTTGATATTATAATATAAAATGTACATAATTTGAAAGGGAATACATTTTTAATAATATAAATATAATTTTAAATAAAGTTACGCTTAAATTATGCTTGTAAAATTGAAAATTTACATTAATTATATTTACCGAAGCTTTGGCCGCGATTCTATCAAATAAGAGATCATCTTGGATGAGAGAAGCTAATGAAAATTCTTACTTCCGTGCAACTGGGTAAGTTGAGGTACATCAGCACAGGGAAGTTAGCGGCGACTAATTGTGTAGATGATTCATGCTCCTATTTTCTAAAATAATATGTTTGTCTTCCTAGTTAACTCAAAAGGTCATAGGATGGCATAAATGACACATCCAATAGGATCTAAGAAATATATAGGACATAAATTCGTCTGTGGGCTTCCTAAGGTCTCCAAATATCCCCACGATGTTTTACTTCACAATTAAAATGTTTAATTGACTAACATTACACATATGACTCCGAAAAGTCAGAAGTGTGCCCTGGGAATTTAAGCCGCGACCACGGTGATCATGTTAGAAGTCGCGACTAAGCCGTTACCAAAATGCCACCACGCATTTAGGTGGTCACTATAGACTGCAAATTTCCTCACAATGTTCTCCTTCACCATGAAATGTGTGGTTGACTATCAATACATCATTTACATTTGCTCCGAAAAGTCATAGATGAAGGATTTGTTTTGGGTCAAATCTGATGGTTCTAATCGGTGAATTTTCTACGCCTTCTAAGACGTACTTCGAAGGCGTGAGTGAGCTCATTTCACCCGTCATTCTCAGCACTGACACATCTGAGGCCTCATTCCATATGACGGACTGTAAGGGCGCTTTCTGTGTCACGCGGTTCTCGTCCGCAATGCGGATTCGGTCTGAACAGATGTAAATTAATCTTCTGTTACGTAATTAATGTTATTAGGGCAAAAAATATTAGAAATTGTTATTACTATTAATTTGTAGTCGATGTAATTAGCTTAATTGTTACTTAAATATATAATATAAATTGCGCCATTATGAGGTTTTAGTTGATTTTTTTATAAATAAAATAACAATAAAAGTTGAAATTATATTCACAACGATTCTACAGAAATATAGTACTCTAAAATTTAGTCTATAAAAACATTTAATCCTTTTATTGTGCTTAATGTATTTTGTTTTTTTAACGTATAAGCATTTACATTCATAAAGGCCGACTAAATAATTACCAACCTAAACAATTACATTCACCTAACATAACTAAATTAAAATTACACGCGTAATTCACATAATCATCAATGCTTATACAGGAATCACAGGGATTATACGGGTCTAGTAATCCTGGTATCCCGGGACCGCCAGGGGAGCGAGGGCCAATGGGTCTGCCGGGGCCGCAAGGAGAGCGCGGATATCCCGGGAATAAGGGAGAGAGGGGATTACAAGGCTCCAAGGGCGACAAAGGAGAGCGGGTGAGTTTCTTGAATATGATTACGCGGATTGTTTCAGGAGGGTCATCTGAGTGTTTATGTAAATCATACCGAGTTTGGTGTTGACTCAAGGCGTATTACTATTAGTAGTGTAATTATTCAAGTTTGATTTTACTTAATTGAATTACAGTGAGGTAAGTATTAGAAGGAATTATAGGTTAAAAAAAACTTTAAGTAAAGATAGAAAATAAAATACGCCAAAGGCTCTGTTTTATGCTAAATTGCACTAGTCCAATATGTGATGATAAGAAAAGACGTTTTTTTTTACTTGTGGCCGCATTTTTTTCGTAGTGGGGAGATTTTTACAACTATTTTCTCTTTTTTTTCGCAGTCGTTAGTTCAGAGCTGTTTAGAGTCATAAAACCCACCATATGCTTTCTAAATTCGGCACTTTATATGAAATTAAAGTGGGTCAACAACTTAACGAGGCTATTACACCTCACCGCCACATAAAACACATCTCCAAAACTTAGTAAATCAAAATAAAATCCGTCGCTAATTCACTACTTACAAGCCCTAATAAACTGGGGACTAACGCAATAAGCACCGGTTTGACCCTCGTAACGCAATGTACCTTTACCTTCGACCCCTAGCCATATAACTCTGTTACAGGGATACGTGGGTCCGAGAGGCCCCCACGGCGCGAAAGGAGAACGGGGCCAAACAGGCCGCGACGGAACTCCGGGCCTTCCCGGGGCACACGGCCGTCCCGCAGAAAAAGGGGAAAAAGGTAACGAATTAACTCAACCATCAAATTTTATGGTACACTATACCCCATATTTATACCGGGGTAACACGTTCGCAAGATTTTTAAGGGTTCATAGTAACGATTTGGAAAATCTTTATATTTTTTTGCACTCTATACCTTTAGATTGCTTTGGTGCGCGTAAAACTTATTTATTATTACTGTTTCTTTTTACGATCGACTAGAGAGTTTTGTTTCATATTTATAGGCTCAAGATACGTTTGTATTACACCTGTACGAATCGAAAGGACGTGTAAAATATTTTTTATTATTTAGGTGCTCGGGGGATGCCGGGGCCGCCTGGGCCGGCAATTCCAGTTCTCTCTGAGAATTCAGTATTGGGCGACATATCAAGGACGGGTGGGTATACGTAATATTATTAATATTCCGGAAACTTTGACAGAATTTAATTAGAAACTGTATAATTAATTTTGCTCGAGTTTACACTCGCTTAGTCTTATTTTATGCGAACTACTAAGCTAATAGAATAATTAGATCGATGTGGAACAAACGACGTGCTCCGGTTTAAAATGATTTATTCAATAACTCGTAAAAGAGTTCATTACTGGTTACTTTGTTGTTCATTCCCTGTTTCTATGTACGTTAAAGGCTAATTAAATGGTACTGATTGAAATAATAGTGTGTGGTTTATACTATAGCTGAATTCGTAATTAAAATAATTGACCTTAATTACATTTTCAATCATGAATGTACGTAATATGTGATTACTTAAAAATCACGTCACGGTTTATTGGTTTGTAAATGTTTCACAGCATGTTGTACGCCTGTAGAACATACTACTAAATAATAATAAATACACGGAATAATGTCACGCGAAGTCTTGTCTACAAACTAACATTGTAGTTCTTGTTAATTAGGAACTACGAGTCATTTTCAGTCTCACAACGCCGTCACAATACAACGTACGGGATTTTTATTGCCACTATGTCATTATTGATACGTGTTTAATTATGGACTAAAATACAACAGCGCGATAGCAGCGCCACGGTAAGAAGTCTACGACACTGCTCTCAACCCGCATACCCTGCTCGCAAAGATATGGGCTAATCTTTCTGAATAGTTGCTTAATAGCGTAATCTTGACAATTTCTATATTAAACTGTAGTTGTAGCGAACGGCTACAGCCACCTACCTACCTACCTAGATGAGATGATAAACATGGCTGCAGATCAACCTATAAAGTTTTCTTTTCTTCACTATACTACAAATAAATTAATTTTCTTTTATATAGTTAGATTATCAGCTAGGTACTAACCTAGGAATGGAAAGTACATTTAGGACATAAATAGTTTCCAGCAGAACGATCAACTATTAAACATATTAATTTGTGCTTAATAGAAATTACTAATTATATCCACCGGTTAACTCTAGCCACTAATCCTATACGCTTCGATTAATTAGCACCTATCGTGTCAATCAGGTTATACTATAGTTTAATTTTGACGTGTTTGTGTTTAATTGTTTTCTGGTGGTAGCTCTCTCATATGTGAGAGGCCGCCTGGGTAGGCGCTACCGCAATATCTATTTCTTCCGCCAAACAGCAGTGTAAATGCACTGATATGTTCCGGTTTTAAGAACATTATAGCCAGAGTAACTACTGGACATAATAAGACTTAACATCATATGTCTCAGGATGGCGAACACAGTGGAATGCCAAGCGATGCTTTGTAATTCATGGTGTCGTCTGGTTTTGCTACCGTCCATGAGCGGTCGTATCGCTTACCATCAGGCGAATGGCACGCTCGTCTTGCCATTGCTAGCAATCAAAAAAGCAATTAATGGAATATCATATTTTCTACTTTTCTTCCATCTGTCCTTCTCAGACATTTATCTAGAGTCACCTTAAAATTACTATTAGGATAAAGATTCTATTACCTAAATTACTATGATTGTATAAAAAACTGTAATAGCACCGTAGCACGCCGCACGTATGAAGAAAAAAAAGATGTATGAATACAATATAATGGTGTCCACTATGCCGTTCCATCACAAACCAGTGACATGCCAGGAATTCATATAAGAATATTTTTTGCTTGATATATTCGTAACGTTGTCATGCTAATTGCTATGCTACGTCATAGAAAACCTTACCCGTCATCGAAATAAAACAATTTCTGGTTTTATATTTAAATTATTTTTACATATGAATATAAGCTCAATACCCTGAATAAAAAAAAAAAACTCGAATATGTAATTCACAACCATAAAATCCACAGTTCTTATTACGTCCTAGTAAAGTTACTTGCTTTGATTTACACAAGTGTATCTACATCGAACATTTCTATAACTGTTCTCCAATCACCAACCACAATTAAACCTTAATCCGAAGACACTTAACAACTTCCAGCACATGAAAAGCCATTACCACTCGCCATTGTTAGAGCTAAAAGCAAATATTTAATTTCTATAACTCCGACGGGAGGGGCCACGAAAAATAATTACAGTTCAAAACTCATACAGGAAACCTTCGTTTCTGACTCACTAATTACATTACCATTTCGCTTTTGAAACTTGTTCAACCCATTTAGATCATCGTGTTCAGGTCATGTTTACAATTAACGTTTGCTTTCGATGTCACGAATTGAAATTGGCGTAACTGTTTGCAATATGAAACCTACTATGTTTAGCTTCATTCAGACTCAATTTATGAATGTATCATTCATATTCAGTCTGCTTATTGGTGGGCGAATGTAATGAATTTTGCAATTGAGAATAAGTAAGCTCATCATAGTTACCTGATGCCTGTTGAAATATTTTTATACACTTGCAAATCTTGCCGAGAATTATTCAGGACGCAAGATTTTCAATTTTTTATTTATTTAAAAATGTCAAATTGATGCCCCGAAACCGAACTAATCTCTTCCTCGACAATTAGTTTTGCTCCCAATCCATCATTGTTTGCAAATCAATAACAACAGGTAAACGAAAAACCTCAAGTTACATAATATGCAAAAGCTCATCATTTCAAATAACAATTGCAAATCGCTTTAACACTTCGGCTTACGCAGAATTTTCGCTCAACGGAATAAATAAGACTTTTTTCTTTCAGCCTTTTTATCCTAAATGGTACGTGTGTGTACAAAAAGGCATCATTTTATATGTAAATACACGATGTAAAAAAATTACAACGCAAAACACATTCATATAATATACATGGATATTCCCGGCGCGTGGGTTCTTACAATTTGGGTCAAACTTGGGCCCTTATGCTGACGGGTAATTTTCAACGTATTTAATTGTATCTCATAGTATTGGGTATGAATACGTAACTGACTAAATAAAAATTCACGTATTTAGTACTACAGTGGATCATAATATGGTTATTGAGGTAACGATAATATTTTATCCCGGCCGATACAATTATAATATAATCCAGTTTGCTACTGAATAAATTATTATACACTTGGTGGCATGAAAACGCCTCAATTGGGAGAAACGGTGTTGCAGATTTTGATTACTAAATAATTTCTACAATTAAAATCATAAATAAAAATATTTTAGAATACATGTCTGGTGTTGAAACTATATTAAATGAATAATCACGTCGATTTTTCTCCCTGGCTGCCTTTAATACTCAAAACTAAAAATAGCCCGGCGTAGTAATATCAAAAAATCTATGAATACTTAAATAATATTAATATAAAGTGTTGCTTCCAGAAACTTCGCTTATACAAGGGACCAAAATCGAGCGCGGGGAGAGAGGGGAGAAGGTAATGAAACCACAACACTAGTTAATGTAAATAAAATCTCTGCGCAACTTGAAAGATGCCAACATTAATGAGATATAAAATATTTTGCAGTACTTTATTAAATGAAACCTAATGGCACTGGAAAATGTTTATTAATTTATGAAGCGGTTGAACTTTATATTTAATATTTTTCTCTGTGCTGGTTGAGTGTGATTTACATCGTGGTACAGCTGGGTATAGATCTGGATTATACTATTCGATCCGGTCGGTCAAGCCATGTCTAGATTTAATCTGCGGATTTATTCAGTAGTCCTATAATACCACAGTAAGCTTTAAACTATTTTTATTTTACCTTGCCCTTGTACCTGAAAATAAAGAGAAACATTCAATCAAAAAATAATATATACAATTTATCCATAAATAACACAATGTAATGTGTAAAATGCTCGCAAAAATATAAGAAAAATCATATACCAATAAGTATACCCGATCTTTAGGGCGAAAAAGGCATCAGGGGCATGGAAGGTGCTCAAGGATTTCCTGGCATCGACGGGAAACCAGGAGAGCGTGGAGATATCGGCCCATCAGGACTACCTGGGACTCAAGGCCCTCCTGGCCTTACTGGATCAAAAGGCGATAGAGGTGATCCTGGGCCACCTGGCCCCGTCGCAATATCAAGAGACGAAGCTGTCGTCATGACCAAGGTAAGGAACTGTTACGTTCTCGCACAGGCTACTGAAACTCTTGTAAGCCAGCTTTGATTCAATGAGGTCGGCAGGATTGTGTCGACTTTCTAGAGATACCATTTCATGTTGGTCGGAACTTTATCTGCACTGGGTTTATCCATGTTTATCATCAGGTTGTAGTCACATAGCCAATATGAAAATATAAATGATCATATATTTATTCCATCAAGAATGTACAAATAAAAGAGTCTACATAAAAGCTTCTTATGAAAGCTGTATAAAAAGTAAAGAGCGCGTTCCAATTTTCCTTATTTAACCCGCTAACAGGGCGAGAAAGGCGAGTCTGGCCCCAGAGGGAAGCGAGGCCACCCGGGACCTCCGGGGCCTAGAGGCCCGCCTGGTCTGCCCGGTCCTCCCGGAACTCCCGGCACGAACGGGCCATCCGGGGATATCGGATTGCCCGGATGGACGGTAAGTGCTTCATCATGCTTTTAATATTTTGACTCCCTCAGGATATCTTAGTTATAAAAATATCGGCGTTATTTCAGGACGGGAGCTGTGATGAGTTATTCATATTTAATTTTAATGTTATTGGCAATTAATATTCGAAATAAATAAAAAATGATGGTCGTAATTACTTTGGTATTTACTCGCCTGCTTATACCTTAGAATTATGGCAAAATCACTTATTCTACCTTTGTGATTTTGAATTAATAACATAAACATTCCCGTATAAATTCCACTCGTAACCACTTTCCATTTAATATATCATGTCACAATTTCTTTCCTCAGTTGCGATACACCTGAGGCAATAAACATAAAACGTTCGTACGTAGAAAACTAATCCATTACATGCCATATTCAAACTTTTCAAATAAAGTCGGTTTCACAGGGTCCTCCGGGTGCGGCGGGCCAACCAGGGCCACCTGGTCTAAAAGGCGATAAGGGTGAATCGGGAATCAACCCGCACGATTTAGAAAAGGTAAGTACGTGGCTGATAATTTCGTTTTAAAAAAAGTTACATTATATTTTTTCTTTAATATTTTTGTAAATCCATTCAAAAATAGAATTAGAAACCTTCTTAATCTAGTAATAGGGGGAAATTCCAATAACAAAAAAAAATGTGTGTGTGTATTAGTGTACACACGTAAGAAGTGAAACTTCTTTATGACATCATTTTTCGAAAAATGATCTACTATTTACAAATTTACAGAATCGGTAAAATAAAGCTAAATTAAATAAAGTTTAAGTTTAGGAGGGGGGAAATTTTTGAGGGAATTTGGGATTTCTATCGGAGCCAATTTGTAGCCCTCACCGAGACGGTTCCGAGGATACCAAGCTCGGTGGGTCCACGACCTTTATTGGTCGAGATAGGTTTAGGGGGGGTGAGGTAAAAAATTTAGGTGGGGGTAGGGGCGGGGGGGGGGGGGTTAGGTTTTGTGGGGAGGCTATTGGGCACCTTAAAATATTTTTGGGTGGGGAAAGTTGTGGAGGGGGAATTCGGGAATTCTGTTGGGGCAGGATTGTAGCCCTCACCGAGCCGGTTCCAATGAACCCAAGGTCGGTGGGTCTACGATGGATAATGCCGGAGATATGAGTAGGGGGGGTGAGGTAAAAAATTTAGGTGGGGGTAGGGGCGGGGGGGGGGGGGGGGTTAGGTTTTGTTGGGAGGCTATTGGGCACCTTAAAATATTTTTGGGTGGGGAAAGTTGTGGAGGGGGAATTCGGGAATTCTGTTGGGGCAGGATTGTAGCCCTCACCGAGCCGGTTCCAATGAACCCAAGGTCGGTGGGTCTACGATGGATAATGCCGGAGATATGAGTAGGGGGGGTGAGGTAAAATTTTTAAGGTGGGGGTAAGCGGGGGGGGGGGGGGTTTCGTGGGGAGGCTATTGGGCACTGTTTTGGATTTAGGGTGGGGGAAGGCCAGAGGGGGGGGTAATGATCAAATTACAAAAAAGTGGGTGGGACTTAAAATTTTGGGTGGGGCTTGGAAACGGTTTGGGGTGTGGCTTACTGAAGTGGGTACTAATTTACTAAATAAAAAAAGATGGCGCGTAACGGAAGAATGTGACGCGTAACGAAAAATTTTTTCCAACCCCGATAAAGAAGTTTCACTTCAATAATGATGCGAAACACGAATAGTGACGTCACTGCCACAGGAGCGTGCGAAAGAGACATATTATATATCCGCGACGTTTAGACTTTTACTTTCAAAACATTGATAACTAGCTCACTTTACAAGCTATTTCAATGCAATTTTAACATTAATGTTTTATTTCAATGGTATTTTCTCTTGGCTGAGTAATAATATTAAAAAATCTGATCAAAAATCAGACATAGAAATCTACCCTATACTGATGGAGGCCTAATTAAGCGCTTGAATAAATAAGGCAAATGTACACATAGAATAAGAGGTCAGCCGTAACAGGCACCGTGCTCGATCTAGATACCTGGCAAATAAATGCACATTGCGGCTTATTCATCTCTCTCTCTCTTTACCTTTTGCTAATCTCGTAGACTGCAAATTGGATGTCTGATTGAAGTTTACCTTCAAGTGTTTTTCCTGTGATTGTTGGACGTCTTATTACGGATTAGTTATTTTTCGTTTTGAATTAAATTGTCATACTGATTTTATTTCGCTATTTTTATATATTTTTTTTCGATAGATGAGGCTCCAAAAAAACTTGCACTGCAACATTAATTCTTATTAAATTCAATAACTGTACAATTTTGTATAAGGTCAAATAAAAGAGAGATGCATTAATACAAATTATTAGAGTAAGAATAATTAAATAATTAGAAGAAAACGAAATAGGCAATAACGAAAGACTCCACTACACAGATGATGTCAAACCGCAGTAATCCCACACGTCGCGTATTTTCAATTAAGCTGGCTTCCAATATGTCGGATTGGCGCAAATTGACTGAAGAACTTTAGTTCTGCACTGCAGTGCTCTATAAAGAATTTAATGGAATAGTGTGTTTCTAATACGACGTTTCGAATTGGGTACTAAAGTAAAGCAACGTTTGTTCAACCATTATATAAAGTATGTTTTGATATCGCAAATCAGTCGTAAATTAAGTTCTGGATTACTAAATATCAAAGAGGTAGGTAATAACAAAAACATAAGACAAATATTTAAATAAACCACAATATTATTTTACACAAAAGATAAAAGGCGAGAAGGGAGATCGAGGCTACGATGGAACCCCTGGGGCGCAAGGAAAGGAAGGGCCAAGAGGTCCCCCGGGAGCGCCTGGAGCCCCTGCAACGAACATCCAATACATCTCCGTTCCCGGTCCCCCTGGACCTCCAGGACCTCCTGGGCCACCAGCGATATACGCTAATGAAGTCCCAGTCGACTCCCTGACTGATACTCCTGGACTCAGCCGCCGGGAGCCTGGTGCAGGTATGTATCATTGATGTCATTTTCAAAATTGAATACAATATGTTTTTGAAGTGAAACTTCTTTATCGGGGTTGGAAAAATTTTTGCGTTACGCGCCATCTTTATTTCTACGTCACATTTTTGCGTTACGCGCCATCTTTATTTATTTAGTAAATTAGTAATACTTAGTAGTAATCCTGTGTATTGTAACTGTATTTAGTACGAATCCCACACTAGTGTATCATCCCACATTTGGACATAATACAGTGTATACCATTAGAACACATTCTGTACCCACTTCAGTAAGCCACACCCCCAACCGTTTCCAAGCCCCACCCAAAATTTTAAGCCCCACCCACTTTTTTGTAATTTGATCCTTACCCCCCCTCTGGCCTTCCCCTACCCTAAATCCAAAACAGTGCCCAATAGCCTCCCCACGAAACCTCCCCCCCTCGCTTACCCCCACCCTAAAAATTTTACCTCACCCCCCCTACTCATCTATATCAGCCCATATACGTCCCACTGCAGGGCACGGGCCTACTCTACAATCGAGAGAATCGATTGAGAGTGGTTAGGCCATATAGTCCACCACGCTGGCCTAGTGCGGGTTGGCGGACTTACATACCGTAGAAATTCTTTTAAAATCGCTACGGTATGCAGGTTTCCTCACGATGTTTTCCTTCACCGTTAAAGTGCGTGGTGATTGACTATCAATACACACATAACTCCGAAAAGTCAGAGGTGTGCCCTGGGATTTGAACCCGCGACCACCGTGAGCATGTAGGCAGCCGCGTCTGGTCCGTTACCAACAGGCCACCACGCACTTCACCCCTACTCATATCTCCGGCATTATCCATCGTAGACCCACCGACCTTGGGTTCATTGGAACCGGCTCGGTGAGGGCTACAATCTTGCCCCAACAGAATTCCCGAATACCCCCTCACAACTTTCCCCACCCAAAAATATTTTAAGGTGCCCAATAGCCTCCCCACGAAACCTAACCCCCCCCCGCCCCTACCCCCACCTAAAATGTTTACCTCACCCCCCCTATTCCTATCTCCGCCAATATCCATCGTAGACCCATCGACCCTGGGTTCATTAGAACCGGCTCGGTGAGGCCTACAATCCTGCCCGAACAGAATTCCCGAATTCCCCCTCCACAACTTTCCCCACCCAAAAATATTTTAAGGTGCCCAATAGCCCCCCCACGAAACCTAACCCCCCCCCCCCGCCCCTGCCCCCACCTAAAATTTTTACCTCACCCCCCCTAAACCTATCTCGGCCAATAAAGGTCGTGGACCCACCGAGCTTGGTATCCTCGGAACCGTCTCGGTGAGGGCTACAAATTGGCCCCGATAGAAATCCCAAATTCCCTCAAAAATTTCCCCCCTCCTAAACTTAAACTTTATTTAATTTAGCTTTATTTTACCAATTCTGTAAATTTGTAAATAGTAGATCATTTTGCGAAAAATGATGTCATAAAGAAGTTTCACTTCTTACGTGTGTACACTAATACACACACACATTTTTTTTTTTTATTGTTCACTAACGCCCAGTTTCTAAAATCTATCTACCTTTAACCAGAGATTTCGTAAGATATTTCGATGCATTTTACGTTTCAGTAAACAAAGATAGAGAGATATAGATATGGTGTATTTATTTGTAGATAGCTAGGTAAGATGAATATACATGTCCATCTTTGTTTAGTGAAATATATCATTGTATCGACATAGTAATGGTAGCTATGTTAAGCTCTAGTTAAAGATAGATAGAATATAGAGACCGGCCGTAAGACACTACTGATACAGAGCTTGGTTCAGGCATGAGTCATTGATATTACATATTTAAAAAAATGCTTTTTTTGGAACTATGCACTTATTTATCATTGCGACTACTGTCAGTCATGGGTTACAATTTACTGCAAAATATTGACGCTACGTATCGAATTTTTCCGAATCTTAGTAGGCTAGTGCATTGTCTTTAACCCGCAACGGAATTAATATTATGACTCAGCTTACTGTAGAACTCGATTAGGTAAGAATGTGTTTTCACGCTAGTCTTGAAGTGCCTGGAGTTAAATAAGAAATTCCGTTCCATAGTTCCCAAATATCGAATATTAAGCAAATTATTTAGCACGAGTGAAATAATACACTAGGAACGTACATTATTATTTAACTCATAATGAAAGTAAGACCTTTAAATAAGCCAAAATAAAATAAATGTCAAAATTATAGTGTTCAAATACCACCACAATTTAGAAAGGATCTCAATGCTTAAGGTTATATAAATATGTTGATATTTGACGGAGTTCAGTTTCCTTTTAAATATCACGTATAAAAAATCATAGGCAACTACACAAATCTATAAAGGCCTTCATAAGTTTTATGTTACATGAAACCTTTTACCATTTTCTAACTTTTTATGAATTAGGCTTACAAACTGAACTATAAAACTTTGTCATTAATATTTACGAAGATGACAGCAGAGCAAAACCTAATACTAATGAATTTTAAATACCATGCTAGTCAAAAAGTAATATTTTCATCACATTACAAAACTTTAAGTACTAAAGTCGTTTGAATAACAAACACATTAACTTTTTCATTACTGAAATTGTATCTTAAAAACAAGTTTGCAGACGTATCTACATGTTTACAACACTAAAGAAATACATTTATTGGGCAGGCAAACAGCGGGATCCTCTGCAAATTCTGCGAAGCTTGAACCACCTGGTGCAGTATCGCCAGGATCCTTACGGTAAGCAATTTTAATAAAGATGAAATTCGCGGAAGGTTCAAAAGTATTTAAGCTATTTCTTGTGAAAATTATACGCATTAAAAATTTAAGTATATTACATAGATCCAATCCACCAATTTATATAAATTTTGGAGATTTCTGTAATGTATTATTAAACATTGTATAAAATGTGTAATACTTTAATAAAAGATAAGTTTCAATACACACATTGAAAAAGTGGGGTTCAAATAACATGTCAAATATGACCTTGTAACTACGAATGTTAACAATAGTGTGGACATGGCCTACCCTGCATCTTTTGGACTTTTGCGAACAGAGTGTTCGAAAAATTCCATGCGATGCAGCGACTTAGAATTAATATTCTATGGCTATTATTTAGACTGCCTCGGTGGCGTAGTTGTAATACGGTACGGTTACAAAGCTGAGGTCTCGGGTTTGAGTCCCGAGTTGGGCAAATTGATATTGGATTTTTCTATTCATTATCAGTCCGGAGTCAGGAATTTGTGCCCGATATAGCGATAGGCTCGCCCCCTATATCACATTGTGGGACGGAACATACAAGGCGAAATGTGGGTGTCCTGGTGGCGCCTCTGCCTGACCCTTCGGGGATAAAGGCGTGAGTTTATGTATGTATGTGTTATTTAGATGTAATTTCTGTAGGATATCGTGAACCATTGGATCCTCTGGGCGAAGGTTCCGACTTTGAAGACGATGAGGACGGCAGAGCTATCGTCGGCACTATTCTGTTCAAATCAACGGATTCACTGATCCGGGTATGCAATAATTTTATATTTGTTTATTTTCTGCCAGTAATGATCATTTACATATTTATTAAGGATAGTGTATTAGAAGTTTATATTTTCGTCTATATAATACGAGTATGTAATGAAGGAATTGGTGTGTGAAAGATTCACGGTACAATGATCGGAATCACTGTAACAATACTTTCAATTACATCTGTCCAACTTATTATAACCATAATCTACAAGCGTCTATAAAATTTAGCCACAAGTCTCAGAAAAATCACCTCAAATGTTCAATAAAATTACCCAAACCTCAACTCTGACCTTTCACTTTTTCATAGACGTTCTTCGTATTGAAATATTAGTTTCTTTGTTACACATTTGCTTTGTTACGTAGCTGGGTACAAACAGCCCTCTCGGCACACTGGCATACGTCATTCAAGAACAGGCACTGCTCGTTCGCGTAAACAACGGCTGGCAGTACGTGGCGGTAAGTTAATTACATTTTAATTTCAGTAATACTCCCTGCCAATATGCTAAAGTGGTAAACGTGGTACAAATTTCACCACGGGTTAATTATTACGTCGCGGTCATTTGTACCACGAATCTGTTTAATGCAAATTGAATTTATACAAATAAAAGTTTATTTTCTGGTAAAAAAAATAGAAGCTAGAATATTTTACTCAATGCAAAACATCAATATTTTAACTAATAAATATTCATGAAGAAAAAGAGAACACATTTCGGAACCCTACTGGGACTAGGTTCTTTTATTCTGGCCTTGTTATTTAAATGGAACTTATTCGTTTTCCCATTGGGCGCAGACGTGAATAAGTTAGAACTCTTTTTATTATGAAAGTGGATGGGAAAATTAACTTTATTTAAATGTAATAAGGTCCAAATTGCGGTGGGTAAACGAAAACACACTACGAAATGCCAACCTATAAAAAACTAGGGAGTTTTTTGGGTCAGTAGTATTTACAGTGGAAAAATTCTGGAAGTCGAATTTTTTCTCCAATATTCATTTCTTTTTTAATAGATGGGTTCGCTGTTGGCGATTCATACACCGCCTGCTAACGGTCCTACACGAACGCCGCTGCAAAATATTCTAGAAACTTCCAGCTTAGTGCACCACAAGAATCCTTCTGTGGAAGGACCGGTGGTGAGCAACTTTAAAATATTTCTTATGTTAACGCTAAAACTATTTTATAGTAAAAGTATTTTAGTAGCCAGTAAATGCTTGTTTGATAAAAAGTTAAGCAAGCATTTTATGTGTGTCTATTTACAAATCAACAACTTAATTGCGTGCTTGTGAAATATCTTAATCTATTCTGTCAAATTAATATAAATATGAATTTGGCTCCCAAATGAATCATCATTTTTATTCTTGTAAACTCTTCAAAAATCCTTTGAGAAGCCGCCATAGAATATACACACATCGCTTCGTCCTATAGTTACGCCTGGCCGCATTAAACGAACCACACACGGGAGATATGCATGGAGTAAGCAGCACAAACTACGAATGCAGGCGACAAGCTCAAAGGGCCAATTTGGACGGCACTTTCCGAGCCTTTATATCGTCCAGGTTAGTATGCAAACGATCTCGTCGATTCTATTTATGTCCCCTTGACATTTTAACGAGGATATCATGACTTAAAGGCTTCTAGTTTAAATCTGGTTGGATTTTATTTACTTTGTAATGTTGACTATGGACGTTTGATTACATTTCTTGTTTTGCTTAGCAAGTTGTTCTAACAAATCTTACTTGAAAGGGATCTTCTTAGATCAAAATTTGTCAATTATTGTTTTAAGCTGGAATTTGGTTGCTTAAATGCTAAAGCTGACTATTCTATTGAATTGGATAGTTTCTATCAGTCTAACATCAATTTGTTAGTGATCTGGGTCACAGGTTTTAATTGTTGCTAAGCCTAAACGGTATAATAATAGCACTAGGTTTATCATTCTAGAAATCGAAACATCAATCATCGTGCATTAGTTGGCAAGTAGTTTATATACATCAATATGAACATGAGCTCTGTAATCGGAAGTACGTGCGAGGCAAATGTCAACATCATTGACATTTTCGTTTGATAAATGAGTTTCAGCTAGTCTACACCTTCACATCGCTTACACGCGTTCCATTTTCTGCATCAGTTGATTTATAAATCGTTTGAAACAATCCATATTAAATTTCTGTGGAACTCCTATATCCCTGGTACTTTCAGTTCGCGTTTTAACTACTGATATTTTACTTTCTATAATTGTAAAAGTGGCGAATACTGATTTTTTCTGAGAATAGCTTCATCTAACGCTGGAGCGATGAATGAATTAGCAGAATACAAAGTATTCGAATATTGAAGATTAACAACAACGCCTAAAACTTCATGGTAATTAGCAAGAATTGCTTTATTTGCTCTGTGAGGAATTGATTTACCAATATCAACTGTTATATTTAAAAGTTAGCGATGACAATTTAAATACCCGTTACAATTTAGGTCAGTTCTTACCAAACAGCAAAAATTACAATAAATATTTTTCAAAGATTTAATGCTATTGTTATTAATTTTCTATGAACAGAGTGCAGACAATCGACTCCATAGTAAGCTGGGTAGATCGAGAAATCCCTGTGGTGAACATAAGAGGTGATGTCCTATTCAATTCCTGGGGTGAAATGTTCGACGGCTCAGGTGCTTTATTCGCCCATGCTCCAAGGATCTTCAGTTTCAGTGGACAAAATGTTCTAACAGATCCAGGCTGGTAAGTAATGAAAATATTTGTTACCTTATTGAATTTAAAATGTTGAAGCTGTTTAACCTACAGGTTGGGGAGATGACCTAACAAACCTAAGGTTAGAGTAAAAATAACTCAGGTGGCAGAAAATTCTTGATGTAGGTCGCTTCCATCAGTTCTCCATGGAAACGATTCTAAGGTCTATTAATTTTTGTAACACATCTTTTCAATGCCGACGCCTATGATTACAAAAGTTTCACTTCTAATTTAAACATTGAACGTTTGAATAGTTTCTTTTGTCATTATAATTAATAAATAATAATAAGAAATACACCCAACAGTCTCATATTACAAAGTACTGACCCCAAACTAAGATCGAGTGTTGTGTAGTGGGCGGTGTGTGTGTGTGTGGGTGGTGTTATACCCACAACTTTTCGGTATCACAAACACCCAGACCCGAAACAAATATCTGTGGTTCACACAAACAATTGTATCGGTTCGGGGATCGAACCTCCGGCCTCTCGTTTCACAGCCGGCGTCTAACCAACTGAGCTACGGAGGCTATCCAAATTAACTTTATAATTCACTCTACCTTGTCTTTGGCTACGATTAAATCTATAAACTCATTTTATCTGTCGCCTAGTTCATTAGGCTCATATTCATGTTGTACAATAGGGATGATGACTCCATTTTTTATATTATTTATATCGAAAGATGACACTATGCTATGTACACAAAAATATTTTTTAAAATTCGTTTACTAATATACAGGTTACACTTATTTGAAATTTGGTGGTAGGAGGAACAAAAAAGATGCAATTATCGTGCTTTGACGTCATCTCCCATACGGCGTTTGGATGCGAAAGAAATAGTGTCCAATATTACAAATATGAATATCTCAACCATTTCAAATTTTGATGTTGTTTTAATTTATTTTTAAATGCTAGATATTTTGCTGTAATCATTACACACTATTCAAAATTAAACATTAAAAACAACCCTAATAGAACGCCAACAGTAAGTCAAAATGAGGTCGAAGCGTTTCTGTTTCATCGCGTAATGACTAGACTTAGATTATTATTTTAGTAATACACTAAAGTTATTAAGATAATTAATTTTCAAAATTCAATATCAATTTTTAGGTTCCATAAATATTAATTAATGAAGGTTACAATAATAAGTTTAGGAACTAAATTACGTTGTTGAAAATTAATATCATTGTTTTGCTCCTTCGATAACCAATAATTATTTTCAATATAAATAATAATTTGGTTTATATTAGTATAGTAATATTAGTTTTATTAAACTTCTGATATTTTGTGCGCATTTAAATGAAACTATTATAAATAAACGTATTTTTTTTATAGTATTGTAAAGGCTTTGAGAGTTATTATTAAGACTAGGCACTAATTGATCAACTAGGTCACTTAATGTTCAGTCATTGTCAGTTAGGTAGAATCAACAGGGTAGTAAATACTGCCTGAAAATACTGAAGTTTTTTTGTGTCGCCAGCAATCTAAGCTAACTATGGTTGTTATAATGGATTGCACTGGATCGTAAGGTAACGATACTTATTGTACCTGAGTTCATACAGCCTTCTTGTAGCAGTCAGTTAAGACGCTGGCTGTGAAACAACTTGCCGCATTCGATCCCCGTACCGAGACAAATGTTTGGGTAATCCAGAATTTGTTGAAGATCTGAGTGTTATGTACCGATAGTGTCTCATACTTTCCTTTGACACAAGACTCACTTTATGTGGGATCAGCAGTAACTCTTCGTTGTAAATTATCATATTATAGAGTAAAGTCTCCCATAATTTCTGAGACCTACGTCGGACGAGTAGACGAGTATTTTAATATAGGATCAGGACCAACGCGTGCGTACGGCGTATTCAGTTGCTCAATTACGATCAGTAAAATCAACCAAAGAGTCAATGTACAAAAACGTCAATACAGTATAGAGTGATTGCATCATCGTGCCAGACTTCCATTAACCCACAGGCCTACAAAAGCCGTTTGGCATGGAGCGAGTCCGAGCGGCGAGCCAGCAATGGATGCGTACTGTGACGCGTGGCACAGCAGCAATCAGGATAAATATGGCCTCGCCTCGTCGCTCCGGTCTAACAAACTTTTGGATCAGGAGACGTAAGTTTTGAATATATATATTTTATTTGTGTATTTTTAAGGGAACATAAAACACATATTGTGTCAATTTTTTTTATAGTTAATGCCAACTAGATATAGCTTCAGCGATATGTGCAGTATTAGTAATTTATATTTAAGGCTGTAGCCATTGAATATTTAAAACTAAAAATAATATTATTTGATAGATTATTTTCTCATTTCAATTATTATTAAGAAATTTATGATTTTTGGATTTTCACATTGAATTTTGATGTGTGTAAATTTAAGGTACTCAAATTGTGTTGTGGTGATATTTTTGGAGCTTTAATGTCATCGTGTCCTTTCATTGTACAGTGTTATAACCTAGTTGGGAAGAAACTGGACTGCCAAACGGAGACCGCGAGACACAAACATCTGACTTTGAGAAGTTACTTGTGTGTTTCTAGTTAATTATCGCTCACTTGACGGCGGAGGAAACTTCTCGAAAAACTCCATACTTGATTTTTTCAAAAAGAATTCTAATATTATAACACGAAATTCGCTAGTGGTTTGCTAATTGGTAGGCTGTGGCCTGACACCCTTTAAACTGTGTGATCATAGAGGAAATTATATTTTAAAGAATTAGAGCATTACAATCGATTAAATTGTACTTTAATCGTAGGACATTATTAAATAGCGCTTATGAAAATACAGAACAAACGCTAATACAATATCGTCAATAATAGTGCGGTTGACTTGTTTTAACACCGTCTAAGAAGCCCTTCTTAAAATAGTCCCTTTTTATTCATTATCGCTTTACTGTAGTGCACAGACGCTAAGCCCCGGATTCCGAAGTCAAATAATCCGATTTGTGCAAATTATTAATCCGGAAAATCTTATTGACCTGTGGATTATATTCCACAAAAGACGTCATTTCAAGGAGATAGTAAAATTGCAAGAGTAATGATTTTTATGACGAGCGTGATGAATACGTTGATTCTAAGGCTAGGATAAAGGCACGTTCAGGCAAATATAATTGAATTATTGTCTTTCATCATAATTATTACAAAATTTCTTATCTACTGTTGGTAGAATGTGATATGTACCGTATCCCTTTTGTATGATGCTCGGGCATCTAATCAATTATTTCGCGAAGAATCTTGACATCATGAAAGATTAGGTAAATAAAATGTAAAGGCAATTAATTTTTCCAACATATTTATTCAATTATTTATTTACAATTTTTTGCTCACACAAAAAAAAAAACAAATACAATGGAAAATCACATTCATAAGAAGTACAATTAGCGGTCCTAGCGCTAAAAGGCAATATCTTACAATGGGATCTCACAACCATGGGATGGATTAAAAAACGGATAACTGGCAGTCTAAAGTGTAAGGGATAGAAAATAACAAAGAATAGTATAGCAAATGCCAATAATTTAATAATTACGACTCATAAAAAAGAACATAAAAGGTATTAAAATCTTTATAAAATTGTAACCCAAGCAAATTATTTCTACCACGTGTGACGTACTGCAATATATTTGATCTGCAAGCCGCTTCCAACAGATCACTGTGGGAGCCTTATGTTCCGCAATAGTTTTACTCTAGCTGAAGAAAGAGGACATTAATTATTTCAAAGACTACATAAATATGGTTTGTTACAGATACTCGTGCAGTAGTAAACTAATAGTATTATGCGTAGAAGCAACACCAGTGGACACGGTGAGAAGAAAAAAACGATCGAGGTAAGATTTTCTATAACGGTTCGCCTTCTCCAGCCATATAAATACAGAAGAACTTAATTATTTGAGCAGTGAAGCAAATAGTTTGAGAAAAATGTTAAGAAAGCATAACAAACATGCTTCTTGTGAATCTGCTTCAAAAGAAAGAGGTTTATTAATTAGGCTGCATATTTTTTATTTACGTTCAAATATTATTGGCTTCGTTTATGGGTTGGTTTTGCGAGTCTTAACACTTTCTAGCGTCCAAAACAAACATTGAATTAACACGACTTATTATTCTATTCTATTTTCAAAAATAAAATATCAATATCAATCATCCCGCTATACTGGCCACTTCAAATGAAATAGTAAGAAAAATAAATCCCCTCTCACTATTTGTTACAAATATTAGAACGAAAGAAATACAGTAAAGTGTGTACAAATTCCGCAGGTATCGCACGACGGAAAAGCTGCAATTTCTGAAAGATCACGAAGTACGGAACGAGACTAAACAATTATAGACATTGAATTCTAGTTATTTTTTAAAATAGATTAAGTAAAGAATGTGAAAGACTGTAAATAATGTATGTAGGTTGAACAATATCGTAAAGCAATGATTCCGGTGGAACATATCGACAATATAAAACAAAATAATATATAACACGGTGTGACAGGCGACTATCGATTTGCTATTAAAATTACATTTTCCAGCTTTGCCAGCGACGATATTTCGATGTAAATAAATTAATAATATTAAAGTTCTTTAAGAAGACATCTAGTGCTACCATAATTGATGTCGTGTCGCGTCGTACTTTTTTAAATATTTGATTTCCATTGCATATGTAGTACTGTAATGTCGACCGGCGAGACATTATCAGTCACCGATCGAAACAAATGTACCACTCCTCTGGACTTTGAACAGATTGTGGTTGATTCCAGAACGCGACACACATGGTTTCCTATTGTGGAGTTTATTATTGTGTGCGGTGGTTGAAAAGCAAATACTTATATGCTCCTTGTAAATATTTGTCAACAATAGTAATAACGACTATGTACTAAACGTGTTGAATTCGTTGTTAATTTCAAAGTCGCTCCGCTACGAAACTATTCAAATTTTTCTCGTTTACTTAAAATTCCTTGTGTAAAGTTTGAAAGCTTATTGCCGACTGGTTAAGTATCTCCCAGAGCTTTTAACCGTCTGCATAGTTGGAAAAAGCTCATTAAATGTTTCAGTTACAATTATCCGAGTAGTTTTGTAAATAACAAGCTTTAATCTCTATGTTGTGGAATATTTATGTAAATATTAAATTACTAACTTTCTTAATAGTTACGTGTAATGTTTAATATAACAAATCCTTTGTATTATATTCATGAAATGTTTCCATTGGATCTAATTTGTTAGTTCATCATGAAATGTAATATGAAATGAAATTATGTGAATAGATAACAAATATTATTTGTTATGTTCGCGTGTGCATTTTGTTGATTACCTCACGTCATAAAATATGTACGTTACCGGCATAGCATATTCAGTAATTATAAAGAATTATTTTATATAAAATTTATTCGTTTAGACAATGGGTGAAATAATTAACCTATTTCTAAACTTACATTTTCGTACGTAAAGTCCGCAACACACAGTAATTAACGATAGAGTAATGTGTATGCACCAGAAGAAGATTAGAGCGCAATCCAAAGGAAAGATCCAATTATTTTGTGGCCGTCACTTTTTTTTACAGGATTGGTCAATATCAGATATATACAAACAGAACCTAAAAAACGACGTACTGTCGTGTGTGACTATCATTGTATGTAGTGGTCGCTAATCAAGTAGTTACGAACTTCTTAACACAAGTAAAGCTATGAGTTATTACTTCAAGTCTGCCTTTAGTGAGCCATGGACTCATACTGCAGCTTTAACGAGCGACATTAGAGTTAAGTCTTTCTTTAAATTCATATCAATATATTTTACACATTGCATGATCGTTTTAAACTATCTATAAAATTATTAAGTGCTCAAATAACGGATTATACAAACCGATATCATGTATATTAATAAATATTGTATTACGTGGAGTGTTCTGTCCCTTGATTGGACATATACACGAAACATGTCATGATAAAATTGTTGCATGAGTGGCGTGATGGTAATCTATCAATTCAGTGGTACAGACTCATGAAGGTGAATTAACAGACTTTTTTAACCCGTAGCTTTATATTTTAATTTATTTGTTATAGGGTATGACGTGGTGTACTATATGGCTTATACATGGCCTAACCCCTCTCAATCGTACTCTCGCTCAGAAGAGACCTGTGCCCTGTGGGACGTACATATATGAGTTGGTATACAGATAAAGAGTATGACGATCACTAATACATTTAACAGTTACGTACATAGTCCTGACACCACATTAAGATAATAAAATCTTGTGTCATGGGTATCAATGACTACGTGAGACTTTTCGGTTTCACATGCCCAGAACCCTGTGCCAGAACTGAATAAATATTTCACACCCGTCATCGTTGTAATTATACCAATACTAGAATAATGATTATGTTCTAAAATGACATATCATTAGAGGTGCGAATAGCAAAACATATCATTTAAATTAGTAATGCAATTGAACATTACATTACGTAGTAAATTCGAAATTAGAGTTAACTTTAATTAGCTGAAACAAAATGATGAAATTCAATAATATTCTAACATACATTTCACATGAAAATGAATGTGATTCAACAATGTTCATCGTGTAAATTAAACATAAACAGGCATTTTGATCTAATAAATCTTTATTGCAATAGGAATTGTTTTAAATAATTTAATATCAGTTTTTCCTCAGCTTATCTAGAATGCAATTGTAATATTTTATAACTTATTTCTCAATTTTTAACTCAAATATGAACATGTTTATAACAATTTTTCAAGCATACATCGTGCCAAATTAGTAAGTTTGAGTATTAAAAATCACCTTTATCGGGTCTGTACTACTTATGCTTCTACATTCTTAGTACTTCTAAATTGTATTTCATCAATTATAATTTATTTAAAACCCGTAATGTCATTCGAATCTTGTAAACTAATATGTAATTGATCAAATTATGTCAATGTATGTAAGAAGTACGTCTAATTGTCCTCGAACGAGGTGAACTGTATTCGTCACATTTAGCATTGTAATATATTATTTGGTGGATATCATCCTGTCTCATTATAGTGTAAGAACCTTGTAAGTTTTTCATTGTTAAAAAAACGAACGCTAGGTAAATTTTATTGTACTTAAAAGGTACAGATGTTTTGAAAAATAAAAACAATTTTTGTAATGTTTTGTTTTATTTCTATTATGCGAAATCACTTAAAATAATTAGAGATAATAAAAAAACGTAAGTAATACCTAAAACGGTTTTTTCCTGGTTTGGCACAGGTATTGATTACAATATTGAATTGTGTCAGCTCATAGGCATCCACTGCTGACCATGCGACCCCTCTACACTCAAGAGTTTGTTGAAGCAGATCTACAATACACGTCACGCTAAATAAAATGCCATGGAAATATAATCCCTACTGTAATAGCAATTAGAAATATCGTCACTCTACACACATACGCCTGTTTAATTGCTTTATAAACATACTGAATGATACTCTCAACTTCCAAAGTACGGTCAAATGGACTTACAGATGATTCCCTCATGTCTAAACGCAAAATAAAGAAAATAAATTTAAAAAATATAAGAAATTATTATGCAAAATAATGAGTTGAAAACACAAAGAACTCAATAAAAATGACGTCATCGGAATACGGATTGCGTCACTGCTACAAAATGACTGTTATAATATGAAAAATACGAAAACCGCCGCGTCATTCCCGGCTATTTATTAAATGAGGCCACAGGGCCTGTCGGCTTTGTCTCCGAGAAATGATTTTGTGTCACTTCCAAAAGGGCTTGTGTTTAATCTAGCCCAACCCTTATAAACGAAAGCTACCAGCTATGGAGGCGGAATTAGTATGTAATTAGTTATTCCTGTACTGAATGGTTTATCAAGGTAGAACGTTAACCGCTAGGGCTACTTTAAATTTTGGCAGTCATCAACCTTTTGTTGTGTAAGTATTCACTAGGGAATGTTAAATGACATTTTAGAATCTAAAGCCACATTTACACGGGGAGATTTTCTCGCCTCGAAGATTGGATTATCGTAATGATATAAAAAAATTGCATCGTGTAAACATTTGTCAGAACACCATAATCTGTGGCGGTTGTCATGCGATAATTGCTTACAATTCTTGTTGCGAGAAACGCTCCCCGTGTGGCTTTTAAGTTAGTAGTATTTTACCCCTAACAGGGTAAAGGAAAAGACGAATGGTAGAATGTAAGTCCGTCATTTTCAAAGCAAAAAAACGCAATATTGCACACACCAACACTTTTTTAACGGAATGCCAGTTGATACGCATATTTTGTGAGTTCTATAATATTCTGCCATCCTATACACGTTCTGTTTATCTGCAATTATCCGGATATTACACCTTACATCCAATTAATGGCCGCAGGCGACAATTGGAGTTAATGATGTTAAGGCCGGATAACACTATCAGAGCACGTCTACCGTTGAATTCATAAATAGTTGTTAATTAGATGTTTAAATATGATATTAAGATGTAATTCTGGTTTTGTTTTTACTTTAAGAAAGATTATAATTACAAAGACTTTTATATTGTCCTTATCATCGTCTTTATCAACGGGATATCTTCGGTTTTACATTTAACCCCTTCCGGAATGTAAAGACGCGAGCTAATGTATGTGTACGATTTTATTTTTATGTATAAAATAAAACCTACCTTTCCCTTCTCCCATCTTTCAATCCCAATCATAAAATATCGTCAACACACCCACTATTCCAATATATTCGGGAATTTCACAAACACTTTCCATTCAGCGAACCGCTTATTAAGCTCAGGTTATAAAACAAAAATGAAGTGAGTAAAACACCAAAATAGCCTGTAAAATATATCATAATCCCGAATATGAGGACAAGGTTGTCACATTTTGATTGCTACATATACTAAAACATAATCTGTCCAATAAGCAGATTGTTTGAAAGGGTACGTGCCGTCTGTGAAATTAAAAGGGATTTTCAGTAAATTAAAGGATTTAGAAGTACGAAATTGCGGCTGTTGTATTCTTTTAAATATCTTTTTTCTGCTTACCTTTATCATAGGTGTGATCAGCATAGTAACGAAAAACCTCACTTTGATCTAGGTAGGAAAAATTTTACGAGGCTTTGTTACCTAAGTGTCTTTATTCGCTGGTATGAATTCATAATGTAATGTTATGTATATCAGTATGGAGGTGAGGCTTTTTTTATTGCATAGGTCCGACAAACGAGCAAACAGGTCAACTGATGGTAAGTAGTCTGCCACCCATGAACATCCACAACGCTTGGAATATAGATTTGTTGCCGGCCCATGAAACCGGGAGGAGAGAGAGAAGATAAAAAGGGTGGGAAGAGGAAAAGACTAATATAAAGCTATTGCCTGACAGCCTCCGTGGCGCCGTTGGTTAAGACGCCACCTGTGAAACGAGAGGCCGCGGGTTCGATCCTCGCACCGAAACAAATATTTGTGTGATCCACAGGTATTTGTTTCGGGTCTGGGTGTTTGTGAGACCGAAAAGTCTCTCGTAGCTTCTGATACCCAAGACACAAGACTCGATCTTAGTGTGGGGTCAGGACTATGACTGTTGGGTGTATTTATTTATTTATTTATTTACACTAAGGTCCGATTATTTAACAGTCAATTAAAAGTCAACAAATATGTTATAACCTGACTGCATATAAAACTGACACTATTAGACGATTTTATTAATAAAGCATATATTTTAAATTGCTCGTGTTATTTATTCGACCAATAGATTTTGTTTGATGAAAAATTTACCCTTAGTGTTTGAAAATATTAAATTGAATATCAGTGAAATGTTTGTTTTTCCGCGTATTTGCAATAGGTCGAATAAATCAGTTAATTTGTAGTGTGGAGTTTACGTTCTGGTTTCTGTGTAAAGTTAAATATTATACCAATTATTCAGTCTTGAACAGAAGCTATCTTAATTTTGTTTACAAGTTATACCTTTTTAAAGAATACTCCGCAAAGATTTTATGCTAAGATTAAAAATATATATTTTGAGCTGTGGAGCAGTTTGCCAGCTTAATTGTTCACACCTTCCTAGAATCCTGAGTCCTGTCGCCACTCTGTGTAGAATCAGTTAAGTGGTCTGGCATAGTTGTGTCGAGGTGTAAGAGATAATGGTCTAGTGGACAAGAACATAGTCGATAAAGTATTTTTGAAATGTTATTTCGATGTATGTTAATACAAAGCATCTCAAGATCTATGAACTAAAAATAGCTATACAAATCGTGAATAACATAGACTCGAATAAGTGCTAATAAAATATTGTAAGAACCCACACAGACTTATATTCGTAAACAACAAAAGGAATATGAAAAATAAGATATGGACTTTGCAAAGATTTGCTCTCCCAACATCAGGATATTACCAAAAATTGTAATATAAAATCGCGCCGACTTTTCATAACCTTTGGTGCGTGAATCTTGCCAAGATGAATTCTTAAGACATTCCCAAAATAAAACAACACTCCACTGGAGATATTCTAGAGATCGGTCAAGAATAAATTGGACGAATACGAATGGGGCGACGACAAATTTAAGAATGGCGATACACCAAAATGTTTGAAATAATTTTATGCGACGATTAACATGGTTTTTAGGTGTGTTATCTATAAGTGTATCATTAATAGTAATAGTTGCACTATACTCAGGATGAAAAAATGCTAAAAAATGGACACTGTATAATATTTTTAATGCAAACTTTTACCTTGCAAAATTTGTTCCTTAAAGTCGGTTTCCTCTTGAGAAAAGATAGTCAAATTCCGCTCGGAGCGACTGAAATAACAACTTTAAACGTTCAAATATTCTTAGTTGATGCAAGGGGCCGAATTCCGCGATAAAATTCTACTGAAATGCGACACACCCACTATTCCCTTCCGTTTAATCGCGTGTGCCTTTAATGGGCTAGATATGCAATTTTAAGTATCAAAATATGACGCCATAAACTTTTTAATGTGTTAAAATTGGTGGAATAACAACACGCGCCGCTTTCATAATTATGAACATTGGAATTTATTATTTTTAATGAACGTTTCATATTGGGTAATAGCTGCTTTTGTTCGTATGGTTTGGCCGACGCCGCGTATTGTATTGATAAAGGCTTACCGGCTTATGCGTGTTTTGCATTTGTAAAATCTATGTGAGTTAACACGAGTTGAAGTCGTATAGAGGAAGTTGTGAACGACTGGAAAGCTGGACGAACCAAAGCATACTGATAAATTAATTATTTTTTATTTTTCTATTTCGTATTTCTTGTGTCGTAACCAAGAGTTTTTTTTGGTCCTGCAGCACCCAAAGTCGAAACAAATATTCTCATAAGTAGGCCGCCTAAACATTTGTCTCGGTGCGGGGATCGAACCTACGGCCTCTCGTTTCACAGCCGGCAGCCAACCATCCGCGCCACGGGTGTCAAAAAAAAGCTAATAGTCTTTCAAACTCCCCAAACTAGTCGAACAATAGTTCAACGTCTTCAAAGTTAATTCGTAAGCTAATACTGACAATACGGGTTAATAAAATATTCAACATTAAGCCTAACCAATACTGAAAAATAAAAAACATGCCACATGTTATTTACATTGGGTTGTCGTGGACATTTCAAGCCCGCTGCATAATTTAGGAGTAGGTTGAGTCAGGCCGAAGGACGGGTGTTTGACGGTCATGTGGCATCATAAAACATGTACGTAGGTAGTATTGCAAAGGCATAAATATAGAAAGAAATATTCGTGAATTTACGAGATCAAATGGTAAATGTTGGGAATGTTTAATTTAAAAAAATACATAAAACGAAACATGGCAATTCAAAGAAAACCAATGTTGGGACGCAATTTAAGATAAATTATGAAGTAACTAGCTTCTGCATGCAAACTTCGTCTGCGTGGTTTTCTTTATTTGAAATCTCCCATCCCGTCCCGTCCCGTTATATCCCGCCCGCCCCGTCTCATTCTCACTAATGGAATGAAATCCAGTCCCATCCCATCCTTTTGAGTATAAAAAAGTAGCAAATATACCGGAATTCCTTCTTCATCCCAGGGGAATACTAAACTTTCCGGGATAAAAAGTAGCCTATGTTACTTCTAATACCTCCAAGAATAAGTGTACAAAGTTTCATGATGATCGGTTAAGTAGTTTTCGCGTGATAGCGTAACAAACAAACTTACATTCACATATAATATAATATTAGTAGGGATAATCCAGCCCAAAATATATTATTAAGTATGTTCTACACATTTATGATTATGAACTGCCTCGGTGCCATAGTTATAATACGGTATGCTTACAAAGCTCAGGTCTCGGGTTCGAATCCCAGGTCCGAATCAGCCAAAGTGATATTGGATTTTTCTATTCGTTATCAGGAAACACACAAGGCGTAAAATGGGTCTCCTGGTAGCACCTCTGCCTACCCCTTCTGGTAAAAAACGTGAGTTTATATATGTATGCACATTTTTGGCTATAAAAAATAATGTGAGTAAACTACGCATATAAAGAGAATGATAGCCCAGTTAGTAGCTGACCGGACTGCCAAATCTAAAGCCGGAGGTTCGAACCTAAGGCACACTCTAATTTTCCGAAGACACGTGTGCATTGATACATAATAATCACTCTCATAACGACTAAGAAGAAGCAAATACATACATACATACATAAACTCACGCCTTTATCCCCGAAGAGGTAGGCAGAGGCGCCACCAGGACACCCACATTTCGCCTTGTATGTTCCGTCCCACGATGTGATAGGGGGCGAGCCTATCGCCATATCGGGCACAAATTCCTGACTCCGGGCTGATAATGAATAGAAAAATCCAATATCACTTTGCAAGACCCGGGACTCGAACCCGAGACCTCAGCTTTGTAACCGTACCGTAATACAACTACGCCACCGAGGCAGTAAGCAGCAAATAACATGTCTATACTATTCAAGACGCCATTATTTACCAAAATTTACGACTCAAAGCACATCACAGCAACGACATTAACAATATTTCATGTTACAAGAAATGTTTACTGTCATAAAATAAACCTAGAGTGCGTTATGTACCAGAAATATCACAATTTTAATAGCCGCCATAAAACGAACGATTTATACGCTATCATATTCAATTTCAGAGTTTTGTGTGTCGTATTTCATGTAAAACTTATTTTTGAAGTTTCTAGGATTTGCAGATGCTCAAGTAAATTATGTCTTAGGAATCAATCTACTAGAAATAAGCGTTATGGACTGCCACAGTACATATACCATCTTTGAATCTAAGGCACCAGGAAGTGATTTTTTGAAATTGTGTTCTTTAACTTGAAATCTTACAAGTTTCACTAAAATGTATGAAAGTAGGCATTTAAAATCTAGTCATTGAAATAAATAACAAAGAAAGGCCAATAACAGCCGCAAAGAATTCATAACGAAAGTTGTTTACTGGCTCATGAAGAAAAGGAACACCCGCAAAAGTTTTAATTAATATATTTTGACACTGTACGTTTGAAGGTGTATAATATAATTTGGCAATTTTGCTTTGTATCCATATTTTTGCCCAGAACAAAGCGACAATGGCTATTCGTG
This sequence comes from Deilephila elpenor, assembly GCA_949752805.1. Classification (NCBI taxonomy): domain Eukaryota; kingdom Metazoa; phylum Arthropoda; class Insecta; order Lepidoptera; family Sphingidae; genus Deilephila; species Deilephila elpenor. The sequence continues at coordinate 9,339,989 of OX457107.1, read as the reverse complement.
ATACATTGAAAGGAAAAGAGAAAAATGGAGCAAGAACCGTTTGAATTAATTAAAATTATTTGAATGGCTATGTTTGATGCTTACTTTTTTCAATTTATAGATTGTCCGTTATTAACATGTTAAAAATTAGATTTTTTTTTATTTTTAAATTATACCGGGTATATCAAGACCGCAACCGAAAACGAAGCCAGGTGGTAGTTTTAGAGGTTACAAACACGATGCAAATAAAAATTTCACCAAAACAGCGACAGATATTTTTTTAGAATTTTTTAAAAATCATCTTGTTTGAGTGGTCAATACCTAGTTTTTGCGAAAATAATATTTTAAACCCTTACGTACCATTGGGTGTTTAAAAATAAAGAGGTCTACATCATTATTTTAAGAAAAATATGTATTTATCACCCAAATACGACGATATATAAAAAAATACAAAAAAAAGTTGTCCATTTTTTTTTGCGAAATTTTTACTTGCATTGTGTCTGAAGTCACTAATACTAACACCTGGCTTCGTTTTCGGTCGCAGTCTTGAGATACCCTGTATATTTGAGCTTACGTCCCACGGAACGGTTAATTTCGTTTTGTCTCTTTCGAACGACTTTTGAATTCAGTTTGAGTGAATAAAACAAAACTTTCAATAGCTGAAATAGGTTTTAAAACTGATCTATGAATAAGGCCCCATGATATGATCTGCATCTATAGAGATCTTTGCAAGAATTTCTATCGTACGTAAAGTCTGGACACATACTAGACCTGCGTGATTATTTATTGAAACCTATACTCCTCACAAATGTAGATGATTTTCTTATTTACAAACACAAATATTTTGCAATCAAAATAATTCCTATCCAGTTAAGAAAAAATTGCTCCATGCGATATGGCCGCCTATTGTACTTTCTTAAAATTGTATTTGTTATATTTAATCACTTTGTAATTTAAGATGTACAATAAAGAGCATAATCAAATAAAACAAATAAGTATTTGTTTTTGGACTAGTATTTCATATTATGGCAGTTGAACGAGGTAAAATATATTTTATATTTACATTTTTAAAAGAGACATACTTGATAATTAAACTGGGATGTTTACAAACACAAAATGGAATTGATAATTCTCCGTAGAAAAATAAACTTCAAGAAACATTCGTTTATTTTATAAAATAAACAACGAACAAATCTACGTCGAAGGTCAATCTTGTATTATTGATGTGTTCTTGAAGACTGTTTATACTTTATACATAGTAAGTGAAGGAAATTCCTTGAAAATACTCCTAATTATAGCAAGTCTGTGCAAATAACGATGACCCACGGAAATATGTCGCATTTCATGATTTGCTTTTTTATATTCGACTCTAACCAGGCCTGCATAGTGCATAATATGACCACTGGCCATATATTACCATATCTCACCAAAGCACGCTCTATTTCAATTACATTGCACTAACAATCATTGTAGTCATCTTGTCTTACCTCAAAAAAATACGTTAAAATCTACCAAAGCACTACATAGATATTCCCTAAAATATTTCATCTTAACAAAATCGCGCTTTGCTAGCATTAACTCAAGACGAATTTTCATAACATCATATAAGATAAGCAAAGCAATATTTTTAGCTTCCTCCGCCTTAGCAGCGCTGCAGTATGTTTTCTTAGTACACCTATTACCGCCGAGCTCGAAGGCTATTTGCCTCAAAGCTGACTAAATCGTTTATACGTCTACTGCCTAAGGTGTTACGTGACTGAAAATTTTAAGGGACATTGAATACTGTCCGAATATAGAGGTAAATTTAGCATAGCCGATAAGGGAACTTATGAATACAGAGCACAGTAATAAGATATTAGTATATATGAATTCAGCCTTAGTTGCATATTTTAATAAATAATAATAAATAAATTCCCCCAACAGTCACATACATAGTCCTGACCCCACACTAAGATCGAGTCTTGTGTCGTGGGTATCAGAAGCTACGAGAGACTTTTCGGTCTCACAACACTTTTATTTGTTACTTAAGGTATTTTTGTAGTGGCTTAAGCTACTTCTATAACTATTATCAAATTAATTCATAAAAATAAAATAGGTCGACGTGTCACTATTACAGTTAATCAATTGTACATTTATATTAGCCCATAAATGTCACACTGCTGGGTATAGTCTTCATATTAGTCATACGTTAGCGTACGTAGGATTGTGATTTGGTAGATTGCACAACGGAGAAGTCGCAAAAATGTACAGACTCCAATATAAGAAACAATAACAATAAGTGATATGTTATTCGAAATGTCTTTTCAAATGCTACAACTTTTTTGGCAAGAAATACCTACCGATTCGTTGTATGAAAAAAATATTCCGACGTTAAAGTATGGCGAGCGTCATATGCAATTGACTTCAGCCTAGTAAGCCATAACAATAAGCGATACGTCGCGTCGTTTGAAAGGTATTTTTAAATGCTGTTATTTCTTCTACGGCGTTTAGTGCAAAATCAAAATTTAACTTTTAATATTCAAATTTATATCACAAGAGCTTATAATGGACACATTCTCTTACAAACAAATCGACATACAAGCTCAGTTAAATATATCTGTGTTAAAAAACGGATTAAGTTAATATGTAAACAGTAAACACTTTGAAGGCGACTGCAACACCCGCATAATTTTAAAATAGCTCACGATGTTACGTGCATTGTACCAGCTCACCATTTATTTTCTTCGTAGCTTCTAATAGACGAGGAAATTGATTGTAAATAACTTCAGACGGTAGTTATCTAAAATTGCTTACATAGGGTAGGGACTATGATAAACTACACCGTTTCCTTCCATTATGCGCTATCTATTTATGGGTATTGTTTTAAATTACCTGCAGTGCATTCTCATTTCGTATTCATTGCGTGTTGACGAAATTGAGTTCGCTTTACGTTGAGTTCGATTTTCGTGTTTTATAAGGAAATCCTCAACAATTAATGTAAGTAATGTTTTGTGGTATTTTGAGCTGATTCATCGTGTCTTTTGTATTTTGTTGTAAGTAATGAAGTCTTAAATATTTATACGGACAGATTCACGTCACGTCACTACGTGTTTTTAGATAAATTATTTTTACTTCAGAGTTTCTGATGCAATCCGCTGCCATTAGTTTGCTGTAAAAATCTTTGAGGAGCTTCATGTTAATGCCATGGACCTTTTTGATACACACACTCGCACTTTATCTTCAGAGATAGTAAGTCCACTGCTGAAAATATACCTTCCTTGACGATTTTCATAACAACCTGTTGGAAGCGACTCAACATTCCATTTAACAAGCCGCATTTTATAAATACAGACTTTAAGGTTTTTTTGTTTATATTGTTAAAAAGTGACCGGTAGTGCTATGCAGTCGCTTTGAATATCGATCGGCAACAATTTCTATTTGATCAACCTGTTTGACTCCGGACTTACACTGACCGATCCTGCAATGAAATATAATTATCCTACATAATATGTATTAAACCGGGTATGATATGTATCAGCAATATTTTTATCAAATAAGCTCTAGAACAACAAAATTTATACAATCATTGAAATGTCACACCAAAATTAGACATTTCAATTTAATTTATTTTCATATCGTATGCCATTTGGTAGCGTTTATTCGTAATGGCAATTGCTACATAAAATACGTAGATACACCCACGCTGTGTCTATCTAATAACTCTAATAAAATTAACTTACACGCCAACAAATTCGAGAGTTTTCATTGAAAATATTTGAACAAGGTAATGTAATTATTTGAGGCAATATTAATTCTGTAAGCTTACTTATTGTTATTATTCTAAACTGCGAGCTTCGTAGCATTCATTCCGCTCTTTATAAGCATCGCTATTGAGTAATAAAGGGAAATTAATTGTTATATCAGTTAACGTTTTGTTAATTATTGTTGCTCTTTTTATTTTGTTGTAATGGTTTTTAAAGAGGTCGGTTTTGTTCGTTGCTATGAACTTTACTTGATTTTCATGAATCATGACGTGGTCTATTACTAAGATAGATATTTTGACTTAAAATTATTATTGCCTACATGCAGTATACATTTCTCGTTGATAATATCTAAAATAGATATACCGCTAGGTTCAATGTTTTTTTTTCGCAGATATTCTTGCCGAATGCCATTTCAATCAAGAGTTAAGGTAAACTAAACTAACTCCGATCTGATTCGCATCCGGGGACCATATGTTTCCCGTATACTGTCTGTGAAAATCTGAATATTCATTCAATATTTACTAAAACCTCATCCCATTCATTAAGCATTGAAACGCTTCCCAACTGCAAAACGTCTTAACCGACTGTCACTAGTTGGACATTCATCTTCATTGTTTACACAATAGTTAACTTGAACTAGGTAATGTCTGCAAACCGGATAACTGTACAGGCGGAAGGAAATCTCCGTCGAGTGGACAGCAAAGGATCCGGCGTCGCAGCACACCGAAAACCTATCTCTAGCAAGAACCGATTGAAAAACAATGACTGTTTAGTGTTCCCATTTATATGTAGTAATTGTTACGGATGTTTTTATAAGCGATGAGTAAACCAACCTAATTTTAGTATGACGATGGTGCTGGCCGTTGTATTAAGAAGAATGGAGTAAGGATTTGAATATAGAACGGGTTGTCAACGGCTGATGTGAAGGATGGCCGAGTCGGGATTGCGCTGTGAATGTTCTAGAAGTAACGTTGTAGGCATCTTAACATGCGAGTTGTATTTTGTAGAAAACCCTTGTATTTATGAGCATGATGTTGAAAAAGAATAGAGGAATTATGATAACACAACCGGCGTATTATTTGGAGTTTGTTATAAATAGTTCTGGTAATTATGTATATGGTAGTATTATCATTTGATTATGCGATTTACGGATCAATCGATGGCGTTTAGAACATGATTATTTTTATGATATGGTAGTTGTGCTATATTTTATTTAGCTCACTTGTTACACGGCTCGATATAGCGACATCTGTCGACTTGTACTAAAACAATTTTTATTTTTCGATTAATAAGAATATTTGCTTCGGAATATTTTTTGTTAAGTCTCTCGTACTTACTGATTTTTAGGACTTGATATGTAACTTTCTGTTAGATAAGTTTATTTTTCTTAAGATTGAAAAAATGTACGAAAATTAATATATATTTTTTCTGATAAAACTCAATATCACTCTAAGTCGTCATTTACTGTTTTATAATTATTCTAAAAAGTAAGTAAAGAAACGCAAATCATATTTTCATTTCAAATTAGAAATAATCTTGTTCTAAATTTCTATTTAAGTATAGTTTTATTGTTCCAATATCGCCGCATTATTGTTCTTATTTCGAGGTAATATAAACGACGTAAACAATTTGTTTATTGACAACATTTCAGCCCCTTCAATAGCCCGTTATAATCTAATCCGCGTGGGCTTGCGAGCGTGCTAGCCACATCTAACTACCGACACAGTGCAAACGTATGCAGTATATCAGGATTGTTTGTGTTCAAACTGACCCAGTTTAAATGTCTATTTGATGTAAGTAGTAATTTGATTTTATTTTATTTAAAAAAGCTAAATCTAATTTTGTGTGTTAGTAATAGGTATATTTTTGTAGCATAATTGTCAAAAACGGAATCAGTAAGTGATCAGTCATTATTTTAAAAATATCAGGCAATGAGAATTTAAAAAAATCAGTAATATTAACAATTTTCATTGGAACCAAAGTGCACCAATATTTAGTTTAGCATCTGAAGTTTAGCTTCTAGATTCTACAGTTCATTAGGCTCTATTTTTCCTATTACGACATTCTAATTGAAACTTAAATAATATTTTCCAAATAAAGATAAACGTCAGACAGTAATCAAAAATTCAGCAGTAATGCAGAGTTGCGCTACTGCAAATCCCAATGTACTCGGAAACCATTCTCCATTTACACACGTCGGTCGGTCGAACCAGCTATTTGATTTGATTTCAACGTTTAGAACCATGCCGTGAAAAAGGGTTTTAGAATAGCTCCACTCGATTTACATGTGTAAAACTAGAAAAAAGCGCTGGAAAAGCGCAGCGCTTTTCATATTACAGCAAATGTACAAAAATGTACAATGATATAAAATAAATTAATACTCGCAATTCTAATAAAGTATGATATACGATGAGATATTTTTCTAAGAAACACCTTTTTGGTGTAACAGAATTTTAATATTACCTTTGAGAAAGGAACACCCACGTGTTCGCTAGGCATTTTTCGTAAAAATATCGTACATTTCATATTTAAAATGAAATTGTGAAATCATATTATAACTTGATTTCGCATTAAGAGGGCTTCAGACATTAAGTCATTAACTTTGATACTTTAACTGCGTTAAACAACAAATCCCATTTTTTATATAGGTTTTCAGAATCGAGTTGTTTTTCACTTCATTGAGAAACAAATTGCAATATGCCGTACTCAAAGAAGTGAGTTAATTGAACACTCAGTGAAATCAAATACCAAAACCGAAACGTTTGTGAACCGAAATCTTAATGTGGGGTTAGTGACTATCTTTGTGACTGTTGGGTGTATTTATTTATTTAAAGAATATTTTTGTATATTATATGTAAAACCACAAACGACAACATTAAGAAAATATTAAAAACTTTTTACCAACCAAAACCCTGTTAAGGCAAAGATTACTTAAAACCCTAGTTATTATAACCTTCAATAATAATTACCGAATAATCTGTGACGAGAAATTCCAGTGTGCCTTCCTACAGTAGAATGGTACGGCATTGGAATGCCTTTGATGTTGTACCGACGCTTCCATTCAAGTGTTTCAGTGTTGGGACGGAATTTGATACAGTCCAGGCCTCTTGAGCTTCATAGATTACAACTAATCTGTTGGTGTGAATGTAATCTGGGCGAGCTAATTTCTATAGAAATGTGTTGTGATTGAATGCAGTCGGGGATCAGCCTTTGCTATCAGGTGGTCAATCGAATTGTAATATGTGACGTAATGGAGAAAAAAGCATATAGGATACGATTTGAAATTGATGTAACAGAGACAGATCTTATGATGACAGGATAGCTGATGGGTATGATGATGCAGCGCATAAATTCTTGTCCCTGTGAAGTCGTGATTTTTTAAACCAACAAGCTAACACAATATATATGGGAATGAAATTCAGGACATCAAGACTGTCTATAGGATATACTCGCTGCGATTTAACTAAATATGAATATACCTGACTGACTGGCTAATATACCTGACTGCCTCGGGGCGTAGTTGTGCTACGGTACGAATACAAAGTTGAGGTCTCGGGTTCGAATCCCGGGTCAGGCAAAGTGATATTGGATTTTTCTATTAATTATCAGGCCGGGAGTCAGGAATTTGTGCCCGATACGGCGATAGGCTCACCCCCTATCACATCATGGGACCGAACATACCAGGTGGAATGTGGATGTCCTGGTGGCGCCTTTGCCTACCCCTTCTAGGATAAAGGTGTGAGTTCATGTATGTGTATGTATGTGACGACTAATATTATTATAAGTCTGTAGTACTCCATTGCATGGCAAATACATTGAATGATGTAATAGAAATTACTAGCAGTATATTACTTCACCGCATCCCATTAACTCGAACCACCTAATAAAGCAAAAATAGAACAAAATTACACAGAATAGGTGTGGTTAAAATTAATTCCAGAAGCATTTGCTGCTTTGTGCCTCGTGTTGGCTACATTACATTTACACGGGAATAATGCCCGCCGCAAAGTGACACAGTCATTTCAATTGCAATTCGGTCCAAATCAACTATTAAGCCACCGCGTAATGAATACACCTTGATGTTGTTCGCTGGATGGGTTGAATAATTTAGCGTCTGTTGCGTTCAATATAGTAAATATATTGGCATTAAATCTTTGTGGCGAGTGTTTTGTATCAAAATATATTATTTTTAAACTCATCTTTGTTTGTGATACCAACAGTAAATATCATATTTTTAGTCCTGTGTAATTCAGTAAAAAAAAATATTATTCCGTGCTGCAAAAACAAGGCACAGTGCATTTTATATTTTACACAAACATATAAATCCATATGGTTTGGCAATTTAAACCCACAATACCTACAAAAATAAAATGAAAAATAAAATTTATTATTTTTCGTTTCATCGTAGCAATATTGCTAGTAATGGTTTCGACCTCGATTAATATATATGAGAGTTCTGAGAGTAATTCCTGTGGGATGGTATTCGATTTCAACGCGAGTGCAGTTTCTCCGGTCCTATATGATGGATGTTGTAGCGTTCCGTTTCAAATGCTTTCCGATGGTCGATATACACGCTCCGATTAGTAGGTGTAGGACAAGATATTTTGTAATGTATTTTAGTAATAAAAAGACCAATAGATAAACTATTGTAGGAGAATTTACCTATTGGACAGTGGAATCTTGAAAGTCCAAAAGGTATAAAAAACATCGCCAGAAGGTACTAGATGGAAGGTAGTTCAAACAAGTAACTTTGGAAATGTATCCTCTGGATATGACAGTTATATAATTATACTATATTATAGTAGGTACTAAGGTTGCTGAGACCACTGCTCTGATAATAAAATAGTTTTGCTGTGACTAAAATTATAGATCTTGATTTATCTGTCCAAATTTATTTTAAAATCAATGATTGTTTCAAGCCATAAGAAAAATACATATAAACAATACCTAAAACTATGTGGGCCCAACCATCCGGACCGATCAAACATTATTTTTATGCCGCATAAGGATTTAGAAAGAACTTTTTAGCCTCTATTTCAATAAATAATTACATATCAATAATGTTAGCTACTTAAGTACAGTCAAAACCAACATCCAATTCAGAATTACATATCGCCAACCAATTTTAATAAACCCTACACCACATAAAAAATAGAACGAACGCCAAGACAATCTTCGCGTACTTCCCGTGAGCTCGATATTAATTTTTTGCCAAGAGTCTTAGCAACAAGCATCCGATACGTGGTCCTAAGCCCCCAATTCTCATTAGGGTTTACACCGCTAGCGAAGGCGCCGTAAAAGCGAAAGACTTAATTAACGTCCCACAGATTTTGCTTCACGTTTATTTGGCCGTGAATTTGGTCCTGGTAATAAAAATGAACAATGTACTGCGTTCAGGTGTCCCAGGCGACTTGCGTGTGTTATTAAATTAAAATGATGGTTTCCATGAGTTGTAATTATACGGTATTATTGCTTAGACTAGACATTATTCCATGTATTTCAATTTGTAATTAGAATTTATTTTTGGATGAGAATTAGAGTATTGGTTGTGCTAGGGTTGCCACACAACCTAATGCTTCACTCAAATTGGTTGATCGAAATATTTGGGTAGTGAATAATAATAATAAAATGAATTCACCCAAAAGTCACATACATAGTCCTGACCCCACACTAAGATCGAGTCTTGTGTCGTGGGTATCAGAAACTACGAGAGACTTAACAGTCTCACAAGCACCCAGACCTTAAAAAAATACCCGTGGATCACACAAACATTTGTTTCGGTTGCGGGGATCGAACCCGCGGCCCGTCGTTTCACAGTAGGCGTCTAACGGAGACTGTCAATGTTTAATCCCACTCCAGAAAATCTATTTAAAAGAATGTAATAACTTTTGTCGCCAAAAATAGTACATCTTTTAAAACTTTTCTTAGCTGTTGAATTTTTGAATAAACACCATTCTACAAATTCTTCACATGTATTTTTAATCAGATATTATACGGTTTCAAATTAAGATGCAAGGCAAAGATATCCGCGCCTTCAAAGCTGAGAGCCCTGACCTCTTCATACTTTACAATTTTCTAATAAAAGCCTCGTATAGAATTTTAAATATTGCACATGAGATGGGTATCATCGCTGCACAATAAGTAATCAAGTAAAAGGCGCTGGGTTTCTTTAGAATTCTTTAAAGCCTTATCCGCTGACCCTTGAAAGTGAAGTTATCTCACGGTGGACTCCTTAATGGTTTTCTTATCTCACTAGCTTTGTTTACGCACGCTTTGATCTTTTAAATAGTTTCTGACGTTTTTATTAAAACAATTTGTTCGTAGAATGTTTTTTTGCAAAAAGTCTGAAGATGTTTGACAAACTTTTTTCGTTTTTTTTTTTTTTGCTGCATTGATGAGTTCTTTGGCGATGATTTCCCCGTTAGGTATCGGTAACTAAGGCATGTTAGTATGAAAATTCGGATTGCAGACGGGATGATAGTCAGATGACTTTTTAGTTTACTCATCTAGTTCCAGATTAGTACATTGATGCCTAGGACAAAAAAAAAATATGTAATGTCGGCGGCATGTGTTCTTCGAGTAGCATCAGTGGCGCTTTTAGTAAAAAGTTGGTGGATTTTTAAGAGATAGCTTAAGCGGTACCAAAATCTGCTTTCATAATTAGCTCTTGCAAATTTCCTCGGTCCTTCCCGATCCCTACTTATATTAAACCTTACCTAATTAGTTTTATACTTTTGACTTCCCTAAAAAATAAAAGTAAAAACGAATACAATACACAATAATTACCACACCAAATATTCATATCTATTTACAATACAAATACCCGATACCAATATTACAAACATTTCTACAAAAATGAATAAACTCCCAAGAGATTAATTTCATCAGAGCAGCGGGAGACAGGGCAGTATTATTTATAATTACCCACAACTGGGAAATAAAAGACGCGGCGGGGAAGGAAAGCGAAAAATAAAAGGGGAAAGCTAATCTTTCCTCCGGGCGGGACAATATCTCTTGCAGCCCAACGCTCGTCACCGCTACCACACGGTACTAATTACACTTTACGCCTCACTGACTCGCACCAACATTAATTAGATACGTTTCGTGCCGGCTTTATCTTTGAAAAAAACAACGCGAACAAAGGTTGCTTAATGGACTTTTAAATATAAATTTCTAGGCTTTTTGGGTTAGGTAGAAAGACTCCGGTCTCAGTTGGATGCGCTTATCTTCCTTCTTGCTCATCGCTTACATTATCCTCTCGTCTTATTTTTGCATTGTGCTTTAAGCTTCGAGTTTTGAATTCTGCCTACTAATTTCTAGACTTTGCTCTTAGAGTGTGCCTTTCCATACCTTTGACTTTAGAACACTGTGACACGATTATTTTATAACATATGTTTCCGGCACAATTGTGTCAATATGCCGTTATTTTTCGTTTTTAGATTTGATTTGTATGGCATTTAGTAACAGGTGCATTGCATTTCGTATTGTGGCAATAATAAAATTACATATGTCTATACTTGTACTAATATTATTTTAATTTAAAGATGATTTTAAACAAATTACTGTCGTATAAACATCTAAAACTATACATAACATTTCAAACACTTTCACATACCGTAGTACACTCATCCGCTTATTTAATATCATCGAGAGGCTTTGCAGAAAGGGTAGTAAACGGAACGGCGTCTACAACTTCTAGAGCACGCTATAATTTGTTCAATAAAGTGGGAACTAGTGGTTGTTCACGGGGGCGTAAGTCTCCGACCCAGCCGATACAAACGACCTGCGCCGCGAACATAAAACGCCTGTAGTGTAGGCAGCCTAATATCATATACAGTGGATGTAATTGCTTATAACCTCCAAAATACTAGTACAATAGTGGGGGTGTTTGCAATACAGTAGCAAGGAAAATATATCAAAGGTGTAAAAATATGTAATAATCTATTAATATAAAACATAAGTCATAAACAACTATGTACACGAAAATAGAAGAACGAGTGTGTGTTCTTGAAAGACAATATTTTAATATCTTTGACGTAGCGTAGAGGGCCGAATAATCTCAAAGGCTGGCGTCGGGAACCAATCGCGTCGCGGCACGTAGAACAACCAAACCATAGATACATTGATTCCAATTCCGCCACTTCTCTTTCAGTAAATAATGGACCAACTATTATAGTCATTCCTATTGACCTAACTACAGTAGAGCTAAATGCCGGAGATATGCCATAAAAAGAATTTGTATATATATCTGTTCTCGAGACTTTTAGATAATCTACATCAATTAAAAGAAAATATCTGATTATCGCTCTTAAACCATTATAAGGAATAAAGACTACAAATAAACTGTCCTGAGAACATCCATAATCCACCGAATTTATCCAACGAAAATCCTCTAAGATCAACAAAAGTTACAACCGATCTAGTGTAATTAAATGGATAAAGAAAAGCACTTTCAGATTTTGCATACATTTGAATATAAATAAGCTTTATTTTATGTGAGCAGTCAGCAATGAGCAACGTAATGGCATTTTCCTGTATACCGAAACAGGCAGCCGTTTGAGTATTTTTAAATGGAATGAAAAATTACGTAACTGCGAAAATTCACCTTTACACGAATGTCCAATAAAATTGGCAACGTTCATGTTTGAAAATTTTAATCGGTTTGTAAAATAAATTGTGTTGTCGCATGTTTTTTTTTTATATGTCTTAAATGTAGGTCTGTTGTGTCTTTGTTTATGATAATAATTATTATTTTTTATTGTCTAAGGGTCCATTATACTCCAAAATAAAAGAATGTCCATATTCTTGTAAAGCTAACCTAGCTAAAGCTATATATTATTCAATACTAAAAACACAGTTCAGTTCCAAATGGTGATAAAAAACGAATGAATTAGTAAAAAACGGTGTCAATGCGAACAAATTAGGTACAAATAATAACAAACAAAAAGGCACTTTTTACTTTGTATTGCGTGTTGAAAAGGTGTAAGAAGTTATTTTATACTTTAACAAGTAAAGTCGATGAAAGGTCGCTTTACTTAGCCACAGGAAATGTTGAGGAAGTTAGATCGAACATTTTAATACATTATTTATGCATGGGGACATTAAACATGATCGCGCGGGCAGTTTGCGTCGGCGTCGTATATTGCTTTAGTTTTGTCGTCTCGATAATTATTTAGGGTGTTACGCCCTCTTTTATATGTGGTTATTCAGGATAAATATTGAAGATACTTTTGTTCAGAAGACAATACCTACCTTCTAAGTGCATACTTAGCAAGTACCCAATTTTTTTACATAAGTGTATTAGCCAATAAAAAGTTTATTGAAAACAACTCAATAGCATATATTTTTATTCGCAGAATATTATACATAGTATATTTTTTACCAGATCAGACTTGATCTCTAACACAACCAACAAGATCCAATTCACGAACTTAAAAATTCCTATTACCTCTTACAGAACAGGCAATATCTCTACGTAGAGTTCTCTATCATTAGGTAGAGCCATCTTCGCATGTCTGAAGGCAGTTTGTATTCAATTCGTGACTATCCTTGCAGGTGTGTTTACGGTACGCGCTTCCAAACGTTTGAAGTTTGATTGTAGAGTCTCTAAGGCGCTATTCGTTTGCTCTACCACTGCTAATGGTTTTGCAGTTGTAATGTATGTGTATTATTAAACACTTATTGGTTTTACTGCCTCAGTGGCGTAATTGTTTTACGGCACGTTTACAACGCTGAGGTCTCAGATTCGAATCCCGGGTCGGGCAAAGTGATATTGGATTTTTCTATTCATTATCAGCCCGGAGTCAGGAATTTATGCCCAATATGGTGATAGGCTCGCCCCTTTCATGTCGTGGGATGGAACACACAAGGCGAAACGTGGATGTCCTGGTATCCTCTGCCTACCCCTTCTAGGATAAACGCGTGAGTTTATGTATATATGTATGTGTTAGTTTTCATTCGGTTACGGCGAGGTTCCAATATCATCTGTGGTTTGTCATAGAAGAACAGTATGTCCTGGCAAGATTGTTGCATTCTTTATTTGAAATCCAGTTTTACGTGTTTAAGCTGATATATGCCTTAATTCAACAACGGACTTTTTGTAATTTGCGAGAAACTAAAGAGCTCATTTCCTAGTGATAATGCTTATTTTATTTATTTATTTTTATTCTTTATTTGTACACAATAAATATAACAGTATAAAGAGATAACGGTTTCTTAGATTTACGCGTATCATTGAAGGAAGTATAAAGAGATATTAAGACAAGAAGGCACAAATGGCAATCTTATAGCAAATGGCGGTCTTATGCTTAGGCGTATTATAAACAAAACTTGATTTTCATTAGTCGTACATGCTAAAATCGATTACAATTTCGGATTCATGGTCTTCGTTACATATTTATGATATATAAGGGTTTGACGTCGAAATATTAACTTACAATACCGACTAGTGTTTATCTTCACGGTATAATGGATAGTAAATGACATAATGGGATTTGTTTTGTTGATTTACTATGATTAATTCAGTATTCCTTGTACAGGGACGTGAATTTTTTATTTAGCTACAGATTAACTTTCCGAAATTCAATTAAAAATCTATATAGATAATTTATTCTGTAGAACTGGAAAAATTGCGTGGTGGCCTGTTGGTAACGGACCAGACGCGGCTGCTTACATGTTCACTGTGGTCGCGGGTTCAAATCCCAGGGCACACCTTTGACTATTCGGAGTTATGTGTGTATTGATAGTCAATCACCACGCACTTTAACGGTGAAGGAAAACATCATGAGGAAACCTGCATACCGTAGCGGTTTTCAAGAATTCCTACGGTATGTAAGTCCGCCAATCCGCACTAGGCCAGCGTGGTGGACCATATGGCCTAACCACTCTCAATCGAGTCTCTCGGTTGTAGAGTAGGCCCGTGCCCAGCAGTGGGACGTATATGGGCTGATATAGATAGAACAGGAAGCTTTCATATTAGGTGAATTGGGGGTATAAGTATTTGTAATTTATTTTTATTTTCATTTTATGTACTAACTTACTAACTATTGCTAAGAGCAATAAAGTGACGATTACCAAATAAATGTAACATTCACATCGATAAATGTATATATATGTTTCAAAACTGTAGCATCTGACAAAATTATTCATGCCAACAAGACGAGACCCGACAATATAATATAGGGTCCTTTGTACGGACCCTTACCTGTCTCTTCAAAGTACGGACATCGGAATTCCTCGGAATTAATAAGCCCTTTACACGCTCGTGGATCTTGGAATATTTACCGCACGAATATTTGGTTCAGGTGACTTCATCTTATACGTGACGCACGACCTTGCGGTCTGGTCACACGCTCCTCATATTTCGGATTATGTACCTTAGTAATGATGTTATACTGGTATTCATTAAATTTTAGGTTATATTTTTGGTCATTTGATTTTGGAGTTATAGATTTTAACACCAAAATAAAATTATATGATAGTAAACTGATGGTAGGTCTCTCGTATGTGAAAAGCCGTCTAGGTAGGTCCCACCGCAATGTCTATTTCTCCCAAACAGAAGTGTAAATGCACTATTGTGTTCCGGTTTGAAGGACATTGTAGCCAGAATAACTACTGGACATATTGAGACATGACATCTTATATCTCAGGATTTCAAACGCAGTGGAATGCCAAGCAATGCTTTGTAATTCATGGTGTTGTTCGGTTTTCTTCTGTCCATGAGCGGTCGTATCGCTTTCCATCAGGCGAATGGTATGCTCATTGCTCGTATCGCCATTCATCGCGATAAAAAAGTAATCATAGTTATTATTTTAATCACGTCATTACGTTGTATCATACCTCAATGTGCGTTTTCATTATTTTTGAGCATGGTAGGTACATGTAATGGTAATAACCTACTTTTTCCTTAAAAAAATATCAACCCATTTGCTAAATAAATTAATAATAACCCATCTCACTAACTACTCCGCCCGACTACCCGGCTCATTCGACTATTCTGTGGCTTTACCTTTACCGATTCAAAAGTTGTAAATACATACATACATAAACTCACGCCTTTATCCCCGAAAGGGTAGGCACAGTTGCACCAGGACACCCACATTTCGCCTTGTATGTTCCGTCCCACGATGTGATAGGTGGCGAACCTATCGCCATATCGGGCACAAATTCCTGACTCCGGACTGATAATGAATAGAAAAATCCAATATCACTTTGCCCGACCCGGGACTCGAACCCGAGACCTCAGCTTTGTAACCGTACCGTAATACAACTACGCCACCGAGGCAGTCCAAAAGTTGTAAATATTGACACAATTAATAATTAATAATTGTTTGCAATAATGTGAACAACAACGCATTACTTACATTCAGTTGAACAAATCCAAATTTACGTAAACCAATCCAGTTTCACAAAAACTTTTTATAGACAATTAATTCCCAACCAATTGGTGGAAAGAAGTCGTTGATCAGTGAAAAATAGTGCAAGCTAACCATTTGCAATTGTCACGAAGTATTTAGAGCATGTTGGGCGGGCGCATTTAATTGGACCGTTTGGTTGAAATCTCGTTGGGACGTCTCCTGAATAGATTGCATTTGTATCAGCTTCCGCCTTAACATCTGTTCGTTCTTAGCGCTAAGTTTAATTAGTGACGATGTTGGTTCCACCAGCATTTAAGTGTTCGTTTTCTTCCTTGCATCGTTCATCATCTTTAGAAAAAATATTACGGAACATAAGCCTGTCTTAAGAAATTGCTCTTACTTTAAAAGGCTGTAATAATTTAAAAAAAGTCTGCATTAAAAATAATTTAATGGATTTCTTTTCGAACTTAGGCGATCAATTTACAATCACTGATTTCAAATCGCTGGTTCGACAAATACCTCCATATCTAATTAAAATTTATATGTTAGGGAAAGTTTTAATTTTAAATTAAGGCATCTGTTCCAGACGCAAACATTTCGAAAGTACCAATTACACGAGTTACGAAAAAAAAGTTTTTTAATAGAACTAAGCAAATTTATCCAAGGATTCAGTGGAATTGCTTCAATGGGGAAAGTTGTTGATGGCGCTTGCGTTTTTAATACTAAATCGATTCAACGCCCTGAACGACCCAGGTGAAAGAATTGTGGATTAATTTTACACAAGAATTGTCACCGTTTCATCAAACTTTCGCTAGAGTTTACTAGATAACTGATACGGTTCGCAGGTTTTTGAAATTTAACGACCTGCCAATTTGAACTTCGGGTTATTAAAAATGTATAAAATATTCTGAAAGGATTTTGCGATGAAGATTTGGTCTAGCTCGATCTTAATTGTGATGCAGTAGGATAATATCTCATTCTTTAGAAAGATAGGGCTCCTGTCCATAAAAGTCGAAGAACAAGGGACTGCGTTAATGAAATTTTTCCTTTCTCAATCGTTACTTATGGACCAATTAGATGGCCGACGAAATAGACCTAACGCTACTGTTTTTTTAAAAGGGCTAAGTAAAAGATTTAGTTTACAAGAAATAGTATGAAAATGTGCAATAGTTAAAACTGAACTAAGATGAATTATTTTGGACATTCACAATGGAAACTTAAAAATTCAATAGAAGCCAAAATTCTTAAGGGTGTGTTTTTTTGTACTACAGAATGGGACACATTTGTGACACAAATGGGACACAGTTGCTTCATTAAATAATTATTAATTGTAAGCAAAACGTAAATATTAAAATAATTGTAAAATATCATGGTCTTCCTTTTTTTATGATGCTATGTTATATGTATGCAGAAAAATTATAATCCTTATAATTAAGCCTTTTGATTGGGATCGTAAAAATATGGATGGTATTTTTTTTCCATGGCGTGTTCGATTATCATTCATCCGTCCATCTTGCGATAAGACATCCGATAATGCACTTGGCAGTAAGAAGCCTACGCCTGTGAACCTTCAGCCCCTACCAATCATCAATTCGCCCCTATTTGTCCTACCTATTAACACGAAATTTGTTTTATATTTAATTAATTCTGTATGGTTCTAAGTCTATATTGTATATTGTATATATTGTATTTAAGTCTATATTGTATATTCCAAACAGAGTTAACTACAAAAACATAATTTTGTTAAAACAACATTTTTTAACTGAATTATGGACGTCATTTTAGCAAAATAAACTGAATTTAATAATCTCAGTAACATAAGCATGACGTTAACTTGAGGATCTAATAATAGAATCCGTAAACAAAGAAAACAACTTTTCTTCAAGTTACAATACTTAACATTTTTTGAACAAAAAACCCCTATGCCATTAATCTAATTGCCTGAATTTTAGAACCATTAAGTAGGCTTAAAGATTTAATTATTTATTCACATTTTAGGAACGATCCCTCGAGCGTAATGGAATTAAATTCTTTTCAAGTAGAGCTTCATCGGGTTTCATTTTGTTTGATAAGTAATAGTGTTTTGTCAACTGAATGTTGGTTGTGAGATAACATGTGATGTTTTGTTCGCACTTTGGCGGATCATTTATGTGCTACATTAATATTTTATTTGCCGTGAGACGTGATCGACACACATATTTATGACCGTGTAGCGTCTAAGTCCGTTGGTGTCGGCGTTATCCCTTCAGGTGTCCATGTATAGAAGAAAGAAAAGAAAGAAAGAAAGAAAAGCATATTATTTATTTGTCAGACAAGACAACGGGCATACTCATTTAACAAAAATTTACATACATAATAATAAAAAAGACAATAGACTTTTATATCCTACCCATATATCCTTTTATATCCTACCAACTGATTTACTAGCTCATTTAAAACCCTGCCTGAGCAATCTCAATCGAACTCTTGATTGTAGAGAAGCTCCAAGCTCTGTAGTACATTATGTGCGAATGAAGTACAGTCCAGCTCAGGACAGTACACCCCAAAAGCAGATCATCATCATTATCATTCGTGATAACCCGTTTATGTAAATTGGACTGCATTGGCTTTGATTTTCAGTCAAGTGTATCTAGGATTTTCTTATGTATTTTTAAAATTACAAGTCTCCAGCAGCTTTCTTAGACATTTATCTCTCCAAATGCAACACCATTCCGATTCTAGACAAACGGATTTTATAATCGCAGTCGGAAGGTCTAGCTAAATTTGTACCGTTTCATTCCATGAAACGGTCACCGATTAACTTAATGGGGACATTGTTCGAATGATCTCGAATAGCAATCGCATCGTTACAGTGTAATTAGGAAAGTGGGGGCGAAAACGACGTGTACTAAAGATTTCCTATAAAAACTACTAGGTGAGATAGTGGGCGATCGCAAACTTAATTGTCTTTTTATGAATTAGTTCTTACAGTTCCGATCACTTCATAAAGTTTGTCGGTGTTTTAAAGGTGATAATTGTCAGCAATTCATTTATTCATTCGTAACGGTTTTTATTCGAATCTCCTTCGAGCCATAGGTCGGGTCAATTATAAATAGTGTTTCAAACAAATACTTGTTAGCAGATTTGTAACCGACAATTGTAAAATGTGCAATGTTACAATTGGCGGCTTTATCGCTACCTGCGATCTCTTCCAGGCAACCTTTGGATGGATTAAATCATATACTTCACATTTACCTTCTCCCTTTTATGTTTCTTTCTATGATATTATGAGTTCATTATAAGATTATAGGCATCATAAAATAGTATGTGTATATATGTGTTTACTAACATAATCATAAGTAGCTTTATTAATTGAATCGCCAATTACCTATGGAATTTTATATTCTGCAATAAATTATGATTTAATTTTGAATTGATTACATTTGTTACATTGGTCCATTAAATGGATATTTTTAATATCGAAACGCCGAACTAAGTGGTTCATAAACCAAGTATTCCAATATTAGAATTATACAACGCATTACTATGCAGTAAGAATAATCGATATCATACATATATTATATTGCTTATAAATTTTTCAGAACTAATCTAGGTTTACTAAAGCAGTACATTATCAAAAGGTTTTTTCGAGTTTAATGCCTATAACTATAACACCTTGAATTTCCTTTACACAAAAATATGAAACGATTGTTTCCACAGCTGTGCAGATAAATTTTTATCCGAATAATTTTTAAACTTACGGCGAATAAACCTTTATAAACGTTCCCGAACCGAAACTCTCACCTTCAAACGAAAGATATAAAAATGTCCCGTACAATTCATAGATAAATTACACCTTGGTTTAAAAACGCTGATTTGAGAGAGACAGACATATGCGAGGGAAAGGGACGGAAGATGTTACCCGGCATTTATCATTAAGGGTAACAATGCTTTTTGCGGGATTTCCTTGAAGAATCTAAGAGATTAATGAAGGTGGCAATAACGCGGGAGCAGCCGATAAATAACAAAATAACGCACGCTCCCCTTAACGACTGAGATTAATAAGAAAAATTAGGCATTGGTCAAAATGAATGAAATATTTTGTTCTCACCGCTTCGGCTGAAGGAAATATTTAGGTTTGGGAATAAATATTACCAATACTTTGATGATGGTCAAGCTCAATATGCTCTGTGTGATGCGCCAGTGATACAGTTTAGACGAGTCGACGATACATAAAAAATTCTAGACTATGGCCCTGTTGAAAATAAACTAATTAGAATTGTATGCAAAATAATTCTAATTTTCCCAGATAGTAACAGTCGTAAACAAAGTCTACGGGGCCTATTACAAAGATTAATGGATTTATTATCTGCAAATCATAAAACACTACAAAAAAAGTTAAATGGAGGAACGATCTGAACCCCGCAGTAGACGAAACACGGACTGAAGATTAAACTAACGAACAAAATAAAACATCAAAGAGCAATTCTCGACATTTCTAAAGAAATAAAAAGGGCAAATGCCTGATAATGAGTGTTCACGATTGCCAATATACATTTGAATCTCACGACAATACGGCCAAGTTGTATTCAAACACCAAACCCCTTAAATAAGATGGGCAAACGAACTTCGCCGATAGGCACGGCACCTACGTAAAATTAACAAGTTTCAGTACAATTACAAAGTTTGTTAATGGCGAAAATTGCCTGCAATCAGCCTAATGACCAAGTTATTTGAAAGGCTGTCGCTCCAATCCAAAAGGAAATAAACCGTGAATTTATTTACAACATCAAAATATGCTAATTCCTTTAATAAGACCAAAATTGCACCCCAATCAAAGTTTGGTAACTAACGAATAATGTGAAAACTTCCGCAACGTCTCGTAGTTCAGCGGTAATACAAAATAGAAGGCTATTTGACAGTCAAGCAATTTTGTGCCTTTTTTGAGTCCACGTCTTCGTATGTATGTCTCTTTAACTTAACTAAATTATAAGGTCAATTTAATTGAAATAAAACGAAAGTAATCGAAACGTCGGGAAGTTAAAAAATGTAAAAATTAAACCAAATCGCGATAAAATCCGTAAAAAATAGTTTTATTTCAATGTGTAACATTCGCGTAAATCTAAGAAACCATTAGGTCAATTTAAGTTGACAAACTTAATGTTTACAATAAAAAAGGGGAAGTGTCGTGGGACTATTGAATGAATAGGTAGGAACGATCCAGGTGGCAACACCGTTTTACAAAAAAAAACAAGGTAAGCGTCTTTTCGTCCTCTCTACGAGTGGTCAGTAACACAACAACGATTCGAGGGTTGTCGGGGTTCACGGCCGGTGGTTATTACTAACCCTTATTTAAGCTGTTTTTTCATTTGTCGTGCAACAAAAAAATTTGATGTTCTGTGTCGGAATTGAAATTGCTGGATAATATTAATACTATGAAAGAGACGTATGTAATGAAAGTAATAATTATTTAAATAAGTCATGTAAAATATTCATTTTGCAACATAAAAGTTCAGGATCAGAATGTTGTAGGTAACATTTTAATTTCGAAACTTCGGGTAGTAGAATAAAATATTTGGAAGCGGCAAGATTTCACGTGATTGTAAGCAATACATCTAGTAAGAGCTGCGCATTCATTAATCTTTTTGCGCTGCGAAATCTGGCTCTGTGGTTCTGGTTCTATACGATTGTGATGAACTATGACCTAATTCCTTCTAAAATATTTTTTTTCTATTTCAGAATGAATGCATCGATTATTTTATAAATATGCTGGAAAATGATATTCTGAAATATAAAAGCTTTAACAGTGCTTAACACCTTGGGTCAGAGAAAACTCTAAATGTTTATAAGTAATAAATAAACAACGGGAAGAAACGGAATGAGGACTGCACTGGACAGAATAAGAAAGAAAGAAAGAAAGAAAGAAAGAAAGAAAGAAAGAAAGAAAAATATTTATTTGTAACAAGTAGCAATAACTAACTAAAACAATTTTATACATAGGTACAAACAGTGCTCGTTACAAAAACGGACCACACTCAGCATGTGCTGGTTTACCAGCGCTGGTCTTCCGTGTGGCCGTGACGTGATGTCACGGGCGTCAAATAACCTGGCATGCATTACAAGAGGCATCAGCGTTGGATCGATATATAGGCTGAAGAAGAAGAAACAAATGCAACTAGCAATCTTACATATGGTACCGACCCCATACTATAATATTCGCCTTGCGTCGTGGATATTAGAAACTGCACGACACTTTTAGGTCTGTCTAATACCCACGCCCGAAACAAATACAATTGGCTCACACAAACATTTGTCTCACCAATTTGGACCAAAATTCCATGAAAAACAGTTCGGTTTTACTATGGGTAGGTCGACTATTGACGCGGCAATTTCGGTTAGGAGAAGAGTAAGTACATCGATACGCAAATATGTACTCGGTATTTTCCTGGACATCTCCGGTGCTTTCGACAATGCTTGGTGGCCAATGCTGCTTCTGAAGTTGAAATTGCGAGGTTGCTTTAAAAATATATATTCACTTATATACTCGTATTTCTCGCACGGAACAACAAAACTTAAACTTGGACACCATGCCGTGTCGAAGCCACTGACGATGGGCTGTCCACAAGGCTCGGTCTTGGGTCCTTATTTATGGAATTTGGGCTTCGACGATTTTCTTACAATTCCCTTACCGTCAGGGTGTTCTTTGATTGGATATGCGGACGATGGCTTCTTGCTTATTGAGTCAAACAGTAGGTCGGGACTCGAAAATATGGCCGACACGTGTTTAAAATTAATATCTGATTGGGGCGATCGAAATCGCTTACAGTTCGCACCACATAAAACGTTCCAATTACTTTTAAAAGGAATTCTAAAATCACCGCCGCGAATTAAATTTAATAATATCACCGTAAAGAAAAAACAATCAGTTTGTTATCTTGGTCTAATTTTGGAAAGGAATTTTTCCTTTCTTGAGCATATTAAGAAAGTCGGGGAAAAATCGAAAAATAACTTTTTTGCTTTGACAAGAATATCAAAATCAACGTGGGGGCTATCTTTCAATACATTAAAAACCATATATGGAGCTACTTACTTAGGATGTATTACTTACGGATCCCCCGTATGGGCCGATAGGGCTACTATCGGTGCTGTGCGAAGGAAATTGCTCCAGAGCCAACGTTTGGCGTTGATATTCTTGTGTAAGGCATATAGGACTGTTAGTACCGAAGCGTTGCCTGTCCTAGCGGGTGTACTTCCAGTTGACCTGGAGGTACAACGTCGCGCCGCGATGTATTACTCAACTAGAGAGAATATGAACAAAAGATTCTTAAATTCACGTGAACTTGCAAAAGTAGACAGATTATTTAAGCCGCTCTCAGTTGTATATAACGAATTAATAGATGAATGGCAGAATAGATGGGAGGTATCT
Organism: Deilephila elpenor; assembly: GCA_949752805.1. Taxonomy (NCBI): domain Eukaryota; kingdom Metazoa; phylum Arthropoda; class Insecta; order Lepidoptera; family Sphingidae; genus Deilephila; species Deilephila elpenor. The sequence continues at coordinate 9,316,506 of OX457107.1, read as the reverse complement.
TTGAAGGGTCGGCATCTATACCAATATTTTCCATGCGTGCGTGATCGTTTGACAAAGACTTGGCTAGATATCGATTATTACGTATCACAGTTTCTTACGGGCCATGGTAACTTTAAGTCTAAACTGTACTCATTTAAGCTCGTTGATTCGCCTGCGTGCTCATGTTCAACACCTTATTGCGAATATGAGCAGTCCGCGCATCATGTACTTTGGGAGTGTAGTCTTTGGCAGAATGAGCGTAAAACCATGCTAGATAGTATGCAAATAACATCTGGTGTTGTATACTACATGGACCTTGTGGAGACTAGGAAGAATTTCCGTGCTTTCCGGCGATTTTGCCATACCAATTATTGGAATCAAGTATAACAGCTTACATATTAGGTCCCATTTAAATGTAATAATCACTATTCCGTGGTGCTTTACAGCTGGCTTCTCTGGCTGTAAATGTCTTTATGCGAGGTTGTTTGCCTCTTTAGTTCATTGTTTTGTCACCCGCTTTATTAGGGAGGGAAGTGGACAATAATTTATTTCCAACTCCTCCTATTAATTTAACTTTTTGATTGATTTCGTTGCGGGTTAAAGACAAGTTAGACATTCCCGGAGACGCGCTGAGCTTCAATGCTCAGTGTCATTAATATGCGTGCCACTGTTGATCCTGGCTTACAGGAGTTGCAGTGGCGGGTGTGAGGGCGGGACAGTTAAACATTTGTCTCAGTGCTGGGATTTAACCCGTTGCCTCTCCTTTTATCCGATTGCACCACCAAGCCTATAGAATAATAGAAATAATGATTTTAAATATTATAACATAAAATTTAACTCTAAATTCGTGTTTGTCGCATATAAAAGTTTTATCATTTTACTGTTTATCACATCTGAAACTCCTTGCCGGCCATAAAACAAGTAAATTGCACAGCGGCAAACTTTTAAAATCTCTGTTACAGTTTTGAAACGCATTTGTACTTTGAGATATTTAAAGGAACCACTTTGTGCGCCGTGGTCTTTAAATGAAGAAATAGAGCACAATTAAAATTGCATAGTAGCTGAATAAAATAAAACAAATTCATATTATGATTTTTTGTCCTCTTATTGATCAAGTAAGTTTTTAACCACACCACTTTGTGTGAATTATTCAATTTGAAAAATCTCATAGGAGATATCCGGAGGAAGGATATACATTTCTTATTGGATATCTGGTATTACCTTTACCTACTCCTTCAGAGATATAGGCATGAATTTTTATATCCACAAACAATGGTCACGGCTGCTCATCATAGGGGTGGGCTGTGGTGTGTGTGGTGGGCTTGCTCGATAATGACATACCACTTTCGCTTTGTCCACTTTCATCAATCTTACTATGCATGCTCGTTGGTTCAGGGTACTTCTTTACATAAATTAACTTGCGTACGAATTATGGCATTTTATAATCAGTAAACATTATTTTATTAATCTCCTTTATTATTGGTCAATTACAATTTTGTATTCGGTTTAATTTTATAATTATTTTTTTATTTTCCTTCTCTTTTTGTCGCATATAGCCCTTTCTAATTTCACACCATTGAGAACGGCCCTCGCTTTCTTCCATACAACATAGCCGGCTACTCTGCAAAGTTCCCCTTTTCACATAGCTCCAGGGTCCTACACTAAGTTTACCAAGCCACGGTCTCAACTCTAGGACGCATTAATTTTACATTTTCCAAAGTTCTCGTACTAGGTGTAAAGAAACATAAATTCAATATTGGATGTTAAACATTGTCATGAAAATGTTATTTAAAGGCGTTATACTAGACAGCGCTTGCTGTCTAGGGTACTAATCTTCTATTCTCTTCTTTTAATCCTAGCAACAACGATAAACATAATTCTGTGGCTCTTGTTACAAGTGATACAAGTCAATGTGTAATTTTTAATATAGAAATGATAAGAACAAAAAAGCTTTTTTTTGGTCTAACTCACGATTTTCTATCTGCTATAGTTACGGAGATAATTTTGTGTAAAGTGATTCAAGTGCTGCTATTTTGGCGAAAATTACGTGAATATTGATATATTTCGAGTTGTATCTCGTTTTTGTAATTGATTAATACGCAGTTTTTGTGGCTACTGGTATAAGTACAAATATAACTATATACACCTATATTTTTTTCAGTGCATTGACCGTGAATATTGATATATCTAGGGTTACCTATATCACTTTGAACCATTTTTTTCCAATATTGACTAGGGTACAACTCGACATGTAGGTCTAGCAATTCAAATGTGAATTTTTGCTTTTGATGTGCTAAGTAATACATCTCGACATAATATATCATTATACAGATTTTTTAAAACTTTTTTCTACAATTCAAGACATAATTATTATATCTTTATTTTTTTTTAATGCATAGGTCCGGCAAACAAGCATACAGGTCATCTGACGGTAAGTGATCACTGCCGTCCATGAACATCTGCAACGCTGGATTATAAATGTGTTGCCGGCCCATCAAATTGGGAGGAGAGCGGGAAGGATAAAGGATAAGAAGAGAAAAGGCGCAAAGGCCATCCGGCAACCTCACTCACCGAACGAATCGCGACAGAACAGTGCCCCTAGCCGGAACATTTTGTAGTATCGTAATAGAATAGTAATAGTAAAATTTTGTATGGGAATTTAAACAGCGCCATTGTGAGCGTATTTGGAACTAAAATTTCACAGCGGGAATCGTTTACTTTACTATACGAGAATTACTATACGATACTTCAAAATGTTCCGGCTAGGGGCACTGCTGTCGTTTCACGTCGATCTCCTGTGAGACAGTGGTATCTCCGAACAAACATGCCCATTCATGCGAGTCATGAACGATAACAGCATGGTTCTATCACTTTCAAAAATAATAAATTAAGTTGCCTGAAAGAGATCGCAGGTAGCTCCAATTGTAGCCATGACTTTAGTTTTAAGTTATTTAACTGTTATTGTGTTACTCCCTTTTATTGTGGTGTAAAAAAAAATATATATGTACCCGATATGGCGATAGGCTCGCCCCCTATCACATCCTGGGACGGAACATACAAGGCGAAATGTGGGTGTCCTGGTGGCGCCTCTGCCTACCCCTTCGGGGATAAAGGCGTGAGTTTATGTATGTATGTATGTATGTATGTATGTATGTAAAATAAATTATGTAAATAAATAAATAAATTATATCAGCCAATATACGTCGTACTGCAGTGTACTGGACTCATCTATAATTGACAGAGAATTCATAGTCCACTGCACTTGTATGTTAGCAGACTTTGCATCTATATAAAATCGTATTAGTAAATGGTTTTCAAATAACGACATATTATTATAAAAATAATGCAATAATTTATTAATTACTACCACAGATTTATGATTTACTATCGGCTCGGCCCGGGTTCGCCAGGCTGCAGATAGTTTTGAGTCCAGTCCACATTTACATATTATAGTTTTCGCAGCGCACGCGATATAAAGAATATTTCAGGTAATTTTTTACACCTTGGGTTACATTATTGGAGTTTTATTAAGGATCCCCGTGTAGCTTCCTATGTAGTTTTCCAACAGTGAAATAATTTTTCAAATCGGTTCATTAATTTCAGAGCCTATTTAAAGCAAACAAACAATCAAATCTTTCCTCTTTATCATTTTAGTATAAATAAGCACTTATGAATATATAAAAATGCAGTGATCTTTTGGTATCTGAAAAAAAAACGACCTTTAAATACATAATATTAGCGGCCCAATATCGCGACATAATAAAATCTTATTCGATGTCAATGGAAATGAACTCGCCTACATACACTCGACTTCGCAGAACAAGTCTTTAGATAACGAATCTGTAAACGATTTTCCGAGAATATGAATGTTATGAATTCTAATACCTTATTACATTTTTTTTATTCACAAAATTAATTCGATTTTTCTTAATACAAATTATCTTTGATTGATACAAATACCGTTTGATGGACTTCGTATTGTTGTTATGATTGAAAAACATATTTCAAGCTTCATGTTTTCGATATATTTTTCTTTCTGTGTTCACAGGTATGTAGCTGTAGTACAGCTTCTTTCATTTCAAAGTATTATGCAATGTAATTAGGTTGAAAACGATTTAAAGACCCAGTATTTTTATATTTCATTATTGAGACTCAATATCAGTCCAGAATCCAACCAGTTACCATCCTGCAGATAATTTTTCAGAGAAGTGGTCTTTTAAAATGGTAATATGGAATTTTATATTTATTTCCATTAATGATTAACTCATTACCTCTCTCGACTGCGCTTTTGTTTTTTCCTGTTACTTGTTATTTTACCAAACATTAATTAACAGAATACATCGCTAATATCATACGCATATTCCTCGAATGGTAGAATTTAACATAATTATAAAGCGTTTTTGCAATGAATATTTTACCTAAAATCATTTCACAAAAAATAAATATTTAACGGGTATATTCAAAAGAAATTTATGGTTCAAAATGAGTTATGAACTAAAATTGACCTACGCTCTAAAATTTGAACGGATTCCAATTTATGTTCGTTATTACTACCTGCTAGAACAGTAGGTTACCCGCAAAACGAATTTGGTTACAATCTTACACATACCACTCGTTCACTCAATATTGTATCCTAACACCATGAGCTTAAAGTTCAAAATCTATTCGAGTGATTGGTAAATATGACTTTGTTTTTTAAATTCAGAAAATTCCAGCGACTTTCAGTCGACGCGCATCAGCGTGAAAAATGCATGAGTCAGTGCGCCCGTACCTAGTTGCCTGAAAAGGCTTGCCTCATAAAGTCCACATTGGTATGGCGCTGAGAATATTATTGTTAGTATTACAATACGGTTGTTCTCAAGTTCATACACTTTTAGCATATTTTTTATTAGTTGGAACAACACGTCGTGTCATTTCTGTGTATTGTGAACAGTAGGGTCCTGGTTTCTGTTTGAGAAAATTGATTTTTTTGTTTAGGACCGGTTTTATTTTTTGTTTAGCATTGGAAATTGTGTTTGGCATTGCATTAAGCTCGCACATCACTTATTAAGGTGAAAATTGGATTGTACCAAATGATACTACTGCCTACCTCCACATAGATACAATCATAAATATATGTTATATTTAGAAACAATATTAAAATACATATGTACATATATCACTTTTTTTATTTGGCTGGTAAAAAGAAATATGTAGAAGGTCATAAGAAAATCTATTCCAAAAATATCCACTAAAACCTAACATGGCTCTTACACGTTCCCACCCCGTCCTAAATCAAAACAAAAACGCTATTATTTCATCCATTACAGATTCAGTCGACCTTTTTTATGAGGGCAATCAATGTGCTACTTTGATATAAAGGTCCTTATTTCAATAACGACATAAATTAGACAGACGCCCCGACATTCGTTATTTACACAATCATTAAAACAATTTTGATAAGTTTTGAATCAATTTTGGTTGATTGCAAATTGGTGAACAAATACGTTTTTGGTTGAAAGTTTTATTGTTTTGAGGACGCACGGGTTTTGAAGATTTAACCCTAATGTTTTGGTCAATGTGGAATGACAGTTTTAAATTCATAGGCACGCACTTATTTTGGCTAATTACTTATCTGAAATATCATCTATAACTACAACCAAAGCTGGGCAAAATCATTGAAGTGGAATCGCCGCATTGTAGCATATTATATTCTAAGTCCTCAATGACTGTGTTTTAATTAATTGTCTTAAAAATACAAAAAATAAAACAATAATTTTGCTGTAACGTTTTTCAATTTTATGTGTTTAAAACAAAAGGAATGGCTCGTGATTTTATCGCAGAAGGGGTAGGCCAGAAGTGACGATAGTATGACCGACAGTTTCAAAATTCGAATCCTGGGAACCCGAACAAGTATTATGATTTTTTTAAATTGGGATTTGAACCCGCAACCACCGTAAACACGTTGGCGACCGTCTCTGGTTCGTTAACAAGACAACCACGCACTAAAACTAATATTCCCCTCAAATTTATTGTTTCATCATATGGCAATTCCAACGTAACAATAGCGAATGTTGGAGTAATTTAGCCAACTGACGCTCACGTGCATAGAATATTAGAAATCGCTAATACCTAACAAGTGAACGTAATCAATAACTAATCCGTAGGTGATTGATCGCAGTAACAGCTGCATGGTTCTACTAGAAAACCTTTTCTTTCAGATTATTGAGATCCTTTTGGTTACCTTTAATACCTTTGAATTGCTAAACCTCGATTTTGTGGATTAGAAAGAACTAAGGGATATATTTGTAGTTGCTGCACTTTTATTTTTTGTTCTTGAGTTGTCTTGTAATCCCTAGTGATCATTGATGACTTTCAAGGATCTTTATAAAAATTATTTTATTTATCCAAAACATTTAAGCATTAATTTTTAGATTAACGATTGTCATTACACAGATTTCTTTCCTTGTAGTAATGAAAATTCGGAACCAAGATAAAACCTTAGCAATGTATTTTTTGACATACTCATCTATTTAAATATTTCCATTATTATTAATGTAAACTATTTTAAGAACAAAATCCATTTAAAAAAATTATCTTATTCCACCGAATGTAGAATCCTCAAATCCGACATTTAAAAGATTCCGCTAAATACCACACCCAAGTTACATTTTATTCCTTAAACATACTATTGAAACACGAATAGCTTGGGAAATAGGATTGGGTGCGACATCTCTTTACTGAATTTGTGTCAGCTGCCGTTGAATCGTTGAAACGTGAATTTTTGGGTAAGGTTAGGAAAGCAGGGTACGTTCATGATGGATTGGGAGTTTGCTCAATGATTTTAGTATGTAGGTAGCCCCGAAATTCCGGCTTTGAATTTACACGCTGAGTGATTTTATTTACCACAAGCTCGTATTGTTAGAGTGGATATGCTAATTGTTGGTGTGGAAGGACTATGATTTCAAATTTAGTGAGTTTGCTTGTTAGATTTTCGGTATTGATTGCAAGTTTTCGTAAATTATCAAGTTAAGGACCCTTGCTGCTAACCATAGGCTTCGCCGGAGGATTTTCATATATTGAAAACATTATCCTTTTTTCTAAGTGCACAATTTTTATGCTAATTTTATATCATCTAATACACACTAACATCTGGTGTCTTGAAAATTACCCTATGGGCGCTGCCAGGATTTTCATGCATGCTCATTGCATGACCAATCTAGCAGCAGCTTGATTTGACATCTTTCCAATTCGCAGGAGTTCTGCTCGCTACTTAATTTTTTCCATCTCCCTTTTACTACACTGATACAAGATATAAAACGATAGAAAACATAGTGGTCTTTAAAACGTTTAAATCTACTGGCTTATCTTTGCGTTGCCGGTCGTATATTCTTCTACTGCCGCACTCAACTAAACCTGTACCAAAATTTCGTGTTCCAACTCATAATCACTAGCGATAGAATAACACGTAACAGCCACGGGTCATTACACACTCCACATTGAGTGGGTGGTCCAGCACAGTTACCAGTTGTTACTATCCAATAGCCGCTATTAGTGCCAAATTGGATGCCAGCACATTATTGAAAATTGGACGCTTTGTCTCATTATAGCCGATTATGCAAGTGAAATTACGCAGCTCTAAAATAATCGTACGTACGCTCTGTTAGGTGCTGTTAACAAGCGTATTGGCACGAGGCACGGTTTAACGTTAACGTTTTAGTGTTGTATTTAATAAGGCGTTTTTTTATAGTTTTAGTATTTTCAATTAAAGAAGAATTTACTAATCTTATTTTGCTTTTGTCCCAAGAAATTTGAGCCTGTTGGTGAATTATATAAAGAAATATAATTTGTTCGAAAAAATCAGCTATGCTATGGTATATTATATCTATGCGGGTATGTTTTACTTTGAATGCCAGAACCAATTCATATCTAAAATTAGTAAATGTATTGGGATATTGAAAATCAGTATGTCAGAAAATAATAATAAAATTTTACGAATTTCCAAGATGTTTAAAAAACATAATTTGTCTGAACGTGAGTCCCGAAGCACGAAAGGACTCGCGATGTGTCACATAATTTTATATCTTGAATTAGGATAACATTTTATCGTAGATACCTAGTATAATACACAACACTCTCTCCATTCATCATAAAGTTATTCGTTCACAATCACTCGTCTATAAAGATATCCACAACCAAACTTAACTCATCTATTTGAGTTACCCACACAATCCAACTGAACAATTTTCTTAATACATCAGAAGTGGCTCACGATCCTAACGTTATACCAAACTATTCTGAATATAGTTAACCGCAAAGCCGTATATTATGGTCTAACACTATAATTCGTAAATTCCACTGAACTGAGCGGTGTATGTATCTAAATATTGAACGGAGTACAACCGTCCTAAGATAAGTTGCCGTAAGTTCTGCATACCAAATGTTTGGGGATCGAAAAGTTTGAGCGTTGTGGAGGAATGAGTAATGAATCTTGGTACATGCGTGCTGATTTATATGTATTTATGTTACGGCGTAGTTTATTGTTAAGTTTTGGATAGGATAGGAGCCAATTTTGAAACGAGTTTTGCAATCTTTTGTTTAGACTTTAAAAATATTTTTTGGCATAGATTACAAAAAATATTAAATTTGCAATATTTTTAGAATTGTTTTTTATGGTAACATTGTTTTATTTTGCTATTTCTGATGCATTGTTTAAAAAAAGTGCTCTATAATAGCACAATATCTAATTATATAATTATGCATGCATTATGCATTTATTATGGGTTAAAAAAGAATACAAGAAAATGTCGTGCTTTTGAAAACACCTAAGAAAATTTAACACCGGACCAATCCCGGTTCCAACCTATGTAATTAATTTAAAAAATAAAATCTTTTGATGGAATAAAAAAAACGTGTCTATGGTTATACCATTCACGTTTTTCAATAGTGTCAAGTTATAAACCAATTGTGTTAAATCTATCGAAACCCACAGCCCGTTTATCGTATTTCGCGCTGCAGTTATGGAAACTAAATCAATTCTGTGTAAACGCAAATATCGGCCGCTAAACTACTAACTCCATTTATGGCTAAATTGAAATTGTGGTCTCGTGGAAGAGAAAAACTAATTTGCAGTTTTCAAACGTGGTTATTGACCTGAACAAAGGTAATTATAAGTTTAGAATTTATTTTAAATATTTCGTTTATGAATATTTAGAAGCCAAAGCCAAAGTATGTGAGATTAATAGGGGGCGAGCCTATTGCCATATCGGTCACAAATTCCGGATTTTGGGCTGATAATACTTTGCCCGACCCGGGATTCGAACCCGAGACTTCAGCTTTGTAGTCGTGCCGTAATACAACTGCGCCACCAAGGTTTTTAAGTATTTATGTTTTATTTCAAATGCAAGTTATTACTTAAAAAATTCAGTCACATAATATTTAGTAGAAATAAATAGCTTCTTACTTCTAGTAAGTGATAGATTGGTATTGACGATAATGAGAGATATGTAACCTTCACGCCTCTATCTGACAGACGTAGGCAAATACTAGGAGTCTCCACTTTTGTCAATTCTCACTGTTGGCCAACGTCCTACTCCATTTCTCCCTAAAGATAATGAAATCCACAATCAATTTTCGACGAGTAACTCATTGAAATACGATTATCTACACCATCCAAGGTATCCACAATTTATCTTTCATATCCAGGCTTATCAAATTTCCTGAAATCCCCGGGGAGTTCACAAAACGTGATACACTTTCGGGTTATTTATCTTGAGGGCGTAACATTGTGTTGGCAGGTTGACGTGTGCCGCGCAGTCACATCAGTTTTTCATCCCGTCGGCGTCGTTGGAGAAACGTGTAAGTCAAATATTATGAATTTTAAAATCGATGATATTGGGAAATAATTTACTTACTTGGCAACATAATATATTGGCAATAAAAGGAAGTAGTAATAAGGTGGAAGGCAAGAGACGCGCTGTACGAAGGAAAATATCGTGGCTGCGAAACATTCGGGAGTGGACCGGTATCAGCACCGTTCAACAACTATTCCACCTGGCTAAGGACAAGGAAAAATACAAGAATCTGACGGCCAACTTTCAGCACTGAAGAGGCATTCGAAGAAGAATAAGAAGTAAAACTCATAATTGTGACTTATATCAATTTATGAATAAAATTTGCAAAATTGGTATGTATCAAATGCGTGATAGGTAATGAAGAGGCCGAAATCAAAAGAATAGTTTCATTGGCACAAAGCGTAAAAAACTATTCGCATGAAGTACCTAATGTTTATTAAGCGCTTTTAAATAACTTCAAAATTAATTAAAATACGAAACCTACATAAATGTTAAAAATAATTTGATAAAATTGTTACAATTATTACTATTGAATAGCAAAATTATCTAATCCAAAAACGACTTATACTACGTTGAAACTCAAGCGACGACATCAAACGCGAAAAAAGTAAATAATCTATTTTATTTTCATATTTTCGTGATGTGCCCGTCTACGCCACGTTATCAAATATTCTTACTTATGTAAAAGTCACTACCGTCTATTATAAAATTCGTAATAATATTTCTCATGTTTATTACGAACTAGCTAATACCAGCGGCTGTCTGCGGTTTATTATATTTAGATTTTTTACGTCCATATATTTTTGACACGTTATCGTTAACAGCATAATATAAGTAGGTAATATAAGACGTTAGTGTGTGAGTTTAATAAAAATAAGAACTACTTAATAAATATAACATTTTCGGAGGTTGAAAGAGTAAACCAAAAATATTAAATAATAAATAGATTCATAAAAATGTTTTTATATTTATTACGAAATCAAATTTGATCTCTTAAGGCGATCAAGGTAAGGTATTCTGTACGCCTATTCATTACTTTACGGAGGTTGCGCATTTTGCGGCCTAATCTATAAAGGTTTTTGACACGGAACAACCTCAGTTACCTTTACGTTTCAAGGAAATTACATTCATGTTATGTTTTGTTACTTGAAATATGAATGGCGAGGCTATTTTAGTTTAATAAATTGTTTAATTTACAATTGTGAAAGAATTACGAAAGAAAACTTTAGTGGGGCACGTTTTGTGTTGAAATCTTTTTAATATAAAAGTGTAAAGTAAATTATTAAAACGATTATAGACTACGTGTGTTGTTAAATCAAAAAGGTAATTACGCGACAGTAGGTCATTAAAGAAAGATGCATTTTCTCGTTTGTTTCCGCCGTGCTGTGCGTAGGGACGACAGTTGAACTACAAAAATAAAAAACGGTTTTTATTTTTAGTTAAGAATATATTTTTTTTATTTCAATGCCAAAATTCAATAAAAAACCTATGACCAACATTCATTGGGCTTTGAAAACCTTTTTCCTTAAAAACTATCACAAAGAACTAACAAGGTTTTGATGTTGAGCAGTCACTGTAACACTCCAACAGAGACCTCCGAGTTTGGTGAGCGACACGTTGGCGCTCTGCGGTCTCCCATGTTCGCATAGAACTTGCAAACGATCAAATTATTGGCCCATTACATTGTCGACGAGTTTGACGTATTGAATACCTGTGTTGGGTTTTTGTATAATGCAGCTTTAGAATGTAATTTTTGTCTTGACTGCCTCGATGGCGCAGTTGTACTGCAGTGTGATTACAAAGTGATATTAGATTTTTATATTCATTGTCAGCCCAGAGTCAGGAATTTGTGCCCGATATGGCGATAGGCTTGCACCCGTGGGACCGAACATACAAGGCGAAACGTGGGTGTCCTGGTTTCTACCAGGGGAACCTCTGCATACCCCTTCTGGGAAAAAGGCGTGAGTTTATGTATGTATGCTTTTGGCTTGTCTATTAGTTAAGGGTGATTATACAAAAGTTGGGTAACTCTTGAGGATATTTTGTTTACTATAGTTATTAAATCAAACTATTACAAATTCGGGTGTATATGATGACTAATCCAATGATTATATTGTTCCAAATCGGGCCAGTCACTTTTTTAAGTCGATTGTGAGATATTTAAACTTTTCTGTATTTGACTCCCAGGGGACTGACGAGGCTAACATAGTACTGATAAAATACACAATTTTGTAAGAATTATAATGAAATTCAATAAAAATTAATACAAATCTCTTAGTTTTAATAATGGCACATGTCTTATAGGTATAAAGTCACTTAGTAACAATTAAAAATAATTAATAATATGTAATACTGGGAGAAAATACTATCTCAATTTTCAATGCAGCCTTTTGACATTAAACATAACGTTATTAACTTAGCTTTTACTACTTTGAATTAGTTTAACTTAATATTTGAAGTAATCAACAAAATATAGAGACAAAATATAACAATATTTATCTTAAAAGTACTAATTATCATGAAATTAAGAACAATAACAATATAATAATTTTAGCTGTTTTTTGACTCCTTTATACTTTTGACGCTGAGTATTTAGTTTAGTTTTAAGCTTTGAAACTATAGCCTCCATCTTTTTTTTTATTTCCCTGCTTCTAGATTTTCTTTCTCTTTCACTTCTCCTTTTGCTCTTTGATCTTCGTTAATAACAAGTCTGATTGCTTCATTAACTATGGGTCGTATTTCGTCGTCAGTTGGTGGAGGAGTATTCTGGCGTTTAAAATTATTAGTGGTTTGTTTCAATAACTGTTTTCTTTGCCTGTAGTTTATGAAATATTTTTTTCATATTTTTTCTAGTTATTCGTTGCTCTCGTGGTGTCATGTCTTCAACATTTTTTCTATGTCCTTTCTCTTTTTTTCTTAAGTACTGAAATTTTTGTTTTAAGTTCTATTAAACAGGGATTTGACCTTGACACGGTGATATTTGACGCGAAATTCAAATTTAAAGAACACACAACGGGCTGACGATGGAAACTAAACACAAAGTTTCTTATTTGTTTTTAAATAAAATGGATAACATTGCATTATGAAAGTTGTAGTATATAATACTATGTACATCACAGATTGTAGTAAATTAGTAAGTTTTCTTAAATCAATTAAAATATTTACTGGATAGTCACTTGATTGTTGGTTTTCGGGATTGTGACATGCCAAAGTACTGACATTTTAAGTATAAATGTTGTTTTTTTATTAACTTGTATTTAAAATGAAGAAGTGAAATTGGGTGACCAAATCAAAGACTTTTCATTGTTTTAAAATAAATTGTTATTTTAATAAAATATAATAAGACTTTGTATATATTGGCTGATGACATTGAGTTACCCAATTTTTTTATATTCACCCTTAAATACTTTTTAAGGAAATGTGTTTTTTGTTGCTAAGAAATGTATTTTTGTACTAATTACTCTACGTAATTTTATTGATTTAAGTATATAGTAAATACCATCTAATGATAGGTACTAGATGCCCCTTGTACTGTACAGGCTTTATTTCATTAAGCCTAAACCTGGGTAGGTATCAAAGGACTTTGGTATCCGCGAAGAAACATTCCTAAGGGGTTCTGGGTGTTTGTGAGACCAAAAAGTCTCTCGTAGTTCCTGATACCCACGACCCAAGACTCAATCTTACTGTGTATGGGACAGTTGGGTGTATTTATTTATTTACTGCAATTATTTTCTCACACCATTGAAAGAAACTATAGTAAATACGATATTTTATATGCCAAACCTGACACATCAACGCCTTTGAACGCAATTGGTTTTACTGATCTACACATAGTTCAATCGAAGTATTATTTTTTCTCATTCTTGTATCCACGAAAATACCCATCAATATAAAAGGGCAGCATTTAACAAGTAGCTATGACCTATGTCCGGCCATCCATCGCGAGCGGTCGTTTAGTATTCCGTCGCGCCGCCACTGCAAACCAGCTTGCACGAATGGCCATGCGAGTCAAAAATATTTTCATGGGAGCCGTAACAAGAAATCGATTGGCGATTTTGTATGGATATTGAAGGCATTGTTAAACCTCCTTTGAATATTTATTGCAAAGTATGGCAAGACGTGCCATTCGCGTGATGGTAAGCAATATGACCGCTCATGGACAGTAGCAAAACCAAACAACACCAAGAATCTAAGCAATGCTTAGCATTCCACTGCGCTCGCCATCCTGAGACATAAGATGTTAAGTCTCATTATGTCCAGTAGTTCCTCTGGCTACAATGTCCTTCAAACCGGAACACAACAGTGCGTTTACACTGCTGTTTGGCGGGAGAAATGAACATCGTGGCGGCCTGTCACATATGAGAAACCTACCACCAGTAAGTCATAGAAATCAGTGAATTATAAATTGACGGAATTCTGAACTTTATTTTGTTGATATTGCAATCCCGTAAATAAATAATAATATCGGGCTACATGCGTCCTACTGACATAAAAAATACGTGTAAACGTAACATCAGCATTTTGTAAAGAACTAGCTCTTCATTTGCACAATCTATTGAAAGGTGAAAAGTATTAATATTGGACACAAACAAAATCTCTCTACATTTCATATAAAATCACTGTCGAACATAACTATGGGTTTTCTGCAAACCTCTTAAATTCGGCAAAAGGTTGTGAAACTACACAAACGGACCCACATGCCGCCTGCTCAAACAGTGATAAACCAATATGACATATTTTACGTTACGGTTAGTGGATAAATTTTAGTTTTTAGCATTCTTTTTATGGATTTTTTTCGGCATTATTTTATGGTTTTATTATTTTACTGCCGTTTCCTCCACGATTTTTTCTACTGAATTTATAGGTGGTAGTGTATGTATAATAAAATAATTCGCATAAATGGGTTGATTTATTTTGTGACACATAAATGTTTGCGGATCTAGATGTTATTGGATCACATAATCTTTCCTTTTTTTTTCAATTGAAGGCGAGAAGAGCTTGCCATTCGCCTGATGGTAAGCGATACGACCGCTCATGTACAGTAGCAAATCCAAACAACACCATGAATTACAAAGAAATGCTTGGCATTCCACTACGCTCGCCATCCTAAGACATAAGATGTTAAGTCTCATTATGATCAGTAGTTACTCTAGCTACAATGTTCTTCAAACCGGAACATAACAGTGCATTTACACTGCTGTTTGGCGGGAGAAATAGACTTTGCGGTGGTACCTGCCCAGGCGGCCGCTCACATATGAGAGACCTACTACCAATTTCTTGTTCAAGGTACCCATGATGTAAGTCTTCTATATTAGTATGGGGCAAGGAGCACATAAAATAAAAACAGACTGGTGTATCTATTCAATTAAATCATTCAATGGAAATACATAGAGTACGATTTAAACCGATTTCGGTTCATCCATTTATTAAAGTTATTTCATTTGGCCGATTAAAAAAATCTTCGATACATCCACAACGAAATTGAATAGGGAATAAAACGCTTGTAGTTGCAAAATCTGAATCATTGAAATGGTAGTCTTTTGACGTGGAATCCAATTTATCGGCGCAATTGGAACAAGAGAATGGCGAATGATTGGGTGGACCACGGCCTAACCGGTTCACGCTTACTGTACTGTTTTTGTTCTTTATAAATCTATTGGGTGGTCCTTTATATATTTCAATACAACTGAGAGTAGAATTTTATTACTATGAATGGCGAGACGAGCGTGCCATTCGCCTCATGGTAAGCAATACGACCGCTCATGGACAGAAGAAGACCAAACAACACCATGATTTACAAAACATTGCTTGGCATTCCACTGCGCTAGCGATCCTGAGACATACATAAGATAATGGTTTCTTAGATTTACGCGAATGTTACACATTGAAATAAAACGGGGCGGACTCGCCCCGTGACCACGAAAGCTGTAAAGCAATCGAAACGTCGGGAAGTTAAAAAATGTAAAATTAAACCAAATCGCGATAAAATCCGTATAAAATAGTTTTATTTCAACATACATAAGATGTTAAATCTCTATATGTCCATATAGAGATTATTTTATTGTTTGTTGATTTTTTTAATACTGTTTTAAATTGAACTTTCTAATTTTTTTGCTGTAAATATTTCCTTGTTTTGTTTTTTTAATTTCTTTTTTTTTTTTTACTTAATAATGTACTGTTGCATTTGTTACCCGCCAGTATTCGTTTTAATTTGTTTTGTATTTCTCGTATTTATTTTCATTTTTTTTGTATAGCTACATTGATTTGATTGTTTCTTGTTTAATGATTGTTGCAATTTTTTTTTTTTTTTTTTACTGTAATTTTTATTTTGTTAGAGTATAATAGTTTTTCTCGACACAACCGGCAGATGGTACTAATTGTCGTAACTTGTTAGTATTGTTTATATTATTTTTAATCGGTATTTTAATATTTTTATATTATAATCATTATTTATGTGTGATAGTAATAGTGATTCCGATGAGTTTTTCTCAGCTTGTAGTGACAGTAGCAGTTTTACAAGTATACCTGCACTAAATGACTCACTATCGTCCATCTTCTCTGTGGTTCCTAGGAATTTTAATGTTGTGCATATTAACGCTCAGAGTATTCCGGCACACTTCCCTGATATGCTAGCTAGCTTCGACTGTACGAATCTCCACGCTATTCTTGTCTCAGAATCTTGGCTTAAGCCATGTCTTCCATCAATCTCCTACTCTCTCCCCGGTTTTCAGCTTATCAGGAACGATCGCGCTGTTGGCGGCGGCGGTGGGGTTGCTATATATTTACGTAACGGCATTCCTTTTTCCATTGTACATAAGTCACCCCAGCCGCCGCCTTCAAATGGCGGTGAGCATTTGTTCCTGGAGGTTGAACTCCAACATTCTAAAGTACTTCTCGGTGTTTACTATTGTCCTTCTCTTCGTATTGATTACTTCTCTTCTTTAGAAACTGTCCTTATTAACCTCACTCCATCGTACAGTCACACTATAATCATGGGAGATTTCAACACATGTCTCCTTAAGAAGAACCATCGTTCTTCTTCTTTAAATTCTATTCTGAATTCTAGCAATTTATCTGTCCTACCTCTAAACGCCACTCATCATTTTCCTAATTCTGTACCTTCCTTGCTTGATTTAATCTTTGTCTCTTCCCCTCATCTTGTCGAAAATCATGGACAGTGCTCCGCCGACGCCTTCTCCTATCACGATCTTATCTATCTCTCTTATAGAATTCGCCTTCCTAAAGTGAGATGTAAGGTTCGGATGCTACGTTGCTTTCGTGGAATTAATTCCGAAAGTCTTCTTAAGGATGCCGGCAACATTGACTGGGTTCCTCTACTTACATCCGATTCAATTGATGCCAAGGTTGGCTACTTTACATCCAGTATCGTTAACCTGTATGACGTTCATGCTCCTCTTCGCGCTGTTAAGTTGAAGCATCTTCCGTCACCCTGGCTCACTGATGAAATAAAAGCTATTATGGCAAAGAAAGCTGCGGCAAAAGCCAAATTTAAACGACGACCTGTTACTCGTAACTGGGATAAATACGTAGCTATTCGTAATATCTGCAACAAGATGTGTAGGAATGCTCAACGCCGTCATGTCCATAAATCCGTAGAAAATGGTGATCCAGCAAAAGTTTGGAAATTTCTTCGGTCAATGGGAGTTGGAAAGTCTCGTACTGATTCGAGTTCCAATAATTTAAATATTAATTTCATTAATTCACATTTTACAGCCTTGCCCAATTTTGATAGGGCCACCAAAGAAAATACTTTAAAAGTTCTTTCCTCTGCTCCAACCCCTGACTATTCTCAATTTGTCATAAGTCAATTCTCCTGTTGTGATGTTAAGAAGAGCATATTATCAATTTGCTCCAGTGCAGTTGGAACCGACTGCATCAGTCGTACTATGATATTACCAATCTTGGACGAAATTCTCCCTATCCTCTGCCATATTTATAATTTTTCGGTTTCCAATTCCGTCTTCCCATCCCTTTGGAAGGATGCCGAAGTCATACCCCTCCCTAAACGACCTAGTCCTACATCTTTTAATGACTATCGTCCTATTTCCATCCTTCCTTTTCTCTCTAAAGTCTTGGAAAACCTCATTCATAACCAGCTTTGCTCTTTTCTGTCCAACAATCAACTTCTTAATCCCTTCCAGTCTGGATTTCGTCCCGGACATAGTACTACAACTGCATTGGTGCATATCACGGACGACATCAGGGCTGCTATGGAGAATGGTAAGCTGACAGTTCTAGCTCTGCTGGACTTCAGCAATGCCTTCAACACGGTAGACTATGATGTCTTGCTTAGTACACTTCGCTCTATTAACATATCTCCAATGGTAATTGACTGGTTTCGTGGTTACCTGACGGGTCGCCGGCAGCGTGTACGCATTGAAGAAGAAGTTTCTTCTTGGTGCGATAATTCTGCTGGCGTTCCTCAGGGCGGCGTTTTATCTCCCTTGCTTTTCGCGTTATTTATTAACTCAATCTCCACTGATCTTATTTCTTCCTACCATCTGTATGCAGATGACCTGCAAATTTATTACCAAGCTCCAGTTGACCGGGTGACGGAGGCTATAGCTTCTATTAACAAGGACCTTGCACGCATTAGTGATTGGAGTAAGATGCATGGTCTGAAAGTCAATCCAACAAAAACTCAAGTCATTGTTGTCGGCAGCTCCAGGATGCTTTCCAGGATTGATACCAATCTGTTACCTCGATTGGTATTTGATGACTGCATTATCCCTTACAGTGATAAAGTTAAAAACTTGGGATTAATATTGGATAAAACCCTGTCCTGGGGTCCCCAACTGCAAGAGCTCAGCCGCAAATTGTTTGCAGCTGCGGGGTCCTTGAGAAGACTACGGAATTTTCTTCCGATTCCCACGAAAGTTGCGCTCGTTCAGTCTCTACTTTTTCCTCTCCTTGATTATGCTGATGCTAGCTATCTCGATCTCACCGAAGCCCAGTTTGATAAACTTGAGCGACTTCAAAATTTTTGTATCCGGTTCATATTTGGACTTCGTAAATATGACCATGTGTCTGAGTTTCGTACAAAGCTCAAGTGGCTATCAATACGCCTTCGCCGAAATACTCGTATTCTTTCACTTTTGTATACCATTCTTTTCCATCCCACAACTCCCCTCTACCTTAAAAAGCGTTTTAAATTTCTCAGTAGCACACACGAACGTTCACTTAGGTCCTCAGAGAATTTGATACTGGCTATTCCCGAGCATAGTAGTGCTTTTCTAGATAACTCGTTTACGGTCTATGCTGCTCGCCTATGGAACGATCTGCCACTTACAATAAGGAAAGCTAAATCTCTACCCATATTTAAAAAGTGTCTGAGATCACATTACTTATCACTTTGATTTCTTTTTCTCCTACATTAATATAATATGATATATTGTATGTATTATAGTCTATGTAGTATATTATTATATATTATGTATATGTATTGATAGTTTATGTATTCTATTTATGTTTATTAATAATATGTTTTTTTTTCCTCTTATCACTATTACATTTTGTATTATTATTATTATAATTTTTTTTTCCTATGTTGTGACCACCCATTTCTTCCGTGCTTCCGTTCATTTCAGTCCATTTTAAGGTTGTCTGGAAGAAATCGCCGACAGCGATAAGACCGCCGATTGTTACACTTATTTATGCGCTTTACATTTTTGTATGTAATAATTTATGTGGTGTGCAATAAAGTATTTATAAATATAAATAAATAAATATGTCCAGTAGGTACTCTGGCGACAATGTCCTTCAAACCGTAACACAACAGTGCATTTACACTGCTGTTTAGCGCGAGAAAGTTCGTGGAAAAAATAGCGCAATTTATTTAAATGCATGTTCTTTGTAGTTACTTGTACTTTTACATTATTCAAGCATTACTATTAGAAAATAAATATGTCGTTTAAAGCATAATACACCTATAATCCACAAAATTAACTTGTACTAATAAAACCCTATTATTTTAACACCAATAAAATTAAAAATCAGAGCAAAGTTATTTACAGGTGGCGCGAACGAAAATAAAATTTAATCAAGCCATAATCATGTCATGAATAATTCATATTATACTATTAAAGTTATGATTTAAATTATGGTCCAGCATTACTGATTATACGGTTGACAAATGTTCTCAAAGTAAGGGCTGTACACGTCAACGCAATTTGTTCCGAATTAGGGCGTTGTTTTGTATCCGATTTATTGATTATATCAATTATTATTATTCCACAATGATTTTCGAATCGTCTCTTATTTTCCGTCAAGTCAATGCAAATTAATTATTCCAGTAATTCAGTTTTGAGTGATTTTGAATATGTATATCGATAGTTTGTTGATAGTCCATAATGTTGAATGTTATGTTTCTAATATTTTATATCGATTGACTAATATATTTACTGATCAAAAACTATAACGTGCTTATGACACTAAACGATTACTGGAATGATGACGACAATAAATTCGACATCATTAATTCAGTGATCCAGTCGATCAGGGTTGCACATAGTTTGGGAACAAAAAGTGTTTGTAAATTAATTGTGATGATTAACACCGATTTTCGACACCAAGAATTCGATTATCCGATTAAGATAAGTCCACGCGACCTACGCAAGCAGTAAGCCGAAAAAAAACGGAAACACGCAGAGCCGTTTTCATCCATGATTCACAAAGGGGAATGTTGATTTTCCATGGAGGCGTGCTGTATTATTCAGTGCTATGGTTTCCTATTTACATAAGCAAATTGGTCGCGATGACTTGGACTGTGTAGGTGAAAAATTCGTGTTCCTCGCCGCCGGAATTCCATGGTATATACTGTTATTTTCGCGTTTCTACCTCGTGCTTCAGCTGGAATGGATTTTTTAAATCTTAATTCTGTTGGGGTGATGTGATCTTAAGGCATGGTGTGTGTTTGGTGGATAGAATATTTAACATTGATTTGGCATAGGGAGAAAATTAAACGTGACTGATGGTTTCTTAGATTTACGCGAATGTTACACATTGAAATAAAACTAGTTTTTTGACTGACCGACGGCGGACTGACCGTCCCGTGACCACGAAAGCTGGAAAGCAATCGAAACGTCGCGTCGGGAAGTAAAAAAAAATGTAAAAATTAAACCAAATCGCGATAAAATCCGTAAATATTAGTTTTATTTCAATGTTAAACGTGACTGGTAAAACCCCATCCTTGTGATCCATACGATTGTTTCATCTTTCGATTTCAGTCTATTTGTATCCGAAAACATTGAATCATAACTTTAATCCGCCTGAACCCGTTTCGAAAGAACAAAACAACTCAAGTTTTTAGTAATAATATGGGATGTAAAAATAAAGGGTTTCGCGCTGTATTTGCATACAATATTTATTAAGGCACTTCATATAAGGCAAAACTAAATCACGTATTTAAAACTTGCAAAACAAATAATTTTCTTCGTCAGGTTTAATCATTTCCTTAGCTATAATGAGGCTAAATATAATAACTTATTATAGTTTAACGAGTTTATTAGGTGGGTAGCTGTTTACCGAAGCCGGATTATAATTTGCCTATGAATAATTTATACTGATTTCACACTACGGCACCGTTACATGCAACTTTATAAAAAGTTTGCCGTATAATATCAAGTAAAATGTGAAGCAATATAGTTTCCTTGAAAAGCCAATTTTTCCCTACTTGTGTTTACAAAGGTTAGAGCGATTTTTTATACGGATAATATAAGGGGTCTGATAAATAAATAAATACACCCAAAGTTCACATGCATAGTCCTGACCCCACACTAAGATCTAGTCTTGTGTTGTGGGTATCAGGAACTACGCAAGACTTTCCAGTCTCCTAACACCCAGACCGAAAACAAATACCTGTGGATCACACAAACATTTGTTTCCGTGCGGGGATCGAACCCGCAGCATCACGTTTCACAGCCGGCGTCTAAAAAGACACGCTATATATTATAATATTATAAGGAGAAAAAAATGCACACAATAGTATTTATTGAAGTTTTGTAGTGCAACGTTAAAATATTCATTGACTTTGTAGGCTGAAGGGATATTAGGACCTGTCCAAATATTTTTTACTAGTCTGAATATTTTATATTTGAACTTCTGGATAGTTTTTTAAGCTAAAAAAAACGCTAAAGCTAAAACTAGAGCCAGGAACCTTTGGTTAGAATTTTGTCGTGGATTCTTGGAATAATTAGGAATATAATATTTAGTAGTGGCGAATCTTGCGGCAATAGGGGTCCTCAAGGATTTCCACTACAACCAGTAGGGGAAAAAAGTGTCTTGCGTTCATTGGCCTCCTTCATCGTTTACTAGATTTTCTAATTACCTTATTGGTGAACCCCCAAAGCAATACTTGTTCTGAAAAGTTCCCAAGTAATGTACCGACGTTGGCGCCAATCGAAATTTCAGCCCCAATACCCACCCATATTTGCCCTTCTCATGCTACTTGAACTTGCTAATCCGTTGTTAAATTTCATTAATATAACATAATAATCTATACGCGTCAAGTTGCCATAATGTTATTATAACAGAATGAAACGTTAACAAAGTTACGTCGAGTAGTTGGCTCGAACCTTCGTAATAAAGATTTATTTCACGGTCCAAACTATAGCATCATCAATTCTAAACATAAACATGATTACGCACGAAGCATTAACCACTAACTGAATTTGCGAGGGCCTCGTTCATACGGGACGTATTAGAACGAAGGGCACAAAAACTAAATTATTTATTTAGATACACTTAACAGATTTCGCTTAACAATTTTGCGAATATTTCTTTCTAGAACTTCCAATGTGTCCTAATAGTTGACAGAGGCCTTTGTTCAATCGATACAACAACTTCTTTTTCTATAATTTGTTTGCGGAAGCATCTAGCTCGTCTTTCTTCTTATGTCATTTACATTTTGTACGGCGATATGTATTGACTATAGTATTGACGACACACACAAATAAACATGATATTGATACTGAATAGTTTAAACGTAATTAGAAGAACATATACCTGAAACAGTGGGCAGAAACGACCCTAGTTTACCAAAACTATTTCCTTCTTATATGTGACAGGTATGAGCCTACAAAATATTTCCAACTGTAGCAAATTGAGATTTTTATTTAAGTTATCAATGTGGAAATAAAATAGTCACAAAATATTGGCTACGTTCAATTTCAATTATTTCTTATGACATTCGGTACTCATTACGGCCAACCAACCATTTATGGCCAACCCGCATTATCGTAGAGTTTTATATTCTCTTTGCCGCAGTAGTAGCCAAAGTGGTGGACTATATGGCCTAGACCCTCTTAATCGTACTCCCAGTTGTAGAGAAGGCCCTGCAGTGGGGCGTATATGGGCTAATACTACTATTTACAAAGGCAACAAGCCAAGTCAAGAATAAATGGTCACTATTGAGCAAGACCATTTAAAAATAGCGTAAGCACACAATAGATACGAATAAAACAGACAACAGCGGCTTGTTTTGTATAAATTCGACTTGAATAGAGCGTATAAAATACGTGTATTTTAAGGGTCCAATTTGGTAGATACTCGCCTGTATTGGTAGCGTCTGGGGATATTACCTGGGGCAATGGCTACGATTTTATTTTCCCGGCCCTCTTGGCTCGCATTGCTATACCCCTAAGGGTTCCTCTACGTGATGCCAATATCCAAAACGAATGATGTTGCGAATCTGTCTCGACGCCAATTTAAACGGCAGTTTTCGCAGAATGTTTGCTTTAAGCCTTAATACAAAATGTAAATTTCGTTTTGTGGGAATTCAATTTGATGTGTCAACCTGCGTAATGGAATTTGTTGTCCTTATTGCCCCCTTATTGTCCCTTTATGGGTATTGTTATGAAGTCTATTCATTTTATAGCGCCGTATCTGATCGGAACTTTTGTAATAAAAGCAATAAGTGGACATTATAATGTAAAGGTATTAAACATTTATTAGTGTTGTAAAACATGATTTAATGGGGGGCTAAGCGTTTTCTAATTAAGTAGTGTTACTTAAGTTCTTTGTTTGTAGGACAAATTGGTCAAGTCGAGGAAACGATTCACCTCATGACCAAAGAACATCACATAATAAGTGATGATAATATTTTTATTCTGGAGTAAAACACTAACGGCCTTATTCATAGACAGTTTTAAAACCTAGTTTATTTACCAAATTTTTATCCCTTTCAAACGACTTTCGAATTCAGGTCGAGCGAAGAAGACAAAACATTTGATAACCAAAATGGGTTGGTCAACATGAATAAGACCATAAGCGCTTTTTTGGCGTATTACAGCAACAAAAACTGAAGCAGCTTTAAAGTGATAATGTTTAAAAATTTATGTCAATGCAAATATCATACCATTCAAACCTGAATTCAAACACAAAAACATTCACAAAGCACGCGAAGCGAGACAAACGCAACATCCAAAACGAATACAAATTTTGCGAGAAAGTTTTATAATTTTGACTCCTTTATATTTGTATAGACGTCCCGTTTTCTGTTGATTTTCTAAACTGGCTGAGAGTCAAACGCTCACGTTGGGCAATGAATTATTCAGGTCAGAACGGAAACTGCGTATTTACATAAGCAAATTGGGTGCGACGAGTGAGTAGTACCGCTGTGACAACGCCAAGACGTCAGTTGCCATTGGATTTCGCCGAAATTTTCCCATGTGCTGCAAAATATTGTTTTTACGATTTCCGGAATCGTAATCGTGGTATTTTTGTCAGACACGGGTTACTTATAGAATTTATGGGAATAATCATTTAATACATTTAGTTCAACTTGGCAAGTTTCAACAGTTTCGTGTTGACGTCCAAATAATCAATTTTCATTCAGAATGGATTCAGATATCGGATTCTGCTTATGTCTCATGAAGCACATATTGAGATATGCTCTTTCACTTCAAAATATAATAGAAGAGAAAGATGTGGTGATTTTTGCCATCTGTAGCACCAAAACATTATATCGAACATTACCATTTGCAATTCTATCAATGACATGTGCGTTCGAAATTGGGCTTAAATTATTAGAAGTTGCTTATACGAAATCATTAGTTATGCAAAAGTGATATAATTCCAGTGAACTATTTAAAAGTCTATTAGTTAGCTCGATCGTATACGCTAATTAAAGTAATTTACGTGTTATATTAATATGTGTATTCATTATGACTCAGTAATTTCTTACAATTGTATTGCAATCTTAATGATTTTAATCAAACACAATAGATAGCCAAATTTTACCACCAAGCGTAGTTATTTGTTGTTTTCATCCAACATGTGCTTATAAAATTTAAGTTCAGTTCATAGTTGAGGCCGGAGGCTGACCTTTCTAGCATTTTAATCGTGTAAAATTTTCAAAAGATATTTCGTAGAATCTTGTCCTCAACGCTATTAAATAGCGACGTAATAGTATTCTTTCTTATCTAAAAATACAAAACAGATTTGCATAAAAGGCGCCTATTAAGTATCCTTAAAGCTTATTTAATATTCCAACTCCAGTACATAGAAAACACATTTAGCGATCGCAAATGGTTTTGAAAACGAGATAAGGGTTGGTCCAACTTTATTGATTTTATCAAAATGTCATTATCGATGAACAGTTTGCAATGTCCTTCACCCTTCATTTTGAATTCACATCAACGATCAGATAAAACTGAATTCGATGTAAAATTATCCATTTGTATCTATCTATTCAGCCACAGGAAATCCATTGCGGAACATAGGCCTCCCCCAAGAATCTCAATTGCATCTAATATTGAAAAATTCCTTTTGCTTTATAAAACGTCAGTCGAAGTCGGTGACAGTTTATTTGGGAGTTAAAAACTGTCTATTGTTAAAGACAAGGGTTAGGATTCTACCCCAAGACTCCCTTGAGACTTCGAGAAACACAAAAGTAAGGAAACAATCATTCTAGTCCAAGTTTCAAATTCAGGAAGGTGTGTGATCTGTTTTCAACAGTATGTAAAGTTTATCGACCTGAAGAGGATCAATTATAAAGGGTACGTGAAGAGGTAGACCTATATTCCAATTATCATGGACTGCTTAGGAACAAACGGGTCAGACCAAGGTGATGAAGTTCCACGTAGGCTTTGTCGTCGTGTTGCGTCAAATAAGAGTAATTGCCGGAGCTCCAAATCCCGTACCGTCTCTTTCCTTCTTCTGTCCCTACCAATTCGGAAAGTCGACGATACATGTGTCATTTAAGTATTTTAGATATTTATAGACAGTGTAAATCACTTTCAATCAGATTAACATTTACTCGTCTGACCTATGCCACAAAAAAGAAACAAAACAAACTGCTCAATAGAAAACTTTCAATATTAAAGTAGGATTGTGACAAGCGGTAAGAGTATTACAGGATTTATATTTCTATGAAAATGTCAAATGTAACGTATTTTCTCAAACAGCTTTGACCTAAGTTTGAAGGTCGGTTGCACGTAATACGTACGATGTTTCATATTTACTATTGCGGTTTGCAACCGTCTGTGCTTGTTAAAAGTAATGAGTTTTAAAGGTCAGATAAAAGTTGGTGTATTTTTGCCCAATAAAGTCTGTATATTTCGCAATTCTACATGACCGTCTCTTTGCTCTACAGATGGGGCGCTACATATGAGTTAAAGTGGTCGATTGCCCATGGCCTCGCAAACGAAGAGAACTCGAACCTATAAGAGACTCAGGATTAAGAACCATGAGCTCGAGGAATCATTTTAGCAATTATAAAGCAGGACTACATCTGAGACTGTTGGAACTAAAAAAAATATCTCTAAAAATGTCTTACCTACATAATAATTGGTTCTTCCGCCACCACTAACCTTGCGTCAGCATTTTCTTTTATAGCAAACAATTCCCAAGAAAGCTTAGGTTTTTGACGACAGTTGCGAAAAAAGAGGGTAAAAAGAAGTGGCCACGTCATTGGACACTCATCCTCATCTTGAAAACCACGACCCGATTATATTTTACATTCATATATTTATATATTACTGGCTGGGTGGCGCAGTTGTTCTAAGTTACAATTACAAAGCCAAGGTCTCGGGTTCGAATCCCGGGTCGGGCAAAGTGATATTGGATTTTTCTATTCATTATCAGCCTGGAGTCAGAAATTTGAGCCCGATATGGCGATAGGCTCACCCCTATCACATTTTGGGATGGGAAATACAAGGTGAAACGTGGGTGACTTGGTTGCACCTCTGCCTAGCCCTTCTTGAAAAAAGGCGTGAGCTTATGCATGCATGTATTAAAAAGAGTGGCTGTAAAATGACAGGTTTGGCATGAATTATGTGAAGACATTCTTTTACTAAATAAATAATAATAAATAAATACACCCAACAGTCACACACATAGTCCCGACCCTACATTAAGATCAATTAAGTCTTGTGTCGCAGGTATCAGAACTACGAGAGACTTTTCGGTCTCACAAACACCCAGACCCGAAAGAAATATTTGTGGGCCGCACAAACATTTCTCTCGGTGCGGGGATCGAACCCCCGGCCTCTCCTTTCACAGCCGGCGTCTAACCAACTGCGCCACGGAGGCTGTCAAATAAGAATACGTTTCCATGTATGTGACTGTTGGGTGTATTTATTCGGGGTTGTATTCTACATTTAAAAACGACCGGACAAAAATATTTATGAGCTGGTACAATTATTGCATCCTTTCGCTTTTTTTAAATATTTGTTTAGTGTTCTCGTTTTGACTTCCTATTTGCGGATTTTTAAAAGGATTTTAAAAGTGGAAATGCTTTGCGAAAATTATCTGCGCTTCATGAACATTTTTTCCATAACGTTTAGAAACCTACAATTCAGCAATGGAATAAAGCTAAAAACGCAAACGAAGCCGTGGTCACAGACTAGTTATAAATTATAATTGAACATGTAGTAATGAAAGAGAGAGAATTACCAAATTTCTAGATTTTATTAGTATTTACAACAAAAAATAACACGAAGAGGACCAAATTTTGTAATACAACCCATTATTCTATTCTGCCTTTTTTCCTACAAAGCTAACACTCTGCCATCTATAATCCGACTGTAAGGGATTGAGTGACCTTCGTAAAAACGTGCCCAAACTTTACCCAAACATTGTTAGTCAGCCACAATCGATCTTCCCAGATAGTTGTCGCTGTTCGCGTGACTATTTTTAACTAGTTATACGAACGCTAAAACTGTCACTGGAGAAATTTGTTTCGTTCGTGATAGTCTGAATACATTTTGCATTGTTCTTGGTAATTTATTAGCTTGGATTTGTATTTTGCATTTTGCATTTGTAGAAACGTTAATTAGGAATGTTTTGTAAGTATGTATAACACGGGCAATAAATAATGTCTTCTATATTCCACCCTATGGGAAAGGGTCTTACGCTACGCGTGCACAATGGTTATTGTTATAAGTTTATTACGGCCAATATTTTTATTTTTTGTTTATATCAGACAAATGTTAATCATAATATCTGGCCTGCTGTATACACCACTAGGATAATAATTATTGTTATACAACTTAGTTTACGATTGATTCCAAATACATATTAAATGAAAACTTACATTCTCCTATTTTTGTTCAGGCAATAATTGTAAATTAATCCAACTATGAAGACCCAAGTCTTTGTGCACTTAAACAAACGTTCATTCCCAGAGACTATAAACAAACAGAGCTAATGACAAACGGTAAATAAATGTAACAGCACAGTTCGAACAATAACTGTTTCAAAAACTAACTGACAGGAGTTTGTATTGCTAGAAAATTGCTTCTGAAAATATTGTTTTAGTTCCAAGTGGAAGCTAAGTAAACTAAGTTTACTGTTTGGTTACAAAAGATAAATAAGTATTAAAATTCAAAGGTGAGAACGTTATGTAAAGTTTTGTTAGTGGCACGTATGCTCAGGAATGCAACATCGCAGCTTTACTCAGTAAAAACTATAGGTAAAAATATAAGTTTGCGTGTAATTCAATTTCAAATTTTCTGTTTATTTCGCTTTGATGGATTAGACGGAGTATTGGTGTGTAGAAATGTATCGAAATTTATTTTGTTTATAAATTCGTATATAAAAACAATTTTAATAATATTCCTATAGTTTTTTGTAGCTTAACCTATAGGCGTCAACATGATTCGCGATTATTTAAATAATTAAATTAATATAATATTAATATTAATGTACGTTTTTCAGCTCAAGTTATTTTCAAACTTGAGCGATAATTTACGACGAATATTTACAACTTGCAGCTCGGATTTCCTAGATTGCAATTTTCCAACTACTCTTCACACCATTAAAATAAATCTGACCCATTAAATAAATCTGACTAGAAAATATTAAATATCATATCTTTGCTTTGATATGGGCAATAGATTTAATGTTAAATAGCTTATACTATTCTTCAAAAACAGGACTATCAAATGGATAACATCTTATTTAAAACCTATTCGTATTCCTAGAGATCAGCGCGTTCAAATAAACACACTTTAAGTCCTTTATAATAAAGAACAGCCCATTCCCAAATTACTACAAAAAAAGTTTTTTTTTTTTTTTCTGGAAATCCAAGATTTTTTTACAAGTTTCTTTCTATCCTTATTATCTATGTATTTTTTTATTATTAATATTATATTAACTATAGATTGACATTAAAAAGTTGAAATAAATCTAGAAGAGACTAGATTTTAGTATCACGACATCTTGTGACATGTCTTCGAACTAGTAATTCTAAACCAACTACCCCTATTGAATATTTTCTTACAAAAACCGGCTGAAAATATCAACTGACGTAATATAAGAAACAAACGTAGGTAATTCCAATAACAAGATTCACGGTATCCAATATTGGAAGAAATTTAATAAAAAAATAATATAAAATTGACGAATTCGATAAACTCGTAATGCCATCGGAATAATTCTCATGTTACAAAAGGCTTTGAAGTGTTGCCAGGTACGGTGAATACGATGTGAGGCAACAAAGCTTTCTTTCGTCACAAACAAAATGGTTATTGCGTCAAACAATGTACAATGTGAACAGAATGAGGGTGGTTCTGTGTGAAATGCTGTTATAATTGAATGACTACGGAAACGTATTGAATGCTACATTGAGTGCCTGAGTTCAGTTTACGTAAGAGTTGGAGGAAAACTGTACCAATAAGTACAAAAATTTTAAACGGAGCAGTTTTTACATTTTAGATTTTTTAGAAATTCGTCAATCTAATCTCTCCTGAAGACAAGTAATAAGCAATGCTTGTAAATGGAGGTAAATAGATCAATTATGGGTCTTCATTTTTTTTTTATTTGGGTAGAAAAAAATACATAAATAATTACATGATAATAATGGGACGGACTAAGAGAGAAAAAATATTGTAGGTTTTTCGACGCTATCCTAGTCACCGCTTGCTTAACCTCCTTCATGAATTTTTTTTACGTCATTGTTGAGTTTAATGTTAGATTTACCTCTGAACATATTTCATGGAAATGTTCAGCTAGTATTTATTTCAGGTCTTTTGGCTCCGTTGCGTTTAGAAACAAGCATACATAACCTATGCTCTCTCGTGGTTTTCATGAATCCGATGACCGTAAGCAACATTCCTTGGTGCTTTCTGCCATATCGGAGACATCAAGAATTTTGCGGATGCACTTAATATGTATAGTAAAGTCGACTTAATAAGCATCACAAGTAGATTACTTGTGATGCTTATTAAGTCTCATGATCAGCAGTGGTCTTAATTTTTTTATTTAACTAAGAAAAATCCATGTAATATTTAAGCTCATCTAAAAATAATATATCCAACTCAAATTTACAACCAAATACAAACCTTGTTTAACAGAATGATTTAATCAATACACAAGGCGGTCCCACTTCGTCCCACGAGGGGCACTTAAGGGACCGCCCTAGGACCTTCGTTACTAGAGGCATATAATCCGGAGCTAAGGGCCGACTTAATATGAAGGGACAGGCCATTGTACGAGGTGTTACGTACGCAGGCCCACGCACAAGATTACTTGCAGAGTTTATCATTAATTCTGAAATTTCCTTGGTAAAGTTTTGTAGTTGAATTATTAAGTTTAACTTGTAAGATTGTTTAGTTGTGTTTACTTTTACTAAAATTTGACTATCGATAAGGGGTAAGTTGATGCCCTATAATATTTATTTTTGGAATATAAACAATAACTTTTAAACGATTGAGGGAGTAAAGTCTAAATGTATGTTGTAATAGGTCAACGTAGGTCAACGTCAACGTGTAATAGGACGAATAGGTCAACTCGATGGGAGTAGTACCACTGAATGACGGAAACTAACGTGAAGTAAAAAAATGCTGTTGCGTTTCTTTTGGTACGTGATTGCTATAGACCCAAAAGTTGATGATACAATTTCGTATCGGTACCCTATCGAATAGCAATCACCGTACATGATGGTAAACCCGTCATGGTGAAAGAAGCAAGTCTGGCCTGTTTCAGGTCGAACTTTAAATATTCGGTATCGATCGACATTATCTATCTCGATACTAAAAGGGTTGCTCATTCATAATCAGCTCCCAGAACACTACGTTACCTATTATTCTTCTTTATACACACATAACCACTAAATGTCAAAGTTTCAAACCCATGTTTCATAATAATCCTTCGTGTGACAATTATTAATGTCCAAAATTCATTTCAAAAACTTTTCCACGAGGAGAAATAACAGGAAAGTCTGAAATACCATTGTGATCGAAAATACCGAGCCCTTTTAAAATTTATCGCTCACCTCATTGTCAAGTTGTGGAGATGTAAAAATAAAATCCGCAATAAATTCTGCAAGTCACCTTTAACTCGTTTGTCAAATAATGACCAACAATTTTAATTTTGCGGGATATAAAACCTTATTCTCACTGAAATAAGATTCATAATTTTCTGTTTTAATATTTACATTTTTTTGTAAAGTAGTAGAGCCTTGTGTCAGTGTGGCCAGAAAATACGACATTAAATGCATGCACGGAAATATAGTGTTTGGAGTAAAATACGGGGCGATTTTTGTTATGTCACGCCATGCAGTGACGGGTTAATAGATGATAGGCACCGTGAAATGAAAAATGTCTGCCTTTGGACACTTCAAATCGAAAACGGAACGGGTTATGCGAATGTGTCAGAATTTGAGTGAGGATTTCGTGGAAAATTTGGGGCCCTGAAAACTAGATATCGATCTAAATATCTGTAGAAAGTATTGAGATTCTCTTTTAGACCATTGTCCGCTTGTCGGCCAGTAATAAAAATGCAATAAAAAACGTGGTTTTACGTAATAGTCATTTATTTCATCTGCATCCGTTTTTATCTAAGACGACGAAGTATTTATTTAAACACGTTTCAATTATAATTAATTTTTTTACGACTACTCCCCAATCTGATATCTAATTATAAAGTAATCATTACAATAAAAGAAGCACTGAAATATCACACAGTTATGTTTTTAATGTTCTTCTTTTCATCTCTCATAATTAAAAAAACAATAACAAAAGCCTAGACGCGAAACCTACTAAATTGAATAGTGAGAATTAATTATTTCAAATAACATTGAATACTAGAATCAAAGCAAGAAAGTTCTGAGATCGTGATTACGATGAGTTTCCGTTTCTATTGAAATTAATACCTCTTTACAGAAACCTGTAATATCGCCCCAGTCGTT
This sequence comes from Deilephila elpenor, assembly GCA_949752805.1. Classification (NCBI taxonomy): domain Eukaryota; kingdom Metazoa; phylum Arthropoda; class Insecta; order Lepidoptera; family Sphingidae; genus Deilephila; species Deilephila elpenor. The sequence continues at coordinate 9,284,046 of OX457107.1, read as the reverse complement.
TTGCTCGTTTTATTGGTTACTGCCACTTCTTATGACATTTTATAGAATTATTGGAGTGAGATCATCGTAAAAATCTGAATCGTTCACCTCTTATTCAAATTTATAAAATACTTGGATAATACAATTATTATCCAAGTATTTTATAAATTTGAATCTCTGTATATAATCTCTGTAATCTTAGTACTGAGCCAATGCTCAGTACTAAGAAATTGTATTGTCGTCATTACGAGTTCGAATGGTAGAAAATGCCTCAGATTTTGTGCAAAGTGTTAAAGTAACAATAGGGTTTGGTTTCCAGTTGGGTTACCAGAACCTAATAATAAACTGACTTGAGGGGTCCATATTTAAATCTCACTCAGGCATTTTTGTAATAATTCGATATGTATGGACTCAAAGAATTGTGAACCAAAAAGTCTCTTGTAGTTTCTGATAACAATGACATTAGACACATTTCTTTGAAGACAAGCCTAAGTATGTAATTATGAACTGTATTAATATATAATTAAATTATTGTCTGCATCTCACGCAGGTGCCGAGGAAGTACATAAAAAAACTCCATTACATAGCGGGATAAAATAAAAGTTATGTAGTGTTAAACTTACCTTCGTAAAACTGAAATGCAGTAATAAACTTTAAGGCCGTTTTTATTGTATCATCTTCCTAACAACTGCGTTAAGGCTCTGAATGATGACAATACAAAGAGAGTTCTCCCTATTACGGAAAACTTTATATAAAGTCTAAACGAAGAGAACAATGTTACACATTAGAAGGAGGGAAAAACACGAAAAAATGACAATCGCATTGTTAACACAAACAAGATGTTCTAGTTTCAAAAGAAGTGTGTTACACAACATGTATCATTTTTTGTTCTGGAACGGCAAAGTGAAACTGCACATGACATTAAATGATATTCTTGAAAAATGTATCCTTTGGCTAGATGCGACTATATCTGTATAAACATCATTAAGACGTTCTGTTCTTTTGTTTCTTTATGCTTCGCTTGATAGATTGTAGGAAGTAGACTTTTCCTTGTTTACACCACCCACCTTTACCTTTATTGTCGATGTTCATTTTTTAGTAAACGACGCTTAAAAAAGTATCGAAAATAATTTATTTATTATAAATTTACTATCAGTTTGAAAATATAATGTTCACAGATATAGCTTTTGTTTATTTCCATGTATCTTTATTCAATTTTGTATTATTTTATGTTAATACTGTTCTTTTAATTCAATTATCACCATGCAATAACACTAATTTCACGTTTTTCTAATTGCTCAAACAATAGCGCAAATACAACTCTCCTCGCACTCGGGTCAAAAACACAAAAGAATATTATAATGTCCAACAAAACTGAGTTCGAAATAAAATAAAATTTATACAGCATAGGCTTTAATATGAATCCCGTGTCATCTCTGAATTCGCTTCAAAGAAATATCCTTCAAAAAGTTTTCATCTGGGGCATAAGGAAATATTCGCGGAGTGCAGAAATATGAATTATGACGGCCGACTTTGAATGTTGGTGGAGCGTTGTGAAAAAAACGATTGTAATGGACATTCTTCATATTTTTTTGTTCTAGTTACTTTTCTATGATTTGTTCATAAGTATATTTTTCATTTTTAGTGAACATTGTCTGTTTCAAAAGTATAATCATGCCTATAGAAGCACTACACACAATACTTTGGTGATTAAAGTAATAAAAACAATATATTATTATAAGTGTAAATATCTTTGATAAAGACGTATTTGTACGCTTTAAATCTTTGTAGGATTTTAAAACGAAATAGAAACACAATTTTTCATAGGTGATTCACTTTACAGTTTGATTAATTTCGTTGCTTGTGAAATACAAGTTAGACATTCCCAGAGACCCGCCGAGCTTCGATACAAGGTATCATTATAACAAATGCCACTTTCGATCCTGGCTTGCAAGATTTACAATGACAGGTGTGCGAACGGGACAGATTTTATACCGCAGTGGTCATATAAAGTTCTTTTACCAACAAGATCCTCACATAGCAAAAACATTAACAATTTGTCTGAAACGCACCTAGGCGTACAAAACCTCGGAAGGCCGACCTTCTTTTTTCTGCTGTTTTTAGCATGTTACGCCATGTTTGCCAAAAATTTATGTTCGACATTAGCACTTACACAAAAACATTCCACCGAACCTTGTGTGGCAACATTTTACACGACTTTAGCTAGCAAAATATTTTATCACTAGAATTTTACGTCGCACATTTCCATGTAAACATCAGGTACTTGAAACCGCGTTTTAGCCCGCTCATAAATTACCCTACCACCCATTTTTGTGTCGCTAACATTTAAAAATCCATCATTGGAGTCGCAAGTCACCAACAGTTCATTTGTACCCCGTCAGAAATGACAGTCGGGTTATGCGAACTCAAAATAAAATTACGTAAATGGATTATCGCCTTTGTGCTACATAATATATTTTTCATGTTTCCAACTTTAATAAAAGTCGCCGATTGGTTCGATCGTAATTTTCCTTTTGTGCCCATTTTTGAGAATGATGTTACTTGGATACGGCGAGCTGATATTATTTTGTAAAATTGGAAAGTGTTGTGCTGAAAATATGATCTGACCTACAGATAAATGCAGTTGTTTTGTGACAGATATAATATTGTGTTAAAAATACCTTCTATTTTTACGAATGAATGAGTCTTTGTAGCATAAGAATAGGGATCAATATTGATGATTCCGCATCGTGATATAAACGACTTCAACTTATAATGTGAATACATAAAAGATCCTCTCCTTTAGGCTCGTGAGCACTTCGTTCTAGTATAAATAAAACTTTTTGTCTGTAGCTTATTTCAATTTTCAGAGATATGTTAAATTATTAATTCCAGTTGACACAAAACATTTAGTACACAGGCAAATAGAATATTAATACGGTACACGTCCTCGTCAGTCCCATACATATTCAAGTATGGTTTAAATATATTAAAACTTTCGTCTGATCGAGTACTTTAAAACTGGCATAATTCCTAAGAAATTAACATAAACGAAGTCCTAAACAAACTCTCTAAACACTTGTCAAGAGAAATAAATTATTCAAAACAATTAACAGACCAAACACGGAGTTTCTAATATCCCGTTCTTCGTTGGAAACTTTACTGGAGTAGCTATAGTACATTGATAGCCAAAGTGGCCTAAATCGGCCCCCAGGTCGATGAAAACTTACAAGGAGGGTCAGTCGGCGAAAAAATAGTTTGTACTGCACCATAATAGATCTGTGTCAGCCCATATACGTCCCACTACAGAGCACGGGCCTCCTTTACAATCAAGAGTACGATTAGCCATAACTAGTCCATAATGGGTTTTGTTTATTTATTTAAAAAAGGAATAGGTTCAATGTTTTCTACCGTACTGTATCAGCTCATAATCAAATACTGAGCATGGAACCGCTCTAAAAATTAAAATTTTGATTAAGAGGGTAGTGTTAAATTTAAGTTATTGCTGGACCGATTTAGTTAATTATATTTTTTTACCTTATTAATTGTTCTCAAATCTTACAAAATATCTGTTATCAGAACCATATGAGATGTTGATCTACATTTGCGAATTTTAAATATTTATTAGATAAAGAGGTCTATTTAATACGAAAAATAGGGCAAAGGGTAAAAGAGACAAAAAGATTGAGGACCTCTTGTAATACCTTAGATTGGAATCGGTTGCCCTTTGTAGGACTCTGAGAAGTGTTTTAGTAGATCAAATAATTCAAAGCTACTTTGGTCCCGAAATTTACTATTGATTATTGATTCTCGTAATTACTTTTTGGGATCTGGTCCCCTTGAGTCCATTTCTGAAAACAGTCTTATTAGCCAATAAATTATTTTGGTATGGAGTTGAAAATAGTAATATGATGACAATTTTAAAATTGAAAAGCGAGTGGTTCATTCATCTCTCTCTCTCTCTTCAGCCACAAGAAGTCCACTGCATAGGCCTCCATGTATCTCCACATAGACCTATTAAAAGCGGCCTGCATCCAGCGACTTCCAGCGTACCTTAACCAGGTCGTCCGTCCCCCTTGTGTTTAATTTTCACTGGATGGTAAATATGTCCAAAATCAATTTAAAACATACATCCTTAAAGAGACAAAGTAAGCTTTGTAAAGAAACTAAATTCTAAAGGGTTGTTGGTTGCGATTTAAAAAATTACAAAATGACATCTAGTGTAAGAATTCGTATTTATATCGTGGAGTAGTGCAGTCGGTTCGATTCCCGCACCGAGATAAATAAATAAATATACACCCTCGTAGTTCACATCTCGTAGTTCCTGTAACTCACGACACAAGACTCGACCTAGTGTGGGGTCAGGACCTGTTCTGTGATCAGGACTATGTACATATTATATTATGACTGTTGGGTGTAGGTACTTTTAATCGACCTTAACAAAAGGAGATTATCAATTCAACCAGTTTGTATGTAATGCTGTCAGAATTACACAGTTTTTGGATATGTTAATCTATACCAGCTTCTTGACTGTATGTATGTTTGTGTCATTTAATATAGCTTATAGTCGCCAGCTGGCACCGATCTCAAAAAACCTGTATTGTAAACTTATTAAACAATAAGTTTTATTTCTCTCTTTTATTACAATTTTGAAGAAGGTTCAATTTGTTAAATTTTTATTTATTTTTTCAAAACTTTTGTTACAATCCCTACTAATGTTATAATTAATGTGAATGTAAGTTTGTTTGTTACGCTTTCACGCGAAAACTACTCGACCGATCATCATGAATCTTTGTACACATATTCTTGGAGGTATTAGAAGTAACATAGGCTACTTTTTATCCTGAAAAGTTTAGTGTTCCCGTGGGAAGGAATTCCGATATATTTGCTACTTTTTTATACTCAAAAGGATGGGATGGGACTGGATTACATTCCATTAGTGAGAATGAGACGGGGCGGGCGGGATAAAACGGGACGGGACGGGAGATTTCAAATAAAGTTAACCACGCAGACGAAGTTTGTAGGCAGAAGCTAGTTAAGTAATAAATTTGATATTATCATCTCTTCTAGGTGTGACCTTAATGTAAGCTGTCACCTTAGTTACAAATACCGCATCGTCATTTAGGAGAGCCATTTCATTTGTCACGTTTTAATGAATGATTAATGATTGTTGTTATTGCGTTTCCCAACGTTTGATTGAAATATATTTCTACTGGCGGTAGGCGTCTCAAACGTGAGAGGTCGCCTGAGTACCACCGCATTGTCTATTTCTGCCGCCAAATAGTAGTGTAAATGCACTGATGTGTTACGGTTTGAAGGAAATTGTAACCAGAGTAACTACTGGACATAATGAGACTTAACATCTTATGTCTAAGGATGGCGAGCGCAGTGAAATGCCAAGAATTGTTTTGATTCATGGTGTTGTTGGGTATTGTTACTGTCCATGAACGATCGTATCGCTTACCATCAGGCGAATGGCATGCCCGCCTCGCCATTCATCGCAATAAAAAATCAAACATTACGCGCTGACATCTAATCCCAGAAAAAAACTATTATGAGTGTCGATGGACAAATGTATGCAAATAGAAAAGCGACAACCGTACGCGATAGTAAACCAGGTATCAGGTTCTTCTGATATACGGGTATATCAAGACCGCGACCGAAAACGAAGCCAGGTGGTAGTTTTAGCGGCTACAGACACAATGCAACTAAAAATTTTGCAAAATAAGCGACGATTTTTTTTTTACAATTTTTTAAAAATCATCGTTTTTGAGGGGTAAATACCTAGTTTTTGCAAAAATAGTAATTTAAACCCTTACGTACCATTGTTTAAAAATTAAGCGATGTACGTCATTATTTTAGAAAAACTATGTATTAATCACTCAAATACGACGATATGTAAAAAATAACAAAAAAAAAAATTGACGATTTTCTTTTGTAAAATTTTTACTGGCATTGTGTTTGATATCACTAATACTACCTCCTGGCTTCGTTTTCAGTCGCGGTCTTGATATACCCTGTATATGATTTATTGAAGGCTGATGCACTGTACTACAGGAATATTGAAGTCACTTTGACATGCCAATACAACAAAGTGTGTTTGATGGCTATGTCATATCTACCAATAAAATTCCGCCCAAAAGATAGAACCACGCGACCAGTTCCGATAGTTCTAAAATATCATTCATGTTTTTTGACAGCTTTAAAAAAAGTCAACCGATTATCACGATTTCACTGTTCGCGCACGTACCGAAGCGATGTATTTTGTATAAAACCATTTGACACGTTTTTTTTACAAACCGTAAACGATATAGCTCGTCTGGGTCGGTAATTCTCGTTTCATTTCAACATTTTGTTTCAAAACACAAGGAGCATTTTATTAGCGCTGCTCGAAAGGGTCTTAAATAAAACATGTTCACGAAAAATAATTTATTCATGAAATAGAAATGTTGATTTAGCAGATCGTTTTTTTTTTTGTTAACTTTCATTGAGACATCGAGTTTTACGATTCTAGTTTTGCCTTTTTTTTTGTTTTAAAAGCTACATTTTGCGATACAAATTTAAATATCAGTATCATTTTTAAAATAAAAAAGATGTTACATTCACTGTAGCACTGTAGTTGTATTTTACAACTTGTGAGCCGAAAGTAAGTTGAATCGTGAGTATTTTTTTTTAATTTAAGCCTGTCTTCAACAGCTACTTTAAATATTATGATATTAAAGTTTTAATCATCATCCTGTTGCATATTCTACTTAAGCCATACATACGCCAAAGCCTAGCGACACCAATAAATTCAAAAGGATATATTTCATTCACCTTGTCGTAAACAGGTCACAAAACAGAATGCCTACCATAGCTCGTAACGTATTCTAGACCCACATCAAACTTAGCTGCCTAACACGTTATCGCAAATTGCTATTCAAAGATTTTAGGACGCGATCATATTAAACCGGCAATCAAGCTATGCCTTAGGTAAATTGTGTGGATGCTTGTTATAAACCCAATTACCAATATCTTGTACAAGTTAGCTCTATCTTGAATTTTGTTATTATTAATGTCTTTAGCGAACATTTGAGCGTAGCATATTCGTTGATACACAATTTTGATGAAAATCTTTAGAGTAACTCCCGAATTATGAAGTTGTTCCAGACTTCTGTAAAGAAGCGATTTATGCACTAGTACCATTTTTACCAGCTAATTTGTATCGCTCGAATTTTGAGGTCATACTGTTCAATCAATTGTTTGTCTTTTCAAATTCATAATTCCCCGCATAATCCCGGATTGATTGTATTCAAAATTCAAGTACCGATTTCTCTAAATTGTCTAAAGAAGTTGTAGTTGTACGACTAACGTCAAAATAGGAAGTCCTCTTAACAATATGTTCCGCACGACGCCTTACAAATGATAAAATCACCAATTTAAACGAAATCGAGAGACGCTCACAATTGGTACCATTCATTTGACATGCGTAAACCGGGATTAAAATATATCGGTCTACGCAAATTGGGCTTCGATTCCATAGGCAGTTAGCGTAATCCGTCTTTGTAATTGGTTGTGTGGCGCGGGAAAGAGTGAATGAATGTTCATTTACGTATGATGTACGGAGCTGGCGCTCGGTGGAGCTGACCATGTCGACACGTTAAATATATTGCGAGCTCAAATGATGTATGGGCTTGTCCGGTTGGAAATATTGATGATTGACGTGACGCAATAATGAGGGGTTCGGATGTACAGATTGAAATAAATTTCAGGATAAATTTTTGCAAACCAGCAAGTATATTTTTATGTTTAAATTGTTTTAACTGATTTTCTGATATCCATAAAATGCACATTGAGCTGCATATAAAATGTAATAAATATTCCAACGAAAAGTAATAGAATATTTCTAGCTTACTCACCGCCAATCCACGCGCGGAACTGGAAGGTCAAAACCAACGAGGATTCCCCACCGTAACACTAAACACCACTTGCATAATATAATCACCACAAAAGTAATAAAATAACACGAAAATCCGAGCGCAGCAGCGGAGCACGCAACACGCGTTCCGAACCTTATACGAAACTACCCACCTAGAAAAAAGAGGAATTGCAACTAACTACCCTCCGCTGGATTTTATTTGCGATAATAGTGGTAAAGGAACGTTCATAAGCAATAACCTATTTTAAACGCAAAACTACTGGAATGTTAAACTTATTTTTTCTTTTATTATATAGTCATTTGGTCTTACTACAGCATTTTATTTAGAAGGGATTACTTTTCAATACATAACTTATGTAATTAATACATGGTGGTCATATATCCCAATCCACACTTTAAATTCTTAGTATTCTCATGAATGAATGTTGCCTGACAATAATAAACATTCACTCAACAGTCACATACACAGTCCTGACCCCACATTAAGATCAATTAAGTCTTGTGTCGTGAGTATCGCAAACTACGAGTGTGTTTTCGGTCTCACAAACACCCAGACCCGATACAAATACTTGTGGGTGTCGCAAATATTTGTCTCCGCACGGGGATCGAATCTGCAGCCTCTCGTTTCACAGGCGGCGGAATGCTTTCCATCCCCATAACTTTATGAAAATGTATACTAGTGATTTACTGCAAAGGATACTCGGCTTTTCCATTCAGCCTTAGACTGCCGCTCTCTTTAATTTGTTTATTTCTGCGACAAACTATCCCAAATCATCAAAGATCCATATTATAACGCGCCCTCAACTTCAATTAAACCATGGTACAGTTCACCGACTCGATTATCATGCTCATAATACGCTGGCCTCTTTTTATGGCCAATAAAACATGTGTTAATATTCAATACGGAGATTTTATACGCAAAGTTTTCTCGTTAGTTGAGTAAGTTCCGAGGATGGGCTGTCGATACAGGACTTTAGAGTCTTGCTCCACGTTCTCGTATGCTAATATAGGCTTATGTAATAGTTGGAAAGACTTAAATAGATACCAGTCTTATAGTTGGATCTTATCGTTGTGTAGCGTTTCCTTTGTCTTTATTATCCGGCACTACGAGAACTTTTAGTTTAATAATATTTGGATAATATCTTTATATGAATCTACTATCATTGTTATTGGATAGATCCTTATTGACGCATATTCTAATGAATGGGTTAAAAATGAGTGTCAGAGAAAAATAGTTGTTTAATTGTGTAAGCTCGTTGTATACTTTTTTCAACTATAAACACTTGTAAACAGAAAAAGGAGTCAGGAATTTGTGCCCAATACGGCGATAGGCTCGCCCCCCATCGCATTGTAGGACGGAACATATTAGGAGAAACGTGGATGTCTTGGTTCCACCTCTGCCTACCCCTTACGGATTAAAGGCGTCAAGTTAACGTATGTATTGTAGACAGAAAAAAGAAGCAGACTGTCTAAATTAAAGAAGTCTTGTTTCTAAAGTTTTCCTTTCTATTCTTCATTCTTATTTTGACCTACTTTCAAACATGTAAATGATGAGAGATCTTTTGAAAAACTAATTAATGCTAAATTAGTTGGACCACGCAACCAAAGGGTCAGTCTCGTGATTGATAATGGTTATTTACATTGTAGATAGCATCAAACTTAGTCCCAGCGGAATTAAAATAGAGCGCGTTTGTGGTTGCTATTATAAAATGGAAATGTATGGTTTAAAGGACTAATTAATTGATGAGCATTATCTTATACAATGACCTCCGTGGCGCAGTTGGTTAGACCGGCTAGGAAACGAGAGGCCGCGGCTTCGATCCCCGCACCGAGGCAAATATTTGAGATGCCCACAAATATTTGTTTCGGGTCTGGGTAATTGTGAGACCCGAAAGTCTCTCGTAGTTTCTGATACCCACGACACAAGACTTAATTGATCTTACTGTGGGATCAGGACTATGTATGTGACTGCTGGGTGTATTTATATAGTATTATAACAATCTGCGTTAGGATAATGATTTTTTCCTTACAAAGAGACTTTTGAGATTATGGATAGTGTGGAATAGAAAAAGAAAATCTCAATAAACCCGATTCATACGAATACAAATAATATGATATTATTTAGTAAACTAGTAATTATTGCAAACCGCAAAAATTACATAAAACGGATAGACCTAGGCCAATCCATTTTATGTATTCATACTTTACGGCTTGAAAATCTTATGCGTGTATCTTAAATATGTTATAATTTTGTATTTTGAAGGATAAATATGTTTTTTTTTTTTCATAATAGTATTACTAGAAATAAACACTTCTTAGCATATCAGAGCTAATATTATATTATTTCGAATCAAAACTTTATGTTATCATTCAAGATTCGAACGTGGCAAGGATAATTATGTTAAATTCAGTCCCTGAAATCTGAATTGAGATATAATTAAATCCTCAATAGTGCTATACACGAAATATGTAGAACCAATCAAAGAATTAACTCCATACCATTAGCCATTCCGAAATCCGATTCAATATTTATCAAATCGAGTACATATACATGTACCAATTGTACTTCGCTCACAATACGGGACATAATTTAATTAATTTGTACCAATTACAGTTAATGCATCTGCCTTGTTATTTGGGGCTAACACGATTTTATGCTGCGTCGAATATTTTCCAGATTGTCATTACGTTAAGCTCTATATTGCTAAGTGCTTTATTATTATTAAATTTCATGTTCGGTTATGTTCAATTATGTTTTATTTTTCATATTTCGATCGTAATTACGGTACATTGTTGCCTTTTGATATTAACGGAATAATTAAGCGTGATTTTAAGCTGCTCAAATTATAAGCTAAATGATTATATACCATGGATGCAAAGTCGTGTTGCATATTCATTAAGAAAGGCAAAAGATTAGAATGGTGTAACATGAATCAGTTGCCAGTTGCCAGTTTCTTAACCAATTGCGGCACGAATATTGTTAATATTCACTCACGATTTTATACTTCTTTTTTCAAGCGCTTCTCCTTGCTAACCGTATGGCCGCCACACACCTAACGATATAGGTAACTGTGCAAGTCTGAGTTTGCACCAGTATACAGGAACGTATTTGGGCAAATAACTGGGCAAACTTCGTTCCAATTTTCCATTCGAGACTGGTGCAAACTCGCGTTTGCGCAAACGCATTTGAACGTGTGTGATGAACATAATTAAGACGTCCCGTTAGAAAATTGGATCATAATAAACGACGTATTACCCACATTTACCACTGCTCATCAAACATTAATTAGAAAGCTTTCAAATGCATAAATTCTCACTAAACATTCATCAATGGAGCTCAATAGATTTAATACCGACGAGGTTATGTAAGCGAACTATTCAGGATATATTTACCAAAATGATTGGCTGAACGTCGCATAACTCGTAGGTGGCTCATTAGTATATTTGCCAAACGCGGCATTTTCGACTAAAACAACACAGCCGAGCCAAATGTGGATCATATTGTGCATAATTGGCGCGTATTTTGTTTATCATTTGAGTAACTTAAGCACGCTTCGGTGGATGGGCTTTCACTAAAACTCTAGTGATTAAATGATATTGCTACTATTTAAACTAATACAAAATAGAAATTTCAATAGGAGTTATTACTTTTTGAAGTTTAAAATTTATATTGGTGTTTCGAAAAATATTTTGTACATAGGTAATATTTTAATATTGCATTGTGTACCATACGTTATGCCACTTTTATCAAGCGAGATATAAAAAAACAGATATACACATATAAAATACATAAAAAATGTTCTGATACCGATTCGATATGAAATATTTTCCACTTTCGTTTTAGTGCCCAGTATAAATATACACTATGTGATGTGAGTACCTGGGTATAGCGCCTGATTCAGAAGTTATAGCAATGCTTAACAGATATGCTCGTTGCGCGATTGTTTATCACAATAACTATTTTAATATTTCAAAAATCTTCCAAGGTTTTACGTTTGTCCCTTTGAAAAGATGTGTTATGATTATAAAAATAACTTTAGAAGATAATTTAACAGTTATGTAATTTATTTAACGTTTCATTTATTGTTTTACAAAATAACATTATAACCTACAGCTGTATATAGTAGGGTTTTGTAATTTACGGACTTTCCTTTTCTTTATCTTGATTTGTTTATTTATTTATTTGCACACTTTATTGTACACCACAATAAAAGATAATAACACAGTAACAGTAAATCACTTAAAGCTAATGTCATGGTTACAATTGGCGGCCTTATCGCTAACTGCGATATCAAGAGGCTGGAGCCCAAAGCACTGGACGGATCAGATCCGCACCACACTCAACATGAATGAGGCTAAAGCGGTTCAAGTCGCCAAAGACCAGACCAGATGGCACATTATCGTACGCGAATGATTGTTTGCCTGATAACTCACGACTCCAAGCGTTAGAGAATCAACGCAAGGAGAAGGAAATTATGACATCAGTCTACCCTATAAAAGCAATGGTAGGCACTGCCTCGGTGGCGTACTTGTATTACGTTACGGTTACAAAGCTGAGGTCTCGGGTTCGAGTCCCGGGTCGGGCAAAGTGATATTGGATTTTTCTATTCATTATCAGCCCGGAGTCAGGAATTTGTGCCCGATATGGCGTTAGGCTCGCCCCCTATCACATCGTGGGACGGAACATACAAGGCCAAATGCGGGTGTCCTGGTAGCGCCTCTGCCTACCTCTTCGGGGATAAAGGCGTGAGTTTATGTATGTAGAAGAAACCACGGGTTCGATCCTCGCATCAAGAATATGAATGTTGGTGTGACAAGTACGTTTCAGGTCTGGATGTTGTGGGCTCGAAAAGCCTTAGGCGTATTTTCACTTCCAAGTGGTGATATAAAAATCAAATTAAAATTCCTACCAAAATATACGTGACGTAGTTTCCATTCATCAGGACTTAAGTTCTGAAACTGCCATCAATTACTGTAAATGGGTATTTAAGCAATTTGTTTAATTTCTTTGTCCTAGAAAACATTCGCCATAAAGTTAATTGTTCCTTCGCTGTTTCAAAGATTTATTGTATTATAACTTGTTGATCAGAAGTTTTCGTGGGTGACGGATTGGTCCGGGTCACGTGATATGAAAATTGTACCGTAATTAGCGTTGGTTAATGTTTCAGCGGGCCGCCGAGTTTATTACTTCATTTGTATGGATTTCATGGTTTATTACTGGAGAATGGATGGAATAATTTTAAAAACATACCCAGTGATACGATTTTGGCTTTGCAACATATTATATAGTCACTGTATGTAATTTGTCACTGTTTGTAATTACATGCGAATAATGAAAGCCATCATTTCTATGCCCCGGCGATGCGTAAATGTGGGATAAAGTCATGTAGAAAGAGAAGTTGAAGAAGAAATGTTGAATGTCATGTATGTTATCAAAAAAGTGTTAAATATATTTCATCGTAAGTGAGGCAGAGGTGCAAGAAGCGATTTATTTCTGATGTAAAGTTGATCACTAATGTTTATGAAAGTTCATAGTGTCAGACTCACCACTAGTTTACCTTAAGCCCCATAATGTAAATATAAAATGATGATGTTATTCAGCCATTATCTACTGCTGAACAGCCACAATCGAAGATCTTTATATCCACCACAATTACCAGCCTATATTTAGTGAATTTCTACAACCTGAATCAGGTCAACCCTTCACGTTAAGGGTGGTCGTCCAACGCTATGCTTGCCGGTACACAGCCTCCACTGGAATACCTTTTTGCTTCATCAGCCTGCAGTTCTCCACGCTGTGTATCCTCCGATATAGACACACATAAAATTATAGCAGTCAAATCTTAACTTATTATTTATAATTGAAATAAAACTATTTTTTACGGATTTTATCGCGAATATGGTTTAATTTTTTAACTTCTAATATTATTTTAATAAGTAACATTCGCGTAAATCTAAGAAACCATTATTACTAATTAATGAGAAGAAAATAAATCCTTTATTTATCCCGATCTAACAAGACAATCACACTGGATAAGTTCGACAAATTTCTACACAAATTTCTTTATCCCGCCCGCGAGGAAATCGACAATACCTCGTAACATATTATGAGAATTTTATAACGGAAATAACTTGAATTTTTACGTAGCAACTTGTCATTGATTGCTTTTACAACGTCAAATGTTGAGGTTTATATTTTTATGTACTAAATCATGAATTAAAACCTAAATTAGTACCTACGTAGTTAAGGCATTTTTCAGTTAAGAGATTTTTCGGTTCAAGATGGGCGGCAAGGTTACTAATCATAGATTATTATTAATTCCATCATTTACCTTTTCGAATTTAAGACCTTTACAATGAAAAATAATACAAAGTAAAAATTAATAGGAGATCTTTCCCCACCACTAAAAAATATAAAGCAAGAAACATAGACAGGGAACAAGCAACTTAGAATGTCGCTAATCAAAACAAACTATCTTAGCAGTAAATAGAACTAACACAGAGCGTAAACACTGCCAACTCCATTAAGCAGCGCACCTTAACGAGATAACAAATAATTACGTACGTCACAACCCATTCAATTTTAATTGAATGTCCGCGCCCCACAAGTTCAGTAATGAATTAATTAAGTTCCCACAGAAAATGTCGGACATCGGCATAAATTTCCGTTGGCTAACTTCGCCCAACCACCTTTTGATCGGTCACAAATTTTGACAAGTTTCAAATTTTACCTTTAGCGACGGAATGTTGTTCGCCGAAGTGATATTAGCAAAGTTGCTATTAAAATCAAATTGTTTTGAGTGATTACAATTTGCGGTCTATTATAGGGCTTCGAATGTAATATTAAAGTTAGGCAAGGGTCAATGTAACTGTTACTATTGACATCAATAAAATTAATTCATCACGAGTTTGCAATTTTGAATAAAATACAAGGTGTATTTATTTATCCGTTTGCATTCGATTTAACGTATTATTCTGATGCAATATTTATACACCGTGTGCTAGGTTGCAATATTAATGTCTACTCTGCGACCCTACATAAATAAAACTTGATAAAACATTGCTCAAATAGCGTTAAACTGCTGCAAAAAAACCACGTGCTGACATCCACAACAGGTACACAAACAATGAAAAAACAAAAAAGGTATATTACATAAAGGATAACGTTTTTGTTTCCAGTCATAAAAAATAGTATAGTAAACAATCTGAAATAAACGTCGTACGGAGACCCACATATGAAAATCCCCCGCATTTTATTTCCCAGATGTGTCCCGGAAAGTTGTATGTGGAAACGTATCTTGCTACCCAAGACGCTTCACAAATTGTCTTCAAGTGAAAGAATACATAGATTCTAAAAACACAAAATACGTTTAAGATATTCTTCGAGTTATGGCAAGTAACTCAGTGAAATCATAATTCATTGTTTTTATGATGAAATGTATCGGGAAATTCGTTATGTATAAGATGTTCATGCGAGTAATTTAAATAAAAATGATTAGAATTGCATAAATTATAACGGTTAAGTAGGCTGCTTGTAACTCTAACGCTAAATTATTTTACAATGCTGGTCGAAATAACTCTGTGGTAAAACGTACTAGTCATAAATTATAAGAACACACAAAGAGTTTCACATCTGTTACAAAATAAAAGAATCTAAAACTACAATCTTTAAACTATATTAACATAAACAGAACTACAGTTCACAAGCACGCAATTTACGAACGATACACAAATTAATACATTTTGCACTGGCATACTAATTTCTCGTAACTAAGTACTTTCTATTAAATTGGTACACGACTCCACATGTCTCCAGACGCGGCTGTCTTGCACACTCGCATCCGAAATTCAATATCAGTGATTTCACCTCAGCATCTCGCTCTGTCGCCTAGTATTCATGAGGAGCACTACCAATTAATGTATGCATATTGGTCTTCAAGAAGCTTCAAACTTAACCTTTCAACTGATAAATACAACTTATAATTAGCACTACTCGATAGACGAAGTGTTCCGAATAACTATAATTATGTAAAGACTTACCTTGTTTAACGAAAATGTGAGCTGTGACAGAAATGCTTTAGGAAATTTTTGATTTCCTGAGATTCTTGGTATTTTTCATGGTTAATATTTTCTCCCTAGGAATTACTTTTATTCTTTGCGTTAAATGTGGCTTGCGTTTGACGTTACACCTTTACAGCTCGCAGCTCGGGTTAGGTATTGTGAAGATTATTTATTGGATTCGCACGCTTCTTTACCGACCGATATAATGTTTCTCTTCGGATCATAAATATTTCTAGTGGAATTCTTTTAAAAGCATTGTGGTGTTAACTCGGGTGAAAATATTGACATGTTTAGGTATTTTCGTGGTGAATAATTGTGTATTTTCATACAAGAATTCAAATGGAAGTGTAGAATTGATAGCAGCTAGTCGGGGTAACATTTTCATTGATATTTCTCTAGTTCCCAAAAATATGATTACGAATCTGAAATAGTTTTAATACAGTGTGATAGCCCATACAAAGCAGACATGACGCAAACAATAGCAAACATACTCTTGAATGCAACAAAAATTTCAAAGAATATAACCAGGTCGAAGAGCATTAACAACCTAATACTAGATTCATAGGAAACAAATCCAGTATCTTACAAAGTCAGCGTTTGGAATTAACTGTTAATCGGCCAAGTTTGACGATTAGGTAGGGATAGATTAAAATTAATTGCCAACGGAGGCTGCCTTTGGCGAAACGTTGATTATCCATAAGGGTTAACACTTCACTTTCGTTGAACCCCTTATTAATCTTGGCCTGACCTTACACGCGCTACATATTAGGGTGTTATTTGTGTAAGTCACCTATTTATGCTTATCAATGTACTTTATTGCGTGGTGTACTAACAAAGGGAGGGAAGGGTTGGGTCCGACTCATTTAGGTAACAAAGAAAGTGATTAGAATTTTAATGATGTGCATACACAGTCAACGGGAATTAGGTTTTGAGAGGTTTTTCGTACAATGAAGCCTTCATTGGCGTCGAGAATGGCTGGTAATATCGTCGTCAATATTTAAAACCTTTTTAGCACACAATTCAATGTCATTTTTAAATGTTTCGGTTTTTGAATCAACTTATTCAGTTTTAAAAAAACCGTCATGGTGAATAAATACACTGCAGTTATTAAATCTAGCATTTTTCGGATCTGATGTTGAATATCAATTACCCACCATTATTTTTCACTCTTAAAATTATGCTAGTCTGAATTTATAAATAAAACGGTTCCTATGTAGTTTTACATCAGACTATATCACTTTATTTACGTTTGTCCGCACAACCAGCATAATACAAGTATGCTTTTAGTGGTTTGGTAATTTTTATGATTCCTTCACTTAAATCGGTTCTTTAGTGTGAGCCAGCCCTCTGTTAGCTTGGTAATCGGTTAAGCTATGTTGATTTGTTATGATAATCTATTTAAATATTTGCTAATGTTTCGCAATAATCAAAACAAAATGATAAATCCTGAATCTTAAACTGAAGGATTTTTAAGTTCTAGCTCGTTCATCTAAATATTGTATATCGAAGCTTAAACACTCAAGGTTTCTTGATGTCACACATCCGAACCGAAAAATGTAGACCATACAAACCTTTGTCTGGGTGCAAGGATGAAATCCTAAGCCTCTTATTTCATTTTAGCATGAACACCTATTTCATTCCAAATGAACAACGAGAAAAAATACGGTAACAAGAAATATATAAACGTTGACGTGTAGTACTATGAAGTTACTTCATTACGCACGAAGACAATAAAACCTAAGTTTTAATGAGTGCAGAAAAACTATACGAAGTTGTAATTAAGCCTATTATAAAAACTTGGAATATTTAGAAGCTTTGTTAAGCTCGAAAGTCAGCTTTATTAAGCTTTAAAGTTAAGCCCTCACAAAGTGCGGCATTGTTGTAAGTTGTATTTAAGCAGTTTATCGTTTTTTTATTGTAAAATGTAGTTTGAAAGTTAAAATGGTAGTGGCATGGCAATTTATTTTTGTAATGGTACGAGTAATCTCTAAGGCTGAAACGTCCTGGAGAGGTGAGCATATTAGGTTTTTACAGGCTATCGTCATTATCGCTATAGATATAGAGATAGCGCTTCAGGCAGTTGCATTAGAAAAGTAAAAAGTAGACACAGCGCCTGTCAAAAATATTGTGAATCTTGAAAAGGATCATTACAGTGAACAAATTCCGCATAAATAATTGATAGACACTCGTGATTAAAAAAATCGGATTCATCGCACCGTTCCGCTACTGTCTAAATTGAATGAAAGATTTCACCTTTCATGCTATCTTTCATTTCTAAAAAAATATTATCATTACATTTATATAATTCTATGTAACTACCATCCATACCTTTGTTCAAAACTAACTATTCTTACCGTATTACTCCCACTCGACCAAAGATATTCCGAAGTAAAAAGCCGAGCTCCGTCACACGTGAGTTTTAATTACTAATTTCACGCTCGCAGAAGTTCCCTGAGGAGTTCGAATCTCGTTCTACACCGTTGAGGACTTAGGTCGTGAATTCACGGTGTATAAATCATATTTAATTGCTCGAATTAGTTGGATTTTGTGAATGTTGCAGGTAGGTTCTGGAGTTAGTTATTCAGTAGTAAGTTTAATCAAAAGTTTTAGTTACTTCCACGAGCTGTTCATTTTAGTTTTATTTTTGACTAGCTTCTGCCCGCAATCTTCGTCTGCGTGATTAACTGTTTTTGGAATTTCCCATCCCTACCCGTCCCGTTCCGCTATATCCCGCCCGTCCTGTCTCATTCTCAGTCAAGACATGTAATCCAGTCCCATCCCATCCCTTTGGGTAGAAAAAAGTAACAAATATATCGGAACTCCTCCCTCATTCCACGAGAACATTATTTTTCGGGATAAAAAGTATAAATTCAGGGTGTCAGCCCTCAACCTCCATACCAAATTTCATCGAAATATGATAAGCTGATTGTGAGTTCATCGCGTTCTCAAAATTTTCATCAAACTTCCATGTACAGACATCGATCGGTTAAAAATTTGTTATATGCAAGTTGATAAGACGCAAGTTTTTCAAACAGAATTCTGGAACTTCGGTGCTTACTGAGCGGTATCAATTGCTTGTGTGTTCGCGTTGAAACTCGCTTGCAGGAGTTGCAGTGGTGGGGGAGTAAGCAGTATAAGACCTTGTTGATTACAAGTATAAAAACTTCACGAAATGATGTGGATAAAAGGAAAAATTTTGTGTTATGCTTTTCAAGAAATACCAATATCATTCTGGTTCATAGTTCGCTTGCCTGTTATTACAAACTAGTACCATTGTCTTATCACATGATCTTATCATTTTCTATAACTACAAATAGTCCACTTTTAAATGTCTCTTATAGACAAAGATTTCCACGAATGAATTGTTGGAAGTCGTCAACGATTTCCTGTCTCATATAGTAGACACGTTAATCGTTTTCGTACAAAAAAATACAATCCCTGGTACAGTGTATACATATAGGTGTATCGCAAATATTCACATATCCAGGTTATGTGATGTTTTTACCCGCTGGGAAATATGTTATAGTTGCGTCCGTGCGTGACTACGTATGACTTTATATGACACTTTTAGGTAAAAACTGAAAAAAACATCGCTTTTTATGGAAGTTTTTTTTTTATATTAAAAATGCACACTGATAGCAAAAACATAATTGTCCAATATATACATGCCAAAAGCTAATAAAATACAGCAATCGATCAATCGAAAGTAAAATATAAAAATGTGTAACGAATGAAAAAAAAAAATTTAGTCCAGCCAAAAACCAAGACCAAGCCCTAACTTATAATTTTGTATTTAAATTATGTTAGTTTTTCTGATTTTATCGTCTTCATAATATATATACATCATAAATCAAATAACATAACACGAGTAATAAAAATGTGTACCAAAATTATTGAATGTTTTGTCAATTACCCGACTTTATACTTTACCGGAACATATAAATGTTATACCCATAAAGGGCTAATTTTGAGAAATAAATTCAAAACGATATGCATTAATTGCAGGTAACTTAAATTTTATTTGCTTTCTATGGTAATGTGTGCAGTTTTAAAATTAGGGAAATATGCTGTATAACAATTAGGGATTTTGTTAATTCAATTCAGATTAGGGTATATAGCGGATACAGGCCATTAAATTGCTAGGCCAACATATTATCAAGCCGTTTTAATTGTATACAAACCCATAAACAAAAACATTGTCATATATTAAAGTACATACATACATACATAAACTCACGCCTTTATCCCAGAAGGGATAGGCAGAGGCGCCACTAGGACACCCACATTTCGCCTTGTATGTTCCGTTCCATGATGTGATAGGGGGCGAGCCTATCGCCATATCGGGCACAAATTCCTGACTCCGGGCTGATAATGAATAGAAAAACCCAATATCACTTTGCCCGACCCGGGACTCGAACCCGAGACCTTAGCTTTGTAGTCGTACCGTAATACAACTACGCCACCGAGGCAGTCTATACAGGGTATATCAAGACCGCGACCGAAAACGAAGCCAGGAGGTAGTATACGTGATATAAAACAGAATGCAAGTAAAAATTTTACAAAAAAAATCGTCAATTTTTTTTTGTTATTTTTTACATATCGTCGTATTTGAGTGATTAAACATAGTTTTTCTAAAATAATGACGTACATCGCTTAATTTTTAAACACGCAATGGTACGTAAGGGTTTAAATTACTATTTTTGCAAAAACTAGGTTTTTACCCCTCAAAAACTATGATTTTTAAAAAATTGGAAAAAAAAATCCGTCGCTTATTTTGCAAAATTTTTAGTTGCATTGTGTCTGTAGCCGCTAAAACTACCACCTGGTTTCGTTTTCGGTCGCGGTCTTGATATACCCTGTATATTAAAGTGGTCTTGGAAAAAAGCTTTTCAGTTGTGATGATTAAAAAACAGTAGTGTTTTGTAATACGTTGCAGCTGTGGTTTAAAAATGTTGGAAATGGGAATATTATGTACGTAATTCTCAATCTAAACAAAGTTTATACATAAATTATTCGTTACGAACCACGTTTAAAAATGCCAATTTTACAGCATATGTATATTATAATAACATACCAAATTCCTTCTAATACGATTACCTGAAATATTAATAGATATCTTTACAGGTAAAGGAATTAAGTTGAACAAATTAATTAAATTTTGAGAAAGTCGAAACTCGAAGTTTTCCGACAGCTAATTAGTAGGATTAAGTCTTTGACATTTTCCCCAGCAGGCACCAAAGATTATAAGACGAGTCAATTCAAGTGCGGTGAGTTAGATCACTAATTGGCAGACTCGTGTGTTTTAAAATAATTATACATACGTAAATTCACGCACTTATCCCAGAAGGGGTAGGCAGAGGCGCCATCAGGGCACCCACATTTCGCCTTGTATGTTCCGTCCCAAGACGTGACGGTCGAGCCTATAGCCATATCGGGCACAAATACCTACCTCCGAGCTGATAATGAATACAAAAATCCAATGTCACTTTACCCGACCCGGGATTCGAAACCGATACCTCAGCTTTGTACGCCTTAGTACGACTACGCCAACGAGGCAGTCGAGTTAAAATAATTATTTTGTGCCTTATTCCCATTTTTTTTGTCAATAAAAGCCTTCGTGAGGCAGTTGGTCAGAAAGGCCACGGGTTAGATCCCCTTACCGAGACAAATATTTTTGTGATCCATATGTATTTGTTTCGGGTCTGGGTGTTTGTGCGACCTTTATACCTTACCGTACCGACGAGATACCTTAAGTATCTCGTACTTACCGATACCCACGACACATGACTTGATTGGTTTAAACTGTTGGGTGTATTTATTTATGATTGACTGCCTCGGTGGCGCATTTGTACTACGGTATGATTGCAAAGCTGAGGTCTCGGGTTCGAATCCCGTGTCGGACAAAGTGATAATGGATTTTTCTATTCATTTCCAGGCTATAGGCTCGCCCCCTATGACATCGTGGGACGGAAAATACGAGGCGGAACGTGGGTGTCATGATTGCACCTCTGCCTACCTTCTGGGAAAAAAGCGTAAGTAAATAATTATTTTAGAACATTGAAGCTATTGTACAAAAAGTTTGGTATGTCAGGGTAATACCACGGTGTTGCAGGAAACCGACATGAAGCAACAGTTTGGCTGTTGCTTGTTTAGTGATTAGAAAAGCTGGAGATTCCAAAAGCCAGAGCAATAATGTAATTACTTTCTTGTTATAATCGAGCCATCTTATTTACTTTTACGTCGTAGTGTTGAAAGAAAATATTCTGAATAAAATCTATGTAAGGATGTTAATGAACGTTTAAAGCAACAAAAAAAAACACAAGAATAAAAGGTACTTTTCTGTTCACTTTGTTTCTCGGAACAAGTAAACAAGAATATAGTGTGCCTTAACAAGTACTTGACGCGTAAAAGCCACAGCGAGAAGAGCAACTTTAAAAGCCTGTCCATAAAGTGCAAAACGACTTTGTTTTCTTTTCTTAATTGTACTATATTATATATTCGTAAAGTAATTGTTGAGGCGAAATGATGGATTAAAATTATACCTAATTAACACATTATTGAGGCTGCATGAACAGCACTGTATCCGCAAAAAAGCGCTGGTTTGTTTTCATCAAGGAAGATAAGAGTCTTATCCAGATATGAGTGTAGGTGTCAATATCGATTGGAATGAAGCCAGGTAAAACAAAGAACGAATAGATAAACAAATATTAGTACAAGTTTAGAAAATAATACACATTATACAGTTTTAATTAAAACTGCCACTTGTAGAAACTTGTTCAATTAACGCTATTGTTGGTTTATTTGAAGTAAACACAGCGGTCGCTTTGATCAATAAAATAATCCTTATTAATTAACGTTGAGTATCGTTTTCGTAAACAATAGCAACGGAAATTGTTCCATTTTGTGAACTGTGCTTAGAGCACAAACATTGTGTAAGTCGAATTTCTAAAGGTCATTGAATTGTAAATTAGTTTTGCTGAAAATATTAGTTCTCCATGCGTCCCATATGGGTTCTATATTTTCATGAAATCTTTTGGAAAGTCAAGTACGATATTTTAAAAATATCCCGCTGTAAATATTATCGATGAATTGCCATATAATAGGATACATTTTTGATATCCATATCATATCTTATATCCAGCTTTTGGCTGTCTGTCAGAAATTGCCTTGAGCGATAAGACCGCCAATTGTACTTTCCTTTTTGTGTTTTTTCTCTACTTTTTTGTTGTATTTATGGTGTAAAATAAAGCTTTTAAATAAATAAATGATGTGTTAAAGTATCATCGATATTTTTTTTTTTCAGGCCCGGTTTTCTATCACAATATCAAATTATGCCAAATACAAAATGTGATTTTGAAATAATGTTCTACAGAGTTTGATAATAACAGTATTTTTCACCCAATAAAAGTTATTTTCTAGTGTCAAACGATAATTTATCCATAATTCTCCATATTATGCATAGGATATCCAAGTATGGGGTGCTTATCGCTCCGTTCTTGCAGCGTCATCGTTTCCTCGTCAAAGTCTCATTCGTTACAGTGTGCAACACGTGCACGGTACTGCGAACTAGTATTAATTGCCCACTCGCATTAGTGACTTGACGAAATATGCACGGGTTTGTTTATTGGAAATTGAATGATTATTGAAATGTTGGATAAGTAGATAGAGAGGTTAATAGAGTTAATAGAGAGGTGTTTTTGCTACAAAATAAAATAATATTTTGTAATATACTACGCACAAAAATTAAAGGATATTTTTTTTGATCCATTTTTTTTGGTGTTTTTTGAGAGTCTGTATCTTGGAGAAAATTGATTGTTAAGAAATTCAGAAACTAAAACTTTGAAGCTTGAAATGTCTATTTTGCAGATCTGTGCTCTATTTCTTGATTGCTTGCTTAGTTGATAAGCAATCGTAAGAAAACTAACGAGAAAAAAAAATTCCAATATTTTTCTGGATTTCAAAACCCTGCATTTACATGGGTAGTGTTTTTTTTGTGACGTCATTATAAAATTCCCGTAGATAATTTAATTGCCTTTAATTTGATATACCAGAAACCTCCGTGACATGATTTGGAGCTGACTTATGGTAAATCAAAGTAAAAATGGCCTATCACACTTTGACATTGGATTACTCCATGAATATCAATTATGGGGAAAACAAAATCAGAATTTTAGTAACTTCAAAACATGCTCTATAAGATTGTATTAAAGTCTTATGATAATAAACAGTATTTCCAAGTAAAATTGTTAATTGAAAAAAAGGTAAAAAAACGGTTATTTATGGATATTCGGAAAACACTGCATATCTTTAGACAAAAGAAACTAACGAAGGATATCGTCGGTAACTTTTCAACCTTAAAGTATTCTAAAGACACTCTGAAATTTTCAAACTGCTCCGATTTGATTATCTTAGTGTTCGGAAGGTTTGAACTTACTGTATTCGTCAAAATTGTCGTAATAAGCATTTTTCGTATGTGATCGATTTTTGTCACTTCAGAATGCTTTTTTTGGTGATTATCCATATTCTTTTAATCAAATCATTTTTTCTAACGTTTTCTCTATTATCCGCATTTGTAAAAAACATACTGGCACTGTTTTACTATAAATCCGACGATGCAACCTCCCCGTAGTACGCTTTGGGTAACGCTTATGCCGGCGGTAAAACAGTGCCAGTATTTTTTTACAATTGCGGAGAATAGTGAAAACGTTTGAAAAAAGGATTTGATTAAAAGAATATGGATAATTACTAAAAAAAATATTCTCAATTTACAAAATCATCAGCATGCGAAAAATGCTCATTACGACGATTTTTGCTGAATACAGTAAGTTTAAACCTTCCGAACACTAAGATAATCAAATCGGAGCAGTTTGAAATTTTCAGAGTGTCTTTAGAATACTTTAAGGTTGAAAAGTTACCGACGATATTCTTCGTTAGTTTCTTTTATCCAAAGATATGCAGTGTTTTCCGAATATCCATAAATAACCGTATTTTTACCTTTTTTTTAGTCAACAATTTTACTTATAAATACTGTTTATTATCATAAGACTTTAATACCATCTTATAGAGCATGATTTGAAGTTACTAAAATTCTGATTTTGTTTTCCCCATGATTGATATTCATGGAGTAAATCAATGTCAAAGTGTGATAGGCCATTTTTACTTTGATTTACCATAAGTCAGCTCCAAATCATGTCACGGAGGTTTCTGGTATATCAAATTAAAGGCAATTAAATTATCTACGGGAATTTTATAATAATGTCACAAAAAAAACACTACCCATGTAAATGCAGGGTTTTGAAACCCAGAAAAAAATTGGATTTTTTTTTCTCGTTGGTTTTCTTACGATTGCTTATCAACTAAGCGAGCAATCAAGAAATAGAGCACAGATCTGCAAAATAGACATTTCAAGCTTCAAAGTTTTAGTTTCTGAATTTCTTAACAATCAATTTTCTCCAAGATACAGGCTCTCAAAAAACACCAAAAAAATTGATCAAAAAAATATATCCTTTAATTTTTGTGAGTAGTGTATTTAATTTTTTTTAAGGAGACTGTCCCGCCCTCACACCCGCCACTGCAACTCCTGTAAGCCAGGATCAACAGTGGCACGCATTTTAATGACACTGAGCATTGAAGCTCAGCGCGTCTCCGGGAATGTCTAACTTGTCTTTAACCCGCAACGAATCAATCAAAAAGTTAAATTAATAGGAGGAGTTGGAAATAAATTATTGTCCAATAAATTATTGTCCTAATAATATCTAATTTAAGTTAAAATTATAATAAACAAAACGGTTTCCTGAGTTTAACACGTTTTAATAATTTGATATTTTTAAATAATGGAATCTGAGTATCTACATAAGTCTTCACAGTGAAATAGTTTGTAATCTGTATTAATTAATGAATATCACAAAAATATATTTATGAATAAATAAAATATTTGCCTTGGTTTATTATTGAACGCAGAACTATTCATTTGATAATAATCTTCCCATAAACTACACTATAAAAGTAGTAAAATATAAAATTATAATAATAATAAATTACAAATCACAGGAGGCTTAACAAAACATTTCTGCTATCAAACAAAAAGTTATTTCACAGCACAACTAATGCCATCTATTAGTGAACTTGCGAACTAAATAACTTTCAGTCTCGCTTTTCTCAATTACACACAATTGTTTCAAAGGCACTGATTTAATTTATAAATGTTAAATGATACAAAAAAACGACAAAGGCCTTGAAGAGCTCAGGCCTATTGAACAAATAGGTGTGAATATTTAACTTTATTTTGTAAGAAGATAAGGTCCTATTAACTAAAATTGCTTTTAGTTTCAAAGGGAACGACTACGAGGCAAGTAGTTAAGATTTTATAGGCAATAAATTTAATTTTGGTCTTGGAAACTTTGCAACTTCTTTTGTTAGTTGACAGCGCTGACTTTTACGGTATGTAATGAGATTTTATCATTTTTGAAGAGCAAAATACAGCGCTTAAATTTTGTTTAACATTTTATTACGATATAAAGTTATTGTATTTTATGTATTTCAGCGAACTTTGATGCTGGGGAACACTTTCAAATCTCAGCTGATATTGAGAAATAGATTTGCGTGACCACTATGTAACGGCTTCGCTATCGCGTGTCGTTCCGTGCTTGAGGTTTCCGGATACCCCTTCCCTCTTACCGTAATTTTTCTTTTTCCTCCCCTCCCAATTGATGGGCCGGCAATAAATATATGATCCAAACGTTTGTTGATGTTCATTGGCGACATTGTTTACCAACAGGTGAGCTGCTTGCTCGTTTGCTGGTCTTATTGAATAAAATAATTTATGGGTAGGCTAAGCGCTCCATTCGACAAAGCATCTGGCTTTTCATACGTAATTCTGGCATATGACTTGAATTTCAATCTCTAGCCACCAACAAAATTAGTTAACTCAATCCGACATGGATATCTAGGTCGGACTTCACAGTAGACGTTAATCATCGGCACTGATTAGGATAATCATTTTTCTAAAATTCTCTTGTGATCATCAGGATCATCATAATTACGATCATAGTCCTCAGTCAATACATTTCCATTATTAAACATAATATATCTGCAAGTATTGTCATACCGACTTGTTCGAAGCGGCTTGTATTCATGCTGTGATGAATACCCTCTATATTTTACTTTTAATATATTTTATGCGATAATATACCATTTTATAGTGCATAAAATTTTAGCATAAAAGACAAGAGGACTCCCAACGACGCGAGTTGAGAACTTACCTCAGTTTTCCTATAATAAACTGAGTCCTGACTTTAATTAAATGTCCTAAATATTATAGCAAGGAGCATATAAATTTGAAGCGTTAATAGCCACCCACACATTTAGTTTAAAACTTCCTTATTGTACGTTGCGCTTGTGCGACGTAATTTCGTCGGTACTGGGAATGATAAGTTTAATTGCATTTTGCAAAACATGGAATGCGTGGGAAAGGGTTTTGGCGCGGTTAATTATAATCTTCAGTCGCAAGTTGTTTATTTAGGAACAAAAACCTCTGGTAATTACACATCATTATCCTCACTCATAAAAAGTTCATTGATGAAAATAGATATTCTCCGGATTAAATACTCTCCATGTTTGCTAGGATTATTAGTAAGTGCATGATTCTCGCGCTAATGACGCGGTTGCTCTTCATTAGGCATAGTATTTTGTTTGGATTACACTGTACTACATTATAGACTTTCTCGCCCACCACTGCAACTCCTCTCAGCCAGAATCAACAGTGGCACGCAAAAGATTTGGCACCGAACTCCGAAGCTCGGCAAGTCTCTTAGCGGCACTAGCTTGTCTTTAACACGCATCGAAATAAATCAGAAAGAAAAAACAAATACGAGGAGTTGGAAACAAATAATTGTCCACTTCCCTCCGCAGCAAAGCGGGTGACAAAATATTGACCTGAGAGGTATTATACTCCGATATAAAGATATCGACGGCGGAAAGCAATCTTGTCGTATCTCGAAAAATGCAACTTTACACCAGAGCCAAAAAACTATTTCAAAAATTCATAACTTCTAAACTAGAAGACTTAGGAATACCATTTTTTTAGTGATAACATTTTAATATAACACCTTCCATTTTCAATTCTCAGGGTCACTCTAAGATTTGTATTATTGGATTTAATACCAGATACAGCAATTGATTTTTAAAATACAAACATCGAACATGCTGTATCTCAAAAGACACATGTTTGGGCCAACACCTACTTGTTCAAAATGACTGGCATCAAACTTGCTGTATCTAGATACAAGTATAATAATGATGACAGTTAATTTGTTGTAAATGAATATATTATTTTTTTGTGGCTTTGCTATTTGTTGTAAGTAGTATTACAATAATTGGTGGATCACAAATAAAATGCTGTATGTTAGACTATGTATTTATTTAATGTAAACAAAAATGTAAGAGCAGAATTTAAGCCCTTTAATAAACAAAATGCAAACAATATGATTAAAAATATTGGCCATTCTTAAAATATTTAAAACGAAAAATTATGAAACTGAATAAAAAATTGTAGGTAATTGAACAAAATAAAAACTAAATTAATTTATTATTATTTCTCTTTTTTTGCAAATAGTTTTTTTTTATTTTCACAGATACATATTATATTAAAAAAAAAATATATACAAATAAAAATATAAAAATATAAAAAAATATTTACTCTTCGGTGCCGAAGCTCAAGACCCAATCCTCCTCAGATTACGTGCCGTGTCCTGTAATACTGCCTTCTGTATCTGACTCTTAACCCAACAGCCAATTGAAAGCCTCTGTAGATGTTGGTCCAGGCTCTTCGTATCAGCCAATGAGCAGAAACGACAATCGGGACAATAATTGTTGAGTCATCCCACATGTCGGTAACCTCGTGTACCAAATCTAAATATTTAGACATTTTGTCTTTCTAAGCTTTAATGATGGTAACATCAACAAGTATTGCGCGTCAATCGAGCTATTATCTCAATATTAGGCTTATTGACAACAATAGTCCTGTCTGTGATAATAGGCCGATCCCAATACAGCGTTGCATGACTATTTTCAAGAACTGGTTGGGGAACATACTGTTAATATGGCACTTTAAGAGTCACAAATCCATATTGAAGAGCAATCTGCAAGTACTCGCCGTTGGCAAGATACCTACAAACAACCCGAGATAACATGCCTGGTTGACTCGCCAGGACAGTGGCATGCTTGACAGATGTCGACTGCACCGTCCTTCAGGATGTATTTTCTATATTAGTTCGTCTTAATAACTCCGTCCATAATTGCAAGGACAAAACCCTCAGTTTCACCGAAGAGGTTACCGATACGTAGCCAGGATACAGATGCAGTCCGGACCACATCAGGCCCATTGAGGTCCCGGTAGAACCGACCATGCTCTTCCATACTTCCTCGCGATCTCTAACGCTCATCACACGAGGTTTCCGCCAGTACTCATTTGCCAATGAGAGCGGGGCTAATCCTCTATCCACTGTAACTACAGCCCTGTGCATATCCACGCCACTGTGAATGAAATAGTCTCTGAGATTGCACACCTCGCAATTATGCAGGTCAGCATTAAGAATGCCTCGGCGCCCACAGCTTCGCGGGATTTACAATATCATCACTGACGAACTTGGATGCGTACAATGTGCAGTCAGTAGTGTTCGGACTTAACGATCCATACAACTTAACTATCTGAGTATGCCAAATGAGTAAAAGCAAAACCCAACCGTTGAAAACGCGAATCTTGTTTCCTCCGTACAAAAAACTGTTGAGAACTTTTGTCAAGCGGCCAAAGAAACGCTCTTTCACCGATTGCTGTACGTCTGCATTCAAAATACCCAGTGCCTCTGGCATACCCAGATAT
Organism: Deilephila elpenor; assembly: GCA_949752805.1. NCBI lineage: Eukaryota > Metazoa > Arthropoda > Insecta > Lepidoptera > Sphingidae > Deilephila > Deilephila elpenor. The sequence continues at coordinate 9,254,209 of OX457107.1, read as the reverse complement.
TTGTAGGTTTCCGTCTCAGAGAAGGTTTTGAGTCTTACAGTCTCTGAGACTTGTATGCCATCAGAGACTGCAACTTCCCTCACTTGACATGGATAACCGCTCATTTATCTACACCAAACTCTCTTCTGTTTGTTTTGATGCAAATAATTTGAGGTCATACATGTAAAGCAAGTGAGAAATAGGCTCAAGCCATAGGGCCTGAGCCGTAGATGGTAGCCTAACCCCGAATCCGATAACAAAGTGCTGAGAGGATTCAGGGCCATGCAAAACCATAGTGGACTCAAACTGTCACCCTGGAATACTCCCCGCTTTTCTAAGGTCTGTGGTCCACTGTCCCATACAAGACTATACAAGAAAATACTACATTGTCTTTACACTACGTAATCGCATTCACACTTAGGCGGTCGAGTGCTGGATCACGAATAAACCGTACGCGCTGCATCTGCGAGCGGTCGCGAGAGAGGGATAACAAATGCCGTGTATATTCCAGTAGCTATCTAATATTAAATCCTTTAAAATGGGATAAGTATAATATTTTTATAGAAAAGTGCACTTTAAAATGGTGTAATTGTAGACATTGCGTAAATTACTGAATGCGAACTTGGTAATATCTCAAGCCGGCGTATAAATCCCGAGCGGCAATTTTGCTGTAACTAAGTAAAATTATATTGCGATGCCCTTGTGAACGGCGTAACTCGTTACAAGTACTGCATCTTGGCCGACGTATATGTCGTACTCCGTGAAGCATAAGCAGCAATTTTGTTGTATGTACTTTAAATAATAAAAAAGCGGATTTTGTTCGAGTTACAACATTTTTTCGTAGTTACTTCGAAATATTTATGTAAAAATCAATGTGGTATCTAAAAAAAAAATAGTCATAGAAAAATGAAACCGAGACCATTAGATGCTGTATTTTTTTCTGAATCTAATGATGTATAAAACTCATTTTCGCATTTTTTCGAGATACGACAAAATCGCTTTCCAGCGTCGATATAAAACTGAAAAAGCCAGATGTTAAGCGCCATGGGATAGAAAATTACATGGTTCCTTTGGTGTGAGCTGCTAAATTTGGGTCCAATAATACGTATTTACCATACACCATATACTTACTCGTACCATTACGTGAACTACGGTCACCACAATATTATGTTAGGTTTAAAAAATACATATTGTGAAAGTATAAAGAAATCTGATATTTGCGTATCCGGTCTCAAACTCATTATTTTCTATACTGTTCCCAAGTATTTCGGTACGGTTACAAAGCTGAGGTCTCGGGTTCGAGTCCCGGGTCGGGCAAAGTGATATTGGATTTTTCTATTCATTATCAGCCCAGAGTCAGGAATTTGTGCCCGATATGGCGATAGGCTCGCCCCCTATCACATCATGGGACGAAACATACAAGGCGAAATGTGGGTGTCCTGGTGGCGCCTCTGCCTACCCCTTCGGGGATAAAGGCGTGAGTTTATGTATGTATGTTCCCAAGTAACCTATTCTTTTTTATTATTGCAATGAATGGCGACACTAGCATGCCATTCATGCCGTGATGGTAAGTGTTAAGACCGCTAATGGGCAGTAGAAAACCAAACAACACCATGAATTACAAAGCATTGCTTGGCATTCCACTGCGCTCGCCAACCTGAGACAAGATGTTAAGTCCCAATATGTCAAATAGCTACTCTAGCTATAATTTCCTTCAAATCGGAACACAACAGTGCATTTACACTTCTGTTTGGCGGGAGAAATAGACATTGCGCTGGAACCTACCTATTCCTCAATATAGCAAAATGTATTATCATTTCTAATACTATGTTACAATCTCCATACATTAACCACGGAGGTAATAACAGAAAATGCCTATACAAAGTCCGTACTTCATTTACGATAATACGAAAATTGTGGTTATTGAGATCACGGCGAAAGAATTATATCTGGAAGCGGCTTGCACGTTTTAGCGCCGCTTCCATAAATAACCGAGCTGTATTATTACAAGCGCCTTAATCAAAAGATAACATCTTAACCATTGTCCGAAGCGACTTAATCGGGCCCTTTCGCCCCTACCACTTGCTCAGTGACGCGTAGAACATTTTCGAGAATGTTTTTAAAAGAAGAACTGAACTGACTGACTGAATGAGTTATCAACGTACAGCCGAAACAACTAGAGCTAGAAACGTGCAAATTTGCACAGCTTGAGTGACTCATGGAGAAGCCACAGGTTGAGTGACACTACTGATAGAGAAGACATAGCTCGGGTGACACTACTCATGAAGAGGATACTGCACATAGGGAAGACATAGCTCGGCTGACGCTACTCATTGAGAAGACATAGCTTGGATGGTGCTTCTGATGGAGAAGACAGTACTCATGAAGAAGACACAGCTCAGGTTCCTTTGCTATAAGAACAAACGTGTAAATGACATCATAATAGGACCACGCTTAATTCTACAGCACTCTTTTCTAATGTAATGCGTTGGAATTTAGCTCAAGAAAATATATACAATCAAAAGCTCACTCCATTAAATTCACGAGAGGGTATAACAAAAAGAAAGACTATCGCATGCCATGCGTAAATTCCAATTGTACGCAACAAATAGGATAGTTATAATTATAAAGTCAGACAAACTAGATGGTAAGGTGAATTCAGTAAAATATGAATGAAGTTAGATGTTAAGACATCATTTTGCAGAATACAATCGTAAGTGGAATACAGTTACCAATAGTAAGGGTTGGCTGTGTGGTAAAAATACAAGTAATACGAGCACGAACGCAAAATGTGCAGCATTACATTACGCAGTATATATTATTTTCGTATTACATCTGTGTGTATCTAACAACGTATTCTAGGAGGAATATACTCATGCCACATCATCTTGTATAATTTATCGTACTATTTTGGATTTTTAATATAAAAGTAAATTGAAATATATTTCGTAATTGTAACAAGTGAATTTTTTTTTATTAATAATTAATAATTATAATAAGTTTCCTGTTTTCGATTTTGTATTAAATTTACCAAAATACCAAAAAAGGAGACTTACCAAATTAAGGAATAAGGAAGCTAATCAGAATTCAAAAGTAAGCAAAGGACTTGGCCCGTTTCTGCCATGTTGCTTTATACCGTGTACAAACTTAAGCTAATTATTAAATGAATTTATAAAATTACTATGAATTTCTCATACATATTTTTTATTATATTAATTCGAATTTAAATAAATACTCTAAATAAAATTATGTTTTATTAAATAACTAGCTTCTGCCCACAAACTTCCTCTGCTTGATTATTTGGAATTTCCCATCCCGTCTCGTTATATTCCGCCTTTTTTTTTTTTTGGTATCGGGTTGGAAAATCCTCATGGACATCCTCCGCCCGGGGGAGGCGCGGAGGGGACTGTCAGACTCTTACTGACTAAAAACCAACCCGTGTTCCTCATGTACCCGTGTGTCGGAGGGTCGGGTATCGCCGAAGCATTCGTCGCAACCCCCCGACGGGTATTGGCCCGCCATAGTCAGGCGGGCCCCGTCACCCACTGCGGCCGTCACCCCGGCCGCAGGACTCCACTACGAGGCGCGCGCGGAACACGACGCCGCCGCCTCAAGGCCTGCTGCTGGTCGGACGGCAAGACGCCCCGAGTCTGCCGTCCACAGGCCGCGCCCTACGGTGGCCGGAAATCTGCCACCCTACGACGCCCAGTGCGTCTGCTGCGGGAGGGGAGAGAGGAGGCAGCCTCTCTCTCCCTTTCCGCCACCTCCTTTGCGAGCATGACGGCCTCGCAGAAGGTGGCGACAGCTCTCCACCCTGACTTGCTCCCGACCATGGATGATACAATGGCCGGAAGCGAGAGGTTTCCCGCAGCACCAACGGCCGCGACCAAGTCACGGCGCTGCTCGACCCAAGCTGGGCACTCCGCCAACGTATGCAACGCCGTATCGTCGCGGCGATCATCACAATGGTGGCACTGGGACGTCGGCTCCCGGCCTAGTCGACACAGGTACTTCCCGAAACACCCATGTCCGGTAAGCACCTGCGTCAGCCGGAAGCTTAGGGCGCCGTGGCTCCTGTTGAGCCACTCCTCTAGAACGGGCCTTACCGCCGCTACAGCGGCGTGCCCCGCCGTGGGTAGCGCTAAGCGCGTCTTCCACTCCGCCACTAGGACCTGGTGGAGCTGTGCCCTGCGTGCCTCTACCTCTCGAGGCACCAGGCGCTCGCCCCTCTCGACCGCCTCCACACGCCACCAATAGAGCGACGTGAGGAGCTTTGCGTCGAGGTCCCAGGGCGAGGATCCGGCTAGGAGGCTCGCTGCCTCAAAGGAGATCGTACGGTATCCCCTTATGATCCTGACGGCCATCGCGCGCTGCGGCCTTCGCAGCGCGGCGACGTTGCGGGCCGTCAGGGAGTCCGCCCACACTGGCGCGGCGTATAACGCCATCGACCGTACGACCCCCATGTAGAGCCTCCGGCAGGAGGAGTTGGGCCCCCCCAGGTTGGGCAGCAAGCGCGAGAGCGCAGAAGCGGTGCCCATCAACCGGGGGGCGAGCCGTGTAAAATGCGGCCCGAAGTTCCATCGACTGTCGAGGACGAGTCCAAGGTACTTCATCGTCGACTCGACAGCGATGGAGACTCCTCCCACGATTATGCTGGACCCCGGAGGCGGCTTCGTCCTCGGCCCGTGAAAACACAGGGCCTCAGATTTGTGCAACGCCACCTCTAAGCCCAGCCGCCGGATCCTACCCACGACGTGCGCGACACCAGCAGTCGCGCGTATGGCCGCCTGCCGGTACGACTTTCCACGCGCTGTAACTAGCGTATCGTCGGCGTAACAAATGACGCCGACGCCGTGGATAAGCGCCGACGCCGTGGATAAGCGATATTCCGCCTGTCCCGTCTCATTCTCACTCAAGGCATGTAATCTAGTCCCACCCCATCCCTTTGAGTATAAAAAAGTAACAAACATACCGGATTTCCTTCCTCATCCCACGGGAACACTATATTTTTCGGGATAAAAAGTAAGTGTTAATCCAGGGTGTCAGCTACCTCCATACCCAATTTGGTCGAAATCCGTCAAGCCGTTTCTGAGTTCATTGCGCACAACCGCACAGACAAACAGATAAACAGACAAACAGACAGACAAAAATCTAAAAATAATTGTTTTGGGTTCTATTACGTTAATATACCAGTGTTAGTGTAGACCCCCGTGTTAGTTTTTTTCATTTATCTTCCATATACAGATATCGATCGGTTAAAAATTTATAATATGTATAGATTTAGATTCAACAACAGCTGAATCAACTGGCAAACCTATTTAACGTGATGTAAGTGAACTTTATTTCAAATAGCTTCACAGTTAATTTATAAAATGTTATCTATTCCATCGAATCGATTAATTCCGCGTACACGTGTAAACTGAATAAGCGGACAGTTTGTAAATGAGCCGATCAATCAACAAACATATTGACTGAACGACGACTAGCTAAATTTTAAAGCTGTTGGTATGCGTATTTAAGTGTGTTTAAAGGTTAATTTGGTATGATGATGCAGTGAAGCATTGGATAAGATGGAGGAGATAATTTAAGGATTTGGATTTGTGTTCCGGACTAGATTTGTTACTTTTCTACGTAAAAACCTTTTTTTAGGAATTTGAACGTTGGCTTCTAACTGTTGCTGAAGAAATAATAAGCAAAAAGTATTTGGTTCATAAAGAATTACAAGAAAATCGTACAAAAACTTGACACACACTTATGAAATTTTGCGATAAAGGCAGTACGTTAATACTTCAAACAAAATTGCTAAATACATAAAATTACCAAACGATAACACTTAATTTTTCTAAACCAATAACAGAAAAATATTTATACAAATTCAGTACACTCCATCACGCAACATCTGCGGCACAACACAAATCCAGTCAATTTTAATGTACTTACACACCGCTTAAACCACTAATGTGCAACTCCGACCAATAATTTAAACAGAGAGGGGACACTCAGCCAATCGTGACATGAAAGCTATACATACAATCTATGGGCACACTTCGCACACCTCGCGTAAAGCCGGTAGCGTGGCTGTAGCGTTAATCCGATACAGAGATCTCCTGTACCATGATTGCATTGTGTTGGCTCTATTGTTTTGCTTATATTAAGTCCGGTAGCGTGAGAACAAAATTTAATATGATTAGGAAGGTATTGAGATTGAAGTATTAACGTGTTAGAGTAAATAAATTGTGTCTTAATAAAATAAAGATCAAGAAGCTGCAGACTTGGGTTAAATGTACTGAATATATTTTGGAAGAGATTAGCTCAAATGCGTATGTCGATTGTTCTGTACTGTATCAGACTACAATTTCAAACTGCTGAGAATGGGACTCCTATACAATCGTGAATTCGTTTAAGAGCCCTTAGGCCAGAGGACACCATCCGGGTCTAGAGCGAGAAAATCTTATAAAAATGTCTACGGTATGCAGGATTCATCACGATGTTTCCTTCATCGTTAAAGTGCGTGGTGATGAACTATCACTTAAAACATGACTCGAAAATGTCAGAGGCATGGCCTGAGATTCGATCTAACGATCGATCAATCGAATTCGCGACTATCATCTCAACAGCCGCGTCTGATCCGTTACCAACAGGCCACCATACTCTTAAATCGCTATCACTCGACGCTTTTTTTTTGCATACCACTACCAACGACTCATCCAAATGGACTGCCTAAAGCCTATAAAATATTTATTCCGTTCAAAACACTGCGAAGCTTAGCGTGTTGTGTACCACATATCTTTGCTACATGTATTGACAGTATAATTTCGTATGATTTATGATTTCCGACGCCATGCCCGCGATGGGATTGACCCAATTATTTTGGGGTCATTTTCTGCCTAGTTATTGAATATACTAAAATTGATTTGGGTGGATTTATTGTTTCTTAGCCATTATTATTTGTTTGTCTAACCTGCTTTCGATGCTTCGCGTTATGTGGACGGGCACTGGGCTATTACAGATAGTCTATAATTATATTGTGTATAATAAAAATGTAATGAACTCGCGTGCACGTGCATATTTAATGGAATAATATTACGGTACTCTTACGGTGTTGTTTTTTTTTAGTTTTATTTAAATTATCTGTACATCGTCTTTACATTTTTTTATTAACCTATTTAATCTCACTGCTGGGTGCAAGGTCTCCCCCCTAGCAGACTATTCAATAGAAATCAATGTATTCTTGATTCAAGTAGTCTTTGAAATCATGAAATATTCCTGCTCTTTCGAAGTTTGTTAGTTCTAAAGAAATAGCAGCGCAAGGAAACAAAATATATCTTATTTATTCATTATTTTCCAACATCCACAAAAATCCCAGAATACTGCTGAATTTTATTAATACATTCCATTCATTATTAATACATTCCCCTAAAATTTCCCTAATGACCAACTGGTCATTAGGGAAATTTCCAACTGGAAACATAGCATATGCAGATAAAATAATTCGAAATTTTAAGGGTTAAAAAATTAACTACTCAACCGCTCTGCCAATCTCTCCAGCAATATTCATATTCCATTTAGTAAAGCTAAGCTGCTACTACAATAGATCTTCTATAAAGACCCTCCTCACTTCGATACAATACGCATCACTCCTTAGATAGAGTTATGCAAATTGCCTTAGCTCAAAGGACTTTCCTTGAATTCACTTGCCACCAACGTGGGCAGACATTTGCTTACATAAATTTGAAAGTGATTACTGTCGGGTCAATTTCAGCTTCTTTTGGCATTTTGAAAAGACGAAACTGATATTTTTGATATTTCTGATCTTTTACTAAAGTTTCCATGACTGACTCAAATTACTAGAAACTAGACAATATAATACGAAATCGAATATCTGTTTTTCCGTAGATACCTAAGTGTAAAGTAGACACCTAGCGGTGACGGCATCACCTTTTCATGATAAAATTAATTTTTAGAGACATATCCGCTTACGGATTTTGATGTGAAGACGCTGTCTTTCGTAGTTTCTGATCCACGACACACAACTAGAGTCATCTTGTAGCATCAAGACTATATTTGCATGTGTGTGTTGTGTGAATTAATAAAATAAAATAACTATTACTTATAACTAGTGTATTTTTTTTATCTGAAACGTACCTTCAAGTATTACAATTGGAGAAAAAGAAGCAGGGTAACTTAAAAGACTTTAAACAGTCACTTTGCCATCCAAATGAACAAATGTATGTCAAGGCCGGCAAGTAAAATGAATAAGCACTCAGCATTAGTCATGAAAGCTGCAGTTAACCGCACAAATTCTTTGAGCCAACGTTTGATACATTCCCACCAATTATTCCGCACATATTTGAACCAATAAAACAAACGGATTTTTGGGCCATTAACAAGTATCGTACGGAAGCACTAAATTCATCGTCCCAAATTTTTGTCGGCAGTTCTTTAAAACGATGACGCTATGGCCCCTAACGAGAGATGGTATTAATTTATTAAGGGCGCTATATTTCATCATTATACACATTTAAGTTTTTTCAACTAACGAGATAGATGTGCCGAATGTTCATGTTATTTTAACCTGTCATATTTTCTTTAACTATCATTAGCAATTAAAAAAAGAGAAAATACTCCTTATTAATATAGTCTTAGATAAAAAATTGCAAACTCCATTGATAGGCTATATTCTCATACCTCGGTCTGTGAGACATCATGAGATAGGTTTTGGATTAGTAATGGAATAAAATAAGACTTCACCGTATAATTTACAAGCGGCTTCCCTTGACCATGAGGCCGTCATTTTAGTCTTTCAGTCACCAACCTCAATAGACTTTTAGGGTCGCTGAGGCTAGTCCACGGGTCATCTATAATGTACATAGGTTTTAAGTCACATAACACATAGATGTTTGATTAATCTAGTTGATGTACGTATGTAACTAGAAGTTCCAGTATGCCTTTATGAGAATACCTTTCACACGCTCTTTACTTGATAATGTATCACCGCTCTAGCAATCCCCAAGGATTTAATGTTATGGAGAAATATCCATTAAGCATTCTTAAAGCCGTTTCAAGCAGATATTAGGGTGCAAATTGGTTTTAATGCGACATGTAATGGGATGAAGGGGACGATTCAAAAGTTAAATTGAGATGTTAACATGAAAGACATTGTGTAAGGATATAAAATCTTGTTCTAAGAGATTTGCTCGGCTTTCTCTGACTTACATCTGTTATGGTTTGATCGAAGGTAGATTTAGCCTTTTTTGCTGGCAATATTTAATTTAAACTATAAGGTCCGTTAATTCGTGTAAAAGAACGTGTCAATAAATTCAAAACTCATTTTTTGAAACAGAAGTAAAACTGTTTTATCACTGATGCATTTTAGAACATTTATTAGGTGAATATTATAAACCTGGCGCAACTACTACTCTAATAGTATTCATTCATTTACAAACCCGTATTACATCAGACTGGCAGTCTAAATCTTTTTACTACACCCAGAATTAATAATTTCACAACAAGCTTTGGAATCCGACGATCCGGCAGGAGGAAGGAATGTAGGAAGAACTGCTAGACCTAAGGCTATTAATAAATTACAAAGGTTTTCGCACGGTACCGAAGCTAACACAACGAAACCGCGTGAAAAGCACAAAATATTTTGCAAACTAGCCTTTGTTACTCGTGAAGCTGCCGGCACGAAGTATTTTAAAATTTTATAAACACATCCTCCAATTACCTGCCTTCGCCAGTGAAGCACGTAAAAGTAAATTTTACGGCGTTTCCATTGAAATTTTGTTAACTTTTTTATTGCAAATGTTTTACACTCGTTCTATGCTTTTGTTTTATGATAAAAGTTTCTTGTTTCAAATTTAGGTTAATATTCATCCCATGCGAAATACCTCTGTATTTAATTTATCGTACGTTGTTTAATTATTCATTCGTGATGCGTTTTCAGACAATTACTCTTTAATTTCATAAGCCCCTTTGGTGGGGATCTGTTTGTTTCAATATGTTGGTATATTCGCTTAAACGATTTTGCTGTTTAAATTATGGATGTGACCTGATTAAGAATAATAATTGGGAGATATGACCTATAAACATACTTCAATTTCTTCTGATGAATAAATTAAAATTTAACCAATCTTTCTATAAGTCTTCACCTAATTAGTAAGCTTATGTTAGTCTAAATCATGCATAGCAACAATTTTTTTTCGAGCAAATTCACTTATCTTTGTATATTGTCATTCCTTACTCTACTTTCTGCCATAAGTTCTACATGATCAACCTTTTACAAAGCACCAAAATATTTTCCTATCAATATCAAAACCTGTGACGTCAGCTTTTATAATGGGCTTCATTCATCCTTTTGTACAATATTGTATATCTTCCACTTGTCCCCCAATAATAGCCCTTTATACGTCCCTGAAATGCCGTCGAACATCGATCATTTCCCGCAACGCAATGTCAAGCCATCACCGCTCGGCTCTCCGGGCAAAATAAATATTTATTAAAAACGAGAATAATTATTATCTGTGCAACCAATCACAGTGTGCGGTTTCATAACCCGTTGTTTATTTTTTATATTGACAGTGAAATTGTTCTCGCCTATAAATAAAGAACGTATAAACAATTCATTTCCACGAGAATTGAGGAAGGAATTTGTTAAATTCCCTTCGTGTTTATTTATGAAAATTAGCATTGTAATTGATTTTTTTATTGGTATTTCTTAACAAAAAATCAACTTTAAATACTGATGGTATTTGACAAACTGTTAATTTTATAAATGTAACTAGTGCCTTTTGTGTTTAGTTCAGCCAGTACTGGCCAATGGAGTATTCAATTTCAGTAACTGACGAACGACTGACGTTGCGTCGAAAGGCAAGTGACTATTGTCTTTTACCGATATGCTATCTTGACACTTAACTTATAATTGGATGTTGTTTACGTGGAACTAAAAACTATCTTCTTGTTGCGTCCTAATTATATATTTCGGGCAGATCTTAAAAAGCATAATGGTTGATAATAGTTTATAATCTATAGAGAATTTGAAAAGACCCTGATTCCAATTTTATTTTCGATTCTGATCAAATTTCCTGAACCCCGCGGGTTCACCTCGTTTCCGTACGTGAATAATACAAGGTGCGTCGAAGATGCATTAGACCTGTAATGGATGTAGGAACATCCTGTTTACGATGCTATTAGGTCGGTGTAGTCAATTATAGGGCGGGTACAGGATTCCGAAAACGCGGCGTTTAAACGCTGCCTCTTGTACTATCAGCTATTTTATTAAACCGCCTAACTGCAGTCTAAAGAATTTCTGTGAATGAATGAAAACTTCTCTTTTTCGCTGATCTACTACACTTTATTGGACTAATATTTTTTTTTACTTTTTCTACTATAACTGTTACTGCTACTTTATAAGTATGTTTTATTTGATCCTGTAACACATTCTTCGTACTTATTAAAGTTATAATTTGTGTTCAAGGTTAATAATACATCGCTCTAATTTATGGTGAATGAAAACCTAGCTTGGATACTAACATACTCAAAATATATGTAACTCAACAATTCTTTATAATCATAATCCAATCCATCCAAAGGTTGCCTTGTAGAGATCATGCAGGCAGCGATCAGGCCACAAATTGTAACCATGTCTTTAGTCTTTAATGATTTGTCTGTTAATAAGTTTATTTCTTTGACAGCGGTACACAATGAAGTAGGTTAAATAAATTAAAATATTCTCTATAAAAATTCATAGGCTTGTGAAGTCATACCCGCTGGCTTGCCCGTGTCAAGTAGGAGTTGACATGGCGTGTGTCGCAGCTATGCCCGTGTCAAGTAGTAGTTGACATGGCGATGCGTTCCGAATGCCTTGGGACAAAAGGAAATATATCCGTTTCGGTCGTTCTATGGACAATTTGTATTATTCATCTCGCTTCTCCGTTAGTTTACGCTTAAAACTATGCAAAAACAATACCCCGCATCTTGAACCAAATAAAAAAAAAAACGTTTTGAAGTTCACTCGAGTGCGTGTTGAGTGGGTGCCGGCGAAGTGATTTTGTTTTGGAAATAGTTCATAAATCGTAAGTGTTTGCTCCTGTTTCTTTGTTTTTTTCGCAAGATGTAAACCACTACCGCGTAGATATAAAAATTCAAGCATGAAATACGCATTAATGTGCCTTTTTTTCGAAGCCCAAAATATACTGTAGGTACATTTTGGCGCACGACATCGTTATGATTGCCTTTAAATTTGGCGTATTTGGCTGTATTTTCTTAATGAATGTATATTTTTTATTAATAGTATATTAGACTACTTATGCTGTAGTAACTTTATTTCAAGCCAAATAGTGGTAGTTTTTTGCATCTTGGCCTTGTAAAATTGAACATAAATTAATCCGCGCGGCGCCAGATATTTGTTTACAATCAAAGGGCTATAAATAATTCTTTTTGTATGGACGGGGGTAAGGTTTTATTTTTTACCTTATAATATATTATATAAGTAAAAAAAAAATTAATAAAAATCATATGTCATCGATTCAATTTTCGAGATATGAATTTTTAAATACCCGACGCGCCTAAATCGCGCTATCTCAAAGTTCAACGCAGCATAATAAATCACTTGAGTCATAATCTGATAAACAAACTGAAGTGTTATTTCAACACACTCATATTCTAAACAAAAAACATAACAGTTGATAGTTAAACAAAGTACTTGAGTTCTGAGAACCGTTTGTTTACGTTTAAAAACGCTCGGGCAGATAACGGTTGTTTACGTTAATTGCCTGGGGCAAAGTAACGTCATTTACCCCCACCCCTGGGGCAATCCAGCGGATACAACAGTGACGCCTCGTAATAATAGAAAGGAGACCCGTGCCCAGCAAAAATCAACTCTGAGCTGATGTTATTGTCATGTTACGTCATTAAGACTGCCTCGGTGGCGTAGTTGTATTACGGTACGGTTACAAAGCTGAGGTCTCGGGTTCGAGTCCCGGGTCGGGCAAAGTGATATTGGATTGTTCTATTCATTATCAGCCCGGAGGTGACTCCGGGCTGATAATGAATAGAAAAATCCTGAGAATTTGTGCCCGATATGGCGATAGGCTCGCCCCCTATCACATCATGGGACGAAACATACAAGGCGAAATGTGGGTGTCCTGGTGGCGCCTCTGCCTACCCCTTCGGGGATAAAGGCGTAGGTTTATGTATGTATGTATGTCATTAAGAACTCCAATATATTCAAAATTCAATTTAGTTACAAAATAACAATTTCGTCAATTCCGTGACATATTGCTGAAATTGAAAGCGTACATAAATAATAAAATAATTACGAGTACCAAATGGGAATATGAGCGAAATAAATTAAGCTTCTTATTTCATATCAACGCAATACACGATAATTCATCCAGATTACACAATTAATTTTTGCGGTGTTTGGTATAAACTTGTGGTTAGAAAGCTGTATCTATTTTATTTTAAATGGTAATGCTTATGTATAATCAGTTCTGAATTGAATACGATTCAGAACTGTTTATTCATAAACATAAATAAAAAGTGGTAAATTTAAAACTACTGACTGCCTGACTAGACGAGGACTGCCTCGGTGGCGTAGTTGTATTACGGTACGGTTACAAAGCTGAGGTCCCGGGTCGGGCAAAAGTGATATAGACTTTTTCTATTCATTATCAGCCCGGAGTCAGGAATTTGTGCCCGATATGGCGATAGGGTCGCCCCCTATCACATCGTGGGACGGAACATAAGCGTAACGCATGGCGAAATGTGGGTATCCTGGTGGTGCCTCTGCCTACCCCTTCGGGAATAAAGGCGTGAGTTTATGTATGTATGTAGATTAAAAACTACAATATAAATAGAATTGACCAGGCTGGAACCACTGTCTTAAAGCAACCGGTGTCAAATAAAATATTAACTTTTGCGTTTTGTTCAGTGAATGGTTGAATATAACATAACACCAACCCCATAACACCATAGGAATACAGGGGTGAATGAAAATCAGTTCGCTGCTCGGTACTGAGTTGCCGATCAGCATAAGCTAGGTCACTACCTTTTGCTCCACATGCCATTTTTATTTATTTAATCCTTTTTGTAACTGAATTGAAGCAATCGATTGTATTTTTTTTTTATTTGTTTGAAAGAGTGAAACTGCGAAAGAATGAGCCAGTGGATGAATGCTATGATGTAATTCTATTTTTATATGAGTCACAAGCACTAGGGTAGTTTCATTTTAGAAAAAAGAAAAGTAAATTTAAATATGCAGTGATTTGAAAATCCAATATCACTTTACCCGATCCAGGATTCCAGTCCGAGACCTCAGCTTTGTAATCGTACCGCAGTACAACTACGCCACCGAGGCAGTCAGTCGAAAATAAAGTAACGTAATATCCTTATTCTACAGGAATAGTTCTAACTAGAGTTCTGTGGGAAGTATTCAAATATTATTATAAGTATTTTTTTATTATTCTTATATAGCAATGCAAATTAGTTCTTAAAAATAAGAGTGAATAGTGAAAGCCTACGTAGGCGCCACTGTAAATAAGCACGATTGTTGTGTGGGATGATAAAATACACTTTATCCCACTTTATTGCTACGTATTATAAAATATACAAAGCGATATCTACCAAAAAATTGTGTTCAATCCACTTTAATGAAAATAGTATTCATTTTTGTATTTAAATTTTGTCATGCTTTAATAATTAATTATTTCACGACGTATTCGATAAGCTGTTTATCATTATTAACATTAATTTACTGCACTGGTTAGAACTAAAAACAAACAAATGATTAACTTACAAGCATAACACTATACATCCACAGCACCAACTAAATTAACCAAAAACAAAACGCCACTCATAGCGTTTCTCCAGCCGGTGTGCCCTAAGCCTTATCGTTGAATATGCAAACACAAAACGCACACGCCCACACATCTATAGACTTGCAACTAAGTAAATATACCGTAAGTAATTAATTGGCTCAAACTAAATCAGCGGTCGGATTATTGTGCAGTCTAGTTATTGATTGCATAGTTAATTTACTGGGTATTCCCAGATGACATGGCTTAAGGGATTACGAATACATCCGGTAATATTATATATGGTTTGTGTGACCTGTTGAAGGGGATGTATAATGTATAATGTATAAAGTATATATTCATAGACCAAATTGCGTTACAATTTCTTAAAACTAGTTACAATTAAAGTAATTACTAAAACTAATAGCAGTAGTCAGGGGTTCCCAAACTAGGCTTAGCCTGTTTCTTGGGTAACCATGTGTAGAAATGTAATTGAGGATATTATATTAAGGTACTTTCGGTACTAAATAATTATCAAAAATCAAAATAAAAATATTCTTTATTAACATAGTTTTTTACAAGATCTTCTAAATCGTACGGAACGTGTTGTAGTTGTGGAAAAGAAACGGCGTAAGAAATTCCCTCAACAACACGAACTGTCTTCTTTTTTTGCTTCTTTTTTTAAAGCTACAATGAAATTAATAATGTCATATAGATTTTTTTTTTTTGAACTGGCACGGCATAGTGACTGCATTACACCTGATGGTAAGTGCTAATGCCGTCCAGATAGAGTATCGAATGGTATCAGACGGTAGTCTCATACCATTCGATACAATCATGCCGGCCCGCTGAGATGCCTCTTCATAGATAGTTTTAATAGGATAACTGATTTATCAAGAAAGTGAATTCACGAGTAATTATGGTATTAATTTGTATTAGCAATAATACATAATGAATAATTGTCTATATAATACATTTAGTAACATAAACATTGAGTCCTTTGAAATAAAACTAAGTTTTATGCGTTTTATCGCGGATTTGGTTATTTTACATTTTTTAACTTCGTGGTCACGGGGCGTAGGTACTGAGGCATTATTCATCCGCACAGTGACTGCTACAATTTAACTACAACTACACAATGAGTCCTTTTGGCATCGTTAATTTACATTTAAGATAAAATAAACGTAAATATCGAAAATATTTTATTACAAAGTGTGTAGTTTTAATAGGTGATATTAATCATATATAAATTAAATGAACTAATGAGTACACTAATTTAATTTCTCATTGATATTGCTCATCCCCAAAATAATATTTTAATTATTATATTCGGTGCAATAACGTAGACATTAATACAAAATGTTGATATTATTTGGAGCAAAACAAGATTACAGGTTATGTTTTTACATATTTTAATGGAAAATTGAATATCATCAATTAATTAATGTACAATATTATGATTTCATCATACATGTATTTGTTAACCTCTGTTTTCTGACAAAATATTTCAAAATCATAAAAGGACGAGACAGTATTATTAAATAATCGTTAAAAAGCTTATCTGGCCACTATTATAAACTCAATTTTATTCTCTTAGCGTAATCTTGAACCAACTCGCATCTTTCAATGTTGCAACGTTTCGATTGCAACAATTTTTCACCCATTTACACAACACAACGCAAATCATATTTATACCCACAATAAACTTCGCAAAGAAGCAATATATACGCATTAACGCGCAGTCGTGAGTCGTAAAGAATATTAGCTCAGTCTGGTATAAATATTGTGAGATCGCCATCTTAGCGGACAAATCAACGATTAAGCCTCCATTGATGAAATTTATGCGATGCATTACGATTAAAAGGCGTAAAATGGCTGATAGGTTCGTTCACATTTGACGTTTTGTTGCTGGACTATATAGGTATTTTAATTTCTGACACGGTAAAGTGACTGGGCCGTATATGGGCTGATACAGCATAGCACAGTACAAAGTGAATAGACTGCTAGTAAGTGTAAGGCAGTAGAGATTGTATTTCGATTGGCTACAGACTTTACTCAGTAAGAGGTATTTACTTCTTGGAGATTGAATATCGATTGACAACAGACTTGTGTCAGTTAGAAGTATTTACTTCTTGCTATATAACACAAATGTGCCAGCATATGTACGTAGCTACTTCTTCACGCTACTACAAAGTTCCTATATAATTTATTTATTTAGTCTTTATTCTACTCAAAAAAAAACAACATACAGCAATAATAAAATACAAATGGCAGTCTTATCGCTTTTAGCAATGTCTTACAGACAACCATGAGATGGGTTTAAAAGAAGGAGAGAGAACATTAATTTTCATTTTCATTTTATGTCTATTTGACCAATTTGAAAAATACGTATTATTATCTTAGTGGACTTTTTTTGTTTTCGATATCATCATACATGGCAATATTACCCACGTAAACATATTTTATATTTACTGATACATTGCTCGCTCACTACGAACAAATCTTTACAATGGTCTTGAACCGTAAAATAGTCGATTTAAGCTGTAATACAGCCCTCGCCTACTAATTTCATTGTTCGCTCAGAATGCGATCAAGAAATGACGTTCATTGAATATGGAGAAGGCATCGCCGACCATGGGAATAAAAAACGCATTGTATTGCGAAATATCATTGGATCAATGTTTTATTGATGTGAATTTTTGATATCGATTTGTTTTGCTTCTTGTCTTGAAAGTGAAAACGGAAGGCCGTTCCGATACAAGCTGTCATATAAGGTTATTTATTTACAATTTATTAGATTTATTGCGGGATTTCATTATTTGTCGAAATATTTATCTGTTTTTCGTTCTTGTAACAGATTCTTGCTAGAACGGCTTTTTTCTTTGCAAATGAAAACCACACTAAAGAAAAAAATACTTAATTAAAAATAGAATATCGACAAACAACAGAATCATCTCTTGCTGGTTGGCACAATTATCCGATTATATTATATATTAGCCCGTTTTAATATTAGCCCGCTTTATCAAAAATTGCCCGGTTTTGTAGGGAAACCGGAGCAAGACTAATGTCTTTCATTTATTTATATAATTTACATGTGCTTTATTGTGCATCAAAATGAAAGAAGCTTAAAAAACAAACAAAACTTTTTTTTTAAATTTAGACTTAACAAACAGTTACACATTATAATATTCAATACAAATAAAAAAATACAATAAACATACAAACGCGCAACCAGCACCGTTATCCACAGCGTATCAGACTCTTCAAACAACCTTTAGATGAATTATGCCGTATTACAAAGTAGGAAAAAAAAATATTTCCCGATCAAAAAAAATAAATCAAGTCTTCACTCGTCGTATATAAACCAGAGACAAATAAAGTATTAAAAAAATGTTTGTACCACATCCATGATTGCCACACATTATCACTCTCTAAAGATGAACGGCAAGTCATTCATATATTTGAAACAATCAATCAAATTATAAACGGGCGGCCGTAGTCACGCTCTCAATGATAAATTAACTTTAATGGATAATAACTGGCCCTTAATTCTATCTGTAACATACGAGGGGAGGTACTGTGAGACACGACACGCGTTTAGTGAGATTTTTTAATTACATTACGTATGGTTCAGTGCTGTTACAATACGGGTTGAGGTAGGTAGGAGATATTACTTTATAGAAAGGAAATTGGGGTCTCATCCGATGCGTGATTACTCTTGTAAAATGAAAATGTACTACTCCAGTTGAATCTGGACTCGAATGGCAAATTTTGGGTACCTAACCTTGCGGGTATTGAAGGTCCGTAAGTCGTATGATGTAGAAATGCTGCAGAAAAAAGGCCATTTCAAAAGGTATATACGTATGTTGGTAAAACTATTATTAACAGCCAACTATATAGGTAGATGAAAATATGGTTCCCTGAAACTTTACACTATCACAACTTTAATTACGAAACTAATTAAACCACCATACCGTCTCTAAAAACCACTCTTTCCTCGAAACCAACAAACTTCATAATATAACTACATTCGCGAAACCACGAAACGAAAGTTTTTACCACTACTCACTCAGTCAAATATGAGCCAAGACAGTTATAATTAATTTGAAATATTGAATCGTGCCAGCGGCAATGCATCGGCTGTACCGCGTGGGCCAAATTGAATTAATATTATGTTTATGATGACTGCCTCTGTGGCGCAGTTGTACTACGGTACGGTTACTACACCGAGGTCTCGGGTTCGAATCCCGGGTCGGGCAAAGTAATATTAGATTTTACTATTGATAATGAACCAGCCCGGAGTCAGGAGTTTGTCGCCGACATAGGCTCGCCCCCTATAACAATATGAGACGAAACAAAAAAAGCGACGCGTGGGTGTCCCGGTAGCACCACTAACGTGTCTACCCTTTCGGGGAAAAAGGCGTCTGTTAATGTATGAATGTATGTTTATCATTACGAGGAAGTTCGTAAACAATAACAAGATGTGGGAAACGTTACGTTATGCCGGTATTTGCTCAAGAAGTTTCTGGCTCAACGATCCATGGTATTCGGAACTTGATCATAACAAAGGGTTGGAAGTTTTTGTTTTCTTTGCCTGCGAAACAGACTTGTAATATCATTTTTGTTTCAGTAAAAACACCGTTGATTTTTCAGTCTTTTTCGTTTCTGTGGCAATTGGAGCGAATATTGTGGAGTTATTTTAAGGATATTTATTTTGGTGAATTTAAATGGCGAAATATTATTTCGCAAGAAATAATTCCTGCTTCAGCGAATCCATATTACACTCTCGCATGAGATGTGCCTCATTTTTTTGGTTAATCATTAAAATGTTAACCCCAAAAAGATGCTTTTGAATTAACTTGGAGATTTTTGTTGCGAATTATAATATCTTTTCCGATTAAGTTTCAAATAAGTAGTCTAATGACTACTAATCTAACATAACGATATTTATATCAGTCTCCGTGGGGCAGTTAGAAGCGGGCTGTGAAACGAGAGTCCGCGAGTACGATCATCTTTCCGAAACAAATGTTTGTGTGAACCTCAAGTATTTGTTTCGGGTCTGGGTGTTTGTGAGACCGAAAAAGAGTCTTGTAGTTCCTGATACTCGCGGCACCAAACTTGATCGATCGGAGTCTTGGGACTATGTATGTGAATGTTGGGTGTATTTATTTATTTATAGTTATAAAGCTTGATTAATTACATTACAAATACAATAGTAAGTCTCGTTCAATATTTTGCTTCCATTTAAATAGAAAACCTCAATATAATTTAGGTTTTCTTCTCCAAAGTACGAAGAAACTTGAACCCATTAGAGATTGACCATTATAAATAATCAAATGATTGTGACAAGTACTGCAAACAAACGGTGTGCGCATAAGTTGACATCACTTACCGCATTACCCAGCCATTCGCGTGTAATTTGAAATGGATGCCAATCAACGTAGTAAAATGTTGTTCGGTAATCACACTCAGATATAGCAGAAAAACATGAGTGATATTTATTTTATCAATGTTTAATTTAATTCTAATACTGAATTTATACATGGCGTGCGAAAATGACTTGATTACATCTGTTGGGAACTGTAGCTCAAGACAGATTAAGTATCCCTAGGTAAACTGGCACAAAAATCTTGCCTCCTGAAACCCTTAGGTATACGGTGATTTTTGTAATAAGAATTACTAAGAGTTACAAGCATTTTATTAGTTACCACCGCTAATCCTATCAATCGACTGAATGTTGTATAATATACATGCATAATAATTTCACTTCAAGATATTTCTAACCAGGAGTTTCTGAGATAAAAAAAAAAAATTACTGTACCTTAAATTAAATAATTCTAATATAAATATTAAAGTAGTATACCAATCGTAACAATCTAAACCGGAAACAAACTCATCATATTTAAAAGATTTTTTCCCTATTTAAAATATTGCTGCGATCTTTCCAACTGAAAATTTACTGTGACAGCGGTTAATGACGATCCGACCGATATATCGGACGTTTTGAGCCACACCACATTAGTCTCGCACTACTGATTATTTGTTACACCTCTACTTGTAAAGTATACCACCTACAAATTCAATGAATTTAATTACGTACGCTTCTATATGCCCTTATTTGAGAAAGCGTTAGCTTGCTTATAAGATTATTATACCGTCGATTTAAGTTTTCACATTATATTTTGCTTCGTAGAGAAAACGATAACCATTTTATATCGCCCTAATTTTAAAATGTCAATGGTATGACCTTCGAGATCAAACAAATAATCATTAGGAGTATAGATTATCCGCACCTCGCTTTCCATTTATCAAAATTATCTCTGTCATTCTCGATGTTCAATTTATTTGTTTCTCCCGATCTTAATAAATCACAGCTAGAAGTTATCTTAATACAAACAATACATTTTCGCTTTGAAACTATCTTTTGCTCAATTGTCTTTTGACCAGATTTATAATGTCTATGAATAATGAGCGTTTACTTAAGCGCACATGTACCTAAGCTTTTAGTAATAGTGAGCGACAGCTTATGATGATGATAATATTTATGATGATAAAAATAAAACCTACAGAGCGTTAGTTACCCGTCAATGAAATATTCAACTAGCCACTCAAGAAATAACTTGATTTTATTGCAAATCCCACATGCTATATTGGTATTAAGTAATTGCAGATGAGTCCGCTTAAGTGCATATTCATTAACATCAATCAAACTAGACATACATAAGAGTTGTTTCGCTCTGGGATATGCGGTTCGGTAAGTTATGATTTTATTATTTACTTTATTTTATTTAGTCTTGAAAAAGTATTTTTTGAATCAATTTATGTGTATAATATTTTGGAGAATGTAACATATTACTACAATGGTGCTGCGTGATGTATATTTATGTATATTTCGTTTTTCTGCGTTCGCAACTACTTGCATCATCGAATAAAATTTCGGATTCGTATTAATTTAGCCTATTGACATTTCCAGCACGAAATAAGGACTATTATATAATTTATACCATATGACTTTTATTTTCACTACTTTGCTCATGTTTCCTAATATTTAGGTTAAATAACACGTTCTAGATGTGACAGAACCAAGTTTGTCGACTGGTCCATCCTTCAAGCTTTTCGAAACAGTGCAAAGGATTAGGGTTAAGTAAAGCTGCGGTTTCAGATGTGTGCTCCGAATATCCGTGCATGCTACATCTTGTTTACAGAAGTATGACAAAGAGAGACATATCATTAAGAAAACGGTACTGAGTGGACACAAATGTAACTATCTATCTATGTAATCTCATTGCCATAATATGTGAAGTTACTATTACAATAAAATAAGTAATTAAAAAGAAAGTAACTAAATGTCAGCCTAAAAATTACCTACTGCAAAGAATGATTACTTTTTACCGTTTAGAGGGATTGAAAACTTATTCTAGGACATCAAAATGTAATCTTTAGAACATTATTCCATGAAGAAACATTAATGATTGTATTAAAAATAGCTACTTCTCAGAGTACTTCAAGTTTTACGATAAATCCGTTTGAAGTCCAAAAAAGCATTAAACGATAATTTTAATGAAACTGAAAAAAATGCAACTTTATTAATGATACCTGAGTATCCACCATGATTCGCAAAGAAGGCTAACAAAATATTTTTAAAATTCTCTTTTGCCACTCATCCACTTATGAAAACTGCTTTTGTTGCCATTAAAAATTTCATGTATATTATGCAACTCGGCAGGATTTTTTTTACTAAAAGAAAAATTTAAGAACAGTTTTTTCAATTTATCTAAAAAACATACGTTTAAGTATGTTCGTTTTTAGGCCGAAAATGTATGGGAGATAATCATTGTCCTTTCCTAAACACAAAATTTCAAAAAAAGACTAGAATAAACGAGCTAATTTTGTTCCTAATTTAAGGTTAATAAATGCATTAAAATTATTATCATTCTGAGAATCGTCGATTAAGCAATCACTATTGTTAAAATTGACTAAAAAGGTTAGAGTGGGATACTACAATTAAATATTAGATATTGGTTTACGTTCGACTTATTCTCAGAATCAGAAATAGTTAATTTTTTTTAAATTATTCGCTGTATACAATAGAAAGTCACTTCCATATAACAATGTTGTGTTAATATTTTTATGACGGTTTTGCTAGTATTTGTATTTTCTATTGCCAAAATATTCGCTTGAACAAAAAACTATTTGTTTTGTTACTTCGTTACGCAAACAACACTCGGCTTTTTGCTAACTGTCCGTTGCTTGGATTACAAATAGATAATAGAAAGATAAATTTACTATACCATTAGGAGTCGTATTTTATTGTTTCAGAAAAACGAGTAGGTACAAGGTAGCTACAAGTAGGGCGCGGCTATACCGTAAGGAGACTGCATATTATACTGTCTAACATTCACAGGGTAAACGTTTCGGATTGGCACCACCAGGTGGTAGGTCCGTCGTCATGCACGTCCCCGTTTATAAAAAAGTTACAACCTTCCTTATGTATTCACTTCAGTAAGGTACAGGTGTTACATAAGGTGTTACATAATTTTCTTCTAATTGGCAAAGATTACACTGCACTTTATGTTACGTGAACTGCAGTCTAGACAGACAATTATCTATCGGCGGATACAATTATTTCGGCCTACTCAATTGCTACTTAATGCTTCGTTAAATTGTCCCAATGTAGGTATAATTTATCAATCACAGGACTTTCATGTCGATCATAGGGCTTCAGTTATGCTAAACTTTCAACTTTTGAGAGCTATATTTTTAAAATTGCCCTTACAAAATTACCTCGTGCCTACTTTAAAGTCATATTTATATATTTAAATAAATTTATTTAATTTCAGAGCCATTTTCAAGTCGGTCTTCTACTAATATCTTGCGAACTTTGCCAGCTCCTCTGACTATAAAGGTAAATAGACTCCTACTAATCCTTATTAAAACAACGCAATACATCATGTACAGTACACCGCACAAGTACAACAATGGCATAACACCACTACCTCTTCCGCTGCATCTTGTCACCGTGACTGTACGTTTTGCTGAAATAAGGCAGCAGATTCAAGTTTCAACAATAACGTTGCTCCTACACCCGCATCGTTTATAACGTGGGCACGACGTGTTAAGATATACTATTTTCTTATGATAATTTATATGCGTCTTGAATTTGTGATGTACTGAAATTCGGGAAGATTTTTTGTATGAAATCTCGGACTGAGGTAAGAGTTTATGAATAATATGCTGTGCTAGCTTAAATTAATTGGAATGTGAGGTGTTTCTAGTTACTGTGGTTTAGGTACTGTCGAATTTAATGAGCTATAATCTTCTAATTGTGTGTGTGCACAGTTTTTTATAAATAAACAAAATGATAAAATACAAGTCTATCCACCTTTAAATAATATTTCTACGAATAAATTCTTCAGTAGGAATGCTAAATACATGTTCAAAACATGGCACATAATTTTACAATTTGAATTTAGAATTGTCGATACGATAAAGTTTCTACAACTATTTACGTAAATGCCAACGTTGGAATTCAACATTGATAAATAATAAATTACAATAATGATGTTATTACAGGATAGAGATTAGCACTGGCGTTGCGAATAACTTATGTAATAAAATAGTGTACACGTATAATTATTATGTTGTATAAGTGATCAAATACCGGATTTGACAATTTATGATGGTCCTGGCGTAGTTTTTACCTACAAAAAACTTGTGATAAATACGTGACAAAAGCCAGCGTCTTGACCACACCACAGGGACTGTCAAATGATAATAAAAAAATAAATATAGAAATAATAGGATAATTTGTGTGCTTTTTGGTGTGAGCCTAATTGCCCCTTACTTTATGGTAAGATTCATACATCATACATACGAAAGGCATTTAAGTAATCACATCTGCCAGCTCCAAATGTGTGTATCGCGTGAGATAGCAATTAGGCTTTAGCCATATTTTTAAGCGCCGCGCCGCTTCAAATGTACCGAATTTAAGCACAACGCAATTATAAATGATGATTGATAAGTCAGAACAGCGTTTGCTAATGTAAACGATCGCAATGACGTCACATTTCTGGGTATGGGCTCATTACATTCTGGGTTTTTTTGTATTGCTGTAAAATTGGATCGGGCTTACTCTTTGAGAAATAAAAAAGACTTTTGTTTATTTTATTTTTTTAATGTTTTTATTAACGTTTAATGCCTCACCAGCCTTATATGACAATTTCCCAATATGAAAGGATCGAAAATATTGTAACGGGACATATAAAATACATATAAAACATAAAATATATATATAAAACAAAATACCACATATAAAATCCATAAAAGTAATATAAAAATACGTTTATTTGTTAGTTCGGCCTTATTTCGTACATTTAATTTTTTTAATGTAGTAATAGTTGTTTTGAAACCACAAACAATTCTATGTTCAATTTTATGTTACAATCACTAACTCACCACACTATGCAAGAAAAGAGGCAGAGAAACATAAACAATAAAAAATAATCTTCAGTCCTTGTCTTAATTTTATTAAGGGTCGGCGCAGAATGTCTTGTCTTTCCTTTTTTCCAGACAACCACATCGCTATCACTCATGTCACGTTCATTCATCTTGTCTTGACCTTCCTCTTTCCTTACATCGATGTTTATTAAAATAATACTCTCTTTAAATATAAGAGCCTACAATATAGACTGCCTCAGTAGCGTAGTTGTATTACGGTACGGTTACAAAGCTGAGTTCTCGGTTTCGAGTTCCGGGTCGGGCAAAGTGATATTGAATTTTTCTATTCATTATATTATCAGCCCGGAGTCAGGAATTTGTGCCCGATATGGCGATAGGCTCGCCCCTATTACATCGCGGGACGGAACATACAAGGCGAAATGTAGGTGTCCTGGTGGCGCCTCTGCCTACCCCTTCGGGGATAAAGGCGTGAGTTTATGTATGTATGTATGTTAAATATATATTAGTCTGCTAATACTACACTTTAACAGTAATTTTTTCTGTATTTGACCCCTGTTTGTATCAGCCCGTATATGTCCCACTGTAGGCCTCTACAAACGAGGGTACGATTGTGAGGTGTTAAGCCATATTATAGTGGCCTATTATAGTAATATAGTCCATATATTTGACCCATATATTCAGTATATCTACGACTTTTTCCACAACTGCTGACCTGATTTTATAAATTAATACATTAGTGTCAATTCATAAAAATCTTGATTTACCCAAAAATCACCTACCAAAAGATACAGATATTTCTCACATTCATTTGCAAATCAAGATCCCCCACACAACTTCATACAAACGGCTTTTAAGCTCAGCGGTTGTCAAATAAATTCTATTTTATACCATTTATATCTATCGATTATGCAAAATCGCACACAGAATTATGTACATGTCTAAGAAAATACCTCTTTAAATGAAAATTTATATCCTATTTGACACAAACGTCTGTACTTGGATAACATTATAAACCAACAGCCCGGGGCCGCCAGACTTTCGTCATTTTATAAAAGCTGAATCTTTGTCTGCGATTGCCTCTGACATAGGCATCAAACGATCAGCTGTTATGAAGTTCCGATCGCGGTGGCTTTAGAAGTAATCAGCTTTAATGTGTCTGGTAAGATAAGAGAACCATCAACAGAGTCTGGACGCCAAGAAACCCTTTTTTGATAGTTGCTTTAACAACATATTTAAAATTCAGCTTTTATACTATAACGCATGCAAAAATAAATTTTATGACAGTTTAAAGATATCGTAATATATGTTTATAATTTTGCCTCCTTTTTTCAATTGTGCAGGCAAACTTTCAGCTTTTATAAAATGACGAAAGTCTGGCGGCCACGGGCTCTTGCTTTATTAGCTGAGAATAAACGCTTACATTACACATGTATGTTTTCAAAACGCCTGTCCAGATGCAGAAGCAGTCCTTACGTTACGCAACAAAATAATATTTCACAATCTCGAGGATCTTAATACGAGAGTGCGTCATAGCACAGACAAATTATATGAGCATTAATTATGACATTTGTATTGCAACTCAAAACTAAGGTTGCTAAATAATTAAAGTATAGTTATGTTGTAAACGTTTTAGAAGGGATTGTATCTTACAATTGGAATAGTCATACGGTATCGAGTTGATTTTTTTATTATCTGCCTGAGCAGGCAAACGGACATGCGGCCTGCCTGATGGTAAACGGTCACCGCCGCTCAAGGACCTTTGCAGTGCCAGGGGCCCAGCACAACCAGGTCGCAACCTACCAATAGAGACTATAGAATGCTTAGATCGACCAGCATAGCACCAATGTTCTATAATCACAGTTTTATTACCAGTACGAATCGGTTAGTATCTCGGTCAGTACAAGGCTTGGAGTAAAGTAATTAAAGACATCACTTTCTACATTATCCAGTGGAATTCCATTATTACTAACGCTATCAAATCTCCTACTGTATTCTCGGGCTGTTTATAATGGATATAACGTCACTTTCTTGATTTAATTGATTTATAATAAAATTCCTACAATTTATCATCTAACAGAAACAAAGAAGCCTACTCAGTAATAATGTTAAATACATTCAACAAGGTAATTTTATAACGACTATTTACTGTAAATGCCATTTAAATAATCTATCTGCAGTCACAGCTCAGTGAACTAGCGTTAAACAAATGAACGATGACGAAGTACGTAGCTTTGAAGCTGTGATATTAAATTGTGACATTAATTTCATAATTGAAAATTTAATAATAGCGCTCAAAGGTACGGGTACGAAATCGTATTAAATCATGTCTGTATCCTTGAGTGATATGAAAATGTGCTGCTTATAGCACCCGCATTCTATTTTAGTATCATTCTGTCCTCAAAAATCATGCCAAAAACGAATTTCATATCCAAGAACCTCACATAGTATTTCCCAAAACGAAAACATTACTAAAAGTGAAATGTTCGACCTAAAAATTACAATAAGGATCGCATTATTCAAAAGCCATTTAGTTGCCAGTTGCCTCTAACCCAATGAGACATTACGGTACTCTAACAAATTACGGTGCAAATATTACAGTCACATACAACTCCTTAAACATTATATTTCCCAGTACAAAGTCACCAAACCATATACTACTTAGTTGCAAAGGACATTATCCGTGGCCGTAATGTCACCGACAGTAATAAAATAATGACTATCACATCACAGGAAGCAATAAAACGATAACGTGAAACCGCTAACAATGCTGTGGTGTACATAACAGGCGAATGCATTGTCACAAAACGTCTAGATTGTCGTGATAGCGCATGCGCATTATAATTGTAAGCTCAAAGATTAAGGAAAGCTATATGATAGCTCAATAATAATTTTAGTGGATTCTAAATAATTTGAAGGTACTCCATAGCTCAATTAATATTCACGAAGGCTCTACATAAGTTGGTAGGTAAGATTCGACCATTATTAATTAGAAGAGAACCGATCACAGTAGCTCCTGAAGATTATGCATGCATTTTGGAGATTGTTGAAAGCAGTTTTGTTGAGTGAATTCTGAAGCGGGGTAATTCTGTATTTAGAATATTGGATTAGTGGTTTGGGTTTAATAGATTGCATTACGCATGCAACTAATGTAAACCAATTAAATGAAAGATATTAGATGTGTAGACGATGGGAAACAAAAATTCATGTTTTTTACCATAAATAAAAATAATAACGACAACCCTTCATTAATTTATCCTAAACCGCCTACACTTAGATATTTTTCTGACTACAACATTTTTGTCCAAAATATTGGTGACCATAACTAACCAACACCGATATCTTTCATACCCGATAGTATTACTACTTCTGTGCGTAAAATGTGATCTCGGAATACACCCACGAACATCATAAAAGTCCACAAAGGAATAAAACCGCAAGGTGGGTGGCAGCGTTGAATGGAATTGAAGAGTGGCTGCTTATTGTGCGATACGTGGCTTATGATCCCATTTGATCCATATAAATGTGATCCATTGACAGGTGTGTATGGGAATTACAAAGAAGCATTTAAATCCAGCAGACTTTGTTGTCAATGAATACGCTAGTAGCAGAGCAATACCGTAGTCAATTTAAAAGTCGAATGCTGATAATGCTATGACTTCTTCTGGAAGGGAGAATTATAACTTCTTATCACATACATAGTTGATTAAACTTTTTCATAGATTTTATTTACAAAGATGTGGATATGCATCTGCAGTTCTTTGCCACAATAAAATAGGTTCCATGCCTTTATCATCCTTAAGACATTACATCTCCATTAAAGAATTTCACAACTCGAAGTGATTTTTAACCATAAAAAAACTACTAAAGGCTTCCCTTCAGGTATTTTTGAACAGAATTGGAGAGTAATATCATGTTCACCAGTCTTCCGCGAATTTACGCAAAGTCCTGCTTCATCTGTCCCCAACGAATCATTACGATCGTTGCTATAGGTACTTTCTTGTATTGTTTTTATGAATAATTAAAAAAAAATTTTCTTTAGAAGGCGGTAGATTTTTCATATGCAAGGGGCCGTATAAAAAAGGTACCATCGCTTTACTTAGTTCTACCGGCAAGCAGCAATGTAGTGTTTTGATTTGAAGTGGTGTTGCTCTTGTGTATAGACAGGCGTGACATTTCCTGGCTATCTCCTCGTTTACACAATTAGTTTAAAAATCCTCTAAATTATCATTCACTTTTGTCCGAAGTTTCTTACACGTCAGTAAAAACACCATACGTTCTTCCTACCCATACGTGATTAAGCAATGCTCAATAAGCAAAGGGTATAATAAATTTTACGACCAGAATTAATCCGATGACGTGGCTCCTCCGTCTTCTGTAATTGTGTCAGTGGCTTCCTCGTAATAATTGTGACGTCATCGTAATTCGAGTGTGGCAACCATTATTACCAGAGGTTTGACAGCTAAACAAAAACACGAACAGAATTTGCAAGAAAAGTATGAGATATTTTTATTACGTATTATTAATGAGTAGATGAATAGGGTTGATGAAAAGCGAAGTTTTTATTCTAGAATTTGCAAGAAAACCATGTTACTTTTAAACTACGTATTAATGAGTTATTAAGGCTAGATACATAGGGTTTGTGAAATTCGAAGTTTCTGTTCCATGTGTGTAATATGGCAAGCCTATTAGGGTATATAATTGTAGTTTAATGATAATAATGATGAAATGAGGTTGTAGGATAATGAGATGTTCCAGGTACAACTGCATTCGTGGAAAATGGAAATTCATGCATTCTGTAATGTAGAAAAAAAAGGTAACTATAAACTTTACCAAACATTTGTCTTTGCCGTAAACTACGTACAAATAATTTTGTGTACAATATTCTACACAAAGGAATGAGTTATAAATATAATTTCACATAAAGCAACAATAAAATTCACGTTATAAAAGTATCATTTTCGTAGTAATATATATGTCGGTAACGTTCTCTATATTCTTGATATCATATTTCATATAATATTTCAACGTCATAAATATAATTCCCGTTTTTTTCATCAAAACCGTCCTGTCTCGTCGCTTTGGCAAATTGACATTGTGATATTCGACTACACTGCATGTCAACTATATAACCTGCAAAATTTGTAAGGTCCTTGGAGTGCAATAGCACACGTAATATCCGAGGATCAACTTAAATTGGACGATCAATAACGTCATCTTGCGACGTGTTTGAACTGACACTTTTCAGAATTCCGAATTATCTGCTGGTCCAAGCTTTGTGTCGGCGAACAATATTATTATGAGTGTTTAAACATTATGTTAGATAATTTTATTGTTATAGGGATTGAAAACTATTGCCACAGTTTTTTAGGTTAAAGCTCAAAGCGTACATATATCTTATGTATGTGTATATGCTTAAGAAGTGAATTACTTCTTTATTCTAATGAAATAAACAACGATTTTCCAATTGAATAATTTTGAATATTACATGGTTTATAATTTTCTCATAGGACCTTAAATTGTATTTTAGTGCCGAATACGTGCATTATTTTTATGTCAGTATATTAAAAAGTATAATAAATAAATTAAATCAAGAATTCTCGTATGAACCGCGTCCTAAGTTCATGTTTACCGAACTCTGTGGTCACCGTGCGGGTCATAAAGCTGCACTTCCTTAGAACGAGCTGCAATCGACCAGTCCAGGCTGACCCCCCATTGGCAACGACCCCAACAAGCATGATATACTTTTAAATGACCCGGCAAGGCAGGACGGGTCAATTTATATCGGACACCCGTGTTGTGTGGTAACAGCATGCGAAATAAACTATCACAACAGGGAGATACCCGGTCCCCGGTGTTAAATTCCCTCTTGTAAGGGTGCAGTTTATGTGAAAAGTATTCATCGTGCTCGTCGATAAATACCGTGTAATGTAAGCTTGATAGCAACTTGCAAAGAGCTCTTAAGACGAGCTATTTAAAGTACCTACTCTAGGTTAAAGTTTGGCTTTCTATGGCTTTTGTATTTTCCTTTAAACCATATTACGCTGAGTTTTTGGTTTCTCACAAAGGCTGAAGATGGGAGTTTACCGCGAAGCTTCAATCTCTGCACTGCGACAATATTGGTTTGATCAACAAATTTTAACTTCGAGGGGAATTGTAATGGCGCATAAAACTCTGTGGTTCAATATAGTTTTTAAAAGCTTGAGCTCGAGCAATAATAGTCTGGTTAAGTAAATTATAGTTATTAACAATACATAAATAAAATATTGTCATTAAAACATGCAAAAAAAGCAAACAAATGAGAAATCCAGAAAACACATTTCATTTGTAGTGGTAAATAGGTCGGCTGCATTATCCTTATTCAGAAATATTACTTAGCCGAGCCGTATACAAGAGTACGGAGGAAAATTCCTTTTGTTTGTCTACTATTAATACTGTTTCTGAGTGAAAGATATTTCTCATAAAACGAGTATCATCTAACAGATGTCCTGATAGGACGTAACATGAGAGACGTGAAATTGTGGTGTTTCGTATAGAACTTATATGTACGAGCGTTTCAGGGCGTGAGTTGTAAGTTGGAAAAGTGAAGCATATTGTATTTTGTCTTTCATGAAATATACTTTGTATGTGTCATTTTATATCAGCGACAGATACAAATAACTAATGTGAAGTTATTATTGTTCTACCCGTCACAGCATTTACACGTTGCTAATATATAAGCTGATTTTACATGGTATGGAATGATTAAATTAATACATCCAAAAGTGAGAAATTATAAGCGTCACAATACCCAGATCTTTAAATCATTTTGCTCCGCAAATTACAGAAAGAAAGAGAAAGATATTTCCCCAGTAATAGGAAGACGTAGGTTAAAAAAATACAAATATTTGTCATGATACGAACACAGATTTCCACAGACAAATGATCGACCACTATACCATGTAGGTTGTCAAAATAGACGATATTGACTCACGACAAGCGACTTAAGTAAGCAACCCATAAGTTATGCTATAAATATTAAAACATTACAAAATAAGCGATACGATTGCAATTGAAAAACATTACATGTTTATACGGCAATAATATTTTCTCACCTATAAGGTAATTGAATACATATTTAAACATATATTACAAACTGCTTTAAAATATAAATAATTAACAAGGTTGCAATAAAACTGCTGGCCTCAAATGCAAAGTATGTCGTTAGTAAAGTGATATTTTATCTAAGCCCATATAATTAAATTATAATGACACATAAAATGTTTAAATTAATTTAGAATTTGTTCTATGCTAATATATCTCGACATTATTAATGTATGTTATGCAATTAGAAGTTTATAGCTATAGTAAAAAGTATAATAATATGTCTTTATTTGTATTTTCTAATATAATAACTAGCTACTCTCTAACTAGTTACTCCGCTCCTTGTGTCGTAACGAGACGTATAGCGTAAAAACTAAGCCTGCTTTTTCAGTGTCCGCGATAAATTTTGATTGACAATTATCCCACAGGATCCGTGTGTTTTTTCGTATAAAATGCCTATGTCACTCTACGAACCATAAGCTACGCCTATGCTAAAATTCACGTCAATCCGTTGAATGGTTGCTGTGTACGGGAAAACCAACAAACACTTCAACTTTAATTTTCATAAATGGTATCAATAAAATCAAATCAGTCTAGTAATTTAAGACATTAGTATCACGTAAAAAAATTGTGATTCTATTCGTACCTTACCGAATCAAAACTAAACACCTCAAAATTCACAACGGATCTCTAAAACTAGAGCATATAACTTATTAACCACATTTAAATTGACATAAATCCCTATCTATTCAAGACGCGGTGGACCAAACGGCGGATCGACAGATAATCTCATAAAAATAGGTGGGTGAGAGTGGTGGTGGGCGAAATCCCATTATGTGCACCTCACAATAGGGACACAATAGCACCGTCACGGTGACTCCACACTGGGTATGCGCTGCAGTTTCATCGCAACGGTTGAATTACAACCATTATTAAAATTATTGGGTGTTCAAGACGAGCTTTGGATACGGTCAACGCGTAAATAGAATAGTTATTGTCACATAGGAATTCAATTGAAGTGTTTATTTTAAGTATGGGAAACAACAACAACGGTAAGCGTAGCAGATGTCCGCTTACAAAGGGAAAGACACATAAATACATACATAAACTCACGACTTTATCCCAGAAGGGGTAGGCAGAGGCGCCACTAGGACACCCACATTTCTCCCGATATGGCCCGTCCCATGATGTGATAGGGGGCGAGCCTATCACCATATCGGGCACAATTTCCTGATTCCGGGCTGATATGTAATGAATAGAAAAACCCAATATCACTTTGCCCGACCCGGGATTCGAACCCGAAACCTCTGGTTTGTAGTCGTACCGTAGTACAACTACGCCACCGAGGCAGTCGTTAGTCAGCAGTGAAAGAGTACTGATTAAAGGTTTCAAGAAGTTGCTCGATGCAGACCGCATTCAGTCGCAGTAGAAATCTTAAGCTTAGGAATACTTTCTGGGGCTGGAGATGATCATGATGATACCGTCAATCATCCGAAAGTTAATTGCTATGTACCATCGAATTTCCAAAAGTCTGATTGAATGAATGAAACGATGGCAAAACAGGCGATATCTGAAGTTTTGTAGGCTTATTACTAGGTTTGATAATGGAAATTGGAAAAAAGAATGGAGACGAAAGGAGGAGAACAATCAGTCTCGCACAAACTCACTCACCGAAATGCGACGACGCGACGGCAAAGCTGTTGATATTGTTTTCCTATGACGCAATGGCGCAAGGAAAGCGGCTCACTGATCGATGCTGTCCATTCATATCTAAGACTGTGTAAATCTTAGCCCTTCTAGTTATAAATCAAATAAGTCCTAACATTTAGGTTAGTAAACAGTCATTTCATAATTGAATCATCAATCATTTTATCCATTTGTCAGATTTCTAACTTAATGCCACTTTCTATGCAAATCTTTACTCATTGTATGAAACGCAATAGGACTGAATACACAAAACATGCCTTTATGCAATCGAAGTAACAAGAAAATGGCCTCGCCTGTGATCACAATATAGACTACCAATGTATTCTTACGTGAAAATGTGATTTAAATAATTTTTTGATGAAGTTTTGAGATTGAGAGACACAGACAGTAATTTAGAAATAAAATCTTAAAATATCTGGTATAAATTGTAAAATGAAATGATGCCGCCCGCTGATTAAATCTGCTTCGAGGCATGAATTGTTCAGTAGTTTTTTATAACTTTGGGTGATGATGATTGAAACTGAAATGAACCTGAAGATGAAAAGTAAAGAATAACTTGGACCAAATTGTACGAAATATTCATGTATACAATGCGTGGCTTACGCACAATGAAGGTAGCGCGCAAGAAACTTACACTTACCCACACGCTAATGTTCAACTTGTTTGAGTTCAAACTTATCTAATAAAACAACTGCTATTTTATGGTTAAACTATATAAATTCAAGTCACGTAACCACGGTTATTTTTAATTAAAACCTGTGTAATATATTTCGTGCTAAGTGTGCGCGTAATGTTGAATAATGTGTGTTTAGAAATAAAATTATGAGGAACTTTACTTTCAAACACGTTTTGGTGCCTTTACAAAACTTTTGAGACGTGCAATTATATTGAGGGAAGTGGATTTTTTTATTTGGTCACTATTTTATTCTAAACATTCCAGTATTGTGTATGGGCCTCTTCTATAGCTGAAAGACGTAAGTCCATTACGCTGAGCTACCGAAAGTTGGTGGTTTCCAAATGGTATTCTTGCGAAGAGCATTCTAGTACGCTGGTTTTGTTGCTATTAATTCCATTATTGTAATCATAAATATTAACTAAAGAACTATTTAACCTCGCACGAGACAAGGTGTTCCTTGTCACGTGAGAGGTAGCGAGGTGCGAGTTGGCAGTCAGCTCAGCATACATTACAATATGCTGAGCTGACTGCGAGCCTTCACTAGTTGGAGAGGCACTACAAGAAGATGAATAAATAATGAGAAAATTCCTAACAATAGTAACGTTAATATTCAATTTATAGAAGTAAGATGTTAACAAATTAAGTACACTTCTGTCAAAAGGAATGCCTGGACATTCACGCCAACACTATAATACAAAGAGCACTTAAAACAAACCCTACTAAATTTTAAACACAACATTTACCATATTACAAGCTCACAATCCGAAACCTAGACTGTCCGAAAAGTTGTGAGTAAAGAAAGCGTAAGTACTTAAGTAGTTACTCAGACTCGCAAGTTGATATATGACAGAGATGCGGTGGAGTTGCAAAGTTTAAGGTCACTTGCTTTACTTAACTATATTATCATGGTAAGTAAATTCTTCGAGAGAGCGCGGGAATACACACGGACGCGACATTTGGCAAACTAGTAAGTAGTATATTGAATCACTTAAAGTGAGATTAAATTTATAGTAAATAAATAAATAAATAAATAATAAATAAATACACCCAACAGTCACATACATAGTCCTGACCCCACACTAAGATCGAGTCTTGTGTCGTGGGTATCAGAAACTACGAGAGACTTTTCGGTCTCACAAACACCCAGACCCGAAACAAATACCTGTGGATCACACAAATATTTGTTTCGGTGCGGGGATCGTACCCGCGGCCTCACGTTTCACAGGCGGCGTCTAACCAACTGCGCCACGGAGACTTTCAAATACAATCATGGTCATAACTTGACGAATTCAATCGAACAAACGACCCTAAAGCCCAATTTACACGGTTGTTTCTTGCGGCGAGAATCGTATGTCATTATCGCATGACATAACCGCCATAAGATTATTGTGTTCGGACAACGTTTTTACGATTATTTTTATACGTATATATCCTTTCGATAATCGTATCTTTGAGGCAAAAAACTCTCCACGTTTAAATGGGGGTACTTTAAGTACTGTTGGTACCTATTATAACATTTCATCATCGTTTTATGCTCTAATATTAAAATGCTAGATTTTGTTTCTGATTGATTGATAGCTTTGTTTCCTGGAATATTTTGCGAGACGATTGCGAAAGCAGATCAGCAATATAATATATTTGGCTATCTAGATAGTGTGACAGGTTAAAAAGGTCAGTCATAACAAAATAAATTAAAGGAAAAAAATATTGTTAATTAAAGAAGAACACAACATTTTATTTAACTTGTCTTTATTTTAATTATATTAGCAATAAAGCATTTTTATCGTTTTAATTAAACTCAAATTCCCTTGATCTTCGCTTTAAACATAGGCTTGCAATATGCACCATCGTTCAAATATGCTATTTATAAACATTTCATCTACAAACTTCACGTGTTAAAGACCTTGATCATAAATCAAAAGATGAGTTTTTAAACTGCGTAAACAAACACTTCCTTAATTCTTAAGACAAAGTAATCTTGGATAAGGTAAATAAACAAGACGCCATCAAGATATGAAGCCACGTGTGTAAGCGCATCCAGCTTTCAATTTGAGTTGATAACTGAATCATTTTTATAGTAGCTCTTAAGATATGAAAGCTTGTCTTGGACGCATTACGTATTTATATTATGCGTAGTTTAATTATATTGATAGTGGGAGTACAACGCCGCAATACAAGGGGTTTCAGGTTACTGCGAACTCGTATTCTGCTATTTAACTGCCTAGTTCGCAGTCACTTGGAATTCGCTAGTGTTGCATGGAACCCTGTGTACAGTGTACATTCTCAACGAATTGAGAGCATCCAACGCACATTTACACGCAACTTGGCACTTGTCACACCCGATATCTCTCACCGTTGCCCCTATTACCAACGGATTTCTGAGTTTAATATGACATCTTTATCCGTCCGTCGTAAAATCCACGATGCTATGTTTATTCACAAACTTTTAAATAACAAAATATCATGTCATCACATTCTTGAACATATTAACATATCCGTTCCATACAACAGACCTCGGCGGCCTATTACCGACTTTTTTAGAATCCCCACTTGTAAGACGAACATAGGCCGACATGCACCTCTGATTAGAATCTGTGCCCAATACAATGTGATCAATAAAAAAATAGCCATTGATATATTTAATGATTCCGCGTCTCATTTCAAACGTAAAATAATAGAATGTCTTAAAAAATAATTATTACTCTTGTGTTATATTTATCTTTGTTTAATTGTTCACATTACTTATTATTAATGTGAATTTCACATTTCATTAATCATTCTTTGTTCCTTTTTCCTAGAATTAGTTATTTTGTAGTTCAAGACTGCACATTGTTTTGTTATTCTGAGGATAAGTTTTAATTTTAATTTTATTTATGTAATTATGTTGAGCTGTTTTTGTTTTCTTTTTCTATGAACGTTGTGTACACCTGTGATTAGCGCACATATCGGACTAAAACTTTTATACCATTTCTTTTACACTGTATGATATGTGGCGCTGTTGGTGAACCTCATATATAAATAAATAAATAAATAAATACAACTCGGTTTTCTGTTAAATTTTATTATTTGTGTTTGACATTTTCTCTATTATGTTTTTAGAACTATTTTGTTCGTAAATATTACTGCAATAAACATCACTTAAAGGTGAACAATATTTAATGTTACTAAAGTCATTCCTCCACTTTTCAAGATTTGCCTGGTAACTTATCTTTGCTGTGTTGCAGATGCTCTCTGGCGGTTGTTAGATTGCTTTCGTGGGAATGATTGTTTTTTTTTCAAATTCTATGCCGACAATGCGAATACATTTTACATGACAGTAAATGTAATACAAAGATGACAATAATTGCGATCCCAAAGTATCCTTTAGCAATTAATGGTTAATTGATCTTATTTTAAACAAATGAAGACATACAAAACACTAACAATTAAAGTACACGCAGAACAGAAAACAAAATAGTACTTAAAGCTCAACTATTATGATGAACTCTGGTGCCCAATGAAAGATTAAATTTATGTTATGTGCACCATGGGTTTAGACTAACTAAGCTTGACCATAAATAAATATAAATTAGTCATTATAAATAGACTCCCATTTAAGCCAAAAAACCTAGTGTAAATCATATAAAAAGTGACTGAATTGAACTACGCATATTTTATAGAACCCTAACTCTATCAACAGCCTATCGCCTGACGACAAAACATGCAAACACAATTTCTACCATTACCAACCAGTTGGGTGGGTTTCGACAACTGGCGTCACTTTTCCCAGGAAGTCTGCGTATAAAGGCGTAGGAACAAGATAAAAACAGCCACGTAGTATCAAGTTACTTTCCTTATAGTGAATAAAAACTAGATAACGCTGTATTTGTTACGGCGATGAGATAGAAGCGATGTCAAATGGTAGGCGTGTTACCGTTATGAGGTAAGACAATTTTGGTTTTATGATGTTTGGTTCTTGGATCTTACTAACATACATACATAAGTACATAAACTCACGCCTTTATCCTCGAAGGGTAGGCAGAGGCGCCACCAAGACACCCACATTTCGCCTTGTATGTTCCGTCCCACGATGTGATAGGGGGCGAGCCTATCGCCATATCGGGCACAAATTCCTGACTCCGGGCTGATAATTAATAGAAAAATCCAATATCACTTTGCCCGACCCGGGACTCGAACCCGAGACCTCAGCTTTGTAACCGTACCGTAATACATCTACGCCACCGAGGCAGTCATCTCACTAAATATGGCCCATATCATATCTTATACTATACACGTAATATATCCTTTTATTAATCTCAATCCAGCACTAATGAGAGGTCGAAAACTATTTTCGAAAGGTGACCCCAGTCATTAGTCAAAAGTTCGAAAAGATTATATTTCAAAGTAATTTATTTCATCTCATTATTTCTTATTTATAACTATGATATCTTGGTAAAACATTTATTAAGAATAAATTTCTGACCAAACTCAGCGGTTCTGTGTCTCGATTTTATTCTTAACGCAGCTTTCATTATGCGGCGTGTTGAACAAGCATTTTATTAGTGCGTTTTATTCGCCTATTTTTGTATCGACGGTCAACGTCCTTTGTGGATTGTTTTGTTCATGATTAATTTTCATGACGTAATCTCGTAAATAAGGTAGCTGGCTAATATAATTTTATAACGTCAATGGGCCGTAATATATTATTATTTTCCTATACGTGGGCGGTTGGGATGGCAAAATGTTTTTTTTTATGTATAGCTGTAAATGGCGAGACGAGCACGCCATTCACCTTATGGTAGCGATATGAACGCTCATGGACAGTAGCAAAACCAAACAACACCATAAATTACAAAGCAATGCTTTGCATTCCACTGAACTCGCCATCCTGAGACATTAGATGTTAAGTCTCATTATGTCCAGTTGTTACTCTGGCTATTCTTGAAATATGATCTTTCTTGTGCTAATGCGAAGTTGCGTTTTATGTTGGCACTAAATGTTTTTTTGTTTAATTCATCCATCATAATCACTTGGGCGAATATATTTTACAAGCTTTTAACTAAGCTCCTAGTCTATGCCGTCTGTCTTTTTTTCCAACATTACAACATAGCCTCTATAATATGTTAAATCTCATAGTTAAAGATTTTTAACTATAAGAGTGTACATTTTAACATATAAGAATCAAATAGCACAGACCCATACCAGAATTAAAAAAAAAACAAAAACAATCCTTTTTTTCTAGTCTTGAAAACGGTAATACACTCAAGACTCAATATTGAAGCGCTTCATCATCAAAATCATCGGGTTTGATTCCTCGCTAGGGATATTGTTTTTTTTTAAGGAGACTGTCCCGCCCTCACACCCGCCACAGCAACTTCTGTACGCCAGGACGCATTTTAATGACACTGAGCATTGAAGCTCAGCGCGTCTCCGGGAATTTCTTTAACCCGCAATGAAATTAATCACAAAGTTAAATCAGATAATAGGAGGAGTTGGAAATAAATTATTGTCCACTTCCCTCCCTAATGAAGCGCTTATAATGTATACCAAAAACTTATTAAAAACTAGGCTAGCATCAGTTTAACTTATATAGGGTACAATATTCAAGATGCGTGAATGCGACTCTCTCTTTGCTGGTATTTAAGACGTAATTGTTCTTAAGCAGAAAATGCTACTTCAACTTAGATTCTTGAAATTGTTGATTTAATTCTAGTACTGATAAGGAACTACTACTATTTTCTTCTAAAACAAACGTCACTCCCGTAAAATGCTCTTAAATCTCCTCGAATCATTGATTCAATTCATTACCAGTATCCTGCAGCTGTTTGTATTTTAAAGTATTGGTAAATTTCGATTTAAAAATACCCCACTGAGACCTTAATACAAATTATAATCTTTAAAAAGCGATTTGTACTTATACGTAATTTTATACTGCAGAAAAATATTCATAACATCGCTTATTTCCAAGAAACGTTTGCTATAATTGGCATCATCGCCTTACTAGAACAGTAGCACAACGCAGCCATAAAACTATTTAGCTGATTCTGCGGGCTGTTAAGTCTTTAACTCATCTACTGAATGAGTAACAAAATATGACATCACAAAGAACCACAGATGTGTCGTCGGTAGCACACCTAATAAACGTCGATGTAGGTACATCTACGGGCAATGCACCATTTTGATGAATCAATAAAATTTAATTGCAATCTAAAGATGTTTAATAACTTCCGCGCGTACATTGCTGGTAATGCTCGTAAAATTGTTTACATCGGTTGTGAAACTTTATCTATGTTAACGGAAAAATGGGGCTCGGTTATTTAGACGACACATTTGATTTTAATAATTGAATAATAGTATTTGTAGTATATATCCGTCAATAAGAACAGAACCAATAATATAATATACATATATGCGATAGACGTTGTAAGAAAACTTTATAAGCGGGCAGTCTGACTTCGCAGTTGTTTTTGGTCCACTAGAAGGATTCTTGGGATTCTAAATTATTATGGATCGCATATTTTTTACAATCACCATGAATTCAAATTCATCAGAAATCAATCTACATGCATGTTATATTCGT
Source organism: Deilephila elpenor (assembly GCA_949752805.1). NCBI lineage: Eukaryota > Metazoa > Arthropoda > Insecta > Lepidoptera > Sphingidae > Deilephila > Deilephila elpenor. Next base: position 9,212,955 of record OX457107.1, on the reverse strand, counting down.
TGCATGGGATTGTAAAAAATATATGCCAAATACTTGGGGTTTTTTATAATACAATTTTGTGTCGTTTAGACCCAATAATAATTAATTATGCCGCATTCTTCAAAGATATTAATAGCGTGAATGTTTTAAATATTTCGGCAGTCCGTTGTTTGGAATTTGTAAAGATCGATCAAGTATTTTTAAGTGTAATGTAGCACCTTTATCACAGATTCTTTGTAAATTAACTTAAATTATTGAGACTAAAATTAATTTAATGAAGCGGATTTTACATATTTATACTTAAAATCTAAAAATCACAGCACATTTTTGTTTAGAAAATAAAAAAGTATTTCGTCGTGGATTACTTATAAAAAGCTGTTTTGATGATCGAAACTGCGGTCTCTCAAAGCCTTGTTTTGTCACGAACTAAATGATTGAATATCGTGACAATCGCCGCATTGAGTTCGAAATTGAATGGTCTTCTAACACGACTCACCAGACTGAAACTTGGCATTATGATATGCTTCACTACTCAGAGACTGTCTGGCTGTAGCATATACTATACTCATATTTTAAAGAGGAAAAATTTGATTGTTTCCTTTGTTTGATTGCATTAAACTCTGAAATTACTGAACCGATTAGAAAAATTGTTTCACTGTTAGGAAGCTACACTATCCTCGGGTGACATATGCTATAATATATTTAAAAAAAATAGGTGTCCTTACCAAAACTCCAATTCTTTACAAGGTGTAAAAAAATTACCTAAAATGTGGTTGATGTGAAATGGACTCAAAAATTCTGCATCCGGGTGAAGCCGGGCCGAGCCACTAGTTGTTTGTAAAGGCATAACCTAGTTACAACAAAACAAAGCTCGATTACCTATACTATAAGTGCTAAGGGTTAAAACGTCGTGACGCAGGAGGACCATTCTCACATTTCCTCAAACTAAGGCGGCGTTAGAAAACTTTTATCACAGTCCGCTTGAAGATAAAAGTACAGTTACCATTAGTTGAATATGCTATCGATTAGACCCAACACTCATTTTTATATCATAAAATAAGCGATTCTAGATGCATCGCAGATATTTAAGAACGAAGTATTTATTATATAAGATGAAATGAAAAAGAATACTCGCAGCACCAGAATACTTGGAAGATGGTTTTTTGACAAGATTCAGTGATAAGGCTGAAAGAAACTCGTCAGTAAATCCATTAGTTCACGTCTCATATCTGAGCAACCGGTGTACCACCACGACATACTCCCAATCCTGACTTCAATATTTCCAAAATCACTCCAAGAGATCGCCTTCATGACGAGTTCCATTAATCGTCCACACGAAATCCCAATAATCGATAAACCAATCACGGCGTATGCACGGTTCTAATTAACGTCATTCCACCCAACCGGAAAGTCACAAAGACATGATATTCGGAACAGGACGCTCATTTCTGTAAAGCCCGTGTGTGCCCGGCCGCCCGTGACACGTTTCAACACAGACTCGGCAATCAAAGTTGTAATTAGCAGCTAGTGAAACAGCAAATTAAACGTCCTTTCATCTGACAAATTTACGTGAGACCCTAGCAACAGATTGGGCTGCGCGAAACTGGGTGACAATCTTGTTTCGCTCGTGTTTTGTTTGCTTTTGTGTCGCAATTAACTGTAGTAAAAAAGTGTGTCGCAGCTGGATGAACTTTGCGTACTGGATTGGTATGGGCGATGATTTGGAACGTGCATTTAGACTTAAATGCAATGTTTAAGGCGCTATATCATTTAGACGCAACTGGAAGCAGGAGTTCTCACTTAGTAGCTTGTACTATAGGACCTTTGTATGTATGTAAATATTTTCCCTTAGTACTTTATATTTGACTTCTTCAGTCGCATATCTTTATATCAGAGAATTATACCTTTTAGCTCAATAATTTGTCACCCGCTTTGCTACAAATCGAAAAGGGAAATTAATTTCCAAATTCTATTATTTGTTTTCTTTTTGACGAAAGGACGAAGGACGCAAGGAGTTAGAAAGAGTTCCTTAGAGACTCGTCGCGCTTCATTGCTGTGTTAATTGTTGCGTCAGTATCAGTATTAGCCCATATACCTCCCACTGCAGGGCACGAGCCTCCTCTATAATCGAAAGTACGATTGAGTACAATTGATAATTGTTGCGTGCTACTGTGAATTCAAGTAAAAGTTAGAGTAGGGGGTATAAGGAAGGCATAGTTTCTTTGAAGAGAAGTTACCGATACTGGCTGATATTAATTTCAAAATAAAAAACAAACGTGGCCTTATTTCATACAACTGGACATGTACTAAAAAAAAAGAAATGCTTAAAGTTATAAAATACTGACCGATAAATTTAAGAAAAATAAAAACAAAAATGACGTCACCATAGTGCACTGTGGAGTGGCGCGGCATGCTTATTCTATATCTAAGAATACGTTAAGTAAACTGGCTTGTAAGTTAAACACTTTTTGTGCGCATATCATGACCATAATGCTAGTCGTTGTGGGTGCGTAAAAACTCCTGTTTTCTAGACAATCTCGAGTTATCTTTATGACCTGTTTTTACGTTCATCTAGAAACGTTAATGTCTGTCACCGACGTTTGTATTGCTTTCCTGTTTTTGTTTTAGAGAGCTGGGTAGAAAGATGTTACGGATTTATAACTTATAGTATTTAATTACCTGTTATAATAATTGAAAAATAAGGCGTTAAATGCGCGTGCATCTTCGAAGTGAGAAATGAATTAAAAATTATTAATAAATATAAATCTTAACACTAGGTAAAATATTCATATCTTTATCTGGTATACCAACAAAACCATACATTTTGAAAAAAGGCCCAAACGAGTTTCGTTTTGCGTCGAAGGCTTATTGTATTTTTTTATGAATTACGTATATTTAATATTACGATCATAAACTTTGATGTTATAAGTAATTTTCTATGTCCCTTGGTATGATTTTTATGAGCGTGTTTATGAGTATCAAAAATGGCTTTCAAATTTGTAATATTGCGGACATAAACCCAGCTGGAGCTTCATTCTAGACACAAACACTGTCATTAATCTAAATCCATTTGAAAAGCGAACACCATACGCAAGATATAAAATGCAGTAGTTACAGTGACCCGTACAAATGTATTGCATCTCGGGATCAATCAGTATACAGTCGGTTTTGATAAGGCTGACACAATTATGTCGACGCCAAATGATACGCATCTTTCATCAGCCGATACTTTTTTGGCCAACACATCGCTCACCATCAAACGATATGCCATCACTTCGTCGGTAAAAAAAGGAAAAAAAATATGTGTAATCTTTTATACATTGAAGTTCGATATCGAAATTTAATTATAAATGCTTCACTTAACGATAGTTGCAGGCGTCACAGAACTCGAACGTTTCGGGAATACCTCTTTTCGCCACATAGCGCGGTCGCGTGGCAATTTGAAATTAAGAACGCAAATTCGAAATTAGAACTTCCCCGTTTTATTCTCAAACGATATTGTTTTCGAATTTTGTTTTGCGACCAGTAATTAACAGTTAATTTAACTCTAATGATATATTGGAAAATGTTGTTTTCGAACCGATTTTATCGAATAATATTTGTGGAGATAGCAATCGCGTAATAATAATAATTTATTGGAAACGAGTCGTAATTTTTAAGCTAAGTTTAATTTTATAACATTCCTCAATATACATATTATGTCGTTTTTTTTAAGAATATATGCGTTTCCGTTACGAATATTACCTATTATAAAATAAAAACAGGCAAAATAGCCACTAGATTTATTCAGATATACTGCAAAACCCAACGGGCATGTGATATTAAAAAGCCTACTTTTTCGTAATGGTGTAGATACTTTACCAAAGCTACACAAAATTACTAAACCGCACTGATAGGCCACAAGTAATTACCATCGTGTTCGTGTGGCGTCTAGATGTAGGTTCACCCAGAAATTCATCATTAGGTATGGCTTTTATGCCTATATCCTTTCTCATACCTCTTGACATAGTCTTCTAAACTAAACTTCGAACCTAACTACCCAAGGTATCATGATTGATCGATGTACAACTGACCACTAATCCAGTGGCTTTTTCAAAGAACTTTTTGGCGTGTCTAAAGGACTGCTTATATTGACATAACGTAAACGCTATTTGATAACATTTTATGTAATAGGTATAATAAATATTGAAAATAAAAAAAATGTGACTAGTTTCATCGACCAGCTATGCAAGTAAATCTCGAGATTACTTTCCTCGATAGCGTACGATTAAATTAATATTAGAAAGTACTAGAATATTTTCACTTTTCCGGTATCAAGGAAGCAATGTATAGGAAATGTGACGTCACAACTTAGCAATTTACTTTAAACCGCGTAAATGCTTTTTTTTTGGTGTCTTATTATTAGGCCATATACGGCGTGATTAATCAGTAAGGGTCTTTGTTTAATAAACTAAGAGATGTTGTAAACTTTCACCATACACCCTATTGTAGTACAGTGAATTTTAAACTAAGTATCGACATTGCATGCGTGACCCGAAAGACGAAACACTTGCATAGGTCACTATATCGTGCTTTCCACCATCGTATACGGTATTTACCAGGGAAGAATACATTATTATTAAAGGAGGAATAATAAATAATTACCCCCACCAAACAGCAGTGTAAATGCACTGTTGTGTGCCGGTTTGAAGGACATTTTAGCCAGAGCAACTACTGGACATAATGAGACTTAACATCTATGTCTCAGGATGGCAAGCGCAGTGGAATGCGAACATCGCTTTGTAATTCATGTAGTTCTTTTGCTACTGTCCATGAGCGGTCGTATTGCTTACCAGGCAAATGATATGCTCGTCTCGCCATTAATTGCAATGCCAGCATAAAATTATAATCGCTCTGTATTTACATATTTCGAAAAAAGCTTGGCTAGTTTGTTACATGCATACATACATAAACTCACGCCTTTATCCCCGAAGGGGTAGGCAGAGGCGCCACCAGGACACCCACATTTCGCCTTGTATGTTCCGTCCCATTATGTGATAGGTGGCGAGCCTATCGCCATATCGGGCACAAATTCCTGACTCCGGACTGATACTGAATAGAAAAATCCAATATCACTTTGCCCGACCCGGGACTCGAACCCGAGACCTCAGCTTTGTTACCGTACCGTAATACAACTACGCCACCGAGGCAGTCCTAGTTTATTATTATATCTGTATTTATATCTATCCGTGGCACTTCAACAGTTCCCAGGGCAAGCATCGTGAGATAAAACACCCTCTTCTAAGCTCAATGGATTAGTGCATCATAGATGAGTTTATGAGCTTGGTTCATTGAGTTTTTTTTATTTTTTTATTTTATTTTATCGTAACAATTTAGAGTATTAGTGTGTGACGGTTAGATTCGTCCGATGTTTGATTTCGTGATGTTAATTTTAGTATTGTGACAATATTTGCTATATCTTAATTTATTTATACGTTTGCGTGCGAAGCTTTTGTTTGGCTAAAGTTAGTATTTTTTTGAATAGTACGTAAGTTGGAGTAAATTGATATTGAATAAGTTTTTGTTTTTTATTTCTTATGTACAGCAACAGACCGAACTATTTTTTAATTGAAACAATATTTGATCCGTAAGCTAATGTAAAGGTATATAACAGGTTATTTTCTAACAATTATTACCGCTATATTTCTACATTATTACTGATAGATTTTTTTTCAAATCTATCAGTAATAATGTAGAACCTCTAATTTTCTCTAATAATGTAAAGTGAGATGATAATAGATGTCAAATTAAAGATTGGTTAAAATTTATTATTTTCATTCATCATTTTTATTAATACTAACCTTTATTTACTTTCAAAAATCTGTATCACTCCCTTACCTACACCTACTGAAAACAAATACAATTCACAAAAATAACTCTAATAATTCATACAATTCGTTCTGCTAATTTCCACTCTTATGATTGCTTCATAAATAAACGCGTGTAACATTAATCATTTCATAATGTAATTCTCTTTATTTTTGCTTACATTTTTTAAAAGCGTTCGTCATCGTCTTTCCAAGTATATTAATGAAGCGTAATAAATACTGGAGCCAAAAACACCCATGAGGACCCACCACATTGCAGACGTACAAAGAAAAAAATATATTAATTCATTTTTATAATTTGTTCTTTGACAACGCAATGGATTGAGCCAGCTGTGAAACGAAACGGCAAATGTTCGAACTTCACTGTGATATTTTGAGTAATGCAAACATATTTTTATTAGTTTTTTTTTGGAACTGATAAATTCCGATAACTGATAGTTAATGTGATATCTAAGATATAAGATACCTTAGTGGTCTATAAAACATTGATATCCCAACTGATTAAGCCAGCTGTGAAACGAAACGGCACGGATTTTCATGAGTGACACAAGGATTTTCCGTGGTGCAAGAAAAATAGGTTCCTTGGTGCGTAGGATCGCGACCACTCGGTTTACCATGGCTTTGTTAACCAGCTGCAGCAAAGAGCCTGTCGAAATTTTAAATGATAAATATTTTTACAAATCTTCATATATCTTTAATTCACAGAGAAATTATTATATAAAAAAGAATAAGATAAGATAGCAAGGCCACAGATCAAACTACCAGTTGTATATTATTATTACGCGTTTTATTTTTGTCTTCCACCTCTGTTAATCGATCACATCAATCATACGTGGCATACGTGGCCGGACAGAATAATGTTTTCTGTTAAACAATTAGCTGATAAGCACAAAATTGATTGATTACGTAGCAAAACATTGTTACCAACTGACCTCCATTGTACTATCACTTGCAACTGTTACGAGTCTGGGCCCAGTGACCCGCAGGTCGAGCCCAACGCATACCCGCGCGTGTGTTTTCTATTCTATTCATGCAGTGACATGTTACGTCAATATTTACATTAAATTTTCAATGCGCTATTCCCATTTCACAAAGGGACGAAAGTGAAAAGAATTTTAAATAGAAAACTAAACGAGCAAGTCACGTCTCAACAAAGAAGAAAGATTAAAACCGACTGCCCACTAAGTTTCGAATTAATCCCTCAAAAACAAGATAAAAAGAGCCAGTCGTTACTCCGGCTAGGAACTTTTTCAATATCGCATCCAACAACAATGAACGACGCTTTTTACTTGAGGATAAATTTCGTATCAAATTCCTAGAACAGTTTTGTGTTTTAACGCCAAATTATACGCAGTAATGTGCGACGAGAATAAATTAACACAATGCACTTTTCCGCGCTCCTGTACACGCACGATACGCACACTGTTAACGACTGTACGGAAATACTCTGTGTGTAACGTCCCATATTCTGGCTCATCTCGTCGGCTCGGCTCGTTTTCGGGCGAAAGTCGAACGTGCTTCGTTCGAGTGAAAGTCGATTTTCGTAGTACGCGCACATCGCTTTGGAAGGGCGGCCGTCGCGTAAGCTACGGGCCACGTGCACCTCCACAACTTGCGCTTAGTTCTTCACGAACTGTGTGGGAGGTTAGTCCGCTACAATATAATGCTTCAATGTCATGCGCTATGAGCCGCCGCGAAAAAGCGTCTTTCGCGTACAGCCAGTGACGCGTGCGGGTTAAGTCCACGTGATTTTGACAGTAGAATTACGAAAGCCGGGTATTATCAACAGTGTGATGTTCTGGGTTTGACGCGTAGGAAAGTGTATTGATAACAGTTTGCGTGAATGAATCGGTATTCGGCGATGTTGTAATATCAAGATCAAAGGATGTCTTGGAAGTATTGTTTGGTACAATTTCCGCCGGTCATGGCGATATTTCGGTGAGTGTTTTATATCTATAAATAATTAAGATACGTATTTTCGTACGTTGCGTAAATATTTGTTTTTGTTTGTTTATGTAGAAGGTTTTGATAGACATTGCTTACAATGGATTATACATGCATCATATTTTACCAGATCGACTTGTAAACAAACTTTTCCCTATCGGATATGACTGTCGGTAAAAGTATCGATTTCAAGAGGTGATTAAGATTTCAAATGACCGTAAAGTATTTTGATACCGTTGTGGTCGGGCGTTTTTAAGGGTAAAATTACGGGCCATTATTTTTTTAGAACAAAGGAAAGGTACATAGCTACCGCATTATCCTGCCCCATAATAAATTCATTGTTTATGGGCAAGGACGGTAGTGCGCATGCCCGTTGCTATGTCAACAAACGACCACACCGGATAGCTATATAACAGGTATGAATTTAATGATGAGCGAACCCGTTGATATAAGAAAGAAATAAAGAAAGAAAGAGTAGTTTATTACTAGCACATTACAATTACAAAAATACAAGAATAAATACTGCGCCAGCAAAAGTACCTCTCATTTAGCTAACATACAGCTGAGTAGATATACTTAAATAAAAGCGTATAATTTTCTTTTGTAAACGTCTTTATGGCCAGTATAGCTGTTTATAAAATGTATGCGAAATTTTGCGAAGCCGTCGCCTTTGATGTAAGATCTTGTTTTGGAATTGAGACATTCGTTTATTGATGTTAACGGAATTTTATCAGAATTGAATTACACTTTAATTAAATTTAAACAAATATGTATATTTGTTTAAATTTAATTATTTACGCCATTTCAAATTTGAAGCACGTTAACAATCTTTTAATTTAGTTTGTAGACCAAAACATACATTGCGACTCTTGAGAATTTCTCGATTTTATTTTTTATTATTTAACAGCTTCTGTAGCACAATGGAGGAAAATTCGCTTGTAAAAGGAGAGGTCTTAGGTTTGATTCCCAAATTAAATAAATATTTCTACCGTCTACAAATATTTGTTGTGGGACCGGCACATCACTCGCACATTTTGACACCTATGACACAAAACAAACATCATAATATGAAGTCACCTTTATGTCACATAACAATGGAACTACTTTATATGTATATCTACAAATTAATTATAAGTAAACAAAAACTTTTTACGAAACTTAATTAGTAATTTACAAGACAGCCGTGAAAATTGCCCACATTTTAGACTCGGGTAATTACACGAAAACCAGTTACCAAAGATTTATTCTCACTCGCTTATCACTCGAACGCTTATCGTACTTTCGTATACGGTTTAATTTACTCCGTTTAATTGCGTCACAAATAAATGACACAATTCTGCGTCGCGCACATATTACGTTTTGTGTATTGTCATGGTTTATTACGAACATTTAGCGTTTGTTCATGCTGGTTGCGTAGAATATAGATGAGCCCTTAAGGTATTATGAGAATTATTAATAAGGATAAATTATTTTCATATATTTGCTTGAAAGCTGCACATTGAATGCTTGAATTTATTAAGGTCATTGACACTTGATGGAATTTACGAAAAAACACGATTTATTGAAATAAAAATAGATAGCCAACGATATCATGCAACCAGTACAGTTAATTCCAAGGTCACATTTTTATCAATTTCATTTTTTTTTGTCAGGTTCCAAGTATAGCTGTGTCTTATATCACTTAAACTTTTTCATGAATTCGCAAAAGAAAACATTTCAGAGACGACAGACGATATTACTTTTAATAATACTGCGCCACTGAACTTGTTACCTTACTAACTCGATCAACACTATTGTCAAGCGTCAACGAGTCTCTTAATTTATTTATTGACGAGTCACCAATGATGAAATGAAAATATCTGCCTCGGTGGCGCAGTGGTAGTGCGGTACGATTACCACACTGAGGTTTGAATCCCGGGCAGTGATATTGAATTTTCTATGGTAGCCTACTTAGCCTTTACCTACCTCTGCTGGGAAAAGACGTGCGTTTCTGTATGCATGTGTGTACCAATGATGAACAAAAACCGTTGCGTTTTGAGAAATTCCTTGCAGACACCCAAGGAACAGATTTGAAAAATTAAGAATGTGCAGTACATACCACCTACCATACCCTTTAAAGTCACCTTCACAATTTCCTAATCTAATATCAATATTAAATAATCAAATACAAAACACTCTCACTCGCAAACCTGCCTCGAGTGAGTTCCAATGGTAACCGGTTTTTTCACCTGTTATGTTTCTCACGTTGGCAATTTATTCGCGTGTCATTACAAAGGAGGTACGAAAATAATGAAGCTGTTTATTTCCTTTTGTGAAACTCATTCATATAATACCGCTGTTAGGTTGGATAACTCATATTGTTCGATATTTGATGGTCTTTTCACGCTTGTTGTTCATACGATTACGCCTGTACCTAAGAGACTAGTGTTCCTACGAGACTCGTCGAGCTCCGTCGCTCAGTTTCAATTCTTTGTGCGTCTCTGTTGATCCTGACTGATAGTTGCAGTGGTGGATATGTGTGCGGGAAAGCCTCTATAATTCTGGTTATTGTAGAATGTAGGAATGTGCCTAAATTTGTTGTTGAGTTAGGTGACGGATTGACCTTTGTGGCTCAAGAAAACGGGTGCCACCACCTCGTTAAAAATCCCTTTCTCTTCTTCTCTCTTCAGACACGTGAAGTCTACTCTAGTCCGTCTATCCACCATACAAGCGAAAATAAATAAGAAACATTTAAATTATGATGTCCTGTCGTTGTACGATAACAAATTAAACACTTGACATTTAATTATCTGTTTCTGATAATTTTAATAGGTTTTCAAAATCTGAGCTATATTTAATCACCACTACGTCTATAAAAGTCGTGGTCAGATGTTTTATTGGACGTGTGTGAATGACCGATAGCCGTAAAATAAGTTGATTGACTTACTGGGTCTGGAATATCCGTCCAGAATAAGCTCCCGCCCCTAACCGATCTTGGGACGGATAGGTATAAACTCGGATAATAGTAGGCGGCTTTAAGTTATAGATGAATGCCATGATCATTGAGCCTCCGAGAATCTCAACAAGACTGAGCTGAACAAGACGTGGCAGCTTAACCATGTACAGAATTATGTAAGACGGTGGTACTTATCTTTTAAAGCCAGCCTAATCCAATAACTATGAAAGGTAACAATAATATGGTACTTTATTGGAAATATTTTTTGATTAATAGCCGTGCCACTAAAACGTTCTTAACTCAAAATAAGCTGATAAAACACACCCGGCGAATTCGTTACATAAAAATTCTTTACCTCGGTTTCGAACTTTTAATTCATCTGTATTCATTCTGCGACGGCACGGTTCCCTACATTTGTTTACTTTAGCTATCTCTATGGATACTGTCCCCGTTTTGTCGTAGTTTATTTTCTTCAAGGAAAGCCAGCGTTGGATATTCACTTTACAATTTTCCCGGAAAACAACGCTGCTATTGATCCGGTTGTAAGGTTATGTAACGCTAGATTGTTGTTTTGGTATATATTTAAGGAACATAGTTGCTGACTAATAAAACTATTTTTATATTTTCTTTTCTTTTTTTCACAGTTACTTAGAATGTTACAGGTGAGCATTACGCAAAGGATGCATAACTGGATGAAGATGCTAAAAGAGTTCCAATCAAAATTGACGCAATAGTATAAACAATAGACATATTTACAAAATTATTAATGTTTAGAATTTTAAAAAGGCTTAAAATTAGATTTTTTTCGTTATTAAAATACATAATAATAATAAATGCGATACCTACCTCCAACATCTTGTACCTGTAAGTAAACCAAGACAAAAATAAAGGAGTCTTAATATACATCGTATCTTTTGCAACGCATTTACGATGGATTAATCCACCTGCATATTATGAATGGATGTAGCGCAGTAGCTGTTTACAACACGATAAGAAAGGCATCTCCGTATGAAATGGGTCATGGCGAAACATGCATAATTTGATGGCACCGACGTTGCTTTCCAGATACAATGATGTTAAACAACAGAGTAGAAGGACAAAAATAAGAAATAGGGGCTGTGAGTGTAGTTTAAAAAAATAATCTCTAACCTTCATGTTTAATAAGATATTTGTACAAACATTAGTAAGGCCCAAATTTTTATCGTCAGATAAAAGTTATCCATCAAATAAATGGTAGTCTGACTGTACATAAAAGTCATACAATTGATCAGTTTTATTAAAAAATCATTTAATATTTTTATGGTTGTTTTTGGTTTGAAAAGTGCGTGGTGGCCTGTTGGTAAAAGTGCGTGGTGGCCTGTTGGTAACGGACCAGACGCGACTGCCTACATGTTCACGGTGGTCGCGGGTTCAAATCCCAGGGCACACCTCTGACTTTTCGGAGTTATGTGTGTATTGATAGTCAATCACCACGCACTTTAACGGTGAAGGAAAACATCGTGAGGAAACCTGCATACCGTAGCGATTTTAAAGAATTTCTACGGTATGTAAGTCCGCCAACCCGCACTAGGCCAGCGTGGTGGACTATATGGCCTAACCACTCTCAATCGATTCTCTCGATTGTAGAGTAGGCCCGTGCCCTGCAGTGGGACGTATATGGGCTGATATAGACTTATAGATGGTTGTTTTTAATCCTCTAATAAATTTTATTTTGCTTGAAACAACGTTAAATTAATATATTTCCCCATAAAATTGAGATTATTTTTCCTCCATATTTTTTTTTACTGAATAATTATAGCAATTGCAATGCATCCAGTGGTTCGTGTATCTGATGAGAGATCATCATTTGTTGGTTGACTCTTAGTTGGCTTTCAACTATATTCCGCTGCAAATCTTGTCTTCTGTGACCCACTTACAATAAAACAAACAGATTTAAACTCGAATACATTTTAGACCATTCTAAATGTTATTTACCATTGAAATGCGTCAGTAAACCGTCTCTACATTCAAGTAAACGACTTGAAATTTAACAGGAAAATAGCCAATAGCACGCTATTTAAGCAACATTAGCTGAAATAATACCAAACATTCATAAAGTCACGCATTTGTACTGGCCGGCGACATTTAGGCTATTAAATTTATGTCTATGTCAAATTGGTCGCGTTATACCGTGAAATGTGTGGCTCGCTTCCTTGCTGTGATGCAATGTCTTAATAACTGCGTTTACGGTGAATAGTACATAATTAGCGTGCTTGAGAACTGTTATGGAATATTATATTATGCTTTACAGTCGCTATTGATATAGCAAATTGGTGTTATTATATTTGCTTGTGGTTATTGAGGTTACTTAGATGGCCTAAGATGACACATTTAAACTATAATGTAATTAAAGTTTTTAGGGTAAAGGAGTAGCAATAGAGTAAGCAACTGAGATTATAAAGCTTGTATCAAATGCGAGTCCAAATAACTTATAAGACATCGCAATGTATGGAGAATGGAGATACGCATAATATGTCGCGCTCCAGAGTTCTGACTCTCTTTCAAGTGGCCATTTTATAATTGATACCTCCAAACAGTGTAAAAATCCTGCTCTTGGTTTATTCCTAATTTCACATCATACGACCTGTAAAAAAAATCCTTAAGTGTTTAACATCTTCACTTATTTTATGCCGATTGTGACAAATATAACTTTTTCTCTTTCGTTGAATGCTAACCTATCAATTGAGCAACACAAATAATCTAGCAGCTGACGATATTTACATCCTTGTATGCGTGTGGCAACCTAATTAATATAACTTATTGACTACATAATGTCTGGCAAATGTTCAGATAGCATAGTAGTTATCTGTTCTCATGTCACTTGTGTGTCACGCGCTCTAAATTGTTTTGTCTTCTGGATCAATTCTCTGTATAAATGGCATATACATGTGGCTCTGGGTAAATGGCATTACATATAGACGTAGATAGATGGGAAGAGCCAACAAAATGTAAGTCATTATCTAAGATTACAATTCTATGCAAGATTACAAGATTATTCTAACCTAATAGTGAAGGTAATAGAAGAAAGGAGATGAGCTCTCAGCAACTTGAGTAACCGAGAATAGTAAATTATTTATGTCCCTTTTCCAAGAGACGGGAACATTGCTTCGATCAATCCAGCGCGTTCCTATAACACAGTACTGTGCCCCTAGCCGGAGCATTTTGAAGTATTCGTATTCGAACCCGAGACCTCAGCGTTGTAATAATATCGTAGAACAACTGCGCCACCGAGGCAGTCTAGAGGAATTCTTTACTACGAAACTTATTAACACATGCAATATTCCCACGTGTAATCTTTTTACATAAAATACCAATTAAATGTCTTTTAAAGTCTTGCAATGTCATATTTGAAGTATTTTTCAATTCATACAAATGACATGCGTGTGCGCATTGTGTTCTAGATGATTGGGCATACAAGACTTTGCGACGCGTTAAACAAAACAATTCTGTAACAAGCTACGCCTCATTTGCCTGATTATAGTTATATTGAACTTTAGAATAAATTATGAAGTGTTTAAAAATTATTCTAGTGTCAAAGGTCAGTACCATATGAACAAAAATACAAATACTTCTTTATTTATTCAAAATGGTTTTTTAAATTACCATTTTCAAAGGTTGTTTTATATATTTACCAGAAACATTTCCAATTCCTTGTCAGTTTATATGTGTACAGCCCTAAATACCTGTTATTTTTTTACAATAGGGTATAATCTAGTGTCAGCGGTTTTTTACTCAGTCAAAGTATTTCGAACTCAAATAACAATTGAATTTAGCGCTAAAAGTCACAGCAGGAATAAGATGTTAACTTTCGCTTTGAGACGGTAACTCGATATAAACCAAAAATATTGGATCTCAATTCTGAATTTAATCGCGACGGCACGTCAGCGAAATGCACGACATTGCGTGTTGCCAAGTCACCTGCAAATCTCTCTTGTTTTGTACAACAATAATTTCATAAACATACTGCTAAATGACAAACACATCAGCAATTTCAATTTATGCTCGAAACGGAAAGCGGAATATGAAAATTAATTGAAAAGTGGAATAATAAAATTACAAAACATAGGTACGTTTACTGTCGAAATGAAATTTCATTTCCGTCACCAACCAATTTGTATGTTATACGTAATATGCGACTCTTGTGACAGTTTCGATTCGGCACTCGTTTTTGTACATGAATTATTTCGTTTGAAATAAGAGTATGGTGATTTCTGTATAATATTTCTTGATAAGACATTAACTAGTAGACTTGCGCCTAAAATAGTTGATGTCGATTACCATAATATTTATCTATAAAAAGTATAGACTGAGTAGCGATGGTCTCTTTTGTTTTTTTATTTACAATTTTATTTTTGTCAAAAACCAAACTAAAAAAAAGCGTGAAAACTCCATTTTGGCGAGTTATCATGGCAACGTTTCCTCTTACTAACACCTTTTAATCATCAACTTGAAGTAAAGTTGAAAATTGTTCAATTCTATGTACATTATGGCCTCGCTTATTAACGCTCGGATCGATTCAGTGTGCGACATGGCTCTCACATAGCCAGACGGTGACATTACGCGCAATGCACATTCAGATTTAACGGTTTTTCCTCCACCGATGCCAATAAAAGCATCGCTAATGGTTTGCGCACACAACACGACAAATCGACGCACCAACACTGCCCCCATAAAACAAATGGATGGAATGTTTTAATTATCATATTTTAGTGAATGTACTATGTTTTTGTTGGGATTGTTGTGATTCAAATTTTTTTAATCACATTTATTCGTATGGTTAGATGTGTGTGTTCTCGGAAATTCATTGTCAAAATAAAATCAGTGAACACTTAAGTATGCAATGTCTTATAATTAGCAAGCAAAAACACTGTAATTTTATCAAAAACGACTATTTTGTTCTGATGACCAATCAGACTATTTTAAATACATTTAATATTATGGCAAAATTGCCTATACGAAAATCCCGATGCTTCTCTTTAATACAACTTTTTCTATACCTAAAGCCACGATCACACCTGTGTGTCATTGACGTGATCCAAGGTACGACTTTATAAACAATCAATTCATCTCATAAACAATTCGAAATTAGAAAAGTTATTTTTAAAGTCGATGGAACTGGTGTTTATAAGTCAAGTTCTGTGTTATTTAACGAGGCTTGTAGTTCATCAATCAAGTCTATATAAATACGACTTCAAAAATTAAGGTCTTGGTAAAAAATAAATATTTTATTTGTTATCACTGGGAATCGAAAGGCAGAAACACAAAATATTGCATGCAAAGAGATTTGAAGCAATAAGGAGTGTTGACCTGAACGACTGAAATTAGTGACTTATTAAAAAGGCTTATTGAAGTAAAACAGTGTCTAACCAATTTATACTTACAGTTGTAGAACATCAATGGTTGTTTAACATTGTCGATTGCTCCGAATATGTTGCTATAGTCTGCCTGCCCCAGTAAGATACGAATGCAATTTACCACAGTAGTTGGCACATTCAAGACATACGTTCCATAATGTTCAACTCATTACACCGCGTTACTTCTTGCGCGGTTTGCATAAATTGACATTTTCACCATCTGTTAGCAACTGCGGTTGATTATTATTCATCGGTGCACTACATGCAGATGAGGTGGACTGTTGGCTTTGCAAATCACTCTCTTCCTGTGATTTCCCTGCTTCGAAGGTATGAAGCTTTGTGCAAGTAAACCATAGATTAGCACACTATCATACTGATCGAGAATATAAAACAGTTGCTCTGAGAAAAATATGTTTAATGCAAAACTGATTGTAGTGTGCAATGCGAATTGACTCGTGTACAGATTATTTTGAACAAGGCCTTTTGCCGGATTCATTAAATTCTTAACATAATATTATCTATTAGTCAAAAATCGCCTCGACCATACAATAAGATACGTGTCTAGTAATGTAGGTACCTATTACAAACTACGAGAGATTTTTCGATGCCAAAAAAATTATGACCAAAAATTTATTTATGACAGAGCCAGCATCGTTCTCGTAAGTCTCTACTTTTGTACGACTTCAAAAATTAATATGACACAGACATCACATGACGTAATTCAATTTAAATTCGAATCACACGAAATATTAGACAGCTAACTGTCCTCAATTTAAATTTGACAAAATGAGAAAAGCTGTGTCGGCATTTCGGGAATTTACCTCTTCGCTACTGTTGAGATGGGTCTTTTGTATGCAAGATGTGTTCGGAGTGTCTTATCTGCTACGTTGACGTCCCTACATCCATGTTTCACTTTTATTTGGACGTGATTGGGTAAACGCTGTCTGGGTAATAATGAAGGCTTGCAATAAATATTATTTTATTTATTTGAGAAACAAAAGAATAATGATAAAGAAAAAATAGTACATAAATGTTAATCATTTGCGTAAACACTTTGTTTGAATTTGAACGAATACATTGAGTTTTATTTAACCTAAATATTTTTGTTAAGTTGTACCAATTTTCCATTTTTATGGTTCAATTTCCAATTAGAGTGGAGATACACGATTGTGTCTCAGACAAAATAAAATAATCTAGGATTTGATTGGAACTTGGTTTGTGGAAAATAAATAAATAAAATATTTGGTGAACTACGGTCGATGTCCACAATGTATTGCGGATCGACTGTATTATTATTATACAATTCACATTTCAATTTAAACTAAAATAATCATCGTGCATTACCCGATCTGGAGATGGCGCCGAGGGCATCACGATCCATTGATCATACACTGTAGCAGTAAGAATAAATAAGGCTATAATAATAAGGGGACAGAACATACAAGGCGAAATGTGGGTGTCCTGGTGGCGCCTCTGCCTACCCCTTCTGGGATAAAGGCGTGAGTTTATGTATGTATGTATAATTATGAGGCGACAATCAAATATCACCTTTCAAAATCTATTTATATATGTATAGTATCATTATTATTTAAACAACATATCCGCAACCGTAATCAAGCTTGCGCAACTCAATCTTGGTTTAGACCGATCAACATATTTACCCAAATATCGCTTCATTTTCTAGAAAATGTCTCAAGAATTCAAATTTATCGTACACTCGGGCCGGAATGAGTCAGCCGGTACAGGGGCACGTGACAGGAATCCCTTTATCTCTGGGATAAGTTGGGTGCATTTGTGATACTTTAGTAAACGTACAAAGATGTTTTTAAGTTAAATTGAGGGGATAGACGATTGTATAAATGAAATTTACTAATATTATGTATTTATTGAAGGCCAGGGATATGATTTTGGTAATGACAAAGTGCAAACGACAGTCTTAAATTAAATGTCTTATAGTGTACATATAAATACATACATTTAACGGGTAGGCAGAGGTGGCACTGGTGTCACTCGCAATAACTCTTGCTTATTCCCTTCTCAATGCATAAAAAAATATGAGTCTGCATTAATTATACTGGGCACATAACTATTCCTATGAGATAAAGATACAAATGTCAAAAGAAAACTAGAATAAGATCCACTTTTACACATAATGTATGTATATATGTACATGTATAAATAAACAAAAAATATGATTTACAACTTTATATTATGTCCGTAGAATTTTGCGATAATAAGGTTAATGTCTTGATGAATCAATAGTTATTATCGAACACATTGTTTTCATTACAGTTGTCAATACTAAGAAACAAACGTCCAATTAAATATATAAGTTATTTCTCCGGTCTTGTTTGGTTTTATTTATAACAATATTGCATACCTTATTTACTGGAATGTGTCCCACAGTTGGTTTGACCGAAACATGTTCACTGAACTAACGACGGTAACAATTATCACTTAACCAATAATTGTTAAGAAATTTTGACATTAATCTACATTAGGTCTTGCAATATAGGTTGTGTTCTGTATTGATAAGTTTAAGATATTAATGTGTGATAAAATTGCAAAGAACCTAGTTAGAGAAAAAAGAACTTCAGTTTTGATAAGGAGACACGTTCGTTTGTTTCGGGTGTTTTAAAAGTCATGTAGTTCGAACTGAGATCTCAAGACTAATAATTATAGGGATGTTCTTTTTAACATTTTCTCGGTATTGTAAAATGGCAAAAAGCATTATCATTATGAATGCAATTCGAATTGTCCCACAAAAAGTCTCGTTAATCTTGGTTTCATAAACATTACTCCAACAAAGATTAATTGCATATTAAACTATGCAACTGAGTTAAGGTCTGTCAACGGCGAGTAAGGGTAGTTTTAATACAACAGGTAGTGTATAGCCTGGCTAGCTCAGTCGGCAGAGCATGAGACTCTTAATCTCAGGGTCGTGGGTTCGAGCCCCACGTTGGGCGACAACTTTTTAACACTAGAAATGTAATAATAATCGATTGTTTTAATCAAATATTTTGTGCAGATTGTCTATATTTAGTTGAGAACACCGTGGGTTGCATTATTGGAGTTTTAGTAAGGATCCCAAATTTTTTTGAAAATATAATATAGCCTATGTCACCCAGGGATAGTGTAGCTTCCCAACAGTGAAAAATTTCAAATCGGTTTAGTAGTTTCGGAGTCGATTCAATGCAAACAAACAAACAAACACATCTTTCTCTTTATTATATTAGTATAGATGTAAATAAACTCACCCGGTAGAAAATAATATTAATCTATTATCACAATAATTCCTATTTCATAGGGTTTAGAATTTTCCGATCCCTTTTTACAATTTTATTAGCAGTATTTACATTTCCAAATGAACGCTTGCCCAAACATCGGGGGTGCCAATTTAACGCCGCAATTTTACACCAGCTATTTATTAGCACCCTCGTCAAATTCAAACTCTGTGTGAATGCTTGATTGTCTCAAAATATCCCAAGTCAATTAAAACCTGAATATCTGATTGCGGGATAAAATAACCGTGTAGGCATATGAATTGATTTGCAGTAAAATAATATACCTACTATTGGTATTCATGATTTTGTGCGTACACAAATCAAGAATCACTAGATATTAGGTTAATTAGTATAGATAGGTCGAATTTTGTGCAGGTTAATCCATACTAAATTCAATTTTTTCGACATTGTGTAAGCATATTCTTGATATTTCCAACACTGATAGCTATAAAATATTTTAATCTCTCTAACTTCTAACTGACATAAATGTAACACAAATCTTAATATATAAAAATATACATCTACATGAATCCAACACTCCATTCTTCACATACAATCCCCACGAGGCCAGGTTTGTCGTCAGACGTTAAACTGCAAGCCGAGCGCTCATAACATCTTTCCCTTCCACGCGTGATTACATACAATATTCTCGAGTAATAGTCTCTCTGATATTCATATCAAGTAATATTCATCCCTTAGTAATTCTATTGAGTTAATTTAAATTCCGTGCACCCCGGAGTCGCATAAAGTTATAACAAGCAAAGTTAACGATGTGAAACGATGCTCTAACAAACGACGCGTCGCGCCGACGAACACGTTCTTGTTGAGATGGGTTGCTACTTAGATCATTCCTTGACACTGTAATGAGCTAATGTTTGCTGTATATTGAAAGATCATAGGCAAAGTATATTAGGTCATTTATATATACATTTACAAGATAAAGACAAGGAGCAGGCTTGAGATCAGATAGAATATCGTTTGGAAACTGACAGCCATTTCTTATCGACACGATTTTATTATTAATATCCGAATAATTGTATCCTTCTTAACTAATAATGGTATAAGTAATAGATTACTTTTTTGAGCAAATATTAAATTAATTTAATTAATATTTAATCAACTTTATCTATATTGACATTTGAACCGTGGTTGAGCCTCAATTGACCTTTAAATATTGGCTTAACTTCGCTACCTTACTAAGTAAAACTTGACCAAAAAATCTTTGACATTCAATACCCTTTACACGCACTTGTTTTTGCTAAACTCTTCAAAATATTACGTGGTAACTCTATCGCCAAGTTCTTCGTCAAAATATTGTTAGCAGAGTTCAATATTCATGAAAACGACCCGTTTTCATAACACGTCATTCATATTACAATTAGACGCAGAAAATTGACTCGGAGTACAGTTGAGAAATGTTTAAAATGAAAATACAAACTCAACTGACGAAACATAATTATGGACTAGCACATATAATTATAAACATTATAGTACGAACTAAATCACGGTGAACGTTGAAACTGCGACAAATAAATAGCGAGAAATAGACATCAAAGTCGAAACAGCATAAGATGAAAATAAATAGATTTATCAAAAGCGTGCAACAGTCGAGGAAATGACTGTAGTTAGTCTGTTTGCGTTACTCAAATGGAATCGGTTAGTCATAACTGTGACCGAGATAAAATAAATAACTGGGAAAAGTACGGACGAGACGGACTTGTAAATCAAGTTGTAATGTTTATAATTAATCATAGCAGAGATACCGTTGATGACCAAATAAATTTGTATTTTTTAAATCTACACTGCGGCTTTACGCCCGTCAGCGTTTATTTTGAAAAATTCTTTTTCCGCGCTCATCAATTTGTTTTTTCAACTAAAAATGCCGTGGGTGAACACACAAAACTGTGCGAAATAGTTTTATAGCGAGCTATCAAAATAACTACCACAAACAGACGTGTGTGACGCGGAACGTTTGATGACTTTTTAATTACGGTATCGGGGGTCGCTGGCCTACAGTTTTTATTAATCTCCAGATTTCATGTAATCGAATAGTGATAATCATTCGTATTCCAAATGAGGTCAATGGGTTCGGTTTCGGAGCGTTGTATTAGCAACGCACACAATGTAGCTACAACTGTCAATGTTGTAAAATATGATGGAGCCAAGTTCGAAATCCCACGCAATGTACCGTAAGTAAATTTTGATTAGGAACTTAATGAATTAAAACTTTCTATCTCGTACGAGAAGGCACTTGAGTCTCGCGTGGGAGAGATCAAAAGTTGAATTTCTTTTCGTTAGAATCTTTGAACGTATTTCCTTCGTGCATGAGCCATGTCTCGTGTATCATAATGAGAGAATAATATAGCTCTCTCTTTGATGTTTTCTCATGATAAGATCGTATTTGCTAAGCTTTGACTGGGAGCGGTAATGGTTATTTTACACGCCCCATACCTATAATCTGATCTCTGTATTCGTATTTCTGGCGTTCCCTTGTTTATTACCTTTTTTATATTTCGGAATCCCTATTTCGTTTGAATTTGTGTCAAGTTGATAATTTGTATGTGATTTGGTTAGCTGCTAGAAATAACTTTATGAACCTCATCATCATCATTGTTAATTTCAGTAAATCTATTGCTGTAAATATGATAAAGGCATATGCCTATCTACATCCAGACTACATCCAGTGATTTTTAGGCCATACGTCCCTTAAATGAATAACTAAGTTTTCCTGAGGGAAATATGTTATGAATTATGAGTACCAGATGAATAATTTATACAATTCACAAAATTATTTAATTTACAAATTGTGTTATTTCAATAATGACACGAAGAACATTATACTAAAAATAAATAACATTCAAATTGCGGGTCGATAAAATTTTATTTATTGTTTTACACGCCCTTATATTTATTGCAAGAAATTTATTCCCATTAAGATTTCAACACCGGCATTAGTAGTCATTACGGCTGACTTATTTATTAATACCAGTCTGACATATAATATTCACACCACTTAGGCTTGAACTATTAAGTTGCTGGTCTAAATTTCATCCATGACTTCGACGGAAGTAAACAAAAGTCCGATATCAGTTGTTCAAAGCTCAACTCTATTGATTGTGTAAACATTTTCACGTTGTTTGAATGAAAGGAAATGAATGCATCACTTAAAAGAAAGCTTGCCAATAAACCGAGAGTTTAATGTATGCAAACGTCTGGCACTAATCGCGCCGACAATAAATAAACATGTGGATAAAGTACTATCAATTGATAAATATTGAAGCTTATCCTCGTTTATTTAAAACGATTAAGTTGGAATAAATGCTGAGAATTATGCAACTGGGACCAAAGAATTCTCCATTATATTATTGGTGTATTTCCACTAATCATAAATTTCGTAAAGGTTAAAAAGTTAAAGAAGATATAGTGCCACTACGAAACACTAGTTGGAATCATGCAGGAAATTTTTTAACTAAACCAGAATTATATTTTTGTCGGGCATTTGTATCCGTGAAAGTGCTCATTGATACGAAAAAGGAAATTGTGCTGTTTATTAAAGTCTCCACGGTGCTTGCTAATACAGCACCGCAATAAGGCAAACGAGAATCCCAAGATTGTTTCAACGGCCGAGCGTGCTTACCTAAGTAATTAACATGTGTTAGGGAAAGTGTTTTCTGAGATAAGGGAATTTATAGCCACG
This sequence comes from Deilephila elpenor, assembly GCA_949752805.1. Lineage (NCBI taxonomy): Eukaryota > Metazoa > Arthropoda > Insecta > Lepidoptera > Sphingidae > Deilephila > Deilephila elpenor. The sequence continues at coordinate 9,189,856 of OX457107.1, read as the reverse complement.
TGCTCACGACAACTTATTTACAATTATAATGATATGTTTAACGAGACGTTTATACTCCATTAGGACTGAAAGGAATTGTTGTAATTTCGTTGAGTGCTGAATGTATTTAGAATTGCATAGCACTTTAATGTTTCTTATTCTGTTGGGTACAATGGAGCGACTTTTCAACTGGCTGCAGAATTATGGGCGCATCTTATGCGTTTAAATGGGATTCGCTGTGGTTAGTAGTTGAATAGTGCTTTTATACGGGTTGGTGTCGAGATAATTTTAATGTTTAAAGAGGACACTGACCTATCTAAATGGACTCATAGCTTCAATGCTCTAGTAGCTTTTACGTTGTCTAATTTGTAACTGATGTTTTGAATTGAAGATTGCTTCCTGGTGCAAATATAATAAAACTTTTAATGCCTGCAATGATCCTTGCATGAATGTAGAGGTCATGATGACTAAAAGGATTTTGGATAAATAGATTCCAGGTGTGGTATCATTGTTCCGGTCACGTGCCTAGTTCGCTTTAAATATGACGATATCGTGTGGGCTTTGTGATAGTTTCTATACGAAAAGGTAATTAAGATAAGAATAGTTTATGATGCTGCTTCCATTCTGCGTATAATAAACCACATAAAATGTTATAGTAATTGACTTGAAGGTGATAAATACATATGTAGAGCATATTTAGCATACAAGTAATGTTTATGAGATCAAGTTTTTTTATATTTTATTTAAAGTTTATACAATGTAAAAAAACCTAAATTTTCATCATAATTTTTAGCCACAAGAAGCCCACCGATGATAATAGACCTCAGTGCCGAAATAATGAATTGAAAAGCAATTAATTAAAATGAATACTCTTAAACAAGTTGGAAATCACTATAAATTCAATAAATAAATACACCCAACAGTCACATACATAGTTCTGACCCCATACTAAGATCAAGTCTTGTGTCGTAGGTATCAGGAACTACTTTTCGGTCGCACAAACATCCAGACCCGAAACAAATATTTATGGTTCACACAAATATATTTTGTCTCGGTGCGGGGATCGAACCCACGACCCCTCGTTTCACAGCTGATGTCTAACCAACTGCGCAACGGAGACTGTCAATTCGTAGTAATTATGTTATATATGATCATACAGTTACTGAATAAAAAAACATATTATTATTATGAACTCAAAAATGCACAAGCTTGAAACCTACTGCGCTTTGATGAAGTCATTGACGAAAATTCTTAATAAAAAAATCTTAAAAATGAACAAAAATTTATAGAAAAAAAAATACAATTTAACATCTATTATTTTTCATTACATAACACATCAGTTTCATAGCAGAATCAACTGAGGCAAAGACTGTGTGTTCGGAAACCACAACAGAGGGAACGTAACGAGTTCAACTCAGTTTCGCTGAAAATTCTGCGGCTAATTATACAGAAGCGGGTAGACTGGCTCAGAAATTCTGTTAGTTTAGATTACCTCGCCCGCCCGGCGCAATTTAGCTGTTCTCTTATATAGCACTTCGCTTCCGGCAATCTATTGTTATTAGGAGTATTTGATAATGGTTTTGTTATTTAATTTAGGACTGTATTATACGTAATGATAACGAGCGTATTCCTTCCTTGAAGGCCAGCAACGCATCTTAATGCCACAAATTCCTGTCTCCGGGCTGATAATGAATAGAAAAATCCATTATCACATTTCCCGACCCGGGATTCGAACCCGAGACCTCAGCTTTGTAATCATAACGTAACACAACTACGCCACCGAAGCAGTCGAGGAATGTCTAATATGTCTTTAACCCGCAACAATATCAATCATAAAGTTAAATAAATCGGTTGGAGCTACAGTTGGGGCTCTCATTTTTTAAAATTTCAAGACAAGTTATTATCATAAATTTTCTACAGTAATATTTGTAAGGTACCTACCTGAAAATCAAACATTGAGATATCCCATACGCACCATACAAATTGTTGATCCTTAAAATACACGTGTGAAATAGACCAGGAAACGCCGGCCTCATTTCAACAAACACCCAAATACTTAGTCCAACAATGTTTTCCCTTCTGTCAAGGGACAGATTTTTTATATTTTCCAAGATTAGCAAAACATTAATGAGCGATGTTTACCTTACCGGGGCCAAATGAAAAGACGTCAAGGCGTGTGTTTGTTGGCGTTACAAAATGCTCAGCTGTTTGCATGCGTTTTAATTATAAATTATATTTACGATACAGTTTAACGCCTTTTAGTGTTTTACTGTTTGGGTGATTATAGTTTTTGCGGTTGCGTATTCTTTTTGTAAGTTTTTGGTATTGCAAACGTTTGAAATGCTGGGAATTGGTAATTGAATGATAGAAACGGTGAGGTAATACGCATTGAAATAAAATGTAGCTAATATTGATGAGACAATGCACTAAAATAATATTGTGGTTTGCGAATTGTAGTAAATCTTGTCAAAATTCGTAGGAGATTAGGAAAGGACATTTAAAGAAATATTTTCATTATACATTTTGTTTTAATTTACTACATTAATATTAATCTTGCAGTTCATCTTATTATGAAAATACCATAATGAACTTCTATCCGCTTTTATAACATGGGAAGTCCACCTAATCACCTAATGATAAGGCTCCAGCCGTCTAAACAGAGTATCAAATAGACATAATTTCTCGCGGTCGACACAATTATACCGTTCTACTCGAAACCGGATATGCACTGACTGATCTCAGTGTGTCACACTTGTGTGGCCCATAATGACGGGTTGTATATCGGCATATTGTACGAATAATTTTAATGGCAATTTTGTTTTATAAAACATTAAAAATATGTGCTATTTTGCACGTATTTAACTTTTTTCTTCTCTTTGATAAAATGGTTTTTATCCAGAAGGATACCCCATTGTACCTTGTAAACTACACTACATAATTGTCTTAAGAACTTATATTTCATATTAAAGGTATACAATGTGATGAACAAAATAAATAAAGATAAACCGGTTTGGACGAAAGTAGAAAACATTTTTTATTAATTTAATAATAAATATCGGTTAGTATAATTATATTTCAATTAATTTATTCATTATTTCATGTAGGATCACGTACGTCCCACTATTGCATATACTATGCATTGCCTTTCTCTATGATAATGAGAGGGTTAGGCCTTATTATTATTATTAATCATTCGTCCAACACACTAGCTCAGTACGGTTTGGTTGAATTCATATACTTTATAATTAATTCTTTCAGGTTTCCTTGCGATATTTTCCGTGACTTGTAAATGAGCGGTAATTCACTACGAATTTATTGTTTTAAAACTTAAATACCGTATTCCGAGCCTTATGATTCTATAATAAAATTGACGGGAACATTTATTTTAAGGCGCCACACTTTACATCACTCGAGAAGCATTCCCGATACCCTTTGACACTCGCTCCATTATTCAATGCAGTTCGGACATGTTATAATGTAAATATTTTATTTTTGATCATTTATATTGATTGTTTTTAAACGTAACACGTGTTGGAGATAAAAGATATGCAAAACAACCTCTTTATTATGTTTAGAAAAAAGCAAAACGCACGCACAAATATGACTTTAAATATTTAAATTAAATAAATAAAATAAATAAATAAATAAATACACCCAACAGTCACATACATAGTCCTGACCCCACACTAAGATCGAGTCTTGTGTCGTGGGTATCAGAAGCTACGAGAGACTTTTCGGTCTCACAAACACCCAGACCCGATACAAACACCTGTGGATCACACAAATATTTGTTTCGGTGCGGGGATCGAACCCGCGGCTTCTCGTTTCACAGCCGGCGTCTAACCAACTGCGCCACGGAGGCTGTCAAATTAATAAAAGACGCAACGTGTTTATAATATGGCAATGTTTTTTTTTATGTTTTTATAATGTTTATGTCGTATTTGGTAAGCAAAAAATATTATATTGCCTTTTTTATTTGTGATGGAGTAAATTGTAAAGTCTGTGCGACCCAGTTAGACTTTGAGCAATATTTTACTTTGTTTATGTAAAAATTACATGTTTTGCTTACAATTATGCCCGGTGAATAAGTAATAGGGACGACAAATGTACTGTACCACGCTTTCTGGCTAGGTGGAACGATAATATCTTCGTAGAGTGAATGGCTCGAGATGAATGGTACGAATGTAGGTGTTAGATGTGCAAGCAGATAACTTTATACAAAACAGTGGAAACCTATAGGCTGATGAATATGACGACGGTTAAAATAAAGTCAATATCACGTGACCTGGCGCATTTTGAAACATACTGACAAGTAGATGATAGAGCTCGCATGTCACACAGCCGTCAGATCACTACCTCGCCTTTCGCAGCTAGGAATTATCTAACCATTCGGATGATAAATAATATAACTACAAAGACTGCGCGTGCTCACATTGCTCGATATATTGGGGACCGAAAAATTAACCAATAACTAGGCAATTCTTCGTTTTAGTCATGTAGGTATTAGAACAGGAAAAAATATTTTATCCTTGTGTCTAAATAGCCTTTTAATATGCTAGTCCTGTCGACCTCACCTCGTTTGTACCAGGACATCGTCTATATTGTTTTGTAAATAATCGTTTTAGCGGTTTCATTACAAATTTAAATTACTTCTCGGCCCGATGACTGCTTGGATGACAAGACAAATCGTCTGTCTGTCCGCACGGCGATGTTTAATGAAATTTCGCTAACCGTTTTAACGCTGGCCACGTCTTGTATTGCTGAATTGTTAATAATATCGGGGAAATCATTAGTTTTCAGAACAGGTTGATGAGTGCTAGCTTTGGATGCGATTCGCAAATTACGGTTTTGGATAGCACAAACGAAGTACGTGACTACTGACTGCCGTCTGAATATTTAAGAGAAATTTGATAATGCAAACAAAGGGACGCCTTTGAGTGTTAGAACAGCTGGGATAAAGTATTATCAATAGCTCTACTTAGCCTGGTTTTTGAGCAATTTTTGTTGAATCAAGCACGTATGTTTGCGTGGTATTTGAGTAAAGAACACATCAGCTATAGAATGATTTCGAATTGCGCTTGGTAATGTATGTTTAATATAAGTGTTTCTTGCACTTTTTTAAGATTAAAAAGGTCTGAACTGAGCAGGCAGTTTTTTTTTACTTGATCCAAATGTCTTTATCAAGAGCTAAGATACTCGTCTTAATAAATACTTTGCTTACAATTATTATACAAGTCAAACAAATATGCCCTTACAATAATTTTATCAGTTCTCTTCTTTGATTTAACATACCGACCACGTGACATCCGCTAACACAAAACACTCAAAAGTCACTAATAATGAAAAATAACAAGAAAGAGTAGAACATCAAACCGCCAAACTGGTATTATGTTAATAGAGTGACACAATAATGCATCTTCCAAAATAAACACCTTTTTTAAACAAAAACAGACCTATTCGAGGCCAAGTTTACATGAATAGTGAATGAGCGGCCGTCCTTTGTCTTTTAAGTTGCAATTAATTATTCCGCTTTATGTAAATTAGGCCACAGGCGTCAGCGCGGACCATTCCAGTCTTTTTGTAGACTATGGAAGCATATGCCCGCCTAAAAACTTAATATTTTATCCCGGAGAAACATGTAAATAGAGGCGAGAGATGTTAATGTTGCTCTTTTCTGAGTTTTTGCCGTAAGACGTGGACAAAAATGTAAATCTTGAGTAAATATTGTAAATTGTTACCGCAGTTTGCATACTCTTCCCGTGATTTATGCAAGTTTAAAGTTTAGAGAAATTAAATGTATTTTTTAAGCGAGTCGGAGATGCGCGCCGGTGTTTTCTTTCGCAAAACAGTGTGATGTCTGAACTCATTAAAATTCGGTGAAATTTGTCGGAAACGTTGGAGATGTTCGTAGGAATTCGCTGTAGTTTGCAGACTGTATTTTAGAACCTGACATCTGGTTGAACTCTTGAAATTCACCAACCCGAATCATTAATGATCACATTAACTACCGTTTTTCTATTTTAGTTGCATTTTTACACGCAATTTATGAAGACGATAAAAAGACGATGTAATGCAACTAAATAGGCATATTTATGCGCCCGCGCCGGCCACAAACTTCCCTCCGCGTTATATGCAGTGGCTTTGGTCTCAAATCACAGTCATGAATTCGTGAAATTTATGATCTTACCGATTGTAAGGATTCCTAAATCTTTCTTAAAGACTCCTAAGTCTTAGTCCGTCAAGTTAGTCCAAACAAAACAGAATATATGATTTTTAAAGAAATTTTTGCTTTTATTGCTTCGATGTTTTTAATTTTTACTTATTCCAATGCCACATATTACCATTGTATTGTAACTGATTAAATTTTATTTAATAAAATCGTAACTATTATTCTTCACGCATGCACTAATAAACAATAGCATAATTGAATTAATAAAACAATCATTATTCCTCGCAATGAAACGTAGGAATGTGAAATAATCGTCGAAGCATAAAGGTGAGTCGCGTGTTATTGACTTATATTTTTTGTTCTCGATGACGTCGATCGGTACGCGTGCATCGAATAATGATACAACTGGTCAGCGGTATCGACCCGTACCAATGATATAACGAAGGCCACACTACAAATAAATTTCCGATAGGTTTTACGTATGACCCTAATCATTTCATATCGAATTCATTATTGCAGGAAACAATTCAGCTGATCGCGATTAGTAGTTATAATGGCGGTTGTCAAACAGACAAATCTATTGTAGGAGTGAATTAATGAATAATTCAACATGCGATGATGTTGATTAATCGTGGGACATCAATACCAATACATTCATGAGTCTAGTCATAATTGTGATGTATGACTCTTTAAGTTACGACGTACAGTTTTGTAATCGTTTACAATAATTATAATGATATACAATCGACGAACAATGTTACTATCTCGAAAATAAAAATGGAGGGAATAAAATAAATGATTTCGTCCGAGGTTATCCAGAAAGCAGCTATCACGAAAGACTTGGCTTACGTCAATTACTGAAGCTACAGTTCGTGCACTAATTTAAATTCTAGAACAAAAAGTATTCAACAAGCTCCCAGCACAATTTATCTCCTTACAAAGCTGTATTTAAATTGCTTCGACCATTTCGGGCGTTCCCTTCACATCTAATTTATGATTGGCTATTTCTTCCTTAATTTTTGTGCCTTAAATAATTACAATGGTCGCTTTAAATAAATCGATAAACTTGCGAGCATTTAGGTCAGATTTACAGATACTATTCAGAACAATAAATGGCATTTAGAACCGACCACCCATAACGCGATTTCGTAGAACAGAACAACGAATAATAAAACAACACACTCAAGTGCTGCTGATGTGTGTCATTAGGATTTCACCGATCTATTTTTGTCGGACTTCCTCGGTGTCGATGATGTTATTTTTAGATCAACGTGAGTTAGTGGACGGATCATCGAGGATCAAAGTTTATTGCTCGCTGAAGATGGGTATGTACAGAAATAAAGGCGGAAAGCATGCAAGCACTACTTGTGTTTGAAGTGTTAATGCAAGTAGGTCTACTGAACTCGCCTCTAATCTAAATACAGTAAGCTTTATGTAAACAATGCGAACGATTGACGGCATCAGCTGATTTGATATTATGTAGCTGTTTCTGGGTCTGTGTACTAGAGCGTTTATATCATCCATTCATTAATACAATTTATAGAAGTTCTTCTAAGAAGGAAATTATAATTAATATTTCTAACAAATTTGTACGACTGAGAGCGATACTGGGATTGGAAATATACAGACAAAATTCGTGGAAATATAAATCAATAGGTCTTCAAAGGGAATACTTCTTGGAACATAAAACTAATATGTTAATGATGTCACTGACATATTAACACTCTAGGCATAATGTTTTGGGTTTTGTTTGCTACCAAACAAAACCCAAATATTAATTGTAGATATTGTGCAAATTTGGAGCGTGGGACTGAGGATTCTGAGGTACAAATATCTAACATGATGTTGTATGTGTATTTATTAGCAAACTATCTAACCAAGTTATTTTAATACCCTACTTAATATATTCACAGCCATATAAGCGTAGTACATAAGCTTACACAGCCCAAACCAGTAAAACACCATCTAAAAGGCAAGAGAACAAAATACCAGTTTAATGACGAGCATTCCATACACATGAGTGTCAGTATAAATTAGTGTTAATGTACACCAAAAAACAAAGCACCGAGCAATTACTGAACCACAAAAGGTGAAGCGTGAAAGATTAAAATTCTTTTCCCAGCAATTGCGACTTAAAAGAACGGTGAACAAAAAGCTGGCGCGAAGCCAACAGATCTCACCCTGAATGGAACAAGGAGACGCACGACTGACTTGGATTTATTTATTGGGGTTAGTTTAGTGACACACTAAACGTTTCAACTTCTACTGCATTACACAAATGGATACCTACATTATCGTAACCATTTACGACTAGTCGGATCTCGATAGTAGCCGCTAGTTGTCCGTCATCCATGACAGGGTTAACCTTATCAGTCTTTTGTATCCTTTTACAACTGTCGGTTTAAACTGATAGGTGTTCATCATTTCTATTTGCTTTCAACTTGATTTAAGGTGACACGTTAGATGTTGCTCCAGGATGTTCGGCATTCCAAATGCCTGTTACTACTTCCAAAATATTTAAACCGATCGAACTAAAATGGCCATTATTCATGGACACGAATATTGTAAATTCTAATGCTGGTGTCTGTGAATGTTTATAATTTAAATTTAACAACTGATTAAGTAAACAATGGATAACACTAGCGTGCATTTAATTGTAGTGGTAAATACTATAAACAGAAATATTGAAAACATAATTTTACGGATCCTAAGATTTACAACAAAATATTTACAACGTCTATAAAAGTACGGCTTAAGAATTCGCAGATACTTTAGTTTGAAGAATGGCAAAAATATTATTACATAAAAAAATTATTTACGATATTCATTCGCTCGAAAGCCACAGATCTGTTTTATTTGGACGTTATTACTATACATTATGCCATGCGGCGTATTGGTTAAAAAGCCGGCTGTGAAACAAAAGGTTGTGGTTTTGGTCTCTCCGCCAACATAAATATTCGGTTTATTGACTTGCAAAATTACAAAATCTCACACCTACATCCCCAAGCAATGGGCAGAGGCGGCACCAGCCCGTTCAGCTTATTTACGCCTGAAGATGTCAAATAGCCAAACAAGGCATAAATTCCAATACCAGGCCACGTATTTTCTAAACGATAACACACCAACTAGCCCATCCGCAACATGTACGGGCATTCACAACGCACTCTTGTGACCTCAAGGTCCACGAGTCGATTATTACTATGTCTTGTGGGTCTGAAATATCCAAATGTCTGTGAAACAAACTTTTACTCTAAAGTTGGCTATAAGTGACTTGTTAAGTATACCTATTTATTAATTCAAAACGCACACTAACCGAACTTGAACGCAAGCTCCAAAAGGCGGAGTAAAATTTTCGTTCATGCCAAATTTTAGCCTCTACAAGAGAATTAAATTTTTTTAAATCTTTTTTCTATGCGTCGATCCTTCCGACATTTTCATTAGAGCGTACTTAGTTCATAAAGCGCACAAAGGCTTTGTTCAGGCTCCTTTCCAGCGCTATATATGAAAGCTTCCTCAGCCTAATTTACATGAATAGTGCAGGGCTCGGCGCGCTATTAATTATTTTCGTTTACGTAAATAAATGTTGGATGTGGTTGCGCCGTTTACCTCTCATCAAATGTTAATCTCACTTTTGTTATCCCATTTGCTTTCAAATGCTTCTCTGTTGTTGGGCAATGCAGGTGTGTTTTGTCTTCTTAAGGATTTTTATCATCATGTGTTGCTTGTTTGAGTTATAATATATAAATTTATTGATGTAGTAGCTTCCTGCGGTGCAAATCAAGGGCTTTCAAGTTCGATTCTCAAGGTCAATAATTCAGCTTAACAGAAAGTTTTGATTGGGAGATCTCGATTATCTGAGACTGGATAATTGAAAAAACTATCAGTATCAAGCAGAAAATTAATAAAATACAATTTGTCGACATAGCTTTTTATATCGAAATTGAAGTCAGGCAGACACGGCGGGTCATAAAATCAAATGTAATCCTTCCTTTACATCCTTATGCAATGTATTCAAATATTATATCTTATCCAACATGACTGTGGGATTAGGACCACTTGAATAAGAATATATATTTTATTTTACACCATCTGTCCGCGATTCAGTGAGACAGTCGTCGTCTCGTGGCACGTTTTATTTACAACTAAGCGCATTGGTGTCGCATTGCGATAAAACATACAGTCTTAAATTTCGGGGCAACTGAATTAATGGTATCATAAAACTGTATAGTAATAGTTTCTGTAATTATAGTAATAAGATTCATGAAAATGGCATAATTCGCATTCTTAGTGGACTCGCGTAACAGGTAATTATGTAGTCTTTGGTATGAATGAAATGTAAGTATATGAATTATATGGTCATAATGCAGGGGCGTGCGCTCCTTGTAGGCAGAAATGCAGTGCTTTACTTGCCATTCACAGATATTTTAATAAAACGTTCGTACGTTTTAGATGACTTTAGTAAATAAATGAATAAACAAAATATAATAAATTAAAAACGCCTAATATGTTATAAATAGCAATAGCGCTGCAAAATAATGTACCTAATCAACCAAGTCATGCCGCCGCGTCCCGCAGGAGATTTGTTCGTATGTGTGTAGTAATTTTGGTGTCCGTGCACAGTTCGCAAACGCACACACCCATGAATATCGAAAGCCTAATTGGCCGAATTTAAATCAACTCCTGCGGCAGGCTACGGAAGTTCGGCAGTTGTCGGGAGTAATCGGAAATGTTCGTTGCCTATAACCCGAGTAAAAATAATAGACGGAAATCTAATAAATCACGTATGCACATTATGCATTTTTGTTTAGTAAGGTTTTATTTGTATAAATAGCAGAAATGTTTTGTGTTTCGCGGGGGCCATTTTGCTTTTTTCATGTATTATGCATTGTTTACTATTTTGTTTGCGCCAGTTTATTTATAGTTTTCATAATTATAAGATTTTTTATTTTAACATTTAAAGTGTGTACATTTAACAGTTTATTACTGAGTTTCTTTAATAATTGTAGTGACTTGCTTTTACTAGTGCGTTTGTTGATTTTTTAAAATGTTATTGGATTGTGAGGTTTGTGTTGAAAATGTTTTTTTATTAAAAATAACAAGTTCTCACAATTGTGATTCAGTGAAAAGATTCAAATTGTGTCTAAAGGTAGGTGTGTACCCGAGTTACAACAATTAAACCAGCAAAAAGGGAATGTAACTCGAAAGTTTCATGTTAAAAGTTATGAAACGTATAACTATTATTTTACTTATTAGAATTTCTTCCGCCGCGACAATCGATCGCTGTTTTTTCTGCGTTGCCGTAGAAGATGTACATGTTCATAGTAGTACATCTAAGACTTGTTCTGTTGGAATGGTTTCCGACTTAGGGATCCGTCGCGTGGCTGTGTGGCTATGCTAAAAATCTATTTAAAAGAATTTTTTTTGTGACCGAGTACTCCGCCGCATGCCCAGTGTCATAATCCTGTGCACGCCGCTGTCATAATGACTTAATAGTTGAATATCTGTTACGGGATCTTAGTGACTTTTTGTAGATAAACGTTTTGGTATGTACAGTTGTATCATAATATTCTGATGCTCATACAAAATTATAACGTATTCATTTGATTTAAATGAATTAAGTGTACATTACGTGAATTAATATAATCGGTAGGATCAATGAATAAAATGAGAGCCTTTCATGGACATTAAATTACCAGAATGTCAATTTAATGTTAATTTATACTGTATCCTTGTATCATTTCCCTCATTACATTTTAATATCGGAGTGGGGCTTCCATAATATTTTTTTGCAATAAATCATTTTCTGTTTTGCCAACATCTTCATTATTTATCACTAAATTCTGTAGACGAGGAATATATTGAATGAAATCTCCTTATAATGAATCCTCTACTTCATTTACATAAAATGAGTTAGTGGCTGAACTGTTTTCTTGAAAGAGATTTTAATATTCCACTTTATTTAAACAAGCTTCGGCGCCAGGTAATGTTCACTTTAAGCGTAGTCGCTTTAAACTTCTCGGGTTAAACGAGTTGATTAATTATATTTTAAATTTATGCTTTGTACAATGGTAAGGAATTTTTAATGGGACTCCTAGGTACGGGTCGGTGTCGAGATAATCCGTGAGGCATCTAGATCTCGATTAAATATTTAAAACTATCTACTCCGGTTGGCTGCGAAAGTTATTTTAGTTGTTTTAAAGTGTTGGATACTTTTTCATCATCATTGTTTATTCAAGCTGGTACTGTGGACGAGTCCATTACACTTTATTTACTTAAACAAAGTACTACAAAAAATTAAAGCTAGCCATATGGTTAATTAGTTTGTTAAAAGAACATTGCATTTACACATTTACTGCCTTTGGCATATCGCGTGTTCCAAAACCATATTTTGATTGCTATTATAATTATTAATTTTGGTAATTTTATATCCGACAGACTTTCAAATTATACTTCAAGTTATGATCGTATAATCTATGTTTTACCAAAGGGTTTCAAAGTTTTCATAGTATCCATCGCTTTATAATATTTCATGTAGTTTATCTCAAAGGTAACATGTCAATATGAAACTGTATTACAAAAGAAAATGCCTCACTTGCTCCACGACTTGAGTGACGGTAATGAGATGTTTTATAATAGCTATTACTTCCAACCCCTATCTTTATGTTCCTTTAATAAATATTCACAAAGAGATTACTTTGTACCTTGATCACAATCTCTATCTAATGGACTGATTACTTTAACTCTGAGTGTCTTAAACAGGAGTCTGCAAAGTAACGTTTCTTTTTCGTTTCAATCTACTCGTACTATCCATAAATTTCTTTTTAAAATAGCCTTTCAATTTATTCTAACATCGGTCTTGGCTAGGGTTTAGATACAGCCTTTCAGAAGTCGCAGTTGCTTCAACTCATCGCGATGCTTTTAATTTCCTGCTTTGGTAGTAGTTCTTCTTTTTGCGTTTCCCCGGCTAGCTTTTCTGTCACGGTACTTCTATCTGCAGCGTGGATTTCTTTTATAAGGCAAATTATATTGCTTTTATTGGTTGCTGGTAATTATTCTTGGGCATTCTTAAGGCTAGGGGAAATTGTTATATTTGTTTCGTTATTCAAGAAGCTTTAAATTTATTATTCATTGTTTGATCACCTTTCGTTGTAAGTGATCTGTGATATATATTTTATTACAAGAAAATAGTATGACTTTTATAAACTACATATCATACTGTTCAAAATATTACGCTTATAAATAAAATAACGCTACAAAAACGGCTGTGATATTTTATTTGATAAACAACAGCTCATAAAATAATTATCCTTCAATTATAATCCACAAACAATACAATCCTAACCATCCTATAATTAATTTTCCCATTGGTATTCATTTCACAGACAACTCTATTTCGAAAACGTGCCGCTCACACGAACACGACATTCACCTTTTAATTCCAATTTATTAGGTGTATTAGAAATGCACTTACAGCCCATAGCAATGACATAAATTATTCAAACCAACCATGGGTCGATAAACCCAGACATGAACAGGGAAAACATTATGGTTTATTCAGGTATTCACTTAAAATAGTTACTGAAAGCCAGGTCCGCTTTAGTGGTTCCAACTTGCTAAGATTGGCAGTGATCTGAATAAATTTAGATAATGTCTTGTTTTTAGATTTAATGGCTACTGGAATATCGGCTCGATAAGGGACATGTCTCTTTTTCGCTCGCAGTCCATCCTTATCTTACTTAATGGATCAGACAAGGAGCGGAGTATAAGCACGGATGCGTTACCTTTCTCGATTTTATGCAATTCCTTTGAACGTTATTTCTCGCAGCTATCTTAACTATCTTACGAGTCGACGTCGCTGCTAATTTCATTTTCTTTCTGCAATTACGTTTTATTTCACAACGTTGTAGATGTCACTGAATCTTTTGGATTATCATTCGCTTCGTATTTTAAAGTTATATTTTAATTAGGTATCTTTGTTTATACATGTCCTCTGTAGATAGGAAATATTTAGTAGTATAGAGAATTTTAAATGGTAAGGTATTTATCATAATAAATATAATAATAAACAATAGGAACACTCCTTAGCATATAATCAGATAACAGTGGTGTGTAGTAGATACCAGAAATCAAGAGGTAATTCATGATCTCACAAGAACGAAACGATTATTACCTACACAATCATCGTGGGACGGAACATAAAAGGCGAAATGTGGCTGTCCTGGTGGCGCCTCTGCCTACCCCTTCGGGGAAAAAGGCGTGAGTTTATGTATGTATGTATGTACAATCATTTTTCTCAATGAGGAGATCGAACCAACTGTGCCCCGAAGCCTGATAAAAATAATGTCCATTAAATATTATTTTAATATATTTCTTGTCATACAAAACAATGTATGAATCAAAATAACATTAAATTAGCAACAGGTATGAAAACACATGCAAATTGATAAATATAATTTACTATCACTAATAACCTATCAGGATTCAACTATACATATATTCTTCACAACATGTAATAATTATAGGAAGCACCACAATGAACTTTTCCTTTGACCGAAGTAATTGCTTCGGCAAATTGATGCAATTTCTATGAAGCATTTATTTATCACTCGTACCCTTTATTACATTACAATAATTGTAGTATAAATTATCTAATAATAGGAAAATAACCAATCCATTTTGTATTAATTACATTGTGTTATTCTATAATGTAGCATAAAGCACTAAACAGTGACATAATGGTTTCTTAGATTTATGCCAATGGTATACCTCCTACATTGAAATATGTTTTTACGGATTTTATCGCGGATTTGGCTAAATAATAATAATTTTATTGTGAAAAATCTCCAAAAAATACAATGTACCACATTCACATTTTACAATTATTTTCTTTATATCAAGTATGTGGGTCCCAACTAGGGATTGCAATCCAGCGGCGTTTTCAATCCAGCGGAATTTTTGCTGGATTGACCTGAATCCAGCTGGATCCAGCGCGGATCCAGCAAAACGTGGAACGAAAATAAAAAGACGACATTTTTAAGACTTTTTATTAATTTGTACTTCTTACGATAATCTTTGAAATCTTCCACTCATTTGGTGATATCTTATATTAATTTGCTTTGGTTTTTTAATAATTTGAGATCAAAATAATCAACATAAAATTAAATAACAAACATATAACCTTATATTCATATAATATCATTCATATATTCATATATATCAATAGTCTTCTTGGTCTTCTTGCTCGGAACTACTTCCTGATAATCTTCATTTTTTGAAGTAGTTGCTATAGCATCAGTGGAAGCTTGTGAATCTGCATTATCCAAATCTTTGTTGGGTGAACTAGCTTTGTTGCCACTGACATTACTTATGACACTGATACAGTGTACTTTTTGTAAATGCCCTTTTAACCCTGTAGTGGAGCGGTTGCTAATAAGCAATATTTTTAGGCATAGCGAGCACTTGGCACTTCGACTATCCAACTTTACGAAAAAGTCCCACAAACTTTTTTTACCGTCGCTAGAATTCTTGGTCGACATTTTAAACTGTCCGAAAAACAGCGTTAAATCTGTAATGAAGAAAAGATCGGTGAAGTATAAGATAAGTATAAGTATGCCTAAAGATAAATAAATACAACTATCGCGATGCAATTAACTTAACAAAACCAATAAGGTAATATTTTATTTAAACTGTCGCGATTACTATTACACATTTTGTAGGTATTTCGGGTTTCAAATTGCGTTCAAACTTCCTTTTGTTTATTTCCGATATTTTGGCGCTATTGCAAGCACCGCACCGTGGTTACGAGAGGACTAATAGTTTGAACGCGTTTTTGAACTGGAAAAACCTATAAAAACCTATCTTTATACACATGGCACAGCTTTTTTCCAATCAAAATTGCGCATTTTAGCAATCTTGTTTAATAGCAACAATACTCACACACATACACACACACACACACACACACAAAGTTCTAAATAACTAAATAGTCCACTGTAGGATATGTACCTACTTCCTGCAATTAAAGGTAGGTAATAAAATAAGATCGGTTTAAATAAGAAAACAAAAACAAAAAGATTTCGCGATGTGTTGACGAACCTCACCAAACGTGTCTTCCTTTTCCTTCTTCGAGAAAGTAAGAGACATGAATCAAATCAACATTAATACTAAAATTAAAAATAAACATTTTACTTTACTTACCATTCAGTCTCTCAAACAACAACCAACACGCACTTCATATGCACTTTAGTGACACAAAGACACTTTCTATCGAGACGAGAGCAGTTATTCAACTCATCAACTGTCTTTGATTTATAAAATAAACAAACATAAGCGATACAGTTGGTAAGGGGGAAAGGGGGCGGGCGGCGTTGCCTTTCATGCGGCACGTGCTATGGTGACAGAACGGCAACGTTGCCGCACCGATTCGAAAATGGCGGCAACTCAAAACTAAACAATAGAAATTGATACGTTTGCGGATCCGCATCGCTGGATCAAGATGTATGCTGGATCCAGCATGTTTAAAAAGGCGCTGGATCCAGCTGGATTGCTGTATGCTGGATCCAGCAATTGCAATCCCTAGTCCCAACGTAGGCAAGCCCGTGTCTTGGGCACCCATCCTGATTTAAGTACTGCCAGTGTAAACAATTTTAATAAAACAATGAAAAGCGAAGTATTAAAACAAAACAAAAATTAACGAAATAAACTCGAACTAACTCCAACACAATATCATTAATAATAATAACAAAAGGAAAATTAATGTGTGTATGTGTGTGTTTGTGTGAGTATATGTGTGCCTGTGTGTGTCTATGTGTATGAGAGTATGTGTGTGTGCAGGTGTGAATATTTGATTATTTGACAATTTTAAGCATGTTCTCTAATTGGTCATATGATAATTTTAATAGCATATTTTTCATTTTGGCTCTGGTTTCCTTGCGTGAGCAAGACTTTATGTTACAGTTTTTAAGTATAACATTATAAATACGGGGTTGAAGGTAATGGGGATATCGTTGTGCAAAAACGGATCTGACGGCGATTGTTGGTACTCTTATATTACGCTTATTTTGTATGGCAGCCATTGCAGTGGGATTGTTTCGTATGCTGATATTCATTTTAAGTACGGTAAAAAAATAATTTTAGATTTTTAAATTCCCGACGTTTCAGCTTATTTTCATGCTTTCCAGCTTTTGTGGTCACGGGTGGGGTTAGACCGCCGTGATAAAATCAGCAAAAAATTGTTTTGTTGCAACTTAACTGTGATGTCATGAATTCAACCTGTTCTGGCGAGATATATCTTATTTTGTGTAAAGACACGCAAGCTGTAATTCTCAAAATTATAAACCAAATTATACTGCAATAAATATAGAGTGTCGTAGTACATCACTGTAGCCACATAATCACCGGAAAGGAAAATAACTATGTGAATGAAAATAAAAGGCTTCCTAATAAACGAAGTAGAGCATTGATTGCATGACATTTACGTCGTGTTCTACGCCTTAAAGCAACATTGTAAGATTGGAAACATTAATTTTTTGCTGGTCGTAAAAAACTATTATGTTTTTTGAAATAGGGATACTAGATTTATGAAGTTTCATAACCCATATTTATTTATATAATATATAGGTATAAATAAATATGGGTTATGAAACTTCATAAATTAATTATGAAGGATATTAATGCTATGATGAAAGATGAGTAGAATGAAACGTTAGACGAATGTCGGATTATCCGACTCGGATATGGAACGTGTGATGTGAAAGATATGACGAAAGGGAGTACCAAGGAGTAAATGAGTTAGAGAATGAATGATTAAGATATCAAATATGAAAGTACGGAATAAGAAAGAACTGTCTGTCTATGTCTGTGTGATCCACAGGCATTTGTCTCGAGTCTGGATGTTTGCGAGACCGAAAAGTTTGGTAGTGTGGAGTCAAAACTATGTATGTGACTGTAGGGTGTTTTTATAATGATTTATTTATTAAAAAATAACACTATCTTAAGTATTTCTCTATCTTAAATCGTATTTAAAACCCTGTACAAAACGAGCAAGATGAATCAGCCCCACCTGTTAGTCGAAAAGGTCTCCGCTATGAATATCAAACAACCTTTTGTACGTCTGACTATTGTATTATCTCGTTAAACAAGACTAAGGAGAATATAGTTATGTACTGTTTTAAGAACTTGGAATATATTTTTTTAAATTAATGTAATTGAGTTGTTTATTTACTTCGGAGTTAATATTGTAATTAGGTCATATCGTCTCCTAGATATTTATTAATTGAATTTTACTTTTATTTTTTATTGCGATGAATAAATAGCGAGACGGGCATGCCATACACCTTATGGTAACCATTACAACCGCTCATAGACAGTACCAAAACCAATCAACGCCATGAATTATAAAGCAATGCTTATCATTCCACTGGGCTCGCTATCCTGAGACATAAGATGTTAAGTCTCATTATGTACAGTAGTCACTCTGGCTACAATTTCCTTCAAACCGGAACACAACAGTGCACTTACACTGAAATAAAGAAAGTTCAACCTTTAAAAATAATCCTAAGCTCGAACCGAACTCATAATGTGACTGTAAAATAGAAGATACATACATACACAAACTCACGCCTTTATCCCAGAAGGGGAAGACAGAGGCGCCACCAGGAAACCCAGATTTCGCCTTATAAGTTCCGTCCCATGATGTGATAGGAGGCGAGCCTATCGCCATATCGGGCACAAATTCCTTACTCCGGGCTGATAATTATTCATTATAATGAATAGAAAAACCCAATATCACTTTGCCCGAATTTGCAAAATAGAAGATCATCTCAATAAACATACTGTCACCGATCACATAATTGCTGCTAAAACAATTTATTGGTGAAACGAAAGTAATTGATTATGGCTTAGGCGTTTCCAAACTTTGAACGGATTTTTGGCAAGTATAAAATAAAACTGTATAGTAATAGTTTCTGTAATTATAGTAATAAGATTCATGAAAATGGCATAATTCGCATTCTTAGTGGACTCGCGTAACAGGTAATTATGTAGTCTTTGGTATGAATGAAATGTAAGTATATGAATTATATGGTCATAATGCAGGGGCGTGCGCTCCTTGTAGGCAGAAATGCAGTGCTTTACTTGCCATTCACAGATATTTTAATAAAACGTTCGTACGTTTTAGATGACTTTAGTAAATAAATGAATAAACAAAATATAATAAATTAAAAACGCCTAATATGTTATAAATAGCAATAGCGCTGCAAAATAATGTACCTAATCAACCAAGTCATGCCGCCGCGTCCCGCAGGAGATTTGTTCGTATGTGTGTAGTAATTTTGGTGTCCGTGCACAGTTCGCAAACGCACACACCCATGAATATCGAAAGCCTAATTGGCCGAATTTAAATCAACTCCTGCGGCAGGCTACGGAAGTTCGGCAGTTGTCGGGAGTAATCGGAAATGTTCGTTGCCTATAACCCGAGTAAAAATAATAGACGGAAATCTAATAAATCACGTATGCACATTATGCATTTTTGTTTAGTAAGGTTTTATTTGTATAAATAGCAGAAATGTTTTGTGTTTCGCGGGGGCCATTTTGCTTTTTTCATGTATTATGCATTGTTTACTATTTTGTTTGCGCCAGTTTATTTATAGTTTTCATAATTATAAGATTTTTTATTTTAACATTTAAAGTGTGTACATTTAACAGTTTATTACTGAGTTTCTTTAATAATTGTAGTGACTTGCTTTTACTAGTGCGTTTGTTGATTTTTTAAAATGTTATTGGATTGTGAGGTTTGTGTTGAAAATGTTTTTTTATTAAAAATAACAAGTTCTCACAATTGTGATTCAGTGAAAAGATTCAAATTGTGTCTAAAGGTAGGTGTGTACCCGAGTTACAACAATTAAACCAGCAAAAAGGGAATGTAACTCGAAAGTTTCATGTTAAAAGTTATGAAACGTATAACTATTATTTTACTTATTAGAATTTCTTCCGCCGCGACAATCGATCGCTGTTTTTTCTGCGTTGCCGTAGAAGATGTACATGTTCATAGTAGTACATCTAAGACTTGTTCTGTTGGAATGGTTTCCGACTTAGGGATCCGTCGCGTGGCTGTGTGGCTATGCTAAAAATCTATTTAAAAGAATTTTTTTTGTGACCGAGTACTCCGCCGCATGCCCAGTGTCATAATCCTGTGCACGCCGCTGTCATAATGACTTAATAGTTGAATATCTGTTACGGGATCTTAGTGACTTTTTGTAGATAAACGTTTTGGTATGTACAGTTGTATCATAATATTCTGATGCTCATACAAAATTATAACGTATTCATTTGATTTAAATGAATTAAGTGTACATTACGTGAATTAATATAATCGGTAGGATCAATGAATAAAATGAGAGCCTTTCATGGACATTAAATTACCAGAATGTCAATTTAATGTTAATTTATACTGTATCCTTGTATCATTTCCCTCATTACATTTTAATATCGGAGTGGGGCTTCCATAATATTTTTTTGCAATAAATCATTTTCTGTTTTGCCAACATCTTCATTATTTATCACTAAATTCTGTAGACGAGGAATATATTGAATGAAATCTCCTTATAATGAATCCTCTACTTCATTTACATAAAATGAGTTAGTGGCTGAACTGTTTTCTTGAAAGAGATTTTAATATTCCACTTTATTTAAACAAGCTTCGGCGCCAGGTAATGTTCACTTTAAGCGTAGTCGCTTTAAACTTCTCGGGTTAAACGAGTTGATTAATTATATTTTAAATTTATGCTTTGTACAATGGTAAGGAATTTTTAATGGGACTCCTAGGTACGGGTCGGTGTCGAGATAATCCGTGAGGCATCTAGATCTCGATTAAATATTTAAAACTATCTACTCCGGTTGGCTGCGAAAGTTATTTTAGTTGTTTTAAAGTGTTGGATACTTTTTCATCATCATTGTTTATTCAAGCTGGTACTGTGGACGAGTCCATTACACTTTATTTACTTAAACAAAGTACTACAAAAAATTAAAGCTAGCCATATGGTTAATTAGTTTGTTAAAAGAACATTGCATTTACACATTTACTGCCTTTGGCATATCGCGTGTTCCAAAACCATATTTTGATTGCTATTATAATTATTAATTTTGGTAATTTTATATCCGACAGACTTTCAAATTATACTTCAAGTTATGATCGTATAATCTATGTTTTACCAAAGGGTTTCAAAGTTTTCATAGTATCCATCGCTTTATAATATTTCATGTAGTTTATCTCAAAGGTAACATGTCAATATGAAACTGTATTACAAAAGAAAATGCCTCACTTGCTCCACGACTTGAGTGACGGTAATGAGATGTTTTATAATAGCTATTACTTCCAACCCCTATCTTTATGTTCCTTTAATAAATATTCACAAAGAGATTACTTTGTACCTTGATCACAATCTCTATCTAATGGACTGATTACTTTAACTCTGAGTGTCTTAAACAGGAGTCTGCAAAGTAACGTTTCTTTTTCGTTTCAATCTACTCGTACTATCCATAAATTTCTTTTTAAAATAGCCTTTCAATTTATTCTAACATCGGTCTTGGCTAGGGTTTAGATACAGCCTTTCAGAAGTCGCAGTTGCTTCAACTCATCGCGATGCTTTTAATTTCCTGCTTTGGTAGTAGTTCTTCTTTTTGCGTTTCCCCGGCTAGCTTTTCTGTCACGGTACTTCTATCTGCAGCGTGGATTTCTTTTATAAGGCAAATTATATTGCTTTTATTGGTTGCTGGTAATTATTCTTGGGCATTCTTAAGGCTAGGGGAAATTGTTATATTTGTTTCGTTATTCAAGAAGCTTTAAATTTATTATTCATTGTTTGATCACCTTTCGTTGTAAGTGATCTGTGATATATATTTTATTACAAGAAAATAGTATGACTTTTATAAACTACATATCATACTGTTCAAAATATTACGCTTATAAATAAAATAACGCTACAAAAACGGCTGTGATATTTTATTTGATAAACAACAGCTCATAAAATAATTATCCTTCAATTATAATCCACAAACAATACAATCCTAACCATCCTATAATTAATTTTCCCATTGGTATTCATTTCACAGACAACTCTATTTCGAAAACGTGCCGCTCACACGAACACGACATTCACCTTTTAATTCCAATTTATTAGGTGTATTAGAAATGCACTTACAGCCCATAGCAATGACATAAATTATTCAAACCAACCATGGGTCGATAAACCCAGACATGAACAGGGAAAACATTATGGTTTATTCAGGTATTCACTTAAAATAGTTACTGAAAGCCAGGTCCGCTTTAGTGGTTCCAACTTGCTAAGATTGGCAGTGATCTGAATAAATTTAGATAATGTCTTGTTTTTAGATTTAATGGCTACTGGAATATCGGCTCGATAAGGGACATGTCTCTTTTTCGCTCGCAGTCCATCCTTATCTTACTTAATGGATCAGACAAGGAGCGGAGTATAAGCACGGATGCGTTACCTTTCTCGATTTTATGCAATTCCTTTGAACGTTATTTCTCGCAGCTATCTTAACTATCTTACGAGTCGACGTCGCTGCTAATTTCATTTTCTTTCTGCAATTACGTTTTATTTCACAACGTTGTAGATGTCACTGAATCTTTTGGATTATCATTCGCTTCGTATTTTAAAGTTATATTTTAATTAGGTATCTTTGTTTATACATGTCCTCTGTAGATAGGAAATATTTAGTAGTATAGAGAATTTTAAATGGTAAGGTATTTATCATAATAAATATAATAATAAACAATAGGAACACTCCTTAGCATATAATCAGATAACAGTGGTGTGTAGTAGATACCAGAAATCAAGAGGTAATTCATGATCTCACAAGAACGAAACGATTATTACCTACACAATCATCGTGGGACGGAACATAAAAGGCGAAATGTGGCTGTCCTGGTGGCGCCTCTGCCTACCCCTTCGGGGAAAAAGGCGTGAGTTTATGTATGTATGTATGTACAATCATTTTTCTCAATGAGGAGATCGAACCAACTGTGCCCCGAAGCCTGATAAAAATAATGTCCATTAAATATTATTTTAATATATTTCTTGTCATACAAAACAATGTATGAATCAAAATAACATTAAATTAGCAACAGGTATGAAAACACATGCAAATTGATAAATATAATTTACTATCACTAATAACCTATCAGGATTCAACTATACATATATTCTTCACAACATGTAATAATTATAGGAAGCACCACAATGAACTTTTCCTTTGACCGAAGTAATTGCTTCGGCAAATTGATGCAATTTCTATGAAGCATTTATTTATCACTCGTACCCTTTATTACATTACAATAATTGTAGTATAAATTATCTAATAATAGGAAAATAACCAATCCATTTTGTATTAATTACATTGTGTTATTCTATAATGTAGCATAAAGCACTAAACAGTGACATAATGGTTTCTTAGATTTATGCCAATGGTATACCTCCTACATTGAAATATGTTTTTACGGATTTTATCGCGGATTTGGCTAAATAATAATAATTTTATTGTGAAAAATCTCCAAAAAATACAATGTACCACATTCACATTTTACAATTATTTTCTTTATATCAAGTATGTGGGTCCCAACGTAGGCAAGCCCGTGTCTTGGGCACCCATCCTGATTTAAGTACTGCCAGTGTAAACAATTTTAATAAAACAATGAAAAGCGAAGTATTAAAACAAAACAAAAATTAACGAAATAAACTCGAACTAACTCCAACACAATATCATTAATAATAATAACAAAAGGAAAATTAATGTGTGTATGTGTGTGTTTGTGTGAGTATATGTGTGCCTGTGTGTGTCTATGTGTATGAGAGTATGTGTGTGTGCAGGTGTGAATATTTGATTATTTGACAATTTTAAGCATGTTCTCTAATTGGTCATATGATAATTTTAATAGCATATTTTTCATTTTGGCTCTGGTTTCCTTGCGTGAGCAAGACTTTATGTTACAGTTTTTAAGTATAACATTATAAATACGGGGTTGAAGGTAATGGGGATATCGTTGTGCAAAAACGGATCTGACGGCGATTGTTGGTACTCTTATATTACGCTTATTTTGTATGGCAGCCATTGCAGTGGGATTGTTTCGTATGCTGATATTCATTTTAAGTACGGTAAAAAAATAATTTTAGATTTTTAAATTCCCGACGTTTCAGCTTATTTTCATGCTTTCCAGCTTTTGTGGTCACGGGTGGGGTTAGACCGCCGTGATAAAATCAGCAAAAAATTGTTTTGTTGCAACTTAACTGTGATGTCATGAATTCAACCTGTTCTGGCGAGATATATCTTATTTTGTGTAAAGACACGCAAGCTGTAATTCTCAAAATTATAAACCAAATTATACTGCAATAAATATAGAGTGTCGTAGTACATCACTGTAGCCACATAATCACCGGAAAGGAAAATAACTATGTGAATGAAAATAAAAGGCTTCCTAATAAACGAAGTAGAGCATTGATTGCATGACATTTACGTCGTGTTCTACGCCTTAAAGCAACATTGTAAGATTGGAAACATTAATTTTTTGCTGGTCGTAAAAAACTATTATGTTTTTTGAAATAGGGATACTAGATTTATGAAGTTTCATAACCCATATTTATTTATATAATATATAGGTATAAATAAATATGGGTTATGAAACTTCATAAATTAATTATGAAGGATATTAATGCTATGATGAAAGATGAGTAGAATGAAACGTTAGACGAATGTCGGATTATCCGACTCGGATATGGAACGTGTGATGTGAAAGATATGACGAAAGGGAGTACCAAGGAGTAAATGAGTTAGAGAATGAATGATTAAGATATCAAATATGAAAGTACGGAATAAGAAAGAACTGTCTGTCTATGTCTGTGTGATCCACAGGCATTTGTCTCGAGTCTGGATGTTTGCGAGACCGAAAAGTTTGGTAGTGTGGAGTCAAAACTATGTATGTGACTGTAGGGTGTTTTTATAATGATTTATTTATTAAAAAATAACACTATCTTAAGTATTTCTCTATCTTAAATCGTATTTAAAACCCTGTACAAAACGAGCAAGATGAATCAGCCCCACCTGTTAGTCGAAAAGGTCTCCGCTATGAATATCAAACAACCTTTTGTACGTCTGACTATTGTATTATCTCGTTAAACAAGACTAAGGAGAATATAGTTATGTACTGTTTTAAGAACTTGGAATATATTTTTTTAAATTAATGTAATTGAGTTGTTTATTTACTTCGGAGTTAATATTGTAATTAGGTCATATCGTCTCCTAGATATTTATTAATTGAATTTTACTTTTATTTTTTATTGCGATGAATAAATAGCGAGACGGGCATGCCATACACCTTATGGTAACCATTACAACCGCTCATAGACAGTACCAAAACCAATCAACGCCATGAATTATAAAGCAATGCTTATCATTCCACTGGGCTCGCTATCCTGAGACATAAGATGTTAAGTCTCATTATGTACAGTAGTCACTCTGGCTACAATTTCCTTCAAACCGGAACACAACAGTGCACTTACACTGAAATAAAGAAAGTTCAACCTTTAAAAATAATCCTAAGCTCGAACCGAACTCATAATGTGACTGTAAAATAGAAGATACATACATACACAAACTCACGCCTTTATCCCAGAAGGGGAAGACAGAGGCGCCACCAGGAAACCCAGATTTCGCCTTATAAGTTCCGTCCCATGATGTGATAGGAGGCGAGCCTATCGCCATATCGGGCACAAATTCCTTACTCCGGGCTGATAATTATTCATTATAATGAATAGAAAAACCCAATATCACTTTGCCCGAATTTGCAAAATAGAAGATCATCTCAATAAACATACTGTCACCGATCACATAATTGCTGCTAAAACAATTTATTGGTGAAACGAAAGTAATTGATTATGGCTTAGGCGTTTCCAAACTTTGAACGGATTTTTGGCAAGTCATGAAGTATTTTATTGTTAGAGTAGAGATACAAAAAGTTATACAAAGATATTAATCATATATGTATATTCCGAAATTCAGCGGTTGCCTATCTGTGGAAATAATGACAAGTCTGATATTGACCCACTTCCATTCTTTTCTTTAAAATACTCTTTCGTAAATCTACCATCGTGTTCACTTTCAACCTGTCTATTCGTAAAAACAACCACTTATCCGGCTTAATGTAAACCAACATGGAATATTTTAACAACCGGAAGTCTAATAAAAACTCTTTAAATATAAAACCCGGAACACTTCAACGCTATGATATTGCAGCGACATGACAATCCTTTTGAACATTATATCAGTGGGTTTAACGACCGTACTTTTAGCTTTTAAGATAACATTATTTTAGGATTTCAAGTTTTTGTGTTGCATTCCTTAAATTTTTTGGATCTGCTAAAAATATTTGATAGTTCTGCTGTATGGTTTTGCACTAGAAAAGCATGGTTTATGACGCATGCTTATAATTAGAATCATGCCTTTTATAATTTGATTTTGTATTTATTCAAATCAGCTAAATCTATCTTTATTTATAGCAATGAGTTTGATCCTGTCTATGTAAGTATAAAATCAAGGGTTATTTCGTTTGTTACAAAAATAACTATTCCTCCGAAATAGGAGATGTAACTAATCTTTATTTAGATTTACTAAAATAAAGAGTATTTTATCTCTTTTATATCCTTTTTTTGTAACAACTTATTTGTATCTACTGAAATAAATATGGACGTTCACAAGAAACACCTACGTCTGGACGCAACAAACTCCGACAAGAAATAACTCCAAAAACAAAATAAATCATGAAACAAAATTTCTAAAAATGAACTCACAGCAATCCTTCCCATAGCTTCCATTTATTGTCTTTGAATCCTAAATATAGCCGTGCTCTTTAAGTCAATTAGGCGGCCGGCAAAATGATTTGTGGCCAAACCATAATTTATCGCTGTTTCCGTCAGTGCATGTCGTGAAATATTCCCGCCGCCTTTTCTATTTTAATGCCGCTGTCGATTAATTCGGAAACCTCGTTTTAATCACAATTAAGACGATCACGAATAGAGTTTAATGAAGTCACTAAACGTCAGATGCTACGGTAGCGTTTCTTTAATCTTAGACGAAGTTTTTTTATTTTGATTTTCGAATAGATGATTTTTTTCGTCTATATAGCGTCATCACACTCATATACGCGATCGGCATTTTATGGTTCATAAATGCAGAATGCAGAATTATTAGTTTTTAATTTCATCTTCGAACCTTCTAAGGTCAAAGATAAATAAAACCAATGCATGTACAAAACAAAGAACTATTATTTTAAAATGTATTTTAATTAGTCTTCTGCTTCCCTACATACAATTAAAATACGGTTTTAATTATTCGAAATTCCCATAAAAGTTGGACACGGGAACCGAATCTAAATTTAACTTTATTAATGCTTCAACTAAACCTGCTGCAATTCAAACTTGCATCACAAATCAATTATACAATATACACCCCAATCAAGTCTATTAATTACAATTCAATCAAAATGGTATTAAATAAAACTTTTGCTGCTAATTGTCCAACATTCATTTAAATGCGGTGCTCTATTACGAAACAGCATTCTGTGGCCGACCGCTGTTAAACCTGTTAACATATTAAAATCGGAAGCTCGCCGCTTTGACTTCACATTTATTTGCTTCGGAACCCTTTTAAGTATCGCCCATATAAATTACCGCAATACGAAAGACGCGGCTCAAAATGTGTATCAAAAGCCAATTTGTAACAGTTGACTTAACATCTTTTGGTTAATGCATAGAATATTTTTTGAGGCTTAGGGTTTTTGTTTGTAGACTCTATGGGCTCCTTTTGATGTTAATCGTATGTAAAATCAAGGATTATGAACATATTAAGTTCTATTGACGACTTAGAAATGTAAGTTGCTGTGGAAGATGTGATCCGTAAATTAATGATCATTTTAGTCTACATGTGAAGTAGTAAGCCAATAATTTATTTTGTAGTGGAGACACATTTTAAAACGCTGATAAATATAGGCGATCTTTAATCCAACTGAGTATTTTTAAACCATTAAAAAAATAAAAATACATCTATATAAAAAGTATTGTTCTCTTTTAACTTCAATTTATTCACTAATCGTAATCGAATTATGTTTATATCTGAACAGAACACTCAATATTAATTTTACAAACACCAAAATTTATGATTCGCCGACGTTTTTGGAAGAACAAAACCAGTACAGTCATATTATATCAGAAATATTCAAAATATCACTTTCTCCCTTCTTTCTCTTATCAGTCATAGGAAGTCCACTGCTGGACATAGGCCTCCCCCAAGGGTTTCCACATTGACCTGTTGGAAGTGGCCTGCATCCAGCGACATCCTGCAACCTAACCAGGTCGTCCGTCTACCTCTCCGACACTGCGCTTGTACGTGGCCTCCACTTCAGAACCTTTCGGCTCCAAAATATATCATAAATCATCAAAATATACTAGGCACTCCAGCAGGCGATCTAGAACATAAACATTCATCAGTTAAATCTATTTATTTAACTTCAACCGAAGTTGCTATAACGGTGTTTAAAATAATCTATACGTACACCAACAGAACTCCTATGCATCATAATACGCATGAATAACTAACTGCTGCCAAAGTACTATTTGCTTATGTGAACTGCAGCGTTATATTAAGGAGCAGTTAACTAGGTACAGTGTAACCTAACTATGTTGAAACCTATTATATTTGCGTTAGACTAAGATTGATACGTTCTAATAATTTGTAGCCTTCTTGGTGTAATTGAAATGTTAGGGTTTACAAATATTTCTGTACAATCAGCTTAACCATTTTAATTGTTTTGCGTACTCTGCGTAAAAGACAATTCTATAGACAATTCTAAATCTATTTATACCTTGCGATCCTTTATGGAGTTGTGTATAAGCAGCTGTGTTCACAACTCGTTCAAAATCGTATTCTAAGCACCTCAAAACACCTATTTACTTTTCCAATTCATGACTAAATACGCATAAATTTTCTTTAAAATATTTAACCTACTTTACACCAAAGTTGTATAATTTTGCATTCGCCCACACAGATACATCACATCTGGTCAAACAAATATTGTCACAAAAAGCAGCAGGAAGTTGTGGAAATGTGCTAAGAACGAAAACACCTAATTGGAAATATCCGGGAGATGGCTGTTTGCTGCGTAAGATGTGAATAGTCATTGCTAACTGTTGAATTAATCTTTGACACTATAGCTTTTAGATGTAGGCAAAGCCAAGAATGTTTTCTTTATAAATCCAATGTGGGTTGGTGAAGCTATTGAAAGTTTAGATGTAATTGGTAAGTCATGTTTTTAGATTGCTATGATTCGCAGATGGTATTAAATTGGTAATTAGTATTGATAAGAGCTAATTCAACCATAGTCCGAACTATCCAGATGGATGCAAGGTGAAGTCCAAGGCACAAATCTGTTATATTTCTGCGTTAGGTCTGTATTCACAGGTTACCGCTTGCTTTATTGGTGAGTGAACGAAACTCGGGAGTGGAGTTGTTCATAAGTGAGACAAAGGTGAATTAAGATCAAATCCTCTCAATCGTCGACGGGACAGAATTAAAATATATACTCGTAAAAACTGTTATAAAGCTACAAACATTTTCGTCCTTCATACACAATTCTAAGATCCCACATCTATATCTATCTATCTATATCAGCGCATATACGTCTCACTGCAGGCCACGGGCCTACTCTACAATAGAGAGAATCGATTGAGAATGGTTAGGTCATATAGTCCACCACGCCGGCCTAGTGAGGGTTGGCGGACTTACATACCGTAGAAATTCTTTTAAAATCTGTACGGTATGCAGGTTTCCTCACGATGTTTTTCTTCACCACATCTATGTCTTTCAGCAAAGATTCAGCATGTATGCAAATCACAATATGACAATTTAGGATATTTTCGAAATTTCGTAACAACTGAGCCTTAAATAAAATATTAACCAGACTGAGCGGATATG
Organism: Deilephila elpenor; assembly: GCA_949752805.1. Taxonomy (NCBI): domain Eukaryota; kingdom Metazoa; phylum Arthropoda; class Insecta; order Lepidoptera; family Sphingidae; genus Deilephila; species Deilephila elpenor. The sequence goes on along the minus strand of OX457107.1, from coordinate 9,159,669 downwards.
TATGAAATTCTAATTGCCCTACTGATGATTCATGTGCCGAAACGGATCTAATTTTATACTCAAAATGCATTAAATACAGTCGAGTCGGCGAAAATCAGACTACAGTTGTCATTTCGTCAATCGTAATTACTTTACGTTAGTACTATTAAGCGAATGAAAAAAATATTTATTTAAATCTGGACTGAGATAAGATAATGTTTTATTAATGGAGTATAGGATTGCCTAAACGGGATTTTAATTTTTTCAAGAAACTCGACTATTTGGAATTTATTTTTATAGTAGTCTAGGAGTCCGAGTCCGAATACCTCTGATGTTTAGTAATGCTGATAGCTCTAGTAATTATGTTAACTTCAAAAATGTAGGTGAGGTCATATGTTAGGTTGTTCCCATTAATTTGACCTTAACCCTTTGCACTAGACACCTAAACTACCTAATTTAGTGTTGAAATGTGTAATAAAACAAATACTACAAAGAGAACTAACCATAAAAACAAACTCACCAAACAAAATAATTCCAACAAAAACAAAGAAAGTCATAAAGTCAAACTTTAATGTAAATAAACGGTGTTTTTACGCAGTCCTTCAGTAAACACAGCAAATAGCATGCCGTTGTGAATATTTTATGGACTGTTAAATGTCAGTAAATGGTTTTAATGCGATTATTAAACCGCACCCACGAAAGCCGACGAACGTTATCAATTCGCATTGCTCTTCGCTGATCCTTGCTATGAATTGGTTTTTATATTGTTGCCATAAATAAAGTTGAGACCATTAAGCCTATTGTATCTGTTTGCAACAATAAATTAGAGGATAGGAGCGTCAGGCATCTTGCGTTATCGCCCTGACGCTATGTCCAAACGGAATGTACGTTTATATACCGTGGTAGGATAATGGTTTGCTATTGTTATACGTTAGAGAGATTAAATTATTTGCAACTATAACTCTAACACAATGTGGGTTGTCATAAAATAATGAAGGGATTAAAAATTATGGGTTAATATTTTTGATTAAGATTGCACTGCGCTGTTTGAAGGCATAGGTACATATTAATGGCATTGTCTGTATGTTCATCAATATGTATAACATCCCACGGCAGGGCACAGGTCCTACTCAAAATTATGAGAAAGATGTTTCGTAGCACATAGTTGATTGATAAGCCGAATTTATTGTTTTCGTATTAATTTATTATACTTTTAAATATATTCAATACCTATAGTCTAATATATGTTAAGTTATGTTTTTAAAGTAGCTTAGGACGAAATTATGCTACGAAACTTTATTGTGCATCGTCATTTTTCTTATCATAATATGTGTCAACGTTCAGCCTATATAAGGTAGATAACCTAAATAACTCATAATTGCAGTTTAAATTTATTATACGGTGTGATCTAAATTCCTGTTAAAATGAAAATATTAACTTTGTCACATGAAAGTGTTCCTAATCCTATTTACTATATTTTTTGATAATACTACGTACGAATAAACAAAACATTTAAGTAAAACAGTAAGGATGTACCCCGACACACATATTATGATATGTAATCGCATTGTGTATTATAGTACGTAGCGGCTTACTGATTATACATAAGCAGTTGTAACGTTAGTATTTACGCCTTATTCATAGACAAATTTGAAACCTATTTTAGCTATTGAATGTTTTGTCTTAGTCGCTCAAACTGAATTCAAAAGTCGTTCGAAAGAGACAAAAAAATCGATTGCTAAAATATGTTTAAACATGTCTTTGAATAAGGCTGTCAGCTTAAATACCCTTTATTATACTTTTATACCTTTGTTCACGTCTTGTTATATCTACTGCCGTTTAATTATTAGCTATGTTTAACTTAGATTTAAGATTGTCGATTCTTATGTTTTTGCTATTTTATTGAGGGATTTTTTATACAATTTTAAGTCCAAATCTGTTATCAGTCAAAAACTGAGATCAAACTAAGATAAGAAGATTGAGAAGCCCTTGTAAGGTTCAAGGGTTTCTCAATATACATACTATGCGACAAAAAAGTTTACTTTGCTTTTACAGTAGATAAATACCATGAACCGAAATGGTATCGTCATTTAACATGTAGTTGCCAAAATAGAAAGAATGTGATGTTTAAAATGTGCGTTAATTTGTAAATATATGAGAAAAAGTTAGAAACATTTTGAAATGATTCGTTAAAAGGGCTTTTAAGATATAGAATAATTTTGAAAGGGAATGGCAATTTATTCTTTATATTTTTGTCTCCACCGATGACCTAGTAAAAGTTTTAAGAAGTCTTTGGATTTACGTCGATTTTAACAGAACATTATACTTCGAGTGTGGTAATCTTTGAAGGTCTACATTCAGTAGTGTACTTTCTCTTACTGCAAAAGAAGATAATAATTATTATACTGGATAATAGATATATATACATTCCCGTTGCGAAATCTGTTTTACATCTAACATTAAGAAAAACATTCATTCTACTACTAAGGTTTTTATTCAATTAGAGTCTTTTTATGAATAAAAACAAAATAGCAACTAAACAAGCCGTCTAAAAGATTTCCTAAAATATTAAAATAAGGCAACATTTTCCGCCTTACAAAATATATTCCGGCCTTGGCGGGGTAAATTATATTTCTTTCACTTTTTGTTAGATAGTACTTTATTCTCTTAAGACAAAAAGGGTTTTTGTACTCCCATTTTTTGCCATCTTAATAAACAAGTCGTCGGGAAGATGTTTTTTGTTTTTCTCGACGTGTGGCTCTTTGTTTACTGTTCTGTTGGTCAACCTTGGATCGTTGCGTCAACCGCGTGTTGTATCACCGGTATCGGTCAAGACGTAATGTTTGATCAGAGTGTAGGTTTATTGGTAGAGCTCCGAATTTCTTTAGCAAAAAAGTATAAAAATATTTCATATTGAAATAATACCTACAATGAGTACTTTTGGGATTGTAAATATTTTTAATATTTTTATGGATACAGAATACTATATGAATCAGAAATACAGTTCGCTGTATTGACCCAGAAGAGTGATATTGATTTCAACAAAAAATACAAAAGTATGTATAGTTATTATAAACAGATTCAACAATAAAACTTTGAATACGATATTAAGCCTAAGCCACTAGTTGAATAGAATCTTATTAATTTCACCAGCAATAAAAAGACTTTAATTCATAGTTATTTTTATTATAAAAACGAATATCTACAATGTTTATTATTTTGAAATAGAAGCTACACATTTATAAATGCCTTATCCGTCATATATGTTCAACGTTTCCTACATTCCAATTCCACTTTAGAAAAAAAATATATTTAATAGTACGGAATCATATCATAGGCGTTTTATAAAATACTCCAAAACTCAGTTCCAAACGTGAAAGTAAAGGTAAGAACGACCATCACAAACTGCGTACGATTTCGCCTCAAGTACACCCAGTGAGCAGTTTGTAAACGTCGCAAATATTTACTCTACGACCCTAATACCAAAATGTTTTTGCCGGCCGCACAGTGGAGATGTTACGTCCCCTACCACGGTTTAAACGGGCGTCACGCGCGCGACAATGGTAAAAGAAACTTGGCAATGCCCTGAAAGTAGGTATAGTAGTTTGCGAGATCGTAAACGGTAGTGGGGAGTACTGAGTAAGTGTGGCTTTTGTTTTTATAAGGTGTTCGGGTAGGTTAGGATTTCGGTAAACATATCTTGGCAACACGGTGTTACTGTTCTCCGTTTACGTTGGGTATTGTTTTCTTCATTGTTATTATGGGACTATTTTTCGCATATTTTAGGGCATAAGTTTTGTTCCAATACACAAACTTAAGCGTTTGTAGTTCACATCGCGAGCTTATTAAACTTTGCTTGGTCAGATCATATTTGAAATATAACATATAACATTCCGAAGTCTCAAAAAAAATTACATGCACCATAATGTTTTGAGGTGACTGAATATGTATGGGATTACTTAGACCCAAGCCAAATTATAACATTCAAAATCTTGCAAATAGGTCATATTTCTACAAACAATGATACGGATTTAATAACGATATAAAAGTGAATTTTTCTTTCCGATGCGCAGTTCTTTCGCGTGTCTATTCAGAGCGCTGGGTTTTGCAACCGACATCATAATCTTGGGTAACCCACACGGATTTTTAGGTTACTTTGTAGCTAAGCTCGTGGATTAATAAAAAACGCGTTAATCTTCGCCTTGAACGACTTTGTTACAGAGGCGCGTCACATTTCATCTGGCTTAGACTGCAGTGAAGTCTTTAGTTGTGTGTCAATTGGATCAATTTAAAATATGATTTTTTAAATTACAGTATGTGCGCATCTTTATGTTTGTTACATTGATCAGTACCTATTGGATTATCACTTGCTTATTGTGTCTCCAGATATAACCCATTTTATGTACATTGAAAATGATTCTTTGATATGTCACAGAAAGGTTTAACTCAATAATTTACTCGTACCACGACATTATTTCAGTGTCATATTATGATTTGGGTAATATTATTTCCGTAAGAGCTTATATCTAATCATCGAAACTATTATTGAGCTTATCTGTAATCATCTAAACGATTATTTTATGTTTTTAAATTAACTCATTGCGATCGAGTTATAGCGTCATACATCCACTATTTGTATAGACAAAATTATATTCCCGAATCATCTAATCAAATAGCGATGATTTTCGATCAACTATTAATTACGACCCGTACATTCAGCATGACCCAAGTGTATTGATGAAATTAATTAATTTCGCCTGAGCAAACAGCAATCCATTAATTAGTCGATATCACGCCCACTGGCCACGCAACTTACTAAAATAGAAAATGTCTTTCTCCACGACGAAAATAAAACTATATTGTGCGGCTAAGAGCCCTGCGTTATGCTTGTCATGCTAGTCAGGAATTTAATACGGATTCGTTGGAATGTGTAGACTATTTTTTTAATTTTTTTTTTTTTATAAATACCTGCCCTCGTTTTTTATACCAGCACGATATAGTGACTACGATGCTTATTAGTAAACGCAGGGCAATCTCAACCATTCCATTGAGAAATGCATGCATATGAAGTGCAATGCCGATCAGATAAAATTACATTTGATGAGAGTTGATGTTGGTAAAAAGATTTTTCTATTGTCAATGCAATTAATAATTATTATTCATAAACAAATTATTAACACTTTAGCCATAATAAATACTTTAGAAAACATTCTCAACTCAACACCAGAAACGAAGTCCGTTCCAGGTTGTCCTAACATACCGTAAAGATGTTAATATTTGGTGTCGTTGTAAACACCAATAGCCACGATAACCAGCGTTGCCAAACTAGTTTAAATAGAAACAACAGCGCCATAACCAAAATGTACTATACTTAATATAACAACATAAAACTTTATAATCCATTGACACGCAAAAACGATGATTCCGCACCGCGTCCGCCCATTTCAGCGGCAATGGACAGCGTGCGCCAATATTTGCAAGCGGTGCTCGTTTTCTATCTCATTGTGATTTTAATGAGGTGTTTGTGAATGTTCGTTTATTGTTTGAACACTTTTATACATTTCCACTTCAATGGTTTAAAATGCGGAATTAAAATGCGCTTTTAATGCTCAACTATTTTGTTTAAGTGCTTTAATGAGTAATGTGGCGAGAAAATATTTTTGAAAAAGAATAGGATATAGAGCGATGATTATATTATATAGAATGAGGTTTTTAGTATGTGTTATGTTAATATTATGTCTTTAGATTAAGTAAGAGGTTTATAAAGATTGAAGATCAGACAAAAAATAACAATAATCCAGTCTGTATTCACCGTTAAAGGTGCAGAAAAGCTTTAAATTAATCCAGGATATCACCAAGGTTGTAACGCGACGTTAAAGAATACCACAATTAATTCCCACTGCATTATAAAACTATAATTCACGCCACAAAATGAGGAGCAAATACTCTTTTTCCTTATTAAAAGTGCAAATAATTCAGTGTACATTGCATTAAGAACGAAAACATTAAACTAAAACGCATCCAGCGTTCTAAGTGAAAATTACAGTGGAAAAATACTGTCTGCAACACTTTCCTTGCTAAGACATGTTTAAAAGAGAGAACTGGAGTGACATTATAGCTCGTGACCATCTTGCCTTTCTCGTGCGCGAAAATATTCTGGCATCAATAAGATAAGCGAAGCAATCTTCTGTATGCTCAGGAAATGGATGCGGGGAAAATAAAATGTTGAGTTTATGCTTTTAGCTTTGGTAAAGTTATTTTTGATGGCTAAATGATTGATAAAACTTGACGTTATTTAAGCCAAGAATCTGTTATTAGACCACTAATACATTTAAAACACTTCTGAGCACAATTTCTCGTTGACTTATTGCGTTATGATAGTCAGATAGATTTTGACAGTCCAGTAATGAGCGAATTTTCACTGTGGAGCGCACTCCAAAGACTGCAGTCTGAGAAATCACCACGAGTTTGGTAATTCATTTACCTCGAGTTCTGATAGATGAGGTGACGAATTGCCAACTAAAGAGCATGAATTACATTATTACTCTATACAATGTGACTTCATCACAAGTTGCACAACACGTTCGTATTCGAAAATCATGTCAAAGTCAAGTTAGCCCCCAGCGTACGGAATGTAAAACTGCGCTGCAACCATAAAGCCCGAATAACAATTTTTGTGAAACTATGTCGGGTTATTTTTACGTTTCACACACAAAAAGTGCGCGACGTGTTTTGACAGGATTTTTAGTGCCCCACATCCCTAGCGCACTAACACTAATGGAGGGCATATTTTATGGACTAAAAAGGTTTCTATGGGAATCAACTTTAATAGTGTGGTAGTGGTTGTTTGACAGTTGATGCCTATGTTGAATATTTTAGGCAATATACCTACCTGTGCGCTGGCTTCAAATTGAGTTTTTTTTTTTATTATTATGACTGCATTTAGGTCCATCCTCGACCTACAGTATCTTACCAGTATAGGGAAAATACACTACCCTAAGTCACGAGTTACGATTAGATTGACAATTATAAAACAGTTAGTGGGTATATTGGTAACAATGTCAAAGGAATCCATTCAAGATCAATAATAGACCATAATTTAGCAAAACAGAAATGAGACCTTAGTTTTATTTCTGCATTTCAAGGTGAAGTAACATAATATAATAATAAAAAATACATACATACATACATGAACTCATGTCTTTATCCCAGAAGGGGTAGGCAGAAGCGCCAACAGGACTTTTTGCCTTGTATGTTCCATCCCACGATGTGATAGGGTGCGAGTCTATCGCCACATCGGGCACAAATTTCTGACTCCGGCCTGATAACGAATAGAAAAATAATATCACAATAAAGGTTTCTTAGATTCAGTCCGCCCCTTGACCACGAAAGCTATAAAGTAATCGAAACGTCGGGAAGTTAAAAAATGTAAAAATTAAACCAAATCGCGATAAAATCCGTAAAAATAGTTTTATTTCAATATCACAATAAAACCATTAAAAAAAGCTGTTAATGCTTCTATCAAAAATAGTACATATTCTACCAAGTAAAAATGCACCATTGCATTACAATGTGCTCCCACGATCCAGGTTCCATAAAGGCAGTTGTAAATCACAAGTATCAAATATCTTCACGGAGCGTCTTCGAAATTTTTCTAAAGCTTTAAAGTGTTCTGTTGTGAATGTACCCGGGACCAATACGTTTGCCATCGAGTGCCATAATTTTTGTTAAGAGTTTCCTTAGTGCAAAATATAAATTCGAAAACGCTTCCCTTGAACCTTTTGGGGACGATGGCTGGAGTAAGCAACCGATCTAAAAGTAAGCGTTTGGCCACCATTAATTTAAATTGTAAGCTAGAAATATGTTCCTTTAGTATGTAGCTTGTTGATTTAACATCATATTGGGTTATGATAATAACAATTCAATAGTTGATGGTCTGCCTCGGTGACGTAGTTGTATTATGGTACGATTACAAAGCTGAGGTCTCGGGTTCGAATCCCGGGTCGGGCAGTGATATTGGATTTTTCTATTCATTACCAGCCCGGAGTCAGGAATTTGTGCCTGATATGGCGATAGGCTCGCCCCTGTCACATAGTGGGACGAAACATACAAAGCGAAATGTGCGTGTCCTGGTAGCACCTCTGCCTACTCCTTCTGAGAAAAAAGCGTGAGTTTATATAATGTATGTTATGTATTTGATGGTAAGTGCAGTTTTGTCTAGACAGACTTAAGATGGTTGACACAAAAATATTGGCCCGACTAATCGAAGCCGTGAACATTAATTCGACAGTCGAGATCGATGGCACGCAATGGAAGAGGCTTATGTGCAGCACAGAATTACTATAAGTTGATGATGATTAAGATGAATCTAAGCCACTAGCTATTTTGTAATCGTAATATGCGTGGGCATGCATATAATATGCATGCATAGTGGACTTTGAATCCTGAGCATGACGGTCTCTATACTAACGAATATAAATATCTATCCACAGTGAGAATATTTATATCGACTTTAAAAAATAAAGCATGCTGTATTAAAGTCTATTGCATTTAAAATATTGCCAATCCGAGCAGCGTCTTACATTTCGCTGAAAGCCCAAAGGACGTGAACGTTCGGTTCCCCTGCCGTTTTGCAAACATTTTCTATACCGCTTTCCAATATTATTGGAGTATCAAAGTCGATTCTTATGCAACTAAAGTGGATGCAGAAATTTATGTGGCTCAACGTCTTTCTGACGGGATGTATTCAGCTTTATCGTATGCAACTTGATTTCTATAGTTTGGAATATTGACATCTATATGTATGTATATCTGCGTATGTAGAGCACATTATCTTGTAATAAGCAGTGTGGGTGTGCTGTCTCTAATGTTAAGTTTTGGTTTTAACATTTTACAATATATGAGCCTGACGTCAATAATATTTTTATCAATTTCGTTACAAGGCTTAATTCCAGTTATGCTTGTATGCTTCTGTTTTAGCCTAATATAATCAATTTACGGATATAAAATAACATTTTATTTAAAGTAGTACCTACTATGAGAGTAAATTTCCAAGAGTATGGTTGAACATTTCAATAAAAAAAACAATTATCACCAAATGTAGTATTAAATTCCCCTTATTCAATAAACCGATAGCCTGATATCGCTAATTGACTTGTAATTACTTCATCGTCGCGTTTGCTCGAAATTGAAAAAAGTGGCACCAATTTCGATGTCCCAAACATTTGTGTTGATGTATTTATTGTCTTACTCGGAATTAGTTTGATGACCACGTCGCGTGATTCAGACTTTTATTAATGACTAACAATCGCAGCTGGTTATTAACAGAAATAACCCACGGATTTTGGGGAGACGCTTTGTAAAGAGAAAGTAAGGATCATTATTACGATATATTTCATGACAGATATAAGTTAAAGTTTCTCGAACGTTTTTATTTTATTTTCAGATTTTTTAATTGATATTTGTTGAAATATAAAAAATAATAATTTTATAAGACTAGTAATGTGCACTGAATTAGCTGATCTACTCTTCGTTTTATAATTTTAAAATTGGTGATTTGAAAGAAGACAATTGGTGAATCATGGGAATTACGTTGTTATAAAATAACCATCAAAGCCGATATTCGTTACAAAATAAATCGCCTTGTATCATCAATTATGATTGTGCCATTTGGCTGCGACAGAATCTATGGAGCTAAACATTAAACTGGATAATAAAATAGCAGAGAAGTGCATTAGAACGGCATAGCTCTAGAAAGACTCGAACTGGTGCATAAAAGTAGTATATTTTGTACTATTTGAATATTATAATGTCCTAAAATGAAGATATAATTAATTAAGTAATTTATTTCATGTTTCTATATCCCTGTTTCTATACGTTATTCTAACATCACCTTTTTACTTCTGGTTTTATTGAAGTGTTTGCGAATTAATATTTAATAAAAGCAATTGCTAATTGAATTCCACTATTCATTTACTAGTTTCTACTGAGTCCGTGACACCATACAAGTGAAATATTAAATTATAATGAAAAGAGTAAAAAGCATTCAATGCTACTCGCTGAACGCGCGCCGAGTGACATGTTTCATATTAATAATTCAGCTTTCTGATATCTCGTGCAGTTCAGCTATTCAGTGTATGGAAGTGCTATAAAAATGTAATCGAATTCCATTAAGAATAGGAATGATTTTCGAAGTATTCGGTCTTTATAAATTGAGTTGAATTGAGTTTCTTTGTAGTTATGGAGTCGGAAGGTAGACAGGAGTTCGTCTGGTAAGGTTTTATAAGCTAGTTAGGGATAAGTCGCTCATACCGATGTATTAAATTCTGATATCAGCCAGCCAGATCATCATTTTAGACCGCACAAAGTCTTCTGCTGAAGTTAGACTTCCTAAAAGCGAAAACTAAATATCATCGACGTTCAGCGACTTCCTCCAACCTTCACTAGGTCGTCTGTCCACTTCGTCTGTCGGTGAATATCGGTCAGTGTAATTTTGTCGGCCTGCCAAACATAAACTGCTAGTGGGTATTGAGTCCATTCCCAGGAAGTGCGTCCATAACTTCTTTGATATAATTAACGATCAATAAGTTTTGTCGCCATTGCTACGTTAGGGACTTGCTTATGTTGCAATAATACGAATATGTATGTTTATTCTCGATATTCTTCAAGCATTTCAGCCTGTTAATTACGTGATACCAGTATGACGTCCGTATTTACATTATAGTTACTCACAGATGATACGTCCCATATCAACCAGCCTAATTTCTTCCTTGTTTAATTATACAAACCTTCTATCTTTATTCATCCAAGTATATTGTCTTCATTATACGCCTGACTTGCCTAGTAAATTACATTTACGAGAGACTTTATGACTTCGACTCATAATGTCATCGTTACTGAACTATTTACAAACGTAACCTATTCGACTTGATGTCGAGCGTGAAATTGTTGCAAGGAATACAAATTGTAAACCTTTATTTAGAATAGATCGCATGTCTCTTGAAGGTTCCCGGCGTTCGTGCCAAGTCGTGATGATAGCTGCAATATTAATGGGATACTTGCTTGTGTGGCGGCGCGCGAGCGGGATGGAACCCGCGAGCTTGCGGCGCGCGCCACGTTCGGGAATCATCGGCGCGGACGCACGGCGTTCGGATTTCTTACGCTCCCGCCGCCAGTCTTTTGTTCGCCACCGCGCAAGGCACATCTGCGCCGCTTTGTCCTCACGCATACATAATATCGTTTATTAAGTTTTGTTATTGTAGTACTGTAATGTTTATCTAGAATAATTATACGTCACGATTGGACTTATTTAATATTTAGTTTCATTTGACAACTACAAATTGGTGACCCCGATATGGAAACGCGTAAAGAAGACATTTCTGGAGCAGAAACCTGTCGTGTGAGTGTACGTCCACCTCCGTTTTGGCCAGATGATCCCGAGATGTGGTTCGCGCAAATGGATGCTCAGTTCGTATTGGCCAATATAACGAGTGATATGACAAAGTTTTATCACGTAGTATGCGCGCTTGACCACCGGTACGCCTCGGAAGTAAAGGACGTTATTACTAACCCACCGTCAGCTAACAGATATGAGAAACTAAAGTCGGAGTTGATCAAGCGTTTGTCGGCTTCACAAGAACGGAAAGTAAAACAATTACTGATGCATGAGGAGTTGGGCGACCGGAAGCCGTCGCAATTTTTGAGGCATCTGCAGCACCTGGCTGGCCCGGCAGTTCCGGATGAGTTTCTGAAAACTTTGTGGTCGAGTCGATTACCAACAAGCCTGCAAACTGTGTTAGCCACGCAGCCTACCCTCTCGTTGGACAGTTTGGCAGAGTTAGCCGACACAGTCAACGATATTGCGCCTACTGGACCGTTACAAGTTGCGGGAATTACGGACGCAAGTTCATCACCTCTGTTCAAGGAGATGGCTGGTCAGTTATCTGAGCTGACTAAACAGGTAGCATTCCTCACTACTCGCATGGACAATCAGACTCAGGTACGTGCTCGTTCTCGCTCCAGAAATAAAAACGATAGAAGAGGCAGAACTAGGTCGAGGGTAGCTCAACCACCGGAAAACCACCCTTATTGTTTTTATCACTTTAATTATGGTGTCCGGGCTAGAAAATGCAATAAGCCTTGCGAATGGCGTGGGGCGGAAAACTCGAGGGGCAGCCGGAATTAGCGGCTAACGACTGCCCTAAAGGATCAGGCCGTCTTTTCATTACTGACCGACCTTCAAAAATGCTGTTCTTAGTCGACACTGGCTCGGACCTTTGCGTTTATCCTCGTACAGCTGTTAAGACGCCCTGCATAAAAACAAAATACTGCCTTACTGCGGCGAATGGGACTATAATTAACACGTACGGGCCGCTGCAGCTTAGCTTAGACTTAGGATTACGACGCACTTTTACCTGGAAATTCACCGTAGCTGATATATCGAAACCGATAATAGGTATTGATTTTCTAAGCTATTACAATTTGTTAATTGACTGTCGTAACCACAGGCTTATTGACGGTACTACATCACTGACTGTGTCATCATCAGCCCAGCGGATTCCGGACGACGTGGCTTCGATCAAGACCGTCAGCGGTGACTCCATTTTTCACCAGCTGCTTCGAGAGTTTCCCGAGGTAACCCGACCTGCAGGTACGATAGACAAAGAGTGTCGAAAACATAAGACTGAACATTTTATTAAAACTACATCGGGTCCACCTGTTACTTGTAGACCACGTAGGTTAGATCCGGAGCGCCTAAAGGTTGCAAGAAAGGAGTTTGAAGAAATGATGGCTAATGGTACTGCTAGACGTTCCGAGAGCCCCTGGTCTTCAGCACTACACCTAGTTAAAAAAAAGGACGACGGGTGGAGACCTTGTGGCGATTACCGCGCTCTCAATTCGCGAACCTTACCAGACAGGTATCCTATCCGCCACATTCAAGATTTTAATCACCAGCTTTCAGGATGCACCATCTTCTCCAAAATCGACCTGATTAAGGCATATAATCAGATCCCGGTCTTCGAGGCTGACATCCCGAAGACAGCTATCACAACTCCGTTTGGATTATACGAGTTCCCCTTCATGACCTTCGGTTTGCGAAATGCCGCGCAAACTTTCCAAAGATTCATTGATGAGGTGCTGACTGGCTTCGACGGATTCTGCTACGGGTACTTAGATGATATATTGGTATTTTCTCCCAACCCTGAGCTGCATCAACTCCATCTCCGACAGCTGCTGTCTCGCTTGAAAGAGTACGGGATTCTGATAAACGCGAACAAGTGCGTATGGGGTGAGTCCCAGGTAACCTTCCTCGGGTATGAAGTCTCTGCATCCGGCACTCGTCCTGTCAGCACGAAGGTCCAAACGATCCAGGAATTTCCGGTCCCGAGAAACATCAAGGAGTTGCGTCGATTTCTAGGAATGCTTAATTTTTATAGGCGTTTCGTGCCGAATGCCGCTAAAGCTCAGGCCTCATTGAGTGATATGCTAGCAGGAGAGAAGGTCAAGGGTTCAGATCCAGTGCATATGTCGCCGACCCAACTCCAAGCATTTGAGGAATGTAAACAATCGCTTGCGACCGCTACGCTTTTGGCTCATCCTCACCCTCAGGCACAGCTTGCTATCACCACTGATGCTTCTGATGTGTCATTAGGAGCCGCTCTTCAACAGCGCGTTGGCACTTCGTGGGAACCGCTTGGATTTTTCTCAAAAAAATTAAGTACATCGCAACGTAAATATAGTCCATACGATCGAGAGCTTCTAGCTATTTACGAAGGAATCAAATATTTCCGTCACATGGTTGAAGCCAGAGATTTCATCGTTTTTACTGACCATCGGCCGCTTACCTACGCATTTAATACGTCGAGAGAGAATTGTTCGCCGCGACAGTACAGGTACTTTGATTATATTGCGCAATTTACTACCGACATACGCTATATACCTGGCCCGGAGAACGTTGTTGCCGATACTCTGTCGCGCATTGAGGAAATAGCTGAAACTATTGACTTCGAAGCCCTCGCTAAGTCTCAGCAGACGGATTCTGAGTTGAAGACACTCCTCAATCAAGGTTCGTCATTAAAACTTAAAATGGTTCTTTTAAATGGTTCAGACACTAAACTACTTTGTGACGTATCCAGCGAGCAACCGAGACCTTACGTCACGCCGGAATTCCGCAGACAGGTTTTTGAAGCATTGCATTCTATGAGTCATCCCGGACGTACAGCTAGCGTGCGGCTGGTTTCACAAAGATACGTATGGCCAGGGATTCGCAAAGACGTTAGAGAGTGGTGCAGACGCTGTCTTCACTGTCAGCGCTGCAAAGTGACCCGCCACACTTCCGCTCCCATTTCCTCTTTCCCTATAACCTCGTCGAGATTTTTTCACATTCATCTTGACATAGTGGGCCCCTTAATACCTTCATCTGATTACAGATACTGTCTCACCATCGTGGACAGGTTCACACGATGGGCTGAGGCAATCCCGATGAAGGACGTAACTGCGGACACCTGCGCAGCCGCCTTGGTATCCGGCTGGATATCGAGGTTTGGGTGCCCTGCGCAGATCACTACAGACCGCGGCCGACAGTTCGAGTCCGAACTATTTCGGGCTATCACCATCATAGTCGGCGCACGTCACTTCCGCACCACGGCCTATCATCCCGCCTCCAACGGAATGGTCGAGCGTCTGCACCGGCAATTGAAGGCGGGCATCATGTGCCACAATACATCCCTGTGGACGGAGGTATTACCTGTCGTTCTGCTTGGCATGCGTAGCTGTTGGAAGGAGGACCTCCAAGCATCTCCAGCCGAGCTCGTCTATGGTGAGCCACTCCGCTTGCCCGGGCAATTCATCGCACCGGCTCGAAACGTTGTGGTGGAGGACATCTCCAGCTTTGCCACACGCCTTGCTAAGCATATGGCGAACTTAGCACCAAGGCCGGCAACTTGGAATAGGAATGGTGCATTTTATGTTCCGAGGGACTTGCGGCGCTGTTCGCATGTGTTCGTCCGTCAGGACCGCGTGCGGAAGTCCCTGGAGCCACCATATACTGGTCCCTGTAGAGTGATTGAAAGGCAGGAAAAGTACTTTAAAATAGTACTGAATGGTAAGGACGCTACGGTATCCATCGATCGCATTAAGCCTGCTTACGTCGTGGAAGAGAAATCGCATGACTTACCTGCCCTGGTGGTACCCACGACAGTTACTACTCCTGCCTCAGCGTCAACACCCACCGACTATGAGAGGCGCACTCGCAGCGGCAGAAGAGTTCATTTCCCAAATTACTATCGACCGTAGTTACGGTCTCGCCGGGGGGCTCCTGTGGCGGCGCGCGAGCGGGATGGAACCCGCGAGCTTGCGGCGCGCGCCACGTTCGGGAATCATCGGCGCGGACGCACGGCGTTCGGATTTCTTACGCTCCCGCCGCCAGTCTTTTGTTCGCCACCGCGCAAGGCACATCTGCGCCGCTTTGTCCTCACGCATACATAATATCGTTTATTAAGTTTTGTTATTGTAGTACTGTAATGTTTATCTAGAATAATTATACGTCACGATTGGACTTATTTAATATTTAGTTTCATTTGACAACTACACTTGTAATGATTGTTATTGAAAATAATTTCCAAGTTTATTTACATTGCAAATGCTTAATTGCTTATCCTTACGTCTACAGGCAAAGGAGTCTCTATAGGCTTTTTTATTTAACCGACCATATTTCCATAATTATGATAGGAATAGATACTTAAAAGATAAAACAGTTGATTTTTCTAGGAAATTTAACGAAATACCTATTTGGTAGGCAGCGATACTTCTAGCATTATCTGAATCTAGGAGTGACGTAATTGATATACCATTAGACGGGCAATCAACTCGTCTGCTTTCGCTGATGTTTCTACGTGCTGAGGAAGTATTTAGCAATGACCTTTAAAAAGGTTAGATACAGTTATTATCACTTTAGATGCCAAACTCCACAAACCTGCGAAACGTCACACATGTGCATTTAAAACAGAATGCCTTGGTTAATTGTTTGCAGCGCAGAGTTCAAATCGTTCTGGATACTTAACATTTAACCAATGACATTTGAACGCTTGTAATACCGCCACCGGCCTATTTATACAACGCCAAAATAACTGACACGATTTCAAATTACGTTATAATTGTTTTTGCCGCCGTGAAATTAGATACGTGGGATTGTGTTAAGAAAATAAAGTTTTGTAAGATGATGAACGGAACTGGTTACATCACACTAATACTGTTGATAATGGTTTCTTAGATTTACGCGAATGTTACACATTGAAATAAAACTATTTTTTACGGAATTCATCGCGGATTAAGCCCCGTGGCCTCGAAAGCTGTAAAGTAATCGAAATGTGGGAAGTTAAACAATTTACAAATAAAACCAAACCCAAATTAGTTTTATTTCAATTCAGTTGATTTTTATGGATCTTGGTTGTTAATGGCAGATGGCCGAGGTAACAGGGATATATAAAAGACAACCATGACTGGAAGTGGGATGAAAAAAGATGATAATGATGATGAATTTCACGAAACGGAAGAGAGCACAGGGAAAGTCTACTAATAATTCACGTCGGCTTTTCGTAAGACGTAGGAACCAACTCCGGGTAAGCCAGCCTATTTGTGCTATAATCGAAACTACGTAGGTGGCTTTACCAGTACAAGCCGCCCTTATCGCACATTTAGAGCGATAAGATATAACAGTTACCAAAATATGCTTTATAAATAATAAAACTTACGAACTACTAACTGTTTTGCTCAAGAATTCTAGAAACGATGTATAAAATACACACACATTAGCCTAAATAAAGAAATAAAATAGTAATGATTACGCAACCGTCCAATTAACTACACTAAAATTTATGTTTTCTGGTGTTGTACCAACCAGACTCCTAATTAGGTGCATACGGATACTAACCGTAAATAACAAATGAAATATTCCAATCACGAATACGAAACGTAACCAACGAACTGCATTTAAGCGTTTCGAGTAATAGATTTAGGCACGTCAGGCATTTTTCAATCAGTTTAAAGGTTGAAAGGCTTGATTTACGATGTCTCGTATCCGGCTTACTGGTAGGCCATGTCAATGGTTTGGTGTCAATGGTCACTGTATTTGATGATATTAAAAAGCTAAGATTTGGAAGATAAATATTTAGTGCTTCCAAGGATTTTCTTGGTCAGATATTTTCTATAACTACAAAAAGTTCCTTAACTTCGAATACAGCTACTTGATTGAAGAGAAGTCAGGTATAAAATTCTGTTTCATTTATTTCCTTAGAATAGATTCGCGGTGAAGACTTTCATCGTACGGGACACACCTCTGACATTCGTAGATACTTTTGTATTAATAGCTAATTTTCTCTTGTTTTCGTGCTGATAAACATTATGAAGTAAACCGCATCTCTCAAAGTTCGTACAGTGATGAATTATATAAATACGAATAAACAAATAATATCAATATGTTTTTCATTCCTTTCATTTATTACTTTTTAAAGTCTGGAGTGCCCACTTAAAAAGTTTTCTTAGCTCTTCAACATTAAGACAGCCAATCAATCCAATCAAATATTGGTTTTAAAATATTTTAGTTAATTACTTTCAACATTTCTAAACAGCACTAATATTTGTTTAACAGCATAATGTAACGATTATTGCATTTCAAATCCACGGTGCAGTCAATCGATAAAACGTCTTCATTTAAAGTTCGATGATTCGTTTAGAATTTCTAAAATTTACATTTTATGTGTGTGTAATAGGAACAAACAGATTGGGACAGCGATAAAGACAGTTTTGTTTGATTTATCGATACTTAGCTTATGTAATGGATATTATCGATTCATCGATAATAATATAGACGACCCTAAATAAATAAAGACGCGATAAAAATCACTGAATGTAACAGATTGGAGCGTGGGCGTTGTTTGTAATGTAAATAAGCTTTTGTACTTTATTTTTATGTTGGTCGTAAAGTTTGGCCAGTGTTTGATGTTAAATGGCTTTAGAGTACTGGGACACTCTTTGTCCCTATTATGTGGTCCTGACGATTCAAATCAATATGTTGAAAACATTAATATAAAACTATTTTATATTAATATTTTTTCATTTATATCGATACATTTTTTTCATATAGTAATATGCGTCCTATATTACCGAAGACTGGCAAGATACACAAATCTACTCGTTTTAAAAATATTGATAAGAGACGGTGATTACTTTTCATTACGTGACGTACGTATCGTGAATGTACGAGTAAGCCAGAGAGGACTAAAATATTGTCAGTTAGATACAATAAAGTAAAAACACAAACTGGCGATTTAAGCTAAAATCAACAAAACATTTGTTTGTACAATTTACTGCATTTATTAAAATACTCGAGTCAATTTGTGCGAGTCATAAAATGGTGAAATTATCGAAGTTGCCGACAAGCATAAAATAAATGCACACTTTAATGAACTCCATCAGTTTACTAATTGGACGTCTGTTTTGCCGAGGTATTGTTAGAATTGTCATGCAATAATTTAATTTCGCTGCACGGCTCCAAATTCAATCAATTAATTAGAAATAAATGCATTTTGAATAAGCATTATTGGGAGTAATTTTGCGTATGAGAATTTGCCGTGAAATTAATTTGGTGGTGATAAATATTGAACGCGTGTGTGGCTTCGAGGATATGAACCTTCTTACGTTTCTCTCCATAATTTACGACCACGGGTACTAAGGAGGGCTCAAGTTTTATTTTTATAATGAATTGAAAAACATATTTTTGGTTCGTAAATTGCAGTAAGGATGATTTGATTAGCTTCGTCTGAATATCGTTAAAATAAACATACAAAAAGACGAGCATAAAAAATGGACTCTAACACGAACAATATCCGTCAACCTTCGTCCAAATGTATAACCACCCAAGCCGGCTGTGATATAAGTGGCCGCAGATTGGATTCCCTCTCGCAGATATTTTGTGAGTTTTGTATTGTATTGTATCAGCCCATATACGTCCCACTGCAGGTCCCGGGTCTCCTCTACAATCGAGAGAACGATTGAAAGAGGTTAGGCAGTACTAGTCCATTTTGTGAATGGCTTATAAATATGATACATAATTTAAACACTGACAGCCTACCATTTTTTCACCAACGATAAGGAAAATATATAACTTCACACGTAAAATGTTTTTAAATTCAGAAATCAATGTATTTTTTATATAAATTATGTTCTTTACTTTACAATACACCGCTTATTTCGCAATTTAACAGATACTTTTACTTTATGAAAAAGGAAAAGAAAACGATTGTGGAAATTGCTCCACCCTAAATATAATGACGAATTTTCCGCACCACTTACGCATGTCAACCGTATCACATTCATAATGTCTCGCGCATAAAGACTCGCGATAAAAGACTCACGCTTAAACACTCACGTATAAAAATCTCACGCAAAATTACGCAGTACATTTACCGCTAAGTCGAAAATCGGATCGTGCTGCGTTTATACAAACATGTCCTATAATAATATGGTCAATAACGTCCTATTATATTCCATAAAAGCACCTTACGACATACTATTATCCTGAAAAGAATTGGCGAAATCCGGCAGCTGTCATAATAAATTTGAAATACTTAAGGGCTCACCACACGCGATGAGCGCGCTCTCGGTTTCCGGCGGTGGCGAATTGACGTGTAAAACTGCCGAAACGTGTTATGACTTCGTAATCATGTAAGTGACAAATTTGATAGCTATTATAGCGATTACAAATTGTCCATATATTTACAAGACGTGACCCGTTACTAAGAATATGCGTGATTATATTTTTTGTTCAACACTGGTCGGTATTTTAGGTACCATTTATATTCTATAATCAATAGTCAGGCGACCACATGCAACGAATTATTAAATAGCTCATACAATCTTTAATCAGAAACAGTAATAAAATATAAGAGTAAATTGTGTGTTTGTGACTGCCTCGGTGGCGTAGTTGTACTACGGTGCGACTACAAAGCTGAGGTCTCGGGTTCGAATCCCGGGTCGGGCAAAGTGATGTTGGGTTTCTCTATTCATTATCAGCCCGGAGTCAGGAATTTGTGCCCGATATGGCGATAGGCTCGCCCCCTATCACATCATGGGACGGAACATACAAGGCGAAATGTGGTTGTCCTGGTGGCGCCTCTGCCTATCCCCTTCTGGGATAGAGGCGTGAGTTTATGTATGTGTAAATTGTTCATACTATCCCTCGCAGTTTCTTGAAGCCAGCCGGAAGTGTTAATATCAAAACTAAGTAAACTGTTTAAGTATTTATAATTCAATAATTCAACGCAACGCAGGCTCATCCTGTTCCAAAGCGAACTAAGAATAGCCTACATAAACCAGTTTCCTTGCATTGTTAATCTGCGATACTTCGAATATACAAAACCTAGTTCCAGATAGTCTACTTATCTTCCTTTACATTGATGTAAGCTTCAATGAGTGTTAGGAGTGTGTGAAGTAATAGTTTCTTCCTAATCTTGTCTGGTGTCCATAGGAAGATACTTAGCTTATGAATGTGACAAGCACTTAATACATTTTATTTTTGCAAAAGATGCAACTATAACCTTTCTTAACATATTATTTTGGCTACAGTTTGCGGTATTTTTTACGGAATTAATAAAAATACCTATGATGTTTCTAGCATTAAAAAAAAATTAAACAGTCGAATTCAACTGTAAAAAAACCTAGAATTTTACAAAAATGAATATTATTTTTAAAAGTCCATATGGTTCTTAAATATTGTGGGAAATCCAATATACACATCGGACAGATGTCTAGTTGAAACTAAAATTCACTTCACACTTAAATAATCATAAACATTCACTTACAAGCAATTCAATAATCCCAATAAGGTGCCAGAACATTGGCAATGAGCGAACGAACTCACAACCGCCTCTCGCAATATTAAACGGCTAATTATATCTTCAATAAACTGCACAATTCATTGCTGGTAATTATAGGCTTGCTGATGTATTATGAAAAAGTATCGCTTTGTATTAAATAAGTAATGAGATGAATGGAAAGATCAATTTAAAGATGCATGGCCCAATTTGATCTTCAATGCCTAGGCGAGTCTTTAAATAAATACAGAAAAAAACAAAACCATTCTAAATTTAAAAATTATCTGATGATGCAAAGTTAATAAATGCGCGATTTAATTTTAATATGAAAGCAATTCAGTGAGCCTTTTATTTTTTTATTGAGATATTTAATTAGTTTATTTGTATTTATCAGTTTTTGTAAGAGTTTAAAGGTTAAGTCAATTTAAGAAGATTATGTTGGAATGTTAAGTTGAATAATTTAATATAGGGAAGTAAATTAACTCATAATTTATGAATATAGAAAACGATTTAAATTCTTAATTACAGGCCAATGTCAATAAGAATTTATATTATAAATAGAAAACTTCCCAAAACCCCAAAAAGAGTAGAATCGAAAGGGGTATCGCTGAAAAAATACACAGCACCGATTCATAGAAAATATGACTTATATTAGCTCTATATATTATGCATAATATAACATAAAAACGAATTAAATTTTCATAATAAATACAATTTCAAAACTATTTATAAATCTTAATAACCGTAAGTTCAGTTAGTAGCGATGAATAAAATATTTTGACTCCGAATCGAATCGGTAGTGGGACGTCAATTTATTGGCTGATAATGTGGTAAAAATATGCAATCTTAACGTACGCCCACACGCCGATTTGGTCAGCTTAAATTATGGACGATGTGATGGGCGTCAGAACTAATGGGCGATGAAAGTTAGATAGAATCGCAGATATAAAATATGGCTTGAATGTAAAACAGACGCACATTAGAATTACACCATGTTTGAAAGGTAGAGCCCCAAAAAAGACATTGACAAAAATGCTATAAAAACGATTTAATTACGCAGACAGTAATAATATTACGATTATCAAAAATAATGGTTTCTGGTCTATACATTCGCCAATTTATCTGTAAATTATTATACTTCCTATAATAAGATACCCTATTAATAATATTATCATGTCACTATAAGAAAAAAATAAATGTATCTAAATGTAATAGTCGTAGTATGGGTCTTAATAAAATATTCAAAATATTACAGATTCTTCATTATGAAAGTAAAATGGAAAATAAATAAATAGTAAACTGATTTAAAAATCGATATGGCTGTGACAAGAAACTCGTTTATTTATAATCTTGACAAATAACCGAAAAACATGTATTGACTTTGTATTTCAAGTTAAATATATTATGTAAATAAATTAATGAGAATCTTCAAGATGACTAGAAATTACTGAATTAGGGTTCCGTTGTATGATATATATATTTTCTATTCGTAAAAAAACATCGCCTGTAGAGACAATTTGTAAGTAAGTATTAGTATGTTACATCCACAATATCATCCATTTTCTATTCGTAATAATAACTCTTTGTTATGGCACCAAAATACAAGATAAATAAAAATCCAGACAAAATAAATCCACTACAATTGGCGTTCTTAACGCTAAGACCCATTGCTCTGTTAATCTTTTAAAAAAGCAAGATAATATTTATCTGTACGAAATTTAAAATTAAGGTACGTTATTCACTATTCTTCAGTCGTATAACCTCTAAAGTTATTTTATTGTTATACAATAAAATAGTAGCGAAGAAAATTTAGGCAGAACCCTAAACGTCCTCATACTATGAAAGGTAATTCATAAAGTTTAGTCAACAACGACGTAATAAGTAACAATAAATATCTGCCCACAACACGCCCACTCATATCGTCGGCAGGTTATCACTTTGATTATGAATATATATTATGATTCATGATCTCCAACCTTGTAGCACTTTTACCTTTCTGACATACTTTTTATGAATAATTTAAAGTCTAATGTGTTTGTAGAGTAAACGATAAATGTGTGTTAAGTTTAGTAAGGCCAGAACACAAAAATCTTCAAAACTATCTGGTGTTTTAATATAATTACATCTAATAACTTTTCTGTGGCTTACTGTGGCTGTGTACTTTTACAACGACTGCCTCGGTGGCGTAGTTGTATTACAGTACGGTTACAAAGCTGAGGTCTCGGGTTTGTATCCCGCGTCGGGCAAAGTGATATTGGATTTTTCTATTCATTATCAGTCCGGAGTCAGGAATTTGTGCCCGATATGGCGATAGGCTCGCCCCCTATCACATCATGGGACGGAACATGCAAGGCGAAATGTGGGTGTCCTGGTGGCGCCTCTGCCTACCCTTTCGGGGATAAAGGCTGAGTTTATGTATGTATGTAATAACTTTTCGTGTCTTGTAGTGGAATAACGAATAATGTTTTCTATAAAAACAGACAAACGATATTTCAACGTATATTAAAACATCCTGACATTATATCCATTTCGTATGAATCACATTTTGTAATAAGCTTGCTTGTTCACCATCCAAGAATTCAATGCACCAGCTGATTACACAAATGCTTAATACTCCCCTTGCTTCCGTGTGTACAGTTGGTTAAATATCGAGGATCGTCAGTAACATGAATACAAAGGTTGTATACTCATTTTTATGACTCAGTATTTGTCACAAAGAAGATTGACTTTGCCTATTGCTAAAAGACTTCCAATACACATTTGCGAGTCAGGATCGGAATTTGAAACTCTATAGAATATTTTTTTTAGATTATACTGTTTCAACTCGTGGTCGACGGGCTTAGAAGAATGAATAAAAAAGTTGTGACGTTACCTACATCAGCTCAGTTTTTAAGCAAGAGCAAGCTTAAATTGAAATAACACGTTATACTAAAAATAGAAAAATGTATGAAAAGTCAACACAAAAGACTCGGATTATTTATGTTATATAGAGAGAAATCGGCGTAAAAATGTTCACTACCCGTCCCCTCAGTAATACTTATATGTATAAAATTAAATAATTATTAAGTCCAATAAATATTTTAATTCGGAGTTATGTGTGTATTGATAGTCAATCACCACGCAATTTAACAGTGAAGAAAAACATCGTGAGGAAACCTGCATACCGTAGCGATTTTAAAGAATTTCTACGGTATTTAAGTCCGCCAACCCGCACTAGGCCAGCGTGGTGGACTATATGGCCTAACCACTCTCAATCGATTCTCTCGATTGTAGAGTAGGCCTGTGCCCTGCAGTGGGACGTTTATAGGCTAATACAGAATAAATATTTTAGCCTTAAAATGGTTAAGGCGAAATCCATCTATACCTACATTCATTGCTTCTCCACAGGGGGTAGTTGTTTCCCCTAATGTTTGAGCCAGTCAGCTGATCAAACAGTAAATAATATTTTCTTATCTAAAATCGATTCCATTACCCATTTGTTTGTGGATCAGGGTATAATATTTAACGAGAACTTAAAGAGAAGATTATACACAAACTAAACGCCAATTATTCTAATGCATTTCAGAGTGGTCTGTTTATTAGCTTTTGATAGTTACAACGAACTTAGCGGGTTGTTATTGGGCTGAAATAATGTTAAATAATTCACTAAAATATAATTGCAAGTTTAACTTACAATCAGAATTAATTTCAATATTATATTCTTATCTGGTACCTATTATGAATAATTTAATAAAAAAATATAAATTATTGTTTGCCTGTTTGTATAAATTATTGTTGTCGTGGGGTAAAATAATATAAACTAGATGTTTCTACCGGTTATTAATTTGTTGTTTTGTTGTTTTTTTACCGGTTATTATATTTTTATAATTTACTGTAATACTTAATACGGTATCAATGAATTGAATTTGCAAATTCAATCACAAAAAAGTAACTTTTTAGCCTCGGTACCGATACGATCATAATAAAGCGACTAATATCCATTTTATCAAACTAATTATTTTGTACTTGCATTTTCCCTTAAAGCCAGGCTTTAGTATAAGCCGCACGTGTTAGAGGAAGTAAAATACAACGTAATCTGCCTGAAACAAAAGCTTTCATCTACTCAAAGTATGTATTAAACACCCGGATAAAATCTAATGCACTTTACAACTACAATATCCTCAAAGTAATTCTGTGTACTAAAATTTATCGTACAAGCAAACTTATATAACCGAGTACGGATTAAAGGTAATTAAAATGAAACCATCACAATGGCCCGTTGGTCATTTTCAATTACTTACTACTTTCCTCGTAAGGACAGAGTAATTTTTATTATTTTTTCTGATATATATTTTTCAGTGTACAATAAAGATTTAAATAAATTAAAATAAAATGTAAGAAACTAAATAAATCAAGGCCCTTATCAATGAACTCCCACGATATGCTTTGCTGTGTTTGAGGCTGTGTTTGAGTATTATCGAACTAGTGATGTGAAATTAATTACATAAGTGCTTGTTCACGTTAAGTCGCGGGCGCGGTCCGGGCGCGCGGGCGCGATTGACGTGGCTTGTCCGCTACATACATCACACGTGCGTTTCCTACGTGAACACTTCGTTGACATCTATATGTTTGATATTTCGCGACCGCGCCCGCGACTGCGCCCGCGAGTTAACGTGAACAAGCACTTATGGTCGCCACACACGTAACGATATGACTTTGCAAGTCTGAATTTGCACCAGTATACTAAAACGCGTGTGGGCAAATAACTGCGCAATTTCTTTCCAATTTTCGATTCAAGACTGGTGCAAACTCGCGTTTGCGCAAACCATTTGAACATGTGTGGCGGCCGTTACAGTTAAAACAATTAACAACTATAGTATTTTTGACAAACTCTACATTAAAGAAAAAGCCACAAAAATATGAAACCGAAAACAGTATTGACGATATCAAAACCATTCATATATATCAACTTTATGAATCTAAACTGTAACTAATGAGTCTCACACGCCCTAATCGAAAACAAAGTGTCCATTATGTTGTACGGCGACGCCCATGGGTTTTAATGCCAAGTCAATTAAACCAGTAGCAGGGTTTATGGTAACAGTCATCCATCATTTATCTTCAATGGATATTGTAAATTGACTCGTTCAAAACAATCTCTTTATGAGTGTCAATTAACTTTCCTTTCTTTAAGTACTTTTGACATAAGGAAAATAAGCGGTTCTTAATTTCCTATACATTTTTTTGACCTATGTAAGAATATAATATGACCGAGAGATTTGCCCAATTTAGATACTTAGTAATAGATCATTGTCAAGAGGCCTTGGCAATTACACTGGCAGGTATATTAACTGGATAGACATCTAACTATGCCTTGACAACTTAAACCGTAAGTCCAGGTTAACGTCATTTTGCATTTGTACCGTTCAAGTCACGACGAAATGATTATAGCTGGAGTAGCTTAAAAATGTTGACTATTAGTCTAAATTCCATATGTTAAGCTAAAATGCAGTTTAGCTCAGTATTTAGCACCAATGACAGAGTAACATAATATGCGCTTTCATAATAACAATAAGTTTTTTAAATCTGATAGTGTGTTCAACTAATGGGGAAAGATTTCGTCTTTCTCCTCATACCCGTTTCGCCACCCCGTCATCCCCCTCTGGATGGATTTTGAATAACAAATGTATTGTTCAATTTGTCCTTTTGACTAGTGTTTATAAACTGGACTATTGGACGCGTTTTTAATTTTATTGTAAATTCTTACTCAAACACGTTCCTGCATGATTTACGTTTTGTATATATTTTATGACATTAATCTGATTTTCAATAATCTATTCTTATAAATACAGTCGCGACCAGTTACAATGTCATATTAACCTGAATAAAATGATTTATCCCCTACACCCCGCATCGTTTACATTTTATCACAAGTTTTAATGGCCGCTTAAGCTGACAGACGCAGCAAATAAATAAATACCGATGGTTTATTGCGAATTTGTAACTTTAACAGTTGTCAACCATTAATTCTGGCGATCGTGACAAAGTTGTCACTTTATATAAACGACTGTCGACAATTTATCTTTTGGTGACAACGCGACCAATGTACTAGCCAAGTGAGCGTATTAAAACTAAGCCTACAATGTTATATTTACTAGTACACAAAAAAAATCTTGCGAAATTCAACCTTATTGCGTTGTGATAGGATTGAGTTTGTCCGTTCAATTAATTACATAGTGGAAACTATAAATCTCAGTGAATGTCTTAAGTGGTGTATTGAAGCGGTGGTGTGCCTTCGCGTACATGAAACAAACA
Organism: Deilephila elpenor; assembly: GCA_949752805.1. Classification (NCBI taxonomy): domain Eukaryota; kingdom Metazoa; phylum Arthropoda; class Insecta; order Lepidoptera; family Sphingidae; genus Deilephila; species Deilephila elpenor. The sequence continues at coordinate 9,132,526 of OX457107.1, read as the reverse complement.
TATTTGAGACAGTATCTGGCTTCTTAGCGTTTTGATTTGTTGACGTAATGTATGAGGCTATTTGTTTAGTCTGTCCCTCATTGTAATCTTGATAGATTTTAATTTAATTAGTCATACTTATTCATACAACTTACTTGATGATGAGTAATAGGATCTCATTGCTTTGATTTGTGATTTAATAACTCTACGTAAAGAGAGAAAGTTATCAAGATCGCCCACTGACGTCATTGCATATTACACAAGAAATATTAAAGTTAGTGAGCTTTTCAATTTATTTATAATAGAAATATAATGGTTGAAGGCCGAAAAGTTCTCGAGTGAAGGTCATGCACGGGCAAGCGAAATCGGACGTCCGCTTAAAAGGTGAACAGATGACCTTGTTTAGGTTTCTGGAATTTGTTGGATGCTAGCCTCTGCTAACAGGTTGTAATGGTAATCCTTTGGAGATGCCTATGTTCAGAATGGACATGGCGATAGAAAGAGAGAGATATTTAGAGGAAGAGAGAATAAGAGAATTATATCGAAACGGTTTTAAACTAGGACCGACTTTATTATCGTAAGATTAAAAACACAATACAACGAATGAGTATAACATTAATAAAAAGAAAAAAGAAATAAAACGTCAGTTACAGTCACACGCTTCAGAAACCCGACTAATTACATTCAAATTTAGAACGACCGCAGAAAATATTTGACCGTCACATCCTTAGACATAAAAAATAAATTTCTACAATGTATTGTCACCAGATGACTACCACACACGCGCCACGTTGCATGGAAATTACGAAATTTTCACACTGTCATGACGCAATAAAAACGCTCGTCCGCTGTCTGTTAACATGTGTGAGCTTATGGGCTCATTAGGCCCACATTCCGTTTCGCAAGAATTATTTAATTTGTACAACTAGGCGTTTAAGTGAAATTTACCCGAGCGCCTAAATATTTTTGCTTATTAGAGTTATATAACGCAACTGTCAAATGAAAGCCATTTGGCTTAAAACATATTCTATTTGAGATATGTTTTTTTTTAATTCTAATAGAACCGCAGTATTCTTTTTACCCACACAGAAATATAATTAAAAGTAAATAAGAACTTTACATTACTGAAGTGCATAAGAAAACAAAAACCTCACTTAGCAGCGCTTTGCAGAACTTCAGAACGCTCAATAGACACCGCATCTAGTTTAAATTTTCGAAGGAAAACAATAGCTTGGCATCCTAGATTTCTTCGCTTTAACCGGCTTTGGCGAGTAAATTCGCGACCATAGCTTAGGAAGTTCGCTTTAAGTTGAGTTAAGTAAGTTGGGAGTAGGGCGCGCCAGTTGCGTCCTTACTGAAACTGCATTGTTTGTAGAAAGTTGGCAAGTGAATTTTCCGTTCCTTTTGTGAGCGCGCTAGATGTCTTTTTAATTATATTAAACGATACTTTAATATGCTAGTGGCTGGAGGGCTAAAAAGCCTTTGCTTGGCGAAGAATTATTCCCGGAAATCGTGGAAAATTTGAATTTATAAAATCATTGTGTCGGTTCACGAGAAAAAAATATTATTTTTATAATTTAAGTAAACTTTAAATCATTACCTCACCTGCAGAATCATAAGTTATATTCCAATTAATATGCAGAAAAAGATACACCGAAGAAAAATAATGCAGTGGGTGATAAAAAAACTGTCCGATCCAAAACAGTGTTTTCAGGCTACATTAATGTTTTCTGTTTAAAAAATCCGATAATATGTGTAAAAATATCCTTAAAAAATAAATAAAAAAATTGGGAAATTCGCATGCCACTGCTACCAACCGCGGTCGTAAATACTTGAATTATCGACAAATTGAAATATGATGTCCAGAGACTGTCCCGCCCTCACACCCGCCACTGCAACTCCTGTAAGCCAGGATCAACAGTGGCACGCATTTTAATGACACTGAGCATTGAAGCTCAGCGCGTCTCCGGGAATGTCTAACTTGTCTTTAACCCGCAACGAAATCAATCAAAAAGTTAAATTAATAGGAGGAGTTGGAAATAAATATGATATGAAATATGATGTGTGGTAAACACATCTTCTATGAATGAAAAAACGTGACTATCCAAGTCACAATTACGAGTAGTAGGTTAAGCAAATAATCAAATGTGACCTTGGTAGCATTTGCATGTACATATTCAATAAACTATTGCGATAATATTTATTTATGTAACCCGAGTTGGCATCGAACACACTATTGTTACGAATTGGGTCGAGAAATGCATAAAGAAGTAAGCCTATAAATAAATCTTGCTTTATTTGCAGAATAATATGCGAGGTTTTTATGTAAGCACGGACGTCATCATTATAAATGCTTTCAAGGTACTATTTTTTTGCAACTGAAATAATTTTAAATACGAGTATTGTCCTAAAGATCATAAAGTAAAATTTATGGTTTAACTTGTATCGATTCCTTTTTGTTTTTTTATTTACACACACATTACCAGAATCATGGCGGTATAAAACATCACCGTAATCATATTATAGCAATAGATTGCAAGACATGGACCCTACACCGTTCTAATTATATAAGATATACTATAAATAAATTATTTCTTTCTTTCTTTCTTTCTTTCTTTTCTTTCTTATACTCGGTTTTCAACACAATAACATTATAAATATTAAATGACAAGCTGAGGTTATGTATTAGAGGAAACGATATGCCGATATAATTAAAGCCCCATTGACACGGGGAGAGTTTATCGCCTCGATGATACGATTATCGTAACGATATAAAAAGCAGCATCGTGTAAACGTTTGACAGCCTCCGTGGCGCAGTTGGTTAGACGCCGCCTGTGAAACGAGAGGCCGCGGGTTCGATCCCCGCACCAAGACAAATGTTTGTGAGAACCACAAGTATTTGTTTCGGGTCTGGGTGTTTGTGAGACCGAAAAGTCTCTCGTAGTTCCTGATACCCACGACACAAGACTCGATCTTAGTGTGGGGTCAGGACTATGTATGTGACTGTTGGGTGTATTTATTTATTTATAACACGATAATCTATGGCGGTTATGTCATGCGATAATCGCATACGATTCTCGCCGAGAGAAACTCTCCCCGTTTAAATGGCGCTTAAGCGAGTCACCTGACACCAAATGACCATTGCCGTTCATAAACACCCACAACAGCGATTGTAGATGCGTTATAGGCTTTTGGTATTAGAATAGGAAAGGTAACGGAGGTAGAAGTAAAACAAAAGCTGTCTTGTTATAAAAAATATATTGTATTTACCTTGTAAAGCTATAACCACAAAATAACAAATGCAGAACATTCTCATTATGTCTAGTTAATTATATCCCAATACAACAATCTACGATTGACAATTTCTAAAGCACTTAATCAAATGCCATTGTCAATAAGTAAAATAAATTAAGCGACAATAACGCGAGTGGAATCTTCACAGATAATTTCAACGAGGTCTATTTGGAGTAAAATTAACTGGAAACTCTATTCAGTGAGTTTGGAAGTTCGAGAATGTTGCAAGTAAGACTAGGGGCCTACGACCCAAGAAGACAAAAGACTCATTGTGCCCAACATCCTTGTACAAGAACTTTAATTGTTATTAGCGATGTTTAATTGATCATTCGTTTTCAAGTTGAAGAACTGTTTGTTTTGATTGGATTGAGTCAAGACTTGTGAGGAGTTCAATTTGTTCTCGATAAAGGAAGACGTGAATTGTAAAATTAATTAATGAGTATTGTTTTGTTCTGACATAATTTAGGGAATATTATTATATAGAAATAATGTTACACTAAAATATAATATATCTTGTAGCATGTGCATCATAAAATACAAGTGACATTCGGATCTTAAGCCGAAGAACCCACAAAGATTCACCTTGATTGGAATTGCTACTCTCTTCAATTACCACCTTTCTTTTGTAGTCTTTCTCAAACTACTTTCTTAATATAAATCCTTAGATAGTCCAGTTTTGATTGTCCGTAAAGAAGGTTATGAATACTTCAATTGTCAAATTAAAATTCACAAAAATAAATACTTGCAATCATCATTGAAAATTTACTATCACCAATAATTAAAATACTCCCTGAAATTTTAATTGCACACCCATGATCCAAGATGTAAATTCAAAATCAATTACACATAGACATATGGAGAGGGTAATTAAAGAGCAAAACGGAATGAGCCAAGCGTGATGTAGATCATTGATAATACAGTGGATGATCGCATCTCGATCTTATCTCGTGGCTGGCGCTTGGGCAATAGAAAAGATGATTACGAGATAACAGTAACAGTTGAAGGCGATGGAGTAGAAACAATGCGACTGCCCTCATTACCAATTGCATACTTGGGTGATATAATTGTGAACGAGGAACTTGACAGAATTTTGCTAGGAATCTTAATTTCTGTGGTAGTGGTTGCTGGTTGGAAAGTCATATAGTATATTGATTGTATAGTGAAGTAGTTTTGGTACATGGACACAGTGATCTCATCATTGTCATTTAAAAAAAATCAGAGACAGCTAGCTTAGCTTGATATAGCCCACAAATTTTAAGTGTCATGGCCCTTCTATTCCACGTATTCTATTGGTATAACAGTTTATATTCTGAATCGTTCTACAAAATAATTAACATTATCATTTTCAACACACACGAAGTCTCCCTCAAGGATTTCTACAACGACTTCTTGAACTTGGCATTTATCTAGCTACTTGTAACCTACATTATGTCATCCATCTACTATTCAGGTGGATTAAGATGCTACACTTGCCTGTATTTGGCCTTGAGATTACCTTTATAATCCTAAATATGATTTAAATATAATTTATTTTCCTTTACCTTTCTTAAGTTCAAGAATTAAAATCATCGTATTTAATTAGTTAACGTTGAGGTTGAAGGCTGAATTAAAATAAAACACTCCGTGATCCGGAAAATTGTATTACCTGGTACTTCATCTCGTAATTACAGCGAAGAATAGCTTGAAGAGATTAGAACTGAGCCGTAATTAGACCATTATGCGAGTAATTAACAAGGCTTCATCTTGGTATAGTCTAGACTTGAATAGCTGCTTTAAAAGTAAAGCACTACACACAGAGAGTACAAGTATTCATATTCTTTACTCTTGTATAAAAATATACTATTTAATGCTTTATTCGTTGTAATACGATTTACTAATTATACAGTCATGGGTCTATATCGCTCACAACCGAATATTTTTAGGTTGACATTGAATAATTTCTACAAAGATTAGTTAGGCGATAAGATGTATTCAAAGGCCAAATATGTTTCGTAAATTCATATTGGGGAAACAGAGATAATAATATTACGTACAAAAATATTGTATTGTATCAGCCCATATTCGTCCCACTGCTGGGCAGGGGCCTACTCTACAATCGAGAGAATCGATTGAGAGTGGTTAGGCCGTATAGTCCACCACGCTGGGCTAGTGCGCGTTGGCGGACTTACATACCGTAGAATTTTTTTAAAATACCTACGGTCTGTAGGTTTAGTCACGATGTTTTTCTTCACCATTAAAGTGCGTGGTGATTGACTCAATCAGTCAATACACACATGTAACTCCGAAAAGTCAGAGGTGTGCCCTGGGATGTGAACCCGCGACCACCTTGAACATGTAGGCAGCCGCGTCTGGTCCGTTACCAAAAGAACACAACGCACTTCCAAAATAAAAAAATAATTAATCACTTAATATTTTTACCATTTTACATACAAAAAACACGTTGCAACAGCCTTAAACTTTCTATCTGATACAAAGCCTATAAACCATTCAATTTCATACATGTAATAAATATTTTACTATCGATCAAAGTAAAAATATGAATGCATTCGATGGGGTTTGCTGTTTCCATTAAAACGTACTCTAAATATAGTTTATTACCCTTGGCAATTAGACTGAGCCATTAACGCACCGATGTAATCTCTGGATGCAAGACGCTGCGCGTGCGCATAATGATTTATAACTTTTTAATTGATAAAAACTGATTACAAATGCCAGGTTGAATTTGTGTTTCCTTTTACTGAGGTATTATTGTATTTATCTGTATCAATTTATAGAATTAATAAAAAGAGTGTATTACATTTAAAAGTCACTATTACCTTGTCTTGATTAAAGCATGAATGGATTTGACCGAGCGATATCACTATATTTCAAAAAACGAACATGAAATTGTAAATTCGTGACCTATGGTGTGGCTTAGTTTTATGTTTAATTTTGACAGTGAGTTTGAACAAGCTCAAATAATCTCCGTCTCACCTAAAACATAGCAACAATCACTTCGAATCTTCGGAATAAAGCCGAGGGGTGGTTATATTCCATCTCAATTTAATAGATTTCCGATCAAGTACCTACATAGTCACATTTTATTGCCCGTAAAAAAACCATGAATCACTTCCCCTGCCACTATCATAAAAATAATTACAACACAAATCCTAAATAGAAAAAGACGAGCATTAAATTCTACCTTCAAAGGAGGTTCACGGTATAAATACTAATTGACATTCCCCCGGGAGTAAGGAGCTGAGTTTATGCGTGGCCGTGTTTTTTATTCCATGTTGGCTGAGATCTAAACGAATTTGTCTTGTGTTGTATACCACGTCTTGACAGTTCTAGGCCAGTAATAAACTGATCGGGCGCACCCCATGCCATGGGAATGTCAGTATTAGCTACATATTTAAAATATCAGTTGGTTCTATGAGATATTACCTGATTGACATAGGCTGACCGGTTTCGTTCAATTGACCTGTGTCTAGTGCTAAGTTGTGATTTATTGACACGTGATTGATTGGTTATGTGAAGTGTTGAAGTCTGACTAAAAGTCAATTTAAATTGCTATATATATGTATAAATTCTAACGAGTTGGTACTGCTATTTCAAAACCTCCGTGCATTCTGTTTGGCATGTGGAATTTTTATAACAGAAGTTCGACAAATCTTACTGCTACTCTCGGCTTTTGTGCTCATTATTAAATACCTATCCGTTATCGGCCTTATTTTAAATATATACGGTAATAATGCTGAGCAAAACACTCCTCAGCTCCTTATTAATTGATCCTCGTTTATATTATGTTGTTAAAATTGTCGAAGTTTTTCACGTCAACTTATTCAACTTATTCTTTTTTTAATCAGAATTATTCCCAAAAAACCTAAGGTAAAATAAACAAAATACTACCAGAATAAAAATAACAAAAAGTATAACAATAAACAAATGATCGAACTTATTCTGTAAGGCTCAGAGTTCGCGTGCGAATCCGTATTTTCACACAAATAGACAATTTGACGCGAGATAAGTTGTGATTTACAACGCAATAATATCCGATGAGAATTCACGGAATATAGATAATATGCGTCAGCTGCACTCTACGCATGTATTTTTAAACAAACGATTCATGGTAAATATCTACGCAGAATTTGTCCTGTTTCATCAACTTTTAAACTTTGTCAACTTTTCGACATAAAGACGATCGCCAGTTGAAGATATCATCAGTCAGAGCCTGAATTGTATTCCCAAGTTGGGCAATTTGTGTAAGTTCTTAAATTTGGAAAATGTCAAATGAATAGGTTGGACTTTAATTTATGACTAGCATTTCAGTGTCTTAATAATTCCATGTTAGTCATGAGAATCGAACCCATGACCTCATTCCACACAACCCGTAGACGCTGACACTAAACAACGAAGCCACTAAAAATAGTTCCTATGATTTTACTCCAAAGACAATACATTTGCATTCCAGTTAATAAATCTACATACAGTAAATCACGCAAACCTTTCTTGGATAATATTATACATAAACAAGGAACAAGAAAGCTACCAATAAATAACACCTATTCAAATATTCCATCGACCACAATACACCACACGTAACACGGATTCTAGTAATTGTCATAATTTAAATAAAATATGGCGAGGGAGTTCGCATAAAGCAAAGCTACGCGACGTGGACACATCTCCCGTTTACTGTAATGCGTTCATTCTTTTGAATACTTATTAGTATGCCTACACCACGAACAGTATTACCAGTGGTTTATTTCAATGCTTCGTGACTCGTCGCGTGAATCATGTTTGCACTACTGAATTTTGTTTTTGTTCATATAGAGATGAGCGAAGCGCTGGCTTTCTATAGCATTGAATTTGAATTTTCATTTGAAAAGAATAAGCAACTGGCTAAGGAAATGTAATGAAAGACAGAACGAGAGGAAAGGAGATTGTTTAAAAGATGATTGGTTTCAAAAACTCTATTTAACATTAGAGTTTCAACCTTGTTGTTTTACAATACTTTAGGAGCATATTTTACATTCTTTGTACCAAGTATTCTTAAAATTTTGCGCCTCGTTGCTCTAGGATCCGGTTCCTTGCCCAAAAAAAATCCATATTATGTGTTTTTTATTTATAATATATTATCTCATTATTTAAAAAAAAATCCTTAATTTATCAAGGCAACGTAAAAAAAATCAACAATTATAGTATCGTAATATCCTCGCTCGCGTAATATCTTCGCTCGGTGTGCACCGACACAGCAATGCAGAATAAGACAAAAGGCGAAAACGTTCTTTGAACATTTGACTCGACACTCGAACCGTATAGGTTGGGTCGCAACAAATCAACGTCGCTCGCCAACCTCGTGAGAAATTGAACGTCTTTCTAAACTTAGTATATTGAAATTCAAAATTGTTTCATATGAAAATAAGTGAGAGGCAATGAACTTATTACTGACGGTTTAAATACGAATTTATTGCTTCAAATGGTAAAATAATAATTTGTCTGGATAATTCAGCTTTGTTTTTTCATATTGTATAAACATTTTTAGGCTCATTCTGTACAAAGAAAACTCTAAACAAAACATCACAATTTCATTTGAAAATAACTATATTTCTTTTAGTTAAATTTTAATGGAAATAGATAAGCAGACATTATGCCTAGCTAATCTTCGTTTTTTAAACGTAATGCGTGCTTTAAACCACTTCATCATTTTTAATTTTATAAAGCTATTGTATTATAAAATTCTAAATAAAATTTTATTTTCGTACAAAGTAACTTTAATGTTCATACAATTAAGTTTAAAAGCATTGGTTGCGGGTGATCTTTCAATTTTAGTCATGTTTTATAATTTAAATATTTGTAATATTGTACTGAGTCGTGTAGCTAAACGACTTTTTTAAGTACTATTATGGGAAGCTATCAATTAGTGGTAGCTAACTGTGACGTCATGAAACGATAATTCTTTGAAGAGTGGATAATGGATCTGCTCTCCCAGTTATTTACTTTTTGAAAGGTTAAGCAGAGTTCATATAAATTTTCAAGGAATGCAAACAGCTCAATCATAATTCTGAATATAGGCACTAATTAGTTCATAAAGCCTCTACTTAACCCATGTTCAATTTCAAAGTAATTGCGACCACAACAGACATACAATCCCATACCTGTCGATGTCCAGTCAACCATTTCATCATCGAAATAGGTTGAAAGCCGCACCCGAATTCCGAACAATTATAGTGAAATTTCAAACGCAACCAAATCTCTATTAGTCGTACAATTCCCACAGCGGGAAACTCAAAACGCCAGCACGCCGTGATTAACTTCTCTGGCGAGGTAATTAACGCTCAGATCAAAAACGACCGCAATCCGGATGAAACAAAATTAAACGTGATCTTTTGTTGTGTTGCCATTGTTTTCCGTAATATATAATATATGTCATACTGCATGAAAGACAGGTAATTTCATGTGTCGCTATTATACACAAAACAATAGGAGCGTGCGTGTGACAGTCCATTAAGCCGGGTCTATCATTCGGGACAATGGAGGTGGGACTATCGTATATCAATTTATTAATTCTATGTATTGAAAATATTGAAACGGTTGATGGTTTGTTTACTAGTGTTTTTCTCACCACTTCTGTTTAGATTTGATCATTTCAAATCTCTCAAGTGTTTGCCGCACAGCCAAAAAGACAATTTTTTTTTAAATATTTGTTTTGGGTTCTATTACGTAAATACAGATCCCCATATTAGTTTTTCTCATTTATCTTCCATGTACAAATTTGTCACATGTATAGATTAACACAAATAAATATATAATTTAAAATATTCATACCTACATGGAAATGGATAATAAATTGCGTTTTAAAAGCTACGTACATGTATACATTTTTGGAAATTATATTACGCAAAACAAACCATCAAAAAAATATACAGCAAAATTGGCGTCATTGAGCCCACCTGATTTCATATCACAAATTGAAATCAGAATGCAGAAAAACATTTAATAACGAGTCGTATTCCAAACGTCTTCCTTAAAAAGTAAAAGCCGCAAAAAGTAGAAAGCATAATTCCAGTGCAGTCAAAACTACACCATATGAGGAAAATAAATTTAAAATAATAATGATTTATGCCGTGGTTGTTATAAAATCCTTATTTGTTCCGACCGGTTTAATGGAAAAGCTACCGTTGAGTTACCGTATTTTGGTCACCACTTTTGAAACAGAGAGAGTTGGATGGGCAGAGTTTATTGGAAACATCACTCTTGGTGGTCGATAAAACTCGTTCGGAGCGATAACAAATTCGGGTATTTGTTAATAGTAGAGAAAAAACTACGTTCATTGAAAATCGTACTATATTGAATATTTCATAATAAAATAGAATGACGAACGTCCTTTATGTACAGACAGATTTAAAACCTATTTTAGTTATCTAATGTTTTGTCCCTTTCGAACGAATTTAGAATTCAGTTTGAGCGAAGAAGACAAAACATTCGATAGCTAAAATGGGTCTTAAATCTATCTATGAATAAGGCCGTGAGTGATTTACGTTGTTCTAGCTAACAATAATGGTAGTAACATTGCTGTTATGTCTTTAATAAAGTAATCATGCTGTTATGGATTTTACTAGCACTGGTTTATACAGCCCTTATTATGTAATACATATTATTAAATGTGTCTATTGCTTGTTCCGAAAACACGTTATTTATCAGATGTAATATTGCTTGAAACATGATAAAAAAATGGTGTTTATCATTGTCCTCTGAGACCATGTCTGCTACAAAAAAGTTTATACGTACATAAACTCACGCCTTTATCCCCGAAGGGGGTAGGCAGAGGCGCCACCAGGACACCCACATTTCGCCTTGTATGTTCCGTCCTATGATATGATAGGGGGTGAGCCTGTCGCCATATCAGGCACAAAAAGTTTATATTAAGCTCAAAGCGTGTAGGCACAAAAGGGAATTCGTTTTAATAATGTTTTCCATCGAGACAGATTGAAATAGTGATGTTACTGTACAACAGCGGTAACATTTACAAAGGCGAGTTGATTTACATTGTTTCCGCGGGCCATTTTCTTGGAAAATTCGCGTTTGGCCATTGCCAGCTTCGCCCATGATCAATTTCACGGTATTCGTATAAGTAACGTCTTTGTTGTGTAGCTATTTTGTCGATTAATTAAACATTTTATTTGTGTAAAAAATTATGTATTTATTTTGATTAATTTTGTTTCATTAATTATACCTTTAGTTACGCATTCACAGCGAACTTGATATATCAAAGTCTATGGACGGCCGCGGCCGATTATCATTAGGCCTGCTGTTGGCTCGTCTGCCATCGTTGGCAATGAAGAAGCTCTTCTTTAAATTATCCATTGTAATTGGTTATTCATATGACAAAGAAACCTTAGACTGCCTCGCTGGCGTAGTTGTATTACGGTACGGTTACAAAGCTGAGGTCTCGGGTTCGAGTCCCGGGTCGGGCAAAGTGATATTGGATTTTTCTATTCATTATCAGCCCGGAGTCAGGAATTTGTGCCCGATATGGCGATAGGCTCGCCCCCTATCACATTATGGGACGGAACATACAATGCGAAATGTGGGAGTCCTGGCGGCGCCTCTGCCTACCCCCTTCGGGGATAAAGGCGTGAGTTTATGTATGTATGTATGTAAGAAAACCTTTGTTAATGACTAACAATATCAAAGATTTTTCTAAAATGATTTACTTACTGAAAGTACTGGAATTAATATTTATAAAAGAAATAGTGAATAAACTAATATATTTTATGCATACTATTGTCTACAATATAAAATTCCTTCTCACTCACACCGTATCGGCTTTATGATAATTATGTTTGGATGTTTCACGCTTTACGTAACGTTACATCAAACACGATGTAATCCGTAAACTTTTTAATCTTGAGATTACTTCACAGGTGACGAATAATCTTATCTAAGGCATAACGAGTGTTGACTGAATATCTCTTTATATTACCGCCTATTAGCATAATATTTGGTAGTTCTTGTCGTGGTTTTGCTGATCCTTTTTGTCGCACTTACCCGTATTCCAATTGTTCCTGGGTTTCTGTCAATATAAATTTGTATACTGAAGAATAATTTCGGTTTATATTTCTTCTGACCATTAGCATAATAAAACAGCAATACACATGAAATCATAAAATAGATTGATTTTTTGTAAAGCATCCAATACTGTGTTAATTTTGAATTTGTTATGGGAAAGTTATTAAAAGTGTATGCTCAGCTAATATTATGACTTCAACACAATGTTTTAATCTGCTGTCACGCAATTAAACACAATGTCAATAAACATGTTCAACCGAATCCAAATGATTGTATTATATTAGTACTAGCATTCCTTAGACAAACCCGAGTAATATTTCAAAGCGACTCATGCGTTAATCCCGTCCCATTAAATTCAACGGTCAAACGCGCTCCAACTTCACAATTTAAAAGTAAAAAAGGAGAGTGTGAAAGATGATCTAAAAAGACACGCTGTTGCTAGCAACTTTAATCATAAATCTAAAAGTGCACTCGCCAATCAACGCGGCACATTGCAGCTGCTTTTAATTTGTAACGTTTTACACTGAGCACTTGTACAGCGACTCCTTTATAAAGAAACTTGTAGACTTGATCGTTGAAAGAGATCGCTTTTTGTTTTGGACTCTTTGGCTATGTTAAATCCAAGTTGATGGAATAAGATTTATTTTTCTTTCAATTGTAATTTAAAATTTTGCATTCATTTTTAAGTGGTGTATAGTCAATTGTAATAAAACACCGATATTAAAGTATAAAATAACACTAAAGTATTAAATAATATTGTATTAAAATTGGTTTTAAATCAAGTGAATACTTCAACTTTAAAATGAACTACCTCATTTTAAAGTTGAAGTATTTTAACAAACACGCTGCTTACTATTAAAAAATCTAAAAGTATTAAAATAGTTGTACCCTCGTAACTGGCGTTTTAGTTCCGTCTATTAAGATCAAACAACTGCTTGATTGATAAACTTTAATGTTTTACTACCAAATGCATCGAGATTTGAATAAAGCGTGTGTTAAACTTGGGTTAAACGAGTCTATATTAATTGTAAAGTGATGTTGATAAACAAACGCATTAAAGCTTTTCTATCGACGATTTATTTTGTGAATAATAATTCATCTGGTGAAAGAAACCGTCGTGACGAAACCGGCATGGCTGTCGCACACGCTGTAGATTTATTGATTCTCACCTTACAGTGAGGTAGCGTGAATTGATATCGTAAATGCAATCCAAGACAGGTTTAAAAATCCTAAAATATATGGAATTCCAACTTCTGAAAGAATTTAAATCAGGTCACCTATTCGCAGACCACTATAAACAGGGACATCTGGCGGAATGCATTTGAACTGCTTGTTCCAAATGGGAATATATCGACTTGATCATTGTCATCATTTATAGCCATACAAAGTCCTGCTGAACACCTGGCCTCGGAAGGAATTCTACAGCAACTTGTTAGAAACGGCCTACATTCAACGATTTTTTAAAATTAGGTCGTCTACTCTATTACTGTTTAGTACATTTTAATAAGAGTAATGAGTAAGTTGGCGTATGACTGCCTTGGTGGCGTAGTTATACTACGGTACGATTACAAAGCTGAGGTCTCGGGTTCGAATCCCGGGTAGGGCAAAGAGCTGTTGGATTTTTCTATTCATTATGAACCCGGAGTCAAGAATTTGTGCCCGCCATGGCGATAGGCTTGCCCTCTATCACCTCGTGAGATGGCACATACAAGGCGAAATGTGGGTGTCGTGGTGGCGCCTCTGCCTACCCCTTTTGGAATAAAGGCGTGAGTTTATGTATGTATGATTAAAGTTATATTCAGAATGAATTCACTGTAACTTATTAAAAGCAAGTCACCAATAAAAAGATTACAGATACGGGCACCATAATTGTATAGTCATCTTAATTATTGCCAGTCAGAGGCGATTTCTTCTCCCGTCTGCTCATTTTGCTAATCAACAAGTGTGACTGTTCTTGTTAGGAGATTTTTCAATGGAGCAATTTAAAGTGAATGATGAGAGTTCTTTGTTTGTGCCCGTGGTTATAAAGGGCGCTGTCTGTAATTAGAAATGTATGAAAACGAAAAAACGTTTCTCAGAATTTGTCTTAGTAATGAATGTGTGCTTTGTGTCAAAAATATATGTTTGGTAATTATATCAGTAAAAGCAATTTTAAGGCGTAATTTTTTTCCGTAAATTGATACTCTAAAATTATATGATTTTATTGCTAATTACCACTGGCTAGTTGTTTTTTTTTTATATACTAAACCAAATATACGTTTCAAATTAACATTTAAACAAAAAGCAATGCAAGAAGTCATTAAAATTGAAAATTTAAACGAAAATATTTTTAAATGTAACAGGGTTTGCTATGTTCATATTTATGTTGAAATCCGTTTTGGAACAAATAATGAAATCTTATTTTCAATAATAGATAATATAACAATAAAACTTGTTATATTTTACAATTAATAAATTATGCAACTCATATTAAAAAGCCAAGCATAAATGTCTTCTAACTCTAACTAATCTAGCTTCCGTTTTACCAACGACCTTACCAGCTTAACCCACACAATCTCAATCTCGGTCATTAACAAACAGTCTGTCATCACCATCATTAACTTCTTTATTCACTTCCAAAGATTTTATCTCTCCTTTTTGTCCCGGTTATGTGCCACCTGCCTCGTATCAGCTCAACGCGTCATTAACAAAGTTACAAGAAGACGTGTATTAATCGAGACTCCACAGACGAATGTCATTTTGTATGAGTTTGTCTAAAGACACGAGTCTTCAATATTTTAAATAGATTAATGGCCTTATTCATACACAGATTTGAAACCTATTTTAGTTAACGAATGTTGTGTCTTCTTCGCTCCAACTGAATTGAATGCAATATAATGGTGAAGGAAAACCTGCATATCACGGCGATTTGTAAGAATTTTTATTGCTGGACTTTTTGGCCTAACCTCTCTCAATTAAACCCTCGATTGTAGAGGAGGCCCGTGCCCTGCAGTGGGACGCACATACCGGGTATACTCAGACTGCAACTGAAAACAAAGCGATTTTTTTGCGAATCTTGCATTGTGTCTGAAGTCACTAAAACTACTTCGTTTTCGGTCGCAGTCTAGATATACCCGGTTTATGGGCTAATACAAAATATGACGCACGTGTTGAAATAAAGCTTTTTATAGTTATTTCAACGACGTTTAGTGGAATTCCGCCGTTTTTGAGATTTATTCAATTTCAATGCTATTATCAAGTTCTTCAAAACATAGTTAATCTTTTAATAGTATTTGCGCAACCAAAGTACCACAAACCACTGTTGCGATGTCACATTATACGGCACAAAACTGACACGCTTCCATACATTTGAAGAGATTTGCGTTTATTAAGATTCATTTCTGTGAGTTTGTCACTGTTCAACAATAACCAATGACATTAAACGTATATGCTGCGTCAACTACGAAATTGGATTGCCCTTTGGGAATACGTCGTGAAAGCCAAAGCTGGTTACATGAAAGAGAATAAACATCGAGATTTGACCCTGTCCAACCTATTGCATGCTATCTGATGTCGGCAATATGTTGAAAGATAAATTATTAGCTACTTCGAAAATTAATATTCGTGAGTTAAGTGATTGTTAGGTATCTGTTTCTCGTCTAATGTTTATTTAATAACCCTGCGTAGTATTTTGTTGTATTCAGCAATTTATTGATGATGGAATCTTGAATTTAAACATTGTTTTAAAATCGTATTAAGGCTGAAATGATTAAAGATGAATCATGTATTAGGTCGTTGCTCTTCAATCATATTTGCATTTTGCATATATTATTCTTCCTGCCTCGGTGACGTACTACGGTGCGATTACAAAGCTGATGATTCGGGTTCGAATCCTGGATCGGGTAAAGTTGTACTTATTGTAGTTTTCTATTCATCATCGGGCCATCATTCTATGCATCATCATAGGAGTTTGTGCCCTATATGACGATAGTCTCCTATCACATCATGGGATGGAACACTCAAGGCGAAATTTGGATGCCCTAGTAGCACCTCTGCCTGCCCCTTCTGGCAAAAGGCGTGTGTTTATGTATGTATGTACATCCCTCCTGTGAATGTTCATAAGCGATGTAAATTTTTCGACGTTCCATCAGATATAGTTATAATTTGCTCATTTGGTATACAAAGATAAAGCAAATATTATTTTTAGTAACAACATTAAATAACAAAAATCTGGACATAAATTCACGTCCACTCCTCAAATACCTGTTAGATAAATACTCAAACTTATTCCTTCAACAAATAAACGAACCATAAACATGCCGAAATCTCTTCGTGCCTCAAACAAATATCTTATTTGAATTGTTCATTGTAGTATGGAAATAGTCATGAGCCATTTGGACCGAGTTAACTAACAATTATGTACGTCGAATTGTTTGAGCTTAACACACAATAGGGACGGTTTAATAATCTCTTAGGCAATCGAGAAGTGCTCTAATGAACTGTAATTTGTAAGCAAATAATGTACTTGGCATAACGGCCAATTAGCGTAAAAAAAAAGTTGTGTTCTGCTTTAGATGTAGAACATTTTATTAGCACTTGTAATAGGATAAAGTACGTATGTGCCGACTGAAATATCATTTTATGATTTTTTTATGGTTTGAGAACTTAACAGATCAAATTAATACAATGGTATTGTCATATTTAGAATATAATGCAAACTAATAATTAAATATTGATTGACAAAATAGATTCTTGCCAGATTCGACTGAATGTTTTAATGAGTGTCTATCAATTCGTCACTAAATTAATTTCATGGTGTCGTTGGTATTTTAACTCTACTTTTCATTTCCTCATTGGTAAATAATGAACCAAGTCATTGAAAATTTGTACCTATCGATAACAACATAAAAAACAAAACAAATAAGAAACAAAAAATATTATATATCAAATTTCTGCGATTTTCTATAAATGTGGCTGATGCTTTTGATCATTTAAAACAATTTACATTCCGTTTAACACAGTGCAATCTGCATACAAATGAAGTAAATACATACAAATTATTAATCTTTTTGTTCCAACCGGTTTTAACTAGTTGAGGAACGGATATCATCAATAAACATAAACTTGGATGAGCAATTAAAATTCAATGAAGATTGAAGGGTCCATGTATGCTGGTTTAACCCGAGAGTGATAATAATTGTGACGTTTCGTTCTTTACAATAGAACTATTAAGCGTCGCCCGTTTGTAGTTAGTGATCCGTCGAAATGCACTCATGCCTTGATTAAAATCACGGAAATCAATGCAGCGGAACTCGTACTTCATGATGATGATGAGGAATGATCATCGAGTTTCGATCGAGTTCGAAAAATCGTAGTATTCTCAACTGATTACCTATTCTATTAAATGTTTTGCAACTTTCAAAGACGGTAAAGACGAGTAAATACACCCAGCAGTCACATAAATAGTCCTGAACCCACATTAAGATCGGTCTCATGTTGTGGGTATCAGAAACTACGAGAGACTTTACTATTTCACGAACACCGGGGCCAGACTTGTTGAGCACACAAATATTTTTATCGGTGCGTGGATCGAACCCGCAGCTTCTCGTTTCACAGCCGGCGTCTAGCCAACTGCGCCACGGAGGCTGTCTATACAAATACAAAGTATTAATCAACTTATTCCAAAAATAATGCATCCAATAATAAAACATTCTATAATATAATCAAAGAATCTATGTTGAAGATATTGATTGATTGAGATTACTCGTTGAGACGGTAACGCCTCTATCCCACTGACGCTCTACGAGCATTGGCGTTTTCCAACGTCTGCGCAGCGTCGACGGTACGCTGACGCGACGTTGACGTCGCGGTTGTCTACGGGAATCCCGACGAGAAAAACTACTATTGGCTTTACTCCTTCAACGAAAATTACGTAAAAGAAAAAGAAAACATCATATATTATACAGGGTATATCAAGACTGCGACCGAAAACGAAGCCAGGTGGTAGTATTAGTGACTTCAGACACAATGCAACTAAAAATAAAGCAAAATATCGACAATTTTTTTTTTTTACTTATCGTCATATTTTCGTGATAATTACATAGTTTTTGTATAATCATGATGTACACCTTTTTATTTTTAATGCGCAATGATATTTAAGGGTTTAAATTTACTTTTATCACAAAAACTAGGTATTTAGCACCCAAACATATAAAAATAAACTCTTGCTTAATGGTTTCTTAGATTTACGCGAATGTTACACATTGAAATAACTTAATAATAATAATTTTTTAACTTCCCGACGTTTCGATTACTTTACAGCTTTCGTGACCACGAAACAGTCCGCCCCGTGACCACGAAAGCTGTAAAGTAACTGAAACGTCGGGGAGCAAAAAAAAATAAAAATTAAACAAAATCGCGATAAAATCCGTATAAAATAGTTTTATTTCAATGTAAACTCTTGCTTCTTTTGCGAAATTTGTAATTTCATTGTGAACCACTAAAACTACCACCTGCCTTCGTTTTCGCAGTTTTGATACACCCGGTATATTCTTGTATTGACATATCCCTTATCTAGGTTGCAGCGTCAACATTTGCCGCTAGACAACCGCGACGTCTACATCGCGTTAACGCAGCGTCGACGTTGCGCAGACGTTGGGGACACGCCAGCGCTCATAAATACCAGTGGAATAGGGACCTTAGAATGTATTGTTGCCTTCTAATACATCTCGATGTTTTGGGCGTGGGTATTCCTACTTTAAAATCTCGTTCTCCTGTGTCATTCTGATTATAATCTTTAAAAATAAAAGTACTGATAGGTGAATTTCATTATTTCTTTATAGTGATTGTATCATATAATAGGTGCAAGTGTTATGTTTTGTAATCCAACTGAGATTATTTTTGTGTGATGTAACTTGGCTAGTTAAAAGGCGTGGATATTTTTAAGAGTACGCTTTGGTATTTTATTTGCACGCATTTTTAATTGTCATTAGAGCATTACTACAAGTTAAATTTCGATATTGTTTTTTAGAAATAAATGTTAGGACGTAAACATATTAGTTAAAAGTTTGTTTTACTATATGAGAAAATAATTTAAATCTGCATATTTCTTTATTATTATTGTATTTTTCATTGCAATGAATGGTGACAACATGCCATTTGCTTGATGGTAAATGATATGACTGTTCATGGAGTAGTAAAACCAAACAGCACCATGAATTACAAAGCAATGCTTGGCAGTCCACTTATTTGACATAAAATACCGATTGAACCTTAAAATTTAATTGCTATAAAGAAAATAAATACCAAAGGAATATCTCTATCCCTTTACCAATCGAAACCGCTCAGGCGATATTACAAAATGATTGTCATATACGTGAACAGATCGCTCCGTGAAAATAACATTTCCTCAATGAGACGAAATAAAACGAGGTTACCTTTACGGATACGAACGACATTTATATTGAAGGATTTAGATCTCCAGGCGAGTGGAGCGTGGATTCCCAAACCAGGTGGGCTAGTTCTAAAAACGATATTCGACTTATCGTGCAATTCCTCGTATTGAAGTATCTAAGTAACTGTTTATATAATCGATATAATTTGTTGACTCTTTAATAGTACAATCATCGATGTATGAAAACCAAATCGCTTATAAACTTCAAAACGAGGAATCGTACGATATATCGAATATCGTTTTTGGTAGTCGCCTCCTAGGTGTTCATTCTAGCGTGTTACGTTACATTCGCATGAGAGTTCGCGTATTTCGCAGTAATTTCTCCTTTTAACTATTTCGAAATTCGTTTCGGTTTCATTATAATTTTGTTTTGTATATCTCATTAGAAAGTTGATCATATTATAGCAGTGAGTCACTAATTAAGGTTTTATTTAGAGCTATTTCGTGTAGTGTCATATCTCACATGTATATTTTAAGTAAATTGCATTAAAAACGCTATCTTTATATTTATGAAAATGTTTTATTTTATTCTAAATTGTCGTAATTATAAGAATGTATACCATATTGACTTTACGACACATTGTATGTTTAATTATTATCAACCCAGAGTACCTTAGGAGTCTAATGGTTACTTATATTTTCACGGATTCTATCGCGGATTTGGTATGATCTTTTTTTGGAGTTATTGGTTTTATTTGAAAAACATATATTATCTACTAACATTGAAGGGAGTAATATGCGTCTATGACGATGATGCTGAATAATCGATAATTAGTGTACACACCGGAAAAGCTCTTTAAGTAAGTTTAAAAAATATTTTATGTTTAATATTATAAGTTTTAATATATTGATATACCATAAATTGAAAATAATTTTAAAAATTTCTAAACCTTAGAAACCGTACAGTGGTGATATAAAGACTACCAAATTACACTTTATTATGAAGTCAAGACGGTTACTAAGCAACTGAGCTTAACAAGAACACAAACTTGAACATTTAAACAAATTAGCCCGTCCACAACCATAGTTCATAAGTTGCTGAAAACTCATAATAAATTGAATTTACAAAACCACTTGTACTTTATTATTAGTTGGTAGCCGACACCCGTGGGTTTGCTGCCGTGTTTTCCATTATTTATTATTATTAAATATTAATACATACCTATTTACATGTAGTACTTTTATTTATGATAAAAATAGATCTATCACTGTTTTCATGACTTTTAATGACTGGATATTGAACAGAGACTTTTTCAACTGCAAGAAATTAAATCGAATAAAAAGAACAAAGAAGTAATAATTTAGTTACTTACTATGAACCTAGTGACATAGACATACTTATTCAAAACAATAAAACATCTTCCATTGAAACATCCATGCGTGATCGCCCGAGGGAGATTGCTAAGAACAAGCCCTTTAAATATGCGCTTTATTTTAATGTATGCTTTTGTTCCAGGTATGTTCAATCATGCGACTACCAACTAGGATAATTTTTGCTGTAAGTACGGAGTCCTGGGGCGATATGGTGAGACGGTACGCATGAGCGGAACTGAAATTAGGACTCGGTAATGAGATGATTCCGGAGGCTTTAACGTTTTAATATTTTCATTCACGTGCCCTTACTCCCTGTGGCTTCTCTTTTATAGGCGAAGGCAATTATTCGCCGCAGTACGGGTTCTTAGCATATACAGTCAGATTTTAGACATGTTATTTATTTATTTAAAACCGTATTGTACACCAGATATACAAGAAAAATGGGAGACAATATACAGTAAAAAAGTACAATTGGCGGTCTTATCGCACAAGGCAATTGCTGACAACCATGGGATGGATATAAGAGAAAAGAAGGAAAGTTAGGGCAGCGTCAGGTGTACAAATAATAATTAATATACCATATTCATATACTTACACAAAATACACAATATACTACGAGATTCGAAAGTAAAATTGACACAGAAAGTAATTTATTTATTGGTTTGCATACGATTGAATCACAACTAGTTGGTATTTGTTTTGTTCTACTTTATAGGCTTTAACGTACAAAAATATCCCCTTCCGATACCCAAAACCCAACTTCATTTACTTTTATTCCTAACACATCATATTTACACACTATTCCAAAAGTTTCAATGCCCTCACACAACTCACCTATAAATTCCCTAGACATTATGCACATAATCTTAATTCATATTTCAACGCGCGGGTTCAACACCTGACCTCCAATACAGTACGAAGGTCGCCAAGTATTGTTACCACGTTCCGTATATCCGTACGCTCGAATGTGTCTCGCATACTGAATCTATCTTAATTTATTCACTTGTAATTCGAACACACGCTAATTTACGAGCAAAGCATTAGTTCATGGGAAAACAAATGAATACTGTTAGTCACGTGTCATTAAACAGTGCCTGGAGCGCATTCTATGACGTTCGCGTTTGGGATTCGATGTCGAAACGTCAATTATTTACTGTAGTTTTGTAGCGGTTTCTATTTACATTGAAAGCCTGGTGGGTGAAATGAAATAAGAAACAGTGTGATCGGACGATGAAAAAATAGAATCAAATTATTGTGTCGACATCATCACCATCTGAATTCCAAACTTCTTCAAAGATTACTACAACCACCTCTTGAAAAATACCTGCATCCCGTGGCTTTATCAACTTTTGTGTAATCAAGAATTAATAATCTGTTTTGAGTCTGAGTTTTGAAGGACACTTATCCTTCGATTTTAAACCCACAAAATTCATATAAAATAAAATTGAAACTCTTGGGCTAATGAAAATTAAAATAACGGTCCATTACCATCAAATATCAAATACGACTGATACAAAAATACGAGCAAACTTCCAAATATAAACGCCAGTCACGGTTTCCTCAATGTCTTCATGTCATCTATTCAATCAGAAAAAACACACCTACGCTTAAAATAAAGCCAGTAAGTAACAAAGTAGGAATCCGTCGGCAGGAAACCAGGACCGATAGCCGTTACTTCGCTTGAATGTCCCGAACGTGCCTCGGCTCATTCAAATTAATCGCTAGTTTGTTTAACAAGTACAAATATATAACTTGACACACGCCACACAGAAGGCACGCCTCGTTTATGAGAAAAACTAGTAGCTAGTGAGAAGCATAACGACTGTTTTGTTTAAATGTATATCAGCCCTTAAGCGTCCCACTGTAGGGCACGGGCCTACTCTACAACCGAGAGAATCGATTGAGAGAGGTTAGGCCATATAGTCCACCACGCTGGCCTAGTGCGGGTTAGCGGACTTACATACCGTAGAAATTCTTTAAAATCGCTACGGTATGCAGGTTTCCTCACGATGTTTTCCTTCACCGTTAAAGTGCGTGGTGATTGACTATCAATGCACACATAACTTCGAAAAGTCAGAGGTGTGCCCTGGGATTTGAACCCGCGACCACCGTAAACATGTAGGCAGCCGCGCCTGGTCCGTTACCAACAGGCCACCACGCACTATTGTTTCAATAGCCTCGACAATATCTAAATAATATTATTAGCCCTTTTATCATGTCTCATATTGATTTTTACATGCACACATGCAATAAAATGCTACTAAAATGACATGTTTAAATTTACACATTCGTGTTATTCTCTCTCTCTCCATCTTCAGCCAGAGGAAGTCCTCTGTCCTCTGCTGAACATAAGCCTCCCCCATGGATAGTGTGATTAGCCCATTTGGAATATTTCCACTTATAAACAAGATTTGTGTTCTTATATGAATTTACGAAATCGGCATTTAAACGCTGAGCGCCAACTTACATCCGGACTCTACAAACATACATACATACATAAACTCACGCCTTTATCTCCGAAGGGGTAGGCAGAGGCGCCGCCAGGACACCCACATTTCGCCTTGTATGTTCCGTCCCACGATGTGATAGGGGGCGAGCCTATCGCCATATCAGGCACTAATTTCTGACTGATAATGAATAGAAAAATCCAATACCACTTTACCCGACCCGGGACTCGAACCCAAGACCTCAGCTTTGTCACCGTAGCGTAATACAACTACGCCACCGAGGCAGTCCGGACTCTAAATTTGACCTTAGCGCTTATCGATCAGAAAAAAAAATTATCCAAGAAAGTGGAATAATTGTATCTAAGCAAATAAACACGCATCAATTTAAACACAAATTGATTTCCAAACATACAGCTAGTAAAAACGTCCAGCCGCCACCCAAATTAACAAAATAAATTTGTATTCAAAAGCCGTGTTTGTATGCATTTCTTATTTGAACGCGTCAACTGTACCGCAAGAGAGACGGGTGTAAGGTACACGAACAATGGGTATTTTTTCTTTTTATATTTGTATGCAAGCGCGTGCATAAATATAAAGAGCAGTCAAGTGCAACGCAAACTTGCGCGAACGGTGCCGTTTGTAAATAACGCTTTTAATTAAACTTATAAACTACATAATATTTATTCTTGTTTGTAGTTTTTTCTATGTTAAAATGTTAAATTACGCGCTGTTAAAAAAATATTGGCCCCAACCAGAGTTTTAAACGGTTAATCAAGTTGTGTTGTAGGTACAAATAACTACTTGGGGCTTTTTAGTCCAGTGCCCCTAGCCGGAACATTTTGCAGTATCGTAATAGAATAGTAATAGTAAAATTTTGTATGGAAATTTAAACAGCGCCATTGTGAGCGTATTTGGAACTAAAATTTCACAGCGGGAAACATTTACTTTACCATACGAGAATTACTATACGATACTTCAAAATGTTCCGGCTAGGGGCACTGTTCTACGTGTGACATATATTTTTTGATCACACTTAATATTATTCTATTGAAATAGCAAGCTATACATGGTTAGCGCGATGGACTAAGTAAGATCCAATATTGCCCAAAAATTACCTGTGACTAGATCTATGTACAATAATAGAACCTTTACTTGTGTTTCGTTTTTTTTTTAATGACTTAGATATATGTACAAACATTTCTTGATCGATAAAATTCCAATATTGTTTAATAAAACATGCACAATTCAAATACAAACAATATCACATTATATTACATAAATAATAAGTTTTACATCGCAAAAGCTCTCAAAATAAATAAAAAAGGATCCCCAAAATTTATAAAATAATGCATTGTATGATTTGTTCCGTGAAACAATTGCATATGGAATCAATAAAATCATAACACAATATGCATGGCGTTGTATGAATAAACATTGCTGTCAATTGACGGTGCCTTTACTGGAAAATGGGATCGGAAGTTTACAAAGCGAATATTATTTCAAACATTATGTGTATAATTACTGCCTCGACTGCCTCGACTGCCTCGTTGGCGTAGTTTTTCTACGGTATGATTACTAAGCTGAGGTCTCGGGTTCCAATCCCAGGTCGGGCAAAGTGATATTGGGTTTTTCTATTCATTATCAGCCCGGAGTCAGGAATTTGTGCCCGATATGGCGATAGGCTCGCCCCCTATCACATCATGGGACGAAACATAAGGCGAAATGTGGGTGTCCCGGTGTAGCCTCTGCCTACCCCTTCTGGGATAATGAGTATATGTATGTATGTATTATGTGTATAATTAATTCATAGTCTGGTTTTGAAGAACTGCTAAGACAGAACCGAAAATACCAGCTTAATCCACACATCTCTCAGTTCGTAAAGTGCCAGGAAGGCATGTTTTTATTCCGGCACCTTTAATCATTTATTTATAAAAATACAATGCAATCTTACAGCATAGCTACGCCAACACCTTTACATTAAACTTACTTAAACTTAATTTAAAATTATTTCATTTATTTATTTATTTATATATAAATAAATAAATAAATAAATAAATAAAATTATTTCATTATTTATGTAAAGTAACTACACTGCGCCCAATAGTAAAAGCAGCGCTGCTTAGAAAATAGAGTGGCGATAGAACGATCTCACCGTTTAGTTGTTACTTCACGCGCCTTTACAAATACAGAAAACAGAGGAACCTGTGTCAACAAACTTATCCACAGGCTGTTGGTTAGGCTGTGAGGAGGCAGCGGACTTATTGCTTCGGATACCGGAGTAGCCACATATAATGAAGTATAAGGGTGATGATGACGGATACAACTGAATAACATACATACATACATAAACTCACGCCTTCATCCCCGAAGGGGTAGGCAAAGGCGCCACCAGGACACCCACATTTCTCCTTACAACTAAATAACTGAACGGGATAACTGAATAAGTTATGCCACTTGCTTATATGTCAAATATATTATACTGTACATTTTGTACGGAAGAAAACTCGGATTATCTATAAATTTGACGTACAAATTTCACCAAGTAATCTGTTCAAAATGCCATTCCCAATATCACAAAAAAAATCCGACTTTTTACCGACATCACTAACGGGTTTCAATTTCATAACACAGAGACCAAAACAAACATATTTCGGATGCAGCAATTGGATTGACACGACAAAATATATTTTGTATTCCAATCGGTGACTATTGCAATACCATTCAGACTAGAATAGTTGCACGGATGGTGTAACAGTATCCGTGGAAATAAAATATAACGTATTTTTTAATATTCCATATGAAATATAGTAGCTAGTGAAATTGCTGGTCATTAAGAGACTTAACACGTAAACACTCGAAGTGACGAGCGCAGTGTACACAGTCAGGTATGATAGAAAAGCGATTTGCAGCATTTTCATGTCCATTATTTTTTGTAAATAATGACATATTTACTTACTCCTTAATGCCAATTTTATTTCAACATATGATATTTACAGCCGCTTTAATTATTACTTTTCATGTATGTTTCATTTGCATCCACACTGCAAGAATTTTACATAAACGACTACGTTTCTCCTGTTTTAAAACCTTATAAAGTGATGTAAGCATTTTAAGTATTGACTGAGTAAATTATTTCGATTCAGCAAACAATGTATAAAAATGCCTGATTTAGATACAAAAATTAAATAAATTATCAATGGGCCGTCGATGGGAGTTTCTGCATAGCGCAACACCGTTTGAGCGTAATTAATTCAATTTACGTACAAATAAATCAGTCATGCGGTTGAAGATTACAGTAGTGGCATTCTACCTTTGCCGATTAATTTGCTGATACTGGGCACCCAGCCGTCCAGAGAACAATGCTATCATGAGGTATCTGAATTCAATATAGGGAAGGCATAAAGAATTTCGGATGAATTCAAATGCAAATGAGAAAAATATTATAATTAAAAAACACAGTAGTCACCAACATATTTCTGGCCCGTTGTTGTCGTGGGCATTGAAGATTACAAAAGATTTTTTTCAATATACACATATATTTTTCCGATGTACAATAATTAAACTCGCAGTCTCCCCTTTCGGTACTTTTGTTATGACAAGTGAACACAAAAACTATGTCACAGTACTTCGTCACGCCGATATTCCCGAACGAATCAAAAATCTCGCGACGAATTCCAACGATATTCCCACGTACACCGACGTGGGGCAAACAAAGGAACGCTATTACTTTACATTTTGTTACAACCGTCAAACTCAGACTATCGACGTCTTCATGAATTATTAAAACGGAGACATTTCCCAGTTGTGCCACAAAAAAAGGAAATGTCACCTCTTTCTTGGCCCCGTGGGAGCCATATCTGGCGACTGCGACGCATTCGAGACATTTGCGTAAAGTATACAGTATCCATAACGTGAAGGAACGAGTAATTCAATAGGCCGTTGAGGTTTGCGAAGGGAAAGAGTGAAGGAAATAAGGAAAAGATTTTGTTCGGTGGTTGCTAAAATTGGAACCGCTGATGTTTATGTTACTGCTATAGTTCCTGTTGATGTAGAAAATTATGTAAAGGAGGTCATCAAACCCAATGTTTGTTCGAATGAAGTGAATAGTTACGTACTCACAGATAAATCGAACATAAACATTGTATGATTCATACTATATAATACTATCGGAAGATGCGATGATTTTCGTAACCCATATTTTAAATTAAATAAATTCATTTTTAGAAACAAGACCCCATCATCAACTATTAGATTTCTAATGTAAGTTCTAAATCTCATTCTCAGGAGATGAAAAGATTTTAGAAAACTACCCGTATAGTTGAAGGCCAAAAATGTCATGTTTACGACCAAAAATCGTTTAATGACTTTAAAATTTCTATTGAAATGTTACCATATTACATGCCAATTTTAAAGTCTAAATCCATTCATTATTTATGCAATAATTGTAATAGCTACCTCTTACATCCAAGCTTAATAAATTACCTTTAATGCAAAGCTAATTAATCAGTCATATCACAATTCTATCCGGAGAAGGAAGTGAAATCGATTTGTAGTTATGAATTTACTAACTAGTAGCCGTTTGATGTATTGAAACAGTTTATAAATAGAAATTAATAACCTCATTACTAGTGAACCAGCTGTAATTTACAACTGTGATTCAGATTAGTTGGCTATTACTAATTACCATTGGGTAATAAGCAACTTGTCTGGGAAGTGAAGTGTAGTATGCAAGTGGGAGCTGTGAAATATAATTAAAGAGCAGTGGATAATTTATAGGAAATATTTTTATTATTTTATTTAATTTTAAAATTATTTTTGAGATATTTAAAGTAGCTACCGACGAGAATGCACGAAGAGATTGATGAAAGTAGACGAAGCGAAAGTTGTATGACGGGATCGAGCAAAGTGGAGATCCATAGTCTCTACATACCCCTATGGGATACAGGCGTATATATCTAAAGTACGTAGGTTCGTTTACGACGTTACCTTAAACCTGCACTGTTAAATTTCATGATAATTGACTATCAATACTATGACTCCAAAATGTCAGTGGTGTGTCCTGGGATTTGAACCCGCGACCACAGGTCCACCAGTTGGTCTGGTATCAACCACCACGCACTTTTATTTAGTAATATTAATAATTTTGATACTAAGTTCATTTAGATATTCAAATATTTTATTAAAACAAAGACCGCAATTCGGTTACTTTAATCAGTTTGAATTCAAAAACATATTTTACATTTGTGGCTTTCAAATAAGAATAATTACAAATAATAAGCCGATCGATTTTCAAATGTTTATTTTATCTGGCAGAGCACACTGATCAGAACAATTAACTCTTTAACAAATTGTCACATAAAATAGAATTGGTAATAAAATAGCGCCAATAAAACTGATAGATAAACACGTTACAGCAATTTCTCAGAAGCGTTCAATAGTTCTCTAGAGTAATCGTAAGAGTGCCTTTAATACCTTACTGAGAAACGTCGTTAAACCTCAAACCAAACTGGCCTCGGAATAAATGAACATTTCAAACTTAAAATAAATCACATCGAGTAATTCTTTGAAGCAAATAACACTCCGAGTGATACACAATTATATTTAGATGCAAAAGTTAATTATTTCATAATTTCGCTAGTAAATATTTAAGCAGTAGTATAAGTGAAAACCAGTTGGCGAAAACTATTGTTAGCAGCGGACTTGGTATGGTTGAAAATGATGATGATTAGTAAAGTAGGTATGTATACAAAAAACAACATTTTTAATTATTTACTATTTATCTCTATATAGGAAAAAAGCTAAGAATCTTCGTGTATATTAAAATTTCACCTTTGAAATGTGGAATAAATATTTAAAAATGTGGGTCACTAAGAATAACTAAACAACTATGACTAATACAGAGTAACACCTATCCAAGATACATACCGAACATGCCTTACTGGTCATAGCAAATGCATACCTGCCTTAGACTTTTAAAAATAACTTAAATCTTAAGAGCTATCGCGTCTGCAACTTTGTGAATTGTCAGGAGAACTATCCAGAAAGTATTCGATCGCATTGTTCTCAGCACGTGACATGGAGGAATTAGTGAAATATAAACCACGAGTAAAATCCCACAGTCATTCTTATTTTAAAATATTTATAACTCTACCTAGGAAAGATAGCAGTAGATTAAGTGGATGAATAATGTTGGGAACATTAATAATTGTGCATTTAAATTCATCAAACACAATTAATATACTTACAATACAGTTAAAAATATCTATAGTTTGAGAACAATGTTCCGCAGAATACCGTAGTTGTTTTTCTAACATGTGGACAAAAATAAACGTTGCATAGTTAATTCGGGCCGATCGGTGGAGGAAATGTTAGTTAACTCTAATTAGTCAAATGTTTAAGTAATGCATTGCGCTTCATACAAACATTCAGACATGATCGGATATGTTTTGCGGGGATAACATGCATTGAAGCAATCGGTCAATCAATTTCGGGAGTCCCTTGTTGAGGTGAAGGCAGTAACGTAATTCAGAACTTAGCGCCGCAATGCACGTCTTTGAACTATGAACATTAAATATAATTTGACCTAATTATTACATACATATCATTATCACCTATATTGTCCGTTGATGGACACTGGCTTTCCCCAGATATTTTAAGGGCAATTTATAACATATATCGATTATGTTCTAGATTGATTTGTCATACATCATCAGTTCTCGCCAAATAACGTAAAAGATTCTTAAACGTATTTTTTTATTACACAGTGTTACCTAAGTAGAGCCATATTTTTATAGATTTTTCCTTCTTTTACCTCTGATACAAATAAACATACCATATATTGATCTCAAGCCTTTGTTTCGTATGTACACCCATGTAATGAGTATTCTCGTTGCTACGCAACACGCCTATTATTTCTCTCGGAGACAATATGTGTAAACACGAGGCAGTACAACCTCATTTAACGTTATCCGTTTGAACGTATCCAATTATAAGGTTCAGCCTTCACATAAGCCGTACAATCTTAGAAGCAAATTTGACGGCAACAGTTGTCTTTGATTAGATAGAACCACAGCCGAGTGTTACGATTGACTAATTATAGGTAAAGACAATAGGTCCTTTAGGAAATGCAAACATCTTTTGGGACAAAAAAGGTTTTATTTTCAAGGTACAACTTGTTTAATTTATAAAAATAGGTTATTTGTACGTAGATGATTAAAAATATACTAACGCCCTTATTTATAGACAGATTTAAAAGTTATTGTAGTTATCGAATGTTTTGTCGCTTTCGAACGACTTAAGATTTCAGTTTGAGAGAAGACAAAACATTCGATAGCTAAAATAGGTTTTAAATCCGTCTATGAATAGGGCCGTTAGTATTTATGTGTAGAATTGTAGTAAATTTGGTTTTCAATAAATATATCTCAATGATATTATATTACATAAAAAATTACCTTGACGCCGTCTATGACAATTGTAATTCTTACTCCACTTAGCTTTGTTAATTAATGATAGATTGAATTGATACATGCATTACCCAAGTATTTCTTCGGCAAATTAATTGTAAAACAAAAGGCTTAACTAGTTTCCATTAAAATATAACAAAAAAATAATTGGCCATTTATCTTACTGTCGACACCTCCACACGGCGCACTTGACTGCACCTTATCTGATTGCAATGTATCTTGTCTTAACGAATGTCAATCAATCCTTAGTAATTGGCACTGGCACGCTGCTTTCAAGTAGCTAAATTATATCCGATCGCAATACTAGATATTATGTCGGCAATTCGATAGGTAATTTTTGGGTCAATCCTATGTTTCTGCAATACGCTAATTAAACTCTAAATTCTGTTGCAATTGATACGTATCCAATGATATGCAAAGTAAGTCGTTGACAATAATTAACTATAGATTGTAGATAGTCTAAATTATTCGACGGTAAATACATATTGCAACAAATACAAGTACAACTTGGAATAAACAAAATAATAAAAAATAAAAGGAATATTCTTCGATATATCATCGTGAATACTTAGAAATCTTAAATGATAGCAATATAAGATTTAGATACTGTTGTTTTTCAACTTTTAATACGTAATTAAGGTAACATTTTGACGGAACGAACACTTCAAGATAAGAGTCAGACTTCTAGTATAAAATCTTGAAAATTGCAGTCACATGCACTCACTTCAATAACAAGAAGTGTTCCAGCGAAATACATTTTGTTCGATAACTTTCAATACAAGTTGTTGTTACAAACATTTTCTATTGGATGTCAATTGCTAATATTTATTGGAATTTGTTTTGAACTGCCCTTTACTAGTTTCAAGTCGGCAAAGTTTGCCACGGCAATGTTTGAAATATGTTTTTGATGACAATTTTATCGATACACGGGAAATAATAAGTTAGTAGCTCGGCCTTCGCTTGTCTTAGTTTTTTTTTTTATGTGTATGGTGAGACGAGCATGCCATTCGCAATATGGTAAGCGATACGACCACTCATCGACAGTAGTAAAACCAAATAACACCATGAATTACAAAACAATGCTTGGCATTCCACTGCGCTCGCCATCCTGAGACATAAGATGTTAAGTCTCATTATGTCCAGTAATTACTCTGGCTATAATGTCTTTCAAACCGGATGACAACAGTGCATTTACACTGCTGTTTGGCGGAAGAAATACACATTACAAAAGACAGACCTACCCAGGTGGCCTCTCACATATGGCAGACCTACCAGCAATAAATAATTAATGTTTAGATTGGTATGCCTATCCTGTTATATGTCTCCTAATTTTGAACTTAAAATTTTGCTCCGTTAGCACATATAATCAGCATCATTCACCTTTAACCGATTAAATATTTTTTGCTAAAAATCCATTTTAAATCTTTTAATATATTATGAATGGTCTACAAATATTATTTTAATCAAAACTGAAAAGCGATTACTAAATAGGAACTCTATTCAACGACATAGGATTTTCATTAAATTATGTTCATACTCCTATTGATCCTTTTAAGTTCTAAATCCTTTTGAGGAACTTGATTATTTAGTTAGATAGCCTTCTATGTTTCCAATCGGGCTGTACACAAACTGATATTTTACCAAATTGCGGAAATCGATTGCCAACTTTAAATATTCGATACAATCGATCTGCGAAGATTGTTACTCCATCTTATCTAAAGACATCCTACTAAGGTAACAGCGCCGCGAAATTTAAACCCTGAACACATTCTACAATGATTTGAGTTATTTCTTTAAGTGGTTTTTAAATGAATATTTACCTCACGGTAGCTAGGAATTTGGCTGCCAGATTACTATCACGCAAGCCGTGAGTTCGTCGGTCCACGCTAGCTATAAAAATCCCTGTTTGCTGTACATTTCAAACGGTTCCTTAACAAGGTCCAGTTAAGTCATAAGAATTCGTGTCAGCATTTTTATCTATGCCGTAGTACGTGACCATATTTGTTTGATGTTGTACCAAACACGTAACACTATAAAGTCTGCCAAAACGGTAATAGACTCGAATTCAATTGCATTTATAATGTTGATATTTCAATCGGGCCTTTCAAATCCTTTCTGTGTGTATATTACCTGCAATATACTGCCAGTGTTTATTGACTAGAATGTTTTCTTTAATATCATTTTCGTGCTTTGATATTTGCTGTATGATTCAAGTATTGATAAGGATATCATACCCTAGTAATCATAACTGTTTATTAAAGTGTGTAATATCTAAAAGCTTTACCTAAGCGTGTATTTGCATATCTGGGTTTCATTTCGTTTATCTTAATGGTATTATTCACACGTTCAGTATTGATCGAATTCAAAAAAATGTTTTATTATCAGAATGCTAAAAATAGTATTAAATTAAGACGTCCGCTGTTTGTTTGGACATTAATACATAATGATTACTTTTTACCTGACTGCCTCGGTGGCGTAGTTGTATTACGGTACGGTTACAAAGCTGAGGTTTCAGGTTCGAGTCCCGGGTCGGGCAAAGTGATATTGGATTTTTCTATTAATTATCAGCCCGGAGTCGGGAATTTGTGAACTAATTTTTACACTGATAGCATCAAATTAGGGTACCAGTATTCGACGCCCAACGACAAGAACTTCAATTGTAATAAAAATTGTGGTGAAACAAATACCAAGAACATAATCATACCCAAAACATCAACCATTCGGTTAAAAACAATAGAAAACTAAAAAGAATCCGACATCACAATCTCGAATAAGTGCATCGAACAATAGAGTACCAGGCGATCAGAATGCAAAACGGGTTGGCGACAAGTGTTCTGCGATGATACACGACAGCGATAACATCAATGCGTGACTTTGAATTTATTATGAGTTAGCATTAAGACATAAGTGAGCGGGCGTGCGTTGCAACAAATTGACCTTTTTAGTACCGAGGCGCGTTTAGTATGAATTATAATTGGATAGTAGATTTATCTGTGTGGAGAGTAATTTCGGAGATATGTACTTTTTGAGTAAGTTTATAAGCTTTCTGGTGTTCTAATGCATGATACAGCATAACAATTATACGGAATTTAAAGTGAGTTCTATTTAATTTATTTTTATTTGTGAAATAAATATTATTCACAGATGTAACAAGTTCTCTTGTTGTTAAAATCAAAATATTCTTTATTGAAATAGTCTTTTACAATATCTTTTGAATCATTAATTACTGCTACCAATGCTTCGGAACGTGTTGTAGCCGTGAAGAAGAAACGGCGCAAGAAACTCCCTCAGCAACACGAGCTGTCTTTCTTATGTTTAATTATTTTTCTTTTCTTTGATACAACTACAGGAGTCAAATGATTCGTATAAACCGGTAATATACATTACATTTACACAGGCATTCTTAATACCAGCTCTTAAAAAAATCTTTCGTTAGAAAACAAAATGGGCCAATTTCTTCACATTAATAAACAAACGCAACGCAAGTAGTCGTGGCATTCGTTCAGAAGCAAAACCTATATGAACTGATGATCAAAATGTTTCTAGAAAAAGTGTCATTAGTATTTTGTATTTATCGCACTAGTGCTTATGTAATGACGTCATTAGGCTGTTTCGTTCTGTTTGTGTTGCTAACACTATAGTCGGGCTATATTAGTGTTGGCCTGCCTGGCAAAAAGTTGCAAATCAGCTTTCAGCGAAATGTGTTTTTATAATACAATAAGTGCTTATTCATATGGCCTCTGCCTTAATATATAGTGTGATCCAAACTAGGGAATGTAACGTTTAATTTTACTGCAGAAAAGCAACATTGTAATCTCTTAACTAACAGAAAAATAAGTAACTACAATTGGTATAATATATGCTAAAACAACTAAGACGCCTGAGGTTCTGGTGAGTGAGCAACGTGATATAGTGCTGCATCATTTCAGGAGCATTCTTAGATAATTATTATCATACAATAATATGGGTAGGTAGATGCAATCACCAATATATGACTTTTTAACAATTACTCCAGCATACATCGCATTATTTCATAACCAAAAAAGATTTCACGTAACTAATTTAAAGAAAAACGTCATCATATTGGCACAACCTTGATCCCCCATCTACCTGTTTACGTCCGATTACACTTCTTTATTCCAAAGTAATTACTCGCACGTGGAAGGTCAACCAACATTAAGGTCATAACATACAAACGGTATAAAGCCCAATAATCATAAATAATAACACAAAGCCGCAACACTCGAAAAATTGAACTTTCACCCGAACGCTCATTAATACTGCGTCGAGTATCTAATGGCATTACGAGAATGGTGTTAATAAAATAAATAATTATTTTTCACACTTCATCTGATATTTATTTGGACACGCCCCTAATCTAATCAAAGCCGTTTGTTATTTTTATATTGGACATGAGATAGTGGGTCATCCGATAGTCATCACAGACCATTAACAAACGTAATATTTACATACATACATACATAAACTCACGCCTTTATCCCCGAAGGGGTAGGCAGAGGCGCCACCAGGACACCCACATTTCGCCTTGTATGTTCCGTCCCACGATGTGATGGGTGAGCCTATCGCCATATCGGGCACAAATGCCTGACTCCGGGGTGATAATGAATAAAAAAATCCAATATCACTTTGCCCGACCCGGGACTCGAACCCGAGACCTCAGCTTTGTAACCGTACCGTAATACAACTACGCCACCGAGGCAGTCAACGTAATATTTGGTAACGCAAATTCATTGCAAAGTTAAAGTTTGAAGATGTCGTAATATTTAATCTTATTAAATTTTGCCAACGTCATAATGTGAAAGCTGAATTATATTTAAATAATTAAGAACTACCAAAAGGTGTTTCCTTGGCACACAGACACTTTTGACGGTTCTCTTTACTTGCCAGACATATTGACGCTTATAACTTCCAAAGCTGTCACGATCCAAACTTCAAAATAGCTGATCGTGGGATGCCTATATTAGAGGCATGCGCAGACAAACTTTCAGCTTTTATAAAATGATGAAGGTCTGGCGGCCACGGGCTCTTAGACTATTAGTCTATAATGGCTAAAGCAAGACTACCAACGTCGATTATGTTATTAAAATTTATTTGTATTACAGGACTAAGCAAAATTACAATTCCAAACGTTCTATTATTTTAATAGAAACAAATCATTAAGAATCAGAAAATAAAAATAAATCCACAAAAATAACAAAACAGAAAAACGAGTACCAAATATTAATTACAAAACAAATTGTTACTGAAATTCAATTATTTTATCAAACTTAACGCCATTTAGTCAAATAATTGTGTCAACGCGAACAATTTGGAAAGTAAATCTATTCTAAATTACTTTGTAAAACAATTAAAATAATCTAAAAGCGTATTGACTAGTGCCAAATGATATGTTTACTATTTTTTATTTACAGCAAAGAAATATTGTCCGTTCATCCTTGTCTCCCGTTAACCATCTGATATTCGTATTTCTTGCGACATTGAAATATAAGTGTGGCGGGCTTCAACGCCTTGACAAAGTGAACACATCAATTCCTTGTATAGGACAATTTTCAGATGGACCGTATCACTATACTTACATCGATACTAAAAATATAAGCGACTTTACTATTAATCTTCTACATTTCTTGTTTATTTCGTGGATTAGTTATTTCTTTGCAATGAAAATTAATTCAATTAGTTTCTTGATTTAAAATTGGTCCATATAATGCTATTGTCATGGTTCTTGCTTTAATTAATTAAAAACGAGGAAACTTCAAAAGTTTCTTAGCATTCTGTTATTGGCCCTTAAGTCGGACACAAGGTTTTAAATTAATACAAAATATCAATGGCTTGATGTCGTCAAAAAGGTCTGAAAATCAACAGCATTACAACTGGGGACCTTAATATCAGAAATAGAGATGTCTAAGTATGAAAGCGGAATCTAACATCGGCTAAGATAGCACCAAATATTTGGAATCAATTAACTATATTTATATTCTTGATGTTCATTTGTTATTCCGTATAATAACTGCAGTATTTGTGTTCAACTTAATTATTAAACAAAAGAAAGCCAATAAATAACCTAAAAATTGTACCTCCAGTTTTGCTGACGCAGCGCGCTCGGTAGTAAGTCGTAGACGAAGTAGATTTGAATACAGCCGTGACAGGAATCCTAAGGACAGACCTAGCCAGCCTGGCCAACACAAAATTGTAATGCGGAAACAAGTCACGCAAACGACGGCTGTTTCGGTTCGAAACTTTGTAGTCTGATATTGTAATAACACCCTGTATACAGTATACAGGATGTTGAAAATATTGAAACATAAATTTAAACTATAATAAGTATTGTGACAACAGTTGGTGATCTAAATTATTAAATTAAACAATTAAAGAAAATTTATTTAATCCGCGATGAAATCCGTAAAAAAATACTTTTAGTCACATCAATTTAAGAAAGATATAAAAGCCAATTATTTTAGTCGAGGTTGACAGACAGAGCGAAATAGAAAAGTTCGAAGCGGATCCTGGCTTAGGCCTGGACAATACTAGGAAAAAAGGTATAGCAATTTAATACCACTTGCTGTTAACAATCCTATTATGACCTTTTTGATATCAATTAGGAAATTATTTTTGAATATATTATTAGTACACCCAAGAGTCACGTACATAGTCCTGATCCCACACTAAGATCGAGTCTTGTATCGTGGGGATCAGAAACTACGAGAGACTTTTCGGTCTCACTAACACCTAGACCCGAAACAAATACCTGTGGATCACACAAATATTTGTTTCGGTGCGGGGATCGAACCCGCGCCCTCACGTTACACAGGCGGCGTCTAACCAACTGCGCCACGCCGCGCCACTGCGTCAATTATGACGTCAAAACTAATTTAACAATTTTAAAGCATTTTGATTGACTCGAATAATATAACGTTTCCATCAATTTCTTTATTTTGCATGCTTATTCTCATTAGAGATTGAGGTATGCGGGCTTTGTATACCGTTTAAGACGGGTTATGTAATTCACTAGATGTCTGTGAAACTACAGGCTGCGGGCTCAATCCGTGCATAGAAACAAATGTTAGTTTACTTAATCGCCAAATGTTTGCTTCGTATTGGGATGTTCTATTGTATATGCATAAGTTATTTACAATACAACGCGTATTATAAAAATAAAACTAAAAAAATGAACCTGTACACAGAACGTCTAAACCCAACCCGCGCTAGGCTAGCGTGGTGGACTATATGGCCTAACCTCTCTCAATCGTACTCTCGATTGTAGAGGAGGACCGTGCCCTGCAGTAGGACGTATATAGGCCGATACAATACAAAAAAAGTAATCTGAAAATAATTGAGCTCACTACTTTAACCACAAAATTAATAACCGGAATATAGCTGGCCATACTTTTGAAAATAACAATAAATGATATTAAGATAATGTTACAAACTAAACACCAAAGCCGTTGATCGTGATACTGAACATTTCAACACCTTATTATGGGATAAAGATTTCAGATGTTTTCCTTCATCGCTAAAGAAAATTGCTTTACTTAATTCAGGAAGAATACACACATAGCTTTGAATAGTCAGTGGCGCATGAATACCCATTCTACGATCTCCACATTGGCAATCCGGTTCCAATTCAGCTAAGCCAGTGCTAAGTATATCGTTGTTGCTACATTCTTAACACTAAACACTTTGCAAATCCCCAATGCATTTTTATGGTATTAGTATCGGTATGAAATATCATATGTGAAAATACGCATGAAATCTTCTACAATGCAAGGAAGCCGTAATTTCGCTCGGGTTTTGTGGATTATCAATATTACGTGTCTTTTATCGTGTGTTGTACAATGTATTTTAATCCTTATCCTTGACTGTTTCTTATAAAAAATATTTCAAAAATATGAAGTCATAATAAATACATACATTTCAATAGAGAAAAAACAAAGCTTTATTTAAACATTTCGCTAAATATTACATGTTTGGTGGGTGGTGCTATAGACACTTTTGTATTGAAGCATACTCAATGGAATCTAAAAAAGAACGGTTTCTCTTTACTGATACACCATAAGTGCGTGGTGGCCTGTTGGTAACGGACCAGACGCGGCTGCCTACATGTTCACGGTGGTCGCGGGTTCAAATCCCAGGGCACACCTCTGACTTTTCGGAGTTATGTGTGTGTGTATTGATAGTCAATCACCACGCACTTTAACGGTGAAGGAAAACATCGTGAGGAAACCTGCATACCGTAGCGATTTTAAAGAATTTCTACGGTATGTAAGTCCGCCAACCCGCACTAGGCCAGCGTGGTGGACTATATGGCCTAACCACTCTCAATCGATTCTCTCGATTGTAGAGTAGGCCCGTGCCCTGCAGTGGGACGTATATGGGCTGATATAGATACACCATGGTGACATAACACATTATGCAAAATCACTCACAACAAATCAAACGTAACCATGACCTCAATCCCCACAACGCGTCACACCAATAAATCCTGCTAAATCTGCATTAAACTTACATGTAATAACCATAGCACAATAGAATTAACGCCAAAGACACCGATGTAGGACAACGCAAATCCCTACTAATGCGGACATTTCTCAAACTACAATAGTACGTGACTAATCCCATACTTCAATCCCTATTGATATAGCTTATTAGCATAAGTACACAAAATCATTGTGGATCCGCATCACACGTGATCCGGTATAATGTATGTTGGTTTGCGCTGGAACTTGATTTATGGTCTATTGTTCGGAATTGCCGACTGATGCTCGACAGCAGTTTGGTAAGATGTCTGCTGATGCCCATTGGGAGGTTGCTTGTTTTGTTGTTGGTTAAGATGAGTCTGATTGGTTAAGCGACTGGAGTTAGGATGGTAAGCTGCAAGGTCCTGAGTCTGATCCCTGGATCGGTCAATTCGTTTTATTGGTTGAAAAATCTCATATGAGTGTCCAGGACTGGAATTCAGGCGCGACAAGGCGATAAACTTGACCCTAAATTTTGGGATAGTAATAAGCTGATGAACTGTAGGTGGTGATTGTGGTACCCTTGCCTACAACTAAAATAATCTAATATGTTATAAACAAAACATGTAAGTTTATAAACTTATTTAAAAGGTTTGAACCTAATTTATACACCGACAAAAAATTAGCAACTACAATTCACTACACTACAAAAATTAGAAGCTTTAATTCAATTAACCAAGTAACCAGTACCCTTTAAAACAGAACGTTATCAAAACAAACGTAAACGTGATGGTCTGTTTGTCACCAAATTTATTTCTTACACGTGCATCGACGCTCTATCTATGATAATTGATGCCCAAATGGGTCACGATCGGCTACTGAATAAATTATTCCGTATAAATTTAGTTAGAGTAACACATGAAACGCATTCAGTAATTCTTTATTTTTTGGTAGAACTCGGGCTGAATAGTAGGCCTATGAATAGGTCACGACCGTGTCCTGATTATTATTTTCGTATAAATGTTTGTATTATGCTAAAAATTTAGGATTCCTAGTTTAGTTGGTTGAATTATCGTTCCTTACGATGCAGAAACTTAGGTTTCACCTAAGCGAAGTATCCTTTAGTTTGGCAAAGTTCAGTTGCAAAACTTATGGGCTACTCAAAAATTCACTCACGTGACACTAATGTCACGAAGAATGACCAAAATCCACTCGTCAACTAACCGGATACCTAATCTCTTTATTTAAAGATTTAAATCTAATACTTTGAGATTTAATATATATATTAGACACAATAGTATTTTCTGTATTATTTTAGACTGCCTCTTTTTCGTAGTTGTATTGCGGTACGGTTACAAAGCTGGGGTCTCGGGTTCGAATCCTGGGTCGGGCAAAGTGAAATTGGATTTTTCTATTCATTATTAGTCAGGAATTTGTGCCCTATATGGCGATAGGCTCGCCTCCTATAACATCGTGGGACGGAATAGACAAAGCGAAATGTGGATGTCCTGGTCACTACAAGGAGAACCTCTGCGTAACGTTTCTGGGAAAAAGTCGTGAGTTTATACATATATCATGTATTTATTTTAGCTATACAATGTTGTTTTCAATGTTGCAGCAACGCAGTAAACATTCTGCACCAATGATTCAATTAAAACTTGTCAGCAGTTAGTTGGAAAAATAAATAAAAAACAAAAGATATCAATTTCAACCCAGCTTAAGAGCCAATTAATGGCTCAATTGCTTAATACCAAACCTTGTCCAAGCAATCCAACTAAATTGCCATTTTTCTCTATTTGTATACTCCAATTACAAATGTCATGACTAACTGTTTAGATCGTGTTCTGGTCAATTGATCGTCTCACATTACTCTCAAAATAGAGGTTGCACTCTCCTTTCATCTGTATGTTTGTTCTGACACCTGTGATTGCTGTTCTTGGAACCTCGTTTGCAGGGTTGGCAACGTTTTTTTGAAATTCTTCACATATGTTCCTGACATTATGTGGATTTGATGTTCATGATAAAAATGGAAATCGCAGCGATTTCCCTATCTCCTCACCTTTTTGTATCCAAAAGATGAAAATTGAATTGTTTTAAAGCTAATTTGATAAATTGAAATTGTAACGTGAAATATAATAAATTAAAATATACATGGCGTGGCATAGATATATTACAAGTAGACACCAGAACCATGATTTATGTCGCTCCATCAACATGATTGGTATCGTAGAATTACCATGAATAGGTACTCGTATTAGAATTATGCAACGGAGATATTGACTTTATTTTATTGTATCCAATTACCAATGAAAATTGACAATTGATCCAACATAGCAGGTCGTTTTAAGACTAGAAGCCTATATGTAGAGTGGACAATATTGATGAGAAACCAGAGTCTACTTTCCAAAGACCGTATCTAAACATAATAATCTGCTACAAAATTCGGTTTTTCTTATCCGACAGCCCTACTTAAGCTAACAGGTAAAATCACTCGTAACTAACACTAAATCAATTAATCAAGCCAATACACTTACAGCCAAACAGAATTAACGCGTGCTTACTAACGAGAACGGAACTATTCTAACTCCAACATGCCATTAAAAACGCGCCTTTATCGCAAACGAGTATATTAACCTAGTATTTATCTGTAATGCTCGTACAGAATGCGTTTTTGACGAACTCACAGCTCGATGTGACTATAAATTAATTAAATTTATATCTACATGATAGTATGTTGCTGGTTGGTTTGGAAAACGGTTGTTTTGTTAAACGCCTTTTAACTGCAAATCTATGTAAGACTATGCAAGTCTAAATTTTTAAAGTTATATCTGTAAGAAGAATTTACGTATTTACTGGCCGCTTTA
Organism: Deilephila elpenor; assembly: GCA_949752805.1. Taxonomy (NCBI): domain Eukaryota; kingdom Metazoa; phylum Arthropoda; class Insecta; order Lepidoptera; family Sphingidae; genus Deilephila; species Deilephila elpenor. The sequence goes on along the minus strand of OX457107.1, from coordinate 9,090,208 downwards.
ACACATCGAGATGAAACCATAACATCTGAACTATCCACAAAAATAAAATATCTAAAATCTACCAATATGCACTAAGTTAGCTTGGAGTAAAATTTAATCCCTCGAAAAAAAGGTTGATTCCTGTACTGATATTATTATTTCATATAATAGACTGAGAAAACTCAGAACTCAGACCTTTCAAGAATTACCGTAATCCACATCCAAACCAGTAACATAATTCTCAAATAACATTTTCATTTGAAAGAATGCGTTAAATTGTCTAGTGGGTGTGATGGGCTTTTAAATTCTGTAATTCAACGGGACAGTTATTGCCTCTCATCATTAATGTTGTAGGTTAGAGTGTTAAAGTGTGTTTGGACTAATAGCTACATTCAAATTAATATTAATGGATATTAAAACGTTTCTGTACATTTTAGTTCCTCTAGCGATATGTCTTTGATGCTGGTTTTTTTTTTTTTTTGGTAGCCTATCCTGTGTCCTACTGTTGGGCAAAGGCCTCTCCTTTTTTCTTCCATTCGACCCTGTCCTCTGCGAGCTCCTGCCATTTTGGCTCGAATGCATCCAACTCGTCCTTCCACCGCATCTGATGCTTGATACCTTAAGTAATTATTTTCTTCATCAAAATAGGTAACTAAATTGGCTGTAAAATAAAATAGTTGAAGTTGCAATGAAACGAAAATAATTGGTTTTTTGAGACTTAATACAATAAATACAGTAATAATAACATAATATCAGTAGGTACATAATTTAGCAAACGAATATGTAAAATATCTACAAATTTTTTTTCTGATATCAATATAGCCGGCAATGTACACAATCCCAAGAACTTGATACTAAGAATCCTACTAATTCTACGGGTTAATAATAGTTTTAATGTGTTGCTACAGAATCGAGTCAACAAGCTAAAATAATTATGACGCATCACCCAAACTATATCCTGACATACAGAAGACGTGAAACCTATGCAAACAAATTCAACTGTACGGTGAGAAAGAAAACGATAGGTATTGTAATTAAATTTCAGGCTATATAGGCCCAATGCTGATCACTAACTTCTCTATAATTGAGACTTCGACTGAAAGGACTTAAGCCATAGTTACCACCTCGCTCATTACGGATTTTGTATCAGCCCATATACGTCCCACTGCAGAGTACGGGTCTACTCTGCAATCAAGAATACGATTGAGGCCACGGATTGACGGACTTCAAATAGCATAGAAACATAAAGATCTCTTTGATTGCTGATTTCATCGCAATATTTTCCTTCACCATGTAAGTTCGTGGTACCTAACTGTACACACATACGACCACCTAAATGATACTAACCAATAAACCCAAATAAACCAATATGAATTTCTGATCATATAAAAATACGTCTCGCTGCAAAAGAACGCCTGATCTTCTAGTATAACACAGCCGGCTTATAATCGACTAAATAACAGAAGCTGTCAACAGTGAAATTGATATGTTAATTTATATAGATTTAATATAATTACAATTTGGGCGTACTTAGCAATCTGTTTTACTTACAACGCTTCGTTCCGAACGCGAAATTAATTTAGAGCACTTTAATAAGGACCCATTTAGACGTCGCGGAATCTTTTCTTCGAAAGCAGTTCAATCTTAATTAACGAATATTAGCGGTGGACTAACAGGCGTCCCGAATCGGGCCCCTGTCCAGCCTTCAACTCTGATGGATTGGCCCTGAAGACTTTTGTTGCTCTCACCATAATTAATTTGGACCTTTTCACTCGACACAATGTAGAGCGGAGTGACGGATTACAGAATAGGCACCTATCTCGGATGTCGTTGAAGAACAATGCACATAATTAGATTAGTCTGAATTGTTTGTTGCTAGTAACACTATGGGGTGACGTCTGACATTGTTTAGTGAATCCCTAATCCCTCCTTAGTGGAATGTGAGGAATGTTTTGACGCTTATAGGTATAGGGTACGAGTACTATTTTCATTATGGCAAAGACCCATGGAACATTGAATGTATTCATAACATAAAGAACAAACAGAATATTTAATATTTTTTATACTGACAAAACATTGAGCATAATGCACCTCACATGAATTTGAATTCAGTTGAAATAGGGTATCCACTAGAAATCACAATTTGTCGACCTACTCAAAACCTACAAGTAAACCAAAATGCATTTTCTACTGTCATTGTTATCATTTTCATTATCTTGTATGGTGGCAACTATTTATTCGCCTAAATACCAATTCCCACCATCAGCAATCAAATTAAATGAAGCTTACATGTATTACATTTAAAGACCCTCAATAAATTTAATACAGAAAAGAAGCTTAATATAACGAAACAACTCAGCAGTTAATAAAACTAAACATGTATTTTATCGATGATTTAACGATTACCATCGAACCATAGCTCAATAAATTTTCATTAACAAGTTCGGCATAATGAAAGTGCATCGACCTATTTACAATAATCTTATTTACGTAAGTTTTCTCAATATGAAACCGATTATACGGATGAAATATTATAACTGAAGCTACCGACAAATTGTGGTTCGTTCATTACGAAATCGGTTTTAGTTCGCCTACGCGTAAACCTGTTTGCAATTGATGTGTAATTACTATAAGTTTCACACGTCCCTAATAAATGGGAAACTTCGATATATTAGTGCTTCCCACGCGTAAATATACTTGAATTATAATAACATTTGATACTGCTAACAGCTTTTTAGCTAAGTTCGATCGTTGACAGATGTCCTTCAATGATAATTGATTTTGCAAGCTAAAGCTAAGCGTTCTGTTGAAATGTTTTGTTTTACTGTTTGACTTAATAATACTTAGCTTTATGTTCATATTGCAACAGAACAACTTAAAAATAATTATTATTTGATCTTGAAAATGTAATGGGATGTAGTCGTTTTCGATATAGATATAGAATTTCACGTACGGTAAAGCTTAAAATTTTAGGACCTTTAATTTTAAATTATAGAATATAAATTCTTTATGAAATTCCGCACATTATTGAGAAAAAATCTATAAAATGAAATCCTCTGGATCCAAGGTGATTTCTTCCTTATTTTAATCTTAGGAAAGATTTTTCTGGCTAAATACCAAGTAGCTGTCTTCACAAACACAGGACCTCCGATATTTTTCTAATCATAACAATAGACATTATATTTTTTCATGCAATAATAAGCTATAATAAAGACATAATTTCTCGTACGACTGCAGCTCCTCACATTCATTTCGACAAATCCACGTCAGCACTGCACGTAATAAGTTTTTTAAGCATAATACTGTGGTAAAAGAGTATTTCGTAGTGAATGCGTTAATCCAAGCGAGACTCGCACAGTTCCAGTGTGGTATTAGTTAATGAATGCAGTCCGGGGCGATACTCAATTAGGTCAGTACTGGTATTAAAAAGTTCACGTAATTGAGTGTAGTTCGCTTGACTGAAACGTCCGCGTATTCGACTTGGTTCATTATACACATGAAATATTTGGATGTATTTTCATCCATCCATCCATCAGCCAAAGGACGTCCACTGCTGAACATAGGCCTCTCCCAAAGATTCCTGCATCCAGCGACGTCCCGCCACCTTTACCAGGATGTATTTTGACTACTTTTATTTGTATTTTATTTATGTTTTTAATTGCCATTAACCTATATTGCAGTTGCGTGATAAGAAGACCCAGCGTTTTAAATAATGTTTGAAAAGACCGTTAAAGATGTTATTTATATTTTTTTATTTAATAAAAGCTAGTAAAACGATCTTGAATTAAAATGTTGATATAACTTTCATAAGTTTTAATATAACATTATTTCCACCAATGTTAATCCAAAAAATGAATTAAAAACACATTATAACATAATTATCTAACAAAAATCATAAACACACACTAAGTACTATTAATTAATTATACGTATCTCTTATGAAACGTTGACGCCCTCAATTCACGCTTTCTCGACCTTCCACTCATTTCTATCTGTTTTGTACTGACGTAATGTTGTTTAACAGAATCATCGCGTGGGAAAACGAACGTCTTTAATCATTTTGTAGTTTAATCATGATTTATACCAGATTTAGAAGGAATTAATATTAGTAGTGGCAAAAATACTGTGATTTATTAATAATAATATGACAGCAATCGGATCGGTAGCTAAAACTTAAAATAGGGGCTACATCTTTTTATTTTTTTAGTTGAAGCATTAAACTAAATAAATAACATCATAATTATATTTTTATCATAAATCATCATAGTTCGAATAAATAAAAAATCATGCAAATTAAGGGATAAAAAATTGCACAAAATGCATTGCAATACTTTACAATTAGTCTTATAACCTATGCATGTCGGGTTGAATTTTATATTCGCTATATTACTTGGTATTTCTAAATACCTATCTAAAGAAATGCAATTTAATTTGCATAATATCTTGCAGTTTAATCTACAATGTAATGAATTGGCTCATTAATTGTTCTATTGCATTGTCTAGAACTATTTTCTAAGTCATTAGGTCCGCTGATTTTAGATCGCAGTCCAAATTAATGTGCTTTAACAACCCAATAATAAACAAGCACAAATATCAAATCGAATATTGAAAATCACGAACTCATGATATGTCTTGACTCAATACAACTGGTTACTTTGATTATAATAAATTCCTATACTAAAGTTACTTCACATTGTTTTGAAAGGCTTCGTATCGCAGTTCTGATGTTGCAAGTAATCGTTTATGGCAATGTAATCGATCTAACTGTCAGTGCTTTTAATATCTGAGAATATTTCGCAGTCATAACTTGCTTTTATGTATTTCGGCTCGAATTCCTCGTTGTGGAGTTTTACAACGACTACCCTTGACTATTGATATAGCCTTTTAATTCGATTAAAAAAAAAGGGGATTAAATTAGTGTCAATTTAAACAAATTGCGCGGTGGCCTGTTGATAACGGACCAGACGCGACTGCCAACATGTTCGCGGTGGTCCCGGGTTCAAATTCTAGGGCACACCTCTGACTTTTCGGAGTCAGGTGTGTATTGATTGTCAATCACCACGCACTATAACGGTGAAGGAAAATATCGTGAGGAAACCTGCATACCATAGCGATTTGTAATTATTTATATGGTATGTAAAGTCCGCCGACCCGCACTAGGCCAGCGTGGTGGACTATATGGTCTAACCCCTCTCAATCGTACTCTCGATTGTAGAGGAGGCTTGTGCCCTGCAGTGGGACGTATATGGACTGATACAGACAGACAGTGTCATTATTACGCTATAAACATATTTTAAAAAATACATAAACAAAACAAAGGGCGACTATAAGTCTTTATATCACATTTTTATTATTTCTCTTTAGCATACTATTTTTTTACATTTTTACAGATAAAATAAAAAATCAATTACATATAAAAATATAAAAAAGGTAATTAATGTCACATTTTATTATTATAGTTTATTACTTTGTTGTAACACCTACATGAGTATGAGTTAATATCGTTAGTTATGCTCCTTAATAAAATACATTCTGTGGATGCAATGTTTATTTTTAAGTTCTTAAGTATTGTCAAATAATATTATCTACTATTTCAACCAATATGAAGAGCAAAATGTAATTGAAAACAAGAAGATAAATTTTAAAAAATGCTTGTAGTAGTCAAGTTAATAACAAAAACATTTATGAAACTATTTGAGAGACCATCTTAAAAAATCTCGTTGAAGATTCGTAAAATAAAAATTAAATTTCGCATTTATATTAAACTCATGATAAGTATTCTTATGAAAATGTAATTCTGCAGATTGCTTTGTGTCAATCCAGGTTTATTAAGACCTTACTTTTTACTTACTCAAAGCTAAAAACACTTTCTTGTATACAATAATCTTTCTTTTGTCCCACGCTATATACTTTTCAGTAATTGCATAGTGGGATTTTAAAATCATTTTACAAATAAATGTCACGCCTATTGTTAATGAATTCAAACAATGCGTATTATTTTACTGTGTAAGCCTCTCAAAGTCACGTCGCCTATTATTTCTTTATCATAAAACTCATTTTCTGACGCCTTATAATCAACACTCAATTGTTTTAATTGTCCTCTATTGGATAATCTGTCTGGATGGTGACTTTGTGAACGTTTTCATGCGGTTAATTTTCACCTGCGTGACCTCTTGTGTCATTTGAATGATATCTTATTTTTGACTAAGCATTTATATTTTCTGTATTATGTTAACCATAATGTTCACAAAATAAACATTCACAATAATATTGCATATAACGAATATTCTTGTGCTTATAAATATCAATTTTTTCACTATTTACTCTGATCGGAATACCATAATAATAAATTTAATTGTCAGTAAGACATGGATATAAAGGACAATATGGAGTTAAAGGCCACAAATACGATCTCAGGTCACACCTCTGACTTTTCGAAGTTACATGTATATTCGTAATTAACTATCTCGGTGGCGAAGTTGACTAGACGCTCGCTTGGGAACGAGAGGCTGCGGGTTCGATCCCTGCACTGAGACAAATATATGTGTAAACCACAGGTATTTCTGAGACCGATAAGTCTCTCGTAGTTCCTTACACCCACGACACACGACAGGATCTTATTGTGGGGTCAGGACTATGTATGTATGTGATTGCTAGGTATTTATGTTTATTTATATATATTTTTTAATTTTTTTTTTGGCTACAATATCTCAAATATGTATTCGTAATTATTACCTATGTTAATGTTATTTTTTCTAGATTGTTTTGTGTTTATTGTGGCCAAAATAGCCGTTTTTATCTATATGTTTATTTATAAATTCTCGCTTACTATAAAAGTGAAGGAATTTGGACACCTACGTTACAAGTATTTTGCAAGTATGTAAAGCTTAAACTGAATTGGAGTTCGAAATTCCGCAAGTATGTAAGTTATATCTGCTAGCCTGGGGGTCTATGACCTAGTCGCTATTAGAAAAGGAGTTCAGAATACATTGTGAGTTAGTAAATATCAGCTAATTTGAGATTACGTTTATGTTTTGTGGTTTAATGGACGCATGTTTGAGCTGTGAATGACTATGTGAAGGTTCTAATTTCGATATCAAGGCACTCAAATTTATGTGAGTCTTTTCTGTTTCAAAAATATTGTAGGAGTTGCTCGAATTTCTGCAGAGCATGACGATATATTTTCCCATTTGTATTTGGAACGAAAATAAGTAACGTGAATTGCGGAGTGCCGAGTGTGGGTTTGACACGTGATACCTATGCCTAGGGCTTTACCTGTCAACGTTATAACATTTACAGCCTGTAGGGCCCCACTGCTGGGCATAGACATCTCTCATATTATACCACTTTGTCAGTCGCATCCAGGTTCGTCCTGCGACTTTAACAATATTGTCAATCCATCTTGCCGCCGGACGGCCAACGCTGCGCTTACCCAATTCTGGCCACCATTCTGTTAGCGCCTTACTCACCATTATAACCATGGGTTTATGTGTGTGTATTTACGTTTTAATACAATATTCATATTTCAAGTACAATTAATAAAGATCGATTACAATACAAACGATCAAAATTCATTAGCACAATTCAAATGTATTTGTAAAAATAAAAATACGACCCGGATCACCGTATCAATTTATACGTTGTTTTGAATTTCACCCGCCATAATCCTCGACTTTAGTGAATTTTAAAACCGGCGTCAACTACGTTCGTCGCAACACGTGCCAATATCGTATCAATTAAGGTCCTCTTCAGCCGAATGGTTTCAAACACGATGTGAATTGCAAACTGAGTTTTTCTCTTCCTGCGAATGTACGTCTAAATGGATCTAATTGCGAATTCAGCGCCCAATCGGATGACTTAGTTTGTCGCGCGTGTTAAATAGTTCTTTTGAGTCGCATTTTTCTGAGTGGAATATGTCGCGTTCAAAGGGTGAGATTGAGCCGATTGGCCGGGTTTTGTATGACCTAATAAGATTTGCTATTCAGGTCGTCTTTTGAACTATCTAAGCTTTTAAATGTATTAATGGTAGATTTTTTCCTTACTCAATATTGAGGACGATTTGAGGAGATATTCAATAGGCTTAACATGGATTATCCGACTAGTTTTCTAGGGTAAAAGTATTAAGATTCCATTTTTTTATTTTTTTATAAATAATCAATGATAAATACTACCTCTCCCAATGATTTCCACCGTGACCTGTTGGAGGCAGCCTGCATCCAGCGACGTCCCGCCACTTTTACCAGGTCGTCTGACCATCTTGTGGGTGGGAGAGGCCTATGTTCAGCAGTGGACGTCCTTTGGCTGATGGATGGATGGATGGAAATACTACCGCCCTTATTCATAGACATATTTAAAACCTATTTTACTTATCGAATGTTTTGTCTTCTTCGCTCAACCTGAATTCTAAAGTCAAATGGACAGTAGGTCCTTTTAACTATTATTTATTCATATATATTTTACTTTTTTCAGTCTCCTGCTGATTCTGATCGTGACGACGTCGTGCGCCGCCAACGATGGATTGTTTGGCACCTCAAAATATTCAGCTGGTAAGGAATTTGATATTATTTCTTATGTACTACGATGAAAAAATTAAAATGAAAGCTATATGAAAAACAAAAAGAATAAATACTTATTATTTATTTTGTCTTATCCGTGCAAATTTACTTGTTCCTTAATTTTCTAAAGTATCAAGTTTGAATCAAAAAATTAATGAAAAGTCTCTATTTACTCCAGCAGTATATAGAGTAAATTCAAACAAATTACAATTATTATTACATTACAATCTACCCTCCACAAACCATTTCAACTCTGTTAGCCATAAAAACAAAACCAATTTAATCCAAATTAGTTCATTTAAAGCATAATGACCACATATTACTAGTAATGTGATACTTTTGATACGTAATAACAGTTTTACGATATATCCCGTGTCTCATTGATATGCCACTAATTGTCCAACACCGCGGGATGCGTCATGAATAGGGAAATGATCGCACCCCAGGGTATCCCGGTAACTGTAAAATGCTTAGGGCATTGGCGCCCAACATTTTGATTTTGGTCAAATATTTGAACCAAGATTCTTTTTTTTATAAATCTTGCTAAACGATATAATACACAAACCTTTTTGTATGAATAATATATTTTGCGTCTTATCATTTTACGCAGAAAAGATTGAGATTACAACAGAGGTGCTATTGTAATAAGAGTTTTCGTTTACAGGCGAAAATAATGTGAATAAATAAAACAAAAAAATAAATATGTAGTTCATATTCTTCATCACCATATTGTTCTACAGACAGTGCGTATGATCGGTAAAACATAAAATTCAAAATTTCAAAGTTTTTAGTGAGTTTAATGGAAAGAAGAACATAATTCGGATGGAATATAATATTTATTAGTAAGTTTTACAGTCGCAGGTATTTTATTTTTGTAACATATCAGCCATTATTATCACAAAAAATGGTGGGAAACCCCTGACTGCAGTCTACATCATTGGATCGGAATGGATACCTTATTGTTACTCAGCTCCAGAACACAAATCTATCTCTCTTTGCATATCAAACGCAGTTATTTCATCGCCAATAGTTTGTCGATGATGTAATGAAGTTTTTAAACCAAACGAAATAAACTTGAAGAAGACATTAAAGTAACCACACAAACCTTATAAAAATAAGATGAAATATGTAAAGTTATAATATACGAAGTGAAGTGCGTGGTGGCCTGTTGGTAAACGGACCAGACGAGGCTGCCTACATGTTCACGGTGGTCGCGGGTTCAAATCCCAGGGCACACCTCTGACTTTTCGGAGTTATGTGTGTATTGATAGTCAATCACCACGCACTTTAACGGTGAAGGAAAACATCGTGAGGAAACCTGCATACCGTAGCGATTTTAAAGAATTTCTACGGTATGTAAGTCCGCCAACCCGCACTAGGCCAGCGTGGTGGACTATAATATGACCTAACCACTCTCAATCAATTCTTTCGATTGTAGAGTAGGCCCGTGCCCTGCAGTGGGACGTATATGGGCTGATATAGATATAGATATAGATATAATATACGAGGTGTAATTGTTAACCTCGGAAAAAATGACAGGTGATAACTACATTAAATGGAAGCCATATAAATAATCATTTATTTATCATTATTTACATCGTTCCATTTTTTTTTTTAATTAACAATTTATTTTAAAACTTAAATATTTTAGACTTCCAGATTTTTCTCGACGTAAATAAGTGTTTTTAAAGAAGAATTGGCATGATTTCGACTCTAATTTTTCTTCATAAATCTACTATGTACACCATTGTCTAATTAAATCAATTCCGTCTTATTGACATTTATCTTGCACAGTAACGCCATCTATTAGTATTATGGGGAATCAAATCTCCACCGAGACCCGAATATACAATATTATACGCCTGATTTAAAATTAACAGCGGTTAAATTGTATGGTGAAATTCGGAACGCATAATCCCCGTTTAATCGGATAGCAATAAAGTTCGAACGTTTAGCAGGAAGTGCTCTAAATACCAAAGGAACTCATCCGAAAATCTTCTTTTATAGTCGTAAAATACGTCACGCTTGAGGGTTTTAATGGAGCTGACAAGGCGACGTGTTTCGTAAAACAAGGTAGTGGCTTTAGCCTTGTTTGAGTGTTACTACAATAGCAAAAAAAAATGTAACGTAGTTGTAATACGGTACGGTATTTGTATCGGTCTGGGTGTTTGTGAGACCGACAAGTCTCTCGTAGTTCCCGATACATACGACACAAGACTCGATCTTAGTGTGGGGTCTGGATGTATGTGACTGTTGGATGTATTTATTTATTTATATTACGAATTTCTGGGTCGATATTTTGAAACATATTATGTTAAAATTCGTTTCGTGATCCAAACTTTTACAATATTATTTCATACTTTGAGTATTACGGACTGCCTCGGTGGCGTAGTTGTATTACGGTACGGTTACAAAGCCGAGGTCTCGGGTTCGAGTCCCAGGTCGGGCAAAGTGATATTGGATTTTTCTATTCATTATCAGCCCGGAGTCAGGAATTTGTACCTGATATGGCGATAGGCTCGCCCCCTATCACATCATGGGACGGAACATACAAGGCGGAATGTGGGTGTCCTGGTGGCGCCTCTGCCTACCCCTTCTGGGATAAAGGCGTGAGTTTATGTATGTATGTATGTATTGTTAATATAATATAGCAGACTATACCTAATTGAAACTAGTGTAGTAATAATCGACTTCCGGAAGGATACAGACTGCGTTTCGCGTCTAGCCTGTGTATGAATTTCCGATTCAGAAATGACAGCCTCCGTCCCGCAATTGGTTAAACGCCGGCTGTGAAACGAGAGGCCGCGGTTTCGAACCCCGCACCGAGAGAAATATCTATATCATCTACAGGTATTTGTGTCTGGTCTAGGTGTTTGTGAGACCGAAAACTCACTCGTAGTTTCTGATACCCTCGACATAAGGCTCGATCTTAGTGTGGGGTCAGGACTACGTATGTGACTGTTGGGTGAATGTATGTAATTAAGTATGATTTCGACCAGGCTGGAACATTGCCCACGTGAGAGATATGATTTCTCGTCGAAGGATACTCAATATAAGATTGCTCTACCCTTATTACATCATGGGACGGAACATACAAGGCGAAATGTGGGTGTCCTGGTGGCGCCTCTGCCTACCCCTTCGGGGATAAAGGCGTGAGTTTATGATATCCATTCTTTTGTATACCACCGTCACAAAAGTCCCGACAGAAAGTCATGTATGAAACCGTCTTTACAGAATGACAGCGCGGATCCCTATTCCGAGAGCCGCAATCGCTTTAACAGCCCCATTTATTGTACAAAGAGGAGAAAACTGTTGGGCGTTAATTGTCTGCCGTTGCAAGCAATTCCTATGAAAAGTGAGTCGGCGTGCGGAACATTCCATATTTATTGGAGTTGGTCTCTGATAAACAACGCTTTTAATTTTGTCCTAATTATAAATGTTATAAACTTTTGTTTCTAACAAATGCTTCGGCCCTGTTGTATAGGGCTGTTATAAAGTCTTAAAAGTTAGTTGTTCAGTCTGTAAACACGTTGTAATTACAGCGAGGATTGGAATAAATTGTAATGTGATAAAATATTATCAGTGCTGTTAAATTAGTTTAATAAGTTTGTGCTCTACCACTAAGCTCTTGAATTTAAAATGTATGTATAATTACTCAAATGTCTGTTATAATTACGTCCATAAGAACGACTTAATTAATGAACAACCATCATAAATCATTATTATAAATATAAAAATGATAACTGGAGTAAAACAGTACAAAATTGTCCTACAACTTTAAAAAAATCAATCTCATAACTCATTGGTAATCACAATTTTAATTCTTAAAAATGTAAATTTATTTAAACGATACGATCGGTTCATTTCAATTATTATAGTTCGAAAGAATGATTTGCTAATACAAATAGTGTGTACCTTTTCATAATAAATAAAATAAATACATCCAACAGTCACATACATAGCCCTGACCCCACATTAAGATCAATTAAGTCTTGTGTCGCAGGTATCAGAACTACGAGAGACTTTTCGGTCTCACAAACACCCAGACCCGAAAGAAATATTTGTGGGCCGCACAAACATTTCTCTTGGTGCGGGGATCGAACCCGCGGCCTCTCGTTTCACAGCCGGCGTTTAACCAACTGCGCCACGGAGGCTGTCATAATAATCCCTTTTGTATTTGTATCAGCCCATATGCGTCTCACTGCAGGGCAGGGCCTACTCCACAATCGAGAGAGAATCGATCTAAAATCAATTGTGAGTGGTTTGGTCATATAGTCCACCACGCTGGCCTAGTGCGGGTTAGCGGACTTTAAACACCATAGAAATTCTCACAATCGCTACGGTATGCAGGTTTCCTCACGATGTTTTCCTTCACCGTTATAGTTCGTGCTGATTGACTATCAATACACACATGGATCCGAAAAGTCATTGATATGCGTTGATACTCGAACCCGCGACCACCGTGAATATGTAGGCAGCCGCGTCTGATCCGTTACCAACAGGCCACGCACTTCCCTAAATATTCTATAATAATAATCCCTTAATAATCAAGGTATATATAATTATGAAGGTATCTTTGGTTTTATCACCCTTCCTTTTATAGGTATTCTGCTTGTACACATAATGTGACTAATACATCACAAAATGTATCCGGAATTTTACGTCCGTATTTTATGGCCCCTTTCAGTGCACGGCATTTTTCACCTAGCTATGTTTGATGGAAAACAGGTTCGGTGTCGTAAAAATAAGTGCATTAGAAAATTATTGAGCTTTCCGCTTCGATGCCTTTAGGTTTCGGAGACTTAATAATTTCACACCTTTTTATACTGCCTTGACAGAGTGGCAGCTATACATACTTAATAAGGGTAGAGCAATCTTATATTGAGTATCCTTCGACGAGAAATCATATCTCTCACGTGGGCAATGTTCCAGCCTGGTCGAAATCATACTTAATTACATACATTCACCCAACAGTCACATACGTAGTCCTGACCCCACACTAAGATCGAGCCTTATGTCGAGGGTATCAGAAACTACGAGTGAGTTTTCGGTCTCACAAACACCTAGACCAGACACAAATACCTGTAGATGATATAGATATTTCTCTCGGTGCGGGGTTCGAAACCGCGGCCTCTCGTTTCACAGCCGGCGTTTAACCAATTGCGGGACGGAGGCTGTCATTTCTGAATCGGAAATTCATACACAGGCTAGACGCGAAACGCAGTCTGTATCCTTCCGGAAGTCGATTATTAATTACTACACTAGTTTCAATTAGGTATAGTCTGCTATATTATATTAACAATACATACATACATACATAAACTCACGCCTTTATCCCAGAAGGGGTAGGCAGAGGCGCCACCAGGACACCCACATTCCGCCTTGTATGTTCCGTCCCATGATGTGATAGGTGGCGAGCCTATCGCCATATCGGGCACAAATTCCTGACCCCGGGCTGAAAATGAATAGAAAAACCCAATATCACTTTGTCAGACCCGGGATTCGAACCTGAGACCTCAGCTTTATAGTCGTACCGTAGTACAACTACGCCACCCAGGCAGTCATATTAATTTTTTTTATTAAAAATAACATTTAAAAAACCTGTTGTTTGGTGGATGCTGACAAAATCTATAATGTATATAAATATCTTTCTACCAGTATAAACTAATTTTAGCTTATTAAATTACTTTCAGTAAATAGAAACAATATGACATAAAGCCAGGTAGAAGATGTATACACGAAAAAAGGTAAATACCGGAAAAACCTCTATTTATGTGGCTTGAAAATATTTTCGTGTTGTGGAAAATATTTTGATTACGTAACACTCAATTTCGTTATCCTATCCATCAAAAAAATATTAGTTCCGTGAAATAGCTCTGTACTTACTCAAATATTACCGGTATTTTTATCTCAATTCGGGATGAAAGAGGAAATTCAATATATGTATTTTTGGAGATAGGTATATCACTTTTATATTTGCGACGCTGGGTCTGTCTTTTTTAAAACAGATATTTATTTTGATTTATTATGTCAGTCTTCGTGGCACTGTTGTTTAAGATCGACTATAAAACAAAAATGTGCTTGGCCATCATGTATTTATTTTGAATTTGAATGTTGTGAGAATGAAAAATATCCCTAATATTACTACTTTGAACAAAAACTTATCGTCAACTCTTAATAGCGTGCAATAAAAATATTGTGACTGCCTCAGTGGCGTAGTTGTAACATATAATGGTGTGATTGCAAAACAGAGGTCTCGGGTTCGAATCCCAGGTCGGGTAAAGTGATATTGGACTTTTCTATTCATTAATGATCAGCCCAGAGTCAGGAATTTGTGCCCGATGTGGCGATAGGCTCGTCTCTTATCACATCATAGGACGGAACAGGTGAGGCGCAATGTGGGTGTCCCGGTAGCACCTCTGCCTACCCCTTCTGAGAAAAAGGCGTGGGTCTATGAATGTATGTAAAAATATTTCCGCGAGAACACATCGAGTGTGATTTTCATAGAATGTTTTTACAAGTAGCACAATACTTTATGATTGTCGATTTAAAATGCATTTGGCCTGTAGGAGAAATGACATGTTATGAAATAATATTTTATTTGAAAGTACTACATTGATAACTTTAATATCACACACAGAGATACACAAATGCTCACATTTATCTATACTTACACAAATAATATTAATAAATATGTATAAATCCTTTAACTTAAGATATGAAAATGTTTTAAAATTTACTTTTTATTTATTTTAATTTAACCTAAATGCATTTCTAAAATTTTAAATATAATCTGTGTTTGTAAAACTGCTCACGATGGAAGATGCTGACGGCTGTGTCACAGTTTTTACTAGTATAGTCGTCAATGTAGACTTTTTCTAAAATATAACTGAGTTGTATTAATTTTGTTATGTGATATATAGATTAAGAGAATTTGTAATAATCAATTGGAATAAATAAATTTATTATTTATTATTTTATTTATTATAATATCGTTAGTAGCTGATGCTTTCATACTTAAACGTCAATTTAGTTATATATTTAGTTTTGGATGCAAAATATTTGTCGACGACAGGCATATAAGCCCTTCATTTATTTTTCGAGATTATCGGATGTACACAGGCTGAACCGAAAAACGGGTGCGTCTGTAACTTAAAAGGTTGTCCATGTACGTATATGGTTTTAATAAAATTACCTCACCTCCAACTAGCGTTGCCAGGCGTCCGGATAAAGCCGGACATAGTTAGGCTTTTTGATTGCATGTCCGGCTAAAATAAACGGTGTCCGTCTTGTCCGGCTTTTGTTAGGCTTTTTACATTTCGCAAACAAGCGAGCACTGCCGCCGCGCCGCCGAGCGTAGCCGAGATTTATGATAATTATCAAAAAGACTTGATTTTACATAAAAAAATATGTAAAATCAAGTCAATATAATGTCGTACCTATTAATACTAAGACAAAATCCTCAATAATATAGGGTGTCCGGCTTTTTTAACCAAATGTCCGGCCAAACTGGCTGGTCTGTCCGGCTATTAGGTTTGGCGACCTGGCAACGCTACCTCCAACTGCCTGATTATAGGGTTATAACTTTTTTTTTTCTCTTTAATTAAGGGTTTTTTTCAATTATGAAAACGTCACCCCTGATATCAAATACAGAGGGTTATAACTTGTAATCTCTATAGTTCAAAGCAACACCATAAATTGACATTCTATAGTGACCCCGGTTTTATATAGTTTTACGCGCGTTGCACTCGGAAAACTGCATGTTTTTAAGTTAAACAAGTTTTAATGACTTCTTTAATAAACATTATTTAACTATAACTCTTAAATTTAAAATTTCCCACGAGTAAATAAGTTAATTTATTTACAAAAAAATTCGGAGTTTAATACTTTTGCATGGTTTATAAAAGGGTTTTTTTTTTTCTTATTTCTGTATACAACTTTGTTAATTAATTAAACGATGTTTATATTCGCATAGGAGTAGTTTATTATTTAAAACGATCCTTCGTTTTTTTGTATATTTATCCTTTTTATAAATTATTTAGTCCTGAGGTTAGTTAATGAAACAATTTCCAAACCAATCACACGGAGCATCGACGCTCGCCATGTGACGACAACCGATCGTCACAATGTATCGTGCTCTCAAAGGCACGCAAAACGGATTTCAGCAACTAAACCGAATTGCGGCCAATATAGGAATATTGCCGTCTACGTATCCGTCTACTGCAGGGTACCGGCTTTTGTAAGATAAAGGGACTGTTGACAATGCTCTGCCTGCATCATCCAGTTATTTGGACTACAATGTGCCTACACTTCGATCTAGAATATACAACATAAGCTTGTATATTCTAGATCCTTTGGTCATATGCAGTATCTGCTCCAATATTTTGCGAATTCAATAATTTAGAAGTTCGCTGATTTTTATTACTTCGTATTTAATTAAGAAATAGTTTGTAGGGGCACGCCGGTTCTTCTTCCTAATTTGAAATGAGACCATGCAAAGAGGGTATCAAGTGGCAATTAAACTTAGCGGTATAATTGTCATTGGCGAAAGTTTATCGTCCATTCCCACTCAATACTCTCTGAAATATTGCAATTAAAATCAGAATTATTTTTTCTGTGTCGAAAAAAATATCAGCTACTAATATGGCCGCTCTAGTAACGAATAATTTTGCATGCAAAATTTTAACATGAAATTCATTTCAATTTCAGACATACCGGAGTACGACTTGCTGCACGCCATCGGTGTACCCTTCAGCAACCCGAAGACCCAATACTTCGACGAAGGCCTCGACGGATTCCCAGCATACGGCCTGATGCCTGGCTCCGACATCAAATCACCATACCGCTTGTTCATGCCCGAAAAACTATACTCAGAATTCTCCATCACAGCTACAGTCAGGCCAGCGAACAAAGACGGAGGCTTTCTATTCTCCGTAGTCAATCCTTTGGAGACAGTAGTACAATTGGGAGTCCAACTAATACCTTCAGGACCTGGACTGACGAACATCTCCTTGCTGTATACCGACGCGAATATCTACACTTTATCTCAGACCATAGCTTCGTTCGTGGTACCGTCTTTTGCGAAGAAGTGGAGCAGATTTGCTTTGAGGGTGACGATGGATAATGTGACGCTGTTCCTAAATTGCCACGAGTTTGATACAGTAGTGGTGAAGCGGAATCCCATGGAGCTGGTCTTCGATTCTGCGTCGACGCTGTACGTAGGACAGGCTGGACCCCTGATCAGGGGCGCTTTTCACGTGAGTACCTTAATGATTGCTCATATTTAGTTATAAAAGTTGTAATATAAGTAAAATTAGATTTTTAAGATTTAATTATGACTTAATATCGGCTGACAATTTTTCGACTGCGAATTCGTTTAATCAAGATAAGGCATTAAAATAAAGTTTAATCGATTGGAATTTATTCATTAGATTTCCAAGGATATTACTGTGATTTACATATTATATTTTAGTCTTTAATTAAAGTTCTAGAAGCACGAACTGCAATACATGCAAGATTATGAGAACCTTTAAAACAAGAAAATAAAACTATATTTGAAATACTTATCCACATACAAACTTCACAAAAACTATAACACTTATGTGAATTTATAAGAGCAACTAAACGCAAGGCGCACAAAGGACCAACGTTGAAAGTATACGGCGACCGATAAAAGTAACCCTCCTTACCGAGTGGTATAAAGATCCCTAAGCGGTGATTCTCGTAAAACTTTTCTATTAAGTTGAAGTTACATCGACTTAGAAGGTTTCCACCCTAGAGCCACCTTGTTTATGCAATTATCTTGTAATAAGTGCGGGCTGTAGACATCTTTATCAAACTCGGTAAATTTTGTAACATTGATTTTAATCTTGTCTGACGCTTGGGAATTTTGGGGTTTTAGGTTGAGATGAAAACTTCATAATTGTCAGAGAGTATATACAAAGTTTATACTAGGTACCATTTTCACTACTAGGTACCATTTTCAAGCTCTGTACTAAAAATCAAATAAATAGGAGCAGTAGTTTAAGCGTGTAGTAAACGTAACATAAGATATACCCGTAATTTATTTAAGTACTTTAAATAAAATATGGTTATCAAATATTTATTTTTACCTTCCTATACTATGTATTTTCATTCTAACATAAAATGATGTAGGTATGAATGGTTTTCGATTCTTAAGCGTACATATTATGAATTGAAAGATGAAGCGTATGTTTGGAAATATAACATATTTAAGGCAAAAAGCTGTAATTTAATAAAATAGGGTTTAAGAGCGATAAGTAGACCAAAATTAAACAATATGCACTAATAAAGTACATTTATCTAAAACTTATTGAAAAATTCCAATATAGTAACGAACAACGGGCTCCAAAAAATCTTTGACACCAAAATGTTACCTAAAATATTGCAAAATAATTTATTAACACTTTTAAACAAAGGTCGATACCAAAAATTCTTACGAAATAGTTTGGAATAATAAATATTAGCACAACAAAGGCAGAACAATTTATCTCCGCCAACAATAACGCGACTAAATAATTAGAATAACAAACTACTTTAACACCAGACCATCTATCAACAGTCTTTTCGTTCGGGTTCCTTTATGCTTTATTCGAATTCTACGGGTTTTATTTGGAGTGTAAAGGTGCTGCCATACCGCGAATTAAATAAATAAATACACCTAACAGTCACATACATAGTCCTGACCCCACACTAAGATCGAGTCTTGTGTCGTGGGTATCAGAAACTACGAGAGACTTTTCGGTCTCACAAACACCCAGACCCGAAACAAATACCTGTGGATCACACAAACATTTGCTTCGGTGCGGGGATCGAACCCGCGGCCTCTCGTTTCACAGCCGGCGTCTAACCAACTGCGCCACGGAGGCTGTCAGATTTTGTTTCTTATTTTGTATTAAAACTTCCTGCCTCTTTCTTTTGAAGTTTGGATAAGATACTTGTCTTAATATAACGATCTATCATTTTATATAAGTTGTAATAATATCCTAACTTATTATAATTAGTTTATTAACTAAACGAGATATTGGGCTAATTCATTAGAGATCCAGTCTAATTTAGAATATATTTTTAATTCCATTGTATAACTGAAACAATACAATTTTAAAAACCGTCGATCCAATCAATCTGAAGGCCTTATTTTACCTCAGTTTTCAACGTTTGCTAATAAACATATTATGCGCTTAAAGCTTTAATTGATACATTATCGTTCTGGATTAAAGACAATATTTTATACAATCAATAATAATAAATAAATAATAAATAATAAATACACCCAACAGTCACATACATAGTCCTGACCCCACACTAAGATCGAGTCTTGTGTCGTGGGTATCAGAAGCTACGAGAGACTTTTCGGTCTCACAAACACCCACAATAATCTTGAATCTATTGGTTTTATGAACTACAATATAACTACAATACACTTATTTTTATACGTAGTTCAATATTGTGTGTCTAGACACGCAGCTAATGTGACACCAGCCCAAGAACGCGCGAGCCATGCGTACCATTTTATCGCTCGCCCTTGTAAACAAAGCCCCTTCACTGGAAGCAGATAAACAAAATTCCATGTCAGCCCTAACCGCCCTTTGCAGTCCCCGTATGTTTGGCAAATAATATTGGCTAGGTTAGTACCAATATATTATGTACATGTTACTTTAGTTCTTTGCGACTGCAGCTGGCCTTATAGTAAATATTTGGCAATGTAGAAGGACTTTAACCTAAGTTGCAAAGAATGCGCCATCACAGATTTAAGATATTGTTATTTAAAAATCCCAACAAAATTCCGGTAATTATCGCCTTTTACTGTCAATATTCATTAGTTATCTAAGAAGATATTTAAAAATCAATGTCGTAAAAAGAATTTCACTTAACTACTATACTATATTGTATCAGCCCAAAAACACCCACTGCTTAGAATGGGACTCCTGCACAACTCATAGTTCGATTGAGAAGGCTTAGGCCATAGCGTAGCACTACAAAGATTAATGCCCTGACAATAATAATGCTATTCCAAAGCCCCATATTTGACGGCTGTTTTTTTTAGTTATATATATTTTATTTTATTTTACCATTTTTAGGAAATAGATATTTAACATTAAGTGTGTTACAAATTTGCTGATAACAAGCTTCCACATATATATTTATATCTATATAATCGTGTATCACTGTTTAAATACAAAATCTCATGAATGTTACTATGCAACCGGGTCTACACTCGCTACAATAACTGTCTATTCGTACAAAAACTACCGAATGACCGACACGTACCTCTTATCTCATTAGTTAACTTACTTTTTCACGTAACTAGGCAACTTTGCAACCGAAACCGTGTTAGCAACAGTCCGTGTTTAGTTTTGCCACGGAAACTTTATTTGCGGGACTGATCTAGTTGGATGTATCCTTTTCTTGGAAGGGTAAGTGTGTTGTGTGAGTTTGTTTGACTATTTGACTTATAAATGTAAACTTTCAATGCAAACACAATGCAGTTTGTTGCCTCGAAAAACTATTATTTTTTATTTATCTAAAAATTTAATGACAGTGTATGAGTCATAAAACGCTGAAAAGCATTATGTGATGTCTATATTATATAGGTGGGGTAACTCAACATAAATGCGTGGTAACGGAGTAGATGCGGCTGCCAACATGTTCACGGCGGTCGCAGATTCAAATACCAGGTTACACCTCCGACATTTCTGAGTAATATGTGTATTGATAGTCAATCACTACTCACCAGAACACATAGGCTCGCCCCCTATCACATCGTGGGACGGAACATACAAGGCAAAATGTGGGTGTACTAGTGGCGCCGCTGCCTACCCCTTCTGGGAAAAGAGCATGAGGTTGTGTGTAAACATATTTTGTGTTCTTAGCTTCGGCTTCCCTTTTAAAAAATGTCACCCTTCGCCACTGATACCCACGACACAAGACTCGACCTTAGTGTGGAGTCAAGACTATTTATGTGACGCCACACTACTGGACATGAGACTTAACATCTTATGTCACAGGATGGCGAGCGCAGTGGAATGCCAAGCAATGCTTTGTGATTCATTGTGTTGTTTGGTTTTCTACTGTCCATGAGCGGTCGTATCGCTTACCACCAGGCGAACGGCATGCCATACTTCGCAACAAAAAAAGGGATAAGCAGATGAGTTATCAGGACACCTACGTTTCGCCTTCTCCGTGCCGTCCCACGATGTGATAGGGGTGGGCCTATCGCCATATCCGGGACAAATTCCTGACTTCAAGCTGACAATAAATAGAAAAAATTGATATACTTTGCGCGACCTGTTCTTCGAACCCGAGACCTCAGGGTCACAAAGGTGCTACACCTGCGCCACCGAGGCATTCGATATTGATTGAGTATTTAATGACGTCGTCATATCCGAACAGTAGTAAAAAGTATTAAAGTATATTAAATCTCGTAAATAAGTTATTTGCAGGTAGTGCGACAAAGTTTGTTCTAAGTTGCGACGAAGGCGGGCGCAGCGTTTGCATATCAAATCTTGCAGTTTACGACCCCTCTGCGATTTGAGAATTGTATAAGTTTTGCGGATAATTATATTATTCTTTTTAGATATTTAAAATACGATTTTAAATGTTGCTAATATTTGAAGTTTAAATTATATCTTCACTTAAAATATTCTCAATAAATAGTCAAAGTTAATACTTCAATGATTTCAAATTGCTTAAGTAGATCTAAAATAATGGCAATTGAATATTTGAGGCTTTTTGGTATTAAATTTTACACATTACCAGCACAAGGTTAATAATTAAAATAAATTAAATACAAACCATGTTGTATAATTATGTAAAGGCAAAAATCGCAATACCAATTGGCGATTTTTATTTCTGTTGTTAACTGTTCCTAGCTCATGTTTACTTTAATTTTTAACCGACTTCAGAGGAGGTTATCAATTCGTTAAGATTTTTTTCTTATGTATGTTCACCGATTATTAAATTTATGTCTTATTTATTTATTTATTTAAAAATTTATTGTACACCAGTGATATACATAATTACAAGTTAGAAAAGTGAAAAACAAAAAACGTACAAAAGGCGGTCTTATCGCTCAAGGCGATGTCTTACAGACAACCAACCATAGGATGGATAAGAGGGAACAACAGTTTTGGGGTACCATGAGGTGTACGAAAAATGAAATACTAAAATATATACATATATAAATACATATACATGAAAATATATATACACATCCATACATACATACATACATATAAATATATACTCATATGCATATTATAAGATGTATGCATTTTTAATAAAACATAAAATAACCAAACGTATTAAATAAAAAATAAAAAAATGTATTACATGCAATGTCTTCAGCTTGTTTGTGAAAGATAATGCTGTTTGATTAATCGTTTAAATATGGGCAGGGACTTTGCCTGCCTCACTGAGACCGGTAATGAATTCCACAGCCTAGCAACTTGTACAGAAAAAGATTTATCAAAAAATGAAGTGGAATGCACTGGGATTTTTAGTGTTAAGTTCTCTGTTGACCTCAGGGATCTAGAATGCGTAACATGAAGAAACTCGAATCGGTTATTAAGATACGGGGGAGAGAGAGGATTATAAAGAATAGAATAAAGAAGAGATAGAATATGTGTATTCCGGCGAAACCTGATGGTAACCACTTGAGCTTTTTGCGGTATTCGATTATGATCTTATGATCGTAAATGTCACTTTAATCAAAAGTTATCTAAGAAAAATTTAATCTATTCTTCTATACCTATCTGTATATTATGTATACATGTATAAAATTTGTAACTAATCGATGTCTGATCATGAAAGACATTTGGGAAAAAACTATTACAGGGGACCTGTATGAACGTAATATTACTTGTATTTGCACCCATTACTTTTTTCGTAGAAAGAAAAACAAGAATGTTAATTTTCGGTCACCATCTTAAAAGTTAAAAGTTAAAACTACACTTACCTGAAATACAGCGCCGGCGCGGAGCGGAGCGGCAACATCGCAATATTCGCGCGTTTCTCAAATCAGCCCCCGCACGTTAGCGGCGCTACGGTCGCGGGAACTATTTCCGCATATTATACCCCATAATAATCAGAGTAATCACAACACATACAATTAACTTACTCAAATTATAATATTTTCTAAATGGCCACTAATTATTCTAACACGTAAATAACATCCTGTATGTTACTGCGCATCTTATCACTCGCGATATTGTTGGGCTTGGACGGCGTTTTAATGACACTCGCTGAACAACACCATATCTATAATATATTTCACAGAACTAAAAGTATTCAGCATTGTGTTCAGAATAGACGAAGCAATCAGAAAATAAAATAACTTAAAACTTCCTAATTTTACTTAAATAAATTTAAGTACCCCAAAACAAACACCGAACATACATAAATCAAATCAGTGTCATTTTCACTTAAACACATAACTAATTAATACTTAACAATGAAACAATAACGAATTATTACAAAAATACTAACAAAATGGCGATTTAGGCGCGCGCGCATGTTGTTATTTACATTGCGCAATCGTTCCGCGGTAAACTGAACAATGGCGCTTGTCCCGTGCATTATGATTTTCAAAAAAAATACAAATCCTTGTGCATTGGTGACTGCAGTAATTAAGTAACTGGATTGGATAATTTATTCAAAGAAGATGCTCTGATTGGCGTAGACAAAAACTTTATGTGATTGGTAATTGAAAATAAGTGCGGTGATTACAAAATTTCGAATTCGATATCGATTAATTAATTGTAGTTTATGTGTGGCATCTTTATCTCTCAGAGCAAATTTACCTATAGCTACCTGAGGTTCACTAACTTTCGATGTTAAAAAATCTATTGCAGTAAGGGCAGACTTAGACTTTGTATTAATTTTTCGCAGAATATTATAATCAAATAAAATTACCTACTTCGAAAACTTTTTTCAATTCAACAAACCTTATCCAGCTGAAGGATAGTTATTGAATAATATACATGTTATGAATGAAACTATTGTCATTACAATTATTGTTTAGTGATTACGTCAATGGCAATATAACTTCATGTTATTTAAAGTTTCTACACTTCGCTTCGAGGATTCCCAAATAATATATTTATTGGGCTTAGTAAATGTTTTTTTTATTGCTTATGATGGATTTTATTTATAGTATATCAATTCAGTCAACTTAAACAATGTTAAATATCATAAGAATGTGATTTATGTTTAAAATATAAGATAAAAAATAACGATAGTGTCCCAAAATAGTGTCACAACACTACTTCACAAATGTTTAGTATGCTGTCTCTTTCTTTATAGTATACTATACTTACTGCGAAAAAGGGACAGTAGCGTAGCTATAATAATAATAGGCATCAGGCAACGAGGTAATATCACAGAATGTATTAAATGGTAAATGCATAGTGCAGAAAGTAGATGGCGCGTTATAATATATTTCTATCTATCTATATCTATATCTATATCTATATCAGCCCATATACGTCCCACTGCAGGGCACGGGCCTACTCTACAATCGAGAAAATCGATTGAGAGTGGTTAGGCCATATAGTCCACCACGCTGGCCTAGTGCGGGTTGGCGGACTTACATACCGTAGAAATTCTTTGAAATCGCTATAATACGTTTACGTATACTTATTATGGAAATGTTGAATCGAAATACCTAATTGGTTTTGGAATCAAACATTACTTAAAATTGCATGCATATTGTGTAAAAATTCAACGCCAGTAGATTTAAATCTTTATGTCTTAGATTATAATGCAGAGGGAGCGCTGTTAAACATTTGCGTCTTCAAAAACGTAGATATTTTCTTGTTCGTAATGTTGGTCGTACTGCTAATATTTGTGAAAATGAAACTAAGTATCGAACAACAAATTGCTTTAATTAATGTTTTTCCTTTTCTAATTAATGTAAATATTGGTATTTGTAAGTGTCCAGTAATATAATTTATGTCTGCGGCATCGATCAGTGTATAATTGATCGATGGTCGCAGGGTCAAAGTTCTTTGTCAGCTGAGCGGTAAAACTACTCGAGTCTATACGTACAGAGTGATCGAAAATATTAAAATTCAATATCGCGATTTTTGACAAAAACACCATGCAGTTTTTTTTTACAATATTACTTGTGGGGATCTTAACTAAGGAACATGTGGATTTAATTAAATACCACAGGTCAATCCCACCTACTTTAAAAAATTAATTCGAATTTGCCTATCAAATGATAACATAAAGCATAATAACGAAGTTTCACCAGCTGTTTATTATCTGTGTTAAATAGCTGAAGTTTTGTTTCGTCATCGGATTGACAACGAAACAAAACGAGCTGAATATTATTCTTGTCTCAAGTCTCCATCGGTGACAGTATGTCTGTCTGAAATACACGAGCGATTGTCCTCTGAACATTCTGCAATGCTTTGTTGTTTTTTCTGTCTGGGGACAGTCGGGATAGATATAGAAAGTAGAGCGCTCCCTGTTCAGGTGTGAAGTATATGTGAGTGGAAAAGTGTTAGAGCCAAATCGATTGTATGGCCAGTACTTATTTTGTAGTTTGAAACATGAATTATATTATTTGTTTATTAACCATTACTCTTCTGCAATGAAAGATATGGGTCAATCTTTTGTGAATACGTTATTTAATTAATTATCAATATCTATACTTGGGAATCGCGACAGATTATGGGACAGGCGAATAAATGTGGTATAAGGAGTCTTAGACTTAATTTCAGTTTTTATTTACTGTAACTGACACTTCGGTTTTTATGTTGAAAGTATGATAGAAAGAATAAAGAGGGTTGGCATTTGGACTGTCAAATGCTATACGTGTTTAATTTTGAACCGGTAATATTTTATATTTTATGGGAAAACTGCTAAAACATCACTTTAACATCCCACATATACATAATATGTTTTTGTCAAATAATAAATTTAAAATCAAAATTAGAAATTAAGTAATATCTTATGAGCATTGGATTTACTAACATATATTTGTTACAGCATTTTTTGTCTAATGTACAAGGCCAGTGTCCATTCTGTATATTTAACACTTCATGGGCTGAGTCTCCCTAAAACACAACTTTAAATAAAAAAGCTCCAAACACTCAAAATGCACTCAATAAAGGTCAATGAAAGAATGTCTATGCGTAATCAAATATGTAGGAAGGTGATTCGGGTCGCGCAAGTCTTATGCCCCAAGAAGTGAGCTACTTAGCCAATATAATGTGAACTAAAAGGCTCGAGAAACGGCCTGAAAGCCCTCCAACAAGTTACCGGGATGAATTGCTCTTCCCAGTCTTAAAACCACTAAAGATTGCGTTAATGTGGCAAACGCTGAAGATTTTTTCGGAGTTGGAAATTGGGAATTTGAACGTGTTTTATTGTTTCTTAATTGGGTGGTAGTTTATTATTAGTAAGTAAGTAATTAGGTTATCATTAGTGAGTGATAAATTTGTTAATGGAGAGGACATATAGCTGCTGATTTATGTAAATCTATGTTTTACAGCCCTTGTATTGCAAGCAGAAAAGTAGCATTAAGTGATGAATTGCATGCATGCACAAATAACATGTATGTGTGAGCTAAAACGGTGGTTTCGTATCTAAATTTGGTCTGAATGCTACAAACAAATAATTTCAAATCTTCATCTTAAAGTTACACATAAAAAAAATAGCAATCGCAAATCCATTGAAGATTAGGGGAACTGGAGGAGACTAGACTAGAGAGAGAAAAGAAGAACCCGACATTTACGACGATAAAACCAATTAGAACTAATGAGTGAAAAAACCATGTAGAACGAATTAACGAGCGAATACCTGTTTCCTGAATATTATTTAATTATTTAATTGCTTATTGGCTCGTACCCACCAAAAAGTTTTAACCCAAATATTTCACACTATTTCTTGACCGATAGCCAACTACAAGAGCTAAATACCTAAAAGTGTGCGTGCACGTGCGGCTAACGACCAAGTCCTGTGTAAGGTCTTTTAAGGCTTAATATAAATTGAGCCGGTACTACACTCTCGCAAGAATGTCCGCGCTACAACTAGCGCCATCTGTTAAGGCGGAACCGAAGTTTGTTGTTACCAAACAAGATTATTTATGAGAAAGGAAGGTTTTGAGTGTTTACGTTGCGTTCTAGACTTGAATTATGTTTTTAAAAGGATTCTAATTATCGCTAAAAATATTGTATGTATATTTATTATGTATTATAATTTTTGTTTCATCTGCATTCAATATTGAATCATAATAGAAGTCAGCAGATAGTTATGAAAAAAAAAACAGTTTGCTCGTAATTTGTTGATAA
This sequence comes from Deilephila elpenor, assembly GCA_949752805.1. Lineage (NCBI taxonomy): Eukaryota > Metazoa > Arthropoda > Insecta > Lepidoptera > Sphingidae > Deilephila > Deilephila elpenor. Next base: position 9,062,355 of record OX457107.1, on the reverse strand, counting down.
TTTGCAGAATTTTGATTCTTTCTGATAATTTGGAGAATTTGCAGATATTTTAAGAAAGTGATAATTTTCAGAACGGATTCATATTTTTAATCAGCCGTTCCCAAAAATTATAAACGTCAAGCAGGTATTTCTGCCAAATCGTTTTGTTCCATACTGTATTAGTGTGAAAAAAGTAGATAGGAAATGCACAACCGTTATGCATCATAAAATAATCACAGGAGGATTTTAATACTCAACACACTTGCGTGAGAAATTATGCGCAACATCACACTCCATTGATCGATTTCAAAGCATTCATTAAACCTCAACATTTTATAAAACCGCAATGAACCAGTAGGCCACACACTTAGCAGATAAAACCGCACTCAGCGCGAGAAACATCCACACTTCCGTATAAATGTGTCGAGAAAAACCTTTTTAACACCAAGTGAAGTGGATACCTCACTTACTTACAATACTGCCACACACTGATCGCCCATTCGATTTTTAAACCTTTGCATTTTCCGTATTTCAAAACGTACACTCAGACGCACTCATAGTGACAGCTTGCATGGAAACCAACCTTTATGCGCTTGTCGCCTAATCTGCCTATGGAATTTCGTCCTTATGTACAAGTCAGAAGGGATATGGGTTTTTTTATGGGGTGCCAAGATAAACTGGTTGTGGGTAAAGAGTTGTTGACGCGATGAGTGGGGCGTTAAAAACCCGACTGTATAACATTCGCGAGGGTTGATGTTTGTTTTGTACTTTCTATCTTTTTCAACTTCGATATAAACAGTTATTTTGTAGACATTTTTGGTGCTTGAAAAGACTTTTGAATTTGAAATAAAATAACGAAGTGTTATTCTGGAATGTAAATTGTTTTTTTGATGAAAATGTTATTCTTTTGGTTTTAGATAAACGTAGCAAATAGTTAAGATTTCTGTACCTTGTATAAATACGAAATGAATGAGTAAAATTATTTATTCTACAGTCAAACATTTTAGGCTGTCCACGCCATAATCATTTACAAAATATACACTGCGCAACAGTGGCGAAGGGTGGATTTTTGAAAAAGGGAAGCCGACAAAAAATATTCAATTATTTACCTCACATAGCGTTGCGCATGCTGCTGTTCTTGTAGTGGAACTCACTATAGTCGATGACACTTTCTGATTATTAGACTTTAAGCTACCTTTACTATGCATGTAAGCATTAAATGATAATACAATGTCTTTCATGCATGACAAAGGCGGCTTTGAAAAAAGCCTTTGACAGCGAAATGAAGGTGTATGCTATAAGGAACAACGCAAAATCTATAGAAAAGAAAAACTAAAAGCAATAATCACTAATGTAAATACCTACATAACAATATAACTACAAACTTCCTTTACTGCTACCAAAATGTATTACAAGATATAACATAAATAGGAAAAAAATGTAATACGTAAATATAGTTAAAGGAAACTATAAAAAATAATAAAATATTATTATATAATAAAATAATAGTAACAAGCTATACGTGATGTTTACTATTGGGTCACTACTCACTAGTAATAAATATATCGTATTAATTAATTTTATTTATACTCCAAAGCTAACCTCCTGTTCTTTTTAACAAAATGAGATAAAACGTTATCATAAAAATTTGGTTGTTGCTTTAATTTCATTAATAATTGTTTCTCTATGGACATAATTGCCAAATCAGATAATCTGTCTTGTTTTTGAGAATTACGTAAATAAGTGTGAATTCGTTTCAAGGCGGAGAACGACCTCTCCGCGGATGCTACTGTAACTGGAATAGTAAGAATAATATTGCACAATAGTAAAGTCTGTGGAAAAGTGCCGCTTAATGAAGAATTCCTTAGATGAAGAAAAAGTTGATATGCGTCTAGTTTGTTTAAAGATGACGTCGTGTATAAGACCCTAAGCTCATTTCTTAATGCGGTAAAGTCAAATATTCCTGGAAACGTTACTAGTAAATTCGACATTTTATTATCTGGAAATGATTGACTATATAAGCTGTATTTATTATAATTAAGTAAATCAAGGAATGTCATCTGAGTTAATGGTTGGTACCTGCTCTTTATTTGTGATGAAATATTGTCTATAATCTCAATAAAAATGCGTCTACACGAAGTTTTTGGATCTAATTCTGAACTCAGACGCCGGCGTCTTTGAGGTGGCTCATTAAATTCCTGTACGCTGTTATAATAATAATCAAATTTACTTTTAAAATCATTGAACAACCAATTTTCAAAACTGTCTATATGTTGTTTTGCTACATCGATGTCGATTTGTTTTGATTGTATGAAATTAAATAAGACGTCTGTTTTTTCGAAAATGTCAGATAAAATATGTAGGAAAAAACAAAATTGCATATTTTCTAACTTAACGAGGAAACTTTCTGCCAAGGATATGGAATCACTATCCCAAGACTGGGGATCGTCTAATATTGTATTGAAAGTATTAATAATATCCGATCGGCAATTAAAAATAACATTGATAATCCGAGAATGGTAATGCCAACGCGTATCGGAAACCCCCGGTAAACGGCGGTCAGCTATTTCTTTTAAAAGATGAGACCTTTTTGTTGACTTATTAAAAAAACGAACTAAACTATTAACGTGAGCGAAAAAAATCTTTAGTTCCTGAACGTTTTCTAAGGAACGACTTAGAACTAAGTTAAGCACATGTGCATGACAAGGAACAAACAAGGCCATTGGACATGCTTCGCGAATTTTCGCCTGCACAGCTCCGTGCTCGCCTGACATAACAGCCGCGCCGTCGTATGACTGACCTACTAACTTAGTCCTACAGCGATACTCATCAAGAATTCCTAAGAGTTGACGAGATAAAACATCGGCAGTCCGACTACCGCTAACATCATAAAACCCTAGGAAACGTTCCTCAAGGCCACTTTTTGTCAAATATCGAATTATAATAGTTAATTGCTCCCTATGACTGACATCCGGCGTTTCGTCGATCATGGCAGACACAAATAAAGCCCTATCTATTTGCGATTTAATCTCGTCGCGTAATACCGATGCAATACAATGTATCAAATCATTTTGTATATCCGAGGAAAGGCCAGAAAAAACGGGGTTTTGCATTGATGAACAATGCTCAAAATGTGAATCGATCACTGAATCGTACGTACTTAAGTATGATAATATTTCGATATAATTACCGCGGTTATCCGACTCACGGCTTTCGTCGTGGCCACGAAAAGCTAGCTCTTGTTTACCTAACAATATTACGGTGTCAATGAAACGTTTCATTAAATTACGATTACGGTCTACTTTTTTATTATGAAATTCAAAGGAGTTGTTAAAAAATAACTCTATTCTACTGTTCCCGAAATCATGCAAAGATAAACAACTACGTATATGCTTCTCAGTTTGGATATGTTTCTTTGCTGAATTGCCTATGTTATTAATATCTGAAAATCCTGCACCATTCCAAACGCTCTTTGAATCTGAGAATAATAGACAAGGAAAACAATACAATCTATTTAGTTTACAACTACCTGTTAGCCACGTATATTTTTCATACAAAGTATTATGAAAATGCTTGCAATAACCATCGTTTCGTTTATAATCAATTGTTATATCTGGACGAGCACGGCCTAAATTAATAACATGTTTCTTATTTTCAAAACTTAATTTTGTAAAATAAGTTTCCTCAGACAACAAATAGTCTGTCAGACAACAGTCGATGTGTATTGTCGCGGCCATAATTGTATTTATTGTTAAAAATGTTAATTTATGCTGTTATATACGAAATTATGTATGAAAATTATGTTTACCTAACTATAATGTATGTTAAAATGAATGTCTGAAATCTGAATACACTAGTTAATTAAGTACATACCTCAAAGTAGACACCACACTACACTACACTGAAATTTACACTAAAATACACTACAATCACTACAGTATTGAATACTTTCTAATAATTAGAAACAAAAAGCGGGAACTGAAATTACAGATTACAGTACGAAGCTGTCAATGTACTGTCAATAATAAGAGATAACGCTTATAAATAAAGTAGACTCCGCAAATTATAAGTCATAACACTGGCTAAGTGTTCACAATGCATGGCAGCATTATAAGACGTGCTGCGTCTGAGCGGCTTATTGACGTCATAAACACGCCAAACTAAACTTTAAATCTTTGCACGAATAAGGTACAAATTCACGTGTTTCCGGCGATTTTTTAAATATAAAGAAGCGGTTTTGACCAGTTTTGACTCTCGCGTTTACGAAGCTTCAGTTACGTCACGTCGTTAAATAAAATGCCGATGCTTAGGGAGAGGAATTCTCAATAGATGTCGCTACTTGTAATAGATCGACATATGTCGTTGAAAACAAAATGTTTTATTTTGGTATTATTTAGAATTAATATTTTTTATTAGTGATCTCTGTTTATACAAAAGGTAACCCGCAAATAATTCGCATGTATTAAGGCTTCGCCACTACGCAATTAATAACGTTCAAGGGAAAATAATAAGGAGACACAAATACTAATTAGTATGATGGGCCTACAATCAGACCATTGGATGTGAGATTGTAAATATCTGTCGATGCTTTTTGTTTTTATTTCAATGAATGGCAAAGCAAGCATGCCATTCGCCTGATGGTAAGCGATACGACCGCTCAAGGACAGTAGCAAAACCAAACAACACCATGAATTACAAAGCAATGCTGGGCATTCCACTGCGCTCGCCATCCTGAGGCATAAGTTATTAAGTCTCATTAAGTCCTATAGTTTCTCTGGCTACAATGTCCTTCAAACCGGAAAACAACAGTGCGTTTACACTGCTGTTTGGCGGGAGAAATAGACATTGCGCTGGTACCTACCCAGGCGGCCTCCAACATTTGAGAGACCTGCCACCATTATGCAGGCCTATATTTACACCTCTAATATTCTTTTCACCTCTTACAAAGGAATCAACGAAATTCCACAAGAATCTGAAATCTAACACAGCAAACTTCCAACGCAACATTAAAAGCCATAATCTTAAGCAATGTATCACTTTACAGTACCGTGTAAATAAACGATTAAAAAAAGTAATAGGCATTATTCATTGTAATTTATTCAACAACTTAATTAAAACAAACGTAGCTGTATGCAGTAATGTACACGTAACATAGCAATAACGCCAATCCATTAATAAACTATTATAGCTTTCGTGCTATTTTTTAAGGAAACACTACTCGTAATAGCGGAAAAAATGTGTTATTACTTCTTGATGCTTTAAAGGGCTATTAATATAGCACTACAAAAATGACATTTAACAAACAAAGCGGCAAACAAGTTAGTAAATTCAAGAGATCAGACTTTTGCATATAGATATTTCCTAGGTATGTAGTTTTTCATAATAATTTGAAACAGGTTCGAAATCAACGTGGTAGACTAAGGCCTACTTCATTCATACATACATATATAAACTCACGCCTTTTTCCCAAAAGGGTTAGGCAGAGGCGTACCTCTGTTACCACGTTTCGCCTTGTATTTTCCGTGCCACAATGTGAGCCCACCGCCATATTGCGCACAAATTTCTGACTCTAGGCTGATAATGAATAGAAAAGTCCAATATCACTTTGCCCGATCCAGAATTTGTACCCGAGACCTTAGCTTTGCAATTAAACCGTAGCTAGTACTGCGCCACCGAGGCAGTCGAGGCACAGGCACCTTCTAAGAAGGTTAATATGAAGTAGGCAGCCACTCATAAAATTAAAAGGCTATACCTATTGTACATAACTTTAGAATAGTCTTTGCTCTGATCTCAAATAAGTGTAAAACAAAAACAGGCAGAAGAACATACTCTACAATAATTAAGTAAATGAATAATACGTTTACGCTTAAATTGTAAAAAATAAATTAATTATTGCGTTTCACACAAACATAAAACTCATCCCGGTGCAGGCATCGAACTCGCGGCCTCTTGTTTAACAGACGCTCTCCACCAACTGCGCCACCGAGGCTGTTTAACTTAATACTTGATTGCGTATTAATAATAACGTAACATACAATTATTAATAATCCTAACTATAACCTGTCGGAAATATCTGTGAACCTAGCTGGAATGCGGTTCACATTTCATTTTTTTGTGTTTCCCTATCTACTATGTTATTTTACATTAAAAACGCTTTGAGATGGTTGCGAATTCTATTATTTGTTTTTCTATTTTAATTCAATATGTTTAACCTATATTTTGAGTTTGCTGAACTTATGTTCCAATGACGTTAATTATTCAGGTCCACAGATATTTCCGACGGGTAATATACAAAAACAGTTTACTTTTGTTAGAGTGACGTAAAAGTTTTTGTCACTGCCACGTCACGTCTCCAATACAGAACGCTCACGATAGGGGAAGTGGCAAAAATGTCACCCAATTGTCATGTCGTATCACACGCGTATCTTAATACATAGTCTCGAACTTCATAAGAGTGACGAATAGGGTATTTGACTCACTTTTTTTTATTGTATTCATCAAAAAGTATCCATATCCAAAATCTAGCAAAGAAAAAGGATTATGTAAATCCATTCAGAATTAAACAAGCTAAAAACGTTTTAAATCTTATAGTGGGGGTAAAAGAAAAGGGATGCAACACAAAATTAGTGACGTCACTAATCTTAATATGCATTATAGTGTGCAGGTGTGAAAGAGACGCTCAGATGACCCCATTACGTCCCCACCCTTTCATTTAAAATACGAATAATTGCCTCGTGTTAACTACTTTAATACTGTTTTCACACAAATGTTTTGTTTTACTGGCACTTGTGTTTGAAAATAATACAAAAAATCGATGATAGTCAAATACCCTATTAGTCACGGAGACAATAGTAACCTCTGCGCGCTAGCCCTTACAATCCGAATAAACGAGTTGTAGTTCACAGACGGCTCGACGCCTAGTAAACACGTTGCTGGGTCTCCGACGTCTTGCGACACTTGTCTACCAATATTGTATTGTATCAGTCCATATACGTGCCACAGCGGTGCACGGGCCTACTCTACAATCGAGGATGCGATTGAGAGTGGTTAGGCCATATAGTCCACCATGCTTACCTAGTGCGGTTTGGTGGACTTTACATACCACAGAAATTTTTAAAAATCGCTATGGTATGCAGGTTTCCTCACGATGTTTTCCTTCACCGTTATAGTGCGTGGTGATTGACTATCAATATTGGACTCCGAAAAGTCAGCGGTGTGTCCTGGGATTTGAACAACGTGTCTACTATCTACCAGTGTTTGAACAAAACAAAAACTACGGTTTTGGAATTGGTTCGTTAGGATTTTTGGGTACTACGAAATAATGAAACGGTTTTGTCCATCGTCAGTCGTAAGATGTCCATTGTTAAATGATGAATGGAATTCATGAAATATTAATTTGGCAGCCTCCGTGGCGCAGTTGGTTAGACGCCAGCTGTGAAACGAGAGGTGGCGGGTTTAATCCCCGCACCGAAACAAATATTTGTGTGATCTACAAGTATATGTGTCAGGTCTGGGTGTTTGTGAGGCCGAAAAGTCTATCGTAGGTTCTGATAGTTACGACACAAGACTCGGTCTTAGTGTGTGTTCAGGACTATGTATAGATGTATATATACGTTTTGTTTTAGATTGTAGGACATCGATGGAATTATTAAGAATAAGATAAGGCCTATGGTCCGCAATGGATTTCTTGACAGGCATGGTATACGTTCAGAAGCTAGCAAATTTCAAAATCAATCACATTATAAAGTGATACCTATATATACAAAGTGATAGTTACAAAAAATCGTAAAAACATTATAAATCTCATAAACCCTTACCTTTTATATCAATAAAAATATGTCTCCTGACTTACAGAAGTTGCAGTCTTTAAAAACCTCCAATAAATTCACAAAACACTAATCAACGTTGCCCTAAATCTAACAATCGATTTTCCCTCACACCTAACCCGACCAAAACTCAATAAGAACAAACAAATGACCCGAAGGTTACCTAGAATTATGAAAACAGTTGACAATCAACCCGTGGCGTGTTTACTTAAACCGTTAACCGTCCCTCGTTTTATATTCACGGTACACTCGTGCGAGAAATTGTTATGCATTCAAAAATTACTTGCGGTTGTACGCGTCTTGTCGACTATTGTTTTGTAATGCTGTTAATTTAACTGACAGGCTTGTATGTTCGGGAAAGAAGGGTTTTGGTGGTGATTGTAGTGAATAAAGCTTATAAAGCATGACGTATGACCGCATTCCTGATATTATTAATTTGAACATAATATGTTTGTTGCTTTACACAGTTTTCAGGCGGCAAAAGAACAACAATTCGGAAAATGATGTATGTTTCTTTTTAAACTTGAATAATAAACACTATTTCTCATAGAAAGACATGAGATGCAGCAATTTTAGGCAAACTGTTTCGCGAGTAAAACTTTGAAAATAACTAAAAGAAACTTAGACAATTAAGAATTCTATAGTGCTCAGAAATAACAAAATATATGTGTATATGTTCAACAGTATAAACACTACGGAAATTTCCTATTCTATATCGTCCCCAAACTCATGCTACTTTACAATGCTGCATATACGATTTTTCCTAACTCCAGCTATTTGCGTATTTATCGCTGTTTCATAAAACTTCACAGACATCTGTTTTTGATTCCGTATTTGGGCGTGAATTACATTCCATTCCGACGTCGTCACGTAGACCTGTTCGTCTAAAAATAGCGTAGAAAAAAGTTCGTTCGCTGAGTGATCTTTACCGATACTTGGACTTAATCTAATCCACCCTTATTTGTGATACAATGGTGTTTTTATCTTGCCAGTGTGTTTTGGCAAGTGAATAGCGTTAGAAGTGGACTACATTTCAGTCTAGATCGGTCGGTTGTGCGGCGCGCACGTTGTATATACGAATATAGTGATATATAAGTATATAGTGATATATTTACGCCATTCTTGTAATGCCAGTGACGTGACGTGACATTAACTAGATGAGTGATGTGCTACGGCAGGCGCTACGCCGCTACGAGCGTAGCGAGCACGTGGTCACGTGATGTCAACACCAATATTGAATGTGACAGTTACAAACGTGTTCGAAATTTCAAAATATTGCGCATGTCGTTAAAAGCACTTTTAGTATGCGTGCATAAAATTTTCGATCATGTCATATGATTAAATTATACCAAAAGCTTTAATTGTATCGCATGGTAAAATCATAACAATCTCAAAAATTCCGATCAAAACATTTTAGCTAATCGAAGCATTTGTTCGGTGCTAATACTTACCAGCGCCGTTATTATCCCAGATAGCATTTCAAGTTTCATATTCATGCCTATTAATTCGAACTAATTACAAACTGAAAACAATTTAGGAGTGTTTAGTATGATTCGTCTTCATTGCTCTGTTGCACCGCCCCGGGCTCTTCTGACGACGTCTCGGGGTACAAGTGCTAAATGCGACTATTAAATTTGCAGTTGCCTATTAGATGTAGCTCTTTGTGAAAGGAATATGTTAAAGTACGTCGATCATTACAGAGTGACTTTGTAAACTGTTTTTAATATTATTGTTTCATATACATACATATATAGGGTATATCCAGACTTCAACAGGTTTTTCTCGAAATATTTGGTTGCATTTTGTCTGTAGTCACTAAAATTATCACATGGCTTTGGTTTCGGTCGCAGTTTAGATATACCTGGTATGAATGTTTCAAACCACAACAATATATATCCCTCCATCCCTGTCACTCTCCACGTTTCATCCATAGTCGAAGATTATATCTCTCTCTTTTCAGCAACAGGAAATCTATTGCTGAATGTAAGCTTCCTCCAAGGATATGGAATTTCATAATGATCCTTAGATAAACAAATCCCTGTTTTCTCCTCTATTCTTTTTTCTTCCTTTTTCTCTGTCTGCTCGTCTATTAAAAGTCTAAACGGTGTAAATTTTTAACACAGCGCAATGTATTGAAAATTCCAGCTGTGACAGAAATAGCAGAGCACGATTGTCGGCTAATTTCACTATGCTTTCCACTTGTGTTCCGATGAATTTGTTAAGCAAATTGCTTAATTAGAAATCTTATATAATTGACTTGCAACGTTAACTATTTGTTATTTTATTAGAAGTACTGAAATTCATATGAAGCTTGTAATATATTTATTAAGGTATTTATTTAGTTTAAGACTGACAATGTTTAACTTTACTCCTATCATTTCACGTCACATAAACACATTTTCTCGACATTAGTGGAAATTCATTTAAGTTATCGAATAGAGAGCATGAGCTGTTGAAGCTTTGGACGTTCGCTCAAAAGGTGGCTGACGATTTTATAAAGACTGCAAGTAGTCATTGAAATGCAGGTGATACCACCAGGTATGAACATCCTTGGGGAGAATTATTTTCAGCAATCGGATTGCCAGATGCCCAATACCTCTTTGATCTTCCCTCTTTTCTTCCCGCTCCCCTCCCGATTTGATGGATTTCTTAATACAAGCGTTGCAGATGTTCATGAGCGGCAGTGTTCACTTACCATCAGCTGAACAATTTGCTCGTTTGCCGTACCTATTGTATAAAAAAAACGACTTGGTGTCGCTGAAAACGAAGAAGATTAAATGAAACCTTACCTTCGCCTTCCTCCTCATTCTCAATTCCTCAGGTATTTTATAGGCGTAGCTCAGTTTCCACCAAATTAGCCAGTGGCTCGTCTGTCGTTCCTATTTTAAATAAAAACAAAGCAAAATAAGCTTAAACAGATATTGGAAACTCAAATTGTAGCTACTGGTAACGGTAAAATAACACCTCTTTTAACAACGCCAATTAGTCGGTGTCCAATCAGACATTCGATATTACTCATAGTAAACACGAAAGTATTAAAATTCACTTCACCAACATCAACGTTATTATTAGCCCCAAAGGATAAATAATGTCGACCAGAGATTTTCCCAAAATAAGTTTAAACGAACCTTTCGGAAACTCCTTACGTCCAGCAAGTGTCTACGAACTTCATTATAGTTTCCCGCCGAAAAATACCTGTCACATCGCTCATCAAGACCAGCTCTTTAACAATAGATTCTGAGTTGACTGCTTCAGAGCGTCAACATTTATGATACAAACTTTTTCACGATTACATTGCTTGTATGAAGTGTTGCCTGCTTTTGACATTCTTAAAATCTTTCCTTGTCTAATTATTTATCAATTATCTTTGGGCTTCTTGATGCTGTATACGCCTATAAGACTGGTCACGTTGTACAATATATAGAATAATATAGTTTAATACAATAATAGAATTGTCTGTAATTTTATCGGTGGCACACCGATGGTGTATCGATTTTGTTGATAAATAAATAAATAATTGGAGCCTACCTTTAAATCATTTGTGTCCTATTATCTGGCAAATTTCGCCACAAAACTACAAAGGCATTCTCATCTTTAGCAAGCTTAGCAAAGCTTATTTTTCCATATTTCAAAAGGAATAAATAGTAAAAGGTTTTTGGATACAATACGCTTATCTTTAGTTTCTTTGTACGCAAATACGATAGATAAGACATAAATGTATTCAATGTTTCATGGAAAAATACCGAGTTTATTTTATTTTCTATACCGAACGCCTTTACAGAAGTATTTCCAATGGTTGGACCGTTTATACCAAATACATTGGAATAATATTATTTATATGCAGATAAATATTTTAATAGATATAAAAACGTCGTTTTATAATTTTACCTTTTGGTTCGACCATCAGATTTGTTTATAGTCACTCCATTTTTTAATAAAATTTTCGCTTACGTATACAGCACTAAATGGCGCCTAATTGCACATCACTTAATTTACCGTGGGTGAAAATTTACTACCCCTACATATTAAAATATTCAGTTAAACGAGGATGCTTGGCGCCAACACTGCGGCAGATAAACAGGTCATCTTCACAGACAGAGAGCCGCCATAACTATCGACTGACGCTGAATAAACACGATGACCCCACAAAAAATACTCTTTGATAGCAATTTCATTTATTCATATATGAAAGCCGTTTGTGCCAATAATGTACGGCATACGTGTTCGGGATCTTTAACAGTCGAGTTAAAAAGTATTGGTCTGTTACACATTCTTGCTAGGTCTTAGAATACAGATATCTTTAGTTTCAGTTGTTTTATTACAGCTGAATTTACAGACGTGAACTGAATCCGTTGAGTAACAACTAATGCAGGAATTCAGAATGGGTCCATTATTGCTTATGTTGGACCTATTCGGAATTCCTGCATGCACATAAATATTTATTAATGTACTGTATTTTCCCGCTGTTATACATTGTAAGCGTAAAACGTTGATGTATTCAAAATAATACACAAATTATAAAGTCCTTGTAGAGGTATAAAAATAAGTTTGAAATTATAGCGACGTCTTGTATTTATGACTTTACGTGACGTTATGAAGTCTCTATGGACTGATCGATAATTATCGATTACATTACACATCTGAATAACAAATAGTCTTCAAAATATATTGTCAAATATTTGATCAAAATCATAAATGTCGTCCAATATCGCAGGTTGTGAGAGAGCGGCGCCGTCGCGTCTCCCACGCCACATCACGTCCATTGGCCGAGATATTAAACAGCTGAGAACAGTTCTTGGAAAATACTATCGAAGACAAATTATATAACGTAGAAAACTTCACTCGTAACCGAACCCAGTAATAACTTCAAATAATATTATCAAAAGTACAAACGTTTATAAAAAAAATGTTTTACATTGTTAATTCACATTTGTTTTCATATTATACAAAATATAATTTAACTTGGCAAAACCATCTGTATTTTGTTTTAAATACAAGACGCAAATTAAATAGTCATGTTTGCGTTCGTAAAAGTTTCCAAAGCGAGAAGTTGTTACAGTACAGTAATTACTAAAACTACATTAAAACGAACAGCATATAGACAGCGCCTTACCCCGCCAAATTAGCCTAAGAAATTCCGAACCTCGCCTCATTTCCCACAAGCCAAGAATTTAATCCAGCCAATAGTTTCTTATTTTTCATCTCAGCGTAACGTGATGTAACCGAATGTAGGCTTGTAGACAACGAGGTCAGATGGGTAGACTAGACGTCGCCAGCGATATCGACTTAACTGAACAGATGATGCCCCAAGATTTTAGTAGTGAGGAAGCGTGCGGAGCGTGTAGTAGAACGCATACTGTAGGAGCGTGTAGTAGAACGTGCTTTTCCAGCCAGTGGTCTTTTTTTTTTGTGCTAGCATTCTTCAAGAAACCATTCCGAGTGATTTATTTGAATTTCGAACTGAATTCCCGCGTTCTTGAGACGTAATCTTTGGGTATTCAATTTACGTACGTTTATAAATTCTTTAAAGTATGCACTTTTAGCATTCTCGAACAAAGTTTTGCGCGTAGCTTCAATAGGTTTAAGACTGACAGTGGCGCCCTCTGTACATCAATCACTACGGTAGGTCATCTCACCTCAGACTTTCTGATCTTTTGATGAATTACTGATCTTTCATTTTACAAATTTCATTTTACAAGTTTCAAAGAGAAACTTTCACGGTTATCTTAAATTAATAAAGGTAACTAAATCCGTCCTTTATCTACGCGGTAAATAGAATATTAAGTAAGGAGATAGCAATCAATTTACTATCCATTGTGATTGGTAACCGAGCGCCTTACACTTATCTGTGGCACGCAGTGGGAATACTGAATTGCTCCGGTGATTCCAGTAGGCGTTTAATAGGGTTGCTAACAGTTTTATAACGTCTGTGATATTTGACTGCTTAATAGATTTATTTTCTTATCAAACTAATGTATAATTTCATTAAAGAATTGCTTTTATATTCGAAGCGAATGTAAAATGACCACGTATTCTGTTTTGTAATAATTTACAAAAAAACAACTAGAATTCATTAGAAAGTAATATTCACTGATATTTTAGCTAAGTCTAGATTAAGATATATCTCACATCGATTTAAAAAAAATAAAATGTACTTAATTCACATTTTCCTCCGCTAAAAAACTTTATCGGTTGTAATATCAAACTTCCAAACATCCCTGCAATTATTCGAACCAGCCATAAAGCTCTTTCAATTTGTACTCGTCTTCAAAATTCAGTAATTGAACTCTTAAACGGCATCTCAAAGATCCCCAATAGGATATGACTGTTGGCGTATACCGTACATATATTTCAGACCTACCTTCACTCGTATCTTTTTCATCTCTGGCCATTGAAGTCTAGAGCGAGCCAGGCACTTTGTGAGCCCGCGAGGCGACGTTCAACGCTTTGTACGAAACTCCGTGTCACTTGAATAGCGTAAAGAGTAGTAGTTCTGCATGGGTAATTGTGCCGGGAAAATTTCAGATTTAATTTGTGAATAGATTTCTGTTTTGGTTTGATATGCAGATTATGTTCATTTTGTAAATTATGAAAATATGTGTTGATCTAATATTATGTTTGTTGAGGGATTGGCGCAGATAAAAAGATATATTTCTGCACTCAGGTGCAGAATTTTTTAAGTACAGTTGAACTCTATACCTCATCTGGAGGAAATAAGAATAAATTTCTAAAACACTCAGGATGCAAAATAAGTATGTTATGATTATAAGAAAAACACTTTAAAGTTTTAAGATGAGGTTTTATAGAAATTATTTTTAATGTGCCTACCCCGACTTTACTATATTACGAAATAATATCATTGTTTCAGTAGGTAGGTTTCTGTTACTGAAATTACGTTTACTAACCTATAAAAGTTCAGTACATGCTATTTCCTTATTATTTCCTAAAAAAACTAACATAACTTACTATATAAGGGTCAATGTACCCAATTTCATATATTTAATAAACAGGCAATTTTTAAATTAAGCAAATAAATAAATCCATGTTAATAGAACGCGTTGAGTGAAGCATAAACAATGTGAACGAACTCCTAAAAAGTGAAATTTTATACAAACATTTAGAACACTGATAAATTCAAGATGGCTATGGTAGTGTCGAGGAAATCAAAGTGCTGTGTATTCTGGCTACTGGTGTTGGTGATATGTGGTATATCTTTGGCTGTTATATCAACATTCAAACTGTTTGAGCCGAGGAGCAAGCACGAAGGTACCGCACAGGCAGGCACGGCGGAAAAATTTGAATGGAAATCTGCGTCGCATGCCGAGTCCATACTCGTAAGTAAAAAATCTGTAAGTAAATCAGTATATAGAATATTTTACTAAACTGTTATACATGTAAGAAATTAAAATATTTAATAAGATATTATTTTGGAAAATTTTGTGTTTGGAAAACAGCTGAAGGAATCGTGTTTGACACTGAGAAAGACAATATTTTAATTTGTTTAATCATTGAAATAAATCTGATTTTACGGATATTGGTTTATTTTAACTTTCCGACGTTGTAAAGACTTTATAGTCTTTGTGGTCAAGAGGCGGACTAAGGTGTTAGTTATCTGCAAAGTTAGATTGTAACGTCTTCAAAATGTCGGAAATTAAAATAAACCTAAAATAGCGATAAATTCGCAAAATTATTTTTATGGCAATTTGTGATATTCACTGTAATGTAAACTATTATAGAAAATTATTGTAGACTAAATTTAAATTTGATTTTTTTTTATCGAATTAATACTGGGAATAAATTACACCTTTGTCCATTCTTTACAACAACCAGTTAATTATTAATTTTGTTAAAATTCTTTAGAATACACCGCCATACTTGTATTAATAACAAAATGAATTGTTTCTTTTTGTCTAATTAAATCCACGTTAACACGTTTAAAAATGTTAGTTTTTGCAATAATAAGCCGTCAAAAATTTGTTATATTCGTTAATTTGCATAGTGTACAAGCATTAAGCGTTAATGTGCTTAATGTTGTTTACGAAATGAACAGAAATTCGACAAGCAATAATGTTGTAAAAACGCCATCGGATAAATCATATTCCTATTATATTATATTAAGTTATAAAGTTCATAAAGATTTTTGTATATACTCGTATGTGTCTTACTGTTTCTCGTCTCTTCGCTAGAGACTATCTCTCTCAACACCTGCCACTGCAACTCCTAACAGGATTAACAGTAGCACGCATTTTAAAGATACCGAGCATTTAAGCTCAGCGAGTCTCCGGGAGTTTGAAACTTGTGTAAACGGCTACGTAATTAATCGAATAGTTAAATGAATAAGATATCATCATCATCATCAGACTATATTAGTACTGCTGGAGATAGGCCTCCTCAAGATATAATTATGTATATCTTCTCTCTGCTAGTCAGCCCCTGTCTTGGCTTGAAATCTGACTACGGAACAATACACGTAAAATTTAATAGGAATCTTTCTACGAGCAAGATCAACAGTAGGTGCACGATAGACTGTATTTCACGGACTTGTGCAATGAACGACACCGTCTTTGCGGATTGATCGACACTGCTATTATTGAGGACCCGTGAATCGCGATTGTATTGTCTACAAATGCTTCTTTGTCCTTACCTGCATGTTTAAGTCGTAAACCACCAATCTTTTTTAAGTAAAAAGTTAGATTATTTTTTTATAGCAATGAATAGCGAGACGAGCATGCCATTTGCCTGATGGTAAGCAAAACGACCTCTCATGGACAGTAGCAAAACCAAACAACACCATGTATTCCAAGGTAATTTTTGGCATTCCACTGCGTTCGCCGTCCTGAGACATAAGATGTTAAATCTCAATATGTCCAGTAGATACTCTGGCTAGTGGCTACAATGTCCTTCAAACCGGAACACAACAGTGCATTTACACTGCTGTTTGGCGGGAGAAATAGACATTGCGGTGGTACCTACCCAGGCGGCCTCTCACATATGAGAGACCTACCACCAGTACATACGATAAGATACAATATTTCAAGTAAGTATATATATTTATAAAGAATACCATATGTCAACGGTATTATTATATGATATACAAAACGAGCGCGTATATAAAAATGCAAACTGCCGCCATTAGGTAGTGATGCAAAATACGCTGTATGCTATTTCATTTTGCGCACCACGACTGGCTTTATAAATTTTAATTAAAAATTCATCCGGGGCTCTATCATTGTCGGATGAAGTTGGCAAAATATGCCGCATAAAAATGTACGGAACAAACGATATTTTTCATGGCGCGTTCCTGATGGATATAACTGGATGTCTCAGATTAATTGCTTTATTTTGGTGTGTGGTGCTAGTTATCATATTTACATATTGAGTAGTAAGTTGGTGCTGATCCCTTCAATTCAAATAAACTAGATGTTTCGGGAAATCTAAATTTATTTTGTGTTTGTTGTTCGTGCAAATCGTAAGCTTGGCTTTATTTCGTAACAAAAATAATGTTCCTATTTCGTCGAATATTTTTCAAATGTGTTTATTAAAAACTGACAACTTTACTTTTTATATACTTAATTCAGTTTTATAAAAAATACTTTTCCGTTGCTATCGTACCTTAGCAAAAAAAAATCAATGAGTTTGAATTAAATTTTGGAAATTTTATTCAAACTCATTTCTGTAAGTCCGAAAATCATTTACGCTGAAATAAAGTTAAGCTAGGTACTCAATACTTGTGTTGTTCGCAACATTGAAAAGCTCTTGCCCCTTTCCAATAGTAATACTAAAGGAAAAAGAGTTGTTTGGTGTTTACGACTAACCCTAGACTTTTACGGCATTTTAACACCGTTTGAGGTAAGCCGGGAATTCCGAACCACTTAGAAAACATGCCAATGCCATTAATTTTGTAGGCCAAACAGATCGAAAAGTCTTCTCTCGTACACAATTCACCGATAGAATACAACTTTTGAGAGGTGACTAAGGTATGTCAAGTCATGTAATATGGTCCTGTTCCAATGATGACTATTGTTCTAGTAACTTAACCTTATTCAGAGTAGTGTATTATTTATATAGGATAAAATACAGATATTTGTGTATAAAATAATGTATCATTGAAGGCTTCGTGTCGTATCACGACTCTTCTGCGTAAGTGTAGGTAAAAAAATAATTATAGGTATCATCTATCTGTATTTATTAAAACGTTTCGTCCAAAGCCACCGCTCCACCGTAGTTTTCACAATATTTTACCCTGCCTGAAACGCTCATTATAAATATAAATAAATAAATACACCCAACAGTCACATACATAGTCCTGACCCCACACTAAGATCGAGTCCTGTATCGTGGGTATCAGAAACAAATACCTGTGGATCACACAAATATTTGTTTCCGTGCGGGGATCGAATCCGCGGCCTTTCGTTTCACAACCGGCGTTTAACCAACTGCGCCACAGAGGCTGTCAATTGTCATTGCTCGATCATAGTATGATACGTTGCTGCAGACAGACGCCTTATAAATACTAGCCTTACGATAAAACTCAAGAACGTTTAATTTTCTTAACAAAATCCTACAAATACGTTTAATAATTGATCCTATCTCAATTCAATTTTGGATGTAAGCCAAAAGCCGACAGGGCGCGTTACTGTGTCCTCCAACGGAGATAAGATCGAATACGTGAAGCATTTTGTTAATAGTCCTACTTTAAGAACCTTATTCTGTTAAATTTATTAAAGTTAAAGGAAAATATCTTAAACCTGCACGTCATAGAGGTCTAAACAGGATTTTTTTACGGTATGTGAAGTTCGCCACACGCATTAGGCTGGTTTGATAGACTTTGGTATAACCCTCTAAATAAAAATTTCGATTGGTGAAGATTCCGTATTCTGACGCAGTACGGTATAGCTAAAACTATATTCTGCAAATATATGAAGACGAAAGCATGAGTGTTTGTTACTTCTTCACGCTCAAACAACTGATCCAACTTTGACGAAATTTTGTATGGAGGTAGCTTACAACCTGGATTAACACATAAACTACTTTCTATCCCGAAAAATGTACCTAGTGTTTTCGTGATATCGTCAAAGGCATTCAAATATATTTGCTACGTTTTTAATTCAGAGGGATGGGTCACGAGATAGCGTTTAGTGCTGAAGAATGAGAATATATACAGACATTATTGTGACATTTATATGAATTAACCATTGTAATTATAAATGACTTTTAAAAGTAGGAAAAAAAAGAAAAGAAAAAGAAGCAGTTCGTGTTGCTCGGGGAGTTTCTTGCGCCGTTTCTTTTTAAGAGCTACAATACGTTAAGAGCGGTGGTAGCAGTAATTATAATATCTTGTAAAAGACTATTTGAATAAAGAATATTTTGATTTGAATGAAATGGGACAGAATGACACGGGAAAGAACGCATAAAGCGGTACTGAGAACGGCACGCAAGTTGAATTTAAATATAAAACAGTACCCAAAATAATAACATGTATCTGATGTGGACTGGACTCAAAAAGTATCTGCAACTGGGCTGGGCTATTAGTGAGTTGCTATTGTGAGGTATAATCAAGAATCTATAACAACGCTTTGTATATCAAGTACCACTGAACCTTATATACGATTATATTTCCATAACAGTACTCTTAATCTCTTACGTGTTCACCCAAACTCCGAAAATCTTCGACGGATAATTTTCAGTTCTAATATCACTAATATTTTTCCGATCGATTGGGTCGTCTTGGGCTAACAGAATCTGTAGTTATCCTAACGGCCAGTCGTTTTGTTAACACCCTTGTAGTTTGCGTTTAGTGAGCCCTTGGCTGAATTGTTATAGTCTGGTGGCCTATGATAAGATATAATAAAGATCAGTTTGAGTTGGGCATTTTCCAACTCTTAAGTACTGGATTTTTGTACGCATGAATGGGTTTATTTGAATATTTCGGAATGAAGCTGTAATCATCATAGACGTTAGGTTTATTGATGCAGGAGATTGTGTTGATTCCTTACAATCTTCTGCGTAAATTTAATAATATCACTGTAAAGAAAAAAGAAAGAGACTGCCTCGGTGGCGTAGTGGTACTATGGTACGATTACAAAGCTGAGGTCTCGGGTTCGAATCCCGAGTCGGGCAAAAGTTATATTGGATTTTTCTATTCATTATCAGCCCGGAGTCAGGAATTTGGGCCCATATGGCGATAGGCTCGCCCCCTATCACATCATAGGATGTGGAACATACAAGGGGAAATACCTGCCCCTTCTGGGAAAAAAGCGTGAGTTGATATATGTAGGGCCACTATCGGTGCTGTTCGAAGAAAATTGCTCCAGAGCCAACACTTGCTGTTGGTATTCTTGTTTAAGGTGTATAGAACAGTTAGTTCCGAAACTTGGCCTATCCTTTCAGCATCTATTTTTTGCACTGTACATAATGAAAATGAATTTGCATCGTACCTATATGCGAGAAACCCATCAATTTTGTTTCACCATCATATTCATTGTGATGAACTTATCCAATGTCCGATCCGTACAGCCCCTAATAAATCAGGGGTGGAAGAATTAGCGTTATTTTTGCGAGCCAGCTCATGTCGCCCGCCCGGTCATTCTATTATCGCTTTAAACCGTTTCTGACGTCACAATCCATTAGAAACTGAACATTTGGAAATAAATCTTGGTTCTTTTAAAAATCCGAATTCGATTATTCGGTGTGAAAGCGGAATGGTGTGAATTCGGACGGAATGGGTCCTATTCTGGTAATAGGATGTTAATGTCTGGCTTGATTTAAAAAACGCAGATTTATGATACCTTCCATGTTAAATTAATATCTATAGTTCCCTATTAGCTTGGTTACAAATATAACGTTAATTAATTGTTTCCTAGATTCACCGTTTATCCATTGAGCATACATAAACTCACGCCTCTTTTTTGGGACGGGTAGGCAGAGGTGCTAACAGGACACTCACATTTCGCCTTTTATGTTCTGTCCCTTAATGTGATAGAGGGCGAGCGTATCGCCATATCGGATATAAATTACCGACTCCGGCCTGATAATTCATAGAAAAATCCAATGTCACTTCGCCCAACCCGGGATTCGAACCCGAGATTTCAGCTTTGTAGTCGTACCGTGGTACAACTACGCTACCGAGGCAGTCCATTAAGTTTTTATTTTTATTTTTTTATTGAATTCTTACACATGCATATAATATACCTTCATATTTATCTTACAAAAACATACTTTATTTTCAAACATATAAAAAAAACAATGGTAATGTAAGCGACAGTTCGCTCAGAAATCGAAAGCTCACAAGCCTTTCGTGAAATAGAATCGAAACGAACTCAAACAGTGAACACTGAACACTGAGCGCACCTACAGCTGCCAATATCTAACTGTATATGATCTGTAGTGTCGCCATCTGTTGTGATTTGAAAGAGACTTTCTTGTCATTTTCGAGAGAGGTTTAATTCAGATTTTTCCTAGTAACGACAATAAGATGAGGTCGGTTCCCTGATGCTAATCGTTACGCTTTGCCATGAATATAAGCAAGACTACAATGAGTCCTGTTTAGCACTTTACGGTATCGTCATCCAGAAATATTGAGTGCTAAGTCCACTCAATAACAAATGTGATACACAATCACAATATTACAACATAATTACAATTACAATATTAAATTACTCAATAAGAATAAGATATCGCCATTTTGGCAGTATAGAAGTCCACACAACAAACCAAATACGGATAAAAATCGACAAAGCGCATCTTAAAAAACATTTGATTCAAAATGAATAACACAGTATATGAAATATTATTCATAATGACATCCCAATCGTACATTACGTAAATCACATAATTTCCGGTCCCGAATATCCAATATTTAAATGGCAATAATTCAACACGTTCGTATCGACACGACACGTTATCATGCAACAGCCTGGTCACCCTACTTGTAGCAGAAAATAAAACGTCCGCAGTAGGGAATTACTTTTAGTCCAGGCTTTCGGTGTCATGAAAATCGAGGTGAGCCCGACAAACTCACTTCTGACCCGCACTGTTTTTAATTAAAAACATTTTCGTGAATCGAAACGTGGTACCTATTCTACTGGTTTGTTTTGTATAGGTTATTTAAAACACTAAATAGTGACCATAAGATGAATATGATTTATTAGGTATTAAAAAAATATATATTCTAAAAGGAAAGACCTCTGAGGGCTTGGCGTAATTTTACAGCGCAGCAGACCTTTGATTACTTTAAACAATGGATCACTTTGTAGTAAGGCCTAGTCCTGCTCTTGTTTATGCTTACCGCAACGCGAAGAATCTTATAGTCTCTTCATTCTGATTAAGGCATAAATCATATACAATTTTATCTTCCATAACAGTACATAACAACTTATGGGTTATGTAAAATGACTTGATAACGATGTAGGCAACCGAAGCCGTAATTATTAGTTAGTCTGATTATAAACACACGTGTACCTCTAACATAGACACAATTTCAGATATTACTAAATATTTTACTTGACTGCCACGGTGGCGTAGTTGAACTACGGGACGATTACAAAGCTGGGGTGTCGGGTTCTAATCCCGGGTCAGGCAAAGTGATATTGGGTTTTTCTTTTCAAGAAGTCAGAAATTTGTGACCGATATGGCGATAGGCTCGTCCCCTACCACATACAAGGCGAAATGTGAGTGTTCTGGTAGCACCTCTGCCTACTCCTTCTAGGATAAAAAGGCGTGAGTTTATGTACGTATTTTACTTGATATCTTACTACAAGCAGAAACTTTCCTCAAAATCCTTTTATTTATTTTCTTCTTCCTGATTAATTCATTGCGGATTAAAGACAAGTGAGCGTCAATAGCGACTCGCCTCGTGATGCTAAGCATCCGTCACTGCCACCCCCGATCCTGGCTTACAAAGTCGCAATGTGATGAAGAGATAGCCTTTTTTTATTATTTTTTATTCTTTATTGTACACAATAAATATAACAATAGGTATAGAGACAACAAAATAACATAGTACAAATGGCGGTCTTATCGCACTAAGGCAATCTCTACCAGACAACCATTGGATGAATTTATGAGAAGGAGAAAGAAAGGGCAGTGTATAATAAAGACAAAAAAGCTCAAATAAATAATACTATTTATCTATTTATTCTTTGCCGACCTGATTTGTTCTTAATCCTTGTGAGTTGACCTAGTTGTCGGGAGATTTCGTTTTACTGATGCAACAAAGTACGGTGGATCTGATGGTGGTGATGGCAAATTGAGTAACCACTGGCGTGGTATGATTATCTCAATCCCGTTGATAGAAAATCAAGCTGACCTGATCAAAACTGTATATACTATACAAACTTAATCCGATAATAAATGTAGCCGTTATTGTAGCCAGAGTAACTACTGGACATAATGCGACTTAACATTGTATGTGTCAGGATGGCGAGCGCAGTTGAATGCCATGCAATGCATTGTAATTAATGGTGTTGTTTGGCTTTCCTACTGAGCGGTTGTGTAGTTTACCATCAGGCGAATGGCGTGCTCGTCTCGCCATTAATTGCAATAAAAATGAAAAAAACGTGCATGAAACTCTACGAGGCATTACTATCCAGGTAATAGGAATGTATTTCTAAGATACAACGTCTCGAGTTATATGCTCATATGCGGTATTAATATAACAAGTTGATTTCAAATATTTTATATCTGATTTTAGGTTCTATAAAATTACATTTAAATGATGTCATTTAAGTATTAAACGCGAGCGTTGAATCAAATCGATTCGTCTATTTTGATTTCGAAACCTTTTGTTCTTTTATTTATTCTTCAAATAACTCGTAGTCTGCTAGTAAGAGATAAAATGCTTGACGATAAAGTATAAAAATGCATACCACATTCAGTTGTATTGCAAATGAAATCGCGAACGAACGCCAAAAGCCAATACGTTGATCTAGATAAATATTGGTGTGCTTAATACAAACCAAATCCACATGCAAAATTTTTAAAGCAAACTTAAAAATCTTTTTCAAAGAGAAACATGATAAATGCCAATACATCGTCTCTTTGCTTATTTATTTGCAAAACCGAGAAAGAGCTTTTAATGCTGAATTATATTCATTCATTTTTGGAATTTTTGGACAAATATAATCTTTAAAGACGAAATAGCATTGCAACACTATATAGGTATATTGCACTAGATTTCCATGTAAGCTTGTAGAACAAGGGCCGGTGCTAATGACATCTGCCTACCTTCCAATAATACGCGCGTGAGTGAATGTAATTGTGATTGTTACTCTATTTTAATCCAGCTAATTTTACCACAACACGATTGAAAGGGTCATAACCCCTCATATATCTATAAGCAGCCTGCAGCACGTAATTTTTATAGTACCGCATAAATATTCTTTATTTTCCGGTTGTCGCCGTATGGTCGATGTTTAGAAATCAATCGCCACATTTTGACAGATTCGGGCACTTAATTAGTTTTAATTTAGCTCACCAAGAAATATTGAGCCCGTACGGAGAAAATTTGTCGAAAGCAATTTATAATACGAATAGATAATAGGTATAGAACATAAGCAAAACTGCCGTCTACAGTTTATCGAACTAATTTAAATCCCATATATCTTAAGGGACGAGCCCATCGCCATAACGTGCACTTTCAATCATGAACAACTCATTTTTTTTTTTTTTGTGAAATCAATGTATTTTTTCCTACTTGGGAATCGAATCACGGCTTACATACCATACATGCTGCCACTAGATTAATAAAATGATAAAATCACACAATTACATGAAAAAAACAATTTTGAATTTAATTGTAGGTCCTAACTTCCACAGAACCTAGAGAAATATTTTAAAATGTAAGTACAGAAAGAAAGATATAGATATAGATATTTTTACTAGTTCTATAGCCTCAATAAGGTCAAAGCTCAGTAAATTAATTACTTAATTAAGGATTTTCAGTTTTTTTTTTTGTGCTTCTCTTGTTTATTTTTTGTTATATAATAGTAATAATAACTCTTAATTTTCTTAACATAATATAGTCATAATAAAATTATCATAATATAATATAATCTAAATTATCATTTAAAGTGTCTATAAATAATGCATGTAGGATTCACATCTAGTAGGTGTAGATCAAGTGTTTCGAATTTTCATACCTTCTGTTTAACATGTAAGATTGTACACCAGTTTTGTGAATTAAATAATAAAAAAAAAAAAAAAAAAAAAAACGCACCAAGGCGCCGCGCCGGTGTCAATGTCGTCTAATTACATTCCTAGACTTCAATTCTGACAGAGTAATTAGATCTCGCTTCCTACGAATTGAACTTGCTTTGACAAAGAGCCCGTCGAGACAGGGCTTATTACTGTGAATGCAACACTTCGGTTAAGTGCCACGTTAATATGATGTAAGTTAGCTAATATTGGAATAGCTAGATTTTGGTATGACAGTAATTGTACTGATTGTAAGTTCTGTGTGATTCAAATAGTGTTACCGTTGGCGGGAGATGCTTATGTATCGGTTTAAGTGTCAAGCCAAGACGCGAAACTAATATCATTAGATCATAGCAGTGTAAATGCTCTGTTGTGTTCCGGTTTAAAGGACGTTGTAGCCATCGTAACTACTGGTCATATTGAGCATTAGTCCGTTAGCGGCCGTATCGCTTAACATCAGGCGAATGTCATGCTCGTCTCGCCATTCATCGCAATAAAAAAAACGAACTCAGAATCTTATGTACACACAATCTCAGAGCAATATATTATAATAATATAATCTCTATGCAAAAAGTAACGTCGATACGCACGAAGCACTTATGATACTAAAATAAATTGTGTACCCAAATATTTTATTGTTTAATTATTTTTAAAAACAATTCTATAAAAACAAATGTCACTAATCTACGCCACAGTATGTTGTTCATTACTTATTACTTAACAACTCAATTAAGTCAAGAAATAAATAAAACACCAAAAAAGTAATTAACTTTCACACCAAGCCGCAGTCTGAAATAAATACGGCAGCGATTCTATCCTGTCAAACAATTCGCTTCATGGAAAAGCAACAATCGACATAACAAGAATATATCGCTCTCGTGTCACGGTATTTCCTGATTCCAGCCATTATAATATGATCCACTTTCTCTTGTAATCTGTTCTTCAAGACGATAGTCGCAGGTGTCACCAGACGTTGGTCGTGTAAGCTATCCTTTAGCTAACTTCGTTTTAAATTTAGTGCATCAGAACGCATGCGCATGGCACGTCTTGCGCGTACGCATCTTCGACATTCCGGTTTGGTGTTACGATATTTTATTTGACAAGTCCAATGACCGAGCCGAGACATTGAAATATACATGAAGTTTAAAAATAAATCTTAAATTCAAAGATAAAAAATAAGTTCCATTTTTCAAAAATTTTATTGAATTATTCAAATGTAAATTGAATTATTTAAAATGTTCTTATTTTGATGTATTTTAAATGCGCGGAGTGGTTGAAAGATTGTCAGTTGATATGAATACGTTTGTGTGCCGTGTTTTAATATGTATTGTGGCACAGGGTGCTTTTCAAGAACTCAAACTGTATGGATCCCCGACTCAAGCCGAGGTGCAGTGTGTCAACACTTTTGAGGTAAGCTGAATTTTATTTTTGAAATATATTTTGATTCATATTATTGTAGAAAAAAAAATACACATGAAATTAAAGTAGATTTCAAAAATTGGTTGTTCCAATAATACTTTCAGAGTTGTTCTTATTTTATTTTAAATTGTACTTAAATACATTCCTCAATAATATTTCTATTACGAAAAGTTCATTATAATTCATTATGATAGTTATTAGACACAGTTTCCGGCTCTCAATAAGAACATAATATTTGATTATTTCATAACATTTTAGTTTTCAGTAAACGACACGAAAAAATTTATATAAGCAGAACAAAATCATTTAAATTTAGAAATAAGTACATTGAAAGATTAAAAAGTACTTTTATTTAGTAAATATTTTATATAACATGCATTATGAAAATAATATTTCTAAATTATTTTTGCCTACAAAATATAAATTTTTCCACGTTTCGGCAGGAAATTGGTAAAGGCAGCGACGGCGATGAAATTGACATTGACAATTTCTTGGTGATTACAAAACAATTTATACGTTTTATGTACGCTTAACTTCACTAACACGTTTGTGGTGTCTGATATGTTCCTTATTAACATATACATAAGGCTTATAATACAATTACCATACATACTCGTACAATAATCACGTTGTGCACCTAATTGTGTGTTTTTGTGAGAATTGAAATGTTCTCCTTAGATATACTCGTATAGGTAATACTTCCCTGCAATTGATAGTCCGACCGTAGAATATGCAGACAAAAGGCAATTGGGTACCTATATATCATTTCATTTCATTGGACATTCTTCTGGCTCTTAAAATTTTTAACGCGGACAAAAATTTAACAAATTTAATTCAATCGCATAAGAACAGGATTGTCTTAAATAATTTTATGTATATGTGCATTCAGACTGCATTTTTATGGTAGGAGATTATATGGGAAATAAAAATTTCTACTGAAATATGTCAGGTTTGAAGTTACTTAATTAAGCTACTAACATTTTGCAAATGGTAATTTTCATTAAACTAATAATATATAATACACTCCTTGTCCTGACAGACTTCACTAACACGCTTAAACCTGTGACGTCAGCTTTCCAACTTATATGCAGTTTCACGGCTTTAGTCACTTCAAGATGCAATAGTTATTTGTTCACTCAAAGGGCATTAAACCCACTGTATGTTACTGCTACACAAACTCATAATGAAAACAATAAGTGCATTTATTTCTATATCAAATAATAATATATTATATGGTAATAACAATTTAATTGTTCTTCGACTTGTCAAGCGAAATAGTATGACATTATATTTAATTATTTCGGAAGTTCATGCTTGTATCGCATAAAAGATGGCATAAAGGCTATTAAATTTGGCAAGCTTATTTCCGTCTTAAATGTAATAAATCCGATTTCCGAATAACTAAGAGATATTTAAAACCGGAAAACTCACACAAGATTGATTGGTGATATGATTTCTAATTTACAGCAGAATAATATGTATACGTATTATAATTATGCTACTATTTCTCAGTTACCCTGTGCAATATAATAAAGATACGACTAAAGTAGCCGATCTGGTTACTATAAGAACGGATCTTTGTATAATTCTCTACAAGACATAACTTTTTCATTACGTCCAATCTAAACAAAGATACATATATATATACCAAAACTGACCACCCCGAAAAGGTCGGCGACCGTTCACAGCAGTAAGAGGTCCGATATAATCCTATGATTGAGCCATTGTCTCGGTAAACAGAGATAACTTTTATTGGGGCTTAAGATAAGGCCCTGCCGCACATTAGCAATAAAGCAAATTGCTCGCGAAATTGACGTAAAATTAAAAACGAGCCGGCCGCACAAATACCCGGCCTTAATTGGCCCGAATTGGTATGATGTTGATGAGTCTATGACGACATTGGACATCTGGGTCATAGTTTATTGATTTTTGGTTTATGTGCAGTACTCAATTTTAGCACGATTTCAGCATAAAATTGGACGACGTCGTGAAAAAAATAATTTTGATCGAATGCAGAGAAACATAAATTTATTATAGTAATGAAATTTTGATAATGTAGATAATTGTAATGAAGATTAATTTATTGTTTTCTAAAAGTACACCTACAGCGAGAAAGTGATGTAGTAGTGAAAGGCAAATTATACAATATTATATTGATGAGATTCTTGATGGTTTTCACACCATTTAAGTACCAGTGCATTCATTTTTTTTGTGTATAGGAAATATGTGTAATTTATCACGTACCTACATCAAAAACCTTATTTTAGATTAAGGATGTTATTTGGAGGTCGTGTTAATCAGCTTATCGTAATATCAGTAACGAAACTAAACTAAAATTTTATTACCATCACCCTCAGTTTTATACTTCAACGTAATTCCAACAATTATCCTTATATCCATTCATGTTCGCTCAATCCTATTAATTGATAAAAGCCAAGGCTTTGTTTTTTAACCGAAGTTCTCAGGAAACGGGGCTTTTTATCCAGATTATATGCTAATGCGGACCAAGTTATGCGTTCGCCGGCACCCGAATTTAAATGAAGGCAAAAAGCGCATATGTCTCAGATACAGGCTTATTATAAAAGTGGTTATTCTTGTTTCAAACGCCCTGCCCCTGTGGTCGTTTTGTTTTGATATAACCGACATCTGAATGCTCGTGTTGAGACTTTTATTTTCCTTTTCAATATCCTTGAATAGTTTTTAATCAATTTCTTTTGTATAACCTAATGGCACGTGCTTTAACATTATAAACACAAAACCTTCTAAAGAAAATCCACATTTTCTTTCTTTTGCATACAGTAATGTCAATTTTTCGTTGGATCAATTTTAATGTTTAAACTACGCAGAAGATGATCTAACAATTTCCCAAATAAATCGAATGAAAAACTCACACAAAGTAGATATTATAGCTCTATAAAATGAAACCTGCATCCACTATCACTAACAAGCAGACGATGGCAGATTAATAAGTAAAATCAATTTTAATTTCAAACTATATCAGGCAGTAGGCTTATCGCTCTCAGACATTGAACAGGTAGATTAGAAAATAGCTACTTACCTGATCCTAGACTTTCTATATCCCAATACGTACCGCGGCAAGTTCGTATAGATTCTTATATTACTCTTTAATGCAGCAAGTCTATCGCACACTAAGGCTGACTTTATTATTTATTTACATACTTTATTGTAAACCACATTAAAAGGGAGTTACGCAAAAACAGTTACATAACTTGAAACTAAAGTAATGGTTACAATTGGCGACCTTATCGCTACCTGAGATCTCTTCCAGGCAACCTTTGGATGGATTAAATAATTATTATTACTACGTATATTATTATCGAAAGCGATACATTGCTATAAAGTTAATATAAGATTTAAGTAGATCTTAGTGTGACAATTAAGACGTACAATTTTATTTAAAAATAATGTGTCTGTAGGAAGTCAGAAATTATAATTATTATCAATATTAAGAGCTCTAGACTTTCAACATTTTAAAGTTTGATAATTAATAGCTACCATGGCCATATTTTGTTAATGTAATCAGAATATAAATAAATCCTTATAATATAATATGGAAGCTTGGAGATTCTATTTAATGAAACAGTGGCTACTGGCTAGCCAATTTCTCCCATTTCAATACAAAGATAAAACTCAAACATTTATACATTAAAAACAGATTTTCGACTTTCCTAAATGTTTTGTTTACAAAATATAATATTTCAAAGATATTCTATCTATTTAAATTTGCGCTAAGGTTTAAAATGCGGCTGCTATAATCACTCGCTCAAGCGCTCAAAGATTCTATATTGTTTAAAACCGATAGACATTGAATAGGACGTAAAAGTTGCTCCAAGTAATTTCAATGTAATATTGTAAAGTAAATGTACGTAAAAGAGAATGAAAAGCCGGAGATATAGTTTGCAAAGCCATTTTACTAGTCATTTAGGATACATACTCGAAAATTTTAAAATTGATGTTATATTAGCTAATAGATACTACACAAAAAAATGGAATACAATAGATCGAATAATCAATTAGGTATCTTATACAAGATAGATTTTTTTACTGACGAATATTTTTGCGTTGCGTTTTCATAGTTGTAACGTGGCCTGTTTTAATAAAAAACGCAGATATTTAACACTCTTTTAAAATACTAATTGAATAGAGCATTTGATCTTGATACGGGCTGTTTACTTGGACTAAGCTATATCCGATATACCTATATTTGAAAATTCCAAGTGGCAACATTATTAGATGAGTAAGATTAAATTACTAATTCCACATATAGTAAATTGAGTCATAACTGCCTGATCCGTAGTAATACACAGCACCCTCGAAAACAGCGATCGCATGGCAAAGCACAAACAGTTACGCTCGTATATTGTAAACAAACTTGGTAGCAGAACATCGGATTGCAATCAGGTTGGCCGTGGGCATGTTGGAGTAGCTAGCGATGTTGGAAAAATAATTAACTAGGTTGAAGATCTTAGTATTAGTGTTGAAATGCCTTCATTCCACTTTGTCTATCCGTAAGGCTGATGCAGTTTGCTAGTGGCCAAACCAAGGCGCTATTTGTCCAAGAAATTTGGCTATTCAGACAGTATTTATGCCTCTGTCGATACGTATCGTTTGCAGATAATGCGATAAAAATTATCTTTTTTAAAAGTAAAACTTAATATTGATTTGTATTCTGCATAATGATATCGTCCAGTTTTGTAATACATTTTTGAATCCAAAAATTTACACACAATGGAGTGCCTGATCTGGATTGATAAACTTAAGTTTCAAAACGATATTTGTTCCTAAAAGATTAATGAAGCGCCTAGACAATTAATATGTGAACTAGTCTAAGAAACTGGATCTACCCATCTCGCTCTAGCGAAATAAGTAAGAGATACTGTTTTCCAGCTATATCACATGTAGTGAGACACAGGTATCAATATGTAATTAGCATATTATCTGGCAGTATGATAGCTACAATCTTAACCTACGTCAAATCCGATACTAAATTACTCAATATTTACAGCACAGCAAATTTCCATGCAGTTTCCAGCATATTATCTTATTTAATGTAATCAGATAAAGTAGAATAAATCGATAAATAGTATTTAAAATTCTCGAACGATTATTTCTCCGTTGGTGATTCCGGGTTTGATTTTTACATTACTTCAAGAATATACATGTATATTTGCATTACAGACATTCGTCTAGATTACGGCGTTTGGGAATGTATTGTGTTGTAATAGCAACCACAATATAAGTGTACGGGCTGAGACGATCCCCGTACAGCTTGGATTGATAGTAAAAGTCCGGAGTGGAAATAAATGTTTATTTGATAGATTAATTATTATAAATGATAAAATGATAGAATGATATGAGCACGCGCTACCGATTGCTATGTACTGTATTTGCGTACTGTCGACTGTTATAAAATTATGCATGGTAGCGTAAACTGCTGACAAAACAATATTGTACGTGCTAGCCCGTACAATAAGAGTAAACCTAGTGTGGGATGGAAGATAGCCCAGAGTGACGAGGTAGACAGGGATACCGTTGGTGCCACACACAATTCATCAAGCTTAATATCGATTTCTGTTCCCAATCAGGATCTTTTCTATTCCCAATCCTTATGTCATTTTAAGAAACGATAGAGTCCATTCTAACCCCACTATAGTCATAATAAATAAATTCCTTACTACTTATAAAATCCTGAAAATCGCTTCCTCCCATATCCAAAACGCAGCTTAAAGGAGTCGATGTCACATTGTCAAGTGTATCGACAACACGCTTGTCGTGTTTACTTTCCGTATTACATGCCGACTTTCGACAAACTATATCGATTTAGGTAGCCTCCAGCACAAAACTCGCCCTGGAATTTCTGTACAGAGCTGTACAGTATAGTACAGTCTCTGTAAATGAATGAAATGAATGAATGAATGAAATGAAATGATGGGTGGTATTGTTTGAGTAAAGTACTGAATTTAAAAAACATTGTTAGCCATCTGTAGCAATCCATTGGACATAAGCCTCCATGACGAACGATATTAAGTGACCCTTTACTTCTACCAATACCCAAACATCCATTCTGAGAAAGCAGGGGATCCATCCAGCCCGGAAATTTAAATACTAGATTTCAGAAACTCCAGTCATGTCCCTGTTAAATTTATTTAACGCTTATTACTTTGGTTCTACGAATACTCAATTTTAAATAAAACTATTCAGTAGGGACGAGACACATTTGGAACGAACTTGAACTCTCTGTAACTGCAGTGCATGTTTAGTCGTATGTCTAATTTCACGATGTTTAATATTATATCTTAATTCCTCAAAACAGATGATTTAACTCAAACTAAAGTTGCCACCACACCACCAACCCACACAAAGCGTAGTAAACCTATACCTATACATAAGAGAAGCTTTTGTAAACCGACGTCCATTATACCAAGCAGATAAGAAGTAATATAGCGGTTAGTTGATAACGCAATAAGCAGGATTATTTATCCTCTGTATCCAAACTTAGCCAGAAACTTTTCACTTTTGATTCAGTAATCAAACATGCGATATACATTCATAAGAACAAACTTCCCGTCCACCTTTGTTCGCGGGGCGGGCAAACACTCATGAGTCGCTATCACTAACGACTCTCGTGTTTGTAGAATAAGTATTCGCGTACAGTCGATAACTGAAGATGTTGGAAATTAATTTTACTCTCCTCACGTTAGGCAGCGATTTTGTTGTGCTGGACCCCTGGCAGTGCGAAGTCTAGCTAGTCTGCCTGCGAAGGCAATAAAAAAAAGTTTCTAGAAACGACAGATGGATTAACATATTCGATATCGTAAAACACTAGTTATTGGAACTAATTATGTATGTGTAGGTTAACTAGGCCAGGAGACACTGTCTAATAAAAATGTTTTTTGATTAAGTACAAGCTCGACTTAACAAATAGAGCCTATGGGATCTTCAGTGTAAGCAGTGAAATGTCATCGTCAGTTTCATATAAAATGATCAACAAATGATATACAAGTGGATGATCGTACAAACCGTTTGTGGCTGGATAACAGTCCAATAGATTTTAATAGGCTTACGGTGACGACTTATCGATATATAATTTATGAATATTGTTTTTGCAATAAGTGATTTAACTAAAGCTTCTAAATTTTAGCATAATATATTGGTTTTGCTTCATAATGTTCAAAATTATCTATTATGTCAATCTAGAAAATTAATCCGTGCATACTAGTGTTCAGCCACGTACCACGCTCGTATTTTTATATCAAAATACATATGTTATCTCATAAAATAAAGAGTTATTATCATTGTAATTATACTTAATACGATATAGATTATAATGATTGAATACTCGACCAACAAGTATTATTATGTAATACTGTAGATTCTAAAATATGTATTTTGTGTTCCAAATATGTACTCACAAGCAAAAAATAGGTAAATAATGAAATTTACAATCAAATTTAATTACTGCGAATTCCTTTAATAAGCTGGCTCACAATCATGACCTTGATATATTTAACTCTAAAGCATCGGCAGTCTGGCGTACAATGTCCAAAAACTGGTTTAACGCGGTTCAAGAGATATAAGTTATTTTTCTAGTGTTAATCCTAGTATTATTAAATGAATCCTAGTAAGTTATTTAAATGTGAAAGCATGTAATTGGTTAATAGTAATGTAAACATTGTATATTACCTACATATTATATAACTGTTTGTTTTCCGAACAAAATAAAAAATAAAATAAAATAAAAATAAAGGTAAAATATATAGCTGATGAGCTTTATACCCATCTAAACTCAGGTTGCATTTACTGTGAAGAATTTCCTTAGATTTATTTGGTACACATAATATAACTGACCGACTCCCACACTTCCCAATAACTCATCGCAGTCAAATTAAAGAGAGTCAAATCGTGCGCTACCTTACCGTTCAATTAAACAAAACTGACAAAACAACAGTCCTATTCCAGAATTTGAATGAAATAAAATGTTCCGAGTAGGCCAGTAAGCTCAAACAGCGCAGTAAAAATATTAAATATAACACTGTTGTCCGTGGCGGTACGTGACATAATGGCGAATACACTCCTAGCTTGTCAGTCGTCACCTCGCTCAAACAACTCCGGATTGTGTACGCAACGTTGATTGGATATATGATAACACGCCTTTTATTTATTTTTACGCTCAAAATAGTACATTTGTGTGAGTTTCTCTGAAATATCTGGATCAAATATTTACTGAGAGCTGAGCTTAAAGTCGAACATAAATCATAAGCTAACTGTTCAGCAAAACTACACTAAACCATAAATGTGTGTTTTTTTAATTGTCTTGAATGGCGCGACAAGCATGCCATTTGCCAGATGATATAACGATAGGCCGAAAACAACAAATTATAAGTCCATCATAACCACTCTCATTCAAAAGCTAAAATTCCTTTGTAAATTGCCACCAATCATTTACGGCCCCCAACACACATTCGTCGCATTAAGACCAATAAAATACCAGCCAGTAACAATAAAATATATTGAAAAGTTTTCGCAAGTAGCCGGCAAAGTGCAGCGGCCGCAACCGCAAATCGGTCGAGTTAGGCTAAGTGGAGTTACACTCACTCAACCACTCTATATAATTCAAATAACATTCAGCAACTTGGATTCAGTTCTATCTGTTTATTATATAAGTTGCCACTCCAGTGAAGGATAATGGCTAAGTTGGGTTGCTAGTTCACGTCTTGTAAAAATTGGCTAAAACATTATATTTCAGATAAAATTTCTTCATAACCTAACTGAATATAAAAGTGAGATAGTGTGGGGCCAGGTCCATGTATGTGAAGGTTGGGTGTATATCAAAAAAATATATAAATAATAATCAGCTGATTTGGTGCAGTTAATAGTTTGATAACTCATCAACATTTGCTTTGTACATTAAGAAACAATAAGATAACTTATCCACGGTAGGTGTGAGTTTAATCCCAGATTAATTCTAAGAATGTTGAGCGCTCAACACACCAACAGCCGCATTCATATATATATATATATATATTTTAATATGTATTATGTAGTTCTTTGGCAACCACTTTAAGAGGAAACTCTATACTAAGGAACTATTTATTTATTGTCATTAAATGTCACTGAGTATACACATCACCAAAGCACATAAATGCCACTTAATAGCAATATTTCTATCACTAACTAACTAACTAACATCACTACTGATTAACTATATTTGAATGTGTTACTAACCAAACAAAAGTTTTAGAATTATATAAGCCAATAATGAAGCTGTCAATAATATAACAAAAACCTAAACTATGATAGTATATTATAAACCTTAAAAATATACCTATCGCCCTTGTTAAATGTTTTAAATTTATGAATATTTGACAATAGACTTAATAAAATTTCTGTGCGACTAGTTTAAAAAGTATAGATTTACTTTTAATATTTCCGATTTACAATTTATAAATTAAATTTGTTAAACCTTTATATTTCTTAAATTTCAATTATTTGCTCCCCATGGAAAATGATTTCCAGAAATAATTTCACGTTACTAAAAACTAAATATTTCCCAATTTGTGAAGTTATATTATTATCTAAGATTATTATGTTAATATTTTGAAACGAAATATGACTTTCTTTAAAATTATTTTGGATCCAATTTAAATGCAAGGGAAGCCAATGAGAATCGTGTAATATGGACTGTGATTCTATAGAATATATTCCTTATCTCATCGTTATAAATTACTTGACTTGTGTATTGTATTCCTTGAACTTCCTATCGTTAAAATATATAAGTATATTTTGTAAAACAGGTTTCCTCAAACCTCTAACACAAAGCGATTACCCTGCACGATCCATCACAATGTTTGCCTTCACAAGCACCCCTGTAATTAATTGTTGAATCCAGGTGGACCAGGAAGAAGGGGACACCGAGGGCTCGGGAAGGTACGGGACCATCCCACCGTTCCCCCCGCCACCCCCTGGATTAGACGGTACGTAATGTCTGATAAACAAATGACTACGTAGTAATGTTAGATATATGGGATAGAGGTTAGCTCTGTTTGTGTGTATTGTTTGTGATGTGTTAGGAGCAAAGTACTAACGACCTTATTCATAGACAGATTTGAAACCTATTTAGTTTTCGAATGTTTTGTCGTCTTCGCTCAAACTGAATTCTATAGTCGTTCGAAAAAGGAAAAACATTCGATAGCTAAAATAGGTTTTAAATCTGTCTATAAATAAGGCCGTAAATATGTTGTTGAGTGGTTTCGTACTGAAAGTTATGGGTCTTCCTGTATGAAATTTAGCATCTCATACCATGACTGTCACACCACATCATTATCTACAGCTGTAACAAGTCCAGTTCTTAACATGTGCTTCCGACAAGAATGTTCTTTTACACTTTAAACTGCCCTCTCTTTCTGCTTTCCTTATATCCGTCCCATGGTTCCCTGTGAAAAATTGCCCAGAACGATAACGTCGCTATTTGTATCTACTTTTACTTTTTATGAATGTGTTATGTTTTTTATTCTAAGACATTTTTTCTCTGCATTAGAATAAATAAAACATTTTCTGCAGCGTCAGTTTAATTTCATTTATTCATACATATTACGATATTATTAATTAAATTATATACGATAGTAACATTTTATTTATTTTTCAGGCTATTCACTGCGACTACGAGGAGAAAAAGGAGATCGTGGATCCAGGGCAAGATTATTTTTTTATATACTAAAATATGTTATCAAAATATATAATTACATATTTATGAAATGGTTCAAGATAACACTTATTTGGTAGGTGACCCAATGTGGTGACCGGAACGAATACTTTGCACGGGTTATCGACTACAAGTGACAATATTAATTATGTTTATTGTCTGACAAGCAACGATATCTTTCAGAGATAAATTTTACTTGCTTTAAGTGGTAATACATTTTCAAGTACCTACACAACTTTCTTGAAAATTAAGAAAAGTTAACATCATTCGATTGCAAAAAGTGTGTGTGTATTTATTTCGCTCCAACAATATGAATTGGCAATTATACATTATTTACATAAATATTATTGCACATCTCAATGTACGTAAAATGCGAATCAGTATCGCATAACCGGATAGATTTCGCACAAAGCTCTTGAATCCATTGTTTCGATACTGGATTTACGACTGTCGCCGCCAAAATCGCGTGTGGAATTTCATATAATTACGAGTACGACACAACGTTACGACAGATTTATTACGATTATTGTTTAAACAACATTGTTTTAAAGTATGTACGAATTAAAGTTGTTCCGCGGAAATTATTCGCATGGTTGTAATTTTTGGAACAAATTGGTCATGTATATGTGTGGTTTTTAATATTGTTATGAGAAACAGGTTAGAAACTATGAAATTAATGCAGCAAGGGTTGTAAAAAATCATATTTATTGTCAATATTCTTTGAAAACAAAACAATCCTATGTTTTATTGCCTTCAATACTATGTCAAGGAGACTAGCGATGATGAAAAACTTGAGAAGCGACATCATTAACTACCAATATATAACTATAGTCAACACCCAATTTCTAACCCTAACAAAAACCAAATACATAATTGAACATTTATATCGCGTCGCGTGAAGGGTACTTCGGGCCCCTCGTGCCATGATATAGAGCCATTACAGTACACTTAACACTGTGTTTGTTGATAGTGTGGGGTAGGTTGGGCCCTGCGTACTCCGACATGCACTCGAAGTTTCGAGTGCGCTTCAATCGAATTGAATTCCTGTATTTTTGCAACCGCTTTTTGAAACTTTGTATAGTTTTGAGCACTTCTTTCAGTTGTGTGGTTTTGATACAAAGGATATAGTTAAAGTGGGTTGAAATTATTTCAGTTTTAATTTTGATGAGATTTCGACAGAGTCGACTAATTGAATATTGACGTTGGTATGGGATGTAAATTTTAAAATTCTTCTACTCATTGTCTTGACTTGAGGGTGTATCCCCATCAATCGACACTGGAAGTGGAAATTATGGAGAGAATATAATGGTGGAAACTACTGGGTAACAGACAGTCGTTGTTATCATAGTGTAAGTAATCACTACGTTCTAGTTGGTATGTCTTCAGAGAGTGATCGGTAATTGTTTGAGTAGAGAGACTTACCGCCTACTCACCCACCACTACAACTCCTGTCCGCCAGGATTACAGGCGTAAAGAATCGACACCGAGCTCCGGGGCTCGGCGA
Source organism: Deilephila elpenor (assembly GCA_949752805.1). NCBI lineage: Eukaryota > Metazoa > Arthropoda > Insecta > Lepidoptera > Sphingidae > Deilephila > Deilephila elpenor. The sequence goes on along the minus strand of OX457107.1, from coordinate 9,023,711 downwards.
GTCTCTTAAGGACACTAGCCTGTCTAACCCGCATCGAAATTAAACAGAAAGAAAAAAAAGGAGGAGTTGGAAACAAATAATTATTAACTATCCGCATCAAAGCAACAAAAACTTGTTTGAGTAACACACCAATAAATAATGACGTAGAATTATTTCATTAAAATATGTGAACCCAGCGCATCTAGGGTATAAAGTACCCGGTAATATATCAACAATCTACCTAAAAACGTGGATATTAAAATACTCAATTTTTAAAATAATTTATTCACTCCAATTTTGTCGAAACATACTAACTCAAATTTTCTCTTTCTCCTGAAAACGAAAGTACTAAATTTATAATTATTGTACCAAAATTTCTAGTATCTTATTTATCTTAGATGTTTATCAAAATATTATTTAAAATTTCAATAATTAAGATAGAAAACGCTTATGTGTCGTTAATTGAAGTAAACAAATCTACGAGTATTAACTTACTAGTTGCTATCTTACTGTTATTAAATGAATCTGTATAAAAACACAAACACCTGAAGTAATTAATATAGGAATAAGGTTACATTAAAAATATTAAAAGTGAAGTGTCCATTTTTGCTGAGTTTCTCCGAGAACGCTGTTTCAGTAAGATGTCCTAGTAAAATTATGAATTTCTTTCGTGCAAGCATTTTAAAATTGCATTTAAAAGTAGCAACTCTCTTGAAATTTCTAGATATTTTATTACTCGAGTTTGTTTACAAATGAAATAAGATGTGTGGTTTTTTACAATTTATGCAATGTTAAGTATGTTTTCGTGTGGATAACATCCACATTATAAATATCAGTTTACATTATTTCTAAGGCTGTCTATATATCTGTCTACGTGGTTTTAGACAAAATATGTTTTTGCCATAGTTTTTATTTACAGGTCCGATGAAGCGGAAAAATAATTAGACGTTTACTTCTAAAAGCTGTTCCTTCAACTGTTTTCCAACTTTTAATATCATTTAGAGTATACTATAATTACATATTTTTAATTAATTATCCATAATTATAAAACGTGATTTTATTAATTTTAAAACTCTTTGTTCCACGATTACTAATCTGGATACATTACAGGGACCGCCCGGGGAATCGATCAGGGGTCCACCGGGACCACCAGGTCCTCCTGGGCCCCCAGGACCTCCAGGAACAGCGATAACAGAAGTTGCTGCATCTGGGGATGAGGTAGGTACAAAACATTCGTAATTTATATGAGAAGAACGAATATTGGCAGTTTATTAAACCCCTCTCAATCGTACTCTCGATTGTAGAGGAGGCTCGTGCCCTGCAATGGGGCGTATATGGGCTGATATAGATAGATAGATAATAATTTCAAAATATGATTTTATTTTAATTCTTAGCAATTCTGTAAATGTCTGTTTGGTACCCTACCGGATTTCACAAGTCATACTGATACTAAAAATAGCAAAGCAACACCGTCGTTCGTTTTGATGTCGTATTTTCAAGTCCTAATTATTGGAGGAAAGTATTTTACGGAAAATAAAATAGTGTTGGTTTTGTTTGCTTTTAGTTCCTCGGTATAATGTATTAGACACGTATTTCGAAATTTTATAAATCATAGCTAAGGGCAAAATTGGGGCCGCAAAATAATATGCACCAGCTATTTACTTCGGTATTAAATACTAAAGTACTCTTCATAGTTTACGAATGAAAAAACGTATAAATATTGTTCCAAAAATATATTCACAACTAACAAGACTACAACAAAAACCCACATTCAATCAATACCCCGGCCCCAAACAAAGCACTTGATACCTCCCTCTTGTATTTCGGTTGTTAGACTTCACGTACTAACAAGACAGCGACGGTACATTCACGGCTATCATTTCGTAGCTGGACCATATCCATAGAAGTCTAGACCTCAGGTTCTCATTTAGCCTGCGGGCTTCACCTGCCTCTGTAAACTGAAGGTTGGGGCTAGGACTTAGTGGGTGGCGGTAGCGATTTGGTTCATTATTTTTGTGTGGGTCTTTTTTATTAGAAATGTTTGTGGAGAATAGGGTCCAGGAATTATCAAAAATTCATTAAAAAAATCAATTAAGTAAATATTAATATTGAAAACCACATAATAGTTCATTACTTAACAATTGAGTCATCCACTTAACACATTGAAATCAATTACTTAATTTCATCCAAACAAAATAAAAACTTTAAAAAAAAACAGAATATTTCCAACAAGGCGAAATGTGGGTGTCCTGGTGGCGCCTCTGCCTACCCCTTCTGAGATAATGGCGTGGGTTTATGAATGTATGTTTTTAAAATAAAATGAGTAATTTTGTAATATAGCCCAACAGGGATTCATTGTCTCATCATTTTTCTTTATTCTGGGACCTGTATGTTGAGATTTATATCTACTAGCATAGATATTAGTTACGGTCTTATAACACTATTAATTCACGTTTTAATATCCGAACGTCTCGCTCGGTACTAAGTGGCTCGCCTTACAAACATAATGGCACTATCTTTGCTTACCTCGGCGGCCACAATGCGACTCGTATCAGCTATGAACTTGAATAGCCTATTGAAAACAACTTTTCACATAGATGGCCACTTCGGCCTCGTCGCAAACTCCATTATAAATTTGTTAGACATTTTGGAATTAAATTTTAGTAGGGCTTCATTTTATTAAAATAGTTACAATGTTTTGAATAGACTTGTAAAGTAATTTGTAATATAGGAATATGCAAAATAATATGTAGTTTCATCTCAAATCATAATATTATGTATTCATATATCGCACTTGTTAAGACCCATACGTTCAAAAACAATTAGGTTATTGGTAAGTGCAATAAAGGTTTATTTCACAAATTAAAATAATTATATGATACTTCAATAATGTTACTATAAATTAAAACAATATACAACATTTTTGCTCGGAGCTTCGCGTATGTAACAAGGATTATCGCGTTCACCAAATTATAGCATAATTTATTATATTTTGATGTCAGGTGTGTATGCTGTAATACCGTAAAATTTTAATCAAATCTGTTCCGTAGTTTTTGCGTGAAAGAGTCGAACATCTATACATGATCAGGAATTTTCAAACTGTTAATATGGAAACAAAAATAGTAACACAGTAGAATAGTAAAAAACATATTTATCAGGTAATCACGCTGATAAAAATAATAGCATTACATTATCAACTTACTAGAACAAACTTATTTTTCTATCATCCGGAACATTTTTTGTCACAATTGTGGAAATATTGTCGGTGGCCATCAAATTGGTCCGGTTTGGTCGTAACAAAGTTTATTATACTCTTGGCGCCAATCCTCCATTCGATTTGCCGATATCGATTAAATTGATTTGCTCTCGGGGAGGTTTTTGAGCCGAATTGTCTCGATAACAATGTTAACTAATCGAATCGGCTGATTCCACTACACTGAATGTTCCTTTCTTTTACTATACCTTTCGATGGTCCGGCCTACGTAATTTCATTTCCAACTTCAGCTGAAGTGGCGTTCGATTGTACTCTAGCGAAATCAATTAAATTATTGTCGGGGAGATGTCCAATTAAATATGCAGTAGAAAACATTTATATATTTTTATTAATTACAATTATTTTCTTATTTTCTGCTAGCTTCAGAGGAGTGCCGTAAAGGTCAGTCAAATTTAAGTCATAAGAATATTATTTTTGAGACGTGTGACTTTTTGTGGTGTCTAGATAAAATTTTATACAAAGATTATTCACTGTATACTTATATAGCGATATAACAAGTTCTATAAACTGGAAAACCGAAATAAATAAATCAAGTTAACATGAATTATGCGTTACTCCATCAAGCAAGCAACTACCAAAATTAGTGAAAGAAAATGGAACAAATAGGTCCGATATTATTATGATGTCACATGCTCTCAACTCTGTTGCATGCTAAATAGACAAGTTCTGATTAATAATGTCCTCGCTAATAGATTCGCTATTATGTCTGATCACTAAAATTGTCCAACGCACGAACCACGTCATATCAATCGAAATAAACGATTTATTTGGAGATCGAATTGTTCAATACTAGGCTCCATAGATTTGATGGAAAATAGGATTCGACTTTGACTGAGCAATTTGCTTATCTAATGTTGAGTAAGCTGTCGCTCTTAAACCTAGAATTTTCCAAGAGTCACCCAATAAAATACATTACGATAAGGAGGAAGATGCAAGGAATTTTGAGCCACCGTTATTCTCTAACGTCTCATTACCTAATTCGTCACTCACTTAGGGTATCTTTTTGGGGTTGATAATCAGAAGTTATCACCCACATCCCCCAACATGTTCCAGAGAATTAATAAAGGTTGCTAGATACAGGGTGCTTCCAAAAAGACTAGTTTGAGAACGAGACTGACTGACAAGTTTGACTGATTCAACATACTTGGGATGGGTCCATATTCATAATTTTCTTTTGCTGTTATTGATAATTATGTTAATAAATTTGTTTTACACCAGCAAATCTTCGGCGAGAACTACGCGTCCTTGGGACAATGCGGGTGCAACTCCACCACTATCCTAGCTCTGCTGCAAACTGCTCCAGAACTCAAAGGACCTCCGGGACCGCCCGGGATCGTTGGCGCTGATGGAAGGAGTGGACCTCCTGGGATACCTGTAAGTATTTTAACTCGTGTGGGATAATAAATTGAACAGGAGGTTAATTTCACGTGTGCTAATAGTTTTCTTTGATGAGGATTTTCATGTATAATATTGGAGGCTATAGTTACAAATTAATGTAGATTTATTGTTATTGTATAATTTATGTATTTAGTGTAATCGTTGCGACAAACGTATTAACTCAAATTGTCAACCTAAATAATATGGAATTATATTTATGTAGTTTTGTCTAGAACATGGTCTAGAATGGTTCATGGGCGGCAGTGATCATTTACCATTAGGGAACCCTGTTTGCTCGTTTGCCGGACCTATGCAATTTTTTTTTTGTTATTAGCTCATTCAACTAAAACTAAAACAAACTTAAGTCTTCGCCCCCGTATTTTTTGAATAACCGAAACTTTGGAAATTAACATTTTTTTTATCATATGTCATAAACCCTTCTAGGGTCAAACTGGCGCACCAGGAGAGCGTGGTCCACTTGGTCCTCGAGGGGACAAAGGTGACAGAGGAGACATCGGGCCTCGAGGACCAGAAGGCCAACCTGGGCCAAAAGGAGAGGCTGGAGTTGATGGCCGGCCTGGCATTTCGGGGCCACCCGGCCCGCCCGGGCCTCCAGGAACATCAGACTATAGCAACTTTGACGTAAGAAATTAATAAAATATTGATAGCAGCTTAAGCTTAAGTAATGCTTAATGAATTAAATACAAGTGGAAATTGTACAGTGATACACAGGGTTATTTTCATTCGAGTGCACAATTTTTTACAGGAAGTTGAAAATCATGAATATAGCCAATTAGTAAAATAATTAGTAAAACAAATAACTCAGACAATACCCACGATTCTAATGAGCCCATTCATAAACTATACACACACATACGCGCGCGCGCTACTGTATAAAAATGACCGTTGACCGTGCTCGTAGTAAAATGTTGACTATAATTTTATCATGGATTAGGATTATTTGAAACAAAAATAAATGATTTAATGTGTAAATTCGAATATTTTTGACCATGGGGTTAATAAGTATTCTCTTGAGTATAATAAAACAAATGTGCAGTCTTTGAAAAATAACCCTGTGTTTAGATGATAAATTGCGAATATATAATCTTGTGTTCAGACTTTTAGGAAATAAGCTTGCAGAAAATCCGGCGTATATAGTAAGAAATTGTTCGTTGCCCAAAACATTTTTGTAGAATATGTTAAAAGCCCTGTTGGCCCTATAAGGACCATAATTGAAGCAACTGAAATTGTGTAGTCTGACATTACGTCATTTCATTGTGCAAGTTTAATCAACGAACATTTTACATACAAATAATTGTCATTATTTTAGATTGATATTTGCCTACGCTTGGGTTAGGGTATATTCATATTATGTTTTTGAATATAATCAACATAGTCAACAGGGTTTAAATAACATATTGTATAAAACCAACTATAAAAAATATAGTATAATTATTGTTCTAAACCTCTAATTATAAGGTACATTTTGAACGCTACTACATATCCATAATGCTAATATGTATGTAATTTTATCATTTTCATGCCATCCATTTCTGTTATTTTAGTCCAATTGGAAGCCTAGACAAATATACAAGGTAAGGCATAGGAAATATTCAAAATAATTATTTTTCACTAACGCTTACTGACACGTAATTATTTTCGCTAGAAACACGTCAATTCACAAATTAATAAAAATACATCAGACTCAAACTCATCAAAGCAACACTCATTCACCTGAAATTATACGATCCTCTATAATATAATAAAATATTTATTCAAAAATCCAAGCTGTTAAGCAATCGAAACGTCGGGAAGTTAAAAAATGTAAAAAATAAACCAAATCGCGATAATATCCGTAAAAATAGTTTTATTTGAAAAATCCCAGTCAAGAATACCATTACTTCGACAAAAGACGTACCATCACACCTTAACTTGGGTTACCTTTTGTATCGATAAACATAAGACACCATTTCTCGCCGCTCGGTATACTATTTGGATTTCATTACATTTACTATGAAGTGCATCAATTGCATTCACTGCATGCCATTCCAAAAAATAAACTATAATCAAAGGAATAAGCATTACTCTCCAGTATACTTACAACTGATTAAACGATGCAATCATGATCCAAAAATAATAACCTATAATATTAAACAACTCAAACTCAAAGACTTCCATTACGTGGAAAACAGTATCGTATTTAACAGAACGACGGGCATTTCAATAGTGAATGGGAGAATCGATCTGTTCTCGATTACCTACTCATTGTTAAGTCATTTTGTTCCCGATTGAAACGAATCGCTTTTTGGAGCCGGCTATTGTGTGCGCTTTAGAAAACAAACCACTCTAAACAACTTTGGCGAGCGTCGCAGTGCAGGCCATACAGTAGTATTAATGTGCTAACTTCGCCGACTTGTTACGTTTAGTCGTAACGAAATTGCCTTCGCGTGAATAGCTTTATGGTATTATACAGGGTATATCAAGACTGCAACCGAAAACGAAGCCAGGTGGTAGTATTAGTGACTTCAGACACAATGCAAGTGAACATTTCGCAAAAAAAATCGATAACTCTTTTTGTAATTTTTTACTTATCGTCGTATTTGGGTGATAAATACATAGTTTTCCTAAAATAATGATGCAGACCTCTTTATTTTTCAACACTCAATGGTACGTAAGGGTTTTACTTATTATTTTCGCAAAAACTAGGCTTTTTCCACCCAAATAAGATGATTTTTAAAAAATTCTAAAAAAATATCTGTCGCTGTTTTGGTGACATTTTTATTTGCATCGTGTCTGTAACCACTAAAACTACCACCTGGCTTCGTTTTCGGTCGCGGTCTTGAGATACCCTGTATATACTGTACTGTTTATAAATTATGTCTTGTAGGAAACTGAGTTGGTGCCAAAAGATTTCTTTATCCATAGCTGGGAAATATAAATCTCTCTCTCTCTCGATATCTTCAGCGACAAGAAGTCCACTATTGAAGACTACCTTACCTAGGGCTTTTCATAGCGCCCTAATCAACGCTAATTTTGATATAATCATATGTGTTGTATTGATTATTCCTGCTATTATTAGCATTACCATAATCGAATCATCAATTTGCCATTTGGGTGTTTTAGGACGCACCGATGTTCCAAGTCCTGCCAATGTTATCCAATTTTTCAATAAACGTAATAATCAGATAATCTCAATTACTCACGACTTTAACTCAGAATAATATTGCCTTACCTTTTTATTGATACGTCAAATTGGTTTCAGTGTTGACTTACTGTTCCACCTTTGCTATCGCGAGCCCTTGTCTGCTGTTGATTTATATCGACGATGGGACCCAGATAAGGGAATTTATACATACACCGCGCCACCGACCGTCGCCCGAAACTTTCTTCTCCATGTATCGTCTAAAATCATTTTGAATTTCAGCACGATCGCCGCACCCTTTGTTGGAAGTTATGAAGTGTCCTTTATTGTTAGATTTATTAAAAAGTTTCGTAACGTTGGGTAACAAATTTTAACACGTTATTAAATGCCGAGAATTCTTGTTGACCTACTATGAGGAAATGAATAAAAGGTGTCTTTTGAAGGTATCATAAGGACGACATAGATTTTACGTCTATGATGTTTATTAAATCAATTTTTGGAATACTCCACTATAATTAACAGTTATACCTGCCAATGACAATTAAGTAGGCCTGTGCAGAGCAGCAAGACGTACATAATTATTGGCTAATATTACACTATACACGTAATATGTAGTTCAAACATTTCTCCTCAAAGTACATAGTTTTCTTCCGTCTGCCAAGATATCGTTGATCTCAATCTAAGCTTTCTTTTTAATCAAGAATTTTATTAATATCCTCAATTCTTCGTAAAAATAATATATTCTCTATCACTCTCTTTTCTTACGACAAATAATGCCACGTGGTGGTGGGTCTGCCGCCTTCGCATTCTTCTACACACCCCAACATCATTAAGACATACTAACATGTATATTATCAACATAGTAAAATACTACTTTATATTTAAACCTCAACATAGTAACATACTATTTTTTAATTAAATGAAACAAACTACAGTCATAGAGTTCAAAACATGCTTTCAAAAATATTTCAATTAAAAATTCTGTTTTAAAATTTGGATTAGCTTACATATTTCATTATACTACAGTTTTTACTCAAATAAAACTAGCACGATATTTGAAAAATATTTTTCTGCATGCGTAAATTTTAACTACAATCCATAAAAAAAACCCGGACACTAAACCTCTGAATTTTGCAATTAAATATTTTCTTACAAAAATTAAATTGAATCAGGAATAAAATTAATTACTACCATCATATTCAGGAGTCACTCCTGGGTTCATACGGAGGTGCATCTGGAAGGCCTGGCGCACCGGGACCAAAAGGGGACGCTGGGTTGCCGGGACCAATGGGACCTCAGGGGGAGAGAGGCTTCCCTGGACAAAAAGGAGAAAGGGGTCAACAAGGAGCTTTTGGCGCTAAAGGAGATCGGGTAAGAGAATTATATTTTAATTTTTTTAAATACTGTTTTGTAAACAGAGTTACATTTTATACAACTTTAACTAGCAATACTTCGTTGTTGGTATCCCTTATGTAATTATCTGTCTATTTGTGTATAGAATGTAGGCAGTATTGTGATTCGGTTTGAAGGATATTGAAGCCAGTGATTATTGGACGCTAAGAGAAGTAGCAGCTAATGTATTAGGTTGATAAAAGCAGTACAATGACTTGCAGTGCTCAATAATATTAAGTTCCGAGCGGTATTGCTCTTGTTTATTGGCAGGCGTAAGGCCTACTATCAGGAGAGACCTTCCCTTCAGGTGTTCATGTGTGTGACAGATGCGACACAATGGAGAACAATGGAGAACGTCATAAAATTTTTGATAGCGAGCCTCATATGAGCTCTTTGGACACCGGGAGCGTTTGCTCACTTTGTAATTATCGCTAATAAAAAATGCAGCTGTGCCCCAGTTTTTATTAAATAATAAATAATTGATTAATAGCATGAAGTGTAATTTTATTCAAAGGTTTGCCGATTTTATACAACAAAAATAATAAATTCCTATGTAATAGTAAATAAATAAATGCTCTTTCATTTTAATCAAAGCTTAAATTAGGCAAAAAATATTCATGGAATAATACTTTAGCGTCTACACGTCATGTTATCAAGTGATATATAATTAGCATATACACTGGCGGTGTATTAACATACATACAGCATATTATGGAGTCTAGAACACCATAATTAGCAAAATAGAATATAAAAAAATCGCTGACAAATATTTGGTTACATTTTATAACATACCTAAATTTTCGTTAACATTTTAACTCGTTATAAATTTTACGAAAAGGACTATTTTGTTATAATAAGGAATATTTTTGGTGAGTTTCTCAAAACAGGTGTTGAATTTAGAAAATTACGTAAGTGCGAATTAAGTAACAAGTAAATGTTAATACTACAACATGTACTGAAGCTAAACTTGCTCCGTTCTCTACGAAGTTTATTGATAATAAAAAATCTTATTAAAGTGATAGAAAACCGCTAAGCAAATATAATAATAGGAAAACTATAAATCAGTTTTTATCTTTAAGCTTGATAAATAATCCAAAATCAACCAACCACGTGTTTATAGAAAACAATTTGTTTGATAAAAACTACTCTATTACTCCATTTATTATACTAACTACTACATAAATTCACGCCTTTATATCCGAAGGGGTAGGCAGAGACGCCACTAGGACACCCACATTTCGCCTTGTTTGCTCCGTCCCACGATGTGATAGGGGGCGAGCCTATCGCCATATCGGTCAGAAATTCTTGAATCCGGACTGATAATGAATAGAAAAATTCAATATCACTTTGCCTGACCCTCAGCTTTGTAACAGTACCGTAATGCAACTACGCCACCGAGGCAGTCTACTAACTACTACTATACACGATATTATAGAAAGTCGCCTAGTAATTATTATGTATGAAAATATCTACAATCATAATGAATCATGCTTGTATAACGAAGGAATAGGAATAGGCAATGGATTCCTGGCTATATAGATCACTTCATCGTCTTTTGTTTATTTCTTCATGCATTCTCGATAATTCGGCGTGTCTTGGTTGTTCTGGTAGACTGGTACCGATATTACTGGTGGTAGGTCTCTAATATTTAAGAGGCCAACTGGGTAGATACAACCGCAATGTCTATTTCTTCCGCCAAACAGCAGTGTTTCACTGTTTTGTTCCGGAACAAAACAGTAAAACACTGCTGTTTGGCGGTTTGAAGGACATTGTAGCCAGAGTAACTACAAGACATAATGAGAATTAATATCCTTTGTCTCTGGATGGCGAGCGTAGTGGAATGTCAAGCATTGCTTTGTAATTAAATAAATAAATAAATACACTCAACAGTCACATACATAGTTCTGACCCCACACTAAGATCGAGTCTTGTGTCGTGGGTATCAGAAACTACGAGAGACTTTTCGGTCTCACGAACACCCAGACCGGAAACAAATACTTACCTGTGGATCACACAAACATTTGTTTCGATGCAGGGATCGAACCCGCTTCATGGTGTTGTTTGGTTTTGCTACTTTCCATGAGCGGTCGTATCACTTACCATCAGGCGAATGGCATGCTAGTCTCGCCATTAATCGCGATAAAAAAAATAACTACCATATTTAGCCTATTTCCTGGTAACATCTATCAGTAAATATTAAACCACGATTCTCAAAGTGACCTGCAAAAGAATGCTCTTCGGACACGATATGTGTAAATTATAATACAGCGTGAATAAAAAATATTATGTGATAATTGTTTATCTATACGATTAAAATGATAAAAGCATACATTGACATACGTATACATCGTGACATTGTTATTGCAAGCGGACGATGTACGTTCGGTATCCGGAATAAAGATTTAGATTATAAAATTACAAAATTACTTTGGGAGGATTATGTAACTATCGACATAATTTAAGAGCCATTTACGCGGGGAGTTTCTTGCGACGAGAATCGTATGCCATTATCGCATGACGAAACCACCATAAGATTATCATGTTCTGACAACGTTTACATGATGCAACATTTTTATACCCTTACGATAATCGTATCTGGTTAAAGATCACTACCTTTCCTTCTGAACGGACATATTGAGTAGTTTAATTCCCTGCATTTGAACCTAAAGGTAATTTATAGTATGTATGTATATATATATTTATCTATTGAAATATTTATGTGTGTATGTATATCATGTGTATATGTTTATGTATATATTTTGTATATATTAATATAAATAAGTTGTTTATAATAATTATTATTTTTTTCTTTTTTTATTGGTGCTTGTATCCTTTAAATTCTAGACTGCCCTCTCTTGTTTTCCTTTTCTTAAATCCATCCTAAGGTTGTCTGTAAGAAATCGCCTAGAGCGATAAGACCGCCATCTGTACTTTTTTTTGTTAATCTGTAATATCTTTAAGTGTTTTTTTTCCTTTTTTTTATGTGCAGTTAAGAATAAAATAAATAAATAAATATCCTTAAAGCGAGAAACTCTCCCTGTGTAAATGGGTTTTAAAATATTAATACGTGAGGCAAAAACTTTATGCATTTTTTAAAGAATATAGCGCTAACGTTAATTCGGCATATTAAAAAGAATGTTAAAACAATATATATTATGTCAATCACTCCCCCTCTCTCTGGTAGGTCCCTCATGTCTGAGGATCGTGGTCAGCATCAGGGTTGTATCTGGGGCGGATGATCTGCCTCCATCGGTTTTTGTTCAGCGCATCTCTCGCGGCTGTCTAGAATTTTGCGGACGAAGAGGTTTTTATTTGGTCAGTCCATCTTGTTGGTGTACGCCCTCGTGATCATTTTCCTTCGGTGTTTACCACCACAATCAATATTTCCAAATTGTCTTCGCCTCTGCGCATTTTGTGACCGAAATACGAAAGTATCCGTTGCATATGGCAAAGGAATGGCATATGGTGGACAAGGACTTTCAACTTGAAGTAGGGACAAAATTGATGCATTGGTGCGCTTCGTAGTCCAAGGAATTCTTAGCATCCGTCTCCAGCTCCACATCTCGAATGCGTCAATTCTTTGTCTTTCGCGGGTCAGGATTGTCCATGTTTCTACTCCGGACAGGAATATGTCAATCACTAAATCCTTTAAAAAATATTGTTTCAGTGCATACTGCTAGCGGCGAAAAAGTCTTGTAGTGATTAGTTTGTTGTTCAATGACTGATGTAATAGAATAGATTACAAAAAAAATATTTTATAACTGCATGCGATCACCAAAAATAAATATATATTCTTAACGTAATATTTATTTTATCGGTATCATTTAAAAATTATAAAAAATACATACTATTAATAATTTTATACAGACACAAATAGGTATTCTAATTTATCAAGGACATTTTGAAAAATCGTGTGTATTTATTCATTTATTATCACCTTCAGCCAACAGGCGTTTCAAGGTTTCCACAGCGATCTTTTCGTTACGGTCTGCATCCATTATTAGGTAGCCTATATAAGGCTTTATTGGCATTCTGATCTCCTCCTTCTAAGTCTAATCCTTATAAATAGTTGCATTAACGTACTCTGCCAGACACATACATATTTAACCTTGGCGCAATTATCATAATATGGTTCATTAAAATTCGTCTCGTAGAAGGATTGGCTCGTAATTTTAGACCTAACCCAGGCTAATTTTATGGTTATGATTTGACTTGTAAATCGGTAATCACATCACATGCCTGTTGTTTTTTTTGTAATCAAAATAACAAAAATAAAAAAATATATACCTACTGCAGTTATAATACAGCAGATAAAATTCGGAAAATTGCTGATGGATATACGACATATACGTAACCTTCGGCATACGAATGAAGAAATACTGAAATTGTGACCTAGTCAAGTATTTCGCACTGAGCCTATTTGTATCCGGGTGTCTCTCTCCGCTGGATACCCATAACTGCACTGCACTTATTACGTACCATTATAAAATAAATCTTTTCCTTACACTCCTCATACATATACTTTAAAAAAGGCGTAACCTTTCACTAAATTTGAATACACAGGGTCATCCTGGGCCGCAAGGTGAACGAGGGGTCAAAGGAGATCGCGGCAGCTCAGGTCTTGACGGAAGACCTGGCGTTCCCGGGGCTAATGGCAGACCAGCTGAGAAAGGCGAAAAAGGCATGTCTCTAATTCAGGTTTATTGTAATTTATTTTTCGCTCCCCTTACTATCTCGAAATGAGAACTTTGTTTACTTTAAAAGTATAAGTAATATCAGCATTATACATATATTGATAGAAAGAATATTCAAGAGAACATTAAAATATACTTTCTTTTATTATTCTTATATTAGGAAATCCTTTAAGGTTTCGAAATATTTATTCCTCCACGCCGGCTAGTGTAGGTTGAAAGACTTATTATTCTTACATAATATATTTTCTTGAAACATCTCAAGCTTGTAGGTTTTTCTTATAGAATATTGCGCTAACGTTAATGTAGGTTAGGTAAACCCTTGTAGGTTTCCTTATGATGTTTTCCTTGACCGTTAGGATGAGAGGTAAATATAGCTATTTATTTATCTAAATTAATTAATTGACCATTTTCACGATATGTACACAAATTATGAATTTTGTTTTTGTAATAGGCGAACGAGGGGAGCCTGGCCCACCAGGCCCGGCGTCGAACTTCTTAAATGCAGAAGATACCGATTTTTTGACAACTGGTAAGCACTTACTCGTTCTCTTTGTATTTGTATTTATATACGGTGCATATTCTAAATACGGTGGACCCCCGGTGATCCGGCCCTTGTCTAATCCGGCGCTCCTTGTAATCCATGCCAATATCTCGACACTATACATTTGGTATTTAGATTACCGTTATTTAGATTTCAAGTAAATTATTCATAAATCTCAGAAATGAAATTAATTATGTGCATTTTAAGTTTGGTAAAAATGTGTAATAATATAAACAGATCTTGTATTTTTAAATATTATAAGTAATATATTTATAACATCAGATAATTTTGTTGTTAATATTTTTCTCTATTTATATTTAAAACAATACCGTAGACTAGACTAATGATAACTTATGCATCAGTGTATGCCTAAAATATTTTCGATGAACTTTAATTTGTAGGCCGGCAAGCTGTAATCGCATCTAAAGGAGAAAAAGGTGAAAAGGTACGTTTATTTTGGTATTTTATTGATAATGCGCGTATCATCTGTCAAACGATTGGTTACAATTGTAATCATCGGCTACCCTTTACACTTCCAACAGTATTAATGATAAGAATTGTTTTTGTAATGCATCACAGGCAATTAAGACTTATTCCATGTATGGCTTACCCCTAAACAAGTCTTCGTTGAAACTTTACGTCCCAAATACATATTATATTGAATCTGCGCCGTAATTTTATTTTTTTGATCAAACTTATCTCGCAATTGAAATAAGGAAAACTAAAAATAAATAACAAAGCAAAACCTTATAAATAAGTTATATGTTTTGTTTAGGGTGAAAAAGGGAGTCGGGGTGTAGATGGTACTCCTGGTATTCCAGGAAAAGACGGGAAATTAGGTGAAAGAGGAGATATTGGGCCTTCGGGTATGCCCGGGATTTCGGGACCACCTGGTCCACCGGGACTAAAAGGAGAGAGGGGAGAAAGGGGACCACCTGGACCTATCAGCGTTAGCGCTGCGGGTTCTGATATTATTACTGTTAAGGTATGTTTTTGTTTTCAATAATATTCATATTTTTATATACCTATGTATAGAACCTTGCAAAATTATTTTACAACAAAAAAAATGTTGTTTCGCAATTACGCTACTACCGGTCTTGTTTAGCATAACTATATAGACCGTGTCCATACCATCTTTCATATTCTCACAAAAACCACACATAAACTAACCTTACACAAAATATTTACGCTCACATCAACTGTTTTAATGGGCAATATCAGAGGCCCACAATTATTGAAACTATAAAAGTTGAATTCAAAATTTTGTTTTAAAATTATATATTCAAGTATCGTGTAAAAAGTGCGTGGTGGCCTGTTGGTAACGGACCAGACGCGGCTGCCTACATGTTCACGGTGGTCGCGGGTTCAAATCCCAGAGCACACCTCTGACTATTCGGAGTTATGTGTGTATTGATAGTCAATCACCAGGCACTTTAACGGTGAAGGAAATCGTGAGGAAACCTGTATACCGTAGCGATTTTTAAAAAATTCTACGGTATGTAAGTCCGCCAACCCGCAGTAGGCCAGCGTGGTGGACTATATGGCCTAACCACTCTCAATCGATTCTCTCGATTGTAGAGTAGGCCCGTGCCCTGCAGTGGGACGTATATGGGCTGATATAGATAGATAGATATTCAAATATCATATCTATTTGTCTCTAGCATCTATTTGTTTCCCTTAAAATAATTCACAAATACGTGTTTAAAATTCACAACGGTTATAAAAATATATTTGGTTACCTTGGAGTTAGACTTTGAACTTGTAGGACCAGTTGTCATAGACGTGAGACGACGTACTAATAAACTAAACATGCCGAACGTTAAGTAATTACAACCGCTAATAGAAAAACCCACGCAAATATCTCGAGATTTTTATATAAGCGCGATATAAGTATTGTTATTTATTTTTAATGGTCATTATCTGGCTCATTAAGTCCACTGCTTAGAGCTGCTTAAAAAATCGAGTGACGTAGTTTAACTTACTTATAATAAACAAACAAGCTAGGATTTATACATATCTTATACTACAAGACTATTATTTAAACAATCGAAATCCACAACTTAGCACGCCCTTTGATTTTTGTGACCATTAGAGTACGTTTCGTTTCCAAGCAGTGAACAAACAAAACATTATTATTATTAAGTTATTGTAGAAATTATATAAATATTTACATAGCAACATAAATCCGATAACATAGAAACATGTAACGTTTATAATTTTTTATCAAAGTGGTTTTGTCGTTGTCAGCGAAAACGTGATATATTCTACAAAAAAATCTTTAAAAACATGAATAGATCAGCATATCTAGCAGTTGTAGCAGTACAGTAGACGTATTTATGGAATACTTTTTTGTAGGTAAAACGTGATATCAACAAAAAATAAGGCAAAAACTACAAAGACAAAATGGTCTCACATTTAGCAGTTCTAGTACTAGAGTATTCATTACACTTTATCATCCAAATTATTTCATAGGGTGATAAGGGAGACCCTGGTCTAAGAGGACGAAGAGGTAGGCCCGGGCCATCTGGCCCAAGGGGGCCTCAAGGTGTCCAAGGCTTGCCTGGCCCTCCAGGCAGACCAGGTGATAAGGGAGAAATTGGTCATCAAGGGTGGATGGTAAGTGCCATCAGTTTTATTATTGTCATTTTGTCAATTCGAGTTGAAAAGTATTCTAACAAGTTTTTTGTCTCTATTGCTAACCAGAATACGAAGGTAAGGACCGTATTAATCTAAGTTATCTGCATGATTTTTGTTGCTTATTAAAGTATATTATTATGTTTGTTGTCGTCATGTGCTAGTACAGTAACACTTTTAACATTTTGAACAATTAAATAGAAAAGAAGTAGGTGTCAAATCAAGTTTGATGTTTGTCCAGGGTCGACCCGGAACTCTTGGACCCCCAGGCAACCCAGGGCCAGCGGGACCGAAAGGTGAAAAAGGCGACTCCGGCATCAGCTTACTAGATGTGTCAAAGGTAAGAAAATAAACTGCACTCCATTTACCATCACAGTATAATATTTAAAAAAATACAAAACTAATTTAAATAATATCCAGTCTTAAAATGAAAAACTGACAATTCCTGTTTCACTTCTATCGCTTTTAAATAGTGTAATATTCTCCAAAATATCATTCGCGATAGGCGATAAACCTTATATAACGTTCGGTTAAATTAATAATATAAATCACACATGAGCTGTTTTCCTACGACTTGCATTCCCTTCTTCTTATTTTAAGCGGTAGTCCTCCGATGAAACCTTCTGCTACGATGCCTGTGGGTTCAGGAAGTGGGTCTTTCAGACTGCAAGCTGCTGGCTCGACGGTAAACTTATGTAACACAGCAGCGATTCCGGCCATAGACTGCATCTGACCTAATCTGGCACCTGTAAGACACGTTCCAATTAGCGATAATTTGAGCGATAATGTGAAAGTGCCCTAACCGGAATATTTTTGTTTCGTTTACATTATACTCGTAATGAGCAATATTAATGCCTCAATAAGTTTGAAATGTGTATACTGATGCAAATGACTTAATAAATAAAATAACTGTCATATTTGCCATGTCAAAAATGAATGAATTTGTTTAATTTATTATCAACTGGGGTCAAGAAATGTTTTATGTTTTGTAAATAATAATTATTTAGTTGAATTAGAAAAATATTAAAGTGAAGTCATGTGTTTATCGCATAATAATTATTATCTTTTGATTGCGCAAATATAGTTTAGATAACACACGGAACACAATTTTTTCTACATTAACATACAAGAAAAATATTATTCTGTTAAATTATCGATACATGATATCACTTGAATATGGTATTGTTTCGGGGTCAAATTCCGATAAATTCTACTTCATATAAAAAGTTATAAATTGATTCATCTTAGTTGCTAAGTTCAATCAAGCAATAATTCTGACAAATCTGCCTTTCGGTAAAAACTATTCTCTTGTAAATATATCTACCAATATTGAAGCTACGTAAGATTATTGAATCCTTGTCAGGCATAGTTATGGAATTCTTTTTTTTTTTCTTTATCTCTACTTTGCATCAATATACGAAATAATTTAATAAAGCAATGTTATATTACTCACCTACACATGACCTGGGACCTTCTCCAAACGGCAAAAATACAAAGTTCTTCATATCCTCCTTGCCACCATCCTCGAACCTATCAGGGTCAAACTTCTCCGGATCTCTAAAATACTTCTCATCTCTATGAATAGCTTGCATGGGAATAACACACTTCACTCCTTCGTTTATAGTGAGGTTTATTTCGGGAAACGTGTACTCGGGCACCGTACACTCTCTTAATAAATATCCCACAGATGGGTACATTCTCATTGATTCATAAAACGCCTTTTCTAAGTATGTCATCTCCTTGATAGCTTCATACGTCAATTTATTATTATATTTTGCTAGGACTGTGTCAAGTTCCTTCTGCACTTTCTCTTGGCACTCCGGATTGAAAGCTAATTGATGTAAAGTATAACTGGACGCTGTTGATGACGTTTCAAAACCAGCCCCGAAGAACACAAAAACTTGTGCGGTCATAATTAAATCATCAATTTCTAGTTCAACAACCTTTTTTGAGCCGTCAGGATTCTTTGATTCTATTGATTCACCAATAATTTTGCCCTTTTCTCTCAATTCAAGCATTAAATCAATGAAATCATTTCTACCAGAAGGTTTGTAATTCCTCTCTTTCAGTACCGCTTGCACAATTTGCACCATTGTCCTTTCTATTTCGGGGTTTAACAATGTTAAATGTTTGCACAATTCCGGAAAAATAAATTTCAAAGTGCCACAGACGGCGTCTCTGAAATCTCTTTGGAAAATTCTTCTCCCTAATCTTCGGAATTCGGAATCTTCTTCGGACAATGCGTCTATATTAATACCAAATCCGCACACTCCAATAAAATCAGTCGTATACCTGGCCATAAGCTCTCGAACATCGTAATATTCTCTATTAACAATTTTCTCTGTCAATAACTGCAATTTTTCTGCTCTCTCTGTAATTATAGGGAACATAGCCTTCAATTTGCCAGTGCTGAATGCGGGTGTGAACCTTTGTCTAATTAATTTCCATAGATCACCGTCAGCGAAAAATAAGTTCTTCAATAACGGTTCGATTACTTTCTTATGAGGATTGAAACCTCTTCCGTAGAAACAATTAAAATCGGAGACTAAGATTCTTTTGATTATTTCCGGGTCACGGATCACCAGTTCGGGTCTTGTGGCTCTGTAGTACCCAACTACTTTCTCCTCTGGATATTTTCTGTACGTTTCTGTTGCCATCATGCATATACTTGCTTTGTGCATGAATTGCTTCAAATTATTCCCGACGTAGGGTAAGGGTGGGTCGTGTTTGACGCCTTTGTTCTTCCAGTAGTTGAATCTCCGCACTCCATAGTAATATATGAACATAAACACAAGCACTAACAGATAGAAGAACATTGTCACAGTTCTCGACGACCACACTACATAACAGATCAGTCCTAAATGGCAAAGCACACGGCGACAGCTGTAGCCAATTCTCAACGTCCTTGACGAAGCAAAGACCGATAGTGTGTTTAAAGATAAACGGTACGCCACTACATTTGTGGTTCAATGCGCCTATTCAGAGAATTCCGTATAAAATTGAAAAAGTATACAAAAGTAACATTGTGTTTATAAGATACGTATTGTTATGTTATTTATTATATAATACTTAATCGGTGCCAAGAGCAATTTCCTTTGGTCTATTATTTGGTCTATATTATGGTTTCTTAGACTTACGCGAATGTAAAAAGAAATAAAATAAAATTAGAAATGAAACACATTTCTACGGATTTTATCGCGGAATTGAACGTAAATATTTTTACAATATTATAAAAAAACAGACATTATTTTCTATCCTCATTTTGAATGTCTGAATCGTGTTAATTAGCTAATTCCTTTTGTATGACATGTTTCGCTTTGCATCGTTTGTAACAGGGCCGCTTAGAAAAACAAAGGCAGGTGTTAATACAAATGACTACACACATGATACCATGAAAACCAAACAATTTTATCCCTTTGTTCCGTAACGTGACTGGGTAAAAATAAAACAATTTTAACCGTTAAAATAACCCAAATTACACTTGTAATGAGACGATTGTTCAAAAGAACGTTACTTAAAACCAAATTATTCAAGGACAATTCTTAAAACAGGTAACATATCCATAGATTTATTAATTTTCTGAATGTCAACTTTATCTCGATGGTGGAGAGTTCATTCTGGTATGACTATAACAATGTTAATAGGCGTAATAAACTTCGACCATGACTCTTAAAT
Source organism: Deilephila elpenor (assembly GCA_949752805.1). Classification (NCBI taxonomy): domain Eukaryota; kingdom Metazoa; phylum Arthropoda; class Insecta; order Lepidoptera; family Sphingidae; genus Deilephila; species Deilephila elpenor. Next base: position 9,003,003 of record OX457107.1, on the reverse strand, counting down.
GTGCTATACAAAATATGCTTTAAATTTTTTTCACGTGGCGTATAAATTGGGATTAACGATTAAGATAAGATTTCATTCGTATTATCTACTGTTATTTTTAATCATCATTAATTTATTGTTATACACAAAAAGTCTACAGCTGAACATAATATTATTCCCCCCCTTTTCATAGCGATGACATTTAATGTTAAGTGAACTAAAAAACACTAACTCAATATTTGTGCCCACGTTCGTCTACCCCTGAATATAGACTTCGTTTATATCACTCAACTTCGCCTCGGTCTTTTGTCCATCCTATCCCTGATTTGCCACGAGATTAAACAATACCTTCTATGAAGCATTTGTACAACCTGCATTTTTCTTTACCTATTTAGTTCTCACAGTCACATTGTCTTATTCATCACAGAAAATATTAATTTAAAATATGAATCCAAAAACAGGGCTTGCTTGCCCAAATAAACCATCGTTGTACTTTTCTTTTAAACATAATACTATCGCCAGGTTATAAGAGAAAAATATTAAAGTACTACCAAATTATTGCCCATTGAATAACAATTAATTTATCTACACTTCACTAAAAACCGGCAAATGAATTACGAAAATTACCCACTTTAAAGGATCAAAATCACTAAGGCTTCCGAATTGATTTATCTTCGCGAAAGTTTTATTCTTAACCAGAAAAGGGAAAGGGTTCCGGCCGTTTTGACCCTCCAACAGTTTTATTACGAAATTATCCCGATGGGACTTCCTTCATAAAACAAAATCCCCCTTTCCCTGTACGCCGTAAAGTTCGAGATTTTCTATGTTATCCGTAAGCTTACACTTTTGAGTTTAGCCAAGTTTATCCGGGTTAAGACTTGCTAGCTAATTCACTGTGAAAATGTTTTCATCACCCGGAATTTCTTATATACAATTAAAAAAAGAAACAGGTCGTTAATTTGATGAAAATGTTTACTTTTATGTAGCGTTACACGCATCAATAACTTAGAAATATGCTTAATTATTTTTTGGCATAATATTTTCGATGTTTTACCATTTTACATATTGATAAGATTGGTTCAGTGACCTTTTGATGTTTTATTCAGTTTTCTTTGTTATTTGAACTCCCATGCCATTCAATTTAAATTATTTATCCAAACACACCTTTGTATTTATAATCTTATTACTTTCGCGTTAACAAACAAAATTACAAGACCAACTGTACCTAAAGTTATATATTGCAATTCCGTGCAGAAACCTCAAATTTCGGTATTTAGAAGTTGGCCTGTTGTGTAGTAAGAACTAAATGCGAGTTGGACACAAAACGAGCTGTCAGTATTGAGAAATCAAATCCAGTTCCGTATTCAACCAATATTTCGTGTTTCACAGAGAAATGCGGTGCGAGCAAAATTGAAAAGTTTATTTGCGGAGCTCGTCAGTATACTAGTCTTCGAAAAAGGAGAGACACATCTATAAAATGTCTAACTCAAATAAACGAAAAAATTCTCGTTATTTTCTTAAGGCCTTATGCATAGATCGTTTTAAAACCTATTTTAACTATCAAGTGTTTCGTCTCTCAATAAACTTGATTTATAACAATGAGACGATTGTAACGGTATAATCCAGATAATTTTTTAACGTGGCTGAAACATAACTTTGTAAGTATCGACTTTATGTAAGGGTGAAATAAACGCAAGAAGAAAAAAAAGAAAGGTGTAAAAATACAAACGTATCAAATAAATATCAAAACATGTTACATATTAAAATTAAACATGTTTAAACGATTGTACAGGTATTTCGAAAACCGAAATGATAAACTAATGATGTATAATCGATAATACAATTACTTATCAATTATGACAATGAATAAACAAGCTCCTAACTACATTTATGAATAAATTTATTGTGATGCCTGTTAAACAAGGTTTTGTATTCAAACAATACCTTATGCATAATGAATTCCACAACATTAAAATTCCAACTCATACTTTATTTAAATTTTGCATTCATAATCCTGACCTACTGACTTACATATGAATTGGTATTTGGCTACATAATATTAAATAAAAAAACTAAATAAAATTAATTAAAATTTGGAATACATTTTTACTTAATACACTTTAAATGTCTTATAATAAATTCATATAATTTTTAAGGTTCGACTATTTTTTGGCCCTAATAACAAGTTGCAAAAAAATGTTTATAGCGTACAGTTGTGTCGTATAATATTTTTTAGTATTTTTTGTGTGAATAATATTACTGCTATACTTTTGGTCTTTGATAACAGTTTAAAGGCGAGAAAGGAGACCGGGGTTTCGACGGCATCCCTGGCCTTCCCGGTCCTCAAGGCCCAGCTGGCCCACCTGGTCCAACTGGGGCCATATCAGAAGCAGTTCAGTACCTCCCTGGGCCACCGGGTCCGCCTGGACCCCCAGGTCTTCCAGGGGCGCCAGGAGTTTCCATCGTTGGACCCAAGGGTGAACCAGGGGTCAGCTATTACGAAGAACACCCGGTACACGGAAGTACCAAGTATTTCGGCAGACCAAGTGAGTGAAATACTAAATTTACTCCATCCCAACTTAAAATCGGTTCAAAGAAAGTATATAGTATTCGTATGTCTATATAAATTGTCTGGACATTTACATATTTAAAAAAATAAAAAAAACAATTGAGTACAAATAGAACCAATTTAGACTCATGTGGTACTACAGCAATAAACAATTTAATATTTGCTTAAGAATTCATGCTTATAAAAAAAAGATGCAATCTTTATATTATTTTGTTTTTTTTATACTGGCACGGCATAGTGACTGCATTGCACCTGATGGTAAGTGCTAATGCCGTCCAGACAGAGTATCGAATGGTATCAGACGGTAGTCTCATACCATTCGATACAATCATGCCGGCCCGCTGAGATGCCTCTTCACGCTACGGCGGAAGGACCCAGGATTATAGGAAGGAGGGAACACGTGCGATTGCAAACCGTTCCACAGCTTGACTGTACGGCAGAAAAAAGAATTACAGAACCTTTTGTAATTTAAAATTAATAAAGCCCAATTATACGTTTAAAATTACGTTATACATTCTTATTATAAATTAAGTCAAAGTGGCTGCAACCATGCCCGCCATAAAGAATAACTGAAAAATAGCATCATATAACACAATAATTATTTACGTATTTTTTTAACCCACGCATTCGGGATATCAGTGCAAAAGAGTCCGCTTGACCAGCTCAAAGCACTTACGGGAAAAGGTGACAGAGACAAAAGCGGTAAGTGTAATTATTAAGGAACTACTATAATTTAGTTTACGAGTATTAAGTCGCGGGTTTGATTCCCCACACGAAACAAATGTTTGTGTGAACCACAGGTATGTTTCGGGTCTGGGTGTTTGTGAGACCGAAAAGTCTCTCTTAGTTCCTGATAACCACGACAAAACTGAATCTTAGTGTGGGGTTAGGACTATGTATGTGACTGTTTGGTATTTATTTGGGTGTATATGTCACCGTAAAATTGTAAATGTCGTTAGATTGTAACCTATCTCGCGAGATTGTGAACTGTCGAAAGATTGTGAACCGTAACATACTGCTTACAATTTAACGTAGATTAATATAATGAATCTGGCTGTATTATGAATGAAGTACCGCAGTGAGTTACCGCATAGAAACAATCGTTAGGTTAGGTTAGGTTAGTTTATTTCCATTTTAAATATACACTTACCTAACCAAACCTAACGATTGTTTCTTTGCGGTAACTCACTGCGGTACTTCACTCATAATACACCTAGATTTTAGAATTTGACAATTTTAAGATTGTGATTTAACAGTTTCACTTCGATAGATTACAATCTACTGAAAAATAATGCGTTAAATTGTAAGCAGTATGCTATGGTTCACAATCTTTCGACAGTTCACAATCTTGCGAGATAGATTGTAATGTAACGGTATTTACAATTTTACGGAGACATATACACTGTTGCGTAAAGCATTGGAGCTGATAATATAATGATGTTCAGATAGACTAGTAATTGATGAAATATACGCATCCTTTTGGATAGCGAACACTATGAGGGCAAATCTATCATTATAAAACGTGCAAGTATATTTCGCTTTATTACCCAGTGTATGTTCAATTTGAATTTGGAGTTTGCTGCGAAAATCGGCTATAAAAGCCATCTCCGGGCGCATCAGCGCCAAGCCCTATAAGGGGTCGAAGTGGTCGCCATGGCCGTAATCAGTCGGATTACATTCTTATTATTATTATATTCAATTTAAAAAAAACTGGCATAATTGTGATAGTCGACAAGAAATAGCTATCTCTCATCGGTGATTTCTATATTGCATTTACAAAAAAATATCACGGCACTGGATGCTACACATTTTAGTAACTACACCCAACAAATAGCTTTTATAGTAGCAAGATTCTACTACTTAAATGTACTTGTAGTACACATAAATGCCATTCTGTTCTTATACCAAAATTACTATTGGTGATACGGTGAACCTTAAACATTTGTCTCGGGTCGGGGTTCGATCCCGCGGCCCCTCGTTTCACTGCCAGCGTCTACCCAACTACGCAACGGAGGTTGAGTTATTTTGTATTTTAGTTCCTCATCAATCATCATTTGGATCAAGACACCAGCCTGCTGACGACTCAAACGTTGAGAAACAAGACAAGACAGTTCCCGGCGCTGCTGTGTTCCAAACTACTGAAGAAATGTTGAGGGTATGTAACAAATGCGACACCTCAAATCCTCGCAAACCAATTAGCAATATTTACCTTTCTACTGTTAGTACCTAAGCTGTTCTATTAGGCTATTAGCCTACGAAGCCCGTCTATTGCTCATAGATTAGTAGATTTTTAGAAATTTTCAACAATGATTAAGTATTTTGTAACTATTATTAATTGTCTGTCTGTTTAGTTGCTGAGTGCAACTTGATAAAATACAGGAATCTTGCAATCAAATTCAACCACAATGCGATCAGTTGCCTTAATAACATCTTTATCTTCTTTCTTACTATTCTGAACATTAGCTTTTTTCTTAATTCTAATTCGTAGAGCACAAAAAGAAATGTCTTTTTTAACACTTTCTAAATTTAAAACTTTTTGCGAATTATATTTCGTGCTGGCTGAATAGCTAATCAAATAAAATAATCAGCCAATTCCCAATGAATAAGCGTTGATTAAGAATTATGCCTTACTATGAATTACCCCGTTAATGTTAGTAACGCTAAAATATGCGTAAGCAGGTCACTGTAGTTGTTTGTTTTTCAGCTGGCTTCGTCGAGTCCAGTCGGAGCGCTGGCTTATGTAGTCGAGGAACAAGCCCTGTTGGTCAAAGTTAATTCCGGATGGCAGTACGTATCGGTGAGTCTGAAATTGAAATCAATGGACAGTCGAAATTGTTTTCTGACTCGGCGTTGATGTGATTCAGCTTTTGACGTGAAATTGTCGATAAATGTGATATAACTTCAGCTGGTGGAATAAAAGGATTTTGTGTGTTTGTGAGAATAAATTGTACAGATTTTCAAAGCCGGTCGTTAAAGTTGTTTTTGTGGTACTGAACAAGAACCTCCTAACACTAAAGATTTCTCATATTTCCCATTAAGACGAGGTAGAAGAGGCCTCGGAGATTTTTTGTACAGCTTTACAACTTCGCGACATAACGATTCAGCATGTTGCAACCTACATAATCTCATTCCACGGTTGTTACATTTTCTAATCATTATTTCGTCTCTTCCTTTACTTAAGAGGGAATTAGACAGTAATCATTTAATTCTGAATACATATTTCTATTCTTCGTGATTTTCGATTAAGTTGCTTAGTATAGACAACTTATACTCAAGTCTCAAGATGTCTCAAGTTAAAGTGCCCGGTTGCACTAAATTCCTTGTCATTGTCAATCCTGGCTTAAATAAATTCCAGTAACAAACGTGAGGGATATTCTATGCCGTATCCCTAAAATTCGTCCTGACTGCTCTAACTACGTCATCGTGTTTGTAGCTCGGCTCTCTAGTCACGCAGTCGACGCAGCCTCCGACGCCGCACCCTGCAACACCACCACTACCAGCGGCAAGCCTCGTCCACGTCCCGCCCATTTCGAACCTGGTGGAAAACTCACCCGCCGTTACTACCGGACCTAGCGTAAGTAATTACAGAATAAATTAAGTGTCATGAAAAATATTTTTGATTTTAATCCGAATCGGCCAACTCTAACACTCAATTTATCAATCTTTTAAATTTAAATAATTTAAGGCAATCAGGGTACTTGGCATCTAATAATCTGGTGATGGACTTTATGATAATAATAATAGCGCTGTTAATTTGATAAAAGTTGTTAAAATCAGGCATCCTATCATGAGCCAAAACCTTTTGCAATTGTACAATCATTATCTACCTACCGATTCTAATATTAACCAAGAACATAAATATTAAGCAAGGCAATAAGAGAAGACTGCGCTGATGATAACAAAAATAATGAAAAGATTAAAAATATGTTTGTATTCATACAGTTGCGTATGGCTGCGCTGAACGACCCGCTGTCAGGCAATATGCACGGGGTACGTCGCGCCGACTACGCGTGCTATAGACAGGCTCGACGCGCCGGCATGAGGGGAACTTTCCGAGCCTTCCTCACTAGCAGGTCAGTGGAAACTATTAGAGCAGTAATATTTAAATACACTGTAGAGTATAGCCCTGATTTTTTAATGTTACGTGTAAGTGTATTTAAAGTCACTCATTTTAATGATGAAGTAAACAATTTATAAAGCCTTACACAATCAAGGCATATTATACCTTCACATTGTGTATTAAGTCTTTGAAATAATTAATAAGTCGCCCAAGCGCGAATATGAGGTAGGTACATATAAACAAACATATTGTATTATTTTTTAGGAATATAAAACATTTTCTAATAACGGTTTTGCTAACGATTTAGAATTACAAAAGTACCACAATTTACAGGATACAAAACTTGGATTCGACAGTGCGCTACGCTGACAGGCATTTGCCCGTCGTGAACAGCCAAGGTGACTTGCTGTTCAAATCCTTCTCGGACATTTTCGACGGCAGCGGTGGCCTCATACCTGGGACTCCGAGACTCTACAGCTTCAACGGAAAGAACATCATCACTGATTCTCATTGGTAAGTGTAAAAAAGGATGTTTTGTTGTTGTCAGTTGACTACCACATAAATAGATTTTGGTTGTGATAAAAGTTTACAGATAGCGACTCCCTCTCTTCCTCTCTCTCTCTCTCTCTCTCCTCAGCTACAGGAAGTCCACTGCTGAACATAGGACTCCCCCATAGATCGCCACATAGACCTGTGATACATAGAGTCGCTTAGATAGCAACTACCGTACATAATTGGAGAAAACCAATCACAGTGAACACGCGTTTCTCGTTCGGCCTGTAGTAGCGGTTTCGACCAGACTGTATATTTGTATTGTTCGGCCAGAGATAACCGTCTTTTGTCGTTGGATACTATAATACCATCTGAGCTATCCTGGATCTGATGGTAAAAAATTCGGGGTGATCAACTTAAGATTATTATTTATCTTACTTTTGAACGCTGCTGACCTGCTTCACTACTTATTATCCTACTATCTGAGTACCACAAATCTGTAAAAATTAATGACAGTATTTAAAGTTCTGCTAACTTCCTTGGCAGTTCATAATTATAATTTGTTCAATGTCTGCTAGTCGTTGAATGGCTTCGTACAATCGCATGCTGTCAAGTCATTAAACCGTATCTTGTGTTGGTAAGTACTATTTTACTTGACTAGCAATGACTTGAGGTTTTGTTCCATTTCTTACTTTTGCACAATGTTTTAATGTTTTGAAAATAGTATGGCAAGATTAATTTAAAAGAAAGAGGATGTAAGACAAAATTAAATTTTGTAAATAACTTGAATATGACTTAATATAGCTACGAACCGTCTCTGTTCTCCATATTACTAATATTTGGAAAAAAACCATTACAACGGCAAAATTACCTAAAAGTTCAAAAGTTGCTCAATGACTCCACAACAAAGCAGGAGACAAAATATTAAAGTCTATTTATTTATTTATTATTTATTTATTTATTTATATTCTTTATTGTACACAAAAATGTAACAACAGATATATATAGACAACAAAACAACAAAGTACAAATGGCGGTCTTATCGCACTAAGGCAATCTCTACCAGACAACCATTGGAGTTAAAGTCTAGTGCAAAATTATCAGTGACCCAGCGGCCATACAACTCGACTCCTGTCAGCTTCCTTCTAACAATTTATACATTGTAAAACTCAAATTTACGAATTGAAACAAAACAATTTTTTACGGATTTTATCGCGATTTGGTTTAATTTTTACATTCGCGTTAATCTAAGAAACCAATATGCAAATTTACAAAAATAAATCACTATTAAAATACTCGTAAGTTAATACAATATACTCGTCCTTCATAATTGGAACTTATGTGTGAACACAGGCCTCAGAAGCTGATATGGCACGGTTCGCACGCGAGCGGCGAGCGCGCGCTGGACACCTTCTGCGATGAGTGGCAGAGCAGCGAACCGCAGAACAGAGGCATGGCTGCCTCGCTGTACTCGCACAAACTACTGTCGCAGGAGCGGTAAGAACTAATAAACTATCACTATTTTATACCACTACGTTGAAAACTCCTTGCAATGATGAATTAGCTTTTAAAATGAATTAGGACCCCAATTCGTTTCATCATTCTCCTGGCGTTGGACCCAGCGTTCACCATCATTATTTTTTCTCTACTCGGCTCAATCTTTAACATACTACACCACACAATTAAAATAAGCTAATTTCGTCAGGCGGTAGGAAAAAATATCATTTTATGTAAATTATGAATATAATTCTGTATGTCCTAGTGGCGCCTCTGCCTACCCCTTCGGGGATAAAGACGTGAGTTTATGTATGTATGTATAATTATGTTTTCAAATTGAGCTAACAACTTTTAAGAAATATTAGAAAACAATTATTACTGTTATTTTAAAACTTAATAAATATTTCTTGTCCAGATTTAAATAAAAGTTTTTGTAACTCAATGTAAAGACATATTTTTGTACAATATTAATGTATTTACAGATACGCCTGCAATAATCACTTCGCAGTGCTTTGTATAGAAGCAACTTCGAATATAAGCGTCAGGCGAAAAAGGGACACTGTAAGGTAAATAAATAAATAAATAAATAAATACACCCAACAGTCACATACATAGTCCTGACCCCACACTAAGATCGAGTCTTGTGTCGGGGGTATCAGAAGCTACGAGAGACTTTTCGGTCTCACAAACACCCAGACCCGAAACAAATACCTGTGGATCACACAAATATTTGTTTCGGTGCGGGGATCGAACCCGCGGCCTCTCGTTTCACAGGCGGCGTCAAACCAACTGCGCCACGGAGGCTGAAAATACATCCATATAATGTTTGAATACTCATGAGTCAGTTAATAAAGCTTTTTTTTATGGTTACTACTCCTATCCTTTGGGTGATAGCATGATCTAGTCTTACCTTAAAAGAACCCCATTAAAAATGCTATGCAAGATAAAATATTTTTTCAATACACAAAGTCAAAGCCTTAGTTTAATTCGAACAACAGTTGAGTATACCTGACGCTGCCTCAACTTTCGTTCTCTTCTCGTATATCTTATGTTTGTCAGAAATTGCCTTGAGCGATAAGACCGCCAATTCTACTTCTTTTTTCTGTTTATTGTCTACTTTTTATGTTGTATTTCGGGTGTACAATAAAGCTTTTACATTAAATTAAATTAAATTGAGTTTCAGATTAATTATAATATTAAGATGGCTTTACACATTTTCTTAATAATTATGTAATTTCAGATATAATGCGACCGACCCGATAGACGACGAAGACTATCTGTACAACGCAGAAGAATACCAACAGCTGTTGAACGAAATATTTGCTCAACCATTCAGAGAGAACTAGGCATTGTAATGCGTACATTGATGCATTTTCTAATGTGAAGCTTAGTTCAATTTTTTATTGAAAAGTAAAACGCGCAACGTACTCCATTCATCCAAAAAAGTAGCCCATTTTCGATAAGATTTTTATTACGAAATATATTGTAACAAATAGAATTACATTAAAAAAGGAAGGATTCCATTAAAGCAGAAATTAGAATTACATGGAAAAATAGCTCACAATATTTGTTTTTGACATTTATATTATGCTTTGAAAAGATATTACCCACACTCACTGTTCCAAAGAAAGCGTGGGAGCTTTTCAAACGAACTAAGCTTGAATAAATATCAAAACATTACGGAATTGGGTGTCGAATGCTCACATTTTAAATGAGATTAATCGTATCAAGTCGCTAAGCTTGGTGTTCAAGAGATTCCTATTAAAGTAAGCGCATAAGCTTAAGCCTCGGAGTTACATACGAGCGTGCTACATCGTTGACGACACCCATCTATTCACACAGCGATTAGGATTTTTACTTGTCTATGGTACGAATTGGAAGGTTGGTCCAACCGTTGGAGAATATTTTATAAATTTATTTTCAATAACGACCATTTTTAAACACCAACAGTCGATATTATTAATTTATGGAATACGATTTTATAATCAAATTGAAATTATCTTGGGCAATAGATTACGTAAGGTTTTTTTCAGCACGCATTTGTAGCTAGTCGGTTAAAAGAAGTTTCTAATTCCAATGCGTCCTTAGGTCACGTAGTTGAAGAAACTCCAAATATATTCCCAATAAGATTAGATTGGTGAATCATAGAACAATATTTGACGTCATAAATTTTAATATGTGTTGGATAGACATACAAACTACCTACATACTACGTATATTAGTTATCATTAGTTTTTTTTTTCTTGTAAATCAACCAAATAGTTGTAGCGAAAGAGTTTCTTTACCAACCTTAAACATTGTATTGCCTGTCAATATTATCTTAAAAAATTTAAGTGTATTGCCAACCATGTAGTAAGCTTCGCTACGATACACAAGTAAATTAAGGATTATGTAGCAAAATATTGCGCTTTGTTTTGAGAGTTTGTGTAAATAAATGTGTAAAATTTTCTATCGGAACACTAATTCTTAGAACCCTTGGTTCATTTATACCTCTTGTATTATAATATAACTAAACTAAAATTTATACCCTTTGACTTCAGCTACTTATCTAGTTAAATCAAAATTTTTAGATAACTAATAAATCAATAGAGAGTTGCACGGAAAATTATGTATATACCTATATTTCAATCGATAAAAAGCCTCATATCCAAACCGTAAACGTTCTGAGGGTTCTGCATATTTAAATCATAACGAATTTTAACTAAAAATTTCTTGTGATTAATATATAGAGATCTTAATTTGAGACTGTAAATATTTATAGTGTAATTTCTTTTATAAATAATTTAAATCTATATTTAAAGCAATTGCGGTTAAACTAGCAAAATGTAATCGATTAGTTTATTCTATGCCGATTTAAAATTCGAACTTCTTCAATGAATGATCGATTAAACAACGAAAGTAAAAATGTACCCAGATTTTAAATCACGCTTATGTAGGCAAAAGAATACGAGAATATACAGCCTAGAATAATAACTCATTAAAATTAATAAGTATCGGATTTTTTGTGAAGTTGTCCGCACTGTCGATGTAAAAAAATAGTCGTTAATTTTAAAGAAGATGCTTTTATAATTATGTTAGTTTCCAAAACTGTAAATTCATATGTATTTTTAATGGTATAAATTCATGCGTATCGTGCCATTTCAATATATACGATTTTACAAAAACGAAGTCTGATTTTCTTTTACTTCTTAAAATCAATACGTATATAGTGGATAATTTGTAACTTTTGTACCAATTATATCGTAGTCTAGTCTCTGGTTGGGTGTTTTACTATTTTGGTAAAAAAAACACAATCATCAAAACTATCATCCCGTTCATTGTATTATAATCGTCTTTGAAAACACCGCCAATGCGATCATTACGTCATTGAAATCTTACAAAATATCTAGAAATGTAATAAAAATAGAACGCAGTTACTACTTTCCCGTCCCGTTACAGACGACCGTTCTCATATACGGGACCTATGGCATGCAAAAGATAATTCCTCACACCATGTATAGAGACCCTAACAAGTATCAACCAATGTAAACGGACCCTTATGAGCACTTGCTAGTAATGTATAGTTGACTTTACAAAAATAGTAATTCATATAGTTGTAAATCACCATGACATACCAAGAAGCATTTACGAATATAATAATTAGTAATAATTGTTTAGACATCGATTATAATGAACTCGTGTATTATAGTACGAATGACTGTATTTATATACGTTTAAGTTAATATAAATAAATGTTTCCACGGCGGTATCGTATTTAACTGTATTCATTATCCCTAATATCCTATCCTAATTACAAAGCCTATGTCTCTGGTTCGAATCCCAGGTCGGGCAAAGTAATAATATTGGATTTTTATATTCATTAACAGCCCACTCAGAAATTTGTGCCCGATATTTCGACAGGCTCGCCCCCTATCACATCGTGGGACGGAACATACAAGGCGAAATGAGGGTATCCTGGTGGCGCCTCTGCCTACCCCTTCTGGGATAAAGGCGTGAGTTTATGTCAGTATGTAAAAAACACAAATAAAATCATGTTTTTGAAAATTTTGCTATCATACTACTAAAGCCAAATCAAATACACGTAGCCCGTATCTCAAATTCCAAAATCATTTGGTTCAAATGTAATATTTTAAGTGATATTTTTACAATATACAATTAGCTAGATTAGAAGGATTAATTTAATTAAAGTTATTGGACATGAGAAGCGTTAATGTAAAAATGGACATGTTATATTAGAATCACCCGGCACCAGTACTTTTTTCTGCATGACAGAAACCTTATTTTTTTCTGTAGTCTTGAGAATGTGTTTGCAAATTTCATCATAATCGGCTCAGTAATTTAGACAAGAAAACATAACAAACGTACATATTTACATTTATAGTACTAGTAATAGTAACAGAATATACACAATCACCCATTTATTTTAACATCTATACAAAAACAACAATACACCCGTCATACGAAATACCCTTCAAACACACTGCACCGCAGGTCTATTCTAAAATGTCCATTGGAGCGGTGCAGCTACCTCTTTGATTTGTGGAGGCTCGGGCAGGTTCGCGAGCGCCTGCAATTGGCAGACTAATTGATTTCAACTCGAACGCAGCCAGGTAACTCGGGCTTTAACGGTGAAATACTAAATTGCTATTAGAGAGATTGTGTACTGCAGTTTATTTCAAATTATAAGTGCATGTTGTGATTTCAGATTGGAGGTTTGAAATTATTGAAGATTGATTTCTTTAATTCAAATACCCGAAACTGCAACTTCTATCCATAAAAAAAACATTTGTGTAAGCACACAAACTTGGCTTCTAGAATCTTGAATCGTTGTTCATAAATATACTTTTTTAAAATACAAAACATGATTTAGAATTTTATTGATGGCCAGCCCCTAGACCCGGCTCCACTCGGGTGCAGTTACTTTTGAGTCCAGTCCACATCTGCAACAGGTTATTATCAATACCGTTTTATTTATATTTTAAGTCAATTTGCCAACTACGCGGGTAAAACCGCGAGGCGCAGCTGGTCGCAAATATTAAAGCTGGCATCGACCTCGCAAAATAGTTGGTATATTTAGGTATTCAAGAATTTTAAAACATTAATTTTATTTGTTTATAATTAAAATTTTGATGTCGGATTAATTTTTTAATCTATTGTTTGAAGTCGATTAATACTCGTATGTTGCTAATGTGGACTGGACTCAAAAAGTGTGTATCTATCTATTCAGCCGCTGGAAGTACATATAACAGACCTACTCTTTCTATATAAAAACCTGAAATGTAAAATTGTATGTTTTCGACACATAAAAAATACTTGCAGTTGATTTTATGCAGCGTGAATTGTCGTTAACTTAACTTAACTTCAATACATGTTTCTCGTGATATTTACGACGGCATGAATTTTGTATTATTGCTTTTTGCTTTACGAGTTATAGAAAGTAAGAAACACTTGCGTATTATCGGTGGCCGGGACGCTGAAGAAAATGAGTATGTATACGTGGCAAGAATTGAAACAATAGAATTGCGTAATGGCAATATAATCGAAAGAATTTTCATGGGCACCAGCACAATCCTCACACCCGACTGGACTTTAACAGCAGCGCACTGCGTCGATGAGCTTAACTTATTGCACATCAGAAGAAATCAAAAGCGATCATCTGTGAAGAAAGAAGTTATTTGGTACGGCCATGTGAACGCCGCCGACACTAAAGATGCGTACAGCGATATTTTGTATGTAGTTCAACATCCGGCCACAATTATAAAACTGTGGAAAGAATATGTAGTGAATGAAATAGCATTGATTCGCACACAGCCTATAAAGATTAAAGAGTATGGGAAAATGAGCGCCCTGGACGCTAAAAGTCTCATAGGCCAAGAAGTTCATGTAGTCGGATACGGTTATACAAATTCTAGCGATGGAAAATTTTACGATACGTTGGTTTTAAAAAAACCTTTGCAAGTTTTAAAAGTGATAATTAAAAGTTGCAGTGCGGAGAATATTGTTATGTACCCAGCGCTGTGCCTCGCCAGGCCTTGCACAGTTTTGTCATCGACGCTCCCGGGAGATTCAGGAGGGCCCGTCATTCATTCCTCCGGTGTGGTAGGCTTCAACTCAATGGCTGATTACGATATGTACGGTGGGAGAAATTCGCGTTTTACTGTTGGCTACATTACTCCTACAAGTCCTTTTACGGACTGGATGTCGTCTATAATACAAAACACACCAAAACCTTAATATAAGAAGCATCAATATGACGAATTCCTTGATTTATTTTTTCAAAATCCCCTACAGTAATGTATATATACTTATAAACATACATAAACAAATTTATATATGTATAAATAAACAAAAATATGTATGATAGGCGATTGTAAAAAATTGTGGTAAAAGTAACTTTTATCTTAAAAATTATTCTAACTTCGTACTAGATTAAATAAGTACATATGTACACGAGTTTTGAAAAAATTAAGAGATTAGAACATTTTTATGTATATAGATTTTGCGACATATGTACCTATGCCGGCATGCAAAACGAAATAGAAAATAAAAATGTGTTACTCTAGCCTAACAGCATTGTTCTTGTTAAAAAGTTTCTTGTCAACCTTAGCAACATATTTGTCTATACTATATTTATAGTACCAAAACCAATAATCAAGATTCTATCTTTAAAACCCTGAGTACTTAATAAATCTTACTTTTAAGTGTCACTAAGCGTAGTCCTGCACAAAACTTTAGTTTACAAAGCTTTACAAAGTGCAGCCGCAGCAGATTTCTCATCTTGTCAGTTGATAGCCTTTTCTTAGAACACGAAAGTCTTAACTAAGGATTTACTGGAAGCTTAGAGGAAGTAGGTACTAGCTATTGTTGCTTTATCAATTTTATGGTAGCAGAACGTCCGCCCCGTGCCATTCCCAGTGTTAAAACATACTTCTAGTGTAATGGTTTCTTACATTTACGCGAATGTTACA
The DNA here is from genome assembly GCA_949752805.1 of Deilephila elpenor. NCBI lineage: Eukaryota > Metazoa > Arthropoda > Insecta > Lepidoptera > Sphingidae > Deilephila > Deilephila elpenor. Next base: position 8,987,438 of record OX457107.1, on the reverse strand, counting down.
CATTGAAATAAAACTTTTTTACGGATTTTATCGCGATTTGGTTTAATTTTTACATTTTTTAACTTCCTGATGTTTTGATTACTTTACAGTTTTCGTGGTCACGGGACGGACTGAGGTATTAGTCATCCGCTCAGTGAATGTTACAATTTAACTACCCTTAATTTACAATTATTAAATTAAAAAGTTAATTTTAAAAAAGTTAGCTAGTTTTTGCGATCCGATCTACGCAGAAGGAGCTCACTGTGTCTTGAGGTCTGGCAGCTGGACTTTTGGGTTCCGATTAAATTAAATATAGAATTGGATCCCATGATGGGGCAAGCTTCAAGCCATCTTCTCTATTGAAATTTGGATGTTTTTTAATTTCAATAGCCTCGCGAAACATCCTGGGCAGGAAACGGTGTTCTTTGGCGATGATTTGGGGCTTGGAAGTTAAACCAAATCGCGATAAAATTCGCAAAAAAAGTTTTATTTCAATATACTTCTAGTGCCTTCGTTTTCACTCATATCAACTGTTGAACGATTAAACAGTTATGACAAGTGACGCATAGAGAGTATAGACATCATAGTAAAAACGAAGTTACTAGGAGTAGATTTCAACACGAAGAATCTCACGATATCGAAAATCGTATTTTGTAGTAGCCCTCCTGCTTATAATACTCAACTCGGAAATCCACTTGGTGCGATATTTAACTACGCACTTTCAAACTTATAGTATTTTGATTCCCATCCACACACATCGCTGCAATTCCAGTAAACCAAGATCAACAGTGGCTTGTAAAAATGCGACATAGAACACCGAAACTCAATGAGTCTCTTAAATATACTAGCTTATCTCTAACACGCGTTGGAATTAATCAGAAAAAAACAAATGGAAGGGGTTGAAATTACCGACCGTATGAGAAATAGTAAATTACTCCCACATAGAATGGAATGAAGTCTTCATAATATCGCCAACGGCAATTCCAGTCGAGTCCACTCAGGTGTACAAGGAGTAATTTTTTCCCGTTGACAAACTTCGTCAATCGAACAGAAAAGTTTTCTTATTAAAGTAGAGCCGAGCCCGAAGGCTAAGGGACTATTCCATCTTGGGATTCCATTAACACTGCAGCGCTCTTGAAGTGTTCTTTCATGGACTTTTTATTTTGCATGCTGGACTTGAAATGGATTAAGATGGAAAGGGCGTAGATCAGTATAACTTATAATCATTAGTATTCTTGTGTTTTTGAGTCAATGTAGTGTATTTTTTGAAAGGTTATTTATTTATTCTTATATGCACAAAAAAAGGAAAAGCACTTAAAGATATACAAATTAAGTAAAAGTACAGATGGCGGTCTTATCGCTCTAGGCGATTTCTTACAGACAACCTTAGGATGGATATAAGAAAAGGAAAAAAAAAGAGAGTCAATTGGGAACAAGAAATTACATAATATTATGATCAAACATTATATAGGTATTAATAAGTCCGGTAAAAGAGCAAACAGGTCACCTAAAGGTAACTTATCACTGCCGCCCATGAACATCCAAAACGCTTGGATCAAACCGTAAGAAAAGCGAGAAAGAAAATGAATGGGAAGAGGACAAGGGCATGCGGCATCCGGGAATATAATTTACCGAACGAAACGCGACAGCAAAGCTATCGATTCACGACAATCTCCTATGAGACAGTGGTAACACCTCGGACGAGCCTGCCCATTCATATTGAGCGATAGCTGAAAACAGCGTGGTTCTACCATTTCCTCCAACACACATGTACGTGAAGTCTTATGGTCTTAAATTTATTTTAAGTATACGTGAATATGCTAAGCTACTAATCAAGATAACAATTACTCTAATGTCCAACTAACCACGATATTTTCTCCCCTAAAGAGACTTACCTACCTATCAATAACAGAAAATACTCAAGTCTCGAGCTCACAGTCAGAAAACCATGTTTTTTCATCTAGCAAAAATACAAAACAGTTTTAATTTCCGCAGGGGTAGTCCTAGCTAAAATGTTTCCTTTCGCAAAGATGGTATTAAAATTCTAGAAGCAAAACTTATGCATAAAACATTATTACTCTGGAACTCCATTAGTTTTTTGAAGCGCCACTATATCAGTCCCTGTCATTAAGTAAAGTATATTTGGAATATAAAATTTGCTTTAGGAACATACCTTTTTATTTTTTTATGGCATAATATTAGCAAATGATCAAAGGGCTGTCTTGAAAGTGCTCTCTCTTATATTTTCTATAACCTAATGAATGTACAATGTCGTAGTTCTCTTTATCACAGTCAAGTATCAGTGGATACTGCCTCGTATGTAATGCAAATATTGCTTTATTTTCTACCTTTACATTAGCTAATTCAAGGCCTAATAAATACTGTAATACCTCTATTCTTGTATTTACTTACGGCCTTATTCATAGACAGGTTTAAAACCTACTTTAGTTATCGAATGTTCTGTCCCTTTCGAACGACTTTAGAATCAGTTCGAGCGAAGAAGACAAAACATTCGATAGCGAAAATAAGTTTTATATTTGTCTAAAAAAAAGGCTGTTAAACTATCAGCTATACTTAGTAATAACTTTTTAGACGCATATTAGTATTAGCAGAGCAATTTTCCAATGATTACGAAATTGTTTACATTGCTCTTAGTATTTATCTTTTAGAATCATGAATTTTACTACTATTAAATCCGCTTAAAAATATAACACCAACAAAAGACGCCCTAGAAAATTGTTTTAAAACCAGAACTACATCGGAAACGTTATCGTTCAGTTCTGAAATCCTCTTAGCAACTTTGAATGGCGAAATTAAACCGCTTTGCCAACTCGTCCCCTTGTGCTCCGTTCAAATCTGTTACGAAGTCCGTTTTCAACAAGTACGCCGGACGGCACGGCCGACCACTTCAAAGCAAGTGATGCAAGGATGAAAGTGACAAGTCTTCATGGTTAAATGGATAGGAAATTACCGGTGTTTCACATTTAATTCATATTGGAATTTGATCATAGAATTGTTAATATTTTCGTGGTCACGTTATGATGTGTGAGAAGTTCATAGGAGAGTCGCTGTAGCTAGTCTTCTGTATGTCATGAATTGGACGGCTTGATTGAACGCTGAACAATGTAGCTAGTCAAGTTCGTTAAGAATGCTTCATCGACGCTGTCTCAATGTGTCATAGGTGAAAAAAATCGTCTCATAGAGAAGAAAGTGTTGGCAATCAATCCGAAAGTCTGCAGAATAAATGCACCTATTTTCCCTGATCCACATCTTCCTTCCCGTAACCACTATAACCGGTAACGCAATTGCATCCACAGTTTATCAAAGTAGTGTGTTTTAATATAAACATCTATTACAGCAATTTCATTTTCTCTATTAAATCATAATCATATTAATATGCTCAGTGTCATTAAAATGCGTGCCACTGTTGATCCTGGCTTACATGAGTTGCAGTGGTGGGTGTGAGGGCGGGACAGTCCCTTAAATTATAATTTTTCTCATAATGATACTATCAAATCTTTAAAGATTATGTTCGGAAAATAAAACGATCGAAATAAGTCCCCATAGAAATCTTGTACTACGGGTGAAACAACAAAATAACTAACTTAGCTCTTCCTACCGGACAACAATCTATCGAACTTGATAATACGATAAAGCAACTATAATGTATTTAGTAGTTTGAGGGTAATGCTATTGTCCTAACGAACCTTTGTTAATAGAAAATTGTAAATTGAGTAAATGTCTATATCCCGATAGACGTCATTTTTTATTATATTTATTAAAAAAATATGATTATTGCCTATCCAATTTGGTCAGTATAATGGATTGCTGTTATAGGAAAAGAGTTTAATATAATTAAATCATTATATATATTTTATTTTAAAATGCAAAAAATGAAATATTTTTTCATTAGCCGACACTTATTGCAATACCTAATTCTACGCTAATTGAAAACTCATATCCAACCATCAATTATCATCAAACTACCTGAACAAAAAATTCTCAATAAATCCATAGTAAAAATATTAGAGGGTAGCAAATTGTTTGCCAAACCAGTGTGTACAGTGACCATTAGCCGGCAATAAGAAATGGCAGTAGCACGGCAAGGACGTCTAGCCCGGCTTAGCCGACACAGCGTGGCATTGTACAGAATTTCCTTTATATTGGTCTGCGAAAAATAAACAGAGCGCGAATCGATCTGGTGAGTACTGTAAATAAATAAATAAATAACACCCAACAGTCACATACATAGTCCTGACGGCACACTAAGAGTCTTGTGTTGTGGGTATCAAGAACTGAGAGACTTTTCGGTCTCACAAACACCCAGACCCGAAACAAATAATTGTGGTTTACACAAACATTTGTCTCTTTGCGGGGACCGAACCCGCGGCCCCTCGTTTTCACAGCCGGCGTCTAACCAACTGCGCCACGGAGGCTGACATTGATTGTTATATAAGCTTGATATCCTAACAGTTTTAATTTGAAACGATCATTCCACTAAACATTACAATATAATGCCCTACCATTCAAACCATTGCGTTTCATAGCCATTACAAATTGCCGCGAGACCAATGATGCATATTAAATATAGTTTTTACAGTAATAATTGGTAACGTGGTTGGAGTATAAATATGTATGTATATACAAGATTCATATCATAATCAGAGCATTGATGCCTATACCAGTCTTAAGGCGCCCGTTGGTACAAAATAATCCAATTTCACAAATTAAATATCAATAACAGCCAACTTCATTGATTTAACGTTTGATTCATCAAGGCCCCTTATACCCAGTAGAACAAGAGCTTCTAATGCAATTACAATTTGTGCTAATATCGCACACCGCCTCGCGAAATCAGGTCGACAGATACCAATTAACTACAGGAAAATACTACGTCGACTTCTTTCATAGAAACCGTTTAAGATTTTATATTTTCAACTGGATTATTTGAAATTAAATGTGAAGTGTGCTTGATAGTTTCAGTAGCTGTTTATATTTGTTTTAAGGATTTTTTTTAAGTATACATTTATTCTTCCCACGCGTAGGGTTGATTAAGGATGATTTAGTGTTTCTTGTAGAGAAATTTGGCTTTTCAGTTAACAACCGTCTGCCGACGTTTTTAATGGAATCAAATAACATTTTGTAACTTTAATTTTAGCATCAGGCATTTTGTTATCTTCCTTTGGTTTAATAAGAAAATAAGGTCTTGAATAGTTTGAATTGGGTATTCTACCCATTTTCAAAAGGTCTTTTAAGTTGTTCCTAAGATTAAGACAAACTATTTAAAAAAATATCAAATTTTTATTCGCTCGGCAAGTCCAATAAAAAAACATTTAACATTTAAATTTTAAATTTATGCGCGCAAATATGTGAAAACGCTAGGCGCCATGTTCCTTTAAAATGATACGTCACTCAACCAGTAAACAACCTGTGTTTGTATGAGCTCTTGGACACCGGAGGGGGTATTCTACTTACGGAATGACGTAGAATCGTTATCCATCATGGCGGCAGCCGTTTCACATATTTTTAGGACAGATAAAAAAATTGAAATTTTCAAAACGTATTATAAAATTCATTCCTTGGAAATAAAAACTGAAATTAACATATACTTATTGCTTAATGCTCTACTATATACATTTATAGTTTTTAGATTTTTTCTTTCTTATAGTAAAATACCCAATTGACAATTCACTCCGTGTGCAAATCAATTATCAGGAATTACACAATTTTAAAAACGACTTGACTTAAACCAATCAACTTATTTTATAGGCTCTACAACAAATGCCAAATCTCCAAAAATACAGTTTGAAATGAACCAAACAGTAATAACTCCTGACCCGGAGTTAAACATCCCGCAATATTCAAGACAGCTACAGATGTCAATTTATGAGAACCGACGTATGGAATTAGATAAAACAACGGAGTGTGTGGTTGATTTCCCTGAGGCCCTTACAATACATTGCCCCGACAACCGTTTACTTTAATTGCGAAAGTATATCTGTGGGACGGTTTTCATTAGGCTAATGCGGCCGTAACATTGGACCCTGGGTAACTTTTGACGTGTCGCCAGAACGTTGCCGGGGATTTCACGCGTGATTAAAAAAGGTTAGGTCGCCCGTGTTTTATTTAGTGTGGCAACGCCTTTAAAATATTGACGTTTGAATTTAGGGTAGGATTTTTAGAGTAATGACGGCGGTAAATGAAGTCTTTATTCTAGTCTATTTGACTCTGGTCGAAACATGTGCTGGTTTTAAATATATTTTGGTTACTGAATAGGCAACATCATCCAGAGGGATGGTAATAATCATTCCGCATCATTGAAGATTTAGCAAAACAAAACCATCAACATACCTTAGATAAATACAGTTTTTAGAACAATGTCAAAAATAAATATTTTTCTGTCTTCACACTGTAACTAAACACCAATTTCATCCTATAGACTAAAGATTTATAAAATGCTTTCCCTAGTTACAAATTACATGTGTATCATCAAAAGTCAGAACAATGGGTTTACTATGATTTTTTTGTATATATAATTAAAATGTACCCCAAATTACTTCCTGTCGTAAACCGAAAATGTAGCAACAACAAAACAATAATCTTCAACCCGCAACATAAAAACCTCCGCAGAAATCATTGAATTTCGCCAGCACGGAATCAAAAACAGATATCGTCCAATAGAGCTCAATAAAAGAAGCGAGATCCCCAGTCGCCTAAACCGAAGCTACGCGACACTACGACAGCTGATTCCAAAGGATTTCCAGTTTCAATTAAGTTTGAACCGCCTGTGGTTTTAAGATAGAACGTGTCTCATTTAGTTCCCGTACTTAGAAATTCTCTAGAGGTCTTTACTACGTAGTTACAGTTAGATCTAAGTGCAAAGTTTTATACTAATATATGCTTTTACGTTCGCCATTCGTGTCCCCAGCGTTTGTATCGTTTGAAGTGATGTTGAGGTAAATTTTGTTTGCTGTTATGTTATTAATGGTTATTGAGCTATTAGTGATCATCCTATAACTTCAATTTATCGACACCAATTCAATAAATGATCAAAGTTTAATGTAAAAGTTTCTGTTCGATAACAAAAAGTAAAACAAAAAACACTAGCAGCTTAAGTGCAGTGGAAATATGTTTACATTATAAAACAGTACTGAATTAATGTTGTCAAGGAAGACACAAGAAACAATCGAATTAATGGAGAATATTAAAAAACTGGCACAGGCCCGTACAACGTTTCGTAGTAAAATCGAACCGAAGAACAATTCATTGATAATATATTTAAAGTTATCGCCACTCAATTACACAAAGTATGTTTTAGGTGCTTAAACGCAGACCTTTATCCGCGAAACAAACAGAAAATAATTCAACATTCTTATTTACTTTTTCAAATGAAGCTTCATTATCTAGTAACAAATAATTGTTGAACGCTACAAATGAAAGAGCGTGTATTTTGCTTATCCTACAAACAAAAAAATACGGGTAACAAACATCCGCTAACGCAAGAACAAGTTAAACAAAATGAAGTTGGCTGGCTGCCCTTACTTCACACATTCGCACTCGAGAGGAAACCGCATGAAGGACGCATTCAGAACTCTAATTGCGGGGGGCATATTAATCGCATTTATTTATATGGCACAACAATGGGTTACGCACCTAAGTTGATAAGTCTGTTTCGTGATACAATTGCGTTTGGCGCAAGATATTAATCGGTCCTCACCACCTGTGGAAATACAATAAGGTACATCAGATACTAAAGTGATAACAATCTTGACTCGATCTTACCTATTAATAAAGTTAAATCCAACAGTACTTCACAGTTTTCAAGTATGATAGATAAGCTCACAGGATATGTGCACGGTAATGAGTAAAAATATAGTGTAACATATCTATAGAGAAAAAAACAAAATATAAAATGAAATACATGAAGATAATCAAAGAGATAGAGTATGGGAAGAAAAACGATGCGAGTCAAACTGAATATTTGAATAAAAACAAATATACAGAATGAACTATTAAAGTGAACGTGGATGGCCAAATCCGAAAGTATGAGGAATAGCAAAAAATACTGAAAGGAGTCACGAGCCCGATATAATAAACGTTTAAACTAAAGCGATTATATAATATTTAGAGCTTTATACAAACTCCAGCATTAAATAAACTAACAGGGATATCGACCTCCACACACATTCCCAAATCCGTCCCCAACAACACAGTAAATGTAAACCAGCGCATTATTGTACTCTTATTCTAATGAAATTGGAAATGTGTTGCAGCCGCAATTGCTGTTCCTGTATTTAAACAAAATTAATCATCGACATGGCAATTTAACGTAATGTGAACATTGACGTCACGTTTTAATTTATTGAAAAATAAATGTCCCAAACGTGAAAATTAATTAGAATTCTAAGCCTAAAAGTACAGCAAAGCATGTGTGACGCCAGAATAAAATTAAAGGAAATACAATATTAAACTGGAAATTTCCCTCAAAACATCGTATTTCCTTTTGAGTTAATAATATGAACACGTTGGAAGTAAGTCAATATTAATTAGGTTTCTTTTATTTCACAACACCTAGGCTCGAAAAATACACTTCCTAATTACGAATTACACAATCAATTTCGGTGCCGGAAACGAACCCACGGTACTACAGTCTGAACTCTCAGTCGACGTTGTTCACCGACTGTGCCACAGAGGGTGTTTTAAAATGTTTGCGTTCGTTATTTCACTTAAAACGTTTTTTATTATTGATTTAACTAAGTTCATTATTTACTACAATTTAAGTGCTTTAGATAAATTCTTTAAACGTACATTTTTATTAACATTTAATAGATTATTTCCACAGATTCCTAAGTAAAGGATTGAGCAAAGACGCTAGATTGTATCTATCCTAGATAGTATAGCAATTAACTTGAGAGCAATATCTGCACTGGCGTCGACTAAAACTCACTCTAATTCACTGTGCGGATTTCAAATGCAGAGTAATAGTGATATAATAATCTATAATCTATATTATTGTGATGGTATTATTGTGATGGTAAAGGTGGCGGGACGTCGCTGGATGCAGGCTGCCGCCAACAGGTCACTGTGGAAATCATTGGGAGAGGCCTATGTTCAGCAGTGGACGTCCTTTGGCTGATGGATGGATGGATTATTTTCTAGTTTGTATTATAAGCAGTGCTGTTGAGCTTATAGTCTTTTGATAACCAGCTGACAAGACCATAAAGGGTCGGTTCCACCAGGACTCCAATATCAATATCAAACCAATGTTAAATAATACGTTTCAATAATCCTCTCGTTTTCGTTCACTTTATCCCTACATATTTAATGAACGAATGAACGATCCTATACTAATTAGTTGTAATCTCGTGTTATTCGGTAAAGCATTCGTTCATTTTCCGGACAAAAAAATGTCCTAAAGGATTAAATAATTTTTTTTTTTTAAACCATACAATAGTTTTCTCCAAGAAATACACTAATATATGTTAATGTTCCTTTATTGCACCGTTCCGTCTACTGGTAGGCAATAATTTCATATACAAACTAGAAGTATGAAAGCTAATATTTTTCCATATAAGCCAGTTTCCCACCTCAGTGCGGTTGCAAAGAGAAAATTGAGCTGAGGCGCATAACACTGCTAGCCTGGGTTTCAATCGTGGCTTTTGGTATGCATACAGGTTGTATACAGACTGCGACCTGCAAAAAAATCGTCGCTTTATACTGCGAAATTTTTAGTTGCATTGTGTCTGAAGTTATTCAAACTAATACCTGGCTTCGTTTTCGCTTAATCTGGGTATACCCGGTTTAATCTGCATACTTGGATGGAGAGAAAAGTGAATACTGTGGAGGTATTTTCGGGGATATTTCTCTGTGACTTGAATTATAATCTCTTGTTCCTCGCAAAGCCATCCAGAGGTGATATCTCTAAAAATAAGGAATGTTCTGCATTAAGCATTCAACATTCTTTTTAATATTATTTATTTCTAAAGAATACGTATTTTTTATGTTTGTAAAAAAATCATGATCATTATGTTCTCAGCCACAAAAAAGTCAACTAGATACTGAATATAAACCGTCTTCATGAATTTCCACAATTCAATTTCACAAACAATATAAATATTTAAAACGACATAAGAAATATTGTATTATAATTTATAATCCGACGATATCTTACAAAAACTGAATCAAAAGTAATAAGTAAAATATAAAACACAAATAGCAAACACACCGCGAAATGCAATTGCTAAGCTACAAATATCAGGCGCTTTCCGCGAAAACAGTTCCCAATTTTACACAGCGACTAGCGACAGCGCTCATATCGACTATGAACCATCGATCCAGGCGACTTGTTACAAATTTGCCGGGTCGAGATGATAAGTGCTCGAGGATTTCGAGATACGTGGACCGTAACTGCAGATGTTACGAACCGGGATGGCGTATCTGTGCGATTTGGGTGTTGTCCCTTTTTAAGACTTCTGGATTGTTTGTTAAAATGGGTTTGATTACTAATTTTTTTTTTTAAGTGATTAAATTAAATAACAATCTTTGACATATAATATAAAAGGGGCGGATGATGTGATAAAGGTTTACCAGCAGCTGATGATGATGACGATTACACATAAACCCCACTGGCCAATGCAAGGTATGATGGCCCATTTTCCATATTATCGTCTAAGACAGTCTTACTCAAAGTGGGGTACGCGAACCCCTAGGGGTTTGCCATTTGACGGCAGGGGGTTCGCGATAAGATTTAAGTAATGGTGACTTTTTATTTTTGGGCAATCAGACTGGCAGATTATTCCGAACTCTCACGCAAAGCGGTGAATTCCAGGTGACAGCAAACTGTTAGGGGTTCGCTGTCACCTGAAATTTTAACACGGGTACGTGGAGCCGAAAGTTTGAGAAACGCTGGTCTAAAAGATCCCTGATGCTATGAACCTTATAAACTGAATTGTGCGCACCATTCAAGCGAAAATAGGTTGGGCTATTACATACATAACATAGTTAAATACAAGTAATAAAAATATGAATACAGAATATTGCCAATAATAATTGCATTTGAGTGATAAGACCGCCGATTGTACTTTTTATGTATGTGATTTTCGTTATATTTGCATTTTTTATGTGCAATAAAGTGTATTTATATAAATATTATTATCTCTGGTAAACAAACCATGTTAGTTGCAGCCGTGCAATTATGGTATGTAATATTATTGCAGCCGCGCCACCAATAACACGCACAAAACACGCCATTACTGTTCCGCACTGCTCTAATGTTCGCGCGAAACGTTTTTACACACGCTCTGTGTACGCCTTTTGTTTTAATTCTGAATCTGTTTGTGCCAGATACAAACGAATAAAACTATGTGCAAGTGGCGCCATCTGTTAAAAACGGTTGCATAAAGGAACTTTGATGATAAACGTCCAAGCAGCCGTCAAATGGATATCTGATCTAAGTCAAAGTTAATTGGCGCAACGAAGCCATAAAGTATTGGAATATTAGATCATTTTCAAATTGTGAAACTTAAACAACAGCAATACCTAATTCGTACGTATTTTTTAACTCGTAAGGGCAGACCGTATTAGATTAAATTAATATTATCATAATTAATAATGGTGCCGACTGCCTCGGTGGCGTAGTTGTACGGTGCGACTACAAAGCTGAGGTCTCGGGTTCGAATCCCGGGTCGGGCAAAGTGATATTGGGCTTTTCTATTCATTAACAGTCCGGAGTCAGGAATTTGTGCCCGATATGGCGATAGGCTCGCCACCTATCACATCATGGGATGGAACATACAAGGCGAAATGTGGGTGTCCTGGTGGCGCCTCTGCCTACCCCTTCTGGGACAAAGGCGTGAGTTTATGTATGTATGTAATTAATAATATTATCCTGGTGTGTGATTAACGGTGGTCACTAAATTGCATCTGGTATCATTAGAGTTAAGCATGATCAAGTGCCACGACAGCTTGAAACAATTAGCCACTAAATACATAATTATTTATAATATAATCATTATCATATTAATAAGTGGTATAATTTATATTAACATGAACATAACTCTCCTGTAATTATTGTTAAGCCACAGAAAGGCCTTAAAGACATCGCAATGACTTCATAGAAACAGTCTGCATCCAGTTCTATTATGAGACTATACTATAGTTATATAAGAGAAAATAAACACATGGCCAAGTTATAAAATTATTTCAAAACGTTTCTTTTTTATCTTTACCATCGCTAGGTACGAGCGTCCTTTACGATGGAGCGGAATTAGTCGAAAACGTTGACCTAGTCCGGTGTGGTCTTCATACCTTTATAATTATTTAAAGAATTCTGATTTCAGGAGGATTCCTCGTGGTATTTTCCTTCGTTGTTAAAATAATAATAACAAATACACTTAACAGTCACATAAGATCGAGTCTTATGTCGTGCGTGTGAAAAACTACGAGAGAAACTTTTCGGTCTCACAAACACTCAGAACCGAATCAAATACTTGTGGTCACACAAACATTTGTCTCGGTGCGGGGATCGAGCCCGCAACCTCTCATTTCACAGCCGGCGTCTAACCAACTGCGCCACGGAGGCTGTAAAAAGTTATATTAAAATATACACACGACTGTATGTCAGAATCTAACCGTAACCATACACGAAAATTCGTTCCGTTTGCTGGAATAACTGTCTATTAAAACATTTTTAAATCTGGTACAGCTGACGTAGCAAATAGGATTATGGAGCGACTGAATCCAGCTGGCGGCTGACATCATGTAGCCTGAAACTTTAAGCTAGAATACAGTCCGATTAGAAACCGGCACCATTTGTTAGTATATGCTGAAAAATAACTAGCAGTATGTGTTGTCTATGGATTTGAAGTTTGTTAAACCTGTGATTTGTGAATATGTTTACGATTATTTTAAGTGAAAATCAACGATATATTTAAAAAACTAGAGTCAGCCCAGGGGGGATTATGACCCCCATGACCTCCCCCTGGATTTGCCCTTGACTGTCTCACAAAATGACAGCAAACAAATGACATGAAGGTAATACTTTGCTGTCGTTTTTCGTTCGGTGATTATATTACCAGAGGATTTAAAGTCCTTTCCTCCTCCCGTCCCTTATCGCTTCTCATTTTGTACGCCAGCAGTATGTGGTTGTGGTGGCGCTGTTGTACCATGGTATGATTGCAAAGCTGAGGTCTCGGGTTTGAATCCCGAGTCGGGCAAAGTGATATTGGATTTTTTGTATTGTATATGTAAGAATTTGTGCCCGATATGGCGATAGGCTCGCCCCCTATCATATCGTGGGACGGAAAATACAAAGCGAAAAGTGGGTGTCCTGGTTGCACCTTTGCCTATCCCTTCTGAGAAAAAGGCGTAAGTTTATGAATGTTTCTGTCTCCTGGAATTACGTATCAAGCAAACCGTATGGCTTAATTGCCCTTACCTGTGCAATAAAAAAATGTTTTAAACTTTTTAAACGTATTATAGTATACTTATTCCCGAAGGGGAACTCATCGTTCCTCTTTACAACCGCGCCATGTTTTATTGTGTTTCCCTCTGTATTACCTTGTCATATGGCATCTCTTTTCTCTATTTCATTTTGCTCGTATTTCCCAACTGAACTGTTAAATAATTTCAACGGTTACACGACTACAGTCACTGTCAGTTCCTTAGCAATAACAGCGATAAACAATTACTGTGGACTGTGGACTTATTTCTATTTAGATTTCATAAAAGTTTTGGTCGAGTAATAATGTTTTATATTTTACAGATTTTCAAAACATGGAAACATTAGGTTAGGTAGTAATATTCTGGTAAACATTTGAGCTTCACTCAGACAATTTTACCAATTTCATAACATAGATTTAATTCTACGCCAAAAAATATTTTTTCAAACATAATTGAAGGTCAAATACCCAAAGTGCCCTTCAGTCTCCTACTAAATTACCATAATTCTATATGAATTATCGTTCTTGCTTTCGTGATACGGAATAATTTCACAAAAATATTGTAATCATTAAAAATTCAATTTAAGAACATTATTCAAATTTATACTAGCGCCGCGGGACGCAAGGCATCCTTTCAATTAGAGTTCTAAATCCCTCCTGATTAAACCGAGAGCTTCTATTTGGCGACCTAAATTACTGGCACAAAGGGAAGAGCGCCAAATATGATTTGAATTTCGAATTGGGTATTCTACCCATTTTCAAAAAGTCTTTTAAGTTGTTCCTAAGATTAAGACAAACTATTTAAAAAAATATCAAATTTTTATTCGCTCGGCAAGTCCAATAAAAAACCATTTAAAATTTAAATTTTAAATTTATGCGCGCAAATATGTGAAAACGCTAGGCGCCATGTTCCTTTAAAATGATACGTCACTCAACCAGTAAACAACCTGTGTTTGTATGAGCTCTTGGACACCGGAGGGGGTATTCTACTTACGGAATGACGTAGAATCGTTATCCATCATGGCGGCAGCCGTTTCACATATTTTTAGGACAGATAAAAAAATTGAATTTTTCAAAACGAATTATAAAATTTATTCCTTGGAAATAAAAACTGAAATTAACATATACTTATTGCTTAATGCTCTACTATATACATTTATAGTTTTAAGATTTTTTCTTTCTTATAGTAAAATACCCAATTAAAGATCTGCCACAAGAAACTGTTATTGTGTCACGTTTCTAGATTATGCAGCGTTGTGGAATATCTCATGAGTTTAAATGCAAACGATGTTCTGCTGGTGTATACACTTTTATTCATATGAAACGTTTTAATTTTTTAAATTATTATTTCATTTACGTAGAAAATGTTTTTTTTTTATTGCGATGAATGGCAAGACGAGCATGCCATTCGCCTGATGGAAGCGATACGACCGCTCATGGACAGTTGCAAAACCAAACAACACCATGAACTACAAAGCAATGCTTGGCATTAGGCATTCAACTGCGCTCGCCATCTGAGACATAAGATGTTAAATCTCAGTACGTCCAGTAGTAACTCTGGCTACAATGTCCTTCAAACCGCAACACAGCAGTGCATTTACACTGCTGTTTAGCGGAAGAAATAGACGCTGCGGTGTTACCTACCCAGGCCGGGCCAGGCGGTCTCTCACTTAAGAGAGACCTACCACCAGTGAAGCTTCAACACAATCGCAATAATTTATTTTATTTTTATTTTATTTATTTATGGACCTTCAACAAAGGATACACAGGGTTATAACGGTAAAATTTACAATTAATCAGGTACATTGATTTGAGTGCTCCTTCAATTACAGAAGATCACAACATTCATATTAACATTGCTGACAAGTGACAACAGTACAACAGTATATTAAATAATACGATCTGAAGTGAAGAAGTGTAGTAAGTACTAATCGATACAAATAAGTCACCGTGGTTATTCATTTCATAGGCTTTGTGGGGTGCACATAAAAATTCCCCTCACGCGACACTGATCACAATTTGATTGCCACAAGATCCGAACGAAAGTCCTCCGCAGTATTGGTGCGTCTGCCAAATTTATAGCCCCTATCCACTTTTATTACGGATTGGGAGAAAAACTGCAGATGTCCCTCTGATAAAAATATTCTTGGGAGAATCGATTTTCGAATGTATTCATGATCGATAAGTGATATCGATTGATCGGTTCGGTTTACTGCAAATTGTGTAAGTGCTGAACGTAAATGTTTTATGATCGAGTATTATCGAGTGATGTAATGAGCTATGGTTTTTGCCAGCTGTTGTCCGCCGTGATATTTGATGTACCTATCTCTTTCTCTGGTCGGTCCCTCATGTCTGAGGATCGTGGTCAGCATCAGGGTTGCATCTGGAGCGGGTGATCTGCCTCCACCGGTTTCTGTCCAGCGCGTCTCTCATGGCTGTGTAGAATTTTGCGGATGAAGAGGGTTTCATTTGGTCAGTCCATCTTGTTGATGTACCTATAGGTAAATAGAATTGTTACCAAAATTATAGACATAGTCATTCATAAGCATAGTCAAGGAATCTTTATCAATTGTACAATACGACATAATGTACAAGAGCTGATACAATGCTATTTATTATATTTGGACCTAAACTGAAATACAACCGTCAACAAACAAACAACTTTAAATCCCTAAAACTTATTTGCATCATCGCTAAAAAAATATTATTCGAAAAAATATATCATTATGTACAAACAAACATATTACAATTAACACGAGCTAAAGACAACAAAATATAATGAATTCTCAATTAGCTCGTAAAAATACCGGACAGTTAATTAAAAGCATTATGTTTTAATTAAAAAACCTGCTGTGGCATGCTCATTAACTTGCATTTATTTTAATTAACGAACAAGTTAATACTCTCCGCATTAAATTGAACTCCGTGGTATTGTATTAATTCACCCATTTTTATACTAGAGTGTGGGTGAATTTGTGGTTTAAGAACTTTTATTTTCCCATAAGAATTTACATTCACTTACATGAGAATATTATATTAACTTATTGTACTTATCTATATTACATTGGGCTAATTCGCACAGACTAAAGGTTTTTTTTTCTTACACTATATTTAATACAATTTGAAATGTAGGTAGTTAGTGTTGATTCATCGGCCAGCGATCATAACTCGACAACTTATAGTATAGGATCCCTATATACAACGACCTTCACCGAGATGCTTATTTAATGAAACGTATTTTAAATATTATTTAATATGCCAATAAATATATTCCATATGGGTTGCCTAACAAATTTTAGTCCAGAGTATTTTTAATTAATAATTTAAAAAAAAAAATTTAAACATTCCACCCGTTTGATTATTAAATAAATTCGATACCAATCGAAAGTATGAAGCCTATAAAATATGCAAGCGTTAGGTTGCCTATTATTTTCCGGTCACAACTATCGGGTTGCCAGGTGTAAACAGGTAAATCTATACTAGCATTTTGCAACGGTCTGATTATTGAATCAAACTTTAATAAAATGAAAGATTATTTTATTATGAACACGGTGGTATAGGGTTGCCTGCGAAAAATCAGTCCCGAATTCCGGTTGTCGAATTTTAAAAAGTAAAATATCGCTGCGAGTGAATGTGTGCGACTGAGAGGTCCCAAACCAACCATCCCATG
The DNA here is from genome assembly GCA_949752805.1 of Deilephila elpenor. NCBI lineage: Eukaryota > Metazoa > Arthropoda > Insecta > Lepidoptera > Sphingidae > Deilephila > Deilephila elpenor. The sequence goes on along the minus strand of OX457107.1, from coordinate 8,970,350 downwards.
CGATAGAAAAGGACACAGCATAGCAGCTGTTTAAAGTCCACCCATTTAAAGAAAGAGAGTGCGCATGCTATTTGTGCTTGGAAATGAAAAGGATAGCGATAGACTCGTATATGCTGTGCATCATTTTGGAGTAGTTTATTATTAATATAGAGAAATAGCTATTTAATTTTTAATTTTTTAATCAATTAATTATTTATGTGTGTATATTTTTTATGTGACACTAAAGTATATACATATCTTTAGTAAAAAAGAAGGTTATAGTAATACATATATATTACTAATCTGGCCAATTTCGGACATATAACTGTGATCTCCAACTTCTGAATCTTCTTCGTCATCACTCTTCGTTTCAGTTATTTCGACAATGTCTTCTATCTTTAAAGGTGTATGATCCCCAATGAATCATACTGGTTTTAAATATTCATCTAAGAACCAACCGCAGTTTTCAGGCTGAAGTTTCACGCATATTGGATCCGTTGCATTAAGCCACGTGGAATTTACGAAAAATGTTCGTAAAATTTTCTGAATTAATGATATCCAGTATGGTGGTATGGAGTAGGAGTCGAAGCCTTTTTTTTTTTTTTTAAATTGCTCGCTGTCTTTTTCTTCTTAAATCAACAAATTTACATGGTGAAAAAAAAAATACAAATGTTAAAAAATCATTACATTTGACATACAGCTATTGTATATATAGATATAAATTTATATTGATGTAAATAAATTATTAGTTGGAAAAAGAACTGACTTTGACCAATGTGATAATATTCAATTAATAGCACATAATTATTATGTTAAACCACAAAAAAAAACATAAATAAATTATAATAATGTTTATTTCATGGTTTTCTTTATTGGATTTTCGATGGGAAGAATAGAAAAATCTTCCTGTCACGAAACCTCAAAATCATTATATCCTGTTTAAAATTAATATGAAAACTACAAGTATATTAAAGGTGCCATTGATAGATAGTTACAAAACTAAACGAAAGTTGTCGTTAGTGTGCAAAATCGTGACTGATATCTCTATCTCAGATATATAATGTACTCTGTGATATACTCCAAAATGATGCACAGCATATACGAGTCTATCGCTATCCTTTTCATTTCCAAGCACAAATAGCATGCGCACTCTCTTTCTTTAAATGGGCGGACTTTAAACAGCTGCTATGCTGTGTCCTTTTCTAACGCATGGGATGGTTGGTTTGGGACCTCTCAGTCGCACACATTCACTCGCAGCGATGTTTTAATTTTTAAAATTCGACAACCGGAATTCGGGACTGATTTTTCGCAGGCAACCCTATACCACCGTGTTCATAATAAAATGATCTTTTATTTTATTAAAGTTTGATTCAATAATCAGACCGTTGCAAAATGCTAGTATAGATTTACCTGTTTACACCTGGCAACCCGATAGTTGTGGCCGGAAAAGAATAGGCAACCTAACGTGGTGGAATGTTTAAAAAACATTTTTTTTTAAATTATTAATTAAAAATACTCTGGACTAAAATTTGTTAGGCAACCCATATGGAATATATTTATTGGCATATTAAATAATATTTAAAATACGTTTCATTAAATAAGCATCTCGGTGAAGGTCGTTGTATATAGGGATCTTAGACTATTTAACCATACCCATAAGCGATGTCAGTTTAGATTTCACTTTATGAATATGAGGGACCCAAGTGAGTTTACTGTCTAATATAAGTTCTAAATATTTTGCCTGATCTACCTTTGTGATATTTAAATTATTTATTTTTAAGGGATAGTAATCACCCATCTTTTTGTTTTTTGCTGCAAAAATCATAAAAATAGTTTTTGTTACATTTATTGTTAAGAGGTTGCTTGTAAACCAAGCATTTAATAGATCTAGGTCCTTTTGGGCCTCATCAATAATAGAATCGATGGTTAGACCAAAATAAAAGAGACAAGTATCATCAGCATATAAAGTAATATCTCCCTTCAAACCTATTTTTCCGATATCATTTATATATATTAGGAACAGCAGTGGCCCCAGAATGGAGCCCTGAGGTACACCAGCAGTTATAACCATCGGAGAACTCTGTGATTTACACAGTTTCACTATTTGTTTACGATTGCTTAGATATGATCTATAGATTTCTAGAGCTTCATTTTTTAGGCCGATGTTAGCTAGTTTTTGTATCATTAATTCATGACTGACTGTATCAAAAGCTTTTTTTAGATCTATAAATACGCCAAGAGCAATTTTTTTGTCATCAATGTTTAATTTTATTTTTGTTATTAAGTCTATTGTAGCAGATAAGGTGTTTGATTTTGGTCTAAAACCGTATTGTTTATCGTCGAGTAAATTTAGAGATGTTAAGTAAGTGTCAAGCCGATTATATAAAATTCGTTCGAAAACTTTGGATAAAACTGGAAGGACTGATATCGGGCGATAGTTTCCCGGGTCCATTCGTGGACCAGATTTATTATAATTTATCTTGAGGATATGTGTTTCCGAGGTTTCTAAAAACTATTGTGTGCAGACGATACTTTATAATTTTTGACTGTTTTTTTCTTTTTAGGCTTTTTTTCAGTATAATTACAAAAGGCTAAAGGGGTGCCAATGTTACTGGCTTTCTATACCGAAACGTTTCCAATTGGCATGTGTCGAGTCGACTCAAATTATCGGTCTTGTCACCGGAGATACACCGACTGAATCTGAAACATGAAACACGTTGGTCACTGTAAAGGGTTTTCGACGTTCGTGTATTGTGGTCGATTCGTGGATGGAAACAAATATACTGCCAGCAAATAGGCTCTACAATATTATTCAGCAAACGAAACAGCCCCGTTGGTTTTCTGCGAAACTTTATACGACTTCACTCAAGTCCGCTAATTTGTACTAAACCTTTAACGACCTCTCTCTCTCTCTTTCTCTCTCTCTCTATCTCTCTCTCTCTTCAACCACAGAAGGCCCACTGCTGAACATAGGCCTCCCCCATAGATCGCCACATAGACATGTTGGAAGCGGCCTCAGCAAGGCATTTACAATTTTCTTTCATCAACCAGTTGAACTAGTTTTGTTTTATTATTATAAAAATTAAAACCTGCTTTTTAAGCAAAGAATGATAAGACAAGGCGATTAAACCAAATAAAGGTGACTCATTCATACTCAACTGAGGAAATACACACATTGTATGTTGTTTCCTTGTATTTTTTAATAAAAATCAGGTGCTAATGCAACACATTGCGGAAACGCAGTCGGAGCAATTCATTAATTTTATTAATTATTGACTTCCTTTCCGAAATTTAAGAGAGAAATAATAGGGGCCTTGTAGAACATTCGTAATAACGCATTTTTTTAAGTTACTAAATGTGTTAGACTAATAAGATTATTTGTTTTGTGTCCCAATTGCTCCAAACATGCACTTGCAATGATTATTGCCTTACTCATTGACAGATTAAAAACCTATTTTAGTTATAGATTGTTTTGTCTTCTTCGCTCAAATTAAATTCTTAGGTCGTTCGAAGGGGAGAAAACATTCGATAAATAAAACGGGTTTTAAATCTGTCCATGAATAAGACTGTTGAACTATTTTATATAGATATACTTACCTCACATCGACGCTAATGATTTAAATTTAACTCGTACAGTAACCACACGAATTGTATTAAATAATATTTTGTACAAAACTACAAATACGCTCCTCCTAGCTTATTTGAATAATTTACAATTTACATTTATTTTTAAATTAAAACTTTAAGTTACAAATCCTCAATCGCGCGATTCGTAAAAAAGCCTAATAAATAATAATATTCATTTAAATTATTCTCTTTATTTATTATACAATTTTTTTACATTTTTACATATATAATAAAAAATCAAAATACATATAAAAATATAAAAAAAGAGATTAACCCAACAGTGGCGAGGCTCGAGACCCAAGCCACCGGTGGTTAGGACCCCAAAGTGAGGAACCTCCTCACTATACGTGCCGTGTCAAGCAATACTGCCTTCTGAATCTGGCTCATGACCCAACGGCCCATTGAGAGCCTCTGGAGATATTGGTCAAGGCTCTTTGGTATCAATCCATGTGCAGAAACAACTATCGGGACAATAATTGTTGAGTCGACATCCCACAATTCAGTAACCTCGTGTGCCAAGTCTAAATATTTTGTCAATTTATCTTTTTCTGCTTTAACGAGGTTATCGTCATGCGGAATGGTGACGTCAACAAGTATTGCCCGGCGCGCCAATCGATCTATTATCACAATATCAGGCTTATTGGCAACAATAGTCCTGTCCGTGATAACAGACCGATCCCAATACAGCGTAGCATGACCATTTTCAAGAACTGGTTGGGGAACATACTGGTAATATGGCACTTCAGGAGTCACAAGTCCATACCGAAGAGCAATTTGCTGATGTATGATCTTGGCTACTAGATTGTGTCTATGCAAATACTCGCCGTTAGCAAGATACGAACAACCGGAGATAACATGCCTGATGGACTCGCCAGGACGTATTCATTTAAATTATATTCACGGTCGAAGTTCGGTGGAACAAGTTCGCAAGGATCCGACGCGGATAGCCAAGTTCGCTGAAACTTCGCTCGGCTCACAACCAAAAGTTTTCTACGGCCGACTATGAAACCGCCTCCAGAGATATCGTAAATAAGTACAAACATCTAACAGTGCTTGGACAAATTGAAAACTCCGTGTTCTGTTCGGATTACTTCATTTCATTGTGAGATACTCAATGGACAAGATACGTAACTAAGGAATATAAAAAAAATATTAGTGATAAATGTATTGCCAAAATGCTTGCCAATAGTACCACCGACAATACGTAAATTTATCATTTTTCATCTCTAAGTGTGAATAAAATATTGCAATGCCATACACAAATTCCAGGCCGAGGATCACTCATATGAGATTTTTCAATGTCCTTAAACTACAGTGCCCTAATAATTGAATTACTTTATAATTCACAGTCCATACACGCTGCCGTAATGACCAATGAGATATCAGACGGTGAAATATCTTGTAGATATCAGACGGTTCACTATCGTAATCACAGAGGCATTATTTCATACAAAGGTTGTAAAAACAAATAAATCATATATTTAGTAATCATTCTGATTCTAATCTTGCTAATATTGCTATTGCGAAAATTAGATTATATTATTGATCTTCTGTCTATTTCGAATATTTTTTGATATAAGACATAGAAAATATTTTTTTACAAAAAAAAATTATGGAAGTTAATCGATCATTTCGCTGATGTGGATAAATAAGACTTGGTAGTACTACAATTTACAAATATGAAAATAAATCGATATTATTATTAGTGTTGTGATTATTACTACCAAAGAACAATGAAATAAATGTACTATATTGATAATTATGATATAAGTATAAAACGGATCAACCCCAAGTCACAGATACAACTATACATTACGTGTGGTTATTTTAGGGAGAAATTTAAAATTCGTAGAAAAATTATACAGGGTATATCAAGACTGCGACCGAAAACGAAGCCAGGTGGCAGTATTAGTGACTTCAGACACGATGCAAGTAAAGATTTTGCAAAAAAAAAACGACAGCTTTTTTTTAATAATTTTTTACTTATTGTCGTATTTGGGTGATATATACATAGTTTTCCTAAAATAAAGATGTACACCTTTTTATTTTTAAACACGCAATGGAACGTAAGGGTTTATGTTGGAAACCTAAAAAATAACCTTGAGACTCTGAGTTCAATGTAACGTTTATTCTCCAGTAAAAGTATAACAAGAATGAATAAAATATATTAGAAAATAACTAATGACAGGTAAAAGCACTCCAGCGCCACAAACGACAACAAGGTGCAACTACTCAAATAAATACTATTTATGTATTTATGTTTACTATTTCAACATCCTCCCTTAAACATAAATCAAGCCCATCTTGGTAGAACAATATGCCAGCTTTGAGTATGGTGTCGCTTTAGTAAGTGCATCAGCTACCATCATATCCGTCTGTATAATATATTGCACATCAATGGCTCCTTCAACCAATTAACAATCGGAATCTGAAAGTTTAATAGAACTTTGATTATCGGTGTAAATAGCCATTGCCTCATTCTATAGCATAGAGGCCGAAATAGCCACATAGCTATCCTTTCTTTTCTTTAAATCCTCTTTTCCTTGCTTTTCTTTTGTTTTCCTCTTGAAAACCCATTGCGCGGTATAGGACGTTTATCTTCTGGAAGATAAGTTATTTCCCAAGTTTTATTTTCCAATAATGAATGATACTCCTCATCCATAGCTGCTTTCCAGTATTCAGCATCAGTGCCCGACATGGCTTCTTCAATAGTCAGTGGGTCTGAAATCTGTTGAACACACATGAAGTTGTTTTGCCTGTGATGAGATCTTAAAGTAATATTTCTAGTAAAACTTTCAGTGCTAGTATCATCATTTGAACTGGGATAATAGGTTTCATCCTCAGTCATTCTATTCAACACACAACTATCGAAAGATGTGTCAGGACTTGAGTGTGACAAAGTGTTGCTACTCCGTGTTCTATCTTCGACAGATATTACCTCATCACTATTTGCACTTAAAGGAATATTTATGAGCGGTTTGGTAGGTAAGGGTTCCGATGTATTACTATTATTATCCATAACTTCATTAATAAATATGACATCTCTACTAATAATAATTCTTTTCTTTACTGGATCATACAGTCTGTAACCCTTCGTATTGTCACAATATCCCACCAAAAGTAATTCTCTTGATTTACGATCCCATTTTAAACGATTTTGTTTTGGAATATGTACCATGGCTTTACAACCAAAAATCCTTAAATTTGAAAGGTTCGGTTTCTTACCAGTCCACTTTTCATACGGAGTTACCTTATCCAAAACCCGAGATGGTGATCGGTTGGTGACATAGGCTGCAGCAGCAACTGCCTCTGCCCATAACTGTTTATGCAGCTTTCCTTCAAAAATCATGCATTTCGCACGTTCCACCAACGTCCGATTCATCCGCTCCGCTAGCCCGTTTTGCTCAGGTGTATACGGAGTACTCGTCTGATGTTTGATGCCGGAAGCCCTTAGGAAATCCGAGAATGCTTTATTAAGATATTCTTTCCCATTATCGCTTCTAACTATTTTTATTTTGAGATCTAACTCATTTTCTACTTCTTCTTTAAAACTTTGAAAAACCGACTTAATATCCAACTTGTTCTTGAGAAAATAGACATAAACTTTACGGGAATAGTCATCTATGAAAGTTATGAAGTATTTCGCACCACCAGCAGACAGTGTCTCCATCGGACCACATAGATCAGTATGAACTATTTCTAATAATGCCTTTGCCCTAGAACCAGAGTCTGGAAACGGTAATCGTGTTTGTTTAGCTTCACAACATGGTATACAAACAGTATCAACATCTTTATTAGTGATAGTTATACCCTCAGCACATGATTCTAACCTCTTTACATCAGCCAAATTTAAGTGCCCCATTCTCTTGTGCCATGTAATAAGATCTGTCTTATTTTCACTCAATGCAGCATAAGCAGTCACGGTAACAGTGTTCAATTTGTACATGTTATTGATCAAACTTGCATTTGCTATAAGAATCTTATGAACGTTATATATGTTACATCCCGTATCAGTGAATTTCACTTTACAACCATTTTTAGTTAGTTGACTAACTGACAACAAATTTACACACAGCTCGGGAATAAATAAAACATTTCTCACCTGGATTGGACACCCATCTTTGCAAAAAATGGTATGAATGTTTACTTTACCCATATTTTGCACGGAGACAGCATCATTATTAGCCACCTTTATTTGCTGAATCGGAGATGCTTGGATATCATACATCCAGTCGGAACGTCTCGTCATGTGCATAGTAGCACCTGAATCTATGTACCAGTCTTCTTTATTCACATTGCTGTAAGCTGAAAAAATTGCTGAAAAACTGTTATTGTTGTCATGGTTACATTTTTTCACTGTACATTGATTTTTGTAATGTCCATATTTATTACAATTGAAGCAACGAGGGCCTTTTTCTTTTTCCTTTAGCTTGGCATTGTTTTTAGAGGTATTTTTGTGCTTTGTAAATAAAACAGAAGACGCAGAAGACTCGGAAACTTTAACCTCCTGTAAAAGTTTTGTCTTGACAAAATCTGATGACATTTTTATTCCGGAACTTTCCAGACCCATGATCATCGGTTTATAATTTTCCGGTAAACCTGCCAGCATGAGTGTTCCCAACCATTCGTCATCAACTACGAAACCAATGTTTCGTAATTTGTATGCAGTACTCATTACTTTATTTACATATTCTTCGACGTTTGCGCAGTTATCCAGTGTTGTGTTGATTAAATCCCGCAATAAGCCAACTTTCCTCGATAACCCGGAGTCTTCGAAAGCATTTCGTAGGTTTGTCCATACTTCTTTCGACGTAAGTGCATTTTCAATATGGACATAGTTTATTGGTTCCACCAACAAAATGATTTTCGACTTAGCTTTTGTATCTTTCTTACTGTCGACACCGGTGCCAGGATCGACACATTCCCACAAATCTTCATGTTCCAGATACGATTTAACCGCAAACTTCCATGTCGAATAATTTTCCCGTCCGGCTAATTTTTCAATTTGTAAATTAGACATCGCCATTGTTTTCGGGCCGATGTACGATGGAATATTCTCGAATGATTATTGTCCGGTACTTTATGAGAATAAATATTAAACTTCGAATCTTCAGGTATATGAGACTGGGCCCATAACCTGTTGGAAACCTAAAAAATAACCTTGAGACTCTGAGTTCAATGTAACGTTTATTCTCCAGTAAAAGTATAACAAGAATGAATAAAATATATTAGAAAATAACTAATGACAGGTAAAAGCACTCCAGCGCCACAAACGACAACAAGGTGCAACTACTCAAATAAATACTATTTATGTATTTATGTTTACTATTTCAACAGTTTAAATTAGTATTTTCGCAAAAACTAGGTATTTACCACCCGAACAAGATGATTTTCAAAAATTCTAAAAAAATATCTGTCGCTGTTTTGGCGAAATTTTTATCTGCATCCTGTTTGTAACCACTGAAACTACCACCTGGCTTCGTTTTCGGTCGCAGTCTTGTTATACCCGGTATATCTGTCGCGGGACATCTTTAAGATATAGATTTTTTCTTGTATGTTAACAATGCCTAAATATTATGACGCATTGTATATTAGGACTCCCAATCATAAAGTTTAGGTAGATAATGATTTATGACCGAAAAAAACCACAATGATTAAATTGTTGTCATACCTATAACTAATTGCATGATTCATACAAAGAATTACGATAATATGATATTATACATATGATTATACATATGAAAAACCCTTTTAGGTATTTCGTTTGCTGTAAATTCAATTAATAAATTAATCCCAAACTGATAATAGACCATTTTGAAAATTCAACACTTATAAAAAATCCCCTTAAGTGTTAGAGCGCGAAACACAACAGATTAGTCAAAATAAAATCGATAACACCTGATAGTGATAACGTTATCTATAGTGAGCGGAAGGTAACACTGGAAACGATTTTTCAATGTTGTGATAGCATTCGCGCGAGTCGCCCATATTTCGCTTTAAATCTAGTGTCAGTGTTCACGTAATGGATGACGCACACAAAATTGATCTAAGTGTCTCAAAAAGGAAACATTTTGCGAAACTGCATGAAAGAATACACATCAAATATGAAGAAATGCAAAGGAAGCTTGAAAAATCGAAATCTGTTGACGCGCTGCCGACATTACACGACAACTATTCATATAAAGAAAATTACGCAAAGGACGACAGCAGTGAGGTAGACGAAGTATTCAAAGAATCAGAAAATGTATCACAATCAATGGAACAGTTAATAGTATTAGAAGAAAGACACAGACACGACGCCAAATCCCAATTAGTGAATCTAAAGGAATTAAGAATATCAGAATCAGAATCAGCACTCAATAATGAAGATAAATATGAAAATAATGTTGCTTTTTCGGAAGAGAATATTTTCGGCGACAATTTCTCAAGAATAAGCTTAGAATCGTGAGTACCCATCGTAATGTAATTAAAGAAGTCACCGTAAGTACTAACTATTCTTTAATAATCGGCATTGTGTTGACAGATTAAATGAAGTGGAGAATGAAAGCGATGAATATCTCACGCCTCCATTATCGCCTCCTCCAAAAATCTCAATCCGTGACAGAATTGGTTCACGAATATCCGCTGTTAAAGAAAAACGTCGACGTATGGAACAAGAAAGAAATATGGCAAAGGACAGAAAAAAACAATCCCGGGACAAAGTTGAAAAGGTCCTTTTGTATTTACATTTCAAGTAACTCTCGTTCCGAGATCCGATTCTTAAAGCTCTTTTTAATGTTTACAAAATCGCCAATGTTTTAGAATTGTTTTATTTTTTCCCTCTGTAGATTTATATTCTAAGAGTAGATCTGTATCTAATTTATTGAAATTGACGCTCTTTCAAAGGTCATTTTTTAAATAATATGAATTATATTTATATTACAGTTTATTTTGAGTAACACCACAAAGCCAGATAATAATATATTTAGAGTAAACAGAAAAATAAAAGTTGCTACTGTAACCATTGCATTAATCGATGCCACGGGAGTTGAGATCGATCCAGCTGAGGACAAACCCCGCGTACTATTTTGCCGTTTTAGGTATGAATATTAACTTGAAAATAAATTATTTGAAGTGAATGAAATATTGTGAATGAAAATATTTTTGTAAAATAAGTTTTTTTCTTATTAAAGGCTAGGATCTGAGAAGTACAAATCAAAAACGATAAAATGTCACAATACATCAGAAGTTAAATGGCAAGAACTGTTTAATTTGAATATGTTTGATGATAATATCCTTGAACTTTCTTTGTGGGACAAGGATTCTTGTATTGGCAGGTAAATCTTTAATTTTTTATTATTTTTTATTCGGGAACCATAGTGTACAAATGATGTGAGCATTATTAGCTATTGAAAACATGCAGAAGAACATTTAACTAAGTCCGAGTATAGAATTGAAAATGAAATTTTTCCTGTGGGAACGCCTGTACATACTGGCATTAAATATTTTTTCTATATGTGATAAATGAGGGCATAACATAAATATTAAGGCTTTCAAATAAAAACTTTTAAAAAATGCTTTAATTGATATTTAACTATCTATTAGATGTTGTAATACTCTCCAACTGTCCTTTTCTACTTACAAATAACCTGATTGCAGGGCAACACACGACCTTTCTGAAATGGAAAAAGAAATAACACATCACATGAAATTGAAATTAGAAGGCGATGGACCTCCTACACAATTATTCATTTTACTTACAATTAGTGGAACTTCTTTGATCAACACCATGGTAGATCTGGACGACTATGAAGATGCACAAAGGCGACTGTCTTATGTTCGAAAGAAATTTGTATGTATTGTATTTATTATTTATCTCATGTATAATGATAAATAGAGGGGGATTGTTGATTCTGTAGGAGCAAATGTGCTCCAGATTGAAGTATTGGCCTAGGAAAATATAGCTAGGTGAAAAAATAATCTTCGCAATGTAGCTAACAATTGTTGAAAGAAGGTGTCGACTGCTCTCAGGGTCGTGCAATTAGAACGATCCAGCTGTGGTTCGCTTTAGTTTGATAACTATGATAATGACAATAAACATGAATAATTTTGTTTCATTCTAGACTTGGTATAATATAAAAAGCGAAACCAAAGACGTAGGAGCTCTCTCGGTAATAGTGTATGGTGCTAAAGGTCTGTCCTCAAATGATAATTATTGCATTCTTGCACTCGACAACGCAAGAGTTCACACACACACGGAATACAAAACTAACGAACCCAATTGGATGAAATTTTTCTCTTTGTAAGTGAAAATAAATTATATAGCTTGATTTGTTCAATCACATTTTATAATAAAAAAATTGATTTATTGTGTTGTGTTCCTGTTTCAATTCTTAATGAATATCTAGTGATGTCTCTTAATAAGATACATTTTCTTCCTTCAATATGGAAAACGTGTTTCGATTCCTAAAGATGCATAATTTCTGAATTGAAATATTATAAATATTTGAATTAAATAATTTCATGTTTTATATCTCAAACTATATAAGCCCGACGTTGTTTTAGCACTGTAACTGATATTACATCAATATTAGAAATAACAGTGCACGACGAAAAGAGAAGTGAAGATGTTGCTAAAATTTCAATTCCATTGCTTCAAATAAGCAATGGGCAGAAGATATGGTACGCGTTGAAAGACTCGTCACAAAGGGACAGGGCGAAAGGTCATAACCCAAGAATATTGCTTGAAATGAAACTCTCTTGGAATTTCGTAAGTTGATATGCAATTTAACAAATTCTAAAGTGAAGCTTAAACAGTTTTCGACTATTATTATCTTAATTATAATTTTGAAATCCAAAGTTTTTGCGATAGTGTATAGAACAGATTCGTTAAAGTGGTAGAAACCCAAAATTCATTGGTGTAATTTTACTGATTATTCGGTATTGTAATGCCACAAATCATTATTATTGTATCAGTTAAATCACTTAACAGCTACTTCAAATTTCAAATTATGCATTACATTGTCAAAATTATTCTTTAAATCTTCGTACACATGTACACTTTTGTCATCATCTTGTACATTTTTTACAACGATTATTTCTAGACCACTTTAAATGTCATGTAGGTACTTACTTAGCACTTCTTTTTACTCTAACATTATTTTTATCACAGCTTCGAGCTTCAAAGCGTGTAATCAACCCAAAAGAAGTTATACATTTAGAAGCAGAAGACAAATTACACAGACACTTGTTTTCTAGAAATTTGACGAGGGCTAAAATTGTACTGGCTTGGATATTGAACGCCTTTCAAAGTGTCAAGTAAGGCTATTTTATATTATTATAAAATTTGATGAAAATTAATTAGAGGGGTTTTGGTATATCTTGTTACATTAGGATGGCGTTGTGCATTATAAATAAAGTAAATATAACATAAATATGTTTGTTAAAGATACCTAGCTAAAGATAGATTTCGCTTGGTTAGATGTCAATATAATATCTTGTCGACATGTGTATTCTACTTCGCTGTGACCAGTTTTAACAAAGCTTTATCTTTAGCTTTACAATTAATTATATTGATGATGTGAAACTTCGGCATCCCATACAATGTATGCATCCAAATAAATTAAAACAAAACAAATGCTGCAACTACAGAGCATTATTTTCTGCTCACACGTTATATTTGTAATTATGATTTCAAACGCCGATTCCTTTCGTCGATAAACCGCAACGTAAACGACTTTGCTGACATTGAAATGTTATCTCTAACGTCCGTTTGATTTTTGTAAAATAAATTTACAACCTTATCATTTACCTACTAATATAAGATATTGCCAGTTGTGTACATCATTTTTAATTACGAAACAATATTTATGCTGCTGTTGTTTTACCTTATTTTATAATTTATATCATATTTTAATAATGATAAAAAATATAGTACCTATGATAATTCTATAGTTTTTATTTAAAAAGAAAGTTATGTTGTTATTATTTAATAATATTAACTATATTTTTCAGAACTTGTTTCGAATGGGACTCAACGAAATCTAACGCAATAGCACTATCAATATGGCTGCCATTCTGCTGGTTTTTCAAAATGTGGATGATACCGCTACTCCTATTAATACCCTTTGTTATGTATAGATCCCCGGAATTCTATCTTGTAAATTGTAAGCGCTCATTATTAATTCATAAAATATTTAATGTTTTCGGCCAGAATTTCTAAGTCTGATTAAAATTTCTAAACTGGCTCCGACAATAATAACAAAATAACTTCATTTGTTCGTCGGAATGTTCAAAGTTCGGTATGCCTCAAGTTGTTTGTACATTTTATTTAAATTATCACAGGGAAACGTTATTTTAGAGGAGGAATCCCAAATGAAGAGAACGAGAATTCCAAAAAGGATAAGGTAAAATGAATGAATCACCATTCAATGATATAATTCAATCACTTGATAATAATAGAACGTCGACAATTTCAGGAAGAGAAAAACACTTCGCTGAGGGACAAAATAAACAACTTGCAGGAAATGTTACAAACTGTGCAAAATTTTCTTGGTAAATTCGCGAGTCTCGGCGAACGGATAAAGAAGTAAGTGTGTACTTTACTAATAAGCATTTTGAAATTGAAATTGACTAAAATACACAAAACCTTTCTTGGTTTTATAAATAAAACAATCGATAATGCTTTGAGCGTCGCAGGTGATGTAAGACAGGTGGTTGATAAATCTGAGTAAAATAAATATGACTCGATAAAAACTATAATAAATAATGCATCAATCACGAACGATTCAAGTTAATCTAAAGCAAACACTAGATAATAGAACAAAGGAAACTTATTACTACGAGTAGTAATGGATGGAGAGGTCTAGATAAACAGTTTCTCGTAAATAACAAGTATGATTAAAGTTCCTATATTGCTCTTTTCAGTTTGTTCAACTTCACGGTACCGTTTCTCAGTTGTTTGGCTATATTCTTTATATTGGTTATTGGATTTGTTATGTATATCATACCTGTGAGGTATATATTTATGTTGTGGGGTGAGTGTACTTTTTGATATTTGTGTCTAAATTTAAGCTTTATTTCTTAAAGTAATTTATATATTATTATTTAAAAACTCTTGAACTTGTCAAACCCATATCTAAAATGTGCTTTTTAAACTTAGAAATATGGAGTAAAAGCATAGTTATGTATTTTTTTTATTCACGTTCCTTTTTTTGTACCGCTAAAAGATAGCCCTATAGTGATTAGAATCATACAGCGGTTTTAATATATAGGTGCCAATAAGACTTATAAATTAAAAAAAATAAATAAAATAAAAATAAAATAATAGTAAAAATTTTAAAAGTTCAATAAGCACAAGTGCACATAATTGATATTAGTTTAACAAAGACAAAATCTTTTATTATTGTCCATCAGTTAATTTAAAATAGGGTTAAAAAAGCTAGTGAAGGGTAATAATTATTTCTAAAAAACAAAATTGGCATGTGTAGTAGTTATCTACGAGAACGAATACCGCAGATAATTTTAATTTAATATAGAAAAATCTCTTTTTAGGTGTCCATAAATTCACGAGGAAAATGCTGCGGCCTAATAGAATCCCCAACAACGAAATCTTAGATTTGCTCTCTAGAGTTCCCGATGACGAAGTGTTGGTGAGTCTCGACGACAATTCGTTAATTTAAATTCCTGACTGTTTTGATACTCTCTATACCCGTAAAGGTATTCTAATTGATTTTTACACTAAGTTCAGAGTTATTAATTATATTATAGCAATATGTTATTTAATTTTAAAACTATCCTCAGTCAAAAAAGAACCGCAAATATCTTGATTTTATCGCTTCGAAATACCTACACTATATTTTCGTACATAAAAATCGGTTTTTAAACATAATCATAGTCTATACGCATGTATAGACTATGATTATGTTTAAAAACCGATATAACCTACACGCAGCCACTCAAATAATTTGGCAAGCAAATGAAACTTGGTCAAATTTCTTTACATGTCTATTATAGACGTTACATAGATATTGTAGAATGAAATTACTTTAGAATGAAAAACTTCCATATCAAAAATTTATACATATGTAGTACATAATTATGTACATACATAAACTCACACATTTTTCCCAGAATGGGTAGGCAGACATGCAACCAGGAGTCAGGACACCCACGTTTCGCCTTGTATTTTTCGTCCCACGTTGTGTATATAATTCTACATATAATTGAATTTTCTCTTTCTTTAGTCTTATTTTAATTTCAGCTCAACTGCCAAACAATTCCGTTGGAGGAACCAGACGGCGATGTGATAAAGTGATCTGAGAACTCTTACACCAATCTATAATTTATATTTGATCGTATTTATATTAAGATTAATTATGTATACAAAAGATTAATATATTTTTTTATCTGACAAATTATTGCATTCCATTATTTATTTAGATGTCTAAAGTATAAAACTCCCCTACCATTGTTTCTAGCACATAATACATCCATGGGATTTTAATGCAAGTCTTACACAATAAAACAATATAGGAGTGTAATTAAAACTACTGAAAAACTCGTCCTATGATATTTATAAGAGTGAAACAATAACCTCTAAACAATGACATAGAGATGTCCTGTATGTAACCTAATCCAGAATTGGAATCTAGAACTCGATCGTACCAATCATTAAAGCGATATTTATACTGGTAGTAGGTCTCTCATATATATGAGGCTGCCTGAGTCAGTACCACCGTAATGTCTATTTCTGTCGCCAAACAGCAGTGTAAATGCACTGTTGTTTTCCGGTGGGAAGGACATTGTAGCCAGAATATCTACTGGACATATTGAGACTAAACATCTTGTCTCAGGATAGCGAGTGCCGTGAAATGCCAAGCATTGATTTGTAATTCATGATGTTTGATATTGATTATTGCTACTGTCCATGAGCGGTCGTATCGCTTACCATCAAGCGAACAGCATGTCCCTCTCACTATTAAATAAAAGAAGCGATTAGTCTTAGGTACCCGTAGACAGTAGTAGTATCTGTCTTACCGAAATAAATACGAAAATATCATACATAACATAAACTCACGCCTTTATTCCCGAAGGGGTAAGCAGAGGCGCCACTAGGACACCCACATTTCGCACTGCATGTTCCGTCCCACGATGTGATAGGGGGCGAGCCTATCGCCATATCGGGCACAAATACCTGACTCCGGGCTGATAATGAATAGAAAAATTCAATATCACTTTGCCCGACCCGGGACTCGAACCCGAGACCTCAGCTTTGTAACCGTACCGTAATACAACTACGCCACTGAGGCAGTCAGGCACGAAAATATCTAAACGCAATAATATTACATCCAAACTAGGTGCTCAAATGAGCATGTTAATAAATTGGCCTAGCATTAATGCACTTGTGTGTAAGGTGGTGTAAGCATGTTAGCATCGGAGCCATTCATCTGTCAATGACATCGTATTACTTGTACTTGCCGTCACTAACAGCGTAATGTTAACATTTGTGGGGAGCAATGTATGTTGTAAGATGTTGTACACAGTGTAATATCAAGAAATATGTATAGATTGTAATATGAACACTAGACAGTCTCCGTTAAATATCGCAAATAAGTGAAGTGAACATTTGTATCATTATCTTGGAATAGATAAATACGAGGGTTGATTACAAAATATTAGTAGGTATTGTTTTAAAAGTAATATAAAGGTTATTAGAAGGTGACCAGCAATTAACGACAAGCATGAAATTCAATACTTTTACCCCCCAAAGTGACACCCACAAGTGATTCGCGTTTTGGCACAATTTCCCTACGCTACAATTTGCGTTAAGTTTCAAGTATTCGAATCCGTATTCGAGTTGGCAAGAATAATATTTGTATTGACCGGCTAGAGGTAACCCTTTGGCTGCTGTATACTCTACAGTCTACACGGACTCTGCACTTATCAGGTAATCTGTTTAAAAATGTTAGTTACAGTATGGTGATCTTGGCCGACTGTAATCCGCCAGCCTGAGTACGGACCCTTTATCTCACAAAAAACAAACGTGAACTTGGCTTTCCTATCTTGTTTCGTTCTGTGAGAGACGTTGCTAGAACTTTTACTGTTGGTAGGTCTCTCATATGTGAGAGGCCGACTAGGTAGGTACCACCGTAATGTCTAGTTATTCCGCCAAACAGCAGTATAAATGCACTGTTGTGTTCTGGTTTGAAGGACATTGTAGCCAGAGTAACTACTGGACATAATGAGACTTAACATCTTATGTCTCAGGATGGCGAGCGCAATGGAATACCAAGCATTGTTTTGTAATTCATGGTGTTGTTTGGTTTTGCTACTGTCCATGAGCGGTCATATCCCTTACCATCAGGCGTATGGCATGCTCGTCTCGCGTCATCGCAATAAAAAAAAACTAGAAATGTCCTAGCCTTCTCTTCTCCAATTTCAACGAGGCTGTCGACGCATCTACTATTCAAGAGCTGTAGAAGTCCAAGAGAAGTAATAATTTACCATCAGGTGAGTCGTTAAATTATTCTATAACTACTACTAACTATATCAGCCCATATACGTCCCACTGCAGGGCACGGGTCTACTCTACAATCGAGAGAATCGATTGAGAGTGGTTAGGCCATATAGTCCACCACGCTGGCCTAGTGCGGGTTGGCGGACTTACATACCGTAGAAATTCTTTAAAATCGCTACGGTATGCAGGTTTCCTCACGATGTTTTCCTTCACCGTTAAAGTGCGTGGTGATTGACTATCAATACACACATAACTCCGAAAAGTCAGAGGTGTGCCCTGGGATTTGAACCCGCGACCACCGTGAACATGTAGGCAGCCGCGTCTGGTCCGTTTACCAACAGGCCACCACGCACTTAGATTATTCACCGCACCTTTAAAATATAAAGAATCAAGTATACTTCAAGTGTTACTTCAATATTTACGTGGGTGTGACGTTTCCATTGAAATTGCTGATGCAATCGCGTCGTGTTATGTATTATCTGTGATTAATTAATATCAACAGTGCTCGCCTGTATTAGTTATTTCCTTTAGACATAGATAAGATATTTCTGCGGTATTTTGTCCCTTAATTTATTGTTTCACAAATTAAATATCAGAGATGAACTGAACTAATCCTGCAATCTTTTTTTAGAATCTTGCATAGTAAATATTATCCCAATATCGTACTTAATGACTAATCCCATCCTCCGATCGCTTTTCTCTTTTCTATCTTTTTAATTGCACAGAAGTGATATTATGTTAAGAAAGTGGGCATTCAATTAAATAGATACTACGTCTATGCATATAACCATACCTCAGAGGTCTGTGTATGTACATTCCAAAAATATGTTGAGCATTAAAGTTTAAATAAAAGCCTTCAATACAATTAATGAAAACAAATCGTGTACAAATATCGCCAACGCTTTCGAGTGTTCACCCTTCGAATATTACCATAGTGACGATTAATTTGAAATTGAAATTGAGGATGTTATTTACCTATTTTCAGTTAGCGGAAAGTAACTTATTCATAACGCACAAATTGATTACGAGTATCTGAAAAAGAGAATGAGTGCTAGTAATTAAACAGCGCAAGCAGAAAAAGGAGTAGGGGAAATGAGCATACATTAGTAAATTAATTTATTCCCTCTAATCCAGCCCATCTACGTTTCACTGTACGGGCCTCCTCTACAATCATAAGGATTGAGGAGTAAGCGCATAGTGAGTGAACTTCACATATCAAAAGAAATTCTTCTAAAGCTCTACGGTATGTATTATTTTATCCTCAATGCTGCCCATTTCAGGATAAAATAGTACATATCGAAAATAATTTAAAAAACAATGTTAATTCCAATGGAATCGAATATAACAAAACGAAGCTCTTTACAAAGTTTTGTTGTAATGAAATAAAACTGGATTCCAGTTGGGCTGCGGTTAGCTTTTGATTTACGTTCAACAAACAGACTGATTTGCCTAAATGTCATAACTAAAGTCAACGCACCCAAACCCACGCGAGAAGTCAATTAATTTAAACATATTCATCATAAACACACATCTTTACTCGCTGTTACCGCAATGAACCCATTAACTAAGTAAAAAGTCAAATAAACACGGCATGTTATTATATAATTTATTTACATTTGTAATGCTTTTATTTAACACTTTTATAATTTACTACAAATTGGACTAACACTACATTTGAATATTATTTATAGTCGATTAATATTCAAAAGCTTTAGGAACCGTCCAAGTGTTTGCAAACTAATTTCTAAAGGATTTGGGATTCTAATAAATCAGAATAAATACTTATATTTGGATAATACTCAATATATCTAATGGAATCTTTCCTTTTGACATCAGTTCTTACGTAATCGCAGATTTCATTTTTATCACTCTTATCGATTTCAGATTTGACGACAAAGGTAAAACCCATAACTCACTTTTAACATAAAAAGTGGTTTAGAATCAACTCAATTACACAATACTTGAACGCGTCTTACTTCGTTTAAAATTATAATCACAGGTCGCAATAATTATGATGCAATCTTTGTACGAGTTACATTAAATAATTTACGTTTATTATAAATTAAAACTTAAATGACAATATCGCTGCCGAGTCTATCGAACTCGTTGGCGAAGTAAACCATATCCTTGTGGTCTAGAGCCGAATTTTGGAATACGATGCGGAAGAAATTGACGAGGTCGCCTTGAGGTTGGTAAGTGACCATCATACTTCCTTCCTTTATCATGCGTTCTTTTATTTTCGGCGCAACCTTGTGCAGTCTTTCTTTATAATCTGGATCGTTTTCACAGCCGCGAAGACAGGTTGGCACGTACCAGAACATCACGTTGGTGCATTCAGGGTTCTCGAGGACAAGTTTGAAGCCATCTCGATTCTTGATGTGATCGAGGAAGTACTGAGCGTTGTCAAATAACGTGTCGATGTGCTTCTCGAAGCCTTCGGTGCCTTTGGCTTTCCACATGAACCAGAACTTGAGGACATCAGCCCTGCGTCCGCACTGTATGTGTTTATCGCCGGTGTCGTATGAAGTGTCGTAGAATTTGTCCTTCTGGAACAGGTACTTGGCATTGCAGGAGTGACCTTCCTTGAGGACGTTCTTGTGTCTAATTAGGAACGTGGAGCATTGTTGCGGCGCCGCCAAAAGCTTGTGAGGGTTCCACGTCACTGAGTCCGCCCTGAAATGTTTCGCTCGTTAACGCTTTGGCGGCTTTTTCGTTGTTTGTCGAGACGCTATTGAGTGGCTGAATTACTCGGGGGTATTTCTTTTTGTTGAAATTCGTTTGTTTTGAGCAATAAAGGTTATTTATGTTGTGAAGTGCGAAGGTATTTGATGTGACAGATAAGTTAAATCTTAATGAGATGCATAGGACTCTTCAAATTTAATTGATATGAGCTGTCACTTGCTTTGGATAAATCTGAATTCGAAAACTCTAACTGAAGTATTCTTGGCCAAACCCAGAAAAAGCGATTCATTGGGATTTGAACCCACGGCCACATTTGTGTTCCTGTAAGTCTGTAACACGGGCAACGCCTATGCAACGCTAAGTTTCAACTGCCCCTAAAAATTGTTTCTTCTTTAAATAATATCAAAACAAACCTCATTAAAAATTACCTAATATCAGATTGTAAAACCCTTCCCATAAATAAAAATAAAATTCATACTCACAACTCGATCCCATTCAAGAGATGTTTGTGTTTCTTTGACATCAGAGCTCCGCCGCCCCAGGCAGCGTCGACGTGTAGCCACAAATTATATTTTTTACACAAAGCCGAAATTGGTAGCAAAGGATCGAAAGCCCCGAACACGGTCGTTCCCGCAGTGGCTGTAACCAGAAACGGCGTGGCGCCATCCTCTATAGCCTTTACGATTTTCATTTCCAAGTCGTGAACGTCCATTCTGCCGAATTGATCGGCTTTTACCAAAACGCAATTGTCGCTCCCGATTCCCATGAAGGCTGACATCTTCTTTGTGGAGTAATGAGCGAGTACCGAAGTGAAAAGAATCAGCCGGGGTACAGCGTAGACGCCTTTGCTCTGTAAATTGATATTATTTGAAATTAATGTTTTGTTTGAAATGGACTATAAATTAATTGTTGTACTAATTAATACTAAATAGAAGAAAATATATTTGGAATTTGTACAGATAAAATCTGCTTGTTAATTAATTATTTTAAAGTCTAATTAAAGTCGATCACTCGGGCATCATTATAATTAAAAATATATTATAGAAGGATCCGAAAGAATGAAAATATGAAGAGAGACTGAAACACGCTCGAAATTTATATCTGCAGGCTGACAAGCCTCCGAAAACCCTCGCAAAGTATATCTTTATGTCTCGATTCTGGAAAAAAACCTTTAATTATATAAAAAAATAAAATTAATTAAAAAAAATAGATTAATGCCGTTCTATTTTTAGGGACATTTCCTAGCATTTGTAAAAACTGGGGTTTGCACTCGCGTATTGCAATAAAAAATGACGATAATACTTAAATCCAATAGTTTGTCGCTGTGTGTAATTAATGATACAATCTAACTGGCAAAATCGATTATATTAACTAATATTCATTATACAATCTCAAAGAATCCGTATAAAAACTATTTCCTATACCTATGCACATCCGCAACTGCATTACGCGTTTATAATAACGAGGAAATTAATCCACAGCCATATTATTATTGCTGTTATAAAATACTACCATATTATCATTATGAATCATTAATTGGAAATACAAATATTGCTATTACGCTGTACAACGCCATCTCTTGACGACCCGTTGAAACTGATTTCTTATTTATTTTCTTATCTCTGTTAGATACCATGAAACGGATTTAAAAAATCTTACTGACACTTGATAAAATCCTTATTATATTTGTTTGCATAAAATAAATTAAAAACACGATATCGAACACTTTTAAATAATATTCCACTGCCACTCATTCCAGTTCCACGAAAAAAAAAAAAAAAAAAAAAAAGTACATTTGCTACTTTACCTTACTGTTGTACCACTTAAAAGCCTTTACCACCACTTTTTACCCCATGCTGATATTGGGAAGCTATAAAATATCACTAATAAATTATTTTTCCAAAAATATAAATCAAAATATTATGGTTTTGTTACACATACCAAAGAAAAGAATTTAGCTAAGTATGTCACAGTGATTTTTAAATAAATGTAGCTATATACATATATCAAAATTATTTAGCTAGGACCTCAAATTCATTAAATCACAGTCAAATCACCGTTTCATAAACCACAGCAAATTATACCTTGATTGTATATGAATAAGGTCAATAACCATTTAATAACAAAGCCTTGAATGTGGCAACCGCGCTTGCGAATTATATTCGCCGTGAACGTTTTACACAGCCTTATTAAGATCTGTTTCCTTTCGTATATCTAATTATTTTAAAGGTGTTATTATTGCACCCATTCATATAATAACTGGGCTAAGTTATAAGCACTTACTAGTTTGCATAATTGAATTCATGTGGACTTTTTGTGTTTTAGAACTACGGAAATTCAATGTGCAAATAACGAAAAAAAATATGCTGATTTATGAGAAAAAATATATAGGAGAAATGCTCTAGAAGCCTAAACGGTAGTTAAGTAACATAAACCGAAAAATTATATAACTTATTTAAAATTTGATATTTCACAAACACGCAATGTATAATGTGCAGGTACATTTCATGGCACACGCGTGCCGTTGACCGCCATCTACGACTGGTTTTAAATTTTATTTTTCATACTGAGAGGGCAAAGTGACTCCAATAGTGTAATAAGTGTGGTACAATAAAAAAAATGTAAATAAAATCAATACAATTATATCTACCATCGGTTCCTGGCCGAAACCAGATATATGTACATTTTCTTTCTTTTTTTTACGAGGGAAAATTACTAATTATGTCTCCCTTTCCGCCAGCCCCGAGAGAGGGGGCAGAAAGATTATGTCGGGGTCATCGGCCATCTAGCTCGGCGCGCGGATGTTAATGCTGAGCTGGGTCCATGACCCTACGCCGGCATACCGACCAAAACCCCTCGATGGCCCTCTTAGCGCATATCAGAGTGACTGCGGTCCCTGCTAGCGAGACTCGCCCAGTACTATTCCACAGCCACTCTATGATCTTCAGAGACCTATGGTCTCGCCCGTATTAGTATTTAGTAATAAGAAGCGCGTACACGCCCTTATTAGCCTTTTGCAGACTTTCGCCTTGGAATCACTTTCAGTAAGGGCGCCCTCCAAATGCAGCTAGTGATCCCAAAGGCCCCTTATATTCGCCTTCTACAACAGGCAGGGGACACCGTGGTGGAATTCGAAACGCCCCCTTGGGACAGGGCAGTAATTGTATTACGACAATTATCGTAATAACTACTTATAGTTTTGATGATCACTTTTAAATTATGATCTGTAAAATGGTTTCCAGCAGCCATCGTACATATAAACTCTTCCTCATTTCGAATTCCATCCAGAATCTTTTAAATCGGCCTGAATTTCGAAATTTTATGCAGTCAATCTGAATTTTAAATTTGGAATCTGGATCGATGAGCTACGCTCACTACGGCGTTTAAGATGGCAAGAATACGCATACACCAAAAATATAGGTATGCGATCGCCGCAAATTAATTAATAATTACACAATACCTAATAAATAAATTTGAATATTTAAATTCAGTTGAAATTTATTATTGCTTATTACTTTCAATAATTCATCGTTTATTGCGATATAATGAATTCATAATCGATTCCAATACAAGCAAACTAATAATTGCATCAAAGTTTAGACACATTTTATGGGTCAGTATAATTTGATTAAGCACTGACTACTTTCGGGGTAAAACAATATAAATTATTTTAATGATCTCACCATTTTGAAAGCTTGAAAACGACATCTGCCGGAGACGTTTAGAACTTATTTCCTCCAAAGCTAACAAAACTTCAATATTCGTGTGTATATCAAATGAAAAATACATACTCCATATCCACATACTCGATATGAACACAACTTGCAATATTGTAAGGAACGTCCAAACCCAGACCACTCGAGTACTAAATTCACAGACTACCAATACCAATGTTTGATTCGTCCACTGTCACGCACGTTTAATAACCCATTTTCTTTTTAGGCCAAGGTCAATGTCAACAATCATTGTCTCGGCCATTTGTCATGAGGTGCAGAGGCATTTGTCTCGCCTATTTGTCATGCAATTTATTCTTAAGTACATTAAACAATTTATTTCTAAGCCTTGATGTAGACTTCGAGCCGCGCGAAATTGTATTGTCTCTGAATCTTGTTAATGCATTTTTTATCTATTATTTGTCTATAAGTTAACGAAATTCCGGCGGATATTTACATAGTTACTATATCGAACTTGTCTCGCGAATCGGATATTTTTTTTCTTTGTAAAGATTTATAAATTTCGAAAAGCGTAACGGATCTGGTTTTGTCATAAAAATAACCAAGTACCAAAAATAAAAAGATAGTCCGTTTCGAAATTTATAAATCTTGATGAAGAAGAATATTAGGAAAATACAGTTCTGACAGTAATACTGCATACGAATAATGAAAATATTGTTACAAAATAATATACGATATAATCATGAGGAATTACACAAATCATTGAAACAGTTACAAAAAGTTTATGACAAATGCAATTAAACATTTTTGCGTCAATGCCTTTGCAGTCACTAGTTCTTAGAAACAGCCTTTTACTTTTTTAATTTACAACCTTTTGCTTTGTTTCTTCAATCATAGACGCTGACATTGCAAGAATTCTAATTATCTCTAAACAATAAATCCAGTCTTATTAGTGCTCAAGTAAGATATAAGAAAGTTAATAGACTATAACGGTGAAAGAAAACATCGTGAGGAAACCTGCATACCATGGCGATTTTAAAGAATTTCTTCGGTATGTAAAGTCCGCCAACCCGCACTAGGCTCCCGTGGTGGACTATATGGCCTAACCCTTCTCAAACGTATTGTAGAGGATTTCCATTGTAGAGGAGGTATGTGCCCTGCAGTAGGACGTATATGGACTGATACAGATAATAGACTCAAGCACGCACGCACGCACCAATGACTCAAAGAAAATACCTCAATGAAACCACCATAAATAGTACTAATAAATATTAGTTCTCCATAAAAAAAAACATGTATGTTTATGAAGTTTCCCAATTCATATTACCAGCGCAGTGGACCAAGGGATTACCCTTCTCAATTGTAAAAAGGTTATTGTCAAGCAATGTAACTTGTATGAATTGACGTAGGAAGAACTAGAGTTGATAAATACAAATTATTTAATGAAAATGCATAAAAAAATCATGTCAAGTAATCCGCATTGATTTGTCTTTTTTTTTTTCATTTTAATCTTTAAACCATTATGTGTATCTGATTGGAATTCATATTTCACTACCCAATATGGAAGCGACAAACCGAAGACATGACAAAATGGGATCCATTGTCCTTATTTTTTTAACATAGGGATATAAATCCTCTTGGATCCCTGTTTACCTTGGGGGCTGGTAGACATGGGATGCTCGATTTCTACCGGCTAAAAACCCCATGGCCTCCATCAGCTCAAATAAGGGACTCAAGTACTCACGAGGAACACAGCAAAGCCCTACGCGAGGTGATAAAATATAGATGATCACCCGTTTCTCTCCTGTCTTTGTGGTACCTATAATCTACAGCGATACAAGCCCTCATATCATTGACCGCTACAAAAACCAACACACTGACCTGGGATCTTTTGACAACATTTTCGCATACCAAAAATGCAATACAAATAAAAAGACTTATAAATTTTAGTTCACACAAACCTCAAAGATGTTTTACTAGATTACATAACTGTATCTATGTTAAAAATTGTTTTTTATTTTTTTAATACAAACACCAAGGTTTGCAAACGGCAGCACGCGATTGTATATCGAGGCTAAGGTTAACGAACGGTAGGCTTCCTTTAAAACTGGCAATCAAGTGGGCAAGCGAAGGAATTTTAGATAAAAGGATAATGCAATAGCTAATTATGTATTTCATATTTTGGTCTATTCACAATCCTTTCAACCGTTATAAAACAAGGACCTTTTAAATCCGGATCTTTATAATCGATATTAGTTTATATCAAAGATTATTCTTATTTGTGAAAAAATTAACTTCCTAGTAGCTCCCATGGAATAATAATTATAATGATCTAATGATGGACTTAAAGGTGGTAGACCCCAGAAATCGAATAACTGTTAGACAAGATTCACCGAATAGATTAAAACATTATTTGCTTTTAAATGATGTTTCACCTACACAAAAGAAAAGAACATTATCATACCACATCATGGGCATAAAATTTCGTTTTTACATGTTACCTATATAATAATAACATGTTAAAGCTAGTCCCTATTACCTACAGGGTTATTTTGATTTGAGTGCACAAATTTTAACAGGAGGTTCAGAATCAATAATATAGTCCATTAGTAAAAATTTTTTTTTCTTCATAATATTCCACAATTTTTGTCCTCACCAAACAAAATACTTAGACAATACGCACGACCATAATAAGCCCATTCATAAACTACACACAGACACAAATTTTTATACACGCACGCGCGCGTCTTTGTTTAAAAATGACCAACGACCGTGCTTGTAGCAGATTTTGAGTATAATTTGACCATTGATTAGGATTATGAAATGGAAATAAATTACTTATTATATGTAAATCTGAAATTTTTCATGATCATGATCCGACCATGTGCCGATCAGTGTTATTCTCATGAATTCAATAAAAAAAATGTGCAGACTTTGAAAAATAACCCTGTATGTTGTAACTTTACGTTCCAAATATTGACTAGAAATATTTGCGAAATGTAGATTTCACATCTCTCTTCCTTAATTTAATGGGCATGTCTGTCTGCATATAAATATAATAATCTCAACATTTTAAATTATTTCATACGTCTATCGAAATCTTTAGACAAACCATCTGGTAACACAAGTTTTTATTATAAGAATTATTATCTTCAATGACTAGAATATTTGTCTACTTTAATTCGTATTTAATTCTATTTTACTACGTAATTTGAGTTAATGATTATTCTCGAGCCAATCATTGTCATATTTCTACGAAACAGCAATTTACCGAGTCAGCGATTGTAACAAAATTACAGGCACCAGTGTGTCAAGAACTTTTCTAACTTCAATGATTCATTCACTTCGATGGAATTAGCAATATTTCCATTTTGCCAAATGGCTGTATCGTCGCAATGTCACTATTAACTATCGGACCTAGAGACTTAACATCTTATGTCTCAGGATGGCGAGGGCAGTAGAAT
Source organism: Deilephila elpenor (assembly GCA_949752805.1). Lineage (NCBI taxonomy): Eukaryota > Metazoa > Arthropoda > Insecta > Lepidoptera > Sphingidae > Deilephila > Deilephila elpenor. The sequence goes on along the minus strand of OX457107.1, from coordinate 8,942,427 downwards.
GCCAAGCAATGCTTTGTAATTCATGGTGTTGTTTGGTGTTCTACTGTCCATGAGCGGTCGTATCGCTTACCATCAGGCGAATGGCATGCTCGTCTGGCCATTCATATAGAAAACACTTCCAAATAGAGGAACTAGGCCAACATTATAGACATCTGCGTAACTTCCCTGACTAGGAGATTATTGACGTATAGTGGAATGTATATGACGATGGTATTTTTTAACAATAACACATATATCACATACCTTAATTTCTGGATAGAAATAATGTCGAGCGCAGCTAATAGCGTACCCATTGGCTATAGAACCTCCTGGGCAGAATATTCCATCGCCGTTTCCATCAGTCCAGCCGATTATCCTTCTCATCTCGCGGAGCACCTCCTCCTCCATCAGAGTGAAGACTGGGGCCACTTCATAAGTGTACACGCTGGGGTTAAGAGCGTCTGTCAACCATTGGCCTATCAGGCCATACGGATCGACAGAAGAGAATAACTGGTTCACGAAGTAAGGGTGGGCTGTATTGACTGAGTAACGAGCGACCTGAAATCAAGGAGAATTTAGACGACTAAAATGGATAAAACGCCTGAAAGTTTTCTTCTAATTTAAGACAAAATGTCATTGCTATGATATGTTGTAAAAATCTCTTAAAAATCCTATCAATTATTCATTTTGTTTCTTTTACACGAATTAAAGTTCTTATAATAATGTGGTTATTCTACTTACATCAGCCATAAGCGCCAAAAGACCATCATGAGATACAGCTCCTTCTCTCGGTTTCAAATCGATTGCTTTTTTAATATCGGCCGGTGCTGCCCATTCCACCACCTTCGACGTCCTCAAAGACCTTCCGAACACAACTCGTTCTACTAGCAAATCCACTGCCCGCCTCATGAAATCCTCATGCTTCGTCCTTTCAGATAGGGTTTTGTATTGGTTCTCGTCCACTCCCAAATCTTCCCTTCCTGGGACAATTAGATCTGAATCGGCAGGCATTTGGAATGCTTTGTATTCTTCCACTTCGAATTGTGTATTAATAAATATAAAGTTTCATTTGTTTGGAACGGAACGACCAGTGGCGAGTGCAGCCGGCCGCAATACTATGAACCGAGGTTTTGGCTCGTCAGTCATCGCGTAGCCTTCTTAAATACTACAATCGACGTCAATTCACTTCGTAAGGTTGTTTTAGCCGCTCTAGTAATGTAAACACTTGATTTTATTCTTTGTATTTTATTGCGAATTGAATGGATTTTAGAACGAATAAAATTGTATCTAACAAATCTGAACTAATCAATCTGTTACTACTGGATTATTATTTTTACTCAACAAAGAACAGGTATATACTTGATATTTTTTAATTTTAATACTTACGTTCCGAAGCAGACAAGTGATCACTTCAAGACATACACACACAAATGAAAGGAATGAAATTGGAAAGGTACACAATTCTTGCAGAAAATTTCATTGTCGTTGGAGTGTCTCGATTATGAAATATGTTTTATTACTGTAGATTTAGTACACATAATTAATACCGTGATATATAATAATTTACAACCTGTTACATCATTTTGAAATGTAAGGCTATTTGAATAATAAGGACAAATTAGTTAAAAGTAATTTTAATAACACATTCGATACATTTCACCAATATTTCCTTTTTTATTCGCCTTGACAATTACTTTTTGTTTACCTACGCTAATTACAACTGCATGGAGGTCGTCTGACCTTTTTGACTAATCAACTGCTGCAAATCGCATAAAAAATTACGATATTGTTTCAATCGGTGCATTGTTTTATGCGGCAGATTATGGTTCAGTTATAAATTTCGCGACCAATGCTATTTTTTATTAAAGGCACGACAAAGTGATGGTATTTGCAGTGCAATTCAATAAAATACTAAACTAATTTAATTATGCTTATTTATTCGAAACCAGATATACGCTGGCTGAACAGCTTGTCCGAAACGCGACGAATGTAGACCAGCTAAAATAATGGACTTTGATTAATATTTTTCAAGTAATTTTCTTGACTACTACATTTACCTATCCGCTCGCATATCAATCACTACATGTTGCATGATACCGAAAATATAATACATAAGCTGAACCTGACAAGCAACCAATTGTGTGTTTAACCATCACGGGTTTTCCACCAACGCGACGGTACCGTTGATCCTTGCGAAAACGAATATCTGCCAGATATATTTGGGTTTCCAGTAATCCCACTAACCTAAGAGTTAGTTTCATAAGAGCTATAATGGCTTGGGCCCAATCATCCTTCCTTCGATCAAAGCTAGCCACGAACTTGACTAGTATATAAGTAGTATATCATTATTTCAAACCAGATTATGACGGGTTACGTTTTCTCAGTATGCGTGGAAACCATTCCCTTTACTCATTAAGGAAAACTCGTTCGAATGTGTATCAAGATGCATGGCGGTACTTCCCTTAACAGGTAAGTAATTGTTGGAATGTCATCGTGATTCATCATTAACGGTCTCTCGTTCACTTCCGAACACCTTTGTCAATATAAACTGAACTTTGAATTTTGCTAATATAGGAGATTTTTATCAGCTTTCCCTATAGCGAAATCATGACTAGTATAGACATAATCGGAGGAATACAGCAGTCCCAGCGGGGTGATACTGTCATACAAAAAAACCGAGGCAAAGCGACTGCTTGGTTTTTATTTGTCGTGTTTCGTTTGGTGATTGCAATTGCTCGCGACAACAATACCTCCTTCCTCGTCCAGTATTTTTTTATATATACGCCTAAGATCCAAATGATACACATATTTATGTGCAGCAGTATTTCTTTTCCATCAGGATAGCGGGTTGGTCGTTGGCCAGATTTATAAAACGAAAACAAATCCAAAAAGCAAGAACCGTTAATTCTCACTATTTAACTTTTCCCCAGATACCATGGATATCGTAAGATGGTGATAATTTTCTTTGAATAGTTTTCTTTCTAAAAATTGATCATGAAAAATCTACAGTTATCGTTTTTAATGAAAATAATTTTAATGAAAATAATAACTTTCCTAAGAAGGACCCTAAGTCTCTGTAATTATCTTGGTGAAATTTTAAACTTCGCAAGTCGCAGGTCGCAAAGTGCTTCCAAATAGTGCTTTGAGATTGTTGGAGATGCCTATTCTCCGTTTTTATACTTAATCAATAATGAGTATACCAGTCTGCAAATGACAAAAACATAAACATCAGACTTACTAATCGGAAGTAATCATAAAGCGAATACATTAACAGTAAAACAAGTAAACTATATCACCATAATCAATGCAGCTGATAATGTATGCACCTGTTATAGCAATAAAAATTTTGACACTCGGAAGACATAAAGTTGCATTGCGCATAAAATACGGAGTTAAATTGTTAATGATACACAATTTATAACTCATATTATAATAGTGAATTAATGATGTAATCGTGATTAGCATACTTTTTTTATTACAAGTGTATGTAAATGACATATAAATAAATAAATAATAAATACACCCAACAGTCACATACATAGTCCTGACCCCACACTAAGATTGAGTCTTGTGTCGTGGGTATCAGAAGCTACGGAGAAACTTTTCGGTCTCACAAACACCCAGACCCGAAACAAAAACCTGTGGATCACACAAATTTTTTTTTCGGTGCGGGGATCGAACCCACGGCCTTTCGTTTCACAGCCGGCGTCTAACCAACTGCGCCACGGAGGCTGTCACATATAAGATCAATTGTTTTTCAGATTGGCGCTTCAGCGTGAGGCATTCTATCTTTAAAGTACTTCGGTCTTACATATGCATTTTGAGGATTTTATTGTCTCTGTCATATCATGATACTGTGAATGGAAGGTAAAGTTCAGATATTAGAAGAAAGAAAAGAAAGAAAAACGATTTATTGACACAACATGGAACGTACAGAAAGTTAACAATAAAATTTGACACAATAAATAGAGAAAAAAAAAAGAAAGTATATAATTAAGAAATAACAATGAAAAAAAAACAGTACATAACATTTATAAACAAAAGAAAAAAAAAAGACAAAATATATACACGCTCACATTGTGCCAACTAGGTAACCATCTTAGTAAAAAGCTGTGCAGTGAGGCCACTACACAGCGCTGGTTTTCAGTGGCCACCTAATATTAAGACTACCGTTTCCATCTAAACTAATAATTTTTAAATAATTACCGTAATACATGATAACTATGCTTTTAATAAATTGTTCATCCTAAGGTCGTCTGAAAAGATTGCCAAAAGCGATAAATCTATTGTTCGCATATAATAATGAGCGATTGTTTTTATTTTACCTTTAAAATTTATGCGCAATATTTATTTGACTGTATATTTTAGGTGAAGGGCAAATATTTCTGGACCAGTGATCTCTTAAATTTCATTTCTAAGTAGGGAAATAATTATGTCGTATGTTTAAGCAATAAGAAAAAATTACAGGGATTTATTCATTTTCCTTAAGGATTGACGTCAGGGAGGCTGTAAGTCGCAAAGCCAAAAAAAAATCTGCGATATTGTTACTGGTGAATGTTACAATGACCCCATGCTGCTATCGCTTATAACAAGATGAGCAATAAAGACTAAGAGTTCAAGAAGTACACCTATGAACTTTAATATAAACTACCAAGATAATGTCTATTTAAAGACAAATCCAAATAAATAAATAAATACACCCAATAGTCACATACATAGTCCTGACTCCACACAAAGATCGAGTCTTGTGTCGTGGGTATCAGAAACTACGAGAGACTTTTCGGTCTCAGAAACACCCAGACCCGAAACAAATACCTGTGGTTCACACAACTATTAATTGTTTTGGTACGGGGATCTAACCCGCGGCCTCTCGTTTCACAGCCGGCGTCTAACGAACTGCGCTACGGAGGCCGTCAATAACAAAATAATCTTAAATTAATAAATAAAAGAACTACAAAATAAGAACATTTACCTAATTATATTAATACTTTTTTAAGTCGAATGCAAACTATCATATTTGTTGCTCTATTTCCTTCCAATGGATTTCTGAAGGTAATTGTTATTAATCAAGAGTTTTAAAAAAAACTATACAGTCAATCAAAGCATTGGCTATTCCTGTAGCATGGCAGGTATTTATCGACAGTGGTAATCGCAAGCTAAGCCCTGATCGCTAGTCTCTTGTCAAATAAAACAAAATTAAATACACTCCCAAATGCAAACCTGTCCATTTTAGGTGGTAAAATAAATATAGTTAGTAATTTTAATAAACTACGTGTTATTTAATATTCAAGTAACGCGTTATGAGGGTTAAACTGATATGCAATTATCGTTAAATTTAAAACTGAACAGATTAACTAGCCCAAAACGCGAATGCACAGTAAACATTGCACATCTATGTTACTGTTTATTTAAATTTGGGTCGACATTTTAGTAGATAGGTAATTTATTTGGCCTCAGTGGCGCAGTTAGTTAAACGCCGGCTGTGAAACGAAAGGCCGCGGGTTCGATCCCCGCACCGAGATAAGTGTTTGTGTGAATCACATGTATCAATTGTTTCGGGTCTGGGTTTTTGTAAGATTGAAAAGCTTCTCGTAGTTCCTGATACCCGATTCCTGACAGACTCGATCTTAGTGTAAGGGTCAGGACTGGGTATGTTACTGTTGGATATATTTATTTATTATTTATAAATTACCTAATGCATCGGATATAATCATAGGTAATATTGTTATTCTGTATTTTGTAGGCTCACTATTCCATGAAAATTTAAAACTTATTCCGCATGAAAAATAATTAAAATTTGAAACATAATCCTCTTTCTGTAGTCTGGCAGACATCTTTCCCTACTATACAAGTAGTAACATAACGTATAATAATAAGTCCATGAGTTTTTCATATTTCATAATTCAAAACCGGATAAAAAAGTTTCGGCGCTAAGGTGAACATACTTTAAATATGCTTTAAATAGTTCATTGATACATAGATTGCCAAAAACATTTATCTTTTTGGCTTTTTCTCGTGTACAAGTGAAAGCACATTGTCGCAAAAATAGTGGGTGATTGGATGATACGAACACCCTACGGAATATTCGCAAAACAAACGGTAGTTTTCCAATTGACATTGAATTAAATGATTGTTCAATCAAATAGCCCCCCTTGATTCACCACGTTTATTTCATTAGCCGTATACGCAGCTCAATAATAGAAATAATAATATTGACCAGGAAGTAAATTACTTGCTTGAACAGTTTGCAGGCTCGCTATATTAAATAGGTTGCCTCATTCCTTATCAGAGGGATCTTCGAACGAAGAGTAAAAAAAGCATTTGGGCAAGCTTACCGTTTCGAATGTTCAAAGATAATATTTTTTCTCATTAAACACCTAAGAATTCATATTTAAAAGCAAAACTTTCCTCTAAAAATAATTGTACCTAGATTATGCTAGTGGTATTAATTTGGTTTTCCCCCGTAAGGCGATTACCGTATGGTGGTGCAAACCCTGTCATAAAGATTGACGAAATTATTTTTGAGTTTTGCCTGAATATCGGGTATTGAGCAGGCTAACATAATTTTGTCACCCAGCGAGAGGTGACCATCATTTACCGCTTTTGCATTGTACTAACGATTAAATAACACTATTAAATATTTAGACAATAGGGCTGTATGAATAGAATAGCGTTGTTTAGAAAGTTCATCTTAAAAAAAAATCAAGTGAGAACTTGTGCCAGCAAAAACAAGTGACAGCTGTCATTTCACACGTACAACAAACACCACATGGTACATGATTTTAAGTAATATTACATCTGTATTCTTTACTAAACAAATAAAAAGTTTACACAAAATACTCGACCAAGTTTAATAATAACAGTAAAATGTCTGACGGCCAGTTCAGTGATTATGAAGAAGATATATCGACTAAGGTTAAGTCAGTAAGGGTAAGTAGTTACAGATTCAGTTCTGCTTTCAAAATTGGAGTTTAAAACATTTAATCAAATTGTATGAACGGTAAAAAGACGCATAATATTTTCATCTATAGAACGTATGTCAGAAGTTTCTTACCTTTTCGTTACACTGTATGTCAATCATAACCTTTACTAGGCATTATTACCAAGTTTCAATATTTGATATAGTAATACAATTATTTGTAGATTTTCTGGTCATACTTTCGATACGCCCAATGCTTTATATTACGGCTACTTCAATGTTCAGAAGCCCCATGGAAACTGTAAAAATAGGGTTTGATGGAAGGGGTAAGAACTCCTACATTTTGTAGGAGGTTTCATTTATTACCTCCATACTTTTATTGCAGTATTTCCTAAACACACCATAATTAAAAGTTTAATTATTCTGCCACCATTCACTTGTGTCAGGCACTATGTTTTTCCTAGTAGATCATTCACCATTAGGGAATTAAAAAAATAAATTACATGTTATTAAATATGAATAAATACTTATTTAATTTTTATTCCTAGTTTTCAGATACACCCCAAATCAAAAATTTAAGTACCAATGAAGATGATGATGACATTTATTCAGATGAATATTTTCACGACTCAGATGATCCATCACAGGGCACACAAAAGAAACAAAATATCAACTCGCAAACACCAACCAGTAAAATAACTTCATATCAACCCACAGAAAAATTATTCAAAAAATATGTAAACAAAATAAATGTTGATAAATACGAGCCTATGTCAAATAATACTGAGAAGTTTCTTGATCAAAATGATAGAAAAGTCATCAATGAACGAATAAGAATAAAAGATAAACATGACCGTGCCACAGCTGAACAGGTTATGGATCCCCGCACCAAAATGATATTGTTTAAACTATTGAACAGAGGTATTATAAATGAAATTAATGGTTGCATATCAACAGGAAAAGAAGCCAATGTTTACCATGCAACATCCAAAGATGGACGTGACTTTGCTGTCAAGATTTTCAAAACATCAATTTTAGTATTCAAAGACAGAGACAAATATGTATCTGGTGAATATAGGTTTAGAAATGGTTATTGCAGATCCAATCCACGTAAGATGGTACGCACATGGGCTGAAAAAGAAATGAGAAATTTGGTACGAATGTACAATGCCAACTTGAATGTCCCTGAACCAATAATTTTAAGAAGTCATGTATTAGTGATGACTTTTATGGGAGAAGGTGGTTGGCCCTCACCTAAATTAAAAGACGTAGAAATTTCACAGTCTACAGCTCGAACTTTATACAGAGATTGTATCACAATGATGTGGAAAATGTACAACATATGCAAATTAGTACATGCCGATTTGTCGGAATATAATATACTGTATCATAAAGGAAATGTAGTTGTAATTGATGTCTCACAATCTGTAGAACATGATCATCCACATGCATTTGAGTTCTTACGTAAGGATTGTACAAACATATCGGATTTCTTCAGAAAGAGGGGTGTTGCTACATTGACGGTCAAGGAATTATTTGACTTTATCACTGATGCAACCATAAATGAAAAAAATTTGGAAGAATGTTTAGAAAAATTATCTGAGAAGGCAGCATCTAGGAACTTTGATGAAATGACAGCTCAAGAACAAGTTGAAGAAGAAGCTTTTAAAAATATTTACATTCCTAAAAGATTAACAGAGGTGAGCACTTTTATATTCTGCATTAGACTTAGTTTAAAAATCTACTTACTGCCTCGGTGGCGTTGTTGTTCTACGGTACGACTACAAATCATGGGACTGAACATACAAGACGAAATGTGGGTGTCCTGGTTGCGCCTCTGCTTACCCCTTCTGGGATAAAGGCGTGAGTTTATGTATGTATGTATGCATGTAAAAAATTTACAATTACAACAATAACATTTTAAATATCTTAAAACACATGTTTTTAGTCTAACCACCTGACTATGTTTATTTATCCACAATTTATTATTAAGAATTGAAAAGCTGAATTTTCTTTTAAATCAGTAATTTTAAATTATATACTTCTATAACCTCAACTCACTTGTTGCAATAATAACAACTAATTTGTTGATATTTTTTTGAACCTAGCAATATATTTTTTACAACACTGCCCAATGAAAAGAGGCGTAATGTTTATTTAAACGAATGGTATAAAAACAATGGTTTAATTATTGTTTTCAGGTAATAAACTATGAGCGTGACATAAAGAAGGCTCAAGAAGGTGATACAGACGATTTGGCATACAAAAAAATTGCTGGTTTCAAAGAAGACTTATCAGGAACTGTTGATAAGCCTGAAATACTTCAAGAAGATGATGTTTCAAGTGGCTCTGAGGATAGTTCTGATGGGGAAGACGATGATAATGGTACAACATTTTCATAACTAGTGATTTAAATTCATGTATTTCTAGACTTTATAATTGAAAATGACTGGTAAATTATATACATTTTTTATAATAAAAAGTAAAAAGCATTGTAGCAATAAATTACATTTTCACAATTTACTCTAATTGGGTATTTTACTATAAGAAAGAAAAAATCTAAAAACTATAAATGTATATAGTAGAGCATTAAGCAATAAGTATATGTTAATTTCAGTTTTTATTTCCAAGGAATAAATTTTATAATTCGTTTTGAAAATTTCAATTTTTTTATCTGTCCTAAAAATATGTGAAACGGCTGCCGCCATGATGGATAACGATTCTACGTCATTCCGTAAGTAGAATACCCCCTCCGGTGTCCAAGAGCTCATACAAACACAGGTTGTTTACTGGTTGAGTGACGTATCATTTTAAAGGAACATGGCGCCTAGCGTTTTCACATATTTGCGCGCATAAATTTAAAATTTAAATTTTAAATGGTTTTTTATTGGACTTGCCGAGCGAATAAAAATTTGATATTTTTTTAAATAGTTTGTCTTAATCTTAGGAACAACTTAAAAGACTTTTTGAAAATGGGTAGAATACCCAATTGTAAAGCATTTGGTTATTAAGGGGTATTCACAAGCAATGCTATAAACTCACCTGGTTTTTCATACGCAACGCGTGTCTGTTTGGTACAAGGTTGGTGTGTTATTCTTATGAAGTACGTCCAAGCCGAACGAATTAGTTTGTTGTTTGAAACTCTAAACTGTTAATGTGTTAAATATACTAACATTCCATTCATAAGCTTTGGCCTAAAATACGAATTCCTTGTGAGTCCACTGTCTGTACAAGCATTTGACTATGGTTCATCAAATGGCTTTTTTAAGTTTAAGCGACAAGGGATAACAACGACTAAATAAAACGTGTCTTAGAGCTGTACTAAAAATTATAATTTATTTTCTGACCAAGTATTAACACAAATCAGGTACGTGTTTGGGTGATTACGTCACATTTGGGTACTCATAAGTATTGCGTGGGAACGTAGTTACGCTACCACGTATCCCTCAAGTGTAAGTGGATTCATTCCTGATGCGTCACCACCAAGTTCACTTTCTGTACATGATTTTAATACTACTCTTTACTATTTACAGGGTCAAAATTCAAGAACTGCGCAAGGCCACGCGATGAATCACCGGACAGCAAAAAAGCAAGAAAGAAGGCAATCAAAGAAGAAAAGGCTGAAAAAAGAAAAACCAAAACTAAAAAACACGTGAAGAAACGCCGCGACAAAGGTTTTGGCAGAAAGTAATTTTCTAAGTAGATAGCCATGTATATACAAGAAATAAAAATATTAATGAAATAAAGTTTTGAATATTTTAGTAATTACTACCCTTCTAATATGGCGCACTCATTTGGTGCTCCATAAATATTCGGAATTACTACGTAATGACTGGGGTAAAAGTTACATAGATAAGGATGTTTGAAACTGAACCAATGATAATGAGCAAGATGCAGCAAAGTTTCTTGAAACTTAATTAGATAACCCATAGCAGAGAAATCAAAAAATACACATGTATAGTAGAAAGATAAAAATAGTATTTTAGCATTAGTACTAGTAAATGGTAATATTAGTAATCGTAATTAGTAGTATTTTAGTAAGTATAATAATTGAAATCTTTTTTTTTATTGCGGCTTATGGCAAGCCGAGCATGCCATTCGTCTGGTGGTAAACGATACGACCGCTCAGGGACAGTAAAAAACCAAATAACACCATGAAATACATAGCATGGCTTGGCATTCCACTGCGCTTGACATCCTGAGACACAAGATGTTAGGTCTCAATATGTCCAATAGTTACTCTGGCTGCAATGTCCTTCAAACACGGCAGTGAATTTACATTGCTGTTTGGCGGGAGAAATAGACATTGCGGTTAACATAGACAGGGCACCATTTTCTCACCAGATATTTTCACAATTTGCTGAGAGATGGCGCTGACCATTTTGTTGAATTTTCTGAATCGTGTTGTCAAGATTCTCCGGCAGTATATAAAGCCTGGTTCCGCTGTGTACGGCATCGCTTCTCGGCCTTTTGGCCAAGATCAATGTGTAGTTTACTTTTACTGGCTCCTCTATGCTGAAGATGCCTCGGTGAGATCATTGGCGGAGGCGCTGCTATAGGGGACGGTCTCTAAGAGGCTGCGAGCGACGTTATGGCCCGTTACCTCACAGGTGACCTTGGGGTGCCGCCTTCAGGGGGACGAGCATCATTCTGGGCGAAAGTGCGCACAGCCACCCATTGACTAAAAACCAAAATTGGGTTGCGATGGGTCTGGCACTTCGCCGAAAGGTGTTCAGCATAGTCCGCGGAGACGGAGCAGAGAGTGAAGAGGCCGCTTTTCCGTCCCAAAAGCGAGAGGTTGCGAACTTGCTGCGACGCAGACTTGTTGAAAACTACTAGCCAAACGGGACCAAGGCGCAAGGTGTTCGAAGTGACGGGGAAGCATCCGGCTTCGCAGCGGCAATTCTACCTGTTTTTGCGATTGGCGTTTCATTCATCGGGCTAGGTCAACGTCCTTCCATTAAACACGGCCTGTCGAGGCCTCGATACGATGGACAGGAAATGGCGCAGATCCGAGGCTCCCCTAGAGTCGCTTCCGCAGGTTCTCTGCCACTGTGTTCTGCACGTGGCGGCTAGGCAGCACAGGCACAACAACATCCAAAATGGGCTTATCAAAGCGGCTCGCTGTGCAGGGTCTATCTTGCCAACAGGACAGTAACCGGAGTCAGGGGTGACCTTGCAAATTTGCGGCCTGATGTTGTTGTGCGTGATGATGTCGGCCGCTGCATCACAGAGCTGCATTAACATTATCGATGTGTGCATTCCATTCGAGGACCGTGCGGAGGCTTTTAAACTAGCCAGACTGCGTAAGCTTCACAAGTACCGGGCCCTGGCTGACGAACTCAGACGCCAGGGGTACATGTACATTTACCATGGTAAAAGTCCAAGCTTTCGTAGTCGGCGCTCTGTAGTATTTAAAGTAGACATTACTTATAATTTTGTTATTTTTCAAATTTTGATTTTTTTTTCTCAAATGTTAAAATAAATGTATGGTAGACATGGCTTACAGAAGCTGCGGTTGTGGACATGTGGGCTGGATAGGCTGTAATAGATATTATTGTAGGTCATTGACCAATGTGTGATACGAAACCCTCGAAGTGTGAATCCCAATCACATTGGCCGGTATTTTTTTTTACGACAAAATATGGACCTCAATATAATCATAACGCACCTATACATCCTCTACAATAACGAGAACCTTTAAAATAGCGTCATGGAATTTATAATGCCGACAATAGAAAAAGAACTATAATATTAATTGTGATTTTATTTTGAAAAGCGGTTTCTTGTTGCGGCACCAAGTATATTCAGATTGTAATATTTAATAATAATTTCCTTCAAACGTCCTTGAACAAATCCTTTTATTCAGTAGCCTTTTGTGTATGCTAAGGATAAACAAAAGCAGGACACAATTTTCATGATTTGCCGAGAGATGGCGCTGACCATTTTGTTGAATTTTCTGAATCGCGGTGTCAAGATTCTCCGGCAGACGTATATAAAGCCTGGTTCCGCAATGTTCGGTATCGCTTCTCGGCCTTTTGGCTAAGATCAAAGTGTAGTATCTGTTCTTTTCAGCTTAATATCTGAAAGTTCCCGCATTGCGGGACCAGTATATTAAACTGATTTTTGTAAACCGACGGGATGTTCGGGGCTCGCTCCACTCCCGTCACGGGTCGGCCCGGCATTGCAGTGCCGCCGGGATCGGCCCACTTATTCCTTGAAAAGACGTCAAATATTAAATATTTATATCTCATTGCCATTATGAAGTAGTGTTGACAGTTTCGGAATACATTGATCCGGGTAATCGACTCTTCTCATGGCATACTCGAGTTACATTTTCTGTGATATCTGTATCCTTTAACTATGTTTCTCCAAGCACATGAGGGCTCTGTTCCCTTAATTCAACATTTGTTGCATCACATAATACACTACTCACAAAAATTAAAGGATATTTTTTTTGATCAATTTTTTTTGGTGTTTTTTGAGAGTCTGTATCTTGGAGAAAATTGATTGTTAAGAAATTCGGAAACTAAAACTTGGAAGCTTGAAATGTCTATTTTGCAGATCTGTGCTCTATTTCTTGATTCCTCGCTAAGTTGATAAGCAATCGTAAGAAAACCAACGAGAAAAAAAAAATCCAATTTTTTTCTGAATTTCAAAACCGTGCGTTTACTTGGGTAGTATTTTTTTGGTGACATCATTATAATAAAATTCCCGTAGATAATTTAATTGCCTTTAATTTGATATACCATAAACCTCCGTGACATGATTTGGAGCTGACTTATGGTAAATCAAAGTAAAAATGGCCTATCACACTTTGACATTGGATTACTCCATGAATATCAATCATGGGGAAAACAAAATCAGAATTTTCGTAACTTCAAAATATGTTCTATAAAATGGTATTAAAGTCTTATGATAATGAATAGTATTTCTAAGTAAAATTGTTGACTGAAAAAAAGGTAAAAAACTGTTATTTATGGATATTCGGAAAACACTGCATATCTTTGGATAAAAGAAACAAACCAAGGATATCGTCGGTAACTTTTCAACCTTAAAGTATTCTAAAGACACTCTGAAAATTTCAAACTGCTCCGATTTGATTATCTTAGTGTTCGGAAGGTTTGAACTTACTGTATTCGTCAAAATTGTCGTAATAAGCATTTTTCTTATGTGATCGATTTTTGTCACTTCAGAACGCTTTTTTTGGTGATTATCCATATTCTTTTAATCAAATCATTTTTTCTAACGTTTTCGCTATTCTCCGCAATTGTAAAAAAAATACTGGCACTGTTTTACTATAAATCCGACCACGCAACCTCCCCGTAGTACGCTTTGGGTAACGCTAATGCCGGCGGTAAAACAGTGCCAGTATTTTTTTTACAATTGCGGAGAATAGTGAAAACGTTAGAAAAAGGATTTGATTAAAAGAATATGGATAATCACAAAAAAAAAAACTTAAGTTACAAAACCATTAGCATGCGAAAAATGCTCATTACGACAATTTTGGCTGAATACAGTAAGTTCAAACCTTCCGAACACTAAGATAATCAAATCGGAGCAGTTTGAAATTTTCAGAGTGTCTTTAGAAACCTTTAAGGTTGAAAAGTTACCGACGATATCCTTGGTTTGTTTCTTTTATCCAAAGATATGCAGTGTTTTCCGAATATCCATAAATAACCGTTTTTTTACCTTTTTTTCAGTCAACAATTTTACTTAGAAATACTATTCATTATCATAAAACTTTAATACTATCTTATAGAACATGTTTTGAAGTTACGAAAATTCTGATTTTGTTTTCCCCATGATTGATATTCATGGAGTAATCCAATGTCAAAGTGTGATAGGCCATTTTTACTTTGATTTACCATAAGTCAGCTCCAAATCATGTCACGGAGGTTTATGGTATATCAAATTAAAGGCAATTAAATTATCTACGGGAATTTTATAATGATGTCACCAAAAAAATACTACCCAAGTAAATGCACGGTTTTGAAATCCAGAAAAATTTTGGATTTTTTTTTTTCTCGTTGGTTTTCTTACGATTGCTTATCAACTTAGCGAGGAATCAAGAAATAGAGCACAGATCTGCAAAATAGACATTTCAAGCTTCCAAGTTTTAGTTTCCGAATTTCTTAACAATCAATTTTCTCCAAGATACAGACTCTCAAAAAACACCAAAAAAAATTGATCAAAAAAAATATCCTTTAATTTTGGTGCGTAGTATATTAATGCTTTCGGCTTTGTGGTCTGCAGATTTTTAGCAATATCTTTATAAAAAAAAGTATCCAGTTCGCTGTCAGGGCACTTCTACATTGTTACAGTCAATTCATCTAATAACTACTTACTTGATTGTATTTTTTTTTAATTAATACGAGCTTATGCGTGTATCAGCTTTTACTTAAGCAACGGAAAGATAACGCTTCGTAATCTTAAAAATAACGGGGCACAAGACTTGTAGACTCAATATGTTCAATAGTTACTCTGGCTACAATGTCCTTAAACCGGAACACAACAGTGCATCATTTCTTCTATTTAACTATATCGTATTCGGAAGTGATAGTAGTTTATCCAAACGACTTTGCTCCTCTCAGTCAGGCCCATTTAGTCATTACCTAGTTTCACGCTTACATCCGGCGCTAGCCAGGTCCCGTCGACCGGAAAGGGTAAGCCAATAATAGATTTTATCAACAATACATTTTAACAACAATACATTTTTTCAACTGCAAATTTAAAGTAGTCATTCCCCCCAACTTATAATTTTGTTCTTTTTCAAATTTTGGATTTTTTTCTTTTCTGATGTTTAAATAAAGATATGGTAGACATGGCTTTCAGAAGCTACGGTTATGGACGTGTGGGCTGGATAATCTGTAATAGAGTAATAATGTAGGTCATTGACCATTGTGTGATACGAAATCCTCGAAGTGTGAATCCCAATCATATTGGCCGGTATTTTCTATTACGACAAAATATGGACCTCAATATAATCATAACGCACCTATATATCCTCTAAAATAACTAGAAGCCTTGAAATAGCGTCTTGGACTTCATATAGCTGACAATAGAAAAAAAACTATAATATTGTGTTTTTATTTTGAAAAGTGGTTTCTTGCTGCGGCACCAAGTATATTCAGATTGTAATATTTAATAATCATTTCCTTCAAACGCCCTTGAACAAATCCTTTTATTCAGTAGCCTTTTGTGTATGCTAAGGATAAACATAAGCTGCAGGACACAATTTTCATGATTTGCCGAGAGATGGCGCTGACCATTTTGTTGAATTTTCTGAATCGCGGTGTCAAGATTCTCCGGCAGACGTATATAAAGCCTGGTTCCGCAATGTTCGGTATCGCTTCTCGGCCTTTTGGCTAAGATCAAAGTGTAGTATCTGTTCTTTTCAGCTTAATATCTGAAAGTTCCCGCATTGCGGGACCAGTATATTAAACTGATTTTTGTAAACCGACGGGATGTTCGGGGCTCGCTCCACTCCCGTCACGGGTCGGCCCGGCATTGCAGTGCCGCCGGGATCGGCCCACTTATTCCTTGAAAAGACGTCAAATATAAAATATCTATATCTCATTGCCATTAAGAAGTAGTGTTGACAGTTTCGGAATACATTGATCCGGGTAATCGACTCTTCTCATGGCATACTCGAGTTACATTTTCTGTGATATCTGTATCCTTTTACTATGTTTCTCCAAGCGCATAAGGGCTCTGTTCCCTTAATTCAACATTTGTTGCATCACATAATATTAATGCTTTCGGCTTTGTGGTCTGCAGATTTTTAGCAATATCTTTATATAAAAAAAACTGCGTTTAAAAAAAAACCGACTTCAACTACAAAAAAGTATAAAATAACTTAATAAAGATTTAATTTAATACACCTCTTGTGCAAACCTATACCTTTCATATCAATAAAATACAATTATTTATATGTGCCTATTGATAGGTTTGAAATCGGTGCCAAGTGGTGGTAACACTCGCCGCGCGTGACCTTGAGCGGGATAGCTTTGTCTACAACAGTGTTTTTCAATCTGTGGGTCGCGACCACCTGGGGGCCTTACTCAAGGAAGTAGTACTTGAAGTCGCCATTCTTACAGAGTATAGGTGTTCATAATAAATTTAGGTACCAAAATGGAGAAACTCATTAACACAGTCTTCTAAATCACTAACTTTTAGTCTGTCTATCGCCCACGGGCGTCGCCAGAAGTTTTTAGCCTGAAAAAGTGTCGCATATTCAAAAATATTGAAAAACTCTATACTAGTCTAGAACAATGAAAACAACCCAAGCGGGCAAACGACGTAGACGGTCGTCTCGAAATATAGTAAAATTTTGATTCGTTGTAACCTAATTTATATATTATAGATTTGTATAATTAATCTGCTGCACGAAGGTATAGTATATAAGTTGTTTTTATAATAGTAGGTATTCATTATAACTTAATTCCATTACTAGTTTGTTTTCAAAGCAGAGGTACCAATACGCAAACCAAAATGTCCTTTTCAGGGCCACAAATATATCCATATATAAGCATAATATTCAATATTCAAGTATTAGTATTATAAATATATATATTTGTCGTAAAATTTTCATCTGTTTCACATAAATGCACATTGCTTATAGGATTATTTATGTAGGTTAACCTTTACCGTAAAAAATTCTTTACAGGAACTAAGCTGTGTATAATATTAAGTTTTATTTTGTTTAAGGCTTGGCACCGACTTCAAACCTATCAATAGGTAGCACATATAAATAATTGTATTTTATTGATATGAAAGGTATAGGTTTGCACAAGAGGTGTATTAAATTAAATCTTTATTAAGTTATTTTATACTTTTTTGTAGTTGAAGTCGGTTTTTATAAACGCAGTTTTTTTTTTATTTTTTACTTTTTAGTGTGAGCTAAACTCAATTTTCGTTAACAACGCTCATAAGAGCAAAACGCCTACAGTAATTTAATTTTCTCACGCTCCTCCTCACCCCCATCAATTGTTCTGCCTCACTATAAGTAGTTTGACGTTAATACTGAATCTGTTAAAAAAGAACTATTGGAAACCTACTCAATTTTGAGGAGTTCTACTGTCTAGGTCCGAAGATATTCACCAGGTCTTCACCAATTGTTTTATGGGACCAAATGACAACTATTCCGCATCTAACTAAAGAAGAATCACTAAAATCGGTTCAAAGCTACCGAAGATATTAAGTATTTACATGCATATTAATGGAAACTTACTCAATTTTGAGGAGTTCTACTGTCTAGGTCCGAAGATATCCATCAGATCTTCAACACTTTTTTATGGAACCAAATGGCAACTTTTCCGCATCAAACTAAAAAAGAATTACTAAAATCGGTTCAAAGTTGCCGAAGATATCAAGTATTTACATGCATGTTAATTTTATCACCCCCTCTTCACCCCCACCCCTTTTTCTCTATCTCACTAAAATTTGACTTTTATTTTGAACCTATTGTAAAAAGAACCATTGGAAACCTGCTCAATTTCGAGGAGTTCTACTCTCCAATTCCGAAGATATTCATCAGGTCTTCACCAACTTAAAATGGGACCAAATGGCAGCTATTTTGCATCCAACCAAAGAAGAATTACGTAAATCGAATCAGAAATCTCAGAGTAATCGGTGAACATACATAAGAAAAAAAAAATTACGAATTGATAACCTCCTCTGAAGTCGGTTAAAAAAAGTATCCAGTTCGCTGTCAGGGCACTTCTACATTGTTACAGTCAATTCATCTAAAGACTACTTACTTGATAGTATTTTTTTTAATTAATCCGAGCCTAAAGACAAAGGCTTGATTTAATTAATTTTTTTTTTAATTAAATCAAGCCTTTGTCTTTACAAAGGCGCTGACCATTTGTTGAATTTTCTGAATCGCGGTGTCAAGATTCTCCGGCAGACGTATATAAAGCCTGGTTCTGCTGTGTACGGTATCGCACCTAATTTTGGTCTCTAACCTATGGGTCGCTGTGCGCACCTTCGCCCAGAACGACGTACGTCCCCCCGAAGGCGGCACCCCGAGGTCACCCGTGAGGTACCGGGCCACGTTGTCGCTCGCAGCCTCTCTCTTCAGCCTCTTAGGGACCGTCCCCTTTAGCAGTGCATCTGCCAATGATCTCACCGAGGCATCTCCAGCATAGAGGAGCCAGTAACTATGAGCCACGGTGAGCTGATCATAAAGCTCGGATAGCGGAAGGAGGCCACCGCCACCTTTTGAAGGGGTAGGCGGGGGCGAAGGGGTAGCCCATTATATGGTAACTTTCGTAAGCTTGACATAAGACGTATAGTCTCAATATGTTCAATAGTTACTTTAGGCTACTGTACTGTCCTTAAATCGGAACACAACAGTGCATTCAGGCGGCCTTTCACATAATATGATTGACCTACCACCAGTATTTTAGCTTATCTTCTGTGAAGAATGATATTCTCGGCTTCGATAAGATCTTCATTATGTGTTTTTAGACTCAGGAGTGTTAACCGTGATAGCCCGATCATTGTTGCACTCTTTTGAACAACAAATGTCGGAGAATAAGTAAAAGATGTTCGTACAATATTATTACAGATAGTGCCTCTGTGTACAAGTAGAACTTGTCTATATTTACGAATATCCACGCTAATTTGTGTGGAGTTGTAAGTACCTACACTAGGACGTGGGTAGTTGTGACTTACCGACTGGTTCTAGAGTATATTATAAGCATGTCGGTTGTGCGATGTCATTCAGTTATTACTGAGCCATCGCTAGCGCCGGTTGTGCTCACTGACGCGCGCGTTATGAAAGGAAGTGTGTGTGTGTGTGTGTGTGTGTGTGTAGGTATATAGTGTTGTGCTCCTACAAATCCGGAGGAATTGCGGACATTAGTGGGGGATCAGCCCGAACATTTCGTCGAGCCTCGCCTATGCCGCGTACGGTAAGTAGGCATGAATATTTTTCTGCTAAAAATGACTATGATTCAAATAGAACATCTGAGACTTGAGCGTCACACCTACCTACACCACCTACAATATCATCTGATTCGTTGGCCTACTGCTTTAGATATCTTATGATTCCCTTAAAGAAAAGGAAGCTGCCAACCAATTGAACTTTAAGAAAGTTTAAGGCTGAAACCCAGCATAATATACCTTCACCACCATCGCAAAAGGGAAAAGCTAGTTTCCTAGTCCAGAGGAAACATTAAACGTGGCCTCTGCCCGTACCAGTATATCAGGAAAAGCAATGACAGCATCATTGATCATATACTATATAAGGCAGTATTATAAAACCTGAAATGCACAAAGAAAACACATCAATATTTGATAGTCGTATATTTCTTATGGAATTGATTATCATACAGAGGTATTTTAGTTAAATACAAACCCAACGATTAAAATCCTATAACCAACGTAGTACATTCGGAAGGGAAATAACAATATGTAGAATAAACAATACTGCAACACACTTTTAAGAGTATCTTTGGCTGTGCTACATTACTACATGTGTGAAGAATTATGTATTTTAAAAATACAATACAAGTGAGGAGAATAATCCTGGCCTGCTTAGTCATAACAAAACGCGGTGCAAAAAAAGATCATTATCAGAAATAAATTGCTGCATAAATAATATCAAAAGAAACCTAATTTATCAATGAAATCGAATTGAAAATTTACTCAGGCGCATGAAGTTGCAAAGATTTAACCAATTACAATATTTAACTCTACAAGACACCGATATGTTTTCAAATACATCATTTATAACCAGTCTTACCGTAATTACCATAGATATTATAATTTCGACAAAAATCGGGGTTTATAAGTGTAATTCTAGCTAAGTCTGGTTACCAGTTACGTGAATGAGAGTAAATTATTCAAATAACATGCTGTAAATTATCTCATAATTATGTTAAATAAATAAAAATATAACTTAAAAAAAAAACAATTAATAGATGTGCTTTAACCTACGATAATAATATGTAATGTACGATAATAATACATGCCACAGATCACTAATATTCTATTATTGTTGTAATTAAATAACACGCGTACAGATAATTGTACTTTTTGGAAATCGCTAACAAATTAGTCATTTGATTGAGCAGAAATGTTTCATGGTAACTCCGTAAATATCTCATAGATGGCGTTAATTGAGAATGACATCGTACTCTTTTCAACCCAATTTTACATTAAACGTTCGGTAATACGATTTCATGTAATATCAGCAACCCTAAGATGCCATATCCCTTCCAAGGACTTTCACTTCGTTCTTTTGTGACGTCATACTTATTTCTATTAATAATTTATAGCAAGCACCTGGCAAAATTTTTAAAAGTATTAAGATGAATAAATATGATGATATCTACTAACTATTTTTAATTAGTAAAAAACAGGTATGTTTAAATTCGAATATAAAGGATTGTATACAAATTGTTGTATTGATAACTATAACTTTTTAATTAAATACAAAATGTATTTACGTTTATAATTTCCAAGTGTCTTTCACTTTAAAAAGTGTTTGTACAAACAATGAGACTTATACTTGCATATCAACTCAAGGCCCATAAGTCCAAATAATTTGCACTGTGTTTCGAGCTAAATTATATATTTATTGATACATCTGCACATAACACTGTCATAAAGATATCAGCCTTTAATATTACCATACCTTAAATATAATTTAATTCTTACTCTATCAGTATCACATGCATTCTGTTATACTTTGTACTAGTTTAACTGTAATGTTTCATAT
Source organism: Deilephila elpenor (assembly GCA_949752805.1). Taxonomy (NCBI): domain Eukaryota; kingdom Metazoa; phylum Arthropoda; class Insecta; order Lepidoptera; family Sphingidae; genus Deilephila; species Deilephila elpenor. The sequence goes on along the minus strand of OX457107.1, from coordinate 8,920,798 downwards.
CACAAGTGGTATACTCTACGCAGATCTCACACAGTAAGATTTGGCTAGCATTTATAAGGTACGTTTTGGTCCTAGCTAGGCACATTCATATCGTAAACACAATCGATATCGACATCAATATCAATCACAAAATTACTTCGGTCATCAAAAATATGGTCCAATTTACCATCGCACTATGGTTTAAATTTAATTTAGCATTACAAAATTGATTTACCTCACAGGGAATATAACATAAAAAATACAATTGAATACATTCGAAAAATCAATCTCATTTTGCAAATAAACATTTGAATAATGATGGACAATGTACTATTTCAAAACACCAAAAAATAATAATAATGAGCAATGCTAAGGAGATCTCGAATATTCATATAAATAAATTAAGGAATCTGAATGAGGAGATAACGCAGGATGTAAGCATCTAGGACCGAAACCGTATACTTACAATTTAATAAATCCCTTACTTTTTTTGAAGTAATGAATTATAATTAATCACGTGGCGAACCGCCATCTCAGACCAATATAACACGCAGACCTAAAGACGAACAAAAGTCCAAGCATCGTTAGAATTTCTAGCCAAACCGAACTGGTGTCGACATCCAGATATTTAAGAAGGACGTCGGGCTTCGAGAAATGGCAGTAAACCTCCTTGCACTCAAGTTGTTTCCTATTAAAGCCAAACATGGTGAGAACCATGGCGACGATCCCACACCTTATAAAGGAAGTCTTCATGACTATGTTCATTAGAAGGGGGATTTGGTGGGCGAAGTCGAACCCGTAGACTCCTAGACCGAGGAAAGGCGCGATCGCCGCTGGTCCGATGGCACATCCGTTCTGAAATTGAGAATGAAAAATGTTATATAAACATCACCAGGATAAAACAGTTTTTTTTTGGAATCACGAATGGAAATAGTCGTCTTTCTTTTAATGGTATTAACCACGATCCCGTTATAATACCATCCAATATAGACCGGGTGTTGTTTATACACTAACTCATAAGAATTAGTTCCATACGTTTTTATGCTAGTTATTTTCATAAGTGCGTGGTGGCCTGTTGGTAACGGACCAGACGCGGCTGCCTACATGTTCACGGTGGTCGCGGGTTCAAATCCCAGGGCACACCTCTGACTTTTCGGAGTTATGTGTGTATTGATAGTCAATCACCACGCACTTTAACGGTGAAGGAAAACATCGTGAGGAAACCTGCATACCGTAGCGATTTTAAAGAATTTCTACGGTATGTAAGTCCGCCAACCCGCACTAGGCCAGCGTGGTGGACTATATATGGCCTAACCACTCTCAATCGATTCTCTCGATTGTAGAGTAGGCCCGTGCCCTGCAGTGGGACGTATATGGGCTGATATAGATAGATAGATAGATATTTTCATACAACTTATCCGATTAATAAAGAGTTCAAGTTAATTTAAAAGTGAATTCTTGAAACGAGTTCATGTTTGTCCTTGCTAGAGATGCTAAAATTATTTTCCATATAAGAGTTCTAAATGGTTTTCTACAAGCTATATGAATTAACACGATTTCGACGACGCGACCTAATGACGGATATTGACAAGGACAGCATAAGGTGTGTACCATGTGTTAATCAAGTCCGGTACTATTGATAAGCAAAGCACTAAATCGCGTCTTCGTGGATAATATGCAAAATTTTCCGCGCCTTCCTTTAGCTATGAGCAAAATTCATGTCTCGTCTTTTTTTGCATTCAATCTGCGGTGCTGCCTATTTGCGTTAACCTTGCCTATGCAATTATTTCTAAATCACTTCTAGGCAATTAAAATGCTTTAGAAACGCAATAATAATTCATACATGTGTCGCGTGTTGTTTCGGGTTATTAATCATTTCCAAAGCAAGAAACGGCTCTAGAAATATTTTTTTCTCAAGAATTTTTTACTGACTTGGATTTACTGACTGAGGATTAAATATCTTAATTATATTTTGACTTCCATGGTCCTTTTTTTATTGACCATCACGCGTAGAACGCATGAATAGTGAATACATACCTAGGAAACCAATAGATATATTTCTTATTGCTAGACTTGTTCTCCAAACAAAACTAAAGGTAAAAATATAATTCAGAAACTGTCTGATTCAAATTTACGCCTTAAAGTTGAAAAGCGTTGCCATTCTTAAAAAAAAATGTCAAAAAATCTACGCAAGGATCTTAGAGCCTTCGGAAATCTCTCTCGATACCCGAAATGCATGGTGGTCTGTTGGTAACGGAGCAGACGTTTAAACTAGTTGCAACAAATCCCTATCACTTTTAATTTCGGCAGGACGTAGTATAATCGGATCCGTCCATATGGCAACTACCTTCCATAATTATATAAAATTCGTCATTTAAGTTCAAGCCGAAGGTTCACAAGCTGTTTCGATTCGGTTTCATACTATTTTAAATTATAATGTTACGGATTCTTCAAATGTTAAAGTATAGGCGGTTTGATAAACCGGTGATTGTTGGCAGTTTCCTATAGCTCAAAGTGGGTAGACTTCTTATGGCTAATGATGATATTGAATACAAAAAATCTTCACACCGTAACTGCGTGATGGACTATGATCCACCCTGGCGTTTGAACTCATCAATAAGCGATTCATTAATCTATTATGCCAACTGTAAATCTTCTAGTTTCGTACGCGTAAAAAATAAACGCAATTACAAAGCTCTCGTAAGAAACTAATAGAATGCGCTATTGTTAAATTAATTAGCTAAGTCATGGAGATACTATTAATTGCTCATTAAGACTGCTAACAAATCCGCTTATTTTTTCCGAACTTTCGCAAATGAATTTTCAACCTTACGTTAGGCGTAAGAGGGTTCAAAACCCAATAAATTCGGTTTGCACTATAGTCTGCTTCCTTTGCTCAGTATCAGGATGTTCCTTCAAATTCTCCTTACCGTAACATTGAATATAGATCCAATGGCCAGTCCCATGCCCTCAGACGCTAGGGACACGATGTTCCCAACTAGGCAGAAGACAAGGAACCTGGCTACATCGAACGGAATGCCTGCCATGAAGTAGACTATGGTTGAAAACAGCACGTTCAGGGTGACTTGTACTGGAAGCTTCGAGACTGTCAGCGCCGCGTAGTACGCAGTCAGCCCGTACCAGCAGTTGAAATGTTCTTTCTTAACTAGTTTCACTTCTTGAGGATCTGAAAATATTAGGTTATATTTTTAGGAGAGTCTAACTAAGCCTTTCTAGTTTCTGATCATTTAAAATTAAGGATTTTTTTATCGTTGGAAGTATTCAAAATATTCGGATAAGTTACGATCTTGAATGCAATTTAAAAAAGATACTCCTAAAAATTTCATGAGTGTGCTGATTAATGATTATACTAAATGCTTTAGCAGTAGGTATTTTATGGTCTTTTGTCTTAAGAACTCATTCCGGATCAAATAAATCTGGGCAACATGTTCAAATTGATCACATTCATTACCCTTGAAAAAATATTCGACATATAATATTTTAATGAACAGCTAAATTCTTTCACGTTTTACTTAATCATTGAATCTTCATTGGTCCTTGTCTTTTGTCGCTACCGAATATTCTTCCCTTCAAGTAATGGCCAGTAATTAAGTCAAGCAAAAAAATAGTACCGCAATCTATTTCTGTACAAACTCATTTCCTCATAACGATTTCCTTAATCATGAGGCCATAAAAAATCTAGACATTCTATGGCTATAATGAAGGATATTTTAGCCATAGTAACTACTGGACATAATGAGACTTAACATCTAATGTCTCAGGATGGCGAGCGCAGTGGAATGCCAAGCATTGCTTTGTAATTCAAGGTGTTATTTGGTTTTGCTACTGTCCATGAGCGGTCGTATTGCTTGCCATCAGGCGAGCGGCATACTCGTCTTGCAATCATCCCGCCATTTTTCACAATGAAAAAAGAAACATGAATATAATTGATAAATACCATCGATTGCAAAAAAAATTATAAACGTTAATTTTCAATTACTGCCTTTCATGGCCGTAATTTGTACGAACAATTTGATTTTTTTCATCGGTTAACCTTTAAATCCAATTTGTGGTAACTACTAGAGTTGTATAGAATGATGTGTCTCTTTGTATGTCTTCAATAAAATCCGTAAGTAATGCGTGTTTTTTTTGAATATTTTTATGAACTATAACTGATAATCGAAGATGTTTGTAGTAACTTTTCAGATTGATAATCGGTGCGAAATGTCTCTTTTTTCTTATAGTCTTAACCGAAGATTTGATACCTTGTCTCCTGATGTTGGAGTTAGGTATGTGTGTGTAATTGGGTGTAATTGTTAATTTTAAGTTAGCGTATATCACAGAAGCAGGTTATAACATAACGGTTATAAAAGGCAAATTATAACATATCGATATTTTCGTAAAGTACTAATTATAAACCTAAATATATATTTTTTTCACAATTACGCTATTGGTGCACTATTGACTGCCCTCTCTTTTATCCTTTTCTTATTTCCATCCCAAGGTAGTCGGTAAGAGATTGCTTTGAGCGATACGACCGCCTTTTGTACTGCTATCTAATTTAATGTTTTTTTGTTAAGCTTCTGTAGTGTACAATAAAGAATATAAAATAGATATTTTTGCGTGAAAATAAAGTATGTTTGAATTAAATGACACAGTATCTTATTTTTAGTTTAATTTAACAGATCTACTGTATTATTACGAAAAAACATTCCAACAGCATTTAAATTTGAAGGTAAAAAAAAATAAAGAGATCACATTAATTCAAAACTTTTTGCATTCAATGTTTTGAGATGAAGTAGCTCATACTACAAAAAGATTGCTAATTAGAATTTGATTATTAGGTCCTAATAGTAGGTATACCAAGACTGCGAGCGAAAACGAAGCCAGGTGGTAGTTTTAGTGGTTACAGACACAATGCAACTAAAAATTTCGCAAGTAAGGCGACAGATTCTGCGACAGACAGCGACCCGGTATATGTTTTTTAAATTAATTTAGAGTCTTAATGATATTCGAATAACACCGCCTCCTAAACATTTCCGAGAGATAATAATTCAGATATACTTACAGACTAAGACAGGAATCATAATTTGAGTATAAGCAAAGAATATCACAAGTCCGACGCACAACTTCAAATGATTAAACATCTGGGTTCCATCATTCGCCATATTGAAGAAACATATTCCTATGAGCAGCCCACACATTATGTGATGCGTCAGTTGTATCCAGAGACCTGCAAAAAATAAAACACATTACAGGCCCGAACCCCGACGAGGATCATAGGGGTCGAGCCCAAAGAATCGTGGACATTGAATTCACAAACACTCTAAAATTCGTTGCAACTAAATTGTTACTTAATTAAATCAACAAAATCGAAATAGTTTTGTGAAGTGCGCGTGATCATATAAAAAACCTTCTTCGCCAATACCAAATATTTAGTTCTGTATGTTTAAGAAAGATGACTCAACTTATACCCTCCAACCCAAATGTGCTGATTTCGTATCAAAATTAAGACATCATATATCTCTGTCTCTTTCTGTGTCATTAGACCCGAAGAGTACCTACTTCTATGCCAGATTTCAAAAGTCACAGCTGAATGTGGCAGATAAACAGTAGGTAACTATATGTCTTATGTAGCAGTACAGTTGAGTTTCCTTAATCAACACTTAACCTTATTCAATAAAATATTATGAAAGACTATTATGAGGTCTACGATGACTAACCTTGCCGATTCCTCGATATCTGCAACAACATCCTCTTCAATAATACTGAAAACTGTTGACAACTTGAAGTTGCATACGTCAATGAGTCCGAAGACTTCTGAACCTTCATCCAGGTCATTGAAGAGTCCACTTGCGAGACTTGACTCGACAGCGAACTAACAGAGGTACTGGAGTTGTTGTATTGCTGCACTTTATAAGTGCAGTTCTCATTTGTCAGCATTATTTCTGTTTCCTGCGCGTCTTCACTTTGGTAGCAAACTTTGAGTTCTATGTGATTGATGGGTTCTCTGTAAGGTTCTTCAATTTTTGCCGTTTTGTACAGTTTGCCTTGTTGTATTTCTTCTGATAGAAGCTCTATGTTTTCAGGGTTTTCGGTAATTTCTATAACTGTAAAAAAGTTTAATCATTGCAAATGTTTTATAAAAACTAATAAATATATTGAGATTTAAATGTGATTAGTAGATAATAAGAAATATTAAGTAATAGTTTAGAATAGTCATTTATAAACAGTAGCTGTTCGTTGAGCCAACAAATCCAAATTGTCATATTATTTGTACGTACATACATAGGAGTACATTAAGATCTTTGATATACAGGGTGATTTTGACAAATGGTATTTAATTTAACCAACACGTTTCTCATCACCCTAGGCGACATTAAACAAAATTTTAAAAATATCCGAGATTATATTTTGCCAAAAATCATGATTTTAGTTTTACGATTTTTGGCCACCGCGTATAGATACGAGTATTTTTTATGGCACTTTTAACTTAAGCTCAGCTAACGCTTACCTGAGCTTAAGTTCGATTCGAGAACCTACCTAGACCGTAAAAAGAGTCTATACAAATTGATCAAAAGACTTGAAAACCAAAATCGCGATTTCTTATTGAAATAAAACTATTTTATACGGATTTTATCGCGATTTGGTTTAATTTTTAAATTTTTTAACTTCCCGACGTTTCGATTACTTTACAGCTTTCGTGGTCACGGGGCGGACCACGAACATTCGCGTAAATCTAAGAAACCATTATCGCGATTTCTGCAAACTACCATTATTATTTAACTTGGTAAAATGCTACCGGGGGTGGTAAGGAACATGTGGTGTTAATTAAATACCAAATATCAATATCACCCTGTGTGATATTGAAATTAAAGTACCACAATTTACAAACAAATTGGAAAATAATTTTGAGTAAATGATATATAACAGTGGAAAAACCTTTTGATAACGATTGCCAAAAATATCTTCAAACTCAATTCCAAAGAACTCGAAATGTTAAATCTTAATACTATGAACGCATAGACAAATGAACATATAATGACGTCAACGAATGATAAAAAAATACACGCAATAAAATGATTTTGCAACATTGTCGTGGGTGTAAATTGTAAGCATAAGGTCAAGAGTTTAAGTAGTTAAATAATTATCTTGAAAGCAAAAATATACACTTCTGTGTGATCTTTTACAGTAAGTCACAAATTATTCATAATCACACTTATCAAGTATACCTGAATCGAATGAATTTTTTGTTAACTTTTATGATGTCAAATAAATTATTGACCATACAAAACAGTGGAATTACAGTGAAAAGCTGTAAAGCAATCGAAACGTCGGGAAGTTAAAAAATGTAAATATTAACCATATCGCGATAAAATCCGTAAAAATTAGATTAATTTATATCTAAGAAACCATTATACTTCTGTTATTTCAACGAAATGTTTACTTACTAAAATCAGCAGGGTTGTGATGTCTCGGGCAGGGTAAACCGACACTTTGTAGGTGAGGCACCATGGCCGCAGTGTCTCCTTGATATATGCATTGGCCATCTGCAATGATATACACCTGGAACAAAAAAAAAGCAAGTCATAGATGCAGGACGTAAGGAGACGGTTATCTAACCTGCGTAGATACCGTATATTTTGAATAGCACTTATTTTGTTATTGAGTGCATTAAAATGAGAAGGATGTTGAAAATAGTGTATCCCCACGTCAGAATTGATAAACTAATACTTTCTAAATTGTCGGCAGAAATGATCTATCAATTTCTAAAAACACGCAATACATACATACATACATACATACATACATAAACTCACGCCTTTATCCCCGAAGGAGTAGGCAGAGGCGCCACTAGGACACCCTTTCGCCATTTCGCCTTGCATGTTCCGTCCCACGATGTAATAGGGGGCGAGCCTATCGCCATATTGGGCACAAATTCCTGACTCCGGGCTGATAATGAATAGAAAAATCCAATATCACTTTGCCCGACCCGGGTTTCGAACCCGAGACCTCAGCTTTGTAACCGTACCGTAATACAACTACGCCACCGAGGCAAAAAAAAAACACGCAATAGATTATTTTAATACATTATTTTGTTTATTTTATTCTTTTATGAGATTAAAAATAAACAACTCTTTTTATAAAAAGCCGATCATTTGTGAATCAATAAATATTTAAAAAAATCAGAATTGATTTCATTCATATGCAAAGTTCATAAATATCAAACCACTTTTTTTTACAAAATGTCGATATAGATGGTTTCAAATATCAGATTTATCATACCTAAAAATGTACATTTTATTAACATTGTGCATTTTATTGGAATATATGCCATAGGTTACACGTGTAGAATCAAACAAATAAGATAATAATTTTCTAAGACCCCAAAAGTCATTTAGGTAGTATCTATTAAAATTATAATCAGTCAGTTCTACGATTTAAAAAAGGAACTAAGTAAATGCTGACGAAAATATTTAGTTTATGAGTCATGGCGATATTATAAAGGCTATATTATTATTCAGACAGTTTTAAAACCTATTTTAGTTATCGAATATGATGTGGCGAAAAAGAGACTGCATGTCGCAGTCTTGATATACCCTGTATCTATAATAATTGGGCCTCATAAATGGACTCGTCATAAATCCATGATTTTAATCCCAATTACTTCGCAAAATTCTTACTTCGTCCCTTGTCGGAAGAAGATAGACAATGTTTCAATATGTTACAGAAACAATGGAAAAAGTTGATGCTAAGTAAATTACAAGGCAACAATGGATAATTACGCTCATTATGCAAAATATAGTGAAGTAGATAAACCACAAAGAAACAATTTAGAATTGCACGAAGTCTCGTCTCCTTTTGTCACGAACTTATCTTTTTTTATTTTCAAGAATATTAAATATTTTGATGTTAAGTAACTAGTACAAGTGATAAATTGTTACTTAAAAAATAATAATTAAAAGTGGATGTTTTGCGCGCAGCTGCATTCGTTTGATAAGATAGACGTATTTTAGCAAAATCAATAAATGATAGTTAAAAAAACTAAAATACACGCTTTAGTAAACGGCCCAACTAAAAAAATAATATTAATTGATAATAAATTTAAGATTAGAAAATGGTCGAAATAAAACTAATTTTAACGGATTTAATCGCGATAAAATTCTTAAAAAATTATTTATTTCAATGTGTAAAATGCACGTAAATCTAAGAAACTATTATTAGAAAGTGGACTGAAATACATTGATTTTATGGTTAAAAAGCTAGGGTGCATGAGGATAAGTAATTGTTGTAAGCACTCCATGCTTTGTAGTCCTAGTGTAGCCATCGGTAGTTACAATATTTCAAACAAATCATAGCAACTGATCCTATATAATTATTAGTACAATCAAACGCTGCTCTATGTAGAATTATTACATCAATAATTACACAGGTGTCGACACGAAATAACTTGTACGTTATTATTGTGAGTATATTGTAATAAATTGTATTGTTTACTGCATAATTATGTTTATGAGCATGATGTAAGTAAAACCAGTTTTATTATACCTGGTTGGTTTGCTCTGCTCCACCTTAAAAGTAAGTGCATTGTTGAAATCAAATAAATAAATACACCCAACAGTCACATAAATACTCCGGAGCCCAAATTAAGATCAATTAAGTCTTGTGTCGTGGGTATCGGAAACTACGAGAGACTTTACGGTCTCACAAACACCAAGACCCGAGACAAATACTTGTGCGCCTCACGTACATTTGTCTCGGCGTGAGAATCGAACCAGCGGACTCATGTCGGCTTGTCCCTAGTGTATGCTATTTAAAATACGTGGAACTCGGAGGCAAATAGCTTTTTTCCTCCCTAGTGCGTAAATGATCATAAATCATAATATGTTTTCGTTAAAATGGATGATTTGCAATCATTCGATATTTCATAATAATATTTGCACATCATTACGGAGGCTTGTGAATTGTATAAAAAAGCAATTATTTCAATTCATAAGGTTTTGCAAAAACTCGTGATGGCAACAAAAATATCCTTAACATTTTTCAAGTTCTACAAAAGATGTGCTAGCCTAAAAAAACATACACTGATTGCCGATAAAGAAACAAATATTATGAATGCTTAAGTTTTATACCAAGATAAAAACGCTAACAATAAAATTGATTACATAATTGTGCCACTAGATGACGACTCATCGATCGGCATTCAGATATTCTCAATAATTCACATATTTATAGTAATTTGTAAATTGTAATTGTTTGTGTTAATCGTAAATGTATGTGTATTATGGTTGTTATTTTATTGTATGGATGTCTTATCTGATAACATATTATTATTAGAAAATGCGATATTAGTATTTAGTTGTATAATGTCTTTGTTATAAACAAGCTTAGTTACTTTTTGTATCGGTGGCGCATTTGTACGTCTACAAAGCTGAGGTCTCGGGTTCGAATCCCGGGTCGGGCAAAGTGATATTGGGTTTTTCTATTCATTATCAGCCCGGAGTCAGGAATTTGTACCCGATATGGCGAAAGGCTAGCCCCCTATCACATCAAGGCACGGAACATACAAGGCGAAATGTGGGTGTCCTGGTGGCACCTCTGCCTACCCCTTCTGGGATAAAGGCGTGAGTTTATGTATGTATGTATGTAGCTACTTTTTGTCTATGTGCCTGACTTTTTCATTTAGATTTTACTCGCCTTAACGACAGTTTTAAAATCTATTTTAGTTATCGAATGTTTTGTCTTCTTCGCTCAAACTGAATTCAAAAGTCGTTCGAAAGGGACAATACATTCGGTAACTAAAATAGGTTTTTAAAATTATCTATGAATATAGTCGTTATTATTTACCAAAGACATTTTAAGAGTCCTTTGAAACGATGGTAGCAAAGCCAGCCATAGGACTCTTGCTATGCCAGTGCCGTAATGGTTTATCAACTGAGAACTGCATAATATTTAGAAACAAAGAATTTAATAGAGACAATATAATTATAGGAAATATGCAGCCCAAATAAAAACAGATCTTAAGGCATTTTAGAAGAACATGTTTCGTTTATAATTCCAGTTAAATTTTAATACCTTAGTATTATTTTTCCTGTAACAATGTTATTATATAAATTATAGATCTTAAACTAGTCCATTAAAAAATCACTGCTGAGTAACAAATATTTTTATCAAATAAGACAGACATACATACATAAACTAACTCCTTTTTTCCGGAATAAGTAGGCACAGGTTCCCCTGGTAACAATCAGGACACACACGTTTTGCCATCTATTTTCCATTCTACGATGTGACACGGGGCGAGCCTTTCGTCATATCGGACACCAATTCCTGACTTTACCCGACCCGGGATTCGAACCCGACACAATCATACCGTAGTACAACTGCGCCATTGAAAAATCAATCAAATAAAGTTTAATGTGTCCATAAATCTTTAACCCAATTGGTCTATTTTCAGGATAGATTTTAGATAGTAATCCTAGCTAATACTTTTCGAAACGAAATTTAAGTGCGTGATCGATTTTTAATAATAGAGACGAAAAATTTATGCGCAAAAAATATTGCCTCTGTTACCAAATTATTATTCGCTTACAATTACGAAGTCATGCAAAAAATGGACCCACATAAAAACATAACGATTGTATACTCTAAATAGGGCACGTAGTTAAAAGATTATAATTTAAACTAATCACTTCAAATTATAGCATTGTAGCGAGTGTTTGGGAATACATGTAATAATTTGCATAATAATTGTACTGCCTTATTCAATATTTAACTTGTAAGCTATAATCATGCCATATAATATGATTATCTGATCTAATAAGTTAAAATTAATTTGATAATGTATTTAATCAAACAAGCTCCAAATATAATTGCGTATGACAAAAACAAGTTATAATGTCCCCTACTATGTTCTTCTTATCTTGTCTTTTTTTGTATCGAAACTTGTCCATGTTAGTATTAGTTATATAGTGGTTATAATTCTTCACGGTCATTAAAATACAGGTTATTCAGTATACTATATTCATCACTTAAATAAATCAGATAAATAATTTAAATCTAGTTTTAAAAAAAGCAAAGAATCACATACCAAAGTGGTGTTGGAAAATCCGCTATACTAACACACAAATATGTTGCTTTCCGAATTCTGTCTGTATATTGGATATACGAACAGATATACAGGTTTCAACCATACCGAAAGAACTATAATAAACATAAAATCTTACAAACCTGGTCAAACAATTCCAAAAGCGACGCAGCAGGTTGGTGTATGGTACAAACCACAGTTCTCCCTTGTCTTGCCAACTGGTGTAACAACTTGACGCACTGTGTGGTGGCCACTGTGTCTAGCCCACTTGTGGGCTCGTCAAGGAAGAAGACTGGAGGGTTGTTCACTAACTCTAATGCTATTGATAACCTGCGAAAATATAATGCCGTTATTTAAACATAACAAAGCTTGAGATTATAAGACTGCTTTAAATGAGATAAAGTATTTTGCTCAATTCCAGTCCAAATGTTGGTAAAAAAACGAACGGTTTTATTGATAATTAGTGGGTTGATTATTAATTTTTACGTCATTTTGGGCAGATATATTATTTTCAAAGAAAATTGAACCGAAAGGAATGGAAAATCCTTCTACGAACAAATTATACCATATGTTCTACAGTCTGATAGTATGATCCTACGAAATACTTTTACCAGATGTCGTACTATTTATTCAACAAATGTTTTTACAAAGTTAGCCAATGCAACTTCCCATGTTGGTATTGTATTATGTCCAACTTTTCCAGACAAAATAACTAATTTATCAATTACCTTTTCTTCTGTCCACCAGACAAAAGGTCTGTCCTAGTGTTCTGATGCTCCAAAAGCCCCAACTCCTGGAGGATTTCCTCTGAAGGAGTCTTGTTTCCCTTGGGCAGCTTCAACTTGGACGCCACGTCCATCGCCTCTCGTACCGTCAGGAACGGCTGCAGAAGGTCTTCCTGGGTTATGTAGCACGAGGATCTTTGGAACATGTGCTCGTTTCGCGGCTGACCATTTACCAGGAGCTCCCCCGTTACACCGGCAGATCTGTCAGAAATATGGGAGTTTATTAAGATTGCAGGTGACAAAAATAACAGGCCCATAAAAAAGCTTTGCATCGAAAAACTTATACTCGTATACCATATATTATTATAAGGAGGAGTTTAAGAGCCTGAGTCACGTTTAGAATATTATATGATCAGTTCTGACTGTATAAAAAAAGTTACGAGTAAACTATTATATGAACATCAATAGATATTGCCGTATCTATAAGTAAATTGATAATTTCTAATTCGATGTATCTTCACAGAAAAGTATTGCTCGACATTTTGACATCTCAAAAGCTTTAAAATGAATCAACAATTCACCAGTCACTAAAAATAATAATACGCCGTGGATCAAAATATACATAATAAATAAATGAACGAACCTGTATCCCGATATGACATTAAGGAGCGAGCTCTTCCCGGCTCCAGAAGGCCCCATAATCGCAACCAATTTGCCGCACGAAAATTTTCCATTCACGCCTTTGATGACCATTTTACGCGGAACTGAAACAAAAATAGATATTGACTAACCGCATTATGAAATACATATTTTATCCGTGACATTATGCATTCAAAATATCACATACAATTTAAATTATAATATATATGACTACAGATTGACGCAGATATCGCAAGATATTTGACTGGTTTATATAATATGTGTATATTTAACCCGGCTCTGAATTATTTCACTTTCTCCAATCACAAGATGTCCAGTGCTGAACAATGATCTTCTGTCTCATTCAAAGCAAGCTCTTGATTGAAGTCCTAGCTAAGCAATCACTATGCACTAAAATGGTGAAGGAAAACATCGTGAGGAAACCCGCATACCATAGCGACTTTTAAACATTTCTCTAGTATGTAAAGTCCGTCAACCCGCACAAGGCTAGCGTGGTGGACTATATGGCCTAACCACTCTCAATAGTACCCTCGATTGGAGAGTAAGCCCGTGCCCTGCAGTGAAACGTATGTACAGGCTAATACAATATAATATAAATGAAATAATATTCATATAGATATTTATTCCTTAAAGCTTCCTAAAATTAACATTTTGCGTAACTTAACATTTTGACCAAAAGAGTTAGTTAGAAATAAATATATCGTTAGTATGATCGCTACACCGATATTTTCTAGACACTCGTTAATTTGTGTGGTGATGAATGTAAAAACCATTAAATCCCAGACACAAAAAAGAAACAATTATGCTGGTATCTAAAAAACGAGAGTTATTGTGAAAATTCAGACGCTCGGCAGAATTTTAAATACTTGGTTCCTTAGATTTACGCGAATGTTACACATTGAAATAAAACTATTTATTACGGATTTTATCGCGATTTGATCACGGGGCGGACCACGAAAGCTTCAAAGTAATCGAAACGTCGGGAAGTTAAAAAATGTAAAAATTAAACCAAATCGCGATAAAAATCCGTAATAAATAGTTTTATTTCAATACTTGTAGTATCAATTGAATTTGAGTTATATAAAGATGACGTTAATTTGTGCAATAATCATAAACTTTAATGAAAAATGAGATTTTCTAATATAAGTGGATTAAAAAATCATAGAATTGAAGATACTTTAAATACACCTAGTAGTCACATTCATAGTCTGGGTCCCACACGATGACACAAGTCTTCTATCTTATATAAAGAAGGATATATATAGGATAAATACTGTAAAAAGCATATAAAAACGAAGAACACAGCAATCCATTGTTTCCAAATATTAAACCTGTACTAATATAAAAGTAAGTGAAGATCTTTTATTGTTGGCGAATTAGTCTTCAAACAATTGAAAGTGTTTTGATGGCATTTGTCACACATAAAAATCATGTCCTGGTTCAGTCCAGAAGTAAGAAAAAACCTGACCTTTATCAAGGTAAACCTGTGGCGTAACATTATTATTATTTCTCTTTATTTATTTTACTATTTTTTTACATTTTTACATATATAATAAAAGTCAAAATACATATAAAAATATAAAAAAAAAGAGATTAACCCAACGATGGCGAGGCTCGAGACCCAAGCCACCGGCGGTTAGGACCCCAAAGTGAGGAACCTCCTCACTATACGTGCCGTGTCAAGCAATACTGCCTTCTGAATCTGGCTCATGACCCAACGGCCCATTGAGAGCCTCTGGAGATGTTGGTCGAGGCTCTTTGGTATCAATCCATGTGCAGAAACAACAATCGGGACAATAATTGTTGAGTCGACATCCCACAATTCAGTAACCTCGTGTGCCAAATCTAAATATTTTGACAATTTATCATTTTCTGCTTTAACGAGGTTATCATCATGCGGAATGGTGACGTCAACAAGTATTGCCCGGCGCGCCAATCGATCTATTATCACAATATCAGGCTTATTGGCAACAATAGTCCTGTCTGTGATAACAGACCGATCCCAATAGAGCGTAACATGACCATTTTCAAGAACTGGTTGGGGAACATACTGGTAATATGGCACTTCAGGAGTCACAAGTCCATATCGAAGAGCAATTTGCTGATGTATGATCTTGGCTACTAGATTGTGTCTATGCAAATACTCGCCGTTAGCAAGATACGAACAACCGGAGATAACATGCCTGATGGACTCGCCAGGACGGTGGCATGCCCGACAGATGTCGACGGTACCGTCCTTCAGGATGTATTTCCTATAGTTGTTCGTCTTAATAACTTCGTCCATAATTGCAAAGACAAAACCCTCAGTTTCCCCAAAGAGGTTACCGAAACGTAGCCAAGACACAGACGCTAATCGGTCCACATCAGGCCCATGGAGGGCCCGATAGAACCGACCATGCAGCTCCTTGCCCTTCCATATTTCCTCGCGATCCTTAATACCCATCACCAGAGGTTTCCGCCAGTTCTCATTCGCCAAAGAGAGCGGGGTAAATCCTTTATCTACCATCACTACAACCCCATGCATATCCACGTCGCTGTGAAGGAAATAATCCCTGAGATTGCACACCTCGCGATTATGCAGGTCCTTAGCATTAAGCATACCTCGGCCTCGGCACCTCCGCGGGATGTACAATCGCATTACTGACGAACGTGGATGGTGCATACGATGTGCAGTCAGTAGAGTTCGGACTTTACGATCCAGGGCGTCCAATTCGGTCTGAGTCCATCTGAGTATGCCGAAGGAGTACATAAGTACAGGCATAACCCAACCGTTAAAGGCGCGAATCTTGTTTCCACCTGACAAAAAACTGTTAAGTACTTTTGTCAGGCGACATTATTATTATTATTAACATTTAACACTCCAACCCTTACCAGATTGTACACTCAGAAACTACACTATTACACTTTTCACTTAAATGTTAACTTCTTTACGGCTTCACTATAAAATCAATATGTCACGGAAAATGACGTACTCTAACCTTAACCCCGCTACGGAAACTTTTATATACTTAAATGAAATTGGTAATAGTTTTGTGAATTGTTGAGTCTCGATATTGATATTTTATGATTGTGCTTAGATTGCAGTGTTTTTTTGTATTAACACTATTGTTTCGAAAAAAAAATGACTAGAATCAACAACGCAGTCGCATTTCGTTGAGTGTTGGAGATTTCTCGAGACTATGAATACTAACCACTTTTTATATCCAATTCCACTAAATTTCAAATCTTAGCCTTAGCTTTCTACCATCATATATAGATGTTTAATGTTTATATTCAGCTATCACCAGATATGTCGCATGCTTGTCTATCGTGCTTATGTGATAAAAATAGAAGAATAGAGTACAAGTAGTCGTGTATCTTTTACAAAATTTGTACAAAAACGTGTGCAACTTCGCGACTGCCCACGAATGATTCATAGTTCACGGTGCTAGTATAAGCTATGTTCATGGGCATAAGAGACAGCGACTAGTTTTAATATTATTTTTACACAAAGGTACAAAACTAGAAGCTGCCCTGTTGGAAAGTAACTATCAAATCCTCTAAGTCTTTGTTGCAGTTTCGTCACTGGCTTTTATGAACAGACCTTACGTTTAATTATAATGTTTGACATATATTTTGCCGACATATGTATATATTTTTATCGCATTATCTTTATTGTGCATCTTTTTTCCATAATATTGTACAAGCCATGTTTAAATATATTACTGGGATTTCAACATTATCCTATGTAAGACTGTCTTTACTAAGGTATCAGAAATGTGTAATCGGACGTTTAAAAATTGTATAGAACTTTGTGGTAACAACGTAAGCAGTATTATAGTCATATTATATTTTAAACCTGGTAAAGGTCGCGGGACGTCGCTGGATGCAGGCTGCCTCCAACAGGTCACTGTGGAAATCATTGGGAGAGGCCTATGTTCAGCAGTGGACTTCCTTTGGCTGATGGATGGATGGATAATGATGGATTATATTTTGCCAGGAAATCGTCAAATTAGCAATTTGTCAGCATGATTAATAATTATTATAGTAATATTTATTATGTGTACGATTTTAAAGAATCTACAGACAAAGAACTATCAAAGTAAATTGATACGATTTCGAGATATAACACAATACTTATAAATAAACAATGTTAATTTCACATGACATAAATCAACACACAATGGAACAGTCATATGCCCTTGACAATAATAGCATTATTTTTCATGAAACGGATGAAATAAACTTAATTTGAATCTTGTTAGTTGTGTCTGTGTCTGGCTTGGTGACAAGTTACCCCAATCACATGTTAGAACGGAAATTAACTTGACGACTGGTGTGTGTCACTAGTTACCATTTTTCTACTTACAATTTCTGGGATACATGAATGCATATTAATTATTGTTATTATACGAGTATATTCGGTTAGTTTCTGGGTTCTCCCCACGTTAACTAAAATATTTGCTTGTTGTTTTACTACAGATATCAAAAAAATATCAGGCTATATCAAATATTCTCTCAATAAAACAGTATTCGATATTTAATGTTTATTATTTTCGTTTGACCTCTCGATGATCAAGCCATGACATAATTGAAAGTATTTTCCATGTTCACCAAATAATAACAGCATTTTACAATATACTCGTATATTTAGAAAATCACCAGATATATTCTTTAAAAGCTGTCAACTGATGTAAAATATTGCAACAGATAGTAAACAATAATTCGCTTAACACAAAGACCGCAGCCTTAAGATTATGTTCCATTCAACGCACTGTCCATAGTACATTTTTTATGTTCGCGACAGCTGCGCGATTGATTAGTACTATGCATCATATTTGCCCATAACAAATACGCAAATACTACCAGATGTTCATGAATCATCTGCATTTTATTTGCAAATCACGTGCGTGGAATAGAAAATAATTTTATTACGCATGCACTACTTGGTGCAAAAAGACTTTTAGACTATTTATTAAAATAGTATCAAAAATAATAACAAATAGATATAATATACATAAATCTAAAAAGTTTCTGCCACCACTAAGCTCGGTCCTCTTCCACCATTGATAAGTGCCTTTACTGATACCTTATTTTAACATGCATTTCAAGTGCGGATGTTTGAACATCATATTATACATACAGGCTTATACATATATGTATGCATATACACTCGTATAAGCACTGCAAAGTGATTTTTTATGATTTTTCCATAACAAGCTTCTTTCTCAAAGACTCTCCAAGCTTCAGTGTTCGATGTCAATTATTTACGTGTCACTGATGATCATAGCTCACGCCCTTGGGAATTTGTTATTTTTACTACACCTTCAAACCAGACCCACCTCTCTTCCGCCCTCTGCGGGCCAAAAATACCTACCAGATTTAATACTAGTCTCATACCAGGTTATCAGTAAAGGTCGACCCCCTGGAACTATGCTGCGACGCCGCTGGTTGTCCCGACGCACAGTTTGGGAAGCCCTGTCCTAGGTAACAGAAATTGCTGCGGTGGGTGTATGGGCGGGAAAGTCTCAAGCACTGCCAAACGAGCTCAGCGCACTTGAAAATACTCGTTAGCATTTACAACACAAATAATATGTATACGAATTATCGACCACTGACTATAGTACCTCCGGCAATGTCTCTTGCTGAAGTAGAGACAACAGCAAAACTGTACATGTCGTTTGTTAAAGACAGTGGCAACACAGCCGCAGCTTACCGAAAAAGTCACTAACAAATTATTGTATTAAATATCTATCCTACGAAATAGGGAAATCTGGCTCGTAAATAATTGTAGGTAATTTTTACTGTGTAGGTATTTTGAAATAAAATGAATAAAGCGCGATACAATCTTCATGCATCGGCGCATATGCCATACATTGCTGTGCTTCATAAAATGGATGTTGATTCCTGCACTTGATAACACGATGCGAAACGAGGCCACATCGTATAGAAACATGTATATCTGTTGTGTTCGTTTTTGTAAAATGTTTTGATTTTTCATATTATTTTCTTTATAATGGCTGAACAATAATCGTATTAAGCGCAGTTATTAAATAAAATGTCAACTAGGAGTATACAATTACTTCCCGTCATCCACCAAAAAAATTATACGTTTATACTTTCGTTCTTCATGTAAACGAGTTTTAAAATGAAGGAACCATTTACTATTATTGGGTTCTTTGTTTTAAAGCATCAAGACACAGGAGAAAGTCCGGTTACTCGAGAGTGTTATTGACTTACCGTATAACTGAATATATTGTTAATGGCATTTACAGTTCGAATAATCGCAGATATAAACTTTCTCAAGTATTTTGTTGTAAATTGTCCTCTGGCACGGATATCATATCTATAAAAAATATAAATCTGAAGAGTTTGTTTGTTTGAACGCGCTAATTTCAGGAACTACATGTTCAATTTAAAAATAATGTTGGTGTTGGAAAGCCCATTTATCAAGAAAGGCTTCAGGCTATAAAACATCACGCTATAACCAATAGAAGCGGAGCAGTAATGAAACATGTTGCAAAAACGGGTTTCCTCGTCAAAAAAGATCTGCATTCAGGCGAAGTCGGGCCGGGCCGCTATGAGGTCACAAGCGCGGCTTCGTGCATCCTCCGACAATGCGGATAGATGGCCTGACAAAAATTGCAGGGAGTCACTGGATTGATGCAGTATAAAAAACCATATGCGACAGGTACCCATGTCTAACAGTGAACCTATTGCGACTGAAGATGAAATACGACGCTTGTTTATTATTTTAGAAAATTCTAACAGTCTTATTCACAGACAGTTTTAAAACCTATTTTAGTTATCGAATGTTTGTACCTTTCGAACGATTTTTGAATTGAGTTTGAGCAAAGACAAAACATTCGATAACTAAAATAAGTTTTAAAACTGTCTCTAAATAAGGCCGTAAATATTCGACATTCTAATGCTTTTAATAGATTTTTTAAAAATCTGTTGATACCTCATTAAAGACTTGAGCTGCCATTCAATATGTACATAGCATTGAGTTTGGTCCGCTGCATTTTACCACATGCGGCATGTTATATTCTACTTCTTTCTTCTTCTTTAGGAATATCGGTTTGATAATATTACGTATAGAAGCAAACGTCTTCCTAATTACCACTATTTTACGGCTTTATAAGTGGACTCTGCTCGTTATGGGGTTATTACGTATAAAAGTGCAAAACATTGTAAATTTTCACGATGCTATAAACATATACTCATAAGTACATTGTGGTTCAGATAAAGATCTTATAAATAACAGTTCTGGAAACTAGCTTCAACATTTTATTTCAATTTTATATTTTTTTGTATTTGCACAGAATTATTGCTACACTGTTCAAAATGGTAGTTGTAGTTGAGATACAACCAATAGTATATTATGTATGAGATTATGATAGAAGTCTTGTGTCGTGGACATTAAAAACTACGAGACGCTTTTCGACGTCATGACCCATACCCGAAACAATTATTCCTTATCACACAAACATCTTCTTGGCCTCTTGTTTCACGACTCTTAATTGTGCCTCAGAGAAAGTCAACATGTAAATCATCACATCAAGGATATGAGAATTAACAGCATTACCTAACTGGCTTTGAAAAAACTCGCCATAGAGTTTATTGCAAATCAAATGCGTTGCAATTTGGAACCAGCCGGTGTAGTAAGCGTATTTCAAGCCTATTTTACGATGGTGACCATCTCCCGCTACCAAATGTTCTGCCAGGAAAGCATTCACTTACCATCAATTAGTCACTTCACCAGTATAAAAGCAAAAAAGAATTACATGTTGTGCCAATCTTCTTAAACTGTCTACTCCTTAATGGCATGCATCATTTTATTACAAACCACTTTTTGCATACGATAACAAAATACAAACACGTCAAGAAAGCCATAGCAATTTAAATTCCATTTGTAAGAGCCGACTTGATTCCAACGGTACAGTTGTACGGCGAGCCAAAGCTGTTATGTACATAGGTTTTTTGTAAGACAATATGAGCTGACCTAATCTTAATCTAGTCTAAAAACTAGACGAAAAAATAGGTACTTCCGAAATAACCGGATCATTATTATTATCGATTACAAGACCTACCTACAAGATTACAAGATCGACCTAAAAGTGATTCCTTTGTTTTTGTCGATGATCATACTCTTTACTTTGTGCCAGGTAATAAGTTCCTTATTTGCCAATAGGTACTATGCTCCAATATAAATAGTGAAGGTCAAAAAGTCAATGCAATAACCGGAAGCAGTTATTTTAGAATTACTGCTCGCAAAAAATGTGCAATCTAATGCTAAGGGTCCACTATGCAGGGCGGATCGGTCTTTTCAATGCCAAAAGTATGTGACTTTCAATCTCAAGCATGTTTTATATACGCGTTATACTTACAAATGCAATGCACCGAACTGCCATTATTTCGCAGGCCAGGATATAGAATTTGTTTTTGTATCTACTGCACAGTACTCTATCTACTTCGATACAAGATTAACGGCCTTATTTATAGACAGATGTAAAACCTATATTAGTTATAGCATGTTTCAACCCTTTCGTACAACTTTAGAATACAGTTTGAGAGTAGACGAAAAACATTCTATCTCTTTTAGTGATTGGGTTAGTATTGGGTTATAAATATGTCTATGAATAGGGCCGTAAGCGTAATAACTTATTATTGGTAAGTGTCTACAATGGACTTGCAGCTTTACCTAGCGTGTCCGTATGCACATCGCAGGAGTATTTTTTGTTCTTGTTAGTAACGTAAATTATGTAGATTAGATATATTAAAGGTATATTCTAAGAAAAAGGACTGGTGCAAAAAGTTCTCGTTTGGTTTTGATATTTGCCCATTAAATGCGTAGTAAATTATGTGTAAATCATAAACGAAGTAGTATTTAAATAAAGTTGAGCCTCTGCCGGATTTGAACAATAATAAATAATTGATGTTTACAATAGTACCTAAGTGTTAAATATTTATTTTTTCAATCAATCTTTTCATAAATATTGCTGAAAAACTTGACTCACTATTCTATAACCCTCACAAACTACTTAAATAAAAATATATTAATGTAACTACAATCATAGCGTTCATAGACACCAAATTAACCGTCCCAGTTCTAATAATAAACAAAACATTGCGTAATTACAGGAAAACATAATACGTATTAAGTGACAAAGTATAATTCAAACATTGATATCGCATGACACATCCTCGAAGTCCATTGCTTTGTTCAATATGTCTAGCTTTCCTGCGGGAATTATATTTGGATATAAGTAATTTTTTGTTTATTATTGTATTGTAGTTTATGTAGTGTATTATATTTTTATTTTATGTAGTCTATGTATAATTAATGAAAATATGTGTTTGCATTTCTTCATATTTTGAATTCTTTTTTTTTTTGTTGTTTACTTTTATCGTTATTCTTTGCCTATGTTGTGACCACCCTCTTCTTCCTAATTTCTTTTTAAATCAGTCCATCTAATGGTTGTCTGGAAGAAATCGCTGTAAGCGATAAGACCGCCGATTGTCACCTTTATTTAAATTAGTTTTAATTCTTTTTTTTATTTTATTTTTTGTATGTGGTGTACAATAAAGAATTTATAAATAAATTTATAAAAAAAAATAATTTTGCACGTAAAGCCCAATTTACACAGGGAAAGTTTCTCGCGTGCAATCGTATGCGTAAAAAGTGCGTGGTGGCCTGTTGGTAACGGACCAGACGCGGCTGCCTACATGTTCACGGTGGTCGCGGGTTCAAATCCCAGGGCACACCTCTGACTTTTCGGAGTTATGTGTGTATTGATAGTCAATCACCACGCACTTTAACGGTGAAGGAAAAAATCGTGAGGAAACCTGCATACCGTAGCGATTTCAAAGAATTTCTACGGTATGTAAGTCCGCCAACCCGCACTAGGCCAGCGTGGTGGACTATATGGCCTAACCACTCTCAATCGATTCTCTCGATTGTAGAGTAGGCCCGTGCCCTGCAGTGGGACGTATGTGGGCTGAAATAGATAGATAGAATAGAATCGTATGCGATTATCGCATGACATAACCGCCATAGATTATCGTATTCTGACAAACGTTTACAGTGTTTACACGATGCAACTTTTTTATATCGTTACGGTAATCGCATCTCCGAGGCGAGAAACTCTCCCCGTGTAAATGGGGCTTTATTAAGCTGGTCCGAGAAATTAAACTTATATATTTTTTGGTTTCAAAATCTTGTGTAGCACGCTCCGAATACCATCAGGCTCGCATGCGTCAACTATTCGAAAATGATCTTTGCTCGCTGGTAGCTGTTTTAATTTAATAGCACTGCATTTACCAGCGGCGTTATAGTCTTTGCGTGCAAGTAAAAAATAAAAAAGATGTGCAAGTACTGGTGAACTCAAGTAGATCAGGTTATACAAATGCTATTCAGGTTTCCCTTCACCGTGACAGACAGTGTTCTTGGATTCGTCATTAAACTTGTCATTGGCAAGGAAACATTGATAATAACCAAAAATCCGCCAGATTTCCTTGTAAAACTTAGTTTTTTTTTTTGAGTTGACGTCATATCAGATTTGAAATTTCTTTTATTTTTAGGATGAATACGGACATAAAGTTGTTTGAAAAAAATGGACAGCTAATTGCACATTAAAATTCCCCAAAACGTTATTAAATGTAGACTCACGTGGCTTGCTAAGGTTAAACTTTGATGTACGTCAAATTAATTTGGATGCTCTTAAAGTAGCAGCCGTAGCAATACCTTCAAATATTTACTTCTCAGACGCGTCTCTTTATGTATGTCATATATGGTATGTGCTTCTAGTTTCTCTCTTCATTTCCCTCTCTCTTCAGCCACAGGAAGTTCACTGCTGAACATAGGCTTCCCCGGTCCCGCAATGATCTCCACATTGACCTCTTGGAAGCGGCCACTAGTTTCTACCCCACACGGCTTTTGACATCAGCTGTGATCTTAATGTTACACTATGAATTTTGACCAAGCATACATTAGGCATATTATTGGGCCTACCCATGCTAAAATTTTACAATTTTGCCGGCCAGGCAAGACAGTCAGGCAGATCAGGTAAATCGCTATGTGTTTGGCAAATAATTTATGATGTAATCGTAGGCAGGTTCTTGAATTAAACAAACTATTCTACTTATGATATTCTACAAAATGGAATTTGAAGTGACTTACCAAGAAATCTAAGATCGAATGGAATGATAGATAATAAATGATCAATTATTGTGTCTTAGTTCGAAGGGTGTTTGTTTAACCGTCATATTCGACCTAGGGCAATACAGTGTTTGTAAAGCACTTATATGTCAAACTAAATGGGCTAAGGATATCAAGACACGTCTTTTGTTCTGGGTTGATTATTATTGGTAGGTATTCTGATTTATGCCGAGAACTATTATTTAGCTATATTTTATAAATGTATTACTTGCTGATTGGGCAGGAACTGCTTACAGTAAAAACTATACAAGCTCGTAATAGTAGGTTCAAATAAAGATATTTGACAATTAGATATTTGTCGTCAGAGGTCATACCATACAAGTTGTTTCCAACAGTTTCGGATAGCTCTAAAAATCAGACTTCCAGATACATTGATATTATTTATTTGGTTTTCCATAATTCCATAGCTAGCTTAGTTTTTATTTTAAAAGTGTATACTCGCGAAGTCATTTGGAATCACGGGGAATTCGCGGGATTTTACTTAAGAAATGAGATTTAAAGAGAATAAAACTAAAACATTTTTTTACGGATTTTATCGCGATTTGGTTTAATTGTTACATTTTTAACTTCCCGACGTTTCGATTACTTTACAGCTTTCGTGGTCTTGGGGCGGACTTAAAAACGTCGTGTAGAAACGTCGGGAAGTAAAAAAAATTAAAAATTAAACCAGATCGCGTTAAATCTGTAAAAAAATAGTTTTATTTCAATATGTTACATTCGCGTAAATCTAAGAAACCATTATGAGAATAAAACTGTTAATAACACATTTGACAAAAAAATACCGCGACCAAAAGAATATCGAAATACAGTTCCAAAGGTTATAAAAATATATAAAATAAATCATAAACAAACATAGTTTCTGTCCTCTTGCACGATTAAAATTTATGACTAACATTTCCCGATAATGTACGTTAATGCGCAATAACAATAACGCAATTAATTTTACGCTACATGTTGGAATTAATTTATCTTTTGTTTACAAATTAATAAACAATCACAACACATTAAAGTCCCTATAATTGTGATTAACGATTGACGCAAAGCTAAGAAGATTTTCAGCGTAGAGTTAGCAACTTTAATCTCTGTTTGAGATACATATTTGTACGGCCTACAGTCTCATGTCCTAGAACCAACCAATATAATAGCCAAATGTTTGCGTATGGGGAATTTGTATTTCTAATACCACCCTCGGCTTAGGTGGAAATCTCTCTTTTAAAACAACGGTTTAAAATCAACATAGGCCATTCAACTACCCGAAGCGAAAGAGCCTTGGGTCTTCACGATACCCTTGCATCAGGAATTCGGGAATCATGGTTTGTACACGACCACGATCAATAAAACTATGCCAGGCCAACTTCGACCAATAAAACTATGCCGGACCAACTCCGACCAATAAAACTATGCCGAACCAACTCCGAACAATAAGCCCGATGAAATAATGTTTATAGCACAAAAAAGTGCGACGTCCTTTGATGGCAAAAGATAATTACTGCAATTTGTTCCAAAATAAATACTGGCCTTTTTAAAAAAATATATGTAAGCATTAAATTAAATACAAAACCGTTTCCAAAATGCAATTCAGTGCCGTAGTGGCGGACATCAACTTTGTTGACTATGGTTATTTACACAAACACAAATATTAGGGATATTTGTGTGTTATGTAAATATATACCAGCAAAAACACTAATATTTTACAAATATTACGTAATAAAGTATTTGTGAGAAATGACATCCAAAACAATAAAACAGGTCGTTCTTGCATCTCAGAAAGGACACAAAGGCACCGACCCTATTTCTTGTTACTATAAAACCTTCATACAAAACAGGGCCTTGAAAAGGGCAGGAGATTGGAAAACGAACAAAAAAGTTCGTCATAAATCTCGTTTTTGTTGAGTACACTGGAATTGATGCTGTCTGGCTACCCTTGAATTATTTAATTGAGTATTCCCTCTTCTTGAGATTTTTTGATTAATTCATGAAATAAGACTATTTTACTACACTAATCTCTAATTTTTTTATAATCTAAATATCTATTTTAACTAGGTATATGTACTAAGTACATCCATCTCGATACTCTATCTGGACGGCATTACCACTTACGACCAAGTGCAATGCAGTCACTATGCCGTGCCAGATAAAAAAAATCTCTGCAACAGTTTAAGTCTATCTGATTACAGTACACTCATCATAGAGGAGATTGTCACTTCGCTTTCCCACGTGACAGAATCCGAAGCAACATTTACGAGAATTAATATATTAAAATGCGTTTTACAAGTTGAGGTATGATTCTCCTTAAAAAAATGGGATTAGCTAATTCGCTAACAGTCAAAGGTGCGGCTGTATATTAAAATAAAATAAATCAATATACACATTTATCAAGATATCGCGGAATCGCCGTTTGACAGCAATTATGAAAATTAAATGATCGTAACTGAGATATTAAGTTGTAACAATTTAACTTGTCATTTGTTTCTGTCATAAACACACCTACAATAAAATTATAGACTATTATAATTAAGGCAAAATAAAAAATATATGATTTAAAAAATAGGTATTCTTTAGGCAATTATTCATTCATGTTTTTATATACGTGTGTTGGAGTGTGCAATAGTTACAATCATGTCAAAGTGATTTAAACAAAACTATCATACTCATCAACACCGCTGAATTTACAAGCGCTTGATCCACATGGATTAATATTTGGAACATATCTGTCGGACATAATAAAAATGTTTATGTTTTAAGAAGGACAACAACGTGACCAACATATTCTTAAAATAAAATAGTAGCAAGGATAAAATAAAATTTATATCGCGATTATTAATAAAGCGCTGCTAAAAATAGCAAAATTCATATCTTTATTGTTTTAATCTATAATAATAATAATAATAAGCCCCCTAAAGTCCAACCGTACGTCCAAATCGACCACCTGATTTACGTGGGGGGCGGACACGTCTCAATAACTACTTTGACGGCTAACACGGCAAAGGCAACCCATTTTATGGAGATACTATGGACAGTGAAACTAAGCGATATAGTTTACGGCCGCTGCCCGGGGGTCGCCGGGGCGCATCTGGAGCCGACGCTGGATGCCACAGTATGCGAACCGTTGGCGACGGGGGACTGAACAGGCGGGTTCCCCTCGACAAATATACTACAGCCGAACCATCATCATCATCATCTCCACGCGCATCTGTTTCACCCTCTGACCGTTCTCTATTCTCAAATATTCCTTCACCTTCCTCGACCAACAGTTTATTTCGATCTCCTAATTCATCACCATCTTCTACTTACTCATCCCGATCGACCAGATCAGCGACTGTTGTGCAGGAGGCGCATGCCACTAATTCTGCATCCATTGCTGGTCCCATCCGTGTGCGAAAAAAGTGGACTGAAGATATGAACCGTTTCATATGGCACACATACTTAACCATCACCAAGTGTGAAACGACACAAACTAACAATTACCTAGAATCACTGCACTTACTATTCAATAATAAATATCCGGAAATGCAAACAACGCGACAACGCATAGGTGATCCAAGGAGAGCTATCTTAAGAAGAAATTTGCTTTCACAAAATACCCTAGACGAAATACGCCGTGAAGTAATACACCAAATAGAAACTGAAACTCATCCATTAGGAAACTCTTCTCTGATACATAACTCAAATATTCCCACATTTTCACAAAGTACACCTGTAACTAATACTCGAATGAAATGGTCTAAAGAAATTAATGACGAAATCATCGCATGTTATCTGGAAGTAACTGAATTAGAAAGAAATAAAACGGCTTATCGTAAGAAACTATATGAACTATTTGTAAATAAACACCCCCACCTATCACACCTCACAGAACAGAGACTTGCAGATCAAAGAAGATTACTATTTAATAATAAAGTACTAGCGTCGAGAATTGAAGAATTAAAAACACAGGTAGAATTGAAGCTGACAAGCCGTATAAATCCGCCTCTACTTTATCAAGAATTACCGCGTACTGACACAGAAACCACACACGAGACCTTAGTTACAATTATTGCACCGGAACCCGAAATAGACACCACACTCCCGCTACCGAATATACAGGAAAATATACCAACACCCACACAGAGACATATATACGAGTATAGTGGAAACAATACATCAGGATTACATAATAATGATATAGAGTTTAACCTAGTAGAAAAAGAATTCAATAGTGCAATATCTCAATTTGCTCAAATTGATCCGGAAAACTGACCTTACATACCTAAACAACACTCATCACGCAGATTTTCACAGATAGTTCAATACCTTAATAGCACACTAATCCCAAAACATTTAAACGAAGAATTAGATTTCAGTTCATTACATTCAATTATTTATGCAGCAGCTTATACAGCGGCTTTGTGTAATGGAACTAAATTTAATTTAAATAGAAATTACAAGAAAGTGCAGAGAAAACCTTGTTGGCAATTAAGAATAGAAAAACGAATAGAAAAATATAGGTTGGAAATAGGAAGACTAACTCAATACATTTTAGGTAATAGAACAGAAAAAATATTAAAGACAGTGGAAGAAATTAAAATTAAATATAAAATCCATTCACAACATGAAGAGCCAAATATTGAACCTAAACATTTCTTAGACACTCTAAAACAAAAGTTAAATGCAGCGTCATCCCGATTGAAACGTTATGTTACTTGCACGAAGAGAAAGCAACAAAACTTAATTTTTAGTAATAATGAGAAGGTATTTTATAGAACATTGGGTAAAAATCAAGAAAATAATACACCTAATTCTTCTAAGCTGCCGTCACCACAACATCTGCAGGAGTTCTGGTCCAATATCTGGGAAAACCCGGTGCAGCATAATACAAGCGCTGACTGGCTGCATGATGCAACCAGTGCCGAACACATAGATCAAATGATGTTTGATAGTATATCGTTAGACAAGCTAAGACACATAATAAATCGTACGCATAACTGGAAAGCACCAGGGACCGACAAAATACACAACTACTGGTACAAGAAGTTCACTTGTACTCATTCACTCATTCACTGTCATATAACACAGTTTATACAGTCACCACACACCATACCTGCATTTATAACACGTGGAATTACATATATGTTACCAAAAACCTCTGACCATGAAAACCCAGCTAATTTTAGGCCTATCACATGTTTGCAAACAATATATAAAATAATAACAGGATGTATTAGTGATGTCATATATCAACACCTTGAAGAACACAATATCTTAGCAGAACAACAAAAAGGATGTAAGAAAAATAGTCAAGGGTGCAAAGAACAGTTAATAATAGATTCAGTAGTTATGAAACAAGCACACACAAGAAATAGAAATTTAAATACAATGTTTATCGATTATAAAAAGGCGTTTGACTCGGTCCCCCATAGCTGGCTAATTCATGTATTAGAATATTACAAAATCCATCCTAAATTAATTACCTTTTTGAAAACAATAATGTCTCAGTGGAACACCAAACTAAACATTAGCCTAAATAATAAAATAATAACTACAGATTTCATTAAAATACAGAGAGGCATTTTTCAAGGAGATGCGCTTAGTCCTTTATGGTTTTGCCTAGCTCTCAACCCTCTATCCGAATTACTTAATAAAACCACCGTAGGATTTAAATTGAAACATAATAACGCGAACCATATTATCACCCATCTGATGTATATGGATGATATTAAGCTGTATGCACCAAATACCAAAGACCTTAAAAAGCTTGCCGATATCACTCAGTTATTCTCTACAGATATAAAAATGCAGTTCGGAGTCGATAAATGTAAAATCCAATCTATTAACCGCGGTAGACTCCAAGAAAATTCATACACTCTAGATTCAGGCGAAATAATAGAACCCATGGATGAAAACTCCACTTATAAATACTTAGGTTTCCATCAGTCAAGATTTATATTACAGAAACAAGCCAAAGTAAATATGACTCAAAAGTTTAAGTTGAGATTAAACCAAATTTTAAGATCCCAGTTAAACGCACGAAACACCGTAAAGGCCATAAATACCTATGCCATCCCTATCCTTACGTATTCTTTTGGAATAATACACTGGTCCCAATCAAATTTACATAAGCTACAACGAATAATTAATACCCTTATGACTAAGTACAGAAAACATCACCCTAAATCATGTTTACAACGACTAACCTTAGCACGCCGAAATGGGGGAAGAGGATTACTTGATATACGTAACTTACACAATAACTTAATAACTAAACTAAGACAGTATTTCCATAGCAAAGCTGAAAACACAGAGCTCCATAAATTCATTGCCGATATTGATAAAAAACTGACCCCACTTAACCTGCGCGATAGAACGACCCAACCGAACCAATGTATCACCACCATACAAAATAAACTGGATATGTGGTCTCAGAAGTCTCTACATGGGAGACACCTCGCCGATCTAAGCCAAACACACGTCGATAAAAATGCATCGAACGAGTGGCTGCGGCGAGGAGAACTGTTTCCGGAGACAGAGGCTTTTGTGGCCGCTATCCAGGACCAGGTAATAAACACCCGTAACTATCAAAAGTTCATTATTAAAGCCCATCATCTTCCCACTGATCTATGTCGACGATGCCATAGCGCATCAGAGACGATACAACACATCATCGGTGCCTGTAAATCTATTGCACAAACAGATTACAGGCACCGTCATGACCAGGTAGCCTCCATCATACACCAACACCTAGCTCACAAGTATTCGCTTATTAAAGATAAAACCGCGTATTACAAATATAACCCTACTACAATATTAGAATCTGCCCAATATAAACTGTACTGGGACCGAACTATAATTACAGACAAAACGATACATTTTAACAGACCAGATATCCTCTTATATGATAAAAATAATAATTCAATATATTTAATAGACATAGCCATACCCAACACTCATAATCTTGCATCCACATACAATGAAAAAATAGCCAAATACATAGACCTGTCAATAGAATTAAAAAAACAGTGGAAGGTACAGACAGTGAGGACTATACCAATAGTCCTCTCTTCCACAGGTGTAATCCCCCATAGTTTACACGATAGCCTCCGATCACTTGGTATGCATAAGTTATCTTATATTCTTTTACAGAAAGCCACATTATTATTAAATACTTGCAGAATCGTACGAAAGTTCTTATCAACAAATTAGTTACAACATCGCATTTTCCTGCCTGGCCCAAAAGCTCGCGGAAAACTGTTTTGCCCTACTGACGTGGGAGAATAAATTTAACATGAAAAATAATAATAATAATAATTTATTTAGCAAAAGAAAATAACAAATTTTTTTTTTTTTCCTTAACACTAGATGCCATATAATTATTAATAGTCTAGAATAGATAAAACAACTGTATCGATATCGACAACATGAAATAGTATTATTATTAAAAGTTAGTATACAAACTTTTAGTTATAATACTATTTCATGATTATAGTAATATTAAATGTATTCCGGTGGCTTCATATTCCTGTTACTTAATATTACGAAAGTTTATGAAGAATTCTAAATACGCGTAGGTACTAATTAATAGTCAAAAACTTTATTAGACAAATACTTTTTACAAAAAACTAATCAAAGACGAGATATTATGTGCCCCTTGTCAGATATTAATGCTATTTTTAATCTGTTTTATAATAAAAATAATTGATAGCAATAAATTGTAATAAATATATTTTCCTTATTTTTCACATTCGATACAGGCAACGTGATCTCTCATTAACAAAATATGGCAAACAACAATTTAGATTGTACAATAAAACTATAATAATATCTATGCTAAAATTTTCAAATTGTTAATGTCATTGACAAACTGGAAATATTAATACAATGCATTAGCACTTACTCCACTTACTTACGTGACGCCTTCTTCATAAACTATATTAGGATTTTAAAATAAGATTTTAAAACACTTATTGGGTTTTCAATAATAACTGAGTCATATCTGAATAGACGCCCGTAGTTAAAAAAACGTATGAAATTGCAATTGTTAAATTAATTACAAATAAAAAAAAATTATACCTGACGGTCACACACGTAGTCCTGATCTCATTTTAAGACATAACATAACATTCTTATTTTAAGGATATCAAAAACAACGAAGACTACGAAAAATATATAACTATGTGTATATAACATTTAGTACGGGAATCGAACACGCGAACCCCGCTATTAACACAAAGGCTAAAACACAAAACAATGATAATAAACAGCATGTATGAATCGTGCTCAGTTGTGACCTTATCATCGCTTATCATTCACACACTCATCATATCACTGACCTACAAAGTAAATTGATTAGCCCTGTTACAAATAGATAAATGTTTATTACAACTGTGTACTTCAATTTTCAATTGCTATGACCGTTCTGGTAAACATAATATAATTAAATATAATACGTTCTGTGAAACGCGATTATTGAATCGCGGACTGTCCCATGAATTATAGACTCAAATTTGGCCCACAATTTTTTTTTTGGCCAATGCGATGCAGTTATATTATTATGATTAGTCTGTAAAGGGCAAAGGTCGTGCAGACTAATGACTAATGAAAATATATAAACTGCAGTTATTTTGGCTAGATT
Source organism: Deilephila elpenor (assembly GCA_949752805.1). Classification (NCBI taxonomy): domain Eukaryota; kingdom Metazoa; phylum Arthropoda; class Insecta; order Lepidoptera; family Sphingidae; genus Deilephila; species Deilephila elpenor. The sequence continues at coordinate 8,887,538 of OX457107.1, read as the reverse complement.
ATTTCCGTTTTATGGTGTAATAGATTGTGTTATTGGACTTTGAATTCTAAGTATACTTATATACATTACAATTTTTAAAAATCCATACTTATAAAATATATTGATTCATTCGCGAGTTATCGAGACACATCATTAAGTTCCTAGTTGGTGTGATCGAAGTTCTTGGTATTATGAACGAACGCAACGTGATCCGAATTAAACCTGCGTTTCCACTGGAAAATACCATGTGTCATAACCCAATAAAATACTTTGTTATTAGAGGTAACTACAGACTACCTACAGCACCGATCAAGGCTATAAAATATTTGTGTTGAAATACATTTTAAACCTTTATTTTTAATTTATTTAAATCGCTTTACAATAAAGAGGTCTACAGAAGACATACTGAATTAAAAAAGTTACTTCTCGGTTTTTTTCTAATAATCGTCGTAGAAGAACAGAAAGTATTTTTCATTATTAACTATAAATTTAGCTGTTAGCATGAATTTCCTATTGATATTTTATTCCAGGAGGTAAATATGTTTTAGGAATTCTGCTACGAATAAATTGGCTAAGAAATAGTACGTGGCCCAATCATGTGTTGATAAAATAAATTTAAAATACCTATCGAATGTACAGTATGGCAATTCCATTAGCAAAATACCAAAACAATTTCCTCGTGTTTAGCATATCTTCCGTAAGCCATTAATATTAGTACAAAATTTATTAAACAAAAACGGTATAAATTAAAATATATTATTATAATCATAGTAATTATTTCGTCCCATCAATAACTAACTTAATGATAAATTGCAAAACTTTAATTTGTTTTTCAAGTGTTGCAATTTTTTATTTGCAAATACAGCAAAAAATATTCAACATAATTCAGTTTTTTTTTATTGCGTTTAATGACGACACGGTCATACCATTCGCCTGATGGTAAGTGATACAGTTGTAAAACCAAACACCATGAATCAAAGCAACGCTTGGCATTCAAATGCGCTCGCCATCCCGAGACAAGAGATGTTAAGTTTCATTATGTCCAGCTCTGGCTACAATGTCCTTCAAACCGGAACACAACAATGCATTACTGCTGTTTGACGGTAGAAATAGACATTGCAATGGTACCTACCCAGGCGGCCTCTCACATAAGAGACATACACGTATACCCACCTACTCCATACTATCAGTACTACTAATAAATTATATTTCTGATTAATGATTTATACTCGAAGTTTTTATGAGTGTTACATAACTCACGGTGAAATATGTATTATTATTGTAACAGGATTTTTTCTATTCAGGACTTTTAAAAGGTCGTAGTGTTAGAGCGCCTACTTCGTAAAATTTCGTACAATAAACTAAAATTTAATAATGTAGTGTCTTAAGTTATAATTTCAAACAAAAAATTCTGTACTTCGCGCGCAAAAAGAAAAAAAACTTTCTTTTTGAAAATGTTAAATTGGTAAACTCTAATCTATTATGGCCCTTGTTCATACAATTCTCATAGAAAAGTTCATTTAAAGTGTCATGGATGTTACAAGAAATCATTCTCATTGTCTTCATCAATAAACCAAACAAAACATAAATCATTATTTCCCACGTGGCGCCTGTATCAAGTCAAGCAATTAATCAATAATACCTACAATAGCAAATTATCGCATTGACCTATTACATAACACAATGAAACGATCAGAAAACACATAACACCGTTTATCTCTGTAGAATGTGACTAATTGTTATTGAGCCTGTGCCATGTTTGTGGTTTCCCAGCACAGATAACAGTATTTTGCACTAGTTTTTATACAAATCTAAACAAAGTAACAAGCGGTTCACTTGCTGGTGCATACGTAAACTGAACAACCGATGTCAAACTGGCCCTTTCTTGTTATCAAGTCACAGTATGGCTCTATAAAATATTTTAAGACTCAAATTGGAATACAAAAACAAACCAATCCTGAACTATATTTATTAATTCAGGAGTAAAGGTTCTGATGCAAAATAAACAATAAAATTTCGACGGATTGCAAACAACAAACAAATCTTATGCAAAAGTAAGATGCTATTGTCCGAATACTTAAACGCCAATTAAGTATTAAGTTGCACTTAACAACCCACGTCCCACTTAATCAGTACACTTAAGCAGGACATTCGTAGTTAAACATAATATTTAAGTGGCGTCTGAGTATTCGGGCGGAAGTTTATTATTCAGCTGTATTTGGCATGTAAAGAATATGGCATTATGTTTTCAGATCTTTAATCTTACGATACGAAATAACGGGTATGTTGTCAGAGTAAATATACGTGCTAATAATTTACATAGAGTTTTAAATATGATTTAATTTTTTAGACCGGTGTAATTTATTTCACGTCAAGATACATATATTACGTCGTTTTAACCCATAAAACAACAGTTAATTTGCAAATATCCGAGTGAATCGTTTTATCATTTATTCAGACGCGCTATTAATTTTACCGGATGCGCTTACGATTGTTATAGAATGAGTCATTTGCATACAAAGGGCTGAGATTTCAATGCTCTGATGTGACACATTGGCAATGTGCGTTTGAACATGGAATCATTTCAATAAGTAGTACCTTCGCTTTATTCCTACCTTTTTTAAAATTTACATTTCATTTCATATCACTTATATTATTTATTTCGACCGTTTATTGGATCTTTCACCTCGTCTTTAGTATTTTCGACTACAATAATGTCTTTTTGGGGAGAAATCGTTGACTATGTTTTAATGCAAGCGTGCGCTGCCTATATACTGCTATTCTTTACAAGTGACAAAATCATATTGAAACATGTTTGGAAATTATCCGCTATCTATGAGACTTTTATAAAATAATGAAATCATCTGTTTTTATGATCCATCAAAATTCTATCTAAAAACCTGAATTTATAATCAAGTTTTTTACCAATGGGAGCGATTTGTTAACTTTTTGCATCACTATAAAAAATCTCTACGCTTATGTAATATGCTTATTCATCACAAAACATTGGCAATAACCCGTTTGATAATCTACTAGAATTATGTAATAGATTTGATTTATTATAAACGTATTAATGGTGGTTACAACATTTTTACCATACAAATAAATAATAATATGTTTCTGCATAAAACGGACTATTGTTCGTAACGATTCCCACGGTTTTAATTCATTAATTTTGTTCTATACAAAATATAGCTTTATTACATATTTTATACAGATTTCCTTTTTGATAAGAAATTGCACGTGGCTTGAATATATTAAAATAATTTTCTTTGCTTGGAAATATAAAAATACATTTGATACCTTATTTTCTATCATTTTATTTTTAAAATTAGGTAATTTATTTCCAAAGCAAATCTTAAAGTATTTTGACAGCCTTCATGTGAGTGTTTAGAAGCCCCAGGTAGCCACTACAAAAGACTCGTTGATCTTTATGTAGAGACAGGACATTATGTGTGAATTCTGGATGTATTTGGACAGTCGGTAAAACGAGAGGCCACGGGTTCGATCCCCGCCTCTGAGACAAATGTTTATGAGAAACACACCACCACCCACACCCACGACACAAGACTCGATCTTATTCTCGACAATAGGGTCAGGACTATGTATTTCACTATTGGGTGTATTTATTTAGACATAAATGAGCACCCACTGAGAACTAAAACGGATGTTATAAGTAATAAATACACAAGAAGCAAACTCCATTATTTACAGTGAGTCAGCCATTGACGAGAGACAAGAGTGCAGAAGCGTTTAGTGAAAGTGGGCCGCGCGCGTGGCACTTTAACTGCAAAGTCAAGTTTGTCACTGTCATTACCATTCAGCCTTCATTATGGCTTTTAAAGGGTTATTAGGCTCGTTTTAGAGCTGAATAATGGTAGAACATAATGTATTTTTCAAGTTTAAGGACGTGTCGAGGTAAAGGAATGGCGTTGCTGTAGAATTTGGTACGGCAAGTGCCTTCAAAAAAATTACACTAACATACTATGTCTAGAATATATTAAACAAATATCATACCTGTATCTGATTTTAAAACATAATAATAGCTTTGACAATGTGTCGCCCCCTATCACATCGTGGGACGGAACATACAAGTCGAAATGTGGGTGTCCAGATGGCGCCTATGTCTATCCCTTCTGGGATAAAGGCGTGAGTTTATGAATGTTTAAGAGAAACAGAGTACGTCCCTTAACAATATTTAGTGATCACGTTTCCGGCCTTTTTTTTCTTAATTATTATACCTTAATTAAACTAATAATTAAATCAAAAGCATCACTTTACGTCGTAGAACAAACTGGTGTATTATAAAATGCCTTGTTCTAGTTGGATTGGTAGAAAACTAGTTCAACCTGTTCGAATATGAACATACATCATTTATTAACTTATAAAGTACTGTTAGATTACTTGATTAACGGCTTTGTTCATAGACAGTTTTAAAGCCTATTTTACTTATGGAATATTTTGACATATGTGATATGACATATACAATATTTTTTTATTTATCAAAATAGATGCATCGTTTATTAGATCTTCATTATATGTCGTGTATCCTCGTTAGAGGTCCTATAAATAAATAAATCTTTGAAAAACTTTTTTAAAGCTGACACACTTTGTTCAACAATTTTTTTAGATGTAAAAGCTAGAAAATACCTGTAGTGCCACTTATATTATCGTTTGGTATATAAATAGAGGTCGCAAATGAAAAAGAAAGTAATGATAATAACATCAATATTTTACATAAATTCGCGAAGTTATTTTTATACTTGTTCCAAAAACTTTATGATTGTGTTAGAAACGAAAGTCAAATTATAGGTTTTTAAAAGGAAGTGGTACAAAAACTTAGTGTACCACATAACTGTTTAGTTACTAAACTAAACTTTAGTGTAAATACTAATAAAGTCTTTAAAATAACTCTATTTGACTTGTTCTAAGGTTACTAGCACCAACAATAAAAGTTTATAGGCGATAAATTGTCATGTCAAATCCGCGCCTATTTATAGATGTTTATCTATACTAAATATTATAGAGAGGAAAGATTTGATTGTTTATTTCATTGAATAGACTCTGAAACTACTGCACCGATTTCAAAAATTATTTCATTGTTGGGAAGCTGTAGGTACTATCCCCGGGTGATATAGACTATATTATATTTAAAACAATGGGGATCATTACTTAAATTCCAATAATGTAACCCAAAGTGTAAAAAAATTACCTAAAATATTCTTTACATCCTAGAAGGGGTAGGTAAAGGCGGCACCAGGACACCCACATTTCGCCTTGTATGTTCCGTTCCACGATGTGATAGGGGGCGAGCCTATCGCCATATCGGGCACACATTCCTGACTCCAGGCTGATAATCAATAGAAAAATCCAATACCACTATGCCCAACCTGGGATTCGAACCCGAGACTTAGGCGTTGTAGTCTTATCGTAGTACAAGGGCGCCACCAAGGCACTATTTTATTAGTTACTAATAAAATAAAATGTTATTTTAATGCGAGCTTTCTCACAACTGTTTTAAAAACCTAAAACTGTTTTATCAGGTTTGGTCAGGCTGAATCTAATTTACCAGTATCTAGTAAGACAAGGCTTGTTAGGACCTGTTTGTCCTACGACAGACTGATTTGCCTGCGATGACGTCATTATAAAGCCTGTTATTCTATTTTAGTTCATAATTTTATATAGAACTCATAAAGAGTTCATAGATGACGTTTAATGTAAATATTTCGTTCTTCCGCATAGAGAGCTGGTTATGGCCACCTAAACTGGTTTCGACAATAGAATTGTACGCTTTTGTAGTTTACCGGTGGGCAGTGCCTAAACATCAGGTAATTTGCATTAGAATAAATAAATAAACCCAACAGATACATATTACATACTGTTGAGCGCGTATTAAGGTAGGTACAGGTCTTGTGTTGCGGGTATCAGGTACAGTAGAATGCCAAGCATTGCTTTGTAATTCATGGTGTTGCTGGTTTTGTTACTGTCCATGGGCGGTCATGTGGCATACATCAGGCCTGCTCGTCTCGCCATTTATCCCAATAAGAAAAAACTACGAGATATTTTCGGTCGTTTTTCTCACAATCACCCAGACTCGAAGCAAATACTTGTGGAACATACAACATATATTCGTCTCATTGCAGGGATCGAACCCGCGGCCACGCCACAAAGGCTGTAATAAAACAATTTCGCTGGCTTGAAACAATATTCAGCAGCAGCAATTGACAGCCTCCGTGGCGCAGTTGGTTTGACGCCGCCTGTGAAACGAGAGGCCGCGGGTTCGATCCCCGCACCGAAACAAATATTTGTGTGATCCACAGGTATTTGTTTCGGGTCTGGGTGTTTGTGAGACCGAAAAGTCTCTCGTAGCTTCTGATACCCACGACACAAGACTCGATCTTAGTGTGGGGTCAGGACTATGTATGTGACTGTTGGGTGTAAAATAAATAAGTAAATAATTATTCGCTTTTAGACTGGCCAATATAAAAATATTTATCACGTAATAAACCAAGGTAGTCTACGACATCAAAAGGCTTAATTGAAATGGGGGACGCATCTAGGAGCCACTCTATACAAATTATTATATTTAGCATGTGCATTTATTTATAATTTTATAATATCTAATAAATTAATATAAATAATGTTTATAATAAAAATCTTTCTTCGTTTTCTTTCTTTTAATGATTTATACATAAACGACAAAGTGACTCGCACTTGATAATAAGCGCAATGCAATAAAAATATAGTATATTGTACTATATAGTGAGGCGAAATAACGATATATCATCGATCAACACAGCATGACTCACTATAACTGGTTTCCCACTTTTCTACCATCGTATCGGTTCTCGCTCTCCTAGTACATACATACATACATAAACTCACGCCTTTATCCCCGAAGGGGTAGGCAGAGGCGCCACTAGGACACCCACATTTCGCTTTCAATGTTCCGTCCCACGATGTGATAGGGGGTGAGCCTATCGCCATATCGGGCACAAATTCCTGACTCCGGGCTAATAATGAATAGAAAAGAAAACGCTCTCCTAGTAAAAACGAATATACCACCATCATTTAAAATAAAAATTACATCATACAATCTATACCAATATAGGTATAAAGCTAAAGATTGTTTTTAATGCAATTAATAGCGAGACGACATGACATTCGCCTGATGGGAAGCGATAGCCAGTAGTAAAACCAAACAACACTTTGAATTACAAAGAAATGCTTGGCATTCCACTACACTCGCCATCCTGAGACATGTTATGTATAAACTTCACGCAGTGCATTGACCGCTAGCGTCAGCTGTTTTGTCATGATTACATAACGTTATTGGAAATAAACGCTCATATTAATTACATAAGCTTTGTATTTATCTATATTTTGAAGCTTCTATAGCGCAGGCGGTTTAGATACCGGATGTGGAACATGCCGTGGCTTCGATACTTTTATGTAATGTGTAGTGTTAGTATAAATAGTATGTATTTATATAAATAACATTCACTTACCTATTTCTTCTATATTTAAAATCAATTTTAAATACATCTTAAGATCCTTCATTACCATTATCCTTGTTATTTTTGAGTATAAATTAAAGAATAAAAAGCAAGTATATAATGTTTGACAGCCACCGTGGCGCAGTTGGTTAAACGCTGGTTGTGAAACAAGTGCCGGCGGGTTCAATCCCCGCACCGAGACAAATGTTTGTATAAATCACCTTTGTGAGACCGAAAGTGTCTCGTAGATCCAGATACCCGTGACAAGATAAAGGAGTCTTGTATCACGAGTTGCTTAGTGTGGGGTCAGAACTATGTCACTGTTGGATGCATTTATTATTAATTTGTTATTAAAGTAATAAACTTACCTTTAGACAATCGGCTATGCACTGTGTACGTTAAGTTTCGGAACTCCAGATCCATTTTGACTGTCTGCAACAAAATAGGGCATTGTTATTCTCAATGTTCACACTTACACTAATTTACTTCACAAATTATATGCAAATATCTTTCTTCATTGCTTTATTTTTGCGTCAAATAAAGATTAATTTAAACAAGATAAGATCGATATGCATAAAATGTAGATTATCAAAGTTATTGGCTAATTGCATAAGAGATCAAGATAGCATTATCAACTAACATTACCGATAATGTCATATCATAAAATCGTATTTAAATACTAACTGCCTTAATCATAGACAGATTTAATACCTTAAGAGTTATAGAATGTTTTGTCTTCTTCGCTCAACCTGAATTCTAAAGTCGTTCGAAAAGACAAAACATTGGATAACTAAAATAGGTTTTAAAGCTGTCTATGAATAAGTGTGAGACTTATAGGACCTTTTGAGATTGTGCTATTCTAGTCAATGTTGCAACTCATACGAACTGTCGAGAATAGAAATAGAGAGACAATGGAGATACAAAATGTAATGTAGTAGAGATGGAGTATAGAACTTTGATCCAAAATTATTGAATCAATAAAAAAAAATAAACAAACAATTTAATCATGATTTCAAGGATTTGTTGAGTTACAGCATAGATTTTGCGTCTCATTTCATATATTGCAGATTTAACAAGAGAGTCAAGAATCTGACTTGCTTATTTCTATTAAAATAATATGATAAAGAGTCTCTTTACAATCGCCACTATTTTCCTTTTGGATTGACTTTCCTTATCGTAATACTTGTTATTATAGCCATCAAAAAATTATAGACTTGGAAATTCCCGTCAACAAAGAGAATAATTTTACCAAAATTATGATCAAAAATCTCATAGAACTTTAGAAATAAAATTACCAAAAAACATTTGTACCTAATTTAGCAATCATACATGAACTATTTAAATCTTTTTTTAGGTACCGCACAAAAAATAGCATTACGATGTCTTCATAAATACTCATTTTTTTTATCGGAGCATAATTACACTTTTTGTGATCAGCCGTATCTTGTGGCTATTTTAAGACACGCAGTAATTTTGATTGAGTTTTGTAATTGTGGACAGCCTCCGTGGCGCAGTTTATTAGACACCGGCTGTGACACGAAAGGCCGCGGGTTCGTGCCCCGCACCGAGACAAATGTATTTGTGAGCCACAGGTATTTCTTTCAGGTCTGGGTAAACACCCAGACTCTCACACTCTCACTCTCACAAACCTGAGACTGTAAAGTCTCTGGTAGTTTCTGATACCCACGACACAAGACTCGATCTTAGTGTGAGGTCAGGACTATGTATGGGACTGTTGAGTGTATTATTTATTTATTATTAACTTAGATATTAAGATGTTCGTATTTGGCACGCCTGTGATTAGTTCTAAAAAAACGCGTTAGTTTACCCTTTGGACATATGATTCAAAAATCTAAGTAGCTTTAGAAAAAAATATCAAAGAAATGTAAATGAAGAATTTAAATATATAAATACATACATAGAAGGTGTACAGATGACTTGGACCATTTTGATACCAACTGGTGGAAGAAAGCTTAGGATAGAGACGGGTGGAAGAAGGTAAGGGAGCCCTTTGCCCTGCAGTGGGACAGTATAGGCTAAAAAAAAAATACATACACCATCCATATTGAGAAACAAGTGTTGTAACAAACGTTATTTCAGTGCAGTAATTAAAACCCCCACTTCTATAATATTAACTGCAGGAATCAATAACTGCAATTGATAATTGGACGGTAGCTACTATTTACCAAATGGATGTGTTGTTTGTTTACACAGATTGTTGACCTCTATAAGATTTATCACCTTCGCACTCCTGTATGCGATTCCTCAAGATTAAGAAAATTATATAAATACTTAAATACAGGAAATAGTCACGTAAAGATTTGCTACGGTGGGCGAATCGAATCGTACTCGTTTTGCGCCAAGCTCACCTTGCATGCTTGTCAATGCATATAAAAAAAGTTGAGAGCTAAAAAGTAAGTTGCCAGCAATTAAAATACCATTGACATTATGATACCCATATAAATACAACAATAAGAACAGATGTCAATGTCATGAGTTAATTGATACTCTCAATCGAAAGTTCAAGTATCTGCCGCATATGGCGACTCGTCTCTGAATTCTACGTTTCCTTGTTGTTCAAAGAAACCGTAATAAAAGGTTATAAGGATAATGTTCGTTTTTTAAAACACTATAAAAGTAACCAACTAAAGCAAAGGTGATTTTCGAGACGAGGATTGGTTTCCAAACAGCCATGTTTAAAAAACAAACGCTAAGGAATAAACGTATTATCGATTCAGAAAATCCTAATTTTAACAATAATATAATAAGGCATGTAATGTGAAATAATGAACAGCTTATTCATTCTAATTTCCACGTGTAGATGCGCCATAAATCTTTTTTATTTTTAATACTTGAACTATTCCATTCATAACAACCCAATATCAAAACTGACATGCCGTGATCGAATGTTGAACAAAAAAAGAAAAAAACTGCCGTTATAGAGCAGAAGTGCTTTGAACCGACAAGATTTTTTTGAATAGAGAACATTCTGGAAGCCGCTATAAATTCAATTAGTTATTGCGTTTTATTATGGCTAGTTAGAATCTTTAAGACGTCAGGAGTTTCATCAAGTTTTAGATTAACACTCAATTTTTATGTGGTATGAGAACGTTTATTGTTGCCGCGATATACGAGTAGAATTTTCACTTATAATACCACAAGAGCTTCAAAATTATCGGGTATTTCTCGATAGGTTCGTTGCAAACAAATGAAGGAGTCAAGTTTTCCTGAAAAACTTGACGACTTTATTTGTTTGCAGGGAACCTTGAGGGAAATGCCAGATAATTTTGAAGCTCGTGTGGTATTCGGGGGATTATTTTTCCGTCCCAAATGTCGGCCAATAGAATTGCACCATGAGACGAAATGTACAGTTAACAAATAAGAATACAAACAAACTCCAAATCGACTCATTTTCATGCAAAATCTCCAATTTTCACAATTGAATTCAACCTGTCAGTTTGACGTGTGGTTAATTTGACTGGATCATGTTTTGTTTTTTATGTATAGCAACGACCAGAGAAAATTTTCAAAAAATTATATCAGTATAATACCATGTAGGTTGTACCACGTGACGTCGAATGGTGCAATTCTATTGGTCGATATTTGGGTCGGAAAAATAATCAGTATAATACCATGTAGGTTGTACCACGTGACGTCGAATGGTGCAATTCTATTGGTCGATATTTGGGTCGGAAAAATAATCAGTATAATACCATGTAGGTTGTACCACGTGACGTCGAATGGTGCAATTCTATTGGTCGATATTTGGGTCGGAAAAATAATCAAGATAATTGTCATTGTAAAACAAGGAATACATATAAATTTTGTTTGTTTTTAGGCAAGATATCTGAAAATATTCATGTACTAAACTGTGACAGTTGTATCGTAATTAGGCAATCAATAAATAGAGTGATTTATAAATAGCATGACCTATTTTTTACTCTATTACGTAGGTCGTGAGCGGCCGTGGCTGAATTATTTGAAGTAATTAATGTCGCGGAGGTTTTTTTTACGCCGCGCAGTGCCGCTTCTTACTTTTATTGATTTCAACATCGCACAGTTGAATTATTAAAACAGTTTTTGTCATATTCTTAAAGTTGTGTTGACTGATGAGTAACTATCAATTAACTAAATTATGTCAAAATTACACGTAACATTTATCTTAAAAATTATAAACTGTAAAAATAATTTGCATTTGTGTAATTTGTTATGGCAGCGCGCGTGTCAATAACCTCTAGCATCGGCTGTTTTTATTAGCATTTACGTTACATCAAAAATACAAAAGTACACGATTATTTTAAGATATAATCATTGCATTTCCACGTAACGTGAAGAATTCCAAAAAGTATTTACGTATTTTCGATTAGTACACCGTACTTATGTGGCAAAACTCTAAATGGTAACAATCATAAAGTGCCTATTTTTGGCCTTAAATAATAGCAAAGAAACAGTGGATCAAGGACCAAGCTATGGTTACAGGAAACCGGTGGATGTAGGCCACTTAAAGGCCACTATGGAAATCCTTGACGAAACCCATGTTCAACATATTGCCTTGGTTGAAAAGAAAGGGAAAACAAAATTTAAGCGAAGCGTAAGCGCGAAAGAAATCACATCTGTATCAGAAATTATTCGCATTCGAAACTACACTACCTTTTCGTACATATGCAATGCTTTCTAATCTCTAATACCGAGATCATGGAAAGTCGGCACTCGGCAGAACAGCAGTTCCGCCACTTTCACCAACGCACAGCGAATTTACGGTGTCACTTTGATATTTCACGTTCTCTTTCATCCGTATCATATGATTAATCTATATTCTATGAACACTTTAGTGGAGATATTCAGTTGTTTTTATTTCATTTCTATTTCAATATTTAGTATAAATATATTTGTTGAGGAATATTTGTTTCAAGTCGGAGTGTTGTGAGACCAAAAAAGCTTTCGTAATTTCTAATATCATTGACACAGCATGTCCCAATCTGAGTTCAAGACTTCGGGTTTGATATTTGGTATATTTATAAGTGTATATCAAAAGTTAACCCAGAGTATGTTCTCTGCTGAGTATAGGTTTATAGTTTCCAAAGCAAACCATTAAATCTGATTCTGCGTCCTCATAGATTTTTATGGATTAATTTCTGTCGCTAAATTTCATCGCCACATTACACAGCAAAAGTTGTGATTTCTACCATCAGTACGGAAGACATTCCTTGATAGTGAGACTTACGCGGAGTTTTCTCCAGTTAACTTCCCTGTGGTATCAGATTTCTCGTGTGGTTTTTCCAGATCAATACGATATACTTCATAAGAATCAAAAGCCAACACTTTCCTCAAAGGCTTAATTCATCTGAATTTATTTATAGACGGCGGTAACTACTTACAATCAGATGGCCCGTTAATTCGTTTGTCTCCTGTAAATAAACCTCTTGCAAAGTACTGTCTTTTTTGATCATTTGTCGTAGATATCAGTACCCAACATTAAACGTCCACCCGCAAGACGGAGATAGCATTCATAATATTTTTTGCATTTAATTACTCAATTACTATCAATTTAAAAACATCGTTGTAAGCTTTGTTTAACGGTCTTACTACCACGTGTTTATTTGTGTGACTTTTATCTCAAATTGTAGTAATGAATGCAGTTTGATTACCTAATGTATGCGCATAACAACCGTTATGTCTATTGTTTATCTATTCGCTTTCTTCGTAGGTATGAACACAGCATCGGTCGCATCTTTCTCGAAGGCGCTTTCACAATTTAGCATCCATAGGTTTCGCCACGGATTGCCTCAAGCCACACCTCGGAGTTTTGTGGTACCACCAAGGTTGGTAACGTTGCAGCAATGTCTTAAATTTTTGAAATAGGTTGTTGTTGGATATTTAGATTGAATGGCGACAACCTTACACGATGGTGAAGATTACCACCATAGTGGCCCACGTGCCGCGTTTCAGATTCACTCCGTGTATAGCGGCCGGTCTTATTCAGCCAGTTACGATGGACCGACATCACTTTGCAGATAGCGGATAACGCGGAATACTTAAAACCGGGATGGCTGGCGCTCACTTGGAGGCCAACGTCCGAAACCACTAAATGCTCAGTATAAACAGAGCTTAATAGTAATATTTAGTTAATAATTTGTCAGTCAATTCGATCCATTGAGTTTAGCTAAATTAGAACAGGTACTACACATATAATGTATTATACAGTGGGATGGGTCAGTGCTCAACAAAGCATAACGGATATGAATATATGAACAAATCTAAAATTAATATTAAATTATGTAAAAAAGACAGAGTGTGAAAGGTGCTATGTAGCAAGTCCAAAAAGGAACTAGACATTGAGGTCAATGGAACATTAGCCTAACGGAAGACTAAATTGCGATTGACTGGAGATAAAAGTACGCAGATTTCAAAATATGTCTTAATGTTAATACCGAGAATGAAATGTAAAGTCAGAGTATAAAAATACGCAAATTTTGTTATTTTCAGTACATTAATATTTAATTAACGGTTTATTTAGATAGCAAATGTCCGTAATAATAATCTGTGTTATTTCAAACCGTATAGTCATGTATAAAAGCTACTGGCTGACTTGTGATTCTAAATATTATTCAAAGAAGATGATTACGTATTTACCGTTTGTCAAGTGTTTATCTCTTATGTTTTTTTTGTTTAAAATAATCGCTAATTATTGATTTTACGACGAGTGATATTTTAATTACTAATAAATTGTATCTGTCATAACCATTTTTTTGTTTGATCATAATTTTAAGTAAGTGTAATGTTAAAAACAGCTTATTTACCATTAAAAATAATTTAATAATCTTCGCAGGATAACCCATAATGAAGATATGATTTCTAGGTTAATAATACAAAATGTACATAGATACATCGGTCGTATCGCTTGCTTACCACCAGGCGAATCGCATGCTAGTCTCGCCATTCGTTGCAATAAAAAAGAATGGTTTAACTCTTGTGCCTAACTTCACTCAAAAGAAATATTTAAAATTATTCTACAGTAGTATGAAATTCACCTCACCGCTCAGATATATTCGATAATATTCGCAAATAAAATTGCAATGTGACCTACTTATCTACTCTCGCTTAACAATAACATACTACGAGATATGAAATATTTAGTAACAAAAATGATGTATGTAACTCTTGTTAAAGAATTTACCAAACACAATATACCTAATTTTGATTTATAATTCGTATTTGTAAATTGAAATACGTTGTTTTTTCGGCAGACATTTTGATAAATATTTAAATTTGGAACAGTCTTACTGATCGTGTCACCAATATTGGACACTATTATTTTTGGCGTATTGACAAACGAGTAGATATTCCACGCAAAAAGACACCTTGAATTTGCAAGCGTCAATAATTTATGGTAATCAATGGGCGTGAAATGTTGTTGTATTATGGTTATTTTAATGGCTATTATAGATAATATCGACATTTACATACACCGCGATCAATCTGTGTCAATACAGAATACTAATTCTTAATTTAGTATGTTATATGATGTATTGGTGTGAAATATTATGTTTATTACCGTCCACTATACAGAAGTAAAGAATTTAAATCCCGGAAAGGCGTGAAGGAAATTATTTGATGTGTCCAATACAAGTTTATTTTATTAATTTTATTTTATACTTAAAGGAAAACTTACAGCTAGTAACAATATAAGTTTAAACTTAAACTATAGAAGGCCAATTACAAGTTTTCACATATTACAGTTTGAAATTTTAAAATAATACAGTGGTAGTCTTAACAGATAATATAAGTTGTGTAGACATATGTATAGAAAACAAAATATTTGCAAAAAAGAAAGAAATAGAAAAATTTATAATAAATAATCCTTTGATACTTAAAGAAAGAAATTGGAAAAGTTTGGTATTAAATAAATCGTAAGTTCTTAGACTTCTTCAGAAGATATATTTTTGCCAAATATTTATTTTATTCGATTTAAAACACTGACATAAAATTAAGGCGCATTTTATCATACGTATCTAAATTTATAAAGACAGGTTACTAGATAATTTTTTAAAGAGTGGATTTATTGTCAATATGTAATTACGAATTATTGCATTTTCATTATCTATGAACACGTGCTATGGAAAGAGCTATGCTCAGAGTTTCTCTGAAGGACAAAATGCAGAACGAGGTGATCCGCCAGAGAACGGTCACCAGACCGACTTAGCTCTGAAAATTAGTAGGTTGAACTGGCAATGGGCTGGCCACATATGTCGCAGAACAGACAACCGCTGGAGTAAGCGTGTTCTGGAGTGGAGACCGCGTCTTGGAAAACGTAGCGTGGGACGTCCTCTGGCCAGATGGCGGGACGACTTGGACAAGAGGGCCGGCAGCGACTGGATGCGTAAAGCAGCAGACCGGGCTCTGTGGCGTACCTTGGGAGAGGCATATGTCCAGTAATGGCTACTGACTGCAACGGGCTGATGATGATGAACACGTTTTAATTATTATGTATAATATTTTCAAAGATATATTGGGTTTACCAACCTATAATCGGACTAATGCAATGGATTTACAACCAAAACCTTTCATACATACATATGTATATGAACTCACGCCTTTTTCCTAGAAGGGGTGGGCAGGGATGCTACCAGGATACCCACATTTAGTATTGTATGTTCCATCCCACAATGTGATAGGGGGCGAGCTTATCACCATATCAGGCACAAATTTCTGACTCCGGTCTGATAATGAATAGAGAAATCCAATATCACTTTGCCCGACCCGGGACTCGAACCCATGACCTCAGCTTTGTAATCTTCTTGATGATTTGATTGATCTTCTTCTTGATTCGATGGTTTTGCCAATGTCGGAGTAGGGCAACTTTGTAATCGTACGGCAGTACCACTACACCACCTAATTACGCCACTGAAACTTTTCAATTGTGTAGAAAACAATTGTTTGTACTGGCATACCTAATGTTTTCTACCTAAATGTTACCTAACCTACCTAATGTTTTCTACCTAAATGTTACCTAACCTACCTAATGTTTTCTACCTAAATGTTACCTAACCTACCTAATGTTTTCTACCTAAATGTTACCTAACCTTCCTAATGTTTTCTATGATAATTCGTCATTCATGACGCGTCTAATTGAAAAGTGGTGTATAAGAACTTTGTTCAATAACTTCGTAATATGATCATATAAATATTAATAATAATCAAATACCGCTTTAACGTAGATCGCGAAGTCGTTAGTAATATTACCAACACGAATAGCATTTAAAAATCCTATACAATGTTTGTTTATTATTTTGAAATAAGTTCTAATAGGTATTAGATGAATACCTAACAAACTTACATCATTAATTATCATTATTATTTGTTCTAAAGTTCAGTATTTGATATAAATATAATGGTATAAATTTTATTGAATATAAAAGAAGGTTCTAGATATACTAGAAAACAACTTAAAGTGCATAAGTCATAATGATCACCGGGTTTTAGTGACATCAGACTGGGTGTTTGGGGACCGAAAAACCACGACGCATTTCTCGTTCTTAATGTGGGTCAGAACTATGCATATAAGTGTTAAAACAATAAAGAATTTTCGATCACTGTAATGTAACAAAGTCAAACAAATCAAATACAGTTAATTTTATTGAAGGATTTTCTAACAAAATTTCTCAAAAAAGCACGTAAATACTCCCATAAAAGTATAATTTACTAGCCTTAAACTCTGTGGCGCCACCGTTCTTATTTAGAAACCCGCAAATGATTGCTTGACTATCGAACTATTTTTTTAATAATATCAGACATTGCTTAATTTGCGACAATCGATTTCAAGTGCTATTTCGACAAGCTATGAATTGTTGCTTTGATTACAACTGAAAGGTCTTTTTATAAGAGTATTACAAAGTTTTCAACGATTGGCACTTGATAGCGAAGGTCAATTTATTATTTGCTAACCTCTGTGTTTTTGTATTGCCGTAATTTCAATGCATTTAGTTAAATGTTCAACACCTTCTCTCCCAAATAGTTTGTGGCTGTTTGTATAATACTTACATGATCAACTAATCTCATAATTATCTGGTCAGAGCCTTTTCCTTTTTGGAACGAAATTCCTTATCGCGCGTTGCGAAAGGGGGCTAGACAGAAAAAATTAAGACCAAAAGTTGTAACGACATTTTTTGCTATAGTTGTAAGCCGTGCGGCGTGCGCGTGTTTCTCTGTCTGTCTGTCTCTCTCTCTCCTTCTCTCTTATAGAAAACAAGCCAGTTATTTTCGTTTCGTCTTTCTATTTCGCATTGAACAGTGTGGTGTCGCACCGATTATTTTTGTTGAGTGTATACAGGTTTTTTGTACATAATAAATAATAAAAAATAATAAATCGAACTTCGTTCCATCCGGGTGTTCCTTGACACCTGTCAACTTTTTTTTTAAACTTCGTACAAGATTGATTTCTATAGTTTCTTTCAATACTTACTTTGCCAGTTCATTTTGATTTAGGCAAACTCGATCGTTTCGCGAAACCTAAAACTGCAGTATGAATGCTATGTAAGCCATTTCTAGTTCACATGTCAATATTTTCAACAATCTGAACAAAATATTAATTGCACAAAAGACATTGAACTCGTTCAAAAGTCAAATGATTAGCATAAAAATATATAAACACCTGACTTACACCTGAATAATACAACATTTCATACGTCAATCTCATTAATCTAACAATAATGAAATCGTAATGACAAGCCATAATTTAAGGAAATAAAATTTTATTCAACCATTACTTTTAATCGTGCGAAACATCATTTTTATTAGTGACAAAATTCAATTATCAAGTATTTAAAATGTGATTTTAATGATTTATTTTTTTATCTTTCGTTTCATTTCGTTGTTTTATTTTATATTATTTTATTGAGAAAAAAAAAACTCTTTAAACCTTTTTACTTTTTATTTGGAAGAACGGGCCACGTATCGATCGACCTTCGTCAATGTATGACGACATAGATAAATAATGTATTACAAATGCCATTTCGTAACTCGTGCTTTATATCATTCTTCTTCTACACTTTATGAGTATTCGGAACAAGGTCCGTTTATCTACACTACTTCAGACAATTGCGTATTAGTAATTATGTTTACATCAAAACATTACGTACATTTGTTGAGTTAACAAATCTTAAGCATATCTTGCGTAAATATGTGTGTAAAAATACGTAAGATTTGATGCTAGACTGGCGCGATTTTAGTAAGTTAAAAGTTTCCTTAATATTTTGCAACATATACAATGTGTAGTTGCACCAAGGCAATATACTCATCGCCTTGGTATCCAAGAAAATCTTTTAAGTTTTGGCAGTCATATAGCCTAATATATTACAAATGTTTCCAAAAGGCTAGTGTGATTTATTTTCAGACATTATACAAAATCCTGGAAACTAAATAAAGTATGTATAGTTATTACGATGTAATATTTTAGTTGGGACGGAACATGCATGGCAAAATGTGGATGTCCTAGTGGCGCCTCTGCCTACCCCTTCGGGGATACAGGCGTGAGTTTATGTATGTAATATTTTAGCCAATTACAGGAACCATGACAAGTTAACTTTGCTAATTTACAAGTATAATATGTGCGAGGTAGAATGTTGAATTAATGATTTATATGTATTGTAAAGACCCAAACTGTTAATATTAATCATACGAATATCTAGCAAAACCTAATTACCAACTGTTATTGAAAGAGGAAAGTTTTTTTTTATACTAGATGGGTTGGCGTTTGACCACGATCTGTCTGGTGTTAAGCAATGATGCGGTCTACGATAGAGCACACTATCCCAGAAGGTACCGATTCACTCGCGATTTAAAGAACGATAAGTTCGACAAAAGAAATTTATTTTGAACCATATCTACTATTCGGGATTACGCATGTTACGATGCTGATGACATTGGGGTGGCTCAAAGGTCACGAACATACAGGAATTCGTAATAATTAATGAATTTAATTGTAATTATCAATTCGTATGTCAAAAGTCATTAAATTACTACTTAGCGACTGGACAGTTTTTTATAAGATAGATAATGGAACAGTTTTTTTTGTCACTTATTTTGCATAAATTCGTTTTTATTTTTATTTTTATGTGATACTTAAATCTAGAATTTTAGCATTTTTGAATCATGTGCTGTCTTTATAATTTGTAAAAAAAGAATTAAGAATATAATTACGTTTTGAATTTTTGAATTCAGTAAGAATTTATGTTCCGAACTCTTACACGTATTTTCTCTAACCTTATGTCTCTTCGACCTTTCTATCAAGTATTAAAGAGTATTGCAATTATTATTCATGTTAATCAAAAATGTTAAAATGCTTGAGATGAAGTACCAAGGTAGATCTTTTAATATCGCTCAAATATGTCGACGTTTTGCTAGATGGAATCCGATATTTTCTCGGAAAGATAGGCGTAAAACCAATCTATTTTAGTATAAATAATAAAAATTTTATGTGGTATAAATATTAATAGATATATTGAGCAGTAAATTAAGTCTTTTTTACAAATTATAAAGATTATAAAATTCTAGATTTAAGTATCACAAAACAAGAATTTATGCAAAATAAGTTACAAAAAAAACTGTTCCATTATCTATGTTATAAATAAAAAACTGTCCAGTCGCTAAGTTGTAATTCAATGACTTTTGATATACGAATTGCTAATTACGAATTAATTAATTAATTATTACGAATTCCTGTATGTGGTTTTAATTTCTTAGGTATATAAAAGAAAAGTGATAATTATAACCTCGATCAGTTTTAATTAGATTCCCTTGATTAATTATTATTATCTACAAAATTGATTGGACGTGCCAGTCAAAAAAGATTAAGTGAACGGCTTCATTTTACCAATCGTAATTATTGTCAAACAATTTTTTTAGGTGATTATCGTCAAACTATTTTTTTGCCGGTCTTTAGATATCATATGCACAATAGCACAACACGTGTTTATAAGTTATTTTAATATAGGAATGTCACCTAATGCCAACTCGCAACACTGAAGGCAGGTCGTTGACATTGACTCGAGTATCGGTCAAGGCGAAACATTGCGCCGGTTTCTAGCTCTCTTGGCACTTTAAGTACTTATTGCAATTCAGTTTCAAGGCGTTCATCTGTAATATGAAAAATTCTAATGGTGATTACTAGTAGTAGGTCTCTCATATGTGAGAGGTTGCTTGGATAGACCACTGCAATGTCTATTTCTCCCGCCAAACAGCTGTGTAAATGCGCTGTTGTGTTCCGGTTTGAAGGACATTGTAGCCAGATTACCTACTGAGTGTAATGAGACAACATTAAATGTCTCAGGATGGCGAGCGCAGTGGAATGACAAGTACATATTCCTTTTTAATTCATGGTGTTGTTTGGTTTTGCTATTGTCCATGTGCAGTCGTATCGCTTACCATCAGGCGAATAGCATGCTCGTCTCATTTATCTCTTTTTTTAATTATGTAAATTTTCCCTAGAATGGCACTAATAAAATCACACATATCTTCATGTGATGTAAATTTTACGTGATAACCGACTAGATAAAAAGTAAATTGAATCAAATATGTGTGGTGAGTCCCTTATGCCTATATAATTATATGTGTCAATTTCAAATATGTTTTACATTAACAAAAGTATTTCGGAGACTTTCCCGTCCACACACCTATAACTGCAACTCTTGTCAGCCAGGATCAACAGTGGCACGCAAAGAATTGGCACCGAGCTCCGGAGCTAGGCTAGTCTCTTAGTGATAGTCACATATTAACTTATGAAATGCGTGGTGGCCTGAAGTGCGTGGTGGCCTGTTGGTAACGGACCAGACGCGGCTGCCTACATGTTCACGGTGGTCGCGGGTTCAAATCCCAGGGCACACCTCTGACTTTTCGGAGTTATGTGTGTATTGATAGTCAATCACCACTCACTTTTAACGGTGAAGGAAAACATCGTGAGGAAACCTGCATACCGTAGCGATTTTAAAGATTTTCTCGATTGTAGAGTAGGCCCGTGCCCTGCAGTGGGACGTATATGGGCTGATATAGATAACTTATGTCACGTGCAACAAAACATGCTGGTTTTCGATCGAATAATTATCAAAATACCAATAACATTAAAGTTTATATTATAGTTCAAGTTTTTACTAGTTAGGCAGGAAACGGAACTTACAACTAAGTGACTTTAAAACTTCCTTCTATTTCTTGATTGTATATTTACAATTACGTACCTAAAATAGTAATGTTATCAATTATCATAATTAACAGATAATAAAACTTGTATCAGGCTGATCCATCAACTATAAAATTATATATTATTTTCAACTACTCATCGCGAAATTTAAGTAGTGTGAGTTAATAAACAGATTTATAATCAAAAAATATCTAATCACAATATTTTTAGCGCTACTAGATACTTCAATTATTAATCGTTAATCATCAGACCCTGACCCAGCTTATGGAGTAGTTAATAATTGACGATCTTAGTCAGTAATCTTGCCAATTAATATTGATGTACAAGTACTCGGTAATGAAAAGAATTGCCATCAGCTGAATTGATCACCTGACCTTCACGAAAATGATAAAGAATACAAAAGCAACTAAACGTATTCAGAAAAATGTATTTACAACCTCTTAATTTATGTCCTTTGTTTACCACTTTCATGTAAAAAAACATGAATTCATAATACTTGTTTTGCCACAAATACCAGAATTTAGTTATTTTTTAAGAAAAATTAAATACATATATCTTATTGACATTTAAAAATTTTTGTTTTTTTTACCCGTGTTTCCAACGAATCAAGCCATACACACATACGTATAAATATTTTTATTTTAGTAATTATTTTGTCAATCTTTTCGGCATCTTACTTGTTCTTCAACCACCTGTATTATCTTTACACATTTTCGTGAAGTACATCTTATAATCGAACCAATATTAAAACCTTTCAAAAACTGGCTTAAAGATGTAGCTTTCTACAAGTCCTTTGAGCAATGAACTTGTACTTGACAACCGGTTTGCAGTTGTTTTCGTTTTGCAACGTCCGGTGCATTGAACAGAGCGTTTGGGGTCAACAGCTGCCTCGACTCTACTGCCGTTCGCTAGAGTAATATTTATTTATTCGGACAACCAGTGGTTGTTATAAATTTATACACTATAAGTTGAATGTAATTCTTTTTAATATACAATTTTATCTAAAATAAAATAAAATCTCAGTATACGTTATTGTATGATAATTAAACTTAAATGCCTGGCATTTGTTATTTGCATTTGATATTGTAAAAAAACGAACTCGTGATTATAAATACCTATCACAATACAACAATAAACTGTGGAAAGATATACAAATAATACAATAAATTAAAAAAGTAAATGTCACTAGAAATCATAAACACGTCAATTTAATTGCGAACCGTGAGAGAATTACAATGCAATAAAACTATAAAGTTTACCAAAAACTAACAATTACGTGCTAACGCGTCAACATTAAAATTAGATAGATTTACGATTTCAATGTGAATTATTATCCACCCATTAAGGGGAGGGGTTTATCATATATTAGTGCCATAAATTAATTTATCAACGATAGGCCAGACAGGTGAGTTGTCAAAATCAACAAAACTTACTTAGTTGACCTGTTTGCATCACGTGTGATTAAAAATAAAACATGACCCATTAAGAATACAAAGTGGACATAATGTCAAGCCGAATATTATAATATCAGGATAATGTCCTAGAATGAAATCACTTTTATGTGAACTTGTTTTTTTTTTATATAAACGATATACAGGTTGGCTTAGGTACGAGTATGATATGGCTAATTTAATCACATCCGGAGTTTCGCGTCAGCAGTTTATACACCAAAAACCAATTTTGAACGGTATAACCTTTTGTTACTAGAATGTAAATAATTTTGAGTTAGGTTATTTTTCGTAACTTAGTGTGTAAATATATATTTTGAATTTTGACATCCTTTGATATTTTTGTATTATTTTTATAAAATATAGTACTGTAGGCACGCATCTTGATAATAGAAAAATATTAAGCGGTTTCACATGTTAATTAAAGACATTATAAAAGACGATTAACGTGTCATTTTTCGCACTTTTTCAAACAAAACCCGTTAGTTAATGAAAATAATCACCTGACTTTTTGCATGATAGATTATGTAAGTATGTTTAAACTAGATTGATACGTAAAAACATCATACATACCCTGTATATTTCGTTCAAATAAGTGTATTTAAGGAGTACATGCCAATTTTTTTTCTATTGTACTGAGAACAAAACAAAAAACTGTAAAATGTAAAAGGACCTTTCCATTGAAATTGCAAAGCAAAGAATTTTTCAGTGTCCCAAATCTATTTAAGTCGCAATTTGAGTGTCTATCATGACTTATAGAAACTTTTCGATCCCTCAGCATACAGATACAAAATAAATATTGATAAAACAAATAAACTTTTGAGTCAGTACTGAGTTCGAAACCTAGATCCATAGCTAATTTCCAGCTACGTCACGTCAACTTTCATTACTTATGTATTATGCAGATCACATATAAAACAAGATTTAAATAATTATACTTAACGATATGTTTATTTATAATGTTCTATATTTAATTTTTTATCGTGAGCCAGTGTCAAAATTTATCATTGATTAAATAACTAATTAGTAGTCAAATTATAGGCGGGCTAAAAACAAAAAAACACTAGCAATAAATAGACGGTAGATTATAAATACTTTTTTATCTATATTTTTAACACCGAGGACACAATACTACAAAAAACTAGGTAATATAAAAAATATAAACTACAGTCTTGTTGCAAAACTATGCAATTTCTTAATTAATATTGACAACCATGGGATGGTTATTGTCTTATACAATGATATTTTCGAATACTTAATCTGTGTTATTCTAATATAAATATTTTTGCGATCATAACACGCCGCAAAAAAACCCTATAAATAATGCGCATTATAAATATGTTAATTATTACGATCTATCGTCACCCTGGTATATAATTAAATACACATCCATAGTTATTTTTTTAAGAACATAACATAATAAGTCGCCGTCGAGATTTTTAGTTCGAACTTCGACCACATCTATAATCTATAAACTTTGAGTAATCCTTTAGTTTTACATTCCTTAACGCTAAATTAATTTAAGAACGTAAACTTTTAAGAACAAAGAAAATATAATTATAACAGCGGCCCCTACACTATGCATTGCCTGTACTGTTGGTGACCAATTAACATTAAAAATGTATTAACAAATTAGTAAAGACTTGTTTAAAAATGTTAACATAAAACACCTATTATGAAGCGAGACGCCACTTTTCTTCGATTTGAAATGGCGAATACAATGTTATATTAATGAAAGATATTGATCTTTACCTAAAGATCAATCTAAAAATGTAACAATCGGATTAGTTTCATCGATACGTCTATATATTACTTTCTTTCATAGGTTTATTTTCTAGACTGGCCCTTCGATAGAGATAGTTTATTAATTTCAATAATTTCCCACAGGGCTTACCCAGGACTGCTAAACATACTATCCGTACATTGCAATTATTTTGCTGTCAAATATTGTTGCTATTCAATTTAAGCGTATTTAAAAGAATTCAAGAGTATTAGAAGTTTAAAATAAGTGAAAGTGTTCAGAGTAGGTAACGTAAATCCGATGTATTAATTTATCGAGCTTGACTGCCCTTGCGCTTATCTCAGACTTACGTCGGCCGTCGCTACTTGACTTTTGAGCATACTGCAGAATGATTTGGATCATTATTTACAATCTGCTTGCTACCTGTGTGATTTCAATCGGGATAAATCCTTTATTCTGTAATGTTCGTAGATTTCACATAGAAATTCGTACATTATCCATTTACAACAGCTGATTTTAATAACATACGTAAGATCATAAGCCCTACTTGTTCCTGTAAAATTATTGTACGATGAACATGTATAGAAGTTCATTCTTAAGTGGATTCTAATGGTTGAGGAAAATGATAATAAAAAGTTTACCATGTAGATAAAACGATTGATTGGTATTTGCGACATGTAAATAAAATAGATCGACCTATTTGTCTTGTAATGAAAATTTATGATATGTGACCTCCCAAAGGTCAAGTATTGTGATTAGTCATAATTATGCAATAAAAAAGAACATTAAGAAATTATTAACGCCTCCAACCGCTCCCACTGCAATTAATTTGCAATTTTACATAGTCAATACACGGGAATTAAAAAAAAATACAATAAATATATGTGCGCAGTATCTTGTTTAGTTCATATTTTGTTTTTATTATTATTTATAAGTTTATTTTAAAAAACGCAATGCTACAAAACATCAGCGGATTTTTGGGGTCAACGGCCACGCGCAACGAATGAAATCAGCTTATATGATAATTTTATAGTAGAGTGATTAATGTCGTTCATTAATAGAGGGTAATCGTTGGTGTTTAAACGACCCTTAAAATATATGTGATGCTAAAATGTTGTCAAATGGGATTGGTTCATTAATACCACGGAGAATAAATGGCAATTCATCAAGTATCTGTTCTAAGATCCCGCTAAATTTTATTTAAAATATTCTTGTGCCAAATTCCACGATCTTAAAAGAACCGTTTTGAACAATTTTCGAGATATTTTCATGATATAATAAATAATATCACGTATTTTCTAGTAAAAATACGTGAAACTTAATAGTTTTAATATTAAGTCATGTATTTTTTTTTTTAAGAAAATCTATCCACGCGTAAATAAACAATTTTTGTTATTACGAAATCTTTCTACGTAATAACGGCATCGAATCACTTCTGGCGATAAATACCGAAGTCGCCGTAATACGCGGAAACAATACTTAAATTAAAGTGGAAAGATTTTGAAAACCGGTCCCATAGCCACTATAATTTTTTCGAATATTATCTAATAGTTAATCTCAGAAAAAACGTTGCCATAAAAACTTAACAGAATCACCGAGGTTCAAAATGGAGAATGATCGATAAGTTCTTATAGTAATAAATTATATAGGTAAGCTAAAAGTCAACTGAAAAACGATACATTTCGATAACCAATGAATAAATAAATAAATCCACCCAACAGTCACATACATAGTCTTGACCACACACTAAGATCGATTCTTGTGTCGTGGGTATCAGAAACTACGAGAGACTTTTCGGTCTCACAAACACCCAGACCCGAAACAAATACCTGTGGATCACACAAATATTTATTTCGGGGATCGAACCCGCGGCCTCTCGTTTCACAGGCGGCGTCTAACCAACTGCGCCACGGAGGCTGTCTATACTTAGACCTATCCGTTAATTTGATATCCCTACGGATTTTTTATAGAAATGTATTTGAATATTTATAGAAATGTGATTTTGTTAATTCAGTATGTAGACCAGTATACTGATGAACTCTATGTGATGTCGAAATATATAGCTCACATATACACAATATCGTCCCGAGTCCAAGCATTGGCCATGTTAAACTTTTCGCGAGCCGCCAGCAAATAATTTGACATGAGTAACACTTGATCTATTCAACTAGGTTTTATAGAGCCAAAGGTTAAGGCGTATTGTGATTTTTATAACTATTTATTTAATATTCATCGCCGATTTGATAACTTGATTGACTCGTCGAGCGACTACTATAAAATATTACATTCAGATTTTGATGAATCAATTGAAGAACCAGACGTAGCTATTACGATTGTTTTTATCATACCGCAGTAACCAAATATATGAAAGAATTAATGTAAAGATGGCTGGATAAAAATATATTTGAATGATTAATGAAAATGAGCTGATGATGATGATGGGAGAAAAGAAAAATAATATATTTACGACAGTCGCCCTCTTTCATCATCAAGGGTAGACGTTCTAGTCTATTAGGCTAGTCTAAAATAATCTGTAGGCTACATAACATGCCTTCGAAATTATTATGGAGAACTCTCGGGTATGCAAAGAATATTCACATATTCTTCTTCGCTGTTAAAGCAAACGGTAACATTAACTTAAAAAATATTATTAATAAGTCTGGGTTTTCACTGAAGGGAAGACGAGCCGAACGGGGATCTGTGCATGGATGGACCAATCAAATTGCATATTTATTTTATCATGGAATTGCTATGTGAATTCACTATGTGATCGAGCAATTTGTGTAAATCTCCATTCTGCTCGTCTCCGTTTCATTGAAAATGCCGCATTAATCGCTGATGTCCATTATATGAAACAGACAAAACTATCATGCAACCCAAATGTGAGTAAACAGTGCTGTTTCCTCCTGCATGATAACTTATCGATGAGCCTTGGCCCAATTGCTGCGAATTCAACAATTGAGTATCAAAGTCCAGTTCACACAATATGAAACAGTTAATATAATTTTAATTGGGTACTATTTGTATTTATTTTAAGCAAGTTTAATTAAAGAAGTAGTATAGATAAGTATTTTTTATTGCAATAAATGGAGAGACGAGCATGCCATTCGCGTGATAGTAAGCGATACGACCGCTCATGGACAGTTGCGAAACCAAAAAACACCATGAATTACAAAGCAATGCTTGGCATTAGACTGGGCTCGTCACCCTCAGACATTAGATCTTAAGTCTCGTTATGTCCAGTATCTGTTATGGCTACAATTACAAAAGGCAAATACAAAATGTCTGGCCTTTCTATTGTGGATCTAATATAATAACGTATTTAATTAATGATCATTTTTACACTTTAAGACAACCTAAGGTTCTGACTGGCATGAAACGTGACTCCAATGCATCTGATCATAACTGCACTCTGGGAGATTACTTTATTCTCCGACACGACGGCAAATGTTCGTATGTCGTACGTAAAACTGTACGAATGTAACATGTAACTGTACTGTGCCTAAGTACTATACAAAATGTTGGAATCACCTATCGTGCGTCGTAACAATAGGCTAAGCTTCCAGTGAATGATAAGATTGACAAAAAAAAACTTTTATCTCATACGTGCACATCAGGCGTTCGAACATTCGAACTTCGTGTTCGTAGAATAATCCCCCTGAATTAAGTTGAACAGTGTTGATACAAGTATGCCAGCTTTAAACCTGGTATAAACAGGCTGAGTTTGAACCACGAGACACTTGTATGGATCACTATTACGGGTTTTTACAAACCTGTACGGTTAAAACGTAGGTCGTTATCCAAGCGCTTATTACCTACCACCTACTATTCTACCACCAACAAATATTAAATATTGTTGGAAGAAGATTTATCGATGACTTTATGGTCGCGTTAACTTTTTGGGAAATATCAACGCCAATATTTTGGTCTTATGAACAAAGTTAAAGTAACCTCGAAGGAGAGTGGAACGGTCAAGATTTCATAAAAATGGATAAATGAAAGTTGTATCCAAATGCAGAATACACGATTTTGACAAAATTGATACTTCGTCATTTACTATTACTATAAAATGATTAAAATATATTGCATACTTAAGGAAAAGATAAAAATAAACATTTGACCTGATTCCACTTTTTTTAAACTTGACAACAAAACGAATCATTTAGATAGAGGTATTAATAGTGAACATACTTAATAGCAGAAGTAAACATTTCAAAGATACACCGCATGAAATGTTCAATAGTATTTTTATTTAAATATACATATATCTTTGATACATAATCTAGATAAGTTTTTCATCAATGAATTTAGCTTGCTCAGACGTTCACAAAAACTGAACTGCAGTACACGGGCCTACTATAGTATAATCGAGCGTACGATTGGGAGGGGTTAGGCCATGTAGTCCACCAGGCTTTACATACTATAGACATCCTAGCAAATCGCTATGGTATACAGGTTTACTCAAGATGTTTTCCTTTACCGTTATAGAGCATGGTAATTGAATATCAATACACACATGACTCCGAAAAGTCAGTGATGTAAGATTTGAACCCGTGACATGGCAGTCGCTTCTAGTCCGTTTACCAACAGGCCACACACTTCTGACAAAAACTAGTTTTGTGAAATAGGTAGAAGGCCAAGCTGCATCAACGCGATGCCGTTATCCAACACCGCAATCGAGTTGGTAACTTCTCGAAGACTTGTGGCGAAAGCATTTTGCTATTGACCCTCGACACAGAAACGTGTTGGGACATCGCTCTTCTAC
Organism: Deilephila elpenor; assembly: GCA_949752805.1. NCBI lineage: Eukaryota > Metazoa > Arthropoda > Insecta > Lepidoptera > Sphingidae > Deilephila > Deilephila elpenor. The sequence continues at coordinate 8,857,918 of OX457107.1, read as the reverse complement.
GCTTAACAACTGTAGATCGCTTGAACAGTAATATTGATGTAATAAAAGTAATTTCAATTGATAAATCAGAAATAAATGTGTATGTTAAGTAGGATGAAGTTAAAACTATGTATAAACAAGAGATGGGTCTGAAATACCCTGAAATGAAGAAAATGCGTGATGTACTTGATGACAATGAATGAAACAAAAGTTATATTTCATTATCAAGCAAAGCAAATCGAGAAAATCCAGCGTATGACGAGTTAAGAATTAGTAATATCTTAGTAGTAACAGTGACAATTGCGGTGATAGTTGAATGTTATTCTTAATAATAATTAGACGGAAATGTCCTTGAACTGAACGAAATATAGCGTACTAACGATAGTAAAAAGTTATGTGTTACGCTCTGAATACTGCTCAGTTAAATTTTAATTGTAATTCCCTCGTGCACTATGATTTGATATAATCTTGATTATGATCTTGTAGTAACTACTAATTATATCCGAAAAGTGAATTCAAAGGCAACCAAATCTTTTGGCAAAATTGTGTCGTAAAGTAGGAAATCACATCTTCTACCAATTGGTACTTATTCTGGACTGCTTCGCATGACCTAGTGGGGAGACTAGTAGACTTGGACATTCCTTATACATCAGTACCCGCTACTTCCGACTCTTCAAACTGGTTTGTTCTTATAGCATTATCTACTAAACTCTTGCTTATTATTTCTCCTTTTTATAGTACATCTAAAATGACTTACTCATTGATTTTTATCATGATATACTCATTTGTAATGGCTCGACTTTTTCGACTAAGTAACACAGGTGCCCGAGATCCTAATCTGTCAAAATGTCTAGTTCATATCATTAAATTACTGTTATTTACTGTACAATGTAAATACTTAAAGAAAAAAGCGTATAAGTCATTAACCTCTTAAAACAACGAAAATCTGTTATCGTGTCAAAACAAACTTGCTTAACAGTAAAACAAAACACTATTGTTTTAAGTAAATGTCAAATAAATAAAGGTCGTGTAATACTTTTCAGAGTTCATTCACTTTAACACGGTTTTGTTCATGGCAGTGAAAAATGACTTATACGTGACTAAAGTGATATTTATTGCACTGTGTCACACTGTCTAATGTCTATGATGAATCCGTTATCTGACATTCCTTATTACCTACATTTTTACTTTTAACTTATATTTCCATAGTCGATCTTTAAAATCATCATCGTCACTATAATTATCAAAAGCAATAATATTATCATCATTATTATCAGGACAGAGTTAGGAATTTGTGCTTGATATGGCGATAGGCTCGCCTCCTATCTCCTAAATATGGGTGTCCTGATAGCCACCTTGCCTACATCTTCTGGGAAAAAGGCATAAGGTTATGTATGATGTATGTATGTCATTATTATCATCAATAACAACAAAATCGTTAACATCAGCCACCAGTCCACTGCTAGACGTAAGCCTCTTCCAATACATTAAATTAGCTAATGCAACTTCTACAAGGATCCCAATAATATTTCCACTCCATGCAACTAGAAGGCCTACTTTATCATTCAAAGATTTCAAAAACCTGGTAAAAATATTTCATACCGATACGAAATAGAAACAAGGTCGTTGCAATCTTAATCTCCTTATTCTGTTTCGTAATAATTAATAATTATGTTACAAATTATGAAATATTTTTCGCTATTTTTTATTAGATCCTGGTCTACAAAACGATACTTTGTCGTGTTAATAAAAACATTCGGCTACTGTTAACGGCAACTCTTAAAAGGTTTCTCTTTTGGAGCATCTAGCAACTTTTTACTACGCTATTATACCATAGCTGACTTACTCTTAAAATTTGATTTCATTTGTTTAGTATAAGTATCAAAAACTTGTCATTTTGGTACTACAGTAGCGCACAATTTTACTTTAACCTTACTTCATCGCCGTGGCAATTAAAATTTGGCAATTTAAATCGATTGTCAAGATTGTCCACATATCTCCACAGAATTGCGTATCCAACAAATACAAATAAAAATAATACGCTGAGGTAATGACACAGTAAATATTTCCAAAACTTCTTGCTTAGTGAAATATAGCTATCGTGAGTAAACGTTACGAAAAATGTCGGCAAATTAAATAAACATTTCGTGGCGTTTCTGCTTAAGACGTTGCTGCTTGGTTATATAACATGTTTGATAGCTGAGCCCTTATGTGACGCAATAAAAATAGCGGTGTTTATTCTAGAAGTCATCGTATTGACAACATTTGTGGCGCCCTCCCACCATATTCCAAATATTTTCATAACTGCCTTAACATACATGATGATGGCGAAGCTATTTTTTAATTCACAATAGTTCTAAATTGATAATGCTTCTTAGTTGGACACCACTATGAAAATTTCAATCAAATTGATGTTAAATGATTTTGGTTTTTATTATAAAGTAATATCATAAATATCTCGCCATTTACAGTTCCTGTTATATAACATTACATAATAATAGTTTTTGCTGAATTCTAGTATTACAACCTGCTGGGTAATTTATAGCCATTTTAAATTAGTTTAAGAGTCCGGCTTGAACTGTCAATAAAAACATTTATGCACAAAATTAATTTCTGTGTAAATTTAAGATTTCGTTTTAAAGTTTATAGCTCTATATGTATATTATAATTTATTTATAAAACGCAGTTGTTAATGCAGTATGAATAAATCTTGGTAATTTAATAAATATAATTTAGAATTTTTAGAATACCAAATGCTAGGCAAGCGAAAGAACACTTTTATGTTGAATTAACCATGAACCTAAATCGGTTACAGACAATGGCGATGTTTGCAATGCAACTTTGTTATAGAAAATAAATAATTAATATTAAATTTGTTTTAAATTATTTATCAGGCCTAGAAACTAGGCTATGCCTGTGCAAGCACATTATCATAGAAATGATGTCATGTATAATTTGTAATTTAAATGAACCAAGTTACTAACGCTGTTCCGATAAATGTAGAAACAATAGAGCAAATAATTTAAAATGGTGGTCAATTATTTAACAACCAAGGTACAAAGAAAAACACCCAGCATAGTGACCCAAACATTTATGTCGCAGTAGGATTAGCTATTTTCCCTGATATCAATAAATAAAATAATAAATAAATACACCCAACAGTCACATACATAATCCTGACCCCAAACTAGGATCGAGTCTTGTGTCATAGGTATCAGAATCTACGAAAGACTTTTCGGTCTCACAAACACCTAAACTCGAAACAAATAGCTTTGGAGCACACAAACTTTTGTCACGGTGCAGGGATCGAACCCACGGCTCTCGTTTCGCAGCCGGCATCTAACCAACTGCGCTAAGTAGCCTGTCAAATAAGTGGATGTAACGAAAAAAAACGGAACTGTAATTTTAAAAAAATAGTAAAAAAAAATAGAAACGTGAAAATTAAATTGTTCTAATAAAAAAAGTGTCTGCAATCATGTACTACTTTGAAATACTGTTATATTAAAATAGCTATGTGTAATTTTAAGGCCTTTTTTTTACTAAGAAATGTTCGGGTGTTCTTATAAGTTACAAAAAATAAAATAGTCGTTGTCATCTTCCAAAACATGCGGATTCGGAATTAGAGATGAATGTTGAAAGTTTGCGAAATCTTTGGTCACTAGCCAGGGGGGCGACTACAAAAAACGATTTTCAATATATCGTTGATTAGGCGGGTTAAACCTTATTCTAGTGCCTTTATTTTCACTCATATCGACTATTGAATGATTCAACATATTGATCAAAATCATCATAAAAACGAAGACACGGTACACATCTGATTTCGAGCAGGTCTGTATTATTGTGCTCAATAGGATAATCATCTCTATATCCATTAAGTGTCATTATTTTGCTGCTTAATATACACAAAAACAATGTCAAAATTTAATGCAAATAAAATTTAATTTTTTAATGTCGTCTCAAAAAATAAGGAAAATATTTGTTGTGTGTACCTGTTCTTATCCTAAACTTTAAAAGCAATGGGTTTTTTGAAACGTTTTACAAAAAGCTTAGGCATATGACATAGTTGCCTGCACAAAAGTAAAATTATACATCTTTTGTAGGACCGTTGCAATCTGATTTTGGTAGATTTCTTGGAAAATGAGCTCGCATGCCTAATGTTAAGTAAACCATCACATCATAACAGAGTTAGGCAGGTGCCTAACGTGTACCATATATATTTAACCCAATTAAAATACGTGTTAAGCCTAAATTGGAAACAAAAAATATTAACATCGCAATAAAAAAACACCACAATTTGCTTTCTAACAAAGAAATACGAAAGCTTATATACCTATGCGGAATTGAACTCACAATTTTGCATTTCTATATTTGCCATTTGCTATGCTGAAGGTTGCCCGGTTAATTGAATTAAATATCAAATTATGCGCCATACGTACGTAGTGTTCGTCAAAACGCATAACTTGTTATGTATATTACATTCACTTGATACCTAATTTAGTTTTGAAACCGGGTAATGGAAATAAAACATTAAGACGAACCATATATGTCATCACTATAAGCAACAAAAAATATATAATTTTATTCATCGGTTAAGTCACTGCATATTTTATAGATACATACATAAACTCACGCCTTTATCCCCGAAGGGGTAGGCAGAGGCGCCACTAGGACACCCACATTTCGCTCTGCATATTCCGTCCCACGATGTGATAGGGGGCGAGCCTATCGCCATATCGGGCACAAATTCCTGACTCCGGGCTGATAATGAATAGATAAATCCAATATCACTTTGCCCGACCCGGGACTCGAACCCGAGACCTCAGCTTTGTAACCGTACCGTAATACAACTACGCCACCGAGGCAGTCTATAGATATAATATTTATATTAAAATCTTGTCATATAGTTTTTTTTAATACACATTTTTTAATTTTTTTTGACACCCTTATCAACCCTTATACCTCCCACTGCAGAACAAGGACCTCGCCTCAGACCTCGGACCTCGAGGGAAAGATTGAAAGGGGTTGGGTCACATAGTCCACCACGCCGGCCTATTGCGGGCTCGCGAACTTTGCATACCATGGAAACTCTTAATCGCTATGATTTCCAGCATTGCAGGTTTCCTCACGATTTTTTCCTTCACCGTTTCAGTTCATGGTACTGGACTATCAATATACCCATATGTATATGGTAAACATTCAACGTGACACCTAATTTTAAAATGTTAAAGTACTTTGATTGACTCATTGCAATCTTGTGATATTTTAATATCAAATCAAACCTCTAAGCAAGTTATCAGTCTATAGGAGTAAATTTCAATATATAGGCCTTTGCAAATGCATTTGAACAAGATGCCCATACATATCCACTTAGTAAAATTATGGGCAAATGCGATTAATTATTTTCTGGCCCCAATCAATACTCGATTGCACTTAATACCACACGGATTTAGTCATATTACTAAAATAAAACATAGGAAATCCTAGTTGCTAACGTAAATGTTAAGACTTTAAAATCGATCATTAGCAAAACATAACATTAAGCGTCGACCTACATACCTACGTAAAAGCTGGTATTAATATCTTCACAGCAGGAAATCTATCTAAGCTGGTTTCCGCGTACTCAAAACTATTGAACAAGCTATTTTCAACGAAGCACGTAAATGGTCGGAATACGTAATCTTGTTGCATTACCATAGTGAACCGCGCACGGTCATTGCCGTGCATTGGTCTTTGCGCGTCATTAGCGAGTAGCGACCTACTGCCTGCTGTAATATATTACATCGAATTGGTCAACTATCGGAAACTATTATTTGCGACTTTGTTCTTGCTGTTCTTAATGTCGTATTTTAACGATGACTCTGAGCCGAAGGTTTTAGATTATTTTTCTGTCTTAAGCCCAATAGCACAAACTAATTTGCCGATAAGTATAATTTTGGCAATATCATCGCCAGACATTTGAGAATTTGATTCACATGTTCCATAATATCATCCCGGATGCAGATCACAAAAGGCAATCCTTAATCAAGCAACTTAGCGTACTATTATTAATTGTAAGCAGTGACCTAGCGTGTCTCCCAAGGCGACCGATAACGTTCGACTTTGGTTACAATCATGACTTATTGCTCTAGTTTCGTCGGACGTGTAAGCAAACGTGATATGACATACATTGGCGGTAGTCCATCCAATTATTTTATATTACTAATATCGGTATTCTGGGTCATCTTTTGCAAATAATTGATCACGACTCGTCGACGATAGCGACTCGTGAATTGTGCGTGTTTTTTATTACTTTTAAAGATAATAAATAATAATAATAAGGTCGTCCAACAGTCAAATACATAGTCCTGTTCGCACAGTAAGATCGAGTCTTGTGTCGTGATAATCAGGTACTACGAGAGACTTTTCGGACTCACAAATACCCAGACCCGAAACAAGTACCTGTGGTTCACTGTGGGCTCACACAAACATTTGCGGAGATCGAACCCGCGGCCTCTCATTTCACAGCCGGCGTCTAACCAACTGCGCCACGGAAACTCTCAAAAACTATACACATCACGACTGTGTCCCTGAGAAGGTAGCCAGAAGTGTTATTAATTTCATCGCTTGTAAAACTTATTTCCATTGGAAAAAGTCATCGGGGCCGCGCCTTGTAATTTTTCATAAAGTGTGAATTTATGAAATTATAATACCCCAGCATAGCACCCACAATATAACAGATCACGGCCCATACTTAACTAAATTAAAATATTAAACTAATGAATAAGAACTAAGTATAAGGTGTTACAATGTACTGTAGTCCGGTCAATTTAGACCAAAAAATTAGAGTGAAGTTACATAAAGTCCCAACAAGCTGAATTTCTGTGAAATTGTTCAAAACATAATTACTGGCCAATGGGCAGTCGAATCGCTTGCAGGTTATCTGATTAGGACCGACAGTATCACTTATATTAATAGACACCGAAGTCTAGACATTTATTCTAAAAAAGAAGAAAACATCAAAATAAATAATTAAACAAATTTAATATAGTTCATATATAGATATATAACTAACAAAACATGGCTCTAGCTAAAATAGTTGGTATTTCGTACAATATATACATATGTTATTTTAATTTACATACTTATTAGGAACAGGTTTGGCGTGAACCTGATTGACGTCAAGCCGTGTGGGAATATATTACATATAAATATTATAATTTCAATATACACTACAAAAAAAAATATTACTTGCGCCAAAACATTTTAATACACCCAATAAATAAATACACCCAACAGTCACATACATAGTCCTGACCCCACACTAAGATCGCGTTTTGTGTCGCGGGTATTTGAAACCGAAAGACACTTTTCGGTCTCACAAACACCCAGACCCAAAACAAATACTTGTGGATCATACAAATATTTGTCTCGGTGCGAGGATCGAACCCGTGGCCTCTCGTTTCATAGCCGGCGTCTAGCCAACTGCGCTACGGAGGCAGTGGAGTTTGATACGTTTTTTATAAATTTATTTAGTTGCCGAAAATCGGTGGAAAGAGGAATCTTATCTATATCTTCTCAGGGCCCACATAATATTCGCTCGCGAACCACCAGTAGGCGCGATGCATACTTTGGGAACTACTGTTCTAGACGCATAAAAGTCCAAAACGTGTAAAAATATTTGAACGCCATTTAAACTTATCCGTAGATAAAGGTCTATTTTTTGTGATTTGTAAGGCCTAAAATAGGACGAGATAATAAAACATAATGATATCGCATTTTATTTATCTTAAAGAGCGCAATTCTAAATTTATTGGACTACAATATAATGTCATGAGTTTCTACTTCGTATAAACTCGTATTATTATAATTTATATGAGTATGATTATTTTTTTTAAGTGACTTGTGCACTTTGAGCAACCTTTACTATTATGTATAATATAATAATGTAAATGTTAGTCAAAGTCAAGATCGTAATTTTTATTCCTATATTGCTCACAATGTTACTGACTCTATGAGACCATTTATACGTATGAACATACTATTAAAAATATTAAGGTCGGACAAAAATTATTACTACTATGTATCTTTATTCGTCAAATCCAATCACTATTTCATAACATGATTTGAATTTATAGAATACAACAATTTTTTATTACAAGTTTTTTTTGATAATTAAAGCCGTAATTTAATCATTGTAGAACTTGGGTAATAAAACTTACCCCTCGATTACGTAAAAATACAAGTTGACGGAATCGTAATCAACTGTTATCCGCGGAATCACAAATCTAAAAATATGCTCTTCAACGGTTACTTCAAGATTCTGGTTGCATTTACAAATCCAAATGACACATTTACTGGTGGTAGGTCTCTCATATGTTAGAGGCCGCTTGGGTGGATACCACCACAATGTCTTACCCTCCAAAATGACATGAATGATTCTCTAGTCACTTGACACTGGCAATAAAATTCTCAATTAAGCAGAATCAGTTGCCGTAAACAAAAAAAAAGCAAAATAAAACAGCTCTATTGTGTTCCGTTTTAATGGATTGTTCGCTACAATTAGCGAGAGTAACTACTGGACATATTTAGACTTAACATCTTATGTCTCAAGATGGAAGTGGAAAGCCACGCAATTCTTCGTAATTCATGGTGTTGTTCGGTTTTTTACTGTCTATGAGCGGTCCTATCGCTTACCATCAGGTGAATGGCATGCTTGTTTCGCCATTCAACGCAATAAAAAACACATGCACCAGACCGGACAATTATATGCAGGATATCTTTATGTATATGGCGCAATAATGGAAGCTAACTTTTCCGCGTCTGTGCCAAGTTATTACTGAATAAATTGGTATTATTATCGAAGCTTTATCATTATTAAAATTACATCGAGAACTTTTAATAATAATCGAAATAATTTTCCCAACCAATGCAGTGTTTATTTTACACATTCGTGACATATACCTTGAATTAAATATTAATAAGTACAGTCTGACGCGTGAAGCAACTTGCCGAATTGCTCATGCATAAAGATAAAAATGATTTTTTTTAAATAGCTCATTTACATAAGACATAATATAAGAACAAACATAATAAGCAGCTGACATTATACTGCACGACAATCGTGTTCTGTTAATGCGCAAAAGAAAATAATTCACTTAAACTAAAACAGAACATGAACATATTATGTAGTATAATAATGTTTACCCGAAGTATTTCTGTCGTTGATTGATTTCATGGGATAACCATTGTTTTTTGTCTCATAAATTAGAATATCACTTTTATATTTCCTAGTACACGGTCATGACATTTCAATTGTATAAAACGTTTTTTATGTGAAATTGAGACAATATTTCCATGCAAGTGGCAGAAGGTCACTATAAGTTTCGGGTACAGCCTTTGTATACCTGATTCCGACTAGGGTGGTACAATTCTATTGATCAGCATGGGCGCCTCCTGCCAGTGGATGTTCCATTTGAAATGTACCACTCTTGGTATTGGGTGTTGCTGGATGAAGGCCACGTCCAGCAGGTCGCTATGAAAATTTCTGGGGGAGACCTATTTTCCGCAGTCGACTACCTATGGCTTAAGATAATGACGTAAATACTAAAACCCTATCATTTACAAATTCTATGTACGTTCGGGTAATCCATAAACTATAAGTCCTACCTTAAGCTGGCGTGTGGCCAAATTTGGAACCACAATTACAATTGAAAAATACCGCATAAAGCATTGTTTGACATATGCTTTCATAATTTAAACAACAAGCATTTGTACTCGTACCAATCCAATATCACTTTGCCCGACTCGAGATTCGAACCCAAGACCTCAGCTTTGCAGTCATACCGTAGTACAACTGCGCCACCGAGACAGGAGGTGTGAGAGAGAGGAGAGAGAAAAACCATTCTTACCATTTTGCAGTCTTTGCACAACAGCGCCAGAAGATTGTAGATGATCTATTTACAGATCATTGACGACAAATGTGGAGAGAGAAAAATCATTCTTACCACTTTGCATACCAAATCGATGGTCAGAATTGATCGGGATGCCACATTCTAATTCGGTCACTTTTATTATTGACTTTTATGTCAGTATGACACACATCAATTGAGGTTTATTTACTTATTGCCACGCAAATTAGGCCGTCTGTTACGCCGGTCAAGTATTAACACATTTATCATTTGTATTGACAGCCAACCCATTGGTTTTAATAGTCTATTTCTTTAGGTGCAATGTCCAGGATACTTAAATTCACAACCTATATCAGCCCATATACGTCCCACTGCAGGGCACGAGCCTACTCTACAATCGAGAGAATCGAGGGTTTCCTCACGATGTTTTCCTTCACCGTTAAAGTGCGTGGTAATTGACTATCAATACACACATAACTCCGAAAAGTCAGAGGTGTGCCCTGGGATTTGAACCCGCGACCACCGTGAACATGTAGGCAGCCGCGTCTGGTCCGTTAGCAACAGGCCACCACGCAACTACGTAAATTCACAACCATACCGTGTTAAAGGTTACGTTTGAACTAAGTATAGTGCGTTGGGGTAACACGGCAATAGTCGTTCGTAAGAACGTAAACTATTATAAAATGTAGGAGTTTACGTTTTTACTCTTTCCAACCTTCCATTACGGTGTTACCCCAACGTACCCAATATCATTAGAAAATGATCAGACAATAAATCGAAAAATACTGATATATTGATATAAGTTAAATGCATGTTACGGTACATTACTTCATCCACTTTAATTAAAATAAGTATATTTTAAGAAACTCTCTCACGAATTGAACTCAGGGCCCGAAATCTTCACAGATTTCTTGCAGCAATGGCAAAAGGTTTCCCTATACGGGAAAATTTCAAAACACAGTTGTTACGAAATGTTTATCCTCGAAACCTACGAACGCTCTTGAAGAGATTAATGAGAGTTGATGAAACGAAAGAGATATGTATATGTTACCGGTATATTGTCAAAGCCGTGATATTATAATTTCACTAGAGATATTATAAATAAACGGAAGATTGTCAATTGACTTCATTTTAATTACTTGAGTTCATATTGACTTAATTTTATTTAAAATGAAAATAAACTAACCTAACGATTATTTCAATGCGGTACTTCACTCATAATACACCTAGATTTTACAATTTTAAGATTGTGATTTAACAGTTTCACTTCGATAGATTACAATCTACTGAAAAATAATGCGTTAAATTGTAAGCAGTATGTTACGGTTCACAATCTTTCGACAGTTCACAATCTCGCGAGATAGATTGTAATGTAACGGTATTTACAATTTTACCGTGACATATATACCGTAACACTTGGCGCTCTATAGTCTCTGCCTACCCCAATTGAATGTCCCATACTCACACCGATGTAGGCGTGAGTTTATATATATGTATCAAACATATTTGTGCTTGCATATGTATTTATAGTAAGCTCTTTAACGACTGTTCGCTTATTTACGTCAGCAAAACTACATTTAATATTTTAAAGTAGTTGTATAATGTCATTTTGTTACGGTTCATAAGATAACTTCCTACTGATAAAAAATTTAATTTGCAATATAAACATTTCAATTAAATTTTGGCGATATGATGAAACCAGGAAAAAAATATATAGTCGAAGTAATTGACGGCTGACAAAAAATATACCTGTTCTGCCTGCCAATTTGTTTCCGACCGCTCATAACACTAACAGCGTATCGGAAATAGATTTTCGATTGGGGTGCAGATATTAAATTGTATCCTTGTATTAGCCCATATACGTCCCACTGCAGGGCACGGGCCTACTCTACAATCGAGCGTACGATTGAGAGTGGTTAGACCATATAGTCGACCACACTGACCTAGTACGGGTTGGTTGACTTTACATACATACATACATAAACTCACGCCTTTATCCCCGAAGGGGTAGGCAGAGGCGCCACCAGGACACCCGCATTTCCCCTTGTATGTTCCGTCCCACGATGTGATAGGGGGCGAGCCTATCGCCATATCGGGCACAAATTCCTGACTCCGGGCTGATAATGAATAGAAAAATCCAATATCACTTTGCCCGACCCGGGACTCGAACCCGAGACCTCAGCTTTGTAACCGTACCGTAATACAACTACGCCACCGAGGCAGTCGTTGACTTTACACATCACAGAAAATCTTTCAAATCGCTATGGTATGCAGGTTTCCTCACGATGTTTTCCTTCACCGTTATAGTGCGTGGTGATTAACTATCAACACACACATGAGTCCGAAAAGGCAGAGGTGTGCCCTAGGTTTTGAACCCGCGACCACCGTGAACATATAGGCAGCCGCATCTGGTCCGTTACCAACAGGCCACCACGCGCTTTTAACCTGTTTAAATATTATGAAATAACTCGAAAAAACTTGCAAATCTATGGATTATTGTACGCATGGCCGATGTTGTACGCCTAATATTTTTGAAGGAAGTGACTTAAAAAAAGTTAATTGACGCGCGCGAAATAAACATGTTTTTTGTTCAATTATTAATTATATCTGACGGTTAATGTTCAACAAATCTTTTTGAAGATCGTAATATCATATAGATTATTTTTATTGGTATTTGATTCGCCTCATGACATCCGTTTTAAGAATAAAGCTTATAGTCCACCACGCAGGCTTTAATACGAGCATATCGACAGCACATAATATATTTGACATTCTTATTTTAAAAAATACATTTTTTTGTTTCCCGTATGATACGATATGAAAGTAGTCTATACTCAATTATCTAACATGGGTAAATTGAAATCCTCGGTGTATGCCATGGATTTGAACCTGCGATCGTTATTTCTAAATCAATCTCGTTCCAAGCTGTCTGCTAAAGACATGTGCGATTTTTTTTTTTCGTAGCCAATATATTATATAACTTTCTCAAAATACATTTGGATAATTATTAATAGTTGAAATTTTATGATCGTGTCGATTCACATCGTAAATCGCGGCGACTCATAAATTTCACTTTTACAGTGTTTTATTTTTAGCCTACTTCAAAAAGGCGAAGGTTCACAGTTCGATTGGCATTTTTTTTTCTTTTAATCTAAGGTAGTTTTATACTATAAAATGAATACTCGTGCCTTATACATATTTTTTTTTGTCTACAGAACAAAATAAAAAGGGATAAAAATCTATCAATTCTTTTGCTTATATTTTACTGATGATAGAGCGCAGTGTCGCTATGCTATCTCTACGTTTTTTGACGTAGATCGAGGTACATTAAGCCTTACCTGCTTACCTACTTGTTTAAATTCGAGTTGGCAGTACTGGTAAAGCCTCGCCAGTCCGTTCAGTCTAATGTATTTTGAGAGCGACTCTACCAGGATAACCAAATGTCCCACGTAATTAATTGCTTAATTGATGAGCAATTGTACCAGATTTATAACAATCCTTTTATTTTCCTATTTCGTTTCGACCTTCCCCCTTTCCAATTTCAAAGACTTGAAACGACACATGAGAAACAAGTGACGATAACCTATTGACCATCAAGATCGCGGGTCGTCAAACAAATCTTATTAAAAAAGTGTTCCGTTTTTTTTTTCTAATGAATCACTCACCACTGCTCATAGGAGTTGCAGTAATGAGTTAAGCCCCATTTATATGGGAAGAATTGCTTGTCTCGAACATACGATTATCTCAAGGATATAAAAGAGTTGCATCGTGTAAACATTTTCAGAACACGATAACCTTATGTCGGTTATGTCATACGATAATGAAAAGAAACTCTCCCCGTGTAAGTAACTTGCACTAATCTTGTTCGTTCGACAACCCTATTTAATAACATATGGTTGTTTTAAGAAGTAATCTCATATCCTTATTCCTGCTTATTAGATATTTAATTAATTAATAAGGAATATTTAAAGTGCTTACCAATTTCATTGTTTTTTTTAAGTGATTAGCATTAATTACACTTAATTTTATTTGCAAAGTTATTAAGTGATTTAAGGACAATTAGTAGTAAGTATTTTATAATACCACTAAGCTGAAATGACATGGGTTCGAGTAGATATAAAAAAAATAGCCACTCCGTATACACATTACAAATTATTGCTAGTCGACAGTCCATTAATTTCGCATATATTAATTAATTTAAACAGGTTTACCTAAAGATTAATATCGAAACAATACAACTAAATAAACTACAATGTCTAGAGCGTGAGAAAACGTGTGGATAAGTATTGTGCTATTTATAATTTACGCGTCGGCAATTATAAATGCAACAATAGGATATTTCAGACTATAAATAATTCTAAAACTTCAAAGGTATTTTAACTTTAAAAACTAGCGACAAGGAACAAAAAAAATGAATCAAATAACATAACTTAATTGACAGCAACGCGGAAAATATTTAAATATAACCAATACAGATTCGCGTAAACATTACTCGTTTTCGGATTCTAAGAAAGCATTAACATGTGAATTCGTTGACGAAACAGTGATATTAAACCTCATTGATTTGGTTTCAGGAAGAAGTTTAATTAACATGACATTTTGAGACGCTGAGAATTGTTATTTTTTTTAAAGAAATGCAAAGCACGCTAAGGTAATTCTTTGAATCCTTGTTTTTGAAGTTGTATTGTTTTTGGTGCGTTTGGAAAAAAATATGAGAGTAAAATTTGTACGATGCTCGCGCATACTAACAGTCATGGCATGATGACGCTATTTTGTTTTTTATACTCCGAAAATCTTAATCTATTATGTACTTACTAACACTATGGGCTGATTGGTCTGCAATAAAATTATTATTGTTTTTTGTTTATAAATATTTGTACTTGGTCTAATGAAGTGTTATAAAGGTTTATTAATTTGGACTGAATTACGCAGTTAGTTAACCAACTATAACTTAGGTAGCACGTTTTTGAAGTTTTTTTTGGTTTTATTAAAGTTGGTGAAAGGGCATGTGGAGCGAGACAAGGCCGCGGGAAAATAAAACCATTGTACCTACATCAGCAAGTGGCAAAATATATTTTATTAGTCATTACTTCATATTTTATTGTTGAAATAATATTATGTTTCCTTGAATATAGCGTAATAGCATACACTACAGTTTTATATCTGAATTTTAAACATTATTTTTTTTTTGTTTTTCTGTTTATGGTTTTTTTTTTGTACTGAATGGCGAGACGAGTTTTAGTACATAAAATTAACTCTATGGAGACGAGCATGCCATTCGCGTTATCGTATGCGCAGTATCACTGCGCTCGTCATCCTGAGACGTAAGATGTTAAGCCTCATTATGTCCTGTTGTTACTCTGCCTACAAAGACTTTCAAACCGGAACACAACAGTGCACTGCTGTTTGGCGGGAGAAATAGACATTGCGGTGGTACGTACTTAGGCGGCCTCTCACATATGATAGCCATACCACCTGAAATTCGTGTCAAAGGTTTCTATTATATACAGTTTAAATATTGTGTCTT
The DNA here is from genome assembly GCA_949752805.1 of Deilephila elpenor. Taxonomy (NCBI): domain Eukaryota; kingdom Metazoa; phylum Arthropoda; class Insecta; order Lepidoptera; family Sphingidae; genus Deilephila; species Deilephila elpenor. The sequence goes on along the minus strand of OX457107.1, from coordinate 8,842,525 downwards.
TTTCTGTACTTATAATATTGAATTTAGTTCTTGTTTAAACCTTCAATCGGTGTTTTATATGCATTTACATGAGAATCCATTGTAGGTACTCACATTTTATTGACAATAATGCGACTTATTTTTTTAGATCTTGTTCTGGTATCTATACAGATAATGTATAAAGTAGCATTTTAGTTATTTTATCCAATTCAATTGTTCTATTAAGACAAAAGATTTGCATATATTTGCATATTTTTTCAGACATAGAAATAATTATAATTGTACATACAAAGACTTGATGATAACCAATCGTATTTATATTTTTCCCAACCATGTTAGCCAATTACGTTTGAGTATTATTGTTTAATTAACTGTCTCACGTGAAGAATCAAGGATATTTAGTTATGACATAATTACATTAAAGTTATGTTGTTATAATTATACATTATTTTTACATTTACAGATTAAGATAAATTAATCCAAATATATAATTTACTAATATACAATCCTATTTTTTTAATTAATTAATAAGTAAAATAAAAATAAATGTACAAATATGTTAATGATGCCTAAATAATTACATGAATGTCTATAAATTCATTATTATATAATTATTCTATTTCTTATTTTTTCTTTTTTAATAAACACATTAGACTGCCCTCTCATTTTCCTATTTACATATCCATCCAAAGGTTGCCTGTAAGAAATTGCCTAGTGTGATAAGGCCGCCTCTTGTACTATTATTATGCCATTTATTTACTGTAAATGTTTTTTTTTGTGCAATAAAGGAATAACTAACTTACTAACTAACTATATTTGAAATCTCCTTTTAAAATCATTTATTTATTTTAATAGTGGGAAATCCGAGACTTAAACACATGTTTGTATTTTAGTAGTTAATAACAAAAAAATAATTGACTATGAATTTAAACGAGATATTCTAGAATGTCGATGAAAAAATACACTGCGTTGAGTGAGTTTTTGGTAGAAATTTCGTACGCGCAACAAAAATACCTATGTATATTATTTTATCGGCGAACTATTCGCTTGCTTACAAATGTCACATTTTTAAACAATATACTCGTATTAAAGAATATAATAATGAACATACATAAACTCTTCCCAGAAGGGGTAGGCAGAGGTGCTACCAGGACTGAGGACACCCACATTTCGCCTTGTATGTTCCGTCCCATGATGTGATAGGGGGCGTGCTAATTGCCATATCGGGCACAAATTCCTGACTCCGGGAGGATAATGAATAGAAAAATCCTATATCATATTGTGCGACCCGGGATTCGAACCCGAGACCCCAGCTTTGTAGTCGTACCGTAGTACAACTACGCCACTGCACCCAGGCAGCCAAAAATAATTAAGGAATTTATTAACTAAATATAATAAATAATTAATGTCAATATTATTTCACTATTTTATCTTTATATTTCACAATTGTAATTACGGTTCCAAAAAAAATTTAAAGGCAGCGTTAACTTATTAGATAGTAGATATATTTTTGCCATTCACTTTATAAACCAAATTACGAAATTTTAATATGTTAAAATATTCGTATTCGCATCAATTCATATATGTATTCATATACGTATGTAATCATGTCAATCGATATAAAATGCGAAATAATGTGAAAAATCTTCGTAAGTGTCTAATCATTAATAAAATTATTTTTTGTCACATCAGTTCGACGACCTCCAGGATAGCCGACACATGGCCTGAGCGAAAAAAGATTGGTTGAGAAATAAGATCGATTTTTGTATAAGGCAAAAGTAGTGACTTGGAAATATAACACAGACCTTAGGAAGCAGCTAAGCAGAAGCTTCCAAAAGCTCTGGGTGTTTTGGAAATCTGTGTTCAGCAGTGGACAATTTGCGTATACTATACAGCCCTATCGTAATTCCAATAAAGTGTTTTAATAGAATACTCGCCACTGCAACTCCGGTGAGCCGGAAACAACAGGCATGCATTGTAAGTATTGACACCGAGATCTTAAGCTCTGCAAGACGGACGAATACTCAAACGCCACTTAAATATTATGTTGCACTGAACAACGAAAGTCCCGCTTAAATATACTGATTACTGATGAGACTCTTAAAACTTCTCTCCGTAGAAATGTAGAAGAAATTAATCTAGAGAAATAATACCCTTGGATAAAAATATTTTTACAACTACAAACATCGGTTGATTATAAAGTTAAATATTTTTGTCCCATTAGGTACCTATTTGAAACGTCATATGAGGAAGCTTATCCTAGCAGTTATGCTCCTTTCACGGCTATTAGTTTATAATATAGGAAGTGCACGAAGCAATCACTTCGATTAATTCGCATTAGTGATAACCATTATCTGTTTGAGTGAAGTGAGTAACGTTTATATCATCAATAGCATTTTTTATTATTAAAAATATTATAAGTGAATGAATGAAAAAAATAATTTAATTCCAAATAAATACTTATTTTATAACAAACCCGTCTACTGCGTTTCGATTGCCGCGCAGAAAACAAGTTTGTGTGATGAGCAAGTGTTGCTTTTGGGGCTGGCAAATTTAAATTTCCAAAAAGTTTTTCACGCATATAGACTGCAATATTTATTATTCATATTTAACCCAAGTTATTTTTTATTAGTCTTGCCAAAAGATTTTATGCTGAACACAAACGCGTAACATTTTTATTTCATACTAGAAATGTGTGACAAATAAAAAAAAAACACTTAGCTTAAGACGTGCAAAAACAATTATTATAAGTCAATAAACTATTTATTGATGTTATATGTGTGAGATGTAATCACAAATTATTTTTCGTAAACAGAATTAGCCAAAAATAAATGACATGACGTGCTAATTATCCTAATTAAACATAATATAACCACAAAGCTCACGTAAAGAAATTTCCGATAGCTCTTACCTTTCGAAACTCGATCTAAATATACACCGAAAGCAAACAATAAACCGCAAATTAGGACACCAAACTACGCTTTGCTAAGCTGCACGAACCACTTGAAATAACAAAACGCATTCACAAAGGGCAACGACAATATCTTTGAATTTTCATTGCACCGCGTTCGATTTTCAAATAGTTATTTATCAGCCGATATCGCGCACACAGCACTTGGCGCGCAATGTTGTACTGAGCGATGTCGAGTCGGTTCGGGAGCGGGCCAACTGTTGACTACCGTAGTCGGTGGAGCGCTTTAGGGTTCCGTTCCTGAAAAACCGCATCAACAACTACACGTGCGAATCGTCGACCGAACGAGATTCATGACTCTTTGTTTTTTATATTTTTTTTGGTTCTATTATCTGTGGACCGGAATCTCTAAATGTAAATTTTATGATTTTAAACTATGCTATGACTAGCTTTAAGATTTGACATATATTTGTGTCAATTAATTTCTAGATCAAAACAATAGCTATAACAATTTATATGTAGCATCAATGATTGTTAAATGAAGAGTGAAATAAATTATATTAGTCCCCTCAAAACATATTTTAGATTTCCTATCTGAAACAGCAATCTCTAGGTTTTTTTCGAAACTGGAATACAAAATTTGAAATGGTGATCAAACTAATAGTCTTAACGGTATTTACACAGTTATTATACTTCTGATTATATCTATAAAATGCGTTTTATGATTCCTAAAAAACTGCATCATTAATGTATAAAGTCTCTCGACTTTTCGCGTCTCTTCCGAACGAATAATGTTGGCAACGATGCATGCAATTTAATTTAATTTATTTTTATCAATAGTCACAACGCTGACGTTCATAATATCAAATTTAAAATCCGATAAGATTTAATTACCAATTTGAGAGCAGAAGTAAAATAAATGCAATAATTTGTTAATTATTGTATGTACTGTTGTACACTTTAGGAGGTGAACGATCTTTGTGGACTTCACGTCTGTTGACACCAAGACATTTTGTAGCCTTATTCCTTATACCAATAGCCTTAATAGCCTTATACAAATTCCTGGTAATTACTTCAAAGTTATTTATAGTCTTATTAGAGGTAAAGCAAAAACTGTTGATTTTTTTGCCACGATCAGAGACGTATTTGGGGTGATTTCTTTCCAATACATAGAGTACGAATTCATCAGTACAGTATGGGTGTTAAATAATAAATAAATAAATACACCCAACAGTCACACACATACTCCCGACTCTACATTAAGATTAATTAAGTCTTGTGTCGCAGGTATCAGAACTACGAGAGACTTTTCGTTCTCACAAACACCCAGACCCGAAAGAAATATTTGTGGGCCGCACAAACATTTCTCTCGGTGCGGGGATCGAACCCGCGGCCTCTCGTTTCACAGCCGGCGTCTAACCAACTGCGCCACGGAGGCTGTCAAATTACACATATAATTTTATTATCCTGGTTCCTTAAAACCTACTGTGAATAGTATAAGTGCGGCAAAAAAAAACATTATGAAAGTAAAATTAGTTTTATTTCAATGTGTAACATTCGCATAAATCTAAGAAACGATGAACACACATTAACTTATGATGGAAAGTAATAGCCACCCCTCATGAGCATCTATAAGGCCTAGTAAACCTTAGAGGCTTTACTGACATTTGAAGATTGGGAAAAGACAGCATATCCTCTATGAGACCTCTGCAGGTAATATGACTATCCAGATTTACACTCTAAAGCGTTCTGATGATCAATGACGTCCACTCTAAGGTAACAGTTCCCAGTAATTACATTCTCGTGCTTTTCAAACAGTTTCACGAATTGTCCCAGGAGTTAAGACTCAGGCACCCAGTATCTGAACGCTTGTCACGATTACGGGCCATGTTAGGGTCACCTTCAATAAGGTTCATGACACTCTCAATCACCGCGATCAACGTAATTCATCTTTTTTTTTCACATGCAAAATGAATGCATTGTAAATGAAAGAAGCCGTAATTTCGAAAACCTTGGTAAAATTACTCTGAATCGCTTTGTTTAATGGACAATTTTTTCTACAGTTTACAAAAGTCTGGTACTCTTGTTTTACTAGGTGGTCGTTTAATAAACACAATTACGCAAATTCTAACACAGCGACTAACCAACACATCTACTTTGATCTTACGGTGTTCCAGCTGAGTAAACTTGAGCGCCTAAAATGTCTGTATTAGGTTAATATGGCACGCGTAAATATTGTCTTGACTCCGAATGCCGAGATAAACTCAAATGGCTTCCCATAATCTAGCACCGGATCTGTTTCTCGCTCTTGTAGGATTATTTAATCCAGTATCAACGTGAGAGTGCGTGGTGGCCTGTTGATAAAGGATGAGAAGCGACTGCTAACACGTTCACGGGGGTAGCGAGTTCAAATTCCTGGGTTCATCTCTGAATTTTCGGAGTCATGTGTGTATTGATAGTCAATCACCCCACACTATAATGTTGAAGGAAAACATCATGAAGAAAACAGCTTGACTGTTTTGAAATAAAAACTGTTTTTTTAGGTGATGTGAATTGGTCTAGAACTCTAGACCCTCCTCTAAGGTATAAAACTTCCAATCTATGATACCTACATATATTATCTTATTTTTACCAAATCAATTATTTTCATGAATACAAGTGATATTTTCAACGTACTCGTAAACAAAATCAAGAATTTTGTTTGTAACGGTTTTAAAATTAATAAGATCGCAGTTTAATTCAGTGGTGGTCACTCGTCATACCCCTAATAAATCTGTCTTTAAATTGTTCTAAATAACAACATGATAAGCAACCGGAATTTGTTTTAAATATGCCGTTTAGTTGAACCCGAAAAGATATTAGCAGTCATAAAACCTTTGAAATTTATTTTCAATGACCGGATATTTGGCTATTTAAATGTGTCAACATGGCTGATACACATAAAAACGTTTATGGATATGTGTTTCTATTAATATATCACAAACAAATCCACGCATAAATATTTTATTAATTGCACTAAATTTTGTATATTATTTTGTATTATTTTCAATGTATTGTAGATCGAAGGTTTACTATCAAAAGTCAACTAATAACACTAAAAATTCATTCACAAAAAATACATTGACTCCGAATAAAGACTAGTGCAAAAAATGATAGTTATGTAGAACTTTATAACACTTATATCTTGTGGTGTGTTTGTAATTGTTAGACTTCACATACTTTGAAAACTCTTGCGTATAAATCCTAGATTCGCAGGCTTATAACGTTTCCTTTGGGTTTAATGCAAGCGATAAGTATGCTCACATATTTTAGTATTTACAATAAGCTCGAACCCGCGACTTATCCGGTAGAATCATCCGCTTCCAACTGCGCTAACACTCTGTCATAAAACAAAAATACAATGTGTTAGTATTATCTTTTTCAATATCTGCACATATTCAATATTTCATTTCCAATTACGAAATAATCAACTGTCGGGACTACGGAACAAATACAATTATGATTTATACTCCAAAAGAAAAAAAACGCTTTTAAAAATCTATTTATTTAATCATACGGAACCAATCACAAAATGTAAAGCGACACTACTGAAGCAATGTTTGTACATGCGCGGGACCGACGTTCGGAGGGCGCATGTGTTCCCGTGCTTCGGTTTTACCCTATTAAAATTACTCACGTCACAGTTTCACTGGCTTCCCTTTGAAAATAACCAAGTTAATACATGTGCCATATTTAATCTTATTTATTTGTATGCTGGTTTATAGTATATGCAGGAGCTGGACTATAGTCTATGGATCTACTTGGTTTTTTATATATGTATATAGTTTACAAGCCAGAGTACTTTTTGTACAGGAAAAAATATTTTTTAATTAATAACTGGGAATATTGAAAACGATTGAGAGAATAGGCGATTAATTGAATATTCAAGTTATATAACATACATACATACATAAACTCACGCCTTTATCCCCGAAGGGGTAGGCAGAGGCGCCACCAGGACACCCACATTTCGCCTTGTATGTTCCGTCCCATGATGTGATAGGGGGCGAGCCTATCGCCATATCGGGCACAAATTCCTGACTCCGGGCTGATAATGAATAGAAAAATCCAATATCACTTTGCCCGACCCGGGACTCGAACCCGGGACTTCAGCTTTGTAACCATACCGTAATACAACTACGCCACCGAGGCAGTCAGTTATATAACCGATACAATATTTCGAAAATTCGGTATCGTAATTCCAAACTGGAAACAAATCAAATAACTATCATGTAGCTATCGTTCAAAGCAATATTTTATCCAACCATATCTATAGATTTGATCGGACAGGTGCAGTATCAATTTATATGCCTATGTACAAATTCCTTGCCTTGATACTCGCTTTAAATAGATCAATTTTATTACAGATCAAAAGAAAACGACAATAATTAAATAATAAACAAATACACCCAATAATCAGATACATACAAACATAGTCCTAACCTTATATAAGTGTGTTATATCGAGTTTTGTGTCGTGGGTATAAAAAACTACAAAAGACTTTTTGGTTTCACAAACACCCAGACCTGAAACAAATAACTGTAGATCCAGCAAATATTTATCTCATTGCGGGGTCGGACCTGCGGCCTCGCATTTCACAGCCGGCGTCTTACCAACTGCGCCAAGGAGTCTGTCGATTTATTTCCACGACAATCCCGGTTTCATTAGAAATGTAATAATACCACATGAAATCAATACGCATATGTATGCTATTACAAAATTAAATCATGCTCATCTGCCGTCACGGCTTGCCAAATATTCACACGAAATAAGTGTCCAACAAAGTACTACATTTTACATTTGGACTGTAGCCAATTACATGCAACATTTCTATATTTAATTTCACTTTTAATGCTCATAAATTTCGAACACGTGTATTTTGTAAAGCGTTTATTTAATACCGTAGGTAAATGTCATATATTTAATTACTATAATTAATTAAGAGGACCAATTAAACCATGATTAAATTATTAACATGCAAAGGGAAAATCTAAATAGAATATCCATCTGTAGGGCACTGTTCGGCGGCCACACGGACAGGAGATATATCATTATGGGTGTATGGTGTATTCGTATGTACCGCTTCATGTCACAAGGCCGAACAATTTGGACCTAAGTCAACTTATTTTATTCGTCGAAGCAAAGAACACTTTATGCCCGTAAACAAGTTTACAGACGAATGTAATCTGCATTTTAATTTAGTTCGCCCCTATTTACAATGCAAACGTGACATGACGTGACAAACAAAAGACAATGGATTTTAATTAACGAATATAGAAGAGTGTATTATGTGAATCAGAAATGTGCCTACCTGAAATTACATCATCTATTTTTGACCGACTTCAAAAGAGGAGGTAATCAATTCGACTGAATTTTTTTTTTGTATGTTTGTTACTCGATTACGCTGGTATTTGGGATCCGATTTTAAAAATTTCTTTTTTGTCGGAAAGCATGATGTACTAGGTTGGTACCATAAAAAATTGGTGAAGACCTGATGAATATCTTTGGTCCTGAAGACCAGAACTCCTCAAAATTGAACGGTACAGCAATAATTCTTTTTGCACCTGGTTCAGTATAAGTGTATTACTACAAAGGGGGGTTAAAAGGGGAAAGGCGTGTAGGGGGGGTAGGTAAAAGATAAAGATTCAATATAAAAGTTTTACTATAAACAGTAGGTGAAGAAGAGGGAGAGTAAGAGAAATAGATACGTAAATTACCGACGTAAACTAAGAGAATCCGACCTGGTCAGTGTCTAACAATAGCGGATATCATGATTATAATGACTTACAATCTTCTCATAATTTCACAGCAATAATATCATGTTTGGTCTGAAGGATTCGTAAATTTTAAAGACTACGTTTTGATTATATTATGATCACCTTTCTCATCATTACGATGCCTATGAAAACTAAAAAGGGACAAATAAAATAATTTTTAATAAAAAATAAAAACCGACTTCAAAGTGCTACTACAAAGTAACAAATAATATATATTTCATCGTGCTAGTACACAATGATTAATGTTCTTATTGACTTGACTAGCTAACAAATCTTAAATACGTAATATTTTGAAGGCGGGTCGCTAAATAACAAACACGTATAAATTTAAGCAAATGTTACACCATTTGATATTACATGTAGATCCTGCAATGTTGGCTCAGAAAGGCACGTAAGTAAATTAAACAAAAATGAATATAATGTGCTAATCCAACGTGTAAATTTATTGAAGTTTTGATAGAATTTCTATGTGTCTTATATGTGTGTGGTAGCCTGTTGATAATTATCTAGATATGATCCACGAGACGGTTGACCACCGTCTCGGTTATAATTCCAGGGTATACACCTCCGGAATTATCGGAGTCACTTGTGTGTTGATGATATTCAATTACCAAACTCTTTAATAGTGATATATTTAAATCATAGTCAGGAAACCTGCATGACATAAAGGCATTTAAGTACAAGAAAGGGTATGTTGTGTCCCATGCTCAACAGTGGACGATTACGGCCTGATATATTAAGACAAATTAATATTCCGTGTAAATCTTGCGTGTTTTTCGCTAGAATTTCTTTAACAAATTAATGTTAAGCGTAAGGCGTAGGTACATGTTCGGCACTTAGCGACCCGCCTTCAAAATATTACGTATTTAAGATTTGTTAGCTAGTCAAGTCAATAAGAACATTAATCATTGTGTACTAGCACGATGAAATATATATTATTTGTTACTTTGTAGTAGCACTTTGAAGTCGGTTTTTATTTTTTATTAAAAATTATATAAATAAATAATAAATAATACACCCAACAGTCACATACATAGTCCTGACCCCACACTAAGATCGAGTCTTGTGTCGTGGGTATCAGAAACTACGAGAGACTTTTCGGTCTCACAAACACCCAGACCCGAAACAAATACCTGTGGATCACACAAATATTTGTTTCGGTGCGGGGATCGAACCCGCGGCCTCTCGTTTCACAGGCCGGCGTCTAACCAACTGCGCCACGGAGGCATTATTATTATTAATCTTGTCAGCTTACAAATTAATTATTTAACATTTTTTCTAGAATACAAACAGGTTATTATTCAAATATGGACGGGAATGGCCAATTTAATGCAAATCATTTTGAAATTTTCAAATTTATTACTTATTTCTTATAGATTTCTTTTACTTTTTTCTATACCTATGCAAATGCTAGCTGATTCCAAAGAGTACAATGATAAATAAATCACTTACATGTAGTGTAAATGCACTGTTGTGTTCCGATTTGAAGGACATTGTAACCAGAGTCAGTAGAGTAACGAGACTTAACATCTTATATCTTAGGATGGTGAGCGCAGTGAAATGACAAACATTGCTTTGTAATTCATGGTGTTGTTTGGTTTTGCTTCTGTCCATGAGCGGTCGAATCGCTTACTGTCAGACGAATGACATGCTCGTCTCGCCGTTCTTCGCCATAAAAAAACATACATTCCGGCAGTGAGAGCGATCTTATTTCGGTATTAAAATCGCAATGAGATTAAAAAACAAAACATTTTAAAAATATTTCGATACAAGTTTTCCACTTCCATCCACTTAATTATACGGTAATGTGAAACCCGAAAGCTGAACTGGTAGGTTCATTCCACAGGCTTCCTGGCAGGGTTGCCAACCGTAACATAAAATATAGTAAACATTGTAAGTACATAATACCTATTGTATTTCGGATCTACGCACTGAACAGTTGTGGAATAATTGCCATATTATGTAATGTATCAAATAATTATAGTACCTAGTATGTAAAAGTTATACTTTTTTATTTAATGAACCAATCAGCAAAAGCAAATATTCCTCGCACTGTAAAACTCGTTATTTATTTATTTATTTTCAAAAAAAAAAATGTTTTATCCCCTCCTCTTACCGTCTCTATCTCCCCCTACATAGTAATAATCATAAAATCAGTTCCATTAATGTTTCGTCTTTGTCGACACTCGTTTTTTGCAATGTGAATTGTCGTCCGCATAATCCTGCGTGTGCAATTATCTCTTTGCTACTGATTTTGTCTATATTATATTATAATTTCTAAAGACTAATAATGGTCCAACTTTAAAAAAAAAATCAGAGGAAACATCCAAAGGAATTTGACAACCCTAAACTTTTTTCGAGGAAATAGCCCAAAATTGTATACTGGAATAACAAGTCCCAAATGTTATCTAAAAATACTACACGTTATTTCTTATTGATTTACATTAAATGCCTTTATATACATTTCGTGTGATAATATAAAATTTAAATTAATTTATCACAAAAAATAACTGGATATTTAAAGTTTTGACGCATTTATGTTGACGACGCAATAATGTTTACAGAAAATATAAATACATGAGTACTTGTAACATACATAACACATATAATCGTCACGCCTGAATCCTATAGGGGTAGGCAAATACTATGAATCACTTTACGTGAACGTTTGCCATAATACGACAATCATATAGCAAATATCGCATCCGACAATCTCAACAAAAACTTTCTCCGTGAAAATGGGGCTTATTCGTATAATTTAAACGGTTCAAAACACAGTGTGAAAGACTATTTGAATAAATAAATATTTTCTACGTTGGATTATTTTTATTATTTATATTAATTTCTTTGTTTTGCTTTTGACTGCCTCGGTGGCGTAGTTGTATTACGGTACGGCTACAAAGCTGAGGTCTCGGGTTCGAGTCCCGGGTCGGGCAAAGTGGTATTGGATTTTTCTATTCATTATCAACCCGGAGTCAGGAATTTGTGCCCGATATGGCGATAGGCTTGCCCCCTATCACATCATGGGACGGAACATACAAGGCGAAATGTGGGTGTCCTGGTGGCGCCTCTGCCTACCCCTACGGAGATAAAGGCGTGAGTTTATGTATGTATGTATGTTTTGCTTTTGTATTTGTACCAACAATAAACTTTTTCTTTCTTTCTTTCAAATAATATTTTTATTGGGTTAATATGAGTTTCAATGGCAGATAAGAGCAGAAATGTCCTGCGCCATTAGAACCGGCAGTGTGGGAACGACAAAAAATATTTAATCGTCTGCGTGTTTCATATTAAGGTAAATATTTGTATTTTTGTGCTTAAATGTTTTACATGCAATTCTAAAAAAAGTGTGTTTCATAATAAATATTCATAATTTGTTTAGACTGGTTTGCATCCTTCCGTATAATTATAACTGTTTTGTGTATGTCAGTTTGTGCGCTTGTAACTACGGACCTGTGCTGTGAATTATAAAATTGCTTTTTTAATATGTGTTAACGTTTTATGGACATTTACTTTTGCATAGATATCAAGATAATTAATTAAATGTAAATAATCATTATTCAAAATTACTAACAGGCAGTACTTAGTAGTACGGCGGTTGTAAGATGAAAGAAAAAAGTTTATCAAAATCAAAATAATACCCAGGCATAATCAGGCCAAGCCGTTAGTAACCTACAAATGCAACAAGGCGTGACTAACTCGTGCTAAAAACGTAGCGTCAAAAGAAATGAAACTTCAAACTGTATTTAAGATTTTTTAGAATAAAACAGAAATAATCTAAACGGGGATTTGAAACTTAATTACTTATTTAAATATAAATTATGTATTGTATGCATTTAAATGGATGCAGGCCACTTCCAACAGGTCAATTTGAAGATCTTTGGGGAAGGCTTATGTTCAGCAGTGGACTTCCTGTGGCTGAAAAGAGAAAAAAGAAAGAGATGCATTTAAATACATTTTTATGCAATAAAATAATAAAGTGTGTATTGAGTGTCAAACTGTATTTCTAGCTAGTCAATCACCACGCACTATAATGGTGGCGGATAACATCGTAACCTGCATGCCATGGCGATTTCTAAAAAATTCTAAAGTACGTCAAAATTCACTAGGCCAGCATGGTGGACTGTGGCCTAACCCCTCTCAATCATATTCTCAATTGCAGAGGAGGCCCGTGCCATGCAGTGGGACGTACCTATATGGGCTGATACAGAATAGAATAGAAATAGGTATTAAAACGTCTCATGATATCTGTTAATTGCTTAATTGGTAAATATATAAATGGTTTAAATATATCATAAAATAATAGTTAGTCCTGGTCCAAGCTGGAATTTCAGTTTCAAAAATTAAAGAAATATTTTGTTCTTTAGAGTTTGTCCGAGAATCAAACCCGCAGCCTCTAATTTCGCAGCTAGCGTCTCGGCCACTTCGCAAAAGACACCATCGAAATTTCATCAAATGAAAATCGCTTTAAACCGGCGCAAAATGAGATCAAGGTAAAAAGATGAGCTATGTCCGCTTCGGCTTACATATGACCTAACACCGCATATTTCTTACATCAACACATTGAATTAATATTTCTAAATAGGAAATAACATTTCTCCACCCTTTAATGACAAAATCGACCTTAATTGTAATACTCTTGATTATACCACACCCGGAAGGCTGAGTATAAAACCCTAATTGTTTCTCGAATGTTAACAAAAACAGGTGCAATTTTCTCCGCAATTTGTAACTGTTACCTAGGAAATGATTTGTGTTCCACATTCGTAGACTAATTGTAAGAAAATTATTCAATATTATGATCAAACACTTGACTGATGTAAATCTGATTATAATTATTATGTTGTGAAGATAGAGCCATGGTGTAATATACTATGTATTACAGGAGAAAAGAGCCGGCTCAAGCTAAATGCTATTACAGTCGCAACTCGCAAGTTGCAGTCGTATTACAGTCGTTAGGTGAATGAGATTTCGGAATGTCCCAATATATCCTTCCTCCTTTCTTCCTTTTTTATTACTCTTCACTCCTATTAAAAAGCCCAGCTAAGTATTTGTGACCCAGTAGGTATTTGTAATTTTTCGCAGGCAGCAATGATCACTTACTATTAAGCGTGCCGTTTGCTTGTTTGCCCGAAATATTGCCTCATCGTAGTAAAATTATTTCATATACTTCTGCTTTACACGGGGAGAGTTTCTCGCCACGAAGATACGATCGTTGTTAGGATATTAAAAAGTTGCGTCGTTTAAACGTTTGCCAGAACATGATAATCCTATAGCAAGTATCCGATAATGGCATTCGATTCTCGCTTGAAATCAAGCTAGAAACTCTCCCGTGTATATGGGGCTTTAAGTGTATAATATTGGCGCCTGACGTAAATATAAAAGCAATTTAACTTTCTGAATAAATATAACTTTATGAATTACGAACTTGTCGAACTCTCGAAATAAAATGATTTATTGTTATTTATCTTTTGGGGTCAGGAAAAATGTTTGAAAACTATTAATTGAATAATTGAAATTATCGGTGCCTCTGCTTGCTAACATTGTCTATTATTAGTTTTATTTCTTAATTTTTTACATTTTTAGCATCACAAAAGTAATTATATTGTAATAACATAGCGTGTCCATATACCAGTAAATTATCCATGAAAATACAATGACATTTGAACTATAAGGAAGCGAATAAATCACAGTTTTGATTGTTCGAGACTGCTTGACCTATAAAATGTTGTTTGGGTCGGCGGCCACAGATAATATTTAATATATCATAAAAGCTAACATTCCGTATGCTAGGTCAATCAATTTTAGTATTATTTTGCATTTTTAAACCAGTATGTGGTTTAAACTGCGTTAGATTTCATGTGGCAGTCATAATATCTTATCATATTCACTGTCCCAAAATGTCGCAAACAAACAATTCACCTTAATCTAATATGCTCATTATATACAATCAAATTGTATTTCTAGCTAGCAATAAAATTGTGATTGTCATCTTGGGCGATTACGTCACAAAGGGTGCTGGAAATCGCTGGTCACAGATCGCTCTAGTTGCAGCAAAACCCTTGAGAAAAACCTTAAGTCAGCAGTAGACTACCCGTGGCTAAAATTTTGTCCGCTTATAAATTGATCTTATAATATATCGTTTCCGACGCTTAGCACTTAAGCTCTCTGCGCTTCGAAGTAGACTTCATTAGGTAAAATACCGTGTAGGTGGTTTGACTGTCACTACCCGCATTTTAGAATACTGAGGCAAGGGCAGGACCACCTTACATTACTTGACTTTTGTTCACCAATGAGACGTGTATGGACTAATCTAGGTCTAGACTTTAAATCATAGTCTTAATCAATTGCAAAACAATGACTACAATTACTATTTATATGTCAAAGCAATTCCTGTTACTATATAATTATTAAGGGTTAAAAAATAAGGGTCGAGCATGTCTGTCAAGGGTCATTCTGTTATTTAGATAATGCCCAATGTGTGATAAACTATGGTCGGGTTATTAATAACATGTTTACCATTTATTTTTAGAAGGGGCTCATTCCAGTTCTGTTGGTGCTGACAAGAACTGTCGTGTTCAGAATTTCGTCGACATTATTATACGAAAAATAATTTGAAAAGTTTTCAATATTGGCATAATTTGTTTACGCGTTGGGAATATGAGGGCTCGGATTACTTTGGTATAAAAGACCGTCTTCCTACGTTATTTCGACATTCCATGACTGTCTTTGTAGGAAGTGTTGAGTTTCTAAACTACCGAGTACAAAAGGTATGTACATTTTAACAAAATTGTTAATTACTGTATTTTTTTTACTATTAAATGAAATTAATATATAGGTACGTTGGCGTAATCGTAATGTATTTTTCTAAATTAACATAACAAAAAGTGTCACTAATTCGCCTCTACATTTAAGTGTTTTAATATATTTTTTCAATTATGATAAATTTTCTAATTAATTTCATTTTAAAATATAGTGATGCGAACATACTGCCTTCCTCTAAAATATTCCATTTCATCAAATTTCTAAAGTGTAAACATTTTATCAGGTGCTTATAATTACCGAGTCATAATTAACTCGATAATAATTCAAATTAGTTAGGTACATCGTTCAATGCGGAATGTTATCTTATGGGAAAACAGGGAGCTATACAGAATTGTAAACAATGATAAGATTGTTAACTTTTATCTTTTTTTTGCCTATAGATATATTCTGCAGTCTTTTTTTATTTATTTAACATGCTTAAGAAAGTTACAAATATGTTTGTTAGAAAATAACATCAAGAAACCACTATGGTTTGTATTTATGTTATCAGAGTTGACAATGAGTTAATCTATTAAGTAACTAAACAATTATTCTTATTATGGGGTGTATTTAATATTAGCATTATTAGTAGATAATGCGGTAACCACAATAACATTTCAATTTCGTTCCAGGTTGAAACTTCAAAATGATGACGAAATGCATTACTTTAATATTTCTGGTAGCGAGTTGGCAGAACACTGCGTGTGGTCACATACTGACATCGGATTATTCGGAACTTCCACTATCTTACTGTATGAAGAATCTTTTTCACAGTG
The DNA here is from genome assembly GCA_949752805.1 of Deilephila elpenor. Taxonomy (NCBI): domain Eukaryota; kingdom Metazoa; phylum Arthropoda; class Insecta; order Lepidoptera; family Sphingidae; genus Deilephila; species Deilephila elpenor. Next base: position 8,826,239 of record OX457107.1, on the reverse strand, counting down.
TCGAAGTACTGTGCTCTCTATACAGCGAGTCGTCAGGTAAACATCCTCTTTTTAATAATTTACAAAGCTAGTATCTATGTGGGAACAGGCTTATGTCTGCTGGGTGTATTAATTAATTATTTGTGAATATGTATTAAAGGATAATTATATTATTATGTAATAAAGAGGCACTGACAGAAGAGAGAAGAAGTTAAAGGATTATTGGTTTTAACATATTATTTACCTACTTGAGAGACTATGGGTTACACTTTTAGTTGACCCTTAATCGTAATTTTAAAGACCTACAAATTAATATTTAAAATCACTTTTGTAGTATCGTAATTGTACTTTCCTGTTTTTAACGGAGCTCCAATGAGCATCAATATGCTTAATTCGCTAAACGGTGGCGGTAAACCATATAGAAGAATAGCATAAGTAATATGCTACGGTCTCGACGCATCAAGTGAATGCATAGCAAAGGCGTTTTGCTACAACCAATAATTAGTAGATACCTTTGAGGACAATGGACATTATATTAATTTTATTTTAACAATTTATTACAGATATTTCCCAGGAAACACCGCTGTTTGATTTAAAGAAATGGGAATTAAGAGAAGCGGTAGTCAAAAATTGCTGCACAAAGCCCTGTACTCTCTCCGAACTGTTGCGGCTTTGCTAAACAAAATGGAATTTATGTAACATGAAGAATACCAGCATTAGTATTTAAATCCATAATAAAACAATTAATGCCGAAAAATTATAAGATATAAATAATATTTAATCAACAGCCACCTGCTGTCAACATAAGATCTCCTTGCTATATTTTTAGGGCTGACAACACGAAAATAAAATGGCGCCGTAAATCACGACCAAATTCGTGCCTGTGCCGTGCATCTATAGCTGTATTGTTTAAACGTACTGAATTAGTAAGTCAAATGATGAATGAAATGTTAAAACAATAATCTAATGGTTGCCTAAAACCCGTCATTAAAAACGGCGCAATCACAAATGCATCTCCTACTAGAAAATGTGCGCCTGGTGTCTATGGTCGTGGTAAAAAGTTGAACTACGTATAAGATACAATCTTTGTGAAATTAATTACAATTAACTTTGCGCTAAGAACTGACAAAAATATATTTAATTTTATAGCTTAGGGACCTGATGTATAATAACAATGTGGATCTTAGTTGTTAATTTAAGTACATAGAAATGAAGAAAAATCATTGACACATTTTAGCTATAATATACGGGGTATATCAAGACCGCGACCGAAAACGAAGCCAGGAGGTAGTATTAGTGATATCAAACACAATGCAAGTAAAAATTTTACAAAAAAACACGTCACGTTTTTTTTTGTTATTTTTTACATATCGTCGTATTTGAGTGATTTAACATAGATTTTCTAAAATAATGACGTACATCGCTTAAATTTTAAACACGCAATGGTACGTAAGGGTTTAAATTACTATTTTTGCAAAAACTAGGTATGTACCCCAAAAAACGATGATTTTTAAAAAATTGTAAAAAAAAATCCATCGCTTATTTTGAAAAATTTTTAGTTGCATTGTAGCCGCTAGCGGTCTTGATATACCCTGTATACCTACCAGAGGTACGTACATTATCAGTGGATAATGTATTAACTCCTCCCAAATTAAACCTATGACCGTATTAATTGTTAACAGACTCCAAAAAATTAGATAGAGATATAGTTAATGCTAATAAAAATACATTTATGACAATATAGTACTACCTGACTAGAATAGATAAAACTCATAAACGCTTTAATGTTAAATGCAGCGCTTTTTCTTCCACGTTTAAAAAAATGTTAAAACATATTATAATGAAGTATTGCTTGCTTAGATAAAGTACTTACATTGTTTTAACGCTAAATAGTATTGCTAGCAAAAAAAATATTAAATATTCTTACTGTGGTAGACGTTTCTAATTCCCTGATTGGGTTATTATGATGCATAAGTATAAATTGTGAATAAATTATTTAATATACATCTATTTATTTCAATTATATCTTACCTTGTCGCAAATTATCCGGAATCTTCCCGTGATCCTATTCTTTTAAAAATATAGTGTAAATATATCTTCCCGCTCCATCCAAAGGTTGTGTAGAAGAGATCGCCGCCGTTAGCGATAAGACCGCCACTTGCACTACCGATAATTTATATGTAACCTTTTTCTGAATCATTATTTTTCTGTTATGTCTTTTTAATGGTGTACAATAAATAAAATAAATAAATAAGTAAATAGTGTTTAAATTACGAAAATAGTTGAAAGGATTCGAATTCATTAGGATAGCGACCTTAACAACACAAGCAACAAAACCATGTTTTGACATTTTACAGTCAGGTTCAGCTTTACAGAAGTTTGGTTTAATGATTCCGACAAAGTCTCGCTAGTCGACAAAACTGAGAACTGCGCTCCATATTCTCTCTCTGTCACTCCTATGTAGCATACTATTTTCCTTCTCGCCTCAGAGTCCTATAGAGATTGATACACGTTCGCCGCTTCTTTAACGAATATCTTCTCCAGTATGGCTTAATGAGTAGTGCAAATAAAAAACTGTCAATTTGTTTCAGTGTTTATTCATTTCTACAAATGCAACTCATTAACCGGATACTGCAAAATCACATCCTTATGACTATGGTCTTTATATTCTAAAAAATATAAAAGTAAGACATAGTTAATAAAACTTTACAGGATATCTATTTACAAATGATACTTAAAATAATGAATTCAGTGCTAACTCCTTAACTCACGCGTTAAAACAAGCGAGAGTTTAATTGAAAAATAAACCGTAATGTCCATTGCTATCTTAATATTATTAGATACGTCGACTCGAACATACTCTCGTTCCTGAAAAGGTAGACAAAACAAAATAAATATATTTATGTATAAAAAGACGGACCAGACGCGGCTGCCTACATGTTCACGGTGGTCGCGGGTTCAAATCCCAGGGCACACCTCTGACTTTTCGGAGTTATGTGTGTATTGATAGTCAATCACCACGCACTTTAACGGTGAAGGAAAACATCGTGAGGAAACCTGCATACCGTAGCGATTTTAAAGAATTTCTACGGTATGTAAGTCCGCCAACCCGCACTAGGCCAGCGTGGTGGACTATATGGCCTAACCACTCTCAATCGATTCTCTCGATTGTAGAGTAGGCCCGTGCCCTGCAGTGGGACGTATATGGGCTGATATAGATATAGATAAAAACTTGAATAACAGCGCTGCGGGATTAATACGAATATAAAATATGTATGTTACACTCTGAATATTTATAATCCGAATTAAATCACGCTTGTAGTTTATATAGACTTTATCTATAGATAGTTTTAAAACCTATTTTACTTATCGATTGTTTTGTCTCTTTCGAACGACTTTTGAATTCAATTTGAGCAAAGAAGATAAAACCTTCGATAACTAAAATAAGTTTTAAAACTGTGTATGAATAAGGCCATATAAATATCCCCCCACTATGTAATACTATGGACAGTCTATCTAGAGACTATGATCACGCATTTTCGTTCTATATTACTTTTAAATCGGCTAGTTTTATGAACCCCTGTTTTCTCTTCTGACATGTAGGAACTCTGCGGGCTTAGCCTGATGGATTATAAGCTATGCTCTCTTACTCGAAATGTCGATTGTAGATAAGTCTCGTAATCAGCAGTGAGTAATTATGTGATAAATTCATTCAGTGTGGCTGCCACCATGTTCGATGTTCCTCTTACTTTTGGGGCTTATGTGTATTGATAGTCAGTCACCAAGCATTATAACGGTGAAAGAAAATATCGCGAGGACAACTGCGTACCATGGATTTTTGTAAGAATTTCTATGGTATGTAAAGTCAGCCAAATCGAATTAGACCAGGTGGACTTCATATATGGTAAAAACCCCTTCAATCGTACTTTCCATTTTAGAAGAGAATCGTGCCCTGCAGTGGGACGTATATTATAAGCTAATACAGTACATCTAGACTAATATTATAGTGAAAAGTTTGATTGTTTACATTGACTAGAGTATGAAACTAATGGACCGATTTAAAAAAAAAACCATTAGAATCCTGCATTATCCCTGATGAACATAGGCAGAAGAATATTAAAAAAAAACTGTATCTGCTAATTAATTATACACTGCCTACCTATAACAAACCCTCCATCTCCTTCATGAACTGCGAGTACGCGTCGTCTTTGCTGGGCGCCTTAGGAATATCTGCGGGGCGGTGCGGCTGCGACTTTACCGCCGGCTTCGACTTCTTATCTTCACGCTTCACCCGCAGGGCGGACGGCACGAACCGAGTCACGTCCGCTGATAAGTTCCTTATTTGAGGCTTTGCGCTTATCGTTGCTCCTGTAATAATATCGATACATATATTGTATTGTATATAGGCTGATCTGTTATAATTATTTATTAGATTATCACGATTTCAAAGCAGCAAGCATTAACTAGTAATGCTCTGTGGCAAGGGGGCGTTAGTATTTCACCACGGTATACTCCGCCTGTAGTAGAAGAGGACTCAATGGGACATCAGACATCACTGGTAGCACTTGGAGGGGCAGTGACCCCTCACAGTGATCCCGAGATAGTCGACACCGTAATTTGTCTCCGAACCGTATATGGTGGTAGCGGAGAGTACCGGGCGCAGGGACTGCAGTCATCCTTATAAGTGCGAAAGCTATCAAGGGTCTTTGGTCGCAATAATGTTGGGTTGTTGTGTTAGGGACCCAGCTCGGCATTAACATTCGCGCGCTGAGCTAGAAAGCCGGTGACCTCAGCATACCCAGCCTGCCCCCTCCCCAGGGGTAAAGGGAAGGGTGCCATAATTAGTTTAATCCTCGTAAAAAAATGTCATCAACTGGTATTTATTAAAATAACCAAGGCCTAACAGACCAGTAATAAACATTTTAAGTTTACGGATCATGAAATTTCGTACAAACCGAACATAGGTTATCGATATCGATAAGGTAAATAAATAACAATTACTTGTTATGTCATAAATCATAATATTTTGTTTTATATGAAGTATTATTCCAAAAGATTTTCTTTTATCAAGTAGGCGCTATCATTTACATGAATCTATTATGTATATCGGAACATAATACAATATTCGCATATATATATCTATCAAAATATCACATTAACATCAATTAAGTATTGTATCGTGGGTAGCAGGAACTAAGAAAGACTTTTCAGCCTCACAAACACCCAGGCCCGACATAAATACTATGGACCGCATAAACATTTGTCTCGGCGCGGGGATCGAACCCGTGGCCTCTCGTCACAGTCGGCGTCTAACCAACTGCGCCACGAGGGCTGTCCAAATAGTAGGGGGGTAGAGAGGCTTTCGCCCTCCAGTGAGATAATGCAGCCTATGTATAACCGACCTTGCACAGTATCCTTCTTGGAGATGAGTTGCGGCGCGGCGCTGAGCACGGACACGGGCGGCGGCTTGGGCGGCGCCAGCGGACGCAGCAGCCGCACCGGCGCGCCCGGCGGCGGGCCCGGCGGCCGCAGCGACCCCGCCATGCCCGCCATGCCGGGAACACCTGGCACGCCTGGACCACCTGGGACTCCTGGACATACGGATAACAACAATTCTAGAGTGAATTACTGACATAATGGTATATAAATATCTGGAAAAGTATGCAAATAAAAAAAAAATCTATAGTTAATTCCTCACTTTTTCTAAGTATATTAAAATCGTTATGGACCGTGTGAATTAACAAAACCTTCGAATTATGGCGTGCGCGCGAACTTTGTGTCTGCGACATGACATGCGCACGTTATCGGACACGGACGACGAAGGTTCTTTACTTAAATTGTAGCAATTCCGGACAGTTTACAATTCCCTCCGCATTCCAAAGATCTATATTACCGGACATGTCCGAAAAATTTTGAACTTATGGCTAGCCTACCTGGAACTCCTGGAACACCTGGAACGCCTGGGACACCTGGAACACCTGGGACGCCTGGCCCAACGCCCACTGATGGGGGCATCCGCATCGGCGGCGGCCCAAGCGGCGGCCGCATTGGGGGTGGCCGGAGACCTGTGTATAAAACAATAACAAGAATTAAGAAGGTTAAAACGATGTTGTTGTATTTGTTTCAAATATGCACCAAGCACAGACCAAGTAGCCTTTAGGCGAAGTTTTACGCGACATTTGTACCATTAGCGGGACGCGGACTAGGCAACCTGTTACTATTAAACGTTGTTAGAGGGTAAAACAAACATTATAGTTTACCTGTTTCGGCAGAGGGATGAAAAATTATAAATACTATTTATTTTATCAATAGCGATGGGTTATTTGTACATTGCAACATATGTTGCTATATTCTAATCTACGTTAGGTAACGTAATAAGAGAGTGAAATAATAGTTTTAGGGGCGTGGCCGTCACATGGGTTGCAGTAAAACATATGCTATGTTACCGCTGGCGCCCTTCTATGTGTATAGTCTAAGTAGTTTAGGACACCAAGTACTTTTAATTGCTAAAAGAGGCCGTGTGACCTTAAAAAAAAATTATACACTTGAAGTTACCTGCTACAGTAAAAATGAAGCCGCAGCTGTGTTTCATTACGCGTTTATGAGTATCACATTATTATTTTCGTAAACAACACACTCGAACTATGATAGTGAATTCGTGGTATTAGAAAAGATGGCCCTAAAATATAATACCCACCTGGCGGCATTAATGGCGGCGGCATCTGCCTCATCTCCGCGCCGGGCGGTTCGAGCGGGAAGTCAGGCGGAAGCTGCGACGGTGGCGCCCTCTGTACCGGCCCTGTCTCCGTGTCGCTATCAGAGTCGCTGTCTCGACCGCCAACGTTGCGCTTCAACGCACTCAATCTAATGAAAAAATATATGAGTTAATAGTCTATCGTGTGAGAAAGACCCATACTACTTCGAATATATTGTACTGGCTTGAATTCAATTTTTGTTTTTTATAGAAGTAGTAAATGTGACGCCCAAACCCTAACCCTTCGATAGCTGACCAACATATTATTGTAAAATAAACCATAAGAATATCTAGACCTATCTTTATCAGAAAAAAATTAGGAATTCAAAAATTAATTTGTTTATTTGTTTATTGTTGTCTTAGAAATGTTGGTATCGTGTAATTAGGACAAATTAAATCAATTAACTTCTCGAATAAATAAAAACATGGAAGACTTTAAAGTATGAAAAACTAATTAAGGCGGACCGCACGACTGTATCGATTGATGAGAAATAAACGTCCCCTGTCTATCGATACTATATATAGGGCAGTGAACTTGCCATTGGTCTTTGCTGTGCCAACATACAATAATAAATTATTAAACACCCTTCTCGAACAAGTTATGAACGACGAATAGTAACAGTGCTATTTTGACTTTCATAAAGGGAACGCGTAAGGACAATTATTGTCATTGCATCATATTTCGTAAAATATTTAAAGGTCCTATCACTTAGGACGTCGTTAGGCGAAATATGACTCAATTGAAGTAGTATGAGTCTCTAAATATAGAAATAAACTACTACAAAATAAACTACAACTAACTATATCGAAGAATTTAACGTATTACTAGTAAACTATACAACAACAATAATAAAAGCGATAGTGAATATGAATCAAGCACAGGATTTCCTACACACTTAAAGCATAATAACTGAATTCATCGTATTAAAATCGACTAAATGTGAGTGAAGTCGACTAAGTGATGGGCCCCGTACATACGCGAAAAAATCATACAGCACGTATAACTAAAATAGTATAAATAAAAACTTAAATTGCTTAAACAAGGGACAAACATCGATATTTCGGTCATACATTTCTTACCATTTTTTGTCTATATTTTATAAAAACAACAGATATAATTAATATTGTACATGACTTACAGCTTCCTAAGTATGGCCGCGTTTTTGCGAGACCTATTAAAAAAATATGACTGTAAACTAGAAATTTGATGGCATCCCAAACGATGGCATCATTTTGAATCCAAATAAAAATACTAAAGTATGGATGTATGAAAAATTAATTATTATTTCCGCCCTTGATGTATGGAGCTGCCATCTAATAAAAAATATTTAATGTATTGTCCCATCTCAGTCATAGACTTACAAATTATTTGGTAATGCCAATCCTCTTTCTTATTATGAAATAAAAAAATACAATATTACTAGAAGTTGCTCTGTAGGGGATAATTGTACTTAAGAATTAATTTCTAGTTGACTAACAATATTGGGGATTTTTTTAAACCTCAGGACTTAAGCTATATGAAATGAATATTAACTACACTAAACCACATTACTTTCTGTGTTGAACACAGACCTTCAAAGATTCAGAGCGACCTATTACAAGCATCTTATATGAAGCGATTCCGGTATATTTACCAGGTCACCTGATATCAGCTTAAGGCAATGGAATTCAATGAAAAATATACCTGGCATTTAAATCAGCCGCTCTATCTCTTTCTCTCTTTCTGTGAACTTCTTCCATCTCTTTCATGAAGTCATCAATGTTCTGACCGGATAGTGCCAACATTCTCTGTTGAAGTGAAGTAGGCTTCGGGGCCGGGGTAACGACTGAAGTTGCTAGTGAACCGCTGTTATTCTCCTCCATAGTTTCCCCGTCCATGTTTTCTACGGCAGGTGGCATCAGGGCCGGGATTGGTTTTGGTGGCGGCACCTTGGTTTAGAAAAAATGATTTTGGTGTTTTTCTGTGCATTTGTGTCTATGGTAAACTTTTAGGCTCTGTACTTGAATTTTATATAATCGAATTAGGATTTCTGCATTGATATAATAGGAAAGTTACAAAAACTGCAATGTTATATTTAATTTATTCAATATTTCGTATTTAAAACAAAAAACAATCACGATCAGATCTTGTAGATATTCGGATACCCTCCTAAAAAATTTTTTTTATTTGTTTGATAAATACGATACAAAAAAAACTAAAATCAATTAAGATTACTAATCTCCTTTTTCGAAGTTGATAATCATATAAAGCATTACGCACCGTTTCACCAGGTGGTCCCTCGTCAGGCATGTCTGAGAACCGCAAATTCTTTTTTGACTTCTCCTTCCGTGCTTCTAAAATTACGTCTGCGTAATCTACCGGTGGACCCGGCGGTACTCCTGGTGGCTCTATCCCGCTGGGTTTTTCCTAAAAATACGACAAAATATCATGGATGGACACGAAAATCAACATTAGCTGTTATACTATACAGAGCAACTACTGGACATAAGGAGATTTAACATCTTATGTCTCAGGATGGCGAACGCAGCGGAATGCCAAGCATTGTTTTGTTATTCTTGGTATTGTTTGGTTTTCCTACTGTCCAATGTCCATGAGCGCTGGTATCGCTTACCATCAGACGCATAGTATGCTCATCTCGCCATACATAACAAAAAAAAAAAACAACGAATTTTGCGAACAAAGTTTGCGCGCGAGCATGAGGCAGACTGGAAATTTGTAAAGTGAAAGGGATAATGACGTGCTTAGGAGTGATAAAGACAGAAACATAAAAGGCTTTACCGCACTCTTTACTTAAAACGTTTTGTTCGTGGTCTCGCTTAGTATTCATTCTGTTTATTTATAATTTTCTCTATATTTTATTTTTATTTAAGTCACTTCCCTTGCTTAATTTGATTACTATATTTAATGCCATAAATTACTTAAAACGCACGGTTTATTGAAATAATGTTGGACATTGTCTTATCAATATCTAAGAATAACATATGTGCCATCTTTTATAAAAAGAATTCGTACATGATAAAATTGCTCTCTGCACTGAATATTGCTATAACCCGGCATCTGGGTATAACTGATAATGAGTTGTAAGATAAATGACTTGCAAAACTCCGTTAATAAAAGATTACGATTGTAGTATTATGATATCACAGAGAACTTATTTCAGTTTTATGTAGTTACGTAGGCGTGAGCCACGTTATGAGTTAACAATATGACTGATAAAATATCTACTAATATTTATTGACTTATAATTTCCGGACCAAATCAAATACAAAATATGCAGCGCTTAATGCAGCGACATCTAGCGGTACATGTATGTATGATTTATAGGTAAAGTCGAGAAAAAACATTAAAAGTATAAAAAAATGTACTTACTTTGTAAGTTATCTCTTTCTTCAATATAGATTTGATGGGGCCATTAGCATGTGCTGTGTCCATTGGCAGTGGGATTTGTGAAGGGATATTTCCATACATAAGGTTATCTGGAACCTACGAAAATATTTATTTATTAAGCTAGTTACTATATCGGTTTTAATGGATTGTCCTAATTTCTTTGCTTACATAAAAAATAGTATAAATAAAACAATTTATTGTCTCAGTGAAATATTCTAGCAAAAATATTCTTAAAAAGAGGATTCAATTAAAATCTCTTGAAATTTAAATTTTTGGAAAATGTTTAGCTAAAACAAAATTATATCTAGTCAGTGAACTGCTAGAAAATGGCCTCCAGGACTTGAGCTGCGTTTCAGATCCGTCTCATGTTTCTTTGGCATCCTGTCAGGAGCCATTCTGATAATGACTTACTGTCAAGTTAGTCCTTAACATCATAATCTGACTATAATATACTCTGCCTCAGAATCACTTTATGCCTCTTTATATTAATTGATAGTGTCTATAATTTAAGAAAACTTATAATTTTTACTCACTTGAATAGCTGGTAAGGGAATATCATCAACTTGCACTGATTGAGCATGCTTCACAGATTCATAGTAAGATATAAGATGCGTTCTCCTCTTCTCATAGTCCATTTCCTGACGTTTCAGTTCCACCCATTTCTCTGGATCGTCTTTGTCCTGTGTAAAAAATAGCTTTTTTATTGGAATCATTTTAGGAGTTCTTGTTCTTTTTTCAAAGCTAGTAATGTATGTATAAGTATAAATATCATTGTACTATTAAAGTATTTCGCAATTTAACTTCGCAAACGGTCAGATTTTTAGTACACAATAATATTCAAAAATGTATGCTTTTTTTTTTTCTTGTCAATAATAACATTAAATAAAATTATTATATAAGCATAAAAATATGTCGAAATTGATTGTTTTACATCATTTACAGATTAAAATTTGTTAGCTTAATATTTTTTATTATTGGTATAGTAAGATTTTAAAATATATATATATGTCGACGCATCGTGTCGATTATTATTTAATCAGGATAATTAAATAATAAATATTAACCAAATCGCACTAAAAATTAAAACAAGCACTTGGTGCCTTTTCTAAATGTTAATAAACTTGACTTTGTAACTTCAAACGGAAACTTCAATTTCATTGTTGTTGATGTCAAACACAAACATAAATTATTATTTGTCTTATGTGCAAAGATTAATTATCTAAGCCATATTGTAAATTAATATAAGGATTTATAAGCATCAATCGATGGGTTTTTATCAATTAGTAACAATATTTATTTCAAGCTAAATTGGCGTCCATATTCAGGTTTGATAAAAACACATCCGATTTCAAATAAGAATAGTTAAAATTAATGTAAAAATTGTAAAATTACTGACTAGTTTAATTAGATTTTTAATGTATAACGTTTACAGTTATCACACATTGTTTTGTTTTAAATTTAAAATAATTTACTTAAGCTAGTTCCGGTGACAAATCCGCCATATTCATTATTCATTTTGTTTGGTGAGTTTTTAATCGCGGACAATTTTTCATGTTGGGAGCTGAAGTAGAGACATATCAAAATCTTGTAAGTGTATTTTGAAAACCTTAATTACCTTTATTTGCTGTGTTGTAGATTAAATTATAATTATAAGTGAGTGATTGCGTTTTAACAAAATTAAAGCCTAATATTGTGTTTCTAATATTTGTGATAAAATTATAAGCTTATTGTAAGTGTTAATTGTTTCATTATCCTTCAATGTCTGCAACTAATGAAATGAGTGACGTCAGTATTGCTGACGTCACTCATTCTAAAAATCCAAATGGGACATCTGCGTCGTTATCAGAAGTGGGATATCCACCCGCTTCTGCCGGACATTCTGCTGAAAGTAATGAAAATGTTTCTGCTTCTGTTAGCGGCGTACCCATTGAAATTTTTACGCAGATGTTGCAGGTAATGAAGGGCATGTCTGATCGTATTTCTAAACAACCAGATAAGGTTAAAATTAGTGACGTATTTTTACCATCTTATGATCCGGACGCCCATGTAGGAATACGTGAATGGTGCCAAAATGTGAGTACAGCCATGGAAACCTACAGCCTGACCGATTATGAGGTTAGGATGAAAGTGGGAAGTTTACTTAAAGGCCGTGCCAGGTTGTGGGTGGACAATTGGTTGGTCTCCACATCCACGTGGCAGGAATTGCGCAATTTATTAATAACTACATTTGAACCTGAAAATAGGTATTCTAGAGACATTTTGAGATTCCGAGAACATACTTATGATAATACTAAGGATATTGCTCAATTTCTTTCTGAGGCCTGGGTACTTTGGCGCCGTATCACAAAGGATAAATTAACAAATGAGGACGCGGTTGAGGCGGTTATCGGCTGCATTGGGGATGATCGACTGAGAATTGAATTGTTGAATGCACGTGCGTCATCGGTTCCAGAACTTATTTCTGTGGCGTCATCTATACGACATATTAAAAGAACAAACCCGAGTTTATCGAATACTCAGTCTGTTGTCAACAAAAGGCCACGATTTTCTGAAAAACAACAGTTTTGTCAGATTTGTAAAAAGTCAGGTCATGAAGCACGTGACTGTCGTTTCAATAAGAAATCTGATGACGCCCAACCACGTTCTCAAGTAAATAAATCAGTTCCTCAGTCTTTTGGTAGTGAGACAGACAAGCCATCGTGTACATTTTGCTCAAAAGTTGGTCATACATTCGATAAATGTTTTAAACGTGAACGTGCCGTATTATCCAAGATTAATTGTGTGGGGTTCAATAAATTAGCCTTCATACAAATAGAAATTGGTAAGGTTAAAATTCAAGCCATGTTCGATAGCGGTGCAGAATGTTCACTAATACGCGAGTCTGTAACGGCCAAATTACCAGGAAAAAGGGTTAGTGAAGTTAATTACTTAAAGGGAATAGGTCAGTATACGGTGCTTTCACTAACAAAATTAACAGCCGTTTGTATTATCGATAATTTACGAGTAGAGTTACAGTTTCATGTAGTGGCAGATTATGAAATATGTACCGATATCATAATCGGAATAAATCTTGTCGAAAATACTAACCTTGGAGTATTGGTCAATTCACAGGGTGTGAGGCTATTTCATCAACCAACGGTTAACCACATACGACCCGCCAGTAATAAATTCGATAATTTAGATTCCGATTTAACTAATGATGATCAAATAGCTGAATTGAAAATATTACTAAATAAATACGAATATTTATTCATTCGCGGGTTTCCAAAGACCAGAGTTAATACTGGTGAATTGGAAATCCGGCTTAAAGACCCTACTAAGCGAGTTGAACGTCGACCATACCGATTAAGTCCGGTAGAACGGGAAAAAGTACGCAATATTGTCAATGAATTACTTGAACACAAAATCATCCGCGAAAGTAAGTCTTCATTTTCAAGTCCAATAATATTGGTGAAAAAGAAAAATGGTCAGGATCGTATGTGTATTGACTTTAGGGAGCTGAACAGGAACACTCTTAGGGACCACTACCCTTTACCAATTATTTCGGACCAAATAGACCAACTGGCTGGTGGTTATTTCTTCACTACTTTTGATATGGCAGCTGGATTCCACCAAATTCCAGTCGCAGACGAATCAATTGAAAAGACTGCATTTATTACGCCCGATGGGCTATATGAATATTTAGCCATGCCATTTGGTCTAAGTAACGCCTGCTCAGTTTACCAACGTTGTATTAATAAAGCATTGATGCCGCTATTGATAAAGCAGGTGTGTCAAGTCTACGTAGATGATGTCCTCTCGAAATCCATAAACTTCCAAGAGGGACTCTCTAATATAGAGCAAATTTTAATTAGTTTACAAAGTGCTGGTTTTTCCATTAATGTTGAAAAAACTGTTTTTTTTAAACGATCCATAGAGTACTTAGGCAATATAATTGCTGATGGGCAGGTGGGTCCAAGTCCAAAGAAAGTGGAGGCTTTAATTAAAGCACCAGTACCGATTACAACTAAACAAGTTAGACAATTCAATGGCCTAGCCAGTTATTTCAGACGCTTCATTCCCAATTTTTCCCAAACTATGCTACCGCTTTATGAATTAACAAAAAAGGACACTAAGTGGGAATGGAACGACAGACATAACGAGGCTCGCTCGAAAATTATCCAATACCTGTCTACTGCGCCTACCCTATCTCTTTTTCAGGATGAGGCACCAATTGAGCTTTACACTGACGCCAGTAGCTTGGGATATGGAGCTGTGCTGGTCCAAGAAATTAAAGGACGCAAGCACCCAATCGCTTATATGAGTCAACGCACCACTGACACAGAAAGCCGCTATCATTCATATGAACTGGAAACCCTAGCGGTAGTGAGAGCAATCAAACACTTCCGACAGTATCTGTACGGACGTAAGTTTAAAGTAATCACAGACTGTAATGCTCTCAAGGCATCAAGACACAAGAAAGACCTCCTGCCTAGAGTACATCGCTGGTGGGCCTTTCTTCAAAACTATGATTTTGAGGTCGAATATAGAAAGGGTGAAAGACTTCAACACGCAGATTTCTTCAGCAGAAATCCCTCCGGTCAGTATACAATAAATGTATTCACAAAAGACATGAAATGGATACAAATAGAACAGCGACGCGATGAAAAATTACGACCCCTGGTAGAAAATCCAACTCCAGGTTTTGAAGTTGAGGAAGGCGTACTAAAAAAAGTCTTAACAGACACCGTACAAGGCACGTACAAGGTTACAGTAGTTCCAAAATCATTCCAGTGGAGTTTAATTAATTCCTATCACACATCATTGCAACATCCGGGATGGGAGAAGACTCTGCAAAAGCTAAAGCAATCTTACTGGTTTGATAAGATGAGCACAGGAGTGAGAAGCTTTGTTGACAATTGCGTCATATGCAGAACTTCCAAGGGCCCTTCTGGTGCTGTGCAGGTACAATTACATCCTATTCAAAAACCCACTGCACCATTTCAAGTGGTTCATATGGATATCACGGGCAAATTAGGCAGCAAAAATTCTGAAGGACATGATGAATACGTAATTGTTATAATTGATGCGTATACAAAATACATTCTTTTAAGTTACGCTAATGACAAAAGCCAGAGTAGCAGTCTTGCAGCTTTGAAACGCCTCATACATATTTTCGCAACACCCATACAGATTGTTGTTGATGGAGGAAGAGAGTTCCTAGGCGAATTTAAGGCATATTGTGACCGTATTGGTATTGATATCCATTCAATAGCGCCAGGAGTTAGCCGAGCAAATGGACAGGTGGAGCGCATGATGGGGACGTTAAAAAATGCTCTGACCATGATCAAAAACTATGATACAGAAAAATGGCAAGTTGCATTAGAAGCATTACAGCTTGCATTTAATTGTACCGCCCATCGGGTGACAGGCGTTGCACCCCTAACTCTCCTCACACGAAGACAACACTGTGTTCCACCAGAGCTCCTGAGATTAGTAAACATTGACGACGAATCAATGGACTTTGATTTACTAGAACAACATGTTCAGGAGAAGATGGCTGCGGCAGCTCAATATGAAAAACAGCGTTTTGATAAAAATAAGGCTAAGCTCAAACCATTCCAAAGGGGAGACTATGTCTTAATTAAAAATAACCCACGTAATCAAACTTCTCTTGATCTAAAATACAGCGAACCTTTTGAGATTTTCAGAGTCTTAGACAATGATCGCTACATGGTAAAACGAGTCACAGGCCGAGGACGACCGCGCAAGGTGGCCCACGACCAACTCCGTAGAGCTCCTCAGCCAAATGATCAAGGAACCGTGTCGACGGAGTCTGCCAGGGATGATGAGCAACAAACTGGAACATCACAACTGCTAACGCCAACACCTGAACCTCATTCTTTGCAAATGCAAACATCAAGCCAATCACTACCACGTATAGCTCCAGAAGACATATAATCCGGTGAGTTCTATCCGTTATCACTGTGTATGGCTAATTGATCACCATATCTATCATCTTCATAAAACTTATTAAAGTGTTATGCTGTGTGTTATACAAACTATATTCATAGAATTTATTTAACATGGCTAATTCTTTGTGTTGTCATGTTCATAAACTGTATGAGATGTGGCAAGTGCTTTTCAAATTATTACAGAAGTTATAACTACTTTCACTAAAATGTAAAACAAAATTTACTTATTACGTTACACGTATTATTACATTAGTCTGTTTAGTCACCTTATTCCTGTGTGGACCACGATCACAATAAATGATCCAGACCACACCATCGACCTAGAACCCATTTTCCTTAGTACCTCTGTGGACCACGGCGCACAAGACCGCTCAGACCACAGCATCATTACCTTGCTCCCGTGTGGACCACGATCATGTTAAATTAATGATCCAGACTACACCATCGACCTAGAACCCATTTTCCTTAGTGCCTCTGTGGACCACGGCGCACAAGACCGCTCAGACCACAGCATCATTACCTTGCTCCCGTGTGGACCACGATCATGTTAAATTAATGATCCAGACCACACCATCGACCTAAAGCCCATTTCCCTTAGTGCCTCTGTGGACCACGGCATACGTCAATGCCCAGACCACAGCATCAACTTTTATCTACTTAAACATAAATGCAGTTTTACGTGGAGTAACTGTATTGCAAATAAAATCATAAATTGTGGAAAGATGCGGGGAGCATTGCCACCTAATCAAACATTTATTTCATATGCTTTGGCTTATGTTTATGTACACAGAACTCTCACAGCTGATAACTTGGTGAAGTTAGTTAGCTAAACATTTATTATTGGCATTCAAATGCTCAAGCAATCTTAAATTATACTGAACCAAGTCATCAGCTAGCGTTCCTGTATAAAGGCGCTAGACTAAAATTTGACACTTAATATTTCAGAGCTACTGCCTTGGATTGGTGCAGAGCGCGCACCACCTCGCAGAATGGCCGTGTCGACGCATCGTGTCGATTATTATTTAATCAGGATAATTAAATAATAAATATTAACCAAATCGCACTAAAAATTAAAACAAGCACTTGGTGCCTTTTCTAAATGTTAATAAACTTGACTTTGTAACTTCAAACGGAAACTTCAATTTCATTGTTGTTGATGTCAAACACAAACATAAATTATTATTTGTCTTATGTGCAAAGATTAATTATCTAAGCCATATTGTAAATTAATATAAGGATTTATAAGCATCAATCGATGGGTTTTTATCAATTAGTAACAATATTTATTTCAAGCTAAATTGGCGTCCATATTCAGGTTTGATAAAAACACATCCGATTTCAAATAAGAATAGTTAAAATTAATGTAAAAATTGTAAAATTACTGACTAGTTTAATTAGATTTTTAATGTATAACGTTTACAGTTATCACACATTGTTTTGTTTTAAATTTAAAATAATTTACTTAAGCTAGTTCCGATGACAAATCCGCCATATTCATTATTCACTTTGTTTGGTGAGTTTTTAATCGCGGACAATTTTTCATGTTGGGAGCTGAAGTAGAGACATATCAAAATCTTGTAAGTGTATTTTGAAAACCTTAATTACCTTTATTTGCTGTGTTGTAGATTAAATTATAATTATAAGTGAGTGATTGCGTTTTAACAAAATTAAAGCCTAATATTGTGTTTCTAATATTTGTGATAAAATTATAAGCTTATTGTAAGTGTTAATTGTTTCATTATCCTTCAATGTCTGCAACTAATGAAATGAGTGACGTCAGTATTGCTGACGTCACTCATTCTAAAAATCCAAATGGGACATCTGCGTCGTTATATAGTATATTTATATATTTATCTCGTATTCTGAATAGCGATTCTTATACGCACTTCGGTAAAGTCTATATTCACACATACATTGATAAAATACTGGTAATAACCAACTTTCACTTGAGACTATAAGATGGAAAAACATATATTGAAATCATCATATTATATTAGTGTAAGTGAACTTATGAAAAAATAGCAAATCATTGTTTATATGGGTCCAAGTCTAATCACTTTCGATATACTGGCGCAAACATAGACTAGCACAGTTATATCTTAATGTGTGTGTCGTCCATAAGATTATCATAATATATTATCATAAGTAAAATTATAGTGTCATCCTAACATACTATAAAATATTTTATTATCTACTTACATACATTTTCAGCACCCTATCAAAAGTCTCTCGTAACTTTTTTCGCTTCTCTTTTAGTACTTTCTCATTAAGAGGTGAAGGTTGAAGAACATTAAATTCTGGAAAAAAACATCAACATTTCAGTAGAACAAAATAAACAAAAAATCCAGCAAATTTGGACATGAATCCATCTATTTGAATAATATCTACGGTAATTCACAAATATTTTTAAAGTGAGATAATCAAGCTTGTCACTTGATGTAAAGTGATAACAGCCACCCATGAACGTCCATGACATTGGATTGGAACATTGCACTTATAGAACTAGTCTCTACGGTTCTATAGATTTAAAATCGCATATTAAAGGTATAGGCAGGTCGGAAGAGTAAATATTATGTTTATCTCAATGCAAAACAAGATACAACAGCAAAGCTGTTACTTTACTAAAGTTTTCAGGAAATTCATACTGCGTATATTTAGCATAACAACTTAATATATTTCGTTTGATAAGATTTTTAGCTTTTTATTAGTAATTTACTTCCTACACAATTTTTTCTTAACAATAAAATCCCTAATCCTTCATTCACAGGTATTATTAAATCAGTATAGGTAAATAAATACACACATCAGTCACATACATAGTCCAGACTCCACATTAAAATCGAGTTGCGTCTTGGGATTAGATACTATAAGATTTTTCGGTCGCACAAATACAAAGACGCCAAACAAATACATGTGGATCACACAAATATTTGTCTCAGAGCGGGGATCGAACACGAGGCCTCTCGTTTCAAGACCGGAGTGTAAATGCGCCACAGAAGCTGTTAAATAAATAAAACTGCAATAACACGATAGAAGCCAGTTATTTATATATAGAAGCATTGATTGCATAAAGTTTGTAAAAATTGCACAACTATTTGCAATACCGCGAGAGTCATACAGGCGGATTATTACGCGTTATAATAGTTACCATCGCAAGATAACACATGACATTCTGATAATAGATCTATTCATGCTAGTGAAAGTTATTAAAAAATATAAATCATAAACAAAACAAGGAGCTTGACTCGGCTACACTTGGACGCAATTATAGGCAGTCACATTTAAGAGGTTTTGTGACCATGATTCTCCTATTTGCAACGAGTATATTGACGAGAATGTAGCTTTTTTTTTAATTAAAAAAAAATACACAAACATACATAAACTTCACACCTGTATCCCATATAACAGAGACTATAGATCTCCACTTTGCTTGATCGTGACATATTTCTTGCGCTTTGTCTACTTTCATTAATATTCACACACAGAACATCAATCCTTCTCTCACTCATCATCTTACACACCTCATTAATTTTTGCAGCTTTCCTCAAAATAAAATTCACTTTAATCAATTTGAATTGATTTGATTTGAATTCGAGAAGTTGACTAAATGCTTGGGTCGAATTTAACTTACATGCAACTGTTCTAGGATGCATTAAATAAGGGACTTATTTATGTTGGATGTGTTTATAGCTTTTATTTTTTATTTAAGTTTTTGATGGTAAATCTTCTTTGGATTCCAGGAAGATTAAATTTTTTATGGATGTATCAATATATCAAAAATGTATATTTATATTACCAACCAAGGATGCACATTTCAACAGAATAACACAATTAAATACAAAAATTATTAGCAAAGTCTGTTTTACTAAACATATGAGTAGGCAAAATAATATTAAGGTTCAAAAATATCCAGTAGAGTAAACTGGAAGTAAATTAAATTTATTCCCAAAATGTTAAGTATTCTAATGAAGCAATAGCTTTATATGAAGGGGAAAAGACAGTTCAATTGATATATCCTGTTTCAATACCAAAGCATGTGTAAATACACATGCTTACTACTTAATTTATTGACAGTACAAAACTTAATTGCTGTATCTTAAAAAATAAAAAATATATTGTAATTTATTTGTCTAGGAAGATTTGATTGTGTGAGAACAACACTGATATTATTATGTTTTTTCATCTAACTTTTATGCTATTTTGGCTTTAGTATAAAGCTATGTTTTTGGAGAAACAGAAATTACACTTGAAATGTTGATATGTGGGTCGGATAAAGATATTTCATTCATAGTTCAGTATGTGCTTTCGAAGAAGTCTGCATAATTTTATTATAGGACCTCTATAGTGACTACAAAACTTACCATAGGTTCGCTGTGCAGGCTATGTCATAGTAGTATTAAATTATGTTACATTTTTACAGAACTTACACAGCACTTCTTAACCTCTTGATGAAGATCTCCTTAATAGAATTCTATTAGTCAATTCTAGTTTAAAAGGGATAATAAAATGTAACAATTTAAAACATAAAATACCCATTTCATCTATTTTCTGTAACTCTTCTAGTATTTGCGTAGGATCTTTCATTTTGAGCACCGCGGCCCTAACCATCTGCCGCTGTCTTTTATTTTTCTTTAACTCTTTTTTTCTTGCCTCTTTTCCTGTAAGCAAATTCGATGTTTTGAGATTCTATTTTATAAAGTAATAATTAATTTAAAAAGTTATTTATAAACATGAAGATACTAACTTGCTTGGTCGGTGGGATTCATATATTTACCACTTTTAGTGGTATTGATAGAACGACGCCCCATCTTCGATGTTTTTGCTGCACTGTTAGTAAATTATATATTACCCTGATGGGAAATTAATTGCCACAAGTCTTAACTTGAATCACAATCAATAAATTAACAAATTTCCATTGCACACAAACCACAACGTTGCGTTTTGACATTTGTGACAGCTTCGGGCCGCTTGTCAGTTATCGCTTGACAGTTATAATTTCTTAGATTTACGCGAATGTTACACATTGAAATAAAACTATTTTATACGGATTTTATCGCGATTTGGTTTAATTTTTACATTTTTTGACTTCCCGACGTTTCGATTACTTTACAGCTTTCGTGGACCCGTCCGCCCCGTGACCACGAAAGCTGTAAAGTAATCGAAACGTCGGGAAGTTAAAAAATGTAAAAATTAAACCAAATCGCGATAAAATCCGTATAAAATAGTTGTATTTCAATCAGTTATATTTTTTTATGAATTCCGTCGGAAAAGCATAGGTCAAAACCATACAGCCTAGTCCTGACAATCAAATAACATATTATTATAATCGATTATATTTAATTAATATTTTTAAAGAACATCGGTCACGTCCCATACATGCTGGGACCTGACAAAAAAAATAATTGTACACAGCTGAGATATAGTTTATTTTGTTCTTTAGTGCTTGAGGAATGATGCGCAGTTGGAAAAATATTCTTGTAAAGCCGGAGATTTTAGATTATTTCATAATTTGTAACCGAACCTAACCTAACCTAAAAAAGGTTAGGTTCGAACTAATAAATTAAAGCACTTTATAATAGTATAGGAGCTAGCAACGTTTTCGAGAAAGAATTTTAGGTCAGCTGATTTTGTGATATGTTGTCTTTCTTGCACTTTCGGTTAGAATCTGGACTATCTGGCTGGCGGTAGCGGTTGCGTTCTTTAGTGCGCATCCTACCTGTCCAGGTAATAATCCTGGATTTTAAAAACATTTTAGAAGGCGTAATTTTTAATTTTTTGTTTTTAAATAAGTCTACCTGACGTACTTTTTTTATTGCCAGACATTTTTGACAATGCTAACTATGTGCCATACGCGATTATTATTATTTTTTTATAAAAAATTCAAAGTATTTTATAATGTCTGTAATTTTAATATTATGTTATTTAAAGATAAGAAAAACTTAAAATAAATTTGCCAGACATTAATTCGATTGTTAAGTCTTGAATTAAAATGAAAAAGTCATGAAAGTATTAGCATCATCAGTGATTTGATCTTGTTCTATTTGTTGTGTTATTGAGTTTATGCTAGGTAGTGTGGTTGTTTGTGTTGACGCATGAGTGGACCCCTGCGCGGTTAACATATTATTTTTCAGGATTTGGCCTGATCCAATATTTTCCGTATCGGTGTTTATGGGTTCGGTGCTATCAACATTAGAAGATATTAATGACTCAGAAGTACAATTGTTAACTATTAGTGGGGGCTGGTTGTCTCTCATTTCTTCTTTTAGTTTTTCCGAAACTTCCTTTTTTATTCTGTTTATGACTTCGTCAGACAATAGTTTATTACGAATAATGACTCTTCTTTGATCTGCGATTCTTTGAGCGGATACATTTAACTGTGGATATTTTAAAATAAACTGATCGTGTAGTTTCTTGCAGTACATGGTTTTATCTGTTTCTAAGTTGGTAACATAAAAGTATGTGTGCATGATAAAAACATTAATATCATCACTCCATTTCATGCGCACTCTTGGCTTACCAGCCTTGGTGGTCGTAGGTTGAATAGCTTGAGCCTCCTGCGAAACACTCTCGGCTGGTGTAGCTGCACCATCACAGCTACTCCTACTATCTTGTACATCTACAATATCGGCTGTAGTCCTTGAGGACATTCTCCTACCCCCCGCGTCCCCGACTCCCGCCCAGCCGTCCAGCCGGGAGTCACTGGCTAGCATGCTGTCACGCCCGTGGCCAGCTACAGACGTGCCCCGACGATCACCCTCGGGTAGCGACCCTATACGTACATTTCTTTTACGAGTCTCCATATTAATGGGTTACCTTTGCCTTGTTTGCCGTGTAGGTTTAAGTTATACACGTTGCCCGCCCCCCACGTGGTCTGGTGTTCGACACGGACGTAAGGTAGGATTTTGGGGGGCTTATTATTATTATTATTTATATTCATCTTTAAAGAACTCAGCTCCGTGAGCTGGATAGAATTAATACACACGGGCCTGGACCAAGTGTGCATTATTAATTATTGACCCCGTACTTGGTTACTATGATTTATGTCAGTCTGTCCGTTGCTGTCCGTCTTTAAAAATTTGCGTACTATCCTGCAAGTATTTAGGATAGCAGCTTTTTGTAATGTACGGTAAATGTTGGATGGGACATCTAATATTTCTATTGCTTTGTGTAAGTGTTTAGGCACGATGCCTGTGGTAAAAAGCACGATCGGAACTATTGACACCTGCTGCAATTTCCACATTCGGGCTATTTCTTCTTTTAAGTCTGTGTATTTTTAATTATTATTATTTTTTATTATATGCACAATGAAAAGTCATTTACTGTCGTAATGGTTCTCTGTATCATTCTCGACTTATTCTGCAACTGACTCTCTCGGACTACTAGCATTATACTGCAATACTTTTCATGACTTTTTCATTTTAATTCAAGACTTAACAATCGAATTAATGTCTGGCAAATTTATTTTAAGTTTTTCTTATCTTTAAATAACATAATATTAAAATTACAGACATTATAAATTCCTTTGAAATTTTTATAAAAAAAAAATAATAATCGCGTATGGCACATAGTTAGCATTGTCAAAAATGTCTGGCAATAAAAAAAGTATGTCAGGTAGACTTATTTAAAAACAAAAAATTAAAAATTACGCCTTCTAAAATGTTTTTAAAATCCAGGATTATTACCTGGACAGGTAGGATGCGCACTAAAGAACGCAACCGCTACCGCCAGCCAGATAGCCCAGACTCTAACCGAAAGTGCAAGAAGGACGACATATCACAAAATCAGCTGACCTAAAATTCTTACTTTCCAAACGTTGCTAGCTCCCGTACCATAATGTCATTGTCAAATATACTTAATGTATGGTGGTATTATGGTTACCAAGTAACTGGGAAGAAAATTGCACTAAATCATAATGCTCGCTTAGTTATTACTAAGCTCTATAATTTCCCTTGTCATAAAACTAATTAATCTTTGAATATGGTGTACACCATACCTGTTACCTTAAGATAATAAGAAAAAATGCAGTAATTTGCTAAAAATGACCTCTTTCCAGTTCACCGTAAGTCATTACTTCGCAGGATTTGATCCTTCCTAAAGGCTAGCAGCTTAAGCGAATTGTGTAATAATACAGAATGTGATTTTTTTATATAATTTTCGCTAGAATATTGATTTTCATAAACGCAAATATTCAATTTTATTTTTCATCAAAATGGGGCCCGATACTCCTATAAGTATTTTTCGCTATTCTTCATATTTTCGAATTCGGTGTTCCATACACACCTTAAAAAATTCTCCCTATATGCTAGAATAAGAATATACCAAGCAGTTGACACTAAAATAAAACAAGAAAATATGTTAAATGTATTTACTCCTCATCTTGTCTTATCATTATAGAATCTAAGAAATCTGCAGGGACAGCAACATTACTTTGATATCGTGCTCATGCAAGGGTTTCCTGGTGGGATGAACCAGCTGCTTGTTGCTCAACAAGTTGTTTGTCAAAGACGAATGCATTATTAGCTTCTTGAATTGCCATCTCCCAACAAACCTGACAAATGTAATCATCATCCATGATCTAAAAAAAAACACAAAATGACCAACCGTCAATATTAGGCTCCAAACAATGTATACGGATTGGGTCTTTTGTTTATTATTCCAGAATCCCAAGCCACATTGATTAAATAGTAAATTAGATACCTTGTGGATTCAGGGATAATTATTATAAAAAACTTACGATTAATGGAGATCCACTCACTGATTACAGAAATGACTCTGGTGTCAAGTTCCAGGACAACGAAGTGGCGGAGTGTATTAAGACGGATATTACATTGAAGACTATGCAAATATTTGTTGAGGCATAGACTGTTGCTCCGGGTTCATGTTAAAAATATGGTGATACTTTGCACTTTAAACGAAATTACAAAGCGTTATCGTTATCCAATGTTCAATCGAACAAGGTCGTCAGAAATGCAAGGGTCTATCGGAGTCCGTAATCAAAGCAAAGTCACAAATATAATAATATACAGAGAATTAACAGTAGTCCCAAATCGGAAATCACAAGAAAGCAGAATCTTGACAGCCCGCAGAAAAGTCACGTGTGTCATAGAGAATACCTACACTTTATTTTTAATTCAGCACTACCTTCAACGCTGCAGTTAAAACCTTATTTTAAAACAAAGTATGACTGATGGAACGCGCTCAAATGCGTTTAATATTATTAAAAACACTTTAAGTTTTTCTTTTCTTTCCCGGTATTTAAAAATAAATGGAAATATGCATTTTCATTCTAATAAATTATACTATTTTCTGATGTACCATTCATAACTGGTCGCGTTCATGGTCCATTATGGCCGATGTTCTTTATTTACAATACTACACTTAAACAACAACAAGAAATTGTCTAACACTACACAAACCAATTGCTTATTTAACCTGGCTGAACTCAGACTATGTGTATGACGACTAACGAACGTTAAGAGCGTTAGGACTGAGGAGTGTCCTTTTTTTCTTAATAATAATGATAATTTTATTTATTTCTCTCTTACAGTAAAGGATACAAACATATTTAAAGTGCCCTTTGGATGTTGGAATAATTCCGATATAGGCAGGGCCTGTGCCACTGTGATCACCAGGATCTTCATGACATGTATTGTACATACATTTTGATAATTTTAAACTTACTTAAGCATAACAATATAGGAACCAAAAAAAGTAGAATTTGAAAGAAAAATAATGAATGTGAGAATAAAAAATAATAATCTTAGGAATCTCATTGACTGCGTCCGTGGCGCAGTAGGTTAGACGACTCGGGTCTAGGTGTTTGTGAGACCGAAAAGTCTTTCGTATTTCCTGATACCCACTACACAAGACTCGATCTTAGTGTGGGGTTAAGACTATGTATGTGACTGTTAGGTGTATTTATTATTTATTATTATCGTAAACAAGGAATGTCAGCAAAGTAGAATATAAAAGAAATATTATGAAAAAGAGTAATTCTAATTTAAAATAATGAAGCTCTATAATATTAACTTCTATTCAGGTATAAAATTATCTTTTATTTCACCCCCTTGTAGCTTCTATTCAAAAACAAAGCATACTATTATTTTGTTGGAATTCAAAAAAATTAAAATTTAATTTCTAAATTTCGATTGTGGATATAAGGAGTTTAAAATAGCGGCCAAAATGACTCCGACTATCGATTTAGAATATCGAAAGAAAGAGTCCCTTAAATATCGATTTTGAGACCCATCGGATCAACAATAAAAAGTTCAAAATGGCGACCACAATTTTCAATTCTGACTACACAATATTAAATTTTTGAAATAGGTATATTAAACAAAAAAGCGAGTGGACTTTACTATATCTTCGAATAAATACAGTAATAAAAGTATGAACTTTTATCCCACCTTAAAAATTTCAGCCATTTTACACCTATTTTGAAAGAGACTTTTTGCCACAAGAAACTTTGTTAAAAAATTTCAACCCTTTTTCTACCTTTTAGGATAATAAAAAAACTACTCATGACATTATTTTTCGTAAGTGATCATTAGCTAACTTATCAATTTTTGATATTAATCAGCTTCAGTGATTTTTTATTTTCTATACAAATAGCGTCATAGTGATATTTCAAAATTAATGCTCGCCATTATTTTTCGTTTGTAATAAGTAGCTAAAATACAAATTTGCACACGAATGACTTCAGTGGTTTCGACATCGCATACAACATTTAAACCCTTATTTTTATACCTTTAGGGTTAATTAAAAAAGAATAACTAAAGTGCCAAGTTTAACCGTTTACATTTTCCATACAACAGTTTTTCACCTTTTTTATCCCTTATGGGTTCAATTTCTAAAAATCCCTTCTTATTCCCACCCTACGTCATAATAGAAACCCTCGTCTAAAATTTTACGTTACTACCTCCATAGTTTCGGCTGTGCGTTGACGTCAGTCGGTCAGTAGGTCAGTCAGTCTCTCCGTCGATCCGTCAGTCGGTCAGGATCCTCTTTTATATATTATTATATAGATTACTTACTTAACAAATTTAACGAATAAAATACAGTAGATCTAGATGTCATGACCCCACACCAAGTGTGGTGCCGTGGGTACATATCAAAAACTATGAGACACAAAAATACTTGTGGAACCCTCGACCCACAAACATTTGCCTCGTTACGGGATTGAACTCGTGGTCTCTGCCTTCTCATTTAACGTTGGCGCCATAAATAGTATTCTCTTAGTAGTCTGTGCTGGCACCTAATAAACTTTCATTATTATAAAACAAACTTTTTTCCATCTTTTCTAATACGTCTTATACCTACTATAAAACAAATGAAAACAATAGTGTTATCTGTTGTCATGAAATAAAATATTCCTACCATTTGACGGCCTTGGCGGCTCAGTTGGTTAGACGCCGGCTGTAAAACGAGAGGCCGCGGGTTCAATCCCCGCACCAAGATAAATGTTTGTGTGAACTGTGAACCACAAGTGTTTGTCTCATGTGTGGTTGTTTGTGAGACCAAAATATCTCTCGTAGTTTCTGATATCCACGATACAAGACTCGACCTTAGTATGGGTTATACCGGGTATATCAAGACTGCGACCGAAAACGAAGCCATGTGGTAGTTTTAGTGGTTACAGTTACAGACACAATGCAATTAAAATTTTGGCAATAATAGCGACAGACTATTTTGCAATTTTTTTTAAATCGTCATGTTTGGAGGGCAAATACCTACCTAGTTTTTGCGAAAATAAAAATGTGTGCATCATTATTTTATTAAAACTATGTAATTACCACCCAAATACGCCGATAATATATCTATTCAATATTCATTAATCGTAATACAACCATATCGGATACTACCTAGGTATTTCGTAGATAATCTCGGGCATGACCAAATACATACATATTAACAATATTTCTTTTTTTATTACATCGAAATAACATGGGTAGGTACTAATCCTCACAGACACATCCGCCGAATTCATTTTTGTATAGTTACTAAAAAAATATATTTTAGTTACTACAACATATAAAAGATGTCGCTTGTGCGGTGACTATTTTGTGTGACTGCCTCGGTGGCGCTGTTGTACTACGGTATGGTAACAAAACTCGGTTCTCGGGTTCGAATCCGGGTCAGGTAAAGTGACGTTGGATTTTTCTATTAATTATCAGCCTGGAGTCAGGAATTGGCGTCCAATATGACGATGGACTGAGCCCCTAATGTAGGGTGGAACACACGAGGTGAAACGTGGGTGATTTTGTAGCACCTCTGCCTACCGTTTCTGGGAAAAGGCGTGAATTTATGTATGTATGTATTTTATACATTACAATATTGCATAGTTCCGAGTTTCGACTTAGTCCGCAGTTTACTATGAATATTTTGCTAGTCACAGTTTATTCAAGGTCCACAGTATCTACAGTACATATTTGTAAATGTAAATGGTGCCTTGTACTCGATTACGGCTAATAAAAATATTTCACACCGTGCTCGATTAGCAATACACCAAGGAGTCTTGGTGCCAACACTTATGTATGGATGTGAATCTTGGGTGTGGCAGAAGAAGCACGAAAGCAGGATTAATGCCGTAGAGATGAGAGCGTTGAGGAGTATGTGTGGGGTCAAACTGGTTCATAGAGTGAAAAATAGTGTGATAAGGGAAAAATGTGGATTGAAAGAGGATGTAGTGACTAAGATTGAGAAAGGAATGCTTCGGTGGTTTGGCCATATGGAAAGGATGGATGCAAGGAGACTGACGAAAGAGATTTATGATGCGAAGATGGATGGTGGAGTCGGTCGAGGACGTCCCAGGAAGACCTATAAAAATCACATAGAAGATCTATTAAAGAAAGGAAAAATACGGAGTCCTCGAAACCGACGAGCGTGTATGCAAAGATTAATGACAGTGGATGAAGCGAAAGAGGTATGTATGGACCGTAGCACTTGGCGCTCAATAGTCTCTGCCTACCCCAATGGGACATAGGCGTGAGTTTATGTATGTATGTATATCTTGTACTTTGAAGAAAATATGATTGATGCCGAGTGACAACGCTACGGAATAGCAGCAGCCGCAAGCAGCTAATAACTTGCATACCGGTTTGGGCTGTGCATTAAAATGCTATAATTTAACGGCTAAAGGGTACAAGTACCATAAAAAAGTACCTCGGCTAAATATTTGTTGAAGTCCGATTATTAAAATATTAATAAGAAAATGTGGTTTCGGCAGTCCACTTCACCAAAGCTATTAAATCTTCGAAACACTCTCATTTAGTTTTTACAGCTTCTAAGGGAATTTTAATTGTTACAAAATCACTAAAATTATATCGACATGTCACTTCGGTGCCCGTTCGGACTTATGTTGTGGTGTGAATTTTTATCTTAAAAGGCATATAAAATGTTATATGCATATTGTGTAATGTACATATTTATTATGGCATAATTATGTTAAATAAAAACCGCGTGCAATATTTGTTTATGTGTGCAATCTGCAAATCCATTCATGTGTATGCACATATATAGTTTAGCAAACTGCAAATTAATTTATATTGAGATTCCGGAAATTGTCCAAATTAGTGTTTTAACTAAAACATATTCTAACGCAATATATGGTTACCAAAACCTCATTAAAATAAAATGCTTCTTATCTAATATCTTCAAGTTTAAGCGCCTCTAACTTATAAAGCTCGTATAAAGTTACGTTTGACAATAAAGCAACCGTAATTGATTTCATATTACTGCATACATGACGCTCCTTGTCGATAATTTAAAGAATAGATTGAAGATAGATCGAGCGGTAATTAATTCCGATCCTATATTTACATGAGACAGACGCATGTATTCGCGTCGCATGATCGCATCACGTAGATACCTACGATTCCTATTCCCACTACGCTACACTCACACAAGTCAATTTTACGAGTATCCACTACCATCCACTACACACTGGTTTCATTCATATACCGAAACTAGACCTCTCTTTCTATCTCATTCATGCTAAGCCAACGCGTATGTGTGTGAATGCAATGGCATTCCTCACCCACGAAATGGCGTTTGTTGAACCGATTCGTCGCGCGTCGGTCGAAGTCTCGCTCGCTCCCTCGCGCAGTGGCAGAGAACGCGTTCGTTCGAGGCGTTCGACTTTCAAGTGGCGACGTACGCTAGCGTGTATGTCTTCATTATTGATGCAAAAGTTCCACGATGGTAGATCATAACCAGAAATTGTTACAGGAGTTGCAAAAGAAAAGTGGAAACAATGTGTGTGCCGATTGCGGGAGTCCGGGTATGTTTTTATTAGTGATTTTTCAGTATTTTAGTGTTAGTGTTTCCTTGTGCGTGGTATTTTCATGGGGTTGTGAATAGGCGGGGGGCGTAAATGCGTCCATGCTTTGGAGTTCACTGACCTCGACGTAAAATGCATTCAATGAAAACAAATCATCAACATGAGTAATAAATGCTGGTTTGAAAGAGTATATAACACCTTGCATGATACACATCTGATATCAGCGATGTTTGTGTGCCTGTGGCTATCGTCGAGGTGGGTGTAATGACTCTATAGCTAGCTATATACAGTACACACTAATTGAAAATTTATCTCTACACTTTTATTATTTCGGAAAATGACAACAATCTTGCGAAGTAAACAGATGATGCAACTGCATTAGCAATGTTGATGTTACAACTTTACAAACCCAATAAATAAACAGGTTTCATTTCAATTTCTTTAACCTCATTTTTTAATTCATAGTGTTTTTTTTAATAGTTATCAGTATGTTATCAATTAATGAAGTCCATTATTTTTTAAATCAATTGTTTCAAAAATCTAAATAATAATTCCAGACTCCAGTACATATAAGTAGTTTACTTAAATTATTTCAATAAGCAAAATATGTATTAATCAAATGTAGTTATATGTTCAAAAATAGTATTAAATTAGAGCTTTGGTTTAAAATATTTAATTAAACTAATATAAAGTGATAACTTATATTACTAATAATGGTTCAACTAAACAACAAATATTAAAGGACACTGGAGTAGTGTTTTCCTTGTAAATAAAACTTGACACATATTGTTTTAATACAATCATGTTTATTTTCCTGATTTATTTGTGCATTTAAAGCAATAATTATTATTAGAACTTTATAATAATAGTTTAATTAAGTTAATTAAGTTTAACATATCAAGGATTGAAAATTTTTACTTTTGAAATACACATACAAGTGGTATGTGTATTTCAAAAGTAAAAAGGTTAACCATCAATTAAATTTAAAATAAATCAAATCAATTTTAGAAAAATAATATTATATTATATATTAAAATTATGACACAATTTAATAATAAAACTTACTTTATGTAAAACCTACTTAATAGCTATCTTAAAATTGCTCTATTGAAAATGTTTTTTAATATGTTCTTTATTTACACTTGAATCACAAATTGAATATGAAATAGTAATCTGTAATATGTCATGTTTTTATCAAACTAACAAAATAATTTCTTAAGATAATATTGGACATCTTTGACTAATTAATATGTTAAATTTGAATCTTTGACAAAAATTGCTAGCATATGTATTCATAGGTTTATAGATTTGTTGGCACTTTCATATCTATTATAGAAGAGAAAATTTAAATTCATGATACTCATATTAAACATTTCTCTAAATTGTATTAAACAGACTTACTTTATTTAACAACTGTTTTATAATTCAGCTAACTAGAACAAACATTTGAAGACAATTACAATATTAAAACAGTTGTATTTAAACAAATAGAAACTTTATTTATTATGTCTTAATACAAGAGCCTTGAGAAAAATATTTTTGTGCATGAAAATATATAGGTCATCACAATAAAGATACAGTTTCACAGTAGTTTTAGATGTTACTCAACATGTCTGGGTTAATAAATGTATTTTTATTAATTCACGGTTTGAAAGTAATTGGCAAAAGAATGTTTTCTACAGTGTGTGAAATACAATGTTTTGTCTGAAAACTAAATGTTATCAACACTGATGCATAAAATATAGTGGAAGACCGCAGACACATTACATTTTGTTGTTACCAAAAGACAACATAGATTATAATATTCCAGATATGAAAGTTCATATTGTTTATTTAGTTCTCCAATATAATTGTAACATATTTGTAACTTATTGTTGTATTTATTATCCATCCATCAGCCAAAGGAAGTCCACTGCTGAACATAGGCCTCTCCCTATGATCTCAACAGTGACAGTATTTATTATACTCCATTTATTTCAAATTAAGTTGGTTGTATTGCTGTCATATGTCATAACTTCATGAATATCCAATTTTGTTTCCTTTTTTTTTGTTATACAATATTATGGTAATGTTATCAAATCTTTGTCTTTTGTTAATAAATCTGAATAATGATGACATAATACTAAGTTTGCCCGCTTGTTGGTCCACGTGTTGAACCAAACACATAGAGTAGGCCATGCTGTAAGAACTCGACTCGCCCTCGACACGCGCCCGTATGCCTTTTTTGCCTTCTACTAAACAGGACAGGTGGTGACTGGTGACGCTTTTCATTTGGTAGCTCAGTTACCTGATTTTATATTGCAACAGAATAATACCCTTTATATTCAAAATTCAGCGTCTCGTCATTCTAGATTAATTTGTATTTTGTGACTAAATTAATATTTAGATTCACTGGTGGTAGGTCTCTCACATGCGAGAGGCTGCCTGGGTAGCTGCCACCGCAATGTCTGTGTCTCGCGCCAAACAGCAGTGTAAATACACTGTTTTTGTAAGACACTGTAGTCAGAATATAGAGACTGGACATAATGAGACTTAACATCTTATGTCTCAAGATGGCTAGCGCAGTGACATTGATATACATAGTCATAAATTATATCAATGTCGTATAAACAATATCAATGCCATTTTCATAAAAAATCACATAAGTTCCACGACCTGCATAATATATTCACAAACCAGTTTCACCAACTTATAATTATCGCGATAAAAAATGTCATTAATTAGTTGACTAGCAGTCAATTCTACATATTTGCGTGAAGCATATTTACCCTTATAATTTATTAATCATACATCCATGCAATTTTGTTATCAAACTGCAAATCTATTGAAAATCGCAGCCCGTATGGCATGGGGTTATTTTTTTCTTCGCACGCATCTGGCCACCCTCCGTGAGTCATGACTCGCGACATGAGTCATTAGTTTTTACACGAATGTTGCGTAGCCTATTCGTATTGGTAAATTAAACACTGCATCGCTTCAGGCGCTATAAACGATCAATAGCAGACACCTCTCCTTCAAGGAAACCATTGCTTTCTTACCTGCAAAAATCAAGTGTGAATCATGTCTGTTTTATAGAAGTATCTATTTCTTCTATGATTCATGCCGTGTTGGAACACGGTTAATCGTAAACATTCCGACAACGTTTATTTCTTAATTTGAACGTTACATCATCAGCTCGACATTAAAGTTACATTAAAATTAATTATATATTAGGCCTACCAGATCCGTTATCCGTACAAGTATTTATTATTTATCTTTACAGCTCTAGCCTATAAAAATACTTATCCGTGCGGGAAATATACTCAGTCAGAGAAAGCCATCATCTTAGCAACTGGGCCAATCGGTTATCATGGCGATAATCATTGTTTTATTTGTCGCAATATTGAAGAAAACATAACAATGTATGTTACGTCAATGAAAACAACACGTAACCGCGAAAAGAATGCAACGTTACATAACCATACAACTCTGAGATTACAATTTATAGATCAATACTTCGAAAACAATTATGTAAATAAGATGTTTCGAATTATCTTGTATACAGTTTTGGGCATAAAATATTTCGTGTGTCGTCCGCAGAGGCGATTCGCGTCTACATTTGCTTGTGATATGACACGGCGTTGTTATTTACGAGTGGCGCAGAGGCCACGTGCGCGTGTGTGCGTGAGCGTGACGTCGTGTCGGTGTGTACGCTTGTAAACACGGATGCGATGCCAGTCGCGACGCGACGTGGAAACGCCTATTTTCACCAAAACATCAATTTTCTTGCAGCCTGACCGTTGGTAATGTGATTCTATACTGAGCTAGGTCGGGTTTTATCTAAACACTGGGACTAGATCAGCTGTTTTTAAACAACGCGTTCGCAGTTTGTTTTCATGGCCGACAGATTTATTCCTGTTAGTCATCGCAACAAAAAAGGATCTGGGCCGAGCTAGACCGAGGTAGGCTAGACAAACGTTATGTCGTGTATTATGTGTTCGGCTAACATCGCGGGGACCGATACATACGAGTATTCTATTTTAGTGGACCATCGCGTTGTTCGCTTTTACCGAGCGTACATGTAGCCAGTACATAGTGTACGACATTCGATAGTGTTTATTGAACTTTCTCGATGTGTTTTTACCTAGCGGTGGTTATGCATGACGCGCATGTCACAGCCTTATTTGTACTACATAATATGAAGTCTTATGTGTTAGCGAGAAATATGTCATAAGGAATTTGATAATTAAATCAGCTGTTCATTATCGCTCATATTTTACATGAAAATTAATTCCCTGTCATGTTTGTTGGCGGTACGTGCGAAAATGGACGAATAATATAATTGATTGTTAATTTAAAAAATCATGAATGTTCAGGAATGCTTTACTGGAAGCAACTTGTTAACTAAATCAGGTGGTATTTAATGATGAAATAGCCATGCCTAAAATGACGTCATTTGGACGTTTGTTGTCAATGTTTGCGAAAGTGGTCGAAATTATCTTTTATGGTGTTTCCAGTTCATATTCTTAAGTTAAAAGTTTTAATATATATAATTTTAATACTTCATTGTTTAGCAAAAAACAGATGATCTTTATTATGTAACAGGTGTGAACAAGGTTTTGATAAATGTTATTATCATTTCAGACCAAAACATTTGATTGTGGCTTCAAGTTGTGAATTTTAATAATTGGGATAATTTTAATACTCTTAAGCAGAATTATTAATTGCATATTGACAAATAAAATATGTAGTTAAGTAATATGCAAGAATAAAAGACAAAATTAAAAATAAAATCCAACTTAAAAAAACACTAAAACGTAACAAATAATATCAGTCTATTTTATTGTACTTGAAAACGTTGATTAACTTTCTCATTGACTTGACTAGCTAACAAATCTTAATAAATACGTAACTTGCTACAGACAGCCTTCGTGGCGCAGTTGGTTAGACGCCGGCTGTAAAACGAGAGGCCGCGGGTTCGATCCCCGCACCGAAACCAATATTTGTGTGATTCACAGATATTTGTTTCAGATCTGGGTGTTTGTGAGACCGAAAAGTCTCTTGTAGTTTCTGATACCCACGACACATGACTCGATCTTAGTGTAGGTTCAGGGATATTTATGTGACTGTTGGGTGTATTTATTATTTATCTATATTGAAGGAGGGCCACCAAGTGCCAACAAGTAACAAACATAAAAAAATACATACAGTCGAGCTACGAACCTGCACCTTTTTTGAAGTCGGTTAAAAATTAATGATGGCGAATGCTCTATGCATTTTTCTATATTTAAACAATATTGGTTATTTGCAAATGGGATTTTTTTTCATAAATAGATTTTTATGCGTATATTTTTAAATATTGTTTAAAAACAAATGTCAGTCCATATATGACGGAGCTACAAGTTACAAGCCTCCATCGCTGGGAAGCGGTTGAGCTTAGCTCACCCCGCCATAGAGGACTTAACATCTTTGCAAAACTCTCAGGTATACAGATTTTGTAACTAACATAAAAAGTATGCAGCGAATTAGACAATCATTGTTGTCTTAACTATATTAAAGGTAACTGTTTTATTTTTCAATGTGCATATTTGCAAGAACTGCGGACGTATTAAGGAAGGCGGAATATATTATTTAAAAAATATTGCATATAATGTATGTACCTACGAAATAAAAAGCTGGCGAAATGCCACACTGTTAAACCCACATGCAAGGACACCCAAAAATTAAAATGTGTTATATAGCCAATAAAACATAATATGTTATGAAAATTGCTTAAATAAGTTCCCGTTTAGATTAACTGGATTTGAAATATGATTAAATAGTTTATTACATGGATATATTTTGTATTTCTCAGACTTGAGACACACAGACTTGACTAGATTTGTTTTTAGAAGTGGTCATTTTTACCCTGTGCGGCAAAATGTGAAATGTAAAAGAATGGGATTTTTAAACGTGAGGTTGCGGGTTCAATTTCAGCACGACAAAATTTTGCGTGAAGCACTGATATTTCTGATAGCCGCGGCGCAAGACAACTAATTACTAAAGGGTCGGGTTTTAAAAAAAAAATACATATGCCGCCAAAAAAATCCTAATTTCGCATCATCTTATCGCGATAAACCGATCGCGATCTACCGCGAAATCTCCGTAGAAATCGTAAGTGCCAGCGTCGCGATTACGCTAGCCGTCGCTCTAATCTCGCTGTGACGATTTGCGCTTATCGTATTTGTACTTACGTTTATTTTCACGCGATAACAAAAAGGAAAATAAGTGCCGGTAATAGAGGTCGTAAATTCCCATACGTAAACACGTTTAACGAGCTTAGAGTTGAGTGCGTTATTAACTAGAGATGTCGTGTGTGAAATCGTTAACTGGTTACTGGACAGTCGGAAACACACTTTTAGTGTCGGACATTTTGCGCAGTATAATGAGCATTCAAGGAGAATTAAACATGGTATAAGATTAGGGATTACAAATAGCACAAAAAAGCGAAATAAATTTCGTTTTTAAATTTCAATATTTCATCATATTTGTACAGACAAAAAAAAAACAAATTTAGACAAATTTATTTCAATAATATTTTTTATAATAATTACACATTTTTTGAATATTTCGTCTTACAAAAATATGAACTCAGGTCTAATCTATTCAGGTAGTAGCCCTAGCGTAATACGCACGTAACTACGTATTAAATAAAACATAACAATTATTATGATTTATCTGACGGTAAATCATATTAATCACGCGTAAAACATATTAATCACTGTTATCTCTTTGACAAATTGCTTGAAATTGAGAATATTACTACGAAAGTGACGTTCATTATGCAGGTTAGTTCATGGAACAATTAAGTGTTGGAAAATGTGGTTTTGTGCATATCCTTTACATTAACAGGAGAGTTTATTCGAATGTTCACGTAAATGCAATATCCTTTTGCAGATATTCTGAATTAAAATAATATTATCCTTTCGTATTTTACTTGGTTATTTCATATGTTAGCTCTCAACCTCCATGAAAGTGGAAAAGCGGATTATATTATGTGCCTCTCGTTACTTACAACGGCAAATTAAAAGTTGTTTAAGTGTTCATTAATTTTAAACAGTAGGTAAAATTGAACTTTCTAAACGATAATGCTTAGTTATTCCATATTTTAGTACTTATTGGGCTGAATATTGTTAGCTAGAGTTCAATTTACGGAGTCCTTTATGTGGAGCAGGCCTAGGGAGCAACGGATTTCCTGTGGCTGAAAAGAGAAATATAATATTTATATCAATACATAATACTATATAAAATTACATTAATATTTGTCCACAATCGACATGCAAAAGGGACTGAAATAATTTCTTTATACAAAACAGTCATCGGAATAATATGCGGTAAATACAGGGAAAATATATTGTGCAGCCATTCGTACGTCATTCGGCTGTAAATAACAATATTTGTTACGAGAATTTCCACTTAGTACCTATGCAATGGGTTAAATATTATGGTAAAGGACTCGGTTTTGCGGTCGGCCAGCATGAGAAAACAATTATAAATGTATTACTTATAATTGTTTTTTATTAATGTCGTTAGTCATGATTAGAACGAAATAAGTGGTAAATACATTAATTATCGCAAACTATTTTTTGATACATATTAGCGTTTGAATTAGCGAATTGAATGGAATGAAATTTGGTATTCGTGTTTCTATAAAATACAACTATGTATAAAAGTAATTGAATCATATAAATAATATTGTTTGGAAACCGTAATTTACAGACATTATAAAGTGTTCTCGCTTCTGGCCTTTCGCGCAGTGAAGTATCGAGCCACCACCAAGGCGCCTTTAAATTGATCGCCGCTAAATATTGGCCATGCTCGCCAACTTAGCCGAGCAGTTAAATCTATCATACGCTGACAGGAAGGTCCATTTATAAAACAATAATAGCTCTATAAATCTGAAGGAGCAATTCTCATATGTAAATTTGTCCGTGGTGGCCTCATCTCAGGGTACCCCGCTGCGTTTTAAAGTCATATTGTATTGATAGCAATTACCGGGCACTTTAAGAAAAATATGTTAGGGATTATGTGCAGGTTACATAGAAATACATAAACTCACGCCTTTATTCCAGAAGGAGTAGGCAGAGATGCCACCAAGACACCCACATTTCGCCCTGTATGTTCTGTCCCACGATGTGATTGGGGGCGAGCCTATCGCCATATCAGGCACAAATTGCTGCCTCCGGGCTGATAATGAATAGAAAAATCCAAAATCACTTTGCCCGACCAGGAGCTGCACATAAAAATATTTAAAAGAATTTCGATAGTGTCCTGAAGTCTTGATTTTTTACTTGATGGTAGCGGAGTTCTGTGCTCACGGGCGATCTTTGCGCATAGGCCTATCAAATAATACAAGCTTCGATTGTAGAGGTGTTCGATGCTCGGCATGGTGATTACTAAATCATGTAGTACAGTATAGTTCTAATATTCCAGATCCGGACTGGGCCTCGTACAATCTGGGCATATTCATATGCATGCGATGCGCCAGTATCCATCGCGGGATGGGCGCTCACATCAGCAAGGTGAAACATCTGAAACTGGACAGATGGGAGGACTCGCAAGTTGAGAGGATGAAGGAGGTGGGAAATGCAGCGGCTAAGAACAAGTACGAGGAACGAGTGCCTCCCTGCTATAGAAGACCTAATAGGAATGATCCGCAGTAAGTGTTATTTTTTAATAATTTGGCCTGTGATATTTTATTTGATGAAAAGAATTGCCATATCATAATAAGTTGCAATGGCTTGACTGGAGGAATGTAGATGCATTGTAAAGCTTTATGGTAGATGAGATAGGGAAGGCTAGTGAATATCGGGCATCTGGATGTCAGATTGTAAGAAATATTCGTCAGGAAGACATTACAAAAACATTGTTCTTGTATACAATCTTAATTATGTTTTTGGTTGTAATTTAAAAATATTCTCGTAAATAACTAGCTAATAACCATAAATACGAATAGTTGTAACTAAGAATTTTAAGTATCCACTCATTACGACATAAATACACTAATTAACACTAAATATTACAAATATCCAAAGTAAATAACCCGGCACACGGTGTGAAGAAACAAGTTTTAAAAGAAAATAAATCGCACGCAGTTATTGGGGGCATAACAAAACTTGACCTACATGTTTATCTATGTGTCCCATGGAATAAGTGAATGATAAGGAGCGAAAACATTTCATGGAACGTTCCACGCTTTAGATAATATAATGTTGTTATTTTTATTGGAGGGATTTTTTTTAAAGCACTGACGATTTTGTTTTATTGCTTTGTGGAGGTTTATACATTTCTTTATTTTTCTATCAGGGGTAATAGGATTAATTGAGCTAGGAAAACGCGGGTTGGTGATCTGTCGGATTTAATACGCTTTATGAAAATGATTCGCCGATAATGTTTGAAACTACTTGATAAGCTGGTATTCTCAAATGACAGTAATCGTGACTGACGTTTTATCATATAGAATTTCGCCTTTTCACACCAATTCTCTAGGCTTTAGTCGCTAGAAGATTTTTACTATGGTAGCAGTTATAAATCATAGTAATTACAAATATCTAGATTTCCGCCGCTTCTTTGTTTCCGGCACCCTGGGCGGTCGCCGAACGTCGCCCTATCCTAACGGATGGTAGCAGTAGCAGTAGCTACTGCTACCATCAACCATGGTACCAAAAAACAACCAACACTGTACCATCTATCCCGAAAATTTATATGTCACTTTATGGACACTTAATTATATATTGTATGTCAAACAACGAAGTCCCGTGCGGCGTGATACATTTCTGCCTGGATAAATTCAAGTCAAATACACGGTCCAAGTGTTTACAATAATATTCTTGATAAAGTTAATATGTTTATAAGAAGTTTTGCTCATCATAAAATAGGTCTGATAATAAATTAGATATTTCATATCGCCCTACTAGATACTGTCCAAATCTGGTTCGAACTTCTTTGCACCAAAATGTGCATTCCTTATTTGTAAATATCAGCTTAGAACCAGATATAATTTGAATTCACCGATTTGCGTAAGTGATAATTAAATATACAACATACAATTCATAAAAGGAAGAGTTATTGTGACGAAAATTCAGAATAATTAACAACTGTAAAGAAAATAAAAATATACATAATATAAGCAGAAATATATTTTAGCCTTTAATTTTGTGATTTAACAACAACTCTTACGATAGTTCAATGTCGACAACATAAAACATGTTTTTTATTTAAAAGTTTATCAAATTCGGTTGGTCCGGTCTCGAAATCATATCTAGAATCGCTGAATCCGTAAGAGCGATCAGCCAGTAATGGGAAAATAGTCAATACCCCTAATAATCTATGAACCTATGCCAATTCTAGCCGATAGCATATTCGGCTCATATTAACTCTCATAATTAATGGCTAGACACTCAGTTAAGGAGTGACATTATAGGCTAATTTGGTATAATTAAGCGACATGATGTTACAAACTGGTTTATTACTGGTGGTAGGTACTTTATTCGTATCCGTCTGAACAGCAACCACTATACTCCTGTGGCCTTATTCATAGACAGTTTTAAAACCTATTTTATCGAATGTTTTGTCCCTTTTGAACAAGCTTTGAATTTGGCTTGAGCGAAGAAGACAAAACATTCGATAATTAAAGAAGTTTTAAAAACTATCTATGAAAAAGGTATTAAAATAGTCAGGCTTATAAATATACCGCGGGATCAGTGTCAGCCGGAAAGAAATATGTAATCGTCTATCGACAGTTGATAATTTTACCTAGACATTACTAAAGTAACACAAGTACATATTATCGTCAATTTAAAAGTTTACGATTGAACGTTATAGAGTGAAAGAGTATGTAGTGGCGAAAATCGAGAAGGGAATGATGAAAGATTTGCGAACATACAAAGGATGGATGATAGGAAACTCAGAAAAAGAATGCAAAAAGCAAGTATGGGAAAGTCGGTAGAGGTCGAATCGAACGCACCGAAAAAACTATGTTTACCAACTTGGCGACATCCCTAAGAAGGGACAGGTTAGGCCTTAAAATGTATGCAACGGTTCGTGAACGTGGATGAAGCGAAAGTGATATATTAGTACAGAACAATAGATATTCAAAGCTCTTCGCCTTCCTCTATGAGATACAGGCGTCATTTTATGTATGTATGTAAATATCAAAAACGATGTTAACTACTTGTATTATACTATTTTTCTTGGCTGGCTGTGCAAATTGGTTTAGCAAAAAAATAAACTATTCTGTACCTACACAATCTCAAAATCGGATTGGCTTATGAACACAACAAGATGTCACCAAGTTGTTTGCTGACAGTTCTGACGAAAGTTGATAAATAGTTATCTAATTACATTTTCCTAGGAAATTCCATTAGTAAACTATCAATGAATATTTACTATTGCTTTAATTGTAATGCGAAAACCATTTGAAAAATATTTGTTTGCTTTATTTCATTATCCAGTTACAGACTATTTGCTGAGATATTCAACTCATAAGTTTGTGGCAGCGACTGTAGACTATGGTCGGTGAGGCCCTGGGTTCGATTTCCAGGTTGGACAATACATTTTATATGAATTTTTCAGTTTGGAAAATATCATATTATGAGTTGCTTGGTACTGAAGTTTGAGTCCGCTACCACGATACGTCAGCCCAATAACAGCAGACCGAAACCAAATATTTGAACCCACAGGCTCTCCGCTTACCGACTCACAGTTTCAGAGCAAGTCTTTAACCAACTGATCTACGGACTTTTGCATCATCGTACATTAAACTAAACAAACGAATTGCTTAAGTTTTCCGGCCTTGCGTCAGATTTAAACTTATCAACAAATGACTCATTCACAAGTACTTTAGCATACAACAAATAAATCATTGTGGAAGCCATGCTCGAGATTGCGATAGTGCAAGTGAAATTACCTACATCTTGTTTGCTATGTTTTTTGTTGTGGGATTTGTAGACAAATATTTTATTCACAAAAGTGCGTGGTGGCCTGTTGGTAACGGACCAGACGCGGCCGCCTACATGTTCACGGTGGTCGCGGGTTCAAATCCCAGGGCACACCTCTGACTTTTCGGAGTTATGTGTGTATTGATGTCAATCACCACGCACTTTAACGGTGAAGGAAAACATCGTGAGGAAACCTGCATACCGTAGCGATTTTAAGGAATGTCTACGGTATGTAAGTCCGCCA
Source organism: Deilephila elpenor (assembly GCA_949752805.1). Classification (NCBI taxonomy): domain Eukaryota; kingdom Metazoa; phylum Arthropoda; class Insecta; order Lepidoptera; family Sphingidae; genus Deilephila; species Deilephila elpenor. The sequence continues at coordinate 8,783,685 of OX457107.1, read as the reverse complement.
ACCCGCACTAGGCCAGCGTGGTGGACTATATGGCCTAACCACTCTCAATCGATTCTCTCGACTGTAGAGTAGAGAGTAGGCCCTTGCCCTGCAGTGGGACGTATATGGGCTGATATAGATAGATAGATTTTATTCACTTCTTGAAGTATAACTCTGATTTGAAATACTGGTTTAAAACAGACTGTGTACAATAAAAAAATCATATGTATTTTTTTAGTCTTGTTCATCTACATAAGCAAAGATCGCTAGACATATTATTTCCAAAGAACCATGCATTTATCCGTGATAAAAAATAGTCAGCGGCACTTGCCGATCCATAAGCTAAGATATTTGCTGCCTGAAAGCAGAAAAAATGTTAGTTCATATTTAGTTTGTTAAATACATTAATAATTGTCTTTACAGAGTGCTTATAGAGCAGTGGATCCGCGCGAAGTATGAACGCGAGGAGTTCTGTCATCCAGAGCGGCAGACCTACCTATCCGGCACTATGGTAGGTTTCCTCATGAAGCGGGGCAAGGAGGACAGCCGCTACCAGCTCAGGAAGTTTGTACTAAGCGAGAACGAAGACACCCTCAAGTGAGTCACTTGTATCACTAACATTCTGTTTGCCCAATGCTCAAATGTCGTCATTAACGTGTCCCACAACAATTCATTGCATCGTTTTACCGCTTACTCATTCGATGTTCTTAATTAGGTTTTGTTAACTCCATACATCATTCGCTTAACAATTAATACTAAAAATTAATAAGCTATCACCTGCTCATGTTTACACATTTAACAATACGTTGACAACAAATGCAAATAAGTATGCGATATGTATTTTACACGTCACAATTGGTTTACGATATTCCCTTGGCAACCATTAGCAATAAACATTTTGTTTATATTACGCACGTACGCTATTTTCCTTATTTCGATAAAAATACCTTTAATTTCCATGTCCTATCAAATTGTTAGTAATCTAAAGGAATTAAAAATTAAAAAGTCAATATAAGGTCATATAAAAAAATAGTTTTATAATAATGTAATTTGCTATAGTTCCGTCGCGGTGGCCGCTGTGGGTAAATTCGTGACGTAGGCGAGACGAAAAGTTCCACACCTCTCGTTACCTTCCTACGTAAAGAGGCTCGTGCAAATATTGACCGACTACGTAATCTTGAACTTGCCTCGGTTACTGCTCCGCGGTGTTTTCGCACTGCTGTTGTAATTACACGTGCAAACAGGATGGCGAATTGTGAAATTCTTATACGGTGTGACGTAGGCCGAGGCAATATCAGTTTTATTGAACAGTTACCAAGTCATGTTCAGACGCCACGTCACAGAGCATCCTTCACCTTGGTCTATTAGGTAATATTGATATATGGGCATTTCGTTAGCGATCTCGTCTAAAATTCTGCCGTCATATACTAAATCAATTCACTTAGGGGGCATATGTTTTTCTGAAGGTCGGCTGACGGCTCGCGTTGTTCCGATTATCTCGTTACGTTTTCTTATTCAAATATTCCACACAGCCTTTATAAAGTTACGCGAATCGGCTAATGTATTATTTACTATAGAGAACATGGGTAATTTCGTACGTGTATAATTTATGGTAATTCCAGTTACACTGATAGAATTGATAATATAACTTGTGGTTGGAGGCTATTGTCCTAAACATATGGCTATACTGAAAGCTGGGAAATCCATTTGTAATTGTTCGTTTGATAAAAAAATATTTAACAATCCAAATCCAATTTGTAATATTAACTACTATCGTTAAACTCTCTCTCGATGTAAATGATAATGGTTCTAGCACCGATTCGTTTTTAATTTGCACAAATACTTAATTTTGCTAATTAATAAAATCAATTCGCGGTATCCAGCAGTATCCCTTTGTAACGGAAAGTAAAATAAAAACCGTAAATAAAACGAAACATTTTTCAAACCGTAGTTATTGCAGTTTAAGACCGTTGTTCATTGTACAACATGTATTACTACAAACAGGAAATTAATCATAAAGCCAAGTTAGCAGTTTAATAATAGATTGTTTATAACAATTTTATTCGTTGTTATGATGTCGCGTTTTTGTTCACATCCTATGAAGATGTCAACGGTATTTTCCATAGACTTTGTTTTAGAGTAAACGTGTTAAATGTGAAACAATATGGGATATTATACGCCTAAAATTGCGCTATATTTTAGTAATTCATAGAATATAGTAAGTATAGCTTAATAGTCTGTAGTAAACGTATATATATTTTTTTCTTTTGCGTTAACACTTCACATAGACTAGAAATTACGGATATTGTGTTGCAGTTATTTTGCACAGACAAAAATGCGGCAAAATCATTCCAATCTAATTCAGATCTTTATTATGGAAACGGCATTTGGTATAGGCTGTACCTACGTTTAATTACCGTGAAAACAAACATTTCGGCTAAACATTACCGGACTGGTTCTTAGGTATCACCCCGCTTCAGACGGCTGCGGCCGTACAACGGGTTGTCTCGGTCGTATAATCGATCGTCTCCGAGTCAAAAACTTTGGTCGCTTGAGGTAAGGACGACATACGACGATTTCTGGAAAAAAAAACGTTAAACGTCCGTTCACACTTGACCGTCGCATACGTCAATTCATCACATAGTCTCTCATTTTGTACTCACGTACGATAATAACTCATAATGAAGGTCCGTGTCGCTTTGCCTTGCATTGTATTTGTTTTATTTGTGTTCTAACTTAGTGTTAAACTATGGACTGCATTGACCTTGTTTGTATTAGATATATTTCAACGACCCTCCAAGAAGCTATAGTACAGATTAGTAAGAAACGCAAAAGATTAGGATTCAGGTAAGAGTCATTGACTTGTAGTATTCAGCGTGGACTGCGTTTCCACATGACACTATAGCTATTACACCAAAGTTTTACCCAATGGGCAAACATTCACAACCATTACGAGATCTGCATTATAGAATCAAGTCTAGGAAGCACTGCAAGTCATATTGTTGGGAGCATCACCCTTAATGGAAATATTTCCACAGATACCACGTAAGAGAGAACAAGGAGCCTAAGGGCATCCTCAAACTGTCCGAATTGAACGTAGCGTTCGCTCCGGCTAAAATCGGCCATACGAACTCAATGCAACTGACGTTCATGAAAGATGGTACGACGCGGCACATCTACGTGTACCATGAGGAGCCTGAGGTCATTAATAACTGGTAAGTGTTTTAGTTTGATACTTTTTTTATTAAGATTAGGGCTTGTCAAATGTAGTTTAAAACCTCCTTAGTGGAACGAAGCTCTTAGCTGATTGGAGATAAATAAATGTAATTAAAAACCGTACTTAAACGCGTGAATTTTTAGGGACCAACGTCTAATAGTACTCTACTCTAGTCTGATGATGAGCTATGGTGTTCTATTCCTTTTACTTTTTAGTTTTGAAATATTTGTACCGGGCTAACAATAATAAACGCGTGGAAAAGCTCGTGATAGTGAATCATAAATGTGACGTAGTTAATAACTGTTGGATCCGATAAGCATTCTAAGTTGTCGTAGTCTTTGAAATTTTAGAATACTTATCATTTCTGAGGAGTCATTATGAGTAGATAAAATTTCGTTGAGCGTAAGTGGATATATGGCCATGATTAATAAACGATCTTCGTTTCTATCTAAAGATCGATCGTGAAAATAAACCAATGGGCTCAAGGTATTGCCGACACGCTCACATTTGATGTGTTCTGATTGGTCTATTTTCCGGATCGATCCTTAGATAGGGATTGGGATTGTTTATTAATTTTGTGTGTTAACCAACATACCACTAGATTTTGTTGTTATACAATGTATTTTTTATTTTTATTTAATGGAATAGATTATGAAGAAATGTTACTAATTTGTCCCATAGGTTGACGGTAATAAAGACTTCATGACTGCATTCAAATGTTAGAACTTAATTTTATAACTTGATTAATTATAAAACATAGATAGTTTTGTAAGGCCTTATAACGACAGGTGGTCATAAATTATTGTATTAGAAAGTAGGTAATTCTTTTAGGTGCAAGGATAATGACGATAGTCTATCCTTATAACAAAAAGTACTTTGAACTTTCCATCAACGAGGTTAGTACAATGACGCAAAGAGGAAAAATGTTACCTGCGGTGTCATATCGCATGGGTTTTTACCGTACGCAATTTATTTTTGCGAAACGAAATCTTAAGGTGTTATTTATAGAATGTGAAGTGTATGTAACACCATCGCAAGTCATTGTGACTATCATTTGTCATTGAATTATTTCTACGCTTCGCATTGTATATTGTGATATTTAAAACCATTTTTGCTAAAGTCTTATCATTTCTAACTGTTTAGATATGTTATAACAAACATATAAGCTCACGCAAATAACCGAGAAACGGTAGGTTGAGATGTCACTTGTGCACTGTTTGTCGAGCTTATATCTCTGTCCCAAGACGTAATAGGGGCGAGCCAATTTGGGCGTTTTCCGAAAATCATTTTGGTTTTCATTCAGAAGATTTATGAGGCGACTTGGATAAATTATTAAGATAAATTCGATTTAAGATAGATAAATTAGCTGCCTCGGTGGCGTAGCTGTATTACGGTACGGTTACAAAGCTGAGGTCTCGGGTACGAGTCCCGGGTCGAGCAAAGTGATATTGGATTTTTCTCTTCATTATCAGCCCGGAGTCAGGAATTTGTGCCCGATATGGCGATAGGCTCGCCCCCTATCACATCGTGGGACGGAACATACAAGGCGAAATGTGGGTGTCCTGGTGGCGCCTCTGCCTACCCGTTCGGGGATAAAGGTGTGAGTTTATGTATGTATGTATGTATGATAAATTCGATAGGGTTATTACATATGTGTATTGATTTACATTTTCTCCCCGAGTGTCCTCTTCACACTAGTTTATCACGTGCGAGCCCATTACGTCACAGGATCAGATTTGAAAAAATGTAATCGTAGAAATTTAAACATTTTTCTAAAGTTCTTCAGTCGTGTAACAAAACAAGATTTTTGTTACACTTTTTGGAATTAAAAGCGTTCAATATTCTAGGCTATTGAAAACTGTTTTAACATTAGGTACTGTAGTTTGCAATTTTGTATTATGGAATTTACAATTCCTTGGTGACTTTTAATTACACTTTGTTGGATGTAGACCTTACTAATTACTTTTTAATCTATGTGTAAATTAGTTATCATTACAAAAATTATTTACAAGTACCATATTCATAATTATCCATTTCACGACAAATAATAATATAAGCTAATCTTCATACTTCTATCATATAGTTGTTTATAGTAATTCCGAAGGTAGATGAAGTTCCCAAAGCCCCACTACATCAGCGAATTTATGTAAAGGAGTCTTAACATAATCATCTGATTTTTAAAAAGGAGATCCATAACCAGATAAAATATATCCTTTTTAAAATACACACCATCCAAATATTATACATGTGGGATGAAGAAACTGGCTCTATTTTATTTTATTAGATTTAAATCCTCTTAATAATTTACATATTATTTTCTGGGTGTTTGTGAGACCGAAAAGTCTCTCGTTGCTTCTGATACCCACGACACAAGACTCGATCTTAGTGTGGGGTCAGGACTATGTATGTGACTGTTGGGTGTATTTATTTATTAAAAAAAAAACTTCTTTACGTCTTTATACCTCAACATCTTTTCTAGAACTATTATGACACTTCAGGGAGAAGTATGATGATACTTCTCGCTCACACACCTCTCTCACATTACATTTTCACAGTCCTGCCACTCGATCCTTTTATCCATACATACAATTAATTTTATTTACAGGTACACAGCAATCCGTTGTGCTCAACTACACCTCTTGCAAGTGGCGTTCCCATCCAGCCCTCAATCAGATCTAGTACTACGTCTGCCCAAGGACTTCGCCCGCGAGGGTTGGCTGTGGAAGACAGGTCCGAGGCCCTCGGATGCGCATCGACGTCGCTGGTTCACGCTGGATAATAGGAAGCTCATGTACCATGACGAGCCACTTGATGCGTATCCTAAAGGCGAGATATTTGTCGGTTAGTGTTTTTTATGTATGTTGAATCTGCTGTTTCGTGAATGGATGCTGCGTTGCATGTAAGAATTTGTGCGTATTTTTGTAACTTGGGAAGTTGGGTGCGATTTGAGAAATACACGAAGATGATGATAGATGTTTCAACCTTTACTATGACTCTCGTTCACCGATTTGTTTAGATTGTGTGGCGAATTTGCATTGAAACTTACTATAAGAAAAGAGGCAACAAACGATAAAAAAAATGGCCTAAACCTAAATATGTTATTACAATATTCAGAATTAACGACACATGGAAAACTACCATCATCGACGATAACAAGTCAATTTTTCAACACAACTGAGCATCAAAGTAATAACCCGATTCCTACCGGCTTCCCTCACAACCCTTACCAAATTCTCCAGGGCACGAATCCAACGGGTATTGCATCAAGGTGTCCAACACGGGCAACGGCTGCAAGGAGGCGCGTTTCCCGTTCCAACTGGTGACTCCGGAGCGCACGTTCTGCCTGGCCGCCACCTCGCACCAGGACCGCGACGCCTGGCTCGCCGTGCTGCAGCAGGCCATCAAGCGACCGCTCACGCCGCAGGACTCCAACAGTCAGTTATAAATCATTATATGAATAATTAAAATATTAATATCTCATTATAAAACAATAAATTATTTTAAGACAAAAGATAAGACCAGGAGATTACGTATTTTTTACGTATCTTTTATATTCTGGCTTGTAAAAGACTACAATGGTAAATGCACTCGAAATAGAATATCCACTGGTCGTGTTGGCTTATGGCTATCTTTCGGCGGTCGAAATAATTTTGTCGGCCTACCGAACACACTACAGGAGCCCAAAACTTATGCCAGTATGACAGACCTTCCAGCATCGTGTGACCGACGAATGAAAATATCCTGTCACCAATTTTAGGCACTATTCTAGCGACGGCATATCTCCTTGCCGTAACCTTCGGAAATCTTCAATACCCCAATAAACACTGCAGAGGAAAAAAGTAGCTCTAGCTTCTTTAGGCCTTCTCGATAATTAATTCGTTTGTATAGGCGCATCCAGTTTTCAAATCGATGACCGTAAATTTAAAATTAATTTATTGTTTCAGTTGAAGCCGTCCTAGTGAGAAAGCGCCAGACATCGAACCCCATCAGCATATTCTCGGGGAGGTAGTTGCATTTGCCAGACTCTTAACATAAGATCACGAGGAACTATGTCGATGCACCGTTTGCGGCGTTAATGCTTCAATTAATTGACTGCAACGTTTTATGTTAATTATTTTGTGCGGACGGCGCGCTGGAACGCGAATAATTTCATATTATTTGCTCTGATTTATTCAATTGATTAAGAAAATTATTATTATTTGACAGACTTCATGTATATGTATTTTAACGAGACTATAATAAGTCCGGGTGCAGATAGGTCAATGCTTACGGGACCGGTTGATAATTATTTTCATACTTTATGTATGATGGAGTATTTATATTTAAGTGTAGTATGTCACGAAATTAGTCGCCTGGTCCGGTAAGTGTCGATTATTCTGCGGCTGGATGTTGACATTTTTGATAAGTGAATTATTCGTACCAATCATATTACAATATGGGTTTCCTAAATACGGCCTTTTTTCACAAGTTGTTTCGATTTATGCTGGTATAGACTGACAAGTTGGTGTTTGAAAAAATGGGGAGGGGGTAGTATTTTATTTAAGCTTACGTTACCGACAAGCGACGCGCAACGGGATAACCCACATATTTTTTTTATATCGAGCTTAAAAACAATTTTAAAAATCCATGTAGAATTGAGCAAGCTAGAACCATTTCATAAAATATTTTCAAATAACTGAAAGATTTGCGCATTATGAATTGTGACGTCACTGTCGTTATAGTGCGAGAGAAATAGTTTGATATTCCCCACTACTTTTTCTTGCTTGCTTTGCTTTCAACCTATTTTAATAGTGTTTGATAGACATATTCTATTTTTGCCCCATATCTTCTCTTGTTCCGACACCAACTTGTTAGCATTAGTCTGAAGGTAATATTCCTACAAGGACACGCACTATGGTTAGCAATACTTCAGTTGTTTCATGTAACACTCAAAAAATAACCGACCTCCACCGATAAAAGTCGAACATTGCCGAATGGGCTGGGACGGACCTTTCACACAGCGACAAAACATCGCGTCGTCGACCTCCACAGAACATTCTGACTGTAAATAAACTGAATTAAAATCAAATGTAAACACGAACCATGTTTTAGTTTCTAGACGTAAATATAAGCCTATTTAATTTTAATTTATTGTATTTAACACAGTGATTGGACTGAATCGATAATTTTATTTGTGTTAAATTATTTTATTTGTGTGTATTATCGATGTGTCGTCTTGATTTTAACGGTATTGCGCACAATATATCAATGCATTATTATACCTAATCGTAGGTAGTTTGTTTATCTTGATAACGTGTCTAATATGAGCGCATTCTAAACATAAAAGAAAAAAAGAAAATACTATTTTTATTTTTAGAATGCGCCTCATTAGATACGTTGCCAAGATAAGGTTATACCTAATCGTAGGTAATTTATACAACACACGTATGTAGCGTAAGTGTAATGTTAACATATTTATCTCTTACATGAGTACACTAGATAATTGCGTTAAAAATCACAATAATGCTCTCTTAATCATGGTAAAAGACATTCTACAGGGACTTTGTATATGGTATGGTATATTAATGTACGTTATTATCGAACACCACTATAAAACGATGCATTTTCATAATCATAATCACTTTTTAATAATATTATATATAAAATATGTTTATAAACATAATTTTATTTCCTTATATGTATTTAAATACAAAATATAGCGTGGGATTTTTAAAAACAGTTTTAATTTTAACTCGATAAAAAAGAGTTTAAGAGTAGCGAAGCGTCTTTATAAAAAGTAACATAGCAAACCCAATCTTATGTCCACAACATAACGCTCATTTTTTTATCGAGACAAAACAGCGCTGGTCGCTCGCAGACGCGTGTTCCGCGCGATTTTTGGGTCGTTTGTTATATCTTCACAAAAATATGTGCTTTGCGTAATGGAGATAAGGTTGAGTTTGCTCTGTTGACTGTAGTATGTAGCCAACAAGTTCTATCAATTTTATTCGTTCATAGTGGTGTTCATTTATCTATAGGGATCATGTATTCATATTGTAACCTTAGTACTCTCTAGACGATTCGTTCGCTAGTGGAATAAGTGATATCAGGCGGAAGCTTGATGCAAAGCTTTTAGGTACGGGCTTAATGTTAACGATGTAGAGACTTATCCGAGGTTGATTGGTTTATGCTTGGCAGACAGTATTAGCAAATTAGTATACCAATCTGTGGCAGTAATTCACCTTGATTTATGTTAATATTATTGGCTTGGTATGGGTGTACTTGGTATAGCGATGGACTTATCCTAAAGAGGAGATAGGTCACATTTAGGATGGAAATAAGCTTCTCGAACTTTAGGTGGCACTTCATGGATACATGCACTTATGCATGTTTAAAGTATTTCTTATTAAACTGAGGTTACATTATTAGTTTTATTGTAGCTCAGCTGGTAAAATGCCATTTCGAGATATCCCTTCGCTGGAGTAATATAAGTTCGAGCCCATGGAGTGGAACTTTCTTTAACATATCAGTTGTGATATAATGTTAAAAAAAGACTACCCTGAAGGTAGCATGGTAATTCTGACTCTAGAATGAGATGAATTGATTTTAACAGTCTGCCTATTGTGAATACATATTCCTCAAAGGCCAAGGTTGCATGAAAAAATCTGATCCATAAGCGATCATATTTTCAAATCCTAATGCGCATATCCCTAACAATACTGTCTGCTGGACATAATTCCGAATTTGATTGGATTGGAAAAAAAAAAAAAAAATCGGGTCAACGCTCAGTCGAAAATCGCATCGTTTACAGCCGGCCTTATATCGTGTGAATAGATGTAACTGCGTGGATAAAACGTAGATAGTTTAAGGATCGCTTTATTTATACAACGTGTACTGGCTGAGATATTTCCAATATTGCATGCATAGTTAGTTGTATGGGTGACGTCACTGGCACATAGTCTCTGCGTTGCGTGGAGTATGAACTAAATTGTCTTTTATCATTTACATATTTTTAAAATTCTGAAATACATTTATAAACTTGCAGCTGAAAATTGTATGACAGAAAGTAAATGAATATTAATAGTAATACATCATCATATTGTATCCGGTGGTGGAGAAATTATTGAACGATGCACAGCGTAACCAATTCGTACAAAATCAAGCTTAGCGGCTGGATTTCTTACTAGATAATTATGAGATATGTTATTATCCCATCATCATCATCATCATCATCAGCCCGTTGCAGTCCACTGCTGGACATAGGCCTCTCCCAAGGTACGCCACAGAGCCCGGTCTGCTGCTTTACGTTTATTTTAATCAAGTTTATTTTTAAAAAACAAAATATGAATTTTTAATTTTAAAATTACACTTCATTTTATAATTTTGAATGACTTGTGTCGTGTTTTAGTTTAATGTTGTCTAACTCCATCGCTCTTTATTTCATTGCTCATTACTTGATTATTATGACCATTAACAAGACGATTTGTTTATATTCCCGCAATGGATAATGATTATAGGATCAGACTATTCAAAGTACAGACGTACTTAGGTTATTTTAGTCGTATGAATCTAGTAATGCAATAATGTAGCATACACTTATGCCTAGTAAACAATCGCGAGTATTCGTGTGGTAACCGTTATTAAATAATATTTTATATGAACATGTGTAAAAATAATGTGAAGACTAGAACTGATTATACAGGGTATATCAAGACTGCGACCGAAAACGAAGCTGGGTGGTAGTATTAGTGACTTCAGACACAATGCAATTAAAAATTTCGCAAAATAAACGACAGATTATTTTTTGCAATTTTTTGAAAATCATTGTTTTTGGGTAGTAAATACCTAGCTATTGCGAAAATAGTATTTTAAACCCTATCGTACCATTGCGTTTTAAAAAATAAAAAGGTGTACATCATTATTTTAGACAATCTATGTATTTATCAGCCAAATACGACGATAAGTAAAAAATTACCAAAAAAAAGTTGACGATTATTTTTGCGAAATTTTTCATTGCATTGTGTCTGAAGGCACTAATACTACCACCTGACTTCGTTTTCGGTCGCGGTCTTGATATACCCTGTATACATTTTAACCCGATATTTTAACTGTATCGTATTGATTTTATTTTACCGCCAAACATTATTTTTAATTTATTACGCCTGTCGAATTTTACTGTTAAAGCGATTGCTGTTATTTTGAAAATGATTGATTTCCAACCATACAGTCTGAGATGGTTTTTATATAATAATTTCGAAATTAAATATATTGACATCTAGCGGCAAACCCTGGGACTACTTCTTCTACCAATCACAATTTCCTTAATTATTAATAACTGTTGTAGCTTCAAAATGATTTTCCAATTACTCTGTAATCGCGTTGATAGTGAAAATTTCATAAAAAACTATATTAATTGTTCTATCACGAGTTCGAAAAAATAACTCGTCGAGAAAGAACTAAAGTATCATTACTATTGTACTTATTATTTTTCGCAATTAAGCTTTAAACAAAATAAGTCAATATCTCTACAAACTTGTATATGAAGGCTTAGTTTAAACTTATTTATCCATTCACTGCCGGGAAGTATACGGCTAATATAATCAAATTATAATTAGAAGGAGTGAGTTCTGAATGTATCTGGTGAAAGTAAATTATATTTAGCATAGTGTTAGCGTGAATTCGAAGCTAGGAGGCTACCAAAAACGTGGTGGAATAGATAAATGTATTACGTATACCGTATCGAAAGTGTCACTACAGGTTTGAGCGTAAATGATCGGATAGTGTTAAAGTGAATTAAATTCATCATTAGCCGTAGTTAGTGTGCGAGTGTTTGAATATCTGAATAGTTAATTACATAGACGTATTTAGGAACTTGTAATCATTGCACATGAAATGTCTAGATACATTGTGCTATCTGATTAGGTTGAAGAACATCGATAGTATTCAAAGATCGATGTAATTAGAAGACAGGGGTCACTGTAAATCGTTTAGTGTAATGAATTTAGACATGTTGAAGTGCAGTTTAGGCTTTGTCCACACTCGTTTCATTGTCATTACGGCTTGATTTCTTATTAAAATGTCATTCAATTTTATTAAAAGCAATTTTAAACATTTTACGTTAGTAATAGACTTCTGCATGGTAGAGGGAAAGCTTTCTATACCAAAACAGAGATACATGACGTGATTAAAATGGTAGTAACGACTTTCGCAATACATTGCCGTACGATTATAATGTTAGCTGATTTTTTGTGTTACATCGAGTTATTAAAAAATGACACATTTTTTAACAAATTTAAATAGCATTAGCGTCTGTATGCAGTTACATTTTTTCATTTATCCCATGAAATATATAGTAATACTATTGTAATATAACCAAACCGAAATTATAAATTTTAAAGAATGATTTTTTTAAAATGAAATATCAGTTTTGTATTCTCAGAACTATGTAGGGCAAAAATTATTTTGGGTTTTGCTGGAAAATATTATTTCGGTCTTAATATTATTGACAATTTGGAAACAGCTAGCTTTCAACCTACGTTCAAATAAAGCAGTCCATATATGTTCAAATGATGCTACAACATTTACGTTTACTACCTACCCCTCGATATAAAATGCTATGAGTATGGACACGGTCTCTTACAGTCTTATAATATCATCATAACGAGTAAGCTATTATCCAAAACGAGCAAATAATTTAGATCACATTTTATAACGCATTGACATATTATATGAATTAGGTAATTATATTGCTAATAATAATTTCTTATCGATTAGCATTAAAGATTGAATAGTGAAATTAAAAAGCATTAATAGAAAATAATAAGCCACAAAAAGCAATTTGAATGTTTCCTAGATAATGTACAATTTTTTTTTATTTTTTAATATTACGTAGCTTTTAAGCTAAACGATGTGTTACTATCATGCCCACTTATGTCGCGTAATGGATAAATTGTTTTTGAAACAATTGCGTTTTGAAATTGTTTTATCATTTTCGGCTTTAGTTGTAAGTTTATATTATTAATTTAAAACAAATTTTACCAAAACATGCCTCGCTAAGGTTTAACATTATTGTTATTTTGTTGTAAATAAATTATACATTATTTTGTAGTGTGCTCTTGCATAATACATACTTATATTAATAATTTTAATACTTATAAAATAAACTTTTCACCTGCTATCACTATGTTTGTTTTTGTACACCTTGAAATGTATTAAATTGCCTCATGACAATTACGTTTCCACTTTACATTTCACTGCCTTCGTGGAGCAGTTAGTTATGATTCTGTGGTTATGATGCCCATTGTGAAAAGGGACTCTGTCGCGTGCGTCGGTTCGGTTTCTCCACTGTGACAAATGTGTCTCTAAGATTTAGAAATATATCGTATTCGGATGTTGCGACAGCGAAAAGTTTTTATAGTATCTGATACCCATGACAAGACTCAGATCCTATACCTAATGTGGGGTTGGATATTGAATATGTCATAAAAAATGCTCAAGACTCTAAAATATACCTCATGAATCATTCGGACCAGGGTTTTGTTTCTATATTCTATAATGACGACTTAGTAAAAATATTTTAGTGAAGTATATACACAAGGAATAAAAAGTTTCTCAGAAGAGACTTCTAAAGTTTCCGCAAGATTTTTTCACCGTCGACTATTTTTGTTTGTTTTGTCAGGTTTGGCGAACCGTCGCCTTTTGACATCTACTTTGTTAAATATCGAGTTACCACTTCACCTCTCAATGATATTTTATTATCCGTGAAATGTTTCGTGACATTTTTTTCTAAATTGACGTCAATTACTTATCTATTAACTTTTTGCTGTCGCCTCTTTGGAACCGCCGCGCCGCAGTTGTTAAGCCCCATCTAGAAGTCTTAAAGATTCTAACACTGGATTGACCTATTGTCCATTATAGATGTAGTGAATTGTAGATGATGTCCACTAAACCATACTCGTATTAACCAAAGGTAAGACTTGTAAGAAAATGTGGGGGAATTTAACCACTTGCATAGTAATAAAACTTAAGTATGTAGAGTAATTTAATATTTTTTTACACGATCGTGACATTGCGTATCGTTTTACATGATGCGTAATCGATAAAGTTAAAATTAAAAGAAAACAAAAACATATCGATATATCGTATAACTTTATTAATTTTATAAAACTTTGGTAATATTGCATTTAAGTCTTATATTAAGCATTATTCATTAAATTCTCAGACTGGTAAGTGTTTCTCGATTCGTAATAATTATCTCTGTAACCATAGTTGCAGTACTGCATTGGCGCACAAGATTCGTTTGTCGGCATTTCATCGTAGCACCTCTCATCGTAATCATTATCTGGGTAATCGTGCCCATAGCTTTCGTGGCAGTTGGAGTTTTGCATGTTTTCTCTGGGAGGTAAATTTCGGCAGTTCTGGTCGTCGTTGCTTTGAGGGCTCACGTTCCAGCGTTGCGATATAGTACAGCTCAATGTCCCGCCATGTTGGAAAGCAAATGGCCACGCCTGTAAAACAAAAACATTTGTTCAAGCGAACTTGCGGACATATGAAGTCTTTACAAGAAGTTCGAAGGTGTGAAGGCCACCAACCAACTATTTTCTTAAATATTCCGACACGAGACCTGATGTGAACTCATAAAACAAACCCATACCTATACATACAAATAATGTTTGAAGCTGGACTGCTGCAGGTGTGACTCACGCTAGTTTCATATCACGACAGAGGGCAAGTAGAAAAAGAACAGTTTCTAAACACAGCCTATAAACTACATATATAATTCAAGTAAAGATGCGAGCAAATGTTGAATGGGTATGATCCATATTTCCATAGATGATGGTACAAAAAATACCAGACCTCCCAAATAGCAAAGTATTGCGTCAAACGTTAATTTTATTGACATGTATCGGCACGATGACTTGACCGCACTTTTTATGTCCAAATAAACATGTTCCAGACCACATGTGTTCCCAGCTAGGCGCGAAACTCATCTTTTTGGCATAGGGATCAAAAAAGGGGCATATAATATGTTAATGGTGAATGAAAAACGCATCGAAACTTGAAAATATAATTCGTAATCATAGTTTTAATGCCAGCAATCTATTGAACGGGACAAAGGAACAAACACGAGAACAATAAAACTGGAGCATCTCTTTAACGTCCAGAGATAAATTTTATTTATACTCGCTAACAGCTGCAAACTTTTGGTCAGCGCGGGCGCAGCGCGTAAAACGCGCGTGTTTGTTATTGTACGTTTTGTTTCTATGTTTCTTCCAGTTGGACAAGATATTTGGTTTTGTTTATGGTCTGACGGAAGGGTCGGAAAGTAGTTCTTAATTTTTTTTGACAAAAAATTGTTGTTTATTATTTGATGTCCTCAGGAACACACAAGGAGAATTGAAATGTAAAAAATAATATTACTGGTTTCGGTTTTGTATCTCTCTTTAAAAAACGTTTTAGTTTAGTTTCTCAATAATCTAAATATGAATACGAATGGCAATTATTGGATACAATATAGTTACTATATACATAAGCACCAGGTAACAGTCCTTATAGGCCTTAAGTGATAGGCACAGTTTAATTTATTTTCAAAATGTCATAGCGAGCCTATCGTATGCATAAATTCTAGGCCCCGGTAATTTATATGAGGTTTTTAACTGAAAATCCCATAGCGGAGTGATTCGGGATGCGAATTATGTAATGTATGACTTGATGTACTTATTACTTGTAAAGTTAATGCAATGTTTTAAATAAATACATTTTTAAATAAAATATTATTATTATACATAACTTAGTAAAAAATGTTTATACCGATAGTCTATCATCACATACAATTAAACCACAAATATCTACAAGACGTGACAGCATAACAGATTTACAACAAAGTATTTAAAACCAGACTCCTAACCCGCAAATCCACAAATCCATCAGAGAAAACCTTCGTGGAATGTGTTCACTAATCCGTCGATGACAGAGTGATATGGCGTCGGTTGCGAATGCCCACTAACTCATCGCAGGCGGGGCTCGTGCGGTCCCGAACGATTAAGGGGATGACAGGAGCGACAGGCGATAAATTGTCAACAATTATCCGGGACGTGACGTGAACTATGGACCTTTGGCTCTTTGTTTCTGTTTGTAGATAAACATTAAACATTTTGCGTTAATGTTTTATTAATTATTGTAATGATTTTTTCGAGGAGATTTGGGTTCTTTTGATGATGATTGTGATGCTGATTATTTCTATACCCGGCGGTGATACCTATTGTTTCAATGATTGAATTTTTTTTTGAATAAAATGTAGATGCCGATTTATAATTGGCTTTTAGCAATATTTTTATTTTCCTAAAGAAATGCAAAATTACTCTGGTCACAAATAATATTATTACTTGGTGCGAAAGAGATTTGTGTAAGCGATGTGTTTAAAGTTTATATAATAGCCCTTTTCATAGTCACACTATTTATTTAAATTTGTTTGTGTTGGTTGAGAATGATGAGGTCACAAATTAAACCTTACGTCGGACAATGTGTGTGATTTTTCAGATTTATCTCATATAGGTACCAGGTATATCCAGACTGCGACCGAAAACGAAGCCAGGTGGTAGTTTTAGTGACGAGTACCTACTACCTACCATCTTGCTTCGTTTTCGATCGCAGTCAGAATATACCCTGTATGAGTTGCCTTCAACGTGAATTTGTGTCTGTTATGGCGATCAATTCGTCCACTATCATATCTAGGGACGGAAATAAACTCGGCGAAATCTCGATGACTATATGAGCACCTCTTCTTTGAAGGTTTATCTTTTCAACTATTTACTCTTCGTCTTTTAAAGCTGGACGGAAATTGGAACTTACCAAGCTCAGTGGATGCGGCGGAGTGTGCGCGGACCGCGGCTCGTGGAGCAAAGCCCTCAGATG
Source organism: Deilephila elpenor (assembly GCA_949752805.1). NCBI lineage: Eukaryota > Metazoa > Arthropoda > Insecta > Lepidoptera > Sphingidae > Deilephila > Deilephila elpenor. The sequence goes on along the minus strand of OX457107.1, from coordinate 8,766,596 downwards.
TGCGATGTAAGACGCGGCCAGACGTAGAGTATCCAGTTTGGATAGCTTCGTGTCAGCTGGCACCCAGGGTAGTGTTGTCTTCAACCTGTAGGCGCAATAAGCCATATGACTACAAATTGTATAGTCGATCATTATTATTTAGCAGTTTATTTATCAGCATATATACGCCAATTGCTATACAGGGTATCTCAAGACCGTGACCGAAAACGAAGCCAGGTGGTATTATTAGTGACGTGTGTTTGAAACACAATGCAACTAAAAAGGTCGCAAAAAAAAATTTACCACTTTGTTTTTAATTTTTTTTACTTATCTTCGTATTAGGGTGACAAATACATAATTTTACTAAAATAATAATGTACACCTGTTTATTTTTAAAGACGCAATGGTACGCAAAGGTTTTAATTACTTTTTTCGCAAAAACTAGGTATTTACCACCCAAACACGACGATGTTTAAAAAATTGTAAAAAAGAAACTGACGCTTATTTTGCGAAATTTTTAGTTGCATTGTGTCTGTAAACTGCCACCTGTCTACGTTTTCGGTCGCAGTCTGGAATAATCAAGAGTTCGATTGAGAGAGCCGACGCTAACTTGATGCGGATGGCAAATTTCGTGTAATAGGTATAAAAAAATCTTACATAATGCATGTTTGGTCACGATATTAATCCCTTTACCATTAAAATGCGGTAATTGAATAACAATACGGATATGACTCCGATAAGTTTAAATCAGAGACGTCGGAGGTGTCTTGGGATCGGAACCAGCGAACACCTTCACGGCAGTTCGAGTCCGGTTTCTTATGAAAAACCAGGCATTATTTTTTATTGCGATGAATGGCGAGACGAGCGATGCTGGACCGCTCATGGATAGTAGAAAACCAAACAACACCATGAATTACAAAGCATTGCTTGACATTCCACTGCTCTCGCCATCCTGCGACATAAGATGTTAAGTTTCAGTATGTCAAGTAGGTACTTTGGCTACAATGTCTTTCAAACCCAAACACAACAGTTGTTTGAAATAAAATAAATAATACTAGATACGTCAATAAGCAATCGCAATTTCCAATATAATGATATTAATAATAATAAATAATAATAATAATTATTATTATTTTTATTATTAATGATATTGTAATACCCACATGACGCGATGGTAGCAAACATATTACCGTCAAAAGTTGGTTACCTGCAAAATGCTTTGGATAGAACCCGCATCCTCGCTCGCTCCCGCGCATTCGCAGCATTTCTGTGTTGCGGTTCGTGAGAACTCCGACCTAGGAATGAAAATACAATAATTATAGTATTATACAGCATTAGGTGTCTCTTCATTTCTAGTTTCGACAGTTTCAGTGTACAGTATGAATGAACCAACACTACCGAGGTGGTACTACTGTATCATGAAAGACGTAAAGTAGCAGTTTTAGTGTCATATTTTATTTGTTTTAATCTTTTATCAACACTAACAACTTGTTTCGGTAAATGCAATATTTTATGAATTACAACTATGGCGTTTTCTTCTACTGTAATAACATTAATGCAAAAACCAACAAAGCTTACGAGAGACTCCGTATGTTTTTGGTCCTTCGAGCCGGATTCGAGATTTCACAAGAAACGTTAATCAACAATTCTAGCTTTCTTCCTTTTTTATCAATGTTTGATGATCACCAGATATCTACCTACAGTGCACAAGTATTGCAATGGTGAACATAGCTGTGATTATCATCAGACAATCCTACTTGTGCTTCATGGGTATTATAGTCAAAGCGGCAACATTCTGTTCTAAGTAAACCTATTTGGTGTATATAAATATAAATAAATGTGTTTTAATTACTTTCTATCATAATCCGTGCTATAGATGTGTAGAGTTGAATCTCCAAAAACAGTTTTACAGATAGACGATACTTGGGACTTTTGAAAAAAGCGGTACTGGGGCTTTCATGTTACGCACGAAAATATATTGGTAGAAAAGTCTCAAAAAATCACGCTTTTAGTTTCGTATACATTCAGTTCTTTGCGCCTACTTACACCGTTTCTGCAGAATTGGCAATATTTAGTTAGGATCATACAAATCCGTGACTACGATTATAGATTCTACATAATATCAAATGATAGGTAACATCTGGCTTTGCATTAGTAATGCATGAATGTGGAATTGTAACACCTGTGGTAACACCACTTTCATTATTTTTTATATAAATTTACCACGAGGGCTTCCTACACAATATTTATATAGCCGAGGTGCACCTAAAGCTATGAGGCAACTAATAAGTCTGCCCAAATGTCCTTACAGTGTTGTACACTACTTTCTCAAATGGTCTCCGTTTAAACTCTCTGAGCCCCGCCGAACATCAGTTCTTCATTTTTTTTTTATCTACAACCACTAACTCCCTATCTATAGGTACATATTGTTTTCTTGTGATCCACTAATACCTCGATATTGGGAGACAAAACAAAACCGTCGCATTCACTTTCTTATTTCATGAGACGACATATAACATACTGTAGAATTGCGTCAATGTAAGATTATTAGGTAAAGAAGAATGTGTTACATTATTGTTACCCTTGAGGTCCAGCTTAATATCGAAATATACAAGCTAATTGGGTCTTAATATAGCTTAACCAAAACAGATGATAATATACCAAATAATACCGGATAGCGAGTGGAGAGGGGCAACAAATTTCCTCAAGTCCTTAGAACTTAAACCAAAGTTACTGCTCGACCCCTATTGAGTTTGATATGAAAGTTACAACTGTATTTCGGATGCAGAAATCTATTACGAACCATCCTGCGGTTTTTCCAAAATATTCTTTATATGTATGGAAATTTATACATATGAACTACATATTATATATTAAATTAATTTAGAACTTTCGCATGATTGATAATGTCAAACCAAGGCAATGTACCAACTCTGTACCGTCGCTTCAGAGATGTTTTGTGGGTTGTATGTCGAAGGTTGTATGGATTAAATAAACACTTTTAGGTAAGTAAATAATTTCAGAATTAGATATTTGTTACTACAAATTTATTTAAATTAACTTTTGAAATATGAAATCAACAAAACGGATGAAGGGAATTGCAATATCACTGATTTAAAATTTAATAAAATATTAATTTGAATTAAGACGCGTAAAAGATAGAACAGCAATATATAACTAATATTTTATTTTTATTAGCTATGAAAATCTTTTTTTTTTACACACACATTTAACATTGCACTTTTTACGTAATAAAACAAAAAATAATTACCAGAACTGCTCTGCGTATCATCGAAGAAAAAATCATCATCGTCCGCATCGTCGGACCGTTTCTCCACCGGAGGCGACCGGTTCATACGTTTTCTAGGCATTTTATATTGCACATTTATCACTGAAGCACTGCACTACACATAGACACGCGAGAATATTCCCTAAAATATTGTTGAACATTCAAGGGTTGTTTTGAGAATATTCCCTAGTATATTCTTTTAAATATTGTTAAATATTCAAGGGTAGGTTTACCCTCTTGCCGTTCAGCGGTACGGTTTTCATTTGATGCGCGGGCGCAAGGCGGGCGACTCAGCGCGCTGGGCGGCGCCGTGACTTGCCCCTCCCGACACGTTCAGGATTACACTTCGACTAATGAACGAGGTTTTTGGTACATAAATACACGAATCTTTTTGATGTTTTTGTAGCGTGCATGGTTGTGGTACATGGTTTTATAATTTTGTGCAATAGAATCTTCTAGGAGATGTAGGTACAGAAAGCTTCAAAGTTATGCTTTTAAATTAAGTCAAAGTATTCTTTATTTATGTATCTACATTTTAAAAAAACTACCAACGCTTAGGAAAACGTACAGCTGTTGAGAAAAGTTCTAGTTTTTAGTTAGCCCTAGACTAGTATCTAGGGCGAATATACATATACCTACCTAGTTCATATTGATTAGAATTTAATAGGTCATTGTTATTAGAATTGGAATGGCATTGGTGGACTTTTTCGGAGCCTTGGACGGGACATGGCAGACCTGAAATACCTTTGTTACAGGAAGCTTTAATTTTTCTCCTGTTTTTAAATTTGTACTGGTAATTCGTAGTCGGGAATTTTTGAAAATAAGTTTTACATACACGTAGATAGGTATATGTAATTTATGACTTACTTTGTGTGTTAATCTTCACTTTTGAATAATATACGATGAATGCATGATAGGGTGAATGAAAAGCAACGTAATCTATTATTCTTTATTTACAAAAAGTGTCGTATGCAGAAGTGTGAAGCAATTAGCGCCGTCATACAAAAAACTTTGACGGAACGTCACGAGAAAGGTCGCGCTTCCGCGTCATTCAATACTTTATCCGAAGTCACTTTCAGCACTAACACGTGCTACACACACCGTGATTTTACGTCATCTATGACGCGTCACTTGCATATTCGATATCGGTTTACTCCGTCACGGTAATATTCGCTCTCATAGTAACTAGAGCTGCGAGAACAATAGTATAATTAGATTTGCTCTAATGATGTTATTCAATAGCAATTGCATGTAGCGATTAGATGATGCTGTGATCGCCTTTTGTTTTTGCCTACAGCAACACGCGGTAGGTAGGTAAAAAATTAGGTAGGTAGTTGCTAGTTCACGGCGCGGTGAGACGATTTTTTAACCGGTTTCTGAAATGTAAATTTTCGCCGAATTTTAGCGGTTTATACCGATATAGGATATATCAAGACTGCGACCGAAAACGAAGCCAGGTGGTAGTATTAGTGGTTACAGACACGATGCAAATAAAAATTTCACCAATACGGCGACAGTTATTTTTTTAGATTTTTTTAAAAATCATCTTGTTTGAGTGGTAAATACCTAGTTTTTGCGAAAATTGTCATTTAAACCCTTAAGTTCCATTGCGTCTTAAAAAATAAAAAGGTGTACATCATTATATTAGGAAAAATATGTATTTATCGGCCAAATACGAAGATAAGTAGGTAACAAATTTGTAAAATAAGTTGTCGATTTCTTTGCTAAATTTTTATTTGCATTGTGTCTGAAGTCACTAATACTACCTGGCTTCGTTTTCAGTCGCAGTCTTGATATATCCTGTATATTTTTAACTTGCTAACTGATGAAGCAAGTAGAACTAAGTAATTGCTATTTAAATATGGTACGAGGGAAACTGCGACGCAAACATTTGCAAATATTTTAAATCAACATAGGTACTACAAAGTCCCTTGGTCAGGTTTTGAATATTCTGTAAGGCAAAAAAACATGTAATGTGATGTCGTTCTTTTGGTGGTTAGTTCGTCGTATCAATCTATATACGTCTCATTGCAGGGCACGGGCTTCTTCTACAGTCGAGAGTATGATTGAGAGGGGCTAGGCCATGTAGTCCACCACGCTGGCCTTGTGCGGGTTGGCAGACCATGAAATACACTTTTTAACGTTTCTTTCATAACCAGCGCAGGCAGATGCACTGGCGGCCCGCCTAATAGTAGGTAAGCCGCTACCACCGCTCATGGACTTCGGAAATGGCAATAAATACTGCAAGGGCAATAAGTTACAAAATTTTACTTTGGATAATTTCACGGAGGCCTTAACAATAATTTAATTTGTCATACGATAATTAATTGAATGAGTAGAATCAGTGTTTCCTGCGTTCGTTTTTGTCTTAGCTCGTCACTCGGCCCTAATTGTGGACGCGATCAAGTACCGCAGAGGGTTCCGTCTGAGAGGTGTTAGATGGATTGCTGCAAATAGGATGTTAATAGGGTTGTGTTGCGAGAATCTTAATAATCCGTCTGCTATACAATACGAGCCTTTTTGTCGGATTTTACATCAGTTGTATTTAAGAAGCGCGATTTTTAATTGAGACGTTATAAGTTTATAAAATTGCGATGTTCGTTGTTAAATGTCTTTAATTATTAATTAATTTTGCGAACTTCCAAAATTACCATAACCATGTACCATAACTTAAAGCCTTCTATAAAAACTTTACCAAGACCGACACAGTGTTAACGTCACTTTAAAGTGGAAAACATATATATTTCAGTTTTTAAGTCAGCTACTTACATCATTGTATTGTAACCAAGCCATTATACAATATCTAAATAACAACATCGTTTTTTAAAATTAATTTCTTACGTTACTACACTGCCATTTTCCAGTACATCATTTGTAAGGATTTTCATACTAAATATGAATTATTTAAATATTCTTCGAAAATATATTGTGTTAATATGTCGCGACAACCCTAGCCAGTCCAGGTGGCGGATATCAAAGCATTGAATTTAACCGTTCCGACGAAAAGTGATTCGTTTTAAGCGCCATCCAGTGTGACTTACGGCGGTGCCTACTGTTTTCTTAACAAATATTATTTTTTGTTCCACTTACACGTATACCTACACAGCGAATTGATAGCATGAGTTTTAAAATAGCCATTAAAATAAATGATTCGCACTTTTTTACAATTTATTTAATTTATTGGTACAATTTAGTTCAGAGAGATTCAGCTACTTGTTTTTAAAAAATATATTTTTATTTATTAGATACCTGCTTCTTGCCTACGCAACCAAAACAATTTGGAGTGAACCAAATGCCTTTAATTTCTCCCATAATCACTGAATTATTGGCTTCCTAAGTTGTTCGCAACAATAACATTGATATCCATTTCTTATTATCCTTAATATCGTTTAAAATCATTTAAAACTACAGCAATTTAAAAATTAGATTTGATTTGTCCTCCCTCCGCCGTAGCATCGAAGTTCGACGCACTATTCGACTTCGTTAGTTTGCGTAAGAAGGTATGCAACCTATCTCATAATATTATTTATTATCCATTGTGGCGAAATCGCAGCACAACATTTGTGGCAAATAGTAGGTATGTAGCTTTTACACACTATGGTGCTAAAATTAGAGTATCTACCTGGTAACGGCATATTTTCTTGCTGAAGACGTCGCCCTGAGTTACTCATTACATATTTAATAATAATAAAATGTATTATCCTGCCTATAGTATAGGAGCTAGCAACGTTTTCGAGAAAGAATTTTAGGTCAGCTGATTTTGTGATATGTTGTCTTTCTTGCACTTTCGGTTAGAATCTGGGCTATCTGGCTGGCGGTAGCGGTTGCGTTCTTTAGTGCGCATCCTACCTGTCCAGGTAATAATCCTGGATTTTAAAAACATTTTAGAAGGCGTAATTTTTAATTTTTTGTTTTTAAATAAGTCTACCTGACATACTTTTTTTATTGCCAGACATTTTTGACAATGCTAACTATGTGCCATACGCGATTTATTTTTTATTTTTTATAAAAATTTCAAAGTATTTTATAATGTCTGTAATTTTAATATTATGTTATTTAAAGATAAGAAAAACTTAAAATAAATTTGCCAGACATTAATTCGATTGTTAAGTCTTGAATTAAAATGAAAAAGTCATGAAAGTATTAGCATCATCAGTGATTTGATCTTGTTCTATTTGTTGTGTTATTGAGTTTATGCTAGGTAGTGTGGTTGTTTGTGTTGACGCATGAGTGGACCCCTGCGCGATTAACATATTATTTTTCAGGATTTGGCCTGATCCAATATTTTCCGTATCGGTGTTTATGGGTTCGGTGCTATCAACATTAGAAGATATTAATGACTCAGAAGTACAATTGTTAACTATTAGTGGGGGCTGGTTGTCTCTCATTTCTTCTTTTAGTTTTTCCGAAACTTCCTTTTTTATTCTGTTTATGACTTCGTCAGACAATAGTTTATTACGAATAATGACTCTTCTTTGATCTGCGATTCTTTGAGCGGATACATTTAACTGTGGATATTTTAAAATAAACTGATCGTGTAGTTTCTTGCAGTACATGGTTTTATCTGTTTCTAAGTTGGTAACATAAAAGTATGTGTGCATGATAAAAACATTAATATCATCACTCCATTTCATGCGCACTCTTGGCTTACCAGCCTTGGTGGTCGTAGGTTGAATAGCTTGAGCCTCCTGCGAAACACTCTCGGCTGGTGTAGCTGCACCATCACAGCTACTCCTACTATCTTGTACATCTACAATATCGGCTGTAGTCCTTGAGGACATTCCCCTACCCCCCGCGTCCCCGACTCCCGCCCAGCCGTCCAGCCGGGAGTCACTGGCTAGCATGCTGTCACGCCCGTGGCCAGCTACAGACGTGCCCCGACGATCACCCTCGGGGAGCGACCCTATACGTACATTTCTTTTACGAGTCTCCATATTAATGGGTTACCTTTGCCTTGTTTGCTGTGTAGGTTTAAGTTATACACGTTGCCCGCCCCCCACGTGGTCTGGTGTTCGACACGGACGTAAGGTAGGATTTTGGGGGGCTTATTATTATTATTTTTTTTTTTTATTTTTATTATATGCACAATGAAAAGTAATTTACTGTCGTAATGGTTCTCTGTATCATTCTCGACTTATTCTGCAACTGACTCTCTCGGACTACTAGCATTATACTGCAATACTTTTCATGACTTTTTCATTTTAATTCAAGACTTAACAATCGAATTAATGTCTGGCAAATTTATTTTAAGTTTTTCTTATCTTTAAATAACATAATATTAAAATTACAGACATTATAAAATACTTTGAAATTTTTATAAAAAATAAAAAATAAATCGCGTATGGCACATAGTTAGCATTGTCAAAAATGTCTGGCAATAAAAAAAGTATGTCAGGTAGACTTATTTAAAAACAAAAAATTAAAAATTACGCCTTCTAAAATGTTTTTAAAATCCAGGATTATTACCTGGACAGGTAGGATGCGCACTAAAGAACGCAACCGCTACCGCCAGCCAGATAGCCCAGACTCTAACCGAAAGTGCAAGAAGGATGACATATCACAAAATCAGCTGACCTAAAATTCTTACTTTCCAAACGTTGCTAGCTCCCGTACCACTATAAAGTATAAACATTCTACTGAGGCGTACGGACCATTTACACAATTGAAAGTTTGATTCGGATAGGTTAGACATTAGTCTAACATGTTGGTCTAGTACGGGTTGGAGATAGTCGCATACCATACATCTACCCACTACTTCGTTGCGATGTGTTCATTCATCGTTAAAATGCGAAGCACCTAATTCAATACTAACACACGTGATTCCAAAAAGTCTGAGGTGTGTCCTGAATTCGAACCCGCAACCCGCGTAAGGTCTTCTATAAAATTGATAAATCTACCATTTGTATTACATGGTGGATTGTTGGTATCAGTGGAGTTAGTGTAACACTACCTAAAAGGTATGTATTAACATCTAGGTATGATTCTTAAATGTTATGATTTATGGCCAAAAAATATACTATGTTATGATGCTGATTGCCGGGTCCTTTTTGTGCCAGAGTGTTACAACACACCTACATACATAAACTGACGCCTTTTTCCCAAAATAAGTAGACAGAGGTGCTATCAGGACATGAACATTTCTCCTTGTATGTTCCGTCCCATGATGTTAGAGAGGGTGTGCCTATCGCCATACCTGACTCCGGGCTGATAATCAATAGAAAAATCCAATATCACTTTGCCCGACCCGGGGTTCGAACCCGAGACCTCAGCTTTGTAGTCGTACCGTAGTAGCCATCGAGGCAGTTTAAAAACTAGTCTACAAAAAATAGGCTGTACAGCTTCGATTTTTGCCTTCACGAAATAAATAAAAAAAAAAGCGAATGTCATAATATGACATTGACGTATTAGACAAATTGGTTTGTGTTTGACACCTTGTAAGCGAATACGAATTAGCGTTGGAATGCGTGTAATTTATCTTAAAATGAGCTTTAAAATAAGTAGTAAATAGTATTAGAAGATGAACTTAAGAGAGGCCAGTATTCGCATACATCTTTAAACAAAAAGCCTGCAGTAAACTGTACGTGACATATAAAAATCGATAATGCTACCGGGTATTGGTGTTTTTGGGACTGGTGCGATTGCCAAGGTTCTGGTGCCATTTCTAAGAGAGAAGGGATTCCCAGTAGAAGCGATATGGGGTGTGACTCTGCAAGAGGCAGAAGTTGCTGCCAAAGAGCTGAAAATACCGTTTTTCACGAACAAAATCGACGATGTGTTATTAAAAAAAAATGTAAGTCTAGTGTTTATAGTATGTGCCCCGAATCTCCACGCGCAGATCTCCGTAAAAGCTCTCGGAATAGGTAAACATGTAGTGTGCGACAAACCAGCAGGACTATGTCAGGCTGAAGCTTTAAAAATGGTGCGGGCAGCACAGTATTATCCTACTTTAATATCTATAGTGAACCACTCTCTTCGGTTCTTGCCAGCATTTAGCCATATGAGGAAGTGTATTCATGATGGCTACCTTGGTAATCCTGATGAGTTGACACTGGTGGATGTAAGAGTACAAATGGGTCAACTAGTTGGAGATACTTACAACTGGTTATGTGATGACACAATGGGTGGGGGAACTTTAACATTAGTAGGAAGCCATGTAATAGATTTAGTAACATTCCTGACAGGCCAGAAAGTGGTCAAAGCACATGGAGTACTTAGAACATTTGTTGAAGAGACTGCTAAAGTTAATGGTATAAGAAAAATAACAGCACCTGATTTTTGTACATTCCAACTGCAAATGGACAAAGGTTTATTAGTCACAGCCACATTAAATAACCATTTGCCAGGACCTTGCTTTAATCAAGAGATTTATGTTTACAGTAAAAAAGGATATTTGGTTGTGAGAGGTGGAGATTTACATGGGAAATTACATAAACCTAATACAACAAAGAGTTTTCCTGAAGAAGAGGTTAAGAGACAAGACAAGGAGGATGTAATCTATGTAGATATTGAAGATCTGAGTTGTGCTTCTAGTGTTGTACCGAAACCATATATAAAAGGACTGTGTAAAATGATTAGTGCATTGAAGGAAGCATTTTTGCCAGTGAGAGAACAAATGGATTGGGTCAAAGAACCGGTTAAAGCAGCTGCTACTTTTGAAGATGGACAGAGGGTTCAAGCTACAATGGAGGCTTTGAGACAGTCAAATGAAGATGGCTGTTGGATATCGGTACAATTGCTGACAGAGCCACCCGATCCAAACCCAGCCTTGTCAGCTGCAGTGAGACGTACCGCCATATCTTTACAGCTTTGATTATACACCTGTCTAAATGTTGCATAGTGATGTGTATGTTCAGATTTTTGTGAATATGCCTACCGGCATTCTGAGTCAAAATATTTCTGCCATGTAGTATCAAAATCAAGGCTACCTTTTCCACTTTGCTCACTAATTTATTGTCACAGTTATTTTTTTGTGATGAAATATTTAGATCATTTTATCTATTTATATTATGTTGTGGTTTCTTGGCAGCACATTGTCATCTTAGTTCAAGATCAATAAATAAATAAAATATAACAACACATGTGTGCCTATCATGCACCTTACTTGTTATTTCAATGTTTACAATATATACATTTTTATATAGGTATTGATATGCCATTGTAATGTACCTTTGTATTTTAAAAACAATAGCTCATTTGCATAAAATTTGAATGCTAGACTAGGGCTTTGTTGGTTCTGTTACAGTATTCATTTGTTTGTTATATGGATTCCTTACATATTTTATGCCATATTTATTATCAGTCACCTTGGTTGGCTGAATATATAATTGAAATTGTTACTGCTTGCCATTCCTGATGAAGTTTCCTTATAACAAGTACCCTTTGCTAAGAATAAATGCAAAGATATATTATCTTGTATAAAATATACTTATCTTGTAGGGGATGAAAATATATATTTTTATTTACATAGAAAAATTAAATTAAAATATGTTATATCTGTTTGAATGCACAGAAGTGAATAAAGTGAAAGAATGTATTCTCACAACTTTTTGTATCTGATTTGCCTGTTTTTATCATAGTGGACTTTATATTTAAAGCTTTAGTTCCATGTCACTGTATCTTGTACAAATAAAAATGATAAATGAGTAAAGTACTGATAAAATTTTATTTGTTTTGGTATTATTATTTAATTTATGCCTTGAAGATTTAATTCCATAACCCAATTATGTGTTAGTTTTTGTGATTCTGTTTCTAGTTAGTGTAACTTAAAGTTTAGTATATTTAAATGTTTCTATGGAATGGTACTTCTATATTGAGTATGCAAATTAACGAAATAATTCTTATTATCATTTCTAAAGCATTGCTGCATATTATGAAACTGGCAACTCTGCATTGAATATGTCTGTGCCTATGTAACATTCATACCTATTTTATACATATATTTTTGTTTAAGCATTCATATTGTATTGAAGTGCTCCATTAGGATGTAATAATTACAATTCAATCATAGTGCTTACATTAAATAAAAAAATCTGATACAATATATTGGTTCTTAATTTTGGATGTTTCATTTATAGAACAATTCAGTTTTGCAGTATGTGTATGCCTTTTTAGTGACATGTTCCAATGGTTTTAAAACCTTTTGGGTGGTGAAGTACAACAAAGATTTATTTGAGCCCCATCATCACCTAAGAAGCATGACTTTAAATAACCAGTTATAGGCCTGTGGAAATCTTTGGGAGTGGAGACTTCCTATACTTGAGGAAGACTTATATAGCCAACAGTGGTATTGGTTTAGGAGTCAGTTGAGATATAAGAGCAATTTTGATACACACACTGAAGCAAATGCCACCCATAAGTATTTGTTTTCATTCCGGGCTTTCTATTTTTTGGTCCTCATGAATGCTCATACAGAAATCACAAGATTTGTGTCTTAATATAAGGCCAAATTATGTGTGCCCCACCCAATTTAATTTTCTCTTATGGTTTTTCATAGAAAATAGCTTAGTATAGTAAAAGTATAACTGAATAGCCGCACTAAGTGCTTTATATAGGCAATATTTTTAATTCACTTTTATTAAGAGACTTTTGTGTAGTAAAAATGTTAACATTTTAGGTCACAGTGTATAGGTTAAGTATAGCATGTCTGAAATAAAAATTGGTGTAACCATTTAGGTATAATACGCATCTAACAAGTATTCTGGAATTTCTCCTAGAAAGTATAGTTATTATAATGCTCCATATCTTGGGATATCAAGCTACCACACTAGTACGTGACTGAATTTTGAGGTTAGAATTGTAAAATGAATGATGCAATAAAGTCAACCAAAATTGGTGTGAAAAATAAATGAAAAACAATTTTATAACAACATTATAATAATAAGAACTGGAACCGAGATAACATCAATACCTCATCAACATATTACACAATCACATCATGTTCATACACTACAATAACTAAAGCTAACAGAATCTGAATCGCGCAAATTAAAAGCTACCACTAAACTTAGTTTTCGATCTTTGCCAGAATGTCGGATTCCCTGAAGAGATGGTATTCCTTATCGTCATTTTCGAGGGCCACTTTGGTTCCACCGTACTCCGGTAACAGGACTTTATCACCGACCTTCACTAACACTGGGATAAAATCGCCGTTATCTTTTCTCGAGCCGGGACCCACAGCCACAACTTCGCCGTGAAGAACTTTGGACTGTGCTTTTTCTGGAATCACGATGCCTCCTGCAGTTTTGGTAACTGCTTCGGCTCTCTTGATGAGAACGCGGTCCAAAAGAGGGATAAGTTTTTTCATTACGTTGGCCATTGTGTCTTCTGTGAGGAATCCGGAATGCAAAAAAACAAATGAAGACGCTGGAGACGTCTCTTTGCCGAGTCTAGAATATTCGAGTTATACCGGCTATCAAATCTAGCGACTGTTTCGTAATTGTCAAAATTTCACCCATGTGTTTGCGGTGTCGCCAAGTAATTATTCATTTTCCCGAATCTCGTAGCGTGGGTTTTAATTACAACATTTGTTATTAAATATTTTTTTTATCTAATTTTAATGTAGGTCACTTATAGTGTATTATCTATTTGTAGTATTGCATAAATATTGTAAGCTAATAAATAATAGTGCAGAGCATAGACATCTATCGGGGAGTAGCAAGACAATTTTTAATAAACTTCGTTCTTAAATATTCCAACAGGTGGCGACTGTACCAAGTCAATACTGGATGGATATTATTAGTCCAGTCATTAGGGCACAGTATACCAAGTAACTTTGAACATAATTTGACTTTGACGATGTCATAGCCTTATTTCACGACTGATTCGATATGCATTAGATTACGTACCTACAAGTTCTAGTTACTTTCCGCAATCGAGGCTCACCCACCTTAGCGTTAGAATCCCTCCTTAGAGAATATATTAGAGTATTTCTATTATAGAGGGAACTCTGGTACTTCTAAAACGTAGATAAGAAAGTGTGGTGCCGGGCCACCTTTTCCCTATTATCTGACATTTAACAACAGCAGATGCCCAACATGCACGAATTATTTAGAAAAGAAAAAAAATGATGCTATTGAATTGCCTTCATACTCATTTTAGACGGTTATTAACTAAATATGCTTTCAGTTACCAAGGGAATTTATAGCAGTTTTTTTAAATTATTTCGTGCAATTTCCTCTAATATACGCTCCCCATATTACGAACAAAAAATATCTACGTATTTATAGACGCAAATGTATGCCAGCGCTCCCTCACTCTTATAAGGAGAATACTTTTTTCCTAATTTTTCTATTCGTATTTTTGGTTCTATGCTCGATATTATTGATGACACAATAATCTTCTTATACTCTCTAATAATAAAAATATAAAGGGAGGCTCATCCAAAATAATAATAATAATATATCGGTCATAAAGTTAAAATTTATTTTATTTGCATACTATTTATTTTTTTCTTACACTTAGAATACATATTATTATGTTTAAAAAGCTTGTTTCAACTATTTTTTTGTCACTTCATTAGCAGTAGGTAGATTATAATTACAGCATTTCCAATTTTACCAAGTTATATTAAAATATTCCTGTGTCTATGATATATAATTATCATACGGGAATTTTTCCATTGTAGATATTTAAATCTGACACAATGTTTTTTTTTTATTTGTGGTATTTTGAATATATACGTTCAAAAATTGCCATCATCTCGGGTTCGTAAGAAGTTTCGATTGTTAGATTATTATTTATGACCAAATGTTTTGGTTCTTCGACGTTATAGGCAGGCCATTTGATCGGCACAATATCGGTGGTACTCGGTGTAGGGTTGCTGAAACAATGTAAATAAAATAGCTTGTAATATGACTTCAAGGGTTTTGCGACACTAATGTAACAGATTGCACATGCACACGAATAAGTAATAAATAAAGAAGTGACTTTTGTAGAATGGTTTTTTACATTGACGCGCTTGTAATACATCAATTAAATGTAAAATTTTACGATAAAATTCCTAAAAAACTACTTTTATTCAATGCCTTTTGTGACATAACAACCATAAAACTATGAAGATTCTTCCAAATTAGTATGTATTTTGTAAAGATATCCAAGGGGCGCAACCAAAATAAAAAAGAGTCTCTCACCCGGTCTTCGCGAAGTCGGTCCACATTTTCGTCATTCTTTTAATTGTTAGAACATCGCTGTCTGTAATGTTAATCAGATTACGATGGAAAATGGTATAAATGTAAGCGGTATCGTCTGCATGAGCAGCGCCTTTTCTACGTATATTTAAAATTATCTTTAACAAATTCATATTGCCGTCATAAGCGAATTTATAGACGTATGGATCTATTCCATTAGAAGACATTAACTTGGAACTTGTCAAAATTCCACTCACGAAGTCAAAGTCAGTAAAGAAATTAATTGCGGCTTGTTCGTTATAGTTACTTCTATTATCGTCGAAATATATTTTCTTGAATACATTATTGTATTCAATTATGTCATTGGACTCCAATTCGTATTTCCAAAAGTCGGTAAATTTCTTGTTTTCCGCAAGGTCAATAAGTCCTTGAGGTTTTGAGTTAGCAAATAAATACCCTTCGAATTCACAAAATCCTCTCAGTACTGGTACTTTGTGGAACCTTCCTGCTTTAAGGACATCATAAGGATATTCACTCAAGAAAGTATAACCATTTCCAAAATCTTTTTCTATAGAAGGGACAAAATAAAAAACAAGTGATTTCGTAGTTGATGCATTGATTACAGCTACGCCAGCTTGTAATAAATGTAGGGGGCTTGCATTAAATAAAACCTTAAATATATTTTGGATTTCATCAGAAGATGAATTGAAGCCTAGTTGTCTCGCTGTCAATACGCCAAGTTCTTTGATATCATAGTTTATAGCCCAGTGGTTTAGTGATGATCCTGAATGTATTATTGCTTTGTTGAACAGTCCTTTACTAAGTGGCGAGAGCATATGATATTCGACAGACGAACCACCGGCGCTTATTCCACCTATAGCAATATTATTCTCGTCGCCGCCAAAGTGTTGTATGTTTTCTTTTACCCATTTTAGAGCCATCACTTGATCTTTAAGACCCATATTCCCAGCTGCTTCGGGGATATCCAACGATAAAAATCCAAAAATGCCGAGTCTGTAATTTATGAATACAAGTATTACGTTATGTTCTACGAGGTAATCTGGACCGTTTTCTTCTTTTAGAATTCCGTTGCCAAATTCGTAGCCTCCGCCATGAATGAAGACTATTACTGGTTTTTTATTGTTTTCGTCTACTGTACTTGGCGTAAAGACATTCAGGTATAGACAGTCTTCACTGCCAGTTGTTATGTTTCTTACTGAATTGTATTGAAGGCAAACGTGTTTATCGCTTGCCTCTGTCGCGTTTCTTTCACCTTCCCATGGTTCTGGTGGTTGCGGACTCTGAAACAAATAAAAACTTATCAATGTTTATAATATGATATTTAAAATAGTATTAAAAATAATATATCCAGATACTGTCGTAATGTTGAAGTAGGACGTCGTTAGACGACCGCCGGGGGTCAGCAAAGAATGGGCGTTGCAGACCTGGTCTATTTATTTTCTATCGTATGATTAAGTATATTAGGTAGGGAGCGCTGTTCGTTTTGGTAATAATTAATATCGTCGACGATATGTTTAATTGTTTAGTCGTAAGTAGGTAACAAATAGTTACGTTCGCATTTGTAATACAAGTGTTGTGAAATCATACAGACATGTACTAGTTACCAGGAAGTTCATACAGTTCAAAAGATATATCATGATATCAATTAAATGCTGGAATTAAGTAAACATACGCACACGAGTCTTAGAATGTATGAATGTGTTAATCTAACACACATTGTATTAATGTTTACTGTGTAGGTAAATATCTAATTAGATAATTGAAACTCAATAATTGCGACGCATGTCTTCATACAATATCGATCGCTTCTGTTTATGTGCTTTTTGCGTTGAAGAAATAGACAGTTATCTCTATATCATATACGTCCCACTGCAGGGCACGGGCCTACTCTACAATCGAGAGATCGATTGAGAGTGGTAGTGATTAGCGATAGTAGTGACAGTTATATATTTATACTGGGCTCTACTTCGGTGAATAGTTGTTTTAGTATCTATCTAAATATTACTGATTTAATGTGTTTAAGAAAATTGTTTTATTTCTGTAGGCCTCAAAATCCGTCTTTGTATTGCAGTTGCTCGATTGTTGCCTTGCAGATTAATTTCCACATCTACAATGGCTATAACAGCCGCAAGTCTTAAACAATAATAAGAACAATAATTGGATTTGGATTAATTTACTTTGGTTCCCTAACCATCGCGTCGGCGGCTTAGGTCTTGAGCCTCCCCACCGAAGGTTTAACCGTTTGTTGTATATGTATTTACATATTTTTTATATGTATGTTTAAAAATAAATAAATAAATACACCCAACAGTCACATACATAGTCCTGACCCCACACTAAGATCGAGTCTTGTGTCGTGGGTATCAGGAACTACGAGAGACTTTTCGGTCTCACAAACACCCAGACCCGAAACAAATACTTGTGGTTCTCACAAACATTTGTCTCGGTGCGGGGATCGAACCCGCGGCCTCTCGTTTCACAGGCGGCGTCTAACCAACTGCGCCACGGAGGCTGTCAAAAAAATCTTAAATATAAAAAATCTTACAAAATAAAAGGATCTAAATATAGAGCAAAAACCAAAGTGCCCGGTCAATACTCCGTCGTTTTTAAAAATAAACTTTAAAATACAAGAACTTGTTTTATTACATCTAAGTGCAGAATAAACTTAATTTGCATAATTTTGCTTATGCCTCTTAAATAAAATTTTAATGGAAAATAAATAAAAATAATACAAATAATTGTAATGTAGGTATGGCTTAAAAATGTAATTAAAAACAGATCAGAAATCAGCTTCTCATTTTGTGTACATTCGTTGTGCGCATTGTAGAATAATTATGAGAAAAGTAGAGTTTAGATTTTCAGAAAACGGCCTCCAAAAATGATACGCTTATTTCTGAACAATATCAGCTCATATACACCGGAACTATTTAGCAAGGGACCCGTGGTTCGACTTCTGTTAATGGAGTTAAGTTTTGCTTAACAATACTAACTTAATGCGGGTTAGAGGACTAGACATAACCTTTGAAAATGTGTTAAATTCTGTGGTTTACAAACATTTTCACCAGAAACAATTCATCAGCCTCGGTGGCGTAGTTGTACTATGGTACGACTACAAAGCTGAGGTCTCGGGATCGAATCCCGGGTCGAGCAAAGTTATATTGATTTTTTAATTCATTATCAGTCCGGAGTTAGGAATTTGTGCCCAATATGGCGATAGGCTCGCCCCCTATCACATGATGGGACGGAACATACAAGGCGAAATTTGGGTGTCCTGGTGGCGCCTCTGCCTACCCCTTCTGGGATAAAGGCGTGATTTTATGTATGTAGGTATGTACAATTCATCAGATATGACTACAAACGGAACGTGGAAAACTCGAAAGGGTTTATCCCGCATTCTGTGACTTCTGTCCTAGTAGTTCGGTACCGTTTTCACATCACCTACGTTATATCAATCAAAGTAAAAAACAATACGTACCTTAAACCTCAAATCTCCCACCGGTGGCTTGGCGTATGGTATTTGCAAATACTCGTAATATGGAAAACCATTTTCAGTTTTCGTTTTCTTTCCTACGAGCGTACCTTGACTGACTTTAACTCTAGTCGCGTCGCAATGAACTATGGAAATGAAACATATAAATGCGAAAACTAACATTGTGTCTCCGCGTAGGTACTGTCGGTCAGAGATCACAAATACGTATGGGACTGTCTACATGAATATCAAATAAAACATTGAACTTGATCAATATCATGCTCCAATGTCCTAAATTGTAACTGGTTGCTCTTACATTGCTGCCTTTTAATTTACCTTTAATTTTTTTTATTATTTTTTGTTTTTGTGTAGGGGAGACCAGGGACGAAAGTAACGATTTTCAATTTTCTTCAACAAAATAATAATTACTACTGACTACAGATGATATGTTTGTCTTTTGGCTATCAGTTAACACTGATTTGATTGCAATCTTAAAAACATACATACATACATAAACACACGCCTTTTTCCCAGAAGGGGTAGACACAAGTGCTACCAGGACACCCACATTTCGCCTTGTTGTATGTTCCGTCCCATGATGTGATAGGGAGCGAGCCTATCGCCATATCGAGCACAAGTTTCTGACTCCGGGCTGATAATGAATAGAAAAATCCAATATCACTTTGTCCGACCCGGGACTCGAGCCCGAGACCTCAACTTTGTAGTCTTACCGTAGTACAACTACGCCACCGAGGCAGTCTTAAAAACAGATTGTAAGAAAAATAAAAACAGTGGAATATGATATGATGAATTGATGATCCCTAGCCCTAGGGTTGGTTGTAAGAGTGTATAGGTATAGTTGTCACATTCTTTGGGGTTCGAAATAACTAAAATCCATTATAAAGCTTATCAGCGTAGATAACATTTTTTTCACAAATTAATTTATTACTTTCGGCCCTGGTCTCCCCCACTTCAATAATATAACATTGTCAAGGTTGTCCATAAAGATTAGAACATGACATTAGCATTTTTTTCGCCTCATTCCTCTGGTATTGATTTTGTGTGAAAACAATTTATTTAAAACACAAAAGTCGGTTTCAATTTAATTGTACAGCGACATCTATGTAAACGATTCGTTACCTTAATGAAGTACGTACGGACTATTTTATGAAGTGGTTACTTAAGGCTCCAATAGATGGCGAATCAAAGCTCACTGTATTAAGAATTTAATTTTATTAATTACATTCGTGGATTTGCCGATATAAGGCCTAAAGGTTTACGCTTTTTATTTAAAACTATAAAAAAAAAAACAGGTGCTAATTCCGAATTGATATTTATTAGTAATTTGCTAATATATTTTGAAGATGTAGGTTTTAAAACGATAAGCTTTATTAAAATAACTATTGTTTAACTTATTAATGTGAAGGAGGTTGTAACGGAATAATTAGGAGTAATCGCTTCTTTATTTATTTTTATCTTTTTATTTTATTATAGGTACTTACTTCATATACTTCATATTCAAATGATACAGGGGTAATATATGCCAGTCTACCCTGAGATTGAGAGATGAACGGAAATACGTGTACATATATGATCTAAAATTTTTATTTAGCGACATACATAAATACAAAAATTGGCGCAAGTTGCCAAATCTTAAAGGCAGCTCGATTTCAAGAAGTCGCTTTGGAAATCTTTGGATCGGGCCTATAATTAGCGTTTGACATCCCGTATTCAATGATATTAATAAAATCTGCACAAAAATATGTGTTTGCAATAGTAGAGCAGCTATCGCGAGCAGCGAGTTAGAGCGTGGTGTCGGCGCCGTGACCGCGGCAGGAATGCGCGCGCCGCGCCGGCGCCGGCCAGTCTCGGACGCACCTGCGCGCAGCCAGCACCGACACAATCAACTACCTACACGTTTTAATAGCACGCACAAAGAAACGCCGGAGATGAAATTTCTACTCATTGCGACCTCGATTTATTGCCAGTGATTTGCTGCGCGTTCTTAGGATTGCTCTTAAGGTTTTTAAGAGATTCAACCTTTGGTAATTGTCCCAGAATTTGTGCAAGACACTGTTAGTATAGGTATTATAAATGCAAAGTAAACTCTTTTTATAATGTCTCTAGTCATGTCACCGTTATGATTCCCCCTCGCTAGTATATGAGGAGTGAGAAGCAAAGACGTCAAATTCCATAGTTTTATCAACAAAAAAGATTCAGTTTTATCTATTTCCATTAAATTTTTTATAGGACGTTGGTTCCTTGTATTAGAAGCACAGGTTTCCTACAATTAAAATTACACGTACTTACCGGCTTTGATTGTAAATCATTAGTTGGAGTTCCAAAACAGCCACATGAATTTCCAATTAGCAGTTACCTGCCAAGAAAGGCAGGTAACTGCAAATTTTCATGAAATCAATCTCCACGTATTCCCTATTCCATCCGTACAGCGTGTACAATAAAGACAGGTCACAAAAGAAGCTGCGCGCGCATAGCGATTTACGACCGCCTCCGCGGCCAGCGGTCACAAAGCGCCGGCGAAGTCGCTCTGCCCATACACAGATCCACGTAATGGTAATTGACACGTAATCACTGCCTTCGTATAGCTCACTAATTAACATCAAGTGCGTTCATTAAGACTCGTGATTTGTGCTTTGTTCTGATGGATAAGTCATAAGATGAAATTACGTAACGTGAAGTTTTGAGTGATTTGAAAAATGGAGTGAATGTTGATATGGCTGGAGATCGAAATCAATGGATGGATTGCGCCTGTCCCAGATAGTGGGATAAGGTAAGAGTGGAAATCATAAACTGTTCGTCTCACTCAACTCAGTGACGTAATCATCTGCAAATACTGAATAAAATGTATAAGAGATTATGGTATACAACTGCTTGGCTATGCCTCATCTTATCCGAGGTCAAAAGACGATACACATTTACAATCGTATAGGGCCGTCTTATCTTCATCAGCATAGAGCTTAAAGTATAAATATCGTCAATAACCAAGTATCATTTGTTTTGATAGTATTTTCATTGCCATCAGCGTGATGGTTTGGGATTTCTAATTACATTTTTGTACGTCCAATTTTCGCTTCCTGTCCAAAGGCAGGACTACATAAAGCTATTGTGAGCGACCGCCCACGGTCTCGCGGTCAAGGGACGAAACGCGTTCGATACAATGCTCTCGGGTATGTGTCTGTATTTCGCCCATATTACGGTCTGAAAGTATTAGTAGCTATGGTTATCTTAGACGCTTGTCTGCTTTTCAGTTGTCAAGCCAATATAAACAATTCGTCACAATTTTTTAGAGTCTGTGTGTCAAGTATTGAGCAAACCGGCATAATCTCTAGCCTGGTTAACTTGGATTGTACTGGACAATATACATACTTGCCTGATGGCAAATGGCCTGATGGTTAATTTTAGTTACCTCGTTCTTCTACCATAACAGAAAAATTATAAACTGACTTTGCCCATCAAATATAACAATATCTCAATTTGTATCAGCCCAAATAATTCCACTGCAAGGCACGGGCCTTCTCTACAATCGAGAGTACGGTTGAGAGGGGTTAGGCCATATAGCCCGCCACGCTGGCCTAGTGCGGGTTGGTGGACTTTATATACCGTAGACATTCTTCAAAATCGTTTGTTTCAATCAAATGCTTCAAAATATCTCAAAATATATCAATTGAATATCAAAATAATGCAAAAAAATATTTAAAAAAATATCCTTTATGTTGTATAAACAACTCTTCTCATGCGAAGTATTGTTAGCCGAGCAGTTGAAAAGAATCCGGCAAAGCCATGTCGCCGATTTATAAGTATGGTACAAAGACTTTTTGTGTGTCTGGAAAACCGTAAAAAGATCCAAGTGATTGGGTTCACACGGCTAACTATACATCCTTTTTCGCAAAATACTCACGTGTGCTTTACTATGTTCACCATGTTTTAGGTTTATTATGTATTTTTTGGGAATATTGTTTTTGGTAGAAAATAAATCCAATATATGGCTTTGTTCTCCCGTGATCTTCTATCTTAATTAATATTCGTTGTTTCATTTCATTCTTAATTAATATTCAGTTTGACAGCCTCCGTGGCGCAGTTGGTCAGACGCCGCCTGTGAAACGTGAGGCCGCGGGTTCGATCCCCGCACCGAAACAAATATTTGTGTGATCCACAGGTATTTGTTTCGGGTCTGGGTGTTTGTGAGACCGAAAAGTCTCTCGTAGTCTCTGATACCCACGACACAAGACTCGATCTTAGTGTGGGGTCAGGACTATGTATGTGACTGTTGGGTGTATTTATTTATTATTTATTTATTTATTTGTTTTGATAAATTCTAATTTGATTCTAATAATTTTAGATTCATTAATTTTTCCTGTTAGGTGCTCTTTACAAACATATACTCAAGATGGTTGAGGACGTGTCAAAATCTTATTTTCATCCCATTTTAATTTGATCGTTTTGGCGTAGTTGTACTATCTAATAATAAATTTTTAATCTTTGAATATCCAATGTGATAATATGATATGTGTGATATATTGTTGCGTTAGAATTTGGATGTGTGTATTCCGGTGTGGAGCAGGATAAACAAGTTTTTTCTTTATCACATGATAAGGTTATCCTTATCATGTTATAAAGATGATAAGGATAAGATGATAAATAACCGAACCTGTATTATTACAGGTTCGGTTATTTACAAGTCTGAGTCATATTTTGGCGTCTTCAAAGATAAATTCTTTGCATTTTGTAATTTATAAAACTTAATCTGTTTGCCCCTTGTGAATCTATAACTATAGAATCGTTTAACCAATGCCTAATTGTTTTAAAAACAGAAATCAATTACTGGATCAGGTTACTACGTTTAGTACGCTACATATTAGAAAGAACATTTGCCAGTGTTAGAAGAAAAACTGTGGTTCGGTGTGGAGGAAATATTGTGCAACGGTAAAAAGGTAGAAACAGTATTAAATAAATTACCACAAACTCTTCAATATTTTAAAGAAATAACGTGTGTTTGTATTAACCGTCGGAAATATCTGTGGACCTAATTAATTGACGTCATTGGAACACAAGTTCAGCAAACTCAAAATATATAGGTTAAACAAATTGAATTAAAATAGAAGAAAGAATAAAATATAGAATTCGCATCCATCTCAAAACGTTTTTATTGTAAAATAACATAGTAGATAGGGGAACACAAAAAAATGAAATGTGAACCGCATTCAAGCTAGGTTCACAGATATTTCCGATAGGTTATACGTAGATATCAACTGGAATTCATGACAGCTAGTAAAAATTATAAAAAAAAAATACATAGATAGTTAGCAAGTGCATGTCCGCCTAAAACTTAAATCGCGGTCACACTACATTAAAAGTTGCGATAATAGCCGTACGCGGATGTTCAAAGCGTACAAAATAACACAACAAACACAACACTGAACTCTGTATGGCCTTATATGAGTTTCACAAATTTATCTTTACCATTTTGTAGAAAAATATACTCTGATGTCAAAAAGTTAGGGTTGAAAATGAGTTATCAATGTGCAAGTATAAGTTTGCCGCAGAGATCGTGGCCGGTTCTCACGAAGGAACACAGGTGCGCATCCGCTATCTCGGCCTGTCTGAACGGGATTTGAATCAGTTTAGTGAAGCGTTCTAATTACCACAAAACAATGATATGTTGGATCGTTTTTTATAAATGTGATATATTCGTCGCATGGTATTCTTATGGCTTCTTTGTGAGGTCACACAGAAATTATTGAATTAATAAATGTATACCCTTGTTTTTGCAAATGGCCGTTTGTGTATGTAGCACTGCCTTTATCTATATCTGTTGCCAAGCAGCAGAGTATAAGTAGTGCTCTGTTCCGGTGTTAAGTATTCGCTACTTGTCCTTAGTAATTAGTAGACATTAAAAGACTTATATCGAGCATAGTGCAGTGCCATAGAATATTTCTTGGTTTTGCTCTTGTTTATTGGCAGGCGTAACGCAATCCACTAGACGCAACTTGTTTGTTTCTCATCAATCTTAATAATAAAATTATACTAATATTAAGGAAACAAATTATATTTGGTTTTTTATTATAGCGGTAGGCGGTATAGGCGGTAGCGACCTGGCTTGGCTAGACCCGTGGTATTGCGAAGGTCCTTGTGCGGCAGTGACCGCTTTCCATTAAGCCGCAGCCCGCAAGCTCGTCTGCCTGCGAAGGCAATATTTTTTTTTATCCCGAATTGATACATGGATCAATCTACTGTATTAAAAATCCAGGTCAACTACGTCACACTCGGCATCCGGGCCTTCTCTACGATCGAGTATCGACAGTTCGATTGATAAGGTTAGAGTTCAGAGCATAGTCGGCCGTGCTGGTGTGTGGGTTCAAGGATTTTACATAACGCAGAAATTCTTGTAAATATTGTACGTTATGCAGATTTCCTCATGTAGTTTTTCTTCAACTTTAATGTAAGTGGTATTACAATATGACTGTGTAGAATTTTATGAAGAGGGAATATTCAAAGAATAAATAATGCCCTAAGTCACTGGATGCAGACGGCTTCTAACAGGTCCGCTATGAAGGAGGAGGATGTTCAGCAGTAGACTTCGGACACCTAAAGAACGACCATACTTCAAAGAAACCATTGCCTCATAATCGTTAATTGTCAAACGTATATTCCTACCTCATACATGGGATCTTATCTCATATAATTAGTTTAAAACCACTTATGTTTTTCTACGGCATAGCATCTTTTAGTTGACGTGTTATTTGCCTTATGATGCAATCTATGAATTTACTATTTCACCATATGGTGCAATTGTGAAAAATCACACATACGCCTCTTATCACTGTCCTCGGCAGTGGCATTGGTAACTAAGTTTTTGTATGCCATCGAACGAACGACATATCTGAAGGTAGTACCCTAAACCGACGAGAATGTATGAAGAGATTGATGAAAGTGGATGAAGAGAAAGGTAAGGATTGAGCAAAGTGGCGATCCATAGTCTCTGCCTACCCCTACCTGGGATACAGACGTGATGGTTGTATGTAAATCACTGGCAACCATAAACACCCATATTTGGACATTAAATAAATAATAAATAAATAAATACACCCAACAGTCACATACATAGTCCTGACCCCACACTAAGATCGAATCTTGTGTCGTGGGTATCAGAAACTACGAGAGACTTTTCGGTCTCACAAACACCCAGACCCGAAACAAATACTTGTGGATCACACAAATATTTGTTTCGATGCGGGGATCGAACCCGCGGCCTCTCGTTTCACAAGCGGCGTCTAACCAACTGCGCCACGGAGGCTGTCGGAGGCGGGTGTTTCGGGTGTGGGTGTTTGTGAGACCGGAAAGTCTGTCGTAGTTGACAGTGATGACTGACCGACTAGACTGTTGGGTGTATTTATTTATTTTATTTATAATTTATTATTTCCATTCAAATGCTATTCCTCTCTATAATTTTAAAAATCTGTGGCGCTTCAAAATATTTGCTCGCCATATGAGTTACGAATTTCTTAATAAGGATAAGTGAATATTTTCAAAAGTAAACGATATTGCCCTTAGGTACCTGGGTCTTATCTGAAAGCACTCATGATTAGATTTCATCACTCTTCTTTATATTTAAATATGAAAGCCTAATTAAATAGGGTATCTTATTTAAGGACGCCTAATTTTATCTGTGTATAACAGTTTTTTGCATATCTTTGAAGAAATAACACGATTATAAAGTGTACTTGAGATCTGAAAGTTTAACTAAAGGTAATATTATTATTCTTGAAGTGCATGGTTTTTACTGCTTGGATTATTAGCGTTTCGTTAAAGTTTAAGTATTTTGTATTTGTTAAAAAAAAATTCATGTCAATAATAATTGATTACTGTTTATACTTACGAATATAATTTTATTTATATTTAAATATCTTATTTATAATCATAAAATCCACTAATAATATAAAATACTCCTAATCATAAAATAAATAATTGTTCCTTAAAGGAAATTCCATCTGAATAAATCAAACAGACACCTAGATAGATAGAATAATAGATCATTTCCATGCCTTGATTTGAAGCCACTTAACCCATGTGAAATACTATTATTTTCAGTGCATCTATTTAACCCTTGCGTATAGTAACACGAGTGTTAATACAACTTTGGCCACTGTCCAACTATTAGGTATAAATGAACTAGTGAACTGCTGTGAAGTTATTGGCAAATAGTTGGACCTATGTGTGTATTAATGCCAAAGTCCCTTATAATGAAAGTATTACATATTATAGTGAAACATATTGTGTTGATTTACAGAGGCGAAATGTCTGAACCGATCGTAGAAGTGGAAGAAGGTAAACTGAGGGGCCTGGTATCGAAGTTGGACAATGGATTTACATACTACACTTTCAAAGGTGTGCCGTACGCGAAGCCACCGATTGGAGAACTGAGGTTTGCTGTAAGAATATTGTTGTTTTCCATTTTTTAAGTGAACTGAGTTCATTGTGTTGCAAATTTTTATTTTAGTTTATGATCTTTATAGACTTGCACGACCATCATAATATGTATATTATGCTCTTTAAGAATGGTTTTAATAGATATAAGTACATTAAAACAATATTTTTTTTAGAAATTGTTATCCCATTTGCGATACCTGCATTTGCGGTAAATTGGTTTCTGTTTTTTGAAACTTAAGCAAATTCGGGACTTATTATTTTTATGAGGTTTACATATTAGGTGTTGCGTGGTGGCCTGTTGGTAAACGGACCAGACGCGGCTGCCTACATGTTCACGGTGGTCGCGGGTTCAAATCCCAGGGCACACCTCTGACTTTTCGGAGTTATGTGTGTATTGATAGTCAATCACCACGCACTTTAACGGTGAAGGAAAACATCGTGAGGAAACCTGCATACCGTAGCGATTTTAAAGAATTTCTACGGTATGTAAGTCCGCCAACCCGCACTAGGCCAGCGTGGTGGACTATATGGCCTAACCACTCTCAATCGATTCTCTCGATTGTAGAGTAGGCCCGTGCCCTGCAGTGGGACGTATATGGGCTGATATAGATATAGATATAGACATATTATGTATTTTTATGTTTTATTTATATCCTTTATTGTACGCTATATTTAAGTTTAACAAATATTAAATACTCTTTCTATCATTTGCTTCTTTTACATTTTAAACTCAAAAAAGTGGTTTTAAATATTGAATAATCCTTACAGGCACCTCAACCGCCTGAAGCATGGGATGATATCAGAGATGCGACTAAAGACTGCAATATCAGCGCCCAGCTAGACAGTGAAACACTCGATGTTATAGGCGACGAAGATTGCTTGTATTTAAATGTATATACTCCAAAGATTCCCGAAGATGGGTCACTTTTACCCGTCATGGTGTATATCCATGGAGGAGGGTTTGTCTTTGGCCACGGCACGGACGCTTCATTACACGGCCCTGACTTTCTCGTACAAAAAGACGTAGTAATTGTTAGTTTTAATTACCGACTTGGAGCTCTTGGATTCATAACCCTCAACCGTAAAGAAGCTGCTGGAAATATGGGTTTAAAAGACCAAGTTCAAGCCCTTAAGTGGATACAAAAGAATGTTAGTAAATTTGGCGGAGATCCGAATAATGTCACCGTTTTTGGACTAAGCGCTGGAAGTGCGGCGATAGAGTATTTATTGCTATCCCCTACAGCGAAAGGCTTGTTCCATAAATGTATCTTACAATCGGGGTCAACATTATGTCCTTGGGCACATAATGATAGGAATATAATAAAAGCCAATGCCTACAAGATATCGAAAGTAGCAGGCGAAGAAATAACAGATGATGATCAATTACTAAAATATCTTAAAGCTTTGCCGTTTAAAGATCTGATAAAATTATCTATGACAGTATTACAATCCGAGCAATTCAAAGGAGGTATTAATTTCTCTTTTGTGCCATGCTTGGAGGAGGAAGGAGATTGGGAACCATTAATAAGTAAATCTACGTATAAAAGTCTTTCCGATGGCGAATTTACGAAGGTTCCCTTGATGGCTGGATTTAGCGAACGAGAAGGTCTCCTAATGATCGCGTACGGTGCGCAGATTTTTGAGAAATTGATTAAAGAACAGAGGTTTGTTGAACATTTACCTTTTGAAATTGATGCTAGTGAAGAAAATGAGATGGAAGCAAGGCTAAAAAAGATTTATTTGGAAGGAGATAACAAGCATCAGGATAAAGACTTTTTTGCGATAGATTTTTTCTCAGACGTTGACTTCGTTGGCGGTATACATGTGGCTAGCACTTGCAAGGCAACCTATACACCTGTATATTTTTATGAGTTCGCTTACGATGGTGCTTTGAACTATCTGAAAAAGAACTGTGGTATTAATCGTACTGGTGCTACTCACGTAGATGATGGCGGCTACATACTAAAATGCGACAAGTTGAAAGATGAGTTAAATGATACTGATGTACTTGTACAAAATACATTGCTGTCTTTGTGGACTAACTTCGCAAAGTTTGGGTAAGTTAATAATGTGATGTATTTAATTATAATAATGGTTATGATATGTCCACATTCTCACGCCAAGTCTGACTCGCCTAGGAAGTACGCAAATAGGGCTTTAATGACACCTACATTTTTATTATTTCCGACCCGAGATGAGATAGGGGCGAGCTTATAGAACCTAGAATTTGTGGGGAAAAATCACGGTCCATACGCGCTGCCATTAGACCAAAAAATATTAAAATATATTTTTTACCATGAGCTCACGTCACCGCGCTTTAATTCTTACAATATCTGAAATAATAAAGGTGCATTCCCTTTTAAGAATTGGGGGCAGAGGTTGAAGGGGGGAGGGGTTACGATAGTGATTATCAGGTCACTGACCGAACTGAGCGTGATAACAGACTGTTACTTAATACTTCACCTATTAACTTGTTATCTACCTCTCTTAAGCATTTTGTGAACCAGGGTATTGCTCCGGTCAACCTGTTCTATAATAAAAAGTGCATCATGGTCCTTAGTCCTCAGAGAATCATCAGAGTAATAAGCGTAAAATATTGTGCAATGATAATATTTTAAGTCAACTTGTCCAAGTAAACACAATTTTCGCAGTCATTTTCCTTATTTTGTAAGTTCTTATCGTATGAGCATCAGGCAATCAAATTATGTTGAATTCATCCGCAATATTTGTTTCATATATTTTTTGAATTATCATTATATTTATTTTGGCTCGGCATAGTGACTGCACTACATTTGATGGTCAAGGCGATGCTGTCCAGATGAATTCATTTCAATTGGTTCTTCAAATTATTATAATGGGACCGAGTGTTAACTGATACCACTTTTCCACAAAAACCAACGTGAATTGAGGGTTTTCCTTTCATGTTTCATTGATAGATGGCCCTTTTCTTCTCCCGTCAGTTTACTTTCATATCCTCGCTCATGATCTCCTAGGTGATCAACCAATCTTAGATCCAAGTGCTGTAAATCTTCTTGAGCGATGGTAATCACTTCCTAAGAGATATATAGTTTGCTCATTTGCTGTTCCTATACATTTTTTTTTAAATATATAATGTTTTATATCCTTACAGGAACCCAACGCCAGAATCTGATAATTCGATTCCCATTAAATGGGAACCTATCAACGAGGCTGGATTAAATTGTTTGGTGATAGACAAAACGTTATCTATAAAGCAAGAAATATATCCACAGAGAATGGAACTGTATCAAGAACTATTCAGAAATACATATGAAGCTAAATAAAATCTTTTCTGTTTAATTATAATCTATCTATATCTATATCAGCCCATATACGTCCCACTGCAGGGCACGGGCCTACTCTACAATCGAGAGAATCGATTGAGAGTGGTTAGGCCATATAGTCCACCACGCTGGCCTAGTGCGGGTTGGCGGACTTACATACCGTAGAAATTCTTTAAAATCGCTACGGTATGCAGGTTTCCTCACGATGTTTTCCTTCACCGTTAAAGTGCGTGGTGATTGACTATCAATACACACATAACTCCGAAAAGTCAGAGGTGTGCCCTGGGATTTGAACCCGCGACCACCGTGAACATGTAGGCAGCCGCGTCTGGTCCGTTTACCAACAGGCCACCACGCACTTTCATAATATTTCTATAAAAATGACATGAAATACCATTGCTTACCCAAGTATACCACCCAAATCAAAGTGCATAGTAGAAGCAAAAAACCATCTCCTTAAGCGGATGAAGATCTTGTAAATAGTGGATAAGACCTACTGGATATCGCATAAGGTTGACAGACCTAATGAATGCGTGTATGCTGTAGAAAACTGCTGGATGCAGGCCGCTTCCAACATGTCAATATGAAATCAATGAGGAAAGTTTGTGATCAGCGGTAGACTTCTTGTGAATATTTTAAATGTTATAATAATGCCATGCATTCTCCTAAATATGTATGTAAATTTTAAAATAAATTATATTTTTTTGTTTGCTCTACTTTTTTATACCATTCATCCATTTGCCATTAATTCATTTATACAATGTTTGTAAAATCTCGCCTGTTTCCCAGAAGGGGTAGGCAGAGGTGCTACCAGGACACCCACATTTCACCTTGTATGTTCCGTCCCAGGATGTGTGTAAGGGGCGAGCATATCGCCATATCGGGCACAAATTTCTTTCTCCAGGCTGATAATGAATAGAAAAACCAATATGACTTTGCCCGACCCGGGATTCAAAACCGAGACCTCAGCTTTGTAATCGTACCATAGTAAAACTACGCCACCGAGGCAGTAAAATTTGTATAGAGGAAAATTTTGCGTCTTTAATATTATAACCATCTCTTATTTTGTATTTCGAACCACGCTCCTAACTTGACAGATAATACAAGGAAGCACGTTGGTTCGTATTCAAAATATGTAATTTGTATGCGCAATGTACGTAGATTTTATGTCATCAAGGTCTAGGTATGATAAATGGAGTATTCATTAGTGCATGTACATATCACTATGTTGTTCTGCTTCGGAATGTTGGACTGAAGTCTACACCCATCTGAATTGTGAAGCCCATGATCAGTAACGGGATGGCCATGGATAGATAGTGATATACATGCATCATTAATGTGAAATATGGCGTGAATAAATTATAAAACCCGTTGACTGATGGGGCTAAATAGAATAGAGAACACATATCTTCTCATAACTCATAGCCTCCGTGGCGCAGTTGGTTAGACGCCGGCAGTGAAATGGGAGGCCGCAGGTTCCATCCCCGCACCGAAAGAAATGTTTGTGAGAAAGTTTCTGTTACCCACGACACAAGACTCGGTCTAAGTGGGGTTAGGACTATACAGTCGCATCTATATGCGATTGTTGGGTTTATTTATTTATCTACTCTCAAGTGCAGCGTCGAAATTTCATCGAGTGAGTGGAAGGCCATAAGAATCCGTCGCGTCGCTTGCAGTCCGCTTACAACAGATCGCATTAGAAGCCTTATTCGGCATTGGATTTCCTGTCGCTGAAAATGATGATGATGCAATAATTTATATTTAGAGTAACTTTACGATTAAAATATTTATAATCTATAATAACAACAAGGAAAATGTTACTAAAATATTCGAGTTCATTTAGTATGTCAACAATGACAGATATATTTATGCCCATAAGCATTCATGTATGGCGTGATTTATTTGCTTCTGTAATTAGCGCAGTATCAGACTAATAGAAAACACGTGAAGCATATTTACTTATTTGAAGTCCGATTGGCGTAGACTATGAAGTTAGCTGTATGTACTATAAATATTTTTCTAGGTATCTGTGCATGGATTTGAGTATAGAAACGGAACCGCAATGTCTATTCCTTCCGCCAAACAGCAGTGTAAATGCACTGTTGTGTTCCGGTTTGATAGACATTGTAGCCGGAGTAACTACTGGACATAATGAGACATAAGGTGCATTTACGTCACTTTGTCGTGTCCGTATAAACAGTTCTTGTTCCTTCTATTGTATTGGGGAGGACATGGAAGTCGGTGACATAATGTAACTATGGCTTTGTAGTCGGGGGCGCGTTTGTCCGTCATTGGAGTTGGTCTCGGACGGGCCCGGCTCGGAATGCGCTAATACCATTACCAGCCACGACATTGAATACGTGTGGGCGGACAGATTTAAAAACATTTAGACCTGTACAATAAATAAATACAAGTCACACACATACCAATCACCTCACATCCAGATCGATAAACTTTTGTGTCATGGGTATCAGAAACCACTTTTTTTTTGGTCACCAACATCCAGATCCGAAAATAAACCTGGTGGCTCAAACAAATATTTGTTTTGAGGATCTAACTCCTCTCTTTCAAGAAACGTCGTCTTCCATATTCCCTTTGTACCATTTCCCATTTCACCAGTGAAAACGACTGGTACTGATGACTTATCTTTTACATTCACGAATATCCTTTGACTGATTTTTTCTCGTCGCACGAAAGTTAGCTAACAGATAAAATTTAATCTACCCCAATTTAAAAGTAACCCAGAAAACTATTTTAATACAGCTATCATTTAAAATATTTTTGTGTTGCATTTTAATACCTTTCTAATTACAAACATTATCAAGAAGTTAAAATAGCATTGGGCTTACTTTGATATTCGAAAATATTGTCCATGTCTATATCCTCATAACTCTGTGGCGTCGGTTCACAGTGTAGAGTAGACTGGCCGTCGTCGGCGCCAGCGAGTCGCTGTGTGAAATACTCAGGTGCATCCGAACCTGCCCACGGATTATACAGGCCGTTGCTAAACGCACTCGCTCAGACACACTTCCTGTTTACACATATACACAGTTTATACAAATATAATTTTCTTTCCTTCCGTAGGTACGAAACTCATGAAAAATTTAAGTAAATACTAACTTTCTTTTTTTCTCTTCTATAGTGTATCGTCATGTCGATCTCATATATAAATAGAATGTTGGTTGCATATTTCACCAATTATATTTACTAAAAAAGGGGCGTTGTGGTACTACAGTCATTACTTTATAAGCCTGGGAGTGCTCACTGCACGAGACTCCTCTGCAACCAAAAGTTTGATTAAGATGGCATCATTGACACTACAAAAAGTACAAAAATGCAAGCAACGGGATAAATCTTATTGAAAAAAAAAACGGACAAAATATAATATTGCTCTAGCCTCTACCTAATAAATCAAGGATTTTCCGGTTCAAAATGTATGCTAATAAATCATACAAATATATTCATAGATTTATCCGCAAAGATTTGGAATGCTATAAAAGGTGTGCCACGTAGAAATACATCATGCTGTATACAACGGCCGGAGTCCTTCCAAGGCGGGCACGGCGCGTGATTCGTGATTTGATTCCCACAGAGCGAGCCGACTGTCCTCTCGTTTTATTTTCAAAATGTATATTCCTGTCTCTTTCACTCGTACACACAAATATGTTATTGTTTGGTGGAAGATAATAAATTATACTTATTAAAAAGAATTTTACATAAAGATTTAAGAGGTAATGGTATTACTAATGTTGTTTAAAAGCGGGTGAAGTGAAGGGCAATAACTAGTAGGATCCTAGTTGAGGTTCGATTAAGAACAACGACCGAAAAATATTTCTTTCCATTCGGAAATGATTTCTGTTTAATCAATAATGAAAAATCACACGAAATAACAGTTTTATTATTAGATTTTGTTTGGTCAATGATACTCTTTGAAGCCCAAAATCTCTTACCTTCTCTCCTATTTCTTCTTCCTCCTCTATATCTCCTTTTTTAAGAATAAATGAAAGTTCTTTGAAAGTAGATAGCCGTTTTCAAAGCGCGCAAGAGCTTTTATAGACCTCTTTATAGGTACCTAAATACTTATGTAGGTTGGTGTGAGAGATTCGCGTGATACATCTTCTCGCTCATCCATCGTACCAATCACCATACCACAAAATAACCTCATAAGCCAATATCGAAAGTAGAATGGGTCCAGATATGAAGTGTCGGAATGTGGGCAGAGGTGGAGGCGTGACTCGGCCACCTGCGTGTGTCGTGGGAAACGCTCGGATTAAACCATTACCGCAACAACCGTCGTTTAAGGAATCAGTTTTTTACGCTCTCGATTTAGATGAATTATTTATCTATTCGCTCAATTTTTTATTGGATTTTGTGAGTGTGTAAGGGGACTTGAATGCGTTTGTTAAAGCAAACATGTGTACAAATACCTATGTATCTCGGTTGTATAATTAATACATGTTTGTTTATACATGTAAAGGAAAAACCGGGATGGAAACAATGCCGACTTCTTACTTCTCAGGCGTTATTATGCTTTGTTCTAGTCATAGTTTTGGGTACTAATGTGCTATGAACCAGGAAGTTGTGAATACAGGGGTAAAATATTATTGATATAATGCATTTTAAGTTAGACAAGTAGTAAAATGGATTGTAGAATTATTGGTCTTGATAAAGGATTAAGGTACAATAATCTACATAAAAGAACGCCTTCTTAAGATCTCTAGTTGAGATTCTGTGTGAGATTGTGTTTATTACTGCTTATATCAATTTAATTGTCTTTTTATTGGTTTAGCTAGATCAGGTATGGGCTGTAAACTATGACGTCCTAAGTTCTATTCTCGGTTGAGTAATCAGTGTGTTTGGATTAAATCGAATATAACGAACCTGAGTCTGAAATGAACGTATAGAGATAAGAGTGTCCTATATCATACTTAGAATGGATAAGTATTACCTCAGTATTAACTTCGGGGATATACATTTTAGATATAATATGTATTCAATATCAATTTACCACGACTAGGGTTTGCGCTTCGTTCACAACTTGTCAAAACATTACATCATTTATTTATCCGTAAAATGTGATTATAATGAATTAATAATATCTATATTTAGCCGGCCTGCTGAGATTTCTATTTATTCGGCATGATACAGCACATTTTTCGTGGTAACATACGTAATCGCCGGATAGCAATGATTGTACATTATCTTTTTAAGTTGTCACGTAGCGAGTTTAAATTATAAATGGGTGTAAGTGTGTTCGGTTAGGTCCGAGGTTTGAATTTCAGGTCCGGCATTTCGAACTGTGGTAGTAGTACCTCTACGTACTCCTTTAAGGATACAGAAGTGTACTTACATATGTATTTTATACTGGTAAGTGGTAGGACAAGGTGTGGTAAGCGAAGTGTCGGAGCCCGCCTACAAGGTGGATGATCTAGTTAAAGTTACATAAGTCTTTGGAGGCAGGCAGCTTCCAACAGGTCGATCGTGGCAATCCTTGGAGGAGGCCTATGCTCAGCAGTAGACTTCCTTAAGCTAAAAAGAGGCAGACGGAAAGGAAAAAAGGACAAAGTGACTGATCACAATGCCCTGTAGTAAATCTGTAGTTCAGTTCAGATGGAGTGTCCAACGACAAGATGCGGTTTTCATAAGATATTACGTAGTATAAAAACTAAACACATGACTAAAAATCTGTGTTGTGGTCTGGAATTCCATCCTGCAGCTGTTCTTATACACAGACTACATAATGATAAAGTATCCTTCTTATCTAGAAGTCGGCTAAAAATATGTTACGCTGACTTTACGTGCGTGTGAGATAAGAGACAAGAACGATAAGGAAAACTATGGTCTGTATGCAATTCATAAAAAAATGCAATTAGACCTGTGTTTGTCATAATATACAAGTCATTACAGATACATTTAAATGAATAATAAATATCAATAGTCACCAAAAAGTATCAAATGAAACGAAAGGAAATTCCTTTATTGGTCATGCAGCCAATTTAATAGCTTTTATGATAAGTCAATTCACTTAGTAGGTACATACTTAACATGTACCTACATATTTGTATATCAGCCCATTATACGTCCCACTGCAGGGCACGGGCCTACTCTACAATCGAGAGAATCGATTGAGAGTGGTTAGACCATATAGTCCACCACGCTGGCCTAGTGCGGGTTGGCGGACTTACATACCGTAGAAATTCTTTAAAATCGCTACGGTATGCAGGTTTCCTCACGATGTTTTCCTTCACCGTTAAAGTGCGTGGTGATTGACTATCAATACACACATAACTCCGAAAAGTCAGAGGTGTGCCCTGGGATTTGAACCCGCGACTACCGTGAACATATAGGCAGCCGCGTCTAGTCCGTTACCAACAGGCCACCACGCACTTATATACACACGCACGTACATATTTATCTACAAAATATTTTAAATTTGTAAAAGAGTATTTACATTGACGCCGCTATGGTGGCACATGGTAGCCTATGTCGTGCGTACTCAAATACACTATAAAATAGTACTATGCAGGAACTAATTGGAAGTTAAACAACAAAGTTATTACAATGCCCCAGTGTAGTGCCGACAAAGTACCTATTGACGGGAGATGCCTATCCAATCTCTCGTCAGTCATGCCAATTATGCCGGCTTGATTGTATCCAGATATACCCAGAATGATTCCGAAAAGCACAGACCTACGTGGATCACAATGCCGGGTCTTTAAACACTTTGTATGGTATCCAGGCCGATACCAATATTCTATCGCACCTAATTTCAATTTACATAAAATTGTAGCTATAATGCTACCTTCTCACGCGGTCAACCAGTTAGTAACATTTGTTCCTCATCCATTTCTATTTTTCAATGGACATTCAATTGCAAAATTGCACACATTTGGGCTCGTTTCAGCCACTTGCCTCCGTAAAATAAAATAATGGAGCGCATTGTGACCATATTTGTTAACAATGGGCAGGATCGCATTGACATCTGGTAGTCGCAGGAGCCGATGCTGCGATATAAAATGATTGTTACACAAAACGCTACGGTCCATATTTGATTGAGCTGTTACTTCAGAGATTTTCACACAAATTTAAACGTTAATTATGTAGCTTAAGGTATGTTATTGCTTGGCGGATTCTGCAAAATGCCTGATGGTTAATTCTTCAGAATTGCCACTTGTGTCATAATCATTTGGTAGCCGAGGGGTTGTTATTTGCACTTTTTGTGTGTTTAGCCAGTTGGCGCGAGTATAATGCAATTTGTTGACATGAATATTCAGCTTATCAGTATACGGGATAATAGTGTTGTTGACTCGTTTGAACAGCCATTATCAAATCGCTATTTATGGATGCTATATCTATAAGTAAATCGATGTGTCATGTTCATAAATGTGTAGCATTATTTAATTGGATTCTTTGTGGGATGATAATTATTTTAGCGTTGTACGTAATTGATAAGAATGCCGATAATGTTGCCTTATGCAATGTAAAAAAATATTAACGCATACGGAAGCCATAAGTAGGTACTAAAATTATAAAATTTCAATTAAATTATAAAAATATATATAAATAAATACACCCAACAGTCACATACATAGTCCTGACCCCACACTAAGATCGAGTCTTGTGTCGTGGGTATATCAGAAGCTACGAGAGACTTTTCGGTCTCACAAACACCCAGACCCGAAACAAATACCTGTGGATCACACAAATATTTGTTTCGGTGCGGGGATCGAACCCGCATATATATATATATATATATTTATTAATATCTTTTCATCTCCCTTTATCCATTTTGCAAAATGATTTGGCTTATAATTTTACTACTAATGCTTGTATAACCTTTCTGGGAGTAGGCCATTTATATTATTGTAGAGAACACGTAGACATGGAGGGTCGTTATGCCGTTCCATTTACCTGTGTAATGTGGTAATTAAGTCTCTATCCGCAGTACCTTTGATAAGCTCAGTGGTGGCATTTCGCCAAAATTCTGCCCTCGACCCCCGGTAGTGCAGTCTGATCTTATCCTAACTTTTTGTACCTTAAGTATAACACCGACTACCTCGGTGGCGTAGTTGTATTACGGTACGGTTACAAAGCTGAGGTCTCGGGTTCGAGTCCCGGGTTGGGAAAAGTGATATTGGATTTTTG
Organism: Deilephila elpenor; assembly: GCA_949752805.1. Lineage (NCBI taxonomy): Eukaryota > Metazoa > Arthropoda > Insecta > Lepidoptera > Sphingidae > Deilephila > Deilephila elpenor. Next base: position 8,727,818 of record OX457107.1, on the reverse strand, counting down.
TATTCATTATCAGCCCGGAGTCAGGAATTTGTGCCCGATATGGCGATAGGCTCGCCCCCTATCACATCGTGGGACGGAACATACAAGGCGAAATGTGGGTGTCCTGGTGGCGCCTCTGCCTACCCCTTCGGGGATAAAGGCGTGAGTTTATGTAATAACAGTTGTTTAATAGCTTTAAGTTGGTAAATCTATTTTTACTCGAAACCGCTATTTCTTCAGCATGTCATGCATATTACGAATAATTAGAAGAATCTTTTTTTAACTTTCTCAGTTTTGACTCGATACTACTAGTATAATAAGTAACAATTACAATATCAAACATAACAAAACATACTTGGTGTACAATTTATATTACAGCACAGATTATAATTCAGTCTATTGTCAATTAATATTAATTACATTTATCATTTCACGTGGGTGTCCTGGTAGCACCTCTGCCTACCCCTTCTGGGAAAAAGGTATGCGATTATGTATGTACATTTATCCAAATGAATTAGTGATCTTCTTATCTTGCACGGCGCTTGCGAACTCGCAACGTGCGCACGACACTGGGCCATCGCGCGCATTTATAAAGACGCAGCATCAACAACACCACAGTGCGGTACTATCACCAGTCGACACTATTGACAATTAATAACACTACAATGGCGCCCATTGACGGAGTTGATAACGAGATCAAGTCGTCCGCATTGGACCTCATCGGCAACACACCGATCGTAGCCTTGGACCGACTTTACACAGGACCTGGAAGAATCCTAGCAAAATGTGAGTTCATGAATCCTGGCGCGTCTATCAAATGTCGTTCATCTTTGTGCATGATCAAGAAAGCTCGGGAATCCGGAGAATTGAAGCCTGGAGCTCCCGTTGTAGAAGTGACTTCAGGCAATCAAGGATGTGGGCTTGCTGTCGTGTGTGCCGTGTTGGGACACCCACTCACACTGACCATGTCTAAAGGTAACAGTGCCCAGCGAGCTATACACATGGAGGCTCTTGGAGCTAAGTGCCTCAGAGTACCCCAAGTCGAGGGTACATACGGAAACGTTTCTCTCGCAGACGTGCAAGCTGTTGAAGAACTTGGCCTGAAAATAGTTGAAGAAACTGGCGCATACTATGTCAATCAGTTTAACAATGATGCTAACGCAGAATCGCATTATCAGACCACCGGTCCCGAGATTTGGAGGCAAACTGGACATCATGTTGACGCGTTTGTAGCAACGGTCGGAACGGCTGGTACGTTTAACTGGCACAGCAAAATATTTGAAAGAAGTAAATCCTGAGATAAAAACTTTCGTCGTAGAGCCGGCGGGTGCAGAGCCCATTAAAGGCGACCCGGTCACTAAACCTCTGCATTTGCTGCAAGGCTCTGGTTATGGATGTGTACCGAATTTGTTTAAATTCGAATACATGGATGAGACTATCAGCGTCACTGACGAGGAAGCCGTGGAGTACATGAATCTAGTCGGTACGAAGGAGGGCTTGTACGTGGGCTATACTAGCGGCGCCAACGTCGCTGCTGCTGTAAAGTTGTTGAAGTCTGGAAAGCTGCCGAAGGACGCGTGGGTGGCGACAGTCCTTAATGACACTGGATTGAAGTACACGCCGGTTCCCAGCGAACTGACATAATCCTTTCATCATGTTCTATGTGAGGTGGTAATGACGCTATGGTTTGTTTACGTTTGTTTAGTTGAGTAATTTGCATAAAAGTGTAATAAATATTAATGTAACGTTATGTCATATTATAAACCTATGTATTTAGATAAAAAGTAAATCCATTTCAATATTGTGTCATTATTCAACTGTGATTATTGATTACATTAAAACCTAATAAGTCTCCGGTTTAAATAATTTATTTTATATCTTTTCTGAAATAATAAAAGTTTCTTGTTGACACTTTCGATCATTGTGGATAAGTAGTAAAGCAAATTATGTATAAAAGTAAGTAGTTGTTAATCTTAGCATTACATGTAAAAGTCATTATTAAAATAAAAATGCATACCTAACATTATTATAGTTCACAAATTATTTAATTCTCGAAGTATTCTTAAATAATGTGTAATAATGGTTAGCTATAATTATATTAAAGTTGTGTTAAAATAAGTGCATTACAATTTATGTCTGAAATTTTTATCTAAGTATTTTGCTCTCATAATAAATTATTTAAATATTTTTTTTGTATTATATTAGTTCATGATCGTATCATGGTAGTTACATAAATATTATCTGAAATAAGGTATTTCTAAAAATAGTCAAGGTATCTTTATTTTTTGATTTGTTTAATAAATGTGTTAGTGTTCATGCTTTATTTTTTTTCTTATTTACGAATCTCTTACTAACGCCCCGACTCGCACAAATTGCGTTTCTACGTAGTTAGATATGCACGATAACTATATTTTTGATAAATTTTATAAAGAAACATGTAAAATAAAGTGCCTTACCCGATAGGAGTCATATATACATCAGAAACTTTTTGGTCTCAAACTACACAAGACTGTTTGGTCTCATATCACCAAGAGCCGAAAGAAACATTTTTGGATCTCGCATATATTTGCTTCAGTACGGAAATCTCTGATTTCACATTCACGGGCCTAGATTTAAAAACATCTTAGATAAGGCATGATGATTCACCTTTAAAGATATAATCTGCGGTATGTATCTCTAAGACTTTATCACTAATTAGTTTATTAACAAATTTTAAGCCTTACATCAAATTGATAGTGAGACACTAACAAGTTCTATCAGTGTAATGATTTTTACGATAAATCTGACAACTAAAGGGTAGGAGGAAAAATATAATCGTCTCATTTAGGCGCACATTTTATCTGTTTTTTCCTTATAGTGTAACAACTTTATATATCTCAACAAAAATATACATTTAAAAATTGAGAAGTACAAAAAAACGTCAGAGGTTGACGAACTCGTCGGTAAAATGCTTTAACTGCTTAGTTCCTTAGCATTATTTAAATTTTAAACGATAGTTGTAACTTGTGAGTTGTATGTACTATAGTACAATCTAACAAAATGTATTGATTTTGTTTGTTTAAATGCGCTTATTCCAAGAACTACTGTTTCGAATTGAAAATTTCTTCTGGTGTTGGATAACCTATTTATCAAAGAAAGCTATAGAGGTTTTTCCCGGGTAAATATTATATGTGTAGCAGGACTTTTAAACCAGAAAATCTTTTTCGCGCAGGCAAAGCTGCGAGCAATACTAGTCAAATATAATATTTAATAAGACAATAATAATTATAAAATATCAAGTAAAGAAATACATACATAAACTCACGCCTTTTTCTAAGAAGCGGTAGGCAGAGGTGCTACGAGAATACCCACGTTTCGCCTTGTGTATTTCGTCCCACGACGTGATAGGGCGAGCCTATCGCCATATCGGGCACAAATTCCTGACTCCGGGCAGCTAATGAATAGAAAAGTCTAATTCCACTTTGGCCGACCCGAGATTCGAACCCGAGACCTCAGTGTTGTAATCGTATCGTAGTGCAACTGTGCCACCGAGGCAGCCTTAAAAGGTTATATTACCAAATATTTATAAAATAAATAAATAGAGTAATATAGTATTTAAGTACATTCCTGGTAATCTTTTATGAGACAGTTTATTGCAATAATATCCAAAGTGATAAACGGCTGAGTGATGTCTCGGATGAATGAAATTTGGTATTTTACGATGATATTGCGCCGTCTTTGAAGTATGTACGTATCAACTGGGCCAATTTTATCTGTTGCGTTCCGTGTGTATGGATACCGATCTTGATAATGGAGTTAGCACCAATAACATAGTTTTTGTTAAATATACAGGGTATATCAAGACTGCGACCGACTACGAAGCCAGGTGGTAGAATTAGTGACCACACTGAATGCAAATAAAATTTCGCAAAAGAATTTGTCAATATATTTTTAATTTTTTTTACTTATCGTCGTATTTGGGTGATAAATACATAGTTTTCCTAAAATAATAATGTAGACCGTTTTATTTTAAAGGATGCAACGGTACGCAAAAGTAGAAATTACTTTTTTCGCAAAAACTAGGTATTTAAAAACAGTTATATTTAAAAAATTGCACAAAAAAGTCTGTTCCTTGTTTTGCAAAAAATTTAATTGCATTGTGTCTGTAACCCCCAAAACTACCACCTGCCTTCGTTTTCGGTCGCAGTGTTGATATACCCGGTATATATTTTAGTTTTTTATTTTCTTAATTTATGTGAAAAAGTCTAGATGTTCTATGCATTAATGGTGATAACTATTAATATGCACATTGTGTGCTCGACAGCTACAGATAGGCTAAGTGGTCTGTGATTAAAGCGCAGGTATGTACCGATAGCATTCTTAAAAGCATTTTTATATTATCTTTATACTAAAATCGCCTTCTACGTCTAATAGTAGTTTGTACGGGTAGAACTTGGAGTTTTTGGATTCGGTTGCCAGATCGGGCATTCAACTTTCTGTTACTTTTCCGTATGAAAAATCATACATTACATTACGTTTGAAGAGCGTGCTGAGTCTATTGCATCTATCAAATTTTGCAGCGCGAATAAAAATAGAAACCTATGGCATAATAATCTTAGACTAGCCAGGGGTCTTACCAGGTAACCGAAGATTAAAGATTTTACAGAGAAATAATAATTATTGATGTGATAGGTGATAATGAATGTGATGATGAATACTAGAAACGTTTGTATGGCACATCACCCAAACCCAATATAAATGTTTTAGGAGGACACACAAACATTTGTCTCGGGGATTGATAACGCGACCTGTCGTTTCACAGCCAGCTCTCAACCACCTGCGCCACAAAAGCTTTATAAAACTATCAAAATATATTTTCAAAATATTTTACTTTTATTTCACACAAATAAACAGTAGGCATCTGCAATCATATCATTCGGAAGATAAAGTTTGCATGTAAAAATCGCCCAATGCGATAAGATTAAGACCAATCATTATGTAATAAAACAATTTATATTCTTTTATTTTTTAAACCTACAGGTTATTAATCTACCTCCTATAATGACTTAAATTTTAGCAATAATAGATCGATATATTATAGATACCAGGTTTCATAAATATGTTTTCTGTTGTTACCACCAAAAAAAACGTTTTTAAGAGTTCTAACAATTTTGGCGCCACCGGTACTGTGTGCAAATTGTTTGATACCTAAACAAAATAGTGAACTTTGTAATTTAACTAGTTTTCTATATTTACGCGAATGTTACATATTGAAATTAAACTCAATTTAAGCTTTTTATTTCTGGTTATGGTTTATTTTAGCTTCCTAACATTTTGTCAAATAGTGGAGAGTGCTTTTATTCAAATTTATTTGAAGTTGCACAAGAAATAAAATATTTTCATGTCGCCATGCTGAAGTGACCATACTGACACCTGAGAGTAAGTGTCTTGTGGTCCAAGTATCGACCGGCAAGAAACTACGCACCTACGGCCATACATATTTTGCGTTTGTACCACCACCATATTGGGACATCGGCAATGCCATTCACCAAATAAAATGCAGAACGTAAAACAAACGTCGATTTTTTGTAACGGTGGTACCACCTCGTTCGACCGACCCATTCTTACTGCAGTCCTAACTGCAGCGTCGCTTTGCCATTTAAAATAAAAGCAATTCTTGCCAGCAGACCAGTGTCAAATAACTCTGCGAAAACCAGGCGTATGTAAAATAAAAAATCAGCCGTGGCCATCGGTCGAATAAACAAAAGTATAGAAAATTCAGAAGTGGACTGCAACGGGCTCATTGTGATGATGATAAGGAATCCGCGAAAAATAATATAATGACACTGAAAACGGAGTGAAACAACGTCGCTTGACGAAGTCTACAGTTGGTCAATATCCAAAGCAAAAATTTAAGGGTTGTATTTATAGAGCCATCTGAGAGATTGTCTCAAAATCATTAGATGACCATTAGGCCGTTGTTTTTGGTTACTAAGTAGTTGTCTCTATTAGTAAAAGATATAATTAAGTAGTCCTTCAACATAGTAATAAACAAAACTACATAAACTTGTAATATGCGGACGGTACTCGGCCTCCATGTACTCGTATATTTATAAAGACGCAGTATTAATAATACTACAGTAAGTTATTGTCTGTAGTGTAGGCAAGTATATCGCTACTATGTCACCTGTGTACGGTGTTGATAACGAGATCAAATCATCTGCATTAGAACTTATCGGCAACACACCGATAGTTGCTCTTGACCGGCTCTACCCAGGTCCTGGACGAATTCTAGCAAAATGTGAGTTCATGAACCCTGATGCGTCTATCAAGTGCCGTTCCTCTTTGTGTATGATCACAAAAGCTCGGGAGTCCGGAGAATTGAAGCCAGGACAACCGGTGGTGGAAATAACGTCAGGCAATCAAGGATGTGGGCTTGCTGTCGTGTGTGCTGTGTTGAGACATCCACTAACACTGACCATGTCTAAAGGTAACAGTCTTCAGCGAGCAATACACATGGAGGCTCTTGGAGCTAAGTGTATAAGAGTGCCACAAGTCGAGGGTACATACGGAAACGTTACTTTTGCCGACTTGCAAGGTGTTGAGGAACTTGGCTTAAAATTGGTTGAAGAAAATGGCGCGTACTACGTCAACCAGTATAACAATGATGCTAATGTAGATTCACATTATCAAACCACCGGACCTGAGATTTGGAGACAAACTGGACATCACGTGGATGCGTTTGTAGCAGCTGTAGGAACTGCTGGTACCTTTACTGGCACAGCAAGATATTTGAAAGAAGTAAATCCTGAAATAAAAACTTACGTCGTGGAACCTGTGGGTGCAGAAGCCATTAAAGGAGAACCGATCACTAAACCGCTACATTTGCTGCAAGGCTCTAGTTATGGGCAGATACCGCCTCTGTTTAAATACGAATATATGGACGAGACTATCAGCGTTACTGATGAAGAAGCCGTGGAGTACATGAAATTAATTGCTACGAAGGAGGGCTTGTACGTGGGCTACACTAGCGGCGCCAACGTCGCTGCTGCTGTGAAGTTGCTGAAGTCTGGGAAGCTGCCAAAGGATGCGTGGGTGGCGACAGTCCTTAATGACACCGGCTTGAAGTACACGCCGGTCCCAAGCGAGATGATTTAATACAATACATGGAAATACTTTCTTATCGAGCAGTATGAGTTTGCAAGCAAAAACTAATCTAATCAAAGTTTTTTATTCATCGATTGATATAGTAAAATAGTAAAATAGAGCAGACATTGCGAATAAAATCTGGGCGCACTGCACGTGTATCGTCTAGGACCACCATGTAGGTAATAACGAGAAGAAGGATAGTTTGACTGCGTAAGGGTAACAAAGGCTACAGAGGAATAAAAATAGCATCGCATGTACTGCTCTTTTACACGGCTGGCCATGTAAAAGAGGTAATAATTGGTTACGTTGTGTCCGCGGTGTCACCCGTAGTAACAATGTATCAAAGATTTCACTTACTAGCAATGCATTAATGCCATTATATAGAGGATAGAGCCCTTACTCGGTAGTGCAATGTCGTGGAACTAACTTTACCATCGCTTGCTCTGTTTTATTAGTGATTACTCATACTAAAAACTGACGTTATGATAACAAATATATCCCGTGGCTATACGGTTGATAATAAATTAATAAAACTTTTTGGAGGGACTTTTGATGCGAAACCCTTTAAGTGGTTCCAAAAAAAGTCGTCATATCGCCGACACTTAGTAAATATAATGTGGATAAGTATTTCCTAACAATTAACTCCTCAGTAAATGCAGTCAGCTATTAAAATAAAATAGTTATATCTATGTATATTAAAGATTCGATCGGGAGACTTGCCTCTCTCATATTGCTGTACAAAAGGTACAACGCTTGCGGCCTAAGAACCTAGTTTAAATTGATTGTAACGTATGCTTATTGAAATTCGTATGGAAATAAATATTAAATGTGTATGAATTAATTTGATTATCTAGTACTTGTACACACGTGCCTATAAATACTTTATCACATATAAGAGGGTTTACATAACCAAAGCTGCCGCGTTCCTATATACTACAGCCTGTCCATTTTATAATTTTAATGACGTTTCATTAAGATTAATGTAATATACAAGGATGGCAAGATTCTTGTGAGTGTTTAATTTGTATAATATGCGATATGTTTTTGGCGTAATGTATACTGAATTTAGTAACTTGGGCCGGGTTTGGTGGGTGTATGTTGGTGTGGTTAACTAGAATTTAATTCCTGGTTAGATTTAAAGAAAAATCCAAGAACATTTTTGAATAATCATCACATATATATATTGTCCTGATCACACAACATTTATCTCGGTGCGGGAACTGAATTCGCGGCTTTTCGATTCACAGCCCGCGTAAGACAAACTGCACATCAGGGGTGGTCGTATATCTGCTACATAGTTACTTGATAGAAAATGGCCAAATATAATATAATATTAGAATTTTGAGTCGAGAATTTCGTTGTGAGACAATGAGTGTAAATAAAAAATAATGTTCTTATCGCATTATGTATATTAACTATTGATCTGTATCTGTATTAGCCTATATACGTCACACTGCAGGGCACGGGCTGAACACTCCTCTGCAATCAAGAGTACGATTGAGAAGGATTAGGCCATATGGAACTCCACGCTGGCCTGGTTTTTACAAATCGCTATGTTATGCAGGGTTCCTCTCGATATTTTCTTTCACCGTTATAGTGCGTGGTGATTGACTATCATAACACATATGACTTCGAAAAGTGAGAGATGAGCTCTGTGATTTGATCCCGCAAACACCGTGAAAATGTTGGCGGTCGCTTCTGGTCCGTTACCAACAGGCCACCACGCACTTAACGAACGAACTTAGACATATCCATGAATTTTTATAAAAAAAGTGTAAATAATGGTTTCTTAGATTTACGCGAATGTTACACATTGAAATAAAACTATTTTATACGGATTTTATCGCGATTTGGTTTAATTTTTACATTTTTTAACTTCCCGACGTTTCGATTACTTTACAGCTTTCGTGGTCACGGGGCGGACTGAGTCGTGGTCCGCCCCGTGACCACGAAAGCTGTAAAGTAATCGAAACGTCGGGAAGTTAAAAAATGTAAAAATTAAACCAAATCGCGATAAAATCCGTATAAAATAGTTTTATTTCAAAGTGTAAATAAACCCAATATTTACTGATATGGACAATTCGCTTTTGGAACGCACTGCTGATTGAGATCAGATCGTAGACAATTAATAAAATGCTTAAACGCTTAAAGAAATCTTGGTAGTTACTAGTTATCTCTGTGAACAATATATAAATATCAAATTACACCTAAAAGTGCGTATCAAGAGTATTTGATAATATGAATTACTTTCTTGACTAGTTTTATTTATCTTTATTGCTTTTTATATTGTTTATGCCTATTAAGAATGTTTATTGATTATTACTAGTCCTTCGATATATCGAATATTTATTAGTCACAAGGCGCCCGCGAACCCATAGCGTGCGCAAAGTACTCGGCCTTCGCACGTATTTATAAAGGCGCTGCAACAACTAGACCACAGTACAATATTGTCTGCACCAAAGTCAAGTAACATTCTACCATGGCTCCTGTGGACGGTGTTGACAACGAAATCAAGTCGTCCGCATTGGACCTCATCGGCAACACACCGATAGTAGCCTTGGACCGGCTTTATACAGGCCCTGGAAGAATCCTAGCAAAATGTGAGTTCATGAATCCTGGAGCGTCCATCAAATGCCGTTCGTCTTTGTGCATGATCAATAAAGCTCGGGAGTCCGGAGAATTGAAGCCTGGAGCACCAGTTGTAGAAGTGACGTCAGGCAATCAAGGATGTGGGCTTGCTGTCGTGTGTGCTGTGTTAGAACATCCACTGACACTGACCATGTCTAAAGGAAACAGTGCCCAGCGAGCTATACACATGGAGGCTCTTGGAGCTAAGTGCCTCAGAGTACCGCAAGTTGAAGGGACATACGGAAACGTTACTCTCGCAGACGTGAAAGCTGTTGAAGAACTTGGTCTGAAATTAGTTGAAGAAACTGGCGCATACTACGTCAATCAGTTTAACAATGATGCTAACGCAGAATCGCATTATCAGACCACCGGTCCTGAGATTTGGAGGCAAACTGGACATCATGTTGACGCGTTTGTAGCAACGGTAGGAACAGCTGGTACGTTTACTGGCACAGCAAGATATTTGAAAGAAGTGAATCCTGAGATAAAAACTTTCGTCGTAGAACCGGTGGGTGCAGAAGCCATTAAAGGAAAACCGATCACAAAACCCCTGCATTTGCTGCAAGGCTCTGGTTATGGATGTGTACCGAATTTGTTTAAATTCGAATACATGGATGAGACTATTAGCGTTACTGACGAGGAAGCCGTGGAGTACATGAAGCTTGTCGGCACGAAGGAGGGCTTGTACGTGGGCTATACTAGCGGCGCCAACGTCGCTGCTGCTGTGAAGTTGTTGAAATCTGGGAAGCTGCCGAAGGACGCGTGGGTGGTGACAGTCCTCAATGATACTGGTTTAAAGTACACGCCGGTCCCCAACGAGTTGAAGTAAAGGATATAAAGTTCTGTTTATGTTTGATTTAGTTGTATGCCTAAATTGATATAAAGTGAAATTAATGTATTATTATATGTAACCGATGTTATAATTAATATAAAATAAGGTATTTTAATAAGAGTGAAATCAATGTCACATATGTTACAAATCATCTGAAGGGTCCTTCCATTGCTTTAAAATCAAATGTGTATTTACACATCCTTTATTTATTGAAGAAATATATTGGTTTACAAGGTTTCATTTGATTCATTTGATCACTTACTTTGTACAAGCTGTATTATAATATTAACAGTGAGCCTTCTACAAAAATGTATGTAATTGGTAAAGTTATTTATTATTACATTCTATAAGAATTCCTCTTAAGTACAATTATTTGAATGAATTGTAATAAATTTAAGAATAATATTGTAAATGAAGTCATTAAATTCTATTAACAAAATGTAATAAATTGATTCATCAACTTACATGTATTTTAGGCAGTGGTATAGCCACGCTGTTGTCAGTCATGATCTCACAGAAAATCTTAGACAGAATTGAAATAAAACTATATTTTACAGATTTTATGGCGATTTGGTTTAATTTTTACATTTTTTAACTTCCCGACGATTCGATTACTTTACAGCTTTCGTGGTCACGGGGCGGACTGAGGTAGTAGTCATCCGCTCAGTGACTGTTACAATTTAACTCCTTAATATATAATCTAAGAAACCATTAATCTTAGACAGCTTGGCTGTCGCGTTTCGTTCGGTGAGTAAGATTGCCGGATGCTCAACACCTCTTTCCTTTGTTCTTTATGCTCTCCTCCCAATTTGATGGGCCGGCATCACATCCATGATCTAGCTTTGTGGATGTGCGTGGGCGGCAGTGACCTCTTACCATCAGGTGTGAGGTGACCTGTTTGCTCGTTTGCCGGACCTATGCAATAAAAAACATGTAATGAATGTTAAGATAATTGTTTTCTATTCCTATATAAAAGTCCTGGATTCCAAAATTATGTTACACATCATAAATTCATAATAGAATCCACTAATTAAAAATTATATGTGAATGTTTACACATATCAAATTATTGAATGGTCGTGTCATAATTCATCAATTGTGGGTAATTTAGACTTTTGGGGTCGTAAAGAGCTATCTTTATTATTTTACAAGTGTAAATAAACATGTGTTTTTATCACTTATTCTTGAAACAGACTCTGCAACTTCTTGAAAAATTTGTCCTAAACACATATAATTATTTTTATCTGAATTACATTTCGGTGTTGGAAGTCCCGAATCTGCATTTTTTGTATATTACTGTTTATATATTTCAAAATATTTACTTTCATTTTGCAAGCAAAACATGCATATTTGGTTCACGTTTTCAAGTACTCTGTGGTCGAATATATCGGAGGTATTATTTTATTGCAATTAGAATGTTTGTGGAATTAAGTGAAGGTAATGTTTAAATATTTAATGACCAACGCAGCTCATTGAAAGCCATTTCTTCTGAATATCACATAATAAAAAGCTTATAACATAATGTTTAAATGTACGTACATTGAATGTACAATGCGGTGTTCATAACAAATTAACACGTGCTTAGTGCCTACGTCGTATAGGTACCCATTATGTTGTATACTATTTTTCTCACCCATCTTTACCTACTACAATTATTTGCTTACATGGATAAGGTTTTATTTCTTTCGCGGCCTGCATAACCACCGCTCATTTCTGTTTTGTTTTTTTCATCTCCTATTTCTCACATTAATTAACGTATGTTAATATCAAAAAACATGTAAAAGGATATAAGAGAACATGTATGTATGTAATGTAATTATGTAATTATAAGCACGCAAACGGATAAACAGACAGGCAGGCATGATTTTTGTAATATATAACGATATAAAGCTACAAACGTAATGAATACTAATATTACATATTACAATGCTACATGTGTCGCCCCGATGCAATCGTGAATATCATTAAATTAATGATATTGTTTAATGGAGAAGTTTGTTTATACATTTGCATTTTATTCTTTATTGTAATTAACTTCCACGATTATCATTTAATTAAGGCTTACAATGGGTTAAGTGTTGGCGCCAAAGATTTATTACGCGAACGTCCTTCACTTCAGTCTGAATGGAAAACGCTTGCCGACGTAACGAAACTATGCTATCATAAGATTGTTGATAACTGAAGATACAATGCGCACGGAGAAACTCTTAAAACATTTATGTAGAAGGTAAACGATGGAGGAAAACTGAACATACAGACTCAGGCAAATGTTTCGCGATTTCGTGTCAACCTCTATATAGGGTTATTTTGATTAAAGTTTTCTTTTAACAGGTTTAATATCATGAGTATAGTCCATTAGTATAATATTTTTTTTTTGTAATATTAAATCATATCTTCACAACACAAAATACATACGCACGACCATAATAAGCCCATTCATAAAATACGCACACACACAAACGCGCGCATCTGTGTATGAAAATGACCGGCGACTGCTTGTAGTAGATGTTGAGTATAACTTGGCCATTGATTAGGATATTTTTAAATGAACACAAATTACTGATTATGTGTAAGTTTGAATAATAATTTCCACTATGCGTTAATTAATATTATTCTCTTGAATTAAATTAAAAATCGTTTATAAATAACCCTGTATATTGTGGCGACCAGGCCGCCCAAATTATTCCATCCAGTGGGAGATAACTAGACAGTTATCTACTGGTGGATATTTCCTTTGGAGCGTATTAATTATTATGAGCGTGTGGTTAAGTGACCATGTAATGATTAACGTGATGGGAATAATACAAAGTAGTCTTATCAATAGAAAAAATGTCATGATATGAGTGATGACAGCCTCCGTGGTGCATTGAATAGGGCAAAATAGACTCGCACAGACTATTTCAGTCATAGATGTAGTATAACATTTCAGTAGTGGACTTTTTATGGCTAAGGATTATGATGATGCGGATTAGGCCAAAGTAAATATTTTCAAAATACGACTGGCCTATTAAGAATTAATTTATTTATTTTAAGTAACGTAAGGTATATAGGTATTTGATCGAAGAACATAAGTGTAAAATTGCGAAAGATATGTACTCGTATTACAGAACCTTTTGTTTTTCATATTTTGTAGGCGTTTGTACATAATATAACCCCTTAAATCTCTCTGCGATCGATATTAGCGCAAAAAACCAATACAACAATTAATTTAATCACTAATCACCTCTTTAGGTTAATGTTTATGAACATTTATTGTAAATTATTTTAACAACATGTAATGGCATATTTGTAATTATTATGAAGCATTCTGATAATAATAAGTCGGGAAGCGCGGCGTAGAGTGTGCAAAGAGCAATGGAAACCGTTTAGCAGTAATGTCAACAATCTTGTAAATTGCTGTGGGTTATAACAACTCATTAGTGTTATTGGTTAGGAATTTAATAATTACCCAAAACATCGCTAAATTACCGAAAATATAATTTAACCGTGCACTTTATTGAATTTTTATTTAGGTTACTTCACAACTTTTTACTAACTACGAGTATAAGTTTGCTATTTTTTAATGTTTTTGGAAATGCAATCAAGATTAAGATATATTTATATTTTTTTAAATTTAGTGATCAATTTTAATAAAACATCTTTACACATGTCTAAATAAAACGTATATTTATAAATGTTATCAGCATCCTTAATATCGTTTAAAACGATAGACCAAGCCGATTTAATACCAGCAATAATTCATCCTTTAGTCATTATTACTTTATCTCTGTACTTGTATGTTAAGAAAGTTAATTGTTTAGCCATTCATAACATGAAAAAATATCACATGGTGTCCGTGAATTTATAGAGGGCGCTCGAAACAGTCTATTTATAAGGACGCAGCATCAGTAACACTGCAGTACTCTATTGTCTGTACTAAAGACAAGTAACATTTTACCATGGCTCCTGTTGATGGTGTTGACAACGAAATCAAGTCATCCGCATTGGACCTCATCGGCAACACGCCGATTGTAGCCTTGGACCGGCTTTACACAGGACCTGGAAGAATCCTAGCAAAATGTGAGTTCATGAATCCTGGCGCGTCTATCAAATGCCGTTCATCTTTGTACATGATCAAGAAGGCTCGTGAGTCCGGAGAATTGAAGCCTGGAGCACCGGTAGTAGAAGTGACGTCAGGCAATCAAGGATGTGGGCTTGCTGTCGTGTGTGCCGTGATGGGACATCCACTCACGGTGGCTATGTCCAATGGTAATAGTGTTCAGCGAGCAATACACATGGAGGCTCTCGGAGCTAAGTGCCTCAGAGTACCGCAAGTCGATGGGTTATATGGAAACGTGACTTACGCCGACGTACAGATGGTAAGAGAATGTGGCATCAAAGTAGCAGAAGAAACTGGCGCGTACTTCGTTAATCAATTCAATAATAAATCAAACGCTGAATCGCATTATGAAACCACTGGACCTGAGATTTGGAGACAAACAGGACATCGCGTTGATGCGTTTGTAGTAGCCGTAGGAACATCTGGCACCTTTTCTGGTACAGTAAAATATTTAAAAGAAGTTAATCCAGAAATGAAAGCTTATGTCGTGGAACCGGAGGGCGCAGAGGCAATTAAGGGAGAACCGATTACTAAACCATTACATTTGTTGCAAGGCTCAAGTTATGCGCAGATACCGCCTCTATTTAAATATGAATACCTGGAAGAAACTATCAGCATTACTGACGAGGAAGCCGTGGAGTACATGAAACTAATTGGTACGAAGGAGGGCTTGTACGTGGGCTACACTAGTGGCGCCAACGTCGCTGCTGCTGTGAAGTTGTTAAAGTCTGGCAAGCTGTCGAAGGACGCATGGGTGGTGACGGTCCTTAATGACACGGGTTTAAAATATACCCCGGTTCCAAACGATATGAAATTGTAATTACGATACGCTTCGTTTGGTCGGAAGCGAACACAATAATTTTGAAAAATGCGAACAACTGATTCAAACACTGTATTTATGTATATTAGACTTGAGATTGTGCTGCATTGTTGTGAAATTAATAAAGGTGTATAGGTTATTTATTTTCTATTATTTGATATATTTTTATTTTTCGTACCTGGAACAATGTTATTTATGCAAATAAATTACAGTAATCCATACAAGTGAAGTAGTCACACATATCAACATAGAAAATTACGTCGTCGCCTCATTATTCTGATGAATATGCTGGTATCTTGAGGTCCTGAGTTAGATTTCCAGGTAAGGCACTCCTCTGTATGTAAGATTTTGGTTTGAAAAGTCTCATATGAGTTATTTGAGCTGGACCTTGGGCCGGGCATGTCGAGAGGCTTGCCTTCTATCACATCGTGGGATTGAAATTATATGGCCAAAATTTGGGCACCACTAGTTTGGGCACCTCTGGTGACCTCATCTTGGAAACAGATTGATTGAGTGTGTGTGTGTGTGTGATCCATGAGTCAAGAACCAGGACACATTCAAAAGAATTCATTTTCTCGGGAACAGATACGTTGTCAACAATGCCAACGTCATGCAATTATTTCATTCTTCAAAAAAGTTATATTAACTGATCTTATGTAAGTAGGTACTTGTAGAACAATAACGACATTGGTAATACTTTTTTAAGCATCTTCCTGTTCAGGCTGTATTTATCATGTTTTATCATTTATGTATGCCTGCATTATAGTGTCGACCATACATAGACATCTTTGACTTGTGGATCTCACCATCACATGGTAACTATTCGAGTTATTTACGGGTACCCTTAGATATTGCGTATGTAACTATTATGAAAAAAAAATCTTGATTAGTGCGTAGTATTTTGTAATATTTATCAATATTGCAGAAACAAATATTATCCTCAAGATAGAGATAATGAAAACCTGCAAGATATTTTGATATCAAAAAAAATGACAGAAAGATTAGATGAAGGAAATATGTAAGCTAATAAGATTTCGTATCCGTCCGGATAGCAACCAACCCACGAAATTATATTGTGTTTTGAGCTCATACACATACATACATAAACTGACGCCTATTTCCCAGAAGGAGTAGGCACAGGTGCTACCACTACGCCTTGTACGTTTCATCCCACAATGTGATAGGAGGCGAGCCTATCGCAATATAGGGCACAAATTCATGACTCCGGGCTGATAATTAAAAAAAATAATAATCCAATATGTGCCTGACCCGGGATTTCAACCCGAGATCTCAGCTTTGTAATCGTACCGTGATACAACCACGCCACTGACTACTGCGTTTTGAACACAATCCATGTAAATGAATAATAAATAAATACACCCAACAATCACATACATAGTCCTGCCGCCACATTAAGATCGAGTCTTGTGTCGTGGGTATCAGAACCTACGACATAATTTTTCCGTCTCACAAACACCCAGACCCGAAACAAATACCTGAGGATCACACAAATATTTGTTTCGGTGCGAGGATCGAACCCGCGGCCTCCCGTTTCACAACCGGCGTTTAACCAACTGCGCCACGGAGACTGTCAATGTAAATCTGGTTATGACCAAGCTAGGGTGTTGACCAATGAGACAGATGTCTCTGGACCGTGGATAGTGCACTGCACTCTGTTAAGTGCATTATTATGACATTAAATACATACGTAATGACTGATAAATATTAATTCTCTAGTACGCTATATATCGCTCGTTGCAGTCGTGACTATTATATGATCATGATTCCCCCAATTTGTCGTTCTGTCTTATCCATCCTATGGTAGGTTGCCTGGAAGAGATCGCCTCGAGCGATAAGGCCGCCATTGTATACTTTTTTACTTTTTTTCATTTTTGTTAATTTCTTTTTTTTTGTTCACTGGTGTACAATAAGTTTTTAAATAAATAAATAAATATATTTCTTATTTGAGAAGATCGTTTATACATTTGCATTTTACTCTTCACAGTTCACTCTAATTGACTGCCATGATCATCTAGATAAGGCTTTACAAAGGCGCTGTGTTGCTGCCATTTACCTTTTATAAGATATTTGTTTGACATGGCGTCATTCGTTTTTGTAGACTACTTTTACATGGTCATTTTAGGACTGTTTATCTGTATATTTTATTACGATGCCAAAAGGATTGGCGCCGTAAGGATGTTTGCATACACAGAGTTCTGTTTCGCTTTCGATTCTTGATTGAATTTAAATTTTTGGTTAATGGCTTTTTTATAGTACTTTTCAACTGAATTCAGTGATGTTTGGAAGAGGACACTTTTGATTTAGCATTGCCGAACGGTTCGCTGGGAAATTTCGTGTACGAGTTTTGAGATAATCAAATATATGAAATTACGATTCCTGGAATTGATATACGTAACCTACAAAAGTAAAAAAAGCATATTAAGAATTTGTTTTATTTAAATAGATCAGCATTATATTTATCTATTAAGGAAATTTATTTTTTAACTTATCAAACCTAATCTAATCGTAACATAATCTGACCGAATCATTTTAATAACTCATAATATCTTTATAAATAAATCCATTAATATTCAGATCAAACTTTTGATCTGTTAAAAAAGGTGAAAAATAAAAACAAGCCTGTTATTTCAAGATTCGGCCAATATTTTTTATTTGTCGGCTTCGTTTCTCCATTCCATGACATATTATTACAGATCTTTGATGTAACATGCCATTAAATGTGTGTTTGGTTATCAGAATGAGTCAAAAAGTCTGTTATTTATTTTTTTGCAATCGCAAATAAGAAACCGCCAGGTAAGCGTAGAACATACTGTCTGAGAATTTACATTCCTAAGCTATTTATAGGATTTATTGATTTTTAAATGCACAAACAGCGCAGTATTCAATACATTTATTATAAGAAATCAAATAATTGTTCAATATTAGTACAATATGTGTGAACAACAGGTGTACGCAATATTCGCTATCAGTACACATGTACATCCTCTACAAAAATAATTAATACAGTGAGAAGGAAAATATATAGTACCTATAATTAATTATATATTAATAGTGACTATAAATAAACATAATATTAAAATAAACAAATATTATCTATTATCAAGTATTATCAAGTATATATTTTCAGATCATTTCTAACTGCAAACGCTACAATTGCAAAGTCTGCCTCCATTAAAAAATAATGAATTTTGAGATACCATATTGTTATGATGTGAGCAAAAAATAGCTGACAGTCGAAAGAAGCCGTTTAATGCTAACCGTTTCAAGAGATACTCTGTAAATCTCTCATACAGGGGTTAATTAACCATTTTGATAAAATTTTACGCTAGTTATAGGGGCGTTGCTTATCTTTTGTATTTGCTATTTTTGGCGCCGCCAATTTTTATACATCAAGAGACTAGCTATAGGTTCAAATTATACTCTTATTTGTTTATTATTATGTGTATAAAAGATATCGTAATCTTTTTTGGTGTAGACCTCAATTTAAACAATAAGTATTTATTAAGTCTTTGGAAGAAACTAGAAAATAAAACGTATAATACGTTTATGTGGCTATAGTGCTAATTGCCAAGTGTTATACCTACTAAAATACCAATACTTATACAACGCAAGATATGTGTTAAGTAAATAATTGTTTTGCAATGACTAGGAAAGATTGTAAAACCTACGGCTTACGGCTTTTACGGTAGATTAATATTTAACGCGATATAAGAGGATTATACTTATTGATTTATGATTATTCATTCTTTCCACCTGGCATTATATAGAGCGGTATTTGGTTCCCATTTCATGCATAGTTTATTCCACTTCGTTTGTACTTCAGCGTCCTATTGTAAGACCATAGGCTGTTACATCTTCATTGATGAAATCAGGCCAGCGGGTTATTTAGTCGACCTCAAGGCCTACGCGCTATTAATCACGTCACGTAAATTTTACACGTTTAAGTACCTACCTATTCGATAAATGTAGAAAAATAGTTGTTTGCTCTGGCTACGTCTAATAATTGTACAATTAATGGGTATTTCCCCTACGTTTATTTGCTCAGATCAATTTGTTTGCGGTCGTGCCTCGAGCGCCTTCTCGCAGTTTAACGATAATCGATACCATCGCAATGAGAACACTATTGTTTTATGTAAACAATCACCAATATTAGAGACAGGGATTTTGTTATTGACTTTATCTTTTATTTTAGGTTTAAAGGGATTCGGAAAATAAAGAAATTTGTAATGAATTTGTAAGAGCTTAGCGATTTCTTAATACGGCGCTACCTGAATTGTACTAATGCATTATAGAATAGCAAGGTGGAAAATCTTTGCTCTCATGTGTAGGTACTATTGAGGTATCCGAAAAACGAATCATTAATATCATTTGGGCATCCTCAAAGACTTTTCACATTCGCCCACGAGGTGGACGGAGTCCCAAATAAAGACAAAGTCGCTGAATGTAGGCCGCTTCTATCTTCTTCTTCTTCTCGGAGTGCCTCTATAGTGCTGAAGGTTGGCCGTCAGCTTCTTGTATTTTTCCCTGTCCTTAGCCAGGTGGAATAGTTGTTCAACGGTGCTGATACCGGTCCACTCCCGGATGTTTCGCAGCCACGATTTTTTCCTTCGTCCAGCGCGTCTCTTGCCTTCCACCTTGCCCATAATAATTATTTGGAGCAGCTTATATCTATCGTGCCTAAGCACGCTTCTATCTGATCAATGTAGAAATCTTTGAGGGACTGAATTAATCATCATCTTCATTTATTGTCCCTACTATATCAATGTTATATACTCCAGAGCCGCCCATGCGTACACGATTCATTAGCTAAGCATTATGGTTAGTATATTCTATAGTCAACCATTTGCTCATTCGCTCATCTTGTTACAAAAAACCGCATTATTAATATTTAGTAAGCAGGGTGCACACATGGACAGGTTAGTTCCTGCGTCAGGTCCGCGTGAGATAGCGCGCATCCACGGAATTGATTTAATCTGTGTCAATATTGGCGTGGAGGCGTTGTGGGAACCACACAGTGTGCACAGGTGGCCGCTCCTCAACTAAACCATATACAGCGTGTTCATTTTTTGAGTTGCTTGTTGAGGGACAAAACGAGACTGCAATCAAATTAATACTAATTTGTATTATAGATTTCTTACAAGAATTTAATAATTCATTTCAAATTAAACTTTTCAGTTGAACCTATTTGCACGAGTGAAGATATTGTGACAGTTTGCGAGTAACAGAATTAGTGGTACGGTAGACGGTACTGCAGTTTTCTGTTATGTACAAATATTTTGTTCAGTGTTGGTATGCTCTAGAATAATGTCTCAATTTGCTACTTATTAAATGTTGTATAAGTTCCTCACGTATAAAATTATAAACACAAAACCTGTTCGGCATGAATGAAACTAGTGATAAGATATCGATCGCTTTATGTTGCAACTTGTTACTATTACTTGTTACTACTACGTGATGACGAGACTAGGCTAAGGATAAAATAATACAGGAGGAGATGCCAAATTATTTTCAAACTCGATTTCAAATCATAAAAATATTATTATTAATATTATCGTGATCTCAGAAAAAAATTAAAAAATATTCGACTCCCTCAAAAATAGGGCATTGATGTAAATATTTAGACAACCAATTTTTAAGTATCACGATAAATATGATAGAAGCACCAAAATAAATGAAAATCTGTGAATATGGCACGGGCTCGCGAGCTCCGTCCTTCCTATAATCCTGGGTCCTTCCGTCCCACAGTGACGATACAACGAAGTGTCTGTGGCAAACCGATACTCGATGAAAACGGCAATTCAGTTGCCACCACGTGGTAAAAAAATAAACCTCCTGTATAAGGCCAGACGGTTAAAAAAGGTTAAAAATAAAATAAACACGTAAAGTACACGAAATACCTGAATTTAAAGTTTATTGGCCACTCGCAGGAAACATCTGCAAACATTCTGTTGCGACGACTTATTCGCATTGTGTTCCGTCACATGTGGAAACCTGTGGAAAATTAATAGTGTCCTCAATGGGATTTCGCATAAGCTGCATTTCATAATTCAGCTTTCGTTATTCCCATTTTTGAAATCTTAATTGTTTTTATAGTTGTATGACATCATTTTTAAGTTTTAAAGTAAAAAAAAATCTTTCCATACAAAAAGTCAAAATGTATTCTTCAGCGGATACATCAAAGCCTCTTTGACAATATAAAAATGTAGTGTAATAAAAGTAATATAAAAAATACAAAGAGTCCATAATAAATAAAAAACAATTTGTGTTTATTTAACCTTAATAATGTATTACTTCAAAAGCAATAAAACGTACGCGTAATGCACAAGACATGTTTGAATTTAAGACCGACGGCTGCAATAACTTTCGTGTGCGGAGTAGGGGTCTGGGGTCAGAATATAAAATTCTAGTAGCTAATGCACTAAACATTACAATTTATTACTCCGCCATTGTATGTGTTTAATCAAATAAATCGAAATTTATGAACAATAAAAATTAAATGTTTCATGCACATAATGACTGTGTCACAGGGCACTCGTAACTACAATTTACTTTGATTTCTAATTCGAGACATAACCCCATAAAATTACCACAAAGCTTTTATATTTAATAGGAAAAGTAAACTCAGAAAAATAATGCTCCACAGGGCAAAGGTTTAATATCGGTCGACATAATCATTCGCTTGTTATTCGATATTTATTCATAAACATATCAGTTGGAGATGACTCCGTTCGGTATTTTTACTTGTCGAGTCCATTGCCGCTGATAAAATTTTATAAATTGCCTCGAAATTAGACTGCCGTTAGTGACCAGTTGTCGACTAGATATAACAAGCCACCCAATGCCTTCCAAAGCGGTTTTGTAAATACTGTTTATCGTGCCCTCAAAAGTATATAGGTTGAGATTTTTTTATAAAGAGACGTGGTTAGCTTTTCTTCACCTTTCGTGTCGCAGTCGGTTAAGCTGTGAAACGAGAGATCTCTTATAGAGATCACCGATGAGCATTATACATATTATGTATTATGTACATACTCTACGAAATACAAAAATACATTTCATTCAAAATAAAGCCCAGTATAAATTAAACTCAGTAAATAAACACTAAACATACAAAACTCAATATCCATTTACCAGTTTAAACGTACGGTTAGAAATCAGCACGGAGTCAGAGCCTTATATGAACGCGGTCGGCCCGAGAAAATTGTCATTTTCCTGTCGACAGGTGGCGTTCTTGCAGATTTTCTAATGAGCGCAGCTGCTGTTTATAGCCCACCTAAGTCTCGGAATGGATTTTACAACAGTTTTTGCATTGTAATTACTTCGAGAACTTCCTGACTAGTTAGACTGACGCCTTAGTCATTAGTATAGAAAACTAGAAAAATATATTTATATTTCGCTACTTGTTTTTGTAGGCGTACGGTTTTTTGATGCGAACCGGATTATGGATATAATATGAAGTACCTAGTGTGGTTTTTAGCGATATTTTAGTGTGCTCATCTATATAAGTTATTGTTTTTTGTGTTTTAAGATTAATCACTTGATTTTTTACAAAGATCCTACGAGAAAACGCGTTCGTAAAGAGTTATATTTTAATAACATAGTAATAGTTTCCTTGAGCGATTTTTCGAATTAAAATGTTCTTGATTAAGATTTTTTTTACAATATCTGGTGAGTAAAACACTACTAAATATCTAGTATTATCATTGCTTCAAAACAAATAACTAAGAAGGTTCTTATGCAACTCCCATAGTCACCAACACACAACACGAACTGTCGCCTTTTATTGAATACAAACTATTTTACTAAAGAATGGACACAACTCAAAGAATTCCCTTAAGCAAACACAGCATAAATCACAAATAATAAATGCATCCGAATAAATTCCGAGTTTTATTTATTGCATCGAACTCATCGCATTAATGTGAGCTCGGCGCCAAACCTCCACGAAATATGTTAAAATACGATATTAATCACTGGTTCAAGTGTTTCTAATCCATTCATTCATGGAATATTGGGCTTTAATCGTGGATGTGTGATTGTGGAGATAGGCAGGTGGTCGGGAACATTGCCTAGCGTTTCCTATTGCTACAGGGCTGCCATTTGTGCATTTTCTTTTAAGATTGACATAAATGATATTTATTTT
Source organism: Deilephila elpenor (assembly GCA_949752805.1). Classification (NCBI taxonomy): domain Eukaryota; kingdom Metazoa; phylum Arthropoda; class Insecta; order Lepidoptera; family Sphingidae; genus Deilephila; species Deilephila elpenor. The sequence continues at coordinate 8,704,172 of OX457107.1, read as the reverse complement.
ATCGATTTTTAATGATGAAGACACTTACATTGGATGCAAATAAACTCTTTAATGAGACGCTTTAAATCCTAGGCTAATAACTTAAAATCGTGATAGTGATACTTGTAACCACATAATAAAAAGAAAAAAAAAAACATACACCTGATATACACAAATAAAACAATTAAATATTTAATATTTTTCGTCTTACATCTATCACTTATTTGAAACTTAAAAATCAGGCTCCCAGGTGGAATCCACCGCTTACATAGGAACTATAGCATTTTAAGAAGAGTAATTTAAAAGTGCTCATACTTTTACTAGCTTCGTAGGTGTTTGCCAGCCCTACGTGAGGCCGTGTTGGAGAGTCAATTCCGTAATTATTAGACGGTGGCAGGTGCGTCGGTATGAAAGTACTTGCTTTATCTATTTACATGGAGATAACTGATGCGCCACAGAATGCGTCGCTCTTTGTTTTGTCCAAACAAATCTCTAAGCCTTTCACTATATTCATTTATTTAAATCTTATTTTGGTTATAATTGTTGAATGTTGTAAATTTAATTTTCATTACAATTTTTGTGTGTTTTATGTTTGATAGGCCTCCGTGGAGTTGTAGCTCAAGTACGTCGCTGTGCAACGACACACCGTGGTTCAATAGACCCAAATATGTTCGGGATATCCACCAGTACTTGCTTCGAGTTTAGGTGTTGTGAGACCAAAAAGTCTCGCGTGATTTCTTTAACCCACCTCGACGACAATGACGTAGTTAATTGAATATTTTCCTCATAATTTTAATGATGTTAAAAATATTGAATAGTATAAAAACGGACTGCAAAAAAGCCATTACAAAGCAAGAAGTATGCACGATGTCATTGTTTGAGGTATGGGTAGGATCGCCTTAGCTCATGAATATGGGCGATCTCTAAAGCTATAATTTCGGACTAATTATCGTATTAGGTACTTAAAATAGTACTGTATATAGTTTAAAATTAGTATATCTAATTTTATTTGCTGTTAGGTCAGTTGTATGCGTAAGGCCGCCTGCGTAGGTATCACCGCAATGTCTACTTCTCCCGCAAAACAGAAGTGTAAATGCACTGTTGTGTTCCGGTTTGAAGGATATTGTAGCCAGAGTAACTGCTGGACATAATGAGACTTAACAACTTATGTCTCAGGGTGCCGAACGCAGTGGAATGCCCAAGCCTTGCCTTGTAATTCGTGGCGTTGCTTGGTTTTGTCCATAAGCGGTCGTATCGCTTACCATCAGGCGAATGGCATGCTCGTCCCGTCATTCATCGCAATAAAAAAAGGCCATCTGGATAGGTATTAAGTACCACCGCTTTTTCTCTTTCTACCGTCAGGCAGCAAAATATATAAACACTGTTGAGTACCGCTTTGAAGATATTTGTACAAATATATACAACAGCTAAAGAAGTTAGGCAGTTAATTAAGACTTTTAATGTCAAAAACAATGAGGCTTGGCTTTTAGTGTTTTTTTTTCCTTTTTCACGCAATCTCTATAATGAAAAATATAGTTATCAAATTAATTATTACTGTAAATCGCTTTATGTAGACCCTGTGGCAGAATGTAAAACGCTAGAACAAAATACAAAACAATAATTGAATTAAACACACGGAAGTAAAAGCAAATAAATGGCGAAGGAGTATTACTATAACAACGTACAACATATTATTATGTTTGTTAATAGGCGTTTTATGAATGATGATAATAATATAAATTAAACTGAATTGTACCTTATTTAGGAGCAATTAAAAAGGTGGGCGTGATCGTGTCGAATGACGAGTGATTTTCTACTTACAGTCAATAATTTATCTAACTTGAGTGCCATTCATTTATCATACAATGCAGTTCAATCACTTCACCAAGCCAAAATAAATAAAATAAACACAGAAATATCAGATTTATTTTTTACAATATCTATTATTCAATTTCCCGACAATATAACGGTATTATGTTATCACGTACAGTTTCCAGCTAATAAATGTGTAATGACGGTGCATTTACGAAGTCCCCTATTGGTTAGTTCCTGAGCGAAGCCTGAGTAGCGCCTAACGCTTTTCTAACGCCACCTGCCACCTGCCTCGGCTTTTTAATCTTGTTACTTACCATACCTTATATGTACACGTCTAGAATTACACCATTATACCCCAGAGGCAAACCTAAGAATGGACAAGAGATGGCAAGTTTGTTTAATGACTATTTCATGCATCAAATTAACACGTGTCTGTTTATTGGATTTGTGCGTGGATGTGTGTATTATAGTCGTAAGAAATAATGATTTGTTAATAAAGCTTTCTTTTATTTACAATTGCCTTACTTAGTTTAATAAGGAAGCGCTCGGTGCAGCATAATTATTATCCCTGTTATATTTTGGATTACATGTATTACATGATGTGTGAAATTTTAGGTTGCACATTTCCTCGCGATGTTTTCGATCGTCATTGACATTAGCCATATTTGACCTTAATAACTGAAGTAACCCTAAAAAATAAGAAGTGTGATTGTGATATTGATGAGGAAATCTATTTTTTTTTCAGTTTAGTCCGGTCCCAAGAAGCATTTTATTTTGTTATAGAAAAAAAGCAGTCGGTGTCATGTCTACCCACCAGCTAGCTCTACCCGCGGTCATAGTCCTGTGGTTAATAGACGTGATTTGAGCGGTCTAACGCCGCGGGCTCGCGTACATAAAGTTAGAACATGTTCGTCCTGTCACCTGCCCCCGCATTCCTCGCCGTGATTGCACGCACCTGTGTCGTTGTGTGTACTGCCGGATGCGATGCTCTTTACTTTATGCCTTGTCTATTGTGAAATGAATGCTGTTGTCATTAGTTTCTTATGTTAGGAGTTTGTATTTACTTGATTATTTTTTTAAATGCTGTGGAGACGTGTGTAAACTTCATAGATGGTCTAATGCGAAAGATGATGTTATGGTATGATGTGTTAAAGATGGGTTGTTGTTGGATAAAATCATGTCCGGTCGAGGTTAGATGGATTCCTAATGTTCTTATTTCAAGTTTTTGAATTTTTAGTCGTTGTTTCGATTGAATGTGCGGCGTTATATCCTCGTCCGGTTTTACTAACAATATTACGAGTACGATAAATGTCATATTGATTTAATTAGGTGCCCCATAGTTTATTACCACAGTATAGCTTCTACTCTAGGTATTTCAGATTTGCTAGCAAAAGCGATTGTTTTAGATTGTAATATGATTATAAAACTGTATCGTCGTGGCGGTTTTTTGGAAGACATTAGTGCATTCTCAGAGCCATTCTTACAGTGTTTTTACCTAGTTATAACAAGACTTAACGTACCATTTATTAAAAATCTAGTTCTGTTTATTATCATTATGCCCCCCAGCACTTATGCTTCTCAATTTAAGACTGTATCAAATACTCTCTGTTTCCAGTTAGCAGCAGCCTCTATTTACTAACTTCCTGCGACCTCTATAATTTCTCCTATCCATCTTGTTAATGTTAGTGCTATTAATAATAATTTCAAAGATTTAGATCTAACACAAGCTCGTTAGAAACCGTGCTAGTGTGATAGTGCGTATCTGAGAGGCATTTGGTACATCTGCCGCTGCGTGCCTCACATATTTCACTTATCTTAGAAAGCCTCCTAATATCTTATCTCAGATCCCTCATGAAGCATCCAGGCCTAAAGTCAATAAAATACTTGCCTCGTACGTGCCTCTCTGAAGAAAAATGTTCCTAGTTTATCTATTCAAATTGTTTTAAACAAAGAAATATTTAAATATGCTAATTGCTAAGCAATGTACGAGATAGCTTTGAGGACTGAATCTTACGCGCTTTTGTGTTTATGGTAAGTCTTTCATAGCAATATGTGCAATAATATTTCTTTGAATAATATTTTATCATCTTATGTAAAACATCATTTTCTAGAAAAACGCAAAACTATAAAAGACAGGATGCCATAAAATAGACTTATTAAGGCTTAAAAACCAAAACATCAAATTAAATAGTGCAAAATTATAGCTATTAAAGCGCAAAACTACCAACATAAAGTTTTTTAGAAATAATCACAAAAATGGCACACGCAACGTGTTTTTTATGAAATGGTAGGACAATAATAATACATGTCTGAAGCGACGCGTGTGTAATAATGTTATAAATAGACATAAACAGAAGTATCGGTGCAGTAATTAGAAGCACTGCGCAGGCGAGCCAGTGCCATTATATCCAGTCAGATTCACTGCGCCCAAGCGCCGTGCAATGAATGTAATTAGCTGTTAATACCACTGATGTATTATATAGAGTTGTTCGTACATATTTTAATTGTTATTTATGGTCGATATTGTGCTTTTAGGAAGTAGTTAGAGTCTGTGATTTGCTCTTCTTTCAAATACAAAATTGTTACATCGTCCTAAAAAAAACTTCCGGAGGTTTGTTATGTTATCCAAGAGAGTTTTGTCATTTCTGGTAATCAAAATAACAAGACGTGTCTTGCCGTGGTACAACGATGTAGGTAATACTTTGTTATGTTCTGCTGGCGGAGGTATGTTGCACAAAGATTTGGGTTCATTATTTATCGACTATTGTTTTGTTTAACTCCACCAAAGAGGTGTATTAAATAACCAGCTCCATATAAATCCATTTATCTAGTGGGCAGTAAACACAGTGCGTGATTATGTCTTCATTTGAATGTTTATCGTTACTGTGTCAAGAATTTTCATGTCACTCCAGTTTGCTAAGCAGTCGCGGTATTGCCAACATCAATACTTCTAATCAGGACCGGCTTGGTTTATGTGGAAATCGCGCGACATCATTATTCAAAGGCTTAACTGGCTGAGTTCCTTCGCCTTTATCTTTACTAATAATTAATTTTGCTATAGAAACTTGTTGTTTAGCTGCACTATTGTTTAAACGAGGAATTTTAGTAGTAGCATTTTTTTTGTTTCTCTGAATAAGACTATGATGTACGTATATTATGTTTTTCATTTCATTCTTACATCATTTCAGCTAGTTCTAGGGTCCACTTTTCTACACATTTCTCTCTATGGTATCCCTTTCTTTAGCAGCCTTAGCTGAATCTCCTGCTGATCATAAACTCAAAGAACAATGGCAACTGCCCATACATTGTTTTGATTGAAATTAAAATTAAACGTCTTTACATGAAAAAATCTCGTTAGGTTGAGTGTTTTTTTTCTAATTCAATATATGTAAGAATTGTTGTAAAAGAAAGCAGAGAAATATTGATATTCATGTTTGATTTTTAATATTTATACGTCAAATAATGACTACAATGGCTGACCGTGCTATGACGTATTGTATTAAATTTCATGAATAATAACTGAATTCATGCGACGAAAACGTCAAAACTCAAAAGTCTGTCATGAAGTTTTCTAGCGGGCGAGATGTCAATCGACTATTTGCTTTGATTACTAGTCCTTTTGCCAGAATCACACCATACTTTTAATGTATTTATATTTTAATACAGAAAAAATATAAAAATAGATTGTTTGAATTGCATTGAACAAATATGGAAATCCACGAGGCGGCGTTTAAAAAAATTAAATGAAATATAGATTTTTGACATATATATCATTGTGATATTTGTTATTGAGAAAACAAAGATAGTTACTATTACTTTAGCAAGCAAATAAAATATCAATTAAGTATCATTAGTTACATAATTAATTTATCTGACGTGTTGCGATAGTTTGACAATGTTATACTGAAGGACAAAGTTACCTCGATTTACAGTACTTGACTATGGTAAACTATTTTAGTCTAATAAATATAGAATGGCAACATTAAGCCAATAATAGTTTATAAACCCGGAATTACTCAAATTACTTTCCATTTTAAGGATTTTTTTTCACCCGCCTTGCATAATTCATTTGATTATTTGATAAAACGTAGAAAATTATTAGAACTCGTTTTGTATATATGTCACTTAAAGACGCTCAAATTAAGATCAATCAAGAATTCGCCATTGTTCTTTATTTGTACGTTTTGTTTGACTTAATTAAAAATGGTTAAGTTGGAATTTTAATTCGATGAGAACCAATTGACTGACAGATATAGGTAGATATCTTCACAATAATACGTTGCGTTCTATCTCTTTAATTATATTTATAATTTCGTCACAATGTGATTAATGAAGACTTTTGTATCCAAACGAAACCTCAGTTGCACAACATCCAATTTCTCGTAATTTGAGTTGGTTCTGATTTGAATAAAATATCTCCATGTTCATTGGATGCATTAAAATTATGTCTACATTATACCATTAGGTAGTAACAGCGGTGTCAAAGGGCGGGGCACGGCGGCCCTCGCCTCGAAATTATAGCCCGAAGATACCACGGCAACACCTGATTAACAGCTAATTTATATAATGGTGGTAACTTATCACATAATTATAATGGATATACATTAAATATTTTATTGGATACGACCAAATGTTTCAACATGTTACACGTTACCAAACTTACTTTTTTTCTAAAGCATATCATTTATACGGCGACAGTTAATTTGAAAATTGGTTTTCTATAATTGAACATAATTTGATTTCCTAATTTAATTTCGATGCTAGAGTGTGGACGTGTATCGGGTGTCATTTGGCTAATTTAATGGTTTTATGATGGAGAGCTTTATGAAAATGAAATTACTCAGAATTTGTTAACACGTATGCTAGTTGATATGCCTGATAGTGTTACGTTCTGAGATGGAATTTCCATGAATATTATTACAATTTTCAATTACTGTGTTAACTTGTAAAGTAATGATTATCACAGTATGTAATACATTGGTATTTTGTATGTATTTTGTTAATTTACTCATAAATATTAAAGAAATGCGATCGTTGACCACAACTGTTCACTATGTACTTTTAGATAAGTATGTGCGCATTTCATAATATTCTAATTTAATTCAGTGCTAAACAGACGATCATAGAAATGTAATAAAATTATTCTTTAAAGTTTAAAAGAAGTTACTGGAACCATTTCGTATATTTTTATAATCATGTTTTACCATTACGTAAAACATGATGATGCTTTCGTGATAAACAAATGTCAAATGTTTAAAAAAAACGACGTAGTAAACCTATACAATTCATTAGCTTCAGAGGACATCTACTCAGCAATAAAAATCATTGCAAATCATCTAAATTTTTGGTTATTAAAATGTTCTCTGATTTTAATAACCAAAACGCAGCAATAATTGCAAACCGTCAAACATGAAATCAAAAACTTAATCTTCAACACGGACCGCCAGCTCCACAACGGCTTAAAATCAGTCATTAAAACTAATACTCAGATCTGTAATACACGAGCTAATTTCTGTTAAAGAAGCGTTAATGTAAATTTTCCCGAATGTCCATGTGGCGGCGTAATATTTCAGTGCGCTCGTAAAATAAATAAGTTTGTTATACGAGGTGCAAGCGACGTCGTTTCCACCTGTGTCGCGTAATTTGTCGGCTGCGCACGCGACGCATATCACCTCAGATATCGATTGCAAGATGTGTTACCTGAAAATTAATACATATTAATATGTAACTATTCCTGCCCTTGCCAATAGTAATTAAATTAAATCATTTTTAACATATCGTTACAAATAATATGAGGGTTCAAGTCATGACTACGCCACACTCTGGTACAAAGCCTTGTAACGGGTCGAGGAATTTTGCTCAATTATTGATGTGATTCCAAAGAGCAACAAAACAATACTAAGAAACAAAGCTACAATATTCTCCAAGCATTCTCGACAATTTCATTGGCGAATTACAAGAAAAATATCAGACGATAAAAATCAGGAAACCGTTTCTAAAAAGCGTCAACAATTTGTTCCCGTACGTGGGCAGCGTTTAATGACTTACAGGTGGCTGCAATCTCATTTGATATACAATCTCTCAGTTGAAACTCATATTACACCCACTCACAAATATATTTTTTAAATTACCTGTTTCATTGATAACTCTGGCGCAGTGAAATATTGCCACTCGTGTTTGAAAAATAGAAGCAGCCGTTCATATTCTTTATTGCGTATTATTATTGGATGCCCCAGCTAATTTATATATACTCTACAGATGCAGCGGCATCATAACTATAATGAACTGTGTCATTCATAGATAATACTATTATATGAGAATGTTATTTTTAAGCAGTAAAACTAGACAATTTTGTGATTTATGAAAGAAATTGCATTTTTCTTTTCCTTACTAAACAGTAAACACAAAATCATATTAAGATCTGAATTTCAAAATATGATTTCTTAGATTTACGCAAATGTTACACATTGAAATAAAACTATTTTATACGGATTTTATCGCGATTTGGTTTAATTTTTACATTTTTAAATTTCCCGACGTTTCGATTACTTTACAGCTTTCGTGGTCACGGGGACTATTTTTAAACCAAATCGCGATAAAATTCGTATAAAATAGTTTTATTTCAAAATATGTTTAAAATGGGTATGAAAAATATCGTTATTTATAACTTTAGGACATTAATCATTGATCCATATAAATATGGAATTCCTACCATTCCTCTCGGAAATGGAATGTTTCATAACCAGTGCAATGATTAAAGTATGTGTAGCTCGACTACATATTATGTCAACGACACGATAAGGTCTAACTCCATTCCACCGACGTTTTGAGTAAGCACTTCCTGTAGTGAATTTTATCATAGTTTATGATATTCCTCGCTGCGCATACGCGAGCGATATAATGCTCGGATTGCTTCATATATCATAGTAATATATTCCGCGGTGTGTTACATAAAAATGGGTGTCATTTTATTAATCTGCCTCCTAATTTAGTGTTGAGATGAGATATTTTAACGAGCACGAAGCTATTACAGCTCGCCACGCAATCACACCTCGGGTGTCGACCGGCGCTTTATCTCGCGCCGGCATTGCACTCAATGTCACGCAACTACTTACAACGGACTTTATTTTAATTAAAGTATATTTTCGGCAAAGGCTTTTAATGTTTAAGTCCTTAGTCGTCGAATTGAATCGATAGAGGTGAAATCATTAAATAAATTATTGCGTACGTTGTATGACTTAATGTAAAAGTGTCGAAGATAGATGTTTTTTTCTTGTTTTAATTTACTTCAGCTCATGTATATATGTATATTTTACGTTAAGTATGCCCACACTTATCTGTCCTACTTCATAATAAAACGTACATAAAATTTAATGTACCAACTTCAAGTTTGCAAAACTGACATAATAAACGCTAAGAAATAATTAAAGTCAATAGGTACTTGTACATGATCGTTGTCGTCCTTTGAAGGTTGTCAATTGACACGCAACAAATCTGCTACTTCAAGCCAATATTCTGAGGCAAACCGATTGTATCCATAATGGGTTCCAGTTTGGCTCTACCATTTGCGCGAGCTATTCATTCTTCAATAATGAAATTACTTTTGTATTTGTAGTTGCGTAAAATTTTAGTTCAATATTTGAATTAAATGTATTTATATTGGCGGATTCGGGCTGCTATATCCTGTAGAAAAGTAACTAGATAAATGTAATGTGTTTTCACCACACAAACTTGTTGATGAAAATAATATCATAAACCTCTTCGGTGTGCGTTCAACATCTTATCAAAGATTGATTACAGTGCACTAACGCATAAGGACTGGTCACATTTCTATTGAGTAGAGACGATGACGGCCTGCTGAAAGTTGCAGGAAGTCGAAGGCTCCAGGCCGCTTCCAACATCCTTTTGAGACGTCTATAGTCAGCTGTGGACTTTCTCTGGCTCGACAAAGCACGAGAAGTTTGGCTACATGTATAAGAAAATGAATATTTTTCTTTGTCATTACATAACATGTTTAGTTGTGACATTAATAAAATGACTTCCATTTGTTACGTCGGTGTCACATTCAACATGTCCCCAATATTATTTTTATTACAGCCATTTGTTCGTACACGCGTTCGAAATTCCATAGATATTGGTGGAATTTTGTACTGTCGCTTCATATCTGAGTATAAAAATTAATTCTGTGAAATGCAATTCGCATTCACTCGTTAATTACTTAAAGATAGCTGTTTATTTTTATAAAAACACATAGTCATTTGCAACACCGTTATATCTTTTAGAAATCTGTGTGTAATCATAACGAGCATTTATTTGATTTTCGAAAATAGACGTTGTCACCTGCCCAGGTTGGAGTCTGCCTATTAGTTTATACCCTCAAAATATATTACATGTTCATGACTATGAATTCTGATGGCAGAATATTTTTATCCAGATAACAACACAGTATTCTTGAATATGCGACGCAAGTGTAATGGGTTTCAGAAACACGCTTGATAAAGTTAGATTAATGCTGGAAAGTTGTGTAGACATCGCTAACCACCATTTATAAATAAATACACCCAACAGTCACATACATAGTCCTGAACCCACATTATGAATAATAAAGTCTTGTGTCGTAGGTATCAGAAAAAACGAGTGACTTTTCGGTCTCACACACACCTAGACAAATTGGGTGCAGACCGCTGTGTATACCATTTTGCTAGTCACTATAATATAAAAAGGCACTTATTAGTAAACACTTCTATCAAATGTTATATTTTCTATTGATTAATAATAAAAAGGTTCTATCATCATTAGTTTCATCCTCCCCACTCCCTCGTCCATAAACAGTCACTCTTTATTAATTCCCCCACTGTCTAATTTAACGATCAGATTAATCTTATGGAATTTATACAGCCGCAATTTGAGCTATAGTTGTATAGATTTATAAAGACAAATATATGAGTGTGTCGTATAAAGCTTTTCAGATTTATTACATTTTTAATAAAGCGTGCGTAATTTATTACGTATTATAAACAAGATGAGAATATTTGCATAATTTATACCTTTTTTTCGTCACTACATAACATATTTTAGAACGTCTTGTGTGTTAAATATCTAATCGATAGAGTGTTTGGTGTGTATTAATGATTTTAATGTAGCTTATTGTAAAATTGAATGTTAGTAGGTAGAATCGATGCCGGGCTTAACTGTGGAGGTGTTAAGGTATATCTTTTTTATTGCGATGAATAGCGAGCATGCCATTCGCCCGATGGTAAGCGATATGACCGCTCATGGACAGTAGCAAAACCAAAAAACACTATGAATTACAAGGCAATCCTTGGCATTCCACTGCGCTCGCCATCCTGAGACATAAGATGTTTAGCTTCATTATGTCCAGCAGCTACGATGGCTACAATGTCCTTCAAACCGGAACACAACATTGCATTTACACTGATGTTTGGCGGGAGAAAAAGACATTAAATATCTACGAAACCAGCAGATGGCAGATGCGTTGCCACCTTCTTATCTATGAAGGGAAATGCAAGGAAAAAGACGAGACGAGATAAGGGACATTGTGCTTCCGTCAATCTCCCTCATCAAACAAGAGACGATACAAAGCCGTCGTTTCACGTCGCCTTTTTATCAGACAGTGATACTACCCCTGTAGATTCCTCTCACATTTTACATCATATTCATAATCAATAAATAAATAATAATAATAAATACACCCAAAAGTCACATACATAGTCCTGACCCCACACTAAGATCGAGTCTTGTGTCTTGTATCAGAAGCTACGAAAGACTTTTCGGTCTCACAAACACCCAGACCCGAAACAAATACCTGTGGATCACACAAATATTTGTTTCGGTGCCTGGATCGAACCCGCGGCCTCTCGTTTCACAGGCGGCGTCTAACCAACTGCGCCACGGAGGCTGTCAATAAAGGCGTTACTATCCAAAATATTTCTTTAAGCCACAGCAGCTGTGCAATTAGGAAATCAGGAGACATTATGATTCACAACTTAAAAGTATAAATAGCAATGTGTTTAGTAACACAGATGTTTTGGTATTATCGAAGGAATTTTGGCAGGCCGAGGACGCTGTGGGTTTTTACGCCATAACTGGTTTTCGCAAAACAACAGCCGGAATCTGTTTCTAAAGGCTGGAGCCTTTGACTTGGCGCTTGAAGTTCCGTGTTTAGTTACAGTTAAAAATTTTAGAGTAAGTTCATTACCTTTTAGTGCATACTAATGGGATCGTGATCGAATATAAGAGAGGACATCTACAAATATCGCCAAACGTCGGAACGCAAAGTTTTGAGATAGCAATATTATAGCCAGTTGTTATGGCTATTAAAAAAATAATCAGTATCTAAAACAAACTCGCGTTATTAAGATAAATATTTATTATATAAGTGCTTTTATTATTGCGTGAATTCATCTGCCATATGAAATATTATGATTTATCCTGAAAACACGACAAGTGTGTCTGAAGTACAAATAAAAAAGTTAGCTTAGTAATATTTCGTAGCATTTGCGAATAAACAAGACCTTCATTTGTGACAACTTCGCATAAACTGCCTCACAAAACGAACCCTAATAAATTCGCACTGAGCTGTACCACTGAATTGGTATAAACTATGTCCTGCTGACCGGCAGCCGGCCGCCGTAGGAATGCAGATAGCCTGCATTAAGTAATTGTATAATGATTTATTAACACCAATACTTCTAGCTTACACAAACAGAGCTCCATTGTGGCTTAGTATTTAGTTTGTGTCTTACGATACAGTACTGCTGAATTATGTGTATTTATAGGCAAATTTGGGTAATGTTTATTGTGTTTTTTATAGACCTACTAGCGGTCGGGCTCGGCTTCGCCCGGGTGCAGATAGTTTTTAAGTCCAGTCCAATTCGACAACATATTATTTCACGTACCAACTGTTTTATATTTCATTCAATGTGACCATCATCAATTATATTACTTTTCCCGTCCTATTTGGTCCTGTCCTTCCCCGTTACATCCCGTTCTGTCCCACGACGAAAAGCATGCAATCCTGTCGTCTCCTGTCCCTGTCCATTGGAATTTGAAAGCCGGATTAGCGTGAAAACGGAACATATGTTTCCACCGAGGCAGTCAACTAATAAATAATAATATTATTATTTATTAGTTGACTGCCTCGGTGGCGTAGTTGTATTACGGTACGGTTACAAAGCTGAGGTCTCGGGTTCGAGTCCCGGGTCGGGCAAAGTGATTTGGATTTTTTTATTCATTATCAGCCTGGAGTCAAGAATTTATGCCCGATATGGCGATAGGCTCGCCCCCTATCACATCGTGGGACGGAACATACAAGGCGAAATGTGGGTGCCCTGGTGGCGCCTCTGCCTGCCCCTTCGGGGATAAAAGACGTGAGTTTATGTATGTATGTATTTATTAGTTGGTATTTATTATTTAAGTAGGTATTATTTATTAGTAGGGATGTAGAAGCGGTATTTGATACCACTGCGTAACACTATTCGTTTAAATTATTAAGGTTTATAGTAGCAATGTTTTAGGAATTTAACTGCTTCTCAATTACGTAATGGATTAATAAATTGCAGTAGCAATAAATCTATTAACACGCCTGACAAAATAGTCTGAGCAATATGTCGCATTGCTGCATCGATTTAAATGTATCGATTAATGTATTTAAATGTAATGTATGTAGTTTGATTAAAAAAAGTAGTTATGTACTTTAATTGATTAACTAAAGTACAAAATATAACGTTGCTTACTAAACATTATGGAGACGCTAGAACTGAGTGGAAAGTAACGCTGACTCTATTTTTTAGTTTCGAAAAGAAGGTTGTTGAACCCATTTTTTTAATTAGCAATTATTTTATGTTTGTTGGTAATTACTATTGCCTATGATCAACTACAACATCTTTGGTGCATTGCTTCTCAAAAAGATAGGCGAAATGGCAGGAAAATGAACGGGAGAATCGATCGATGAGGTACCAGCCCAGTGAAACTTATTCTACAGTTAAAACGAAATGAACGAGAGGCCGCGGTTCGATCCCCGCACCGAAACAAATATTTGTGTGATCCACAAGTATTTGTTTCGGGTCTGGGAGTTTGTAAGACCGAAAAGTCTCTGGTAGCTTCTGATACCCACGACACAAGACTCGATCTTAGAGTGGGGTCAGGACTATGTATGTGACTGTTGGGTGTATTTATTTATTTATTTATTTAGTTATAGTCCAAAGTAGCTACACCTGACTCTACCACTTAGCGCATTTATAAATACCACACAGAGGAAGACACTAGTCTAAAAATGACTATACTATTGATATTTTCGAATATAATTATATACATTTATGACATATCAAAACACATATTATTAACACGTCAAAGGCTCAGGTTGAAGAATAATTTGATCTTAATAAATAAATAAATAAATTTTATTTATTAATTATTTCCTTTGATGAATATTTGTCTGTTATTAAAAATATATATATCGTTATTGCGTAAACTGTTTATAGACATGGTTAAAATATCTCGAAATATATCGGTTTTGTGACCTCTTTATACTTGATTTAGAACTAGTGGGACGAAATCTTTTCTTGACCTTTACTCTTGAGGGAACTGCATATACTGCGAACAATGACTAGGTAATTCTCTTAATTATAGCATGATTTGTAAAATAGATACATTTGCTTTGTATTAATTATAAGCGTCTCTTGTAAAGTCTAAAATAATCGATAAGAATTCAATGTTTATTTAAAATGGTATTGCTAATTTCTTTTTCATAGAAACGAAAATAAAACAGGATAGGTTTTATTATTTTTCAAATCATGGAAAGTGAGGATATTGGTAAGGGTTATATTATCGCTTGCATTATTTGTGTCGCTTGCCAATTGTGAACAAATAATCGACAAATAACTTAGACTATGAATTGACGAATCCTGTTATCAATTCGATCTTATAAAAGCACCATTTTCTGCATTTGCTATTATTCCATAATTTAAACATTGCATTGTACAATTAAATAAGATACTTTCAATATCTCAATTTCTCGAAGTACACTTGAATAAGTGGCGGTCGCCTTTCTCCGAACATTGTATATGGTATCGCGATATCAGTAAAATTGTCGTTTACACTAAATGTATTGGCCTGTCGGTCAACGCGAGCAAATTAATAAATGAATACCATATTCGAGAGCGGTAGCCGACGCGGCGACGGTCAGGCGACCGCACACCTGCGTTCGCGCATCTCCAACACTACAACACAAAACATACTTTAAAACTTTAGAACAAGGTTGAAATCACACTGGCAGCACAAAATCCTCTCATTACGGATCACGGATGTAACAAACAAACTATACAAAACTGTGTGCCTTCACAGCAAACTCGAGTTTTACGGCCTATGGATGATTATAAAGATTCCGTTGTTGAAGATATGAACATTTTTTTGTTGAAAGTATGCGCTGGTGTCCAGTTTAAAGAAAGTTGTGTTGCTTTATTTATTACCAGATTATCCACAGTCGAATTGATGAATTACTGCTCTTTGTTATACAAATAACATTTTTGATATTGCTGTAAAACTCTTTTTTGTGGGTCGATAAGATGACTCTACATTTTTGAGTGACATGGATAAAATAATCATAATTTTGAAGCAAAAATTGGAACTTTTACTAGTTGTGTTGGTTTTCTAAACTGTTTTACTAGGTACAACATAATACACAGTGGCAATATTTAGATTATATCCTCGTAGATATCACTGCCCACCGTTATCTGTTTGAACCCAATTCCAATCATTTATGTTATATTTATCTAAATTATAGTTTCTAGGTCGACCTCGACATCTTCATCCGTCTCTTTATCAGTCGCGGATCTTTAAAACTACAATATTTTCTATAAGCAACACTAGATTATAACAAAATGGAAACTCTACATTGTAGGTACTTAACTTAGATAAAGTTCCTAAAGACGAAGTACTTCAACATTTTATTATAATTTAAAGGATATTATCTTTACTGTTAAAATATTGAACCACTCCAACAAGGAACACAGATTTTTACATCCTAAACCTTCATACACCATAATATTATTGTCACGTGCTAGTAATTGTACACGTGCCAAAACTTCACTCCGCCTGACCTAGATCTAAACAGAATAGCATTCTTTTGTTTTACTTTTATACTTGGAGAAACAATTTAAAGACTGGCAAAGCGATAAAAGCGCCATTACAGTCCCTGATACTGGTTTTTATATTCACATTTTCCTCTTCCAGATTATAATAGATGTCGTGGATTTTATTTTCTGAAGATATCGGTAGATGGCGTTGTTCATTCTACACAATTTCTGTAAAGTAAGTTTCTTGACACCGGTAAATAATAACATTAAATTTAATCATTTTGTATGAGGTCTATATTGAAGTTATATTTTAAACTGTACGATATGTATACATCATCAATATACTAATAATTCATGCATACACAACTAAAAATTGTGCAATTCCTGAATCGCGCTATCAACATTTGCACAAACATTAGAGTATGTACACAAATTGAGAGATGTTTCATGAGGGTTCCGACCAGTTCGATTATCGGGGTTACACACAGAGTCTTTATGACTCCCCTCACCCTGTGGAAAGTCCCCGGAGACGTGGCGGAAAGCGCCGCACCTTGACGGTGGCAGCCGGGCCGGCGCCGTAGGGGAGGCAAACCTGCGCGGCGCCGTGTCCAAGCATTGCTCAGAGCGCAGGTAATATCGAATGTTATCAAACCAAATGGGGCTTACTCGGTCTGGAAACCTTTCTTTTTGGACCTAAAGGACACCAAGGGACTTTCGTTAACTTTGCCGACGTTGCTTCTATACATTGGCATGATCTCAAATGTATGGTGTTGGCATGGTTAAAATTATGGTCAAAGGTACACGATGCAAGTAAGCATAGAATTGTATTTGCATCAGCCCATATAAGTCCCACTGCAGGGCCTACTCTACAATCGAGGGTACGATTGAGAGTGGTTAGGCCATATAGTCCACCACGCAGTCCTAGTGCGCGTTGGCGGACTTTACATACCATAGAAATTCTTACAAATCGCAATGGTATGCAGGTTTCCACACGATGTTATCCTTCGCCGTTATAGTGTGTGGTGATTGACTATCAATACACATATGTCTCCGAAAAGTCAGAGGTGTGCCCTGGGATTTGAACCCACAACCACAGTGAATGTGTAGGCAGCCGCGTCTGTTCCGTTACTAACAGGCCACCACGCATTTATAAAATTGTACTCGTACTTAGCTTAAATAATGCTCTTATATTTTGAGAAAATAAAATAGAATATAATAATAATGTAATACAGCGTTTAATGAATGAAATCTTATTTTGTGATACATTTACAACTGAGTTATGAATTATTTTTATTTAAATATTAATCATTATTAAATAAATGTAGCTTTACTTTTATGTTTACATTTCAAGTTAAAGCTAATGTCATCGTTTAAAAGACATAGTAACCGAATTTGTGGAATTCATTAATGTCTACCTTGTAAATAAATTTAAACTTTATTAACTAATCTAGTAACTTCTCAAGTTATGATGCTTTTAAGTTTTATTCATAAATATAATGCAAACAAGAATTGAAAATATCAAATAATGCGTTGAAAAACAATTATTATCATTATTAAATGTTTAAACAATATTTTAAATACCATATTTATTTACAAAAAGCAGTTAACTTTTACTAAAAAGATATTGCAAGATATCCACCAGCATGCCCCCAGAGAGATTTGAACTCTCGACCCCTGGTTTACAAGACCAGTGCTCTAACCCCTGAGCTATGGAGGCTACGATTCACACATCGAAATTATCAGTCAGACTTGCATACAAAAGATACATTTACAAATATTTTGATTTTATCAATAAATATTAATTTGTTTCCTATGTTTTGGTTTTGTCTGTTACACTAACATTGTCTCCAGGCATCGTCTTAATGGTTTAGCGACTGTTGATCACATCACAACGGGAATTCGGATATTCCCGACTTCTATTTTAAGTTTGGACCCTATTATGTGGTAGTAAAACTTTATTTTTGTGGCACGGGACTTGAACATAATGTATAATATGTAAAGTGTATTGTAATATACCAATCGCTAACAACTCTACATATTCTTGCTGAAATGTATTGAGTGTTGCCAAATCCCTATTTATATCCCTTTATGAAGGGATAATGATTAAATAAATACAAATACATGAAAACAAATAACATTATACAATTAAACAGAATAAAATAAATAATAAACATTTGTTTAAAGTTGTACAACTGATTAAACATTTGCGACTGATAATACAATTAATGGATTTTTTATGATTAACTGGAAACAATTACCGAAACTCGCGATTAGAATTTAGAATAAAAGATAATGTTCATCGCTTCATTGGTTTTACGGCAATGTGTTATGGGTGAAAACCGCGAGGATCTGCGTTCGATTCCAGATCAGAAAATTTAGTTTGTATGAGTTTTTTTTATACATCTAGGATGTGTCTGGGATTGGAATGTATTCGTTATGGCTGTATGCTCACTATGATATACACAAAAAAATATACTTCGGCGTCCGTACCTACAGATACACAACACTTTATGGAACACCACAAAGTACAGATACCCATGAATTCTTTATAGTTTGCTCTTTCTTTTTTTGGCAGCCTCTGTGGCGCAGTTGGTTAGACGCCGGCTGTGAAACAAGAGGCCGCGGGTTCGATCCCCGCACCAAGAGAAAGGTTGTTGTTGTTGTTGTTGGTTGTGCGGCCCACAAATATTTCTTTCAGGTCTGGGTGTTTGTGAGACCAAAAAGTCTCTCATAGTTCTGATACCTGCGAAACAAGACTTAATTAATCTTAATGTGGGGTCAGGACTATGTGTGTGACTATTGGGTGTATTTATTTATTTATTTCATTTATTTATTTCTCGGCATGTCTTAGTTTTATAGTTAATGAGGACACTATGGCATAAGAATAATATAGAGTAATATAGCCAATTCAATCTGCCATTAAACCTTTTGTTCCTCCGTCACGATTTCGATACACTAACAATATAAGTTAACTATACTATTACGTAATATAATTTAAATAGACAGATGTACGTTAGCTTGAGCTGTGAGACGTTGGCGCCGTCTCAGCAACATTTAAATTTTAAAACTCGTTGTGTAATCGTAAAAGTCGTCACCATATAAAAATTTAATAAATTATGACACGATGATTTAGTTCGTCGATAATAATGTTTAACATTTTGTAATCTGTTGTTTGGCAGCTACTGGCTTTTAATTTGAAGGCTGGGTTTACATTTTAGTATGTGTTACGTATGCATTAATCATTGGGCCCATTCGACGCTGTATTCCAATCCATAACATTAGTTTGAGCTGCATTCAATACTGCTATATGTATTGCGTAAAATATACTAAAAGGAAAATGAATGATTGTCAGTAATCTATTATGGATCACATATGTTTTTCCAGACTAAAAAGTGCTTTAAGCCCCGTTGTGACTCATGAAGTATTTCTATTAAAAACTACGTTAATTCAATTACGACTATTCCAGCTCGTAGCTTAAAATCTTGCAATAAAATGCAAACCCTTCACATACTCGACTCTTCTATCCACTAATGAGGCAATGTATTACACTCATTAAGACTATAAACACGAGGTTGTAAACTAGAAAAAAAAAACCGCTAATTTGCATCAGTGATTGTCATGACACTGCACCGAGGTAATCACACGTCAGGCCTAATGTGGTAGGATGTGGGACGCCTGTCGACGCAGAAAAACTTTGCATGTCCTCACCTTATATGGTGGACGTCGTCTGAGGGCCTCGGGTCTCGTTACTTGCCATCGATGTTGAAGATCTACATGGAGTAAAACATATAAAAAATATCATATAAACTATTAAATGCCATGGGTGGTATTGTTAAAGAAACAAAGTTTAGCATAAGCACAGTCATTCGGGAAGCTATTGGTATGTTTATCGAGAAGGTGGCTTTATGTGTTAAAAAAGCAGGTGACAACAAATAATACAACCAACACACAATCGTCACTTACATAATTCTGACCCGACACGAAGATCGAGTCTTGTTTGGGGATCAGTAACAACGAGAGACATTTTCGGTCTCACAAAAACCTAAACCCAAAACAAATACGTATTTTTAACACAAACATTTGTCTCGGTGCGGGGACCAAACTCGCGGTCTCTAGTCTAACCAACTATGTCACGGAGCTGTCTGAAATTATAGTAAGATTCACAGTGCTCCGAATTTGAAATTACGGATTTTAATAAATATAACGATAGTCCTTCCACCTACATCATGGATAAGTCTGCTCGATAAGTGCAATGCAATTATCCCACAATAAATCAATGCGAATGGCTTTATTACTTCAGTTTTATCAGTTCAATTTAAAGAATATCCTAAGGAAAATATTTTTTACACTAACTCCTTTCGTATATTTTATTAAATAAACCAATTTTGGAGAATTTGTGGGTTGCCATGGCCCATGACCACTTCCATCAGTTGAGTCGCTTGCTTATTTGCTGAGCCTATAGTGTAATAACGTAGTTCCTATTGAGCAATTTCCGCTTCGTCACTCATTAAAACAAGGGTTTTTATGGAGCCATTGCATCTTCAGTTTAATGATGTTTCATTGAAATTACGCGTGTAATCGCAAATTGCCAATAAAATATAAAGAAACGGTGCTCATCAAAAGTTCGATTCTGATAATAGTTTAATAACGAGGTCATCGCTACTTCAGAAGTGTTTTTCAATTCGTTTCACACTAATTTGAGAGTTTTTAGTTTAATTAAAGCAACTGTTTTTGCCCAATTGAGTCTGCTTTTGTTTTTATTGAAGTAACTTACGTGTGGAATTTCTCCGCGCCCATTTGTTGTTTAATGAAACTTTACGTGTGATTCTTAACCTTCTGTTTTGATTTGTACCTTCTGTTTTGATTTTGTTGATGTATCGTGTATTTTACTGTGTTTAGATGTAACTCTTCCATGTAATAAATAAAAATAAAATAAATAATTACTGTGGAAAAATTTATAGCTAACAACAATTATTTTATTTCACTATAGTTTACTGTTTTTATTATATATCCTATTCCAAAAAACAATACTTACTTCTAAGATACTACTGTATCAAAATATGTAGGATTTCTTAGCAACAAAAACCCTACTAGCTAAACGAAAACTTTAAAAACAGTAATGAAAATCCAGCAATCAGAGTCAACTTTCTTCAATACATAGCCATCCAATAAAGCACCTAACGTAGCATTTACTGCTGGATCTGGTTCGGAAATTGGCCATCATTACGCCGTCCGTTTATGGTCACCCAGCGCCGAGCCGACGGCACCTCTCGTACCGCAAACGTGCGCTACTCAATAATTTACCGAACCTCTATTCTTGAAGGTTATAGAGATTTTTGCGTTCGACATAATGTGATCGATAACAATAATGGTAATTATGTATTTATGTTGAACGTATCTTTTGCAAGATCCTATCTAACTAGTGCGTAAGGTGCACGCAAAACGATTGTTTTAAATGTCTTATAATTATATTTGTCTCGTAATTTTACGATCGTCTGTTTTATCATATTAGTATCAAACTGTCAATACATATACACACTATCTTTTTTTGGGCTAACGGAGTGGAATTCAATTGTTCCCGCTCATTTATGAGAATCATTGCAAGTAATTTTAGAAATAATGTAAAATAATAATCTGCCGCTCGCATTAATACTTAATGTAAAAAATATTTATCCAATCTGTGCATTATATTTAAATTACAGGACGAATAAATTTGAGTACTGTTTATAAGACTGATTTGAGCTTTTTATATATTGTTTCCCAAGTAAATATACATTCAGTCTTGGGTATTAATCTTTAATAAAATAAATTTAAGAGCCTTCGTTTTTCGAATGGTACTACTGGCTTATCTATATTATTTTTTTCCAACACGAGCGACAATATCTCGAAAAGCCTGAATTCGTAGGGTGTTAATAATAGGGTCCCATCAGCGCACCGGTAATGCGCTCTCGTTTTTTTCTTGCTGCTTATTTACGCGCAAGTAGTAATTTAATTGGAACCAATGTGGGTGAAACTTACTGGTTGCAAGTAACTGTACTGTCCCTGATAAACTGTTGTGATAAAGTTAATGTTTAAATGAATATTGCTCGCGCTTATTAGTGAAACGAAAATAATTTTATACCTTATTTAATGGATATTTTAAAATTAAAATTTAATCTTATTGTAATTTTTGGTAAATTACGATGTCTTACAATCTTCTTAAAAATATTTTTGTTAATAGTTTCGATGACCAAGGTTTTGGGTTCAATTCTCAAAAAGGGCAAGGCTATTGACTTCGAGAGATCTCTATCATATAAAACACAGGATTTGACTCGAAATTGTATGTTGTGTTAATTAATGTCTAGATCGTTTTCTTTGTCATTCAAGTCCTCAAAACACAAGTCCAATCACGACCTGGCGAGCTCCTGACAGCACGATTTATCCCGTGGTATATGTTTAGATAGCAGGCTTATAAATCGTAAACTAACTCCTAAGATATGAACGACGCAATTTTACGACACTGTCCCGTCTATTAATATTGCCATGAGACCATTTAAATATGTATGATTCCCAAGAACATGTCTCAGGACGTTGTAAATCGTCGTTTCTGGTTATCCCACCGTTTTTAATCCGGAATGCGGGATTACGTCCAGCTCGGCACATCATGTAGTCGCTGATGGTATAATTATTGCATATATTAGTACGAGAGAAGTAGTTAGAACTTCCTCATGCATGACTTAATTAACCGTTTGAGTCCAGTTTAGACGTGACAGGAAACATTTGACTTAATGAGGAAGCCTCTATTTCCGATATCACTTAATGTGTTTATTTTGATATGTATCAAACAGGTTTGGAAAGATTGTGAGATGGACAGTTTGAGAAATAAAATATACTGTATTTTTTCTATTCTAACCTTCTGCTAATTAGAACACATTTTCTGATATCACTTCAATAGACTGATATGCTTTTAAAACTGGCAATAGCTCTCTGCGTGCCTCAAATGGCGGACACGTTTACATCTTTCACGGCTTTTTGACATTGATTGGTCCCCCAACCTAATAACATGCATATGTTGGCTAGTGTACTAAAATTCAAAACAACACCACCTAATATTGCGACCTACAACTACTGCTACATTAATCAGCTTCAAATTATAGTTTTGTCAATACCAATTTTAAACTTAAATAATAAATATAATTTGAAGTTAATAAATTCGCATCGCTTTATTTGGTATGTATGACTTCATGTTACTATTAGCGCCGAGTCTACGCGGCCCACATTAATCATCGGCGTCAAAATACAGAACCTAACGCTTGTAAACCAGTTTGCGCTCAAATATTTGCAAAAAACTCGTTCCTAAAGCAAAAAAAAACATTTAAAAGTGATCAACAGCGTGTTTCGTTTGATAATAAATAATTTACTATATATACATAGCTATGCCGCTTGCATGAACTTTGTACGAAGGAGCAGGAAATTGGAACCTTACCAAATAAGCAGGCTGTATATCAATAATTTTGACGCAGTTGTGTAAGTTATTATGTCGGCGAGTGCGGTTTACGTGCTCCGTAAAGGACAGCAATGAAAGGTGCCTTTGATAGGCAATTAAATTAGTCACCGGTTTATATTGATGAAGACAACCAAATCACCAGCTAAATCACGAGCACATGAGCTCTCGATAGCGATTACAGCTGTTACGCAGATTCTAAATATACAAAATATTAGTATATTATATGCTATACTAAAATTAGATATTATAGGTAACTGTCTGTGTGTTTATTAGGTATTCACGAATAACTTAAAAAAACCATCAATAAAGAAGGGAATGGACTACCTATAATGCAGCACGGAGAAAGATTGTCGCTGGGTCGTGATTTTTGCCATCAAACACATTAGAGCCCATAAGTACATTCCAACTCATATCCACCGTATTTGCATCACGATTTGACACAAAATTAATTCCGTCTTTTGAAGTACAACCTTGTGAAAAACAAACACAAGGACACCTAAAAACAAGACTCAAATATCCTTAACCGCAGTGAACTAAATCAGAAATAGATCATCGCGAAACAATATAAATACCGCACGCATTACGAAATCCCAGACACAAGATATAAGAAAGTAAACAATGCTGACCAATGACCAACTGCACAATATGGACCTGGTTCAAATAAACGGCAAATTGCCGCAATTTAAGCTTCGAGATCGATAATATTACGTGACATGGTGCCAATTGTAGGCACGTGAACAATTGTTGCAATACCGCTTGGAAAGCGTTTTGTTTAACACCGACACTAAATTGTTTAATGAACGAAACCGCCTGGTTAAAGTTTATAGATCTGTCACATTATGTAGTAACCGCTTAATGAAAATAGGTTTGATAAGATTCAATGAGCGCGCCAAAAGGTGTATTCATACATACAGATTACATTTCTTTAGGAAACTGACGAAAAAGCTACGCGAAGTAGTTTGTTAAGAATATAAAATGACAAGTGCAATGACAACTATTTGTTTCAATTCCGTTAAAGGTTTTCAATTCATAGTATTACTAGAAAACCTCATCAAGTTTAATGTCCGAACTCGAAATGAAATCCTTAATCTTAAGTTACATAACCATTATATAATACCACTAAATAAATTATTTTAGATTTCTTTGATTGATAAAAGTACATAATATTTTTTTAACGTTGAATAAATTATATAATTTAGGCCCTTATCTTGAAAGATAATACGATGTTAATTAAATTGACCTCATGTTAGCTCGATAATTTTTATAGTGGAAGACTCTCATTAACGAAGTAAATGGCTTCAAATAATTCACATGAAACTGGAAATTTCAAATCATTTGAATAATTGCGTGAATGTGACAAGCGTGTCTTCACGGCGATTTGGTTCACTAAACTGGTTTTTAATCAAATAATGTTTTCTATGCCAACACGTAATTAATGCAAATTCTAGACTTACGCACGGCTGTGGTTTTTATTTGAGCCTTTTTAGAGATACCTGACTAATTTGTTTATACAATCTCTCTGAACAGATTGACGTCAAGTAGATAGTCGTTAAATTTTTATTTTTTTAGTCCAACATAGCACATATTATTCATATCATTCATTTAAATGTAATTAAAAGAGTGTTTTCCACCGTTTTGAATTTCTACGGCCAAGGAGCAGATGTAATCCAGTTTGATGGACGTTGTAGCCAGTAATTACTTGGCACTAACATAATTAACATCTAAGCCCTACTGTCTCGAGGAGACTTGCGTACTGCAGTGCATAATAATGAGGTCGGAGAGATGTTGCCTCTATTTATGTGCAGGCGTGAGCCATACCATCATGCATGCGATCTTTTGTGTTTCGTCATACTCGTTAACAAAGCATTATAATCACCAATAGTTTATTACCCATTGCTAGATATAAGTCTATATCAGCCCATATACGTCCCACTGCAGGGCACGGGCCTACTCTACAATCGAGAGAATCGATTAAGAGTGGTTAGGCCATATAGTCGCCTTTGACAGCACCCTTCTAAACACATAAGTATTTCGCGTTTCAGTAACACCCTATTATATAAACACACCCAACGGTCATATACCTGTTCATAGTCCTGAAACCACACTATGATCGGGTATTATTTCGATTAAAAAACTACGAAAGCCTTTTCGGTTTCACTAACACCCAGACCAAAACAAATACCAGTGGATTACACAATCATTTTTTCAGCCATCGTCTAACCAACTACGCCACGGAGTTTAGACGCATTAGACACGCCAATTAGACCTTCATAATTGTCTTAACCGGCGAGAGATTACCATCTCACGACAGATACTGTCGTTGTACTGCACTTGCCGTAACCATCACTGCCATAAAAAAGGTTAAAGAATTCCAAGAACACTAACATACAGAGCAATATGTCGGTTAATATAGCGCAGTGTGATAGTGTTACAGGTATGGCGGTCTATCCGTCTGATCAGTAGAGCGCGGCGGCCGGCGCGACGTGTGCGCCAGCCGTGAGGCCCAGGTTCGGTTACCGACTGACGCCGTATCCACTTACAGAGTGTGTTGAACTGCTGCTGTACGGTGGGTGAGCGATGCGATGTGTAGTGGATTATATTATTGCTAAATGATTGGCTTTAGATTTTTCGATTACTTATCAAACTGTTAGTCCGCCATGCGGCATGCCTAATTAAAGTCGGGTTAATAAACTTACGGCCTTAATCATAGACAGTTTTAAAACCTATTTTAGTTAAAGAATGTTTTGTCTTCTTCACTCAAATTGAATTCTAAAGTCGTTCAAAAGGGACAAAACATTTGATAACTAAAATAGGTTTTAAATCTGTCTGTGAATAAGGCTGGTGTCTATGAAAATATTGTAGAAAACTATTACGCATGCGGTTTCCACAAGATGTTTTAGCGGGTGCCAGATAAGATTGAGACTTTTGGTTAAGAAATTTTATTTTTATTAAACTGCCAGGATTTTGGATTAAGAAAATCAAAAGTTAGGTACTCTGGGATTTATCCTACAGTCCGTGTCAACAACCAAGAAAATAGCTTATTCTCAATTTATCTGCAGGAAACAAGGAACCTTAGTTGTCTCCACTGTGAAGAAAACATTCAAATTACCTGCGGGAAACAAGGTTGTAATGGTAAAATAACAATACCTTGTTATCACACAAATATGCTTCCACTATCTTGAGATATATCGCAGTCTCATTCGTATCGCTATGTGTGCGTGGGGCGGTGTGTCGAGATATACGGCCTGCGTCCGACATCCGATGTATATCACAGCAACTGCTGTAATTTTATGACACGCCGCGAGACTTGTCTACGCTTGCTTTGTGCCTTCATGTTGCCGAGGGCACCTTGGTAATACATAGCGACACCGAATGTACTTAAAAGAAATGTGGTAGGTTTTGGATGGCTTTTTCGACATGAGCCAATATATTTTTCTAAATGCGAACGGTAGATCTAGTACCAAGAGATCTATTCTATAGAGTATCTATTTTATAGAGTTTGATTTAAAGTCACGAATAATGATATATTGAACATGCACAAGATTTCTTGTTACAATGTTACGTTAAGACATGTCAATTTGGAATAATTTTACATGATGTATTAGGTATTTTAATTAAAACAATTTGTACAAAGCTATCGATAACTCAATTCATGATCCATAAAGATTGACATTTAAATTTATTTTTAGAAAATAACTACCTGTTTAAACAATAATTCAAATTACCCATCGCCAACTTAACTAGAAAGTTAAATTGCACCGTCAGTTATTTTTTAACGCGGCACTTATATCTGCATATCTGAATTAAAGTTTATTACAAGTTGTGGCGCGGTCGTGACGGCTCGCCTCGCTGCCTCGGGGCGACCTCAACATCCCTCGACTTATAATG
The DNA here is from genome assembly GCA_949752805.1 of Deilephila elpenor. NCBI lineage: Eukaryota > Metazoa > Arthropoda > Insecta > Lepidoptera > Sphingidae > Deilephila > Deilephila elpenor. The sequence continues at coordinate 8,676,908 of OX457107.1, read as the reverse complement.
AAACCCATTATGGACTTAATGCGAATGTAACATTGGTAAAAGAGGTGTAATCCGACATTTATTTAAATATGGAATGCATTTGAGATGTCGAAACTGAAGTGGTAAGCGTGCCAGACACACAATGATTAGAGGGAAAAGGAGAGCCAGCTAAGGGGACTATTTAGGCTTGAAAGTTAATGTCAAGTACCAAATCTAAAACAAAAAATACGTCCTTCATATTTTGGCTCACCACATAAAATCAGTTACATGTCAGATAGTTAGGTGAAATAAGTTATAAAGTCGGAGAAGCTGATATGTCCGTGTTTGGAAAATATCTCAGAGGAGATGACAGCAGGCAGATGGCCGGCCGAAAATATTATAGCTGTAGGTACTTCAATTTCCGCACCATGTATAAAAATAAGATATTTTATACCACCAATCAACATATTGTGATCAAAACATAACATAAAATAGTAAATGATAAATGATGTAACGTAAGAATACCAGGGCGTATTGAACACACTGAATGATAATAAATGCTAATCATCACTCTATAAATAAGGTTAATCACTTTTTTTAAATCTAAACACAGCTTAAAAAATTTTTATTTCCAGCATTATAGCTCTATCATTATTTGGTGATTTTGCCACTGTCGTTATAGGAAAGGCTCGGTATACGTTTTACAATACTGCTCAATAGTGAGCTTCAACGAATAAATGAGAATAACTGTAACTTGGTAAATTATGTTGGCCGGTGCTTCCAGCATTGTGCCTTCTCATTAGTAATTTATAAAACAGGTAATTAGTTAACACATGTATTGTCACGTACTTTACATAACATAACAAAATAAAGAGATTTTAAAGTACACAATAGAAGGCGGAATTACAATACATACTTATTAGTCGTGCCTTAATCCTATGAAGGTAGGTAGAGATTACAGATATCCAATTTGCTCGATCTTGACATGTTACAGTTCACCTGCTATCATCTATCATTCATTTCCGTCAATCACAAGGTTTTTTTGAACTGTTTCAAGTGAGACCGTTTTAAGTGACCGGAATCTATTATAAAATATACGTACCAATTTGTATAGATAAATAATACACAGATGCTACAAAATAATTTTTACATCACATCCTGAGCTCAAAGCAAAGATTGCAAGGATGTCCGCATGCCACGGGGCTTCCAACGCCGGTTAATTCCGTCACATGTTAGGAAGTAAAGAGACAGAAGGCTACCAAGGGCAGCATCTGTTATGATTCATGAACAACATAAAATCTGGCAGCATCTGTTGTAAGCCGACACTGCACAGTGTGTTGTAATTGTCCACTGCGCTAATACGTAGGTAGGCGTCGTTATCGGCGGTCATGATTGACAGGAGAGCAATGGCGGGTGTAAGAGGGAGGGGGGGGGGGGGTTCAGTCTCTGCACTTATAAGTACAACATGACTTTTAAAAGTGAGAAATGTTTCTTGATACATTAGCTTTCGCCTTGTTGGCCGCAGACATGTCGAGATGGTGGAGCAAATGTACCACATAGATATTTTGCAAAGTAGCGTATGTTATTCCTATAAAAATACTATTAGATGCATAATAAATTATTCTTACTCGCTTTAACGGTGAATAAAAACATTGTTAAAAAATCTACAAAGTTTTACGATTTTCACTAATCCGCACTGTGGAAATTTATTCCATCGTAGTCATAGACAACGTCTATGTCCAGTAGTATAGTAGGGGAATCACATATCACTAAGTAAATATTACATATTTCAACAAAACATCACTAGTAAAATATATCGGCAGTACCATACAGAGGCATGGACCTCAATTAAGAAATTCAGCATAACACATTACATTCACAATCCTCTGGAAAGTTGTCGCTTAATTACCAACATGAAAACACGAAATAAAAGCAACCAATACCAAAACCTGCTTTGTAGCAATAAAATGTAAAAAAAAAACTGAAAGGTTGTCACGATCCTTGCGCCCAAGACCAAGTGCATTCGGAACTAAAATAATATTATAGGTTCTTTAAGGCATACAAGAGGTTATTCAAAAAGGAATTAAAAACTCTGTACTCATTTTTAGTACCGGCAGCTACTTTTCAGTAAAACCAGAATTTTTGGCATAAAATTTGAAAATGGAACAATCATTAATTCGAATTATGTTTTTTTTTTTCACTTTAGTAACTAGATTTTTCCGGAGATAATCTGGCAGCAATTTGTTCGGGACTCTTGTTCAGTAGGCTAATTCACGTAATTTATTGACGCGCCGATCAAGTTTCGATGCAGTTTCGATTAGGTTTACGTCTTAATCGTACGTACGACAAAATGGTATTCTTGTAATTGATTAGCTGCGCGTAAGATATGCATAAACTGCGCATGTGCTGCACGTTGGTGGGACTAAACTGTCATTGGAGACGTCAAATAAATAGGTAATTTAACAATCAAGTTGCGATCTGAATCACGCATGTTTATAACGCGCAGCCGTAGAATACGCTAAAGCGCTCGCGTGACGCGAACTTGACGCGAGCGTATCTGACAGCGGTTATTCTAAATTACGAGAATACAAAACGGGCTGTTTTGATCGAAACTGCAACTGCACTGCAACTGAACTTATTTAATTACGTGAATTGGCCTACAGATCTCGCTCCACGTGATTTTAGTGTTTTATTATAGAGTGATATAAAGGTTTTTAAGCCGCGATATATTTGGAGCTTTTAGACTCAACTCGTGGTGATTTTACACAAGCAAAATAAAGTGACATAATTTATCATTGATAGTACACTTAAATTTAAAGAGGGTGGAGATGCTATTAAAATAAAACGTAGTGATGTGGACCAGCAACCGCATTTACAATGTTATACGTTTATGCAGCAGAAGAAAATATTCGTGAAAGTTTACGAATTATATTTGTAGAGCAAGGACTAGAACAATCTCTATCATTAACGCTCCTCATTATTGACTCATAAAGCTCTTCTTCAAGCAATAAAAAAACAACAGTTAATCAATTTTGAATTCAGCATTGAGTACCTACTGCGGGAGCTCTACCTAAGTTCAGACTATAGGCGTCTTAAAGCATCTCTAAGATCTAATCATACATAACATACATATATAAACTCACGCCTTTATCCCCGAAGGGGTAGGCAGAGGCGCCACTAGGACACCCACAGTTCGCCCTGCATGTTCCGTCCCACGATGTTCTGTCCCACGATGTGATAGGGGATGTGATATAGCCTATCGCCATATCGGGCACAAATTCCTGACTCCGGGCTGATAATGAATAGAAAAATCCAATATCACTTTGCCCGACCCGGGACTTGAACCCGAGACCTCAGCTTTACCGTACCGTAATACAACTACGCCAACGAGGCAGATCTAATCACGTCAGAGAAAATTACATAATAAATAATCACAGCATTAAATTCAGGTGTAATCCACACACCCTTTGGCCTACATAACACCGGAACCGCAACACCATTTGAAATTGGAATATATTACACGCGTCACCGCGCTTCCGGTCCGGCGTTCACACACCCCCGACAAAGGACGTGGGACCGATTTTATGGTAATTTCCCAATACTGGGTGACTTTGCGCACATTTGAATAAAAGCAATCACGGTGAACGCACGCTTCCTGTTTTAATCATTGTTATGGTGTAATTATGGATTTATAAGCGCGTGGTTCAGTGGCGAAGGGTTCATACAAGCCGATTCCTAGCAGCACGCCTTATAATTTAAAGGAAATTATTAATTATTTACATTTTTTTAAACAAGTTATATGAAGAAAATAATCAAATAATAAACAATATTAAAATAAATATAAACAATAAACAAATGTTATTCGATATTAATAAACAAAATATTATCGATCAATTAATAACACAGCGAGAAACGCATTGCGCGATGTTCAACGTAAGTACATGCATACGAAACACGCGGCCGCCTAGATCCCGATGACGTCACGTCAGGCTACAAGGACACAGCACGAGTTCCCGTTGCTCTCGCGCTCATTTCCAACGCATTATTTGCCATCTCTGTTACACGTTTGTTGCTCAGAACTGCATGCAAAATTGCACCTTAAAATCCTTAGCTTTTAAGGTCTAAATTTATTTGTAGAAATACGACGGTATTCGCTTGTGAATATGCCGGTGGGCCTACGGCTTATAAAGTAATTTGCCAGTTCGCGCCTCTTTTATTTCGTGTTTATAATTAGAAAATATTATTTACTACAGTGTTGTTTCAGAGTATATGTATAATGCGGTGTCTATTTTTAGGTTTGTAAACTATAATTAGTGGGTAATTTATGAAATTTTACTGGTTTCGAAGTGCAAACAGATCTATCTATTTAGGAAAACTTTAATGATGAATGAAACTTGATAATGTCGTATGTATCGTTTTATCTCATGAATTGCATTATTATGAGGTAATTTTAAAAATGCTGCATTTACGTAATTATAAAACGCACTGGAAATTATATTAAATTTGATAATACATTTAAGTTCCAGAGAAAGAACGGCAACTGACAAGTTTTAATTATTTAATAAATATTGTAATGCCGTATTTTTGTTAGCGTTGATTCAAAATAGGACATACAAACATAACCCACGCCTGCATCCCATGAGGGTTGCCAGATTCGATAGATCTCCAGTTAGCTCTATACTGGCATCGTTTTAGTTTCGTCCACTTACATCAATCTCTTCATCTTTTTTTTTATATATAAGGAACGTTTGAAATTTTTTTGTCGATCAATTTCAAAACAGGCTAATGTTGTCTTTTGCATTGAATCGAAATTTACTTTAAAAACGTTAAAAAAAGCACCTAACGGGCACAGTGCTATTCCGTGCAAGTGTTGAACTAGTCACCAGAAGTATCGGCTTCCCTTTTGAAAAAAGTCACCCTTCGCCACTGGCGTGGTTTGAATCCCAGGACACAAAACTGACTTTTCGGAATCATGGTTGAATTGTTAGTCAAATTCCACTAATTTCCAGAATAAGTATATTAAGGAAATCTTCGTACCATGCTATACCATAGATATTTTTACAAGAATTTCTATAGCATGTGTAGTCTGGTGAACCACAATAGGTTGGTGTGATGGATTTCAGTCTAGGCTCCCAACGTTTGGTTTCAGAAGTGTATATATTTTTAAGGCTTTTCTCAGCTCATAAATTGCGCTGGCGTGGCGGCATCATCGTGGCGTGTACGAGGTGATTTTGAGGCTTGGTTCATATAGTTTGAATCGGGCATGTGATGAATAAAGTGCAGTATGAATCGATGTGACGAAAGCGTCTATCTCCGCACGATATTAACATTTCAACGTAGATACTAATGTTTTTTTTTACGATTTGATGAAAGGCTTCAGTATTGAAACCGTCTTATGGGTTGTATCTACCCAAGTCGTTACAGCATGAGAGTAATTGAATTTACTGATAGATGGAAATTTTGAATTATATGCTACATTGCCTGAGGTTTCAAAGTTAATAAAATACAGTGACATTGTAAAAATATACCGCGATCGTCTCAACGTATAATAAAAACCAAACAACACACAATCAGAAGGCCGAGTACTTAACCTTAAACATCTTCGCTAATTATATTGTAAAAAAGCAAGGAAAAATACATGCTTATCCTGATTCCAAAGATATCCATTAAATTGCGGCGGCCGTGGGGGCATTAAGGACATCGTTAATATGTAGTGAGCATAACTATCTATCGGACCGCTACAGCCCTGCGGTTGCATTAACGGCACTTTTAATGTACAAACTGGTTCCGATTGTCGTCTTGCGAAGGCGTGAGAATGGCAAGTCGCGGGATATTCTCATGGCCGTGACGTCACTGCACCTGCACCTGCACCCATGCTGGGCAAAAAGCCAATGCTAGTGACCAATTGCGGCCTCAAGTTCGTACAAGTTGGTCGCTCAAGGTTGCCGTGTGTGGGCAGCCGGAGCACTTGCACAAACTGAGACATTGTTGCGACAATGTTTACGTTTCCACAACGGTTTATTATTGTTTTAACGCGTGAAACGAGAATTTAGCGCAATAAACGTGTCGCTTTGTTGAACCATCGTTTTGAACGTATGACTATTGACTTGTTTATCGCAAGCGTAGTTTCTGCGGCGTCGTAATATTGTCACGGATTGCGAAGATACGTATTGCCTTTAAAGATTTTATTACTGGTTTTAGTAGAAAGATCTTATAGTCCCTTTCGTATAGTAACATACGATAACTATTGCACACAAACAAAAAAAGAGTTGGTATTAAAAGCCCGGATATAATTCAAAAGATCATAAAAAATGTCTACAGAATATCGTTCGCTCTACCTAGCGTTCAGCGTTCCTACCTAGCGTCAGGACAAAAATAAGAATTGGATAAGTATGTTCATCGTATTTATGCTCTGTCAGTACTACGATATTTACCAGGAAAAATCTACACATTAAAATTAGCATACACCTTGTGCACTATAATATCGATAAAAATCATAAAAGTTTTACACAAAAAGTGATATCGTTGTCGGTATCTTCTCATCTCGACACAACTCAACATCTAATAAGCTAAACACCATCAATTTGTGAGCATCACGTGTGAATATCGTTCACAAGAAGCGCAGAAAATAAATTGCAAGCAAACGAACCAGATATAATCATATTATTCTGAGCGAGTGTAGTGTAATTTAGTTTTTAAGAGCGCTTCACGCATCGATATCGGCGCAAAAACTTGTCCATCGACATATCGAGTTAATAAACAGAACGTATCGTGTCCGCTTAAATTATTATCTCGATGCACTCTCTTGTGCCAAACTTTTAATAAACACAAAATGGAGTTTTTTTAATTGCTGTAATCGCGAGTTGCTGCTCCGATAACTGTCTTAGAATGGGGACACAAAGATAAACAGGACTGAGCAGATTGCTTTTTTCGCTAAATCTGTTATCTTTTACCTGTCTTTTTCCGGGCACACCAATAACATTAATTGTCCATTTGCCTTAATGACAGACTTTTCAGAGTATCCTTTTAGTAAATCAAATAACCTTTAATATCATTGTGTTTATTTACTTGTCAAGTTACTCATGTATTTTTTGGGAACCCAAAAAGCAGTAGGTAAAGTAACATTAGGTAAAGGTTCTTACAGGTTCAGCTTATCTCTGATTTAGATTACGATAAATATAATTCCCTTATGAGACAAATGAGTCATAATGCTGCGATATACGAGCAACGTGTTAAATCAAGGTAAGAACGTTAATCATACGGAAAAATCACACTCTGAGAGAGTTAATACTAATAATTGCCTCAGAAATGCATTTATTATAAGCTGTGTAGGTACAAGAAGTAATATGAAGTACCTACGAACCTGTGATATGAAGTACCTATGTTCAAAAACCTCCTATCTCAATTTTATAGTCTGGTCATCTATCAACTCTCATTTTAAATGCAATCAAACATTGAAAACATCCCAACAATTTTGAACACACGAAACATAGTCACAGTCCGACCGTAATATCCAACGAGGAAGACGGAAGCTTAAATTTAATTAACCGTCATAAACAGCCAATGAGTATTTATAATAGTGATTACCGTGAAATTACCTGTGTCTGGTATAATACGTTATATCTCAATAAAACGAGATCTGGTGGGAACTGCAGACAGGTGCACGCTCGTCACACCGCGTCCTCAATCCAACCAAGGACTTGACAAAATTAATACTCATGACTCGTTTGGATATGATTGATCGTATTATAGGCAAATGAGCTGTGAGCAAACAATAACTCTTAATTAGTTTTGCATGGTAATAAGACGGGAGCGCGTGACAGGAGTAAATTAAGAAATTTTAACGTGATGCTAATGATATGCTGCTGGTTTTATTGAGCACTGAAGTAATTAAAAATACATTTTTTTGTTCTCATTACACGAACACAGAAGGCTTTTATGGATCATATGTAATCAAGAGCAAATATTATCCATAAATTATTATCGATTATATTAAACCACATGAACAATGTCATAACCAGAACAAAAAGAACTTTTAAAACTATCGCATCACAAACGAGCATGAAATCCAATAAAAACGTCCATGAAGTTTTTATGAAGATTCCGCTGTAATTATTCTAAACCAATACCGCTCATTATCTCGTCAGTGGCGACTCGGTGTTGCCAACATCCTGAACACGCATTAAAAAACATTGCGAATGAATAAAAGCACGCTCATTGTGTAACCGAGGTGTGGGAACCGCGGACAGGTGCACGCTTAGCCTCAGGAAATCTCTACCAGCTTCTGTGCTAGTCTGCTAATTTATTACCAGGTTTTATGTTGCCAGCGTATAAAAATATATCTAATAAGAAATGTCGTCCGACTCGCCCATAGGTTTGCAAGTATTTAATAACCACATGCTGTATTTTTTTGTAAATAGAATTTCATTGATCTCGTCTTTCTAGTCTTTATTCACTATCAATAATAATACCACGTATTATTTTCTTTGTGATGTTCTTACTTTTTTGAAACTGATCTTCTACTTCTTTTTCTTTTGATGTTTTATTCGTCTGAATAATATGAAAATATAGTTCATACACACTAAATTATCTTATAATAAGATAATATAAACACAAAAATCGGTATAAATATAAAACTATCTGACAAATTTCGATGCAGGTTCCATTTTGCCTCAAATATTTTTCTTTAAACATATTATGACATAGTAATCGTACCTAATACTTGGATTCTTCTTTCTCTGTACACTAATCACACATTACATCACTGTGTAAAGTCAACTCTTTCAGAAGACGTTACAAACGTTGCCAAATGAAATTGCAGACTTCACATATGTTAAAATTTTCTTGGTGAAATCATAGATATACAGGCTTCCTCAGGTTTTCCTTCACTGTTAAGGCAAGTCATAATTAACGTAAGGCAAGTCATAAGTTAAATACACGAAACTTCAAAAAGCCAGTGAAGTTACCCTGTCAAGTCATAATTAACTACACGAAACATCGGAAACCTGAGTTTGAACCCACGACCTCCATCCGCACTTCACAACTGAGCTACACCTAAATACATGACTTATCTCAATAAATTATAACATTAACGTCCATTCATGTCATATTTCCCGCCATCTTGATTCAGTTGCTTCATTCCTACTGCATAATGTTTTGATCGTGTCTGTTTAAAAGCATTCTGTAGTCTGTTGTATCAAAATCCGCGAGTCATGGTTTGTGGCAGTTTCCATTCTGTATAGCCGACAGAATTATTTGAAGTATATTTATTGCTTCGTAATGTGTGATTTTAGTTAATAATAAATATATGATGAAAATTATTTGTAGTAAATTAAATAGCGTACAAGGATATTTAGTCACTTGTTTGATGTTTCAAAATACGGTCATTATAAAGAAAATATTTTGCAAATAAATGATTACATCAAAATATTAGTGCTTTCAACTTGGTAAAAAAGTTGTATTTTATTTTTGTCACTTAATCCAATTCAAGTTCCAAGTGAATTCAATATTAGTAATGTCCGTAACAATGGTAAAAATATTTGAATACCTTGTAGTAATAAATCCGTGTGAAAATTAATCAATGTTGATATAGTTTAATGGAATGTTTTTAAACTACATCCACGCTCGGCTTGAATCTGAGAAAAATAGAAAATGCCAGAACGAGAAATCGTGGGAAACATCAACAGGTGTATGCAGAAAGTTATAAAACACTTTTTGTTTGGCCTATAAACATATTACGACTGACGAGAGACCGTCACACTTGCGCTCACTATGTGACTTATATAAGAGCGGTTTTTAGTTATATGTAATCATGGTAACGGGTAATGGAATTAGCGGCCTGTAGGTAAATTCGGTACTGTTCGAATTTGAATACCTTTTTGATGACCAAAATAATTTTTTAATGATTTGTGATTTTGAGGACGCTACTAAAATGGTGTTATACCCTGTTGCAAGAAAATTGATAATTTCATACATTTTAATGTACACCGATGTATGTGTACCGCTTTATCTGAGATTTGTCATCCGATTGGGTTTGTTTGTAATTTGATATGTAAGTTATCATAATATACAATCAATTCTTTCTCTTTTCATCTTGATTTCTTATGTATCTTTTTTACAAATCAAAACTTAATGTTTCATTTTTATAAATGCATATTTATAGTGTAATGACAGTACATTCATGCGGCAGTTTTTTCCCGGAACGTGCAGCAAACCCACAGGATAAAATTACGCGCGAACGGACACCGCGCAAAAACTAGTACGTGTAAAAAACTTGAAGATGAAGGCAAGTAATGAGCTAGATTACGTACTAAGGATATGCTGAGTGAATCACCGTGGGAAGCTGCGCAGGTGACGCGACGCGGCGCCTACACACCTTAGCTGCGTACTCAGCCTGTTAGAACGGTCACCATTCATTGCTAAATGTTTTGGATTCTCCCAATCTTTGACGACAGAAAAAAATGAAATATTTTTAATTCAGGATCATTCGTACAAAAAGAAAAGAATTAACAAGGAAAACTAAAGGATCCCCAAAATATATTTTAAAATGTGTATCTACTAATATTAGGTCAACTGGGCCTGCTTAAGCGTTACTAAATTGACGAAAGAATTGACGTCAATATTTTTGCCGTTATTTAGAATTGCCGTTTTTATTTTAATTATTTTACGTGTACATAAAGAAATTGCATTTGACTTTATTAAATACCCTAATTAGTGTTAAAAGGCTTAATTGCAAATGTCCTATAAACTACGATACGATGGTGACCATCGCGATGCATCACACGGTTGAGTATGCAACTCATCTGGTCCAGCTACGAGTACAATTAACGTGTTTTTTTATTAATGTCACTGATCCGATGTCGGCCGGCGATTAATCATAAACAAGTATAGGTTCCCAGACAAATCGAACTTGAAACCTTTTAGAAAATATTAATTGCTGTTTAATAAAAACAAATGAAAAACATTAAGTAAAATGTAGCTTAAAGCTAAGATACATTTTGCACTCATTTTCATTTAGCCAAAGAGATTGTGAAATAATTTGTATAATATTTACGGGTTTTGAAACGTAATACTGCTGAATAGATTTCCATTTCGTAAGAAATGCTTGTATGGCCCACAAACATCTGCATAAGTGTGGGTGTTGTGACACCTAAAAGTATGCCATAGCTTCCGATACAACACAACACGGATAAACACATGACTTTTTTTTTATGTCGGATCAGTAGTCTTAGCGCTGTTGGGAGTATAGCTTATTTTAATTAAGCAATTTTCCAAATTAGACAATTGTTATCTTTTTCTGGTCGTACTTTAATTAACAACGACTACTAATAATGCTGCCAATGAATACAGGTTTTTACATGATTAAGATGATCAAAGAAGTGTTACTGTAAAACGGTTACTAACATTTAATAGCATAGCAGGAACTAAGTAAATTTTAATCATGGAAAACCACCAATAAATTACAAATACTGCACATAAGTTAAATAACATTACATTAACAAGCTATAACATAAAGCATAGAAAAACAATTTCCTTGTTAGCTGACAAGATTCAAAGGCAATTTAATGTAGCAATTCCATGTAATTTACTCAGTGAGAGAAAAACTATGATTAATAACACTATCTCATAATTTTCAAGGTTTTGCAACAAGATTGATGATACAAAGAGGATAATACCATTGGCTCGGCATAATTACACTCAGATGTGTTTTTAATCATTCAATTTGAATAGAACACGTAAGTTTGGTATTTAAGTTTTTGTAGAAATTGGTAATTATTTTTTGTGAATCAATTAACTTAGCAGAAACCTAAAAAAGTTCCATACCTAAAAACTCTACTATGACTTTTCTCTTACAACCTTTCTGCTCTCAAGGTGCAAGCAACATTGCAAAGATCCCAAGGTGTTTGGAAGACCAAAGAAGACTGAGATAGTACTCTATATACCAATTATTTGATTCGATTAATCTATCGTCGATCGTATTCTGTAAATAAAATATTATTCATTTCCTAATATTTTCGCCAGTTTTTGTAAATTGTAATATAACAATAATGGTTTTTTTCCCAATGAACAGTCAGTTGCAATATGACAAACAAGCATCCATGTGTAGACCACCGAAACACATTAAATACGATGACCACACGCATTGCCTTTCACAGTTCTATTGCGTTACCTCCACAATTAAAACATGCAACTTGAAACAGATTTTCACGGATAAAACAGCAAGCGTACGGCGCACCGTTCACGGTTTAATTTCCACAGTTTTATTGTAAAGCCACAAAACATCAAATAGTGAGGCGTCGTAAATAAATACGAACGTAATAATGTACATAGTCGTAGTTGTAACCCTTCCAAATATTGTTGTTGCGAGTCAATAAAACTGGCTGTTTTTATATTTGACTATAGTGCGTCTAATGGTGAGAGCAGTTGCGGTTGGTAATGTACTATTATTAATAGCTTCCCATTAGGTGAAATGATTGCTCTGAAGCTATCTGTCTATCTATTCAGCCTCAAGAAGTCTACTGCTGTACATAGGCCTCCCCCAAGGATGTTCACATCGAGCTGTTGGAAGCGGCCTGCATCCAGCGACTTCCTGCAACCTTAACCGGGTCATCCGGCCACCTTGTAGGCGTATAATTGAATAATTGAAGCTATAATAAATAATTGGTCATCATAAAGGTGTGGAATTCTGGAAGATAATCATCGATAGAGATACTACCGTCAATTGTTACACGTATTTTAAAAGGCAAATGTCCTTTTTTGTTACTTTGTTCTTTTTACTATAGTGAAACAACAATTCTTTCAAAAAACGTTTTCCACTTGAACAATAACAACAACCTTGTCAACGGTTATTTCCTGCGGCGGCAGTATTGATCAAGATATGATATTGTAATTTATGCTGCGTGTGGCCTAGTGCCAGACTCTGCTCGTACTATCGCGTTTACGGTCAAGCTCTATTTGTTTACAATGAAAACACATTTGCCGCGTCTGGTGTTTGATCTGTTTTAATGGAGGTGGAAAAACAATACGCGTACGAATCTCAACGGATTGTGTTTAAACATTCCTAGTCCGATTTACTTTTATGTGGTCACTAACAGACTTACGCCGTTTTAAGTACATATTTGATGGTATTTTAAGATTTTTATTACTGATCTTGCTTCTCTAGTGGATTAACTAACTAATGTTGTGAATATTAATGTCTAATCTATCTATATGATTCGAAGGATGTTATCGCCCAGCGGCCCAACAAAAAAGAAATAATTGCTGCTTTATATATTTTTGTACTTTTTACAAGTCATATTATAAATATAACATAACAAATGAATGGTTTTAAAATAATTAATAAGTATATTCGATTCTTAAAATTTTCAGATATGAAATAAAAAAAAACAAAAACACTGGCTACCAACATGCAACCACTAAAATAAGTAAAAAGATAGGCTGCTATAAAAAACATATGATGATCTAACACTTTCGCAGCGGGCGATCATCTAATCAGCAATAAAAGAAGGCAATAGACAGTGTTGGTAATTTGTAAACAAGTTAAACGTCACGGGGAGTGGCGATGCAAATCGAGCGTGGAAGTGCACGTCCGGCCCGCGCTCGGATGTCCTTCCGCGCGGAAGATTTGGAACAAGGACGTGGGAACTGGTTTAAGTGATATGATATTTTATTTCCTTTATTAATTTTCACAAGTGGGCCGGCAGCGACTGGATGCGTAAAGCAGCAGACCGGGCTCTGTGGCGTACCTTGGGAGAGGCCCTTGTCCAGCAGCGATCTGCAACGGGCTGATGATGATGATGATTGATAGCGAGTGCCACTGGTTTATGTAATATTCGATAGGGTGATGATTTGTTACAATTAATTTCGAAAAATGGACATGCTAAGTCATAGACACCAGCTAGAAGTATACTGCACGCTGCTTTCGACAGGCCGTAGAAGAGAATGGATATCTTATTTTTTTTATTTACAAACAAAAAATGAAGAAACACATACTTTTACCACATTTCCTAAAACTTTTTTTATCAGTGGATATTGGGATGTGCGTATATTTATGTTCTATATACAACACTGTAGGGCATTTAATTTCCTATTGGTCGCGCAATTAAACATCCAAGGCGATTCCTAATTAGGTACATTTTTCACGGTGCAGTGCAGGGTAGCATTTAATCAGGGTGTAGTATTAAATCCACCGAAGCAATAATGATCAAAAATCGTGGCCTTTTGACTTTCACTATGTGTCTCATTAAGAGTTTCAAAGTCGCTGAAACGGCAGTACAGAAGACTGACAGCAGCTGACAGCAGAACAGCACTTGGAATTTCCTGCAAGATCGAAATGAGGATTAACAAGACAAAAAAAAACAAATAAATGTAACCAAAATGATTACAAAAGGTTTTTTGTTTTTCTATTATCGGTTAATAGTTTCACAAAGTCATTATAAAAAAAGTATTTTTCTACAATAAATGGAGACGATACAAATGCGTACAGGTGTATAGATTGTTCCGCTGTATGTCCCTCGGCCACGCATGGTGCGACGCCGCGACTAACAACCAAGACGGCATAATCAGTGTGTGCCACCGTGACCGACCTACAGTGCCTTATGCTTTTTGCTAACTTATATTAAATTGGACGTCTTGTGTTAAGTGACCGCAGTTCCTTTAAACATGTATGGGGAACGTAATATACATTTCTTTATCAATTCAAACAAGGTTGTACTCGTAATCAAACCTATTTAATAAAGGAAGTTGGGGAAGAAAACGAATTCAAGCGTACTTTTAAATGTAAAAGTTGACTTGTAATCATACTAGTGTTTCAGCCCTTATAAGTATACGACTTATGGAGACAATTCACATCTCTCAGAAGCCAGATGCGCACTAAACATGACGTCACAAGAGGCTCGACAAAATGCCGCAAAGGGTGTTGACACAAATCCGACGTGTCACAACATGTTTGGATTTGCACGGCAATTTTACAACAGTCGTTTTTCTCTTGTAAAATGCATTAAAATATTGATTATTCCGTAACATTGTTGCAGCAGAATTACGGCCATCTGTCGCGACTAACATTAAAGCTCAGAACAAATTATCGCCATAATACAACGTATGAAAAAATGTAAACCGTTTTTAACAGTTAAATATCATTTAAAGTCGTTAAATCTCACTCAAGTGTCGAGCAATCAGCCAAATGGGACTTCCTGCGAGGGTGACCACACACCAAAGATCCTTTCGTCTGGCTCCTTGCCGTGATTATCCTTGAAGTCGTTTCTACCTTTAGGGTGTGTACACACCGTGATTCCTCGACGCACCTTTATTCATAATTCTTGGACACGCTCTGATGCCTCTTGGTGAATGACCGGTGAGAGTCGGAAAAAATGAATCACAGGATTCATGGTGTCTAAACACGTACCTAATGAACGGCTTCGTGAAACACCATGAACGTTAATTGATGCCATTTTAGCAGTTTATTTATGTAGTTCAATGTGGTCTGTTGCTTTTCAACTACCTATTATTACCCAAACGTATATTGTTTATATTCTCAATAATATTAAGTAAGAAAATATAGCAAATTAATATAATCAACCTTCATTAACCAATAGATTATATCGCCAACAGACAACCACTTAAAGAGCATACTATAAAGCCATTCCAAAAGATTTCATCAATTTGTTGTACACGAATTCAATCATAAGATTTGTACCATCAAGTCATATTCCCCTACCTCTCACGTTGATAGTCAGCAACGGAAACCGAAAGAAAACATCAAAACGTCTTCACTGTGCTTACCACGACATGTACCGAGCAGTCACTGTGCAATTTGAGCAAATGACGTCCAATTACGTAAAAGCGTCTGCGCACTGCACGCGTCAATTAGACGTGGCGCACCTGGCCCGCGCACGATCACGCTCTTAAATCCTTACCACCGTGGGTACCGAACTATCTCGATCTATATTTATTTGCTGCACGGATTATGATTTCGACAATTGGTAATGGTGAGGTTATCAGTGTATTGAGCAGGCGTAGTTATTGCGTGTGTGACTGAAGTCCTTGAAGGTAATATCGGGACACATAATAACATTACTTTTGTAGAGTTTGCCGCGATTGTGGTTTATTTCTTAGTTCTCGATATTTCGATGACTTTACAATATTTGGGTCCAAAGTTCTATGACTATCTAACTTTAAGATTATGCAAGCGTTAAAGAAAATCGAAAGATAGTTAATTATGATCTAATCCACGAAATAGGAGCTTACAATATCGTTAAATATTGTAATAGGGTTACTGTGTAATCGGTGCCACCTACGGTCGTTGTTATGAAGTTTCAATTGTAATTATTGCTATGCAAAGTATGCATTCTCTGCACATTCATTGCATAGTTTACTATGATGGTATACGCAAAGTTTTACATGATACATCTATGCATCCGTGGATATATCTTCATGTTTTTATTACTGTTTAGATTACTACTACAATCGATTATTGTGCGTGAGAAGAAACGATTAATCAAAGATGTTAAATTGAGCGCGGTACTCAATTTACTGTTCACTATGCAATGAGGTCTTCACTCTTATAATAATAAAACCTGTAGTTAGAAAACATCCGTCATCCTAGATATTCGCCAGATCTGACTACTACAATTTGGATAATGTACTGCAAGGAGAAAAAATGTTGGGAAAAAAAGTTTAAAATTCCTTTGAAAACTATAGATATATATAATTTTCAAACCCTTGACAACGTCCTTGGCGCAGTTGGTTAGACGCCAGCTGTGAAACAAGAGGCTGCGGGTTTGATCCCCGCACTGGGTGTTTGTGAGACCGCAAATTCTCTCGTAGTTTCTGATACCCACGATACAAGACTCAATCTTAGTGTGGGGTCAGGACTATGTGGTGATTGTTGGGTGTATTTATTTATTTAAACTGCATTGGAGCCTTTCTTCCCTTTGACCTGATGTTATCACAGCCTTTCTCCGAACCTATTCGCCGTACATTTACCGTCTTGCTTTGTATCACTGTTGACACCCATATTTTCAAAGACAATTGTGAGCCAGTGTTTTCATATTACCTACCACATTGCAGCTACTGTAAGCCAAGATCATAAGGTACACTAAGTACAGAAGCTTGGCGAATCTCTTAGGGAAACTAAATTATCTTTAGCACTCATGAAAATTACATACATACATAAACTCACGCCTTTATCCCAGAAGGCGTAGGTATAGGCGCTACCAGGACACCTACATTTCGCCTTGGATGTTCCATCCCATGATGTGATAAGGGGCGAGCCTATCGCCATACCGGGCACAAGTTCCTGACTCCGAGCTGATAAATGAATAGAAACCCCAATATTACTTTGCCCGATGCGGGAATCGAACCCGAGACGTCAGTTTTGTAATTGTACCCTAGTACAACTACGCCACCCAGGCAGTCTCATCAAAATTAATCCAAACAAAATAAGTAGGGGTAATTAAAAAGTAATAATTGTTTTATTTGTCTGCTAATAGAATTAAATTTGGTCATAAACAAAAACATTCTCCCAAGTACAATAAACTGTATAGCTAATTGTGGTACCTCCATTGCGACAACTTGGCGGAAGCAACGATTACTGGACTAATGAGGAAGCAGTTACTGCGCTCATCCCGTGCAGCGGGCAATGGACAATTCACTGCTCCCAACCCACGGACCTTATATGAACGTTTATGTACAGTGTGTAGGACGATAATACACGTAAGTTATTGTGCAGTATTCAGTATTTTGATTTACAAATTATTGAGATTTACGCCCTTGAATAGTGGTATTTTGAGAAGTCTTTGAATGTGGTTATAGTGTTGCAGTTGAGTAAACTGGAGATTATTATAGATTATGATAGTTTCTGATTATCAGAATCTTTTCGGTACTATAACGCGTAGAATCTAAACAGACAGTTGTTGATTACACAATCATTTATGCCGTGTAAAGCTTGAACCCGCGTCCTCTTATACCACGGTTGGTTTTACGCCAATAGTCATTATTTTTGTCTTTCTAGTTTTTTTTTATTTCTATGGTATGAAAAGGCCGCAAACCCGCACTAGGCCAGCGTGGTGGACTATACCACCTAAACCCTCAAATCGTTCCCTCGATTGTAGAAGAGGCCCGTACCGTGCAGTGGGACGTATAGGGGTGATACAATACAATACAATACCTGGTTTTACCCCGCCCTCAATCTTCCTACACGACATCAACCTTGCGTTATTTAGCCGAACTTGAGGTTACGGCCTAGCTATGTTAAGCCTGATAAAGAAATTATAAAAGTATATTGAGAAATTTTGATTCCACTTTCTTAGGTATGGAATTCCAGTGTAATCTTATACCCAGCTCACGACATAGTGCCGTTTCTAATGCGATATAAAAATCATTCCACATTTTAAGACAAAAATCTCATCGGTTTATAGCATACCTTACATTTGGACGGAGTGTAAAACAAAATGAAATACTTACTTACATTTTTAGTAATAAAACTGTCTTAAATTTAGTATTTTTTTAAGTAATTTATGAGACACATGCCGCATATAAGCTCCTCAATAGTCTTAAGCATCTTATGTTACTATTTATTTGACATACATGTTAGTTTTAAGGAGATTGTTAGAGCGATCTAAAGTACTTATAATATTTAAGTAAAGGATTAGCGGTGCGTAAGATCCGTAAACATTTACATATATGATGGTATTAAGAGTATTATGAGACATATTTCAAAAATGACATACCAATAACTATCCCTAAATTCTTGAAATCGTTACTGTAAATTCTTACTTTTTAAATATTTATTGGGTGTACTTATATTGTGCTAGTGGGTTTTAGTAATTTTGCCGACCCAATCAAAAATATGTGATAAAACATCAGCTTATAATTTTTTCTTAGAACAGAGAGCCCAAATTATAAATTTTTAAACACATTTGCTATTCATTATATTATATCCCTATTTAGACTACTTGTACCAACGGGCCCTGTGGCGCAATGGATAACGCGTCTGACTACGGATCAGAAGATTCCAGGTTCGAATCCTGGCAGGGTCGAAGTTTCCTTTTGGTTAAATTAGTTACAATGGCGCTTGCTAAATGTTTTTTAAATCTGTGAAATATGATTCAAATCATTCCATTTTATACTCTCTGGCACACATATAGTCTGGTAATATAACATTAAGTTTACGAGTTTTTTATCAGTTTACTCGTGGTCACTAGTCACTACCCGATGGCAGATGTCATGTCAACTATCCCCTTATTATGCACAGATCTTGAGAAAAAACACTTACATTTACCAACGGTCAACCATGGTCTGCCGGGTTCGAACCCACTGCCTACTGACCCGTCGCAGTGGGAACTTAACCTTAATCAAAGACACCTGCCCCACACCGACGTGGGGAATCTTAATCATGGGAATCATTTTTATTAGGTTAGGGACCTCGAGTTTATTTAACGTAACGGTGGAACAATGAGTTTCTTTATATTTAGTAGCTTTTTTGTATTGTGAAATATTTACTTGGAGTTATATGTCAGCGGGTGGGGTGCTGAGAAATTTGAAATCGCGAATTATAATGTCAAGACATCATTATTTTATTGTTCCCGATCTTTTAAAGTTGTAGTGTATTTCTGATATATTTTTACAGTTAAATGCAATGCAATATTATGATTATACTTGCAGTTTATACTTTGATTTGATGTAGGTATAATATTTAGAAGAAAATTACTGGCATGATTGAAATAACTCAAATAGAATTTAAATTTTCAATAGCCAACTATTTTTAGAAAGAGGATCTCATTAGTTCTTTCGTAGCATGGTTTTTCGTAAAACCACTAACTTAGTGACAAATTATTCTGGCAAAAAGTCTTGTGAGAGAAGAAATGTACATTGTACCTCAGTGTGCCTGAAAATATATACCTACCAACACTCGCATCGTATTAAACCTATGAACTACTTTAACACCTCCTTACAATACCAAACTTAAGATCTATGACGAATATTGGAACTAAAATAAAAACCAATTAGATTCTTATTGAAATAATCTGTTTCCAAACCGTGCTATTAATTATTTTTATTTGTAATACTAAAGGTTGTTATTAAGCGCACATCGACACCATTTGTCCGTACAGACATACGGTACTGATCCCGCTAATCTCGCAATTGCGAAACGAAAGTAAACAACCCTTTACCGCTACGGTAAATGCGCGCCAAATGCCAAACATTTGTCAATGGAGTGGCCGACAATGGGCCATTCATACCCGCACCTGTACGGCATCCACGCGTATGTTCCCTCACCTGGTAAATCTCACCCCTCGGTGCCGTGAGGGTTGATACACATGCCAGGCGGCTGCTAGCGACAGATGCTAAAATACGTTGACTGTTGACTGCTGCTGTTCTTCCATTGATTTCATTGTTGTGTCGATGACATTATGAGAGCAATTTATTGTTGCTATCGTGATCTCGCGTTTTGCGATTTTATAATTTATGCAAAGTTGTGACGTTTTCAAATGTTCAATGACCAGTTCACTGTGCTTAAAAATGAGAATAATATTTAAAAATAAATATTGTATTGTATTAAACTTACCATCTTCATTTCAATGTGATCTTTTTTGAGGTACAATGAGAAAGACATATACACTGGGTCAGTGTTGGGCCCCTACAGGCTGTGAATGGTGATAATGATAACCTTTTTACAAATATTTATGCTCATGTTTGTAGCAAATTTCCTTTTTAGTTCACTTTTTTTAAAAGTCAATAGAAAACAATTTATATTTTCTATTAAAAGTATTATGTATAAAAATTGTTTTAATATTGTAAAATATTTCATCATTCTTTATTCGTTGCAATAACCATAATAAAGGTGCCAAATATAAAATATTCTTATGAAATATTTCGTAAAAATATTGTACTTACTCTTAGTTTGAACTTTAACTTAATAAAATACTAAGTTATAAGTACGTATAATTCTAACATTGATTTATAGAACCAAAAGCATCAGAGTCAGCCGTAAGGACCTGGTTTCCTAGGTTTTACACTTTGCTTAGTACTTTGCACAGTTGCCCAAAGCTATATTTTGGACACGGCATGATATTGCCATAAGTTTGTCCCTATCACCTCATGGGTTAATAATCAAACAAGAATCTGATAATTTAGAATATTTAAGTTGAAATAAAAAAAAAACACTATATAGCAAACTGGCCATAATGTAAGTATAAATAAATTACAAAAATTCATCCCGCAATCCAATTAGTGCAGTTTTATTGGACATAATATTTATTTAGACTTACACATTCTTAATATAAAATCCTTTTGTTACAGTTAAATAAGTAAAAAAACAATAAAAAAAATCTGAGAAATGTAGATGCCACCAGTAGCCCATCTGTTCATCCCATTGACTACATACGCGTGAGTGTGTGTAGTACTCCTACAACACAAGAAAGTCAGTAGTATAAAACAAATTTACGTCACAGTGGATAACACTCGGGGATATAACACTCCCGCCCTAAACACCCTAATTGCTATTACGAGTACTTACATAAAAATTTTAACAGATTGGCGTCCCAGCCGACCTCACAACTGCTGCAACAATCGTGACATCTGCCTCTACACACGGCACTATTGCATTGTTATTGATCGTTCATTATGTTAGTTTATTTCACTTAGAGCAGATATTCCCGTCGACATGCAATAATTATTCGTCAGATACTACATGAGCAATTTAAAAATTAACGATGATTCAGTACAAATTTCCAAACGTGTCAGGTACTCTTATATTAAGTCAGATTACAATTTTACTTTAAATTACTTTTTTTCAGATAATTACGATCAGACAATGAAAAAATCTGCCTCTTGAACATTTTTTGTTATAGATCTATCTATCTATATCTATATCAGCCCATATACGTCCCACTGCAGGGCACGGGCCTACTCTACAATCGAGGGAATCGATTGAGAGTGGTTAGGCCATATAGTCCACCACGCTGGCCTAGTGCGGGTTGGCGGACTTACATACCGTAGAAATTGTTTAACATCGCTACGGTATGCAGGTTTCCTCACGATGTTTTCCTTCACCGTTATAGATCGCATGAAAAAAATTCGGTACATACACTCGGTATCTTGACTAGGTGCATACGAACTTGTTTGTAAAGATTAAAGCGTGAATCACATTTACGTCAACATTAATTTTGATTACTATAAGTGGTATGCGGAGTCAATATATACACACATAAACACATATAAAAATATTTAACACTTACGTGGGTATCACAGATCACTGCCTTTCCACCTGTATACAGTGGTGGCCAAGCGGGCGGCTACGAATGGGCCCATTAATTTACTATTTATATAGGCCTTCAACATACTGATACTGACGAGCACGGGTCTGTTCTTATTATTATTTATTATTCATTTTTTGCACTATGGAGAAACAATTACAGTAAAGAAATTACAAAATAATAATAGTACAAGAGGCGGCCTTATCACACTAGGCAATTTCTTCCAATGGTTGCCTTTTGGATGGAAATATAAATAGGAAAATGAGAGGGCAATTCAAGGTGTTTGATATAATAGTAAATTGGCCATAAAATTGGGAGTTTTTTAAAGAGGTGGACAAGTCATTTAAGAACCCAGGACCTCAAAATCACAGCCTGTACACACTGCCCCTATAAGCCAACCGCTCATTACTCTTACATAAATTGTTGATCATATAGACAATACAAGTAAGACTTCAATATTATGATGTCGATAAGCTGCGATACGTGACAAATGGCTAGATTGAACGCATTCGCCGCGCTTCTTGTCCAATCATCTTTGTATATTCACTGCATTGTGTATGATATCTAACGGCTCGATCAGTACATGATATTTGCTATTATAATCACATTATCTCGGGATAGCATCTGCGTAACCGTGGCGAGGCGATTCGATATGTTTGACGCGTGTTTACTAACATCGCCGTGTTTGTATGTAAATCGAGATCTGAAGATTCACTGACACACACATATTAAACATTGATGCATTAGAATCTCCTTTGGAAAATATTGCACATTGAATTCAACATAATGACTGAACTCATGAAAGAATACAAAAATAAGACTGATATTAAATTTAATGGACTAAAAAAATACACAGATACAACTTACATTTATATAATTATTTTACTACACTCTTATTCAGAACGTCACATGTCCCCCCGCTGTCGACTGCAGCTCTCTATGAATCTCCTTCCTTATGTATCTCTCGAATAGCATCTTGATCTGCTTTAGAATATACGTTGCCGTCGCAAATAACAGAATTATTGCGCCAATCAGTATAATTAAATCGTGGATTGTATATTCCTCCATAACTTCTGTGTAAGCGTGTCCACCCATTGCGCTTGCGTCACTTCAAATTACATTAAATATAATTATTCGATTACTAATAAAATACTTTAGCAACGTGACAATTTTGTTTCACGCATCAGCAATATTATTGTTAAAGAAGGTAACTGTTTCAACGTATTTGATTTCGCGGCATTTAACACCGCAATTATTCGGAAAATATGAACTAATTTTTCTACTGGCAAAGCATGCACTTTTATTTTTTAATTTGGTTTGTGTAAAATGCTCACACACAATGTTAGCTTTATATGATTATCATCCCGTAATAAAACTAGTCTTGAAATTGCTTCCGGCTTTGTAAGTAATAATTTGTAATTACTTAGTTATTTTCTCTGAGTCTGTAATGCATTCTTATAATTTCAAGTTTTAAAATACTTAAACGTATACGTGACATATTCTGAAACATAAACAAAATTGTATACAGGAAAAAAACTGAAGAGCAAAATTGCGATTTGCGTTACAATCAATTCGTGCATATTTACTGCGTGCAAACGCAATGTTGGTTTAATATTAGTGCACAATGCAATTGTCATTTCACAAGTTTATGAGTCGACAATACAATACAATTAGGTACATGAATCAAAGTATTTTATCGCGACAGTAGGTATGCGTTCGGTGTCTTAGGGTCAGATTGCGCGGCGCCGTGGCGTCGCTTGTTGCGTATGCGCATGTAGGAAACTGACACGAATGTGTTATGTATGCAACTGTAACTCTGTGACAGAAGCGATTATATGTTAATTATAATTTAGTTATTAAATGGTGGTTACTAGTTATGTTTTAGATACGTTTTAATGGTAGAGTTTTACATGAGAGTTTATGTCCTATTATTTGAATATGTACGTATTTCAAATGTTACTCAATAAATACACCTGCAGTCTTCTGTCGTGGCCATCGCAAGTTACCAAATTTGCTACCAATTTAAATATTAATTAAAGTCAAAATAGTTGTGTGTTCGATGAAATGTTCTAACACGCGGCTTCTCCTTTCACTGCCAGTTTCTTGCCCGCTGAAGCACAAAGCTTAAAAATTAAAAGCATCCCGACCTGGGATTCGAACCCGAGACCTCAGCTTTGTAGTCGCACCGTACTACTAGATGTATTATTAGATGTATACTCGTAGTAGTATTAGATGAACAGTAGGTCTGCATCTGTACCCGGAGGATAGAGAAATAACATTTAGTATTTACATTTATGCTTTCTATGTCGACTGATAATTTAAATTGATTGACAAAATCCGCATTACTGCTATAGAAGCGGCGGCAAAATATTGCAATAAGACGATATAAATTCAAAACATAACGAAGATACCAATTGCCATCAAAACGTTACGTCACAGACGTTTCTATGTAAACAATGTGTTTATCTGAGTTGTAGTGAATGGATGTTTAATTGGTGTTGGTGTTGACGATGCAGGCAGCTGCGGTCCATTGATGTCGCAGCTGTGGCCTGACCCGCGATAACCCGCGAGGCGCCGGCGCGGCCACCGAGCAGAGTACCGCGGTCTATCCATTCATCTACGATTATTGCGCATCGCTGTGTTGTACTAGTGTGGAGAAGAGCGATGTTGCTATGAGGAAGGCACTTTATAGTTTACACTACCATACTACTTTGTACTTACAAAGTTTCTAAAGATTGATGTGATTTCTTGATTGGATTCTCTTTGTTAGATATGGTTTTTGATGCATTTAATGTTCTTGGAAACTGCTCTGACCAACGCGTAGCTGAAACTAATAATCACACATCTTTACCAATTCTATGGATGGTTCTAATGGGAAAAAATCAGGAAAAAATGACCGGGCAAAAGGCAAATAATATTTTTCAAACTAATACCTTTGCAGTGTACCTTCTCAGGCGGAGATTCTCAGAATTCTTGGGAACTGACTAAGTTAAACCACATACCAAAGTTTGGAACTATGGCTCCTAACTGCCTATTCACGTGGTTTCAACGCACTGTTATTAAGAAATGTAATCATCATCGGAATCGTGCCTACTCTTATCTTCTTTAAAATTTCAACCAAACGAAACTATTATGTTCGTTTTATCTCCTCGCATCGCACAAACAGTGTCACAAGGACAGCGTACATCAGCTGTTAGCGTCGCGCGCGATTAGTCTCAATTGTTAAGTATCACGCGTTTTAATGACGATGCTTATGCAATAACATCCCAATGAAGATACTGTTACTCGCAGCACTGAATCTAATACTGCACTAATAGATACAATGACTGCCTCGGTGGCACAGTTATACTACGGTACGATTACAACGCTAAGGTCTCGGGTTCGAATCCGGGCAAAGTGGTATTGGATTTTTCTATTCATTATCAGTCCAGAGTCGGGAATTCGTGCTCGATATGGCGATAGGCTCGCCCCCTATCATATCGTGGGACGGAACAAACAAGGTGACACGTGGGTGTCCTGGTAGCACCTCTGCTTAGCTCTCTTGGGAAAAAATGCGTTAGTTTATGTATGTATGTAGATACACAAAGTCACCAGTCTTTATACTTAAGTACATTAGAGTGGCTAGTTCCTGTTTTCTGCAATAGTTTTTTAAACTATGAATGAAGTTGGAATTAATATTTGTAAAATTCAATAAAGCTAATTAAAAAAGTAAATTATTCTTTAACTATTCGAATACCTTGTTCGCATGCTCGATCTAAATGAAATTTAATTAAAAATCCAACCGTCAAAAGTATGTACATTTTAATTAAAGATGTTGATTGAGAATACTCAATACTTCGATTGAGAATTGCCGATTGGGTCGGCTATCGCGATTTCATTCCATCGTTTATAGAATTCCGCAACACAACACCTATGGATACTTGGAACCCAACAAAGGCCTTTGTTTCTTCGGTATTTGGACCCAGGTTTTCGCTTATAATATTTTTTCTCTTATTGCATTCCCGTACTGCTGAGCCAACGGTCATTTTAAACTTAAACTGGTTTCGCGCTTTTAAAATCAGCCCACTTTGTAGCTTTAGTTTTATGTCTCGCGAATTATTTATGCACAAGTTTAGTTTTCAACAATAAAACGCAGAAGTAAGAATATCCGCTTATTATGATGTTATGTAATTATTCATTACATATTAAATAACAGAATGTTAAACGGTGACGCTAAATATTTTTATAATCCAATTTAATTTACAATTTTATATTTGAATAATTTATAGAAAATATAAATAATATAAATACTTAACAACACAGAAAAAAAAACAACAAGAACAAGTAGGTATAGCTCAGCTTCCACGACGGTACCTATATAACTCAACCGAACATCGCATTTTTTTTCCTATCAACACTTACATCCACAGAGTAAACTAAAATACTAAGAAAAAAAACGGTAAGCCTTCAGATACAGTATATTACGAAGAAATGTAAAGAAGCAGGGTCAAGTGTAGAGCGTTGTGGCGGAGCTGGGACATCAACCGAAGCGGCGCGGCGCGGCAGAGCGGCCTCGATCAAAACAAATTGTTTACTGGAATGACTGCACGTGTTGTCCACTACACTATCATTGTAACGAGTTTTGTGTGCTATTATGTTGGTACAGAAAGTTATGTTCCTTTTTTGAAATGTTCTGAATTCCTAAACTTCAGATAAATGATAATAATATCTGACTATTACGTATTATAAAAGGACAGCTTTGGAGCTATTAATGCAATTCTCACTTTTAATTTCTTTTTATTTTTATCCAACGAATATTTTTTATTTGACCATAGGAAAACTTGTTTTTTTTTTATTGCATACGAATCAAATAGCTCACTTGATAGGTAAATTCATTCAAATGAAGAGTATAGACTACCATGACTTTAAAGATTCAGTATAGACAAGAATCCATAGTTGTAACGTTAAATAACTAAAGTTTTTAAATACTTAATCAATGTTATCTCAGACCTATTATTATCATTGGGCTTGCAAGGCTGATGTTTATATCATGCAAATGTTATTAACAATACCCCTCAATAAAATTTGATGGAACCGGAAAATACATTTATTATGTTTCCTTGTAGCTATAATGCATAAGGTTTAATGTCTGGAAAATTTGGTACTCCAATTTAAATCACTAAAGCTTTACCCGCTAAATTTTTTTTTTTACACCTAACAGACACATACATATTCCTGACCCCACACTAAGATCAAGTCTTGTGTCGTAGGTATCAGAAACTAGGAGAGACTTTTCGGTCTCACAAACACCCAGACTCGAAACAAATACCTGTGGATCACACAAATATTGTTTCGGTGTGGGGATCGAACACGCGGCCTCACGTTTCACAGGCGGCGTCTAATCAACTACGCCACGGAGGCTGTCGAATTGATTTTATACATGGCAAAGAAAATAGTAGAAACAACGGCAAATCAAGCAGAAAGATAAATCTACACATTAGTGAGGCAGTACTTATCTTACTTCCATCGGCTACGAATAATCCTTAAAAAACCTTCCCCCTTTACGTCACAACTTTTAGTACCATAGAGCAGCTTTGACCAATGCGCAAAAATTGGATCGGTAAAAGCAGTACAAAATGTTCAATTTATCTAGAGCATAGCAACATCAGAATGCGATAAAGCAATTATACATTCGTATTGAATAAAATAAATATCGTTTAATATTCCACACAAGATACGGCCTTGCGAAGTAACTGTTTTATGGCAAATTCGGAATAACCCGCCGTAATTATGTAAATCATTGGACGTTTTACATTAGCGTTGGCCGCACAGCTGTTATAATTTGTTTATAGAGAACCAATGCTTGTCTCATACCTGTTCTAACACCTCCTTAATTTGATGTAAATGCGAAGAAAATTGATAATAAGTTAGATTTGGGTTGTAAAAAATCGCTATAAAAGGCTGTGTTTGTTTTCTAAAGAGAAGTATGAAAGAGAAGTGGGTTGGTTTTAGGTGCTTTTACGAGTTTGATAGTTATAAACATATAGTCAATTATTGCTTTAATTTAGCAGAAGATTTTACAGATGTACACGGAATAGGAAATTCTTGTGAAGGATTGAGAATGAACTGTTAATTTTCTACATATTTTACGTAGTATATTTCGTATATTATCGTAGACCGTGGTTGTATTAGAATTTTCTGATGTCATCTTGGAAAAATCATTTCTAAGTAAACGTTTTTTTACACGTATCTAGTAAGAAACCTAATAAAAGATGAATTACAGGCGTTAGTAAATAAAGCGGTAGTTCCAATATTCGATAATAAAACAATTATTATTTGTTTATTATCTACGTTTTTAATTTTAAAAAACAAGTCCAAGATCATTCCAAATATTTCCATATACATGCATAATAAATATTCAATAATTTCAATGAAATTCGAAATATTAGATGCTGCAGTGTGCACGTGCACAGATCAATCCATACATGCTAATATCCGAATTAAACAACAAATTAGTATTCATACGATGAGCTTAAATTTCTGGCAAAACCCAATTGATATCATAAAAATATCTAGGTGTGGGTGAAGGAGCGCCACAAGATTCATGATTTCATGCCACGCTAGGATCACATCTGTGACCGTGATAATCACACGAATGCTGGCCACGGTACGTCTTATCAAATCTAATCTTCGTTGCATTTGTGTGGGTTTTTTACAATTGTGCATAAACATAAATTGTACTATTTAATACACGATAATGATTACACGTTATTAATACAAGATTCCTGTAATGGAACCGTAACTCAAACTACGAGTACTTATATAATAATCAATAAGCAAATCGTCAGGAATGATTGATGACATTGTTGTTATTTAGAGTTTACAACCTTTTGAAAAAACGATAAGACGAACATAGAATCATTTTCATATTTTTAAGACGTCTCACTAAGTTTCCAACAAACCTTCACACAGGTTTAATATACAACTGCCGGACAAAATTCATCACATTTTTTTGTAACTTTTTTAAAATATTAATTAGTGCAATCGCCTTTTAAATAAACATCAGGGGTAAAACACAACTATATATAAGAACTTTAGTATTTAACTTTCGAAGTGGTCATCATCCTAGAAGTGTAGATGTTCCAAACGGAACTCGGCTAATGAATTGCGAATGATAATGAGGTGGCATTTTTGCTTCCTTCTCGCCTCGGCCTTGCACCTGGCAGCTGGCGCTATCTCGGTCAACCACTCACGTCACCACCCGGAACTAACATCTAACTACACACAGATTTATCAGTTCGGTAACGTTATTTGTATCGTGATTTTGAGGTGAAGATTTGTACGGGACATAAAAGGATTTGCATTGGATTCGAATGAAGATTAAAGTTTAAGGGGCTATTACGCCCACTCGTCTAACATTGCAACTCCAGTCAGCCAGGATCAACATTAATGTAAAAAACTGCTTACTGGTTCATAGATTTACGCGAATGTTACCTTTGAAAGAAAAAAAAAATATTTGCATTTAATCGCGGATTTGGTTTATTTTTAAATTTTTTTACTTCCCGACGTTTCTATCAGGTACTTGATAGCTTTCGTGGTCTCGGGGCCCACACGGACCACGAAAGCTATAAAGCGCGATAAAATCTGTGAAAAATAGTTTTATTTCAATTAAAAACTGCTGCTAAGCATCGAATATCAACGAATATTCATAAGATGCTACCCTTATCTTGTTTGAGAAAAGTTTACTCAGTGATAGGAGAGCCACTTATCCAATATGGAATATAATGAGGGGATGATACCTGCTGAGATCGAGGACTACCAGGCGACTCCCATAGCTGATCGCCTGATATAATTTGTTATCATCTACAATCTCAAGATGAACCTCAGATTTTTGTTCATCATGTTTGTATTGACAGTTAATTAACAAATTATTGTTCGTATTAACGCTGTTTACAAGATTTTAGCTTCGAGTCCTCCTTTTTTGTGGTTCTTAATAACGATCATAAGCAAGTAGTACAAATATGTGCAAATATTTTCGCATGAAAATGATTTATATTATGCCTTAGTGTAAACAGAGGTCGAAATACAATACGTTTGTTGTTCTGTGACCGATTGGCGATTGCGTACTCATGTAATTTCTGTCAACTACACATTCTTTATAAAATCGCAATGCAATAGTTGTCAACAAAGAATTCGTATATAAGCAAGTATTAGAATAACATAATTTAGATTGGGTTAAATATTTATTTACCTCGTATTTTTTAAAATAAAACAACTTTCTTTTCATCGAATTAATAAATCATATTATTCATCTGAGATTTTTTTATTGTCTCAAATAGTTCCTCAAACACGCATAAGTATCCATAATATATTCGTAATATCAAAACATTTTGATCGGAAATATAAAACTCGTATTTTTAAACCCTTCTTAATCGTATCTTTCCAGTGGAACGTACATGGGCTGATATAGATACTTAAACCTTTTCCTATTTCTTCAGGAATATAAGCATGAGTATGTACCTAACACTTATCAAACGCTGTGGCTAACAAAGAATTGACGTTATGTCTTTAAAATGCATACAGGTGTTCAAGGTATACATGATAGGTCTGGGTTACTTGTATAACATTTTTAAATAAATTTACATTCCTTTTTACATACAGCACCGAAAAAACTGGACAAGAAACTTATCACGCACACATGCCGACTTCATAAAAACAAAATTCGCTCTAAAAACTAGACCAACTTCAAAACAAATATAACTTTGTAATGTTTTTACGTTAAGATGAAACATTACTCGTTATTTAACCAGTTAAGTTGTTAAGATCAATCATCCAGTAAAATTTTAAAAGTATCTGCGCCCAGTAACATAATTATATTTCAATTAATGTATCTTAACTCGTTTGCTTTGTACACTATGTAGGAATTTTTCGTATGGGGAAGATAGCTTGAAGGACAAGATGTCGAGATAGATAAGCTTCACAACTCAGCTCAGTATGTTTTGGGCGCTCGTGATGGTCACGCCGGATGCCCCACATGCCACCGCAACGTCCTTTATGGGGTTGGTCTTCGGTAACATCGCCACCGTGGCTCGCCCAGGACCTCAAAAAGGCCCTTCTAGTTGACTTTTATGATAAGCTGGAGATACCGGTGGGATTAAGAAAATGGGAAAAGCCTCAGGTCATTCTGTTGTATAAGTACGTCTCAAGTATCCAATTAGCACACATTTTTTGACAGCCTCCGTGGCGCAGTTGGTTAGACGCCGGCCTGTGAAACGAGAGGCCGCGGGTTCGATCCCCGCACCGAAACAAATATTTGTGTTATCCACAGGTATTTGTTTCGGGTCTGGGTGTTTGTGAAACCGAAAAGTCTCTCGTAGTTTCTGATACCCACGACACAAGACTCGATCTTAGTGTGGGGTCAGGACTATGTATGTGACTGTTGGGTGTATTTATTATTATTATTTTGTTCAAAACTTTTCGATTAAAACGTTATCCACAGAAACGAAAAAAAATCAACCTCTATACACATCTAACTCCGTCTAAAATCATCTCTATATTACAAAACAAGGCTTACGATACGTTTCGTTCAAAAATGCGACTTTATGACAACAACAAAATCCCACGCAATTACGAATGAGTACTTACGAAACATAAGTTCGTTAATCTTAAGTGACTTCATCACTTTTGGGAATCGTCAACAATTTGTTTGACATGTGTCAGGGATTATAGGCTCGTAAAACACGATATTTATGTCCAAAATATATTGAATTTTAAACGTCGTGTAGTCAGCAACTCCGTGCGAGACCTCGTAACGAATTATACACTGACTAAATGTCACATTAATTAATTAAATTATACATTTGGGAAAATAATTAATTAGATTCCATTGTATAATAGATTGATTATCATAAAATTATGGAACCTTATTAAAAATCGAACATTCACAATTATTTTATTTTTATTACTAATTTTATATTACTATAAAATTTTAATGCATTTTGTAACCTTCGTGCGTAGTACGTTCATGCGTACGTAGAACGGCCGTCTATTTTTAGTAAGACCAAAAGGTCATAAATAATTTGTAAAGCTTTAAGTTTTAACCGTATTTTCTAGACTCTTCACAACTACTATTACGCGAACACAACAGACATCCTTGTGTTCCCAATATTTAGAGCTTAGAAAACGATGTCTTAAAAAACCTCAGCCACTTAAAACGACAATCCTTCACACATTTAACGCGCGACTTTTATAGACACAACTACACATTAAAGTTAACAAATCAAGATTAGTAACACGTTTTTAGAGTTAATTTAAACGGGCTCGAACGTCGCGAAACAAATCCCACAACAAAGAGTTATACAACGGACGGCCATAAAGTTTTTATAAGTACAAATATGAATACGACCGCAAACAATCGTTCAGCCGTGTCCTAGTCTCCGAGTGAGAGGAAACCTCGTAATTAGAACTCGGCTGTAAAATAACCATCAAACTTACTCGAGAGGAGTGTGTCGCTGTTAAATCTTCGCCAACTTATTACTGCAACTCGCTGATTTATGCTTTATCTTTATGTCTTAAGAAATAAGATCTAAAATGTTATCAGAGATGGAATTTAACAGTGACATTAAGGTGGTAAAAAATGAACCGCTCCATAAATTACGTTGTGTATGACAGAGTGCGTTGTTGCAAGTTTTTACGATCGGAAACATCGGTCATATGATTAACTTACTACATTATTTCAGTTCAGGTATTTTACGACTACAAATTACAAAGAACTTTTTATATTTTTATCTGTTCGTCGGTTTCCGCGCGTTTACCATTAAGTTAGATAATTGTTCGGCAACACCGATTACTGTATTTAAAGGCAATAACTTTAATTCCTTATGAAAGCTCGCGTCAAAACCGAAATGTTAAATTAATGTGGGTATATTTCATAATATAATATAGAATGGCAAACAATACGAATACCAAAATGTGGACAGCGACAAAATATGAACATTAATAATAAATTCCCATTACGCTGAGCAGGTAATTTAGTACCGGGGCGACTACTGGATTTCAATATTGGAAATGTGTAATACCAAGATTGATATTGGTGTAACAATAAATCGGATCAAGAGCCGGACAGCTGGCCGGCAGCTGGCCGGACACGTGCGATGGTCACGACGGGACCTCACGAACCTCAGCTATCACGACTTCTTGACATCACCGACGCTAATTAACACTTTTTTAGCACCAGCGAAACTTTGTACCAGTCGTGTTTGTCACGTCTCTCGGAGAAAATAAGAGGCTTTTACACGTTAAACTTGATAACGCATCCAGGTTAATTAGGTTTTAAAGAGCATTTACATTAAACCGTTTTTTCAGCCTCATTAAACTTTCTTTTTTTTTTACATGAAGGCTCATAATTATGAACAAAATAAGAATAGTGTCGATGTAAGTAATGTGGACAGTCATTGTATTTATTAAAAACTAAATTGTTTATTTCTTTAAATGGTTATTTCCTTACAAATACCTTTATGTACAAAATATCATTTGTTATCAGTAAAGACAATAATTTCGCCAACATTACTTACACTACAATTTTGCTAATAGATATTAATATCAATAAAATTAACAGTCTCCGATACATATTTGTCACCTGTTTTTAATCTCGTATGGCATTTTCTGCTAGTGTTGACAATTTAAATTGCTTAAATTATGATACCGAATTAATATTATCAAACAGCAATTAATAGGCAAAAAGAATCATTATGCTAAAGAGATGGATGAAGTAACGTTGGAGATGTGAGATGGCGGGAAATTCCAATATTTTGCAGACAGAGGTCGGAGGTTAATACGCGAACGTCGGCCATAATTTGCTTATACCTAGCGAACTGTAGCTTGTTGGTATTAATGTTAGCTTTGCATACGTAAAGCCTGAATCACATTTGTTAGGTAATATACACATTTTATCTATTGAAAATAGATATTTTGCACGAAGATGCGTAGCCGAGCGTAAATGAGAAATGAATAAAGGCTCTTATGATTCTCATGAAATTAGTTTTGTTTGAATAATAATGTTAAATTTATATATTATCTTATTAAGTCCCGAAGAAATATTTATATTAAAGCGCATGATTCCTCCTGTGACTTTATCCTCCTTTTCCGCACCCATATTTTACGAGTAACCTATTGTAGCAGTATTAGATACCACTAACCACATAATATATGTTACATACTATTTATCTAATATTGCTATATAATCAAAGAATACTCCATAGAAACGCATCAACAATTCCATTATCCAACAAGCATTTGATAGTGAATAGCGGGCATTGAAGGCAGATGTTTACAAACAGTAAGCGCGAGTGGGCTGCGTCTGCGCTGCGCCTATTCACTGCAGCACGTGGCCTGACAACACCCTAACAGAAACCAGAGATACTATTTATAATCTACGCCCTGTCATATAATGATGTTGTACAGCGATGACGGACCGTGTTGCTTTTCAGCGACATCGGGTAAAAATAGCGATCGAAATATATGGAGGTTTATTTTCACCTATCTGTGCTGCAATATATCAATAAAGACACAAATCTTTATGAAAAAGATTGTGTATTAGAAACATAAATAATAGGTTTATGTTGGTACATTGGTTTTATGGAGGCTTGACGGAAGCGGCCTACATGCTGCGACTTCCTACAAAGTACGGCCTTTGCCAACGCTGCGCTTACCGGCACATAACCTTCATTCGATAAGTTTTCGACTTACCTAATTTCTTATATATTAAATTCTATATGTATATTGTACATATATGTGTGTATTATTCCCTTAATATCAGGTCATTGGATGATGGATATATTTACTTAGTAGATGCTTCACATTCAACCTATTTACTTCAATATTATTATACGTACAAGTCCCATCCTCATGCCATAACGTGGGTGAAATTTAAATAATATTCCTGTAAGTACCTACATCGTTAATATGATATAAGGAGCTACTAGAAAATGGCACAAATGCCGGAAAGCATGGAAATCCTACCAAGTCTTTACAAGGTTCATGTAGTATACAACTCCAGATGATATTTGCATACTATCCAGCATGGTTTTACGCTCATTTTGCCAAAGATTACGCTCCAAAAGTACATGATATTTCATACGATCAAGGACACAAGGAAAATATTAGTATAGATGTCGTCCCTTTGAAGATACATTGCATCTATTTTGCCATTTATCTAGTAGTACGCTTTATTATATGTACAACTGAGGGCGGCTTAAAGTATAATCTGTCTACTTTTAAAAGCTCAGGTGAGGTTAAAATCCTTTGTCTATATTCTCTCTCGTTGAGTACCTAATACATCGCGGCGCGACGCTGTACCTTCAGGTCCACTGGAAGTACACCCACTACGACATGCAAAGCTTGGGTAATCAGTACAAACAGTTCTATACGCCCATTTACGCCCTACACAACATCTTAGTTGTCCGTGAAATTACAAAAATGAATTCTTAAACGATAAAATAATATAGTAAATGGTGAATATTCAAAATATAGATGCAGTATTTTGCCTCCGGAAATGCTTTACTTATTAGTAAGCATAGATAAGATAGCTAATTATTGTTATCTAGGCTCGCGATTGCAGAAAAAAAAACATTTATACGCGTATGCAATGTAAACTTCATTAAATTATGCAATTATTTGAAAAAGTATATATCTTCATGTAGTTTCTTCTAGTAAAGCGTGTGGCATACCTAAAACAAATTATGGTTGATAACGTCCGACGCCTACAAGTTGGACGGGCGACCTGTGCCCCTAGCCGGAACATTTTGAAGTATCGTATAGTAATCCTCGTATAGTAAAGTAAACGTTTCCCGCTGTGAAATTTTATTTCCAAATACGCTCACAATGGCGCTGTTTAAATTCCCATACAACATTTTACTATTACTATTCTTTTACGATACTGAAAAATGTTCCGGCTAGGGGCACTGGTTAACGTTGCAGGAAGTCGATGGATGCAGGCCGCTTCTAACAGGTAAATCTGCAGATCCTTGGGGGAGGCCTATGTTCAATAATGGATTTGCTGTGGCTGAATAAATAAATAAATAAATAAATAAATACACCCAACAGTCACACACATAGTCCCGACCCCACATTAAGATCAATTAAGTCTTGTGTCGCAGGTATCAGAACTACGAGAGACTTTTCGGTCTCACAAACACCCAGACCCGAAAGAAATATTTGTGGGCCGCACAAACATTTCTCTCGGTGCGGGGATCGAACCCGCGGCCTCTCGTTTCACAGCCGGCGTCTAACCAACTGCGCCACGGAGGATAGATACACACGCTACATAGATAGATAGAATAACATCTCTTGAAGCTAGTAAGGTTACCCTAAAAACATACAATCGCATTTTCTCAAAGGTATTTTCATCTAATTTATAGGCTACTACTTCTTTCTATGGACGTTGGACACAAAAGTGTTCTTTAAACTCGAATCTCACAGTTATATTTTATCCACTTCATCTGTCATCAAAAGTAAAAAAAAGAGCGCATCTATGGTTTTCCTGATTTCGATATTTACCACCTAGAGATCACCTATTAAAGATTAACTCACGTGTCCAAAATCCACCTCCACAACATAAAACAAGAGAATTAAACGACTCATACACAAAACATTTTATGAGCCCAAAACTCGCAGTTGTTTTTCGTAAGCGTCGTCGGCTTTACAAAGAGATGTTGATCTGTAAGTCCAGTACGTTCGCTGAGTGCGTGACGCACGTGTTTTATCTACACTGGCACTACGTGACGTAGATGGCGAGATTGCAACTATGACGCAACCATCTCTCCCTTTAAATGCAGGATAGATGATTCTATTTCTGAAGGACAATGGCGGAACGTGCCCGGAATGGTTGGCAGTTTATAATTAAACTGTTGTTAATATTCACAAAGATTTTCTGTGTATGGATTGCTAATCTAAGTAATGTGTATGAGGTATTTTAATATCGTTTCTGAGTAGTATTGGCATAATTGATACAACATTTACATAACTCACGCCTTTTTCGCAGAAGGGGTAGGCAGAGGTGCAACCAGGACACTCGCGTTTTTTCAGCGCACGATGAGATAGGGGGCGAGCCTATCGCCATATTGGGTACAAATTTCTGACCCGGGCTGATAATGAATAGAAAAATCTAATATCACTTTGCCCGACCTGGGATCCAAACCCGAGACCTCAGCGTTGTAATCGTACCTTAGTAGTTAGTACAACAGCGCCATCGAGGCACAATTTTTTTAAATTAGGATAATAAAGTAAATTTACACATTATTTTTTGATTTATTGTTCATCATGTGATATATCCCTATACCATTATCATCATCCTCAGCCAAAAGAAGTCCAATGCTGACCATAAGACTCTAGGAAGGACACACAGCAACTTGAGATGACCTGTCTGCTTCCAGCTAATTTTTGCAGCTTCACTTATCTATATTCCGAGCTAATTTTGTATTAAATATGTTATGTACGAATGGTTTCAAAAACTATTTAACTGTGGTTACAGTTGCTTGTCTATTGACCTTAGGTTGAACTATGGAAAACCAAGCGAAATATCCATTTTGTTAAATAGAAAAACTTACACAAATAAAATTAACTTTAGTAAATTAACGATATTTGAAGAAACAGAATTTAATTAAGTTTTACAAATAACAACTGTCATCAAATCAATGATCGATATTAAGTAGGTACAAGATTTATTTATATTTTCATCTACTTCAAAAATATTTACATGTAGGTACGCGTACTTACATTTGAATGAGGAGTGAATCAGAGCAATTCATAAGGCGTCGTTAGCAGATCGACACATGCTGCGCGTGCGGCGCACGTGGCGAGTGTCGTCGGAATCAAAGCCGGCCTTGTACCATTACCACATTTGACTCCCACATGCGCCAATATTGGACGTATCGCTGGGTGTTGGACTACTTCACTGATATCGAATATGGAATGTGGATGCGTCTGGCCAGCGCGGCGTCATCATGTAAAGATGCTAAAACTGTTGTGAAGTAGTGGTAAATTTGGCGATTTTAAGGAACCTGACGAAGGCATTATGGAAAAATATTTAATGTATGTTAGTGTTTTATGAGACCAATGGCTTAAAAAATTGCTTATAGTCAATTAAACTAGAAAAAGTATGTTTCAACTGTTGGTTGGTCAGTGATGATCATTACGCGCCAACATCAACTTTTGTGAAAAAGCCAAGCCGTTTTTAAGATATTATCTAGATATTTTCTCTCAATGAGTTTAAGAACGGCCTATTGGATGCAGCCTGCTTCTAGCGACCTTTTTTTATTGCGATGAAAGGCGAGATAAGTATGGCTTTCGCCTGATGGTAACCGATACGACGCGACCGCTCGTGGACAGTAGCAAAACCAAACAACACCACGAACTACAAAGCAATGCTTGGCATACCATTAGGCTCGTCATCATGAGACATAAGATGTTAAGTCTCATTATGTCCATAAGTTACTCTGACTATAATTTCAATCCGGAACACGACAACGCAGTTACACTGCTATTTGGTGGAAGAAATAGAATCTCTATCAGGACCTTCCTCCACACAGAGCATGTACGAGTATGTCCTTTGCGCTTTCCAGTACCTTTCAATCCAATAAATTCACTGAGCTATATTATGTAATACATAATAATGAGTAAATCAAAGCTGATATGAGTCGGTGTCAGTGCGCCACATGGCTCGTGTGGTAAGCACGTGGCGCGAGAGTGGCTGTCGCCGTCAATACCGCCGTTGTTACCCGCGCTAACATTTGACGAGCACATGCGCATTACGGTCTTTAATCAAAATTAGCCGGTATAAACATTGGAAACATGAATGTGATGGGCTTTAGAAAAAAATTGCGAAAGATTATGTAAATTTTGGTGGTAGAGTCTAAAAGAGAACGCACCTTTGATTTTCGATGGCAATTCTAGAATAACATTGATGAACATGATATGAAATTTTGTTAAGGATGAAGTGATGACTTTCCAAAGTTACGTGTGTTTTCATAGTTAACCATCACGAGCTTTGATTGTGAAGAAAGCCTTATACCCGAAAGTTCCTAATAAAAGTTTCGACCATATCTAATATCAACATACCTGTCTTGCTCTCATGCAAGCCCCCTCCAAAGAATTCTATTGCGGGCTATTGTCTAGGGCTGGCATTTCCTCACTTCCATATTAAACTACGGAGCTCCATATAGAGCTTAGTCTAATATTATATCCTCCAGATAATTTTAGAATATAGGGAACGGTGTTTGAGGCTCTTATGCAAACGGATCGCGTCCACAATTGCTTAGACGTCCGGCGGATGTCCCGTGCATTAGCATATGATTATTTTTAGCATGAATATTGTTAGTTACTCTCATTACCAACCAAATCACATATAACCACTTCACGGTATACAGGAAATGTTCAAACTTGGCATTTCAATCATGAGTTTT
This sequence comes from Deilephila elpenor, assembly GCA_949752805.1. Taxonomy (NCBI): domain Eukaryota; kingdom Metazoa; phylum Arthropoda; class Insecta; order Lepidoptera; family Sphingidae; genus Deilephila; species Deilephila elpenor. The sequence continues at coordinate 8,637,256 of OX457107.1, read as the reverse complement.
GGCATGTTTGTTAAAGAGAATTTGTCTTATGGCCTCATCTTATGGTACGGCAAATTGACCACACTGGCAGGTCGTGGTATGTACAGTGCGGTCAAAGTAAAATATTAAGCGACGAGAAACGTTTTCAGATCATCTCTCATCGGTAGACGCAATTTTGTCGGCATATTCTTAACGGGATTTATTTATGCTAATCCCGGAACGCCACTAACTTGAACACTATGGCCGGTTTTATACCTGTACACTGTACAGTTTTCAATATCAAGGAAGAAACAAACATATTATCAGGAGGAAATTTTGGGGTGAAAAAGCCGGGGATGGTGAGACACAGGGATAAGCACTGCTGGACATCTTATATCAAAAATATTATAAATTGTAGGTAATTAGAGATTTTCATGTAACCTTAGGTTATAATTATTGAAAACCAGTGTTACAATTCTTAACATTGAAATCAGAATCTTCAAATCAAAGTTATTATTGCTTTAAGTAATGTATAAATACACGTTGATTACAATTAACATTTCAACAGACATTAAACGTCTCAAATGAATTAACGATTTAATTTATTTCAAGACTCTTGACATTTAACTAGTCGACACGTGTGCCTGTCCCTTATCTGTCCAATCAGGAATAATGAGACAATTAATAATCTCCGAACCAAAAAAACCATGGAATTATTCTGTTCTATCGAATTGGAATGCTTACTCTTATTTGCAATATCAAAAATACATTTTATGCTTTAGGAATATAGTTTATTTTGCGTCACCTACAAATGTAAATGAAAAGTAGTCTCCAAGGAAAACTACAAACATCCAGCCGTGTCCATCTCTTACACATGGCCAATACAGATAATATAACGGATACTGCCTTGGTGGCGTAGTTGTATTACGGTACGGTTACAAAGCTGAGGTCTCGGGTTCGAGTCCCGGGTCGGGCAAAGTGATATTGGATTTTTCTATTCATTATCAGCCCGGAGTCAGGAATTTGTGCCCGATATGGCGATAGGCTCGCCCCCTATCACATCATGGGACGGAACATACAAGGCGAAATGTAGGTGTCCTGGTGGAGCCTCTGCCTACCCCTTCGGGGATAAAGGCGTGAAATTATGTATGTATAACGGATAATATTGGATAATTTTCAACGTTTTTTTATTGTAACTAACTAACTGAAACTCCTCTTTCGAGTCCTGTCATCATTTCTGTTGCTATAACATAATAATTCCACAGAAAAAAATAATTAAGTGGTTACATAACGTTATAAATGTGGCTATTCAAGTTTTCCCTTGTCAACCGGCCGATTGATACTTCCCGGGTGTCTGTCCGTCACTCGTACCACGGTGACGTATTTAGGTGAAGCTTAAAAATATGATTAAATTATTTATGGGATACGGCCAAAAAAACGTCAAGCATTTCTTAAAATTAACCGAAAGATTTATACGATGAAATGTTACGTGGTTTTGAGTACGTGGAATATATTTCACGTTTTAAAACAAGGTAATTTATTGTCTGTATTGTTACAGTGGAATTTATTGGTTTATATTTTAGTAACTAAAAAGATTTTCTAAATTACGATTTTTAAAAATCTGTGTATTTTTCTCGAGATATTAAGGTAATTGTAAATGAATACTGTCAAGGGTTGAAAATATTAAATTGCTATGAAAAAAAATAGGCAAGGAACTCCTTTAGAAACACAACATAGGTATCAATTAACAAAAATATTTAAAAATATGTTTGGCAACAGCAAAATTAAAGATACTTAACAATTTAATTCGAAACCTTTTTATTATCAATATACATAATCTGATATGATTTATATCATTTTACGCAGATGATAATAACTTCATATATCGCTATACAAAATTGTCCAACAAAAATGTGTATTGCATGACCCAATATAATTATTACACACAATATATAAGACAATTTTTACCTATCGTATCAAAATAATATTAGGTAAATAACATGAATATATTACCGAAAAGATATACAGATCATATAGTGACAGCCTAATACAATTAACTTGAATATTTCTGGAAGTGTAAACTTTGAAGGGGCCGCTTCGGTAGTCGCGCCATCTGCAAGGCAGATTCATTCCGATTGCCCAAAATCCTGCGTCCACATGGACGTGAGAACCAAAGAAACATTTGTTATTGAAGAAAGCTCCTCGACATCAGATTACTGGTGGAAACATGTGGAATGCAGGCATTAGCAGTTTTCAATTGTTTTCCAAATGAGATGTTGTAAAACAAACGGCTTTATTGCTCACCATTTGGTTTTCAAAATCGGAAAATATTTTGGGTCGACTTTTTTTGGTAACCGTTATGTTTGCCAACAGTTGCAGATGGTTAAACGTGTTTATCTTGGTCCATAATGTAAGTAGCAAACGTTTATAGAAATTTGGTGTGTAAGTAATAAAAAAATCTTACCTTTAAACATATTCGACAATAAACATGTTACTTTGGAATTACTCGAATGGCGATGGTATTGCGAAAAAACTCTTTAATATTTTTCGAATTTACAATGATAAAATAAGATATTAAAAACATCTGATCATTTATTATAAATACGATAATTATGTGTGGATGTCATGTAAAACAACAAAGAGAACAACAATTTATTCACTAAGACTCTATCGAAGTCAATAAAATGTTAAGTACATATTCGTATATTAATATGTGCATTATAAAGTAGAGACACTAGCGGCCGTCTCAAGCATGCTCAATATTCATCAATCCTCGCCGATGCGAAAAGGTTGCAATGATTAAATCATTTCAAATACCTATAGAAATGTCCATCATCTGGTATTATACTAGCACATACTACACATATATCTCAGGTATTCTAATCTCTTCCTATAGTGTAAATAAATACAATGTACAATAGAAATAAAACTTAAAATTAAACTCATTATATCAAAGTCACACCTTTTTGTAGCATAATAGCTCCGCGGCCCAGAGGTTTGACCTCTATTTTTAAGGAAAATAGAGGATATATTAAACCAAGTTATATGTTACACCATTTAAATGTTTTCTGCACTTTGCATCATTGTTAAACAGAATTGCTACCCGGTTCAATTCGTGCTGTAGCCTAACAATTGCGTGGTTTTACCTCCACATATTACTTAGTCAATGTCGTAATTCGACAATTCTGTGAGTAAATCGATTGAACACACGTAACGGTTGCATATTTCCGCCATGATACCTGGTATGGACGAATCTCCACGCACGTGCACGCAGCTGTGACGTTGCACGTGTGTCGCGATATATGCGCTCACAATCACTCCTCATTGTGCCGGCAAAAACTATGCGCTTTAGAATCCTTCGTGTTAAGTCAATGTAGTTCGGAAATTTCTTTGCACGTTTTATCGTTTTATGTGTGGTGTTTTGCAATTCTTGTAATTAAAGCTCTAAGGGTGATTACATTTTCGTATTATTAATGATTAGGTTTTATCTTCGTCTTCGTCAGCGATATGTTTTTGTGACTCTGCGGTGTAATAACTTTGTGCTGAATATTATGTCCTTAATTTGCATGAACTCCGTTCCAGATTTCCGTTGCGTTTCCGCATTTTTGTATGACCATGATTATATTTCATTCCAAGTAGAATCATATTTGATTAATTTAATGTCTAACAAAAAAATATGAAGTTACTACTACCACTACCCACCAGAAAGCCATCATCCTAAACATCCTTACATTACTGTTATTAAAAAATATATTAAATCATTCGCTCATTAATCCAACGCATCCAGATGCGTACAGAAGTTGTCTATAGCAAAATAAACAACTGTTGAACTGTTAATGATGAAAATAACTCGAGTAACCGGCTACAAGCACTGATTGATCGTATCAAGTGTGAAGTACTGAATCAACACGCGGCGAACAAATTGCTGCGGCATATCGCTGCCGAGCGGCGAATCTCTCATTATGCAGATAACGTTATCGCTAGCACATCTGTCGACATGGCCCACGGTTATTACTAGCTGCGGCGGATGATGCATCGCTTTCACTTTTATTTATTTGTGGATTATCACTACCTTATTGTAATGGAAGGCCACTTGAACTTAGCCGTGGATTACATTCAGTGGGTTATCGCTAGTATAATTTTTTTGGATATATTTACGGGGTTAAATAATTGTCATGAGATATTTTGAGATCTATTTACCATATGGCCTAACCCCTCTCGATTGTAGAGGAGGCCCGTGCTCTGCAGTGGAACGTATTTGGGCTGTTACAGATTTTGAGATCATCTGGTCATCTAATTATAAAAAAATCATTGATTATAGTCGCCTAAGACAGCATGTATTAGCTCTGAACCCTGAATCCGGGCTTCTATTCTGCATTCCTCCCCTAAATTATTTTAGCAATGTCCATGAAGATTATAGTCGATATCGAGTTTGGCCTAGATTATTTAACCGCAAAACATGCATCAACGAATGATACTTACTGTATTAATCTAATTAGTATTTTAAGTGCATTGCACTAAGAAATTCAAGGTTCAATTTGATCAAAACAACTCGTACTACGTTCGTTAATCGCATCCACTTAATTCGTTTCACCGCCTGCTACAGAGATAAGATTTCACTTATCTTCTGTATCAGTAACAACAATGAGCTGGTAATTAGCCCCACCTGCATGAAGCTATTGAAGAACATCTGCACGATGTACACTCAGTGAGTAATTAGGCCTTGCTGATAGTAAAGGTATTGTTTAAAAAATCTTATCTATTACGCACTTGATACTTCCAGCGCAAACAGCTGACGTGGATTAGTGTTTTTATTGCGAATTACGTTCACTTTAAAAAGTTTTTTTTTTTGGAATTTTAATTTGGTCGCTACGCAGTGATTGCAACTACTGTTTGGATATTATTATTATGTTTTATGAGCTCAGATCTACGCATTAATCAACTATAAAATATAAATTTTATTACATATATTTTTTATTACATGCGATCACGTAGTTTTACATTTAAAAAAGCACCAAACATTCAGCAACAATGTTTCCAAGCCTTCTGGGCCATCAGCCCAGGGGCCTTATATTGGATATTATATATCCTTATCAAGCATTTTTTTTTCTCGAACGGAATACAAAGTCCCATGTTGTAATTACGACACTTTTCCAGAATTCAAATTCATCAACCATAGTGTAAATTCTTTCACAAGGCTTAATCCTAACCAATCTATTAACACATGTAAATGTTGGAAGAACAATAATTTCCCAGTACGTACGCTCCTTATCTGTAATAACATTTCAAAACAATTTAAAAAAATCACCAGTTCCACATCACCGGTGTTATCATTATCACATTCCCAAGCTCAGCTGATTGCACCAATGTGCTGAACAGATTTGCGAGCGTTACCCTCCGCTTCCTTACACGTGCAAGCCTGGCTGCAGTTGCAGCCCATATGTCGAAGATAACGACTGTTTTATGAAATGTTTTACAACTAGCGTTCACGGCTTTCTAAAGAAAGGTGATCGCCAAATGTGGCGGCGTTTCCGCCAAGCGCGACCTACTCGTAAACCGAGCTAATAAAATTATGTTATTGTTTCCTAGTTGTGAACAATGGTTGTTCAGCGATACACATCTGAAGTAATTAAGTGCGCTTGCTCTGTTCTTGGTGGCTTTGACCGCTACAAGCCGACAAGACGAGAAGTTAGACTTTAAGTTGAATGCTTCCGCACAACGGCGCGGCGTGCTGGACTACGTTAATGGAAATCTGATGCTTTTTGGTAATAATAGAGTCTTCTTTGGGCTCCTTACGTGACCCATGAAACTATAAGCCGTCAAAACTACTTTAAATATAATTACCAGTTCGCTTTTTGTCATATTTTTGATGAACTCTTTTATGCTGTTCTAGTTTTGGAGTTTACTCGCATGCCGAGCGTAATACTAATGTTTATATAACTATCGTTGGTATTTAATTGATAAATGTTTACAACTTCATATAAACTGCAGCGTCTATTATAATTCTGGCTCATTCCCGAAGCGTAGACAAGAGGATAAATCACATACTGACGAATCTGCAAACCCATTAGCAGCTAAACATGATGAGTGGCACTAATCACTTATTCTTTGTCTCGTTACTCCTCACACAGGGAATTGATGCCAATTAGTTTTAACCGTCTTCGCCAAGGTAACTTATAATTGGTGTATAACATATTACCGACATCTATTTTATCACTGAATAACTTTTCACTGTCATGCTTGATTCCATCTGGCACGTTTGTGGTTTTATCAAGTTTTAATTTTTTTTATTTTATTTTGACATATTATCATGATAAAAATAGTCCAGCTCTACGGTTATTGTTTAGCCATCATTATAAAACGCGAGGACGCGATGTTGAAAGCTACTGCAATTTCAAAATGATACCAATCTATATCAATGTGCCATAAGCCATAACACTGAGGATCTCGACATGTCTCCAGATATACATAGGTAGAACTTAAATGTACGGTATGTAATGTTGTATATTTAAATATACTTCGACATGCGAAGCACCAGCTATGTACACAAAGTTTTATTGTGCTGTAATTCAAGTAGAAATGAAACATCTTAAAAAGTATTTGAATATAATGTTATCCTGATCGATCTCTGGATAATAAAGTACCTCTGAAGACCTAGTAACATTTAACTTTCAAAATAAGACGCAGATAAATGACTTTTTCTTTTCACACACATTACTCGCAGAAAGAGCGGTCATCTCCCTAACCGAGCGCAGTTACACGACCAACAAAAGCTTACAAAGTATTACACTAATCCGGTTTTCAGACGTGTTATATTAAATTATGCAAGTAATAAAATCCTATTCTATGTTGCCAACAAAGCTGTCCACCTCGAGAACGCAATTTCTCAAAACATTGTCGCGTCATTTTTCATTGCATCAATCAGGAGGTAGCTTATCCGGGCTCGGACGGGTTGGTGGCATAGGGCTGACACTTTGTATCAAATATTTTTCAGCCTATTACGTAACGGTACCAACGCGGAACGAGAAACTTTCCTATTATTGACCAAATGTTACAACATATATTACGCAACGACGCTGTATTATGACACCTTGTACCTACTCCATGTACGTAATATTCAATTTGATCGATATTTTGTTGTTCATAGATTTTATTCTACCTAAAATTTGATAGAGTAATGAATAGTATTTTATATATAGCAAAGAATTTTCATTTGTATGCACCAGCGAAAACAAACATTGATTACAAATACAACCAATTTACATTTTAATTTATGAAACTTCGTTGTGTTGAATTATTGTGTTTGTTTATATTATACTCTTAATAAATATATAAATGAATATGCAAGTATAATCTGTTAAAAATTAAGTCTTCTTTTCAATATTTATTTGTAGCTGGCCACCCAATTGCCATTAATGATCATCGAATTTACAGTATGTTTTTAAAGTAATCAATTAATATTTTATTCTATTATATCATCCACTTTAATGCTAATATTATGTTGATGTAATTCTACTGTTTATAATGTATTTATTCGTGGTGAAATGTCAGTGTTATCTGGTCTTTCCATATCGGTGTAACTAATTAGAACCCAATTCGAGGCAGTTCCTAACAGCGTTTATATTTAATGTATTTTTCAAAGTGATTAGTAATATAATATTATAACTAAAAAACTTAAACCAAAAAAAACTTAACTTAAAACATTCTAAATTATGTGTTAATGAAATAAAACCTTCTAAAAAGGATATCAAAATTGTGATTCGTTTTAAGAACAATAATGGGTAATTTTCATGCTCTATACCTCTAGATTATTAAGTTTGATCATTAATGTCTTCTTTTTCAACAATTTGTGATGGCACTTTGCACATCCCTGATTACATTTGCAGGGTTGTCTCATCAAGTATCAAATAGAGTGTGAGCTAATGAATATTTTTATTGACGCGTCCGACAACTCCACACGGGATCACAGTAATGGACTGCGACACTTCTTTCAACACACAAAATATAGCTTTATTTTATCTGTATAAGGTTCAATATCAAACACCTGAACAAATCCAAAGGTGTCATTTAAAATTGTGATTTATATTTAAAGAAAAAACGTTGCAATCGCCTCATACAGATGTGTAAATCAAAACGTGGGCCATCAAAATGTACGGCAGAGGAGATCCGCGGATAAGTTCCTTTCTTGTCCGTTTCTTATGCAAATGTTGACACAATGTTGGTGTCATTAATCAGTCGGGGCCGCGGGGTCGAGGGGTAGGGGGGCAGGGGGACCAGGGAGCCGACAATGAGCCCTGAATGCGCCCAGATGTAATTTCACGTGCGAGCCGAGACATGTATCAATCAGGCGTAATTTATAGCCTTACTCTTTGTTTGATCACGCATTGAATATTCTATATGCACGCTCATAGTTTCGCATTTTGAGGAACAAATGGCATTAAAACTAATATAAATTCCGATAGAGTGACCATCAAACGGGCCGGCTCCGATGACTTATAATGTATTCCGAGCGGTGCTAATGAATGTTAATAACTACGTAGATAAATAGCAACATTTATGAAATTGTAAGATCGTAAATGAGTTTGTGATTGGTATTTTCGTAAGCATTGGGTGTGTGTATTTCTTTTACGAATTCCTCTTTTGTGCTAAGTAAAAAAAAATATTTTTAATAGTTAAACCTCATTACTAAAACTTACATTGTCAATAGAAATCTTAACCCGAAAACGCTTCAAGAAACGTGTCACAATATTTACAAAACTACAGTAAAAAATATTAGAGAAGAGTCATGTGAGTCGCAGATTTCATAAGAGTGAACATTTGTACGGCAGCTCCTGTGATTTCGTCACAAGGGCGTTTTAAAATTATACAAACGCTTACACAACATTTTCCTTTTGATGAAACAAAAGACGCAGAATAAAGGGTATTAAAATTCAAAGAACGTTTAGAAGCGTTGCGTTTTATAAACGGAATAGTTTCAGTTTTATTTAAGTTTAATGAGAATGTATTTAATCCATGGAGGCTGTGAAAACTACGGCATTAAAAGAACACCTTTACGACGTCCAAGCCGTGCTGTGTTCTGGGCGGGCCGCCCTCACATGCGCGCCAAGCGCTCCGTATGGGAAAATCAGTATGACAAGTTAACACAATTTAGTACAATAAATTATTTGACTTTTAAATACTAGTAGGATTTGTTTGTACGATACAGTTGTATAGTATATTAAATATTCTGTGCAACGCAGAGTCAGTTAAGTCATTATATTTTTGTAAACTAGCTGAACGCGGCGCGATAAACAGCACACAAAAACATTTAAGAAGCCCGAAGTTGGTCGTTTCGCATCTGGTGATTAGATGTTCTTGCCTCTTATCATGAGCCAATTTATAATATAGTAGAGCATGTTCATCGACAACATATAGTAGTCGGAATAGTATACGTATATTATATTTTGATCTATCTAATTAATTGGCGGCTGTTAAATTTACTTTCAAGATGATTTTTATCCAAGCCGACCGGGGTAATCAAGCAATCTTTTCTTGCTTGAATAGACTCTATAGTCTATCTAGACAACACTGCATTTAGTAAAAAAAAACTGTCGTATTGATTACCTCCTCTTTTGAAGTCGGACAAAAATAATACTGTATACATACGGCACTATGTAAGATTGAAAAAGCTGGCAGGTAGCGGATGAATGCGAAATTCTCATGACCAGTATGATTAGCTTACAGGAAGAAGAAAGAAAGAAGGGGTCAACATCGTATTAGATGAAAGACTAGTGTAATCGGCAGGGTATAAAATCTTAACACATAAAACCAGCGCTATCATACTGTACCCTCTTATCACGCTGAAGAAAGCTCGCCGCACGTGGTGCGCAGCCCGATATAGCCGACAAAACAATTGGCGTACACACGCGGACACCAGCTACAACCGAACAAGCACGCTTTGTCCCGCCATGTGTAGCTCGTCGCCATGTCTGAAAACATCGCGCTTTATGTGTTTGTGGAGATGTGATCGCTTTGTGCCTGAGTAATAAACTGCTTCAGGAGAAGGATTTTTTTTGATAAGTTTGATATGTTAGTGTGCTGGTATCATGACTTGAAACGAAATTGATCCTTTAGCTTGCTGAAACCTGTAGTCATAGCAGCAGTCTTCGAGTTTGTCTGGGTCTGCGTTTTTATGTACTCACGTATCGCATTACTATGTGAGCAATTTTTGCGCATAGATTTTCGTCCCACCAGAAGCAATTTATCTATTGATGTTTAACGTTGTCGTTTAGTTAACAGAAGAGGCCAGATCTACTCACATAGAAAACTTAGGAAACATCCTTTCTCGTGGTGCAAAAGCGACAGAAGTTACAGACATAGTCACATATGGTAATATATGTATTTATATTCTTATCGTTTATCATTAATGTCAAAAGTAATTCAACTTCATAACAAAATATATCTTACAATACTATGGAAAGTGCTTTACCCGCCTACGCATTTTCAATGGATCAGTCGCTACTCATACATATACTTCATACAACGCAAAACTCCAATTCTACTACATCCTACCCGTACCCTTATCACAAGGCTAACAGTATCGGTAGTACTACAAACTACAGCAATAAAAAGAGTTGTTTTATTAGGGCGTTTGCATACAGTACAGAGTACAGACGGTAGGGCAGCTGTGCCTTCGCCGCAGCTGCGATTTGCGTTGCGGTGTGAAAAACGCCGCGCCACTATTCACATAGCACGATTATTTTATAGGGGTGTATAACGGACACCTTGCCAAAATTGACGCGTGCAATAGGTCAACATAATTATGAAGATGTTAATAGTATAGCGTAACTTGGATGTCTAAATCACGCTTTCCTAGGCTGTGAAAACCCGCGAGAAATGAAAAACGTTTGGTGCAATAAAACTAGATATATGCACTAGCGTAACAATAATTAATATGTGGCTACTAGTGTACCAAAAAGAGAGAAAAAGAATAGAAGAACAACAAACCACATTTAATACACATAGATAATACATCTATTTATCTATTTCTCCCGACAAACAGCAGTGTAAATGCACTGTTGTGTTCCGATTTCAAGGATTTTGTAGCCAGAGTAACTACTAGACTTAATGAGACTTAACATCTTATCTCTCAGGATGGCGAGCGCAGTGGCCTGCCAAGTATTGTTTTGTAATTCATGGTATTGTTTGGTATGCTACTGTTCATGAGCGGTCGTATCACAACTGATAGTTTCTTTAAAAAAAAAATGTGGGTTTCCATGAAAAATTATCTTACGGCCTGTCACAGCACCAAAATATTAGACCACCGTTTACGACCTCTTGCCAAATAATTTGGGTATAAATCGGATGTATTTAGCCAATTTTTTAAATTTTTCCACAGGGACAATACAACACAGTTGTAATCACAAAATGTCTTACAAACCAGTTCTATTATTTAATAAGATTAATACAGGAAGACTATCTACTACCCAAATCCTTCGGATGTTTCACTGGGGATACAATAATTCCATATGTAATTAAATGCAGATGATCCCTAACAAAATATTATTTATTTATTCACCATTAACTAAACATGTTGACACGATCCCACTAAGCTCTAAAACAAATCCCGACACAAAAAAGTTACAACAATTTAAAACTGAACCGTTACAAATCGCCTGTCAGCACATTTGTTTTCACATGGCAAATATTAAGGAATTCGACAATACAAAACAAACTTTCAATACACAAACAGCCGGTTGCGGACGAAGACGAAAAAACACAATGCAACCAATAGAGGCGTCAACTGCGCCACAATGCGCGCGTATCGCATCATCTACAATTAAGGTCACGAATAATTGACGCCGAGTCTAAAAAAACGCTCATAGCCCTCATAAGTGAATCAAGATACCGCCACCATACACCTGGCTTTCACCCCGATTTGGGCCTATTTAGTACTCGAGTTCAATAATACTTTCCACGGCTCATTGCGCCTTGAGTAGGGTGGGCCTTGTGTGCGATTTTATTTTGCGAATACTATTGTTTCCCGCACAAACTTATGATCTTATCGATACAGATCTCTTTAAAATCTATCGATATCACATTTCGCAATCAATATAATAAACAATATAATAAACAATGCGGGTAGAATTATAAAGTGGTTTAAATGTTTAAAATATTTGGTGCTTTTTTGTAATAAAATAAATAAGTAGGTAACAAAAACATTTTGTAACTCCAAACGGAGAGTGGAGGGTTATCTTATCATCTCGTTTCGTTCCGGCTCCACGCGCTTGATATCTCTTTACGTATCATAATCCAATGTCCATTCATCAGCGACAACGAATGAGCAAAGCGAATCCGGTTAATGGACCTATAGTTCCTTTATCAGAGCCGAGTTAAGTGCCCTAACAATACAGGCTGCTCCCACGCGGTGTCACAACACCCTAAACACTACCGTCCAATCACGCTTGACCCGCCGCGCCTCGCAATATTTGGTTTAAACGTCTCCAAAATCTCTGTGGAGCTTGCACAATCAGGGGTCTAGATAAAATAGTTTTTAATTGATGACGTCATGCGTACGGGGTGATTCAATCCGCTTTGATCCCCAGCATACATTACAGTAACGATTGTGGGAAAAATAACACAGTTTTTGTTATAAATCTGTGGGAGTTCCGTTTTGACATCGCAATCACGACAGCTTTGTTTATATACGCGCGCCGTGGGAGAAAATATGAAACTTTTGTACTGTTGTGTGTTATCAAAACATAGTATTTGCTTATGAATTGTTTGTATGTCACATACGGAAAACGGCTTTTTACGCTGTCATGTCTTTACTTTAGAAAGTAAACATCTTACATAAATTCAGCAATTTTTTCTTTAAACGCTATTTTAATTTTGTTAGAGTAAAGTGGGTAGAGATTACTGAGCCTTCGCTTTTCTGGCCGAAGGATTGGAATACAATCGAAACCCACTTAGGCCCTTTAGTATCTAAATCCTATTCATACACTACTTTTTTATTAGGTTATAATAAAATGCCAATTTTAAATTCTTAACGGTCTTCCAGCTTTTCTGTATAACTTATTGTATTAATTTACATACTGTAGTCGCAAAATTAACTTCTCATACATTAACCATTTCCTAAGCTCCACCTAAGGCTGTATACAATACATACCCTGTTGTCTTTTAATCATAAAAAATAATAGCCGTAATGAGAACTCCCTAGGCCAGCGACATTAATGTAAAACTGTCACGTGACCGCCACGTGCCGCCCCCGCGCCCCCTCACCCCGCACCCGCACCCCCTTCTGTTCATTACTCGATTGGTATTTGTTCACTAGACAGACACGTGAGCGGACGTCTGCATTATTAAATGCCTTTTACGCTTATTGCGAATTAAAATCCCCTATATTAATGTAACGATATTAATCCGTAGGGTGACACGCTTGCGATAGAAGCTATTATGAAATGAGCAGTCTAAAGCCTGGATAAAGAACTCATCGAGGGCGTATTGAAGGTTTTAATGACAGTAACTCAAGTTCTAAATTGTTCTAAGTGTCTTTGTTTAAAGAACTTGAGTATGATATTGTTGCAATTGATTGCAAAAGAAAATTTGAAATTTCCTGAAAATCCGGCACATTGTAGAGATTTTACAAGTATTTCTGTAGTGGAATAATGAAATAAATGATCGGCTATACCACAAACCTTCTCATTGGAGCAGTCAAATGTAAAAGACGCCTTACCCTGGACCGTAAATTGGCTGGATTACATCCTAAAATCAGCATCCTATCACATCCGTATTAACAACCAAATAGCTCGCTCACGATCTAACAATTCAACCTCCACAATGAAACAACATACCAAAATACCACCAGTAATGATTAAAAAATGATTTATTCTCTTTCCTGTTATCGGTACTGAATCTCGGAGCGTGATGCGCGAAGGCTTCGGGTCGGTCGATCCATAATTACCGACCTGTGTTGACCTGACCCACGCGTTCCCACGGCGGGTTCACACGAGAACACACGCTTCCCATCGGAACCTGAGGTTTTCCATCCGCTACGTTACAGGTTCCAACCCACACTAAGTTGGAGCTATCAACTACAGGTCCGTCGCTTACCTTCGCTGGTACAGGTCATTTCATTGCAAATGGTAACAAAAGGAGGTGTAAGGACATTGGTACAGGAAATTTAGACTTAGACGCAGAATCTAAAATGAATATAAATAAGTAGCATACAACTTTAAATATGATCACTGAATATTCTCTTTGGAAAACTCATAAAGTTATAAAAAATATTGCTAGAGAAAAATGATATTAGTATAGGTACTTATTTTTTTCTATATTGCTCACCGTTGACTGGAAAACATCGCTATTAGTCATAACATCACCTACTGTCCGTAGGTTTTTCTCCTTACTTCCAAATATTTAATCTTGTATGTTCAAGTAAGATTTTTATCTTTAAGATAGACATATACATAAACTTTCAATACATATATGTACCTATGTAGATGTATAATGTATAACAAACCTTTGGCCATGTATTACAAACACAAATAAGTTCACGTACCCACCTTCATCAAAGCGTTCCTAACGCGTACCGCATCAATATTAAAAGTATTGTGTGAGGCACGTGGCGCCGCGTGGCGGGAAAGCCTGTAATGAGCGCGCACCTGCACGACACGAATTATGGGATTTCTCGCGCCCTCCCGTGGGACAAGAGGGTGCCGAACTGTTTGCCCTGTCAATAACGCGACTCCCGAGCCAACATCACCATGACCAGCGGCTAGGATTGTGTTACTAATGGGAAATGCGAAATAATTGAGCCTCGCGGCAGTAGATGGGAAGAGGTGGTGAATAAAGGCGGTTGAGAAGATTGATTGAGGTGGTAGTGCCAAAAAAAGGTATTAGCACATTGGTAATCAAATCACTAACAGCATTGACAGAGAATGAAGCAGTAGATCACAATGGTACCTTTAACATAGCATGACAATATATCTATTTTCTCTGAAACAATAAAGGCTACATTCAATTAGTAAAACGAGAAAGCATTGTTATTGCGCGGCATTCAAGCACATTGCTGTGTAATCGAACTAATACGGGCACAACTAGATCAATCAGGGTGTATCACGCAATGGGAGCGGCACGCGCGCGGCACTCCCACGGCACGCGCAGGGGTGCACCCTCCCTCCCACCTCACATCACCCCCTCAACGTAAAGACTAATGGGAATACACCACGCCGAACAATGGTACATAATCCTGAACATTATCGACATGCTGTGAGAACACCACGCTCCAATAATGTGAAACGTATCCATCGAGTATTATTTACACGATTTGATCTGTTATCGGAGAGACAGGAAACCAAGTCGTGGTCCGAGGAACAAGCAGCAACACTTATATCTCTTTCAAATGATTTCACACTTCAAAATTTGTGAAGCCCGTAAGATAAGGTTTATTACGAGCGAGAACAAAGTGTGAGGACTAATTTTTTTCACGCCGGCCGACACAAAAACGCCTCACTTGTCATGTTTAAGATTGCTTGAGGTGTTACGTCGAGATTTTGTGTTGACTTTTGGGTTCCACTTGCAAATGTAAAAACGAATATTGAATAAAGTAACTCAGTTAGAGTGAACAGTCGTGATTTGACTTTATATGACATTGCGTTAGATAGACGCAAGTATGTAGAAAATGAATTACCCGACATGAAAATCAACTCTAAAACTTTATAGTTTACAACACACACTTGTGTGTATGTTTCTTATTAACTGAACGGGGGAATAAATCCTCCTGAACATATATTTTATTATGTAAAGTTCCTTAGAAATATGCAAGTAAAATATATCGATGTAAAAGAACATGAAAAAAAAGGAGACCTAATGATGTACTTGTAATGTATATTTGATACGTAGATTAATTACGTAGTACCTGTTAAGATAAATAGTAATAAAACACTAGATAAGAAAGCACGTAGTACCCTAATTAGTACCAAATAATCTCCTCGTTATAAATCTACCGAGTGAGTGATAATGTAGCTGGCTTAATCGCAGGATAAATACCGTTGACTTTTTGAAATGATGTGTGTATTTATAGATCATCTCTTAAAAGTCTAAGGAAAATGTTATGAATAATCCTGCACTACTTTAATTTTGCATGAAATTTGAAAGTGTGCGAACTCTACCAAAAGCGTGTTAACCGTAGGGACATCCGCGGGTCGTGGGACAGTATTAGTTATCAGTGGTCAAAAAGACCTCATCAAATAATTACTTAATATTGATAAATTTGGCCATCATCATCAGTCTCTACATGTCGAGCGAAACTTTAGCTTTTAATAAAAATAAAATTGCGGCCTGTCGAAAACAACCTGTGTGTAGCAACCTCATTGAGACCTTCATCAACACTTGTCCAATAACTTAAAATTTAAAATAAATTATTAACATACAGAACCCAGGATCCCTCGCTGAATATTTATCCAACGTCCGGCAAAGTATACCTGTACGAATGTCCACATAAAACAATATTCTGTCAATTGTCCCGCAGGTGTTTTGATGCAAAAACCAATGGACAATGGTGCTACGTGAGAGCACAAAGCGACCCAACAATATTGCTGTAAATTTAAATTTCCCAGGTAGCCGTGAAGACACGTTTTGACATAATTGTATAGATAAATTGCTCGTTTGCTTGTTTGGTTGCGATGAGAAAGCGGCTTAGTCATGCACGCATAAATATGTAGGGTTCATTGCTAATATGGACGTTGGTAATTGGAATCTAAAAACTCTTTGTACGATCATCATCATGAGTGGACCATAACAAATACTATGATAGACTCCTAATATTAAAAATTGATATTTCTGTCCATTTAGGTACTTTACTAAATTCGCTCAATTCAATTTTTGAAAGATTTATGACTTCACATAATTTGGGTGTTCGTGGGCGGCAGTCATTACTTACAATCAAATAAGCCGCTTATATTAGGCTCGGCTATGCTATGGACAAAAAAAATGGATTTATATTAAAAGAAAAAGAAACTGTAAACCCATGATATTATTTTTCACATTACCCCCACGTAAATCATAAACTCTAATATAGTAGAGCCGCTTGATGTGATTTTTCAGCTAAGTGTAAGCTTACTTTCACTACTATCATCACACTGTCTTAAAGATAACCAATGTGTGATTACCTGAGAACCAATACTCTTTTCGTCCGTATTCTTGCTCTACCATTTTGAATGAACGACAACGCACTAACGGTCCAAGAGAAATCTCTCATATAAGTGTCTAAATATATAGAAATATTTATGTCAAATGGGCAGCGGTAATTACACTATCCCTACGCTGTTTGTTTAAAAGCCTAATTATCATTTCCCACAAGCACCCATTAAAAATTCAAACCCCCTTTTTCTGATTTAAATGCAACTAATATTTCAGTAAATTATTTTCATTAAAATATAATTACCAAATTCCTGAATGAGTCACATTGACTCGGCCTTCCAGATCCGTCATTACTCATCACACGCGTTATAAGGAGCAATTTATCGGAACCCATTATCCGACGTTAAACGTCCGTCCGATGTTAAAATGAAGCAATTCACTACCTGAGTTCCTTACTCCCTGCCAAGGTGACTCGTGACTTTTTGTCAGACGTTTTTTATCACCACTGTTATTCGGACCTCTGCATTGCCGCAAAGAGGTTTTGTATCTAGCATCTAAGACGGATGATATTAAAATGTTTGCCTCTGCTTTTTATAATACAACAAAAAGTGTAATGTTAAATGTATTACATAACTAGCATGAAGCTTAACCTCTAATATCAGAAATTATTTAAAGAACCCATTGGATTAATGGCCGTTTATTTATTAAGTTAAACGGCAATAAACCAATAATTAAATATTTTGCCCAAAAAACATGAAGGTCATTTATTAACTTAAGTGTAATGACACGAACCTGTTTCAAAACATGTCAATTGTATTGACCAGACAAGCTCATAATGAAAATACTTCGTAACTAAATCAAATACACCCATAATTAATTACAATAAATTGCATAGTCATTATAGTATGTCAAAAGTATAGCGATGCTAACAGGTAATCAATATTTTTAATAGGCAGCGTATTTCCAACCGAAATAAGTAGAATCAAACAAAAGGTGTTTTTTCACAGAGCCGCAGCCTCCGCGCCGTCGCCGTGAGAGCGCGACAAGTGGATGCCTTCACGTACGGCTATTGTTCCGCACCCCACATCCCCGCACGCCGCACCCCCGCACCCCCGCACACCTTCCCATACACCCTTACACCTGTGAGGACCCTTAGGCTTCGCTGCCATTCATACCTGCACGAGGACTCATATTTTATAGTATTAAAGTTACATGTGGAAAATTGTGTGGTAGTATAAATTGCTCATTTGAGTACTTATTAAATTAAACTTAGTCGTTGTAAACATCTTAAACATTATGAAGGCCGCGTAATTATCATATTAAATGGTAATCACAACACAATTAATGAATCCAGAAATAAACAAGAGTAGAGACAGGACAAAGTGCATGTCACGAGCGCAACGGCCTTACTCAGGGCCGCCCAGCGGGCCGCGCAGGCAGACGCGGCGCCTACCCGCCGACGCCATGGGAAAAATCAGGCTTCGCCGCCCCCGCCCCGCGCGCCCATTGGACCGCCCGGCCCCGCCCCGCGCCCCACCAGCGCGCATAAATACTACGCCGCCGCGCGCATCTCCTCATTCCTCAGTCGCCACTCGCGCCACACGCACGTCCGTGCCGCGTCTTACCGTTCCACCCAGTGCTCGTGTTAAGTGACTCTCACAATGAAAGCGATAACGGCAGTTTGCGCGACCGGCGCCTCCGTGCCGGCGATCGCCAGCGGCCGCGTGCAGCGGCACCGGGACGGCGAGAACGCAGAGATACAGATGTACCTCTCCAAGCTGCAGGACCTGGTGCCCTTCATGCCCAAGAACCGGAAGATATCGAAGCTGGAGGTGATCCAACACGTGATCGACTACATCTGCGACCTGCAGTCGGCGCTGGAGAACCACCCGGCCGTGGGGCAGTTCGACGCGGAGGGCGCGCTGGCGTCGCCGCCGTGTGCCGCCGCGCCGCAGCCGCGCCCGCCGCGACGCCCGCTCGGGCCCCGCGCCGCGCCCAACACCATCCTGCGCAGGCACTCCTCCACACACGAACATAACCAGACGGTAAGCATCCACTTTAACCTTCTTCTTAGCTCTACCTATCCATTTACCATACATTGCGACAAATAGAGTACATGATAGCTCCCAAGCACATCCCGCACAAAATGATGAAATTTAGTATTAAGAAAATTGCTCTTGCCACAACGTTAAAATGTCCTTCCACAATCAAAACTTATGTTTACGGTTGAGTCTTTCACAAGATGTGAATAGTGTATTTTTACAATAAAATGTTACTACTACTAATCAGTAAAAATGCGAAGTTGGTAAATAAGTGCTACATACATATAAGTAATGACGGTGGCATTGTCCGTACTCCGTTGGTCCACGTCGAGTAGCGGTCGTTTCTCCGCCACTCGTACCACTTAACAAAGACAGATAGTATTGCATAAAAAGTAAATGAAATCGGCCGTGTCGGTGTTTTTGTGGCGCTTGCGCACACCTGCGCGTTTCGCAAGCGCGGGAAGGTAAAAGCAGAGATGCTGGGTTTCACAACACCACGCGACACACGCATCGCACTCTAAACATTGCGTTTACCTATTAAATATTGCAACATGTACGCTTTGATACGTCGCCATTTCGTTTACAGTCACCATTCGTACATTAGGCAACTTTTTAAGCGTCTAACTGAATGATTTGTCTAGTCACTGTCATGAAATGTAATTGTTGATAATTTGGCAAGTACTGTAGTTTGTAGTGTTATGATGGTAGGTACTAGGTGGTCACGCATGCGTGGTTGCTGTTTCAGCCTTGAAGCGCGCCACCTGCGCCGGCGCCGGCCGTGTACTCACAATCTGAATATTCAACACATATTTATCTTGCCTCATTTAAGTCCGACAGACACCTGTGCGTGATTGTCGTATCGTCATTTTTACAAGTCAGTACGTTGTATCCGGTTACTGTTTTAATGGGACAATCTAAAAATGCAAT
The DNA here is from genome assembly GCA_949752805.1 of Deilephila elpenor. Taxonomy (NCBI): domain Eukaryota; kingdom Metazoa; phylum Arthropoda; class Insecta; order Lepidoptera; family Sphingidae; genus Deilephila; species Deilephila elpenor. Next base: position 8,617,208 of record OX457107.1, on the reverse strand, counting down.
GGCAGCGAGCTCGGGCAATCGAGATTGTTTTGTGGACGTCTGCGGTGCGGCGGCATCGCTGTATCGCTGTACCGCGGCAGGTGCATTTTGTAGGATTTATTCGTGCGAGGTGCGAGCTGTTGGTACGGGCCGCAGGCGCAATGCGCGCTCGTTAATACTTGGTCGCGGCACGTAAATTTTAATCGCAGCCAGTTGTTGGAACCTAGGGAAATGATCTAAACAAGCGTGATTTAAGAGACGCAGCTTGGTGCGCTTTATTTACGATATGTGTGCTTTGTCATTATTCCAAATTAACGTTTTATTCACTGCAGGGGTCTTCATGCGTAAATAGAAACATAAAATGGCACACGTAATGTTATGTAAAACCAGTTTCTATATCATAGATACATACATCAAAACATTAAAAACGGCAATATCTGCATGTAACTCTAAACTTCTTGGCGTTCTGTTCCTAAGTGGTTCTGTCTATGGTATCAAAACAACTCTACATAATAGCAATAAACTAGATTATAAATTAATATTATAAAAATATAACAAACCATCGAGTGTTTAATTAGCCCCGGGCGCCGGCGATATCGCGATTTCCACTGATATTTACTAATATACCGCCTACTATATTGGAATGTTGACTAATCGGGCCGCATTCCTGAATACAAATGCGGAATATTCGTTCGCACAAGGACATTGGACGCGGATTTCTAGACCTCGGATCTCGGAGAGATTTGATCGAGAGAAAAAAGGCTCGGAGCATTCGTGTCGGAATTCGTGGGTACATGCGCTTCGTGAGGCGGCATTTCACGATATCTCGCGGGGCATCGGCGCCGAGTGCCGTGTCCCACAAACCTCCGGTCACGAGCATACGCCACGCGGTACCGCGAGGTAATTGTCGGCGCAGCTGGGCGGCCGCGGGCGACGCGAGGCCGTGCGACCGCGCCGACACCGCCTCACCGCCAGCTCAACTCTTTCTCATCATTATAAACACTCATTTCTTCGCGGTGATTTAGCGAACATTACTCTCTACCGCCCGCGCATTGCAATATTATTTATTTATTAACTCCGACCACTAAAAGCTTTTCGCACCCCCCTGATGAGTTGTTAACCGCATAATCTTGCGCGACCCTCACCTTCCTCGCTCTGAAGTTCACAACCCTTTAGTAATCGCGTGATATGTATCTATTCCATAAATTTTCTATTTCGTGTAACTATCCCTGGCAGCCAGCATAGCTGATAATGTTATTACAGTATGTCAATATCACTTAGTAAACCAATTACTGGCCCGCATTTTGCCGTCGTCACCAATTTAGGGACCCTTAGCTTCATTCACATAATAATACTTGTCGAAATGATAAAAATAAAGATTACCACTTGGTGGTTAGTTCTGATCGTATCCTCAATTTACTTTGAAGTATGAAGCTCGCGTCGCAGCGGGCACGGCGCTGTGGCGACGTAGCGAGGCGGCGGCGAGGCCTGCGCCTACGCGGCGCGCTCGTCTGACAGGCGACACTAACGAGCCGCCAGGTGTTCGCGCCCACGCTCTCCGCTCCTCCAAGTATCTTTGTCTCCGCGCACCTCGCACATAAATCGCACACGTGAAAGTTTTACGAGCACCTTTACGCTTCTTCGAAGCGATAAACCGCAAGGCGGTCGGCGCGGCGGCGCTGCGGCGCTGCGCCGGCGCGCAGACAATGCACCTCCACGTCGCCGCCTCGCCGCGAAACGTCCCTGTAAACCTCTGCACACGTGCAACGATTTCGCCGATTGGTTGGATTCCATCGGCGACGTATCGATCGAGGGCATTGTGCTGGTAACGGTCGCCCGCAGCTGCGTGAGAACACACGTGACGCCGCCGGTGGCCGCTCGCCGCTCCGCACTCCGCACTTGCGCACCTAAATAAATGCGACGAGCTCGCCGCCGCCGAGCGTACCTATTCATTACGCGGCTGACAATGCTCATCTCATAAAGAGATTTCACGTGTACGCTGTCGCAAAGTCCTGATCCGTTCGGGACATGTGTGCTCTCCCTCCGGTATGTGTCCGTAAATAGGGTGTGGCCACGTGCGGCCGCTCAGCTGCGCTGCGCCTCGTCGAGCCGCGCCGCCTGCGCCGCGGATGTGCGCGGACGGGAAGCGGTAATCTAACACTCGCCGATACTCAGAAAGTTACACTGAAACTGCCGTCAGCCGCTGAAGTTTACGCGACGAGCACGCAACGGCACATATCGTCGCCACTCGCCTCCCATGTGTTACTTTATCACAAACCAGATCCGTGCTTGTTGCGCTTAATTTAGGGTAGCTGAATAACCGGCCCATTGTTCGGTCACTAATGAATTAAAACAGTATCGCGGCAGAGCGCATATGCGGTGACAGATGGCCGGACGCGGGCGCGGCCGGGATGTGCATGTGCCACCCGATATACTATTTGTCGCAATCACTATTAGCAGCCGAGTGAAAAGGGATATGGGTTGTCGGGCGCGATAAACAAAAACAATTTGTAATTGACTCCGCACACTGGTCGCCGTTCGGTAGGCTCGTGTAGTCTTTGACTTATCAGTTCATAAAGCGAGGCAATCATATCGCAGCAATTGGGGAAACATGTGCGCGCGCATCTGTGCAATGATTGGTGGCTGCACCCTCCACAACTGGCTATAATAGTTCGCCTCCTGTCCTCGCAATAAATAAAACCGTTTAGGTATTTAATTCCCAATGAATGTTTGATGCATTTGGACGAAGTGACTTATGTATGTTTTCTTTTGTTACAGACACCAGAAAAGCAGAATCAGCCAGACAGGTCGACGTCGTGCTAAGTGGTGTGTCGGTTGTAAAGACTATTGAATTAATGGTAATACAAATATACCTCGAAGAGCGGCGCTGCGCCGCGCGGCGCTGCTGGAGGCTAGAGGAGGCCCGGCGGCGGTCGGGGCGCCTCCGGCATCAGTTCCAGTGAAGATCATCAGCTCGATGATATCCTATATACTGAGATCTCGTTACGATCAATAAAGTTCTATTATGTAGTTATTATTTGTGGCATTACACACAAGACTTGAGCATTGCAATGCAATCGACCGTTGTTCGTGTTAGCGGCGCGGCTTGTTTTGTTATGGTTTGTGTAAAAAGCTTTACTAGGTAGTCCGATGTATGTACATTTTTCATGTTTGTAAATAAGTATGTTGAGTGGCTCGCGGAACTTTCTGCAATATTTAAATCTTTTTTCTTGTGACACAAATAAACATATTGTACTATAATTGGGAACACGCTACACGCCGCGTTCAGCTGTGTAGGTCTACTAGAAACGATGTTCTATTGTATTTGTATATGTTTAATTATAAATCGATGCTTCCATTTATATCAAAGATGTGAATCAATTCTAAGTTGGTTTACGTAAATAATTTTATTATTTAATTTAAAAAGTTATAATTTCAATGAGTGTGATTTTGCTTGGCGTTATGTTGGAGTTATTTTAAGAATATATTATTTGTAAGTGTTGGACGCAAATCCCCTTATTATTAAATTATGATATGCGTTCAACACGGCTATCTGTAAATAGTGTAAGTAATTGAAAGATATAAAAAGAATATTGGAAAAATTATATCGAAAACTATTATGATTTTATTTTGAACATAAGGTGAAAATGCTTTAATTATCTTATTAAACATAATTATTACTTATGGTGTATTATAATTTTAAATAGACTGTTATAGTTTTAGTTGACGAGGTCTGTTGGTCGGTCATACAACCGTTTTGTTATGAGGTGCGTCGTTGGTTTGTCCTGACTTCCATCTCCACGTGTCACAAATTGTATAATTACTGGTTGCATTTCACACTATTAACGTTTTCCTTTACTTGTAAAACAATATTGCACTGATTTGTACGTTAAGTACCATTAAAACAAACAAAACAGATAATAAAAAAGCCTTTGTAATGACATCACAACTTTTATTTAACCCTCTACCTACCTTCTATCAAAAAGTACTATAAAAACAAAAAGAAACTAAAAGGAGCTTTAGTACAGAATCAAAGTTTCTAAGAAAGATTAAATAATTTAGAAGCTATAAACAGACCAACAATTTATAAAAATAAGATATTTAATCTCCGAGTTTGTGCAGAATTTCCAAAACAAAACTGGAAAGTTAATCATACCCCATTTTCTTATAAATTTAAAAATCATCACCGATCCATGGAGATCACGCGATTGCATCACGACCAATTATCGCAGCTACAATATTTGATCAGCTGCGTGTATACTGAAATATTACACAACACAAAACGATTGAAAATCAACCTTTACACCCACAACACAAGATCTAAAATGATTTGATATTAACTATGTGTAGTTAACAAACGAATTTGTGTCATGAATCATTGTAATAAGGTCGAAATAAGATGAACAGGAAATAATAATTGGTAAATTGTGAGCGTTTGTTCGCCAAACATTAACTGAATGCCCTCATAGCCTCAAACAATACGACTAATTACCGACGTTAGGTAAACGAGCAAAAAGGTAGCGGTAAAAATATTAAAAGCACACAAAAAGAATTCACGCGACCCTGCCAGGATTCGAACCTGGAATCTTCTGATCCGTAGTCAGACGCGTTATCCGTTGCGCCACAGGGCCAGTTCCTATACTTATCGAAATTAGAGCCCACATCTCTGTTAGCATTCATTTTTTAAATATATGTTGATATTAATATGTATATGAATATAAATAAGCAGTATTGTAAACATAAATCTTCGGTTTCAAACTTGGACTTAAATATATCTTAATAATGTACCACTCTACATACATTTTTGTCCATTCATTGTAAAATTGAGCATTGCTGGATTTTCAACGCTTAGTTGCTAAAGCGCATTCTCGTTATATTTCGGCTCTGGAGCATGGTGAGTTCAAATGCAAGGTTCCATATCTCAGATTTCCCTATATCTATCTCATTTTATCAATTATTGTATCAGCCCATATACGTCCCACTGCTGGGCACGGGCCTACTCTACAATCGAGAGAATCGATTGAGAGTGGCCTAGTGCGGGTTGGCGGACTTAAATACCTTAGAAATTCTTTAAAATCGCTACGGTATGCAGGTTTCCTCACGATGTTTTCCCTCACCGTTAAAGTGCGTGGTGATTGACTATCAATACACACATAACTCCGAAAAGTCAGAGGTGTGCCCTGGGATTTGAACCCGCGACCACCGTGAACATGTAGGCAGCCGCGTCTGGTCCGTTACCAACAGGCTACCATGCATTGCATTTTATCAATGCCATTGCCATTTAGGAAATAAAATTCCGGATCAGAAACTAATATGAGTTGAACTTGGTAAATAAAACTGTGTACGTTTTCTACTTATTCCAATTGAAACCTCAGCTGGAGCATGACTTGTGCTACTAAAAAAAGGTTCTATGAATCAAACTGCTCCGGGCTAGAATGATTAACTAAACGCATATTATAATGTTAGACGTGGATCTAGCAATAGGCTTTACAAAGTAGAGTTAACATTAGCAATAGGACAAAATATGTTACACAACAGATCGATGCAAATGGATAGAGTTTTAATAGGCATTCTATCTATATCAGCCCATATACGTCCCACTGCAGGGCACGGGCCTACTCTACAACCGAGCGAATCGATTGAGAGTGGTTAGGCCATATAGTCCACCACGCTGGCATAGGCATTATACAATTTTTATATAATGTTGATACTACGAACTGGACAAAGTCCGCTCTACTATATTCAATAAAAATATTTTTATAGATTTTAATATGTCCTTTACACACGTTGCAAGTTTGACAGGTACTGGGTAGGCAGACAATTTCATCTATGGCTTAAATGATGGTGATGAACAGAATGCTCCATTAGAGCGAACAAACGTATCTTTTTTTTGTCATCTCATTGTATAATAGAAATTTAAAAATAATAATTACTTCTCCCACACCCACGGATTAATTGATTCACTTGAATTTGAATTATGAATTAAATTTAAAAAAATATGATATTGAAAAATCATTAAGCGTATAATTCTACGAACATCAATCAGATGGACGTTGGACGTCTTTTTTTCAGGAAAATATCCTGATCTAAACAACGACTAAAATTGGTTCAATTTTGAGTTCTCGCTTCTTTACGTCATACCATCGACACTTGCCTGTTGTACATCTACCGTCACAGTCGTCACTGCAAGCACACCTGCATGAACTATCGCTTATCGCACGTTACACTTAGGCCGTAATGTTACTGGATACGATAGATCATTTTAAACATAATACGCTAGGCTTTAGGCATATTTTTAGTTATTACCGTCACAATGGTACACCTGAGAACATATGAGAAGTTAAGGTAGGTCACCTTAATCAATTGACAGTCGTCAATAGTTAGTCGTCAGTACTAGCACATCAGCATAACCATACGATTACTTATCACACGTAACCTAGAACGTAATGTAACTGGATGAATTAATTATAAACTTAATACAATAGGTTTTAGTCATATTTTTACAAGCTAATGTCATGGTTGTACACCCGAAGATCTTTGCGAGGTGAAAGCCAGTCGTCAGTCGTCAGTACAGCACACCTGCAAGATCATACAATCGCTTATCGCGTAAAACTTAGGCATTAATGTTACTGAAAAATATTGATTATTAAAAATAGACTAGCCTTTTGTCATATTTTTATTTATTAATTACCGTCACAATCGTACACCCGAGGATCTAAGCGAGGAGAAGGCCGGTCGCAGTCGTCAGTCGTCACAACAGCACACCTGCAAGATCATACTATCGCTTATCGCACGTTACACTTAGACCGTAACGTTACTAAATGTAATACATAATTTTAAAACATAATATGCAGGATTTAAGTCATATTTTTAGTAATTATTGTCACAGTCATACACCTGAGGATGTTTGGGAGGTGAAGGCCGGATGCCATCGTCAGTCGTCACTACAGCACACCTGCAAGATCATACTATCTCTTATCGCACGTTACACTTAGACCGTTATGTTACTGGAAATTATTGATAATCAAAACATATTATGAGCGTTTTAGTCATATTTTTATAGCATAAAAGCGTTCAATCACACGAAACACACAAAATCATTGATCCGTTGCCGAACTATGAGACATAACCGTTGCAAATGACGACGATGAAACTGAATAAGTCTTATAGGCGACATGCCTAATATATTTAGTTATGTAAGTTGTAATTTGTTGAATTCTTTTATACCTGTCTCAGCCTATATAGTATATACATCCCACTGCAGGGCACGGGCCTCCTCCACAATCAAGAGTACGATTTAAATGGGTTAGGCCGTATAGTCCACCACGCTGGCCTAGTGCGGGTTGGCGGACTTTACATACCAAAGAAAATCTTTAAAATCGATATGGCAGATGTTTCACGATGTTTTCCTTTACCGTGACCTATAGGTACCTAATTTATACCTTAATCTTTATACCTAATTTATCTAAACTCATATTATAAAGAGAAACGATTTGATTGTTTGTTTGCATAGAATAGGCTCTGAAACTACTGGACCGATTTAAAAAAATCTTTTACCATTAGAATCCTACATTATCCCTGATAAGCATAGGCGATAGAATATTTTCAAAAAAGGGTCGCTAGTAGAAAATAAATTAAATTTTAGATTGAGTTGCAACTAATCGCTCTGAAAATCTTGAGTAGATGCTTGAATTCAACAGTGTATTACAATTTAGTCAAATCTATAGTTTACTTCGTTTACACATTGTGTAGTAGAATAAAAGTAAATTGAAGCCAATTGTTGCAAGCCAATCAAGTCAGTCAAACCACAGTAGGGAAAACCTAACATGCATTCATATGGAGGTTGGATTCATGTGGATTGACGCAAATGCACGCAAATTGACGCTAAACACTGATTAATTTATGTAAATAAATATTTAATGACGTTCATCAATGTTAAGTTTCATAAAGTGTTCTACATAAATACACGTATGTAATACTTATTGTCATCGTACAAAATGGTATGCCTAAGTAAAGGATTTGTAAATACATGTTTAAGAGTATGGTTACACCAATATCTTGCTTTCGCTTCTTGATTGTTTTTAACTTTGTAACTTAAAATATGAAATCGAAGAAATAGAGAAATATAGAGGGGCCAGTCCGGGTCCGCCCAGGTGCAGATTCTTTTTAAGTCCAGTCCACATCAGCAACATATTATTTCCCGTACCTTTTTATTTAAGTTCAAACGCAAAGTCGTCCTCTGTACTGCTTTTCTCGTCCCATCCTGTTATACCCTGCGCTGCCCCGTCTCATTCTCACTGAAGGCTTGTAATCCTGTCCCGTCCCATCCAATTCGTGTTTAAAAAAGTAACAAATATATTACAATGCCATGATCATCCCACGGGAACACTACATTTTTCAAGATAAAAAGCATATGTCTTAGTCCACGGTATCAGCTACCCCCATACCAAATTTTAGTGAAATTGGGTCAGCCGTTTCTGAGATTAGCGTGCACAAAGGCACAGACAAACAGACAAAAATTCTAAAAATGATTGTTCTGGGTTCTATTACGTTAATACAGTCCCCCATACTAGTTTTTCTCATTTATCTTCCATGTACAGACATCAATCGGTTACAAATGTATTATATGTATAGATTTGCTCGATTTAGCATTTACTTTTGAACTTTTTAGTTGACATTTCGAATGACTACGTCGACTTTGCCTTCAGTCTCTTGACTCATTTCAATGACTGTGCAATAGTTCAACAGAGAATAAATGTCAATTGTTATCGATTATTCCAGTGGCGTAAAGAATTGTGACACGCTAATTAGTATTGGAAACACACCGCTGAATTTATCCGATAAGCAAGTGTATGGAACAACTAGTTTTATACCAAAATTCATTCCGTATTTTCTGTATCATTTGACTGACCCGTGACTACGTCGAGTTTTTCTCGGAATAGCACTTTATAGTACCGTCACAATAGCAGTGAATGATACAGTAAGGAAAAGGATAATTGGATATACAGCATCCTCTCTCATCGGATACTACTAAACAGCATTTGTTTAACAACAGATTTTAATAAAACAATTGAACGCATCGCATGGGGCTATAAAATACGTTACTGTGAAAAACATTTCAGGTTTCTTCATATCTCGTCGATATCATGCCCTAAAATAAATTATAAGGAAATCGTAGAATTCCGATATGACGAAGGCGAATGATAAGGAACTACACTCGGTACATTGAGTACATTTCGGTTTCATTGTAAAGATAAATGAAAAACGCCAAGATATATTTTATTATTCTAAGTTAGGTATATAACGCGCTAGTCGAATGAGGCTTGATTACATGTAGGATTTAGAAAAGACTTCTTAAATTTTTGCGTAAATGTTTTCTGCATTAGTAAACACCAGTATAAAGTGCAATAAAGTAGCGACAATGTACCTGATGGTCAAAGAACAATACAATCTAAATTGAGTAAACGTGGTATCATCGGTCAGCACAAATATACCCACTAGAAACCGTATATGTAAGATAAATGTGAAACGTTACACTTTTTATGTGTCGCAATCTTCGAACAACAATACATGATCGAAGGTCGCGATAATAGAATTTCCAAAATCGTCTACAGTGGTTATCCAGGTACATACGAATTTCTTACCAACAGCCTTATCTTCCGAGAAGATGGAAAACATGATATTCCAGATTTATACCGGTTTAAAATCGGATACATATCTTTAATAACTCACGAAATTGAGTTCGGGATTTTTAAAGGGACAGATTGGAACAATTTTAGGCCTATGTTATTTTAGTAACATATTGTGTCTGTAAATGATCCGAAGTTATATTAGTTTTTACAGATCAATCAAAGATATCGGTCAACCAACATCGGTTCTTATTTACAAGTACTATTCACCAGGCTGAATTAAATAACTATGTAGTAGTCACTCTTCGGCAATCATACCATAAATCAAGCAAAACCCATTGCGACAATATCAGCTTATTTACGCAATTAAAAGTATACTGAAAACTATACGGAAATACCACGTGTAAGCGTCGTTCATCAAACCGACACCGCGGTATCACTATCTAGATCCTAGCGGTGCAGACAGGTGGGTCTAGCAGGTGTTTGCACTTGCTCGGTGTGCGCGCACTGATAACGCTACTGATAACACATAATCACCAACGAGCCTACATACCTATAGCTGCCGATACGGCAATCTTTGAAAAAAGCATATCGGTTGACCTACTGATGTGGACTTTGGTTGTGGAGATGGCCGAAGAAGACCATGAGATAATGTCAAATAAATCGACTGACTCTCATGTCAGGATAGGATAACTTTATTTTCAAACTGTCGTGTCTTAGGGGCCAAAGGACACCTTATAGCAGGTTTTCTTAAATGAGCCTGGTCCAGCATATTGGTGTAGAAAGACTACTATAATATGTTCTTGTTTTTTGTAAAATTTGCATTATTTTTATCAACAGGTAATTTTAAAAATAAAGGAAACATATTAATGTACGAGCAGTAATCCCCTATCATATTGTCGTCATAAACAGTTGTTATTGCAGATATTAGTACATTTAATATGGCATTTCTGCATTTTCCCAGACAATCAGTACATCCATCAAATAGAGTAAATAATCCACTGAATTATCGCAATTAAATCTCATACGTCATATTCAATTTCATAATATATCGAGTGAAACTGTTGCAAGTCCATTTTGAATGTGGGTAAATCACCAACATTTGTCATTTCGCAAATAAGTCAATGGATTGAGACATGACTGGTCTATTAGTCACAAAAGACAAGACGTAATAAAATAACCGCGCAGATGTTTACAGTTAAACATGTTAAATAATTAAGGAACAGTCAAATCATAGCGATAAAAAGCCCATTGTGTCCGTACGAGCAGACTAAACATGGCATCAGGTGTAGTGTAGTCTCGACTCCAAGGTTACGAAAAAGATACGCCGCTATTGTGTGAATTACTCATTACGTACAATGGTAATATCTATGCTTATTTTTATAATTGATCACGTGACATGATCATTTGTTATATTTATATTGCCGAAGACCCAACGAATTCTCATACTGCTCTGTTCCTTTCCTCAACTCGATTCAACGACTGGGTACTGAGACTACTAGCTCCAGTGGACATAAGCAGTAATAAGTCACCATCTGATGACCTATTATCAAATGTGTTTTACCCAGGCACCGTAGTATCCAGAATAGTTCAATGTCAAGTGCGCAACCGTATGAAGTATAGGATGAATTTTACTACGACGAGGAAATCACGTTGCATCAACAACACGTGAATATGAAACAATAAAAGGTGAACAAAAAGAAAATGTAGAGTCGTTACTGGATTTATATCGTAAAGACGTGGGTATACTAGGTGATATTGTACTACAATTTTAATTGTAGCCAGAACTATTGCAGGGCCCCATGCCATTGGGGCCATAAATCAAATAGGCTCATTGCCGAAAACCATAATTAACATATTTTTGTTTTCATTTATTATGGTTCTTATACATAGACAGTATAAATTCCCTTTTACCTAACATTTCAGTGATTTTGAAGAGCGCAATGTAGATGGTTTCAGACAGTTTTTATACACGTCTAGACATGATCGCTCGTCTGTGATAGACTCAACATATTACCGCAATGACACGCAATTTGCGCACCAATACCTGTTTGTAAAACAGTTTCTATGACAAATACTCCACACAAACAATGCTCCCAAAAGCTGTTCGCAAATTCTTTACGCGCATTTCAGCGGAATGTAACGCACGATCCGCGAGATTGCAACACTGGTGTAACTAGGCAACGCGGTTATGCTAACCATAACAATAAGCCGTTGTTAGCCGAACACAGTACACACAAGCTCAGTACTCACACACTTTACATACGCAATCTGTGCCCTGTGGCCAAACAATATACACAATTGTGAGCCGCGACGGCGAGACGCTGCGTTACACAACACATGATTTACCGCTGCACAATGTAAAATAATGAGATCGAAAAAGGGCAAAAACGTGAATTCAATGAATGTTCGATTTGAACTGTTTGTACTCGTTAATGTTTGTAAAAGAACATGATTACGAAATTGCGATTAAGTGTTTAAGAAATTATAAACCGGACGGAAAATACAAGGCGAAACGTGGGTTTTCTCATTGCACCTCTCCTAACCCCTTCCGGGAAAAAAACTTGAGCTTATGTATGTATGTATGTAAATTATAAAGCCTACTTTATAATACTGGTACAACTATGAAACTACACCCAATAGTAAGTTCAGTGCATTGTGGAAACCGAATAAAATTATCCTGTCAAAATAAATATGCCAGTACCTACATAAGAAATAAAGGTAAAGAAAATAATATTATGACTTTAATTTTCGGAAGTACCATTAATCGTATTTGCAGATATGCAATTGGAACTGTCAAAGTGGTCGTTGTTAACCTTTACAGAGGTCGAATAATTAATGATGATGCAACTGCAATGTACATTGAAATTTTCATTTAAAGTTTGAACCTTTTATTTGTTCCTTAGATTTAATTGGATAACTCCACCTTCGAGCAGGTCAAATAAAATTTTGCAAATTTTCTTTCGTCAAGTGTCACGTGATGCCCGTATAAAGGAGCATACACAGGATCACCACTTAGAATTTATTATTAAGCGTTATATGCCACTGCACTGCGCTTGCCATCTCTAGAGCTATGGTGGGAGGTATCTTAATAGCTAAGCCAACATCCCACTCAGTATAAAAATCCCTATAGCCAATGTCTTCTTAGACCACTGTTATTTATGGCGTAAAAACTTCGTCGCATTATTTTGCGAATGTCACGCTATACTACCGTGATATTGTATTTGTTATGTACTTAGCAAGAACTCACCTAGCAAGTACTCGCACTGATAATGGACAAATATTATCATTACATAAATACAGGTGTTTGCGCCAAACTTGTACCGACTGCACTTGAATGCGTAAGCAAGATTAAGATTACCTTTAAATTAAATTGTATTCTTTTAATTTACTTATGGATTGTTAGGAATAACATACATATTGTTTCCATTATCTAAATATGATTTTGCTTCTACAAAACAATATATTATAATGAGTGTTAATAAACTAATGTATGGAACAAACTCATTAAATATAAAACAATGTATTGCCTGCGTTGATGATTGGATTGTTTCCATACAAATGATTGTCCGTTAATGGAAATTGATTTTTGAATCGAATGAATAGAATTCTACTAAGTTGAATGTATTTTTGTACCTTTGATAATCTACCTCACCTTCAGGTTCACGACAAAAGCAAATCAAGTTTTCCAACAAATATGAGTGATGGTGTAACCCTTCTACTGTTGTCGAGGGATATTTTTTAAAATATAATTTTGGTAAATAAACTTATTACGTCATGCTTTTATGGAATAAGTGGCAAATTGACAGATAGGCTACCTGATAGTGTGAGGTTACAGCAATTGATAATGCCTACAACACCGTAGAAATCTTCGATGCGTTGGTGACTTCCAAGATAAGTGTACGCTATTTTCTTGAAGCTCTATCAGTCATATCTGTCTGAATATACTGATAAAAGCAGATTTTAGTGGCTATCGGTTTGTACAAAAATTATTACAAGTTCATTTATCAGCAATTAAAAATAATCACGATGCGACGGGTCAAATTCCAATTTGTAAATGGTACAGAAACGTTACATCCGTGATAAGAATGATAAATGAATACAATATGGCACATAAAAATACTCAACAATAACCTCTGGGATGTAGAAACGCGAGGGCAAAGCAGGCTCGTTAACCTTTCACGCTACCATACTTACATTTATTATTTATGCCATAATTGAACCGTACAGGCGAACTCTTTATTCAAAACAGGAAAGAATTTCCATTAACGAATTTGTACCTAACCGAAAAAATACAGGTGCGCGCTCCTAGTGCGTTCACCTTAGATAAATCTGAAATGTATTTAAATACATTTTAATGGCGAAGCGGTGGGGTACTACGTCGCATAAAAAGGTTCTGGTAAACAAAGTTACGAAGTTTATTTCGCATTTAAAACCAAATAACGTCCTTGCTTATATTCGGTTTAAATATAGAGCAAACCTATTTACTGTTTTTTATTACATAATATTATTTTAACAAGATCAAAGTTACTGCATTCTAAGGAAAATTAAAGTTAGTAGGATATTTTACTCTATAATTTCCACCAAAGATTTACTAGTTTTAATTTTCGTCTAAACTGTTTACAAGACTCTATCACTGTGCTCTACCACATAAATTGGTCATAAATTCCTATTCTTTGATTTTTGATACAGTATAAATTTAATGTTCTAGTCACAAGTAGTATGTTTCTAAAGAACACACTGTCATATTTCCCAATAAGACATTTTGACAAAAATAATGCATTTGTTCCATTTTGCTCTATACGGTATTTTGGTTAAAATGATTCATTTTTGTCTCCATTTTATATACAACTGCTAAAAGTATAAAACAACTCCATTTAAGATTCCGTAAACACGGCTGTTTTGCAACGCATTCCAAAAACAAGTCACATAGCCTTTTGAAAAATGATTCCGATGATCATAACTGAATGTTGCCAGTACATATAAATAAAATATAGTCCCCGGCTGAGTGAAACTGACGGCAACCTTTAAATATTCAAGAGGTGTAAAGGGCACGGCGTATTTCCCTTGGGTGCGTCTGTGTTTACCCTTCTCTATACGTGGCTTGTAGTTCCTAATAAAACTGTATTCATAAAATTGCGCTGTGTATGAATGGCAAGGGTTATCTGATGAGGTTTTATTGCAAAAGTGTTATTTTTTGTTTGGTGTTTCAGTTAGTCGCAGTTGTTATTTGGATTATAAAGGTATTTTATAGGTGATGTATAGTTTTAACTTATAAGGTATAGAAATAGTTACAGTCTGCATTTATCTCAAATTGTGGCGGAGTTGGAGCAACATAAGTTTCATACAACGCTGCTGCAAAATTGAAACTTTTTTTACACCAAAACTGCTTACATTTTGGGAAAGCGTGATGTTACAGTCAAACCATGCTGGTACGAGTAGAATATAAATCTTTCACAATCTGTTGTCCATCCCGGATAACCATTTTCCAAAAACTGGCAGAAACTCGCGTTTACATTAGAAACTTTTTCAATTTTGTTATGGTAATCTATGTGCGAAATGTAAAGTTAAATATAGAAGCTGTTTTGTATAGACCTTATTTGAATAAATAAATTCAGTTTCTTATCTACGATCTCCCTGTACAGATAGAGGACTGGAATGAAATATATCAGAGGTGGCAATAAAAAATACAGTCCTGGTTTTTTTATTCTACATTGATGGTTCAAATAAACATAAATATAAATATGTGAACATTCAGTAAGCGATGAATTTAATAACGTACGGCAATTTTTATCGTGTAGGTGCTACGTTTGTTTTAGAGTCGATTCTACTACTTGATATCTATATCAGCCCATATACGTCCCACTGCAGGGCACGGGCCTACTCTACAATCGAGAGAATCGATTGAGAGTGGTTAGGCCATATAGTCCACCACGCTGGCCTAGTGCGGGTTGGCGGACTTACATACCGTAGAAATTCTTTAAAATCGCTACGGTATGCAGGTTTCCTCACGATGTTTTCCTTCACCGTTAAAGTGCGTGGTGATTGACTATCAATACACACATAACTCCGAAAAGTCAGAGGTGTGCCCTGGGATTTGAACCCGCGACCACCGTGAACATGTAGGCAGCCGCGTCTGGTCCGTTACCAACAGACCACCACGCACTTTGACTATTGAAACCTATCTGCCTTATTTTTTTACTAAAGTACCTTGGTTTCGATAAAATGTATTTTGTTCGTTCCCTCTACATCTTAAATGCATTGGTGTTTATCTTATAGATTCTTTAAATAGTTATAGTACATTAGCAATACCAAGAAGTGAAGTCTTACCTCAGTATTACTATATTTTTTATGTAAAAAAATACGTTGAAGATCAACCAATTGATCTGATTTTTGCATAGAATATAGGTTATGAGACGCAGAGAAGCCCCGGCAATTTTTGATACGAAATAATACGCAATACCTTTATGCGTAGGTATTCAATTGTAATCAACACAAACCGCTATCAACTTAGAAAAACGATAACAATTTACCACGTCAATAAAATAGCTAAAGAATAATCCACCAAACGCTCAAGCTACTAACATGAATGTCAAAAATATTAGCACTATCAGTACAAACAGGTAGAATATTTGAATACCACCAGCGTTAGCAGTGAGCCAACATGGCGACGGAAGTGACGCCCCACTCACCTCGTGCATTGTGTACCAAATAACATACATACTTGGCTATTAATAGTTTTCATATTGAACATTCTGTGCAACCTTCCCGCCTGAATACTGTGCTATGACGTAGGTTTGTCTGGATTGCGTAACAATTCGAATTCCTAATTTGAAATATAATAAAACTGCATCCGATGAAGGCAATATTTCATGTGATACAATACGAATTATATTTTAAAAATTATGGAAGTTACAGGAATAAAGCCTTTAGGAAAGGCCTATGTCTAGCAGTGGACTTCTCGTGGCTGAGAATCATCATCATGAGTATGATTCACAATTGATATATAGATATTTAGTACAATAAATTCTCACTAAAACAGTATTTTTTTTTATTTAACCTATTACCAGTATCTACAAACTATAATTGAAAAATTATCAGATTAATCAGTAATATTTGATTTTTAAAAATGTATGTTTATAGCTTTTAAGTCCCAACAAACAGCTTAAAACCAATAAAGATTATTGAATAACTACTTATAGCCTGTTCATGCTAAATGATTTACATTTAGTATTCTTATAAACGAATTCCTCGTGATCGTTGGGATTCCCCGTTGACAACATCTCGGAAATCTAAACACTAAATTCCATGCATCTAGGCATAACAATTCTAATTTCCATATTAATTTACACATAACTTTAATAAACTTAGTGATTAAGGAAACCCTGTCGAAACTCCGTACCTTCGATCCATATTACTGACAATGTGTTTTCTATTAGTCTTTTGTTAGTGGTAGTAATAATGTAACAATGCAACAATTCACAAATAGAAGAAACGTTGCAAGCGTCTAAATGGTGAAATAGTCTGGCGATTTGTATTCAGAAGCGAGAGCGCCAAGCTAAGCGCATGACATGTGCGCCGGGCACAGTTACCTATCAATGTCAAAGTAACATGCGTGAATGTCACTCCTGCATAATGCAGTGGAACACGGGTTATATTGTAATGATAAACACATTATTATCTTGCAGCTATTTTTATTTGTTCTACCTACTAGCTGGTACCAGACAAAGGTGTGCGAGGTGATGTTTTGTGTGCTCTTCTGTCTTTTTAATATCTGAAATCTATATTTGCCTGCACGGTCATGGAATCTGTATAGGGTTTGTCACTTTTTGCGACGTCTGAGTAATCTTCTTTCTGTAAAAGACGCAATAGGTATATGTTGATGGTCACTTTTGGTAATGTCATCATGGCTAGTTTTCCATTTCGGTGGTGATTATCTGAGCTTTAAAAGAAACATCAATATCCTAATGCACTACACAATCCTCCTATTTTCTCCCCACCTCATTGACAAAACCTGACAGCGGTTACAGTAGTAACATCTAGGAACGAATACATTTCCAGTAGAGATAACACAGCCCAGTCAATTCCGCTAGTCAAACACTTGACACCGAGTGTCCAGTGTGCAGCGAGTATGAATGGGGAAGCCGCCGCGCCGGATTGTTCGCTCCGGTGAATAACTACACAGGATTGCGTTACTGCCCTGTGCTCATTGTCCCCGTCACGCCATAACCATTGTTAAATATAATGATTACTGTTGTGCTTTAAATAAGAGCGTTAAATGAGCAAACTGATGATGAAAAGTTATATATTAATTACATGAAGATTCGTGATAGTTGGAGCATCTTGAGGTGCGTGGCTTTGTGGGTAGAGGATAGGAGAGTGGTGGTGGAAAAAATAGAAATAATGGGATACGCGACTCTACCTGGAAACAAACTCTACCACATCCAAAGTTTTAATTAATAAAAAAGATCTCATAGCATAAATATATAAAATACACGACATATACAGGGTATATCAAGACCGCGACCGAAAACGAAGCCAGGAGGTAGTATTAGTGATATCAAACACAATGCAAGTAAAAATTTCACAAAAAAAATCGTCAACTTTTTTTTTATAATTTTTTACTTTTCGTCGTATTTGAGTGATAAATACATAGTTTTTCTAAAATTATGACGTATATCGCTTTATTTTTAAACACCTAATGATACGTAAGGGTTTAAATTACTATTTTTGCAAAATCTAGGTATTTACCCCTCAAAAACGATGATTTTTTAAAAATTGTAAAAAAAAATCCGTCGCTTATTTTGCAAAATTTTTAGTTGCATTGTGTCTGTAGCCGCTAAAACTACCACCTGGCTTCGTTTCGGTCGCGGTCTTGATATACCCTGTATAAAAAAGCGACCTAACATCAAAAAATATTCCCATTTTCAATCACATCCACGAAACAATCAATGCTTTTATCCAAAACTACAATCACATCAAAGAAGCGGAGGATGATCATAAAGACGAAGTTGGAATTGGTAACAACTAACAGCAGATTGGTACCGGGCGGTGATTAATCCCTCTACGTTTTACAAGCGCGTGCGCATCTCATAATCATAAAACCGCACTTGCGCGGACCGGGGATTTCTCGCGCCATTTATTCAGTTTTACTACCCGGCCGCACAGCTGAATAAATACCTACTTACTTCTGTATGAATCCACAAATAACCCTCGTTACGCCTATTGTGATTGCTCGGTGTTGCCACTTGCCGCCAAACTCATACGATTTTGCTAATCTGTCTAGCTTTAGAAAATAGAATAAGCTTGTAGCGGAATATCTGCGATTTATTCCGCATAATATTACACCCCGGTTTTTTTCTGCAGAATAAAAAATATATCATTATCAGGGTGAAATAAAATATCTACACCAAATTATTTTCAAAAAGTGTGCTTTAAAAAGAAAGGCAATAAAATATTCTCGCAGCCGCGTGTCAGTCTATTTGATATTACTTTCGCTTCTTTTTGTTAGATATAAAAGACCTTCAACTCTGACAAGCAAAACATAATTGGTATCAGCTCATATATCTACGTCTCACTACAGGTCAGACAGGTCTCCTTTACAATCGAGAGTACGATTGAGAGGGGTTAGGCCATATTATGTGGTCGATCCATACAGACCTGTCCGCCGGTTGGCGGACTTTACATAGCTTAGAAATTCTAACAAATCGCTACGGTAGTATGTAGGTTTCCTCACGATGTTTTCCTTCACCGTTAAAGTGCGTTGTGATTGACTATCAATACACACATGACTCCGAAAATTCAGAGGTGTGCCCTGGGATTTGAACCTGCGTCCACCGTGAACATAATCATCAGAAAAAAGATAAAATCAATACAAAAATTAGACATTTTTTCCGACTTTCAGAATACCTATCTCAGCGTCCCATACCCTAACCTATATTGGGAATTCCTATGTAGCACTTCAGATTCCCTGAAAAATCAATAACTTGTAGTCAAAACGTCTAACAACAAAATATTGTTGGCGTCATAAACAACTGTAGCGGCGACAACATTTTTTATTATTAGCCTGTATAGGTACTCATCATCCTAATGCGGAATAATTAGTTACATATAAATTGTTATTTTAATAACAGAACATTTATTATGCCCCGATATTATGTAGTAATTAGTATCCATAGTAAAAATTCAATGCATTTAATAATTGGAAAGTATCACATAATTTTGACATTATGTACATCAGCAGTCGTGGCCGAGCGGTTAAGGCGTCTGACTAGAAATCAGATTCCCTCTGGGAGCGTAGGTTCGAATCCTACCGACTGCGGTTTTAGTATTGCTTTTTCCAAATATTTTCAAAAATATGCATAAAACGTACAATCATATTTTTGCTTTATTCACTTTCACTACACATGTACTAAAAATATAAATATAATTGTGGGTAATTTATTAATTGATATGTGATTTATTTTGTGTAGTATAAATTGAGCATATAATAACATGCTTACATGTGTGTATACTCTATTCTATAGATGTAGAGATTGAACGAACTAGCTTAACAAAATTGATGAATTTTTGGACTCTTCATCTCTATTCATCTCTATTGTAGAAAGACTATGGAATCACAATCTCCATGTATAGGTACATATTTTCCTCTCGTCCTATTTATTTGTCTAGTAAGTAAATGTGTGGCATTCATTATACTAGAAACTGAAAATTACGGACAGTAGGATCGTTTTGAGTCTCATATTTTGCAGATAAAATCTATTCAACGGCCTCCGGATGGTAATTGCTGGGTTTATTCTCTATTTCTACAGTAATACAATTTATACAATGTTTAATATTTATCAAAACTCTATGAAATCCACTCTATCGTCATTTCACACACCAGAGTGTTATATATAAAACGAACATTGCACAATAATTTTCATAAAATTATTCTATACTATGTAGGTACTGATATATCAATATAAAATAACAATATCTCACAACAAGACTTCAATTTAATCTACAGTTACAATATCAAAGATAACGGAATATTCGGTTAACAAAAACAAACTGATAGGCGAACGCGGAAGAAAAACAACACGATGTAGCCGAACTTGTTTTTTACATAGAACAAAAAACTTCGGAGCGTAGACATCGATCGGTAGATAGTAAAGAGTCTCATTAAGGACATTGCACGTGCGTCGCCGTCGGCGCTGCAGGCTTTTACCGAAGCCAACTAGGGTTGCGACACACAGATTCGAGCTCAGATCAGACGCCAGAAAGCGCAAATCGCTGATTAGATCTCAGACACGAAATGTTTGCAATCACAATAAAGAACGTGGACGTAAGCAAAATATTATTACGCTAAAAGGACGACTTTTTGTGTTGAATGGTGGGAGACTGATTTCTGTCGCCGTTCGGCACTCTACCAGGATATCGCTGTACTTACAAAAAATTTCATTACAGTTGGTTTGCGGAGCTAGAATATAATAAAGAAAGCATTTTCAAACATTAAAGTATCAATAAAATCAATAATGACTTACAATATATTCCACTAACAGTCATAGCGGAATTTTTTCAGTTCATTTCAATTTTATCAGCTGCCCAAAAAGTATGTAACGTATTAAATTCAAATCTAATTTGTACAAAAATAACAGTCGTTTGATAGAAACACAATTTGGTGTGGAAATGAAACACTAAACCGCATTAGGCGCGGCCAACTGGCACCCCTGTCCAAAATAACTTTTCGTCATGGGATTACGAGTCCGTACCAGGGATTTAAGGTTTCATTACTCTGTCGAGGCTGCCCCTTGTCTCACAGCCCTTACTATACAAACTCACTTTAATCTCGAATACAATCGAGCCAATATTTTATAAGCCCGTGTAAATTATTTCAATTGCTTAAAAATACGAGTATTTTAATGACTGCATTTAAATTTAGTAAATACACTTTTTACTTCAGATTTATTTTAAAATTAGAAAAATAAATGGCCAGGCATTGGTTCATAATAATTCAGGTCGTATCACATTGAATGTTTTGATGATAAGAAAATCATTACTTTGATATTTGTGTCAATAAAGGAACTTGATAACCTTAATGGAAGCATTAGCATTTTCATATAATTTGCTTTTTTCTAAAACCGTTCTGTAGTATCTATATAGGATTTATACCTTCATAAGAATATTAGTATATTAATTACTTAGTATGTCAGGCTCAGGCCAGAAATGCTATGCTATGCTATCAGTAGCATCCCGTGAAAAACCCTACACCTATGAAAACATAATAAGCAATAAAAAAATCGAAAAAACTTAAGATATTTTTCATATATTTATGCTTTTATGAAATTTAAATGAAACGTTAAAAAATAATTCAATAGTAGAGGCCATGCTCCCTACAGAAATCTATAGCTACGGAGTAGAAGTTCTAAGCTAGGGAGCGTAGCGAGGCGAGACCTCTAATGTACAAATATTGCGGACGGAATGAATATATTCCACCCCCAACCCCTGGCGAGGGGCTCGCAAGTGCTACAAGTGCACATTTTGATTAAGTCAGACGATAATATGAATTTATGAGTCCGTGGGTTAGAGAAGACTTTCTTAACGCTCTTGTGTGGACATCAATTATAAATATAGCAATTTGTAAGGTTTTATGAATAAAAATTCAATACTTAAGCTTTAAAAAGAGAAGCATAACTTCTTTGGTGACAAATGGCAATTAAACAAAATCCTTGGAAACAATCACTTAGAAAATGTGAAAAAAACGTTTTTTAAATTAGAGCCCTATGTTAAGGCTTACAAATTACCTAGAAATTAAAAAAATAATCCATATTCGAGGACAAAAGTACCACCCAGTTTAATACACACAATACAAAACACAAAGACCGTCGCAAAACATTAGGCAAGTCAACGGCAAACAATGTTTGTTAAGTTACCAGTTGGCTCCATCCGAACCAATTCGCGTCCAGCGCGTCCCAAGTGTCCCGATAATACTCCATATGGCACGCCACACTGCGCAATACATAAACAACCAGTCAACACGGACCCTCGAATATTCACTCACCTTAGTGCCATCAACAGTCTATGTTTAATTGGAGAGGTCAAGTTATGTTGGATAGTATTCATGGGCCGAGGGCGGTGGTGATGCAACGACATATGCATGCATTAGGGATGATGAGACAATCGCACGTTATTCCAATCTCTTAATTTGTGCAACTGGCTATGGTGTAAAACATGTTTTGTTTGGCGCATTACATTATAGCTGTAAACATAAGAAAGTAGTCGAAAAAATTAAGTGTCGTCTAAAGTGAAGTAGGACTTACAATGTAAAAGCTGTTTAGATATATAAATATTTATACGCCATTCGATTTAAATAAATAAATAATAAATACACCCAACAGTCACATACATAGAGTCCTGACCCCACATTAAGATCGAGTCTTGTGTCGTGGGTATCAGAAACTACGAGAGACTTTTCGGTCTCACAAACACCCAGACCCTAAACAAATATCTATGGTTCACACAAACATTTGTTTTGAAACGAGAATCGAACTGGCGGCGTCTCGTTTCACAGCCGGCGTATAACCAACTGCGCCACGGAGAATGGTTTATCACAGTACTAGTATAATACTTTTAAATACATAATAAAATGTTACTTATAAATTAGGCGCTTCCATGTCATAACTGGATACATAAGACGAAGCAACAAATTAGAAAGCTGTGTGGAACATAAATGCGTGTAAGTTAAATTGCAACATGTTGTTTGATGGTTCCAAGATTCGAAGAACTTGTTAAGCAAACTATGTTGACCATCTTGACAAAAGCAATAACCATTTAACAACGCCCTAAACATTCTGAGAAAATACAAATTAAATTAATCTTAATTAACAATTTAATTTGAATACCCTAACGCTAATCTGCCTAAATATCTCAGAATTCACCCGTCTGCAATAGCAATTAGCGGCTAAACACAAAAACCTCTCATAATATAGCGCCAGATTCATACCCGACACCGGCACAACCAAAAACTTATGTAAAAAGGTATTTTTGAATAAAAATCTCGAAAACCATTACTCCGCGTACCTTTGACCTGTTAAGTATTAATTTATGCGTCTTGTGTCAGCAATTCCCCTTATAAATGTCCGTGTTTACGTTATAATTATGCATACAATCTGATCGTATCTACTGACGGTATCGCGTGACGAGTGTCGGCCTCCACTTCCAAGAATATCGACCTTCTGGCGCCAGTCAAGTGACACCTCGTCAAGACATTCTCACAGGCGATTTATTTTGTTACCAACTACCAACTGCATTCAATAATTAATTCTATACTGATATATACTTGAATAAAAAACAAGTTTCCTGTTTGCGTCATTGCGAGTAATTATACGAAGTATTTGTACCTACTTGTTTTATAAACTTAGTTTCTTTGGCTTCAACGCAAATGTAACTCTTGATATTTCAACATTTTTGTGGTTTTATTTTGTTTCAATTGCGGTGTGTTTAATTTGGCCACGTGATAATGGTTATCAAAAGCAATATTGTTTATAATGGTACGATAATATGACCAAGGGCGGATCCAGGGGGGAGGTCATGGGGGTCATGACCCCCTCCATGGGATGACGCCAGATTGACAGATTTTTTAAAATAAATCGTTGATTTTCTCTTAAAAAAATAATAAACATATGCACTAATCACAGGTGTGACAAACTTTTAAATAATCACTAATAAATGAATAATTGTCATCTAATTCGAGTACGTCCAGAGTTTTGACTAGAACTATCTAGAACTATATGACCCCCCTGACTTGAAAGCTGGACCCACCCTTGAATATGACTACAACATATCGAACATCCAGTGATATAGTGGCGATCAAGAGGCAAGAAAACTGCTGAATAACCTCAAACCGGACAACTAACATGTGTCCAGCGTGGATTTTTCACCGTCGTTTGCGGTAGTGGTTATCCGCGTCGATACAAACAACCAACCTCCAACAAAAACAATTCAGTCTTTTCAAACCATTGTCGAATAGTGTTACTTCCTCAATTAACACTATTACCTTGAAATAAAACTATTTTTTACGGTTTTCATGGTCATGGGGCGGGCACGACTGCTGTAAAGTAATCGAAACGTCGGGAAGGAAAAAAAGTAAAAATTAAACTAAATCCGCGATATAATCCGTAAAAATTAGTTCTATTTAAAAGTGTAACATTCGCGTAAATCTAAGAAACCATTAACGTTATTAAGTATATTTTACCACCAATATTTAAGAGATCGCTATATCGCTAAAACGCTTTCTATATTTCTTATTAAGATACGAAAGGAGAGAGTTTCAAGTAGTTCACCTTTATAAAATAGTATAGTGGTCGTATCAGAGCGTTTGTTTCTATGCAATTCATTTCAATTCAAAATTACACTGATTTCTTTACTCAAAAACAATACTACAATCTGAATATAACTTGAAACCATAATACAACTGTGAATGTTCCGAAATGTCGATATGAAAGACTTTTACGGAACATACCCACTCTTTTTTTTTTTACTCTGTCAATTCATATAAGGTATGCAATGATCGCCGGAAGAATTTTAATAGAAAAAACCCACAAGTCGAAACATGTTCGGCAATGGTAATTCATAGACGAAATATGAATGAACATAGTTCCATTGTTGCCCAGTTTGGCTCACCTGAATGAAGTTGAGTACTGTTTGCCGTTCCCACGAGCGGCCCACGCATTTAGCACCTCCACGATTCCCGGTTCGAGCATGAACCATACCCGTGTACGGCTTACAATTTACATATCCTAATCAACTTGGCTCAGTCCTCACTCATTCATAATTCCGAAACGAAATTCACCTCAATGAAATGTGTAGGTATATGCTTCCTGTTTCACAAACAGCTACAAAATAAAATGCTAAGGAAAATATTTTTAGTAAATCTATAATATTTTGTATGAGATATCTTAACACTAGAAGATTTACAGCTTTGACGCAAGCACCACTTCTAAGAAAAACAATATAATATATAATATCTAATATATAGCCTGCGTAAAATATTAATATATAATAGTACAATGCTTATCAATTAATACTCTATGTACTATGTAGCTTTAAATATATGGAAACACTATGGTTTCTTAGATTTGCGCGAATGTTACACATTGAAATAAAACTATTTTGGCCCGCCCCGTGACCACGAAAGCTGTAAAGTAATCGAAACGTCGGGAAGTTAAAAAATGTAAAAATTAAACCAAATCGCGATAAAATCCGTAAAAATAGTTTTATTTCAATATGGAAACACTTTTAAATTCCCTTAATTGCGTCTAATAACTATAATAGTAAAATATTTTTCAATTAAAAAATGTTGTAAGCTAAATCTGGGTGCACTGCATCACTTTGTCAATTATATGCCATTGTGAATAAATGTTTTTTCACGCTTGGCTTATGGAACATTTACTTGTTATCTCGCTTTAGTTATATCGATAACCAGTAATTGAAACAATATAACTAGCAAGCCAAGACATCTGTAATGCTTTTTTTATATTATGTTGTTTCAAAGCAAAAAAGTATATTTATAAAATGTAAATGCTTATTGGCCGTCAGATAAGTATAACAGTTGTATAAAAGTAGTAATATGGGCTGTGGATTTTATGTGAATAAATAAATAAAAATACTACTTCTTTGAATCGACTGTAATTCACGATTATGTATATAAATGAAAACTATTCACAAAATTGTCGACAATTGATTAATACAAAATGCATGAAGTGTACAAAGTAGTTCATATAATGTTTATAGTAAATTTTAAATAACTGCGGATTTCATGTAGATATACACGTCATCGCGTCGGCATCATGAAGTTTGTTTATTTGAACAGGGAAGCGAGCCGAAGATGTATGGCGTTTTCTCACACTAAGCGCCGAGAGCCATCATTTCATCACGGAATAAGTGATGAACACTATAGCTATCGTTATGGTTTATGGTTATTGAAAGTGTTTGATCGACTTAAAGCTTAAGGGAGAATGTTATACCATTGTCGAATATCAGAATCGATTCAAAGACACACTCCTGAAGAGTAGGATAAGCCTGTCACTATTGACGCTATGTAAATACTGTAAAATCGGTTTACGAAGTCAGAAAACCTATGAACCCTCCAAGCGTCAGAGCGTAGGTAGAAAATGACCTCAAGAATAATCCTTAACAATTTATTTTTTATTTTTAGGGAATAGACAGTGACCCAAGTTCTTCTGTAACAATGAAATGAATATTCTCCTAGGTATATTATACATACATATATATATTTAATAAATCCTGTAAGAGTTAAAATTAACCATACAGAATGTATTCATATGTAATGTGATGACTTCATCAGGAAAAACTGTATACAAATACTATTTATGGTTCGTTACATTTGTGCTTTATTATATAAGTAATATATTGTTATTTGTTGGTGTATGCTCCAGTATTTATACGACATGCCTTTTCACCATTATGAATTGACCGGACACAGGTAAAATGATAAAAGCAACGTATTAAAAAAAAACAAAGATATATTCATGCATTTTGGTACAATTTGTTACACATTTTAAGCGATAAAACATTTAAAAGAATTGGAGCATAATTACCCATAGAGTAGAAAAGTAGGACCATTTTACGGCAGTCACAACATCACTTTTACAAATCATGTAAGTATACGGAACATCTTATCCTATCGACACGTGACCTTCCTTTCCTACTCACGGTGCTTACTATCTTTATGTTAATGTGTATGAGTATCAGGGCAAACATTAGATACAAGGACAAGGCAGTGTATTCTATCGCTCCTGTTCTTTGTTCTAAAAACAAACAAGATTGTTCATTGTTAAACAAAATATCGATGTAATAAAAATGAGGATTAAGATAATAGTACGACGAATTATTGTAAACAAAAAGTTACTTGCTGTGGAAATTCAAACGTTTTATGATTTAAATTCCCATTCGAATTTCAAAAATATACTTTTTCATCTACTTCGTGTTTTTAATCTATGCCAAATATCTAGGCTGCCAGCATCAAATATTTGCATACATCACAATATCTTCGCGCAGTTTACTTTCGAAATCCAAAGCGAAAGATATGCTGGGATTAAAATTTATCAAATGCTGAAATGCAGTATAGCTGTAAAACCATGCCTTTTTTGTTTCAGCTCCTGGTCTCCTACTTATTATAAAGTTACATAATACTTTAGACTATAATGATTCAAAATAGATCATAAAACCGCATTTTTATGGGGGAAGCGGCAGTGTGGTTCGCGACAGTGTTGCGACAGCCGCGCTCGATGACGTTTTGATGGCCGCGACCCACGGGCCGCGCACACCTTGCCGAGCTAATTTATGCGCATAATAGTCTTCATGAAATGTTTTATAGTATGAAAAATAGACCGGCAACTTCATTACTCGCTGAGATGACATGGCGTGTCATAAACAGCCACGTTATTACGTGGAACCGTGTTAAATATATTTTTTGAGATACTGGACTTTAAAGTGGGTACGAAAAATAGTAATGTACAGGGCTGTAAAGACATAATAACATAAACAGTTTATCAGAAATTTCTAAATAAAATTCGACTTTACTCCGCATACTTAGGTTCTACGAAATAGGTATTTTTCTAGAGTATACATTATTAATAGCAAATAAAACTGGTGATGAAATTTTAACACTTAGTTTCTGATACAACTACGAGAATTCATTTTTATTTAAATGAGATCTCCCATCCTTTAAACACTACGACACCACCATGATAGCATAAAAATATTTTTTCTACTAACGAAACTGCAAACAACACAACAAAAAAATATTTTATTCAATACGTATGTATATTTACATAATTTGAATAAATGGAACGTCAATAAGCATAATGTAATAACAAGGACAGTGGCGCCACGCTCGGTCGTAGCGCGCACTAACGAGAGCACGCGGCGTGCACACGACCTTAATGTACTTTTGTTCGCATTAATTAGTAAAATGTTCACGTGTCCGCCAGCTAATGAACCGCTTTGTAGCGTGGGAGGGGAACGCTTTACTCGCTTAATGACTACTGCCTTTGTTTTGCACTATATTTTAATTACATACATACAATATCCCCACAGCAAATTAGTGCAACATATCGTAAAGTTTAATTAAAGCACATCTGTTTTGATAACTTTTATAATATATTTTTAGATATTCATATATAATTTTTGGTATTGTTATATAATTTCGACAGTATACACATCTGGCCCTGTGGCGCAACGGATAACGCGTCTGACTACGGATCAGAAGATTCCAGGTTCGAATCCTGGCAGGGTCGACTGTAACGTCTTTTATTTATGTTTTGTTTTTTTTTTCTTGTAAATCTATAAATAGTATTATAAATTATTCAATCTTTTTATTATTATAAAAAATATGTAGTATCGAAACAATATTTTAAACATGTAAGGTTAGAACAAAAACTGGATTACGCTATCAGTTATTAAAAAAAATATACATACACAAAAATACTCTAGAAATTAATAAATATACTTTTCGTGGGTACTATGAAGTGCCATGCTTATCAGTAAATAAAACTTAAAACAACACTCAGAAACTCTTGATTTTTTCTCGTTTCGCGCTGACACATCTCTTAACACATAATACTCGACATAAGATGAATTTCGACAATTTCAAAAAATTACGACAACGCGCAAAAAGCGCTTAAGAGCGATAAAAGTCAGTCTAGCCGTGACGATAACTTTACGACAACATTTCTTATCTCCACTCCGGGATGTGTCAAAACATTTTTAATATCCACAACACTGTGATCTTATTCACGCAAAGCATTAAAAGTGCTTTATGATGCAATAAACATCAGTTGAGGCGAAATTTAAAATTATTGCGGCCATTCCAAGGGAGGTGTTAACAGATTCAATAATTTAAAAACACTTGAAGGCGAATCATCTGTGTAATAGAAACTAACAATTATTAGGAAAACATGTATTACGTAAATTATATACGATTCAGGCGTCTAATGAAAGATTAATTATTCATTCATGAGTACCTACAGTATTATATTTGTTGTTCTGTCGTGCAAAGCTATAATAATAACAGTCCGTGCTAACTGAAGACTTTAAACGGATTCCAACCATAAAAAGCAATACTAAATATTAAAAGAAACATAATAAACAAATGAAATTTAACGTTAATATTTTGTTTAAACTTTAAACCCAATATACCAATGATCCCACAAAAGTAAGAGCATGTTTTAAGAGGCGGTCACCAATCAACACACCGCCACGTAGCCGCACGTTATCGCGCAGCTATTTTAGTGTTTCCTTATCAATAGGGGTCAAGAGCGCTCCTTCCGCCAGATAACACGCGCGATAAACCCAACCGAAATATACCCAGCATCCCAATATTTGTAACTGGAAACAAAAAATAAAGTATCGCCCATACAGAGCATTTATGTGACAAACTTTTTGTTTGTTGTATTGATAAGATAGTTATTGGTTATTCACGATGGCCTCGCTCGTTCCGAGGATAAGTTTTTGTTGGCTGTTTGCTCGTGAGGTATTCGATTTTAAATATTTTCTCAGCTCTTAGACCGGCGGTGTATGTGTGGCAAACATCCTGTCCGCCAACAAATATTGGTACATCTCGTCACTTGTCAATTTGTCACAATCCAGCGGACGTGACAGACACGTGCTAATCATACAGCTGTACGTATCTTTATACATGTAACACTCCGTTTCGAATGTTCCTATTGTTCTTTATAATTGTGATATTACGTAAATCTATAAGGTATGTAAACATTTTTAACCACAACTCATATTATATCAATAACTTCTTAGGTTTATGACTTTATCTAAACAAGCTATAACCCCATTTGTATTTTTTTTTTAATATTGTTTCTGTATAGGATTTTTGTTAAGATTTGTGAACAATAAAGATTTAAATAAATAAATACCTACCGTTCTTCAAATACAAATGAAGGCTGCCTTAACCTATCAGTTATTTCGTTTAAGAATGATCACAAAAATTTTACAAAAATATGCAAGACCTAAAAGCCAATACTTCTCCTTCATTGAATAGGTATTACGTATTTTATTGCGTATATTGGAGAAGAGAATACAATACTTAGTAAATACATAAAATAAAAAATAGCTAAACATTAACACTTTGCACTTAGCAATATTTAAGCTATTGTCATCGTGATCGCCAGAAATTCAAACAGAATTCAATCACAAGTATACGCTATATAGTATATACTACAGGAAATGTTTTAAAATCACCACAGCAAAGTTGTTACACGATGTATTATTGTGTATAGACGATTGATGTGAGTTTAATCAGCAGCAATGATGTTTATGCGGTATAAGCCAGTGAGCAAGTGGCTAAGTACCACAGCGACCCCGCGAGTGCCATTCAACTCTGCCGCGATGTGCGAATCATTCGATTAGCATTTAACGTTCACACCCGATTATGTACGTGACGAAATGTGAACTGATCGTAAAAATCTTGTAAAAAATACTTAGAAAAGATATAGATTCGGAAATGTTACGCATTTGCATACTATTTTGATTGCAGAATAAATCAAATTATAGTTATAGCCATTTTTACTGTATTGATATATTAATTTATTCTTACCATCATTATTTTTATCATCGTCAAGCTCAGGAACGTCACTGCCTAAAATGTGTAAGTCCTCGCATGAATCTTCAGACCCGCTTATGTGCGTTCATCATTGCAATAAAAAAACATTGAGAAGTCCAAAAACACATACAAATGACTCTTATTCTTAATAGAAGTCTATTGTGACTGGCAGCTAATACATACTTGACATCCGCAACACAACAATTTAAACCAAATATTCATAGCCTATCGAAAAAGATAACAAACCGAATCCTAAACACATACAAGAAGGGCTAATCAGCAATTATCTGATGGGTTCATAACAAGAGCCGTCCTCTATTAATGCATTACTCGGCTTTCATCATTCGACGAGCGCATCGAGATTCATTGCTCTCGGTCGTGATTCGCGCCGCCCGCAAAGAGCACTTCGGAGGGGACGAATATATTGCAATCTACTGAGTGAAGCATTTCCCCTGAACTCTTAGAAGCGTAGTCATTATTAAACTGCTGAATGGGCCGTGTTTTCATAAAATTTCTTTGTTAATTTACCCCATGTATAAGTATTTTAAGTGTGGAAAGGCTAAAGTAAATAACAATAAACAAGGCCTGGCAAGAATTCCTAGTCTATGACGTAATTATGGACACTGAAATATAAAATAAATGAACATAAATCTATGGTTATATGTAATTTCACATTGAATTGAAATCATGTGTAACTCTACTGATGTTTGGAAATTAAGCAAAAATATTATATCTGACTTAAGTACAAAACAAAAAAAAATAAGTTAACGAATACGCAGTACGTCATATTCGTCCATGTCACATACCACGATAGTTATATCATGCATAAAGCAATAAAAACCTCAGTTGTTTAACAGTCATCAGACCAAAATTAAATGTTGCAAAATAAACCGATAATTCACACTCGCTTTTATTTTCGAAATGATTACTTTATAAGAGTGTAAGCCTCGGCTTGACAGTGCAAGCCGTCAGTGTTTAACCCCTGGATATTAATGAGCGCAGTCGTTTTATCGTGTAAACATAACTCCCAAGTCTATGACGACACGTGGCAGCCACGCTGGCCGACACGAGTCGCGTGCCAAGCCCGGCTTCGATGGGGTGGCTTTTACTATGCACTTACTGTTGTATATAATGTAATTTTGTTTCTCATGGAACTTTTTATAATAGTCTATCTTTTGTATCTACAACAAAGTGAAATGTTTCTAGGTTGGCTTGCAACATGAGCTACGGTTGTAATATTTCAATAAACTACTAATATAACAAATTAACGAATAATAACATACATCCCCTGTCTGAGATTTATTGTTAGATTTCAGCCTACGAAGCCGAAATTTTTAAGAAAATGCATAAAAGTCTGAGTGAAACAGAAATATTTCAATTGACTTGGTATAAGTAAACAATTTCAGTGTGTCAATAGTATCAAATAACCTCGACCAATGCAGACTAGAAGGATATTACCACATTAACATCTGTTGGCTTTCCAACCTTTAGATTGCAATCCTAGTGGACAGCTCGTTCAAGAAGAACTAATGGAAGTGACAGCAGACGACGTCGACGACGTGCAATATGGTTATCTCAATCCGCAATCTACATAAAACTTTGTATATTATAATGTATAAATGCAAAATTCTGGTTGATGAATTGTATTCCATTAATTGCGAGGTAGAGCAACGGATTGTTGTTATTTTTTGGATTGAAATAGTTTATTAGCGAAAGAGTGAAATAGACAAATAAACTTTATCGGAACATTGCAGGTATCCTGTCGAAAAGAGTTCGAATATGACTATTTAGAACCACAAACTAAAGAATACCTCGTCTAGTTGCAACATATTTTTATATTGACCAATAAACAAGTTTACAATACTATTTCCACAACAGCTTTGACCCGCTTATGTACTAAATACAACGCTATATATTACATAATGTAACTCATGATAACAAACATTCCCATTATGAAAACGGAAACTCTCGTCATTTCCTGCGGCGCACGTGGACGCACTTCCGGCGTGCGCCCGAAAACTGAACGCAGGGCGCGTTTGTGGGAAACTCCGTATTTATTGATTTTCCTTGTCTAAACATTATATCTGCAAGCAAAACAAATGTATAATATTTAACAAAAACAACATAACACTTGTTTTAAAGGGTAAATGCAATTTATCATAAATAGAAAGATAGTTGTGTCAAAAATGAATCCTTTCTATTTTGTATTTCACATCATCTGCCATCTCATATGAATTATTTTCAGAAATTGACCGATATTTAACAAAAAACATTCTAGGTATAAAAAAAACGATATAAAGCTATTAATGAAGTGATTCCAGATTTCGATATATAAGTACTTGTTGAATGAATAAGGAATAGAGCGCATAAGCTTTGTTAAAGGTGGCCATGATGTAATAGGCGACCGTAGGACATGAATTTGTAAGAGTTCCAAGTACAATGTCCATGCAAATGTGTTGCGGTGGTGAGGTCAGCGGGCAAATTGTACGAGGCGTGGCTTCTTTTACTTGATGCAAAATATGTCTGTATGTATGAATATGAGATTCATAAGACTATGTTTGTAGTCATAAGTGATAATTTCCTTGCTTGAGTCCTCGTAAATTTATAACTTAATTATTGATTTTTTTCCGCTTAAAACTCTTTCAGGATTAAAACAATTTTTCAAAAGGTCCTAGCGCCATACATATTATGTTAATCTACTAATTCGTAAGATCTTATAATGCACAGAATTTGACGCTTAAAACATTTCACCGCTCCAATATTTGAATTCAATTTTAGTGTGCACTATCAGTATTTGATCAATAATTATAATGATTACGTTAACCCGTTAAGGCTGCGTGCATGTTCGACCCTTATTTGGCGGTCTGTTGCGAGTAACATTTCACGATCTTCATAATGTCGGAGTCAATGGCGCTTGCGATGGGCCGGGCGGGGTAGGAACGTCCCGTGGGATGCGGAACGTGGGGTTAGCTGGGAAGGGTTACGCAGGAATAACACTGTCTGTTGTAGGTTGGTTCTTACTTTGGTAAATTGTTTTGCCTTGGTTTTTTAGCCTTGCCAGTAGGTTTTAATATTTTTAATTGATTTGAATATCTAGTAATTGAATACCAGAATTTCGGCCGTTTTTCCGAACATCGTATAACCCAATATATCACACGAAAAAAAAGATATACATTCAAAATTGCTGATGTCAAGAAAAATTCAGTCTGACATCAGAAGAAGCTTTTGATTCTCCATGAACCACGCCAGTAAAATTGCTCCTCAGCGGTCATCAAATATTGGTGCAAATTCGCTTACACGGTTTTCCACTCGGGCCGCGCTACTCGGTCGCAACGTGATCGCCATGTATAAAATATCTCCCTGTTTCCCTTCACTTTATCCCAATATACTGAGATGCTTGAAAATCGACCAATTCAATTTCACATTGAAAACGGATATGGTACATAAACGATTTAAGTGCGAATAAAATGTTACTTCGGGTATGTTGTTACGTTTTAAGCAATCTTTACATTATTCTCAAAATATACAAGTCTACTTATTGTTTCAGAAAGGGTATATTATGCATAAACAACAAGGAAAGCAATTAGGGTTATTAAGCCTCCGGCGATCTCGCTGACCGAACGGAACGCGACAGCAAAGCTGTTACTCCACGTCGTTACTTTGTGAGACAGTAGCACCGCCCCCGGAGAATGTACAGGCAATACAATCGAGCTAAAGAGCCCTAGACTGACTCTACCACTTGCAATGCCCATTTATTTGCCGACTTTGGATATGCAGTTATTCCTATCATATCTTGACGTATGATTTATTTTTTTAAAACACTGATATCAAACTAAAAACTGATTTGTAAAAAAAACATTTACGACGCAAAAGATTTTTCAGTTGCACAGTGAACAGAAAAAATGCGTAACCAAATGTTCCAAATTCAAATTTACAATTCCAGTACAGCGAAACAAGTAATATCAACAGAAGGCCCACGCACAAGTCTCGGTAAACAATCAATAAAGTTATTCAATTAAATAAATTAATGTAATTTAGACAAATGGAGCGATGATACGGGCGAGCCCGTACAAGTCGGCCAGCTGTCCGCCCGCCCGCCGCGCGACCAATTTAATAAAAAGGTTTCCTATAAACCCCGCACCTATACTACTGACATATTAACATAGACAAGACACTTTCGTAATCATAAAAAAATATAAAAGTGTTATAATACTATAAAATTGAAGAAAAAGTTTTATGTACATCCATTCTTCTACCTATCGTAAGAGCTTTTTACAATGCCAATAACATTTAAAAAAGTGGATGATATTTTGTCTTAAAGGTTATAACTTCATAAGAAAAAATGCGTTTTAGACCATGTCATAATTTAATAATAATATTCGAGGTAATAGATAAATATACTACGTATGCCGTTCTCGTGCTGCGTTTAAATCTATTACGTTGTAATTTATTTCCTTTCTAATAAGATTGTATTTACGATATTGCTTCAATCATCTACATAAAAGGAGTAAAATTATGTATTTAAATAAACAAATATAATGGAATAATTATGACGATTTATTTTTGTATTTTGTCAATATCCTTATTTGTGATATTAAAGCGGTTCTGTCAATATGTTGATCCTCATGTAAATCCACTTATACAAGACACCTGAATTGTCATTTCAGCCATTAACCATAAAAAAATGATCATAATTTACTAAATGAGTTGATCGAACAATTTATTATTAACTTCATAAAATATCAAATAAGTATCCAAAATAAATTTTTCACTAATCTTAAACCTAAATCACGTCCAGAAAACACTTGTCCATCACACGCGAACACATCACGAAAATCTTTAAGCGGTATATCGTAGTTATACTGAAAGTACACACCCCCCCCCTTCCCTTCCCCTCAGTACCGCCCCCTCGTTGGTCGTGCACGTGCGCTATTATTACGTATGGCAATCGATGAGCGGCCAGCCGACTTTCTCCAGTTTCTTTTACGTGTACAGCGATGTTTATTGAATGCAACTTTGTTACTACGTGGAGTTGGTACATTCGAGGTAATTCAATGGTAATGCGAATTGTACGTCAGTTTTCTTTATATAGTCATGCCTAAAGGCGGGTTACTCGTATGGATACAAAGGTGTAAGTATTTGGTTTAGTTATTGTAAAATGTTCAACTAATAAATAAAATATTAAACGATTTAAAAGTAACTTGGCCTTATCAGTCAAATTTCTGTTTTAAGTACACGTCCAACTCATTGCAAAAATGCATACTTTTAATGCCAACCCGCACAAGGCCAGTTTGGTGGACTATATAGCCTAACCCCTCTCAATCGTACTTTCGATTGTACACGAAGCCCGTGCCCTGCAGTGGAACGTATATGGTTGATGGGTACGTTGATACAGATACATATACTTTTATTTTGGCTAACAAAATAAAACCATATTCAAAATTGTTTAAGGCAGTCTCATAGCACACACAGGCTATTTACAAAAGGGTTTTTTCAATATTTATTAACTTTGTAACATTACGCATATCAAGAGCACATATAAAAGACTATAAAAGTAATGTCGCACTACAATAAATAGAGACAAATATTTGCGTACACAATGAGCGGAGGGTCGTGATTAAGTTACGTGCCATGCATCCGCCAATTTGTATCGACACCCTCCGACTAGCGACGTCGATGAAATCACATTACTACTAATTAAATACTATTTCTACTCAAACAAATGTTCGCTGAGTAAGGTTGTGCGCAGGGAAAATCTAATAAAATAAAATTATTTATTATGCTTTTAAATGTCATAAAAAGCGTTAAGTGTTGGTGAGCTGTCTTTTGATTTCCGTTACAGCCTGTGATTATCCGGGGTTGGGCAAACTAGATAAGCCAACATAATTGTTCCTGTCGGTGAATAGTAAGATACTCTGTATGGATTACACTGTGCTTACCATCACTGCAATGTATTTTAGTCACTAAATGCGCACTGGAATGCCAAGCATTGCTTTGTAATTTATGGTGTTGTTTGGTTTTGCTACTGTCCATGAGTGGTCGTATCGCTTACCATCAGGCGAATTGCATGCTCATCTCGGCATTAATTGAAATAAAAAAGAAACTTTGTTGTCACA
Source organism: Deilephila elpenor (assembly GCA_949752805.1). Lineage (NCBI taxonomy): Eukaryota > Metazoa > Arthropoda > Insecta > Lepidoptera > Sphingidae > Deilephila > Deilephila elpenor. Next base: position 8,579,865 of record OX457107.1, on the reverse strand, counting down.
CAATATTCTTCTTTCAACTAACAACGGTTACTCTACCGTCCTTAATATGAATTCCATCTTTGTTCTAATATATTGAAAATATTACTATGAATCAGACCCCATCCATCCATAACACGAATAAATCTAATCACGTTAACGATATATCGACAAACACAGCTATTAATAAATATTCATATAGAACGTGGCATCATTATTTCTTTATCGGCTCAACTAAAAGCTTCTCTCAACGCGGGCGCCGACTTACACTTCATACTGTAAACAATAACATCGGAAACTTTTTAACACATCATAGCAGCGCATCGAGTAAATTCTCTTTATAACATTACTTTGGAGGCGAATAATTCTACTGTGAAAATATACGAGGCACGTGGGCGCCGCGCTTGGTGCAAGTGAAAACTTGCTTTATTTGCTTTGGCAATTAAGGACATGTGTGCACGCTGCACGCTGCTGACACATATAGGAACACAGAGCCGAAAGGATATATTGCTGCGACTTTGGACACTTTTTGTCTGGTAAGCTTTAAATTAGATCGCGTGAAAATTCTTTGGTTACTTGTAAGAACAAATGAAAACGTGGAAACTACGTTTTCATTTAGTTGATTTTTGTAGTTAACCTAAAAACCACATAGCTCTGATGGTAGATACAACTTTCATATAATGTAAGCTAGCTTATTCCTTTGAAGTATAAAAACACTTAGACAGTCAACAAAACAAACTTTCATCTAATTAATCTCGCCGTATAAACAAATATAACGTTTGTGAATGTGCTCGCAGTACTTAATACAAATTATAATTTCAATGGGCGCATAATAAACAGTTGGTCAGCTTTCATGTGTCAGTCATAGTTTGTACCACGCGGCTATACAAACACGGGAGGCGGGCGCGGTGCGGCGCCGAGACGCCCGAGACGCCGCCGAGATTATGATCGTTTGTGGAACGTGATTAATGGCGAACTAGCTGAACACCGAGCACCGACTGTCGACTAGCGCCTAAGCGCCAGCGCCAGCGCACCCGACAGCCGACACTATCGCTGCCCTAAACTCTAACGCAACTTACACAAATGTACCAGATAATTGCAATGCTTTACGTATTTATTGCTGATGACACCAAGATTATTCCACTTTGTTCACCACGGATACAAATCACCTGCGTAAGCAATGTGGCTAGAACTAGAAATCACCATTCTATTTTGAGAAAATTATTTTGAAACATTATATTGAATTAACAATTTTAGCATAGTCGTTACTTACGAAGTTTTAAAATGAACAAATGAAAAAAAATATGAATTTTCGTGACAAGACCTAGTCACGGCAATGCGTATTAAAATGCATAATAAACAGTAGATATTCTATGCGGTTAGTGAAATGTAATTAATTTCAATCTGACGTTTATGCGTGAACGGACCCGACAGCCTTCTTATTCCAAGAAGCAAGGCGCAAGTATGCGTACTTAAATGACTATCCATGTCTTCGTGTTTCTAGTTTAATAAAAGATTTAACTCAACAACCTCCGCCGTGACGTTATATGAGCCGTAATCTCAATTCAAGAAAAAAATATGATTTTTAATTTAGTAAAAGCTTAATATTGCTATGACGATATTCACATTGAGAGCATCCGTTACGCAAAATAAAAATCCTACAGTTAATTGAAAATACTGAAACAATAATTTTAGAATGATTTTATCGCGGTAATTTAACTTTCAAAATCATGCAAGTGTACATAATTGGAAACGGTTATTTATAAGAAGCAGTACCTACTTTCTGAGCGACGCGACCTACCAACCAAATTAATTTCCGAAATCGTACGAGTGACCATTTACAATACAAATCGTGTATGATTCGGTCTGAGCTCACAACAAATCGGAATAATCCGTTGTTTATGATCCGTGAACATAGCAAAACGTCATTGGGATTAGAAAGTGGAATTGGCAACAGATGCATTTCGCGCGTAACTAAAACACAAACATTTAGTTTCGCTCTGAAAATCCTTTATAAAGTATGGCACGTCATTCAACACTCGTACACTTTGTTGCGCGTTAGTGGCGTGAACATGTGTTTTCCTCACGTACTCTTCAACAATCATAATATATTTATGTATTGTATGCGACGTAGTCTCCAATTGCATATTTATTTAAATCAAATGCAATTGTTTAAGGACCCTGTAATATCATATAACTAAATTTTAGCCACCGTGATAAAAGTTTCTTATACAAAAATAATCCATTTAAAAGCGTAAAATCGAAGATGTCAGTAATTAATGCACCTCTAATAACTATTTCAATAGAAGCAAGATGTTTTTTACAATTCGAAACAGATGAACATATAAAAAATTGACAGACATTTCACCGCAATAGCTAACAGTACACGAACAAAAATTAAATTACTGAGTGGAGATCGTGACGAATTGTTAAATGCTGTTGCTTCCAATATGTAGGTGTGATTCACTTGTAATTGCTTCTGGTAAAGAACAACAAGGCGGCTTTGACGTATGTTCTCAGTGGAAGTGTATAAATCAAGGAGTTTGCGCGTGCGCATGCGCAGTGGCGTGGTAGAGCGGTGTTGCAGGCGGCCTGCGCTCGTCGGCGGCGCGGCGTCGGCGTCTATGACGACATGTAACGGCCCGATCTGACTGGCACACGTCGAAATGACTCACTTGCCAGCATGTTTAGTGCTTAACGTGATCTAACTTAGCATTACATGAATACTAATGCCGACATTACCAACTGAACATCACGATTGGTTTACTAAATTATTTTGACCATCGTTATAAGACAGATTGTTTGATCATATGAAGTCCTTGAATGATGTTAATAGAGGTCTGAGACATTCAAAACAATATCACACTATCGAATAAATAAACGCTGAATTAATATACGTTTTTTTTATTCTTCTCGGCAAAATGACCACAATCTTCAGATAACAGTGCTTACCAGATGGAATACTAGCCGGCGACTTCTGTGTATCGCTATTCAACACAACTATGCCGGCTTTTTCAATTACTTCTTCGGGCTCCGCTTGACGATCTTAGGATTATAGGACAAAAATTATAAGTGAGCCGGCAAAGTATTCCACAGAGCGGTGGCAGCGCATATATAAGCACTAGCGCACATTAAGTAGCAGCTGCTTACAGTTAAATTGGCAAGGAGTAAAAACGTCTTTCAACAACAAAATACATAAAATATTTCATTGCTGTTGATAATTCACCTCGTCGAAAGTCAGGTTCAATCGGATTAGTACAAATTGATAGGTGCCTTTATTTATAAACATCGGCTATTAATTCGATGTATTACAAAGCCGTGCAATTTCCATGACTAATATTGGACAGCGGTACACTGACAGCCACTTTCAATTACCACTACACATAAATACTGATTTATATTTAATCACTGGAGTGTATTTAAGTGTTGCTTAATAATAAGGTTCAAAATTGCTTAGTAAGCGCATTAGAGATGTGCTTTTGCTTCGTGGTGAGAAGCTTTGGGCACATCATAAGCGTGTGTTTTAAATTACAAGGAGTGGGATTAGCCTATTTAAATTACGCTAATTAGTTAAAATAATAATCGCCGTAAATTTATTTACTGGGCTGTCTTAACTTAAAACTATATTTAAAACTATTTGTCTTGTTTATAACCCTTCTTCTTCATTCACTGATTTCACCCTGGGGTGTTCTCATCAAACTATTAGATTTATTCATCGATAATGAGCAAAGCATAACAAAATGATATGTAGGACGTGGTTAAAATGCAGACAAGATCGACATAAATCTATGACGCAAGGAGTCACTGCTTGTCTCCTTTCAAACATAAACGAGAAATCACAAAAGATGATGAAAATAGGACAAGTGCTCATATTCTTTTATCGTTTTATTTAACATAATTTACACATGCACTTGCCCAACGCGTTGGCTCGTGTTTAGCACATAATTTTCTAATTTATCGCTTGTCGGGTGCGGTGTGAACGAAGCTGTACGCGCAAGTGGAGCGCAGCTGGCGAGACGAGCAGACAACAGTTGTCCACGGCGTTTGTCTTAAATGCGTGGACTGTAGCGTGGACTCACCAACCACCATAATGTGGTACCAGATTAATCATCTGAATTTTTCTGTGATGTTCAAATATATATTTTTATTAATTGTGGTACTGGCAGTGGTTTTATTCCTGGCTTTAGCTTTGACATATAACGATAAACGACAAAGCGAGTTAATTCCCTTAGAAAATTACAAGTGTTAATACCTTTGTTCAAAATAGAATGCCAAACATTTTGCTTTTTTGACCCAAATAATTTTAAAACGAAAACATTGTTATGAAATCAAAACAAATTAATAAAAATCATGAATGAAATAGAGGCCAAGGCAGAACACGGAGTTGATGTTACAATAACAACAAAACACAAAAATAAATAGTGACGACAAGCGAAAATAAACTAATGAGTGTTCAATGACATAATATATCCGAGCCCGTGTATAAATCAACATTCCATTTAGCTACATTTTATTAATCAACACGATCATTAACCTTATGTAATTTACGACTTTCGTAGCTGTAAAAGCAATAATATGTATTTTTATTGAACTTTATTGTTTCAGACAATCCACATCAAACGTTGGCACCTATGCTCTGTAGTAATCTCGTTTATGTCTCCAATATCAAAGAATATATTAGTGTCTTTGTTCGAATAGCTAGAATTACTTCGTGGACAGGTGTGGTATTTGCAACTGTTAATAAACTGTCATTTCTGTTTAGCTGATATTTACGTATAAACTTATCTTTAGCATACCGACGTGATGTAGCTTCTTTACCATCGCATTTCATTGTGTTAATGACATGACGAGAGTATCAATAACCCTTATTTTTCGTCCTTTCCAACACTTCAGTTGTCCATAGATACATACATACATAAACTCACGCCTGTGTCCCATTGGGGTAGGCAGAGACCATTGAGCACCAAGTGCTACGGTCCATACATACTTCTTTCGCTTCATCAACTGTCATTAATATCTTCATACACGCTCGCCGTTTTCGAGGACTCTTTCGTGGTCCATCCCAAAATAAATGCTGACAATATCAAAACTTATCTATTATTCCATGTTCTTGAAATAGTGATAGTAATTACATATACCCTGCTCTCGCCAATCTGCGACGCAAAAGTCAAACTGGCATTATTGGCAGATCTTTCTTCGGCAGTGGAGCTTCTATGACCGAAGATAATCATGATGATAATGAATAACTTATCTTACATGTCGCCTTCTAATCCACTGGTGGCAGGTATAGGTCATTTTGAGTCATAAGATCCTGTAAACACGGTTCATGTCGAGCAATCTACTTGTCTGAGTTTCCCGACCTCATACGAGTTTCTACAAACTACATGTGGACTTGATTCATGTAATTCATATTTTCAAAACTTAACTTTGGGCAATATACTGTAAAATCGAATCGTGCTTCTGACTCACAGCTATTGACTAAATGAAAACATTATAACATGCACATTGTGCGTAGAATAACATTAGTGTATTCCACGTCCATCCCATAAATAGTTTGGCGCCATTTACGCATCGGCCCTTAGCAATAAGTCGCGTTCGTCAGCTCCTTGTTTCTTACGGTTTAATTTTATTTTCACACGACCACCGGCACGTTTCACAAGAAAGAAATGAAAACAACGTGTAAAAAGTGTCTGTGAAACAATTTTGAGGACCGAAATAGTCCTAACGATGTCTGTCTTGGTAAAAGGAAGTTGGAAACAAAGGCTCGTGGCACGTGCGAAATTAATCTTATTTTGACTTGCAAGAAAAATAATTACCAAGAAACAAAAATGTTTTCTTTATATTATCTTTTAAAAAAATAATAAAATAATGGCGAAGAGCGCAAATTACATTCCTTTTTATTAATATTATATGAGAAGATTATATTTAACAGGTGAACTACATGTCTGATTGAATATTATTACCATAAATAATTGACTTATTACCACAAGTAAAAAAAAAAATTGTATGATGAGCAGTGACTCTAATCCCTATAGCTTTTATACCTTTTATAGAAATGAACAGTAGGAATACTTTTAAAACACAAAACATATTTCACTATTTTCTCTTTCATTTTAATTACTAGAGAGCTAACCCACGTGTTCACCTTTGAAGTTAATCCGACGATGAAAAAACCGCCATTAATAAGTCGTAACGGCAATAAAAAGGATTGAGTTAAATCATATATCACAAAGAACTATTATATGGCATACGAAAAATAACAGCCGCGATGTTCAGAGATTTATAGACGTGCAATACGTACAGACACAGTAACAAGCCGTCTATAAATAAAGCAGTGATAAAACAAAGTGATTGTAACGTTATAGGGACTGTGCACATACGCTCGCGAAGTCACTGTCGATAATTCACACGAGATTGGAAAATCACAAATGATAGATATTGAAAAATATAAAAATTATAATCAAGTTAATCAAACATAGAAATACTATCCCAATTAAGGTTACCTCTGGTATTTTTTTTTCAAATGATGAAATGCAACTTTTGCATTATTACATCTTTTAATATTTATCAAACAATATTTCTTACATAACATAAACTCACGCCTTTATCCCAGAAGGGGTAGCCAGAGGCGCCACCAGGACACCCACATTTCGCCTTTTATGTTCCGTCCCACGATATGATAGGGGGCGAGCCTATCGCCATATCGGGCACAAATTCCTGACTCCGGGTTTGTAATAAATAGAAAAATCCAATATCACTTTGCCCGACCCGGGACTCGAACCCGAGACCTCAGCTTTGTAACCGTACCATAATACAACTACGCCACCGAGGCAGTCAATATTTCTTACAAAACAATAATAAAAGTTTTAATAAAAATGTATGCTATTTCAATTTCTTATTTTCCAGTCCCCACAAATATGATGCAAATGTTATTGTAAATCTATTTATGTTATATTACGATAATATAATGAATGAGGAAGTGAATATGTGCCGAAGTAATACTCTTAGCAAGTAATGTTATTGGTCCATAACCATTACACAGAATTTACTGTGCACTAGTTTCAGCATTTGTAATAGCTTTCCTATCGATGGGCTATTGAAATTAAATTTAGAATTATGAAATTGTTATTAGCACAATAATATTCGTAGTCTTTATAGAGCTGTAAGATAAAATTTAGTGTCGGTACAGAATATTGTATTGTGCTTATTTTATTGTGGCAATGATTAGTTGCAATCTGCTTCTTGAACCCGTGTTGTTGACAAATTTTATATCTGGCTTTTTATCATCTATTCTAGATGTTTGGTTTTGTCGGGTATATTGTGTGTTTTTTTATCACACTCATGTTGTTTTAAATAGTTGTTGTTTACTATCAAACTTCGATACATTCTTTTATATTGAATTAAATTAAAAATTTAGACAATTATAACCTAAATATCTAACAAAATAACATTTTTTACAGCATACATTAAGCCACAATATCTAGTTTTAAATGCTTGAATTATTTTACCTAAGTTCGATAAATCAAAAAGTGATATTAGATTTTTCTATTCATTATCAGCCCGGAGTCAGGAATTTGTGCCCGATATGGCGATAGGCTCGCCCCCTATCACATCATGGGACGGAACATACAAGGCGAAATGTGGGTGACCTGGTGGCGCCTCTGCCTACCCCTTCGGGGATAAAGGCGTGAGTTTATGTATGTATGTATGTTCGATAAATCAAAAGTCGTGGAAATAACGCGCACGTATGTGAAGCCCTTAACAAACACCGTCCGGGTGATAGATGGTTTGGGCGAGAAAAGCATAAAATGTCGCGATAATACGAAGATTGCAGCGCGCACCCGTCGCCCGTCATACATCACGCGGTAAAACGCTTCATTTCCATGGAAATTGCCGCGAGCTTTCTGTATATCATCCGAATTACCACAACAAACCGATAATTGTGTGATTATTACCGATGCGATTTTCAAATTTAACCACTGAATAATATTATGTTCAGATTGTTACGATCTCTTTTGTTATAATAATTTGAAACCAATACAGTATATACTGTATCTATATGACATTTTAAAATTCGAACGTAATCAATTTCAATGTTTTGAATTTAGAATAGTTTCACGAGTGTGCGCTTTCCACCGGATGCATTCGACACCGCATAGAGCTGACAAACGGTGTAATTTTTAAAGGAAAACCGTCCAGATGAGCGCTGTATCTTGTGACATGAACGAAAATAATTTGACGCAGCCGCTCGTCGGGCGACATACGGCGACACGTGGCTACGATATATTACACGCGAGCCGCGCACTAAAAATATTGTGTTGGCAAATTAATGGGCATTCCCGACTGTAGGTAGTGGGATGAAAGGAAGTGCCTTTTATATCTGAAACGTTGGTTTTGTATGAAAATGCGCGGCAGCCGGTCACACCTGTCCGCGCACATTGGAGCGGCTAGGGCGCGCCGCCCGCGCCGCTACGCCCGCCGCCGCCCAGGGCTGCCATCTAATACTTTTCCATCCCACAGAATCGTATTTTTATTTACTGTGGTTTCTATAAGGGGAGTACATATTTCACGTCTTAATTAGCACTTGTCAACCGTATAATTACATGCGTCACTATTTATGATTTACAAAAGCTCGGCTGCCAACATATTTATATTTTTATATGTTTTCATGTCATGTCTATGCATTAGTGTCATATAAATGTACCGTTATAGACCCAAAACAACCTACTATTGTTGCATCGAGTATATAATATTAACTATACATAATATACATAAACTCACGTCGTTTTCTCCGAAAGGGTAGGCGGAGGTGCTACCAGGACACCTATGTTTCGCCTTGAATATTCCATCTCACGATGTGGTAGCGGGCGAGCCAATCAATATTTAAAAGAAAAATAACACCACGATGAGTAGGCCCGCGATAGACCTACTAAGTGGTGGAAACCAGCGTGAAATGCTGTCTCCATTGTGGCATTTCAATGAATCAATCCTGAAGAGCTAGCCTTACCTTCTACTCCTCCCTTTACCACACCGCCACTTTTAAACTACTGCTAATATATAAAAGAACAAATAAATCCTTTGTGAAGAGCATAGATCGCCTGTGGATGTCCGACACTACGTCTGCCTAGCACGATTGTTACTCCAGAACTCGTAATATCTATCAAATATCAGTTCTGCTCAGTTATTTATATTTTGCATATATGTATAACATAGTGTGTTAGTATAAACAAATACCACATACATTCTATTTTAACATCTACTTCCCGGTCCGAAACTGCAACACTCCCAAGCATTCCCGGAAAGCATAATTCAAAGTCACGTGCAGATCGCCATCCCTGCGCGCAGCGGATGCGACAAAGACGTCGCCTGTCCCGGTGTGCGTCAGTTTCATCATAATTGAGCAGATTAATAACCCTGGAGGGTGTTCATATTTCGCCAGCCGGCTGTCGCTCCCGACCACGCTCCTACGCAACGTTACGAGATGTTAAGTCAAACATTTACTCGGTAATGAATATTATTTTACAGTTCATTTCAGTTTCTTACAGTCGAGGTTGCAAAAGACCGATCGAATTAGCGAAGGTTGAGCAAGAAAGCTGACTCTGACACCGGTCGGGATATCAGTCGGTAGCAAGATTAAAAGTACTTATATCGCTAATATTGGGGATTTTTTTCAACTTCATATAGAACGCAACGGCAGAACTTCGGGTATGTCAGCGCCTTGGTACATAAACCCTTTAGAGACATGAAGCCACATGCACATAAGGCAACCTATATGAGGCTTGGGACCTCTTTACTATAAGAAATCCACATCGGTTCAGATTGTGATTATGAACAACCAAGAGTTTTCACACAGTGCAGAGGAATCCTCTTGACCAACCCGGTACCAGACCACCTCGACCACCTCGGACCTCCTTGTCCAGATAATATAAATATTTGTGTAAACTTTATTCCATATGGTATGAAAATTAATAAATAAATTGGAAACTAATTAGCGCCACCAATGAAGCAAACATTGTTGTTTCAAAATCACAGATGAAGAATATGCGGTGTGGTGAAGACGTTACGGACGTGGCGTCAACGCTTGTACCGGCGCAACGGTCCTGTTGACGGCAGCTTGACCACAGGACATGCACTTTATGGAGACAATAACAGAGCTTGCGTTGTCTGATTGTGATCCAAGACTGTAAAGACGGCGTCTTCCTTGGTTTAGTCGGTGATTTACAGCGTGTGTATGGGAGCTAGTGCGGCGTCTTCGGCGTCGTATAAATACTCGACGGCACGTGCGCCGCGCGCCGAGCGCCGCCGCAGCTGCCCGCCACGTGGCCGCCTCTTTACGCGCTCCACGTAAAAATAGATCATTGTCTCGCCGCGGACACGCCCACTGAACAGATAAAACACCACATCAAACGTTATATTGATAGTAAAATCGCCCGTTTATTTATTAATCAGTAATATAACTCGCCTCGACTCGCCGCACGCTGCCGTTCCGTTTGTTTACACACCTTCAAAATGATCTGATATCCGATGTTAAAACATGGCTGTTTGGAATAATGCCATACGAAAGGGAAAGTGTTCTTGGAATCGTTCTCTTTCGTATGATCCCAATCCCTTATTCATGAACTGTCCTTTCACAATAAGTTTTGCATTTATATCTTAATTCTCATCTACGTGCATAATATCTCGCAAAACCTAATTGGCTACTCATAACTTTGCCAAAATCCCTATTTAAGACGTTTCACATAATTATGTTAAGACACCAACGTAACAATGACTAGTTACTGGAGAAAATATGATCACACCGGGAGAATTCAACTCTATCTTTCAACTCTACCATTGAGTACCAAATGCTGATTTCCTAAATTGAGGATAAGCAACAGTGACTACCTACAAACATATAAACCGATGTACCAAAAGTCACAAATATTGATCAGCACAAAACATCTGTAAAGTATAAATATACTGCACCGACATACGAATGTCCCCTTGCTAAAAAAAGGAAACAAAAAGACAATCGACCTTACTTCCGCAGCGAAACACTTCCGGATATGATAAGTTCCTTCCAGCTACTGGCTCAGCTATTGATTCACACAACTTGTACCGTGGAAGATACGGCGACTTACTTTATAGCTACTACACATAAAAGTTTAAGAGTTAAGACGCCTCATCCCATCGTAAAATATTGAAAAAGTTATGGCACTTCAATTTGTGGTTGTCTGACCATAGATTACGAATTTATGTATATTGTTACACTGGTTATAGTGAATTAGTATGTATTTTTGGGAACATATCAAGTTGCATAGTAAAAATATAAGTCACTTCAACATCCAGTAAGTATTATAGAGATGTGTAGTAATGAGCGTAATAGAACACAAAAGAATTGTAAAAATAAAAATATTATTAGAGGTATAAAGCTTAATACAATATTTATTTAGTTTTATTCTTGAATACATGCCTACAATATTAACTAATAACTCCTTTTCAATTGATGGGATAATCGCTATGGCATAATTGCCATAATCTACGAGTCTGGCCTATTGTGTGTCGGTGGATTTCACATACAATAAAAATTCTTGTAAATGTATCTCTAGACCGCGGATTTTCTCACGATGTTTTCCATTACCGTTAAAAAGCGTAGTATTTGACTAACATCACAATGACTCGGAAAAGTCAACAATTCCTAATTAAACATTTTACTTTTTAGTACTGACTGTTCCGAGTATTGCTCTAATTGTATCTTGCAAAATCGAGTTCAGTTTCAGCCAATATAGACAGTTATATTCGCCCATTGGCATTTAGCACATGTCTGTCAATCCTGCTATCGACGGCAGCTAAGGATCGGCGCCGACGCTCTCTTCCTAACAAAAATATAGGCGCACACGTTCTTCGGCAATGCCGTGGCCAAATACTCATTTAGACGGTTACTATGGAGTATGGAAATCTGTGTGTTTTACTGTACTCTTTTGAGTTAATGATTTAAAACCTGAACGTACTTGTTTTAAATTGGGAGTGATGACGGTGTGGAGTAAAATTATTATTTTCCAGTCGATTTTCGTTTTTGTTGTTCAAAATTTTGTCCTGCAACTATGCTGATGCATGGTTGATGATGCATATTGAACAACGACGAGTTGTCAAAATAAATTTTGGAGAAACATCTTATTTCCGGAACTCTTGCAGAAAATTTGCCAAACACAAATAAGTGAAAAAACATAAATCATAGATGAAAAGTAATATAAATGTTGTTGAAATAAATGTTTAAATTCATCCAACATTCCACCTCAGATAATTTTAAAACAGCCAAAGAGGTTTTATTGGATTCCCTTACCCCAACACTCAGCGGAACACCCTTACATGTACATTTATTAAGCGGCGTTCCAGCGTTATTTGCTGGTGCAATTTTGCATGCCTCCCGCCGCCCACCACCCCAGACAGCGATCGATACGGCCGCCATTTTGAATTTTCCGACCAATGCTCGTAGCCATGGAAAGTCGTTGCCATGGCTACGCGTCGACGGCGCCCTACGGGACGAAGGGGAAAGTGAAATGGGGAAGGCTCTTGAGGCAATTTGGCGTGTTTAGTTGAGGGTGGTTCTGCTATACATAGCTGTATATGTATTTATATTCATGTACTTGCACTGTTGATGTACTTGTTTTCATAGTAATAATTGGGAAGGGTATATGTGATGTTATAATGATATTACGAAATGCACTTGAAAATAAAAGAGTAAGTATGTAAAAGGATAGAGGAAAATTACATTTTCTAATCTATGGAATTATTTGTGTAGGTATTTGATTATGCTTTCAGCGCAGTATTTCAATGTTCTCACTACTGAGCTCCACAACAATTTGTGTTTAAAATATTCTGTTGTGTAAGTCTTTTCACTTCATTTCTATGAAGGTAAATTATTGAGCGGCATCACAAATAACAGACATTAAAATGTTGTTATACGAAAGAACAATAACGAAAGTAACAGCCTAATCGTTCCCGACATCGACTGAAAAGCATTACACGCTCAATAACAATTGATATACACTTCAAATGGCACTACGAGGGTGTAGTAAATGTGCTTAACAATCACGTTTACATAACTTGTTAAACTCCCTTTGCTAATCGCCGCTGCCGTGCACCATGTTACAAAATAATCGACGCACAAGCATTGTGCCTTTCGCAAAACTGTTCAAAACAACTTCCTTTGCTTTCAACTTTAAAACCGCACGAATTCTTTTGCCGCTTTTAAATTGTTTACCGTCATCTCGGAGACACCTGCGGTGGTGTTGCCAGACATTATCTTCACTTAAACCAGGCAAGATACACAAAAATGTGGTACGGGAAGAAAGAAGAAATGTGTGACAGATTTCTATAGTTTAATATTAAATAATTGATAGTAATGAAAAAAAAACTTTTTAATACTAAACATTATTCCATTGCCTCCTTAATATATAAAATATCTGCTGTTTTTCCATGGTTACTTAAAAGTCTGCATCATAATCCTGTGGCATACCTGTTTTCTAATATTTAATAAGTTACCACCGCTTAGGAGCAAATTAAACATAGAACCTAAAATGTACGGCGACCCGAGAATATTCGAGACATCTCATCAAACTCGTCGCTGTGGCAACACTCCCTGCGACCTACCTGTCGGTACGGCGAAATCTAACAAACGGACTTTCGACTTTACAGTTTCCTGCGTTTGTTTGCGAACAATAGGCAATAAGGCTGCGCTGCGCCGGCGCGGAGCGGTGACAGCCGATGCGCTATTCAAACCACACTATTCTTCACTTCGTACTTGCAGTATATTGTGTTCAAACGCCTCACCACTTCTTTGTGAGGAAAGCTAAAAATGTTTTGATTGAGCTCATGTTCATTGAGGTGGCTATAGTGAGTTAGTAGATAATGTATTTTTTTTATTCGTCTCCTAGCATCCCACTGCAGGTCAAATCTTTCGCTTTTCGCTTCACATACAATTTTTACTGGTGGTACGTAGGTATCTCATATTATGTGAGAGGCCGCCTGGATAGGGACCACCGCTATGTCTTCCACCAAACAGCAGTGTAAATGCACTGTTGGTTAGAAGAACATTGTAGCCAGAGTAACTACTGGAGATAATGAGACTTAACATCATATGTCTCAGGATGGCGAGCGCAGTGGAATGCCAAGCATGGACTAGTAATTCATTGGTTTTGCTTCTGTCCATTAGCGGTCGTATCGCTTACCACCAGGCGAGTGGCATGCTCGTCTCCCCATTCACTGCAATAAAAAAAACATAAACCCCCACAAAACTACATAGAATAATTTAAACCCACACACCCGTCGCCCCTTTTTTTGTTTGTCAGGGCATCCTCCAGCAACATACGAGTATTATAATTATTTTCAGCCTCAGGAAGCCCTCTCCCACAAATTACAGCTCGTCGGTACTTACATAGCAAGGATTACCTACTGCTAGAGGAACTAAAGGGTTTTTAAGCGAAGGTTCCGTACCGTCAAATGCGTCAACGTTTATCTATCATGTAAAAAATCTTTGAAAATCTGTTAGAAGACTTAAACATTAATAATTTCTAGAACAACAATTAAAACGGCATGTCGACGATGACGCCAGTAGCTCGTTTACCGCAGATACTTGTACTCGACGTTCTAACAGTAATTACTTGATTTCAATATGCATTCAGTAATTGCCATGAGTCCATGGATTTAATTAAGCTGTCAATTCCGAGTGCTGCCAATGGTCAACAAAACCTCGTTAGCAATATTCATGGGTTATTCATTATGAACTAAAAACCGAGAGATATTGGGTATAATTACCGAATTAAGGAATAAACTTTACATATTTTTTTTAGTTTCCAAAACTATTATTATCTTATATCCCAGAAACATAAAACAGTTTCTATAATCTGACGTCAGAAACACAGTAAGTTGCAAAGTGATAACACCATTCCAACTTCAACGTGAATAAGCTTGGAGAAGCAGCTTTATGGGTTGGCATAATTAAATCCAATGGCATGAGATAACCGACCAATGCCATCTGAGGCTCTAAATGTCTGGCATTGCGTTTACCATCAAATGCAGTGCAGTTAGTTTGCCAGAATAAAAATAATAATAAATAGCAATCATATTTTACTGATTCTATGCAAGTAATTACACCCAACAGTCACATACATAGTCCTGACCCCACACTAAGATCGAATCTTGTGTCGTGGGTATTAGAAACTACGAGAGATTTTTCGGTCTCACAAACACCCAGATAAGAAACAAATATCTGTGAATCACACAAATATTGGTTCCAATGCAGGGATCGAACCTGCGCACTCACGTTTCTCAGCCGGCGTCTAACCAACTGCGCCACGGAGACTGTCAAGTGTGGTGTAAGAGCAAAGAGGAAGCCTCTAATAGATTCTTATGCTAATTACATTGTTAAAAATCCCATTTGTGATAATAAAGTATGGGCAAACAATACTTGTCACAGTCACACTCAATATAACCTTTGCTACCTGAGCAAAGCTGCAGACAAAAAAACAAACCCACAAAGCGACTTACTTTACAATGCCCACTTAAGAACGATTTAAACTCTTTAAAATAATAAAAAAAAACATTACGTGAATTAAATATTCGTCTACTTGAACTTAACAGTCTGGGAATGTATGAACGGGAATTGAACCAGCAGCATCCGGCATTGAAAGTTTTTTTTAATACTACGCCTATATGCTTCAAATATTAAAAATAATGAAAAACTTAAATCACATGCCTGCTTCGGTGGCGTAGTTGTATTACGGTACGACTACAAAGCTGAGGTCTCGTGTTCGAATCCCGGGTCGGTCAAAGAGATTTAGGATTTTTCTATTCATTATCAGCTAGGAGTCAGGAATTTGTGCCCGATATGGTGATAGGCTCATCCTCTCCTATCACATCATGGGACGGAACATATAAGGCGAAATGTGGGTGTCCTAGTGGCACCTCTGCCTACCCTTTCTGGGATAAAGTCGTGAGTTTATGTATGTATGTAATTATGTATGTTAAATCACATCTAAATGTCATGCACAACATCTGTTTAATAAATCTTTCGTAATTCAATTAACTTGGCACCTGTTAATTAACAGTAAACTATAAATTACTTCTAAGTTATATTACCGTAAACTTGCAGAATATTTAATAGCGACCACAAACTCATTAAGTTTCTACTTTCTATTGGCCATGATTAATAAACGATCTTCGTTTCTATCTAAAGATCGATCCTGAAAATAAACCAATGGGCTCAAGGTATTGCCGACACGCTCACATTTGATGTGTTCTGATTGGTCTATTTTCCGGATCGATCCTTAGATAGGGATTGGGATAGCTTATTAATTTTGTGTGTATATAAGTACACTACGATCTTCACACACGTAAGCTTAAGTCTATACGTCTGAAGGGGTAGGCGGAGATGTAGTGCCACCTACAGTTCGCCGAGTTTATTTCCGTACCAAAATGTGAATTCATCCCATGTGATGGGGTCACACAAATTCACACCGAGTGGGTTTCCCAGTTTGTGAATCGAACCCAATACTTCACGGCTCAGACTAGTAGATGACTAGATCAATAAAACGATACTAGCTATTCAGTATTCACACACAAACTTTTCTTATTAATTGTATTAAATATAATTCCACAGTCATTCTTATGATGAAAATATTATCTATTCAAATTACATTCTTATGCTAAAACAATGACCTAACAAAACAGGCAGTCGATACGGGCGACAAACCTCAGCTGCAACACAATAAACAACTTAAATAAATAAATATTTCAGTTAATCTTAGAACTAAACGATACGAATACGACCTTAACACAAAGCTTATTTATATGACGGCGTCCACTTATCATGGCGCCAGTGAAAAAGGTTACAAAATAGTTTTACGTCATTACGATTACATAATGCGTCGGCGTAACAGTATGCAGATTTAGTTGTACTAAACGAGTTTCTAGTTGAGGGCCCACACACGTGCACGGCGCTGGGCCTACACGACGCAGGGAGCATTGACACCACATTCGCAGGTGACCACCACCACCAATCATGGGAGGCTGCAGTCAATGAAAGCCAGTGTCGCAACTGCTGATTGACTCACGCCCACAGTATCGAGTATCAGCGCGAACAGGAAACGAAGACTCGTTCTAATTAACTCCGCTCCATTCATGTCCAGAACTTACCTATCTTAAAACCGGAACGCGGTAATTATGTATGACAACACGTATCGGGAACATTCCGTCTGCTTCTTTAAGATCATGGCTCTGATAATAAATTACGTAAAAATGTACTATGTACGTACATCGTACACACGATAGTTCTTAATTAAGAAAGTGATGACGCCTACTTAAACTTATATATTGAAATTACAAGACTGAGGTATTTGATTACAGCCTATTCATCTCAGGTTCAACATTGTCCAATAAAATGTAGTTTCAAACCTATGCGAGATAACATTTTGGCAAAGTGGACCTAATCTTGCTAAAGCTGCCTTTGTCCCAATGTACGACTTTCATGATAATATTACAAAAAACTGAAAGTATTTATATATAATGGTTTCTTAGATTTACGCGAATGTTACACATTGAAATAAAACTATTTTATACGGATTTTATCGCTATTTGGTTTAATTTTTACATTTTTTAACTCCCCGACGCGACGCGACGTTTCGATTACTTTACAGCTTTCGTGGTCACGAGGCGGACTAAAATTTTTTTTAACCAAATCGCGATAAAATCCGTATAAAATAGTTTTATTTCAGTACAAAACAATCAAATAAAAAACAACAAATATACAAAATAATATACAATAAAATACGGGAAATCCGTATGCATATTTACACTACTATTGTTAGCTGCACCGCAATGCGCAAGGAGGCTGTATGCCTGTATGGTCGGCGACGCACGACCGCACAATGACGTCACCCGCTAAGCAATGCCTCTATACTATACACGTTATAGAGTATAGAATACAGCAAGCGGCGCCGGCGCATCTATTCAACGCCCTCGTACCGTCCGAGCGTATAATTCAATACATTTCACTTGCAATTCCGCCGGGTGCTGTTCAATGTGAAACTTAACTCCATTATACGAACTCGTTACATTGGATTACGTATTGGTATACACAAAAGGCTCTGTGTGGGATGACAGTGAATGTAGACCGTGTATTTCTGGTTAATAATAACTATATTAATGATTTTGATACAGTTAATGGGTGCTTAGTTGGTTACCATCAAGGAATTTATTTCTATATTAGACAAACATATTACTCAGCGCCTATTATGTTTAATAATTATTAGCTTTGTACATAAAATGATGAGTATATCTCATGTTCCGTATTGATTAAATAATACAGATAAAAATGAAATAACTATGGAACAGTACTATGTATAGATAGGAATTAAATACTGAAAGCATTAAGGAAGCGCTGGATAATATCAGTAACATAAAATAATATAATCATTTCATAACTTTGTATGATCATTTATACATATAATTTATAGTTCCTCTTGTAACTATATATACCCTTATTACTTCAACTATACACCTGAAAGAAATTAATTCTCATTGATGATATTCTACGTATGTAGAAAAAGTTTGTATACTACGCATTAAGAAAGCTGCAATTCTACCAAAAAAATCTCAAGCTGGAATTCCGTATGCAATTACAACAAATCCTGTACGTCCAGGTGACGTGAATTACCATAAATCGTAAAAACATCTTGCCGTACTTCCTCTACATGTACTTTTACCAATCCCCGTACGTTCCTTAAAGGAGATCATTAAACTTTTTGTTTCTAACTCCGCAAGGAAAGTTGACGTTGCCTTAAACCAAAACAGCTCGATGGTAAAAGAAATCACTGCCGTCCATCAGCCATTCCAAACCATATTTGGTTTGAAACGTACATTTTTATGTTTGCGTTATAAAAGGCATAAGAATCTCATATGGAAGCAGGTGATCTGAAACCAAGAGCCGCATAAAGTATCATAATGAGGAACTTCACTCCAAAAGGGAACAATAAAAACTCGAATGCATAAGTAAATATGAAAAGCGGCAAGCGCTATGCAACGTTGTTTATTTCCATGTACAGTGCAGTTGCAACCGTTCGTTAACAACACGACACTTCGAACAAAGCTACAGGAACACTCGTCAACAGGCACCTACTGGCTACTTCCTAACCTAGTCCACTCCAAGAAGCCACTATCGAAGATTTCCCGACCATACTTTACTGGAATACCAGTAGCAATTATAATGTGGCTTAACGCCCAAAATGTATAAAAATGTATAAACATTAAACACATCACCGTCGATCAGTAATAATCTTATGTATTACTTTATTCTAGATTCCGGAAAATAATGTGTGAGTCATCTATGCAGACGACTTTTGTATTAAAATTAACACCGGCAAACTGACTCTAATCCTAATTTCCTCCACATATTTCTGTTATATTTAGAAATCTTGACCAAATAACTGTACAAAAACTTGCTAACCGTACCTATAATATCCAACATCCGAATCAAAACCAAAATCTTCCACACAACATGCGATGCTGTTTACACCAATACATTCAGCAAAAACAAAAACAGATCTGATTAAGTCAGTATTTTACCAAAACAAAACACCTTACGTACGTCAGTCGCCACGCAGCTACCTACAGCAACGCTTGGCCAAATCTAATAGCTATTTGATAAGGTGTGTTTTTGCAGGTCGGCCAGGAAGACGGCGGCCTGCGGAGGTTATCTGCAGGACGGCGGGACGGCGCCGCGTTATCAAACCTGCCGGCGTGCGGAGACCATTAGTCAGATAGCGCGACCTGCCCAGTGGAACCGGCGCGAGTCTGGTGATGTCATGCGGACCTTCTGTAGTAAGGCCGGGTTTGGTATACATTTGATGTCGCCGTCGATAAATATTAATGATTATGTTGTGTTATGCTCAATTACATGTGTAGCTGTATCTGTACGCGTGTATTTTAATGCAGGGATGTTCAGGTTTTAATTTTTTTGTTAGATTGTACTTTTAAAAATATTCATACCTAGACTGTTTTCACCGAATATGCCATTTGTAAAACGGCAATGAAATTTGACTTACATCCGAAGTCTGTTTATTACGAGGACCGGTGTGATTGTTATTGACAAAATAATTTACGTCAAGTGATTTTAAATTTTGTACTATCTTGGTATGAATTCTTACAATTGTAAGAAGACATTTTATATTCATTAACATAAAACTACCACAACAACTTATTTAAAAAATGCAGCTGGGACAACACATTCCAATACTTATAAATTAAATTATAAACCGCATTCTTGAAGCGAATATTAAAGTCCTACGACAGATAATAACAGATAAACTGTACCATATAAATATCTTAACATCTGACCCGTGAAGGTTTATTATAAACGGCGCATCATTGTTGTGATGTAACAAAAACATGCGACATAAAGGAATGTCTTATCTTAACCTAATTTGGATTCCAAAACAACCCAGAAAATTATAACGACATCCAATGACTGGCCACAAATTTGTCTTGAAATCGAATTAAAAAACAAATGAAAGGTTCTGTATAATCTTTACAAAGAAGACTTAATAAGCTTTTAAATCAAACTGTTTTGAATATGGAACAGTAATTTTCTACGATACAAACATAGGCAGATCGATGAAGATTAAATTGCAACCAATAAAGTTTACATCACTTTATATTCTCTGCATAGACTTTGCTCGCGGCTGTGATGGCATCATCCGAGTTTCCCAAGACGTGTGTAATATTTCAATGTCGCAACAATTACGTATCCAACAGCATTATTGCCTAATTAAAAACCTAATTACTTAACTTAAATTTGATGTTATGTGTATCCAATAAATCCATCCGGGTTTTTATAAATAACCGGGGAACGCGAATAATCACCTTATTAACGAAATATCATGGGAAACCTCTTGACGTTTAAAAGCTTTTAAAACAACAACAAAAAACTTAAACGTGTTCTATTCAAAAATGCACCTGAGAATGAAGGCGGATCCATTTTACTAATATTTCGATTGTTACAAATGGTCTATGCGACAAAAAGTAGTATTCGCTGTCCATTGCTTGCCTCGTACAATATTAAGAGATTTTTTCAATAGAAAACACTCCATGTATGTCTTTCACTTCGATAACGCAAGGCATTAAAATCTCAGTTGTGTTGACGACTCAGGTAGTGGGTTATAATTCGTTTAGTCCGAAGGTTGCGCCCACATTTTTTGTTAGGTGGGCCACACAGGTGCAGTCGCCTGCTAATTCACTATTCCCGATACAAACAACTAATACATACATACATGTTTAATGTCCCGGTCCCAAATATGCAGGATATCAATCTACATAGGAAATATATTTCAAATAAATGTATGAATTTACATTAATATTCAACAAGCAGTGTAGTTATAAAGTTATTCCGCGTTCTAGAAGTTTTTTTTAATAATATTTCAATTGTAAAATATTTTACGTACGTGTTTGCCTTCGTACTTATTCAAATAATTATTTTATATCGAACAATGATTGGTTGTGTATTGTACTTTGTTAATTAAGATATATACTCTCAAAAGATTTTGAAAACTACCTTTAAAAATAATGGTTACGGTCTTCAAAATACAAATTAAATCATTAACAAAATAAGACAGACATCCAACGTTTATAAATGTTCATTAAGACCTAATTAACCGTTGCGTGTCCCTGAGAAACCACCTGGACCGTTTATGTAACATTTAGTTGAACTACATCAGAGCAATCGGCTTAATTGAGACGTTGATAAGACGTCATAAAATTTAACACAAGTGGCCCAATTAAACAACTCCACTGGATATTAGTTAATTAATTGATTTAATAACACATCACGCGGCTAATGTATTGATATTTAGTTAGACGAACTTTAACTCTCTCTTCACTAATGTAAACGATTTTGACTATATGTAGGTGTTTTAAGTGTACTTATAAGGCCATAGTTTTAGCTAATCCCACATTCCATATATTGGTGTAATGAAAATCCAGAAAATATTAACACAGCACAAAAATTTAACACGCAGAATTATGGATATAATCTTACGAATATGTAAAAACCAATACTATAAACAAAACAACAGAATACAGCAATGAGGATGTAGTAGTATGCAGTAACCTTCAGTCTTGGAAATATATTTACAAATGACACTTTGTTTAACCGACATATCGAATCAAATTGGATGCAAAAAGCGATATCCGTTCGCGAAATAGAAAAGTTCTGCTCATTTCCGATCGCTGCGTAAAACACCATATCGCGTAAGTAGAATAGTGAAGAGCGTTAACAATTGAGTGAATTACCGATTGGACGAATGTCGTACGATCGTGCGAATCCATTTGTTGACTCAACGCCGCCTGTCACGACCGAGAAGACAGTTTCGCGATCTCACTATTGTTCAATGTTACGAAAATCACGTTTTGTGCCCACACTACGCATATTTCTCAGATACTAATATACCTTAGACGTTATGACGAATAGTTGATGTATAGAGGTATTATGTAGTATATATCTGTTCATATATGTTGCGTTTGAACACGAGATTCCACTACGATATATATTAACGAATAACGGCCTTATTCATAGAAAGGTTTAAAACCTTTATTACTTATCGAATGTTTGGTCCCTTTCGAAAAACTATAGAATTCAGTTTGAGCAAAGAAGACAAAATCAACTATCAATCAAATCGACTAAAATGGGTTTAAATCTGTCTTTAAATATGGCCGTCTGACTTTAGTCCAACAAATTGGCCTAACTTTTCTTATAGTACTGTGGTATAAATATTTTCATCTCAAGGATCATGGTTCGGACATATTATGGAGTCGAAAGTGGGATATTTCATATTTATAAATATACATGCTGAACTGACTGCATGACGTAATCCAATATACAGGACCTAAAAACTTGACCTACCATAGAGAGTACAAAAAGGACGCAGTCTGTAAATCGATGAAGGCATTTGGAATAGCAACTTCGCGATAAACGAACTGTTGTGTAAATATAAAAGCAAAAAAGAAACGGGGAAGAGATTACTAAACTCATTGCCTATCTTTTTATCTTTTTGCTGCAGTCTGGAAAAACGTTACACCCATGCCTGACTCAATACCTAAAAAACTTCATTCAAGCGCCATCGCCACAATGTTAACAAATAAAACCAATCTGTTCTTTACAATTCTTTAGAACATCGTGACGTATTTTATGTTTACGACAATCTTGATAGAGCAACTTTGTATTTTTAATTCAAAATTTCGTAGTGTACGACTATGAATACAAATCACAACTTGATTACCGACACTACAATATTGCTTTGTTATGCGGCAGCTGCCCGCCACTCAAGTATTAATTAAACTCGATATAGCTGTACTAACATTTTTTATGGTATTATAGGCGCCAGAGTCGTGATCGTCAACTTACCATAATCAAAATCTTTTCCATCTAATATCACCCTACAGATTTTATTAGAAGATCGAATCAATAAAATTTTACGCAATATCGAGATAATCGATAAAATTTATGCAATGTTGAGATAAATAATCGATACAGTATCGATTAGTGAGAGTTTATCTTTTGATCACATCTTGGACCACGATCCGATTTAAAATCTGTTGGATAATCAAAATGCTAATGCCACGTAACTAGCGGAAGTCTATATTTAAGACCCCGATAGAGGCGGCTTGTAATAAACTTCGGAGGCGCCATTTTGAATTTGTATTGTCGCGGTGCAATGCCATTGTCAATGGGAGGTCCGCATCCGGCGCCGGCCATTTGCATCGGACGAGACGAGAATCGATAATTTCGAAAACTACAGGTACGACTAGTTTGGGAATGAGGCTTTGTTCAAACACCGAAATCACTGGGCAGTACCATTAAACTACGAATTGTATGATGTGTCTTCTGTCAACTTTTTATTTGGTAATTAATTTGTCATCGTAATTTCATTTTTGACTGGAATTGAACAGCTATTTTGTATAACGACCCAAGCACAAATAATCTATATAATATATAAAATGTAAGCGACTAAGACACAACACCTCAATCACCATACTAATTCGTTGTCCTATTTAACCACCCATAAATAACATAGTTCGTGTGATATTCTGTTATCGAACGGACTGAGTTCGAAAATCCACTCAAATGTAGTAGAGCTCTACCTATCCTGTGATGTATACTCTAAATAAAGATATGAGATAAATAGTACGTTATTTAAATTTACATACATATTTATCCGTATTAAATTTTTTTGGAACTACTTTGAAATACTACCTATAGTAAAACAAGGTTGTTTGTTCGTGCACCTATGTTTCTTTTTTAATAAACCATATACAAAATCCAGAGTTATTTAAACAAAGGCTTATGACAAACTAACGCCTCAATATTTCGTTACACCATAAAAACGTCATATAACATATTATCCTTGCTCGTCACGTTCGATTAGAGAAAGCTAACTATAAGTGATCACGTAAACTGCCTGGACGAGTAAGTGCCACCTAACCTGTTACAAGCCGAATAGATAATATGCTAATACTCCTTGCTTTTATACAGGTGTACCAGGAAACGTTCACTAAAATAAATCTTACTTTATTATTTTTATTTTTAAACTTTTTAGTACACCTCAAAATAATTGCTGGCTGCCTCGGTGGCGTAGTGGCGTAGTTGCTATGGTATGATTACAACACTGAGGTCACGGGTTAAATTCCGTCCCAGGTTTTTCGGTGATATTGGATTTTTCTGTTCAATACTAGCCCGGAGTCAGGAATACATGCCCCATATGGGGATATACTCGATAGATTAGACTAGTAGCACCTCTGCCTACCCCTTTTGTGAAAAAAGGATGAGTTTATGTATGTATGCAAAAATAATTAAACAAATAGAAAAAATATTAAAAGTAAAATCACAAAAAGTGCTTAAAACTGTGTGTAAAGTTTTACCTAGCAATTTATTGGAGTGGGCTATTTCATCCAGAGTCATGAATAGATTTGATTATAAGATGAAATATGGTAATCATAATATAATAGCAAAAACATGATCCTATATATAATTCAAAAATTTGTTTATATTCTGTTTACGTACTGCATTTTCGGGGAAGAACAAGTTGTATTTCAAAACACTTTAAACTTTATAAATGTTTGTAATCCGCTAAGCATTGCGTTCGAAATGAAAATCCCCGCACGTAACGCACATTGACCTTTAGCGTCACATAAACCCGGCTGTGTCGTTTCACTTCAAATTTTCCACGTACACGGTGAATCATTAAACCTTGACATATTACTGTATTTACGACAATTACCTCTCCAAATATTCAAACAGCCTTGTCTTATAGTCAAGGGATTTATTATAAATATTATACGTGTACACAAAGATTTTCTTTCTTCTTCTTCGTTTTTATGGCATTGGCATGATGAACTAACGAGCGACGTAGCTGTTAGTCAGACTGGTCGCGATGAACAAAGTGGAGTAGCCAACCTGGGAATCAAACCTAACATGTCACGGTTCACGACTCATGCGCTTTGCTAATAGACCAATAATACTTTATAATATTTCAATATCTTAAATGTTCTGACTCTAAATGCATAACAAAGTGGGCGTGAAATTTGTGCCTAGGACCTGTAAGTAGCAAAGACATTCAAATACCTTCAACCGACCAGCCAGCTACACTAACAAAGATTTTCCTTCGTCATTTCGTATGCGTCTAATTAGATATCGCGTACTTGAGCCGAACAAGTGCAGAATCAACGACAGGTGGCCGTGCACGTGCCGCGCTGAATAAAACGCAATGAAAGTCAAATGTCGTGCTCATGCGGCGCAACACCTCCCTACTTCATAAACAGCCTTGCTTAAAAAACTTAAAATATATTTTGCATCGTCCCCGCGCACACATAAGCCTTTTTACAACACAGCCACCGGGAGATACTTTCTGATTCCATATCATTAAGATATTTATTGCGCTCGGCGTGCATATACCAAGTTTCTCCATTTGGAAAGTTAAGTTCTGAAGCATAGAAGTTATTATCGTTTACAACTCAAACCGTATCCAAGTTGGGGTTAATTCGCCACCCTCTATGACTGTCTGACTTTTCATTATCGAGATGTTTTATTAAAGCGGGGCTGGTGTAAGTCGACTAGGGGAAGATTTAGGGTCATCTCTCTAAGGAATTTCGTTGTCTTCGCAAAATTCATTAGCAATTTCTTAGATTGCTTTTGTAGTATAAAAATATACATATACCTACAATACAATTAAGAAATAAAAATGAATGCATTGAATTAATTATAATCGATTTTTACGAATACTTCATAAAAAATAGATCAGTGGAACTTAAAAGTAATGTATAATTACTCGTTATTAAAATCATTGAAGAGCGAGACTACCTACACGACAAAACATCTTATTCTAAGCTGACACATTCTTCAACTTTCTTTACACTTTTCGTAACATTGCAAGAGAGTGTAAAATGAATATTTAAATTTAATTTTGGCACCCCTGCAGTCGCGAATATAGAGTTACCAGCGGGGTGGGATGTTTACACTGGGATTTGGGGCTCGCTGGGACATATTGCATTCCTGTACACAACGCTATGTTGGGACTTTCGCTTAGTACTGGCAAATGAAACATTCTTCAGATATCTACAAAGTACTTTCAAAAGGTAGACTTTTTAACTCACTTCGTGATACTACATAGTAAGCTAGATGTAAATATTTTCAAAGATAGATGCTTTGTTTAAAGTCTTTGATACGTACCTGTAGGACGTAGGTGAGCTAATAAATACCAACATTATCAGACATTAATACACGATTTTTTCCCTAAAAATCATTGTCAGATATTAAAAAATAATCATAAACACTGTTCTGTTCTTACAACCCGTGATTATAACTGTCAGCAAATGATGTACATTATGTCTAAGATATTATGTCCGATTTAAACGTGACACTGAAATAGCAAGTGCAACCACATCGTTCCGCATCATTGCCACGTCGCCACTACAACTTTTAAACACAGATATTATATTCTTATTAACCACATTACATCTTATGTGACTTCCAATCAACCGCCTATTAAGCGTCACGTGTCAAAACTACGAAAAAATACAGAAAATACGTATACCAGTCACAGTTCCCTAACCACGACATTTAATCTCTGAATATTATGTCAGGAGGGTCGTTACGGTCGATAGAAGGGAAATCGCAAGGATCATTGACTGCAACCCGATACTTCTGTGGAGAAATCGTATGTGCACTTATATTAATCATGTGTAGGTACACTGCGTACATGTGCACTTACTTTAATCATACTTAAATGTTGCAACAGTGTTTACGCACCGCGTCTAATTCGATTTGAAAAATTACGATGCCATTTTTTAAAGAAAGAATATTTTTAATTGGAAGCATATTGACCAAGATGTTATACTTTACTTCTTTGAAATTATAACGTAATAAAATAGTAGGTAATACAATTCGAAACAATCACACAAACACAAATACTACATGAACGACTACAAAAAATAAAATGTCGAGAGTAAAAGCGTCATTTTTATTTTTCAAGTTCTGATTGACAAAATACCAAGACAACTTGAGTTCCTAAACTGTATTTTGTCAGATACAAATCAGTTGTAATATTAGTCTTAAAGATAAAAGTACGAACTCCAAAGAGCACGTTCATATAAATCCTAATTACTTTGACATGTTTATCATGGTATCTGATATACGTAAATGAGTTTAGATAAAACATTCTAATCACACGCGTGTTTCCCCGCGTCACACACTATCCTCCGTCGATGGGGCGTGATATGTAATCAAATATACACTTAACTTACTCATATAATATTATAGAGAGTTTTCTATGGAAAACGAGGGATATTTACATGCTGAGAAGTATCTCTATCTTTATCATTCTAGATAAAATGTTGTCTTATCGATCTAGCAGCAGTATGTTGGCTATGAACCGTGAGGTCCTTGACTCGAATCCCAAGTCGACGAATGCACTCTATATGAGTTTTTCGGACTGTAAAATATCACATGAACTACGCTAGACTAGAGACTGGAATAGATTCAAAACAAATTTCCTCATTGACATAATGACAAGTAAAAGTTGCTTTCATATACACAGCTTAAATATCATGAGTCGACATGCCATTTGCACATATTAGTCATTGGCCACTGCGTTCAATAAACATTTCCACTGTTATAGTGGTTGTAATTTCCTCGAAACTGTTTGACAAAACATCGTGGACAAAGACAATGCCACGCGCCGAACACAAACACTCGCACTAATGACTCAATCAACTGCTTGACTTTCGATCAAGCTCCATAAATGATGTTCTTTTTCGCAACCTTGCATGGAGTTGGACGGAAACAGAGCGATTAAAAACCAAATACAGTACTCTTGCAATCTAAAACACATATCTAAAATCATATATGATGTAGGTACACCATGTTTTTCTTTCGCCCTATTTGTTTTTTTTTTGTCTTATAAAGCACCTACCTAAACCAGAGATTCGCAATAACAGGTGCGCGTTTCATGCGTACTTGTCGATTTTAAAAAATGGATACAGAAACAGGTAAACACCATAAATTATAGTTTTTGTTATTGCAATAAATATTACCTTCTTTATCGATAATCGATAAGCATAGACGTAATAAACATACACTATAAAAATGTGTAAAAAGAAACTTTATAGTTACTGTCGCTTTAGTATTCAACAGGCGATAAGTTATAAAAAACACGCACAAAAGAAGATTATATCAAACATCCAAATCTGAAATGAGATGTAGTAACAAAATTTCTAAATCAATATGCGGGATGCGCGAGGCTCGCGTGATCTCGAGTGCTTAGTCACCCAACACTTTTTATTTGCAGACGCTTAATTAATGAAAGTAGATACGGAATCTCCTTCGAGACGTTTACGGAGTTTTTAATGAGGTGGATTTATAACGTGATATTCGATAGGTTCCAAGGATGTTGTAAATACAAAATTGGATTAAGATTGGTGTTTTAAATTAATGTTCGTAGGTATTTTTTGACCCGTATAAGGGAGTGTTGGTTCGTAAAACATTAGCGTGTTGCTGCTTTGTCGGTTAAATAGAGTTTCAAGGTTGGCAGATTTTAACCATACTTCCTTTTTTTATGAAGTGTGTACAGGTAATACTTAAGGTTAATAGCAACTTACGCCTGCGAGGTCAAAATAAGCACAACGTAATACGAGAATTAAACCAAAACGGAAATCGTGATACATTATTGATTATGTGCAAATACTGACATGTACTTTGAAGCTTCATAAAGTTAATATTTCTGTAATCATGATTTCATAAACGTCAATACCCAATTTTAGTATAATAACACTACCTACTTAGAAACTTCATACAAGCACGACCATTCCAAAAAACCGTACCTAATAATTTCTTAAAAAGATTAACGCATTGCATTGCATGCAAGCGCCGCGAAATACTGAATAAAATAGAGCAGTTTTTTTTTTATTTTTTGTTCGTTCGTGGAATGGATCGAGCTGTGAGCACACGTGCACATAGCTCGCTCAGATCGTGACCTGCACGCCTACCTTGATACAAGAATAATTTCGTGTCGCTGACTATAGAACCGTACCTTTATATATTATATCCGATAAATCATTGTCTTTGGTAATAATACACTTTTATTATTAACATATTTTAGGCTGACTATTTCAAGTTTGTGATAATTGCGTCGATTTTCGTAATCAGGAAAAAATAACGCTGCAATCATTGATTTACATTTATTTCGATGGTAAATTATTTAGAAAATAATGAATTATTCTCAGTGTGACGTAATTCACTTTTTATATACGAGGCATGGAAAATTGACCGCATTGGCAACTGATAAACGCAGTTCAGTCCATTAATATTATCGACAAAAGAGAAACCAATATAATATTTGTATAATCGTTTAGTTATTAGTAATAACATAAGAATACAGATAGATACATAGTAAGAATCGATGAGGTAATGTTCATCATATAAGATAATAGCTAAGGTTAACCTGCACGCGCTTTTATTAGACCATCTACAAAAAAGTGGATCTAATTGGAATATTGATTCACACGTCAATCATTTCACAATGTAATATTTTATAATAATTGTCCATATTTTTCTAACTGTTTAAAACCTAAGTGATAAATATTCTGACACTTCAATAAATTTTTTATCATTATTTTTGTTCCATATATTATTTAATAAGCTTTTAAAACTGTAACGCATTGCAGCTTAAAACGTGTGTAACAAGTAAAGAATTTAATGGTCATGGATGTACTCGAAATACTCAGGTGCGGCGCACCGCTCGCGTCGCCAAACGACTGCTACATTGTGATGTCGCGTTGCCGACGCCG
Source organism: Deilephila elpenor (assembly GCA_949752805.1). NCBI lineage: Eukaryota > Metazoa > Arthropoda > Insecta > Lepidoptera > Sphingidae > Deilephila > Deilephila elpenor. The sequence continues at coordinate 8,549,520 of OX457107.1, read as the reverse complement.
CGCCGCCGCGCCGCCGCGCCGCCGGCCTACCTACAAATAAAAACAAGCCGCCGTAAATCGGCTTCTGGCCTGTGCGTATATCCTTTTCACCCCCGGGATGAACAACTTTATTCATATTTCTTCCTGCGTTTAACATAATACTTATAACACATAATATTTTTGAAGTAGAAGTAATATGTTTACGGGTTTTTCGCGCCCGGTCAACTCTACCGCTTGTATAAAGCGCAGGTTCGGCCGGGTATGGAATACTGTTCGCACCTCTGGGATGGATCCGCCCAGTACTTACTCGATGCCTTGGATGGATTGCAGCGGCGGGCCATCCGCATTGTGAATGATGCAGACATTACGGGCAACTTAGAGTCGCTACAGTTACGGAGGGATACCGCCTCTCTAAGCGTGTTCTACCGTCTGTATCATGGCGAATGCTCTGAGGAATTGTTCAATTTAATCCCCTCCTCTCCTTTCCTTAACAGAACCACGCGTGCTGGCTTGCGGAGCCATAGCTTGACTGTTCAATCCATTTCGGCGCGAACCAAAAGGTTCTCTAATTCTTTTTTCTGCCGTACAGTCAAGCTGTGGAACGGTTTGCCATCGCACGTGTTCCCTCCTTCCTATAATCCTGGGTCCTTCCGCCGTAGCGTGAAGAGGCATCTCAGCGGGCCGGCATGATTGTATCGAATGGTATGAGACTACCGTTTGATACCATTCGATACTCTATCTGGACGGCATTAGCACTTACCATCAGGTGCAATGCAGTCACTATGCCGTGCCAGTTTAAAAAAAAAATGTATTTAGTATTTACCCGTTGATGACTTTGACAGTAATTTCTATTACAAGTAACTCTACTACCCTTCATAACAGTGAATCTTAGATCGATTCTTTTTCATCGTTTAGTTTGAAAATATTATAATTGTTGTGAAAATAATTGTGTTCGCAAATAACTACATGCCTAATTATATTTACTTTCATTATCGCTATATATAGAATGGCAAATTAATATGTTCGTTTAATAGGCGTAGAAAATAAATGCCATTTTACTTTCATGCCATTTTAATATCTTCACAAACAATTAGTAAAAAATTAATTAATAAAATAGAAAAAGACGTGTGACGTATTTATTGTTAACCAGTAGCAGAGAAAGCTAAATTGCATTTACTAAAGATAAAACTTGGATTGGATAAGGCCTACACTCAGCAATGGGTGGATACATAGGCTGAAGAAGAAGAAGAAGAACAAAACTTGAATACTAAATTCTAATATAGTTTTCAATACAATACCACATCAAAGTGTGCTACAGACTACAGTGACACTCCATAATTGAAAATAATAATAATATACACATATATGTGTATATTGTGTAAGTTTATGAATATGGGATATGTAAGTATGTTTATGTATGTTTGATAATTGGAATATTTATATTATTCGTACACCTGACGCTGCCCCAACTTTCGGTCTCTTCCCTTATATCCATCTTATCGTTGTCTCTGAGAAATTGCCTTGAGCGACAAGACCACCAAATGTACTTTTTTTTCTGTTTGTCTACTTTTTTGTTGTATTTCTGTTGCATAAACAAAGCCTTTTAAATAAATTAAATAAATATATAAATATATATCTCTACCAAAGAGTTGACGAACTCTGGTGTAAATACACTGCGTGCTCGTTTTACATGTAGCGCCATCTATGTGGTTGAAATTTAAATTATTTCAAATAAATAATTGTTTATTTAATGTTACTAGTGACATCTAGTGTCGACTACACGTGCTAACTACTGAATTGCTGTTGTAGTGACATCTATTGACAAGTAGCTCGCTTTGACGTTTGTAACTCTAATTTTTAACGCTAGATGTCACTAATTAATCTTGTTTTTTTAGGCTGGTAACATTCGTGTATAAAACTAACCGCTTTTACAAAAATGCTCTCTTTTGATTGGTTAATCGTGTCGAAGCGCAATGGTTCAGTTGACATCCGCCATTTTGCCATCGATTGGATGGGAAAAACGGGCGGCGGAACATCAAAATTATATCAAGCCGCATCGCGGCTTCCTACTTGTTAATTTGGAAGGTAAAGTTAAAACATTTATATTATTTATTCAATTTCTGCGTTAGAGTATTTATTTGCACCAGGTATCTCCGCCATCAGCCAAATGCTGATGGCGGTCGTTTTTTCGGTGCGATATCAACAAGCTCACCCATTCGAAAGCACAATTGTTTCTCTGTTTTCGCTAGTTACGAGCATTACATTTCAATATTCTTCAACTCGACAGACATTTGTCTCGAGCTATGAAAATTAAAGATTCCCTTTTTTACAGAAATAGGCTGAACCTTCCAAGATGTATTTGTACAATTTGACTCTCCAAGGCTCAACAGCCATCACACATGCCGTCCACGGAAACTTCTCTGGCACGAAACAGCAAGAAATTGTTATATCACGTGGCAAAATTTTGGAACTTCTCCGACCGGACCCGAACACCGGCAAAGTGCACACACTTATGAAAATGGAGATATTCGGCATCATAAGGTCTATGATGTCGTTTCGGCTCACAGGCGGCACAAAAGGTAACCTATCAATGTTATTTCATAGCACGTGGTATAAACAATATACCACCGCATAGAATAATTGTGATAAATTTTAACTCTCTGTTAACATGATATATTTTTAAACCCTTGGCACATGTGGTATTTTTAATGCATCATCTTGCTCCGTGTTCGTATTTCCGAAGGAACATGGGATAACTAGATGCAAAGACTGAAAGCCAAATCGTCGCTCCTTACTTCTTCGTGGAAATCGGGATGTACCGATTTGGCACAGCTTTAAAATTTTATTATCTTAAATTTTAACAAACCAAACACAGTTACTAAATATTTGTATCTTCTTTTTAGATTACATTGTCATCGGCTCTGACTCCGGACGAATTGTGATTTTGGAATACATTCCTAACAAAAATATTTTGGACAAGGTCCATCAAGAAACATTTGGAAAGTCAGGATGCAGAAGAATTGTTCCTGGTCAATACCTAGCCATAGATCCCAAGGGAAGAGCTGTTATGATTGGTGCAATTGAGAAACAGAAACTAGTGTATATTTTGAACAGAGATGCTGAAGCGAGGTTGACTATTTCGTCTCCACTAGAAGCTCACAAATCTAACACCTTGGTTTACCACATGGTTGGCGTTGATGTGGGTTTTGAGAACCCCATGTTTGCCTGTCTGGAAATTGACTATGAAGAAGCCGACTCGGATCCATCAGGTATGTAATAATAAAAAGGCTGTTGAAAGTACCTTTTAATCTATAATCATAAGTTGCAATCTTGTAAAAAGTTAAATCACATATGTGGCTCAAAAACAGGGCTATGCAATTTAAGTACATTCAGTTGCCAATTTCAATATGACTTAATGATTAATCTTGAGGTCCGTGTTTCTGACTGACAGTGACGTCAAAACCTCTTTTGTATGAAAATTGAATTTACAGTAGTCAATTACATTTGCATCTTCAGAATACTTATCTATCATTTCTTCCAGGTGAGGCAGCTCAGAAAACCCAACAAACACTTACTTTCTATGAACTAGACTTGGGTTTGAACCATGTTGTCAGAAAATATTCTGAACCCTTAGAAGAGCATGCCAATTTCCTAATCACAGTCCCTGGTGGCAATGATGGGCCGTCTGGGGTATTAATTTGCTCTGAAAACTACCTCACATACAAGAATTTGGGAGACCAGCATGACATCAGATGTCCCATACCTAGGCGAAGGAATGATCTGGATGACCCAGAGAGAGGGATGATCTTTGTCTGCTCAGCAACACATAAAACCAAGTCAATGTTCTTCTTTCTGGCACAAACTGAACAGGGAGACATATTCAAAATCACAATAGAAACCGATGAAGACATGGTCACAGAGATTAAGCTGAAATATTTTGATACAGTCCCTGTGGCATCTGCAATGTGTGTGCTTAAGACAGGATTTTTGTTTGTGGCCTGCGAGTTTGGTAACCAGTAAGTATCATAATTTGTTTTATGCATGTGAGCCAGTGGACAGGAACTGTTTCTGGCCCACTACATATCTACATGCTATAGAAGTAATCTCTGAACCAAGGTCCTCCCTTTCATAAATGGGGGAGAGCACACTGATATGAGATGCACATTTGAATTTATAAATTAATTTTTATACATTATTTGTTTGAAAATTAATAAAAATTTTATGTTTGTATTGTGTTTCGATGCTAAAGTAAGATAATTTTTCCAGTTACCTCTACCAAATTGCACACTTGGGTGATGAAGATGATGAACCAGAGTTTAGTTCAGCCATGCCCTTAGAAGAGGGAGACACATTCTTCTTTGCACCTAGACCTTTAAGAAATTTAGTACTGGTTGATGAAATGGATTCACTATCACCTGTTTTAGGTATAGCAGTTACAAATTTAACTTACAACAGACTAAAACTGTTGGTGAATTTCTGAATATATACTGATTTATATTCATTTTTTAGCATGCCATGTGGCAGATTTAGCAGGTGAAGATACACCCCAAGTATATCTGGCTTGTGGAAGAGGACCTAGATCTTCAATAAGAGCACTGAGACATGGTTTAGAAGTGGCAGAGATGGCTGTGTCTGAACTGCCTGGCTCACCCAATGCTGTGTGGACAGTGAGAAGGCACAAAGATGGTGAGTATTATGTAAACAATTTTGCGTGATGATGAATGTTATGTTTAGTATGATAGAATTGTGTGCAAAAACAACTGTGTCATAGAAAATAAGAGACATAGTGTGAAGCCATTTCAGCCTACACATCAAGAAAGCCAAATTAGGGAGCATTATGATTAGACCTTTGGTCCGTGTTACTGAAATACTGTGACGCTACAATAACCACTTATGAGTGCTCCTCTTTATCAACAAATTACTAATAAAACCCTGGTTGTTTGCCAAACATAAACACCAGTGGTTTTTCTTTTCAGGATCTACTATTGGCTGATGTGAAGATGGTCCAACAATCACATAAGGTAGGCATCGCAGTCTCCAAATACCACCACTGATGACAACACAAGAAGACTGCTTTGTATGCGTAAACTTAACCTACATATTTTGAATTAGGTTTTAGCTTAAAAGTTTTTCTTTTGGTTCCAGAGGAATATGACTCGTACATTATTGTGTCATTCGTAAATGCCACACTTGTACTTTCTATTGGCGAAACTGTTGAGGAAGTAACGGATTCCGGATTTTTGGGCACAACGCCAACACTCAGCTGCCATGCGATGGGAAATGACGCGTTGGTGCAAGTTTATCCGGATGGTATCCGACATATTCGCGCCGACAAGCGAGTCAATGAGTGGAAGGCACCTGGCAAGAAGTCTATTGTGAAATGTGCTGTTAATCAAAGGCAAGTTGTGATAGCACTTACTGGAGGCGAACTGGTGTACTTCGAAATGGACCCTGTAAGTTTATGTAGTTTTATTGTTTACTGTAAATTCCGACGTGTTTGCGTGGCTTTGCCTTCGGGTGAGGCCACGTGAGAGTGGTTGTAGCTGCCTCATGCAGTGATGTGCCCACAACGTCGGAGAGCATACCGCTCTCCCGCTTGCGGTAGAGGGCGGACTCGGCATATTCCATAGCCTTGCTGGAGTCGGTCCGACTGTGAAGGCGGCAAAACCATGTCGTGGACAAACAAAATAAAATATGTTTTGTGCAAATTCTCAAGATGTGTTTTTTTTTTACAATAAGTTTCATTTTCAGACTGGTCAACTAAATGAATATACTGAGAGGAAAAAGCTGTCTTCGGATGTATCCTGTATGGCACTGGGATCTGTAGCAAGTGGTGAACAAAGAGCTTGGTTCTTAGCTGTTGGTCTAAATGACAACACTGTCAGAATTATATCATTGGATCCATCTGTAAGCAATATTTCTATATTATGTTTATTTTATTTTCATATTTCAATATGATGATAACAGGACACCACTGAGTTACTGTGATTACAAACTCCCAAAAAATGCGTTATTCGAAAATTACTGATTATGACCACCATACAATGTGAAATTAAATTTTTATTAGCATAAAATTAAGTTTTAATGTCTGTTTTTAGGACTGTTTATCACCACGCTCAATGCAAGCTTTGCCGGCCGGCGCCGAATCATTGTGTATTGTTGAACAGCCATTTGAGTCTGGAACAAAATCAGCTTTACATTTGAACATTGGCCTTAGCAATGGAGTATTGTTGAGAACGACCTTAGACTCTGTCAGTGGCGACTTAGCAGATACCAGAACAAGGTAAACTTATTTTTCTAAATCATTTACTTTTGACAAAATACTATATTAAATGATGACAAAAACTACGCTCCTTTTAAATCTGAATTCCATTGAAGATTACTTAACCAGATCTGATTTGATTTAAAGTATCAATAACCATGAAGTCAAAGAAAACAGTATTTACAATTTGCTTTATTTTTTTACAGATATTTGGGGTCAAGACCTGTTAAATTATTCAAAGTGCGCGTACAAGCAACTGAAGCGGTTCTCGCCGTATCTTCACGAACATGGCTCGGTTACCATTACCAAAACCGATTCCATCTCACGCCATTGTCTTACGAGTGTTTGGAATACGCTGCTGGCTTCAGTTCTGGTGAGTTTAAACAAATCACAATTCTCTATTGACCCAACCGACGTGTTTGCGTGGCTTTGCCTTCGGGTGAGGCCACGTGAGAGTGGTTGTAGCTGCCTCATGCAGTGATGTGCCCACAACGTCGCAGAGCATACTGCCCTCCCGCTTGCGGTAGAGGGTGGACTCGGCATATTCCATAGCCTTGCTGGAGTCGGTCCGACTGTGAAGGCGGCAAAACCATGTCGTGGACAAACATAAATAAATTATGATATACATGAATTTCAGTTTATAATATTTAAATACAAATTCTCTAAATGTTATCTATCTTTACAGAACAGTGTACAGAGGGTATTGTCGCAATCTCATCCAACACATTGAGAATTTTGGCTCTGGAAAAATTAGGAGCTGTATTCAACCAAACATATCTGCCACTAGATTATACACCTAGAAAATTCGTTATCAACACAGATAACAACCACATTATAATTTTGGAAACAGATCACAATTCTTATACTGATGAAATGAAGAAGCAAAGGAGGTAATTGAATAATCATTTTCTTAAGGTTTTATCAATGGTGTTGTTATTTTAATGATGACAAAAAGACACATTTTCCTGAATTAATTGTAGAAAACTCCTGCAGTACTGAATCCTTGTATAGAAAGGCCTAACATTCTAAATCTATTAATGATTATTGTGCTAACTATCTCTTTTACTATCACAGAGTACAAATGGCGCAAGAAATGCGTGAAGCAGCTGCTGGTGGTGGTCCTGAAGAACAACAATTGGCAAATGAAATGGCAGACGCTTTTCTCTCAGACATTCTTCCCGAAAATGTATTTTCCTCACCAAAAGCTGGTCCAGGTTTGTAGAATATTATATCTACCTAACCTACAATATCTGTAGCCATATTCTCTGGGCAAGAGCAGAACATGTCAATGAGCATACTGACTCTAATCGGATATGGCGATATTACGCCCCAACGTTAATCCCAGATGATCTAAAATAGATCATTTGATTCAAGTATGGGAAACATTTATTCACAATGATTTTTAATACATCATACTCATTTAAACATGAACTAACTTCAAAATATATTTTAGGTATGTGGGCTTCACAAATCCGAGTGGTGGATATGGGTATAGGAGGTAATCAGCCGAACACAGTGTTCAGAGTGCCTCTGGAACAGAATGAAGCTGCAGTATCAGTATGCATTGTACGTTGGGCCGCCCATGTAGAACACGCTCTTCCACATCTCGTGGTCGGCGTTGCCAAAGACTTGGTGCTATCTCCACGTTCCTGCACTGAAGGCAGTCTACATGTTTACAAAGTAAGCAGCATAAATTTTGTTTAGTTACCAAAAATAAAACATTTCCTATGATGTCAATATTACGCTCCGTGTTTCATCTGAAATACATTGAAGAATGCTTAACCAGATCTGAGGATATTGCCAATTACAAACTTAAAGACATCTAAAGTCTATATACATTCAGTAACTAAATATGTAACTTTTTATTTACAGATATATGCCAATACAGGAAAATTAGAATTAGTTCATAAAACTCCCGTCGACGAATATCCCGGTGCTTTAGCGGCATTTAATGGGAAACTACTTGCGGGCGTCGGCCGAATGTTACGACTCTACGATATCGGCAGGCGAAAACTACTACGCAAATGCGAAAACAGACACATTCCAAACCTCATAGCTGATGTTAAAACTATAAGACAAAGGATATACGTATCTGATGTTCAAGAGTCTATATTCTGTCTAAAGTACAAAAAGAGAGAAAACCAGTTAATTATATTTGCCGATGACACTAATCCAAGATGGATAACCAATAGTTGTATATTAGATTATGATACAGTGGCTATGTCTGACAAATTTGGAAATGTTGCTGTGATGAGACTGCCTCAATCTGTGACTGATGATGTAGATGAAGATCCTACAGGAAACAAAGCTCTCTGGGACAGAGGTATTTAGTGCACTTTAATCATGTAGAAACTATGATCAAATTAAAGTCTTAATGATGATACAATAAATTCACATGCTAGACTAATGAATAACCATGATTCTATTTTCTTACCTGATTATAACATTTAACAATCGTCAAATTTACTAAATAGTGACAAGAAATTAATTGACTCTTTTATTTCTAGGTCTTCTCAATGGAGCCTCGCAAAAAGGCGATATAGTAGTAAATTTCCATGTTGGTGAAACTGTAACTTCGCTTCAACGAGCTACATTAATACCTGGAGGATCTGAAGCACTCTTGTACGCGACGGTCAGCGGGTCCCTCGGCGTCCTTTTGCCTTTCACTTCAAGAGAAGACCACGACTTTTTCCAGCACTTGGAAATGCACATGAGAAGTGAAAATTCTCCACTATGCGGTCGGGACCATTTGTCGTTTAGGAGTTACTATTATCCAGTAAAGGTACGAATGAATTTGCATTAATTTTTTCGACTTCTATGTTGTGAACTTATAGCGCCCGACTTCACCTTTATTTTTTTAGTAGTCGCTTTTACGTATAGTCTTCACTTTCTTTTAAAGTTTTGTCATTAACAATATGTCCGACATTTAGTCAGCAGACTGCTTCTTCAGAAGTTGTATGTGTTACAATGTCGGTAGAGCAAAGTCTGCGGTTGACGTCGTAGGATTGCATGCCGTTATGGTTGCGCCCACGATGTTATCGCGGATTGCGTTCCTGAGAGTCGGGCGCACTGATCAGTTGTGCTCCTGTAGTATTTGGAATGAACATCCCCACACATTCTTAAAGAAATAATTTCTTATGTAATGTAAAGACTTACTAACGTTATTTTATAATTGCAGAACGTGATAGATGGAGATCTATGTGAACAATTTAATTCTTTGGAACCTGCGAAACAAAAAGCAATAGCGGGCGACTTGGAGCGAACCCCTGCTGAAGTCTCCAAGAAACTGGAAGATATCAGAACTAGATATGCATTTTAATCTTGGCTTGTACGAAACATTAAAAAATACGGAATGGAACTTCATTTGTTTTTTTTTTACACTTTTTTTATCATTTAACAACAAGCACACATGGCACACGTAAGCTTGTGTTGATTGGTTTCGTACCTACCCCGCACCCCAATACAATGCTTTGGATTCTCATAAACAATAAAATCGTCCCGAAGGGTAAAAAATTACAGCAGAAAAATAATTACGGAAGCGCTCGCGTTTTTTCGAGCGCACAGTTATCGCACGCATATGTGTTAGTTCATTACAACCCCGAGCCATTCTGTTGGGATCATAGAGTTGGGATAGTTCGCCTTTTATCATCTTGGTTCAAAAACAAGACTACTAGTCACATTTTTATACTGAAATGGGAATATGTACGTTTTATTAACCTCTAAAACAATTCATAGGGGCGTAGGCAAGATAACCCAGTCTTTCCAAAGCTGTTTACAACAGTGCTTAAACTATGGCTTAAACAAATGTTCAGAAAATTAAAAAGACTAAACAAACTGAGCAAAATTGAGTCTTTTAAAATTCACAAATGACTTAGTTACATTGAGAGAAGATCCACTAACACTGGAAACCATGACACAAACCCTAGGTAGACAGAAGCAGAGAAGTAGGTCTAGAAATTAACAAGCACAACTAAGTAGATAACTAATGGAAAACCGATAGGCGTTACCATCAACGGACAGTAACTCTAATATGCAGAGTAGTATGTCCAAAAATAAGACAATAGATTCGCATATGGATGGAAGTATAGGGCCTTGAAAGAAATCATGAAAAGCAAGAAACTAAACATGAAGATCAAGACGGAAGACTTTCGATACCTACCATACCAGATATGTAAGTATTGAGTGTAACCGCAAGGGAGGATAGTTAGCTGTCCAATTATATCAAAGCCTTCCTGGCTCATCCACAAAAACGGTATAAAGCCCGGTTTCCACCGTAAAAGAGGAATGAGCCGGAAATGGCTTAACGAAGCAGATTCCGTTTTTATTAAGTAGCTTTGCGTTTCCACAAAGAAAGAGTCGAGCAGAGCGATCGAAGCCGCAAAAGAGAAATGGAAGAGATGACTGAGCGAGCAGAATGGAAAATAATTTTCAAATGCGAGTTAAAAGGAGTCATTAATTACTTTGCTGCGCTCTTTAAAAATGAGTGTGCTCATTTTTACTCTTTTTACCCGCTTAGTCATCTCTGCTCGACTCTTTGTTGGTGGAAACACATGTAAGCAGTTTTGTGTTGCGAGGTGACAGAAGTCATCAATGGGCCTGTTCCGCTCGCGGTGGAAACCGGGCCTAAGGCCTGTATCATCTATAGGCGTTGGGCCTGATCTGTCCGGAAACATGGTCAAGGGTCCATGACGCAGCGGCGGATGTGCATTGTGCAGTATTTGTTTGGATATAACTCGTATGTAACGAGCATGTACAGCCGAAGCAGAATAATTCGAGTTCGTAATGTGGCCGAGAAGCTCTAGCTCGTTTGAGTGTTTTGTGGTTGCATGCAACCTCTTCAACGTCCTAGTCAGGGCGAGCATTCGTACTCAATATAGTTTTGCCGTTCTGCACGCATGAGTTGGCACAGTTGTAATACCTATGGCACAATGACAACGCTGGAGTCTCGGGTTCGAATCGGTTGTTTTCCCGGGTCGAGCAAAATTATACCTATTGAATTTAATATTCATTTTCAGTCAGGAATTTGCGTCGGAAGTCGGAACACACAACGAAAAGTGGGTGTTGCAATAGCACCCCTGCGCTTGTAGGGTACCACTACTGGGAGAAAGGCGTGATAAGCCTATGTGGGTGTGTCTAAGAATAAAAAAGACAGCCTCCGTGGCGCAGTTGGTTAGACACCGCCTGTGAAACGAGAGGCCGCGGGTTCGATCCCCGCACCGAGAGAAATGTTTGTGCAGCCCACAAATATTTCTTTCGGGTCTGGGTGTTTGTGAGACCGAAAAGTCTTTCGTAGTTCCTGATACCCACGACACAAGGCTCGATCTTAGTGTGGGGTCAGGACTATGTATGTGACTGTTGGGTGTATTTATTTATTTATTTCAGGGATAATTTTTTAAATTAATTAATCAAATTTAGTACGTAAATACTCCTCAAATATATCATTATTATTCGAATGAATTAAAAATCCTTGTCAATCCTGATGGCCTATTTACAGATACGTAAAATAATAAGCTTAAATAACCAACACAAATAAGTAGAAGGGTGATATGTGGGTCACCTCGATCGTGACGGCGCCTTCTATTAAACCTGGAACAGTACGAAACAAAGAAAGTAAAATATTAGTATATCGATAAGTGCTATATTTTATTTTCTAAAGATATTTATAAGCGTCCATTTTAAAGATTAGATACTTGTGCAGTAACACCGCGAATTATTTATTGCCCAATTTTTAAAAGCCTTTTTATTATCTAACTAGTATTTTTTTATATTGAATAATGGAACATAAAGTGGAATTATTGTATAATATTACGTTAATTTATAATTAATGGCAAGTATCGAGACTAGTATAGCCTTTATTACATAGGCGTTATGAAAAGAAATCTATTTTTTTAAACCAGATATGTTGGGGTGTAAACGATGCAGTATACCTAGTTATTGATGGTGATTAAGTCACTGCAATGCAATTCACTGAAATCTCTATCTTTATAGGCAGCTTTTCCGCAGTGCTATCATCCGCGTGAAATACATAGGTACCTAGATACTAAATATTCCTACAGAACCTATAGCGTTGACTTCTTGTAGCCACGAATATATTTTGTATTAAACCTAAGCTATTCTAATATAAAAGTTTCGTGAATTCCTTGTTGATTCACATAGCTACGTAATATAAATGCTGAAAAATCTTCGTATCATAAATGGTAAATGAACAGCTTTTGAAAAAACATTGAAATTCTTGTGCATGCGAACAAACAAACACGACACATAAATAAATACTTACATGTGGCCTATAAGTCATGAATGTCGCGTCGCCTCGTAGCCTAAAATGCAAATAAGAAAAATGTCACACAAACCTACGAACACGTGAAACAAACGTTACTATGACTACAATATCGACCGGCGGCTTTTCCGAGGCTGTTCCTCTGAAATCCTCATTCGCGTGACGGCCGCTGAAACAATAGGGGTTGAAAAAGTCTAGACATCAGATCACGTGCATACAACTCACCGTCCGCGTCGCTGGTCACGATTCCCGTTAGTGTACTAAATCTAACGGGCAGTCTGTTTTTATTGTTAATTATGTTACTTTAACATTATGACTGTATTATTTATTAATTAAAAAGCGCCTGTAGCCCGTAGTACTGGCCAATCGGGTGTGGACGATGAGTGCGTGCGAGAAACGAACCAAAACGCGCGCTCATTCGAGTCGCCGGGGATGCACCAGCGTCCGTTTTTAAAGAGCACTCCAGAGCACTCATTAGCCGGTGCACCGTAACTCCGATGCGGTTGGAAGAAACGCAACGCGTGTGCAATACGGGGCATTAGAAAGTGTAATGTATAGTGTGGTGCGATGCTGTCAGTGAGCAAGCCGACGTCGCTAGTTGAACAGAAGAAGCAACAGTGGGCGCGGGAGAGAGGTGCGTAGCGTGAAGCGTGCTGCGTCCGCGCGTGTTTGTTTACTGCTTCGCTTGTTCGGTGTCCGCGCGCTGCCAGCATGCTTGCTGGATGCAAAACTGCAACTGCACCGCGCGCTCCACAAGTGTTTCCGACAGAATCTCGCTCATCGCTCTCTGGGTTTTCTCTGTGTTTTGTGTCGTGTATTTAAGGATTTTGGCTACACAAAAAATCTAGAGCACAGACGGTACGTAAACGCACAAATGTTTGCATTGTTTCCATTTTTTTAATGTTTTAATCAAAACAATTTAAAAAACTATGAATGAATTATAATGTTCTTAAAATCCGGCTAGGATGTAAAATATAAATTAATAGGAATGGTTTAAATAATTTTCATTTATACTAGAGCAAGAATTAAATCGGAATTGTGGATATAAAAAGCACGTACCTAGGTATTTAAGAAAAGAAACTGCATTTCAGCTGACGCGTCTCATCAAAATTCAATGCAAGTAGTCACCGGATAGATTTCACCAATACGAGAACACTGCTCAAAACTAGCAAGTGGATACGAAAATGTAACAGATTTATGTATCATCATCACGCTACGGTAGCCGAGTAATTAAAAAATCGCGGTCAGTGTTGTCGAGTGGAGCAGTGTGTGTTAAATAATAGTTGTCGGCCGCAAAGCGGTTAGCTTCAGTTACCCTTATATCATACAATTCATTTAAATTAAGTTTATTTACATATTTCTAATAAAAATACAGTTCCCATATTTTCATTCTCTGTCGTAGACTTAGAATGTATCATATAAGTTAGTCATTAACTTTATCCCAATATTATCCCATATAAAAATTTATCATTATGGAGAATCGGGCGCAGATCTTACCATGAAATTAAGCAAATACATACGAATTTATTCAGATTTTTTCGCTCCTCAATCCTTGTAGCTTTCATCCACGACATCATTGTCAGCACCATTTTCGTCGTGAGTCCTTAGATTTCATTCATGTTTTCAAGTATAGGTACCTAATGCAAATAGTAATCGTAAATCATCGCTCATCAGTCATGTTTAAATAAGAAGTAGACACTTTTAATACCTTAGTGATTAGTCATTGTAAATATACATGTAGATGTCGGACTACAAATAAAACTGAACGCAGACGCCCTACTTTTAGCTGGCCATAAATAAAGCAGCGATAAACTAAATATTTGAAGCATTGTAATAGCCCTAATGGATTCGTGGTAAGTACATATTATATTTAGCGCACCATTGAGTTTCTTATAAGGGTAGTATTTACATATCACTTTGTATCCAAGGAAAGCGTTGTAAAAACATGAATAGTATTTGAATACATTTACGAACTCGGACTTCAGCGGCGCCAAGAACAAAAAGTAACCTTAAAAAAGTTTATTGAGATAAAATATATAATATACTTCTATGCATTTGCAAACTACAGTTTATTCTTAGAAATATCCAACTCAGTATAATATGCTTCACGGTCAAATATTAGTGTAGTTATGTCACTCTTATTCTCGTGAAAACATAAATAAATAGTTACTTAAATTATGACTTTTTGATTGTCTCCATGGCGCAGTTAGTTAGACGACGGCTGTAAACCGAGAGGTCACAGGTTCGAACCTCGCACTGAGACAAATGTTTGTGTGATGTATTTCTTTCGGGTCTGGGTGTTTGTGAGACTGAATAGATCCTCGTAGTTTCTGATACACACAACACAAGACTCGATCTTAGTGTGGGGTGGACTGTATGTGACTGTTGGACGTATTTATTATAATTTTTAATGATTGTAGTTTGAAATATTTAGAAATATATTCACTTAATAAAAATCGAATTGTAGAAAATAATCATTGTTGACTCGTTTTTATGAAACCCGTTACAGGAGTACCAACAAGTGCAATTCATAACAGCAATTCGGGCGTAAAAATTATTTCCTGTTTCATTCAATGATGACAATAAAAAACATGGAAATCACACAATAGACGTTCGGAACGATTGTTTATGTTGTAGGTACAGACAACAAAAATCGATGAAATTGTCAACCTTGAATGTCGGACAGGAAGCAATGACCTTTGTCCTTTCCTGATTCACATTATTCATTACGAAAAGCTGGGTTCCAAAGTTGGAAACTAGTAATTGCCTTTTAATAAGTTAGGAGAGTTATTTTCGTTAAAAACCTATGATTCATCACTTTTTAAACGTCATCTGTATGCCTATTCGATTTAATCTTCAAACCGACTTACTTATCAGTTGTAATTAATCATTCCGAACAGGTAAAAGCCTCGGAAATCGACCTGCCGGGAGCTTTTATTCCAAAACTTTTCTTTTTAAATCACTTTATATGAGCTTCAGAACTTTGGTATTTCTTGTAACAAAGTACATAGACCTATGTAACATATAACAAGGTATGTATCAGCCCATATACATCCCACTGCAGGCTACAGGTCTAATCTACAATCGAGGATACGATTGAGAGTGGGTAGGCCATATAGTCCACCACGCTGGCCTAGTGCGGGTCGACGGACTTTACATTCCATAGAAATTCTTACACTAGGTACTATACTTACTCGGTATGTATAAATTAATCTTTATCGATAAGTAGGTATCTATCTATCGGTGCAAATTAATTAATGATTTAATAAATAATACAGTTATTAGAAGTAACTGTTGGTTGTAAATTGGCAAGTTATGGCAGCATTAAATAATATCGTAAAACCATTCACTAGTTAATGCAGTCAGTCTGCGCGCACGAGAGCGTGACCAGGCGCAAACAAAATAATGCCATTATTAACTTCGTTGTTACCTAGCTATTTTTCATTTAACTTTTTAACCAACTCTCTTTCTTATTGAAATCTATTTTTACTATGTAAATTTTGCTCGCCCAAGTATGTCCCTCAGTTTATCCTCGACAGAACATACCGATGAAACCACGTCACATAGTCAATTTTACTGGTTGTCTTTAGAATGTGAAGGGTTTTTCGCAAGGACCTCACCAAGGATCCCGTAGGCAGCACTTTGTGACTTTATAGAAATTGATTGATTTTCAAGGAGCTGAATTAGAACTAATAAATCTTTCAATACATCAAGCATATAACTGTTATAAAATAACACGCGCAAATATGTGTTTATAAGGGAGTGATATCTGCTAGTGAATACAACAAAATACAATAGTCCGTGGTAAAAAGATCATACCGTATCAACTTGAAATGAATATTAAAATAATTATAATTGAATAAAAAACACGAAAAGTCTACTTGTTTTAAAATGATAACTGCGTAACGCCTAATTGGATAATGTTATTTCATTGAGTTTTCTTAAATCAATGTGTTATTTGTCTATTCCAAACAACGCAAAATAAAAGCAAGGCTGATTTTAATTATAATTAATTTAATGATTATTAAGGTGAAACTACAGAATAAAATTATACTAATCAATCATCAGACCAGACGAATTAAACAATAATTGTTCGTTGTTTTTGTGCAAATACAATCGCATCGCATCTTGCTTCTGGTCTTGTGGTTCTGCACATTTGTAAGATAACCAGCACAGATGAATGGCTACATATGATAGCGCCTGTTGTTTGTATGAGCTTAAATAGCAGATAGAGGGCGCCTAGGCAATCTCTCTCGGGCTATCCGTAGACATTGGTAGTGCCAAAAACGGCACTGCCCTATAGCAGTGCCGTTGCTCTGTCTATACAGTGCATTTCCATAATATAGCTGTCCAGCACAGCAAAGCTGTCACTTCACGTCGGTCTCCTATGACTCCTGTGAGACAGTGGTACCGCCCCGGACGAGCCTGCTCTTTGATACTGAGTCATGACTGACAACAGCGAGGCTCTACCACTTCCCAAATTACTTAATATGAGTAATTATGACTGAATTAACAATGCTTTTGTGTGGTATCTTTTTAAAGAGTGCTTTTGTGAGAACTACACAATCCACGTTCTGTTAATCAGTAATACCAAGTCTCTGGCACTGCAAACATCGTTGAGATGGGTTGTGCTGTGGGGTGTATGCTCTATTTGGGAATGAAAGCGGTCATTGTTGGGTTAATGACATTCGGATGTGATGGAGCAGCGACGAAACGACGCAAGGCGTGGACCACTGAATAGTTGAATACAGTGAACTGTTCATCCTTCACTCCTAAAACATATAGTTAACACACCGCTATATGCGACCAAACTCTTTATGTTTTATGCAAAATTGTAATCCTTATCCGCAGCATCTATCGATTACTTATAAAAAAGCGTCGATGTAGTTAAATACGCAAAACGGCTGCGAGATTGATCTAATTGTTAAATTAAATACCAATTAGGTAAGTAATTATAATGCCCAGAAGCAGCTGTTTACTTCCGATAATATGTATATAATATTCTAATCAATATCTATCATAATCGATCTGTCGCGTCGTCGCGTCGTATGAGAATGAATTATTCAGTGTGTGACTAACTGTAAAGTAGAATGCGGCACAATTAAATCGCCTTTCAACTCATCTCCTTTCAGTGACGTGAAGAAAATCTTAGCTGGATATAAGTAGACTAAATTAGTCACCGTGTCGTAAATATTAAAGATGTATCCGACTTTGCAAAAGGATACATGAGGCAGAGGTTGACAAAGAATGAAAAACATAATTATTGTTGAAGACATTTGATTTTTCTCACATAAATTATATAAAAACTTTCAATATTAGTACACTGTGCAGCTTTGTTTCTAGGCATTTATCTATACTCAATACTAATATATAAATGTCAAGAGTTAGTTTGTTTGTGTGAACGCGCTTATTTCAGGAACGACGAATTTATTTTGGTATTGAATAGCCCATTTATTAGTGAAGGTTATAAGCTATAGCGTAAAGCAGCAGACCGGACTCTGTGGCGTACCTTGGGAGAGGCCTATGTCCAGCAGTGGACTGCAACGGGCTGATGATGATGATAAGCAATATAAAATTACGCTATGACCAACAGGAGCGGATCATTAATAAAAAAGTATCTGCACCCGGGTGAAGCCGGGCTGGGCCGCTGTATTCGATAGGTAAAGCTTTTCGAAAACCTTTTGTATTACGTAATACGTACCTATTATAAATTATGCCAGCCACTAGCATATTCATTAATGTTTGTCGAAAACAGTAAATGACGAACGTTTTGACGGAAATAATTTGCATTCACAGTGACCCTTAATTTAACGCTTGTGAGCGTGTATAATGAAAACATCAAGTGTAATTTCATATACGCAACGCAGTCGTATGTCCACTTAATGCCATTGCACTGTGCCAAGTTAAGGCTCGTCGTAGACTTGCTACTTCTAACATTACGATTTCACAACTACATGGCGAAGAAATTTTGGAGACCAGCAACGTTCCTACGTTTAAACATGTGTTTATTCAAGCAGTGTTTTATTCTTCACATTTTATCACTGTTATATCGGCTTTATTCGCAGAGAGTTTATAAACCTATTTTAGTTATCTTATGTTTTGTTACTTTCGAACGACTTTTGAATTCAGTTTGAGCGAAGAAGACAAATCACACGATAAATAAAATAGGTTTATAGACTGTCTATGAATAAGGCCGTAATAATTTAGTTTGAATTCATGATAAATGACCAGTCTCTTTAACCCGCCTATCTTTGACAATATGTAAATATAGCTTAAGACCATTATGTTTCAATGGGGCTGAATTGTACATATATTTCTAAATAGATAGATAAAATAAAAAAAAATATCAAAATAATATTTAGGTACTTTAGTAAAGGATAGACAGGTTATAATCTGTCGTCAATAAATGTCTACATTTTACCTTATCAAAAGATATATTTTTATTAAAAATTTTTATTTCTTCAAGACTATCTTTAGTCCGTCGTTTTTGAAAACATTAATTTTATAATAAATAATACTAAAGGAAAAAGAATTTGCCACAAATATCCGGCAACGTAAAGTGTTTAATGTGTGTGCAGCTTTATGAATTTCATGTGCCTAATTTAAAACGGCGCATGAACATACTATCCGCGTTACACAATACAGTTCCACATTTACGTAATAAAAGCATTTAGTATACGGAAACGAATCATTTTATCTAAAAATTTTAAACACGTAAAATCTCCGTGTTGTATAGACCAACACTTTCACTTTTTCACGTACCACGCTCGCAAACTATCTCCCACAGGAATTTAATAATCGATCGTAATTCTCTGTAGACTCGAACTGTTTTCTATATGCTCACTTAACAATTTGTTTTGCTAGACCACTTTCTTATCCCATTCATGCAGTTAAACAAAACTTAATTACTCAACCGAGAACATCTAAAATTTGCTACGGTCGCGGCGGCTTGTAATCTGTATTTTATTTATTGAGGCTGTGATTGAGGCTAAAAAATCTTTGACATAGCGATTATTGTCAAATTAATACATTTTTATTTATACTTAAAAGTGATAAGCGAAATATAGATTGGCATGTTATTTTCTTTTAAATAGGTACTCAATACGAAAATAGTAGTCGACTTTTTAAAGTTGAAACTTGAAGCATCTAAATATGTAATAAAACCTACAACACACGTTAATGTTTTATAAATTGTTAAAGTTTTGCGGATGTTCGTGCAGACTGCCGATTTACAGCTTTTGTAGCACAAATTTCGAGCACTATAATCGCAAACTTTGTTGAAGTTATTATGAAGTAGGTGTATTTCTTTCTAGCCTATGTATGATTTGGTTTTTGATATTGCTGTTAAAATTTTTAATTTTATTATCTACATATTGAAGTTGTTTAAGTACACATCACAAAAGTTCATTAACTGAAACCATATTTAACCGTAGGAAGTGATACAGCAATTTTTCATTCGAAGAAAATAAATTACATACAGTAAAAAATGCACCCCCGTCGATAACTATTGGCTTCCCCACAAGCAATATTGATAAAACTTAAAAACCCTTTTAAGACCCATGAAGGGGAACTTTTACATTTTCTTTTTCACGAAGATTGAATTTTTAATACATGTAAGGTTGTAGTCATGGAAGGTAGTGCTTACTTGAATATTACTTTGTGTCAAGCAAAAAGTTGTTAAGTGCAAAATCAGTGCCATCGTTAGCATATTTCTCGCAAAAGGTAATTTAAATGTGAATTATATTTTTACCGATATATTTCAGAGGAAATGTCTCATCTTTACCTGCCTTGGAGCACTGGGGAACGTTACACCAATCGCTTGCAAGTGCGTAATCAATTTGCCAGTACTCTTGAACTGCACAAGCAATCGTCTTATGAATATCAAGAACCAAGTCAACGCCAAAGAAGTCCGAGTTTACCACCTATACATCACATTGAAGCAGAGAGACCAGTGGTCAAAGAAGAAAGAAGATCCAATGTTGTGAATCGAAATATTCCAAGTGCAAAACGCTTCGCCTTTTACGATGAAGATTGTGAAGGTGACACCTCTGGATATGGTAGTGAAACAATAAACCATATGAATCGAAATCGCAATGACTACATTCACGATGATCACCGAAATTCTATTGCTGCATGGCACCAGGAATCCACCGATAACAGGTAAAATACATTAGTCTCGGTCGGATAAAAATAAAAATTGGTTTCTAACTTTTCCTTTATATTTTCTCGCGTTGCGAGTTAAATACAAACTTAGTTTTGGCGCTAAGAAACTCATTGAGCTTGAATGCTCAACATTAATTCTTTGCTTGGCACTATTGATCCATGAATATAGGAGTTACAATGACGGGTGAATCAAGTGGTACACTACGGAGTCTCTCGTGAAAATATATTAAATATATTTAAAACAATCTTGATATAGATCTAGATATATGTATAGATAGATTTTCAATTTTAAATTTAGATGTAAATTAATGTAATTCTTTCAGAAATAAGTAGCTTTTTTTCTTCCTCCTCGGTAAGACTACCTCGATGGCGTAGTTGTACTATGGTACGATTATAAAGCTGAGGTCTCGGGTTCGTATCCCGGGTCGGGCAACGTGATATTGGATTTTTCAGCCTAGAGTCAAGAATTTGTGCCAGATATGGTGCTAGACTTGCCCCCTATCACATCGTAGGACAGAACATGTAAGGCGAGATGCGGGTGTCCTGGTGGTACCTCTGCCTACCCCTTCTGGGCACAAGGCTTGAGTTTATGTATGTATGTTTTCTTTAAGATTGGCGACAACTGAAATTCCAACATCAGGTCGAAGTCAACGAGCAGGCGAAGAAGGTCGTCCTAGATGGGGCGATCGCGGAGTTGCCACGGGACGTTTGTGGGAGCCCACGGTGCCTACAGCTAGATTACCGCAGGTAGGTGCCTATTTCAACTTCAAGTTTATAACTATTTCTTTACAACTAAGATATAGGTACCTTTCGTATAAATCAAAAAAATTTCCGTCGATTTCAAAATTGTCAAAAACGAATTAATGAATTTCATTTGATAAGGTTTTTTTTTTAATATAATACATAATTATTATACCTAATAGGTATTACCTATAGTCCACAATCTTCACAAAGTAACAAATCAAAACGTTTATTTGATTTAAAGATGCCGAATCAAAGAAAAGGCACTCCCTCCTGGGTGGAGCGTGGCTTGAACATGATTGAAAATAACTCAGAAGTTCTAGTCATAGACCAAAGAAGTTCAAGCAACAGCACGGGACTCGATTGTGATAGGATGTCATGTAATGGTTGTGATGAAGGAAGGTATGTAGTAAAGTCATACAGTAAAATAATGTGCAAAAATATTGAAATAAGTATTTCTTTCTTATTAATATCATAATGTTTTTTTTTTTCAGAACATTCCTTAGAGGACAAAACGTTCCTCTAGAACCAGAAATTAAAGCACAGCGGGAAAGTAAACGTATGAAAGCACTTGAATTGCAGTCAGCTATATTAAACCAATTAGAAGATAGAGAGAAACGGCGTCAAGAAGAGAGAGAGATGAAATTGAAAGAAGAAAGATTAGAAGAGCTAAGGATACAAAGACAGCAAGAAGAAGACAGATTAAGATTAGAAGCGGAAAAGAGGCGACAAGAAGAGAAACAACTCTTAGAACAAAGAAAACTAGACACTCTTAAAAAAGCACTCGAAGATGCTGAACGGAGGGCTAAATTAGAGAAAGAGAAAAGATTTACTACTTTGAAAAAATCCTTGAAACAAAACGTAGATGATGACTTAAAAGAAAATATAGAAGAAAATATCACTGCGGAAGTCATATCACATATTGAACCATCTAGTCCTACTAAAACAGATAGAACATACGACGTTCATTCAGCAAAAAGTGTAAAAAAAGAAAGCACCTCACATCAAACAACAGAATTTAATTCACCAAGGTCTATGGGACCTGGTAATTTAAATTTATTCATCCACAGTATACCTCCTTTAAGCATTTCAGATGGGCAGTTTAATCTTGTTCCGATAGGTATCAATGGAAATGGTGAAATAATTAACGGACATACAAATGGCATTCAATTGGCTGTTCTAGTTCCTCAAAATGCTGTTGGAAATTTATACAGTGTGTCATTAAACTCTTTGAATAGTGTTAATGATTCTCAAGATATAAATAAAGGGGTAACACAAACTAATACGAGTCGTTCTATTATAATGAAAGATGCAGCAACGCAAACGGATATAAGTGTATTTAAGCGTACAATAGATAAATTTGTGGAAACAGAAGACATGGAGAGCAATGTTGAAAAAGATTTTTCAAATATTGATGAAAACGCCCCCCAAGACAGCCATCATGGCTCACTTAAAAAAGATAGACGATTTCGTTCCGAGGAAAGATATAAGAAAGATTTGGAAAATCGTCCTAAATGGGGTGTGAACAGACCAGCAGCTCAATACAAAAAGCAAAGTGAAAAGGATCCATTTTACAGTCAAAAACGAAAAATGCGACAAAAGTATAGACCACAGGCAAGACAATATCTATCACAGTCTAGTGAGGACAGTCGCTCTCCTAGTCCACCAACTCGTTCGGAAAAGTTCACGGAAACCGGAATGAAGCATCGTAATTCATTAAGTCAATCTTATTGGAGAAGCAAAAGATCAAGTCAAGACTTATCCAAGAGTAATGTAGGGGCGGAACCCATGAGCAATTTACAAGCAGAATTTAACCATATAGGACAAATAACAGCCAATGAGTTAACGGACAATAAAAAGTCACCAAAGATGTCTCCTACTAAGAGAATAACTTTATCACAAAAATTCATTAACGATAAGTATGGCAACAGAAAATTATGGATCGAAGATATTAACGAAAGAAACTCCAAAGCGAACATTTTTGATACGGACAACAGAAAGAAAATCATAGACCAAATTAACACAGCCAAAAGAGATTACATAGAAAAACAAGAAGATCACGAACATTTTGTCATAAAAAACAAATTCTAAGCCAAGAATCTAATTTTTAACAAATTTTATAGCTAGTCGTGCAATATATAGTATGAAAATTAGGTTACTTTCAAGATTGTTATCGATTCAACCGTTTCTAAGAAATAGGCCAGCGCAATGTTGGATCGATAGCATCGACTTAGTTGAGCTTCACGTGTGCTTTCTCATATACGTTATGTCTAATTTAATAGATGATTTGTTTGATAAAAAGAAAGATGAAGCTCCTATGTTGGATTTATCTAAAACAGTGATAAATACCGCCGAGGAGTATAGAGCAGTACTAGATAAAGTGCCAGAATTTAAAACTCGACCAGAAAAGGTAAACAGATAGTGTAAATTTTATACACCGAAATTATTTGATTATTATTATTGACTCGGAATTCATTAGGTTCGAAGCGAAGACATAAAAATAAGAGATAAAAAAGAAGATCAAAAGACAAGAACTCCTCGCAAAGAAGTTAAAGCCTATGAAAAGCTGGGAACGCGGGGCTATGAAGAAAAACACTTTACGTATATGGATCCGATTCCTGTTGAAATGCGGGGACTTAAATTCGAAGAGCTTTGCGCTGTACCTATCGAATGGCGTATGCTTACCTCCATCAGACCAAAATCTAAATTGGACGAAGAATATTTTAACAGGTGCGATATTATCATTGATATTCATCGCTGATTTGAGATCAATGATATTATAAACTTTTATATTGATTTTATCTGAATAAATTCCAGGTTAGTCGAACTAAGAAAATCTGAATTAAAAACAAAAGCACGAGATAAGAGGGAATATGCCAAAAATAACATGATACGAAAAACTAAAAACCGTTCAGGAGTTACAGAAACCAGGATCGTGTCGTGCGCTGAATGTGGTGAAGAGTACTGCAACGGTTAGTAAAAATCTATTATACCTATAAGACCGACTGAATTTATTATACCTGTAAGTAAAAGTGCGTGGTAGCCTGTTAGTAACGGACCAGATGCGGCCGCCAACATGTTTACGGTGGTCACAGGTTCAAATCCCAGGGCACACCTCTGACTTTTCGGAGTCATGTGTGTAGTCAATCACCACGCATTATAACGGTGAAAGAAAATATCGTGAGGAAACCTACATAGCATAGCGCTTCGGAAAAAATCTATAGTTTGTAAAAGTCCGCCAACTCGCAAGAGGCCAGCGAGGGGGACGGCCTAACTTCTCTAAATCGTACTCTCGATTGTAAAAGAAGCTCGTAACCCGAGCCCTACAGTGGGACGCATATGGGCTGATACAGATAATATGTCCGACATTTTTCAAAACCTCTTTAAATTGATTTTAGTTATGTAGGTATATCATTTGGCAGCCTCCGTGGCGCAGTTGGCGAGACGCCGGCTGTGAAACGAGAGGCCGCGGGTTCGATACCCGCACCGACAAAAATATTTGTGTGATCCACAGGTATTTGTTTCGGGTGTTTGTGAGACCGAAAAGTCTCTCGTAGCTTCTGATACCCACGATACAAGACTCGATCTTAGTGTGGGATCAGGACTATGTAATATATATGTGACTGTTCGGTGTATATATTTATTTATCATGAACTATCATGGATACACATGAGAGGATTTATTCCAAGAGTTTCAAATGTTCCACATTTCGTTTTTATTATATTTTTATGAAAATAATAACCGATTATTAGTTATTACTAAATGACCTTAATTATAATTTATATAATCCATTCGAAAGTAGGACTACTACTGAACTAGTGATTATCGAAGAAACACAGCAACTACACTAGAAATAAAATAAATACACGACAAGAAGTCCTAGAAACTGACAACCTATATACACTAGAACTCTACTATAAATCGAAGACCATGTGACTTACTATTAATTAACATTATGTGCAGGTAAAATGTGCGTCATAACGAATTACGACATGTTCGCTCGACTGAAAGTGGAAGTAGAAACGAAGACGTCTCGGACCCAGATGACCTTGCCCCAGGGGGCGAGCAAGTTGCGTCGGCTGCGGCGACGCGTGCGACGCAAGCCGCGTAGCAAGAGCGCCGCTCCGCCCGCCAGGAAACCAACGCTCAAATCTGGCGCTAGAAGTGACTCGGAATTGTAAACTGTATTTCTGTAACATGGATTTATTACTTTATGACACCATTAGTATCCCTGCCTACATCGTGACTGTACTAGGAACATATTAGGCAAAAAATATTCTTTGATTGATGTAGTTTCCATAGTAATCGATACAAAGATTTCGTACTGTCATAATCATAGCACGGTATGGTATATACTGTGGGTAAAAACCCGTATACCTTGATCTCTTGACTGCTCTAAAGAAATCATAATGTATTAATGTCATAATGTGCTACCTTTACATTGCTGCACCTGCAAATTCTCATAATGATCAGGACGCAGGAGCAACTGATATGAACTTTGTAACACTAAGGTTTTAGGCAATGATGGTCAAATATCTAGAAAATATTCATTTCTAACCTAAGTTTTTAGTGTTTTGATTTACTAACTTGTAATTTTGTTATTTAAACCTTTGATTACTTGAAAATTTGACTTTGTACTTTAAAAATTAATGTGGGTTGTACCTGATGTATGAAAGAATGAAATAATGTAAGATGAAATAAGATGTTAATTATGCGGTAAGAACACGACTGCGCATAGTTCCTCATATACCCTATGGTCACAAAAACTGTATTGCCAATGTTTATGTAAACATTTATAAAACTGTTATACTCATAGATGGTTATACTCGTATCTCAAACAAAAGACTTATCACCTTATTTATGTAGCTTTTCACTATGATCACAAACGCTTTAATGAATATGGATAGCATTGTAGTGTGTAGACAAAAAAATCATATCAATAATACATTGAATCTCAATTTTGTATTACAATTTTGATATTACATTTTATGAAAAATTATGAGGTGTTTTATTGAAGGAAGAAAGAAGACAATTTAGAAATTATCAATATCACTCTTTATTGATTTTAAAAAAATATTTATGTTACACAATCATTACATTATTATTAGAGCCTATTTATAACAATATTCCCGTGATACATTAGTGTCTATGCGTTGGCAACTTTCCCCCCACCAGCAGGCGGGCGCGCCCACTACAACTCTACGTAATGAATATGAAGCCAAAAATATTTTTTACATATCTCTAATAGCTTAACGAATTTAATTCATCGCTCAAAATCTATTATACGATAAATCCTTAATTAATGTAGGCCCTAAGTACTGCTCTCGTCCTATAAATAAGGGAACACAAATGTTTGGAACCACAAAATAACTGGAAAAATCATTTACTTAACATTACTTAGAGATAAAGCCGTAACAATATGCGCAGTAAAATCTATGAAGTGCAGACAGAGGACTATTCGTAGTATAAATAAACACTAAACTATTAGCTATTGCAACGAAATACTACAGACCATTCCTCTGGCACTAACAGATATCACAAGATCGCAATGAGAACTTCATAGGTAGACACATTAGAGACTTAGATCTTTCACAAGAGATACACGCACAAGAAGTACAAATACAAGTAAGCAAGGCATATATCATGTTTCCCTACACATCGGCCAACTGTAAATATATTATGAAACGGTACGGGATTAAAATCTGCCAATAAAATATTTCACAGCCGATGTCCGATAATATAAAATACATTTTGAATTATAAATCAGATGATATATTATGTTTGTCTATGTCAATAGCGTATTACTAAATATATTTTTCATTCTTAACCTATTTATTATATAAGAATAAATTACTTGCATTCAGCAATAATTAGAATTTCAAGATGATTGTATACAGTATGATGTCGTTACTACGCTACTCTCGAATTATCCTTAAAACTACTCACAAAATAGGAATCTGCAATAAAGAGTAAAAATCATTACATTAAATTCGTAGTGATTAAAATTATCGCCGTAGCGGCGCACACGAGAGAAATATCACCTTAACAATGTGGATATGTCGATATGAGTTGAACGTAATTGATAGAGTAATTGAAAATTAGCTGAAGATTGTGCAAAACCAGTGAGCACAACGTATCCGGACGGAAAATATCCATTTTACTCTAAATACTTGTGCAATGCCAACTCAAACTGCGCATAACATAAGCGAAGAGGCTCTACAGACTACTGTTAGTGATTACTTTAAAAGAATAGATGTCCCAAAACTGCCTAATTATTCATATTGGTCCAATTTCAGGTCTCATTACAAAGGTTCGTCATGGAAAAAAATCACAATAACTACATTGTTCCAATGCATGTTTACAACTACATATGGATGTGATACTACCGGTTAATAAAATTGATGTTACAAATTCAGAAATTAATAACTATGTTAATGTTTGTACACAGATGAAATGCACACACATGGAATGAAAGGAAATGTAAACCCTTATTACTACAAGCACCAGAAGACCTTCAATTTAATACACATTTTTACTAATAGATGAAATTCAAGTAAAGTAACTACATAACATAATAATAAGGGAACACATACACTTTTACTTACTTTAACACAAATGTCATACACTCTCAAATGACACACTTTACTAACAACAAAAACACATAACATATTGCAGATTCCCAAAATCCACTTTTAAAGTTATCCAAGTATTTACTATGACTCATACAAAAATTGTATTATGCTCCATTAGAAAACAATAATTAAATTATAATAATGAAAACAAGTCAACGAGCTAAATGTAAAATAAAATATGAAACTAAAAACATGGACGTAAGTGAAATGAATGTGTAAGACTTATTGTATAAATAACCATCACACCAGGTAAAACTACAACCTTGCTTTGTGGGAAATGGGAATAGAAATCTGTGACACCACATGCGGTCGGCGACGCGCGGAAACCTCGCGTGGCATGTTTTAGACCATTTATTATGCTATTTTGGCAGGAATATTTTTGAATACACATTGAAATAACATTTAGTCCAATAAAATCTGGAAGAAGAAATGTACCTTGTGGGTAGTTCAAAGTTCAAACAGGAGTTATCACAGATCTACCCAATAAGATAAATACAGGAACAACATCTATTGTAGACTTTTACTCTGAGCTCCAACGAGGTTTTCACTTGACATCAATAATTTATAATCATGCGTAATGTAGATCGTAATTTTATGAGGTGTGTCAGTGGCATTGAGCTAGCAACGGGGCGGAGCGCCCAGCTGGACCCTGTCTGAACTGCTTACCATTCACTGGTCTTTGCGAGCTTTCTTTTTGCTTTTCTTGGATACTTTAGCGTCGGTCCAAGTATCTGAAAGGGATTGGCACACTATTTATATAAAAGAAAGTACTTCAAATACACATCGAATTGAGTAGACTTAAAATATACGACAATCTAATAATTAATTATCAGTGCAATTATTTAAATATGTATATTATTGTCGGCTCCGAGATTACTAAGATAACAATTTAAAATTAATTTAAATATTACGATAGCCATTCTGGTAGCTATCAAATATACTTAAAATATGAGTTAAGTGATAAATACAATGTATACAATTGATACAAATAGAATATTGACAGTCGACACTCACCGCCAAGTTCATCAAAGACAGGAGCATTTTGATTGTCATCCTGCTTATCCGATTCAGAATTATCTTTCTCGACGGGTTCAGCTTTCGGGGCACTCTTAGCTGCTGTGGTAGTCTGCAAGAACATCAAATAATTTTCGAATGTTATACACAATACATTTGTTGAAAATGTCTGGTAGAATTTATATCCACCCTTAGATCGGGGGTCATTAAATCTAATATATAAAATTCTCGTGTCACAGTTTTCGTTGCCATACTCCTCCGAAACGGCTTGACCGATTTTGATGAAATTTTTTATGCTTATCCGGTATCTATGAGAATCGGCCAACATCTATTTTTCATCCCCCTAAATGTTAGGGGTAGTCCACCCCTAAATTTTATTTTTTATTTTTTAGACAATTTTTTTTTGTGGTTATTTTTTTATGATGCTGCATTAAAAAATACATACAGCCCTAAATTTTCAACCCTCTACGATCAACCCCTATGTTTTAATAGCATTTTATATTTTTAAACCAAAACCAAAACCTTAAGTTTGTTCTATGAAAAATTATATTTCAGCTCTTGATTACAAACGAACAATAATGGCGACCAATAATTTTGGAAAAGAACAATATGGAGGTGAAATAAGGAATGACATGTTGTATGGAAACCGAAATCGCTGAAGCGTCCGTACTCCATATTACTGATCCGGTTTTCCTTATCCGCAATCGCTGAAGTTTTTAATGTCAAAAAATCGTAAGGCACACTATTTGGGTATAGAGGGGATAGAACTACATGGGATAGAATAGAGTGAGAGGGATGGGATAGGATTGGATAGTTGATAGATTTCATTTGATGGGATAGAATGAAAAGTAAAGGCACGGGATGAGACAGGATGGATAATGAACAGAAAGAACGGGACGGATCGGGAAGTGACTTGACACACGGGACATGACGGGATTGACGAGGATAGGTCATAGTTAGAAAAAAAAGTGACAGTAGGATGGCTAGGTCGAGTTTAGGTTTCAAGAGGTTTAGGTTTACAAGAGTGTGTATAAAAAATAACATCTATCTGATCTGGAATGGAATCAAAAGATATCTGCACCCAGGC
Source organism: Deilephila elpenor (assembly GCA_949752805.1). NCBI lineage: Eukaryota > Metazoa > Arthropoda > Insecta > Lepidoptera > Sphingidae > Deilephila > Deilephila elpenor. The sequence goes on along the minus strand of OX457107.1, from coordinate 8,519,365 downwards.
GAAGCTGGGACGGGCCGCTAGTTTAATATATACGATACGAATATTTTTTTTATTCTTATTTTATTTTAAAACATCGGGAGCTTACGGCTTATAACAATAGAAATAGACAATAGATTATATAACATAAAACCAATGACAAGTTCTCACTTATAGAAATAAATTGAGTAAAAAAATAATAAATAAATACACCCCACAGTCACATACATAGTACTGACCCCACACTAAGTTTGGGTCTTGTGTCGTGGGTAGCAGGAACTACGAGAGACATTTCGGTCTCACAAACTCCCAGACCCGAAACAAATACCTGTGGATCACACAAATATTTGTTTCGGTGCGGGGATCGAACCCGCGGCCTCTCGTTTCACAGCCGGCGTCTAACCAACTGCGCCACGGAGGCTGTCAAATACAGATGTGAGCAAAAAAATAAGCACCTTATTGGCCAAAAAATCTGTAGCTCAAGCACCTCTTCGCTACAGACACACTGGTTGTAAAAATATCAAGATCATGTTGTTTACATGACATTGTTATAGGTCTTACTTGCACGCACCAAATAACTGTCGATAGTCGATCTAGTTGGAACATTATTGTGTCATATCAAAGCATAATCTCGCGGTATCCCTCTTCGGTGCCTTTGAAAATGCGCCGGTGTCTCAAGGCGAATTAAGAGTAGTCTTGCCGGGATCGCTTTTGCGCAGTGCTCTTGTGCCGCTCGTCTCCATGTGGACAAGCTCGGGCACTCTCGCATATAACGCAAGGTGATCATTACGAGATCACACGACTAAAAACCATCAGGCCCTCGCTGCGCGCGTTCGCGATCCCTTGTAGACCGATTGCCCATATCTGAAGACATGCAGATGATACCGTGGCGAGCTTCTCAAAACGCCCCCAATCCACAGAAAGTATAACAATAAAAACAGCATAGATATACCATTCAAAGAGATATAGGTAGCTGGTAAAAAGATTATTTGTATTTATACAGTAACCAACCACCATGATAATAGTATGCTATGTAAGAGTCCTGCTCCAAAAACTAGAAGCATGAATGTGCCTGTAGCCAGCCAATAAAATCTATCTGAATGTTATTGCAATTAGCATCATGTTCAGGTTCCCTACACAATATGAAAAAATAAAACAATGATTCGCATTTTGTACAGAAAACTCACTTCAGTAGTCTTCTTCTTGTTCTGTTTCTCCTTATTCTCCTTCTTCTTGTTACTTCTGAGATCTTTGACATCAGTTAGCTCTTCCACCTCAGGGGTCACCTCGTCATCAGCAACACCAAGGGCCACTTGATCACGGCGTTCTGCCTATAAACACAAAAGTCTGATGCACATACTTTTACTACATCCCAAATTTGGTTGTGACATGCCACTTCCTGAGTACCTATATTATTTCAATAATTATTTTATTTCTTCTCTTGCATAGGTCCACCAAACAAGCAAATGCATTAATAATCAATTATATTTAATGAAAATGACCTGGCATTGCACTAGCTACTCAAAGTCGAAATATGGATTATCATATTGACAGAGTATGGTTTAATTTAGTAATTATTGTGCAGACAGGTAGTCCAGTCAATACCTTATAAAAATACAAAAATTCATATTATATACAGGGTGTCCCGAAACTCAACGTCAAGCGGGTACTAGTTGAAGTACCAGTCTATACCAGCTCTAATAAAAATAAGAAAAAAAATCTACAACTCATGAACCGTCAAATGACTGAAAATTGTGATGATAGTACCTAAAGGTATGATGGTATAAGGTGTCGATTTTCGTCAATTTCAGAAAAATGAAAGTTGGGCTTGAACCATGAGTTGTAGATTTTTTCTTATTTTCATTGGAGCCGGTATAGACTGGTACTTCAACGAGTACCCGCTTGACGTTGAGTTTCGGGACACCCTGTATATGTATATATTATATTTGTATAGATAACATTAGTATTATTTTGCATATTACATATATGTAGAGGATTATTGTTTCAGTTAGTTTTATGTAAAAAAAAAATAATGTACTATGAATTAAAAAATACCTCTTTGAGTACACGCTGCAACTCCTCCACCTGAGCTTGCAGGGCACGAGCAGAATCTTCATTGACATGGGGGCCCTCAGCACTGACCACCTTGATAGTCTCCACTGGCTCCTCAGCATGGCGAGCAGCCTCAACATCAGCATCCTTTACTTTTTTGTTCTTCTTAGCAGGACTTTCCTTTTTCTTACTCTTTTCTTTCTCCTCAGGAGCCTTTACCTTCTTCTTGTCACTCTTTTTTGGCACCTCCTGCCACAGTCCATCATCAAAATCAGCCGGCTTCTCGACTTCTACAACGACCTTGCTTTTCTTTCCCTTCTTTTCCGGTGCCACATCCTTTTTAGGAGCTTTAGGCTCTACAGGTCTCTCCTTGGGTTTCGGTTTTTCTGCCTCCTTCACTTTTTCCTCCTTCTTTTCTTTGGCGGGAGATTTTTTGGAAGTGTCAGACTTTGTCTTCACATCATCGGACGTAGTGCGGTTGGGTGAAGACTTCTAAAAACATTTATAAAAATATAAATATTACTTTTTAAAAGCGATACAGATTCCAATAAGAAAATATAAATAAGAAAACAAAATTGTACTTATAATAAGCTTTTTCAAGCAAATGTTTTTGTAACTCCCGGTTAAACTACGAGCATATGCTACCAGGTTAAAAATAAAATGAGCGCACATTGACAACGGCGGGAGAGTACAACAACACTTACCTTGTCCTTCTTTTTATTCTTCTTATTGGCGGATTTCCTATCATCCACGACCAGGGGCAATTTGTCGAACTGTGGCTGTTCCGCAGAATGGAATCCAAATACGAAAACGAGTGCGGCGCATACTAAAACAACGGCTACCGCTGCTACCGTGAATACGAACTGCGCATTAGGCACTTGACTTAAAATCTCCATTTTCAGTCTTTATTCCAAATCGTTCAGAATGTACAGTTCACATATAACGTTATCGAAAAGGTGTGATAATATTGAACAAATTAATTCTTGAGTGATAAAAGCAGACACGGAGACATGATGACGCGGCTGTGACGTGCCAAAAAATTGCGATTTGTCGGATCCTGGGTGACCATTTTCAAATAATGTTATTGATCTTAGTATTGATAATTAATATTTAAAATTATATTTTATTATTTACGAATAAAGCTAATAAACTAATGCTCAATGGCATCATATTTTTGTGCCAGATTTAACTCATTTATTTTTAAATTCAAAAAGATTGCAAGGAATTGTTACATTTTTTTTAATAAATAATCATTAAAAATACTAGCGACTAACTCGACTTATTTGTTCGTACATACAGTAATAAGAATTATAAATCAATAGAATTGGTTTTTAATTATTTATTTCATTGAAGCTAATAATCAATAATCTTGATAACCTCAAAGTGCTCAAACATAACCTATAAAAAATGACAGAAGTCAATGTCAGACTTCGGCAAGTTTTCCATAATATACAAGTTACAACACATAACCTCTATTATCACGTTAACTAGAGGAATCATGGGAAATAAAAACAAGAAAAGGAATAGGAGTAAACCTAACAAGGATGATGAAGAACAAAACCTTGTAAGTTCGGATTTAGGAGCAGAAGCCCAAGAGACTGGAATACAAGATGATAAAGACGCGTTGGATAAAGATCATGCTTCTGAAGATAATTCTGATAGTGAAGAGCCACCAAAAAAGAAGAAAAAGAAAAAGCAGACTGTGACCGCTACTGAAACATCTGACAAAAAAGGCAAAAAGTCCATACGACAAATGAAAAAAGAAAAACACGCGCAAAGGCAAGCTGAAGCAGTAGCCGTGGCGAAAGATCACCTGAAATCGCAATGTATCAGTTACCTCTCACAATGGAAACACAACAGGGACAACTGGAAATTCATGAAAGCAAAACAAGTTTGGCTTTACAAAAACAAGTTCTCTTCAAACTTAGTACCAGATTCCTCATGGCCAATACTCCTCGAATATTTCGAATCCGCCAAGGGTAACATTCGAAACATGCTTTTGGATGATGCCAAAAAAGTCATCAATCAAATGGATGAATGGACAGAAAAACAAAAAGAAAATAATGAAGAAGAAGCAGATGATGATGAAACTCCTAGCAACAAACCAAATGACACCTCGTACAAAAGAGCTAGGGATCTAATACAATGTTTGGAAGAATAACCATTTGTCTCATTTCATATTTATTAAAATAAAACCAACTACATTATGGTAACAACAATAATTTATCAAGCACATGATTTTATTCTTTTAAGCTTTAACTTTAGCAACTGACTCATCAGATGCAAATTGCTCAATCCATTTACGTAGCTTGTCAGTATCCTGCAAACCCACAAGTCGTTGTTGGACCTTTCCATTCTTGATAGCCACCAAGACAGGTACAGAGCTTACTTCATAATCTAGAGCTAAGTCGGTTTGCTCATCTATATCAACCTTAGCAAGTACAACTTTGCCCTTGCTTTCAGAGATAATAGATTCTAAACGAGGAGTTAGAAGCCTGCAGGGGTTGCACCATCTGTAAAATATATTTTAAAGTTAATGACCTTATTCATAGACAGTTTTAAAACCCATTTTAGTTATTGAATGTTATGTCTTCTTCCCTCAAACTGAATTCAAATTGTTTGAAAGGGACAAAACATTTGCTAACTAAAGTATGTTTTAAGACAGCCTATGAAAAAGGCCATAAGTGTATAAATTATGATACTTATTATATAACGATGGAAAAGAAACAAATAACCTATTGTTTGTATGTGACAAAGGCAATTACAATTTTCCTGTTGCATAAACAATACATAGTTAGCTATGATAAAAAGTGGGAACAAAATCAATATAAATTGACCTGCTTAATGCTTCTGTCTATTTGGATATTCAGGCTCTAAATATTTTTGATCTTATTAATGAAAAACGATACTTACGTCGCAAAGAAATCAACAACCACAGGAACTTTACTATTGATGACTTTTTCTTTGAAGTCATCAGTGCTCTGTATTTTAACTATATCCTGTTTAACAGATGTTATAGAAATGTTTCTTATTACATGACTATTCTTGATCACACCTGTATGTCGGGTGAATAAACTGGCAAAATTCTTCGCAAGCATTTTTGTTCGCAAAAATCTGCGAAAATTGTGAAATCCAGTGAAATCGAAGTGTCAAGAAAATATTTTTTTGCAATAGTGCAGTGGTGGTGAACTATCACTTCAAAACTTACGGCTCAAATCTCTAAAAATCTGTAAATAATCGAATTTTATAAATAATCCTTTATTTTTTATGAATTGTATTCAACTTTCACATTTAAAAATCCAGTGCAATATAAAATAATTTAAAAACCTTTCAATCAAAATATTAAAATGAATACAACTCTGAAAATTCATCGAATTTATGAATAACGAGAATGTCAGCTTGTTAATATTCCTCACTGGAATTCCGATAATTACCGGTTAAGATTATTATAAAACATTGGCCCGTGGGTCGCGGCCAGTTGGAACCTTTAGTCCAATCAAAAAAGCGTATTTGAAATGGAGAAACATACTTTTCAAACTTATGCCCATCGAGGACAAACTAAACACTTGTGCTTTCGTATGTAAAATGTACTCTATAGTCTATGGTGCTTTCTTTTGAAGTGAAGTGTCAAATAGACGCACTAATTTTTTGGTGTTGATAACCAAAAATCTTCAATAATTTTCATCTATGCATTAATTACTCAAATAAAGTAAAATGTATTCAAGCGACGATTACAATGAGGTTTGTGCTGTACATACCATTCCTAAATAATATGTTGATATTCGGAAATAACCTCAAACACACGTAAGCAAGTGAAGTTTTTAAGAAGATATTTCTATGTTTTAGGGGGGCTACGAGTCCTATGGGGATTATGAAGCGCCAACGGGTGAACAGTATGATGGGGACTACGACCGGTCCTATTACAAAATGCCGGATATGGTACGTGAAAATTTTCTTTATATACCATGTTCATTGGTAGCCATTCCTCTGAATGAATATCACCGGCTGCTATAATGTGTTAACTAACAAACCATTGATTAAAAAAGTATATCTGTCACTTTCTTATTATACGAAAGATAATTTAACGGGTTATGTTAAATGCCTATTTAGAGTAATATATGGACTATGCATCAATTGCATTAGATAAAATTTACTAATTATTTTTTTATCGCAATTTGCATAATACTAATTATCTATTACAGATATTCATCCATATAATTCACATTAATGTGGATATGATTTGAGCAATGCTAATACTTTAAATTTGCTTCTTTTAAGGATCAATTTGTCCTGTAGGCTTATTAAACATACGAATTTTTAGTCAAAAGATAATGATTATTTTGTATTTAATTTCTTGATAAAACTTTTTGGAGGATAAGGTTCATGTTTAAGATAAAACATATTTTTCAGGTCAAAAAATTCCTAGTTTACTTCCGTAACATGATAAATGAGGGGGTAACATATGAGATACTCAATCTGTATGAGAATACCTTCCCAAAACTTACTGAACAGTATTTTGACAATACTCCGTGGCCTGAAGAGGATGAAGTGGCCCCTGTTGTGGATAATGATCATGTAAGTTACAAAATTTATAATGTATTTCAGTATATTATGGATTATTACAAAATATTTCAGTGTTTAAGGAGATTATTGTCTTATTCTGCACTTTAATGAATTAATTAATATTCTTCTTCTTACCTGGATGGTTAGACTAGTAGTGATTAAATTGTTGTCAATCAAATAAAATTTGTTGCCAAATGTATTAAACTAACAGGTTGCAGTGCTAAGAGCAATCATCAGATCCTATTCTGTTTTCAACTGGCACACAGCATTAATATTATTCATGCATAATATTAACTGTTTTCAATCATCTTCCAGGTTTTTATGATCTTGTACAAAGAGCTCTACTATCGCGATATATACGCACGTGTCCCTGGTGGACCGAAACCGGACCAACGGTTCCATTCATTCTACAACTATTGTGATTTGTTCAACTACATCTTGTCTGCTGAGACACCTGTGCCCCTGGAACTGCCTGACCAGTGGCTGTGGGAGCTCATTGACGAGTTTGTCTACCAGTTCCAGTCTTTCGCTCAATACAGGTGGGGCTTTTTTAATTTACTAATGTTGCAAATGTGACATTGATGGAAATTTCTGTATGTATTTTTGTATGCCAACAACCAATTGTTGGCATACAAAAATAGCTAAATACCATTTTGGTTGCGCAACAAAGATCCAATGGTCTGTTTACAACACACAGAAAATACTTTTTTTGTTTTCTATCATACATTATTACATGATCTGCAAAACAGTAAAATTTCTTGAATTTAACATAAAATATGTAACACAATGAACCTATTTGTCGTGTTAATAGATCGCGCACATCAAAGCTGAGTCCAGCTGAAATTGAAGCATTGAATACTGAGAACAAAGCCTGGAACGTTCTTTGTATCCTCAATGTGCTGCACTCTTTGGTTGACAAGTCCAACATCAAGAGGCAACTTGAGGTTTGTATTATATTCTCTACTGCCTGTCCTTGTTCCCTATAATATGTGGCCGCCACATTTTTTTACACTGCTATAGCTTCGTGAACATGATTGTAAGTGTAGTGCTGTTCAAGAAGTGTATCAGTCGGGGAGACACTACGTTTATGTGTCACTACGACTATGTGATCACGAGTGGCAAAACTTTTGTGTGGGTCACTTAGCAGTCCTAGCTGCAGCACTAATTAGTTTTACTATTGCCTTGCATTAAATAATATGCAATAAATCCGAAGAAAAAGAATTAATTTAAGTCTTGTTTTTATTTTTAGGTATATGCTGCTGGTGGCGATCCTGATTCGGTAGCGGGTGAATTCGGCCGCCATTCCCTCTATAAAATGCTGGGCTACTTTTCCTTAGTGGGCCTGCTGCGCTTACACTCCTTGCTGGGAGATTACTACCAGGCCATCAAGGTAACACAGTCAGAGGTAGCACATTTTTTTTACCATGGAGTTATTTTTTTATATTGCCCCCCTCTTTAACAATATAGTACACCATTTTAGTGTGAAACATTAAAACAAAATAACATTGAAGTATTTATTTGATTTTGCTACACAGTATAGTTTTTTTTTTATTCGGTATATTATTCTTATTATTTTATTTTATATATTTTATTTATTGATGAAATTTTAGTATGTAAAATTTGATGTAATTGTCTTGCAGGTCCTTGAGAACATTGAACTGCACAAGAAGTCGCAGTACTCCCATGTGCCAGCGTGCCAGATCTCCACGTCGTACTACGTGGGCTTCGCGTACATGATGATGCGGCGCTACGCCGACGCGATCCGCACGCTCTCCTCTGCCCTGCTGTACATGCAGCGCACCAAGCAGCTGTTCTCCTCGCGTTCGTACCAGAACGATCAGATCAACAAGCAGACCGAGCAAATGTACCATCTGTTAGCTATCTGCTTGGTACTGCACCCGCAGTGCGTTGACGAATCTATTCAACAGGTGAGTGTCTAAAATTATTTTTATAATATTTAATTAAAAATTCCTACAACATTTTATGACGAAAATAGCTTTAAATTAAAAGACCAAAATATTTCTAAGTTGAAAACGTTTTCGATTTTTTTTAAAAAGTAAATTAAATTGCTAATGCTCTTCGATCAAATATATATGTCACCGTAAAATTGTAAATACCGTTACATTACAATCTATCTCGCGAGATTGTGAACTGTCGAAAGATTGTGAACCATAACATACTGCTTACAATTTAACGCATTATTTTTCAGTAGATTGTAATCTATCGAAGTGAAACTGTTAAATCACAATCTTAAAATTGTCAAATTGTAAAATCTAGGTGTATTATGAGTGAAGTACCGCAGTGAGTTACCGCATAGAAACAATCGTTAGGTTAGGTTAGGTTAGTTTATTTCCATTTTAAATATAAACTAACCTAACCAAACCTAACGATTGTTTCTTTGCGGTAACTCACTGCGGTACTTCATTCATAATACACCCAGATTCATTATATTAATCTACGTTAAATTGTAAGCAGTATGTTACGGTTCACAATCTTTCTACAGTTCACAATCTCGCGAGATAGATTACAATCGAACGACATTTACAATTTTACGGTGACATGACATATACTAGATACAGTGTCGGGAACAAAATCACATGCCAAAAGTGGCCGAGGTTGTTAATACATATTATACATTTGTATTTCGAACTACGAGATGTAGAAGAATGGTCTTATAATATAAACAACTTCAAGTAACAATAAACTTTAATCGTTTGAAATAAGATTTATTATATCTTAGAATATACTTGCATTCAAGACGTTATGTCATTGAAGAAAAAAAAACCATATTTATCGAAAAAAAAGATATTCCCGCAGAAATCTTTGTATTCCGGTGATTATTTTGACAATTTTGAAAGGCGCACTGCGGCATGTTTACGCGTTGCTGTTAGTGATGATGAAAGCATACTAAATTGATATAGAGCCACACTGACTTTGTGGCTCAATTTTTCGGGCCGTTTTTGAAGTGCTCATCCGACATCTAGTATATATTTGATCGAAGCTAATGCTATATTTGTGATATTATGGGATATTGACATGTTAATGAACTATCAAACATGTGTCTTTTGTTATGTATTCGTTATTTCCTAAAATCTTGTTTATAGGTGTTGAGAGAAAAGAACTACCACGAGAAGATGTTCAAGATGCAGTATGGTGATTTGGGAGAATTCGAAAGTTGCTTCACTTTCGCCTGTCCAAAATTCTTGTCACCCTGCCCGCCCCCGATCGAGCCTGGTTCCAACTACGGCCGTGACGCTGTCAAGCATCAGACTCAAGTATTCATGGATGAGGTACTTTCTAAAATATTTCTTTCTATACTGTTTCCATTCGTTTATTTTATTTTTGACACATCGAGTACTGAATCAAATAGTGATGGCCTGATGCGTTATCGAATCAATTTTTTATAACAAACGATTTTATTTTTGAACAAGTTTTAATCGATTTAATACATATTTTATTTTTTGCTCCATGCATTGTTTTATAAAACTTCAGGGATATTTAAGTTACTTGATTTAATAATTATATTAAAATAAACCATTTACTCATGTTAAGTTAATATTCTTATCACTTCCGTCGGCAATAGTAATGTTGTTAAAAACAAATTGTGAAACGGCAACACTGGGCAGACAGGTGACGCGCGCCGCCATTTTGTGGTCACTCACAACGAGACGCCCGCGCCCGTGCTAGTGTTTTCCGTTCGCTGAATTTTAATTCACATTTTTCATACGTCGAGTTGAGTATTTATATTCCTCCGTATTGTTTTACCCGTGAATTCCTACATTTGGTTGAATTGAGAACATCGTACCTGCCTTCATCACTTTCAAAATGCCTAAAGGAAAGGTGCTTAAAGGACAAACAAGGGAGTTTGTGTTGCGACTTCATGAGTACTTTGAAAGGGAAAGCCGTAATGGTGGACCTCTTATACCAGTGACTCAAATCAGAGACCGTGTTTCAGCAGCATTAGGTATTACTGCTCCAACAGTTTCAAAAATAATTAAAGAAGGCTACGGCAGTAGTGGCATGGAACAAAACAAGCCATCTACACCTAAGAAAAAACGTCAGCCCTTTAAAGTGACAGCAATTGACAGTTTTGATGGTGATGCTATTCGTCGTCATATATACGATTATTACCAAAGAAAAGAGATTCCTACTTTACATAACCTAGTACAATCTCTGAAAACTAGTGGCTTGTTCCGTGGTCAAAAGTCTTCTTTGGCGAAGGTATTGAATAGGATTGGATTCCAATACAAAAAATGTGACAAAAGAAAAATATTGACGGAACGCAATGATGTTGCTTTGTATCGATGCGAATTTTTAAGACAAGCTAAAAAAATAGAAGACTGGTCGAATGTTGTTTTCACCGATGAAACTTGGCTCAATGCGAATCACACGGTATCAAAAACTTGGACTGACAACACTGCTAGCTCCTCGACCGCAGTGCCAATGGGAAAAGGTGAAAGAATTATAATTTGTCATGCAGGAACCGCAAAAGGATTTGTGCAAGATGCTATGTTAGCTTTTAAATCAAAGAAAACAGGGGATTACCACGAAGAAATGAATTCCGAAGTATATGAAAAATGGTTTCGGGAAATGTTATTGTCACTCGAACAGCCATCAACAATATTTATAGATAATGCGTCCTATCACTCTCGGCAAATTAACAAAATGCCAACGCAAGCCAGTAAAAAAATGAAATAATAAACTGGCTCCGTAACAATGGCGAGGAGGTGGACGAGTCCCTATTAAAAGTAGAGTTACTTAAAATATTAAAAATGAGGAAGCAGCCTAAACGATACGTTATAGATGAAATGGCTGCAGAACATGGGCACACCGTCCTTAGAATTCCTCCATATCATTGCCAGTATAATGCCATAGAGCTAATATGGGCGCAAGGGAAAGGATATGCTGCGAGAATAAATACAACTCCTCCTTTCACCGCAAACAAAATGCTGGAGTTGCTTAAAAATGCGTGTGAAAATGTGACGCCTCATAACTGGGCGAGTGTCGTAGATAAGACGAAGAAAGAAATAATGTCTGATTGGGATCGCGATGTCGCATTTGACAACTTACCCATGCACTCATTAATAATTAGTGTTACTGGGGATACGAGTGACGACGACGCCGATTCCGACGAAACAGACGATTGTTTATAAATAAAAATATTAACAAATTACCTTTTAGTTGTTTTAATTATTTAATCCTTAAAGTACTATGAATTCCAACATGGTTTAACTGTTTATTACAAGTAGGTACTAAACATTTATTTTCGTTGTAATCATTGTAATTATTTTAAATTAAACTCTTATTAAAAGTCACTTCAATACGTATACCTTTATTCATATTAATTAATTTGCAGCAAATACATTCGATCCTAATATTGGGTACTATATTACGTTTAACTGTTTTCATTAGCATTTTAATGTAATTTTATTTCAAATGATTCCGATTGATTGATTCTATTCAAAATCGTTTTTGTTATCTGTGGTCATTCGTTACGAATGGCACAACTCTAAGTGGGCGTTACCCGTCAAGAAAGTATCTACTTTTATTTCAAAATATTGTTCTACTGTAATGTCGTACTTTATAGGCGTGAACTGTCAAAAATAAAATAAACGAATGGAAACAGTATAGCTTACAATTTACAAATTAAGAAAATGCGCCATTACTTTTTTTTCAAATAGGAACTGTCCCGCCCTCACACTAGCCACTGCAACTCCTGTAAGCCAGGATCAACAGTGGCACGCATTTTAATTACACTGAGCACTGAAGCTCAGCGAGTCTCTGGGAATGTCTAATTTATCTTTAACCTGCAACGAAATCAATCAAAAAGTTAAATTAATAAGAGGAGTTGGAAATAAATTATTGCCCACTTGTTTTTTTTTAATGTTTAATGAAATGAACAAGTTATGATACTAATTTTGTATTTTGTCGATGTAATAATACTTCCTGTTGCCCTAAAACAATGTACTACCCACCAGTCCCACTAGATCTTATACGCTTTTCGCATAGAAAACCATTGTAGCGCAGTGCGGCGTGCGCTGCAGTCGGCGTAATTTTTCGTATATTATATTGAATATTGTATATTGATTTTCCAATGATTTGAATTCTAGGTACGTCAGCAAAAAATGCTGCCAACCATCCGTTCGTACCTGAAGCTGTACACTACCCTGCCACTGGCGAAGCTTGCGGCGTTCATGTCTGCGGCGCGCGGCGGCGACAGAGACGCGGCGCGGGAGCACGCCGCGCTCGCCATACACCTGCTCTGCTTCAAGCACAAGATGAAGAATGTCGTCTGGACTAAGGGGCCCAGCGGACTTGACGGAAAGTTCCAGAGTGGATCTGAGGTTCGATTATATTTTTTCTTTCATACTTAATTAACACTATAGATTTTATGATTGCTGCACGGGAGCTTGCAGGTTCGCTCCCCTGTCATTTGATCTGATCCTTATATTTTCTGATCACACAACATAAAACTTGATTGATCATAGTTCAGAGCTATATGTGTGACTGTCCAGCTATGTAGGTAATTAATCATTCACTCAAATAAGCGAATGAGACTACATTAAATATTTTTTTTCCAGCTGGACTTCTACATCGACAACGACATGATTCACATCGCCGATACTAAGGTGGCTCACCGCTACGGCGATTTCTTCATCCGCAAACTACTGAAGTTTGAAGAGTTAAACCGAAAATTACATCTCATTAAAATATAAATACTTATGCCACCCCTGATCAAAATGATTTAATTCTGCAACTTATTTTAAGTTCAAAACTGTGTGAAGTAAGAATTTCGATGTAACTATTGGTTTAAAATAATTACAAACATCTTTATTTTATTGATCAGGTAATCAAATAAAATTTTGTAATACATTTAAAATAAATACAATAAAACATGATACTTGTTTATTTATATTTTTGGTGCATATGGTACATATTTGCGATTCCTTTTATAAAACCTTTTGGGTTCAATGATGTTTATGTTTTGTCTCTGAACAGTCTCTGGGCTTGTTTCCTTAAACTGTTGCCATGGATGTTCAGGTTTTAAAGCTTCTTGAATATTCACTTCTTTTAACCACTTAGTATAAATCTTTGAATATTTTTTGTAGTCTTTTACAAAACTCTCTGATTTTGATAATTTCTGAAATGAAATATTTAATTATTAAGAATTTTGAGCCTCAGTTCAACAGTGTGAATCCTGTGGCTGAAGGGACTGAGATAAGAATAATGTATATTTCAAGTATCAGAGACTGTAAGACTCAGATCTCTCTCTGAGACGGAAACTTACAAATATCTGGGTATGTCAGAGTCACTAGGTATTTTGAGTGCAGACGTAAAACAGTCGTTGAAGGAACGTTTCTTTAGCCGCCTGACAAAGGTACTTAATAGTTTTTTTTCAGGTGGAAACAAGATTCGCGCCTTTAACGGTTGGGTTATGCCTGTACTTATGTACTCTTTTGGCATACTCAGATGGACTCAGACCGAATTGGACGCCCTGGATCGTAAGGTCCGGACTCTACTGACTGCACATCGTATGCATCATCCACGTTCGTCAGTGATGAGATTGTACATCCCGCGGAGATGCGGAGGCCGAGGCATTCTTAATGCTAAGGTCCTGCATAATCGCGAGGTGTGCAATCTCAGGGATTATTTCCTTCACAGTGACGTGGATATGCATACGGCTGTAGTCTCGGTAGATAAAGGACTTACCCCGCTTTCATTGGCAAATGAGAACTGGCGGAAACCTCTGGTGATGAGCGTGAGAGATCGCGAGGAAATATGGAAGAGCAAAGAGCTGCATGGTCGGTTCTATCGGGCCCTCCACGGGCCTGATGTGGACCGTCCTGCGTCTGTATCTTGGCTACGTTTCGGTAACCTCTTCGGGGAAACTGAGGGTTTTATCTTTGCAATTATGGACGAAGTTATTAAGACGAACAACTATAGGAAATACATCCTGAAGGACGGTACGGTCGACATTTGTCGAGCATGCCACCGTCCTGGCGAGTCAATCAGGCATGTTATCTCCGGTTGTTCGTATCTTGCTAACGGCGAGTACTTGCATAGACACAACATAGTAGCCAAGATCATACATCAGCAAATTGCTCTTCGGTATAAACTTGTGACTCCTGAAGTGCCATATTACCAGTATGTTCCCCAACCAGTTCTTGAAAATGGTCATGCTACGCTGTACTGGGATCGGTCTGTTATTACAGACAGGACTATTGTTGCCAATAAGCCTGATATTGTGATAATAGATCGATGTGCGCGCCGGGCTATACTTGTTGACGTTACCGTTCCGCATGACGATAACCTTGTAAAAGCCGAAAAAGACAAATTGTCTAAATATTCAGATTTGGCACACGAGGTTACCGACATGTGGGATGTGGACTCAACAATTATTGTCCCGATTGTCGTTTCTGCTCATGGGTTGATAGCAAAGAGCCTCGACCAACATCTACAGAGGCTCTCAATTGGTCGTTGGGTCAAGAGCCAGATCCAAAAGGCAGTGTTGCTGGACACGGCTCGCATAGTGAGGAGGTTCCTCACTTTGGATCCCTAACCACCGGTGGCTTGGGTCTTGAGCCTCGCCACCGAAGGGTTATATGTATTTTTTATATTTTTATATGTATATTGTTTATTTTTTAATATATGTATATAAAAATGTAAAAAATGAAAAGTACAAAATAAAGAGAATAATAATGTATATTTGAATTTAACACAAACCTTCTTAATAATGTTGGTACATTTCTCATTGAATTCTTCCAGATGTTTGAGAAATATGTCATTTACAGGTATATTTTCTTCTTTCACAATATCCATTATGAATAACACATATTCTATATCTGTATGTGCTGTGCCTTGTCTTAATAGTGTACCGAGAATTTGTATGTTAACTCTGGAAAATACATTGTTATTGTAAGTAAGAATTAACATTTTAATAAGTTTACTTCATTAATTCTATTAGGGGTGTATTATTTATACATAGTAAATTGAAACTTACTTTAATTGTGCCTCTTTCATCTCATTTAAAAGTGTTTGTGCATTTTCCCTTGTTTTGCAAGCCATTGCTAACACACCATAGGTCATTATATTGACATTCAATTTTTTCTTCTTGTTCATACAATAGCGTTTTTTGCGGAACTCACTTTCTGTTTTGATTATTTGTTTTACATCCTGAAAATTATTTTGTTATTAGCTGTTTATAGTATTCAAGATAATATGTTAATATTCAAATTTGCAAAGACAAAATAATAACTTACAAAGGCTGCAACATAGTCAGATCTTAGACATCTTTTCTTAATAAGCATATTATAAAAATCTATATCAGCTAAAACTTCTACTTCCTTCATTGTAGCTAGCAATTTGTTCTCTGCATCAACTGAATCATGTAACAATGGTAACATTTGAGTAAATGTCTTAATGTCTGGTTTAACAGAGTACACTTTCATCTCTTCCAAGAAATCTTCCTGACCACCAATAACAGCAAACTTCTCTTGCAAAGTGTGGACTTCTTGCAATGACAATACTTGTTGAATTTGTAATGTCTTTGACAATAAATTGGGCACCAATCTTTCTTCTGTAGATTCTTCTTTCTTTACTACTTGCATTTGAATATTATACTTACTTTCATATGGAACTATTCCATGATCATTATCTATGGGAGATATAACCTCAGCATAAGGCTTAGCCAAGTTTTTTATGTCATTGGTGTCTGTATCTGTATAATTTTTAATTTCTGCATTAGGTACTGTAGCAGCTAACAATGGAGTATTTTGTCCAATCAATTTTAGATTATTTGATTCAATTTGCAATAAAGGCTTGTTACTCCCGCCAGTAATAATATGCTCTTGTATTATTCCTATAAGCTCTTCAATATCTTCCTTACTTCCTAAATTGCAATCCTTGACACATTTTAACATCAAATTAAAAGAATAAATGTTAGGTTTTTCTCTTGATCTCAGGATCTTTCTCCAAACAACCAAGGCATGTCTCAAACCATTTTCTTTGTCAGTAATGCAAGCTTGAAGGAGATGATTAAATGTGTGTACTCTGATTTTTATTTTCTTTGCCACCATTTCATCAACAATTTGAAATGCAGTAGGTAAATCTCCACATCTACCAAATGCTTTTATCATAGCATTGTAATTAGTGAGATTTGGTTCAACACCCTTTTCGATCATTAGTTCCCTTAAATGTTTAGCATTTTTTAATCCATCTTTTGGCCAAGGGCTATTACAACAAGCTTGAAATAAACATGTGTATGTATCTCCTGTGGGTTTCAGGCCACGTTTTTTCATATCATTAAACAGTTTGAAGGCTTTTTTGGTATATCCTACATCGGCACAAGCTCCAATTAAAATATTGTAAATATAGTTATCTGGTTTCACACGATCTACTTGTAACATTCTCACCTCTAAAACATCAATTGCTTCTTTTAATTTCTTATAATTTAAATATTGCTTCATAATGTCTGCATATTGCCTAATACTCAACTTTTGGGTTTTAAGTGGAGCATTTTCTAAATATTGTTCCTCTTTTATATCGTCTTCATCTTGTTGAATATTTTTGTAATTAGAGAAACGCGACAAAGTACCGAAGGTATCTGGATCTTCTAAATAAATTAAATTATCTTCTGTTTTAAATTCCTTAGGTTTTACAGGTTTCATATTTTCTGGAATTACGGCAGAGGCGGAAAGTAAATTATTTCGAATAGTATTAGTAGATCGAGTTATTCTCAATAGTTTTACACAACGAAAAGCCATTTTCACTATAACTATGCTGGATGATTTCAGCTTATTCTTTCAGGTTGTTTACTTTCTGCTATAACCTCAAATTTCAAAAACAACAACCCCACAGCTGTCACGCACGACATATGCCGAAGCCGCACAAAGTACAAGGCACTTATATTCGTTAATCCTAAAAAATTATACATATGTCGATGTGTAGAACAGTTTACAAAATGGCCTAGTAAACGATAAAGCGAAAATATCTTAAAACAATACTTATAAGTTTTAACCATTATAGTATAATTTACATATAAAGAAAACGTACTGCCTCGTGGCGTAGTTGTATTACGGTACGGTTACAAAGCTGAGGTCATAGACGAAAAATCTAATAGACTGCTGTATAGTGCCTATTCAGTCCCACAGAAAGAGATGCCGCTTATAGGTTTTGCTATAAGATAGAAAGAGATCGAAATATACATTTTCTGTCCTGCACCGCGTGCCGGTTTTTTTCAAGGTCGGAATTGAAATTGCTAAACAAATTTTGACATAAGACTGTCGTATCGTGTTTGTGTTTAGTGTCGGAAGTTTTCAAAGTGATTTATAATTGTTTAAATTCTAAAATCTTTGCTAAATCCATCACAAAATGGTGCGGTGTAGCGTACTTGGTTGTAAAAGCGACAGTGGTGTGAAAATAACAGGATTATCATTCCATGGGTAAGTAAATAACTTTAGTAACAATTAATAGTATCCAGCAGTATTTAAATTAACTAGTTTGCTATAAAATCTTATAAAAGAGATAACACTGTAATACATTGTAGTTATACATTTGTTTATCTCAATGTTATTGTAATTATAATAAACACGTAAACTTTATAACCTAAAATGTCAGTGTGGCAAGAGTGAGATTGTAGTATTACCCCGTACCCTGTATAGTAACCCGTATAGTTATATATTGTTGATCTATCATACGTAATTTTGTACACTTTGTAAATATATGTATACAGTAATAAATAAAACAAACCTATCAAACTGTTGCATTTTTATTTATTCTTCCTTCTTCCGTGTTTGCAAATTTTGTATCATTCTAAAAAGCCGTTACCTAATAGTGGGTAATTGTACCATACTTGGCAACCCTAAACCAATTAAGTACTTTATTTGTTGTCCCTTTCGGTGGCACGGGGTCACTACGTCTATTAGATATTTCGTCTATGGCTGAGGTCTCGGTTCGGTTCCGGGTCGGGCAAAGTGATATTGGATTTTTCTATTCATTATTAGCCCGGAGTTACGATATGGCGATAGGCTCGCCCCCTATCACATCATGGGACGGAAAATACAAGGCGAAATGTGAGTGTCGTAGTGGCGCCCCTACCTACCCCTTCTGGGATAAATAAATAAATAAATAAATACACCCAACAGTCACATAGGTACATAGTCCTGACCCCACACTAAGATCGAGTCTTGTGTCGTGGGTATCAGAAACTACGAGAGACTTTTCGGTCTCACAAACACCCAGACCCGAAACAAATACATGTGGAGCACACAAATATTTGTTTCGGTGCGGGGATCGAACCCGCGGCCTCTCGTTTCACAGGCGGCGTCTAACCAACTGCGCCACGGAGGCTGTCATAAAGGCGTGAGTTTGTCAAAGAGTTTATGTATGTATGTATACAAAAAAATATTTATACTATTTAATTTCAGAACGGACTTACGTCAACCATAAGGTTTCATGACGAAACTTTTGACTAGAGGTGGGCGATTATGAATGATCGGCATAATCGATTTATTTTGTATTACTAATGTTGATAATCGATTATGGAATTAGTAACTAATATGTTTTCTTAATCGAATGATGTTAGTAACAAGAACTACTAATCGTGTTTTTTGAAGTTGACAGTTGTTCCGTGACTTTAGTAGTAGGAGGCATACGCCCGAATACTCAAACGCCATTTAAATATTAAGTTGCACTTAACTACCCACGTCCCACTTAATCAGTACATTTAAGCAGGACTTTCGTAGTTAAGTGCAACGTAATATTTAAGTGGCGTTTGAGTATTCGGGCGATAGAGTTATAGATAGACATTGGTTTAGTTTGTTTTGTTATATTACGGTGGTATGAGTATGAGACGTGACGACTGACGCTTTTTACTTTTAGTGGATTTACCTATCTAAGTCAAACCTAAACACTAAAACAACAAATAAAACAATTTAATTTAACAATTTAATGACAATTTAATAAAAAAATAAAACAATTATTGATATTACACTTTATTGCAGTAGAATATATGCTTGTATTAAAAAAAGTCAGATACGACATTATACAAGACGCGCTAGTACACTATCTGTGTACACTATTATGTAAGGCGCGCCATACATAATAGTGTATATATATGGCGCGCGTGGTGTCGCAAGTGACGAGAGAGTAAATAGTGTGAGTGAATCGACTTGCGACTGACTGACTACTAACTGTTATAATCGAGATATCTCGATACATTTTCATAATCGAATGATTTCGTTAGTATCTCTCATAATCGCCCACCTCTACTTTTGACATAAATCATAACCTAAAACCACGCGTGAACAAACAACAACAACCTAAAACCACGCCGTGATCTATTATTTACCTTTAAAAAATACCAAAATGTCCAACGAAGTTGAGGACGAGATGCAAGGTAGTTCGTCTGAAAGTGAAGATGAGGAAATGGAGGAAGGCGATGAAGATAACGAAGATGGACGGCCGAAGACTTACCTCCCTGACCAGCCGCTGAAAGATGATGAGCAGTTGGTGTGCGACCAGTCAGCGTATGTGATGCTGCATCAGGCACAAACAGGCGCACCATGCCTCAGTTTTGATATCATTCCGGATAACCTCGGCAATGATAGAACGGAATTTCCTATGACTGCATATGTAATTGCCGGTACTCAGGCTTCCAGCGCCCATTTAAATAAGTAAGCCAACCTTTATTCTATGCATAATGGCACGATTATGGGTTTAAATATACTGGCTATAATCTACCCGCAATTGAATCAATTAGGAATTCTAGATATGCTGTTAACACACCTATGCTGGACTGTTTAGAATCACAATATTATATTATATCCAGGCTGAATTGGAAACACAGCACAAATCCATGTTCATATGACGCATTTCCCATTGCATTTCTGTTCATCTTCATCTGGGCAGATATGTAATCTCAACCAACAGTAAAATCTTCACCAATCCACCCAATTTAAGAATTGTGCTATCAGATAATATTTATGTATTACATTCTCTGAATAACATATTATTTATTTTATGAGGAATAAGTGTAAGCAGAGAAAGGTTACACCTCTTTATTAAAACTGATGTAACAATGGTGCTGATCTCAGTGATAATTAAGCTATTTAACATTACATTCTTCATAATTCTTACAGCTTATTAGTAATCAAAATGACAAATATGCATCCCACAACAAAACCTGGTGATGAAGAATCTGATGAGAGTGGTGATGATGATGATGACGATGATGAAGAGGATGAAGAAACAAAGCCACAGATGACATTCTCATTCATTAAGCATCAAGGATGTGTCAACAGAATAAGGGTGATTACATACAATATATTCTTTATCAGCATAAATAGTTTAATTCATCAGATAAATTCATTGTATGCCAAAATAGAAAATATTCTTTCATGCTATTCTGGCATATATAGGTAAATAAGTTGTTTAGCAAATTGCAGCTTTCACATGGGTGGCACACATAAAATATGTGTGTGGTGCTGCAGTTTAATTATGTTAATGATGGCATATTCATGAAACACTGAGTAGGTCATATATAATTTAGATTATATTTTTGTCTTTTTCACAGGCAGCCAACTTTATGAACTGTGTAATGGCAGCAAGTTGGTCTGAACTAGGGAGAGTAGACATTTGGAATATAACACAACAGCTGCAAGCAGTTGATGATCCGGTACTGTTAGAAAGATACAATCTGGACACAGTAACTAATCCTGTGAAGCCATTGTATTCTTTTGATGGCCACCAACAAGAGGGATTTGGTCTAGATTGGTGTCCCACAGAACCAGGTGTAAGTATTTCAAACAATATTTCATTTATTGAAGCCATTTCAATTTTTTTCTTTTTTTATATTTATTTAGATTTTATTATTAAGGGAGATCGTGAAATACCACGGGGTTTTAGTCGGTACGACGGTCTAATATATAAGACTATTGGTCTTATATATTGGAGCGGTGAGCCCAACATACCATCATGGATCCGTAAATGGATTTCCTCATGTAATAAAAAATATATATATATATATATTTATTTTGAGTCACAATTATTGTAATCAGGAGAAATTGAAAACTATTTTACAACGGACAAATATTTGACCCTAAAATTTCATTTTCAATAATACTACATATTATGTTATCATTTTTATTAATAATATGTTATAGTAAAATTGAAAGTACACAGCAATTCTCTAGCAGGTACTGAATTATAAAAATAGAGAGATTAACTGCTGTACTTAGAGATATTTAGTGCGCTAGTAAAAGATTGCATGTTTTTCAGGTGCTAGCCACAGGGGACTGCAGGAAAGATATTCACATTTGGAGACCTAATCCAGCAGGTACTTGGAATGTAGACCAGCGACCTTTGGTGGGCCACACTAGTTCTGTTGAAGATATACAGTGGTCTCCAAACGAACGGTAATTTTATTTTACTTGAATTATAACTAAAATTAATAAAGGTGTAAGGTCTTATACACATGTAGCTTTGCTATTTATAACAATGAAATTTTAAAAATCAAGCATTCATCAACTGATTGAAAAATATCTAATAAGACAAAATGTGTGTACTTGTTGCACCTCTGTCTACCCTCTCTGGGAAAAAGGCGTGAGTTGATGTCTAATATTTCAATTTACAGAAATGTATTGGCAACATGTTCAGTAGACAAAACAATAAGGATATGGGATACTAGAGCAGCACCACATAAAGCATGTATGTTGACAGCTGAAAATGCTCATCAAAGTGATATTAATGTTATATCATGGAATGGCAAGGAACCATTCATTGCTAGTGGTATGAACTGTATTTATATATTTTTATTTATTGTGGTATTAGATAAAATATATTATTTATGTTCAGTCAGTGAGGTATTATGAATCATGCTATTATGTGCCAGATGTTTTAATATTATCATTATTTGCAGGTGGAGATGATGGGTTTTTACATATATGGGACTTAAGACAATTTACAAGTGGTTCCCCAGTTGGCACATTCAAACACCACACAGCTCCTGTCACATCAGTGGAATGGCATTGGACTGAACCGAGTGTGTTGGCTTCAGCTGGTGAAGACAACCAAGTTGCTTTGTGGGATTTAGCTGTAGAACGAGATGATGAGGAAATTGTTGATGAAGAATTAAAGGTATTATTTTAATTGTACAATTTTTGAATTTGGTGCCTGAAAACATTTACTTCAAGACATAATATGATAGCTTATTTTTAAAATCTAAGCTATCATATTATGTCTTGAATGCCTTATACTAATATTGTAGTATGCTTGTAGGAATAAGCCAATTAAAAAAAAAATTGAGAAAATGTTTCTCTTTTCAGAACCTTCCACCACAGCTATTATTTATACATCAAGGACAAACTGATATAAAGGAATTGCATTGGCATAAGCAAATACCAGGAGTTATAGTAACAACAGCTCATACCGGCTTTAACATATTTAAAACTATTAGTGTATGAATAAACAGATATATAATGTTTATAACAAGTTTTATTTCCATGATTTTCAATTAATTTAAAGGTATAAAAAATTAATCACAGTTTTCTTGAGTGTGGATCATGGCCAAGTTAACCAGGTGTCTTATAGTTGGCCTGCCATGTGGACAATTCTGCAAGTAACATTAATTCCTCATTAGTGATTAGAAAATATTAAGTGCCTTTAGTGTAATTATACTATGGTAAGAAAAATATTGTTATGAAACTTCATAGTATAGTTATTAATCAGATTTTAAATTTAATTATAAATGATAAAAAAAAATAAAAATGTGTGTGTGTATTAGTGTACACACGTAAGAAGTGAAACTTCTTTAGGACATCATTTTTCGAAAAATGATCTACTATTTACAAATTTACAGAATTGGTAAAATAAAGCTAAATTAAATAAAGTTTAAGTTTAGGAGGGGGGAAATTTTTGAGGGAATTTGGGATTTCTGTCGGGGCCAATTTGTAGCCCTCACCAAGACGGTTCCGAGGATACCAAGCTCGGTGGGTCCACGACCTTTATTGGCCGAGATAGGTTTAGGGGGGGTGAGGTAAAAATTTTAGGTGGGGGTAGGGGGGGGGGGGGGGGTTAGGTTTCGTGGGGGGGCTATTGGGCACCTTAAAATATTTTTGGGTGGGGAAAGTTGTGGAGGGGGAATTCGGGAATTCTGTTGGGGCAGGATTGTAGCCCTCACCGAGCCGGTTCCAATGAACCCAAGGTTGGTGGGTCTACGATGGATAATGCCGGAGATATGAGTAGGGGGGGTGAGGTAAAATTTTTAGGGTGGGGGTAAGCGGAGGGGGGGGGGAGGTTTCGTGGGGAGGCTATTGGGCACTGTTTTGGATTTAGGGTGGGGGAAGGCCAGAGGGGGGGTAAGGATCAAATTACAAAAAAGTGGGTGGGACTTAAAATTTTGGGTGGGGCTTGGAAACGGTTGGGGGTGTGGCTTACTGAAGTGGGTACTAATTTACTAAATAAAAAAAATGTGTGTGTGTATTAGTGTACACACGTAAGAAGTGAAACTTCTTTATGACATCATTTTTCGAAAAATGATCTACTATTTACAAATTTACAGAATTGGTAAAATAAAGCTAAATTAAATAAAGTTTAAGTTTAGGAGGGGGGACATTTTTGAGGGAATTTGGGATTTCTATCGGGGCCAATTTGTAGCCCTCACCGAGACGGTTCCGAGGATACCAAGCTCGGTGGGTCCACGACCTTTATTGGCCGATATAGGTTTAGGGGGGGTGAGGTAAAAATTTTAGGTGGGGGTAGGGGCGGGGGGGGGGGGGTTAGGTTTCGTGGGGGGGCTATTGGGCACCTTAAAATATTTTTGGGTGGGGAAAGTTGTGGAGGGGGAATTCGGGAATTCTGTTGGGGCAGGATTGTAGGCCTCACCGAGCCGGTTCTAATGAACCCAGGGTCGATGGGTCTACGATGGATATTGGCGGAGATAGGAATAGGGGGGGAAGAACTAAAAATTTTAGGTGGGGGTAGGGGCGGGGGAGGGGGGGGTTTAGGTTTCGTGGGGAGGCTATTGGGCACCTTAAAATATTTTTGGGTGGGGAAAGTTGTGGAGAGGGAATTCGGGAATTCTGTTTGGGCAGGATTGTAGCCCTCACCGAGCCGGTTCCAATGAACCCAAGGTCGGTGGGTCTACGATGGATAATGCCGGAGATATGAGTAGGGGGGGTGAGGTAAAATTTTTAGGGTGGGGGTAAGCGGGGGGGGGGGGGGGGGGTTCGTGGGGAGGCTATTGGGCACTGTTTTGGATTTAGGGTGGGGGAAGGCCAGAGGAGGGGTAAGGATCAAATTACAAAAAAGTGGGTGGGACTTAAAATTTTGGGTGGGGCTTGGAAACGGTTGGGGGTGTGGCTTACTGAAGTGGGTACAGAATGTGTTCTAATGGTATACACTGTATTATGTCCAAATGTGGGATGATACACTAGTGTGGGATTCGTACTAAATACAGTTACAATACACAGGATTACTACTAAGTATTACTAATTTACTAAATAAATAAAGATGGCGCGTAACGCAAAAATGTGACTTAGAAAAAAGATGGCGCGTAACGCAAAAAATTTTCCAACCCCGATAAAGAAGTTTCACTTCAAAAAGATGGCGCGTAACGGAAGAATGTGACGCGTAACGAAAAATTTTTTCCAACCCCGATAAAGAAGTTTCACTTCAAAAACACATTTCAAAGGAAGCTTTATGTTATAGAGGGTGCCTAGAATAAAAATATGCTTAACTGTATTCCAAAAATGTACATTACATCTAAAAATAACATCATATTAAACCTACCATATGGAAAAACAAGATGAGTTAAAAAACGTAATAAGACAAACTGATACATACATTTACACTATATGTCACATGATTTGATTATTACTCACCCATGGTTTATCTATTTCGCCCATATGATCAACAAGTACCCTCATGTCTGATTTTTTTAAAGCTGTTCCAATCATAACTGATTTGCGACATGCTCTTGAAGCAAACATTGCTCTTACTCTACTAGGCCTGCAGTATTCTGAAGGAGATTCCTATAAACATTTATTTCCATTAACTAAATATAAATAAACAGTCCAAAATCAAGTAGTACTTGTACAATGTCATGTGAGAAAAAAAATTGTATAGTATCCCATATTTAGTGTAAATGTAACATTGGGTACTTTTTCTATTATGACAATAAATTAGAATTATATTCATGTTTATAATTGCTACAAATCTCACCCTTAACATAAAAAGTAGTTCTTCAATATCTTCTTTGCTAAAAATCCAGTTTTTTGACATGGGCAAAGTTAATAGTTTTACTCTTTTAGTAGGTAGAGCATTTTCATTAATATCGAATGTAAAACCATTTTTCTTGAATACATCTATGTTGTCCATTAGGATTTGTTCATTTACCCCAGTAAGCTCCAACTGTTGTGGTCTGAAAAATAACTAGTTATTGTAATTTTTTCATGCTGAAATATTAAATAGATTAATAATTCTGAATATGATCAGAAGTAGCAGAATATTTATTTATGGGTTCATTTTAGAAAATATTAACAACTTACATGACTAGTTTTTGACTGGTGAGTTCCGTCGTTTTCTGCAATGTTTCGAAATTATAAATCTCATCAGTTGCATGTTGATCTATGATGAAAAGATCATCATCTAATTTCGTTATTATGAACCCCAAATTAAACTGTCCCACTATTTTCATTTGCTTGAAAGATTCTTTTGATATTTCCTTTGTTAATTCTTCTTCACACTTTTTATTAAACACTGGATTGATTTCACTTTTGAATTTAACTTTCGTTGGGATTGATTTGGCTTTATGACTTTCATATATTCTTGATAATGCTTTCACATGTTCTATACAAGTTTTTAACACTACTGATTTTCTAGTAGATTTTCCCAAATCTTCTTTATCCGTCACAAGCTTAGCTTTTTTTGGAGGAGTTGTAATTTGAATTTCTTTTACATTATTATCTTTATTACTGTGAGTTTTGGGCTTACAATATATGGTATGAGACTTCTCTACTACAACTTCTGAAAGTTTTCTTATTTGTGTATTTGGTAAAGTGTCAGTGTTTTCTAAATATATTATATTCTTCATTCTGTTATTGGAGATATTTTTGCTTTCTTCAATAGCAGTATTATTTGAACTATGTGCTCCTAGTTTATCTGTTTCACTGCATAGTGATGAATCTGGTGATGTATTGTTAATTACTTCCTGTTCATTGTCTAATTTTTCTTCATTCATTACAACAGTTGGTCTAGCTTTATTTTTAATTTCAAAAGTCTCAGATACCTCATCAAAACTTGTTAACACCGATGCAGTCTTCATATTTTTTGATGAAATAAAGTCTAACATTGATGTAGATTTTCTTTTTAATTCAGTTCTTTTTTCATATTTATCGACACTTTTTGAAATAGAATCTGCTAAAGATTTGTTACCAAACTTTTGCAAAAAAGAATTAAAGATTCTTGGTTGATCTAATTCTGGTTTAACATCATTTATATCTTTGTATACAGATAGTGAGGTGTCTACTTTTAGTGTCCTTGGAACACTTTCAAATAGTTTAAGTAAAGAACTTTTAAGAATATCCAGTATAACTTTTTCCTTAATAAGGAACACTTTTCTTTTATCAGGTGTCACATTCACATCAACTGATGTTCTGTCCATGTCAACATTTAAGAATATAAATGGATATTGATTTGGATTATACTGTCTATATATTTCATTAATCAGTTTAATTACCTTAGTAGGTTCACATGGTCTACTGTTTATGTAAAAGAATTGTCTGTCAGAGCTTGATCTGCCACTACCATGTTCACAAGATGATATGAAACCTGTGAATTCAACTGGTTTTACAATATTTTTATAGCCTTGTGATTTATTTTCATCTTTGCTTTTAGCGTCAGCTTCATTTTCATTAGAATCTTCAGATAAATTTATTTCAACATCCTCTATGTGTATACTTTCCTCTGTGTTTTCTACATCCTGTGACAAACCCTTAAAAATATTGTCTTTTATATTTGACACATATTCAGGCTTGATTTCAAAAATATTCTGTAATTGTTTTAAGCCAAATATGCAAGCTATGTTGTCTTTGTATGATGTTGATCCTTGAGTTGCCACAACCAAAGATTTTGAATTTGTGCTTGTTTGATTACTACAGGTAATTCTGAAATTACATATACAATGTTATTCATCTGTATAATTTGCATATCTATGTATTACAAGAATTAATTATCTGAAGATATTACTTACTTCACGCCAACAGAAATCAAGCAGTATGCATATAGTAACTGTGTCATTTTATTAAATTCTCTTTTCACATTTTTGTGAAATTCTTTATGTCTCACAGGCAGTGTATGAAAAAGGTTTGTTAGACTAACAGTTGTCCCCACTTGTCTTGAACATAATGTTTTTTTTACAATGTGGCCTTTTTGATCATATTCTATTTTAGTAGCTAAAAAAAAATACAGCAAATCAAATAATTGAAAGAATTTTGTACCCAATCTCTTCAATGCACCACCTGCATCCTAATAATGATACAAAAATATATGCTTCTTTAATTTTTCTTATTATATTAAATACATTAAAGAATAGTATTTATGTATATCAATATTATTATTGTATTAATGAACACCCAATAGAATTCTAGTATAGGCTTAAAAGATAGACAGTAGGCTTTGTTGATATAATTAATTAGATTTATTTATATTTATTTTTCCATAAAAATATACCAGCATACCATATTCTGCATCCTTATGTTTAGTTGTTATAGTGAGGTTGGCCAATGCACATAGTGAACTTAGTGCTTCTCCCCTAAACCCAAATGTAGCCACTCCAAGTAAATCAGAATAATCACTTAATTTGGATGTGTGGTATTTCAAGGCTGTAAAAAATGTATTCTTTACTATGTTTTCAGTTTACAAATTTATTTACAATATTAGGCTCTCATCAATTGTTATATAGCAATAAAACACCAGCAGAAGTTATAAATAATAACTACATAAAAATTAACATAAATAAACTTAAATTAAACATTGATAACATCAAACAGTGTTTAGTATTGTATACCTCTTGTGTTTTACTTGAAAGACAATTAGAATAAAATTGTGCTTACTTAATGCAGCAAAATTATCTTCAGTGACTCCAGAACCATTGTCAGATACTTCAATTAAATCTAGTCCATAATTTTTAAATCTTACATCTATATTTGTTGCCCCGGCATCCAAAGAGTTTTCCACTAGTTCTTTCACAGCCACTGCTAAACTCAAGACCACCTGTAGTAAAATATTAAGCTAAATATGATAAACTTAAATTTATACAGGCGTCCCATAGAACAGGCGCAGTCGTACTACGGTATGATTGCAAAGCTGAGGTCTCCTGTTGGATTCCAGGGTCGGGCAAAGTGATACTGGATATTTTTATTCATTATCAGCCCACAGTCAGGAAATTGTGCCTGATATGGCGATAGGCTCGCCTCCAATCACATCGTGAAACGGAAAATACAAGGTGTATCGTGGTGTTCTGCTAACACCTCCGCATTTACATAATGAAAGAAAGCATTTATCATTTTACACTTTTTTAAGCTGAATGGAAAGATAAGAAAGGAATCTCATTTTACCTGCCCCGAGCATATTTTATGTACGGTATCGCCATTTATGGGTTTTATATCATGTTTAATATTCGATTTAAAGCATTCACCCTCCATTGTAACTTCAAAATAAATTAAAATGTATCATAAAGAAAATAAACATCCTACAACACAAACGCAACCCGCGCCTCTTTTTGAATTTTTTTGACAGATGGTCACAGATAAGCCTTAAGTTAATAATTTATGTATTGACAACCTGGACTGACGCCTGAAGCCTGACGCCTGATGAAATGTTTGAGAGGGACCGAATACACATTACTCTCTTTTGAAGTTATTCACACTTACTGCAATACTTTGCACAAAAATGAAATTTATTTGATAAAAGTCATATTAAAATTATTAAAAGCTGTAAATTTTACCAATATTTGTATAAAATACAAAAAGTGTAACCGTCATTCGGTCATTTGGTAGAGTATCCGAACGTAATAACATATATTTTATTTGTCAATCAACTCTTCTGCTGTTTGACATTTCTATTCAACAAGCACACAAGTCGGCGTAATATTTTACTAAAAATCGAACTTGTAATACACAAACTGCTAATGTAATCTAGGGCCCTTTACTACAGCTGTTGTTTGTTACATTGAAAATCTTTCCTTAATACCATGTCGCTAAACACAGCGCATGCCGATCACGGAGTGTTAATACACGCAGGAGAGTGGTGAGTCATCAAATATCAATTTGTTTTCCTGATAACATGTTCAATAGAATGTTCTACACCCGGAAAGGAATGTGACTCTTCTCATCATTTTGCACAATGTATTCCCTGTTTTGTATAGTATATAGATGCAATAAACTACCTTCCATACTCAAGGAATATTAAATATTGTTAAATGTATTTCTAGCCTCCAATAAGCCGTTGGGACAATGATAGACAAAAATGTGGATGTAATGCGTCAAATAAATTATAAACTGTTATGCGTCAAATAAATAAAGTTGCAAAACTTTTCTGTTGTGAGCAATATAAAATATATCTGTGTAATAAAATAATCCTATGGCTATTCTGTGTTTTAAATATAATGTTTTGTAGGCTCTAGGAATTCCTATCTTCATTGTGAATTTCATGTTCAAATTGATCTTTAGTTACGACAAATGGCTAGAGTAATTATGTCATTTTTCCTCATTATACTACTGACACTATATTTTTATTTTCAGTATTATTTTATTTTCCGACAATGTCACTGTGGAATTCTATGGAAATGATACATCAGAATTTAAAGGCGCTAAAACAGGTCGCATGTACCTCACCACTCACAGAATGATTTATAATTCGAAAAATAATTCTGATGCAATGAGATCTTTCAGTTTCCCTTTCATTGCCCTGCAAGATGTGAGTATACTCCTACAGAATATAATTTTTTTTAAATTAATTTGCCTAAAGAGGATATAATTACATTGATGGGAATGGAGGATTCCACTTTTTGTTTGTTTAGAAATGTAACTATTGATGATAGGGCGAAGGTTAAAAAGGCTGTACAAGAGGACTATGGATAGTTGGTAGATATCAAGTGTAACAATTTAATAAGGGAGTTTTACAATATTCAGTCAGAATAGGCCAGCTAGAACCTAAACCAACAAGATTGCTTTAAGAGGTACATGAAAGTAGATAAATAAGTTTATGGTTACTCATATATGATAGACATGATGTCATCAACCATTTATTAAGAATAAAGTCAGGTATCTCCTCTTTTTACTGGCAATTTTTGATTTACCTGAGAGCTGTGATTGACCAAGATTACATAATGTACTGCATAATGTCATTGATACCTAAGAATATCATTTTCATTACAGCAGTATTAAATCACTTCCTGAATATCAATAGGATTCTATTTCATTGTTAAATTGAAAGTCTAAGTATAGTCATTCTTTTTAATATCAGATTTGATGATATTCTATGCTAACAGTCACAAAGAAAGCTGTTGCTTTTGTATATTGTTCTAAAACTTATTTCCTGCATGGCAGGTTACAGTAGAGCAGCCAATGTTCTCAGCAAATTACATTAAAGGCAAAGTGCGTGCCCAGCCTAATGGAAATTTTATTGGTGAAGTCAAGTTCAAACTGACATTCAAATCTGGTGGAGCTATTGAATATGGACAGGCCATGTTAAAGGCTGCTCATCTTGGTAAGTTTAATAATATTACAACCAGTCCCATGCCAAATGTAGATCTTTAGAGAAATTGTGTATTAACAAGAAAATTAAATTATAGGGATAGAAAAATGTGGTGGTTTTTCCCATCTTGAAAATTAATTGTGATTTCAACATTGTTAAGGTTACTCACACATAGAGTAAGATACTTATCAGTATGATTGTTATAAATAGTTATTATCATGCATATTGCACACTATTTTGTGATGTTCTCAATGTCATTTTGTTTTATCTTTGCCATCTGCAGGTATCTAGTAGGTAAACTACAGTAAGGTACCTACACATATTTTATTGTATAAATATTAACTACTGGTATCCTGTAGTAAATAAAATAAATAAAATAATAAAATAAAAATAAACTGTTAGGTTATCAGTTTATACCAAGATTACTGTCAATCATTATTGAGTACCCTTTGTCCTTGGTAAACACCCGTTATACTTATCATGTACATTGTACTCAATTTGTCATGCTAGTGTACAAAAAAAATCTTCATCATCATCATCAGCCTGTTGCAGTCCACTGCTGGACATACGCCTCTCTAAAAGTAAGCTACAGAGCCTGGTCTGCTGCTTTACGCATCAAGTTGCTGCCGGCACTGTTGTATACTTCTTGTATAATATTTTGAATTAACTAAAAAATATTCTCCATGACTTGTAAATTTTAATGTTCCCATTGATAACAGAATAATGATATTGTTTCAGCATCTCGCCACATGTCTCCGAATGCTCCTCCGCCGCCGTACACGCCACCGACAGGCCCGTGGTACGCCGCACCGCCGCCGGCGTATGCCCCGCCTCCACAGGGATATTACGGATGGGTGCCACCTTACTCGGTTAGTATTCATAATTAAAAGCCCTTTAAATAATATGTAGAATTGACACCGCAGCATTTCAGCAAAGAAAAACTTGTTTACGTCTGTGGCAACCCATAGTTGGATGCAATAGCTTTATAAATATTTGCATATTTTGAATTTAGGCTAAAAGTCGGCCACTGCATACCAATAGGCTCTTCCTTATCACATCTTGGAAAATAAGGTTGTTAGACTGCTGTAGGTGCGACTAGTGATATTTCAGTCTACACTCTGCGATACAGGCGTGATTGTATATGTGTTGAAGTTTATTTGCAGGCTTTCCCCGACCAACCGCCACCAAACTCGGTGTTCGTGTCGAACAGCCCGCCGCCGTACCCGGGCGTGATGGGCGCGGGCTACCCCGCCGGGCCCGGGATATCCGGCGCGGCGGGCGCGGCCGCGGGCACGCCCAGCGCTCCACCGGGCTACCCCGGGGGCTTCGGACCACCACCACCTACAGGCATGTCTGCGGCAGGTGGGAAAATATTATCATTAAAACAAAATCAATCTAGTCTTACGAATGTATTCATTATTTAGTATAGTTTGATTGTGTTGTGAAAATCTCATTACTTTGAAATTGTCTACATCATTTAAAACTCATTTAGATATAGAATATGGTATATGGTTAGTTTACTTTTTGTAGTGTTTGCAGTAGATACATTTACTTTACAGACGCGAAGGCCGCAGAAGCCGCGCAGAGTGCATACTATGATCCAAACAGACCACAAACCGCTTATGTGCCTCCGCCTTACAATGTAAGTACGTCCCTACATTGAATAATATCTTTTCCACACTTATTAATTCTTAGTAATCTTGTTTCTTCAAAAACAAAAAAATACCAGATAAATCGAGACACTGGTGTTTCTTTTTTTTTTTACATTCGTTCCGTAAGGAACCGGCTAAGGGCAAAGAGCATACAGCCAACTGCCAAGTCATAAGTTACACTGGTGTTTCTATGATTTAAAGTAATCGCATATCGCATGCAAGTTGGTTATGCTCTAGGGAAGCGCGTTCGCCGCATACGTTATCGATGATTTGACCAAAGTACCAGAAAAGTCCCGTAATACGAAAAACAAATATTCTACGATTTATCTTTAGTTATCAATCGTCAGATAACTTATATTTGAGAAATATAGGGGCAATTTTAACATATTTTTATAGAGGTTATGTCAAACAGTCAATATTATATTTCAGGACCAGCCGCCGAGCTATCAAGAATCAACGTCGAAGAAAGAAAACTAATGCACTGTCCACATTACCACATGACTCCAACGTCGTATTTTGCACATCAATAAAGCAAAATATAGACCACATTGATTAAACTGTAGATATTAGTTATTGTAGTTTTGTTTAACTATCTTTTCTTCACATTCCTTTATCAAAGCAAAATATTCAATGGTCAATACAGAGAACTTTACAAGAACAATAATAGTTTTGTGACTTTTTAGTATAAATAATTTAATGTTTAAAATGGTGGATGTTGCTTAACTACTATATCTATTACTGGCTTTGAAATTGAGATCACCTACAATATAAAAATAGTGTATAAAATATTATTATTTATATCCAACAAATATCTTTATTTACAAATTACAAAAGTATAATATTAAAGTATTAATCAGTTAAATTGATTTTTCATATAAAATGTATATGAATTGTGATATATGTATTATGGATGATTGACTCTTCACTATTGTTATTTAAAGTATAAAATTAAGGGCCAGTTGCATAAACTAACTTAAATTTGAAATTTCACCATCATACATTTCAAATCTCAAATGTATGACACTGTTGAAGTAATAGTTAATGTTAAAGTTAGTTTATGTAACTAAACCTAAAAGTATTTATGCTACATTTATGTTTTATGTGGCTTTGTAAATGTTAAAATGTAAATTGATTATTTTATTTCAATAAAAGCTTAGCAAATATTTTATGTATTTTTAATAATACTCTGTCATATGAGCATCTAGTTGATTACAGATTAAACTATCGAGACGAAATTCGAAATGCTAGCTCAACGCACACAATTTTTTATTTATCCACGTGGATATTTATTATTAATTGTGCTACTTAACTGTGACGGAAACATCCTGAGGAAACCTGCTTATCTGAGTTCAAATTCACTTCAGAAATGCCAAATACATGGGAACTCTACAATCCGCTCAGGCCCGTCTGGAAGACTTAAGGTCTAATCCCCGATATTCGTACATCCGGACCTCCTTTACACTCGAGAGAGGATGAGCATAAATATAATGATATAAAAAATTTACATTATATATAATCCTATTGGGTTGATCGCTTTACGAGGATTGTCTCAAAAGGAACGATCGAAAAGAAAATTTGAAGAAATCAGTAGTCCACATATTAATCGTATAGGTACTAAAATAATTTCCACGTCTTTGTGTCGGAAAAAGACTGATTAAATTATTTATCAACATAAAAATGCGCACTACGGAACTTAATAATTCCGTGGTTATTAATGAGTTCATATTTTTTAAAACAACTGTCCACATACAAAAATCTGAAAGAAGAGTACCAAACGTCATTATTAAAAAAAGAAGATCAATAGTGTAAAACGTTATGTGTCAGACCAAAAATCAATAGAAACAGGAAATATAAAAAATATCCCAAAATGAAGCAATAAGAACATCCACATCCCCTATTTAGTCGTAAACTAGTATGGGTGAGTTTTTATATTGTTTGGTGTATAAATTGTGTAATAAAGTAGAAATGTATACCTATTGACAGCTTTGTACAAAGAAGCCAGCCTCGTTGAATTATCATCTGCCACCTATATTAATGTTCTAGTGCGGTAATACGTTCCATACAAAAGTTCAATTGCAAACATATTGAGTTTCCTAATTCTTTTACGCAAAGTATACACAACATTTCCACATCATATAAACCAGTTTTGAAACAGGCATTGAACTTTTGTACAAAGTTGTGGATTTGCAACAAGTAGGTGCAAAATGAAAGCCATAACATTCAAATCTAAGATATGGTTGTCTTAATGTGTATTACAAATATTTTATCCATAATAAATTGAAGTTCTTTTTCGGCTTTTGTTTCCACCCTACCAAAAAAAAAAAATTAAATTTATTTTTTTCTTTTAACTTTAGTGTAAAATTTTGAAGCCGAACGAGGGACTGGGTAACACCCGAAGTATCATTATAACATGAACAAGTATTGTGAGTATCGCTTGCATGTTATATTACTACTACGCTGACTTTAATTTTGCGCGTTTTAAAATGTAAGGTTTTAGAAGTTTTTTCGCGATACTCCGTATCTGTGTTGTTTTCAAGTGTTTTATATTAGGTAAGTCTATCACTTTATTATTAATATTATAAATTGAGTGGCAGAAATATAAATTTAATGAAGCTGGCTTCTAACGTGTACATTATTTTTCGAATTGGTTTACTTTTTTATCTTTTTTTCAGAGTAAACTTGAAAATCATGGCGCCCATGTCCCACCCTCCGTGTACACCATCGGCATCGTGCCAGCCAATGCGATGCCATCCTACGCCACCACCGTGCCAAAACCCAGAGAAATGTTTAAAGAAAACGATTTCAAAGGGCGTAAAACCCTGTCGGAGCGCTGTTTCAATAATGTCAACTAGATCTAAATCGAAATGCAGCAGTTGTGGCAAATTTAAAGGCGCTGCGAATCCTCGGAACGTTTCTAGTGTAGAAAAGTTCCTTAAAAAAAAGTCAAAAGAAGCAAAGATGAGAAAAAAGGACAGATTGACTGGAAGCCATAGTTTCTTGAAGTATACTCGACAAAAAGGATCCACCAGGTCGAACACCGAGTGTTGTGCCGGAAAAGGTCATAGAGGTCGATTAAAGAAAAAAAAGTGTGAAATATTATAAAACAACTACCTAACTATTTCCTTGCTAAATTTTTTGCTTTATGATTTACTTCAAGTTTTGCCGAATTATAAAGTGTATGTGAACCATTTTTTTTATTCAACCTATACTAGAATTTTATTAGACTAGAGATTACCGTGGTCCTTTCTGTTATGATAATTTAATATATTATTGGTGATATTGTATAGTGCGGCTGGCTGTATGCAAGGTAAATTTGATCACTTATATATTTTTCGAGGCTGGCTTGTAGTAGTCATATGATTGGCTTATTAGTAATATGATTGGTTGTTGCAAATTTCAATCTAATGGTGAAATAACATTTGTATTGCTTTTAGTTAAATGGCCCCATCTATTCATCCACCGTGCTCGCCACCCGCCGCTTGCTTGTCACATGAGCGGCACAGATGTCATCCAACCGGACCTCCTTGTTCAAACCCCGAAAGATGTCTTAAAAGAAGCCACGCTAGAAGAGTCAAGCCATGCCCAAGTGCCGTATCAATTATGGAAACACGCTCCAAAGCTAAATGTTCTGATTGCCATAGAGCTGCAACAAAATCCAGCAGCTCTAGGAGCATAGGTGCTGTAGAAAGATTTCTTCGAGAAAAGCGAAAACAAGAAAGATTAAAAGAGATTGACGCTGAATCGGGGACCCAATATTACGCACGATATATGCGGAAAAAGGCAAGGGTAAGAAGTAAATCGCAGTGTTGTTCTGGCAAAGGACACAGAGGAAGAGTCAGGCGTAAACAAAACTGTGTTGTGCTGTGACTAAGAAAACATCGTGATAACCGTAAAACACGTTAACGAAAAATCTCTACTTAAAGAGCGATAGTCCGCTCTTGAAAATGATATTCGTGTAATGTGTAAAATTAGGCATTAAAATATGTTTTCTTATTATTTATTCGCTTGTTATATTGTGATTTCAAATAAATGAACACGTAACGAAATCTTTTATCATTTTACGAAATTACATCTGGCTCTTGAATTTCTAATTTTACGGTGGTGTTACTTAAGACCCCATTCTGCCTCAAATAGAATCCCAGGATGAAAAAAATCCTGATAACTGGGGTGTTCAGCAATGCCAATCAACAACAGAGCATTTAGACATGTTGTTTGAGGCTCTTTGGTACTAGGGCTATAATAAAATAAACGTACAAAATCAATATAATATATTGAATTATTTGATGATTTTTTCATCTTTAATCATCATTATTACATATGACCCCGCAACTATAATATTATTTGGGCATGTTATCGTGAGCATCAAAGCATTTTACTTGGATATATAATAAAATAGGTTTTTAAGTTGGTTTGTGTACTTATTATAAATTTTAATTTACTTTGTGTTTTTCATTGTGTAACCGTAGATGTTTCGTCAAGTTATAATTCGGTAATATTTATTTTTTAAGACATTGTGGTTCAATAGTAGCTAACTAGTTAGGTAGCATTTTAATTTGATTCCTCATGTTTTTTTTTTTCAAATCCAGTATGTCTATTGAAAGCATTTACTAACGTTGGATTTTTCAGGTCTTAATTTAACTTTTACAAAGCATATACTAATTATGTATGAATATTTCAGCTGTTTATTCTACTAAAAGTATAAAGCCTTGTGTGTCGGCACCGACATGCAGTATCCATCGGCATAGGCCGAGACCGGCTCCATGCCCTGAGCCTGATAAATGTTACAAAAAATGCATAAAACGGAAAAACAAGTGTCCCAGTGCTATGGACACTGTGACACGAGCTGGCTCTCCTTGCGAATGCGCGAGAGTCCAATCTAAGGACTCTAGAGTGAGTAATAAGAAAACTAACAGAACCCACAAGAAAAGAATAGCCAAGGCTTATAAACAACGATCTATTGAGTCTCGTTGGCGCCGGCAAAGGAAGTGTTGTGTTATTTTATAACATAAGTATTATCGTTTTCTGGCAATAAATACATCTGGCACAACTTGAATTTTTCATTGTACCTAGCTACGAATACTTTAATAGTAAATCTTATGATAAAGAGTTATCCACTATCGGTATAGGTACTCATAGTGATGGGCGATTCCGAGATGTTATATCAATCGAAAGAATCGGAGTCGTTAAAATAAACAATCGAGTCAACCATCGACTCGCCATTCTACAAAACAATCGAGATGTTTTTCGATTGTTTCGAATCAATGGATTATATCTAATTAATAAATAAAACAAATTCGATATGTTTTATTTCATTTCACGATTCCTTCTATCTGATTATTCGTACGTAAGTTAACTACTTATATTTTATTCACGTCGCGGTATTGATTATTGTTGATTGCTCTTATTGAAAGAATTATTAGTTTAAATTCGCAATCACAACGCGTTAAGAACTCGCGTCTAAACCATCGAGTAACAACACTCGATTACTCTCGAGTCTCGAATGAACGCGCCGCGCGCCAGTCGCAATAACAGACCAATTCGGACTCGAGTCCAAGTTGAAACAATCGAGAACCATCGAGATGTTCGAACAATCGAAACAATCGAATTAAACCTCTCGTCATCGCGCATCGCTAGGTACTCAACTAAACGAGGTTTCGCATGTAAAAGCCTGTTTAGCGCCCTCTACTGAGAAGTAGTAACATCATGAGTAAAACAAAGGTTTTTATAACTATCACAAGAGATGTCGTGTTATAAAAAAAATATTTGTATGATTTTTGTAGCATTAACTGTAGACTCCTCGCCAGATAAGTGTGCGCGTAACGGAGGGCGCTTCTAATGTTGCAAGCTATATGAAAATAATAAACTTCACAAAAATGGGAATTGTAGTACCTATAGCAATTGGAGTTGAGAATCACGCAGACAGCAGCCTGTTATATACTTATAATGCTTGGAATTATTATGTCTTTATGTAGGATTGTTAAAATATGCTACAATTATAAGGTATTTACCCAGTTTTAATTAAATTCCAATCACTTTAAATTATTACATAATTGGAATTGTATAAGCTGTCAAATTTCACAATGTTATTTTCCCTGTTCCCAACAACAGTGAATTGAATATTGACAAATAGTTTTTTAATGGTAAAACTTAAATTATTGAGGTAAATTATTAGGGTAAATTCATTAAGTGGGCAACATTCTATGTCGTCAACGTTAGTTTTGTCTTTTTTCCGCACGCAGAATTACGGGGCGAGCAGTCTACACACAAATCTTTGACACAAATCTGGGTTTAGTCCCCATATATGAATTCAGACTGCAGAATCCGTTTATTCTTTAAAATATAATAATTTATACTATGTAATACCCATCTAATGTGTATTGTTAAAGCTGTCGCTATATTAAAAAACAACGAATTTAATGTGTATTTTAATACTTTTTTTACGTTATGATACTGGATTTATCATTTATAGCTGAAAAAAGAGGCCTACCGCTATTGTCTGTATGAAACATAAAAATATAGGTTTTTTTTATTCTATATGTTCGTCTTTACATGAACAAAATTAAGGATAGTATATTTTGTAATCACTATAAGTAAAAGCACCGTCTATTTCTTTTATTTTTATAAATGTAAATTGGAATCATTATCTTATCATAAATCTTTTTTTACCAATTGGGTATTTGACTGTTGTGGCAATAAATTATAAAATGTGTTGCATATGATAGCTTTTTGGTAAACAATAATTATAGGTATTTTTATTTACATTTATCTAAATTATAAATATTTAAATTGTCTAAAATATGTTTGCCATTTTTTATCTGTTGATTAAATGTAACAAAACACGACAAGCTGTCATTGTGCAGCGTGTGATGTCACGATTTACAATTTTCATTCATCTCTGCCACTAAGATCATTCACCATTTATAAAGCGTGACGTAACTTTTTCAAAGTCACGTGACCTACCGTTTTGGTGACATATATGATGATAAAACTGAAAAATATGTTTATTCGTTATAAACAACTCTTTAAAAATAAATTAATAGTTTGAAGAGGTATAGAGTGATTATATCTAGACTTTAAAACACTTTTCAGAAATTAGTCAAATAGCCAATTTATCTTGGTATGTAATTTGACATTTAACTGGTAACACTGTTACTTCGGGCCGTGGGCTAGGACGGGAGAGATCAAAGTGGTTTTATTTTCTTTATGAATGGAATTATGTACATGGTATTTTATATTATCGATTACAACTGATCATCTTAATGTTCTTATTAAAACGAACATTAAATTTTAGTTTTTTTCATATAGAGTGAAAGAGAGGGAGATACTTAATCTCATCATCGTAGCCGCTTGGCCCGGGTTATTGACGTTTATTAAAAGTATCTACATAGAAATTTAGCTTCCGAAAGCTGTTTGTGTACGCTAGTTGTGGGCGTGTGGTGTAAGTAGGTGCTCAATAGTATAAGAATATTGAACATCGTGAAAAGTGAAATTGTGATAAATCCCACGGAAATGTGTTACAAATTGGCATTGATGTGGCAAACCGGATTGCACCAAGTTGGAGAAAACGTGATTCTTTTTTAAGGTCAGAATTTGTCGTTATTACTGTTATTTATGGTATTCCTATTACATAAAAAAATTGGTAAACCGATGGTAAAAATTAATATGCCAGCCAGTGTTTTTTACTTACCACTATTCGGAATCTTATAAGAATAATATTATCGTTAGTCTAGCGGCCTTCAATTTTGTCATGCTTTATAGTTTATAGTTAATATATACCGACAAAAACGAGAGGCACTTTTACCTGATATTTTTATTCTATGATTACTACCTACTATTTTTTTATAAATGGGACGGGTAATCCATGACTTTAGTAACTTAAATAAATTACTCTTAAATTTATTTAATAAACCTATTTATCTACACACGAAAAAATGTAAACAACTCGCATTTTGCTCATATTTCGCTTAACATTAATATTCTTTGCAAGTAACAACATTGTCTCCCTGTAGGTATTAAAATAGCTCACAGATTACTATTACACCAACAAATTTAAAATGGGTTTATGTAACCAAATATAGACTTCTATTTCTCTCCCCAAGTGTTTTTTATGTGTCGACTTGTGAAAGTAATTACAATTTGATGGCCATCCCAATTTTACAGAATTTTAAACGCATTGTAAGTTAAAGTTGAATAAAATGCTAGAAGAATTATTTTTTCTAAGCAAATTTAGTATGTAAAATACCTAATAATATTTACAACAATATACCTTATCAAAATTAAATATTTATTATAATACATACATGTCCCAGTATTTTCAATCAGAAGGGCTTAGTACAGTTTTTTAAAGATTACCTTAAACTTATATTTATATAAACAAACCATCTAACAGTTTGGGTCATTATTGCATGCACCCATAAAACTAATCAATATTAAAAGAAAAACAATTTTTACACTCAACTGGAGATTAAAATGATTATGCTCCAATGGATGGAATCATTTACATATGTAGTGTTAGAAAGCTCTACTCTAAGTACAGCATACTTAATTAGTATGCCTAAAGTACAGTTCTTATATCCTGTTTAAGGGTTTATTATGATTTGTTTCAGTAAAAAACAAATATTGTCACTATTTGTTTTATGTAAATGTTTTTAATTGCTACAATGTCCATATTCATAGTTTATTTAAAAGAAATCTTTATTTGCCTATTTTTATATTATTTATTTGTGTTTATATTTTTTATCATTAGTAGCAATTTGAAACACATAAAATATTCACATGTGACTTATTCGTTTTGTTCTCTTACGCCAAATCTTTGCTCCATCCCAGTCCCAATGGAATACACATGCAGCTTCCATTCCGATTTTATGAAATTAAAAATGCATCTTCGGTATTAAAATACATTAAATTTATTGGAAAAGCCTTGTGGATTCTGATGTTCTTACCTCTGCCCCTCTATATATTTTTCCTCAAAACTTTATTACAGAAAAAGGATCAATTAAATTATTTTATTGTAATTGAAGTGCAGGCTATAGGTACTCTATGTATGTTTAATGAAATATGCTCTCTATAACATTTTGCTATTAATACTTCATAAAAAATACTTACATGTTTAAGCAATTTAGACATAGGTATTAATTTGTCTGCTTACAAGTATAGGTGCCCTCGTAAATATCTCTACATGGAATTACTAAATATGTTTTTAAAGTCATTTGGAAAGATACTATGTTTTGTAATTTTGGCCAAGTCAGATTTAAAATTAAAAATTAACAAAATATGTATTTGAATTCCTTGCTCATCCCACAGGAACACAATTTTTTAGGCATAGAACATAGCCTATGTTTTAATCCATTGCGTCAGCTTCCATACCAAATTTAATCAAATACTGTAAAGCCGTTTCTAAGACGATTAACAGAAAATACTATAGCATCAATATTTTTTCAATTATTTGCATTTTTAATTAACATAAGGCTATCATAATATATTAGAATTTACTTGGCATTTAATTTTATGTTCATATTTTAAATTGTATTTTACATAACACTGCTGTTTGATAAAATTGTCAAGGTAAACTATTTGGTGACACCGAACATAATAGACAATTAAAGAGAACTTCGTATCTGTAATAAGTTATCGTAACATTTTTTACGCATATTAATGATATGGCCCTATTGTGCAGACGTATTGTGACAGGTGAAAACATGTACATATCAATGAGCAGTGTACCTGTGTAGTGTGAGCGTGGAGATCTTTGTCTTTTGAAAGCTATTAAGAGCGGCGGTGACGTGTCCAAGTGGCGGGGCATGGCCGGGCCCTCCGTTCACCCTGCAATAACAACCCTCGACTCGATTCACGATTGCACTCGTTACTACGCCGAGCACGCCTTACGGTTTTTGTATACTTCCTTTGTAATGTTTTATTTTGGGATTTAGATATAAATATCTGAGGTGTGGACATGTGGGCGCTTATTGCTTAAATTGGACACGTTTAACGCCACCTCCGTATTTAATACGTAAACGATGGTTTAAAGGTTTTCGTTCGTGTGTAACTAAATATGTACTCAAATAATAATAATATTTAAATTATTAAGCATAGGATCACAATATCAATATGCTGTGCAAAGAAAGTGGACTAGGGGGAAGAGGGAAGTCGCAAGGTAGGTACTAGGTAGCATTGCTCCTAGCTCGCGCATGGCCTGTACCCTGTATCGACCGCGACAGAATACCCATAACAAACACTGTGAAGAAATTTTGGCATCAGACAGGCAATAAAATGTAATACGAATACAATATTTTAACTCGAATTTAACCCTAAACCAAAACTATATATTGTATCGCGCCTAAATAAAGGTCAAGGGGTAGAAATGATGAGTTTACTTGTTAATGACTTCCTGTCGTAAATAAACAACGTGTCTACGAAAACCGCAAAAACCACGGAAATCGAAACGTTGTGCATGTTATATTCGACGAACTCTATTTACTACATGGACAATTATTCTTTTTAATTAATGTAGCGTGCGACGTGCTTACGGCCGACTGATATTTAATGTGATCGCATGTTTAGGGTACTGGCACTCGAGCCTGTGAATTAAGAAGCCATTGACCTCTTTCCACTTCGTAAACTTTACCACATGATGCCGCTTCATAG
Organism: Deilephila elpenor; assembly: GCA_949752805.1. Classification (NCBI taxonomy): domain Eukaryota; kingdom Metazoa; phylum Arthropoda; class Insecta; order Lepidoptera; family Sphingidae; genus Deilephila; species Deilephila elpenor. The sequence goes on along the minus strand of OX457107.1, from coordinate 8,475,725 downwards.
TTTATTTTCGGCCCTTACTTGTCTAGTTACCTGTACGTGGTTAATTAGTTCGTTTGTTCGTTATGTATTATCTCTAATTATATAAGGGTTGTCTATTGAACTCGATGTGGTCGGCCGGCCTTGTTACTTGCCTGTTAAGGTTATATGCACAGGCGCCCACATTATAGTAGTTGGTCTAGAATGCATGCTGTCTGATATGATAGATTTGAATCTTTAACAAAATTGTAGATTTCATATGACTTGCATAATGCACTGTTACAGCAAATATCCGTACACAGGGTATTTTTAATAATATTATAGTACAGCATACTTAAATAAAACTATATTAAAATTTTGGGTTGACTTTCTAATTACCCACATTTTAAAGTTGATTTTATTTTGTCACTAATGCCTGTGAATTTGTTTATTGTTATTAAAATTGTGACAGACCATGTTGGTATTGAAATACAGTAATGATGGTTAATATCTATATTCCATACCTACTGACATTATAAACGCGAAAGTTTGTATGTATGGATGTTTGTTACTCTTTCAACCAAAAACAGCTGGACCGATTTTGAATAAATTTGGTATAGAGGTAGCTGACACCCTGAACTAACACATAAGCTACTTTTTATTCCAAAAAAATTTAGTGTTCTCGCGGGATGAATATACATATATCTTACTTTTTAAACTCAACAAGGGTTGGGGTGGCACAGGATTACATACTTAGAGTGAGACTGAGACGGTACAGGGCGGGATCTAACGGGACGGGACGGGAAAAAATCTACAGAGGACGACATTGAGTTTGAATAGAAATAAAACGGTACGGGAATTAATATGTTGTTGATGTGTACTGGACTCAAAAACTATCTGCACCCGGGCGGACCGGGCCGGCTCCTCGTACGAGTATATATTTAATATAGCCATTATAAAATGTCATGACCAAAATATAAATGTACTGTAATACTTAATGGCAACATAAGTTTTCCATATTAACTATTTTCGTCAGAACACATTCATTCTTTGTAGGAAATGCGAGCTGTTTGTAAAAAATAATATCTTTACGATAATACGATGTGTGTAAAGACCTGCTGTAACGTCATTCTCACATAAGCTTGAATATTTTTATTCAACTCGTGTCAGCAAACGGGTTATCTTTGTCTTCGAAATATTTAATCGCAATCAACAACATGCCAAGTGATACACGTACCAGATAAAGTTTTTGTTGCGGTCACCATAATGTATGTATGTGTTTTCATAGATAAATGCGTCTATCTTTACAGGCTATATCTATCAGTCTCAATCTTACTCGTATCGCTTATTGACGTAAAATGTTTAATAGAAAATAATCGACAAGATCTTTGTTGCGAAGGTAACTTATTTATTTGTTTTAAATGGTATAAGCGGTACCTATAATCAAGAGTGGATCCAGCTTTCAAGTCGGCGGGTCATATAGTTCAAGTCAGAACACTGGACGTACTCGAAACATTTACAAGTGATTAATTAAAAGATTATTTAAAGTACACCTGTGATGAGAGAATATGTTACCGATTTTTAAAAAATGAAAATCAACGATATATTTTAAAATTCTGTCCATCTGGAGTCAGCCTAGGCGGGGGGGGGGGGGGGGGTCATGACCCCCATGACCTCCCCCCTAGATCCGCCCTTGCCTATAACTTACCATTCTTTGCTTGTGTCTATACAAAGCGTCAATGTTGAAAGAAGCCTAATATACTGGTCTGGAAATCTACATCCATACATATACATGAATCGAAAACTTAGAATGTAAAATCACATCCTAAATAGTAATCAAACAATACCTTTGCGCTGTAATATTATTTCTGAACTGACAGGCCAAAGTGACTAAACTGCACGTGACGGTAAGCGCAGCGCTCTGCGCTATCCAGATAGATCAACGACCGGCGAGAGATTATCACAATATCTTACTAGTTGACATAAATGTGTCGGTCTGCTCGAAACCGAATTTTCACTTGCGGATCTTGGGACGCCAAACACTTGTCTTTGTTAATTTATAGGGTTGTATTTAACATTGTATATATGTATGTTTAAATAATGGTTGCTACGCTGAAATATATGAATGTAACCTGTCAGTAAATTATGTGTTACTAAGTAATTAAACATTGTTTGAAACCGTATTTTGATATCTGTACACAAACCATTTCACCAGAGAAAGAGGTAAAACTTATAAATGTAACTTTGTATCTTTAGCCCTTCGTGGAAATACCAATAGCGTTGAATGACGCTAAGGACTAGAAGAATGAGGTCTGTGAGGGTGATGCAACGTGTAATCAGCTTCATACACTAATAATATGCTTCTTGTTTAGATAAAACTTTCAGCTTTTTGTTTCTACTGATACCATGATTATTTTTAGCTTACTATGATGATTTTTAGCTTAAACTCAACCAAAATTCAAATCAAGTGAATATCTATTTTAAAATAATTATACCGTACTTAAATTGGTTAGTACGTTTGTGCCTTTTCCTGACCAACGATTCGTTACTAAATATGCCTTCTCTATAGTTAAATGTCAAGTATAGACACAGCAGAATTTGATCCTGGGAAAGTGAAATGTTCCCTAGGGAAATCTATAATCAGGCGCACCGAGGCGCCGGCAACAATAGCTTGCATTATTTAAGAATGCATGTGTGGTGTCAGGGAGACCCTTGTTCCGCACAATTCCGCCGATATTTTTTTGATACTCATAAATATACGTAAATCTTTACTAAAATATAAAGCTGAAGAGTTTGTTTATTTGACCACGCTAATATCTGGAACTACTAAATTTAATTGAAAAGTTATTTTATTGTGGGATAGTCTATTAATTGAGGAAGGCTATGTAACAATATGCTATAACTTAAAGGAACGGAACATTAATATTAAAAAAGCGGTGTACCTGTCTATAAAAAAGTATATACACCCAGGCGAAGCCGGTCCAAAACACTATGTTGAAATATTTTGTTAATAATACAAGAAATGGAAAAAATAATAATGAACTATTTGTTCGGTTTGTTGTTTTTAATAATCTAATTTGATTTTGATTCATTGCCAAATGTAATAGCATCATATGAAAATATTATCTCTTATGTGGTGAAGTTAAAAATTATTGAACGTCGTCGATATGTACGATAAATCTTTGCGAAAGGTACACGAGGTGCACCTAACCTTAATGTAAGTGGCGGGTAAGTGCGGGTGTACCAGTGGTAACTGAAGTCGCATGTTGTAGATGGAAGAACGCGCGCGGAGAGTGAGCGGCGCGGCGGCGGGCAACACTCACACGCACCAGCCACTCGGGACCTCCGATGAGCACCAATCTGTGCGGTATGTATGCCACCTCCGTTCCTTCACGCCTCCTACTGTTACGTTTACGGATCCTCATCTCGACAGTAACATTGTTTCACCATTAACACCTGACGAATTTACTTCTCGCCTCGGCTTGGTGATTGATGACAATAATTAATCTTAAATAATGAATAACTGAATGATGTAAATATTTTCCTTGTAAAATATATTTAACGGTATATTCAGCATATTTGTTGAAAGAGTGTTATGCGTGGCTGGCACATCTGTCGGTAGGCCACGCGTCCAGTAGTGCGATTGGGTATCCATCTCTGTCCACGCAGTAGTAGACGTCGCCGACGTTCTGGTTAGGTTGGTAGTTGCCATTCGCCAAACAGGTCTCGGTGACGCTCATTCCGCGCTCCGGGAAGTATATCATTCTGTCACGAGCACAGTCTGTCGGAAAATAGGATAAGTTGAGAAAGTTGAAGGTCTTTAACATGCAAAACGCACGAGGAATGCGCTTCGAATTGAGATCATTGTCACCGGATGATGAATAAAGTTATGAAGTAATTGAAACGCGATATATTCTAGATAAGTATGTCGCTGTGTAAGAAAACACCGCCAAGGTTTCTATTTGAAGGTTTAGTCAATGTGAGAATCGTCGTATAGTTTTGGATTTATCGCCTAACCAAAATATTTTGTTAACGTTCACAGTCAATTAGCGTCTGATATAGTTAACGCTTTTCGTGATGTAATAATGTCGGTGTATTTTCACAAAGTAAGCAATAAACACTCGCATTGTGTATTTAAATTTGTGAGAATCAGAAAAATCCCACGTTACCCAAAACGGCTCCATTACGCGTCTGCGGATAAAGTTAATTTAAATTTGAATGGGAATCTGTGACGTAGATTTAAATTGTTTCTTGGTCTCTGTATTCATTTCGTTATACCAGATAAACTTACCAATAGCTTTTGTTTTATCCTGAGTATGAGTAGACCTAACAAAATATTGGTCCCCGCCAACTTGTAGTATATTAAATGTATTACACAGTGTTGTATAAACATCGATACGAATTATAGAATTAATAGTGTAGGCTTTGAAGAAAGTTTTGAGTATTTTTGCTAATATCCTTCATTTGGTTGAATAATTATGCGGTCAAGTGTCGGTGTCTCCGGTCTCCGGTCTCCGCATTCCAGCAGCACGTTGGGATGGGTGGAACCGCGCAACATATCGGGAACAGGGTCACGGCCGCCAACCGGTCCTCGTGCCACAATGCGAATGTGCCATGCTAACGGTACAGCCGTGATGCTTCCTAACCGCGTTGCGTTAGAACAACATTCTGATCAAACATTCCCTGCTCTTATATAATTACCGATCAACACTATTCACCAACTAACTTTTCTTTACACTTATAAATCTATGTCATTCACATTTGGTTTGTTCCTTGTTTGTATGCACTATTTCAAAAATAATAACTACATTGCAAGTGTATAAAATGGCGCCAACAACTATCTCAATTATTCAGTTACATTCTTGTCAAATAGCTGGTTATTTTTTTCACAACTTTATAAATTAGTTAAGGAAATTCACAAATGTTATAATAATAATAAAACTTACTGCAATTCATTCCGGCCATTTCGCTTGCCATAATTTGCCATGCGCCAAGGATCTCGCCGTCTCGGCCCGTGCAGTATGCGCTGAAAATCAATGAATATGTGTTAAAATGCTTTATTGAACTACTTCTACTTGATTAACATTGCTCAGTTCACATTTGAATATGTTGATTTGTTATGGGTTCTCATAACGAGCAAGGGGCTTTTGTGATGGTAAATGCCTTATATACCCACGTTACATAAGAATCTAAGGTTACTTGCGGCTCTTGTAAAAATATAAAACAAAGAGATAAAATGTTAACGATTTTTGAGTCTCACGCCATCACACTCACTATTTGATATGATAGCAAACCTTTTATTCGTACTTCAATACATTTTTCTGTGAGGCAGTGATACTACCTCGAATCGTTTTATACGCAGGTACCTACTGTGGTCTCAACTTAATTAAAACAATGGCTGCTTCGGTAATCACTGGATCTCTATTAGTTCAGGTCGAACCAATGGGCGGTTTTGCTAAATATCTTACTAATTCGATTGTATATGGTGAGGTGTCATTCTTGTCATTACAAAGTGTTTGAATATAGCTGCTTATAAAGGAAATTCTTGTGAGGAAAACCATATCTATGTGTTGTAAAATGCTTACATTCCATTTCTAATTTGATACGGTCCATAGCTACCGTCGTAGTCACAGAAAGTTGTAGGGTCGCCGAGGAAATTGGTTCCATGGGCCGATTGCTCCTCATGTATCATGGCCATGGATTGTACTAAGCTTTCGCATCTTCTCAAATATTGTTCCCCAATCAGTGCCGCGCTGTCTAAAGTAAAAATCATGAATTACACATTTGTTTATTATTGTTTATAGTACATACTACATAGCAATACTATAATTTTCTCCAAAAAAAACTTATACATTATCGTATCACTTTGATAAGAAACAATAGTCTTAAAATCATTTGTGATATGCCTCATTGGGTGAGTGTTAAATGATTCATTGATGAATTTATTCACATTGTGCGTTCGATAAACATAGAGAAGGCGACCTTTAAATGTTGTAGCCCTGTCTCCTATGACGTCATTACCGCTCCGGTGGATATGTGTCGGTTGCACCTGTATACAAATATTGCAATACTAGTGCTTGGTTTGTTATTAACTGGGTCATCCATTTGCTATAGATGCCACGTTTATGTTATGTGTATTTGAACGTGACCGTAACTTGTGAATACATATTAAATCAGTAATGAAAGAAGTGTATAAATGGAAATGATGCATATAAAAAGCATGTTGTTGATTCGCTGGCAACTATTGGAATAAAACATATTTACGCAAGTGTAATGTGTTGCTTTGTGGTTTTGATTACAATAATTGTCTGGTTGGTACATCTCGCGAATCGCGACACTGAATCACATGCGGGGTGTAATATTGTGTGTGTCCTGCCTTCGGTGTATCGTTCTTGATAAATACGTTATCGCTTGCTACCTGTCGATTGTATCTTACAGAGAGCATTTACCGCCAATCAGCTTATTTTTTGCGATGTATTTGATTTCAAACTTAAACCAGTAACAAAAGAATATTAATTACGCTCAATATTTTTTAACGTAGCCGATTCGTTATGTAATATTGAAACTTACAACATGGCAATGTTCTCATGTCCTCTTCCATCACTGGAGTGACAGTAGGTTGACCAGTTTTGGGCTCTGCGCACCAACACATACCACTGTCGCATTGTAAGGGCTCATAGTCTCCGTGTCCTGTGCAGTGGAGGGTCACCACTGACCTGCCAGACTTCTCAAGCTCGGCCCTTTTTCGACTGCAAGCTAAAATAAACAATACGCAATTAAACAAACTTTTTGAAACACATTAATTGTTCTATCACTGTGACATTTTGCCAACACCTGCCAATAAATTATTGTTTCAATATGTGACATTTTACAAAAAAAATCGATTTGGCCACGTTTATTAAATAAAATTTAAGTTGTGCCTTCTCTATAGCAACTCGTGCAATGCTAAGACGAAGACTCTGAGAAACTATGAACCTTGATGATATATTGTACTTGAGAACTATGCCGAAGGTATAATAATTTATTAGCTTAAAGTTGGCTTTCAGTTTAATATTTATTAATAGTACGTTGCGAGTCCCATCTGTCAAGTGATTCTGGCGAAATAATGAACGTGCACCCTTGCACTATGTTAACAATGCCTCGGGGCGCACTAGGTGCATTGCATACCAAGGGGCGATACGTTTCAATAAGTTCTTTATTTTATTCCCATTTAAACAGAGTAGGTCTATTATTATTATTTAGATTACGAAACAATATGTAAGTAAGGTACGAGTTTACTTTTCTAAGTGTAGAAAATAGTAATGAAATATATATCCAGGGCTTACCACAATGTACTATAAACACAAATACGCGTCATGGGTCGCGTGGTCGAAACATTCCTGGTTAATATTTGTAACAGGTTGTACAGTAAGTTAAAGGTGCTTACCACAAGTCATCTCACTTGCATCATTCCTCCACATTTGTCCAAATATTCTGTGTCCATTTTCATCTGAACAGAAACACCTGTGTGTGACATAAGAATGTAAATAATACTGTGTGAGTGTAAAGTACGTACACGTTTAATGCAATGCTGAGTCTGTTTTATGAACACTACAAAATGTAATTATACAGTTCAGCTATCGTTTATGTCGCTTATGTTATCATTCATATATTCTAGGGTGTTATTGCGTAATGCTTCTAAGTTATTGTTGTGTCTTAGTGTGTTGCAATTGGTTGAAATATCCCACAAGAACTTGGGTTTTTGTTCTTGTAGAAGTGCTTACGATGCTCGTTCGTCTTAAAGGTAATTTCCAATAAAAAAATTCTTAGACACAATCGGTAACCAATTTGCTAATTATATTTTTAATATGATGAAGTATACAGTAAAGTACCGACAAGCGGACAAGTATTTTTATTTGTATGGGATTCGAATCCCGACTATCCTATTGATTAAAAGTATTTTTTCTCCTGTATAAAAATGTTTTATCTAGCCTGTTTACTTTCTGATGAAAATAATTGATAAAATAAGAAATATGAGTTTACCTTCCTGTGAACATGTCACCCTTGCACTGCACGGGCGCGTACCGTCCATCTGGCAAACAGTTGGATGGGGGTTGACACCCCTCGTCCGTTACAACGCCTCCATTATCTGAACGTAATCATTTGTTTACTGAACAGTGTCTTCACTATGCCGTTTTATTTGTAGCTATCGATTTGTATTGTTCAATGCTCGTAAATGTTATGGTACGCCGAAGAGGTTATTCTCAAAGTTTGCCTAATCGATCATCAACAATTTCTTTCATCATTTCACGCTTACAACCGAAGGTTGCCAGTTCACCGATTAATATTTGATGTTAGGCAATTTATATTGAATAGAAAGATTTAGTCAAGTTGTATGTGTTGTGAAATTGTGTTGCTAAATTGAATTTGTACTATGTCAAAATGAACTCATTTAATATTTCAATGTTTATGTTTTCTAATGCAATCGCAAATCTGTCTAGTAGTAAACAAGCAGTAGATAATAGCGTTGCCTGATCACTTCATAAATACGAGAAGTGAAACGCGCCGTGTCAGCACTTATGATGTCAAGTTGGTGTAAGAAACGAGACATTTGCATATTAAGAAGTTATAAATGCCTTCATTGGTACTTGGTAGTTTTTATTGTTTTATACAATTTCATTACGTGATTGCAGTAAGTTTATTGTTTAAAATTCCGACTGACCTAGCGTGTAAAAATGTAAATATAAATAACAAAAGTGAAAATAAAATAACCTTTTGTAATTATTGCAACATTTGCTACGCAAGTGATGTATTCACAGATTTCACATTACAAATTGGAAGCAAAACACATACATACATAAACTCACGCCTTTATCCCCGAAGGGGTAGGCAGAGGCGCCACCAGGACACCCACATTTCGCCTTGTATGTTCCGTCCCACGATGTGATAGGGGGCGAGCCTATCGCCATATTGGGCACAAATTCCTGACTCCGGGCTGATAACGAATAGAAAAATCCAATACCACTTTGCCCGACCCGGGATTCGAACCCGAGACCTCAGCTTTGTAACCGTACCGTAATACAACTACGCCACCGAGGCAGTATTTTACTAAATTATTAAATAGGGAAAAATTAGCTAGTCATTAGCCTTGGAATATATCAATTACAAATGTAAAAACTCCAATTTCAATATTGGCACATGCACTGGTTTCGCAGTGTTGTTTGGTAATTGGATTAAATCCCTGCCAGCAACCGGACATTTTCACCAAGGTAATAAGTTCTTTCCCGGAGACTGCGGTCGGCGATTGTAATGGCTGGCTCGAGTAACTTCCGACCGGTCAGCGTTAGTGAAATTCAATATCCAGCTATATGAAACAGTTTAGTATGCACCTTTTTATCAGAAAAGTTATAAGAACGCAGTATCGGCGATCGTTATATTGATGATACTTACCTGCGGGAAATGCACAGCCTGGGCAACAGCCAAATACAGTTACGTTGGGTGCCAGAATCTGTCCCGGGGCGCAGTCGGCCACAGTTACGTCCGCCACACACACTTGCGCCATCTCACATTTTGATGAAACTCTATCGAAAAGCAAGCAAAATAAAGCCACTAACCAACTGCGTCTTTTCATTACTTTTATAATATTTAATTGTTTATTCATGTTTTGTCCTCAATGCTTCAACACTAAATAATCTAATTATTCGAAATCGTTATACATCTTATCAAAATCGCTAGGTATCCTATCTTATCTCTGCGTGGAACCAATTATAATAGGAATTTGCTGGCCGAGTGATTCATTTTATGATGTGTTCCATGCGACCATGTACATGCATAAGCCGGTTCTCTGTACACAATGAAACATAATTATGCTTTTTCGTATAAAGTGATTAAGTACTGCAATATGTAATTGATAAGAAGTTTATATTTTGAAGTAAAAATATAGTTTATATTGACATTCGTCCCGCGTCGCCCTTATAAATACAATGTCAAGTTTTTGGAGGATTGAATAAGAGTGCATGGTGTTATCAGCGCTATCGCTATCTAAGTAGAATTACTGGGAGAACAATGAAGCCAGAGCAGGCGTCACGAGCTCGCGAGTCGCGCGCCGGTACTCGTCGCGAGCGTCGACTACCTGCGCTCTTACACACATTTCGCATCGCGCTTATCTCATGTTATCAACATCGTGCGACGGCGGCCTATTTATTATTTTTACTCCATGAAACCGATAAGGCGTTCATTTTGAAAAATATCTTTTCAGATCGGATTGAAGCGGGTGTACCCGGCTAGTATGGAGGAGTGCAAGAAAAGGCATTCGGGCACTAAAGTTTCTAAAATAGCCAACATATTTCAAGGTATGCCGTCGAGGGACGAAGAAGAGATGCGCGGCAGTGACGTGACTGTCGTCCGAACCGAGAGCCATTTGGCGCGGTTCAACAACGCCCGAGCACTCTTTGAGAAATTGGGTGAAGAGAATCGTGGATTCCGAATCGAGAAGTCGCCGTCTGCAGCAGCTAGTTTCGCCGGTACCCGCGGAATACCGCCGGCGGCGCCCGCGCGGTCGCGGTCCAGTTCCGCCGGCTCCGTGAGTCCACCGCGGCGCATCGTGACGCCTACGCCGGTCGCTCCGCCGGCCGTCAACGGAGACAGGCTGGCCAATGGTGCCTCACAACCCCCGCCTAAACCAGTGAAGCCCAGTGTTTTACCCAAACCGGAAAAACCAGATAGACGATTTAACAAAGAATTAATTGAGAAACAAAGGAATTGGACTGCACACTTTAATAAATCTCGACAAGTTCGTAGCGAAAATGAAACAAGAGTGGACTCTAATAAATATACTAGTGTTTCCCAAGACAGGAAGTCTCCGGAAGTGGCTGAACGATGTATGATACCGTCGCGTGTGTATTCGCCGCCGCTGTCGCCGTGCGCTGGCGACTCGCAGGTGGAACGTCCCACAACTCTTCCCTCTGCCCTTATAAATCGTGGCATAACCAATGCAAAATCGCCAAGTCCGATAAAAAATATCCCGTCAGTTACAAATATAGTATCTCCAGTTCCTAGATCAGAAAGCTTTATGTCACCTTCTTCGAGAAGAGAAAATTTGGGTTCTCCAAATAAACCTAGTAATGAGGGAGATTCGTATCAGAGCGGATCTACAGAAAGATTACATCCCAGAATTAGGTCATCATTGTCACCTCAAAGTGAATCCGAGATATCTTCGTATAAAGTGGATCAGTTACAGTCTTCTAATTTAATTCCAAAGCCCGTGGAAAGGATATCACCGGGACCGCCTTCTCCAATACCTTCGTCTGGGCCAGATCCTATTTCAACACCCAGAGGGCAAAAGTCGCCTTCACCGTCGACGAGGTCCTTAAAATCTCCCGTTTCTCCTTACGAGGATAATAACTCTTATTCCAATCGCGAGTGTTCGTTGTCGCCGACGCCCGAAGAAAATATCTGCAGTCCTATTATTGAAAATATTCCAGACATTGTAGCTCCTACCTATAAACCTGATCACAATACTCACTCACACGAAGCGGAACCAGCTGAGTCTCAAAAGGATAGTGAAGATTTTTATTCTGAAATAATTGTCACTGTTCCCAAAAGTCCCGAATCTCGTGACCCTTCGCCCAAGCCGGACAGTGTGAGCGTAGACGATGCGTACGAAACAGTGGAATACAGTGAGGATTGGGATAAAAGTAAACGCCGTTCTTCAACCCCCGAGTCGCCGGCGTGTGCGATGAAAGCGGAGGAGACGTCGCGCTCGCCACTGGCGTCGCCGCTCGCGTCCCCCGTGCACCACCACCCTGCCGCCTCCCCGCCGGCCTCGCTGCGTCCCTCGCCCTCACCAGGTACGTAGTACATCTCTTCCCACAAAACATTCAACATTTATTTGTTTTGTGTACACATACATACACATATACTTTCTTATCTGTTTCGTTTCATATTATCTCTTATTTATCAACATTGAAAAATGAATTGACGTAGGAAAGCAAGAGGTAAAAGTTTATATTGAGCGTATTATTGTACATTTTCAGTTTTGTTTTAAATGAAAATAATTTCAATCCATAAAATAAGTTGTTTCGGTAAAATACAATGTCTAAATGGGATATGCATTGTGTAGCGAGCACGATGAGACGTACGCGGTATAACTTACCCTAAGAGAGTCTAGTGGGCGTCGATTGACGTACGTTTGACGGTCTCGTGGTGAGCGGGTTCAAAGTAATATTGAGGAAGTCAAGGTATTTGAGTCGTTGCGAGACTTGCGAGTCGATCCCGATTTAGATACTCCGGCGCCGCCGCCTCCGCCGTCGCGACGCAGTAACCCGAGCGACGTTGTCTTGCGCGCTCCCCTTCGGTCGCTCCAAAATACCTATATATCACAAACGAGCACATCCGTTTTTACAGCTGCATTGTTTAATTAAGATGCATTGTTGTGTATACCGACAGATCTACAATGTTCATGTTTATGTTTTCATAAGCGCGTGTGTTCGATATCATAAATAATAATTGATAGGGTATGTTACAAAACATCAAAATAAACTTGCAGTTTCCGTCTATATTGCCGAGTGTATTGGGAGGAAGTGAGTGTTTCGATTTTTTCTAAACGCAGTTATTCACGTTGCGGTAAAGTGCAGAAAGCTCGGAACGGCCCTCTTTGGCTTATTATCAATTCAGTTGTCGTAAGTTTGCAATGTTCTCTCTCCGTTTACTCTTTGTCGTCTCGTTCTATCCAGTGAGCGTCCATTCTTGGCTTTCTAAATATTGCATTCATTGAACGACGTTTCTGTCCTAATGATAAAATATTGGTCGCGCACAAAGCAATCTGTAGTTCTCGTTCCATACTAATTCTTAACTTTAAATGAATTTTCAATTTGTTTTTGTAATCTAAAATCGCGATCGCGGGCGGCTCGAGCCGTTACAAAAATATTTTGCTTCGCGATCGCGGAGGTACATAAATTCTTTCGGTCGTTTATGTTGCTAATTCGCTTATCTGCCGCGGTGTTTGTTTACAATACTCACAGCGTCGGTGGTCGATGTCCGGCGTCGTGTCGATCATAAACTTTTAACTGTTACACTAGGAGGTGTTTTCTCGGCGAGTTACACGACCGATACACCAGTTCGTTACCAGTTTGCTTGTGACACACTTTTCGGATCGTGGTTGTTCTCATTCGACAAGCTACTACTAGCTAGGTAATTGTTCTTCTATTTGTGAGCGCTCAATATACGTAAAGGAAACAAAATACGTCGTTTCGAAGTAAATGTCCTGGTGAGTGTGCAAGGTGCGAACAGCGTGGTCGCAGAGCGATGGTGCGGTGATGGAGGCGGCGCGGCGCGCGCTCGCCGCATGCGCTCGCTCAACATGCGCCTCTGCGGCTGTTGTCTCGGTTAGTTCACCATTCTTGTTAATGTCCATGGCTCACACGAGACTATACTTCATTTTGCCATTTTCAACACTCTTATTCAAATTATTAACGCTTTGGATACTAATTTCACATTTACGATGCATTAACCCCTTTGCGGTGCTGTCTATATGATCGCTTAACCTGAATATGGTATGATGACATAAAAAATATTTAACATGAAGGAATATTCCTTTCAGCGCGGCTCGGCGTGTTCAATTTCTAATAACCGCAACATATTAATAGTTACCGAAGTACGTTATCAATTCCAGTTTAGTTGCCGTCAAATTAGTGTTTATTTATTTTACGTACACAATATAATCATCGTCTTTTACACTTTATATTAGATACTTGGGGGAGGCCTATGTTCAGCAGTGGTCTTCCTGTGGCTGAATTGATAGGTAGATTTGATAGATAATTCGAAACTACATTACATGAGTATCGTAAACCTAATATTACGATAGACCATATAAAAATAAATGTATTCTAAACGAATATCGTCGATATTCATGTAATCTAATTATTTTAGTACAATTTAGACGCTTAATTACTAGTATCTTGTGATAAATCAAGCTGTCGATCTTTATATAGTTCCATAATGTTTGCGTGGGGAGATCCACTTTATATTTCCTAACATTAATTTGGACTATTACCCAAATTAGGAATCTTGTTATTTTATTCGACTTAATATAAGATTATCTAAACATACTTTGTATAAAACTTTATGTAAATGTGTTTTATATCCGTTTATTTTTGGCATTATTGCGCTTGATTCATGTTAGAATCATGCGAAAATAAACGACTTCTCTATGTTATACCCCTACATTATAGCCCCCAAATTGATGTAAGAATTCCTGTCTAAATCAACACAAATAACAATGTTGTCATTACAGTGCCGTTATTGTAAGGGCGTCAGTTTATTTTAGAATAAACCAATGTTGCTGTTCTACTATGCCCTGTGAGTTGGGTTCTATTTTACAATTCGCAACAAGGCGAATGGAATCCTAAAAACAAGACTGTATAACTTTTATTGTTATTGATAATAATCTCGTTATTAGCAATGAGCAAGTGTTGGTAGCCGGCACATAATTCATGTGTACACAGTGTTAGTCGGCGAGATCGGCTCCAACGTACCATATGTAGCGTAGTTTTAATTGGTAAAGTGGGCATGACTCGCTCTCGTTGTCTCGCAGATCGCGTGACCGCTCGGCCAACGGTTTATTGCTCTATGTTTTACATAGATTATTATAAATGTTTGATGCTTCGTTGCATGTATTGAATGTTGAAGGCATGTCGTCCAAAATGGACACGCGTACGCTAATTACGCATAGGTTTGGCTTCATTATATTGAGAGAAACTTTACACATTGTAAATATAAATATCATTAATAACCAAATCCTTCGTTGCTTTTCCATCAGAGTATAGGTGGAATGTTCTAACTAATATGTATTTACTAAAGCTACTTCAAAAGCTTGCCCCTCATAAGGATGGTATAATTTTCCATTGTTAGCAAATGCTTAGTAGGTATTATAGTTGTGTACGAATTCGTCGTGTGTAGTGTGCACTGCGTAGAGTATTGTGCCGTCTGGATGGGTTGTCGCTTCGGGGTCACTCAGGGCGTTGAACACAAAAATATCGCTAATTCAATGACGGCTCCATTCAACGCGCTCGGAATACCGCACGTTTTTATAGTTTACCGAAACAACGTGTACCAGTTAAATGTTTATTTGTGTAAGGCACCTGTATTCGCGCCGCGTACTCTACGGAAGTTGTATCCATGTTAAAAATACTTCACCTCATTAGCCTAAATTTAAAACTCGTATTCTCTTTACGATACCTCATAAAATTGTTTACTTTATCCTATTAGCTGTGTGTTATAGAGATATAATGTTATCAAGTACCTGATTTTTTGGTATAAATCTTATTGTATGTGGCTATTATTTTAGAAATAATCATATTGTGTACTTGTTTAAAGCTAAATAATTCATTTATTTTGTTATTTGTATATGACATTACTTTATTATACATATATATAAAATATGTATATATGTATTTATGTTCATAGTCTTTACAAGAGTACGCTTCCAATTCCTGTTAGATGGGTTTTGCAAATCAGTAAAAATCTTGGTCTCGTTGTACCCATCCATATTCAGCACAAATATTTCATTCCGATGGGAAATGGAAGATTGCTTCTCTTGATGCTTGGGCTACTTAGCACTAACGATGTGGTACATATTCTCTACCTACAGCAAAACGTGATACTTTGCATTTTTTAAATAAATTTTGAACATAAATCTTGACAGCCTCCGTGGCGCAGTTGGTCCACTTGGTTGAGACCCTATTATGAAATGAGAGGCCGCGGGTTTAATCTCTGCACTGAGACAAATGTTCGTATCACCCATAAATATTTGTATAGTCTGGATGAGAGTTACAGAGTGTGAGACCAAAAAGTCTCGGTAGTTCCTGTACCCACGAAACAATATTTAATATCATGGTATGGGATCACCACCACGTCTGAGTGTGGTGGATGTTGTATATTATGTTGATAAAGCCATGGTGAAGCACGTTGTTGGTGGCACAGTTGGCGGCGGTCGCAAGTCGTCGGAGGCGGAGACGGAGGAGGCGGCCCCGCGGCGCGGCGGGTCGCGCGCGTCCAGCGTGTCGGACGAGGGCGGGTTCAACGAGCCCTCGCCCGAGGTGGTAGCGCGACTGCGGCCCGCCGACTACCGCGAGCCGCCGCCGCCACTCACCACCGACCACCGCGACGCCGAGCGCGCCCGCTCCGACCCCGACACGCTCTCCGTGCTGCAGCAGGTATTGCAACACTAACGCATCCTCTATGACAAAACAAGGCAAAGGTTCCCCAAGAATCCGCACTAGGACAATACGGTGACCTGTGGCCTACTACTTCCAGTTTTGTCTGTAGGATCTATGTAATATGTGCTAGATTACTATTATAGTCAACCACCAGACAAGCAGTTTACCTGATGACAAGAAATGGTCACTACCGCCCATATCACTTGAATATCGTAGATGTATTGCCGATCTTTGTAAAAGAGTAGTAAAAAAATTAGAAGGTAGTCCTCATTGAGCCGCTGGTAATCTTACTCTCCGAATGTAACAGAAGATAAAGCTCTACCATCAGATTTTGTCGTGTCCTCGTGTGTGAACAGATAATCTTC
Organism: Deilephila elpenor; assembly: GCA_949752805.1. Classification (NCBI taxonomy): domain Eukaryota; kingdom Metazoa; phylum Arthropoda; class Insecta; order Lepidoptera; family Sphingidae; genus Deilephila; species Deilephila elpenor. The sequence goes on along the minus strand of OX457107.1, from coordinate 8,459,209 downwards.
TGTACGTATCGTGACAACCGTTCGCATGTCTTATGTCTATTGTAAAACGGATTAGTTTATTAATTTTATGACATTATATTTTTTATCGTATCAATATTAATGTTTACTTTTGCGTTCGTTAAGTCTTTCCTCCTTATGATAGTTTTTAGAAGTGGTGAGCCACGTTGTTGTCAGTCATGACTCAGCATGAATGGTCAGGGTCTCCCAGGAGGTCGACGTGAAGTGACACCTTTGCTGTTTCATTTCGTTCCTCTTCCTATCCTATTTCCTTACCGCTCCTCTTCCAATATAATGGCCCGGCAAGACATAATATATGATCCAGGTGTTATAGATGTTTATGGGCGGCAGTTATCACTTACCATCAGTTTGCCGAACCTATAGAATAAAAAAAAAGAAGGTCGATGATGGGTGTGAGTACAGTGATAGCGATTGTGCGTTGTAGGATTCGGGAGTGGTGGTGAGCGAAGCGAGCCAGGGCTCGATCGAGGTGCTGGACAAGTCGACGACGAGCCAATGGTCGGTGTCGGAGGGCGAGAACGCTTCTGGCGAGGGCGCGCGGGACTCGCACGACGCGGCCGACGCGCGCTGGCCCGACGACGACAACAAGCAGCCCGACAGCATGACGCCCGACGAGGCCGAGATACTGCTTAGCTCCAGGTGACGCACGATAACACGCACACGGCATACTACCACACCACTGTATCACCTCTTATGATTGGTGCAGTATAGGAAACGTGTTAATCAGCTTTGATGGATTTTATCACTTGAACCAATAGTCTGTAATGTATTAATATTACTACTATTCGGCGAAGTTCATTCACAGTTCTCCATGCAAAAAAGTCACTTTTGAGTTAAGAAACACTTTTAAAAATATACCATTACATACATGATACAATCCATTTTTTGTATACTTTTCTCGTAGCTGTTTTCTAAATATCTTCATTGATGCATGATATTATGATGCTGATTTTTACCTTTCAGTGTCTGTTGTGAAATTGCATTCTGTTACGTACTCGTAGTATTGTTTATTTGCACTTTTATTTAATTGTCGTATACTTTATCATGGTTTTGTTTCGCTTTATTATGAATAAATGTTATATTTTTTATGATTTGCATGCCGCCTGTCCGCACAACGCTTCATTCTTGCCTGATCACATTTGCAGCATTCTGGAGAAAAAACTTAGGTAAGCCGCGCGTGCCTCGAACGCCTTTTATTTCTTTCTCACTGTCTGTCTTCTCTACAGTCCTACTATTATTTTTATTGTTTGTGCGGAACTATTATTATAACTTCATATTTGTACAATCAAACTCTTTTCTTTGCTATCAGATTTAAGCTATGTAGCGTAAATATTGCTTAAAAAATGCCTAAAGATGCCAGAATGATAACATCGTATTGTAAAAGGTCATGTCCTATTATGTCCAAGTGTTGCATATTTCTTTTGTACAAAAAACAATATTGAATGCCGAAACAAATATTCAAAAGGCACTAAGTGAGTTCAGAAAATGTAAAAACTACTAGTAAATAAAAAATGAGAATTCCCCGTTATTGGAAAAATTGAACACTAAACTATGAGTAAGCATCGTTGAGGTGATATGTGTGTGTGCAGACAAGAAGCTCTGCTGTCGGACGAGCAGGCGCAGGAGGCGCAGGAGCTGGTGGCAATGTTGTCGCCGCATGCGCATGCGCACGCGCACGACAACGGTGTCTCGCTCAACGACAGCTACCAGTCCGTGCTCTCCTACGAGAGGTAACTATGTTCATAAATCACATATTACTTGGATTTTTTTACTGATGCAAATAAACCAAAACGTGTTTTAGTATAATATACATAATGAAAAAATTAAATATAAAAATATTGGATTGGTTTTTGACCCGGTTAAATGCATTATTAAATGTAGTATTTTTACAAGCTATCGCTGTATATATATATCCCAGCATTTACATCCACCGCTAGTTTTAGCACTAACGGCATCCTAAAGCTAATTTGTAAGGGCGCCTCGACTCCCGGGATAAGAGTGCTACTTCTTCCCCAATCAAACACCCAAACCCATACAAAGACACTATACCATGTGAACGATTGAAGATTTTTCAGGGGAAGAGTTAACAATCTAACTATTTATACCTCTCTATCCCGAACTCATACAAAAGATATGACTATAACACGTGACTCGTATTATCCATGGATTCAGTACAAGAGTTTTCACTATAACATGTGAATGATTGGATCGTTGAGGCCGTACAAAAGAGTTGTGACTATAACACGTGGCTCGTTGTATCCAGTATGCAGTCAGTGGACGAGAGCTACGAGTTCGTGTCGCTGGAGGCGGACAGCGGGCTGGCGGGCGGCGACCGGCGCGCGCCCGACGACGCGGCGCCCGCGCACGCGCCCGCCGACGACTGCGTGTTCGACCACTACCCGCCGCAACACCTGCGCGAGCTGGGCGAGGAGAACGGCATACACTACTTTGAAGACGGACACTTTTATACTGAGGTCAGATTTTTGTGTTCGTCAATAGTGAATATGTGATATTAATCGATAACAAAGAATAGTAAAAAATGTTGCTCCAAACTCGGTAGTATCCCCGGCCCCATTTTTTTTCAATTTACATTTCTACACACGTAGAATTTTCACGTGCTTTTTTGATATCAAAGTTGTTCAACGGCGACAGTAAATCGTTGCACCCAAATCAACGCGTAGTTCATGTGTTAAACCTATTTTATTTATTAAGAAAATCATCAGAGTATTCTTGTTATAGGTGGCCGGACTCCCACCTCCCGAGGAAGACGAAGATGACGACTATTATCCACCGGTGTTCGTCAAGAAAAACACCAAAGTCAAATTCAGGTATGTCTATTTTCTCATAGAATACTCATTACTGCGACATTACGTAATCGTCCTCAACTGTACTTTGTAACTTGGCAAACACTAACCGTTAAAGTGATACCACCATTGAGACAAAGATCCAATAATTTAACTGGTAACTACAAAAATGGGCTACTTACTCCCCAGCTAAGACCATTCTTGAAGAAGTTTGATAATATGAGATACCGCTAGTATAAATACGTCAATATAATGGTACTTCTAATGAACAATATAATTTAATGTCAATTTAAATAATAGCCCCCGTGGCACAGTTGGTTAAACGCCGGCTATGAAATGTGAGGCCCCGGGTTCCATCCCTGCACCGCAACAATTTTTTGTGTGATCCACCGGTATTTGTTTCGAGTCTGGGTATTTGTGAGATCGAAACTCGTAGTTTCTGATACCCACGACACAAGACTCGATGTTAGTGTGGAGTCAGGACCATGTTTGTGACAATTGGGTGTATTTATTTATTTATTGTTATCAGTACGGATCCGATGCGCGTGTTCTCGACGCACTCGGTGCGGGAGTACGATCGCCGCAACGAGGACGTGGACCCCGTGGCCGCGTCCGCCGAGTACGAACTGGAGAAACGCGTCGAGAAGATGCACGTCTTCCCAGTAGACCTGGTGAAGGGAGCTGATGGACTCGGACTGTCTATCATCGGTAAGGATAATTAAGATAAAGGCATCGCTGATTAATTTTTATTTGTATATTGTTGCGATAATTTGTATTTCATGAGTAAAAACATTTCTTTTTTATTTTAAATTATTATTTTGTGAATTCTAAACACGATACGATATGGTGTTTGCATATCTGATTATATTCAGGGAAAATTAAAAACATCAAAATGAAAATAATAAAATGTGACAACAGTTCACATGAGCAGACCACACATCATATTGTGCTTGATTCGAATTTTAATAAAAGATTAGCAATTGATTGTATCGTGACGTTGAGGTATGGGTGTGGGAGCGGACGCGGGGCTTGAGAAGCTGGGCATATTCGTGAAGACCATCACGGAGAGCGGGGCCGCTGCCAGAGACGGACGGATACAGGTCAACGATCAAATCATAGAGGTCGACGGCAAAAGCTTGGTGAGACTTCTGTTATTATAATTAAATCCTACGTTAACTTTCAGATTTGGGGCATAAGGGGCACTATTGATTGCTAGAAAAATCGTACGATTTATTGCTATAGTTAAAACATTAAAGTTTCATAGACAGTTTTAAAACCTATTTTAGTTATGGAATGTTCGAAATTCGTTCGAAAGGGACAAAACATTCGATAACTAAAATAACTTTTAACTATTAAAATATAGAAAACTATAAATCACATTTTTGTAACCCAGGTGGGTGTGACCCAAGCGTACGCTGCATCCGTTCTTCGCAACACGTCGGGGCCCGTCAAGTTCCTTATTGGTCGGGAGAAAGATCCAGAGAACAGCGAAGTGGCACATCTTATTCGACAATCACTTGCCGCCGACAAAGAGAGAGAAGAAAGGTAACCATGAAAAAAAATTACAACATTTTTTGTTAATGTTTACGGCATATTATTTTATTCTTTATGTCGGTGTGTTGTGTAATATATATTTATTTTCAATTAGAGCGGCTCGCGAGCGTCAACGTCGCCAACAAGTCGAAGAGGAAGAAACGAACCACCAACCACCGGTCGATACAGGACCTCCGCCGACTCGTCACCCAGAGATAAACGAACTGAGAAACTTTTTGCATGAGGTTAGAATACAAAACAAGTATTTCTCGTTATTTAGATTTTTTGTAATATATGTAATTTTATTCAAATTTAACTACTTAAACTAGACCTTCCCTTAGAGGTATCTTTGTTCTTGATATGGTTGCAAATACCACTATCATCAATTTCGACGATCAAGTCATAAGAGACAGCTCTATTAATTACTAGTGGCCCGGCTCGGCTCCACCGGGTGCGAATATACTTTTTTAAAATATTCTTTGAGCTATGTTCATCAGGTATAATGTAGGATTCTAATGGTGGAAATATTCAAATTGGTACAGTAGTTTCAGAGCCTATTCAATCCAAAGAAACAATCAAATATTTACTCTTTAATATTATTATTGTTTTATAAAATGTTTCTACGTTGTTCTCCCAAAGTTCGAGGAGTACATCAAAGCGTTTGGCCAAAGTACTTTAGTGACAGTCATAGGGTTCTGTCTACTCCATAGAGAGGAACTTCCTGATTATTCTGCACGAAGTATTACTGGCTTCTGTAAGAGTATATATGTAAGTTGATGGATAATTGGAGTCTTTAGGAATTACGCCGGTGCTATAAATTATAATGGGGATGGTATATAATAACGAGTCCTGGGATTTGCTTTATGCGGTGTAATTGTGTGGTGCAGCTGGTGGGCATGGAGTCCGGCGGCAGCAGCAGCTCGGAGATCAGCGGGCGCGTGCGCGAGTGGTGCGCCGCGCGCGCGCCCGACGAGCACCTGCGCCGCGCGCTCGCCGCCGCCGCCGACACCGCGCGCGCCGCGCACGCCAAGTACGACAAGGTACACGCACGCACCTGCACACCGCTTACTATTATACATTATATGAATATTCATCATGATATTCACTGATGAAAATGTGCGTTTTTTAATAACAGAGTCTGAACTCGACAACTTCATTGTTTATGCAACAAAAATGTTCATGATATCGTGTTTTTATTTAGGACCAGATATAATTTTGGTTTAATCTTGTATAAATGCCATTTGGACTGTTTATTTATAGACTTTTAATTGCACCAAAATATTAAAAATTAAAATTATTTGTTGAGTATAATTTGATCAAACAGACTACAGTACTGTAAAAAGTACTTGTTTCGCCATTTAAAAATATATTTATAATTAAAAAAAAGCCAATATATTAAATGTGTATGTGATGACATGTATACATGCAGGCGCGGCGTGCGTTGCGCGAGTGGCGGCGCACGCGTGCGCTGGTGCGTGCGCGCGAGGAGTGGTGGAGCGGCGCGCTGCGGGACGCGCACAGAGAGTACGCCGCCGCACTCTCCGCGCTGCACGACCGCGTCGCGCGACTAGAGGTCTTGCTGCTGGTCAGTACCGATCATGCCCTTATATTTATCTGCTACTGGAACAAACTTTTTATAACACCGCTTCGTGTAAAATTTCAGGAAACTCAAAAGAAGGCTGGCCTTCCAGTGATGTTACCGCACGAACCATCGGCCCGTCGTGAAACTCCGCCACTGCCTCGGCGACCCGACCCCGATCCTTTGCTAATAAACAGTGAGTATTAACAGTTTAGAATATTCAGTCCGTTGTGATAGAGCGTGTTCTAACTTTATTATTAATCCTCAGATCCGTGGAGTTCAGACAGCGATCTCTCGGACTTATCGCCAGTCGAAGATGAGTACGCTAAAGTAGATAAGTCTGATCGGCGCCGCGAGCCGCCCGACCTCGGCGACATGACTGCAACGACGCCTAGCGAAGTGAAACCCGTCGCGACGGTGACCACGGTCACCGCACCCGCGACCCCCGCTCCGGCCCCCACGGCAACCGTCACAGTCTCTACCGTAGCCCCTACGGTCACTGCAACAGTCACGACGACCACTACCGTCGCACCCACCACCTCCGAGTCTTTGTAAGTATTTTCAAATGAGATATAAAATTCACCAGTCTATAATTATTTCTAATTGAATTATCCATCTAAAATTAGCCTGGAAACCACGGTTTAATCGGTAAGGCAGGCTATTGTAACAATGCTAAGCAGTAGTAGAATATTATTTTTAATCTTGCATACTGTCATTTTGCATTACTTATCTAGCGATGTTCGTTGATGCAGGGTGTCGTCCCAAGCGGCGACGGTGAGCGTGGCGACGAGCGGGTCCGGCAGCTCGGGCGGCAGCTCAGGCGGCGGCGCGGGCGGCGCGGGGCTGTCGCGCGAGCTGGACGCGGTGGGTCGCGGCGCGCTGCTCGACACGTCGGCGCACCGCGCGCGCACCGACCTGGCGCGCCACCGCCACCACCACGCGCCGCACGCGCACCACGCGCCGCACTCCCCGCACTCGCCGCACTCGCTCAGCAACGCCAGCTCGGTACTACTCTCTGCTGTCTCCACCCGCACACGCACACACACGCACAATCCGTACCGCGTTGTTGAGCTACTATACTGAAAGGATATCACGAACAAAATCAGTGTGCGCGTATCAACCCTCGGTAAATTATGGAGACGCGAGGAAAGTTAGTACGACAGTGGAAGAAAAACAGAGGCAGAATAAGATAAGAAATTGCGGTACAGTACTGCAGTTTTCTTTCGCAAAGATTTTGTCCGTGGCGTCCGCATTACTAAAATATGTTTGAGTACCGCAAGAATCCACACCTGTATATATTACCATCTTGAGTAAATCTATCTGCTTACTGCTGAGGCTTAAGGGAATCTATTCTAAAAATCTAACATCACTTATTAAAATTCTTACTTGTCCTAAACAGGAATAATTTTCATGAATGTTGAATATTTATCTAATCTGTTAACTTCTTCGATTGTTTAGTATGATGGCCTGGACGACTCATATAACGACTCGGCCGACGAGTCACTCAGTGAATCTACGTCCGGAGCTCCACCACATGGCAGTACTGTAAGTATACAAGCAAAAACATTGTAATCGTACATACACATACAAAAAATGACAAGGCTTAGCATATACAAGTAAAACTACATTTACACTTGATAACAAAATGTTTAAAATGACAGTCATTGTTTTTAATTTTCACAGCAGCTTTTTTTCATTTTCATATCATAACCTCAAATATAATTTTTGATAGATATCGCACCAGTAAATGAAATTTCAAATTGGCTGCAATTAACTAAAAATCAAGACAAAACACTGGGCGAATGAGAATCGGACTATATAAGCTGAACGTAAGATAAATAAAATAAACTTAATTTATTATTATTAATAATAATAATATTTGGAACTATTTACAGCAACGAGACACGCGACAAAGCTGCGGCAGCTCTATAGGCAGCGCCACGGACGACGGCGTGTACTCGCGCGACCACCGACACCATCCCCTGTCGGGTGAGACTACTGAATAACTACGCTTCATAACTACCTTTAAAATTAGGCGTAACTTAATAAAAAATCTATGCAAACATTTATACTGATACTTTTGAATGTTACGCCTAATTTTATTAAAGAACGCTTACCGCAGTTTTGTGTTTAACTTTGTTTTGTAATCATAACCACATTTGTGCAAGCTTCACGCGTTCACAAACGCACACTACCAGTTTATTGATTCATAAATTCATGCGTCACTTGTTGTGTTCGTTAGGACAAATATGGGGCATATTAAATTATATATGTTTTCTAAAAATATATCTATAATATTTTATGTATTGAATTTATTTATTTAATAATAATTACAATAGGTACAAAATATCGGAAGAGTGTCAACAATTGATATTCAAAGTGTGCAAAAATAACTAGTGGGATGTATTCCTTCGCCTGTTAATTCAACACCATTGACCCTTTTAATAATTAGTCATCATAAGAATGGGAGGTAGTATAGAGACAGTATGTAGTTATAAAATCGCGCATTGAGCAACCGGGGTAGTGCGGGTACGGTGTGTGCGTACTGCGTGCTGACGGGCGGGTGTGCGTGTGTGGCAGGCCCGCCCGCGTCGCTGGCCGAGCAACTCAAGCAAGTGCTGGCCGAGCGCGAGCGCCGCCTCGCCGCCGGACACGAGCCGCCGCCCGCGCCCCACCCCGCGCACCCCGCGCCGCCCCCCGCGCACGCCGCGCACGCCGCGCCGCACCCCGACCCCGTGCAGCTCACCAACGACCTCGTCGACGAGATACGCCAGGCCGTCAGCGAAGCCAACGCCAGAGGTTCGTGCGCACTACACTCCCAACCACCGCGCCGTCACTACACCCCTTACATAGTGCCCTCCATTTTATCAATTCCAGTATTTTTTTTTATTGCTATTAATGGCGAGACTGGCATGCCTGCAGCATTCGCCTGATGGTAAGCGATACCACCGCTCGTGGATAGTAGCAAAACCAAACAAAATCATGAATTACAAAGCAGAGGCATTTGGCATTTCGCTGCGCTCGTCATCCTGAGACGTAAGATGTTAAGTCTCAATACGTCCGGTAGTTGTACCCAACCACTACGTCATTTATAAATAGGCTCCTTAATAAAATATTGCCATTATAAAATACTGCAACCACGAACCACTCCACACTAATTCACATGTATGTTTTAACACTTAGTTATTAATATGAACAATGCATGCACTCTTCTGTATTATCTGTTTAAATAAAATATACGTAGGGATATCTTTGTGTGGTAAAAGGGTTAATGGATTTGCTTCTTCTTAGTAAATATGTGTGAGCTTTCTGTTGTTTTTGGGTGATGGTCATAAACTTTAAGTATTAATTGTAAGGCCAAGACTTTGACTTTTTTTTCACTCCATCTTGTTTTTTTTATCTTTTCTTAAATCTTCCCCTGTGCTATTTATCTGAAATAATTTCTTGGGTATCTATGCAACAAAAAATTGAGAACTCTGTTATAAATTGTTCCGCATTACAAAAGACATGTCGACCTTGACGAGCATGTTTCAAGTCATACATTTATTGTAAATATTGTAATTTTAAATATCAGTGATGTGGGTTAAAGTGAGCTAAGAGTAGAGTTGAGTAAAGAAATGTAGTGATCGTCGAATGTCGATGTGGTTGTAGTGAAGAAAGCTCCGGCTTGTGTAGTCGGTGGCGAGGTGCCGTGGCAGCCGCTGTCCAGCGCCGTGTCCGAGGCCAGCCTCACGCCGCCGCCCGCGCCGCCCGCGCACCACCCCGTCAACCACTGGACCAAGCAACAGGTTCTACTCTCACACACTTTACCTACTTTTACTATTATCAGCTTTATGAAGAATGTACCTTCGTGACGATTATTAATCTTAGTTTATTTATATATTATTATAAGCCATAACTGTATAGGTAGTAAAGATAAACGAGATACTTATTTTAACATATGATTATTTATGCTTATACTGAAAATTGCGTATAAAAATTTGATAATCGGTGATGAGAAAATCTTAAAATATTTTGGTAAATAGGTGTCACCAAATGTAAATAAGGTACCTTTCTGGTAACGAGTTACTTGAAACATTTTATTCCGTCATCGCATATTCAATAACCGTCGCAATCGTTTTTAGGACCTTTGGCTATTTTGCATGTATTTGTAGTGATTAGTCCGAGTTGTTATATGTTGTTTTCGTACACGTTGGCGAGTGCAAGTGTATGTGTGGTCGGCAGGTGTGGCAGTGGGTGTCGGGGCTGGGCGAGGGGCTGGAGCGGCACGCGGGCGCGCTGGCGGCGCGCGGCGTGGACGGCGCGCTGCTGCTGGCGCTGAGCTCGGCCGACCTCAAGCTGCTGGGGCTGGGGGGCGACGACCGACGCCGCATGAAGCGCCGCCTCAAGGAGCTCCGCGCCGCCCACGAGAAACACCTCAAGGCACTCAAAAAGGCCGAAAAGAAAGCCAAGAAGAAATAAATCCAAGCCGACACCAAAGAGACTCGTTTCACCGGACTTTGCCGCCGCTTCTTGATTGTCGATATCACATTTATCATACTGGTGTCTTGGGAGCTTTGACGCTCTCCCGTGCCGATGTTGCTGTTCGTTCTTAAGTTTCCTCTTCTCTTCTTGATTTTTTCCCCTCCGCTGGACTGCGCGGTCCGGCTCTGTGTGAACTGCCTTGTGTGTGCTAGCGTATCGTTTGCGCGACTACTTGTGTGAAGAGCAATCACAGTGATTAAACTAAATCTTAATGAAAATCTAAAACTGAACACTGTTTATTTCTTTCCGTTATGCTATTCTTGCCTGTCCTGTCGGCATTTAATGAATTTATTATATTAGTTCGAACTTATGTAGTTACGTTCTAAATGGTTAGAAAAAAGTAATTACTTAGGAAATATTTATGTGACTGAACCCGATTGAACTGTCGCCGGTGGTGGGCTTGAGCTGTGTCTGATAGCGTACGAGTGCCATCTGACCCATAGCTTAGAGATTAGACACGTTAGTGCAGCTTCTAACGAAGAAACGAATACTTTTAATCGAAAATTAGACGTAAGTAAATATTAAACAAACGTAATTCATTTATCTAGACTGTCTTTGTATTTAATCATCAGATGTTTTGTTAAAAATTTCATTGTTCCTACATTTTGTATTAATTGCGTCAGTTTTTCTTGAAGTGTGAAGTAATGAACTGTAGAAAAAACACTGGCTCAATCTAGTCATAAGAATGAATTAGCTGTTTGAAGTCATTTATACGATAACATTATTTTTTTCTTGTCTTTAGTAATTTCAAATGTAAGATTTAGGATAAAACTTTCGTGTATAAAACTTCCGATTGTATCGCTATAGTTTATACTTTATCAATGCAATGCAATTTAATTTTGGTAATTTCTGGCATTTATTTATATTGTTGCACAAAATGTACTTAGTGATATGGTGAATTCTGAATAATCGCTTGTGTCGCTAACTATGTAGTATATCTCAAATTGTGTAGTAAAATAACAATCGTCAAACGTGATCTCATTTCATGTAAGAATTCAGATTAATGTCTCGCACGCGCTACAGTATTTGTACTATAACCACAGACATCGGGATCCTATACTTGTGAAATGTCATCATTCATTTATATATACATTCCAGTTAATTAGATTCCCTGTGTGAGATTTGATGGTTTAGATCAGCTTTATAGTTTCCTTAGGCGACAAAAGTAAATTTGTTTTATGTGAGTGTTATTCTATTGGTGTATTGTGTGTATGTTGGGTTCCGTAGCTACCGTATATCGTGTAAATATAGTGTGGAGGATGAAGGCGGCGTGAGGACGCGAACGGCTCCACGCGCGTGCTGCTGAGTATGCACTGTACATTTAGACTATTTATTTCATTTGTAAGACATAACAATGTAAGTAGAGTCCATTAATAATTGCCAAAATTGATCAGTACTTTTTGTTTTGTTTTTTTTTTTTTAATAACTTTCCCTTAAATTATTTAAATATTTATTTCGGGACCAAATTAATTTATTATGAAGTTGTTTTTTATGTATTTGGGTGTGTGTTCAGGAGAAAGATTTATTATTTATGATCTAATAAATAAACCAAAGTCTACATCATATTGTTTTTTACTTAACTTTGTCTATATGTGTAAGAAATATAAACTACATTTAGACATTTGTTTTTTTTTTCTCATAGTGATACAAAATGATTTGTGCATGTTTCACAAAAATATTTATTTTAATTCAAAGTTCATTTAGCAACAACCTTCTTTGTTTTTTTACTTCTTTTCCTTTTTTTGAACTTTTTATTTGGTGGTGGATTTGATTGTTTGCTATTCTCTTCAGCATCATCATCTGCACCATAGCTTATAGCAACATAGGCTCCTGGTTTCCTTTTCACAGGCAAAGGTTTTTGTACATTTTCCTCTTCCTCTGAATTATTGCTTTCCTTTTCATCTTCTTCATCTTCTATTACATCATTACTATTATCTTGTTCATCATCTGATTTATCTTCCTTCTTAATAAGATGACTTTGTCTATTCAAACTAACACATGTTACTCGACAAGCTGCATTATATGAGCATATTTCAGCTAATTTGGAATCATCTACAGACCATACTTTCAATTCCCCAGAACTAGATGCAGAGTACAGCATTTTATTTTCATAATATAAACTCTTTACCCGTTGCTTGTGTCCATGGTAAGTCAAGGCCTGTGTGTCAGATATGGACACAGTAATTATGTTACCGGTTTCCAATCCAACAAATATTCTTTCATCATTCAACCATTGTACTGTGGTAGGTTTTGAATTGCATGTAATGCGTTTTTCTAAGCCAGCTTTACTTATAGTCCACACATCAACAGTTTGTTGTGAAACCAATGAAAATCTGTCTCCTCCAGAAGAGAATTTGATTTCAGTAGGCATTGTGACTCCTTTACTTGCAAGATTGATTGTAAAAGCTGGTCGTCCCTTAATTAAGTTCCATGTTCTCAATGTTTTGTCACCTCCAATGCTTAGAGCTAATTTGTCAGATGGATGAACTGCAATATCAGTGACAGGTTGCCCTGAAAACAAAGAAACAAAATTATATAGGTAACTCATAAAAATAATTAATTCTCACCACATTGATTATAAATAACCCACATATTACAATTTTCGACATGCACCTTTTTTGGTGAGAGCTAAGCTGTTAAGTTACCCTTTTCGTACATAACCCAGGGGAGATCAAAAGGAGTATGTAGGAGAAAACAGCTTTCCAGCCTGGCATGCTGCAAAAATTAAGGGCAGCACCAGACATCCCAGGGTGACTGGTGCCCTGATTGTTTAAAAGAAATATGCCTGATGTCTTGCAAGCTGTACAATTAAATCTCTTATTTAGTGTGAAATTGTGTGTCATTCCTAAACTTGATATACATTCATATGTATAATATGCACACCAAAATTACTACACATACACACATTAACAGAAAAATCATATTACCATAGAACATAAAAATTACCTCCATGTGCTTTTTTCCAAACTTTCTCTATCTGCCAATTTCCTGTCCTTGTGACTATAATAGCTCCATCGTCGCTGCCAGTCAGCAAATGTGTACCACTTTTGGTGAATGCCACGGCGTTAATAGTTCCATCGTGATTCATTAGCACTGTGTGTTCTTTACGAGTTTTTAGGTCTATTATGACAACTTTGTCGTCTGTACCGCCTGAGGCTAGGAATTTGCCAGCGATGGATACGCATCGTACTGACGCTGTGTGAGAATGCGTAGCGAATGTTTGTTTTAGCTTCTTTGCCTAAAATTATAGTGTCTACATAAATAAGCGGTCGAAAGCCATGAAAATCGTTTTCAACAGTATTAGCATACTTACTTCTTCTTCCGTCCGAATTGAATACCCGAGAAGGAATCCTTCATAGGTCCCAACAACTAGCTCATCCATATTTACACAAAAATATAGTCAATAAAAGTTATTTATAACCTTTTATCACAATTTGAAACTCAAGTTTGTAAAATCAATCACGGGACACCTGTGCAGACCATGCTTGTACTGACACTTGACAGCTGTCAATTTTAGTTACAGACAATAAATTACCATGAACTATAATTAGAACTGTGTAACATAACTACGTACTGCGGAATTATTGGTTGTCAACCAGGCTCCACAACTTTTCGGAGACGATATCGCTCATCTCTTCTAACTCCGTAGGCCGGTCGACCAAAATTTATATCACACTTACAATATATTGATTCATATCAACCTAGCAGGCTCGCTATTGTGTGTAGCTCGCATAAACAAAAACTATCAAAAAATTGTGTATAAGACAAATCGAATGTGCAGCCTCATCAATGATTAAAGAATAAAAGAGGATGACGCACAAAAGTAGTACTATATATTAAGTTATAATTATGTTAGGAGTATCGACGCGGAATTGTACATTTATGTATCTGTCTCATTTACACAAAGCTAACTTGTCCCTTAATGAAAGAGACAAATAATAACTCCATTGTTCCGAATATGGCAATATTTTGTTCACTAACCACGCTGAGACCGCCCTTGGCCCAAAATGACGCCATTTTTCTTTTCTGCATGTAATGTCAAACTGTGGCGTTATCTGTCAATAGGAGTAAACAAATCTGCACAATCAAAGAATTTCGATTTTTTTCATTGTTAATCTCGTGTCTTAAGTTTGTTAAGTTTGCTTATTAGATTAATTGTAATGTTTTTAAAATGCCTCAGTGTTGTGTGAAAGGATGCTAGTCGAGTTCAAGCAAAAAGGACCCCAAAATTTCTTTTCATAGGTTAGTAACTGTTTTTACGAAATAATAACAAATATGTGTCTAAATTTACATTTTGGGTTTGTTTTTATCATTTATAATTGTTTAAGGATCTTGTTGATTAAGTTTTAGACTCTTCTAAGCGTTATTTATACAAGTAGTACGAATAACAACCGTATTGTTTGTTAACACACAAGTTTAGGGATGTGATACGAAATTATTCATATCGATATTATCATTTTTAAATATTTTGATGTTTATTTTTCAAAAAAAGAAATAATAGAATATATATATTCAGAACGACAAAGAAAGTGAAATTAAATATATTTTTTAGATTACCTATAAACATACAGACCAGGACAAAATGGATACAAAATATCAGTGGCGTGCCTAGGGTTTTGGAATAGGGCAAGCCCAATATTATTTTAGTTTTAATACATATTTATTTAGAAGGAAAAAAATACTAAGAACGACGAAATCGAATTTACGGCGCGGCGGCAGACCTACCACACTATCTGTACAATATTAGGATTAGGTAATACAAATATAGATAGCTTGTGGTCATGCAATCGTAACTTTTTAATGCACTAACTACTGAGCACTTTTAATACCCGGCATTACACTAGCACAACGATAGCTACTATGGTCCCGTGTTTGACTGCGCAGTTAACCAAAATTGCGGACAGAAATTGTTATAAATACATTAAGGTTAAGTTTTTACAAGTAATTTTAATTACAAGTAATAGCATGCCTTTTTGAAAGGACCACAAACTCATTGAAATCATTAGAATTAATCCAAACATTCTAATACACAAGTGTCCCTTGAAAAATATATTATGTAACACGACTGTTTAATAACCTATGTGAAGGGGAGCATTTAGAAATCGAATTACGTAGTTTAGTAAACTGAACCGATAAAATGCCTCTTGTGATTTACCACGAACTTAAGAAATGCACAAACTCGGCGTAGTTTTCGCGCCAGTTTCAATATAATTGAATTAAATTACCTTTATAACGGCAATGAACACTTTCACCATCACACTAAAACCATCACAGGAAACATTACAAATCATTTTCGTATCAAAAAGTTTAAATAACATTAAAAAACGAATAATTAACCTACAACCGAACTATTTACAATTACACAAATACTTATGAAGTTAGTAGTAATTCGTACAGTATTGCTACTAAACGAGAAAATAAACATTACAACATGCAATTATAATTTATGAAATAAATATAAAAACCTCATTATTTGTATTTAAAAAATGATTAAATAATTTTAAAAAAGAACCAACATAATAATAACAATAAATATAATTTAGTAAACAAATAATGTTACACATCGACGACCTTCAAACGTACGATGTTCACTCAAAACAATCCTGTAGTCAAAAGCTGGGCTTTTGGTTTAGTACTTTAATGCTATATATAAATATCTGTAGCTATACATTCGTAGTGCCAGAGTGTAGCATTTCACCCGTCAGTGTGAAAGAGATAGCATGCGTTGCCAAAAGCCTCGTAAAAGCACACGAGAGAGAAAAAGGCAGATATATATTTTGCGCGTACCGTCTTTAAAAAAACCGTGGAGCCACGTTCAACGTGAGAGGTGAAATTATTGAATGAATTTATTACAAGCGTTGCGCAGCGCGGTCGGCGCTTCGGTTCGCCATCGCAGGCGCGCTTCATTGAAGAGCGCCATGCCGCGACGGAACGCGGTAAATTCAAAAATGGTAGATGTTTCGTAATTACTGTTTTGTATTGAATGTAATGGTTTCGTTCAAAATTTAGTATATACGTATTAAGTAGGGCAAGCCGGGCTTTTGGGCTTGTATGGAAGTACCGCCACTACAAAATATAGGAAGACACTATTGGAACCCTTCAATAAATACATTTATTTGTTGTTTACATTTTGAAAAAGACTGCATCAATAAAACATTGAATTTAAGACCTTATGGACTTTTTTAATTTTAATAATCTCTAAATTGGTAAAATTAATAATTAAAAAGTGATATTTTAAATTTGCCGTTAATCATTTCGATACGCGACGCTAATGGTTGCAACACAATGTGACGACAGCGTACACGACCTTAGCTTGTTGGGTGCATTATTTTACGTTTATTTTGCACGTTGATGTTTGTAAAAAAATTAAGAAGAGGTAACAATAAAATAGTTGTTGCGATTATATGTAGTTTTCTTTTACGTCCACATTATTTTATAAATCAATAAATAAATACACCCAACAGTCACATACATGGTCCTAACCCCACATTAAGATCAATTAGGTCTTGTGTCGTGGGTATCAGAAGCTACGAGAGAATTTTCGGCCTCATCAATATTTGTCCCCGTGCGAGGATTGAACCCGCAGCCTCTCGTTTCACAGCCGGCGTCTAACCTACTGCGCCGCGGAGGCTGTCTTATACACGCAGACGAAGTCACAAGCAAATTATAAATATTAATAAAGTTGTATTTTATCTCACGTGTGTATTATTTGACACAAATCCAATCCAATCATCAGGTAAAACTTACCATGAAATAAATCATAGTATGAATAAAATATCAAAACATCGAACTATTTTTATCGGATTTAATTTTGAATGACTTTACTGTCTAATCCTAAAATCCCCTGTTTATACTCAATTGACATGTAAAGCGAAAATTAAAAAAGTTATACAAGTTTATACACTGATATTTATGTACATTCAAAGTTTGTCAGTCGTATTTATGCCACTATTGATGCATCGATGTCGATAGAAAATTCGGTACTAGCGTATCACTATTTTTAGGGGCGGAGCCGCCGCCATGTTGGTAAAACAAAGGGACCCGTGTCACGTGACCTTATGCTCTATCCTCTTTATTCTATAATCATTGAGCCTCATAGCTCTTTAGAGAGAGCGGTAAATTTTCTGACTATTCTTTGCATGCCCTTAGCAGACACTTCTATGATTCTATGATGTTGGTGAAATCTACTGTTGGGTCATGAAAAATTTCCGAAAATTTTCCAAATGAAATTTTTCAATTTTTCAGAAAAATATGAAAAATTTCAGATTATTTTTCCGATATTTTTACGTAACTTCCAGAAAAACGGGGTGAATCGAAACTCAGGGAGAAATAGAAAAAAAAATATTGTTTGTTTTTTCGTGTTTTATGAACCAAATTGATTATATTTTTTTTATAATTAATGCTTTATGACTCTTTTTTACAAATTGCAGCCATTACATTTAATCCCTATCACGAATTTGGACTTTACAGTATTACAAATGCATGTATTTTTACTTTATTAGCAAATTTATTACGAATATAAAACAATTAAATCGATTTTACGATTAAAAAGCAACAATTAAGTTAAATAATCGAATTTTTCCATTATTTTTCCATTTTGACATTTTTCCGAAAATTTTCCTGAAAATTTTCCGAAAAATAGAATTTTTCCGAAAATTACACAACACTAGTGAAATCAATAAAGTTGAATCCACTTACTACCTCTCTTCTTACAGCTCGTACAGCTCTTTTTACTAAGTACATTTACTCATTCATTAGTATTGAATGAAAATGTAAACCAACTTCGTCTGTAAAGGATCGAAAAAGATTAATTTTCTTCCTATAAAATTTAATGCTTCGTTTTATATCGGCCCATAGCCGTCCATTGCTGAGTACGGGAATCATTTACAATAGAGACCTCGATTAATATGCTGTATTATATGCTCGATTAATAGCACTATGCTGGCCTTGTGCGGGTTGGCGGACTTCACTGACCTACGATAGAAATTATTGTTAAGGTCTTTATGATATGCAGGTTTATACGCGATATTTACCTTCACTGTTAAAAGGCGTGGTAGTTGACTATAAATTACTCCGAACTCCGAAAAGTAAGATTTTTGACCTGGTATTCAAACCCCCAACCACTCTTTCGTCAACACTTTTAGTCAAGTTTAGTTTTTTGGTTATGACTTATGAAATTACCATTTCCCTGGAACTATTCACGCAGCATCTTTATTATTCTACAAAAGTTAAAATTAACGTGGGAGATGAGGACTTCCATTATTTGTCCAAACTGTTGGTGCCATTGCCAATTGGCTATTTGACTAATTTCTGAAAAGTGTTTTAAAGTCTAGATATAATCACTCTATACCTCTTCAAACTATTAATTTATTTTTAAAGAGTTGTTTATAACGAATAAACATATTTTTCAGTTTTATCATCATATATGTCACCAAAACGGTAGGTCACGTGACTTTGAAAACGTTACGTCACGCTTTATAAATGGTGAATGATCTTAGTGGCAGAGATGAATGAAAATTGTAAATCGTGACATCACACGCTGCACAATGACAGCTTGTCGTGTTTTGTTACATTTAATCAACAGATAAAAAATGGCAAACTTATTTTAGACATTTTAAATATTTATAATTTAGATAAATGTAAATAAAAATACCTATAATTATTGTTTACCAAAAAGCTATCATATGCAACACATTTTATAATTTATTGCCACAACAGTCAAATACCCAATTTCAATATCTACATTCTACCAGTTGAATAAGCAGCGACGTTGGTGCAACTATCAACCATCGACCAAGACGACATCATGACGTGTGGAGTCAGCTTTATTCTGAAGTAAGTGCGACGAACGTCTGGAATTGGGTATTTGACTGTTGTGGCAATAAATTATAAAATGTGTTGCATATGATAGCTTTATGGTAAACAATAATTATGGGTATTTTTATTTACATTTATCTAAATTATAAATATTTAAATTGTCTAAAATAAGTTTGCCATTTTTTATCTGTTGATTAAATGTAACAAAACACGACAAGCTGTCATTGTGCAGCGTGTGATATCACGATTTACAATTTTCATTCATCTCTGCCACTAAGATCATTCACCATTTATAAAGCGTGACGTAACTTTTTCAAAGTCACGTGACCTACCGTTTTGGTGACATTTAAGATGATAAAACTGTAAAATATGTTTATTCGTTATAAACAACTCTTTAAAAATAAATTAATAGTTTGAAGAGGTATAAAGTGATTATATCTAGACTTTAAAACACTTTTCAGAAATTAGTCAAATAGCCAATTGGATGATCTATAACATTAACCACGTTCCATACTAAACTTATGAATAATTCAACAACAAGCATTTTGGACATATACGTAATCATCATGCATACAAAGGAGATAAAACATGTTTAGAAATCTTAAAATAGTCGCAACGGAACAAATGTTGCAAACAGCGGCGAAAAAAATTGACAGCGTCAAGTGAAAGAAATCTTTACCAATTTATTTTTTGTTCACAGATCGAATGGATAATTGTGTTATTAATAATTAATTGCGTAAATTCTGTTTTATAATTTGATAGCGAAAGCACAATCACCATTCTGGTGAGTAAATTCTATGAGTTGCGTTGGTAACGCTGGGTTTTATGAACCGTCTGGTGCTATCGATCTTCGCGGTGCGCTTTATTCAGTGTTTATTTTTGCGAAGGATTCCCAAAAGAGGACGTATTTGGACATCTACAAGATGGATTTGGCAGAGACGATGAAGAGTGTGCTGGCGAAGAGCACGGGTAGCTCGAGTTCAGCCGCGAGTACGTCCACCGCGGCGGCTCCGCACGGCGCTGAGGGATACGTGACGGAGAAACTCTACATGCTGCTGCAACTGTACTTGCAAAATAAGGGATGGAGCCCCAGCATAGAGCTGTTGCAATGTTTCAGTGATCTTAAAGAGTCATCCATGCTGCCCAGTGCTGCTTACTTACAGTGAGTTAACATGTTCTCAAATAATTATTTATATGTGGGGTTATGAGGTGATCACGAACATCACTATTATTTATGTTTAAAAAAAGTATTGCAAAAAGGCTAATAACATCTTAAACATGATGGATTCCTATTGGACTAAATTTTCTCCAATTATACTTACACAGTATATTTAAGTAATAATTCTTGTTGCAATGTATCATGAGTAATAAGTAATTAGTAATTATACTCTTGAAAATGTGTGTTTTATAGAATAAGAATTATCAAATAAAATATTTGTTTTAGAATGATGGCTTCAAGAGTAGGATTGGACACTCAGGGCAGGCTTATACTTCGGGAAAATGGTAAAATAATTCTGCCATATGAACACTTTGCCAATGCTGTTATGCTTAAGCACATGAATGGTCCTCATGGGTTACATCTAGGCCTGGAAGCAACTGTTAGAGCAGTGAGTACATTTAATACTTGAAAAAAAATATTTCATCAAATTATTGTTTGTGGTTAATTTAATATTACACATAAATATAATGCATGATTTGTATTAAGTGCATTGTTATTATGCGCCTGACTAATGTAATTACTATAAATAAAATATAAACAAGATATATACGTCCCACTGCAGGGCATGGGCCTACTCTACAATCAAGAGAATCGATTGAGAGTGGTTAGGCTGTATAGTCCACCACGCTGGCCTAGTGCGGGTTGGCGGACTTACATACTGTAGAAAATCTTTAAAATCGCTACGGTATGCAGGTTTCCTCACGATGTTTTCCTTCACCGTTTTCTATATAAATATAAGGTTTTACAAAATTTCGTTTGACTGCCTCGGTGGCGTAGTTGTATTACGGTACGGTTACAAAGCTGAGGTTTCGGGTTCGAGTCCCGGGTCGGGCAAAGTAATATTGGATTTTTCTATTCATTATCAGCCCGGAGTCAGGAATTTGTGCCCGATATGGCGATAGGCTCGCCCCCTATCAAATCGTGGGACGGAACATACAAGGCGAAGTGTGGGTGTCCTGGTGGCGCCTCTGCCTATCCCATCGGGGATAAAGGCGTGAGTTTATGTATGTATGTATGTGTCGTTTACTACTTTAGTTAGTAACCCAAATTATGCACATATTTTTTTCCTAAACAGGTTGTAGAATCATATACAATTGGTAGAGAACAATTTGGAATGGAGAAAGAGTTTATAGTGGAGGTGGTGCAAAACTGTCCCAACCCTGCTTGCCGCTACTACAAGAATCAGCTTGAAATGACACAGAAGTCCATACAGCAGCATCTCTCGCAACAGCCCACATATATTCCTGGTATGAATATTTAAACAAATATGAGACTATGAGGCTATTTATTCATTTATCTAATAGTGTGGTCCCCCTTATCATTTACACAATAAAAAATGTTTTACATATTATCACTCTCTTTACAGGGGCTATAATCTTCCTTCAAAACTTTTGTCCAAATGAGAATGTTGTTGATGCACATTTTAATATTGCTTCATTTGTAATTGTGTTCATACTAAAGAGAATTAATTTATTGATAGATAAATCATTATGGATTGGATAGGGTACTACAGGAAAGAGGTTGTATTATCATACTTTCTTGTTTTTACTGCCATTACCAAATTAAAATATAACATCTATTTTACCATGGTTACCACACATTTTTCAAATAAAAAAGGCAAAGTACATTTTAAAGTCAAATTTTACTTTTATTTTGAAGATTGTTACAAAATATTTTTGACTAAGATCTTGAAGCTAGGTTTTATTTGTTTGGAAGAGTTACAATTTATTTAATGCAATATTTATATTAAAACTGAGAGCCAATTAGGGGTACTAATAGATCAAAGTAAAATAATATTATGCTTTTATTGTTATCTAGATGATGCTCCGCTTATGTAAAAAATGTCTTGCTAATTTAGTTGCAATTTAGTTATAGATGCCAGTGTAGTGCCACAATATTTTTTCATTATAAATTAAACCAGTACAAATATTTTGAGGCTGATAAATAAACATGCTCTTTCTAAAAGGCGAATATTTTTTTTTTATTTGCGAGGGTGATTTTCTTTACAATAGTAGTGATTACTGTAAAGTTGAGAAGGTCACTAAAATCGGCAGATACGGGCGCATCAAACTTGTCAGATAGCCAAGCAGTGGAACGTCTGCTGCGCGGCACAGCACTAGCACAAGATTACCAACTGCCTCTAGCACCCCACCTCGCCGCTCTCAGTGAGTTCTTATGTAAAAATCTACCCTTTTTTCCAACGTCCGACTTTTCTCCCGAGTGTAGCTTATTCTTGCGTGTGATGGTGTACTCAGGAAATTTAATGTCAAAAAATATGTCTTCTACATATTACTTTAGGGCAATTCATAATATACATGTTGTTTCATTATCAGATTGGAATGTTTAGAAATTAGGTTAAAATGCTGTCCCCATTACTTTAGCATAGGTACAACATGGTAAGTTAAATAACTACTGCATTTGTTATGTTTTCGCACATGTTTGTATATGATTACAGGTAACCTTACGGGGGAGAAAACTGACCGGCGAACCCAGGAGAAGTTGTCACAGCACCAACAAATGCTGCTTCAGCATCAGACCAGATCTCTCGGTCACCAGTCTTCCATTGACAAGTACAGTCACTCTCAGCAACGCTCTTCAAGCTCGTCCACATCAGGGCTCGAATCAAAGTCTAAGCATCATTACAGTGATGAACACAAACTTACCGACTTCTTGAGGTGAGATGACGCTATATCCTGACATGTAATTCAGAATTATAATAAGTATTATATTTTAAGTTATTTTATTTCAATGTGATTTTAAATATTCTTTTTTTTTTATTGCAATGAATGGCGAGGCGAGCATGCCATTCGTCTGATAGTAAACGATACGACCGCTCATGGACAGTAGCTAAACCAAACACGATAAATTACATGTCAATATGCTTCGAATTTCACTGCGCTCGCCATCCTGAGACATAAGATGTTAAGTCTCAATATATCCAGTAGTTACTCTGGCTACAATGTCCTTCAAACCGGAACACAACAGCGCATTTGCCATTTACACTGCTGTTTGGCGGGAGAAATAGACATTGCGGTGGTACCTACCCAGGCGGCCTCTCACATATGAGACACCTGCCACCAGTGTTACCATTTCTTCAGTTATCTTTTAGTGGTGTTTTCATTAAGTCTACAGAAATGTATTATTATTAAATTAACCATATTTATTCTTCTTTTGTTCATCAAAATATATTACGACGACGATAAAGTGTCGAATGTACATGCAGGGCCAACTTAGAGACTCTGGAGTCTCTGTCGGGCGGCGGCACGAGCGGCGCGGCGGGCGGCGCGGGGAGTGCGGCGGGCGGCGCGGGGAGTGCGGCGGGCGCGGCGGGCGCGGCGGGCGCGGGCGCGGCGAGCGCGGGCGGGCAGGAGCGCGTGGTGCGCGCCTTCGCCGAGCTGGCGCGCAACCTGCAGCGCATGCGGCCCTGCGTGCGCCCCGCCATGTGCAAGCCCTACGGCAAGCAGAGCGAGCAGCTGCAGAAGAGTCTGGCATATTCTATATTTTTATTATTTTAATTTATTTCTTAAGGAAAACTTACAACTGCCATAATAACAACAGAAAGTGTAAACAGAGAAAAGGTCAATTACAAGTTTCCATTTATATGAACTGTATAAAAAAAGAAGGTAATCTCTAACCATATCTATAACTTCCCTCCAGTCTTTACTATCCTCCTCACTCTGCCCCCTCAGGCACTTGCTATAAGACATGAATCTTAGAAGATAATTTGTCACACATAGTTTGTTGCGTTGTATGTGAATTATGAACAGTAGCAGCTATGATATAGGCCTTATCTCCAATTTTGTGACAAAATTAATTGCTAATTGGTGGACAACTGGATTATTAAAATTGGGTCAAAGTTTCAAGCTAATCATAGTTTTTTCTGACAACTTATATATTTCTATTACCTATTATCAGCAAACCACACCGACTTTTTCTCAATTCTTGATTATAAAACAAAATATTATGAAAATTAAAATTAAATATATTTTTACAGTTCTCTTGGACACTATTCAGTTGGTGCAATCGCTACGTAGCTACCTACCTCCGCCACATATTCAAGTCACTTCTTGGAAGAATGATGACAAACTGCGGTAAGCAACATTTTAATTTCTTCAGGTATTACTCCGTCTTTATTGGAGTGTAATGATTTGAGAACAATAAACGAAATAAAATTTAAATTAATGTTAATTTATTTTTGTAGATGTTAAAGGACGAAGTTGTACGAATTTGACAACAAAAAAAATGAAGACTATATTTACAATCAAAAAAAGAATCAAAAATAAATTAAACATTTCGTTTTGACCGGATTCTCATGAGCATTGACGAACCCGGTCAACTTTGGAGCGCTGTAACAGCGTGTTAAATGAATGAAATTAAAAAAAATCAGGGAAAAAATTTCCTCAAAAGATTATCTACAAGATTGGTCTGAGGTAATTTTTTTGTAAAATGTGTAAAAAGGTTATAGAGCAAAAAATACAATTTTTATTAACATTTTCTCACTTTTTTGCTTATAACTTCATTAATTTTTAATTTAGGGCAAAAGTTATAGAAACATATTTGCAGGCAAAACAATTTGCTACAAGTTATGTCTTTTCGAATTTTTTGTAACACGCATAGTTTCTGAGATATTAGTGGCGGTACTTCCATACAAGCCCAAAAGCCCGGCTTGCCCTACTTAATACGTATATACTAAATTCTGAACGAAACCATTACATTCAATACAAAACAGTAATTACGAAACATCTACCATTTTTGAATTTACCGCGTTCCGTCGCGGAATGGCGCTCTTCAATGAAGCGCCTGCGATGGCGAGCCGAAGCGCCGCCCGCGCTGCGCAACGCTTGTAATAAATTCATTCAATAATTTTACCTCTCACGTTGAACGTGGCTCTACGGATTTTTTAAAAGACGGTACGCGCAAAATATATATCTGCCTTTTTCTCTCTCGTGTGCTTTTACGAGGCTTTTGGCAACGCATGCTATCTCTTTCACACTGACGGGTGAAATGCTACACTCTGGCACTACGAATGTATAGCTATAGATATTTATATATAGCAATAAAGTACTAAACCAAAAGCCCAGCTTTTGACCACAGGATTGTTTTGAGTGAACATCGTACGTTTGAAGGTCGTCGATGTGTAACATTATTTGTTAACTAAATAATATTTATTGTTATTATTATGTTGGTTCTTTTTTAAAATTATTTAATCATTTTTTAAATACAAATAATGAGGTTTTTATATTTATTTCATAAATTATAATTGCATGTTGTAATGTTTATTTTTTCGTTTAGTTATTAGTAGCAATACTGTACGAATTACTACTAACTTCATAAGTATTTGTGTAATTGTAAATAGTTCGGTTGTAGGTTAATTATTAGTTTTTTAATGTTATTTAAACTTTTTGATACGAAAATGATTTGTAATGTTTCCTGTGATGGTTTTAGTGTGATGGTGAAAGTGTTCATTGCCGTTATAAAGGTAATTTAATTCAATTATATTGAAACTGGCGCGAAACCTACGCCGAGTTTGTGCATTTCTTAAGTTCGTGGTAAATCACAAGAGGCATTTTATCGGTTCAGTTTACTAAACTACGTAATTCGATTTCTAAATGCTCCCCTTCACATAGGTTATTAAACAGTCGTGTTACATAATATATTTTTCAAGGGACACTTGTGTATTAGAATGTTTGGATTAATTCTAATGATTTCAATGAGTTTGTGGTCCTTTCAAAAAGGCATGCTATTACTTGTAATTAAAATTACTTGTAAAAACTTAACCTTAATGTATTTATAACAATTTCTGTCCGCAATTTTGGTTAACTGCGCAGTCAAACACGGGACCATAGTAGCTATCGTTGTGCTAGTGTAATGCCGGGTATTAAAAGTGCTCAGTAGTTAGTGCATTAAAAAGTTACGGTTGCATGACCACAAGCTATCTATATTTGTATTACCTAATCCTAATATTGTACAGATAGTGTGGTAGGTCTGCCGCCGCGCCGTAAATTCGATTTCGTCGTTCTTAGTATTTTTTTTCCTTCTAAATAAATATGTATTAAAACTAAAATAATATTGGGCTTGCCCTATTCCAAAACCCTAGGCACGCCACTGTGAGATATCACCAAAAAAGTGTTTTCACCCCTTTTTCCAAGATGGCGGCCGGGGGGCAGGGGTGGCGACCCCACAAACTTGAGGTTAAGCTTCTATTGACCCCCCAGACATGTCCCAAAAATAAAATTACGTCCTCTAAGAAATGCAATATTCGGTAAATTGTAACATTTCAATGGACTAAATCGGCTTCTGGTGATAAAATGGTCAAATGAGTCTATGATCGTTAAATATTTTTATGTGATTATACAGGTGAGTTTTTCAAGTGGGCGTGGATGGCCAAATCCGAATCTATGAGGAATATCGAAAAATCGTGAAAGGCGAGCCC
Source organism: Deilephila elpenor (assembly GCA_949752805.1). Taxonomy (NCBI): domain Eukaryota; kingdom Metazoa; phylum Arthropoda; class Insecta; order Lepidoptera; family Sphingidae; genus Deilephila; species Deilephila elpenor. The sequence continues at coordinate 8,432,282 of OX457107.1, read as the reverse complement.
GATTTTGATGAAAACTAAAACTGCATACTTATTATTTATTTATTTTTCATTTTTATTCTTTACTGCACACACAAAAAAAAACAAAAGGCATACAATATTTTACAGATAAAATTAAAGAGTACAGTTGGCGGTCTTATCGCCCTAGACGATTTCTTACAGACAACCTTTGGATGGATATAAAAAAAGGATAAGAATAGATTTCTGCTAGCCTAGCGAGGAATCGAACTAAATGATTTTGAAAAAAAAAAAACATTCTGTATTATAACACTATTCGATAATGTTGCTAAGAAGGATCAAATTCTGTCAAGTAATGACCTACGTTAAAATAAGGAAAGAGGTAATTTTAAGCAAAATCATTTTTTTCTTCCGTTACCTTAACACCAAGGATCCTCGTGTTGGGAATAGAACCAACAGAAAATAACTCAAAATTGTTCGCAGCTGTTATTTATAACGCTTCGTTACAAATGCCTGGCTTTATTAGTTTACATTGATAAAGCTACCTCCTTGTTAAAGATTATAATTGTTTTTTTTGTAGACCATTAACAGTGAAGAAACCATATACACCACATTTTTTTCGGTACAAAAGCGCAAGTTTCAATTTTCAAAAGCTTCCTCTAGATAAGTACTATCATAATGAATTAAATGCATATTAATATAACAGAATTAAATTTATTTGTGTATTTTTTTACAAAATTTTAATGATATTCGAAAAACTTAATAATTCCGCTCCCAGCGCAAGGGTACTGGGTGTGAAGGTAACGGGGAAAAAAATATTATTTTGCCTAAATTGACCGCTTTCCTATAGTTTGCCATATGACATGACGTCCCAGAACTTGGTTCTTATTAGCAATATTATCGAATGGTGTTATAACACAGCATGTCTTTTATCTTTTTCAAAATAATCTGATTTGATTCCTTGTTTAGCATATTGGTTTATCAAAAATCCAAGTATCCAGTTTTAATTTTCATCAAAATCGGGCTCGGCTCGAAACTCCTTTCGGCATTTTTCGATATTCCTCATAGGTTCGGATATGGCCATCCATGCCCATTTGAAAAATTCACCCTGTATATGGTAAATTAATTTATTCATTATCATTACGATGTGCTAAACCTAGGCTTCCATAAACTCATAGACATCCTTGAAAGGGTCGTTAACTTTATGAAAGCAGCTTGCATCCAGCGGTGTCCAGTGTTATCAGGGTATTAATATAATTATTGTGAATAATTTTCCTTATTCCAGTTCGAACAACATGGATGAGTTGGAGAGTCGCAAGATAGTGAGCGGCAACTAGCCTCCGGAGGGACACGCCGCCGACGGCTGAAGGTCGCGGTGACGTCACTACGCACTACCCCTTCCTCCCCCACACCCACACACCACGCATCTCTACGTATTTACTGCGTAGTTTATTCTCACGGGTGGGTATGTCGGCACCCGTTCACCATCCTGGTACAATCTTAAATATATTATTCACATATTTCTTATGTTAGAGTGGATTGTTTTTGACAATAGCATGTCTAAATTATGAGTTAATTTGCAACAGTTACCATTTTTATTAGTAATTTGTTGTATTTTTAACGGGTAGCGATATACACACCAATACTTTTTCCTGTTACCTACAATTATAAAGGGACTCTCACATCTAAAATGTAGTAGTGTGCACAAATGTATTAGCCGGTCTAATATTGAGCTTTTTTGGATTATTCAATTGATTCAATTTGGATGTTTCAAGAGAAGTGCGTTGCGTGTAGTAATTGTAAAATTACTAGAGATGAGTTACTGCGGAAATGTAATGTTTGTGGGTGGGGACGGGAGATGGTAACACATGGGACGTGAGGCAATCACATCCGTATTACTTCCTAAGTTGGTTTTTGAATTAGCGTTCACTTTCTCTCTATCTCGTTATATTTGTGAATGTACTTTGCTTTATTTGTTGTTTTGTTCAGATTGTATCGATATCACATTATTATAATTTACACAAGGTATACATCATATAATCTGTTACGATTAATTACAATTTATTTGTATTTTATTTTTTACGTTATGAGACTTATTTTTGTGTGTTAGCGTATATATATTTTTTGTATCGTAATTATACAATACGTCCTAGTTGGTTTAAGTGTATTCTCAGTTTATTGTCGTAAGTGCATTATTTACACTGTGATAGTGGTGTAATGAGAGTAGGTCTGAGCGAGGAGTAGACATCAATGTAGATTAGTTGTGTGTAGTGGGACTGCGTTACATTGTGTTATGTACGTGCTACGTATCTATTAGTTGTGAAATCATTTAATAAGACACGCGCCGCCGCGCCGTATTCAATGATCTTGCAAACTTTCGTCTTAAGTTTTGTTCGCCGTGTCTTGTCTCGTGAGCGATAGGGAGGTTAGTATCTTATTGAAGACTGCAATTTTTCACGTTCGTCTTAGCTAATGTTGCCTGTGGATGTATAAAATTAGGTTGGGTAAGTTGTGAGCTGCACAAATTCGATATGTTTAATGTCCGCCGACTCACACAGACGTGTTTGATTGTGTGCGTGCGTGTGTGTGAGTGAGCGGCGCGGGTGCGGTGAGCGAGCGTTCTGCTCGTTGTTTGCAATGCAACTGCGTGTGAAATATTTACTTCCAAACATCACCTGTGTGAAATAATGGACTACGTAAGATTAGTGCAATAATAATTAGGCAAAGCCTACTTTAAATTTAAAATTTTGTATGTTAGTACTGTAATTCTAAATTATATAGCGTATTATGAGTAATATTGGTGAAGTGTTGGCGAAGCGTGTTGGGCTTGGAGGTATTAATTACTTTGATTTATGACGTAAGTGTTTCTCTATACGTTGTATTGTTGTACATCACTTTACGTTACACTATTGTCGAATCTTTGATGTAAGCAGCTTTTTATTTTACGATTATGTTGAATGTTTTTGATGGCGTCGTGTCATGGTGGAAAGTAAGGGGATACACATAGATCTAATTCTCGTATAATTTCTTAGAGTTATCCCAAATATTGTAACGAGGCTATTGTTTCAACAACAACTAACAATCGTCTAGTATTAAGTCGATATAACTGCGTGAAAATTATTCTTGGTCAAGTATTATACATTTCCAAAAGAATCTCTCTCTGTATTAGAATTAAGCTTTCTAGTCAAAAATGTTTTTTTTTGCATTTTGTATTTGGAGTTCTATTTTAAAAAAACTATAAAAATTAATTCAGCCTACTGATCGTTCACTCTATCCTGAGCTTTGTTACGTATCTCGATAAAAAAAAGTATTGGCTATTTCGGTTCGAATGATCTCAATAAGACAGCGCAACTCTCCAACGTTATTGTCGTGCAAAGGCTGCCTTTTCTATTTTCAGTAATATTATATTTTTAAATTTATAATATCTTTCTCAAAATATTGATATACTTTTTATCCTTTTTATAAACATCACTGTAAGAGTAGTTATATGTGAATATCTTTGCGATTAAAAGGGTGACTAACTAATAAATTATATTTGTCTTGGTCTTCAATTATCTAAAGTCGTTTGTGTGCTCGACCTGATATTAAAAAAAATATCTATGTCAAGTTGGCTCAATGTGTTTTGATCTAAAATTGAGACTTTAGTTTTGCTCTTTTATGCCAATAAGCTACACAAAACTTAAACGGTACCATGATTAGTTTTGTTAGTTAATCATCCTTTTTAAACAATTTATAATTTGATAGATTATGGGCATCTGTATTCTGTGATAAAATTATTCAAAATGTAATTTTGGCTTTCAAATTACAAACAATTCAATTATAATCAATTTGTAATTTTATTATTTTCTGGACAATAACACTGTGTTAAATTTTGATATGTTCAACAATCAAGTGTTGAATTGTTTTATAACCCTTAAGCTGCGGCCACTTGTCTCTATACTATTATATTAAGTATGTTCGGAGATGGTCCAGCTAATTTATTTGGCCTTGCCATGTTATTATATTTTGCCACTTTCGGTTGTAACATGTAAAAGTGTATTTTAGTGAAGAGAAGCAGTGCTTAGAAATAAATATATAAATAAACTAAATGTTTTATTTTTCACCACTGACCAGCACTAAATTTATTACCTTTTGAAGTGAAATTTCTTTAGCCCGGTTATTTTAAAATTCAAATAACAAGAATCCGCCAAAAAGTGATACAAAAAGTACTAGAGCAATCGAGAGAGGGATGAAGTTTCGTTAAACTTATGCCATCAAAATGCAGAATGTTTCTCTGACCACAAAAATGTTAAGGCGACAGAGAGGAAGGAGGTTTTGTTATATATATGTATGTTGTCAATATGCGCCAGCAATATTTCTCAGAGCATAAAAAGTACTAGGGCGACAGAGAAAGGACGGAGGTTTTGTTAAACTTATGTCATCAATATTCGCAATATTTCTGAGCGCACAAAAAGTACTAGGGCGACAGAGAAAGGAAAGAGGTTGGATGTTAGAGATGACTATTTATAACATAAGCTTAACGAAAATTCATTTCGTTCTCTGTCGCCCTAGTACTTTTTGTGCTCTGAGAAGTTTTGGCATATTTATGACAGGTTTAGCGAAACCACCTTGGTTTTTCTGTCGCCCTAGTACTTTTTGTGCTCCGAGATGTTTTGCGCATATTTATGACATAGGTATGACGGAAACCTCCTTCCTTTCTCTGTCGCCCTAGTACTTTTTGTGTTCTCAGAAATGTTGCGCATATTGACGACATAAGTTTAACAAAACCTCCTTCCTTTCTCTGTCGCCTTAGTACTTTTTGTGCTCTCAGAAATATTGCGCATATTGACGACATAAGTTTAAAAAAACCTCCTTCCTTTCTCTGTCGCCTTAGTACTTTTTGTGCTCTCAGAAGTTGATTACATAAGTTTAACGAAACCACATTCCTTCCTTTGTCACCCTAGTACTTTTTGTCTTTTTTTAGTGTCGCTTTTTCGTTTCATCTAATTTTCAAACCACAGCGATCCTAAGAGCTTATAAAAAATAAAAGGCACATATTTTTTATTACTTTATTTTGCACATTCAAATTGATACAAAACGCTAGTGTACATATTAAATAAGAACAGATGATGAATTTATAATATATTAAAGGAACATAAATATTGGAATGTACAATCTACACTTTGGACGAATATAAATTTCGTGGATTGAAATATTTTGGCACAATTGATTCTAGCAAAAATATCGAAAAAATATTAATTTTCTCATGTAATGGAACAATACAATGGATTACGCTATTTGCGTGGAAAAAGTAGAAAACGTCATAAGTAATGAATATAAGAAAGTGTCTTAAGATATAAGCTACACGATTATAGTAAGGAATTGCTAAAACATCTATTCGATGTCTAAAATGTGCGTCTAATATAATTAGTGGTATATAATTATGAATACTTTACATAAATGACACAAATAGATAAATACGATATAATGTAAATTTTAAGATACGTCAAATGTATAATATATATTTTTTAAATATTTTTCTTTCACCGAAAATTATGAAATTCGTGTTAACAGCCTTAATTTTACACGACAAACGTTGTAAACAAACGTTCGTAGCTATTAGTTTTGGTTTTTGTATCCAAACTTTATAAGTTACATACATTTAATATTTCATGTTGAAACCACTATGGGTACTTTGCCTAATTAGTACTTTTAATACTTTTTTATCTATTTTGTCTCCGAACAGAGCACTAAATAAGTTATATTTTATTAATAAGAGCCGTGTGATCTATGTGATAATAGCAAGCAAAGTGTGCACACGACGTCTATAAATATAATTTCAATGAGAATATTGCACAAGATCGTGTATATAATTTATATGAAGTATAGATTTCGCTTGCATCGCCGAGGTAGAGCTAGAGTATATTTAATATAGAGGGAGCGCTGGTATTTCAAAAACGTAAATAGAAGTTGTGGGGCTGGCCCACTTTTTTGCCCTCCTATTTGCTGACATTTGACAGATTGTGTAACATGCACGAATAGTATAAAAATAGTATAAGGCTATTAATTTCCACCCAAAATTGGTTTAGACGGATAATAACTAAATATACTTTCTATTACTAGCGGAATTTATAGCAATGTCTCGTTATTTATTTCGTTCAATTTTAACATAGCAGTGCTACCAATATTACGAACAAGAAAATATCTACGTTTTTGAAGACGCAAATGTAGGACAGTGCTATCTCTATATTTTATATACTCTTAGATGCTACGTATTTATTTTCACCTACATAATAAAATTGAATGAAAGCGGATTATGCTAAATACTGAGGAATGTATGACTGCACCATATAAATTAGTTACTTCGTCAATATTCGTACGTGCAGAAATAAGTAAAACCCCTTGAAATATAGGTCTAATTGTTTATAGAGACTTGAAAATACAGCAAACAGATACATGTTATTTCGATAGTATGTAATAATTCCACGACGTTGTGTGACAAACAGCGGTCGCCATAGTGACATGTACGAATAACCAATCACAGATATAGAAGTTCGCGCGTAAATGACGCGCATGGGGATTTGCTAAAATATACTCTCGCGTATCAAAACTTCATCTGAACAGATACATCGCTGTAACTTATTTAAATGGTACTACAATAATAAACATTTAGCAATATGTGAAAATGCAAAGTGTGATCTTGGTAACTTAAACTTATGTTTACTAATAAAATTAATGTTAGGTATATAAGTATTGCAATATAAAAAGATCTTAAACTATTGACAATTGGAAATATGTGTTCTTTTACATAGTTGAAATGTTTTAGCGCATTGCTCGTCTCCTTAGTTAATATTAAGAACTCTAAGTGCGTCTATGATTAGTGATAAGTGATGGCAACAAAGAAAATGCTGGTTGGCGATACAACGCACTCTCAATGCAAAAACGTTACAACTTAAATGTGTATATGAATTTCACTCCACTTTAATTTCTTCTGTTACGATTATTTTTAAGAATGTTTCAAGAAAAACTTGTAATATCCATTAGTTATATGAGTTTCATAAATAGATACAGTAGAAAAGTACAAAAAAATCCGAGTAGTATTTTTGCATTGATCGTTGAAAACGATTGATCGTTATCTGGTACGTATATCAATATAATAGAATCGAGTATGACGTGAGTTCACGTGTGTGGTAATGACGCGGGTTTGAACACGTACACGGAGTCGTCGAGCCAGTAGTAGGCCTGCGCGAAGTCTCCCTCGCACAGGTAGGGAGCGCGCGCCCACGACCACAGCTCGAAGCCAAGCGTGCCCATGAACTCCACGAATGACGACACTTGGTCTTCAAACGTCATGCCCGAGATTGGGAGGCGCTCTTCTGGCTTGTGGTCAGCGGTTACTGAAATTTAGTTAGTAATATTTTTTACTATTAATGTGTTTTTGTGATCTACTGCTGTTAGTATTTAGGTGAATTTATCTGTTCTGCCTCAAATACTAAGTGAATGAATTTACGCTTACGTGAAGCTGGTACAAGAAATTTCGTACAAATCAAGTTTGAAGTCTTATCTTTCTAAGTGGTTATCAAAATACTAACATTTATATCAATTTATAAAACTGGGAGGTCTTTGCTGTAAAACTATACTATGCATGGGCTAGTTCTATTGTGGCTGTGATAAGTGATTGATTCCATTAGATACTCTCTTTCTAGTTTGCTACAGTTACGCAAGCAAACAATTTTTTGAGTAAATTCCTACCTTCCACGTAAGGTTTATAAGGCAGCACGAGCGCGATAACAAGCACTCCGGTGGGCGTGATGGCGTCGCGCGCCTGTTTGAGCATGGTGACCGGCTTGCTGCAGCGGTCCAGCAGGTTGAGCATGCACACCATGTCGAACTGCTGCCCGCGCCACCACTCGTTCGTGTCCAGCAACCTGCAATGTAACAGCAACCATATATTAAAACTGAGAGTCAGATAACAAGGTAACTACTATGGATTTCCTGCAACATCGACCATAACGATGTTGGCCTGTTATGAATTGTCTTACTATCAATATTATTTTTAATTGGCGGATGATTAAATACGCTAAAAGAAGAAATATCCAATATGTGTACATGCATGTTTAGCAAGTGATGTCTTTGCAAAAGGCATTAGTGATAAGGTGGCGAGCAGTCGAAACATTTTAACTCCAATAATTCTGGAAAGTATAATTAAAATCATGTGGCGTCTAAATCACTTAGACGTTGGATTAGAGCAGGTAGAACCAGAAGAAGCAGAGTAGAGATTTTTCACTCTAACACATCTTGAATACTATCTATTGCTACTAAGAGGAATGATCATTCACAATACGTACGTGTATCCCTTCTTGGCGAGCGTCTTCTGCATGCTAGCGGAGATCTCAGTGGCATAGTTGACGGAGTAGAGGCTGGCGAACCGGCGGCTGACCTCGCCGTCGCCAGCGCCCACGTCCACTAGCGTGCCCAGCCGGCCCTCCGCCGCGCGGGGACTGTCCTGCAGCAGCTGCCGGACTTGCGCCTCGGAGAGTACAAACATCGAGCCGCGGCCCAGCCATCTGAGGGCAAGGGAAATACAGTTTAAAATTGATATGACCTTAGCTACTGTGTTATAGGAGGACTGAAATAAACAGGGTTCTACTAGTACCACACCAAAGTGTTGGATGGATGGAGTTTGGTGGCGCGTAGTCCAAAGTATTTGGAATAGTAGTGGGTGCTGGATTTTGGTAATGTTGAAAATAAACTTTTATCATCCTCACCTGAATATGTGACTAGTATGACTAGATGGGTCAGTAAGCATCTAAAGCACCGCGCAACGATGACGTCTTTGGGGTTTTCAATGTCAAGAATGGAATAGGAAGGATAAGAATCAGAATACATTATTATGGGAGAAATGTTACTTGGCCGTTCAGAATATCTATTCATGGACTATACGTTACGATAATACGGTTTTCATCATAATAAGTTATTATTTTTAAAGAAAAAAGTTAGGGCGGACGTATTACGGGCAGGCGGATGCAGATAATGCCAAGTAGGTATGAAAATGCGAAAACTTTACTTGGATTTCCGTTGCTTTTGATATTACAGATATGAAATTATACATTGTTTGAAGTTCTCAAATGACGGGAACCGCCATATGTAGGGAAGCACGGCCAAAGAGCACAATATAAATGTATGTAATATTGATGGAAACAATGTCGGTCGCATTAAATAACAAATTGCAGTGCACTTCGCCCGGAGTGAACATGCGATACTCTATTACCGGCTCCGTTACAGCGCAGCGCAGCTATTAATTTCGCCATACAAGTTAATTGTCAAAATAACAAAGTTCGCTCATCGTTCCAGCCTTCTAATTTAGTGGAAGGCAAGTTCTTTGAAAACGATTTGTGAGCCATTCGCCGTTGATCTAAGCAACAATAGCGCAATTATCCACTACCGTCGATCGTGTGGTGGTGGCCGTTAGAAGGTATTTCGCGTTGGAGCCGCAATTACCGGGGATAAAGTACAAAGCGCGCTGCAGGCAACGGCGCTGGGCGTCTAACGCCGTGGCGCGGTGTGTGGGGTGTGCGCGGGGTGCGGGGTGCGGCAAATTGTGCGCCCGCGGCACCAGCGCCGCCGCGCCGCTCGCCGCCCGCGACGTCTTCATCGCGCTCCGGGCGAGCGGCGAAAGTGGATAATGACTGGTAAATCCCGCTCTCATTAGCTGAGAGCGAGCGTCGCACCGTTCGATACCAATTCGTCTTCGTCGGGTAAAGGGATAATCGGCGCCAGGCCGCGGCTCTGTTATTAGCCGCAGTACCATATACCACGCACGGTATTATCCGCCGCCTCCGGCGTCTACTCCGCAATTACTGTAACGCCAGTGCACTTTGTACGCTCGCGGTGCCCTGTTAGGACAATCAGCTGGTCGCACTGCGGACTATCAAAAACTAATCGCTCAAATCGAAATAGTTATCTAAGGAGTTAACGAATTTGACGAATTTTTACGTTGGGTACGGATTGATTGCTTTATTGTAACGATACTGGAAGGTACAAGCTCCGCGTGTTAGTTGATACCTACAAGAAGGTCCCCGCTAATGAATATTCGACCAACGCGTTAGCCACCGCGCGCCATTATGTGTCGTCACTTCAGATGTTTTTTCGCGACTCCGTGAATTGAATCAGCAAAAGTAGCATTATATACGACTATTTTGGTGGTTGTGCTAATAAAAGTTACACGATTAAGATATTATATCATCATTGATTGATATTTAAAAATGCAAATGTGTAGATAGTGCACTGTGCACCATATAAAATGATCGCAAAGGTGTCGTTTTCAAGTCCGTCGAGTCTGGTACATATGTAATTCATCAGAGCGCCGTGCTCGGTGCTCGGCGTGTTATGATCGGGAATAGGTAGATAACGGAAACCATTCGGAAGAGCGCAGTATGTCGAATGAAGTTGAAAATTGTGCGGCAAGGGGTGATGTGTAAATCGAGTAGAGCAGTAGGTGGCTAGGCGGCGCGGCGCGGTGCGGTGGCGGAGTATCTATTTCAATAGAATGCGGTGGCTTGCAACAAGGAATCCGAAGCGGTTATCGAGGACGGAGGTGAGAGATGTGTCGCGGGGCGGCGGCGCGGCGGGCGCGGAGTGCGGACTCGTATCGCGATTGCATCGGAGAGCAAACAAGCGGGCGGGGTGTCGCCCGCCAGCTCAAATCATATTACCCCCGGCCTCACACCGCCCGGCGGCCGCGCCAGCCGCCAGCAGCACCACACACACGTCATTTGTGTGTGCGTCGCTATGGCAACGGCCCGGGCCGTGCATGATATTAGTAGTACGTACTCCGTACTACGTGCGAGCCTCATCTCCGCGTCTCAGCATCTCGCGCGCGTTTAAACTTAACGCGCCGCCGAACCGCCGGCCTCCGCGGCGCGCCGGCAGCCGGCTCGCGCGGGAAATTAAAACCGGTCCCGGACCGGAAGGCGCAATCTAGCCGCGCTTTTCGTCAACAGGGCCGGCTGCAGGCAACCGCCAGCCACACCATGTCCACACTTTGTAATCCGTCTTATACATCCCATGCAACATTGGTATCTCGCTCGGTATAAGGTCGTCCCTTATCACACCTTGGGACGTTTATAAGTTTAATTAATTGAGGATGGTATTATTGAAATATTTGTCTACCTCTTTCGCCATTCAGACTTAAATTAATCTATTTGGTTCAAATACATAGTTACTTAACTGTAAAGTATATCTCATTTAATTATTTACCTACTTTTCACTTTATAACGTAAATTATGTATCATTACTTTCCTTCAAACTATTTAAAACCAGTGCTTTCTTTTAAAAGTTTAATTTCAAAAACTGATTTCCATAAATACGAGTACAAGTATCGCACATAATATTCTGGCATTATATAAAATGTCCCTAATATTATTTATATAAGTGGAGTGGACGCCATTCATCAGTGTCCTCTTCGAAGATACAATACAAATATACATTAAAGAGTACAAGATGATGTGCCGGTATTATGTACCATGGTGACACATTATATAAGAGTACAGCGCTGATACAGGAGGGGCCCACCCCCATATGTAGATACCTACACATTTGCTTTACTCAAAGACATTGTCGCTTTCAGGCACCTCATTAGAGCGCGTCCCATGTGAGCCTACCCCCCTGCTCCCACCCCGCGCCGCCTCCGCCCGCGCACACCCCCGCCCCGCGCCCGCCACCCCCGACACCCTCACACACCACCCCACACACAACACTCGGAGACGAGAGCAATTCTTTCTGCGAGCTCGCAAACTTGGATGGATAATTACACTCAGATAAGAACTCAGCCCATTACGTGCTTTACATTTGCTGATTTTTGAATTCATTCCATTTTACTATTTCAATGGTAATAAACGCGAACATTTTTGAACCATTCTAAAAACTAATTTGTTTAAACTTTATATGCAAGTTAGGAAACATAATGAGTAATCTCTGGAAGGATCAATACATCTAAGGCCTAAATGTCAGTGTTAGAGCAAGAACATAAAGATGCAAGCAACGGCTCGTGAGGATGTTTTCTAACATGTGTTTCACGTTGCGCTTCACACGCGTTCCGCGCAGCGTACCATTCACATTTACATGCTTTATGGATTTGTTTCCCTTTTCTGCATCCTGTACTTGTCTACATTTAGTAAGCAGGTATCGTCTAGTTCATGGTGAGACGGCTTAGCGAGTCGAAGATCGCGGATTCGATTCCAGGGCTTTGGTAAAACTCTTTTAAGCCCCACTTGTGTATTCATTGTTGTTTCTTGCAATAACAATATACGAAAATATAACTAGATAATCTACGTACCTGATCGTTCACCGATGATGTGTGAAAAATAACACTGTAAATCCAGCACTGAGACCAGTTTAGTGGACTAAAGCTAGAAGAAATTCCCAAAAGGGTTGACCGATCGTGACAACATGAGAAAAATAATTTTCATAAAGGAGGTAGAAAAGAAACCTTTTAAATCTGAATTAAAATGTTGATTTAATGGTAAGCTACCTGCCATGTATTTATATCGGACATGTTTGTTGGTCTCTTCAAAGTCAACTATCTAATACAATGCTTAGTGAGTATCAGATGTAAGTTAAAACCATCCAGTAGATGTTGCCACTAACTTTACTTGCGATGTTGTTACTTTCGTTACATCATGAGTTACAATAGTTTGGATCACTTTCTTTCGTGATCCTTTTTCAAGTTCTAAAAAGCATACAATATTGCATATCTTATTGCTTGTGCACCTTACATATACTTTAGGAAGAAAATAACGGTTTCCTAATAATCGTCATCAGTCTACGTAAGTCCATTGCTGAATGTAGACTTGGATCTTGGATATTTTGGGGGCTTGACAGGCGACAGTTGCTTTACCGGCGATTTGGCGAGCACAGGACGTTGTTTCTCTTTCTAATGCCGCTGCTGGCAGTCATACTGTCATTGAATTACTAACGAGTTGGTTAGTCCACCATGGGTCTGTCGCAACTGGCTTCAGTGGCATAGTTGGCTATCAATGGGATGCCGCAGGTACGACCATCGCACCGAGTCAAAATACGTACTCGTACATATATATGATCCAGAGACGTTTATTTGGGTATGGATGTCGTGAGACCTAAAAGTCTCTCGTAGTTTCTTGTACGAAACAAAATTTGCATCATAGAGTGGGCACATAACTATTTATTTATTTATTTTTAATTTATAATTACTTATTGTACACAAATTTTATAAAATAATTTTACAATTAAGGGACTTAGAGCTAAGTATATGTAGGTATCTATGTGATTATTGGGTGTGTTTGTTTAAGAATAATAAATAAAGATGAATTAACAATTTTTATTGAAAACCTTCTAATACCTCTTCAGAATTAGGTTCAGATTGTAGTTGCACGTAAGTAGGCGCTCAGTAATAGCCATATTTTGTTTGTATCGTGTTGCGATTCTGCCATACGTGCAAATAAATATTTAAGGTAATTTCTCTATCGCGAGTGAATCTCAGGGCGACGCGACGTGTGTAAGTGTCGCGAAGGCCGCGGCTGTGCCTGGCGTACGCGGGGTAAATATACACATGATAATTCCAAAAGTTTCCGTCTGCCATTAGGGCGCAATAAAAATCGTATGGTACGGCGTGCGCTGCACAATGGAACGTCACACGAAGGTGAGGCGCAGCGTGGCACTACACCGAGCGGAGCGGAGGCGGCAGCGGGCGCGGGAGCGGGCCGCCCGCACTCGGCACTCGAGCCGCAATAAACTATAAAAAGTGGATAGTAAAATGTATAAACAATGAGAGCACGGTTAAAACGTTTTAGTGTTAAGAGTGGGCCCATAAACCGTTGACACGCACGCGTAAAATATTAACGATACCTACAAGAAAAATGACGACTATCAATGTTGGTAGCGATTTTCGGTCGCGGGGACGCGCTACAAATAATGGCCGTACCAAATTTATACGCGGACCCGAATTGCCCCGATTGAATATTTTACTAGGCCACGAATGCGTCGGACGATATTTTTCCATTTCACCGCCCATTTTTACTATCAATTGCTTAGTTTCCTCTTTAATATTATTGTACGTGCGACGATTCGCTTCGGCCGCCGTTCGCACGTTTTCACAATGTTTTTGATTTCTTCACTTGAACACGCCGATAGCTGTTTTTCGCTGTGAGAGTACGTAAATACTTTACGGCATTTAAACCGTTTCCAATATTTCGGTTTCTGCAATGCTGAGCGCACAATGGTATATTAATTTCTTTCGACTAAATTATTCGAACCTTTAGGCACCGCTCGGCTGACAGTTTTATATTGTTTGACGGACTTTAGCGTTTCGGAAACACAATAACCTTTAAAAGGTGTGAAGGCGTGGGCTCAATTCGAATCTCGGCGAGGGTTTAAAATAACTTCTCGGAGGCGAATGGTTTATTGCTTATTGAGTAGCTCTGACGAAACGCGCCTTCGACGATAAAACATGGCCAGAGTGGAATCTCACTCAATATCACAACATGTGCGGGGACATTGAAATTATCGGCGGTGGGAGGCGCGCGCTGCGCTGCGGCCGTGCGCACCCGCGTCACAAAACGAGAACGAGTCGCGCAGAAACAATGCCGGCCGCAGCCACAAGCGGCAGCGGGCGGCGGTGCGCACGCGGCGCGGCGGCGAGCGCGGACGCGGCGCGCGCGGCTCGTTAGCGCCCGCCGCGCCATTGGCCGGCGTGTGGGGGCGGGGCGCGCGACACACTGCGCGCACGCAAATAGCGCGCACCCGCACACGAATTAAAACAATAAAATGAAAGTAATAAAACAATGCGAGCCACCAACAATATACACTATCCAAACGGTTAATGGCCGAGCGGAGGCGGCCCACAGTGGGTCGAAACGGCTATTTTTGTGACATAGGATTTTTTTTTGGATTTTCCAATTTTTTTTGACGCCAACGTTTTGATATTATCATTCCTTACACTATTCATTCTTTGTATTTTTTTGCTTAACCCTATAATTTCGGCAAAAAAAAATATTTTAGGTTTTTAATGTATGGAACGCACTATAAAAACCTTAATTTCAACGAAGTCCTGCTAGATCCTGCGTTGAAACCTTATTTTTCTGAATCTTGGTCTGTTCTACTATACTTCTATACTTCGAAAGTCTGCATCGACCTGCAACTTTTTCAGTTATGCAGTTCGAAAGAAATGATAAAATTCAATATTTCCCAAAAGATTTTTTACAATTATCTTCAGTAAATTTGACACATAAAGATAAATAATTAATCTAATAAATTAACAAATACCAAGGAAAACTTGTATATGTGCCGTGCCAGATTAAAAAAAAACAAATGATGGAAATAACTAAAAAATAATAATAAAAAAGGCTAGTATAAAGCCTATACCTATATACTACTCACTATCACTACTGTTTTGTAGATCTTCTAAAATACTCTCTACATTAATAAATTCTAAGTCTTCTGGTTTTGATGGCAAATGCAGAAGCTCTTTAGCTTTTGTTGAGAGAACCATAACATGTTTTTTTGTCATGCGTGATCTAAGACTTGTGATCTTTGGATCAGATGACAAAAGGAGATTATGTAAGATGTCCTCATTCGAAGATATCCTACTAATTTTTCGGGAATGATTTTCCCTATATTTTCGGAAGTCTTTGTTCCGTGCTTCTGCGGCTTCTTCCGACAGCTTCCCAATGGGTATAGCCCCAAAATGTTTAATTATGTCAGCCCCATGAACTAATAATTTATGTACACTGGAAGGCATATAATACCACGGATATAAATCAACATATAGTTTTGCGGTTTCGGTAGAAAATAAAGCGAATTTAGTAATATCAACACGCTCTCCAGACGCAATTGTTTGTAGAATGATATAAAAATTCTCTATCAACTGCTCATTAATGCCAGTGATACGTGCTGTCATGGCTGTATTTTTAAAAAATCTTCGAGCTGTATTACCATCATTAGTGGTGCCTGCTCCTTGCTTCACTATACCAATTAGCAAGCCACATTCTTCTTTAAATTCTTGTTGAATTGCAGACTTTCTGGTCTTCATTTTCTCTTTATCGTCACCCCTGCAGTTCCATTTCTTAATCTCCAAACGGTAAGCTATGTGGAGTAGGCACTCCATGCATCTTATCCACGCATGCAATGATGACAATCCATACTGGTACATTTCTTCATTCTTAGATCGCAGTTTGTGGGATTCCAAATTATTCATTTCTGTTGGTTTCGCTTTGCAAATGTCACAAACTGCTGTTGAAGTCTCAGAAAAGTATGAAGTTATTTTGCCGTCAATCATTGTCATCATTAATTCGTGGGCAATTTTCACTTTCCTAAATATAGATGGCTGGAGTGCCTCGATTTCTCCTGATATACCGGCTTTTATAGCTGCTACAGTAATTTGTGTTTCTTTTGTGAACGTAAACATAATGGGACGACAGTAAAATGTGGATGAACTTCGATCGTTTTCCCATAAAACCGTTCCATCATCATGTTGTAGTCTTATTGGAACAAGACTTGCCATAAATATACTGGAATCGTCCACGCCTACTTCAGAGATCTGCTTATAATTGCTTTGCCCCGAGGATCCATCAAAGCCCCATTTGCTGATAAGCTTCAGGTCAGTTGCAGAATCTAAATCGAACTCAATTGTATCCAAAAGCCTTGAGGCTGTCAAGTTGAGCAGAGCTTACAATTTAACTGATGCCGTGCAATCACTAAATGTCATATCCTCCTTTCTTGGGTAACATTTCAATTTTGCTTCTTTTAATTTATAATAAGAAGGATACAATTGAAAGCCTTTTTCGCTTGCTGATTCTCTTAGGTTTATATATTGTGCCTTCGACAAATTTAGGGAAACAAGTAGCGCCAACGCTTTATCAGCAGTGTATGGAACATATTTTTTTGCATTCAAGCAATTATTCACTTTTGTTATATCTTCTGGATTTTTAAGTAAATGGTTTATTATATTAGCGATGGCTTCATGTCCATTACATTTCAGTGTATTTGATGTAGCTGCAATTAATTCTTCCTGAGACAAATTATTTTGAATTTGGTCTACTCGTCTTCGTTTTTGTCTGTTGGACAAATCATCGAATGATTTTCTGGGACAAATCAAAGCTGTAGAAGCTTTCGATGTGGATGGAGACAGATTCTCAAGACTTAAGTCCTCTTCATGTCTTTCGTGTTCTTCATGTACTTCATGTTCTTCGTGTCTTTCGTTTAATTTTAGTCCTTTAGGCCAAATTATTTCACTTTCTAGCCAATCACCATTTTTTTTAATAAAGTTAGAAAATATACGATTGCATTTTTGCCATCTAGCTGTTATAGAAGAACAGAATTTTACACAAAACTTTTGAAGCACTACACTATTTTCTTCAGTCACGTTTATTTTCTGTTGCAGAAAATCAGAAAGTTTTTTGCTATCTGATAGAGATCCAAGCTGGTCTCTTAAAACAACAAACATATCGAGATTAGTAACTAGAACCTCCATGATACCGAAACAAGGATTCAAAATAAAATGGTATGGATCGTAGCACGGATAAATGTACATTAAGAACGAATTCAAAATATAAGTCATTTTATACCCTGGGCAATAAACAAATTTTATTGCCCTAGATGCTCTCATTAATGATAGAACTAAGTAAAAGGACAAAACATGTTTACAATCGATATCACGAGAATGTTTGTTTTGTTTTAGTTAATTAAAGACAATAAACAAACAGTAGTTGTAAAACAATTAACTAAATGCACCTGTAATCTCCAGATGTCATCAGTGTTAATGACTGAAAGTAATCCTTTGCCATCTGGTGGTCCATTTGCATTTATGATTTATTACTGTGTTTACGTTAATTGTGTAACCACATGTTTTGGGTACAACAACCAATTATGCCAATAAATATTGACTTATTTACTTCTATTGTGTTATTCTATTAGATTTTTATATAATAGTTTGTATATCCACAATGTTTTTGTCTTACTATCTTGTGGTTAAATTGACTTAAAATGTCAATTACAAAATTAGAAATAGTACTATTTTTACCATTTTTCCGATCCCTATAACTGGAAAAGTTGCAAGTCAATGCAGACATTCGAAATGTACAAGTAAAGTAGAACTGGCCAGGATTCAGAAAAATAAGGTTTTAACGCAGGATCTAGCAGGACTTCGTAGAAATTTAGGTTTTTATAGTGCGTTCCATACATTAAATACCTAAAATAATTTTTTATGCCGAAATTATAGGGTTAAGCAAAAAAATACAAAGAATGAATAGTGTAAGGAATGATAATATCAAAACGTTGGCGTGAAAAAAAATTGGAAAATCCGAAAAAAAATCCTATGTCACAAAAATAGCCGTTTCGACCCACCGTGCGGCCGGCGCAGCGTCGCCCTGCGCCGCGCGATTTATTGAAACGAGCGCTCGTCCCGCCGCCACCGCCACCACCTCGACACCGGCACCGCACAGCACACTACACCACGCCGAACCAATTCGGCAACTCTACCCGCCACTCCGCCGTCTGCGCCGCACAAGTATTCACATACATAAATAAATAATTTTTGATACAGGTTAACTTCAATATTTGATAACTCAAATATTTTACAATCTGCTAATTTGGTTAAACTAAATATTATTATATTTGATTATCAAATAATGATTTAATATTAAACGTTATTGTTCGTTTTCATTATCAATTTTCAACTAAAGGCTCATGATTTTTTGTATATAGGTAAGTATAGGGTTTGCTATACTGCAAAGACAGATAGAGTAGGTACCAATCAACAGGGGACATATGATTATTATAATGTCTCGCCTTTCAATACAATTGCAAGTATGCCTCATGCTTTTATCATAGGAGCTGGGAATATAGGACGGATACTCGTATAACGCGTGGGAATCTGTTCAACATCCTATTGGTATGAAAGTATTGGTATGCCTTTAGATCGAAGTGAATATTACATTTATTTCAAACTTAATTTACTTCGTCATATTTAACGAATGTGAAGATATTTTTCTGTGCTTTACCTAGTGGAATTAACGGTAAAATATGTTAATATTCAATGGAACAAAACGTATATCACTGTCATCACGATCTTAAAATGCATATGAGGAAAAGGCATCGGTGGCGGGCGTGCACTGAGCGGAAGACTTCCACCTAGTAGGTAAGGAATGTGGTCTCATTTACTAATGTGTCACATGCAGCCGGCGTTGTTTCACAGCCTGCGCCCGCCGGGCCCTCCGAGGAGGGGGCAGTGTGCCCGGGGAAGGGGGCTACAGGGTGCAGATGACCAATGGCGGAGCGCACCACCCGCGCCACGCCGGTGCAACGTTAATTACAACGCCCGTACATACGTACCCGCTACAGCTATCTGATATCTATATGTATACAGTAGGTATAGATCTGATTGCCTATGACTAGCAAGTTTCATGTGCAGTAATGTGCAAACCCAATCACTGCACTATCAATGGAGCTTACAGTTCTATTGTTTCATGTTTGCCAACATGATTCTTACTCATTCGCATACTCTTTGGTCAGTGACGAAAGCCGCCCTAGAGATCCAGGAGCGTGCATTTACTACAGGATGTGTAATTAAGGTGTGCGGCGTCATCGGAGGCTTCATTAGTTCTTGGGAGGTGTCGTAGGGGATGGGGGCGCGCGCGGGGGCGCGGTGGTGGCGGCAGCTCATCTCGGCGGGTGCATCGCTGGCTGCGCGCGCAAACAAATTAAAACGTAAGACGCGCCCTAATCAATAGCCGACTCCGCCGCGGAGCCGAATTAACTCGCCCGAATGAAAAAAATGAACAAAATTATATTCGCGCGAGAGCTGAACCCCGTGCGGCGGCGGGCGGCGCGGGGGGACGTCGCCCGCAGGAAATTGCTTTTCTTTCAGTGGGCGCGCACACACGCCGCGGCGCTCGGCGGCTCGGCGGCTCGGCGCTCCGGCGAGAGGGTTACAGCCGCCCGACACACACAATATTATAATTTACGTTTCCTCGTATATCGAGGTGTAAGTAGGTACTTTACCTGGGCGTTTCGCGCCCGCTCAGCCCTCGGCTCACGCTAAATCTGAGCTTTATACGTTCACTTGACGCGACGAGAGCGATATTAGTTTCCAGCCAACTCCATCCCTACTACAATATTTATTAATGCGCCGCCACTACACCTTTATATTGTGTATATATTTTTCATTTTGTCTCTCCTCGTAAAGCAATTCACGAGATACGTTGAAGTGATGTTGCTAACGACGATTTACTCTCTAAGGCTCTTTTAAAATGATATAAGAATTTTAGTTGACGAATATTAATTTCATTAAAGGACTTGTAAAGACGTATCAAGATTTTCTTAGGAAAATAAGTAAGCACGCCATGTTAAAAGGAAAATCTGTGGAGGAAATCTTTGGAACATTAACATTTTTACCATGTCCGCGTTAAAGCAATAGCTTCTACCTCGAAGAGAACACTATACGAGCTTAATTACCAAGTGGATTGCCTTGACAAATTTTAGACTGTTTAACTATTGGTTTCACTCATAAACGTAGCAGGTATGAGACATAATACGGATGGACTAATAAACTTCAGATATCATATACTTGTTAGTTGTAATTAAAAGTTTATAATTAGAACAGAACTGTAAAAGGCATTGATTAGAAATAATATTAGAGGCGGCCACCTCAATGGGGGAAAGAGTGGCCAATGTGTAGGTAGTTGCGAAGTGGTAGTGTGAGACAGTCGGTAGGTACATACAGACTCCAGTTTCATTAACGGCGAGCGCGAGAGCTCTAATCTGGGCGCCGGCCCGCCCGCCCAATTAACGCGTGGGCGATGAGATCGCCGCCCGCCCGCCGCCCCGCCGGCCAATGGCGGCCGCGCGGGGATTAATTAAGTAACTTCCCGTCTGACCCCCCCTCTTCCCCCGCGTCTCACTCAACTCGACCCCTTGCACCCGCCACCCCCGCGCACATCCGCGGAGTCTGCGGACACGCCCGGAAAACTAACCACCTAATGAGGGGAGATGACCTCACGTGCTTGTGTGCTTTGTCTACAGAGCGTATGTGCAAAGTATGTGACGCTACACTGGTGTGCAAGTGTTGGCTTGTTGTGCGGCCTTTATGTAAGTGCCGCGGACGCTTTGTACTCACATTACACTCTCGCACTGAGCACTCCGCGCAGCGGTCGCCACCGCACCTCTCCGTGGGAAAACTCCGCGTAATTCCATTGCAGACAACGTACCAATTTGGGCACATAATGGAACAAAACACCTCACAGACAAATATCGCAAAAAATATCTCACACACAGTAAGTTGGGCGTAGGAAGCAGAAACCATAATCGAAATCGTCGTTGAATTCGATGTTCGTTTGAACATAAGCACCTTTTCAAAAGGTTGATATAAAAGTTTAGTGCGGCAGTACTGTTGAGTGAAATAAAAACGTACGCACGCGGGATTGTATGGAGAGCTTGCATTCCTTCATATCGTGTACGACACGTGAAATGGCCCGCTCGATTCCGCTGACGCTAAAATCGGATCTGTGAAGGATTTATCAACCGCCTACGCACGAGTACTTTCACGTGGCGAGTACTTAACGACTCAATGAGAACATTCACATTCCGTTCATTCTAATGCAAAATATGTATTCTATGCGTTTTTTATATTTAGCCCCTAATTAACTAATTGCTGATTGGATTAGTGGCTGGTAATGTCCATGGAATATAGAAATGATAGTAAATAGTCCATATAAATATTAATTATTAATACTCGACAGCATCAGCCAAAGAGGTTGCTACATGTGTATGGGCATTTGTTTTTGTTTAGAGTTAATTGAAATCGTGTATTTATTTATTTATTTATTTATTTATTTATACTCTTTATTGTACATAACAAGTTACAAAGGAATGTGATACAAATAAAAAATTAAATAGTACAATCGGTGACCATATCGCATTGAGCGATTTCTTCCTGGCAACCTTTGGATGAACTGGAATTGTTGGATTGAAAAATTGGGCTTGACGTGCAACAAGAGTACATTAACAAAAATAATACATTTATATATATACATATACATACATACACACATACATATACATACATACATATACTAATATACAATATAACAGACAATTTAAGCATAAGTTACATAATATACATACACCACCTACATATATACTAAGAAATACAAGATAATATAATATAAATAAAACATGTTCTTTTAATTAAGAAGGGATAAGTAGTGATCTTTGACTCGTGCTTTAAAAATGTTAAGTGAATTAGCAAGTCTAATATTTTGAGGTAAGGCATTCCACAACCTGGCTGCTTGAACAGAGAAAGATTTGTCTAAGAATACTGTGGTGTGGTTTGGTATATACAACTTAAGATTTTCTGATGATCTGAGGGATCTCGCATGTCTTTCACTGAGGAACTGAAATCGATCTTTAAGATATGAAGGAGAGGAGGGACAGAATAATACTTTATAAAGCAAAGAAAGTATATGAGCATTCCGACGAAAGCGAATTGGTAACCACTTGAGCTTACTGCGAAATATTGAAACGTGATCATATTTACGAAGTCCAAATATAAATCTTATACAGAAATTTTGAAGCCGCTCAAGTTTGTCTAGTTGGTCTTCTCTGAGGTCGTGTATTTAAGTTATTGAGCACTATTAATACAACAAGTTTTTAACAGCCATATCCGTAGATGAAAATGAGGTGAGATTTAGTGGTAAATTAAAAATAATAATTAATGGGGTATGTGGATAAGTCTTTGTGTCTGATAGTTATAAATCAATTTCTTTCAATAAGCATATATCAAAGAGTTTCGGTCTTGAGCTTACATTCCCACAACAATATGTTTGTAATGAGATATAGAGGATCAATTAAGGAGGGTGGCTGCAAGTCGGAAGTCCGTGACCGTCCGTGAGCTATGAGAGGGCGTGTTCTTGGCAGGAACAATGTTTGCCATTCGTGAGATAACACATCACGGAGATCCTAAAACACACGAAGGATAACATATATTGCCGTAGATTATAATGTAATGTGAAACTACAACGTTAAAAAAAAGAACAGATTTCCGTTATTATGAAATGGTTTTATTCGCATTTAGTAATAATAGAATTGAAATAAAACTATTTTTTACGGAAATTATCAGTTCGCCCCGTGACCACGAAAGCTGTAAAGCAATCGAATTCGAAACGTCGGGAACTTAAAAAAATTAAAAATAAAACCAAGTTGCGATAAAATCCGTAAAAATAGTTTTATTTCAATGTGTAATATTAGCGTAAATCTAAGAAACCATTATAATCATAGGTTTTTGAAATATCTGAAATATCCTATCATCTATTAAAAACGTTAAACGTTTTTATCTATTGAAATGTTATTATTTAAAAACACTGATAATACCTCGCATATAAGAGCATATATAAAGCGCTTTTAATACAAAATTGTCTTCCTATTCATCCGAGAATGCACTGCAGCTCAAAGGTAAAGAAGGCAAAGAGCGGCCAGCTTGGAAATTACAAGGAAAATGTCTTAGAGAAAGTAAGCTTCGGGAAATATGCAGTGTCATTGATGTCAATACGTTAGGTGGAATAACGTTAGGTGGATTTGAAAGCATCGTTTATGGGATCTGGGTATAAATTAGTCATTGGGTATATGGTTAACTCCCTTATGTGGATATATGATTATGTTTAAATCAGAGTAAAATATATTCACTGCACTTGTAATTAGTATAATCATAGTTTATCATTTTCCGCGAGTCGGTGAGTGGAAGGGTCGTTTATTGAGAGGCCGCGGGTTTGGCGCGTCGCGACGAGGCCAATGTTTGTGTGATCGACAAATACTTGTTTTGGGTCAGAGTGCTGTAGGACAGAAATACCCCTTGTATTCGATACCCGCGGAACAAATATTTTTACTTAGTGCTCTTTTTGCTAGATTTTATTTCTACTTACTAGCGAATATTAAACATTTTATGAAAAAATATTGTCTTTATATTGTTGCTTCTTACTTATCAGTAAGTAATTCTAGTGGTAATTTGTATAATATTGGAAATTTTATTGAATTTGTATTGAGTTTACGCACTGTTTGTGTAATTGTTCTGTGCAGTTCCCAAGTAAAACTATAATTTCTAACATAGCATCAAATACTCAAAATAATAAAAGACTGTAGTGATAATTTTCACGTACCTTAATTTAACATATTCTTACATAGCAAAGTGTACATTGGGTAAAGTTAGCGCATAGCTATATAAGAGATATTCGTATAAGAGTGTTCAGCTCGTATCCTTGACGCAACTACACATTTAAATACGTAGTAACTTCATAAATAAGTTAACAGCAATGAAACTTTTATGGGCCATATTCTTTATCTTGTTTTGAATTTCATCATTGCGTCTGCAACGATGGATTTAAGTGTTAACTCAGCTTTCCCGCGAGTCGCGTCTTCCCCACATCTTGCGAGTGTTTCCATTTAAAAATTGGGTTTCAACATGTTCTGTACCACATTGGTATTTATATCTGCATACATTTAAGTTTTATTTTCAATTACATTTAAAAGAGATAACGTTGGAGATGCCATTTCGTATTTAGAAATTGACAGACAGATAATCTCACAGAATGCGGTTTCATCTTTAGGTTTTCATTCGGTCGATCTAATCTACCTCTTTGCTTTACAGTTTACACTGTGCATTGTCAAAGCTGGCAATGCCAACTACGAATGAACGCTAGGTGTTATTGTTATTAAACTTTATTGTACATGAAAACAAGTAAAAATTCACAAACAAAATTGTATTGTATACATTACAATCGGTGTTATAAGTTTTATGAAGAGCAGTTATCACATTCGTTTAGGTGTGTTCCTTTGCCACGTTAATACCACAATTATTTAGAATTTGATTTTAATATAAACTAGGAACCATTTACCGCAATTAATAATAATGTTATAACACACATTTTCATAAATGCATTGTAGATGAATCTTGAGGCTCAGGATCTAATTCATGATTTGTTAGTTAAATGGACTGTTGTAGTATGGATGTAATTGTAAGACATAGCAATTCTCTCATAAGACAATATTTATAACATTGTTAGTATAGTACAAATATTTATGGGCTGTGAAACTTGGAAGTCCGAAGTTTAGATTTACTTTCTCTCTAGATTGCTAAATAAATATTTTGATGATGTCAAAAAATAACTTGTAATCCAAATAGGCAATAGTAAAACACACATAGGCTTGACCCTACACTTAGATATAAGTCAGGTAGACACTAAGAGAGACTTTTCGGTTTGATATCATTCAAACTTGGTTTTTAGCGGGTATTAGGTACTTGTGGACTACGAGTAATGCGCGCAATTGTGTACCGTGGATTCCCGAGTATGACGGATAAGGGCAGGAGGAAGAAGGTAATAATTACTGGATATCGAATAGACGTAATGGAAAAAGCCACACACGGCTGAAAATGAATTAGGAGCGTTCTCGATGTGAAGTGTGGGTCCCATGCGCACTCGGTGTAGGTTAGTGGCCCATAATGGAAGTAAGCATCGGCCTGTGGGGGTGCCAAAATAACTAATAGTTTTCGCGGGGGCGTGTTAGCATTTTTCTTCTGCCGGTGACGGCCGGGCGGGGAGGCTGCGACGGGGCCGGCTGAGGGAGGAAAATGGGGGGGAAGGGACACACAGCACCGTGGAATAACTTTCTTTCAGCAATGGAAACGCGGATCATTCATACTTCATCGACGTTTTCATTGTTTCATAATGTTGATGTCGGCTGCTGTTGTTTACTTTGAGGCGCGGATGTGAAGCCTTCCTTTACGTTTATTGCAAGTTATTTTACCCTAGTTGAATCGTTGAAGGAATGCTTATATATCTCTGGTAATAATGAAAACAAGTTATTAGAGATACAGGTATCACTAACAAGAATGGCTATCACCTAAGGGCTATTACCTATCTTAAATGAAGTAGAGACACTCATCAGGATCAGAACGGCTTCAACAAAAAATGATAGACAATCAAAGACCTGGTACCGATTGAAAATAATTTAAATAATCTGGTGTTAAAATCTAAAAACATTGGACAGAAACTGTATTAACCCGGATATTCAAGATTTAGTATAAAAGAAATGCAACTTTATCAACTGAAGTTTATGTTGTTATTGCATCATAGTTGTAGTAAGGTGGTTATTGAAGGTATTCCTGTCCAGCGCGATGTGCGATGCGCGATAGGGCGCGGGGGCTCGCAGCCTCCACTCAATAACTTCCGCCTACGTCTGTTTCACGTGCCGACGAATTGCCGCATGCAAATGTGACTTGCTTTATTGTTTCTTTAGCGTCTCGCACTTTATTTTAGTTCCAGTGGTGAAAAATAGAAGGGGAGGCGTGGTACTGGTATTACGTAACAAGTACGTTATTATTTCAGTGGTGAAAATTTAAAAATGGGTTTTCACACTTCCAAATTAATTAAAAGTAGGTAAAGAGTTGAAGCCGCAACATCCCTTAGAACAAAGCGAGACAAGGCGCTGCGTTCGCCACTCCTACGCTGCGGTGATTAATTGCACGCCCCCGCACATCGCACGGGCGGCACTGCGGCGGGAAATCACAACCCTTTCGGAGTTAATTACCACGCCTAGCCGAGGGAGGCGGCGCCGGGTGCGCTGTACGCCGCGTCGCGCCGCGTTTTAATTGGTCGCGCGTAATTAACGCTCGGCGCGCCGTGTAATCACCAACGGCGACGCGCGAGGGGACCACCATCCTAATTTGAATTTTTAATTATCGCCCACCACGCCGGATTGGTCGACACTGTCGAGTTTCTTCGTTTAAAACAATGCCTATTGCGACTGTAGGCAGTTCCCTGCGCTGTACTTTCCGTTTGTGTGTTTAGATGGGCGTGGATAACGGGCGGGAAATTGGTATGATAAAACAATCTAGAAGATAATGTGATAATTGCACACTAGGTAGGGTCATAATGTCGAGCATTCGTTAGGAAAGTTTGTAAAAATATTAATAAATTTATTTATGTTTTTTATTTTTTACATGTTACCTAATTACTACTACACGAGACATAATTATTAGCTTGTTCGGAGTGCAGATATGCGACGGGAATTGTATAACCGCTTTAATATAAATTATTTAGATGTAGGTTTATTTCAATCTATTTTATCAGCAAGTACTTCTAAAGCTGCTGGATAGGTCATATAGGTAGATAAGTTATATAGGTCTGCATATAAACTCTTAAATAATGATCGTAATTTGTAATACTTATTGTTACAACATAGAAACAACGTCAACGGCACGGTTAACTTCTGCTCCGTACAAAATATTTATAAATTACAGTAATAGTTAGTTTATTAGTGTTCAAAAAGTGTTTAAAGGACAGTTTCATAGTTAAACATTAACATGTATTGTGGATAAAACCAGTTATTAACATTGAACACCATTTCATCAAGAAGTTTTTTTCCAACTGCTGAAGTGCTGAGAACTTTTAAGTGAAGTGTGTGAACTAAAAAATATTACCTTATTAAATCAAATACATCACTAACAGTGTAATAACTTCGCTTAAATCAAGCTTAATTGATGGAATAGTGTATTTCATAAATCATCTACAATTTTGCCTAACCGTCAGAAAATTTAAATTCAAATTGACCTTTGGACCCCAGCAACTGTCAAGTTAAAAGCAATTCTGTTAAAACATTTGCCTAGATCAAGTATTTCGCCAGCTCTCATGTATACGTTTGTGGACTGATCGCCTAAAGCAGACGTGTTAGATTTCAGTGTCTTGAGAGGCGTTGGTTCGAAACCCGTGAGATTGACTTGTGAGTTTTTGTATTTTTAAATCTTGCCAAAATAATTGAAACTTGATAATTGACTCTGTTGGTGTGGTAAACAAATTAATCACACAAAAATGGCTCCAAATAATTATGGCAAATGTTCTGGGTGCAACAATTTTATAAAAAGTCGTGAGTACTTGGTATGTTCCATATGTAACTTGAAATATGATATTGAATGTGTGCAAGTATCATCTAAACGCTTTCAAAGCTTCTATGCCTTAGATCAAGATCGTAAAGCAAACTGGAAATGCCCCGAATGCTGTAATAAGACCCGAAAAACGGACAATTCTAATACGCCTATTCGCCCACCTGCATACATAGAATTAGAGTGTGACGAAACTCCTAATAATGCATCAGTTCAATCTGATAACATTACGATTAGAAAAAGAGCAACTAGCCATTCCCATGTACCTGTTTCACCGGTAGTTGATCCTGTGAGTTTTCCTGAAAATAGCAAGTGTTACGAGGACCGTCTGCGTTGCATCATCAAAGAGGAAATGGAAGGAACAATCAAATCTATTATCAAGGATTTTGTAACAGAGCAGTTTAAGAATATGCGTCAAATGCTCAACGACTTTCAGGACTCATTATCGTTTATTAGCAATCAATATGAAGATTTGAAATGTGCAATGGAAAAAAAAAACGACATATTGGAAAATTTGGAAAAAGATAATTTTAACTTGAACCAAACAGTGCATAATTTATCCATGAGACTTAGTCAGGCTGAACAATATATGCGAGTAAACAATATAGAAATAAATGGCGTCCCAGAACACTCCTCTGAGAATCTAGTGAATATTGTTAGCCAGCTTGCGCAAACCGTGGACTTCTCTATTAAAGACGCAGACATCGATCATGCTACTCGAATCGCTAAACTGGACAAAACTAACAGCAGACCTAGAGCGATAGTTGTGAAACTGCGAAATCGTCGTCAACGTGATAGTATACTCGCCGCTGTCTACAAGTTTAATAAAAACAAAACTCCACAAGAGAAACTGAACTCCCATCATCTCGGTCTGGGTGGTCCTGCTACTGCGGTATTTGTTGCCGAGCATTTAACTACCATCAACAAGCAACTGCATGCTGCTGCACGTAAAAAAGCCAAGGAATTATCCTACAAATTTGTTTGGATTCGAGATGGTAGAGTATATGTTAGGAAAAACGAAACTAGTCCAGCAAAACTTATTCGCAATACTGAAGATCTCATACATATAGCCTAGTATTTCTTTATTATTATTATTTTTACTTATTTACTCATTAGAAAACAATAACCTTGTATCCTTAAAGTAATTTATATTAAATTCAGTTCTTTAAATATATACTACCAAAATATACGTGGCATGCGTACTAAAACAAATGATATTTATCATAATATAAGTTTAAATAATTATAACATTATTGTCTTTACGGAAACATGGCTTAATGCATCAATAGCTGATAATGAGTTTATTGACAACCGATACATAGTCTATAGACGTGACCGCATATGTTCCAGGGATACCAAAATGGATGGTGGAGGCGTATTGATTGCGGTGTCAAGGGATCTTATATCTATGCGTATGCATCGATGGGAGAGCCAATGTGAGGATTTGTGGATTACCGTGCAACTTAAAATTAATAATACTATCAATACAATCGCCGTGTGTGCGGTGTATTTGCCTCCACCTGCCAGTTTGGAAACACTTAATGAATTTATTGATGCTACAAATTTGACTTTGAACTGTATAAATGATGTTATTGTGTTAGGCGATTTCAACCAAAGTTCCATCGCTTGGTCATCTAGTGATGATATTGGGTATACAATTCCATATAATTATAACAACCCCTTGGGATATTCCTTGGTAGACTTCATATCATGTAATAGCTTACACCAGCTTAATAATATACCTAATATAAAAGGATCTATGCTTGACTTGATTTTGACTAATTTATCTGATGTTAATGTTACTGAGCCACTTGACGTGCTGTCTAAACTGGATCTCCTGCATCCGAGTTTATTGATAACTGTAAATTTTTCTCATAATATTAAATATATGTCACCAAAGAAAAGAGAAGATTTTAATTATTTTAAAGCTGATTTCGATTGTATAAATTCTGATCTAAGAAAGATTCCATGGCAAGAACTTATGGATTGTAAAATGCACGTTAACGATATGGTCTCAGCATTTTATAAAATTTTATCAGCTACTATTGAGAAAAATGTTCCAAAACACATTAAAAAAAGCTCAAAGTACCCTCAGTGGTTCACCAAATCCCTGATTAGGCTTCTCAAAGAAAAATATAAAATAAGAAACCGATATAGAAAATATTTAAATCCGCGAGACAAAATAGAATATGACATAATCCGTCAACGCTGTCATAAACTGCAGGTTGAATGTTTTAGTGACTACAACCGGAATATTGAAAGCAATATTAACCGTAATCCTAAAGCCTTTTGGACATATTTAAAACATAAAAGAAAGAACAAATCTACCATGCCAAACGAAATGCACATGGATGAAAATGTTGTAAGTGGTGGCAGTGAAATTGCTAATCTATTTGCAAACCACTTCTCTTCAGTATTTATGAAAAACAATCCTACGAATTTTAATAACAGAGATTATTCAGACAATGCATACAGGTACTTAGGTACCGCCGTTTTGACTGAAAAGCAGGTATATAAAAAATTGAACCACCTAAATATTTTCAAAGGCAGTGGTCCTGATGATATTCATCCTGTATTCATTAGACGCTGTTGTTCTACACTTGCCTTGCCATTGTCAATAATATTTAATCATTCATTATCTACTGGAAATTTTCCAGACGAATGGAAAAAGGCTAGGATAGTCCCGATTCACAAAAAAGGTAATACTAGTGATGTTAAAAACTATAGACCTATCTCCATATTATCATGCTTTGCAAAAATTTTCGAATCCATTGTATCCCCAATACTTTCACACCATATACAAAACACAATTATAAAGAATCAGCATGGGTTTTACCGCGGTCGATCGGTTACAACTAATTTAGTTTCATTTATATCAGACGTGGCTGGAGAACTTGATGGAGGTAATGAAATTCATGCAATTTATACTGATTTCAAAAGTGCTTTTGACAAGGTTGACCATTCAATACTGCTACGTAAACTTGAATCAAGTGGTATTCATGGTTCACTTTTAGGCTGGTTTAAGTCATATCTAGAAAATAGATCTCAGTTCATAGTTATTAATGGATTTGTGTCTAAAGTATATTGTGCTACTTCTGGAGTACCCCAGGGATCTATACTTGGACCAATCCTATTTTTGTTATTTATTAATGATATAGGATTGGCAATACAAAATTGTAAGTTTCTTCTCTTTGCAGATGACTTAAAAATATATCGTACTATTAAATCCGTGAGTGATTATATAGGAATGCAGGACGATTTGACCAGGATATGGCAGTGGTGTGACATGAACCGTATGGCTCTCAATGTTGATAAATGCTGTTTTATTCAGTTTACAAGAAAGAAATATCCAGTGCATTACGAATACCAACTCCAATCAACGACCTTATCAACAGTCCATGAAATACGAGATCTTGGTGTGATACTGGACAGCAAATTAACATTTAAATCACATATTGATAGTGTTGTTAAAAAATCTGCTCAAATGTTAGGTTTCTTTAAGCGTAATACAAAATCATTCCATTCCTTGCACACAAAAATAATTCTGTATAACTCGTTAGTTAGAAGTCATCTAGAGTTCGCATGTGCTGTATGGAATCCTCAATATGCAGTTTCTTCTCAACGTATTGAAGGTATACAAAGGGCCCTTACTAGGCATTTGGCCTTCCTGAGTCCTGGCATTTCTCACAGGTGTCCTTATAGTGAACGACTTGACTTCTTCAAAATGAAATCTCTCCAGCAGCGTCGCGTAATTAATGAGACTCTATTTTTGCATGGTATGGTCAATGGTAGATTTGATTGCAATGATATTTTGGAGCGGTTTGGTCTGTCCGTGCCTTACAATTACCCTCGTAAACCAATAACTAAAATATTTTATACCAAACACTGTCGAACTAATGTTGGTCTCCATTCTCCCATCGTAAGAATATGTAAATCTTACAATAACTTGTGTGCTCAGCATCCAGAATTGGATGTATTGAGCGATTCATTGCGAACATTTAAACGAAAGATGCTGGGATCATAATTTGTATTTTCCATATTATAATTTGTATTTTTTTCATAAATTTTATATCCACATAATTTTGACTTTACGATTATTTTATTTTTTGATTTAATTTTGTTTTCGTCTTCTATTTCGTATTTTTTAATTTACATTTACCATTAATTTTTTTTTTTTTTGTTTTAATATTTCATTACTTTTATCTATTGTTTTCAGTTATGTTTACCTTCTACAGTTATTTTTTGTGTCCGTGTATACTGTATGGAGTTGATTTTTCTGTTAAGCTAATTTGTCAACACTCATAATAATTGTTATGTTTACCAGTAAAAATACATGTATATAGTACAATATTTATGTTCTGTATAATTGTAAGCATAATGTTAGTGTTGCTTAATAATAAAATAAAAAAATAAAAATTGTTATTGTGTAAACTATGGGACTAATATAGTCAATACTGGCTCAAAGTCCCCAAATTATTAAAGAGAAAAAAAAAAAACCTAAATCTTAATTAATTTCATATAAACAGTGTTTATGGGTATGACTGAAATCCAATTGTAAAAGAGACTTCTTTATGCTACATGTTCAATCATCTAATATAGCATTGACACCTCTCTATAAATTTACATACATTGGTAATACGAAAATAGTCGCTGAACAAACTCAACTTGCATCCTAAATCCTACCTCGTTCACACACGTGAGCATTAAAACGTAAACAAAATTAATAATATAGGTGCATTAGCGCATCGGATGCAGTCGGCACCGCATTACCGAGCAAGCAGCGACCTATACATATATATTTAAAGTAAAGTGCACGAGAGCTCTCGGGTGCATGCCGAATTAGCTCATTACCGGAGGCACCGCGTCCGCCGGCTGCCCGGGATTTATCCTTCCATTTGACGTGTACCAAATTTGAATAAGACCATTAGCCGCCGAGTTTTCAGCTCTCAGATATTGTACTCGACAATTACGATTTTTCCCCGGATTTAAGATTCCATTTTACGGTGAGTGCTATCGATCCGAGTTACTGGAAACAATGGTTTTAAATTATATTGCTTGAAACGTTTCTTGAATAGGTAAGGGATGTGATTTTTAGCGTAACGAGTTTGTTAATTATATGTCTGTTCTGAAAATTATTTCTAATTGATTTTGCGACTCCCTAAATCTATCAACCCATAGCAGTATAACTTTTGCCGCTTTGATATTTGATTTGCCTCAAATCCTTAACAATGACGGTAACTTTCAATCGTCTCCATTAAACTAAATATGAGTACATCTTTCTTAAATTATTTTTTCCTTCAACACTTTCTAAATATTGCAATGACTAGTAATTGAAGATAGTTTGCAATTTACAAAACATTTCCACTAGCACGAAACTAATTTGCAAAAGCTAATTACGTACGCAATCGGAACACATAAATAGTCAATAAGATCCATTACAGAAATCAAGCGAGCTAATCTACGAGATACGCAATACGTTGCAGCTCATCAATTCGTTGCGCCCACTCCAATTCTAGTGAGGCACATAATTAAACAGATACAGTCATAAGATCACGTACGAGACGTCAGCGACGGTGATAGAAGCTGGATACTGGATAGTGGACAGAGGTAACTGGTAAGGAGGTGCGCGGTGTTTAGTGCGGAGTGGACGTTGAGTGACGCGGCCGACCGCGCGCCCCGCCTCGATAAGGTAAATGAGATGCGGAGCTGCGCGCCGCCACCACCGCTGCCTTTAAATTAGCACCACGCCACAGTTCGGTTAACAAACGCCTTATACCGGGATTATCCTAAACGAGCGCTTTCATTTCACCTCCCAATAACCGTGGAAAGCCGTTAGCTCCGTTTCTAATACTGTACCGAGTCGTGAATGCTTGCGAAAATTTTGTTGTAAATCCTTTGACGTCGATACCGGCCTCTGAGAAGCGGATTGGATTTTGTGCTTGCGCAGTATAATTATAAATTATGACGTGCTAAATTGTCTCCTTGGGTGCGTAATTACCATGGAGTTTGAATTCGTTGCGCGCTCCAGGTCATTGAACAGATTGCCTTGTTAGCGGACTTTATCTTCAGCAATACAATTGATTTTTGTATTCGCACTTCGAATTTAATATGCCTATTACATTTTTAGATATAGGTATGTAGTAGACTATACATGATTTTTATAAGTGGAAACATAAATTACGAAAGATTTCTGGATTTCATAACACTAAGATTTATTGTTGGCTAAGAATTGTCTAATATTGAAATCATACCTATTACCTTGATTTATAGCCATTAATTGTATTAACACTGTAATTACGTCATCTGATAACATACGTTTACTGTAGTAATTAGTATACTAAATATTGTATATTACACGAGTAGTATTTAATACTATGCAGTAGACCGTTAGGATAAAGGATAAAGTATAAACAAATTCTAAGTTGGAGAGCCCAGTCAACCAGTACGCTTCGTTGTCTTGTCAATTTACTTCGAACTTAGAAAAAAAAGGTTGAAGATAATTGATTAACAATAACCTAATATTGGATTTAGTACTAAACTCAAAATGTTTTAGGGCTTGGAACTCAAGCTTTGATAGGTTTTATGATGTTGATACAATATAGCCTTATGACGCAAAAATATACGCCGCTAATTAGATAATTTTGGTAAATTTACACATGGTATAATTATTATGGCAAAAAAATAAATGATTGTAAGTAGAGTCATGATAATGTTTACAATATGAAACACCTAATTCATCTGATTGGAAGTGTATAATAATGACTTAGATGGAAGGTAACGAATAGAAAGAAACACATACCTTGCCAATATCGTCTCGAGCTGGGTAGCTACTGGATGTCGATCCGCCTATCAGTAAGCATTTGTAATGAGGATTGTAATTGTGCGTACTAGCTAGACATGTCTACAGGCACGAAAAAAGCCTCCTTTGTCAGTACGTTACACAAAACATGATTGTTCAAGTCCACATGTCGTGGAAATGATAATGTGTGTGCTTTTGCATTCGCAATGAGACGCAGCAATAGATCCGCCGTCAATCATATCTGGGACGTAAATGGATCGTGTTAAGGGACATGTGATGTTTAATAAACACATTTTTTGTTTCCCAGGCGGAATGAAGCCCGCCTGCGAGGCAAAAACAACTTGTTTTAGAATAATCTTGATATCAATTTGTGAGTTTAATTAGTTTTCTAGGAAAATAGTCATCTGCATCAACCAGTCTCGGACGCATAAAATGAAAGGGGTCCGTCGTCGCTTTTATCGGACAAAAACATAGTTGGCCGCGTTTTTACCCAATTAAAAATAGACGGCGTTGTGTTTTTTGTTAGTTTTTACCGGTTTTTGCTCGGGGCACGGGTCAAGCGCGCTGAGACAAAGCGCGGCGTGGATGCGCGCGCGTCGTGAAGCCCGTTTGGTTCCGCGTGCCGCGCCACCATTCAGCGCCAATCGCTTAATTCAACGCCGAGTGAGCGCTTTTTCTTTCGTGGCCGATCTGTCATGCATTCCAAAAGCGTGGCCCGTTGCTTCGATAATGCAAACTCTATTTGCTTGATGTTGGAATTATACAGGGAGCTCATGCAAATTCATAGAATTTGATTATAATGTTAACCGAGAAATCGATAACGCTACGAGTAAATGGAACCCAGTGATCGGAAAAAACGTTTCATCTACATTTTAAAGAATTTCCAAGATTTACATTTATAGGAAAAATACAAGGCACAAGTTCGTCTTTGAACTATATTGCAAATAAAACAAGTAAAACCATTCTGCGAAGACTGTTTCTAAAATCAGACTAGCTCTGAAACTGACTGTTGATCACTTCATTTCATTGAGTCTAATTCAAAGTTTATTTAAAACAGAAAAAAAAAATTTAACCTTACGATTGATTCTATCCAATCATCTGATTATTTGATTGCAAAACATTATTAAAAAAATCTTCGTACCCTAACGTTAGCCCAGACCATCCTTAATCCGCAGTCCTTAATTAGTAAATTATGCCAAACGGTACAAAGCATGTGGCAACTTTGAAGCGATGTCGCAAGTTTTCATCACGGATTGTTGACATTCTGGTGTCGCGTGGAGTATGGATAGCGTTGCAAGTGTTGCGACACCTTATCACACCGTTAGCGCGACGCACAACGCTCTGAGCATTCGACACGCCGGCATAGCTTATTAGTTCAATTAACGCACTTCTTGTACGGGAAAATGAGATTTGACGTATCAATTTATGGTTTTTCATTACTTTTTTTCAAAGGTGCGACAAACTAATCAGATAGCGACCAATGCTGTATGTTAACACTTCACAAACAATACCCGGTTAAATCTCTTGATTTGTATTTGCTTGTCTAATACGAAAGAGTTCTGGGGAGGAAAGGTACCATAGTATACTTTTGAAGTGGTAGAGCCACTCTGTGGTTACCTTGGACTACTGTAGGTATGGGCCTGCTTAAAAGGGGCGCTACCACTAGCTCCAAGAAAAATTACGTGAACCGTCGGTTTTGCTGTCGCCTTTCGTTGGGTGAGTGATCTTGCCGTAAGTTTCCGGTTCAGAAACAAGCTTGTATTCTAGAGATCAGTAGTATATATGTCAGGCAGTATATTGAGTTATAAAACGATGAAAACAATCCTTGAACAAAGATCGAATGGACATACAAATGGAAAGATTCGCCACCGACTAATCATGTTAAAAAATTTCATCCTTTGGTATTTAATAAAATATTTTGGTCGATAAAATAGCAAAGTAAAGGAGCTCAGTTTAACTATAAAAAGGCCTTAAGATCATTTAGTGCGATATGTGTCGAATAGTAAATTGTAAGTCTTATTAACTACAGTAGACGAGGTAGAAACATATGCATTGAACATTATTAAAGTTTGCCCAATACTGGTTGCCGCTGCAATATGCATGTTGCTCGTTCGATAACTTACAGTGCAAGTCTTACTTTGGTTTGGATAATAAGTTTTTTTTGCTAATGTGGTAACTCTTCACCTTTTGACACAACTTGTGCACAACATTAGGACAATTATATGATACAGATGGCAACACTTATTTACATTCATGCTTAATTAGAATCTGTGAATTCAATACTCTTATCCGACTTCTTTATAATATAAATAATGATGTCAATAATACCTCTACGTATTCAATTTTGAAACGATTTCGAATAGACAGTAAACTATTCTTGCAATTTGGTGTTAAAAATCGATGGTTTGAGAGTGCACATATGTTTAGTGAACGAGCACTTCAGTACAAACGTTAAGTCACCGTGAAATAAGAGCCGCCGACAATGAGTCACCCTGTTACGTGCACCTCTTAAATAATCACTTGTTATTCACTGATAACAGCTTTAACTCTACTATTGCCACCGATAGAAATGACCGTAGTTTAATACAAGTAAACAATGAAAACTCAATTATTTTCTATGATAGACGATTAATGTAAGCTTCAAGGAACGATTTTCTAAACACCCAATCTAATTAAATTGTCTTATGTCTAATAACGAAACAAATGTTACATGCACTAGGTATATGGGAACTTATTAGTCAGAAAAGAAACATAAGGACTTCTAAATACCGGTAAAATGATTTGCAGTTTAATGTTCAACGACAGCAATTCGTTTGTGATACGTGAATGGTAGTACGAAGTAGTTGTGGCACGTAGTACGTGACGCGCAGTGCGCTGTGTGGTGTGTGGAGCGCACGCGCATGCTTGCACAGCAGCGAGTAACCCAAGCCGCCTGGCTGCACTGACGCCGCGCCGCGCCCGCGCCATAACATAATTAAAAATGATTTAAGGCATTCGCTCCGGCTGCTTTGTTTCGCGCATTATGTTTCACTTGTTCGCGTCGCAGTCGCGAGGGCACCTCCATTTTTAACGCGCCCGCTCTTAATTCTGTCACAGTTTTTATAATCCTTTTGTATTTATTAATTCCTTTTCGGCTCTGGTAGCGCTACGGTTCTCGGAAAGCGATTTTGACGTGACATTTCTTTGGATCGCGCCGTTTCTCTGCGTTAATGAAGCGTTCGATTTCGGCGCCGCCAATTAAAAAGAACAAATACAGTTTTAGAGTAATCAAACAAAGGTCAGAAGCTATTCGGGGAACTGCTAATTAAGGCCTTTGTTTGTCCTCTTATGTGGAACACTAGGCGAGACGAATGGTAGAATATTTTCTTGTTTTATTCCCTATTGTACCGCAGGTCGTTTTTTTGGCATCCTGGTATCACAGATTGGAAATAACTTTCGCTAAATCTGAATCTACCTGACCTAATCTACTTGTAGCATGCGGCGGAAACAAATGGTTTAAGGGCCACAAACAGTAGCAAAGCTTCCATACATCATAAAAAAAGCTGTTACAACGTTAAAGGAATATTTGAAATTAACTCTGCCTTGTTGACGGCTTATGGCTGGTTGTCGAATTTCAAGAATTCCTTGACTGGACTCTTATTACCGAAAACAATTCGTTACGGCTTTATTTACACTGGACCTTGTTGTTCGACTTATTAATATTTATACTCGTATACCTATAACTTTTGTACTGCAGGGATTAACTTTTTGGATTGCATGATCTTTTAATTAGTTGCCTAATTCTTCTATGTAGAGCATAGAGTTAATGAAGTCAAGAAGCATGACGCGTAGTCTTAAAATGCAGTTCCACAATAGTACAAATGGGCAAATTTTATAGCAAATCTAGTTAGTGTGCACACGTATAGTTCCCAATAAACATCTCCAATCCTGTTAAGGCGGGCAGCAATAACGCGTGAGTAGCGAGCGGTGCGGGGTGCGGCGGGGCGCGGGGCGCGTGCGGTGTTTGCGGTTGGCGACGCGACGAGCGCTGGCATTGGCCGCCGCCGCGATCCATCATCACGACAATCTATCACCACGCCGGATCCTAACGCGTGTCTACATTATGTACACTGCTCCAATATTCAAAACATATTGTGCTGCCCTATATATGCCTCAACATACAGCCAGAGCCAGATAGAGCCAAAGAACTCTCCTTCAATTTGTTCTCTCAGTTTAAATCATTTTTTTTATGTAATCGATTACCCGGTTTATAAAACGCCAATGTACATTTATTTCAAAATGCGAAAATCGTTTTGAATCTGTCGTCGTAGGCCACGTTGACAGACGGCTGTGGGTTTTCGGCGTAGGTAATTCAAACAGCCATTTCACACGGATTTCACGTCACATTCCGGCTTTAGGTTCCTACAAGATCAGATATCGCGTAAGGAGACAGCCAGAGAGTTATCGCAGTAATTTAAACGGCTCTGGAACAAGGATAAGTCGGAGTTTTAAAATTAATCAAGTCATTGATCGTGATCGTAACACGGTGTTTTATTTTGTTCTCGCGAATGCAACATAGTAGGTGCGTATCTCGTGGTCCATCTCTGTTAATTAGTTTTTTGTCGGGAGCGGCGGGCGGGACTGCCGACGCCATCAAATTACGATGAGTTGGCCTTTCGGCTACCGGCGCCGCGGCCGACAATAATTATACACTCGTTACTACCGTGCTGCGCCCGCGCCGCCGCTCCGCCACCGCCGCGCCGCCGCACCGCGCTGCGCTCGGAGCACCGACCGAGACGTGACCAATGCTCTCCACAAATGGAATTGGAGAAATTGTTTTGACACTACATTAATCGATAAAGCAACGCTCATTGAAATATTCAATTGCCTGATTGTAGCACCACTGCTGTCTTGTGAAATACTTGTGCCAATCAATAAGCGGATAGAGATCACGAGATCGGATTTATTTTTACCTGGTGACTTTTTGGGGACTGTTTGCATTAGTAATTTAACGGGGCGTAGCAGAGCGCTCAGTGTTGAACAGTAGCGAGCCTAAATCTGTGTGTTAGAGCAGTGCGCACGCGCGACGCGAGTAAAATCGAGTGTCGACAATAAATTCCATCGATAAAATCGGCGGCGTGGACGGCGCGCCTGGTAATTTCTTAACGACAGCGTAACTCGGTGGCGACGCGTGCGCATACGCATTTTATTTCTCCCGCATCAAGAGCCCGACTCCGAAATAATCGCTCCCCACTCAGCATAGATGGTAATCAAGACAACTATTAAAGACGCTCTTAATGTAATTTTTTTGGGTGGCGAGCATTACACACACAAATTAGAAAGGAATTGAATGGTTGGAAAGCATATTTACTTTGTACATTTGCCTCGTTTGTATTGTAAGTGCGCAATGTAAATTAATTGAGGATTTGCATGTGTGCATATATCATGAAATCGTATGCTAAACAAGGAAATAGATACATAATGATGGACAGTTTGAGCTCAATCATTTAAATTGAATGCAAATATCGACGATGGGATAATATTACAACATATAAATAAATAAAATCTATTTAAACGACAATAAATTTTGTTTATAATGAAATAAGAAAGTTGTATTTAACTCAATTATACGGTTGTATTCATTATTCATTGGGTAGAAATAGCTCACAGAGGCACTAGACATACAAAAACTAGGTCTCGAATTTGATTCCTGAGTCGAGTAATCGGCTATGTGTCAAGCCAAAACTAAAAATAAATTAGTTCTGTTGCTCTAAGATGGTAAACACTGGTGACTTTATTAGCAGGGGTTGAACAAGAAATCTTAAGCCCATTTATTTGTCTAATATGATGTATTAATTTGAAGAAAATATAATATCTCACCACCATGAAACAAAGGGACCGAAGTATTTTTTAGTAATATTTAACCACAACAAATCACAATTATAGTCCAAATATACATACATACATAAACTCACGCCTTTATCCCCGAAGGGGTAGGCAGAGGCGCCACCAGGACACCCACATTTCGCCTTGTATGTTTCGTCCCATGATGTGATAGGGGGCGAGCCTATCGCCATATCGGGCACAAATTCCTGACTCCGGGCTGATAATGAATAGAAAAATCCTATATCACTTTGCCCGACCCGGGACTCGAACCCGAGACCTCAGCTTTGTAACCGTACCGTAATACAACTACGCCACCGAGGCAGTCCAAATATACTTAAAGGCATAATTTAATAGTCATAGTCAAAGAATCCTAAGGTGACAAGCGTGACAACCTTCTTGAGAGCATATCACTAGAACCCTAACAAAAACAGGAATGAGACGCATTACCCGAACATTAAACTGACCGAAACCAATACCGAAGCCGAAGGTTCTCCGGGCAAGTGGTCATCCAGTGGGCATTGTGCTTTTAATTGAATATGGGAGGACGGCGAGCTGCTACCGTCTACATTGTTGCTGCTATTCACACTGCCCGAATGAGTTTCTGACTAATTACCGCCGTGCATTAATGACTTATAGGGTTGCCGCGGCTGCGCCTAATCCAAACATGTGTAATTAAATGTTGCGTGCTCAGGGTTATGGGGAAAAATCTTTGATAATTTTTAACGATATATTTTGAAATAAAATAATTACACAACAAAAAAATACCGCTTGCCTGTCTTAGTAATTTCTTTCTTTATTCTATTTACTGACGGAGCAGCCGTCTCTAAATATGAAATATTCAAACACTTTTTATATCATTTACTTTTAATACTTATTTCGATAGTAATTTATCGATATAGTAGAGATCATGCACTCTGAGTAGTACGTATAAATTAAAGAATTTGATTAATTTTTAATTTCAAGTGGTAAAGCCACTTGCGAATCTATAATTAAATTATACATAAAATGTTCGTGTACTTTGATCAAAAAACTTTTTATATTTCTCAAAAACCATTTAATGTTATAATTTATGGGCAGCCCTACGTGTTCTGTGTAGACACCGGCCACCGTAGATACGTGAGGCTATGTTACATTATCTTTAATTAAAAACCTCGAGAGGCCATCACTAGATTAGTCAGAACGGACACAAAAAGGGTTAGGAGGGATCAAGCGAAACAGCTTCTTGATTCGTCATGAATCACAGGTTTATTTTTACCATCAAAGAACCCTTTGTCGCAGTTAACCGAATTTGCTGTTCAATAAAAACTGACTAATTAAGAAATGTCGGAGCCGCCGTTAAATGTGTTTCTGTTTCTTTTTGTTTTACATTCTGTTTGGTCCAGCAGTTTGTATTTATTGCTTACACCTCCGGATTACACAATTAAACCTCCGCGCCTTCGCCGATTGGTTCTGTACATACAATAAACAATTTCGTTCTTATTGTAATGCCTTTTATTGGCATTAAAAATTCTTTTAAAGCTATTTATTATTTTGATGTATCTGACAGGTGTAATCTTAATATATTACAGAGATGATTGTTTAAAATCCGAATATATTTTCTTAAGAAACTTAATTAAACCAGGAATTTAAATTATAAATAACATAAGCTAATAGCTATCATGTATTAAATTTATATAGAGGATGATCCGCAGATTCATGTCAGATTTTATCGCGATTTGGTTCAATTTACTAAATCCTTCTTTTAAATCCATCCCATGGTTGTCTGTAAGACGTATCTGTAGAGCGATAAGACCGCCATTTGTACTTTTGTGTTTTTTGTTTATAATTGTGTTACAATAACGATATAAATAATAATAATAATAAATGTGCATAAATTAGAAAAAAAAAAACACATTTGAAATATTAGATTAGCTTGTATAGTGTTGCGGTTGTTGGCTAGAGGAACCCTTTTCCAAAAAGGAAAAATAACCGTAATATACCTACCTACAAGACGAATAATAAATTAACGTTAAAGGTATAATTATAAATTTATTAAATTTTACTTTTGATTGGTAGGTTAGTTATTTTTCGGTCTTGTGGTATGTTGAATCACTTCTAAAAAAATATTAACACGCGTCATATTGTCTTAATTACAATTTATATTTTAATATAGTAACGTTAATTTGTCATTGTAATGCAACGTACAAGACCACAGAACCTTTTCCCGTATAGACTGTATCTCTACACATATTGATGTAAATTTTAGTACAACCCAAAACATTGAGCCAACAGCCAGTTACTAGAGTTTCGTCGGTCACAATTACTATCTCCGTGTACAAAGTAAGTGCTGCTCTAAAGTCTAGGTAATCCCGAAACGCGAGCAACATTACACCCAACACAAAAATATACGTGCAATGTTTAAGAATATTGTCATAATTTCTTAAAGGGCTTCCACACGATGAGGTGTAATCGCGCATCGGATCGGCGGTCGCATCTTGTCGCCTGCTTAGCGCAACGATAATGGCCGCCATTATACGTTATTCCCCGCATTCCACAAACACGTACTTGCACAATAAACTCACTCGCGCTAGTGGCTAGTGACAAACTATCCCCGCGCTTCCAGCTGCAAGTGATACCCCGTACACGAATACGATAACCGAAATGAACTTACAGTAACATAACAATATGATTTCAATAACTATGAACATACAATCGGCTGATGGCATTAAAATTGGTATTTGAAATATAGCCTATTGCTCTGAAGAAACATTGCCAAATAAACGTACTCAGATAACCTAAATAAAATTGCGTCTACTGGATCCAAGTAGAAAAAAGAACAACATAAGCCATTACTTATACGTAACAGGATACGTATGAGCATTAAGCAATATATTACGATAATTTGTACCATTTACTAGAATGGAAAAGCCATTGCGGTAACAAGAGCCTGACTATTACGGCGGTGTGAACTTCATTGAACAATATATTAAGAGGTGAAGCGTGCAAAGGGTTGAGACGTCTCGGCCGGGCGGTGCGGCGCGGCGCGGCGTCGGCGTGTGCAGCTCGCAGCGCGGAGCATGGTGTATGGAGTATCGCTTCATAATTGCAGGTGGCCACAGCGTAATGTGCGGTGTCGCGGAATGTAGCACTTTCCACGTTAACGAGCGTGTACCGCCGCCCCATCACGCGCATCCCACTGTACACCACTTGACACTTGCCGCAACGTCCGCTGTTTTATTTCTCGCACGGGTAACACCTATTTGCGGCCGTGCTCATCCTATTTTATTACTGAAACGATCCATGCTCTAACAACTTAGTTAATAATGGCAAGTCAGTCCGCGCACTAAGCCAATTTTCGGGTAATGAATACGGCACTGGATTTTTGGTACATCAACACGAGACGTACGCTTTCATTACGCACGGAAATAAATCAAAATAATACCAAGGTAAAAGATAGCGAATGGAAAATCATCCTCACCCCGTGCCCTGCACCCCGCGTCCCGCCCGCGCCTTCTCGTGATTTATGCCTGTAATTTTCCGGGCGGTTATGTAAGTAACTCGCGATTTTTCTCCCTCCACACACGTAATTAGATAATTTTCATAAATTTCCCAAGTCGACTGACGTGGGGCTCAACTAATTCGCGTATTCATTCGTGATGACATGTTTCAGCTCACATGTACCGATGTCGCGGTGTCGAGTGGAGCGAATGAATTTCCAATCGACACTTATCATTTTATGCGCTTAGGGGAAGCGGTGTAATTCAATAAGGTTCTATGGACGCGCCGACGTAAGGTCTTTATTTATAATTATAAGAGGATTAATAAAGCATACAAGCTGTGAATTAATAACGAGCAAGGACCGGTCGCCGGCAGCCACGGACTCGTTCCCGCATATTAATTTCTGTCACAGATTTAATTGCTCACCTCTCGCTTAAGCTTTTTAATAAATTCGAGGACAGACAAAGATTCGAAACGCGACCAAAAAGTCCGAGGTCTGGGCGCGTCTGACCAAAAAAAGGACGGATTTTAATTTATAAAAGACAGGACAAACGATTAATAATTTATTTGTATGGTTGGTTTGTTGCGAGAGGGGGTCGAGCGTTAAAAACAACCGTTAAAACCGACGACTTTGTATCGCTCGCGCT
This sequence comes from Deilephila elpenor, assembly GCA_949752805.1. NCBI lineage: Eukaryota > Metazoa > Arthropoda > Insecta > Lepidoptera > Sphingidae > Deilephila > Deilephila elpenor. The sequence continues at coordinate 8,387,599 of OX457107.1, read as the reverse complement.
TAGTCCGAAATGCCAATTGAGAGTAGACACAAATATACAGCAGGCCGGAATGTCACTTTAAAAAAACCCGCAAATAAATCGCGTCGCACGCATCGGCCACGCAAAAAAACAACCGCCATATTCGATTCTTTAATGTGATTTTTTTAAAAAATAGAAGCAAGCGGAGGTGGACTCCGATTGAAAATGAATGAGGGCGAGCGCGATAGTGGAAATTAGCATTGAGGTAGGATTCAGGAGCGGCTTTTGTGCGATCATATCGAGGTGTATTCTTTGCGCTTTTTACGGCGGCGGCGAGCCCGGCGCGGCTCGGCCTTTCTGTCCCTATTACGATCCTCTCGCCTTTTTGTTGCAAATAATTATTGTCGCCCTCCACCGTCGCCCAGGGACGCTTTTCGGACTTTGCCAATCGTGCCTTTGCGTGGAAATTTTCATGAGTCACTTTATTCTTGATTACGCTGAAACTGTTACTACACACTTTTATAAGAATTAACCCCAAACAGGTGGACAATGTTCTATGCCAATAATAATGTAGAAGGGCATTAGATGTAAACACTTCGCCTTCATATTTGCACGTTACGTATGACACAATTGGGCAGCAGCTAAAATATAAGGACATTTTCAGAAACACAATAGAATTAACGATCCTTTTATAGTTGCAGTAACAGAGATACAACACGCCATTAGACAGATTAGATGGTGTGTTACACTTGTGCGGTCAGTGGAATTCATAAATTAGCGATTACGCCTATATATCCAATAATAATGGCAACAATGGGATTGAATGCAGATGAGCGAACCGAGCGCGGTTCAGTAAGCAGCGAACCGATCGACATTTGTATGCGACATCTAAGCGCACAATTGGATGCCGGCGCGAGTCTTCGCGCTAATGGTACACTATCGAGCGATCGCGTTCCAACGGTTGAAAAGTGGAGACCGCCGCAGAATAGGGACCACACTGCTGTTTAGTGGCCACAATAAATAAATAATCATTCTGCTCTGCTCAGTACCGAGCACGCTGTGCGAAGCGCGAAGCGTCGAACACCAGCCGAATGTTCACCCATTACAACCAAGCCCTATTTCAATTTATCGAAAAACTAATTTATTAAATTTCGCAACAAGCTAATATCACGATTGGTAAAATATATTAATGTAGTTGCTCTATTGCGCTATTCCGTGAGAACTCAATCAAATTGATTTTCCACTACAATAAAGAATTGTATCTCATTAATTGTAATCTGATAATTATACACACCAATATCATTTACGCACTGGCATATTAAATTTTAGGTCAAGAACTGAAAATTTGTTGTTCGGAAAGGTAATTACCAGTTGTTTTTTACGTCACTTTAAACATAAAGTCTTTCGGGTAACGTCAAGTTAATGTCCAATATAAAACATTTACAGTAAAATCAGCATTTTAAAGTCGTCTTTTTCCTTAATTGCGCCGTTTTGGGTAATTGCAATACATTTAATGAACTTAAATCGGCAGTGTTTAATACGCATAACGTGTTTCTTAATTGTTAAGGATATTTCGCTCGCATACCGCGTCAAATAAAATATGATTGTTGATTTGATCTCAATGATACGACCGTAACAGTGTAATCAAAATTCGGCAATAAATTGATTGGAACATGTTTATTGTCCGGTGTCAACCAGTCCGTCTGATTGAAATGCGTTCTCCTGAATGTAACAATTAAAATATTCTGCCAAACGTTTATTTGTGATATATGAATTAAATAACATTTTGTAAAGAATTTTGGAAAATATAGAAATAATTGTTTAGGATTATACACGTAGTAGCATAAATCAAATATGTATTAGGTGAGACCAAGAAAGGCGACATATAGGATCAACGTATTGAAGAATAGCCAGACGTTGAGACAACTTGTGAATAAGAGTTCTTCAAACATTGGTTTATTCAGGTTTAGGCAAAGGAAATGCGAAAGATATGTCAACAGTGTAAAATATATACTCTGGTTGTTATTGACACTTTAAAGCCAATAAAAAAATGGAGAAAATACAGTATTGCACGTGTTTATATCGTCCTATTTAATTCATTTTAAGCATTAGCCAGCTTAATTTTATTAGAGATAGGAAATTTACTGCAGATCATCCGAATCATTATTAGACTAAAACCTGGCAGTGAAATGCGAGCTCATGCGTCTTGGCTTCTGTACTAAGGTAGAAAGATGTCTTGGTGATAAAAAACCTTTTAATTTCGGTATCGAGCCTGTGTGTTGTGGAATCGAGTAATGTCTTTCATTTCTGGTATCTATGAGAAAGTACAATATAAGGTACGTGTTTGTGGAATTGGGACTAAGACGTGTGATTATTATGTTGTATTTGAGTGAAGTTTTACAACAATTTATATTACCACTGAATTACTATTATTGCGTATGTTATCTAGTATCTGTGCCTAGTATCGATGCCTTAAAATAGTCAATTTATTCATTTTTTAATATGCATAGCTAGTCGTTTGTCATCATGACGTCACATTAATAAAGGGAATTCAATAAATCGTGAACTTTGAATCCCAAGACTAGATTAATAGCAGTCAGCTGAATATTAAGGGTCTATAGGAATATGATAAGCAAGCGACATATGATTCCAATAGTATTAAAGTTTTTAAAGATGTGTAGTTATTTCCGCAAAAACTACTAAACAGATCATGATGAAACTTTACAGTCTTACAATCTTGTGTAGGTTGGAATAACATACGCATTATTATACTTAGTAAATTGACAAAACTATAAAGAGTAGTGACAAGTAATTAAATTTGATAACGAATGTGGAGAGGGTTGGAACTTGGAGAAATTGCACTCAGGAGAAGCCGCGTCGGGCTACTAGTAGACAATGTTTTAAACAATTAAACTGTCAACAAGAAGCGATGTTAAAATAAATATACTAAGCAATTGGACACGCGACACCTACATACATAATATGTATTCTTTCCCATTGTATAACGTGGAAAACATATTTTAATGTTTCAATTTCAAGTCGTCACGTCACACACATAAATAAATATTTAACTACAAATAGAACTGTGAATTGAAATATATCGTAAATACATTAATTTACACCGGAAAAGTGTATGAAGTCGCCAACGAGCTTTTATTACCTCATTCATTTTAACTAGGAACGCAATGATTAATATCCCGGATATTCGATTCGAGGGGGAGTAGGTACTGGTAGTTGATACAAGCGCGTGAGTTTCTCTCAAACTAACTGAACTAATGGATAGACTGGAGTTGTTAAATGTGATTTTTGATTTACAAATCTCGGGACCAATTGAATGGCTTTAATACTAAGGAAATCTGCATTTGTATAATAACCTTTTTTAAGCGTTGGTGACATATTATGTATCCATCCATCCATCCATCAGCCAAAGGACGTCCACTGCTGAACATAGGCCAATGATTTCCACAGTGACCTGTTGGAGGCAGCCTGCATCCAGCGACGTCCCGCCACCTTTACCAGGTCGTCTGATATTATGTATATCTACATTTAATTAAGATTATTCCGACAATAATAATTTAGTTATCTAAGTAATAAAACATTCTAATAGTCATTCAAAAGGTTTGTATTTTAGACTAACGAAGAACGCAGTGATTGTTTTCATATTGACTCAATAATTTATTACTTTTCATCTGTTTTGGAGGCTATTTAGGCCACTATCTATCGAACATAATATTTACTTTCAGCAACTTTGTCATACATATTTTGTTTACGGTACTACATTGTTATTAACCATAATAAATTAATGAACTCATCATTTCTTAAAAAACCGGTAAAACAATTGTAAAGTTCTACCAAGCACAATTTACACAATTTAATTTCCTGTACAAGTGTGAAGTGAATATCTCGGTAGGAGTGTTTACGATACAATCACACATAACTCTTGCTAGTCCCGGTACACCAGGGCCTTTGCTATTCGCATTATCATTTATATATCTTGTTGTTTGCTATTAAAGTGGCTTCATCATTAAGAGTCAGCAGCATGCCATTATGAGCCGGCACCCGGAATGACATGTGACTCTATAGAGTTCGCAACCGCTTCAATAGGAATGCTACTTATAGCAACAATGTTATAAACGGCACAACTTGTACTGCTTATTGATTTTTCATTCCTTATAGATGTGAATAGAAATATTTAGTGATCATTTCTATATGGTAAGTATATCGAAATATGCCTTGTTGATTTTAACGTTTGGTTTTTGCATTTGGTCAACGTCAGGAATGCATTATGCCTGATGAAAACACATACCTGCGAAATAGCAAGTACAACATTTGATACTACAAGGTCAAACGATTTTGTAATATAGTTGAAAAGTAACCTTGAGCCAACCCCATAGAAGTGTAAAATAGGAGTAGGCGACAGAAAAATAAGAATAAAGATTGGGATAAATTAGAATAAGTAATAACATTGCTAGTTTTTTTTTTGTTATATTATCTTTCGATATTAGGTAATCGGTACCTATTATGCAAATAATAGGTACCGATTCTAAGCAATACTATACGAGTTATAACATTTGGATAAGTATTTAACGATCAGATTAACCCAAATACTTCGTGTTAAAATAATGAGGCTAGACAATCTAGTAACCATTTAATTTTGAACTTTTGTAACTATTTAATTTTTACCTTTCTATTCTCGCAATAGTCATTAATTTGTATCTATAAGCTACGGTTTTAGTATACATACCATTGCCGAGTACAGGTAAAATCAATTCTGATTTGTACAAAATGGTAAAAACGTCTCATTCCCTATCGTCATATGCGATGTAATCATTATCATACTATCAGTCTTGGTCCTCTTAACTGACCTTCTTTAATTAACTATAAGCACCCAGGAATAGCACATTGATTATATGATTCCATTCAGTCGGTCAAAGTTTGTACGAATGAGAACGCAGAGCGTACGGTATGGTCCGAGTCTTCTCGACGCGTAGCAAGTGATAAATAAAGCGTAATTGAGACGGAAACAGCCAATGAGTAAATCTCGTCCGTCAATTTATTTAAATTATTTATTAGTGCTTGGCTATAGACACCCGCCCGTGATCGCTTTCAGTGAGCGTTCACAGAGTTCACTCCGGACGTGAACAGTGACACTACTACACCGGATAATCAGCACATCGATATCGATATACCACATAACAGATTTAGAATATAACTTACTTTTCTTAAGCCTTCAATTGTCCATTACTAAGTGAATGTTTTCTCCTTGAATGGAGCTACCGTGGTGATAGCATCCAACACGATACTTTTGAACCGTGTTTAGATGCAATTTCTTTTGGAGTAGCAGAATTAAAGACACAAGTTTAACACTTTTTGGTAGATGCTTAAGTCTCCGAATCCTATATGAACAACAATTTTGTTTACTTATTCTATTACAGTATATTTGTGGATATGTCACTCTAGTTTTAATTAAAAAAACGCAAATAACACCTGCTTACATTTCAACGCTTACCATCGATTCATATTTTTCGACCATCGAAAATTTTATCGACAAACAAAATATATCGAACACGGGCCGAGGCGCAACTACAAACGACTCGAATTAGTTAATTTGTGCAGATACGACACAATGGACGAGGAAATAATATGTGCGCTCGCATCTACGTACTTACAGCTACCGGGAGATTGTAATTGGCGTAATTGGACGAATCTGGACGCACTTAATAATGCCCCATTGTCGTCATTCAAATGGCAATTCATCGTTTGTGAAAGAAATGATTCATTACTTTTAAATTAAAAAGTTTGGTGTTGTTGCGAGCGTCACTCTGGCCAGCGCTCAACCGACTGTTTACTGCTATAGAATTATCTCTGTGAGATAGGAGACTAGCTGACTAATATGAAAAAACTGCTAAGAACTGATGCATATTAGATTTCGACGATTTAATTACTTTTGCATGTAACTAAGATATCTAATATGTAGATTTGATGTAGACTGTGCACTGGTTTACCCCTTTTTGTAGGATCAATTCCTGCAACGAGCTATTTTAGGCAAGATTTGAAATAAAATTTGCTGCCTCCGTGACGGAGATGTCTAGAGACTAGACGATCGTTACCTTTCTTTCTTCTTGTCTTCGTAATTTCCTTCAACCAGGTTCTTGATGACATACCAAAGTGTTTTGCGTTTCAGCTTGCCTAAATCCGATTTAAATAAATCCAGCAAATTGAGATTTACTAGATTTGCACTGCGCTTACCATTAAGTGCAAAGAAGTTTATTCAAATTAGCATTTAAAAAAATAGTTTACAACTCAAATGTACAAACATACATAAACTCACGCCTTTTTCCCAGAAGGGGTAGGTAGAGGTGCTACCAGGAGAAACACCTTCCGCCTTGTATGTTCCATACCATGATGTGATAGGGGGCGAGCCTATCGCCATATCGGGCACAAATTCCTGACTCCGGGCTGATAATGTATAGAAAAATCAAATATCATTTTGCCCGACCCGGTATTCGAACCCGAGACCTCATCTTTGTAGACGTACCGTAGTACAATTACACTACCGAGGCAGGCACACAAATATTATTGCCACATAGTATAATGTTCCATAATTATAAAATGCGTTTAACAACTCGTTCCGAAATAAGCAATCTGAGGAAAAATAGGTGCTCACCCGTTGATGTCGGTGGTGGACCAGAAATGCCGCAACACAGCCTTCGCCAACAAGTACCAGATCTGCGTCCACACCCACGAAGACTTTTCGATAGACGCAGACAAAAACTCCTTGGTCTCCTTGTCAGAGTGCAGCTGAACAAACTTCTTCTGCAGTTCGGGACTCAAACGATCCTTGCTCACGCGGTACCACTGCAACAAACACACGAGTGATAAATCACATTGATGATGAAACGTATGCAAAAACACGTTCCCTTCACTAATAGTAATAACGCGAAACACGTAGACAAGACGTCTAAGTAAATTAAGACGTGGGCAGCAGACGCTTTGCGTAGTAGTAATGATCGGGAGATGCAACGTGAACATTTCTTCTTTTTAATGCATTATATAAATTGATGTTTAACAACCATTGCTCCAAGTTCTTAATGAAAGCATACAAAAAGAGTAATCGAGTGCAAATAAGAGAGTGTAGTATGAAAGGAGCGTGTAGCTCGTCACCCGTTGTGTGTTTAAGTCAGCCGCCGCGGCCCTACAAAGGGCATTGCGGCGGCTGTTAATTTCACGCTGCCTCGAATTAACATTTCTTTACGCCACAGAATAATGACGAATTAAAAAAAAATCTCGCCTCTACATGTAGCCATAATGATGGCGGGCCGCGAGCGAGCGGGACGGCGCGAACTCATCAGCCCGACTTAATTAATACCAGATCTGTCTTTGTATTAAAATCCAACGCAGCCGAACAAAAAAACTTGAGGCTTCTGTAAATGAGACAACTGCCCATCCGTGGGGTTCCTTCCACAAAAACTCTTTTAGTATGGCTGTATCTCATACAAATTAAAATTTATACTCCTGAACTAATTTAAAATCCTATAGAACATCGGAAACTTTATGTTTTATACGAAGTAGGCACTTATTCAAAAAGTTTCACAGTTTACCTAAGTCTCTAGACTGAACTATTGTTTACATAATGTTGTTACGGTTTTTTATACGATAAGGTAAACAGATATAATTTTAGGTACGTTAAATGTTATATAGCATGTTCCAAAAATAGCTTTGGGCGATGTAAGCTTACCGCATATTACGTGTTTAAACCGCAAAAAGTAATCTTACGTTTTGGTTTCTTACTTGTTGGTAACGGACTCCCAAATTGTCTAAACTGGCCGTCGAAACAATCGTCACGGCGAATCGAAGCATCATTTTACTATCACGTATTAAATTTTTATTGGGTGTCCGCCGCGGTGGCACCGTAAACGATAGATAACTAACCAATTTAGTTTTTTATAAGTGGCACATACTCATTCTATACGATTAAATGGCCAGTGTTTGAGTATTGATTAAATTTTATTGCTCACTTAAAAAAAAAAAGAAAATTAACGTGTTAGATGGTCAAAACAAAAAGGGCTCTTTTTCAAAATCTAACAAAGAACCCCGTCATTTATTTCTGCTTGATACAGCGACGTAAGTGAGACGTGTATGCTTATTAAGCGGGAAGTAACCTCTTATACTCGGAAATAAATAGTTAGAGATGTAAAATATTTCGTCATGGAAATGTAACCGCATATAAATGTATTACATCGCCTCACATGGATGTCGGCTTAATGTACGAGCTGCTCAAAAACAAAGAAGACAAATTACTTCGCACGTATCATAATGCAGACAGATGAGACAATAATGTGATGAGATGTTTGTCACTTGTAAAGTGCTTGCGCGTTGTATAAAAAGCACAAATTACTTTAACCAAAATCGTCCAAAGCCATCGATATCTAGAACATTTTACGACAAACCGCAAAAAAGTATCGTAAAAACCGAGGTAAATAAATATTTAGTACCGAATACTGATAGCGAATCACGTTGGTGATTATGCAATGCGCCGCCTTTACATTTAAAATAGCCTGCATCCGAACTACGGGCTTCGACGAGGCGAATTCTCCAGACGGAATACAAATTGTGGAAAATTTTGAATGTCATTGATGATAAACTTTGTTACATACACATTAACATTTTCATGTTAATGTTCCAGAACGGTATCGCTTAAATCAATCATAATGTTGGCACGTCGCTATCGTGCGTCAATACTTTTTCAAGATTTACTTTAATACCCAGGAAGTAAAGTTATTTCTATTGCCGCAGAAAGAAATAAGTCAACTTGAAATAGCTCAAGTATGGATTGTCTGTTGTTTTCTTAAAGCGCTTATAATAGGGGCACCCAGTTAGATATTATTTATGAGAGTCATGTTTAGGATTCATTTTCAGCTCGTGTAAAGTTAGGATGAATAACAATATCCTCATTTAAAAAATCTACCTGTTGGGGGAGACAAATCAAGAATGATTTATTCAACTCGACGACATATCGAGGCCAAATCGATATTTTGTTTATTTTACCGTCTATATGGGTTAGTGATATCCGCGGAACGGTCAGCGGGTCAGTTGCGAACAAAAATATTAATTTGCCGCATTTGATACGTCTATATTTTGTAGGCATATGTGCAGAATAGGAAGAGCTCAATGTGTTCATTATCCTGTGTTGACTCGTTAAAACGCAGGTCAGTCAAGGTGCATACACATTACACACCATCGACGATGAATCATTGGATGGAGGTCCTTTGAGTCGCGGGGCGTTCACCTCCGCCTAATGAATCAAAGCACTGAGAACGAGTATATTGTCAATATGAAGCAAAATATTAAAGCTGACGGCGCTCGCACCACACAATACCCAGATTAATTCTCATTTAAATATGCGAACTGCGCTCTGAGACAGGGGTCATCTAAAGGTAGTCTGTTTGACTTTAACACATCACTCGGCGCTGACTAGTGATAAAGGCATCACGGGGTAATGTCGAGCAGTGTGAATGCAATGTGCACAGCGATCCCTTTCACAGAATGCACGCGCACGAGGCGAGTTAAGTTTTAAAGAGCAATCGGTTCCACACAATAGAAACTCTATAAATCGCGGTTTGATGCGCTTTACGTAAGTATGAGTAACTAGGCTATATGACAGGAAGCGGTCTGACTAAACGTTGTATGTTCGCAGGCTAAGTGGCGCACGGTATCCCCGTGGATTCGCCGTAAGCGGCTCTAGAGCTTGTTTGCCGGGCGCTCCATTAAAATGGGATCAGGCGGGATGCAGATCGCTCGGACGTGTGTTCCTCCAGCGAGCGGAACGGATACTCGTATTCATGGAAATGGATGACGCCGGAAACTGATTATCTTTAACGTCTTATTCCATTCGTCTCATATTCTTCATTTTGTATGTGAACTGTACTTGATTTTTATATTAAAATTGTCAAGGCTCGCAATTTTGTTCGCGTGTCATCTACCGCTGGGTTTTATTTAATATTTTACTTTGTGGGAAAAGTAACAATTGTTTAATTTTATTGCTATATTGTTAGATTTTAAAGTTGCCTTATTAATCGATGATAAATATAAGAAAATAAATTGATATGTCCGTTATGAAATTATTGTTTAATTTAGCATTTATGATGTTAATAAGACTTCGTTAACATGTACATATTTAACATATTCATTATAAATTGAATGATTAATCGATTGGAATCAAGACGATTTAAATATTAATCAATAGTTGTCAGTAATCAGAGAAGGGTCCATATATTTCAGGCCAATACATATATCACCAGAGCTTTGGTGCATAATCCGACTTCTGGTACAAGGAAGTTTGTTTATTTATATGAATGTGAACAACGTATATTTAGTTTTAAAATATTGTGGTGTACAATAATATTTTATAAAGTTTACCACTAATGAGGGATCAGGTAATCGATCAAATGAACATGATTGAACCGAACACAAACTGCATGTTATCCGTTATACGTGTCATTGTATAAAATAGTTTTATTTACAATCCACTTTAAAATAACGATGTGTTTACATTTACTAAAGTGCCCTATCAGACGCACGTAGGAAATCAATCAACAATTTTATTGCAATACGAGTAAAGTCTGTTTTGCATTATAATTTTATTTTTACATACTTTGCCACATCGCGGATGGGGATTATAATAGACTCGCATATAACTGTCAATAAATTGAACTACTAAGCACTTATACAGCCTTTTAAGATGAATCGAACTGTTAGTGCCTATGTAAATCACACATTATAATTTATGGTTGGCACGTCAAGCAGACAATAAGCAATTCATAAACTGTGTTAATAGCCCTAAGCAAAGACGTATAAAGCGTTAACTTTAATTAAATCTCCACACTGGAGATTACTATAGTGAAACAAGTGATTTCAACTAGCTCTCCACGAGGCTACTGACCAATAAACTACCTCTGTTGTGTGTACGTTATACGTTAACCATAGATAATAACAGATTTATTTCAACAGTTAAACCAAAGATTAATTATGGAAGAGTAGAACGTCCGATTGATTAAAGATCAAATATTTGATAATCCTTTAAAATTCGTCAATATTTATAAAATTCATAGTAGAGAAATAATCAAAATTAAAGGAAAACTAGTTTTATGTTCGGGCAAAATAATTACGCATAATCACTCCACGTAATTGGAGAAAGGCTATGTTCAGTAGAAGACATATTTTTGTATTCTAAGAAGATGACGATAAGTTATTGATATAGTTCGCGTATCGATATTATTTAAGAAGTAATCTATCTGTTTGAATTATTTGCGGAATATAATCTTTGCGTGCCGACATCACGAGCGGCCTAGGGGCCACCGTTGCGTAATTGTTTTAAACTCGTCTTTTAATTGTTCTATCGGAGGTCGCGATTTATGTGCAGACGTGATCTCCGGCCGTAATGCCGTTCAGATTCATTTGCACTATTATTTCCGCATCGCCACTCGGTGGGAATGCAACGTTTACAAATTCAATCAAGGATCTCATTCGAATAATTTCTAGAGCGATAAAATTACAATTTAATTCTTATTCTTTTCTTTTGTTGTAATGTACACTGAATTACAAACAAGCTGCATGGACTTGGCTGAAAAATATGCTCATTTAGAGAGATAATGCACGGAATTTGTAGTTGCAATGATTCGAGACAAGCATATTGTCAATCTATGAAAGAGATCATAGCGACGTGGGTACACAGGCACACGTTCAAAAGATTTACGAGTGTATTTAAACTGGTTTTACATTAAGCACCAACGGGGCCGATTTGATCGTAAAATCAGCCGTTATGTCCCGAGACAATATCGTCGTCGGTTACCACCCAAGCGACGCGCTGTTAAATTAACTTCGCGTCAACTATTGGCCAGTCGGATCCCGCACGGTGACTAAGTACATTCTGTATTTATTCAATTAAAGTGTTATCAACATTTCCAATTTGATGTGTTCCACGTTGTTCTATGAACGTGGAGTAAAAACGTGATAAAGTTATTTGGCGACGGTGATTGTGGAAGAGCAGCATTTATTCGTGTCGGGCGTTGGAATCAAAATTATTCGGTAGCAAAGAGAGCAATTAAGTGAGCTCACGCCATAGCGGGTGATTGTTCGGACGCGATCGGCGATCGGTCCACCCATTGTCCGTTAAAATTAACAGAGCCAGCAAAAAGCCAACGTTTTAAAAACAAGCAGGAGAAGCTTACGGTCAGTTTAAATGGAAATATATGACGATATCTAAATAAATACGCGCCTCTTTCCTTTTATTTGATTTTATCTTTCAACTATATCAGCTTAAGCCGTTGTTAAGTCGGAGTTTTTTCACATTATACGCTCATTGTCCAATAAAACAACTCTTGGCGAGCCTGCCGGGTCCAGATCTTTAAGTGCTTGATGTAAAACTGAACAAAAGTAATGCGCAAATCGTCATAGCTCGACCTTGAATGTGGCTGCCATCCCGCAATGCTCGGGCCCCATATAAGTTAATACTGATTCAGTGATTTATACAAATCACATATTTAGCACTCTGTGTACATTATTCAAACAGAATCAGGTATAAAAGGTATTTTTGTTGCGTAAATTTTATATTCTATTCGATGGAACTTAGGACGATGATTCGAAAAGATTATCGAATTTTCCGGATACCAATAGACTCCCTCCAAATCACGGCAGGATTTGAGTATGTACATTTGTAATTCGTCATTATACAATTCCTAGGAAATCTTTACTTTGCCTAAATAGCAGTCGGAAATGTAGTACATGAGTACGAACGTATGATGTTAACGAGTACGGACGCTAACGAATACAGAAGTCTAGAAGGTCAGGATTAAGTTGTTGTTGATCAAAATTTATTAAAAAACTGAAATAAACTCACCTAACCTAACGATTGTTTCGTTGCGGTCGGGTATTGTGATTCTCAGTTTACTACTGCATTTTATTTACTTAATTCACAAAAGCATTTATTTATGTATTGTAGCAAATATACTTACATTTGCCTGGAAGTGTTTGTATTACAGCTTCTTCAAATCATTTTTATATATTTCCTAAATATGCTCGCAATTGTATACAATTCCTAGTTTTCATACATTTCCGAGAACATATAATTATATGTACATCGGTTCGTTGGAAAATATAGACACATTAAAGGCTGCACGAAAGTTGGGCGTCAAATGTTAATCGAACGGCGGCCACTGATTGAATTGATTGAAAAAGAAACGCAGGGAGGTTCGCGGTGCCCGCGCCTCGGCCGCCGGTATTTTTATAGCCTGTACACGTCCCAGAACGCGAGGGCGACACATTCCCGACAAGGCGACGTTTTTGCAACGCCAACTTTCATTAGACACCGCGCGCCGCTGGGACTGAGGCGTTTCCTTTTAATAAATGAGTTATGCGTTTATATCCAAGATGGCTGCCACTTTTATACCACGGCGTCAAGAATGTTACGACGGTCAAATGTTCTCCATTATTATATTTGAATTGTTCGAGTGGCAATGTTTTTACTAAATTAATTTATTGCCTGTAAACTGTGCTGCGTGTTTATCGGAAGTTTTGTGTTGTTCTTAATAAACCATTTAGTTTCAATAAGAAAACGTATACTGAAGGTTTCATTGATTTGAAAAATCTTCAAATTAATCGTTTTTTACGTACAGCTTCAAATAAATAAACCCAACAGTTACATACGTAGTTCTGGTCCCAAATTAAAAACAAATCTTTTGTCATGGACGCCAAAAAACTACTAAGATGCTTTTCGATCTTGCAACATGCGCACAAAAATACCTGTAGATTACAGGCATTTATTTTGGTAGGATAATCAAGCCTTTGGTTTCTTGTTTTACAGCCGGCGTTAAAATACTTATGAAGATAATGAATAACCTTATTACCTTATATTGCCAACCAAGCTATAGGTGGATCCAGATACTTTATACAACAATCAAAAAAGCAGAGTAAAAATCTAGTTAATTGGCAAAATATGTTTATACGTTTAAATATAGGTAAAAGATACTGCTGTGGGACTTCGTGGCTTTCTTTAAAGTGCGGAAGTAATAAAAAGTAATGATTTTTATGGCTGCTGCATGGTTTGAGGACGACAATATAATGATCGTAAAGCGAAATGCATATTATTCAATTAGGACAAATTCGGTACAAAAGATACATAGATGATGTGGTCACTTTCAAGCTTAAGAGAGTTTTAAATGCAGTTTAGTATTAAACCGTAAACGTCTTATTAATTGTAAGTATTTATGCATCTAATAATATTTAAAATACAATTTAAAATGTATTTATGGAGTCAATAATACTTATGACCAAATGAAATTTTATGACAAATATAAATTAGTAAGATCGTAAATGTTTAGGCATCTGTAAAACAAGCACTCAATTATTATAAGGTGACATAAATGAAATAATGCAACGAAAAAACCGAACCATATCATATGCACTCAGTGTTAGTAATCATAAATAAAATAAATTACAAAATTGGTAAAGACGTCTTGGTACAAAAGTATCTATAATTTTACAAGTTTTATGTAGCCGACTTTAAAAAAAAGTTTGTCAAAATTGCAAAAAAAATATCAAAAAGGGGAATACGTTGATACCGCGCTGTCAAACAGGAATTTATGACAGGCCTGATTATAAAAAACGGGGCTCATCACGTCTCATGTTTTGCGGACTTTACAATTGTCAACTTTCGGTATATTTATTCACTCATTCATACTTTTCTTGCTCTACTGCATTCTGGTTTATTGCTTGTGAGCGCGTTTGCACATGCTATATTTTATAAGGTCCGTATAATAAACGTCATAAACACAAGTTAATTTAAAGTGGACATCGCATCTCACGTATAACATTAAACATCTATCAACTAAGAGGGCTTCGGTTGGCTCGCTGTATTTTTAATCGAAATTTATATACGGTGCCTCTTAGGAAATAAAATAATCACCGCGGCGTTGATTTGCATACAATGGCAAAATAATTTTACGCGCGTATCGCAGCGCTTAATTCTACTTTTTATTTGGCCTTCCGCGCCCTATCTACTAATCAAACGGTCTGCTCGCCGCGCGGCCATTTAAGTGTTAACATTTTTTTAAGTTTTTTCTCCTGTGATATTTATTTGCATATGGGTATTATACGTTGGCTTTAAAGTATAAAGCTATCAAGTCGATCGAACGTGTTTAACATAAACATGTTTAATTTGGAAAATAAAGTGTTTATTACATGGGCTATAAAGCGCGTGTGCTTAGTGGTCGTCGAGGCAGTTTCCTATCGGGC
The DNA here is from genome assembly GCA_949752805.1 of Deilephila elpenor. Lineage (NCBI taxonomy): Eukaryota > Metazoa > Arthropoda > Insecta > Lepidoptera > Sphingidae > Deilephila > Deilephila elpenor. The sequence continues at coordinate 8,372,350 of OX457107.1, read as the reverse complement.
GTAAGAGTGCATCGGACGGGTAGGATGCGGCGCGGCATCGCAAGTGAGTCGCAAGTCGCGAGGTGCGGGTGCGTGTGGGGCAGACTGCGTGGCGAGGTCGCGCCACTCGGCACCGGCACTCGCGCCCACCAACAGTCGTCTCGGCGCCGTCTACACATACCTATTACCTACTGCGTCGTACGCGCCCGCTCTCCGCCGGCCCGGCCGCTCGCTTACAACGCCAGCCACATTAGCCCACACAAATATTATATACACATTAAAAACGTGAAAACTTCTATGCCAATTGTATTATATTCAGAGAAAAAACATCGTCCGTCATAAATTTAGCGCAAAAGTGCCAGCGACGGCCGACTAGCAACAAAAGGGCATGACTTTTCCCGCAAAAAAGATGATCCTTAATCTGATTAAATCACCATCGCGGCGGACGTCGGACCGTGAAAGATTAATGAATATTTGTGCGAGGATTCCCGGAGCTGGGTTGGCACGTAGCGCTGTCATAATCATATTAGCTGCGACCGGAGGCCGGCTAGGCACGCACGCACGCACCGAGCGGCACTCTGCCTACTGCCTAGTGAGCGGCGCGGCGCGGCGAGTAGCGAGTAGTGGCTACTTACTTACTCGCTACACCGTACACGATGCGGCTGGGACCACCACTGCTACACTATCGCACTGTCATATTGTCACTGTAAGTGTGATATAGCGCATACAACGCGCTTCCCATCATTTGCATAACGTGAATCGTGTTCTCTGTATTTATTAACATACCCTATCCGTTGCCAATTATGGCATTTACAAACATCTACTTATAATAAACTTAGAACCAAAAAGTAAAAACTAGTACTTTTAAATACCTACGTTTATTAGAAAATGATTATTTAAATTGTAGAGACACTTGCATCTTCTACAAAAGATAATTTACTTGCTGTCGATACGAATCATACAACTGTTTTGCTTTTCAATTGTCAAATATCTTCTCCCTTATACGCAGTTATGTAAAATATAAAATATGCCTTTGGGACAAAAAGCTCTAATCCTCGATCAAACTAATAAAGAAAACAAAAAAGAGACACTGTTCATCATTCAGTTGTTTACTTACGCGCCGCAGAGAATATTCAACTGTGTCAGAGTCCATTTAGTTTTCAAAGCATGCCCTAACAAAAGGATCTTATTACCGGCACTGGTGTACCAGTCATACTCATTATAATTTTTAATACATTTCTCGGTAAGTACATAAAGTAGCGATTACAAACATGGCGTAGCAGGCGATACGCAACGCGTTAATGTAAGTGTTTTCGCCGCATGAATTATACATTGAATTGTTCAGTTGGGCTCTTTATCTCGACACAGGGCGGGTGCATCTCACGCCGTCGTCGCATAGAACGTAGAGCTTTATGCACTCGCATTTTACTCAACTTTGTCAATTTATTTTGTTATAGTTTATACTACACATATACACACGCAAGTTGGTTCTAAATTCAGTGGACTGGAGATATTTTAATATACATAGTTTTGTAATTGCCAAATATCATGACCCATGGTAGAGATGGACAACAGAATATTAAAAACAGTACGAAAAATGAAAATATGTTGTACTTGAAGGATTCTTGCGACTTTTTTTTATACTACTAAAGAGACAAACTAGCATACGGCCCGTTTAATGGTAAGCAGTTACCGTAGCCTATAGACGTCTGCAACACCAGAAGTGTCACAGCGTGTTGCCGAGCCGTAATACAGGTACTTGAACGTATTTAATTCTATCTATCTATCTATATCTATATCAGCCCATATACGTCCCACTGCAGGGCACGGGCCTACTCTACAATCGAGAGAATCGATTGAGAGTGATTAGGCCACATAGTCCACCAGACCTTGATTTAATTCTATCAGACCTTTTAAAATATTTATTGTTCTAAGAAGTAATACAAAACTACTTCATAATTAACACGCAACAATTCCTAATAAAATGGTTTTGATATGCTTTGTTACCTATTTATATAATTTTGTCTCTGTAAATAAACAAGTTAGATGGGAAGATACGTGAGAACAAGTTGAAGCTCAACTAATGCGGCAATGTATTAGACTACTTGATGCAGACATAGAGAGGTTAAGTGTCGTAGAGTGACAGGGCCCAGCAGTTTATTGTCCAGCTGCAGTGTAGGCCACAATTGAAATTACCGCATATCGAGTGAGCTCAATAAACACACTCGTAAAAAAATCAATTGTTAAGACCCGAAAGAAATTAAACGTGAGAATGTATTGTTCTATACAAGCGTGAACAAAACGAAAATCGTTATTTGCGTTAACCAGCTCTCAGGTCGTTTTCGACCTGCTTTCGTGAATATAAATCGCATTAAATAAAAGCTTTATTTATGACGTCCATGCTTCGAATTGAAAAAGTAAGTTTGACTTTATATACATGCGTGGGTCTCTTTAGTCGTAAACTTCGTATTATTTTCGTCCCAAAGGTATACGAAATATTACAAATGCGCCAGAAGCTGCGGCATAACAATGCCTCTTAAATATCAATTAATTTATGCCAATACTTTAAGCTTTAAGTAACGTACCGTAAAGCAACAACAATCATTCTAAAGATAAATACAATGATACATATCAATCATCATAATTAATTATGTTTTTAATTAGTTCATTAAAGCCGTTACCATTTGTGAAGAGACGTAATTGGATGGTATTTTTAAATGGGACGAGTTATGGAGTTGTTCGTAATTTCGCTTACTTTACGATTGTAGTGAGAGCATCTCGTTCGATTGTCACACATTAAAGTGGCAGATGGGCCAATATTTTACATGATAATGACAACAATGTTGATATCGACATCAGTCAATGGATTTAATTTCAAGTACGTCGAGTCCTATTTGGAGTTTGATCGCTGGAAAATGTAAAGACTGCGTCGGATTGGTAATTAATTATTTCATATGGCTTGTGGTGGCAATAAAGACGGACTCATCAATGATTCAGTCGAACAAACAAAGCGCGCGTGCAGTGCAGGCATTATCCGCTATAAGACATCATAAACGGAGCACCATCATCTGGGCTTATAAAAAATTCATGCTCATCTCACATTTCGGCGCCCCTCTTAATTTCGCGTGAGCCTCTTCTTGGTTCGTGTAAAAACTTCGGGTGTCTTTTTATGACTTTTACTGCGGTATAATTGGGGTGGGGCGAGCGCTCGCGTCCCCGAGGTGACATAAATATACCTCCCCCTGCCCGTGCCTCTCGCACTCGTCGCTCTCAACTACCTCCGGCTTAATCTCATGTAAGACTATACCACTCGGAAGCAGTTGGCATTAAGCCTCTTGCCCACCGCAAGCAAAATGTTATAATCAATCGGATTCATTCCTAACCTAACTCACTCCGGGCTTGCAAAGACGCGCGACTGACTGTGTGTGATTCTTGGGTATATTTATTTCCTTAAAAGATATTTTTTCTGAAGATGCTAATACCAGTAATTGAAAATCAAGACCATCGACATTGTCGAAGCAAACACCATGAAATTTTACTCAAAGTCAATGATGACGAAAAAGTAGGTACATAATTGATACAGGTAGGTATTTAGTTTTTCATTGGGTAAATTTACACACCAAATAAAATGTAAGAAAGCTAAAACAAAATACAGGTCTGTGAGAATAAGCAAATGCGATTTCAATATAGAGTTACCAGTGATGCGCAAGCTGGAGGGACACGGAGCTAGCTGGAGGTATATGTGTGCACGTGTGTATGTGTAGGTGTGCATGTGTGTATTTATTTGTAAATTCCAAATAGCTTTCAATATGTAGACGCGGTGACTCCCGGCTGTCGATCCACTCCAATATCGCACTCGTTGTAAGACGTCACGAAGGCGACGCCATTATCCGAGCCGACGATTGACTCAGGCGGGAACACCCGCCTCCTCAGCGTCGCATGATAGATGAGACCCAAAAAACATATCCGTAATTGAGATTTCTATTACATAAATTGAAGGCGATCAGTTTTTTCCATGTTTGTTTACATAATGTGAGTGGCGTTGGCGTAGGCGACGCGGGCGTCGGCGACGGCGAGCTATCGCGTTTCGGAAGTGTTCGCGGACGTCAATTTGTATATTGTCATTATTAAAGTCAGCGCGGAAAGTTTGGGTGCGTTCATCCATCATGGTGTGACGGCCGACCGGTCCGATATCGCGCCTAATACGTATTGATTTCCCACTTAGCGTTTTTCTTGTATTGACGTGGATCGACAATAAAAGGCACTTATTAACACTTTCACTGTTTTAATTTCAATATAAGTACAACTTGTTGTTATTACCACAATAATTTGAACACGAATGAATGTCTTTTACAACTTTTCATGCTTTAAATACTTTTTGTGTGCATAAATTACAATCTCCCACCATAGAAAATAAAAATAGTCAATTGACGGTACAAAATAATAAATTGACAAAATTATCAATTGACCTGTTAAAATAATACGAGTGTAATTATAATCATGAAATACTGAACAAATAGTTAACAGCTCGGCCATCCGACCATTTGCGAGTCCCCTCGCATTTTTTTAATTATTATTATTTTTACATACATATACCAACAACATAGAATAACAAAATAAAAAGAAGAAAAAGAAATGATTAAGGAAGTATACATTGCAATAGATTTATACAACAAAAATCACATAACTACTTAAGACAATTTTATAAGTACTACTACTCCGGTAGATCCATGACCTTGACTACCATCGCAGAGCACTTCTATAGTGGCTGATCCATGACCTTGATCGCCATTCCTATCGTACTTCTATTAAGGGAGATCCATGACTTTGATCACCTTATAGAGTACACCTATACCGGCTGATCCATGACTTTGATCGCCAATAGTACCATTTCTCTATTCAGATCTATGACTTTGATCACCCTTTAGATTAAACTCACACTGGCTGATCCCTGACTTTGATAGCCAATCCTTCAGTACCTTTAGGCAGATCCATGACCTTGATCACTTATAGATTTAATGTACCATTTAACTGTTGGACTTCGTTAACTACACACATGTTTAATCACAGTCGTATGGTGAACAATCAGAATAAATTTAGACTGTACCACGTCACGGTTAATAGCATTTTTACGAAATACGCATAATCATTGCGATTCTTAGTTAGTACTTTCTTCCTCTTCAGACTCCGTATCTAGTCCATCATTATCAGATAACATTGGTCGATTGAAAGTCAACCAAGGAAATATTTTGTCGATTGACACAATGGATTCATAACGTCTACCCTTTCTGGTAACGGGAGTATCCTCAATTATAAATCGATCATTCGGTAACAATTTCTTGATACGAAATGGACCTTGGCATTTTGGTTCCAATTTCTTTGATTGTCCCTCTATGCCTGTTATAGTTCGTATAACCCGAACTAGATCTCCTTCTTTAAAAGTAACGTTTTTGTGTCTATGTTTATCAAATTTCGCTTTGTCTTTTTTTTGTTGGATTTTGATACGATCACTTGCATCAGTTCTTATTTGCGTGAGATTATCTGCAGCGGTATCTGGCGCCACATCCGAGAGTATTTCGTTAAATATACCCTGTGATGGGTTAATAACATTGCAGCCGAATAATAATTCCGCGGGAGTCTTCTTCGTTGTCGCGTTTATCGTGGTATTTATTCCTAATTGTATGTCTGGCAGGCGTTCGTCCCAACTGCCATTAGGTTTGTCATGATTGATGGCACCAAGTGCAGCCAGTATAGTTCGGTTAAACCGCTCCACTTGGCCATTCGCGCGAGGAGTAGCGACAGCATTATAAATATGTTTGATACCGCTTGATTTAATAAATGACTTAAACATCTTACTAGTGAATGATGTGCCTTGATCTGTGATTAACCGGCTAGGTGTCCCAAAGTAACCAAAATGTTCCCTAAATACCTTAATAGTTGTATGTGATTTGGTATTGCGAACGGCAGCGAGGCTAATAAATTTGGTAAAAGCATCAATTATTACAAGTATATAAACATTACCTCGCTTTGTACGTATGAAAGGTCCCAAATGGTCAGCGTGCAAGGTATGAAATGGTTTGTCAACTTTCGGTATGGGGTGTAGTTGCCCAGCTTTAGCCCCGCCCGGTAATTTGTGATGGGCACATTCCAAACAAGATAAGACATATTTTTTTATAAATCTGCGCATTTTGGGGAACCAATACATGGATTGAACACGAGCTAACGTCTTATCCACTCCAAAGTGACCAATATCATCATGGTTACTTTTTACGATTTGCCACCTGGCACCATTTGGAACGAGCCAACGTTCACTGTTGTCACCAGTTATACGGAATACTCTCCCATTTTTTAACTTATAGTTATTAAAAATGTCTACCACTTCCTTCGTTTTTGGATCACTTAAAATGCTAGAAATATTTTTAATTTGATCATCTGCCTGTTGTACTGTAACTAACCAGTCATCTGTATTGACTACAAGAACGTCTATAACGTGATCATCATCTATAGGACCCCCTACCGAACTTCTGCTTAGGGCATCTACGTGGGCCATTTTATCATCAGGTCTATACTCTATTTCACAGTCAAATTCTAAAAACTGTATCCACCAGCGGGCTATTCGAGGAATCAAATCTCGCTTCGTCAGAGTTGTGCGTAGAGCATTGCAATCGGTGATAATTTTAAATTTAATGCCTAATAGATACACTCTAAACTTAATTAGCGAGGCGATTACTGCTAATGTTTCGAGTTCAAACGAGTGCAATTTTTGCTCATCACTCGTAGTTTGTCTACTATAGTATGCGACAACTTTAAATGAACCAGATTCGTCTTTTTGCATGAGCATCCCAGCTACCCCGAATTTACAAGCGTCAGTGTGCAGCTGTGTTTCAGAGTTCGGATTATATATACATAGTATGGGGCGTTCTATGAGAAAATTCTTTAGAGTTTGAAATGCGTTCGATTCATCGTCACCCCATCTCCATGGGGAACCAGATTTCAATAAAAATGTAAGGGGGCGAGCTAAAATGGCAAAATTTTTGACAAAGCGTCTAAAAAAACTAGCTAGTCCTAAAAACCGTCGTACCTCGTGTACATTTTGTGGAGCAGGGAATTTTAACACTGATTCAATCTTAAGCTTTCCTGGTCTTATACCTGCGGAACTAACTTCGTATCCCAAATAATCAATTTTATCATAAAAGAAATTACATTTACTTAATTTCAAGGTGAGGCCATAGTTTTTAAGAAGTTCGAGAACATTTTGTAACCGGTATAATCCTTCATCGAAAGAGCCTGAAGGTATTAGTATATCGTCCATATACACAAGAGCATATGAACGGACCGATGACGAATTTATGATTTTATTCATAGTTCTCTGAAACACAGACGGAGCATTTACAAGACCAAAGGGCATTCTATTGAATTCATATTGCCCGTCCGGAGTAACAAAGGCAGTCTTTTCTTTAGATGTTTCAGCAATTGGTATTTGGTAATATCCGGAGGCGAGGTCTAATGTCGTATATAAACAACTACCCGACAAGAGGTCAAGCTGGTCTTCTATCCTCGGAAGAGGATAATGTTCGCGTTTTGTTTTCTTATTAAGCGCGCGATAGTCGACACAAAGTCTCCTTTCCCCGGACTTTTTATTTACTAAAACAATCGGGCTGGCGTAAGGAGAACTAGATTCACGAACTATGCCACTGTCTAACATTTCCCGAATCATATTCCGTACATTTTGCCTTTCTGTAAAAGATAGTCTATACGGTCGGTATACAACTGGTTCCGAATCGACTAAATTAATCACCATTTCAGTTTCGCTAGTGAAACCGAGATCCTTTAAGCAACTCGAAAAACAATGTTCATATTCTTTTAACATATGTGTAAGCGCAAGTTTTTCAGCCGGTAAAATGCTTTCGCCGATATGAAAATTCGAATGCTCAAATAGTAGTTCAGGATTTTGACGCACATGATTTACTTGCAAGACTTCTTTTAATTTCATAGCACGAGTAACTAAATTTCCAGTATAAAAATGGATATTTTCCGAGCTTATATTTTGTATAAGAAGTGTTCCCGTACTATCTTTAATGTCATATTCTCCCGGTAATAAGTAATATTCCCTATTCTTACCCCTGATAGTTCCATGCACGTAAATTTTACCAGAGTATGGTTCGTTAGTTATTACTGGGATAATACCAATTTGTCCACTACTTATAGTAGTATTACATGAACAATTAAGGGGACACTTGTAGGTTTTAGTTTCACCCACTCTTTGAAAAATTACATCTGTACTGGTTTTAATAATCTTAATATTAGGCCTTTCTGTAAACGTATGACCAAGCATGACCGGGACCTTGATGTGAGAATCATCTACTATTAATACTTCGACGTTTCTTTCTTCGATTCCCTGGACCTCAATGGTGACAAAACCGGATCCTATAGGACTAAATCGCGTGTTGCCAAAACCAGATAGCATGGGTCCTTTAACAGGCTTCCATGTAACCTGTAAGCGCTTTGCTTCTTTAATCTGTATTAATGTACCTTCACACCCTAAATCAACCAAACAGTTTGATATTTTTCCATTAATTTTTAAAGGCATTTTGTATTTAAAACTAGTATCACCGATATTTTCTATACGTAAAACTTCCTTACTTTCTTTAGATAAATTTGCCGATTTCTTAGGGCAGTCAAATGCCACATGACCCCGCAAATTGCAAATTGTACATTGAAGTTTTGGTTTTGTACAACGAAAAAATGGATGTCCTGGTTCATTACAATTAAAACAAACTACACGACTGTAACCCGGTCTTAGTTGCTGGTTTGAATTGCTGGTGCTTGGAAGTGGTGAACTATGATTAGTTTGAACAATACGTTTTTCTTTATTTTTAAATTCTACCGACACATTTTTATCTTGGCCTATCTTTATAGATTTAAAGTATTTTAACACTTGTTCTGGACCATTAAATTCTACAGCTTGTGCTCCTAATCTAATACCCCTATCCTCTATACCGAAAATAAGACAGTCTACAGCACGCTTCCCATTTATTTCACATCGATTTAGTAGGTTCATTTTGGCATAGTAATATAATTCTAGTGATTCCCCGTAACGTACTTTTTTCCCTAACATTTCCGTTAACAGTTCTGCATAATTATCTCTTGATGGAAAAGATTCTCTTAATTTAATTTTCCATTCGCACCATGAAAATAATAGGGAGGGTAGGCCCTGATACCACGTTTTAGCGACACCAGCGAGTTTCGGTAAGGCATAATGAACTATCTGCCTGTCATCCCAGCCATAAATTTGTCCACATTCTTCAATTTTATGAATCCACATATCTATAGTCTGTTCCTTGCATAGAGGGTCAAAGTCGGGTATAACATTGTTAAGTACAGGAAACTTGTCACGTTCTCTAGAATTATTATCTTTGAGACCTTGCATAACATTTAAGAAGTTTTCGAAAAAGTCTTGAGTGTCCACGTACCTTTTGTCACTGTCGTTTTTTCGCGAACGATGGCGGCGCCTATGTCTGCTTCGTGAATGCTTACTTTCAGAAGCTCGGCTGCCACTCCTGGATACGTCACTACTATGTGACCTAGTTCTCTTCCTTCTCGGCATTATGCAGTTTGTGATTTAATAAAGATGTTTAAAGTGGGCAGGATTTACACCACTGGTTATAATTGCAACAGCAGTGCTATACCACTTCTGATTTATTGACGTGGATCGACAATAAAAGGCACTTATTAACACTTTCACTGTTTTAATTTCAATATAAGTACAACTTGTTGTTATTACCACAATAATTTGAACACGAATGAATGTCTTTTACAACTTTTCATGCTTTAAATACTTTTTGTGTGCATAAATTACAATCTCCCACCATAGAAAATAAAAATAGTCAATTGACGGTACAAAATAATAAATTGACAAAATTATCAATTGACCTGTTAAAATAATACGAGTGTAATTATAATCATGAAATACTGAACAAATAGTTAACACTTGGGAATCGCGGCGCTCCACCCTTCCGCCGCTCGGAGCCTAACGAGCTGTTTGTTCTCCACTTGCGACAACTAACCTAGTTGTAGCTTTACAAGTACCTCCGCCTCGCACCTACACTTTTATACTTTTATATAGCTTCCTGCTAATGACACTAAACATTGCTTGTTACTGATTATTTATGTTAATGACTTTCATATTGGACAAACTTATGACTCGTTAAGGAGTTTAGGCCATTTCGTACAAAGTAGCTATCCATAATAAAACTGTTTTTAGGTGAAATATATTGATTGTATTTTTGTGTGTTGAGAATGAATTCATTTATCAATAAATATTCTAACGTCCATTCGTCTTATTATTCTGTATCACGTGTATTTCGTGTGATAAAAACGATTTAAAATACACAATAAACCGCTACCGCAAAACATGCTCTTGCAGACGTTATTAAAAATTCATGGAAGCACACTGTTATACGCAAGTATGCAGACTCGGCATTAACAAAATGTAGGAATTCAATATTACACAGCAATATCGACATTCGACATGAATGTCTGACTATACAGCATGCTAACTGATTTGCATAGATAGCTAGATTTAGTTAAATGCTTTAGAAAAATATGTCGTCGCCAAGGTTTCTTTGGGGGCGACAGGGGGGAGGGGTGCGGGTGGAAGCGAGAACAATGGTTTCGGTTCTCACACGTGTGGAGGATTATTTGCATTCGGAAATAAAGAGAGGAATGATAAAAGAAAGGCGCGAGCGAGGTCCCACCGCCTCGGGGTGGGGTGTGGGAAATGGGAGGCGGGGGGAAATGTGGAGTGCGGGCTGACGCGCTGGAGGGGGTGGGGGCTCGTTACGCGAACAATGGAGAAATAATGTACAGATTGCAGTGAGCGATGCGCCCAGCGCGACTCAGGTGTCTTAGCTCTCTGTGCGGACACCGCGCCTGCCCAGCGCGATTCCTATTGCCAGCCTACTCGCATCACACACGGACTACCATTGCGACTCTTACTTTTGAAATATACGAAGGTTTTGACAAATAATCGAATTTATGCAACCTTACATTAATCTTGCCAATAGAAAAAGACTCGTATCAATAGGAATAGTTATTAAAACAAACGAATGTACCCATGTGATTCGCCAATGTAAAAATTACAATCACACATTTGAACTTGAACTTGAGACACAAGTGGACAATTAATTTTAATATAATTGTTTAAATTTGTAATTACTAACAAGTCACGTGTCTATCAACATTCAACAGTGTAAGTGGTACTTAATTGAATAAACATAATTTTAGTCATGACTATGTCAAGATCACAACATAAATACTAGAGTGTTATTTCACACGAATGCACATACTCGAACAAGATAGTTTATGTCGGAGCGAGTATTACAGGACCAAGTCTTACGCAATACATGGTGTCCGCAGCGGAATCTAGTTTGTGGTCAGTGGCACGTATGCGGTTGTCGGACGTGTTATTTATCGGCAGGAACGTTTATAGGACGCGTCCATAGGAAGCGCAAGCAATCACAACACAATCATCCCATCCTCGCATGACACCGAAAACGTCCTCGTATAAATAAGTATAAATTAATCCATTTAGAGCGGGCGACCGCAACCGACGATTAACGGAAGCTTCTACTTAACTAATTTATCCTCGGGTAGTTTTAACAGAATGGATAGCAGTGATTACGGCCGACGGCGACGATCCCGTGTGACGTTCCGCAGTCGGCCGCTCCGGCGCGTACGCAGCGCTGAACGACCGCCGCTCGCCACTCGGTTTTGTCACACAATTGCTTTCAATATTGTCATGCACTTAAATACCACTCTGGACTACGATATAATACTACTATACGGCACCGATTTGGGTAAATATAATGGAAAATTACTTGGTAAATATAGATTATTCAGCGCTATGTGATGTGATGTAATATGCACAGAACAACTGTAAAATAATATTAGCATAGATTTAAGAGCTAATTTGCCTATATGCGTTATACAACGCTAGACACTTTATACAATAGTCAAATGTTTGTAATTCAGCAAGCCCGCGACATTTTAATAACATTGATCAAATAGAACAAAAGTATGTGGACCGAGCACTCGACAGAGATGAAAGTTAAAAGGGTCGCGGGGGGATAGGGTCGGAGGGGGCGGAGCGGGTTGAATGTCTTATTCCCTCCACAATTCAGAGGTATTTCGTGTTCTTCATACGCAAATATATCCTCGTTACTGAGGCACACGTGAGCCACCGATTGAGTGTGCGTTTCGTATGAAAAAGCCTCGGCGCGCGACTCCGCACCGCTATATGAATAGTCCCTAGAAGGAAAATTGGATCCAACAAACTGCGAAACTGACAAACGTTTGGTCGTTATCATGCCAACTTTGATTCCACGGCGTACTTACGTGCGGCTTAGCCTGGCCTAGCAAAACAATCAAATATACTGCTTGTGTCAAACGTGCGAGTTCGCGCAAAAATATCGTAAATACAATGAAATATTATGCCTATGGCTTTACAAAACTGTTATAATATTTGCATGAACTCGGGAGTTAACTGTTGCTTGGATGAAATAAGTAATATGTTTTCCAAAGAGAACAAACTTGTAAATGTATGCATAATAATAATCATATTATATCATTACTCACGACAGATTATTGAAATACCTTGTTATTACAAGATTAAGGGTTCAAATTGTACTTTGTAAAAAAATATATTGTAATTTTATTTACGTTTATAATGAATAGATCAATATATATAAATAATTTTGACCTCACCTTATCACTCGTGATGTGTATCATGAATATCAACGCACATAAGTTTCATTTCAAAAATTTCAGACAAATACTTAATACTTTATTATATGAATATTTATTTCCGCGTTGGGATTGATCCCTCTAACTTTCGTTTTGCAATCGGTTTCTACTTGTTATCTACAACGCCATGGAGGTTACCATATGAAATCATATAATATGTATATATTTTTACGATCATTTTACTATTCCATCATTAATATCATCTTTGAAATTCAACATTTCCCTACGCCATCTGTGTTTCGCCGACACCAGAATAATGTAGCATAAGGTCAAACAAAAAAGCATTTTGTGATCTTCGTCAGCTAGATAATGATTTCAATTAATTTCCAGTTGGTGTATATGATGGACTGCCTCGGTGGCGTAGTTGTACTATGGTACGGTTACAAAGCTGAGGTCTCGGGGTCGAATACCGGGTCGGGCAAAGTGATATTGGATTTTTCTATTAATTATCAGCCCGGAGTCTGGAATTTGTGCCCGATATAGCGATAGGCTCGCCCCTATCACATCGTGGGACGGAACATACAAGGCGAAATGTGGGTGTCCTGGTGGCGCCTCTGCCTACCCTCTTGGGATAAAGGCGTGAGTTCATGTATGTATGTATGTATGTATGGTGTATATGATAATTAATATTATGTTAATGATCATTGATTTGTTAAAACGAAAAAATACGATTCTGACAAATCAAGTGTTACTTTTTGTTTTAGGAAGGACATTATTTAAGAAATATTAATCTAAAAAATCTTAATTTTTGGTAATTGCTTGTCACATAAATAAAGCCACCTACAACAACCGCTATCTTTAGATTTCTAAAATAGATTTAATTAAATTAATTAAATAAATACACCCAACAATCATTTAATTGTATGATGTCTAGAGAAGGCAGTTCGAAGTAATAGTTTTTGACAAATTTTAGATGCACATACAGGTTGTCCGAAACTCCATAATTATACTATAACGGGAGTAAGACCAAATATAACAGCACAAGAACAAAAAACAGAGTATCATCTCAAATAGTTCTTTGATAACAGCCTTTTAGTGAAAAATTAAAAATCTGCTTTGATCTAAAACTGAATTTACATTTTAGTATTAAAATCCTTGATGGAGACCCATGTCCAGAAGTCCTGTGGTTGAAAAGAAAGAAATGCTAAATAGCTAAGCTAAGACATATGTACCAAACTAATTATTTTCAAGTGTAATTTTAAGAAAATGATCAAATTGTATCCTCATAGAGCAAATTTAAATAATATATTTTCATCTTTTACCATTTACCATTGACACTTCATTATAAAAAAATAATACTATTGTGATAAATTTTATCAAAGCTGGGCCCCTTTAATTTTTATTCCAAAATGCATTTGGTTTATTTTATGGATTCACTTTCCAAAAAATTGAGCCGTAAACTACCTAATTCTTTAAACGAGTCTTCATAATAATTTAAGAATTTTGTTACTCCAATGTAAAATTTTAAGTAATATTTTTCTTGTCAAAAAATAGAAAGTGAAATAAACATGTATAATAAATTTTAAGTAGATACTGCAAGTGTTTATGTTGATTCCACAACACTATGTTTTCTTAAGAAAATTTATTTAAAAATGTCACAATATTCTTTTCTACTAATAAAAAATACATACATATCAAAGTCAAAAGGAGGTTTACAAAACTGGGTGGCACTAGCAGCATCTCTATTTACTCCTCTACAGGTGCTGTGCATCTATAGAAGCTGAAGCATGTATAAGAATATTTTATTGGGACTGGGAACCAGATGATGTATAGATTGGAGACAACTTTTAGGCAGAGAAAGCAAATCACTAAGCCATCACCTTTTTTTAGGCCATGAATAGCAAAATAATTATAAACTTAATGTATTTATTTGTTTTATCAATAGAAGAAGTAATATATTGCATGCTTAATTTGACTCAGGTTTTGGGTTAAATCCCTTAGCATGTAAGGTAGATCAAACCAAATATCACATCTTACTTGTTACAGGGACTGAAATCAAAATGGGTTTTAATAGAGGTGTAATGTATTTCTTATTTAAATGCCAGCCATGGCATCACTTATACTATCAGTTATATGTAAAATACAATTAAATTATAAAACAATGTTATGACTATGGTTTCACAGCCAACAATACTAAACTTATATTAAAATAACAAAGGCTAGCAAAAAACCTTAGGTACTGCCCAGGATAAGCCAGATAGAATGAAAGATTTCAATTACAACATTTATGTAAAGTCATTGGAAATCATTGGGAGAGGCCTATGTTCAGCAGTGGACGTCCTTTGGCTGATGGATAGATGGATGGATGGATTTATGTAAAAATACATAAGCAATGTTGCAATTAAAAAAAATGTTTGTATCCTATGACAAGATGTTTTTTTTTATATAAATTTACTTTATACCAAATCTATACAAAACTTCCAAAATATTGTAATTTTTCTTGTGAGTAGAAAAATATTAATTAAGTAATACCTACAATCTTTAAGAATGAGGGCTTGTCCGATAGTATATGTATATCTAGTTATTTTTATTTTTGGAGCATTTATTCTTTATTTCTCTGTCCCTTATATCCATCCAAAGGTTGTCTGGCAGAGATCGCTCAGAGTGATAGGACTGCCTTTTGTACTTTTCTATCATTTTATTTCTTTCTGTTGTTATGTTATTAATGCCCAATAAAGATTAATAATAATATATATGTATTTGGGTTAACATATGGATACACCGACAATTGCATTATTCATTAATATGTGATTATAATAATAATAATAATACCCCCCCATGGGGCCACCTTGTCGTGGTGGGGGGGCTTACGGGATGCAGGAACTACACCAAAACGCTCAAAACCAGCAGAGTTTATATACCTTTCCCAAACCAACGGCCCCAAACCCAATTCCTTATGAACATGAGTAATAGAAGGTACAATTTACGGTCGCTACCCGGGGGTCGCCGGGGTACATCTGGAGCCGATGCTGGATGTAGCAGCATGCGGACCATCGGCGACGAGGGGTTGAACAGGCGGACTCCCGTCGAAGAATATACTACAGCCGACGAGAATAATTCTCCTTCACCATCATCATCATCATCACCTAAATCCCTTTTTCCATCCACACCATCTTCCCCTTCATCATATCTCGCTTATTCACCAACGTCATCTTGTTCATCAGCCAAAGATGTTGTACAGGAGGCAGAATACGCCACACAACCTGTACCCGCTGAGGCACGTCGTAAACGCAAGAAATGGACTAATGAAATGAACATATTTATCTTGCGATCATACTTTATTCTTACTTCAATTGAAACAGATACATCATCATACCTTGGGCAACTACATGATCTTTTTTCTAAACAGTATCCAAATATGAAAGTTAGCAGACAAAGAGTAGGTGACCAAAGAAGAGCCATAATCAGGAGTAAATTATTAAGCGATGAAAAAATTAAAGAAATTAAAGAAGAGGCTCAATCTTATCTTAATAGTAATCGTAATTCACAAAATAGTATCATACATAATATAATTGAAACTACCCAACATAATTCGCAGAACAGACAAAGAATGAGGTGGACACAAAACTATAATATAAGCATACTATATAATTATTATAAAATAACTAGTTTAGAAAGTAACAGAACGGGATACAGACCATTACTTCATAATGCTTTTATAACAGAATTCCCAGAACTATCCCATTTATCAGAACAGAGAATATCTGATCAATTACGAGTCATCAAAAATAATAAATTACTAAATGAAAACCAAATACAAACAATAAAAGATAAAGTAGCCATCGAATTATCCTCACAAAGCACTATTCATACCAATACTAGTATTGATAACATATTCCCCCAACTAGAGTACTTACAGACGACAGACGAAGTTGAAGACACTAACAGAAACACTTTACTCTTAACTCAAAATACTGTACGTAATCCAGAAAGTAGCGGTCCCAGAATTGTAAATAATCCAACTCAAACGCTTTCACCAGAACAAAAAACAAGTGTTGAAGAGTTTTTCATGCAAGCTGTTTCAGAGTATGAAAATACATGTCCCACAACTAGACCATATATACCCAAACAGAAAACAACAAAAAAGCTTGCATCAGTAGTTCAGTTTCTCAATCAGTCTGTTTTGCCAAAGTGTATAACATCAGATACAAATTTTCAGACCCTCCATACGACTTTATACTGTGCTGCCCTTACTGCAGCAAAACACAATGGATCGAAAATTCGAACCACTCCAGAACAGATAACTCACAAAAATTCCATTCCACACTGGCAACTTAGGTTGCAAAACCGTATAGAAATTCTAAGGTCACATATAGGAAAACTCACCGAATATATTAATGGTAACCATAGCGATAAGTTAAAGAGAACAGTCGAAGACATAATGATGCGCTACAAAATACACTCGAAACACGAAGCGGAAAATACGGAATTATTACATTTCCTCGATACATTAAAGCAGAAATTAAATGCACTTGCAAGTAGACTTCGAAGATATAAAACTACAACATTAAGAAAAACCCAAAACAGGCTATTTATAAACAATGAAAAAGCTTTTTATAGATCCCTTGTAAATGATCAAACTGATGATACACAATATATAGAATCACCATGCCCTGAACCACAAACACTCCACAAATACTGGTCCGACATATGGTCAAATCCAGTGGAACACTCTACAGATGCAGACTGGATCCAATCAGATAAAGAAACACTTACACAGTTACCGAACATGGAATTTGAAGAAATAAATTTAGATTTGCTTAAGTTTGTAATAGGAAAAACCCACAATTGGAAAGCCACTGGTTCTGATAATATACACAATTACTGGATCAAAAAATTTACATATATACACCCCATACTACTCTCACACATAAACACATTTATAAAATCACCGGAAACCCTACCAGACTACATAACCAGAGGAACAACTTACATGTTGCCTAAAGATAAAAAAGACCTTAAAAACCCAGCAAAATACCGACCGATCACATGTTTACAAAATATCTATAAAATTATAACTTCATGTATTAGTGAATTAGTATACAAGCATGCAGAAAACAACCAAATATTAGCTGAACAACAGAAAGGCTGCCGTAGAAAAAGTCAAGGGTGCAAAGAACAGCTTATTATAGACGCAGTAGTTTCTAAACACGCGCTCCGGAATAAAAATAACATATATACTATGTACATAGACTACCAAAAAGCCTTTGACTCGGTACCACATTCTTGGTTGCTATATATCTTACAGCATTACAAGATACATCCTACATTAATTCAGTTTTTAAAAATAACGATGTCAAGCTGGTGTACAGTCCTTAAGACTAAACAAGGTAATCAAACAATAGAAACAGAATCGATTAGTATTCGCAGAGGCATATTTCAAGGAGACAGCTTAAGCCCGCTTTGGTTTTGTCTCGCGCTTAACCCTTTATCAAGTCTCTTAAATAATACTAACTCTGGATACAAACTAGCATACAATAATTCTGAATATTTCCTTAGCCACTTAATGTACATGGACGATATTAAGTTATATAGCAATAGCCTAGAAGGATTGTATAAATTAGCCGACGTCACCCAACAGTTTTCCCATAGTATATGTATGAGATTTGGTATAGATAAGTGTAAGACTCAATGTGTACGCGCAGGAAGAATTGAAAATAATTGTTATAAACTAAATGAAACTGATCAAATAGACCCCGTAGATAGCGTTACCGGATATAAATATTTAGGATATCAACAGTCCCAACAAATTCACCAAAAAGAAACAAAAAACACTCTTAGTCAGAAATTTAAATCTAGATTACACAAAGTATTAAAATTACACTTAAATGCTAGAAATACGATTAAGGCCATAAACACATACGCAGTACCAATACTTACCTATTCATTCGGGATCATCCATTGGTCACAAACTGATCTTAAGAAACACCAACGCACTATTAATACCCATATGACTAAATACCGGAAACACCACCCCAAATCATGCATAGAGAGACTAACACTACCTAAAAGCGAAGGAGGAAGAGGAATAATTGATATTAACAACTTACACAATAAACAGGTAAACAGTTTAAGATCATTTTTCCATAACCGCTCGATAAACTCCCAACTACACTTATCTATAGTAAAGACTGACCAAAAATTCACCCCACTTAATCTACATGATGTGACACCGCAAAAGAATGAGACTATTATAGATATTTAACAAAAAATAGACAGATGGAAACAAAAATCCCTACACGGACGGCATTACCTCGACTTGAACAGCAGTAACGTCGACAAAACTGCGTCGAACGCATGGCTCAAGCGAGGTGAATTGTTCCCGGAAACTGAGGGATTTATGTTAGCCATTCAGGACCAAGTGATTGACACAAAAAATTACAGAAAATACATAATAAAAGATAACAGATTTACTTCCGATTTATGCCGCCATTGCCACCATTCACCTGAAACTATACAACACATCACAGGAGCCTGCCATTCTATCTCACAAACTGATTATAAACACCGTCATGATCAAGTTGCTGCCATCATCCACCAAAAACTTGCCCTAAAATATGGTTTCATTAAAGAAAAAACAGCCTATTATAAATATAAACCTCAAGTTATATTAGATAATACTAACTATAAGCTTTACTGGGATAGAACTATTATAACAGATAAAACCATTAATTGCAATAGACCGGATATCACATTTTATGATAAGAAAAATAAAGAAGTATATTTAATAGACATTGCTATCCCAAACACACATAACCTTACTTCTACGTTTACAGAAAAGTTAGCCAAGTATACAGATTTAGCAATAGAACTTAAGACACAATGGCAGGCCCAGACAGTTAAAACAATACCAATTATCGTCTCATCTACGGGTGTCATTCCCCACACACTCCATACTAGTTTAAAAAGTCTTGATATGCCCCCTCTCACATATACGCAGTTGCAAAAAGCAGCTATTTTAAACACATGCCGAATTGTCCGCAAATTTTTATCTATCAATAACTAACGAGATCTTAATTTTCCTCTTTCCGTTTGGCCAAAAGCTCGCGGAGTAAGAGTATAGCCTCTGAAAAGAGAGATACTTAAAAGTAAAAATATAAATAATAATAATAATAAATACATAAAATAATAAATAAAAATAATATTAGTCCATATGTATATACACACTGCTAACCACAAACCTCTTCTACAGACAAGAAAGGCACTATGCCAAAGTCTACAACATAGGCTCAATGCGTTTTGGACTCAATATTGCTTTGCAATTCTTGTCTAGACATTTAGGTATTCTGATTTCATGTATGTAAGAGATAATTAACTAAGAATACGCACATAACTTTTAGTACAGCGGCTAGGGCCAGAGAAGATGCCGCATACCCAAAGGAATTAAACACTATACCAAGTTACTTGATCATAGTACCTATAGTAATATTTCTTCCACATTGTACAAAACTTGTATTGACTGTCTCATGTATGTAAATCACATAAAAGTAATTTATGTAAAAATCTTACCTCGTTTTGGTCGAACTCCTGAAGAATTCTATCATTACTCTGTTTCTCATACAAGGCTCGTGCAAGCGCACTCCGGGGACGGTAAAAACCATTCGTACCTGAACTGCTGGCCATTTTTAATTTATTATATCGCTCTTGTAACAACGTGGATTGCCAATCTCCTGTACTTAGCTCAGAGCTCTCATGCCTCGTACAGTATTGTTGCTTTTCTTTTATGTAAGAAAACAGATCGGTTTTCATGCATTTATGAACTTGTGATAACACATGACAAATGACCACTGAGTAACAAATAATTTGGAATGTGGCTTGCATTTATCATGACCTTCATTATTTGTTAATATTACAAACTAGTTTTGCGAATTTTTTAACCATAACCTCACATCAATCGGTATGTTTTTATAGCTTTGACAGTTCAAAAGTTCGTTTCATTGAACTTGACGTGGCAGTTATAACGTTGAATGACTATATCATATCACTTTGTAGTTAGAATACAATAAAAAATCTACAAAAACATTTCAGCAAAAGTGTAAAAAAATGTTTTGTTGCCTTGCCTAATGTCAATTATTCTTATCAGATTAGGGCTCACAAGAGGGCGCTGTAATAAATAAAACTTTTGTGAAGACTGATAGAAATATTTAGTTTGCTTCCGTTTTTCTATGAAATGAATCATAATCTGGTCTTGTAATGAATTTATTAGTTGTTTTAGTAGATAAAGACATAATTAAAAATCATAATACATATTTATAAAGAGTTTCAATTTTGATCACATGTCGCTTCGTATCGTTCGCTGTAAACATACCGTAGACTTTGCAGAAATTTCGCGCCTAAGTTTAAAATAATAGATACGATTAGACTTCCTTGATAACAACCAAATAAACAATAAAACTATTGATAAATAGATAAAATAACACATCTAGGATCTTTTGTTAAGTTAAGAAACTATTTTTACAAATAAATTCATAAAAGTGTCTAATGTAAGTACCTGTTTGTTCTGAAACAGAATTATTAATATTATGACAAACTTTACCTACGGCATGTAACTATTTATTGGTAATGTAATATTTTCCTTTAAATAGGTGATCGATACTAACCATTTGTTGCTTTGATTCCACTGACGCTCTGGCAACAATGTCCCGTAACGCGGAATTCATTTTGCTTTCACTAACCGTTACTTTTGATCCAATAAGAAGTTTACTCAACGATAAATATTTTTGATATGAAAACACGGTCACTTGTGCAAATTATTTAACTTCACTACACTTCCCGGTGTTACGTGGTGAGAGGTAAACGTAATCGAGATATTTCAATGGGATTTAAAATGTATTCGAATCTCGGTTTGGCCTTGGCCGTGACCGAACATTCACTGTCTCAGCTCTCGTCACCGCCGTTCTTGACAATCTTTTTTTAGTCGATGTAAAAAGAACTCTTCCCAGACATTACAGCCCACGCTGTATCGCTTCCCTGCCAGATTTGATTCGGAACAATCTATTTTAGTGAATATTTTGATTATATGCACGTACATATGTCTTTGTTTCCCTTGTAGAACAATAACAAATAAATTTTATATAGTAAACAAACACATAAACAGTAAATAATGTTTGTGGTTTTGAGCGAGTGTTGCTAACTAGGAACATCCTTGCCGGAGAGTTACATACGTATGTATGTATATATGCTAGGTCTTCAGACTGGTGAGGCCAAAATCACCGCTCCACTTTCACTTCAAGGTTGGAGAGGTAGCTAAGAAATATGTTTACCAACTTACGAAAAAAATGTGCTCTCTACGGCGGAAGAAGAGGTTTCACAGGTGAACAACAAAATGCTCCTCACAATAAAAGTTCAACCCGTAGAGGTAGAACTCTACTATTAACATGTAAATTCATTCTACAATGCGATTCGTCCAATTTAATTCCCTATAATTAATAATGTTTCACCATCACCGTGTTAATTATACGCAGGATATCCAGGACTAAATACAGGTCAAAAATAGTCTATCACAGCGATTTGTAGGTAACAGTGTGCATCCAGCGACCTAATATTATTTACATGTATTACATATTCTGTCCCCATTCGTTACCGTGCCACATAGATATGAACACTTAACACTTTACAGTTGTCAATTGAGATAATATACGTAATATATGCAACTTCACGTTTGTTTTGACATAATCCAACACGATAAGTACATTTTTAAAGTAACTAAGTTCTAAAAATAATAAAAACTCACGTTTTCTCGAAACCTCGGCACTCTTGTTTCATAAGGTGTAGGTGGCATTTTAAATAATTACTAATTAAAATAACGTGGAGTTCGGATTTATGATCGCCTTGAAGTGAGCGATAAGTTAGTAGTTTATCTAAATACAGGCTGATACCAAATTCTCGTTTTATCTTTACAACGCTCACTTAGATGTATTGGATAATGTTTTACTTGTCTGAGATAAACACCGGTTGCGATAAGAGTTTATTTTCGTATCGACGGCTGCCTAATGATATGAATTTTCGTAGCTAATTTTTAATAAATATTTCTTTCGTGCCGTTTTTCTTACATAATTAGGATTTATGAAGACTTTTGAAAGTGTAAATCAATTGCGACTATTATCATAAAGGATTATTTTAATGAAAAGGCGTGGGGTTAATTTTGTGAACATTTTACATGGATTCTCGATCAAGCTCGGATTGCCCGCAGCGTTTCGAAGCACCGCTGCACCGGCGCAGGCGCATGCGGGACATTTAAAATAATTACAAGCCATCGGAGAAATGAAACAGCCAGCATTTTAACATCATTACTTATTTTTTAATCCCAAAAAGGATTTCTAAGTGCTTAGTGCCTATTGATGAAAACATGGTATGAAATGGACTATCATGAGTCGACGTGTCGGCGATTTTCTTGTAACTCAGTATATTTAGTATCTGCACGTTATTGAATTTTTTCTTCTTTTTGAAATATTATTTTCACTTGCTCTTATTACCTACTGTTTTGTGGGATAGCTGTAATATAATTTTGTTTGTGTGCCAATGCTGAACGAAGATTTGGTTATTTTATTTATTAAGACGCGATGGTACCAGGTTAAATAGTTACTTTCGTCCACGGAAGTGTCCCGTGGAACATAAATTAGAACACACGGACGAACCAAATGTCTCTCCGCAGTCCTAGGATCCTAGCTTGTCCGTGAGATTAGGATGTTCGACGACTCTTAGAGCTCCTGGCTGCAAATAATCGATAGACCTATAAAAATATATTTATAAATTTTACGTATTTAATCAATTGGAATGTCGATTTGTTCGTTATCTATGAAAGTCGTGCAGAGTTGTTGATTATTACATTTTGTAGGAGTATTGTTTATACAACGAATTAGTTTAAACATTTATAATAAGTAAAAAAAACTCTGTGATAACATGCTCACAATACCTGTAGCATAAATAGTCTGATGAAACAGCACCGTAACATAGTTTTTTGGCATCAAAGTACACACCTGTTATTAAAAATTTTCTTATGTCTGCTCTTATTCAACTCTTAAAAGGATTCTACTCTATACGACTCTACACTCATGTAAAATTAATTCGTTTATCATTTCACAACATTCAGCGAGACAGCAACCATTTGGAGTTGCCTTTTAGTCCAATCGCTGGTTCAATTTGGTTGATAGAATTAAAACATTTTAAATTCTTAAGTAGAAAATTGTATTGTCTTGTGTCTTGTAATTGTAGTTTTTTTAATGCTCCCCTACTTGGTATACATTATACACATGAAATCCTGTTGTCCAACCCATCATCGTATATAGAGTTAGAGAGATACTAACCGGAAATAAATATATTCTCGTACAGTACGTTTCCAAAGACCATTACTACTTTATGTATATACGCGCAATCTCTGGAATGATCTTCTAGCCTTGGCATTGCCTATATAGAGCACAGGAAATGCCTACGAACGGTAAATGAGCAAAGAGTCAGAGAAAAGGGTGACCTGTTCTTCTCAAAGTAAAGCTAAAAGAAAGCTCGACTGTACGCCTGGTAATCCCAATAATATGAGCGTAGATAGCCGATCATCATTAGGTAGACCGCCAGTGTATCTCCCGACAAAAGAAGTCAGTCGATGCTAAAACTATAAACGAAATCATTCTACAATATGTATAAACATTAATGTTACATAGATGCAATTGATGTTTTTCTTTTAAACATGATGAATGCACAAATTCACTTCGGAGGCATGTATGTTTTATAATGATACTGAGTTGATCTATTGAGAATAACCTAGTAAGTTAAACGCACCGCCTATTATGAAAAGCAAATTCATCCATCGAACTGCTATTTAAACAGCTGTACTGGTAATAAAACATAAACCCATACATATTTAGATCAATCATTTAAATCAGTGTAATGTAAAACAAAAGCAAATGGTCAGTTTAATTTAAATTCGTGCTTGTAGTTTTTGCACCCCTAACCGCATTCTCACAACGGCCGAGACTTGATGCACTTCACTTTTGATTGGATCATTACCGAGTTCATCATACTCCGTGCGATCCTCGGGCCACAACAGAGATGCATGTAGCCGATCGCCACAGGAAAGAGCGGGACGGCGGCGTTCCAACAAAGCACATCGCTCAGGAATTATTTCATATCATGATTATTGGAACTTTATTGCACTTCGTAACTAACAATTGACATTAGGAAATGCAATTTTATATTGATTCCGTAATATCGTCTCTCGTTTATTTTTATCAATGCGGCAAATCTTTCTATGATTTGCGGCTTACCATCGGCGGGCATGGTGGTTGTTTTCTTGTGGCTTCACGTTCCGAGAAAATGTCATTAAAAGCTCCATAGGGGATTAAGTCGGTTTAAATTTTCACGTAGCCCGGCAGGAAATCGGTTTAGCCGTAACAAAGGGTGGGAAGAAACCGAGAAATTATCTTTTCGATGGAAGATAACCGCTAAACAGGCAATTACACCGTTACAGATGGGGCATTAAGTAATCATAATATAATCATTTTTCACATCGGCCGGAAGATGTCGCCGAATCACGTCCACCGGCCGCAATCATTCGGTCATCAGGTTTCAGTACGAATCGAATGTACTCATCAGTTATCACGTTTCTAATAAAAATCCTCAGCTGGGCATCTGTTGTCTTGCGCAACCGCATTTATTGCCGTTAATGGTTGCCTTTCTTCATGTTAATTCATATCCGACGAGCTCAACCACTGTAACTCGATTTGTTCATCTACTTCATCATAAGCCCGCGCCGCACGTTTTTTTTGTATTATCTGGTAATTAGGGTTTTTTCTCCTTGCCGAGTAAAATAATACAATTAATAAATCAGTCATTGCACGTACTACATATCACAATTTATTTTAGAATCTTGTGCTTTTTATGAGATGTGGACAGGGCGAAGAAGACGCCTCTGCACATAGCATTTCTAGATCTGCAGAAGGCCTTCGACTGTGTGCCGCGTCAGGCAATCTGGTGGGCATTGAGGGCAAAAGGGGTACCAGAAGCCTATGTTGATACCATTAGAGACATGTACCTCCGATCCGAGTCCTTCGTTCGGACCGCCGTTGGCGATACTAATTCCTTCCCGATTGATATTGGTGTGCATCAAGGCTCGGCGCTGAGTCCATTCCTCTTCAGTGTTGTGCTCGACGTCATCTCGTCGGACATCCAGGACCCTGCGCCCTGGTTGTTAATGTACGCCGATGACATAGCACTGGTGGAGGAGGACCGGCGACTTTTGGAGCGCAAGGTCAATCGGTGGAAGGAAGCGCTTGAGAACGGTGGTCTGAAATTAAATGTGGCGAAGACCGAGTACATGGCGTGCGGGGGTACGGACCCGGAAAGCATCATGATAGGGAACGAACTTGCCGTGAAGACGGACAGGTTCAAGTACCTAGGGTCCGTACTGCATGAGTCCGGTGACATCGACCTTGACGTCAAAGCCCGCATAGGCGCTGCTTGGTCTAAGTGGAGGGAGGTCTCGGGCATACTTTGCGATCGCCGGATGCCGATGAGGCTCAAGGGCCTCATCTATAAAAGCATCGTGCGCCCTGTGCTCCTGTATGGTACTGAGACGTGGCCTGCCCTCAGGCGACATGTGCAGGAGGTCCACGTCGCGGAGATGAAGATGCTGCGGTGGATGTGCAACGTTACGCGTTTAGATAGAATCCGTAATGAGCACATCCGCGGCAGCCTTGGTGTCCGCGATGTGGCAGATAAACTCCAAGAATGTCGCTTGAGATGGTATGGTCATGTCCTGAGAAAGCCGCAGGAGTACGTCGGTAATGTGTGCCTGAGACTCAACATTCCAGGACCTCGACCAAGGGGTAGACCGAAGAAGCGCTGGCTTGATGTCGTCAAGGAAGATATGAGAGTCAATGGCCTGACTATTGAGGATGCCGAAGACCGGGCGAAATGGAGGAGACTCAGCCGGAAGGCGGACCCTGGCACCGGCCGGGATAACGCCTAAGTAGAAGTAAGTTAGTAGTGGACCAGCACACCAAATTTAAAGATTCGCCCTTCACAAAATTCTAAAAATTGAAAATACGTTATAAGGTAATTAAGGAAATATCAACATCAAATAATTTTTATAAATAAACATTTTCTGAAATACAGGGACATTATAAATTATATTACTAATTTAGGTATAGTAAAAGCTTTATGTAATGTTTAGTCAAGTCATTTGCAAACAGTAAACAGATGTGTGAGTGAATGTTTTATTATTAGTTCCCAGTAATAACCGGAGAGCAGCGTCGTTCGATTGCCTCTAGTATTTCACCGAAGCATTAGGTAGGTACTAGACTGCGGGCCATTACCATCGAGATGGAAATGAATTAAACATAATTCGAATAATCGAGCCTCGGCCAATACAATAAAACAAAAGGAAAAAGTACGCCTGCGGCCGGCCTTAGCGAGGGAACGAAGGATTTCAATTTGGAACGTGATGAGGCGAGTTTTCATTTACGTACAGTGATTCGATGATGCCAGTAATGACGCGAACACAACGCACTGGCCAGCGCGCCGCCGCCGATGCCAGGGCGGTACCACGCTCTCAATTGGCACCTCTAGCCAATCTACAAAGTTGCGCAAAGCCATCACGCTTTTACAACGATTAACCATCTATGCACACTACAAACTACACATTCCGCACTTAGCACGACACGCGCATTACACATGCGCAAGCTTGATGCACAATAAATAAACAAGCAAAGTCACCCAAGTAAAAGTTTGCATAATTTGCAAACGGGAGTTGTAAATCTCTCATGCATTTATTTATTTCACATTATAAACTATAAGGAAAATAATAATGAGCTGAAGTCATATCTCATTACTTAAGTTGAAGCTCAACTGCGTCGGACAGTTCGAGGAGCTCAGGATGCAATCTATGACTAGTTTAAAAAGGTCCGCATTGAATTATTGCTGTGGAGTTTTTGATTGTATTGCTTAAGTGGGAGATATCATATTGCATATGAGTAATGTGTGCACTTATGACTTTTAATCATGAGAAGGTTATTCAACCGAACACGGAGGCGTTCGTTAGGCAGTTCCATAATTAAAAAACGAAATTGATGCTCACCCGGCGATGTGCTGAAAACTTGTGCGAGAAATGACTGACCGATGAGAGTGTGCAAAATGCAACTTTTTTATTATGTTGTAGCTAAATGTTTACTAACTTGTTATATGAATTATTGCCAGGTATACTGTTGTTATAGTGTGGGATTAATTATGATACTATATTATGTGTATAAATTTGCATCAATTCTGTCATTTTAACTAATGCAAAAAAAATAAAGATGTTGTTCATCATGTCCATATTCCATTTAATCACCTGGTTATCATTCATAAAACTATCTATTTAAACAAGGTTTTGTTATATTGAATAATAAATCTCGATTGATTGTTGTTTTAATTGAATGTCTGACAGCTGACAAAGTAAATAATTTATACGAAAGAACAGTTAATGCTGCTCACCTAAGTGTGAATGAAAAATGTTAAAAATATGTTAAACACGTTAAAAACTCGTCGCGAGTGGCGAGTGTTGAGCGTCGAGTAGCGCGCTAACGTTATCGAGAATGACGATTATACCGATCCGCGTTCTCGGATCGAGAATCTCCAAGGAATCTTCGCGTATTTTGTTTCAGTCCTACACGGTTTATTATAAAAAACAAATTGGCCGGCATACCTGGACGCGTGTCATCGTGTTGTTAACCGAGGAATAATTAAAGCGCCCACTTATAATTACTGTTGTCGGTGGTTTAAATGCAAATGTTGTCGCCTGGAGTGTCTTCAACATGTAATGTATGCGAAATGTGAACAGATAAGGGTATGAGATTTACACCTCGGCGCGTTGTGGCCGGTACCGTTCGTTGACCGACACAGCGCGAGATATTAAAGGTTAAATATGTTTTGTTTTGATATGCTGAGGTGTTGCGCAACAATTCACGTCGCTCATTGAATTATCGTGCTCTCTTAAAGGACAATGCGATTTTTACAATACTTCATTTGCATGTGGTTTTAAGTAGCACCTTTATCTCTCTGCCCTCGTCACAGAAAGTTAAATATATTTTTATATTACCTATAGTAATTATTTCAGAGTACGTTATTCAATTCAATTGTTTATTCTATTTTAATGTAGTCCAAAATAAAATTGAACATTAGTTCAATTCAGTTATTATTAAATAACAAAAAAAGATGAAACCAAAAACACAATAACAGACAAGGACAAAATAATGAAAGTAGTCAAAGAATTTTACCGTAAATTATACACATCCCAACTGAACGAACCTTTACCGGCAGAAAAAGATCCACGACAGCTGGCTACAGAACATTGTAGTTTGGATCTCTTACCACCAACACACTATAAAACAACTAATGGAGAAACGTGAGGAGTTCAATCAGCCCTTGTACTTAGTCTTCGTTGTCTACGAAAAATCATTCGACAGTGTTGAGCACTGGGCCGTGATTGACTGCTTAAATTGCCATTCCATCGACGCCCGTTATATAGACATCCTCCGGGAGATCTAAAGCTCAAACACAATGCAGGTCAAACTACACGATCTAACCGATCCTATTCCAATCAAGAGGGAGGTGAGACAAGGTGAAACTAATTCACGCAAGCTGTTTTCGGCTGTTTAAGAAGACGTCGTTAATACGCTTGCATGGGATAACTTAGGCTTTAATAACAATGGCACCTATTTGTATCACCTTAGGTTTGCTGATAACCTGTTGTTGTTTGCTACAAACCTTGAAGACTTTCAATGTATGCTTGAAGAACTATTTGATGCATCCTTTAGGGTAGGCCTGAAGATGAATATGACCAGGATTAAAGTTATGAGTAATTTTTCAGAAACCTCGACTTCAAACTACATGATTTGAAGTAAGTCTCTAGAAATAGTGAAGGGCCATGAATTTATCGTGGTCATATTCTATCTTAGAGCAAGGAACATCAGACACAGGAGATCTCCAGGCGAATACAAAAGACATGTGGCTAAAGACGTGTTAGAATAACGCCGAATCCCACAAAGTTTAAAAACTCGCCTCTTTGACCAATGTGTCCTGCCCACCATGACGGTGCCGAGATATGGACGCTCGGGCGGGATGTTCTGAACAAAATTGGTATGGCATAGGGAGCTATGGAGTGATCTATGCCGGGCATTAAACTGCAAGATTGAATCAAATGTCGAAATTGAAAAATTTCGAGATTTCGTATTGGGAATCAAATGGAGTTGAGCTGGGCACGGGGCAAGACGCACTGATGTCAGGTGGAGTATGGCGCTAATAGATGATGGCCAAATCTGGGTAAGCGCAGCGTCGGCCGTCCGGCGGCATCATTCAATGGATCGACGACATTTTTAAAGTCGCAAGCCGTATCTGGATGCAGCTGACAAAAGATAGAGAAACGGAGCATAATATGACAGAGGTCTATAGCCAACAGTGGGACTCCACAGGCTATGAAGAATGATTAATACTTCTCCTGAGCGTATCAATTGTGAACTATTTATTAGTGAAGAATGTTATACTACAAACAGCTACGAGTATATTTCTGCCAGTTACATAACAATAACCTATTTCTTGTATTCCTTTACAATGTTAAAACTTAAAATATAAGCACTGCCCTGGAGACTTATCCGTCTTTCATAAATAAAACTGTCGTTTACGTAACAGCGGATTAAGTTCTTAACCACTTATAATGAGGTAAGTTTTCTTTTATGAATACGAAGAAAATAAGCCGACTATCAGTTACATAAAAGTCTGATAAAAAGTTAAATGTTTTCGTAATGGTTGTTTACGGGTTTTCATCTTGCAACATTTTAATCATATAATCAACTTCTTTCGAACAATATTTAAAACAAGAATTGTAGCAATGTCGTTATTTTGTCAAATTCAAACAATGACGCCCTAATTTGTTTCTGGAATCTCATCCCCATTTTAATTAATAAGACGTAACTACATACATAAGTCAATAAACTTCATAAACCAAATATCCGATAAAGCATCACCGGCATAGCCACAATACAAATAAGAAAAACACCACGAGACAAATCGATTATAAATATATTTTTTCCATAAAAGAGCAAACAAACAATATCTCCTCATTTTGCGCAGAAAACCGTGGCACGAGGAACAGCCGACAACAAAAGCTAACAAATCCTGTTTGTCGTGCGGGAAGCGTCCGTGATTTAATACAAATTATTATTAGACGACATAAATAACGTGGTACAGGGGCGAGGTTCCACAGGCTCCTTAATAAGTAATAAAGGGGTCATCGTTCATACCGAGAGAGCGGTGGAATTAACCCGCCTGGACATATGGCGCTGTTATGGCGACACCAGCTTACGTTTCACCATAAGAAAGGGAGTGAAACGCTGTGATTAATTAAACACTGTGCATCTTCAACAATCATGTATACATTTTTAAAAAATATTTTATGCGGCGTTTATCCCTTTGAATCGGCGTAAATTGGATGCAAGCTTGCATTTGCCTTTTAAAGCCTATAATTATTTTGTATTCTACTCAACGCAATTTAGTTTATATTTTTTTGAAATTGGTATTTATTAAAATTTTCGAGATAGGTTTTTTTGTGGGTGCGTTTAATATGTGTACAGTTCATGTTTTGAGCGGGCGGTTAAATACAATTTAATGGGGCAACAAAGAAACAAAACAAAGTTAATAATTTTCGGTGTTCTAATGAGTTAGCACAACTGCAATCTAGCTGGCTTTGATATGTGGATATAATTTAGTGAACTCGGCGAATAGCTCGTTATGTTATTGTGAGCTGTGTACTTCATACATCGGTTTATTAGCGGGGCACGTGCCGGGAATATTCAGGGCCCCTTAGTACCATACCGGGGTTTGGTCAGCCAAGGTAGATTATTATTTATTTGATTCAATTAACCCTTTATTGCAACCATGTGTTATTGTGCTCTGTTATATTTTATTGGAAATTGTGCGCGTGGATTTTGTGGAAGATATGATACTAACATTATTAACACACTGTGGGCATGGTTAAGAATATCGTTCGTTCTAATTTAGTGTATAGCCGATAAAGAGGAGAATGTATTCTGTAATACCAGAAAGCGATCATATTCAAATAAATACAATAATTTATTTAAAAGCACATTATTATAAACATGAACATTTAATATTATTTTCATAACTTTTAAAGGAAAATCGTAACATATTTTGAGATTATTTACTGAGGTCAGTACAAGGAATGTAATTATTGGGCAGTCGTATAAAATCATGTGAGCGTGGTAAACCGAATTTCATTCGTAATATGTTAGTCGGTTACGGCATGAAATCCGCCCTGTGTTAAGCACTCACTGAAATATTTTGATAGCTTCAAAGCTGAAAGGGTTGCCGGTCACAGGCGCGCAAAGCGATTCGCGGGTAATTCTGTAAAGGCCTCCGCACACAAGGCCCCATTACGATACTAATCGGCAGAGTGCTGGCCCGCTCTAAATATCGCTTTTACACGTCCATCGAACCATAAATAACAACTCTATGAAAACATAAATGTTCTCTTTTTTCTATCGTTTTCCGAGTTTCGTATTTTTTTTCATAGAGTCAAAAGCTTGAACAGACCACTTTCGCATTATGGAATTGCCAAAACTCCATTTAGATTCGACATCTAAACAGTTTATAACGTGGTGCAGTCAAACGAATTTTGCCTTGAACGCAAATATATAGAGATGGTTTTTATTTGGTAACGTGCTCGACTTGTGTCCTTTCGCTTCCATGGCTAAGCAGTGAGCGTAGAAATGAGATATTTTGGCAGTATTACGCAAATTGGATAGCTTTCAACACTCAACGGAGTAGGTTCCGAACTTTCGCGGGGAAAATTGAATTAAAAATATCATAAGATGTGAATATGTATGGGGATCGTAATGATGTTGCTTCTTCTGCGGTTGCTCATGTTTCCTATTTAGATGAAATAACTTTTAGTTCGTTTACAAAACTGGGTATTCCAGCTGCTTTTATGTGCATTTATATTAATTTCTAAATTCTTCGGAGCTAAAAATTTAGTTTCGTAAGTAGGTATGCACAAAAAATTTTAGGTAAATGTATTAACAAATCAAGAAATCAGCAGATCCAAAATAAAACAATATAATAAAATAGAATTTGAAAGCTTACTTAAAAGCTACATTTTGTTTTTATTTACCAGAAAAAGTATTTATAATTATATTCATGTTTTAAAACAATGTATTATGGTCCCTAATAAGTCTCGTGTATTATAATAAGATTAAAAGAGTTCTAACAATCGTTCAGGCGTCGACGATCATCCTTAATTTCGTCCATTGATGGCCTATTTCACAAAATTAATTATAATCATACAAGCCATCTCATTTACATACATAATTCTAAGCTTAGACCGACTTGACCGAAATCAGAGGATATTAAAGATTGGAAGTAAAAAAACGTGAACATGGAACAGTGCATGCAGCCCAGTGCCTATGAGAAAAATGATAATATTATGCCAAAGGTGCCATAAATTTCCAAGGTAGTAGCGGTTTAGTGCTCTTAAATTTTAAAGGCTGTGTGATTTGAATCCCTTTAGAAAGTTACAAAGTTTAAAGGGTTATGTGTTAATATTCAACGGTTTTCTTGTTTTTTCACAATGCTGCCTAACATTCGTTATTAAAGATGCGCACATGTCTATAATATAGTGTTTTGAATGAAAAAAAATTGCATTTTAAAAATATGTATAGCTTACTCGTATATTGATCAAATTACTAGTAAATTTAAATAAACATACAGCATGTTGGCTACATCTACCACGGCCTACACAGAGTGCAACAAGTGCGCTCAGCTGTTTATCATAGAGTAGCCAGATTTGTGATTTTCTGATGATTATTAAAATATCAATCACATGTATAATATCATTGACATTATCAACAGAAAAAACTCCGAAAATGCGATAAACTGTAGCTCAAAATTGTACACAATTTCTGTTAAGAAAGCGGGAGCGATAATATTACAAGACTGGACGCATCGTGTGTACGTATCTAAATACAGGGACCGATTGCTAACAAAAAATACTAAATTATATCAAGAAAGGCCATCTGTAATTTTTGATAATTACGTATAACCGGTCTTGTAGTACTTGAGCGTGGGATGTAGACTGTGCACTATACAGCATACACATACACATACATACGTATATAATTGTTTCTTATTAAAATCAACGTTAATCTTTTTTCGGAGCGGAATCCGGCGAGGGTTCACCACCGCATTATGTTTAAGAATCGACAGCTATAATTTCTGTTCAATCAAGATTTAATTGTTTTAATGAGGCTACATGCGTGAATGGCCGGACCAATTATTGTTTATTTTTAATCGCCTCAAGTGGTTTTTATGTTCGCAAGCAAGCACGCAGGCGGCCGCGGGCGATCATTTTCATTATTTTAATAATGTAAACTTCCAATAATAATTTACAGTGATTTGGGGTTAAACACGTTAAGAGATATTTATGAATTCCTCAGAGGTCCGGAACGTAGTTAGCTATGTAATTTGATCCTCGCTTGATTGCCGCTTTTGTTCTCTTTGTTACGGATTTTTACAAAATATTTATAATCCTAAGTATGTTAGTGCAAGCGATGTATTAATGCAATTAACTGATAATGACTCGTAATCGAGCGGAATGTGCTGTGAGAAGGTTAATAAGTACGCTGGAAAAAATGCAAGTAGAGCATTAATATGTAGCGATACCTTTAAGATCTGCCGTCGACGTAATGTGAGTAATTATTATGATTGTTTCTTGTACTATTTTGTGTCGTTATAGCAAATGATAATCGTGTTAGAATTTTGAGTCATATTCTTCGGCCCATATAAATATTGTATATTTAAATGTAGTTCATTATAATTTACGAGTATATATAAACATTCCGTCTATCTAGATTCTAGACCAAGACAAGTTGTACACTATAAAAAATATATTAGGTAATATGGATACTTCCATTTTATTATGGAATTTGTATTCAAATAAGTCGTTACGGCATTGGTATATTTGAGATAATTAATTTTCAATTATTTTTTTAGAATTATTATTCGCGTCTTATTTCCATTTTTTCAATAAATTTTCAACGCTGATTTTCTTTATTGTTTTTACACATCTTGTGTGTATGCTACACTCAACATACCAAATACTGATTTGCTATTACATGATATTTAAATACTAATCTATGTGATGTCTCTGCTTAAACATTTTAGATATTAAAGTGGCGTTAACTGATATATCATCATCATCTTCATTATCATCAGCTAGTTATAGTCCGCTGCTGGACATAGGCCCCTCCCAGGGTTCGCCACAGAGCCTGGTCTGCTGTTTTACGCATCCAGTCGCTGCCGGCCCTCTTGTGCATGTCGTCCCGCCATCTGGCATATACAAATTACAAAGTGTTAACTGACTTACCTTATAATTTCGCTTTCAAACTCAGCGTCATACTTCCACCCTCATGTTGATACAATAATGTTTTTCAACAGGTGGCTGTGGTAATCCTTGAGGAGGCCTATGTTCAGCAACGGAATTCCTGTGACAAAAATAATGCTGATATAATTCCTACACTTGTAACGATTTGATCGATAACGTTGATTACACGGAATACATTAAATGTAGTCTGTAATTAAAAACTACAGTTTATATTTTCAGCAGCAAAAGTCTATTTCCTCCTGGATTTTATCTTGGCATTAAGCTGGTGTTCGAAGATAACATTACGTACCAAATAATTACTACAAGATACAGTTGGTGACAACAGTTTTATTTCATGTTTATAAAATAAATTATGTAAAAAATAGGCAACAGAAATTAAGAGCGACAAATTAGACAGGGAGGAAAAGAAGATGTTCTAATATATATGACAGCCTCCGTGGCGCAGTTGGTTAGACGCCGGCCTGTGAAACGAGAGGCCGCGGGTTCGATCCCCGCACCGAAACAAATATTTGTGTGATCCACAGGTATTTGTTTCGGGTCTGGGTGTTTGTGAGACCGAAAAGTCTCTCGTAGTTTCTGATACCCACGACACAAGACTCGATCTTAGTGTGGGGTCAGGACTATGTATGTGACTGTTGGGTGCATTATTTATTTATTTATTTATTTATTTATTTATATTTTAAAATATGATTAGGTTTGTATTCTTGTCGTTCAAAAACAGGTATTGCAATCAACCATCGTCGAATAGTAATTCCATGCAATATCGTACAGGATAGAAGTATCGTCTCCCGCAATTCAAACTTTGATACCAATAGAAAGATGAAGAAATCTGAGTACAGAGCCGTAAAGAATTACCACGTAGTGCTTATTCAAGTATCGTACGTAGAATCTAATCATGTCCTGAGATGAGAGGTGTTGAGATGATGCGGAGGGCGCCGGGACCGAGGGTAGGCTCTAACTAACAAGTTAATCCGGCCCCGGGCGGATATGAAGTTTATATCACGCTTTGCATTATGCTTCATTATCTTAGCAATTTTTGCTTTGTTCTGTTGCTTTGGTAGGGCTGCGTGTTCCTCATTCAAATATTTGCATATTTACATTCTTTTTGTTGTATAGTCATCTGTTTCCAAATCCAATCTTAGATCCCTTTCAAACCATAAATAGAGTGATTATTGGATTATCGTCTATAATATTTGAATTAAGGTTGTCTGTTCGCGGTTTAAGCAAACCACAGCACGTCGGTAACAAATGTACTGTAATGCCTTTGTATTTTCTTATTAGTCGACATGAGAAAATCAGTTAATAAGGCTGGTAGGTCTCGTGTTGATAAATAGTAACAAATGGAATATAATAGTCGGTATACTTTTCATATCACTGCCATGGCCTTTGCTATACTTACTTATTAGTAATCTTAAAGCATTAATGTTTGGTGTATTACTATCACCAGATTGTTCATTGGCGATGATTTGAGCCTCTGAGTCACTTGGGACGAACATCTTCCAAGGTTCAGCAAGTTTTGTATCAATCATATTTATAAAGTCCCTGCTAATTTTTAGATCTGTTGTTAAAATATACATCAATGAAGTTACAAGCCGGAACCAGCATAAGAAACCGTTGGAATTCAAACACTCCAGCACTTGTGTTTTTTTATCCAATTAACAGTCATAAAACACAGGGATGTTAATAAAGGTAAAATATACGCGTTGAAAGTAACAAGTTTGTTTGATTTATGGCGCGTTTGGCAGCCCTGGTGCAACGCAGGTGAGACAGTAAGTCGCCTGCGGCGGTCCACCACGTCGCGTTCGCTGCGCCGGCGCAAACCCCCCACCCCTCCCCGTCACCCACCGCACACCCCCTCGCACCGTACCACTCCCAACACTTTGCAATTCCTCATAGATCGATCACTCGAGAAACCATCAATTAACTTATTATGTTACAGTGCATGCCGCCTACAATCATTTTCAGTAAAATTTTATGCATACGTGCATACCTTTGATGGGGTATAGCATAATAGTAAACAAACTCGTGGAAGCGATTCAAAGCGATTTTAGTCAATTACATAATAAATAGTGCTGTCAGTCGTTAGATCTTTCATCTTGGGTTCAGAAGTCGCGTAAACCTTTTGACGTTGGTTAGACGCCGGCTGTGAAATGAGAAGCCGGGGGTTCGATCTTGGCACCGAGACATGTGTTTGTGTGGCCTACAAGTATTTGTTTCGGGTTTGGGTGTTTGTAGGACAAAAAAGTCTTTCGTAGTTTCTGATACTCACGACACAAGACTCGGTCTTAGACCTTAGTGTGGGGTCAGGATTATGCATGTGACTGTTGGGCGTATTTTATTATTAGATTTGGAATTTATTAAAAATGTCGGGGTTCATTGATTTCTCGTAAGGTATAACCTTTATAATAAGTAAGCAATCAAATTTGAAATCTTGAATTGAAACCCATTATAGGAGTTGTAATACAAAATATGTCGTGTCGAGCCCACCTGGGCCTACGATCAGGATAATAATTAATCTGTCCAATAATAAACAGGTATGTACGTCGTAATTCATACCAATTTACGTGGATCTACTTTTACAATATTAAATTACGTTAAGTGAAAAGTTGGACAAGGTTAATCTTTGGATCAGCTACTCTTAAGGATCAGTGTGGGTTGGTTTAGTACACGTTTATAGCGGAACCCTATCATATCCAGCCTGAATAGGACCGTCTAACTTTTAGGCACAACCTGTTGCCGCGTAAAGCCTTCATTCATACCTATTTCTTACAGTATTGGCCAATTGGTCAATAATAATACGTTTGGGCGACTTTACGAACGTCGTTTGTGTTTTTTTGACAAGCTGTTTTGTGTCAGGCCACTTCTTAGGGTTTATATTGCGAACATCGATATCAATGTTACACTAGATATGGCATTCAGTACACAAAATGTGTCCCACCTACTTGCGGTGCATGCACCGCACATGAATCAGTCTGTGATAGTGCAGTATCAAGTATGCCTTATCGCATGCGTTTATAAGTAATTTATATTGATGTTTCGCCGTCAAACCGAAAGCAAATCGTCTGAAGTTAAATATTTTAATAAAATACCAGGTAAGTGATGTAATATTGCAGTGTGCTTTTAAAATACGGGGGCACTTTATTTCTATGACGTGTCTCGTCTATCGGTAGAATATAAGTCAATGATTGCGAAACTAAACGTCAGCGTAATGTCTTTCGAAAATCTAATTTTAAGAAGAGTAAAGGAAATTAAGTTAACCAGAATGAATTCGAAATTAAATGTTTGAGCGAAAATCACAATAAAAGCTATTTCGACATTAGCATTAAACGCCAGTGGTTATGGTTATTCAGAAAGATTAGTCGTGTGACTAGAAAAAAATATTCTAAAAAGGAAACTCTGACTTAATAAAATATAATTGAACCATTAGTGCGTGGTATCAACAACAAAAAATCGATATGAATTGTTCTGTAAACATTTCATAAAACAAAAATATTTTATCGCAGTTTAACAATAAACGAGGGTAAACAGCATTAAGAACAAAATTGACCATTTTACTAAAAGGTGAAGCCCAGATTAGGTGCAATTGTAATAGTGACGACGTAGAAACATTATAAGAAGTGACGGTGGGTGTACTTGAGGCCTCGTGCGGGGGGTATAGCCTCCCTCAGGCGCTAACGGGCACAGATTTCCTCACAATGTAAATCTGCACGTGTGATTGCTCGACTGAGGTGCACGATCTATCATATTTGGAAATTAAACGGGAGATTTATGCCCTGGATGATAAATACACGTGGCGTTTGAGTTTGAGTGTGAAAGATTTTTGTTCATTGTAATATGTATTTTTGTGCAAATTAATTTGTATTGTTATAATAATATAATATGCTGATTAATATTTTATTTTACCTTTACTGGCTATTTTGGTGTCTGCTCGGCCCTCCTAGGTTCGTGTCTGCATTACCACCATTAGAAAAGAGTTAATCTCGATGACGGAACACATTATGGGCCACGGTAATGAGAGGAGCGTGAACCTCAGCTACAATTTACTAAGTCCTAAAGGCATTTCCAAGTGGCCAGTGTCTGTTGGCCCTTTTACATCTTTTAATGTGTTTCTCTTTTGAAATCGTGTCATTGCCAATACATAGCTGTGTATTTACACAGAAGAATTTTGTTGTTATGTATGAACATGCGTACGCATCGATTCTCATTACAGCATGTGATTCGATACTGATAAATGCGATTGAGGTTTCACGATACTATGGCCAGATAAACATACTGTAAGGTAATTGTGATAGATTACTGTGTAAGACACTAATTTATGAAACAATAATCATGCTCATTAAACATGGCATGAGTGAGAAAAACAGGGTTTAGAATTATGGTTGAAATTAACCTGTCCTATGGGACCGTAACTCAACGCCAAAACGCCGACCTGTACAATTTGGTACATGATAGCAGTGTTAGAAAATTAGCAATATCCTGGCATGAGTTGGGGTGAAGTATGGAGCGCCGGCGGCGGCGAACGAACAAAGCTGGCCCACAAGCTTCTCACAAAGCGACACGCGGGACTGCCGCCGGCGCAAACGACAAAGACGAGCCGACCGCGCGCGCGACCGACAGGGACAC
Organism: Deilephila elpenor; assembly: GCA_949752805.1. NCBI lineage: Eukaryota > Metazoa > Arthropoda > Insecta > Lepidoptera > Sphingidae > Deilephila > Deilephila elpenor. Next base: position 8,332,521 of record OX457107.1, on the reverse strand, counting down.
AACGTGTTGCGCTCGCGACATTAAGATTTATCCCGTATAATTATCGAATAATCTGCATTGCATCCCTCGTTATAACATTACGATAATTTAGTTCCATTTACATCGGGTTCTAAGCGGTGACCGTTCGCTAGCACAACGATTGATAATAATCGCTCGCGAAGTATAATGGCGTACACCCACGGGTAATTATTGTTGTGCAGTCGTGAGTTCGTGAGCCGGTGGAACGGCGGAATGCATCTCCTTCGGGGGTTGCTCGCCGTAAACCAACACGGCTCCGCTCGCGGTTCGCCCGCGTAAATAACTGATCGCTCTCCTCGCGCTAATGATAGTGCGGCCGCATGCGCCCAACTCCTTAGTCGGGCCCGATAAAATAATTACCAGTATTTATAAGTGCTCGCACTTAATCGCGTCTTCATTCCAGTTATTGAGAGCAACGTGTACATGTGCCCTTTAAATTTTACGAAACAAAGTAATCGCGTCAGTAATTAACCTGTGTTCCGTATGAGTCTCGTTTTCGGGAAACTGGGGAAGGAGTAATGGTTCTCAGAAGCGCCATAAAACCTTCGCGAGTGTTGAGCGTTACGATGAAGTCATTCCATTGTGCCGGAGTGCGGAGCGCGGGACATCGCGCCTCGGGGATGCGCATGTAACGAACACACTCGGCGACTTTAAGAGGTTGCATTGACGTTTGGTCACGGGGCATCGTCGAGCGCAGTTCTGTTCCAACGTTAATGGACTGTGGTGGCCGTCGGGCCCGTTATCCCTCGTAGCTAATGATTGGCCGGCATTAAGTCCCGGCTGTTCCGTGCGATTATTGGATCTAACAGATAATTTTATATCGCATTGTCCCGGAGCGTAAAATTTTCTGTTGTTATTACGGGCCGGCTGGCACGCGCGGGACGCTCGGGACGGCGCGGGACGCGGAGCCCGCCGAGAGGCTTTGCCTCACCGTATCTCCTCATCTCTAAAGGGTTAGAGGATCGGACGTATCGCGTATCGTTTAGAAGTATTGTATAACTTTGGTCTAACGATAAATCTACCACTTACAATTAATATATCTTAGAAAAATATGAGTGTTCAAATTGTTTATCTCTCACGGCTCTGCACTGTCGCAGTTTAGGATTTCATTCGCTTTCCTCTCGCATGTAATATAGTAATTTAAGTGATATTTTTAGTAGATATTTGGGAGACACATTATCCACGACACATTGTTTATTGTGAGTGCGTTTTCCAAGCACCTTATGGTGGCGCAAGAGTTGAATCGGTACAAATGCCCCAGCGACACTTGTACTAAGACGTACTCGCAGTAATAATATCTGCATGCGGTGAGGGCGTCGGGTTCGCACCTCTAGCTCACGATCGCCATTCTTCCCGCGCCTGTAATGAGCCCTCTAAATCAAACAATGGCATTAAAGTGTCAATACGGCCTCGATAACACCTCGGCGTTTTCTTTTGCAAACGGAATTATGGCTATAAATCTATAGCGAGGCCCATTTAGACCATACGACTTGTATTCGATTGATCTCTGATTGTGATACCTGCGTATTCAATTTAATGGTCTTTAAGTTTGCATGTAACGGTATTATATTCTCGCTTCTTTGCTATTCTATTTTAGATTTGCCCGCGGGGAGGGGTCAAGATGCTGTTTAAGCGGTTTATAGATTTATTCAAGACTAGGTTCAGTAGCATCAGTCTAAAGATGTTGATGCAAAAGTTATCAAAGTTAAAATACTACTTCTTTAAGTAATAATTGGCAAATTATTGAACAAAGAATACATCGATCTGGTTATTTAAATTAATTACTAATATGAAAAATAAGCCATGACTTTAATTACAATTTAAAGACAACTTCAATCAAAATCAAAACAAGAATCTTATTTTTTACAGACGTGCTTAAATTAAGTCGCTTCATAAAGATTGTGAGACTCGGGATAACATAGTAAGGAGGGCTCAATTACTTAAAATATGAATGTACAGTCGTTGATCGATCGTTTGGCATTTGCCGGTGTTACTGCAAATGACTGTCTAAATTATGTTGTTAAGTACTATTCGGCTACACTCTGACATATTTTCGTTGGCGACCTTTTATGTAATTGTGAGTGCAAAAGTGTAAAGAGATAACTGTATATTTTGCAAAATTATCGAATTACTGTCTGGGTATCTGTATCCATAACGATAATTAACGCACCACGCGTAGTACAAACCACCATAGTAGCTTAACGACGTGTGTCGCATTCTGAGATTAATTGCACATCGAATTAGCTAGTGTAAATAATGGTAGGATATTGGAATGCAACTGAATAGAGTTTCACAACAGCCCCGTTATTGTGACAAACGTCAATGTGTCGCATTTCGGTATATCCGCATAAGGCTGGCTTAAACTAGGAACAGATAATTCTAACTCATCAGTCAGTGCTAGATCTAAGTCAAGAAGCCTGATTTGTTCTGATTAGATTTGTAGCTGATATATATATGAACCCAATCCTGTTCATGGGACCAGCAAACTATTGACGGTTTGTGGATAGAATGGTGGATAGGTTATCTATATGAGAATTATTTATATTTCAATGAATGGTGAGACGAGCATGCCATTCGCCTGATGGTAAACGATTCGACTGCTTATAGTACCAAACCAAACAATACCATGAGTTAAAAGAAATACTTGGCATTCCACTACTTTCGCCATCCTGAGACATAAGATGTTAAGTCTTATTAGGTCCAGTAGTTACACTGGCTACAATGTTCTTCGAACCGTAACAACAGTGCATTTACACTGCTTTTCGGCGGGAGAAATAGAAATTGCGGTGGTATCTACCCAGGCGGCCTCTCACATATAATAGACCTAAGTAGTAATCCAGAAAGTAATCCAGTAAGAGCATACAGATCTAATGGTTTTATTAGACTGCAAACATATTAAAATCGAAATATGTTTTTTTTATAATAAAGGAAACATTCATCTTCAAAGTATGTAGTAATAAAAAGATAATAATCCTTTTTTTTTGTAATAACTAGTCTCTGGTACGCACAGAACTAAGTAAAACAAACGAGACGTGTTGGGTTTGACACCGAGACAAGAGCGTGTTTGGGACTCGCAAATATTTGTTCCGGGTTTCGGAGTTGTGATGTCCTTTGTAGTTTTTAATACCCAGGGAGGTGAAAAGTATTAGGAATGTCGTTATTCAATGTGTTTGGCGTTTTTATTCATTTATTGCCTAACAAATATACTGGTAGGATTTTTGATATCTTAAAGTATTTTTTTTTTGAAGCTAGCTATTTATTTGTTTAGCTTTCTCCAGGGCTAAAATGGGTAATTTGCTTTTTGGTCCATTAACGTTTTCTATCATTAACTATTGCATCTTGATATCCATATCCTTGCGGGAGATAATTAATTAATTGTTAAAATACTAAAAAGGCGTGTTTAAACTATAGCATTTGACAGTCTACATTAGAAGCTGCATGACCTCTGCCTACCTCAACAAAACTTGCGTCAGTTCACGTTTGCATAAAGTAAAAAACCAGAGATCGTACCGTGCGTCGAATATTACTCCACGATCAAACATAAAACCCATTGTCTGGTATCGAAAATCGAACAAAACATTACAAAGTCGATGCAATGTCGCCGCACCGAAGGGTTGAAGATAAATACGTGGAAGGGGTCGCGAGGTCGAGATAAACATGGGGTGCGCAATTTGTAGCTGTGTACAAATGCACAACTAGCCGATGATCGGACCATCTCGCGAGGAGTCCGAACCACACTGCGCGCCCTAAACGGATTCTCGACGAACTATTTGCATTACTCTTTTTGTTTTTTTAGTGTTCGAAATTTAATTAAATGCCATGTATTGATGTAAATGAAAATACGCTAAGATACAAATACTGGATTCAACGGAATTGAGACTAGAAGTTCTGTTAGTAAAGGTTATATTATGTTATTACAACAATCTGTTTTCTATATAATAACTAAGGAATATGGTTTGAAACTCACCTACTTTTTGTTGTCACCTGTTGAAATCACTAACACTGCAGGCTTTCCGAAGCTGCTCCCCGCTGTAGAACATTTTGACACTTTATAAAGAAGAATAAAATATTTATGACAGCACTAACGCACTGTCGGCCTTGTACATAGACTGATTTAAAACCTATTTTAGTTATCGAATGTTTTGTCTTCTTCGCTCAAAGTGAATTCAAATGTAGTTCGAAAGGGATAAAACATTCGGCAACTAAAATTGGTTTAAAAACTGTCTATGAATAAAGCCGTAGGAATTAATCTTCACTCCAGAGCTTACAGATGAATACACTAGTAACGACATTTAGAAAATTACGGATAAATGCTAATTGGGTGGTGTAAAATGTAAATTGTAGTCGGTACGAACTTAGAAAGTAACAATGATGGTTGGTCACATAATTTTATAGAATTCTAACCTCATAGTATGTCTATTGGGTAGTTATTAATGTTATTGTTGATAGCCAAAGAATATATTCTCATGGCATTATTGCGGCCGGTGGATCTAATTTCCTACTCCAAAATAATCCAATTATAAAACCATAACGCTAATTTTCAATAAGGAAATTACATTAAACTTAAGAAACAATACCGTCCCACTGAACCACATAACTCGACTCGACGCGGTGTAATTTTTATAAAGTGTCCGCTCAGAAGTTTTAAAGTCGGGTGGCTAATCCTCATTGAGAATGCTCCGCATAAACAGCGCGCGTTCATTAATCACGGCTACCTCCAGCCACCTCTCAGAGGAAACTTTCTCTATTCAACTAACACTCCACCTGACTCGGGTATTTTCTTTTAACTTTTAAGCTTTGTTCAAAACTTTTGATGGACTTTGAGTTTTAAGTAAGTTGAATAGTAATATATCTTGCGGAGCTACCGGCGTCTTATATTTATCATATACCACGGTACGCTTTGTTATTAATAGTGTTGATGAAAGGAATAGCTTTGTTGTTTATTTGGTTGTGTGTTGAATTGTTCATTGATTGTTATTTGTTAATTTAGAACAAAAAAACATATTATGATTCAAATTGAATCGACTGCCTTCTTGTCCACGGTGGACGCGGGTTCATATCCTCCAGGGTACACCACTGATTTTATGGCCTAACCCCTCTCAATCGTACTCTCGATTGTGGAGGTTCGTGCTCTGCAGTGGGACGTAAATGGGCTGATACAACACAAAAATTGAATCTTATAAACTATTCGGCAATCATGTTCCACATCTCTGTTAACGAAAAAGGTTTGATGGATTAGGAATGCACAATTTTAGTTTCCATTTCCGTACATTAGTTTTCTGGCAGTGATGAGAGAAGGATCTATATTGAGTACTAGTTTAGTTACCTAATTAGTAATGTAAACATAATTTTCCTTTCAATTGTCTTAAATAGACAGCATTGAAATTTGTGAGTGATTAGAAAGTCAAACTTTAAGCGATAATTTCGTTCTTTAGCAGAAATGCTCAAGCACTGGCATACAAAGTACGTCCCATTAGAGGAGCGCGCAGCGTGGCCGCATTACAATCTAACTCGGAATTAGTTCCACCTTATTGCCGACTTGAGAATTTTTATCACTGGTAAAGCAATCAGAGCGCCAATAATTTCCCTCATAATGACATGGCGGTCGTAAAATTTGAGCATTGCGCCAAAATGGTGGCACATTAAAATTCTCTCCCCATCGTTATGAGTGGAGTTATCGGCGGGCGTCGATCCGCGGCGGACGAGCGGCACAATCGACATTTCCATCTCAATCGCCCCCGACCACCCCCTCACGCAGTTAGTTTTCTTTTTTAAATCGCGCGTTAAGGATTTGGCGTGAGCGTGAAGGGTTGGCTGCGAGAGTGCGCGTCTTCTGCCACGCGGCGCTGTGACGTCACCGAGAGCCCCTCGCGCGCCACACGTGGATAAGCGGATTGTTATTTTAGGTAGATATGTGAAATTGACTAAATTAAGACACGTCTGGATAGATTCCTGCATTTTGTACTCTTATTAAGATAAAATCCCTTTAGTTGTCGTATCCGAACAATAAATTGTTTATTGTGTAGTTTCAGTACATATCTCTTGATTATGTTACACTTACCTGATAAAAAAGGTATCTATGGTTATTTGTGTCTTATGGGCTCTCGTAGAGTTATGAATTAAGATATTTATTTTACTATTCATAGGACGATATTAAGGGTGTTAGTGGTTAGGGGTTAGTGGTCCACGTGTATGTACATTTTTAATTGACAGTTGTTAGATGTTCATAAATCAAGATGTGGACTATATGTATCGTACATATCATTTATACGCACCCAACTTTTCAGGGTTTACATAAACTTTCTTCACCTTTTATATCCCAGTTTTCCTGCCACAAAAACCAAGTACTTAAAACATAATAAGGTAATAGAACACGAAGTGTGCAAAACGACAGCAATAACAAGAAGCGAGGGTTTATGACGTGGACAAAGTTGCAGAGGCCTTAATGTGACCTTGCTTGTTAGAATTTTGTTACACTAACTTAGTTTATTGTTCTTACAAAGTTTGCTCGCGCTGGTGGCGTGACACTGACACAGGTCCCACACTCGCTCATACAACTCATATCAATAAGTAGATTTTACAATAATTATGTAGTGTGCATAACGGGATTTTGCTGTATATTAATTTGAAATAGTTTGTTGCGTAATATCTAATTATATTTTTATTTATATATTATGACTGCCTCGGTGGCGTAGTTGTATTACGGTACGGTTACAAAGCTGAGGTCTCGTTTTCGAGTCCCGGGTCGGGCAAAGTGATATTGGAATTTTCTATTCATTATCAGCCCGGAGTCAGGAATTTGTGTCTGATATGGCGATAGGCTCGCCCCCTATCACATCGTGGGACGGAACATACAAGGCGAAATGTGGGTATCCTGTTGGCGCCTCTGCCTACCCCTTCGGGGATAAAGGCGTGAGTTTAAGTATGTATGTATTTAATGACATTTTTAAAACTTTAAAAATACTTCAAAATTTAATAAAATGTATCTAATTTTGCCAGTGTTACAGTATAAAAGCTGAATTTTATATGTGTTGTTAAGGCAACTATTTAAAGGTGTGTTTAGGTAGGCACACACTTTTGATGGTTCTTTCTTTCTAAAGTCACCACGATTGGAGCTTCATAATAGCTGATCGTTTGATGCTTATGTCGGAGGAATGCACAGACAAACTTTCAGCTTTTATAAAATGACGAAAGTCTGGCGGCCACGGGATCTTGCTCTATTTGTTCTGTCATCTTTTACTTTCATACTATAAGCAATGATCTGTGGTAGTGGGTAATCGTGCTACTTTTGTGGATTCGTCTCAATTATTCTTTATCAAAGGTTGAGACAGTCCCAGGACATCTATTACTACTAGAAATTTAGGAAGACCCCCATAAATGTGTCGCGAATGTTCACTATGAGCAATTAAAAACCTGATTCTGTCAAAAGTGCACCAAAGAGCAGTTGTTGACCATGCAGGTTGGACGCTTTGACGTTAAATTTCCATAATCATGAACTGTACTCCGACATTTATGAAAGTCGCATCAGTGGAAAATTTCATGCTTTGAAATCTACTGGTTTGAGTTATACGTTGTTTGTTACTCAAAGTTAATAAGACTCTTTTGTTTCAGATTTTCGTGGTGGAAAAACCGTCACAGTGATCTACATAAGTGTGTGATGTTTCTGGTTGTCATACATATCTAGTTTTTAGGATAAAGAGTATTACACTGCACTAATTTCTATGGTATGAATAGTCCGCCAACCCGCACTAAGCCAGTGTGGTGGACTATAAGGCCTAACCCCTCTCAATCGTACTCTTGATTGTAGAGGAGGGTCGTGCCCAGCAGTGGAACGCATATGGGCTGATGCAGAACAGTAATCAGCAGGTGCATTGTAGTCGCTTTGTCTTGTCAGTATAAAAAAAATAGCTCGGTTAAGTATTTTTTACTGTGTGCTTGCCACAGAATAGTTGAATATGTTGTGCTAGCGGTGGGTACATTCTTTTAAATATGTAATGATTATTCTGATTGGTAATTTTATAGATAATTAACTCCAAGTATTTTGTTTTATTATACCGTTTATTTTTACAAAGATAACTTGTATGGTGTGTTTTTGTGTGTGTGTTGTGTAGCATAAATATATTTTTAATCAAGAGATACATAGTTTAATTTTAAAATGTGGTAAGGATCTTGTAGGATTTTCCACTTATGGTACTTAATTGCTTCTAGATTTAGTAAACATTATAGACTAGCCACATATCCATACAATCTGAAGTCATGAAGTCGTCACTGGCCCTGTGCGATGTTGATGAAGATGGATGTAGGGTGTAATGAAATAATTGTACAAGACATTGAGTTTTTTGTGTTACAAGCATTAAGCGTAATTCCTTATTGTGGGTATCTAAACTTGAAAAAAGTTGCAAGATTATTGTTTGATTTTTATTAACTAAACATATAATTATAATATGAATGAAATAGTGAAAACAAAGGTCATCTCCAAAACGCAGAAGTGTGAACTAGAATCGATTTTAGAACTCCCTCTTAGCAGAACTATCAGCTAGGCTACATCATATTTCAGTATAAATGAATATTTATAAACAGTATTCATAAAATACCCATTACATCACAATATCTTACAAGATTGACCCCGATATTCCCTAGACAAAGCACACAAAGAAACGCGGAACCCCACGACCTCACACTTCTAAATTACGTATGCAACTATGTATCATGTATGTAAAATAATGCCGAACACCCCTGGGTGGGGGTGGGCAACCCCCGCGACTTATTCCGATATAATCAATAACTTAGCGAGATCCCCTTTGCATCCGCCCGTGTGACAGTTCCTTCAATCGGCCTAAGGGTTGTTATTTTTTTTCTCGTTCAAACACTGCCTGATTAGACGAAGGGGCTTTTTGAAGTTGACGCGTCTTCACGAATGGATAGTTTCACTGTCTTTTAAGTCTCGTAAATGTTTGCATAATGATTTTCTTTCACTTTAGGAAAATGTTTTTTTTTTATTTTCTGTCTGATGTGTTTGATGTGACAAAATATGTAGTTGTCAAAAATGTTAAATAATAATATATCTAACATTACTTCCTATTTTTTATTATAATTAATGATTTCGACATGTTAATAAAGTTATGTGTAGGTATTTGAATATAATTATTAATATGAGTTTTATTAGATTCAATGTGGCTTTAGGTGTGCGAGTATAATTTTTAGTTCAATGGTTTATACCCATTAAGAAATAGAATGAGTACAACTGGTAGGAAACAGGGAGAATTTAGATGTTACGATATTTAAAGTCTCTTAATTTTCGGTGTGAACTGTCTTTTACCTCATAAATATTAGGTGTATTACTTGTTATATATTAAACTTACAGTAGTGATCCAGTTTCGCCGGAACACAATTTAGTTATAGAATTGTTACACCCGTCCGCACAACAGTCTGTTCATTAATAATCTTTGAAGGTATTAGTATATTCATTCATTATTTATTTACCCACAATGCCATACTGATTAATAATAAAAATGTTACCTTTCACTCAAGTAAAACATTACTTAGATTAATCGTGTAAAATTTTACCAGTCAATATTAGGGTAAACAGCTCCAGAAATTTTAAAATCAGGTCGATCAGAAGGCAGATCTTAAATTTCTCATAAAAAATATTTTGGAATCACAGACAGCCATTTTAATTGTTACTGAAAGATTTGTTTTATTTCACTATTTACTTATGATTTTCTAATCGTGTTTATAGATGAATTGAGAGTTTTTTACGTGTAGTATAAATAATTAACTATTTAACATTATGGGCTTGTTGGGTGTATATTTTGCATGCACAATTATAACAAGGAATAAAAAATAAAACTCCAGTGTTCTGATAAACTAACTTTGAGTTTATTTTTACCATTTACACTTATGTAGTCGTAATCTGTTGTCGGCTACGGTGGCATGCGTTGTAGGCGCGTAGCACGCGCGTAGAGTTCGCTACGCACACGACATGCGGCACAAGAAGTCACAACTTAAATGCTAACAAATCATTTATTTCCATTTAAATTGACATAAACTGTTTGCTACACAACTCAAATATGTGTCACAGCACTGCAAAGCATTGTTCCGTTTAGTATTCAACTCTATTATTTTTTATTTGCATGGAATTGTTTCAAAAACAAAAATACAAGAACAATGTAACGGCGTTTGGTGGAGCAAATATTGTTTGCGGAACCTTACTTGACTGCACTGTCACTAAATTAATCACGTACAACACAACATCTCACGGTGAATAGAATTTAAAGAGAAATTGAATTTTCATGTTTTCTTTATAAACTTCATTACAGTTCGTTTAAATAGGAACGGTATATTTTACTAGTAAAGAATTTAAAAATAATTTTATTATTACAATACAGTATTAGGAACTATGATAGACACGAACGCTACCTTTTTAGGATCGACAACTAATATGCATAACTTATTTAAAGGTTCAAGCAAGGGTTGAAAATGTCCCGAGGTTAACAAAACTACAATAATATCAAATACAATATGAATCGATAATCGTTAAAATTAAATTCTATAAAGGAACAGACAACATGGCCGTGGCGGCACCTCTAGTAGCAGTTACAACAGACTAGTCCGAATTAATCTTAAATATTAAAATTTGTATTCGGAAAGTATAGTGAAACTCTAGATGCGATAATATTGAAATATACATAGGAACCATGATTCATTCCGCGGGCGAACGTCCGCGGAGACACAACATCGCACTACCGACATGTCCACCTACACTAACTCAAACTTACACCGTACACTCTGCACTGCCGACACTCGCCGATACACGCCGAGGCACGCCGGCAAATAAACACGCACGATGCACACTATCTCGAATGAACGCTTCACGTGGAGATGCGATGCAGTCCTGAACGTAATGCCTAACGCCTCAACAACTACACGGCTCCCACAACAGAGCACAATCAATATACTACACTAAATAAACAAAATAATCGTGTTGTAAACGCGCGCCTTTGCGTCAACACCGCCCGCGCGCGCCGCCTCTGTCTTGTGTCGGCTCTGCGCTCCCGCACTGCACCAACTACCAAGCGCTGTCCCTTATCATCTATTGAAATAGTATCATTTTTCATCAATTTTATAATTCCAATGCCACTGCGTAATACGGGCTCAATGTTATTTCAACGTCAAATTGTGGAACAAAACTTTGACGCGTTGGTGTTAGCGTGCGGTGTTCAGCGCCTCCGCAGCTTGTAAGGGGATAGCAGATAGAGGCGCCGCGCGCGGACATGGGCTCATTGCACACACATAAACATAACAAGCACCGCCGGCAACCGGCGGAATAAAACATTGCACTTTACAAAAAAACAAACTCAATGTTGTAGTAGGGTTCGCTCGTCGATAAAATATTGTAATACTCCGTCAGATAAAATGTAAATATGTAAAATATTTATAATAACGTGATTTCTGCGCCATCGAAAATATGAAGGACTCCACGCATACGGCAAAGTGATGAATATACATGCGACAGGGGACAGGGCGGCCAGAGGCGGGCGGGCGGCGCGCCACCAGCACCGACCCACGCCGACCCGCGTCGACCAGAGTCAAACCGCGTTGACCAGAGTCTACCCGCGCCGACCGGCGTGGACCGGCGCCGGCTGTGGCCGCGCGCCCGACCTCCGCGCCGCGAGTACCACTCACTTACGCCACTACTAATAATCATTACAATATCAATAAAAATTCAAGAATCACACTTAGTTCCAAAATAAACTCACTTGTATGCGAGGTAGGCTGAGCGCTGGCGCGCAGCCCGAGTTTCGAGTTCGTTCGTTTTGGAAAGTTTGCTACGATAATAAATATTATAATTAAGTGTTACCAATAAGCCTACGCGGTGTCGTCGCGTCTCCACGGGCGGCTCTGCGGGCCGCGCGAGGGGGTGCGGGCCCCGGGGCTCAGGGCGCCGCCACCCCCCCGCGCGCGGCGTCGCCTCTTACAGCCCTCGCCTACACTGTCGCGTGCCAACGGACCAATGAACTATTGCAATGAACACGTGGAGCACTCGCCGAGGACAGTCGAGGACTCTGCTGCGGCGCGCTGTTGATCTGCTTGGCTATGTTGCTGCGCGAGATGACTCACTGACTCATTCCGAGCGAGGGACCCGCGAGAGAGGACGACCGCACTACTGCCTAACATACGTACCTATCGCTTCATGTTTAAAAAAATCAATATACGTATATCACTATATATATCTTCATACATTTACGATGCGTCAGGAACTTCTTACGAGAACGTATCTATGCCTAAAATTAGAACGATTATATGTATGTATTACATAGCTTTAAACAATAATTAAATCGTAATTATCAATATCGATAATATTATATGCCATAAAGATAGGAACTTGCTTTCCTGGGAGTTGATGGTAATCATTCCGGTGGCACCGGCGCGGCCGCAGCTCGCGTGTCGCCGCAACGATATACGAATTATAATAAAACCTGTCTAACGTATGATATGATGTGCGGCGAGCGACGCGGCCGGGCCGGCGCGGGCCGCCGCCGCCTCCCAGTGCGCGGCGCGCGGCGCCGGGGCCGGCCGCCCTAGGAACATGCCTGCTCACCCACCACGCTCCAACATTACAAAACGCAGCGGCCGGCCCCCATTAACCTAGTACTTAAACGACTACAAGCTTTAATGTATAACTAGGAAAGAGCCGCTTTCGCAGCGACATTCATCAACGAAAAGAAGCATTAAGATCTAATAGTGAACTGCTGCGTTGTCGGACAACGGAGAGAGCGAGGGGCTCAGATAGATAGTAACTATACATTTCGTCAGAATAGGATTAGTGTCCGGCGCTGGCCATGGAGAGCTCGCCGGGCGGCTGGAAACGTGGCCCGGGCGCGCAGAAGTTGGCGTTCGAGTCCTTGGGCGTCGTGGCGTCCTGCGCGGCGCGCGCCGCCAGCATCGTGATCTGGTTGACGACGTCTTCCATTTCGTGTGTTAGCGCTTCTGGCGGCGCTTGGTTCAGCTGCGGCGGCATTAGATTCCGGAGGTGCAGTTCCGTTTCCGCGTGTCGGCGAAACTCGAGGGCCGTGCGGAAGCGCTCGCCGGGGCAGGTGCGGCACTCGAGCGCGGGCTGCACGACGCGGATGACGCCGCGCGCCGACTCACGGCCCGCGTAGCACGAGCGCAGCTGGTGCGCCTGCAGCGGCGCGGGCGACGGGAACGCCACTTTGCAGTGCTTGCACACGTAGCACAGGTCGAAGTCGAGCTCTCGCGCGCCCAGCGGCGGCTCGGAGGCGGGCGGCGGCAGGCGCAGCGTGGAGGCGCCGGGGTCGCCCGCGATGTGCCGGATCTGCTCCAGCGTGGTAGCCGGCAGCTGCAGCACGCTGGCGCCGCTGCCCGTCTCCACGATCAGGCCCTGCGGCTGCGGCTGTGGCGGCAGCACGGGAGTGCTGGGGGGCCCTGCAACAATTCATATCCTATTAATATTTGTTACAGTTTTTATAACAAACTAGTTCTAGCACATCGTATAATTTATTTATGTATACGACTAAACCGTGTTCACTTAAATAATCCGGAATACCATTAGATGTTGAAGTCCAAAGTGATGTAATAATATGGGAACATATGACACGGGAGTAGGTACGACACGCGAGTGCGCTGTAAAAGGGGTTAATCCACTTACGCTAGTGGAGGGTCAGTTCTCAACCGTGAACTGACCCTCGCGACCTACACAAATTTATAAACCTCTTGCTGTTTTGTAAACATCGACATGACAACAAACGTGACTCGTATTTGTGTTTCGTGTACGAGTGACGAGGCAAGGAATGCTCGCTGTTTTAGGCAGCAATTTAATATATATTATTTGTTATCGATCACAATGCAACATAACATATTGTTAAAAGAAAGGCGGACGGGACATATAATCGCGCGGATCTCGGCCGCGGTGTTTCCAAATAGGCAGTGCCATTGTTCACAATAGGTTAGCACTAGATAAACGCTGTTTACCTCAGTGCGAGTCGATTGTACATGCGTGATGCGTTTCTAACGAGCCCCGGGAGCGGCTGTAATTGATTCGGCCGCTGCTTTATGCGGTTTATATTCACGAATGCATAATACATAGCGAGTTGCCACCGGCAGTTTTATATCGACGGCCACGGATAGCCGCATCACTTTGATTTAGGGCCAAATGTTAAATATTGAATATTTTTCGACATTCGTTAAAATGACTCAAGGTTTTATGTATAAAGATCTGTTAAATTTGTAAAGTGTTTTTTCACGCCGAAATTTGACATCTTATCGACTTTTTCCTACGTTTTAAGATTCCTGGATTGCAGTCATAAGTATCCATCCTTTGTAAGAATGTCTTAATACATAGTTTTAATTAGGCTAGTTTTATCGTGTTATAAACAATAGGTAAATACATATTCATAAAGAAATCTTAATAGTAAAATGTAATAGCATTGCGTAAATACCCCACACGTAGCACACGAGGCATCAGGAAGTGCATTTAATTTGGCGGGTAAACAAGGTGCCGGCGTGCGCTGTTACCGCTGAGCTATACAGGGCTATCTCCATTTCTGACGCGATCCAGCCTTAATCGTACTGAGGAATCTAGCTGAATAATTCCGTGCGAAACGGTACGTAGCTTTCAATCAACCTTTTAACAATCGCTCGCTCGTGCTCTGTGTAATGAGGTCCCGGCTCTGCCTGCTGCGCGCCTGTGTCATGTTTCCCTGACCTTACGCTAATGATTAGTTGCGTTTCTCTCTACGCTTTGATACATATATTCCTACGCTAAATTGTATGTATAATTTATATGAAACAAAGTTACATTACTACAAAATCTTATATGAGGCTTTATCTCCTAAAATTTTGGTAATGATGAATGATGTTAAACTAGCTTCCCGGTAGAATCACGCTACGTATACAAATATTATAATTGTATCTCGTAAACTAAACTAGCTATTTATCGGGAGTCGGTGGCACAAAGCCCGCTGCCACGACACGCCATGGCCCTGACGTTAATTCGCAACCCTTTCTGCCAATTAGTTTCAAAATAACCACACTATTGTGCTGCTTGCGTGAGCCCACATCGCACCTAGCGATCGCGTTTATTTACTCTAATTTAAACTTTATTGAGTAGTGGTAAGGTTGTTTGTTAAGTGTGGTTGTATGAGCGGGAGGGCTGGTCGGTCCGGTGTCCACGTTTGAGTCAAAGGGCTTCTTAATCCGGACTTGTAGGTCGTTACGCGTTATTATAACGCGGGCTGAGTTGGGTATTTCTTCGCTCATTTACATCTCATTAAGGACGCTATTATTGGCGGAGAGGGCGCTCGTTTCGACTGCTACTCGGTGTAGCGCTCCTCGGGGACGCTGACGCCTGACAGGTAGGCTAGTTGGCTGGGTCAACCAAACTCGATTGACCTTTGCCTTCGAATGTAGTTTGGCAAATATTGTAGATTTATCTAAGTGTGTGTTTTAGTTAAAATCTAGGAGTGAAATATTTGCCATTATCAAACTATTCCTAGTAGAGCACATAGGAAAGACGTTGATTACCTATATTAGTGCAAAAGTAGCTTATTATGAATTGAGAAACTGTATATATTTGGAGTAAATCCATAATACAGATACCAGAATTGCGACAATAATCTTGAATAAGAATTTCCTTTGAAAACTTAAGTACTTGTACGGTACTTGTAAGAAATATAGGCAACCTATATGTGCATACATATTCTTAAACGCATGTTATATTTTTTTAATCAAATATACATGCACTATCCATCAAAATAAACTACATTCAACAAGCAAATTGGTTCCAAGCCGTCGGATATGCGTCCGAAAACCGCCATACCAGCATTAGCAACATCAATTACACGCATCCCTATTCGGACGGCTTCGATGCACGATACGGAGGCCGTCAGCGGCTGATTGATGGTAATTAAACTAGAACGTCCACCATGCAGGGCGAGCTGACCTCGTATCAATGTTGAGGGTATGGATCTCATTTGGGTATGGTTCGGTTGATAGTTTTGCATGGAAGAGATGTTTTTAGTCTAGTAGTTTAGTAAACACACGCAACCCCGAGATTCGTTTATTTTTTTTCCTAATCCGTGTTCTATGTTAACGTTTTTATCATCCCTTTTTTTGGTGATAGATTATAGGCCGGGATAAGACTTCCCAGTCCGCAATGTTAGACTACTGTCTTTCTTATTTAATTATGAGCAACAAAAGGTTTAGGTATTTTTTTAAATTTTCTCATGAGTGGCATCATCATCTTAAGCCTTCGATCATTGTTTGATACAGAATTTTCGTAAAGATCTCAACAAGGAATAATTTCGACAGGCTTTCATGCAAGTTGAATAGAGAAGTACCTATATTTTTGGTAGGAATATAACATAGGCACCAAATAATTTATGATATTACAATGAAGCTGTATAAAAAAAGATTCCGACGAATTGAGAACCTCCTCCTGTTTTGAAGTCGGTTTAAAATACACTACAATCACAAATTTTATTACAAACCTCAACATCAAAACCCAGACTCAGAAACAATAAAGAAAAATGCAATTCATAGTTTCCATGCGAAACAATTTAATTTAAAGTTGTCGGGGGAATGTTATCGAAACGGTGTATTCCGCGAGCGTCTGAGACGAGTCGCGACGGACGGACGTGCGTCTCATCACTGTCGCGCATGTCGGCAATTAGACTAACGGACCGGTATAGTATACTGCGACTGTAGTTTACTTACAGAATACGGACATTTGGGCCATCGAGGCGAGGTTTACTTACAGAATAGGGATGTTTGCGGATCAGCTATTTTTGCAAGTTTTAGTTGAACTTGGTGAATATAAGTTTTGTATAAATGTCAAATTGAGACTTCTCTTTCATGTTTTTAATTTATGTTAATATCAATTTCCAAACTATTTGCACCCACGGTACCCAGGATTAGATTTTTAAACAGGTCTCTCCCAGAATTTTAAAGCTACCTGGAAGAAGCCCCTTCCAGGTAGCTTTAAAATTCTGTGTTCAACAACATCTTATTGTTTGTATGACCAAAACTAATTTCCAAATCAAGTCGCCCAATAGCATTTTTTATCTTTTTTTTAATTATAAAAGAAGTCGCATAATTATCCGTTGCGCCTTCATACATGCTCGTAACCGAGTTAACACCCGGTAAGTTGCGAAACCCTAGGTGTCAGTTGTTTTCCACTGCTCTGCCGCTGTAAGCGCGCGAATCGGCTCTGTTCCCGCGCTTACTTACCGCACTAATCGAATTACTAAAGGCGCGATCTTGCGTCACTTGTCTTGTACTCGTACTACTCACTGCCATCAATGGGTTTAAATACTATGTTGCACTGTTGTTTAATACCGTGTTTTGTATTAAATATAAGTGTAGTCTTTGAGTTAATTATTGTATAATTAAGTTAAGTAATGACGTCATTATTAGGGTTTGAAAAAGGTGTTCTGAGTAAACATTTCGGCAGTTTCTTCCATTTTGACGATGGCACAATAATTACTGGTACATCACTATGGGATGCACTATGGGATTATTCGTTTAGCTACGTCATTTAATATACGTTTTTCCAGCTTTACATTAGCTGAATTTGTGTAATAAATATTACGACATGTCAAAACAAAAACGATGTTTCCGTTGACTTTTTTCGCAATTTGATTTTATGTGTGACAAATTTACAGAACCGAGTACATAATGGTATTGATAAAAATAGCTTCTATAATGATAATATAACTAAGAAAATAATTTAAGTCAGTTGAACTTATAGAAAGAACACTCTTCTGATTAGATCATTAAATCGGTACAATTATTTATAGAACCGATCAGTATTCATCGGTAATCGTTTTAGGAACTTAAGTGCCGGATGCCGGAAGGGATAATGAAAAGATTTGCATGTGATCGGAATTAATGTAATGTTCTCTTGTGATATTACTCCGACGGTATGCTGGAAGCTCAAGCATCTATAGATAACGGTTCTTTGGTTATCCATTAATTGTGATATTTGTTATTGTAGAAAAACCGAATGGGTCACTGTTTTTTTTACCTCTACGATCCCACTGCTGGGCAAGGCTTCTCTTAACTCCTTTTACTTATCCCTATCTGGGTTACTGTTATGTAAGTGTAAGTCAGCTATTAAAAGAAACTCATAATTAAGTTGGCAACTGATGGAGATATAATTGGTTGTGATTGAGTCATATAGAATCATATTTATCTACTAGTCGATCTTGGGGTTTAAATAAATAAAGTGAAAAAAGGAATAGTTAACTTTATACATACAGCATAATATGCTCGATATCAAATACTATTCGAAAACATACAAAGATCACGAAAACATTTCACTCGTACGTAGTCCCGATAGAGCGATAACATTGATCGCTTCCTAATAGAAACAATTGCAAACGGTTATTTTAGCTGTACAAACAACGTGGCACGCAATCTGCAGCGATAATCAGCGGGCGACGCCGGGCGTCCACTAAACCATCATCAATCAGACCGCTAGGACGCTGGGTTCATGTTCCAATCATTTGGCAGTTTACTATTTTCAGAGACAGTTTAAGAAGCGTATAATCGTGTTTGTTACGATGTTATAGTCCAATGTGAGTGAATTAACCAAAAATATTGGAAATACTTTTCATAAATTATGGGAAAATTTGTCTTTACTTTCTACAGTGAAAAATTACGTGGTCTAAAAACTAAACATGTGGGTTTCCACCTCGGAAGGACATGAAATAATGTGCACACTACTTAATACATGAAATATGAATGACACAAAATAAATAAAGTTAGCAAAGAGAATTATACATGTTCTCATTCCTACCGAAACGACAGGATGAATAGATACAAACTCAAAATATATTCTAATTTGTTTCGTCGTATAAAACACCATTACAATGATTTACGGAGCTCTCAGCAAAATTAAAGATTGAGATAATACTTAAGAGGGAAAATGCATCACGGTTTCTCTCCCAAAGCAATTGTACCAGCCATTAGCCAATAATTTCGTAGAATTTTATATCCATCATATTAAGGTGCGCCGGGCGAGACTTCCATTATCCCGGCTCCTCCAACTCCCTGCGGAAATCTCACCGCATTCAAATATTTAATTACCTCGGCTCTCGATCGTTTATAAATTCGGTCGGGAGTGCTATCATAAAACGCGCTAATGCTTTATAATTAAAATATTCTCAACAAGCCGTGGCGTAATGGCACCTCCGGCGACCGTCTCCTCCTTCGAAAAAAACGCATAAAAAATTACATTCACCCCAGAGAACTCACCCCTTGTGTCGAGAAAATCGATTAAAAAGAGGAGTCGCGGGGTGAAGCGGCGCGGGCGGCGGGCAGCGGGGACTTTAATATGTACGAAAAAATGCACGACGCCGCGGGAGCGAGGGAGAGACCCAAGGAGCTCTCCACTCGCCTTCAATTTTTATAATTACGTCCATACGTGAGCGCCGCGACGCCCGACCCGCGCCTTACACCCGCGCGCCGCAAACTCCGCTTACTCAACTACAACACTGCTTGAGCCTCATGCTTATGTTCCATTCTCGAATTATAACACCGCATATTCTGAGCCTTAAACTCCCCACCAAGTAAGCTTTCATTAAAGCAATGGAAGAATTCTAAAATAAGTCGCATTACAACTTTTCCTTTTCAAGGAGAAAATCAATTTCCATCAGCGAAACAGCTTCAAAGTTTTCCACACACACAGCAATCAAGGAGAGAAGGAGGCAATAAGAACGGGATAACCGAGTGGAGGACGTTATCTCAGGAGACGGTTTGCAAATGAGCCGGCGACACACATGAGCTCCGCGCACACATGCACACGCACGCACACACGCGCGCGCCCGTACGCTAATGTTGTGTCCACACGCGCCACCTACATGCGTGCGTACATTTTATAAATAGATATCGCTTTTTTATCCGGGTACAAGAATAGGGAGTCGCCACCCCGACGGGAGGGATCCCCCGCGGGGGACGTGTTGGATTTCAGATTGCTACGAACTGCAAAAATGAGGGATGAAAGAAATATAGCTTAAAACGCAGATATTTCCCGGCGTCTTAAGGCGTAAGGGGAGGCGGGCGGCAGTGTGTGGAACAAAGTAGAGTGGCGATATTGAACCAAAATGAAATAGTAAACGAACCGTGCGCGTCCGATCTAATGCGAATTTATAATTTGGACATTGCCCCGGCGGCGCACTCTTTGAACTCGGAGGGTGGGTTGGCAAGGTGAATTTACAAAGAGCGCGGATGTGATTTATAAATAGGGGAGCGGGTCGCGCTGACCGTTCATTTTTCTTAGAGGTTTTTTTCCATTAAGCTAGAGTTGGTTAATCACTCACGGTCGTTTTAGCACAACGAGCTAGATGTTTAGGCGTATCCTCATTGCGCAGGATAACGCGTGTGTCCGCCGACCTAATTGCCGTCGCGCCGCGTCTAATCGGGATATGCGCCACGCTATAATTGCGACAGATTACTGCTTCACCGCTCTATATACCAACAGAGGCGTAGAATCGACAAATTACGCCAACTGTCTTACCGCTGCCGACCACGCGTTCAACACAGTCGCAACGGTTCATAATTCTTAGTTCTTACCACATTCTTTGACAATGACATAACACATTATTAACTTAACAGATTTGTGTAAACACATTTCTACCGAACTATGTATTTATTTACTCAAACCACCTTTGTTTTGATGCTAAGATTATATGTTTAGTAAGAAGTAACCCCCAAATACTAACAACCGTAAATCGAAAGTCAAAGTTTATAGCGATACTCTAGATGTAATACGATTTGTATTAACAAGGAGGTCAATAAACATAATATAAAATATTGGCAAAACTATTTTGTAAATGACCTACAATTCAATTTAACAAAAGAATGTCGCGTCTTCAAATTAAACGTTCATTGTGTTTATTACTAGAGTTAAGTGCGACAATTGCAATTCTTGCTAATTCACTAATGAGGCACGTAGGTGTAGCGCGGGCGAGGCGTTTAACGTCGGCCGACGCACATTGCCTCTAACTAGATGAAACTTTGCAAATCTTATAAATGCACTTAATTCACCCACATAAGACGCAATTAGGATTTAGTTACAACTAAATTTTGTCCTTCATTAATAATCTAGTTTTTGCATGAGATACATTAAAAAAGCAAGTCTACTAAAGCAAGTTTCTTTACCAGTAAAATTATATGTGTTAACGTATAAGGAAAACTCCGGTAGAGTTACTCTATCGGGTCAAAATACTTTCAAACTATTTCAATTTACTTTTCCTTTGTTACAGTGTGAGTTTTGTATGGTGTCTTAATAGTCGGTAAGCACGTGACAAAATGCTCCAACAGAAGACAGAAACTGCGCTGTCTAAGCGGGAAAGTGAAAATTGCGTACGTGAACTGGAAGAAAAAATATTAAAAATTAATCAAGACCCGGAGGCCGGGCGGGCGCGGGGCGCTCGAGCACATGTGTCGACAAAAAACAACGTCTCCCTCTTTCGTGGCACGTGCGAAAAGCCGTTTCGGCTCCGTTCCGCCGCCGAGTTAAAAGTTCCTTCGGACAAACAGAGGATTTGTCACAATTACGGCGGGGCGCGGGCGGCGCGGGGCGGCGCGGCCCTACTTGATTAAAACCTAAATCACGTGACGTGTTTACAGCCGCGCCGGAGGTGTTTTCAATTTGCCGACTTCTGGATCGGTCATTGGCGTTCCGGACACGTTCCGACGCACCTATCTGGGGGCGGACCGGCGTTTTGAATTTGTTGCGAATTAAATTATTGACGATCTAATCGGTGGGACCGATCTGAGTCGCTTGGACGCGCCATCCCGCCCGTCGTGCTGCCGACACGCACCCACGAACCGACACCCAGCGCGCAGCAGTCACGTCGCTTAATTATTTTCAAATGTCGCGGCCGACACCCGCAGTCGATAGCGACACGCCGTGTTTCGCCACGGTAACGTTCCGCCCGTAAAAAATACGTGAAAAGAACAGATTAGCATTTGAATTAATCGGGAGATTAAACATAATGAAAAAGAAAATCTCATTACGATCCGTATAATGGCGGTGAGAAATATCGCCCGGCGAGCGTCGGGAACGCACATAAAAGAAAAGGCGCGCGCGAAGAAAATTAAATGCTCCAACGAAATTAAAAAATGTTAAAAAAATGTAATCGACGCCGGAGCGCCATTAGGGAAGAAATGCAAACAGTGGCGAGGGGAGTTCGCGTGGAGACGTGGGGGGGGGGGGAAGGTGCAGTTAAAAGTTCTCAATTAAAGAACGGCTGCGGAAGGTCTCCGCGTAATTAGATTCTTTTTCATCTCCTTAAATCAGCAGATCTCGGCCGCGCTGACACTCGGCCTGTTTAATTTGTAATCGAGACTTGTTAGCCTCCGCCTTCGTTTAATTTAATTTTCTCGTTTTCTGAGTAATTTTCTCATGGTCTACTTGATTGATATTAAATTACCGAGAGATTCGAAGCAGACGTGATCACTTTCTCCCTCGCATTGGACGTTTTTCCAGAAATATACACTTGTATAAATCATTTATTTATCGAACATAAGTGAAATATAGATGGACAACCGTGCAGGCAATGTATTACGAAATTGGCATTTTGTTACTTTATACTAACGTATTATATCTTAAATCTTTAACAGCACGCTTCAAAGTACAATTTGAAAACTGCACGAAACGAAATTGTCAGAAACAGAGTAACGAGCGTAATCAAAATTAGTATCGCATGTTCTGCTTCAAACACGACATGGCTTGAGACCTGAACTATTAAACAATCTACGCATAGTACAAGTGCGACAGAGTCCCAAACCGGGTGACCCACAAACATGAGATTAAACAATGAGCCGCGTGTCCGGCGCATGACGCGCGCCGCCTCCGCATGCCCAATGCATCCTCATTCCTGAAATAATTAGCCAAGCCGTTCCTTAGAGATATTCTAACTGAATCTCTGAGAGTAGTGTCGTAGATTTTTTTTTAGTTTATTTATAACAAAAGGATACTCTTATCAGCTATTGTTTTGTCAGATTCTTGTCTTATAACCGCGGGAAGACTGATGTAACTTGTTTCAACTTTATGATGCGGATACGGTTTAAGGAAAGGTGTAGTGGTTAGTGTGTTCATCTACGAGTTTGTTCTGTTAAGTCTATTACATTAATTTTAAGTAATTTATTATTAATCCAGTAGTAGCATTTCTCGTAATATAATAATTAAACGTACCAATGAAGGTAAAGTAGGTACTTAAAATCTGAAGAAAGATACCAATACGTCTCCAATCTCCTCATTTTCATAAACCATCCCGACAAATGACTTGTAAAAGCAAAACGAAAAGTAAAGAAAGGAAGTGTAAGCATAAACGTAAGAAAGATAACAGCTATTATCCGACGTTTGGCGACGTTTAAAACGAACAAAAACGTTTAATCCCCGGTAACACGAACCCCTCTCGAATAAACAAGCTCTTAGCAAAGTAATTAATTCCCAGTGTCCGAGCGGGCGGTGGAGCGTAATTAAACATCTCGCCTTGTAATTACCGACGCTTAAACTTGTCGGAAGTTGTCGGAAATTGTCGGGAATTGTCGGAGATTGTCGGCAAGTGGTCAGCCAATTAACGCCCACGATTGCGATTAAGCAATTAACGCGGGTGGGCGGGCGGACGCTCGGCTTTTCCTGTTGGGAAACTTCGGCCGCGGCTTTCCCGGGGGTGATTTTTTCTTTGATGTTTGCCCGTCTGGAAACTTGATTATGGAAATTAGTTTCTCGTTCCTTATGAAATTATTATTGGAATTTTAAATTGGGCGCTTATTTATGAATTTCGTTTTACTTTTATGTTTTTCAGATTTTGTTATTTAATCGTCTTTTAAGCAAGACACTTACATTTTAAGAATTAAAAGATACTTGTGTCATACATTGAAAGGATGTAGGTATGAGATCTAATTAGAGGCCTTTATAATACAACATTTAAGAAATGAGTTAGTCGAAGAAGCTCGGGTGTAGTCACACAGATTATTGTTGATATTCTTATAAAGAGCCAAATAAGGAGTACTCAGAATCAATGAGATTGCGTGAAGAAAATAATGACAGTGGAAGAAGTGAAGTAGTTATATTAAGACTTTTAGTGTTCATTTATCTCTGCCTACCTCAACAAACCAGACGCATGAGCGTTTTTATTTATGTTATTCACAATATGATCACAAGTTTATATAGAATGTGAATGAAACACTAAACGTAACAGTAAGGCATAAATACAAGCGCGCAATATAGAGGGCGCCACAGGTGGCTTCGGGCGTACTACGAGCAGCTATAAAAACAAAACGATCCGTTTGAAAAAATCCTTGCCTGTCGGTGACGGATTTAAACACGGCTCTATTGACTTCGTTTCGTAACCCAAGGATATAACAATATCATTCTGTTTTGATAAATATTAGGTAAATGTTTGTAAATGTTAGTTTGTCATTAAGATCATAATGGATTGTTTTTTAAATTAATGAAGAGTGGTGACTATGGAAATATTTATAAGAGTTAATTAATTATCAACGATAATAACTTGAGACTAGGTCAGTTTATTACATTCATTGCCGGTTTACATTTATGTAGACTTGTAGAGTAAAGTAGCGGATTTGAATGCTTGGTTGGTCAACTCAATTTGTCATAGAATTTTAATTCACAGTATTGATAGCCATGCTTATTAAAAGAATTAAGGTAAGGTAAGAATACATTTTATAAAACTATAAGTGAACTCCTTATGAAAAAAATGTGTCTTATTGCTAAAAGCAGCATAACATATGAAGTATGTTAACGCTGACAACCATAAACAACACTTAACAAATCGCCTACATTCCCTTAACCCTTCCAGACAAATCCGAGATGAGGAAGTGTTTATTAACCCGTTCCGCCTCACCGAGCCCTCCGCAACAATTAAACAAACCTCAGCTAATGACAGAGCATCCCGAGGGAATCATTAATTAATACACCCGCAGAATCTCCTTACAAAGTATCCCTAACCCTTCCTCATTGCTTATTAAAAGCAAAGTCGACGGGTTAATTCAATAAAGCGCTGTAAACGCAAACGGCCCGCCTGAGAAAGGGTTAATTTGCATGTCGGCGTTTGCAGGGTTAACCGGCGGTTCGTTAGGGCGGAACAATTAACACGCCCGCGAAGGGTTGGGAAACTCATGGGAAAGTTGGTGTAGATCAGTTATCGTCCCATTCATTTGTTCGGGAAAATGCTGTCTGAGTTAAACGGTTTGTGTTCCGTGACTTTGAATTTGTTTGGTGTTTTTAAGACACCTATTAGTTAAGTATTAAGGAAGCGCAAATTAATAAATTGCTTTTGATGATAAGATTAAAATATTGTTTCGCTATTAGAAAGGTAAAGATAATGAAGCTCTTAATTACTGATGTACCTATATCTAATTTCTTTAAGACTCAATTAGCATTTGGTTATTATATTGGTCATATAATTTTTATCTCTGCTGTTCATTCCTGACTTAAAAGTATATTTATAAAAGTATGTCATATACTACACATTCCAAGTCGCAGAAGCGAAATATTAAATACATACTTTTATAGAAGTTCTTTAGCATAATATTTAAGTTTACCAACAACCAGTTTTCTACTAAATACGATATTTCAATAGGCGTATCAGGTAATTATTTAACAAGTAGACCGCTTATTTATGCTAAGGTAAACTATAATTACGGCGGAACTTTGAAAAAACTAAAAGGAAAAATTAAACAGGACGCTTGTTAGAAAGACAAATGAAGAAATGTACCCGAGCGGCGTGGGCGGTGCTCATGCATTTATAATTCCTTAATTTGTTGTTTCAATCGGGTAAAATTACAGCCTTCCAATTATATTAGTATTAATGAGATCGGCCCACTGTTTCTTTTACACTTTTTTATGGTATTTTGTGAGGATTTTTATATTTTATCGCGGATTGACTCGGTTGGGGTTGTTCGGTTGTTGTTTACTAACGCGCTTTTGTGAATTTTTAATTTGATCATTTGGATGTGTTTTTTTGTGTTTTGAATAATATTATGCAAATTTAAGTGTTCAGATTAAACATGATATAGGCTACTTTTATCAAGATAAATGCACTTTTCTGGGATATTATGTGTAAGTAATTAATTTTAAGAATCATTAGCGTCAATTTTGAACATAGATATCAAAGCCATTTCTGAAAAGTTATGTACGTACTTATAAAAATAAATAGCATGTATTTGAATTCCGTGTTTACTCTGTCATATAAATAAAATAAAAACGAACATTAAAGTAAATATAATAATAAACACACCATTAAAAGCGCAATAACGTTTATGTTTTATCTGATTAAATTTAAATAATGAGAGTAGTAGACTACACGGCTACCGAAGCTTAAAATTTTATGCCCACTATAACTTTCAAGCGGTTCTTAAATAACACCTATTTAAAATTCGATAAAGATTACGGGAAACAGCTAAGCGTTGAACATCGGAATAGTTTAACGCTTGTAATATCAATTAATTAAAACAACGTCGGAGGCGTCACGGGCTATTAACTGCGCAATTACCGAGGGCCTGTCATCGAGGTGTCGGAGATACGTTATAAGTCGACTCTATCATTAAAACTAAACGTTGTAAACCGTGTAATTGTGGACTTTTTCAAACATTTCACGCACCGGTTCATATGAAGAAACCGAACGGTCAAACACCAAGTTTTTACATTAATTATACATTTGTTTGCGCCTCATAATTGTATCGTCGTACATTTAATGATATAGGAGGCGGCATTAATTAAATCATTGGAATTTTAACCGCTTCAAGTCACGTTTTAGTTCAAGTTAACGGAGGGAGGCGTTAACTATTGTTTTAAAACTACGGCTTAGTAATTACTTTAATAAGTGGTATTAACGGCAAGGAAAACCAAAGTTATTTTGTCAAAGATTAAATCATTTCGTACATGTCAACGTAGGTAATCCAAGCAGACGTTATCAAAATTGCCTCCGAGCAACGCGGAACGAAGGAGCCTCAAGGCGGAAGGTAAAATATTATAAAATAAATTGTTGATAGATTTTTTCAAGCGCAAACGATCGGGAGGAGGTCGGGGCGAACGTGCGTCGGTGCCTATCGACCGCTGCAATTTTGATTGATTGCATTGCTTAGTGTAGTGTGACCAATCTCATTGAAAACTGCCATTGTATGGTATCGGAAAGGCCATAGCTGCGTTCGACGCGCGGCTTGTCAAACGGTTTAAATTGAAAAAAAAAAACTCGCAGGGGACAACCCTAAACCGGGACAACTAATGCGTCTATGACATTTTATATTTTGGGGAGGTATTATACTCGTTTTTACACAAAAACCACCTCGACTAATTGAAGTTTGTTGTCAGTTTTCTCTTGTCACAAAGAAGGCATATAGAAAGGAGAGATATCAATTTGATTGAAAAGTGATTTATAATAGATAACGTACATTAAAATTTAATAAAACCTTCTACACACTTTGTTTACTTTCCTTACATATAAATTAATTAAATATACAAAAACACATTCTGAATAGTTGAATAAAATTTCGCATCCAGCTACAAAAACGCAGAGGCAATCTTAATAAATAAATCCAATCCATGTGAATGACATAGAGCACTCTTGCGTGAACCACATGACAAAATCAAATATCGACGTTTTACAATTTAAATTGATAGAGAGGGCGCACTAAAAAGGGCTGACATTATTGATTTTACAAATAGAAACGGGATTAAACCGTCACCTCTCTGGAAACGAAATATTTCCTTGTTAAAAATGCTGTATGAGTTAAAAGATGGTTTATTCTAATCACAAAGAAATGTAAACTTCAGAAAACAACAATTATAATGTCGATATCGGCACATCGCCTCCAGCACCCTGCCGACTCACCCCACGCTACCCATTATTTTATCTAATCAAAAAGTTTTAAAAGGAAAAATTATACCGACCTTTATTATGAGTCAACTTTTTTTTGGGGAGAGCCGAGGATATATTTTTAATAACGATCCTTTTAAAGGAAGTCGGGGCGGGAGAATTATATTGTGTGAGGATTTTGTTGTTAGCAAAAGTCTTGTTCTTTTATAATTTATTGATTATGTATTAAAGAAAATATAGGATTAGTTTTACTTCCTAATACCTACACGTAATTATATTTACGAATGATACTTCTGTCTTTATATTTATGTTTTACATTTGATATGTGACTATAATAGAGATATACCCGGTATAAATATCTAAAACTTTATATTACATCTGCAGTACATTTACTAAAAGACTATAATACTTAGCACCAACTTTTAAAATATAATTGCAACCATTGAGGCACTAAAATCATAATCCTGTCAACAACATGCTTAATTTTACATATTGTAATTTCCACACTTCGACAGAATGCATAATAAGAATCACTATTATTCAATTTATTTGTAAATGTGCAATGTATTTTCGAAGCGTATTATTATTCAAGTTCCATTAATATAAATTTGAATTTCCACCGCACCTTCCTCAAGTTACAAAGGCATTCGAGACCAAATGTTTCTATACAAGGAAAGATGCTCTGTAAAAAACAGAGGGAGAGACCTCCCCAAAGCATTTTCTTTACGCAACGTTTTAGTAAATATGCTATACATTCGCGCAATGAAATATCTGCCTTACTGCAACGAATTTGAGTTTCTTTTCGGATTGTTATTCAGTTATAACAACATTTTTCTAAGGCGAGCATTATTATTGCACACCTTGTATGCGTAAATCAGTGCTGGAGGCAAAGAATAGATGCAATTATATGCAAAGGGAGGGCAGAGCACTCCGGTAATGAGGTGGATTTTTTATTTCTTGCAATATTAGAACAAAATTACAAGAGGGCGGCTTTGAGAACGCATTATTGGGTTTCAAAGTGATTTGGGTACAGTAAAAACGCAGTTAAATTGAAATTCCGGATTTATATGTCCATTTGAGGAGTGGTGAATGAAAAAATATAAGGACACAAGCTAGAATTCGATCCACCTGCTTTAGGAACGATACATACATTACAAAATATATTTTCTCCACATGAAACATTTCTCCAAACACTACAATTCTAAACTTAATTTAGGCCTTTGTGCTAAAGATAATTTCTTGCTGTTTAAGAAACATAAATCAAATATTATTTTAGTAGTATCAACAATCGTTGAAGATTAAGTGGAATTGCTAAATATAGCTTATGACGTAGATGAAGTGCGTTCAGAAGGAACTTAAATAAGCGATCATTCTACATTGACGCACGTTTGGTTTTTGCCACTTCTATTTCCTAATTTAGAACCGTATCTTCTTAATTAAACTTAGATTTAGATTATATAACTAGTTCTTAGTTTTTATTAAGTTGGTCCGATAGTTTAAGCTTAGTTGTCAATAGAAGTGAAGATTTCGCTTGTACGTGTGGCATAGTAATGTAGCATTTGCTTTGTCATGTCTCAAAATAACAATTTTAAAATTGCAAATCATAGTTTTTCCTGACAAGCAAATCATACAAAATCAAAGAATTTAACACATCCAGAACCAAGGTTCGTAGCCAACTGGCCTTGCATATTGGTTTAAAATGAAGTTGGAGCCGCCATGAGATCTTATCATGTGTTAATGTACAAGTAACAAAGCGTGGTGATATAAATAATGTCTACATTACTTAAACATCACATTATCCTGAGGGCAAATAATGTAAAACACCTACTTGTCCACTTTGTGTCGTTTGAATTTGAATTTGTTCATTGTGTAAGTATTTGAGAGAACTGCGCGGTAAACACTCAAAATACAATGAATAGTTGCAAACATTGGGTCAAGGATTGTCAATTCAATGTCGTACAACGGTACATGGGCGTCTGTAAGAAATTTGACGGAATAGCATTGGAGTTCCGCAGCTAATGCGGTAATTGTAGAGCCAAATCCTTTTTTGGCTTTGTAAATTTTTGGAAATAACATGGTGAACATTCGGGATATTTTGATTTGATATTTAGTTTGTAGTTGACTTGATAGACTTGTGATTAGCGGTGAGAGACTTTTAAACCTAAAATGAATGCTTTGAAGCACAACGAGTTTTTTTATTACGGCAAAATCGATTTCACGTGAAAAGATGCAGTGCCATCCAGAATATCGATAAACAGTCGTTTAATACTCGCCATTCAACACAATTTCAGCGTGCTAAGTAAAATACAGCAGTTGGGTATCTAGTTAATTGTGACATTTAGTAACTCTTTCAAAAATACCAACAAACCAAGCCAGTTACAACTCAGAAGACATTCGTCTTTCGGGATCAATTTGGTGTGCGGAACTCTTTTTGAACCTGTATCAAGTGGCGAGTATTTTTTATATGTTGTTGTGCGAGCCGAGCTAACTAACATAACATAAATATGAATAGCAACCGTATCAAGGACACGTAAGTAGGTAGCCCGCGTCACTGCCGGTACTCTGCATTCTGCCTCGGTTCGGACACAGCTCCGTATAATGTTTTTGAATTAATAAAATCCATTTTGAAATAGTAATGCGCTGTGAAAAAAATATAATTGCATTGTGTAACTTTTTTATGGCCTTTTTTAAATACCGTGATTTAATTGGTGTGTAAAAATGTTTTTTTATTGTTAGGGTTGTGGCACTGCCTAATATTCTCATTTACTAGATCAAACTAATTGTGTTATGTTTGGTGTTAAGAATTTTGAAAACATTGTCCAAACAATTAATATTGATTTAATATCATTTATTGTTGTCTTGTTACACTTGGTTCAGACCACCTTGAATTAACGCAAACATGGAAATAGAAGTTGTTGTTTTTTTTTACCTAAAACACAAGGCTTTATTTAAATGAGCGGTGGAAATCGAGCGCTGAAGACGGTCACGCGGTGTGTTTTCATATGTTTATTAGTTTTCAGCGGCGCTCGCTAAGCCGCGTAAAGAACAGAGTGTGTGCCCCCACGCTGCGCTCTTTTACGTCCACAAAAACACATTTCCGTAATCACCTTATAAAGGGATTACTATAAATAAAGAGGAAAAAGGAAATTAACCGCATTAGACGAGGAAAAAATCCCGTCCCCTCGCAATATGTGAGCTCCCACTGATAAAACACTTTATGTACGTTTTCGCGTAAATGAAACAATGTGTTATTATATGTATTCGTATCAGATATTATAACAAGGTTTGCTACGCCAAAATACATTTTATGATCTACAACTTAGAATTGAAAATTCGATGAATACATTTTCACTCAATGTAATGAGTATTACAGTTTCGTTGGATGAACCATGACTTTTAGGTATTTAGACGGGATTAGGAACGGTCGAATACGAACTTAATGTGAGGAAAAAACACATAAAAATATGCAGTTACCCCAATGTGTGTTCGTACCCCGTCGGGTGCGAGCAGGGGATAAAAAACAAAATGAGGAGTTATGTTTTCGGTAATAAAGGACGGACGAGAGAAATCGTTTAAGACGACGCCAAATGAGATGGAACGAATATATTTGATTATTTTTATGGGTTGGAATGGCGATACGGTGCGGTACGCTCCCGGACTTTATGTATGTTTGTTTTACTACAGTTTAATATTAAATTGTTTATTGGACACGTCTTATTGGTGAAATTTAGAGGTGTAATCTTTACTCCGGTATATTTTTGTTTATTCATCTGATGTGTATAGATCTCGAGAAAGGAATTTGTATATCTGTTTCGCGTGTTACGAAAGTAGTTTTCATACAAATATTTTGCAGCGTAAGTAATGTTTATGATTTTTGTTTATCCAATTGTTTCATTTTCTACTAATCATAGTATTACAGATAGGCGTAGCGCATCCTTTTCATGCTTTGAAGAAAGATTCCAGTTATGATTCATTTTATTTCCAACCACTTACCTGGCATTACATCTTACGGTAAGTAATCTAATTCCTGGCAAATAATGTCCAATCATAATCATACAAACTATATTATGGCTCAAAATCAAATCAAAGACTCACAGCTCACGGCCACAATTTTGTTTGTGTTGATAAATAATTGTACAAAAAAGAAAATTAATCAAATAATAGGAAGCGATCATTTCGATTTACGATCGTAACAGTTGGGAGACAGTCGTTATTTTTATGGCTTCTAAAAAAGAGGATATGAATCAATACAGGAGACACAAAGCGTAATTTATAAGTCTGTCCATGCGTATGGTTAATAATTGTAGCCGAGAGTGGAAAAAACGTGTTCCTCGGAACCGATGTTTTATCCCCGTTAATTTCGTATCGCATTCGATACGGTGGGGTGTTGTCGCAGCTCCAATATTACTTTGGGGTAATATTACACCAAGCTGAGTTAGTGTTACAGAAATGAGAATATTCTATATTCAGATAATCTTTCACAAGATCTTTTGAACCTCTGATTAATACTAGCTGACGCCGTTTTGGAAGTGTTACCTTCAACTGTGAAGAAGATTAATACAATAAAATTTTCTGTTTATTTAATAATATATTTTACACTTTCTTTGTAAACAAAGCAGCTTCCAACTCGCTACTAGATACTAATGGGAGGAATGGTTACGCTGTGTAATTTGTCTTACGATGTATGATGAAATATGCTCGCAAGTCATGCATTATCACTATAGCTGGTACCAATGTATCTTCGATATTAATGCATAAATACAATTTCCCGGCATTTAACATTCGGTGCGCTGTCCTCAGTCACGACAACATAGTCATTTCAACATGCTCCAACATTTATCATATCTTATCTGATTAATTCTTATTGGTATTTCATCTTATAAGCAAAAGTACGGTTGCAGAACGTGGCTGGCTTACTGCCGAGTACTGCTGTCAAATTGATAATTATTTTCAAAAACCTATAAAATAATTTAAAAAAATACACAAAATAATTTCTCAGAATAATTATTGATGTGACGTAAATGTAACAAGATTTTGCGACGGAGCAAAAACAGTTGACGCACACAGGCATCTCCCCCTGCGACACATCATGAAGGGAGGGTACCGTGATATAATGCAGTTTTTTATTACTTACTCCTTATACCCACAAGTAAAAAATACTCACTACACGCGTGTTGTACGTTTTAACTATCAGTGTTTTTATGTAGGGAAGGGTTCGCCTGTGGGTGAGCGCCCGCTTGATCAAAAATTTACGTCGATTCAACTTTCCTCGGGATGGCCCTGTAGATGAAACACCTAAGGGTCACTCGGCCACTTTTGTTGGGTCCCCTTTACTTTTATATTGTTGAGTAAACTTCGTACTCTAAAATAATTTCAATTTAAATTATGATTGTTCAAAAATGGAATTGTTATTTCTCGAAGAATACAGCCACATGTCTCATCACGATCGTGACTAATTTGTAAAGCTGACTGCATCGGTATCAGATACGAATATAATTTGACTAACTTTACATATCACAATATCACGGGCGTTCAAACAAAAAGAGTCCTTGATTATTTATTATTCTAATTTAATTCGGCTCGGGCCTCGTCTGTCGCCTGTGTTTTATCGTCAGGTAGTCTCCCGCTTCTAAGAAAAAAATATTTATATCTCTTTCTATTAGAAATCCCATTGTTCGCGCTAGGGCACGTCAGCACGCGACAAAAGGAACATTAATTATAATATCCGATTAAAAAAACGCCATTTAGCGACGCGCGAGAGACGCCTTTGTTTGAGATGATTGAATTTGGAATGACTAACATTAGCCACCTTCCCGGGGGGACTCGCCTCTACATAAAGCTCGTTATCTAGTTTGTTTGCGTACGAGAGTGCCAGACGTGCGCAGTTTTTTATGTAATTTAAAATCGTCCTCTCGGAGTGCCACGTAAACATATCAGATTACACGGGAAAAGTTATCCGCCAAGACACGGACAGAAACTATGGGCACCCGGAGACTGCCGAAATATGAGGATCCAATTCCATAAACCACATGAGTGGGAGGAAGCACGCGAGTTACGTCCGTACGTGCCCGCACATAGCAATTAGATATTACGTCGCCGGCTAATCGTAACTCGCACGGGTGTTGTTTTACCCGAAAGGGAGAATAAATCACGCCGCGTTGGCAACACCGCGACACAATAAAAAATATCACAAAAAAAACGAAACAATACCGGAGTGCGGAACAAAAGAAATTATACCAACGAGCGCGCGGATCCATGGCGAAAAAAATCGTTATGATAATAAAATAAAAATGGTTAAATAAAATGTAGTAATAATAACCGTGGAGAACAATGCCGCGAATTTTATGCTCTCCGAATGAATCAACGTTTATTTAGTTTAGCGGCGTAGATAAACTATTGACGTTTCGCGCGAAACGAGAATCAGCGCGCCGCGGCAGCTGGCGAGATTTGGATTAAAACATAGCAGATGAACTATTGCATTATAATGAGACATTTTGTTTTTATTGTTCGTCGTAGTGCGGCAATTTATTATGTGAAATAAAACGTCGAGCTACCGTAACGATGGGTACTCGGATGTGGCTACCGGCTACACGCGGACGCTGAGGCACCACTTTTATAATAAAGCCAGGCGCAGATGCACTATTAATCTCGGGACGATGCGTTGTTATTAAATCTTATAGGAGCGGGACGGTGTCGTCCGTTATTAATGGAAGTGTATCACGGGAGCCATTAGACGCGTAATTAACATCGATCGTAGGATAAAAAACAAAATGTCGACCGGCGGAGGAAAAGCGAGAGTCGCGTCGCTCTTCCGACGATGAATAAAAACGTCGTTAAAGATTGATCGCTTCGAGGAAGTATCATTAATATTATTCAATTAATAAAACGTAATTTCGCGAGGTAAAGTACGCACCCCGAGGAGGAAAAAGCAATTAGTGGCTAGATTGCGATCCGTCAAAACAACTGAGTCGAGTGCTCGCCGAAAAAAACGTCGACGAGCATTCATTAAAGTAAATTCGCGAGGGGTGAATATGTAAGGAGTTTTTTGCATAAGACAGTGGCGCCCTCGGGTTAGTTTTTTTTTGCATTGAAAACAAACCACGTGGGCGCAACATAAGCGGTTTTTCGTCACACTTGCCGATTGTTGGCGAAGTTTTTTTTTAATTGTGCTCAGTAATGAGTGTTGTTATGGTTTTATGGCGGCGTAATGAGCGGAGTCGCGTGGCGACATTTGCATGTGATCGCGCGGGGATTTTTTCCACACTTTTGTTGATGAAGTTTTTCAACTGTTTTTTTAGTTTGTTGTGAACGATACGGCTTTATTTCAAGTTTGTGGTTAAACATTTCACTGGATAGTTGTTTATGGATAAAGGGTGTTTTATGGTTCTTTTTTTGAGTGTTTGCATAGTCGTATAATGTGAAATTAGCACGGAATGACTTCGCGAAATACGTTATTAGTTTTTTGTTGACGAGCCAACCCGAACGTTTATTTTCTAAATTTATTATAGAATTTCACGGTTTATTTTGTGGTAGCGTAGTTTTCGCCGAGCAGATTGATTTATAAAGTGTCCGTGGGTTTTTCTTTATTTATTACGATAATCAATAAATTGTAATTCCTTCTATGCTTATCATTTATTCAAATATCTAAAGTGATATTAAGCCGAGGGATGCGTAATGAAAGATGTAAGAAATGACCACAAGGTAACCTAATTCTTTAACTTTATTGTAGTGCAGTTGCTAATGTAGGTAATCAGCTGTACACTAGTATTGTAACATTTATAAAAAAAATATAATCCCAAATAGACAACGTAACAAATAACCTATTGAACCAAACGTGCGGAGTGACGTGACCGGGGTTGGTATTAGCAATCATTAAATTGGAAATAACGTTACATCGATACACCGCTTTCTTTATAAATATCTCTCACGTGACGCCGGTGCCGCGGCGTATCACGAACGCTCCGGTGGAAATATTCAAATACTCATATAAAAAGCATAGCATTTAAAAAGCTTGTTTGTTTGCCCGATAGGTTCTAGTCATGGCACGGTGCAACGCGCATCCTAACTTGAACGCTTTACGATACGGCCCTTGGAACTTTTCCTATATGCTGGCGTGACTTAGACTGCTAAAAATCCTAGAATACAGTCTGTTTTCGGTGCTTGGGTGGATAACTCGATAGCGGAATGTCATTTTTAATGAAAGTATAGATATCATTTAGAAACAAGAGAAAACGTGTTAAAAGATCCACAAGAAGGATTTTAAAACTATGTTTTACGTTTTTCCTTTTGTATTTTCACTCGTCAAAATGCGTAATCACTTGTGATTATCATTACTCAGATTATTACTACTCAGATCACTGAAAAACCAAAGGTATCTAATGTCTTAACTTGGATCGAATCTCAGACCTTTTAGCTAATCCGTCCAGCTCTTAATTGAGCTATCACTCACGGCATTTTTCATGAGATTAACTATAGTTCCCTTTAATGCGAAACAAGGGTAATAATGTATTAGAGTGAGATTTCTAATAAGATTGGTCGAGATAGGCGGGTGTTCGAATCCGGCCTTGTGTCTCCAATACCTGCTCGCGCGTGAAGTTAAATTAGCCGACATTTTCTCTTATTTATAAAATTATATTAAAACAATATTTGCAATATAAATTGCGCAGATTTAGACAGTTGTTGCAAAAACATTATTAGATTTGGTAAGGAACGTTACTCCATAAATGATTACTGTGGTAGAGCTTAAATTAACAAGAGATGTAGAAAAATAGCTGAATACCTTATTTTGTGATAATGATTTTGTCGTATTATAATATTGTTTAAGAGAAAACTAAATCTAATATTTTTCGACAGATGGCGCTGATTACAATATGTTTAAAAATTTTGCTACAAATAAAAATCAGGCCGTCTATGATCTTCTGGCCCGGAAGCGTTGTTATATTATCCTGCTGTTGTCAAAATATAAGGAACAGCTATTCTCTCTTCCCGTTTTATTACATTAAACATGTTAATGCTATAAGATTACGAGTATAAATGCTTATTGTTTATGTTATGAAAAAAAAAACTAAAAAAATCTGTTAAATACATATTTTTACATTTTATTTGTAGTTCCCAATTTCGCCACACTCCAAAAGATTTTAGATGATCTGTAGAAGCCAACATTCAGTTGAATGGAAACTGCGTTTTACTTTAATAATTGCGTTGATTTCTGCGGGCGTATATGAATCTGTATCCGTGTATAATTTCTAAACGACTTTTATTTCATTCCACAACACATATTTCATATGAAATAATAAATTGAAATTCGATTAGCGAAGTTTTTCGGGTCATATGTTACGATAACGAGGTACACGTGCGCCCTGCATGCATCCGTTAACTTCACGCCATTCAGCTCACAAATTAATGTTATTTTTAATAAATACGCAACAAATATTAAATTCAAACACATGAATATTCATATATAAATCAACATTACACACTAACAATGTGCGTTTATCGAACAACAATTTATTTGCTTATTTATTGAAATTTGTTATGCGTTTTAATATTTCGTATCTGACAACGTTTGCATATTTCTAACTCTTTCTTGTGTGTGTCCGTAATTATTTGTTGGAAAGGGAGAGACGTATGTGGGCACAGCTTCTAATGCAACCGACTTTGTCATTGGAATGGAAGTCATTGATAGGTTTTTTAATGGTTTTAAAAAATGGCGACAATGGCGCGGAGTCGATGCGACAGTATTATTTATTGCCGCTCGTAAATTGCAGTTTAAATTAAATCGATTCTAAATCTCAGTTTCCTTTCGCGGCCTAATAACTTTTTTAATGTTTCCAATAATTGTTATAAATCAAATTGCCTATTATGTAAGTCACATAATTGAAATGTTATTTACCATGATTGTTTGGCGTGGGTACGTGTTATGTCGCTATATATTTAATGTGATGTATATTCATTGCCTTATAAGTTAGAGTTTCGCTTATAAGGACTATTACCTATGAACTTATGGTGTGAAATATTACGTAAGGTGCAGTTTATTTAATAGCGATAAGATACACATTCATTTTAACGGCCTTATTCATAGACAGATTTAAAATCTATTTTACTTATCGAATATTTTGTCCCCTTTGAACGACTTTAGAATTAAATTTGAGCGACGAAGACAAAGGGCCGTAAGAGTTTTCAATATAAGAGTTTTGAATCTGGTTTCTTTGCCAAGATGTGATGGAGCCGACATATTACCTATGTCAGATAAATACAAAATGTTAAACGAGGTATTTTTAAGAATCGGCCAGATTATTCCAAAAATCCCAATTGTATGTTCTCATAACTGTAGGTATATGCGTGTAAGATGACCCTATCCAGGATACAAATACCTACAAAGCAAATAAATTTCCACCTTCAAGTTACTTAGCATTCCCGATGTGTCCAGAACAGCGTAATTCATTGTATATATTATCGAGTAGTTAGGAATAGCTTATCGATCGATTCCCTGAATTGTACGATGTTTATTAGTTTTTAAAACATTTATTGATGTTGAACCTACACATCACGATCGATTCTTTTTAGGCATATTGTTTGTAGTAACATCGTAAGGAAACCTGCATACCATAGCGATTTGTAAGAATTGCTATGGTATGTAAAGTCAGCCAACCAACAATAGGCCAGCGTACTACATGGCCTAACCCCTCTCATTAGTATTCTCGATTGTAGAGGAGGCTCGTGCCCAGCAGTGGGGTATAAGGGCTGATACAGTACAGTACAGTAAGAAAAAATATCCTAGGAATTATTTAATTGGTTATTGGATAGATGAGTTCATACCTACCTGAAATTTAATCTTTAAAATATTTAATATATTTTTGAATAGTCAGATAAGGTCGATGTGTTGTTCAAGAGTGACAAAGTGGTAAAAAAACATCCGAAATGATCGAATGTCTTTGAGAGGGTCTCCTGCAGGGTAGAGTGTGAGTGGACTCTTTTGGCGTAGGACAGAAAATTGTGGCCAGTACCCATAGACCAGATAACACAACGCAAAAAATTGTGTTTAAGTATATATTTTTTTGCCTTAAATAGACGAAGGGAATGCAAATCTAAGATTAAACCTTTGTACAATTAGAAACAATGAGACCACTTCACTACGACAAAAGGACAATCCACAAAAGACATTGAATTACAAATGCGCGCTCCTCCCGAGGTGCCAAAAACAATGATAATTGTCCCACGTGAAATATAGTGTGGGCCGACAAAAGGGCATAGAGAAAAAAAAATACATTTTTCATTGTAACCGGCCATTCACAGGTGCGTCTGTGGGGTGGTCACAACAATGGCTCCTATCAATGGAGGTTGCCAAATTTTTTGTATAAAAATATTATTGAAAGAATTTTCTCCATTAATTACGACGGAATGGATCGGCGTGACGCGTGATTTGAACTGCGAGAAAGTTGGGTTTTTTATGCAGTGTAGTGTTGATTGGGATTAGCGGTGTTTGAAATGAATTTGGGGTTAGGACAATGAATACAATTAAAAAAAGAGGTATTGTGTTAAACATACTTACGTGATGACAAGATGCAACGTGACTTATTTGGGAAAAAGAAATCAATTTTTTGTCTGCAATATTTTTGCAAAATACTATAATCAAATAATAAAGCTCGCATGCCGTGTAATTTAAAAACATGTTCCGTGTGTACCTACCTATGTTACATTGTAGCGAACCAGTCGGAACTCCGAAGCCTTTGAAATTTTCGCGTGTGCTTTACCTTCAGCGAACACACTGCTAACAAACGTTTCCTTGTTTTCAATTTGTTCAAGTATTAATCATGTCAAGGAAACAACCGCAAAACCATCAATTTGTACAACCGCGAGAGAGAAACTAGGTTAAAATAAAAATCATTTGTTAAAAACTTACTAAGACCTTTCATTTTCAATGATATTGCAAGTTGATTTTTTTTTTTAACTAAAAACCTTTTTACAATGCACTACCTTAAGTGCAATGATACACAAACAGAATAAATAAAAAGAAATAAATACGCCCAACAGTCACATACATGGTCCCAATCCCATACTGAGATCGAGACTTTTCGGTCACAAACACCCAGACCCGAAACGAATAACTGTGGATCACAGAAATATTTGTTTCGTTGCGGGAATCGCACCCGCGACCTCACGTTTCACAGCTGGCGTTCAACCAACTGCGCCACGGAGGCTGTCTATTCTTCAAGAAGTTTGTAAAATAAACTTTAATATTGGGTATAATAACTTTGACCTGATTAATTCCACTAACAAATTTCCCTAACGTATCTAACATTTCTAAAACAGAAAAAGAGGCTACGTATCTCTCCAAACAGTTCTTGATACAAATATGTGGACGTGAGAGCAAAAAAGTAGCCAAGATAAAAGGCGATGCGAAAAAGCACCTTCATTGAACAGGGGTTATCAATACAAGCTATTTGTTAAAATCGGCAGCTGCGCGCCGCGTTGCGCATCGGTGTGTAAATTCGATGCCTGTGACAAAAGCCCTGATGAGTGGGATAAATTAACAATGAATACTCGCATAAAAACCCTAGCAAAAACTATTAAAGGTAAACATAGCGAAAATGATGATTTACAAGACGGCACTTTATAAAACAATGAAATTACAGATGTGCTCACATGCGGTTTTCATGCAGTTTTTGCGCTCGGTTTTTAGACTTTAAAACTAGCTCTGTTTTATTAATAGCCTCACGCAATTTATTACGTGAATTTATATTTAACTCAGAATAAGTTTGTTACATTCAATTAATACACGGGCATTAATATTGGATTATTAAAAACGCCTCAGTTGTGTAAAATAGTTTTAAAATTAATAATAGTTTATCGATCAACATAACTGTTTGTATAAAGGTGATTACTGTAGTAATTTCGATAGCGATCTTGAAGTTAAGTAAAGATGAGATAAATAATAAAACGTGAAGTTGATAAATAGTATTCGTTTACTAAAAATGTAAATACAGTAGATTCAAATGACACACACCACTAAAAATAATTGTTACGTTTACTTTTACCGTTTCTATGAAAATCATATGGAAAGTGCGCAGGTGACACAAAAGTTGTTTTTGCTGATTTTGATGAAAAAATGTTACATTGAATTAAAAAACAATGGTTTACGTCACGGTTTTAAAATAAAAGGTGCCGTTTGTTAAGGGATTACGTCCCTCGAGATATGGTACAGCCACAATTGTTACCAGACAATGCCGATGAGTTCAGGTAGCACATTCACCAACATACGTTTTGCGTACATCGAAAAATAATGTCAAACGATTTACAGACTAACTCCACAGACTTAAGAGCTATATTTAACCACCGTACTGTAAAAAGGATGTGTAAGTTTATGATATAAGCCATATTCTGCGAAAAAGGTTGTGCTGTTCGGTTATTTTGTCGCTTTAAAGCAGCGCGAGTGATAGTGGTGTTGGTACAAAGTTTGCTTTGTCAGTGATAATCTGGGAAGGCGAAATTAAATCGAGTGGAGAATTAACGCTTTTACATGGCCCGATGTTTATTTTACGATCGAGGAGATAACACGTTTCCACGTTTATTAAGATCATTGGATTATTTCCCACTGTTACTAAATGTGAATTGGAATTTGGGTATGAACCACATAACAGTTTTATGTTTATTTTCGTTCAACTGAATCCATAGCAATCTTTACCTTAAAATAAATTACTGCCTAATTACTGTAAATGTGTTTTTTTGTTCAAATATTTTGACATAAGTTATAGGAAATCAGAGGAATAGCAATATGCATCTACAGTTTGGTTAGCATTTTACGGTCTCAAGATTTCACAAGTCGCGAGTTGACCCATGCCGATATATTTCAGTTCGAAGCAACTCCTATCATTGCCTTTTTAAACCGAAAATTTACATAAAGTGGATTATCTCACCTGGGGTTTGAACCCAGTACCATAGCTCACGTAAATTTGCCACTGGGCCAATGAAGCGACTATCATAAGGTATTGTGAATGAAAATGCTTTTTGAACATCCACTTTCGTAATAAAGATAATGATTGCAGTGTTGATAACGTACGTTCATTTTAACACGGAGGTGCTATGCGGCCCGTGTAGTTTGTATATAAATATCCGGTCGGTAATTTATTAGTCCAGATTTTAACTTTGTTCTCATGATAAACAAGAGACAGTGGACTAGAGATAACATCGCAGGACGTCAAGTTTGTCACCGCGAGACAAAGCAAACAGGATGCGAGGATTACTTCATAAAGAATCGAAAATCAATAAGTTAAGTCTAAATTCCGCGAAGGTGTTTAAACAAGATAACGTTTGTACAGAAGATGTTAGTTTTACGTATCTCAATGGACGTGCAAACAGGACGGCAATGCGCCATATAAATTATAACCGAATATCCATCGTATCTCATAAACCGGGGTAAAAATGGAAACAAACTATTGACGAGACGTCGGCAAACCAAGATAAAATAAATATTTTAGGGTGGGCTCGCCCTAAACAAACACATCCAGGATTTGCTGACCGTCGATATAGTTTCAATTTAATACGCCGAAATTTCATCACGTACGGGTTTATTCAAAAACGCCCTTTATCCCGCAGACATAAGGCAAACAGTGGCACGGGCATTACGAGGTCGTTTCGGTCCTTCTAAAAGGATAAGCGTAACGCTATCCGAAGCGGTGTTTGTAAATGATTTTTTCGCCGTCGCCGAATCTTGACCGTTTTCTTTGGACGTTAATTTATAAAGGTGTTTAATTTAGGGAATTGTTGTTGTTTTAGTGGCGCTGGGACGTGTGATCAGATAGTGTATACTGTGTCTAGTGTGCAGTGTTACAGCGAGCGTGTAATTAATATAGAGCTAGGGGGCACCGGCGGCGAGTGCTCGCGGCTCGCTCGGGGCGGCGTAGCTATCGCGACACTTATCAAAAGCCTGCAATATTTCTTCATTAACGACGTGCCACGAGGTGCAACGCGTCGTTTTAACATCTGCTATAGATTTGGAGGCACCGTCCCTCTTCTCCAATGGATTTATTGGACATTTATTTTTCAACAATTCCTCCGCTTTCATTAATCATATTTATAACAGTGTTGGGTGTCGGTGTTCGTCGCGTCGCGCCGTATCGCGTGATACGTGATACGAAACTGTTTAATTCCTATTTCCATACGTAGCGTGAGTGTTTGCCTTAATGCGCCCTTATCATGAAGTGTTCATGATATGTCAATATGTATTTAAAAATGATAGCTCTGATATCTTCAATAGGTTCCATTCAATTCGATATTCTGAGAACGCGATGAATAACCGATCATAAATTCAACGTTTACCTACTTAGCGAGAGCCGAAACAACGTGCACACAAACGTTTTTTTTTGTAAATTAAACAGAAGGCCCAAATGGCAATTTATCAAATGATATGACAGCATTGAAGGAATATAATTTTACGAAAATTGTAAAAGAGTATTGTGTTTCATAATTAATGAAGCAAAAGGCTTTCTCGGTAACAAAATACGGTCGATGTAAGTTTCGGAATCGTCATTACTGGTGTCTTTGTGCGACATTCTTTTGCGCCCAGGTGTTCATATAATTATATCGGATGGAGATAGACAAGGACGCCTAGACGACGAGCGCGTGCGACAGAGCAGGCGAGAGATCGGCCCTTGTTGATTGATAACTGTGACAAAAACGAAGCAGATGAAAAATAATAATTATAAGATCTTTTGTTAAAAGTATGAACTTAAATAGGGGTGATGCGTAACGAGTCGCTACTCCTGATATTAAATAATGTTCCATTACCTAATAATACACGGAATTTCATTTACAAACTTGATGATTTTTAAAATAAGTTATCATTGAATTTTCTAGCAGTTTTGAAAAACCTAAGGCGTTATGACAACATTATTAATAAATATTTACTATTATGGTTTTCCTTTTTAATTAACATCGAAGACTTAAGGCTTTGTGAGGCAATTTATTCATATTTTTTCATTAAAATT
Source organism: Deilephila elpenor (assembly GCA_949752805.1). Taxonomy (NCBI): domain Eukaryota; kingdom Metazoa; phylum Arthropoda; class Insecta; order Lepidoptera; family Sphingidae; genus Deilephila; species Deilephila elpenor. The sequence continues at coordinate 8,288,645 of OX457107.1, read as the reverse complement.
GAACATCCTTAATTCTAACCCATATCCTAGCACCAATAGATTTTGAAGTCTCTTCAAATGTAGAGACATAGATGAGCATTACACAAATTTATGACACAATTTAGAGTTTCTGCCTAAAACTAATTTGATAATCAATATTTTTAGGCTTTTATCCACGTTTTTAATAATTGTCCTCACCTAAATAATATTTAAGGCTACCAAAAAGCTTACAAAGTTTGTAATATTTGTTCACTATCTTACTTTTCCTTCTCCCTAGCTTTATTCTAACCTATACTCGCCTCCGCTTTCCTAGTAGTCTCGCCATTTCGCCCGATCTTTACCATCCTAAAATCTAAGACCATTGACAATTGTAAGGGCATAAAACCAGCGCTTTTTGTTCCCTACTTTACTGTAGATATTAATTAAAAAGGGACATCCCTAATGCATTGCCGGGTGTAGTTCGCATTCACGGTAGACAATACTTCGGTGCGCACGCGCAGGTAGATGCACTAACCAAACTTTGTTTACACGCCAAATAGCAACAATTCAAAAATCAATGTTGTATTAATATGCATAAGGTTTATTTTTCAAGTGAATTTGTAAAAAGTTGCACGGTGGTATTTACTTTTTTTCTTGTTTCATTAGCGAAGTTCGCTATCTTTGAGGGACTTTGTAGATACATGAGAAATTTTGTCAATAAAATCCGGTGGTTGTGAATTTTTCGTTAGTGTCGATTTTGGTATCGTATGGTTGATTTTCATATTATGTTTTTGAATGAATGTTATGACCTAGATAGTAAAACTGAAAGGGTTATTGATGTATTGACTTGGGATTGGAATTTATGTCTGGCACGAATTTTATAACATTTTGGAATGAAAAGCTTGGCCAACTATGCATTGCCCCTCTACTGTTCCCCCAAATGTATACAGGCCTGAGAGCTTATGAGTATGTAAATAAAGAAATGAATTCCGTCTCCTTGTTAACCTTCGCTCACGGAACTCCAAAACATAGATTTCGGTACTTTTACTCCGGAATGAAATAAAACTTAATAAAAGCGAACTCAATCTTTTTATCTATCCCAAGGTTTCCAGCTAACCATTTACAAATGTACCAATTAATTAGTTACCTAATTATTAAACAATTTGAACTCCTCTAAACTATCTATTAATTATATGTTTTAAATATTTATTTGACAGCGTGGTTGCTTTGTCGGCGATTACAAAGCGACCGCATCTGGGGTTTGTTTAACAAATTGGTAATTAAGGTTTCTTTAAAAATATATCTATAGGTAGAGGTTCCTTTTGTCTACGATAATCGTATTAGTGAATCGAAATGCGAAAATTACCTGAACTTTTTAACTATGATATCGAAGGTCTTTGGTAAACTTGAGTAGGTGCTATTGGACTTGTGTACAAAAATAAATGTAAAACCACGCGACGTATATTTTATTGAATTTTGTTTTGAGTATTTCTAAATATACAATATACTTTTATACAGGATAGAGACGTGAAATATTAATAAAACCAATTCAAAGTTTTTAAGTGAAAATTCTTCACATCTCTGAACCAAATAACTGTGTGATACAACGCGGCCAGTGTTCTTCCAGACCAACACACTCTGTCCCACACTCCGTACAAAGAATTTAAATAACAATGAAGTATCGGATGTTAGTTACGGTCATTATTTGCCGAGCTTAATTACCTTCTCTATTCACTCATATCTGTACCGGCGATCAATATAAAATAAATCAATTTAATCTAATTAAAAGCATTACATGTTTTTTGTTCGACAACGAAACAAGACGAGGTATTAGAAGATGGAATCGTGGAGATTACGAGGTGAGGTTGTATGGCGGGTCAACGATCATATCTCCGCGCGGCCCGTCAAACCGTCCGCGTCCGGCCGACAGACTCCCGCCTCTATAAATTATTTATATAATCTAATTTAATTTAACTCCCCTGACCTTTCTTTGCACTTGAGAAAAAACAACTCATGGAATATTCAGACGTCTATGGCTAGGGGACACGCCGAACATGACGCTGATGTTTCTAGTGCGATCTGTTGCAATCAACGCGTCGGCTACCCACATCGATTACAAATATTACTTCTAGACGATTACTATTTGAGTTTCAATGATGCGATACAACGCTTCGGCGGTGTCGGAATGGTTTGCGTTTAGCTACGTTTTGGTAGGATGCTGGAAGATTTACGAGTGTTGTGGCCGCGTGGCGACCGAGTGGAGTTAGTGTCGGGAGCGCGTCCCGCGTCTCGCGTCTCGCCACGCAGTCTACGACGGAAGTTTACGACCGAACACCAGCCACTTTTATTGGCTACCTCACATCGAAGCCTCTCCGCTCTCGCCAGCCTCCCATTCACTCCGCAACAAATATAATTTTTATTACAACGTCACTCGGGTAATTTATTAACAATGAACACACGTGCATTTCTATTAATATTTTATGTGCCAAGAGTTTTTATGCGGCTCCACCATTTCCGAGAATTCTGTGGTACATCCTGCAGCGGACAATTTGTACAAGTCCACTCTACGGATTTCTTTAATTGTCGAAAGAATTGGTCGTGATAGGTCGTGGTTACGTACTGTGATGGCATTTGATAGGTCGCCATATTTCTCCGATGTCAGATGTCATTGAATGTAATCGTTTAATTATGTATGTTAATAGAAATTTCTGTGTATGAATAATATTTTGAATATAGCCTGTCTGGTCTTGTTATTATTGCCTTTTTCTGAAGAATTGTGTTTTTTTTGGAGATGCCTTAATGAGTGACAGACGAGGGCCCCCGAGAAATTTACGACGAGACGCACAAGGTGTAAAAATTATATTGAACGAAAACCTGTAAGCTAATTGCAGGTCTGAATGTTAATCGAGCGATCGGCTGGCCGACACCAACGCCATAAACCATACTCACTGTCGCCGTAAAAGTCGTGTGTGGTTTTTCAACGTCCGACGCGCGGCCACTCCAAATTATATCCAGAATAATGACAATTATTCCGACGCCCAGAGACTTTTTCCACGGGCGAAATTTAGTGTCGCTGTTGCCGAGTTTCGACGTAATGCTTTTATTTTCCGAAAATAATGTGGTTATGATTTGCAAAACATAAAATTCGCATTTTATATATTTCGTATAACAAAAAACATTTTTTGGAAACCTTGTATTCACTATAGCAATAAATTGGCTTGATAGATTTGAATTAAATTTAGGTATACCAAAGAAAGAGTCTGAAGGTTTTCAAAAGATTTTTTCAACGTATATTAAGTACCGAGTAAATGTACCTTTTGACAATCTATTTCTGTGTATTTTTTATAAGCGTAAATAATACAGAGGAATAAGCTTCATACAGATTAAGTTGTTCTAGATCACATAGACTCGGGAGAGCACAAATTGCCTTAAAAATTCTAAGAACAGTTTGCAGACGTACTAAAAATATGTTCGTGTCATATTTAGATAGACAAGAACACTTTATACGGTTTGTTTTTGGGTGTATATTTCAAATTAACATTTTGTATACCAAGGATGCATTAAAAAGGTTTCTGATACAAAATAACGGAATGAATGCATCATGCGCGCTAACAGCGGAACGGAAAGAAAGTGGCCGACATGCTATACAGATTTTTTATTGTTTTTATCATCCAGACGTTATATAAAGTGGATTCAGGATGACGCAATAATGACCTTTAAGTTTATTTTAGGTTAGTGGGGATTTTTACGCGTGTGGGCGGCGGAATATCATAAATATTGTTTCGTGCTCCACATTTAAATATTTTATGTTGAACGAGTCTTTGTTTGATATCCAGCGTGTATCATTGTTCATGTTCTCACGTAACGTCGCAAATTTTAATACGTACTTGGAGCACGTAAATCATACGTACCTACGATTAAATATAGACAGGAGAAAAGGAGGAAAGGTTTTGTGTGCATTTGTTTTTACAAGGTAAAGTTATTTAACTAAAGTGACTTATTACTTAGGATTACAATATCTTAATTCGTCATGTGACGTAGCTGACAGAACAGTATAGGTCGCATGTTCTTTAAAACGGATAGTAAAATTACCGCGTCATTTGTGAAGTTAAATCATACTCGCGAGTCGTGAAGAAATCTCAATAAGCGAGGAGCAGTGGAAATACGCTACGTCTCGTAAATAAAGCCCGACAAAGTACTGCGGGCACCGCAAAATATGCGCTATATAATTAACAGTTATACCCGTTATGGGCTGTAAGTCAGTCGGCGACGCTTCCAGAACAATGGTCGAGATGTTCGGCACCTAATGGACGCGTTGATTGAGCCCCCGCAGTAATGTTGCGGGATGCGCACCGCGTGTGTGTGCCTATGCGAGCGCGCGTGTCTGTATGCGTGCGTGCGCGCGCGCGCGTGTGTGTGAGTGCAAGCGCACCGAGCCTGTCAATTTCACATCACATTCAACGCTGCGGTGCTTTATTGGTGAAACTTATTTATGTGTAGATTGTGTTCTTTATGAAGTTAATTTACGCGTGGAAATGTATGTGCGGGAAATCAAACATTATGGTAATTTTAGTGGCCGATTAGTATGATTAGCCTGAGCGATTGGCGTTACGGTCCAACGTCTTATTTATTAGATATTGCGACACGCACACTCGCTCACTGTGCATCCCCAGCGTGTAAGTATAAGAAGTTTAAACTTAAGTGTGGTAGATGTCAGGTGTTTAAAATACAGCTACCTGTTATTAATGTTGATTTAGGACCAGTGGCACTTACCTGAAACAGAAAGAGAAATATTAAATAAATTATCACACAAATTACTATTCAGCTCTTAATGGCGTACGATTGTAAATTCATCCGGAATATTTATTTGACTCCCTGTGACATGAAAGTGGTTAGTAAATGTTATTTATTGAAATTAGCAGCAATGATTTGTTAATCTCGCGTTGGGGAAAACAGTTACCACGGCGAAGTTTTTCTAGCTTTAAAAATTCATTTCTTAACAGATTGCGTGATAGTATTTCTGCGAAATCAATGACACAGCAGGTCTATAATTGCCGAATATGTTTTTTTCACGATAGGTGGACGTGCAAGTCCAATGAGCTAGACGCTGGTTAATACCTCAATAGAACAATAAAATAAATCAAAGAAATGTGGGGCGACGCTATTAAATATAAGAGGTGGGTATCTTTAGCTATTAAATATTTTAAGCTCTATATGAGACAAGTCAAGGGGTAAAAAACAGGTTTAAGCATCAATTTTTTCAGAATGCCTTCAGGATATGGATTTTAGTTGTTTGACGGATGGATTGAACACACTCACTTTACCTCACTCTACATAGAAAATTTGTACATACATACATAATCATCACGCCTGTATCCCATAGGGGTAGGCAGTGACCATGGATCGCCACTTTGCTCGATCCTGACATAATAGTTTTATCCACTTTCATCAACCTCTTCATACTTTACTAAAACGCGTTGTTCCGTTCATTACCTTAATTAAGGTGCGAAAATTACTAAATTCTCGTAATTTTCTTCCCCAGTATCGACACAAAGTGTGACGTCACAGCCATCCATCCCGGAGACATTCCCTGCGAGTTTTTTCCAAGGAATTCCCGCACGCCGGTCCGATGCCCTAATTGCACTTAATTTCAGCTTCGTGCTTGTTTAAATACTAACTGGCAACACTTAAATTGCAATACTAAGCGACCTTATGCACGACTTGAAAAAGGGAATTGCCTGTCGAATTGCCAATAAAGGTTGGAATGTGTAGACATTCTTTGAATGGATAAAACTTGTCGCGCCAGCGGGATTTTTACACGAGTCAGCTATAAAACGCATGGATTAATAATTGTAATGGGATTGTCTTTGTAACTTAGGGCGAGAGTCGTGTAATGAAGGCCGTGGGTTAGATTCCGACTAAGAGACTATTGTATGAATAGACAAAAGTAGCTGAAATAATATTTGAATTTTAATTTCAACTATACAAAAGCTGTTGCTTTTTTAACAGATTTACCTCAGTAGCTCATGCGTTCGCATATAATATTTTGCTACACCTATAAAATAATGATTAGAATTTTCACAACGATGTGATTTTACAATTTGGGGGCGTGTTTGATCTATTTGGCGTTAATGAAATCACGCGTAATTATTCGCCTCGGAGTAATCGGATACTTTAAATAGTATCTATTCGTGTGTCGCAATTTAAATGCAAAAACTTTATAAGGAAAGTTACAAGCTCCGTCTCATAGTTTTGAAATAAAGTAGAGAATTTTTTGCAATTTGTGATTAAAACCGGTCGCGAGCGATCACAGATAGCTTTGATTGAAAACTAATAGCGCCGGGTATGCTCTCGGCACATCGCAAACTGCAAATGGTGAAATGAAAATACCGCGAAATGGAATGATTGGCGTAAAAATGTTCAGCCGGCGGAATGGATTTTATTTATAAATTTAATAATGTAATCGATTTTTATGCGTGACTCCGCGCTGAAGCGTTGAAAGCTAATATAAATACGTGAAACATTTGCTGTTATGTGATTTATATTAATTTCATACGGCTGTTGCAAGGACTCGTGGCTCCTATTAATTAAGCTTAGTATCTTTATCTTGCGAAAGTACAAGATAAAATCTCGCATAGAAATGTCACCGGCTGGCACGATCGCGCTGTGGCAGCCGAACTGAATATTACTAACTTATTAGTAGCCATTTAAATGTCTTACATTTCTTAAATATCTGGTATCGTATATCGTAGTAATAATGGATTGTCACAACATATTATAACTACATAGATACAAATGGCTCTATTTCAGTATCAATGATTCTTTTGTAAGAAAAAGAGATTTAACTAGCAGAAAGCATGGGAACGTTGTAACGAGGCATAACTATTAAAAGAGCGTACCGTAGAGAAATATCTCACGATCCTAGCTCATTACAAATTATGACCGCATTCCTATATCAGACTCTATTAAGAACCAACGACTACAAAATTACTTTTTAAACCATGAGTACGCAATTAATATGACATAATTTAAGCAAAAACTAGTCTGAAATAAATGACAAATTGCGGCCGACACAAAAAGCTACTTCACTACGCGAGCGATTCTACCGTGATAATGACCTCCAATTGCGAAGGTAATGTATGCTTTATCAACTATATCAAGTAATGCTATGTATTAACATCATCCGCCCTCGTCGCCTGCCAACTGCCGACTATCTCAACTGCTATTTTTTGATTAAAGCTTTTTTGGCATCTGCATTTTATTTATCATCAAATGTGTTTCTATTTAAATACATTGTGTTTTGACACAATGATTTATTATGTATGAAACGGAGATTATGTGATTATGCTTCGTTAATGAAATCGATGCAAAATTGTTGAAAAAAACAAAGACGCGAGCGAAAGTTTTTCAAAGACTAAACAGAGCGAGGAAATTATTAATTTATTACAAAAACTTGTTATTGTTATCGGAGTGTACGGAGTGAAAGATAGCATTCGGTAATAGTATCACTTGATAAAAAATCATGTCACGAAAGTAGATTCGGTTGAGCGTTCGCAGATGACACGACGTGGCACCTCACAACAACCTTTGTGCTCTTGTTAGCCGCGCGACCACCCGATTACAATAGAACAGGAATTCAACAAGCGCGAGCCGATTAAACTCCTAGCTCCAAATAAAAGAGATTGTTTATAAAGCCGAAGAAGACGACATCACAATAGATGACGCTGATGGAGCGAGCCGTCTTCGCGCCAGCCGCGCTTACAATCTCGCATTTACCGCGCACGGTTTAAAGTTCATTAATTCATAGTCGCCGCCAATACATGCGACTTTAAGAAGATGATTAGGAAAGTGGGGGCGTGATGTGCGAGCGAGAGTGGAGCTCCGAGGGAAAGGGACGGCGCGCCCGAGGGTCACAGGCGTGATGTCAGGTCAGCCACTTTTGCACCTCGCCATAACAACGCGTCTCAAATTATTATGGACGTTTGATAAGTGTTGGGAGATTGCGCCGTCTTGGTACTTTATGACGCTAATTAAGTGTTTACCTTTGATTCAGTGAGCTGTTGACATTCTGAGACCGATGGGGAGTTTTTATTTGGCAAGGCGTCGTTTACATTGTCACGGCTTTCTCTATCATGCTGTGTACGAGACGTTGACGTCAAGTGGCGATGTTGAGTGGTAATCTGCGCCGCGATCGAGCCGGTGTGCCGCGGAATAGACTCGTGTGATTCATGCACAATGTGGCCGAACGCGTCACTCCGCGTATTTAGGCTGAGAAACAACTTCAAAATAGCCATGATAAAATAATATTAGCGTAATAACGATTTATTGCAATAAAAGCAGTTACGACTCGGCCAATAAAGTTCCTCAATCTCTTTGCGTTTTAAAATAACCGAAGATTAAGGGTGGAAGACTTGAGCCGTCTGATTCTATAATGTCGGTCTCTTAATGCGTCTTAATGTGTATTTTACGATTGTTACACAAGAAGCGCGCAGTTTTACGTCGGTTTAAGCGACGTCTATCTGCTGTTATTAAATCCTCTGATGTTCCGAAACATCAAATTATGAATGTGAAATAAATCAACAGGGGCGCTCGTAAAATGGTTTATGTTTTTGTTCTGTTCTGTTCGATACGATTGCCCGCACGAAGTGGCCCAGATGTGGACGAGCGCAAATTCATAATGTTCCCATTTTATTAGTATCCAAATTAAATATAAAGTAATAGTCCATTACTGTTCGCTATTGATTCCTGGAGCGCGCCCACTTGCCCACTGAAATAATATTGATGGAATTCGTTCGGCTGCGCTCGTCGTGCCAGATACTCGTCCGGAGAGCGGTACTACCCTTGACACCGTTGCGGATTTGGAACGGGTAATTAATTAACGTAATTAAGTATTTCCAATGAAGTATTCATTACATTATTATGGGCTCTTGCTGTTTAAAATTTCCTTTTATATTTCAAATGATTTGTTTGTTATGTTAAGTTAAAGTGTTATTACTTTTGATTAATTTTTCTTTTACAGTTGATCACAAAGAGTTAATAACTTATATAGTTATCTGGAAAAATATTTTCTAATTACACAAATAAAAAGAACATTTTTTGAATTAATAATGAACCCAAAACCTTAAATGATGATTTGTATACGCACCTACTAAAACAATAAACGAACATGTTTTGTAATATTTCAGGTTAATCATTTTAAATACAGAAAAGGAGATAATTATATAATCAGTGTTTTATTTTTATGTTAACCTGTTCAAGTTGCACAAACGCCTGGAGCTAGCATTAAATTTAACTACAGACCGATAGAAATGCAATTAAGGGGCGAATAATCTTTTAAACACTATTTAATATTTAATGTTAATATGTTAATGGTTATATAAAAGTTATGGTGAAGCAATAACTGAGTGTTATGTTTCTAAAGAAGTTAGTTCGTGTACAAAAACAACAAAAAAAAAAAAATACCGAGCCTATTTTTAAATCAATCACCGTAACGAGAACAAATTTGAGTTATGTGATACTGAAGAAAAACTCTCATAGTCGTTTGAGATATTTCAATCTGCGAAAAATTTCAAATTGATCTGTATCAGCCTATATACGACCCACTGCAAGGCACGGGCCTCCTCTACAATCAAAAGTATAATTGAGAGGGGTATAAAAATATACAAAAGATATTCCCGACCTGGAAATCCAAGTCATAATATAATAAAGTCATAATCTCACGATTCACAGCTCATAAACATTGTCCTGAGGCCTGACATTGCCTAAGTTTAGTGATACTAATACCATCAAAACACTCACTGCCCTCAGTATCGGCACATTACCACGTAATGAAACATTATGAATAGATCATATTAGCGGGGCGCAGCCGCGTCGATTTGATAAATGCTCGCAGCATGACAGGTGCTATGTCCCGGTTCGATTCCCGGTTGGCGAGCCATTAAGGTATTCGTGGGCTACGGGCTGTATTAATCTGCGTTATGGATCACGATGTTTGCTTTGTGTTTTTAATGTTTGTCAGTTTTTGAAATAATGTGGTGAGGATTTTTTTTTAAATAATTGATGGGTTTGATGTTTTGAAGATTAGCCGCTATAGTAAATTACCCATGGTGGGTAAGGAATTCATTCTTGATAAAAGAGCAAATATAGAGGAAATAGAACAATCAAATATGTATATCCAAAACGTTTCTGTGTTCATAAATAAAGAGACCGTTAAAAGAGTAATTGTAAACTCTACATATCTACTTATATGTAAATCATAAACTTTGATTAAAATGCTTTATATTTAAATGTAGATACAACAACATTTTATAAACACAGTTATTTGATTACCCAAACGTACATCTGATTTGAATTCACATTGATTAACCGCTCTGCATTACCATAAAAAAACCAACCCTGAATTTGTTCCTTAAAACACACAAACAATTGGACAGGGGAAAAAAACACGATCAATCCCTGAACGAATACAATGACAACTGTATGCTGAATCAATCACAAAAAACGGAATCCGGACAAAAACAACAATTAAGAAGCTTGCCCAGCCGGCCAAAGAAATATTTAGAATACGTTGGAGGAGACACAAATTCGTGTTTTGGGTTCTCTACTAAAAAGGGAAAACGGTATAACTTGTTTCGCGTCGATTGGTCACGTTGGTTTAGAATGATGAAATTAGGAGGACGAATAATATAAGAATAAATTCGCCCAATACCCGAGAAATTTAGATTTTGTTAAAGGAAATAATTAAATACTTAACAAACTTACATCCGCAGGTGTAAGGAACCATTTTTATTTAAAGACATTATATGGTACGGAGCTCTCGATGCTCGAGCCGGAGTCGCACTTGACCGTTTTTTTTTCTATGGTACCGACCTACACGTGTAGACGTGTCTTTATTGGTTTAGGCCAATTAATGATGTTTAATGTCGTTCTCGGAAACCGAGATTTTGATTATAAATTACTAATTTCCATTTTGGATTTATGATGGTTATTCTACATTTTAATGGATACTTTTGTCTCTGAATGTTTTTAATGTTTCAGGTGTGTTTTATTGAAATCACGGTTAGAGTATATGGCCTAATGGTTAGAATATATGGACTATATGGCCTAACCACTCGCAATCGTACCCTCCATTGTAGAATAGATCTGTGCCCTGCAATGGCACCTATATGGGATGATACGATGGTTAGAGTAGGTCAATAAAATAGCATTATAGAAGTAATAAAAATTAAAATAGTTCAGGATTAAACATTACACAATGCAAATTTCAAATATGATACAATTGAACAATACAATGACTGCCTCGGTGGCGTAGTTGTATTACGGTACGGCTACAAAGCTGAGGTCTCGGGTTCGAGTCCCGGGTCGGGCAAAGTGGTATTGGATTTTTCTATTCATTATCAGCCCGGAGTCAGGAATTTGTGCCCGATATGGCGATAGGCTCGCCCCCTATCACATCATGGGACGGAACATACAAGGCGAAATGTGGGTGTCCTGGTGGCGCCTCTGCCTACCCCTTCCGGGATAAAGGCGTGAGTTTATGTATGTATGTATGAACAATACAAAAACATTAAGTTTCATCAATCGACACAAAAACATAAATCACATCCAGCGACGTCGTTTAAAGCCCGATACATTAGAAGCAAACGCTTCCCGTTTTATTAGTAAAATGTGAGTTACAATATTTAACCGCGCAGTTAGAGGCACGTCTATAAATGGTTTAACAGCGGTTGGGATGTTATCGTGGGGTTTTAATTTGCAAATACTGGTCCGATATAGCAGGCTGAGTGATTGAGACTGAGCGCTGGCTTACATTGACAGTACACCGCATTCTATGTAAAATATGAAAGACTTGCTCTGCAACAGAACAGTGAAGTTGTTGGATGCGGTATAGATTGGGATGAAATCTGTCGTTTACAGCAACTGCCCATAGAATTGTTAGTATATTTAAGTAGTCTTAGGCCATACTTTCTTATGGAGGACTACGGGTAGGGTTATCGGTGACATTTTAGGATTCATTATCTCAATTGTCAATTGTTTAAAATTTCTGTCAGAGATTATAAATCTTTTGAAACAATGGTTACTGTGTTCGATTTTTTAAAGTGCTTTTAAGGTAGGTAGGTACCAAATAAATATATTGAAATACATTTGCCTAAATATATTGTGGTGAGAACCTGTATAGATATGTAACAAAGTGAAAATTGGTTGGGGCATCGAGTAGAACATTTATGTGTAAGCTTATATTGTTAATAGACGGGGGATAATAAACTGCTATGAACATTATGATTTATACAGTATCTATTACATTTAACAAAAAGATCTTTGAATATATTCTAGCTCTAGTATTTTCATCTCAAGCATTTAATACTCTCAACCCTCATGACATCTATATAAAATCACATAATAACGAGGACCAAAAGTTACCCTTTATTCACACACTGAACACTCTAAAAATATATCCCAAAACCAATCAAAATATTTATAATCTATTGTAACCGATAATACCGCATCAACAACTACGCTCACTGCATTCCCACATCATTGAAATTGGTCATTCCGTCCATACATAAAGGAGCTCTGACCGTGCGCTCGGCCGCGTACTGATTGAATTATGGCTGCACTACAACTGATTAATGCGACGTCCACCGCTGACGCGCTATTGTCTTCTCCAATCTGCATCTCCCAATAAAATGATAAAAACTTCGGGAATGCGGGATCAGGACGCGTTTTTAGGCCCGCAGGCTATGCTAATGTGTGTTAATTGATTGGTATTATTTTTCTGTTCTGTAGTGCATGGTATGTTTATTAGTAGCCCTTGTTACATGGGTTTTGGTATTACGGAATTTGTTATATGACAATTGTAATTAAATTGTTTTAGTGTTGTGTACTTTCTCTATAATTTGGAGATGAATGCTTCAGTTCAATACGCCGGGCTATTGCTGTGTGGTGTACAATATTATGGTCTCTAAAATGTTGTAGACATGTTTTTATATAATATATTAAGATACCCTGGGATCTCCGAATTAAACTTGTCTGTCGTTTCTAAGTTATTTACTTGTATGTGGATTATTATTAAGAAACACACACAGCCACGAAATAAATCAGTTGCAAAGTATTAGACACGTTAACTGGTTTCTATCATTCTACTGTTTTATTATTTAAAAGGGTTTTTTCTCCTTCATAATCATCATTAATTTAAAAAAATGTTTTATTCCTCTATAATAATCCAGATAGGCACAAATTACAAATGAATTACAAATGAATTTATTCAAAGCACCAAACAAAATAGAGAAACAACTAAACATATTGTTCGTAAAACAATTTCCCAGGCTCTAATTCTAAATAAGGTTTACTAACAACTTTATTGTTTCTTAAGTAACAGTAATCATTGGAATCGGAACCGACGCAATACGGCGAACAACGCGGCGAACCTTTCCTTAAACAAACAAAAATAAATGAAAATTCAACGGCCGAAATATAAAACGATAAGAGGATTAGGTGGAACGGAGATGACATTGGAAATTAAGGCTGTTTTCTTTTGTAATTTTCCCCCATCTCCCCTCTAGGGGTGGAGCGTTAAAAATGTATGTTTTCTACCCTCCGGCGGGAGGATTCGCTCGGATAATTTTCAGGACGTTGATGTCCACACACGGTTCAACCTCCCCTCGAAACAAAGAAATTTTATTCACATATTCACTTTACAAGAGTCTACTCCCTGTGAAAAATAACAGCAAATAAAAACTTTATGGTTTATGCACAATTTTATTAATCACAGAAGCACTACAATCGCCATAAATATTTAGAAACACAGTAGAACATCAAAAGAAATAATCCTTAGTTGGATGACTTCTAACGTTATTGTATTATCGAATAGCTTTATTAGAACCATAGATAAGTACGAAAATATACGTAGATATATCTTAGTTTAGGGGTAGACCGTTTTCAATCCGTTAATGAAACGCTTATTGGTATTTGAATACAAGTCACAATCGGGTATCAATCGGTCTATCAATATTCGTTGTATACCTATTAGTTCAATTTAGTAATTATTATTGTACAATAAAGCAACATTTCCTTTGGTTTCATCAGGGTAGATAATGAGCATTAATCTTTGGTAATCCCGAAAATGTTTTAATTCGCACAATATTTATGACGTGTTAGGAATGAAATCGTCTCCGAATGACTCCCGGCGTGCCGCGGCCGTAATTAAACCGACATGCGAGTAAAAAGACGCGGTTGGTACGCTCAATTCTCGCTCGGGAACGCGTTTTTGTAGCGTCAAAAACGCGCGGCGATCGCTCTGGCCCGCAATAAATTAGGCGCAGTGACGAAAGCCGACACCGGCTCAATACCCGCAGGCGTTAAATAAAAACATTAAAGCCTTTTTGAAATAATCCGGGGAAAAAGATATAGGACCGTTTTGGAGGCGACATGCGCTGGGCGACGTGAAGCTACGCTTCCTTCACTGCCTCTGTTATATCCAGGGATTGCCAATTTATGTGCACATCTGTTTGTTTAGTAAAAGCTCGATATGAACGGCTTGGTCGACACGTTGTGACTAGTTAAGACAGTTAATATGCATCAATGGGATGTAGTACCACGTTTTTTGCGGTCATTAAAATTGCTAGAGGCCCAAAAACATCCTTAAATCATCATCATCATCATCATCAGTATATTTACCAGATTTTATGACCAAAGATTAAAGCATATCTCAAGGTGAAGGTTAAATCCTTTAAAAAAGAAATTATGAAATGTAAATAGAATTGAAAAGCTGAAGTGTCGGCGACTGTTCGTGATTAAATAAAAATTTTATGTGGATGTGTCTCGCCGCTTACTCACGTCAAGTGAACTTTTATTGTAAGGACGATCTAACATGTGCATTAAATATGCATGCACTGACAATGTATTTGTCCTTGACGATACAAAGAAAGCAGTAAAATTCATACATTCCATAGTTTTGTGACGTAATGTATGAACATCAAAAGCATTTTTTATATATGACTTGGTTTTCCAAAAGTAGTCGAATGTAAAATTAAATAAGCAGTTGTCGTTTTCTCAAAGAAATAAATAAATAACAAGAGCTATTGACAAGTCACGTGGCTTAAAATAAACCAAGCAGGACGTAAGCAAATTAAATGCGAATACTTGTAGTCGAAGTCACAACGTCAAGAAAGGCACGTCGACTTCGGAATTAGTATTCGAAAATGCAATTTCGGTGCAGTTTCGAGAGCTACGTACGTCGTACGTCGCTCGGCGTATCTACATAGGGTGGTCCGAAAGGGGGGCTGTCTAAGTACATATCCATCTTGTTAGGTATGCGCCCGGATGCGCCAGCTTCTACAAACACAATAAGAGCCTTCTTGCCTTCCCCGCGCCCCTCGCTCCCCTCGCACCCCCTCAGCACCCCTCTCCCGCCCGCCCGGCGTTCTTATGGAAAACTTATTAGAGCGCGGCCCGCCGGGAATCCTTTTTCCTTCGGTAAATATTTGAGGGAGAAATTAAAATTTGACAGCGGACGTCGGGCTAGGAAGGACGATAGAGTCTATTCTGTATGCCCGTACGTGATACTTGAGGCGTAAAATGAAATTTAGATTGAGTTTGGACAGTATTGCTTCGTAGCTGCTTTGTGGGCGTCGTAAACGAGTTCTTATGTATTTGGGTCGTGTAAAACGGGCATTGCTTTTCAATCGCCTTTAAAGTTTTCGGCTAAAGTGCATAAGCACGTGATTGTGTTCGTTTTATATTGTTTATATGCCACATATTGGCCTACATTAAAGCAATGGTCGTGTTTATAAGGAAAATTATAAGATTTCGCTGTTGAGGATGTTACGAACAGAGCATAACATTGTTTATCACAATTTATACTGTGTATAAAGACATAAAAAACTCCATTCTCAAGTTACGTTGCAGCCGAAATTTACGACTCACTTTTCCGGACTTTCCCTGGTTCCATTAGAGATAACGTCAGCGGGGCTTAATTTCTCTGTGAGGCACTTTGGCGCAGTAAACAAACAGAGTGCGACGGAACAGCGAAACAAACAATAATTCACACGTAAGACCAATGTAGTGAAAAATGAGAAACCCCCGGGACGTGCGCGGCATTCCAACTCACACCCCCCTCCCACCCCTCCACGCTGCCAAAGTAACAAATGAGCGCATTTGCCTCCACCAATAACCTAAAAAACTATATGTCACAGGCAGTTAATAAAACGCTCTGAGTATTGACTCATTTTGAGCGCTCTAGCCTCCATTGTAGTGTAATCAATCTATAATAATAGGGAAATGAAAATATAGTCTTTGAGGAGAGTTTTATCGTCTGTCATAAGAATAACAAAACTGTTTTCAATATGGATATATCTAGGAAAATAGCATTAATGTTACATTTAAATCTATTATGTAATTGTAAAACCTTTACTTATGTAATAGACATTGTGTATTTGTTTGATTAAACGTTTTCGCAAAATAATCAACGAGCTCGTTGTTTTTTGGACTTTGTTACCTCGTGAGTAGTAAAAAATGTAATACAGCTTTAGATATAATATCTATACAGTAATTTGTTTTCATTTACATTATAAAATTTCTAAAATTTTATATAATTTCGCTATTTCAGTCACTTATCAAACCTACGAAAACATAAATCTAAATTACCTAAAATATAAAAACCATTTCTCTATATAAAGTGGCGTACACACTGGTAAAATTCCGCGCGTAGCCGTACATTTAAAGCGTAATTACGGTACCCGAAGGAGGTATATAGCATTAAGGGGGTAATGTCTTGGCAGTAATTAAATGGGGGTTGTTTCGGGTGCGGAGGCTGCGCTGGGCGTGTCCGGCGCATGCGTGCTGCGGTTTAATTACGCAGGAACAACGGGCATCGACGCCTCGGATTCATTAGGTGAAACTGAGCAACTGTGATACGCCCGATCGCGCGGGGCGTGGGGCTGTGTAAACGACTCCTAAGATATTTAGGTACTGGCCTATGTAATTAGATTGCGATGTTATTGTCCACTTAATGAGGTTATTAGTTAATTAATTTGGGAAAATTAAGATTCTTCTTGCTAGAATGATGTACGTTTGTATAGATCGAACAGAAATTGTGATCATTTTGTATAATATCATAATAAAGAGATGTAGGTTATGTTTTAAATATGATATTGTTACTATACAAAATATGCTCATACAAAGCTATTATAAATCTATTTATAAAGCAAAAAACACAGATCTAATAATCAACAAATACAACATCTTTAGATACGATGCAGTAGGTAGCAAGAAGAGAACCCTCCAACATAATTCTCAGATAATCAAACTAGCGAAGTAAAACCTGCACATACTAATATTCAACCATAAATAAATATAAATACAGTAAATAAATGCGATCTGGTACATTTTGCGTATCAATATCCCGGCGCAGATCGGGAGCCCACGCCACACCCTCGGCCCGCGTTATTTCCACAATAAAGCTTCTTATCTGCGATTTCGAGCCCATTTCATTTGAATGTTGCCTGCCCGAGTATTTCCCGTGTTTATGTGACGTCAATTAGTTTTATTTCTTCATACTGTATGGGTTTTAGATTAAGTTTGAAGGTAACGTACTGTTAGGTTTAGAACGATCTGCATTGATTATTGAGAATAATTGTTTTCCTGCCTTTACGTTCTCCGACGGCCTGTCTGAAAGAGTTAACCAGTCAGAAAATATGAAGTCTCAATGAAATTATATTATGACAAATATAATTTCATTGAGACTTCATATTTTCTGACTGGTTCTAGGATCCTGATCTAGGAGTCGGACTCTAGATCTCACGACACAGGTTATTCATGTTGTTAGACCAAAGTTATGAGTTTAAGTCTTCATACTGAATATTCTTTGCATTAAGTTGAAAGCTTCAATTGATCATGAATACCAGAGTACATTATATTTAGCACTTTTCTTTCGTCTACCGTACTTTCAGGGTCGCTAAATTACATTGTACGCGTGTTGCAAAAACATATGATTTTTCGCCCGCTTTATTTTTGTCAACTATCTCAAACAGTGGATTTTCTGAACTTGAAATTGGTCTATCTCAAAATTTAAATCTCCTACATGTATGTCACCAGACACAAGTTTTATTTCTTCATGCTGTATCTAATTAAGATTAGGTTGAAAGCTTCAATGTAACGTACTGCCACGCCACCTGCGTTGAATATGCTAAGTGATAATAAATGTGCCATGGCGTACATGAGCAATGCCGAATGTGATTTTGACTTTCCCATTGACATCTGGTACAGGTGTTTGGCGGCAAATGAAATGTTAATTTCGGTAGTTTATCTTATTTATTGGTGTACTTGATTTATTGTATATTTATTTACGTCTAGTTTATTGTATAAGAACAGCTGTTTACGGTAATAAAGAATTCGTAAGTTTTGTGTCAATTAGTTTTGATTGACTTATTGTAAAGCTCTTATTTCAGACTAGCTTCTACCCGCAAACTTCGTCTGCATGACTAACTTTATTTGGAATTTCCCATCCCGTCCCGTCCTGTCCCGTTATATCCCGCCCGGCCCGTCATTCTCACTAAAGGCATGTAATCCATATTAGTTTTTCTTATTTATCTTTCATGAATAGACATCGATCGGTTACAAATTTATTAATTGATAAAATTCTGGAGTGGTGGGAATTAAAATTCAAAATAGGAAAGGCATAAAAATTTTATATATCAGTGCCTTCGAGATAAATTTATGTCAGTTTTCTTTGACTATGGGTAGTCATTATTAGGTCAGTCAGAATGATGTCAGTGGTTCAAAAATGAGTTACGCTAACGTGACTCAATGTATTTAACTTTTATTTATAAGTAACTGTACGAAGCTTAGTGGAACGTATTAAAGGATTACCTGTGTTGCACAATGACCGTGTATTCATGTCCATTGAGTGTAGTGTAACAATACGTATATTTTAGTGGCTTTTTGTATGTAGTATTATACATATGCTTTTGGAAAACTGATTAGACCAAAGTCAGGATATTCCGATTATATATTGGTATTATTCAACTAACCAATCCAGGCCTGGGTAAACAAGCTTTCAGTTACGCGAAAACGCTTTGATGAAATCAAAAATATCGCAAAATACAACGAAGATCATTATGGTAGGTTAGTGCGTGGTGGCCTGTTGGTAAACGGACCCGACGCGGCTGCCTACATGTTCACGGTGGTCGCGGGTTCAAATCCCAGGGCACACCTCTGACTTCGGAGTTATGTGTGTATTGATAGTCAATCACCACGCACTTTAACGGTGAAGGAAAACATCGTGAGGAAACCTGCATACCGTAGCGATTTTAAAGAATTTCTACGGTATGTAAGTCCGCTAACCCGCACTTGGCCAGCGTGGTGGACTATATGGCCTAACCACTCTCAATCGATTCTCTCGGTTGAAGAGTATGCCCGTGCCCACAGTGGGACGTATATGGGCTGATACTGAGACTCATGAGACTTTAATTAAAAGCATATTAACATTTATACATTGTATGAGTTACATCAGCAGATAGGTCGATATAAAATTTGCTTTATAACAATGAATTTATCAAGTCAAAAACGGACTATTGCTACTATTCAAATCTCTGAGTACTTCCACAATCAGAACACATAACTCCCCAATCGATTAATATACCAGCTACATAAAGCTATACCCGAACTTACACAATATATCTTAGCGTACAGAAGGGAGGGATGTCTCGAGGCGTATCTAAATAGTATGATTTAAATAAAAAATGGTGGCACGCGACGAGGTGACTGTGTTCATGTAAATCGCCTCCTCAGAAACATGTCACGTAACGCGGAAGGGTGCATTTTGATTTGTTCTTGCTTAGGCAATTTTTGTGGAATATTTTTCATCTGTGCGTGAATTTTTTTGTAAGGAATTAGTTGGGTTCTGTGTTGCGTGGCACGCGATGGATGTTATTTCATATCTGTATTTTTTTGATCCGGATATGTGAGGCTGGCGTGGCACTGGGTCCGAAGCTCTTGTTTAAAGTGAGCGTATAAACAGGTATTCATATTTAAAATATTACCAAAAACTGTGACAAATAACAATCTATGTCTAAGTTAATACTGCTTTAGATTAGATTGTGTTTAGTAATTTAACTGTTGACACGAAAACAACTTCCCTTTTGTATTTTATAGAAGGTGGCGGTGACGATAAATTCCACACTCGACCTTGTCTTTACTATTTTTTAAGAATCTTTACATGCATTCCATATTAATAATAGTTCCTTTGTGGCCACAAAATAATATCCTATTACCCAATGTACTTTATCTGTATTCATACATTAATTTAACCAGAAAATACGTTGCTCCCACACAACCTCCATCAAGTAGCAGAACATATCAAATCTGATCGTATTCATAGTTCATTTATGAACAATTCGTGCCGGCTATTAACTCGCGCCCCTACGCATCGATCTGCCAAAAATATTCTTGGCTAGTAATTTTTCTCAGCACATTAGTATGCAGGAGTACCCGCGTCCGATAATGGTCTACCTATTTATAATACCCAATACATGTTTCGGTATAACACGCTTGGATCTTCGATTTTATCTTTTACGAAGTCATCGTTATATTTAGGTATTTTGTTTCAAAAATAACGACCATTTTAGAGGACATTTTAGACGCCCATGGATAAGTTAAAAGTTTTAAAATGAAATTTTTATCTTGTCAAAGATTTTTTCTCTATTTTCCAACATAATAAAATTATTGAATCTAACAATTATGTATACGAGTATACTCAATTTATTGAATTTTAAACGTCTGAAAAATTATGGAGGTAATATTTGTTTGGTACATTAGCCTTTAGAAGCACCTGCTATTTAAAGAATAACTACAACGTCGAATAAGTTTCAAATAAACCACTTGAGATTGTATTTTGTTTATCCGTGATACTTAGTTGTCCTTTTCAAATCATCACCAGCAAGGTGACTGCGGCGTGGCTTATGGCTCCTCTAAACTTATGATAATATTATGAAAAGCCTACATCCAATGCATTTTTAGTTTTTACATTTTAAATTCAAAATCAGCAAATTACATTTACCATTTGAATAACTCCACTCTATTAATAAAGACTTCGCTCTCGATCGAATATTAAGGAAAACCGAGCATGGCCACGCAAGTCAATGATTGAGCTCCATTCCTACGGGAATAAATTCCGCGAGGGGTTGAAGGGGTGGCCGGGGGTGGTTGCTACACGTGTCGTGGGATTGTCAATGCGATATGAAAATCGTATAAATAATTACGCTCAGTAAATGTTATTGTTTATGGAAAATGTAATATCTTTTGTAAATTGAACGGTTGGAAAGCTTATATTAGTTTTGTGTTCTGGATAAGTGGTTTTGAATGCGGTGACTGGTTTGATGTTCGTGTAATCCTTTTTAAGATTATATGGTATAATAATATGAAATATTTTAGAGCAGCCCCATGTTTCAAAGTGTTAGTAGGTACATAATAGGTTGTGAAAAACTAACGTTGGTGAAGAGAAAACAGAATCTCTACTTACAAATTTTACAAGCTTTATCTTACCAAAAGTGGATCGGATGAATTCATAATTTTTTGGCACGGTAGATGTTAGGAAAACGTACATTATTTAGACTTTTTCAGACTACTGTTTTATTTACAATTAATATCATTCGTTGAAATAAAGCTCATATCGTTCGCTTTAGCAATGAAGTATCAAGAAGAACATTGTGTAGTTGCAAATTTGCCTCAACAATTTTGATACTATCTAAAGTTGCGGTGATCTATAGTCAATGACGTCAAATCGTAGAGGAGATTCTAGTATCCTGCGAAAACGTAGTTAGGTGTAATGCTGATAAAATTATTTTTTATAAGCGTATTGTATATAAAATTGCTTTTGAAAATACTAATTGAAAGGAAACTCGTTACGCCAAACGAATGTCCCCATTCGCGTCGATTCGCTTTTTAGTGTAGGAACACGGTCCGGCTTTCGGTATCAGAAATAATTACGGTTTACAAACTGTCCCCCTTTATTTCTTCCCGGTCGTTTCCTATCTCCGTTTGTCCCATTTATCCTCGGAAGGGATCTACAGGCCTATCTATAGGAATGTATCTGGCGCATATATCACGGAATTTATTTAACGTCCTGACGCGTGTGTAATTTTAAGGATTTTGTTTATTTATTACGAATACATACATAAACTCACGCCTCTCAGAAAGGGTAGGCAGAGGTGCTATCGGGACATCCACGTTTCGCCTTGTGTTTATTATGACTGTTGGGTCATGAGGTGCAGATTGCTGTCTATGTAGGATACAATAGGAGACTAAATAGGAATGTAAATATCATTGTATATGACTCAAAATATGTTAATGTTAAAAAATACTTAACGCAATTCGGAGCTTGTTGTTGACATTCGTATAAACCCAGATAGCGACCACCGTCATTGAAGTAAGTTAATAACTCGGCACAGTGATTGCGCTAATATGTCGCGCTTCGGCTTCAGCCTATATTCGTATTCTGTTTCGAGAAGGGCTAAATGTATCGACCAAACGAGAAATAATCGCATATTATGTAGATCAATACTCCATCAGCTCTGTACCGGCCTTAAAACAGTATAAAAATTGGCAGAAACACTTTGTATCGAAATTTTGTTTGTTTGTTTGTCCTATTCGTTCAAGTCTATGTTCTAAATCATGATTTGCATATTTACTGTGAAAGCAGAACAAAAAACCCACTGCTTTGATAAGCAAGCAAAACTAGATTTGGGTTTTTATAAAACAGCAAAAATTCAAATTGTTCTCTTGAAATTTGGCAACGGAGGATGTTTTGGCCCAGACTGAGTTTTAATAGGCTATTTTTATAACAATTGTAAGTCTAGTTTTTCACCGGGTTTGGCGCGGTACTTGAAATGCGATTCCACGAGTGTTAAGCTGAAATGAGGCAAATATTTGAAGATCTTAGATAACGTTGTCTTGGTAAATACTGTTCATATTAACTGTTATATCTTGTTCATTTTTTATTTTGTTCTAGCGTGTACGGGATGTGAAATATTATGTCTTTGGTTTTGTTTCTTTCCTTTTTTTTTAAACCCTGGTTTTCCGTATTATATAGTGGTGGATATGAAGTTGGGCTTGCCCCTGATTATTTTTTTGTGATGATGTTGCGTTGTTTTACTCTTTCGATTTATTTAACTTTTTTTGTATAATAGAGTGTAGGTACCTATTCTAAAAAACCATAAAATTAATATACATAATAACATCGCTAAGGAGTTCCTACTTACAGCATCCGAGCCAGTTCGGATAATGGAGGATCAGTTAAAATTCATTTTAGTGAATGAATGTAAAATTTTAAAATTTCTACTTTTTGTGAATATAATTTTTACTCAGCATTTATGAATGAACGGAGCGTGTGCCATCTAAATAAACATAAAGTTTTTACGAGCCGGGACGAGACACCTCCATTTTAGAAATGTAAAGCTACTTATCTCGTTATGTATTTTTGCAATAAAATGTCATTTCAAAGTACTTGAAGGTTATTAACATTCACTCTTCATATAATAATACATAGCAATAAAACGATGCTGCTTAGACTGTAATGTCACTGTTTTTAGACACTTGCGTTCTACATAATATATTAGACCACATACATCTCAGAGCTGAATACTACTTACTCCATATTTTGACTAATTATAATTGGGGAAGTTTTGTGGAAAAATTATGTCTTCGAACTTTGAGTAGTTGTCAACCTTGGAACCACGTTGTTATTTATTAAAAATCTGGAACAATCCATATGCTTTAAGATCCATGGAATTATATCAAGATTTTTTTGGTAAGTACCAAGGAAGAGTGTTTTTCTATTTCGTGGTAAGTACCAAACACTTCATTCAAAAATGTATACCTACAACTCAGTGATATAGCCAAAATATGTTCTACCCAATTTATAATAACGTAACTGCTAACATTTATTACATTTTTATTATCTGATATAATCCTTAAGATAAACTTTATATTTGTACTCGGTTATTAATGAAAATTTGCGGAGGTTATATTATCATAATATCTTCTTTTGTTTACACACTATGTCATGTTGTTATAATTTGCGAATGAATATTTAACCCAGTATAATCCAAAGACCAAATGGTAAGTTCACAAAGTTTTTTGCAATATATTAATATATTATTAATTACTATTAATAATACTTTTTTGTGCTGCAGGTTAAAGAGAGCAGATTTTCATAACTATATAAGAAAAAGATCGAATCAATATTGTGGACTTCACTTACTGCCATCAGTTGCAGTAAACACACATTTAAGAGTTAGTATAAATCTAACTCAAATGGTAACAGATATTATTGTGATACAGTTGAGTTTAAAAAGTTTGAGTTCTAATCCAGAATGAGTACCGGCGAGACACCCGCTGAATGGCCTAAAAATTGCGATACTCATTAGCCAATAAGGTATTAGAATATTAACTTTACACCGTCTTTTGTTTACCATTAGAACTGTTCCGCGCATAATTAAAGGAGATTTTTCACAGCCTTGAAATGCTAATAACACGTAATACCAACTAACTGCGCCAGCATACTGAAAAAGCAATTAACAAGAATCCCATCGGATATATTCACGTTAAAGCGAACTCGCTAATCCGGAGATATTCCAACTTACAACATAATTCAACTTTCCCCGCACAAAGTTTAATACGTTCCACGCAAATACATTCATTGGTATAGAAACATACATTCAGTATAAATTGGCTCCACCTGAAACCACTGGGTTGAACCGAGTATTTTATCTTAACATGTTTACGTTCCTTCTCATAACGAAATTAATTTCATGTTTCCATCGGTATTATTTATGGGTTCGAATAAGCAATAAACGTATACCGATAACATGTATTTGCTTACGGTCGTTAAGGCCGTGGATTTATCTAAAAAGGAGAACAAAAATGTCACGGGTTAACCCCGCGCGAGACGTCGTAAAGAGAAGTACTGCGGGCGGACCATCGCAACAAAAATTCTTTATTTATATGCTAATGTAATTTATATGACGCTTAATGTCTCGTGGCTGGTAACGCACGATTCCGTTCCATTCTTTCAGTGATGTGTGTTGTTGTCATATATTGGACTGTATTGTGTGTGTGGTAGGGTTGCGTTTGCATTGTGATTGGAGTGGTGTGTGTCGATGCGATTATGAATGCGCGGTAGGAGGCAGCTTCCAACCCGGCTTCCTCGTGGTGGGAGGAGGGAGGACCGCTCTCACAGAATCAATAAAAATACGCGAGAAAAGCGTTGATTATACAACGGGAGTTCAGTAGGAAATGCTCTTCCAATAATGTCTATTGTGACGACAGAAATAGAGAAACTTTTTGGCACACGGATTAATACTGCTGAAAATGGATGTATTGGTATTTTGTATGTTTTTTGGGGTTTTTCTTGAATATTAGGGACGTGATCGCAACTTATACTAATTTGAAGCTTTAAACCGCAATTTCGTTGGCGTAGAATTAACCTTTTACCTATTTTATAAACCCAAAAGTAGCTTATTTGACTCTTTCCCCACTCTTTACGGAAAAGTAATGATAATGAATTGCTGTAAGCATTCGATGATACAGTAAATATATAATTAAAGACGAAGAAAAGAATTACAATACATCGCATTTCTTAATTCGTTAAGATAAACTATTTTTATACTTTGTACCTAGGGGTGACAAAAGGGCCTTAACAAAACAAGCTTAATCTTAAAGCAATTTCTGATGCATTAATAACTTTAAGGGAATAAAATATTAGACGCTATTAGATAGCAATAATTTTAACAAAGAAAATTATAGCAATCGCACATATGTAAGTAGGAGTTCTAAAAACGATTAACCTTAAATGCGTATTACTAAACTTTTTGATTTTGTAACTTCGGTGTTTAAACGATATAACATAAAAATATGTCATAAAAATGGCCATGGACAAACCCAGCGGATCCAATTATGTAAATGGTGGATATAGATCGCGATGTCTATCCGATGCTTTTGTGTGTTAAACTGCATCTAATCAACTTTCGTTACTGCCTATATCAAATCACCTCGCGCATATTTAACCATATTTGTGGTACGAAATGATGGTACGATGCGTACATTAGCCATTCAAATTAGACGAAAAAGACCAAGACGTGTGATGGACATGCCATCTGTATTGTGATTTGCATAAAAATCCACGGCCGGCCGACCGGATTGAAATGCATACGGATTGCATTCGAGATAAACGATGTATTATCTATAGGGATAATATTGTGTTTACTTGGCAACCGGGTTTTATTTTTATAGATCGGGGCTGATTTATTGGTTTTAATTTCTTGTTTTTTGGGAGGTGGTAAATGTGTATACGTCTTTCTGGTGCTAAGAAATATCCTGTAGTCTCCGACAAATCGCACGGTAATCGTGGGGCTATGTGAAGATAAAAAAAAAACAATAGTATCTAGCCTTGCAGCTAGACAGGACTCTGAGATCTGAAATGAAGTTCGAATGTTCGAACGGTCGACGTCCAAAGTAAGAAGTTTTCCACTTCTAAATATTAATATATCAATATAATCTCTATGACACTTATCATTCACTCCGAACTAATACTATGGTTACGACGGACGATTGAGAATTCGAACATTTTGTGGAGTATCTAGGCAGATAAGTACAGTTTTACGTACGCCGTTCGAACATTCGAACTTTTTTTCGGATCAAAGTAACCTCCTAGGTTATTTTGGGTATGACCGTATTCATCACAATCAGTGATTAACTAACTGCAAATAGTGAGTAGCTTTTTTTCCTTAAAAAAAAACGTTGATTTCATGGAAAATAACTTTATATGTGGCTACGTGCAAAGATATGGAAAATTATGTCAATTCTTCTATGGAAATGATTTTTAGTAATGCGTGGTCTATATTTAAAATAGACGCCTTATAGCATAAATAATTTGTAAATACATACGTACTATTTTTGTATATCATGAATGTGTAAAGCTTCTATGTTAAGAATTGAATATATCAATGTGATAGAAAGGTATTTTTGTGCTCAGGTATTATCCTTATTAATTTAATAAGGTACAGGTAATAGGTAAAATTAACTTAATGAATTGCAATTTAAATTTTCAATACAACAATTTTATATTCTATATATTGTGCGAAGTATCATTTTGAATTATATAAATTTTAATAATAAATTCAGTCGTAATTTCTCGTTATCCTTAATCAGACATGCAAGTAAAATAAATTATTGACGACAAACGTCACACCTAACTGACTATTTTTTCTGAATACGGTAATAATTATATGCTTTTACTATTTTTAACGTAACTCCAACAGTTAATCAGCTATAGAAACGTCCGCGTATCTCACCTGCGGCAATTT
This sequence comes from Deilephila elpenor, assembly GCA_949752805.1. NCBI lineage: Eukaryota > Metazoa > Arthropoda > Insecta > Lepidoptera > Sphingidae > Deilephila > Deilephila elpenor. The sequence continues at coordinate 8,261,328 of OX457107.1, read as the reverse complement.
ATGGTGTTTAATTTTAGACACTACTCACCCACCGAAGTGCAAGAAAACGTCAATATGTTCCACTTAACTGTAAAAAAAAACCAACTGAATTATAATTAAAAGTCTTTCAAAAGAATTATAAATACTTCATTCTTTTAGACACTTTCAATTATGCGAGAATTTACACTCAATTGACGCCGCATATGAATAATAAAAGTTACGCAAAAAAACCCAGTTCCTGACCTTTTAAGTTTTCAAATGATATATTTGTGTAGTATTTAAGTGATATTTTTAAAATGTCTATGTTAATGAAGCGATTGTAAGCCTTATCTATTGGATTTACAACGTTTTTATGACGCCAAACAACCGTAACTCAAATGTGTTTATGAACGCAGGGACTGAATTTATGTAGGTACATCGCATGTGTACTAAATATAAACCGAATGTCCATAACATTGTATATTTGGGGCGAGCATTACCTTTAAAACCCACCTCCGTTTTTATGAATAAACCTCAAAAGCGATGAGAACAAAAGGCACACTGAGGCTCGTACGCGATGCACAAACGACAGTGCCCCCCAAATCGATATCGGACCGTTCGTACACTTCACATTTCCCTTTAAAAAAAGTTTAATATTTGCAGCACGGCGAATTTAAGGAGCTATAAATTTTTGTCATTAGGATAATAATAAGAGTCTGAGTGTTGTCGCGGGAACAGGATGTTATAATGTCTTTTGTTCGACTCTTCGTAACTCGCATACCAATGATCTCACAGCTTAATATACATACCTACATTTTTTTCCGATTGCAGTATTATCCAAGGCTTTAACACGGTTTTTTGATTACTCCATAAAACAAGCCACTTAACAGCACCTGCGATACTTTAAAAATGTTTAAAACGTATCGGCGAGGCGCGCGTGCAAATGTTTGCCCCTTAAAGTGTCGGAATTGCTCTCATATTCTTATCACGTGGATATGTTTATTTTTCATATCAAAAAAGCGATGTCGTCGCGTCTCGAGACAGCGCTGTTGCGGTCACGGCGCGGAGTAGTATCGGCGGGTATAATTCACGGTGTAAGGTCGTGTTCATGTTACATCGCGCTATGCATTAATGGTTTACCACCGTGAGTCCGCAGCCCATCATTAGGTATTAGCATAACAGCACCTAACAAAAAGCTGGCAAAATGGCAGAAACTATGCATCGTAAGGCGGCGTGGAGAATCGTAACGACGGACGAGGGAAAGCCGCGCGGCCACTGATTTATAACTGCGTTTGATAACTTATTTGATCACTTTATGATGGCGAAAAGTGCCAGGAAAGCTCATAAGGTGCGCCGATGCAAATGGCGCGTATTAAGGCGGAGGTAACGGACGGAGGCGACTGTTACATACGCGTGACGAACCCGCGGACACCCTGCGTGTTTGTAACGGAATAGAAATCTTTAACAACCGTGAGGAGGCGACAAAACACAGCGCCGCGGCCGCTCCTCCCGCCACACTCCGCCACTCCGACACTCCGGCACTGCGCACCCGATCACTCCAAAGGTAAATGACTTTATAACGTCTCACTTGTGCGATGTCGAATCAAACCATAAGTAATGAATCGCCGAGCCAAGTGTAAAGAACCCATTCAAAGATCCCACATGACTCATTTAAACGTAAAAATAGCATAATAAATTTTAACAGCAGTTGGACATAAGACACGTTTATAATAGGAATAAGTTAATTTAAATAAAATGTAAGAATTAGCATGCCAGGGCGCGCGCGGATCTTTCCATTGTTTTCGCTAAATGACATCAAAGTTGTGGCGGCGATGTGTATTTAGCATGTGAAATAAAAATTGTTCAATGTTCTTAGAAATATGTACGAGTTAACAGGTGGACGCGCTGGCGGAGCAGCGCGGCGGCGGCGGCGCGGCGGGCTAGGAGTGCGCGACGCTCATCACTCGCGAGCCTTCGTCTAACTTATTGCGCGGACTTTTTCCTTCACGTCATGCGTGCTCTGTGTTCTAACTTCTAGACCGTTTTTATTACAATCTCATACACAATTGAATAGTGAGTAATGATAATACGCTCTCGAAACGTACCGTGATGTAAATTAAATTATTCCATATTATTCTATATCTGTTTCCAATAAAGGGGTCACACGAGCGGTCGATTTGAATGTCTCGTCACATTTAGTATCAAGCGAAAGAAATTGACTTTGTAATTTAACTTAATATAGTGTATATATAATGTAAATATTGATACCTACTCATACTATGAATGACATCACGGAAGAGTACATGAAACAAACAGAACATTATTCTTATTTACCTGTATACATTGAATTAGTTATTAAAATATCGGGAGTACGGAGACACAGCACAGAGGAAAGTTCTAAATATCAATACTGGACATTCAAAGACAAATAATACACTAAGTGCTAAGATAAAGTTTTGTTGCTCTAATATGAAGATTGAGTTATGAGAGAGAGAAATTGAGCGCGTCGGTAGAGTGATGTAAGCTTACGTGTGGATCGTATTCAAACTGTATATTTTACTTAAACAAAAGAGAAGAGTATTTTCAATAGTTTTCAGTACTGGAATTGTATTCATAATCGTATTCATATCGTTCAATTCATATCATGTCGTAACTAGAAGCTATGTAACAGTTCATACATGTAATAACGATCTTTTAAGAAAGCGAAAATTATTTACGGCTGCAGTACCGTTGAATATTAAATAAAATCTACATAAAATATGAGTCACGTTGCAAAACAAAAAAAGCCTTTTGTACAAAAACATGAAATTGACGGAAAAGAGTAAAAAATCTGGGTGATATTAAAATAAACGAGACATGCGTGGCGCGGCCAATGTTTGGGCTACAGTCACGTCCCGAGGTAATGACAAATTCGCTACCATTGTTGTTCACTGAGGATTTTTTCAACGCCCAAGGTTCTCGTTTTGAGTAACAATACAAACGTGCCAATAGCACAATTCATTCGTATTAATTAAGTGAAAAAAAATCCTACCTGAATTAAAGACAAAGATGCCAATCTGGTCTCAAATTAATTGATTTTGCCGATAAAGAACATCGACGCAAATGTGAGTGGACCAAGCGTTGACAATGTAAACAAATGTTGAAGGTTGTCTCAAACAATGAGTTATTACAATTAAGTATCTAGTTCGGGTCACGAGTGAAATCTTGTGGGGCTGCCCTCAAACCGTGGATGCGTGTAATTGCGATAAACACAGCAATTAAAATGTAGCCTGACGCAACAGTCATTAAACAAGAGCCGTCCGAAACGGACGCGGGACGGTAATTAGTAGCCGTTACTGCTGTCCTACTAAAGGAACTATGGCGCTTTACGCAATTATTTGTAGATTGTAGATGTGTGGGCCATCAGAAGATACTGTTTATAGCATAGGTGATGCAGATTAATGCCCTTATTAAAACCTAGCGAACCTTTGAATTTGTCTTAAGATGTCTAATAAAGTGTCAACGCGGTAAAATACCTGTCTGAAAACGCACATGCTTTCACATAAAACAGCTGACATTATGTGAGCTGTTGTTTTGTTAACAAAAGGGTAGAAATCACAGCTATCGGGGCGCCAATTATATCAATATAGATTTATATTATTGACTCGTAATAATCTCAACAGAACATAATTTAAGAAGAAACTTTAATTAATTATTAGAATGCTGCAAATTAATTGCTTACGACACCCATGTAAGGAACTATTGAACACGCGAAGAATCATTATGATCAGGCGAAATCATGTTTTATCACAAACTTGAATGCCGAAATATGCATGTCATAAGGTTTTGTGAACGTTAATTTACTTTATGATTTATAATTAAAGGTAAAGACGCCGACATCGAGCTTCAAATAATTAAATTCCTATACAAGGAGTAACGAGAATGTACTACAATGTGCAATTTCATAAATTAGTATTAAATGTAATCAATTTACGTCTCGATAATTTATTAAGCTAAAATACATTTGGGATCTACTACCACTAACATCGACTCAAACTTTAGACACCACACATTGCGTAGATTGTTTGTAGACTCGGTAGCTGTCTTAAAGAAATACAGCAATGGTTAGAGAATTAATTCAGTGAGGCATTAATTATGCCGCCACGTAGTTTCCATTAGAGCACTCATTAAGTGAGTAATGGTTGTGTAAACAATGCAGTGGTGGAATCACGCGACGGTGACTTGCACGACCACCGTCCTCTGCCTTTGTATTGAACTAACCGTTTGTGAAAGTGAAACATGGTAAACGTATAATTATACTTGGTACGGTGGAAGCAATGTGTAATTAAGTAACGGGAATTGGACATGATTTTTGCCTTCCGAAAATTTCGGGGTCCTTGCATTTGTGAGGAGCTGTCAGCTTTATATTATAATGATATGATATTATGTTAGTACTGGTTTGGATCCAAATCGCTTACCATCAGGCGAACGGCTTGCTCGTCTCGTCATTCATTGCAATAAAAAAAAAAAAAAAAAAAAAAAAAAAATATGAGTATTGTATTGTATTGTATCAGCCCATATACGTCCCACTGCTGGGCACGGGCCTACTCTACAATCGAGAGAATTGATTGAGAGTGGTTAGGCCATATAGTATGAGCATATATATGAGTAAATATATATATACTCATATATATATATATATATGTGAGTGCCTTCGGGAAATAGGGTATTCTTGGAATAAAACTAATTTTTACAGATTTTATCGCGGTTTGGTTTAATTTTCTCATTTTTTCTTCCCGACGCGACGTTTCGATTGCTTTACAGCTTTCGTGGTCACGGGGCGCACTTCTCATTATTCTTAATCTGGACTTAATCGGTAGTAATTGATAATCGTGTTAAATCCAGCGTCAACATTTCAATATATCGCGGGGCTTCTAACTTCGCTTAGGTGCAACCATATGGCAGTAACAAAGGTTTAAATACTCCGATTAGCTTAGATAGATAAGACACCATAAAATTTAGGTTGTAGGTGCTAGAGCTCTCGATCCAAGATTTATACTTATTTAATTTCTATGTAGTAATTCAGATAGTATTACAAAATAAACCAACTAAATCTTTAGTAATAATGTAAATATACGCCAAATTGCTTAATAACTGTCCAATAGATGCGTAAACCAATCTTAAGTGTTTAATGATATTTATTATAGTCTGCAATCACAGTTTATAGGTACTTTGTTTGCATTAATTGTGAATTTAATCTAAGTATCGGACGACCTTAAGATGCAAGTGGAATAGAAAATGATACAGCACAAAAAATAAATAATTTAGTACGGAATTAACAGTTTAAAGACGAAATGGCTTCGATGAAGAGTAATTTAGAGGAAATGTGACTGGGTTATGTGATTGTAAAATCTAAACGACATACGTAATAAAATGGCAAAACTATTGGGCTATCGATTTTCGCAGATAATTTTGTTAAAGAACCAAAAGTTTAGATTATCTAATTGTATTAAATTATACATTTGATCGTCCTAAATATTTCCATAAAAGTGACATCAAGTTTAAATTTAGTCAAAGTCCCCATCGTGGCGCAACACGTGATGAGGTCATGAATAAAGAAACTCGCCCAGAGGGGGCATTTTGATTTGATACACTTATTGTAAGTCCCGTTGCCTTTGCTAAATAAAGAGAATAAATAAAAGAACTGGTTCTTAGGACAAAGGGCCCTCATAATGAGACCAGCATATTGTGTGAAGAACCCTTGAAATCAGCTCTGATATTGTGACGACAATATGTTTTTTTTATAATGAGAGCAATTTTGCTAAGACTTATAACACTCCGTTGCTCGTCTGAGTAACTTGAGTTCAAGTTTTAATAAATGGGGGTTGATTTCATACAATTTGATATTTCTTTAATTGTATTATTGTAAGTGATTAACCAAAGAATGCACAAGTATAAAAAAGTCCAAAAGACTTTTATTGTCTCTAAATTTCCCAGAACTTATGTATGAAGTGCAATGTGCAGTAATTGAATCACATGTTAAAGAAACGCTTAGCGGTATATCTACTACGTAATAGCGTGATGAATTAACAATCCTATTTAAGACTACCAAGATAAATCTTATTTTGATTTGGAACAGCAAACATCAGAAGAACCAACACCAATTACAAACTTTCACACGGTATACGAAGATAAACGAGATCAAGCAATCTCCATGCCGTCTAAAACAATAGAAAATAATGCAATGGTAATATCCAATATCCGTATGGTGAAGGGTAGGGCGATCGCCTAGACGTGGACTTCCTTATTGCATTAGCAGTGATCGCTTAGAGGAATCGTTCAATCAGATAACAATCTCGTTCCCGGCCCAATCTCGACTAATCTGGACTATTTAACGCGACACGATGTGCTCAATTAGGATATGTTGGGTATGCGGGCCCCTTCCTCGTTGGGACTGGGGACGGTAATGCGTTGTGTGTTCGCTAAGACACAATTTAGTCAATAGTTTTGGGATTATTGTGCACAATATTTATTATTTTGGATATAAGGTAAATCATTATATAGGTATTGTGATGCTGCAGAAGCTGAAATTAGTTACTACGTACCAAGTAATTGTACCTTACTTTAAGATTTAAAGAGGTTAAATAAAACTATTTGAGTTTTAGATAATGATGTGATTTATAACACTGTACAAGAAATATGCTGAAGGAATATCGATTTTTCAGTACTCACACCCCTTCTACATAAAATATCAGTATAGCTATTAATCTCAGTTCGTGTATAACCTTAATACAAATTGCAAACTCAAAACTCCGATCTTTTGACTGAATATTGCTACTTTTGTACACCAACTCTGGCATAATGACTGAAAAGCCGTTTATGAAATGAGATCCAGCAGCTTTGATCTCCTAAAAAACACGAGTATTTGTCTGATCAAAAAGCATTTGTTTCGAATCAGGTTGTGAGACTGTGAGGCCCCTCCTGGTTCTGATAATTGCACAAAACACGTTCTTACTGAGGGGTCAACAATCAAAATATTGGGTGCGTCTGAGGTAGTGACTGAGTGTGAATCTTACAAAGAGTGAATCTCGAGTTCATGGAATCTTGCAATAGTTAGTTGATCTAATAAATTCTACAGGAATCAGGATTTGTGTGGGGTTGAATAATTACCCGGGATTCTAATTAGGCTCGTCAGTCATCACTTCATTGATCAATATCTTTGGAGAAATATAGAAGTTTTGATTGCATCTTTTCCGATATACAATATTATAGGCGTTCGAGTATGATTGGGTGCCAATCGTACTATGATGAGCCAACGTCCCAATGTTGTACTTTTCCTACTTTATTAGGGCAACAAGCAATCAGTACAATAGTTTCAGTGAACGGAATATATTCTTACACAATTTAATATTGACCAATACTGATTGAAAAATATATACATACATACATAAATGTCACGCCTGTATCCCTAAGGGGTAGGCAGACTTTCGATATCCACTTTGCTCGATCTGGACATAGTGCTTTCGCTTCGATTATAAATTCTCGTTGAAAAATATGTGGTCGTCAAAATGTATATTTTAGTTAAAATATACAAAATACACTCAAAATTACATTATTGTAATAAAATAGACATAAACCAAGTTGATTAACAGTAAAATTAATTGACAAAAAACATGACACGAATGGCAATAAAACCGAATTGCGTGTACGAACTAAACAAACGCCTATAACAAGATGGACATACGTAAACGCGTTTAGATATAATTTATAAGCCACCAACCGTCGCATATTTGTGTCCAAATGCATCCTACGTGATGAGCACCTAAATATTTTTATGTGGAACAAAACGTGGCGTAGATTTTAAATCCTCGTAATGCGCAAATGAGGTGCATTTACAACCACTTTTTTGTGTCACTGAATATTAATTTATTTTTTAGTATTTAGTACTACAAAGCGCAGATTTTTTAGTAATTATTTAGTAGATGCTACGTTTGACAGAAGGTAACTCCTGGGTAGATTATTGTCTTTTTATATAAAAAAAGGAACGTTTCGTTTTACAGACCTAGAATAATTGTAAAATTATTAATTCAAATGGACGGAAAACGCATATACTATTTCGGACACTTATAGATCCTTCCCAACCCTTATGAAATAGAGAGGTGTTTTTTAAACAAAAAGTTGTATCCGTCCAAAAACACCGTCAACCGATATATTATGATTTGATAGTTTGTCTAGCTTTAGATACATAACAGATGCGACTTTCGCAATAATTCTTATTCATCGTCAATCAACAAGCTCTTAAAGACATTGCAAAAGAATCAAATTTAGGTCTATGAATTTAAAATATAGAAACGAGTAGAAATACAATAAATACGCTCCTTACAGTTATGAAATTTAAATTCATTGTGAATCCAAAATGTCTTATACATAAACACTTGACGCGCAATATCTGTATTGCAGATATGTATACATAAATATTTTTGCACAAGGTATTTTTACGGGGATTTACGAATTACAGGCTCAATGAGGCGTTTATATTTGATTTTTTATGAGCTTGACGGATATTTTCAACGCGTCCATCTATTTTATAACGCTGTGTATTGTAATTTCAATCGATATATTACTTTATGAATATAAAGCGTACGTATTTAACATAGGCATATCGACGAAGGGTGCTATGAAATATCACATGTAACAGAACATCGAGAATATTTCCACTATGAATAGTGTAAATGTGGCATATCGTTTGAACAGAGCAGTCATAAATACATCTCACAGTCAAATCTTAAGGTAATTTGTGACGATTTTGTAGCTCATTTAATATGCAAGGAATATAAAGTACAGTGGAATCTTTGTGAGGAATAATGGTGGCAGCTGCAAATCAACATCATCTGACTGTCAAAGTGCGGACATGTTGGCGTCATGTCACCGGCTTGTTCAATATTAGAGCCGACCACTTCGGCCCCGGACGCCGAAGCCGAAGCCACTGCTATTACAACAATTGTGACGTCAGTTATCGCGGCATAGATAAGAAGCCAGCACTGAGGGTAGTCCCATGTCTGGACCAAATGTTTATTTGTTTGTATGTTTATAATGGAGCAGATAAATTAACATAAGAAATTTTTTCATATAACATCTCGATGATTTATGTGACTTGTATTTTATATAATTTTAATAATTAGTTAATTAAGTTTTTTTCTTTTATTGAATATGCTTAAAAATATATATACATATTTGTTAGTAGGTAACATCGAGAAACCACATAAGTTTGTATTTATGCTACCAGAGTTAACATCGAGGTTATAAATTGAATAAATAAATAAGTATCGAAGATGTCTTTGAATGAACGTCAGAAATGATTATTTACAGAATACAACTTTTGTACTTCTAGCGAGTAATACGCGGTCTTTATTAGACAAACTTTCCTACGACTTTCCTCAAGAAATCAATCATGGAATTATCATATAATTATTAATGCATATTTTGATTCAAATGTGGTCAATGTATATAGCCCATACTCAAGAACTAAGTATGTTAAACCACATATATTTGAGACATGTACAACCCATATGTATACATGTGAAACTATTCACTCAAATTATTTATTTATAATTAATTTTCGTGCAACCAAACGAGGCCGAATATAAAAGGACCGGCCAGTTCTCTAATTATTAGTGCTGAAGGTATGTGAAATATGGAAGTGTCTCTATTTGGTCAATTATTATGTACATAAGTTCGCGTTATAGGTAATATTAGCATCGGCAAGTGTCTTGTTTACATAATAGACGTGGAAATCGTAAAATTGAGTGTTAGACAATTTGGGCACTGTTAAGTGTACTTTGAGTGTCTAACTTTCTATTTAACATTACCATTGTCTATTTATATTTTCCAGGGACGAATAACGTAAGAGTTAAATGATTTCTAGATTATTATTCTTTTATAAGTTAGTTAGTCTTATTGTTAGGCTTTGTTGCCTAGAATAGCAGTGCAAGGCGACCGCCCTTATTCCTCAATTTCTTTCCTTTGAAAACATGACTTTTCAGCCACGTAGAACGGTTTGGCTTATGATATACTTTAGTAACTACGTCAGCAGGGTGTTGACGTAGCCAAAATGCGCTCGTAGCTTTACTAACAAGCTAGGGTACGTTAGCCACGCAAGAGCGCATCAGAGGACGGAACATCAACGATCTACTTAATTTAATTAAAAACTTGTCTTCAATTTAATAGTCGCCGAGGCCGAAAACGGCTAGGAATACCTCATTATAATCACTTTAGTAAGACACTATGATGGATGTACTATCATGGTCTATGGTACTTGCTGTAAATACTAATATTCCAGCAAGAGCTACAGGATCTGCGATAATCTTGTTCACGGAACGAAGCGCAATCAAGATATTGCAAGTTCAGATTAAAAACAAGGTTCCCTGTAACTAATTAACATTACTACGTGTGATTCCTGTCTATAATATGGTTAAGCAAGCCTCTATTGTCGATTCGTGTCATCAAGCATTTCTGCTCACGTAAGTGATGAATTGTACTTAAACAAAACTTCACATATGTACAACAAAAGCCGTTATTTATGTGGTCTTTTTATTACCTTTGATAAAAGTATCGATAAGTGAGGCTCGTTGTGTGGAATTCACAAACGCTGGTGATTCCACCTCCACAATGTGTTTATATTTAGTTAAGTCCGAGGATTATATCTGATTCAAATTATTGTTCTCGAACGCAGTATTATATTTTTTAGTTGGAATACATTTTAATGCTTACAATGTTTTTTTTGGTGCCTCTTGGTAATTCTGAAATGTATTCGTGCCTTGGATATGTTAGTTGTTGATACGAGTGTAGCCAATTAAAGTCTCCAAAATACATTGAATATTAGTTCTATGAAGCTTACAGTTCACCCTGCAGTTTGAGACTGTGTAGACTATAACTTAAGACTCCTCTTACAATAAAGGTTGCTCATCCATTTTTTTGGATTGATTAGTAATCGCATTTTCCAAAAAGACCTGAACTCAGATAAGCAGCTGTTATGGGATTATAATTCATGTTATGCCAATCAAGTAATAACAATCATATAAAGAGTAGGTAGAAAAACGAAAGGAACGCAATTTTGTCTTTTTATATTACAGGCTAGATTAAAGTCCTGTATACATTTTAGGTATTTTAAAATATTGCATGTTGTTTATTAGAATATGTTACACCTTTATAAATATTGATTGTTGAGATATTAGGTATTAGAAAAAGTGTGAAGCGATAAACAGAAACCATTAATAGAAAACATGCAAATCTAAGTAGAAAGTATTGTAACATTGAGAAATAATTAAGCCGCAACCTCAATAAGCAGCCAAAGCGCAGATATCTTCACTCCTCACGTATTTATAGTGGTAATGAAAATATCGGGGCGGGCCCGGCACGAGCTCGTCGCTAACCACCGCAGAAACATCTGCTATGTGCCACTTCTAACTCACTAACATTCTTTACAATTTTCAGACTTTTTTACTTATTTCCAACTCTCCCTATTAATTTAACTTTATGATTGATTTCGTTGCGGGTTAAAGACAAGTTAGGCATTCCCGAAGTCTCGTCGAGCTTCAGTGCTCGGGGCCATTAAAATGCGTGCCACTGTTGATCCTGGCTTACATGAGTTGCAGTGGCGGGTGTGAAGATGGGACAGTCTCCTTCAAGACTTTTCTTATAACAATGTATGTAATCTCCTGCCCTTGTCCTAAACTTACATGTAGCCAATTTGACTTTTTAAAAATACTTTCAGATATAAAAGCATATAATGTAGGTTCGGTGCGACATGATTTTTCAGCCAAGTTTGCAGCATTATGTGGCTGGTTACTTAAGGACAGGTTTCTGCTTGACATCAAGACTTTCGAAGTTCTTCTAAAGATCTTTCAGGTATGCAGGGTTTTTGTCAACGTATACCATTACCGTTGAAGAAAGGGAGCGGCAAATCACTAAGAATATACGCGTTTTAGTTTATTTGAGAGCAGATAAAAATTAACATGATTTTTAATACGAGTAGAAGAGCTGAAGTTTTGGGGCAGATTCATCAATTGATCAGCATGATCGGCGTGGGTCGATTTAACAATTGTATATCTAGTAACAGCGATCTATACGCTGATTATGATAAACTGGGTCTTTTAATGCATAATAAAATGTTATAGAGGCTAATCCGCAGAGCCATACAGCACAGCGCAGTGTCACGACGCCGGCGCGGCGCACCAGCACCGCAGGATAATTATCACTAATCTCCGTTGTTTCCCTTTGTTAGTGAAACGATTAAAATAATAATCACGACTTTAATACACAGTAATGAGACGTTCCCTTCCCCGTTCTTGTAATCAGGTATCAGCGGTAATAAACGGTTGTCTAATGCTCTAACGGATTTTACAATGGTCGCGATCTGTTATTTCGCTTGGTTGTAACACGAGCATTACTGCTCAACTGGTGTTTAATCAAATGTGCTAGTTAGCTTGCATTGTCACACCGGCAATTAGCTTGAGACAATTGTGTGTTTGTCTAAGTGTCACTTACAAGTTTTAAGTTTGTTTGCAACTATGTAGCGAGATAATTATAGAAACGACCGATTTGTTAATTATAGAAGTGAATGAAGTAATGCATTACAGCGATACGCGTACTCCTGACCTAATTGAAATATTTATGACCTGTGTGTGTCAGTAACTAAGGTCTAAGCAGCTCTATTTCAGCCAAACTTGAATTTTTATACAAATGCCTGCTCTCTATGATACGGAATCAGTTTAATCAATGAGCACATAACTTAGTTTGGTAGCAGATAAACAGGAATAAATGTATCTAGGTATATTAAATGTCTCAGCATTTTCGTCCGATGTTGTGCTGGTAAACTATCACATTACTATACCCTTTTACTACATATCGCATTATGGTTATTGGCAAAAGTAAGGGATAGTCTAGTTGGGACTGAAAGAAATCGACTAGAGTCTAGACGCAGGGCGAGCGTTCGACCCCAGAGCAAATATCCCAGATATTCACTATTCTCACGGAATTTACACAACACAGCAACCTTTCGTCATATTTAGCTAAAGAAATGAATAAAAACCTGCTAAAATTTCAATAGCGACACATCAAATGTATTAATATTTGAGTGAGCAGCAAATATTGTGTTGTGGGATTGAGAAGTCCCATGTATTGCCTAATATGAAATAACACATCCCACTAGGCTATGACTACGTGTGTGGCTGTTGATATACTTATTATTTGAAGTAGAAAAGAGTACACGAGATGATTGTTGCAAGCACTCAGAGTCCTTAACCAATTTCCTTTGCGTTCAATTGTAACTAGAGCTACTTTCGCACCCATCCATCACAGTTACATCTTAATGCGATATTGTGATTCGTAAACAGGAAAATGTGAATGTAATCACGAGAAGTATTTTATAGTAAGTCAATAATGTCAATGACTGTCTTGGTGGCGTAGTTGTACTACGGTACGATTACAAAGCTGAAGTCTCGGGTTCGAATCCCGGGCAAAATTATATTGGATTTTTCTATTCATTATCAGCCCGGAGTCAGGAGTTTATGCCCGCCCCCTATTACATCGTGGGACGGAACACACAAGGCGAAATGTGGGTGTCCTAGTAGCACCTCTTCCTACCTCTTCTGGTAAAAAGGCGTGAGTTTATGTATGTATGTATGTCAATAATGTCATTTTGAGTCAACTTTCTATTGGTTTCTAAGATTTGCATATACGAAAACATGGATATACCTACCATCACGGGAAAACATATTACACAAAAAGTAGAAAATATCAAAACGTGGGGCAGCTTCCGTGGCGCAGTTGGTTATGACGCTGGTTGCTAAACGAGAGGCTCGAGGGTCTATATTTCTTCAGGAAAGGGGTATTGGGCTGTAATTCTAAATTTTCTCTTGTACCTACCCAATATTATCATATCTCATCTCTTATTCGAACCCACGTCACCTCAGTTCGTTGGTGTAAAATTTCGTTCTACCAACTAAGCTACAGGCCGCTTCGTTTGTTGTTGTGTAATTATATACGGGCTTTATCTGTTATGAAGGTGAGAGATAATTATTGTTTCGCATTAAAAACGGTTTCTAAAAGCCTTGTTTGCGAGGGAAAGCGAACTTTGGTGTTGCGTCATAAAAAAGAACCTATGATATTTTCGGCCAACAAAAAAAATCGGATGTTATGACAAAACGATTGATTGTGAAAATACGATACGATTATGAACTTCATACTTACAATTCATGTTAAGCCTGTGTGTTAAACGCATGTAAATAGATTCTGTTCTAATGTCAGGCATGCATCACTTATTTAGGGTCTAACAAGTTAGTCATTATTCCTAGCTAATATTGTTTTCATTTACAAAGTGATGAATTGAGTCCAATAGAGACTCGTCACGTGGCAAGGTGATCTAGCTCTACATACAGTTTTGTTTGCTCTCTATCTATCTATTCAGCCACAGGAATTCCACTGCTGAACATAGGCCTTCCCCAAGGATCTTCACATTGATCTGTTGGAAGCGGCCTCCATCCAGCGAATTCTTTCAACCTTAACCAGATCGTCTATCCACCTTGTTTGCCTTTATTTAGAGAATATTTGTGTGATCAGTTTCATAACAACAAGAGGTGGGTACATATAATGTTTGTATAATTAATAGCACTGAGAGTAATTTGTCAGATAAGAAACGGTCATCTCGCGGCGGACAGTTCAACGATGGTATTTTAACGCTCTATGAAGCAAACAAAATGAGCTCCAAATGACCTCCGATGTTGAAACACTCGCAAGAAGCGTCTATTGTTGTCGGCCCATCGTGATGTCGCGTTGATTAGAAATGCGCCTACCTATAAGTTACGTTGCTCGCATCACAAATCAATTTCACAAATTGAAACATGACTGTGGACACAATGCTTGTTTTTTCATCTCTGCTCGCCTCCCCATTGACGTAGGTGATTGAACTTCTAATTGGCAATGAGAACTGTCATCGGATACGGTGCTTACTGAAGTCACGATATTAAGGAATTATGTATTCCATTTTGTGTCGCGGGGTGGCGCTTGCGCTCTTGTGGCTTAATTACAAATCGAATTATTTTATTCAATTTCCTTAAACTTCTTGTTAGCTTTGTTGTTGTATAATAAGAAAATGACACAACAAATTGACTGCGTTGATTAAGCAATTGGCGAAAGTGAAATGTCAAAATCTTGGTTCATTAGAATCACAGAATTAGAATGTACAATTAAAGATAGAAACAGCAGACGCTGTTGTGAAATGAAATAACTTGATGTAATGTGATTTGGTATTATTATGAAAATGATTATAGATGAGCAACTACGGAATATAAATCATGCATATCTGAAACGTTTAGGCAATTATGTTTAGCCGGCTAACGTCGGAGCTACTATTAGCATGTTTTGTATTCTGGAAAGTAAAGTAACTGTGTGTGTGTATTGTGTCGATAAACAATATAAATTGGTTGGTGACGTTAAATAGGTATATTTTTTCGGTGAATTCCACAGCGTCGTCACACGAGGCAGCCTACCACGTACATTAACGGTAACCTCATTACGAACGGGCACGGGCGCGTTGTCTCAAACAATTTGAGATGGTACAAAATGGCGGCCGGTGTAAATTACCATATTTTTAGTAAAATTGACACTTGGCCATTATCTAGTGGTCGGGCACCGCATTCAAGTCAACGCCCTCAAACCATCCGGATCTAATTACGTAGTGTCATTAACATTGCGGAGACGGCACGTCCGCCTAGGAAATGGAATCGAATCATTAGTAGTTTGATTACAAAAAAGGCTTAATAGAAATATAATAACGCTCGCCGGAGAAGAAATTGTAAAAAGATTGTAGAGCGATCCAATAATTGGTGGTTATTTGTCGATACGGTTTGGAGCGAGTAATGGGTTGGGACCGGTCGACGTGACTGCAGGGCTGCTGTCCCCGTGCTGGGCCCAGCGTGGGATTGCGCTTTAGCACAATTTGCACGGCGCCGAGCCGCTCCACACCGACCGACGTCTGCACATTATCTTTATTCTATTTCTAAGTGTGAACAATTTTTTGATTGGAACGGCGTTTGGTCAGAAGATTCGGCTATGTTTATATAATTGTCTTGTTACTAGCTGCTACCTCTACCATATGATACTGTTTAATCACTGAAATATACGCAAATCTATACTACATAGGGGTTGGTAGAGACGCAATAAATGCACCAATATACCATACTACCTATACGCATTTTACAATCATCAGATTTACTTAAACCCAATGCACATGGACCATGAATCGTGATGTCCTAAATTCGATTTTCAACCAGAGAAATCAGATCGTATTAGAGGATTTTTGATTTGTTCAACAAGATTTAAAACATGAAGGTTTGTCATAACACAGTCTGGCGGTTTCAAAATGATAAGGCAAATCTTTCTCTAACATCGTTCTCGCAGTACGGCCCAAGTAAAAGCAAAAGAAGAAAGTTTATATTTTTATAAAGCTCATAAAGATATTTTAATTTAGATCGCGTTAGGTGATCTACTTACTTACGAATACTTAAGTTAGATCTATAATCTTTAGTGTTGTTTAACTGAACGTCGCTGTTGTGCAGACTAAGAATATTATTAGCGTTAAATACATAGGTGTTCTATTAGAGCAATGAGTCAATGGTTTAATTTCGCATAAAGAACTTTAAATGTGATTTCGTATCCTTGATTGCCGGATCTAAGCTATTTATTATTTTAAGCATTGATATTGTTTCGAAATTACATACATACACACTCACGTCTTTTTCCCAGAAGGGGTAGGCAGAGGTGCAACCAGGACTCCCACGTTTCGCCTTGTACTTTCAGTCCCACGATCGATTTCAGCCTATCGCCATATCGGGCATAAATTCCTGACTCCGGGCTGATAATGAATAGAAAAATTCAATATAATTTGCACACCACGACATTTATGGACAAGTCCTTTACGGTCAAAGCAGTTCGTTTGTGGAACGCGCTTCCTACTGTGGTGAGACAGGCGCAAACACTGTCATCGTTCAAGAGGCTTACTAAAGAACACTACCTCTCTCTTTAAACTGATTTTATTATTATTTCCTACATCAGAATTATCTTTATATTTTGTATATTAATTTATATATGTATGTATGTATGTCTATTTATTATGTATTTATTTTATTTGTTATGTAAGTATGTAATGTCTGTGTATTTATATTTATATGTTTAATTAGTTTTATTTGGCTTCCATTCTTTATTTATTTAATTTCTTTTTTACACTGCCCTCTGTTTCTCTTTCTCCGTCTTTTAAATCCATCCCATGGTTGTCTGTAAGACATTGCTTTATGCGATAAGACCGCCATTTGTACTGTTTTTTTTTTCTGTTCCTGTATTATATTTTATTGTGTACAAGAAAGATTTAAATAAAATAAATAAATAATAAATAAATAATTTTACTCGACCCGGGATTCGAACCTTTGCAATCATACCGTAGTACAATTGCGCCACCGAGGCAGTCGTCAGTATGTCTAAATTCTCTATTTAAAACATGCTTAACTGTATACATGTTTAGTGGTGTACTTACAACAAAGTGTTGCTTATCTACCTATCTGAAATAAGGGGCTATGAGACCCACGATGTGATACTTATTTGACTAACAAATTATTTATCTTGACTAGATTAGCGGTTGACAGCATTTGAAATATAAATACACTGAATAATTCCTTATGTCTTATAGGGTCGTAGAAAGAGATTACGAAACCTGAAGGAAGCAATAGGAATTGTTGGATACAGCCTGCTTCGGTACAGGTCGCTGTGAATTTTTTAGGTCAGGCCTATGTCGCAATGAATATTTTTTGATCGAGTTGACTAATACGAGGAGGTACACAAGAATAACTAAGGTATTGTAAACTAAGATCATAAAGTATTCTGGTAAACATAATTTGCGTAAAACCGCTATTCAATGACAGCGGACAATTCAATGGAATTTTGTTTTTTTACACAAATCGACAGACAGCCGTACGAGCGTGAAGTTCGCAAATAAAGGTTTTCGATAACCCGATTTCAGATTTACGTGTAAAAAAGCAGTTTACACGTACTCGCAGAGGTCATGGGATGTTTTATCTGAAATAGGTTCGACAAAAAAATATCTACGTGCGGTTTTATTTTGATATTACAGTTTTTAGGTTCTTGATCTGGTGCTAGGGTCACATAGATTTTTTCAATTTTTCGTGTTTGTTGATCGTAAAATTTTATGGCTTTAGTGAATTTAATTACTAAATATATTTTTTTCTGACTTGTTTTTTCAGTTATCAAATGTCTTCTGCATCGGCATGGGAATTTTAAGTCGATATGATAATATAATATTGTTAGGTACGATTTTATAATGGGAGGGGGAATATGTTTGGTCGTAATTCGTAGATAACTTACATAGGTACTTTAACAAGCGAGAAATTACCTGGGGCCTGGTTGAAGTAGAACCGAATAGTCTATAGTAGTTTAATAGTTTCTAATATTCACGACACAAACATATATTTCTGCGAAGTTAGGATTAACGGATTGGTATCTGTTTCAATTGTGTTTTTCAATAAGTTATTGAGGCCTTAATTAAATTCCTAGGTTTGATTGTTGAGTCAGGCAATCGATTTTGTAATAATTTTTGTTTGGGTATTTTGGTGATCCTACATCTTTTTCAATATAATTGCAATAAAAATAATTTCTCTATATACATTGGTGTTGAGATACATAATTATAGTGAATTAATTATCTAGTATGTCTCCTTTCGCGTTTCGTGAAACCGCGTAAACCGAGATCACCAATGAACGACTTATTTTATCATGATATTGATTCGAAAAAAAAGCCCTTTTGTTGTCCAACAAAAAGCCTATTTTGTAAGCACGTCCTATATATTGTGTAGTACAATAGTATAATTAGCCGGTTCACTAACGGGAACAATTTTTTATTTAACAAGATTTGCCTCATTGTGATGCTGTAATTTAATATTTTTTGTAATGAACCTTCGAGTGGGTGTTTAGAAAAAAATAATCGTATTGTGAATCATGGAAACGGCTCGATATCCCAATATCGCTTACATTACTTGCCTTTGAGGCGCCTTAAACCCTTTGAATTTCTCCGATACATTTTTGATGTGTTAGAATATTTGAGAGTATCATAAAGATAATTTTAATACCAAACTACTCTATGTGTAGGTATATCAGCCTTCGTACGGATTAATATGGTGATTGCCCAGTGGATAATGAATGCCCATTCTTTGAAAAATATTATTGACAGTTATTTTTACTTGTTCATATCTTTCTATAAATAAGTATGCCATTAAAAGGAACTTATTCAATAACTATCTCATATCAGGTCATTTTAATTTTTTACAATATTAAGGAAAACTTTACCGATTAATCATATTGTAAAAATCTTAGAAACAGGATAATCCTGCTTTGAAATCTATTCTAACAATTCACTGTAACTACTAAGACATAATCGCTGGGACAAGTGTACGAGTATCTAAGGTTAGAATAATAACTTGTTTAAAATATCATTGCGTTGTTTCATACTTTTTCGAAATAATTTTTATAATCTAGTAAGTAAGTTTCGGGCACCTACCTTTATCAAAATCACCCATAGTTGCCAAACAGCCGTTTACACCAACACAACAGTTCAGCTTATTCGTTTCAGTACTAGTATTTACTTGAATACTTACTATCGATTTTTATTTGCCAACTACCCACTAGGAGGAGCATTATTTTTTAATTACAAAAATTTACGGCTTTGGATACAAATCCTTTAAGCATTTTCTATTTATTGAGAAGTTACCAGTCTAATGAAATGATTTTACCAACAAGCAAAAATGTGATGGATATTTTATTAATAATATATATCTTTTGGATTTAGGACGGCGTGTAGTGTATATGTATTTCGTGTCATTAGATGTAACATTGACAGCTTTCTTCTCACAGTATAGGTTATGGGGCGAGAGGTCCGCTTTCCATTACTACACTAAACAAAGTATTTGTGTGACCGAAAATACCGAAGTCCGTGGAAACTTCTGCTACCCTAGGTATCTCATGTTGGTTCAGGACTATTTGTATTATTATTTTGTGTACTTTTTAATTAACAAGTACACAATACAATCTGTAGAATTGTAAATGAGTATATAAATGTAAAATGTCTCGGCTGAGGAGTTGCCAATTTCAACTATATCGATGTAAGAAAAGCTGTTGGTTTTGGTGAAGTAACTTCCATACCATGAAGAGAAAGATAGATATACTTACGTTATACATATTTTTTATCATTAGGAAAATTATAGGCAGGGCCCTGATATCTGAATACTCGACCGTTGTACTCTACATAAAGGATAATTTCATTATTAAAATAAATGCTGATGCTCGACGTCGACATTGCTGTTTTTGAAGTAATGTGCTAAAATAAATATATTTATTTTGATGTTTATAAATAATATAAAAAAAAACACAATAAAAAAGAAAACAAAAAGAAATAAATAAATCCCTACAAGTGGATAAGCAGAGGTTAAGTAACAAAGAATCAATTGTGCTAAACTTCAATGAAATATTTGAGAGTTCCTAATACTTCTTTACCTGCCCACATCCCACTTATAGATCACAACTTTTTTTAATACTTTTACCAGAAAGATTGAACTTACAGACTAAAGTACTATTTATTTGGTTTAGGAAAAATAATCATGGGTATAAAAATAAAATTACTTGTCAATACTTCAAACATACATGATTTTGCTGTTTGAATTTGTTTCAGCTATAGTGTATGTTGTCTTATCTTTATAATTATAGACGGAATCACACTAATCCAGAATTGCATTCTCAAACCACATAACAATAAGTCTTAAATACGAAATTGATTATCCATAGAACAGTAATATAATTATTAAGTAAGAATTAATACATTTTATATTCGTCACTGAATTACCACCAGGTTTATATAATTTGGTTCACCCAATCCCATGATGTTCCACGTGTCATTAATTAAATGTGATTGCGTCTTATTATAAAATGATATCCAGGCAAATACATTGTCAAGATGATTTACTTTTATAATTTAATGAGTAATTATAGTAATTAATCACAGTGGCGAGTGCCGTTACGATCGTTCTAATAGATATTACATACTAGCAATCTGTGGCTTTCACAATGTCAGCTATACTGTAAGAGTTTTCTAAAGAGATCTCCCACGAAGCGGAAATGCATAGATTTGAAGAGTGTATTTATATTTCGCATCTCGGGGCGTTCGTCACGTCCAAATGAATAAAGACAAAGGATGTCTCATTGTTTTAAGCGGACAGGTATTTTCTAACAATGGTGTTGCAGGGCTGTACAAAGTTTCAATTACCTCCTATGTTCACCTGCCCTTAAGTAATACGTTAATTCCCCGAGACTTAGCTGGATACTTTTCTACGTACAAAAAATAACGTTTGTTCAAACCTCTTTGTTACCTCATGTTGCATTCCACATAATTATATAATACGAACAAAAGAAAAAAACTTAGGATAAAGGAACCAAGGAAACAAAAACAAAAAAAAAACATAAATCAATAATATAAATATTGCATTTATTTCAACGAATTTTGCAAATAAAATAACTGTAGATAATAATTATAATAATACTATTCAGTTTACAAGACTTTCAATCTTTCTATCTAGACGATAGTTTAAGTCAAAAGTATACCAAAGAATTCGATCACTGGCTGGCACAGGTTTTGTTTCAAATAACTATTTAGTAATAACTTCATCTGAATAACAGTAAATGCAGATCGCACATAATTATTTTAAAATTAAATTATACAAATTAAAATAAAATTATTGGAAGTCGTATTGGAGGCAAATCAATATCAATATCGCACGCCAATCTACACGCGCGCACATTATCTACACGACAAAACAAAATAATAAAGTAAAACTAAAAAAGGACAAAAATAAATACAAACATAACACAAAATAAAAAGAAAATAATAACAAAAAAAACGATATGCAAATAAAGGCGTTGTAACAGAGGCGCGAAGCGTCGCGCGCGCTCTGGGCGGCGCGCGGGGCGGCAAGTAGAGCGGCTTTATATTTGCCACTGTTGGTATTTGCATTTGAAAGATTATTAGAGACGTATCTAGGAGCAGACGGAGATTAAGGCGAAACTTTCTACATAATAAATAATAGAATAAAGGGCGACGGGCGGCGCGTGCGGCGCGTCCGCGGCCCGCGCGAGCACGGAGCACGAGCGCGCCTCATATTGGTGGTAACATTCAAATTTGAACTAAATATTTGCATATCGTCTAACGCCCCGATCCCGAACAACTCTTATGTAAATGCATCGGGAGAATAGCAAAAAACTGCAGCCGGCGGGACCCCACACGAAACCCAAGACTTCATTATTATGTAAAGTCCACAAACTCCTAATGTTATGTCTGTATGTATTTTTGTGCTTTCAGCGTCGCGCCCTTCGGCGGGACGTCTGCGAAAGGTATGCGAAGTAAACTAATTAGATACAGTTATATCACAAGTTCAAAGATGCCTCTACGAAACAAACAATATATTTATTTATATATATACGTATGCGTACGAATGACCGCAACACGCCTCACGTAGTGTCAGAGACAATTTTACAGTGCACTATCGTTATAACTAGTAGTATACTATTATACGTAAATATTTACAGTGGAGCTCGGAAATAATAATTTACAAAACACTTGAATCCTACAAGGCACCTTATTTAAATAGTTATATAGACTTCAGGCTTCGCTATGACTTTACATAATAACTAAAACGTTTAAATTCTCTAAAATATATAATTTGGTTTTCATTACAATCCTACAACAATCCACAAGTCGCTAATACCTAATAGGAGTTTTAAATATGAACAACTAGGAAGAATAATATTATGCAACAGATTACTAGTCTATACGTCCACGTGGCGTTGGTTCTCTCTCGCGCCGGACGAGAGTCCGCGTCACGCGACTCCTCTCCTCGATCAACCGACAAACAAACACTCCGACATTGATGCACTACTTCTGAGAAAGTCTTTTGATTGGCGTCATTTAAATAATTGATTATTCATGTGGAGCGAAATGCATGTGCGCCAGATCGGTCCCATTAGATATACGACGTCCTTCACGCGTCCTAACTCCTACCATTGTTGTGTTTCGTTTGCATTTGAATAGTGGCGGGTTAGCGCGGGCCGCCCACCGGCCGCCGCGGCCCGCCTCCCGGGACCGCGATGACAACGCGACCACGCGGCCACGCGACACCACAGCCGCACGCTCAGCACCGGCCGACACTACCATAACCACTCCAAATATACTATTTTATTTACACCTTTAAGATATTATTCGAGGATTGAGCAACGTGCCTGCTCTTTCGGCTTCGTTGCTACACCTCCAGCGATACTTAGTAATTATTTGAATTACGAAATAATATCCCGAGATTGAATTGGTTCTGTACGTGCCGCCATTAGCTTTCGCATCTGAGCGACCGACTTAGCGCATATTTGTTTACAAGCGAGTCGGAGTGAATGACGCGAGACGCTCGTCCGTAATATTAACAGAAAAATGCGAGTGAAACACCAACGCCACATAGAAATTATATAAAATTGTTCCAGTTACGCCTAAACTTTATACACAAAAAGGACTCACTAGTAGGAAAATAGCAACGACCGTCACGGCACCAAATGAGCTTCGCTCTGACTTCAGCGTCCACTTAGAGCCGATTGCGCAATCGTCTGACAGAGCGAAGCTCGCCGCTGCGAGGTGCTACGAAAAGAGATCCAAATACGCTGGACGCGGGACGCGCCAGGCGCGGGATCGCGCTCAAGTAGTGCACTCACCGTTTCCGGCGAGCTGCGGCCGCAGGAACGCGTTGTGCAGGTCGCCGGCCATGCCGCTCTCCAGCCGCGCCGCCATCTGCATGAGCGCGAGCGTGCTGTCGTCGCCGCCGCCGCCGCCGCCGCTACCGCTCTCGAGGCGCGCGCGCACCGCCGCGATGTGCCCGCGCGTGAACACGTGGTCTTGCACCGAGTACTTGTGGCTGTACTTGAAGTCGCACACGCGGCACTCTTCCGGCGGGGCCGCGTCCGACACTTCCGACAAGCCGGCCGCCAGCCGGGCTTTCTTCTCTTTGGCACGGGCGTTTTGGAACCAAACTTGCACCACGCGCTTAGGAAGGCCTATTTCGCGTCCCAACGCCTCACACTCGGCCATCGTGGGGGTTTTGTAGTCGCCGAATAATGACTTCATTATTTTTACTTGCAGAGACGACATCTGCGTGCGATATCTCTTGCCGGGCGGACGCGGCGTCTGCTGCTGTCCAGCGGTGACAGGCGATGTCGGTTCGTCCTCTTCGTAAAACTCCATTGTTTCAGAAGCGGTATCGGACCGTTCATCTGCGTCCGATCCGGGCCGCGATAGATCGACAGGCTTGCTGAGATCTAAAGGTATTTCTGATTTTCCATGTTCAGAACGTCTCTCAGATGGGTCAGTGTTGTTTCCGCCGTTCTGTTGGGCGGCGGCGTGAGCCTGTAGTTCACTAACGTATCGTTTCATTGACTCTTCACTGTACTGTTTGATAAATTTCTCCATGTCTGAGTGAAAAGGCGGGAAAATAGGGGGCAACATGGGAGCCCCCGCTTGCGAAAAATTTTGCTGCCGGTCACTTTGTTGGGATCCAAAACTGGGAGTTGATTCTGTGCTTAATTCCTCGTCAGGTAGCGCATCGACATTGATTTCTCCGCGCGCGCACTGGTCTGCATGTTTTGTACTAAGATGACTCTCTAGAGCGCTTTTTACTTTAAACAAGGCGGGACAAAACGGACAACGCTTGTTTATGACTTGTGCATGAGCACGAAACTGTCCTTTTCTCTCACGAGCTCGTGTGTTCTGAAACCACACCTGCACCACTCTTTTTTTTAACCCCACTTCTCGTGCTATGTTCTCCAACATTTTTCGCGATGGATTCGATTCAATCTGATATTTTTGGTATAAATAATCAAGTTGTTCAGGTAAAATTGTCGTTCGTAGTCGTTTGTCTTTAGGTTGTTCCCCAGTGTCCGTTTCATCATACTCGTCAAATTTTCTTTTAGCCACTTGTTGATTGAGAGCCGCCACTAAAGGGTGACGCGCTTCTTCATTTCCAAGAGTGGCGTTCAGTTGTTGAAGTTGAGCGTGTTGTTGCAATATCCCAAAAGGGGAATCGGGTGGATAAGTCGGAAATAAATTCGGATTCATTATGTGAACTAGTTGATGTTCTCGCCATAAATCAAAACGAGGGAAGACTAAGTTGCATTTATCACATTGAAAATTTCCATCCTTTTCTTCTCGCGTCTGATGTGATAAAGGGGTCACTGGGGTCAAAGGGTTTGGGGGCGCTGGAGACACTGGGTAGTTGGGAGCAGCTGGGGTTGGGGTGCGGGGCGGTGCAGGTGACACGGGCACATGGGGATTATGATGTTCCACTGTGCTCGAGTTTGAATCTTCACTGCTCAATGTTGCTGCCACCTGCGCTGCAGCTGCCTGCGCTTGCGCTGATCGTTTCGCATCTTCTTCCTTAAAACAATGCGTTTTCTGATGCCTTATCAATTCATAGTATCTTTGAAATACTAGTTGGCATTTTTTGCACTGGTAGTTAAGTCCAGGAGTGCGCTGAAATCTATTGGCATCGTCTGTAGCGCCCGCGGGCGGGTCGGCTGCCGGTTGATTCTCATATACTTTTCTTGCTTTCTGTCGCGCGTTTTGAAACCAAACAACGATCACTCTAGGACTCAGTCCCAATAGCTTCGAAAGATATTCTAGATCATCATCTTTGGGATATGCGTTGTTTTCAAAAAATTCTTGCAGAACTTTGATCTGATAATCAGTGAATCTAGTTCTGTTGGCGCGTTTGCCAGAAGACCCCGAGCTGTTGGATCCGTTCGAGTTGCCCCCGGAAAGTCCGAAATCGGCCGGTCCTCTGCCAGGACTGAGGCTGCGATTTGGGGTCAAAGGTAGGACGTTCGGGGGCGCGGAGTTTGGGGACGTGAAATTTGGATTCAACTTCGGTGGTAGCATCGACGGATGTGGCGGCTGCGGTATGCTCGTAGCTGGTATCGAGTCCAGTTGCGACTGGATCAGAGAGTTTAGCGATATATGCGTTGGAGTTTGCGGCCGCGATATGTTCGGGTTGTCATGGTGGCTCGTGCTCAGAGCGGGGCTCTGTGATGGCGCTTGAGGAAACACAAAGTTTTTGTCCTCTTGATGTCGATCATCGTAGGAATTATATTTCTCTTCCATACTTGGTTCGTCACTGGGTTCGGATTTAACTTCTTGTGGATTCATCATCGACAGTTCTTCAGTTTTGGCCTTTTTCTCTGGTGGAGGCTTACCTTCATCGGAGCTCACTGATGAATCTAACGGCGTGACCTTAGCTTCACCTGTCTTCTCATACTCCTCTAGATTGAGGGTTGTTGATGGAGGATTGTTGAAGTTATAAGGGGAATCCTTATTACGTTGACGCTCTTTGAAGAGGGTGTTTCTGAACCAGTGTTTGATGACTTTGGTAGCTAAACCTGACTGCTGCGCCATTTTTGCAATGGCTTCATCACTGGGCGAGTTGTTGATATCGAAATGCGCTCGCAAAATTTTCAGCTGCTCATCAGTAATGCGAGTGCGAGCTCTTTTTTGTCCAGCTGCAGCATTTGCCTGCAAAGATACGATAATCTTAATATTTGATTGGGCAAGTTTAAAACTTTTGATTGTACAGACATACGACCACGTGTAAAGGGCGATACACAAAAGGGCTCATTTGTCTACAGCCATATTGGCCCTTATTGTGCACAGGTAACTTTGAATAACAACAGGAATGGTTAATAATAACGCTCAAACTCAGACACTTAACAATAGACGCTCTGTTGCTTTGTGCAAACAGATAACCAACGTTAAAACGACTTGCTTATCTCGTATGTCTGAAATGTCCTTGTTCGCGACAAAATTTACATACAAAAACTCACAGATATAATTACATCATGTGCTTATTGATTCACGTGTGTTGTCGACGCGCTTAGTATTCATACCACCAGGCTCCAAAGTATTTTAGTCAATGTAAAGCTTTCGCGAAGTTTGCCAATTCATTAAAGTTTTATTCAAACGCGTATATTTTTAAAAGTATTCTAAATCACAAAAATAATTTTTGAATTGCAACAAATATGCATTTTTGTCTGCATCCGCTATTATTCAATAAATTAGCTCGAACACATTAAGTATTTGCATGCATAATACGAGTATAGGTAAATTCAATATTGATTTATTTTAATGCATTTTGATAATATGAAGTATCAGAGAGTATTTTTAGATGATATTAACACTTTGTTTATATAATCGGCAACAGTATTACGTGAATCTAAATCAAGGGTATGTTATACAAAATTGTTATAAAACGGTTCGTATGCCTTTGATTCATTATGATTTATTAAACTAACGTTTAGATTAACGAGTTTAACGTCGATAGTTATCAAGTGTCATGTTTACGCATGATCTCATAGGTTATGAATAATAGCTGTTTTGAATATAAATTTCGTCATTTTGCACATCGGTGTGTATGTATAATTGATTAAAAATGTCTTCCCGAACATTAAAATGTCCATTAACTATTTAAATAGCCCATTATTATGTTAATATTATTGGTTTTAAGATGCATATAATCAAAAGTTCATTTACTTTAATAAATTATTTTAAATTCATACGTTGAGTATACAAGTTATTATCGAATAAAATCAAGTCGACAGGATAGTGTTTTTTATTTACATTATTAAACGGCCCGAAGTTTGGCGCACGATTTAATATATTAGCATGACAAGCCCACATGTAGGTTGTAATGCATAGATCCAAAAAACATAATGAATATTAATGGTCAGTTAGTAAATGAGTTGACATGCACTAGTGACTAACCTGCTGCTGTTGCTGGAGCAGTTGTTGCTGCTTAAGCTGCGCGTCGTGCGCGAACGACATCGCATCGAAGGGCGGTGGCGGCATCATGAGCGGCACCAGCGGCGGCTGCAGGTTCATCGCCGCCAGCGCGCCCACGTTCAGGCCCAGTGGCAGGCCCAGCGACAACATCTGCGCCACCATCGGATGGATCGTGCCCAGCTGCTGTTGTAGCTGGATCATGTTGAGCGCCGCCTGCATCTCCTGCACCTGGGCGGCTAGCAGCGCACCGGCCTGCGCGTCTCCAGCGCCGTTCGTGTTTTCATTGAAGTTGCCGGTGTTGTCACCGCGTGGAGAAGGCGACCTTTCGTCCTGCGGCGCCGGAGATGCAGCGCGCGGTGAGTTCGGCGCGCCAGATTTCCTCTCATACTCCGATTTGAACTGCTCCGCAAACTGTTCCAAAAACTCCAGGGGAACTTTGTCTTTATGCACTTCTTCACAATGAGTTTTTAATACGAACACACTAGAAAACTCCTTGTTGCAATGTTGACACGTCGACTTCGACTCCCCGTCCGGTGGTTTTTCCTCCGGGGGCGGCGGAGGCGGGCTGGGCGCGCGCGCAATTTCGCGCTCTTCTTGCATTTTTCTCCGTTGGTTTTCATTATATTGCATGACGAGGTCGAAGCCGAAGGTCTCCAGTAGTTGTTTATACATTTGTGAGTTCCGTTTGGGCGGGTTTCCCTTGGCGACCATCTCGTCGAGTGCGGCTGCCTCGGCTTCACCTAGCGGCGAGTGCGCGCGCGCATCGCTAAACGGGCATGAGGTGGCGCGATGTGCGTCGAGTAGCTCTCCGGTAGGAAATGACGCGTGGCAGCGATCGCACGAGGCGCTACCTGCGCGCGGGGACCGAGGGCTACCAGGGCGCGCGGGGGGTGACGAGCGCGGTCCCCCACTGCTAGTTGACGAAGGGGATGTATTTTTCGGCGACAACACGTCTTGTAAAATTTTTGCGGGGTCCTTTCTGTCCGGTTGTTCGACTAAAGGCCGTGTCAAATCCACTTGTCCCGCTGCGGCCAGCTCCTGCAACTTTCCCGCTCGCGTTTGATGCAGGACCGATCTCATGTGAATGTCGAGATTGCTACCCTGTGTATACGCCACTTTGCATATGTTGCACTTATAGCGCTTTCTATCGTCCTCTTCGCTCGAAGTGCTTTTAGGCGTCAATGTTAGGTTAGACGGCGCGGTGCCCGCTCCGGGCGACACCGGGGGGTTGTTGTTGTTTTGTTGTTCTTGCATGGCCCTTTTCAACTTGTGCAAATGACTTACGCTGTTGTAGTGAACCAGTAATATATTCTTTTGCGTGAACGATTCTTTGCACACATCACATTTGAACGGCCTGTTGGGGTCAAGATACTTTTCCATAGGGTACGTCAATTTCTCGCCTTTCCTATGTAATAGGGTTTTGTTGTGTGCCGTTAAATATGATTGACGAGTGAAAGCAACTTTGCATCGGTGACATTTGTACTTTCTGTTGGGATCATTGTATGAGTCCTCTGCCATTGCTTGCGAATTCAAGTAATCTTCCAAGAATTGTTGATCTTTATAGATGATGGAATCGTCGGAGTTTTCTGCATCATTATGACCAGACTCATCCGCAACGGTGGCACTCGAATCGCGGTCTTCCATGTCGGCCAAGTCATCATCCGGCGTTCTGAGAGCCTCTTTGCGCAGGAGCTCGGCTGTCGCAGCATCTAGTGCGGTGCCTTGGCCAGCTTGCATCAACGGGTTGGAAGCCAGACTTCGTTTGAACGCCGACAATTCCTCTTCGGAGAGTTCAGGGTGGGATGTCTCGACATGTTTTTGCAGCGCCAAAACAGATCTGAAGCTCCGCCCACATAGCACGCACTTAGTAGCGTCTCGAATAACGTGGTACTGAGAGTGTAGCTGTAACTTTTCTATCGTTTTAAAAGCTAGACTGCATTGATTGCAGCGATACTTGTAAACGTGTTTCTCAGATACAGACATATTGGCGATGGAGTTACGAGCGTGCGCTTCTCTGAAGTGGTTTTGCAAAGCGTGAGCTGAATCAAAGTATCTGTTACAGCCCTTCTTCCAACAAACATAACCAGGGCCTTGCGGCGTCTGTTTGAGTTCCAAATGTCCGGATTCGTTCTGGTGTTGGCAGAGCTCATCAACATTGCGGAATGTGCGGCTGCAAGTTGAACATCTTTCAGTCTCGCCGTCTGCGCTGCCCTCCGAGCGAGGCGATGAGATCTCGCGGTCTTCATCTCCCTGTCGCGAATCTTCTCTTTGCTGAGCGCCACCGTTTAGCCAGTGACTTTGGTCCACCAAAAGCAGCAGTCTTTGCAATCCCTCAGAGTTAACTGAATGTATTTGCATAACGTGCCTTTCGAGGGCCGGCCTTTCTTTGAATGCGTCTTGGCACAGCGGGCATATGAAGTGGCGAGCGTTATCAGCATGAACGGAGTTGACGTGGGCGTGAAGCCGGCCTTCATTCGTGCAGCTGAAGTTGCAATACGGGCAAGCATGCGGCCCGGGTGTCTCGCGCTCGTCGTCTCTGTCACTTGACCCCTGCTGAGGTTGTTGAACTTGCTGTTGTTGTTGCTGTTGTTGTTGTTGCTGCTGCTGCTGTTGTTGCTGATGTTGTTCTAAGAAACGCATCATTTTCTGCTCTTGTGTCAATTCGGGCTTCTGATCGATGGGTTCTTTATTATCTGTTGATAAGAACAATACAGATTATAATAATTAGGCGCACTCCTACCGCTGCGGAATCTGCGAACGGAATGGGTGTCGGTCCGCACGCCGTAAATCCACAATGTCTACCTTCGTCTACGTGAGATTTATCTACAAAAAAGATTATTTCTATAAATGAAGGTGACTATTGTTCGGTGCGATCGTTTGTTACTTTTCTGAATTGAAGTTAAAAATAAAATTCTTCTCTTTTATATTATTAGTAGGACTCGTTTTGTTTGCGAGGTCCCGGCAAGACAAAGGTATCGGTCTATCCATCCCGTCCGCACACATGCACAGTCGTATTTAATGCTAACGTAACAAGTATATTGTAATTTCGCACACAAAGAAGATACAGGACGAGCAAACAATCATTGTTCATTATTACAAAAGGTTTGGAATATTTCGTTTCGCATCGGATCAAATGCATCGGGACGTCGCGTCGCCGTGTGTGCGGCGGCCGCGGGTGCGAGCGAGACGGCGCGCGACATGTGAGCGAGTGCAATTATTATTTTGACCAAGGATAAGTCGGCCGCGGTCCGCGTGTGAAAGACGCTGGCCCGCATTGTTTACGCTCAAATAAGGTACGTGAAAGAAACAGCCGATGCGGGGACTGCACAGATTTGCTAATGTAACGTTACAATTATACTTTATTAGATGAGCAACTGACAGGCTGTCCGGCTATTGTGCCGCCTCGGGCTCAAAGAAAAACCGTAATCCGGAACAAATCTCGCAAACAAAATGTGAGTTCCTTAAGAATATGAAATATTTTATTGAAATTTTGCAACGATATAAATGTGAATTTAGCACGCAACAAAAACGCCACAAGGGAGCACGATTTTTCACTTAATTAAAAACACGAAATTATCTCACAGTCCAACGAATTTGAAACCAGTCAGCCCCTTGTCCGGGAACCCGTTGTATAGTTTTAAGCAGCCGAAACCGTTACATCTAATGATGGGGAGAGGGTATAAATCTGTAATAATAATCATAGCGCAAGTGACCCTAATGCCGAGTGACCGGTGGACGCAATTATTTATGATGTAGTCGCCGTCCCACAGTCTGCTAGGACGTAGAACAATGGCCAGGTAGGGACTCGTCTCGTCTGCATAAACGCCATCTCCAACGCTTTTTGTCAATGGACAAAGGGCCTTTTCTAAGGAAACACCACATCGTTATAGCGTCGTAAAGTAACCATTGTGCAGTGCCAGTTTTGTTTTGCGAGATTTAGGTCAGCATTTTTACAATGTGGCGTCAGGATACAATGGCCGCTATGAGTTCTAGCGCGAGTGGGTAAGGTCCAATTAATGTTTATCCCTTATATTATAATAAATTTAATTAATAATGTATATTTGGGAATTTCATTTCCTTTATTTCGTGTAGATTAATTAAACTTGGTTAAAAATACAGTTATGTGTATTTTGTAAGGATATTTTACATCACTCAATAATAAATTAACAACTGTTTTGTAGTATTGTTATGAATTATTTTATTTAATTACAATAAATTCTTAATATCTTCGATTTTCAGGCGTTTGAAGATTTTATTAATTGGTTTTGTAAATAATAAATACTACAAATTACTACTCCTATTAATTTTGATTAAAGATACTGTAAGCGAATAACTATTTAATTTCACAACTCATAATTGTACAGTAAAAATTAAGCTAGTCCCCGACCAAAATAAAGCTGATTACGCATCTCCGGCATTTGTTGGTTATGTCTTTACAAATTGTATTATTGAGGGGTGCGCGAAATGAATTAAATCAAAGACCGGTTTATATCTGGTTTTAATTGTTTCGACGACAGGGGCGGTTGTAATGAATGGGGAATCGGGGGCTTAAGTCCGATTTAACTTCTGACCAGACTCTCACAAAATGAGATGCGAATATTCTTTGTTGCTATGTGAATGTGAGGTACGACACATTCGCATTACCGTCAATGTGCCGTTTCACAACGATGATGAGGCAACTTGAATTCCGAATCGGTTAAATTCAACTCTCAATATCTTAAAAATAAAACTCATATATGGTATGATGTTATGATATTAAAAAATCGAATTGTCACCCGTTGGTCTTTATGTTTTTCTCATACTTTTATTTTTTTAAGTATCCGAAAATTTCGCAATATTTCAAGGTACTGTTTACTTTAACGGGAACACTTTGTACGTAATTTTAGTATAGTTGCCTTATCTGTTGATAAGGCAGTGGTAAGCCCCGACTCAGCGCGGCTCAGCGTCGTGGTGACAAGTGGCTCATCACAAGAGCCCAATGCTGGCTAATGCGCGGCCGGCACATACGTAATGCGAGTCATTGTCCCGGTGCGGTACTTATGGAAAATTCGCGTTCTCAATTCAAATCTTCATTCCGTCTCCTTCACTCGCGGGGCGGAGCCGCCTCCGACCAATGACGGCACCCGGCCGTGGCGACACCGTGTAAGGCGTACGTTATTAAAGAAACCTGTTCTAATGTTGCACGCTTTAAATTAAATTTTGTTCGTGTGTAATTATCTCATTATTGTGATTACGAATTCTCAGCTAAATGCTCGCTTTACATGGACATCGGGCTTTAGTCAGAGCTTGTCACTAATTGGGTAACTATAATTATAATTCAAATCTAAGTTGTATTTGTGGACCTCGGTTATTTATATTCAGATAGTATTTAATTGTATTAAACATCTTGTGCTTTCATCGAGACGGAATATTTCATAAAATTGTAATCTAGATACGGAGTTGTTTAGCACATGCTCGTATTAACAATAAACAAAATGTCGAACATGTTTACAGATACGACCGACAAAAAAGGAGTTCAGTTTGGAAAAACGCAGAACAAAATTGATTAAGGAACGAATCGGTTTAAATTGGAAACCGATAGTGACGTTTCGAAATCACATTCATAAGTCAACTCAATATTACTTTATCGATACAAACGACGGTAATGGTTTTGGTTGAATTAATTTTAATAGAATTTTCACGGTTTATAGAATAAAAATGTTAGGAAATGTTTTTAGCACGAGAGTAATAAAGAATAATATTGTATTGGTTGTATCGATGTAGTTTATCGTATTGTGTAAAGCGCCCTCTAGCGGTGAGAGTGCGGAAAGACAATATGCGCGCACGCATTGTACTGTTTTTGTGAGCACTTTTTATTCAACAGTGCAGTGATCTGTGACTCACTTTGACTGTTCCTAAATAGCTAATTACATTTAGCAGTCACAAAGACGGCGCCTAGAGGAAGTTCACGCCTAAACAATAGGCTAGTCATGACTGAAAAAGTATTTAATAAAGAAGTACTTTACCTATTATCACGCTAACGATCATGAAAAGGCAAACAAATTTCCTAAAAAAAAAACTAATGAATACATCAAAAATTAAGTAGTTAATTGGAAAAGTCAGTTTTCTTTTTGCCAGAGATAAAATCTTATATTTTAACTTCACGTTTGGCATCGATTGTGGATTTACGGGTGCGAATAGATTTTGTTGCGAGTACCAATAGTTCAGTGTTGTAAAGACTACTCACCGTTGTCGTGTTGGTCATAGGGGCTCGGCAGCTCCGGCGGCTGAGGGATCACCTGGAACAGCTCGGCGACGTCAGGCGTGGGGTCCTTGCCTTCAGACCGCCGCTGCAGCTGGTGTATCTGCTCCATTTGCAAATGCTTTACAGATCGCACGTGCTGCAGAAGCGGCAGACGATGAGGCGCGTTGAAACCACACAAAGCACACCGGTATACACGGGGACGCTCCCTCGGGATACGCGACGCACATTCCCGGATATGTCTTAGCAGGAGAGTGGCAGCTTCATGCCGCGCACCCGCAGCGTGAAGCTGCAACTTATGCGCGGAGTTGGTATAGTAGTCACACGCGCAGCACCGAACTTGCACTCCACCCACACCGGCCCCGGCAGTTCCCACTCCACCACAGAACTTCAACTTCCACTCGTTGCGAGGACCACCTTCTTTGACGTGGTTGACGTGCTGCAATCTCTGTAAATGCTTGTCTGTCTTACAATGCAGCTGGAAGTTTGCCTTCAGATTCGTCTTGTAGGTACACAGCTTGCAAACATAATGACCTGCAACCAGCGCCAGGATCTCTTGCTCTCTGATCTTTGTACGGTCTTGGGCCAAATGGTGACCTAGTGCCTCTAAGGAATCCGTTGAGAAGCAATTACAAATGCAACAGTGGAACGTTCTCTCTGGTTCGGGATCAGCTGGTTCTGGCGGAGGCTCCATAGCTTCCGGGTTTAGTCCGACGTCTAGATGGGCGCCAAGCTCTGGTGGCGATGGTCCAGGGCCACCAGTCATCAATTGAATCATTAAAGCCTGGTTGTACGCCATGTCTGCTAAAGCAGCTTCAGGATTAGATGGTGGCGCGTCTCCTCCGTGGAAGTGTAAAAGACTTTCCAGCTGCTGTTGACTTTGCTGTCTGTGGTGTAATGCTGACAGTGTCTGCATGTGTTTCACGTTCTGCTGTAATACTAGCATGTTATGTGTATGCTTTTCGGACGTCATATGTATTCTTAGGTTTCTTGCAACATTCGTTTCGTAATTACATACATCGCATCTGAATGTTGGTTTCGGCTTCTGTCCCAATGGCGAATGATGCGGCAAGGGCGGTTTGTGGCTGCCGGGAGGTGTATGTTGTGGCGCTGGCGGTAAACTGCCTTCTCCAGGGTTGCCACCGTTTTGCAATTCCTGCATATTGTTTAAATGTTTGTCAGACTGCATGTGTATACTGAGGTTACCTTTGGTCGTAGTGGAATAGTTACAGACTTCGCATCGGTACGGTTTGTATCCACAGGTGTAAGTCTCACCTCGTGCCAGCCGCGGGTGTGGTTGGCCAGCAATGCAGTAAATGCAACTCGTCTCAGCTTCCGGATGTTTCTCTTTCATGTGAATTTCTAACGTTTCTTGGTATTTATAATGCCAATTGCATTTTGGACATTTCAGTGTTTTGCAGGAATTTCGACTGTGCATTCCGGCCAGCGGACCGCCTAATCTTCCTGAATTTAAAATAAGTTCGCATTTTGGACAGTCGGCACCAGACGGCCGACCCCCTAGATGATCGGGACACACGCCTATCGTTGTTCCTGATAGGAATGCGGGCGGCGTCGCCTGGAACGGTGGGGATGAATTCGGGCTGGCACGAGGTTGTATCGAGGCGTTGATTGCATGAGGATGCGCCACGGAGATCAAGGAATGCTGTGGCACCATTGATTCGGCTAGCGATCTGGGCGGTCTCCACGCGTTCGGACTCGGCCTTCTGTCGTCGCAGGTCCCATTTGGTAGCATAGAGTCATTATCTCTGTCTGGTGTCATCAAGTCTTGTCGTTTGTCCATTGAGGGACTCGATAATTCTGACATGTTAGCGGGACTGCCAGATGTGGAAACACGTGGCGGCGCCGCAGCACCCACGGGTTCTAAAAACGAGACTAGTGCTTCCTTATCCTTACCAACACACTGAATAATAGCAGAAGCGTTCTCTCTCGATAACGCGTCTCTTTCTGATTCGAGTAATGATAGGCTGTGGTCCGACTGGGCGTGCGCCACAAAAGATTTGGCATATCCAAAACTCAATTTACATATGAAACACATAAGAATAGGTTTCACCGGCACGCTGACTGGACACTCGGCGGGTGGCGATGGCGGTCTGGGCGCGTCTTTACCTCCGCGAAAGCTGAACACCCTATAACTGTGCATAACGGGGGCGTCGGGTCTCGCTCGCGCTCTCTCTGCCGCCAGTCTGCCGTAGAGTGCGCCATACAACGAGGGGTTCCTCGACACGTAGAACGCACTCGCTATCTGAGGGAAGTCGAGTTGTTTCTCCACGACGTTGCTGTCTCTGCTGTCGACGATGCAGCCGGGCTCTATTTTGGGCAGCTCTGACAGGCTGGTCTCGCCCTCCGACAGCTCCGGGTCCTCGATGATGTAGGCGGAGCCGTCGGGGTTGTAGACGATCTTGCCGTCGAATCTCTCTACGTCGGAGGAGAGCGGCGGGGAGTCTCTGCGCGCGGTGAGGTCGACGGCGTCGGGCGCGGCGGGCGGCGAGGTGGGCGCGGGGGCGGAGGAGGGCGCGGGGGTGGGCGCCGCGGGTGCCGCAGGTGCGTTGCGCGGTTCCTCCTCGGGGCTCATGTCGCCGTCGTCGTCGGGCTCGAGCGCGGCGGAACTCTGCGGATCGTCGCGTTTACGGCGCCGCTTGCGCTCCGGAGGCGGGCCGCTAGCGGGGCCGCCGGGCTGCAGCGGCGTGGGCATGGCGCCGGGCGTCAAAGGCCGGCATCACATGCTCTCCTGCAACAAACAAAATACCTGTTAATTCTTGTACATTTAATATAACTCTATTCAACTTAAACGTTACCATTTAAAGTACAATAACAATAGATATGCCACAAACAAACAACGTGTACTTCCTATAGCAAAATTATAGCCATAATTGCATCACGTGAGTGCACCATTAACGGGTTGCCGTTTGGCGCTATCAACAATTACTTAGTGTAAAGCTCGTTAGTTAGACAATGCCGGCCCACCCAGACCGTTCCAAATACCCCCTATCTGTAATCAATCACCTATTTCTCACGGGCCAGTTTCACCCAGTAGGTTGAAGGTGACTGTTCAATAGATTTGTATCGGCCGTCCTCGAAACCGGAAGTAGGTGGGGCGACCGTTTGTGTCACTATTACTTGTTTGTCTAATGTGCTCTAATAGATTTTGCATTTGAACTGGCGCATACGAATGCTCACACGCGCTCTTGGATTTAAATAACAAACTGTATGTAAAAACTTTTAAACTGAACTCGATGTCGGACATCGCTTTATTAATTTAACGTCCCGAATGGGCCAGTTATCGCGCATGCGTGTTCCTTCGAAGATGCCTGATAACACTAAGTTCCCATGAATGTGTACTAGCTGAATACCTACTCAAATTAAAATAAACAGTAATCGTTATCTAACTGACATTTGCGCAAACAACTGCGATCAATTTATCCGTGTGACAGCCTGTCAGCGCTGTCACGTCGACACTATTACAATTAAGCAACCAACCAACTTAGAACCCGCCAAATATACGTGGTGCCATCATCAACTCAATCACACGTGAAAATAGTCCTTATGCCGTCGAAATAAGGCTCACGCGCGCAGCCACCAAACAAAGATGCATTCCGATACCAATAAACACGCAATCTAGAGTAAAAATTCGTTAAAATCGAGATTAAGCCGTCATCTGCGTTATCTACACTTATCGGCAGTACTTGTCCTACAAATACCTAACGAGGAATAAAATAATATATTGATTTAGTTGACAGCGCTAAGATTATCAATAAAAACTGTCACATGAGGAGGAAAAATAATTGATTGTTATCGTATTTTTCTGTCCTCGTAATTCATAGAAGAGTAAACAAGATTAGAAAACGCGACTAATTCTGTATTATTTAAAGAATTTGCGTCATTGCACAAAATATGCAAATTATCGAATCATAGATGACATGTTTTGTGCAATGTGCCGTGGTGATGTGACGCATGCGTGGGACTATAATTGTATCGAAAATTCTTCGAAGGAATTTGAAATGTAAATGAATTAATAGGTTGCTCTACAACATAATATATGTGTATATAAAGATAGCGTTTGGTAAATGAATTATTATTATTATGTAATTGAATTATATTCCAATGGAAGAATTGGGTTTAAATAGAAATATCAATCCTTTAATAAGATAGTTTTAGCCCTTAGTTCCAAACACTGGTTTAGTACGTGTTAGTAATTTCCATATAAAAATTATTAGATTTTTAAAATGCATGTTTCATCAGATGATATTCCATTGAAATTAAAAATGTTTTAGGTAGGTACACCACAACAAATATTTAATTATGAAACGAATACATTTTATCTACTTCATACACTCATGACGCATTTCTCATTAAAATTCCAATGAATAATATAGGATTTGGGCAGATAACGGTCAATACGGTATCACCGCAAAACGATTTCCCAAAGCACAGGATGTGAACATTGATAATGCATTATAACCTTGGTTTTTCTATAATTTATTATTGCCGCACCTATGGCTCTGTTTATTTTATTAACGGTCGAGTGTGGCCCTTGAAATGTTCGATAATGTATCGCGAGAACACGAGTCAATATTTGTTAAGACGATAGTAGTTGTATGAAAGAATTTCCTTGTTCGATCCAGTTAAATTTGTAACGTATATTTCATTGGCTCCAACTGTTGATTGGACGGTTGGGTCATTGGATCCAATGATGGCTATTCACAATTGTGGATAATAAATTTTAAACCACATCAGAGACTTTTTTGAATATTTTGAAGTTAGATTAGCAATCAAAATTTGTTGACAATTGTGTTTGTGAGACCGAAAAGTCTCTCGTAGTTTCTGATACCCACGACACAAGACTCGATCTTAGTGTGGGGTCAGGACTATGTATGTGACTGTTGGGTGTATTTATTTATTTATTTATTTATACATTCTCCGAAAAAACAGAAGTGGCGTCATTTACAAGAGTACACATTTTTGTAGTTTGAAAATTATACGTAATGTGTAATTACATTAACCGCAATAATTTATGATAGAACTGAGGTTTATTAATACATTACGTAAAGGCAATAATTAGAATGGCAAGATTTTTTGCGCAGTATTTTCCTTGTATCATAGCGTGTAGAGAACATATTACTAGTCTCTATTAGACAATCACAATTATCTGATAATTACTTGGATTTCAAGACGAAAAAATATTGAAAAATGTGACTCCAACGCTCCGTTCAATAAATGATGATATTTTTAAATGAAGGATATTGAGATCTCTATTTGAAACAAATATTTTTGATCACACAAAAGTCTTCCCAGTACGGGAAGTTGCGACCTTATGTTTACAGCTTGTTTTTCTCTGACATTGGATTGCGAAGGCCTTATTCTGAGAACTATTCCATTGGTGTTACGGTAAATGTGTCTCGTAAAGAGCACTTGGCCACTTGGCCAGGACGCGGCATCCGCTTCACCTATTAGAATGGTAACACGGGCGGCAATTAACATCTATCAGGTGACAAAGTAAAAAAGAGCAATTACATGTATAATTATCGTTGGTTCTTCTCGCCGTAGCAATTTGTAGATCATTTCGCACTGCTAATGTCTATGGAAATTATGCAAACAGCCAGTTTGTAATTACAGCCGAGGTGAATGCTCCGTAATGCTACAATTTGTATCTAACTCAATTTTTGCTCACGCGTCGCTATCCAATACAGAACTGGCTCTAATAAGACACGTGATGTGTCGGACATTACGTGTTGTATTTGTTTATTGACACGCAGAGTGCAGACCTCTCACTACCGACGCGCAAACGTATCATTACAATGAAGTAAAGTGCAAAATTAAAAGGCACGAATAAAAATGCCTCGACAATTTCTGTTTTGCAAGTGGTGTTTCTAAGTGACACTCAACGGCGTGAATGTTTAATGTGGCACGTGCTCAGATTCCCATCGTTCACAATCAGTGGTGTTGTCAATTTTAACTAATAAATGCCGCGATGCTTGCAGTAGAACTAATTTCCGATAAACACGCACACACACAATACGTTCGAGTGCAAATTATGTGTGTATGAGTGTGTGAGCGTGAGAAATGTACGGCGGAAACGAGTGAGCGTGTGTGCGGCGCTGACGCAATTGTGTGTACAGACAGACACACACACACACGACCCGCCCGCATCTAACTAGACTCCTATAATGGTTACAGCGGCTGTAATGAAGACGCGCTTTTCAATTCATTAATGAGGCTCCCACATTATTGATACCGAGTGACGGCTTTGTGATTGATAAAATGTACAAATCGTAGACTAATCCGACTTTCGAGTGAAAGTGCTATAGCAATTACTGAAGATAACGCTAGCAATTGAAATGTTTAACAGGTGAGGAACGATAAGCCACGTACATAATTAATAAAATCGTTCGCGTGAAAAGTCAATCAGCGAAGTCATTATGCAGCCCGTTGTGCGGAGATACCGATCTATGCATTCGTATAAGAATGTGCTATTGTAGTCGGAAACATTGTTTCTTTAATCGATCTTATAATGCATGAATGAGGAAACTCTTACTTGATTATAATGTGTCATGTTCTTTCTTATTGCTTAGTGAGAATAATTTGCGGTATACAAGAATTGAAAAGGAAATTTATTACTTAAAAAGGTGAAGAGTTATAAGCCATACAATTAATTTTGAAATTATTGATTTGTTTGGCTGTGTTAAGAAAATTACATTTTAGGAATTGATTTTGTATTTGGTACTATAAGAATCAATGTTCTTTTGAAATATAATGTTGGGACAATCATGTGGGATAAGGTAATTAACATGAACAGGATATTGCCAAAAATTGAAAATGAAGCAAACAAGGAGTTAAACAAAAATTAAGATGCGCCAGTAACGAGAGAGACGCGGCAAACTACGTCCATATTAATAATGGTACGTTATTACAGAGGCGCTCATTAAGTGGCGGCCTGGCCAGCTCGCGGCCCACGAAACCGCAGAACACTGCTAAATAATTACCCACCGAGAGCTTTCTTCACGAAAACATCGTAAAAGCGCATTAAACAACATCTACTAAGTCCGCGCGAGGAATTACAATAAATAAGGTATTAAGCCGACGCTGTCAGCCGGCGCGGCCAAAATGTCGAAAAGCGATTAATGGAAATAAAATTGAGCGAAGTCCGAGGGAACGATTTACTTAATACATTGATAATAAGTGCAGGGAATGTATGTAAAATGTTGTACGTAATGGAGGTAGTCTCGTTAGACGTGGGAACGGCGGTGGCGCACCGACGCTACACGGTAAGGATCGCCCTGACAATGTCCACCGTTAGGGCTCAACTTTCAAGCCTTCATTAATGGTAATAGTTCTGAACACGAAGGATGGGAATGGCTCTTTTTGCTCGACGCGAGCGAGACGGCTCACGATAATAGTCGTGTAAAACAACAGACGAGCAAAGTCTTCGACGAGAGGGCAAGAATGCGCACATCGCGCCACCTAACAATCTTAGAAGACGGCTCGCGGCGCGCGGCCGATAAGAATTCAAGCGATAAAAAATGAATGGGAATATCGCAATCTTATAGGAAATTTTAGTGTCGACGCAACACCAAGCCGTAATTGAGTAATAACTCAAGTAAATAACTATTAACAAACTTGTCCAGGTTTTTGCGGTCTGTGATTGTGGAGAAATATTTACACTATTCATCGAGAGAAAATAAATTTTATTGGCGTTCGTTAGCAAACTTGAATGTCTTGATAGAGACGAAAACAACATTGAATACAAAACCTTAGCAAATTGCTGGATTGATAAAAAGCGAGGCAATTGTGGTATATTTCAAATTTATCTAATACTGTTGGGCTGTTATCGAGTTGACTCCACTGGCTTGGCTAACAACATCTAACACAATACAAAGACACATTCGAATCGCGGAGAAAGCTATTAATTAAAATGGCTCTCTCATTTCGCGTGTTGATAAAGTGACAACGCAAATTCGTAAGTTGGCGAATGTGTTTGTAATTACAAGCCATTCACGTGCCGTGAAATGTGAAACTCGTGTTGATTAACGTTACCCAAATACTTTCCCATTAATTTGTCATTTTAATTAACATACAAACAATGACTTTTGACAACGTCGAACACAACTCTCTAATTTGGCCACACGTTATGTGAGTAATTTTGTGACTGTGGTCTCTTGCTAGTTGTGAATCAATAGATTTTCTCTTTCAGATTGTGCTTCGTAGCTTTGCGAGTACTTTGTAAAGTGTGGAGTAGAGGAGCAGTCAGTGCGACAGACAGATATTAGTGCTGGAGTATGCGGTGGCGGCTGGCTGCGGGCGCGGAGTGATCGCGTGAACAGCGCAGGTAACCTGCCAGGCGCCACTCAACCGATGTGCCTATTAGGAACCGTCAATTTGCGCCTGTAATTATTGCGGACCCTTCGATACTTATTTCTATTTTTTCTCCGGCTTAATTGTTGCAACAGATGACTTTTTTGTCGAACAAACTCAAAGAGAGCGGAAAGGCATCAAACGCAGCGTCGAATTTGGAAATAATTATACATAAATAGTCCCTTGAGCGGCCGATTAAGACAATTTCCGAGGCAAATTGCCGCAGACGAGCATAATAGCACACGCGTTCTCCTCCGTCATAAATAAATCTGGATTACGTTTCTGTACAAGATTAAGATTGATTCGATCTCGATGCTTTCTGCTATTAATGCCTACGCGGTTTAATGCCTCGCTCGTGTTAAAATTTCAAATCATTATTCGTTTTTGTGTGTGTGTGATTTGTGAGATAATTACGTTCGACAAATTGCCGAGCGTCATTAAGAAGATAACGGGTGGACGGTACGGACGGCACGGCCGGTATCGGTCGTCCGTAATTAATGATCGATACATGTGAAATAATTAATTAGTGGCCAGTGTGGGATCGGTGCGGAGGCGCCCCGGGCTTCTTCACAAAAAACAATGATGTGCGGTTTGTGCGCGGCGCCGCTGCCTCCGCTGCCGAGCGCCGACACTGCCGCCTGCCGCCGCGGCGACATCCGCCGCTCTACGTCTATAATTTGGGAGACCTCGAATTAGTTTTAATCTTATTTCTCAAAGTCGAGCGTGACGCCACCTTCAATTTCTCGAGAATGTGTCATTAGCGTTAATTTGAATGATTATATTTTGAATTATTCCGAATAAACAAAAGACCGGAGCGTGAGCGGTCGTTTCGTCCTTTCGGGAGAAAAGAGAATAAAAATGGTGGCTACGTTTTACGACTACGGTACAAAGTTTCTCAGAGCGAAGTGTTCTGCGTTGTCGGCGATAATTACCGGTGACGACGAATCGTAATGTCGGAACAATTACGTGGAAGAGTTAGGGTGCGGTGCGCCTGCGGGCGGAAAGCGAGACGGCAGCTTGTACTAGCGCCGCTAGCTTCTCGACGCTTTGTGCGCGTGATTATTTATTTAACAACTGAGGTTATTAAACTTGCAATTTGCAAAGGAAACTTATGCTGTACTATTACGTTTTTGCCATTGTTTTTGGAGGTGCAAAAACGACAATTTAAACGCTAGACATCTCATTCTGCCGAGGTTTACTGCTCATTAAATATGACTCAAATATTATAGTTTCATATTATATCCTGCTAACAAATGTATGAAAAAATGTGCTACTTCAATTCAAAGCATTTTCATTCATTGCTAAGCAAAATTGAACGCGTGTTGAACAATTTACTAAATCGCTCTCAATTCGACCGCGGCCCAAAACGCTAAATCCATTCATGTCTCGTAATGTGTTGACTGAGTAATGGACAATTTGAAATTACCCGAAGAGGTTGAGAAAAGGAGGGCAGTGGCGACTATAAAATTAGCTGGCTTTAACTATTATTTAATGTCATTCCGGGATGGGAACCGGGGAAATGCAACAATAGTGGGAACACACCAAAATCATCGACTCGCATTTGAATGGATAATTATTTGAGACAAATTTACTCATTGTCACATTTTTGTAATGATCGAAAATGTTGAAACGAGCGAGTGGAATGTGATTCTAATGCGTGTGTGAATAACGGAAGTGAACAACTCCATGGTGTATTTAATCTTAGACGTGATATGGCACGAGATGTTATAAAATGGACCATGTGCATTTATTTTTATTGCTTGTTTACTAAGATCAAGTTTGTAGCCTGATGATAACTTTGCCACCACTCATAAAAGCCAATTTTTGAGTCTTTAACAATATACTTTGCTACAAAAACGCAACTTCCTGTTGTTTTTTGTGCTATAGTTATACCCACCCACAGTGCTCGTAATAATTGATTCGTCTTTGTTAGTATTGTCTAGTAGTTAACTATAGCTGTTCTATGTTTAGATTATTTTGATTTTAGAGTAAATTGGGGAAAGTCGGCCCACAAAAAAATCAAAATAACAGTGCACTGATCGTGAAAAATCAATAAATAATAAAGTTCTCACGAGCTGAGGTCCAGCTCTAAGTCTGGTGCGTGTGTGCAATTAAAACGAAACCCACAATCAGCCGCCATGTTTGTACACGGCC
The DNA here is from genome assembly GCA_949752805.1 of Deilephila elpenor. Taxonomy (NCBI): domain Eukaryota; kingdom Metazoa; phylum Arthropoda; class Insecta; order Lepidoptera; family Sphingidae; genus Deilephila; species Deilephila elpenor. Next base: position 8,216,660 of record OX457107.1, on the reverse strand, counting down.
GATGTTAATAGCGCTCAGTAATTACACATCAGTATCGTGGCTTCTCGGAAGGCTGATCAAATTGATGGAACCTATTTTGGGTGCGGTATGTATCATAAAAATATTTTGATAATGCCACGCTAACCCGCTTGGAATTATGTATTGAGACCGAAGTGGCAGGAACTAGTTCAAATTCGGTTTCGAGCGGGAGGTAATTGTCGATCATGGAGGTTATCACCTCGTCCGGAGATCACACTCTATCTGGAGAATACCTATTCCATTTACTATCAGGTACGGGGCAATCACTATATCGTTTTGATATAAAAAAAAAAAAAGTAAATACACCCAACATTCACATACATAGTCCTGACCCCACACTTGTGTCATGGGTATCAGGGATTACCAGAGACTACTTGGTCTTACAAACACCCAGGCCCGAAAAAAAACCTGTGGTTCACACAAACATTTGTCGCAGTGCAGGAATCGAACCCGCGGCCTCTCGTGTCTCAGCCGGCGTCTAACCAACTGCGCCACTGAGGCTGTCAAATATACTAACACTTACTGTGAACTGTTTTGTCCATTTTTTTACACTAAGCATGGTTAACGAAAATACGGTTTGCTTGACGGAAAGCTATCAGCGAACTCCATGACTAAAAGCGGAGGTAACAATAATAGGGAATCTGCAAAATCAAAGTAAAAATATCATCTGTAATGCTGTGTAGTTAAAATCAGCCTTGAAAAATCTTTTGTTCACATTTATATTAACTTTAATGTCCTAATTACACACACACACAAGTGAATTATCATTGAAAAGAATTAAGCAATTCCAGATTAATAAGACAACAAATGAGCGGCAACGACCATCAGCCCGCATATGCTTATGTACTAAAACCCTCTTTTGGTACAAATGACGCCTACCCTTCTATAGATAGTACATAAATTGATACTGTGACACAGTAATATAAATGCGAAAGTTTCGGTGCGAGTGTGTGTTTGTTTCTTCTTTAAAATGTAATGGCTCGATGGATTTTAGTAGGATTTGGAATGACGATAGCTTATATCATGGACTAATTCATAGTCTACTTTTATCTTGATAACAGTAGCTCTTTTTGAAATGATCAGTTTCACTAAAACGTATAAGATGGGTGGGTGTATTGAAACAGCAACCGAAAACAAACGAAGCCGGGTCGAGCCTCTTTATAAAATGAGGCAACTGTCATAAAAGAAGAAAAACACACACGGATAGGAGTATATGCAATAATGGGAGGCGAGGCGACGTCACCACTACTAGAGAATTTCATATCGTCACATTTGCATGTGTGGTGACGCGCGGAACACGGGGAGCGCGCGGCCCGACCTCCCCGTCGTTATATCCACCGAAAGAATATCTAAATTCAATTACAAAAGGCTTCTTCGAGAGGTGTACGCTGCACCCGCACTTCCTCCGAAAAGGGTGTATAACAACTCAATTTCTCCATATTATTAAGACGGTGGGGTGCGGGCGAAGAGGGCCGAGCAGGGGTGGCGCAAAGCACAAAAAGAATGCTAATTTAAAATTCTTATTGGTGTGTTTGTGTGCGCGAGCGCTTTATGTATCATTCGCGCAACAAAAGCCGGAGGAGAGAGCCGCCCGAGCGCGTAATTTCAATCTAATATTCAATTTGAGAAGTATCGCGAGCTCCGCCCGACATCTTTTATTTATTTTACTCAGCTAGCTTTTTCCCTGGTTTCGCAGATCATAAAAACATGAGAGTTATGTTAATGTGCGATCTCCATGTGACGCCTGCCGCTTTGTCGCCGTCGCAACTATCCTTCATTCGTTTAAAATAGCGGCTTAATTGACACGTTCGTGGCCGGGCACCGAACGTGCGCTTTGACAAAGGACACTAAATTCGTTTCGATATCTCAATATAACGGCGGCAGATAATTGCTTCATTCCCACGACAAGAAGAAAATAAATTTCACCGGTCACAATGGGTGCTTTCCTCAGACAATTCGCGTCTAAACGGGGGGCGATAGACGCCTAATGCCCGAGTCGTGATGTATTAGGCAAGGAGCTAATGGTGACCTCTTAACATGCCACACCTTCCGTACACACGCTAACGGACTCGGCACCGCCGCGGAACTTTCTAGTGCAAATGTCGAAATCCAGCTATTGTTTAAAATAGAGCGAATGCCAAGGATGTAGGAGATTCTACAATTTATATTTGTCACGATCACGAATTTGCATGAGCCGCAAAACGCGCGGTGAGGTCGCAGGCGCTTTTAATATTTTCGGGATGTCAAGGCTGGCGAGATGAATTATTGTTTTACGGTGAGTGATGTGCAAGGCCCGTGTGCAGCACGACGCCATAAAGATGAGCGACAACGCGACCGCATGAGGGCTATATCGATGCACCACCATGCATAACTCGTTACTGTAACTGCACTCGATACTAAAAAACTTGTCAACAGGTAAAACGTCACCTCGTGGTATGTGTAATATACTAATTTGCGAGGGAAACATACATAATAGTGTAGTTTTAAGTCGGTGTGTACTTTTATTTGTATAATAAACAGGCTCGTTGGCAAAACGTCTTGATCACACAGTACGCACGTAATGACAGGTAGATGAGACACTTAAGATCAATGTAAGCCTTGCTCAATTACCCGCCATGTAATAATGCAACTATTGTGGCACTAGTCGGCCATCGCGGACTCGTTAAGTATGATTTTTAGTCAGTTAGTGTGTGCAGAAAGCGTGTGCGGGCGTTTCCTGATAATTTGCCGTCTCTGCCGCACTTACCGCGGCCCCGTAGCAAATTGTACCAGTGAAAAAGCCAAAGGACACGGTAATGACAATAGCAATTTAATATGATAACATTTAATAAACACGTTTTTAAAAATATTTGATTTAAATTAAACTCTTTGAACTTTCAACCTAACATCATAAAATCCATTTATTTAAAAATGCAATATAATTAATTAAAGTTAGTGTCGAACGCTTAATCACGAACGGGAATATAATAGAAAAATAAAACGTAACAAAGGCATTGGCATTTCCAGTTATAAAACAACGGCTATTTAAATGTTTCCACGTAAGGAGATTTTTAAATCATCATGTGTCATTTATACGAGAGGAAATGACGTAACTGTTTTGATAGATCACTGGAATTTATAGCTTATCTGCATAATGTAGGTATATACCCGTCCAAATACATTAATTCTGACATATTGATAGGACATATTTGTTGGATTAGTGGGAAATGAACACGAAATAGATTCACGGAATGTTACAATGTAACTTTTATATTAGTTATTGGAGCGATCTTTAAGTTCACGGTTAAGTTCAATAGACCTTGTACATAAAATGTTAATTTAGTTATTCATAACAAAGAAAAATATATATACAACAACAGAAAACAATAAATTAAACAAACTACGGCATCAAGATAAAACCGACATTGTCGCATGATAAATGATCAGATTTAAATTTTGAAATCAAAACTCGGAGCGGTGCAGCTCGTAACGAACCCGACGAGCCCCGTTTATAATTATAATTAATATTCTCACAGCATTAGAGTGGTCGCCGGTGATAAAAAAATGAGATTTGACGCGAGAATTAATAACAAACAAATGGGCTACCTGCCGTGTTTTTTGTGAGCCCCCACAGGTAAGCCAGCCATGATGAAAGATCCTCATATGTGCCTGTCTTAGATTTTAAACAATGTTGTTCGATTTTGACACGGTTGCACCTTTTTATGGGAACCGGCTCCATTCATAGGAAGCACCTTTACGGTAAACACGTATGAAAAAATCATAATCAGCCGCGCGCTCGGCTACTGGTCGAGAGATGGCGCGCGCGTCACACTCACGACCGCCGGTTACTGCCTTTTGTCACTTTCTCCACTCAACGACAAAGATTACGCATAAGTATCTTTATTTCCAATGGTGTAGAATTTCTTTACCACTCGTGATTTAAAAAAAACTAACCGAAGCATTGGAAATAAGAAACCGTCGAATCGAAACTCTGGACAAAAGATTGGAACTCTAAACGTGATACCATAATGACAAAACAGAAAAATGATTTCGATTAAATGGTGCGAGTGCGACGGCGAGATTGAAGAGTGGTGGGCGCGAAGAGGACAAAAACTAGTTAATAATAAAAATATTTTATTTGTACAGTGGGGTAAAACACCCCCGCTGCGGGCTGTTTGGTTGGGACCGCATTCATCATCGTTATATTAACCGATTTAACACTTTTGAACAGATTAATGTGACGGCTGCGCCACATAATGTGCAATGTTGAATCTTTTTTCAATGCCGGTTTGATTTCGTGTAAAATAACTAATTATGGGATCTCCACCAGATGCGGTCGCGACCCGCGCAAAGGTGTAATTTTTTTCGCGATACATATAATTTGTTCATAAGCTTGCAATAATGCTGCATTATTTAGTACCTATGTATCGTTAGATAACCTCATGGTTTAGTGGGTGTAAACCGCAAAGGCCTAAGTTCGAACAATCCTTTTTGACTTATCTTAAACTTAAAACAAAGCTGAAAATGTGTGTAGGATAAAGCCAGATAAAAGATGATATTATTATGTCATAGATTGTATAACATTAAGTATGAAGGAAAAAGCTTATTGTTAGATGTTAAAAGAAGCCATTGTATAGTTTTTGATATAAATTGGCACAAACAAACTTGACTTGTATAGAGCTGAAGACGTTGTGCGCTAGTTCCAGTATCTGATTCAACCGCGCCTTGCTTTGATTGAATGTAAACAGCATCAAACGATATTAAATTTATTCTAATGCGAGCCGAGCAGACAATATGGAATTGATGATGAAATGCGCAGAGAGATTTATAGATTAATGTCAAACTGGAGCGTCCATGTTAGGTAACGATTTGTGAGTGAGCTAATAAAATTCTCTCTTTGGTCACGTCGCGAGATTAATCACGGGAGCGCTGGAAATAGGGCCAGGTCATATCAGATTTCTAATTGCGGCCTTTGGCTTCATTGTGTGCACTTTGCTTTACAAAGTAAATAAACTGTTCGAGAGCGAGACCAGTTCGCAGTGGGTGCCGACAAAAAATCGCTGCGCTACTTTTGTTAGGCTCGGGAATTTGTACACCGCGCGCGCGTATAAGTCCCCGGTATTATTTTATTGCATAGTTGTGCACGTTTTTACGTCAATTATTTTCCTATATTAATTGACGTGTAACATGTTCATGCGATTATAAATATTTAACAGCACCAATCGGGCCATTACAAACGGACAAACTATAGGATTGTCCCTCGACATATGATTCAGGAAATGCAATTAAATGAAATGATGCATGTCGATATTAAAATAGGTGTATTGATATGCAAACTGGTTTCATTAGCGATGCGGGCGGTGGCTCGGCGGGCCCATGGTTTATTCACAAAATTTTGTTCGCTAATCAATAAGATTTGACCCTAATTCGTACACTATTCAACTGCGGCAACAATGTTTCGCGCACAATGGGCCTTGTTCGTTTGTTTACTCGCTGCCTATTTTAGATCTGTCTCGATCGGTTCGACGCGAACATTTTTAAGCGGTTCCCAACTGTTAACAAGAGTATAGTTTGGCCCGATATAAAACGGTGAATAAAGCGGTATCGTCGAGGCGTGTACGCCGTGCAGAGTACGCAGCGCTGGCCGCGGAGCGTACGAGTGTGGTCCCGATCTAACCCAATAATTACCGGCAGTGATTAGATACGAGATAAGCCTCATTCCGCTAATTACTCCCTAAAGCTAAACGAACGAGCGCACTCCGTTTTTGCCAACAACATAATTTAATAATAATATTAACCAGTCTGATGCCATAGATAGGTGCGCGGCCTCGAGCGGTTCTCGCTAATACCTTTATAATGTTGTTAATATAAGTTTATAAAGAAAACGGTACGCACAAAGACACACACGGAGCGCGTCGTCGCGAGGTCAAAGAGGAATGACCATGTAAACACGTAATGAAAGCCAGAAGACGCTTCTCACTCGAATCACAGTTGTTCAGAACTCATTCGCATTACAATCAATTTAAAAACACTCGTTGTGTACGAGCACTGGCACTGAGCGCCGAGCGCTATGACATTGCGTCTGGACAAGTTTCCACTGCGTGTGGCGCGACCGTTTGTTTATCGAATAATTCGATAAGAGAAAACTGTACGAGTGTACGTACTACCTACCCGCTTGTTGATGTTTAGTATCGATCGGTTCTTAACGAGTCGCCACGCCGCCACAGCCTACAGCGCGGCCGGCGCGGCGTCTCAGCATCGAGTCGCGACATACGAGCGGCTCGACCGATCTGACCTCGCGATGAATGACTCCCATTAGCATCTCATAGGTTTAATTAGGGAGCGACGCATCGGCCGCTCGCCCACGTCAACGCGTCCGCGTGTGGGCAATCGAATTAGAAACGGCGGACAATGGGACCGAGCGAGCGTGCAACCCCACGACAAAACGTTTTCTCGCAATCTTCGATCACCGGATTAAGGGAGTCTCGTCTGACACGTTTTATCTCCGATTGCTCGCACTTAACGCACACTTTAAGCGGAGTGCCCCTCGAGAGGAAATTGAAAGCGATCGCTTTCCCGGCCGTATCTTATCTGTAGTGTTGTAGTAATTAATCGCGGCGCGGAGGTGGTCGCGACTAGCGATGGCGGTCAGAGGTAAACAACGGCGAGGTAATGAAGGTTCGCGGTGATTTATCGGTGTGAATAGACAAAAGTGTCGCGGGCGGAGCGGCGGCGGTACAATGGTGTGGAATGTCGTCGCGGGCCGGTCGCGGTCGCTCGGCGCTCGCTCGTGCGACCTGTGAATGCGGATTATTAATAACTCGCTCCGGTTCGGCACGATACGGCGCGAGCTCCCATCCGCCCGCTCGCCTGGAGCGCCTCCACCTGTATGTGCACCGCGCTCGGTACACTCGGAGAGCTCGGCCCACCAGCGCCTTCATTCGCGCCACTTTTAATGACCGCTCTGATGCATTCTTGTGCATTCAAATTCAATATTTTCCGTTTTTGAATATTGGCAGATTGCGGCGCCGGGTCCCTCCGGTGTCTCCCCTATGATTTGATCATCCCCGTTGCTCGGCAACAATGCACCACAATAGAGTCGGCGCGGATTATAACAAATTCCCCAAATTGTGTGGGTTCATATTTGCGCTCAACAATAAGACAAAATCGTGATAATGTCGCATGTGCGTCAAGTTTACCGCGTTTGGAACTAATTGTGAATATTTCATAATATTGCAATTATTGGACGTAACATCTGTCCAAATCAGCGTGGCTTTGTCAACAACTATACACATTAACGTATTTATAGTTATCAGAGTAGTGTCGACACGGTTGCAATAAGACGATCCAACGGTAACAGTTAATTTGATGGAGCTGCAAAAAACAATGAAAGTGGAAAGGGCAGAGTGCCCCTAGAGGCGTGTTAAACAGAAAATGCATGAAATTACCTTTCACGTTTTGTTGGTAGGGTACAACGAGATGTTTTTTGTACGTGGTCGTGTCACGTCCTACACCGCGTCACCACTAAGTAGCCACGGAGATATCTGATTACTTGCGTTTATATTTTATTGGACAATACTCTTTCGTAAATTATATTATCTAAACTAAAATAAAAACCACATTTTTTATGAATTCTATTAAATGAAATTGCCACCAGTTTATTTGTCTCGACAAAATTAATTTTATATCAAATCTAGTTTTTATGTCGGTATAAAAAACAACAAAACATATTTAGCAACAAAACATATCGGCATGACGACAATATAAAGTGATTGCATGCATTCTGAATGTTCGATGCGACACTATTCAATACCTGCCTTAATTTATCGTTTATAGAAACTCATCAGACCTTCAACATTGCCGCTTGACACTTTGTCAAATTATGTTTTTTCTAACAGTTTATTTCCAACTTTTGAATGTGTTCAAATCACGATCTATTTTTTGCGTAATACTGTTCACTTAAGCCGCGTCGCGTCGTGAATGCCACGACTCCTTACCGAAACTATAATTAATTGTACCGTTATGCCACACAATTTAGATGTACTTATATACGGTGAAATTATACAGATTTTCTTTGACAATGAGAAGCTTGATTGTTATTTGTTTATTTTTAGCGACTAAATTGACAAATGTTATCAGTATTGTGGGTATCTTTACCTCTTGTGAGCAGTGACACGTCTACAAACACTCATAACAATGTAAAGTTTAGTTTATTCATAAAGTGACGCGGCCTCAAACTCAATTGCTGTTTGAGTATTGAAATCGTATTAGAAGTGTCGGCTGCCATTTACGTAAAAAACATTTCGAGATTTCAAATTTGTATCATTAACACGTTCTAATGCTAATTGTTCAACGTTGCGACAAAAACTTGTCCGTTTCGTGTAACACTTATTAAGTGGTGGCGCGCCTTTTTCTCAAAATTTAATTATCAGCATTAGGTTGACACCGAAAACGGTCTGACCAAAAATTAGCTACGTGAACCAATATACATGAAGTTGTTTGCAAAACTGTTCACCGCGACTGTGGAATTCCGTTTCAATTTGTAGAAAGTCGATAATTGTCAGACACGCTGGCGAACGTTAAAATTGAAATAACAAAAAAGCGCATGATTGATTCGATTTTACACTAATGACTCGACCGTACCGCAGATGACAATAATAGTGCATGGGGTCGCTAAATGGATGACATTATGACCGTCCGTTCAGACGTCAAATATGAACGATGGTCTCCCACATTCGTCCTATGCTCGTATACACGCATTCTAAACTCAATGGCGGCACCGCACGTCTTCGACAACAACATCATCTTTAATGCGGTCCCGCGGCGGACTCTATCATTTTGACATAGCCATTATAAATATGAGATACGCTCTGCTCCGTACGAGCCTTGAGCGATTGTGTAAACATATTGTAATAACGTTTAAATTTGGAAACCTAATAAGTACACGCACGAATCACTAACTACAATCGTGATATTTAAACAACATGATGAAACCGTTAAACCTAAAAAATAAATTAGCACGAGTGTTCAAAGACAAATAATAAAAGGCAATTCACAAGTCAGCAACGACGTAAACACTATCAAATTATGCTCACAACTATTTGAAAATGTATGACTCGTGATTGTGGAGTTAACACTCGCTCCACCAATAGGATTGGCCTGAAAACTTCGCTTCTTCGTAAAACAGCCCGGACAGATAAGTGGCATTTACTAATTTGCACTTTGCTTAATGCCACTTAGGGTTTAAATTGGCACGGAGGCGCGCGCGGGCGACAGCACACCGGCAAGTCAAATAGCTTTTGCCAGGTGTCCGAGAATTGGAAAACTACTAATTAAAGTCTGTACTTTAGTGCACAAAGTTAAATGAAAGAGTGTACAAGTGATCGTAAGGAGTTTAATTAATCAGCGAGCGACGCAACGGAGCGATCGTTTTCTTTCTATTATGGCCCGAAAGCGATTTGCCCAATAGATCCGCCGCGCGGCGATAAACAACCTCGGTCTCTCACTTATTTGTGCTAGGAATTTGAAGTGTTAACGTTCAGATAGCCGGATGATTAGCAGATCACTTGTGGTTATTGTCGTTACATAATCGCCCACTAATGGTGCTAGTTGTGCGATGGATTGTGATATAGGTTTTAGCACGTCTTTGTGCCCAAGGACTGCAAACGCGTCTTAATTGAGACTGCACTTTATTTACACAACGAAAGCGAGAAATAAAAACATTAAGGCAAAGGAAATTTTTACCGACACATTATTCATACAGTAAGAAGGCAATTGGACTGAATTGTCGTAATAAAATTTTGAAGGTAGTGCTATTAAAATGTGTCGGAATGAGACAATGTGCCCCTAATGAACTCCGGGACAGGCGAAAGAAATTATTTACGCCACACAGTACGAAGCCGCCACCGCCGCTGCTGATGTGGGTAGACATAAAAGAAGATGTGGAAATCTGAGCAATGACGTAAAGTGAATGGACAACAGTAATTACAGTGCACAGCGGTGACTCCTTGGTGCGTATCGCCACACTAATTATTGTCAAACTCGAAGGTATAATGTTGGGTAATTTACTGTATTGTATTTCCAAAAAATAAACGATTCCATATCTGTGAGCGGAGATAAGAGCCGCCACGTCCGCATCGCGCGGGACAATAGCTCGATAGATCCAGTTCACTAAAGCCTCTATTGTAATAAAGAAGACGATATTTCGAAGACATTAAAATTCTCCGGATCGTATAATTACAGATGACACATTTTAACATTAAGACACCCACGCGCGCTCTATGTTGTGGCTTTAAACTTGTATAATTTGTGTTAAAGCCGTAATATATGAGTCGAGACCCTCGCATTCGGCGTTCCGTGCATTCGATCGTTAATAAAATTATCAAAATCTAAACAGGTTTTATGAGTATCGCTCGTGCGTCGTGCGTGGTGCGTTGCTGCGAGTCCGTTCGGGTCGCTCTTATGAATGGGAATGGTTTTTGGTATTTTAAGTGTTTATAAAGGTCGTAAATAACTTATCGCCGCGTGATACTTCCGTCCAGTTTGAACTTATTTAAATAAAAGCGTACTGACGCGCTAACTCGCCGCGCTACTGGTTTCGCGTAAGCGTACGCTATGTGCGGCCTCATTATTTAATTAAATCAATTTTATTCACCGCGGTAATTATCGGAACGGTTTGAATTGAGTGCTTTATATTGGAGTGTTTCTAATATGTTTTTGTTTAAGATTGTCGGTATTGGCGGCGGGTGGATGTTGGCTTGACGTTGCGTCAGAAATGATTCAGCGCGGTTAGAGGCTCGAGTGGTCGCGCCGTAATTATTCCGGGCACACGTGGACATGCTTTATTGCCGTGCATGGCCTGCCTAACAAACGCACACCTTTTTGTTTAATAGGTTAACGACATGTACTGAGTGTTTATTGATCGCGCCCGAAAATACTAAGATGTTGGCGAAGTTTTGCGGAAATTATTTCGGCTGAGGTAATGCGTGCTCTCGATGTTACTGATGTAATACGAATTTCGTACTCTTTTTGAGACGCAAGTTCCAAAGCTGACTTGCTTTATAAATATATATGTTTGTTTTAAGTTAACTACAACTTATAAACATCCTTAATAATTCAGAACCTGGGATCGGCTCTCGCTAAAAATGGATGAAAAGAAGGAAGAGCTTGAAATGGCCCATCCATTAAATAAGGATCCCCGAGAACAGATTTTATCTTATGTTGGCTAGACAAGAGATTCAGATGTTCTAGAAATCTTTCTAAATATAAACAAGCAGAAACGGGACACTACTTTTCTTCGATGGTAAAATTCAGATCAAATAAATATTTTCTCTAATGTGGAATTTCAACGGGGTTTGCGAAAGAACTGTAAAAATAAGCACATATGGATTCGAAAGTATCACACAAAATACTTTTTTACACTTCAATAGCAAAGGAATTTCTAAACAGCCGAACGTTGAATGGTGACGTCACACCGTAAACATTTGTCAAGTTGCGTAAAATCGTAGTAGTTACATAAAGCGGCGATTTTCGGCACCTCGATACGGCCTGTAAAATACAACTGGCCGAATTAATTTCTTAATTGCCGAATGAAGGCCAACTAGATCCAACACAAAGGAATTAGACCAATTTATGTTTTTGATATAAAAAAGGAGTCAAGTGTGAACGTGGTTCAGACTCGGAATTATCATTTAGATTTTATCAAATCTTCATTTATTTTATATTTTGTTATATTCATAATGCCACTTGAACGCATTTTTGCAAACAGGCTTTCTTTGCCATTTTCCGATTGCCTAGCCCACCATTAAACCTAGGACTTTATATTTCACAATCACGAATTGAAATTGATGACCCCATTTGACTTTTGAAATTAACATTTTTTATTATCTACTTTTAATATACCTAAATTCAAGTTTTTCTTATGATGGGTTGGTATGTGATGCATGCTAATTTGAAGAGTTGAATTTTATTGAATTTATAAAACAGCATTATTGGTAACATAAAATAACAGAAGATAACATCAAACAACAAACATAAACAAACAAACCGCACACGTAAGATGTCTTGAACAGGATTTCAATACAAAATCTATTACAAAACCGAAGCATCGTCTATAGCACGTAAAACCGGTAGCCGAATCTACGAGGGCATTTATAGATAGCATCTAACCTTGCAGGTGACCACATGGACATTATGAATGGATCACTTGAATATGAATGGCCACCACTTTCCAACGTTGCAATGCGTGAGGTGATTTGTAAGTCTATCGAGGAAACGGCTACTGGTCTTGCCTGGCTTGCCTGGCTTTAAATTTTGCGTGCAATAAAATTAATTATACAAATGAAATGAATATTTATTTCATCACAATACATTTTTATTGTATTTTTTATTTAACGGGATTTTACGTAATGAATTATTCATTTATTGTAATTATTTATTTAATTGAGCATTTAGTTAATTCTATTCTAATGGACGGATTAAAGAATTTCGCGTAGGCGTATTTATCAAAACTAGAATCAATGTTGATGTCCTTCCCGCGGTGGCTTAGCTGATCAGTTTCTATTTTAGACCATATAAGTAAGTTCAAAGTGAATTTGTAAATACTGTGTGCCAAAAATATAAATGATCGTGATCATTTTATTAAGTGTATTTAGGATAATCACTTTATTTCTCAGGGACTTTCGTAAACTAATATTTATTCTTCGAATATATTTTCGATGTTAGCTTAATATCTGCAATTTTTATTATTTTTCACGATGCACGAGGCTAGCTTGATAGCATTGTATCACTTAATATCCCTTACTTCGTTGAAGACTTTGATACAACAATGGCAAGCGATAATCCATCGGTCAATTTCACTGTGAAAGAGAGCGGACACACGAATTGGACAAATGAGTGGTGAGTAGGAGCGATAATGAGTAGCAAGTCGGTCGTGTAAAACCGGTAGTAAGGCCCATCTCTCACCGTTACTCGGCACATTCTGCCTTATAAACGATGTGGTAACAGTGTTTTCAATCGAAACATTTAATTAATTTTCTACGAGATTATGGACGGTATATCATTCACATCCACCGGCCAGTCATAATAATCAAGCGGACAGACTTAATTATGATTGGTTAAGTCGTGGAATAGTTTCGAACTCAATGCCGGCCGAGATTTTAATTAATAAATTAACGTTGATAGTTTTAAATGCGTTTTTCGTCACCGGAGATTAATTTTATGAGGTCATGCAAATTGGCGCGAATTAGTTCGAGAGTGTGTGTGCGAACGTGTGAAATTTAATTTGTATTTTTGATTTAGCTATAAACTATGTGATATAATGGCTCTGTAGCGCAGTGGATTGAAACGTGTATGAAGTGGAAAATCATGGGTTCGATCTCTACGCCGAGACAAATTATTGTACAATCAATAAATATTTGTTTGGGTTGTATTGCGGAACCAAAATTGTCGTATTTCGATTTGGAATATATGTTGGCTGTTGTTTTTTATAGTGAAACTTTGGCCGCGCACTCGGCGAACGCAAACGCGCCTTCCAATTTCAATAATATGCCACTTAATTTCCAGTCACGTCATTGTTATCTCCACAATGGTAATTTTGTACGAATTAAGAGGCCGGTTTATTTCCAAACAGCTAATTAATATACATCTCATAATAGAGCCTTGAACTTTTGATTACACAAGTGGACAATGGCGCTCGTTACGTGTACTTACTTACACAAAGCTAACAAGTAACAATCGCATGCGGACGCGCCTATCTCAATAATTAATCGTAACTTATGATTGATTAAACACATTAAACTCGCTCACGACTCCACTTACATTATTATACCTATACCACGGATGACATAATGCTTAATACAATTTTAATCTGACTTATTGCATAAAAGATACGACACATTTTTATTTTGGAAACAATATGGGCGTCTCATGCATAAAACATAGCATGACAGTTGTGTCTAATGGAAAAACGTATTAGGAATTTATGTTAAATATCACAACAATAGTTTAATTGTCGAAAACGTTCGCTGCGGAATGTTATTTATGTTAATAACTTACAATAAAATCATGAATGCAAATGACAGTGGCGCTATTAATGGCTTCGAGTGTGCAGAAACAGGCAGTGTTGAGTCTCGCGGCCGCCGCCGAATGAACTAGGGACAATATTTTGTTAACGCAAAAAGGTAAATATGGGTGTTTGTTTATGGTGGCAACTGGCACAGTGGTGCGACGGTACGCTGGCACAGTGGTGTGGCTCGAGAGGGCTTGCTCCACGCGCTCGCGCCGCCGCGCGCTCTGCGCTCCTCAAACAACGGCTAGTGATGCGTAACGCAAACTACCATGTCGATATTTACTCGCCGACTCGGTGACTTGGCCACTGCAAACACTGACACTCGATATTTGTCCAACTCGCGAGCTAATGGCGTGAGGTATCCGACACCGTGTTTGCTGTTGTAAAATTCACACGACAAAGCTACTGTAATCGACTAAAAATATTTACGAGCCATATACGGCGCACAGTTAGAAATATCAGCATTCATATTAACAAATTAGCTACCCGCACGCATAAAATGTACGGACGGAACGGGTATAACTTGACCGGGATCGCTTTTAAAATAAAATAATAAGGCAAAACGAGAGAAAAAAGGTACGTGAAGCCATAACTTCATTTTGAATTCCGTTCGGTTTGTTCCCGTCTGAGGCTGAATGCGCGCAGCAGGGGGCGCCATCGTTCTCACCTCGCGATGCGAGTGGTAGCCGATCTTTAATAAGTATCGATAAAATATGTCGATAAAATATGAATATTTATAAATATTTTCAATACTTACCTGCGCCTTCCGCCCGGGCCCTGTCCCCGTGCCGTCTATGTAACGCTCTACCTTACTACTCGCTCGCCTCTTACACCAAGGAAGAAAGTTTCCAGTGCCAACTGTTTAGTGGGTTCAACTAAGCGCCATTAAAGTTGATTAATAGCCATCAAACACAGAAGTGTTCGTTAAAACTCGATACTTACTTCTATTAGATATCATAAATCTGACTATCACAATAATGTTATGGTCAGCCGCCTATTGATACCACTATTAACACCAAAATGGCAATAAATATGCATTGATTGTGGCCTCGTGTACTGTCAAATATGTACTTTGCGGGCAACGAGTTTACAAATTCAATTCCATTGAATAATTCGCTTTTAGATTAATAGTACACAAAGTGTCTCGGGGACAGCACTAATTAATCTCTTCATGGCGTTTCACATTAATTAACAACTCCATCTCGACATCACGTTAAAATCTGTCTTATTACTTTTAGATAGAGCCGAGATTCGATTGCATACAGCGTATGAATATCAAGGAACGTCATAAAGGCAGTCGTAGTGTGAGGTCCACTTAATTCGAAACTATTTTTGGTTTCAAAAGCTCTAAGTATGAGAGAATACAGGAAAATTAAATGTCATCTAACAATGGGCAAGGTTTAATATAAAGTGTAGTTGACATGATATGATCTAAGAGCCGAGTTTTCCGTGAGACACGATATTATTTGTTTTTTCAACACCATTTAAATGACGCATTAATGTGGTCAAAAACAACGCTCAGCCGAGCATTAGTTGTTACGTATCTAATTGTGTAGAGACCGGTCGCATTGCGTGGACATGACAATTAAATTGACATCTAGCCGGGCCCAACTTTATTTTTAAATACATTTTAATTTAAAAAATCTAACGCAGACCTGTATCAAAAACGTTTTCATTTACATTTACCGCAGCACTAAGAATTTTATATTAATCTATTTCCTTGTTTGTAGAGTTCCAAAGTCGACGTAATTGAGGTAGTTTTTTTTAAATAAAAATAAACAGAAGGACAAAAATATACTACAGGCAAACCAAATTATCTATCGGTACGTGTAATTAATAATGAATAATAAAATAATATTGCGGCAATTAAACTACGATAAATGTGTGATAATTAAGATACTGAAGCTAATACCCCAGATCGGTGGCGTGATCGGGTGACGTTCTTATGACATTTATCAAGCAAATTACAAGATACCAAATGGGACTTTTTGGAAAATCCATGCATAAAACTTAAAGCAATTGGAGCTCAATTAGTAATATTTGCAACTAGGTGAGTAACGGCTTGGGAGGAGAAAAGTGATAACACATTATACCAACTTCATGACGTTTCTATTAGTAAGTAGATTCTAAAAATGATCAAGCGTAGGAAACTCTTCAGACAATCTAGATGCTAACTGGTCGTTATGATTTCTACTCCTATAATTTTCATAACCCTCTTTATAATATATACCAGGTAAATGACCGACTTTTGGACGCTTATATTAACATTATAAATGAGGTTTTTGAAAGAGTTAACTTTTTTGGAGACAAGATTTGGGGGTGGCCTATGTCACGTGGATTCCCTGTGGATGATAATGATGTTGATACGATTATCAATTAATACGATCATTATTATTATTATTTTATCCTGGGTAAAAAGTTTAATGTGCTTTCAAGCTTCTCTATACAGGTTCTACATATGGCCATACTGATAGTGAATGTATTATAAATTTAAAAGTGTTAGTCATATCCACGTTTTCCTGCCGCAATCAAAACGTGATTGTCGCGTCCAAAAGTTATTTAATTGTGTGGGCCAGTGCTGACGGTAACAATAATTACTTACCTCCGCCATCGAAAATGTTATTAAAATACGATTAACATGCGCTCAGGCAAGTTTAAATACCTGAACGGTATAAATATATTTATTACGTGTCATTTTTGATAATTTCCGTGATGTGCTGTGAAGATGTTAAATTATGGTTAGATGAGGTCGACGTTTACCGGTCAAAAATATGATATCAAATTTTGGAGTTGTCCGTATGTGCCATGAGAATGGATAAAATAAGAATTAGTTTATTAAGACTTAAGAGATGTTTTGTGGAAATCTACTAAAGTATTTTCGAGATTTATATTTAGTAACTTATTAGGTGTTGTGGACCTTAATGTGTAGGTCAATATTCAAAATAAGAGAATCCGATACTAGATATGGTTTATTTTTCTTAAATTGAAAACTGGCCATTCTAATTTTGGAAAATTTTACGGCTGATACTGTAAAGAACAAATGAAGAAGAGACTATCCAAAAATTTGGACCATGACAAGTAAAAACAAGCTGCTGATGTAATGTTTGCACCGGATATGACAAAATATCGGCAAAAATGACGACACTGAGTTAAATATTCTGATCCGTAATGAACCTTTTAAATTAAAGCACTGACAAAAATAGTATATACTTTTAGCCTTTTCATTAATTTGTAGTAATCTTAAGTACCCATTTTGTATGAGGATTGTTTTCTTTACCTTATATCGGAGATATTAAAATCACATCTTGATGCAGTAAACCCTTAAAATTTCTGCACAATAATTAATGTAATAAACGCAATATCAAAGTTTAAAATCACCGCTGGCGACTTTAAGTAGATCTCGCAAGTTAAAATCTGCCTCACATTTTTATATAGCCCATTAAATAAGTAACCACACCTGTTCGAAACAAAAAGGTGGGTTGTGAGGCGGGAATATTTTCTAAAATAATTATCTTGGATATCTTTAGCGGCAGTCGACGCCCGGGGGTGCTATTGTTTTAAGCAAATTTTTATTGCTTTTGGCAACCCTGAACAATGGACCGGCCGCGAGGGTAATTTCGTGAGTCGGATGCTGCGCTCAACCCGAGGGACATGTGATCATATTTGCTCTTTTTAACCTTTATTACGCGCATTGATTCCTTTTTATTTTAAACAGAATCATTTTACATCATTAAGATGTGTTCATGTTTTGTGTAAGGTAAAGAATATTGTGTTCGAATATTAAGAAGAATAGTAAGTTGTCTGGGATTGGAAAATGTTTTGGCAGGCGATAAGCTCATCTCACATGTTATGGGACGGAAGTAATCACGGAGACCTATTACTTCACGGAGAAATGAGTTTATGTACAGTTAAACGTTAACGTTAATAATATAAGTCAATAATGGTTGACAATAAAATAAAAACATAATTTTTGAATAAATTTATAAATTCTATGAATCAAAATACGTATCGATCCATTGTTCTATTGCAAAGCTAGAATGCACGAGACAACTTTCGGATTTACATTAGCAAAGATGAAGGTCGGTTTGGCTTCCAACTATTAGACAAGGAAGAACACACCTACTATTTTATTTCACGGCCACACCTTTATAACAGAATACTAGTACTTTTACATCGCTCGATATAACGAGGCCTAATGTTAATATGTAATTAAATCATAAACAAAGATAAACATCACACTCAAAAAACGCCGCACCGCCCGCTAATCTATGGTGATTTACAATTACTCGTAATTACAGTATTAAACACACGACAATTTAATCAAGACCCTTTATGATCGTCCATTTCGATACGGATCATAGTGCATTTTATGTTTGTCGATTCTTAATTGCGGGCAATTTTAATTATCAATAAAATTTAAAATTTGGCTCGATTTATGGCATCCGACATACGACAAATTAATGCTGATTATTTTTTATTGTTCCAGAAAGTACGTTGTAATGTAATTTCTGTACGAAACTAGATGTTATTGCGCAATGTTTTTCGCTTTACGAGTTGGAGTTTTATTTGCATAATGCAATTTCGATGATAAGAGTTCAGATTGCAGTTTCGCATTTCAAAGTCTTATTTTGCAATACTTTTATAGGTATGTATAATTAAAATGTTTTTTTGGAATTATTAATCGTTGTATTGTTTGTAAGTTATTTTAATGGATTACATAGAATTTCCACATAAGGGACTGTTGTGCAGGAGATTAATTTCTCAACAAGTGCGCCCAACCTATAAATTAAGCTTATGAAACCACTTTTTGCCACGAGATAAACGTTCATACAATTTAATTTCAAACAAATAATTTATAAACAACAATTAACTTTGATTTTAAAATCACAAAAATGATTAATTAAGGCGAAACAATCAATCAGTGATGAGTTGAATAGGTTTTCAATGTGCGTCCCTTAACACGTCGACTCGTGTTTTGTGCTGCATCATAGTTATTTCTGTACACAACAATAAAAGGGACCATTTATAACGAGCCTTACAAATGTCCACCACAATTGCTGCAAACACAAAACTTAATTAAAGTGACACTGCGCATGCATAATGAAATGATTCATACGCAATCGAGACGCGAAATTAAACTCCGTACCATACGTTGCTGAGAATACCACCTATAAACCCACATAGCGTCATGTCATGTCACCTCGTCGATCAATATCACCGTGTACCAGCTGTGGTTTTAGGTTCAATTTCTGGGTTAGGAATTGAAAGCATTGAAGTTTATTAAGGAATTTGTGTTTATTTGGTAAACTTTTTGGTATATATATTTATATATTTACATATTATAATAAAATAGCATATCCGTCGAAGAAATGTACCGCTAAAACATCCGCTATCGAAAGTGATTAATATAGATAAGTTGGTTTCCCATATCAGTACGGGTAATTAGAACATAATATTATAAAATTTATACTTTCGGTAAAATTATTACTGATAAACACAATGTTAGTCATATGTAAATTAACCATATTTTTATTTTTATAACGTATAATTATATTAATGAATAGGTATTAGGGAATAACATAGGAAGCTACAAAACTCTGACAAAAGATTAGTTACTTAAGAAGATATATCTACCTATAAGGATACATAGACGAACCCTAGAAGACTGTCTCTAATTTCTTTATGTCTAATAATTAGGTATGTGAGCTAAAACCTAAGTAAAATCTAACTCCTGAAGACACTCACGGTGAATATTTTTTGGAACTACGACATTGTCCTTTTGTGGAATAAGAGGTAAATTAGGATAATATTGTTAATTTATGCCAGAAACCTTTAACTAGAGGGTCGATAAACGGTCGCACACGTGACAAATTAGTTATTAAAACTACACACGTACAAAGTACAATCTAAATCAAGCACTTATTGACGATTCCGTCATAACTTAAGAGTTTTTTTTAACGCAAACAAAAGTCATGTCTATTTTAATTCGTGGAAGTATTCATTTAAGGCTGTTTTGATGTACAGAGCGGATTTCATAATAGTTATTAATAGTAAAGCTATTTAATATACATACAAAGAATTATTATTTTGTTGGCAAATTGACACTGATATGATGGCAACAGTTGTTTTATGAAAATTGATAATCGTTTTAAAAAATCCCGAATTGATAAATGTGCCATTTTTTATTCTCTAATTGGAAATGTCAAAGGAATCGCAGCTCATACAGCCAATATGTTAAAAGATTCAATAATTCATAAAATGTTTTGCCTAATATTATAATGCTATAATTTACAACTGCAAATAACTATATCGTTGTAAGTAATGGCACTTGACGACAAAATTTTCTAAATCATGCAAATACTCCTTAGTGGAATGTAAATTTCTGTCTTCCGTCACAGTTGGGTTTGCGGTGCAGCGCGTAGGCAGTTGTCACAAAACGAAATTCCATTATATTAAGAGCTAACTTGTTGAAGTAAATGCTCAGTGTTTAGTTAGTAATCAATTTTGTTGGATTAATCAAAGGGTTATTTAAACATGAGTTTACCTTTCGCGGTCTAAGCACCAATGTTTGGCTATTGATCGGACAGTATTTGATTTAATAAATAGCAATATTTTTGTACAAGTACGTTTACGTCACTCAGTAAAGGATATTGTTACCGCGAGTTGACGTCATACCCGCGTAAGTTTTACATAATAGATGCTGTGACATTTTAATGATACTTGTGAATTTATAATATGCCCATGAAATAAAACATATAAGCGCTTGTTCACACGAGGCGTTTTTAGCATGAATGAGCGGTATAAAACCGCGTGGTTTTCGCGTTCCCGCGCGTTGCGCCTTGCTACCACGCTATCTTCGCGCGTAACTCGCATCGTTTGAACAAGGTACACGTTGTCTTGTAGGCAATGACCGTTTATCGCTCTAAGTGCCTATCGATTATTTAATAGCAAACATTGTAGATAACGTTTTGGGGTGCTATCGCTAATTATTGGAAGATAACAAGGTTTATTACTGAGCTGGAGTGGGTCGACAATATACTTAATCTA
Source organism: Deilephila elpenor (assembly GCA_949752805.1). Taxonomy (NCBI): domain Eukaryota; kingdom Metazoa; phylum Arthropoda; class Insecta; order Lepidoptera; family Sphingidae; genus Deilephila; species Deilephila elpenor. The sequence goes on along the minus strand of OX457107.1, from coordinate 8,195,548 downwards.
GCAACGTATTCACAGATATGGAGGGGTATTCATTGACCAAACGGTTCGATTTCGTGGTATTATGGTGTATTGCATCATGCTAATGTTATTAATTGAATATGTTTGTTGATGTGTTTTTATGACGAAGCAAAGTATCAAGATGATTATATTTTTAATAAAAATTGCTCATGAAACGATATTTTAGGCGATCTTTCAATGGAGCCAAAGCTAAGTGTAAAATTTGCTATTTTTATTTATAAGCATATAAATATCCATAAATACCAAAAACATACAGCAAACAATGTAGGAGAAATATATTACACAAAAACCTAGTTCTAGACAGAAAAGTGGGAGGGAGAAAATCCATATAAGAGCCAAATGAGTTTTTCATAAGGAAAATATGGTCCTCGGATGTTTAACTGACACTAAATTTTTCTATAAATGAAAATAATATAAACACTATATTCAATACTATTTCATTGAAATTAAATTAATGTAGGTGTTTTATGAATGAGAATCGTAATGGCTCCCACTCTTCAATTCCATAAAAATGATGGCTTAATAAATATTTTCTTTGACCAAAATAAAAAAAAAACATTATTTTAAATTTGGAATAGCCCTATAAATGGAGTTCGGAATTACATTATATGTTTATACTCCATATCAGCAGATACGGATAAATAAGCAATATACAACGGATTATAATGCGTTATCTAAGACAATATCTAGTCGTTAATTTATATTAAACCGTAGAATCATGGCGCTATGTTATAATAAATTCTGTATATTCGTTTTTTCTACATTTATTAGGTGTTAAAAGCGACTTATTCCGGCTGTACGGTCGACATAAAAACTATTGTAGAAAACTACGTCGATGACTAGTTCCCCATACTGGCATCAGGATTTTGTCAGCATTTTTAATAAAGCGATGATACATACGATGTGTAATACGTGATGTTTAATTATACAGCAAAACTCAAGATACTAATTGATACCCAGAAATTTATTACTCAACGTATAGGTATAATTAACGATTACAATAATTAATCATCGACGTTCGCGGTTACTCAAATGTTTATCGCAATCGAACTCACAATACGAGAAGGTTATAATTTCCTCAAGTTTTTCGAGCCGAAATTTTTCCAGCAACACGCGAGGAGCGAACGAGTTTCGCTCAGTCGGTCGGAGTACGGAATAAGGACAATGGTACGAGGCAAGTTCGACGGCTGGCCTTGGAGGAACCAGTCCGGCTCGTCCCAAACACCTCTGGGCAATTATTCAATAAAACAAAAGCACCCACCGAGCCACGTTTACGCCACACCGACAGATATGCTCCCCGAAATTAATTTCGCCATGTAATTAGCGAATTTCACCTGCGCAAAAATGGATGCGCGCAAATTGTTAAAATTTAATATTGATATTTCGTACTTTCCACCATTCATAAGGACCGTCGCAAAGACGCCGCCGAGTTTCCGAGACTTCATAAAAATTCCGAATATACAACATTGACTGCGTTTAAATGTATACAGATAAAATTGTGTACAGCTGAATGTTTATTATTTAAATATTCCGTGTCAAACGCACATAAACGGTAGTGATACACTTAATAAATAACAGTTTTTCGTTAAGCACACGCTCGTTTTAGATACGTGTTAAGTATATGCATTATTTATGGGCATGTAACACGGGTTAGATAAGCCAAACGACTTTACATACAGACTCAAACGCGCCACTCCATTATACTCGCACGTGCGCTACAAAATGAGCCCTATTATCAAACTACACGGACCCGCCAGCCGCCACGGGCCGCTGAAAAATGTACCACGAAATTTGATATGACATATGGTGAGTCCTTTATACTGATCGACTCTCCCGAAGGCATTGTGCGTGCTGGAAGCGCGAGCCGAATATTTCAAATGCAAATCGTGCCAGTGCTATGAATGTAATAGTTTGTCGTGGCTTGCGCACGCGCCGACGCCGGAAACAAATTATCATACCCATATAAAGCACGTACGAAATCTACGAAAAACATATTGATGTCACTCAACACTGATAAATTGCGCTAAACGAGAAAATGGAACTAGAAAGTAGACATTATAATAAGTTGAGCACACAGCCAGTTTGTACAATAAACAAGCCGGGAATATTCGGCCGCATCTCGCGGTACGGCAGGAATTTATACGCGACACCATTGTGGAATAGTAACGGTCGCGGCGATTGCCATTACTATGTTTTATACACGTTAATTTGTCATAAAAATAATATTTTACGCGGCACAAAACGGCACGTACAGACTCGTCATTGTCGGGCGCAGCGTTGAAAATTCGGAAATCGATTTGTTTGCCGCCGTCGTGTTTGTTGACATTCGATTTAAACCCGAACTCGGCTGATGTGGAGCGGAAATTTATGGAGCAACACTATGAATTTGAAAAATGACATAACGGGTACGGGATCATTGAATATAGGTGAGCGTTTCGGGTCATTCTTCAATGGGCGGCACGTGCAACGGGATAACGGTGTCGCTTTGTTTTTTACCACGCGCCATGGATTTTCGGACCTGTTTTTGAATTTGCACCCGTAGACTGCATAACAACGGATGGACTAGAATCCGATGTTGGCAAAAAAATATATGAGCGCCTCTGGATCTATTTTTAGAATGTTACGGCGTGGACGAATGTGACAACTAGAACTTATAAACTTATGAATTGATAAGCACCAATATTACGGTAAATAAATTTTATTTTTACATTGCTATGGATTTAAGCTTGCATATATTTTAGTTTCAAATGATTTGAATACATGAGAAGTAAACATTTTTTAAATATTCTTCCGTTTTTCTACGCTTAATAGCATATAGATAAGGCACCTACAATCTACATAGATGATAGAGTATGAGCAGACTTATCTCACCATTATATTATATTCTATAATATTAGCGAATTATTTATGAATGTGGTCTACGGTTTAAACACACCGTTACACATTTGCGTCATGTTTTGTAAGTCGAATGACCTTTCCGTCAATTTACAACGGATGAGTTGTGTGGGGACATCGGATAATTACGTTCAAGCGTAAATTAGGACCTTTGTGTGGGACATGGGCGAACCAACACGCATTTATTGTTATAGATTTAATAACCTTTTCATAGCACTAATGACAAGCAGGTCATTTGATGATCATCGGTGTGAATTCACATCCAAAGCCATGAGATTCTAAGTGATCGACTGAGTTTTTATTTTAATGCATATTTGATATAATGTGGTTTGCCAAGCATAATTTAATTTTTTCTCGCAAAGTAATAAACTCTATTGATAATAAATCAGATAGAGGTAATTATTATTATTTTATAGTATTATTAATTACTATTTTCAATACCACAAAATCGAACTCTGCTTTTCTCAACATTCGCAACATCACCGATGAAACAGTGGAGCCAAACTACATTTGAATAGAAGAATAAGAATTCTATTTGAACTAAAAAGTGCAATTACTAAGTCTAAATGATTACGTTATTGGATGCAGATTTCACAAGTAAACGCTAAGTATTTCAGCAGTGTATAGTGTATGGGATCAGTTAAGGCGCCATTGTTGCTTGTTATGTATTTAGGCGAAATGCCGTCGTCCGCGGGTCGGTGACATTTACGGATTGTTTTTAAGCATATATGCATAACTATGCATTTTGATTTTAGTTTCTGATAAAATGGCGAGAGATTTATTGATGGATAAATTAGCGGGCAAACATAGTTCCTACCGCGCTTTGAAATACAAGTTTTGTAATGGCAGATATTTTTTGCCGTAAAAAATCTAGAGTTGTGGATCGGATGTGCGACCTTTCACAGCTGCATTTGTAAGCAACGATCTTAGAGGCTATTAATGCGGTTTTATATTTAATATTTTTTTTTACTGCTTTGTCTTATGTGTAATAAAAAATATATCTGCAAAATATTTCCCTATTGGCTAGCTTATATTTGGAACTAAAACATTGGTAGGTATTTTTAATCTAAACATAAAACCACGTACACGCTTATTTAAGGAATGATTCAACACTGAAGTAATTTTATCTCTTACGATGTCCATTACTCGGAACAACTGCGGTCCAATACATATGTCTCACTTTAAAAGTTCAATGGAAATTGTCCAATTAAAATGTGCGAAGTAACGCGTTCTCTGAATAGTAATTTGCTTGTAAAAAGATTTCCCCGGCTGAAGTGTAAATTTAATTTGATGTCCGGTTAGAAACATCAAAAGAAGTGACAGCAGTAAGCCACGAAATTGATTTACGCCGCAAATTGATAGGCGACAACTTTATAGTTTTTCCTTTAAGACTACTTATTTTTTTATTTCACCCGTTTTCTGATAGGAAATTAACTTCTCGGAATCAATATTAATCCTTTTCGCTGTTTTGATGTTTCGAAAACATCTGGTTAAATTGATAATTATATTTTTTTTATATTAATAATTGTAACGAGACCAAACACCATCACCGATATTCAAAGATAACACACTTTTAAAAACGTTACAAAGGCCAACAAAAGAGGTTTTAACCTGATAGGTGAATACGGGATGATTAGATATATAGGTATATCTTATACAGAGCGCAGGAGATTAATTTATCAGCCCATCTGAACCGTCACCGGCTTATCTATGTGGAGCGGCTGATGAATCGCGCGGGTTTTCTCATGGCGATAACGTTTAGTTCCACTACCTACTCACAGATGGCGCTAGTTGTACTCGGCTGCTCGCTAAAAAATGTTATAGCATTTATGTGTTTGTATGTCTTTTTATAGACAAATATATTGCTAAGATGATATCAAGTTTTATTAAGAATAATGTAACAATTGTTTGTGATGGAAGTTTAAGGAATTACTAAAACAAAATAAATTTAAATTTAGAATTTCGAAAGCCAGAAACAAGTGGAAAAGCGTTGTAACAACTCTCAACCGGCCACCGAAACGCTCATAGACAATTCCATAGATTGTAGAACGCGATAAAACCTACACGGGGCGTATTAAGCACAATGTTTTGAACGCATTAAAATTGCTAATACTCGTCTCGTCTGTTTGGTTTCAGATCACACTTCGACGTCGTGAATAAAACAACGTTAGGTAACCACCTAAATAATGTAGTGGGCGGGTGTCTAATGTACTAATGATTTTCAGTTTCTCACTACGGGGCGTTAGGTTCGAGTCGCGGTTGGGGTCATATTCTTATGATCGATGAATGACACACACTTATTTGTTGCAAATATTATGCTAGCTTTAGTTATGTCATAACTTGCTTATACGATTTAATATTATTGCAACAGTTATGATGCTCCTAAAGCCATTTTATGCTTTACAGTGGTATAAAAATGAGCTGTGTTTTTTTTAAATGGCTAACAATATTTGTATTAATATAGCTGTCTTATATAATTGAAATGTCAGTTAATTCAATATTTCTTATTAGATTATCTATTTTCTATTATGAAAGGCGGAGTTTGACCTATAGTCGCTTCATCCGACATAAGAAATAATGATATCAAATTGTTTTATACTATAGATAAAATCTAATCTATTTATTATATTACCTAATGAAATGTGAGATAACATTGCTGGTTAATTTTTATTTGTATTGTAATTTGTTTAAGCTAGTTTGCGTCTGGTTCTTGGACCAAAGTTCGATTTTTGAATATTTCATTCATATGTATTTGATATTTTAAATGAATGGCAGAATTTGTTTGTGTCTTTTAAGTATTTTTTCTGTTATGTGCAAGATCATTAGTTACCTAACTATAAATATGCGTGAGAAAATTAAGAAAGAAAAAACTTATTTACATGTGTCAATTAAGACAGGATATTCTGAATAATAATATAATACTTAAAAATATTCTTCGATCGAGATAAAATGAACATTAAGCTGAGCTTAATGTATTGTATAATTAGGAATACGGATTGGCTAAGAGTGCAAATAACTTTATTAATGTGGGAAAATCGAAAATAGATACCGTGAGATAGTTTATTAAAACGCCAACTGTAAAATACGCGATCGCGGCATCGCGATGTTCGATCTCAGCATAGAGACAAACATTCATGTTTTCTACAAATATTTATTTCTCCTTTTGAGACCGAAAAATAGTTTTTAATGTCAAGACAAGACATGAATCTTGACAGTGTTTATTTATTTATCAATAATACCACACAGGACACGTCAAACCAGATATCCAGTACAAAAAACACAAAACAATAGTTGTCAACGTGCTTTCTATTCATAATTAAGCGCGCATTATGCCTCTAAGGGAGCACATTTCCATAACATCGTCGGTGGCGCCATTGTGAGAGCTATTCGCGCGGCCCACGCAACTAAATCAATTATCGAGCATGTAATAAATTAAACAGTGTTTGCGATCGATATCGATGTAACTATGTTATGATTAATCGCGTCCCTAATATCGGGCGGGAAAACCATCTCGCAAGATGGCCGCCAAGCGCGCGCGCCTGTTTCATTTTCCCATTGAGTTATTTTGCTTGGGAAATATTAACGTTGGTGTAAGGACCAATTGTGAGCTTTTTGAAACAATAGGTTATATGTATTTGAAAATGGAGGATTGACAGTTTTTGTAAATGTTAGAAGCATTTTAACGGTTCATTTTTTATTCGCATAATAATATATTTATTAGGTACATATTGATAAATAATCTTGTTAAAAGATGCACAAACATACAAAATTGCAATCCGAACGTATTGCCATATATACAAAGTTATATATTATTAAGTTAATGCGCCACCTTTTCGTAATCTAAATTATATGCTCAAAGGACTAATAAACCAATCGTAAAAACAATAGACATTATATGTTAACATCCTTTTGAAACAAAATGTATGGTTTGTTTAACTTAAAAAAAAGATTGAGGTTTTATTTGTTTATGTTTTAAATGTAAAAAGGACACGTTTTCGATAATTTGTTTATCACTGAATTATATAGGTTACCTTTTTTTATTGCAAACAAGGCGTCATATCTGGATTATTTTAAAGAGATACAAACATTAAGTTATATTTTATATTTTTTCGTATAAGTAAAGGTATAATGGGCCTGCATAACAGCTGAGTAAAAAACTTGGTCGTTCCAATTCAAGAGACCTTAAGAAAATTGAAAATGATTAAGCCGATTTCCGTATACATATTTCGTAGTGCTTTAATGAATTTTCCTGTTTAAAAATGCCTTTTGATATGAAATAATCTCGCAAATGGGTATTGCGTTCTTATTTTTTAAAAATAAATATCCACGCGTAACAATGTCCTGTCGTTAGGCGTGTATTGAAATTGCAACAATTGTTTGTCCTTATGCCTTTTATCTTTATTATGTATTTACCACTCCCTATAATAGATGGCGCTAATAGCGATCTATGCAGGCACTATCTTTGCAGCCCGCATACAATAAATGCGATATTAGCATGTTGACAAAAACATGTCATTTTATTGTTTTTGTTACTGTATACACCTGACCATGGCACAGCTGTCAATACCAACCTAATAATATATATGTATATACACCTATAATAATATGGACATTCATTCGCACTGGGGTTTGGTGGAGTTTTTGGATCCAATATTGGATCCAACTCTGGTATATGGTTTCAAATATCTCCCGTTTATTAAAGTATATAATATCATGTCAATATACTGTATCAATGTACAAATAAATAAAACATTCCCTAACACTTATAGGACTATAAAACTTATGAATTACATCCGTATCTTAATAGACTTGAAGTCGCTTAAAAGGAAACTCAACGTAAAGTAAATAATGATAAAGGGCCATTTATTCCAAGTAATATATTGAAAGTATTCCGAGTGTCATTGACCGTAGTCCTATATGATTTTCTTTGTACCTATATTTTTGTTTGTTTATATAATGTATTGGGATTTCTACCATTAGTCTCATACTTTAAAGCAATTTATACAACTAACCGCGTTAACATCAAAACTTTTAACTGTCCAAAACCGGGTAAAGCATTTCGAAATGTAAAACTCATGTAAGTAAACTCCTTGGTCACAAAATCGTTTCCAGGTTTTCCGATTTAATATGTCGAATCCTGTACACAGCCACTAGTTACTAAACTATTGATTCGAAACTTATTAGATAATATTAAAAAATAGGCACCTAAAGTTAGTAATAGAATTACTAAGTCTAAAAAAGTTTTACTCATAAAATCGTATACTTTTGCAAATTCACGCAACATTCAGTATATTTAAAGTTCGAACTTTTCAATACTAAACATTGTCCTCAAAATGCATGTTTACTTTAATAATTAGTTTTATATCCATTTTCTTTTAAATTATTCTATCGAGATACAAGTACCTAAACACTTCCCAAGTAGGTACTTATAAATATTATTAAAGCCTGTAGACTTATAAGAAACGGTTCCAGCGTATTCAGGTTTATTCAAACAGAGTTCTGTTTTCAAATTTATTAGAATGAATATCGTCGCGCATATTTTTTTAAGAAGAATTCCTTAAGTTTGACCGTGATTAATGGCCAGTTTTATAATTATTTCCTTCAAATAAGTATTTGTTAGGAATATACCTATTTGCTTATCAAAAAGTCAGAAACGTACCTATTATTCGTCCTGCTGGTTCGAAACTTAAACTTTGCATTTTGGGAATAGAATCGGAACTTTTCTCATTGTTAATTTTGTATTTTAATTTTATTTTTGATTAAAAACAAAATAGTATACAAGCCATCAAACTCACGACTAGTACTTTGTTTTGGAAAGTTTTTCAGCAGTTAAGTTATTGGTTGATTAATTAACAAATAGATGTATCAACTCTTGTCTTAGTATAGGTATACTTAGGTAGTCTTTATAAGTTACGAATCGTATAAGAAAAACTTATATATGTTGTTATCACGGTTTTTAAGTGTTTAGAAAAGTTTGTATTGACTGAAAGAAACAACACAACTTCAGTTACTGCTTTTTACGAACTCTTTAATGAAAAGAAAAACATTGGTCTGTTTGCGGAGGAATTTTGCATATGGAATATACGGGTAAAAATTCGAAACAAAGTTTGTTTGATTCAGAACTTTGCGACACCCTCGCAGCGGTCCATCCGCGGACTCTACCAACTTTGCAGCCGGAGAGAACTATTATTTTCTAACTGAACAATGAGAAACGTATTGGAACTGAATTTAAAGCACAGTTTAACTAGTTTCCTATTAGAATAAAAGTAAAAAAAATGTGTAACCTGTGAGCATCGCCTGCGGAACGCAGCTAAACTCGCAATAGCGGCATAGCACGCAGACACTATACCACTTGTCCAGTATCCACTCGCTCAAACAAACGTAACACTTCAATAGGAGTCAGTCAGAGCACATATAACTGCGTCGTGCACACCGCATAAACACGCACTGCAACTGTTGGCGCACCGGAGTAGTGTTGTGGGATGTTGTGGCGAGCGGCGCGAGTCGCGACACAGCACACTCGACGGTCACCGGCACACTGCGCGCCCGGCGCGGCGGCCCCCCGCCCGGCGCCCGGCCGCCCCACCGCCCCCCCGCCCGGCCCGCGCCGCGCCGCGCGCCCCGCCGCTCCCCGCCGGCGCCCGGGGGCGGGGCCCGGCCGCCCGAGCGAGTCGCGCCGATGCCGAAGCTTAATTACGCAGCGGGGCCGAAGCGGGACGGCGATAGCGAGTGGGCGCGAGCTATTAGCGCACGGAGAGCGGGACGACGCGCGTCTTAAGTATTTTGTATAAGTAATGAGAGGCGAGGCGCATCTCCCGCCAATCTTTAATGTTGATTGCGACCGCCGCCGCCGCCGCCGCGCCTCGCAGCGCCCCTCATTAACGCCGGCCCCGCCTCGATTTAATTACGCGATGGTTTAATTGCCGATGCGCGGTGCTCGCGATTGTTTTTGCTCGGATTCCCCGGCGCTGGTGTGCGGGAGGCTGCGGCGGCCGGCGATTGTCTCGTCACAGCGTTGTTAATTGGTCACAGTGTAGGCGCGTCCCGGCGCACTCAGCAGATTTAATGAGATAGCGCAAACGGCTATAGGTATATAAACACGCCGCACCTGACGTTTGTATGTTTGTACTGGACGCGTGGTGCACGGAGGCCGCAGAGAGCCGTAATTTTTCCGCCTCTATGCCGCTCGCCTCCAACTCAATTCACTTAAGTTATGTTATTGGGAACTTATTGAGCACCTTCCCGCGGATATTTCGTACTTCATATAACTTTAGCTCAATTTAAATGTTAGCCGTAGCATTAAATACAATAATCGCAATAAACAATGTGTAATATTCCGCGTACATGGGCTTTATTTCGGCTTATTGAATATAATTGCCTGAACATTAAGAACAATTTACATAATGCTGGTTTTGAACTTAAATTACCCATAAAAATTCATAACACAAGCCTTACACCTCCGGTACTTTTTCGAACAACTGCAATCGTTAATTACTATAGTTCATTTAATTCTGAATTATTACAGTGTAATTTAATAAGACCTACCACAGTTGTCGTTACTCTGAATATAAAACTGTAGATATAACAATATAAAAACACTCAAACACACAATTAATTAACCATAGCGATAATATTCTCTACACATCTTTAATATCCTATAATGATAAATTACTAAATCAACAAGACTTAAACTTAAATTTTACGTCACGCCAATAAGAACAAATCCTATTGGAACATCTTTAAACATTATCATATAAAAAATATTTTAGTACATAATATATTTTAAAAGGAATTAAAATCAACATGATTTTACAAAAAAATAATATAATGTGGCAAAACACACGAGAGTTTTAAGTATATTTTAATCAAACTATAGAAGGAATTTTTAAAGGTAAAGGAAAATTTAAAAATATTGGAGTTTTTGGACTGCTGTAAAAAAAAAACTAGGTAGGTATATACCTACATACCTTATTAGTATGATTATTTTTGGCATCGACCGAATCGGAATTATATAAATTAAGAAATCCTCAATGAATTTGAACTCATAACTCTCGACAATAACTGAAACATTAAAATCATAAAATATATTTTATTGTGATACGAGATTTGAACCCGCGACATAGATACTCAGTCGTCGCATGCCTAATTCATCATATCGCGATGATTTCCAGCAATTCTTGTCTTCAGTCGAAGATATTATTAAAGTTAAAAATGTCATTTTGTTCTTCATCCTTCTATATTTTATTACTTTTATTAATTAATCAATTTTTAATCCTTTTGTTTATCATTCAATATAAATTTATTTTAATTAATGAAGAAGTACTCAATGGCAGATTTTATATTTGAATAATGAGTCATCTATTATATTCATATGTATTTGATTCGTAAAATTGATATTTTATATTGTTTTTCCGCACAATATGTAAAGATTTCAATTTTAAAATTTTAATGAACCTATTGCATGATTCTGTCCTTTTAAATAAATATGCCCAACATTCATATAACACAGCCCCAATATTACAATGAGGTTGGATTATTAATATTTAAGACAATAAGAATCCATCCGGATATTAGCCATGGGTTACACATACAATTTTTTTAGTTCCTACATCATAGACAATAAACAAATATTTGATGATCACACAAACATTCGTCTCGGTGCCGGGATTGAACCTCCAACATTATACAGCTTTCTGGCCCACTTCGCCACAAAGCCCTGTTCTACATTATAATTAATTTGGGATAAATAATGTACTGAATTAAGTTACTAGTGGGTGGGACGTGATTTTAATATTAACAAAGTTTTATACGATGACTCCTATGTGACTAGAATATTTCGCAAACATATTATATCGTAAGAATACTGTGCTTTTTGAGAGGAAAAAGTCACATGATTCGGGAATTCAACCCAGTACCTTCCGCACTACTCATATTTTATCTTATGTGCGACTGGTAAAATATTTCATAATAGTACTTATTTTTACAATCATAAATGCATGACAATTTGTTGTTAATACTACGCTTTGAGTTTTACTAGATATTCTTATAATAATAGGTGTAATATTTTTTTATTAAGCTAATGATTTCTATTTGCTTCCTATTTTGTATAATTGCGGCAAAACGACTTGAACCAAAAGAACATTCAAATTTAAAAACTTTTACCCAAACATATTATAATGACAATGCAATCAGCGTTATAAAAATTACAAATCCATTATCACTAGTTACAAATTCAAAAAAAGAACACATAACTGGCTAGATTTTAAAAAGCGAATACGAAATTCATTTACGCACGCGTAAGACATAGTACCCACATCGGGGCCCGCCGGCGGAGACGAATAATATTCGCTTCCGCTTTCACGCGGTATAAGCGCTTAAATGCTTGTTACCAATCATTGTGTCGTGGGGGACCCTATGGCCAATACAGATACGAAGCCAGAATTTAAGGATAACAATAAAATCGTGTTGACGTTGCTTTTCATAGAGTCAAAGAGATCTTGTCTTATTTGGCAGAAAGCAAATGCTTAATATTCAGAGTATTCCTAAATTACATACCTATAAACACTAGCACACGCACCTATCTTGGAGGAGGTAGAAAGATATGTCACTAGCACCCACAGATCGTCGAGGCTATTTTCGTCTCAAGATATGATAGAGCCCCTATCGACATGCCGGGCACTAATTCCTTTACTTAATATTTCGTAATATGAATTTAAGTTATCCACTTGTAATCTGCTTACACAAACCCACTGCAACTATCGAAAACTAGAATCATTAGCACCCAAAAAATTGCCACTGAGTTCCGAGAGAGAGAGAGCTCCGAGATCGGCGAGTCTCTTAGAGATACTGGCTTTAACCCGCAACGAAATAATAAAAAAAAAACAAATGGTAGTTGAAAATAAATAATTGTCCACTTCCGTCCATAACTAAGCGGGAGATGAAATATAAGGCTAATAGTTTATCTAGCTATGCCAAAATAATGTAACTTTTTCTGGGAGAGTTCTAGGCACAGGTCTCCTCTATTCATAGGATTAGGCTAAGGCCTAATGCACTTAGGTCTACAACGCTGGGTAAGTCTATTTGGATTTCATATGCTGTTGAGAATTCGTAGGCATGCAAGTTTCCGCAATTAGACATACACGTAACATTGTAATAAAATTAAGTTTTATACCAAATTAAACAAATTCCGCGAAAACGTTCGTAAAAATCAGTATCATTTCAATGTGTAACATTCGCGTAAATCAAAGAAACCATTTTACACGTAAGATCGCAGTCCGAAATACTGTTCTTTTATATACTTTTTTGTTGCCGACAATATTCGTATTTGTTTCATTCTATGCATGAAATATGATATAGAATTATATCTACACTTTGGTTTCATACGGGCCATTATTGAGCATATAATTAAATTACAGGCATTAAAATTTATGTCTTAAAGTAAGATTTTAGTTGACACAGCTCAATCATATAACAAATGCTACAAAACAGGGAATGTCCGCGTTTTTCAGTCACTCAGAAACAATCATCTCCAGCTACAAGAAAACAAGCAATAACCCCCCTTATGATTTCCAAGTTGACATGTCAGAAGCGGATGTTAAAAAATACGGACAACATGAAAAAAATTAATGTTGTTTAACATCGTTAGTAAACCTGCATACCTGAGAGTTTTCCCCAAAAAAATCTAAGGTAAATGAAGCGTACTAACCGTACTAGGTTAAATTGGTAGACTACAAGTCCTACCTACTCCTGTTTTTTTTTTTAATTGGTAAAATAGCAAGACGAGCATGCCATTCGCCTGGTGGTAAGCGATACGAACGCTCACGGACAGCAGCAAAACCAAACAACACCATGAATTACAAGGCAAGCCTTGGGCATTCCACTGCCTGGCATTTGATTCCTAAATGAGTTTTTTCGAACTGATAAATCAGAAATACCTATTTAAACACATAACACTAGTAGGCTCAACAAATGAATGAATTCATCCATCGCGATACTACAAATATGAACATATTAAACAAACATCCGACGCATTCGCGCATAATGTTTACTTTATTCGTAAATACCTTGTGAATATGTTGTACTAATTTATTGTACATCAAACGTGATTTTGGTAAAAAGACGTACATAGTCTTATCACGAATGGCTGACGTAAACCAAACGTAACGTCACAGTATCGTCACAAGTGTATAAGTCATCTATTTTCTATTGGAATGTGGCGGAATCTGGAACTACAAATAAAATTTAAAGAATATCAATATAACGCATAGTTTAAGGTATGTTTTCTTATTATAAATAACAAACATTTATACTCGTAATCGAATAGTATTAACATTAGGTATAGTAAAATGTGAAAAGAGGAAAATTATTTTTATTATTTTGACAACAACGCATTCGGACTCCAGAAGATCATCAAGTCTATTTAATAATTTAAATCTGAGTGTACATCTAAAACCATGATCCAAATTTCACTCTTTTTTTGTCCCCTTTTTCCCATAAATGTGTAATGACTGACAAAGTATCTATTACACATCGTAGGCATTCTGGGCGGTAATCATTCACCATCGAGTGTAAATATTTTTTAGTTCACTTCCTTTGATATTAAAAATATAATTAAGTTATATCAAAATATTATAACCAGTAAGTATAGTAGTAAAGGTAAACCCTTCTCATTATTTCCTGAGATTGGAGTCCCCTTTATTTATTTTCACTACTAAATGCAGCATTTTACTAATTATTCTGACAGAATTCGCTTGTATTTTTATAATCTCTCAGAACCCATCCTAATAAAGTTAATAATTAAAAAAAAAACAATAGACCGCATATAAAGGAAAGCCTTATGCCATTATTGGTAATAAAAATTCGAACAGTAATTGTTTAAAATTCGAACTCAAATTAACCGAACATCGAATCCAGTTTTCAAACTTGGAATCAAAAGCAAGAAAATATCTAAGGCTGTTCGCCAATATTACCATAGACAGCAGAGGGCGCATAAAAAATATTAAATAAAAAAGAACACCTTGCTACTTGGCAAGTGACAGTAGCGAGACGACAAATAAATGTTTCCCTGAGTTGTGACTGTGGCCGGCCCACCCAGGGCGCGCATGCAAAAAATTATATCTGCCTACTGGACAGGGAGGTAGTTGTGGTGTTGTGGCTTGTGCCCACGCCTCACACCTGTTTTACTATATTGTGCGTATAGACAATTGTCTTGATAAATTCATAGACGCGGATTGAATTTGTTTGATTTATTTATTTTAAGTTTAAAAGCATATGTTTGCAGGACGTAATGCCTGAGGCATTTTATTCTAGTTGAACCTTATTCGATATAATGAATTTCTTTGGAATGTTTTTTTATACGTAAGCAACGACTTTATTAGTTACAGTTGACTGAAATAAAAAACAGATTTGTGCAAGATACTAAACGTATTTCACCTATATTAAGTTAGAAAACGTATACCTAACATACATCTTATTTTCAGTTCAATTCTTTCTATCATCCTCTGTATAAATAATGCTTTATTATTTCTATTATGAATAAGATATTCTAGGAATACGATCTTAGTATGCATTATTCTGTATTGTTTGACAGCCTCCGTGGCGCAGTTGGTTTGACGCCGCCTGTGAAACGAGAGGCCGCGGGTTCGATCCCCGCACCGAAACAAATATTTGTGTGATCCACAGGTATATGTTTCGGGTCTGGGTGTTTGTGAGACCGAAAAGTCTCTCGTAGCTTCTGATCCCCACGACACAAGACTCGATCTTAGTGTGGGGTCAGGACTATGTATGTGACTGTTGGGTGTATTTATATTTATATTTATTAAATTATGAAAGTGGTAGAGCCATCCTGTTTTCCTTTCCTAGCAATTGTCCTTTCCCTTCAACTCGAACCTCAAAAGCCCACAAGGCCCCTTCGAATCCCTAATTTCCCATCATATCACCGACTCGCATACATATAAACATAAAATAAATAACAAATTCGTAAATATTTGGCACACGATATCGGCACCCGATTACGCGCGCGCGCACCTCTACCTGTCGTGTTTGAATAGGCGTAGTTAATTGTACTCCGATAATGAGTCGAGTGGAGCTGTCAGCGACGAGTGGCCGATAGTGGGCCCACTTCATAATTCGTGTGTGTCCAAGGAATCGCGCGAAATGCCAATAATTATTATTCAAATTTTTTGGTGTTCGAATTGTTTTGAATTTGGAATTTTACGGTTGTAATATAAAAATCGATTTAAAAAATATGTAGTGTGGTGATATTGGTTGGATTTCTGCGGTTTAATTGTAAGCTTATCTCACTTTCCCTTTTCCCACTATTTACAGGGACTGGCAACGTATTTATGATCTGGAAGTAACTGAAGGTGATGGTTTTTACTTATATAACAACAGATTACTTTGTTTATCGGAACGAAGATATTTGTCAGATCTATATTTAAGTTCTTTATTAGTTCCTTTAATAGTTTGACAAAAATTATTTTAATTCTGAAGATCGAAAATAACAATACAAAGATTGAAGGAAGTTGCTGGATGCAACAGATTACCGTAAAAGTCCTGCGTGGAGGCTATGCTTAACATTGGACATTCTGCGCCTGAAGATGATGATGGAGTAAAAGTTTCAGACTTCAACCGCTCTGAGAAATTATCTAACCAGAACACGTTATTTTAATCAGGAATTTAACTTCCCGACACAAAAATTCAGCATAGGACCATACTATGTTGGTCTGCCCTTAACTACGCTACCACTTGGTGGTAATATTAAATATCTCCAATATATAAATACTGTTCTTTTAACATTCTGTCCTCATTTTTTAATTTCATTAACTGATAGTTTTGCACATTGGATAAGCCTCAAAAATTTTGTAAACTCATGGAGTGTCCCGTACTAACCAAAAGTTGAATTTGGTTGAATAAAACTTAATTAATTTCCACTATGGAGCAAACCAGTGCCCAAAAAGAAGCTTTTTAATAAACAGATACTCTTAAGATTTTAATCTTATAAATGTAATTCGACTATTTTCTATACAAAGTACAGAATGACCACAATTACCACTGCACCTCACTAAGGGTTAACCCATCCAGATGGAATATCAACTGTTGGTATAATATTATCTATCGTCATTCGACACAATAATTCCGGCTTTCAAAATTAGAATAATAACGGTGACATTCTTAATTTAAATTGGTAACTCCACTAAAGGCTACGTTTCTGGGTGTGGCGGCAGATGGATTTTAGGCTTTGCCTTCATAAATTATGAGTGAAAATGTGCCAATGACGATAATATGCTGATGGTACAAGTTATATTTTCCATTATGAGATGGAATGCTTACATAAATTTTAAATTATACCTAATATATTTTTTATTTGTAGTCTTTTAATGTATTAAGTTATTTATTTTACGCATGCCATAATATTGCCTTGTTATACATTCTTTATGTTATTTATTGTTCTAGATTAAACGACATTAAAAATATTGTTTACCTATCTTTTTGTTTTGTTTATTTAACCATATTTTATTATATTATGTATGGGATTGACTTCCTGCTCGTTAATGATAACAAAATGTTACAGCAATCAACTTGGTTATGAACTATATCGTAGCAAACTTTCTAGATCAATGACGTATCCATTGCAAATTATTTAACGTGTTGTAAAAGTCTATAAATAATTGCATTAATCATGGAACGGCCTTAGTTATAGTTTCCAAAAAATCTACAGTTCAAGAAATACAATTAAAGCTTAAAACACCACCTTGCACAAAAAAAGGAATGAAATTTCAAAAATCGAACTTTATCCGTCCGCGTTCCAGATTCAAAAAAAATCGCCGGGCAAACCGTCAGCCACGTTGACCTTAAGCCTATTCACTCACAAAAGCGGTGCGGGCGTTGACCCGCGCGTGGCCAACCCCTGACCTTGGCGTATCGTAAACTCATCTGACGTAACCGTGACTCTTTTCCTACTAAACGCACATGTGTTCCACGTACTCAATGTATTTACTACTCGTGGTAGGTCATTGCCCTATATGTGCAATTTTATTTACTTGAATTTTTCTGTTCTATTTACAATTTATATTGAAGCCTCCATCGTATGAGAGAATGTGCGTGTAGAAGTAAGAAGGAACGGAATTAAGTCGTTTAATCCACTATCATTGATTTTAAACTATCATGAACTAACGTTCTAAACTCTGCATATTTACCTAATTAGTTAAAAAGACAATATTTTTTTTATCTTCTAACTTTTTTCTTGATACTTATAATAATAAATCATATGGGTACGGTATCAAGTCAATCGCTTTAAAATCATATTTAAAATATTCTTCATTAAAGTGGTCAACATATCTTAAAGCCCCTGAAATCTCTGAAACGCACCACTCAACGCCCCCTGTCCGCAAGTTGCAAAACTAAAAGCACACCAACCTTTAGCACATACGGGGAAAAACTAAAGAAAATGTTACCCCCTTGTGTGCGCTCTAGGCATGCGTGTCCCGCCACCTATCGGCGAATAGGTGAGTTACTGGCACACGTCACGAGTCATTCATGACTGGCACAGTCACTGGAGTATGTTGAGAGCTTACCTGAAAAGAAAGACGGAATTTATTAGCATTCAGTTTGAAAACATCAAGTAGTCAAAACCTTTATATTTAATATTTTTTTATTAAATAACTTAAAATTAAATAATAATCAATGGCAGTTAATGATATGAAAAATCGATTGAATGTCACTGCTGAAATTAAGATATTATCGTGTAAAACAGGCCTAAATCGTATGTGCAAGTTTAAGGTAACACATTATATTATTTTGAATAATACATTGTGTAACTAAAAAAAATATAAACATTATTTAGCCCTACAATTAACATTTGAATTTACAGAACAAAATTCAGTAATAATTTCCACTCAAAATTTCATGTAAAAAGTTTATTTGAAAAGCCGTGATATTGTTTTTGATTACACATTAATTAATGAAACCTCAAGCCAATCAAACTTATCGGTTATTATCGTTTGAATTTTTACTATTTTTTTAAATAACATTCTTAGTTTGAAATTTCAATTAGCTAATATTCGAAGCAATAGAGTTTTTTCAATTGCAGTGTTCATTAAGTCCTTGTGCTCGTGCCTATCTTAAGCACAAGTTGTTGGTTATACCGATTCCTCATAATATCTACGCAACTTAGTAGGTTATTGAACTCTTCAGTATTTTTAGTAGTAGTAACCGGCAGTTGATTGTGTTAAATTTGGATAAAATTATAAAAGTGATTTTAACCACTAATTGTTAATAATATAAATTGTTTATATTTCCTACAATGGTCAAAAGACACAATATTTTCTATTTAATAGGTTTGTGTGAAAAAAGAAAGCGCGGAGAAACAGTCTCTCTGCATAGATGGCGCTTACGGCGGCTCCGTGTTGTAATATTTCAAAAGTACGGAAGCATGGCTTTTATTAATGAGTTTTATATTAAGTATTTTGTTGTTTGGTGGCGGTATATTTTGGCGAATTAACATTATTTACATTATACTTTAGATTGGCGTGATATCTTTTATGAATGTTGCAGCGCATTTGGCCTATGTATTAAAGGCCGAAGTTTTTTGGAAAATTATGTTGTACGTACACCGATTACGTTAGGCCAGCGTGGTGGACAAAGACCTGAACACCTATCAATTCAAAAGAGGAGTTATCCAATAATTAATAATATATTAACAAACTTACAAAACTCTACTGGGCTACCGACGGCTTTAATAACGTTGGTTAAAATAGAAATGCCCGTTTGTAGGTTGTATTATTGTATAAATTACTGATTTTTTTACTTAAAAATCAAATCTTTCATAGGTAGCTAGTTGTATGTGCACAGCCAAAGCATCAATGAGGCGTTAAAACACAAAAATAATTTAAATCAACTACAAAATAACAAAACGCAGAATCGTTAATAATTCTAAATATATCATAATTCATGATGCGATAATAATATATAGAATAACTATACCTATAACTATAGTAAAACAGCGTCGCCCCAAACTTTATATTCCCGATATTCTATAATGTTCGCTTGACATTTTCGCAAAATCGATAGCACCCCTTATTGGTAGCGAAATGATTGAACATCCTATCGCGACATTTTTCTAATGGCGGCTCGTGTTTGAGACCCTTTTTCTTTTTTAAGGAAACGTTCACACTCTCATAGGGGTTATTTTTTATATGGACTTTTATATATTTTATTATACCTAGTTTCTTACTTTTAAAAGTTGGGCTATGATTTTTATCAACATTGCCACATACTTCATTTCTTCTTTTATTTCATTTTGTGGATTAGTAATAAGTACCTATAACACGAACTTAAAAAAAACTAAGTTTGACGAATATCAAAAGCAGGTCAGTGAAATATATTACACGGATTGTATAGTAGCATAAGTTTATCGGCTATTAAATGGGTTAACAAAAATATTAATATAAATGCCAACCGTCACAAGAGTTTCATTGCTAAATAAAGGCTTTTTCAAACAATTTCCACGACGACCTGTTGATCTCAACCTGAATTTTGGACTTTGCATCAAACTATGCTGTATCTTCTTAATCCTTTGCCTTCCCAGAAAAATAATTAAAAAACCAAACTGTCATGTAATATTTTTATTTGAAAACAAAGCGCGAATCAATGTGGCCGCTCCCTATAACCCCTTTTCTTTTTACATGTCGCAAGCTAACGACAATACGAAATCAATACCAACACCATCGATGCGAAAATCGTGAATAGCGTCGTGACACACACACACACACACACACGAACACATACAAGAGTGTGTGATGTGTGTGCGTGCTCAAATAATATGCAAGCTTGGCTCGTGTGAAGCGAAGACGAAGCGCGGGGTGGATATGCAGAGTGGTTTATGCGGATATTTTTATCGATTGCGATTATCGATATAAATACGGGCGTCTAAACAATCGATATCTGATTATGTAATTGTAAGAAGTTGATGGGAGAAGACAATCTTAAATATGTCTATGTGGAATGTTTGGGGTAGGTCTATGGTTTGCAGCAGACTTCTTGTTACTGAAATTGATGAAGGTACATCTAAAGTATGTTCTTTTATGTTCTCAAATTCCAACAGAAACCTAAGGGCAAAATTAATTATTGACATACGTTGAGTGATAATGCTAGTCCCTATCTAATATGCGTATTATTGTTAAATGTAGAATAAATATTCTAAGGGATATAATTAATTCATTAAAAAAATATGGGACAATAATAACTCCCACGTACCTCAGATCATAATAATCACAAATCCGAAATACATGTCTCAACAACCAATAAAATTTATAACAATCGTTGCCATTCTTTAAGAAACAGACAAAAGTGTGGTCACCCCAAAAATTGGTAAAAAGAAAACGCATTAACACATATAGATGAGTAGTCACACATGGTAAGCGGGGCACACACACACACACGGCCGCGCCACCCCCACCCACACCCTCGGGCTTTCCTTTAAAAACCACCCCCACCCCCGGGAGTCTTTTGATAAGGAAATGCACACATTTCAAGAAAGAAAGCTAAGTATCGAATAAGCATTGAGAGGTTGAGTGTAAGTATTTACGACGGAATGTCATATGCGTGGGACGGTCTAAATCTGTCGATAGAGTTCTGGATTACAAACTCTTTTGTGTATATTTATTCCATCTGGCAACACTAATAAAATTTAGAATGCTGTGACGTCTTTTTATCGCTCATTTACGGCCAGTGTCTACGTAATAAAAAAATTTTGGTCCGACCAAAAACTGTAATGCGATCCCTTATGTTGTTGTTACATTACTTTTAAACGAATATTGCAAATAAAAATAATATTTATGCGCCACCAGCCACAATGGTCGTTATGATAAAAATGTCAGAATCATGCCAATTAATACTTTATCGCCGAATTTTATGTGTCTTTAGCAAATGTTAATAGATTCGATGATACATTGAGGGAAAATCTTAATAGTCTTTTTATGTATTGTCTCGTCTTAATTATTCAATCAAAATGAAGCTCGATTTAAAATAAAAGCGGCGCCATGGCTCGCCCTAAGTTTTATTCTTAAGTGGTTTGCATGCCGTTGAAAAGCCTCAAAGCGAGATTTGCTAATAATGAAACTCCCCCACTAATTAAAACCCACTTTTAATTGCTCGATAACCCACCTGTTGCTGTGCCTCCGTCCTTGTCGCGCATCGTCCGTCCCGCTCTAGCGGAGGCTGTGCGATCGGCCCGTATCCGGATACCCGGGTATAATTGTCAGAAAATTCAATTTTAGACTGACTTAATTGGGGGCCAAATGAAATTTTCAGTATCGCAGCCGGTGCCTTTGTTCGCACGCCTCGGACCGTGCCCTAATTGTTTGACGAAGTAATGAATTAATTTTATTTGTTCCTCACTGGTATTTCATTTCCAATTCCGATTCGTAATCGGTCTGAATGTGGAATTAGAATTACGTTAAGCAATCCATCATGGCCCGGGCAATCATTGCACCATTTAGATTTAATAACACTAGAAAATTGCTGGATACGGTGCCCGGAACAAAATTATCGAGTCATTATCAAATGAAACCCCTTTCTTTAATTAGCTGAACATAATTTTTGTTTGTTTGTGTGTACCGCCCTGGTGATTACTTTAATAACCGCGAGGAGGGTTAATTTTAGAAACGGCTTGAAATCATTATCGTTGATTAGCGGCAATTTTGTGTACTTCTTGAAATCATTACCGTTACGTTATTAAATTACGGTTGGTTATTTTTCATATTGTACCACTTCCTGGTACGTTGTGTGTTTCTAATATTTGAATTATATTAGTAAATATTATGGAAATTTAAAAATTATACGCGTCTTGGAAAACGTAGCGTGGGACGTCTTCTGGCCAGATGGTGGGACTTGCATAAAAGGGCCGGCAGCGACTGCAAGCAAGTAGCAGACCGGGCTCTGTGGCGTACCTTGGTAGAGGCCTATGTCCTGCAGGGGACTGCAACGGGCTGATGATGATGATGAGTAAATATTATTCTTCGGCAAGATTGACGGACCATTTCATAAATTTCGCTGCGGAGACTCTTATTGGGCCTACGTTTTGCAATGGACTTCTGGTGATTGAAAATGATGATGGTAATACTAAATATTACGCACAAATACACGTAATCTACCACTTCTATTAAATTTGTCGTAAAGATTTAATATTCTGAACATTAAAAATGACTATAATTGATTTCATACTATTCACATATTCCTCATAAAATACCCATAAACGCAAAACACCCGACACCCTACAAAGATCCTATTGTGTCGATGGAAAAATCATCCAAACCGATATTGTTTTGATTAATTAATTATTGTATGGAAAAAATCATGTTGGACCGGTCGCGCGCGAAGCTCCGTCATAGCATTAACATAAATATTTTAATTGCCATCTCATGGAATTGATTAACAATAACAATATTCCGATTGTGGACACAGTGAAAAATTCCAAAGATAATTAACAAAGTATCTTTTATGGCCAATTAATTCGGATAAAGATATTCAAATTAATAACTTAACTGTACCGGCGGGTCCGCGCCTCTTTATGACAAGAATGTGTTTGTGATACCAATGTTATTTATAGGAAACTGCCTCAGCTTTGTTACTTATGTTTAATTTTATCTAAACGATATCAGAGAAACTTGTTCCTTATCGTTAAGTGGATGGTAAAATAGAGCGAATGAATAAAAGTCCACAAAAAAAATCTATCTATGTCATGGTAGGCTAGATGATTTCACTGAAGGCTTATGCGTATATTTAAATGCTTAAATCCAGCGAACAATAAAGAAATGTATTTTGTTTAGTATATTAGAATGGTCTAATACACTAAATAAAATACATTATTTTTTATCCACAGAACGCTTTTCCAAACGTTAAATAATAATATGTATGTATTTCCGATTAAACTTGATTACTTTTATTAAACCACAAAGATTTCTACACAACATATGAATTAAGATGCAATATCTCATTTGAAAACAAGCATAAAAACCGACACAAATAATAAAAACCCCACAATCTTATAACAATCTAACCATCGTGCCGACGGATGTTCTAATGGCGTGAAAGGCTAAAAAATAAATGTAATATATAAATTAACATGTCTTGGTACGGTGGTAGGCTGGTGGTAGCAGTCGGGGCTTGGTTGTCAACGCGCAATTATGGTCGCAAACGCTTTCGCACAAATGGCCTCATGTGATACCAATGACACACGGTCGGGTTAGCAAGGCAACGTGTTGGGTGCTGTGATTTTGTGACATATAAGTATTGGTCTATTTATATTATAGGTATGTGGAAATATTTATTGCTGTATGCTATAAAAATGGTGTGTAATAATGTGTACAGGTTTTTACAAGGTATTCTAGAAGGTATACCATTATGCAAAATGATTTGCAATTATAAAATACAGCAATTTTTCTTATATAAGTAAACATCTCTATTGGTACAAAGTAGTTTAGTACGTTTAACTTGACTAAATAATGCGTAAAACTAATCATGTATAACTCAAAGAATAAATTTTCTGTACGACAAAATAAATGACATTAATAATGTTGCAACAAAAAGTACAGATATACTGAATACAATTTACATATTATATGATACATAGTAATGTTTATTGTGTAAACATATGTGTTCAAGAAAGAAACAAGTTTATAATACCTATTATAAGAAAAACCTTAACAACTTGCGTCTTACATCTTTATTTACAGTACATAAACTACAAATCCATAAAAACTAACAGCAGCTCGACGTCCATAGTAACACTATGTGCCATATCATAACCATTCAACACACACATTATTGAAACGATTTTGGCGTTAATTCTCTTAGCACTAATGTCGTATTCATTTTGCACCACTCCGCTAACAAGTAAAAGCTTCCAAGCATCTAATGACATGCTCGAATAATCATAGTGAGGACGAGGCGAAATTACACGCATGAGACCACTTGTTACTTGTTTTTACACCACACTTTAATAGCAAGCGAGTAGGAAAATTGGTGTAATTGGTAATGTAAGTAATGCCTTTACATACCTTTTGAAAGTTGATGACGAATGGACGAGCTGTGGGTTTTGTTGTGTGAACGTGACGACCGTGTGTCGCTGATGATAGTGCCTCACTTTGTATCCGCGAATGATTACATGTATTTTGTGATATGTCGCTTTTGTGCTTTATTGGTTGGTTATGTAGTTCTTATTACATAATTATACTTATGAATATCCGTATAATAGTGTTTATTTATAATGTTTTTTTTATTGTGTTAATTTAATAAACATTTTTGCGTTGTAGTTAAGGGACCAAAAGTCTGTGTTATCTTTTTGAAGCAATTATATCGGTAGATACAAGACATGTGCCTTTTATTGATGAGTCGGATGTAAGTAAAAAATAGGTTTGTGTATTCATTGTATTTAAGATAAAATCTACGAATAATTTTACGTAATAACTGCATACTGTATGCTGCGTACACTTTTATGATAATAAAAAGTTTATAACAAAATAAATTCAACCAACCCGATTAGTATGGACGCTCACAAACGGCCCACTAAAAATCTTCGAAAACGAGTCCCAAAGCTGCTATTATTTGATAATTCCGCTTTCGCATTTCATAATATATTATAACTGCACCAAAAAGTCCTTAGTGAATGGTACATTGTTCCATCAGAAAACTGTAAGCGCGTATCGTTAACAAGTCCGAATTCACAGCGGTCGCGTCGATAATCCCGAATCTAAGATATCGACATTTATTATCGACTCGTTATTCGATACAAATAAAATAAAGCGTTTATTAGGATTCGCGTCGGGGAGACCGCGAGTGGCCATTGTTTCTGCACCGCCATCAATCAACTATTCGGGCATTCGGCTTCGGCTTCGGCCCGACAGTGGCAGGGGTCCGAATAACGGTTATTGAAATGAGGCCCCCGCGTTTTTCCAAATTTAAATTTTGATAAGGCAAGACCCTGTTTTGCACTCCTAACTCTGTTCGTGCGAGGGTGGGTTTTTGTTCTATTTTCCGTCTGTGTTTTTGTTGTGGTGTTGAGATGATATTAATCAGTCGGTGTAACGGGAACTTAATGTTAATACCTGTTTGGTTAGAACTGGTGCCTACGCAGCCTTGACGTTTTATATACTCTGTACAGAAATATATGTATCAGCTATCAAGGTATAGTTAGTCCCGATCTTGACTTCGTTGGTTTTGTTGTTTTGGAAGTTAAATATTCCTCATGGATCAAATGGTTTTATTTTGGACGGCAGCTGGTCCAGTGCTGGTTTGCAGACATTAATTATCTTTATTATTTAGAAATTTTATTTAGAATTGCCAGATACATAGGATTTTACGATTTAAGTGAGTTACGTACGAACCGATTGCTATGCCCTGGTTATACTACAATATATTGTCTTGAAGGCCTATATCGATTCAAACTAAGCTATATGTTACTATTACAATAACAATAAAAAGCGACTTAATTTCCAATATATTGTAAAGTAAATGGTACATTATCTGATTCTATTTGGATGAAATATAGACTCTATATTCGTGTTATCGCTAATCTGTGTTTGTTATCTTAATATATTTAAAAGTAGATATAAATATAATGATCGTTATCTACAAAATATTATTATGCGAAATTTGAATTAAATTTACTTTTAGTCTCACCTCTAAATTAATTAATGTAAATGTGAATATATTTTCTTATTTCCACTGATTGTAGTATTAGTGGACATTACTAGAGACAATATAAAGATGATAGCGGCGTCATGCGTACACGTCACAAAAATATGCGAGGGAAAAAGTCGATGAAATATGTCATATATTTGTCTCAATCGTGCGCGTGTGTTAATTCGTTTTACACCAGTAAAAGCGCCTCGACACAATTCCAAATATTCGGTTATTCGCTTTTTGCCGAGCGAGTCGGCCACGCGGCTTGAATACGTTATCCGACAGAGAATAAAAGCGAATTAACATATCCCAAATCTCCACTCTCGATTCGGACTTTTTGTTATGTAAAAATTTTACTCTCCGTCCTTAAATTGTTTAGGAATCGACGGCGTCGCATTGACACCTACGTTATATATTTTTTGTTAAAAAAATACTATTATTCGATACGTCTCATCGATATTCATGGACGGGGAGAGTTGTAAAAGGCAATAAAACACAACTTTTATATGTCGTGTTTAGACAGTCGAACTCTCCGGTTTGATAACGTAACCTGTGGGCCAGTCAATACTGTAGGACCGGATATCGCCGGCCATTCACAAAAACACCGACTCACACGCGACGGTGTGTGTACGAGTACAACACACGCAGCCACGCTCCATTCATGACCAATAGTACCTTCACAACGGACAATGTATCGCCACACACACGACGCTTTTCTACATACCTCAGCTCCACCAATTCTTTCAATGTCACATGTTAATTCCACATTTTATAGTGCTGAGGCAATTAAAAATTGAGAGCTCGATGAAGAAATAGGAAGTTAAATTTAATTCTTTCACAATGGTCTCGACTTAAGATGAAGAAGATGTGTTTAAGGAGGAAGTTTTAGATTCTTTAATAATGCGTTTAGTAAGACGTGATGTTTTTCATTTGAATAACACGCAGAAATGTTGTGCGACTGGTAACATGCAATGCATTAAAATATGACTATGCGGATAAAAATAAAAGGAAAAGGATGCACTTAAATTAATGTCAACAGCTGACAATTGACAAATAAAATTGTAATTATGGGATGTGAAATTTGCAAACCGCACAATTTGTGCCCCAGATTAATGACTCATTTCATTTATCAAATATAATTCTCAAGAAAATAAGTGTTGCATTTTTGTTGCGAGCGATTCATAATTTAGCCTAGGACATCCAAAAATTTTACGTTTAATTGTAAGCCAAAGTCACTATAGGGTACAAAGATACTACCATGAGAACGTATCTTGTTGTATCTCCATAAGAACAAAAAGTGGCTGATACTAATCTCATCGGCCAACACAGGTAACAATGTTGCGAACACACGTTGAAGTAATACCCCGTCCCCTAACACGTTAATTAATCGCAGAATGTTGTCCCGGACATTTTAAACCGCACCTAAAGAACACCCTCCCGTGCCGAGATGGAATGACTCATTGAAGTCTAATCCAATGCAATAAAAATGTCGATGTAGCTTTTATAGTTCCGTTCCATTTCACCGGAGCGTTGACATCGACTATCGAGAACTTGTTCCATCGTCATGTGTTAATTAATTCCAATGTAGGCGTGCCACTATTATCGACAGAATTATGTGGTAGCCCTATATTTTATTGCGCCAATAAGTCTTGTCAGTGTATGAAAAAGATGTTTTGTGGCGCGCGTGCGTGATTTTGTAATATTCGTTTTAATGAAACGACTATAAATTTCACTCTTTAATATGTCGGGCTTCGTGTCAAAACCGTGTGCAACAGTGTTTAGATTTCGAAATAAAGTGATATGTGCGCGGATGAGGGCGGGAATGATAAATAACAAAAAACAAGCGTCAATTTGGGAGAGGTGAGTGCATAATTTATTGCTGGTGTTCGTTTCGTAGGCGATGCTAGTATATTTCAAATTATTGTGGCGGTGATGCGTCGTGAATTACGCGGATGACGTGTTGGTGTAGTGGTTGTCACATAAAAAATCAATTTAGTGTAAAAACATCTGCATCAAAAGTCGGACACTAAACAGGTTCAAGGTTATTCCTGTTTTCATATTTAGCTAATGGAAACTAAAGTTTTTAACTTATTACACAAGCCTAGTGGCACTTCAGTGTAGACAACAACCAAAAATTTGACGATCAAATTCTACCACAGATTTAAAACAAAACCTGTCTGTAACTCAACATTATTCATTACACTATAAATTACCACTATCGACATCGCCAACCGGCACATGTAACATCCCTATCGTATATTAACATCAATGTTTGCTAAATTAATTACGGGAATAACACAGTTGGTATCAGCTGATATCGATTGCGAGTATCACGATATCGGTATTCTTATCTCGATGCCTCGTCTCTTAGCTTTCATACGGAATTTATCGATGCCTTTTGTTAGAATTTAAATATTTTTGCATACATTAATAATATGTATGTTAATCCTGTTTAAAGCTATTCTTATCTTAATCACTCTGGCAAATCAAGAGTTTGGGTCAAATTGCTTTTTTGCTGCATATATTAATGTTGTTTTTATTTAGTAGCTCATATTTATTGCTAGGTCGCCATATTTTTTCCCATATTATTTGAGAGGTCCTAGCTCTTGGTGGTGGTTCAGTGCGGGTTAGTGGATAGAATTAAAAAAAAAATTAAAATGTGACAGAATATATAACTCACTGGCCTATTGCATTTTATGTGTTTATTCAAACTTTTATTACCAGATATTATCATTTTCCGTGTTGTATTCTAGTAAGTAACATGTTAAAAAAATCCACAGGCAGATCTGCATTTCTATTATTTTTAAAAACGATTTTCGCAACAACGCATCCAATGAGGTTTTAACACAAATTCCACATAAGGTTAAAAACAGACGTGAACCCACAATGTAGCGTTAATGCCGAGTAGTTAACTCTAAACTGCTGGTGAATATGTCTTGGTCGAAAGCGTAAAATACATCATAAAAGGTAAAGCACAAAGTTTACACAGTGATATACGGACACGATTTGTTCTAAGGCAAGCCACTGACTGTTTGCCCTCGTGATTTGTAACTACATTTGTAAAGGAAGCCCGATTGAGACGTTCGGGAGAGTAAATTAGCTAAACATAAAAAAACTACACACTACTTGGACTTGTTTAATGAGCGGTTGGTAAACATTGGTACGATTTGTTGGATGTGTGCTTCGTGTAATATGCTTTTCAAATTGAAGAGGTAATGACGTTACTGCTTGAATTATTGGTTAATTTATTTTGTATAAAAAATTATGGAACAGTGTGGAAATGCTAAGAGAAACAAAATTGTTGTTAGTTGGATAAACTTTAATTTTAGATAACTTTCTAGTAAATTCCATAAACATATAATACATTTAAAAAGTTATGAACGGTTGTATGGGTCACATCAAAATCTCTATATCACACATCTCTCTAACATTTTATTAAATCAATCCTTAATCCAGCATAAAGCATTTATTAATAATTAAGTGGAATCGCGTGTTCCAATTAAGGTGGTGCAATAATTCGCGGCATTACTTGCATAAACTGGTTGTGATGGACTAATCCTCAGCGAGCAACACGCCCAGGGCGCGATATAAATTACGCGATCGTCTGCCAACGCGGAGACAATGCTGTGCAGGACTATTCTGATTCCGATCCTGTTTGTTTGTGGCAGGCCTTAGAATTTTTAAACTTTGCAGGTGAGTCTAAAGCCTGGCTTTTAGAATTGTTATGAGTAATGACAGTTAAGTCAGTGGAGATACGTAGACTGTCTATTCTATTTTTTAGTACATAGGAAAACGAACAAAAGGTTTATTTAATGGTAAGTAATTGCCGTCGCCTATTTATAATATACAACTTTTGTATCATAGGAGCGTTGCTGGCGTCTCAAAATGAGAAGGAAAATGGACGGATGGAAGAAATGTGTATTGGGCCTCCTGCGATCTCTCTTACAGAAGCATGACAGCAAAGCAATTTTTTCAAGACATTTTAGTTACCTCTATAACAATTAAAATTGTATTTTTTCGATACAATGATAAGTAATAAAAGCTCCAACTATTACTTCAATTGTTATGTAGTACTAAACGCTATTCCAAATTCAAAATTCTCTATAAAAAATATTCAAGAAAATAATTAAAAACTGAATTCCTCACAGAATACGGCGTCGGTCCGGACATGCTCTCGCGCACTACAAATTACAATCAACACGCTGGACATGTTCGCAGTTCGCACGTGGACGCGGGTCGAACCGGCCCATAACCCTATACATGTTTACTTTGTACCCAGTAATTTCTCTATTAGACTATCTCGGTCCTCGGGGCCCTTGTGTATATTAACCCGTGAAAGATAACTCCAAAGTGTTTGTATATTTGTACCTGGGTAATGTATGTATTTATTTTTATTTCTCCGTTTTAGGTTTGATCACTTGGATGTTGATAATTTTGTAAATCTTATGGAGTGGAATCAAGCAATAGTCATTGATAACTCACGGTTGATTCAAGCAACGTATCACAAGAATAAAGAGTAATAAGTTTACTTCATTTTTTCCGGTTAGTAAAATTGTTGCTGCCATAACAATCCGCGCGTTCTCTTCTCGCATTTCGGTCCAGATAGCAGGGAACGCAAATCGGTCTGCATCAACCGATTTTCTGCAACTTTTACAGAGAGGACGTCCGACGCTTTATAACATAAGTGAAGTGATTTGACTGTCTATAAATAAGTATATTGATATCACAATATTGTTAGTTATATTGGGACATGACCACCTTGTTTTACATTTTTATAATACAATAAAAAATTATATGTCCAAAGTTGTGTAATTAAAAAGTTATTAAACAAGGATTTATCCTTTATTTTAATGTCAGTGGTTTAAATATTTCGAATTATCGAATAATTAACATAAAAAAAACCAAGGCTGATTCCCGCTTTTAATTACTTAGATGACAAGGAAGTTGTAAAGGAATACAAATGGTTATTTTAAATTTTATTAGCGCTAAACGTATTTTGTTAATTTATGTAGAGCATATTTCATTCTGAAGTTTATATCTTTACAAGTCGTTAAATACCAATCATTGATTATGGATTCAAAGATGCATATTAATGAAAGAAAATAACGTCGTAGGCATATCTATGCTTTTAAGATTTGACGTCACAACACGAATTTACATAGAAAAAAAGAAATGAACGTGATAAACCAAAAACCCTGCAATTTTAAACCATCAACAAATTATCAAACCATGACATTAGACAATGAAATTCGATCCCGTTTCTAGGCTAGATATTTACAGCGACAACTAGAAAGCCATTAGCCTAAACATTACGCTCAAACAATGTATGATTCAGAGGTGTTTAAACAAGCCCGGCGCGGCGTGGCGAAACATCCGTCACGGCGCGGTGTGGTCGCTGTGTGCCAGCGAGCGGGGACACGGGTACAAGCAATGGGCGGGACGAGACATGCTAGTCCCTGTGTCATTGCTATACAATTAAATTCTTGGAGGCTATTTTTGGAGTGACACTGTCACTGTTTTTGTTACTGATTTATACAAGTGATATATGAATCCAAATATAATGTTTGGTAGAAGCCAGGATGATCAAAGCGGAACATGAAATACTTGAGTGTCCCTTACAGTTTTCTGTCATCTTGTTTGTGTTAAATTTTCTTAACTAAGCTGTAGCCAATGATAAAAGTATAAGTAGTGAAAATAATTGGATTAATACCGCTGCTGAACTGAAAACCGACGTAAAGTTAAAGCTTTGCTTGTACATTTAATTCCTTAAAGGCTTTAGGAATTATTACAGATAAGTATTTAGCCATTATAAATCTCAAAAATCTTAATTTTCCGAGAGTAATCTATAGCCTAAATCTACGTGTTTCACAACAAACAAAAATATACTATAAATTAGTGACAAATACTACACAAACTAAGTCACCAATAACCCCCAATTTAATTTCTCCTAAAAATAAACCCAGACCCAGCCATTTCTTTCGCCTCGCTCGAAGCCAGCGTACACTCAGCCCCAGCTGATTTACAATCAGGATAGTGTCGATCTGGGCTGTGCGCCTACGCGCGAGCTCTATTACTAGCACACGCATTATTTATGGTAAGAAGATTTCCGAAGGATTATGTAGATCCCGTCAACAATGGAACGCTTTTTTACATCTACTGCAGAGGAAATTATAAGGATATGTTCGATTTATTTGTAACAAAGAGAGAACATGGTTTTATAGTGCTGTACGTTGTACGCTAACTCAGTACAGATGTAGTTAGGCCGAATATTATTCGTCTGGATAAATATGTTTCTAATAATAGTTACGTTTTTTATAATTTATAAGTCCACTGCTGAACTTAAGCCTCCTAAAGAGATGTCTACAGCGGGTTGTTGAAAGCGATTTGTATCCATAAACCTTTATTGAATCTTCTGTCCTTGTAGGTTGAGGATCGAATTTCAGTTTGCCGCTACGTACCTTATCAATCTACCTCCATTTCCCCCCTTTTCCCTCTCATTTGTAAATCTTTCAGTGTGCAAACAGATGAGCAAATGGCACTAGGATCGCGGGTGTGGTGGCACGGCGGTTGATTATAATTGCGCGGACAGCTGCGATCTGATTTGCGTGACCAATGCTGCGCAGGTAATGACGCGCCACCGCCGAGCTGCGCTTGAGCGTAAGGATGTGCGCTTGTTCATACGCTGGTTCGTTCCAATCGTTCATCGAAGTAGGTATTAAAAATCATTTTTTATAAGTAGGTATTAAAATGAGTTTAGAAATGTCTGGTAAAAGAATATTAATAATAAGTATTTGTTAAACATAATGTGCTGGTAATCTTTTATTACAGTTTTTTTTTAATATATGTTACCTTATATCTTGGTCTCAATTGTTCTATATAATGTAAATATCATTTGATATTGCATTTCATTTAAATTTAAGATGGTCATTTTTCTTCTAGTAAAATTGAATAAAAAAGACCTATAAAATGAAAACAGTATAAAATTCCTACCAAAAAATGTCGTTAAAATCGTTGACAAGATTTCCATTCGAAATCCAAAATCCATTTTTTTCCAAATTCAAGTACTTAATCCAATCAACCATACTTTTAAAAATACTCTTATAATCTATAATTCCCGCTCCGCTTGTCCCCAACCGCGTTCCGAACAGTGTAGCACGACCGCCTTACTTTCGCACTTAATCGAGAAATATGGCGCGTGCTCTTATGCCTTTATTTATTACGCCAGCCTTCGAGGGATTAAGAACATCGATTTATACTGTCCTCATTAGTGAGTCTAAATTGATTAGCGTTGGCTTTCGTCATGTAACAATACTTTACGATTCTGTTTGTGATCTTGCTCTTCAATTGCGAGAAATGGCGGTTGTGATTGCGTTAAAGCACTTTAGATTCTCTCTTGTTTTAATTTATGTGGGTGTTTTTGCATGAAAATGTAGATTTGTCTACTTTTATAGATGCATATGTCAATGGTTCAATGCTTTATTATATATTATCTCTATACTATTAAGCATTAAACTACACTAGACTAATATCTAGTCCATTTTGTAGATTACTTAGTGTATCATATTTCAACATTTCGATTATGTTTATTTTCTACTATAATTTAAAGTCCTTTTTGCTGTAACATGATTTAAATATTTCAAGGAATTTGTCCGTTGTAGTTCCCCGGATTTGTTGTACGAAAGAAAGCAATTTAAGTTAGAGCAATGTAATATAGTGCAATGAACATGTTCCTCTGTTTGTTTACGTCCAGGACAAAACGGTAAAAAGGCAGTAAAAAGCTTGGCGCATAACTTATTGTCCGAAATAGGCAGCGTCGGAAGCAGTTAGTTGCATGTAACGTCACAAGCGAGCAAATATCGCGTGACTCCGCCCGCGCCGCGCCGCTTCATTAAATTAATTACCCAACGTTAGTTCTATTGCGACACCCCACACAATACGAATACACAGAACAGATAACACACTCGCGATTTATTGCTTGCATTTCTTTTGTCAGCTTTGAAATTGTACGCGCATAAGTTAAACGAGATTAAAGTAATCGAACTTATAAATTTTGTCGCCTCACCTTTATAAGGCGAGCGGTGGTGTCGACGCGAACTTTGTTCAAATTAATGGGCCGCATTATCAGATCGACCCTCGTACAAGGCGTTTATGCGGAGATAATTTTGTGTGGATGTTAATTTTTTTTTAATTCCTTCGCGCTTGTCGCCGTGGGATGTGAGGATGTAAGCACGAGCGTAGGCGCCGACCTGGACCAAAAAGTAAACTGGATCGATCAGTTTCGTTTAAGTAGATCATTTGTTACCTATCGACTCTAACGGATTAAAGGACAACTATTTGCAACCTCTCAGCCTAGGCGATAAGAAGGGGATATATTATCCCGATGAATGTTACAGTACAGAAATATAGCAATTGTGATTTACTGCTTTCAGTTACTATTTTTACAAACTACTTTAGTCTTGCGTGGATTTGATGCAACATTTTTCTTTATGTGTTTCAGAAATATTTTGGCGTATTTTTAAACACTTATTTGTTTGACGTCAATCCTTACTGAATAATTCGGATAAATTCGCCCTTGTGAATTGGAATATATCAGATTTGAATTTACTTGAGACCCGAACTTATGACATCACAGTTCAAATACACACTGTCACTATCACTGTTTCATCACAAATGATAAATTTAAAATCAAAGCATTACTCTAAACATGACCAATAAAAATATAGAATTAATTCAAAGGTAAACATCGATCATTGGTATGAAAATCACTTGCGATATCCGCATGAATCATAATAAAGCAAAATTAGATGCAGAAACAGTTGCACAAATATGGAGTGGAAGCTGAGCTAATTAAACTAACTCGTGATGAATGAATGGGATCGTGACGCAACTGACAACGCGCATTAGTACTGCACTTTATGTATTTAGTTTAACTGGTGGATCTACTATCTCTAAAGCTGGATGTGGTTTAGAAAATGTTTGTATATATAAAGATTGGGTAGGAGAATAAAATAGCCCTCTGCAAAGACAATTAGGAGAAAGGGAGATATTGGCATTACTTGGTAGACGCGTTGGCGAAGGCAGGACGAAGATTCTCGGGCTGTCCATAATCAGCTTGTCATTTGACTGTACCATCGATACAATGGCTATACCACTCTAGGTCGTTTTTTTTTTAATTGCACAGGGATGACTTCAATTCAAGACTTATTTAATGGAGCTTAGGGAGTATTAGCAGTAATATAAGTGTTAGAAGACGGAAGAAGAAAGAAATAAGAAGACTAAATTTGGATTCACTTGGCTACATCGCAAACGAAGTGATTTTCACAATAGTGATAAATATTTTAATACAGTGGTAAGTGGAAAAATATTTGTTTTTCTTTTAATTAGTTGCTTTGCGGTGTTAAGACAAGCTAGTGTCCTTGTGGAACTCGCCAAGCTTCGATGCTTGATGTCAATTCATGGCGTGCGTGTTATGTCCGGCTAATGAGAGTTGCAATAATGGGTATGTGGGCGGGACAGTCTCCACCACCTGGCTTAAAAATTATTAGAAACATAAAATCACCATACTCGCTCAGTTTTCCAGTAACACGTCATTGTAAAAAAGCACGATCGTAAAACAATGAAGCGCCATAAAGCGCTTTCAAGGCAAATTACTTAACTGGCAGGAAAAGCCTAATCCGACGACATTCCATGTTCAAAAACGGTTTCGGGACACTAATTAAGAAACTAAACAGCCGTCCAATAGCCATGAAATTCCTTATGCGAGCGGTAAACCAATTTCGAGGCACTTTGGAGGCGCGCGCGCTGCCGTAATTTAATTGACAAATAAAGACTGTTACACGTTAACCTCAGCCGCTACATTGTTGACGCTGCTTAGAAAGTATTTAGTTTACCTGTGTTAAAATATCTTGTGCATGAATTAATAGCTTTGAGATTTCACCGCTGGTAGCACCGGAGGCGTTAGATGGTTTGAAATCATAATTTATATTGCCTACGTCTTCCATATTTGTAGTGTGTATTGGCTGTGAACTATGAGCTCGTAGAGTCAATTCCCAGGTCGGGCAGTTGACTTTATTCGTGTTTTACTCAAACGGTTTTTGAAGGACAAGATGAAAGGTCGGTGGTAAAAAAGTGGACCAGTTACCGAATGTTTTCTACACGGTAGATTCTAAAATATTTGTCAATAATTCTGGCGTAGCGTAATCATGGATCCCAATTTGCATCACCCCAGTGCAGTGGTGTAATCTGTTCTTCTAAATGAGTTGTGAAAGATAAAAAGTCTATTATATTTCCCACAAAATAAACCGTAGATCTCATTCCCAGCATTCTCGGAACATAAAACACAGCGAAGATGTTCAAATGGCATTTGCAAGAGCATCACAATTCGTCACCCCATAAAATCTGGATGTTGAACATTCTAAATGAATAATTAGCCGAGTTATCTGCGAAACAAGGGAGTCTTTCTTAATTATTACACCATTATAAAGTGAAGCCACTCCCCCACGACCCTCGAGAGGGTAAACTTACAAGACAAGTATTAATTAATTCCCACCGACATCGGTCCATTAAACGGTTAATTTTATTCAGTGGACAGTTTTTACAACTCTGATCGGCAGTTTCCACCGCGGGCGGAATGTAAATGTTTTGTCGCGGTTTCGTTTGAATTAATTAACGTTCTAAATGAACTTTTCCCGTAACAATGTTTGTAAATAAAAGTTGTCAAGGAAATGCCGTTTTTTTGTCAATCTGCCGTTTCTTTTCTTTTTAATTCGCCCGGTTTGTTGGGGCCGCGAGTTTTGCGGCCTATTGTTTGGATT
The DNA here is from genome assembly GCA_949752805.1 of Deilephila elpenor. Taxonomy (NCBI): domain Eukaryota; kingdom Metazoa; phylum Arthropoda; class Insecta; order Lepidoptera; family Sphingidae; genus Deilephila; species Deilephila elpenor. The sequence continues at coordinate 8,158,139 of OX457107.1, read as the reverse complement.
TATTCGTGTAATTAGCGAAGTTTGTTCCGTTTGGATTATTTTTTTTGTTTTGTTTGTTACACAAATTGGGGAATTTGATTTGGGGCCGGTTTTTATTCAAAGTATTGCAATTTGCATGTAACCTCCGTTGTTTACTTCGTTAGAGAATTTAATAAAATCGATCCGAAAAATGTCGCAGTTGAATTTTTTATTTTGCAAATATTGGTGCTTCTCTACTTCGTACTACATTTTCTGTGAAAATAATAAAAACATTACGAACTATATTTATTTCAAAATGTATTTAAAAAAGCGCTGATTAATTTTCATCAATCAACGACAGACATTAAAATTTCTTCACAAAAGTTGCGAAGACGGGAAGATAAATCGCGGTCCAACCATCCCGCAATTATAAGATCAAATTAAAACATAGACGGAACGTTTCAAAGGAACTCTCCACTAATAAATTCAGACGGGGAAGGGTTAAATAAAAGAATATGAAAAACACCTCTGTCCTATAATAATTTTAACCCGTTTAGCGCAGTCGACGAGTAATAAAGATTAAAAAGTTTATTTTTTAACACTTTCGGTGCTAATGAGGGGGCGTTGGAAACAATTTGAAGGATTACCTTCTAAAAGCTTCCGTCAGGTTTTAATTGAGACTTTTTTGTTGGCCGAAAGGCTTTTAGCCCCTTTGACGCGACTTGCCTTTTGTGATGGCTCGCCGGTGATCTACTAATGAAGAATAATATTGTGGCTGCTTCATTTTGTGTTTATTTTATTAAATTAAATGTTATGGTTTGGCATTCAATGATTAGTTTGTATAGATTATAAAAAAGTGGTTCTAATGTCGTTAGAAGTAGAGTAACAGCTGTGTAATGCAACAATACATGCCAAACCTGTCTTCGAGTTATAAAAAACACATTTAAGTGCAGTATACAACACAGCGGTCGTAACGCAACAAGAAGCATAACTCTAATCTCAAGTAAGACATTACGAGAATACCAATGCATGCGCGAAAAATCGATCGCGCGATGCCGTCTTAAATTCCTCACCCTTTTTGAGGGGGCTACCCCAAAAAAACGAAAGAATAGAAGAGGGAAAAAATCTAAATCGTCTCATATCTCTCCCCCCACCCCGCGCGGGCTCACCCGCCACCCCCGGACACCTCGACATCAAGCGCCCTCCTTATTTCGTATGCGAGCTCCTCCGGCAATCATTATAAGGATATCGATTAGGGCCACGTCTCTAACCTGCCCATATCTTCGTGGAACACTCGTGTGTACATAGGACTGCTTTTTTAGCAAACTATTACGATTTTTATTATAATTTTATTTTATGGTCCAATAAATTTACGAATAAACATGTTTCGGACGGTTTATGACGGTTGTTGCCGCATTAAATACATTCTTCCACTCACATTTGTGTTGTACAAGTCTGCGTATCCACTGAGAACTGGGTACGTCACGGTAAACGTTTCTGTCAAATTATCTTAGCAATTTTTATAATTATAGATTACATTGAAATGGAAATGTTAGAGTTGTCAGCTGTTGAGAGTTTTAGCAAGCTGAGGCATTAATGAATAACCGTGGATTTAGATAATTTTGCTAATATCATATTTTTTAACCGAAAACAAAAGACATACTGGATTTGTCAGTAGTAATTTTTTAGATGATTCATTGTTTTTATTAACATGTTCAAATAATTTCTATTTCACCGACATTAGCAATTTCCAATTGCAAACCGTCCAAACACAAAACAAGGAGGACGTGGTTAACTACCGAGGCCGTACCTCGCATAAGGAGATGCAAATTGTGCCCGTTAAACTATTTGGGAAGGCAAACAGAGGGGTCTCGGCTCACGTGTGCCCGAGATCCGGCGAACAAGATTAAAAATGCTGGATGGTACGGGTCGAGTATGAGAAATATTGAAGTTTACCAAGAAAGCCGCTTTGGGGATATGTAAATAGGAAACTACAAAAGTTATGTTTGACTTCGGTCGTGTGAGTGAGTGGCCGCGGGATTATTGCCGACGCCAAATTGTAAAAGTGGATCCAATTTGATTCGCACCCGCTGCTGTTTGATAAGGGATTTAATACGGATACGATTTACGGGTACGTGGTTGTGCTGCTAAGGCTATTAATAGTTTTTCAAGTATTTATATTCTAAACTACTTCCGTGGCGCTAAGGTTGAAAAGTTTGGTGTGGGTAAGAAATCGCGGAAACACACTTTGTGTGATTCACCAATTTTCAATTGATTCACCAAAGTCTCTTGTCGCTCACGTGTAGAATACAAATACTTATATTATTAGACATAGGTTAAAGATGTTCGAAGAGACATGTTACAAACTGTTTGTATGCAGCGACCTTTGTTGATTTATCAATTGGACGCTGGTGTTGATAATCTCGTTTTAAGACCAAATAACTACATATTCACGCCTTTTTCCCAGAAGGGGTAGGCAGGGATGCTACAAGGACCCCCACATTTCGCCTTGTATGTTCCATCCCACGATGTGATAGGTTTGTAAAAATGCCTTGTAGCTAGACACTGCCTCACTTACCCACCCAGAACTGTAATTCCTGTTAGCCAGAATCAAAACGCACGGTAAGAATTGACACCAACCACTCCTCTTATGGACTAGCTTGTCTTAAACCCACAACGATACAATAATAAAATAATAAATACACCAAACAGTCACATACATAGCCCTGACTGCACACTCGAGTCTTGTGTCGTAGGTATCGGAAACTACGAAAGACTTCTTGATCTCAAAAAAACCCAGACCCGAAACAAATACCTGTGGTTCACACAAACATTCGTCTCGGTGTGAGTATCGAACCCGCGGCCTCTCGTTTTACAGCCGGCGTCTAACCAACTGCGCCACGGAGGCAGTCAAATGAGTCATAAATAAACAGTAGTTACCCACCTTTAATAACCGATTATTCTATACCTATATTTTGTAATGTTTACCTGTAAACTTAGACATAGGGTTGCAATTCCGACACTAGCCGCACGAAGTGAATTCATTAACTCGCTTGATTGCTAGCTTGTGCTGGGTTTCCCGATGTGAAAAAAACGTGTAATATGTGGTTACCGAGAAAAACTTCATGAAATTAAGTGAACCGACACATCTGTTACATTTGCACTGTTATTTTATAAATAACAAAACTTGATATTAGTACTGAAACTGTATCATTTAAAATTAGATGCGATATTTGATGTTGAAATATTGAGTGTAATTTTCTTTCAAATAATTACATTACCATATATAGTCAAATATTATATTTCGGTTTTTGATCCGACTCCTCATTTGTCTACGTCTAGAAGTACCTGCCATAAATAGACGAAACATTGAGTTCCAAGTACGACCTATAATTCGAGTTACTTGTTAAGTGTATTCAGTTTTGTTTAATTAATATATCCTGAAAAAGTTGTTTGCAAAATATTGTGAAGAAACTTCATAATGTGAACTCCAAGATATAAGCTCTAAATAAGAAAGAAAATATTTCCAATCAACTTAACCATAACAACATTTCAAATTACTGCTCAACTAAAATAAAACCTCAACAAAACGCACCCAGACATTCCATTCAAAACACAACGCCTAATGACAACGTATTCTTAGATCGTGAAATACTGCTGGGTTTCCTTGAATACTCAGCAGCAACCGTCTAAGAGTTCAGACGGCCCTCGTGAACGCGCCGCTGGACTCAACTAAAACTCAGCAGAGCTACAAACACTTCCCGCATAAGGACTGTATATACTGACTGTATTTTGTTTTTTAATGAATGGGTTTAGTATGAAAATGTTTAGTCTTTATTTCACTTTGCATAAAAATACAAGGTGTTAGGTAATGTTGCTTTGCAGGATTGCTTGTTTGTGCAAGCATAACAGTTTCTTAATTCACATGTTTTTGATAAATATTTTTAAAACGGTTTGTAAGCATAGTATATAATATAACTGTATGTAAAGATTAAAATGGCTGCCATAAAGGTACGCGTTTGCGTCAAGTCAATCAATTTCCGCATGTACAAACATTACTAGTATATTGTATATAACAGTTATAGTGACTGTATATGACAGTTTAGTTTGAATGTAAACTGCAGGAAATTGCATATTTTTAAGTACATTAATAACTTGTATTAGTTTAATATTTTCGGTGTTATTTGCAGACATCTTCTATGAGACATTCAATACAAAAAAATCAGCAATTAAGCAAATTGCCCTCTCCCTATCGAAGTCTTGTATGTAGGTACACTGTACATTTCGCAAGTGGCTAATTCCGTTTGGGTGAATCTAATAAATCCGACCGCTGAGCAGAGCATATCTCAAAGCTGTTTCATTATTCGGCATTAGCCGGCGGTCGGCCACGCAAATCTTGGCGTCCCTCCGCCGCCACGCCGCGAACAAGAACCCCCAATTTCCTTCATTACTTACCTCCCGTCCGAGACAATGGCAAGACGACGACATGAAAAAAATAATAATAATTTCAAGTGGAATAACGCTGAAAATCTTTTCACGGGAAGAAGAATTATTGTTGTTTTGCAAGCGAGCTCTCAGAGACAAAATGCACCATCCTTATTACGCTATTGTTCGGTGTTACGAGCTTTATTCATTTTTACTTGGCTCGACTTGAATGCTTATTAATTTAAGGCCGTGATAAGCTCGGATTCTTTTGAATGAACGAAGGAAATGTCTGCCCCATTGTCATGATTTATTTTAAATCCCACTCGAATATGAGCGACTTGTCCAAATTATTCCAATAATTTTAACGCTACGTATAGAACGGCAGGAGCCGCTAACAAAGCGTGCGCGGAGCGAATGGCGAAAAAATTAGTGCATGTAAGCACCGAAGCAAATACGTTATAATGAAACGTAAATATACATCACACGAAATGCTTTATGGTAATCGAAATATGCCGAAATATGTTGTTAAGAGGGTAGAAAACTACCGGTGAACATGCAAGGGATGAACCGAGCTTTCATATTTTGTGGCCGCGCCGTAACGAAGCGACTCCGAAACTTTGCTGCCGTGTATGTCGTCGATGGAGTTTTTTAAGACGACCGTAAACATTCCTACAAGCCTTTTGTGCCACTATTTGGACAGCAGAATGGAGTACGGCTCGTAATAAAGACATTTTTATAACTTGGCTAAATTGTTTAAACGTTATAAACAAATTCGCGAGTGAACGATGGCGTGTAAATGTGAGTGCAGCGTCTCAAAGCGCCTCGGCGGAGACAACTGTGCGCCCCTCGGGATCGACTCAAGAGTGATTACGAATTTTAATTATTTTTTTAAGTCGGTGGCGGGAGGTGATGTTCCCGGTGCCGAGGCTTATGCAAACAATCGAGTCGCACTTGGAATTAATCCGACTCCGGTTTTTTCCTTCGCGACAAGGAATTAACAAGCAAAGAAGTCATTAAGTCGGAAGATATTCGAGGATTCCTTTTAATTGCGGCTTCCTTGACGTCCGGCTTTCTAATTGGTTCGTGTCAACGAATAACTCGGATTAAATTAGATTTGTCGTTTCATTTTGTTTCTGTTTATTTGTGTTTCTGTTTATTTATTTGATAATATTATAGCTTATATTATGCATATTTTTTTTCTACTGTTGCGCTGTCGGTCTGAAAGTTGGCCACGTGTCATTAGGGGGCATATAACAGGGGGTTATTATCCAATTATTTCTAACCTTTCAGCACGGGCCGCTTCAGTGCAGCGGTAATTACTCCACTTTGTAAGTTTAAGCGTGCTGCATGACAGTCTAAGTGATTGTATGCGGTGGGCTACACCGCTAATGATTTATTTGTGACGTGACATCATCAAGACTCCTACTTGTCCTTAATCATCAATTTGGTTATGAAAGACTTTGGTTTGTCACTCGTGTGGATTGTGTGCTTCATCACATTGCTTGTCAATTTTAAACTATTCACAATATTGCATGATTTTTGTAAAGATTGATTCAAACAAAATACATGTTGATACAGTTGATCAGACATTTAAAACTGTTGTCCGATAATGGTATACATAGAAAATAAGTTAAAGCAGAAAACAAACGTTTTCGTATAAAGTAAACAAGAGGATAAATAAAAAGGCTGATTGAGCACTCCCGATGTAATGACTCATTTATATTAACGACCAAACTCATCAATACTCATTCACTTGATTCGGATATTTCCACGAAGATCCTTCACTAATTGAAATTGAAATCTGATTTCCCCCCTCAGAGCTCAGCGAGCACTGGTGATTAAAAGTATTCGAAAAAAATACAAATAATCAAATTACAATATCGCTAACGACGACGCCGTCTCCCCAGAATCCTTTTATATTTAGGAATAAATTAAGCCATAGAAAGGGAAAAAGAAAGTTGCGATACGCCAAACAGTTTTTTTACTGTAAGCCTTTAATGATACGGTTATTGTGGAATATTAAAAATTTGCTTCTTTCTTACGTTTCTATGAAGCGGTATTGGAATTAATGGCTGCGGAATCGTTAACACGGTTTTGTACCGTTTCACTTTGGAATTATACATTTTTTCAAAGGCGATTTGCCATTTAGTAAGCAATCATAGAATTCTATCTCCTGAATCACAGTATTAAAGAAATTACCTCGGGTGGAAATGGAACTTATTAAATCTATGACCATTGGTCAATTTCTAAAATAGCCCTATACATTCTGCAATTGGTCACAAAATGCTCACTCCTTAATATGTTGTAGATTGAGCTTTTGTTCTTCACTGTGAAGATATGCACTATTTGGTACTGCCAACTAATAAATATTATTTCTTATTTCTAATTTAATTGTGTAATTATTCATTCCAAATAATAATATTTACCGTTTTATGCTTATAAAATCCCAAAATAACATTTTAAACAGTATAAACTCTGATCACGTTCTTTGACATACACCAAAAACACAAAAAAAGGATCTTGAAATTTTATTTTAAATAAATCAATCTATTCGCTGAAACACATTGAGGAAGCATGGTGGATCACAACTTAAGCACTTCTACAAACATGGGCAAAATGCCCGTCTTTATTGTGTTATATAAAAACCAGGAAGAGACAGGAACCCAAAGCGCTGGACGGATCGGATCCGCGCCACACTTAACATAAATGTCGCTGAAGCGGTTCACGTCGCCAAACACCGAACCAGATGGCAAAACCTCGTGCGCGAAGGATTGTTTCCCTGATCATTCACGACTAGCAGCATTGGGGAATCGATGCAAGGAGGAATAGGATTGTATTACATAATACACATCCTACTAGGTGTGCATAGACAAGAGACTTGTAGTGACACTTAGGCCTAGTTACATCAAGTAATGACCAACTTTATGAAAATGTCAGTCCCATACATTTGACATATCAAATCCGTAGGTTGTTAGGGTGACATACCTGAAGTATGAACGAGATCTCATCGACATTAAGTACACACAAGAGTCGTGAAGCCGAATGAAAAATTGCCCTATTTTAAGGATGGATGACGCGAATTAAGAAAGCAATTACTCATCGGAAAACGCACGGGGGTGGAATGTTAATAAGAGACTATGGAGGGCAATTTTTCATTTGGTGTTCGGACATCCACGAATTCGTAATTAACATGTAAATGTCATAGCGTCTTTGAATAATTAAGAACTTGCTTAAATTTAAAATCTTAAATGTATCCATAAAGATTTTTGGGGACGCGCTACAGACGGTAATATGTTGTAGAGCTAACAATACCACCGGTAAATCATATAAATATAATTGATTGTAATTAGCAATTCAAAAGTGATAAGATTTATTAAAAAATATTTTTAAATTATTTTTATTTGAATTCTACTTCAATGCAAACACTTAAAATTATACGTATCAGAATTTTGAATTCTTTATTACCTCCATAGTAAAATAATTATCATTTAGTCATAAATCATGAATACGCTAAAACAGTCAAAAGCAATAAACCGATACACGCATAGCAAATCTTTTGTTCCCCCAAGGTCACATACGTACAGCGAGGAGCGTCTGGCGCAACTTTCCACCCGTGTTATGCCCTCGAATTTTCTTCTAACTTTTTCCGCTCGGGCCACTTATCACCCCTGCCTCCTCTTACCTCCCCTGCACCCCCTTCACCCCCCTGGTCCATCGAGCTCGACCACTAATTGCGTTCGTTAATTAGGAAACGTCATGAGTGTTTACCGAGAGAGCTAAGTGTGAAGTTCGGGCCCACTAATGCCCCGGCGTGAAATTACTTCCGGGCAAGTTGAAACTTTTTGAGAAATAAACTTGGCGAGATTAATTAGCTGATGGCCGGTGGATTAGCCGCTGCGTCTGCGCTCTAATAAGATTATAAGAGTTCTGTTTCCACAACTTTTCAACTTTACTTACGTTAATTTTGTTTGTTGCCGTTTTAGTGCTGTTTAGCTGGGGAATTAGCTAGCGTTCTAGATGTGTGAATTATTAAGTGTTTGTTAGTTATTGAGAGTGATGCCACATCAAATTAATTGATGTTGTTAATATTGATGTAATACTCAAAACTTTAGGAATGAGCCAAATTATTAAACATTATAATAGATGTATGTTATATGCGTAGAAATTGGAAATTCGAAATGGTGACTTATGTATTCAGATACCATTTATCCCTTCTAATTCTATCTATATAACTAACAATGAGTTATTCCAATATCGAACCCAGTGCTACTCGATACGCCTAATAACTTAAATCACGGTACAATAACCCCGATATACCGATATTCACGTAGGCAGCTACACTGCAGCACTGCCCACCGCTTTCTAGAACGCGATCACTTCACCATTAGTCGCGAACAGTTCACATCATTGGCCAGGAGCGGACTCGAAGCGAGAAGTGAAGTCCTGTCTACTTGCATATACATCTTTACTATTATTATTTATTTATTCAACACACACAGTGATTACAGGACCCAATTCGAACTAGCGGGATTACGAGTATGACACAAATCTAGAAAACAATATAAAACAACATATAACGATATACTACAGCTACATCACAGTCAAATTCAATACTAAGACAAATTTCAAACAGGGTCAGCGAATAGTGGTGGCCACCGAATTGTGGTAATGGACTAGACACGGCTGCCAAAGAAGGCACACGTCAGATATTTTGGACACTAGTGTATTGATAGTAAAATACCACGCACTTTAACGGTGAAGGAAAACATCGTGAGAAAATCTGGATACCATAGATATCTTAAGATTTCTGTGTGTGAAATTCGCCAACGCGCATCAGGTGTGGACTGTGGTTTAAGCTCTCTTAATAAATCTATATTGTAGTGAAGTCCTTTGTTGGGCTTTGGGAGATTGTAGGCTAATACAGTACTGAGAAACACAGAAAAACAGTTCAGAAAATAGAAAAAAAAACAAAGACACTAAACTAGGCCGTGAAGGAAATGAATCGGCGAGGTGCGAGTTTGTGGTAATTAACACGTACTGGGGTAATTACGCACCCGTATAGTAAGTGAAATGTGTCATCCCTGCTTTTATAGCCTCAGACGCCAGTAAGTATGATTGAGGATGGATTAATTAATCGGTTGATTAATTCTCTTATCCCGCACATAAAATTTTATCGCCTATTGATTTGGGATATTCAAGACCGTTGTGATTGATTTTTGACGTTTTTCTTTTTAGGCTGTTTTAGTGTTAAGTTGTAATTGACTTATTCAAAGACAGTTTAAAAACCCATCAAAGCTATCGAATGTTTTGTCTTCTTCGCTCAAATCTGAATTCAAAAGTAGTTCGAAAGTGACAAAACATTCGACTAAAATAGGTTTTAAAACTGTGCATGCATAAGGCCGTCAGTGATTACCGCGGAAAAATAATTGGTGGGATTGAAATGTTCTCTAGTGGAGGCGTACTGCAAGGTGGACAGAGATTCTTTTTATAACTATCGCTGGATACAGGCCTATTCCAACAGGTTGCCTACGCGCCTAAGTTCAGCCGTAGCCTTCTAAAAGCTGAGGATGATAAAAGTTGTATCATTGAATGCGATTAGTATTTTGATATGTTTCTATAACTAGACTAAACACGGCTGGCCCTCACCATGATTGATAGCGGTTAGGCTTAAATCTACCATGCTGGCCTAGTGCGGGTTTGTAGAAAACAATTTTCTTCTAAATTTGAAATTAACATGTACATTTTTCCATGTTTTTTCTCACAGTTAAAGTTAGCAAAATTATAGAATTTACTGCGAAAACATATTTATCCGGTATATTTATCCGAAATCTCTATCTTTGTAATCCATTCTGTATTCAACTAGGCCATTGCCCACCTCAATAAGGCATACATTTATTTTTTTAATTAATATAATTTTGTCTTGTGAATGTCCATATTATACTAATTATGCCATTAAAACAACGGTCCGTTAATTAATATTCAGTTGTAAGCGGATGTAATAATCAATTTCCTATTAATTTTATGTGTAATTATAATGAATGGGGCCCATTAAGCAACATTAGTTAAGACATCTTATTTGTGGTTCTAAATTAATTCGTGAATGGCGTAGACGAGTAGAATGAATTGAATTAATTATATGTTTGTAACATAGCCTAAATTGATATAACAAGCCTAAATTGTACGTAAGCATTTTTAATGTATTCGTTTAGTACAATATCATATGTTTTGAATATTTAACAATCATTCATAGATATTAAAAATTTTAAAAGAATTATTGTATAGTATAAAACTAACTTTTGTTGTTTTTACGAGTTATATAATATTCAATAAGTCAAAATTATAAAACCCAATTGTTGGTTTAGCGAAAATGCGTACACCAAAGCCGTCGGCTCCGTATGACTGTTGTTATGACAGAGCTGCGCCGGGTTCGCCGACCCCACTCCGAGTTTTAATGATAAAAAAATTCGTACGTAGGGGACGCGAAGTGCCATCGAAGGAGGGAAAAAAACGGAGGAAAATATTTGGCGCGACAGGTTGCCTCCCCGCGGGGAGGGGGTTGATAAAAATTAAATCTTAACGACGGAAATTTAAAGATGACGCTCGAACGATCAAGCGGAGTGCGCATCTGAGCCCAGGGGTGGTTTAATTGGGGCGAGTATGAGCCAGCGCACCGCTGATTGATTGCCACATTTGAGCTACTTTTTAACGTAAAATGTGTTTTCTGTAGTTCAGTTTTGTATGCGAAATAAAGGTTAGGCTTTAGACGGTCTTGATAAATACAGGACTTTCATAGATTCGTAGTTATTACTCTAAATGAAGCACAGTTTTTTTATTATTCTGGAACGGCACAATGACTGCATTGCACCCGGTTAGACAATATTTAAAAAGAATTTAAGGAATTCTGTGTAATGTAGTTAATTTTAATGACGATGACATTAAAAATATATCCAAAATTTTCGAACTATAAAATTGTTTTTACTGCACACAAACACTAGTGCAATAAAAAAAACAAATAAATTGTTCAATTTAATGTATTACTGTGAACAGCTACATAATTTCGGCCGCGTTGTTGGTAAATATTTGAATTTTAGCACTAGACTGTCGCCTGGCAAATCCTAGGTGCTATTTTCAAGCAATATTGTTGTAGGTTTATTGCTACTCGGGCTTTTATTGTGTAATTAAAATATATGCATTGAATTTTATTTCTTGAATTACATGGGAATGAGACACATAATTGAATGGCAAATAAAAATAAGTAATGATTTATAGTATTTGTATACTCGTACTAGGATGTAGGTACTCTTGTTTGTACCTATAAAGCGTGGGACTACAATTTCATAGCATACTAGAAATATACAAGACCTTTAGTCAAATGTAATGTGGGAAATACTTCGTTAATTCATAACATAGCTCCTTTTACAATACAGTAAAGAGCTAAAGAAAATACTGCAGTAATTGTCAACATACAATATACAAAACCACAACAAACTAACGGCTGATTCCACTCGAAACACGAAGAAATTATCAGAAAATAAAACAGTAACTCAAATTCCCGTCCGCATTGAAATTCAAATCTGGATGCAAGGAGATTTGCATCGGGCGGCATCGACTATTGATTTTCCAACGTCTTGAGGGCCACCATTGCATTTCTACTTGTTTAAACTTTTTATTTTCACTCTTCACTCGCGTTTTTTGTTTCAACCACTCGCCCCAGGCTCGCTCCCCTACGCACTCCCTCTTGCATAAAAAAGCTTCTAATCGATAATTTGTGTGGGGGTGCATTAAGCATATCGCAGTGGTGTGCACGAATGTTTTTCTCAATGCTTTCAGATTTCACCCTCAAGGCTATTTTTGTTTTGCCGGCCGTCTTTGGTATTAATATAAGGAAAATCGTTTCGGTACGTTTTTATGTACACTCCGCGATTATGTAGTCCTCTTTTGATATATTTTCTACATCGATGGTTTTACGATCCTTAGTCATTTTGTAAGTTACATGTGCTAAAAATGTTGAAGTTTGCGCAGTAAAATACGCCCTTGAATTATCTCCGCGCTCTTTTGCGTCATTTTTTTCGTTTTGTCTCAAGCATTTTTTCTTATTATGGTTTTGTAACAGAATCTGCAATAGCTTCTGAATCTTTTAAAGATTTAGTCTTATCTAATTTAGCTTCAACAGAATCTATCTCGTTAGTTCCAGAGTAAATTGAACAACACAACACATTTGCTGCCTCACAATCGTCTCCGTCAGCTTATATCACCTAATTCATGTCGACGATGTAATTTAAAAAGCTGGAAGATATGGTGCCGTCTAACGGCTCAACAATTGAAAAGCAGCCATAACACTAAAGATCGGTGGGCATTGGATCTAATCAGAAGACGCGCGGCGTCGTGTGTTACTAACAGCCAATATCTGATGCATCGGCAACGGGCTCGCTGTCCCATTGTATTTGTTCTTTATGTTTTTTTATGTGGAGGGAAGCGACGATAATGTTTTTATGGCCGCGAAGGGTGACTGCCTTAATCAGGGTGTTGTGATTAAACTTGCCACTGTTTTCTGTTATAACTTTGGCAACACCTCTGCAAAGTTTATTTTTGTTTTCGGCTTCGTTAATATCCACAATTTCGATTACTACTTAATCTTTTTATTCAATATATTAAGCTTCTGCTATTGTTAATTACTTGATACTATGTCTTGTAAATCTTAATGAAACATTTAAAAAGAAAATAGCAACGGAATTCTTTAGTAGTCACCTCATTTTTCAATTTGGAACGTGGAACAAAGTACGTCTATTTCTGTATGGATGTTAATAGCTCACAAGTATTTAACAATGTTTTATGTGACAGTCGTAGGATGGATTCAAATGAAATGAGCTCACATGCACTAAATAGATACAAGTATTTGGAAATTCTTACTAGAGCTATACTATAAGTTAGTGTAAATTTATTTTAAGGCAACAGGAACTCATAAATCGCGCTTAAAATTTATGCTACATGGTCGAAATTGTTAACATCATTATACCAAGATGAAATTTACTTTAATTTTCCCATAATCTTAATCACTTAATCCTCGATTAGACAGTCCTAAAACGTAGTACCAATACGGATCTCCATTAACAATAACAGTGAGGCTACTCAAACAATTTTAACAACAATCATCCATTACGAATGCGAGGAAAATGCTAATTCAAGGCACACATGATTCTCGCATGTCTCCACGCATACCGTCACACGATAATGACTCCAAAACGGCAATTCAAGCCAGAGTTTTTCATAAAACGAGGTATATGAGTCAAGAACATTGGAGTCATAAACATGAGTATACCACCCCACGCGTTCACCCCTTGCTCAACTCACCCCCGCACGTAGAAACACAAAAAAGGGCACCGTAGGGACGTTACGCATCCCAAGTAAGCGCTCATTGCTGGGGTCTGCAGATGTCTTTAATGGCTTTAAATTATATGTAGAGAGCTAACTGCCGCTTTCCTTTGCAAATGTGTGATAGATTGTGTGAGGTTATTGTGCTTCCCTTTTGTCTTGATGTTAATACACTCAACCGAGTCTTTATCTGCCATTAACATACTTAGTACTGGAGTCAACAAATCTGGGGAACCAAAATATTTTCAGATTGTTGAAACTGTTTTACTCGTTTGGAAAGAAATACTACGATGGGTTTTATTGATAAGAGCAGCGGAAAAAAACTTTATTTAAATCTATCGTAACAAGTCTATTTTGATACACAAAAATCAAGAGAACTACGGTACTTATCCAAGTTGTCTTGATTTGAAACCACTAACTTAATAATTATTTTGATGACACAGAAGGGAACATAGGAGTGTAAATTATGTGCTGAGCATATGATTAACGAAGTATCTGCATTACTAATAAATATTCGTTTATAAATACTTGCTACAAATTCGTGGTGAGGCCTCCTTGAGAATTATTTACTTAAAGGTGTGCGAAGTTCGTCAACTCACATTTGGTTAGCGTTGTGGGCAAAGACCTAAGCCATCTCAGTTGTGCAGGAAGTTATGTTATGCGCGCCCGTGCTCAGGAGTGGAACGCACAGCGATGTAAACAGCCAACCAAGTAACGCGATTTCATTACGCCAGGAAAAAATGGAGAAATTGGAAAATAATGTCAATTACCGTGTACAAAGCCGGCAAACCCGTGGCGGCTAACGATTGTCATTACGCATTGTCGTGATTGCGTAAATAGGGACGATTTGAACGCGAAGTGAGGTGGGGCGGCCCGCTAAGTTTTCCGCATCGCTCGTCGCGCCCCGCGGCTTGTTAATGTAATCACAGCCTGTCTTCACGTAAACATATCTGTTTTATATTTACACAATCCTTACGCACTTTCATATTCTTTCATATCGCGATTGTAACTGTGCTGTGTGCGTTTTATTGTCTTGAATACTTTATACGGCATTTATGAATGATAAAAATGTTTCGCTTCTTTAAGCTATTATTGGAGATGGTTTTTGGTGGCAAATATTATACAGTTTTATACTTGGACATGTTTTGAGGTAAATTCGATGTATATTAAGGAGGGCAAGGTTAGTTGCGACACGCAAATTGCATTGATATTGTCTTAAGTACGTTTCCAAGATACAATTAATGTGTCACACTTTTTGGCCAAGTTTTCACTACTTGAAACTGTGGATTTCAGATTACGGTAATTAAGCTTTATACCTTTGATATTAATAGTGGTATTTATGTTTAAATAAAGAACTTTTCTTGGACATACCGTAATAGTCAATAATTAGGGCTGCATTTACATACCATTAGAACCTCACAACAAACCACAACTTAAACAAACTAATTACTGTTTTCCCATCGGGTACTGATAGCTTGACATCGCCTGTTAGACAACCTGTAATTATTGCGACAAGCGTATTACAAGGAAGACTTAGGCTCTGTTGCATCATCTACCTTGCCTATAACTTTGTCTTTCAACATTTTTATCCTATAAATTTGCAATTTCAAATGTATGGCGATGACATTATCAAAATTGAAGTTGTCCTTGAAATTAGTTTATGAAACTGGGCCTTAGGCTTAGTTGAGGTAAGTAACTTTGACCATAGCTTTAACCATGTGAACGTTATACATTTGAGACACGCTAACATAGGATTGAAATTGTCAAGGTAAAGTAGATGGTCGAATGCACATACATACATACATAAATTCACGCCTTTTTCCCAGAAGGGATAGGCAGAGGTGCTACCACCCAAGTTTCGCCTAGTATGTTCCATCTCACGATGTGATAGGGGGCGAGCTTACAGCCATATCAGGCATAAATTCCTGACTCCGAGCTGATAACGAATAGAAAAATCTAATATTACTTTGACCGTCCCGGGATCCGAGACCTCAGCGTTTAAACTGTACCGTACTACAACTACGCAACCGAGGCAGTCAATTGATTGCATTTGGCCTAAATGGTTCAAACTAACAACAGTACTGTGAGAATTTTGGTGATTGAATGCCCAGTGATCCGTACGGATCCGTTATCACAATGCATGCGACAATGGCACGGATGCAGGCGCCATGGTTGATCGCCGTCCACATCGATGTCAGCGTCCACACGTTTATGTCAGTTGTTTGATGGTGTAAAACAATTGGGTTTCCTGTTTACCCTACATGTTCGGTAATGTTTTGGGCGCGGCAAATGAACCAGCAGTTTGTTGGAATGTGACACTAGATGTGCAGGGACATGCATAACACACTGTTGGTGCTTTGCTAATAGAATTGCATCTTCACTTCAGCAACATCACTTATTTGTATTATAGGGGGCAAGCGAGCGTTCACATGATGGTAAGTGGTCACCGCCGCCTTTGACCATCTGCAACACCATAGGGTATGAAGACGCGTTGACAGCTTTTAAGGTGGGTTTACGTGCGTTTTTTTAAGGTCGCTAGGACTTATTTGTCCGGAAATGCAGCTATTATAAATAAATAAATAAATACACCCAACAGTCACATACATATTCTTGACCCCACACTAAGATCGAGTCTTATGTCGTGGGTATCAGGAACTACGAGAGACTTTTCGGTCTCACAAACACCCAGACCCGAAACAAATACTTGTGGTTCTCACAAACTTGATAATTGGTTTTACAGATTTGTAGTACGTGGAAGAAATTGTCGGGATAAACGTACTGAATGGAATCGTAACAGTGGATCTATTACCATACGTATTTTCTTCAACACGGAGTTACCACCTCAGCTAAACTTTTGAGTGATTGTGATTTGGAGGTCAGGTATGAGATCAGAGATTATGTAAATGAGCCGAAAAAATTGAAAAAGGTTTTGATTAGGCTATTAGTTTGTAGCATTAGGACGTCAATAACTTTAATATACTTTCGCTTTAGTTTCTAGTAGTCTTTCGGTTTAGTAATAGATTCGAAGTTTGGTTACTCGCGTCATAAAAATTAACGAATCATATATTTGATTGTATTCAAATCGTAGCGTAAATAAAACATTGTGGAACAGCTGTTCTCCAAACAATTAAGATTCCATACAAAATCATCTTATTCATTACAACTTACTTGAAATCTTCAACTTCATACATTGTTATTACTCACCTTCTGCAACAAAAGAAAAGAGCGCTTATTAAACATATTCTCACAAAATCCATTGATTCCGCCAAAAGATTCCCTTATTTTACAGAAATAATAGCTTTAATTTTTTGTACTGAATGTAGAAATTGTAAAATATGTGTGACAATTATCGGTACACGACGTTAATAGCCTCCTTACATTGTTAAGACGAGATATATAAAAACGTCCCCTAACTTCGGGAGATTTATTCGCAAATTACTTATAAATTATCAAACTTCTGTGTACAACCTCCCTTGCAAGTTCAGTTTGTGCGTTATACTCTATTACATCAAAATAAAGACTAATATTGTTTGAATTAGATGCATCTATAAGAGGCTCTGTGGTGCCGGTTGTACGACATTGGGCTCGCTTATAAAAATGTATTTAAAATGTCACCGTGGAAAATGATTTATTGGATATGGAGTGTCGTAAATTTGTCCACTTGGATTTAGAATAAAGGAGGCAATAAATATTCCGACGGTATTCATATTTCTGTGTGGGGTGATATTTGGGTTACGGTGGTAAGGACTAAAGGTGATAGGTTGCGGGGTATAGACAAATCCATCGATTATAAAATAAATGAAAACAAACATTTTATAACATTTAAAAACGCATAGGATTTACAACCGTCGTTATTATTTGGCTTTTTGATTAGGTGCAACATGCACAATTTGATATTTAACTTTTTTGTGACAAATTCATCTCAAGTTATGTTTATCTAAATGATGTGTCATATTTTTAGAGCAATTTTTGTCTAAATTGTTATTAAAATATGTGAAGTCATAAACACTCAACCTCTAATCAAATTATATCTACTAGTTTTAAACTCTCTATTCCAAACAAATCTAATTATTTTTTC
Source organism: Deilephila elpenor (assembly GCA_949752805.1). Lineage (NCBI taxonomy): Eukaryota > Metazoa > Arthropoda > Insecta > Lepidoptera > Sphingidae > Deilephila > Deilephila elpenor. The sequence goes on along the minus strand of OX457107.1, from coordinate 8,140,306 downwards.
CATCAAAAGGATGATCCAAAAAAAATAATTCGCATGGGAATATTCATGTTCTGCTCTAATACGCACGTTTTAATTTATGCAAGACGATACCACGGCCTAAAGAAATCAGTACAAAGGCCTTCGTCAAAAATTGCGATCACAGTGTCACCCAACACTTCGGTGGGGTGCGTGAAAAAAAATCCATCAACCCCAAACGTGACATGTCATTGTACTTCCTATTTTTGTCACTTAAAAGACTTTTTACGAGCGTTGCGGAACAAAAACTGTCTAATTGTAACAGTTTTTTATACTGAGATTTTATGCTCGATTATTCCCTTGCATTGTGATAAAACTGTCTTAAGTTTTTATGTTATACCGTTAAAATAGCGGACAGGGATAATTGAAAAAAATGTTGTCACAATTTGGTTTTTGATGCGAGATTGTTTAATTTTTTGGACTATTCGCCTAGTATCATGTTGACGTTTCGTATTCTGGTGTATTCAATCATGGTTACTACAGAGCTATTATATTTTATTTAATTACATCCTTTGGGATCAAAATCTGTAGAAAATTACATAATTATTGTGACGATACTATGAATGTACTGTAGGTACATTATGTTATTTTTTTACATCCACCAGTACTAGGGAGCCTTAAGATTTTGCAATCCAAGATTGGACTTAAAAAACTTGCAATTACCTCTTACACCATCCATCTTACTCTGACCCATGTTTAACAACTTTAGATCTCGAATTGTTGTTCGAAGCGATGCTTAATATTAAGTGTTATAAAAAGTAATAAGAGCGGATTTAATCCGTCGCGTCTCATGCACTTCATTTCCCACACACCTGTGATACAGGAGGTGAAAATATCGAAGCATGTTATTAAATCAATCCGATCGATCGGAAGGGGTTCGATTCCAGCACATATTAGTTCACAAAAGAAATCCGGAACGGAACGGATTTCTATTATTTATAGTTTCCGACGTAAGTTTTGAATGTACCTTAATTATCGGCTGCTATGTCGCACCCTCGAATGTTTTCTTTAAAAACTTTCACGGTGGTAGGGTTTAATTATTTTTTTAATTTTGTCCTTTTGAGATTTGTTATTTTTGTCAAGATGTTATTTAGAAATTAAATGTGATTTTATTGTGTAGATAATTTAATTCAATCAAATGCGGACTTATTAAGTATTTTTAGTTTATTTCTATATTTTTATACATATGGACCGTTAAGCCCCAAAAATACGACTAATACAATACGATCAACATGATTCCAAGTCCGAAAAAATCACAAAAATATTCATACCGCTACAAAAAATGAACCGGTAACATATTCCTCCGACACTTCAGAAAAATAAAATACTCAAAAAGCAGCCGCTCAAATTAGCAACAAAAAAGTTCGGAAACAGTGCGGGATTTCTCATCAGATAATTCACTTCAAATATTGATTGAGGTCTCCCGTAAGGGTTACTTAAAGGTTGCCCCGTGTAAGTGGCCGTGGTACCTGGTCGGTTTTAATAAGCCAGAAATTGTTTTGAACGATGCTCGGTGAGCGTGAAGATTCATCGTGGATTTAGACGGCTGATCGACAACGACTTTTGTGGTTCTCAAACTTTGTGCCAACCTCTTTTTGTTTAATTTAAGAACATAACATGATGCATATGTTCGGGTTGAATAATTGTTCCATGAAATTTCTTTATTATAGACAAAAAAATGATCTATAAGTTAAAATGTGGGTTCTGTGGGCTAGGATAACATTTAAAATGTGTATTATATAGGGTTAATTATTTGTAATCATGAATGTTAATTAAAGTTCCAACTTGTATTTTTGGAATGCACCATATAATACAAAAACGTAAAATTATATGCGATTTTGTTAAAAGAATAATAATTATTTCATGAATAAATAATTACTCCTTCTAAGAAACTATATTTGAGAACCGCAGTCCATCACAGGGAACTGTTACCATTGATTGGTACCACAAAGAGCAAACTTTGCTTTCACATTGTAAAGTGATATATTTATATTATTTTCTTAGCCCCCTACCGAAACGATCGAACAATGTGCGTATAATCCCCAACACATACAGTATGTACAAGTAAAAGAATCTAAGTATTAAAAATTGCAATTTGGTTGACTCCAAGCAAACCTTGAAGTCTCTACGAAGATATTAATGATATTTGCTTTGTGTTATAATGTTTGGTAATTTGTTGAGGCTTACTTGTCATTCAATATTGACGGTATTGGACGATATGAATTCACATTTTAAAAGTCGTAGTAAAGCTAACTTTTGAAGATAAAAAAACGAATGATTGGGCTTTCAAAGCTCACTATAATCTTAGAACGTAATGTTTTTAAGTACATAAGTTTGTTATTTCTAATGCTTATTTGAACAAATAATTTACAATGATTTTAGAAAATTAACAAATAAAAAACGAATCATTTCTTTCTTTCTATCATTTATTTACATAAAGATCAATTGCCAAAACTAATAAATAGACATAAAAAAATTGGAATTTATTAGAATTATTCTACCATTTCCCAAAATCGGAGGTGCTTAAGTCACTCCATAAAAGTTTATGATGCACTGATCCAGCCTATCGCCTTATCACATGAGATGACGTATCGAACTCGATATTATGACACTCCACGCACCCCGACCAAATCGGAGCACTATAAAATAACCATTTCTAACGTGTTATACGGCCCCGTAAAAAAGATACATCCTACATACACTTTGTACGGGTTAAATGACTATCTAAAACGCGTATTAAAATCGCAACGATACAAACTACTCGTATGGAAACCGTAAAATCACCTGGTGATGTAGAGTTGCGAATGTTTAGAGGGGGATGATGGTTTTGAGGTAATGTGTGTGAGAATTTGTTTAATGCGTGCATTGATTAGATAGTTGTATGTAAAATTAAGGATTTTGTTACTTGATTGAAATTATAGAAAAAATATTAATGTGTACATATTTTAACAAATCTCTATTACAGTGATTATATTAAAGATTTAAAATATTTAAGCTTATACCTTTAAAATATTATTAAATAGGTTATTATTTTCACTTAGTTTGATATTAATCTAGGCAGCGAAAGAATATTTCTCGGAACACCTTTAATTTAAGATAATTTGACGACATCAACATGCCGTTTATTTTGCTCCTTGCAATTCTATCACATCCTAACTCTACATAGCCTATAAATCTGTTGATATTCAGGTAGCGAGCGGGATAAGCATGTGAAAACTGTGTGTTCGACACGAGAGAACCCATAAATAAGACATTAGCAGATCGTTTAATGCTCTGTATTTAATTGTGCACTCCATTGTCGCACATAACTTACATCGCAAATATATATTTTATAGTTGTATGAAGATTCTGTTACAGGGAAGAGAAAAAAAAAGAAATTTAGGGGTGAAGTAGCATGCAACTAACTTGAAGAAGAAATTGTTACCATTCAAAAACGCCTTCAAGATGAACAAAGTCGGATATGCATTATTGGTGTTTATGCACAGAGGAGGAGAAAGGAATGAGCGAGGGAAATCGTAGGTTCAAGGTCCCGCCTAAAGAGAAAATGAGCAAGGATATAACTTCAATAAAACGAATCATTTCTGGATCTGGTAATATAAATTGTGATGATTAATTGTTAATGATTTATCCTGTTTTAAAACTAGTCATTCCACTGTTGTGTTCCGGTTAGAAGGACATTGTAGCCAAAGTTAGCTACTGGACATATTGAGGCTTAACTCTAATATCTTGTCTCAGGTTGGCGAGCGCAGTGGAATGCCAAGCAATGCTTTGTAATTCACGGTGTTTTGTTGGTTTTCTACTTTCCATGAGTAGTCGTATCGCCTAACGAATGGCATGCTCGTTTCGTCATTCATCGCAATTAATGAAAAAAACATCTTAAACCATTGATGACGAAAGAGAGAAATATATAGAATCTCTGATCTGCACATCTCTAGCTTAACAAAACATCACAGCTATTTTACATTAGTTTCCTATTACATTATTACGGGCCGGTCAAGTCATTCATCAACACACAGTTCATTATACAAACATGATTATTCGCAATCAATATCACGAGGAAACTGGTTGACAACGCAGTTACTATGCAAACACGTGATTAATAAGTCACTCACCTATTCAGATGAATGTAAATTATTTGTTATAAATGACGCTTGGAATACTAACACTATAACGCTTTTTACAGAACAATGCGTTGGAATGTAGAGAAAAAAAACACTTAAATATAATTCGAAGATCTATTTGATGCGTTGGAAATTGACGGGCAGCAATGAAAGGCAGGATATTTTATTTGTATAGTTATTAAAATAAATCTGGCAATACTTGTTTAATTTTTTGCTTATGTAACACTTAGGTTTCCATAAGAAATTATACAATAGGTTGGTATTCAATTTTGTGTTTCGGTGATTTAGCAAAGGCGAAAGTTGTTGTCACGTTAGGAAAATTTGCTGCTTTGAATTATTAGTCTCAATATCAGATATAAATACACAAATCTAGCTGAAATGCAACTGCGTGGGTCACTGTATTAGTTGTTTCATCATCGCTTCCAGTGGTCGCTATTAGTGTAGATATGAATATAAAAGCACTGAAATATCTATAATAAAAAATAATCTTACACAAACTCACGCCTTTTTCCCAGAAGGGGTAGGCAGAGGTGCTACCAGGACAACCACATTTCGCCTTATATGTACCGTCCCATGATGTGATATCGAGCGCGCCTATCGCCATATCGGGCACAAATTCGTGACTCCGAGCTGATAATGAATAGAAAAAACCAATATGACTTTGCCCGACCAGGGACTCGAACTCGAGACCTCAGCTTTTCATTCATACCGTAGTACCACTGCGCCACCGGTACTAAAATACCCATAATAAAAAAAAACAACACCTATTTCAATTGTCAAGATCATTAACTGACCCAAGGCTTCCGTGTCTAGTCCGTTTACATTTAAAAACACGTGTAATGCTTTATCTACCACATATCAACATTTTTCGGGGGCCGGAACAGCAGTCAAACGTCAAAAAGCGTATGAATTGGTCACCAGATATAAGATAACATCACCCCACCTGAAAGCCCTATAGACAAACGGTTGAAAGTGGTACCACGAATCACACCTACCAGACACTTTGATGATTGAGGAGTGTCCTAATAGTTTTTTTTTTCAACTGACAGATATGATGGAGGTGAATGATGGCCTCCGTGCATAGGGAGGTCGCAAGTTCGAGTTTAGAACAAACTTACGCTTTTTAAAGTTAGGCGGGTATTGTTAATTATTTGTCAGTTAGATAAGTTATTAAAATAATAAAGTGTTTTAACCTACTATACATATTGTGTAGAATTTACATTCTATCACTTTCATTACTCAAGGAGATCTCTATATGAACTAATGTCAATCGATTTTAATAGGTTTATCACTACATTATCAAACTAAATGTACATGTTATTGTTATCTCAAACAAAAAAAATATTTAAATCATTACGTAAGCGTACTATATAAAGACTATTGTACACTAGTTAAACCTAAACATAGCCGTTAAGTATGTAAACATTACGTAGCATCTGTTTGACACCTTCTATGTTTTCTAAGAGGGCAGTCACATGTTCCGCGTAATCGATATATCGAGCGCGGACACTCGGCCACGGCGCTTCCGGCTTCGCACGCAGGATTGTGTGGGCTTGCACGGGCTTGCATAGGCTTGCGTAGGCTTGCATTATGCATCCGTTCACTCAGTTGCATGGCATTTATTCTGCAGTGTTGTAATTAGGTCAGGCTTGTTTTAATTAGTGGCCGTGAATTGAATTCAAGGTCAGTTGTTTCAGGGGCAAGGTCGCTGTAGCGGTTTGTCTTTGGTTACATTTGTCGAGTGGATGTGATTACTTTGATTTAGGAAATGCACGTATGATGTATATTTCAGTTTATTTATAATATATTGTTATTGTAGAATGTTTAAATAAAATAACATGTATGCTTGATCATTTGCTTGGATTCTGACATTTGATAAATGGCTTATTTTAGACTATAAACAGAACGTTTTGGAAATTTGGTTGGGGCTAGGTTTAACAATGGCCATAATGAATGTGCTAGTGATTATTTATCTTAAATTAGTAAGTTTTAAGTATGATTCGTTAGGAAAAATGTAAAATATAATTATAATCAAAGAATTTTTCTTAGGAATACGCTTTAATTCTTTATCATCAGATCTGAACATGTGGTGACGTGTGCCAGACGCGTTATCATTACACATGTTAGCCAATTAACAATCAAACGAGACACCTACACTATCGATTCGCGTAATGAATAAGCGGGCCCCGGCGTCGGCCGGACCGGCGCATCCGGGCGGACGCGACCCACGTCCGTCACTGCCTGCTGTCTTATTTGACTAGGAGCTGGACATGCCAGGAACTGCAAGATGATTTTAGTGCACGTGGTTTTGGTTGTTATCTTCCGTATTAATGACGTAATTGAGCGCTAAATAAATGGTTCTTTTGATTTTCATTGAATAGAGTATATTTTGGAATTCGTTTTTGTTAATAACGGACTTGTTAAATCAAAGACACTATCGGAGACTTCTTAAAACGTAAAAAGCGAGTGCATTATTTAAATTATGAGGTCATTTTATACAAAATGTTATTCCCTACTTACATCTATTGGGGCACTAATATTTTAAAATCCTTTGTCAGGCACGCTTACGGTATATAAATTATTTTTCTGCAAAATTGCACGGTTCTAAAAGTAAAACTCGAAAATTAAAATTGCTGTTCTAATAATGCTCCAGTTAATGAAAGTAATATTTCAAGTTATGAACTATTGAAGTATTCTAGTTAATCTATAAAACATTGGCTGTACCTGGTCGTGAGGATAAGGAAATCGAATTTATTATCTCTCTTGTAGTCTGCCAAGCCCGGGTTAAAGTAGGCTAATGAATAATTATTGGTCTGGCCTCTTTAGTTAGTACGGTGTTTATTGTTTTATAAGTATTCAATAGAATATTAGTCGATTAAATGCTTAAGGTATTTTTAAGAGATTGAATTAGGGTAGAAAAAATAATATAAGAAGGTTGTAAAATAATGTTTGATGCACGTAAACGTATCTATGCATTGCCGATTCCTCGTAAGTGTGGAATAAGTATAGGTACAACTCGTTTTTTTTTTTAGAATTGGGCATTAGTCTTAAGTAAAACAAACAAAAAGATAAAAGTAATAAAGATATTATTTGTTGGTTAATCGATTTATTAGACGTAACATTTGCGGTTCCGAGACAACATTCCTATAATAATAAAATAATGGTCTTGTTAAACGGACGTTTTGACTAGCCCTGTCGAACCGTGGGCGAGTGTACACGCTCCTTCACCTAAAATGATTCATTTTATAGCTTTTTGGAAATTATGGTACCTCCATTTTAGACAAGTAAGTAATTGATTTGTTTCACTAATTTACATATTTTATAGATTTCTTTTATTCAGATAAAAATTTGTCAAATTAACATTTTTGTTATAGTGTTTATCTGCTTAATCGTGTCGTTTGGAATTCCGATGTCTTTGTTTGGTGAAGCCGGAAATATTGTTGATTATTTTATGTGTTCGCATTCTTCAAATAGCTGTGTGTTTTGGTGATACATATTATTTTTAAATACAATTAACTACATGTTTAATTTATTATAAATTACATTCACTACCACTAACATATGATTAGTGCATAAATGTGCATTACCCTGCATTCGAGGCTCGACGTGGCCTTTAAGTGTAGAAGAACCGTCCCAAGTAGTATTACGTAGTTATATAAACTGATATAAGTAAATAGGCGGACCATTAATTACATTTAATAATTTATCAATTTATTACTAAAACCTTCAACACTTTTTCATATACTTTTAATATCATTTATCAAACGTTAATTTAGTGCTTACTAGGCCTAATTGTAGCCTATTTGATTTATAAGGCTAGTTTATTTTCAATGCATTTTTTAACAAAATGGAAACATATTATTTTCTAGGTGCTAGGATATTTACATCCAAGCGGAGAGCGACCACTGAACACGATAGTGGAAAACTCATTATGGAGGCTCATTTTAGGTTTTCCTCATCATCAGCATCTTGCAGTCCACATGCCTGTGTTCCGTATTGAGTTTGCCGGAATATTTGTATCCATACGTGACAGATAACCATATTTCATGGGTGTACTCTATTTCAATTGCAAGGCTGAGTCTCAGACAATCTCTCAGCGAACGAAAGCTGATACTTTACGTCGATTTTTTTGTAGATAGTGGTAACACACTGGTCGAACCATTTGTACTGTGGCTTCAGCGTTCTAGAGCCTCATCCTACACTCAGTAGAACTATCGTCAGCTCTCTCTCTCTGTAATTAGGTTTTCCCGGCTGGTGCCAGGGTCCTGAGTTTCCTCCAATTCGCACTAAAACTATCAACTATACAATAAACAGAGGACAGTGAATAGCGTGCCAGGGCGCAGACTGATTGCATTAACCAATTACAGTGTATTTAATTACGAGTATAGTTAATTAGGGAAGCCCTGCGTCGGTGCAACGCGTAGGGTTTCCCGGCCTCGCTCATTCACACTTCTACTTGCCCTGCACTTTAACACGTGTACTACATCGCTTATCTATGTAGGAGCTGGGCTGGACAACATTGTAACGTTATTGGAAAGGTCGGAGCGGAGGTTGCAAAAATTACGTTGTTATTGGTTTAAAATTGTGGATATATTGAATTGAAAATAATAATGGTTAGGGAAAAATGATTATTTATTAATTGTACAATTATCTGCTGGTTAGGTATATGTACGTATTTTTTTAAATGTTAATAAATGTGCAGCTAAATATGAATAACAAAAGAACAAAAGATAAAGTGCATAATTGAACTAATATTTATCAGTATAAATCGACTCATTTAAATAATTTTAATATAATAAATTGCTATTAATTTATGGAATGTAGTTAAATTATACGTCGCAGGAAATAATTAAAATAATACTTTTATTAATTACAAGCGAATCACATAGCTACTCGTCACATATCACTTTTTATATTAAAATGTGACGATCGAACAATGGGTAATTAACACTGGAATGTGTATTGATCTCTTCCAATAATACCTTTAGGAATTTAAATTAATATATGATATATCAATTACTGTCTGGGAATGCAGATCAGTGTCCAGTCTTATGTGCATTACACTATGTTGTACATAGAAATCTTCGGGTATATGGATGTGGAAACAGCCCCCATAACTATGTATTATCTAAGTAATTACGTTCTACAAGTGATATTTATATTTCAGCAGACGTTACTTAGCCACGTCTAAATGTTACTTGTTCTACTTAGCGCGATGCGGTTTTTGAATTTAATTTTATGCAAAGAAAACTGAAAACAATTGCAAATTCGGTAAGCCCGAGCTATTAGGCGGCCGTAATTAATTCGTATATTGCATTCGGCACGAAGTTTCTGCTACTATTTAATTAACTTCGGGGAAACTTCCCGCAATGGTTAAATTTGCACGTTATGATGTGAAGTTAATTATTAAACTTGTCAAGTGATTTATTTAGAATTGTTTGTCGCTTTTTGCGTTTTTTGTTCTCTATGGAAATGTTTAAACGAGCTTTTATTGATTTAATGAAGGTTAGGTACATTTTATAGAAATATTTGGCGGTATTGTAGTTTTAGGAAGAAAAATTAAAAAAAGTATGCGGTTCACCTTTTAACAAATTAGAATTTAAATAAATTTAAGTATCGCAGAAGGGTTGTCTGCCTTTGAAAACTTAACATAATATAAGGAAATAATACTTAAAAAATTTACTCAGACTACCCTTGTCAATTTGATCTTGCCATAATAAAGCGACATTATTGACTTATCTAACTATAATTTAATGAGATTTATTCCTTACACCCTTACTGTATGCAAATATGAACGCCCTAAGATAGCTCTGATCCTTCATAATAGACAAATAATCTTGCTCCAGTGTCCCGTATGCAAATGTCCACGAGCTCTTTCTTCAATGCGGTTTGTCGCGTGTCCACGGTTGTTGAAAGAACTGTTATATTCGGGTATGCAAATTTATCTATTTCCTTAGATAAGGGTTAGTCATACACGCAAAATGCAGCACGCGTTGTTTGAATAATTGGTTGTTAAGGGTTGTTTAGATGTTCAGGTGACTGTGGTGTCACTTTGTGGGAATTTTAAGTGAACCTATTGGTAAGAGCGAGAAGTGAACAAGACTTGTGAAAAGCCCTTACGGATGCTGAAGTGGATTGTCAGATTAAAAAAATGGAAGGATCACAAGTGAACGTCTTTTTGCAAATAAAATAATAATTATTATTAAAATAAGTTCTGTTATAATTTAATCAATTTTTTAATATAAAGCAAACACACAAATATACATACATACATAAACTCACACCTTTATCCCCGAAGGGGTAGGCAGAGGCGCCACCAGGACACCCACATTTCGCCCTGCATGTTCCGTCCCACGATGTGATAGGGGGCGAGCCTATCGCCATATCGGGCACAAATTCCCGACTCCGGGCTGATAATGAATGGAAAAATCCAATATCACTTTGCCCGACCCGGGACTCGAACCCAAGACCTCAGCTTTGTAACCGCACCGTAATACAACTATGAGTGAACTACGCCACCGAGGCAGTCTTACAGACAAAGATCTTACACACAAAGATATTATAATTTAATCAAAATACTTCAACACTAGTGAAGTTTTGGTATTATTCCCCGATTAAAGCTGCAGTTAGCCGATTACAATTCGTTTAGCGAAATAATATATTTATTTTAATTTTAAATGAGTGTAAGAGGTGAAAGCATTTGGTACATATCTTCTTACCTCTATAATATAGGTATAAGCAGAACTAGTTTTTTATTATTGCCTTATTATACTCATGTAACAAAAACATATTTAGAAAATAATGACACACAATAATTTCATAAAATTCCCATACTCTTTTCACTCTCAAGCTTCTTTTAACAGATGACATAATATCATATTTAGCAACCACAACAATATGCTAAAACGATCATACATGACAACATTAAGAGACGGGCACCACATATATCTTGGGGTTCCGGAACATTCGATTTCGGTATGCAAATAACACGACAACAGCACGCGTCTTTTTTGAACTATTTAAATGTATGCAAAGCACTTAGTACCTGGAAAAAGATAATGGTGCAAAAGAAATATTAAATTGTCCGATTCTTATGTTAATGTATGTGGGAATTAATCTAGATACACATACGAGTTAGCGCGAGCCACCAAGCCACGCGCCTTCAATCATAAATATTTATATTTATTACCTACTAGACAGTCCTACGTCTTAAGCCCTCAGCCCCATCTATCATAGATAATTGTTGGAATTATTCAAATTACCACACTTTTGTGCCATTGATATTTCTATTAGCATTGATACAATGTCATCAATTTAAAACAACGTATGTGAATAGTGAAATACAATTTGTAGTGTTAACGACATTCCACGTAAATTATTGAATGGTAAATGAATATTTTATTACGATACCGATGTAGAATAAACGGTTGTTGTCAGTCGTGTGGCGATTGTTGTTGTTATTAAGTTGATAGTTTCAGTATCTCGTCATCATTGTACAAGTAAGAACAAAGGCCATTCAGAAATATGCGTCGCGCGCGTCCACAGCCCACAGGAAACAGTGACGTGTGTTGAAGCAATGTTTTCACCACGACCGCGTCGCAACAATTAGGTTTTCACTCACTGAGAAGGGTACAGTTTTGTTCTGGACTTGTGCACTGTTATTGTCTACACAGCGCATGCAGCAAAAACTTTGCTTCGACAAATAATAAAGCACATCACGATACAATATTAATTTTCGATGCAAATTTGCAAAACGAACTGAACCATTAATCGAAAATTCTATTAAAATCGCAAATTACGAGAGCCGTAACGGATCGATTGAGTGAATCAAAACAGAGCCATTTGAATATTTTTTCAATCAATAACTGATATATGCAAATGCATTTCAAAAGACATTTATTCGCCTTCCGTGCACAATGGCGCGACCGTTATGGCAACATTTTGAAATTTCATCAAAGGTGCACCAGAATAATAATTGATTGAGCGCTATTGTTGCCGATGATACTTACTCGGGACCCTTCGATCATAGAGGTCGGGAGAATCCTAAAATTAACCAACGATAGGTCTAAATTTAATTTTACGATCTGATACCTGCCCTTGGCTGACAAAGGTTCTTTAATCAAATTATGCAGCCGATGCCACCATTGTCAACTGCATGCATAAATTTAAGGCATGTTATTGTAGACATGAAGGGTAGAGCGAGAGGAAGCTAACAATAAAAGATGAGATGTATCGAGATGGCTATTGAACGAGATAAGTTCGTGTGGGAAGAAGGGTAGACGATACTTATCAGATAATTGTTACGAATTACTGCATCTCGATATTACATTCCGATGAATTCAATATTAAAAATATTTTTGATAATTTAAAAAAATCGAATACAGTTGATGTTAGAGTCGAAGTTTAAGAAATCGTACAAATTGATAGTTGAAACGCAAGGGCCGACATCAAAGCGTAACAAATCTCACCCTTAGCGAAAACAACGCAAATATCGCATTACAAAAAGTTCGTTATGAAAAGAAACCGTTACTATTACCAAAGGGTATGACAACGCGCAAGAGGGCGATCCAATTTTAGTGAAATTCTTATAGCAGTAATGATATGGAGCACGGGCGTTGCATACTTTAGCGAGAGAAAAGAAATTTCGGAGACGTTGCGAACATTGATATGTAGATGAGATGGCACAGGTAGCAAAGGGTGTTATTGAAATTAGAGATACATATGAAATTCGAGAATGGCGAGGTATTACCGATCGACGTCTGCAAGACAGGTGGGACGGGCCAAATGTAACGTACGCAACTGTCGCTTTGTATTACTTTTGCGTTGAGAAAATAACGTATTTTACATGAATTACGCTATGTGCATTTGCGAAATGGTCGGAATCGTGCACTCTAGGAAATTTTATAGCTTATTTGCGCAAGGTTTTCCATCTGTACAAATAGTTATTTGTACTTTGTTTATACATACAGATATCAGCGAAACGTTTCGAAATGAAATATATTCGGACATTAATGCAATAAAAGTGCTTCCAGTACAATAAGTCATTATCGAAATGTAAGTGTGCGTCAGAAGCAAACCTCTGATCAACATAAGAAAGAGCACAAAGCATCATAGATGACACGAGCCATTAGACGCTTTGCATATGAAGAGTCCACGCGCGAATTTGCATACTCACCTCGGCGGGACCAAAATCTACATTTATCTATTGGCAGTTTTTATTCGACATTAGACATCCCTCGAGTGGCACGAGGCAACTCATACTTTATTTAAAGCCAGTACGTGTTAAGTAAGGTAAACCGAATTTGCATAAAGTCCGGCACGAGCTAATATTTTTGCATAAGGAGATAACACTTCTTCGGAAACGTGGTTTACATTAAGGCGTTCGACGTGAGGTGTTACGGCGTGTAAAATGTTTGTGTGCGGTTTATTGATTCGGTCGGATGCCTTTTGCTTTATGCTAACGAAGGGAATATGAATTTCTGTAAGTGATAAGTGGGAATTAAGCGGATTCCGGACAATTTATTTGCGGCGCACTTGTTTTATGCGACATTCAGCTTTAATCGTTTGATACAATGTCGTACCGAGAAATGTGCAATTAAAAAATGTTTATAACGGTTCTGCTGCAAGTCCGGAATCGTTTAAAATAAAAAAGACAAAAGGAAATATTGTTGAAATCCGTAGCAATTTGTCAGTGTTCCGTATCGGGCCGGGCTCAGTCAATAATAAAAATTTTCCAACTTTTTTTCTCGTTTTCGGGTAACATTAAACACGCGAAGCTTCGTGGACTACGCTTGGAAGCCCCAAGACGGTATACATTTCATTATTTACTTATGACAGAGTGAAACAACGTTGCAAAAAACTATATTAATTGCCAAAAGTTTGGCTGCGGATGGCATAATTTAATTTTAAAAACTGCAATCGAATTTTGGCTGTAATTCGGCTGCAGCGGCCGTTGAACCCTTTTGTATGAATATATTCTTTTTCAATATAGGTATGAATTTAATGCATTGTGCAATCATCTGAAAGTTGTTTATTTCATGACTTGATTTTTTATAAAATTTTTAGCATCAATTTAGCAGTATTTTTTAGGCAATTCAGATAGTACAGTTGAATCCATGACATGGGTAAGTAGCAAAGCGATTTATGATTGGGTCATAATCAGAAATAGTGAAGTGATAAAGAAAATGTGTTTGTTTAAAGCAGTGGAAATTTACTTTTTTTACTGAGCATTGTTAGTGTAACGCGTAATAATGTAGCATCCTAGGACATTCTTTGAAATAGTTTCGCGCCCGGTAAAACCATCATTTTTAGATGAAACATGTATAGGAAATTGAATTCCTTATATTTTTGCACACGTGAAACACGTTGATTTATGGAAGATTAAAGCATATTAGAATAGAATTGGCGTAGTTCGCGTCATTCGGAACGATTTACCGAGAGCTGGCGAACGACTTCCGATGGACGAATGTTCCAAATACTTTCCTTGCTCGGGAAATTGCACTTTTGATTACTTCATTTTGAATGCTTTCCCGATGGATTCATGGCTTATGGAAATATTTTAAGTTGCCGTTCGTGGTTTTATATTTTGGGAATGGTGGACGTTTATCGCGTACGAACTCAGGAATGCATTTAAGCTAAGACTACATTAAATCGGGTAGGACTACAAAATAGGACTTATATACCGGGTATCGCGTCAGTAATTTGTACACCCAAAACTTTTACATTTACAAACAAAATTAAGTCTTATTCAAGGCAATAGATTTCTTTTTTATTTTATACCAGATGGTAGAGATCGACCTTGACGTCAAAGTCCGCATAGGCGCTGCTTGGTCTAAGTGGAGGGAGGTCTCGGGCATACATGCGACCGCCGGATGCCGATGAGGGTTTAGGGTCTCATCTATAAAAGCATCGTGCGGCCTGTGCTCTTGTATGGTTCTGAGACGTGGCCCACATCCAGGCGACATGTGCAAGAGGTCCATATCGCGGAGATGAAAATGATGCTGTGGATGTGCAACGTTACGAGTTTAGACAGAATCAGTGTCTGCGATGTGGTAAATAAACTCAAAGAGTGTCACTTGAGATGGTAATGTCACGTCCTATGAAAACCACAGGAGTAGGTCGGCAATGTGTGTCTGATTCTCAACATTCCCGAACCTCGACTAAGGGGAAGACCAAAGAAACGCTGGCTAGATGTCGTCAAGTAAGATATGAGGGTCAATGGCCTTACTATTGATGATGCCGAAGATCGGGCGAAATGAAGCAGAGTCAGCCGGAAGGCAGACCCTGGCACTGGCCGGGATGACGCTAAGTAGAACGAAGAAAAGACCGGGTGGTAGAGATATGACATTAATCGGCTCTGCTTAAAATTGGACGCTTCTACTACTCTTCTTACGAGATTTATTTCAACACATCATGTTTTGACAATTCAAATAAGATTTATCGATTTTAAAAACGAATCGAAGATCTATTAGAATACACAGACTGCCCTTGTACCAATAAGAACTTATAACCATAGTTTAATGTATAGTGGGTCCTTCCACTGTGTTGTAAAGAAGCATTCAAGTAAGGCAGCATAATTGTGTCGAATGGTAAAATATAATATAAAATAAATCAGTAGGCCAATTCACGTAATTAAATAAGTTCAGTTGCAGTGCAGTTGCAGTTAAGTTTCGATCAAAACAGCCCGTTTTGTATTCTCGTAATTTAGAATAACCGCTGTCAGATACGCTCGCGTCAAGTTCGCGTCACGTGATCGCTTTAGCGTAATCTACGGCTGCGCGTTTTATACATGCGTGATTCAGATCGCAACCTGATTGGTAAATTACCTATTCATTTGACGTCTCCAATGACAGTTTAGTCCCACCAACGTGCAGCACATGCGCAGTTTATGCATATCTTACGCGCAGCTAAACAATTACAAGAATACCATTTTGACGTACGTACGATTAAGAGGTAAACCTAATCGAAACTGCATTGAAACTTGATCGGCGCGTCAATAAATTACGTGAATTAGCCTACTGATGCCAATCGATATTGCAATTATTAGGTGCAATGCCGTCACTTTGCCGAGCGAAAATAAAAAATAGCGATATAACGGTATAAATGCCTTTATGGTTTGAATATTTAATACAGCACTGCCTTATGAGAAGTGACCAATTAGCCGGCAAGTATCACGTAGCGATATGGGCGGAATGTTCCAATTTCCAATGTTTATAGCACATCCAACTAGGCCGTCGTGTACTCAGGCTAGAATTAATCAAATCAACTAACCCCAACCCACCACTTTCCGATATAATTAACGCTGTATGTGTGTACGTGAATGAGAGCCGCTTGTGTGTCGTAATGAACGATTATGCCGCAACTATTCCACTTAATGGTCCTATCTTCATATAATGCGCCACTAAAACGGACCTTTTTGCATTCAATTAAGGTTCATTATTAAAATTAGCGGATGGTCGATGCGATGTTAAGTTGCGGGTGGGTTTGCTGGTGTGTGTTGATGAGTCACATTTTTTTTTGTTTCGTGGGTAAGGCGCGAGGGAGCGTGGGGTGGTTACCCTTGCCGTCGCAACCCCATCTTATTAATCAGTGAAGTACCGGACGTCTCTTCGCATGTCTGTTTTGTACAACGAAGCGTTACTTCTTATTAGATATTCAACGCTATTTATGAATTTATTATGAGGCTCTTGATACGGCTTGGGACGGCTATGGCGCTTTGTGTCTCGTTAATATGATGTTGTTCCTGAATGTATGTGTGTTTTGTCTTGATATGCCATTAATACTAATTTCAAGGACGAGAATTTATATCAACTTTCCAAATTATCTCTGTTTCCGGAATGTTAAAAAGTGTGTTGTACAAGGTGGATTGGCATCATTTTTCCACTTGTATATCATACTGAGCAAATATCAATTTTATTTATTTGTTTTATTTTATTTGGGTTGCTTACAGCTATCAATAAAAATCAAACATATAATGACAAATTGTGTACAAAAGATAAGTCAATTACGAGCTATCGCAGTTAGGTTTTATTTTATTAAATACATTGTTTTGGTAACACGGGATCACTCGTGCTTATTCACACGACCAGTCCAAATACTCTCGAACCATTTAATAATATTTGTTACAGAAAAAAACCATTAGCTTATATCTCTTACAAATATCGAAATGAAATGCGTTGTTACACAGTACAACAGCATCACATACATTGTTACAGGAAATCTTTTGTACATAACATACATACATAAACTCACGCCTTTATCCCCGAAGGGGTAGCCAGAGGCGCCACCAGGACACCCACATTTCGCCTTGTATGTTCCGTCCCACGATATGATAGGGGGCGAGCCTATCGCCATATCGGCCACAAATTCCTGACTCCGGGTTTATAATAAATAGAAAAATCCAATATCACTTTGCCCGACCCGGGACTCGGACCCGAGACCTCAGCTTTGTAACCGTACCGTAATACAACCACGCCACCGAGGCAGTTAAATCTTTTGTAGGTACATAAAATTCCAATAAACTTTATTATTACATCTTAAAACAGCAGAACAAAACGATTAAAGATGACAACCCTTCACCACGCCAAACGATATTCACAAAGTGAAATTCAGTCTATGAATAATAACACATTACGGCCCTACAATTAGTGTCGGGGAGGTGTCCGCGTTCGTCACTTAGTCACTTGGCCTTTGTAATTAAGCGGCTTAAAGTATCGACCAAACAATCAATATTCCTTCACGTAAAGAGCACAAAAGCTCGGCTTGATAACAATCCACACCCCGTCTTGCACTCGCCCCCGCCACCCCCCGCTCATTAATAATATCGACCCCATTTACTAATTATGTGTGCGAATGCATACGAACAGTTATAACTATGCGGTTCGGTTTGTCCGGGAGTTTTAGTTACTTTTTCTGTGAAGTTAGAAATTAATTAAAGGAAATGGTGTACTAAATGATATTATTAATGGTATAGACTACTGTGATGCTAAACTTTTTGATAAATATTTTTTACTTTTTGAAGATAAATTTGTATTAGTTATTAAAGCAGCAGTCGATTGTAGCAGCGAGCAATAGCTCAATCGAGTGAGAGTCGGTCTGCCTAACTATATTATGTGGTCGAAATCAGCGCAATACCACAATACATTTTACTTTTTAAAGTTATGTGTGTATTAATCACCGCTCACTAGTTGTGAAGGAAAATGTTGTGAGGAAACTTGCAAATATGTAAAATTTTTATAAGAATTTCACTGGTATGTGAGGTTATAATATGAAGTTTACCAACCCAACTGGACTTGTGGTGGACTTAGGCCTAAGTCATCTCAATCGTCTAATAGAAGACGCTTGTGTCTCATACAGATTTATCGTAAGAAAATAACATCGGAAACGTTATACAAAGTGTTGAAGATGGAAATGTTATGAGTGCCTCCATTTATTCGACGCTTATAAGATTGATAGATTTATTAGACGAATTTCGAAAAATATTTGTATGTTACATTGTTGTTTTAATTAACCAATAGTGCTATATTATCAAAAATAATTACCTATTATACAATATTATTGTACTCAAATACATTTTTAGTAATTATATTCATTACCACATCGAAATTAACACTTTCATGAATGAGACACTCCATTTTCCATACGTACAAAATACCTTCGCCACAGCTCAATAAGAAACATAAACATTCATAAGCCCTAATGGCCAGTGATAGCTCGCATTAAAAGTATTAAAAAGAAAAATCAATGATATTGGAATTAAAAGTGGAATATAGTTATTTTCTTTTGTTTCGTGATTGGGAGCGATCGCGTGTCGGCCGACAGTTGTGATTGCTAAAATGTTAATCGGTGTTGGGAGTTCGGGAGATTTTTATTAAAGGAGACTCGAATTTCTACGAATTCGATATGAAAAATTTTTGTTTGACGAGTGGGTTTTAACGCGAAAATTTGTTCAAGGACGCGCGAGTAGCGTGCTATAGTTTTGCCTCTTAATTTCTAGACGAAAGCAGTTGATAACTTTTGCTATAACGTCTTATTGGTTTTAGTCCCTTTAGTTTTTAATATCGACTAATTTGATTTCATATTTCATAATCGGGGAAAAATTCTCGTCGGATTTGTGGGTATTTTGAATTAGTTTATAATTTATCATAGCCGTAAGACTTCAAGGGCGATCAATTGGAAGCGACCTACATCGTTCTTGTATCTATCTGAAACAATTTAATATGGACACTTGTGATTTGAAATTTATTTATTAATACGTACATTATATACTTCGAATATAATATTTGTATTCTAGTTGTATTGACAGTTTCCATACGCTCATCGCGACCCAAACCTTGTAAACATTATAATGCAAGTGTTACGCAACATGGGTGCGGAGGTCCGCTGTGCAACAGATCGCGTGCGTGTAGCGTGTTGCGCAAGGTCAGGGCTCATATCTGATCATACTCGAGAACGGACACTTTCAACCAACTATGCTTTCAAGTTTCAACCCTTTCTGATGTCTAGTTTTGGATTGGACTGATTCTTATGCCTATAGAAATGGTGCGATAAAGTATCTTGGATACCGCGTCTTGGTGACTTAGGTATTTACTAAGGTCAATTCGACCGTGGTCGTGGTCAGGCCGGTTGCTGAACATGGTCAAGGTCGTGGTCGTGATCAGACTGATTGCTGAATTTATTGCGGGGTATAAGAATTGTTTAGTCTTGAAAGTAGTGTGAAATAGTGAATTAATAATCGAGTCCATATAGTCCCAATGGAGAACACAGGTCTCCTTAACAATTTATTTACTTTACATGAGATGTTGGAATCTTAACACTAAAATAGTTAAAATTGAGCAGGAAAACAGGGCACTTTTATGTGATTCCGATAACAAACGGATAAAATAAAATTAAGCAGGGCTGTTATCAGCAATATACTGGTTTAACTTGATGATGACTTGGGTGAAACCTCAGCGGATTGACTTGAATGGATTGGTCGACAAATATCAATCAATCTAATAAAGTTTGTGTTTGTTTAAAAAAACTTTCATGCAACTATATTAAACGTTTATCCTTGAATATGGTACACTGGGATAAATGGTTATTCTTATAATACAACAATTTTTAATGTAGGTTTTCTGAAGTTAAAAATGTAATCTAGTTTTATTATCTAGTAGCTGTTCTGACGTTACAAATAATATACTTTTTATATACCATAATCAAAAATGCTGTTGATGTAATCATATAGTTTTAGAAGAAAAGATTTAGATCTAGTCCGTATTTACAAAAGGCTCATCCTTCGAGGTTTCATTTTATCCTAGGACACGCATCCAATGAAATTGTTTGAATTAAGGTTCACGTGCACTTTCATTTAAAATTCATGATTATAACTTGATTATTATAAAGATATATTTAAGATACATTGTCCAGCCGTTCTAAAGTTATTGTGCTCAAATAGTTTATTATTTAAGCATTTAATAAACATCCATAGACAAAATCTTATTGGCGTGACCCAACAAAATGCCTCATCAGTCATATTAATAACGTGTTCATTATTCGCATATCGCAAAAGCATTAATTATAAAGCGTAAAAAGTTTATTTGGTTTTCGTAGTTTTTTATTCTTTTGTATTCGTAACAAAAAGCATCCAGTCGTGTACTAATAGAAACTGTATAATTAATCACTTGATTAATCAGTGTGACGAATAAAAACAGTGTAATGACCCGTTTCCTTGAATCGATCGACGTGACGTCATCAACATGCGAATGCAAAGTCACCGTGCGCCCGTACAGGATTACAATTTTATCGATAAAAATTACCGAATGCCATTATCGAAATTAATGTGGGGATTAAACAGGTATATGCGTTTTGTAACTTTACAGTAGGTATCTACGTTTTATATGTTTTCAATACCGAATAATTGTTTTATAGTATATCGTTGATGCTGCGAATATGTACGACTACCCTGTTAATTACCAAATTTCACAGAACCCATATTTTGATACGGAAAACTAACAGCTGGCCAAATATTTGATAGTGAAACAATCGATAAAAAGCTTCACATGTCCACAAACACTTGGCAAGAAGGGTGGCGTCTGCTTCTCGTGGGGTAGAAAAAAACGTGAAAAGCAATCACTGTGGCATAATTAGTGCGTTGAGTATGGGGCGCGTTGCCATGGCGACGGCGTCGGTGTCGATACCCGTTGCTCGCCCGACGCGTTAATTTCCAACAAAATTAATCGAATCATGCGATCGTCCGATATCGATTCGAGTGATTGAAATAAACTCGGCCGGCACTAGTTTGTCTAATAACTCGTGCGTAATTGTTGAGCTTTTGTGTGAATTTAATTATTGCGGATGCTAAGTTTTTATTTGTATTATTTTAATTACATCCTTGATGTCACTGATGGACGTGGTTAGGCCTCGACCTTTGCCTTGAGCCAAACAAAGGATTAAATACGAATTGAACGATATAAATTACGTCACAAATTTTTAATTTCATGTATTAATTATATATTACAAATATTATTTTTTAAATTATTTTTACATTAGGAGTATATTAGGTATTTTTTTTTATAAGTTGAAGGTTAAAAATGAAAGATTTTCGTACTAGCCAAAACAAATTCACGTAAAAAAGAAAAAAAGAAAGTGTCTTAGAATTGCACATTCTATTTCGCCGAGGGCAAAAGTTTTTACGTATACACACCGCCTCGAAACCGCTGTTATAAAGGTTCCACCAAAATTAAGGGGGCCATCATTTTAACCGGCTTTTGTATTACAAAAATTCGATAATTTATTGCCGAAATAATATAATTACGGTCGACTGACGGGACGGATTGGCCGCGACCGGAAACACCAAATTAAAGGAGAAATTAAAGCGGAAACATTTGTGCCGCCGCCGCTGGCAAGATGGCGCGCGGACGATTATCGTGTCTGTTCGATTTATGAATAATAATCATAATTGTCGCCTCTAATTATTTGTTTATTTTTATAATTATCAATTATTGGAAAAGGCTGTTACGTTAATTCCTTTGCGTTTGTTAATTTTAATGAGGTTGTGAGTGATGTGGTTTTTACTCAAAAGTCTGATGTATTTAACGAAATATTACTTCGTGCCATTTATGAATGTCTTCGGGATTGATAATTAATTTCGATTTGATCTGTATTAAGGAACGTATAATGTTGTTTTATATCTGAATAAATGAATTAAATATTGAACTTTACAGTTTGTGTGAGTATGACAACAACATCTATGTCATATAAAAAAATTGCAGATATATTTTTGTATGTAATTTATAAGACTCTGTAGTTTTTTCCCAATTTACCCAGCAAAAGCACCAAGATTTTTTATCTGAGTATCTTACTCGAAACAGATTCAAGGCTATGTAAGTATAACTTATGTATGTTATCATAATCCAAAATCTACAATATTAAGCTAGAGCTAATATGAATTGCGACACAATTGATTCCAATTAATGTCCAAGATTTTTTATCACCAATAAGCTAAATTCTTATTGTTAGGAGAATAATACAGCAATTACCAATTTGATTTTGTGGTCCCTTCGACCCTTAAGTGGAAAACAAAGAGGCGGCAACACGACCAGACGTTGCGTGTTGCCAACCAATAGTCTGAGTGACTCCAACTTTATAATTATCTCGAATTAACTGTGAAGTCTACAAGACAATTCAACTTATATTGTTAAATTTCACTTTTTACCAACACAAATGGCTTTACTCAAGATTATATAGTAAAATCGTAAATAACCACCAGGTGGGAATATAAATAAATAGTGCATTAAATATATTTAGTATTATTGGTGTTTATATTCAAGTCTTTTGATATTTTTGTAAAATATTGTATTTTAATTATTTTATATTGAGGTTGTGACATTTATAGATCGATCGAGATATCGATGATTTAGGTATATTTAATTCAATTGCTGTGAAAGTTATTTTTAAGCTCTAAGTATGACAAAGAAAAAATATAAAGAACATCAGACAATATACGTCATATTTCTTGAACACGGGACTTCTTTATGATAGAGAAGGGTTCAAGTTGGTCCAACACGCTGGCCTGCCGACGAACAATAATACAAAGGAAATCATTCAAGAACTGAAATCTTAGGAGGACCTCTTCCTTGTTTTGTATTTTGTCCAATAGGAGATAACACGTTTAAAACATTTTATCACTAAAATCAGCGTCGTCTGCCGCAAAAAATATATTAAGGCATCCCTGTAGAAAGAAATTAAACTATTATTTATTTTCATAATTTACATTGTTTATATCAATTTCAATCAATTATCTACTGAAACTGAGCGTAAGCGTGATTGCTGGCGGACAGGATTTACAAACCCGAGGTCCTAAGTTCGGCTTCTAGGCTCAGCCGTAATTTAAATTGTAATCGTATTTTACCATTAACTTTAATGACAAATGAAAATATTGTAAGAAAACCTGCGTACCCCAGGGTTTTAAACAAGTATTTCAAAATGCGAACTCCGCCAACCCGCGGTACTTTGGCGTGACAAATTATGGCCTAAACCCTCTCAATCATAGAAGAGGCATGTGTCTCCTAACGCGACGAAGTTGAGCTAAGTAGTTACATAGCTGAATTATAAAAAATTATGTGTAAGTTATTTTGATGACTGATAAGGATGTCAATATGTATATTCAAATGAAATGAAATGAAATTCGTTAATTGGTCACGTAGGCAATTAAATAGCTCTTATGACAATGACTCTCAATAGGTATCAGAGTTACACCAAAAACTACAAGGATACAACTAAATAATTAAGATTATTCTATTAATAAAATGCAGGTAGTTGTTGCTTCTGTACTCAACCTTTTGTCAATAAATAATTTTTATTCTTAATCTTAAGTCAATTTATGTATATCCTAAAATGCTCCTTTTTAAAGGATCTAAAACTGGATCATATGATGTTACTAATGCAGTAGTTGTATTATTAAATGTTTGTATTTATTTTATTTTTTCTTACTTATTTTACTTACCATTGCAGCACAGGTGTTGGCACATGATATCATAGCCACAGATTATATTAATGTCTCTTCACAATCATACACTTTACACTATTACTAAAAATATATAATATAGCTTAAACAACAGTCATTCATAAAATTCTGCAAATATAATAATAACGTAAAATATTTTGGTACTGCTTTAACGTCCTTCGAGAGATCTTGAATAAACTTATTTGTGTTTTCATTAATAAATCAATTTTGTATTGCTAAGTCTGTGAATGAAAAGAAAGAAAAAATCACTAGTTGATAAATCAGTATATTTCCAATGAATTCGTCGGTTAAATATGTAATAAGGAACAAGATAAATATATTTCAAAGAAAATATTTTGAAATAATTCATCATAAAAATATTTGGAACGTCAGAAGTTCCAGTAGGGTCGTGTTGTAAAGTCAGTGATTAATTTTTCAAATAAACCACGACGGCGAATTTACATTATACCAATCTTTGCGAGATAACTCATCGATTGTCTTAAAGTAAGCAGATCCCTCGAGCACGACGTCGGCGCGGTGGCCGCTTTTATAAATCATATAAAAAATAAATCACTCATAAGTTTATGTGAAATACTTTCTCTAAACAAAAGGGCATTGTGTATGCAAAAGTGCATTCCGTCTCGAATACTTTTCGTCGCCTGGCTTCCAATGCGTTTTTTACGTTTCTTATTCAAAAAAAGAACATTATGCGCACTCTCGCGATTTATTGATAACTTTTATATATGAAACCGTCGTGTTGCATGATCACGATTGTTGTTTTTGCCTAACATGGCGGTAAAATATATTGTTTTTTTTTATTTGTGCATGAGAAAGGTTTTTGCACGTCAGCCTAGTATACAGGCGGGACAAATTTTCTGATTGATGTTGATGTAATGTCAAATAATGCATGAGAAAAAAAAAAGAATAATTAGATAAACTACACTGTATTCGCTAGGATTTATACGTTTTTTGTTGTTTACTTCCACTATCAAATTCAATATAGTCTAAATCATTTCTTATAAGATCACATGTACATCATTTAGCTGTATTAGCATCTTTCAGATTTTGTATTGAGATGTGCATCGTTCTTTTTCTTTTGTCTCAATAAACCCATCGAGATTTATTCGCGTTATTTTGATGGCTTATAAATCATTGTGGGGCTAATTAAAATTGCCCTTTTCGAAGCACCGTAGTGGCTGTGCCGCCGTCATAATTTACGATATATCGTCCTCCATTCGCGCGTAAACTTTCTAATTTGCAGTTTGAATGTTGCAAATAAATTCGCTAATAAAAACAACACCTTGTGAAAACTATAAAAATATATTGGTCCATGTTCAATTTCGGTTTTGACCACACCCGAACGTCCGCCGATGCTGGCCCTTAAGTCTGTCAAAGGAGCAATTAAAAGTGTTGTGTGTTGCCATAAAATAAGGATTAATGCCCTGTTTCTTGTGATTTAAAAATGACGAGAGTGCGGTGGTGTGTTGTTAATTTGCCACTGTATTGGAGCGATTTATGTTTTAAGACATATTACCTCTATAAATATTTTCATGGAATTAATTTTAGTAAACATGGAATATGTGATATTGCATGCACTCAGTCGTTCAATTTGTTACTATTATTTTAGTTTTGGGTGATACGGAAAATGTCATAGGATGGAAATGTTTGTTTTATAAAGAACTCACTTACATTTCAGGCTAGCGTAAATGATTTTTTGCATATTAGTACATATTTATTAAACAAATATAAACAAGGTGTTACCTTCACTTCACGCAAACTGGTGTAAATATTCATTCGCTAAGCCTTGAAATATGTGATTATCCGACCGACTCGAATAATTTATTTTTAAAGCTCGTAAAATCTCACTCTTTAAGCAGTAAAAGAAACATTTTAGCGAAGTAACTAACACGAGCCAAGATTGTGGCGTTATTGCCCAAAGAGCTTGCATTTAGACGTCACTGCTCAAACATTCATGACACTCGCTAAATAACTCAAATTTTATGTTAAGTTTTAAGCCGAACATGCCCTTGAATTCATTTTACATACGTACAACGGTTTCAAATAAACGTTTAACTCGAAAGATTTAAGTAAACACACGCGAAATTAATGCAACTTTTGCATGTCACTCGCGAAAGTATTTCACATAAAAGCCCGTTGTAACTATAACAAGGCGGCAAAAAAATCTAAAAGAACGAGATGAGAAAAGTTACTTTAAGAATATACGGAAGTTAATTAGAAACGGAACGAAAAACAACCGTAACTGGTGGCGAAGTTAGCCGTTCTAGCGCGGCCAATGGTACAAGCCACGCACACAGGCAACCCTCACCACCGCGGCTCTAGGCATTTGCATACCGCCCGCCCAGGCGCGCGCCGCCGCCGCCGCCGCCCAGCACGAGTGACAGGGACAGAGCGCGACCCCGACACCGTTTGACACTACACTAATTCCAAATTTGATTTTTCATTCAACTTTTTAATTTGACAATTTAAATATTTTTTTATTTTGAATTGTGTCGCCAGTGTGATTTTTTGCATACGGATCGTGTAACGACACGTATCGTGTAGGCAAATTGCGCGAGGTGCGCTGTGAAAAGGATGAAAGTAAATTTATCGCCGTCGTCGCGTCGGATGTGACGGTTGATAAGTTGGCAGACAATTCGTGCGACGGAGTAAAGAGCATGAATGAGCTTAGATGCGACCGTAATCCTTTAATGACGATGTTCGCGTGATTGATCGTGACTCGTGACGTATGCGTGTGCTGCTGTTTACACGTGTCTATGGCTTTATTAATTGGATTGTCAAACACACTCATTAATTTAATTTTAAAATAATTATATAAAAATATATCCTTTCCATATTTTGTTACTATGCTAGTCTGGCACCACTTTAGAAATACACTAACAATATTTTCTTATAGTGGTTGCATACATTTCTTCCCAAAAGGGTAGGGTAAAATAAAAAAAAATACCAATGACTTTATATTTTTATTTTTATTTGTTTAAAAAAATCGTAACTAATAATATTTTCAATGTTGAAATGAGATCCATAATATTTAAATAAGCTAACAATATCCAATAATGGTCCCAGGAAAGTAATACCTTAATTTACACAAATTATATTTTAGACTGCCTCGGTGGCGTAGTTGTACTACGGTACGATTACAAAGCTGAAGTCTCGGGTTCGAATCCCGGGTCGGGCAAAGTGATATGGGCTTTTCTATTAATTATCAGCCCGGAGTCAGGAATTAGTGCCCGAAATGGCGATAGGCTCCTGGGTGGGTGTCCTGGTGGCGCCTCTGCCTACCTCTTCTGGGATAAAGGCGTGAGTTTATGTATGTATGTATGTATATTTTAGTCACATTAATACTTAAATATTTATATTAGGTATTTCTTTAAATAATTATTGCCTTAACCAAGTTAAGAAAACTAGGCGTGCCTTGTGGCACCTCGCAAAATTGCCTTTTTTTATTAATTACTAATACAAACATATTAGGTGCAAATATTCAGATGATGCGATCATAAACTCAATTGAGTTTCGCTGTGCATCACCACCATCGACAACATTGTGAAGAGACAAACATACTTATTAACAATTATTTTCAATAATGTTTAACTAGAACAGTGTTTACATGATAGCACATTTGGTGCCTAAGTGGTTCAGCATAACTATGGCTAACTCATAGGAAAATCGTCTTGAGATAAAGACGCATCCTACAGATTAATAATAATAATGTTAATTAATATTCATACGACTGCCTCAATCAATACTAATAATAAATGTAAATAAAAATAATGTCATTATATTCCTAATATATTTCCAATTTTGTACCTAATTGCGATGAAATATCCAAAAGCTGGCATACGTGTGTCTTTCTCGTAATGAAAACACACAACAGACAAGACATTGTAATTACGAAGAGTAAGAGATTTATTACACTACGATAGGAAACAAACCACACGTGACCTAAAGACCCATGGTAAACAACCTACATAACTGAATTAGAGCAGGCGGAATTGCGCCTTATCAGCCGTGTAATTAACGCTAATTTTCCGAGAAGGGAAATTGAGTTGGGCCGTTCTGTACCCTCGCCGTGACGCGTGCATATGCATTCTTCCGCCGATGTGTGTGAATGCCACGAAAGCGGAACATGTAGTAGTTAATTTTTGCGCAAAGCTGGTGCGAGCGAGAGGTGCACTAATTTACAACTGGTTTGTGCAAGTGCGAGGGGGATGGAGATATCGGGGGTTAATTAATGAACGTGGAAGCTTGCGCTCTTTATTGCTTTCGTGGCTGGACGCTAAGACGTCGACGGTTAAGGAGTTTTCCTTCGAGAAAATACTGCTATGGAAAGATAGTGTTTGTTTTTCTTAATGTCATAATGCAGGACTCAATTAACTGCATTATTACATTTGATACTGCGAATGCTTTGTAAATATCGGCTCTGGATGTGTTGTGTTTGCAGATTTTGTTTTCTTTATTATTCAATTAATTTCCTTGCAATAAAATGGAATTGAAAATTTTGAGAATCTAATTTCGATTCACAATTAGCGCAATACATTATACGCGTATTCATGATTCATTCGGTAAAAATAATTTATCCATGAAATAATCTATAGACGCTTCGTTAATCTATCTATCTATCTATCTATATCAGCCCATATACGTCCCACTGCAGGGCACGGGTCTACTCTACAATCGAGAGAATCGATTGAGACAAGACTTCGTTTAAGACAAGTTGAAAATGGGTGGATGTTTTGCACTATTGATAAAACCTCTAGAAATAAGATGCATGTTTTAATTTTAGATCAGTATATATTATATTTATGGCCTTCTAAAACCATAATTAAACAGCAGTACAATATCAAATATCTTCAAACTAAGGCATAAAACTCCAATTAAAAAAAACCCAAGGATAACGTTCTCAATGTTAATGAAAAGGTTCTCGTACAATTCATTACAAAGACTTGATGAATCCTTAACCGCGTGTTAAATAAAACATAGGGATAAAACACGAATTAACGTAACACCTTCGCAGCCGTAATTAGACGGGCGAGTAATTCGGCCGCGCTGTACCTTGTAAGGACATTCAACCACGACTCTTGTTTAACATTTGGTACTTACTTTTTGAATGATTTTAATGTTTTTTTGCTAGTAATATAAACTGAAAATGCCAAGTAAGAAGTTTGAAAATAATAATAAAAAAAATATTATATCTTTTTGCCTTGTATTGTAAAATGTAATTATTAAGACGTTTATTTCTTGCTTCTAATGCTTGTTTAAAAAAATAAATAATAAAATAAAATAAATTATGAACTTAATGCAATTATATAATGCAATTATAAAACAACATTCTATAAGTCTTTGAGCACATATCACCCAGTATAGAGACTTAGGCCATTCGCATTGATCTAGACCTGCTGAATAATGTATATAAGACCCCATCAGGAACGTTTTTGTAAGCTGTTGAATGTGGAAAATAGAAGACCTTTGATAATGGTGCTGTTTTGAAAAGGCAATACATATCCTGCAGTCCGTTATATCTAGGAGTCAGATGTCAAACTAACAGATATAAAAATACTCTAAAAATAACCAGGTATCTATTAATTAAAGAACAAACTGCATCCAATAACACGTAACGGCGAGATAAAAGTGTATGTAGATATTGTCCTTCACGCGAGAAATGTTTTCTTAATTCCATCCCGCTGGCACAGGCGGTTAAGAAATTAAGAAAATGCGCCAATGTCTGCCCGCCACTTAAGAACCCCCGCCTTAACTGAGTGTATTGTCTTCGAGGATGGTTTTTGTTCTAATAAAACCCTTAACGTTTGTTAATGAACGTAATAACCTCTCCTGTTTATTTGTTTGTTTTGCTCTAATGAAAGGTTTTTTTTTTTGTATTGGCCTGAATAGCGATTGTGTGTGAAATAACGTTTGCTATATTGAATGTTGGGTTGATGGCTGTAATATGTATTTTATTATTTAATATTGTTTTAGGCACTTTAACGGTGAAGGAAAACATCGTGAGGAAACCTGCATACCGTAGCGGTTTTAAAGAATTTCTACGGTATGTAAGTCCGCCAACCCGCACTAGGCCAGCGTGGTGGACTATATGGCCTAACCACTCTCAATCGATTCTCTCGATTGTAGAGTAGGCCCGTGCCCTGCAGTGGGACGTATATGGGCTGATATAGATATAGATTTAGGTAGGATAATTCACATCGTAGTCAAAAAATAGTTTGGAAATGCAACAAGTGACAGCCCTATTGTCATACTAATACTAATCTGGCGAATTAGGCTGGATATCTAGCAATATGTAACAGGAAACAGATAAAAGTAGTGATGACATGTTCAAAGCTTGTGAGATGACCGTTTAGGAAAAACAGATGATCACGATGACAAAATGAGTTCCTTTGTTGCAGAACTGAAAATAATGATATAATGAGGAATGCAAAAACACTTTGACATAATGGAGAAACAGATAGAACCGAACCAAATTGCAATCAAAGCACAAACTAACTCTAATCCGAACCAAATATAATATAATAATTTCTTTAAAAACTTCATCCAAATTGGTTCAATGAAATGATATATCTATATCGATATATCGATACATCGGTCCCAAGATAAACTCAAGAGTCATATTTTAGCGGAATGCAATTATAACCGGGGTGTCACTCGATAGGGGGAGCACACTGTCGTCTCACATACTCGTACATTCAAATATTTGTACGTACATACACTGTCTGTGTGACTTTTAGGGTTGTCGCATTTGGAAAAAAATAAGTGCAGTTTTTAAATAATATATACCTATAAATATTTATACACCCAACAGTCACATATGTACATAGTCCTGACCCTACACTGATACTTCCGGTGTCCAAGAGCTCATTTCGGGCCTGCTGTCAAAATTTTGATGACGTAGCCTATTGTTTTTCAATTGTTTTCCATTGTCAAAACACATCTGTCAACACATCGACACCTGAGGGGCTAAGATCGATTCTTGTGTTTTAACAGAAAATACGAGAGACTTTTCGGACTCATATACACCCAGACCCGAAACAAATACCTGTGGTTCACACAAACATTTGTCTCGTTGCGGGAATCGAACCCGCAGTCTCTCGTTTCACAGCCGGCGTCTAACCAACTGCGCCACGGAGGCTGTCCAAATAATAATAATTATTGTGTTACCAGTATTATTGTGTCGCATGAAGGTAACTTATTCCTTACTCCATTTAGACGGTTTATCATTATTGGCTTAGCATCTAGTGCAGTCGGTTCAATTTCTTGAGTGAAGTAAAAAATATATATTAAAGTATGATCATGTTTTATTATAATTTTCAGACTTTTAATACATTGCCATTTGTGAGCACTAACGAATAACCTAGTTAGGTATATTTCAACATTGACAGTTATCGGTAGTAAATAAAATTAAGTTAATTCATGTAGTCTATTACAACTATTTGTAAACTGACCCCTTATCATGGATATTACTTACCCGGCATTCAAACCCTTTACAATTCATCGCACATTATTACTTAATAAGCTACAAGCACTCATTTATTTTTAACTTCCATCAGGCGTTATCCAGACACGTGTGCTCTATAAATAAATGACACAGTAAACTAAAGCGAAGTTAAGAACCATCTATTAATACTTCTTTTACAATACTCTTAACATGCTTCAGATAGTATTTCCTTTAAGATATACCTGTGTGTTGAAAACATACAATTGGTCATTGAAAAAATAAGTAGGTACAGAGTTAAAAATAAACAAAGAGAAACTAACTTTTGAATATCAGAAGTTTCTCAAAGTTTTTTTTTTATAAGAACGGCTTTTCGTTCTATTTGGTGTATAATGAGAGGGATAATAAGTTTAGTGACAGCCCTGTTGGGTACATAAATGTAACCGGACGTCACCCCTAAGGATTAGTGCGGCGAAGCTATGAGATTACCACATCGGCCGCAAACTGAGAATTACCACTTGCATTCACTGAATAACTTTCAATTATAAACCTAAATATCATATTTTGTGTCTTTATTATTGCTATAATGCATTGCCTTTGAGATTATGACTGTCTAGTTGTGATGTATGCTGTGTAATTATGACGTCACGAAGCAGTGTCAGTTTAGTAAGTAGTCTATACAATATAAACAAAGATGGTGCGCGAAAATTCCTTATATTACACTTCACAACAAATCAAATTCCTCAATTCAGTACAGTATGCAAAAACAAGCACTTCAAGAACCTTTATTGAGCTCCTAAACTGTATGACACATAAACAGTTTACTTGGAATCGAGAGAGCCATATCATAAAGTTTTACAAGCGACCAAACGCACGTAAACAATTCGTAGCCAACTAAACGTTTTCCACATAAACAGTTCTGTTTATACAAATTTGTCGCGCGGCGCATCAACAACTAAAACAACACACACATCATTTACTTACTCGTGCAAAAATAATCCCAACTTCCTCCGCGACACTTAGCCGAGCAATTAAACACATCTCAGTACATAATTCACGTTACCTTACCGTCGTGGCATCGTAAATAACGTCAGAACGTATGCGAACGCTGGCAGAACTTTTGTTTACATTTCAGATACGAAACGTCACATGTATCCGAGTTTTGACAGATGATCATAAAGAAGTAACACAGGCGCAGTCACATTTACATACGAGAGGCCGGCGTAGCGAGCAGCGGCGAGCACGTGAGCGGAGTCGCGGCGCGTCAATACAAACTCTTTTGATTTAGCCAATAATGCGTTTTCAGCTCGTTTTTCGTGTGTCCGTCACACAGTTTGCGTTAGTACTGACCACAGCTTAGGGCGCCGGCCATACGGCGGTGTGCGTGTGTGGAGCTTTCTGCACGCGATCTCTTCGAGCTTAAACGAGTGGGGCGCGCGCGTGTGTGCGTGCAAACTTTACTTGTGCAAGTATGAGGCTAGACTCATTGACTACGGCCCTTATTGTATGAATGTGGAAAAATTATAGCGTCGAGTGTTTTGCCTGAAACGGCGTTGCGTATTGTTTATGGTCCTTGTAGTGGAGCACTTAAGTCTCCCAATTTGCGGTGGACGTTAATGTCCCGCCGCTTTGTCTTGGGACACATTATTTCTTACAAAGTGCTGTAATTAAAATTGTCCGCTGTCTACTGGACAATGTTAATTTTTGTCTTCCACCTAATTTTATTAAGCAAAATATGTCTCTAATTAAGATACGCAAGTAATAATGTTTGTCGACGTTTAATATGGACGTGGCGCTATAGTCTCTATAAGTAGGAAAGTTGCCGGCAAATTCTTTCAGACGTGGAACGTATTACTTCCATATTCTTTTAATTATTTAGCAGGCTGGTATAATTGAGTCGAGTGGCGAGACATAATCCAATTCACTAGTCAATGCTCCATTTAGATGGTAGGTAGAGGTACTTCACTTGGGTGCAGTGTAGTATGTTTAGTCTGCCATAATATCATATTATATGGTATGTTCATGAAATAATTTAATTCTGGTTATATAATAATTTAATTGCCTGCCGACTGCCTCGGTGGCGTAGTTGTATTACGGTACGGTTACAAAGCTGAGGTCTCGGGTTCGAGTCCCGGGTCGGGCAAAGTGATATTGGGTTTTTCTATTCATTATCAGCCCGGAGTCAGGAATTTGTGCCCGATATGGCGATAGGCTCGCCCCCTATCACATCGTGGGACGGAACATGCATGGCGAAATGTGGGTGTCCTAGTGGCGCCTCTGCCTACCCCTTCGGGGATACAGGCGTGAGTTTATGTATGTATGTAATAATTTAATTCATTTAAGCTGGTAACTAATGAACGGAACTTATAGTCTTAGTAACGAAACAAAAATGTTCTTAAAAAGAGTAATTTTAGTTATCGCAGATAAAACGAGTCTTTGAACTCGACACACTTTTCGAGATGCTTATTGCGTGATATGCCTCATAAGACAATGATGACTTACGGTGGTTACCAGTACCATATTGTGGCAATACGTTATTGGAGCAGTTTTTTATACAGTTAAATAAATAAATAAATACACCCAAAAGTCACGTACGTAGTCCTGACCCTACACACTCCTTGTGAGACAGTGGCATCACCTCGGTAGAGCGGATCCAATCCCACATTAGCCACAAAGTAAATAAAGTAACAAGCGATACGGTTATCTATCAGGATATCGCTGTATTAGTACTGTATGATTCATTTAGCGGAACATGTTTATCAACACATTATTTTAATCTTTATTATTAAATGAAGATATATTTTTGACAGCCTCCGTGGCGCATTTGGTTGGATGCCGGCTGTGAAGCAAGAGGCCGCGGGTTCGATCGCCGCACCAAGAGAAATGTTTGTGCGGCCTACAAATATTTGTTTCGGGTGAGACCGAAAACTATCTCGTAGTTCTGATACCTGCGACACAAGACTTAATTGCATCTTAATGTGGGGTCAGGACTATGTATGTGACTGTTGACTGTATTTATTTATTTATTTATATAAATGAAAAAAGTTGAGTTCAATTGCAATTTTTTTTACTCTTATTCAAACCATTTAAACCATTTATTTCTTCCACACACACAATACAACTAAATGATAATATAATACAAGGAAAAGTTCAGGTCTACATTAATACTTATTTCGCTCTAAGATGAGCGTAGAAAGGATACCAGCTCAGTATATGCTATTTTACAACAGCACTGATTTTCAGCTGGCTCCGCAGCCATCATAGTATAACAATTCTACTATACGTGGGGTCGAAGAATATAACGCAACAAAAAAAAAAACTTAAAAACAAAAAAAACAGATCTTATATAAATAGATCACCATGACTGACTTGGCCGGAGTACTATGATGCTTTTGAAGAGCTAGTTGGTTTTGGTAGAGCCATGCTGTGGAATCTTAAAGTGGTGGCATCGTGGTACCACTACGTTACAGAAAACCGACATGAAGTAAAAGCTTTAATGAAGCTTTTTGTTTTGTGAATGAGTTACTGGACATCTTATATGTAGGTGGAAGGATATTCGTAAGTCTGAATGACGACCTCTAAATATAATAAAAGTGTGGTGCGTTTTGGAATCAGGCTGTGAATTTCCATTGCTAAGCAGTCCGTGATAATTATGTCAACGGACAAGATATTACTATTTCTTGTTGGATATTCTACTCGAATTGAAATGCATCAATAAGTGGTAGGTAGATGTTGAGTAATTTCTTAAGTTTGAGTTTATTTTCGACTATAATTTTTCGAAGTGGTAGATTCGAAGGGGTGTCAAGTTTGAGTTGCCTTTTGAGATACACCACTGTCGAACCGGCTTACTCAATACTGACGTCTGGCCGCACCAACCCTGCGCTACTAACGGCCAGTATAAAAACAAAAGGTTGTGTCGGTATGGAGTGAAACTATAAGCAACTCGGCACAAGTAAACATTAATCAACAAATAGTGAGAACAACACAAATACATACATCATCTGCGAGTCAAAACTTGGTGCTTGCATTCCTAAAGTTAAAATTGCACATTTATCACCGACACGGTCATGCGCGATGGTCCATTAAGAGATTTTTCTGAATCATAAATCTCACTTCGCCTCATCTCGATACAACAGATATGAAGTAAACACAAGTGCGCCTCGGACGGATTTTGCGAAAGTTTTTTGTTTCAAAATGGGAAATGGATGTGTTTATACTTGCGAAATCGTTTTATTTGTCTAACGGCTGTGTTTGAGCTCGAAACTGCGAAGTCTTCAGTTCGATTTCCAGTTCAAGCACTCCGTCTTATGTGAGCCTTTCGGTTTGAGATGTCTATAAACTATCTTGGAATTAAAAATATGCCCGTTACGGCTATAGGCTTGGCCCCTGTCACATTTTAGCGTTAGTTATTTTAATCTAATGTGGGTAGTATTAGAGGCATCTCTAGCTATATTTTTGGGGATACAGGCGTAAGGACATATTGGTATTTTACTTGTGAATTTTTTACTGTTCTGAGTATAGCATAGTTAGAAGGAGAGCTCCTAATTTATAGCCATAGTAAGTACACATAGAAAATCATTGTGTGAAGTTAGAATTTTCGTTCTATTGTAATCCTTAATAGTCCTCTCTCAAAGGTAAATGACCACATAATTCTCTTTATGATAAAATAAAATTCCCAGCCTGGGAACAGAACTAAGGATTCCAAACATCACATTACATTAAGACGTGGTATAAATAATGTACAATCACCCAAATCACTACAGAAGTCCAGGTACTACGTGTATAAAGACTCCCACAACATGAAAGACAGGCTTTTGTTCAACTTTTCTAAAGCGATCATACATTTCGCGCTAATTATAAGTTGGCCGGTTTAATTATTACTTGCGTTTTGTACTTACGTCCATGGTGCACGCCCCACTCTCAGTTTAAAGTACTGCCGACCTGTGATTAAATACCACAAAAACCCGGGACAGGTTACTTAGCAGGGTTAAAAGAACTCAATTGGGTATACCTCTTTATATTTGTAATGACTTGTTTATACGAACCCATTGTGATTGCTGTATTGATGGCTGTGTTTTTGTATTTAGAACATCGGATTAATACGTAATGAGTATTTTTATATTATAATTAATTCAAAAATCGAATGCTGTTTTTTATGATTCTTTTGTTTCTATTTCAATAATTTTATTGTTCGATATTAATTATATTAATACACACCCAAAAAATAAACAAAATTTAAACAAAGCAAAAAAAAAGGATATTTATGAAGAATTTATTTTAATTTTTATTATTACATAAGCAACATATCCACGGTAATATGCGTTCCCTCGTATCTGTTTTATCGTAAGCCCCTTTGTTTATGGCATTAAAAGGACATGAATGAGATTTGATTGAGCCGTCTGAGAAGGAAGTAATTAAGTGATGGCGGACGATTAATTATAGTTCAATTCAATAAACGTTCAATTCAGTAGTTTTGACAATCAAATATAAATATAGATTTTTTGTTTTTAATTATGGGTAAATTTATTTATTTTAGCTCTATATTGCGGATGGTACCAATAAGAACGTATATATCTAGGAGTTATTATTAGTTTATTTTAGCTGCTTTTATGACTTACCTTCCTTTTTAATAATATGGTTTTTCATTAATTAATAACAATGAAAATCTAATTCAAGTGCGAGTTGACAAAATTCATATACTTTTGAAATAAAACTGCTAGAGGTATTTTTATCAATTACCGAAACGCTTCGATTCTCCATAGATATATCCAGATTTTTAGTACTCAACAAAGCAATGACTCAAGTATACGTTGCTAGTCAGTTATAGCAGTTAACTGAATTTCTTTGAACACACGCCTTCGATAAATAGACAACTGAAGTAACTGACATCCTCCCTAAAATAAGTAAATCTTTATACCTCATACAATGTACAATAATCGGTAACCAGTTTGCGCGTTCGAAAATTAAATAGAATCGGCCATATGGCGTCCGAGCGGAAGTGCGTATCGTCTGTCAGCCATTTAATGTACAACGAAATGTTCTCATTTTCTTTCAACTGACCACTCACAAAGAAGACAATGTGATACAAACGCTTGACGTGCGTTCATCCGGAGGGTTCGGTTATTCGTATTCCAAATTCAAATTATTTCGACGCGTCCGACTGTACGGACCTTGAACCTTTTGTTTCTTTTAATAATAATACACTTTTATGAACGGCCAGTGATATTGTGACGTTCCATTTTTAAAGAAAAACGATTTTGAAATTTATTTTCTTTCAAAATACTTTGTTTCTACCGTCAGGTTTTTGGGCACACCACTGCAGTTCACGTCTATTTTATCATTTTTATGTATCATCTTGGTTTTTGTTTCAAGAATATCTGGCCAATATTAGTAAAAAAGACAGTAATGCTACCAGTAAAATTGAGACGCAGCCTTAAATACCTTCAATAGAATAAATCCTGTTTATTTTCTAAAAAAGCGTTATTGCCTGGCAAAAGTAAAATAAAAGTAACAAAGTCATTACGGCTACCGGTGGCTATGGCACCTATAAAGTCATGTTTAGATTATAGATAATATATATTATTCGTCAGCTTAAGAATGGGACGTTTTACTGCGTAACGCGGACAATCGCGACGCGCGGAGTTTTACAACGAGGGCGGTTAAAAAGCTTCGCGTTAACTCTGGCTTCTGTCACACCGTAGTGCAATATGTTATTGTGTTAACATACGTACATATGTAATGCAAAGTTTGATGCCTTGGTTTAATATGACAATTTTTGAATAATATTATTAAAAAAATATTTAGGGCTAAATGCAAAGAAGTCGATAGAATCTTCTGACTGAGATATAAATGAGGGAGAAACAAGGAATTGTGGTTTTAAATGTGTATGAACTTAATTTAATTCGAAATAGTGTTAAATAATTATTTCTTGATGTAGTAATCGCGTGTTAACATTTTACTTCGAATGGTAGTTCCATCGTATATGGTCTCATAATTTAATTTAAGATACTGTGGGTCACGAGACAGTTTTCAAAAATAGATGTGATTAAAGAAAACCTTGTAGATTATTGAAAAATATTCCGAGCTTACTGAAGATTTTTAAATATATTACATAAACATTTTTCACGTCGAATTTTAGCTTGTAAAGTTATAAGCGTAATCCACGTAAAATACAGCTAATACTTCTCCCATACTCAAAGCCATTACACGTCGTTGTAAATACATCCTCTTTTAAAATTGAAAGTGACGTAAGTGCTGTTTTAGTGCGCAATCGGCGGGCGAGAGTCGTAAATCAAAGTTTTAGTGTGGAAATGTTGGGATGCGTCCGCCACTGGGGTG
Source organism: Deilephila elpenor (assembly GCA_949752805.1). Lineage (NCBI taxonomy): Eukaryota > Metazoa > Arthropoda > Insecta > Lepidoptera > Sphingidae > Deilephila > Deilephila elpenor. The sequence goes on along the minus strand of OX457107.1, from coordinate 8,101,389 downwards.
GCCAGCTTCGGCATTTTTTTAAACCACTTAAAAAATAAGAAACAATATGACATTTGACCAGTTGTTGGAAGCGTACTATTGTTCGGAGACGTACGACGTGTAGCGCACGATGACATTGTAAACGGTGAACACTGTAGCAAATTGACAATGATTTCATGCTGAATAGTTTGAACAGGTGATGTTAGTTTTTTTATTACATATATTATGTAAACATTAATAAATATATGCATGCTGAGATATAAAATCATATAAATTATACTATGCAGGCTGGAGCAGAATATTCGACACTTCTTTTTATTTTTATTGTTTTATTGAATAGGTCCAGCAGAAGAACAGGTCATCTGATGGTAAAAGATCAATGCCGTCCAACATTCACAACGCTGGATCATGGATGTATTGCCAATACTCAATACTTTATTGCACTCCACATTGCCAGCCAATCAACCTGGGAGGAGAGCGGGAAGGTAATAGGTTGGGAAGGAGAAATGAATAATGGGCATCCAAAAATCTCATTCTATCAATCATTTAGTATGATTTCTAAGAAATAACTATGATGTATAAAAAAGACTCTACCACTATATGAGTGAATAATAAGGTGACCACCAGTTTATTTGTTAATTAGTAGATGTAAGCAACATACGTAGCATTCAAACATACAAATGATAGTTTTGTGTTTTGGCTATAAGAAACTACGAGAGACTTCTCGGTTTCACAAACCACAACATAGACATGATAATCTCACGTCGAATAACATTGGGAAAAACAATTTTCAACATAATTAATAATTATTCTTATACAGTACGTCCATCATGACGGGATATTTTCTTTCCATTCTCACCATCATTATGAACCCCTGAAAATCTATTAGTGAATATACGCATTCTCTTAATATTTCCAGAGTCGAATTTAGTCAGAAACTCACATCCAGTGACCTCACACGAATTCTATCAGATCATCAGTCGAATACTAGAACACTTTAGTTTATAAATACAATCGCAAGAATCGATAAAATTTACACAATCGATTTATAGAATCCTAAAAACCGATTGACACATCAACAAACGATGGCCGTAAAAAAATTTACTGCCAATTATAAAATTCCATCTTTTCAGTCATTGTATCAATATTTATCTAATAATAGCTGATGTTGCGTACTGAATCATTCTGGGAAGTTATTTTATTAGTGTTTTATTGCAGTGCGTAGTTGAGTGCCGTTTCGTAGTGTTTAGTTGTTTATACGAAAATTAAATGTGAAATTCTTCAGTTTTACGAGGTAAATTTGTTAATTGACACATTATTCCCATTGTAGATTTTATCTGAGCAATTTTAAGGAAATTAGGTTAATTTTTAACCGACTTCAAAAAAAGGAGGAGGTTCTCAATTCGACTGTATGTTGCTTTAATTATGTTTGTTACCTCATTTCTCTGTACCGGGTGAACCGATTTCGATAATTATTTCTTTAATTGAAAGCTGGTGCTTGTCGTTTTTACTTTTTAACTTTTTTTTCTGTTTTGTCATTAGTGCTAGTTAATCTTAGAAAGTTTAGCCTAACAGCTTTTGTGAGCTCGTGGGCGACAAGTCAGCTGTTAAAGGAGAGGTTCAGATTCGAATTTCATACAGAGTCAACTTTATGTCCTATCAAAAAATATTTGTCTTACTAAGGGTAATGTAAATACTGTTACACTTTTATATAATGAAATTAAAACCTACATCATCTAACCTATAAAAACAGCATTATTTATCATTATACAAAACCATAAACACATCCAAACCGCGTAACAATTGTTGCGAAGTATTTTCAGCGTCTAGACTAGACTGCAGCTGTTACACGGTCTCAATCATCATCAGCTAGTAATAACAATGTTGTCGTTATACAGAAGTGATTAAATTACAGAAGACCGTAAAACAATGGCCACAAAACCGCGAGCGACCGCGATTCTCCGACTATGCACCATATTAACCAGTTATTGTTGATATGTGGGATGTAGTACTTGCATATAATGTACTTATATTTCTTTCTATCTACTACTATCTCGAGTCATGGAAATTTCGGTTCGTTTAAACAGTAAATTTATTTTATTGTAAAAAAATAAAGATGACCTGATCGCAGGATGTCGTAACTTGCAAGTCTTTTCAATAGGCCGCTCTGGAATATATTAGGAATAGGTGTTCATGCACAAAAATATGTAGGTTCAGTGCAACTGTGATGATAAACGCAAGGTAGCATTTTATGAATCTTCTTTTTGATATGTCCGCAATTTGTCTTGTATAAGCTGCCCTTGTGTACCTCTGATAACTCTACATACGTTTTTACATGACAAATATCTTTAGCACTTGCTTAATATTCATTTTTGTAATCTCCAAAACAGCATGTTTCTGATATAAATAACATAAAATTCTATTTTTATGGTCAATAATAGCCATACATTATGTTCTCACTATTTGCTTTAATAATATTAACGAACAAATATTTATAAATATGCTTACAATAGAAAAACATGTAAGCAAAGTACAAAAGTAGCCTCAAAGTTAATTGTATTTGCGCAAATTGTTAGTAAGATTTCACTGACGTCACAATACAGTGTCAACATTCGGATAATTGTGCATACACGGTTTTGCCTCTGAGCATGTGTGACTTTGTAGCGAAGTAGGCATCTTAAAACCCGCAAATTGATGGCCGACCCAGGTGGCCCGACTAATATCGTCTCTAGTTATAATAGTTCTACATATAAAGCTTCATACATATTGATGTGTATAATGTAATTTTGCAATTGTAAATAGGTGTTTATAACAGGGCCACAGAATAGTGGTAATGGACTAGACTCGGCTGCTAAGAAGGCACACGTCGGATTTTTTTTGGTGTAACGAGTGTATTGATAGTAAAATACCACGCATTTTAACGGTGAAGGATAACATCGTGAGGAAACCTGCATACCATAGCGATTTGGAATATTTTCTATATGTAAAGTCCGCCAACCCGCACTAGGCCAGCGTGGTGGACTATATGGCCTATCCACTCTCAATCGTACCCTCGATTGTAGAGTAGGTCCGTGCCCTCCAGTGGGACGTATATGGACTGATACAATACAAAAAATGCGTGTAGGTCATTGTGCTGAAGATTTGTGAAGGTGAGTACGACGAGCAATATATAGCGAATTGGGTCACTGAATCATTTGACTGAATTATATCAGCGAGTTGATTTTTATCAATATTTAACCAGGGTAATTGTAAGAATAATAAGGTGCCTTATTAATACACGTAATATAGTAAACTTGTAGTGTCACAATGTTTACTTATAGATATTATTGTAAAACAGACATTAATTTTGTCTCCTGTTGGATAATGGATAGAAATTCGTACTCCGTTTTATACCATTATAAGGCGGCCTTAACACTTGCAATGTTAATATGTTGCAGCCATTAATTGTCATATTTACAGCTTTCCCTACGCTCTGTAACTGGATATGAGGAATTGTCTTACTCAGGAGACTATTTAACGTCATTTCTTAGAATAACTATATTCATAAAATGTTCTGCGTTTAGTGAATGATTTTATAGCGTTAAAACTCTACCCATAAATGAACATAATTTGTAGCTTCACAATTTGTTACTAAGTTCACATTTTATTTATATAATTTTAGCTTTAATTTTACCAGAACAAAGGGAGATTGAATTGTATTGCTACACTCAACTATCACAGCATTTAATAAGAAGGTTATCGCTTGACATTTAATGTTACAAATAAGAAATTTTAGCCTTAATAATTTTAAACCCAATATGTTTAGCAAAATTTAAAGAAAAATATGAATACGGTGACATCTAACGGAAAACTCATGAACTACACCACCCTTCTTCACATTTTCAATAGTAAACAATGATACATCTAAACAATAAAACATTTAGTGCTTTAACCGTAACCGTAAGATAACTTGTAACACATGGGTACATTAATGAGGCCGCGTACAAAAGGCAATATCGCGGCGATTCGCCTGCGGTCGCGTTACGTTCGGTGTTCGCGTTTCCATAATTAATATCGGTTTTAACTGATTGTACGCGGTTTCGCATTACATCGGTAGATTGAGTTTGTATCAGTTCTGTTTGAATGGGTGATAAGGTTTATCGGTGAGGTTGAGTGACGTCACACTTGGTTCTTTGGGTTGTCCCTGACTATAATATCGATGGCTCCAATGAACACTCCTCTAACTCAAAATTTTGTAATTTTCGTTTTTCACGTAAATTGCTTTATAATTTAGTAAGTATTACGCCCACCAAAATTTAGAAAAATATTGTGAAAAATAAAGAAGTTTTCAGGTGTACATAACGCTAACTATATGTACTTTTGGCAATCGTGCGATAAACATACCGCCATGTTAATATAGCGGAGTTTTTACGGCGCGCGCGGCGGGCAGCCTGCGTGGAACATGCCGCCATCTAGAATTGGCGGAGAGTCATTTGTTAATATTTACTCTTTTTGACAGTTGGCGGTGTATTGCCCGTTTGCGATCACTTTTTAACCGACTTCAAGAGGAGGTTATCAATTCGTTGGGTTTTTTTATGTATGTACAGCGATTACGCTGAGATTTATGATCCGATTTACGTAATTCTTCTTTAGTTGGATGCAAAATAGCTGTCATTTGGTCCCATAAAAATGGTTCTTTTTGCAATAGGTTCAGTATTAAAGTCAAGTTTAAGTGAGGTAGAGAAAAAGGAGTAGGGGTTAAGAGGGGGGTGAGAAAATGTAAATACTTAATATCCTCCGTAGCATTGAACCGATTTTAGTGATTTTTTTGTCATCTGTAAGAACATTTTTTTTAATGTACATATTTGTTTACGTGGACGATATAATTTTAGTTTGTGTACGGTTTTAAGTTATTGTAGACGTTATGCTCTTATGAGCGTTGCTAACGGAAATTAAGTTTAGCTTACAGACACTAAAAAGTAAAAAAAAAACAAGAAAACTACGTATAAAAAAAAACCGACTTCAAGTACTGAAAAGTATAAAACAACTTAATAAAGATTTAATTTAATACACCTCTTATGCAAACCTATAGCTTTCATATCAATAAAATACAATTATTTGTATGTGCTACCTATTCATAGGTTCAAAGTCGGTGCCAAGTCCTAAACAAAATAAAACTTAATATTATAAACAGCTTAGTTACTGTAAAGAAATTCCTACGCTAAAGATTAACCTGCATAAATAAACCTATAAGCAGTGTGAATTAATATGAAACAGATGAAAACTTTACGATAATAAATAATATATACATATTATATATATAAATGTACACGGAAAGCCTTGCACTGTTATAGAGATGAAACAAGATGTAATTCTCAACTTCAAAAACGCCATTGTTGTAAACAAATTCAATGCTTCAAAAAATTGGGTACTAGACAGCCTCGTGTGGAGGCTTTGCCACAAAAGACATATGAAAACGTTTTGGCAATTAGCAGAGCTAAGTACAAGGAGTTAGTTTATTTTTGTATTAATAGTGCATAGTCCTTCAAAAATATCACAATTTTTATAAGAATTTTTCAGTGACAGGAGAACCCGAAACGAATAATAATTATGAAGAAAATTGTTTAGCAAAATTCAAATCATTTTTGTTTTCTTAAATTTTGATAATATTACATTATCTTTTGTTTATGATTATAATTTTTGAAAAAATATTATAAACATTAATATTTCAAAATATTGTCAATACATGCCATTGCTTGATCTCACCATCTCTTTAAAAATTCCTGCGAACATATTACTGTGATTTATTATGTAAGAATATTATTTACTACAAGTTTTTAAGTTAAAATTATAGTTTTATTCGTACCACGAGAGTGCTGTGTTATTAAGGCATTTTGAAGATTTATAATAAAAATAAATAAATATTCTGTTTAAATCTAAACTTTGTTCCGAATTATACTTCCCTCCTACATAAAATAAAATTTTAACAACGTTTTTGGCTATATTATACCAATTAGATACTCCTTAATGGTTTCTTAGATTTACACGAATGTTACACATTGAAATAAAACTATTTTATACGTTATATTTAAAAAAAAATTGAGTCCGTCCGTGACCACGAAAGCTGTAAAGTAATAGAAACGTCGGGAAGTCAAAAAATTAAAAAAATTAAACCAAATCGCGATAAAATCCGTATAAAATAGTTTTATTTCAATAGATACTCCTTATTATTTAAAAAGCTTAAACCAACTAGGGTGCAATCCTACGATTTTCTTGAATATTTACTAATACAAACCGCCAAGTCCATACACATTTTGAGTAACATTACGCTATATTATTGATAGCGGTTTGTATCACGGCCGAAGATTTTCTTATTATTATAACTATACAACGCCAACTTTTATAAGTTGATAGAATAGGTCTTATTATAAGAAAATAATGGTTATGATACTGTAAAATACTTACAAAATTGATTTTTAACGTAAGTAATATGTGTTTTAGTTCTGACACGGATTTAATTTAAAGTTGTGTATTCTTGAGTGTTCCCTCATATACTCCACTAACTGTGAGTTAGCGGAGTGTATCCTAATTTTGAATAAGAGTTTTTTCTGTTACATTCCGCTAAGTAGAGCTAACATTAAAACCAGAAAGATGTACAAAATATTATTAATGGGGTTTAAAGCAACAGTAAATCAGCTATTCACACAAAAAAACTCATAATTATATCTGCAATAGTAAAGATTTTATCAACTTTTTTCTTTCAAATGCTCCTCCTGTAAACCTATGAATTTTGAGTTAGAGGAGTGTTCATTGGAGCCATCGATATTATGTAGGTGTAGTTAAGTGTATGTGAGATTTCAGTTTGGTTATAAAGTGATTCGTTTGCCAAATCCTGTGTGTTTCTTAGTTTGCGTCATTTTTTTGTCATGTCAAATCTGTCCTTAAATTTTAAAATTGTAAATATAAAATCTATATTGTGAAATTGAATAGTAATAGAAGTATAAACGACTGGTACATTTGTATGATGCACAAGGCGCGCTGAATAGTAATACCTTATTGAATATTAGCGCAGTAAAGTTCAGACGTCTAGACTTAAAACTCGGAGGTCAGTCGATTGCAAGAAGTTTAATAACGATGTCCATCGGAGGTTTTTTACCACACTCGCTGTCATGTTTCATCATAAGCTGTCGCGCGTGATCTTTGATTAACTCTTATCGAGACGCGTCGCAGCAACATGTCCCGTGCAGAACAATCTTAAATCTGTAATCTCGACTTTTTGCATTCCCCGCGCCTCGGCCGGCCATAACGACACAATAAACGTATTTTATACGCGCTCACACTTAACGTTTATATCGCCTTATAAGTAGATCGAGAAATAATAAAACTAAAGGAGGGCGAACATCAAGAAAGCAATAACATCATTATCATAGCGAGTCGGCCATCTCTTTCCAATAGGTCTCACCCTCTCTTGGCCCCGCCCACCGCGTATCTCCTCTGTCACCTGTATATCTCGAAACATTACACATATGCAAAACTTTCGCGCTCGCATCTGAGCTCACGGCCGGCACACACGGAGAGGCGCGTGTGTTGCGCTGCAGCCTGCACGCTGCCGCGTCTGTGTGCCGTAGTATAAATCTGCGAGATAAAAATTGTGCTATATTGCCTCAAGAGTATGCCCGGACGTGTTTTACTTTTTTGTTCGATATAGTAGCCCTGTAGGCGTTCCTAGTTGTTTGCACCTCGCACAGTGGTCGATATTTCAGTCGTGTCATCGACGCGCCGTCGTCTCTAAAATATTGAACTTGCAGATATTCGTTGACTTGTTTCTACTTGGATGTGTTGGGAGACGGTTATCTTGTAGACTATTTTTAATACGTATGGGGTTTAGTGCAATATGGAATTGAATTTTTGCAATAGTTGTACTTATTTTGTGCGATTAAGATTATTTTACAACGTTTAGCTATATAAAAATATTCTAAATAAACATTTGTATTCATAAAATTAGCATCATTTACGATAACTTTTATTCGTTATTGAATTCAAAAGTTAATATTCGACGTCCTGAAGTAGTAAGTATACCGAAAAATATTTATGATAATGTGCACTGTAGGATACTGTACGATTTTTGTTAAAAGTATCTAAACTTTTTCTCGTCTTTATTGAGTTAATCAATTCTTAATTAAGATAACAATTTGATAAGCTACTAGTAACTTAATTAAAATCGATATAATATGTAAGTAATATAAACTTAATATATATTTGATAAATACACGATAAAGACAAAAATAGCTGCTAATTCACGGCACTAAGTTTAAACAAAAGACATCGATTAGTGTTCTTCCTCGCTTTTTCTTCGCTCTATTTTATTCAATACACAAGATATCTCAACATAATTCTTATCTCACAATCACCGAAAATCAACCCTGTCGAGGATTTTAAAACTCTCTAACTAATTGCACGTCTATTCAAAACAAAACAGCGCAACTATTAAAATCGTCACCGATGTCATTCATAAAATTTTTCGTCCGCGTGCCATTTTGAAAAGCGATTAACACATGGACAATTTCAGTCACGGGACCAACTGCAATAATTATTCGCATTGTATATGAAACAGTCAGTGTAATTACGAACCGTTCTGATTCAACGTATTGTTCAAATGTACCAGCCGTCATATTTGAATGCGGGCAAAAATAATATTCATTTGTCATATCGTGTTGTGATATATCAAGATCTCTCGTCGGATGTGTGTACAAAGCCTATTGGGTATTTGATTGGTTTCATTACATCCCGTATTGAAACAGCAATGTATGCTGCTTAGCAGGTGATTAACGGGATGATGAGGTAATTAAATTGACAGATTGTGGGGTGCTCAAGTCTTAAGTTTAAGTGTGTCAGTTCGAAATAATTTATTTTTAGTATTAGATATAGATGCCCTAAATAATAACCAGTCTACAAGATAAATATTGAACTATTTTACCAAAACTTTATGAGGTCAAAATTCAGTACGGTTAAATTTCGAGGTAGATACAATAAAAAATATACACCTACTTGTTTTGATGTGATGCTTACAGAATGGATTCTTAACTGTTATTGTAAAGAAAAAATATTTATGATAGGTACGCATCATGCTATTTACTTACTAATGCAGTTTAATCCTCCATGGTCTATTTACTGTTTAGCAAGTAGACTGATTTATTAAAAACGCTCATTATCATACCCATATATTATCATTACAATGACTTCAAATTCCAATAATTTACAGATTTTGAAAGCCACTTTCATCAACGACACTTCTTCCTAGAACTAAGTTTATGCCCGAAATAATGCCACTATTATATTTGTTAATACTGCGTCGTGTAATTTTATGTTGTAATTACAATGTACTGTACCGCACCGACCCGACGATTACCTCCGCTTACCGTTCCTGTAATTAAACATTTTAATAACTGTGCTTTGTTAGGCCACAGTCACATCTGTTTGTTATTATTTTAATGACCGTTTTTGTAGAGGAAATAGAATATTTTTTAATATTTTTTTGTTTGATGTCCATTGCGTGCTTGGTTATTGGTCAGCGATGCAAACCCTTGGGTAATTAAATTTAAGTTTATGGATGGATTTTTTTAAAGTAAGTTTTTTGTTTGTTTTAAAGCTATATTTTTGTAATCAATTTATCCAAATGTAATGTTGATGGCATGGATTATTTGTTACCCTAACAATTATTCACATAGAAATGAAATGCGGATTAATAGACAATGTCACAAATTCTATAATAGTGAGTTTAGAAGAATTCGATTTTGTTGAAGAGTATTTTTATAAAAAGCAAATAGACTTTCCGAGGGTTAATAAGGAGAGGAATGTTTGTAATTTTCGGGATAATAAACACAGATATTAGAGTTTAGGGTCCAGAATCACACTGATGAAAAAATCCATAAAACACAGAGTGTTTATAAAACGTAGCAATATGACTTGCTATAATAGAATAGCTCGACAGAGGACAACAATCTTTATAAAGATTTCGAATAAAGTACCGGCAGCGAGTGGCGACGTGTCACGCTTAGTTTAAATAAGCGCGGGCTTGCACTAATTACTCGCATTGCTTGGCGACAATTTATTTCCCATTAGCCCAGTGTGCGGCGCGGCCTTCGGCGGATTTCGGTCGCCCACCTCGATATTATAATGACGATTATTTTAATTTCGCTAACAACACTTTAATTACCGCCGCGGTTGAGGCCACGTCGACTCGGCCGGATAATTATGAGTATTATTTTTTTAATAAACAGGATCTGAGCTGGTGACGCGGTTGTATAATTTGTTTTCGACAGCACAACATTTAAGATTTTTAATTGCCTCGTAATAATCTGCTTGAGTGATGTCCTTTCCGAGCTGTTTCATCATACATGATTACCTTTAATGAAACATCTAGATGAATAATTGCTACTGCAAATTAGTTTAACCTCATTTCGTAAGATACACGTTGTGTTAGTGTCGGTTTCTTTCTAAAACTACTAAATAGAAATAGAGGAAATAATCTTTTGTAACATCACTATTAATTTTTATTTGACGTACTTGAAGGGAATTTATGGAATTTCAATAAGAGTTCTGGGATCGTGATGTTATCTTCATAACAAGAATGAAAGACTGTCCTGTTAAAAGAAAAAAATATGACAGTAATGTCAATTATTTTTTTTTTATTTTAAATGGAACTCGTTTTTACTAGTAATTTTTGTATCGTTCAGCAAAACTACAACTGCTTCTGTACATGTTATTTGACGCAAAGAAAAAATTAGGCCAAAACTCAATTGCCGACACGAATTGTTTTATTATTATTTTTTTATATTTTCTTTGAAGTATTTTTTAAAGTGATTTTATACATAATCGCAGTGTGACCATGCCTCAAACAAACATCATACGTTTATACAAAAAAAATATATGTCTCTAGTCACCACGCGCAACATTTTAATCCCTTACCAAAACCTACCCGAGTACCCCACAGATCGCACCCCAATAAGTCGGATTTACGCGGGCTTTTGACCGTCCGATACTATTGGCTTTGTCTATTCGCGGTTTCAATTCGTCCCTCCATTGTGTCGCTTCGAGATGAGTGGACATCGTTAGTGAGATTTCTCGCCGTCGAGATAAGGGCCCGTACAAAGGATCTGTGTAATCGTCACATGATGTGCATTTGGCGACTATTGTCCTCTATGGCGTTTTGGTGTTGGTCATTTTTGTAAACATGTTTTTAGCGGGATATGTCTCGATTTTGTAAGATGTTTCATATTTGACCCCTAAGCCAGTGTAAATTCACTGTTGTGTTCCCGTTTGAAGGACATTGTAGCCAGTGTAACTACTGGATATAATGAGACTTAACATCTCATGTCTCAGGAGGGCGAGCGCAGTGGAATGCCAAGCATTGCTTTGAAATTCATGGTGTTGTTTGGTTTTGCTACTGTTCATGAGCGGTCGTATCGCCTACCATTAGGCGAATGGCATGCTCGTCTCGCCATTCAATGCAATAAAAAAGTGGTGATAGATTCACGGCGACTTAATTTACTTAATTAAAAATACCATGAAGATTAATTAACAGCTCCTATTGCGTAGTAGTGTGAAGCCAACTTTGTAAGAAGGGGAGTTCGAAAACCACACCGTGACAAATGATTGTGTGATTCGTATTTCTAATGATAACTTAAAACTTACATTTGCTATGATGGTCGAACTATGTGTGTGATCAAAGTGTTTATAAATCAGAAAGTGAAGTATCCTAATTACCAAACCCTCACCTTAACTCAATACATTTCTCTATTCAAACCCAAAAAAACAATCAACATTGTAAATTATCACACATATGAAGCAATGAACATCGTATTTTAAGACTACTCGTAAAGGACGTGTAATCGGATATCTGTGAATCGACAATTGTATCTAAATCGACGCGATTAGTTCCCGTTGTTCTCGAGATTCCAGTTATGGAGACATTCATTAGATGCACGCTACGTGTCGGTCTAGTGCGTGCCTTGTTCTATGAAAACATAGGATTTTAATAGAAATATGCTAGGAAATATATCTGATAATTAGAATTTGAGAGCCTCTGAGATGCTGTTAGTTGTAGTCTACTCTGATAAAAAAAATCCGTACGTTTCGTTCCTGTACCTAGGCAAATGTTTGTATGATCCACAAATATTTAAATATTTGTTCCAGGTTTGGGTGATGTGATTCTAATGCCCGTAACATTAGACTAGTATCATAGCATTGGATCAGGAGTACGTCTGTGACTGATGTGAGATTATTAATTTGCTTTAATTACATTACAAAGATCAGAACATGCCTAGCAATTTTATATAAAATAATCCTTTAAATTATTTTTGTGAAAAATACAAATGGAACCGTATTTAACCGTTGCATGTGACACATCTTGGCGTATAACATCCACGTAAGTCCATACTTGAAGCGTGTAATCAAGCAATATTCTTCTTAATCAACCCCACCCGCGGGGGTCGATTCTACCAACAAAGGAATTGATTAAGTAACTATACCAAGATATTACCCCGCCTGTATTATTTCTAGTATAATAAAGAGGCTCGGTAACCGTGCCACTTAATGAGAGAAAACTCGATTAGAATTCGCATTAATCTTGTAATAAGTTGGTAGGAAAGTTGCTTCATTACGCGATACTATCGAGAATTTTCTTGTGACGTAATGGATGGTAACTGGATTGGATGTGTTAATATTTGATTTTTTTATATCGTATGTTTCATTTTTAGTAACAGTAGGTTCGTATACCTGACAAGAATGTTTTGGGAGAGTTTTGACTCGACTACCAGACAACATGTGTCAATGACTTTGTCAAGTATTTTTCCTAAAACTCAAATAATATTTCGAACTGCTAATAAATTTGATTTTTGGAATTAAAAATGTAGATTTACGATTTCGAAAAAAAATTATATGCAGGCAAGTAATTATTAAGTATTTTTAATGTACAATATTTCACAAAGTAATCTAGATTGACTAAATATCATATTTTCAATATAATATTGCGACTAACAGTTAATTCGCATATTAAACACATCTCATTCCAATCCGTCAAATCGCTCGAGAAAATTATGTTTGCCGTCACCAAATCGAGTCGGGACTCAAACACGATCGACAATAGGGATGTACGTTTACATAAGTAATTAGTCGATGACATGCGGCCAGGAGGGAAAGGGAGGGAGGGTCCGATAGATTACCGCACGAATTAGTCTAGTTCACATTATTTGCTTACGCTACGCAGCTACGACGTAGCAACGGCTTAGTCACGCAGGTTTTAATTACATATGTGCTACGCCGGGATTTCGTAGGGGTAGGCAGACACTATGGATTTCTACTTTTTATTAATCTCTTCAAGGATTCTGGCAGAGTACTTTTGGTCTTATCTCAGTTTAGAGCATGACTGATCACATGAAATCAATCATAAAATTAATTTTAAAAAGGACACTCAATCGTATAGTTTTAATATATTTAAGATGTTTTTTCTTCCTAAAGCCAGGTTGCGCCTTACCACTAAAGCACTTAGCTGGATATTAAATGTCCTTATTTTGGCACCTAGATAGACTTTTTGAACTATGCAAATAAAAAATACTATGATTTTCTAACATAAGTAACCAACCAATCCTTGACTTAGATATTATCACAACAAAGGGGGATAGATTCCCCCATAAATCAAGTAAACAAACAAATCAACCCAAATGAGACACAAAAGCCAACAACAAATTATTACTCACCAAGTTAATTTGCTAACTTTTTATATATTTTCCTCGGTCGCGTCTCAGGGCTATTAATATGACGCCGTGTTTAATATCTGACATCTGTTACAAAAACTTTTATTATAAGACTAATCCATTGCACACAGATACGCACACACACCCACTATTATGTTCACACACTAACACAACGCTAGAACACACACATAAGTGTCGGCACTTAGTTTAGCAGCCTCCTGTGTTGCGCTGTGGTATGTAGCTGACGCTGACCGGGAATGCATAATGAAACTTTCGAATCGACACTACATTTAATCAACGTAACGTATGACGTAATACGTTAGTATTTGACATTTAGTTGAAATAAATTTTGTACGGAAAAAAATGGAAAAATATCCCTATAAATTATTGGTATGAAATAATTTGTTTACATTAATTTAAAAGTCTGGCGAAACTTTTCACGTTTATTTGTTCTAGGTACATAAATTATGAGTATTTTTTCTTTACTAGCTGTATTAGTCACGCAACAGTCATTATGCAGTTGGCCAAGTTCACCTTATTGTCATTCAAAATATGTCCCTTTAAATTTACACTACCTCATCACAATTTATTTTAGTAGACCATATTAAATGATTGAGATCATAATGGCTTATTTTACTAAATGATAAATGGATTTTACTAATTTCGATTGTGGCTCTTAGTCTTTTGAAACAACAACACAAAATATACAATTGTTGGGACAGTTACTGGTGGTATGTCTCTCATATATGTAAATGCGCTGTTGTGTTCCGCTTGAAGTACATTGTAGCCTGAGTAACTACTGGACATATCGAGACTTAACATCTTATGTCAAAATCTTTTTTTTTAAGGATTGCTTTGGCCAAGAGCGGTCGTTGTTTGTTTCTTTTTAACAGGACATGACAAAATGTTTGTACAACAGAAAAATCAGTTCCTTAGAGATGATTAAAATAATAATGCTCGACTTTATAAAAAAATAAATACAAATTATGTATACGATTTTTAATGTCATAATGCATTATCATCGAAAACCACGAGACATTATAGTGTTAAAAATATTTATTTCCATATAAATTAGTTCCGCGAGTGCCCAGCGCTTACATACCACAGTGCGCCCCTACCGCCCGCCGGCGCCCACTCTCATCTGCTAGTTCTTAATTAAGTTAGCTTATACAACGATAGATGGTCTCATTTAGATAACACCGTAACTTTGAGTCTAACACACGCTGAACTTAGGCTACTTAGCGCGTTCGCTGTTAATGTTCGGCTAAACTTGCCCGGTAACGTTTAGTAAGTTAATTAGTTAAGTTGGTTCGGTTTATGATGCGTTGTCTCGCAGCTGCGACCCGCTATCTTGGATGTTGTTAATATAAGATGCTCTTGTTAAAAATAAGGGAATTGGTCTAGGTTAACTAGAAAAGTTTATTTGAGAAGCTTAAAGTTAAGGCAGGATTGATAACCCACGTCAAGAGTGAAATGCAAATAAAAAA
Organism: Deilephila elpenor; assembly: GCA_949752805.1. NCBI lineage: Eukaryota > Metazoa > Arthropoda > Insecta > Lepidoptera > Sphingidae > Deilephila > Deilephila elpenor. The sequence goes on along the minus strand of OX457107.1, from coordinate 8,086,190 downwards.
TATCGGTTAACCAGAAACGGAGTAAATAGACAGCGTCGTATCACAGGACTTTGAAAATTGCAAACGAACACAACATAAAACAGTATTTGGTAAGGTAACGTTTGCCTTATTTTAATAAATAAATTGGACCTTATATTTACCCCGCAATTATTTAATAGTGAAAATTATATAGGAATAAAATATCTTAATTGCTGCTCTCTAAAATATAAAAAACATAAAGTGATAAATTAAATATATCTCCAGTACAGTTCCTAATTGAAAAACATGTCGCGAAGTAAACTTATATTAATTTACTCGCTCCGATGCAACCTAGCGAAGTATGAGTCACTCATTCATATAGTGTTAGGTTGGGCTACTTGAATTCAATTACTGCAGTATATTTAATAAGTACGTATCCTTTACTTTATCAATACAAATATATTTATTGCTAAAAACAAGTGCAAATATTGTATGGGCAAACTCTTATTTAATTTAATGGGAGGGATAATTCTAGCACAGGAACCAACATATTAGTATTTACATACATACATAAACTCGCGCCTTTATCCCAGAAGGGGTAGGGAGAGGCGCCACCAGGACACCCACATTTCGCCTTGTATGTTCCGTCCCATGATGTGATAGGGGGCGAGCCTATCGCCATATCGGACACAAATCCCTGACTCCGGGCTGATAATGAATAGAAAAACCCAATTTCACTTTGACCGACCCGGGATTCGAACCTGAGACCTTAGCTTTGTAGTCGTACCGTAGTCAGTATAGTTAGTATTTAGTCAGTATAGTTAGTTAGTATTTAATACATATTAATATACTAATAAGGTCATATCTGTGTCAACATAAAGGTGGATTAGAAGTGGTACTAGTGCCACTGAGTTCGTTCAGCCTATTGCCATCCCAAGACGTAATAGAGAACAAGCCTAGTCTGCTAGAAATTGGTGACCTAACTACACAAAGTAGGTAGCTTAATAGGTAATTCAAACATGGTACTTCACGGTTCGCAACCTATATTTGTTACCACTAGACTTATAAAACTACTACTTATATAAATGTAAAATAACCGCGAAATAAATATTGTCCCAAAATAACACGACAATCAACCAGCAGAGTAATATTATTGTCGTCAAACGTCATTAGTAAATTTGTACCGAACAGATGCAGTTAAGGGGTAACACTTGGCCTATAATTGTGTACGAAAGCTGTAATTTCTAAAAAAAACTTCGAATTTCACCCTTAATTTGCCCGATGATTAGAGGTAATTCAACCCTTTTCTTTTTACACTTGTAATGAGTACTAATAACCGCCTGCGAGGCAATTTGTGTCTGAATCCGTCGTTTAAAATTTTCTAGGTCGTATGCTGTTATGTATCAGTCACATGTTTTAACTAAAGATGAAGTATTTTAGTATTTACGTTCTAAGATTTAATAGCAGGCGCACATTTCGCCATGCCTGGACTGTACTATGTCTCCTACTCCCAGGAAAATCTATAAGATTTTCAAATAGAAAATTCACACAAGTTTTAGTGCCCTATTTGAATCAAGGTTCACAGACGAAACACGCTGCTGCTAAACAAAAGAGCCGACGAAATATCCACTAAAACTAAAAAGTCAAAACTTCATAATTTATTAATAGAATGAATACATTTTTTGCACCATTTTTAATAATTTAATTGATTATATATTAGTTATAAAGTAGCGTAGGTAACCTACGATCCATGAGGAATTCTATACCCTTACTACATCTTAATTTCATTTTTTTTTATAAATATACAAGTAATGTATCGACCAATAAGTAAATAAATTCAGTACCGATACATTGAATAAATATTTATGTCGATAGATCTAAAGTACTGTTACAATATGAGCTTAGAATACAATATGAAAACATTTAGAATTCTTTGATGGTCGCCAGGAAGGCAATTGTTCTGCTTGCATACAAAACCGTGATGAATATTCATGTTTCAACTTTTATCATTGATGCATGATATTATATGTATTTAGTAATGTATTGTCAATGTTTAAGACTTTAAATGGTGCAAACAAATGCGGGTTCGATTCCTGCGTTGAGACATAATTTTGTAAGGTCCCCAAATATTTGTTTGAGGATTGAGTATAGTGAGACCGATATCAATTCTACGAGTATATCCTTAGTATTTTATATGGTTTCATTCATTTAGTGATAAAATATTAAAATGGAAAGTTGTACTTGGTTTCATGTCACTTCTCACTAAGTAACTACTAACTAGCTCCTTTATTAAAGTCACAATTTAAAATACATATTTTTCGGATATTCATATTGGTCCAGATGGCCAAAACAGTGCACAATGATGGAATTTATCATAGTAGCTAACTCAAACTATTTTACGGATTGAACTTGTCATCATCTTAACATCGGACAGCACAGTAGCCGCTATTACAGTCATAAAAACAAATAAAACTGAGTAATCATTTACAAGAAACCTAAAATGAATACGAGTAATCAAAGCAACTAACCAACGCGATTATTTTGTCCCATCATTTTCATCTTTCACGAGTTTAATTCCGCGATTTTTTGTGCTGTTTTTATTCAGATATAATTAAAGGCGATGTAGGTGTAAAAACCGGCGTGGTAACGACATTTTAATTGTGTGAGTGATTACCGGGCTTGTGGTGCTGTCGCGTACCCATCCTGCTATTACGAATAATTGCATTACGCTTCGTTACGGAGGAAAAAAAGCGAATGAGTTTAATTGACACGTTACTTTCTTTGTCCGCGTCTAACACGTGGCGGTTCACACGTAGATTTATAGTTTTGCCGACTGTAGTGTAGAGGGCAGTGCGATCGCCTCTGTATTGTAAATCTATTGTGAAGTTGGAAATATTCTATTGTGTTGTAATTGGTGTGTGTGTTTTGAATTATATTATATATTTATTGCTTTTATTGTAAAACGTGTGTCTAAATTGTGTTAGTGTACGCTCATCGATCCAGTACACGCTGAACCTAAAGTCCTGAATTCGATTTCTTGGTCGGGCATTTCTAAGATGCTATAGGAAAAAGTCTATCATGTCGGCCGTAAAGTGAAGTCTTGAGAAACTCACATGAGTCTTTTTTCAAACTGGATTACCTGGCCTAGGAATCAATCCCAGAACCTTAATCTGAGACTAGACTGATCCGGGGACCAAAGCATATTCGATATATTATAAGTAGGTACGCAATTTTTATACACCGCGTTTTATACAAAATCACTATGAATAACACAGAAGCTTTCACTCGTCTATTATAATTAATAATTGCGTAATTTACAATTTAAAAGTGACATCCGTGACTACAGCTTCAATACAAAATCAAGGAGTAGTGATTAAAATAATTATGTGCGTTTTTATTGCCATCTTAACAAAAAATGTAATTGATTGATTAGCAAATTTTTGCAGAATTAGAAAACCTACTTCATCCATCTATCTATACAAAAGGGCCCATATGATTAAATACAAAAAAATATTATATGTTTTAGAAACTTCTTTAAGCAAATCAGTTTTTTTTAATTACTTATGGCGACTTCAATAATTCTAAGCCAATCGTAAAATGAGGTTATCTGAACGCGATCTGGGTTCGACATTTCAAGTTTGGTTAAGCCAAGGCCTAATAGTCCCTAAAGAGTCAAAACTCACAGCATTAGGTTCAGGTTTACGTGGGTATATTCATTAGCAGTCTTTACTCTAGCACGTTCAGTGAAAAAAAAAATTGTTAAGGTTTCCCTCAAGGTAATCCGAAACGACCTATTGAAAGCTGCCTACATCCAGCAATTTTCCGCATTCTGTACTAGGTCGAATGTATTATTATTTTTGTTCATCTAAAAATCACAATAAAGCAACCGATTAAGCAACAATAAGATACATACAAACTCCGAACTCCGCTTCCAGTCAAAAAATATTGTCAAATGCAACAACATAATAACATCCCACACACAATAAACGGAACACTTCGTGATTCCATTGTGAGCAAAAAAGAAATTTAATCATGAGAAACAATAATAATGACTTCTAAGAAATTAGACTGAGTAAGTGCGGGAGCCACGCAACTTAGGCTTGATTGTTACTTTTTGAATAACAACGGATATTTTACACAAATGAATATCAACTTTATTGTGATCGAATAAAGTTTGATTTTGATGTGTGGGGACGCGTGATTTCACTATTGTTAAGGCTGTATGACTATCAATTATGTCCATAGTGTATGAGAGTGCATTGTGATCGAACAGTAGCTTTCGGTCAGTAGGTACTACGATTGAAAATTAAAGAACCGATATAATTTCGGATTGGTAGTGATGGGACCAGTTCTCCAATGATTTTAACGCCCAAGGCTATATTCTATTATGTCATTAAAGTATACACAAGTTTTATTTTTATTACCAAAATAGCAACAGGTAAGATGATAAAATTGATCACCTATGTTAATGAATATCTGCAATTCATTGAAACCAAGGCAATATCAAGATCTCGCAGATTGTCATTATGAGGTAATATTTTTATAATCTGGTTGTTTAGTCAATAAGTTAACTAGAAAACAGCTAATGCGTTTCATCCCATCCTGTCACTTATTAATGATACGGTACAGAATCGATTTATCTTTTATTCTATCGCTTATTTAAAGATTCTCAAAATTAGCAATTAGCTACTAGTTTTTAACCGCAATAATCATCATGCGTTTGTGTATTTGCCAAAATAAAATCAACATTTTTTAAATCGATAATCGATTCAAATTCTCTCAACAATCGATAGTGCGCCATCCCTACAGACTGACATTAACACGTCACTCTTAGAGATGATAATAGCGCAGGAGCCGTGCCCCAGTTAATTGCTTTAATAACTTCCTGTGTCAAAATAACAAAAGAGCCGTGCGGTATTAACAAAACGGGTAATGATGCTGCCTGACTGTCGGCTCCTGAACTATGCCGTATTGTGATGCGATACTTTGAAATAATAGTATTGGTATTTTAGTTCTTTTTATGGGACAAAAAAAGCGTTTTTATATTAACTTCGTAGAAGTTTTATTGGAGTGAGGCAATAGACATTAGTTGCAAATAATCTTAGCTTTTGGAGCAGTCTGGCAATGGATTTTGTGTAAGATCCGATTAAAGCATTTGAGAGAGACTGTAGCTAAAACTGCATTCTATGTGTGTGAGATAAGGGCGGGTATATTATTATGAAATTACTTACTAATATGAACTATAATTTTCTAGTTTTTTACATTTTGAATACACCTATGCCTCATTCAAGTGAACACTCAAAAATCAGCTAGTTGTTTTCTCAATTGAACATAATTATATTTTAGTCACGGTAGTCCATTATGGACAAAGAATGCTACAGTCAATTAAATTGGAATCATTACTGTCTCTCCTTACATACGAAATAATAAATAATTGTTTTGAAAAACAATAATATGTGCGCCAACTAACAATCACACATATATACATATAGTCCTGACCTCACAGTAAAAAAACGCCCGTCTTTGGAAATACACGACCTTTGTAACAAAATTGTTTAATCTATCAACCAGCATTAATGGATTTGCTAACACATATCTTTTTTTCTGCTACCTGTTCTTCCATACGCAAACAGGATAGGCGAAACATAAATTTGCAGGCATATTGCAGAATTATTTGTCATATAATTTTAAACCTGGCCCAATGTGATTGCTTCAAATACCTTTGAAACTCGTAATTAAATTTGCTCTTAAACGCCATTTACACAGGGAGAGTTTCTCGCGGCGAGAATCATACGCATTTATCGCTTGACATAACCGCCACTATATTATCATGTTCTGACAAATGTTTAAACGATGCAACTGTTTTATATTCTTGCGATAATCGTATTTCGGTGAGAATCTCTCGCTGTGTAAACGGGGCTTACATTTTTCTTTACTGTTAAGCAAGGGACAATTAACTAAGAATACATAACTTCGAGAAGTCATGCGTGTACCCAGGGCTGAAACCTTCCAGTCTTCACATAAATAACTAATAACAATATACGTAACACTAAATACACATTACAAAATCCTGCTCCAGGTATTTCCATGATTTCTCGAACGTGACACGAACCAACATAAACAAACAATGCACAATAATATTAACGACGACTGTTTTTAACAATTATAACGTGTAATGACAATGTTATTACAATGTTGCAAGGACATAACTCAACATTATAATAAAGTGTGTTGTAGGAAATTATGTCGTCGCGCCGTTGCGGACGGCTGTGCAAGTCATAGGAGAATGGCAAATTTTTTGTTTGAATTTGCTTTGAAATGTTAGAATCAATCAATCACAATCCACTCAATAATATTGATATGTAATCATATAAGTATTGAATGACACTGTAAATACTTTGAAGTAAAAAAAGTAAAAGGTGAAAAGGTAAGGTAAGGTGTCAATGTCTCAAGGGAGCGTACCAGCCAAAACGCAGGCCGCTTTATGTGAAATCTTACGATAGCTCCTGATCATCCCACTACTCATTGTGGTTGACACAGGAGTGCAGCACAGCATCCACTCAGGGACTTACTCCATACGGAACAACCGTATAGAGCCATCGGTCGCGAGTCCAGCGTATAATCTACGAAAATTAATGCCGGCACCTTCGAGGTTGCGCAGCAGGCAAGACAACGCGCCTGCTGTCTTGACCAGTTTTGGCTTCAGGATTTTGAAGTGGGCATGAAAGTTTCATCGGCTATTCAAGATAATGCCAGGCTCTTCATTGAAGAGCCAATAGAAACCTCCGCGCCCTCAATCGTTATGTGGGCCCTGCAAGTGCCACATTCTGAGGCCCATGGAAACAATTGGCCTCGTATTTATGAAGGGCAGCTGCGAGGCCCAGCCGCAGTATTCTCCTTACTACGTTGCCAGTGCCCAACCCAGCAAGGAACCTTAGGAGGCTACTGTATTCCAGACCTGGTTGTTATTTAGGGCATAATACGCCAAATATATTAAACATGGTCATTGTGTTGCCATGGGTAATGTTATTAGAATGTATTTCTTTTGAATGATTCTGTTTATATTGTGTTTCTACGGCAGGTTGATTTTCTTTTCTAAGCTAAAGTTTCCAGCCAGTCTCTCCCACCCCGTACCACTCAAACTCAAGGAAGGAAGCGTCAAGTTGCAACCAACAATTCAGAAGGGTCCGAACGTCACGGGACGGTGGCCCGTGCGCCGCAATTATAATTACTGTTTCCTTTTCAACATGTTACGCCGATTTGCTACTCCGACACGTGTAGTACTTATATTTTCTACTCAAACATTATAACTTGCGGGCAGATTTGTTGTTTTGTTGCTGGTGTTGGGGATTGTAACCATAGAAATATAATATGGCCTAAAAATTTCCGCTTGCTTGACAATTTTCTGGAAAAAAAGAGTAGATAGCGATTCCGCTTCTAATATTGCGAGGAATCTGTTAGCTGGTTGGTCTCACATCTCACAGTTGTGCGCCAACTTTAATTTTTAATGATACTATAGGTATGGCAATGACCAGTCCATGTTTTATGACTATTTTTGTTTTGTTTTATGTTTTATGACTGTATTTGTTTTAAGTTGACAGCCTCCGTGGTGCAGTTGGTGACAAGCCAGCTGCGAAACGAGAGGCTGCTGGTTCGATCCCCGCACGGAAACAAATGGTTGTGTTATCCACATGTATTTGTTTCGGGGCCGGGTGATTGTGAGACCGTAAAGTCTCTCGTAGTTTCTGATACCCACGACTCAAGCCTCGATCTTATTGTGGGGTCAGGACTATGTATGTGACTGTTGGGTGTATTTATTCATTAATTAAAATACGACAACAATTTGGGCAGTTAAGCCCTGTGCCTGTATCTGTTTGCAGATGGGGGAAAGTGAAGAGTTTACCCATTACAGTATACAGATATTGATGACCGAATGATACAAGCCCAGAAATTAACTCTATGCGTTAGTATTTGCCGATTTCATCCCATGAATAAGTAATAATCGTACCTATTGCATATAAAAACATGGAATTTTGTTTTTATGCATATCAAATTATGCATGCAAGACGAACTTATCTTGTCAGAATTAAGTTATTTTTAATATATTAAAAATAACGCAAAATCTGACCTAGTAATAGAACCTAACAACTCACTGATCACTCAAAGTTGCCCATAGACAAAAAGTCTTTCAATTTCATTCAAGATGAATAGTTCATAGTTCCATGTTTGAGCGACACGTGTGACCTCATGTCGGGCAAGACAAAGGTAATTAAGGTCCTTTATCAGCATCGAGGTCGAACACGTGTGATCACAAAGGATTGGTGACGTTGTCCCAATCAAAAAGAAACATTCATGTCAAAGATTTTATTTTTAAATTGTTGAAGTTGTAAGAACGTGAAGATCTACTGGTACCTAACCTAAACTTGATATGTATCGTTCTGGGTTCAATTACCAGGTAGGTATTTTTTTGTCGAACGGAAATAAAATAGTAATCTATGTTGCAATTATGGTTATGACTTACGTAATATCTTTTGAAAATTGATTACGTTAATGTTTTTGATTGATTTTAGTTAAATTATATTTTAAAGTACAAAAAAACACAAACTTGGATTTATTCCTTTAAAACTAGCCGAAAAATTTCACGAACAAAACACATTAAAGCGTGAATATAATATAAAAACTCTACAACAACATAATAAGTAAGTAAAGTGTAAAAGTATTTTCCGCTGAAGTCACGAAGCGTTTAACATCCCCATTCATTAGGGCTAGTTGTATGAAAAACAACCAACAATTAAACGCAACTTGCAATTACATGAAATCCCGTCATCAAAGTAATTGTGGACATATGTATACTTAACCGATGTATCTTGAACTGTGAAATTACATCCAACGTCGGCTACAATAAGTGATAATTGTATATTATAACGAATACATGAACTCACATCTACTTAACTTTCATTAAACACACATTTAGCGCGAATTATCTTGGCCCAACTTAGTTTTGCCTATATGTGCAGGATGCGTGCAAAACACACCCTTATGCCGATGTAATAGAGTCGTATTTGCTCATGTATTTATACAAGGGATAGGTGCAAGGGGAAGGTGTATTTCTTTAAAAATTACTATAGAATTTTAATGTTTCCTACGAGTGTGTAATGCATTTATAATTTGTTTGTTTTATTGTGCTGTTGAATTTTATTGTATTTAATTGGATACGTTTGTATTCTTTGATTGTGTTTAGGGTTCGTTGTGAAACTGCTCAACTGTTTCAACTTTAAGGGCCTTTATTAATTAACATATTCTATTTTAGTAATTTATGATAATGCTGGGAACACAGCGAAATACAATGATTTGAGCAAAGTGGTACAGTTGTCACATTTAGGTAGGGGGGCAATATGGCAAAGCCCCAAATTTTCTTCTCATACCGGCTTTTCATCTTTACTGTCCATTTTCTAATGTTCTTTAGGTTTTGTAAATAAGGTGCATTAATGATAATTTCTTATTACGACACCTAATTCTTAATATAGACATGTACATTACATATTATTAGGCGTGCGTTTATGTATGTACGTATGTACATATTATGACTACCTCTGTTATCATAATCAGCAATCATATTAACTAATGTATGTTGACATATTATTTCATTATTGGGCGAACTATGCGTGAGACTATTTATGTGCATTCTGAAATCATTGTACGAAATTAAAACCACAAGTAAAAGATACATTTATTACGATTTGATGTTTAGCAAACCATGCTTTATAACATATAAATTTAATAGTCATAAATATTATGTGCAGAACCACCTAACACAATCAATAAATTATCCCTCACTCGAATAGATTATCGCAACACGTGCCCTTTTTACAATTTGACGCATTAAATTATACTTAATGAATAGCTGTTACGTTTTATACAGTTTTTTACAACTTTTAGATGATATAGACACTGATAAGGCAATAAATAAATGAAGGCCATTATCATTCGTCTATAAAAAGGTTTATCGCTTAGGGTGAGACAATGTAGTAATGGAACTTATACGTATAAAATCTTGGCGAGAATTGCAAAGGTATCTGATGTCCACCAATCAACTTTATCCTAGCGTTGTATACCGAGTTCAAAGTAATTTATTTAATTTATTATAAGCAAAAAATCATTACAGTGTACAAAATTACATAAGCAAAGTACAACTGGCAGTTATTTGAAAAGTAAATGCCAATTTATCCTTATTGTAGAGAAAAAACGTGTGGATATTTAGCTGCTAGTGTGAATTGGGAATTGGGAAATAAATTACCTGATTAGATTTAGATTAAGAGGGAGTCTTGAGTATTCGGGTCACTGAACCTCTGCTAAAATGGGCCGCTTTCAAGAAGCTTGGTGATGTCTTTGATTCTCGAAGAATATGGCAATACATGAAGACTAGAATCTTCAACCAATGTCTTGCCGACTCTCACTTATGCAACAGAGACATGAACGCTCACATAAGAACACATGCACAGTATAAAGGTTGCTCAATGTGCCATGGAGCGTTCCTTATTTGGCATATTTCTCAGAGATCGAGCCCGAAATAATCCGACAACAAACATGTTTGACGTGGGACAACGCATTGCTGAGCTCAAGTTGAGGTGGGCAGGACACTTGACCAGACGAACGGACTGCAAGTGGACGAAGCGTTACAGAATGGTAGCCTTGAGGGGCCAAGAGAAAAGTAGACAGACCATCCGCTCGATGGGTGGATGATATCACTCAGTTTCAAGGCAAATTGTGGATGAGGTAAGCGTAGGACTGAGAAAAGTGTAATGACAGAGAAGAGGCCAATATCGAGCAGTTGATGAATTCAAGCTGATATGATGATTATGAAGCCTCTGCTACTCAAAACAGGCCAACTTATGTACATAAGTCGCAAATTGCCCTGATGTAATTTATTATGCCATCTTTTATCTTCAACTATTACATTATGAAGTGATGACATAAATAACTGGCGATTCATAGGATCTTGTAATAAGATTTTTCTTGGTGGAAACGTGTACCTATGTATAAATATTTATCATTCATAGAGTTGATTTGAGTCAAACAGAGAAAAAGCTTAAAAACTTTAAAAATATATTTCTCTGCACGTTGACGCCTCATCATTGCACAGATGTCTACACAATCTAGACAATAGCCACAGATTTGAAGTAACAAACAGAATCACCGAAACCGCACGATAAATTAACAGCAGTTAACACACAAAGAGCGAGGAAACGAACCGTTTATTAAAACTCACATGCAGTGGTCCAACCTCTCGGTTTAATTGAAGCTTTACATCCAGTACAAAACGGCTAATTGTAGTGAAGTGCTTATTGTAGGAGTCTGTTGCGTTTTACACGTAGAGAACCTGGAAGAGGCTTGAGCGCGGTTGTTTGATTGAATTTGAACAGGTAGGCGGCTCATACAGGATATGTTCAGACTGCGGCCGAAACCGAAGCCAGTTGGTAGTATAATTGACTTCAGACTCAATCCAAATAAAAAAATCGCAAAAAAGGCGTATGTTTTACATAGTTTTCCTAAAATAATAATGTGGTGTACATTTGTTTGGTTTTAAATAAGCAATAGTATGCAAGGTTTTAAATTATTATTTAAGAAAAAACTTGCTATTTATCACCCAAACACGATGGTATATAAAAATAGTAAAAAAATAATTGCCGCTTTTTTGCGAAATTTTTAGTTGTGTTGTGTCTGTAATCACTAAAACTACCACCTGGCATCGTTTTCGGTCCTAGTCTGGATATACCCGGTATAGAGGCTGTAAGATGTGTATTATTTCTGTAAATGTTAATATAATTTATGGAGAATACAACACAGTAACACGCATAGGTAGCTACTCTATTGTGCGTGTGTGTTATAAAAATACTCCAAATGCTTAAATGTGCATTCAGAATACACCATGTCTTAATGACTATGTATGCAGTATAGCAATATAGGAAAAAAACAAATTATATTACATACTTGTGAAATTTTGAGTTTTAGTCCACCAATTAAAATTGGTACTTTAGACATGTAAAATAAGAAACACGACTCTAAGTATTTTCTAAGATATAGAAAAAAAAAAAAAACAAAATGTTTACTAATAAGTATACTCATCAACACGTTTACTCTGATCTTGGATATAAAAAAGGATATACCCATGTCAACATTAAGCTTAGTAAAAATAATACCCAAATAATAATATTCACAGCATTATCACATCCAGTCCTTATATTTCTCTACCGCGTCATTGTACTTGCTTCTTGTAAGTTTTGTGCCCTCGGGCGAATTGTGCACGAGACCACAACGAGGTATTATTGCACTGAAAATAGCTAATTTACATTAACATTCATTATCAGAATTTATGACGATCTCTTTATAATAAGTACCTGTAATTACCGTGCGCACTGCGACAGTGCCGCGGGCCCTCTCATTCTTGACACATAATAACTCTGAAGCAAATGAACTTTATTAAATATAAAAACTTTTAATTTTTCTTAATAATTCACCGATTTGTTATTGTCTGTGTAATTTTGTATGAGATCGTTTTATTTTGTTTCGGTAAAGTTTTGTTGATCGGGCTATTTAATCTGTATATCGATGTAATTCGAGATGTAATGTGGATAAATAGTTGTGTGACACTTTTTTTTATCCTGGAATCATGTTTATAGAAGATATCTCTAGACACTTGTAAATTCTATGATGATATTTAAAATCACATCATGGGACGGAACATGCAAGGCGAAATGTGGGTGTCCTAGTGGCGCCTCTGCCTACCCCTTCGGGGATAAAGGCGTGAGTTTATGTATGTATGATATTTAAAAAAATGCAAACAAAAACTGTCGCTTAATTTGCGCAATTTCTAATTGCATTGTGTCTGTAACTACTAAAACCATCACCTGGCTTCGTTTTCGGTCGCAGTTTTGATATACCCTGTATATTAAAAACATTTTTAAATATTCAAACTTACTACCCCTTCCCTCTTGAACACGTAGAGGTATTAAAATGAAAATCATATCAAATACTCAGGTCTATAATACCTTTAAGCTGCTAGTTGTAAGTGCTCCTAAAATAATAAAAATAATAAACTCATTCAAAATTACAAGAGTGGCCAAGGACACGCCTTGGGTCGTACCCGTAGTAGCACAATGACTTTATCATACCTTAAAATAAATAAATACACCCAACAGTCACATACATAGTCCTGACCCCACATTAAGATCAATTAAGTTTTGTGTCGCAGGTATCAGAATTACGAGAGACTTTTCGGTTTCACAAACACCCAGACCCGAAAGAAATATTTGTGGGCCGCACAAACATTTCTCTTGGTGCGGGGATCAAACCCGCGGCCTCTCGTTTCACAGCCGGCGTCCAACCAACTGCTCCACGGAGGCTTTCAAAAGTCTGATACTTAGTGCAGAATCTCCACAAACGTGCACACGAACGTATTTAGGTATCCGACACAATTATGCCGGCCAGCTACGCCATTCCACGTACACACCCGTATTATTAATAGCGTTGTATTCGTAAAATCCGCGTGCTCATCCCATCTTTATCCATCTAAATTAAACTAAGGAGGTAATAATATAAATTTTCTACGAATAAAACTTGAGTAAACAATCCCCATTGGGTTTCTTCGCACGTCAAGATGATTACATTCACATTTCTGAGAAGAACTAAAAACTGGCGGTGTTCGATAAATCTTATGCCAGTTACGTATGTTCTGCTATTTGAAAAATATTGATACTTGTGACGTGGGTAACTGACGATGGGGATTAATTGTGAAATTTAAATTGGTGTAATTATAACTATTGTGAAGATTAAAATATCACCGATAAGATTTGAAAGTATTGTTGGACGCAGTTTATTATTTGTTTTTTAAAGCTTTTGTGTAACAACGTTACGAGTATATTACTTAAGCAAATTGAGTGCAAACCCAATACTCCATTATTCCTTGACGGGCCGGGCCTATCATTCTATTTGGAAATAAGTTGTTCTCCTTTCCTTTGGAGACGATGGAAGGAGTATATCAAGCTGACAGTGAAGCTGAAGCTGATAGTGCCAAGCAAGCCAACTTGAATCTGAACCATATCAAAATATTTGCCCAACCTTGTAATTGAATACATACTTAATGAGAATCAACTCTCACATTACAACAGGGACGTGAAAAACCTCCTTGCCTTGTGGTTTAATTGTATTACATTCCTTTTTCATAATTAGAGTTATTTCCAGTGCGGTTAAGCGGTGCAGCGGAGAAACGACGTAAGCGCCGCGAGTCTTTTGTTCGATAATGATAACTTGATTGTTAAACAACATTCGGTTACTGGAAACACCTAATTATAACTCATTATTTACATTGTGTATTTGTTAGAGAAATTTTGATAGAATATAATGAATTGTGTTAAGTTTTTGGAAAGTTCCAGATGTTGGTATTATGGTATCATTTTTGTAGGTGTATTTTTTTCTATTTCAAATTTACTTTCTACCTATTTAGTGATAAAAGGGAACCCTTAATAGTGATAAAATTGATTTTAATTCTGTATTAAAAACCACTCAAATTGCTTTGACTGCCTCGGTGGCGTAGTTGTATTACGGTACGGTTACAAAGTTGAGGTCTCGGGTTCGAGTCCCGGGTCGGGCAAAGTGATATTGGATTTTTCTATTCATTATCAGGCCGGAGTCAGGAATTTGTGCCCAATATGGCGATAGGCTCGCCCCCTATCACATCGTGGGACGGAACATACAAGGCAAAATGTGGGTGTCCTGGTGGCGCCTCTGCCTACCCTTCGGGGATAAAGGCGTGAGTTTATGTATGTCAAATTGCTTTGACTGACTTGGGTACCTATTGTCTATCTATCTATATCAGCCCATATACGTCCCACTGCAGGGCACGGGCCTACTTTACAATCGAGAGAATCGATTGAGAGTGGTTAGGCCATATAGTAGTATTGTGCTTGGACCTAACATTTCACAATCTGTTGCAACCAACATGATGGATGACCTTCACAAATCTCTACTAAATAACTAATTCACGCCCATTAGTAAACCACGAGAACTGATTTATTTTGTTCTCAATTCTAAAACAGATATTTGCAAAACAAACAATCAACCGGGCCGGCATAATGAAGCTCGCATGTGATTTTGGGCCGAGATTATAATCAAGAGCCCAGTATTAACGAGTTGTCGACGTACGCGGCGTGTAATATGTTACACGTTATCTAACATTCATAAACTTGTCTATATTAATTACAGTTTACTTCACATATCGGCACTATATTAATATTGCTATATCGCAGTTAAATTTTTAGTTAATTTTATACATATTAATATATTTTTTGTGTATTGCGATGAGTGGCGAGAGTAGCAGGCCATACGCCTGATGGTAAGCAATATGACCGCTCATGGACAGTATCAAAATCAGACAACACCTTCATACAAAGCATTGCTTGGCATTCCATTGCGCTCGCGAAGAGACATAAGGTGTTAACTGTTAAGTCTCATGATGTCCGGTAGTTACTCTAGCTATAATGTCCTTCAAACCGAAACACAACTGTGCAATTATATTGCTGTTTGGCGGGAGAAATAAATAAATAAATACACCCAACAGTCACATACATAGTCCTGACCCCACACTAAGACCGAGTCTTGTGTCGTGGGTATCAGAAACTACGAGAGACTTTTCGGTCTCACAAACACCCAGACCCGAAACAAATACCTGTGGATCACACAAATATTTGTTTCGGTGCGAGGATCGAACCCGCGGCCTCTCGTTTCGCAGGCGGCGTCTGACCAACTGCGCCACGGAGGCTGTCAAATGGACATTGCGATGACCTAGACGGCCTCTCACATAGGAGAGACCTGGATGTTCATTACGTCACCACCTACCAACTTAGTGGCCCGTGGTCCAAAAGTGAAATAACAGCCAAATAAAATTTTGCGTATATTTTCATAATAACACCTTTCGTTGAATGTTCACTTAACACCCGCTTTTGTATGATAACAGTGGCTCGTCGACACATGTTTCACGTGTCAAACGATTGCTAACCACGCGTACGCTGTGAAATGATAAATATACAACTCCGAACCGCGACCACTCTATTATTAGACAAAATAAACTCCTCACCCACCCGTATCTAGCCCTAAATCGCGGAGGCGGCAGTTTAATGACTGCTAATGAGTGTTTTTATTATTTTACTGCTGTAAAATAATTTCTTATATGGCGCCTCTTTATACCTAGATAAACATCGAAATGCGCTTCGCACCTCCATCTTGATAATCGAATTAATGCTCTCATACCATTTCACGCTGGTTTATTGCTTTTTGTGTTGTTAATACGGGGTTTGGACTCGTGATTTCGGGTTATCAGCGAGACCCGATTGAATTGATCTGGATTTTTGTATCATCACGCCTACGGAAGTGTAATTTGGGCAAAACGAGCGGTTTGTAACGCGATTCAATTCACGAAAAACAGGTAATCTATGTGTAATGTAAGCAGGAAATTCTTTATGTGCTCCCTCACTCTTTGTTTATAATTTCACCACTCTCGGCGCAAATTATATTGAAACAAGATGGATATTACAAACCATCTTGTTTTAAAACTATGAGTTATGTTTTAATTACGATGTATTTAATTTTGCGAATCCGTTGAAAGTAGAACATTATACTCGTTATAATATTTTTGTATTTCAGCCAGACGCAATATTTTAAAAATAAAAAAATATATTAAGACTAAAACAAAACCTCTTTTTTAAAATCGAAATCTGCCAATTACTAATTTCGACTAAAAAACAACATCATAATATTATCACACCGGCCAGTACTTCTGAGTCAATGATTATTATAAAAGACATATTAACATCAGTAGGCTAATTTACGTAATTTATTGACGCGCCGATCAAGTTCCGATGCAGTTTCGATTAGGTTTACGTCTTAATGGTATTCTTGTAATTGTTTAGCTGCGCGTAAGATATGCACAAACTGCGCATGTGTTGCACGTTGGTTGGACTAAACTGTCATTGGAGACGTCAAATGAATAGGTAATAACCAATCAAGTTGCGATCTGAATCACGCATGTATAAAATGCGCAGCAGTAGAATACGCTAAAGCGCTCGCGTGACGCGAACTTAACGCGAGTGTATCTGACAGCGGTTGTCTAAATTACGAGAATACAAAAAGGGCCGTTTTGATCGAAACTTAACTGCAACTGCACTGCAACTGAACTTATTTAATTACGTGAATTGGCCTACAGAACATAATAATCGGTATGTCGATCGCACGATGGTATAACAAGATAAACCTTCCAAATAACGCGAGTATTAACCAAAAAGTACGCATAATGAAGCACTCTTTAATTCAAACTGTTTATCTTTGTGTTATAACAACCGTCGGGTGTTGATGTTGCTTAATAATATGTAATTTACATTTCCCGATTTCCGAAACGTGTTCGACATCGTCTAATTCGTATGAAATTTTCTGGTTCCGTGAATTTTTATTACCGTTTAATAATAACTGCTCGCGATTCCTTTGTTGTAAGATAATGCGGTTTTTTTAATTTCATAATTTAAGATTTTTTGTTTTTATGTTATTTTACTTGTGTTATTTTTTATTCATCAGATAGATGTTTATTGCTCAATTTTATAATTTAAAAATAAATTATAACATTAGTAATTAAGTGGAAATAAGCAATTGTATTAAAAAATCAACCATTGGCTGTATGAAATGAGTTTCCACTGTCCATAATTGGGTCGCAAATAAAAAATACTAGCTATTTAATTTAAGAACAAAAAGTGTAATAAAGAGCGATAGTGTTTACGTATCATTCAGCAGTCGTAAGCGGAGTATTCGAAGTAGGTTCGTCCGAAAGTGGATCAAAGTTACATAATTAGCCCTCGATCCCATTTGTATCTGTAACACGGGAAAACATTCGCTCGATGTCTGTAACGATTAATAAAACAAATAACAGACAAACACACTACGCTGTTTAATTGTACAAACACATCATTGGCTACTGGATTACGTAGTTTTTGACAAGCAAACGTCTGTACGTATTACGTACTGAACATTCCACTTACTTGTTAAGTATGGGGAGTTATTTGAAGGAGCATTCTTGGCATGTTTTGTTTTGGTAAAATTTATTTACTACTTTCGAAGATATGTCATTAACTATCGCGTCTCGTAGTATATAATATATTTCGTCATATGGCAGTATCATTATGTTGGCTGGATATAATTTTAATGGTGTTTTGACCTAGTAATTATAAGTGTCTGAATCGTAATAGTTAGTCACTTTAGTTTAGGCTACATTCAATCGCTTTTAATCCAACAATATTTTTTGTTAAATACAGTTGTTTAATGTTACGTGTCCGAATGTCTAAATATAAAGACAGGTTATTTATGCTTTCGTTTTAAATGTGGCCGATGGTATTTTTTTAACATCCTAATACGTCTTATCAAGTTTTATTAATTGTATTGCCAAAATAAAACCTACACAATAAATAAAGAACAATCAACAGAATGCATCGGTTGCTTACAAATACGTTAATTTTGTACGGGAACGTTGTTTTTAAGAAGTTTCGACACGAGTTTATACACGTAATTTCCACACGGTCGTGTAATAAAATTAATTACAGTTTTATGTGGTGGAAGCCTAAAATACCTGGCGGTATCAAAGTAAAATGACAGATATAATGTAGAGCCGTGCGCGCGGCCCGCTCTCGCCGAAATCTAAATATAAAGCTGAATTTACATTCGGCGATTGGGAGCAGGTAATTAATACAATCTTTGTTAGAGGGTAATTTGCCAGAGCTAATGCCGGCGTGTGTAATCTTCAAAGGGGATTTAGAAACACGCGTTCTAATCTATTTTAGTCGTGTTCTGAAACAGAGAAATATTTACAATCTCTCTGGAACACTTCGGCGCATCCGACGGTCGTTATGCGCGAACGCATCGATTCTGACTCAGTGCGGTTTTGATTGAGTTCCTTCGTGATGGAAATGCGCCATTAATGTCTGCCAATTACACGTTTTCTTTACTCAGTCTTACGTTTTGATGTTCAAGTTCCTTTTTATAGACTTCTTGTACTCCAATGTGTGTTAACTGGTACTGAGTTGATTAAAAATAACAGTTTGTTTTCCTTTTCAATCTCTTATTTAAGGGAAGTGGCTAAATGAACTTTGGGAGGCGTGTTATTGCATTACATAAGCTTTAAATTCTTATTTGTAATGCATGACTAAATGTTCAATTGGATTATATCAAGTTAATTTTAAAAGGGCACATTTTACTCCTTAATACAATTAATGTGAGGACGTAACATGGAAAATATTGTAAACGTCGATTTTTTTGTTCCTTAATTATACTATGCATATACATTGTTTGGGATCGATAAATAACTCCCTGTTCGCCACGTGTCGACTTAACTATGATATAATATATTTCCGGCAGCTAATTCTGTTCTTCTACCTGGCCGCCGGCCGCATCACATATTGTTTTTTAAGCTCCTCTCGACAATTCTAATTTATCTCCCATTGCACCTGTTTTAATCCTTCAGTAATGAGGTATGCGACCTTTTACATGCTAGTTTAAATTCACTTAATTACAAATGGAGTAAACGGACCAGCTAATTTGCCTGTATATGATCACAAGTTAACTTCAACGCGTCTATGTGACTTCGTTTAATAATGTTCATTTTACGATATATGTTAATGACGCTAATAGGTCCTGTATTACAGTTCATGCCAACTATTTTAATTATTTTGTTAGTAATTGTTGGGCTCCTTCTTTATTTTCTCATGTCGAATCCAAAGAAAGCGCGTAGTTTTAACTTGGTTCATTTTAATCTTAAAATACTTCTAAATGCATATAAATACTTATTAAATAAGGAACGATTATGAGCTGTCTTGTATATGAAACACAAGCGGCTAAGTATCAAAAATCATATAGCATAGTTATTTGCATGTATTTACAATAAATTTTGGAACAAGTACAACATTACTCAGGCGACAGTAGTGCGACTCGGCCATTTGTCAATTTTACTACCGGACCGTGGGCAGTGACAAACGTTAAATCATAATCACACAATCGGCGTCATTTCGACATTAAGAATCCTCCGTGCGATATAATATTCTCAATGTTATTTTGTCATTTTGTCTACGGCCCACGCGCGAAGTAATTAAAAACGAAAATAAACAGAGCGCTTCGAATCGTAAAAAGTATATCTATGTCGGTTATAAATGAGTACAGATGAACGTAGAAGCAATAAAACTGATTCAAGTCACAGAAATAAATCTTGTGAGTGTATAGGTGAGAATATTTGGGCTTTTATTGTAATGTTCCCGTTGATACGTGCCAAACTGGAGCGGTCATCGATGCTGGAACGATACCAGTATCTAAACGCCACCGGACTCCACTACGAGCGTGCAGATAAAGTGTTCGTTTACGATTGAACAATAAAATTTTTGGAATTCGTAATAAATAAAGCAGAAAATGATGGAGAAATAAACAGTACAGTCTGGTGCGTTAGTGCCGAGATTGGAGAGCTTGATTTACTGCCGTATAATGTAGACTCGCGCACATTACGCTGTCGAATATCTAAATTGAAGTGTGGCCGCTCTACGCGTTCCATTATTCGGATCGCGATGTACGCGCGCCTTATTAATTTTGGTAAGTCATTGTGGGGGTCGTTTGTATCACTATTTCCAAAGCGTTGCAATAAAAATCGGTCCAGATTCCACATCGAAAATAAGACGTTTTTTGGTCGTGTGCCAAGTTCATTATGAGCGTTCATGAAATTTCACATTTGAATTATTTTACTGTCTGACTTATGGCCGTTACTTAAATATTTAGTAAACAGGAAAAATATAGCTCTGATCGATCAATTTTAATGTGTTGCGCTAAAACTGAGCGTCTAAGTGGTTCATGCCGCGATCTTACGAAATATTTTAACAATATTTATGCATGAAGTGGCCCACACTTGCAGTAAAGAGCTAAAAGGTTTACCCCGCTAATAGCCATCCCGAACGTATAGCTGTGTAGTAAAGTAAAGAAAAGAGTTTAATGAAATTAAGCAGCGAGTTATTTAGATGTTTCCATAAGAGTTTTCGATGTGTTTATCAAACATTAGACAGGTTGATGCAATAAAACAAGGTGCTCATAACATTATTATTACAACAAAGCGATGGACATTGCATAATTCCAGTGTGCAATATGCAAGCCAACAATAGAACGGAGAACATTATGAATCATCCACGCCTGATCCATTCGCTGGTCGAAGATTATGGAATTGGAACACTAACACTTGCGGGATGCATTAAAACACACGTGAATCTAATTTACGCTTGCAAATAATCCGCTCCAACGCCGCCAACTTTAACAAAGTAATAGTTGATGTATCAAACGCTACGACATTTGCGGCTAATAAGTACGAGACATTAAAATATCTCGCTATACGTGCACCTAACAAAACGGAACTGTGAAAATCAATGTGCCCAACCAGCGTTAACCAGAGCTGCCTTATTTATAGTGTGCCATATGTCAGATGGTAACCGTTCCGTTTTCGAATTCAAACAGCCGTCTAATTGGCTTGTATTTTTGTTGAAAGTGTTTCTAATAAGCCGTCGGGTCGGGTTGTATTGCTCGCATCACGCACATTGTTACAGCGATTACAAACACACGGTCGCGGTGTTTACGCGTTCGCAATTAGATTGGCCATTGATGTATAGGTTGAGTGCAGCGGTGTGCGCAATGCGTCCACCATGCGATTGAGAACTAACACGAGGTCTGCTGCGCCTGGAACTGATTAGCCGCGCTGCCATGCCGCGTACGATCGCTTCGAGCGCCTCGCCGCGCGCATGTGTTAGTTAATGCTCGTTCGTGAATAGATTCCTATGTGTTGTCGGGCATTAAGTATGCTTTGGATTTTATTATTTAATGATTCATCTTAGGGTTATAGAAATAGTAAGGAATGCTCGAGCTGTTCGCGCTGAAAAGCCAGTAATAATAGAATATTGGCGCATCTGCCCCACACTGTATATGTTTTAATGTTATTACTCTCCTGCTGTATGATATTTCGTTCCAGGTTTATTTAAAGAGTGTTTTATGTTTTTAATTGCGATACTCGGATTATTTTCCGCTGTCATCTAAAATTTTTACAGCTCGTTTTATTTCACCGATGTGACCGATGACAGAATTAAAGTTGTTTATGAATATTCTCAGATTGAATTAAAATTATGTGGAATAAATTAGGTTATAAGACATGATTCTATCTTCATAATAACGCTGCGTGGGCGAGTTAATGACCGTACGTTTTGTACGTATGCGTCTTCTAGAAGAGTGTCATTGATTAAAAAACAAACCGCCATGCACTTGACGAGGATCATAAAATGAATCAACGGAGTTTATCACGTGTGGCGCGAAATATTTTGTTCTATGTTTATGATTTGTATAGTGTAAACGTTAATTTATTTAGCGCTAAAGTAGGAGCGATATTTCATCGTAACTCACTAGTCAGCGCTCATTTAAACAATCACGGTGCACTTTATTATGCTTGTCGTACAATACAATGACCGTTTCGTAACACCATCACGAAAGCGCCTAAATCTGAAATTAACGTGTGTATAGTGACCAGTGGTGGGAGAGCTTTCACGCCTCCCTTGATATTTGTTTAAATAACTTAGATTAAGGTACGGGGAACAGAATGAGAGATCATAGTATAGTGGGTGGTGGTAAGTCCAAAGCCAGTGCCATTAATGTCGATCATTAAATATGAATTATAAATATGAAAGAATGATCAAGAAAAGCAATCACGAGCGTGTGTTATTAGATTAAATATCTCATTGTTTTGTTGATACCTGGGGCCATGCTCGTGTGTGATCACGTACAATGGATTAGCTTCCACCTCCATAGTTGTATTAAGTAATATTGGGTATAAAAGCTATTTGTATCTTTTTTTAAATTATATAAATTTATAGTTTATTTTTCCTTAATAAAATGCTATAAATTTATAGTTTTTTTTAACTGTTACCAACAGAAAATAATATTTAGATGGAGATATTTGGGACAGAAAAGACAAATAAAGACATCATTGACAGCCTCCGTGGCGCAGGTCAGACACCAGCTGTGAAACGAGAGGACACGGGTTCGATCCCTGCACTGAGACAAATGTGTGTGTGGCCTACAGATATTTGACTCGGGTCTGGCTGTTGGTGAGACCGAAAAGTCTCTCGTAGTTTCTGATACCCACAACACAAGACTTAATTATTGTTCTTAATGTGGGGTTAGGACTATGTATGTGACTGTTGGGTGTATTTATTATTTATCATATAGAAGGTATTTACAGTGGTATCTTAATTTGCAACCTCCAAAGCGATGGTACTTTTAATTAGTGGAATAGACGTCGATAAAAATAAGCGAAATGACATCAACATTTTTCATAATTACCGAAATAGGTTTAAATATATTAAGTAATTAATCTCGGTTGGAAAAACAACGCAATTCATTATAGCGGCAACGGCGGCTTGTTAAAACTATGCCAATGTCACATTATAAATAGGGTGACATATAAATATTATTTAACACGTATTTTTATCATTTTTAATGACGAAAGAAACGTTTTCATAGCCCAGTTATACGAATTAAATTTGTCTCGATGAACTTTATTCTCAACATAACAAATTTCAACGTAAAAATATATTAAAAGTGTTGAGCGTTTTTATAAGTAATCTAATACGTTTTCCAGTCGTGTTATTTTCTACTTTTACTTAGTTTGTATTTTTTAAACAGAATGAGGAAGAAAACAGAAGGCATCATGCGATCTTTCTTACATCTACATCATTATGTTATGGCTCAAGCACAGTCTTCCTATAAAAAGTCAAAGCCCTTGATCTTCAACATTATCCTAAAGCAGTTGCACTGATGGTTCTTTACAAAACAAGTGTCCAATTTATCTTTCTATGCACTTACATCTAACAGACACATACGTAGTTCTGAACCCACACTGAGATCGAGTCTTGAGTCGTGAGTATCAGAACCTATGAGAAACGGTTTCACAAACACCCAGACCTGGAACTAATACCTGTAGTTCACACAAACATTTGTCTCGGTGCGGAAGTCGAACCCGCGGTCTCTTGTTTAACGTATTGACTGCTGTCATTGCTAGATTTGTGAAAACTCGGCCCAGAAGTTCACATGCTTTTTGACCCACCCACGGATTCAATGCTTTATCACTTCAGGGTTTTACGAAAGGCCTGAACCAAACTAAACTACTAATTCAGTGAGGTGCAATACAATAAATCATTACTAAAATTATTTGGCACAAACCCACAATATATTTGAGACTAATTTTTAATAACCAAATCACTGAAGACACTATACAATATCTAAACGGTTATTAACCCGATAAATTAGTACTGAAATAGTTGCTAAGCTAAGATGCACTTTGAAGATGAGCGTGTTTAATTAAATTTAGTATTTCCTGCGATTTGGAATATACCAATTCGCAGTGTATCATTCACGATAAATTCTTGTAAATATTACCCGATTCGTATTACTACATATAAATACTATTAGGAACTAAAAAATAATCGTAGCGATTTCACGGTTGCGTTGGATTATTTTGCCTGTTTTTATTGCAGGATTTATATTTTATACATCCCACTGCTGGGCATTAGTCTCCATTATGTGCAGGATCTAGGTATTAGTTTGCTACGCCGTCTACATATCATAATTTTCAAGGTTTCTGTCGGCTTCAGGAATGCTGCCATTGAAAAATAACAAGCAGAACCGCGCAGCTCATTAATTATATTTTTCTTGTGGTTTATGTACTGAAGACGATAATTGTCACCGAATGTAGTATACATGTCTAACCTTAACCTTCCTAACCTTATTCCGAAAATTATGAACGTGAAGCAATTGACTGGTTGACAGTGAGTCAAATGAAATTCTGCAACCTGTATAAACGTTATTTTGTTGCATCCATGTGTGGGATAACGAATCCCAAGTATGGGATAAGGTTAGTTAGAAAGTTTTTAAAGCAATATAGGCAGGAAATATTTGAGCTAAAGCATCATTAAGGGAACGCACCAAACCGCCTCAGAAAAATTATCAGATTTGGTCACACTTTGGGTAATTTCGTCGTGACCCCTAATGAGGCGTAGTAACGCAATGAAGCCCAACACTCACGATTATGAGTGTTCAGTCATTATTCTCATTTATAACAGTAATTACAATAGAAAGTGGATTCGTTTTTGTGACCAATTTGGCCTCACAATGTGGACGTTTCTCATTCATACACACTATTATAGTTATTGGAATATTAATTTTTATACGTTTCCTACATAATTACACCTATTAGGTCGATACCAATCGTAATGTATTGAAGGAATTCGTTGTTTCAAGGTTATCTATTATACAAACAAACCTTTATGATTCACTGTAATTTGTATAATTGATTTCTGACCTATTAAAACAGCTCGGCTATTTAGTAATTTGTTCAATTAATGGGTTTTGATAGTATGCCAAGTTTTGTGGTACAGTATCGGTGTACGTGTAGATGGCTCACCTGGTGGAAGGTACTGAAATCTCTCTCTCTCTCTCTCTCTCTCTCTTCAGCCACAGGAAGTCTACTGCTAAACAAAGGCCTCCCCTATGGATCTCCACTAGGAAAATTGGCGTGCAGCTTTCGAGTATGTATGATAAAAAGAAAAGGCATCTTAAAGCTTTTGAGTAAACCTACTTCAGATAATACTGCAGAAAGCTTAAAACTGGTTTTAATACTGTATGACATATTTCCGACACATTATGAGCAGGTATTCTAGCTGAGGATCGGTACGGACATTGGCAATGCTTACCTCATAGGCAAACGTGACTCTAGCTATATATATAGAAGAAAAACATTTTATTCATTCATACATCTAAATATAAATTTGGCGTGCGTACATAAAATATGTTTTTAAATGAAAAACTTGATGAACGAGCTACATGTGGGTCAATTATGATAAGTTTCCGCTCCACTGCTCCATACAAATGTTAGTGTATCATTCATTCCTCCCTCAAGACGGCTTTCATTAGCAAGCAACTGAGGAACTTGTATTGTCTTGCACGTCCCCGATAACTCTCCACCAGCAATAATTTATTAATTTCGCTATGCCTTTTGTTTGTTCGGTATGATCAATGTGCTGCTCCTTCCCCTAAACGATGCCATGGTAGTGCTTCTGTCGGTTTGCAAGCGATATGCTATGGGTATACAAGATTTACAATATCTTCTTTAGTGTTTTGTTAATTTATTTTTGAGAAATTCCACTGTGTCCGGGATAATTATTCATTAGAAGGATGCTATTTACGTAAGAATTAATGGCTATTTTCATGATGTTCAATTCTTTCACCACAAGTGAGAATCTAAATCTAATCACAAAAGAAGTATCTATATTCTATTCTCAAAGTATATCAGTCAAAGCGTATCTGTTTATATCTTACAAATTTTTCGTATCTCAAATCATTTAGTGAATCGTCACCCTTAATATTTCTGGTAATGATAAGACTTTTGTTTTCGTGATTATGTACCCTTTGTTAATCATACTTTCTTAATTAAGGCCAAAGTTGGAGCTGATTTTGTGAGATCCTGGCGATAAGAACCAGCCCCGAGTTACTTCGCGCTAATGAGTTTGTAATAACTTTACCTATACAAATATCAAATGTGGGAACAGTCTGTCGATTTGTATTTATTAGAAATTTATTTTATAAACTATTAAAGTTTGTGCTTCTACCTAGACATATTACACAGCTATAGGTTACGATATTGCGAACGAGTTAAGTGTCGTTCGAAATAGGGCTCCAGCATCAAAGTTGTTTAAATAAACTCGCGATTTTTCTTTCACCCTTAAAGCAAGCGATAATTAACTGCGAATACACATGTAACTTTCATAAGTAAAGGTGTGCAGGGATTGAACTTATGACCTGAGTCAGGAAGTTACCGTTCTCAGAAGCCCGTTCCGCTCCTAACTATAACATCGATCACTTCATATTAGATACATCTAGAATCAAGATGTGAATAAACTGACTCATATTTATGATAACAGCAACACAGTAAGACGGTGATCTGTGCTGGCATATTTGAAGAGGTAAATAAGGCAAGCTCCACACCACAATCCCTAGTGTATTAAACATGAAATGCAGCGAACACGCTTCGTGTGTTTTAATGAATTCTTGCATAATACAAGCCGCATAAGGACTTGGCCTTTCACAATGTGGCGTCCGAATCCCGGCTGGCCGTAGGGCTATTCTCCTATCAATCTCATAGATGATAGGCTGGCTATCGGGAACTCGAGATGCATAATGCTCGCTTCAGATAGCTGTCTCGTGCACGAAGCCTCCAAGCTTCGCAATTTATTGTTTCACGATCTCGGGCTAGCTCATTATTAAAACGGTTTGATACGTACGGAGGTGTTGCTGATGCCTGCGGCGAGCTTGCGCCAATTACTCCGCAGTACCGTATCCCAACCACCTCGTTCACTTTAACACCGCGCCGGCTGACTTTAACTGCCGCTTTGTCTTTACCTATCTCCACTTTCTTACACAAATCTAACAGTCCCATTCTTTATTAACACGAACGCCAATAAACAATCATTGTTTTACATTAAACAATAAACGCTGAGGTCAATTCAAATGATCGAAAAGCCATTAAAAGCATGAAACGACGTCGATTAAACGTTGAACAAAAACAATTTTCTTCAACTTCAACAAACAAAATCGATTGAGCTTAATTGCCGGCTGATCAATAACTAATTGTGTTCACCACACGTACGACTATAAAGAATAATTACTGGCTGCCGGCCAAATAAATCGATCCACATCAAAACGCGAGGTTAATCCATCATTTAGATATTACGGCCCGATTGAAGCTTACCATTTTTAATTTCCAAAATTACACCGGCCGGAGTCGGCGCGAGGTGCCTAAACACGTATACATAATTACTGTGTCGTAAATTGTCGAACATGAGTGGGCCACTGTGGGTAGGCAGGGAGGGTGTCGGCCGCACTATCGCCGTCCTGTCGTGTTATTTCTGTAATCACTTTCATTTGGTAAAACGCGACATTAATTAAAATTTAGTTTCAGGCCATTAGTCGCCATCGCGTTTCTTCGACTTACATTTTTCCCGGCTGTAATTACAGAGTGCGGGTGCGACGCTAAATGGCCATGCTAATGATAAATAGCATTGTATTGAAGGCGCACGTGAATTTTGTATTCAAATTAGTGCCGCTAATAGGTCTGAGGTGTGGATTTAAATGCTGCATTGCGCGTTCATTAACTGGTGATTTTTGATGTGAAACGTTAAGCTTGCAGGGCATCTCGGTGATTAGAAAACGAGAGGCGAAACTAAAAAACTGGTTTGAAGTTTATACTCGTGACTCGTTAGATTTTACTGGTAATAAGGCTGTGTACACAGTGTGCGGCGAGTTATTAATTAACAGGTCGACAGCAAACAGTGAGCGGCTACTGGACTGCGCTCGGTACACAAAGGTATTTACTCTGTGAGACTTCGCCGGAGCGGCGTGTAGAATCTCATTACCGTGATTCTCGGAAAATTGGAAGTGAGAAATGGGCTTAAAAAGATAAAATGCTAGTATATCGGGAGCCGGTGCGCTTTCTTCGGTTATTATCACAATCATACGGAGAGTTTTGTTTGCATACCATGTAAAATACGACCCATATTATTATATAAAGAACTGAGTAAATAGTAACGTTTGAAATTTAATGTTGTTTTACGTAGCGTTTGTCGATTTGAATCTAAACAATCTTAACTGCGTGAATTTTACATCATCAAGACAGTGTATTTGCGAGGGGGAAACTCTAATAATAACAAAGTCTTAATAGTCTAATACTACATCTGCCCTTCATGCTGCCAATTAAATGAGAGCTTGGAAGTTTGTTTACTAATCCTAAGAATGTAAATGATCACATCAATTAATCTTTATCGGCCTTATTCATAGGCAGTTTTAAAATCTCTTCTAGTTATCGAATGATTTGTCTTATTCGCTCAAACTAAATTCAAAGGTCGTTCGAAAAGGACAAAACATTCGATAATTAAAATAGGTTTTAAAACTGCCCATGAATAAGTTCATAAGTATTTATTTAATAGATACTACAATAGCTATCCTTTACATACATGAATGGTTTTACATAATACTTATTCTATTTTGTTAAAGCTCTAAATTACACAGAAACACCATATAAAATCGAATGTGCACAACAATATTATAATGAATAAATGTTTTATGAATGCTGATAATTTTATCTGCTTAAATATTTGCTCGTCCTAATGAAGAAATAACTATTTTATTTACAATGTAAATACATAAACTAAAAGTATTACATAAATATTGATGGGATTTTTTTTAATTTTATGAAGAGGTTGTTTACAATGATCATACAAAATCTAAACAGTTTATTAAGCATAATATTATCACACACCTAACCGTGGTTTGCATAAATTATAGCAGCAATTCCTAATATGCATTCAATGATTTGTACATTCTTATAATTATATACTACACTATCAATGATTCTATCAATGATTTATAACGCATTCAAATATTGGCAGTCCATACAGAACCATTCAAGTCAATATAAAGATAACTCAAGTGGAATAAAAAAACTTTAATTAACACATACCTCGGATCGACGTGAAAACACAATTTCGAAATTAGTGTAAAAAACGTGGCTCACTATATTGACAGCACAAACATTTGTCCAGGGTTAGGCAACCTTTGGTTTGCTCGACACTCGACGTATTGTTGACACACACTTTTATTTTTTTATTCTTTATTTATTTTATTTTTTTGAAAAATAATAAATTACGCACTTATTTGGATATTCGTGACATTCGGTTTTCGTTCGCGGTAGGGCGGGCGGTGGCGAGGCGTGCGCGAACGCCGCTTTCCGATCTCTATTGGAAGCTCTCGCATGTTCCGATACTATTACTAATATTGTAAGCATGTTGCATGAAAGGGCATTACTGTTTGTATTTAGAAATCGCGCGGGGAAATTGAAGCTTATTTGTATGTAAATTATTATTCTGATTAGGAAGTCGCTGGATACAGGCCGCTTCCAACATATCTTTGTGGCAGTCTATGGCGGAGGCCTATGTTCAGTAGTGGACGTCCTGGGGCTGAAGAGAGAGAGAGTATGTAGACTATCAATCACAGTGAATTAATAAAAATAGATTTGTGAAGAATTCGCAATGAAAAAGTAGCTCTAAAATAAAGTTTGATAAAATATTTTTCTTGTTAATTTCGTTGAATATATGATTGCCAGGTCTACACTCAATACAGGAAGCACTAACGCGTCTATGTTTTATCTAAACTACAGTAAAACATCAAAACACAAGTCTCCAGCGTAAACACTAATTTCCTAAACTAATAAATAGTTTCTAGTTCTGTGATGTTTTCAATATATATGTAACTAAGGTCATATAAACTGTGTTAATGATTAATAAGAGATGCACTTTTTCTCAGTAGTCGAAATTCATTTCATTAAAACGTTATTAAATTGTAATAAAGTACAAAGTTTTTTTCTTCTGATTTGTCTTCAACTCAATTTTTTTATTTTTAAATGTAAATGTAGTCATGAAATAAAATACTTGTATTTTAATATCCGTACCGAATATATTAGGATAGGGTATTGTGGTATGTAAAATATTTTCTACATTTCTAAATATATTATATCGATTGAAAAAAAAACTAATATTGGGTCTTTCATAATGTTGCCGTCTATTGAAGTTCTACTTCTTTAGATGCGTTTAGAAAAAAAAAAATGTTTATAATTATTTCAGTAGAGAAAAAAAAGAATATTTAGCCATAAATATACATGTATGTCTGTGATTTTAAATTATAATTTTATGGTGATGAATGATAGACCATTGTAAAAATCGTGATAAAAGTGACTTTTTATCTTGTAAAGAAGTATAACTACTTACGTAAGTACAAATGCACGTCTTTTTTTGTATACGTAAATACTGTTTGTTATGGTATCAAATATCTTTGGGGACGAAAATAGGTGCCATAAAAATATTTTTGTGCGTGGTGTCCTGTTGGTAACGGATCAGACGCGGCTGCCGACATGTTCACGGTGTACGCGGGTTCAAATCCCAGGGCCTACTTCTGACTTTTCCGAGTTATGTGTGTATTGATAGTCAATCACCACTCGCTATAATGGTGAGGGAAAATATCGTAAGAAAACCTGCATACCATGGCGAATTGTAAAAAAATCCATGGTATGTAAAGTCCGCCAACCCGCACTAGGCCAGCGTATATGGCCTAATTCCTTCTTTTCGTATTCTCGATTGTAGAGGAGGTCCGTGCCCTGCAGTGGGACGTATATGGGCTGATACAGATATTGAAAAATATTTGTATAATTTTCCCTTATTTGTGATTTATAGAAGCTTTATAAAACTTATAACGAAAATCACAGCGTTAATTTTATCATAACCCGTTTAAATGTATATATTATATACTTGAAAAATATTTTACTTTATTCCAAATAAGGGGTTGACTAGAGTTGACAATAAATATAGGTTTTTGGCATCATTATTGTAATTATGCACCAACATAAAACAGTTTAATTGTTATTTTTACACCTCGTATATAATAAGCAATAGTTTCACAATAAAGCTATTCGCTCCTAAAATAAAACTACACAAGAAATGCGTCCACAACCACATACACACTGACCTATTCCGCTTAATTGTAACATATGAGTGTATTGCTATTTTTTATCGAGACGAGAAAAGTTATAATGAGATGTCGATCTATTTTGGAAGCACTTAGTATAAGAATACACTTCGGTACGGTCCGTTTTATACCCCGTCGACCTTGATGGTTAATCGAAAGTGTTGACACATACCTACATGATTTATGTATTGCATAAAATTCGATTTGAACGACGTAAAATCAAATATTATTATAGCATTTAATGGTTAACGTGGGCCTCTTTGTTTTATTGGTCTAGAAATAAACGCACGGTAATTTTCCTTAGAGATTTTGACGTGAGAAATGATCACTGTCTAAGTGGGCATATAATATTTTGAACAGCTTATTTTAATAGCTCTCCGTTCGTGTAAATTACTTATCTCCTGAGATTTAACGTATGTTTTCCAATAACAGTGGAGTGTTCGCGAAAAATAACTATTATTTGTTTTGTAAGTGCTTATTTCGTCGGCGAAGATGTAGGACAGTTGATTTCTCACGAAATATTAAACTAATATTATTTTTATTTAATGTTAATATGTTACGGCTGTCATGAAAATATTTCTAAAATGCTTTTGATAGCTGAAATGCTGATGGTAATATTCGGATTTATTTCCTTTTTTTTCGTTGTTTTGAAATATTTGAATTATTGTTTTATAACATATATATTATACCGCAGTCAAAAATATGTCAAAACATATTTACAAAACAAATCAAATAGTGGAATAACTAGATTTATGTGTAGTTATATGAAACATTTGTTACATAATATTATTGTGTCTAACACTGTTGTATTAAAATATTTCGACAATTTTATTTACGTCTGTAAAACCAATGGTAATATTTTAATTTATCATTCATTTTATTGTTATTTTGATATAACAAAACTATTTATTTTTGCAAAATATAAATCAAATAATAAGATAAATTTATGAATTACACAATTACAGCCACATGAGGATATCGGTGGAGGGACAAATGACAATGGGTGCAATGCCAAAGTATACCGACTATGAACAGCGGGGTCTTAGTATCGGTTCCGAGGAAGGGTATTTCTGTTACTTTATGATTCGGACAACACTATCTGTGCGGAACTGATGCTAAGCAAACGCCAGTCACAAAATCCCAAATGATTCCGCACAACATAAAACTTACGCTATTTCTTGAAAACTAGTGGAAAAAACTTTCCAAAAAATATATAAGGCAATAATAAAACATTCTGTTACTTGGACACGAGCTGTGTTTAACCACGTAAGGCAGTGAACGACTTACAAAAATGTGGTAATGTCCAAATACGTTTTTTGTAATGACATACGCGACCACGTTTACGATTGTTCAAAGATGCGACTTATCACTTCCTGATAAGGGATGGGTCCAGTGAGTCTTCCGTTCGTATGAGCTTGACACCGAATAAAAATTTAATGGAAGAAGTTGGGAGTTGAGGTTACTTTATTGTGTAAATACAACGCATTATTAGGCTGTCAAATGGGTATTGAGTTTTGCAGTGGTAGAGCCTTGCTATAGTTACGCAAATGAGTCCGAATTATATGGGTGTGGTAGATATAAATACAACTACCAGTTCTTGGATCGCGAACAATTCTACCCCGCGAATAAATAAAAACACCCGACTGTCACATACACAGTCCTGACCCCACACTAAGAGTCTTGTGTCGTGAGTATCAGAAATTACGAGATACTTTTCGGTTTCACAAATACCCAGACACGAAGGTCTCACAAATACCTGTGGTTCACACAAAAATTTATCTCAGTGTGGGAATCGAACCCACGGTCTCTGGTTTCACAGCCGGCGTCTAACCTGTCCAAACGGAAGAGGTTGTCAAGGGCACACGCAACAGCAATTCAGTTATTTATCGTCGATTTTCTGAAAGACAGCGGTACTGTATTGCTCAAGCTGATATGATCCACTGTTATTAGTAATTGTACTTTGACTATTTACAACAAGGCTCTAATTAATTCATATTATTAAAATATTATTGCCAACACGCACTAGGCCAGCGTGGAGGGTTATATGGCCTAGCCCTTCTCAATCGTACCATCTATTGTTGAGGACCCCGGTGTCCTGCAGTGGGACGTAAAT
This sequence comes from Deilephila elpenor, assembly GCA_949752805.1. Lineage (NCBI taxonomy): Eukaryota > Metazoa > Arthropoda > Insecta > Lepidoptera > Sphingidae > Deilephila > Deilephila elpenor. Next base: position 8,052,391 of record OX457107.1, on the reverse strand, counting down.
GGACTGATACAGTACAGAACAGTACTAAAATATTATTTTCAAATCATGTCAAAATAATCTTTATACCGTAATAAATACAGCACGTCAAATCGATGGCCTTCAACTAGAATCAGTCTATTAATTAGGCCGTTCGCTAATAAACCTCTTGATCGCTGTAATTAACCTAATTACTCCAAGTGTCAAACGGGGGTCGACTTAAATTACGGCCATTTTTGCTACTACAAATCTGACACGACTGATTGGCACTAATGGCATAATTAAATTAATTTATTTAATATACAGGGTTTATTTTTGTACAGATAATATCTGACAAAGTTAGTAGGAATTTTGTGGAGGGATATCGTTTTGAATTTGGAGGTAGGTCTCTCAAGTGAGAGGCCGTCTGAGTACCACCGCAATGTCTATTTCTCCCGCCAAACAGCAATGTAAATACACTGTTGTGTTCTGGTTTGAAGAACATTGTAGCCAGGGTAACTACTGGACATATTGAGACTTAACATCTTATGTCTGATGGCGAGCGTAGTGGAGTGCCAAGCAATGCTTTGGAATGCATGGTGTTGGTTGGTTTTTTACTTTCCATGAGCGGTCCATTCGCTTACCATCAGGCGAATGGCATGTTTGTCTCGCCATTCATTGCAATTTAAAAATGTGTCATTATGGAGTTCTTCGATGGGCATGTTAAACACTAGAGATAACAACTCATTATTATTTTGGGTTAGGTACCCAACTGTTTTGATTTATTTTCCTTCAGTAATTCGTTTTGGATACATATTTGCCATAACATGGAAATGTTTGAACCTTGGCTATAAAGAGTTTTTAAACAATATCGAAACCAGGATAATATATTCGAATCAGATTTTTATTAGCCATTTAAATGAACCTGTATGGGAATCGAACTCATGCCCTGAGCCCTCAAAGTTTACAGCCTCAACCATGAGACCAAAACTTGCTTTAAGAAATTTTATAATTACAGTCAAACGAAACTGATTTACTGACAGTACAATTGAATTTTCCCGTTTGTCTATAGCTGTGTAGTAACAAAGCTAATCGCTGAACATAAACGGTAAATTGTGATTTAGTATAGTTCAATTAGAGTTTTAATCGCGACAATAATGTGCGATATAGTGTGTTAAGTACTGACAGCCGCGGACTGATGTCACGTAGAACCAAAATGTGATAGACACGCCATCACATATGATATACTTTATATTGTCCAATATAAATACATATACAAACTCATACCTTTATCCCAGAAAGGGAAGGCAGAGGCGCCACCAGGACACCCACATTTCGCCTTGTATGTTCCGTCCCACGATGTGATAAGGGGCGAGCCTATCGCCATATCGGGCATTTAATATACAGTATCATATTTGATGGCATGGCTTTAATACTAGAAGATAAATAAATGCATTCAACCCGTAATCCCTCATATACTGTACTGTACTGTATCAGACCATATACGTCCCACTGCAGGGCACGAATCTCCTCTACAATCAAGAGTACTATTAGGATCACTCACATAGCCCTGTAGTAATACATGGTGTTATGCCATTGGTTTAATACATTCAGAAAACTAATATTGAGACTTCAAATTATGATTGGTGCTATGTGTATGGTGATATTCATTGGTGCTATGAAACCCCACTTTGCTGCTTGCATTTCAGGGTCGGTTCAAGGTACGTATGTATCGAAAGAATTATAAATCAAGAAGAATTCAATTTCGACTTAAAGCCTATAATGTCATTGTCCACAGCCTGTCCCTAGATCGCATTGCCACTACGCTCTTACAACTACATCGATGTGCCGTGTGGCATTACAATACGGCCCTGTCTGATCGACAAATAACTCTGCAGAGCTTTCGAAATGCGGGCGTCGGGCACCTAATTGTTGTGAATTAATTGTTACATCCATTTAAAAACCACAAGCGAGACCATTGTGTTCCCTTCACAATTGTCGCCTTAATTCCTGCACACAGATTGGAGCAGTAATTTCTCTCATTGAACCAACCAATGTATTTAATTGGCCATTCTGATTATATGCGTTGACGTTTCGCTTTTTGTTATTTGTAACTCTTTGTTTGGCTGGGCTTTGGAAAGGCAAAAGTTACGTGTAATTTAAGGTGGTTACAAAGTCGTCAATTGATTGTCAATTATTCAAATGATTTAATTATCGTAGGATTCATATTATAGTTTATCTATATCAGCCCATATACGTCCCACTGCAGGGCACGGGCCTACTCTACAATCGAGAGAATCGATTGAGAGTGGTTAGGCCATATAGTCCACCACGCTGGCCTTGTGCGGGTTGGCGGACTTACATACCGTAGAAATTCTTTAAAATCGCTACGGTATGCAGGTTTCCTCACGATGTTTTCCTTCACCGTTAAAGTGCGTGGTGATTGACTATCAATACACACATAACTCCGAAAAGTCAGAGGTGTGCCCTGGGATTTGAACCCGCGACCACCGTGAACATGTAGGCAGCCGCGTCTGGTCCGTTACCAACAGGCCACCACGCACTTTAGTACGCACATATTATAGTGATAAAAATTAATATAAGTCTTTAAGGAATTAGACACAATATACTGTTGTTATATTTACTCCGTCTGTGACATTCTATCATAGTTGCTTTTATATTAAAAATATAATAACGAATTTTTTGTAGCATTTATGTCCAAATAAAGAACCGAAGTCTTAGATCTTTATTTTTTTGTATTTATTGGGTTATTGTTACACAAATTTATATGATTAGGTGAGTAAATGGGGATATAGATAATAAGTGGAAGCTCCTTAATTACTAGACCAAGTGGTTTCTTCTTCGTATTATAAAATAATTAGACGATTTGTTAAAGCTTGTAGGATTACAAGCGCCATCATGTTCTTTGTTCCAACATTTATTTATTAAATCGTGCGATGATAAAAGCAGAAATGCAAAGAAATTTAAATAAATGTACAATCTAATGAGCAAGAATTGTATTTGTAATGTTAATACAAAGGAAACAGATTCATTCTCGCGTAGATAATTCATTGGAATAACGTCAGAAGAAGAATTGCGCGCATTAATGTTAAGCTCTAAAAATGATTTCACCGATTGTTAGCGTTCCAACGAGGTTATAATTAAATTAATCATTGGAAAAAATGGCGTCAAAAGTGACATTCATAAGCTCGCTATATACAAATCCACATTAATCCCTTTCATCCGAAATGATTTCCGAGTCACAATTCGCGGACACCTCATTAAAACGAGAAGGTATTCCGCCATTATTCCAATTTCAAAATTAGTTAAGAAAAAACGTATAAGAGAGATGTAATCAACATCAAACGAATATAGTTTTCTTTCGAACTATTAACTTGTATTAAGGCGAATAACTCATAAATAAGATTTATAGACACCGCACGTCCTCAATTTGTGTCGCATTTAGCAATCGTTACATATTTTTCAAACCTCGTTTATCATTAAAATGTATGCGCTGACCTCGCGTTTACCTACGAGAATGCTATTTTTCTTTTATGAATGTTGTAAAATCGATATGAATTATAAGCATAACTGTATCATCAGTATATTTAGTCATGAAGCTCGCTTAATGTCAGTATTAACTAACTGGATAACTGAATTTGTTGAAATATTAAATTACGTAATAATATTCATATTTTATTGCCTTCATTATTATCAAAATAAACTCTTAAAAAACATTTCTTATAACGTCAACGGTTGTAAAGTAATGACTTTGATGAAAATCTTAGAAATCGTGTTTATTATTTTGTTTTGTATATAACATTTTCTATGAATTATGAGAGCTTACTTGGTGCCAAGATGAATGCACAGAAAAATTAAAAACAAGGAAAAAATGTAAACCATATAGGTACTTGAATTTATTAAATAAAGTAAACATTTCTAAGGTAATGTTTTAGCACCAAGTTGTAAACTTACATTGATAATCATTAATTTCGCCATTATATTTAGCTTACTGCGGTCTAAATATTCTTACATTCAATTAAATTATCCAAAAACGTAATTAAGTGAATATCGAACCCAGAATTTCATGGTGCACAGACCATACACGTTATTATTGAACCTCATGAAATATCAAAATGATCATTTCATAAACTCATTAATCTGTAACCAATGAGCTAACAAATATTGTACTCGGACGCAGAAATGGTTACATTTTCGACATTCGTTCTACGAGTATAACAGTCGAACCCGACATCTAAAGCTGGGTAATAACACAAATTGCGTATAAAAACATAGCTATGATCCAAAATTATCATACACTAAAAACACATTCTAAACCATACAATCGATCATGGAAAATTAACGCGTATCCAAACAGGAATTGAATCCGGGACCTTGTATTTATGTTCCAACATTAGCCGGTAAGCCGCACTTCACATTACACATCGGTAATACGTACAAACAACAGAATTGCATAATTTATATTGTACAGTGCTCAAACACGTACATAAATTAATATTATTAGGGAGTTATGCTTATATATTTTGCATCTTTGAATATGCATATTTCTAGACTAACGATAAACACATCTAAAAGTTGGGATGGCAGACTTGATGTCAGATTCAATTGTGAGGTAACTATCCATTCTATCCGATAATCACTCGTTGGTGGTTTATAAATAATAATAAATAAATACACCATTCAAATACATAGTCCTGAGCCCACACTAAGATCGATCGAGTGTATCGTGGGTATCAGAAACTACGATAGACTTTCGGACTCACAAACACACAGACGTGAAACAAATACTTGTGTATCACACAATTATTTGTTTCACAGCCGGCATCTAACCAGTTGCGCCAAGAAAGCTGTCAAGATGTTGAATATTCGTATCCCGGATACCGACCACTATACCCAGTGGTTATGGACCCATCATAATAGCCGAAGTGTGTCGTGTTTCGGGTTTGTCTTGCTTGTATCCAGATTTAATCACAACGACATAATACTGTCATATATTACCGTCTGAATTGAACCTACGGTCTACCGTTCATCAAACTAACTAACAGCCGGTCTCTATATTCTATCTATCTTTAACTAGAGCTTAACATAGCTACCATTCCTATGTCGATACCATGATATATTTCACTAAACAAAGATGGACATGAATATTCGTCTTACCTAGCTATCTACAAATAAATACACCATATCAATATCTCTTTATCTTTGTTTACTGAAACATAAAATTCATCCAAAGCTCTTGTTAAAGATAGATAGATTTTAGAAACTGGGTGTAAGTAGTTCAAAGGATCAGTAATGAACACGTATAAATATTTTTATGGAAAAAAATCACAGTGATATATTTTATTTTGATACAATATCTTTGGTGCTTTTGTTATGATACCGAATTAGAACGTTTCATAATTATGGAATGCATAGTCACATTCACAGAATATTGTGTTTATATAACAATAAATTTTAAGTCATACGGAGAAAATTTAAACAAACGTGAAGAAAAATTACTCATTAAACTCTATCATAAATCAATGACATGACATGTGATTGTTTTAATAATGGCTTAAATAATGGAGTGGTGAAAAGTGGAATTAGAAAAAGCATTGAAGTCAACGTTGGAGCTTAGACGAAACACAGAGTATTTGCGTAGTGCGGAATTGATTTTAATCTGTCAACACCATAAATCCTCATTGCACACGTAGTTTAATTGTTGTTTGAGACAACTAAAAATGTTTTTATAGCTGGTTTCGCAACGTAATAAAAACAAAAATGTAATTTACATAAATAGTTTAATGTACCAAAAGCTCATTAGCCCACGTTAATTGTTTGAATATTCTATTTAAAACCGATTTAATTAGCGTTTCTGAACGCAATGCATCAAAGAGGATTTTGAATTCCGAACACACGTTTGCGTCACATCTCCCCACGTGAAGTGTGAATACGCGAAATAAAAGCAATTCTTTCTAATTAACTCCCGTCTGAGATTGAGTCGGTTCGAAAATAGAACGTACCAGCGAACGCTCGGCTGATTTACGCACGACGACTGTTTCTGAACGCATCCGAATAATTAACGTTCGGTATTTATTTGATTGTTTTGATTCGAAAGGATTGATGAAAGTTGTTGCGCTCGCGGAATGCTCTACGTGGATTTGAGTTTCGTAAATTCAAATTAATTGTCGGTCTTGTCGTGTCGCTATTGATATTGCTCGAAAACTTTTTAACGACAAGACATTACTCGTTATTTGTCTTTGTTTTAGCTTTTTTTTTGCAGGAAATTAGTTCTTAGATTTTTAATTCCGAACACATGTTGTCCGTAATTTCAATTAAAGCTCAAAAAAGAAAACTAATAAATGTCACCGTCGTTGAAGACAAATTGCGGATTTTCATTTCTGATAACATTTTTACAATATAAAATTTAATTTAGTACGACATTAGATCCTCCATTATTCAAACATGTCGTATCATAATTTAACATTATACTTGTCGCATTAATAATTAAAAGAATCCGACGCATACCCTACAAAAATAGAAAGCAGAACACATTGCAAACGATTCCAAATAAAACCAAACAAAGCTGGAAATTAATTAGAAATTCCAACATTGCCCATAAATAGAAGTCTGCCTACGTCACACCAACGTATTTTATACCCACGATCTCGAAAAATGGAGCAAGAACTTTAACCTTTGCAGTCACGTTCGCAACAAAATCAGTTATAAAGTTCAGTCTATTAGTGTTAAAACCATTGTTAGTGCGTTAGACCGGCGTCCACTGGAAGCAATAAGAGCAAGACTCAAGCGTGACTAATGAAAGATCGCCGGTTGATTAAACAGTTGCTGTCAACGACGCTCCGACTGCGCTGCACCCAGCGAATGCCAGCGCCATTAATTGCCCGTTTCATCGTTGTAATGTTTCATTAATATTTGAAATTATATTGAGCGCCGATAATAATGCAACGCGCAAAATATCGCGTCGAGTGGTGAGAATTTATAGCGTTTAGAACGACTGTAGATTTATAAGACGTTGAAATTGATGGACATTCCTTGTGCTGCTTTGAATGATTCAATTGACGTCCTGGATCGCAGCGTAGTGACAAAGCAGTTCATTTTGCATAGTTAATACCATTAGACTATTGGCACATAAGTTCATCGCTCGCTTAGGACTAGCTATCAATGAAACGTCACTGAGGCGATTTCTAGATTATCATATTCAAAGTTATTGCGGCTACTGCTCTATTTGAACTATTAATTTTATTACAACTAAAGTGTAATTATTGTGAATTGGAAATGAATATCAGTGAAACACGGCGAGGTAAAAGTCAGCTTCTTTAACATCAAATGTGCATTCAATCGGCCGTATTCATCGACACTTTTAAAACATTTTTTATTAATCGAATGTTTTGTCCCTTTTAACCGACTTTTGAATTTAGTTTGTGCGAAGAACACAAACATTCGATAACTAAAATAGGTTTTAAAACTGTCTATGAATATGGCCAATTGTATTTTGTCACAACCGTTCATCTTTCTTTTAACGAGTGTGGATATTTCTAATACGAGTTTAAGGACTTTTTTCCAATTCATGAATAAAAAGGAAAATAGATATGGACGACAGAATCCGAATGGCTTTTTTCTGAATGAATTTTCGCCATATTCTATAAAAAACTAGTAAGTAAAAGTAAAGATAAAATTCTTTACTGTATACAGGTTCTGTCCAATATTCGAATTACAGACCGAACACTATTATAATTCTAAGATCAAATGTCGTGAGAATATGGTTGACACTCTCAATTGACATCCGCAAAAAAGTAATTAACCGTTTAAAATACCATTTAGCATTTGAAATAAGACACTTTTACATCGTGTTTTCCAATTATTTATAAACATCACACCTTTGGTCGTTATGTAAAACTCTAACAAAAAACCGCCACCGATAAAATTTGCATCATAATAACATAATATACAAGTCGATGTATCAATTCGTTTGGATAGAATGCGACATAAATTTCTATAGAAATAATATCTAACACTTTTCAAAGTTATTTAAATATTTAATTTCATGATAAATTACTATTTAAGCCACATATATTATGGACAGTTAAGAAGATTCATTAGTTTGAAATTGGCTTTTTTATAATTATTTTAACGCTTCAGAATTGGGCTATACACTCGTGTATCGAATTACTGTATACAAGTCTCGTCATCATTTGTTACTGGTGGTAGGCCATTGTAGCCAGAGTGGACATAATGAGAAATACACCTTATGTCTCAGAATGGCGAAGTGGAATGCCAAGCATTGCTTTGTAATTAATGGTGTTGTGTATTTTTGCTACTGTTTATGAGCCGTCGCATCGCTTACCATCAGGCGAATGGCATGCTCATCTCGCCATTTATTGATACAAAAAATAAAATAAAATAAATAATTATGCAATTTGGATGCTTTCGTTTTATATTACATAAATGTATTTAATGGACTATTCGATTTATTAGACTAATGTAGAAAAAAATAGAAATTCATTTTGTACGTTTATTACTTTCACTTCACATGTATCACTGTTATAAATTACTTTTATTATGGGCATTAGATACTTATCAGGACTATTAATATATTTACTTAACCTAAATTATTATAATATACCTAAATCTTAACAGACAAACCAGATGCGAAAAAAGAACAACTTACATGTAGTAATCATCCGAAGCAGCAGTAGCCACTAAGAAACACACCAAAACACAAACACTGACAAATTCAATAAATATTGTAATCACTCAAACAAGAATATTGTACAATACTAACGGGTGGATTATAAAAAATGTAGTGACAAAAGTCCCATGTTTTAAAAATAAAACTAAAGATACATAATTACTCACACACTTTGATATTTATCTACGCACATTTCCAATTTCACTATTGGATCTGTTTACAATAACGCAAGCTTTTTACAATATTTAACAATTTTGCTTTGATGTACAAGTACACTATTATTTTCTAATGTCGTAATCATGAACCGCAGATGTTCTATCTCAAACTATACCAGACATCACTTAACACAAGAATATCGATATATTTGTAAATCCTCCAAATCTTTAAACAATGTTAATTTGATTTAATGTAACACATCGACACAAACGCGTCATCGTTCACACTCTAATATTTTCAAGGAATTCTTATTTAATGTAAACATTGTAACTATCTACTTTAATGCTTTTATGCAAATGAATAATATGTTTTGATTCTTCATTGTTCCATTAGCTTTTAGTACTGAAATCTGTTTTAACATGGTACTCATCATCAACCCACGCAATTTACATTCGCTTGTCGACAAACTAAGCCATCCTTCTTTTGTAATGTTTCAAAATTCTAATTTTTATGAAAACCAACGTCTCGCGTAATGGCAACATGAAGGATTACATATCGGTATTTACGTTCGTGAAATTGTAATGTTACTCGAAATAACTTTCTTTTATTTGTTAACTTCGCTAGAATTTAGGAGAGCACTCATTGTTCAAGAATAATTTCTGATTCTAAACACGAGTTTCGATACAATAAGATCGAAATATCTGAATAAAGTGTGATCTAATTTGAATGTCAAAGACATTACTTCAAAAATACATGAAATGAGGACATCGGATGACCTAATTTAAAAATCAAAACTCCGATAAAGGAAGTCAAGATAGAGATAACCAGGACATGTATGAGCATAAAATATTTAAAGATACGACTTAATACATTGTATCTAGAACGAATTAAGAACTCAAAATACATAAGTGGACGATTCTACAGCGTCACTTCGAGCCATATTATCACTTATAGATAACAGCCCATCTCAACGTTCCAAGCATTAACCAACATATAGATTTCAAATCAGAATTGTGTTATACTCGGGTTACAACTTCGACACGTCACTTCATTACACTGAATTATGGCATTTCAATACATTTTCGAATATAATCTGGTATATTGTGGGCTTTAACACCAGCATACTTCGTGGTTCTGTTTAATATCGAATTACTAATCGAATACTAATAGCGTTATAAGATCGGATAGCATTACATTAAAAACCTTTTTGTCGTGTGTGGCTGCCATAAAAACTTCTATTTGCATATCCAAGATCTAATTTGGGATCTATGTGACGTATTAATCAAACATAATTTTTTACCTTCGGATTATTTCCTCTTCCATTGGTTAGTAGTTTAATTAAGAGTGTCACTTGATATGATGTCACTACATATTTGAATATTGCTTTGCATTATGTTGATTATGTAGTTACGTCTTGGGAACTAGGATGTAAGATATGGTGATTGTACTGCCATAAACGGTAATCCCTGTTATTGGCTTTTTCAGGTAATATTATACAGGGTATCTCAAGACTGCGACCGAAAACGAAGCCAGGTGGTAGTTTGAGTGGTTACAAACACGATGCAAATAAAAATTTCACCAAAACAGCGACATTATATATTTTTTTAGAATTTTTTAAAAATCATCTTGTTTGGGTGGAAAAAACCTAGTTTTTGCGAAAATAATAATTTAAACCCTTACGTACCATTGAGTGTTGAAAAATAAAGAGGTCTGCATCATTATTTTAGGAAAACTATGTATTTATCACCCAAATACGACGATAAGTAAAAAAAAAAAAAAAATTTACTTGCATTGTGTCTGAAGTCACTAATACCACCACCTAGCTTCGTTTTCGGTCGCAGTCTTGATATACCCTATATATTTTTCCTACCGTCTTGATGATGTCTGAATGAATGATGTAACTAATCGTACAATGCATAAACTTACGCCTCTTTCCCAGTAGGCAGAGGTGCTACCAGGATATCCACGTTTTGCCTTGTCTGTTTCGTCACAAGATGTGATAGGGGGCGAGCCTATTGCTATATCGGACACGAATTCCTGATTCCGGGCTGATATTGAATAGAAAAATCCAATATCACTTTGCCCTACTCGGGATTCGAAACCGAGACCTCAGCTTTGTAATCATACTGTAATACAACTGCGCCATCGAGGCAGTCGGTAAGTATTCGTATGGTGGTGAAATATTCCTAGTGTATTATATCTAGTGGAATATTGACCACCGTATGCGATGGTGGAAACACTATCTTGGAACCCTACAGAAGTGTATATCGGTTCAGCTAATCAGCGTTAGCTCCTGTTTATTCGATCCTTAATCCTGTCGGGCATATTGTGTCGAATTAGGAGATATAGAAAATAAAAATAAACGATCTGCATTAGTTGACAATCGGAATTAAGGATTAAATGATCAAACACCAATAAGGTAATTTTAAAAGAAGACAAGCGGTAAAATACTTGACCTATAAATAAATACTTGAAATCTCATTCCACATTTCTTAAGGTCAGAATTCTAGATTTAATTGAAATCAAGCCACTCCAATTTTGCAGCCAAAATGGCAACTTTTATAGCATCAATATAATCAAGTTTGCCATTTTTTAATACAATGCTATTTAATATTATTTTAAATGATTAAATGCTATTTAATATTATTTTTAATGATTTGGACTATTGACGTCACATTACGAAGGTTGAGATACTACAAGCAATAAATAATATTGCAAATTTGCTCTTTAAAGGTAATTCCTAAACCAACTTTATTAATTACTTGTACATCTAAATACCAAGGAATAGCATTTGTGTGCTTTTGTATCGAGTCAATAATTTAAATCAACAAACGCATTTGTAAAATATTATGATCAATAACAATGTCTAGGATCACTCCTAAATTAGTATACTCTAAAATACTATAGAATGCTGAACTGGAAAATATAAATATCGAGTCTATTTAAAAATTAGAATGTCAATATAAAGTGTCAAATTTTCTTTCTTAACTCATATTTAGATTGCATTCGTTGGCTCCATATTCTTAAACAGGACAGTGGAATTTCCAAATCCATTCAATGGAATTGTAACAAGATGTTAAATGTAAACGAAAAAGACACAGCCTAAACGCTATGGAATGACAATTTGAACAATCATCAATAATTATCGTACATTTTGGGTGCACTCAAGTGTTATGTAAGAAACATTTTCATTGATTTGACGCCTTTTTTGAATGTAAAAGAAAGCATTACAAGAATTCCAGAACAAGAGCAATAGCCTATTAGAGCCTCTGTTCTAATTTTCTATATTACCAAAAAAACACAGCTGCGTGGATTTCATTAGTTACTTCCATCAATGAAGTTTGTCGTCCTTCATTCTGAATTCCAACAACTTGTGAATGGACTTTTAACTCATATGCATAGCTATTGAAAGATGCTATAATAAGATTGGAATTTTAATATTATTGGTGTATGAATCAAATTTGCATACATCATTATCAATTTAACACATTGGTGAGATCTTGTTTTATTTTGTCGTGATGTTTTCTGTTGTCTCTTAAGTTAAGTCTACACATCAAACAATTTTCTCTAATATTGTAATAAATAAAGAAGTTATATTTTTTAAAAATTGCGCATTAACTTTCCTCCAACCTTTGTTGTGTGTGCACTTACTGTTTAATTTCGTTTGCGTCATAAATAAGAAAGCAATGCCTCCATGTTGCAATAACGGAATTCCTTGCATCCACTTACATAATTCTTCAAACGGAATTTTTAACACAAGACAGTCCAACGGTATAATGACCTATCACATTATATTACACAATAAACTTAGTAAAGAAATCCAAACGATTGGATTTGCATAGAATTGTAATTAAAAGTGTTTCGTATCGTCGACATTGGAAATCTATTCGCCCGCTGACAACCGAAGAATTATTTTATAGACGGAATAACATATTGATTTATTTAATTGTCTATCTTTTATCTTTATTTTATCAGCCTACGTGGGTATTTTTTTATGTAGTCAGCGTATTAAAATTAATTAGCAAGATAAAAGATATTTTAGCTGTAGTATTTTATTTCTTTATTTTTGTGATTTCCCCCTGTTGTGATCTGCGGATTGGGGATTTGAAACTACGCAGTTGCGTACTTGCGTAGTTTCACGCAAGCTATTTAGCAATTATATTAGCAGTTAAACTTTCAACTAATATAACTGTTTTTTTTTGAAGTGAAACTTCTTTATCGGGGTTGGAAAATTTTTTGCGTTACGCGCCATCTTTATTTCTAAGTCACATTTTTGCGTTACGCGCCATCTTTATTTATTTAGTAAATTAGTAATACTTAGTAGTAATCCTGTGTATTGTAACTGTATTTAGTACGAATCCCACACTAGTGTATCATCCCACATTTGGACATAATACAGTGTATACCATTAGAACACATTCTGTACCCACTTCAGTAAGCCACACCCCCAACCGTGCCCAAGCCCCACCCAAAATTTTAAGTCCCACCCACTTTTTTGTAATTTGATCCTTACCCCCCCTCTGGCCTTCCCCCGCCCTAAATCCAAAACAGTGCCCAATAGCCTCCCCACGAAACCTCCCCCCCCCGCTTACCCCCACCCTAAAAATTTTACCTCACCCCCCCTACTCATATCTCCGGCATTATCCATCGTAGACCCACCGACCTTGGGTTCATTGGAACCGGCTCGGTGAGGGCTACAATCCTGCCCCAACAGAATTCCCGAATTCCCCCTCCACAACTTTCCACACCCAAAAATATTTTAAGGTGCCCAATAGCCTCCCCACGAAACCTACCCCCCCCCCCGCCCCTACCCCCACCTACAATTTTTACCTCACCCCCCCTATTCCTATCTCCGCCAATATCCATCGTAGACCCATCGACCCTGGGTTCATTAGAACCGGCTCGGTGAGGCCTACAATCCTGCCCCAACAGAATTCCCGAATTCCCCCTCCACAACTTTCCACACCCAAAAATATTTTAAGGTGCCCAATAGCCTCCCCACGAAACCTAACCCCCCCCCCCCGCCCCTACCCCCACCTAAAATTTTTACCTCACCCCCCCTAAACCTATCTCGGCCAATAAAGGTCGTGGACCCACCGAGCTTGGTATCCTCGGAACCGTCTCGGTGAGGCCTACAATCCTGCCCCAACAGAATTCCCGAATTCCTCCTCCACAACTTTCCCCACCCAAAAATATTTTAAGGTGCCCAATAGCCTCCCCACGAACCCTAACCCCCCCCCCCCGCCTCTACCCCCACCTAAAAATTTTACCTCACCCCCCCTAAACCTATCTCGGCCAATAAAGGTCGTGGACCCACCGAGCTTGGTATCCTCGGAACCGTCTCGGTTAGGGCTACAAATTGGCCCCGATAGAAATCCCAAATTCCCTCAAAAATTTCCCCCCTCCTAAACTTAAACTTTATTTAATTTAGCTTTATTTTACCAATTCTGTAAATTTGTAAATAGTAGATCATTTTTCGAAAAATGATGTCATAAAGAAGTTTCACTTCTTACGTGTGTACACTAATACACACACACATTTTTTTTTTTTTATCGGAATGGACTCTAGATGTTTGCGGACCTCACAGACGAATCAGAGACTGGAAATTCTACCATAGAGTTTTCGAAGTTTCGAGTGCATTCATGTTCAACTATCGCTCACTTTCAAGGTGAAGGGAACTATCGTGAGGATTCCAGCCAACCTGAGGAGATCTCCACAAGCATTTCCACCAGGCTGTCTTGGGCCAGCGAGGTGGACTGAAGCTTTATCATAGACGAGGACTATAACCAGTAGTAGCCAGTAGTATAGGGCGATAATATATTTTTATTGTGATAAAGTTAAAAGTACTCTGAACCGAGGAGAATGCATAAAGACATTGATGAAGGTAGGGAATTAAGTATGTCAAGAATGAGCAAAGTGGAGATCCATAGTCTCTGTTTACCCCTATAGGACACAGGCGTGACGTTTATGTATGTATGCACATACATACATACATAAACGTCACGCCTTTATCCCCGAAGGGGTAGGCAGAGGCGCCACTAGGACACCCACATTTCGCCTTGTGTGTTCCGTCCCACGATGTGATAGGGGGCGAGCCTATCGCCATATCGGGCACAAATTCCTGACTCCGGGCTGATAATGAATAGAAAAATCCAATATCACTTTGCCCGACCCGGGACTCGAACCAGAGACATCAGCTTTGTAACCGTACCGTAATACAACTACGCCACCGAGGCAGTCACCGACTATGTATGTATGTAAAGTTAAATTGTTTATTTGTATTTCACAGATGTGATTCTACTATGGAAATCATAATTAATTTTCTCTCCAACAAGGTCCTGACGAAACGCTGATTCGAAACTGTTAGCTGTCTAATGTCGTTAGTAAAAGCGTTTATCAAATAATCCGTGTCGACAGTTGAAAATGACAGCCTACTGCAAAACATGCAATGTCCGCTATAAATTAGTAAATCATGTTGCCGAGATAAGCTTTTGCAATTGTTTTGATGTAGAAAATGACATAAGATTATAAATTATCGTATAGGAAATGTTGGTTTTATAGTTGAGGTAAACTTCAATAATTTTGACAGCCTGGTCAGCGCAGACAGTTATGGTTACTGCTAAATAGGAGACAACGGGTTCGATTCTCGAACTGAATCAAATGTTAGTTGTTTTTTTATTGCAACGAATAGCGAGACGAGCATGCCATTCGCCTAATGGTAAGCGATACGACCGCTCATGGACAGTAGCAAAACCAAACAACATCATGAATTACAAGGCAATGCTTGGAATTCCACTGCGCTCGCCATCCTGAGACATAAGATGTTAAGTCTCAATATGTCCAGTAGTTACTCTGGCTACAATGTCCTTCAAACCGGAACACAACAGTGCATTTACACTGCTGTTTGGCGGGAGAAATAGACATTATATCTCACGAGTTCTCAGTATTTTTAATTACAAAGTACAAGTGTCTTTAAAGTTCTTTTTTGTTGAATACGAATTTCACATAACTCGTAGATACGCCATACTTTATGAGTGTTATCTGTAAGTTACACAGAAACAAGTATTTTAATCTGCTGTGGTACTAAATAACGCCTTATAAAAATAAATGAGAATTTAACACCTATTTAAACCGATGTGTTTTTAATAAGACAATATTTACGACCTTTGAACACTATAGGCGTTGGGGAAGCGATCATAAGAATGACATGGGTTGGAGTCCCGGTTGGGGGATGATAGAATTAACATTTTTAGAACAAGACAAGTACTGGCATTTAAATGTAAACTAATCTTCAGATAGTTAAAAAACTTGACGAAGATAACAATTGATATTCATTGAAATATAAAATATGTAAAAATAATTACGACAATAACACAAGAGAGCCTTCAATTTTATTCCCTCAACTTAAAACCCAAGAAAAACCAAACGTCTTAAAACCAAACCAATAACTGTTAATTCAAAACCCAACAATCCCAAACAACGGTTTATAAAAATAGATATGTCTCTGAACAAGCTTCATTAATTACATTAAAAAATCGAGCAAAAAACACTCGATCAACGTACAAAGACTAATTACAAACGCGTGTCCGCCATATTGGAATTCGATAAAATAACAATTAAGGCAACGTTAATGTATGGTACAATGGAGATGCGTTGGCCTGCGCCCGCGCCTCTGATAAATGACTCCTCCCGAGGGACGCTAACCGGCGCGTGTTTGATTTATAACATTATTTGAATAAAACAAAAAGTATTGTTTATTCAGACGTAATCGATACGAAAAGAACGGGACCCGGACTCTAATTATATGGAGAATGGCTATTGTTTGTGTGAATGTGACTTTGTTCCATCATTTGTTATCTGACACAAATTGTTAGATGATGTGGATTTTTCGCATGACATTCTAAATAAAAAAAAATACATAAATATTTTTCAATCAGCTTTCGTTAAATCATTCTTATTAGCCAGCAATAATAATATTGTACCAAAACGTTATGATTTCAAAATGGAAACTACGATAATAACTACATCAATTACAAGAAACATTGCACTATTTTTCACTATACTAATAAGATAGAATATCTAGACAGGTACTCGAAGTAAGCCAGTCTTATCTAGATTAGCGACTAATAATACCCGTTCTCACTAAAATCGAATTAGATGACCAGGTTTAATTGAATCTGTGTGTGACACGAAATAAATGCAATAATAAAAAAAATGCAATATCACTTAATTTGCTAATTGTGAATTTTCAATTTCTAATATTACAAAAGCCTTTTTTTCATAAATTCCTTTATTCCATACATGTTAAAACTGTTATTGTATGTAAATGTATAATTGATCTTTAATGCAATTTTGTACTGGCAAATACAGTCCTGGTTATTCAGACCAAATTACGTGGTCTAATGGGTGGTTAAAACCAGCATCAAATTTATTAAACCAAAGCAAAATGTATTAAGAAAGCACCATCTGTGTTGTGAGACGCAAATGGATCGATCATATCACGAAATTAAAAATAAAAATGATGATTCTATTTTTACAACCCACCTTGTGAGAGCCGCAGTGCAAGTTAAATAAGCAATTACGTAAATGTTTAACAGTACCAAATGTGGTGTTATTAAAAGGAACCACAGTGTTTCTGGTCGTTCCATACCGAGTGAAGACAACACCTACTGTTTTATTACCCCTCAACATATGTTAATACTCATGTTTATTTATATTAATATGCATATTTTATACGTTATAAACGTATCTTCAATCTCCGAAGTTTCTCTATAATTATTGTCGTATTAAAAATACAGGTTTAATCACAAAACTCCTAATCAACACTTCGGCAAACTGAATTAATATTATGCAAAGTAAAAGTTATAATTCCTCTTTAAATTATAAAATGCGTGCCGTGAATCCTGCGACAACTTTTTAAAAGGCACCAACTCCAATTTTACGATGAACATAAATGCCACATAAAAAAGGATAAAGAGTTTTAATTTCTCTCAGCTTAAATGAGTCGGTGTTAATTTTAACTCGCATACAGAATTATGTATATGGCCTACACTAATTCTTTGTCGTTATAAGAAGTTTTATTTTTTTTCACGCTGCATAGCCGGCTCGTAAATAACGCCTGCTTATATTTGTTGGTTTAAACTTAATGTGTTTCATATAGATTAAATTCTAATTTATTTTATGGAATCTTCGAATCTGTGAGAGTAAACTCATTTTGTTAGAAACTTGAACTGTGGGGTCATTGTGTCGACATTTCGTTGTACGTTGCTCGTAATTTTACTACAATAGTTTTGTGTTATATTGAACTGTGGCAGTTTACATAATATGTGTGACTTGCACAATAAGAAGTATTAAGTAAGTAGGTACTTACTATTTTTTATGCATTGGTTATGAAATTCGCATTTAGAATTTCATCGCGATTTTACAGTATAATAAGAATTAAAAAACAATTTGGAGACTAAATTAATTGTAAATTATTTGTAAATTTAGAAATCAAATGATTTTGCAATATGCAGAAAATATTCTGTACCAAGCTCACATAAGTACCTACGAGATATGCATAGGTAGGAGAAAGTGTTTGTAAACTGTATCCAACGATTTTGGACCTTATGTAGCAATCTTGCCAGCTCGCTTTCTTTCTCTCACTCTTTCTCTTCAGCCATAGAAAGTCCACTGCTGAACATAATATTTACCCCAATATTTTCATAGTTATTGTTTCTTTTTTCTAGAGTAAATTCCAAGAGCCAGGGTCCTCCTTTTTTTCTCTACTCCAACATTTCATCTGGTTTTTAGCCGTAGAATCATTTTGGACAAAGTCGTTCATCTTGTTTTCGCAATAGTTATTCAATTTTATTTGCCTTGGTTTTCACTTCGATAAACAATAAAATTCGTCAAGTCATGTAGGCGTCGTCTACTGACAGACAACTAAAGACATTCTGATGGATATATTAATGGGATTGTTTAATGATGATTAAACGTAGGTGTAGATTGACATCCATCATGAATAATATACAGAGTGTTAAATAAATGCCTCCGAAAAATAAATAGGACAAATTGTACTATTAGTAATCAAGATACAAAAGCAATGTTATTTTGTTTATATTTATTATTTAGTTATATTTCTATTTTGTTAACCGGCATAGTGAGACAAAATTTAACAGCCTATGCATATAATAAAAAGGAACAATTGATATTATTTTTTTATCAATCATTTCCTATTACGAAAAACGAACCACACGTACTCTAAAACTACTGGTTCCTACCAGGATTTAAACATAAATAATTCAAGAATTAACGACTACCCACCGAGGTATCGGGTAACTAATTAATTGTTAATGAATTTACTATTCTCTATTTCTGTTTATTTGATTGAAATGAATATAAAATTCATAATTATTCACAAAATACTAATGTATTCAAATAAAACATTCTTAATTTATATTTGTGCCGAAAGATATAATCAAATATCAATCAATCGGTCAGAGACGCTGGCGTTTGATTGTGGATATTAATTTATTTCCACTAATGAACCGGCTTAGGTACGAATCTAATTACTTGGTCCATTCGAGGTGTATAAGTGTGTTGATATTGCTACACTGTCAATCATTCTTGTATAAATACGCTATAAAATTAATTAAGAACATGAGCGGATAAATTGTTTTAGCTTAAATTCCAACAAACGGTTTTAATTACGAGAGTTTTAATTTCTAGAGCAAAACCAGGCAAAGGAATGGATAAACGATTATTCCTACATTATTCCAATAACAAACGCAGGAAAAAAGCTTCTTTTAATTTGTATAGAATAATAACTATCGAAAGACCTACAAGAAAGGCTATTTCTAAACAATTTTACAGCACAATAAAATTTTGCTTAGCAATTGTACTTGAGGATAACTTTATCAAGATTAAGAATGTGTTGTTTTATAAAATAATGTACATTAAAGGGGTTAGCATAATTAACTGATGTAGGCTTTTTCCTTATTTACAATAGGTAAGGTTTGTTAGGTCCTATTTGATATTATTCAAAACGGATATTTACAACAAAATGTTCGTTGTTGATGTTTCGCTTTTCAAAAACCCTTGATTTCGCATTAACTATTACAATGAAGATCTAGTATCTTGTAATTTCTATGGTAAGTTGTAATACGACATAGCTTTCATATACAATCTCTTTGTAGAGTAAAAGAGAAAAATCTCTCCCGATGCTTTTCTCCTTTTTTCATTTATTTCTTAATTTTTTTCTGTCCATGTTTATACATTTAATTTTTTTTATTGACTTGAATTTCGTTGTTTATTATTTATGCTCAAAAATACCCCATTCTTAACCCTCTTTTGCCCAATATTCACTATAGTTTTGAAAAGTTTATTTTGAAATAACCAGCCGACTTTATCTAACCCAAATAAAATAAATAATTAAAGACATATTATTATCCCTACACAATTCTAAAATGTAAATACTGCGATAAAGATAAACCCTAAAACACTAAAATTAATTAGTGACAAATTAGCCGACGTGGGTAAAATTATAATACTGACATTAGAAGCATGAAGAGTTATCATTGGAACGGGTTCTTGAAACAGTTTATTGATGCCTCATGGACTGGGTCCGCAATTAACGATGCTTGCATTTTAATATCTTGCACTTTGCGGGAATTAATTATTGTCCTCCGCTTGGGGTCCGTCTGACGAAACAAATTCGGATTTAAATATATTTATAAGGTATCAGCATTGATGTATGTTATGGTAAAAATGTTTTTAACGTTGTCTTTTGAGCATCAATTATCTGTGAAAATTATCACTTTTAATTAGATTCTGTATGAGTGCTGTTTGCATGCGGCAAGCTATAAAAAATCGTTTAGGTCCACTCACGACATTCGTAATATGCATGAAATATTAATATTTATGAAACATCTGAAAACCCAACAATGGTCCTACACATTTAGAAATATTTTCTTCCTAAGCTAAAATTGATGAATTCTCGTATGACACGGAACACCAAGTGCGCAAACATCGATTTATAAAGACGGCTTTTTAATTCTACCTTAATGGCGTGACCAACAGCTCATAAATTCGAAGCAAATCGTAAGTATTTTAAATAAAATATCACACCCGACCATCCGAATGATATAATGAACAGTGATAGCTTATAAGTTTGACTCATCGCTTTTTGTATAAGTGAATTCAAGCCTAAAAATACTTACCGGTTATTTAACACTCCCAATTTTTTTATTGTATTCTTTAGTCTGTATCTTTTCTTAAAACATTATTTTAATATCCTTAATTGGTGATTTGAGTCCTCTTGTATCTAGAACTTCTATAAAAACGGAATTTGGATTGATTTTCTTACATCTTGAACTGCCAAATGATGTCCAATATTGTTTAACCTTATCACATTTTCTACTTTTTATAACAAACCGCTATTCAAGAAACGCTTTTCTCAATTATTACTATGAACCAACATTTATCTTATATTGTTATAAAAAATTTGAGTGAAGGAAATAAAAAGCAAACGACACATATGGTACTCTTGGAATGCTAAATGAAGGTCCGATTTATGGAGTAGTATTGCCGCTTGAAAACATATCCGGCTTAGCGTGTATTTTAAGAACTTGTGTACCAATACTTAGTACGTGAAATTTCAATAGGGCCATAGAATAAAGAAGACTGAATCATGATTAACAATATTGTTAAATGGTAACATAATGTCATTTGTACCAAGAGTATGAGAATCTTTTCATACATAGTATAAAAATATCTACCTACAGAATCAGAAAATATCTACCTACCTATCTATTCAGCCACAGGTAGTCCACTGCTGAAGGTAGGCCTCCCCCAAGATAGAGGCTCAGAAGATATAATAATGCTCAATACAATTTTAAAGATCCAGTGATTTTTAAGTTACGACAAGAACACCAATACTAAATTTAGTTCATCAGATTGATAATTTACGAATTGTCAATGGAATGCAATTAGTGTCTCCGTGTCTGTTTCAAAGGGACCAGACAATACGCCAGCTTTTCACATTTGCGCCGTAATACGATATTTTTGTACATCTTATGTACCTTTAAATACATTTATATATGCGAAGTAAATATTGGTGTCTTTGTGTAAACTTTCACCCTTAATGAGCACCGTCGAGGTGTCACGATGTCCCATGTCCTGTCTTATTACGTGTTGGTATTAATAAATTTTACCTTTTCCTTTAAGGATTTAAAAATGACTCATTATCGACTTTCACGGGTGTGAAATATTATTTTTATTGTAATGAACACGGATCACGTAAAACAATTGGCATATTTTTTTAGTATAAGCTTTATATTGGTAGTGAAGTTCAAAGCTCAGTAATTATGAATTACGAAACTTGGGAATACAATACTTTATATTTGGTAGAGTCTTGTGGTTAAAAGCAACGAAGCGGTAGACAATTAGTATGATTATGGACCAAAAAAAGCGAAAGTATTTTAATCAAAATTACATGCAATTGTAGGATAAAAAACAAAAGATGAATGAATATTATTAGGTTACCGAGCAATTATTCTCGTACCCGAATACCATTAATGGACACCCTGTAGAATCAATTATAGCCCAATTAAGACAATCATGAGTCATTTGTCGTGATCGGCCGAATGCTAATGAGAAGTACCCAAAAGAGTACCAATTCGTTTATTAGCACCATTGAACGTGGACCTTGTAGAATTTGTTTACAAATGTGACTTATTGTCAGCTTTTATGATGTAAATATGTTCTTTCGATTTCTGTTAATTCCTTTCTTTATTTTAAATTTTGAATAGGTATTTGATAGCTACGGTTAGATTGAATATCGATGCAAATATTTTTCTCATTTCGTTTCTTAGAGTTATTATTTTGTGTCATTAAAACATTGTAGGTATTGTTGTTTATTATTCAAGTTTAGAATATATGCCATAACTCATTGGTTTGAAATTTTAAGAAATAATTGTTTATACTTGTTACTGTGAAATTAATGAAATATCCTTTATATGGAAAATAAATTTATTTATTTCTGTAAATACAAACAACGTTCCATTCAAAACGTTCATATTTACGATAATCGTCCGAGATTTTAATAAAAAAAGCTATATTGCTATACTCGAACAATTCTTAGCCGCACACGTAATACCGTCCCGGCCGGCCATGTTGTGCCCATATATTTACTTTATCTTGTTCAATACACTTAAATACAAATTAATACAACCGAAGGACCGGATCTTAATGGCGGCTCGGACTGTTTATTTAACACCTCACGATGGGACACGCCAGTTTATTTTTAATTTTTTTATTGGTCGCGCTGAGCGGAGCACGGCTTTTAGCGCCTCCAAAAACGACTCGCTCCTAGACACCTTTCTAAGAATTAACCTGCTAATAGGCCCAGGACGATATTCAACTTACTAATAGACATTTTAAGGGCGCACGAATCCCGACTCGAGATTTAATGCATAAACTTTATTACACCATATTTCTCTGTACTTTATTAAAGATAAATATTACAATTTTATTCATATGGTGTGTGACATGTATTATTAGTATTCCACACTAGAAGCAGCGCTGGTTAAATATACTGCTGTACGAATAACAATCCCATACATATTCATTTACTTACGATTCCAATTTCCATCTAGTTTTATTATAACTAAAAATAAACCCTACTATGTAATCCTACATTAAACTTGCAAATAAATGCAACTCAATTAGTATAAATGTAAAAATGAGACCTCTCGCTCGTTATTTACAAGTACGTAGTGGTTATCGATACTGTATCGACATTAATATTCAAAAAATATTGTCAAAGCTCCTCACTGGTCGATAAAAATGTCGGGCCACACGCAGCAGGTCATTAGACACCTCCCGGAGGAAAATAAATTAAAGAAAACGAGAAATCTCGAACGACAACCTTATTCTTGGCACTCGGTCCTTAATCCCTGATGTATTTTGTTAAATTTTAACATCCACTGCTGTACTGAACACGATTCCCACAAAATCCCCAATAGTGTTGCAGCAATGGACTGCAAATCCACAATTCACATCGATCTAAATTTATATGAATAGGGATGTAAGTCCCGGATCAATTAAATGCCATAAGATACAAGCACTATAAGTCAGTACGAGAGGCGAAATCCAAGAAGTAATGACTAAGAACTTGGTTTATGTGGTGAAAAATGTGTAGACATTGATTAAGTTTCAATTCTCTTGATACAAGTTTAATTTGCTAGAATAGTTAGTGAGGAGTAAATTAATGGTGATTGTACTTTATAGAAGTAATTGTTGAGGAAACGGTTCACTAGAATACAAAGCAATTAGCTAATAGCTTGATTTATTATACGCTTTTATTATGTTGCATTGGAATATAAATGATTTTTTATTATTGTTATGCTTTTGTAGCCGTTTTCGGACAAAAAGCTAGGTAGCTATATTGATTGTTTGTGTTCTGTTTGGCGGGAGAAATAGACATTGCGGTGGTACCTACCCAGGCGGCCTCATATTTTGAGAGACCTACCACCAATATCAGTCAGTTGCTATTCAGTATCAGTCTTGTTGACAACCAAAATAAACAGTAAGCTTTATTATTGTTCTTTAACTTCCACAGTAGCTATTATAAATATTGCAAGGTTAATACAATGAAAATATTTATCGTCAAATTAATTCAGAAGACGTTTCGTAAGGAGTGTTGACACAAAGTAATAGCATGGTTTTCTTTGTTTACCAGGGAGGTAAACACGGCTACGATAATTTTATAGTCACTTAACAAATAAACACAATGCAATGAAAATTGTTATTGAAGTGGCACATTTTACTATCGTTATTTCTGAGAATACCAATGTCCGTTCATTATTCCATCCAACACTGGGACAGAACAATTAAAAATCTATTCAGTATGCGCGATGACGTGTGGCTATCCGCTCACCTGATGTTTTTGTTGCCAATAAAAAGCATTTATTGTTATAAACATACGATTGTGATGCCACACAGAATGTTAAACTGTATAAAACGGTCCAGCTGGTAATTGTTGAACACTAAAATAAACTTTTTTATTGTTAACACGTCACTTAATTAGGACTTAGGACGTGAATGGAAATAGTTCAATGCAAGAGCGATGAACTGTTCAGATAAATTAACAACATTTTAAACTATTTTATGTGTAGACAATGTCGTTTACTCGTCCAGACACACGGGATCGGATTACTTTTTTGTTTGTAATTTTAAATTTTTCAACATGAATATTCGAGACGTGCGTTTGAAACAATTACTGTTATTTATAAGCATTGCATATGGGTGTGTTCACGCCGTGCATTGGCATGTACGGAGTCATTAAAGAAGTATTCCGTGATTTTTAGATTCCGTCCAGGTGGCGAGACTGCGTTTTTTTAATTCAAATTAAGCATTAGGCGCTGTCACTTACTTATTCTGGCACAGACACTAGAGGGTACTCAATCTATTCTCTTTATGCGGCATATTTTAGCATTAAAGCTCGCTTGTTCTCAGTAGATTCGTTGTTCAGATCGGATAGTTTCTTGGCAAGATACATGGAATGCAGGTGAGGTCGCCTTTGTCCTCTTTTCGACAACATCTTTATGACTTCTTAGCCAATGAGAGGCAAATGACTACACGGAAGATACGTGATTCTTAGCACTAAATACGTAGGTTACCTAGAAATATTATGATCAGCTGTAGAGGTAACAGCTCGGTATTAAAATTCAACGCCTATTAATTGCTATGATAATATAACGATCACGATATTTATTCTAAAATCAGAATAAATAGTTCGATGAAAACGCGATTTCAGACGAAGACAAACGCACACCTTGTAATTTGTTGTCCTTTATTGTCATCATTTTAATTTCAAGTAATTTCATCGACCTACAACTCATACAGTCACTTAGCACTCTCACTATGACATCATCGGAATACAATATAATTTTACATATAGTTATATCATGCAACAACCTTGCAAAATTGTGACAATATTTATTTCAGCACTCACGGAACTTAGCACGAAAGAAGCAATGCGCGTATTGATAGTCAAAAACTACGTCTGTCAACGCGAAGGATCAGTCAACCGTCACATCAACAACTCGAATGAATCGCAATACAATATCAATCAATACTTGGCTTGCGTTGAACAAGCTCAGACGTATAGTTTGAAAGGAACCAGCTATGTAAATCAATGTAATAATATTTTTTCGTGACAGGTAACCAAATGTCGGAACGCACCCTACGGTGGTAGATGTGGTTAACTCGTTAATTTACGACAGTTCGCGTGCACCACACGCAACAATAAATCAAGATGAATAACAACAATGATCGGATCTTTCGATGGCTAATCCCGCATTTCATTATCTTGTACTGGTACAATGTTGAGTCGCCCACTCCGTGAAAATTAGGCCGACGACACGTACCTGACGTTTTATTGATTACGACGTATTCCTCATTTGAATTTTTTACGTTTTATTTCAAATGAGTGTTTATTTAGAGGCTCTTACGGCGGTGGTTGATTGTGTTGTTTATGTGAAGATACAATGACTGATAAGAATACATGGTGAAGAGCTTAAGCTCAAATGATAAGTTTCACTAAATGTTATAAAAATCCGTGGGGAAAGATGATGACCAAGAAAATGTAATTTGATTTCAACAGTAAATATAGACATAAATATTAAAGGTAATTAGTATGCATCAAAGCTTAGTTGTCTTAGGTACATTGCAACTTGATATTGCAAAAACCGCCGCAGACAAGCACTAATGAATTATAAATAGGTACGGTGACGATCAAGATTTAAAAATGAATGACTCATTTACCAATTAGTCATAGTCTAGCATCAGGAATGTAAGCTCGGTTCATTTGTGAGAGCAATACATCGAAGGGACGATGTTCTTATATTTCCATCAGCGATGTCTGAATTTGTATTGCAATTTTAAGACCATAGATTAATGTCAGAGTGAACATCGATTCTCACTAGAACAGCAATCGATAATCCGTACGTTTGACACGATGATGATGTTACTTAATTTGACGCTGTTCATTTGAAATTATTATTTTGTTAAGTCCTGTAGGTATTAGAAGATTCTAAGAATGTAGGTAGAAATGTAGGTTTCTAAGATTTTGCGTTAGGCGGCTATTTGTCATCAAGCCCACGGAATGATTACTGGAATATGTATAGTAATACTTTTGTGGAGTAGGATCCAAAACAGACTGCTACATGAGCGCTTAGAATAAGTAGTTTACAAATATGTTGATCTTCGTTAACGTATGGTTGTGTAAATTAAAGTTCCTCCGAATAATAATAACCACAGGATAATAATATTATATTCTTAGAATAAATCAGTATTTAAATTAAAGGCCTGATTTTGTCTTTTCCTGCTTAAACGGTCTATATACGGGTTAAAACGTGACCTAACTTTTCGGTAACTATCGCAATTGACATTTCATTATTCATATCGGGGGTTTCGTCAACGGTAATAGAATGCTTTACCGCGGTAAACAACGGCACTGATATTCGGAGAACAATACAATTGGAAACTACTAATGAGTCAGTATATGACGCAAGGTGTAGTCTATACTTGTCAATGAAGCAGGTTTAGAAAGGTGCCGTGACGTGGATACACTGAGCAATAAGTTAACTGTACTGGATGAACTTCTAATATTAATAGAAATCGAACCCCGATCTCATGCTCAGCAATTAGCAAAAATTTACATAATCTCCCTATATCCTTAATTAGCTAATGTTTATTGGCGAATTAATATTTTTTATGACACACGCTCTTTGGAATCTCATCGAAAAATCTCGAGCGGTTTCGCACAAAATGAGGCTTTCCAAACATTCTAAAGAACGGTTACTGCGTGGGCACAATGATTTACAAATTCCATCTGTCGGAAATTACTGCAAAATTTAAGAGATTCAGAGCATGTTTTTGGCCACTTAATACCCATATTACGTACCAGATTTAAAACTTTTACTAATGATCGTGTTTCCTTCACTGCTATCGTATTCTTAGCCATAGTCGCGCCCAGTTATTTGGCCTTGAAAGGAGACGATGTCCATGCTAACTACCATCTTCATTTACTAAGATGCGCGGCCGGAGAAAGATAAATAGTTACATACTGGAGCGCCGGCGTCGAGAATTTTAATTGCAATTTACACTTCCTATAAAAAATACAGCAGTATTGTTACTTCTCGCATGTATCGCAGATATTTAACATTTAAATATCACATCAACGGGAATCTAAAACAAGGATATGAATCGCTTATTAACTGCAACCAAAGAGGTCAATAAAATTATGACTCGATGCAGGTATCTAATGAAATCTGTACTACTTTCTAAGGTTAGATCATCAACGGATATCAGCATTCATAAAGTAATAACCTAATGAAAGCCACATTGACAAACGCATGTACTAACCCGCACATGCTTTAGGGTTTACGTCACCCGTACGTGTTTTACCGCTAACAAACATACATTAATATGGAAAGCTCGCCTCTGCCAATGTGCCAGTCAACGCTGCCCCCACGAAGATGGCTATTGTCTTTACAAAACGTGACTCCAAATGTTAATTGGACTATTAAAAGCCGAATGCGGGTCATTTCGACCATTACCAACGGAGCCCTTTTGAATATGTATAATAAAATTATTAGATAAACTGTGCGTTCAATTTGTGTTAGGTTTCTAATGAGGTTATGCGCTTTCTTGTCACAGATGGCGTTTGCGCGTTGAATGTGTAAGCGCATAGCCGGATGCGCGAAATGGATTTTGCTGTGTGCGTAACTATGCGTATCCGATGCAGAATTTTATATTAGCGCCCTTGGTGTGGGAGAATTGATAATAATCGGACATGCATTTATGTATAAGACGTTAAATAGGCTAGTATTATTAGGCCACGCACATATTACTAATTTATATTATGGGAGCATTTAGGTGCCAATGTATCTTTATAGTGATGTATGCGTTGTTTTGGTGCGTGTCCGTGAATTCTAAATTTAATAATGTTGAAATAATGTTATGCACTTTTTAGATTTATTATAGAAACATGCCAATTGTAAATGATTATGTAACACTACGCTAAGGTTTGTTATGATGTCATTAACATTATATAACTAACAATATCCACGATTTATGAAGATAAGGTGCAAATATTTCTTGATTCTGTGGGTCCTGGCAATTGAGGTTGTGTTTGAATAATGGAACAGTTAAGCTGTAAAAAATATATTTATATAGTAGAAATTTATTAACGTGTAATATTTGTTTAAATCTATTTATCTTGTCACGGCTGAGCGATATCGAGAGAGACCTATACGTGGAGTATTGGCAAATGATGATGTTGACAATCAGTATTAGCTTTCTATTTGTGTGACGGCACTTGTTGTTTTAATCTAGCTTCTAGAATTTCCGTACTTGCGTACGACGTTGAAGCTCAGTGCTATAAAATTGTAGCGATGTCTCCTCTGGAATTTCAGTTCCAATTAAAAGGAGTAGGGTCGGTTTGGTGATCAAAATACACATATATGAGCGTATTTATACTTTAGTGTATATTAAGCCATTTATCCAATTATTAAATCATATGATTACGCCAACATTGGTTTAAAAAGATAGTGAAAAGTTGTCCTTTATCTTGTACGCCTACCGCTTATCTAAGGACAAATTCATCTCTGATTTACTACCACGAGAAGAACAAAATAAAGTCGTTTTGACATGTATTATTATTAAAATCAAAGCTTGCATGGCAATATTCAGTCAATATATGCTATACTACGTTGAAATAAAATAAGACGCGTCTGTGTATCTGCTTCAGTAGGTAAGAAATTAGCATATCCTTGGCTCATTACGTCGCTCAGTTTCTTTTCTATCGAAAGCTCTCTTGGTTGACTGCCAATACAGGGCTGTATTTTTATAAGCATTATATGTAAAATAAATACGTATTAAATTAAAGTGATTGTTGCTTTCGAGTTAATTAAAACAAAAAGTAGATGCATTTATCAGTACATTAACTTCAAATATTAAAGATTATGAAAGTCTTTATTCAATTATAATATGTTACGTAATATTGATAGAGACTTGGTTATATTTGCAAAACCAATTTGATTTAGTAGGGAGGCCACGTACCGGTATGGGCAGCGTCGGAAATGATTCCTAGAGGTGGATGCAGGCCACTTTCGTCAGGTCACTACGGATTTTTTTAGAAGAGGCTAATGTTCTGCAATGTACATCCTGAAGCACAAGGAGGTAGGCCTGCAGTGGGATGTGTATGTGGTATGGGCTGATTCAGTACAGTACAAGAAAAATACACTGTGTTAGCTTACTCCTTTATACTACGAATAGGCCCATACCTCAGACCATGAATACTTCGCCAGCATTCCTACTAATTTTGTCATACCATTTAGATTGATACTACGCACAGGGTTTATCAATGCGACAGTTGTTAACGGAAACAGATTTACTTGGATTCAAGATAATTTTGTACTAAATTTTGACCTTCCTTACCTATTTCCGTGCTCTCTGCATTCAAATCTTGTCCGATAGGTTAGCTTCCGTGATCATGGTGTTTATACTTAATAATATGGACACAGGAATATTAAAGAAATCAAAAGTGTCCTTATTAGAGCCGAAAATTCTACAGGGATTTTAGAATGCTCTTTAGCATTATCTGTTAGTTACAATTCTATGTTGATAGTTATCAAATACGTTAAAGGCAGTTGTCAAGAATAATTGACCGGCGTCCGATTGAACAAAACAACTAAGATTGTTAATTTATTACAGTTCACTAGTCCCCTATTAATTATTATTAAAGGCAAGAAATCCTTGTCTCCCTATGTGTAGAATCCGGATTCCGATACAAATATTCATTTATACATGCCTGTTTCTCAGTACTGTGTGAGACAGTTGATGCGGTCCCGCGATTGTTAACACTTGAGGCTTGCTAGGTTAAGTTCTAGTTAATAAACCTTGGCAATCATCCAAATACAATTCTGTTCATTTGTTATATTTCGCAGCGTTCATTTAAGGTAAAATAAATAAACGGCAAAATATTTGCTTTTTAACTTTAAACACACTTAAAAGGTCATTATTCGTTATTTGTTTAACAATGACTAATTCACAAAAAATCCATTCCGCGTAAAATGCGTGACATTGCACACATAAAATGCAAGCCGCTGTTAGAATTCCCAATCGCGCACAAAGGAGTTGAAAATTTCGTAAAAAAGACAATGCTTTAAGTGTCATATAAATTGTGTCTTGTACGAAATGGGCACAGCGAGCCATCTGTCAGGAGTGGCGTGGGGGACGCAGCATATTTTATAATTATATGGGTGCATACGTGGAATAGCAATGGTTGATTCGTTCGATCGCGCGAATGTCTCGGGAGCGATGCGACGCGCATGCAGAGCGCTACACTTGGCGAAATACAACCACGATCAAGATTTCTCGGCCGCGATCTACAACCAGGTGCGGCGCATTGTGCTGTCCGCGCGTGATTGATGTGATCAATTGCTTTCGTTCTATTTTTAAACTTTATTATATTAATGACATTTGCTTTTAATTATACAGGCCGGATTGATTTTTTTTTCAGGAAGGAGGTTGTGCACGCTGGTTTACGCATTATACGTATGACGTAAGTATGTATGATAAACTCTTTGTTGATAAGCGTATGCAACATGACTCAACTTAAGTAGGATATCACTAAAAATAAAACTTAAGAATTTAAATATATTTTATCCAATTATCCCACATTAGCGAGTAATTTATGTCCATTCACCTTGAAGTTTACAATTAATATAAAAGGCACGTAAAGTAATATCGCTGATTTAAAAAAAATGTTCGCTTGTTTAAACAAATCGAACAAACGTAAAAATAAAGACTTATATATTTTCTTCCATTTACGGAGACATAGATGACATAGTCCATAAAAAAAACTAATACACATTTCGCTACAAAATTACTACAACATATGTATACAATGTACATAATGAGTTCCGTCTTAACATATTCATCAGTCCTTCCTCTGAGTTTTTAGGTTATTAAAGGACGTTATGATGTCATTCAACACGCGGATCTAATCCTTTAACCGCTACAACAAGGACAACTTTTTAAAACTTGGTACCCATATAAAAATATGGTACGCCCTTGTTCGTTTATCATTTCAAATTTGTGTAAAGGGAGGAAAATTACTTCAAATAAGCCAATAGTAGATTTGATACTTTCGTCGAAATCTATAAACTTTTGTTATTGCGATTTTGAAAAAAAAAGTAACCAAGTAAATCAGAGACTTTTTCGATGTAATATAACCACTCTGTAGTCTTGACTACAGATACAAATGGTTAAAACTGGGTGGTGCATCTATAATATCACCGACAGCTGAGCAGAAAACATTTTCTCATATTTTAGTCAGATAGTGAACGGTCATCGCAGCGCAAGGACTCTAACAATGTCAGAAGCATAGCTGAACTGCCTACCTGAGGTAGGAAGTTCCTGTCAGCGCTGGTATGCAAAGCAATAATCATCGCTGGAAATGTGCTCAATGAATAGGATTGGCTGAAAGATTTGGAAGTTGACTTCAAACTAAGTCTTATAGTTTGAGATCTGTAATCAGCAGAGCGGGATGCAGCTATTGATAGAGATGAAGAGATAGTACCAAGTCCCGGTAAAAGTAAAATCTAAATCAAAGAAGTATTTCATCCAAAAATATAAGCACGGACAGGGCATTATAGCCCATAGTATGAAAGAAATAACTCACACACTAGCCTCATTCCTTGATCTATTATTCCACAAAACACATATAGAAATAGCAGAAAACGTAATCCATTTACTCGATACGATTTACGATTCAGCTCATGGATACTTCGGCGCGCTAATACATGTGCTTACCGGTACAGTTAAAGAAGGACCCAGTGCCAAATATGCACGTCGTAACAATTTACAGTCTATATACGGATTATAAAGCGAGCCGGCCTCATACTAGCAAAAACTACAACGTTCTTAACTGTTATGAACGCTTTATCTATCTCTAATTCCACAATCCCAATTTGTCTATCTTAATTGTTTCGTTTTATTGTGAAATATTAATAAACTGTTTATTTACTTAATGCATGTATTGTGATTTATATCTGTTTGAAGCTTGAGATGTCCCTGCGATAGAAACTGCATCTATAAAACCTTTCTTTCTTTCTTTCTACTTAGGCGTTATCCCGGCCGGTGCCAGGGTCCGCCTTCCGGCTGAGTCTCCTCCATTTCGCCCGGTCTTCGGCATCCTCAATAGTCAGGCCATTGACTCTCATATCTTCCTTGACGACATCAAGCCAGCGCTTCTTCGGTCTACCCCTTGGTCGAGGCCCTGGAATGTTGAGTCTCAGGCACACATTGCCGACGTACTCCTGCGGCTTTCTCAGGACATGACCATACCATCTCAAGCGACATTCTTCTATAAAACCATGGATACATTATTATTTAAGTTAAGTACAAGATTTAGATAGTCCATCCATTTCATCATACGCCTCATGTAGAAACAAGAGTTTATATAGCTATAAATGAAACTGTCACAAAAGGTTTTCTGTTTTTAAATGTTAGTAGATCAATTCTTGCATTTAATTGTTTGTTCCATCTAAACATGAAATAGCATGGCATGTCTTGCTTGGTGAACATCCGCCAACCCCGTCGAGTTCAAAGTAGTTAATAGAAGAATAAACAGACGAGTTTTCCTTTACCAAGAATTTTTTGCAAGTGAACTAGCTTTTTTATCATTATCATCTACTAAAACGTCGTATTGCAACGTTCCACAATTAATTCTAGCTTATCATTTTATGTGTCGGTTACGTACGTTCATTTGATCATTTTATTGGATTAAAAACGAGTTTTATATATTATTATGGACAGCAATATTGCCAAGCAGAACGAGATCGCGTCGGAACACCCTGGCAATGTCGTAGCTGGTTTTTTCAAATTTTTGCTAGTTATAACAATCGAGTTCTCCCGCGGCATCTCACAGCGGAGCGGTACTTTTATTCCGCGTTAGATATACATCACAAACGTGAGTGTCGTCCGTAAGTACACGGGATACGTCTATGAATGTCTTTATTACTGTGCTTTTAGTCATTTGTAAGATTTTCTCATAATGATTGTCTCCAAAACGAGTGTTTGTGCCGTCAAAAGCTTTTGTCTAATCGCTGTCATGATTTTGGTTCACGTGTGCACTTATTGTTAAAACGTCGTTGTCTTTATGTTCCTTTTTATTATTAATGTTATATTCACAATTATAGCTCCACATAAGTGTAATAACACTTGGTATTTTAATATCATGACCATCATGAACATAAACATTAGTGAGATAAACCTATTTTTTCTTTTTTATGTTTTTTATATTTGACCATTTGCAGTCATTATTGATAAGATACCACGCCGTATGTTGAAGATACAAATCTTTTCTCTTTATTCATTCATCATTCTGAAGGAATTTTGTATATTACACAGCTTATTTCTTCTTGCTTTTCCTATTTCTAAAATATTTATAATGTGGGTTGTAATGGTATGTGCCAAAGCAGTTTTGTAAGAACCTGTTTTCAGTCAAAAGCGCTTATCAAACTAGGTCTTGTAATTTTGCTTTTATATCTTAATGTTGTCTTATTCTGTATGTTTATAACCATAGATATATTTTTCAATGTATCCTATGAAATTCTAAGAATATGAATAATCCAGAATTTCAACAATGTTTACTGAACTTTTTCAATGCTTCAGTAACTAAGATTTTTGGCGGAGAGGTTTTAGTGAGACTATTTTCATGTATTATCATACAACTGAATGCTTCTTTAGTCGCTCAATTTTATATTACCCATAGCATGAATGAGCGATACTCATTTTCGTACATCCATATTTATTTCAGTACAGTGTAACTACGAGGTTCAAATATGGGATCGAGATTTCTTTCTTTCTTTCTTTCTTTCTTTTTAGATTTCTTTATTGCATAAGTCTAGCAAATTTGCAAATTGTTCAATGTTGTTTGATGGGTAACTATCACCGATTAGCACTTATTAATCGCCACACATGAACATCTACGAGATTTTGATCTTAGTTGCGTTGCAGATCTCTCAAAGGAAAAAGACATACGTAGGCTAAGTTAAGAATGGATTGGTTTTGTTAAAGTTCATGTTAGGTCGGCAGCCATTATCATCATCAACATTCACATTAACAAGAAGTCCACTGCTGAACCAAGAAGTTCCGCAACGACCTGTTAGAAGCTGACTGCATCCAGGTTTTCTACATATTTACAGGTGTCCTAGCTATCTCATACACTAATTACGTTTAAAGTTAATCTCGAGTAAAGTTAACTCATAACTTGCCTGACGCGTTTTATATCTTCAGTAAAACTGAGGGCATACGGTTGTTACTTTCCAGAACTGTCTTATCCTATTTCCATATATTTTCCGTATCACTCGATCTACGAATAAAGACATTAAGCGAGACTATTCTTTTATTAATGATACAAAAATATTCTCATGTTCCATTTACATAGTTTGGCTGGTATTTTGGCTGTTGTCCAAGTACGGCCGCTGTTAAAATGGCCAACGATTAAATGTTGCCATAAACAGTGTAAAACAAATGTTTTTATCAGATTCGTTTGTCGCATATCAATAATTCATAGCGCAGCAGTTATGCACATCGCCAACCGTTACTTGGAAGCCTTACACCGTTCATTAGTAGTTATATCGCGGTTCGCTTTGGCAAAACCGCTGGGCCACATAGCAATCGAACAATGAACTAAAATTAATTCTGGATGGAGTTTATTTTTGTCTAAATATTTATTTTTGGATATTTTGCATTTATATGAAAGCTTCCGTGGTGCAGTTGTTGAAAAAGCCTGCAGTGAAACGAGAGGCTGTGGGTTCGATACTCACACTCAGACAAATGTTTTTGCACGTGTTTCGGGTATGGATGTAATGGGGCCGATCTCTCGTAGTTTTTGATACCCACGAGACAATAATTGAATAAAATACAAGTATTATACAAATACCTTGTAGTAACAAAAATACACAAAAAGTGAACATTCATAGTATTTGTCTAACACTACCGCGGGATAAGATCATTATACATTATACATATTATGTAAAATTATTAACAATAGTCAGCAATATTTATTTTTAATTAATTCTTTGAAATCAGAATCTTTTTTATATTGAGTAATTTCTTTTTATCAAAATGAATCTAAATTTAAATTAAATGTCTGGGACGAAACTATCATAAAAAGTATAGACGCAAAAGGAAATAAACCATAAATCCTAGATCAAAAACAGCCATTAGTCACTTACCTGCCACCTTGACTTTCTATACATCGTTGTTGTTATTGGTACGCCGTTCATATACAGTTCGTGTATTGACGATTTAATTACATTTTGATCCGGCTACCAGGCGTTACAGCGATGTGGGTGTCCGATATACGTATGCAAATGTACGTCAAGTTTGGAACGCACCGCAAAGCGTCACGTCGGCAACCTTTACATTACCATACCGATGGTATTTAGTAACGAATAAATAGAAATCATAATGCGTAGGTACTATTGACTGTTAATTGTGTAATTATATCGTAGATATTCTTTTAAGTAACCGTTCCTTTTTTTTACCAACAATGAATTTGACGGTAAGTCTAGTGCAGTCTAAATTAATTTCCACGGGGGGAGATGGTTGTTTCTCGTCAGTCGGTACAATTATGCCGGCCTGCTCGAAATCGGATATAAGTACACAGGCTGATACCAAATAGCGACGCCCTTGCGTGGATGGATTACGTGGTTACCATCTCAGTGCATGTAGGACTGCTGGAGGCTACTAGGGCTGTTGAAAACATCCTATCACAAGCTATATTCATATCTCCGTTGAGTATGCTTTTATTTTTCTCTAATTTTTTAGTGTTCTCTAATATTGTTAGTGTTTTTGGAACTGGTAGAGATATGCTGTTGACAGTTACGACTCAGCAGGCTCAGCCGGGGCGGTACCACTGTCTAACAAGAAATCGACTTGAAGCGACAGCTTTGCTGTCACGTTTCGTTCGATGAGTGAGACTTTCGGATGCCCAATACCCCTATTCGCTTCCCATTATTATTCTTTGCCGCTCTCCTCCCAATTGGATGGGCTGACAGCACATGACCTGTTTGCTGGTTTGCCGAATCTATACAATAAAAAAGTATGGAAAAAGTGTGATAACTAATAAGCCATTTGTAAAACGAGAGATCGCAGGAATAATTCCTATACGGAGACAAAATATTTGTATTTGAATATTGTGGTATCAGAAAATATGTAGTAGTTTCTAACAGGTAAAGAGGTGTGGTACAACACACGTACATCTTATTGTTAGTGTAGTCGGAACTTAGTACTATTGTACTTTGATCCGACGTGACGCGATGACTTTCCTATCGTGTCTGGTGTGAGAGATTGCCAAATACTCCCTCCCTTCTTCCGTTCTTTTTCACATTTTTAGACGCCGACAACGCATCGTTAATCCAAGTATTGTAGGTATCAGATATGCCGCTTCCTAGTTTATCAAACTGGTGCATTCAAAACTTTACATTAAATCCTGCAATCTGTTTTTGAACACAAAGTTGAGTTTTCGTGTTATATTAATTTTCAAATTAACGTACACGTATTGTTTGCGTACAAATTATCGTGGCCGGTATAAATAACAGTTTACATTCTAACATAAACCAAACGATACAAAACGCGACTCTATCCACGTCTGAACCGACAACCTATAATTCGTGGGGCGTTCCATCATTCGACATTACGATTTTCGCCATTGAAAATGCATTTTCCACACATGAATTTCATAGTTGATGTAATCCGCCAAATACGGGGTACGTTTAAGTTAATTATAGGATTACATTGGGCTGCATTTAAAGTGGTATTTTGGTAATATAATAGTCAGATGGCACGCCCGATAAGTGCCAAGCCGATACTTGGAAAGCCTTGCTCATTACTGATTCGGGTCGCGAACGAAACGTACTCGGTCGCGGGGAACAAACGAATATAATAATTATGAGCCGAATGGATTAGGCCGAATTAACGGTCGCGTTGTTAGATTATTTTTTCGACACGTACGGAAGGGTTAAATCACATTTCAGATCCGTATCTGCGTAATTAAACCGGCGATTTAGATTCTGTTTTTGGGTAAATTACTAATATTAATGGCACGCTATAATTTGTATTCAAAAGTAATGTGATTATTTAATTTAAATACGGCGATAAAATTGCCGCGTACGTCGCGTATTTACATAAAAATGCCAAAAATGTTGATTGACACAAACTGTGCGTTTTATGTGGCGTTCAATATTCACAGGCAAAAAGTAAGTGTTTTACACAAACAAATGACAGACGTTAAGGTATATTCACATGCAAATTGCTTATTCAAGAGCATACTTAGTGACTAACACGATTGCACCGAATCCAAGAAATCGATTGATTTACCTTGTTTTTGCGGGATCACGTAAAAACTATTAAACTGAATTTACTGCACATTATTGCGCACCTCGCCTCATTAAAAAAGTTATAACGTAATTTGAGATATTTGCAAATACAATTACACGAACACATGTTTTTGTGCAAGTGGATATTTGCATTAATTTACCAACTCACGCACGAGCTCTGCAACCTTACCGAGTTCACAATTTTGCATTTTTAACACCGAATAAAACAAAAAAGTATCGAATTATATACTATTTGTAGCCGATCATTATGAATGTATAATGCTGGACTAGTTATCAATAAAGGACTGGTCGTTCGTGTTATGAAGTAAATTTTATTTATTACAATAACAGTCATTCCAGTCTGACGAGCAAGAATTTTTAAAAACACAAATGTCTCTAGAAATCAAACCCGCAACTTCTTATTTTACAACCCGCTCCTCTCCAACTGGGCTACAAATTGTTATCTAATGATTACTTGAAACCTCAGATGGATATGTCACTTACATCATTAGAAAGTTCGAGAACAACAGAGACAATGTTTTGTCTAAAAATAAACTTAGGTGATATATCATATATTTTATTCAGTCCGCAAAACA
Source organism: Deilephila elpenor (assembly GCA_949752805.1). NCBI lineage: Eukaryota > Metazoa > Arthropoda > Insecta > Lepidoptera > Sphingidae > Deilephila > Deilephila elpenor. The sequence goes on along the minus strand of OX457107.1, from coordinate 8,013,533 downwards.
TAAACATTTTTTTTACATATTATAGAGCTTTTTGGGCGCAATAAGTCCCATGCTTTGAATACTTAATATGATGATGACTTAATATTATACTAAAAAATGCGATTTCAAATGATTACGACTTGTTTAGCATTTACAACAACAATATAAACCTAGAATATATCCATTTTAATGTTCAGATTTAGAACAGAATCGTTACTATGTAAAAGGTCCCGAAAGCCATACATTTTCCCAATTAATTTGTACATAATTATTTCCCACATAAACAATGAATGATATAATTTAGAAAAACCTGTATACCTAGGAGTTCCAATCATTATTAATAGGTATGTGAAGTTTTCAATCGACACCATAAAGCGTGAGACTGAGTCTGACTCTGTTTACTGATAAATAATAAGCATTGACGTAAATTAGGTGATAAAGATGGTGTGTGTTTTTTTTCATTAATTAACACATTCAATTCTAAAATACAGGTTTTAGATATCCCAGCTGATTTTAATGTCACAAAAAGACCGACGTTAATGTATGTGAGAGTGTGGCATATCCGAACATTTGATTAACATTTAAACTACATTCACTACATGAGTTTCCATGCGACTACTGTTTTCTGGACAAAAAACAGGTAGCTATTGTTCACGTGCATACAGATTGACCAATACACCCGCCTTCGTTTTGATTGTTTACGTTTTTCTTATTCATAGGAGCATAGAATGTCCATAATTTACATACGGAAATGGGTATCGGCCTACACTTATACGGACATAATGCACGGATAACGTCCGACTAAAAACTTTTGATATCTTATACACGGCGGGAATCACAATGCCTGAACATATTAAGCGCGTGTTGTATCAAATCATAAAGCTAAGTCACAAAGTAATTGATGCACCAAAGATTTTACGTGATTTCGGAAATCCATGGATATTTTCCATTAAAACAACTAGTTGATATGAAAACAAATTTATAAAAAAATGGCAGAGCCTTGCCTTAGTAAAAACAAACAAACCGACTTGAAATTTATTAAGAATTTTAATTTTTTTTTATTTTATTTTAAGTAACAGATTTATTATTGCATTTTTTTCGGTGATTGTGATTTCCGAAGACCTTAACTAGTGGTAAGATATTTGAATCCGTCCTGATACCGACCACTACACGATAGTGAAAAAACTATCATAACGACTTAGACAAGTATATCGCATTTCGGTTTCACCCCGTGCATATCCAGTTACATACATACATAAACTCACGCCTTTATCCGCGAAGGGGTAGGCAGAGGCGCCACCAGGACACCCACATTTCGCCTTGTATGTTCCGTCCAATGATGTGATAGGGGGCGAGCCTATTGCCATATCGGGTACAAATTCCTGACTCCGGGATGATTTTTTTTTTATTTTTTTTTATTTGATTTTGGGGTTTTCTATAATGAATAGAAAACCCCAAAATCACTTTGCCCGACCCGGGACTCGAACCCGAGACCTCAGCTTTGTCGTACCGTAGTACAACTACGCCACCGAGTATCTAGTTATACCGATAAAAGTATGAATTTCCGCATAGACTATTTAAAGAAATCTATTGTCCAAATCTTCCTATCAATTCACTAGGTGGGCCGTCCTAAAACGAGGAAGGATGTAAAACAATGAGTCAATAGTCAACACTCAAGACTCGGGGCTTTCCTCAAAGACTTCTTTACGAGTACAATGCGTAATGAGTGCATGTAATTACTTTTGCAAATGATTATCCTTATAGGCATTTGCATTCGAATTATCCTTGACGATAATCACAAGAATCGAGTTTTAAGTTCTAGCAATATATGCAAAATTTCCACATTTATGTTATAATATAAAAGTTACTACGCACTATATTTTATTATTATTCTTTCTTGCAAAACATATTTTTACCGTAAGCGAATTTATTTTAAGTTATTATTTTCTGTTGCGAACATAAAATAAAAAAAGTACTTTAATGCAACATGCATATGATTACAATTAGTTGATTTTTTACTTAAAACAAGAAATACCTCTACCTTAGTCAAGCACTAGTACAACATAAAGCAATGCTTATACTTTAAAGGTTAAATCAGGTGGCTTACTAGACTATCTCATGGATTGTTTTGTTTTTATTTCATTTTATTTATTTGGCAAAATAAACAATTTTACATTATTAATTAAAACATAATATAAATGAACAAAAGTGTATAGGCAAAATACATTTCACAACATTTTCCACGAATTAAATAAGCTTATGCTAAACAATAAAGAAGCGCACGACAATGATACAAATATTACAAACATTTGTCATATCAGTGGTATTGTAGAAGGCTCTACGATTGGTATAGCAACGCATTGGTAATTACGCAGATCTTTGAATATCATTGAGGTGGACCTATGTTCAGCAGTGGACTTACAAGCTTGTATGGGCAAGTGAAGTGTTAGTTGAATTCGTTGCAATGGACCAACGTGAACTAATTTGACAGTGGTTGAGAGAAGTAGATAAATAAGGGAAGCAGATAATCAACAGTAATAAAGAACTCTTGGAAAAATATGATTTCCTGTAGTGAATGGGTAAATTCTGGTAAATGAGGTAAGTATAGTATTTGTCTTTAAAATGTATTTTTCAATACCAATTAGGACAAAAATCGAACCAACAATTAATTATCCCAAACTAAAAGCGATCGAGACAGATGGAGGTGGCTCAGAACAACATAAACACGCATAAATAACATAAAAGGTATAATTGTTTTAATTGGTATAAGTTGAAACCCAAAGGTTACTCTGACGCATACATCGAGTAATTAAATCTGCACGATACAGGCTGCGTCACTATTCCCACACCCTTTTCTTTAATCCGGCTGTGCAGTTAGCGCTTTAAGCTTGATAAAGCAAGATATTCTGCACCCATTAACCTATTAATATCAAACGAATAACATTTATTTTTAAATATGGAACAGATAACATGTTTTAAATAAAATAATTCATATGTCTTGTAATCGTAAATATTAGATGTAATATTGATGCATGCGAGCTTCTCAAATTAACATGTAACTCCGTTAAAACTTTATATTGTATTGATAAAAGAAACATCTTTATACATGTCACCGTCAATTCGATAATAATACATTGGCTTGACAATCCTTCTTTTGTTCTATCTGGTGTAATCACGGCTAGTGCCCTTTTTCCTCTATATCACCCGTTCTTCAAGTCTCTTAGTAGTTAAAGAACTTAAAGCTAGCTAGTGTCTGACGTTATTCGCTTCAAAGGCCGAAAGTGAAGCGCTTTCAGCTTAAAGATACAAATCGGAAAGAACGATTATATGTAATTGCCTCGCAATTAGGACAAACCGTGCTTTGCAGCGTTATATCTGCATGCGCTAATTACGAGTTCAAGCGATAATTGCTGCATTGGGTCGAATTCGTGTCTTGTGCGGAACAAGCCTCAATCGAACTTTCAATGACGTTTAGTGTAATGGTAGGGGATATCAACATTACAAAGTGCAGCTTATACAACGGAATAATTACTATTCTATAACGTTTACTATTGGAACTCACAATTGACCTGTTTGAAATTATCGGATTTGTAGATATTATTAGTAGAGGACATGTTGGTTTCTTAGATTTACGCGAATGTTACACATTGAAATAAAACTATTTTATACGGATTTTATCGCGATATGGTTTAATTTTTAAATTTTTTAACTTCCCGACGTTTCGATTACTTCACAGCTTTCGTGGTCACGGGGCGGACTGAGGTAAACCAAATCACGATAAAATCCGTATAAAATAGTTTTATTTCAAAGAGGAAATGTTAATAGGTAGTAAGATAGGGATAGATAATTAATAGATATAGTTCCATATTAATATTGAAACCGGAACGAAGTAACAAGAGGTGTAGGTAAATATTAGCGCAGCGGTTGTGTTTTTGGCCCGGGGATTGTGGGTTCGATTCACGCATGCTCTATTATTTTGGTGGATGTACCCTTCTACCGCGCAAATCTCTGGTGTCCGACTGTCGACGTTATAACCATTGTAGAGGCGGCGTATTCAATTGACAAGCTGATGACGAACAGCAGCGTTATCAACGCAAGAAACATTCTGTTTTTGGATATGAAAACCGCTAGGAGTGGCGAAAATTGGAAAGGTCGAACAATGATTGTTGCTATTTCCTATTTTCAGCATTTGATGTCTTCTGACTAAAGATAATTACGATTAAAATGTTTGTATCGGCTACAGCACCTTGCGGTATCAAGGTGTTTTGCATACCTACATACGTTTATTTAGCCGCTCCTCAATGCAGAACAGATCCTAGCGTGAAGCAATGTCAAAAAACCAACGACTCGGTATTTAGACATTTAGAAAGGAGTACAAAATTAAAATGCGCTTTAAAAATACACGTTAACGAACACGGCCACATATTCTCTTTTCCTCGTGCATTACGTATGCTAACCAGGCACACACCGAATAAAGAAATTTGTGACCCCGCGATTATAGAATGAGTCATTTTAACAGCCGTTATTTGGCAATAAAAATATTCTTAAAGTAACATCATGGACTCTGTTTGCAAGTGAAACACATCATTATATTATGTTTACGTGAAATATCCGCTTGGATTACAAAATTACTGCAGATCATAAAGTTTGCGAAAGCAGGCACCCTGTCATGTAAGAATTTAAATGACATGACCTGAAGAATACTAATAGTTAATGGTAGAACAAAGAAAACGTAGAAATCCTAATGTTGCTACGAACCGTCTAGGTAGATTAATGATAATTTTAATTCCAAGGTTTGTTTGAATATTTGGCGTTTTATTTTCCCTGCCCCTATGGCGTACCCGTCCGTATCCTATATATGGGGGTGAGTTTTGTTAACAAATGTATTCAGCTATATCACACATAGTACCGTTTCCTCACTAAAATGTGCTGCCTGGTAGACCAACAACTCTTAGACGCGAGTATAATTTTTCTAAAACAAATATACGTCTCGACGCATTGTTAGAACCAGCGCTCTTAAGTTTTTATTCAGGTTTATGCTTTGAACTACATGTCTGTGATGCAAGGAAAACCTGGTAAGCAATAAAAAAATAATCACTACGTGGAACTTGATCTTCAGTGTAAATGTTCTTGGAGGATCAATATTAATTATCATCATCAACCTATTGTCCCCTGCTGGACATAGGCTCCCTCAAAGTAACGTCATTTCACCTTATCATTGACCTGTCGCATCAAGCACCTTTTCCAAATCGTCACTCCACCTTGCACACCATCATCATTATCATCAGAAGCAGGCTGTCTAATGCTGAACATAGGTTGCCCACCAAGCTTTTAAGCCATGAAAGCGCAAAAGCTCTGCAACCTTTATCAATTACCGAGTGCAATTTGTGGGTGTAAATTCAACACTCCATTTAATGTGCGTAGTTTTCATTCGAGAACTTATCTATAAATCCATATTACATTTTGTTTCCGCATCACATCATGTGGTAGCCATACTAAAATACTTGTTAAAATAATTCAAACACAAATTATTTAAGACTAAGCCTTTTAATAATTCTCGACGCATACAACAGTTACGTGAAACAGGATGTCTTACATTCGTATAACACTTAAAAATAATTTTTGACTCCTCAAATATACTTGAAACGTTATATTGCGTACACAAAAAAATATGCTCAAGTTGTAGCGATTTAAATTACTCCGAGATAATTTTACAAACACAATTTTTACAAATCGTTTTAACACGCAGTAACCATACAAAAGAAACAGTACCTACACCAGTACATAATTACTGTAAAAAACTCAGGTGGGTGGGATCATTTAAAAGGTAGTAAACAAAATTATTTCGACCCACGGAACCAATTAGTTCGGCTAGAATTAAATCGGACGTTGATTCGAAACTTTAAATTTAAAGCTGGTTTCTACAGCGGTCCACAGTAATATATTTATTGTATTTATTTTTGTATGTAAGCAAATATTTTCATAAAATCATCTACTTTGATTAGCATAGGATAGGATACTGCTAAAGGATTTATCTAATTATACAGTATTTAAATTGTTCAATCTTATTAACAGTAATTATTAATTTAAAGGTTCAAATCTTATAAGCATATTTCTAGCATATACGCTTCGATCCTTATACGCATTTGTTTCCGCCAATGTTTCTTGAGTCTCCAGCAATTTTGCTCGTAACAAGAAACTAAAGCTGTTTTTTCACCTATCTTCTTTATTTTAAACATTCTGTAAGTGAATACAATAACTTAACTATTGTCAAATCTAACATTGCAGAGTAACACCCTTGTTATTGTTAACTTTTCAATATAACATTCGATTTTAATACTTGCAACTGTTCAATTTTCTGTACACCTTTTTCCAGCTATAACCGTAAATATACTGAAAATCGCAGCGTTCCTAGGTTTTACTCTAGAAAAAGTGTCGTATACTCTATTCATAGTGGAATAGGCCACAATGTATCTCACATGTGCTATACTGGAAATTGCTTCACGTATTTAGAATGTAATAAAGTTATATATATGGAAGCACGGTCGTGCGCAGCTGTCTGTGTCCGCCTTAAAACCTTGCACGCCAAGTAAATGTGAATAATTACGTATTTAATAACGCTTTTGTTCTCGAAGAGCCAACGAGGAAATTCAAGTAATTCAATTGTGTTTAAAACTGTTTAATTCGAGCCGGGGCAACATGCTCGCTTTGCTTTCTAGAACGACTTTGTAAGTCATTTAGGCTTAAGAGGCGTGAAATTTTGTGAAAATTAAAGAGAAATGTCTTTGATGTGTGTGAAGCTATTGTATTTTTATGTTATTGCTAGGTTAGGTTTGTGGCTGTGAAATCATAAAATCGTAATTACATAACTTCAGACCCCTTATACAATAATAAATGAAAATGTATTTTTACCTAATTTCCGCGTTTTTCAATTCTAAATACCATAATATTTAATATAATATTTCTAATAACACCTATCCCTTTTTGGGCGAAACTTTTTAAACGCGCCCCCAAAACTTTTGATACCTTCGCTAAAAATTCAAAACATTAAAACAGCGAAGCGGAATTTAAAAAATCATCCAATGAATCAAATTTATTACTAGACGGGGGCTATAGTTAATCTGGGCCAGGAAATTAAACGTGGAATTACCATAATTGATACGGTTTGGGTGTATCGGCGCGGAAAACTGATCGCCTTTATAAGCACTTTCCAAGGGTGTTCGCGAAACTCACTAAGATTTCTTTAATGAACATCGCTAGAGATTGAATGATAAAAAAGCTATTATCTGTATAATAGCGTTTGGGAATTTGCCATTTTAAAATATCTAATTTTGTTACCTTTTATGTTATCAATTAAATTTTGTTTTGATAATGATATTTGTCGCAGTGAGTGAGAAGCTTAAAAAAAAAGCCGTGGGTTTAATATCCGCATCAATAAAATATATGTTTGTATTTCTTTGGGTGTCCGAAGAACGTTAAAATTGCCGAACTTCAGAAAGATTCAATACATCTGTCATTACCTTTGTAGGTATGTAGCATACCTAAACTCCAATATAATTTCGTTTGATCCATCAAATAAAACTAAAGTCAAATCAAACTGTTATAAGAAAATATAACAATATCAATAGTTAAGGAAACATCGCAATTAACATGCATTATGTAAACACTAAGCCCATTTATCATCCCAAAGAAGGGTCAAGATGACCATCTGCCCAAAACGAAATCATTAAAATTTCATTACAAAATTACTAAATATGAAGCAACAAACAGTGATTAATATCGACACGCGTCAGCAATAAAAATACTTAACCCTAACTATTCGTTGTATTAAATGCCTTGTTCGAATTAATCAAATCATTCTAAAGATTCTTATCTGTGTGAGAGTGTATCTTAGAAATTAGAGCAGGAGGGAGCATCAATTGTTTTCTTTCGCCCACGGCCGCATGCCGCAAGGTTTGTTGTTATTTTTTATTGTATAGATATAACGGAGTGTAATCATCTCATTGTGTGAGCTAAGATGCATCTTACTGGTGCAGATGCAAGAAAGTTATGGAATTAAGGGATTGTGATTGACCAAGTAATAGTTGATTGCAAAAATCACACGAAACTTTTTGATGCAAAAATATTTGTTTATAAAATATATATTTTTTATTCTTCTTAGAGATATTTATTGTTTTGTAAAACTTATTATACTATATTCATTATTTTTAAGAAATCCTTTGTAATTTCTATCGGCATGTGTTTTTTTTCTTAAATCCTCTTAGTCCGCTCCGTATTTACCAACATTAACTGTACCTAACGAATAAATTCATCATCCTCAAATATCACTTCAATAATCTTCACCTTTACCTTCAAACCGATGGTACGAGTCCTCATCCTATACTTTCCAACGTCCGTACCAACAAAGATACGATAAAACAACAAATGTTTCTTCACCTAACGAATCTTCCCCGGCATAATGAGCACGACAATGTAAAGTGGCACTGTATTTACATAATGTCAACTAAGTAGGTGTATAAGCGTCACTATAAGAACACACTAGGACCGTACCATCGTTATTAATCGAAGTCCCGAGGAATGCTATTGTTGTTGCCCATGTGTATTTTTTAACTGATGTTTCAGCTTGATTGTATCTACGATTATGACAGGTTGATAGGAAAGCCCTTGTTTCTGATCAAAGAGTGGTTCATAATTCGTCGAATGTAAGTTCTTTGCTTATTCAGTTGTGGGGTGTTTTGATACTCAAAATTGTAGTGATTGATGATTCTACAGTTATTAGTGGTAAAGAAGAAAGACATGAGGTAAAGGTTGGTTTTATTCAAATATTTGAAAGAACAAATTAATGCAAAATTAATTGAAAATAATTTTAATTTAAAGCTTATTCTTCGCGCGCATACAATCCGCATTTTATTGCTAGATATCAAAGGATGTACGTGTGTTTAAGTGTTTAACGGTAAAAGTCATATCCAATGTGCTGCGATGCTATCTGCTTTAAACATTTAATTGCCACAATAAACCTTCTCATATTTTAAAAAGCCACACACTCCTTTGAAATTTCTCAATGCTTTATGGAACAAGCGTTTTAAACAGACACAAAAATTAATAAATAAATTATACTTAAATTTATAATTTTTAGAAGCGAATGTCAAAGAGTAAAGAAGATCGTTTATGAATACAATGGTACCTATTGGATCGGGTGGATCGACGCCCCGCTGCGCGACCGTGCGCTCACCACACAAAATGAGATAAAAACTTAAATAAAATCCTTATGTAAATTAAATTTGTAGATCTTCGTATCTCGGAAGATAATAAATAATTTTCAAAGTGACAATATAAGTTTGGTTAGGCTTCGAGGCAGCCAATGAAACATTTTGGAGACGTAATCAGAAACAAAAGAGTCGAATCGCGATGATATTATAAATGTCAAACGGAGCATTTAGCTTATTAATGGGATAACGAAGATGGAGGTGTTTTAAAAAATAATATTAAAACACTGTCTTATGGTCGTTTTTTATTAGATTATACTTATGTCTTTCTAGTAACGAAACAGTTTGTAGTAAATATATCAGAATTAAAACCGTATTCTGAATCTGTTTAAAATGGCAATGGCGCGTGCATAAAAAATCATATAAATCAGTATAGGCAAATTTAATCGACAGTAACAATTCTTGATGATTTTTATAAATCTTATAATAATAAAGCTGAATAACCAATCAAAACAAATAGCCCCTTTCTAATATCAAGTATTGAGATGTTACGATGCAAAGCGGATGAAATATCATCCAAAGACGAAATGAGCATCAGTTATAATTCGTCACAAATCAAACTGTAATCCAACAGAGTTGTATCAACAACACACCAAACAGATTTACTGTCCAATAAACATATTTAATTTATTACCAAACGTAAAACGAGCCAAGGGCCGATTATAAACGATGATGTTAACACTATTTTAACTGGCGTGCTTAATTGATATTGACCTAATTTGGATTTCTTTAAGACAAAAGTTTGAGAGGAATTTCTACGATCATATGAGAGTAATGGTAGGGCTTGGTCGGCTGAAATTTTAAAGAAAACAGCAAGGAGAATTTTGCACCTGTAAAAACCGATGTGTAGATACTGCCTTAGGTGGTTGATTATGGTGATGAGAAATGTGGTGATAAAACGGTTTTTGCAAAAGGAACAAATTAATGAGAGTGTTAGAGATGAAGGTAAATAACGTGCTCCAAGACTGTTACTAGTAGACAGTGACATCCTAATTGCAACTATCGTAATCGGATATTAAAATATGACATTCAAATAAAATATTGAAATTATTAATTTAAACAAGAAACGTAAAATAAAACTGATATGGCTTGTAATCACGCGAGAGATCCGTTAAAGTGGCGATGACAAAAAAATTAACAATTATAATAATTACAACGAGCCAGCTTTATTTATTGAAATGGGTATTAATTAAGCAATATGTTACACCTTATTAAATGAATATTTATGTTATTAATTTTTGACGTGCAAATGAATACACGGAAAATTTTATAAAATCCGATGACTTAATCGAAGAAAAATCTATTATTAACATGTTTAAACTCTGTACAAGGAATGTTGATAATTAACTCAATGATTTATGATTAAAAAATAACAATTTAAATATCAGATTTTGTTTTTACTATTATACCATAATTCAGCTAATTTTTATTGGCGCGTGGCGAAATTTGGAACTACAAACAAAATTTTAAAAAATCCACTTAACTCATTGTTTTAGATATATTTTTTTAATATAATCAACAAGCATTTATACTCGTAATCAGATAGTATTAACATGTCTATTATAAGAAAATGTGAAGAGAGAAAAACTGTTCCTAATATCTTGACAACAGCAGGACAACAACGCCCTCGGACGCCAAAAGACCGTAGACGATCTATATCTAGCTTTATGTATTTTGACACCTCGATGTCACCTTATTATCTTAATTGATCGAGGATTACCAATGTTTATGTTATGGGACAGATACTTTAGTCCATTAGCGGCTGCCCATATATTATGGCCTTTTCAATTCATATTTAAACCGGCAAGTAACTTAAAATTAGTATCTGCTCATTAGATATTACTCGAGTCATACATTTGAATATTCATCGGGAATATGATCCTTTAGAAAACCGAAAATGGAGAATCAAGTTTCGTTGAAGATAAAATTATCTCTTAGATAGCATGAAATAACGTATCTATAATAATATTATGTGTTCTTTTGTGGGACACAAAATGGCTTAATATTAATAGTTGAATTATATAATAAGCAGTCAATTTAAGCAATCTGTTCAGTTTTTACCAAAAAATAATAAGTGGCCTATGAAACTCTCGAAGGCTCAATTTACATACATACATAAACCCACACCTGTATCCCAGAAGGGGTAGGCAGATGCGCCACCAGAGCATCCACATTTGGCCTTGTATATTCCGTCCAATGATGTGATAGGGGGTGAGCCTATCGCCATATCGGGCACAATTCCTGACTCCGGGCTAATAATGAATAGAAAAAAACAATATCACTTTGTCCGACCCGGGACTCGAACCCGGGACCTCAGCTTTGTAGTCGTACCGTAGTACAACTACGACACCGAGGCAGCGAGGCTCAATTTATCCACCCAAATGTACCCAAATCTCAATACTTACTTGTAAGATCCCTAAAAATACAGCCTCCGTAGCGCAGTTGGTTAGACACCGGTTGTGAAACGAGAGGCCGCGGTTTGATCCCCGCACCGAGACAAATGTTTGTGAGGCCCACAAATATTTGTCTCCGGTCTGGGTGATTGTGAAACCGAAAAGTCTCTCGTAGTTTCTGATACCTGCGACACAAGACTTAATTGATCTTAATGAGGGGTCAGGACTATGTATGTGACTGTTGGGTGTATTTATTTATTAAAAATCAAAAGACCAGCAATCTGCATTGTCAGTGTAATGGATTTAAGACAGACCCCTTGTCAATGGGTATTATTATCATATTTTACTAGTGTTGGTCTGGTCTCAGGTATGTGAGAGGCCGCCTAGGTAGGTACCACCATAGGTATTTCTCCCACCAAACAGCAGTGTAGATGCACTGTCGTGTTCCGGTTTAAAGGAAATTATAGCCAGAGTAACGACTACTGGACATATAGAGACTTAACATCTTATGTCTCAGGATGGTGAGAGCAATGGAATGCCAAGCATTGCTTTTTAATTCATGGTGTGTGTTGGTTTGCTACTGTTCATGAGCGGTCGTATCGATTACAATCAGGGGAATGGCATGCTCGTCTCGTCATACATTGCAATAATAAAAAAATAATTCACATAAATTGTGATTCCACAGGAGTGCCGTATGATTTATAATTAATCGTGTGTGAATAGTGTTAAAATCAACTTGAATTAGCATAACGAATGTATAATTAAAATACATATCTCATTAGTCTTTTAATTTATGATTTATATTACAATCATAATCATGATATTAACATAATCAAAAACGGATGTCTTCACATACATTTTGCCAGGTTACGAATATTTATGTACTACGGAAAATAATAAAAAGACGACTTGGGTACAGTTGATTACATATTGTATATAATCAGGATATCCGATCCACTTTTGAACATAGAACGTTTATAAACTTTTCTAAAATGTTCTAGAAATGAATCGGCGACCTTTTTAAGTACTTTTTTTAACCGTTTATTATACATTTTTTTTATATTTGGATCCACCGCCGAATAATAACTTTCTCTAACCGATGGATATTCTATTTGCAATATGCCGTGTTAGAAACACGGTGCACTGTAGTCACTTGTTATGCCGGAACAAAACAAGATATTATTATAAATTCAGGTATTTCTTTGATCTGTTTTTGCTTGGATCCTGCTCCAATTTTCTCACATTTTAATGAACATAAATTAACATTCAACAACTCCAAGCAATTAATTTAAATCAATTTAAAAGCATGTTTAAAATATTAACGTGGGAATCGAAATCATCTAGATTCTAGACAAACAGCGTTTTTCATTACACATTTTCGTTTTATATGTTTATTTTACTTCAATCATCAATAAATTATCCAAGCTACTCTCCGAATAAATTAGGAATATGTTTACTATCTAAAGATAACTAAAGAAAGATTAATATATTTAATTCAAATAAAACAATCAATTCAAATGTATCCGGGATTAGAAATTAATACACAGGTAATGCATTATATTATGACAACACGGTGGCCGGACCAACACCTCTGTTTCCAGCCTTATTTATTGTATTGAAGCTTTTCTATCTAACTACACCGGACCACCGACGGCGTGAAACAATGCGTTCCGCTTTGCACCGAAATTAATTTATTCATTCACATTGAGCTCGATAAATGCAAATCAAATAATTTTATTTAAAATGCCGGTAATATCTCTAATGATTATATCACTGCAAGATTTTTTAATACGTTACAAATATTTTAACGATCGATTATGTTAAGTTGATCGTTCTGGTGGTCGTTTGGGATTTCACGATCGTAGATTTGTGGATATTTGAGGCTGTCTTCGTTAATTAGGCATGCTAATGTACATACATATTCATTTGTTAATATAAAACCGAGTGTTTAGAATTTAAAAATAGTCAATATTCCACTTATGAATATAAACGGCAACTTCATTCTTCAGATAACATTGTATAACAAATACAATATTCATATTAGAAACCATTGTGACGTTGCGTTTGACCCGCTGTATAATTATAGCTATTTTTGATCGAGAATCCTGTATTTATCAAGATATTTGATGCATTACATAATTTATTTTATTATAATGTGCTCTAGAATTCGCATTCTTAATAAAATGTATTGGGTTGCATTCCAAAAGATAATTATTGCAAAATCTAGTGAGAATAATATGTTAATTACTTGCTTACATCGCTTCTATGGTAATATTTTATTTTATTTATTTAAATTTTTTATGTATACGTTTGTGATTACAAATGTGTTAATGTAGTATTTATGTAGCTTTTTAATGGTATTATATTTTGTTTTTTTTGCACCATCATTGACTTCTAATTAAGTTAATATCCATGCAAAAGTTGCCCGGAAGAGATTTATCTTTCTGTTAAGATTATCATTTTTTATACTACACTTATAGCTTCCATATTTAAATATATTGACATTATTGTTTTTTTTGTTCTAGTTTTTATGGTGCATATTTTTTTCTTACAATTTTATTGCCTCGATCACAATCAGCGTGCCAAAGTAGAACAAACCAATTTGAATGAGTCGCCCTTGGCGTCCACTTATCGAATGATTGTTTTCGATGGCGCGGACATTACTGACCTCTCCACTTTCGACTACCAACCTCCACACAAATAATTAATGTATGATTGACGAGAAAGACGCACTCGACGCCCGATCGCCGCCTCCACTCATTTACCCCGCAGAACAATGTGACATACAGCCAACAAAACCCAATATTTATCGTGCCAAAGAAAATATTCATATTTGTTTATCATTACCCAAGGCCCTTAGCAACGTCCAAGTTATTATTATAAATAAGGCGCCAATCAAACGCTAAGCGTTTTAATGTATTTTCTTTATTAGCGGAACAGAACTAGCTTCAGGCGATACTTCGAATAACCGATTGTGTACAAGCCCTGTAATGAACAGTGTGTTATGCTGTAAAATAACAGGTCATTATAATAAAAATCATTATGTTGCGGGTATGGCACGGGCGCATCTGCTCACAATATTTGCATAGCCGTTGATTGGGATGCAAGATTAATTCCTATAATATTTTTTGTCTTGATCATCATTTAGGTGCAATCAGGCGGGTGGAGAAAAAAATGATCATTATCATACTTCAGCCCTTAAGCTATTTTTTCAGACGCCAAACAAAGGGGTGCTTGCTTGTTATTAGGTTAGGGGCGATAATGTAATGCAATTACTTTTTTTCGGTAAAAAACTTAGAAATTCATTATTCAAATCCGCCAGCTGAGCCAACGAGGAATATTTATTAGAGCTTATGGTTTTTTGCTGTTATTTACAATCTGTCGATACACAAGGAAGCAATGTACAAATCTGCATAATTAAAATGACAATTAATAATAATCTAGCACTTTTAATGATAAAATACGTAATATCAAAATCCAATTAATACAAAACAAATACAATATCGGTATGTACACAATTTGAACGTAAGCCGTATCCCCAATCCACAGCCCCCTAAGAATAAACAAGAAAAATTCATACAGTGACTTATCACTTCATCTGGCAACAGTAACCCTCGTTGCAAGGGCATCATTAGACGAAATAAGACCATTAGCAGTCCTTTCTCTTAGCATTCGTGAAAGGGTTAAATCGGCGCTCGGAGCACAATGGCTTTATTCTATTACGAGCCGCTTACACGCGCGATGTAATAAATATGAATGTTGAACAACGTGGATTATGCTCCTTTGCCGGGGGTCAAAATATTTGAATATGCGTCGAAACAATTTGTGAAGGGTTAATTGGCAGTTGGGAGTCGCTTTGTGAAACTGCGCGCGACCGCTGATGAATAATATCTTTGTTAATACATTCGGTTGGGTATAAATGTCCGCGCTTAATTTAGTTCTATGATGTTCTATTATGTGTGAGTTAGCTACTTGCCAAATAAAGGTCTATAAAATTCGTTTTGCGAGGCAAATGTTAACGTGTACAAATATTCGTTTTGGATTTCGGGTACAAAAAGTCCTCGCTAGTTTCTAATACGCCCGACACAAGACATATATCTCATATTTTATTTATTGTAATTAATTAATCTTTAATAATTACAAAGTTTCTTTTTTAGTTTAGTTAACTCGTTAGTGCAATTTGCATAAATCAATTCCATTTTAAACACAAATCAATACACACAAAAAAGACAAACAAAACTACGAGCATCGCGTCGCAATATCATCAAATAACACGTCCATTCCCATATTCACAGTGCTCTTTAAAATATTGAAATAAAAATATAACATTGAAAACATCAACAAAGACACGAAATGATTTGAGTGCTCTCGAAAATCCCCTGCTAGGTCCGCTATCACGGCCCAACTGGTTCCCGTATAATAATTACCGACAGAATCAACGTCAGCACCGATGGCTAATTACAAAGAGCTGAATGGGGGCTTTGCCTAGTGAAAAGAGTAAAAAAAAAACAATTATATACGATACAGTGGCCGCCGGAGTGGCCCGGTGCGCGATGTCACATCTGTTCCCGGCCTAACCCCGCGGATTAGAGCGATAATTATTCTGCAGCATAATTATTGGATTTTAGACTTAATAGTGACATTGTTATTTGGTCAAATGTTTGTGATTATTCCAGTGTTATGGGTTTATAATTATTTACGCAGATGTTAAAAGTACTAGCTATTGTATCCACGTATTTTGGTGTATTTAAAATAATTAATATTTTATTATTAACGGTTAGTAATTTACTTTGTAATTATATTAAAAATGAAATAATAGAAGCTAGTCAAATTATCTCGAGCGTATTTGTAAATAAAAATAATTTATTTCAAATAATTCACAAATGATAAATTCTAACAAAGACAAAGACTTGTGTTAGTTATGATGGTTTGAAGCAAAGTCAACTGACGTTGCGATGTCCATGGCTTATATACTATTCTCTTGTGAGAACCGTCTACTTGATACTCTTGGTATTCGCCACTGGTACATCGAATACATTAAGTCAGTTCAGATGAAGCAGCTATACAACTCCTTATTGACCCATTAACCCTGAGGGTTTAATATAGGGTATAAGGTGGCAGGTCGCATAACTCCTCCCTCCTTAAGTACGAAATCATTTCCTGAAACACTTTTCGGATGATGATTTCGGACACATTTTGACAATATAAATTTTCTATTACTAAACACGAAATACAACAATACAAAAATCAATATGAGGTAAAGTACAATAGTTCCTATGCTAACACTGTGTATATTCACTGGTGGCATTTGCCCTTCGTCTTTTATCACTTCACTATCACTTTGTAGAACACGAGACAACACCCGTAGATCTTCCATATTATAGTTGTCCAGGTTGACGGAAGTCCTCTGGAACTCTGGATGCTCAGCAACACTCGGTAGGTGAATAACAGGCATCCTGTGAAGTGTGATCTGGTTTCCATTAATATAACGTTTCCTCAACGTCATTTCTCCAATTTTTACCTCACAGTTTGTGTTTAGCGTAATAATATACGTGCCCAATATTTTATACTGGCTTATATTGTCATCACAATATTCCATAATGAACATTTCAATTTCGGAATATACTATCCACACATCTGTTTGTATGGTTTTAATTTTAAGTTTGCTAGCTTTCACTGGCAATTGCAAACATGAAGTTATATTAGTAGAAAACTTCATTAAATCTGCTATACATGCGTCGTCATTACTAGGCGACACGTTGCTCTCGTAGCACAAGTATATCTGTTCATCTATTTCTCTGCATGACTCCTTGAGCTCTAATGCTTTCAACCCTTCCATAAGGATAAAGGAATGTTTCGGAATAATGAGGAATGTGTTATTCCGGATTGGATTGAACATAGGAAAGGGATGTAGTTGGTAATAGTTATACACTTTTAATTGAACCGTAGGAACTGATAATATAAAAATTATTTGTTTGCCTTTGATGTAAGCCTTAATATCTATACATCTTTCAATATTTGCAAGATTCTCTACAGTAACAGGTAATATTAATTTATCTACCTTTTCTACATCTCTCAATATATAATATAATTCACTAATATTTAATAGTGACTGATGAACGATATTAATTCTACTAAATGCTATTATAGTTTCAATTTCACTTAATCTTGTAAGTAACAACTGAAAATTATGGATGAGTATATTAAAAGTATTTATAACGAATTCTTTACTTCGTTGAAAATATGTTTTATTTAAATATAATTCAATTTCATCCATATTTTTCTCCAACATAATAAAATTATTCCTACTAGAATTTGTTAAGTTAACTAATGAATCCACTATTTCAGAGACAATAGTCATTTTATTGGAGATAGCATTTTGCTCAGATTGAACTTTACTCAAAATTTGTTCATATCTAATTGCGTCATCATTATCCATATTTCCTGTGATAGCTTTAATAATTGTTCCTAAAGGATTAAGTATTCCTCTTTTAACCCTAATATTCGGAATTAACTGCTCATACTTTTCTACAGTTATATTTCTTATATATTCTGCTTGTAGTTTAATGTCTACAATGCTACCATCTAAAATATGAATATCTAAGTTTTTATCTAAATATGAATTTACTTCTCCATATTTAATAAAATTATATTCCAAGTTTTCATATATTAATTGTAGATCTAAAATCTTAACTATTTCCCAGTTATATAAACTAAGGTAAGCACGACCTTCTTTTACTGGAAGTATACCTGGGTTGGCTTCAATTTGCTGAAGTTGAAGTGCCAGGTTTTGGACTGCTTGGATGATTAAGAGAAGGATGTACCTGTGGAGGACGTTTTATATCTTTAATAGGTACCCTTTTATCTCTATCTTTAGCTTGGACCATAACAGTATTTCTAATTATATTTTCTGTTATTTTGGCCTTTTGATAGCGAGGTTTATCCTTGCTACGCCTTATATTTACTCCTTTTATGAAAACTGTATCGCCGGGTTTAACGTCGAATTCTTTTTCGCCGCCCCGCTTTTCAATAATCTTTTCTTTAATCCCTAACATTCTATCTGTTAAGTAATTATACAAATATTTTGTCCTCTTGGAATGTACTGTCACAATATCAGATGATTTCTTGGATTCGCTGCTATTCAGCGATGGTACAGGATATGTAAATACGGATTTTTCTAATTCATTAATCCTATTTATCCTATTCATCCTATCTTCATCATCATCATCTGATGATATTATTACGGGAGAGTTACTATTTTGTCTTTCCCTATTCATTCTATTATATTCGTGTTCAATTTCTTGAATCACCGCCTTTATTCTCGGATCATCGTCCGTATTAACTAACATAGATTGACTATCATTATCAATTGCGTTAATTTTTATACGCGATAACGCATCTGCGTTACTATTTTGTTTGCCAGGCTTATGCTTTATGTCAAAGTCATATTCTGCTAATCTCAACTTCCAACGAGTTAGCCTACATCCTGGTTCTTTTAATGAATTTACCCATACTAACGGCCTATGGTCACTTATAACAGTGAATTTCTTCCCATATAAATATGGCCTAAAATGCCTGCATGCCCATACTACTGCTAATAGTTCCTTTTCTATAGCACTGTAGCGGGTTTCTGCACTATTTAAAGTCCTACTCGCGAATGCAATAGGCTTATCACTTCCTATCGGACCCTGTGACAAAACTGCACCTAACGCAAAATTAGAGGCGTCCGTAGTTAATAGGAATGGCTTTGAGAAATCTGGAAATTGAAGTAAAGGTGCATTAGTAAGCAACTCTTTACATTTCTCAAATGCATTTATATACTGCTGGGTTATGATCACTTTATTTCTCTTTTTCAAACAATTCGTAAGAGGTTGAGTGATTTTTGAGAAATCTTTTATAAACTTACGATAGTAACCTACTAGTCCAAGGAAACTTTTTATTTCCGTTGGTGTCTTAGGCAAAGGAAATTTTAAGACTGCCTTGATTTTATCATCATTTGGTTGAAGACCATTTTTTGATATTGTGTGACCTAAATATAAAACTTCTGTTTTTAAAAAGTCACATTTGTCTAAAGTTACTTTTAGATTCATCTCTCTAAGTCTGTCAAATATTCTCTGCAGTTTGCAAAAATGTTCCTGCAAGTTTGACGAATATACTATAATATCATCTAAATAAACTAAGCAATCGACACCTATTAAACCACGCAACACATTATCCATTGTTCTCTGGAATGTGGCGGGTGCCGTTTTTAAACCGAATGGCATTCGTATGAATTCGTAGTGTCCCGACTGTGTCGTGAACGCTGTTTTTGGTTGGTCCTGTTTTTGGACTTCTATTTGGTGGTAACCGCTAGCTAGATCGATTGTGGAGAAATATTTCGCATTACCGAACTTATCGAATAAATCTGAAATATTTGGTATGGGATATTTGTCGTCTATCGTCTTTTCGTTCAGACGCCTATAGTCTATGACCATCCTATACTTTTCTTCTCCGGAAGCATCTAGTTTTTTCGGAACCAAATGGACAGGTGCGCTCCACGGTGAGTGCGATTCCTTAATAACATTGTTCTGTAACAAGTTCCTAACCTGTCTCTCTATTTCCTCATTCTCCTTATGAGAATGCCTATAAGGACGGATATATACGGGATCCTCATTGGTAGTCCGTATACTATGTTTTACCTGACTTGTAAAACTTAATGGAATGCCATCATTTTGAAAAATGTCTTTATACTCAAAACATAATTTTTCTACCTGACATTTTACCTCATTATTTAAATGACCTAGTCTAAGTTTTGAAAGATTTACTTCCAACAACTCATCTATAGTTGGATCTATATCCATAAATTCTATAGAGTTATTCCCTATTTGCGATACAACATTATATACCATTGGTATATTCGCATTTTTTACTTTTAAGACCTTGTTGTTAAAATCAACATTTGCCTTTAGGTCTTGTAACAAGTCTGAGCCTAATAATCCATCGTATTTCTTATCTACTTGATAAATATAAAACTTGTGTATCAAGTTCGTATTAAAAATCACTGGAAGCGGAATCTGAGCCACCGTATCATGCTCGCTACGACCATGAGTACTAATTACTTCGAATGGTTCGTTGTATAAATACTTACGAAAGTATTTAAACGCCTTGTTTGGGCTTAAGAATGAGCGAGAACTACCCGTATCAATCATGAATTTACCTAACTTTGGTATATTAATATACGGTAGTTTTATCATGTTATCAACATTATTATAATCTATCCTGGTGGGCTGTCTGAGGCTCCCTTTATAAAATTTCCTACTAGCTTATTATTCCTCACAGTTCGCATTGATACGTCTTGTACCTGATTTTGCGACTGTGGGATGCCAAACTTAAATTGCTGTTGCGGATTTTTCTTGAAAAATCCAGACCTTTTATAGTTATTCACATATTGTGGAAACTGTTGCGGTCTTGGTTGGAAATTTACAGGATTTTTGAATTGAAAGCCCTGTGGCTTTTGATTTTGCCCTCCAAATTTAACTTGAGGTTTCGGCAAAATATTATTATGCTCCTTAAATTGTGTTTTATTATATTCAGTTGTTACACAATTTTTAGGTGCTTGTGGCTTTACACATTTATTTTTAAATTCCTTTTGGAAATTAACTTCTTCCATTACGATAGATAATGTATCCTCCAGATTTGTGGACTTACTTAATCTCACAAATTGGATTAAGTTCTCAGGCAAGTTGTATATAAAAACTTTATGTGCTAAGTTATTATATATTATCATTTTTGACGCCTTAATACCTTCGTCCGTCAAAAGATTTACTTTTGCTATCAAAGAACTCCTAACATTTTGGATTCTGTGACACAATTCGATAAACGATTCGTTTAAATTTATTTTAATGCTTTCTAGCTCCATGGCTATACATTCTTCTGACCTACTGTCACCAAAATGCTGAACTAATAGTTCCCTTAATAAATCCCAAGATGCTACATTCTGTCTTTCACTGAGTAATACTGCGGCCTTTCCCGTCAGTCTACTTGTAACACTGTGAAACACATATGTTTGCTGAGCTACACTGTTATCGCCTCTAAAGCTTCTGATAACGTACTCACATTTATTTAAAAATAGACTAAGCAACCGTTCGTCGCCGTCATATCTAGGGATGATTTCGATTATCTCCCGTGGGATTAGCTGTATTTGATTCATTGTTTTAATAAATAATGCACATACAACACAAAAACACAATGATATCAAAGGCAAAAATAATTAATTCAAATTATTTTTCTACGTAAAATTGGCAATGTTAGTCCAAGATTACGGCGCTATTTTGTGGATTTCCTAATGAAAGGAAAAACACGCCTTTTTAAAAATTGGCGATTTTCAGTCCAATTAAAAAGGAAGGAAAGCGATAGGAAGGAATGAAAGGATTTACTCACTTGCTCTTTCTTCCCATGCTGGAAATTGCTTCTTTATCACTTGTTACGTACTTGACTAATTTATATTTTTGTGGTTCGCGGATTATTTATCTTTAGCGTTGGTAGTACAATTCGGCGACCTATTTTTGTGCCCCCTTCCGAACCTACTTTTAACGCGATATTAAATCCGACCCGACTGCGCCAGTCAAATTATCTCGAGCGTATTTGTAAATAAAAATAATTTATTTCAAATAATTCACAAATGATAAATTCTAACAAAGACAAAGACTTGTGTTAGTTATGATGGTTTGAAGCAAAGTCAACTGACGTTGCGATGTCCATGGCTTATATACTATTCTCTTGTGAGAACCGTCTACTTGATACTCTTGGTATTCGCCACTGGTACATCGAATACATTAAGTCAGTTCAGATGAAGCAGCTATACAACTCCTTATTGACCCATTAACCCTGAGGGTTTAATATAGGGTATAAGGTGGCAGGTCGCATAACTAGCTATGTCAAATTAAGAATGTCATCAAAGAATTAAACATTTAAAACTGTTTTTTTTACGTACATAGAGTACGTGTAGTAGATGTAAAATTTCAACACCAAAACCCAACCGATCAATCTAGCTTAAAAATAGAAAAAAGTCGATAATCTACAATCGGTAAACAGTAACTTATGCGCTGTCTGATCTTGTTACTACACGTGATCATCATCTGCCTGCGACTACCTAAAAAAAAATTATATCGAAAATATACTCTATTGACAAACACAATTACCATGCCAAAAGATACAACTATCCATATAAAACTTAATGCAGAATGAAACGTTTACAAATATCCAGCTAAAAAAAGATTCAACTAGAATCGATTCAACATCAGATGTAGGAGTAATATTAATGAGAATGACAACTGTAGGAATCCTTAGTGCAGAATCAACAAGTGCGATATTTCGTGATTACGGTTAGCGCACTCAAGAAACAACAACTCTTTTAGCCTTACTCACCCTACGCATACGGTCACGCGCCAAAGGGTTCGTGCCTTTGTTTCTTCGAGTGAAAAAGAATTAAATCTAAAATGATACTATCGATTTCAATGCACGATGTAATTATTGTGATTCGACTAATTGTTGCGTCGAGGGGCTTCACGTTTTGTTTTGAGTGCAATCTCACTTTGACTGTGTTTTCGCATGCCATATTGAAATTGGAGTGTTTGTTCTTTGTAGAGTTCCTAGCATTTACTGTGGCAGTTGATTTTCAACCCTTTTATGTGATGTAAAAAGTTTTTATTCATAACGTTTCCGTGTGCGTTTTAAACAGATTTTTTTACGTCAGTTCACGCTTTTATTTATCGGACCGTGATTTGCTTTTAGTTGATGAATGTTTTAAAAATCTAATATCTTTTTTGCCGGCGTTCGATGCGCGAGTTTTAACGCTGTTTGTTTTTGCGATTTTTGGATTCAAAATCCAACGGTTTTCAATTACCTTAAACGCTTTGATTTGTTAAATAGGTTGGTGATACTTACAAAAGTATCAAATGTCATCTGAGTTTTTATATGGACTTTGTCTTTCTTTAACTGATGTTGCGTGACATTAAGCAAATCTTAGCTATAGGCTGGTAGTGATCACATAGCGGTTAGAGATTTTTAAAAGAAAATTGTATTTCGAGTTTTTTCTTGAGACCCGATATTCGTACCTAAAGAAATTTTATGCAAGAGCTGTTTCTTTTTGCTTAATATATTCTGCTTTAATAAATATAAAATAATCTGAAAACGAATTGTTTGTTCGCGAACTAGCATCTAAAGATATTTCACCCATCATAGAAAAACCGGACAAAATACGTTGCATTGCAAGACAGGTCCATAAATTCGCGATATAATTTAACTTGGTAACTACATAGAAATTGCGTTCAAAATCCACACGAACGCGTGTAGACAGCAAAAGGGTTTCTATTTTAGCATTCATATCGTACTTTAATTACACATTCGAATGCAAATGTATATGCGAGTGCCGCAAAGATTCGTTCGTATATTTTACCAATAAATATGCATTCATGCGTGCTCCTGTACACTGACAGCACTGTAATTAGCACTCGTATGAATAGAATAGTTTTTGTCGCGAACTACGCAGCTTGAATTTAAAGTGGGCCCAGTCAATGTGTTTCGAACATGGGAGTTCATTTTCGAGATCACACTGATAAGGTAATAGATGCTAAAAATACACTCAAAGAATTTCTACATTTGAAATTCAACACGCTTAAATTTCGCAGTTATCGTTAACGCGAACGCGAACATTTTCAATACAAAAAGTTTTTATCACTATGAAAATATTTGTACAAGCTTAATTTCCACGTGGTAATTTTACACCGGCATAATTGATATCGAGTTCGATTATGTTTTGTAAAAAACATTTTTTACGCGCCAATACCGCTATAAATGTAGGCGATTGGTTTTCGTCCGCCGTCGTGTAGGTACGATCGGATCCAAAGATCCGAATGCTGTGCTTTGAGCAATAAAATAAATCTTATTTTAAGAGGTATACCTGATCGGGGGCCCTAAACAAGCCCCGAGCCTTCGTTACGGGCTTAATTAAAAAACAAAATCAATTTTATTAATTGGAAGTGTTAAAAACGGGCGGAAGAGCCGTTCGAATCTCGTATCTCGCTCGTATCTTTTCTTTAATCCGACAGAGAATGTGTTATTTTTACTCTTCTCAGTGGATATCGAATAAATTTTATCGCTCGGGACTAATTTGGTTACAAATTTATTTGGTTGTGGGATCGTTAACAAGGGGAGTACATCCACATGGTTATCTGGACTGCCCTCTTTAGTACCCAGGCATGGCCGTTATACCAATATATCGACACTTGGAACTTGATAAAATGAAGACGACACCTCACTTAGGATTAAATAATACGGTTTTTTTAAGAGCATGCGCTGTGACAAATAAAAATTTTATTGTTACGATACGGTGTGATTACTTTGTGTTTTTAAAATAATATCGAGAGGAAACATCCATATTCCTGTCTAAATATTGGTATTAAATAAACAATCTTGTATTATAAATATACGCGCTATGATTTCGTGATTCTTCTTTGAAATACTATTTTATCCATAAACAAAGTGCACAGACTTACAAAACTTTTTAAAGAGAGAGAAAAAACCTGAGACCTCTTTTTTCCTCTTTGGCAAGACGCGGTTTGCTGAGACTTACTGGCCGCACGTTCTTTTTGTCTCTTTCAGACTTTCATTTTTTAAATTCAACGATAATGCGCAGTCCACTAAAATACACTTAGGTTTTTAACCACCCAATACTAAATAATTTTACAGACATGATAAATCAATTTAAAAAAGAATTAGTTTATTTTACAATTTAAATAATACTGGCATTCTATGCTATTAATTTTACAAAGCTTCTACTACAAGACTGTAATTCACTAATTAGTCACTCTCATTTGCATCAACACATTCATTGTGATTTATTGGCGATAATTCCACGAGTTTTTATGCAAAAACTCACATAATTCCGAACTCATTCATGTTTCACACTTAAACATAAATAAGTTGTTTATAGTAACATGGTTGAATGTCATTGACTCGACGGAATGCACGTTTAGTCTTCCCCGCATACCACTCCGTTCCGATAATGTTCAGTGAATTCCTAAATAGCTGTTAAAATTAATAGCTCTATTTAGCCACTACACGACAAGTTCACTGCGGTTTGTGTAAAGATAGCCTTCGTGATTTAATTTCTTTTTCTAGCATTGAATCGTTTTGTTCGCGCTTTTGGTTTAGTGGTTTATTTTGGTGTTTATTTTAGGAATTTAGCTCTTATATAAGCGAATATTTTTCAATATTTTTGGTTGTTTTAAATCTTTGAAATTAGTAATAATAGTTTGAATATAAAAGTGAACTCATAGTAACTCTTTATATTTTTCATTTCTTACATACATTCATAAACTCACACCTTTTATCCTAGAAGGGGTAGGCAGGGGCGCTACCAGGACACCTACATTTCGCCTTGTATGTTCCGTCCCACATACATATGATAGGGGGCGAGCCTATCGCCATATCGGGCACAAATTCCTGACTCCGGGCTGATAATGAATAGAAAAATCCAATATCGCTTTGCCCGACCCGGGGCTCGAACCCGAGAACTCAGCTTTGTAACCGTACCGTAATACAACTACGCCACCGAGGCAGAATTATAGAATAATGAAATGTGTAGTTTAGGTCTAATTATGTTTTTTTAAGAACAGTCCTCATTCTATGTATGAATTATAGAACCAAATACTTCCAGAGGTTGAAATAATATATTACCTAAGTTGAGTAATAGATTTTTTATTATTAACAATTAAATCAACAGCTGATCGCGTGATACGCACTGTGCTATCTTGTATCCATGATAATATTAACCACACTGTCCCTATGTAACTCGGTTAAAAAAAGTCTAGTTGACTAAAACTAAAAATCGCTCTAGTATAATAAATTTACTTATAAAGTGTTCAGTTTCTTCCAGCCTCTTTGGAGGTGATACAAATATGAACAGAAGTAGGTGTATATTTCCTTATTAAGCACATGACTACATCCAAGAGTTCGATCGGCAGGGGTTAGGCCATAGTCTCCTGGCATAGTGCAGGTTAATATATTTACACCGCATTAAACATAAGCGATTGTAATCGTGCGTTTAAAATGAGATGGCTGTACGCGTGCCGTGTCGTTAACGAAGATAACAAATGGTAATTTTTCTACACAGCAAAGTAACCGGTTATAAAACAAGAGCGATGTAGACAAAATCTATTGTAAAGCGAACAATAGTGTGGACACGTCGTAAAATGAGACAATGCGAAGATAGTTTATAAGATCGCGCTGGAAGAGACATAATTATTCTGTGACGAAACAATATTTCAAAGTGCTTGAGAATAAGAGATTGAGAGGAAGAGGCATTTAAAAATATTAATTTATAAATTATTTATTGAAAACCACCTGTAATAATAATAAAACAAAAATAAGAACACTGGTTTAAACAAAGGCGACAATCGGCGGTCTTATCGCTTACCGCGAATTCTTCCAGGTAACCTTTAGATGGACTGTATTGAAAAGAAGCTAGGAAGAAAAGGGTGATAATAACAATCAAAAAAAGAAAGTAATATGTACAAAATATCAGAAATGGAAACATATGTGCATTTTCATTAAACATACTAGATACATACATACTTAACTCACGCCTTTATCCCAGAAGGGGTAGGCAGAGGTGGCCACCAGAACACCCACATTTCACCTTGTATCTTCCGTCCTATGATGTGAAAATCCAATATCACTTTGCCCGACCCGGGATTCAAACCCAAGATCACAGCTTTGTAATCGTACCATAGTACAACTACGCCTACGAGGTATTTTTTTTCACTTCCAAACTGTTCTCTCTTATTCCGTCCTTTCATATTTCAACATCTTACTCATTCATCCTCTAACTCTTTTACTCTTTAGTAATTCCATTCGTTATCTCTCTCATATAAACTAAGTCATTCGTCTAACGTTTCATTCTACTCATCTTCCATCATAACATTCAAATCCTACATAGTTAAGCTGTGGAAATCAAACGAGGACTGACATCAGTCAATAATCAGTCGTATCCAGCTCCCTAGTTCGCTGTAGTTCTGAATAAACAGATCACGCGGTATCGGAGTGTGGGCCGCCGTTGAACACGGCGCAGCCGCGGATTGTAACTCTTCGGACTGGTGCTAGTTACAGGGAGGGAGTTAGACACTGCCAGCAGTAAGGATACGAGGTATTTGGCGACAAAACTTTAAATTCATTCATTCAATTCATGCAAGCACCCCGGTCGAGTAGACAGAAATCATAGAGTCGTATACTACCATCGAAATATATTTTTCGATTCTTCAACTCTTATTGATTTCTTGATACAAGTTTATCAGTATTGATACGTTTGAGATTTATGTTATTTTCCTCATAAGAAATATAGCAATTTTTAGGTGTCAAACACGTAATTAGGCGTCACATAGCTTTGTTACATTGACGACCGGTTGAAATAGGGACCTGAAACGTCTCATTATCAGAAAAATAAATAATATGCACTAAGACAGGAACTTAATTTCACAATCTTAGTCCACGCCATCAAACTTAATTTACAATAACTCCGTTAAACAACTCAACTTTATGAAAATCAAGGGGCCGGAGTGCGGAGTGCGGCCGTGGGTCGGGGCGTCGCGAAGTGCGAAACACTGTCGTCGTCGACGCGTGATATACTGCGCGGGGGCACCCGACACCACGTGGGCCGTTGAACCGCTTTAGCAAGCATAGGGATTTTTGTGATGAAGTTCTAGGTATGTGCAGTGGCTGGAGATAAAGGGAACTGCCTACTTTTAGGCTCAAATCCGAATCATTTCGTTTAAGCTCCAAAAGACTATGTGTCATCCCAAAGTAGATAAACAGTACATAAAGAAAGGCACTTTCAATAATAATTGAAATAAGCAAAAAAATTGAAATTTTTGTCTTGCTACTTTTAATGCAAGTTAAAAGACTGCAAACAATGCCGGAGTTCTACTTTAAGGTCATAAGTTTCAAGAATGCAATTGTCAATCAATTTAACAACATTTTGCACAGTTATAGTTTATATTATTATATACAGATTTTGTACAGCTAACTTTTTAACATCCTTTGGCCCAACGATAAAGGAAATTGGATATTCCTTTTTTTAAGTTTTTGGTTGTTTTAACATATCTCATTCATTTTTTCTCGATTTTAAGAAATTTTACTGCTTAGAATGTAGTTAATGTGTAATTAATTACTATTCTTTATTCTATAGCCATTGACTTCAAAATATTATAATAATATCGGTTAGTTGGCCGGCGCGATCGGGACGACCTTATTAAGGTATAACTTCGACTCTGTCCTTGACAGTATTGAAGTCCCTCGGTACCTACTAGACATATATACCGCTATTTCTCTCTCCTCATAGGTAATAAACAACTGATTAACAGCATTTTTAATAATTTACAGAGCAATTATCCAAATAATAAACGCCTACGCCACCCCTGTACAACTAATTCGTACAAGACAACAAAACACGTATATCAAAGATACCAAATGATTGTAAATTAAAAGAAAAACGGTGATAAAAATGGAAACACAGTTCGGATGATAAATCATTGTAAGTGTTATCTCAAATCGGATGTATAAATTAACAAGCGTGTTAAATCAACGTCCAATCATTACGTGACGGTAACTTGCGTGTTGCGTCCGTTCATACGCCACGACCTTACGGATTAATTCGACAAATTATTTGTTTTAACTTTGTATGTTTTTGGGGTTTTTTGTCGCGTTACAAGTGCGAGTGTAAAAGGAAGTGTAGCGTCTAGTTACTCTGTGTAGGAGCTTTTTTTGGTTTGATTTGTATGAAGTTTTAATGGAGTTAATGTAGAGTGATATTTTATGTATTATCTTTATGTGGGTTTCACTTAGTAAACGGAACCGGGTTAAATCTTTCCCCTTACCATTATCTTCCTGTGCTAAATTTTATCTTTAAATACCTTTACTAAATACTTACTACTTACTAAATTTTACCTGCGTTGATTTAGGTTTTAAGAAATTATCTAGGCAACAATAATAATTTGCCGACCCGCGAGCTGTTCGTATCTCATACAAAAAAATTATGTAAAAAAAAACACAAAATCCCTTATTGATAAATTAGTCAACACGAAATTCCAATTCTGTAACATATGAACGGACTCTCATATCAAACACATAAGCTCCGTGCATTAGAAATATGACGTCACTCAAGCTGGTTTTTATCTATCAATTCGGTTGACCCCGGCCTCCCGCCCACGATGTATTTTTACTTTTTAATGTGGACCTTAACACCGAACGGGGTTGGTTACGTCGATTTAATGTATAAATATCAATGCTATCGTCCTGGGAATTTTCTCCCACACTTAAGAATTTAAGGATGTTGTGGATCTAGCGGTAGAGACGCACAACTATGGGAAATATACTCCAAAGAGCAATTTTTAGCTTGTTGGCTTGTTTCAGCCTGTGTATCTATACCAAGTTTCGGTACTACATGAAGGTACGAGACCTATATAATTGAGTCAAAGGAGAGAGGTTACTGTCTGCCACCGTTAGGAACTATTTAAACTGCAGTGCACTTACATCAAAGGTATTGTAGTCCCTTAGTCGTACTAGTATAAAAAGAACGTTAATACTAGAAAATAAAGAAATAAATAAATACACCCAACAGTCACATACATAGTCCTGACCCCACACTAAGATTAAGTCTTGTGTTGTGGGTATCAGGAACTACGAGAGAATTTTCGGTTTCACGAACACCCAGACCCGAAACAAATACTTGTGGTTCTCACTAACATTTGTCTCGGTGCGGGGCTCGAACCCGCGGCCTCACGTTTCACAGGTGGCATCTAACCAACTGCGCCACGGAGGCTGTCATTCAACATCAAAAGAAACATTGGAACTACCTTCCTCAAGAAATAATTAAAATAACCATTAAAATTGCGTAACACTGGTTTCTAATTAAATATATGTCGGTAGCATTCACATTAACTCTCTCCCATATAATAAAGTACTCATCACATATAAATTCACTTTCTAAAAAGGTTATTTGTTATGAAACGCAATTAGGCAGAAATCTGTAAGTCATTTATTTAAATCATAAATTTACTAAACACTTGTATTATGCACAAACAACTAACGATTGGTGTTTTTTGTATTGTTAATTGCTCCTGTGATTTGCAAAATTAATCATATACAATACGTAGTGTATTGAAGGTAAAATTAGAGATATTTCAATATAGCTGACATGACTCGTGTAAGACTAACTTACCAATCCACGGAACCTCTTGGTACAGTTTCATATAATAGTGGTCGTTTTATTGGGACATGGTAAGCTACGTGGTGTTTTATTTTCCCAAGCTCAACTTGCCCCTGATTGCACTACAACAATTATAAAAAATAAAAGAGCATAAATTCCGCAACCAAAAATATACATTAAACAAATATAAAATACATAAGCGAGATGAAATCTGTGTATAGTTAGTCACGTGTGCCACATTCGGACGCAACGGGTTGACCCCGGGTCGGACTCTCGCCCGTCGTATCATAATTACCAGTGAAATAACCTGATTGTGATCACGACACGCACACAGGCCTGCCTTTGTATTTGTCGTGCCAGTGGTTCTCAACATTTCTCATTTCTCAACCCAAAACATTTTTTTATTCCTGATTTTTTTTTACTATGTTATCGAAATTATTAGATACTGCCATTTTAGATATTTGTTTAAATGTTCTTATTGATGACATTGGCAGCGCACATAATCTGGAGAATTGATGTCTGATGAAGCTAAACAGTGTTGATTAGAAGCAAAGAATCAGCAAATGTAGCATAGGAAGTCCAGCTACGAGACGAACATACCATGGCGACGAGTAAGTACTATTTATTAAACGTTGCAGTAATTGTCTCGCGCAGAATAATTTCAACGAGGCTTCCTTTAAAAATTCCTATGGGTGACGACAATGATGATAAACCAGGTTTTTATTTACCAATAAATGCAGTGTCGTCAATTTATCATTGATAATTTTCAATTCGTAAATATATTCATCCCAGCAAAAGTCCTCGTTTATTTACTTAGTTCTCAAAACAAACGCTTTTATTTTTCTCTCATTGCAGAGCGTCATCTTCAAGACTAACTACAATACAAAGACATTCTTACACTATTCTGTAATAAATTAACTAGAACACTTTGAGAAACACATAGCATCGGTCCGCCAATGGGCATACAAGCATTCGTCCGCTCTGGTAAGGCACCCTGACGTCTCTCACGTACCGACACTCCAACATTTTGTCTAACCGACTGTTAAATAGCCGAGTCGAGCCGTCGATACATCAATCACACAAACAAACACGTATCATTTGAGAATCATTGCTTTTTTTCGCTTCAATTAGATCTTTTGTGGCGCGCGCACAAAAACGGACATAAGTTTTGATATAAAATTAAATGCGTCGTTTAACATTACTGGTTGTGTTGTTGTTTGTCTATTGTACTGTTAAGTGAATCTTTGTTGATAATGTTTCGGAATTGATGTGTGTTATGAGAAATTTGATGTCGATTCATCACGGGTTGTTATTGATGGGTTAAATGAGGATTATTGTATTAAACTTGGTTTTGATGGTAATAGTGTCACTATGTTTTACCTCAATTCGATTAACCCTTACTTTATGCTCATGACCTTTTGTGGCTTGTATTTAATTCTTAGTGTTGTCATCTATTCGCTTCTTTAATGCTCAAGGTTAAACTCAATAAAGCTATTTAAAAACTATGTCACTTATTCCAGCACCAAATTGACTTTTTCGAAGAAACTTAAACTTACCTTTAAAACCTTACCTGTGTTTAGCAAAGACGACATCATAAACGAGAAAGAAATTCGATATTCAGTTAAAACGAATTCAAAATTAAAACTGCCTATAAATTAAAAGTCGTAGCTATTAAGAACCCACACCTCAGGCGACAAATCACGTATTAATTAAAGTGATCAATTCTCACATCTCATGCGATACATAAGCATGTCACACGTTAATTACGAACAGAAACTAATACCGGCTTATCTACGATCACAATGCTTATACGTAAACATTTATTCTCAAGTCTATTAGCCTCGCATGTTTAATACCAAATGCTCACCAATTATTTTACACGTTACTCAACCGACAAGTTTAGTGCATTGAAATTCCGTGAATATGTTCTCGTAATTAAATCATGCATTTATTTGGGATTAAGTCTTATCGCAGTTTCAAAGTTCAGGTCATGATTTACATTTTTAATACATTTTTAATACTCGGAACAGATTTCTAACAGATATATAAAGATCACTCGATGAAAGTAGTATAAATTAATTGGTAAAGATCGTTTCTATCAATAATTGTATCTGGTTTTTTTTTTCCAGGAGGACCTCATATTATGGCTAACTGCTTTTTAACAAATATATGAACGAGCTTCCATGATAATTATCAGGGGAAAATTTTAGTATAGAAAACACAACTATAGCTATATAATATTTATGCTGTATCTATTGAAAAGCAGACTGCCTCAGTGGCGTAGTTGTATTACGGTACGGTTACAAAGCTGAGGTCTCGGGTTCGAGTCCTGGGTCGGGCAAAGTGATATTGGATTTTTCTCTTCATTATCAGCCCGGAGTCAGGAATTTGTGCCCGATATGGCGATAGGCTCGCCCCCTATCACATCGTGGGACGGAACATACAAGGCGAAATGTGGGTGTCCTGGTGGCGCCTCTGCCTACCCTTTCGGGGATAAAGGCTTGAGTTTATGTATGTATGTATGAATTGAAAATCAATAACGATGATGAGGTCGCAACAATACTTAACTTAAGATGAATCAATAAACGCAAAGTGTAAACTAATAATGGAATACTTGACTCAAATTATGCAGACCTAAGATTTTAGAATTCAGTAATGGCGTTTAAATAATTCATATTATCTATGATTTGAATTTAATGACATACAGTGTGTTATCTTTAATCGAAGCCTTGCGATCATACAAAATATTAGCATTAATCTTACTAAATACAATCGCTGGCTACAATCACTAATTAACATCGAACAAGGTGCAGTTGTGTTTTTGTATAATGGTTCCATAAAATTATACATATTAAAACACATTACTAAATACCAAATACTAACTCACGAATATAATCATTGGTAAAATATTGTTAAATGAAATTAGGTACAAGCAGTTTCGATACAAGATTTCGCCAATTTAAACTAAATAATTATAAGAAAGCCTTATAACTACGTGACGTGATAAATGTTATTTATTTATGTTAAAAAGACTTTTATAAACATTTCTACGTAAAAATAATAATTTAAAATAGCTTAAGTTACTTCTAACTGATACGCAAAAATGCGCGCATCATTGGGATTAAGATCCCGGTGTTTGAATCCAAATCAACGAAGTCAAACGTCGATCAATTTAATTGATCATTCAACATACACATAAGCCACACGGAAAATACTTAAAGCTCAGACACTTAATCAATTTACTGAGATCGCGGGCACCACTCAATCATTCCGTTTCGCGACTCTCTAGATTAAAAATATTGTAGACCTGACATTTCTCAGCTATTTGATATAAGCACTACATATATTTTTCTTTAGCTTGCTAAGAAAAACTTGATAGAAATTTTTCGACTTAACTCACGCACTAACTAAACTGTACAAACTTATATATTACCTCATCAGTACCTATAATATCAAAAAAGCATATAACGGCTTGTCGCTTGGTAATTAATTACATTATAAAAATCAAATGGAAAATAGCCACAAATAAATTAAATACAGTCAAGATCATTCAGTATATAAGAACTTTCACTCACTACAAAGAACAAAACAGCATATTTAATTGTCAAATTGTAATTAAAAGTGATAACCGATGCCCTCGCCTATGCTTTCTAAGTCTATGCTGTCAACAGCACTCCAAACAATGAAGACGTCACCTTTGAAAGGAAGTTGTTTTAAACATTCGTTTTATTATTTAGATCACTATCTGATTTTGTAATTCAGATTAAGTAGCATTTCCTGGATCCCTTGATATCACGATTACATTACTAATTAAGTAGTTAACCTTCCATTACCAACAATAAAAGAAGACCTGAATGAAGCTGTAGAAACATAAAAATGTACCAAATGACCATTCGCGTCAGTGCATGATCAATGCCTTCTCGACTGACAATTCGTCAGCATCGTGAATTCGGTAAGGGGCAATCTTTAGCCGATTGGGTGCGACCTTATCTTCCTTTATGGTAGGATCTTAAAAAAGATTTATGATAACGCACGGTCCGGACGAAGCCACAAACACTTTAAAATAAATGACAAGGAGTCACTCGGAATTGTGATGGAAATGCTTTCTGCAGTAAAATTAAACGATAACCCTGTCGTTTAGAGAGATTTAAATGGCTTAGTGGATTTTATTGGGTCTGCCTACGTTTAGTTTGGCCGGGTTGTGATCTTTCCAGTTTTATGTCCCCCACCTCGGCCGCACGATATCCGCTGTGTTTATGTACGGTATAAAATTATTACATGAGTTATTACACCGTAGGATATTTTAATTTTACGTACAGTACGTGCCGCGTTTTTACGATAGCTATTGATAATAAAAAGACACACATTTCGCACATCGCATGACCATGAACTTATTAATAAGTGATGAATTATTCAGAGATGGTTTAGCTAACGGGAACTGCAAGGGCCCTATTGAGTGTAAATAGTCGTATCGATCCTGTATATCCTGGTATTATATTTTTATCAATACTCATTCTGATTTATTAAATTAATTCATTCGTAAGACATCCTCACCAATTACTAAAAATAAAACACTTTTAAATAGCGTAACTACTAAAATATGTGAATGTTTAAGTGGTAGAGTCGCATTTTTTCTGTTGTCTTATAAAAATGCTGATAGTTTTGACGCTTGGCCCAGGAAGATGTTTCTTACTCTCCTGTCTACTCTTCTCTTTCCCTTTTTCAAAATCTGGTCACATACACAAAATGCTTATGTATCATCATAAATTGATGTCGGTGTTTACTTGCCATCAGTTCAATAGCTAGCTTGTTCATATGCCACAAACACACACAAAATATTAAAAAAATACAATTACACACAAGAACAAAAATAACTGCACTTGAATTGCCGCACAAAATATTTATACACAGTTAACATCACAACAGAAAATCAATACACGATTCATACAAGTCATAGTCGAGCGGCGCGGGTGGTCCTATTAGCATACATTATGCGCATCACAATAAATATAACACTTTAATTTGTAATTACAAATGCATGCGTTCTAAATGGTACTCTGGCTAGATATTTCTAATTATTAGTCAACCTTTAATCTAAGATTACGGCTTAGCTCGTACCGAACGTGATAACGTTCAATAATATTATGATCATTTTAGTTCACGACTTGCGCTACTATTTGCAATGTTGTGTGGTGTCAATACACTCGGTGTTTGATTTTGTTTCATTTTGTGGATGAAGATGATATTACTAAGTGTAGGATTATGTACTAACGTGAAGTTAAGTTGTGAGTTGATTTTTATTTATTTTAAGAAGACCTAATTATTTCGGTGGCGTAGTTGTACTACGGTACGACTACAAAGTTGAGGTCTCGGGTTCGAATCCCGGGTTAGGCAAAGTGATATTGGGTTTTTCTATTCATTATCAGCCCGGAATCAGGAATTTGTACCCGATATGGCGATAGGCTCACCCCTATCACATCATGGGACGGAACATACAAGGCGAAATATGGGTGTCCTGGTGGCGCCTCTGCCTACCCCTTCTGGGATAAAGACGTGAGTTTGTGTATGTAATTATTATAGGTAATAATACCTTATATTTAAAAGAGTGAATCCTTGTTATTATCAACTTTGTTTGCTTTTTTTATGAACTTAAAAAATATATGAGTCATATTGTGCTGCCGTTAATGGCGTATTAAAAATATAGCTGCTTAATTTGCATAAACATTACACAAGCCCTATTTTTATACATAGACCTTACTCTAGGATATGCGAATTTGCGTCTCAGCTCAATAGGCTCATCAAACTTTCTAGTCTTCCCCATATTATGATTTATGGTGGACTCGGCTGGGAAAACGGGAGAAAAATGAAATATGTAAATATGGTATTTAGTAAATTCTATTCATAGAAATAGAACATGTTTAATATATTATAAGCAAAATTTTAAATACAAAATCCTTAATACGCAATTAAAAACATTAAAAAGATACATAAATAAATAAATTTACCATAATTATCGGAATAATTCTCTCACGCCCGATAGAAAAACACACACGCCGTCAAAATCTCGAGTAACACCACTTAATCTAAGATAATTATCTACATTAGTTAAATAGACGCCTAAACCGCTATTTAGTTCCGTATGCGAGTGTACCCGTCCAATTAATAAGCCCTAGTTATATACATCGTATTAGTAAAATTTATGTTTATAATCAAAGTATGCTCTATCTGCTATCTGCTTCGAGATTATCTCGGCCGAGTCACACATTGCCTTTGAAATTATTTTATCCGGTATTGAAAACGCAGAGCATAGGGTTATCATATGAAATAATAATAACATTACAATATTTTGTACATTAAGTGCATTCGGGGTGTGGTGTTTCGGATAAGTGAGAGGACGCCTTATGCGCCGAGATACGGGTGTATAGAGCTATTGATCTCGTAGACTTGTCTTGTGACTTGTTAATTTAATTATATAAAGTTTTTTAAAGTATGCTTTGTTATAACATTGGCATGTACAAGCGGGCTAGGTTCAAACAGGGTTAATATTTCTTTTTTTTTTTTATTGCAATGAATGGCGAGACGAGCATGCCATTCGCCTGATGGTAAGCGATACGACCGCTCATGGACAGTAGCAAAACCAAACAACACCATAAATTACAAGGCAATCCTTGGAATTCCACTGCGCTCGCCATCCTGAGACATAAGATGTTAAGTCTCAATATGTCCAGTAGTTACTCTGGCTACAATGTCCTTCAAACCGGAACACAACAGCGCATTAACACTGCTGTTTGGCGGGAGAAATAGACATTGCGGTGGTACCCACCCAGGCGGCCTCTCACATATTATGTGAGACCTACCACCAGTATTTCTTATTAAAATTAAATGGGTTATAGGATTTTATTGCTTACCCGATATTTAATTTTATATGCTTTGGTTGGTGGATGATAATTTGAGTCTTTTTTAAGTACAAAACAGACATTTAATTAGTAAAACAAATGGTACTTTGAAGTTATTCTATTATACGCTAAAAAAATTAAATTTTTTACTTTTTCGTCCACATCATTAATTTAGTAATTTTCATTCATTTTATTGAATTTTCATTGATTAACGCGATAAGGAAGGGGTTATGGTTTATTTACTGGTAGATAGGTGACTGTTGGTTGCGGAGCTACGATAAACGATTCACATTATGGTAGCTAAACAGCTTTTAAAAGAGGCTCGAAATCGATACAGAAAATAATTAACTGCAATAGATAATTATTTTAATACGTAAATATTTCTAAAGTATGTGAAGATTCTAATTCTCTATTAACACCGGAGGTGCAATTAATAATTATTATCAAACACCATGAAATGCGTTGGAGAACATATAAATGTATTGTTTATGTCCATTGAATCATAAAGTGTTAATTATGGCCACTATTCTGTAATATTAATAGGTCTGTGTGAGTGTGACCGTAGGCGTTGCTAACGATTTTCCGAAACGTAATGTCGAGCCTAAGCAAGCCGTAGTAGAGCGCGGACGTGTCATGTGGTGCTTTTTATTTTATTTTACCAACCAGTACACGAGAGGACAATTCATTTCATTAAATAAACTCTTCACCCCATATTAAAAATGTAGGCGGTTCCAAGATTTTATTGTACGTCGATACCGAACCTTAAGTGTTATTTTTGACAGAGTTTTAATTTTAAACAAACAAACTCGGCTACTAAAAAGATATTAAATAAGAACTTAAAAATTCTCGCGCCCCGGATCGGATTTAATTTTTGTGTACGAATTTCTTAATGAATTTTATTCACACCGGTTACCGATTCTCGAAATCATTAAATTTATCGTGACAACATAATGCGCTTTAAAAATAAAGATTGTCGTAAATGTTCGGGCCCGAAAATGCATTAATTGTAACAAATAACACCT
The DNA here is from genome assembly GCA_949752805.1 of Deilephila elpenor. Lineage (NCBI taxonomy): Eukaryota > Metazoa > Arthropoda > Insecta > Lepidoptera > Sphingidae > Deilephila > Deilephila elpenor. The sequence continues at coordinate 7,974,734 of OX457107.1, read as the reverse complement.
TAAAAATCACGTTCGAATTACACAAAAGAAGATTAACAACGTGATTAATAACATAAAACAAATCAACAAAAACTCAGCTTTAAAAATATATAATTAAAGCTTATTGTCTTCTTGAAGGATCATTTGACTTTAATCACGTTTCATTTGACCTTCCATTGACACTATCGGTTCTCGAACTCATCTCGCAACAATTAAAACAATCTACATTAAGTGAGGGCCCGATGAAATCCGCATTCCCCTTAACTCGGGGCAAACGACCTCTCATGTGTAGGTTTACAAAACTTCTCAATGAAGTACCCACACAGTACAGTTATTTTGTCATACAAAATTATAACCTCCGTAATTTTTACACGGAAAAAATTACCAACGACAAAAACCGGGTAATATTTTTCATTTAGCTGATGGACATTAATATTAAATGATATGTATTTTTATTTCATTTAAGCGGTGTACGGTTCGTGAGTGACAAACAACGCTCGACCTTTGCTAGAGGCGATGCATAAAGAACAATAAAATGTTAAAATCACAATAAATTGGATGGCAATCTAGTACAAAATGCACTTTTGTTTTTATTATAACTTACATGTTAAAGAAATTAAAGGAGTCATATTTTTTTATTACTGTATTTAAATGTAATTTTCCATTTTAATGCATGTCAGTAATTGGTCAAATACATTTTAATATACGATTTAAGACATATACTCTGTATTGCAAAGGTGTTGTCTCGCATTTCGAAAGCAATTTCACGACGCACCTAATTATAAATAAATTTAAAAATGAAACACAATACGAAGCGAGATATGGCGGAATGAACGCGGCCCTGACACCCGAATGCTGTCGTTTGAAAAAGCGAAACAATTTGGGTTTGATCGTAAAAGTGCCGAAACTGAATGCGCGAACAATGAGCGCCGAAGAAATATTTATTGACCGATTTTATTGGTCGCTTCGAGAAATTAAACGTGTCCATATATCACAGTGAGTGACGGATGTGTAAGTAGGCCGCAAGTATTTAAAAACAGGCCACAGGTAGCTATAAAATAGATTTTAAAATAACCTTAATTATATTTTTATAACCTATTAAAATATTTTATTTTATAACTTAATATTGCAACCACTCCAACTATGGAAGTTTATGTAATGCATCATAACAGATTTTAGGATTCATTGATATTAATATATGAAATTTATCATTTTATTGCAATAATAAGATCGATATTTTTCTAATATTTTAATTTATTATGAATTAAAAACTAGATTTGTTTTTTATTGTCGCAATTTATTACTATAAAATTACTTAATACCTAATCTGTTGGAATGTCTAATGGATTATATTAGTACTATAAATCATCTCGCGCCAAACATGAGAGGTGCATCTTCTAATAACCTTATGCTATTATTGTCTATTTTTATTAATAAATTTCAATAAAATAAAGTCGAAAATTGCGTACACTAAAACAAAAGGTAAATATAAATTGGTGGACAATCCTGAGCGGGATATCTGGAGGTGTCAAGTCATCGGTCGTTAATCTATATTAAAATAAACCGCATTGTTCCAATTATTACCGATATTCAATTAGAAAGTCGACTGGTTGGACGCTTGGCACGCCCAAGGGCTAAATCAAATTAACTTGAACAAAAAATGTGTTTGTATTTATTTGTTATAGGATTTGACCTTCGAACTTTGTCTTAGCTTTTCTATCATATCATCATGTTTTCTATCACAATTTGAATGGTACTAAATATAACTTCAAAAATGAAAGAAAGAAAGAAAGAAAGAAAGAAAGAAAGAAAGAAAGAAAGAAAGAAAGAAAACGATTTATTTGTCACAGTCGCAACATACACAAACATGGTAAAAATAAACAATAATAAATTTAAAATAAATAACAAAATAAGATGCAAAATAAATGCTGACGACTATGGAGACTGTACTATAAAAAATCGAAGTTCAAGAGTTTCTCAGCGATGGGAAATCGTCAGTACCTGAGATTAATTTGTAAGCCAATCCTTTATTTATTTCCAGTATATGCACTAACATTAGGTGTATTTATTTTTCATGTACATTACCAGTAGATTAGCAAACGGAAATGATGTTGCCAAAATGTAATGCTTACTTGAATTACTATTTACAATTCCCAGTATTCAAAGAAAAATCCCTATTTATTCATTAACAGTAACATCTGCAGTCATACAATTTTGTATTCTACATGCGTAATAGAACATTACATTTTATAGAAGTACTTGGTGATTAAAACTTCTGACTAATCGGAACTTCAAATCTCCAAATTTTATCGTTCAGGTAAATCAATCGATCGCGATATTATTTTGTGATTCCTAGTAGCAAGGATTACCATGAAAATTGATTATTTGGTTATGTAACCAGTATTTCTGGGTCAAGTACCTACTATAATATATTTTTAAATTTTTATTCAAGTTCGAATGCATTGCACCGTGAATTATGTTAAAAATAAAAATGGCTGTAAGTCGCGAAATCGAAAGTTGGAAACCCGAGCCGAAACACGATTTCTATCTATATGCCTATAAAGTTAAAGCATTCCGTGTCATCACTATTCGACAATAACAATAAAATGTCCATTAAATAATTAAGTCACACATTAAATTTTCTATATGTTAATGCGCATTCCACTCATCTATAAATCAGTTTGGCTTACGCAGGCATCCAGTGAGTCAATCTTATATATTTACATATTCATTAAAATTCGATCGATGTAATGTTCGTAGAAGTTGAAACTTTTGCGAGGAATCAAGGGGTAATACGCACTGCCAAATGTTGAGGTAAATAGGTGACCTTACTCATTTCCGTTTGAAAGACGTGATGCGCTTTGATTTAATTTGACGAATATTTGGATTCATGAAGATGATATCTTAATAATCAACAAAATAAAAAATGCGGCTGGTATTTGATTTAAAAAAATATTAAACTCTATTTATTATTATAACTAAAATCGGTTGAAATCATTGCTAATATAAAATCATCTGTTTAATTATGAAATTACGAGGTGAAAAGGACGGATTCAACTGTCTAGTAAGTTGAGATATTTATTTTACAATCAAAGAGGAACTTACTATTACAATTACAATGGCGCACAGAATACTAGCTTGATATAAACAGATAACATCAAAAACCTAAAAGGGAAAGATCGTGAACGTATGAAACAATTAACAAATCAAAAGAAAACCCAACTCACTCGAATATCCATTGGAACCAGTTCGACAAACAACGTGTACTTAGCGGACTTTTTTATTCAATATACTAACGGGCTGTTAGAAACAATATTCACAGCGGTAAAGCTCCGAGTTAATCAGAACGCTAAAGATTGTGTCGGAAGACAAGAAATAAAATAAAAAAAAGAAACAATCATAAATACAATAGCGCAAGTCATATAGTTTCCAACGTCGGCTCTCAATAGATTGTGGCGATAGTCCGGCCTGGGTGTTTGCCAGTTCAATTATCATTACCAGAGCCAGGATTCGGCCGAGTCATCGTGTAGTGGGTGACCCGCATTAAATCGGTTAATTCAAACTATTTATCAACTCCATTCGTTATGCATAGGATCAGATTTTGAAATTGTTTGATGATGTTGTGGCGTACGGTGCCTATTGTGCGACACCGGAGCGCCTGGCTTAGTTCGATGGGTGTGTACTATGTTAATCGTATCATTGATTATATCTATTGAAAGTTGAAAGTTAAATACGAGCGGTGTCACGCGCGGTTTATGTTCCGTTCGTATAATTAACTTTGATTGTTCATCATGTGATTCTATATCAACTAATATTCAGTGATGAATGGTTGTTAAAATACTGTATAAAATTTAGCACTGTTTTTTGATTAATTATTTTTGTTTGAAATCACGCTAATTATTTACGCCTTCAACGATCTAAATCACCAATTAAATCCTTTAAATCTAGATCACAATCCACTACACTCCACCCACCGATACAAAATCTGAGGTACACCTCCACATATTTACAGATGCGATCTAAATCACGTAACCAAACACAATCGAGTGACTGTAAACCAATGAATAGCCTCACAATACACGCTTGACATAAATGAGCAACTAATTGGAACATTGCAACATCAGCAGCCAAAACCGTGCGGAGATCGCGTGATAACCTGAATTCTCACACATCTGGCAAGGACTTAATTTGTTTATGCATTGCGCTAACCTTCTCTGATTGCCTGAGTTATCTTGATCTGGTGATACAATTTGGTAAAGACATGAGGAACGTGTGCAAATAAAAATTAATTTAAGTACGTGTAATGTACCGACGACCTCTTCGGTGAGTAGATAACTTAAAATGTAAAGTGTAATCAGCTGCCGAAATGAAAATATTTATGTTTGCTTGAAAATTGTTGCAAATATTAGGTTTGCGCCTATATCATTATCCTATGGTAGAGATAAAATAAGCTTTATACAATTTATAAAAGCAAAATAAGTATGTATTTAAAGTTGATTATCTTAACACGAGGAAGATACTTAAAGAAATATTATTTTGTTTAAATATTCTACATCCTCATGTATAGGACCCATTTTTTCATCACATGGAGGTATTAATACGATAATGCTAGATTTTTAAGATAAAAATACAAACTGACGATAAGTAGGCATCGATAATGTGCCAGAACTGTTGTCAGCGCTTTACTGGCCTTTACGAAAAGTGTAGGCTCTTGTTTATGTCAATACGTACAAGTAATAATCATTAACGATATAACCTTATGTGCTCTATTTAAGACATTTGTAAACATGATTAGCATACTATAATTGAACTCATACCTTTACACAGTACGTTTGTAAAATAGCAACTATATTTTTATTCTTGTTTGATCATGCATGTCACTGAATTTATAAACAGCATTTGGACGACCTTTCATGAAACTGGACAGTGCTTGATCTTTAAGCTAAATGATACGAAACTCGTATGCTTATCATTTAATTTAAATGCTCTCAATATTTGCTCTTGTGATAATATCTGCGAGGTATGGCCAAATTTGGATTTTTTTAAGAATATATAATATACCTACTTTTGACTTTTATTCATCATTTATTGGGATTAAAATTCATTTACAATCATTTTAGAAATTTCCCACAAAATACTCCGGATATTACCTTTTTGGTTTGGTACCATGAATGAACCGTAAGGTCTTGGGTTCGATACCCAGGATGGACAATACATTTTGCCATAAAGTTTTGTGATCAACCTGCCTCCTATTGCATCGTGGGACGAAAATATGACAGCTGAATTGTGAGTGGCTCTTTTGGCTCCTCTGCATTTCTTTTGACGCATGTAGACAGAAACGTTTTTATGTACGAACACTTACAAACTGAAATAATGATCTTCCTATTCTTACCATGTGATGGTGAAGTTGCGCTGTCATAATTCTTCCGACACGTTTCCTATTTAGCTACCAAAGGATTACGCGTTAATTCCCTCATGAGAATTCCCATTGACTTCTCATTAGTAGACAATGGCGGTCAAAGTATGCGGGATAAGCCAGTAGCGATCGTAGATAACACCAAACTCTTTGGTGACATTTTGAAGTGTGTCAGTCAACGTTCGTGTAGTGGTATCGTGAGGGCCTAAGTGGCGACTTCGTGATCCAAATTAATTAAAACAGAGACACAAAACTAAAGCTATCACGATTGCGGCCTGTGCTCGCATAGGGTGGATGTGTTGCTTTCTCGTAGTCTAGGTTTAGCCTGTAGGTTTCTCTGTTAGTGTTTTTGGTGTCATACGTGTGCATTAAATATGGAATCACTTTATGGATTTTGGATTGTGCTGATTGTCACTTATTTTTCGTGTACGATTTGTTATTGAGAATTTTTTTGCAGATCAATCAGCCCATAGTGTTAGTAAGTACACTATAACTTATGAGAAAAAACAGGTGTTAGTATAGTAGTATCACAATATCGGCAGAAAACCAAAAACTCTGCACTAAGATAATACATTAAAAAACAACTAAATATACATTGTGCTAAATAATTAGAAAAATATCGCATAATCTCTTGAAAAATTACAGAGTCAATACTATAAAACAAACAACAGAACAACATATCATCACAAACAAAACAATGCGCAAACATCTCAATAACAACGCAACAAGAAATTAAAACAGCCATGTCCACACATCGGGAGCGTCATAAAATTCCCGACACCGGCCCACCGCTGAGTGGCATGAGCCTCTACACTCCAACCGTCACATTTTAAAATACAATATGCTAATTAACATGACTCTTTTTTTGATTTGCACCATGAGCTCTCAGAAACGTATGCAAATCCACCACTGGCCTTTAATTACGAAGCGAACACGACTGACGACGGTGTTAAAGATGCAGTTTTGAGAATTGTCTGTTTACCCTGCGCTTCGGACTTAAATGGTAAGCGGATTTAGAGAGTATTGTGAGTGACTATTGTAATGATTATTGCTTGTGCTCGACACAGGGCTGTCTCGACTAAATTACGTCCTAGTTTTACTATATCTGTTATTTAAATGAGTAAATGCTTTGATATTAGGACTTAAATACTGGTCTCACAATCCAGGATGCTAAAAGCTGCGTAAAATGTCAAAGATTGATTGATGGCGAGACGCTGGCCGAGATAACGATGCTGGACGAACGAAGACTTTGTGGAAGTCTTCTATTAGAAAGAAGTGATTTGGCCAGGACTAAGTATTTGCTAGGTGTTGACCTTGGGCAGTTAGTCCATTATAACCCGTAGGGACATTTTTTTTAAAGTAAAAAAACTCATGTTTAAAATGCCATGTTGTGATCCGGTTTGAAAGACATTGTAGCTGGAATAACTTCCGGACATAATGAAACTTAACACCTTATGTCTAAGGATGGCGAGCGCAGTGGAATGACAAGCATTGCTTTGCAGTTCATGGTGTCGTTCGGTTTTGCTTTTGTCCATGAGCGGTCATATAGTTTACCATCAGGCAAATGGCATGCTCGTCTCGCCATTTATCGCAATAAAAAAAACGTTGAGTCCATACACACTAAGTCCATACAACTACACCAAGAAAAGAGTATTTTATTAGATAATTGCTCACAACCACATCATTTAATTTACTTGAAGGGAAAAAAAGAAAGATGATTAAAAAAATAAACGTAAATCGAAGCTTACTTGATGTTACATAGGAATAACAATGATCGTCCTTCTAAGAACTCCATTTAAGCACCTATCTTGGAATCAATTCAACACAATCAAATAGATGTGTCCCGGACCATTGAAAATGTCTCCAATCAACAATAGGAGGCGACATTAATTCTATCCATCATGTCGAGCCCAAAAAGGGTTGAAGTTCATTAAGAGACGCATTCCTCAAGTATTATTCTTTGGAAACTGGCAATAAAAATAATAACAAGGCGGCCACCCTGCCAAGTGCTATCAGCTCCATCTGTTGTCGTTGCGGACAAACTCGCCTAATGAACGATGATAAATCATAATCGAGAGGCGGCTCGCCGCATAACGCGAGCTCTTCTTACAATGCTTAATTTATACGTTCCTTTCACTAATGCATCATCCATTGCTTCTGATACATTACACTTCCCCGTTTTTAGTTATACATAGGCAGCAATGGTTATCGAACAATTCATGATAGTAGTTCCAGGTGAAATATTTACGGATGATATTGTGAGGTGTCTCGCGCTCCATGTCCCTGCCCGAACACCATTGTGCTTACTAATGATTTTATGCAAATGCAACCTCTTTAGATCGAAGTCTTAGCGCGATCTCAAACCATCAGGTACCAAGTTCATTATTAACAATTTGAAATATGACTTGGGGTTTTTAACTGATATTATCCATTTAAAAATATTATTTATTTAATTAAATAACGGTACGCGTCCTGCTGGCGATGATAAAATATCGTACTGCGTGTAAATATTGTTTGCCGTTTATTTACATTTAAGTACTTGAAATGGAAGGACAAATTGTGGTAGTTTCGTAACAGTCTTGTCTGAAATTTGCTTGATTAATTAATGAGGACAATATTTTAATGGTAAATGCTTTTTAATTAAATATTTTCTGATAGGTCAAGAGTGTCCTTTAATATCCGTTCAAAAACTCTATATTTATAAATAACGAGTAATTACATGAATGGATTTTAAAGACAGTCGTTTTGCTTTTAAGACGAATCTCATTAAACAAATTTAAATTTTACATAAATGGGCTTTTTTTCGTATATTACAAATTTACCAGAAAGTATAATGAGGTTTGTGGCGTGTAAAAATATATCTACAGGGTGCAAGAACCAAAAATTCAATACATTACTAAAAACAAGCATATTACTATTGTTCATATTTAAAACACCTGGTTTGCAATTTACTCACTAATTTATAAAAAAAATATAATAGAATGACAAAGTGTGGACAATCTACACACAAACACGTATTTATTCATTTCAACAAAAGCCAATCCTCATGTTTACAATATATTTAAATTTCCATCAGCATTATTAGCATATTGCAGTTAAGTGTCTGAAGCATACTTTAGTCTTCAATTACAAATACTGAGTACTTTTCCCACTGAGTTTAACCTCTCACAGGTCACCTATCCATCTAGACCCTAGACGTAGAAAAGCTGTTATTCATTGTAGAATTCATTAACTGTATTCAAATCATTTAATATTTCTCCAGTTGTCTTGTGTTTAAGTATGGAAATTACTTATGAATTCACTACTTGTAAACTATTCCAGAAAAAATATCACCAATTTTAGGTTGTTTATTTATTACATCGATGTTTATTATACAAACATTTCCTGATATAAAATTATTTACGTCACTATTAATATAAACCATTATAAAAGGACGAGGAAAAGCGATTCTAGGTGTATACTTTGATTAGATAGAACGAACTCTATAACATTTCAAAATAGTAAAAAAAAGTTCTAGTAGTTAAATAAAACATAAACATGACCTTCCCAAAAGCACATTGACGTAAGGCAGGTCACGAAACTTCGAAAATCCGTCAAACACTTAAGACTTGAAAATGACTCAGGCCTACATATTGTTCTTATTTTTACATAAAAGACCTTGTTGTCTCTACTGAAGTATATTCAAATTATTGGTATTAGTAATTATACCGTATACCAGGTAAACATGACTTCAAAGCGTCATAGAAGGTTTTCTATCATATGATAGCACATACTAATTACTCGTGTCTACTGGTACTATTCGTGTAACACTTATTAGATACATTAAGTAAAAAAAGATTAACTTGTGACGTACAATAGTTATGTCAATAAATAGGTAAGATTTCTAAAAATATTTTATGAGTGATTTAGCATAGACCGTGGGTAGTCCGGTATAAAGGAGAATAATAAACAAGAACTGGGCGTGTTGGCATGGTGAACTAAAGCCTAAACCCACCTAAATCGTGGAGGAAATTGGATAGTTGTGAAATGGTGGAGGCCTTCAATAGTTCATTGAGGCAAAGTCTCATTGGGTTTGCACCACGGTTCGAGTATAGCAAACCGATAGAATAACAGCTTTACTGTTCCGTTTCATTTGGTAAGTGGGACTGCCGAAGACTCTATAACTGGTAATATATTTGTATCTAAAAAACCATCACTATACACGAGAATGGAAGACCATCAGGCGAACGGAATGCTCGTCTCGCCATTCAATGCAATAAAAAAGATCCGTCATAGTGACCCAAGTAAGCATGTCTAAGTATATTCAGTTTCTAGTAGTTCATAATCTGATGGCTGATGGGGTGCACTGCACTTCCCTTAGGTGCATTGTATTTGTCCAAGTAAAAAATAAATTCGCGGTCTCACAACTCTAATGTTTCTTTCACAATCCCAAATTTCAAAATATTGCAAATTACTTACTAAAGCAATAATAAAAAATAAAAGTGAACGTTTAGATAAGCTAATCTCCATTGAATGCCAATACTGTAACACTTTAAATGCCATTACCGTTGAATCTCATGTTTCTAAGAAACCAAAAAATATGAGGCCGAAGTGATTCAACAGATTAACTCCCACGACGTTACTCTTTCAAGACAAGGGAAGTAATTACTTAACCTTAATTGCAATAATTACCACTCATACGCCGTTGACATAATGATTTATTAACTAAAAAATACAGGTATGTACTATAAAAAATACTTTGAGGGTCACATCTTCATACTAACATTTTTAATTTTACAATATGGTACAGCACAACGTTTTTACAGAGGTATGGCGGTATTTGATAATAGCATCCGACTGGATAGAGTCTACGAAGTAGTAGTTCATACGACCTACAAATGTCTCGCGTTTTGGAATCACCAGAGCACATCATTCTACAAGTAGGCTGGAATTATTGTTTTGACTGGGTACAGATCATCCTCTGGTCCATACTCCAGACTGTGCTTGACCTCTAGCCAAACTCGCATTTAGGTGAGCATTTTGCCTTGCCAGCACAAAAAATCATATTAAACTGGATTGATCAATTTAGATTGTGGTATTGTGAATCTCAGAATCCACAACCAAAATCAATCCGACCTATGACGTGTACTATGCTTATATACATATATATACACATCTGTAAATATATTATTTACGTTTCTAAATAAGAAAGTTAAACAACCTCGCTTCGTGCCTGTATGGCTGCTGTCATTGAGGTGTTTAAATAAGTAAAGCTAAATATTTCGCTAACGATCGCCTTTCATACTGTGGCACGACCGTGGGAAAAATCTAAACTTGGCTCGAAATTAATGAACCGACTACCTAATTTGTGGGGGCTTGGTAATGAGTAATACTTGCCTACTTATTGACTACCGGGAATGTCTGTGAACTTCGCGTATTAACTCTTAAAGTAATTAGAATACGTGTGAAGGTGTGAAATTTTGTTTTAACATTGATATTTGTAAAATTTAAGACGAGTCGAATTTTAAGTAATGACAAACTCATGGGGATATCAAACATTTTCGATCATAGTAAAATTAATGAAGAGACGAAGGTCTTAGTCCGTTACGCTGAGACAATTCAGCCTAAAGGAGTATACATTACATTAGTTGCAAGTCTTATCATGACCATCTTACCCAAAAAAAGGTTACTGGTGAAAATAGGCCTCTCCCAATTTATAGAAGGGGTTTTTCAATACTCTTAGCAAATATTACAAATACCGAGCGCAGGACTTTGTGTTTCACACTGATGACGTTGCTGCCAGCCTATTATCTAGCTACGTGACCTAGGTGATGTAAGCTGCAAATCAATATTTTCTAGCAGTTTCTGATACGATTTAACATCAACTAATAAAGGGGAATAGCATTATCGGATTCTCTCTCTCTTCAGCCACAGGAAGTCCACTGCTGAACATAGGCCTCCCCAATGATCTCCACAACGACCTGTTGGAAGCGGTCTGCATCCAGTCACCTCCTGTGACCTTAACCTGATCGTCCGTCCACCTTGTAGGCGGGCGTCCGACACTTCGCTTGCCTTATCATTACATACTAGCATTATCGGATTAGTAATTTAAAAACACGCAATTAATTCCAAGCACTTACATTTAAAACCCTTTCTTTGTGCGAAACTGTCACTTTAATGAAACGTTGTCTCGTTGAAGATCACCAATTGATACTTTATGAATAACGACGCAAGAGGAAACATAATATCGCTAATTTATATTAGCAGAAGCAAGATCGAGATTATAATGCCCAATAACCTTCTGGGACCTTTAGTATCGATTTATGATCGCAGCTTATTAATATGCGTCACAGGCGATGGCGCGCACCATACTTTTGAGCGTAAATTGTATAATGTTTTCTTTGCTATCTCTCGTCAGGTGAGCTGAGAACTGCTAATGTACACGATGCTGTTTGTATTTGTTATTAAATTCCATTCTATTGCGGTTGGTAGATGGTATTTAAAACTACACTGGAATGGTGTGTTCAAGTTCACGATTGCTGAAAATACATAATATTTTTGTGTTTCTTGAAGTATAGTATAACGTCGATAATGAATACTGTTATTTACCCATCTATGACAATACTTATAGAGTACTTCACATGTTTGATTTTATATAATACTAGCGGGCCAGTCCGACTTTGCTCGGGTGGACAAATTTTTAGACTCCCCTCATCGGCTAGTACATCCATTTTTAAGAAGGCTGTTATGAATATGTGGACAGCCGACATACGAAAAGAATTATCCTCAGGTGCAGTATAGTCATATTACTCTCGGTTATAAGAAGAACATTATTATAATTCTAAGTTATAAATAGGTACAAAGGCGTACTCCATAACCAACTGCCTATAATAATATTGTAAATGCAAGAATGTTTGTTGATGTGTTTTTTTCACGCATCACTGCTCGGATATGACCATTGCATATTTTAAGAAAAATAGACTGATATAAGTATTTTCTTTATTTTAGCACTACAAAGTGTTTTATGGAAAGTGTTGTATTGTCCAGGGTAGATACTTGCTGGTCGACATAGTTATGACGGCCTTGTCGAAACCGGATATATGTACATGGTCTGAACTCAAAACAAAATAGTAGTATGAATCAGTCTGACGGCCTTTCCCATCGGGGATGGTGGTCGTTATACGAGCGGATATAATATCACAATAACGTGTTGTTGGATCATTTCGCTATCAACATCACACACTTGCATAACACAACAAAAATATCTTAATAAATTAATGAGTAAACCCATATGATCCAGCGCAATTTGGCCGCGTGCGTCAGCTGGAATGCGCGCCTGACGTCAGTCTCCCAATATCATTAGCTCACGATACACTTTGTAAATCTTTAAAAACAAAAACGAACGTAATTTATTAATTTAATTAAAGTGTTTACGTTAAAATATTGTTAGTGTTCCGTCAGATATTTTCGTACGGAATTATACTTGGGTTATACTAGGTCGCTTCGGGCTTAATAAATTATGCCATGCTGTATTTTATTAGCAAGTACCATTAAATTCTGAGAATCTAAAGATTTGTACTAGCAATAAGTATTATTCATGAGTAATCCTAGATAGCGGAATAAAAATGTTGCTCCGTATAAAATATGCTGCAATAAAAACGAAACTTAAATTCTTATTTTGCGCCAGATTACTGTCTCACATAAATTAGTAATTACATAAATTTAGATACAGGAAAAGCCAAATGAGCAGCCTTAAAAAAATAATTAGGAAACATTCTCATATGCTTGAGATTTTTAATGTTTCCTTTATTAATTAGCGATTCTAGGTTAAACATAATTTTTGCAAACAAGTTACATAACAAACAGAAACATTAACATAATGCCATCTAGCAATTTTGGGGCGTGGGCGTTTATAAACATCCTTAAGATCGTCACTGCCAGTTTAGAACTCGTGATACATTATCGAATTCTTAAAATAATTAGACATGTATCAACATGACGGCTACACGGATCTTGTATTTACCCATTTCTCATCGATGTAAAAGATCGCTTAATTAAAAATTCTAACAGCGTTGACAAAAACTCAAACGTGTTAATGTATTGTAGTACCGTTAAGATAAGTTACAATGTACATACATACATAAACTCACGCCTTTATCCCCGAAGGGGTAGGCAGAGGCGCCACTAGAACACCCACATTTCGCCTTGCATGTTCCGTCCCATGATGTGATAGGGGGCGAGCCTATCGCCATATCGGGCACAAATTCTTGACTCCGGGCTGACAATGAATAGAAAAATCCAATATCACCTTGCCCGACCCGGGATTCGAACCCGAGACCTCAGCTTTGTAACCGTACCGTAATACAACTACGCCACCGAGGCAGTCTTATCGAAGTATTCATACGTCGGAGAACATTAGCCAATCATCATGTGCGTTTACGCGCGAACTTCTTCATCTGCTTTGGATTAATTATTTTTTATGCACTACAATGGGGACCTTTGCTTATCTTCAATTCGATATGTCCAGGATTTTTTTAAAACGTCATGAATTATTAACTATTGAAATAACTCTGTTGTTGCTGAATTTCAAATCTAAGCACAAGGCAATAACGCCTTAATTTCACTGGCTTTTACAATAGTATTCGTCGGCGGTAGGTTACTCGTTCTACACATCCTAATACTTACAATGTGACTTATTACTAGACTTATAACATAAGGTTTACAACAAGATATAGGCCTTTTGACAAGAATATTAGTAAGGAATAGGCCAAAAGTCAATTACAATAATTTAAAGCGTGGTGGTTAATTTTACATATGAAATCCTTCCGAAAAACAGTCTAGAAGATGAATCTCATCACATTTTCTTTAACCTTCAAAAAAGATAAAATTAACGAACACGCACATAACAACGAAAAGCTAGAGATGTGCCCTAGGCTTGAACTTTGAGCCTGTCTCGTCCTAACTAGACTATGTTTTACTATATGTTAATTTACAGTAACAATGTTAAAACCACACAGTTAAGGCTTGTCAAATATCAGACTACATTAGTCGGAGGCAAACAAAGATCCCACAATTCAAAATCTTTTAATTGGCATTAAGCATGACGACAGACAGTGACTTGCCTAATCTGTCGTGTAATTATATTTACATAGAGCTGTTGAAACAAAGTTTTGGGAAATATTTGTTTTATATATTAGCGCTGCAAAGTTTTGCGTCATCTATGTACTATTAAGTGGCGATGCTCATTAAGTGGTGAATTTTATTTTTAAATTACACTCGATCTTATAATTTCAGGTGTGAAATTTGTTGAAATATTAACTTTTTAAAGAAATATATTAAAATAAAATAAAGTACTATATTAATAGCAACCGTGACTTATTAGGCTTAAACATGCTTCTGTGGGTTCGATATTTTACTGAGATAAATATTTATATGACCAACCAATATTTATTTAGGATGATAGCGCAGGGATTACATAAATCAACGTATTTTCTATACCTACAACAAGATGTAATTATAGCTATAATTTGAGAAAAATGTACCTTTATTTATAATGAAAATAAAAATAGATAATTAATGCTTGTCAAACGCTATTTACGTAAATAATTATTTTATCTTTAATTACATCACCACGCCTAATTGTTAACGTTAGGGAAATGATGAAAGCCACAAAATTTTAATATTGCAAAAAAGGGCATTGTTGTATCTCCTTAGAAAAATATTCAAAGAGGTTAGTTGTATCAACTCTGTACAGATACAAAGGTAGATTCCATTCTAATCTGTCACGTCTAGGAGGTCGGTGTAAAGTTCATCAATGTTGAATTCAATTATCGATTACACCATTGTGTTCCGCTCTTTCGATTTATATTTAAATACCAGACATTTACTAGAAATGTATTGTGAAATTATACACGTATTCTGTGTTGTATTGTATTGTATTTGACGAGACGGACCGCCCGACTCGCTCAATGCACTCTTGTTTCCAATATATTATGTAAAATGTTCCGGAATCAATATTCAATTATCCTCTTAGCTGAACCGTGAAAAATCTGCAAAGGCGGAATCGTGAATACGAAATCTAATCTTTTTAAGTTTAAGTGATAAACTTGGATAATCGACTTTCTAAAATGATGTTTATTTTACAGTTGAACACGTTGCTTTGATATTTTTATACAATTATTATAATTCAAGAAAATTATATAAGGAACTAAAATTAAAATTTCGGTTTAATTATTTTCTCCTGCTTTACTAGGCTGATAGTCGATCGATAGGCTTATACAGGGTATATCAAGACCGCGACCGAAAACGAAGCCAGGTGGTAGTTTTAGCGGCTACAGACACAAGGCAACTAAAAATTTTGCAAAATAAGCGACGGATTTTTTTTTATAATTTTTTAAAAATCATCGTTTTTGAGGGGTAAAAACCTAGTTTTTGCAAAAATAGTAATTTAAACCCTTACGTCGTACCATTGCGTGTTTAAAATTTAAGCGATGTACGTCATTATTTTAGAAAAACTATGTTTAATCACTCAAATACGACGATATTTAAAAAATAAAAAAAAAAATTGACGATTTTTTTTTGGAAAATTTTTACTTGGATTGTGTTTGATATCACTAATACTACCTCCTGGCTTCGTTTTCGGTCGCGGTCTTGATATACCCTGTATGTGCCGAAATCATTGCAGTGAATTTTTGAATACGATAGTTCTGGCAAATAAGCGAGTGATTTCCGTTGACTATCTAAGTGGTCAACTTTATACCCACAGTAAAATTGTATATAAAATAATTAAATAAAAACCTTATAAAAGTCAGGGGCAAGAAAACACATCCAGATTCTATAAATAAAATACCTTAAAAAGCTAATTATTCCCCGACACAAATAAACACGCAAAAATCATCCAATTAAGCGACATCCACGTCTCATAAACATAAATGTATCGTGCGACGGAGTGAAGCGACAATTTCCTTGGTGGTCTCCTCGCCTCGTCGTAATCTGTCATCTGAACTGTCAAATTACTAACGGCCGAGCGACCGATCGGCTTCCGAACGTGTTGTAGATAACACGAATACTGGGACACGAATTATTAAATTTATTAGTGGAGCAAATGCTCTGTCTGGGGCGGTGTTTGTGCCTAAGCACTCTGCGAGGACTTGTTTAGAGGTTTGCTTCGAATTGGTGCTGTAGAAATGTATTTAAATTTTTGTTCTAACTTGTGATGTTATTCATATAATACCTGAGCTGAAAAAAATTACAAAATATATTCATAATATTATAATACTTGATCTGATTTTTTTTACAATCTATAAAATGACTACACGGATTCTGGAAACAGGAGCAACTATTGATCTATGTATGTAGATATCATTGCATTGTATAAGCAGCAATTTTTATATAAATAAAACAAAACAAGACAAAGCTATTACTACGCAGGTCGGTCTGTAAGGTTACCTAAGGTTTCAGACAGTTTCAGGAAACAATTATTCCGTCATAGTGTTCAAGTCCATAATCTTGAAAGGCTTTGAAAGGACATTGCCCACGAGACGTAAATATGGCAATATGTCTAATACTTTTGTCCGTCGTTATAAATGTAGATAATATACAAAATGTGTTATTAGCATCTAGTACAAATGATTTATTTATATCTAGCGGTGGCACAAGAAATTATTTCCGTCACGACTACCTTGATAATTATGTCAAATATTCATTCTCTTGTCTGTTCTATTTAACTTCTGTATTTACTATTGTGTCAACAGTAAGTTAAATGTATTAAATAAGCTGTCACAATAAAATGGTTTTACATTCAAGATCGAGTTTATTTTGCTGTGTGCAAATGAAAAAACAAATACAGCAAACGTCACATCTTGTGTATTATGTGGCTTCAATTTCCATATTTTCTTTAAAATGAATAAATATTGGAGTGAAAACAACTATCACTGAAGAAGGCTAAATATATAAAAATCTAAAAGACGCATTATTATTGTCACAATGTCAATATAAAAAAAGATAATTTTGTCTGCCAAACAGTTCATGTTCCAGATACTGAAGCTAAATACTTCAATTCCAACGACAACTGACTCGGGATAGCTAGATATTCAACAACTTTCTAAGGACAACAATGCCTGTATACCCCCATTCATTGACAATAATAAAAATAGTTTATCATAAACACACCTACTTGGTTATTAGACTTCCTACACAAAAAAACTGCCTCGGTGGCGTAGTTGTATTACGGTACGGTTACAAAGCTGAGGTCTTGGGTTCGAGTCCCGGGTCGGGCAAAGTGATATTGGATTTTTCTATTCATTATCAGTCCGGAGTTAGGAATTTGTGCCCGATATGGCGATAGGCTCGCCCCCTATCACATCGTGGGACGAAACATACAAGGCGAAATGTGGGTGTCCTGGTGGCGCCTCTGCCTACCCCTTCGGGGATAAAAGGCGTGAGTTTATGTATGTATGTACACAAAAATGACAATTTATTTAATACAAATTTAATTTAGCTAATTAGCTTAACCCATCTGCGTATTAATCTATGATCGTGCACAAAATAAATTGAATGAATGTAGGCGTACCATCAGTGCGACACCTGATTGGCCTTTTTGTATTTTTTACATGGAATGTTAATTAATTTTTGCTGTCAACCTTAGTCAAACAGAGTATAATGATTAATTGTGACCCTTGGTGCAGCGGATGCCTTATCGGAGCCTTAAAAATATATCAGTAACTTGATTTCATACAAAAAGTTACCGAGATGCTATTAATAATTAAATAGGTGGGCATTAATAAATCTGATAAATGAAAACCGGATTTGATGAAAAAATATAAATTCTTGATATGGATGTTATGTTTGGTCTAAAGGATACAAACAGAATCACATTTGATTTGCATGGGTAAAGTTAATTCATATCAAACAGTAGACGGCTTTCAACAGGTCTATGTGATGATTCATGAAGGAGGCATATGTTGAGCAGTTGACTTCCTGTGGCTGGAGAGAGAAAGAGAGAAACAGCAGTTCCTATTCAAGTAAAGGATAAAATGTTTAAACGTAGCCTCTCATTTGACAACCTAGGTCGTACAAAGGGCTAGAAGTGAACGTGAATTAGGAGGGTTTCGATCTCCTTTCTAAGACATCATGTTTATGTGATCTAAATATATTTACACCTGTAAGTAAAAATAAAAAATTTGTCGTAGTGTCTCCTACTAAAGATACAGTAGGAATTATATGACTGTTGGGTATATTTATGTATATTTTTATTTAAAAACAGCCGTTAGCAACTCGGTTGTTTAAGACAAATAATCGAAAATCAAAGATCACATGAAGAATAATTTGAGAGTTTGAATTTCAATCAAAGCTTATTAACAAGGAACAAGAGTATATTGAAACAGATGACCAAATCAGCGGACGTCATACCTACAGCGCGAGGGCATTGAACCTCATTAAAAATATATAAGTTTGCGTAGGCTGTATAAAATAAACTTGAGTTCTAACTTTCTGAATGTGAATAACAGAAATGAGGAGTGTATAATTATTACTTATAATAAAATAGTTTATGATAAAAATGTGCCTCGGTGGCGTAGTTGTATTACGGTACGGTTACAAAGCTGAGGTCTCGGGTTCGAGTCCCGGGTCGGGCAAAGTGATATTGGATTTTTCTATTCGTTATCAGCCCGGAGTCAGGAATTTGTGCCCGATATGGCGATAGGCTCGCCCCCTATCACATCATGGGACGAAACATACAAGGCGAAATGTGGGTGTGCTGGTGGCGCCTCTGCCTACCCCTTCGGGGATAAAGGCGTCAGTTTATGTATGTATGTATGTATGTATGATAAAAATGCTACAAATATAGGGCAGACTAAGGTGGATATGATGTTTCACTTTTAGATATCTACAAGAACTCAACACATCTATAATATGATTGTAATGCAAAGGCCACAAATAAGACTTTTCGCACAAAATTTATTGACGGACTTCATCAAGAAAATTGTCTTGACTAACTGACAGTTTTCACTCGCCCCTAGATGTCATTATAATGATGGACTTTGCTTTTAAAATGCTCAGAAATTGATATTTTCAAAACAATTAAATTCAAAACACAGCTCTATCATCTAAAAACGTCCATTATCTTTAATTATTTTAATAAGAACCGAGAAAAACAACATGAAAAATGTATTTTATCCTTTTAATAACGCTAGTAAATGAACATAATTTAATGCATCATTTCAACGCATTACTGTCTTTCCTTATGAGGTAAAGGAACGTTAAGATACAAAGTCTAATGTTTTTTTTCTTCGCACAGCTCACATTAGGAGTTCACTTACAGCCAAGCCAATCCGCTGTGGCAATAAGCCAGTATCTAGCCCATTATCCTGTCGTTGGCCGCCATTACTAACATCTAAATGGTTGAAAATTAAATAGGTGCTGTAGTTTGCATTTCAATTATTCATTCTAGCGATCAGATCGTTACAAAACACTAAAGTTTATAGTTCTAATTGTGTAACGCTGTTCGCGGCTCCATTAATTATATCTAAAGGTGATAACGAACTTGTTTATTGCACCCATTGTTCCGTCAGAGTTCCTAAAATGTCACTTTAATTGATTTAACTCAGCTTATAAACTTGTGCTGGGTTTCGTAAGTGAAATTATTATCTAGACTATGAAATAAGAAGATTATAATTACTGACAGACAAACATTTGTAGCTTGCTGGACTACCACAATCCATCAATCGTGGGTAGGGTGTCCATAGGTATTGATTGATTTGAATTCATAATTTCTCAACGTTGTTTTCTTTAAGTATGAATTTAGTAATACGAGTAATTAAATTTTAATTTACAAGTACAATAGTCTATTTAATTGATTGATTTGAATTCATAATTTCTCAACGTTATTTTCTATAAGTATGAATTTAGTAATAATCAAATTTTAATTAACAAATACAATTAGTCTATTGAATAAATACAGTTAGAAATAAAATACCAATTAAAATTATGTGACTTATAAGAGGTGAATTTTCTTCAATATAAAGATCAATATTCCTTTCAAATTAGTTTGCGAAAGGCTTGACACTATTTAATCATTTACAGAAACCGAATTAATTATAATAAAATGATTGTTGATCTATAAACAAGGAAGTTGGTAATATTATAATTTAAGAAACATTGAATTAAAGCAACGTAAGCGACAGAATAAAAAAAACTAACTTCACTCCAACACTAAAATAATCCTGGTGAGGAACTTACTATGTTTAGCAGTGGATTTCCTGCTAAAGATAATAATTAAGTACCTAAGCGAAAAATAAAAGAATTATTTAGAGCGTACCTGTATTTAGCAGTGGACATCGTGTTATAAAGGAATAATGGCTATTTCATTATTTTTGCTCCCACCGACCAACAAACTACCAAGCCAAAATATCATGGTACCCCTAATCTCAATGTAAACGTAACGAATGCCCACAATTGTAAGGTCAAAGGAATCTGCAAAGTCATAATTCCAATGATTTCGCTTCATTATTCATCTTCAAATAATAGTTTGCACCCCATAGCTTACCGTGGTTTTAACTCTCGTAAAGGCCGTAGCAATAAAATAAATATGTATAAATGTATTCACTATCACTGATTTTGAATTGGCATTTTGATCTTTATCTTAATGCCAATTCAAAAATATTCTAATTTGTCAATACGAATTACTAATTAACCAACAAACTATGAACTGTTGCAAATCAATAAAATAATAAGTTGAAGGAAGGATGTTAATAATATTTGGTTTTATTGGTACCGTCAAATTAATGCGAATGCTCGTAAATAATAATGAATTAGTATGTCACTTTTATGAGCATTAAAATAATATTTTCTACTATTCAGCTATAGTTATTCAAATAAGACACAAATTCGTGTATATAAAAAATATCGTTAAAATTCAAAAATATGATCATCAAAATTCCCCACTATTAATGTATAATCAACTATTGTTGGCCCGTGTAAAATTGTTAGCCATTTTGAACCTCACTCAAATTCCTTTAAAAATCGAATATCCTTTCCTATACAAGTTCTGTAGCATTCCCGAACACAATACTCCATGTGCCAATACATTTGTAACACACTATAGAGATCACAGCACGACGGACCACGCTTTCATTAATTATTCCAAGTTAGATAAGACACTGCATTCTTAATGACTGCCAGACGATGGTCATTCCTCATCCACGTGTGATTGTAAATATATCTTCACTCGGTTTTGTTTTACTTTGGGATTTTATATCTGTGTGCTTTTGTGTTTGGTGTGAGGAAGTTTGAGTTGGTATTTTAATATTTGTGCTTAATTTTTAATTTGGTAGTAAGACATTTTGTCGGATTATTTATTAGAGATATTTTTTTTCATAATATGCGTATTTAAATAAAGTGCTTTAGTGTAGAAATAACATAAAAGTAAATGCTGTTCCTTATATATGTTTGGTTTTATTATTTTTTCGGATAATTCTTTTGTCAAAAAAAATATTTATCTTATTTTATTTAAATATAAGTGAATCAATTAGCGGCCAAAAAAACTATTCACTCGTAAGTTGCCCTTTCCATCGACTTTTATCAGACTTACAAGTCCTGTGAATCCATTAGCATTGTTTGACGTCACTTCTAAGAAACCGGGATTCGAGTCCTGGGCTAGACATAAAAACTATCGCAAGTCCTAATAAAGACGAGGGATCCTTAAAACCTCACCAACGACGCAAGGAGGACAAAAAATAATAACATTAAAAGTGAAATCCTCAGAGCTTTGATTGACCACAAATCAATATTAATGATCTAAACCAGCGGGTGTTCTCTCAGCCATCCGTCTCTCTCTTTCTTATGAAGATGAAAGAGAGGATGAATGTTTGGACACCTCGCCCTTAAAGCGTTTTAAGTGCTAAACGAATAAAACCATTAATTACACGCAATTCAATGTACATATTGAATTTATTCAAATGGTGATAAATGTATGTGGATGAAACAAGAGGTGTGAACGGGACGGGGGTATCGCTGGCTCGTTTCAACATTGTTTTATGCCTTATTGGAATATTTGTGAGGAATGATTCAGTGAGCTCAACGTGCGAGATATCAGAAAACAAAGAGTGCTGACTATGATTAAAGAATACGCTCAGGAATGATTGGCAGAGGATAAAAGTTATAGTTTTTGTAAATTGTTTCAGTATAGATTGCATGTATGTTTTTTCAAGTGTTAATCTTGGAAACGTTTATAATGGACGTGCTTGACACAATTAATCGTACCTAGCATTGTTTTTCATATCCATAAGCTTTGAAATAAATTCTGCCAACGCCATCTGTTGACATGTCGACGGCAACACGATTTGTAAATATTATTAAAAAAACATATTTTTTAAATTTTACCAGCGCCTGAATTTTCATTTTCAAACATTACTTAAAATACGCCATCATTAATTAATTATCAAATAAGCCTAATTACTATAAATCGAAAAATAGCTCCACAGAAAATCTCGCCAAATCCTTTGAAGTCTTTCCCCGGTACTTATTACAGGGGCTCGTTAGGGACCCCACAAATCTTCACTAAACTCGCACTGTGACAAACGCAAAAACCATAAAATTAAATTAATGCCCTCCGACCACTTACTTGAGGATAGTTGAGGTCGTTAAGGAAAAGTTGGGGATTTTCGCGGCCCACCAGTGTTTCCTCGTGTAAGAATAGAAAACGCACTTATTCATGAAGTATTAATATCAAACATTGATCTTCATAAACCATTATAAGCTGTA
Organism: Deilephila elpenor; assembly: GCA_949752805.1. NCBI lineage: Eukaryota > Metazoa > Arthropoda > Insecta > Lepidoptera > Sphingidae > Deilephila > Deilephila elpenor. The sequence goes on along the minus strand of OX457107.1, from coordinate 7,951,600 downwards.
GTTTGAAATATAAATGACGTAATGAAAATTATGATAATTTCAAAAACGACACGATTTAGACTATTTGGACAAAAATTGGGTAGAAAATGTTTGAGACTGAAAGAAGTGGAAATAAGGAAGGGAGGTCGTTCCTTGCTGTGAGATCAGTATAGGCCAGGATCATTAAAATTTCCATAATTAAGAAAAAGACACATTAGATTTATTACCGTAACTATAGGATCTAAATGTGCAGTTTTAATTTTAAATTGTTTACTGTTTTCTTTGTTTTAAATAGGTTTCATAATAATAGCATTATGACTTTTTTCAATTAGGTAATATTTTTTCATGTTGAAAAGTAGCTACAGCAAAGTACACTTATTAGGAAATATTGTATCATCTATGAGTGCTGACAAGCAAGAGTGAACTATTCCTTGTCATTCGACACAATTATGCCGGCCAAACAACTTATTACAATAATAAAAATATTTTGCAAAACACTGCAATCATTGATTTCAAATACCTAATATCATAATATGTTTTGCGCTGTTCGTAACTGATCATATAACAAAATCATTTTTCCATTTCTCTCGCAACGTTATAAATTAGTAACAAATACTTCTAAAATCCGATTGCTATAAAAAAGTTAGAATCAATATATAACTTTTAAAAGGAAAAGTGAGCGGCATACAACTTTGTTCATTAAACCTGAAGAGTTTCCCGGGAGTTGAGCGGAGTGAAGAAAATGTTGTTCTCATAATGAGAAAAGTGTGAGCGCACCTTTATTGGATCATTATATTTTTATAACGTAGCAGACGCTTTGTGGACTAGTAGCGCCACCTAGCGATGGATAGCCGAGTTGCACATACATTGGAATTAAAAATATGTTTTGGGTTTGTTAATTGATTTAAATTTACATTATAATTATATGCAAAGAGTAAAGTTAATATTTCAATTGGTAGAGGAATTAATAATTAATTTTAATAATTAATTATATTGTAGATATAAAATTTACCGCAACGTTCTAACAGAGCTTCTAAAGCTTCTGTAAGACAATTATTCCGATTTCAACAAAGTAAAGAAGTGAAAAACTGTTTTACTGCTACCGAAGCCAGACATGGACGAATGGAATTTGATATGCCTTCCTTTTCAATGAATTTTTAAATGCGAAATATCGATTTTACTTGGAAAGATGAGTTCGTATCTTTATACGTGAAATTGTACCATCATTATTATTCATTGGTATAGGTTTGATTCCTAGATTAATCATATTTGGATACAATATTTGGAAACCTTCCACAGACATTTAATCCTAGGTCGTAAATCGATTGTCACTATATACTAGTTATAACTTTCTTTGACTCCAAACCCTATAATGAATCTAGGAAGGTTTAATTCTTAATTTTTTGCCTCGCTTTAAATAAGACTGAAACCTACCAAAATAACTAACACAATGATGCTGCAACAAGCATAAAATCCCACTAAACGACACGTAAGTGTATCATTCTATATCAGCCCATATACGTCCCACTGCAGGGCACGGGACTACTTTACAATCGAGAGAATCGATTGAGAGTGGTTAGGCCATATAGTCCACCACGCTGTACCATTCACAATCACTTAATTAAACTCCAGAAGTCGACGAAGAAACAATTCAGTAATCCATAATTGCAGTAAATAGCTCAGTAGAAAGTAAAGCCGATCCCAGGCCATTCACTTTATCTACGATTAAGGCGGGAGCAGATAACAGCTACTCTACTAATTAATTAAACCTAACCCACACATTAAACCTTTTATGGCTCCATTCGCGATACTGATTGGAACGTAAGAATGAACGATTTGGCACCGACGGTGAAGTTAGAAAATACGACTCTTATTTGTTAAGAAGTTATTTGAAATTAAACTTTAAATTTGATAGTTTAAATTTCAATTTATCTCAAAGTATTTTTTAAATAATTGGAATACATTAACAATTATTAATAATTACATTTATTAACAATTATTATAAATTTACTGTTAAAGATAAAACAAAAGAAAATGCTTAGATGCTTATGCAAATTGTCAAAGGTCTCGGTTACATTTCCCGGATCTAACAATACTTTGTTTAAGCTTTTACTAAGTTCTAGGAACGTGAAATACTCGAGATTGGATTTAAAAAGCATGTTGTCTTTCAAGAAAAGTACGCTAAAAAAAAAATTTATTAAATAAAACATTCTGTGTCGTAAAATCCAACAATGTAGAAAATAAACACAATTTAAATGTCTTTGTTAATTATAATTTTCATATTGTCAAGGAAAATCTGTAATGTCTGCTACAAACTTTATTACGTTCAAATTATAGGTAATGAGCCAAGGAAAATCCGAGATAGTTAAATAATAAAACAAACAAGCCATCAAGCACGTTTTGAACGTTTAGCAAATTATTTTCCAACGACGTAGATACTTAATTAAGCATCGTTTGGCTAATAAACAAAGTTCTCATAATTAAATAAACCTGAGTGATATTTTTATGTCCCCGCTGATACAGATAAGAGCCATTGTAACCGTGTACATATTACTAACGGCAACTCCCACACATTTTAAGAATACATAAAAAAACACGAGATCTCGTTGCCTGATAGCGTCTCTCACTCTTTGTTGGGGAGTCTCTTAAAAAGATTCCCTACACCTCTTTACTATGAAGACATATTGCGTTTCGCGTTTTTGAACTCGCGATTTCCGTACGTATTTACGTATTCACACTCGCATTACTCCTAGTACTATGTAAAGATGAGATCTGTGCGTGTGTGAGATTTGTGTGTGTAAGCGACAACTTAACGATACCAGTGTTAGTAGCGCTCCGCCCGCGCGCGCGTCCCCATGCAAAACGAACAACTGCGCGGATGACGTATGCAAAGCAGAAGTTCCAAATTCAGTGGTGATATACGACGTAGGCTTTCGCATATGTGTGTGGGTGTGTGTTGGTATGCCAGTCGCCGCTAGGCGCGCAATAGACGGGGGTGGGCAGCCCGAGAGGATGGGGTATAAAGGAAAACCATTTACATTTGAGCGATTCGTCCAATTTAAAATTCCTACAAGATAGCTTAGACACGGGTGCCATTCTTTTGAAGAGGCGATCATGATGCAAAGGACATTCTGCGCTTTTATTTGTGAAAAGGTTTACTTGTAACGCTGTAGTGGATTATCAATATTTGATATCAACTAGGATTAGAACGAACGACATTACGAATTTATGATTCAATTTGTCAACATAATTTGTCACGTCCGAAAAAAATGCGGCTAGATAGGTTTGGGGTCAAATACGTCACGGTCCGCGAAGGTATCGTTATGAATATGAATCTAGGGTGCGGCAAATCAGTCGGGGAACGTTCCATCAAAACGTCATAGGTCGCTCTCAGGACAAATTTGCCCGCTTGCCCACGTCCCGCGTTTTACGAGCCACGCCGACGAAGATTCAGCACCCAAGGGAGACATTCCGCCTCCAAAAACTTTACCCGTTACAAATTTGTTTTTTTTTCTGCCTTATCTGCTCCCCGCGCTTTTGGCAAACCTAATTCCGTATTCAAAAATATTTCTGCAAGTATTGTGCTCGTACGGAACGAACGTTTTATTGCCGCCCATATAACGTTTTAAAAGTTAGCCACTTTTGCCACGCGGCCGCCTTTCCGATGTAGTTATAATGTGTAGTGTCACCATTTTTTCTCTCTTAGTAATTATTGTTGTTTCTACTTTTTATTAGTATTCTAGTGGCTTTGTTGTTCTTCGACCGTTATGATATAAGTTTGAGCGTATAAATATTAGGCATACCTAAATGTGTTTATTGCCTTAGTCCGGTATTATCATGTTAGTAAACAGAAACATTAATCACTTCCTAGATAGTCATAATCGTTAAGAAATCTGCCACTTGATGCCACTACCATTCAGAAACCAACAAAAAACCTTTCCATTTTTTGCAATTAAAATGACTTAAGTTACTAACTCAGTTGAAATCATTAAAGGAAAACACAGCCAATAATCCAACAATAAAACTGCAACAACCGTAGCAAACGTTAAAACTTAATCAAAGAAAACACGGAACCCAAATACGCTTTCGTTGTTAGCAGCTCATTTTGCATTCATGGAATATTCTTAAGCATTGTTCGGCGGGACATACAGGCATAAAGCTGGCGGCGTCCACGGTGCCATCCAATTTACCATTCATATATCGGGGCCAATAAGTGAGGTAATTTCGAAGACCACGTCTATTGCCCAATGCACATGCACGAATAAGTGCGTGTGATGGCCCAATCAAATCATGTAGATTTGTATATTAAAGAACATTTGTGATTAAATTATGCTGCAATAATTGGTGTTTACGATGATTGGCAAAGATAATGATTTGCATATTGTTGAAATCTTTGCAAGTTTGTTTACTTCTTGTTTATAAAGGCATTACAAAGTGGATAGAGTTCACTTGATTTTAACGGTCTATTTACATTATTATTTAAAGACAGATTTAAAGCCTATTTTAGTTATCGAATGTTTTTTCCCTTTCGAACGACTTTAGAATTCAGTTAGATCGAAGAAGACAAAACATTCTTTAAATAAAATAGGTTTTAAACATGTCTATGAGTCCGTAAATGTTCTACTGGTCTGATAGTTTCAACCGGAGAGATAATTTCATTGGCTTTTATAATATACATTTATGCTTTTACATAGTGGAGTGTAATATGGGAGTTTCAATGACCAGCAGTAATTAAATATGTTGAGTAGAGAATTCTTACACAGATAAAATCTATCATAGGATTAACATAGCAGGTATACTTACGCTCAAACTCATCCAAAAAGTTAAAGGAGGGTTTTGCTCAAAGGAAGAATTCTTTAAAGGGATGCAGACGGTAATTATGTTATGACTGTCGAATAAGCACCCAAATGCTTAATATCTCGTAATACACTTCGCGTTATCACATCCGTACGCACCGTCAGATCCAAATCAAATTCGCCACTTGGAAATATTAGATTTACACCAAAGCCGTCAAATTTTTCAAACACCAAATTGAAAATATAAATATCTTTAGCTGAATATAATCTGTACGGCGTACGAGCAGACCGCGCATCGGTGTCGAGCTCAAACGACATTTTACCACCGACATATACAGTTTCAATTTGATTTCCTGCCAACATCGACGTTTCATTTTTAAATAGCAATCACGATATGTTGATTCCCATTTCGTATCCATCTTCTTATGCAACGTAAAGCCACGTGTAAAGTTTTCTACATGTGTTTGTAGTTTATGTCTAAGATGTAAAGTAAGATATTTGTTTTAAATAACTTGGGACTAGGTTTTCCAATTAATGTTGTGTATTTCTGTATATTAAGGACGGGGTAAAATATAACCACACACATTTACCCTCGAAGGGGCAAATAAAGTTTCAAAATATTTCATTTAAAGAGCTCATAACATCTGCTTAGTTTAAGAGCTTTGTAAAAACAACTACTTAAATTCCTTACGGAAGTATTAAATAATATACGCAATTATAATTTGCACTTGTTATATAAATTACATTGTTAATATAAAATTATGCAAATTGTCTGTATAGTAATAATCGAGCACTTTAATCTCTAAAGCAATATCTATCACATTTGCAGACTGCACATTTGTTTCATATCTTGACCATTACTGAGTAACTTAATATAATTAATTTTAATGTTGTAAATAAAAAACGATTTTTTATTATTTGTGAGTTCTTCTACTTACAAGGTTTATTAGAGTACATGCAGATATACATGTCCACAAGCTCACGGTGTACCTCGAAAGAGGTAGGTAGAAATGAACCAACTGCTACCCACAGTTCGCCACAGTTTATTGGAAAGAAAACCCACAATGGGCTATTCATTAGAGATTTAAAAAATGCACAATAACGTAATTTAAATAAACATTGTACTCTTCAATTTTATGTAAAGCGAATATCCAGCTTTCATAGAAAGATTTAAACCTGCAATCGCTTAGCAAACACAAGTAGCAAGTCAAACTAGGGTGTCAACAGTAGCCAATCAGCTATTTACCAGACAAAAAACCATTTCACGAATGGAGTTAGAAAATTTGCGGAGCTCCATCGTATTATCATTTGAATACAAAATCAATTTGCATTTTACAGAGGCATTTTGAAGTCGGTAGTTGCTAGACGCTGCCTACGATACAGTGGAGGGGCCGAGTTCGGCAAAGTATGAAGTAGTTTGAATGGCCAATTTGTTTTGCGAAAATTATTTATGTTTCTATAGTGGAAATAATAGTTGGTAGTTTTTTGACGCCCCGTTGGGTTTATGTTAGAAGACAAATGTTTGTGTGTAATACTTGCTGAAATAAACGATAATTTAACTATATTTTTGCCGTGAAATTTAATGGCATAAATATGGTAATTACAATAGACATTGTTTAGTTACATTTACAAAAATATAAGGTTTATTACACAATATTCGAATGAGAATCTTATTGTTATTAAAAATACAGTAATCTAAATCAACAACGTCTTCAATTTATAAATAAAACTACAAGCAAAAGCCGCATATAGCCCTTAACGAACTCTGAACTTTCCTACGTCATTGTAAGCATAATAATTTAATAGTATGCACACTCGTCAATACAGCACCGGCCCTAAGCATATTACGCGAAATAGTCTGCAATTTCCTTGGTATCCGTTAAACGATTCGCAAATGCCGATTTCTCATACATCATAATTCTTGGGCACACAATGAAATTGCAACTCACTTCTTAATATTTCCGTATATTTGTTCAGTCGAACAAGACAGTTTGCCAGTGTGTGGAAAATTACATTCTGACATTATGTACGCGCACTAAAGTGGCTGAACACGAAAACGCTACGGCGAAATGGGGCTTTATGTTTATTTATTTTTAAAAAAATGGGAAGCATTTAAATTATCAATTAAGTTTACATTTAGAATGATTAACAAAGAAACGTCAAGTCAAAGTTAAAGGTATTTTTGCCCTAATTTACATAATTGTTCGTCGGTTTTGTATTTGAGTGAGAGATTCCTGGAACAATTATTTCGTCTTAATCTGGATAATAATTATTTAGTAATTTGTTTATGTGCACGTAAAAACCTTAGATCTCGATTTATTTATTGTGTATTTAAAGTCAGGACTATAATGAGACTTAACATCTTATGTCTCAGGATGGCGAGCGCATTGAAATGCCAAGCATTGCTTTGTAATTCATGGAGTTGTTTGGTTTTGCTACTGTCCATGAACGGTCGTATCGCTTACCATCGAGAGAATAGTATGCTCGTCTCGCCATTCATAGCAATAAAAAACAATCTATAATATGTCTGATTATTTGGATTATTTATAAAGCTAATAGTGATAGTATAAAATCTTAATATAATTACACCACTCCCAACCACCTACATAAACCGTGTCACCCAAGACATACCATGCCTAATAAGAAACATTAAGTAGAACGAAACTAAACCCCACTAAAAAGAAGTCGGAAACTAACGACTTGACGTCACGCATCAAACTAAACCGAATTAAAAGTTGACTGTAATAAACAATAAAAATCAACGAATAGGCTACCATCTTGTTTGATACGACCTGTATAAACGGTTACATTATCCAATAAGGCATTTTTAGTGCTGTTTCTTCTGTGTTTTCAACGTTACGAATTTACTTCGCATTTGATTGGCAAAGTTGGTGAATTATTAGACGCTTATGAGATTACGAAATATTGTATGCCTTTGGCGTGTGTTGAATGTTCTTTGTGACTTTTGTGAATTTTTAAATTTAGAATGTCAGAGAAAATTACTGACATTCGCTTATTGACTCAAATTAAGATAATCTAAAATATAAGATACAGAGACCAATTACCGGGTCCGATGAATGATTCAATGAGGCGACCAATAAATTAATTTGAAAAGATGATGAGGTAGTCAATAAATTAACCAAAAACAAAAATCCTCGATACTCTAGCTAAACAGCACTGTTAAACAGGTGTAGTCGATATGTCACGCTAATGGAAAAAAAAAACTAAAAAGGAAACACAAAGTAATTCGCAATGTAAAATTCTACAATTCCAACAAACCATCACTGAAGTAAAGTAAAGAAAAATTGCTTTAAGTGGGCAGCAATTACAAAATGGCCATAATGACATCTGTTTAGACATTCACAAACGACTAGGAAATAATTCTAATACGACATTGATTAGCTCGTTGTTATGAAAATCGAGCCAGTGCACAGCCAAGGATTTGTGGGGGGTCAGTGTTTGCATTAGTATATTAAAACCTGCATGATTTTATTTCATACTTTTTGGAGGATTACAAAATCATGCAATCAGTTCAGTTAAATATTATGTGTACCATAAGCTTCTGGGTATCATTTTGTCATTACTATCCACTTTTTACAGCAATTACACATTCATACATTGATAAGAGAGGGTTTTTAAATATTAGCGAATATAGTGTTCGGACAGTGTTATAAATAAAAGCGTACAACAGGTCTTGAAAATGAAAAAATAACATACTCGTAGATACCATTATTGTTTCATTTAAACATTGATGTTCGAAATTCAAAATCGATTTATACATATTTAGAGTTATAGAACGTGAATTGAGCAATTCCATTAACCGGTAAAAATCTGCGAAAGTGAGAGACAAAGAAAAAGTAAAACCATAATTATTTTACTGATGCCTTTTTCTTTAAAGTTGCCCTGTCCAAATAACCTATATACTATGGGACCCGAAGAAAACACTGAATGCCTTCCCATCCAAGCTGCGTAGGCATAATGACGATTTAAAGACTTAAAGGTCGATTTTATTATCATATTGTATGATTCTTGAGCTATTAGCCCTTATGACAATAGCGTAATGATACGTCGACACGCGAAGCATTTTTCTTATCGGCGTTACGTTGCCAGTAGCAAATATTAGTTTTTACAATAGTTAAACTTTATCTGATTAACATACTGTTTGGTGGAAACTTCGCGGAGGTTCGAGTAGGTTTATAGCATATTTTATGATGTCTAAAAAGTTTTTTGATTTTTCTTTCGGTAAATTTTGACGGTGGGAAATTCAATTTTTTGTGTAATTATTAGCTCAACATAAACATCTCATTATACTCAATAGGATCTAATTTTGTATTTTAGCTGACTTTTTACTGTCTAATTATATTATTAATTAACACACTGGTCTCTTGTTAGGTCCTAGATAGATATTTAATTTATGGCGCAAAAATGCCGGCATTGCCCAATACAAATATTGGGGAGTTACACCTACTTAAATTGGTTAGGTTGTAAGTATATTTCCTATAACAACAAACAAACGAATCGTCGAAATCAATTTCATCGCATCGAAGCTTAATAAAAGGTCAAAACAAATCGATGACAATGCATCAAAAATTTTAAACCTCCGTACTGCAAACAAAAGGGTGACCGTCGTAGAAGACGTTAATTTTTAAGTGATTGCTTACAGTAATAAGAAGGTAGTTATAAGTAACGAGGGAGTGGGCGGCCACTAATTTATTAACCGATGTATCGATGGACCCAACATACAGAAATTAGCTCCTACATTACCCTCATTGTGCATATTAATATACGGCATAGAATCGTCTTGATAGTAGTTGCGAATTGTTCCATGAAATAATGGAGTGAAAATGGATCGCAATAAATGCTTATGGTAAAGAGATTCATGCATCATCATCGATTTTACAAAGTGATAGAGCGACACTCGTTATTTAGGATTACTGTAGAAATGACTCGGCTTAGTCATGTTTGAACAATTGTTTGACAGAAACCGATGTGAATGGAGAGCTAAGCTGTCATGTTTTGTTTGGTGAGATTGACTGAGACTTCATTCTTCATTCTTCGTTACGTATTTTTCCTTCGCTTCCCCTCTTATGTAATGGGCTGGTAATCTACGATCTACGATCCAAGTTTTCAGAATTTCATGAACGGCAGTAGTAAGCAGTAACTAATCACTATGTGGTAAGTTCGAATGAATTTCTAATTACTCCAAGTATCAATACACTTCATTTTACTTCAATCTAATGTCACGGCAGCTCATAATATGTTTGAAATTTTCTTATAGCTTAACTTAACGTGGATTTCGTCGAGGGTGGCTCCTGGCTAATCTACGTATACAGGGTTATTGCCGTACTAATCTAAATTGATGGGCCGTCCAAAAACCGAGCAGTTTTTTCATAACATTAGTAATTTCTTCGGCGTAAAATAATAATATAATAAACATAAGCCGCAGTTTCATTACTTAAGGCGGTCTATTAAACCGTCGGACGTTATGGGAACGATTACGGGCCTTTATAGCTGAACATTTTGTGGCAAAATTAGGATTTCATATAACATTGTACGAAACTTTTACCACAGCCGAGTCGATATCTGTACGGAATATTTAAATTACTTATCGATTACCATATTAAACAGTTTTGTTAAAACGTATTTCAATACAAGAAATGAGCGGTGATTGTTGTACTGATGTTGCGTGCGCTAAGAAACAAACCATAAATAATGCTATGAATGTTCAATTCAATGTCAAAAATTAATTTGCCGTCCTGCCAATAAATTTTAGATGAATTATTTGGTTTAGCTTTGACGTATTGGTATCGATTTTTTAGGTTTGTAGAAATGTAATAAATCAATTCGTTACTAGATAATTAAATCAATTAGTATCATTATGAACTGTATTTTTATCACGAGTTTTGAAGTAAGAAAATATTTTATAGTGTAATTTATACTTGAACATTACAAAAGGTTCGTGCAGAGATAAAGCAAAGACCATTGTTTTTAATTTAACTACTTCCAATTAAAGACTTCTCATTTAACGCATTTTCCATAATTTAAGTTATATTGTTATTATAGAACCGTTTTTGGATTATAAATTAGATTAGATTATTTAATAAGACAGTGTAAGTTTTTGTTATTTTAATTTATGATTACTCAAAGCCTCAATTGACGTCACACGCTCCTCTACTAACCGTTGCATCTACCGTTAAAATTTAAACAGACGAATCCATAATAGAGGCATCAATTGTCACGTACATTGCTCATTATTTGCCGCAGTCATGTGAGTTAGTACTCATTGGCGATCAATTATCCACAATTTGAAGCACTTGCTGATAGCATGACGGCTGTGCGAGCAATTTGTACGCAATCACTAATTTCACAGAGTAGTGGAACTTTCAGTGTTTTTGTGTCGTGTCGTATTTAGCACTTGTGGGTTAATTAATTTGCCGGGTTCGAGTCGTTGTGCTATTTAAAATGTTATTTGTATATGGTATTTTTTTATATCAAATTAATGTCGCTAGTTTTTAACGATGTGGATTTGCCATTTGTGTGTTGTGTTTACCAAAAATATTTATAGTAAAAAGTAGCTTGAAGTATAACAATATTAGCGGTGCTAAATTTTCCCAATTCGTATCCTATCTAAATTCGTCTCCAATACATATTATTTAAAGCCTGTGTTTTAATGTAAATAGGCGAATGCTATTGAATAATTCTTTCCATGGTTATTCTATGTCGTGAACTAATAATTTTGGAAAACCCAGAAGAATAAAGATATTTTTAATAATCCATAACAGTATTTAAATAATAAAATCTCTTACGAGCGAAATATAAAAGTTAAGGTCCTAGGGACATTCCAGAATAGAGCTTACTTTTAAGCCTGGCAATGCATATACAATTCCTCTGACGTAAGTGTTTGTGGGCCGCGGGGACTTATCATCAGAAAACCTAGTGGTCCGTTAGATTGTTTGGCTATTCCATAAGTCTTTATAGGGCAGTCGATTAAGAGCCTAGAAACCAAAGGCCGCGAGTTGCCAACCGGAGAAACAAACGTTTTTCTGGCTTACAAATATTTTTATCTGTTGTGTGTCCAAAAAGTTTGGCATTTTTCGATACCCACGACTCAAGACGATATCTACTATGAGTTTCATTTACTGTATTGAGTGTATTTATATAAAAAATGGCCACCACAATAAAAAAGCAATCCAACTGCTCTGTACAATTAGGCAAGATTGTCCATAACCGGCAGAGATTCATGCAAATGACCCCAACTACGCACAGACAATCAGCACCAATCAATAATCTATTGGCAGGCTTAATGACTAGCCAAGGATGGCAGATGCCAGTTGCCACTGCCAATAATTGGTATCCGCCGTTAATAATTGGTACGTCTCTATAATAATTGGAATAATTAAAGTGATCTAGTGCAGGCTACAATTGATTTGAGTGTGTTTATTGATCATGTATGACGTATGTACGGTACTCACACTTTGCTCTCAATAATTGTCGTGCATTCTTTTGTTGAATGATTGGCTGTTACTAAGCGTTGTATCATGAGTGATTAAGCGGGCGTGTAGTATGTTTTTTTATGTATTTTCGAATTATAGTGTAGAATAAATAATTTATGGCTAATTTCATTCCAATACCGGACATGAGCTATGTAAAGGTTTTAAAAATTTTGGTCGGTATAAGATATTTTTGATATAACAATCGCATAAGAACATTTAATATGAGGCCAGAAATTTCACAAAATAATGTCTCGACACATATTTCTCCCTTTGTAATTAGTCTTAATAACTAACTATATATTGAATATTAGATGTCCAAATAATAATTAGTACGAAACCATAGGACCACCGTGGGGCGTCGTCAATCCCACGCACCATGTAATGTCCAATAAACTAGAGAAATAAGGAATCCCACACTTTGCCGAGCAATTGTTGTGTCCGGTGTTAATAAAACGGCGTATATTTTAGCTATTTTGACAGTTCGAAGCTGTTTGTAACACGCGATACACACTGCTCTGTAAGTTCGGGGAGCAAAAAGTTTTTATAATATTATAGTAGAAGTCTTCGCTAGGTAAATAATGAATTATTAAAAAAACAATTTTCTCACAACACTATGTATAAGGAAATCGAAATTTATTAATAAGATGTTTGATGTCGCTTTTTTATTTGATATATGTATGCAGGTAATTGTAATTTCAATAGGAACTAACTATAAAATCGACGGGGGCAAGTTGAAATGTGACAAAAGTACAAGGAATAAGACTTTTTTTTAATTTCTTCTTTTGTTATACTATAGAACTCATATTGAATTCTTAGTAAGTTCATCAAAAAGCTAAATCAGAAAATCGCCAAATTGCAGATATATTTTTTTACTTTGCTCCCGTCGATATTTATTATTACAATAGGGAACAAATGTTTTTCTATATTTGTACCTATAATAACAATGCCATAATTATTGCGCAATTTACGACATGAAGAAGTTAGAAAAAAAAAACAGTCAAGCGAAATACCTTTCACCCATCTTTCCCTAGACTTTTGGTACAATACGGATTCTAGACCGTTGTTGGGGCATTTGCTGGACATTTTGCTATCTCAAATGTCCGAGTAATGGCTAGGAGCGACCAGTGAACCGCCTACGGTGTTCGTGAAAGCGTTCAGCTTACAACTTGATTTGTGATTTCAAAGATTATTGCTTGTACAATCCGTTATTCAGTTTCTGTAATTTAGTTTAGAGAGTCTCATTCCTTCGTAATGCTTGACGATTAGTCTTTTCCATGGGTTTTGTTGAAATGAACTTTGAGGCTCATATTTTTCATTAATATGGTCCGTAGTTCGTAGACCTATTCAAGGCTATTGAAGCCGGTGTATAAAATAATGACTGTGTTTAAACATTATGTAACTGAGATAGTATTGTATTAGTTGTTTATTTAGTGGTTATGAATAAAGTCGAAATAAAGGAATGGAGCTAAATTAATCAATTTGAAGTATAAGGAAAATCGGTGTCACTTCATACCCACACAAGGTTAGAAAGTCAGGTATAGAGAGGAATCCTTAAATGAACACTACCCACATGACCACCTGATCACATCCAAAATCAACGAAAATAACATTTAACAATAAAAAAATTATGAACTTCATTCATAACCCACTTTATTTGGAGATCTTAAAATTCAAATAATAAAAAAATCGAGATCCTCTTCTCATTTTACACTTACACATAACTGCTTCCTTTACACGGCTTTAACAATGGAGTGCGTTGACTTTTAGTTATTTTTTTTTCCGTAAGCCGGTGCCAGACACTTTTTCTCTTATTTTTATATTTATCTTACCTTTATGACAATTTTATTAAGGTAGAGGCGGTGCCTACGCATCGGCCCGCTCATTCATTAAAACGACGCGTGTGTGACCGCGGTTATACGGTTATATCTTATAAAATTACTATGTTAAGCACATTTGTGCTAATAAAGCCATGGAGGATAGCTTTGTATGAGTTAGAACATAATATAGTACTACCAGAAAGTTTTGATACCTGTGTTAGATAATAAATCATAAAATTAACGAAATTAGAATAGACGTGGACAATAAAGTGAACTCTAACTCATACACAAATTAAAATCACAAATTATTTTAGTTATAATAATTGAGGTGTTAACTACGAAGTTTTTTAAATAAACATCGCATTTATTTATCATAAATATATTATACCATCAGCATGGCGATAAAAACTCTTAAACTAAATGCACTAATTTCAAAAATAAATAAATTATGCAAATTATTAAATGGGCTAGTTAGTAGCGTTAAAGGTGTATAATGTACGTATTTCATGCGTAATCTGGACTTTTTGCTTTTAAATAAATCTGCTAAAATATTAATTATTATCTATTATATTTATGTAGTGTACTCCGAAATATATTACATCCCTAAAGCTTTTTTTAGATTTTATCGTCTTAGTAAAGCCACTGCTGAAGATAAGCGATCCTCAATGATGTCCATGACCACTTGTTAGAAGCGGCCTGCATCCAGCTACTTCCTTGCCTCTTCTTCAGGTTTTTTATCGACATAAAGGCCGATATCAGTTTAAAAAAGTTAACAATTGACATTCACAGTCTAAATCATTAACGAGATCATTTGACATAAAGAATTTTTATGGACACTTTTAACATCTACTTAAACAATAAAATAGGGGTTTAAAAGTTACTAATTCTTCGTCGCATACATTCGTGAAGTATAGTTTTTTACAAGTGGAGGACAGATAATCTTATCTCTTGTATCAGGAGAATGTCCCTAAAGATTATTTTGTTAAATTTAAAGTTTCAAAAGACACGTGGCTCTCAATGTCTTACCTGATATGGCATCACTGGTTTATGGCACCATTTGTTTATTTATTCATATTATGATTCAAGATTTAAAATTGAGTAGTAGGAAAATTAGGTACTAAATGTTGTAAGTGCAGAAAGTGTTGGCTTCGAGTTGTAAAGTTGAAATAAATCTTTTTAAAAATTAGGCTGAGGGAGAGCCTAGTATAGGAATCAATAATTATTTTTTTAAATGTAGTTTAATCCGCTTTATTTTTCTGATTTAAATATCCCACATAATATTCCCTACAAATATTTAAATCATGTATTTTATCTTGAATCGTCTAACAAGCCCGTTGCCTAATATATTCTCCAACGTGTTACCTATCTTGGTGTTCATTAGGCACTACAAACATATCATAAAAATGCAAAAAGACAACAAATGATTTACCTCAAGTAGTGCACAAAAACCCGAGATTAACATGATACCTGCCTAATTGTGATTCAGCCCACGCGGCCGCGCCTCTGTCTCCGAGAATGCATTAAAAATATAGCTGCACACCATTTTCGCACGGGAAATATTACCGTGCGCTTAAATAATTGAGGTAGGAGACAATATTGTTTATTTAGCTGATGTCATTCGCACTTCGCTGATAGAAAGTCTTTTGCAAGTTCGCTAGCGACATCTATTATTGAGTAGGCATAACTTCGACGCGACATTTTTTTTTTGCTATACATAATTATAAGCAACAAATTTTCCAACGTTTAATTAAAAGTTAATCCCTCAAGGGTCGGTTTTAATTTTCTCATGTGTTGAACAAAGGATTCCGCGAATTTCAATTAGGGATTAAGCTCGCGGTTTGGGCAACCTCAGTTTAAAGTTTCGACATATTATGCTGTGCATCAAAAGGTAGTGAGTGTGAAAAGGGATCGTTTGAACTCGCCCATTATTAGGAATTTTCGTGTTCACACAGTTTGTTAAGAATGCTTCATGTATGAGCATTTAAATCTAATCAATGAACTAAAAACTATGTGTTAATAGCTTTATTTCTAGTACCATGGACTGGTGGCTGGTTCTATATTTTAATAAACACTTAAAGCCTCATTTTGGCCTCTAGCATTCCCACAGTGACTTAATACGTTTTTCCTTCTCTCCCCATACTGAAAATATTGCAATTTACCGAGTATTTTTAATGAATTATGCGCGTAAGAAAGCTCGGTTGGGCTGTAGCCATTTATGTCCGTTAAACTACTAACTTCGAGATAAGATCATGATTTCAGATATTACGTATAACATGAAACCAAATATGCAGCTCAATCTAAACCTTATAATGCCAAAATTGATTACATTTTTAGATATTTCCAATTCGAAAGGACAAAATAGTCCCTCGGCAAGGTTATACAATACGGATGTCCGTGAAGCTAGTATTGAAGTTCGTGTATCGATGAACCAATAAACAAAGGAATTAATGACTCGTGGCGTAACACTGATTTTAATGCTTCGTGACGTGCTGTGACAAGCCATCCATTTGTTTGTTAGTTAGTTACGACTGCGCTAGCTCAACTTGTCTTTCCATAAATAATTTGCTATTGAATTGGGTTCGGTGCTTTGTTTACAGAAGCTATGTTAGCGCTTTTAATTTTTAAGTTATTTAATTACGAAGCCTCAAGTAGGTGTGAACATTTCGTCCCGAACCAAGGTGTTCCCTGACTCATATTTTTTCCGCTTTATTAAACTGTAGAATATTTTGTCTGCTAACTGATCCATAATTCTTGTAATCCTGCGTCCTTCAAGTGGAGCGGGAACAGCAATAGAAGAGGCGGGCATAATTGTTGCAAATGTCGAAAGACTGTAATATATATTTTGCTGTTCCGCTCTCTAAGAGGGTCGACAATGTTAGGTATACCTGCCATCAGATACAGAGCACTTTGCCAAGCCAAAAAATAAAACAGGAGTGAAATAAAACTGTGCAAATGCAATGTGGTGTTCCGGTTTGAAGGACATTGTAGCCAGAGTAACTACTGGACATAATGAAACTTAGCATCTTATCTCTGAGGATGGCGAGCGCAGTTGAATACCAAGCATTGCTTTGTAATTCATGGTGTTGTTTGGTTTTGCTACTGTCCATGAGCGCTCGTATCGCTTACGGTCAAGCGAATGGCATGCTCGTCTCGCCATTCATAGCAAAAAAACATTGCAGGGAAACATGCCGTAGAAATCTTCACAAGATTAATCATAATTGCGCAATTAAATACGGAGAGTATTAATACTGCCAACTTTCTAATATAAACTCGTATTGGCTATTAAGCGCACGAGTGAAATAGCAAACATAATGTAAAGATGTTTATGATTAATTGACTGGGATTTGATTGAAAATGGACTCGGTAAAAAATATTATGGTAATTATTTTTTGTGATGGTATTGATTGCATTTTTTCGTTACTCCTAAACGTTGGTATTTATATAGAGAGTTATATATATAACTATAATAATAATATCATTTCTCTGATTAGAAACTGCTCCATAGATATTTCGTAGGTGTGTGATGTCTAATTACGCGTAATGTATCAGACCAGATGTAGCGGAAAACAGCACAGTGGTATTTTAAGAGTAAATGTAAAATCACACCATAAGCACTTTAATACTTTATTACGTCAAAGATCTCAAACAGAAACAAGATAGAAAACAAATATACACCAAACTGTCAATACAATATTCTATGTCTAAATAAAACATTCTAAGAAACGACCGGCTTCAATTTATAGTTTGCATTCTTTAACACCAGAGACATGAACTAAAATCTTTTCATGAGGATAACTAAACCCGAAAGTGACTTACTGAGTCTAACATCGGATACGGGTCATCATGAGACGGGTATTGAAACGCCATGTACAGTAATCAAACAAAAAATAATCTTTACGGATTTTATCGCGGTTTTGTTTTATTTTTACATTTAATTAGTTTTATTTCAATGTATAACATTTGCATAAATCTAAGAACCATTATCATGTGCAGCAGTCGTTTTCCGGAGGGACTCACTCACAAATTGAAACAAAACAGAAAAGCCATTCGGTCTTCATGGAGAATTTGTGAAATATAAATGAAAAATATATAATATATTGAACTCATAAAATTTTAAATTTAGATTGTGTCGTAATAGCAACATCTCAGCCAACCAACCCATTTATACCTTGGCCTTACGAGCCCTACCACAAAGCTCTAGCAAGACCTTAGCCCTTACAAAATGCAGTATGGAAGCATAGTATATTTATAAATTAATTTTACACTTAGGAGTAATAGTCAAATAAATGTTTCATCCATTTCCATTAGCGGGAATGCGCGAAATATTTTCTAAATATAAACATAACAACGTTATAATATTTTCTCTCCAGCAAAAATAGTGTGGGTAGGTAACGTTTAATATTCGCCTCAGTTAGACGGCATGTATCCGTGCGTCATAGCCGCCACTTGATGTAAGAATAGGTGTATACGGCATAATTTTAAAAATTAACAACTCAATACATTCTGATTTTTTTTTATGTTTTTAAATTCAACAATCAGGACTCACAATTTGGGTGTCCTGATTGCACCTCTGCCTACCCCTTCTGGGAAAACCGCGTGATGTTTATGTATGTATTTAAATTCAATAATTAATTTTTTTGTGCTATCATAATTTGGTAAAGTAAGTAAGAAGAAGAATAGTTAAAATAATGATTGCAGCATGTAGTGGTTAAACGAACAAGTAGGTCACTTGACAGCAAGTAGTCACTGCAGTTCATAAAAATCTACAAAAACATAGCAAAACTGTTATTTACCGTTACTGCTCCCTGAGTCAGTATTCCATTCCTCTCGAGCCTTTCCAATTATCCTTCTTTTGAAACCTCGATAACAATTTCCACAACCGAATCAATTAAATAACCCTAAAGAATACATACATACATAAACTCATGCCTTTATCCTCGAAGGGGTAGGCAGAGGCGCCACTAGGACACCCACATTTCGCCTTGCATGTTCTGTCCCACGATGTGATAGGGGGCGAGCCTATCGCCATATCGGGCACAAATTTCTGACTCCGGGCTGATAATGAATAGAAAAATCCAATATCACTTTGCCCGACCTGGGATTCCAACCCGAGACCTCAGCTTTGTAACCGTTATACAATTACGCCACCGAGGCAGTTACTCTAAATAATTGTGGGTGTTAATAACACTTCTACCTACTCCATTCTGAATACCGCGGTGAGCTTATATATACGCACGCGCTCTCCACGAGCACACTACTAAAAAATTACCTTCGAACATCCACGTAGCAGACATTATTCATGCGGCTCGCTATTTGTATTAGTTACAAATGAACGGTTACCGAAATAATTTAAATGCTAATTCAATAATTAAGCCGATCCACCCGTAACGGTGCGTGCTTACTGCTCTCTACAATGTGTGTTCGTAGCTATAGGCTATGTACCTACGTAGTTAGGCATAGACATTTTCAGTTTTAGGTTTTGGATAAATTGAGTCCTTATTTTAAACTCCTTAAATTTAGAATAGAGCCTAAATTAGAGAGTGAAAAATAATGGTGTGATCAATTTATATTTAACACAAAACTTCTCGATGATTGGGAAAAAGCTCATCATCATCATCCACAACCACAAATCTCTTAAAATGATCAGAGTATAATTTGATAATTATAATGAACATATATTATGTTTCGTTAATTTTTGAGCCAACTGCGTTTACCATATTATTTGCTATTGTATGGGGCATTTCCAAACGCTGCGTTTGTATTTATAATTTAATATAACATATTTTTGGTAGATTTAAAAGTCTGAAAATTGTATCCGGGTAGACGCTTGGAGGATAGTCAGTGTTATATGTTTTAAATAATAAAGTTAGCAATTTATCTACTTGTTCATAAAATAGATAAAAATTTATGTTCTTGGACCAGAACCGGGTTTTATACGTGTCAATCAATTATTTAATTAATTTAATTAAATCAGTATTTTAATTAAGAAATCGTTTCTTTTATGGCAATTACGCCTCAGGCGACAGAGTCTCTAATAAACAAGTAGCCTCAGATTTGATCTCTATAAATCAAAATGATTGATGTTTATAAGGAAATTAAATAAAATTAGTTTATTAATTACACAGTCAATTAAATAGCTAGTTCAAGACAACTCAGTACAAAAAAAAAGATTGTATATTGAATTATTTTTTGGTTAAATTTTTATAATGTTTTACTGTTTTTATATTGATCTATTTTCTTTCCATATTTACCATATTACCTAGATGTAATATGTTCTGCCACTTTTAAATTAAATACTCATATTTTGCTTAATAAAAAAAAAGTATTCGGCTTAGTGTTTCTTTTCTAATTCGCTACGATATTTAGTTTTTAAGTATTGTCGTGCTGTGATAGTTCATTTCTGACATCTATTAATAATATTATATTCCACAGGTAGCAAAATATACATCAGTAGGTCAGCTGCAACGAGCTGTTGATTACAGAATTAATAGCTCTTCCACTGTCGCAGAAAACTGCAGGGAAGTAATCTTTGCTACCGGGGCCTTTTCAGGTCAGTAAGATTCCTTTAACTAAGATATTTAATATTTCATCCTAGTTATTAAAAGCAGGCAACGAGGTTTTTTTGATTTATTTCCCATCAGGCGAGAAGATAGTACTTATAAATAAAAATATATTTGACAAACTTTCCCTAACAAAGAAATTAAAAATTGCAGATAATTAATGATTTTTAATATTCTAAACCGACCAGCAAAATTTCACCATTCATCAGAACTTAACCATCAGAAACTAATTGCGATCGTCCAAGGTAGAGTTAAAATAGCGCGTAAATAAATTAAGTTGGGCCGAGCGCAGTCGCGGGTGGGAATTAGTCGGCTCTTTGTGCAATCAAGCAGGCCCTTCGCACCCTAATGAATATGAATACGGCTGAATACGCTCTGAATACTGGAACCCATCCGCGCCCGCCAACGCAACTCATTACACCGGGTGGATGTCACACCGAAGTGTGGTTTTAGCACGGTGGTTTTATGAAATAATTAAGGGTTATATTCATACAAGTGTGTTGGAATTTACAGGAAGTGTGAGGAGTGTTTCATGGGCAATAGAAGTAATAAGTGACTTTTCCGTCCTAGAAAATATGCAATCAGGAAATTAGACTATTGAACCAGTCGGATTAACGCTAAGTAGAATGAAAGAAACGTATAATCGAACATCCTGATCTTTATTGATCACTAGCTCAACACTTGAGGTTAATTGGAGTTATTGTATCAGCAAGGTTTTATCATGGAATAATTATTCTAATAAAATTGTAACTAAGGGTTTTAATTTGAGTCGTGCTGCTCTTTCTAAGTATAAAAAAAATTAGTTAGATTTTTTTCGTTGGACTTACAGCGTAAAAATATATCCACAACTTATAACGACGCTATTGGTAATCGAAAATCATATTTTGGTGTAGTTAGGACATTGTCATATCGCTTACCAGCAGGCGAACGGCATGCTCGTCTCACCAATAACTGCAAAAAAAAAATCATTTTAATACAAACCGCTAAATATTTCAAATCTGTACGGTGTAACAGGCGCCCCGTTCACAGTTATGAACATGCAAATCCAACTTCTGTTTCACTGTACAACTGTCTGTTCATTTTAAGTGGCGATCTGAACAAATTCGTTATAGTGATCCAAACGCGTGCTGATTTTATGAATATTTTATGTTATGACATTTAAATTAGTGTTGTAACATGCCCCTTAATTAAGGAAGAAAGTTATTGTATGATGGAATGTTTTTGTTGTTTTTAATAAAATAAGAAATTAGGATCACTTTACAGTCTATCTAATGCTAAGCGAGATTACTCATGAAGATCTGTGGTTCGAGTATTGGGATATCCATAGATTTGTTGCAGATTTCGGAGTGAGTTTGAGAATGCGAATAATAAATGCCGGTAAATATTAAATAGGAGTTAATTGGTCTTGGCCAATTTTACTGACCAAATGAAATGCGATATTGTAATCAAGACTTGTATGGCTAGACTCGTAGAGCTAAATCACATAAGAATTATTTGAAACGAAAGACTTTTCGCTCTCTAACACTCAGAAAAAAACGAAGAAGCCGATCACACAATATTTAAACCAAACCAACTGCATTTAAACCAACTGTACCACGTCGGCTATCTTGATCATCAATTTGTTGACATCAAATAATAAAGATAAAACCAATTAAAACACAATTGCTTACAAGTATGCTCATCATTGAAATACATTTCTGAATAATAGAGGCCATAATAAAACAAAAAATAAGGCGGTACAATTTAAGTGCTCGTTCATTCATTACTTGGAAAACACACATGACGTGACATCTGCCGACAAACTTCAAAAATGGCGGAACGACCTGTTCCCATGAACACATAGATAATACACACGATAGCATAGTCGTAACAATTAAACGTACTTGTGCGGGGGCGGAGTTAGGTAGAGATTGTGGGCATCGTGACCCTCAGGTTCGAAATGGAAAGATGGGATCTTAAATTATTATTATCACTTCATTACATTTATAGGCTCTTTGGATGTGAACAAATTTTAAATAGATGTTACCTAATGACATACAAAGCATAGCACCTATTTTATTGTTTATTTAATCGGTAATATTAACCTACAAACAATTTACACCACTATTTTCGTAGTAAAATTTATTTAAAGATATAAAGAAGTCGTTGGATGCCGCTCGATTCCAACAGGTTGCTGTGATAATTCTTGGGAAACTGTGTTCCGCAATGGTATTCCTGTAGGTGAAGATGATGATTTTTTTTCATGTTAAATATTTGAATTATCAGCTCGTCAACAATCCATCACACATAGAACTTTATTCACACATTTGTCTAATAAGGTCCCCTTCTCTCGTCTGCCTCCACACCTGACAGATTGTTTAAAACAAAAAATGTAGCAGGAACCGGTAGCGTCCGTGCCACTAATATTAAAGAGGTCGTTACCAAACTCCCCAGTTCGAGTTAACAAAGCTTTACATGTTTCTTGTAAAATTGAGCCGATGTTTATCTAACTGTAATAAGAGCGTCGCTCATCACACGTGCGCTACTTTTAACGACCACAAAATGCGTTGGTTGAATAGATATAGGCGCCTTTTTAAAGAAAAAAACAAAGTCCTAATGACCTTCATGGACCCCTGGATTGAGTTTAATAGCCGTAGAATGACAAGATTCGGCTTTAGGTAGATCTGGATCTTCTTATAATGTTACCTACTATGTATGCTTATTGTATTAGTATAATCATTTAGGTAATTTCCGCAATTAATTATGGGTTGAGTTTGGTATTACGAGTAGTAAATTTAATTCAAACTGTGGTAGGAATAACATAATAAAAGTTAGCAATGTAGATTAGTTATTTCTTTTGAATAATTTAAAAATAATAATTAGATGTTTTGTTTCACTTCTTTACTGAACCATCAGCAAAATTGTCCGTTTAAAGTACCTAGTTTGCTTTTCAAACCTCAGCGGGGCTCTATCACGCACGTGGTGGCGTTGTCTCTATTACAAGAATATCTCAAGACATATTATAACAATTATTTTTTTATTCCGAAGCTTATTATTTTGTTATTAAAAGCCAAAGGTCCAATAACTCTATGATATTCCTATTTTACCCTTACAACTATCATTATAATAGTGTTGTTTATAGTAGCGGTATAATTTCCATTAGCTAATATGGTGTAGCTAGTCTTATAAATAAAATACCGTAATATCAACCCATAACATCTATTGTTACACACACAATGGTCTTGACACAGATGCACTGATAATACTTGTCAAATTTTTGTCAAACTCGTCACATTTGACAATGAGAGGCTAGCGGACTGCACGTTTTATCTTAATTGCCGCGTCGGCTCATCCTAGACACAGATTCTGGGTAGTGACGAAATCTCCCATCTCGTGACTACTTGTGTGTTTCACAAAGGACAGTAGTTACACGAAACGGCCTCATTATATTTTTAAAAAGATTACTTAATAAAATTCTAGTTACTAGCTCTAAGGAGCCGCCGGTTCAAATTACTGTGAAAATTAAGGATGCTGAGATTTATAACATAATTGTCTGCACGAATTTGCTCACTTGATGAGAACTGGTTGACCATTCCCATAAGACCACGAATACTTAAATAATTATCAATGCAATAACTGCCTTTGTGGCTTGAGAATCTTGGATAGAAAGAGTATGGGAACACAAGGATATCAGAAGACGGTGTTAATGATCGACATACCAGCGACTTCATTGAAGAAAACCAGTAATGCTAGTACTTGACGTAGATCTTCTACGAAACAGATTACAGAAGTACCTCCCTGTTTAAACCAGTCCATTCATATAGCCAAAACTGGTAATAACATCAACGACACTTACAAACTTATGTTATATCGTCTACCTCCTATCTACAATGTCCAAGCTTTCAGAAAATTCCAATACATTTGCATATGAAATCTAGAACATATCTCAAAGAAAACCAATACAACAGAGTTATCGAGTGACAATTACGTACCGCATCCCAGTTTCCAATAAACTAATACCGTATATCACAAATCGGATGGCACAAAGAGAAGTGCGAGCTCTTCGATCCACTATCAACATTATCGGGTGACGCGCCCCGCATTTGTGTAATGCGACGGGTGCCAACCGCGCCTCTATTTTACATACACCTACGTTACCCATTGATTTTTTTGGGTGTTTTATTAGTTTTTGTTGTAGTAATAACTTATTTTCCTTCGTAGAATTTGGTTAGATTTTCACTGTTGCCGAACTAGAGGCTTCAGGGTATATGTAAAGGTTTGGAATAGCAACATCGATTACCATGAAAAATTTACTTTTTAAATCTCAACAAAATTAACAGTGTTCCAGGGTGCAGTTGGTTAAATAGACGGTTATGGAAAGAAAGGTTGTGGGTGCATTCCTCGCTTTGATAGATAGGGTTTAGAGTTAACATTGTATATCGACGAGGAACAGAATTACTGTGTACTTATGTTGCCCTTAATTATGCAATTAATGGTGAATTTCAATCAAGTTTATCCGCAACAATAAAATATACAATGACAATAGATTACAAAGTTTATGATATCCGCATTTATTAATGAAATATTTATAACAGAATTATTTATTCAGTCGTGGCACGCTGAAGGCAAGTAAGCTCAAGCTCCCGATTGCATGTACACGTACATTTCTAATAGAAATAGGAAACAAGAAGACCTTACTCGACATAGCAAACTTATTTCCATTTGGTAAAACTTTACATCATAGCACGATAAAAGTAGATCCAAACAGAACCCAACACGTTCATAATAAGGCAGAAAACAAAGAAATTGAATATCGTATTCACCACGCCCATCATGAACTAAAAGCGTAGGCAATCCTTTAACATCGATCGTTCGCAGTCAGCGGTTTGCGCGAGACATTTGCAATATTCTTAAAAACATTTGGGGGTCGGGACGAGTCCGTTACTCGCACACGATATCATACGTGGTAGGAAAAGAATTCCCCATTTGAATAATAAGTTTCAATGTCTCGGTCGGCTGTTAGTTCATAGGGATAAGGTGAATTGCGGAATTATTAGAATGTAGTAATTATTATTATTCTTAATTATGTGAATGTTTAGTATTATTATTCGTTGGAATAAGGGAAAAATGATTGTAAGAAATCGGCGGATTATCATGGGCGTCTCATAATAGACTCGGGCCTTAAAGCTGAACTTAGAGTCATACTCAGATAGAGTCAGGCATTTGAGACGTTTGAGCCGTCCAGCCGCGGCAGGAAAGGATTTACCTAAGGACTGGACTAATAAAAGCACTCTTCTACCGGATGTATTGATTTTATAATTTACAAAATTGTTGATTTGATGATATTTACCAAATTATGTCCATAATAGAAAAAAATGATTAACAGTTTAGTTAAACACATTTTTATATTAACTATCTTAATTTAGGGAGTCTTAATTGCAAGAACTTAAAAGAAAGTAATATAGGCAAAATAAAAACGGCATACCAAGGCATATACAAAGATGCAGTTATACGTAAAGATGATGTGCGTAAGTAATTCAAAATGTCGTATCGTTTAGATAGCGCGCCCGGTCTAGATGTCATCAACAATAAAAAAGTTGATGTAAACATCCGTTAAAATTAAGATATAAATAAGAATATTAAGTTGGTACAAGAACTGGTAACTAAGATTTGAGATTATAGTAGTACCTTCTGCATTATTTCATTATCTGTTGCAGACATCTAAAAATATAAACTGCACATAATTTTGCATGCCGCGTAACTTCACACAACGTAAACCATGGATAAACCTTGAAAATTAGGGTTTAGAATTGCAGCAAGAGAATTTTAATTTATTTACTTATTTTAGGGATTTAATAGATCGAATTGATGTCCCTGAAGATATAAATAATCGTACTAGGGCTCTTAATAAGTTTAACGATCTTTAAGATCAGGAAAAAGATACTATTCAATTTAATACATTTGTAAAAAGAACAACTTGTTTATTAAAACATTACATAAAACCGATAATCTCATAAGAAACGATTGAAGTGAACGCAACCAACCCTGCTATAGGGATCAAAGACAATACCAAATTTGACTGGCAAAACGACCTCCCCAAAATTCTCAGGCTCACAATTCTCAGTTGTAATTAATACAACTCTCAACCCGGAAATATCTGCGTACTCCATCAAACCCGTTGGATTCACAAAGGCAATCAAAGAGTAACAAAATGGTACTGTTCAAATTATACCGTACATTCTGACGAATGGGGTAGCGCATACCCCGGATTCCTTGTACAAGTGGCGAAATTACGAAGCGACCCTTTGGCTTTTAACCCTTCTTGTCATTTGCGAAGAACAAATTAATCATCATCATTTACATGCAGCACCAGTAGCCAGATTTGTTTCTCCGATTATGTCACCCCAGCTTGTTAGTGCAAGGGGCGGCGTGGAACAGATTTTGAGGACGTGTTTTAATATTTTTCCAAGCTTAATTACTGTTGAGAATTGCTATCAAAATCGGGGTTGCGTAATTTTTTGTTCCATGAATATATTAGTTTTATTATCACTTTTAAACTATTATTTCACCACTCTTATTTTAATGCGTTAATGTGTAAATACTGTTAAGTTTAATGAACAAAAATTTATCAATGTGACAATATTACGCTTAACGTGTGTTAGTGAGTCATTAGAATAGCTGATATTATTTTAGCTTACTTACATGTTTTTTTTTTAAAGTAAAATGTATTATTTTTGTTATACAAAAGGCTTTTCCACAGCATGTGATAAAAAATCATTAATTTGCTTTGCAATTTACAAACAAAAAATCCTAGTTTGCTCCACACTATTTCGCCGCCTCGTCCGGGACACGATCATGCCCCGGGGTCTAAATGGGCAGCGTCAATTATTGCTTTCATTTGAATTTGGCACAGTGGGCGCCTCGGACCGGCGCGGTCAACGAAGGGTTGACAATGGGGCGCGTGACACATGACTGAACTGGATATTAGTTAGGATTTTAATGAATTTAATCTGCCTCACTAATTTCACGGTGCGATGATGTTTTTATTAAGGACGCTTGATGTTTAAACTTACGTATTTTAAATTGTGTGGACTGTATTTTTTGTTAATGAATTGTAACATTTATTATGAAATCTAGTTATAACTTAAATTAAATATCTTTCATAATTATTCTGACCTTATTTATCAGCTTAATATGGTTCGTAATCATTAATGAATCGAAATAAACTGAAAATTTGGTTTAATAGTGCAAATTTTAAAATATAATTATAGTAATCTTCAGCCGAGATTCCTTTTAACCAAATCTCCTGTTCATTGCCATATAATTTGTTTTTAAAGAATTTCCATTCGTTTATATATTTTTCCAACTCCTTTAAATTATAGAGTTCTAAGAGCCGTAGATGATTTGGAGCGACGAATTTTCCTTTATAAGGAACGGAAAATTTTACCGGTTCATTAGTTGCTACCCTCGCTACTTGAAAGGCATTCAAGGAAATCTCCAAGATGTTTGCAGTACCCCTAATATCGATGGATTAACGACACCCTTCAAAATTAAAAACGAAATGAGAGTTCCGATGACAGCTCGAATCTTTTGAAGAACAACGTTTGTTAATATAAAATTTATTACCCAAAGCAAAAATTATTCGTTCCTATTGTTCCGAACAATACCATCATAATTTACATTTCGATGCATCTCTACTACAGATAAAGTCGTGATAACGAATGGTAACTAAAATAAAATAAGCCGCGGTTATGCAGCGACATATTTCATTAATAAAGGCAAAACAAACAAGTGGACATCATACGGACTCACTTCGCAGTGTCCATATGTTACTGAGATAAAACAAAAGATTCGAAAATCCAGTTGAATTTATGCGTTATCGGACTCGTGGGTTGGAAACAATGGGCGATCGTGGCGCCCCATGCGGCGAGGGGCAAAAACACAAAACGGAGACCCAAGTGTAGTTCGAAGTTCAAATAGCTTAGTGAGCGACATCTATTATTGGGTAGTTGCGAGTTTGGCGAACGCAAACGCGCTTGAGGTGAGACAAAGGTTACGCTTTAAGATTTATCGTTGAAATTGTTTTCAAATTATTAACTCTTATAAAGATATGTGAATAATAGTGTGTTGAATAAATCAACGGGTCTAATAGACAAAATCGCATCTGAAATATTCCGGGATATTTTGCTAGCAATAATGCATATTATAATAAATAACATCATATCTATTTTCGTAGTCTGTTCTTTATTTAATACCTAATTTAAAATACTAGGTATAGAAACGAACCATGTGGTTGATTGTATGCGAAAGACTTGTTATTTTTCATATGAAATTACATATTATGTTTTTTATTACTGGGACCTAACGGAATGTGTTTTATCACCAGAATTAATGAGGTTAACAAATTTTTGATTATCCCGTTATAACTTAGAATACTAAAATTTCAACATTTTAGGTAATATAAATGAACGCATAAGTATAAATTGCCCCGTGACAATAACTTAAAAAACATTATCAGCAACAAAGCGTTCAAAGCAACATGCAAATATAAATAATTTGGAACGAAAAGTTAAATAAAGAAATTTCCATCCAATGGAAAGGCAAAGAATTTTGCCAAAAATATTCATAAGCTGTCATCAAGCGACTGGACCTACGCCAGATGCGGCGAACCGACGACAAAATATTTCGTTGCAAAATACTTACTCAAGCAAATCACCCCTCTGCTCTTTAAAATCACTTTACCGAAATTGAGCGGCAATTTCTTAAAAAGTTAATCTATGATGGAGTATTTTCCGCGGCAGACTTACACCATTGAAGACTTAAACTCTTTCATCGCCTCTTGTAATAACCGCATATTTTTCCATCCACTTATTACCGCAAAAAAACTTGGCAGAGCACCAACACTAATTGAACGGGCGAATTACCACAAAATTCAAATTTCGTACGTGCGTTATTACAACATAACAAATAGTTCCCAACTTCCGCACATTTTCCTAAATGCGCCATTACTTAAAGTTACTGGCTGGTTGCGTGGTTATTTATGTCTCGCATTAAAAACAAAATGATATGCCCTCGCTGCTGAAAATCTAAAAAGAATAAGCAATAAAACGATAAAACCCAAATCTGATACATACTAGGGCCACAGTCTCCCGCAGGGCGTGCGAGCGGGACGGAAATACACATCGGCGAAATGAATGCGACGCTACTGTTTCATCTCTCACCTCTATCGGCCGGTGATCGGCGAAGCGTCCTAACTCGTCCCCGCAACGACACTAAAACAGACCTTAAACACACCATCCCCAGCACACATTATCGCGTGCACATTACAACAAATGGATTTGAGATTAATATAGTACGAGTGCCACCCCCGTCTCATACCACCCCATTCGGCGCTCAGCATTCAAATAGGAATCGAATGGATGACCAAAACATAATATCGTTGGAAGATTCAGCCGCCATAAATCAAATGAGAAATAATCTGTTTCGGAACGAGATAGTCGCCGATGCCGCGCCACCATAAAAACGCAAAACGTTTTGTCTGATTGAAATCGTTGCGTTACGGGCGGCTTTTTTCGCGGCGCTATTTCCTTTTTATTTTCCTTGATGTATAATCAATGTGTTAACGGATGGCCGCCAACCGAGGGCTCCGAGTAGATTTGCCACACAAAAGATTCTGATATTGAGTTTGAAAGTAGTTTCTCTTTTGGTTCGTTTTATGTTAATGGCACTTTCTGTGGCGCTCGGTAATGGCGTGTGCGAATAAATGTCGCACTTTAGTCTGCCGCACATGGGACTCTGTACACATTGCTATTGTTTATGACGGAAATTAGCATTTTCATTTTTAATAAATTCCCTAACACCCTGGCTATGCGCTATTTACACGAAATTTGTTAAATTATTGTGTAAATATTGAGCGCAGTACGTAAACACGAGACGGAGCTAACAATACAATGTATATTGCAGGCATTCGACAAGAATTGCTTGTAAAGAAGCCATAGTATATGTTACTGTATGTCACAATGCTCATGCATTAACTGACTTACTTCACTGACTGATCCGGGCATTTGTATTAGTGGGGCATCATAAGAATCACACACACACACACACACACAATTACACTTTATTAGAAAAGAAAAACTCTAAAAAACATGGTAAGAGTATACCTGACATAGAGCAAAAGTACCATTACTAAACTGTATAAATATTAAAAGAATTATAACAAAAAGAAGAATAGTACTCTTAATTTTATGAGTCGTAAAATTCTAAATAATTTTTGACATAAAACACAATTTAAATAATCGTTCACAAATAATTCCAAACACTTTCTCCATAAATATTTCCCCTCATAGTTCATTTCTATAATGTATCGTATTAATTTGATACCATTAACACTAAGCTCGCTGTAACTCAAAGCAGCTTAGCAACGTCATCGGACCCAAAACAAATTTCATTAAGATAAACGATACTTTTAAAATTATAATCCGTAAACGATAAAATACCTAGCAGATTGCACCACATGTGGTCAACCTGTCCCATAACGTGGCACATGCCATGCTTACCTTCCACAATTATTACCGCGTAAATATAAAAAACACTTTTGAGAGCCCCAAGCATTATAATCCAAAAATAAACCTTGTCCAATTGTAATAAAGTTAAAAATAAGTTGCGTTACTCACATCCGATTCCGGCCATCTGTTCCGGATGATAGCTATCAAAAAATTAACAATTTGTTTAATGTAAATGAAGCGGGGTCAAGTCTTCGATAAATTATTGAGGTGTTTAGCGATTCCTTAAAACTTTTATGCTCAACGAATGTCGCCTGGCTCGCTGAGTATTTGCTTATCTCCGTCATCTTCGAATTTTTAATGGCTTTTTTATTTGTCATCACGTATCAATAAACAGCTGTTCAACTCAATTCTGTTTACGTTTGAAGGGCTATTGCTTTGTAAATCAACGTATTATGTAATTTTTGTAATAAAATTCGTGTACGTAGAATAATTCCACAAATTAATTATGTAGAGTCGTAGACTTTTGCTTTTAAACAATAACAATATTATGATATACTTGCACATATCTCTGACATTTACAATATCTTTAATACTATCGGTCACGTCATGCTCGTTAATACAATTATTAGTATTCAAAATTACTTTAAGTAATGCAAATATGACTGATGCATCCAAGTATAGCATTACGTTTCCTAATACCACTTTTAAATTATCCATAAATTTTTTGTTAAACCTTTCACTACGAAAGAGTAAAAATCATAACCTTCCTAAAATCGATTTACGTGATCTTAAATTTTTGTTGCGACCCTTTTTAAACTCCCCTCGATGGTATGCACTTATTGAAACGCAGTTCCACTCGATGTGCACAACTAAGATGAATCCACAATTATTGGGCTCTTGAGTTTAGCTCTGGTTCCGGATAGGGAACCATTATATAGCATTAGTCTAGGAATTTAATTATATTTACTATTTTAGGAAAGTCATCCGTATAACATTTACCATTACATGGATCAAAAAATAATAATTAGAGTGAACCTTATTTTCGTCTTCTTTTCCTGCCGTTATCCCGCATTTATATGGGGTCAGCGCATCTTGACTTTTCACCAGTCTTGTGGAATTATTTGGATTATAAATTTCGAATTAGCTGACTTCCTGTCATTAAACTTTTCAGAATTAACATTCTACCCCACTAACCTAATGCGGTTGGTAGACTTCGCTTATTATCCTTAAAATTCTTGTAGCAAACTTTCAATGGAACAATTCATTTCCCGGACGGTCTTTGTAGATGTCTATATAGATAAGACAATTAAATTATGATTTATAAGCGGCACTAACCATTGCATTGCTCAAATCTAGACTTATTTTATAGTCCTACAATCGCAACCATCGTATTTATTACATCAACAAGCAAACAGAGCGGCCGGATCGTTCGTGATAACTCTTCATTTAGGCATCATTAACAGAATGATATATTGCGGCAAATAAAAAAAGCAAATTAACCAACTGAGCCCCATAGACAATCGCATGTTGACAAGTAATTATCAAACCTTTTTTCCTCCGATTTTTTTTAGTTTCGTGACTGTTTAAACAATAAATCTTGGGCTAATGAGATATTTATTCGAGCTGATGTCTTCCTGTCAACTATTAATCGTCGGTTCGTAATAAAATGTGTGCAGTTTCGTCAACATTGATGCTTTAGTGGTGCGAGGTTTTATGTTTTATTTACAAAATTTCTTTTATTTCTTTACACTGGGATTTATCACTATAAACACAAAAGAATACGTATGGTGGGTACTTGTAGGCCCATTATATTTGTATTTATTATTTATTATTTTATTTACACTGGCCCCAAGATTGGTGTGAATACTACCCCCTCATCCTCCACCTCCACAGTTAAATCTGGGATTGACTCTACCATCATTATTCTTCATTTAATTGCTCTTGTTTTTCATTCAATATTTTTATATTCTAGAATTTTTTGGAATACATTCATACTTTTTACCTTGAATGTTAATAATATCACAATAATAAAATAACAGAGGTAATCGCGTGTGAAATGACTATAATATATTCATAGTTCAAACAGACAACAAGAAAGCTTTAACAGTTAACGATTAACAGGGTGCATCTCATTACAACGCGGTTAATTGGCGTGTAATGGCCGTATTTAACTATAACTTGCATAGATAACCATCTGCAGTTAATGCTATCAACAGTTAATTATTTGTTTAACATTTAAATATTAATTCTTAGGTTTTTAATTTGTCATATAACACGGATAAAAACCGGTGCTTAGATTTGAGCCACATTATATTTAATTAGATTTGAGTAAATATTGTTTATCTGTCTGTTTTAGAAGACGATACTGTTGGTCTCATGGTCTTTTTATTACAGAGATTAGAGTTTCAATCAGGTTGAAAGTGTGTTGCAAGTGTTAAAGAAATCTCAAATCCTCTCTTAGAACTGGTTAAAGCATAATATATTATATACATTTTGTATTCAAAATATCTTAAAAGTAAAGTGTGTGACTAGACAAACAAGGATAGATGGTTGGATTATACTCATAATAGTCACTATTTCAAAAGACAAACACTCTAGCATGACTCTGCGTTTACAGTGATTTTATTGTATTATTTTGAAATGTTTTTCTTATTTTGTAATTATGGGAAAAATA
This sequence comes from Deilephila elpenor, assembly GCA_949752805.1. Taxonomy (NCBI): domain Eukaryota; kingdom Metazoa; phylum Arthropoda; class Insecta; order Lepidoptera; family Sphingidae; genus Deilephila; species Deilephila elpenor. The sequence goes on along the minus strand of OX457107.1, from coordinate 7,917,794 downwards.
ATATATAACTCAAGGCTTTTTTTTAATTAAACTAAAGCTGTGGAATAATAGAGGTCTATTAAGGTAAGAGCAAATTAACGTCCTTAAACATCAGCAACCCTTCTAAACGTATAGGTGTTCATGATCTAATACTGCCATCTACATTCATATTGACATCGTTAAGCTTCAGGGCAAGGCATGGACAAGATTGGCGCTACACCAAACAGAGTGGTGCAATAAAGAGGAGGCCTAAGTCCAGCAGTGGATAAATACGGGCTGAAATGATGATGATGATGATGACATTCATATTAATTACTCCATTTACCACTATTAAAATATACAGGGTATATTAAGACTGCGACCGAAAACGAAGCCAGGTGGTAGTATAAGTGACTTCAAACACAATTCAACTAAAATTTTCGCAAAAAAATTCGTCAACTTTGTTTTGGTTTTTTTTTACTTATCGTCGTATTTGAGTGATAAATATATAGTTTTCCTAAAATACACTATATACACCTTTTTTTTTTAAGACACAATGGTACATTACAGTTTAAATTACTATTTTCGCAATAACTAGGTATTCACGATACAAACGCAATGACTTTTTAAAAATTAAAAAAAATACTGTCGCTTATTTTGCGAAATTTTTATTTGCTTTGTGTCTGTTACCACTAAAACTACCACCCGGCTTCGTTTTCGGTTACAGTCTTGATATACCCTGTATAATAAATACCTAGACAAAGACAAATACTCGAAAAATTATCGGAATATTCGTTTCGAAGAATTGATTACCGCTGTGAAATAAAAATTCCGTCCTATTTAGGTATTTACCCAAACCCATCGAAAGCCATTGGAGCGAACATCCTCTAATTACCATAAACGGCATTTAACATAAGCAAATCGATCCAGCGATAACAACATTCAACTAATGTTAACTATTCATTGCTGCAATTAACACTTGGCATTATAAATTACGGAGTCACGCCACCGTGACGGGCACGCATTGTATTACGATTTTTTTAGTCTGGTGAAATCTTTTCGTGTATCACTATTTGAGAATAGTGGATATCTTGGACAGATGAAGACAATTTTTCAGTAAGCAATAACTAATAATTTGGTTCGGCCTTTCCTATTTTTAGATTTACTGAAACATTTCAGCGATTTTTGGCCTGAAGCTACAAAATATACTGATTTAGGAACAAGTCGGCCCGATCGGGACAATACCTCTGTAACAATAAAAGATTTTTTCATTGCTATGAATGGCGAGACGAGCATGCCATTCGCCTAATGGTACGCGATATGACCGCTCATGGACGGTAGTAAAACTATTCAATACCATTAATTACAAAGCAATGCTTGGCATTCCACTGCGCACGCCATCGTGAGACGTAAGATGTTAAGTCTCATTATGTTCAGTAGTTACTCTGGCTACAATGTAACTGTAGCTAAAAGTTTTGCTGTTCCTTTAGTTTAGCGAGAAAGCCACAAACGATCTCCAAAGTACCTGAAGGTAAATGGAGTAAGAAGACCCAAAAATTGTATCCACATTCAAGATATGCTTATATTATATCTGTCTCATGCATGCATGTTCCAAACACAGGGTAATCCTGAAACACGACACAGTTTCGTAACTCACTATGACGAGTTTTCCTCCATTACTTAGCGTCGTAATCACAACAATAATTTAGTCAAGTGAGCCGCCGCTTGATCGTTTGCTGCGGTAAAGTTGTTAAAAAATAATCAAAATTCCTGAGTGGTATTAATAACACTAAAATAAAATGAACAGTAGCGGCAGGAAGCAATAAAATTCTGTCACTTAAACACATGCCACTGCGTAGCCGTTGGGTACTCGTTGACAGTCGAAGTCGCTGTGTAATTAAAAAACATAATAGACAGACTTAGTGGCGTAGTTGGTTAGACGACGAGAGACGATGGGTCTGGCTCGCATAGACATGGCTCTACATAACTACATAGACCACAAGTATTTGTATTGGATGTTGTGATACCTAAACGTCTCTGAAAAGGGTCTTGCAGATTAAGGCATATCACAGGTATTAAATTATCTATGAACAAGATAGCATTTAATGGTCGAAAATCTGTTATAATGTTAAGTGCCCCAAAGAATTGTGTCGCGTTTCGGGTTCAACCAGCTTTATTATGTCGACTGTAATAAATTGTATTAAGGTTATTTTGTCGTGCTTGCAAATTAAAGCGTGCTAAATTGCAATCATCCATTAGCTAAAACACTACAAACGTTTTTAAACATTAAATTAGTAGTAACTGTGTGTAAAACATTAATATTATTTAATATTCGCTTCTGTACACGCGAACGGACGCAGTAACAACAAAAATATTAATGTGCAACAACGATGTAATTTGTTAAAACATCACGCTTTCAAACCACGGTTGCTACCGCAGAGTTTTTTGAAGTTTTATTAATATGTTGTAATTTATATTAATAAATTGTTCGTAGTCACTTCTCAAGAACAGTTAAGTAATAAAATAATATATTACGTAAGACTGTACCTTATTTGTTGTTCGGAATTCAAGGTGGCATCTTCAACCTAAATTCACAGTAATCAATTCATATGTTATGTTTTTTGTACTAAATTAACTTATTTTAATATTCAAGGCATTTCCAAATTTGAACCATACATACATACATAAACTCACGTCTTTATCCCAAAAGGGTTAGGCAGAGGCGCCACCAGGACACCCACATTTCGCCTTGTATGTTCCGTCCCATGATGTGATAGGGGGCGAGCCTATCGCCATATCGGGCACAAAATACTGACTCCGGGCTGATTATAATGAATATAAAATCCAAATATCACTTTGCCCGACCCGGGACTCGAACCCGCGACCTCAGCTTTGTAGTCGTACCGCAGCACAACTACGCCACCGAGGCAGTCGAAATTTGAACCAAATCCGCAGTAATTAATATCTAAACGTCACAAAGAAATGACTCTTTTTCCAATTCATGTTATCAACTTACAATAACACACATCTTATACTACCGGGCTTGATACCAGAGTTGAGCAATCACTTGCTTAGCTATCTCATAAGAAGTGTGGCTGGCTTATAAAAACCTTGAGTCTTTATCCAACAAGTATTGAACAAGGGTCAAGGAACTCGCAATAAAATCTAAATAAGTATAAATATTTTGTCAACAATACACAATCGTTAATAATCCAAATACTGACTGCCTCAGTGGCGTAGTTGCACTACGGTACGATTACAAAGCCGGGGTCTTGGGTTCCAATCCCGGGTCGGACAAAGTGATATCGGGTTTTTTCTATTCATTATCAGCCTGGAGTTAGGAATTTGTGTCCGATGGCGACAGGCTCGTCCCCTATCACATCATGGGATGGAACATACAAGGCGAAATGTGCGTGTCCTGGTGGCGTCTCTACCTACCCTACCTACCTACCTACCCTTTCTGGGATAACGGCGTGAGTTTATGTATGTATGTAATAATCCATATATCAGTAACTCGATATTTCAAGTTCCGTTTCCATTGTAAATCTGAAAAATAAAATCCCTTTTGGTCCAAACGCAGGTAATTTATGGTGTAGGTGCGAATAATCACGGCGGTGCCGTATAAATCCTGGACCATTTGTTAAATACGCATTAGGATTCGGGAACGAGTCGCCATGTTCCAATGGGAGTTTTATCATCTAATTTACATTGATTAGGATACGTGCTTTACCTCTATTGATAAGGTACCCGCATCCTTAAAGGAAAATATAGCAATAATACTACAAATTTTTATAGCTGTGTTAAGTGTTAAGGTGATGTCAGGCATATTTAGTGTATGTTAATCATATGAAAATTTTTAAAACCGAAGAACTCAGATAAACATACAGATTTTCCTAAAAGTTTTATCATTAGTGACACAGTTATTATGCTATCTATTAGAGCATTTGGACTTCTCATATAATAACCTCACGTATTTGTAGGATGAGCACAAGACCTAAAAAAAGAATTATACTTACATGTACCCACAATCTCCTGTTAAAAACAACTTATGCTATAACTATTAAATATTGAACCATGTAAAGTTTAAACAGCCGTCAAAAATTTCATAATCTCACAGGAATTTACGAAGGTTTTCTAATAAACGTGTTATGCACTCTCGGCTGGATCAGTGCCCAAAAAATACACCGCGATACAACGCTTCTGTGGAATTTTTAATAGTCTCACCCTTATAACCAAAACGGCTTGGCGACATAGTACGCGGGTAGGGTACTCGCCAAATTATTTTGCAAATTTCTATAAATAATTTTTTATTCTTTTGATTATATTCTGCGTATATTCTATTAATTCTTGATTATTTTGTAAATTTGATATTATTTTTTAATATATAAATTATTTCTATTAATTTAAATACTTTTGTTTCTTTAATAGTAACAATATAACTGCAATAATGTATGATTTATTTGTACTCCAAGTAAACCTAAAAGATAATATGTTATGTCGCTTATTACCGATGATTAGTATTAATCATAACTACCAAATCACGGAAAATGCACTTCCAAAAATACTGTTTGAACTCTCTTTGTATTGGTAAGATAAAATGACTTACTCTGCTCTTAAACGACATTTACACGGGGTAAGTTTCTCGCGACGATAATCGTATGCGATTATCGCATGACATAACCGCCATTGACTGTCGAGTTCTCTGATAAATGTTTACACGATGCAACTTTTATATCTTTACGATAATCGTATCTTCGAGACGAGAAACTCTTGCCTTGTAAATGGGACTTTAATGGTAAGTATCAGTCATTAATAAAATGGAAATTTAAAAGACAAGGTAAGTAAACTGAAAGGCTAGTGTTCGCGTAAACACAAACGTTAAATGGAAAAACAATATAGACATACAATATTCTTCATTTATCGTAAAAGTATTTAGCTTTGAATTAATGCGAGATATTGTGACACAAATAAAATATATGTATTTAGGTAGTGTTCTGATTGTTTTCATATATTATTATAGGTATAGTGGTATGGTAAAGTAACTACATAATATTTTACTCACTGCAAATCAGTTCCAAATGATGACAGTTCCATCCAATCAGAATTTCCACAACAGAAAAATGTTTATCTTTTGCCGGCCAACATAATTATTTTGACTGGCAAACCAAAAATAATAAATTTATAAATACCAAATTAACCTAAAATAAACTCAAACTAACTATCCTGAACAGAACATTAATACATCTTGTATAATTAACGCATACAAAAATTTCACGCATTCTCCATTCTTCTGAAATCTTAGATACAAAATCAAGGTAACCCGTCCACGGTAATACGTCACGGATCACCTCTTCCAGTTATCGAAGGCCTCACAGCCTAATGTATTTGGAATCTGTCTCGAAGCTTTATCTATTGGAAATGGCTGTTTGGAACTACTGTTGGCCTCAGGAACTACTTTTAACTACGAGTAATAAATCCAGTGTAAGGCCGGCTGCCGTCTCTGCAACTCTGCATAGCAGGGAAGATGGTATGATATGGCAATAAGTGTACAATTGTGAGGGATTTTGTTGATTTTAAATACGGCAAGTATTTTAGTAACAAGTACTTAACTGGGCAGAGTTATATGTTTATTGATAGTCATTCACCACGCACTCTAGCGGTGAAGGAAAACATCGCGAGGAAACCTGCATACCGTAGCGATTTTAAAGAATTTCTACGGTATGTAAGTTTGCCAACCCGCACTAGGCCAGCGTGGTGGACAATATGGCCTAATCACTTTCAATCGATTCTCTCGATTGTAGAGTAGGCCCATGCCCTGCAGTGGGACGTATATGGGCTGTTATAGATAGATTTAATTGGATGCATAAAGCAGCAGACCGGGCTCTGTGGCGTACCTTGGGCTCTCCCAAGGTCTGAGTAGGCCTCTGCCTACGTCTAGCAGTGGACTGCAACGGGCTGATGATGAAGATGAAGTATTTAAGTGGTGGACGTGGTAATGAGCCGCATGCAAACTATGAAGTCGGTGATATTAATGTTAACTTCAGGTGTAAGAGACAACGAAAATATTGTGTGGAAAACTGCATACGATAGACATCTGAAGGCTGGTAATTTGCAACAGACCAGCATGACGGATGCTGGTTTAAACCACTTGCTGTATTATAGGAGGCTTATGCCCAGAAACGAGGATGGATTTTAATTATAGGTATCGTGCTAACTTATTTTTTAGAACTATAAAACCGTTATTTGTTGAACTTTGTTTTTGATGTCTTCCTTCACTGTTACTAAATTTAACAATTAACAGTGTTTAAACCGTAATTTAGTTAAATCATAGTTTATTTACCTGTAAGGTCTTATCAGATATCTATATATTTACATTGTATTTCTACGTAAACTTCCAAATAATTAATTTGCCTAAAATAAATAAGAATAATTAAAATTGTACACAAGTGTCCTTCCAAGGCACACTTCCCCCCAGTATTGTATCGTAGACTGGGGCTTTATACGAATCTCTCCACGAAAATGCACATTAATATTAAATGGCTTGGAAATGCTGCGTCGTGGAGACGGGACGCGGGGGGAGGCGGGGAAGGGATGCAATAAAAAACCAAACGGGTGTCGATGATACCGAGGTGCTTTTAATGCTACATGTTAAACAAAGGATATTTTTTATTAGTAAAACCAATTAAATGAAAGCAAAAAATGTCATTTACTTTTATCAAGATTTTTTAAGAGTGCGAGTGGGTTTGCAAAGTCTTAGATCAATATATATTGGCGAAACAATAATTATCTATGCTGAGATCGAACCCCAAACCATCGAGCCAAGAAAGGTAACTTCTAAGCCAGTGCGCCAATCGGTATTCAAAAACAGGTAACAATTGTTGTATCAAAAATGTTGATTTCTCTACCATACTAAGCCTGTTATATGCTTAAGACTAATACTAATTGAAAAAATGTAGTTGAACTAAATTTATGCTAATTTGAGACATATTTTTCCACTGCGTACTCAAATGTACAATTCTAACGAGCGATATAAGCATCGCCTGGACACATCTACCCATTTCCCTCACAAAGCCGGTGCGTACGTGTTTTCCTTATGTTAACTACGTAACACTATACCCCCTTTCTCCCCAACCCGCTAGTTCCAGCATCCAATAAGAGATGGCGCCCGAGAACTAGTGCTCTCTCTCGAGCAATTTACTCCTTACACTAATTAAAAGAGTGAGCGAGAAACGCCACGCCCACCCACCGAGAACAAACAGCTGGGGGGGATGAATCCACCAATGGGAATGCTTGATTATTTGTAATTAGAACCGTGAGGGCTTCCTCTCGCCGAGATGACCAATGAGATTTTGTATTTAACGCCATTATTCTATATTCAAACGGAAATTCTCATGGTGATTTAATTAAAAAATGTTCTAAGAACTTTTTCGTTTGGTAAGAATCGTCGATTATATTTGTGTTGCGCTATGTTTTATTCACTCGACTGTACTTTGTGTAAACGTTAGGTAGACGATTATACTAAGTTATGTTGAATTGGCTTACTGGCGACATAAAAGTAATTTAACATCAAAGATGGAAAAATAAATTGTTTTCTTACATTATGTACTTCATTTTGAGTTTATAGTTTACTTATTTATATTAATATGATTCCGTAGCGACGCAGGTTTACTTAATGTTTCATTTATCCAAACAACCTATAGCTAAAACCACATTTTTATCATACTAACAGTATTTTCAACTATTGTTTCATTTACAATGCTTTATTAATTTTGGCTACATAATGATAGTGGCCATCACCAGTTTTTTTAATAATCTTAAGCAACAATAATGGTACGGCATAATTAAAAAATCCAACCCACGCAAACAAAAGCACTTCGAATATGAAACCAGATAAAACCCCTCTATAGAAACGGGAAAATTATACCAAAGTATTCAAAGAAATCTAGACGAGAGTAAAAAAACGGGAACTTTCTTAGCAAGAACCATTGGTACAGCACAATCATTCAACTCGGCAAGAAAGAATCAACGGTCACAATGAACGGACCATCTTCTGCCTGCCAGTTTGCATATAGAGATAAAAGTGGGGAATATTAATGTGAATCGCCTTCCACCCCGGCGGGCCCCCCGACCCCCCGGTGTGGGGGGCAGTGGGATGGGCGGGGGGCACTTTCTTCCAGGGCGAGTGGACCGCGGGACAGTCGTGATTTTAATTATATTGGTTACCGAAGACGGTGGAGTTATAGTTATGTTTTACGTCTGAAGGTGAAAGGTAGTTCGGTTTTAATTAAATTGTAGGTATACGAAGAGTATAGTGCTGTAGTTATATTATGATTAATTTAACAAGTAATTCAACAAATAAGACTTGTATTTTCTTTCTTTTCACTAATTACGTCAGATAAACGTAGGCACTATTTACTACGATTTTAACGCATTTAGCCGATTGATATGATTACTAACGGCACAATATTTTATTAAGGAAAATGAATGTTATCTCCATTACAAAAAGCCCACAAAATAGAGTGCACTATTGCCCAACCAACCTCTTTTCACGGGGAAACTCTTTCGATTTCTGTTTATTTTGTGGACGGTAGACAGGATCGGATTTCTATAAGCTAAGCCCTTGGTAAGCCCTTGTGGGATAGCGTCTGTGGTTGTTGGTTGTCGTAGTTGGTTAGACATCGGCTGTGAAACGTGAGGCCGCGGGTTCGATCCCTGCATCGAGACAATTATTTGTGTGATCCACAAGTATTTGTTTCGGATCTGGGTGTTTTTGAGACAGAAAAGTCCCTTGTAGTTTCTGATGCCCACGATACAAGACTCAAACTTAGTGCGGGGCTAGAACGATGTATGTGACTGTTGGGTGTATTTGTTTATTATAGAGCAGACATTCATCTCTTACCCGTAGATATAATAATGCTGGTAGTAAAAAAATTCGATACATAGGTTTAACCCAAACGGACACACTTGTGTGGGTAGTATTGTGGTGGGTCTATCATCTTTACGATGGTAGCTTTCCGGCCGGATGCCAACATTCTACCATTTGCAATTTGATTTTAGTTTTGTAACGTTACTGAAATACTTAAACAAACCTCGATAAAGAAAATCTTCACTCTATACAAAACAAGACTCTACCTTCGCCTCAGAAATATTTTAAGAGGAAAAACTGCAATAAATATTATAAATCCAAAACCAATCCTTTACGAAACGAAGCCTATTTTCTTATTAAGAATTTATCATTATTCAATAATCATATTAGTATACAGCAACAATGACTGTTTATAACACCAAGATGTAACAAAGGATGAATCCAGAAGGCGAAGAGACGATGCGACAAAGGTTACAAGTCGCTGGATGCTGGTTCCTTTAAACAAGTCACTGTGAAACTCCTTAGGGGATGCCTTTTCAGCAGTGGGCATCCTGTAGCTGAAGTAGAAGAACCTAGGGTTAATATTATTCTTTTTAGGGTTCTGTAGTCTGTAACTATTATTTCTAATAGTTTTCCTATGTTTATTATGCGTACGCATTGTAACGGTGACGGAAGACATCGTGAGGAAATCTGCATACCATAGTGATTTATAATAATTTCTATGGTATGTAAAGTCCGCCAACCCGCACTAGGCAAGCGTGGTGGACTATATGGTCTAACCCTTCTCAATCGTACTCTAGATTGTAAAGGAGGATCGTGTTTTGCAGTGGGACCTATACAGAACAGTTTATTATGCGACTATAATCATTTTGTTTTCCTCAATTTGTTATTATGTAGTATTCAAAACATAAAAATCTCTTGAATGAGTTAATTATGCCCATTCAGCTTAAGCTTTTGTATATAGAAGCCATCAGGCTTGTATGAAGATGCCTACGCCTTCTTTGACACCCCGCGTCTCATCGCCTTCCTTGACAACCGACGTAAAACGAAAAAAGTGTGTTTTTTGAATTTCTATATGCAGTGATCAGCACTGTTCCGCAAGTTTCAGCGCTCTATGCGCTGTCTAAGAATTGTTTAATTAGAAGCGTTGAACGAAACGCTGGTAAAGCTGATATGTTCTGTAGCTTACTCTACATAGTACGTACTTCATCAAAGAACTCGGATCATGTTTAAAATATATTTTTTATTTTACAGTTGCCAGTTGCAACTATGAAAAAATAAACAAAATACAGAAAAAAAACCATTATATATTATAAAATTATACTAATGCAAACTGGTTGAAACAATGCATTTGTTCATGTTAGCCTTGGATTAATACTATATATATGACGTTGGACACAATTGGTACTAATTGTAGTAGAATTTATTATACATTTGGCATTTCCGTATGACTAAACATGATATAAAAAGCAATCAATCTCCAATATCTAGTCAATAGATCACAATATATCACATAAACAAGCATCGCAAGCAGCAAACGTTAAAGTTACAACAATGTCCCTTACATAAACTTAACCCCTTATTCAAGTAAACATTCAACTCGCATAAATTTTCTTTAGAGAAACTAATGTCAATGTAAGAACGCCATTACTCGCGTTAAACAAATTCCGAGATCCAAACGCACACATGCATACCTTTGTATGTGTGCGTGCGCGTGTGTGCGACGGACATATACGTCACAGTGTAATAGGGTGAATATGCATATGTGGGGAGCGTATGTAAATACGTAAACGGTAAATTGTGAGGATGTGTGATGTTGAGGCTCCAGAGCGAGAGGTCTCCCTCATTATCGACCTCGGGTCACGGCGCATGCTCCAACTTTAGTCTCAGCGCTGCTAACGAACGCCTTATTGCGACAGGCGGTTCATCGGCGTAATTGAGTTACGACTTTTTACGTAGCAATTTCGTTTTTTTTTCTCTTAGAACCCGGCCGTACGCTAATTGGGGCGAATATTTTTTTTTCTGCCGAACAAATATTGGATTAGGGCGAGTAATTCGCTTCAAATAGGTCAGGCTTTGAAGGTATTCTTGGTAATGATGTAAATTCTGTTACGTTAGTTGCTGCGTAAAATAATTTATTTTTTTACATATCTCGCCCATTATTGTAGGGCTTTTGTTAAATGGATTTTTTATGATGTTTTATGATGTTCTTTGATAAGCTGTTATTTCATTTGTCTGATTATAATCTGCTTTTTAAAGTATCTAACTCAAATTATATTCGATCATTAGTTTATAAGATGTTTATACTAATATACGTATAAGATGTTTGATATAACCAATTCCAGTTGTAAGGCCTCGTTCCCGCCAATTCCAATCCTTCAAAATTTTCAAACAAAAAACGAAAAGTAGGTTTGCCGTATAAAAATGCTTTGAACATTTCTAGTAATAAAGTAAACCAAAATTTATTATATATGGCATCAAATGGATTTAATTAATTCAATCATTAAATATAAACCGTATATCAAACCACTCTCGAACAAAAGCAGGTCAAAAGCAAAAAAAAAAAACAAGAAGTAAATAATGCTTCAGCTACTGGCACATTGTGGGTTGCCATTAAAAATAAATGCCCATTAAAGAGCTCGCAGCGTTCCAAATTCGAATCCCTGACCGTTCTGTCAGAACATAGTTACAATTGATTCGAATGCGTCGGGCTCGCATGCGACCAGTTGCAATAGGATCAAATATTCATTAAATGGCCTCTACTGGCGGTTGTGCTGGCTTCATATTCAGCAGACGTAGTTGTTAATAGTTCGCCCGGCCTGCCTTATCTTCGACACTCAGACTTTTACTGTGAAGCGACGTTTTGATACTTGAAGTTTGTTTTGGAAGTTTTTAATTTTACGAAAAGGTATTTTTGTTGTTTTATATTAAGTTAAATACAAGTCTTTGATTATTTTACTTAATATGATCGTGATGCTTTGCTTAGTATTGGCTAAGTAAGACGCACAAAACACTTGGAAAATACAGTGCTGGCCAGATAGTTCTGCCAGGCACCTAATATTTTTTTAGAAATAGATTTTGTAGGTTACCTTCTATCATTCATACCTTTATTCTGGAGTATATTTTATACTTAGTAGTTAGACTAACGAATGATGCACCTAAAGGTCAACGACCCACACCTATAATGGAACAAAGACACCAATACTACTCAGAATATTAAAATTTAAATAAAGTATAGCTCAAGTAATGTCGGTCGTAGTAAATTACTCCGTTCCTTACCTTATATACCTAGCAAGGCGACTACAAGGGTAGCGAGGGATGGGTTATTCGTTTGTTAACCTACCATCGCAATATCGTGGATATGACTTTGATAAATAATAAGTATTTTTTTTATAAAATTTTAAAGATTCGTTTCTTGCTTTTGCTGACCAGGGTTTAACAATCACAAGTTACGAAGTTGAGAAGAAGTTGCCTTCGAAGTTTTAAACGTTTTTTAACGTTGGGACGTCATGACTTAATCTTACGTTGATCTTTTTCTTTCTTGCAGTGAATGGCGAGACAAACACGCCATTCACCTGATGGTAAGCAAAACAACCGCTCATGGACAATAGCAAAACCAAACAACACCATTACAAAGCAATGCTTGGTATTTCACTGCACTCGCCATCCTTAGACATAAGATGTTAAGTCTCATTATGTCCAGAAGTTACTCCGGCAAAGTTTCTGTAACTTGACGGAAGCGTCACCGTCAAGTTGGCCTATTCATTGTATGGTAAATCATGGTGTGATCTACTGTGCGCAACGATTCTTCCTCAAAGCGATAATTACAACATACAATTTTATAATTGAGATATTACGTAAAATCTTGAGTCCCACCGCCGTAGAAAGAAATATTGTCTGGTACTAAGTAATCCTTTGCAGAGGCAGAATATAAAATATCATAATTGTAATTACCTATATTTTTAAGATAGTCCACCCTAAGATTTCGTGGAGGGAGGCTGGCCGACCGGCCCGGTCAGTGGGGGTAGCGTCGAGTGGCGCAAATTAATCTCCATACGTTCCGCCCCCTCCCCCCGCGGCCCGCTCCGCTGTCGCTTGTTATTTGTGTCTCACTACCATTGTTCGACCTGACCTACTACCCATCGTAGTTTCACAAGTAATTTGCGTTCAAATTCCACTGGATATTGAGAACGGGGATTAATAATTATAACTCATTCAAAAAGTAAATATTATGATATTTTCTTTCTATTAACAAGACTGTTGTGCGCACGTCTCAACCGATGACAAGAATGTTAGTTTGATTTTATTCCACAAGATGTCACTAAATTCAGTTGCATGGCACGAAACTTTCGCAATATTTTGTGCAAAACTTCAGAGCTATTTACAATTAATATCCTTGTCAGATTGTCTGGATATTCGAAAGTAATTACAATTGAACAATTATATTATAATTCATAATTACCTATTTATCAGGCAATCCATAATTTAACTGAATTCTGTCAATCATCAAAACTCATTGTAAGAACAATATTTTTAAAAATAGCCGACACAACAACAAAAACCAAAATAGCCCTCCCCAAAATACAAATCTAAAAATACTTCCGCTTTACAAACGTGTGAACACGGCCTATATCCCCATCGCTGTCAAAACTTAAGTCTCAAGTACCATTTATTTGAACAATATCCAGTATAATGTATGGAGATTAGGTGGTGGACAGAAGCGCTCGCCCGCCCGCTGATCCGACATGATACATCAACGTCGCGCTGGACAGTGGACACCCCCCTTTACGCTTTACGCGAGCGAATATTGAAGACGTGGATATGACGTATTTTATTTAGAGGTACAATATTAAGAGGATTTTTGTAGAATTATTTTAGATAGTGCCTTTATAAGTACTTTTGTAAAATATTGCTTAATTCTTTTAATAGCAAATTCAACTTGAATAGATACTGGTTTCTTAGATTTACGCGAATGTTACACATTGAAATAAATCATTGAATAGATACGATTGTGCGGTTAATCAATATCAACGGATTATCAATGGTTGAACAATGCAAGTATCTTAATTTGGGAATTCTGTCTCACCACATATCAAAGAAAGTTATTTAATTCAAGACAGTTCCAACAAGTTTCTTTTATTTTCTAGGAGGCCATGATAAGAAAGACGATGGGCAAAATCTAATCCAATAAATACATTTATATTATCGTAAATTATGTGATCTAGATGAAATAAATAAATACACCCAACAGTCACATACATAATCCTGACCCCACTGAGTGAACCGACTCTTTGAGCAGTACTAAAACATTAAATTTATTTTTAGAATATTATATACATTCTTTGTTTTGAGTGCGTCGCCACAGAATCACTTGGTTAATATATTACAAAGTACGACAGAATTTTCGGTGTCATAACTACCTGCGAATTACACAAACACCTGACTCGGCGCGGGGATTGAACCCGCAGCCTCTCGTTTCACAGCCGGCGTGTAACCAACTGCGCCACGGAGGCTAACGATTTAGTTATAACTAGATTTTACAAACCATTTAATTTTAATAAAAGTTTAACTCAATTACACAACTATCTCGCGAGTCGTGACTTATTGCCATGTCAGAACGACAACCAGTATATGCCGCATCCAATCATTCTAAGCCCCACGTCCCTGACTAATATCAAAGTAGGTGTTTGTACACGGGCTTCCCATAGCGTATTACGCTTGTTAACAAAGGAATTAGAGATGACCACGACACGTGATGAGTGGCGCTCATTTACATCATGGTAATACTTGTGTCACATGACAGATAAATATTATTTCCATAATTTTGTTAGCAATAATATTATTGACATTTGGCAATGTATGTAGTTACATACGAGTATAGTTATAACAACACTTTAGTTGGTCTAGGTGGATGTTCAAATTCGTGAAATTTATTCATATACTAAATTAGCGTAATAGAATGATAAAGAAGTCTTGCTGTAAGATAAGAAATTCATTGATAATACTGTTTTTATCAGTGTCACTCAGCGTCCTAATCAATATACGTCATAATAGTCACTAACGCCAGATTCTTCTTTAATTTGAATAAACACTAATATATGCTATAAAGTATAAGCAAACCTTCAATAACCGAGTGATAAAGATTATTAAAGCAACTTGTTCAATATACATGACACTTTAAACGATACTCGCAGCAACGAAGCGCTTAAAAGCTTTCACATAGGAAGCGCGGGCATAAGCGCTTTATTAATAAAAACACACCTTCCAGCTTGCATGTTGTTACGTCACATGCTTACACTGGATATGCCTTGAAATATTTAGTCTCTTTGCAGATTGAGTTCCGTATATAACAGTGGAATTCTTGTGTCTCAAGAGGGAAAGAAAGTATTTTAAAATATAACTGGCAAAAAGATAATGTACCAAGATGACAGAAAAATTGTTGATATTTAAAGATCAATGAAATAAGTACGAATAATTCACTTCTTAAATGCCAAATAATCGTATTAGGTTATTTTAATTTCTTAGTAGGTACTTGATAATGTTAATTAGGCAATACATTTGCCTTTAAATGTCACATTATTGTTTGTTCGTCTAAATTAACCATTTTAAGTTAGACAAATACTTTAGCTCATTGAACGTAGAACATTCTTTACACCAATATAATCAAAATTGATATAAATAATTCTGTCTTCAAATGTACTCATAGGATTTCGTAATTTTGTAAAATTCCATGTTAATTCGAGGATACCGTTTCCAGAATTAGAGATTCTCGGTACAGTAAAGACTCTCAACAATGTTTTCGTTCGATCAGTGGCTCGTGCCTCTGAAATGAAGTTGGGTATTAGAAACGCAGCTATCTCGTGGACTATTTCCAATTTGTTTGTTAACATTTACCACGTCAAACAACTATGTACCAGTACCTACCCAACAACTTCGAACATTCTAGTCATTTATTGCGATTCTACGAGTAGGTTTTTTATTGACAGTTTTGTTTTATTCACTGAAATATTGAAAGTAAACAGATTTGAGGGAGCTCTGTTTTAGAAAATTTCATTAAGGTCGTTCAATACATAAAATATGGTAGAGATAATTGAAAAATGATTAGATGTGTCTTAACATTTTATTTTACCGTCCTTGAGTGTGGTTGAATGGTTTTTATAGTTTCATCTTTTAAATTGGCGGGCGCTTTTATCCTTCATTTTAGACTAGTAATGAAATGAAATGAAAATATTTATTGAACCCATAGAATGTCATACATTATTTAGATTCAGTCGCTTTTTATTTTTTTACTACCAACAGGTTCACAAGGCTGTTTTCACCAGAGAAGAACGGGCAAGAAACTCTAGCGTAGCTCTTTTCAAAAGAAGTTTACAATACAGTGGTTATACAGGAGTCAGGTTATACAGCTTAGTTGAATGCAGAGCAGTTCATTATATAATTTATGATAATGATTGATTAATGATAGTATTTGCTAAGTTATTTTGTACGGCTGAGTTAAGTAAAGTCGCCAAGAACTCGGAATCGGTATGCACTGTATGTGGCAGTGTGTGTAACCAGCTCAGGAACGCGGATTAATATCCCATCCATGTCTGAGCAGCTTGGAGCAATGATTATTGTTATAAAACTACAATTAGTCACTGATTAACACGAAGAACATTAATTCTTACCTTTATAAAAATAACGAAAGCCTTACTCTTATTCAGTTCTGTATAATATTTTTTTTAATTTTAGCCTGCCATTGTGACTGCACCTGATTAGTAAGCGCAAATGCCGTCCAGAGAGAGTATCGAATGGCATCAGACGGGGGTCCAATACCATTCCATACAATTATACCAGCCTGCTAAATAGTTCTAATAATTCATCATGTAATACCTACCTTTATTTTAAAACTCTGACGTAATCCCTCATAAATACTGGTAGCTAAAAGTCAATTTATATTTCTTACCCGCTTCATTCAACCTAATTGTAATTTAATTTCCTCCGAACCTAATCATACTGTAAACGAAACCCGTCGTCACAAATAATCGAAATCGAAATTTATTAACATCGTATATGTGAACAATTTGGTTCCGTGTGTAGCAATAATGCGTAAAAAACTCATCTCCTACCCCCCGCCTCCCCTTGTGCTCCGACCTCCCCGGGGGGAGAGCGGGGACCCGGTGAAATATGATGTTTTCCCATCCCGCGCGGACACGATTAGAAAATTCGTCGCGATATGTGTGCGAACGTTTATTTTGGGCGTTGATAGTTTTGAAGGATTATATAGGTCATGTGGTATGAATTATACGTGGGTTATTGTATGTAATGGAGAAAATGGTCATGATTATTAATATAAGTATGTTTATGATCAATGTCCTTGCATATCGAAGCATGATTGAAGAACACAAAGAATCCTTAACCGTCATTACATTATTAAGTTAATTACTACATTCATTGTTTTGCATTTCTTGTCAATAAATTCGTTTTTTATATCTATCTTACTCACACCTATACATAAATAACTCATTTTGAAGAAAACTTACCTGAAAGTACAATACGGTAATTTAATAAGATGAGTGGCATGTACAAAATACCTTTGAGATGTCCCGTGGACTAATGGACGAGACACTGTGAAACAAAAAATCGCGAGTTCGATCCTTGCATTGAGACACGTTTTTGTCACATCCTTAAATATGAATTGTTTTTGCACAGAAAACAGATAGTCATCACTAAACTATGACGCAATGTGACTGAAAATTTAATGAAAACAAAACCAAAATCACCAATTCAAAATAACAGACATACATCGACTCGAAAACGCTGGAATAGTTGAAATGAGCCAAGTCATTTCTTTGCACGGCGATAATGTAAGCATAAATCACGGGTCGAACCCGTGCCCAGTCGTAGGATCAGCGCCTATATATCAAGCTAATGTTGATATGATATGTTAAATAAATATCGACGAGCAGGATATTGAACGCGAGTCCGGAATGTAAAACGTATGTGACACTGTCTAAACAAAATGAAACGCTTTTGAAATATCGCCCGCTTCGACGGTACTGGAAGATATGGACGTAAGTGTGTTCAATGTTTATATTCTTTTAGTTTAAATCCAAATCCAACTAGATAGTTCATCTAGATTTGGTCATACGATAGTTCATCGTCCTTGCCATTTCATACCCAAACTAATATGGAATTAAATACTATCTGTTTCGAGAGCATACCGGCATATCAGATGACAGATTGTCAAGAGGAAGGTTGAAAGCTCTAGCCTAAGGCATGCCATTGACTTTGGGAAACTACGCGTGTAATTAATTTCGTTGATTTTCTGGTGGTATCTGGTACGGTATTCGTATCGGTCGTATAGCGACCACTGTTCACGATGCTCGAAAATTTGTCATGGAGATTTTTGATTTCTCTTCTGTCTATCTACGAGACATTACCATGTTGAAATAAAACTATTTTTTACGTTTTACCATGAGTTTACGTTTTACATTACTTTGTAGTCTCTTTTTTTACGTTTGACAGCGCCCGTGGTGCAGTTGGTTAGACGCTGAAACGAGAGGCCGCGGATTCGATCCCCGCACCGAGACAAATGTTTGTGTGAACCACAAGTATTTGTTTTAGTTGTGTTTGTGAAATCGAAAAGTCTCTCGTAACTCCTGGTACCCACGAAATAAGACTCGATCTTAGTGTGGAGTTAGGTTATGTGACTATTGGGTGTATTTATTATTATTTATTTATTTTTATCTTGTCAGTATAAATAATTCTTGGACCTTAGAATGGTGACAGAAATAAAGTAAGAAAACTTCATCAATATTCAATATATAAGCTTACTTAATCTTAGAAGAGGTTGGTGCCCAGATAAATACATTTTAGTGCTTACATCATTAAAGTAACGATCAACATTTTGTGCTCACATAATCATTCACCTACTATAAATGATCTGTAATACAAATGATTTTATATAAGCTTGACTAACTTCATCCGTCAAAATGTGTAGCAACGTGAAATTGTAAAGAAGATTGGGCGAAAACTCTACTCATCGTATGAAATCATTCAAAATCGAATAGGAAATCTCATTGAATCAGCCTTGACGTGTCAAAGCTCCATTTACATTTTCATCTCTAGCGGTATCAATGTCGGAGTAGGTGCTTTAATGACATTATTGGGAATTGGCTCACGCAACCCTATGTAGTGTTGACAAAAATTTGCTATCACCAGGACGCGTCGCGACCAATAGGGTGTGTCGGTTCACACTACGTCACTGTTCATGTACAAAATTATGTTTGGTTCGCTGTTTCAAATTTTACGAGTGGTAGTCATGATGTGTTGAATTGTTAATCATAATGGTTTCTTAGATTTACGCGAATATTACACATTCAAATAAAACTAACACAGTCCGTTCCGTGACCACGAAAACTGTAAACAATCAAAACGTCGGGAAGTTAAATTTTTTTAAAAATTAAATCAAAACCGCGGTAAAATCCGCAAAAATTAGTTTTATTTCAATTGTTAAATCATGTTAAGAAGTAAAGACAGTGACAGGAAGGAAGGATGATTCTTAGCTCAGAAGTCTAGATAAGTCAGATTTTGGAAATTTCAAGGTTGCCGCAGGTTCTTTAAAATCGTTAAAGCACCTATGGTTCAATAGATTTTAATGGTGTGGTAGTGTGGGTGGTGGCGATAGTAATTACTTTTGATTAGATGAAAAGCTTTATATTTTCTAGGTCGTATGCAAGGAAAGGCTTGAAATATAAACATGATATTTAAAGTTTTCTACTCCTAAAGTATCCTACAAATCAACCGAAAGATAGACATTTCTTCACACGAATGTATCTTGTAGTTACACCGCAACAGCCACAAAAGAAATTACACGTTCCTTTCTATCAGGTCGCGGGGAGGGGGGCGGTGACGTCACTACGCCTCGAATAAATGTGATGGAAATTGGAGGATTTGTTTACCCATATTCTTCTCACATTTTTGACACTAAAAGGTGGAGCGAGTAACTATGTATTCACTATTGTTTTATACGCAAGTGGGATGTGCTTGTGTTATCTTTCACGACCTCTTTAATGGTACGCATATATTGTACTCTAGTTATACATATGATTGCTAATATCACGGACTGTCAAGTGTTTATCATCATGGTTATTATCATACTCATCCTCAAGATGTCCACTGCTGAACATAGACTTTGACCAACGATCTCCACAGCAACCTGTTGGGAACGGCCTACATCCAGTGACTTCTTGCAACCTTCAAAAGGTCGCCCACCTACCTCTAAGGATGATGTTAATGGACGGATTTCATTTGTAGATGTTCACGGTGGTCGCGGGTTCAAATCCCAGGGCACACCTCTGACTTTTCGAAGTTATGTGTGTATTGATAGTCAATCACCACGCACTTTAACGGTGAAGGAAAACATCGTGAGGAAACCTGCATACCGTAGCGATTTTAAAGAATTTCTACGGTATGTAAGTCCGCCAACCCGCACTAGGCCAGCGTGGTGGACTATGTGGCCTAACCACTCTCAATCGATTCTCTCGATTGTAGAGTAGGCCCGTGCCCTGCAATGGGACGTATATGGGCTGATATAGATAGATATAGATAGATTAATAAATTCTAGAATAATTTGACAATCCATTTATTGGTCTTCTGTTATGATATATAGACGAAAGCATATTATGTAGGTGAGATCCTGGATTGATTTCAGGTCATATACGGTGCTATGTTTTGAAAATTCAAGTAGTATAGATATTTAGAATTAGGAAATTTAATTGAGTGAATGGCAAAACTAACCTGTTAGATTTACGAAATATTCAATTGTAGTTAGATTCTTACAAAATTAATTTTAACTCATCCATTAAGCGGGATAATCATCGATATAATGATATCGATATAGTATTCCTTTGAGCTAACGGGCGCTCGATAGTAGCTAAACATCATAACCAACCAAAATATCGCAACAATCGAAATTTCGCTGCCACCCTTTCAAATGAGAAGGATAAAGGCGAAAGTGAGCAAAGTAGAAATATAAAAAATATCGCCTAATGAACACACTATTATATCGCCAATAATGTAGGCTGCTTTAAAATTCTCTCACGTCCACAACTCATAAGCTTATTGAAACTTAACACCGGTACGCACCGGCCCCAATTCAATTTATTTAGCGATTTTCAGAACAAAATATTAGGGTGTGCTATTTATCAGAGTTCGGTGGAGGCGTCGCAAAACCAACACATTTATTCTGTACCACATTTCACATACAAACTAGGTGCAGTGGAGGGGCAAACAGTAACGCAGCTTAAGTACGCCACCTGTGACCGCGATATTATCTCATTTTTCTATTTAATCCTGTCAATTTATTTGATGTTTCACGAAATAGATTTATTGCGTACGTTTAAACATTGATCACTGTCTCCTTGTGTATAGTTATTAATATTTTCTTCACTTAGAGATATCCTATAAGGAGGAAATCCTTGGCGATTATATTACTAGTCGGCAAACATAAATTGCATTTAACTCACAATTTACATATATTGAATGGTGAACAACAAAATCTGTAGAGCACATTGTCCTTTTATACGGGTGAATGCAAATGTCCAATCACCAGCAAAACCTATGCTAGATAAACTAGTTTGATAAATCATGAAAACCCTCATCTAATATGTGGGAATACCTTGTAATATTTTGGTAATAAAGCTTATGTCATACCAATAGAAGGATCTTAAGTTCATACGTAAGACCGTTAAGGCAAGAGTGATTTGTATTTTTTTAAGATTTACAGTACCTAATGTACTTTGAAATAAAACTGCGCCACTGTAAAATATATTTACTATACATCATTTTACTATCGTGCGATTACGTAATATATTCAAGTGTCGTGTGCCTGTGGCCATTTTTATATTCGCGCCCGACTTTTGAAGGCGTGCGGGAGACGAGGTATTAGGATTCCTAATTCAAAGAAACATACTGAATGAAATTTCTTGATATTGAAAAAAATAGATCAATTTTTTGTTCTGAGATATAATTTAATCATCTAATAATGGAACTTTTACAGACCGCCCAAATACTGGAACGCAACTTAAATATAACTTGCGCTTAACTACGTTAATCCCGATTAAATGTACTGGCTAAGTGAGCCGTGCGCTGTTAAGAGCACCTTATTATTTGAATGTCGTTCCAGTATTCGGGCGTTAGCTTTATAATTTTTAATAATCCCTCACAATATGTTTAGGTATGGGTATAAACACAAATTAGGTTAGTATCCATAAGTATATAGATGCGAGCTCTATCATATTATATGCAAAACGCCGTCTTGAAGGCTGAACGACAGTACTGTAGTGTCTCGCAGTGATCAATGGTGTTGCTTTTGTTTATGGGCTTGGCGCTTACGATCCGTGCTCGGCCATATTTCGGCCTCATCCGTTGAAAATAATCTTGGAAAAATTATTAGCACCGCTGCCTAAGCTTTTTACATCACAAGTTAGCGTATAGATAAAATCTTATTATAAGACCAATTACATTAACCATGCCAACTACAGTTACAATGAAAACAGGTCCTTAATTCATTGTCGTATAGCTGTCTAGTATATGATAAGCGACACTGCTAATATATAGAGTTACTTTCTCGTAACGTACGTAATAATATCCCGTAAATTCGGCCTAAGGATAGGTTCTAATAGAAGGGCCGGGCAAAAGTCCAAGCTTATCTGAGAGAAGCGTAAAATTTATGTTAATGACACTCGCAACGGGAATAACATAACGTTAAACCAAAGAAAGCATATCCCTCGATAACGTGTCCCTGTTAAATGAGCAAGTAAATGGTGTATTCTCGGTGTGTGCGGTATCAAGTCGCATTCGATATAACGGCTTACATCTTCTTTTAAGCAGAAATATGTGCTATACTTTCGGTAGCATTAAAATGCTATACAATCTTAGGGTACACGTAATTATTTTATAAAATTTTCATTTTAAAATTAACAAAGTCTTTGTGTTTCCT
Organism: Deilephila elpenor; assembly: GCA_949752805.1. Classification (NCBI taxonomy): domain Eukaryota; kingdom Metazoa; phylum Arthropoda; class Insecta; order Lepidoptera; family Sphingidae; genus Deilephila; species Deilephila elpenor. Next base: position 7,894,986 of record OX457107.1, on the reverse strand, counting down.
TCTATCGACACTTAACACATACATACGTGAAGTGAGCACAAGATTCTTTTATGCAAATTTTGGAAAGACATTGTATGTAATTTTATATCTTGCTGGACTAACAAGACAAATAATTTTTCCAATTCACAAAAATCATTAACAACAGAATATCCATCTAAGGCGTGGGTCTCTAGACTTCATTACTCACAACCGTACACCAATGGAGACAATAGAAGCAAGGAATTGAAAACTTTTCTAAACATTTCTTACATCCATTGATATAAAGCCAGTTACTCATACAAAATATCGAGCGACAAACAAATTGCCGTCCAAAAAACTACAGATACACGCAAAAAACGTCGCTTCGAGCAACCAATTCATTCGTTCCCATATCCGGTTATCGCCGGTTTATCATACGCCCGGGGCCCACTGTAACTCCTTGCGAGATTATTTTAAGCTTCAACCCTTAACGTCTGATTAAACTGCCATTCCTTGGGTGAATCGCCCTTCGCGTGGCCCTTAAGATATTTTTTCATGATTATAATGATTTTTTCTTCTTTCTTCCGCTTTGTAGGCCCATCAGAAAATAATGCATACGTATGTCCCACTAGTGCTAAATGGGAAAGTGAGTTTCTTTGTTTGTCCTTTCACATAGATAAGTGGGTTATAAGATACATAAAAAATAGAGTTGTTTATGAAACAAATTAATCTCTTCAAAATTAGATTTATAGTACACATATTTATAAAAGAACACTACCTTTCTCCTTAAACAGATATTAGTGTTATTTCCTCCGTCTGAATCAATTGGTAATATATTATAGTTTAAGTATTTATATATGTACTATTACTATGTATACTTATTTATTTATATTTTTATTTATGTATTTCTGAGTCATAATATATATATTATGTTTGTGTATTTATATGTTAAACTAGTATTACTTAACTTTATATCTACACTGCCCCTCTCTTTTTCCTTCTCTTAAATCCATCCTATGGTTGTCTGTAAGACATTGCCTAGAGCGATAAGACCGCCACTTGTACTTTTATTATTTTTGTAATTTCTGTATATTGTGTTTCATTGTTGTGTACAATAAAGACTTAATAAATAAATAAATAAATAAATTTATAAATGAAAATGAGTGGCTTAATGTATTGCTAAGCGCAAAACTGAAGAACGGGTGGATCGATTCGATTTTATTTGGTGTTATGCTACTCTAAATTAGGTGTTTGTGTGTGAAATTAATTCCGTAGGTGGGTGGTTTGGAACGCTTAAAATCTACCGGAAATGTCGCAAATTAAGTTAAATTATTACCGACATGAAAATCTCAACTAAAACACGACGTGACGTTTAGTTTGATAGTCTTGATTTGATGTTAGCTTAACTGAAAGATGGTAATGGATATTACTATCAACTATTTATTTATTTAATTCTATAGTGTACACAATGAACATAAGACAATACTTTTGTATCTATGTGTACATTTATGCAGATTCATTTTTTTTTGTAACGTTGTTATATCGATTACGTAGCAGTGTGCAACCTGCTATTTGAAACAGTTCACAGAACAGTAGACAATAACAAACGATAGAAAATAATAATAATAATTTAAAACATCGTTACCACTAACCGGAATCTTGTTCTTGACGGTGACTGAACGACGCCGACAATCCTCATCTTTGCACCACTCATTATCACTTGCACTAAATTGTCCACATTAATCAAAAATATGTAAATTAGCCAACTAGCGTAGCAATGGAGCACGCGCAATGCTTTTGTGAGCGTACACGAGAAACCAAACTATTACTCCAGCATGATGACACAAGATGACAACAATAACTACCCTCCACTAGATAATATTTTTTATACAAAATTCACGATCGAGAATATGACAGTTGAAACGAAAGCGACTGTTTTTTGATAAATTATTTGTATTAATATTCTGTATCGCATTCTCAGTGAGCTTAGAAGGTAGAGAGATAACATTATTACCTCCCACGCGAGAATGCAACTACGAGTCTTCTGGGTTATTAAATTATTACATTTACCTACAGTTCAATCGTTTTATTCTTTAACATTTCATCACACTAGGCTTCCTGTATATGTGGACGGTGTAATTTTATAAACATAATTTCCAGATTGTTAAACACCCATAGAAAGAAAAGTATTTTAAGGTTTCAATAATATTTATTCTTGTTGCTGTTATATAAATAAAAAATAATAAGTAGCTAAAAGTATTGCTAAGCGCAAAACTCAAGAATGGCTGAACAGATTTGGCTTTTTTCGCCTCAAATGTTTAGGTTTTCAGGGTACAGAATTATTACATTAATTAAAATAAAAGGTAATTTTTTTTCATTAAAGACAATTTATTTTCATTTTAGAATCAAATAATTAATCAACCCACCTATTCAATTTATATTAAATCAAATTATATAAACTTGGAAAAATCGGATTTAATGTAACCGGACTAAACCAGATTCTTAGGAGAGTGCAATCACGCGGAGCCCGGATGAGAGGCTTTTGTTCCGCCTCCCTATTCCCGTTCCTTTCATAATTCCCGACTGGACCGCGGAGAAATGCAAAGGATTAAAAGGTTCCCCACTCTTACCTCAGGAAAATTCTCTTGTTGTAGCAAAATGCAAAAACCCTTTGTTTGCTTGACAAGCTGCGAAATGTTCACTCGGTTCTTTTTAAATTACTTTTTATTCCCTTTTATAAAGAATTTTTCATTAAATTGTCCGAGGAAATAAATAAAATTTTTGTTTCAGCCCCGGAAAAAATATCAATTATTTAATAAGTTTAAACAGCCCTACAGATACGTAATGCCGACTGACTCTTAAGTAAGATACGTGTGATCTTCGTCATCACCAGCTACAAGAAGTTCATTTCTGAAAATAAAGGACTATTTTCAGAAATGGCAAAAGGATTTCCAAACTCCATTCCTGCTGTTGTTCTTCCAAGCTGTTGGAAGCTGCCTGCTTCTATGATTTCTTGAAACCTTATTAAATACTTCATCCACTTATTAGTACATAGCTAACTTACTTTTCTTTCGTTTTACAGATAAAAACGCGAGAGGATTCGGGCTCGATCCCTGCACTATGACAAATATTTGTTTCAAGCGTAAGGGCTGTAAGCCTAAAACTTGTATTGTGATGAACATGATACTCATGGAACAAAACTTGGTAATCTTAGTCACACATAAAACCTAGACCTTACGGCCATGTGTTGGGTGTATTGTTTATTTACAAACTCAGCCTTGAATTTAATTTTATACATTCATAGTTAAATATATCTATCACCCTTAAAACAAAGGAACTATTTTGAATAACTTTGCAGATTTATTAAATTAAATGGAAAAATAACAATCTGTAAGTTGAGAATAGCGAACAAAGAATAAACCTTTATTTATTTAATGATCTCACATACGTCGTGAAAAAATACTTTCATTGATTTATAACACGGTCTTACTGAATCCATTTGCAATCCGGTCCCGCAACTATTCCAAATAAAAGGAATTCCTCGTACAAAAGGGAAACCTGGGGAAAAGAAATAAAAAAATATAATAATTCAAAATGGCGTCTGGCCACTTAATAACTGGCTGACACCATTGGGAAATATAATTTAATTTTTCTTTATCGCCGTCCCTTTCTCTCTTGAAGAGAAGTGTATAGGTGTCCTTGTTCTGTGTTTTCTCACTGCACCCCCTCGCCCCTCCGCCGCCCAAAACTTCCGTTTGTTCGGGAGGCCCCGTGTCACCTAATGTTTTGGACGAGAAATATTTGCGATATTTTGAGATGATTTGTGTATTCGAATGTGGATGAATTTATCGCTCTACCGCTGATTTGAAACACTTTTATACGTAAATTGTTTGGGTTGTTGTATTTCTATAGTTTAGTAAGCAATTAAAGAGATAATTGTTACGAAATTAAATATGATGGTAGAGCCGTTACCTTGACTATGTTGGTCTTTCTGTTCGACATTAGAACCTGCCTTATGGGCAGCATATTTACGTTAGAAGTCAAAATGTTTATAGGAGCATCAGTTCATTAGATAATATTGTAATTAAATGAAACCCGTCGAGCAATCTAAGGTAGGTATGTGGGATATTCATTAAAGGGTTCGTTTCGTTCGGACAAATATCCGTGTTTTCTGTTTATAAAAAGACAATTCCAACTACTATATACCTTCCGTATCACTTCAAAACCACCATGTGAACTAATCCCGTGATAGCCGTAAACCCGAAACCTGTATTTACGTCCTCCCGGGACATGGGTGAGCGGGCAATATTCTAATGCACAGCGGCCATCCATAATAATTTAACTCATTCCATCCTTTATCATAAAGGACAACTGCTTTTGTACTGTTTTATCTATTATCATCATCATCATCATCATCAGCCCTTCTGCGTCCACTGCTGGACATAGGCCTCTCCCATAGCACGCCACTGGGTTCGATCTTCAGCCCATCGTCGCCAACCGCTACCAGCCACCCCACGAATATCGTCGCTCCACCTGGCTGGAGGGCGTCCTACACTACGTTTTATCTATAATGATTGGATAAAAAAAATTGAGACACTTTTTATAATAGATAAGTATATTATGATGACAGAAACAAATTTTTAAAAAATATTCGTAATTATTGCATTATAGATGACAATTGCGTGTATCTGTACTGGAATAATAGCCTTAGATATTAATTCCTATCTATTAAATCTAATGTCTCTTTCTAAACCCGTGTTCTGAGCTGATTGATGACTATGAATTACGATGCAATAAGAAACCTGTCATATTTCAGGCATTTCAGACATTTATTGCTCCAGAGAGTTAACTGCTGATTATAGCTCTTCCTCAAGGTTTTTTTTACAGTAAAGAAGCAGTAAAAGTTTCTTAGTAGTTAGCGGATTCAAATAATCATTCTGGGTTCGGCATTATACTAAGAAAATTATGCATATATGCAGATATTTTGCATACTCGTGTCAATACTTAACAACGCCATCTACGAAAATAACATTAAACTACGTTAGTCAAATATCTTGCTAAACGCAGTGCCATCTTTATTCGTTGCTAGAAACTTACAGAATGGATAGCGACTTGACCATTTAGTAAACACAAGTTTAGATAGATGGCGTTAAATACAAATTAAGTTACGCTTAATGTTTGTGATTGTAATAAATAAATTAAATATAAAAATCAAGAGTAAAATAATTCCCAGACCGCTTTGTCTACTAGTTTTTGTAAAGAAAATATGACAAACGTGTTTTATTTGTCTAGGTACAATTTATTTTATTTATTTTTTTCTTTAATACTCGTATAACATACGTTATTTGCAAGTGGATTACAATTTGTACACAACACATATCAGAACTCATTGACTTTGTGACATACCCTTACCGTATCCAAAAGCACATTAGTACAATAAAAATTGTTTCCACGCGATGAATTGAATGATAAAGGCTAAATTTTGGATATCTCTTTAGAATTAAGCAAATACCAACGCATCTCGTGCCGACTGCCGACAAACAAAGAGCGTTTGACAGTTTCTTTGCTCGTTGTATTTGCAGAACGATTAAATACAAATCCACATTTATCTATTATATCTCTTATATTATTGTTAGAGGAGAACCACTGATATGAGCACTGTTCGTGAGTAGACACAACGTTTGATACACGTATTCCCATAATTTCAATTTAAATAATGAGAAACGCGAGTATTTCTGTATCACCTATATATTTTAATGTGGCGGAATATTGCTTATTTGGCATAATTTTGGGACTTATAATAGGAATAATATTTTATTATAATGTGGTCAATAGAAAATACAATACAGTGGCTGGATTTTTGTTCGGCGGGAAGAATATGTCAGTTATTTCTGTATCGCTGGCTTTGGTTGCGAGGTAAGTGGATATTACAAATAAACATACATTCATACTTAAACTTTTCCCAGAAGGGGTAGGCAGAGGTGCTACCAGGACACCCACATTTCGCCATGTGTGTTCCGTCCCATGATGTGATAGAGGGCAAGCCTATCGCCATAACGGGCTCAAATTCCTGACTCCGAGCTGATAATGAATAGAAAAATTTAATATCACTTTGCTCGACCCGGAATTCGAACCACAGACTTCAGCTTTGTAGACCGTAGTACACCTATGCCACCAAGGCAGTCAGATATTACAAATATATATACACATCCAATAGGCAATAGTCACATACAAAGTCCTGACTTCACATTAATCAAACTTGTGTCGAGGGTATAATTAATTTGTTAAAATGCTTACAAAATGTTGCGACATCTAAGATGAATAGTGTAAGAGTCCCAATTACTAGAATGGCAGTTTTATAAAAGACGGTATATTTAATATTGTTGTGTCGTCTTGCGTCAAAAAGGCGCAGTGGTTATTATTGGCAAAAAATCTTAGAGGTATAAGATTTTAAAAATCTTCGTTGTGTTGTAGACTCCTGATGGGTGAATGTTCGGTCTTTAGTAACGTACATTGCTTTGATGTTGATCCTTGTCTGTAATCCTGATCTTTTGACCCGCTAGTCGAGTTACCGACAGTTGAAACTCGTCTATTTAAGTACAAGTAGTCTAGAATCTAGATAGTTTGCGCATAATAATTAATCCGTCAGATTACTGATACGGCGAAGGGTCTATAAACATTAACAGAGGTAAATAAAACGTAAGAAAACACAGTCTCATATTTTATACGCTACTTACCTCTTTTCATTTCATAACATTTTCAATTAAACTGGGATACTCATAGCATTTCACTTGCAGTATTATAAAAAGTGTACATTTAGACGCATTAAACTTATTTCTTATGACAATAGTCATGCTACAATGCCAACATAAAGCGGCGTTATTCATAGATCGTTTTAAATGTTTTGTCTTCTTCACTCAAACTGAATTCAAAAGTCGTTCGAAAGGAACAAAACATTCGATAACTAAAACAGGTTTTAAATCTCTATGAATAAGATGTAATATAATTTCCGATTTCACGTGTCATTAAAGTAAACAATTAACACTATCTATCACCACATCTTTAATTGTCATTTGCATTGGAGAGTAAATATTCTTGCACACTAAACATACTTATCGCAATTTATCTCCGGTAAAGACAATACCAGCAATATGTTCTGTGGGACGTCATAATGTTCTACATAGTTTAATAACACTAAGAGCCTGTTATTGAGCCTGCAGGTTCTAGAACAATACATCTCGTATTTCTCGTATTTATAATACCAGCCCAAGTCCAAGCACGGGCATACTTTACGATTGAGAGAAATAGCCACACGTCCACCACGATGACTTGAAATTATTGGGTTAAATCTTAGCTTGCCTCATGTTTTTGTCTGTACCGTGTAATTGAGCGATGATAAGTTAAGAAATAACTTTGTAGTTTATTGAATCTATGCTCTAATAGTGATGAAAAACACAGTGAGGAAGCGTTAGCTATAGGTATAAGCTTTCATTTGAAAAGTTGGTTTAAATTTAGTCGGGCACGTCAGTTCGATGCGCCTTGGCCAATAATATTGGTAACTTTGAACCCAAATGATAATTTCGACAGCTCTCACATAGCCGAAATAGCTCAGTCGGTAGAGCAGTAGATCAGTGTGATCTTGCGGTCCGTTCCATTTTTGTAACTACTAAACACTGTTCTGAAAAAAATTAAATATGTACAACGAAACTTACTTGAAAGTCTGAAAAATTTCAAATCTTTATGATTATTTTAATAAGACTAAGGGCGGATTTTTCGATCGTCAAATAAAATATATTTATTCTTCGAATAAAATACAACATTGGCGATTTGAAATAATAGATGTATAATAAATAATAAAACTGTTCGATTATGCCACTTTTATTTTCGCTCGCCGAAGACTTCGTATTTTACCTTTTTTATTTTTCAGTATTAACATAATATTCATATTATACAGATGAGTAAAAGGCCGTGAGGTCGTGGTTGCGGTCCGTCCGTCACACTAAAAGGCCAATGTAATGTCAATATACAAAACCACTAGTAGAATTGATACCGTGTTCCAATGACCTTTTCAATTCTTAATGACGACACTCGAAATCAGTGACTTTACATGCCTTTTAATTTGTATGTACTCTTTGAATTTCTTCTACAAACTTAAGAATACGTACATTTTTTTTTGTGTCCTAGAGCAAAAGCTATTAAGTTCCCCTTTCGATACCCCGGGGGAGACCAAAAAGGGTGTGTCAGTGTAAGCATACGTACTGCACATATTAAGAACACATCACTCCAATCTCCAGTACTAAGGTATCAGCCAATCATTTTATACTTGTGCATAATTGTTTCAGCCACTTAACAAGCATCACATTACTCGGCGTTCCCGTAGAAATATACCTGAGAGGCACTCAATACTGGGCATCGGCGCTGTCTCTTATCATCGTCACTTTCCTCACGGCTGTCATCTATTTACCAGGTATTTATAGTTTTCTTATAATGATATCCATTGTTTACGGTTCTTGTAGATATCAATTTTATAGAACAAGTGTGTAGACACGGTTCGAATTTTACTATTGAAGCGATAAGATTCCTTGAGATTTTAATTCAGAGTTTCGTTATTTTTTTCTAAATTAGGACTAAATCAAGAAAGTTAAAGAATGGTACCTCCTCTATAATTATTATTATTAATTATCGTATGAATACGTGTTGCCAGTAAACATGTAGAGTTAAATAACTTTCGGTCATGTTTATTTCCTCATTAATGAAGTCGTGGATATCACACACCCTCTCAATTATAGCTCTAAGATACCAGATAATTCAATCGATACACAAAGTCTTGACATAATTTTATATTACCAATAATAATCGTGACGTGTATTGATTGCACTTTTTAGATTAATTCTTAAGTACATGAAATTTAACCAAAATGATTATAACCTAACCTGGTCTCTGGTTATTGGCTGATCCTCTCTATACCGAAAATGCTTCTATTACTATTCACATATAAAAAAACGTTACTAAATGCAACGTTTCAAAATAATTATATCACGCTATAAATTAATTGAATTAATAAATTACCAGCGGCCCGGCCTGGCTTTACCTGGGTGCAGATGTTCTTTCACCCCACTCCACACCAGAAATACGATTTGATTTAATAATTTAGTTAATAGATTTTAAAATATTGTATCAACTAAAATTAACTGTAAAAGTTTTATATATATTAAATGTTATTTGTTTTAATTTTTGTTTTTCATTGCAGTGTTCCATAAACTACAATTATCCTCAAGTTTCGAATACCTAGAAATACGATTTTCGACTCATACTCGGACCATAGCTGCTGTTTTATTCGTTGTGAGTAAACTTATGTTGCTGCCAATTGTGCCTTATGTCCCGTTGATGGCTTTCAGATTAGGTGAGTATCTCTTCCTATTCTAGATTAATAAAAACAAACTCGGTAAACTAGATCTTAATAAACAAACCTAAACTCACGCATTTATCCCAGAAGGGGTAGGCAGAGGTGCTACTAGAACATCCACATGACATGTTCTGTCCCACCATGTGATGTCTTAATAAACATCATCTATTTATACTTTGTATAATAAATTAATAATAAATATAGATTCTTATCCCGTCGTCATTATGTAGTATAATATTTATTTATAAATCATTATTTCCATGGTTTATTTGTACTTTTATTAAAGCAGTTGACGACTTAATATTACTACAACAATATCCACTTTTCGAAGTGGGGTATAAAGAGGTTTAATGATGATAATAACGTTCAAAACATAAACTTTTAATGGAAACTAATATTTTACAATAATTTAGGTGATTTTCTCAATTTTTCTGCAAATATATTTTGTAACAGCCAGAAACACAATAGGCAGGAATTTATACCTGACTCACCACTTCTCTAATAATACAATTATCAGCGTTCTGAAGGGCCATTCTTTCTTACGCAATGTGAAGTCGTGTATCTTTCTCACTTCTCATTACATCATATAGAGTGACATCTAATTCTTTGCAAATAATAAGAAGTTAATAACCGTACTATAATAAGACTGCTGCATTTTCACTGCCATAAATTTTCTGTCTTGCCTTACTGCTGATAAATGTACATTATACTTTAGATGCTGAAATTGCGGTACTGTATCTGGCTGCAACTCATTTTCGCTATTCGCTGTACAAAATAATGGAGTGCTTACTTGTTGTAAGGGCCAGCGTGCACGAGTGACTTTTGTCAGAGTGATATAAAAGTTTTTGTCACGACCAAGTCACGTCTCCAAAGCAGAATGCGCTTACGATAGGTGTAGTGACAAAAATGTCACCCAATTGTCACGTCGTAACATGCGCGGATCTCCATACATAGCCTCGGGCTTCATAAGAGTGACAAATTAGTCATGGAGACGAAAGTAACCCTTACGCGCTAGCCCTAAGGGTTCCTTCCCTAATGTTCCGTGTAATTTTTGATGCATCGTCGACGCAATGTATGTGTATAATATGTGGGCTTTCCGATGGAACACATATTCTTAGGTTATTTTTAATGGTGACAATTATTTTTAAGCCTTTAGATATTGATGATGAGAAATCACATTTATGTTTATATTTTCCCTGCATTTTAATTTATAAAAGAAGCTCTATATTTAGCCAGTAATGTATGATGATTTTATCGAGGCTGTAAAAGTGTTAAATGATATTATGTAAATAGTTGTAAACAGTATTAATTATACTGATGAGTAACACGTGCTTTTCTCTCTTTTATAACTAAAATGGTATGTTTTTATCTCTCTCCAAGACTTTAAAATTAAAATTGATTTATATCTTTTTGAAATTTTTGAACACCACAGAAAGGGCCGACAGATCATTGCGTGCGAAAACACAATATGCCCAAAAACTTAAAATTTTCAGATAAAATCCGTAGTGCACAGTAACCAAAAATTAATTGAAAAGACCACACTTCTATGGATATTGACGTCAGACAACATTTACTAAATACACCGGCAAAAAAATTACAGGCACAGATAAGAAAGGACCACTAGTGTTAACATGGATACATCTTTCATACCAAAATTATAAATTAACCACCAACCTTTTTCTATTCGGTTGCTAAGCCGAAGACAACCAAAGCAATTGTTAGAACGTACTCATTTTTATCTTAATCGCAAGTTACACAACTACACGAGAGCTATAACCTCGTCGTGTGTCTCGTGACAAAATATATGTACATAAATATGGGCCGTGAACCGGGTGATACTAGTTTCGATTCTCATGATTCGTGAGCATTCTTCCTTATACTGCAAAGATTTTCTTATAAGGCCCATACCTTAAAGCCAAAATCTTTATCTATTTAAAATTTCACAACAAATCTTGATATAAGTCCACGACAGAGAGGCATAAAAAACATACATACATAATCGCGTAACAAACGTACAAGAAAAAAAAAAAACTGTCGAATTGATTACCTCCTCTTTTGAAGTCGGTCAATAAATATAATATTAAGAAAATAAGAGACCCCTATTAAAAAATCGAAATATTAATACATATTTCAAATATGAAACATACACAAAATTTATTGTCCACTCTCTCCTAAATAGATAATGGCAAGCAGAATTTCCAAAAGATCCAGTAAAAGATCAATTTCTATTCTAACCGCTTTATTAATTGTTTCAGTCACAAATCAGTTGGCGGGACGTATCACCGCAGTGATATGCGTCTCATGCGCAACTTTTATTGCCGTGGGTGGATTAAGAGCTATTGTAAGCATTGGAATTCTGACGTCATTTCTAGCGTTAGCTGGTACAGCACTGCCTAGTGGGTTAGCACTCCTTCCAATGGGCTTCAAGAGAATGTGGGAATTAGCTAGTCTGGGTGGACGTTTGGTTTTGTATGAGTAAGTATAATTTATTTTAAAACAATCGAAAGAACTTTGTGAATTATGCAATGAAAAGCAGTAAAATAAGATATAGGTAATGCTTCGATTACCGTGATGTTTTTTTTACCATTTCTTCAGGGAGAATATTTAAAACGATTTGCCAGGATTCCAATTTTTGTTACTGGGGACTTGAAATCTACTCTTGTGTTTAGATCACTGACCCTAATCTACTAAGAGACAGTCCTTACAAAATCAAATAGTGATATTTTTTGGTAGAGACCCTCACAAGTCTGATCAATGTTTATTAGGACTTCATTAAACTTACTAAACCTAGGTTTTCTTTCAGTCCAGACCCAGAACTTGCTCATCACACATCGTTCTTCGCCGTGACCCTCGCTCTAAGCACGAACTGGTTGTGGAAGATAGCTTTGAGCCAGTCCACTCTTCAGAAACTCCTAGCAGTACCCACTATTAGCAAAGCGAGACTTTGTCTCGTAATATCATGTGCAGGAGTGATTTTGATGAAGCTGCTGTCATGCTTTCTTGGACTGGCTCTTTATGCCTGGTTTGCAGGCTGTGATCCCTTGTTGAGTGGGCAGATAAAGAAACATGAGCAGGTATATAATTGTAACTGGTATCCATGTCCATGAATTTATTTATCTTTCCACCATTTAGGACTGAGTCAGGTTTTATAAACTCAGGCTATTTTCCTAGCACTACATTAACGCCAGCTTCTTTTTCATTCCAGTTAGTCCCACACTTCTTAAACAGTCTAGCAGCAATGTTTCCCGGTATTTGTGGAATATTTATAATATCTATATTCAGCGCTACTACCGGGTGAGTTTTATATCTACAAAAGTTTACCTACACTTAATAATTATATCCTTATTAATTAACAGATACAGTAAACTTATTGCAGATGTATCGCGTGTTTGATCAACTCAGTGGCAGGAGTGTTGTTCGAAGAGTTTATAAGACCGTGGATGCCGCAGAATACAAATGAAATTGCGTGTTGTAAAATTATGAAGGTATTTTTTTCAATAATTAAATCCATCTAGTATCATGGTTCAGTAACTGAAATGTGTTTAAAAAATTCGCGCAAATGTTTTGTCTAGTTTACTTGTAATTTGTTATCATAATTGATTAATAAGAAGTTCATTTGTGTTATAATTTTAATCAGAATGTTATATTGTACCATATTATAAACATTTAATTTATTTTTAGGTTCTATGCGTACTAGTAGGATGCTACTGCGCATGTGTGGTGTGGTTTGCAAAGGAGCTCGATCGTTTGCAGCACGTCGCGTCAGGAGTAACTGGCGTTACAGCCGGAACATTACTAGGCCTCTTCACTTTAGGAATTGTTTTTTCCAGGGCAAATTGTTCTGTAAGTTTTATTTGTACTTTATTATTTTATATAAGCTGTTTTAATAAGAAAATCCTTACATTAATTGTTCTACACAGTGACATCTAGTAGTTACATCGCAAACTAATCTTTTTCGTAATACGCCAGCTGGTGCTGGCGAAGGCGAAAAAACTTATACAGTTTTTTACTCAAGTTATACAGATGACGCTAAAAGTTAGTCACAGCTGTCAAAAGATGGCGCAATATTTATTTTACAAAAGTCCTCTTAATATCTATATCAGCCCATATACGTCCCACTGCAGGGCACGGGCCTACTCTACAATCGAGAGAATCGATTGAGAGTGGTTAGGCCATATAGTCCACCACGCTGGCCTAGTGCGGGTTGGCGGACTTACATACCGTAGAAATTCTTTTAAAATCGCTACGGTATGCAGGTTTCCTCACGATGTTTTCCTTCACCGTTAAAGTGCGTGGTGATTGACTATCAATACACACAGAACTCCGAAAAGTCAGAGGTGTGCCCTGGGATTTGAACCCGCGACCACCGTGAACATGTAGGCAGCCGCGTCTGGTCCGTTACCAACAGGCCACCACGCACTTTTAAATATAATAAATTTAAATTTATTCTACATTTTTAGGGGGCTTTGGGCGGATGTGTACTCAGTCTCATACTTTGTGGTTGGCTTCTAATTGGTGCCGAGAATTCTTTGGCAAGAGGAGCGTTGACCTTTCAGGGAAAGCCATTAGCTACGACAGCATGCGGAAAAGCTAATTTCACGCATATTATATTGGACAATATTTCTACCGCTTTGCCGAATGCTGCGTAAGTACTTATGAATGTAATTATCTAGAGCTATTTTATTTTCTAGGAATTGCTTGTTGCTCCCTTGTTACGATCACATAGGTAACGCAATGATTAAATTATATTCGAGGGTATAAGTCGACTGTAAAATCCAGAAAAGTTCATATTGTCGTGAGACAATTTTCTATTCGATATAAATAAGCCTGTTCAATGAGTTCTTTACGCTGCGCTCATAGGACCCAAGGGTAAAAGAAGGGACGAGCACGCTGGTTAGCAAATTGTCTTTCCTGCGGTATATCCTTCACCTCCCCTGTACCTGAAATACACCGCGTAAAAAGTAGAAAATACAAATTAAAATAAGTTGCATGCATGCATCATTCTTAACTAAGTGACACTATTAATACTCCGTTAAATTGAATACAGTGAAATAAACTTTAAGTATATCAACAACAATTCGAAATATTATGACGAGCATTTTATTTATGTTTGATAATGTTGTATAATTTATAAAAAATCAAGCTACTAACGCTATAAATTACTTAAAATATTATTTTATGAATATCAGATCGCTTATACCCAAAGTATTTAATAGAGTCTATTATTTAACCCAATTGAAAAGAACAATGTTTTAGACCGTAACAATTCCGATTTGTAAATATTAAAGGATTAATTTATTTCAGACATTTCTTGGTAAAATTATGGGTTATGGCCTGGAGCGCAAAATGTACGAAACATATGGCTTATTCGCACGATATTCCAATAAACGGATGAAAATGGAATCTTTTGGTAGAAATATATCTGTTGGAATATTCCACGTCAGTGGGACTTGTTAAAAATTGCATTATATTATAAATAGACTTTTTCAAAAAAAAAAAATGTTTCACTCTAATTATCAGAAAATATTATTGCAAAAGTATGAAGACTAAAAATAAAAAAAATATCAGCCAGCACAACTTATTTACATATAAACCAATGATTGAACATATGTAAACAAAATATTTTCGTAACTAAATAACCGATAATATGTGAAGGCAATCATATAATCTATTTTAAATGTTACTTATAATATCGTTACTTACAATGTCCTTACAATCCTTTTTTTTAATTTTTACCAAAATCACCTTTCCACCTTTAGGAACCTATTTCGAAATCTACTTTTATCACACTCTATTTTCTTTAAAAAGTTTCTATGTACATCTATATGGAAATGAAAATTAGCAATCTCCCTTGTTAAAACTAAACAGTTATTCTAACTATTCAATATAATATTTGATTGAAACCGCAAACAATCGGTTATTCATCGGAATATCTAAAAATAACTACTTAAATTTATATGCCATACTTATATTTATTGCTATTGTCGATATTCAATATAAATTTCTCTATTGCCGGTATTCAATAAATGTAACATTATTGTAGATATTTTTTTTTAGTATTTTCAATAGATGTATGTAAAATAAATGATATATTGTTTTGAATTAAAATAAACAGTCAAACATTTCAGTACGTGCATATATCTTTCTAACTAAGGCTGTACTACACACATTGTAATTGTAATAACCAAGTGCTTTCTAATCCACTCCCAGAGTATTAAACCATAAAGCCAAACTTTAAAACCATGATCAGTATAAGTAACATAAATCGTTTAGAACTCAATTACGTGAGAGAACAGACGGCCATATCTCTGATTTTACGACCCTGGAACATTTTTATTACGACCACAAATGAGTTCACACTTGGTTAGAGATTCCCGGTCGAAGTTTTAATCTTCGTTCGTAACTTCGGTGATATCGAGACGCGGCTCACTTTTATTCCCCTCCCCCCTCCCTTATTAAAACTTTCGCCATATTACTATTACTCGATCCGTACAGTTTTACGACTTTTCTTCGTTGGTGATTTTTTTCATGAAATCACGGCTGTTTGAGAACTACTGAATGTGCGTCGTATTAACTAGCTCCTTCCTTTACTGTAATATTTACTGAGTTAATGTAACTGTTAGTAAGCTAAACCATTCTCATAATAAAATTTTGTTTAAATGAGTATGTAGATTGGGGACTTCTAAAATATCTAGTATCCTTATCTTCTCGAAAACATTTAGTATTTGCCCCGGTTGCAATGTTGGCATTTAAAAACTAGTAACCTTTAGATCCTATGATCTGGTATGTCAAAGATCTAGACCTGTACTATCATCTGCACGCTAGATTAGAAAGCCGGCGACCTTGCCCTACCCATCCTCTTCATAAGATTGAATAGTAGTTATAAGCAACTATCGCCTCTAAAATGCAATTGCACTATTTATAGTTTGTGTTAGGTGTTCTTAATATTAACAATGTTATGTTTACTTATTCCAGGACGCAACTGCCATCAAAACCACTACAATCATTGTTTCGTATTTCCTTCACGTACTGTCCTTTCGCCGGAGCCATATCAGTCCTGCTCATTGGAGTTCCCATGAGCTACTTGACTGGCAAGTCGAGAACTGACTCGATGAATCCTGACGTCTTCTGTCCCTTAACCCAGAGTATGCTGCATAAGTCCCAATTCAGGAGTGCTACAGTATCTTTGGAGGTGAGACCTCCGAACACCCAAGAAGTCTACGTTGCCTTGGATGAAGCCCTGAAACATTTAAAGGAGGTTATAGATCGGTAATAAAGATATTAAAAATACAGGATTTTTATAATATTTTTTTATTGTATTCTGCCTAAAATCTTGAGACTGTTTAACCTGGGCGGTTCGGGCGTCATTGACAATTTATTAAATCGTACACCTCAATGCTCGTTGTAGCCAGTTTAACCCGTAATGTTTAGACTATTACATAAATACAGCTTGTCGTACCATGAATGGCCGGTTCACCCGAATCTCTATTTCTGATTCTCAGAAAATCGTGAATGCGTTTGAAGTCATGTTTCGTTTTGAGGACAGATTGCCGGAGGCCCTTTACTTAATTTCCCTTTCCCGTGTATTTCTTCCCTTTACCCAGAATCTTAAGATATTCTAAATGTACAAGGCTGGTGGTTATAATCTACAAAAAGGTGAGTTGTTATGCTATCAGAAATATTATTGGAATAGTATCGTTGGGGACTGGGTCTAATCGTCTTCTTATCCACAAAGTCTTCTTATCCATGTGACATGTACGGCTGGTAATATCAGTTGCTTAACATTAATTTAGTGACAGATTATTTAAAATATAATATAATTACAATAATTATTGCTTTACATATAACATTCGTGGCCGTTAATTAATTTAGAATTAAAATTCCTTTATCTAGACAAAATACATACATAAACTTACGCCTTTATCCCAGAAGGGATGGGCAAAACGCCATCAGGACATGTGATAGGGGGTGGGCCTATCGCCATATCGGGCACAATTCCTGACCCCGGGCTGATAATGAATAGAAAAATCCAATATAAATTTGCCCGACCCGGGATTCGAACTCGAGACCTCAGCTTTGTAATCGCATTGTAGTACATACAACTACGCCACCGAGGCAGTCAAAATATGCATTGAATAATGAATTTGTATGAAGGAAATTCATTAATTAGTGATATTGGACATTCGTAACATTTGTTGTTGGATGCCAAAGCAATGTCCTGGGGCATCAATGTGATGAAAGAATGCTGTTTTGCTTTGCTCGAACGATGAATCATAATTTTAATTAAATTTTCTGTGTAGTTTGATATCCACGGAATATTAACGCAGAATAAATTCTCGTTATTACAATCATAGAAACAGAAATAGAGAGTCTTTGTATTTCAAAATTTCATACAATTTTTCGAATATACTCGTATTGTTATTTAATTATTACATAATTAGAAAACGTAGTCTTGGAAAACGTAGCTTGGGACGTCCTCATGGCGGGACGACTTGCACAAGAGGACCGGCAGCGACTGGATACGTAGAGCAACAGACCGGGCTCTGTGGCGTACCTTGAGAGAGGCCTATGTCCAGCAGTGGACTGCAACGGGCTGATAATGATGATGATGATGATGATAATTAGAAAATGTTGCAGTTTTAATAACGTTTTTATTTGAATAAATAGTAGATATTTAATTTGGAAGAATTGACGTAATTATCAATCAATGTAAATCAACCTGCAATTTCCATAAGAAGTTGCAGAGGATAAGTCCCACTTATTTCCCTCCTTTATACAGTAAAAATATCTCCAGGAAAATCACCAGCAATTCAAGTGGAATGGTCGTCTGAAATTCAATTACTTCATTACAGTGTTACAGAAAATGCATTCGTCTAGCCGGCTCGTTACAAACTTGCAACTCCGCACAAATTTAAGATTAAGACGTTCCCTTTCCTAAATAGTTCATCTGCTGGTACTTCAGACTGAAATAATAGCTCGGGAAGTTTGCAAGGGGGAAATTGCGACATTATGAAGTTTTTATTAAAGCCACTTAGTTGAGAGGCCACTTCATATGTATGAGCTTCATTTCACGTGAAAGGGGACTAATTTTATTGCCAACAGTACGATGCTGGGCTTAATGTGTTTTATTAGCAATGTAATTAATATTTGTATACTTTTAATAATTATATATGTAATTAACTCTTAAGTATAGCCTACAAAAGGAATAAGAATAACTGGGCCTTAATTCACCAAGGTATTTAAGCCCTAATAAGTAAGTAATACCCTAATAAACTTAGATTTAACCTCTATTTTAACAATGCAATACCATACTCCTTTTTACTAACATTAAACAAAAATATAAATAGATAAACACACAATAGTAAAAAGGAAATACGTAGACATAATTGGCGGTGTCAACGCTGAAACATTCCATTTTTGGAAGTCGACACAGTAAATTTGATTCTGCAAATTGTATAGGATTTCATGGGCAGTACAGATCCTCCTACGAGAAGAACCGTTTACCCATCTGCAGCTTTTAGGTTAAAAAGGTAGATTCAAGATAAAATTAATTGTAATATCACATTCCTCATATTATTATAAAATACCCTCTAGTTTCATTGAAAACTATTCAATTATAGGTTGCAGAACTTCATTTATCTCCAGGCGAGCTGTTATTACCTGCTCTCGCGAGACGAGTTTTATCTCTAGGGATGTTTTAATTTCCATAGTAAATATTTAATAAAACTGTAAGGTCGAGCGTTCAGTTCCTAGCTCCTTAGGTATAACTGGTCTACATCCTGTGGTCATGTATACATATATCCTTCGGCGACTAAGTGGGCATCATCGTGACACTAATAACAATTGTTAGTTTTTGGACTGGTACTGCACATACCATCAGGCATTTATATTGCCGAGCCAGTATCTGAAAAAAATGTTAAAGCGATACGCAGTCCCAGCTTTAGTCTCCTACATAAATAGGAATTTCCGAATGAATCTCTGTCACCTTCCATTATTCATGATGTAAATATGATATATTGGCTGTCATCAAGTCATTCACCTGATCGGAACCGGTGAGCCATAAATATTTCCATTCATAATTTCGTTCGCTATTGGCCTTCACTGTACCGTGAAATCGGGACGCGATATTCATTCAATATTATGAGTAAAATATACTACGGTATACTTGTATAATTCTGTCACATTGTATACAGTACGAGTGATTCTTTTTACGATAAATGGCGAGGCAGGCATGTCATTACCCTGATGGTAAGCGATACGACCGCTCATGGACAGTAGCAAAAAGAAACAGCACCATGAATTGCTAAGCAGTGCTTGGCTTTCCACTGCGCTCGCCTTCTTGAGACATAAGATGTTCTTTGTGATGTTTATTTTGTGGTAGTAAATATAGAGCGAGAAACGAAGCTTTGCGAATAAACTCAATTAGGTGCAATTTTTTGTTTTACAATCGTTATTGGATGGCTACCCATAGTCGACCGGTTGTAATTCTTCTGTATCATTATTTAAAATCATAATATAACAACTTATGTTGAAAAAAACTGATGTATTTTGTACCACGTCTTACTAACATTCACAAAGAAAAAACGTAGATACAAAAAAGTGGAAAAGCCAATCCGATGTTTTTCAATCGAGTCCAAATTGAATACACGTTACATTATTAGATCTTTACAAGACGATGTACCGAATTACTAGCCTTTTGAAGCTACAAAATAACCCTAATAGGTACGGTTAGAACCCAAATTCAGACCAATATTCTTATAGCAAAGAAATAAGGCTGATTTTTTAGATACAGTAATCTAATACATATGTAAAGAAATTACATTTCTTTAATTTCCTTTATCTTCGATAGTTGTCAAAACAGGAATTGTTTGCGTTTAATATAAGATAGATGGCGCTGTGTACTACGGTCGTCAATGCAGTTCTATCAAAGTTGCGTAAGAATTTTAAAGATGGAAACGGTTAATGAGAAGTGACATGTTCTAGAAATAACGTGAAAAGGAATCGACAAATCTATTACTAAACTTTAAATGTCGTTTCTTTGGATTTTCAGGTAGGATGTGCAATTAGAATAATAAATACTTTATAATTTATTTATGTAAACTTATGTTAAAATAAAAATCTTTGGATTTTCAGAGCAACACATCTTTGATTTAATGATTCCTAAATAATCTGGACAATTGTCTTATAAAACGACATTTGTAGTAAATACTATCGAACGTGGAAAAATTAAGATTCACATTCGCAGTATTAGCGGGAAGTGATTTAAAAACAAACGTAATTTGTATAACTTCAATCGAGACACCCGAGGGACTTATATATAATATTCCTGATGATGTCAAAGCTGCAAGTAAACATGCTGGTATAACATCTTCAGATATTTTCACGAAAATAAAGAATTCGTTAAAAAAAAGACATCAAACACGAAAGTTATGGATCCCATTGACAGATGAATTAAGAAAAATCTATTTGGATGAAGGTGGAAATGTGCAATTTAATGATCAATACCTAGAAGAAGTCAAAAATGAAACCAATCCACCGATTATTAATAATAACACTGTAAATGGAAACGAAAATTTAGGAAAAACAGCTGAGAGATTCTTACTTGAAAAATTTTCTGGAAAAACGTCAAATGTGGATCAATGGATTCAAGAATTCGAAAATGAATGTGAAAGATATGAAATACATCAGGATGCTGAAAGGATTGAAACTTTAAAATTTTTACTTGACAAACAATGCTTGGACTGGTATACTAGTATGTTAATAAAATTCTCGATTGACTCGGAATGGACATTATGGAAAAAAAGTTTGTCTGAGACGTATGGAAATAAAGGATGGTCCCAAATAAAATATGCCTTCACATTTAAATTTCAAACAGGTTCACTACTAGAATATGCCACAAAAAAAGAAAGACTGTTATTAGAAATTAATAAGCAAATTGATACACAAACTATGATAAACCTTATTGTAATGGGTTTACCAGACTATATAATGGACAAGATTGATAAAGGAACAGTATCTTCCACCGCAAGCCTGTATAATGAGATTGGTAAACATGAGCATACTTTAAACAGGAGGAAGTATAATAACATGAAAAGAAACATCTCTGATAATAAAACAAATGTAGAAAAATTCAAACCCTGCAAGATTTGTGAGAAATTAAACAAAGGTGGTCGTTTTCACCCAGAAGAGAAATGCTGGTTTAAGCATACTAATGAGTGTGAGAACAAGAGATACAACAGTAAGAATGTGAACAATACTCTGTTGGATGTCGAATTAAATGATTATAACCCAAAAAACGAATAATAACGCCATTAATTAAAGTCAAACTAACATTAAATGAAAAAATAGAGATATTTGGTATATATGACTCAGGATCTAATGTTTCTCTAGTCAATTCAAATTTTTTAAGATTTAGGAAAGATGAAAAAAAATATTTCAATAATGCAAATTTAATAACAATTAATGGTGTTAAAAAAACTCAAGGTTTGACTACATTAAGAATTAAAATCTTCGAAATAGAAAAATACATTGATGTTCACATTGTGGATGCAAAGGAATTTAAATATGATTTTTTAATTGGACTGGATATGATAAAAGAGTTTAAACTAGTTCAAAATGAAAATTTGATGATTTCCCAAAAAACAGAGAAAGCACATAATAAAGAGGCTATTAAGAATGATAAAAATAAAAGAAACTTATTTGAAGTAAACTTCAATGACCATATAAAAGAAACCGATTTTACTATGAATTTAAATCACTTAAATGATCAACAAAAATATGAAATATATAAACTGATTGACAAATATAAGTCAAGTTTTGCGAAGGATAAGTATGACATTGGAACAGTAAAAGAATATGAAGCACGCATAGAGTTAATGATAGACAAATACTGTAGTAAAAGACCATATAGATGCTCTATAGAGGACAGAAAAGAAATAGAAGAACAGATTGGAAAATTACTAGAGAAAAAACTAATAGAAGAATCATACAGCCCATTTGCAGCACCAGTAACATTAGCTTTTAAAAAAGAGGATAATAAAAAAACTAGATTGTGTATTGATTTCAGAGACCTAAATAAAATAATAGTACCACAAGCTCAACCATTCCCACTTATTGAGGACCTGGTAGTCAAGACAAGAAACTGTAAGTATTTCTCAACATTAGATATAAACTCTGCTTTCTGGGCTATTCCACTAAGGATTGAAGACAGAAGAAAAACTGCTTTTGTGACACAAAGTGGTCATTTTCAATGGACGTGCTTACCTTTCGGTTTGAAGACATCTCCAGCAATATTTCAAAGAATATTAAGCAACATACTGAGAAAATATCAACTTACTGATTTTACGGTAAATTATATAGACATCTTGGTTTTTTCGAAATCTTATACCGACCATATTAATCATTTAACACAATTGTTGGAAGCAATAAAGAAAGAAGGTTTTAGACTAAAATTCACAAAATGTTTGTTTGCGTCGGAGTCAGTAAAATACCTTGGCCATATCATACAGAATAATACAGTTCGGCCTTTGAGAGATAATTTAATTTCAATACAGGACTTTCCGGCACCTAAAAGTCAAAAAAATGTCAGACAATTTCTGGGAAAAGTTAATTTTTACCACGAATATATACCAAGAGCTACAATGATTTTAGAACCTCTCCATAATTTACTGAGGAAAAATCAAAAATTTATATGGTCTGCAGATTGTCAAAAATCTTTCGAGGAGATAAAAAAATTACTATGTTCACAACCTATCTTAGAAATATTCGATCAAGATTTGCCAATACATATTTATACCGACGCCTCATTGGAAGGTATTGGGGCAATATTGAAACAAGTACAGCCAAACGGAAAAGTGAAGCCTGTAGCATATTTTTCTAAAAAACTTAATGAATGCCAAAAGAAAAAAAAGGCAATATATTTAGAATGTTTAGCCATTAAAGAGGCAATACGCTTCTGGCAATATTGGCTCATAGGCAAATCATTCACAATATTTTCAGATCATAAGCCGTTGGAAAGTATGAATGTTAAATCAAGAACAGATGAGGAATTAGGAGAATTAATGTATTATATGTCACAGTATAATTTTAAAATTAAATATGCTCCAGGAAAAACTAACTTGGAGGCTGATTGTTTAAGTAGGAACCCAGTATTGGAAGCAAATCAAGACATAGACGAACAGTTGAAAATAATTAATTTTATAAAATTAAAGGATATTGCTTTAGATCAAGGAAAAAATGATGAAATACAAAATTGTAAGAATAAATTAATACATAAAAACAATATTTATTATAAAAAGTTGAAGAAACAAGAAAAGATTATAATATCAGAAGAATATAGTTTGAAACTTATAAAACAACTACATGAAAATATGTGCCATATAGGTATAAAACAAATGAAAAAGAAAATTGGTAAAATATATACAGCAAAAAATTTGACAAGGAATATAAATAATTTTTGTAAAAGCTGTGAGATATGCAAAAAAAATAAAACAAGAGGACATGTCACATTTAGGCCCCGCCACGAAACCTTTAGAAATTGTCTCTATAGACACTATTGGTGGCTTCGGAGGTTCTAGGTCAACCAAAAGATATTTGCACCTTCTTGTGGATCATTTTACGCGATATGCATATATAGTAACATCAAGAACGCAGAATGCTAAAGATTTTATAAAATTAATCAATAATGTAACTGATTGTAATGAAATTGGTATGATTCTCACAGACCAGTATCCTGGAATAAATTCGAAAGAATTTAAAAAATTTCTTAATGAAAAGGCAATAATGCTAGTATTTACCGCGGTAAACGCTCCATTTTCAAATGGTTTAAATGAAAGATTGAATCAAACCATTGTAAATAAAATCAGATGCAGAGTAAATGAAAATGGGAGAAAAAAAGCATGGACAACAATTGCTCATAACTGCATAGATAAATATAACGATACGGATCATACTGTTACTGGCTTTGCGCCTAGATATTTACTGGATGGCACAGATGTTTCATTGTTACCGAAGGAGTTAAAACAGGAGAAAATTGTAGATAACTGGATTAGAGACCGAAAAATAGCATTTAAAAATTCAATTAAGTCACATGATTATAACAAAACAGTGAATGATAAAAATAGAACATATCATGATTTCAAGATAGGTGATATGGTATATGTAGAGAACGGACACAAGTTAAATAGAAGAAAATTAGATGAACTGAGGATTGGTCCTTATAAAATTGAAAGAAAAATTTCGAATTCAATATATAAAATTAATACAGGTCATAGAAAATTGGAGTCAAATCTCTTCCACATTACAAAACTCATTCCTGCATCTTCAAGATAAAGTACAAGGTTGCTAGTTTTCTTCGGAAAATTTTCGGAAAATTTTCTTCGTTGTAGGGGAGATGTAAAGAAATTACATTTCTTTAATTTCCTTTATCTTCGATAGTTGTCAAAACAGGAATTGTTTGCGTTTAATATAAGATAGATGGCGCTGTGTACTACGGTCGTCAATGCAGTTCTATCAAAGTTGCGTAAGAATTTTAAAGATGGAAACGGTTAATGAGAAGTGACATGTTCTAGAAATAACGTGAAAAGGAATCGACAAATCTATTACTAAACTTTAAATGTCGTTTCTTTGGATTTTCAGGTAGGATGTGCAATTAGAATAATAAATACTTTATAATTTATTTATGTAAACTTATGTTAAAATAAAAATCTTTGGATTTTCAGAGCAACACATCTTTGATTTAATGATTCCTAAATAATCTGGACAATTGTCTTATACATATTAAGAAATATACGTATAGTTGGTAACTTAAAAGTAAGGCTCAGTTATGCAAATAAATGCGTTCTTTCTTTCTTTTTATTGAAAGTCAATTACCACGCAGACGCACTCTATCGGTGAATGAGAACATCGTGAGAAAACCTGCATACCATAGAGATTTTTATGAATTTCTATGTTATGTAAAGTCCGCCAACCCACACTAGGCCAGCGTGGTGGATGGCCTAACCCCTGTTAATCGTACTCTCGATTGTAGAGGAGGCCGTTGCCCTGCAGTGGAACGTGTATGGGCTAATACAAATACAGACGGATATAAATCGTAATCCACTACAAATGTCTTGAAGTAACAACGACAATTTTTAATAACCTTTGTTTGGCAATACGAAACTGTGAGTATAAACAAAGGCCACAAATATTTATATGCAGTTTGACTAGGGCTTAAAGTTGCCGGCGGCTTAGCGCGCCTGGTATTTATCCCTCGGGAATTTTTAATTTCCGCTGTAAAAACTGTCCCATGTGTTACTTTGTTGCGAATATGCAGCTGTTATTGACGCTCGTGCTGGCACAGATAAACTAAAACTAAATTGGCAATATAATTGCACTTTGATGTAGTATGTATGTGTGTGAACTGTGACGTCATTTGTTTGAGTTTTTAGTTTGAAAAATATGACATAATTCGCATGGAACTAGTATTTGTGACCGGCATGGGGATAAGCTTGCGTCATGTCACATCTTGGGATAATTTCGGTGTTCAACGGGTGACAGTGATGGCACATTTGTTCTCCTCATTGGGGATAAGGCTTGAGCAAATGTACTTTCATTATGGATAGGTTTTAATGTCAAACACCAAAGAGTCAAACTAGAGCAGTATCAACCAGCACCAATTCTAGGAAGGCTATCTTTTTGAGTCAAAAAGCAGATTTTATATATTTCTCCCTGCAAACCTCAGGGTCGGAGTTTGGGAAGTTAATTATAATATCCCCAACACAATAAACCATACATTCGCAGTTCTATCGTACAGGTAATGTGATACGCGAAAGATGCAATGGTGAGATTGTTGCGCCAAAATGCCACAGAATGAAATTTCTAATTACCACTGTTCCGTCAATTTCAGTCAATTCTGATCAAAAAGAACTAATCAAAGTATACGTATAATACAGCATGTATAAAATTGAAATAGTAATTATAAAACCACATCTAAAATTTAAGAACAAATTTTAATACAAATATTCTTTACTAAACTGATATATTCAACAGAACTCCGTGTTTATAATATTCGCAGTCTTTAACAAACCAGACGCGTAAAAACCCAAAGCAGACACCGTCTAGATAATTTCTTTGTGGTTGGAACAATATCTAGACGCCTGTTTTAGAGACAAACGTAACTTTGTTATATTATATTTGTCGTAAAATTTATGAATAAGACAGTCTTACGGCTGCGGAGGCACGTGCCGCTTTAAATTTTCAAGTTTTTATGATAATTTCTGGAGTATACAAATATACAAAACACATAGTTGGTAAATTTTGAGTCTAGTCTAGTTGTTAAGCTGAGTTTACATTAAACTTTATTAGTCAGACAAAAAATGTTACAAGATACTACAAGATACTACTTACGAGAAAAATACTTGTCCCAGAAGATCTAAAACTATGAAACTAGTTTCATCTAACTTTTCTTCTTGAAATTCGTTGAATTACATTTTTTTTTCACTTACATACCTGCATACATATTATACACACGCCTTTTTCCCAGTAGGGGTAGACAGAGATGCTACCAGGACATTCACATTTCACCTTGTATGTTCCGTCCCGCGATGTCATAGGGGGCGAGCCTATCGCCATATCGGCCACAAATTCCGGGCTGATAATGAATAGAAAAATCCAATATCACTTTGCCTGACCCGGGATTCGTACCCGAGACCACAGCTTTGTAATCGTACCGTAATACAACTACGCCACCGAGGCAGTTCATTTCACTTTTTTGTTACAAATAAAAAATGTGTTGTATAATCAAGAGCATCGCCACTGATAATAATTATGAGTGCAACATGAAATGAAAATGAAAATGAGCTCTATGACATAAATTTTATCAAAAATTGGCAGAACTACCACAAAACTAAATCAGTGTAAAATTGATGAAAGCATTGTAAAACATGTGGATTTATTAATCCATGTGATCTAATTTGATGCCACATATTTAGTAACGAATAAACGTTTTATTACCTACTGAAAAAGAGTTCATTGAGTAAACATTTGGCTTTATTTAATTACCAGTCTGTACCGCATCGATATATTCTCTAAACCAAAATCCTCGTTTCAACTCATCTGATCTAATATTTCACATTTTTGCAGTTAATTAAGAAAATGACTTAATATTGCACAAGAGCGTCGACTAACAATACTTAAAAGCCATTACTTGGGTGTATTTCAAAGCTTACAAAGCAAGCATCGTCTCTTTACAGTCGGATACATTGTCTATGATACAAACAAAGGAAAAACAGCCGGCAGAAGTGCGTGCTAGGTTTTAGACACGCTACATTAATTCCTAGACCGCAGCTCAGACTGAGAGCCTACTGTCTCGAGTACCTTCGTCAACACCAAACAGTCTTATATCCACGAGAAAATTTAGGCAAAAATACTGCTTAGTGTTAACGTGACAGTGATGAAAATAGAATAACAAGCTATATAGGATGTAACTTTGTCAGTCTCATTTGTTACTTTTAGTCTTGGTCCTAGGAAATTGAGAGTGGCTTCGAGATAGTGCCGAAAAAGGAACACTTTTCGGGTTATTTGTCTTGTAACGTGCCGGTGAATTAAGTGTGGTTAATTATGTATCCACTTTGGGCCTGTTGACTTTAAGTAAATAAGAATGGTCGTTAAAATTGCGAAGGGTTTGTGATGTATTGTCTATAACTATATCCTTTTGTGTTAGTGTTTGGTGGCGAATTTAATCGTTTTGATAAAAATGTGGATATAAAAGAAAAACATGAAATCAACCAATAAAACAGTACTGATGCTATAATACATGTTTTTTTATTCAAAAATAGCCTGATAATTGAAACAGCGAATCCGCATATTTGCGGCTGATGTCTATTCATAGATAGACATCCAGTGACTCCAGCCACAATCGATATTATAAAACGCACGGATTAAAACTACGCAATATGGCAATGACACGTAGACGGATGACTAACGTCGGTTTTGAATTACAAGGGAGGATCGAACTGGCTAGACACATTCGTCAGGATCGTGTGTTCAGGCATTAATGTGGCATGCCCATTTCGATGTCCTGTAGGCCATAAAGCCCATCCCGTGCTTAATCGACTGACAATATTAGTTTATGACGCGGATACGCTCCACTTAATAATTTAGACAACATACTATGTGTGGCGGTAGTAACACACTTTGGATTTCGGTTTTATGTTTATTTGCAAATTATATGTTATGTTAACTTTATTTAAACAAGTATTTTTATTTTAGGAAATGACTGCATGTTTAACTGTAACCATCTGCTAGACGTAAAATGTATTTAAGCGACGTTTATGTGTACCTACCGTATTGTGTAATTTTAGTCTGTGGTAAACGATTGTTTTCCAATAGTCCCCAACTCATATTGTGCATGTCGGGACATGCAGGGCCAATATAACTATATCAATTCAACTCTTATTCAACGGCAATCCTTCGAAACGAATCTATCTTCATTGAACCATAACACATAATATGTTTAGGTAAATCCTTACTTTTTTGGACAATAGCCCAGTTGGTTCGGTAGACCCTTATTTTTGTTAAAAGGATAGATCATTATTTTCTATCATCTATCCCCACCGATGCTCTTTCGGAACACATATAAAAGGGTCGTCTTATTTTGAAGGAGACAGGAAGCACCAAACATGTACGCGGTTGCAATGACATCTTCAACGTCAAAATGTTGAGCAATTCGATATTTTTTTTGTAGAATAGGAGGCGAACAGACCGACTTTAAATGGTAAAAAGCAATCGAAACGTCAGAAAGTTAAAAATGTATATTTAAACTTAATTCGCGATAAAATCCGTAAACAATTGTTTTATTACAATCAATAGGTACCTAAGCGATTATGTTTTTAAAGTGGAAAAAGTGTCGTTACAAAGGTGTCAGATTTGAACTTTGGGCTCAACTCCAACTTTTCAAAGTGCTTTAATTATGTATTCATGGTTAATTATCTCTTAGCTTAACTTGAAAAAGGCCGGGTTTTTAAGTTTGTTTTATTTTTATATTTACCATTTGGTATCTCCGCCAATTTTTGACTGATTTTGATCATTTCTTTTTTTGTTGGAAAGTAGGTATGTAGACGTTTTAAATGTTCTATTATTGTTGTAGAATAAGTATTTAAATTTAATATGTCAACGTGATATATATATCTATCTCTTTCTTGTCTGAATAGAGAGACAGGGGTAGAGAGAGAGAGAGAGACCATCATATTATGCTAATATTGGTTTTTTTAAACAATCCATACAAAAAGGAAATATTATGATGAGATATGAGAGGTTACTAAACAAGAACAGTTATTTTATTACTGATCCTCTTGAGTCAGTTCAACAAAAATGATAAAGTTTCAAACATTATAAACAGCTCAAAATTACCAACTTATCACGAACAACATATTATAAAAGTGTTACAGGCGCTTTGCAAAAAAAATTACATTTGAATTATTAGGAACTATTTTCCAGAAAGCATTCTATAAGAACACGTGTTTTGTATTTTTTTTTAACGCGTTTGAAGAACGTAATTAGGAAATTTTTCTTCAGTTTCCACGAACAACGTCATAAAATGTTACTTTTTTATACTGGGTAATATATTATTCCAATTTCGGAATAGAAATTCATTTTCCATTCCAATATATTGCCCGTGAAATGTATGTATGTATCAGCCCATATACGTCCCACTGCTGGGCACGGGCCTACTCTTCAATCGAGAGAATCGATTGAGAGTGGTAAGGCCATATAGTCCACCACGCTGGCCAAGTGCGGGTTGGCGGACTTACATACCGTAGAAATTCTTTAAAATCGCTACGGTATGCAGGTTTCCTCACGATGTTTTCCTTCACCGTTAAAGTGCGTGGTGATTGACTATCAATACACACATAACTTCGAAAAGTCAGAGGTGTGCCCTGGGATTTGAACCCGCGACCACCGTGAACATGTAGGCAGCCGCGTCTAGTCCGTTACCAACAGGCCACCACGCACTTTAAATGCCCGTGAAATAATTATTGTGATTGAGTAAGTGTTTGCTATTAATTATTTTCGCTTTGATGTACCCAAATTATTAATAAAGAGGAATTCTTGATCAATATGTTTATATAATAATATTTATTGGGAGTTTTTTAAACCGACGCAAGAAGATAGGTGTTATTTGGTCTTCGTTCATGTGTCTGTCTGTGATGTCTATTTAAACAGATGCATTTATTTTAATGCAGTTTTTGCAAATAGATAATTCGCTTTCTGTTGATGCATGCAGGCGAACGTGAAACTGAATTGAATTGGTTTCGTACACTGTAGTTCAAAATATTCACATAACATTTACATACTTATACACATGCGTTTTTCCCAGAAGGGGTAGGCAGACGTGCACAAAAAATATAAAATACATTTTATATCTCTTTTGCCTATTCTATTTATAATCTTCTGCCGTCCCTTTTCCCACATTGAAATTGAGTCAGCACAACTTAAGTGATCAGTTTTCCGCCATTATGCAAAATTATTGTCTAAGATCAATCCCTTTATAGTATCGTACCAGAAATGTGACCCTCTCTCTCTCTTTTTAGCCACAAGAAGTCTAATGCTGAACATACGCCTTCCCCGTAGATCGCCACAGAGACCTGTTTGAAGCGACGGTGAAATGTGACGACTCAAAAAAAATCAACGATGCTTTGTTTATTAATCATCGTACCTAATATTAAAATTTTCGGTCCAAAAAATAGCAGAATACTCAACGCGGCTTAAAATACTTTTACTACAGATGGTAGGTACAAGCATATTGGAAAATGAACCCAATATCACGGCAAGACGTAGAAAAATAAACAAAACGAAATCACACAATTGTAATAAGCGAAATACCGTATTAAATGAACCAAAAGAAGCTCGAACACTGAGCACTTGGCGCAAAATGGCAACGGAACACGGACACAAAAGGAAGTCACAGAAATTAGCGCCGACCCGTTTCTAAATATTGCGAATTCTCACGTCTACTGCTTTTACGCAACCCTAAGGGTAATACGCCATTCGCAATAAGCTCTTAACGGACACATTTTTAAGGCAGTTAAGGCTACATGAGGCTGTTTGAGTTTTGAAGTGGATTAGCCTCGGTATTTAGTATTTGGCATCAAAAATATTAAAACCACATGATGATTATTACGTCCATTTATTTTAGGACAGAAAATGATGCTGGATATATATACAATGTTATGTGGGATATCGCATTTTGCCTGCTCTTATACGACATATAGAGGCATTGAATAATAATACAATTAACAGCCACATACGTAGTCTAGACCCCACAATAAGATCAATTCTTGTGGATCGTGTCTGTGGGTGTCAGAAACTACGAAAGACTTTTCGGTCTCACGAACACCCAATAGAGGCATTTAATAATAATACATCCAACAGTCACATACGTAGTCCTGACCCCACAATAAGATCGAGTCTTGTGGGTTGTGTGTCGAGTCTGTTGGGTGTCAGAAACTACGAAAGACTTTTCAGTCTCAGTCAGACCCGAAACAAATATCTGTGGATTAGTCAAACATTTGTCTCGGTTCGAGGACCGAACCCGCTGCCTCTCGTTTCACATCCCACGTCTAACCAAGAGCGCCATACGCCACTGCACTATGGAACCAAGGCATGTAGGTTGGCAAAATTTTGATCTAAAGGTTTACGACTTGCCTGTCCAACACAAATCGTTTTTAAGAATACTAATATAATACATACATAAACTAGGAAACCTACATTTCGCCTTGTATGTTCCGTCCCACGATGTGATAGGGGGCGAGCCTATCGTCATATCGGGCACAAATTCCTGACTCCGGACTGATATAATGAATAGAAAATTCCAATATCACTTTACCCGCCCGGGACTCGAACCCGAGACCTCAGCTTTGTAACCGTACCGTAATACAACTACGCCACCGAGGCAGTCGATATAATAATAATAAGAATACCCACACAAGTCATGTCTTTTGTCTCTCATTGCCTCCTTAGGTAAAGAAAGTCTACTGCTGAACATGGTGCTGATCTGTATGGCTAAAATAGAATGAATTATAGAACATGTGCGAATGTAATACACCGACATCATCTCCGTTTTAGTTATAAACCATGAAGGCAGCATTGCATGTAGACAAGAATTATGCTTACACGTTTTTACAACTTCGACTTTTTTTTGTACAAAAATATATTCATAATGGCCGCGTAATTGCATGTTCGCAAACAGCACCTTAAATTACACCTTTGTCCTCACCAAACATAACAGGCCTTCTTTAATATACCCCGGAGAGTAATTGGGCATATCAACCGTATAAATTCCCAACGATATTTGCATAAAATTTTACGGCGATGAAAGCCGTGTTTGGACTATTTCGTTTAATATTAGATTTTTATACAGAAATCTCGACGTTGCCCGAGTGGTTTTAAGACGTAGATTTCGTTAACTCTTTTATATGTTACTTTTATAAAAATGTATAAGACACGCGCGGTTACAATGAATAAATCTAGCGAATCAATTTCATCTCGCGTAAGGTTCTTTGAAGATGAGATTCTTTGTAAGCGACACAGGTGCGATGTATTCGCTGTTAATATAATCTTTTATGGGCAATAAGTGATTGTATCCAAAGATGGAATCATTTTCCTATTCAGCGATAGGTTTGTTGAAAGCGGAACACACTGTTAAGACGATGGTTGTCGCGATTTGGTATCTTGAGCATGTATTATGTATGTTTTTTAGACTTATCACCGTTTTGAACTAAAAAAATCAACATTTTGGCTATACTTGAGAGTTACTAGAATTTAATTGATAGGTAAAATCTATGAACGCAGACTTCATATGCGTGTTCGACTAAAATACTTCAACCAATAAGGACGCCCGATGATATAAAAAAGGCAGTTAATATATTTTCCCTGCTCAGCGATATTAAAATAGAACTCTCGAACAAAAACCATATTTCTGGCTCAGACAACCATAAAACTGCAATCAGCGAATTTTTTACTACAATTTCAATCTTAAAGAGCACTTTATTAATGAACGTTTAGTTTCTAATTAGCTTTTGAAACGAAAGAAGAATTTCATCCATTTCTACCGTACCCTTTTTATTGCAAAAAATAACTTCAAAACTTTTCCCCCGACGCGTCTATTTCAATGGAATTCGTTTTGAGACTAAAGAAATCGAATTGACTCGAGTAATTGATTTACAGATGTCCCTTCTCGATGTATTCTATTTTCGAAGACGTCTGTCCGCTTTATATGTTTACTTTTGTTATTTTCTTTGTAATCATAATATTATTTGTGTAAATAATAAATATTATAAATGTCTGCTATAAATCAATATTTTTATGTAAACCAAAATAAATTAGCGTTAAGTTTGGTCTCACTCCGCAATTTAAAACTGTCAAATATTGTTCTCAATTTGTTGAAAAACCCTTGTTGAATAAAGTATTTGAGATTTGTGGTGAAGTTTTATTATAATTATACACAAAAAACGGTCAAACAAAAACTGTTTTTAAAACGATTCTAGAATGACCATCCCAAGTACTTTAGGACTTAGTTTATTATTACGATACACAGAGTCACAATTTCAACTTCACATAATTATGTAAACTCCATGACACGAAAAGACGCGTCAGAAAAGGCGTTACGTCACGTTGGTTCTCTGAAACAGTGCTACTGCCTCAAGCAAGCCCATTCAAGCTGTACTCGAGACAGTCTTTGCCCACTGCGCCGTGTTTGTTTTATTATGCAATAAGGCTTAACGCTGACTGCCTCTGTAGCATGTACTACGGTATGATCACAATGCTGAGATATTGGGTGCGAATCCCGGATCGGGCAAAGTGATATTGGATTTTTCTATTCATTATCAGCCCGGAGTCAGGAATTTGTGCCTGATATGGCGATAGGCTCCCCTATCACATCGTGGGATGGAACACACAAGCCGAAACGAGGGAGTCCTGGTAACCCCTCTGCTTACCCCTCTGAGAAAAAGGCGTGAGTATATGTATTTATGTATGTATTCATTAACGCTTTAAAAGGTCCATTTAAAACTGACTAATGAATACACGTGTATTATCAAAAAGCCCTGACATACATTATTACAACAAATTACCTTAATTTGTCTAATAAAGATTACAGATGGAACATGTAAATGACCCAATTTGCATGAAGATAAAACAGAAGATTTATCCCTTCGTGGAAATAAATGGAAAACTTATTTTAAATGATTATTTTTGACTGTCCCAATTTCAGTGATTTGTTTAATGTAAATTACCAAATCTAAATAATAATCACAGCTTTGATTAAATCTCGAAAAACGACTTCCAACTTTTAAACAAATTACAGGTCAAAATAAGGTTTAAAGTGATATAATTTCATTAATCAAAATTGCCTTCCATACTTAATTTGGTAAGTGGTTCACTCTCTAATTTCAATCTTCCAAAAGAACAAGATGAATATTAACTACATTAGAGAAATCGATGGTGAATATTGTGTATATTATATAAATTACGTTTTTTTGTATTGCCATGAATGGCGAGACGAGTATGTCATTCGCCTGATGGTAAGCGATACGACTGCACATGGACAGTAGCAAAACTAAACAACACCATGAATTAGAACAAAACAATACTTGTCATTTCACTGCACTCGCAATCCTGAGATATAAGATGTTAAGTCTCAATATGTCCAGTAGTTACTCTAGCTACAATGTCCTTCAAAAAGGAACAACAGTGCATTCACACTGCTATAAATTATGTGACTTCAAATGTGTTACAGTGGGTTAAAGGTAATAGATTGTCCACTATTAAAGAAAGACCCCGTCGTAAAGAATAGTCGGGTAAGCGCTCAGTAGAAATCACAATTAATTGAATATAAAGTTTTATCTCCGTTTTTATAGGCAATTTTCTTTAGAAAACTAAATCGTCGCGCTTATACTTAACAAGAGAGTAAATCTCGTTTGGAATTCGCCGCCCGTACGCTTTACCATCAGATGTGTTTCATTAGATTTGGGCGTGACGGGCAATACAATGCTTTTATAGACTCTTTAGTGTTACGATCTCGCAAAGTGACCTTTGTAAATTACATCAAATTGAAAGGGAACAAAATTATTTTATTGTTTCTATCACACTTTGCAGAACAAGACATGAAAAACGTTGTACACCTTAGATATAAACTTTTTGTCTTCTTGTGAGATTGTATGTTTTTCTGGTTTTCAACAACGAAATTTCTTGGAACACGTTTAATGAAATTATTGTTTTTTAACTAAACAATAGACGGTATTGTCATAAGGATAAATTGAGAAGTTAGGCTTTCGAAGAAAAAATAAATGTAACTATATTTTTATAATGGAATATTTTAACATACACATTAGATCTGAACACTAATGATATAAGATAAATTCAAACTTATAATTACTGCATTCATTACCTCAGCAAAAAACACGAGAGGTCTAAACTTTTGAAAATCCAAATTAAAAACAACAATCAAGCAATTGAAAAAACTTAAAAATATTAGCATCCCAATGAAAGATATGAAAAACTGTGATGAACAACTTATTAACTACACTTTTGTAGCATAGAAATTGCAGCAGTTAAAATACGCGGAAGCTTTACGGACCCGCTGGCTGTTAGCCCTTGAAATTGAATTTGGCTTGCGTGGCGCGAGTACTGATTGCTCGGGTCTGAATCAGCTGTATTGCAACCTGACTTGTCATATCAGTGGATCTTTTATTTTATTTATTTTATTGAAGATATAAGGAATGGGAATTTAAGAGTGTCGGTTTGGATTATAGTGTTTGTGGATAGCTAGTTTTTGGTAAAGGTTGTTTGAGGTAAAGTGTGAATTTGACTTTGGTTCCGGAAGGTTTTGGTAAGAGCTTACACCCCTACTTAGTTTCACTGTAATTTTATTTCAATATGTGCCTAAACATAATATTCTCTCTTGTTATTTTCTCAACGTAGGCCGCCATTAAATCAGAACTTCGCAATTATAATTTATAATTTCGTTTCGCTAACGAAACTGCGTGAAAACTTTGTACATTTTTTGAGCTCGTTACACACTCATATGTCTTAACTCCTAACGTGGCGGAAAAGTCGTAACTTTTTAACTTAAATATGCTCAAGTTAGGAACTTGAAAATTGGCCTCTTACATTAGTAATATTAAAAAGTTTACTCCATATGTGTTTACTGAGAGAACTGTTGAGAGTTGGGAATTTTTAATATATTATGATAATTTTTATTCGTAGGGGCGGTAGCTTAATTAAACTGTTAATATTTGGATCGGCGTTAGAAACACCATTGTGGACTAAAGCCTTAACCTCATTACGCAACTTGAGCAAATCACTGCCATCACATTTCTATTTCGATTAATTTCGTTTTATTAAGAATTTTCATTTTCTTTTCTTCTTACAGAAAACTACATACGACTCACCTAATCGTATGCGATGACTCCCACCAATGAATTTCGAGTATTGAACCCGTCGAGCTAACCCATACTTTAGTAATCTAAGGATCTATGTGTGTGCTATTTTTTCTATCCACTTAATATATGTACATTGTACATATATACATTATACATACATAAACTCGTGCCTTTTCCCAGAACGGCTAGGCAGAGGTGCTAGGTATTTCGACTTGTATTGGTCCAATGATTTGATAGGGGGCGAGCCTATTGCTATCGGGTTGAAATACCTGACTCCGGGCTGATAATGAATAGAACAATCCAATACGACTTTTGCCCTACCCGGGGTTCGAACCCGAGACCTCAGCGTTGTAATCGTACCGTAGTACAACTACGCCACCGAGGCAGACTTAATATTTCTTTGAATAATAAATGATATTCGCAGCATCCATTTATTCAAACCTTTTCAAATGACTTACAATTACATATTCCAGTTTAAAGCCATGCATAAAATTTTCAATTTAATCGCAATTACAGACTGAAAATAAAATCGCAGCGAGTGGATCAAAAAATTAATGCCTAGCAAAGTGCAGCGGGTTCAAATCAACGGTGTTCTAATTGCGATCTCTCTGTAGAAGGATTAGTGCGATTGTTTCATCAGTTCTTTTTATGCTAATCCTTGATAATTGACATTTGCTGGCTGGGATTGTGAAGTACGCCTGTCATTTGTTTCAGTTGTTAATTCTTTGCTGATCCTTGGTATTGGCGTACGGGAGGTTGATTAGTAATTTATTATATTTTTATACCAAGCACCCAAGTAAATAAGGAAATCTAAATGAAGTAACTAGCAAGAGATTTTCTATCACTAGTATTCACAATTATAAGAATTACAGTCTGCTCAAAATCGGATGTAAGCAAAACACTTGCTAGGGTCAACTAAATAAATAAATACACCCAACAGTCACATAGATAGTCCTGACCCCACATTAACATCAATTATGTCTTGTGTCGTGCGTATCAAAAACTACGAACACCCGAACCCGAGACAAATATTTTTGGTCCTCACAAACAATTGTCTTGGTGCGGAGATCGAACCCGCGGCCACTCGTTACACAGCCGGCGTCTAACCAACTGCGCCACGGCTGTCAAAACTATGTGGTGTTTCCAAGAATGTAAGCTGTCGTCATTATCCGAGTGGATGCAAATATCGTGCCTCCATCTGGCATTTAAACTAATAATAAATATATTTTTATAAATCGTGCAGCTTCTAAGTGAAACGACAATACAAAACACCGATGCAGACAGTTTTCACAATATGGATTATTATGGTAGTAATACTAATCATTTGTTGACGACGCCATTTTCTTCTCGATGCCATAATTTTGTTAACATTTATTTAATTTTATTCATATTTCAGGTAATTATCAAATAAACTGGGTGTTTGTGAGACCGAAAAGTCTCTCGTAGCTTCTTATACCCACGACACAAGACTCGATCTTATTGTGGGATCAGGACTATGTATGTGACTGTCGGGTGTATTTATTAATTATTTTTACGTCAACACTTCGCACAACATTATTGAAATATCTGCCTGTTTCGTAAGATACTGAATTTAAAATAATTGTTTCATCTTACGTAATAAATTACTATTTTGAATTTGTTTCTGGATAGACATATACTTACATCATCTCTGTAAAATCAAGCAAATATACCAAGACGCGGGTATAACGAATTTCATAGTGTAGGTAGTTAGCCTTGAGCGTCAATTGTTTTTGACATAATCACAGACAACCTTGGCTGTGCAGATTTTATGAAACAAAAGTGATTTTGACTTATAATCCGGCCGCTCAGAGAATGCGTTCCTGACACATGTCAGTCGATCATGAGTAGTGATGGGAAATAATTATCATTTTGCTACACTTTTGAATTATTCCCAGTAAAAGTAGCAAGTTAGAATAATTGGATACTTGACTATTTTCTATAAAGTGTTTTAAAATCTAGGTATAATCATTCTTTAAATCTTCCAACCGTTAATATATTTTTAAAGAGATCTTTAAAACGAATAAACATGTTTTTCTTTATTACTAAAAATATTGTCACCAAAACGGTTGGTCACGTGACTTTTTAAAATTTACGTCACACTTTACAATTGGTGAATGATCTTAGTGGCAGAAATTAATAAAATTGTACATTGTGACGTCACACGCTGCACAAGGACTGCCGATCCTGTTTTGTTACATTTAATCAATAAATAAAAATGTGTGTGTGTATTAGTGTACACACGTAAGAAGTGAAACTTCTTTATGACATCATGTTTCGAAAAATGATCTACTATTTACAAATTTACAGAATTGGTAAAATAAAGCTAAATTAAATAAAGTTTAAGTTTAGGAGGGGGGAAATTTTTGAGGGAATTTGGGATTTCTATCGGGGCCAATTTGTAGCCCTCACCGAGACGGTTCCGAGGATACCAAGCTCGGTGGGTCCACGACCTTATTTGGCTATTGGGCACCTTAAAATATTTTTGGGTGGGGAAAGTTGTGGAGGGGGAATTCGGGAATTCTGTTGGGGCAGGATTGTAGCCCTCACCGAGCCGGTTCCAATGAACCCAAGATCGGTGGGTCTACGATGGATAATGCCGGAGATATGAGTAGTGGGGGTGAGGAAAAATTTTTAGGGTGGGGGTAAGCGGGGGGGGGGGGGTTTCGTGGGGAGGCTATTGGGCACTGTTTTGGATTTAGGGTGGGGGAAGGCCAGAGGGGGGGTAAGGATCAAATTACAAAAAAGTGAGTGGGACTTAAAATTTTGGGTGGGGCTTGGAAACGGTTGGGGGTGTGGCTTACTGAAGTGGGTACTAATTTACTAAATAAAAAAAGATGGCGCGTAACGGAAGAATGTGACGCGTAACGAAAAATTTTTTCCAACCCCGATAAAGAAGTTTCACTTCAATAAAAACTCACAAACTTCTTTCAGATCATTATTATATTTACAATTTATATAAATGTAAATAAAAATAATATAAGTTAATATTAAATGTTCTTATTTAAAATATTTTAATAAAAACGTAAACTTCAATGCAAAATTTAAATAAAATTCACAAATGTGAAAGATATTATATTGATGCCAGGTGAAAAAAAGAGTTAGATCCGTTTAATTATTACGTTATACATTATTAAAAACACAAATGTATTATTTTATATTATAACGGAAAATAACGTTATAATAATCTGCTATTTTTTGGCCACATCACTCCAGATATGAACAGTTGACATAACCTTGTAACGGCGTGGTATGAACTTATAAATATAATATTTTTATTTTTATTAACCGTCAAATTTAGTCCAAAGTGATAAAATTTAACCTAAATTTACATATTATTTAATTTTTTTATGATGTTTTATTCCGTAAGTAGGGTAAATAAATAAAATTGTTCGATAATGCATTTACATTTGCTGTCGTTGCATTTGCAACGACACTTCAAAGTTACGTCGTCCGTTCGATTACAACCTTTCAGGAACGCATTCTCTGAGCGGCCGGATTATAACAAGTAAAATCTTTTCTAACAACACATTCAATTAGTTACAATTCTCTAATAATAGTGGATGGAAGC
Source organism: Deilephila elpenor (assembly GCA_949752805.1). Taxonomy (NCBI): domain Eukaryota; kingdom Metazoa; phylum Arthropoda; class Insecta; order Lepidoptera; family Sphingidae; genus Deilephila; species Deilephila elpenor. The sequence goes on along the minus strand of OX457107.1, from coordinate 7,854,614 downwards.
ATTATTTGTATTAACCGTTAAAGACATGGCGTTTGCTCCATTCGCAAATGTGTTAGATATCAGAATCAATTGTGGAAATTGTAACTTTGAAACCAGTCAAGTGCCATGAAAATATGTTAAGATAACACATCCCGCTAAGTAGTATGTCAAAATATATGGTATTGAAGGCATTATTGAAGTCCACCAATGCCAAGACTGTCAGCTTACCCTCATTCATACCAGATCTCATGCCATCCGTAATATGCGTCTGAGTGGTGATTGTATTGTTCCCAGAACGAAATTCCGATTGGAATGTGTCAAGGAGATTATTTTTGTAAAGAAAATTATTCAGTTGGGTATGGATCAAACGTTCAAGAACTTTGGATAGGAATTGAAGAATAGATAATGGTCGAAATCCGGAAAGTGCAGAGGCGTTAGATTTTTTGGGGATAGGGTTATCACTATCCCATATTAGGTATATGTGAAGCAAATATTATATGTGTTCTTTGCAAGCGGTAGGAAATATCCCTATGGAAACGGAATAGTTAAGGATGTGGGAAATAATAGGAAGGATTTCGTCTAAAATAGGAAGAATCATATTACTACTCACATGGGCACTTACTACCGCATTAAACTAAATAAATTTATATAAATTAATGTTTATTTATAGAATATTATCTGCGTTTAGTTAGTGTAACTATTTATTTTAAAATATTAAAAAACCGAGACGTGATTAAAAAAACCACGAGACCAGTTTAAGCCATGTGCAAAAAATCCGAGTGCGCACCGGACCGCGATTGTTGCAAATACATTACTATATAATTTATAGTGATAATAAGTTTATTTTTCAAGAAAAATGCATCTTCGTTTTACGCATCTGTATATTTAATATATTATTTTGATCAAAACTCTCAGTACTTGGGTAAAACCTTGCAAAATAGGTAGTTGACTTCCAAAAACATGATGCGGCCTGCAGTTTATGATAAATTATGAAGTGATTATCACTTGCTTTCGCTACAATTATTTTGAAGGTATGTATGTAATACTAAAGAGAAACTCCCTAAAAAACAAAAGACAGTCGGGTAAAGTCGGCCCCATAGAGCTGTAGGATAAAACAAATAAATGTTCATGTATAAAAAGGACGTGAATGGGCGAGGCCGATATTCAGCAGTGGACTACCTTTGGATGAATAGAAGTACAACAAAATAGTTATAATATTTAAAAAGCAAATTAATGTTAAATACTTAACGCGTTACTTAATTCCCATAGTTAGTAACAACACAATTGAGCGTTTAAAAACTAATTAAAATAATACTGGAACAGAATTCAAGCATTAAATATACATATTACTTCAAAACTCGCCTAGCCTCGCTTAGTGAATGAATAATATTCAATAAAATGCCTTTATACACTTTATTTATTGTTTTAAATAATTTGAAAAAACGTAGATTTTAAATACAATTATAATTGCTTTTTTACTTCATTTATTCAAATTGATTTGCGTATTTGTTTCCAGCTGCGGTTTAGAATGCGAAAATGATTTTGTTGGTTTAAATTTATTCTATTACTGCTTCGGTGGCGTAGTTGTATTACGGTACGGTTACAAAGCTGAGGTCTCGGGTTCGAGTCCCGGGTCGGGCGAAGTGATATTGGATTTTTCTATTCATTATCAGCCCGGAGTCAGGAATTTGTGCCCGATATGGCGATAGGCTCGCCCCCTATCACATCATGGGACGGAACATACTAGGCGAAATGTGGGTGTCCTGGTGGCGCCTCTGCCTACCCCTTCGGGAATAAAGGCGTGAGTTTATGTATGTATGTATGTAAATTTATTCTACGCAGATACGAGCTGATATCAATATAATTTTGCCGTAGATCTACTCTTTTATACTAGAATATGTATTGCTTGGGTTTTGGAATTATGTAAATTAGGTTTCATGTAGTCCCTCTAGAAGTTTAGTTTTGGTTTAAATAACTTATTAGTCATAAGGCTAGATCGTTATTCAAATGATGTATTACGACAGAGTAAATCATAAAAAAATGTTTCATGTATATTGTAAAATATAGTCATTAGTAAGACATATAAAATGGATAAAGTAAACCTCAGTATTCATTAGCCAATATTTAACATAAATTCTTCAACTAGGACACCAGTTGTTCGCAGCCGGAGAAAGGACTTATTATTATTATGATTTAGTAACTAACTTCTTCATTCTGTAATGAATACGATACTCGTTAAAAACTAAAATAATTTTTAACTTTGTAATGACTAACTAAAGTATTTGAAATTTCATAGATCTAAAATACACCAATATAAGTGCGTGGTGGCCTGTTGGTAACGGGCCAGACGCGGCTGCCTACACGTTCACGGTGGTCGCGGGTTCAAATCCCAGGGCACACCTCTGACTTTTTGGAGTCATGTTTGTATTGATAGTCAATCACCACGCACTAAAACGGTGCAAACATCGAGCGGAAACCTGTATACCATAGCGATTTGTAAAAATGTATATGGTTTGTGATATTCGCCAAACCGCACTAGGTCAGCGTGGTAGACTATATGGCCTTACTACTTTCAATCTACCCTCGATAGTAGAGTGGGCCCGCGCCCTGCAATGGGACGTATATGAGCTAATAAAATACAAAAACAATAATCCACCAAAATGGCAACAAAATACGTGAGACTAGTATATTTTTCAACCAGTAGCATTATGTTTTATTATTATTTTGGTTGACTATATTATCCATATTTCTATACGGTACACAATGTTGCAAGTCAATTAATAGTTTAAATCTACTCATCAAACTTAAATTCATCATCATAACTTCACGGTTATATACTTCTGGCCATTGGCCTCTTCAAATGACAGTTGAGCAAGAAGCTTGGCTTATCTCTTTTACTATCATGGCTTTGTTCATTATTGCGATGAATGGCGAGACGAGCATGCCGCTCGCCTGATGGTAAGCGATACGACCGCTTACGGACAGTAATATATTCACGGTGTAGGAAACAGTAAGAGCAACAGTGTAGGAAATGGTGGAAAACTCTTAATAGTGTAACATACAAATTACATTTCAAATTCAGCTTGTATGTCTCCGGTTTGAACAGGCCGCCACAATTGTGTTCGGTAGATAAACATGTTTAATGCCGTTGAAATCTCTGTTTGGGTTATAATGCATTTAAAATCTTATTATTTGTCTCGTCATTATTAAAAAAAATACACACACACACATTGCTGTATTCTAAATATAGGGTAGGCAGATGTCTTACCAGGACGCCCACGTTTCGGCTTGTGTGCTTTGTCCCATGATGTGATAGGGGGCGAGCATATCGCCATATCGAGCACAAATTTCTGACTCCGGGCTGATAATAATTAAATTCTAGAGAAATCCAGTATAAACATATTCTTGTAGTTATATTTATTTATTTTGTTCTCGTTAGAATCGCACTGATGAGATAAATGAATGTCGATGTCCGGTTTAAGAAACAGGTCATATCACCACAACAGTTAGTTGTCGCTCGATCGGCGACGTGTGCGCACGTGTCTAACTAGTGTCATTCATTCATAATGGAGTGGTTTACTACGGAATGTGGTATGTGAATTTATTATTAATTTGTGAAATTATATTTATTAATTTAAATGTGTTTATAGAGCCATTACGTTGAAGGGTTTGCTTTGTTTTTCAATCTATTTGACTTAATCGACATCATTAGGTTTAAGACCGCATAAAACCATAAATATTGCTTCTATCATGACGTAATATTGTTGATCAATATTCATAACATTGCAGCTATAAAGTTAACATTGTAACAACAGTAAAACTAAATTAATAATTACCGAATGGTCATAAACGTGTTGTTAATGTTTGTTAATAAGACATTATGGTTTTAATGAGAATAAGCTAAGTATAGTGATTACTAGTCATTGGAGGATTGAATCACGTTTTGTAGAAGTTATACCAGTTTTCTTGGTAATAAAACGCAATAGTTTAGTCCATCCAAGCATATGCCATGTTTTACATTGCGAACATACTTTCCCATCGATAAGATAAGCAATATGCTCTTTATATAGTTTATTGGTTTTATAGAGGAAAATAGTTTTTATCAATTTGGTGTAAAATTGGAATATTTTTGTACAATTTAAAAATATATGATTAATTAATTATAGTGAATTTATAAATAATTAAGGTCTAAACTTCGCTTTGAAGGTGAATAACTAAAGGTTTTATTGAGAAATTATTCAAAAATATATTCTAATTAAAAACTTAACATAATTATGTTAATAATAAATGGTTTTGAAGTAATATTAATGTATTAGTCGTGTATGCAAAAGATTATCACTAACTTTTAAAAAAATATTCCATACAAACATTTAACTTATAATTTCCTTTTAAAGAAGAAAAAAATACATATTATCTAAAAAAACACTGCAAAAGTCTATATATTTTTTTCCCACAGATTTAGACTGCAATTTCTCTATCATTTATCATTCTCTTATTATATAAATAGTTCTGACAAGTTCATACATTTCAGGTAAATACAGAATAGAAAATCTGTCACCTGCCACCATTGCCGGAGCACTCGATGTAAGTACATACCTACTGATAAATACTAAGCGCATTACTGAGGAGAACACGTACTGTAATACTCCACTGTATTTACTATAGACATTGCTAATGAAGATAGACTATGCAAATATGCTTGTAGATCAGACTCATGCAGGCACTTTGCTTAAAAAATAAGATAATTTGAGTGCAATATTTTATATTAGTTAACTCTTTTTTTACTCGATATATGTAGGAATCATATACGATATTATTACTTGTATACGTGTAATAAAATATCCAATTATGTTATTGGATTTATTTACAGAAAATTATTAGGTATCGAGTATGTAAATGATATTTAAAAAAATGAAAACTAGTAAGGGAGATGCCTGAACAAGGAATCTTAGTCCTCATGATTCGCTGCCTATAGGTACAGGCTCTTATTTAATAAAAGTGTCTTTAATGTATTGAAGTTACTAATATATTTAATTAAGAAGAACATTTAATAATACAATAGCTATTATTATTATCTCGAATTTCCAACAATTTCTTGTACCTAAGTCTGTAATTAATAATTATCTCTGTGGCTTTTGTGATAAGTGATACAAATCGAGTTGTATCCTTTTGTAGTTTTTAATATAGAAATGATAAGAAAAAAAATAGCTTATTTTTGGTCTTACTCGCGATTTTCTATCTGCTATAAAGTGATATAAATGCTGCTATTTTGGCGAAAATTACGTGATATTTCGAGTTGTAACTCGTTAATGTAATCGATTAACGCGCAGTTTTTGTGGCTAGTGGTTTAAGTACAATTATAACTATTTTCACATATATTGTTTTCAGTGCATTTAACGTTAATATTGATATATCTAGGGTTGTATCACTTTGAACCATTTTTTTCCAATATTGACGAGGGTACGCCTCGACATGTACCTACCAATTCAAATATGAATTTTTGCTTTTAATGTGCTAGTACTAAGTGATACATCTCGACATATCATTCTACAGACATTTTTATTTTATGTGCAAACAAATACAAATCAAGTTGTATCTAAAACTGAAATAAATTACAAAAATATTTTATATCGAGTAAGATGTGTTAAGGAAGACAATTGTGCGCGGCAATACATTATTATATTGATTTAATAACAACAGAACCAATAATTAAAATGTCCAATTATATCATATTTTTGCACAATAAATATGATTTATTATAATATTATATAGTTAGATACAATCTTTTTACCCAGGTGTCAGTAACATTATATTATTATTCTGTATTTTATTGAAAAATGGCACATGTCAAAACGGTATAATTGGTACATAATATTCTTATTTATCAATATTTTTGCTACTTTACTCAAATTATCTTTAATTTGCCTATTGAAAGAAACTCCTTATTTTTTCCAGCAATACTGCTTTTTGGATCAGATTCTTGACCGTTGAACAGTTTTTTTTTTTTTTTTTTTTTTTTCTCTTTATTAATTTGGGGACTTTGAGCCAGTATTGACTTTGTTAGTCCCATAGTTTACACAGTAACAATGTTGTAACAATAAGTATTACAAATTAATATCATTTTTTAAGAGTTTATATGCAGACCTATATAACATTCCAGCAGCTTTAGAAGTACTTGCTAATAAAATAGATTGAAATAAACCTACATCTAAATAATTTATATCAAAGCGGTTATACAATTCCCGTCGCATATCTGCACTCCGAACACACTCCATCAGAAAATGAAAAACATCATCTACACAATTACACAAGGGACAATTCGGGCTATCTATTTTCTTCATTAAAAATTTGAACTTATTTGAAGGAATATGTCCAGAACGCAACCTATGAGCTACTACTATATGTTCACGGTTTAAACTGGCGGCTGCAAACCATGGGACACGAGGAGGTTCACACGCCAGCGTTCGGTACCAGATACCCTTCTCCCGAGATATCACATTAAAATACTCCTTCCACTCCAATAACAAATAACTTCTATATTTCGATAATAATCCACAAGGATCTGGCCTAATATGAACATCTGCACCTTTTAATATGGCTTCTCGAGCTAATCTGTCTGCCTCCTCATTCCCACGTATACCAACATGTGACGGAACCCACTGCAACCCCAGAGATACACCACGCGACACCAGCACGGAGACTTTTCTTAAAATGGAGTATGCTATCGATGCACCTCTGTATCCAGAGGCGCAACGAACCAAATGTTGTAAAGCGCTTCTGCTATCAGACAGAATAACCGCCTTACTAATTCCAGTGCCAATGATGTACGACAATGCCTCTGAAATCGCATAGAGCTCCACGCACATGATGTTACATTCAGATTTATTAACTATTTTATAGGATTCTCTCACATTGTGAATGGGAACATAAAAAGCCGCACCACATCCTACTTGAGTCTGAGATCCATCAGAAAATACTTTCACCCAACCTTTATACTTATTATGTAGCATATGCAACGAATTAAACTTAAGAACTATATTATCGATTTTTTTCTTAGGCTCTGTGACACTGTCAATTATTGTTTCAATAAAATCCATATTATAGTTTGACATCCACGTATTCAATGTAAACATGTGCAAGGGATTAGAATTATTTATCTTTTCGTCTTTAGTGGTATCATATACATTAACGAGTAGAGGTTTCTTTTTTCTATGAAAGTAACTTGAGTTGGATAGACTTAGTAGATTTTTTAATATTTTAATTGATATATTGTTTGTCCATGATTGCGCCTTCAAACAATATTTTGTAGCTAAGTACTTACGACGCAAATGAAGTGGCTGTAAACATAGCTCATACTCCATAACATGTACAGGAGTACTTCTGATGTAACCTCCTATAACTCGCAAAGCTGCATTTTGTGATCGATCTTACTGTAATAAATGGGTTTTTGCAGCATTATCATATATAAAACTACAATAATCTATTCTACTTCTAATTAAAGAAATATAAATTCTTCGTAGATGTAGGGGATGTACGCCCCACGAAGACCCTGCTAAAACCTTAAGTAAATTCATACGCTTTAATGATCGAGTAAATATTTCATTAATGTGCCGTTTCCATAAAAGACCTTTATCCAACCACAATCCTAAATATCTAACGCAGTCTACATGTGGGATAATGTGATTGTTTATCTCTACAGTAATCGGATTTAGTTTCCTTTTACGACTAAAAAGGCATATTTGTGTTTTGGTAAACGAAATTTCCAATCCTATACGACCCAATAATGAACAAACAATATTAATACAACTTCGAATTTTAAGTGCGCTAGTGTTAAGATTAGGGTTTTGTACAAATAAAACTATGTCATCTGCATATTGCAGGTAATGTATATCATTCTCGATGGCCTGACACAACTTGGATGTTGCTATATTAAATAGGAGAGGAGAAATTGGGTCTCCTTGTGCTAAACCTTTTCCTGTCCATCGGACTAACATATGGTCTTTACCAGAATCATCCTGGGATATATTTAAATACCTCCGTTTTAAAAATGTAAACAAATATTTACAGATTTTAGCGCCAACTTGCAGATCATCTAACATTAATGCGAGTTCATCAACCAAAACATTATTGTACGCATTATCTATATCTAAAAAACAAGCAAGTGTAGACACATTATTGGCAAAACCGCATTGTATTTGTGAAACTAAACGGACTATACAATCTATACTCGACTGCCCTCTTCGAAATCCCGAAGTTGATGATCCTAATATTTTATGCTTTTCTACAAACCACTCTAAGCGTTTCGATAACATGAGATGAAATATTTTACAAATACATGAAATTAAAGAAATTGGTCTAAGTTTAGGCTCAATATTACTGTGATTTGCTTTAGGTATAGGTATTATCCTAATGTCCCGCCACTGCTCAGGTACTGTACCATGTTTTAAAATTAAATTGTATATAATGAGCAGTATTAATTTACCTACGCGAGGAAGATAATAAATCATGGAATATGTGATGTTATCGATACCTGGCGCTGTGTCCTTCTTTTTTAAACAATTTTGTAATTCGTATAAAGAAAAGTCACTTTCTAATTTTATATTCTTAGAATGAAACGATGGCTGAAAATTATCGACAAAATCTGGGGCTAATGTTTTCAACAATTGTTCTTTACTGTTATCCGAAAATGTAACTACTCTGTTTCTAACTCCTTTCATCCACTGCATTTTTTTCCACATTTCGGATGATGAAGTTGTTTGATCTATTTCGCTAGTAAACTTTCTCCAACTTTTTGATTTCTCCTGTCTTAAAATTTTCCTTGCTTCAGCTATATTCTTAGTAAGGCTATCAAAATTATCTGGAGTAGGATTTTGTCTAAACCGTTTCAATGCTAAGCGCCGTTTAGCGATCGCGTGAGAAATAGATGCGCACCAGTAATGTTTTGGTTTAAAAGACTGTAAAGGATCGGTACTTATTTTCAAAAAAGGTATGCTCCTATCGGCTGAGTAATTGATTTTATCTATAAAAAAATTATAGAATGTCTGTATATTGTAACTACCCGGATGAAAGTTTTGTTCCGCAATAGTCTTTTCAAATGTACTACGATAAAGGATCCAATCAGCTAATTTAAAGTTACGACGTTTTATGTAATTAGGTTCTGCACTAGTATACTGTAAATCAAACTTTATAAAGATATGATCACTACCTAAACTTTCATTCGTAACATGCCATTGAAAAAAGACAGCAATGTCTGTGGACACGAAAGTTACATCCGGCGTACTTTCTTGTAACTTTCCATTAACTAACTTGACTCTTGATGACGTTCCATTATTCAAGGAAATAAAGTTATAGTCCACAGCAGAATCAAATAATTGTGTGCCCCTAGTATCAATTTTATTCGACCAATTCGAATGATGTGCATTAAAATCGCCTGCAATAATTGATTTTTCACACAAAATACTAAACAAATCGTCCCAATCACTCTGTGAGGTCCTTACAGATGGCGCACAATAAACTGATGCCACAAATTTTAACAAACTACAGTTATAAATTTTTACACAAATGATCTCAATTCCTGAATTTATAACAGAAACAGGAAAAGCATGTGCACTTATTGATCTATGAACAATAATTGCAACACCGCCGTAACCATCTCGTCTGTCTTTTCTGAAAACATTATAACCAGAAATGTTAAAATCCGTTTCAGAAGTTAACCATGTTTCACTAACTATGCATATACTTATTTTTTCTTGGTTTAATAAAAGTTCGAAATCCTGTTTTTTAGGCATCAGACTCTGAGAATTCCATTGTCCGATATGCAAACAATGACCATTAGAACTTCTTAAAACGCGGCTACTAATGTTGCTAGTATTATCCATTATTAATTGAACCAGTAAAAAGTTTAAATATATCGCAATTACTTACAAATCTTACAAGAAAGCATTTAACTTCATCAAAACAAATTTGCAACGCTTGAATAAATTTCTGCTCAAAACTAATATCAGTAAACAATAAGGCTCTTAGTTTGTCCCACAAACGTAAAGGTTCCGCATTATGACACTCACCACTATTCGGCCTCGACTTACCACCATCATCTTCCTTTCGATTTAAACGGTTGTTTGTAACTGTCTCATTATTGTGATGGACTTTGATTTTTTTTCTAAGTGTCGAAGGATTATTATTGTTAGGACCTTTCGATCTCTTAAGTCTTCGTCTTTTATTTTTCTTCTGTGTATTTATCAAATTTAAATTATTACCATCATCTTCACTGGTTCTTATAATATCCCCGCCATATTCATTGTTCTCAGAATCGCTTTCAAATTGTCTGGAGCTGATAACCTGCGCCACTTTATCGCCAAATTTTCGTACAGATAACTCTTCTATGCTTATTTTCTCTAACCCCGTTTCACTCCCAATATTCTTACTATTCTCTTCGTCTTTTTTTGTTTGAATATATTTAGCTAAGGCTATCTTGTAAGTGCAAGTTTCAGTACACATTATTCTTCTTATATGTTTTTCTTTTGCGAAAATTGGGCAACCTCTATAAAATGCCATGTGATCACCCTGACAATTGATACATTTGTAAGCTATGGTATCGCAAGTTTTATGATCTCCACCACATTTTGGACACGAAGGTTTCTTAACAGAGCACATACGACTTAGGTGACCATACTTCCAGCAAACAGAGCACTGTGTCACCGGGAAAGTATAAGAATCAACTTTAAAGCGACAATCATACCCATATACATAGGTAGGCAGTACGCTGCCTTTGAAGCAAAATCTTACTGTTTCACTATCTATCCATTCACCTTTATCGTTTAATCGTTTTAATCTTTTCACAGAAATAATTTCAAAATCACATTTGAATGACTTCATAAGTTCTTCTTCTTTAATCTCCAGTTCTACATACTTCACCACGCCGTATATAAGGTTTACTTCATTTGTTAGGCGACATCTATATCCCAAATCCTTAAATTTCGGGTCATTTAAAAGTTTTTCAGCATTTTCTCTACTTTCAAATTTAATCAATACTTTGTACGGACTTTTATATTTAATTTGAATTATACTAGGTATATCTTGTTGTTTCAATAACTTGGCGAAGCCAATTTGTTTTGGTAGCAATTGGTCTGAAGTAACACATACCTCAATGGAATTAGAATCTTCTTCAGTACTTTTCGGTCTATATATATTATTCGCAAAAGATGTTTTCCTCACAAATCGTTTGTTTTTTCGTTGAACTAAAGTAAAACCTTCCTCATACTTTTCAGATATTTCTTGTTCATCACTGTCATTTCTTGGTCTCTTCTCCGTTCTTAAACTTGTATTTGCAACAATATCAGATGTAACTGTAGCTTCCATCATATTAAGATATTCACTCTCAAGTATATTACTGCTTTTTGGTTCATTCATTTTCTTATAACATTGGGTCCAGGCCGATGGCCGACCCTATCCAGATTGGGAATTTCCAAAATATGTGTACAACACATTCGAGAATATAACTTTGTATTTATGTTAATATTTTATAGTTAAACAGTCCAAATAACAACAATTATTCGCAATTCAACGTAAATTTCAATATTAAAACTAATAAAAATAAAGGAGAAGGGGCAAACTTGTATGAACTCCAGCCTACTGGCCAATAACGACGAGCGATATGTCATTGGAAAGGTCTTTTCAGATGCTACAACTTTTTCTATGACAACTAAACCCAAATCGCTGTATTTAAAAAAATATAGCTACTTAAAGACAGCCCGAAAATCACACGAAAGCGCCTCGGCATAGTGAGCAATAACAACAAGCGATACGTCGTTGGAAAGGTCTTTTATAATGCTACAACTTCTTCTACGGCGACACTTCTCAAATCGGTGTGTGAAAAAAAATATCGCTGCGTAAAGGTAGCGCAAGGATGAAAACATGTATATGGACTCATAGCCTATTGTCCAATAACGACGATCGATATGTCATTCGAAAGCTCTGTTTGTTTTCTACAACTTCTTCTTTGGCAAGAAATCCCGATTAGCTGTATTAAAAAAGATATTTCGACATAAAGATATCGCGAGGGCCATATGTATGGACTCCAGCCTACTGGCCAATAACGATGAGCGATACGTCGTTGGAAAGGCCATTTAAAATGCTTCACTTCACAATGCGACACTTCTAAAATCGGTGTATGAAAAAATATACATAGATAAATAACTACTTCATATCTTTATATATTTAAATAATAGTTTATTTATTTATCAAAAGTACATAAACATGGTACTTATACAAACTAGGAATAAAAATATTATTTATATTATTAGCTTATACGACTATCTCGGCACTAAACGAAACTTATCGCAAAAATAAGTCAAGCATACATACATAAACTCACGCCTTTTTCCCAGGAGGGATAGGCAGAGGTGCTACCAGGACACCGACGTTTCGCCTTTTGTTCTGTTCCGATGTGATAGGGGGCGAGGCTAACACCATATCGGGCATACATTCCTGACTCCATACTGATAATGAATAGAAAAATCCATTATCAATTTGCTGACCCGGGATTTGAACTCGAGACCTCCGCTTTGCAACCATACCGTCATACAACTGCGCTACCGAGGCAGTCCATACCTACATAATATCCTTATATTATTTGTTTCTCTATTTTAAATTGTGTTTGTTTTTTATAAAATCCCTCCAGATTGGATTATTAAACGCATTGCCAATAATCAACGCCACAGGCAAATGTAGAAATACCGGTAAAAAAAAGTTTTACTTATTATTTTAAAATAAACTCTATAATGTCGCGCAACACTCCTTAGACAACTTCTGACCAATAGCTAGATTGAATTTTTATGGTATTTTATCATATCACAAAACTAAAACAGAACTCATTTCACATACAATAGCAGTATGTTGAAAATTCTTGTCTTGCGTAAATAATTAACAACTACATTTTAAAACGTTGGACGTTATTGCAGATGCAGGAAATGCATATTTTTGGATTGTGATACAGCGCAATTTGCTGAATCTTGCAAGATATCGAACGATAAACACAGTGAGAGATTTATTGGATCGCTCGTCGTTATTAGACAATAGGCTATGAGACATACACATGGCCCTCGCGAATACAGCTTATCGGGATTTCTTGCCAAAGAAGAAGATGTTGTAAAAAACGAAGAGAGTTTTCGAATGACATATCGCTCGTCGTTATTGGCCAATAGGCTGGAGTCCATACATATGGCCCTCGCGATATCTTTATGTCGAAATATCTTTTTTAATACAGCTAATCGGGATTTCTTGCCAAACAAGAAGTTGTAGAAAACAAACAGAGCTTTCGAATGACATATCGCTCGTCGTTATTGGACAATAGGCTATGAGTCCATATACATGTTTTCATCCTTGCGCTACCTTTACGAAGCGATATTTTTTTTCACACACCGATTTGAGAAGTGTTGCCGTAGAAGAAGTTGTAGCATTATAAAAGACCTTTCCAACGACGTATCGCTTGTTGTTATTGCACACTATGCCGAGGCGCTTTCGTGTGATTTTCGGGCTGTCTTTAAGTAGCTATATTTTTTTAAATACAGCGATTTGGGTTTAGTTGTCATAGAAGAAGTTGTAGCATCTGAAAAGACCTTTCCAATGACATATCGCTCGTCGTTATTGGACAATAGGCTATGAGTCCATGTACATGTTTTCATCCTTGCGCTACCTTTACGCAGCGATATTTTTTTTTCACACACCGATTTGAGAAGTGTCGCCGTAGAAGAAGTTGTAGCATTTTAAAAGGCCTTTCCAACGACGTATCGCTCATCGTTATTGGCCAGTAGGCTGGAGTCCATACATATGGCCCTCGCGATATCTTTATGTCGAAATATCTTTTTTAATACAGCTAATCGGGATTTCTTGCCAAAGAAGAAGTTGTAGAAAAAAACAGAGCTTTCGAATGACATATCGCTCGTCGTTATTGGACAATAGGCTATGAGTCCATATACATGTTTTCATCCTTGCGCTACCTTTACGCAGCGATATTTTTTTTCACACACCGATTTGAGAAGTGTCGCCGTAGAAGAAGTTGTAGCATTATAAAAGACCTTTCCAACGACGTATCGCTTGTTGTTATTGCTCACTATGCCGAGGCGCTTTCGTGTGATTTTCGGGCTGTCTTTAAGTAGCTATATTTTTTTAAATACAGCGATTTGGGTTTAGTTGTCATAGAAGAAGTTGTAGCATCTGAAAAGACCTTTCCAATGACATATCGCTCATCGTTATTGGCCAGTAGGCTGGGATGCGCCTTCTCCTTTAACATCCGACTCAAATGTCAAATTTCCCGCCAATGCGTTGAACAGTTGTTTGTCTTAATAACTTCGTCCATAATTGTACAGGCAAAACCCTCAGTTTCCCCAAAGAGGTCACCAAAACGTAGCTAAGATACAGACGCAGGCCGGTCCACTTCAGGCCCGTGGAGGGCCCGATAGAACCGACCATGTAGCTCTTGGGTCTTCCATACTTCCTCGCGATGTTTAACGCTCATCACCAAACGTTTCCGCCAGTTCTCATTCGCCAATTGTTCATGTTATTCATAAGCCGAGGTATATCTCACAGGTTTCGCATGAATTACTTTTAAAATATAGTACCTATTTATCGAAAAATCTAAAACGCACAATGATAGAAAACTTTTTTGTCCAAAATAAGGTATTCAAATTTAATCTAGCAGATTTAGTTTCCGAACGAGATTTTTTTAAATCTTGTTTTTGTTCTCCTATAAAATGATGATTCTCGACTTGTATCACTCATCAAAAGAGCCACAGATCTTAATTAATTCTGAATTGGCATTCAGATAACTGGGTTTGAGATATGAATTATCGTCTTTCTTGGTTAATGTACTGCATTTTGCCAGACTGTTAAATATCTTAATTCAAATTAAACCTTATTTTTTAGGTGATAAGAAGTTCATTTTGTGACGATGAGGCAGTATGTATAGGCACAGAAGTGGATAAGAATCCGATAGCCAAAGAAGAGTTGTTGGAGCTTTGCGCAGACGCCACTTTAGATGGAACTTCGTTGGTAGCTATAGACACTGCCAGCGGACAAGTGGTTTCAGTGTGTTTCAACAAATTGCAGGTTTGAATTTGAAAATCGAATTTAGAATAATTTTGTATGACTATAGACCATATTAGTGGTAGCTAAGAACACTCGATATTAATCTTTGTTCATTTTAAGTGACGCTTGTAGGTATAAGTAATATTTATAATTAAAATGGTTGTAGGTTGCCGACAGCACAGAAAAGCCGTTTTTCGAGGTATTTGCTGAAGAGCGATGCACACAGGAATCTTCACGCGCCCTTGTTCAATTCATGGCTGAAGTTGACGAGAAAGGCAATATGTTTGAAATGTAAGTATTTACCGGGAATTATTTTGAAGAGACATTTACTACTTCTGTATATGTATCTGTATCAGCCCTACGTCCTACTGCAGGGTTCATACCTCCTCTTCAATCAAGAGTGCGATTGAGAGGGGTTAGGCTATGGCCTAACCCCTCTCAATCGTCCACTACGCTGGCCTAGAGCCGGTTGGCAGACTACATGCTTGTAGTATATGAATACGCCGAACTAATTTCACTTTGACAGCGCTCTTGTCGGAGCAGGTTATAAAGGCTACGGGTTTGATCCCCGCATCGCGATCAATGTTTGTGCGCCCCGTAATATTGGGTATTCCTTTCGGGTCTGGATGTTTGTGAGACTGAAAAGTCTGTCGTAATTTCTGATATCCATGACATTAGACTTGTGTTTTAGTGTCGTATTTGACTGTCGGGTTTATTTATTTATTTATTCTGAAATATCGTATTCCGCTTACATTGCCTGATTAAAAGCACGTAGAAAAAGTAAAATATAGTACAATGTCCACTACGAGTGTGAAAATAAAACTTAGCTACTTATTATAACATACAAACCATTGCCAATGTGTCACAAAGTTACGTCATTATTCCACGAACAATTTTCTCTAATAACAAGCTAGTTTTAATGACAGATTGGACAGTTACGGAAATGACGATGTATGACGGCACTTACAATAACCGAGTGGGGTGTCTCCCTATGTTCTGCACGCAATGCAATCAAGTGATTTTCATACATTATTTGTTTCCTAGCTCGTGTGGCGACAGTTTTCTATGTACAATTTAGTAGAAGTTTGCTCATGTCTATTTTAACGGTAATGATAATGTGGTTAACAGATCATGACGCTTTTTTAAGTGACTTATTTGGAAGATTCGTTGACGTTATTGGTCATTCTGTTATTTCCCTTCTTGATGAATCTATACCTAGTTCAATAATCAATACATATAATAAATACATAAATAATTATTGACTATACAAATTGTGTATTTTATTATTGATATCTATGTGGTAGTCAACTTGATTCAAATGAATAATTAATAGAATAAACTTTATTTTAAAATGAAATGGAATTGAATTTAATATCACATACACTTCGTTTTATTTCATGAAGATCTTTTATTTATACTAAATTAAAATGTTATTAATGTTTCGAATTTATATGTACATATATTTGTGTGCATTTTTAAAATAATTTCAGTTTTATGAGCATAAAAATCAGATAATATTACGAAAAATGATAGTGATTATTTTAATACCCAATTTATAATTATTAAAATAAACAGTTAAGGAATAGCAGTTTATTTACATATTTTTTTAGAATTCTTGTAAAATTATTTTGTGAATATTACTTTAACATTATGACATAATATGTTGCAGGCTCTATTTTATTTCCTGAATGTAATCACTTTTAGTATAAAATCGTATCGTTTTTAAAACAAATATTTTATATATAAATTGAAATAGCATATTTTATATATGTCGGAGAATCATACAGATTGCGATTTATATGGCCGTCGTTGCCGTCCGACATGATGATTCTTATTAATCAGTCAGTGCGCACGTTTGGCGCTGTTCCGAGCAAGATTACAATAGAAACAATTAAATATTATTAAACCGATCACAGACTCTACTGACAGACCATTCAGCGTTACCATAGGCAACCGATAACTTACAAGACTTCAATCATGTCGGACTGTGTTGCAATTCCAATAAAATAAGTAACTTCAATGCGTATAGCATTCATCCTGCGTGGATCAAACTTGTGTAATCTCTAACACGGCCATTCTGCGCCTCAACGCGCTCTCGCGTTGCTTATTGACATCAGAGCCAAGCTAGATGGAACAGCGCATAGCACCCAAGCATAGTATTTACACAAACAGCTTTCAACCTCACACACAAAGCAAAGCGTAACAGCTTTCAGCACGTGACTTCTAACGTTTAGCAATGCGTCGTAGCTTTCAGCATCGACCTTCAGTCAAAATAAATCAGACCCCAATCTCACTGCAAAGCGTGGTAGCTTTCAACAGACAACAAGGACAAAGCGTTAATGCTTTCAATTTATCTTGCAAAGCGTGGTAGCTTTCAACAAATCACAAGGATAAAGCGTTAATGCTTTCAATCCACCCTGCAAAGCGTGATGGCTTTCAACAGATCACAAGGATAAAGCGCTCATGCTTTCAATCCACCCTGCAAAGCGTGATGGCTTTCAGCAGATCATAAGGACAAAGCGCTCATGCTTTCAATCCACCCTGTAAAGCGTGATGGCTTTCAACCGATCACTAGGACAAAGCGCTCATGCTTTCAATCCACCCTGCAAAGCGTGATGGCTTTCAACAGATCACAAGGACAAAGCGCTCATGCTTTCAATCCACCCTGCAAAGCGTGATGGCTTTCAACAGATCACAAGGACAAAGCGCTCATGCTTTCAATCCACCCTGCAAAGCGTGATGGCTTTCAACAGATCACAAGGACAAAGCGCTCATGCTTTCAATCCACCCTGCAAAGCGTGATGGCTTTCAACAGATCACAAGGACAAAGCGCTCATGCTTTCAATCCATCCTGCAAAGCGTCATGGCTTTCAACAGATCACAAGGACAAAGTGATAATACTTTCAATCCATCTTTCAATAAAGCATAGCAGCTGTGAGTTTCAATAGAACATTTTATCAATCACCAACACACACACCAAAAGCTTCCAATATAAGATTATTATTTTTCAGCACAGAATTACTACAGAATTATCACTAAAATTCAAACAATGATTGGCATTTTTACACAACAGTGGCTTTATTAGTCATAACGATTTTTATCTTTCGTCGCCTGCTCGTCCATCCTATTCTTATCTTATTCCTGGTATTAACTCGTATAATATCCTAATTGCATAATTCCTTAGTATTCCCTGACTGGGATTGGCAATCACCTCTTCAATATCTTTGTGTTACTAAGTTTGCTAGAGGTCTGATCTACCAGATAATTAATTCTGCTTATCATCTATTATTATGTCAGGAGTTATAAATTCAGTACAACGAAATCAGCATGTGCCTACACATATCATCTATTATTCTTCTTCTTCTACTTCTACTTAGGCGTTATGCCGGCCGGTGCCAGGGTCCGCCTTCCGGCTTAGTCTCCTCCATTTCGCCCGGTCTTCGGTATCCTCAATAGTAAGGCCATTGACTCTCATATCTTCCTTGACGACATCAAGCCAGCGCTTCTTCGGTCTACCCCTCGGTCAAGGTCCTGGAATGTTGAGGCTCAGGCACACATTGCCGACGTACTCCAGCGGCTTTCTCAGGACATGACCTTACCATCTCAAGCGACACTCTTGGAGTTTATCTGTCACATCGCGGACACCAAGGCTGCCGCGGATGTGCTCGTTACGGATGTATTAATGTTAAAATCAAAGGTTTGGAGACTGTTTTACTTGATTCCAGAACTCCAGAACGCCGCAAAGCACGAAATTTCCTCCTAGTCTGCACTAGGTCCATGTAGCATACAATTCCAGATAATGTTTGCATACTAACCAACACTATGCTCTTTTTGTTAAAGACTAGACTCCCAAAGTAAATGATGCGCGGACTGTCTATATTCGCCATTAAGTGCTGAACATGTTCATGTTGCGTGTTCAAGCATGCGTATCAACGAGCTTAAATTTATAGTACAGTTTAAGACTTTAAGTTACCTTGGCCAGTAAGAAAGTGTAAAACGCAATAATCAATATTAATCCACCCATTCTATCTTATAAAATGATGAATTCAAAAGAGTTAGTCAAAATCGTAAATGTCCGGCCACGGAAGTATTGTCTGAAGTGACCAACTGCTTTTACCATGGCAAGAGTTCCAGTTTTATTATTTATAACGGCACGACTGTTAGTGACAGAGTTATAAAAACTCCTTAGCGGAGATTACGGGGGTGCCACGTTGGGCATCTTCGCCACTCGACACAGGGTGCAATGCGGAGGTACCGTGCAGGGTCTGCGGCGCCGGGCTGGCCACACTCCGGGCAATTAAGATAGTCGACAGCGTTCTACAACAGAAAGTTCATTCATATGTATCGATTATTGTAATTTCTAACCGCTACTTTATTCATTCAAGAAATCCCTTAAAAGTCGTTGGTACTTACTTTCACACTTTACAACAGCAAAGTGACCATAACCCGCACGATGGCAAGCGCGGTGTAAACCAAATGGAATATCAACTGGTACTATATGTTTCACTCTCGCCGATCCACACAACTATGCCGGTCCAATTACACACGGATATACACGGGATGGTCTCAATACGCTAACGTAAGTAACCATAATGGGTATCTATCCACTATTCACTGTCGTAGCCATCCGGGCAGAATTAAAATCCTACCACTAGCAAAATGGCCTTCGACCATCTCACTCACATAATAATAATAATATTTCTACACGTCACGCCGGCCTTCTATAAGAAAATGGCAAAACACCATTCGATCCAGCCCTCATACTACAGACCTGGCTGCAACGTGGCTTGCTTATGTCACAACACGATTCTGCTAACATCGTAGTTTTGCTCAAGGATGCGATAGGCCTTAGTTTCATTCTTACAGGTTAGAATAAAATAGCACCATAGCCATTGGCACTGGCATCTGAATTAAACTTAGTATAGATTCTGTGGCTTAAATATCATTGGTTCATTGGTTAAGATATGAGCTTTCTACTGCCGTGTTTGTAGCAATTATTCGCTAATTCAATTAGGCATTTACCGAACGCCAATTTATAATGCTGGATCCATAAGAATTGATGAATTATGGACAAATTGTTTCATCTGTGTAACAGTATTAAACGTGCTATGTGTTAAGACTTGTGTTTACAGACGCCAACCTTGTCAGATACAACTAATGTGCGGACATTCTTATTTGAAAACTATAATTCAAAATGTCGCAACCCAATATTTTATTTTTGCGACGATTCTTTACCAGCCAAAAGTGAAATACAATTTCAATGCTTGAATCATTAATTTCTACCAAATATAACAATTACACAGTAAGTATTGTATCCCTGTTTAGCATAGGACTTCTCCATAATCGAGAGCTCGACTGAAAAGAGCTAGACCACAGACCACTATGCTCAGGCAGCGTACGTTGATTTGTTTAACACATCACAGCAATGTATGCTGGTTTCCTCTCTATATTTTCCCTCACCATCAACGCGTGTGACAATTCACATCAAGAAAAGCACCTGGCCAAACAATATCAATTCGCTTACCTCTTAACTTGCGGCAGACTCTTTTGCAAAGAGATACTCAGCGCCAAAGTAAAACCAAATTTAAAACAATTTGGCTTTTAGTGTTTCGGGGAGCAGCTCGGCCACACATAATATGTCAACACGTTCTACAACAGATGTCGATGCTGCGGCGCTGGACCCGTGAGGACAGCGACTCACCATGTGAACTGATGAACCATACCTGTAACATACTGGCAAGCAAGATTGTTGGCGATAGCCAAAACTCGTCATAGGAGCAATTAATGATATCTTAGCCTATTTTCTTTACATGCCAAATCTTATGTCCAAGCTTATTGCAGGCATGACAATTGATCTACGAATGCGGAGTAGATTTCGGACTATTCACGTTTTGACCACGATAGAAATGTTACCAAAAGTGTCATAACCTTTAGATACAATTCGTACGACAAAGTTATTCAAATGTTCACGTCGTACCTGGACAATTTATCCGCAACAACCACATGGATCCTCCTAATATTTTACCAATCGTTGTAACAAGTTGATACCTTTAAATAATTACTTCCACCAATTGCATGTTGATGAAAGCGTATCATCTTTTTCAACGTCAATTTGATCTATCAATCTTCTTTTAAATTCCAATGGAGTTTTAAATGCCAGAATCAACGCTTGCTTTTGCTGATTTTGCATCTTAATAAATTGTAAAGTCAACTCTTCAAGATAAAGAAACTCATCAAATTCAACTTTCTATTACATTTTTATTGAAGTCTTCTAGAACATACTACTCACTTTTCCAATATCACTTTTGTCACACGTGACATACATCGTCTTTTAAAAAAACATATATTTACAACAAACCAGCATCAATACATTTAAAAAGGTACTTCATAATAAACTGCAAAACCAGCAAACTGCACCCAGTAGTATATTGAATCTAACAGCTCGGCCATCCTCTTAGAGTGAGTCCTCTCACTAGGCTTGCATATCCGGGTACAACTAAATAACAGAAAAAATATATAATTATATGTACCACATCATCAATTCTCTTTTCACATTCCAACAGCGTTACTGTGTACTCTGTAGAGTAAATATGATGGTCATCTGTGCGATGCCAATTTCTTAGCACCATTCGCTATCTGCACTGACCAATATCGGTGTGTAGTGTCATGAATGGTCATCTGTGCGATGCCAAATACTTGGCACCGTTCGATATCTGCACTGACCAATGTTATGTGTAGTGTAGTGAATGGTCATCTGTGCAATGCCAATTGCTTGGCACCGTTCACTATCTGCACTGACCAATGTGAGTGTGCAACGTCGTATATGGTCATCTGTGCGATGCCAATTGCTTGGCACCTTTCGCTATCTGCACTGACCAGTCATAATCATGTCTAATCAAAATCGTCATCATGTCTGAGTAACCTATTCACATCATAAACATTGTCGTATACGGTCATCTGTGCGATGCCAATTGCTTGGCACCTTTCGCTATCTGCACTGACCAGTCATAATCATGTCTAATCAAATTCGTCATCATGTCTGAGTAACCTATTCACATCATAAACATTGTCGTATACGGTCATCTGTGCGATGCCAATTGCTTGGCACCTTTCGCTATCTGCACTGACCAGTCATAATCATGTCTAATCAAATTCGTCATCATGTCTGAGTAACCTATTCACATCATAAACATTGTCGTATACGGTCATCTGTGCGATGCCAATTGCTTGACACCATTCGCTATCTGCACTGACCAATCAATCATGTCTAGTCAAATTCGTCATCATATCAAAGTTATCTAATCTGCATTTGTTAGTCTAGTCATATCTTACCATTTAAACCCAACGAATCATACATTAACCATTAAGTTTATTGTTCACTCTCATTTGACATTTAGTCACTACTATCTTCTATTTCGCTATCATCTCTGGACTGAAGTAAGCCACGGACGAATTTTGTCTACAGATGCAATATTTTGATATTTCTTATTATCTCTTCTACATAAAGCGTCCTACTAAATCTCGAGAGCCCAACGAGCCGTTCTAAAAAGAACGTTGGACAAACCCTTCAGATTTCCCACAAACCTCCTTTACAATGAAGCCAAACTACTAAGAGTTCGACAACTTTTTATCCTATACGCAAGCCTTCAAAATCACAAGGCCATTTTAAAATCCGAGGTCTACACAGAACTACGTAAAAAACGTGTCTTTCGTTTGCCCATTCACCCCGCCAAAACACACTTTGCTAATAGATTCCCATATATATCCCATTGGCAATATAATATTACTGCTTATACCACTCATCGTAGGTAAATTGGAATCATTAAACCAAAATACCCAAATATAATACCCCGAAATACCCAAATCTTTTGCGTCACTACAAGGAAATGATTCTTCCATTCCACCCACGAAAACGACATAGTAGGTATCGTTTGATACCAAGTTTTGCTACACCTACCAATTTTGGCAAAGTGTAATGTATGATCTGACCATCACCCCATTTGTACAATTTTGCAATTTCTTCAACTGTATTAAGCCTCATTGGTATAGTCTGACCTTGTGCCATCGGATCAAAGTCTGGAATAACATTTCCCAACATTGGGAACTTGTTACCCTCGTGTCGATTATTATTTACTAAAGTATTCATCAATTCAGTCAAAAGTAAATTAGTCATATTATCAGTAGTCATTAGAACGTCTCATCGAAGAGCTGGGTCGTTGACGCGTCGTTCTTGTGACACCGCCCGCGTGTTCATCACTGCGACAAGACTGCCGCCACGAACTGCTGTCACGCATATGGTGACGCCGATGCGGTTCATGACCCCAGTTGAAGCTGCTGGAACTCGTGCGGCTCCATGGACTGTTCGCGACGCCGAGTGCCACCACTGGAACTCAACCAGCTCCGGCAACGCTGGCGATGAGGCCGGGTAGAACTACCCGAACCCGCACGGCTCCGCTGACGATGTCCACAACGTCGCGCGCGTCTGCTCGAACTTCTGCGACTCTACCATTGCCTGCTTCGCTTTCTTTTCTCTTTTCCGTGATCATCATCGTTAGAAGTTTTAATGTTACATTCACGATTCTTTCTCTTTTTCAAGCGTGAGTCACATGTGGTTCTGACCTTACGTGGTGCTCCCAGAACGTTTTCCATCACCTTACATGTAGATATCGCCACAAATATTATACTATATGACGAAAAAAAAACAAACTCATGTGAGCGTTTGCACAAATATCCCTCTTCTGAGATGTAAAGTCAACTCTTCAAGATAAAGAAACTCATCAAATTCAACTTTCTATTACATTTTTATTGAAGTCTTCTAGAACATACTACTCACTTTTCCAATATCACTTTTGTCACACGTGACATACATCGTCTTTTAAAAAAACATATATTTACAACAAACCAGCATCAATACATTTAAAAAGGTACTTCATAATAAACTGCAAAACCAGCAAACTGCACCCAGTAGTATATTGAATCTAACAAAATATTCACCATTGTAAGCGTATAATTCCTGGCGTATTCTCCACATCCGTAGTTCTTTGCCTAGACGTCTGTGATTATAGAAATCTCGATATCGTTAGAGCTGTCAGGATCTAGCCCATCTATCAGCGCTGCTTTATTGGTAGAATACTCGATGTACGTGGCCGCACTACTGAGTCTTACGTTCCGACCGAAAATATTCTTCAGTTTGGGTAGCAGGCAATGCGGTAGGCACAAGGGATGATTATGAGATCGATCCCACCGCTGCTGTCGGAGAATCATACAGATTGCGATTTATATGGCCGTCGTTGCCGTCCGACATGATGATTCTTATTAATCAGTCAGTGCGCACGTTTGGCGCTGTTCCGAGCAAGATTACAATAGAAACAATTAAATATTATTAAACCGATCACAGACTCTACTGACAGACCATTCAGCGTTACCATAGGCAACCGATAACTTACAAGACTTCAATCATGTCGGACTGTGTTGCAATTCCAATAAAATAAGTAACTTCAATGCGTATAGCATTCATCCTGCGTGGATCAAACTTGTGTAATCTCTAACATATATAAATTGAAAATATTTGCAGATACAAAGAAGATTGCAGTATGGAACTGATGTTCTTGGGAACTTTGAGGGAACATAGAAAACGCCACCTCGCTACATTGATAGTAAAACACTCCATAGAGCTGGCAAAAAAGCTGAAAGACGGTCCAGTTGCCCAGATAACACTTCAAGACCTAGGACCTACTTACGCCCATATGAAACCTAGGGAAATTACTAAAAAATATCCTAAATTCTGCCAAGCACTCTGTACCTCAATAGCTACACAGAAAATTACCAAAAATCTTGGTTTTACAGTACATCTCAGGATGTCTTTAACGGAATTTGTTTATAAGGGAAAAAACTATGTTGAAAGAGTTGGGTTCGATCCTTGGTGCGAATGCGTGGGTTTGAAACTTTATTAGATATATTTTTATAAATTGGTGGTAGGTTACGTGTGGGATGTGATAAAAATAGGCCAATATTAAATTAGATTATAAAGCATATTTACATAAAAATGAAGGAGTATTTTGACACGAGTTATTATGAGCCAACGTTGAAAAGAACAATGCCTGGGAAATAGTAGGTGATGCTCGGATTTAAGAAGGTCAACCGAGGATGGAACGGTTGGGAGTATATTATTCATAGATCGTTTTAAAACCTATTTAAGTCATCGAATATTTTGTTCCTTTCAAACGACTTTTGAATTCAGTTTGAGTGAAGAAGATAAAACATACGATAAATATAATGTTCTAAAACTATCTATGTATATGGCCGATAGATGTAACGTTTGTTGCCATACAGTTGTTACCGCTTGAATTAAATAAGAGCATCACAAAAAAAAAACAAATTATGTAACTATATTGAAAACTACTTATTGGTATAATGTTAACAAATAGGTATTACATATATCAAAATACTATTAGTTTTAATGTTTTATAATATTGACTGCTTTAGTGGTGCAATGGTACTACGGCACGATTACAACGCTGACGCCTCGGGTTCGAATTCCGAGTCGTGCAAAATGATATTGAATTTTTCTATTCATTATCAGCCCGGAGTAATTTGTGCTCAAAGTGGCTGTGGGCTCGCCCATCGTGGCATTGAACCCACAAGGCGAATCATGGGTGTCCTGGTAGCACCTTAGCCTTCTAGGAATCACGCCTTATTTATGTATGTAACATTATGATTATTGTTATTTTGAAATGTTCTTTACAAAATATCGTCAGATTTTGTGTTGAATAAAATAAAGTTTTTAATTGCAACGTGTTTTTTGCTGATAATTTGTTCGTACGAATGTAATGAGACTTCGATTTACAAGTGCTTTCTGATACTCTCGCTGCATCGATGTTTTACAGTATGGAAAACATCATATTTGCAGTACAACCAGAAAATTCATAAAAAAAATCGTAAAGGTGATTTGTACAAAATACTTGTGGGTACATTCTGTGAAGTTTGGGGATCCAATTTTAATAACCAGGTCGGTTAAAACTGTTTTGATGGTTCAATTGTCAAATCACTTGGCTTTAATTTGAAATTGGCTTCAAAAGTCCAACCAAAAAGTCTTTCTTCTATAGTTTTATTTTCTTAATAATATTCAAATTCTTTACTAACATTCTGGTTTACGTACCTACTTGTTCAAAATTATTTGTAATTTTATTTACCTCTTTACATCCCAGCCTAACGTTAGTTTTTACAAATGTAGAATAGTATAACAGTTGGTTCATATCCCACTGGCAATTTATTCCCAGACTACAAATCTCCAATACCCATAGCCCATACAATAAAAATAATTATAACTCAGGACGTAATTAACCGAGTTTTATGCAAATGAGAAGCCGACAACAATCGGGTACTAATAAAATAATCGTTCCTCGACACAGCCGGGCGAAGTCGCCGTCCAATCCGAATCAATTAACAAGAACCAATTTGCTCGAAGTTGGACGATGCAATTAGAGATGTCGTACTGTCCTGACCGGACCATGACAGGCTTGGTAATTACTTGTATGCTATAGTTGTTCGTATGTAGGCTTGAGGTAGAGGCTTGATTTTAATAACGGCTTCAGCTCGGTGTTTATGTTTGTCTTAGTCTACTAGAATAAATTTGAAGAGAAACATAGATTTTCCACACAAACTTAGAGACATATAAGTATTATAGTCCTGCATTATCTCCTTGGATGACGAGTTTTGAAAAACTGAAAAATAAATTTTCAATTCGTAGGTTCCAGGATTCACATTACTGGTCAAAAACATTTCAACCCACACAAACTGCTTTAGCAGGTCACTCTGGAAATCTTTAGGAGCAGCCTGTGTACAGAAGTGAGCATCTTGTTGCTGAAGCTTATTAAGTTGTTTAATCCCATAATATAAATTAATATAAGAATATTTAACACTACAATATATTTTTAGGTATGAAAAATAGTACAGTCACTCAACCTCCTGACTAACCGTAATATAACAACCAATGAAACGAAAAAATCGATAGTAAGTATGAATAAATATTGGAGGATAAATAAAAATGAGAAATACATTATTATTGTTTGCCTAATAAGAGCGTACCTCGCAGCTACCTGGTAAGCTTTATACAATACAAACACGGGTAATATTGATATAATATCGCATCTAAAAATGTTTAATATTTATCCGGGACAACTTATTTTATACTTCAGCGAGTCAGAAAATTACCTAACGACTACTATAATAATATTTTTGCTGGTTGTTTCTATGGGTTTCGCAATTTTTGAAGTCGATTTTACTGACTGCTTTACTGTACAAGTGTATTAAATTAATAGATAGGTCTATATCAGCCCATATACGTCCCACTGCAGGGCACGAGCTTCCTCTACAACCGAGAATACGATTTAGAGGGGTTAGGCCATATTATAGTCCACCACGCTGGCCTAGTGCGGATTGGCGGACTTTACATACCCTAGAAATTATTACAAATCGCTATGGTATACAGGTTTCCTCACGATGTTTTCCTTCACCGTTATAGGTAGAAATAGATCTGGTTAAGAAATAGTTCACCTGATAGTACCTAATTACCAAGGCCACAGCTATAATACTTCAAACGTAGGTGCATTGCTGACCTTTTAAACTTAGAGGTTAGAATAAAAATAAGAGGCAAAATACAACAGCGAGGCCGTCAGCTATGGTCAGGTTTCAATAAAAAAGTGAACCCATCCCGGCCGACCCTTTTTTACACCAGTACAAGATAACGTCATTGGGACTTTACTGCCAACATTTAAACAGTTATACCTACTAGGTTCAATAGGGAATTTGACTATGATTGTTTTTTTACTTACTTGCATTTTAACACAAAAACCGTTAAAATAAATATTAAAGTAATTTGTAAAATGAGGCTAATAGTATTTTAAAAAAAGAGTGAGATTCACCCGCGCTGTAACGCATATAAAGACTAGTTTTGTTTTGCATACCTTCTCTTTTACTCCTACTATAAGATTTAAAACTTTTCTAACTTGTTTAATTCAAATTTATTTGTAAAATTCTTTGTTTATTTGAATAATATGTACACCTTTTGATAAATGTACTAGAAATGGTATCAAATACCCTATTACTCTAGTTACATCTGTAACTAGTCGGCTCTTCATTTCTATGTGTATATAAGGTTTAACTACTAACGTCAAGAAGGTGGGCGGGATAGTACTAGCATACTCCTCAATAAGATCCAGATCACGATTGCATAAGCATACGTCTTTCACGGCGCATCGTTGTATGAATTGTCATTATATTAATGGGATCATTGTTATTGTGCTAATCAATACTAACCAGGCCAATACATTTCAATACTGCATATATATAGCATATTCAGATATAGATACGCACCTACAATAGTTACAATAGTGTTACAATACTACAATAGTTTAATACAATAAGATTTACAATTGAAGAACTAAGAATAGGCAAAGAAGAGGGCATCGAACTGAAAAGAAAAAATCTAAATCAAAATGTTCTTAATTCAAATAATATTTTACTTCGAAAAGTCTTGTAGCTGTGAAGAAGAAATTCCCTTAGCAACATGAATCGTCTTTTTTTTCTGCAAGCAATTTGTTACGTGTATGTGGCTAGGATGATGTAACTCCAAGTAGGAGGTTAAAAGAGAATTTAGATCTATATAGTCCAAATTGATCCCATGACAGTTAAAAGCCATAATGACTTAATGATTTAAGCTTTTTATATAAATAAAGCGTTGATAGTAATAGTATGATAATATTTTCTATGGGATCTCACACGCTTTTAATAAAAACAATAACCAGGAATCATGGTTTAATTTAGGTAGCGGCGAATTTTACCTTAATAATATCTTAATTAGATCTATAATTTGATATTGTCGAAAACACTTCCAAGATGATTGATCGTTCGCGGGAAACGAAACCGATAATCTACATTTTCAATATAGTAATTAAAAGTTGAGAACTAAGTTTACCTCTAACGTTATAAACAATTCAGAAACCATCGGAATTCAATTACTCCTTATCAATTAAATACATCAAACGTCGAGCAACTTTAATGGTACGCTCGTGTGCAAAATGATTGGTATTTCTCTTCAATTAGTGATACTTTGTAACATAGGATTCAAGAATCGAACAATTGTTTTCTTTTTAATTAAAATTTATATCTTAGGTTGTTAACCCTGGTCGTGTATACAATTTTGTAAATATTTTTGTTCGGATCGAAATAATAATACCTAAAAACTGACCTTAAAACTTGTAACAAAACAGATTCCATGTTTTCGTGATGATCCAAATGCCGTCTACTTCGGCAGAACTTCGAACAAGTGAAAATGCTTTAGAAAAAAATACATAAACTAACTGTAGCTACAACACGTACATAAATAGACATAATAAATGATTAAAAACATATATATCATTATACAGGGTATATCAAGACCGCGACCGAAAACGAAGCCAGGTGGTAGTTTTAGCGGCTACAGACACAAAGCAACTAAAAATTTTGCAAAATAAGCGACGGATTTTTTTTTACAATTTTTTAAAAATCGACGTTTTCGCGGAGTAAATACCTAGTTTGTGCAAAAATAGTAATTTATACCCTTACGTACCATTGCGTGTTTAAAAATTAAGCGATGTACGTCATTATTTTAGAAAAACTATGTATTAATCACTCAATTACGACGATATGTAAAAAATAACAAAAAAAAAATTACGATTTTTTTTATAAAATTTTTACTTGCATTGTGTTTGATATCACTAATACTACCTCCTGGCTTCGTTTTCGGTCGCGGTCTTGATATACCCTGTATAATCTTGTGGATTCCTATCTGTCATTCATCTTCGATAGCCTGTGTCATGTGGGACGTCCTCTGGCCAGATGGCGGGACGACTTGCACAAGAGGGCCGGCAGAGACTGGATACGTAGAGCAACAGACCGGGCTCTGTGGTGTATCTTGGGAGAGGCCTATATCCAGCAGTGGACTGCAACGGGCTAATGATGATGATGAACCTATGTTATTATCAAAGATGGCACAAAACCTCATTTTTACAAATTATTGTATATTTATTAAAACTTCATACTCAAAAATTACAAATAACATTTATTCGAGAAGAAAAACAATACTTCACTCGATTGAATTCTTGGAATCGAAAACCTGAACGTGAAATGTTTGAAGTCAGTATATCCTGTACGATGTAAAGCGAATTAATATTTACATGTAGCAGTGAACAAACAAACCCTGTACTAAAACTGAAGCTTTTAGTCCCAGTTTTATTTAACTTCACTATTTGAAACACGAAGTAATATCCGGCTCTCGTGCGTTTGAAGCATAACAGTTTACTATAGACATCAATGCTGACTTGATGTTATTAAAACTGATTCATGTGTAGAATGGGTTTAATAATACAATTAACAAAACCAGTAGAGAAGTTACAATTCCTCTTTTCTCTTAGCAATCTTTTTTAAAGCCGTACGCATCGATATCAATGTTACACTAGATAAGACATTCAGTACAAAAAATGTGTCCCACCTACTTGCGGTGCATGCACCACACGTGAATCAGTTTGCTTCGTTACAGTGACAGTGCAGTACGCCTTATCGCATACGTTTAAAAGTAATAAATGTTTCGCCGTCAAACCGAAAGCAAATCGTCTGAAGTTACAATATTTTAATAAAATACCAGGTAAGTGATGTAATATTGCAGTGTGCTTTTAAAATACGGGGGCACTTTATTTCTTTGACGTGTCTCGTCTATCGGTAGATTATAAGACAATGGCCGGACGACTGTGATTACGGTTGAGAATGAAAATATATAAGTACCTATCTAATACAATTGTAGGTATTTATCTCTCCCTGGTTGATACAATCACCCTATCCTGACTGACTCGGAAAGAATTCTGGCTGGTGTTATGGCATGATTTCGGTGGATCTGATTAATTCCATACTAGTCGCTATTGTCAGCCACGAAAATTCCATAATTTAACATATGGTGATTAGGAAAGGCCCAAGCACTCGTTCGATATCGTATTTGGACATCCTTCCGGCATTGACTAGAACATATTTCGTTCACCTTTGTATTTTCAAGTAGGGAATCCGTGGATTTATCAATGTTGTTATTGCGCCCGACTGTACGTCTGTCCGGGTACAATCCTCTGAAATCGATCCTCTTTGGAATTGTTTGTGAAGTGCTTCGCGATGTAATGATCAATTACTGCGAGAATTTGCATTGTAGCACCGCTTTATACTGTTCTCCTGTTATTTCCTATTTCTACTTTTACTTTTTCCCTTTCAAAGTTTCTATTTTAATTGCTGCGTTCATCGTTTACAGTTGGAGATAATAACTGCAAGCCTTGTTCAGTAATGCTTCTTTGTAACTATTTGATCTAAATGCTGCGACTGGATGGAAATGAAAAACGTCCGTGCCTTTGTGAGTGACTTGGTTTATGTGTTAATAAAAACGTTTGATTCAATTACAGTTCCTTGGGTTTTGAGTTTTATTTTTATGGATATTACGGACTTTTAAATTGTTTATGATTTAGCTTAAATTAAAACAATAATTTTTATTAATGCAGTGATTTGTAAAGTTAAATGATTTCTTCAATTTTTTAAAGTTTGCCTTAAGTTTATTAAGTGAGTATCGTTGGATATTAAAAAAGCATTACACAATATTTATACCCGACTACTAGTACTATTAAATTTATAATCTGATGTTATGCAGAAATACCAAGAGCTAACTTGATAGTGTATGAAGCTTATCTGTGTCAGCCTTATGTGTCAGTGCTCGGCACAGATTTCCCTCACATTATGTGACGGGGCTAGGATTTTGGCAACCCGCTGGCCAGATGCGGATTTGTGGCTTGTTCCGGTATTAGTGTATATCTAAGTGCTTTGTAACCGCCTCACAGTGAATCCGACTGATAGTGGCTATCGGAATTTCGTAGCAGTATTTGAAACGAGAATTTAAATAATTAAATGAATTAATTTACGAGAATACATTTAAATTTGAGACTGATAAACACTACGTAGATGTGCCAGAATAAAAAAAAAATATTTTCTTTTATTGTTTAAATTTAAAATTAACAATTTACAGTATTTTAAGCCTTGCCCTATTTTAGTATTCTTATAACACTTTCTTACACACTGCACTAAGTGTTGTAAGAGTTTTTAAGGCGCTTAAAATCGTAGGACTTCTGTCTAGACATCAGCTTAATGCACTCCAAACAAATATTAGTTCTCCTATTATGTTGAGATAATCAGCTGCTAGTGTGTGCTGTAAGCAGCTTTCAAAACCGATATTTGTAATAAACGGTTGCTACGCTCTCGTGGTTTTGTAATGTAATCTGAAGCTAAGCTCGTAATCCTGTTATTATGTTTCATGTTACTGTTTCGCGTCTTTTGTTAACTTTGTTGTAGTGTTTTGTACACGATGAGTATACATATACAAGTACAATATATGATTTTGTAAAAATTTTCGTTTTATATTTTAATGCATTTTTTTTACGAAAACCATCTAAGGAGAACGTAAGCGTTTCATTTAACCGATTGATAAAAATATATATTTTAAAGGTTTTAAAATCTCAGCTGAAACTCAAGTTATTCTTTTATACCTTTCTCTAATTTGCCTGAAATTTTTGTTTCATTTTATACATAGTATTATCGAAGTATAAATTGCCTAGTTTCGACCAAAGCGGGACCGGCTTAACCCACTCTCGGAGGCGCGGGTGGACTGTTTGACTATGATTAAATTAATAATTTCCAACCTCTACATTGATTCCAAATATTAGGATTTAATATAAGCTTCTTGCTAATAACAAGGCTTGTCCTAAATTTTCATTTGCGCTCAAATTAAGAGCTTCGGTCTTTTGTTGTCTTTTGTTGTCAAAATAGAGTTATACAGGGTATATCCAGACTGCGACCGAAAACGAAGCCGGGTGGTAGTATTAGTGACTACAGACACAATGCAACAAGAAATTTCGCAACAAATATCTTATATATTTATAATTTTTACTCACTGTCGTATTTGGGTGATAAATACATAGTTTCCTAAAATAATTATGGATATCTTTTTATTTTTAAAGACGTTACGGTATTTAAGGGTTTAAATTAATATTTTTGCAAAAACTAGGTATTTATCACCTAAACAACATTTTTATAAAATTGCAAAAAGCAATATGTCGCTTGTTTTGCGAAAATTTTAGTTGCATTGTATGTAACCACAAAAAATTACCACCTGCCTTCGTTTTAGATCGCAGTCTTGATATACCCGGTATATTATCAACCACAGTGTGATAAAATTGGATTTGTAGCGTCCGTGAATATTCTATAAAGACCGTATTGCAGTTACCATCTGGTCCAACTCACTGGAGTAGCTTAGTATCTTGTGCCGACATTGTGTAAGCTGATGTCATAGTATTAAGACTTTACTATTATAGAAGTTGCATATTAAACGGACGTGCCTATCAACCGATCTTTCAATTAATACAAGAAATTGAAAATGAAAATAATTTATTGAATCCATTAAAATGTTCAACATTATTTAGATTCATATTTTGAACTACCACCCGGTTCGGAAAGCGGTTTTCACTAGAGAAGAACGAGCAGAAACTTTTGTGTTGCTCTTTTCAATATAGTGATTATTACAAAAATTACAAGTTGTTTTAAATTAGAGCAGTTAATTAATAATAACTTATAATTTGAAAGTAAGGTGGTATATTTTTAATACGAATATGATACCGCCAAGGTACCGCCATATAAGGTTATTAATAGTGCTAGTATAAAACAATACAGTCTGTCTAACGCAAAAAAAGTATTTTTCTAATAAAATTAGTATTAAGATTGTTAATACATAACATCATTAAGTCTGATAATTAGAACGTATTTGCACACTCAATGGTCTAGACTTCAAACAACAGTCAAAGAACAATTGCTAAATGAAACGATAATATCTCTGTGTACTGAAACACATTAAAGGGTTCTCGATGGTTCTGAGATCGGATTCACTTTGCATAGCACTTGAAATTCAAATGGTGCAGTTCATATTGAGCCTCCCCCTTAGCTAAGTGCCTACTGGTTGCCATGACAACCGTGTCTGCAATGCCCCGGCCGTTTTAATTCATCGCAGATACAATTTTGTGTCAATGGAAATTTTGAAATGGAATTTGTTTCAGAGGACATTTTTCGGAGTGCGTTTATTGTTTTCGAGTGTTACTTTGTGTGCCATCAGACATTGATACTGTAGAGTTTTAGACCTTAATTATACCTATACAAATAGCTGGCTTAAGTTTAACAATGAATAAATTTTCACACTAAAAATTAGTACTTTAGCCAAGAATCAATGCATTTGATGCCTTTGTTTTATTTAAAGCCGAGCACAAGCCCGTTTGTTTAGCTTTCACGCTTTAAATTATTACTCAACCGATCATTATTAAATATACATAATGAAGATCAAAAGATAACAGGGGCTGTATGTCACCCTAAGGGTTGTTTATACAGTACATCATTATAATAATAAGTGACCTTTAGGACAAAATGGCATATGGTCATGACTCTATACAAAACTAGGTAGGTACTATATTTTTTTGTTGCATACTTTCGATTCCAATTAAACATTTTGCTTCTATATAGAAACAAATACACATGTGTATTTACTCTCTATGCACCCATTAAATGGAAAATCCGAACCGAAACCACAACACTAAACTGGAAATTTACCGTCTAAACCCAAGAGACGATGATAAAACGTGTAGTTAATCGGCGATCACTTATTTGAATGTAGTCGATTTACACACACGTAAAACCACAAGCGCCCATTAGTATTTGATAGCGTTGACCATTATCCTAGACTTACCAGACGCAAAACATCAATTCCTGCGAGGACTTGAAAACTCAAAGCACTCTCATTCCATTAAGCCAAAATTACTGAGTGAACCTAAAAAATATCCCGACAATTTCCCAAAGGGTCTGTAGGGCTCAAAAATATTTTTCAGAGTATTTATTTTATAGTTCCCTTTGTTTTATTATGTACATGTTTTACCCGTCCACGTCGCAGGACGAGTGGAATCATGTTACTTTACTGGATTACGTAGAATCCTTTATCTTCGAGTCTTTCATAATGTAATGGATAAATCCAAAAATAAAGGGAACTAATAAAATAATGATCCATGGTAAAAATATCTCTTTTGATTTTGCTTTACTCCCTCTATCAGTATCTCAAAAGCCAGCAACCCTCATTCACCTTAATTACTTGCGCGTTTATAAAGGGCGATTAATACTTGCCATCCATCGCATTATTATGTGCGTCTCATATCTGTTTTTGTTATTATTTATTTAGCTATCCTAGCTCCACAAACGAAATATATCCTTTGATCCAGATAGATGTCCGTTTTACACCCACCCCTTCATTCGGCTTAATGCAACTATAAACCTAAAATCCAGCCACCCGCACAAAAACGACAATCGAATTAGTGAAGGTTTTTATCGCAATCAAATTGTCATTCCGTGCCATACGTCGCATCATTTGACCCTTGGATGTCCCTAAAACTAGCTAAGGACAGTAAGGAAGGACCACGCTCTTTACGATCCTTCGTAAATATCACTGATCTTGTATAAAAAAGATGTTTGTACCGTAAATGCTTGCTTAATAAACCGCTTTTATGACTTATTTAGGTTTTACGATCGGAGTTTATTTCGTGTCATTTTCCGCGAGTATATGAAACGAGATGTTGAAGGCGTTTCTTTTCATTATATAACAGCTGTTAGGGTGTAAAATTTGATTAATGTTTTTATCACCTAACCGGATTTTTCAATTGAGTTTGTAACCTACATTGGCTGGAGTATGATTAAGGCTAAATCCTTTGGGATTGCAGCAGTTTCACATACAATTGACGTGAAGTAGCAGTTTTGATATTGCGATTTTTCTGTGAGTGGGAGTGCTGACCATCATCTCAGTGAAATATGTTAACTTTTATATCATAATAACAGTAATATTTTTATATAATTTGTTATATTCTTTTTTTATAAAAATCACTTAATTTACTACTTACCGTCGTCATTCATTTAATCACATTGTCGTACTCATTATTATACCGTACGACCAATAACGTTCTAATTCGAAAAGTGAAAATGAAAAGCTATATTCGGTTGGAACAGGCAGTTTATACATCAAGATGTATCATGTAAGTATATTTACCGATATTATTGTTATGGCTAAGATAATGAGCTTATTAATTCTTATTTCGATATATTAATATTAATTCAAATGTAGGTAATTTATTAATAAAGGTTCACCGAGGAAAAAGATGGACGTTGATGTTCCAAATTGTTATGGATCTGAATGAATGACGAAATAAGGATATGTGATATTATGTTGATTAAACTAAATATGGTTACTGTAATTCGTGACATATTTGGCATATTTGGCAGTTGGCATATTTTATGTATAATCCTGAAACAGTGGTTCAACAAATACTACAATAATATTCTAGCAGATTCAAAGTGACCTAACCAAGGGCATTTATTGGAAGAGTTAACTCATGTATGGCAGTCTCTATCCATCTATTCAGCCACAGGAAGTCCAATGCTGTACATAGGCCTTCCCCAAGGATTGTGGCAATCTGCTCATAATAAATCATTTTTGCATAGAAATCCTAATATTACAATAAAATTAACACACATTCCACAAATAAATCACTAAACAGACCCACAAGGCTGGCAAAACAAAAGGAATTACACATTAGAAGCGGCAGTAAATGTGTACATTTATTCCGAACCGTTGCGTCGGCGAAAGGAGACTTTTTTCCAATAGGATGTAAATAACCCTCCCATTTGACAACCTCAAGGGCTTGAAAGCAATCTAGGGGCCTACTATTTTTCTTTTGAACATACAAAGCAATTGTGAGCGGTTATTGCCATCAGTGGAAATAGGTGTAGCCTCGCCATATTGAACCGTTTTTTTTCTATTCAAAGCACATGATAGACAAACATGTATTATAGCTAATCCTTTAGGGAACATAAAGCAACGGATACTTTTGTGATCGCGTTTTTGTTACGGAAAACGGTATTGTTACGAAATATTTTTTCTCATTCAAAAGGCGTTTGTGTTTGGTTTACGGAATTTTTTCGGTGAGTAAAATACGTATTTACTTTTACCTTATCAGTTTCGTGATATTGGTGAATTTGACGATTTTTGTTTATCTAAGGTACACAGTATATGTGCCACAAAATAAGAAGACGGCATTGGAACGATTCCCACACAAAATGATTTAGTTCATGATATATCCGTTCTGGGTGTGTTTGAACCAATAAGTCCCAGTCAATTTCTGATATCAACGAAGTTTGCGCTGTTATTTGCCCGCATACTTTCTAGTATACTACTGCAAACTCAGACTTGCACAGTTATATTGTTACATGTGTGGCGGCCATTACTCTGTATAAAAGTGTTCAATGAAAATCTTTCAGATGACTTAAATTTCAAAGATAAAGAAGGTTGCGTCCAATTGTATTTTTATTGAGAAAGTCTGACCTTAGTATACGAAGCTAATGTGTTTAATCATGCTCAAAAGATCTTAGTGCCCTTCTAAATGTGTCCTATGAGAAATCACTATGTTTCTCGTGGTACAGTTATTTTGTGTCGTATTGGGGTTTTATTTCTGTCATCTTATAGGAGTCGTTGTAAATGAAACATTGCACATTTTGCTGATAGAAAACTGCTAGAGTGACTCCGACGTGGACTATTTCCTACCCTTATTATCATTAATTATTGGTCTTTTGACCAACACATCCCACATTGGTAGACCTAAAGACATGACATTTGAACAGCGGCACAAAACGCAGTAAAAACGGATCATGAAATTTGGTCTTAGAAGGGTTAAATAGATAGCAACTTGCGCGTAAGTTGATTATTATTAAGTAACGAATACAATCTATAATATAGTTATTATTTATTTTGTTTATTAAATCCTTTTTGCACTATACAGAAATACAAGTAAGAATTTACATAGCAGCAATAATAGTACAAGTGGCGGGCTTATCACACTAGGCAATTTCTTACAGGTAACCATGGGATGGATACATAAATAGGGTCTTACGGTCCACGTGAGGCGATTAAAAACTTCATCGGGCACAGGGTTAGCTAGTAATAAATAACTATATCTACTCCCACGCGTCACATCCAGCACATAGAAACGCTTACCTCAACCCTCAACTGCCGATACGCGCAACTAAGCGCCTTAACCCTCCTCCTTAATGCACGGCCGTCCATTTTTCTAGACAGGCCGGTCGATTCAGCCCAAACATCAGTAAATCTTCGGCAGGGACACTTGAGAAAGCTTGCACAGGTTTGATAAGATAATTCTAAAGAAGCCTTATTTTAAAATCTTTTCTTGGAAAAGTGGACTGTAGCTACGATGTAACAGATGGTAAATAGTATTATTTATACGGAGTATCGGATGAACAAAGGAAGTCATATTCTCTCATTTGAAAAATAAACACAGTATTGTATAATCAAAGTGGGAATGGTGTTGTTTTAATTAATTTAGTGTAATTTGCATTGGGGCTGAATATATAAGTTTCATATTCGTTTAATGTAGTCTTTCACGGCAATGTATAGTTGTAGGAATATAACTTTAACACGCTCTTACGTAGAATCAGTGTTACATGTTTGTTTGTTTCATAACAAGATTTGAAATTGGCTTTGTTGGCAGGGAGATTATTTGGCAAATTACAAATCTAGTATAGGGATCATTCTCCTAATTAGAAACCGGTCCTATCGAGGATTTGCTATCTCGGCCTAGTGTTTTCCAATTGACTAATTAGTCCATAAGCGATTATATATACATAGCGATTATGCTATGCGTCTCTATCATGAACATAAAAATATACTTTTAGGCAGCGTTCAAAATATCCGAATAGATGTAACTGGTAAGCATGCCGAGTGAGAAATAAAATAATGTTACCTTTTTATTAATTTGCCTGGTAGATATTAAACTTCCACTTTATTAAACTTTAACAAATATTTTGATCAGTCTAAATATTTTCAAACAAAGCAAATAATATTAGATAAATATATTTTAAATAAATCGTTTCGGTTAGAGGATGTTTGCGCAAGGAAACTATTATTTCTTTGTCATGCTCTTATGACGCACTATTCAATTTGAAACACTTATTCAATTCTACATACAAGGTCATGGGTAATTCCGAACGTCGGTCTTCTCTATTACAAATGAATATAGCATACATATTTGTTAAAAATACGTTATGAAACTACTGTATGAACAAAATGTACTGAACACCATAAATTAAACATTGAGGTTCGATATTTTATTACAGCGATTTATGTGTTTGTATGACTGTGGTCTCTGAGGAATAGTCACTAAGATGACAATAGAATAAAAATAGAAAACCGATTACCGGGACCTTTGAAGGGGTTGAACAACCTACCTCAAACTAACACCAAAACTTCTCCCCACCATGCCAATGCTATTCGTAATTTACAGTATTACAAGTGCCTCGGTGGCGTAGTTGTGCTACGGTGCGATTACTGAGGTCTCGGGTTTGAATCCCTTCGATTTTTCTATTCATTTTCAGCCCAGAGTCAGGACTTTGTGCCCGATATGGCGATAGGCTCTCCCCCTTTTACATCGTGGGACGGAACATACAAGGCGAAATGTGGGTGTCCTGGTGCCACCTTTGCCTACCCCTTTTGGGATAAAGGCGTGAGTTTATGTATATATTATGTATGTATTACAAAAGATAAATAAAGTTTATTACAACATCTATTACACTAAAGAACAGAAAATATACCAACGATAAGCACTTGAAGGAATATATAGAGGAAATTACGCGTCACTACCGGAAATCTGTATTCAAAAATATCTTAGATAACAATGCTATCGAGTATTCAGAGTATGATTGCAAGAAGCCCAAGGAAAAATAATCTAAAGCCAACAAGGCTTTATCGGCCATTTCCTTTAAATCGAGGTGCTCGTTCACATATTCGAACGTAAAGAACTGGTTTTGTGTCATTTTCTCTACCGTTCATATAAAAATGTTTCGTGCGTTCGGTTCACGTTGAGGCGATTATACTTGGCAATTTCAGTTTATGGAAATAGGCTTTTAGCACGACTGTCTTGACGTGGGTACCTTATTTACACCCAGATATTTTTCGGGTCTAGCTTCGGAACGTGAATTTCCATTGTACATACCTAAAATCTATAGTTAATGTGGCAGGCAAAGATTTTATATAAAGGAAAAATGAATTTCTTTGGTAGAAAGGGGTGCTTTTTGTGACCCGTGTCATGTGCCTGAAATTACGTTGACGTAAATTACATAATTCGGTCTTTTAGCACTATGCTTAATAGAATCGAAAATCTTAAAAGAAAATAATATAAGTTTTGTTGACAATGTTTAGACTAAAGTTTGAAGGGTCAATCGAGCTGTATTGTGATAGACAAAACCAATGAAAGTAACATTGAACTAGTAACATAGGCGTTGCTTTATAATTCATGGTATTGTTTGGTTTTGCTACTGTCCATGAGCGGTCATATCGCTTACCATCAGGCGAATGGCATACTCGTCTCGCTATTTATCGCAATAACAAAAAATATGATTAATGTCACGTTTTGCGGATGAGTAAACTTCCCGAAGGACGAACAATTTAGGTTGACACTTTCTATTCCCCTCTAGCTTTCCTTATCATTAGCACCACATCTGTTGTAGTTGTTGGCAACACTGGGCACTTAACATCAAATGAGCTGCATGGAAAAATGTAGGCAGATGAAGTGCAATAGCTTTCGAACCTAAGTTCATTCTAAATAGCATGACATTACATTAAACATAGAATATTATTTCGAATTTTATTTCCCGTAAGAAAATGCTCGACCTTTAATAGACTTCGATCCATCCATAAATTTTCTTTTAAGAATAGTAAAGAATTTCAACTAAAAAGTATCATAAAATTGTCGCAAGTTACAGGTCCAACAAATTACAAACACCTGTTCTGTGACCTACGTCGCTTTAAATAAAAATAAAATGTTGTTTAGCTAAGTCTGTGACGGCGAACTTCAGGCACTTATTCTCGACCGGTCACTGAATTTTCTTAAGGCTCTTGTTATCTGCGGAGGTGGAGACACCCATTAAAAAATACTTTTTCTTTTATTATTTTTACTTAATTGCTTCGCAGCAACGTAATCTCCTTAAATGTTGCGATGAGAAAAATTCTGAAATTAATTTTGTCGGATCTCATTAGAGTAACGCTTTGTATTTGTGTCGTACGATGTTATATACTTGAGAAGTTATCCTTATTGATGTTCGTAAGGAAAAATACTCGAAGAATATTTTTTGCTACTGAATCGAACGATAATAATATTTGAAAAAATAAATTGGAAACTTAGATTAAACAAAGCAAAAATCCTGTGATACAAGATTTATAATATAATTATTATTAAACTTTATTTTTTACGAACTGCATATTATTTTTCTCTTCATGCGGTGAGTGAAAATCTTTCAAAATCGAATGGCAAAAATATTTCTCTTCATCTTCTTCAGCCTATATATTATCCGACCAATGACCAATTTGTCTTACTGTAGATAAATGCATTGGTCATTATGAAAATATTAGCTAACGTCTTCAAAAGCCAAATGACAATTGATATCAGATGCACCAGTAATAGAGGAAATATCACACTGAGGACGTCTTATCAATCCAACCATAAATCCTACGAAATGAACAATAGTACAAATCAAGATTATGGCAATTCATGGCGAGCTAACATCAAAGCGGCTGGCGAGCGAGCGATCATATCGCTTCCTTAATGGGTGCAATTTTGCTATTTCAATCAAACGTAACATTATCCGAGAAGCCTATTGGACTAAAGGACTTGTGATTGCCTAAACGGGCATGTGCTTAGCGATAATGGAATATTACATTTATTACTTCAATTAAGTAAAGTATTAACTGTATGAGTAATGGTAGATGATCTCCAGCCACCGTGGCGTAGTTGGTTAGACGTTGGCTGTGAAACGAGAGGCCGTGGGTTCGATCCTCGCACCGAGAGAAATGTTTGTGCGGCCCACAAATATTTCTTTCGGGTCTGGGTGTTTGTGAGACCGAAAAGTCTCTCGTAGTTCTGATACCTACGACACAAGACTTAATTGATCTTAGTGTGGGGTCAGGACTATGTACGTGACTGGTGGGTGTATTTATTATTTATTATCTCATCATCGGTCAGCGGAGTCTACAAAAATTGATTGTGTAAAACTGTTTCCAAACTTTAAATGTTTCAGTTATTCAAATATTATTATTTCCATTAAATTTAATAACTGAAACTGAAATGAAACAATAATTTCGAGAAATTAAATTACTTATTCGAATAACTAAATTGAAAACTAATATTTGAAATAGTTCATATTTCTGTTAATTAATTCCAGTGGCATAAATTCGACCGTTCACTAAACACACATTTTCAATCTCAAGCACCGAAATCATCAAACGAACTCAGCTTTTTTTCACTTCATATCGAAGCGTAATTTGAAATTGTAAATTTTAAATTAGGTCCACTTCGTAACCCTCGAACGCATCTGTTGTTACTTTAGGACCTGCCAACAAAAAAAATGCAGTTGCCAAAGTAATTTGCTTTGTTGCCAAGCAAAAAGTTGCCCAATTAACGCGAACTTGCCTTAATTTCAACTGTTTGTGATTTACTGAACATCGCGACGTAGCAGTTACCAGTTTTTGCTTTTGCACAACAAACCTCAAAGCTGTAGGCTTTCACTTCCTGATCCAGTGCGTGAGGGATAATCAACCCTTTCGCAAGGGTGTGCGGTGTGAATTATTCACGACGTTACTTTAAATCGATCCCTTTACATCTGTTAGGGTGGGACCCTAATAACAGGTACATTTTCGGTTTTTTGGCTGTGAATAAATAACATGCAGATTTTGATTTCCATTTTGTGTTTTATATTGTGCTTCAATTAAAAAGTAAACAATGGTATATGGTTTATTGTTGAGCAAAATGTTAATAGTATTCGGTGTTTATATTATACAGTTCTCAGGGAATCTAGAAATAATATTAGTACTTTCATGCTTTATGTCATACGTATTATTGGAGCTAAACATGAGCTGTAGAAAAAAATATAATCTTCACATAACACCTTTTAGCTCAATATTTTGTGTCATTCTTTGCTGCGGAGGGATGTGAACAATTTCCAACTCCTTGTTTTTTCTTTCTGATAAATTTCGATGCGGGTTAAAGACAAGTTAGTGTCCGCAACGGTCTTACCGAGCTTCGGTGCTCGATGTCAATTCTTTGCGCTTCACTGTTGATCTTGGCTGACAGGAGGTGCAGTATATGGGTGGGAGAGTTTCTTTGTTATTAGATGTATGCCGTTTGTAAAGAGAACAATAATTCAAAAAATAATAACACTTATTAGTCCAACATTTTATATTTAGTATCGCTCAGACTATTATAATTAATTGTAGTCTTATTTTTGTTATTAATTTTTGTAATGTCGACACTGTAACGTTAAATCCCAAAATAGCTTTTTGATGAAATGTCTATTTCCATAAGAAAATATTAAGGCGTAATA
The DNA here is from genome assembly GCA_949752805.1 of Deilephila elpenor. Taxonomy (NCBI): domain Eukaryota; kingdom Metazoa; phylum Arthropoda; class Insecta; order Lepidoptera; family Sphingidae; genus Deilephila; species Deilephila elpenor. The sequence goes on along the minus strand of OX457107.1, from coordinate 7,810,970 downwards.
ACTTAATACAAAATATTTATAAATACCTGAATATATATCTCAAGGGATCGTCGCCGTCGTCTCAATTAATTTGTACGTAATACTAGCGCCTTGTCGTGACTTCACACGGGTGATATTATTTTATTAAATAATATGTACATAATTAAGGAAAAAGAAATGAAATACAATGTATTGATTAACAAAAAGTAAATTACACTACACTTCTTACCATTAACTCTTAATCATGAATATATCAATAACAAAAACGCTTTATGTAACTTCATATTGACATATATGTTAGCTTGTTTTTATTATTAAACCTTTGTAACTGGTATTTTATTTTTATTTTATTTTATTAAGCGTACCTGCCTGTTGGGTTCCGGTTTAAAGGTGATTAGAGTCAGACTTATTATTGGACATAATGAGACTTAACATCTTATGCTCAGGATGGCGAGCGCACTGGAATGCCAAGCATTACTTTGTAATTCATGATGCCGTTTGTCTTTTGCTACTGTCCATGAGCGATCATATCGCTTACCATCAGCCGAATGGCATGCTCGTCTCGCCATTCATCGCAATAAAAAAATGCATTAGTTTGATACTATTTATTCGTATTGATTTGTAACAAAACATGTAGTAGGAGGATGCGGGTTCAAACTTCAATCAATCTCTACGCCTACGTAAATATTTGGGTTTTCAACAAATTAGTTTCGGGTCAGAAGGTTGTCGAAACGAAACATTTCCCGTAATTCCTAATATTAGTATTTTGAGATACCAATGTTACTGCGAGTTTAACAGAGTTAGTATATATTATTTTAAAGGTCCTTCGCGTATCTGAGCAACAACTTTCATATTTTCAGGTTAAATAAAACAAACTTTATATATACCGGGTATATCAAGACTGCGACCGAAAACGAAGCCACGTGGTAGTTTTAGTGGTTACAGACACAATGCAGTATAAAGATAATAGTAAAAATAAAAATCATCTTGTTTGGGTAGTAAGTAACTAGTTTTTGCGAAAATAGTAATTCAAACCCTTGCGTACCATTGCGGCTTTTAAAATAAAAAGGTGTGCAACGTTACAACATTTTTAGTTGCATTGTTTTTTTGACAGCTTCCGTGGCGCAGTTGGTTAGACACCGCCTGTGAAACGAGACGCCGCGGGTTCGATCCCCGCACCGAGAGAAATGTTTGTGCAGCCCACAAATATTTCTTTCGAGTCTGGGTGTTTGTGAGACCGAAAAGTCTCTCGTAGTTCCTGATACCCACGACACAAGACTCTATCTTAATGTGGGGTCAGGACTATGTATGTGACTGTTGGGTGTATTTATTTTATTTATTGTGTCTGTAACCAATAAAACTACCACCTGGCTTCGTATTCGGTCACAGTCTTGATATACCCTGTATAACCTCTCATTTCTCATTTAATCCTCTTGTGCTTAATTATTAATTAGCTTTGTTGGTAATGTAAATCTCCGTTGCCTATCAATTTATTTTTTTTGAAATTTCCATAACGCCTTTTGTGTCAGTTACTATATTACAGTTTTTACAAAGCTTTTAGATAATATAATACATTTCGCGGTAATTTTAATTTCGTTTATAACCTTGACGAAATTCTTGTATAAGTAGGATGGCTTCCTTTGATTTCTCGCTTTCATTTCAATCTATTGACTCCCCGCAAAATAAAGGGTGGAATTTTAATCGTGAATTCTCCGATAAGATGCCCGCAGTTTCGATTTGTTTTGCATTTTTGTACTTGGCTGATAGGGAAATGTTTTGTAATTATTTTACTTCAATAATGAAATATGTACTTGTACTCTCTGGTTCGTTATGTATCGAATTTCTTGTGTAATCTAAAGCTATTGTAGCAGCAAATAGATATTTACAATGATTTATCCTGAAGACAGACGTCATTACGTACTCGGTAGGCTGAAAATAATGTAGGTACCACGTAATATTTATAATACCTTACTCCATATTTTGCTTCTAAATATTTACTTAGCGTATTTAGCAACGTTAGACAGTGTTTGGAACGACAAATAACTTAATAAGGGATTTCGTTACAATTTTTCAATTAGCACGAAACACCAGCACTAGAATGTGTTAATCCAAAATTACAATTTTGGTTCACTACTAACATCAAAGGCTGGATCGACCGCAGGTCCGCCGACGAGATGCAAACTAAACCGCATATCTTGTGCGTCGGGCCTAACCTCATTACGCACCCTTGTTTTACGTCAATTTCGCCAACAACACCCCAGAGGGATGCCTCACGCCTCCGTTTGCAGACAAGAAATATATTTACATACACCAATGGAATTGTTAATCAAGGAAGTTATGTGAGAATTTGTCGACAAATAATGTTTAATGAATTGTATTTGCGCTAATTTTATATAAGGGTCTGATGGTTTAATTTTCATTTTCCTCGAATATTTGAAAATCTAGGTGGTTATGATTATCTCGAGTCTGTTGATCGATAAATAAGTGAAACCGCTTGCCAGTCTATGTCTTCGCTCCTTGTCTTATGTGTATGACGAGTCGATCGTAGTTACCGTCTCACATGTTTAATATACTGAGTGACAATCGTGTTTAGTCTGTTAATAATCTGTCTGGACAGCACTGTCCTAGAGCACAGATGTAGTAACTCGGCCGTGACATTATACAAAAATATACTCCTAGTTACGTTGCGTAGATTCTCCACTTACACAAGGGCGAAAGAAAAAAATGTGTGATCGGTAAATATTTTGAATCTGTGGAATAGAAATAAAAAGTTCTTTGAAGTTTTTTATACCCAAACAGTGTGTGTGACTTTTGATGTATTTTTTGCTTTATATATTTTTTGTAGTGGCTGAGATTATACACCAATTTAAGATCAGAGGCAAACACGACTGTGAGAAACCGAGAAATAAAACGAAGCAACTTAAGTGAAGTTGCTTGTTGAAGGTTGAGAGCTGTAAAGGCACAGAGACACCTAAAAAAACGAGACGAAGGCATAAAAACAGCACGTTTTTATAAGTAGTTTTTTTTGTGGCCAATTTTATAATTTGGCTCGCAAAAAAGAATCTTATGTAATATTTTTCTTTAATGTTTTGTTTTGTGAGTGGAATTCTAAAGGCCCAGAGATCCTTACCCTCCCTCTACTCTTTTCTATATTTCATCCATTATCTTTCAAAGGCTGGCAAGCACACAATAAGAATGCTCAATTAGTATGGTACCAGCGATTATAGGTGTCGGCGACAACTTAAGAGCATACAAGATGCTTTCGCCATTTTTTAATATGATGAATAGCGAGACGGCGAGCCTTTCGCCTGGTGGTAAGCGATACGACCACTCATGGAGAATAGAAAACCAAACAACACCATGAATTACAAAGCAATGTCTGGCTTTCTGTTGTGCTCGCCATCCTGAGAAATAAGATGTTAAGTCTCAATATGTCCAGTAGTTACCCTGGCTACAATGTCCTTCAAACCTGGACATAATAGTGCATTTACACTGCTGTTTGGCGGGAGAGATAGACATTGCGATGGTACCCAGGCGGCCTAACACAAAAAATCTCCGCCACTATTATTTGTATACAACTTTAAAGACACGAAAGTACTTGCCGACAAAAGTCAGTATTTAAATTAAACAACGTCCGATTTAAAAACATTCCGAATGGAGTAGTTTCCGTTCAACTATTTCCGTTTTATTTTCAAGCGACTTGCTTTCACGGTGCGTGAAAAACTTGAGACAGTTTCATCTAGATAAAAATATTTAGTATTCATAGTATGTTCCTTTGTAATGGATATTTCATTATACATGAGCTGTTATGACGTAATGGATAAGATTTCTTAATGAGGGTGAAGGGAACGGCTCATTCTAGCGTGTAATGAGTTTTTAGGATGTAATATCTGCTGTATTTTTAGGTCATGCATGCATAATGTGCGTTTATGACATGACGGGTGAATTTGTTAAAATCTACAAAGGAATAAAACCTTAATGTGTGTTGTAAGATTTAAAGTATTTAATGCGCATGAGAATAAAGGGTATTAATTTTTTGAAGCTTTGATATATTAGAGTTGGATGTAATTTTTTATCTTCTATACATATAATAAAAATGTAAATGGTCGATGTCTGTACATGGAAGATATTTAAGAAATTTCAACGCGGGGTGTCTTTATAACAGCAACAGAATCCAAAACAATTTTTTTTAGAATTTTTGTCTGTCTGTCTGTCTGTCTGTCTGTCTGTCTGTCTGTATGTTTGCTTGCGCATCACGCAAAAACTACTGCACCAAATGAGATGCGGTTTTCACAGTTGTATTGCTGCAGGTTCAACTTAAAAACTGGTATATGTTGCATTTGCATACAGGGTGTTTCTTTTTGTTTGCTTGCACATTACTCATAAACTACCGCACCAAATGAGATGCGGTTTTCACAGTCATATTGCTGCAGGTTCAACTTAAAAACTGGTATATGTTGCATTGACATACAGGGTGTTTCTTTTATTTTGCTTGCACATTACTCATAAACTACCGCACCAAATGCGATGCAGTTTTCACAGTAATATTGGTGCACGTCCAATTTGAAAACTGGTATATATTTTATTTATAGACAGGGTGTTTCTTTTTATTTACTTGCGCATAACGCAAAAACTACAAGACGAAATGAGATGCGGTTTCACAGTTATATAGGTACAAGTCCAACTTAACAACTGGTAAATGTCTCATTTACATACAGGGTGTTTCTTTGTATTATGGAAGATAAATGAGAAAAACTAATATTCCCCATATTGACACTGGATTAACACTCAGGCTACATTTTATCCAGATAAATTAAGTGTTCCCGTGGGATGAGGACGGAAATCCGATATATTTGTTACTTTTTATACTCAAAGGGATGCGATGGGCGTGGATTACATACCTTGAGTGAGAATGAGATAAGACGGGCGGGATATAACGGGACGGGACGGGACGGGATGAGAAATACCAAATAATCTATACATGTATATTTTTTTAAACAAAGTTAATCACGCAGACGAAGTTAGCGGGCAGAAGCTAGTTCTGTATAAATACTTAATTCAATTCCCTTTCATTTCAGACTTGTCCTCAAAAGAAAATCTTTGAAAGATGAAACCAGCATAAGTATTTATGATTTTATAAAGAAGAGTAGTTTTTCTTTCAATTCAGCAAATACACTATACCAGTGATGTTTACCCATGGACTTCTATAACATAGAGATACAGTACCTACAGTACTTCAATTTATTAAAATCACACTAAAAAAACCATTAAGTACACACACAAATCAGAAATTACACCGTATTTGAAATATTCAAATCCTCCAAAACAAAATCACAGATATTAGCCGCTTTGATCTTTATGTTAACAAAATTGCCCGGGGCACTTAAATTTATCATTCAATCAATAATTTAGTAGGTGCGTATCGTACCCTCATTATTCAGAAAGGGTTAATAATCAGATAGATATGAAAATCGCTTAACCCTTCGCATACACGACAACTACTATTAATATTTAATAGGTGTGTAATTGTGTACCTCCAGGGTTTACGGAAAGGTCCTTCATTTAAAATGGGTTAGTTAATCCGGGATATAAAGTTACATTATTATGAGGATATAACGGTAAGTGCGTGGTGGCCTGTTGGTAACGGACCAGACGCGGCTGCCTACATGTTCACGGTGGTCGCGGGTTCAAATCCCAGGGCACACCTGTGACTTTTCGGAGTTATGTGTGTATTGATAGTCAATCACCACGCACTTTAACGGTGAAGCAAAACATCGTGAGGAAACCTGCATACCGTAGCGATTTTAAAAGAATATCTACGGTATGTAAGTCCGCCAACCCGCACTAGGCCAGCGTGGTGGACTATATGGCCTAACCACTCTCAATCGATTCTCTCGATTGTAGAGTAGGCCCGTGCCCTGCAGTGGGACGTATATGGGCTGAAATAGATAACGGTATGCTTTGGAGAAATTGTATTTTACTTAATTTGTTTGAGGCTGCGCCGGAGCGTGCTTACTCGCGTTCGGCCCTCGTTCTCCGTACACCTCAATCTTTAGTCACCCATTTTATTGTGGAGGGAGAGGACAAGTATTTGTTTCTTTCATTGTTTTCGATTCTAGTTAAAGACAAGCTAGTGTCTCTAACAGAGGTGTCTCAAGTCTTCATTACTAAGTTTCAATTCTTTCCGCACCACTCTTGATCCTGACTGAGAGGAGTTGCAGTGGACGGGAAAGTCTCAGAAAAAGGCGTTCCCTGTCCCGCGCCTTGTTAACCCGTCCTGCAATTTTTTGACTTGAGGAGAGCTCTTAAGCTCTCTTAAGTTTTGGTACCTCAGGAGGGGCCCAAGTGGTACGTCGGTATGTCGGGATTCACAATGTTTTTTGATGTCTTGCTACTCAACTAGGCCAGATATCGGAAAGCTTAAGAAAGAAATAAAAATAAATAAACCAAGACAGTTCCTAGTCTTTTTATTTTCTTGTAGGTATCTTAATGTCTTGTAGGTATGTTAATGAATTTATAAATTAATTAATAAATACACCCAACAGTCACATACATAGTCCAGACACTGCACTAAGATCGAGTCTTGTGTCGTGGGTATCAGAAACTACGAGAGCCTTTTCGGTCTCACAAACACCCAGACCCGAAACAAATACCTGTGGATCACACAAATATTTGTTTCGCTTCACAGACAGTGTCTAACCAACTGCGCCACGGAGGCTGTCAAATATTATATTTTTTGCAATCTTATTTATTTATATAGTCCACCACGCTGGCCTAGTGCGGGTTGGCGGACTTACATACCGTAGAAATTGTTTAAAATCGCTACGGTGTGCAGATTTCCTCACGATGTTTTCCTTCACTAGGAAAACGTGGTGGACTATATGGCCTAACCACTCTCAATCGATTCCCTCGATTGTAGAGTAGGCCCGTGCCCTGCAGTGGGACGTATATGGGCTGATATAGATAGATATAGATTTATTTATATCCTGTAATGTTAATCTTCTGAGAATTTGAGTTACAGAACGAAATATATCCACTAGTTGCGGAAACCCTAAAGATATATCTTTCGCGGTATGTCGCAGTGATCTTCCAAATGCAGATGCATTAGCGTGGGACGGTAAAGAGAATTCTTGAGGAGATGCCTAAGTGTTTGCATTAGATATTGAGTTTCGAGATGTATTCGTCGGTTTGATCAGTGTCTGAATATATTGGGTTACGGTTTAGTGGAAAATATGAGCTTTTGGCTGCTTCAAACTGTACGAGTATATCTTTTTTAATTTTCAAATATTTGTTGCAATGTACTGTAACCGTACTGCAGATTTTTTTAGTATATTAAGCATATATTAAATAAATATGTAATTAGAAAAGAGAAAAGAAACCTGCCTTACTATCGCGAATCAACAGTATACGAACATAATAAAAAAAGAGTTTAAATATTCTTGCATTTAAATATTATCTTTGTTTTCAACAAAGCTAAACTTTGTGGAGGGAAACTAATAACAATGTACAGCCATAGAGTTACAGCACATGTTCTAGTGTTTAAAGAATCAGATGTTCATCATTTATTTCTTGTTTTGCGTAGTTTTTCCTCATTAAAGGTTATGATGTTTTGTTACAAACAAACATTTATTAATTAGCATTTTCACATTTTTGAAGTTACACTTACATTGAGACTAGACGTTTGGAAATTTATGAGAGTAAAATTTTACAATGATATCGACATGAAGTAAGCTGTTTACTGTCGGTCTAAGTTATGTGCCAACTTGTAACTATATTCAAAGTAGTTTCTTAAATATTCATAAATCTGCAACACGTGTTTTATATCAGTGGAGAAGAAAAAAAAGTTCAATGTAACAATATTAAACACAACATAAATTCGTACTCACAAAACAATTTAAGCATCAAAACACGCGTTATATTTCATGCATTACAGCTCAGTCGAAATCTGCTCTTTCATATTCAAAATCAGGTGGGATTTTAAAATACGGTCTGCATGGAACCGCGAGCCAACACGACAGCTGTTAGAAATCCCCAAAGAAACAAAACTAAACGAACCACCAGTTTTTTTCTTCAGTTATTTTGAAATGGTCGTTTTCACGCCGCCTAGGATTTTAATTAAAGTTGTCGAGGCACGATACCGGCCGTGTCCGTTTGAAAAATTCATTAAAATCCTTTACCGAGAATTGTGTAAACAACTGATATATTTTACCCTTTAAGCGAATCCAAAATCGTTATTTATGATGCGCTGTGACCGCAAATTTAGTAAGCACGTGATTTATTCGACGACAGTGTGAGCTGACGCGCAGTTTCTGTAATGATTTTGGATACAATATACGTAAATGTACATAGTACATATATATCGTGTCGTCGAACGTCGCGGTTAGGTTCGTGCAATTGAAGGGTGTTATCCCCAGCAGTGGTCTATGGTTCGACAATAATAACGATGACATACGTGGTGTAATGAAACGATAAACGAGCAAATAAAGTAGACTCGATTTTTAAAAGCGACAATAACGTTAACAGTGATTTTGAAATTTAAATTAACTGTATAACTTCCTTTACATAAACTCACGCGTTTATCCCCGAAGGGGTAGGCAGAGGCGCCATCAGGACACCCACATTTCGCCTTGTATGTTCCGTCCCACGATGTGATAGGGGGCGAGCCTATCGCCATATCGGGCACAAATTCCTGACTCCGGGCTGATAATGAATAGAAAAATCCAATATCACTTTGCCCGACCCGGGACTCGAACCCGAGACCTCAGCTTCGTAACCGTACCGTTATACAACTACGCCACGGAGGCAGTCTTTCGTCATAACAACTTTCTTTTGTCATAACATATTCTATCAAAAACTTCTGCAATACGCAAAAACTGCCATGACAATCGGGTTATAACCAATTAATTTATGTGGAAGCATACATAACATACAGACTAATAGTCTTTCCTTTTTTTGATATCGTCTAAAAAACGAAAAATATGTGCCTATCGCAAACCTTCGTGTTTTTCAAGAAATTTTTCCTCCATTTATTTTTCCCTATGTAATAGTGCCCCGAAACCGTTAATTTACTTCCAACACCCATAAATTGATAGCATCGTTAATGTCTTCGGCGTGGCCGAATGAGTTTTCAATAGCCGTAGTCGGGGATTAAGTGGATAACCAGCACGTTACGATCGTATAAACAGAATCTTCATTTGGCTAAAACTGGGTAACTCATTACCATTTAGGCTCGGAAACGGGCCGAATATTAAACAGGGCGGGGATTATAGGTAGGTATCCGAGGTGAGAATTGAATTAGATATGTTGCAGACAGTTTTCAAACACGGCAAAACTAATATTGACCGGTCTAATTGAAAGATGGGTTGGCTGACAATATTTTTATATTAGCCCCTATTTTCGCTGTTCGGTTAACATAAAATCCGTGTTTTGTGTCAGGAGTTTCCTTGTGTGTTGTTGTATTATGTGTGGCTGGTCGATTTCTGTGGCGTATTAGGCAAGTAGCCAGCTTGTTTAGTTACCGCCCCGGGAACAATTTCGTGCCTTCTAATACTTATTTCAGTCCTGGAATTTTTTGCACTAAATGTCAATTGGATGCGTAAAGCAGCCGAGCGGGCTCTGTGGCGTTTCTTTGGAGAAGCCTATGTCCGACAGTGGACTGCAACAGGCTGATGATGATGAAATGTTAATACAAGTAATTTCTGCTACTTTTCTGACTTTTATACACAATGCTTTTGTAAATAGAAATATTTTTATGATAAATATACAACAACACGGGTAAGCTCCCAAATTGATCTCACAACTGTATTACATCATTCAACACACATTTTTATTGGCAATGTTTACCATAAATCTTAGCATATTATTAACCTCCCACTAGAAGAATGTAATTGGAATGCGTCTTACTCTACACATCATATTAAATAATATGGCAAATACATGAAGAGCCGATGAGACTTCCCAATATAAAAAAATTGTCTTGTTAATTCCAAAATCACCTAAATATCGCAAATTATCAGCAACGCACAAAGCGGCATGTTTTGAGACTGTTTGAAATGTGTCGTACATAAATTGCGTTGTCGTGTCGACTGCCGAACAATACTCCGCTCCACTGTACGTGTCATTCATACGATAATAATTATGTCTCATGTTTTGATTTTATGTGCATTATGCAAAACTGGTAGTTCATGCTGTGATTTTAATACTGGCCGTTGAGACATGGATATTAGTTTAACAAAATATAGTACATATTATAATTCGAAATTTAAATTTTAAAAATGAATTGCGAATTATGGAACTAATTTAAAAATAATGTTTAAAATTAGAATCGCGAATTATAAAGACAATAGGTACCTAAGTTTAAAAAAATATACACTCTCTTTTGCTAGAAATCTGATTGATCTTCAATGGCTGTATAATTTGTTTCCCCAAAAAAGTGAAGCAACTTTAACGTTGGATTATTTCTAGCAGTGAGACCGTCCAACCATCAATAACCTGTAACTTTCTTCTACCTCCACGTTTCACTGCTATTGTCCATGCTCAAAATCCGAAAACGCGCACTAAGTAAAACATTTAAAATAATCCTATCATAAAAATATATTACCTACTCCACTTTTGGCATAAACAATATACATATTATATGTGATTTATTTGTAAGTACAAAGAGCGCTCGGCCGCCAGATGTCACGTCAGCCATGTTGTAGTATTTGAAAAAAAAGTTTACAAATCTGCTCTAACCGGCTTACCAACAAACTCTCAATATTTGATATGGAATAAAAAGGCTGCACGTTTCCATCTACACATTGTTTGAAAGTTTGTGAAAATTCCAACTATTTCAATTTTTCATACATGGAAATTCCACGAGTTCTGGTATAAATTACAATAGCGTTGAGTGAAAAGCCTAGCTTTTTCACGAATTTTATAATAGGCCGTATTGGAGTTATTTCTGGCGTGTTATAAAAAAATCATACGAAAGTGTAGCGAGGCGACGATACACATTTTATTAATATTTTTGCGTATAATTTTATTTCGTTCCACGAAACGTGTTATGTACGTATAAGTAATGGAAATTCAAAATATAGAATAATATACAGGGTATATCAAGACTGCGACCGAAAACGAAGCCGGGTGGTAGTTTTAGTGGTTACAGACACAATGCAAATAAAAATTTCTCAAAATAAGCGACAGATTTTTTTTTTGCAATTTTTTGAAAATCATTGTTTTTGGGTAGTAAATATTTAGTTATTGCGAAAATAGTAATTAAAACCCTATCGTACCATTGCGTCTTAAAAAATAAAATAGTGTACATCATTATTTAAGGAAAACTATGTATGTATCACCCAAATACGACGATAAGTAAAAAATTACCAAAAAAAAGTTGTCGATTTTTTTTTTGCGAAATTTTTCATTGCTTTGTGTCTGAAGTCACTAATACTACCACCTGGCTTCGTTTTCGGTCGCGGTCTTGATATACCCTGTATATTTAAAGTGATATTACGTTTCGCTCCTGGGTGGAGTTTTCTGGCCCAAATACAAATTTTATAAGCGCCTTAATTCATAATGAGGAAAATATAATTTAATGTCTTGGAGTGATAAATTCCAGTCACGGGCAACTTTTAAAGACATTTGTGTTAACCGTTATGATAGTTAAAGCTAAGACATGTTAATTAATAGAGGCCTGACGACACGAAATCAAGAATTAAGGAGACTGATATAATTTTTTTACATACTCACGCCTTTTTAATAGTGGTTAGGACGCGTTACCATGACATCCACGTTTCGCTTTGTTTGTTCCGTACCAAGATGTGATAGGGGATGAGCCTATCGCCACATCGGGCACAAATTACTGACTCCGGGCATGAATAGAAAAATTCAATATCACTTTGCCCGACCCAGGATTCGAACCCATAACCTCAGCGTTGTAATACATATGTATATGCCGTGAGAACAACAGCGCCACCGAGGCAGTCTATCCATTAATTTAACCGTGAAGTTACAATTGAACACGACATACTCAAACTACACGAGAAGCATTTTATACTTATTAATAGTACGTATAGTATTTTATTATTCTGTTATTTTATTTAAATCCAACTCATGATCTCCTTAGTATGCAAACTTTGCGATAATTTATATCGATCCGTACTTTACATACAAATAAGTAGCATTTATTTTTTGATAAATTTGTATGTATTTTAATTTGTAATCACAGTATGTGCAAACATCCGTAACGGTAGAACTGACTTATCATGATAGGTCGCCGTAAAATTAGCAAATAGCCTTTATCCCCTTTATTTCAATACATACTTCTTATTTGTTAAAGTGAAGTACTGGAGGAAAACTAGTAGAGCGAGAACGAATATACTATTACTGTTTATAAGAGTGATAGAGACAAAAACAAATAGCGGTACGGTACTCGTCTTTGCTGTCACAAATGTCTTGTTCGCGGTGTCTCTTTTAGTATATAGTAGCTTACCTTACCTCAATAAAAGTAGCTAGGTAAAATCATCCATCCATCCATCAGCCAAAGGACGTCCACTGCTGAACATTGGCCTCTCCCAATGATTTCCACAGTGACCTGTTGTAGGCAGCCTGCATCCAGCGACGTCCCGCGTCCCGCTAGGTAAAATAATTTCTTAATATTTTTATGCTGTAAAAAACATTCACCACGCGCCGATATCCGCGGCGCGGCGGTAAAAGACTGCAGCCTTATAACGTCTCTTTAGACACTTTCTTGCAGCTTATGTTACAGAAAATTCGACATTCAATACACGCCTTTGCTATTGTCAAGCAACCCTTCGGAATTTTTATGCACATTCAATAAGGTCTCATGTTTTGACGTGAGGCATTAAATTCTAACCCATATATCTGTAAGTTAAGGATGATTTTTCCCCGCAGTATTGCTTCTGTATAGCCAAACAAATATTATACGTTATCAATATACAGAAACACCGCATGTGGGGCATAAATTGCATGTTAGGAATCTATTGTGTACATTTTCCTTATGAAAATTGCAGGTGATCATAAAAATATATCCCACATTCTCGTAAGGCGTCGGATATAAAAAAGATTTTGAGAGAAGGTATAATGGTAAAATATGCGGACGTAATTTTCGGACATTTTCGGAACTTGGTTTATTATCCTTAGGATATTATTAAGCATCGCTGTGATAGAGTGAACTGACTACGCAGTTTCTTTCCTGTTAAATAAGAGTATAATAAGACGTTTTCTGATCATAAGACCATGATATAAACTCTGTTTTTTGTGGCAAAACCAGAAATATAAATATCGAAGGCGATTTTATTTTGTGATCCACCGTATTCTTCGCTATTGATTAGTTATATTCACACAGATTTCCCTGTCAGACGTGTCTCAAATCCGATCCGTGGTTTCACCACACAACGTCTCAGGTATCACTTGCGATCCGGATATAATAAACATAACTTTGAACCTGATATATCGGTTAATGTTGAATTCAAGTAGCCGGCTTACGCAGGCTTATTATCGTCTTACATCATCAGTTTTGCCCACCAGATACAGCCGCCAGGCAGATGTGTCGGGTAAATAAATAAACACACCTAACAGTCACATACATAGTCTTGACCCCACACTAGGATCAAGTCTTGTGTCGTGGGTATCAGGAACTACGAGAGACTTTACGGTCTCACAAACACCCAGACCGAAACAAATACCCGTGGTTCACACTAACATTTGTCTCGGTGCGGGAATCAAACCCGCGGTCTTTTGTTTCACAGCCGCCGTTTAACCAACTGCACCGCGTAGGGTGAACTCCGTGCTTAACGAGCCTAGGTTATTACATCATCATTACCATGCACTTTTGTACCCTCAATAAAAACTATATGCCTCCAGCTTGTCCAACGGACCCTTTACCTCAGCAGATGCCGTCCTCACAGATTTTAGATGGCACCGAGTAACAAGGCAATTAAATTAAAACTTTCATAATAAGGCTAACAGCGAAATACAAAATAATTCCGTCAGTAAAATTCGTTTTATTGTCTCAGCTGAAACTGAAGAAATTGAGTTATGAAAGTGCAGAAGAGATTTATAGACTAGCCGCATGCTACGTAATACCTAGACGTAAAAAGTGACCTTAATTCTTCTCCTTAATCCTTCTCCCAAGTAACTTATTTTAATTTAACGGCCTAAGAGCGTGGAAATAAATTTGAAGATAAAAGCGAAATAAATTATGAACAGAAACGGAAAGTCATTGTTTCTCATTTTCTTTATCTCGCCGTATAAACAGATTCGCTGCATCGAAAATTCTGATAAGACGTTTTTTATTGCTTCACTTAGCTCATTATTTGGTGATAAAATAATCATCGCCTTATTTATGAACTGGAGTTTATATCCCCGTGAAAATATAGGTGAAATAATAATGTGTAGGTGTAAATAGGTGCTAGGTGCAGGTTAACGGACTGAAGGCGATTTAAAGCTATAAAACGTTTTAATGTTAAATGTTAGCTCGTAGCATTACTGGCATAAGCGTGACCTTATTCAACTCTTAATTAATTCAATTTTACTCTTACGTTATTAAGAATAAACAGAAATAAGTAAAACACTGCCTGAAAGAAGAGTTTAAGAAAAAATAATTTGATTTACGTACACCCACACCAATTCAAGGTTTGTTTCTTATCGTTTAGTCCATACGAGTATATACGTGTATAGGTATCTACTTATACTAAAGCCATGAATAAATAAGAACCCTAAAAAGAAACATAAATAACCCAATACCCTTTAAACTGCCACGAAATTATTGCGATCACGGTCGTGATCCCAGACATTAGGAAAGAAATAACTCTTGGAAATGTTCCCATATAGTCCATAAGACGTTTCCTCGCGTATTTCACATAACATCGGGCCCTCCCATCCGTCTCACAATATGTTCCCGGCATAGTGTTACGAGTTTCGTAATTTGATTCAGCTGAAATATTAACTGAGAAAATTTGCTGGGTAAGATAAATGTTGTACAATGAAGGGTGTCGCCAAACACATTTGCGCTATTGTGAGCGGTCGTGCTTGCACTTAATTAAAGACCTGTTGAAGAAAATCGAGAGTCATTTAGGTGATAAAACACGTTCGCAGACACTCGGAGATAAGAACTCTATTCAATAGATTTTGAATTAAATTTCTATTGAACTCAAACAATGGTTACACGTTAGATTTATTTTTGAGACGCTGATTGCTTGCGTCCTTTATTATATTATATTTTTAAAAAACGTCCTAAGTTTTTTTGTTCAATTTTAATAATACGTTTATTTTTGTAGACTTCTTTGGCTTTCGTAATTTTGTTTAAGAGCAAGGTTTCTATCGATAAAGTGAATCAAATTTGTCTTGGAGTATAGCATTCGGCCTCAGTCTACGCCAGTAGAAGCGAGTACGCGCACTTGTTTGCGCTTATTGTATTACAGTATTGGGACTCACTTTGCAATGTGTAGTAAGAGCATTTTTTTATTGCCATGAATGTCCACACGACCGCTTATGGACAAAGCAAAACCAAACAACACCATGAATTTCAAAGCTATGCTTGGCGTCCCACTGCGCACGCCATCCTGCGACATAAGATGTTACGTCTCAATATATCCAGTAGTTACTCTGGCTACAATGTCCTTCAAACCGGAGGACAAGCGTGCATTAACACTGCTGAGGGAGAAATAGATATTGCGGTTTTACCTACCCAGACGGCCTCTCACATATTAAATACCTACTATCAGTATTATACAAAATATATTCAAATAGTTATCGTTAATAATATTATTCAATACATTGTGGTTATTTCACCCGTTGAAAGCACAATGCAGATCATAGGCCTCCTACTTCTCACAAGAAATTAACAGCGAAATTGTAGAAGTGCCTTTCTGTCTCTTTTGCCGTTTCGAGACATTATTTTCTATAAATGAACGGTTAATTCATTACTATGCTTTATTTTCGCTCTATATAAGAATAATGATCTCAAGGTCAATGTTGTGTATGACGTAACCACGAAAACAACCCGTGTGATTACAGCAGATGTTGTTATTATCGTAACGCATTGTTTTTCGGGTACGAACATGTGGAAATCCCATTATTATAATGCCTACAGATAAGGGTATCTACCCATTAAAGCTACTATATAATATCCTTGCTATATACGCAATAGTCTAATATAAATGAATAATAAATAAATACACTTGATATACATAGTCCTGATCCCACACTAAGATCGAGACTTGTGTCGTGGATATCAGAAACTAAAAGAGATTTTCGGTCTTTTAAACATCCAGCCCCGGAACAAATACCTGTGGATCACACAATTATTTCTTTCGGTGCGGGGATCGAACCCGCGGCCTCGCGTTTCACAGCCGGCGTCTAACCAGGCGCCACAGAGGCTGTCAATGTATGAATGAATGAATCAATAATATTAAACGATACTCACTAAACCCGTCAATGGCCGCTGTCAGTCCATAATATTTCACGCAAAGAATACTTTTTTATAATACGATCAAAGTACAGTCACAGATTTTTACGTTGTAGTGGGCAGAAACCTTAAAGGTTATAATTATTTGTAGATCCTTTGTCTTCTACTATTCGGGCAATAATTGTCGCTTTGACCTTTTCAATATATTATTAATTAGGATCGCCTTCAAAGAGGATTAAGGAGAACTACCAATAAGTAATTATAAGTAATCCTTAACATATAAATATAAATACAAAACACTATTCCTTTATGTGTATACTTTTGATTACAGTATTATTTGGTTCATTTTATGACGCGACCTTAAATTTGATAGTATCCGTTCAATGCAGGATATATACCAATTCAAGATTACGTTCATGAGCTTCGTAACGATATAATTGTGCAAGTCTGAGTTTGCAGCAGTATACTGGAACGTGTGTGGACAATAACTGCGCAATCTTTGTTCCAATTGTCGATTCGAAATTGGTGCAAAATCGCGTTTGCGCAAACGCACTTGAATGTGTCTGGCGGCCACTAGTCAAAAGTATATTAAAAGTTTGGCTACGCTCGCTAGACAGGGAAATTAGTGAGCGCAGTATCTTAGCCCTTTTACTAGTGACGTTACTTCTCTCTACTAGGATATCTAAGGCATCAAATACATTTGAAATTCCTTAGAAAACTTTATTTTATGGTTTCTCATGAAGGTTTATTTTACTATTAAAACAAGCGATAATTAAATGTCAATACGAGTAACTTGACTGCTGCAAAGCAACAAAGCTGAGGTCTCGGGTTCGATTCCCGGATCGGGCAAAGTGATATTGGGTTTTTTTATTCATTATCAGCCGGAGTTAGGAATTTGTGCCCGATATGGCGATAGGCTCGCCCCCTATCACATAATAGGACGGAACATACAAGGCGAAATGTGCGTGTCCTGGTGGCGCCTCTGCCTAAACGAATTTCATTTCATTAAAGGCGTGAGTTTATGTATGTATGTAGGTACAAGTAACTTAAAAAAATCAGTTGTTTATCACCTTACTTAGTTCTTCAACCTCTGGGTTTTTCTTAACAGGGTCGTCGCTTATTAAATACTTAACACAAAGGGGTTTATAGTGTAAAGGAATTCCTGCGTCACAAGACGTTCAGACCATAGCTCTTACAACGACCTTAATTTTGTGAGCTAGGCATACCGTTCTCGCGTTTCAGCTGTATAAGTCATTATCACATACAAGAAATTCCACTTGCCGTGAGAATTTCTAAGTACTATACTTTTTCATTAATTTCCTTTTAAATAAGGAGTTTTTTTTATTGTATAAGCCATCGGGCTTGCAAGCATGTCATTTTCCATATTTTCCTCTCATAGAAACTGCAAAGAGGCGGAACTGTGTCTTTAGTACACGTGTTAGCAGACACTAAAACATTAATATCTAGAACAATTAATATCACGTCTATACTCGTGGCTGTAATTACAGCATTGTCGGGCTTCCCCTACAAGAATTAATTACGTAAAGTCATGTAATACTTCGCTAGACATACATGACATTCTAGTAAGATTACGATATAAAGGCAAATAAAGATAGATGAGTTATAAATGTAGATTTTTGGCGGCAAATATTTATCACGCCTTTATCCCAGAAGGGGTAGGTAGAGGCGCCACCAGGACACCCACATTTCGCCTTGTATGTTCCGTCCCATGATGTGATAGGGGGCGAGCCTATCGCCATATCGGGCACAAATTGCTGACTCCGGGATGATAATGAATAGAAAAACCTAATTTCACTTTGCCCGACTCGGGATTCGAACCTGAGACTTTAGCTTTGTAGTCATACCGTGGTACAACTATGCTGCCGAGGCAGTCAAACATATAGTGTTAATAAAAAAAAAACTAATTTTTACGGATTTTATCGCGATTTAGTTCAATTTTTATATTTTATAACTGACGTTTCGATTGCTTTACAGGTTTGGTCACGGGGCGGGCTGAGATATTAGTCATCCGCTCAGTGACTGTAAAAATAAGTTTATTTTCAATGTGTAACATTTGCGTTAATCTAATTCCATTTAGCAAATATATATTTATTTGTAAAGAGTATAAATATGAAGATCGGGCGAGATGGCGGGTACTGAGCTGAAAGGCGGACCCTGGAACTCGCTTGGGTAACTCCAGGTAAAAAGAAAGTTTAATATGACCACGATAATGTTCTACATATTTTCATTGTTAGCGAGTTTTTTTTTTATACCATGACCCTCTTGACTAAGGCAACCTTTTCATTAATATATTGCACCTTGCTGGTCCAAGTACGAAGGTATGATAACCGGCTAGCGATGAATAAATGTGACGTAGTCCAAATATTGGGCTGATAAACCCGCGTCGACATTAGCGTAAGAAACTATTCCTTGCGATTGCCAAGGATAACGAGTATTGTCAAAACCCACCTTACTTTGATGATAATAATAAATAAATAAATAAATACACCCAACAGTCACATACATAGTCCTGACCCCACACTAAGATCGAGTCTTGTGTCGTGGGTATCAGAAATTACGAGAGACTTTTCGGTCTCACAAACACCCAGACCCGAAACAAATACCTGTGGATCACACAAACATTTGTTGCGGTGCGGGGATCGAACCCGCGGCCTCTCGTTTCACAGGCGGCGTCTAACCAACTGCGCCACGGAGGCTGTCGATGATAATAATGTTCATCAGTAGACTTCCTAAAGGCGAACAAGCTGATATGTGTGGCCATTCCATTTTATGTATCTATCCCATTTCGCCAGTCTTCTGATGGCAAATTCAATACCGACAAAAAGGATTTTAATAAAAATGTATTAGTTAATGGTATAAAGCTGTTCCCTGAAGCATCCTCGCGATATTCAAATTAAATATTTATATTTTTTCCATCTCGCTGCAAAACCAGTAATGGTTACGACTGGCCTAATGCCACTTGGACATTTTCTGGACCCTTTTAAGCCTCTTCATTATCGTGAAAGCAATCTTTATATTCCATTCCTATCGATCGACGTGTTAAGATTAGAATTTGGGTCTATTAAAGACCATAAAACTCCCGTAATGGTATTTTTAAGCTTGCGAAATGTAATTAGGTCGGTAATTGCCAAAAAAAGGCGCGTTTCACAAGTACCTAACTAGGGTTCAGTGCTTATCTTTTATTTTTAATGTTCCTACTGCGGAGTGTTTTAACATAATTGAGGTGATAAAAACAACAATAATATTATTATGTAGATTTAATTACGCACAGTTGGTCTCTGAAGTCATTTTTATTTATTTGCTTGTTGCATTAGTTATTTGTAGTGGTAAAGACTTGCTTTAAAGTTACAGTATTAATAGATTGATCACTGCTATCATACATACATACATAAACACACACCTTTATCCCCGAAGGGGTAGGCAGAGGCGCCACCAGGACACCCACATTTCGTCTTGTATGTTTCGCTGCTATCGCTGTCTCATTAAAATCGACGTGAAATTACATATTTTCTGTTGCGTTTCGTTCTGTGATTGTGATTGCTGTAGACCCATTGGTGATAGAATATCCTTATAATTATGTTAATTTTTGATTTATTACTCATTGATTTAATCATAATTGTCAACAGGTTTATAAATTAAAATATTAAAATATTATTATCTTGCTACTTACTTATGCCCTTTATGAACGATCATCATTTCATTTTAAACAATCTTTTAATATTTATTATATTTACATACGTTTACTGCAGTGCTATGCAACAAGCTAAGCACTCCGGAATGCCTTAAATATGTACATTTTTATAGGATTTTAATATTAGTACGGTTAGTAATGTTCCTACGGTTTCCGACGCTGCATACCTACATTGTATCCCGTCTCAGATTATAAAATTTATATTTGAATTCGCAACTAAGTTGTATATTACATCTTCTTCTACAATGTTTTAGTGTAATAAAAACAGTATTTCATTAAAATAAAATGGTATAGATTGTTAAAAGAATATAAGAATGACTCAGCTCAACCAGCGTGGTTTTTTTATTGCGATAAATGGCAAAGCGAGTATGCCATTCGCTTGATGGTAAGCGCTCATGGACAGTAGCAAAACCAAACAACACAGTGAATAAATAAATAAATAAATACACCCAACAGTCACATACATAGTCCTGACCCCACACTAAGATCGAGTCTTGTGTCGTGGGTATCAGAAGCTACGAGAGACCTTTCGGTCTCACAAACACCCAGACCCGAAACAAATACCTGTGGATCACACAAATATTTGTTTCGGTGCGGGGATCGAACCCGCGGCCTCTCGTTTCACAGGCGGCTTCAAACCAACTGCGTCACGGAGGCTGGTTAATGGCTGGTTAAGAGCTGGCTGAATTATACGGCAGTGCTTGGTATTCCACTGCGCTCGCCACCCTGAGACATAAGATGTTAAGTTTCATTATGTGCAGTAGTTACTCCGGCCACAATGTTCTTCAAACTGCAATGCTCTTACACTGATGTTTGGAATAAATAGACATTGCACTGGTACCTACCCACGCGGATTCTGGCCTAAGGTTTCACTGACTTCAAGAAATCGACGTAAAGTAATTGCTTTGGTGTTGCATTTCGTTCGGCGAGTTGTATTGCCGGTGACCCATATATTGCTGATAGGATATTTATATCTACGAAGGTAGTGTCTATATCCTATTTGTGTATCCAATCCATGGTAGCCTATAAGAAATTACCTAGTGTGTAAAGGCCGCCACTTGTACTATTATTTGTATTGTATAATTTTGCATTAACATTTCCCTGTAGTGCAAAAAAGAATTAAATAAATTTAAAAAAAAAAACACGATGTATGAAAATCCCGTCTTTGTTATACATAGGGGTGTCGCGATTCGATGCAGTTAATGCTTACATCTGGTTTCAATCAGATCTGTATCTGTCAATTGGCAAAATATAACTATCACACGCCAGTGAATACTCCACATGGATCGCACTTCATTATAGAGATATAATTGCAATGGTTATCTCATTAATTTATAACACAGTAAACTGCTCATCATGTCTGGTCAATCGGTACGCGCGGAATGCGTGGCGTTTAACTAAATTCCACGTTAATTACGTCAAAAGTTCTTAATTAGGCATTTGGTTAACGGAATTTTGTGTCAATCGTTAATTGTTGAAATGTGGAATGGTGTATATGTAAAGACTGTAATAATCTGAATATTTATATCATCTGTAAAGTTTTCAATTCCAAAAGGTATACCTATTTATTCGGTGAAAAAGTAGGTCTTGGCGAATTACAGAAGATTTATTTATGTAAATCGTACTTAAACATTGGTCTCAGACTGAAATCGAACCTCATGTAAATATTTCGATTTGCTCACTTTTCGCCTACTGTGCCACAAAAGCATGCGTAATTATTTATATTCCCAAATATATTACCTCTTTGACATTCTGAATTAAATTCGGTATTACTTTGATAAATAATTATTAAATAGTCGACAAAATTGTTAATTAAATCTCTTTATGCATTTCACAAATACGTCAAACAAAATACTTTAAAATTTTTGAGGATTCTTATTTAAATTAAACTTCATTTTATTTTTATACACCTATTTATTCGTATGCACATATAGACATGTAATTTGTACAAAATACATATAATAAGCGATTCACTATAAACATGACTAAATAATGCAATATTTGCTTTCATAAACTTGCCATTTAACTATTTTTTTGTTGAACAAATAGAAAGGGTATTTTCTTGCGTAACAAAAAATCAATTTTTTTTTCAAAACATTTAGTCTTTATACCTAAGGAATAAGATGATGCCATAATTTGGGTAAAATATCAGTAAACTATTGTTGTTTATCGATCATTAAGAACTGATCTCCTAGGTTTCCTTGTGTTGACCAGGGAAGGTACTATAAAGATTTCTATTTCAACGATAAGGTTTAAAAATAAGCAAATCTTAGGGATTTCTGCAATTAATATTAAAGACATTTAAATACATACTACTAATATCAGTACAAAAATATTGGCACAATGCTGATTAAAGTCGATGTGATCTTCAACACGTTAGTAGCCAAAGATTTTTGAGTGCTGAATGTTTGACACTAAACTCTATTAGGATAATAAATTCTATATTATATCCAAAAAATTATACGAAATTCCCTATCAGTTTGACTAAAATCATCTGGTTACATCAATTAATACATCAATTACTAACACAATTTTTATAAATGTGTTCGAAATTATTAACGCAGAATGATTACTCGTATTAGTAGAAAACAGCACTCAAAAAATTTTGATAAACTGGAAGTATATTTAAATAGACGTGCAGGTGATTATTTCTTTCGGACGACCATCGGCCAGCCAGATGTCCGAAGAGCAATCCCCTCCAGGGTATCTAGGGAACAAATTAACGTTTATATTTATGAACAAAATATAATTATAACTTATTCTAATCCATTCTATTCATCGGAATTTTGAAAACCAATCTTCTACTCCCGCTATCCCACCTCTACGTAGAGTTGTGTGCAATATCTTTAATGATTTCGTGAATTTATAAAAACATACTATGTACTTTATACGTAACATAATATTGTCCTATAAAATATGAAACTCCTTAATTCCCATGCTTTAAAGTACAATAAAGTGAAATATCGGTTACATAATCAAATGAGTAAATAAAAAATTAAATACCTCTACATTCCCAATCATTTCTCGCAATTGTAGCAACCGACCATTCCTATTGAAGTACATAAAACTGGAGAACATTTTTACAAAAAGAACGTACCTCATTTCGTGCGGCAGCGCCGGCCCATCCGGTTCGTTTCCGAAGTCCACGAGGAAGTCCGGATCCAGAGTCATGCCTCCATTCTCTGTGTCTATATCTATCTTCACTATCCAACCACCCTGGTGAAGAAATTGGTTTTATACTTCAAGGAGTTTTGACAAGCCTCTTTTGTTATAGATATAAGAGAAAATAGGGCAGTCCGCTTACAATATCGCAGGAACTTAATACTTAATACATTTTCTAAATAAACAAAGAAAATATACAACGCACTTCAAAGGAATAAGGAAAAAATGGTAATAAGCAAACAACTAATAAAACGAAATTCAGGCTGGCTGTCATAAAAAGCAAGAATATTCCAGAACAACACGCCCGGTTTAAAATTACAATGTCTGACAGTTATTTGTATGACAAAATATGCGCCGTGGCTTATGAATAATTCAGTTATCCCAGGTGACGTAGGTCTCACAGAATTTCACCTTAGAAAAATAAATTTCTTCAGCTTACAGTACATAAATAAGGAAAAAGGTCGAACGTTTAAATGTAACATGTAGGAGTTGTTTATTGGAGCCAGCACAGCCATAACCTATGCGACATCCAATAAAAATACTTTGTACGCAATCCACATGGGAATACAAATGTTTTGTGACACGCGTCTGTCTAGGAATTTCATTTATTCACCTAACACACCTAACACCTGTCTATTTGATTCAAATGAATTCAATAAAGCATTTGCACACACATTTAAAATTTAAAACATTGGCCTTGTCTGCAAAAATACGATACAAAATTTACATGTAAGATTCTAAGGATCTAAACAAAATGAATACATATTTCTATGGTGCATCTAACAAAATAATGAAACGAGTCTTTGAAATTATTCTTGATATTTTTAATTGGCAATTAAAAAATACTTGCTAGCATTTAAAGCAAATATACAAAGTTCTCAGCAAGTTCCGTAACTCAAGAAAATTCAATATGAAATTCTAGTTAACATTATTACGTCTAACTCTTTCAAAGTTTTATTTACAAAAAAAAATATTTAAAAGTTCCAAGCGCGGGAAGTGGGCGACTGCTGTAGGTGAATACTGGGTATGCTAGAAGATTAATGTGCAATCCGTTCTTACTTTTTAATTGTAATTTGCTTTTTCCATCAAAAAAGATATCGTCATGAATATTGGCCTTATTTGTGTTCCTTCTTTAATAAGGTTAATTAATCTAAGTTGATAGTCTTTCACAAAATATAGCAACAATAGAATTAGGAACCTTAGCAAATATTGCCGTCACCAGCACAAAACCAAAACGGCAGCTATTTATCATACTTATTGTTCATCCAATATATACGTATAAAGAAAAGACATAAAGCTAAATGTGTGTGGACTAGAATCAACGGAAAAAGAAAACCAAACCATTTGTGAAAGCACGTCATCAAATCCCGCGCCTCTAACATTAAAGTCATGAATACAGGCCTCGTAAGAAAACATGACACCCAAGACACTAAAACTCGTAATAGCACGACAGGAAGTGTAAAGTTAATAATTTACCTCTTGAACGTTTTTGGGGTAGATCTGCTTATCCCACGGGGAGTAAAGTGACGTTGACGCATACAAGCGTTTTCCATCCAGTGAAAGTTGAAGCATTTGTGGCCCTCCGTAGAGCCGTTTGCCCTTCATCATCATTACTTCTGGCGGCGCCTGAAGACACGAATTAGAACGCCTTGGGTAATGGGGACACGTTGCAACTAAGGATGCCGGATACTGTGTAGATATTTGTGATATATTGTGCAAACTACATAAGATATTTGAAAGTAACGAATGTTGCATTTAAATATGTGTATTTTGTATGCATCAATAAGGATAGAAAAGATTAATGTTAGATTTGAAAGGAAAAACTAAACTGAAAGGAAAATCTAAAAACATGACGTAAGAGACTGAAACAAATGTTATATAACAACCAAAAGGGCAAAAACTCAAATGAAAAGAATGACACAGCGCGAACGTAATTGTGTGAAGTCATGTTACGTTCATTTGAACCATTACAATTTGTATTGGTAAAAGAGAAATTCTTGCCTTCAACTCATTATCCTCGACGATTTTCCAGCCATTGTTAGCGATTTGCCCACCAATCTGTATTATGCCAGTCAACACTGGATTCTGTGGGTCCGAGACGTCGTACTGACGCACTTCGCCATGAAGCCAGCACGAAATGTATAAATATTTGTCATCCAGCGATAGAATAATGTCGGATAGTAAACCTAGAACAAAAAGTTAATGGAACTGTCATGTCTCGCCGTACAAAGGCAAAGGATTGAATCGAAGCCAAGAAGGACCGCGCTTAATCAAAAATTCTCAGCACGTATGAACTATATTCCATTTTTAGAACAATGTGGTAAATTGGCGACTATTAGAGATAGAGAAATATCAAAATAAAATGACGGACTGGATTCATGGAGATCTGATTCGATGTTAGAAAATAAATCCTTACCATCTACTTCGGATTGTACGCCGTCGTGATCCTGATATTTTATCGCCGGTATGTCTATAATTTTCTGGGTTGCCCATGTCCCATCATCCGCTTTGTAGAATCTAAATTAAATTGAGGTTTTATTATTTCAGTTACATTGCTTAATTACCGAAGCATACTGTTTAAACTAAGAAAAAAAATACCAACTTTAGCACCATCTACTTTTGTTAATTCCAATACACCCACGCATATTATGTGTTTTCTGTATCTTATTCAAAAACAAGAGTATTTTATCATGCTAGCTTCTGACTTCTATCAAGCAATAAACGTCATGTTAAATCCGAACAAATCTCATACCTGTAGACGTTGGCCTGCACCGCACACCCGACAAATCCTTCAGGGGATTTGGGATCATGAAGAAATCTGATCTCAAGGGGCGCACATCCTTCCATGCCCAAATCTATGACTTGTACGAGCTCGTGCGTTGACCATTTGTAAACATTTAACATAGTCCCGTAGCGTTCTGGGTTGACAACGTCGGCTGGATGGAATCCTCTGAGAATTATTTATTATGTGATTATTTTGTTCGAAATATAATAGTAAAAGTGCGTTATACTGCTTATAATCTTACTTATTTAAAATAAAGTTATGTAAATGAATAGCGATAACATAAATATTGTAATTGTAACCCTTAAAATACTTGACTGACTGTATGTGTTGAAACTATAAATCGATGTTAACGAATCGTATAATTGTAGATCGCATTTTTTAAAATTTCTTATGGGCGATAAGCAATGGAGTTGGTAACTGACAAAAACTAAAAAGATACGGTGATTTAATCGATTTCAATGGTGACAAAGTCTTTGGTAAATATTTTAATGTATTTGAAATCGCATATAAACATCGATGAAGTTTAAAAGAAAGAAAATGCTGTAAGTCATCAGTTTTTCGTCTTAATACGTAGACTTTCGTCTTAATTACCATACGAAACAGAAAATAGTTTCAAGGTCTTGGAAACAAACTATAGCATTTGCATAACAATAAGAATTTAAGACGCCACTCTTACAAATGAAGCCACTTATTTATAAACAAATTTGTTCATAAAATACGCTGTAAATTCCAAAACGAGTAAGCTCTTAATAAACGTTATTATGAAAATATGATGTGATATTTCGGTGATATTAACATAATATCTTTAAGGCTCAGCATCTAATAACTTTAGCAAGTATAATCTTCATAAACCGCTACAGATTATGTTCAAATGAATTAACTTGTATATTTTAGTAAGCTGTTGCTCCAATATTTAGTGAAACGGGATTTACAACGTGCTATGTTTTTCTGCCTATTACGTTTTGCAAAACGTAAAAAAGTAATTTTATATTTCAATATTATCAATGTCACTATAAATTTAAATTAGTAACACATTTATAATAATAAATAATAAATACACCCAACAGTCACATACATAGTCCTGATCCCACACTAAGATCGAGTCTTGTGTCGTGGGTATCAAAAACTACGAGAGACTTTTCGGTCTCACAAACACCCAGACCATTTATACATTTTTGATGTACAGATAATCGTTTATCTACGCCTTGACAGTATTATATAGCCAGCCAATCACGCTTAAATGTGGGCGGACAGTATAATGTTCCACAACTTAATGGTTCGTCCCGAAATAGAAGTTAGCAAACCTTAATTTTGCTCGAGTTTAAGTGTTACTGACCACCATGTTAAGCAAGCCACGTGTATAAAATAATGAATTTAATTTATGCGTATAATCTTGAAAGAACGCCTTTTTTGTCTGTACAATTTGTAGAATACCTTTATTTGCATCATTATTATAAGGGTCCTTGGGAAGGGAAGAGGTGACGAAATTATTATACGAAAAAGGAATACTTACGTCTTAAAGAATTTCGGTGACCCAAATTCTGTAGCAATCATCACATCGTGATACGGTTGATACCAAAAATCGTAGCCGAATTTGGCCAATTTATCTCCCTTTGTCCAAGTTCCTAAAATCAAATGTATTTTTAGAATTTAATCCGAGCTCTAGGTGTTGTTTTGCGAATTCATTTTCAATAGTGATGTAGCAATTGTTATTAGTACGTCAAAATAATTGTTTACCCTTTTATATCACTACCTTAATTTTTGGTTGTACTTTGATGTGCATATTGATGTAAAATATTTAGTCGTGACAGAAAAAGGTACAAAAAATTCATAACTATAAGGAAAAACAAATATATTCCTGATTATTTTGTCTCCCCTACCCAAATTGTACAAGGGATTGCAAATTCAAATGCCAAACCGGACTTAGAACAATTTACCTTTCACTTTCAAAGTCTGCGCATCGATAAGCACAAAATCCCCCTTTCCGTTTTCATCCTTATCTCCCATCGTGGAAATCATGATATCGCCCGTTGCCAGGCAGTGTGTCGTGTGCGGGAAACTGCAGTTGAATGACCTCAGCTCGGAGCCGTCGATTACCTGGCAATGAGATTTTCGTTGCTATGAACCCTCTATAAGGGAGTCTACACAACGAGCTCTTTAGCAATTTGGAGTTAAGTAACGGATTCTTTTCCATGCTATATTTGCATTGGAACTTTTACGAAGACGTTTGAATAGATTAGACTGGGGATTTCCAATGTTATTCTTTATTTAGTCCTCGCCGAAAGTATGGAGGGGAATTGAGTTTTTGATTAGCTGTGAATATATATGCAAAATCGGAAAATGTAACAAGCTTCTTATTTTGTTCGATTTGGTTGTATTAGAATGTGATCTCAGTAAAACCATCTATAAGACTTGCAAAATCACTGCCTATTTTTAAGAGACTAGTCAGAACGCATTATTTATCACAACAGTTAACTTAATAATATATTATAGAATATATTATATATATATTTTTTTTCTGTATTATTATTTTGTACTCATTTTATTTCTGCTTTTTTCCCCTTTACATATTTGGTTATTTATATATTTGTATAATTTATATTGTATTTGTAGTGTATAATATTGTATTTTGTTTAGTATATGTAATATGGTTATATATGTATATAGCATTTATTTATATTTATTTATTTGTTGTACATGGTACTCGTTCATTCCTTTTTATTATACTACCTTCGGTTTCCTTCTCCTGTTCATTCCAGTCCATCCAAAGGTTGTCTGGAAGAGATCGCCGTGAGCGATAAGACCGCCGTTTGTACTCATATTTACATTTAAGTTCCATTTATATGTTATTCTTATGTTTTGTGTACAATAAAGAATTATAAATAAATAAATAAAATAAATCGACTCATTTTATCACAAGTATTTTAGATAAATATTTTTAAGATATTGGGAGCGAAGGGGATTAGAAATAAAAAACAATATCGCCTGGGATAATAAAGACTATTTTGATTAATAGTTAATTCAGATTATAATATCTATGTCCGACATGTAACCTCGACTATGCTCTCAGTATCTAACAAGCTCATATTTCGTTAAAATCATATGATACCAGACAATACACAAGTTTTCACAGCGAAATTCCAAAACTCCGTCAGCTAGCAAAACTGATAAAGCCAACAAGAAATATGTTGGCAGTTTCGTTGATCGCTCACACCCGTGTATGAAAAGGACAACCAAAGGTCTAACAGCCAATATAACGAGTTCGCTAACTGTCTGGCGTGAGTTCGTACGTTCAAGTTTGACGACAGATTCACGTCGAGAGAGCTAGTTCGGAAAACTCAAACTATGTGACGATCAAAGCAATAATTACCGAGTTCGGAATTGATCGATACACGTAATATTTGATAGTCTATTGAATGGTCCTGAAATAAGCAATCTATTGGCGTAATTATGGACGAATTAGTAATAATGCTGCTTTGCGATCAAAGCTTTCGATGTGTAAACTAACATGCTCGTTATTCTGATTTGTAAACAACGACAATTTATGCACTATGCAGAGGTAAATGATTCTATTTGTTTTGGAGAATCTAATAGACATCAATGTTGTTAATGTTAATGGACCTAATAAGTATTTTGAATCCCTTTAGACACATCGATGGAATAACAAATTGATTTTCTTTGTGAATATTTTTTGAACAGTTTTATATAGTTTGCCCAGTTTGTTTAGGATCAATGCCGTAGATTGACGAGGAGAGTGGTGTGATGACTGCTACCTAGGACCTACCGAATTATTTTGTAGCTTTTGGTGCATTATCTACAATTTATATCATTATTATTTATTTCAATTAAACCGTTTAAAATTTAAAAAGTTACTTATTTTTTAACTTTAAAAAGAAAATAGATTAATAAAAAATGGTTAAAATTGTGTTCCCCTGACCTTACACAATTGTGGGGTAAAAATAAATGAAAAATATACTAATAAATTGAACTAGCCCACTTGTGATGTCTATTAAAATATATAATAAACTGCCAGACTACATAAAAAACTCAACTAATGAAACATCCTTTAATAAACAACTAAAGCAATTATTACTCACAAAAACTTACTACACAATAACAGAGTACCTAAATGAAAAATAAATAAGACATCTTAATGTAAACAAAGGTAAACTTAAATAAATAAAGACTGATTTAATTACATACATAACTGAATATAAAGACAATGGCTTCCTCCTCTCTCCTAAAATTTAATTTTTTTTGCCGTGCCCTACAGGGTCCACATTGTACTAAATAAATTGTAACATCTTATTAACATGTGGAGTGCAATAAAGTATTGAGTATTGAGTATTGAGTATTGAATTAAGCCAGTGATAATGGTGATTAGGAAGGCCGATTAAAAGGCGTCTTAATATCTTGAACCCCTTGAATGTATTAAAAGCTGTTATTATACAGATAATCGTCAAGTTTTAATGAAATTTCAACTCACTCAGATGATTGTACTTTCGTAAATGAAAACATTTTCAACAGTCTCTTTAGTACTATTATTTAAATCGTATTCTGTGTTTCTAATATAACAGGGTAATATATTCATATACTATCATAATTTCAAGTAAATGATCTTAGTAAATATAGAAACTAATAAGCTATCCCTGACAAAAAACGGCTGTAAAAACTAATAAAATATAGACCTAATTGTCTTTTGTATAGATTTGAAATAGGTACCTACACTAACAAAAGATCCATAATATTATGAAAGTACGCAGTTTCATGTCAGAATGCCCTACTGCTACTACTACTGTACTGAGTACACTGTATTACTACTACTGTGTAGTATACTGCCTTCTCTTTCTCCTTCTTTTAAAATCCATCCCATGATTGTCTTTAAGACATTGCTTTATGCGATAAGACCGCCATTTGTACTATTTTTCTTTTTTTTTTCTTTTCGGTATGTTATTTTTCTGTGTACAATAAAGATTTTAATTAATAAATATGTCTTTAGGGATTTCTGTTTTCTGTAAAATTGGTTATAGACAAAGATGAGAAGTAACCAAAAGCAAATTTATAAGTTTGTGCGAAAATGCCGTGCGTGATGATTGCTTGTAATAAATTATCGTGTATCAAATATAAGTTATCTGCGCAGTACATTAATTTAATTTATTTAAATGACACTACAAAACCTAGAATTAAATCAGCAAATGGTAACTATGGTCTTGGAAACTATCCTTGGATATTCCATCTGACGAACTTAGTATACACTTGTTATGAAGTAAACAAAGTAATAAGCAAACCAACATTCGAGTTTACATTTACAATATTTGATAAGTGCTAGAACTATGCTGTTGTCAATCATGACTCAGCATGAATGAGCAGGCTCGTCCGGGGCGGTACCACTGTCTCAGGAGATAGACGTGAAGTGACAGCTTATCTGTCGCGTTTCGTTCGGTGAGTGAGATTGCTGGATGCCAAATTCCCATTTCCTCAAGTGCTTTTCAACACATTCTTTTGGAACACATTTATGATCCAGCGTTGTGGATGGTCATGGGCGGCAGGGATCACTTATCATCAGATGACCTTTTGCTCGTTTGCCGGACCCATTGTATATAAAAAGAAAACAATATACACCGTGAATTACAATTGACGAATATTAAAATTGATTCTATTAATATCTGAATTTATTTGATCTTTTTTGTTCGAAAATCTACACAATACTATCTACACAATATTTAGTTAAAGCATACGTCGTTTAATTTGTAAGCGCCTAAAAATTATATATTTATTTATATCCTTTATTGTACACTATATTTAAGCTTAACAAAAAAATAACATTACATTCGATAATAGTATATAAGTTTATATCAGATCTAAACGAAACATAAATATGGTGAATGCACTACCAAAGTTCGACAAATCAACACAAATTACGAGTTGCATCAAAATCTCAAAACGGAGTGATATTAAAAAATGTACCGCAGAAGCGAAATTCGTGTTTTAATAAAACGCGCATTAGACAGTCTATGAAGTGAAGGAATCCCTTTGACGTAAGTCTTTTGACGGGGCTCTAAATTTATGGAATAAAGCAAGAGGGGATGTTTGAAATGAACTGTGTCTTACTCGTGAGCAAACTGTCTCCATTCACGAGTACTCTTGAAAATTAGACAAAGTTTCATATTACAAAATTGTCCTAGAACTTTCAACTAATGAAAAATGTATTTTAGAATCATATTTAATCACCTCTTCTTTACTTGATTTGAAGAGTTGATGCCAATTTATCCTTTAAACGTTTCCATAGTAATGTAATTAATATCGAGAGCCTTAGCTACCTTTTATTCAATAATCTTAATTTCGTTAATTAATTTTGTAATACCTGAATATTCGTAACGCCTACGTAAAGGTATCTAATAAAAGCAAAACGATACGCAATATCAAAGAGCGAAACGTGCCTCAAAATTACTAATCAAATATTTGATGAAGCACTCCAATTTGCTCAAACGTTGGGCTATGAAAGGCCGAGTCTCTGAGAACTTTCAAGAATTTCAAAATCTTAAAATAGATTTTATGTTAACTGTTTCATTGCAATAAACTTATACACTCTAAATTCGAAATAGGAAAAAACAAAGAATCACAAAAGTTTTGTCGATCTGTTGACATAAAAACTCAGTTTTACGATGTAAGTTGAACTGTGCGAAAACAAAATTTCGCCGAGACGAGACTTGGCAAGTTTATACGACCGCGACTGCATTATAACAGTCAAAACAAATTGTTTACTCTTCAATCTACGTAACTCGTATATAAAGGTCGTAAAATAAATCTCACGGACAAACTAGACTACAATAAAGACCTAGGAGTACGGACAGCATTTTATGGATGCATAAATCGCCAAGGGATCTTCTAGACTGAAGCCTAGATTTTTGAACATTGCGTTGTTTCTTTACTTATTTATATTACAGTTACATCTGTTCAATTTTGTAAGATACGCGGATATGATATTGACAAATGTATATTAAATATTTCACAATACCTTATTTGAATACAGCTGGCACAAACCAGATGGAAAATTAAAGCATGGTAAAAATATTTCGAATATTGATTTAAAAATGAATTGTGTTATTAACTTGTGCAAAATATGTCATTGGTATTATAAGGATTATTTAACTTCTCTACTTGCTTGCTGTTTTATCTTTAGATAATATTATCATCAGTACAATGTAAAACGAAATGTCTGACACATTTGCAATAGTGGCGGTACTTCCATACAAGCCCAAAAGCCCGGCTTGCCCTACTTAATACGTATATACTAAATTCTAAACGAAACCATTACATTCAATACAAAACAGTAATTACGAAACATCTACCATTTTTGAATTTACCGCGTTCCGTCGCGGCATGGCGCTCTTCAATGAAGCGCGAGCCGAAGCGCCGCCCGCGCTGCGCAACGCTTGTAATAAATTCATTCAATAATTTTACCTCTCACGTTGGACGTGGCTCCACGGATTTTTTAAAAGACGGTACGCGCAAAATATATATCTGCCTTTTTCTCTCTCGTGTGCTTTTACGAGGCTTTTGGCAACGCATGCTATCTCTTTCACACTGACGGGTGAAATACTACACTCTGGCACTACGAATGTATAGCTACAGATATTTATATATAGCAATAAAGTACTAAACCAAAAGCCCAGCTTTTGACCACAGGATTGTTTTGAGTGAACATCGTACGTTTGAAGGTCGTCGATGTGTAACATTATTTGTTAACTAAATTATATTTATTGTTATTATTATGTTGGAACTTTTTTAAAATTATTTAATCATTTTTTAAATACAAATAATGAGGTTTTAATATTTATTTCATAAATTATAATTGCATGTTGTAATGTTTATTTTTTCGTTTAGTAGCAATACTGTACGAATTACTACTAACTTCATAAGTATTTGTGTAATTGTAAATAGTTCGGTTGTAGGTTAATTATTAGTTTTTTAATGTTATTTAAACTTTTTGATACGAAAATGATTTGTAATGTTTCCTGTGATGGTTTTAGTGTGATGGTGCATGTTCATTGCCGATATAAGGGTAATTTAATTCAATTATATTGAAACTAGCGCGAAAACTACGCCGAGTTTGTGCATTTCTTAAGTTCGTGGTAAATCACAAGAGGCATTTTATCGGTTCAGTTTACTAAACTACGTAATTCGATTTCTAAATGCTCCCCTTCATATAGGTTATTATACAGTCGTGTTACATAATATATTTTTCAAGGGACACTTGTGTATTAGAATGTTTGGATTAATTCTAATGATTTCAATGAGTTTGTAGTCCTTTCAAAAAGGCATGCTATTACTTGTAATTAAAATTACTTGTAAAAACTTAACCTTAATGTATTTATAACAATTTCTGTCCGCAATTTTGGTTAACTGCGCAGTCAAACACGGGACCATAGTAGCTATCGTTGTGCTAGTGTAATGCCGGGTATTAAAAGTGCTCAGTAGTTAGTGCATTAAAAAGTTACGGTTGCATGATCACAAGCTATCTATATTTGTATTACCTAATCCTAATATTGTACAGATAGTGTGGTAGGTCTGCCGCCGCGCCGTAAATTCGATTTCGTCGTTCTTAGTATTTTTTTCCTTCTAAATAAATATGTATTTAAACTAAAATAATATTGGGCTTGCCCTATTCCAAAACCCTAGGCACGCCACTGATTTGCAACATATTTCGTACTGTGAAGTATGAAACATTAGACTACCAATAAAATAAAATTCTTATTCTATCTATAACTCGCCCTTTTAACTATGAATATACTTAAAATTAATTAAAGAGTTGTTTTATTAAATTTGAAATCCAAGAAATTATTAACCAAACTAAAGATGTCTTTAGTTAGAAATTTCGTTATTACGCAATAACCCACAAAGAATTTTATTCTCCGTACAAAACTATTTATCCTGTAACAGCATCTTTAACTTGAAGTTTGTGGAGTTATTTTCTGTCCGGTACCGAACTTGATACAGATAACTTGTTTGCTATAAATAAGTTGATAAGTTTGACTTACTTTATGTAACTTGGGTTTCCTGGGTTCGGAGCCGACGTCCATGACAAAGACATTGGAAGAGTGTAGGGAGGGCAGGATTAGAAAGTTCCTCTTGAGGGTGGGATCATTATGGCAGCTGGAGCAGACGTTCCAACCACTGTGATGGATCTCGTCGTCCAAACTGCCGGTGTATGTACGATGGATTACCTGTTGGACAAACATTTTGTTAAAATTATATTAATTTGTGAAATTTTGAAATGGAGTAATCAAATTTAAATAGATAAGATGATGCATCGATGTAAGCATCACGCTGCTATTGAAAATACATTAATTACTATTGGAATTATATAAATACTAAATAATTGATAATTCAGTATAAAAAGTTACTAATTTACTATATTAAGGTTTTTATACGAAGACAACTAACATGACGAGTATTATTACTTATTACACTGTCAGCGATAAATGCTCTTACATCCGGTAACGTAAGAAATAAGATAAGAGAAACTCGAGTGAATAAAATTACCATATTTACAGTAAATAATTGTTATAGATAATGGTTTCTTAGATTTACGCTAATGTTACACATTGAAATAAAACTATATTTTACGGATTTTATCGCGATTTGGTTTAATTTTTAAATTTTTTAACTTTCCGATGTTTTGATTACTTTACAGCTTTCGTGGTCACGGGGCGGACTGCTGTAAAATACCACGAAGCCCACGAAAGCTGTAAAGTAATCGAAACGTCGGGAAGTTAAAAAATGTAAAAATTAAACCAAATCGCGATAAAATCCGTAAAATATAGTTTTATTTCAATTGTTATAGATGTCGACAAGACGCAGTTTATATTTTTATCTCATATGATCACTAATTTTAAAACCTAAATGCTAATAAATTCAAAAGTATCCACGCTTTTGACATAACTACAAATCGTAAGTATAGTGATACATAAATAAGGAAGATAAGTCGTATCAGACTTGTGCTACAAATATGATTATTTTAAAATAGGTCACTAAACTGCATAGCGCTCTGATAATATCTGACTATTCAATGTAATAACTAATAAAATACCTTTTAACATTAAGCGAAACATATCTCAGCTGTATATAACTGGGTTGCCAAACTGAAATCTGCGGCTAATTATAGCCCATACACTCCACAGTTTTTTTCGAAATTGCATCTGCCTTATTCGTAGACAGATTTGAAACCTATTATAGTAATCGAATGTTTTGTCCCTTTCGATCGACTTAAGAATTCAGTTTGAGTGAAGAAGAAAAAAAACATTCGATAACTTAAACAGGTTTTAAATCAATTCGATAAGTTAAATAGGTTTGGTTTTTAAGTGACAACCTATGAACTTTCCACATACTTTCCAAAATATGTGATGTCTAGCAACTGCCTTCGTCTAACGTGGTAGACTGAAAGGTCTACTCCTAAAAGGGTTGCCATTAGGCACTTACCCTGTTGTAAGAGTATAAGCTAAACCATTTTACATAACTGAAAATGTATGTCTCGATCCCATGTAAGAATTTGATCATGGCTGGCATAAGTGATGTATATGAAATAGTATCTAAGTAACAGAGGCTAATGGTTTTTTAGATTAGCGCATATGTTACGCATATGTTATTTTTTACGAATTTAATCCCGGATTTTATTTTAATTAACCTAAATCCGCAAAAAAATCCGTAAAAATTAGTTTTATTTCAAAGCAGAGGTTAATGTTTTTTTTTTTTTGCTGTTTATTACGTCACCTTATTATTTAGTTCAATGGCAATCATGAAAAGAATATACGCAGTTATTTATCAAAAAAATCAGTAACGTAAATACTCGTAGCTACAATGTTGACTATGTGTAAGATTAGACATCGTTGCTTAGACATCGAACGTAAATCTTTATGTGACCATTATTAATTTATATCTCTTGGTAATCCAAAACAACTACTATTGAAGGTTTATTTTTTAGCATTTTTATTAAACATTTTTAGCATCCCTTATCTGTGATGGCACCAACTTATATCATTATTACGAAAATTCCATAAAATTTTACAGACTCCTATAGATGTGGCTTACTAAATAAATACGTTTTGTTTCATGTAAAATATTATCAGACAGATTGCTTGTCATAAAATCAAAGCCAAATCTTTCTGCAGCGTGCATAAAAGTTAATGTACTGAGCATTCACAACTATTTGATAAGGGAACTTTATTTTAATATAATCGTATTAAATATATTTCCACTCTGACTCTTTATAGCCGGACGGTATAATTTTTTTTTTTCAAGTCCTTGAAAATCGTCTTCGACTTATCAAAATTTGTATATCAACGCCTCAATCGGGATTCTGTTATATTTATTTCAAACCCTGAGGAGTTTAAAAACTGAACTTTCAATCAAAACGTAATAGTAGAAATAAAATATGATTTGAGTGTATCAGTATTACACAAAACATTGAATCATTGTTTATTAAAGTTTTCTTATCACTCGTCAACAAAAGACAGTTGATAAGACATTGACTGATGAACCGGTGAAATGTTGTTATTATCTATTGACTTTAAAATAATTATTTAAGGACGTTTACATACTATAAATAACGACGTGAAAGATAATTATGAAAGTATTATACAATCGTTTATAAAAAAGGTGTCCTATATTATTGTTCATTCAAAATTCGAAGCTTAATTCCAATTTTAAATTTGGAAATTCGAATTGAATGTTCGAATTTTAAATTTTAAATCGTATTTTTTATTCGTTTTTATTATTTAAATGTAGGCTAATAAATAATGGTCATCAATAATTTATTCAGAAGAGTAGAACCTACGCAATCCCCCACTACTTTTGTATTAGCGTATAAAATCTTACATCGGCCATTTAGCCCTGCGATGTCGCCGGCAATAACGTCCCGGTAATCCTGCAGGATTTCAGGATCTAGCTAGGAAGTATTATTGTGTACTTTGCAATGGCAATACCAGTCGGAAGTTAAATTAACAAGCGGAATGCAATATATGGGGCTAGGATTTGTTACGAGGATTACACGAGGCTACCGACTTTTTTGTTAAGGTTTATACGTATTGGTAATAGCGGATGTATTGCATGTCATTAGGATGTATTTGATAATTGGATGTGTAAAGCTTATAGTGTCCATATAGAAAATTGTGTTACATCATATTTCACAATGATTTACTTCATTTTAAGAATAAAATCTTTCTCTTCTCGGATATTCAATTTAATAAAAGAAGTAGCCTTAGTGCATCCCCAGGTCCGTGTGCCAAATTTCATTACGACCGGCTCAACGGATTAGCCAAGAAAAGGTAACAGACAGAGCTTCCTTCGCCTTTATAAGTAACTATTCTTCGGAAAGTACTTTTTTCCGCACAAAAGACACCCGTGTCCTTTTCTGAACTACTTTAATTACAAAATTTCATGATAATCGCTTAAGTAATTAAAATGGGAAAGCCAAACAAAAAAACTTACTTTCGCATATTTAATATTATTTAAGATTAGGATGGAAACTTATAATTTATGAATTTACACAGTACTTCTATGAAAGATAGTTGGCATAATGTAGGACCTATTTCACTTTATTCCCATAGGGGCTAAGACATCGTTTATCAAATGACGCTGGTCGTGAACGGGATCTGACAGTTTAACCTACTTCAAAAGTGAAGGTTTGAGATTTAATATCAACGATAACACATCGCCGTTTATACTTCTATAGGCTCTTATTACCTTTAAACTAAACATTAACTAATATCTATGTGTATTTTAAAATGTAATACTTAAAGGACAAGTTTGGAATCGGCAAAATACGGTTGATACATTCTGTTTTAATATCACATAACATGTACGTTATTTTAATCTTACGGTATTTAATTTAAATAATAAAAAATAATATAAGCCTGTTTCTTAAAAACTTTACGATGCTAATTACACAAAATAACTGTGACGCAATATTGTGTAATATTACGTACGAAAACATTACAAGGCTAAAGTTGTATCCACACAAA
The DNA here is from genome assembly GCA_949752805.1 of Deilephila elpenor. NCBI lineage: Eukaryota > Metazoa > Arthropoda > Insecta > Lepidoptera > Sphingidae > Deilephila > Deilephila elpenor. The sequence goes on along the minus strand of OX457107.1, from coordinate 7,771,899 downwards.
TCATTGAAGTTACTAGCTATAAATGTAATTGAGTTGAATTATATTCATTTTCCGTCCAACTAGATTTTTATGCAATTTTAATTAATTATAATAATATAATATTTGAGCCCATATATCAACTGAATACTGGACAAGATCGCTTTCTAGGATTGAGAGCGATTAATCTAAAGTCCACCACTGGTATAAATAGTCGGTTAGCGGACATTGAATAAATGAGTGAAATTATTAATGAAAAGCTCGATCATTTTATATTCAGTATAAAAATTTGACAAATTTCACAATTTATTATGAAAAATTTGGAAAATTAAAAAATGGATAAAAAAATATGGTGTCAAAAAATGTTACAAAAAGTTCTTAGTACTAATTTATCTTTGCTACACTGTCTTCCCGTATACATGTTAAACTATTCTTAAAATACCCTATTATTACTAAATAAGGCACGTGATCACTATATTGTTGCTGTTGTAAATTTTCAATGGGATTTAAAAATATGTGTCCGAAACTCCTGTATGCCAATATGACAATCTTCACCTATGTACTACAATAAACATACATACATAAACTCACGCCCCGAAGGCGTAGGCAGAGGCGCTACCAGGACATCTACATTTCGTCTTGTATGTTCCGTCCCACGATGTGATAGCGGGCGAGCCTATCGCATATCGGGCACACATTCCTGACTCCGGGCTGATAATGAATAGATAAACCTTATATCACTTTGCCCGACCCGGGATTCGAACCCGATACCTCAGCTTTCTAGTCGCACCGTAGTACAACTACGCCACCGAGGCAGTCAGTACTACAATAAAATATTTTGAATTTTGAATGTACGCATAATACCTGGGAGTATGTAGGCGATTTGGGATCAACATCGACTGTAGCCAAGTAGTCTTGTTTGGTTTTGTCCGGCTGCACAGCCACCACGTAAAGAATTTCCTCTCTAGGTCCGTTATTGAACGCGTCCAACGGACTCGCGTACCCAGGTCCCTTGCCTGTTAACAAATATAATAAATTAATCCAAATATTATTCAAAGTGGGTCTGGAAAAGAAAAAGTTCGACTAAAGGTTTATCGCTGGAATTCAATGAAGCTAAAACTTAGCAAATTATTGCCGAGTGAAGCGGTAATTTAGATTTTTTGCTAGTAATTTATTTTATGATTTTTTGAAGTTAGCTTAAGGTATATTTTGCTTAAATACTTTCAATATAATCTACAGTTCTTCAAATAAATGACATCGCCAAGTTGTGAGTACAAGCTTTCTTTTTATTTTACGACGACTTTCATAACGCTGGGCAAATCCAGTTTTAATTGTACCTTAGATAAGGTTTCTGATAATTTTTTGTAACATCAGTGTACCTAATAAACCTAATGTTTGGATTTTTTGGGCACCTAGGCACTTAAAAGCCGCATTTACGATTCTGTAACTTTGTAAATATCGAACGAATTCCGAAATAAAAATACCAAAAAGAACAACAGGTCGAAAAAGAAACAACGAAAAGCAATCTTAAACATAATCGAAGAAAAATCATTCCTACACTCCCCTAACCTATTTTTTATTTAATTTCCTTCCAATATTTTGTTTAACAGCACTCAATTTTCTCCCAATTTCTCAGCGAAAAAGGACTGTCACTTTCAATAAATCGTCGATAGGCATCAAAACATTATTTTTCCGTTTCATAAACGAGGGGCGCTGGCAAACAGGGGGTTTTGACCCCACGCTATTAGGTAATCACGCCAGGTAATGCTTGCATATAAATTACTCCTTTGTTCGACCTAATCCCATCAATAACGTCATTGTTTGTCTGTGTACTACTCAATCAACATGCACACTTAATTTAGAATACAGCCAGACGTGAATAACTTAATAATCTTCAATGTAGGACAAGAAGCTAACGAAGTATTCCTCAAAAGCCACAATGCTATTTTTTACTGGAATGTGATTATTTAATTTGACGTGATCAGAAATTTATCAAAGGTGTTACAAGAGTCACTCAAAGGTCGCCTAGCTTATCATTGCCCCGAGAGGTTATGTAGACGAGTCCATTACAACGCCGGACAAAAAATTCATTTAAAAACGAAATTCTAAAATTTAAAACAGATGTGTGAACGAATGTTGTTATGAGACAAACAAGGGAACGGTTTTTTTAGATAATGTTGTTATTCGATTATAACTTTATATAAACCTGATAAAGAATGTATATTATCAGTATTAACAAGTATCTTATACTGCGATCTATCGAATGTCGTGATGGACTTGGTTTTGCTATTGCATTTTGTTGCGTAATCTGATCTAAGTATTTTTGATGTTAGCTGATAACTACTGTGGGGGAGTGGGTAAGAGCCCGAAAATAGATCAAACGGCTCAATCATCGTATCAAGACAAATCGTTTTATTTACAATATTATGTTGAGGTAGGATCACACTACTGTTGGGTTTCTTAAATGGATCAATCTGCCAATCCCGCAAACTTTTCGTTATTTGTTTCCTAGATCCAGTGGTATTCACTAAAAATGGGAGAATAAGAAGAGAAAAAAATATGGGAGGAAGTTTTACAAAGACTTCCTATAGGACAGGCACCAACACCATCAAGACTGACCGTTTCTACAGTATTCAAAGTAACTACAATATTATGACTCCTACCGATTTGAAATTATTTATATTTATTTACTCAAGTCGTAAAAATATACTATTTTTAAATATGTATGGACACATTGAATTTCACATCAAATCATTCATGTCTCCCGTTTTGCAGTAAATCGTTTCTGTCAAAAAGCGACGTTTGACATGAACTCTTGTTTTCGCTCCGAAAATTCATCAGTTTACAAGCTTACTTCTGAGCGGATTTACAATGTCACCAGTTGTCTATCAACCACACGACGTGCTGGTAATGAATTGCACGTGTTTGAGCACGATGTTGTTAGTATATGAGCTAGAAATCTAATGAGCTAAAAAAAAAGGATGGCTATTTGATTGGGATTCTTATTGGCTGTAAACGTTTATTTAATATCGAAATTATTGAGACTCTATTGGTAGTAGGTATTTCATTCTTGTACAATACATACTACCAATAGTCTCAACAATCAATAAGGTGGATAATATGATTCTTCATATTTATTTCTTTAATCATGAATAATACAATGTTAAATTCCAGTTACGAATTGACACAACATAAAACATATAAATGACTAGAATAAAACACAAAGGTACAGAACATTCAGAAATAATTTTCCTTCCGACCCACCGTCCAATCTCCAACCTCCTTGCCTGTAAAAACCCGTTAAATTTGCAGCTACGATTAAACATTCCGACAACTTCTTGAGATTTTTCTCCGTTTTAAAAGAAGTTTTATCTAAACAGTAAGATTAAAATCACTAGGGCGTTTTGAGGGACCTCGTTTAAGGCGGTACGCTTTGAAGTCTCGCCTCAGGGCACGATGATAAATTGCAACCCGCTTGATGTGCTTGACACTTTTTTTAGGGTACTGTGATGCTGTAGACTTTGCAAGTCACTAAAGTTATATTCTTTGGGGATGATATATTTGTTCGAGAATATGATAAATTACCTGGCAAGTCGGATTAGGCATATGGGTCGATGCTTATCGGAACCTCTAGTTAAAGACGAGTGCTTTTAGATGCTGTAATCTTTTAATGGAAACAGGTGACAGGCAATAATGAAATATCTACAATCGAATCGAACTTAGAAAATTTGAAAATAATTGAAGTGTCAAAATGTAAGCTGATTGCAATTGTACGGTTTTTACGATGAGTTTTCTTTGGTTTTATTTCTATTGGATAACAACACAGATCAAGGATTTCGCTAAATCGAGAATCTCTTTGTTTTGTCACATTTAGTTTCTCTTATTGCCAATTGTCAATGGTAACAAAGAGGTCATTAGTTGAATAAAATCGCCAAGAAAGTATTATTTTATTTACTTAAGTGAGAGGAGGTTTAATGCAGTAACTTAAAAAATAATTACAAATAATTAGAACGAAGTACTTATTTATCAATTCGGTATGAGACATAACGGAGAAGATAAAAATCACTTAATTTATTTCCTTAACTGATTCCCTAGCATTTTACATTCAGCATGACGTAATTAATCTTACATAAAAAACTTTTCGCAACCATAACGGCCCTTTCATAGACAGCTTTTAAACGTATTTTAGTTAATGTTTTGTCTTCTTCGCTCAAACTGAATTGTAAGTTGTTCGAAAGGGACAAAAAATACGATGACTAAAGTAGGTTTTAAATCTGCCAATGAAAAAGGCCGTAAGAGTTAATTTACAATTACTCTTCATCACAATCATGGTTAAAATATTATTTTGTCAATCGCTCTTAATTTTCTGCAAACAATATTAGTCAAAATAGGCATCAATCGACCCTAATGTTCTTGCCAAGTCATCTAGATTAACGCTAGAACGTGTATCACAAAATCTGCATAATGTCTCGTGACCTATATACTGAACCCTATCATCCACTACAGTCACAAGCGCGCCCTTAACAGATTCTCACCACACTATGACCTTTTCTTAGCTCTTTTATATCGCTTATCACGCGGCACGGACGAATAGGTCTCTCAAAGAGCTGACAAATAGCGGCGTAGTATTTTAGTTGGTAAATGAAAAATATTGTGTGTTCTGTAAATGTATTTTCTACTGTCCATGAGCAGTCGTATCGCTTACCATCAGGCGAATGGCATGCTCGTCTCGCCATTCAAAGCAATAAAAATAAAAGTACTTGAAGGATATCAATAGATTAATAGTGCACGGTATTCCAAATTAATGTGTAAAGTGACATAAGAATTTAATACTTCTGCATATTATATTATGTACATATATCATAAAAAGCACATGTTTTCATAACAACGTGGCTACATAGTCTAAAGTATTATTGTTTGACGGTTTTGGCATTCATTCAAAAATTCCGGTATGATGGGAATTGTTACATCTATTACATTTCCATCTACAAAATAGTTGTACAGAAGATTCTACTGCAAGCAATGGCTTGGCTGTAATCTTCTGATTGTACAGATCCAGGGTTGGTATTAATTACTTTCTTCTTTCTTTAAGGATTCGATAATAAAAAATGATCTTAGCAACTACTTTTAGCGCGATGATATCACCTCTTTATAAAACAAATTTTGACACATATGGAGACAATTTGCCGGAAAGTGCAACAATGGTGTGCACGGTGAATAAGAAAAAAAAAATAAGCGACCTAAGAAAATAGCACTAAAACGTATAACCTGTCGGAAATATCTGTGAACCTAGTTGGAATGCGGTTCACATTTCATTTTTTTGTGTTCTCCTATCAACTATGTTATTTTACATTAAAAACGTTTTGAGATGGATGGGAATTCAATTTTTTATTCTCTGTTCTATTTTAATTCAATTTGTTTAACCTAATGACGTCAATTATTCAGGTCCACAGATATTTCCGACGGGTAATAACAAAAAACATGAACTGGTACATGTTGATTAATTTAGTTATTGACTTGACTAGCCAACCAATAAGAATGAACATGTTGGGCCTAACATACCATATAATTTGTGTTTAATTTACTTAAGTTTCTACGTGATCGGTATGTTCGTTTCCGAATAGAAACAAGAAGATTAATTTCTACATTAATCGAATGTATATAATATCCAAGATAAGAAACATATCATTAACAGCTGTTATTTTAGATGCAATTTATATGTTTAGAATACGAACGAGAGAAACAACAACGAAAAGATTTATGGACTGCACTAACTAGCGATAAAATAAGTGTCCTCTATTTATATCAACGCCTCTTTCTTTGCATTGTACTTTTAATATCAAATCATAAAATAAAAAATAAAATAAAACATTAATGAAGGCAGATGAAGCGAGTATGTTAATGTCAAGGTCGGGCGAAATTAAGTTCAACTCGTAATTCGTATATTGAGTTGAAAGTATAGTCGTAAGTTTGAGTATGAAAGTGTATGCTAATGTATTCGATTTAAAATTCACTTTTACATGTTACGTTGTAACCCTTTCTACTATTAGGTACGTATCTAAGCAAGTAATGCACAGAAGGGAAAGTAGAAAATATTGGCTATTTTTCTCAATATTATTGTTTTAGCTGACTGCCTCGGTGGCGTAGTTGTACTACGGTACGATTACTAAGCTGAGGTCTCGGGTTCGAATCCTGGGTCGGGCAAAATGATATTGGGGTTTTCTATTCATTATCAGCCCTGAGTAAAAAAATTGTGCGCGATATGGCAATAGGCTCGCCCCCTAACACATCGTGGGACGGAACATACGACTACAAGGGAAAATTTGGGGGTCCTGGCACCTCTGCCTACTTCTTCTGGGAAACGGCGTGAGTTTTAAATGTTTTTAAACACGTTTTTTTATATTTAGTTTTAAGGACGCTTCTTAAATGATGTACATAATATATCCAAAAAAATATACTATTTACCTAACCATTACAGTCCAGTCTTAGTGTTTACATTGTGGATAAAATAAATATGGTGACATTGTGCTCTAACAATATAGCACAAAATGAAATAGCAAACAGTTAAAATATGTCCATGACATTTCAATTAACACGTAATGTCTCATCGCTTATAGATATTACATAAAAACGATACATACGATAAAAACATCGTAAATATTGGCTCTAATACTTTAGCTGACGCCTCAAAAACCCAAACAGTATTCACAAAAAATTTAAACAAAAAATAAAAACTCACAACAGGACATCGCGCGAACGTAGCCGATCGGTTTTTGACAAATTAACAATATACACCCAGTCAGTTCGATCACCGCTTTGTGAGTAACAGTCTACGATCGCGAAATAAACACTATACTTGTTTCATTATATATCTCTCTCGCTCACTCGTAACTCACACTGAAAGCCGCTGTACAAGCCGCTTAACAGGTTAATACGGTCAGCAGAATCAATAACATAATGATAAAGATTCGAAAATATTTTTTAAATAAATTTATCGATGTGTTACTAATAACTTTTATCTTAATAAATAGCTTCAGTAATTTAAATGTTTTGGTTAGTTTAATTATCATTGATTTTTTTGAGTAATATATTGGCCTTCCAGAACTGTCACTTTCTTTCTCAAGTTTAAAGAGACGACCCTTCACCTTTTTAGCTATCTTAGTAGATATATTATGTGTTGATAGGTAAGGCGAACGGTCGCACATTGCGCTGTATTACCTTCAGTTGTGTGGTTGGGTTAGTACGGTCAGAATAAGCATTTTTTTTATTGCAATGAATGGCGAGACGAGCATGCCATTCGCCTGATCGTAAGCGATACGACCGCTCATGGACAGTAGCAAAACCAAACAACATCATGAATAACAAGGCAATGCTTGAAATTCCACTGCGCTCGTCATCCTGAGACATAAGATGTTAAGTCTCAATATGTCTAGTAGTTACTCTGGCTATAATGTCCTTCAAACCGGAACACAACAGCGTATTTACACTGCTGTTTGGCGGGAGAAATAGACATTGCAGTGGTACCTACCCAGGCGACTTCTCACATATGAGAGACCTACCAACAGCAAATTTTTAATCTGGATTTGGGGTGTTTATGAGGATCGGAAAAGACTCTGATCTGCATATGAGTCCATCACCGCGGCTCAGAACTCAATACTCCTACTTCTGCTACCCAAGATCAATAGTAGGACTTAAAAGTTGTCTTTATGCATCGAAACTCAGTTTCTTTGTGATGAGTAGGTACTATGTTACTTCGAATTAATAAATAATCCATGTCGTGTTTCCTTAACAATATTTGAGATAAAAAGAGTATTCATTCCGATAAAAAATAGTTGCTACTGAAAAAAAAAAGGCAAATTTAAATGGACCGGAGATGTAGATGAATTAGAATATTACAGCAGAAATCTGTCATTAAACAATAAAAGTGGTAAAGTCCTACTAAGGACGTACATAAAGAAATACCAAGTGATTGTAGCAACAACATAAGTAATAATTTTCCATGTCACTCGACCATAAGTCATAACACATAACATTAATATAAATATTACAACGAATATCTTGTAAATAGAAAATAAGTACCATGTTATTGACTTGTCATAAGAGCTATTTAATTGCCTACGTGATCAATAAACGAATTTCATTTCAATTGGTTTGAAATCGATTGAGATTGGTTAGGCCATATAGTCCACCACCCTGGCCTAGTGCGGGTTGGCGGACTTACATACCGTAGAAATTCTTTAAAATCGCTACGGTATGCAGGTTTCCTCACGATGTTTTCCTTCACCGTTAAAGTGCCGGTGATTGACTATCAATACACATATAACTCCGAAAAGTCAGAGGTGTGCCCTGGGATTTGAACCCGCGACCACCGTGAACATGTAGGCAGCCGCGTCTGGTCCGTTACCAACAGGCCACCACGCACTTTTTTTTTGACCACGCAATTTTTGGTGATATGCTAAACATTTTTTTTATTGCGAAGAATGGTGAGACGAGCGTCTCATTCGCCTGATGGTAAGATACAACCGCTCATGGACAGTAGCAAAATCAAACACATTATTAAGCAAAGCTTGGCATTCCACTGCGCTCGCCATCCTGAGACATAAGATGTTAAATTTCATTATGCCTAGTAGTTACTCTGACTACAATGTTCTTCAAATCGGAACAAAACAGTGCATTTACACTGCTGTTCGTCGGGAGAAATAGACATTACGGTGCTATGTTTTACGGTATTACCTACCCAGGCGGCCTCTTCCTCGACCTACCACCAGAAACTTCAAACTACAAATAAATAAAACGCCCATCAATCACTTAGTTCCGACACCTCAGTAAGATATCAGGTCTTGCCCTGGGTGTCAGAAACTTTTTGATCGTCGTAGCACCTCAGAATATTCTGATCGTTGCAGGGATCGCGCCCGTGGCCTCACGTTACAAATCTAGCTTTCAATCAACTGCGTCTGCAGCTTGTTTAAACCCTTAAGTATTTTCAAATTCCATGAACTTCGGGGCTGCTTACTGTCAGCCTACGTCTGCATTAAATTAACGAAAAACATTGTGAAGAACACCTTTTGATTGATAGTTTTCGCATAAATATCGAGGATATGACAAATTCAGAAAAAGGTTATAATTTGGACGATCCGTATATATTATAGGTACACAATATAAAATTGAAAGGTGGAAAGACATAATAATTCGCAAAATCTTATTAAAATTATCATTGATATCAGATTCCCCATATATTAGACAGCTAAGTATAAAACGGACTATTTAAGTCCTTTGTTGGATTATGCTTGGTTTGACATTACCATTTATTCAACCTACTCGTGCAGGAATTTGAATTGAATTGATGTTTTGTATTCATACAGTCTGTAAGTATAATTATTTGTGACAATAAATGTGTATTATTCAAATCTAATAAAGCACGAAGTTTTAAAATTTATTGCAATATATTGTTCGTAAAAACCCGTAAGCTACAAAACAGAAATATATTGTGATCAGAAACAAATACTAAGATTATAACTAAAGTTAATTAAATGTATAACTTACCTTAAGCGTAATGACGTAATAAAACCGGGAGACAATTACATGTAATGAAAACTGTCCGCTCTGTAATCTGCCTCTTAATATAAACATCTTAATACAACGTTTATTAAGATCCGGTGTTATTAATCAAGCCATATATAAGGAACATTCGTCGACAGGAACAAATTGCCTCCACCTTAACAGAATATGTGTGCAAAGATCTTTTAGAGAACGTGGCATCGTTATCTTCACTAGGCGAACATAACCCAACACAATCAAATCTCACGTAAAGAAATAAGGATATATATTACATACGTGTTCTGTTATACAATCACCTCGCACTGCAGCACTCAGATAAAATACGACTTAAAATACGTTTATTGTCAGTCCAGAATTTAAAGTCTTTGTAACTTGTATACGAACAGTTTTAAAGTCATAAACTAGAATGCACGTTTATCTAAATAAAACTTTTCTCCTCGCTTTACGACTGTGCGTGTGTGTGTGTGTGTCCTGCATGATGCGTTGCAGGCTCGCATGCTGGTGGAACTGATGCCGGATGGAAATGTGCCTGCTTATGTTCTTAAACAGTATGTGCCACAACGCTTTGTCCTTGTTCTTCCACAATAAATCCACAGTCTTCTCCTTAATCCTACGCATATTTTCCTCCAGTCTCCTAGCTTTTATTTCCATTTGTATAAGGGAACGGGTCGTATTTGTCAAAAGGCGGTACAGGTATTCTTTTCTCCTCGCTTTACCCGGTTCCGTTGCGCTCACATTTATCATAGACTCGTATTCCGTGTCCTCGGGCTCTTGAATTTCGTCCGAATTCCCGAGACGTGATTGCTTGCTGTTAACTCGGAGAAAAAATCCGGTGAGGAGAACAGCGAGCGCGAAGCTTGCTAACATTAGTAGTTTCGCGTGGTTGTAAAACGGTCTCGCTATGAGATTCATGTCAGATGTCGATTATGTCTGGATGTCATCATTAGAGGTTGCGGTGCGCATGTTTTGTTTGTGCGATGTTGCGTGAACGGTTCAAGCAACAAGTCACGTTGTCGCGACACGGAGCGCGCGTGGCGCCCTCTCGCGGCGTGGGCGAAAACGGCACTGGCCGGCGTGAAAACATGCCGCCCGTACCGGTGCGTCGCTCCCCACGAATTTCCACAATAACTTTTCCTCTTGGATGTGGGAAAGGCCCTTTTTATTTGGATGTGACAGCTGAAACACAAATATAGGGACTCGGGTCGTGTAATTAAACTGCATTTAACGTCAAGGACTGTGTGGAAGGACGCTGCGCAATTATTCTTCCAACCTTTATCTGGTTTATGCGAGTCTATTTTTTTTATATTTCTTTGTAAACAACATGAAGAGCTTTTCCTGTGAATGAAGTAAATATAAAAATTGACAAACATTATGTTCACTCGTATTGCAACGACAGAAATGTTTTGCAAACGGTATTTAGTATAGAAAAATTGCTGAAAATATTTCTTAGAATAAAGAGATACATCATTATTATAAAACTATAACAATTAACTAACTCAAATTCTATCAATAAACAATATTTGACATTTCTTCATAAACCAAATTTCCTACATCAAAAAATTTAAATCACAATTAAAAATAACATCACTAAAAAAAACCTTCAACCTCATCACATATAAAAACCTAAATGAAAAAAAATAATCTAAATTCAAATAATATTCCATTTTCAAACGTAACTTTTTAAACTCCATGTAGCTGTCGGGTTCCGTGCGTAAGTGAAGGGGGATGTGAGAACTAGTCTACCATTCAGCTGGCGTACGTCCGCGTACTCACTATATTGTCGTCCGTATTATTTATGTTTTGGACCGAAACTTTATGATACACGTATTTTGTTATCATTTTTCGCAACATGACGTTGTGCCGGAAGAATAAGTTTTGGCTACGTGCTTAGAACAGAGGTATTTTTATATTGTGGGACATTTCGTAGGGGTTTGGTAGTCATTATATTGATGAATTTATTTATGGGTTCAATCTTAGTTATTGTCATCAGTTAAGACTATTACCAGACACAAAGAATGACGTGTGCCAAAATAAATTAACTTTAAAATTACTAGTAGATTAACTTCATTGCGTTCTTCTCGTTGTACTTTGTTTCACCCAGGAAAAAAAATATAACTGATTTTAGTTCTCCGATTCTCATACACTGACGATAAAATATAATTACTCTAACTGAAAATCGACAGAACAGCCTTTTCTATTAGCAAATGCAATACATCCAATAATTCACAAGTAACACAATAATACTCCGCACATTTCCGCAAAAAAAAACACTGACCAAAACAAAAGGCGGGAGGCTTTAAATTGTAATAAAACCATGGCCCCAAGCCGGTTCATTGGCGCTGTTGTTTCAGCACAGCTGCCACTGCGAGATAAGCGACCCCTTCCTTTAAGTTCCTTGTCTTAAATTGATTTTTGGCGGACATAGAACCCATAAAATATTTAACAGCATCCTCTATAAAAGTCTTTACAAGTTTACCGAAAGCCGATAACTCGGGCTATCGATTGCTCTGGCCGGGACTTTTTACATTAAGCCGTCCGTTGACGTTGTACGTGTTTCTGTTTTTCTTAGATTTATAAGTTTGCCGGCTCCGTTTGCTATAAAGTATGCTGCAGGCGTTGTGAACGTGTGTAAATCTTAAAAACGTGGCGCTATGTTTTTAAATGCTTTTTGTGAGTTATTGGTTTAATAATTGGCATTTTATTGTCAATATCAAAATGTTTTATTCAAGTACTCTTTCGCAAGTTATTTTTAATCCTCAAATAATACTACCGTGAACAAGTAGTAATTGTCAAGAAGAGACGACTCAAGAAATTCCGTCAGCAAAACGAACTGTCTTCTTTTTCTTTTTTATTCTATTACGTCCCTGATATCTTCTCTGTGGGGTCGCAATACAATGTGGGTAAATAATTATCATCTAAGAAGAAGAAAATTTAATTTGACTCTACCAGTTCTAAGTCTGTAAAACGAATAATTACGTTACAGATCGCCAAAACCTTTATAATATCCAAAATAAGAGTCGTATATACACTATATCAATTTCCTATATAATTAATCTATCTAATTATCATGCACAAACCAAGGGAGTTCCTAGTAACATTACGGGACTTTTGTGAATTATCATTAAAGAGTTAATTTAGTAATCATTTTGCCATCACGTGTATTGGTCCCCATAACTATGTGATACAGGCCTTTAATTAAATGTCAATATAGAAAAAAAAAACGTCACTACAAGAAATTTCAAAAACATATATTTTTAGTAAACAAATCAATAAAAATATATTCAAAAAACAAACAATTCAAAGGAGATTTTTATCAAAGTACTAGTATTTATTTTTGCCATTTACATCGAACCATTTGTTTCGCTTCAATGTCGATTAAAGCAATACTGTTGGAAATAACAAAAAGGGTAATTAATAGGACAATATCAAAACGTTTTAATGTGACCAAAAAGTGAAACATGTCATCGGAAATACATTAACATCAGCCAAAATCAGTCGCTGAAAGCCATTAAAAATAGCTCATAAAGAATTAATGTGAGTATTATCTATTTTATCGACAAATAAACAGCAGTACCTATTTATACATGTTAATAATGCAGACTGACAATTAAAACACCTATATCAGCCCATATAGAGGAGTCACCCACATTAAACCCGTAGTCTTTCACATAAAGGATTAAACCATATGGCATCTGACCTTTATGATCCTCAAGATTTTAAGTAGGTGACGGAACTACGGTTTCCCTCGTTGGGTTGTTTCCTGAATACCTATCAGACGAGATGCTTTCCAAAACAGAATATTATTAAACAGATTATCAACAATAAAACTCAATAGTAGCCTACATAGAGCAGAATAAAAAAATACACCTAACAGTGACACACATAGTGACATACACTAAATGACTTATGACCCCACACTAAGATACGTATAACTCTAATTAGAATCACATACTAAAAAATACTTATAAGCCCCATAAACTCCCATACCCGAAACAAAAACTCATGGATCATAATATACAAATTCTCAGACTCGATACTTGTGGAAAAAATGTTTTGTTCCGCTGTGATCGATCCCAGGGCTTCTAATTTTAAATTCGGCGCCTTATCCACCTGCGCTGTAGAAGCTATGATAAAAATAACCCAATATTTCTACAATAGATGCATTAAAATGGCTTACAAAACAAAAATGGCGTGTGCGAAAAAGCAACGCTTTTACCAATAGTAATTCCATTTATTTTAGGCACAGCACTCACTCGTATATAATGCTTATCTAGATTTTAAAAGCAAAATATACTTTATTTTTACAATAAAATAGAACGGCCGCCGGCCTCACGTGCCTTTTATGTTCTGTATTGAGAGTTTATAGAGCAGTTTATACCATCAGGGGACTTCATCTCGTTTAATATAACATTTCAATACTTTCACATTTTACGGACGTGTAGCGATAAAATTGTTGATATTCATGTTTTTACAGTGGAAACTCAATAAACGCGAGGAGCGTGAAAGGAACTGTAACTGCTATTATGAACATTAGAAGAACGATCATAATAATTATACTCTAGCGGCCTTATTCATAGACAGTTTTAAAAACCTATTTTAGCTATGAATGGAATGTTGAATTCAAAAGTCATTCGAAAGGGACAAAACAATTCGGTTACTAAAATAGGTTTTGTAACTGTCTATGAATAAGGTAGTAGATCCTTTGGAAGAGGTTTTAGTTATAAATCACAGCCACCACGTGAAATGAGAAACTGTTTTTCTTTTAGACTTACTCAGTTATCATACTACTCACGTTGGTAAATGAATTGCCATTCAGATAAAGTACTGACGACGAGCCGAAAAGCCGAAACGAGATGCCGTGGGTTCGATCCCTCGAAACAAATATTTGTGAGCCATAGGTATTTGTTAAGGGTCTGGGTGTTTGTGAGTCCGAAAAGTCTATCGTAGTTTGTGTCTTGGTTGTCTCGATCTTAGTGCGGGTTCAGGACGATGTATGTGACTTTTTGTTGTAATTATTATTATTACTTACGCCTGCTTTAAGCCCCAAAACTTGCAGGAAGCACGTGGGTTGGGAAACTATGACACGGCGTGACGATGCACTAAAGTTGCGATCCAGCTAATAAATAGTTCGAAACTAACTATTGCAACTATACAGGCTGATACATTTTAATTTGGATCAATTGTTATGATCCTTGAAATAAATATATGGTATGGTTTACGTGATATTTCCAAACAACCACTACTTACTAACATTCAAGAAAAGGTCCTACAATTTTCTTAGAGACTACTTACTGACGATTTCTCTGATGTAGTGTGTATTTTTAGCGATGGTAACCATTTACCATCAGTTCAATTGTCTGTTTGCCTTTTTTCACAAAAAATATGCAGCATATAGGTAACTGAAATTGCAAAAAATGTTAATTACAGTTATTGCAGTCCATAAACCTTAATATTTCATTCTTGATAATAAAAACGTAAAATATACGTATTGGCAGTAATTTCAGGAGTATAATAATAAAAAATGAACAATGCTCTGTACGTGTGGACTCGTCAGATGAATAATGTAACCTTTTGAGTAATTTAATGACGAAATTGAACGTTATAAAGTTATCACAAAAGTAGCTTTAAAAATATCTTATTTGGATGTTATAGAATGGTTCGCAATAGTCTGAGTATGTTGCTGAATCTAAAATATATTATTATGGAGCTCATAAGCAGGCTTACCAAAATATGTTATTGCAGTTTAATCATACTTTTATAACTTTTGAATAAAATGCATACTGAAAAATCCACAATAGCAAATAAGATACATTCCATGAAACTTTTCTATTTCATAAATACATAAAAAATAGAATTAATCTTCAATTTTCCAATGTTCTTTCCGGTACAGCTTAGCAGTGAACTTATTGAAAGATTAATCACAATTTAAGTGTATCGGAAAAACTGTTACATATAAAGGAACATGTAAAAGATTGGGCGAATAACATCTCAAGCACAATTCAAAATTACCAAAACTAAAAAAATCAATTAATTATCTAATCCGTTAATCTAATCTAAAATCAGAAAAAGAAAGAATAGAATATAGGAAGGAAATATGCGAATTTTCTTCTTTATATTCATTACCCAGAAACTATTTCGTACTCGTATTTCACGATACCTACTACTTTTGTTCGTGCTATTTCACCTTAAAATCTGAGATACACGGAGTGGTGAAAAATTCTAAGGATTTTAAGTAGAACATAAAACAAGGACTCTGTCTTTTAAACATAAAACTCTAACTCGGGTTTCGTGGCGAGCGCTAGAAGTACATAGAAAACTTTTTATTCCAGCTAAAATTTATTGTGGCAGCTAAGTACTATTTGGTCTAATTTTATTTACGTAGTTCTGTAGTGGCTAATTTTAGTATATTTCTCACCTTTATAGAGTATGTAGCTTTATTTTAAATTGGATAAGGTCTATAAACGAATACGCATTGATACTGTATCATTTAGCCACATGAAGTTCACTGCTGAATACAATCCTCTCTCAAGAATTTCTTGTACTACATATTTAATGGGATTTATGACATCTAACATACATACCGGGTATATCAAGAGTGCCACCGAAAACGTAGCCAGATATAGTTTTAGTGGTTACAAACTTGATGCAAATAAAAATTTCGCCAAAACAGTGACAGATATTTTTTTAGAATTTTTAAAAATCGTCTTGTTTGGGTGGTAAATACCTAGTTTTTGCGAAAATACTAATTTAAACCCTTACGTACCATTGCGTGTTTAAAAATAAAGAGGTGTACATATTTATTTTAGGAAAACTATGTATAGATCACCCAAATACGACGAAAAGTAAAAAATTGCAAAAAGAAAGTTGTCGATTTTTTTTCCGAAATTTTTACTTGCATTGTGTCTGAAGTCACTAATACTACCACCTGGCTTCGTTTTCGGTCGCGGTCTTGTTATACCCTGTATATTGCCTCAAAACAGCACAAAAATGACGCTCCCTATAGTTCTCCCAACTCGCTCTAACATTTCCAAAAGGTGTTAAACATAATCTAAACCCCAACAACAAAGCATTTCGTCCCAAACAGTAATAATACAGTTGATAAAGATTGTCAGATTTACGCGCCGACGTAATTAGTTTGCGTACAAAAGTCATTCGCACGGCAATTTGTTTTCACTACAAAGTTGAAGGGACCCTCTGTAATCGAGTATGTTTTGTCAATTAGGCTCCTACCCTGGGAGCTGTAAATTCCCATTTGCTTCGGAGTTGTCTGTGTGATTATCCTTTTAGAAAGCCCCCGTTGGATTTATAGTTCTCTTGTTGGACCATTAGGTCGATGTAACTGCATAACTGTTTTAGGTGAAATACATTTTATATGTAAATTTGGGTTAATACAGTTTCATGACTTGAACAGTTCTTGAACTAAAAAGGCGACGTAAAAATGCTTGATAATGATAGAAAAACCCAATATCACTTTGTCCGACCTGGGACTCGAACCCGAAACCTCAGCATTGTAATCGTACCGTATTACAATTGGTCCACCGAGGCAGTCATCGTTCTGATATTTCAGTAATTTCAGCGGTTGTAATATAATGTTATTGTAAGTAATGTACCCGTATACAGGGTAATAGGCGTGGATGGCCAATTCCGATCCTATGAGGTATGAGGTTGAGGAGTACCCACGCCCACTTGAAAAAATCACCCTGTATATTATTAAAGGAAGTATTCTACAATTATAAAGTAAAGATGCTTGTATTTTTCTCCTAATGGTTGGCCGTCAAGTATGTTTACTCTGGCGCCCCGAGATCATGAATAACCAGTTTATTCGCGACAAAGTGGGAGAATAATTTTCCACGCTTTTAGAAAAGTAAATGGCTAAACGGCTGAAGAGTCCCACTTGAGAAGGAATGGAAATAAATCAAACCCACATCAGATGGGCCCAGCGGACCCTGCGGCCCAAAGTTAAGGAAAATACTTGAATAATGAATTGTTTTATCTATGTCGTTCCGATACCTTACTTTTAAGGTCATTTAAGATGTTCGTGGTTCCAATGAATTAATGGTTTGGGGAAATATGTTTCTTAACGAAGTTGTATGGCTGGCTTAGTAAGGTGTTTCTACATACACACATAAACTCATGTCTTTTCCCAGAAGGGGTAGGCAGAGGCGCCACCAGGATACCCACATTTCGCCTTGTATGTTACGTTCCATGATGTGGTAGGGAGCGAGCCTATCGCCACATCGGGCACAAATTCCCGACTCCAGGCTGATAATGACTATAAAAACTCAATATCACTTTGCCCGACCCGGGATTGGAACCCGAGACCTCAGCTTTGTAATTGTACCGTAGTACAACTACGCCACCGAGGGAGCCCAAAGTGTTTCTAATGTTTATATTTGGTATGTAATATGTTGCACATATAACACTCAATTCACGCCTCCATATCTGAAGTTGTTGGTGCAGGTACCTTTTGTACCTACTATGTGTACTTCTAAGAGTTTATTTCCATCCCAAGCGATACTAGGCGACCCCAATGCCGGATTTTTTGTACACTTAACTACACTAAAAACCTACTTCATCGTCATTTACAGAAACCAACTCTAATGATAGGATTTTAAATTGACACACACTCAGCGTACCTAATCCATCCATCCATCCATCAGCCAAAGGACGTCCACTGCTGAACATAGGCCTCTCCCAATGATTTCCACAGTGACCTGTTGGAGGCAGCCTGCATCCAGCGACGTCCCGCCACCTTTACCAGGTCGTCTGACCATCTTGTGGGTGGACGTCCTACGCTGCGCTTTCCGCTACGTGGCCTCCATTCGAGAACCTAATATCCTAATGAAATTCTAGCATCATGGTTTCGTTTGATTATATCAAAACTGCACAGCTCGCCGAAAATAAAAGGTTTATTCGCCAAAACTTACAACAACAGTAAAGTCTTTCCCGACTTCTGGGCCAAAGTTAACACCGAATGAGACCCATAAAACTATAAACGACGCGGCACACAGGGGGACGGTGACTGGACTTATTGCAAGGATTGCTCCATAAAAGCGATAAATAGGTGGTAGGGGAAACGAAGGGGCAGACTATTGCACTGTGAGCCATTTGTGGTATACCAATGTAATATTTTTGTTTGAGGAAAAATGAAGCGATAAACTAAGGTATAAGTGTGATGGAATTTATATTATGTATGAAGATTCTATTTATTTATTTTTATGTATTCTTTATTGTACACAAAATGTAACAATAGGTATATAGACTATAGAGAAAGCAAAAAAACAAAGTACAAATGGCAGTCTTATCGCACTAAGCCAACCCCTACCAGACAAAGAAGAGTTATAAATGATAAAGGATACATATATTTTTGTGTATGAGTTGTTTGGCCTAGCCCCTCTAATTCGTATTCTCGATTGTAGAGGAGGCCCGTGCCCTGCAGCGGGACGTATATGTGCTGATACAGATACAGTTGTTGAAAATGTACCGAATTAAATAATAGGATTATCAATTGTCAAGATTGTCTCTTTGATTTGATTATTAAAAAAAAGGTTTAGTATTAAATGTGTCGTATCGCATAATATGAAATGTGCGAGAAGTGGACCATTAAATGGATATAAAATGATTTCGACCCCGTCATGGAATGTAACAAGATAAACGAAACACGTGACTAAAATTTACTTCTCACATTTTTTTAATAAAAAGGAGTCGAAATATGAAAATAAGCATATCATTCCCCGAAATAGTTTATCAAATAGTTACAAAATTAATCTCAAATTCACGTACTTGCAAGTCGCATAACATATTGTCCCAGCGTTTACTGTATTCCAACCCTTACTTATACGTACAAAAACAAAGGGACAGTAGTGGTAAATCGCTGTAAAGTAGGCGGCGACAGAAAAACACGAAACTTGGGTCATTACCACCGAGAGGGAAGTCGAGAGTGCGAAGTTTCAGCCTCCCAACTCTAAATTATACCCAGGCTTGATTAACTTAATTGTGTTATGTTTTCTTTCTTATTAGTCACCGTAATAAGAGTGTTTTGTTTTAGTTTTGCTTTAGAAACAAACGAATACAAATCTAATCACAGTTGGGGAAAAGTGATAGAAGGATCAGTTGTTTATTAGGATCTGACTGCCTTGCTGCTAAATTAGGAATTAAGCTCTAAAATAATGATAATAATCCATACATACATACATAATAATAATAATAATAATAATAATATTTATTTATTTAAGACCAAATGGACATAAGTACATGACAAACTTAAAAATAGAAAGAGTTTACACCAAACGTATGTTAAAATTACAAATAATCTTTTGTCGGTGATCTCCACGCTAGGTTCGAGACCTGAATTGTGAAGATCGATATCAATTGAGAATAATGGAAATATAGTACTAACGGTGGGATGAGTGACTACACGTTATTTCATTGGGATGTGTATAGAAGATAAAAAAATGTGTGTATCCATTTGAGTGTATGTGTGTTTGTGTAAGTAAAATAGAACTTATATGTGTTAAGAAACAACTTTTAGCAGGTTTTCAATTTGTTGGTAGTCCAATGGTTGTAACCAGGCTTGTATCTTCAATTTAACTTCACGGATAGTAAGGTATTTATTTAATTTGCATGATTTTATGGCACTATTGTATATATGGGGGTGGAGAAAATTTCCAAAACGCTTCGCAAACGAAGTTAATGTTCGAGGTTTATGAAGGTAATTCATTCTTGAGCTTGTTTCCTTGTTTTCGTAAAAAGTGTAGTTTCGGTGTACGTGTAATATTGCGGTGAATATAAAAAGTTTCCGGACACTGAGCAATTCAGACTCTTTATACAATTGGTGTGTGTTAAACCTGTAGGGCTTTTTGAACATAACCTTTATGATGGATCTTTGTGCACGTTCTAAGTGGATGATTCTAGTAGTGTTTGAGCCACCCCATATAGAGATACAGTAAGTTAGGACAGATTGGCAAATGGCTGTGTATACTCTTTTTAACATAATTTTGCTAGCCACGTCTCTGAGCTGAGTGAATATGTATATCAGTTTACGAACTCTCGAACTCACGCCTTAAATCCCAGAAGGGGTAGGCAGAGGCGCCACCAGGACACCACATTTCGCCTTGTATGTTCCATCCCGCAATGCGATAGAGGGCGAGTCTATCGCCATATCGGGCATAAATTCCTGACTCCAGGCTGGTAATGAATAGATAAATCCAATATCACATTGCCCGACCCGGGACTCGAACCCGAGACCTCAGCTTTGTTATTGTACTTTAATACATCTACGCCACCGAGACAATAATATTATTTTTAATATTCTTAAAAGGCAATCAGAAATTTTCTTTTTATATACATACTGATAGATGCTACGTATTCACTCGTATGCTATATCAATACCTAACTGACATATCGACGACGATACAAACGTTATTGTCACACGTTTCTACTCGAAAATATCTTTCTACTACACAACAGTCATGTACTGTCTTCATTACTTCTTTTTCGGTGTCTACCTGCCTTACCCATATTGGAGTGTTCACTACTAGCCTTATTTTTACTTAATTTATCAAACTTTTATTTATTGGACTTTTTATATCACACTGCCTGAATAACGACAATACTGATGGAAAATGTCATCGATTCTCCGATGAAAGGAGTTGCAAATCTAACATTCGAAAATAAGTTAGAAGAAAGATTATTGGTTGTACAAAAAAATCTTATTTATACTCCTAATTTGGGCCAAAGTCACAAACAATACACTGACTTAAGGTTCTAAGAACCATTTTTGGTCTCACCACAACCGCCACCAAAATGAATCATTAGTTGACTACGATGTTAATCACGTTAAAAAAAGAACCGCATGTCCTTCCACACTTTTTCAAAAATCTGTCACGAAACTCAACCTAATGCATTAAGTAGCTAATGCGCCGAGAGTGTACCAGAAACTTCGTAATACAGTTATAAAGATACTGTGTGTGGAGTGCCAAGTATTTTCTTCTAAAGCTCAGTAAAACAAAGGCTGTTAATCAAAGTATAGAGTGGGTGAGTAAGTCGATATGTTGACCTACTTCTGGTATCTAATGACGGGATCAGGGGGATTTATTTCACATTAGTTCGTGAAGGCCTGAACTAAATATCATGTTATGTGATAGTGTTGTTTGGAAACGTTTTTGGGGCAATTTGTTCTAATTTTATAGAGAGGTTACCAAGACAGTCAAGTTGATTACAAAGACTGATTACTCAATAGGCTCGCCCCCTATCACTTCCTGAAACTGAACACACAAGGCGAAACGTGTGTCCTGATAGCACCTCTACCAACCCCTTATTCGAAAAAGATGTGAACATATGTATATATGTAAGGAATTATTATTTATGTAATTTACGTTTTTTGTCCGATATAAATATAATGACCGATGCGTTACATCTGTCCATAAACTAAAGCTATTCAGAAGTAAATACTACTAAATATTGTATGGTACTTCATTGCGTTCGTCATTCTGAGACAATGTAAAAGTCTCTAAGTTAATTTACATACATACATAAACTCACGCCTTTATCCCCGAAGGGGTAGGCAGAGGCGCCACAAGGACACCCACATTTCGCCTTGTATGTTCCGTCCCATGCTGTGATAGGGGGCGAGCCTATCGCCATATCGGGCACAAATTCCTGACTCCGGGCTGATAATGAATAGATAAATCCAATATCACTTTGCCCGACCCGGGACTCGAACCCGAGACCTCAGCTTTGTAACCGTACCGTAATACAACTACGCCACCGAGGCAGTCAATTTTTCAGTAAGTTAATTTAATTATAAGAATATTCACCTTTTACTAACTGTAATTATTTTCTGCAATTTAATTACCAAAATTGAAAATTTAAGGAGTGGTTAGTGCGAGTATTTAAAATGAACATAAAATGTAGCATGCGTTCTTATTAAGCGAGAATATGTTTACTGTTTAAAGTTGAAGCATTTTTATTTCAACTAAGTGTATAAAGACTAGATCGAGCGTAGTTAAGGGAGTCCCAGACTAATCTAGCTTTCTATTTGCGGTCTATCTCATTTTTTATCCGTTAACTAAACTTAAGTCCGCTCTGGGTTCAACTTTTTGAGTAAAATGCACTTTAAAACTATGGAAGATTTACGTTTTTAATATGCATGAGATTGTTATACGGCTTGTAAAGTTAGTAGCGTGCAGTTTTAGGAAGATAATACCTACTTTTAAAATGATTTATTTTATTATTGATGAAAACTTCTACATTTATCATAAAATAATATTGTTCCATTATAATTAAATACAATTAAAGTAATTGATACGTCATAATCATTCTAAGCCATAGAAATTCCATTACTAAACATAGGCATATCCCATAGATTTTTATAGCGACATATGGGAAACGACTTGTTACTAATTTTCTGAAACCTCTATCGAACCGTCTGTCTGCCCGTCGTCCATTTCAAAACCGTAAAAGTATTGAAAACTTTTGTTCGTCAGCATTCAATTTTGTTTTGTTACCAATACAATAAACTGACAGTCTATTCAGAAAAAAATAAACGCACATCAGATCCCTTGAAAAGCTTCGTGCGGCCCGACATATAAATGACGAGTGACAGAAGATTTTCCCATTGCATAGGGCATAGGCGGTGACGTTTTCTATTAAAAGAGATGTATTGCTGGAAAAACCTAACCTGGATGAGTTAGGAATTTTTGCGGGTAATAACAGTAACTATTTTTAAATACTACGAGTATTTCACGATTCGAGTTCACCTGTGTTGGGATATCGCAGTGAAAATAAACTTTAGCACTGCTTGATCGATTTTAATAAGTGAAATTAGGAACAGTGGAACCCATGAAATGTCATACATTATTTAGATTCAGTCACTTTTTTCCACTACCACCCGGTTCACTATTATCCTCTAGGTATACTGAAATTTTATAGTAAGCTTTATTACACAACTGTTGCTTAACAGTGGATTTAAATTTGTTTATACTTAAGGCTTTTATGTGAGTGGGAACTTTATTATAGAAGTGTATACAGTAACCCTTAAAAGATTTGCTGATTTTGTGGACCCTGGTCTTATGACTGACTAGATTATTTCTATTTCTAGTATTTTTGTCATGAACATCGCTTAACTTTTTAAATTTCTCTATATTTTTATGGACATAAGATTAGTAAATATGAATTCAGATGCTACTGTCATTATGTTTATTTCTTTGAATTTTTCCCTCAGACATTGTCTGGAGCTTAGCGAATAAATATGTGTAGATCTTATGGCTCGCTTTTTGACAATATAAATAATAAGGAGTACTTGTAACCGAACAGTGAATGAAAATATTATATTAACAGATGATGAAGCGGAAGATAGAAGTAAGACATTATTACCGCTCTAAAGTCTCCGCCTACCCCAATGAGAAACGCGTGATTTAATGTATATATAATTTTCCGAGACAGTTTCAAAGAATGCACCATACTCTGACACGCAACGGCATAACTGCCAAGTGATATACCCAAAAGATGTTCCACAGTAGGAAGTTCGAGCAACGTGAATAGGTAGCTGCAAGCGAGTACTGTATTTACGTCGCCTGCCTTCCTCAGCAACTTTTGCCTTTGACGCACTCCTTTGATGTCACACGAGCCATATTTAATAGAACCCGCGGTTTCGTCTGTTGACGTATAAAGTGAGTGTAATTAATTATGAATTAACTTTTGTGTTTTAATATAAATATGTGGGATATTGGTGGATGTGAGTGTGTGTAGTTTGTGTGTAAAGTATTATTGGCTAATTGGTAACGAATTTATTTATTTATTTTATGCTTTATAACTCTATAAAGAATATGAAATAAACAAAAGTAAATTTAAAAAATAGAAGCAAATGTAAAAAAAAATGTATTTGCTCTGTCCTTTATAATATGTGAAATAAAACAAAAGAATTTCAATAGTGCGTGAAAGATATGTTTTGTTAAAATGAACTTACGTCTTAAGTATATTTATACCTACTTGAATTAAATGCAAATGAAAAATATGTTCTGTACTGCGTATTTTTATAAAAAATGGTACACTGTTGCCTTCAAATTTATATTTACATAGGTATTGTAATAAAAAGCAAACACAAACTCACAAATCTTTAAGAATAACAACATAGCCCACAATCCTTACTTATTACTTAAAACAAATTAAAAAATGTCATCTAGCGCAGAACGAAACATAATAGGAGTGAAATAATGCGGTGGAAATTGTTGCTGGCAGCCACCTATTGCGGTTGGGACAATGACCCGGGGAATCAATGAAATGCATTTTCACTCCCCCTGGGTATCGTTTACATAACTATACATATAAACATGCTTTGTATGTGATAAGTTGGCGATGCGAAAACTCGACGCGACGCGCTTGGCGTTTTTGGGTGACATTACTGGGTTTTTCGGAAACATGTGCATAAATATGAGAGATCAGTTTAAGTTGACACGGCATGTATTTGGTCGGTTGGTGAATGGTTTGAAGGCTAAAATGTAGATGCAAAATAAATATATGTATTACCAGACATATAGTTCCACCGCAATATTGAGATGCCATTGTTATGTCTATTATAAAAGAGGTATTTTTCTATGCGTTACCTACCTTTTGTTCACACAAACATAGTTTTTCTTTGCGTTTCATTCTGCAAAGATAGCTGAAAATTAAGTAATACTATAAAAGCAATAAATTACATCCGATTTGTTAGCATAATCTATTAGTTAATGGGTTAACTCTTCAGATAACTACATTATAACCTAGAATATTTCGGAAAAAGTCCTAGAAATAAAGCGTCTTATCTCATCTATTTTGATCAAGTTGTGTATTAATAGTGGTAACACCCAATATAAAACCGCTTCATCGTAAATAGTTTTAGTATAAGAAATTAATTCGAAACAAGCTGCAAACTATTTTCTATTAAGACCCTTCGCAGCTGACTCTGATATCGAAGATTAAAACTTATTTTAATCTCGCACACGTTCTACGAACTCACAACTTCTTTAGCTGATCGATGTGATGAAATCTTAGGGTTTTACTTTGAATTCTAGAGATTTCCTCATTTAACTAGCTTGTTTTTAGCATATGATTAAATAAAAAAGTAAAAAAAATCACTACCAAGTAAATAATATTAAATAATAATAACCACTCTCAATCGATTCTTTCGATTGTAGTGTAGGCCCGTGCCCTGCAGTGGGACGTATATGGGCTGATATAGATAGATAGAAATAATATTTATTACAATTATGTTTCGAAATGTTTCTTGTTGATATTGAGAGCTAGTTTTTGTTCACATAACATTCATAATTAACATTAACATCTTGTTAACAAAATTATTGATTGATGAAATACGAATCGAATAAGGATCAGTGGTTTATGAAAAACATAAATAACGATACATTACTAAGCACCCACATTTTCAAAGTATAAAACCAATCTAATAATGTTCGGAGAGTATTTAAAAGTAAACAAATTTTGTTGACGAATAACATCCGAAAATTCATTTTAAACTGAAATAAAAGCAGCGAGCCAGTGTTACGTATATGCAAACATTTTCATAAAGCCCTTCTATCCGCGTCAAACATTTCAACATAACACTTCAATCTAGACGCTCGTCATGAGCAGTCAATAGACTATAATGAAATTCCCAGCCACGTCAGGTATCACAGATTGCGTCCAATATGCCCTGTAGGGGTGCACAGAGCACACACGGGGACTACACACAACCAACGTCAGCAGACACCTCATTTCATAGCAGACAAGCTTCACAATACGGTTTATTATAAAGCATCGGGACTCGGGGAGGTCATCCTATACTGGTTGTTCCGTAGATGTATTTCATGCAATTTCTTGCGCCTGGAGGCAACGAAATGACATGCGAGAATTTTCGTGTTATATTGATGGCAATAATGCTGGCCCCAGAGAGCATGCGAGGGTACGAATGAAGTAATAATGGAACTAGATGTGTTTTGACTTTGTGTGCTTAATATGTTTTGTTTGTATTATGCCACATTTGAGTGTGTAATATGAATAAAAAAGTGAGACTTTATCTTCAGAACGTTGCTAGCGGCAACAAATTTGCAATAGTTGTAAACGAGCAATGAGCTGCTTTGAGATAAAGCTTTGTTTAATTTTAGTTTTAAACCTACGTGATTAACAGCCAAAAGACTCGTACATTTCGTACTTTGCTGCTTCTGATATTTTTTACTAGATACATACTTCCTATTTTTATCATTCAAGCTTTATTCTAAAAGTACGCTTAAGACTGCCCCCTCTTTTTTTCCTTCTCTTATGTCCACGCCATGGTAGTCGGTAAAAAATTGCCTCGAGCGATACGACCGCTATTTGTACTTTAATATTAAATATTCGTTTAGTTGTTAAAATTTATTTAGTGAACATAAAAGAATAAAATAAATAAATAAATACTTCGCAAGCGTATAAAGTAATAATCCTCAAAATTATTTTTTTTCCTATTTCCTTCCATATTTAAGACATTTTGTCAGTCAATATGATTGAATTTCGATAATCGATCGACTATCGATTCGAAATTTCGAGAATCGATAATGTATTTTTAAAAGAAGAAGAAATCTTATAAAATTTAATCCTATACAGACCGATGTCTACAGCATTGCTAGATGTAGCGTTGTCAACTTTTTCTCTAGCTACATCTAGATAAGTACAGATAAGAGCGTAACAAGACGGTCCGAAATGTTCTGGTAAAAAGTTTGAAGTCCCACAGGTAGAAAGTTTTCTAGATAACTCAATCCTTAGCGGGCTGCTTCGGTACACAACAATTTATAAATTGCGGATGTGCTTTTAAAATATATTTACTGAAAATATTGAGTAAATAAATTAATCGCGTTTCATTTTTAATGTTTGATACCTGGAATCGGTGGGTTTATCTTTGCATAGCATGTAGGCCAAAATTTCGTCTTTATTTCTCCTTGATTAATAGGTCTCCAAAGATTTTTACAATGACCAATTTGAAAAGTAAAAATCTGCAGCAAAGCGAGAACGAACATGGGCGCCGGTGGGAAGATATTCGTGATATCTATCCGGATGGCCTCCACCGCATACATTGGTTAAGAACCCATCTTAGTTACCGAAGTAACTGTGCGTTTAGGATTCATCTTAGATACATCGTCATCATAGCAATCTACTGCTGGTCGTCTCTTGGAGGTGCAGGCTGGCATATTTGTGGTGACAAAGACAACGACGCGTCGGTGACTAATCTGGACTGCATTGCACTTTGCCACAAGCCGTATTGTAGGCACTTTGTCGAAAGATTAACAAGTTGGAATAGAATGAGCGGTAAATACATAATTTCTTGTGTATCTTGTCCATGCTGCCTCGGTGGCGTAGTTGTACTACGGTACGATTACAAAGCTGAGGCCTCGGGTTCGAATCCCGGGTCGGACAATTTGTGCTCGATCTGGGGAAAGGTTCGCCCCCTATTACATCGTGGGACGGAACATACAAGGCGAAATGTGGGTGTCCTGGTGGCGCCTCTGCCTACCCCTTCTGGAATCAAGGCGTGAGATTTTTTTATCTTGTCCATTATTTTATACATCTACAACTTTAAACTGAGATCCACAAACTGTTCAGTGTGAACATTAATGTTTAAGAGGGTTTGTTTTTTGGCAGCGGCGAGAGGATAACATATACCGGCTGATAAAACCTTTTAAAAGTTTACGCGTTTGTCAAGTTGAAGACGCTGGAACAACTTATATGAGGCTTACATGGACCTCGTTCAACTTTTTAATAAATGTACATGATTTAAACTCCTCTTTCTTTAAATATGGATTTAGTGTAAAAAAAATGGATAAAGATATAAAATATTATTTGCAGGCTTACAACGTTTAAATAATGAGACATTTTGGGTAATTTGATTATTTTCTTGAGACTTTAAGGTCTTTAATTTAGTTTCATTTTGTAATTTGAAAGTTTTTATCATCAATTTATTGCAACTATAATATTGTAACATACTCAACTTCAAAATTAAAGTAAATTTCATATCCGTGCAAGATAATATTTCAATTCATAGTTATGTAACTATGCTTTTCTTTAAAATTTATTAAAATAAAATTTATTAAGAAATGGTTTTCCTAAATAGATTCTTTAAATGTGAGATACTGCTTCTACTATTAATGGCGCTAATAGCATTTATCGCTTACACCACAGTCTCTTCACTGCTCTTCACAGACTATTGGTCCACCAATAGAGACATAACGATGACGCCACAGCATCGGTATGTTTAATTCACTCAAGCTTCGTAATGCAAATGTCTTTCCATTCAATCGCATCGCCATTTCGATAAGACATCGCCGTCTGGCCTAAGAAATTTAATCAAAACTGGTATTTTGCAGTATTGATTTGATTCTCTACATCGGTCAGAGGCAAGAGCCAATCCATTAGGGGACTTTCTTCCGCTATTTACATCTGAAGATCTGTTTAAAAGGTATTGATATTAATTGCACAGTATTTCCCCTTCCATATTCTTAATTTACATACATACATAGTAAACTCACGCCTTTATCCCCGAAGGGGTAGGCAGAGGCGCCACCAGGACACCCACATTTCGCCTTGTATGTTCCGTCCCATGATGTGATAGGGTGCGAGCCTATCGCCATATCGGGCACAAATTGCTGACTCCTGGCTGATAATGAATAGAAAAATCCAATACCACTTTGCCCGACCCGGGTCTCGAACCCGAGACCTCAGCTTTGTAGCCGTACCGTAATACAACTATGCCACCGAGGCAGTCAAGAAAAAAGTAATAATTTCTCCCAAATTGTTAAGTAAGTATAATCTAGTTCGTAATTTTATAATTCTGATAGTGATAGAGCCTCACAGTTACCTTGGACTACAGTTATTTAGGTTCAGGTCGGCTCCTCCGGGGCTATAACACCGTTTTATCGAAAACTGGCGTAAAATGAAGGCTTTGCTTATATGTTTCGTTCTGAAAGTGAGATGAGTGAGACTTAATATCCTATTCAGTTCCCTTTCCTCTACTAATTTAGAGGCACCGCACCCAAATACTTTTTATTTATTTATATAACAATTGCATCTAATTAAGCCAGTCAAAAATATTATTATTTGGCCTTTGTGAGTCTTTTGTTTAGTCTTTTGATTATTTGGCCTTATCATGCAACAACACTATTATTAATTGGCTATGAAAATATGACTAAACAATCTAAGCAAACAGTTTGCAAAGTACTTGTAAACATGAAAGTTACGCAAGAACTTAACTAAAAGGCCATAAATTCTAATATCACCTATAACATTTTGGAACCACGTGTTCGCAGTATTACTCATATGGGAGCTATAACTTCTTATTAAGCTTTATATTATGGAATTCGGGGTTATTCGCGCACATAATAGAATGGAGAAAGAATTTTAATATGCCTTTGAGGTACATATTTTGGTTTACCTTAGGTATCTTATTGCGAAATATTTTAGGGAAATAAAATCATAATACTATAGCAAATTTTAAAATAAGCTACGCAATTAGATAATCTTTGTGTGTATGGCTTGATAAAATAAGCCTTATTATATTCTATTTATGATAAGTCATGAAATATGCACTAATAAAAGTATTATTAATTTTGTAAGATATATTCAAGTTAATAAAATAAATAACATTTAGGGTTTTCATGCAGAAGACCTTTTTTACCTGGCCTTTATTTAAGTACTTTATTACGTTCATAATATTTGAAGTCATAATTTATACTGCGATAAACAAAAAAAAACTTTCGATTACATTACATTTAAATACACGAATGAAATAAACCCTAGCACACATAAGGAAAAAATATATTAAAACCACCCGTCGTCTGAGAGTACAGCATCATTTCCTTTACATACACTAATGCTTCGCTACAATCTGCTTTACATTCCATGTTTGGAGCTTCTATCCATAGCTTTGTTTAGATGCGTAGTAATATTGAAATTAGATTTTTTGTAAAATAGTTTAAAATTACAAAAAATATAAATATTTTAGTTTTTTTATCAATGTTGCCAACTATACTATATTATTATTTTGGTTAAGTTACGAATTAAAATGATCACCGCTTATATTTTAGGCAAAATAAGTATACAGATGTATATTAAATTGTAACAAGAAAGTATTATGTTTTAATTTAAAAGAAATCACATACTTCATTGATTCTTGAATTGCTATAAACCAAGAAACAGGCATACAGGGATCAATTATACGAAATATTTTGTAAAATAACTACCGCAAGGAAACAAAGTGTAAGCTCCACATTAAGAATAGTTTACTCGATTCAAAAGATAATATTTTATAGAACAAAAAATGCATACAAATTTTGTTTTATCAACAAGAGTTAATGACTTCACAATATTATTGAGAGTGTCGTGTTTTTTGAAAGCAATAATGTAGTGTTTAAAAATATTTTGTATTTTTGTTTACACGGACTCTGTTTTTGTACGTCCATTCATAAAACAGATCTGTGGGTTATCGCTCTTAAATTACCTACATTATAACCTTTATAATCATATACCTACTTTCGTTTCGTTTTTAAGAGTTTGATAATAATGTAATTGTTATTAAATATGAATGTTATTTATAAATATACGACATTATACATATATATTGGATATACTATAAATACAATAGCATCATTATGATCAGCCGCAGGAAATACACTGCTGAACATAGTCCTTCACCAAGGATTTCTACAGCTATGTGCTCTAGATTATTGCTACTTCTGTTTACTAATCCAATGGGTTGTTTGAGCAACTTTTGAACACTAGATCTCTTCAATCCTGATTTGTGGTCGGGAGGGTATACAGAGCTAAGATACTGTAACTCAGTCATATAATTATCCTTACGAGACCCAAAATATAATCGTCATATATTTTTTTAAAACTGCATAACTATTCGAGCATGTGTCATTTATTTTATATACTTATTTGTATGGGTCCTATTAGTTATTAAAAGCAAAGTATCGCCTGCCTACAAGATAGACGGACGGTGGTTGAGGTTGCAGGAAGACGATGTTAATGACTCCTACGAAATATAACTACTTAGAGACCAGCAGCAATTATGATACCGATGGCCTAGAAAGCAAATGAGTTAAATGTAACAAATAGTTATAAAATTTTCCATTTCATAAACAAGCATCTCATATTATCTATTCGTAGTTACTCTTTAAGGAAAATAATATCGAATCAATGTTCTGGGGAATAATACCAAATGTTCTAACCTAGTTCGATCTAGCGCATTCAAAGGCGTTAATTAGAACTTTTAAAAATAATTTTAATATAAGAAAATGTGAAATTAAAACATAACAACATATAACGAAGTATTACTAGTCAAGATAATTCCAAAATCGATATAAAAATGTAATAAATATTGTCAATGTAATTGTCGAGTGTCCCTTTTGTTCCTCGCGTTGTACCTGCCTATTTTAAAATTCTGGCAACCTACTGATTTCTGGGAGTCAATTGTATTCAAAAACAATTACAAACACATGTAGGCAAAAGCTAACTCCTGTATACCCAGAGGTGGAGACAGAAGTGTCAATAGTAAGACGTCTCACACAGCATTCACTGTAGTCTGTACCGCAGCATAAAAAAAACCAATTTCCTTTGAAACCATCATACACAAACTACGCAACTATCTAAACATTATACATACGCTATGTAATAACACATCTACTACAAAGCAAGCCTCATCTACGATACGTCGGACGCAGATTATTACTCGCTAGAATGAATGGGACTAATTTGCAGAGTCCTCTTCGCCGGGACGATTTTCTTTCAGTAACATAGTTTTTTGTTTTGAATTTCCGAGTAATATGCTAGTTTTTGCCTTTTGATTTATTAATGCTGTGTGAAATGGGACATGGGGTATTAACGAATATTTAATGTGGAGTCTGGATGCTAATGAAAAGTAGTAGCAATGTTTAGTTAATAGAAACTGGTATGTGATATTTTATTTTGCATAGAAACTATAACTAGATGTGTTTTAGTGCTTCTTCAATAAGACCTTGTTTACAAACATCCGGTAGATTCAGATAATAAGATTGTTGTGCAAAATGTTCGTTACCTTACTAATTATAATTATTACTTTACAAACATATTAATCACAAGGAAAATGTAACAGCTTATGTAAACCTATGTCCACAATAAAAGTATTTGATTTGATTTGAAGGATGTTTTTCGATTATAAGTTGGTACTTATCATAACATGCCTATCCAAAAATAACGGAATATTGTTTTTTTTTTCAAGCCATATATCTAATATCCAACACAACAAGAAAAAAGAATAAAGTGACATTAACCATATGAGTCCGATGGTGGTTAGTGATGACGCCCATATTTCTAAGAGGCTTTACCATAATTGCACAAATATTATACAGTCGGCTCTTGTAGTGATGATTATCTTTGATCCACACAACCGCGGGATGACGAAAGGACAAACCTGAAATCTTATTAAATTCTTCTCTTTTTTACAAATTAGCGAGTGGATCACTTATTGATCACATTCATTCTATTTCAAGTAATCACCGTATCCTTGGAAAGCGAAGTGCATAAAAATCTTAGAAACATTGAGCTTTTGAAAATATATGGCAGAAAAAAGAAAAGAGGAAGGGAACGAAACTTTAAAATGTCGTACTCGTAATATCTGTCAAGTGTGATGTTATACTGAAATGACAAATTGTTCACTGTTCAACATTCTATTTGGGAAATATAATGAAAAAATAGAATAATGCTTATCTACAGGAATCTATAATAGATATAGGCTAACTGAACTCGGAATGCGATACTAATTGGGTGGGTCAACATGACGGGTCTCACTTCTGGGCAAGTGGATCCTAATTTGGGCGGCTACGAATTTCCGATTTCATAATAAGCATTACCCAACTACGCATCATTAAATTATTGTAACATCGCGAGGATTTTTCCGAAGCCCATATCGTTTGGGCATTTAGATTAATCCAGACCTTTCATTGCAAACTAAATTATCTATAACAAGTCTTTAAAATATGCTGGTGGTAGGTCTCTCATAAGTGAGAGGATGCCTGGGTAGGTACCACCGCAATGTCTATTTCCGCCAAACACCAGTATTTTAATGCGCTGTTGTGTTCCAGTTTGAAGGATATAGTAGCCAGAGTGACTACTGGACATAATGAAACTTAACATCTTATGTTTCAGGATGGTGAGCGCAGTGGAATACCAAGCATTACTTAATAATTCATGGTGTTGTTTGGTTTCGTTACTGTTCATGAGCGGTTGTATCGCTTCCCATCAGGCGAATGGCACGCTCGTCTCGCCATTCATTGAAATAAAAAAAATAGGACTAATATGTTATAAATAAGTACAGTAAGTATTACAAGGGTTGGTATAATATTTTAATATATAGTACTTGAAAGAATCTAGGCACAGTCACGGTTTCACCTGCGTATCATCCTTATAAGATTCCTGTGTCTCGTCCCACACTTATATTGGAAATATCCAATCGTCAGAGAAACGTATCCGCAAACGAATATGTGAATACTGAGATAGCATTTGAATTTGATTCCCTTGTGCATCAAATGTTGATGCATATTTTTATTCGTATATGTCATGCTAGAAAACTTGTCTTTTCGCTACTTTGTCAACTAGTGTGTATTCCTGTGGCTGAAGAAAGAGTTAAACTAGTATGAGACAAATACCTATGAACCTGATCTGTGTAGCACAATTTTGCTGCTGCAGTTAAGTTAGTGGGATGATTACCTCAACCAAAGCAGCGTTTGATCTGAGCCCCTTATAAGTCTTTTCATCTAGGATAAGAAATCGATACCTTTATATTGTCAGGGAAGAATTTATGAGAGCAAATGCAACTATTAAAATATGTTTCCACAGACCTAACCAACTTGAGTATAGAAACAATCTTTACCCTGGTATCAATCAGCACAATACTAGAAAGGACAAATAGAATACTGTTAAAGAAAACTATACAACTGAAATAGTTTTATTGGACAAAATTCCTGCAGCACTAGGCAAGACGTAAACTTTCAATATAACGCAGAATGAACAATGCACGTTCAATATAAGTACAAACATCAATACCTCAAGTCCAGATAATAAATTAGACAAGCACGATCCTACAACATATTGTAGTATTTTATTCAAAAAAGTGTTCGCGGTCACAGCTCCAGATAAAGCCGTCAGCGGCGACTTTATTAAGTTAGGGCGAAGATTTATTCGGGTCCTTTTTGTTGGAGTTATCCATACAATAAATCCCGTTTTGTGTCGTCTAAGCGGTTTATCGGAATAATGTTCTGCACGCAAATCAATTTAAACAACGATTAGACTAGTCTAGCAAGAAGTGTGACCTAGATGCGTCTCGAACGGTCCTCATTACAAATATATGGGGCAAGCGTGGTATAAAATTGTAAAGATAACTGTGTCGCGTGCAACACTGTGGACATTTGATCTCAATATTGGTTGATAAGTAGCCGGTGGTAAATAGACGACTATTAATATTGTTTCACGCTGTTTTCCTGTGGCTCGTGTTTTGATTTGTCCGTTAATTATTGTGACTTTTTGTCCTTTCGAATCAATGAAGTAATGAAAGTTTGTAACAATATTGTAAAACATGTCCTATCAGTCTTCAAGTAATGATACGGATTCTCGACATGAATACGATTTTCTTTGCTAAAGTTGGTTACATTCACACAGCTGCCCTTGTAACTAATAACCCGTACCAAGTTTATGTAGCAAGTAATAAATACTGATCTGGAGCATTTTGGGAAACACGTACTGATAAATTACAGTCTATACTTAGAATCGAGTAGACAGCCGCCATTTTAAAACGGTGGCTGCAGATGTTATAAAAGCCATGAAGATGAAGACATCACTGATCTGATGTTCACATCGAATCAAAAGATTTGTGTCTATTCTAAATCTTGTGCGACAGGTAGCGGTATTATATTTGGCAAGTGGAATTTCCTTTGCTGTTCCAGTCTTATAACAATAG
Source organism: Deilephila elpenor (assembly GCA_949752805.1). NCBI lineage: Eukaryota > Metazoa > Arthropoda > Insecta > Lepidoptera > Sphingidae > Deilephila > Deilephila elpenor. Next base: position 7,736,375 of record OX457107.1, on the reverse strand, counting down.
ATATTCTTGTATTCAATATATTGGCAGCAGCACGATGTATATTTATATCACTGAATGTAAAATATTAAATATACAAATCATCACACATCTTATCATTTTTTGAATTTTTCTGCTCTGCATATATGGTAAATTCACACGATGCGTATGGCAGTACTTTTTCTTATTAGATTAATATTCATGTGTCCTACTGACCTCATTTGCAATATCTTCGTTAATAGTCCCTTCCTATCGCGACACATGTTTGTAGTTATCTCAGCTGTGTGAACGTTTATGTAACATTTGGTTATACAAAAGATTAAATTAGTTGTACAAAACTGTAGCTATTTTTGGCACTGTATAATTGGATTAACTCGGTCAGTGGTGACCACTGTCACAAACAACAGGCTTAAAGTCCTAGGTTTTCTATCGCTTTGTTTGGTCAATGAGATTACTGGAGGACTAAGAATTATATTCTTTTAAAGCACGGCATCGTGACTGCACTGCATCTGAAGGTAAGGCAAATGCCATCCAGACAGAATATTAAATGGCATCAGGCGGCTGGTCACATGCCATTTGATACAATCAGCCGGCCTGCAAAATTACCTCTTCATGCTACGGCGGAAGGACCCAAACATATCCACTGCAAAGCCCTTTAAAGCAACCGCTGGTACTCTAACCGAAACTGAATGGCTTCCAGCACATCTAGAGACCGTAGCTCACGCCACATATCACACTGCCTGATGCGAATATATGCCATTGAGAAACCGCAACCAGGCAGCGTAGGCTGCGACTGGGAGCCACAGTCCCTTAGGCGGGAATTAGCCGCAAAGATTTTTGCCAGTAAGGCGCCTTTCTCTTGCAGCTTGTGAGCTAACGAATCATCGGGTACGTCAGTGGTAGCAGCGTTGGACGGCAGAAGTTAGAATGAACGGCCCTGGCCAAACTCCAATAAGCACGACTGCTAGTTTGGTGATTTGCCAGCGCACATCCAATCCTAGAAAGGCATCCGCTCTAACGTACGCCTTCTTGCAAACCTCGGTGGCTCGGTTGTTGGCTTCTTTGAGGGAACTGATATTGGGATCCTTCTTAGCGCGACCCCTAATCCAAGCCACAACCCACCGCCTGTTTGTCACCAACAGCATCGACCATGTAGATTGTCTTAAAAGGGTTTGGCTTATAAAAAAATCGGCTGAATCCTTGCGAATTCTTGCGGGAAAGAATCTATATCTATATCAGCCCATATACGTCCCACTGCAGGGCACGGGCCTACTCTACAATCGAGAGAATCGATTGAGAGTGGTTAGGCCATATAGTCCACCACCCTGGCCTAGTGCGGGTTGGCGGACTTACATACCGTAGAAATTCTTTAAAATCGCTACGGTATGCAGGTTTCCTCACGATGTTTTCCTTCACCGTTAAAGTGCGTGGTGATTGACTATCAATACACACATAACTCCGAAAAGTCAGAGGTGTGCCCTGGGATTTGAACCCGCGACCACCGTGAACATGTAGGCAGCCGCGTCTGGTCCGTTACCAACAGGCCACCACGCACTTCGGGACGGACTTTCGGGACTTCGGGAAAGAAAGTTACAAAAAATAAAAAATAAATACAAATGAATTAAAAATATAGTTTAATAATGTATCACAATTTCAGTAATTATTTACTAGAACCCATTAATCACAAGGGGATTATTCTTATCCCATTTTGATTTATTACACTTATTACCTATTAGTACATTAAGAGTTGCATTGTTAATGTCCCATTATCTAGTGAATTAATAGGTGTTTGGTATAGCCGTAGAATAATTTAATATCTGCTTACAATATGTCTAGTGTCTACATTATTATTAATTTAATATAAAAACTAGCTTAAAAACACGAGATCCTCCTACCTTTTTCTCCTCCTAGTAAAAGTTCTACATTTCGCAAAAGCTAAGTACTTATGTGCAAACCTTACCTCATACTTTTATTTGTTAAATTGTAACCATGAAAGTCGGAATTATACGTATTATTAAAAAAATAGGCAGAAAGTATTTACACTGAAAAGTACTAGGGCATCAAACAAAGAAGGAGATTATTGACTTATATGATTCTATGTCTTTCTGGAATTTTTATCGCCTTTCAATGTAATTATGCTATCTTGCCGTCTAATGAAGCTAGATAATGCTGTGGAGAATTATCAAATTCCGTACATCACTTTAATCTGATAAATCTGAAAAAGATGTCCTTGAATTAATATTTTAGTATACAGGTTTACTTGGTGTCCGCGATGTGGCAGATAAACTCCAAGAGTGTCGCTTGAGATGGTATGGTCATATCCTGAGAAAGTCGCAGGAGTACGTCGGCAATGTGTGCCTGAGCCTCAACTTTCCAGGACCTCGACCAAGGGGTAGACCGAAGAAGCGCTGGCTTGATGTCGTCAAGGAAGATATGAGAGTCAATGGCCTTACTATTGAGGATGCCGAAGACCGGGCGAAATGGAAGAGACTCAGCCGGAAGGCGGACCCTGGCACCGGCCGGGATAACGCCTAAGTAGAAGTAAGTAATTAAGTACAGGTTTAGTGATAGGTTAACTCTAAAATGGTTTGCCCTTTAAATAACTCACACATTTGATTGATTTCAAGTATTCTCCAGATTCTTCAACCTAGTTACTATCTAATTAAGCTGTATTTATTGTAGGATGTTGCGATTTTATATGTAAAATTAGCAATACAAATTATTATTAGAAAAGAAGTTGAATGACCTAAAGCACTGTTATTATAAAAGATTTATTACAATTTTTTTACCTCCGATGCCTTCCTAAATAAATGAAACAACTCACACTTAAACACAATGACGTAAAAATAATTATTTAAGCATCCATTAACATAACTGTATTATTTACATATGAGATGCCAATAAAGCGTTTAAATTATATGAATTTGGAAAATAATTTTGTCATTTACCGAATAACATTAAATTAAAATCAACTTTTAAAGGAGTGATGTGTTTCACAAAATAACCGACATACCAGCACACAAGACAGACAATTAATAACGGTCAATTAAATAATTTTCTTTCGAACTATACGGAGGTCAAGGTACGGACGGAAAGATTAATTACGTCGAAAGTCCACATTCTACAAAACAATATCTGTTTCAGACCACTGATACGGAATAAAAAAGAGGTTACAATACTACAAATATTATTTACAAACAGGCGGCGTCAACAATATTAATCTTGCTCTCAAAACATAAGAACCACAAGTCCATTATCCTCAATACTCAAGGTATACAAACAAACAACACGATATGCAATCACAGTTCCATGTCCCGATGAACTCACAACAGGAAAAATTATACTCCGCTGTTACACTCCTCTGTCGAGTCCGGCAATAATTACTCCGCTGAGTCATTTGCCCAAACCCTTCCCGTATTGTGGTCTGCAGCAAACCCGAATGTCAATATTCTGTCTACACTAAACCACTTCACCATGTCTCTGGACAATATTGCACAATTTGCGCCACCGTGCAAGGATGTAGACAGCACTCATCAGCAACCTGCCGTCTCGTTCTTTCCTTCGCCATAAATATCGCTGCTCTCTTCCCTCTTACTTTCGATAAATTCTCCGCAGGCATGTCACTAACAGGAACACTTCCAGTGCATATTTTGAAAATGAGACTCGACAAAGATCGGCTGCATAAATCGCGGATCAATGTATTCATATAAAGCGAGTCGTCGGGATCCCCCTGGATTTCTGTCACGAGGAATATAGCGTAAATGATCCAATGAAGTTTCGCGCTTAATTTCAAAAACATTTTGTTTAGTAATGTGTCTGTCGGCTGCGGGGGAGATACTGGCGCTTCCGTCTAGCTGTCGATGCTTCAATAATAGACTTGATAACCTGTGTCAACGGTGACAAGAGAACGACATGAGTTCAAAACAATATGTCGGTGGGCCTGCCGAGTCAAGTCGAGTCAGTTACAATTTCATATTTATAGAATTTAGATAAGGGTCTGTTTTTAGAGATCGGTATGCCAGTGGGACCCTATCTAATGTCCGTCAGTTTGTTTGTCACGTTAACTGTGTAAATACTATTAAGAGAGTTGTAAACATTATTTATTCCGAATGTAGTAATTTAGAAAAAGTTTAATTATTACAGATCAAAATCTTCGTAATTCATGATACTATTGTGTTATTATCCTTAGGAATAACGTTATATAGAAACTGGTATAGTTACTCTCTTCTTAATTAAAACTCGCTATTAATATTTGTTTTGTTTCCGTTGCTAATTTTAAATAAACCTAATAAAGAATACAAAAGATCAAAACTATTTAATACGTAGATATGTATTGCTTAACTTTAAGAATTTGGTTTTCTGCATTAATATAATATTATTATAAGTTCGCACACCGTTGTGTTTCACAATTTTGCTACCTTTAAGCTGTATAATAATTTGAAAATCCAGGATTCGTTTGCGTTGTATGAAGAAGCAATTAAGCAATCAATAATGAGAGGTTGTTATGTCGCCCAATCGATAGTCACTCTGGACAAAATTGCACTTACCGACAACTAAATTGTAATCAATTTGTGGAACCAGGAAAAATATCCAATTCTTCTTCTGCCTGCCTTTAACCCCCTTAAGAGTGACCTGAAGTCGACTCAACAAGACTTTTCAACCATGTTGCAGTATAATTTTGAAAGTAAACCTTTTTGAATTTTATAATACGGCTGCTAGACTTATCGTACTTTTTAAGTTTTTCTGAAGAAATCCAAATTATGCGGTTACCTTCAACATTAAAGCAAAGTGATAATTATCGACGAAAATATTACCAAGTGAACACATGCGTTTAATATGTATTAATTATTGATAATATTATACAACGCTGCACACAGTTGTCAGATGTTATAATTAGTCATGTATTTAAAGACTAGTTTAGAATATGATTTAACAATAACAGATCATAACCTAATTACCTAACCTAATTTGTATTATGATGTAAACAATTTAATATATTGGTTTTCGTGTTCATCGTAAACAGTAATTTATAGAAAACAACTTAAATGTGAAATGTGAAGCACATACTACCATAATTGGATAAAAATCACGAATGACTGAAATCAAAATGTTTTTACGGTTCTGGTTTGATTTTACATTTTTAACTTTTCGATGTTTCAAACAATTTTCAGCTTTTGTGGTCACAGAGTAAAATGAAGTATTGTTACAATAGGCATGGTGAATGATTAAAACTACTTCAGGATGTTCATATACATTAACTTAACTTAAGGTGGTGCATCCACAATAGCTGCGATTCCGAAATGGACTACAGGGCGCGCAACCTCGCATCTGTCGTGGACGCCTATAACACCTTAAACGGGCGTCCAAACCGAGATGTAAGCGGGTGACAACTTTGTTCCCAATGAAAGGAACCAGACATAGTTCGGCACCGGGAGATCATAGGGAAGGAATCAAGGCGCTTCTCGCCCTGAGGTATCCAGTGTCGCCCGAAATGCTCGCGACGGCCGCCGAGGGGTTTTAGTTGGTATGCTGGTGTAGGATTTGTTCGAGACGCGGCTTGGCCGCAATATCCGCAGCGTGCCGGGCTGGAAGGCCAGTGACACTAACATACCCCTTTCAGCCTTCTCCAGTGCGTCAAATGGGGAGTTTGACAGCTATCCCCTTGACACAAAAAAAATCTGTTACATTCGCGTAAATTTAATAAAAATAATTAGGAGTGACAGTAATATATTTTCAAATGATTTTGTGTATATCATTGCATGTTGCTATAAGTAGCGTTGGTAATAAAGAAGGTATTTATGATAATCAAATCAGGTTTGAACCTCATGACAGAGGAGAGATATAAACAACAAATGGAAATTCCGATTACAAACTTGATAATGTTCTATGTCCTAATTAAAATGAATTATTTACTTTTATTAACACAATTAAAGAACTTTTATGACAAATATAACAGCTTCAGAGAAACAAATACTTAAATGGTGTTTGCATTGTATATAATTAATTCAGGGTTTAATTATTGATTGACTAAGCAGTAGATGAGCAATGTGGCGCGCCTGAACCGTATTTCTAGCTGGTGCATCTGTAGTGGTCTTGGAGTCCTCGAAGTGACGTATAAACTTCAGGAAAGCCTCTAAAAAGAATTTGATCTTTATCACGTTGGTTACAAAAGTACGGCAACGTGTGCAATATATGTATCTATACCGTGGCCATAAACCAGTGGCTTGATTTTTTAAAAGAAATACAGTTTACTGCTAACCCCGCTACAATACGTGATAAAGACAGAAAGGAAAAATAAAACCACCGAATTAAATAAAACATACAGTTACAAAGCGCAGAAGCGCCTTCAAATCTCCACAAATCATCCTTGAAGCTGCGACAGCAAAACCAAGTCCAGTAAAAGATGAAAAGTGGACACCTTCAATCAACATTACCCCTAGTCAAACTTTTACGGCACAAAAGAGTCGAGTACACACAATAAGAATGAAAACTAAAGTGCGATCCACACCACTTCCAAGTTTCAAGTGTCATGTGTCAACTGCTGATGTACAGTGGCAATATATTGCGGGGACATTTCTGCATGCACCTCCTACATAAACATTGTATACCTGCGACGGGATATGAGAAATTGCTGTCACTTAAGAGCATGTAGTGGAGGAAAATGATAAATATACATATGCTGTTTTGCTTTTTGTAAATGTTTAGGTAATGTAAAAATGCATTAAAGTTATTTGATGTGATAGAGTTTACTTAGCGGGTGACTGCGTTAGAATATAAAGTAGATATTTGATGCATTATATGGTACAAAAGACAGGTAATGGACTTTGCTTTACTAGCAAACAGCAAATTCAAGTGTTGAAAATCATATTTGAATCTGCTGCAACAACTATCCATCAAGATATCTAGTGACGGATTTTAATTATAAAACAACATGAGAGCAAACATACATTAAACGTAATAAGTATAAGTATGAACATGAATAATCTCACGTCGACTACTGCTCAAATTGATGCTATAGATCACAACGTCATTTGATCCCAACATTATACTTTCACTTTATTTTTTTATTTATTTATTTATTTATTAGAATCTCCAACGAACATAACACATAGCATATATATATAACTACATAATATTTATCCTTCTGCGTGCATCTTCAATTACAGGAGAGTACAGCTTGCACAGAGTTAGTTAACAACATAAATATTAGAACAATAATAACAATTCCAATATGAATAAGGATGAACAGTCTACTGAATTAGACTTATGGGCTCTTGAATAAAATAATTACATAAGAAAAAAGAAATATCTTTAACAATGAGAATAATTGAAAGAGTACTAAAAATAAAAATAATAATAATACACAACAAAACAATAATAGACTCTTATAAACGAAATTGAACAGTAAATATTATTAACCTTAATTTAGAGCTTTCAGTCTTTCATAGAGATACTTACAAATTAGAACATAAGATGAAATGAATATGGGTTAACAAAAATAAACATTAAGCTAAACTCAATAAGAGATAACATGATGATAAATGAAATAAGAAATAAGAGAAAAAATCGAAACATAACACAATAATTAGGTTAATTTAGATTAAATCAAATCAATTAACCATCAATTTTTACCATCAATCGTTCTGTGAGTTTTTTTTCTCATACAATAGTTCCGGCCAAAAAACAAATAAGGCACAAGTGATCACTCCGCCCATAAACATCCACAACGCTTGAATCATAGATGTGTTGCCGGCCCATGAAATCGGGAAGGCAGTAGAAAGGAAAAAGCATTGGAAGAGTTATTGGGCATCCAGCAATCTCACACACCGAACGAAACGCGACAACAAACGTCGCTTTACGTTGATAAACTGTAGCCTGTCCATTGATGCTGAGTCACTGACAACAACTTGGCTCTACCATTTTTAAAGTAAAAATTTCTTCCAATCAGGATACTTCTAACTTGTCCTTATTTAGGATTTACTTATTTCAATAGCTTAAGCTGGGTTAAGTCGATACCTACCAATACTCGCCTTTTGTATCCCTTTTATCATAAAATAATTTACAACAATTACACTAGTCGATGCAGTGTTCATTAACAAGTGAAGAGTTATTTTTATCTATAGATACGAAATATAATTTGTTCCAAGCTTTATCGTGTTCAGATAATACGTCAATGGTGATTTTATGATTTGTTTGGTCACATTGTTTCATACCAATTATATTTTTAATATCAGTTCATTTGTACTAGGTGGTTGTTGCTTCTGTGCCGGCAAAGATTTTTGAATTTGATTAATAATATTGAATTGAAATCATTTAGTGTAACACAATGTATTTAGAAGGGAAAAGCATTTCTCAAGAGTGTATTTCGCCAGGAGATACAAAAGGTAACATATCGCATTTCATTAATTATATCATTTTCTGGTTTTGCTAATTCTATATCAATTTATTGACCGAATGTACCAATAACTTTTTAAATAGAGTTAAAAGAAATAAATTAAATTCAGCGAAAAACAGGCAAGAAACTCTAGCGTTGCCTTTTCAAAACCAGTTAACAAACCAGAGAATATAAAGAAGTTGGAACAGGGTTTAATTCGCCGAATGTTTATACTACGACCAAGTAACAATTATTTATTATATTATTTTCCTTCTATTTCCTTTTTAACAAGACAGTGAGGATTCTTTCCGAGTCAGTAATAGGTTAATTACAGTAGGTTAGTTATTACAGTAATAGGTTTCTTCTGGAGTAGCCTTCAGTTTTAAAAAAGCTTAAACTGTCAGATACTAATACATGTGTGGTTGCTCTATCCAGCAAAGTGTCGGGCTTCATCGCAGTTCATGATGTCTTAAGAAAAAACTGTAAACTGTTTTGGGGCTAATATTATGACTAAACTATTTCCACTTCATCTTACTAACGACTACTTGCATTTCATTTTATATATTTTTTTAAAATTATTATGCCACAGATATCATATTCAACTTCAATGTCTTGACTTAAGCAATGATAAACATAATAATAAAAGAACTTGTATCTAACCTTAAATTTCCTAATTAAATGTGGATACAATTATATTTTAATGTCGAAAAGCTTTCGGGAAAATATCCTTATCGCGTTTGAATGAAAAAGTTCCTTCAAGTAATTAGAAGTTTAAATACTCCAATTTTGCCTACGCCGCATCATTAAACTTTATTGCCGTTTTCTACCATATGTATCTCTGGCAGTAATAAACCTTAAGCTACAAGAACATTTAAATGTAACACAACAAATATTCTATCTATCTATATCAGCCCATATACGTCCCACTGCAGGGCACGGGCCTACTCTACAATCGAGAGAATCGATTGAGAGTGGTTAGGCCATATAGTCCACCGCGCTGGCCTAGTGCGGGTTGGCAGACTTTACATACCGTAGAAATTATTTAAAATCGCTACGGTATGCAGGTTTACTCACGATGTTTTCCTTCATCGTTAAAGTACAAATATTGTAAGGATAAAATTATGTTCAAAAATAATAGTTTAAAAAACTTTTTAACCATAAAATGGATGCATTTCAGTTTTTTTTTTAATCTTAAACTCATTATCAATTATTTTTACTTTTTTAGTTCAGTCTTTTGCGTGTATTTTAGTTTGTTTGTTGCTTCTTTATGCAACGGTTGACCGAATTTGACTAAAACTCGGAATGGAGCTTACATCCTGGATTAACATATAGACTACATTTTAAACCGCAAAAAATTGCATTCGAATCCGGCCGGGCTAATATAAGAGCAAAACAAACGTTTTCAAACAACAGTTGATAATATAGTTATGTCACGTAAAGTTTAATCCAGAGCAGACGTCGAGACCATAATAATATTTGTATAATTTATCTTTGTTGCTAAGCGGCGCGGTGTTTAACTATCGAATGCTTGCCGCTGGGACTTTGGCACGTACGAACGTCAAATATTTGTTCGTATTCATAATAATGCACTGATATTGCATTATATAATGTATTTTCGACACTGTGGGTATGTTTTTAATTTTGTAAAATATAGTTGAACTCAATAATTAGAGAGATAATTAGAGAACTTAAAAACAAAGTTTCTTTAAACTTGTAAGCTTTGCTTTGTCATTAGCATTTTTTTTTAAATGTCATTCCATATGAACAAGCTAGCATATAAAGGGCTACACAGGTTTTTATACGATAAATTTAGTGAGAGTTACTTTTTCGACTTCGAAATTAAGAAAATAGGCCGTATCAATTAACTCTTCATTGAATTGCTTCAACTTTTCGACCTAAACCCTAATTTCTTATAAAATCTTGACTGGATTGCTCGCAAAGGTCACCAACGGACTGGAAACCACCTGAGACAAACAAGAAACATTCAAAATATAAAAGGCGCTTATAAAAACGTCCATAAAGTTCACAGACAGCTATAAATCCAGGCATTAGACAGACTTTTGTATATTTTCAAACACTCGTACTTTAGCACACGCAAAGCAATAAATATGCAAAATATTTATTACTTTTCAGACAATAAACGCTTTGGGAGATACGCCTTTGCCTGCATTATCATATTAAAAAAGATAAAGAGATGAAGTGTTCATTTAAAACGTCACAAACACGACTAAACTCGCGCGGTTCTCTTCAGTGGAATAATAATAAAAAGTTGTCCAGTAATCCCACGTATTAACGGATGGCTTAAAGTTTTAGTGCATTGGGGTATTTAAAGGGATTATGGGACGCTAACCCCTAGATATTTAAATGTGGATTAATGTAATTTGTGTTGAATCTGTAACGTCGATTTTTGAGTAAAAATGTTTTGATCAATATGTTATTTATTAGGTTCTCGATTTAAACATAATAATAAAATAGTTTTAGTTTTTAATGCCTGCGTACTAGATAAAAATCGATTAAGGCTAATTTTAAGAAAAAATACATAGAAGAATGATTGAACAAAATTATATTGATCCTAATTAAAACCGACTTACATCATATTTTAGAATTCTGAGCTACTAAATATTGTGAACATTGTTGAGGATAATTCGACTAGTTATATGTGTATTACAAAGTTTGCAATTGACACATGCAAAGATATAAATGCCATTTCCGATCCGATTATCTTAATTAAGATGACATGTCACACGTGTTTTCATACAAAGATTTCCATAAGGTTGAAGGGCATCTAGCTTAATAGGAAACTAAGAGTACCTACATGTCATTCTGTGCTGAAGGGACATTGTAAATTAGGTGGAAGAAAAAAACATTGCGGTGGTACCTACCTAGGCGGCCTCTCACATATGAGAGACCAACTACCAATATTATGCCAACGTGGTATAGGTGGCCACTTACTGCGCCTACACACGAGGACAATATAAATTGTAGGCAAAATCACATAATATTTTGCCGAAGATGGAGATAAGCTTGTGACGATAAATACCACTAAGTTAGAAACAAGTCCAAGGCAAAGTCAAAGTCAAAACATTATTTATTCAAATAGTCTTTTACAAGATCTTTTGAATCGTTAATTTCTGCTACCACCGCTTCGGAACGTGTTGTAGCTGTGAAGCAGAAACGGCGCAAGAAACTCCCTCAGCAACACTAATTGTCTTCTTTTATTTTGCTTTTCTTTTCTTTCTTTTCATTTTTTAAAGGCAATTTATAATTACAATGGTTAATAATTCATATATTATACTATTATTCATATACTAAAAGAGCCAACCCTTGAAAAAGTAAAAAGTCAACACTTCAAAATAAACACTGCCTATTTTATTCCAATACAAACCAACAAAATATTCAATGATAATTTACGAAGTTGTAATCAGCGGCTATACTGTTTTCTTCTCGGAATTGTTGTGAAGTTTTAATGCCTTTTGAACGTAATTTATGAATTAATACAAGACAATTTTAACTTTCTTTCGCAAAAAACTTGCAAATGCCCGAAAATGGCCTTACTCGCAATAAAGCCACAGTCCAAAGAACTTCTGCCCTGAAGTGGAAACTTCTAGCTTGGAACTTAACACTTTGTTTTCTCACGAATTTGCAATTTGTCAAAGTTAAATTTGTGAAGGACAATGAAGCGGAATGGCCAGTACTTCGTCTGCTTTAACGGTAATTAATGTTCATTCGCATATATATCTAAATTTATTTTTATAAAGATTCTTTGGAGTTCAGTAATTACTGTAATTAGTTATTTAATTTTTATGAAGTTGAGTTACTTTTTTCTTTGGTACTTTTTTGAGTAACTATTAAATTTTAATATTAAATTTGAGGAACCTTCCAAGTTCGCCCTAATTCGTTTTTATTTGTAAAGTGAGATAAGATTAATACTTGGGAGTTGTTTTTAATTAATTAAAATAGAGTAAAGGTTAAAACGATTGTTATTTAATCGTTGTTCATTGGAATCATACTTTTTTTCTTAAAATAATATTACTTACGCAATATCCATGTTTTATAGACACCTACCATAATTTATACCTTAGGAACGGTAACTTTTACATTGTAATTTTTAAGTAAAAACGTTTGGATTTTGTATTTTGAAATGCCAATATTTTTTCAGTAGCGAAGGGAACGTATAGGGGCCAGTCGATTTTGGGCCTGAAAAAATGAAACCGAAAAAGTTTTGACACGTTCATTCGCTCGTGGAACTGTGTAGAACGGCGGCGAAATCCATTTGAATGGTATTGGTTCTATGACGTCAAAAATTCCATGTATATGTGGGGGAGCATAACTAGAAACGATTCGAATTTTCAAGTATTTTAAGTCTGATACGCATCAGAAGGTTGGAGGTAGTCGCTGGATGCAGGATACTTCTGCCGATCTAATGGTCGTTATTTAATCAATTGGACCCAAAACAAGCCCACTGAGTAATATACTCAGAGCTTCGTCGCGTCGCGTAATTTCCTGTGGCAATGGGTGCCCACTGAGTTTGTTTCGCCGGATCGTCTCAACCAGGTTCGCGTTAGATCCGGTGGTAACATTAAACTGCTACGCACCGTTTTAATAATACTCATGGTCCACTTAGACACCGATTAATGTTAATACAATACAATATTCTTTATTGTAAACTAATACATAGAAGTAAATTACAGAAAAAAAATATACAAAAATGGTATTACAAGTAAATAATTATTATTACTTAGAGTTAGTCGTAAGAGCAATTTAATTGCCTACGTAACCAATAAACGAATTTCATTTCATTTCATTTCATCCTTAATCTAACCCTGCGAAGATGGTAATACCTTCCACCGTTAGAGTAACAAAGCAGAAAACATTTCTCAAATTTCAATCATATTTGAGGCAGACAACCGTTGCCATCCTCAATCATGTTAAATTTCAAACTGTGTAATTAGGAAGGGACATCCAATAACCGCAAGCGCCTCAAAATTTGCCCCTCAATTAGTGGTCGCCAACTAAGGCACCGTCTGAATAATATATGCAAATGTGAATCGAAATTGGTAGAAATCGATAGCAGCAATTGATTGACAGGAAGTAATTTGTAATTGTGAATTGAGAGCTGGAAGTGCAATAAATTTACAACTCGGAACTGGCGTTTAGCGGTCCGGGACTAGATTAACCCACCAATTGTAGTAACATACGTTTGCGGAATTACTCTGCTAGAGACGTACCGGGCAAATGGAAACGATTATTGCGTTTTTTATCGATTCCAGTAAAAGCTTGCGTACGTTCTACAAGTCGGATTTTATTGCTTTCTTAAATATGATCTTCAATACCATATCACCAGTTTCATATGTATAGAAAGCAATTGGTGCTTTAATTAAAATTACTTTTTATTAGACTTTAGTAAATACCATATCATACACGTACCGTTAAGAAAAATTACTACCAACATTAAAATGTACTACTTATCACTTTGTTAAACAGTTATAAATTAATGATCATCAACGGAGTCCTAATTCACAATCATGTTATTAATATAGTATTATATTGTAGCACCAGGCTATAGAAGATTAAATAAATAAATAATAAATAAATAAATACACCCAACAGTCACACACATAGTCCCGACCCCACATTAAGATCAATTAAGTCTTGTGTCGCAGGTATCAGAACTACGAGAGACTTTTCGGTCTCACAAACACCCAGACCCGAAAGAAATATTTGTGGGCCTCACAAACATTTCTCTCGGTACGGGGATCGAACCCGCGGCCTCTCGTTTCACAGCCGGCGTCTAACCAACTGCGCCACGGAGGCTGTCATATATAATATTCTCAATTATTTCAGATTAATAGGCAATTGATTAAAAACATCAATACCCGTATAGATGGCTATTATGTCGACCACTAACCACAGACATTGCAATGCGGTTCTTGGCATATCCTCCGCAATTAAAAGCACTTATGTGGATTTATACCATTAATAAGATGATAAAGTATAACCAGAAATTATACATTGAGTAGGTACTAAGCCTAATTTAAAGATAATGATATTTAAGTCCCGATTTTAATTACTTGGGTATGCTATTGGAGAAAATAGTGTGATCGTGTTCCACTAGATGTTACCAAACTAATATAAGGAATGAATAGATCCACCGATTTTACTGTACGAATATCTTTTCTAAAATATATTTCATGGTATTAAAGAAAAATAAAACCCGAAGTTGGTTTTATTTCTTTTTATATTTTATAAACATATTGGCTGTTGTAAGGATATTAAATATTATAAGCAATTGGTTAAATTAAAACTCAACTAAATATACGCATATTTAGAAAGATGTTATCTCTGTGTAGCGATATTTGCTTGTGAATGCAAATAAATAAGGACTTATTTATAAATAATATGATACGTTCCTTTTATATTAGGCAAAATAAGACATTTTCTATCGAATGGTCACAATATCTATGTTGCCACATAGATAATAGCCATTTCCTGTATGATATTATCTTGATGATTATAATTTACTATGCCTAAAGGTAGAGTAAGCAAGCCAAAATATAGGTGATAAATGAACAAAAAGAAAATGTTGTATACCAAAGAGCTTGCTTCAAGTTTTTTTTTCTATAATTTGTTGATAACCATTATTGGCCCACTAGACTCGTTTACAACCGAGAAAATTATTGTAAGGGGTTAAGAAGTTATGTTCTTCATAGTTATCCTAGAAATCTGATATTGCAAGCGGCTTCCAACAAGTCATTCCGGACATCCTTAGAAAATGTTTTAGCAATAGATTTCCCGTGGCTGAAGCTTATTATAAAAGTCATGATTCTAAAAAAAAGTAACATTATAATTATTTTAAATCATACAATACTTATAATAGGCTACTTCAGTTATTGTTTATGTCAGAAAGGTAACAAAAGGGACAACACGCAATGCGGGAAAACCGGAAGGGGTGGCGGGCAGTGGTAACTGACCTAATCCTCAACCACTAAGTACAGTTAATTTACGTAGTAATAATCTGTTTGAATTATAAAGTATTCTTTTATATTTTATACCACAATCGAGAACAAAATAATCGTATTTATTATTTATTATCTGGTACCTAAATTATATAAACATAATAGATATTGTTTAAAATCCTGTGCTGAATAATTCAAATCTAAAATACATTCAGTGGAGACAACTGAATTGACTCATAACCTTTTTATCTTTCTAATTAGTACAAAGATAATTATTCAACAAACAGTGGCGAATGCGATATATTTTACTTGAAATCAAAATTGATTATCTTTAATGAAATACATGGATTAATACTGTATCATGCTTGTTACATGCAAGGATATAATGGCTATATACGCACAACTTAGCATTTATATTAGTTTTATAAAAAAAAACTGTCTTTATATGTTAACTCACTTTGCTATACCAATAAAGAAAGAGTAATTGCTCACTACATGGCATAGCATTAGAATATATTTCTGGACTTGACGAAGGCCGATCGAAGACGCTCTGAAAACTATTGGAATTTGCTACTTATACGACTTCCTTTGAATATAGATCCACTGAATTCTTGAACCATTAATCCGAACTAACGTCAATGCTGTAAATAATGTATTAAATTTACCATAAATTATTTATTATTTACACCATAATCAATCATCCATAAACAGTGCCGGAACTCCCCACAAAATGTATCTAATGCGCAAGAAGTTAATATGAAACACGATAGTAATAATCGGTTGATAATAGTTTTACGCAAATGCACTGCGGCATTTTGCTGATAACGCTCATTATCACCTCGAAATACAATAGGGTAATCAGTATTTGATCAATAAGTTGGGGCATATCGTGAAATACCCGCCATTCGCGTCATATTGTAAGTGGAACATTTTGCAAACCGTACCGCGGGCTCACGTGTCCATTCGGTTAATTTGAATTAAACCGCCCATCCTTAAGATAATGTGATAAGATATTTAAAGTCTTCCGTATTTATATCTCAATTTGCAGTTTACATTTTTTCGATTTCTTAATCTTTAAATAGTGCTAGTTTGTAATTAATAAAAAATGTGTGTGTGTATCAGTGTACACACGTAAGAAGTGAAACTTCTTTATGACATCATTTTTCGAAAAATTATCTACTATTTACAAATTTACAGAATTGGTAAAATAAAGCTAAATTAAATAAAGTTTAAGTTTAGGAGGGGGGAAATTTTTGAGGGAATTTGGGATTTCTATCGGGGCCAATTTGTAGCCCTCACCGAGACGGTTCCGAGGATACCAAGCTCGGTGGGTCCACGACCTTTATTGGCCGAGATAGGTTTAGGGGGGGTGAGGTAAAAATTTTAGGTGGGGGTAGGGGGGGGGGTTTAGGTTTCGTGGGGGGGCTATTGGGCACCTTAAAATATTTTTGGGTGGGGAAAGTTGTGGAGGGGGAATTCGGGAATTCTGTTGGGGCAGGATTGTAGGCCTCACCGAGCCGGTTCTAATGAACCCAGGGTCGATGGGTCTACGATGGATATTGGCGGAGATAGGAATAGGGGGGGTGAGGTAAAAATTTTAGGTGGGGGTAGGGGCGGGGGGGGGTAGGTTTCGTGGGGAGGCTATTGGGCACCTTAAAATATTTTTGGGTGGGGAAAGTTGTGGAGGGGGAATTCGGGAATTCTGTTGGGGCAGGATTGTAGCCCTCACCGAGCCGGTTCCAATGAACCCAAGGTCGGTGGGTCTACGATGGATAATGCCGGAGATATGAGTAGGGGGGGTGAGGTAATTTTTTTAGGGTGGGGGTAAGCGGGGGGGGGGGGGGGGGAGGTTTCGTGGGGAGGCTATTGGGCACTGTTTTGGATTTAGGGTGGGGGAAGGCCAGAGGGGGGTAAGGATCAAATTACAAAAAAGTGGGTGGGACTTAAAATTTTGGGTGGGGCTTGGAAACGGTTGGGGGTGTGGCTTACTGAAGTGGGTACTAATTTACTAAATAAAAAAAGATGGCGCGTAACGGAAGAATGTGACGCGTAACGAAAAATTTTTTCCAACCCCGATAAAGAAGTTTCACTTCAAAAAAATAAATGTTTGTATATTATTTCATCGGCGTCCTGCTTTGCTTTCATTTTTATCATTCTAACTAAATCAAGCTCAGTCAGAACCCCGTGTCTCGATAACTAGCCATACATCATAAAAGAAAAATGCTTTTTAAAGAGCGGTCATCTCAATATTACAAGCTCTTTCATTTAATTTACGAGAGAATATTGGTTCACAACTTCTGTTCTGTATTTTTTATAACCAGCATTGAGAAATGAATTATTCGAAGTTATGCCTCCGATGCCCGGGGTGTAACGTTCTGCTGTCGCAAGGGACGTCTATATCTAAAATGTGTCCTGAATTAACAACATCACACGCTAGTAAGTTCATTTGCAAATACAATTTTAGTATTACATTAACTAGAAGACGCATAAATCTCGAATTGTTAGTAATGTTATTCAACCTGTCTTGATTTGAATAAAACTAATCCAAGTGAATGACATTTCAAAGCAAATAACACCGAAAGAATCTATATGTTTACACGCATTGAATAATAAACAGGTTATTAAACCCATTTTTATTTAGTCTTGGTGGCTGGGCGTCTAGTCGAGCGCAGTTGGTCAGACGGCGGGCGCGGCCTGGCCCTTAGCATCGACCTTGCCGCATAAATATAGCATACACCGGTGTATACTGTCGCCAAGAACTAACATTACCACAATCACGCTTGAGATACTACTGTCTTATCACTGAAAATGGCTGCGCGATTACGTCCTAATCGGTTCACACCGATGCGTGTGAATCAAAAAGTGTTTACCAAGTGTAATTTTGTATTTGACGTGCTCTAGTTACGTTTGTTGTGTCGGCAGTATTATTTTAAGAATGTCATCAACGTCGTCGCCGGCGGGGAGAAAACGTTAGTGTATTATTAGTTTGCCAGTGTCTAATTGTAAGCTTACGGAATGTGAGTGAATGTTCTGGGAAGTGTGTAAAATCAAACGGTAACATTGGTGGAATTGCAAAAATCTGGTTATGAAACTGGGTTAGAGCGTGAGAGACGTGCTAATTTTGATTTACATCGCTGTTAAATTTTGATTTTGAAGTTAACTGAATCGGAATAAAATTGAATGTGCAATTAACCGTATTTGGCTAGTGTAAAATAGGTCAATTAATTTTAATTTTGAGGTAGTGTATTGTGCATGAAAAAAGTAGTCTGAAAACGAATAAATGCCCGCAATAGTATTTGGTACCACGCGACGTTGGAATTCGGATCGATACCGACACTTACTTGTGTTTGTATTAACTTTATAACGTAATTACCGACTGCGGAGTTCTTTGCCCTGTCACTTGGTATGTCAACAAATCAAAACAACAATATATTTATGTCTACAAATGTATGAGAAAGGCAAGTTGATATAAATCAGATGATTTTAAATGTGCCAATAATTTCGGATGATACGTCGAGTGTATCTACTAATTTTAGAAGCTACAGATGTAAAAAAGCATTTATGTAATTTCCGTTGCATGTGAGTTTGTTAGTGTTGTGTTGTATTGAGCGTAATAATAATTAATACAATCAAGGTCTAAGATAACATATCTAGAATTTACCACTTTAACAAAAATATTTTTCCAAATCTTTTTTTTTCAATATTATTATTTAACATATCAGGCAGACGGCCTTACTAAAATGACTTGTAATAAAATAATTTTAGAGATTTAGGAGAGTCATATTGAGTCGACATACCCACATAGAATGTGGGATAAAGACAGATAAAATAAATTAACAGTGTCAATACAGAGTAACGTTGTTAGTTGTTGTTTCGACCACTAGAACTAAGGGACATAAGTATATGAAGAAAAGGGGAAGATTGAAAGATTGGGAAGTGTTCTTCATTTCCCAAGTTTCAGAAACTTTGATTATAGTGGACAAGACTTCTGCTTTTGTTTTATCGTACTGTGGCTAGCATTAGATAGGTAAAAGTGGGGTGTGGTTGTTTATATCTAATTGCCACTAGCGCTAACAAATCAATGCGGTATTGTTGGAGGTTAGAGCCGTAATGTCGTCATGTGATGTTCAGCTGTAATGATAATTTTCATTGATATCAATATACATAAGTTTCACATACACCTGAAAATCGTGATTATTCATATTATGAAGACAGGCGTGGGAAGTAATGGGAACCAGTATACTGAAAAAATATAAGAAATTTCAAAAAAGCCTTTCAAATATTTTGAAATCTAAAATCTATTTATTTTTGCAGTAGTCCTGAGTACGCTACTAGAGACGGACCACTACGAGAGCATAATCAAGGACCTGACTTGTGTGCAATGCAATAAGTACATGAAGCCCCCCATCCGCCTGTGTGTGGATGGGCACAGCATATGCGGCCTCTGCTACGACAAGAGCTACCAGTGCCATGTCTGTAAGGTAAGGAGATTTACGGCCTTATTCATATATTTAAAACCTATTTTAGTTATGGAATGTTTTGTCCCTTTCGAACGAGCTTAGAATTCAGTTTGCGCGGAGAAGGCAAAACATTCGATAACTAAAATAGGTTCTTAATCTGTCTATGAATAAATCCATTTAATTTTATTGGGAAAGAAATTAGAAATTAGATTAGAGTAAAAAAAAACAATCTATCACTTATACAGGGTATATCCAAACTCTACAGGCAGGGTATACCATCTGGCTTCCTTTTCGGTCGCAGTCTTGATATACCCGGTATAGACCAGATCCGCAAATTAAAATACTAAGTTTGTGTCGTCAGATTTGGGTATTAGAATGTGCGAGAAACTTTTCGGTGGAAGACACTGAGACATGAAACAAATACTTGTTTCATGTCTCATGAACGAAATCACGGTGTCTCGTTTCACAATCAAAATCTTAACTGCGTATACTGCGTCATATGGAAGCTGTAAGGTCATAATAAATGAATATTGAAGATGGGGTAAAAATCATTGTTCGTTTTCATTCTAAACACATAATGAAATTGATTAATATCCAATCAACAATTGGATCAAAATTGCTAACGTTAAATTCGAATTACAATAAGTCTCGAAATATTAAAAATCATCATTCAGCAATTCATATTGCCTCTTATGGGATTAAACGATTACGCTGAGAGGATTTTGCAATATTAAAGTCCCTTTTTTTTATTTTTTTATATAAAGACTTGAAATATATTTCATCTTTTAGTATATAATAAATATACTGAATACTCACTCACATAGTCTTGAGAGCTCACACATACTAAGATACAACGTGTCGTAGGTATCACAAACTATTCGAGACTTTACACTCTCATGAACACGCCAACCCGAAACAAATACTAATGGATCACAGTTCACACAAACATTTATCTCGGCATCTCGAGTACAGCTTCACTTTTCACACCCTAACGCCCGAATACTCAAACGCAACTTAAATATTATGTTGCACTTATCTACGCAAGTCCCGCTTAAATGAACTGATTAAGTGGGACGTGGGTAGTTAAGTGCAACTTAATATTTAAATGACATTTGAGTATTCGGGCGTCAGTCTTCTAACACCACGGAGTATGTCAAAATCTCATGTATGTAATCAATATTTTTTACTTTAGAAAGAATTCTCTACAACCCGGTCGGCGGTGCTGGAGTCGCTGGCGAACAAGGTGTTGTTTCCATGCACCAACGCGGGATGCCCCAAGCATGCAACACTCCCTCAGCTAGAGAAGCATACACCGCACTGCCAGTTCCGCATCATCAACTGTTTTATGGCCAGAGTTTACGGTTAGTACTTACTGGTTTATTTAACAGCCTCTGTGGCGTAGTTGGTTAAACGCTGGCTGTGAAACGAGAGGCTGTGGGCTCAATCCCCGCACCGAACAAATATTTATGGGGCCCACAAGTATACGTCTTGGGTCGGGTGTTTGTGAGACCGAAAAGTCTCTCGTAGCTTCTGATACCCACGACACAAGACTTAATTGATCTTAATGTGGGGTCAAGACTATGTATGTGACTGTTGGGTGTTTTTATTATTTATTTGTCGTTGTCCAGGTGAATGTACGTGGGAAGGCCGCGCCGGGGAGTGGATGGACCACTGTTTCTCGGAGCACAAGCAGCGCGTCACCGACCTGCCCTTCATAACCGTCAAAGACAAATGGGACGCGAAGAGAACAGAACCGATTCTCAACTACTTTCTATTGAGGTGTTTCGAGAAAGTGTTCAACGTTTATCAAATTTACGATAAACGGGGAGGTGAGTGGATTTTTATATGTATTTTCTCTAAAGAAAATATATTTTAGAGTGCAATATGGCTCAACCACGATCGAAGTAGTGGCGGTACTTCCATACAAGCCCAAAAGCCCGGCTTGCCCTACTTAATACGTATATACTAAATTCTGAACGAAACCATTACATTCAATACAAAACAGTAATTACGAAACATCTACCATTTTTGAATTTACCGCGTTCCGTCGCGGCATGGCGCTCTTCAATGAAGCGCCTGCGATGGCGAGCCGAAGCGCCGCACGCGCTGCGCAACGCTTGTAATAAATTCATTCAATAATTTTACCTCTCACGTTGAACGTGGCTCCACGGATTTTTTAAAAGACCGTACGCGCTAAATATATATCTGCCTTTTTCTCTCTCGTGTGCTTTTACGAGGCTTTTGGCAACGCATGCTATCTCTTTCACACTGACGGGTGAAATGCCACACTCTGGAACTACGAATGTATAGCTACAGATATTGATATACAGAAATAAAGTACTAAACCAAAAGCCCAGCTTTTGACCACAGGATTGTTTTGAGTGAACATCGTACGTTTGAAGGTCGTCGATGTGTAACATTATTTGTTAACTAAATTATATTTATTATTATTATTATGTTGGTTCTTTTATAAAATTATTTAATCATTTTTTAAATACAAATAACGAGGTTTTTATATTTATTTCATAAATTATAATTGCATGTTGTAATGTTTATTTTTTCGTTTAGTAGCAATACTGTACGAATTACTACTAACTTCATAAGTATTTGTGTAATTGTAAATATTTTGGTTGTAGGTTAATTATTCGTTTTTTAATGTTATTTACGCTTTTTGATACGAAAATGATTTGTAATGTTTCCTGTGATGGTTTTAGTGTGATGGTGAAAGTGTTCATTGCCGTTATAAAGGTAATTTAATTCAATTATATTGCAACTGGCGCGAAAACTACGCCGAGTTTGTGCATTTCTTAAGTTCGTGGTAAATCACAAGAGGCATTTTATCGGTTCAGTTTACTAAACTACGTAATTCGATTTCTAAATGCTCCCCTTTGATGCTCCCCTTCATATAGGTTATTAAACAGTCGTGTTACATAATATATTTTTCAAGGGACTCCTGTGTATTAGAATGTTTGGATTAATTCTAATGATTTCAATGAGTTTGTGGTCCTTTCAAAAAGGCATGCTATTACTTGTAATTAAAATTACTTGTAAAAACTTAACCTTAATGTATTTATAACAATTTCTGTCCGCAATTTTGGTTAACTGCGCAGTCAAACACGGGACCATAGTAGCTATCGTTGTGCTAGTGTAATGCCGGATATTAAAAGTGCTCAGTAGTTAGTGCATTAAAAAGTTACGGTTGCATGACCACAAGCTATCTATATTTGTATAACCTAATCCCAATATTGTACAGATAGTGTGGTAGGTCTGCCGCCGTGCCGTAAATTCGATTTCGTCGTTCTTAGTATTTTTTTCCTTCTAAATAAATATGTATTAAAACTAAAATAATATTGGGCTTGCCCTATTCCAAAACCCTAGGCACGCCACTGGATCGAAGTGGTACTTTGGTAGTTGGTATTACGAAAGAACCGGGCCTACTTGGATGGTAACACTGTCTCACTGACATTCGATAGAAAACAAGAAACCATTTGCTTCTTTTACTTACATATGACCGAAAACGAACAAAAGCTCTATTTTAATTAGTTAACGTGATTCTAAAATGAGTGTTTAAACGAAACCAGTTTTATTTGATTATTATGCTTAATCAGTTACATTTAAAACTTTTTTCGTCCTAGCTTTTATGACAAAATATACGTCCCACTGCAGGGCACGGGCTTGCTCTACAATCGAAGGTACGATTGAGAGTTTTTAGGCCACATAGTCGGCCACGCTGGCCTAGTGCGGGTTGGCGGACTTTAGATAACGCAGAAATTCTTCAAAATCGCTACGATATGCAGGTTTCCTCACTATGTTTTCCTTCACCGTTATAGTGTGTGGTGGCGGCATAGTGGTGGTATACACACAACTCCGAAAGTCAGAGGTGCAGGTGTAGGATTTGAACCCGCGACCACCGGTAAAAACGTATAACTTTTATCAATTATCCGCTTTCCAGGTAGAATGATGTGGACGGTGTTGGTAAACGACGAGAATGCCGAGAAATATTATTTTGAAATCGACATTTTCCTCCCAAATCTTCCGAGCAAAAGGATTGTTTACAGGTGCGTATTCAATTACACGAAACAAAACGAGATCTTAATAAGCCTCCGCATTAACAGATGAGCGAAATTATGGCTAAAATATTAAATGTAAATGATACCGCATCGCTCACGAAGTTGTTCTGAAATATTTATTTCCTTTGGGAGCGGGGAAATTGTACCTTTTTCTCAAAAACTTATACGCCCGAAATTGTTTTTTTGAATTTTCTTATTCGCATGCGTAACGCGTGTCAGCCTGTTTGGAATTCTTATAACATGTTTTATTTGTTTTAGACGCCCTTGTAAGTGTGAAAAGGACGCTGATTTTCTGGAGCACACTCAGAACGTGTACATTCCCGTTGAGAATATTTTCTCTATGCTTGACGAGAGCGAGTCCACGAATTTTATTGTTAGAATCGGTAAGTGGTATATTTCGTACGACTCCGATTAATCGTCGTTGATATTCGGATTTGAAATATTTATCTTTTAGCAAAAAAGTTACTTACAAGGCCTAAAACATTTAATAATTAAAATTATGGCATTAATAGTCATCCGTTTAGTGGATGTAACAATTTAACAACTTTTATTTTAGATTATAAAATAAAAAAGTTAATTTTAAAAGTTAGTTGGTTTTGCGACCCGACCCGACGCAGACGGAGCTCACTGTGTCTTGAGGTCTGGCATCTGAAATTTTGGTTCCGATTTAATTAAATGTAGAATTGGATCCTTTGCTTGTGCAAGCTTCAAGCCATCTCCTCTGTTGTTTGGGTGTTTTTTAAATTTCAATAGCCTCGTGAAACATCCTAGGCCACAGACATAATTGGCCTCATGAACATAATTGGCCTCAATTCCATAATACTATTCTTTTGATTTAAATTGCTTTATAACCTAACCCTCCTGCCATTAGTGTAAACAATCATTTTCCGTTCTGAGGTTTAGTATTATTAGTGTTAATAATGATCGCTTGTTAGTCCCTAACCCTTTAATTGGGACCATTACGAAATAGTCCGTAATTAACACTAAATGTTTACCATAAAAGCTATGTTTTATGTATTTTTTTTATGTTCTCGGTTAACCTGACTAGATTAAAATTATAAATTTAAATAATCAAGATATTATTATTATTTTGAATATTTTTTTTCCCAATTAATTCGTACTTTATTAGATATTTTAGTTATAAAGTATTATTGCCACTAAAATATAAGAATTTATATATTCATTAAATAATGGTACTGAAATATTGTTTGAATAATGTTATAATTTCAATAATTATTTAGAACTAAGAAACCATTGATGTAGATTTCATTATAAGTTGATATTGAATAAAAATAAATAATTAATTTATGTATTTGTGTTTTTAAAATAAAAATAAAAATATTTGTTTTCAGGAGAAGTAGAAAATTTACCACTACTAGACACACCAACAGATAGTGAAAGTCGTATACTCCTTACCCATGAAGATCACAAGCAGTAACAACAGTAGAAAATAAAGTCGTCTATGACTTTGAAACCAGCGCCAAGAAATTAGCAGATCAATTAATAGTGTAATCAATGCAAATCAATTAATAATGTTTCAGAGACATGTTTCTTTTTACTTAAATCCTCTGACAAGATTTTTTGAATACTTAATTATTACTACCATCGCTTTGAAACGTATTACACCTGCGAAGAAGAAATAGTGCAAGAAAGTAACAGGTCATCATTTTATTATTTTTAATTCAATGTTTTTACTCCCTTTTTAACATTGTTTATATGTCTGAAAAATCTTTCAGACATATAAACAATGTTAAAAAGGGTATATGTAATCACATATACCGTGGACCGATACATTACATCAGTTTCATAAAATTACTCGGTATATAGAAAAAGTCGTGGCTATTAGGCGGCGAAATCCGCCAAAAAGTTACTGGCCGCACGATTTATCTCTCCCAAACTTCTGCGCTTTTTTACTTGACAGCTGGGTAGGAATGCTTGGTGCATGCTCTCTGCCTATTGTTTATAAAAGTTTATCTAATGACAGTTAAAACTCTTCCATTTTCAAATTGTATTTCGAACATTTTTTCTCGATTTCATTAACTTTAATGCAATTTTTATCTATTCCTTTTGTATCTATTCGAAATTTGAAACAAATATCACAAATTAAATATCAAAATTGACATCTATAGAAATAAGTATAAGTCATCTAAATTTTATTGGCGTGTGGCAAAATTTGGAACTACAAATAAAATTATGAAAATATCTCTTTAACGTATCGTTTGAGATATGTTTTCATAGTATAAACAGCAAGCGTTTATACTCGTAATCGAATAGTATTAACATATCCAATATAATAAAATATGAAGAGAGAAAAACTGTTCCTAATATATTGACAACCGCAGGACAACAACGCATTCACGCCATAAGATCGTAGACGATATCGTATGTAGTCAAAATTAAAATGTCTTCATTTTTAATTGTCTTAGACTCTAATTGACTTAGAAAACGCTTTGTAAATACGACTTATAGTTACGCAATCTGTGTTTAATAAAGATTTTTTACTTTCATCGCTGTATAATTAATATGTCCTACAAAGTCGTTGGTATAATTAAAAAATTATAAACGCTCCTCCGCCAGTTTAATTAAGTGGCAAGCTTGAACGACTTTTTGTTACTTTCCCAATTGAGTTCCCGCTAAAAAACGAATAATTCCTGTTACTTTATTCGTCCATGATTCCGCAATTGAATTTTTAATGTCTTTTTACTTATGTAGCTGAATTACTGTAATAAATCTGTCTGTATTGATAGTCTGTATCGCATTATGAGTATTTCATGAATATTATTGCAATTAGAATTTAATATTCTACTGATAGGGCGAGATATATTTGAAATTCCCAAAAACGCACTGGGTGGCATAAAAGTAAAATTTGTAATCAATTAATACGCCAGCTTACTTGAAACCGTATCTACAGCGGCTTCGCTTTAAAGGGTACGGTGGACGGACAATGTAGTAAATGTTGAGAGAAATCTCTGAACGCAGACGGCTTCCAACGAGTTGCTGTAAAACTTCTTAAGCCAGAAAAATATTCAGCAAGAAACTTTTTGTGACCGAAGGTGATAATGATAATGGTGGTTGCCACCCTACCATAAGGTCTTTACCAAAGATCTATGAGCGGCTGTGACCGCTTACCACCAGCGGGGCGTATGCTCGTCTACCTGCGAATGGTCTTAGAAAAAAACATCCGATACATTTTTTTACAATTATCGCATAAGATTGGTTTGAAAATTGAATTCAGGACTTAACAGCGTCAGTAATGACCCGATAAATTGATAGCTATCATAATGGAAATTATCTTAAATCACTTCGTACCTTCTACTCGTAATCCACACATAGTAATTAATTCCTGTCATGTTCAAATGACAGCGTTGATTAACGTAATATCTAACACCAGTAAATGTACATATATGTTCATTTAGTTATATTACCAAACTTATATTGGCAATTTGTTATTGGAATTGAACGAACAGTAGGCTATAATGCTATATTAATGGTTACTATATGATTTCGCTGCTCTAAAATGTACATATTTGGCTAAAAAAACTGTTTTCAGAAGCCTATTATGACTATGTACAGCGCCTTCAATTCCCGAATTTGTTTCCATTCTAAGATATTACGCGGTTTCAACCCCGTACATAAATTCTGTCGACAAATTCGGGTTTTGGGCAAGTCATTAAAGATTTTTTGAAAGATCTCTAAGACGAATGAATTAGTAAGATTGGAATCAAACCCAAAAACCAATCGGTTTACTGCCCTTACAAGCTGCCACCAAATCAATAAGGCAACTGAATTAAAACAATAAAGCCTAAAATTAAAACAAACATTAAACAATACACGTGTCGATTTCAAAAGTTACTGCGATGAAAATTAATCGAGATGAAAATTTAAAAAATCGACTCGTTTGAGTTAAATATTTTTATTGAAAAATAATATTTCATTATTAAATTCACATACTTTATATTTTAATAAATTAAGATAATACTATAATTATAATATTGAATGTGACTAAAATATATTCTTGGCTTTTGAAACTTTTTAGGTCGTCAACTTACAGGATAGAATGTTCCTTTTAAGACTAACAGAATGCCGCCTAATGGTCCACACAATTTTGTAAGAAGGTAGAAAATGTGCGGCGAAGTAACATTGACTTTTGCACGCGATTGAACATCCACAAGGAGTAAAAGCAACAATAGTCGGGCTCCCTATCAACACGATTCAAACTTTCGCGATAGGGGATGTTTACTTTCTTTTTATGCTTCAAATAGCGGGTTGAGGCAAACGAACTGAAAATTCTCCGTTGAAATAAAAATATATTGGTGGTGCAATCGATCTACCACACAAGCCATTAAACTTTAAGCGAACCGATGGAAAATATCGGAAATAGCAAACGGGACAAAGCAAAATATTCCTTTGAAAACTATTCTTCGCTCGGGACTTCATTTGCGAATGTTTTTGAGCTTCTAGTTCCCGTTCAGTTTGATGAGTGCAGTCGGCAAATAAACCGGTAAATATTTATGCTTATAGGAACTCCGGCAGACTGCAGACTTTACTCTCATTACCTCGATGAAGCGTCCAGCTTGTGCGGAAGAGCAAAGTCTTATTATATTTTATTTTAATAATAATGAAGCTATAATATGCAGAAATAAGTCTTTTCCTAACGAGATACATCATAATTTTTCTCGAGAAGATTTTAAGACAGACATAGACAGCTAAGCAGAAAAATAAATAATTATTATGAAAAGAAAAAAATCTGTATTCTGCATAGCCTCGTTGTAGGGCATGAGAAATAAAATCCACCGACATAAGACACCACTATCTAACAGTTCTTTGTATTCAAGTGAGACACACAAAACTTGAAACAAATGCGAGAATTAAACTCCAAACTTATGAAAACACACCACAGTGGGCACGGAACGGCAATTTAAAATAAAAACAACACTCATAAAGTACCAAAGCAGGCATAAAATGTTATCAGCGCAACACACATAACCGCAATGGTTCGAAACATAATGACTTTTCATTAAATAATTTACAGAAGCGTTTAATTGGCATATTGTACAAAAACCGAGTTTCGTGTCGCTGAAAATCATGTTGTAAATCATGCCTCGGAATTATGAGAGCATGAAATTTATTACGTTAGCGTCCGCTTGCAAATTTTCATCATGGAATAATTTTCTACACAATACAGATTCGTTTTAAAATTACCGTTGTAGCGTTTTGTCTGCTAACATTTTTTTTCTGTTTTTCACCTATGTCACGCTAATTGACAAGGTGGGCACAGTTTACCTTTATGCAAACGACAGCGTGTCCAAGCACACGTTTACCGTTATAGGCTGTTGTATTTGTTCGCGTTTTTGCTTTTTTTTGTTTGCCGAAACAGTTTCTGCGATTTTGGCTATTTACTCCTGAATTTTGATGCCTCATCGAGGTAAATAAAAAATAGATCTATTAATAAAATACCTGATCCTAAACTCCTCAATCTGCAAAACTTGATCAATAATAAACGCATATCCGAAAAATGTTCGATATTTTCCACCAAACATTTTCTCGTGCTTGTTCTACAAAATATTATTTTTTATGTGCAACGAACACAAAAAATACAATCTATCAAACGGAGTGTAAACAATTTTCAACCCCCTGCCTTTTTCCTTTTCGCCCTGAATTCGCAAAAGTCAGCTACACATATACGGCTCATCCGATGTATTGGATTTTCATGAACTGTGGTGATAACTTACAATCAGGTGAGACGGTCACTCGTTATTTTACTATACTAAAAAAACCTGGTGAAGTCAGCAAAGCCACTAAATCAATACAGACGTACGTACATTTACTCCAAGCGTATGCCTGAAGAGCATCCAAACTTTTTGCTAAAGCGAATTAAATGAACCAGAAGCCGATTTTAAACTATAAATTAGTTTTCTCAATCAACGTTCTTACTCAAATAAAGTTTTTACCCCCAGCTCCGGGCTCAGATGTTTGACAAGTCATTAAGCGAGGCAACAGTGGAATGCACTTCATTATTTCTTGGCTTTCACATCGCGACCGAGGGAGCTCGCAGCCGAATGAACATTTAAATTTGAACGAGTATTGTAATATTTTCCTGTGATGGAGTAAATTATGTTTCTGCTTTTATAGCAACACGTAATGGAACAGGTTGGAACGAAATTTCGTTTAACACTACTGTGATACTTGCAGAATGATAAAATATTTTTATGTCGAAATATATTTACAGAATATGAAGGGTTGAAATTTTTTTTGAAATAAAACTATTTTATACGGATTTTATCGCGATTTGGTTTAATTTTTACATTTTTTAACTTCCCGGCGGACAGTCCGCCCCGTGACCACGAAAGCTGTAAAGTAATCGAAACGTCGGGAAGTAAAAAAATTTTAAAATTAAACCAAATCGCGATATAATCCGTATAAAATAGTTTTATTTCAATGTGTAACATTCGCGTAAATCTAAGAAACCATTATGATTTTTTTTTATTATTTTTATGTTTTTCTATAGTGTTATAACTGGCAATGCATTTAATTAGCAACAGATTTATTCTATTCCAAGCTGTAATTAATACAAGTAATACTTCTTATGTATGGAGTTTACTATTATAGCATATAGCATAATATTGCTGCCGTGTTTGATCGGAAAAATACTTAGATCAAATAGTGGCGTAGTCATACTACGTTGCGATTACGAAGCTGAGGTCTCGGGTTCGAATCCCGGGTCAGACTAAATGGTATTGGATTTCTCTATTAATTATCATTCCGGAGTCAGGAATTTGTGCCCGAATTGGCGATAGGCTCGTCCCCTATCACATCACGGGAAGGAACATAGAAGGCGAAATGTGGGTGTCCTGGTGGCGCCTCTGCCTACCCCTTCGGGGATAAAGGCGTGAGTTTATGTATGCAACTCTGCCTATCCGTTTTGGTAAAAAGGCGTTTATGTATGCACGTATAAAATTATATCAAAAAATGTGAGCAATATTTAACTGACATATGCTGTTTTATATGTTACTGTTTAGTTTCAGTGTAGTTAATAAACATTAGTGCGACTTCACATAATAAAAAATGAATTTCACGAGCCATCAAAATGAATTTGAATTTTATTGAATTCAAACGACTGCACTGTCTAGACGGTCGGTCATCGTGTCATTAATGGCAAATCGTTTATTTTATTTGGCGCCGTAAATACACTATAAACACTACAATAAAATTGAATTTGCATTCGTCATTCCAATCTTCAGCTATTAATATTAGTTACTTTGTAGCAATACGAGAGATGTGGACAAAATTTTTTGAAGCTTTCGATTGCTGCACGCGTCTAGATACAGGCCACTTTTGCATTTTACTATGTTAATACATCGACCAGAGTTATGTAAAAAATATTTTTCTGTGATAATGATTATGATGATCTCATATCAGATCAAACAAGTGGGTCAAATTGTATGTAAAAGACTCGCCAAGCTCCGGAACTCGGCGCCAATTCTTTGCGTGTCACTATTGATCCTGGATTTCAGTTTCAATTATTTTTAAGTTATATAATCTGTAAGTAATAAGTTTAGTACCTACTACGAGCATGCGTCATTTTTCTTTTATAAATTGAGTCAGCAATAAAGGCTATTTTTAGTTTAGTTTATTTATTTTTATTGATCCTGGCTGACAGGAGTTGCAGTAGTGGGTGTTTAGACGGGAAAGTCTCTAGAAGTGGGTCGAATAATAAAAAGTAACCATCTTGCCTATAATTAAAACAGCGAAGCACTCGTAGGTAGGTTGCCCCTTTCTACCCAAACGTATGTCGATATAGGCCTCATAATATACTAGTCGCTTATAATAAGAGTAATAAAATTAATATTATTAAATAATATTTTTTCTTCCATATGGCCTTAATTTGCACTTATATGTGTCATTGTAAATTAATATTTTAAAGCAAATTGCAATAATGTTTGGTTACGATTTTACCAACGGCTGGGTGCTTGACGTCAACACTTTTGGTAAAAACTCGCGCCAAGTGAGAAACTGAACGGAAAATTAAAATGTACTTCATTCTCGTTTTCATTAACAAAAACTTAGTAATTCTTAACTACCACTGCATCGGCATGTGTTGTAGGGGAAAAAGGAGGGTAAGAAACTTTCCAGCGAAAAATATGAATTTGTCATTAGACGCAATCAGCGCGATAATATTGAATTGCAGCAAATTTATTTACATAATTCGTGTTATATTTATAGAAGTTATGTATTTTGTGCATATTATTGAAGATTTAATTATATGTTTTTTCAAATATAGCCTAGTTTGTCGTTTTAACTGTCCGTCTTCAAAAATTACTCAATATTTTAAAAACAAAATGCACTATCTCAGAAGAAAACTACTTGAACTAATTGATATTTGTACAAAAAACAAATACGTTATAATAAACCTACAGAAGTCCAGTGCTGGACATAGATATATACTAAAATTGACTGAAAACATTCAAAAGAACGACTTTCTCCCTTCATGCATCCCAAATTCAAAGGCGAGGTTTTGTCTCTCTTCACCCAACCCGACCTCAAAGGTGAGAATTAAAACAACACTATTCTCCCACGGAATTCAGGACGCTAAATAAAGATGAGGTCCAATTCAAATTATCTGACACAAGCAGGTGGCGTGGCATCTCAACCCGACGCGACGTTTCCTACACATTCGGCTAGAATTAATTTCGCCGGAATTAATTTCCGAGTTCCACCTTTGTCACTTTATAGGTAACAGTTTGTTCTCATTGCGATGCCGCAGTGGTTATAATACACGCTTCTGTAGGCATGAATTCCGCCTCTATCACTCTTGACATTCGTGTCAGGAATTTGGGGTGCGAAAAATGGAAATTGCAGACTAGGGTTATTCTGAATTCTTTGTTTGGTGGTGGTATTTATCAGAAAATTTCATACATAACTTGACATCAACATTTAACATAAATTCATGCCTTTTTCCCGGAAGAGGTAGGCAGAAGCGCCACCAGGACACCCACATTTCGCCTTGTATGTTCCGTCGCATGATGTGATAAGGGACGAGCCTATTTCTATATCGGGCACAAATTCCTGACTCCGGGCTGATAATGAATAGAAAAACCCATTATCACTTTGCCCGACCCGGGATTCGAACCCGAGACCTCAGCTTTGTAGTCGTACCGTAGTACAACTACGCCACTGAGGCAGTCTAGTCGAGCTTAATTTAATGTGTCTATTAATAGAAATTAAACTTGACGTTGAAATTGTAGTCTACATAAAACGCTATTTTGTTGAAAAGTTGGTAACTCACGCCGTAAATTAGTTTCGTCCTTTTAAATACGTGATTCTACTTTTAAACAGAAACACCCGAATTACGTAAAACTAGTTAATGTGTTTCGAAGCTAAATTTACTGAATAATTAACGATCAACACATCATTTAGTTTGTACGTACTTAGCCGTCACGCCTACATCGCATATGGGTAGACAGCATTATAAATCTCCACTTTGCTTGATCCTGACATGAATAATCAATAATCAAGGGATGAGGATAATCAATATGAGGAATGTCGCCAAGTTAAAGAACAAAAAACTTTAAAATACTAAAATATAACTACCGAACACCAAAACAACAATATATTTGTTATCAACAGTCCCAACTAATTGGATATTATCGACCGCAATTAAAAATTGCTATCAAAGATTTTACATCTCGAGTTGCTTAATTAAATTAGGCTGAATCCCGGCGGAATGATCAATTGTGTCCCTGAAGAATATTATGAGGCCGAGAAGAAACCAATTAATTAACTGAGGACTCCGGATTGCCTTTTGTATTAGACAAGTTTTAAGGCGTAGTGAATTCTGCTAAATTACATTTTGTAAAACATTTACATTGACGCTGTAAAATTATTATTTCGCTCTTAAAGCTTATTTAATTACTGTATTTGTTTATTTCGCTTCAAATTTATACAGACGGACTGAAACATTGTTGTAGTTATGATAATACTGTGTATTTATTGCTGTAGTAATTTACATTGTGGGGCGCAGTTTATAATGGCAGTTCAGGTATTTGAGGAATAAATTGATATTTTACGTGTTTAATAATTTAAGATAGATGACAAATATAAAATTTAATTTAATTTTCATTTTTGATGTAAGAACTACTGACGTGAAACCTTAAACTTAGTTTCAATTAAAATTGTTATAAAGACCACTTGGTCACTGACATTTCCGAATGAGAAAGGACTCAAGATTATTGGCACTAAAGTGCTCGCTCCACATTATTTAATAACACCCACGTTACTCCAACACCCACGATAATAATATTACCTGAAATAACTTCACTTTACCGTACATAATGAAATATCATTCCAGGAAGTAATTAGTAAAATGAGAACCAAACTTCGACATTCTAACGACCCCACAAAAATAACTAGTACATGTAGGATGCTGTGCTTAATACCCAGAATAAAAATCATTTTTTTTCCTTATCGCAAAATAACTTATCAATTAATGTTTTGTGGAGCCTGGATGCAGGCAGCTTCCAACATTACGCCGTGGAAATATTCGGGGACACACAAAATAAGTAGCGGATTTTGAGTAGCTTTAGATGACAATAACACCAAACGAAGGATGCAAAGCATTTGTTTCTAAAAATATCTAGTTCATTGTTTTGAACACTGCTTTACTCCTTTTCAAATAAATACAAATATTTCCTAGTTATAATGATGTAAACAATTCTACAGCAACATCTCAAGGATGTTGTATCATCAATATTTACATAAACAAAACTGCTTAGTTTCATCATAAAATGTATGTTTTATGTACCAACTGTGTTACTTTGTTCCTCAGGAAGCAACGAAGCAATGGATTAGCATATTTTTTTGCATGGATATAGTTTTTTAGCCGAACAGTGACATTGGATAGTTTATACGCGGATACTCTCGTCTTTATTTTGTTTGTTTTAAGTGGCAAAAACAATAGAGTGCCACGTGCTACGGTCTTACGTGCTCTTGAAACTCTTCTTTCGCTTATGTCGCTTTTCGGCTTTAACTTGTAAATCCGACTGGCATAATAGTGTTCATCCAACATCCATTCATTTTTAATAGACTTCCAGAAAAAAAGAATAAATTATTTTTTTATTTTGAAGTTAAAAAATGAAACCTACTTCAAATCTGTAATTTAAATAAAAATAATCGTTTAAATTTTGAAATACCTAAATATGCCAACTATTTTTTGAGGTCGGTGCCAGCCTTAATCTTTGGGACGGTTTTACCCGCGTAGTTCGTTGCGTGGTAACATTATAGCTTATAGTCGTACAGCTGGCACCCAGCTCAAAAAAAAGTTGGCATATGTACCTGTATTTTATAATAAAAAAAAATCCTCTCTTTTAATTACAATTTTGGAGTCGGTTTGATTATTTTTTTATTTGGATTGCACTACATTTATCGACACATTGCAGCCCTATTGTTATGCCAAAATAAAAAAAAAATATCTACAAGGTGGACGGACGACCTAGTTAAAATTGCAAGAAGAAACTGGATGCAGGCCGCTTCAAACATGTTGATGAGGAAATCATTGGGCTCTCCCAATGATCTCCTCATTATGAGGCCACCATGAGGCCTATGTCCAGTGAACTTCCTGTGGCTGAAGAGAGAATTCGAATACGAAGGAAAATAGTTCTGAAACAATTTTACTAATATACAAACTTAAGCCCTAGATACCGTCCCGAGATATCGGTCATAAAACTTTCCCTCAAAATTAGTTCGGATCAATAGTTTCACTTAAAGTTGCTATGTATTCAACTATGTTCTATAACTCCCCTGGTAATGTTAGTGTTTCGGAGTAACGGTCATTTAACTGGTCTCACGAGTTTAATTACTCCGCTCCTTCATAATGCTGATGTTGTACATGAATCATGTCTTTTGTTTACAAATTAGGTTGCAAAGTTTAAAGATTTTGGTCGCTTTAATTTAATGTTGTCGCTGTTTATTCGCAACATTTTCACACACACTACGGAGTCCTTTAAAGCAGAATATAGGCACACTTTTTTTGAGAAACTATGAATCTGAAAATGTTAAAACTATATTTTACCTGCAACGGGATGAAGGGAATGCGTTTTGTTCAGTCATCGACACTCTCACACGTCATCATCGTTTCTCCGTAATCAAAATTCCCCAACCTGCTCTATTGCTTTGACAGTCCCTGTGACACGGTAAGATACCTGCATAAAATGAGAGGCCGTGGGCTTGAACCCGAAGCGAGACAAATGGGAAATGCTATACCTCTTAATTTCAGGCCCAGCTGTTCTGAGACCGAAAAATTCGCTCATAATTTACTTATCACTAGGAGAATCAATCAGTTCCAGATGATAAACATATCATTACTCTCCGTAGTACATCTTGCACTAAATTTACAGTGCAATTAAAGGACGAGAAACGAAGAATATTATTTATGATCGAGAAAAGAAACGAAAATATGTCAAGTTTCAAATCTCGTATCAAAACAACGGCCATAACAGAGGAGCTGACTAACTAAACCCGTACGAGTTAGCGCTAACACGTGTCGCTGCCTACGATATAATGTCCCATGCTGGTACACCAAAAGCAATTTGTCCGTTACACGAATGGTTTGTGTTGACAAGGACGGCATCCATTTCATATTCAACACTGAAATGGGATTCCTTCTGTTTGCAACGCCTTCATTTGCCTGCGTGGATATTTATGTTTTCGGACTTACGTGTATTTAACGTGGTTTCGGTGTAAATCAGAGAAATGAATGGATGTCTTTTTATTTTTGTTTTATTCCAAGTATAAACAGGAAGGTCAAAGCATCTTAAAGAAGTCCGTGGAAGAACGATTAAATATGTGACGTGATTGATTATGACTCTTCAAAAATGAATTGGCCTACGTTCTATTCGCTTTTGAGTTATTTTATTTAAAATACAGTCTAATTTGTTTGACCAACAGGCAGTTGATAATGCAAAAATCTTTCTTGACTGACGCTCAACGACGTAGCCTTCAAAAGACCCTTGGCCTGCAGTGAACGGATAAACAATGATGACTATGAACAAGGGAGTCGTTGACACTTGACAGGAAGTTACTGCTGCTGGCCACGAACATGTTCCAAAAATATACTCTTGAGGGGAGGTTTATAACTTGATCCTATTCAAAATTGCCCTCCATCTACTACTTTGTCTGCTATTATCAATCTTTATGTCATCACAATGAATAAATGTCAGAATCGATTAATTCTTTTCTAACTTTAAGTTTTTATGTCTGCTATTTTAATTTAGTTCATGACCTTTGTCTTAAACTTTATTATTGTGGAGATAAAATTAAATCAAAAAATCTCTTATTAGGTCTGCAAAATTTCGTAAATTAAAAATGTATGTTTTAGCGCTTTTCAGATAAACGATGAAAAGAAAAGGTATTTTACAGTCGTAATTAATAATTGCTTATTATTTATTCATTTTAATATCTAAAAGTTTAATGAAGATTATATGAATTATATGGAATCTTAAGAGTATGAATAATTTATTCTTCAATTTTTATTTCACTTTTTGTTCATGTTTTATGTTATCTAGAGTATTTCCTTAAATAAAAATATCAAAACGATTGTAAGTGTATTTTTTGCTTCTGCTATACGATTACTAATAAAAAAATATATAAAGCCTCTGTAGTATATTTTGTAGCCCGTATTTGCAAACTTTAAATTTGACTCCAAATTAAATCTTGTTTAAAATATTAATTTCAATAATATTAACGCTTTTATGCCGTTTACCTTACACCATATTCTACAATATTTTCACTCTTTCTCGAAATGCTTTCTCCATATTTTCCCATTAATACAAATAAAGGCCAAACATTCATACCCCCTAAATAGTATTTAAACGAAACATCGCTATACACAGCAATAAACAGCATTTATAAAGACCAAGTG
This sequence comes from Deilephila elpenor, assembly GCA_949752805.1. Classification (NCBI taxonomy): domain Eukaryota; kingdom Metazoa; phylum Arthropoda; class Insecta; order Lepidoptera; family Sphingidae; genus Deilephila; species Deilephila elpenor. Next base: position 7,698,624 of record OX457107.1, on the reverse strand, counting down.
ATTCCTAAACAGACACGTACTAATTGAAACATCCTTTGTGCCAATAAGCCAATCTGGGACGTTAATCAATATCTATTAGGTAATTATCAGGTACTCAGGCCGATAATACATTCATGTTCCATGATTCATAATACCTAAAGCATATTAACCTACTAATTTGAATATCAATTAACTTTCACGCTTGTCTGAGGTTTATCAAAACGTTATGGCAGGTTCGTGTGTGATTGGTTTTGAATGGTACTCCATGGTTTGTGCTAAATTGAATGTATAAGCAACTACGCATCGTTGGTGCATCAAAATGTACGAGTTGTAAATTATACAATGTAAAAACATAGCGGATGAATTAATTGACAAAGTAAGCTGAAATGGTGTGGATAGAGTTGATGCCATAACAAAGCCAATAAAGATGGAATTAGGAAGTATTTTCTCACGCGAATTAATAAAAATACAAATAGAAAACGATACTTTTAAAAATACATATTTTCTTAGTAATTATATTTTCAAGTAACATAAGCAAAAAATATAATCAAAGGTATAGAAAATATAACATAATTGATGATTATATTATAATTATTTTTTACGATAACATAATATTATTTTCTCTAACAATATAAGCATAATATAATAAAGCATTAACTATAACAAATGTAAAGAGACAATTACTTCTATTATTCTATTTACGACTACTCTGTTCTTTCAAAACAATGTGCTATTGCTGCTCGTGATAGTACAAATAGCAAAGGAGCTCATATTACTTGGATTAAACATTCCTTCTATGGTACAAAGTGAGGATTCACAAGCCAATAATACAGCTTTAACTTAGAAACATTTGTGGGAATACGTGGTAAACACTAAATTAATGTAACAGAATATATTGTCTACCATATTTATAAGACTAAAACTTGTTTCTGTTTTCCTAAGTTAATTATAATTGTTTGGCATATTAATAAACATTATTGAATTACTCAAAAAGTCCAAGAGGAAACTTCACACAACAAGATAAAATAAGTTTCGCTACTGATTGGCCTCCTATATCATTCCTAGGGTTCTAAAAAATAGTCCACCATACTGGTCTTGAATGGTAGACTTCTTATTCCTTTAAAATACATTTATGGAGTTCTGTGCTATTTGCAAGTTTCCTCGCGTTCAAAATGTTTAAGAACGTCTTATAAACTTAATCGCGTTATTTATTTAAGTTCTAATTTACCTTCGCCATTGCTACAAGCCCTTGAATCGTTCTAAATTTGTTTTTCCATTGCTACAAGCCCTTGAATCTCAAAAATGTTTCTAAGATAAACGTCTTCTCCTATAATTCTAGGCGCCATTACCATTAGCATAAACCCAAAGCATGCGTAACAAATTAGTTCTCCGAATGACATACAGAGCGACCGAGACCATTAGTCACTGGAGAAACTATGTTAGACGCCAAACGCACGTGACATCGCATCAGTGACAACCCTGCATACATCACCGCGATCAACCCTTCAGACGAGGTAAATTTGTCGCGTCAACCCCGGATGATTGATAAAGGAAATAACATTTGATATCGAATTTGTTCAGCTAAACAAGATGTACTGAATTACTGAGTGTTGATTTACTCGTCTTTTGTTCTCTTTGTGCGATGTTTTTGATACATTTTTTGTGTGCTATAAATGGGGAGGAAGATTCCTTTTAATATGAATTTCTTTACGGCATACCATTGGGCTGAAATACTGTGACATAAGTACGAAATTAGCGTGTGACAGTAATAGTGATACCATCTTTAACTATCCTAACGTTCAAATTGATAGGCAACTTAATTCACTTGAAGACGAACCGTCTTGATACTTGAAATATCACTTCACGAAGCACTAATGAACTATTACTTTTTACCACTTTGTGCCAATATAAAAAAATGGAACGACGTTATCAATACAAGTCGTAAGCACAAAAACTTAAGGACTAGCAACATAAATAGTTCGTAGGCTATGTGGAAAAAGAATAAATAATGGGGCATTGAAGAAGTGACTCATGATGATAATGTCTACTTTATCACGCAAATTTCCATACAGAACCTGTAGGACAATGTACAATTTTATTAACTACCAATAAATAATGGTGTAATAGTAAAACGTCACAGAGAGCCGTTGGGCGCACCCGGCACGAGACCGCATATTGTAGTAATGTATGAAGAAGACCTATGTGCGAACACGATTGGCCTATGTGTTTGCGTAAATTGCATATCCAACAACCATGCTAATCATCAATAACTAGCAGGAAAATTGATACAATCGAGTTTGTGCTAGTCTTTCACTTTATTCAAGAAAATTGATTTTACCACCTTTAAAAAAATATACAAAACGTGAGCCAGAAATACTATTGAAAATATAACTATTATTTAGAATGTGGAATACTTTAAGCATCATACTAACACCTCTCCTTATTATCTCTCAGCAGCAATAACTTTTTTTAAATTTGCAGACCGATTTTCGCCTGTATCTATTTCGATACGTTGTGCTTGAAAAAAAAATATTACTTTGATATTCTAGTTATTAATATTTATAAATTGTAGAACACTGTTTAATAAACGTGAAATCTGTTTTCATTTTAGAAGCGGCCAAATATTATAGCGGCCAATTGCATGTCTATTAATGTATTTTGAAAGTAAACTGACCTAGTAAAGAGTACGAATCTCATCTCCGTTTAAAAACGAGCAGGGTTATCTGTGAGTTTCCAGGAAGGATATTTCAAAATTGTATGCATTTCAATAAAAACCAAACTTATTTAGAGAATTAACCACTTTACTAATTTCTCAAAACGAAAACAAATCAAATAGGAAAACAATACATTCAGCTAAATTTTTAAACATCACAAAATAAAATTTGTCTGACTCCATTATAAATATTTACTTTTCCTACTACAGTGCTCTTCTCTTAAAAATCCTTAAAAATATTCTTCAGTAAATAAACACACAACCTTAAGTATATTTTTCACTTTATGTAACATCTTCAGCGATTTAACCAGCTTATGTTAAAGTAGTGAATGCTGGAGTTAGCGTATTTTTGAGGTGCAATAAAGTACAGCTGTTTACCTCGGCGACGAGTGACGACTAACATTTTGCATTGTGAATTCAGAACGTGCATACGTCTTTGTGCACTCAGATGGAAATAAATGTAAACGCTAAACATGGTAGACGAAGAATCATCGTATATAGAGGTGATGATTGCAGTCCGGCGATCAAAGAAAAATATATATTTAAAGTGAAGACAATAACTACTGGACGCAGGCTGCCAACGGGTCGCGATAGGGATCCTTAGGGGAGGCCTATATTTAGAAATGGAAAACCTGTGGCTGATGAGAAACACAGGGAGAAAGAGAGAGGGAGAGAATGAAAACACTGTAGATCAAGGGTTTTCGAAAATCAACACAAAAATATTTTCCGAAATCAGAATTGAATTTACAATCTCGTGGTTTGACCGTGGAAGTATAATAAAATAGTTATAGATCGCCACAAGGAAGACTACTTACTTTCTTTACAGGAGATTTATATTCCTTGAAACGACCTTTTTGCGTCATATGGAATGATAGTGTGTAAAGCCCCATTTACACGGGGAGAGTTTCTCGCCTCGAAGATACGATTATCTTAAAGATATAAAAAAATGCATCGTGTAAACATTTGTCAGAACACAATTATCTATGGCGGTTATGTCATGCGATAATCGCATACGATTGTCGCTGCGAGAAACTCACCGCGTCCATGGCGCTTTAGGAATGTGAGTTCGTAGATTTGTTACTTTTGGCTGTAAAATCATATTACGCCAAATATATTTAAGAAAAGCAATTGCGTAATTTAAATACCAAAATTGGGTATTAAATAAAAGCTAAAATGTTAACTGCAAAACATTTTACAGTAAACACTTATAACCAAAAATATTATATGTGCAGTCGTAAATCAATATAGCTCGAAACAAGATTAAGAAGGCAATCACGAACACTAAGTTATAAATCCACCGGCTTTCTTCCCTCATACCTATACCAAATATTCCAATAGCGATGGACTTCCTACATAATTACAAGAACTTCTTTGATTTCCTGCTGCCAATAACGTAAGAGAATCTTTAAGTCCTTTGGTGCCTTTAAGCCTTCATCTACCTGTTGTTATCCATGTTAATCTTTTGTGCAACACAAATAACGCAACTTTATGAAATAATTTATTCTTTACTATCTACAAGTACAATTGCCGGGAATAACTTCAACAGATCTATAACGGGACCGTATTCTAAAAGTATTATATATATATTGTTATTTAAGACTTCTTGATCAAGTTTTTCAAAATGCGTTCCTTCTTGTAGTGTGAAAAAGCAATAAAGGAAGCTGACGTAATTATTTTAAGAGATAACTGCTAATCCATACTTTATCAGTTACCTCGACATTGCATCACCATCAGGTATAAATCATTCATTTCCATGATCAAAAAATTCTTCAGTAATGACTGAAACTAACAATGTCAATACTTTGCAACACAAAGGCTTCAATTAGCATATGTAAATAGACAAAGTAAGAACTGCAAATCACACGAATGTATCATCTAGTCATTCCGCAGTCATTCCGCAACGCGTCATTTCCATCTACGACTCGAGTCACGTTTGTCAAAGATGAGCCATGCGGATCTCTAACGAATGTTTACTTTGACTCCACGCCGCGATCCATACTTTGTGTACACTCATCTAGTTTCTATTGGAATATTTTTCACGCTTTTGACTTGGCATACGTCATACCCTGATTTGAAATGAGAATTTTGCGTCTTCTTGATGAATGAATTCAACTTGGTAGTTCAATCCGCATGGACATATAAACAGACCTATGATTAGAGCAATAAATACGTACGTTGCTGATCTGTTGAAATGTGAAAGTGAGTCTTAGCCTTAGAGGCAGAGCCTTAGGGTAGTTCATGAAAGCTACTGCAAAACAAATGGTGGCATAATTGTCTTACAGAAAACTTTTACAAAAGATAGTCATAGCTTCATAAATTGATAAAAGGATGAAACAAGTTCATTAACATATTGTATTCTTTTGTCAGCCGCCACAAATTGCAAAAAAGATATCTTGCCTTAACATTTCTATAAGTAAGTACTCAACTGGGCTATTTTAATATATTTTACCAATATTATCCAAACCCAGATTTAATGGAGCCTGAAATGAGAATTTCCATTGTATATGTTTAATATACTGCCAACAAAGGATCGTGCATCCTTCATAAGGAGACGGCTATTGAGTTCTCAAAATTAAAACATGCTATACCCGTCCTACGCGTTCTTACTACATTTTTCTCTCAATAGAAAAATATTTTCTATATTGAGAACATATTTCTACGAACCAGCTGCGAGTCGGGACAATAAACTATTCAAAATAAACAGAATAAGTCTTGTTTATTATGTTGTTATAATACTGTTAGCATAGTTTTATTATTCTTATATAAAAATAATGTAAATATATATTGTAGTTGCCTACATTACATTGAAACTGAATTACAATGAGATATGTTATTATGTTTAAGGAAATCAATGTATGAACTATTGTCAGTTTGTTGCAAACAATTGAATCTATTTCTAGAATCAGAATTATAATAGAAATCTCTTCATCTTCTTACTGTGATCGAAATGACAAAAAGCTCGCCCCGTATCACATATTGGGACGAAAATATCTAACGGAATATACAATAAATATACTGCTTGGATGCAGTACTGGTGTAGCTTCATACTCAGTACTGGGGCAACAAAGAAGGCGCCTTAATATTCGTTTCTGTTTTAATAATACCTGTTCTCCATTTTGCTTCGTACATTATCATAATAACTTATCCGACTTTTTTTTCACTCAAGTGCACAAATATGTCATGCTATACCTTTTGCTGAAATTATTTGATCTAAATTATTTTAATGACCGGTTCGCCCCATTCATGGTGCCAAAATCAATTTCAGGAAAAATACTTAAAAAATACTACGCAATTATCGGGTCGAAAATAAACAACTAGCCTTTTACTTGTCCAACATGTACTCTGCATCATTATTAATCTTCTCCTTTATCTCTATCCATTGTTCTTCAAATCATTATTAAAATGTTCGTTTAAAAAACTAATGAAGTCCATAGTTGTGCAAATTTATCGCCTCTTCCATCGTCGTCTGCGATAGTGCCTCTTTCTTACAACAATACAGCGACGATAGTTTCCGTCGACAACACGGAATTGCAAACATTCGTTAGCTTTCCCTTTGTCCCGTTCTGTATAGAAGATCTGCAATTGTGAAGCGAACTTGTTTCACACTAATGACTTGTATACTGTACAGCCACTGCTTATTGTAATTCTGCTCAAAATAGTTTTTATGCATGGCTGCGTTGACGAGTGTAATGTGCTGTTGCATTTTGTAGATAATATTTCTAGTTTTATTATGGACTTTAGCAACTAGCATTATGTTGATTTAATTTCTGTTATATGTGAAACTGTTGTAATAAATATCTAGATCCCATGCTTTGGAACAATGGCGTCGAGGTTGTATTGTGATTTTACTACATAGATAACATGATCTGCTGAAGAACAAATATGACTGAGGATTTCTAGGACATGTAAAATTTGAAAAGTCTGAGTAGCACATTTTAACACTAGATAAACAACTGAAAGGAAAGAAGGAAGATTGTTAAGAACAATGTTAAGACACTTTTAAAACCACTTATCAATAATACATGTTCTAGCAAAGCAAAAACCTCATTTCTAGTATTTATACCTCATAAAACATAATTGCATTCGAGGAAATATACCTATGCACCCACAAACAGTCTACAATATTGAAATAAACCTTATAGCTCCAAATCACACAAATCGAATGATTTAACTCCAATATCAAATATTTCCTAAAGTACCAACCTGTTGATGCAAGTCAATAGGAGTCCGAACAGTTTACCTTTGTCTATTCAGACTGAACATGTGCCGGAATTCCAGCGTCAATCTAGAAAGGACTACTTAACGTCAACATAAATTCAGTGTTGTTGGAATAGCCGAGGACGGATCAGCTGATTGATACACGATTCTGTTTCACTGTGCAATGGCGATTGTTTCACTGTGATGCTTTGACGGTGATGTTTCAAAGCGTTCCAAAAATACCAAAGTCAGACGAGATTTGGTGTAACAAGTTTGAGCTATATTTATGAAATCAGTAGTAATGGTCTATCAATCCCGTATTGGGAAGAAAGCGAGAAGGAAAAAGAATGGAAAGAGGAATAAGGGTTTTGGACATCCGGCAATCTCACTCGACGTACGAAACGCAACACAGTAGCTGTCGCTTCACGTCGATCTCCTGAGACAGTGGTATCTATCACCCCGGACGATGCTGCCCATTCATGCTGAGTCATGGCTGACAACAGCGTAGCTCTACTACTTCCAGCATATCTTATGATAGTCTACGACATTTTAATCTCTGGTGCAGTGCTGGTCTTTCAAAATAGGAAAGAAAAGGAAACGAAAACGGACGAAACATGAAAAGATATATTGAGCACGTAAAATTGGCGCTTTACGTTGGTTACAAGACTACACCAGTAGAACCGAACCATTCCTACCGTAGTTTAATGTAGCTATAATGTAGCTGCTTTTAGTTATTACTACCTTGAGTTTATCCCCACATTAAATTGATGACATTATTTGTTATCGTAAATGATCGGATCATGCAAATCGAAACGCACTTTATTATTTTTACATTATCGTGTTACTCACGCACATCAGAAATTGGAAAACCCACAATGTCATAATTATTATGACATCAATTCTTATGACAATTGTATCGAGTAGTTGGTAAATAAATATGGCTATACACAGCGTATAGCCATATTACCAAAATTCCATTATCATCGTGTTTGAAAACTCTGAGTTCTGCGCATGTTAATAGTGGGTAGAATTTATGTTAAGCAAATAAATAATATTTAATTACAAAATATATGTATTTAGGGTAGCAAGTTATCTCAGCGCAAGTATTGAGGTCCATCTATGGCCATGTCACTGGGATTTTGAATATTAAAGTTGACGAGAAAAAGCAAAGAGAAAAGAAAACAGAGATAAATTCGTTCAATCTCACAAATGCCCTGTATTTAATTGGCAAGTGTTATTATAGGTACATGATATATCGTCAATAAATTATTACCTACTCGTACATTGTCGTACGAAAAATGTTATTTTAAATGCTAACACAGCAGAGAATCGTTTAAACGAATAGTAACAAATAAATCGCATTATAAATCGGGCAAATAGACACTTCGCACGCTTCACTTACCGATTCTAATTTCATGTCTATATAATTTCGCATTTAGTGGCGCGATTTAAACTCTATATTCTGAAAAATAGCTATCTCCACGCAAACATAAATTTTATTGGTGATTTTGTGCATGCAGTAATAATCTCGGTTATCGTTGAAAATAAAGCACATTTTATTGCCTTTGTTAATGTTACACTTCACTAAACGATTAAAATTAATTTTATTATTTCACGTCATAATTGCGACTTTAATGTCCAATTGAATTGTATTTTAATACGGCCTTATAAGACTGAATTGACAGCCTCCGTGGCGCAGTTGGTTAGGCGTCGGCTACGAAACGAAAGGCCGCGGGTTCGATCCCCGCACCGAGACAAATGTTTGTGTGATCCACAGGCATTTGTTTCGGGTCTGGGTGTTTGTGAGACCGAAAAGTCTCTTGTAGTTTCTGATACCCACGACACAAGACTCGATCTTATTGTGGGGTTCGGACTATGTCCATGACTGTTGGGTGTATTTATTTATTTGTTACTAGTTATTACTTTAATCTAGTTTACAATATATAAAAGTCTAAATATTATATTGATTGAAAAGATCTGCCAGCCACCTATTATATTTCGGGTAACGAGAATGCAATGCATTCAAGAGACAGGGAGATGGCTTAAACTCAGAAATAAGGATCCAATACTGTGTTTCAAATAAATAATCTTATATTTAGTCTAATATGCCAACATATTATGTAAATGATTATTACTAAAACTATTTAATATTACCATACTAGCTCTATTAAAGACATGAGTTAATAGTTATTAGCTATAAACCGCTTCATCCAGCTACCTGTCTTAACATCTCATCATAAAATTCGTCTTTTATTAATGAGTTCAATTATAATAAATAAATACACCCAACAGTCATACATTGTCAAACATAGTCCTGACCCCATGCTAAGATCGAGTCTTGTATCAGAAGGTACAAGAGACTTGGTCTAACTAACACCCATACTTAAAACAATTTCCGGTGGATCACAAAACTATTTGTCTTGGTGCGGAGACCGAACCCACGGCCTCAGGTATTGCAGCCGGCTACTAACCACCTACGCCACAGAGGCTGTCAATTTGTATGCATGTCTTTTCCATTCCCTTATTAGCTGTGCATATATCCCGATTAATTAGTATCAGATAATTGTATCACTCAAGATTCTCCTACTTAATTATGCAACAATGATAATTAACTCGCATTATTACGTTAATTCCGAAATTTAATGTTAATTAGTTATTACGGCTGAGTACGTGTGCAAATTGGTTATTGTGTCCACTTGAACGTCAAGAAGCGTAAGTACTAGTAATACGTATTCAAATTGAGAGCCTCCGTGACGCAGCTGGTTAAACTAACTGCTAAACTGCTCTGATTTAAACCAACTTGTAATTTTTGTAATAATCACTACATTGTAAACTGGGTTTGAAAAGAGCAACACTAGAGTTTCTTGCCCGTTCTTCTCTAGTGAAAACCGCTTTCCGAACCGGGTGGTAGTTCAAAAAATGACTGAATCTAAACAATGTTGAACATTTTAATGGATTCAATAAATTATTTTCATTTCAAACGCTGGCTGTGAAACGTAAGGCCGCGGGCTCGATACCCGCGCCGAGACAAATGTTTGTGTCATTCTCAGGATTTTTTCGGGTACAGAATAGTCTCTTGTAGTTGCTGATACTCACGACGTAGGACTCGACCTTTGTATGTGACTGTTGGGTGTATTTATTATTTAATTAAAGCGAAATAAATTATAAGCAGTAATTCGTAAATATAATCGTAATTTATTTATGTGAGTTCCAGGAAATGAGGTAGCTAAAAAGAACAAAATGTGGGAGTTTTATAAGTTTTGAAAGAAATACCACTCTGCCATTGACTGAACTTCATATCGAAATAACTAACTATGAAAGAATTACTACCATGTTATCTGGTAAGGATAATCTTTAATGCTTGCAACTTATGAAAATAAAAGTTTTTATTATAAAATTGTAAAAAGGCGATAGAAAGTTACTGAAAATCCAAGATACGATCATAAATTAGTTGAATATGAAACCGCATTATTAATACAAATCGCAGCCCAAAAGCAAAAACAAACCTTATGACGAGCAAAAACAGTGCGGGATTACAATCGTTTTTATCTGTATAAAGCTCAGACACCTACTTATCCGATGCAGACGCAGGATAATCCTAACACAAACGTGACAATAAACTGAGAAAACAAATCTGTGAACCATAACAGACCCAAGAAAGTATTCATACGTGAATGGAATTTTCAAATCGCATTGCAGATACGGAGTGGAGTTATTCAGTGTATCGGTTACTCATTCGTGAGCGAGATTCTGTTGTGCAGATGTTTGTGCAGTCTGGGTTTAATATGAATATTTTTCGAATCATATGGATACTTCGGTATCTGGATGATGTACGACATGTAATTGGAGATAATCCTGTGGATTTTTAAATCGCGACCTCACGTCCCATAAAAGATGGCTATGCAGAGGGATAAAATTTTACTCCGTCATTTGTTAATTTAATGTTTTCGTTGTCATTATTTGTCTTTTTTTATGTTTTTTTGTTTCTATGAACTATTGGTACGCCTGTGATTGGCGTACATATCGGACTTAAACATATTAAACATACTGTATCTTTTACACTGTATGGTATGTGTATAAATAAATATTGCACTCTATGGCAATATTAGTTGGCAGACGATTTTTGTTTTTATTAGACCCTAGATTATTTGGAGACATAATGCAAAACCTAACAATTAATTTCACAATCGCAATTCAACATGGTTTCAACCCGTACGACTTAAACAAAGAGAGACATTTTCTAACTGAAACACATAAAAAGTATAACAATAACCCAACACAAACACATTTTATTAATAACGTTGTTAGCACACAAGACGAAATACACACTTATTTTCGTTGCGATAAGACCCGAAAATAATTATGTCACAGACAAATGACGCTCTCACAATAAGCTGACCTTACTGGCTGTGTCACAAAAAATAATGTGTAACTTTTTGCGCAGCGTGCACATTAAATGTCCGTTACCATTCAGCGCCATTTTTCTTTGTAGCCTCTATTTATGTTTCAGTTAAATTATATGTAATGTAAAGGCTTTTAACGTAAAATTATGGCAAGCGCATTCGAACGTGAATTAACCACCGAAATCCCATTTTTATTTTATTACACTACATATTTGAGGGAATGCCAAATTTGCCAATATTAATCATTTAAAAATACGAGTGAAATTATGATTTAATTTAAGCATCGTCTTCTACAACCTTCTACTAGACATGGACTATTATGCACTACATTGTAAACGCAGCTTTGCTATCCAGGCGGATAAAATCCTAATCAACATATTTCAGTATCGTACCGCATATTCTATCCTTAGTTTTGCTTATCTATCCGCAGACAGACAGTTTACGAAGAAAATAGGTCAATTTAGGCTTGGTTGGTGATGATTTTTTGCAGAAATTTAAGCAGAAGTACATTTCACTTAACGTTCGATCGTGATGATTCTTCAATCTCTGCTGAAAAAGGTTTTAAAACAAAAAAGGTTTATAAATTGGATAACATAAAATTCAGAACTTTTAAGATAATAATAATAAGGTTTTTATATGTTGATGCAAAAACCATATTTAACATGTCAAATAAGCACGGAGTTTAAATTTAATGCCTCATTCGCATCAACTATCCGAACTTACATTCTTCACAATCGTACACACGTGTTAACTTTTGAACAAACTGCTGAAACTAATTTCTCGCATAGAAGTAGAAGTAATAACTGAAATAAAATATAAATCGAATTTTAACCCTCCATACAAAAGTATACGTGATTTGCAGTTTTACTAGAATTTCTACGAATCCGTTAAGCAAATTTGAATTAAACGATATATTTTTACAATGAGTAATTTTTATAGCGTTTGACCCGTTTTTGGGTCTCCAATTAATATAAGTCCATAATGATCACAATCGTCGAATTATTTTTATATTTTGCATTTTATACCCTAAAGGGTATGTAATTTTTATTCTACTAATACCACCCCTACTTTTTTGAACTTATTTCCATTCTAAGACGGTAATAATAAGATGCGAGCCAATAAGCATGTTGGGCATAAATTCCAGTCTCTACATATACATGAATTTTTAAAAACTGCAAACTCAGAACAATTGCCTTACCTGGGACATAAACTCAGGACTACACGGTTCACAGCTCATACGTGCTACCTCTAGTCACTCAAGAACCAAGACCCAAGTAATCTTTAACAAACCATCCTAAAATAAATTCAGCAAAGCCGTTTCAATCCGTATCTTTGTCTCATTACCGGCTAATTTGCAAAACGCCTCTATTTTCCAGATGTTGAGTTAGACGAAGTTGTTTAAGCTATGGGTCCGTCTGTGCTAGGGCAAATATTCGTTAACAATTCCTTTGTCACGTCTTGTTTGCGTGATGAGCATGTCAAAGCCACGCTACATTCTAACAACAAGCCGGCAGAAATTCCAAGTCTAGCCGGATACCGGGATAACAGTGACAGTCCTTGTATTAGGCTTGCTTCCAATGAATACAAGTTTTACTGCTAAATAACGACTAATGAGGATTTATCTATTTGATTGGGATAAAACGGACTTGTAACAGAATATCTATAAGATTTCTGACGAAGGTGCTGTTATTTGTGACGAAGGTTAATGACTGCTGTTATTGACAGTATATTATTATGCTATGAACGACTGGTAGTATATACATACATAAACTCACGCCTTTTTTCCCAAAAGGGGTAGATAGAGGTGTCACCAGGACAACCACATTTTGCCTTGTTTGTTCCGTCCCACGATATGATAGGGGCCGAGCCTGTCGCCATATCAGGCACAAATTCCTCGCTCCAGGCTGTTAATGAATAGAAAAAATCCAATGTCACCTTGCTCGATGTAGTATCTATTTTTTGAACGGCTTAATATTTTTCTAATGAATTTCACGTAGTCCAATATTCATTCGACGACTTCTTGAAACCATACTTACGAGTGTAGCTATGACGAGTTTTCATAGTATACGTCGAGTATACGTTAGTCACTGTGCTGATGGAGAGGAATATCCTACCATCAACAAATGTGCTCATCGAAGCACGCAACTAGTTCTATATGATCACCAAAAGTTAATTTTTATCAACCAGATTTCAACTAAATTAACCGACAGCGCTTTATTAACTAATACAACTTCAACAACTCGCTTAACATTAAATAAGAAAAACATAATCCTATTAGTAAAACATCATAAATTTGAATAGGAGGGTGGCTATCCTTGAACCGTGATTATTAACAAAATCTCATATTTGGAGTGCTCTCGAGATACGTCCTTATAAATCAAGTGAAACAGGGACGGCCGATCGTTGATAAAATTAGTGGTCCCTACCCTAACTTATGTAGATAGGTCATTTACATAGGTAGGTACCACTAAATAGTAACATTGTTATTCAAATTCTCCTTACTAAAGTTTAAGGAGGGTCTAGACCGCGTAATTGTCTGAACGTACGTTGAGGGGTATCCCTGTAGAAAATCTGGGGTTGTCTCAAATGTCACACTGGTTTTTATGTTCATAATATTTTTATCCTTACCGCAATATGGCGATGGAAACTGAAAAGTAACTTAAGTAAGAAATAAAGTCTCTTTATGTGATTAGATCTTAGTTAATAACAATTAATTTTATTCATTAAGCACGGCTCAAAACAGAGGTGATGAAAGTATCTTAATCACGCTGGAGTAACATCTTCTTTGAATTGACTGTGCACCGAATGATCCGAATTCAGGTAAGATCATAATTTATTCTTAACAATATTTGCGCATACATATAAAATTATAATATAAATTCATGTCACTGTGACCAGACACAACTCTAAAAACCTACCTATAAATTTCTTAACCAAGTTTGACTGTAATCAGTCGACTAAAAAAGCGTTGCAGAAAATAAACAAAGTTAACTTCCGGGGTAGCCTCTCTTTAATATTTTCTTTATGAAACTCACTTAGGTAGTTTAATTACCTTAGCGTTTAGGCATTAATTCCCTTAGTTATAAGTCTTCTTTTATAACTTCCATTAATTGGATCACACGTATACGGACGGAAGTACACGGAATAGCAATCTTCAAAGGAAAATCCTCTTAATACGATTAAATAATTGTTTATAATCTCTTTTCGGTGAATATTAATAGGATGCAATCGTTGTAGTATTTTTCTACCTGCTATTAGTTTAAACCCAGAATGTCAAATTACATATTGTTTTTCAATCATCCACACTTTTAGGCTTAATAGTAAATACCGATTAATCGCTTTTTTCATTTGAAAACTTTCACAGTAAAAGTATCACTTATCTCCATCAGATTTAATGGAATATTAAAATTTAACTACAAGCATTCCTAATCGTCCCGAAACGCTCACTCTAAATCTTCGCCGAGGTATTTGCTCCAATCGCACAGTTCACTTGCTCTTATTTCAACCTCAGTCGTGCTTACGTACTAATATTTATGTGTCCATAAATCCGGGCTGCATTTCCCTGCGGATTTACAAATGTACCATTCAGCCACATGCATTTACGCTTCGGCAACGCTAATTAATGGCAGTCATGAAGGCAATCGCTCAGTTAACTGATTGGAAACATTTTAAAATCTTCATTCGGCGAATTTATTTGCTACAAACTTTTTTGGCAGTAAAACGTTAAGGCTCTTCTTATAGGGCGTAAGAAACTTTTAAACTTTACTCTCGCGATCAAAGTCGACCTGTATTCGACGTACTTACTAACCGATTCTCTTTGACTCTGGCAGTTTGCCAATTTTGCCAGACAAAGGTCGGCCAACAAGCGTGGAATATATTTGGTAAAATGGAAAAATTACACAGGATTCTGTGTTTACTTAAACGACCTTGCTTATAAAATCGGTCTTTAGTCGCTCCGTCTGTGTGAATCTTGATATCGTGTCTGGTTTGTGTCGTTATCTGCGTCTTTCGTAGTTTAGTACTCCCAATACACTGAAGCCAGACAACATTAAAACATTTCTCGTCTTCAGACGCTCAATATCTCACGTAGAATTTTCCAAATGAAGTTTCTTCGCCACAATTGTAGACTATCACCGACCTGTCTGCTCTTTGCTTTAATTTACTCAAATAGCTTTATTACATGCCACAGCAACACATAAATTATGTTTATCAACACTAGGTTTTTCCAAGAAGATTTAATCTATTTAATATGATGATATTTATTTCATGCTATTCACATACCAATGTTTGTAAAACGGTCCGTTATTATTACTCAAAACCTAAATGATTTTTTTCTTTCTTCTTCGTCAGCTACAAGAGACCTATCGATAATTAATCTCTAAAGTATTTTCATATCCATCTATCTTTCGGTCTACATCTATTATAATTTTTATTTTATAAGTCATACTTTTACAACTACGTATCATAAAAATCGTTTTTCAATTCTTTTTGTTCTTTTCTTTCCTAAATGTGAAGTAATTTGCCATCCCGGCGCACCATAGTATGATAAAATTTAACATATATAAGAGTAGTGTAGTATCAATATTCTATAACCATTAATCACCACTATTGTGTCTGGTTGATTTAATAATGTACCCATAGTCTAGTAAATAAAAAAAATGTGGTACTCATAACAGCCCGGAGCGAGGAAACTTGAGATTTTATTTTTTATTTCAATAAATGGCGAGACTAGTATGCCTTCGCCTAATGGTAAGCGATACGACCGCTCATAAACATTAGCAAAACCATACAACACCATGATTGACAAAGCAATGCTTGGCATGCCACTGCGCTCAACATCCTGACTCAACATGTTAAGTCTCATTATGAGCAGTAGTGACTCTGGCTACAATGGCCTTCAAACCGAAACAACAGTGCATTTACACTGCTGTTTGGCGGGAGAAATAGACATTGCGGAGGTACCAACCCAGGCGGCCTCTCACATATGAGAGACCTACCACCAATGTATCTCAATCATAAACGGCCTCATAAAGTTTGCAGGATATCGTTGGATGCAGTCTGCTTTCCACTTCTAACGGGAAGCCTATGTATATCAGAGGCCTTTCTGTTATCGAAGATAATGGTCCCCATTTAATTACCACATTATTAAGTAATAGTTATTGTTTATTTTGGCCAAAGTTGTGTACGCCTATCATGGGCATATAAATTTTAATATAATCACATTTATAATAAAGCGATTGAATGTATTATGCTGATAGTGTACCGTTCTTAAATAAATAAACAAAAAACCGCTTTACACCAAAGCAGTAATCACCTACCAAGTCAGCAGGAACCTAAATCCTAGAAAGCAATTATCAAGTACGGATCTGGATATAAACATTTCCAAGTTATAATTATGTAAATAGTAGCCGGGGTGAGCCCTCGCGTCGCGTCACACTGAAATGTTTCGTTGGAAACTAGAGCACAATGACTAAGCAGCCGTGCATTGTTTGTACACTTGATGAATTTCATGCATAATATCATTACACTCGCATATACGACACAATTTGTAAGCCTGGCTTATTCTGCGTCGGTTTTATTCGCAAATTTCATACGGTACGATTGAATTAAGTGTCCGGAGTTTACCTTAATTAATTATTGTTTATGCAGGAATAATTAAGTTTTTCAAAGAATTTTTAGGGAAAAATACTACGCTGTATTCTCATATTTATACATCTTATTGGTTAACTGATTTTTTCGGCTCACATGTAACTATCTCGCTGTTTTTAAATTCCAAACAGACAGACTGCAATTAAAAGCCTGCCACTCTGTCCCTCTCTATCTTTGTCATTCTCTCTCTCCCTCCACACATGTCTACAACATTTTTTACTATGATTAATGTGAATCCAAAAATATTAATTTTCTGAAATATAAAAAGCGATTTACAATTATTAATCTACAATCTAATACGGAAGATAACTTGTTGATCCAGGCTCGGCTAATATTACACGTCTGAGGTTGTTAAATAAAGCGTTTTAAAAACAGATAATTTTATATGATAATATGATTAATAATAAAGTTCTTAGTAATGTTTAGCTAATAATGAAATAGCTTCGTAGATGGTAGCGGTAGCTGAATGTTTGATTTGGTGACTGCTGAATACTAAATAATTCTCAGCTTTTCTCCTATCTTTAACGATTATAATCACATGTGATCCCTGCTAATCGTGTATACTTATTAGTAGCAACGACTATTATAAATAATGGAGACTATTCCTCGAAGGTCTTTTTTATTGCAATGAATGGTAAGACGAGCATGCAATTCGCCTGATGGTAAGTGATATGACCGCGCATGAACAGTAGCAAACCAAACCACACCATGGATTACAAAGCAATGCTTAACACTCCACTGCGCTCGCCATTCTAAGACATAAGATGCTAAGTCCTGTGTGTCTAATAGTTACTCTGGCTATAATTTCCTTCAAACCGGTCTTACCAATAAAGTCAACTCAAAATAATTTCTTTCATTTCAGTAAAATTACCTTTAATACAGTGAATGCCCAGAAATAAATGTAATTAGTGCGTGAACTAATATATCTTTTATTACCTCGTGGCTACACCTACGTTGTAATGACTGTGTTAATAGATCCGAGCTTTCATTTACCGTGGAATATATTAGTATTACGACTATTAGTTACCCCATGAGGACCGCACCGGGCCTTGAATAGGCACTTTTATTAACCTATCAAGCCCCGATTGTTCCCGACGTCTAAACAATGTTATATGGTCTTTGTTTCAATATTGTTAGCGTAATTTATGGGCTGATAAGAAAGCCGACCAAAATTAGGAGGCGCTGTGACGTGTAACTGTTGAAGGATTTATGTTTAAGTTAAAAAGGTACTTAAGTTACGAGGTTTTACAGTACTGTAGTGAAGATTTTGTATGTCATGTTTTATTATTTTTGTAGTAGTGTATTTTGATCTACTAAGTTACTATTAAAATATAATACATATGCTGGACGCCCAATAAGTTAAAAATGAATCTCAGCTTTTTTATAAATAAACCCACATCAGATTTTAATTCCAGAATCTGAGTAAATCCTCAACAAATAAATATTAAATTTAAATAATAACAAATTAAACCTTAAATTCACTTGTACTATTGAAAACTAATTGAATTTACGTTAGAAAACTAATTAGGATGCAGAGACCTTGTCAGTGCGGTCTAAAATATACATTATACAGTGTACAATAATATATATGTACAAGTAGCATTGAATCGATGTACACAAAAATAAAAAAATAACAGCAAAAAATAAAACTTTAATAAGTATAACGTAATATACTTAACTGAAACAAATACAAACTTTACGTAACCAAAACACAAAGAATAAAATATACATGAAATTAATTCCGATTCTTTGTGATATTATATACGGAATAAAAAATAGCTATTTGTGAAAAAGTAATCGTAGAAAATATTCACGACTCCCGGTTTAATGTGGGCTGACGTAACTATGATTGAAGACTCACCGCCCTGGCATTTGACGAAAGGTTGCAATAACTTGCGAAAAAAGTAACGGACGTTTGGGTAATCCATTACAAATAATACGGCTTATTTTTTATTTTAAGGTAATGTATTTTGTGTCTTTTTAAAAAGACGCCGTAGGATTAGAGTGAATAAGGTGGTTCTTATCGATTTTTTTCGATTATTAATTTACTGCCTCGGTGGCGTAGTTGTATTACGGTACGGTTACAAAGCTGAGGTCTCGGGTTCGAGTCCCGGGTCGGGCAAAGTGATATTGGATTTTTCTATTCATTATCAGCCCGGAGTCAGGAATTTGTGCCCGATGTGGCGATAGGCTCGCCCCCTATCACATCGTGGCACGGAACATACAAGGCGAAATGTGGGTGTCCTGGTGGCGCCTCTGCCTACCCCTTCGGGGATAAAGGCGTGAGTTTATGTAAGTATGTATTTTGTAACTACATTGTAGCAACCAAACTTCTCTCTGCCTTTCATAACTGGAGTGTACTAGATATTCCAAGTATTCGAAACGTCAAAATCTCAACCGGTACAATAATTTACCTTCTAGACTCTATGATTATTCCGATACATTTCTGGGACAAAATTAATCCGACATGTTTTCTTTCAGATGGAAAAGAAAACAAAAACTAAATGAAAGTTATTAAAAAATACCTGTTATCTTTATTACGTACTTGTTATCTTAAGGACTTTGTCTAGATATTTTACTAATTTGGCCTGTAAACATGAAACGCTCTCAGCTGTCACCCTCGCTTTAACATAACATCTCTCAAGCCAGTATAAATAAACATGACATCTTTCTTCAATTATGACAACTAAACCAAACAGAAACAAGATCCAAAAGACAATATTAAATGGAATTAGTAAAATAAATAGACATAAATATCGAATTTCAATTCACCACTGCGTTTCCATTGACCTATATACTCGTAGATGGAATCGACGAATCGCTTCACTTGGAATGAAAACTGAATGCTTACAAACACTGTAGACACAAAGGTAGGCACTAAACGAAGAAGAAATAACAATATCCTTTATACGAGCGAACGCGTTGGACAAAGGCAACCTGGTTCTATGAGGCGTCGATCGTTTCTTTGAAATCGTCAACGTGAAACGTGTTAACATGTCACAGGAAATGTGTAAAGTGCTGTTAGACTACTGCTCCGCTTATTGTTACAGCAGTTTTACACGAAACGATGTTTTTCCCATGCGATTCTTACTCGAAGTAGATTCATCATAATGGTTTCTTAGATTTACGCGAATGTTATACATTGAAACAAAACTAATTTTCATTTTTAAACTTCCCGACGTTCCGATTGCTTACAGCTTTCGTGTCACGGGACGGACTGAGGTATTAATCATCCACTCAGTGACTGTTACAATTTAACTACCCAATATTGGGTTAAAAAATATAAAAATTAAACGAAATTTGCCATAAAATCCGAAAAAATATGTAATAGGAAAACGTTGCTTAATACCACTAAATTGCCTAGCTTCTTCTCTTGCTTGCACCTATTTCACGATTACATGGGGTCGGTGCAACAAGATTTTCAGTTATATTATAGATTTGATTCACAATTTACTGATTATCTTTTTTTTTTTTTTTTTTTGTTTCGAGAGGAAAAGCTATTAAGCTCCCCTTTCGGTACCCCGGGGGAGGTCGAAAGGGGTATGTCAGTGTCACTGGCCTTCCAGCTCGGAACAATGCGGATGTTGTGACCGAGCTGGGTCCCTAACAATATCTACGCCAGCATACTGACTAAAAACCCCTCGTTAATCGTCACACGCATTGTGGGCGGTACCGGACATCCCAGGGCGAAAAGCGCCCCGATTTACGTCCGCATTACCGCCCCGCGCAAAACCATCGCTGGTCCTTCAGTGTAGGATGACACCCACTTACGCCTATTTTTTGGACGCCCGTTTAAGGTGTTGTGGGCGTCCCTGACAGAGACGAGGCTCTATCTTGCATCTCGGAGTCGTTATACGTGTGGGCACACCGCCCCCGCAGTGTGCCCAGCGACCCCGATGACCCCTTTAGGTCGCCTCTTACGACGGGCAGGGAATACCGTGCCGGAATTCTTGCACCCCCGGACCACAGGGCAACGGCGCCAGTTCAGCCGTTTATCAACTGGCGCCTCCTTCTTTGCGGGCGGCGGCGAGCGGGATCGTTCCGCTCACGATCCCGGTCCGCGCTCTCCTTCCGCGAGATCACGATCTCGCAGAACGAGAGCATCGCCTGCCAGGACCTCCGACTCTCGACCATGGAGGGAATCACGGCCGAGAGCGAGAGGTCTACTCCGACGGCTGCACGGAGTATTCTGCGCTCAACACCCCAGGTTGGGCACTCCGAAAGAGTGTGCTGGGCTGTGTCCTCCGAGCAGTTGTCACAATGGTGACACACAGCGGTCGCTTCCTTTCTTGCCACCCGCCACAGGTATCTACCGAAGCATCCATGCCCCGATAGGACCTGTGTCAGGCGGAACGTCAACACGCCGTGGCGCCTGTTCAGCCACTGGTCAAGAACAGGACGCACTGCCGCAACGGTCCACTCACCAGCACTGGGATTGTCCAGCCTGGAGCGCCACTCCTCCACGGCGGCCACGCGCAGGGAGGCCCGTTTGGCCTCGGCCTCTCTTAGGGCTGGTAGTTCCCCTCGACGAGACGCTTCCTCCCGCCAGTAATAAACCGACGACAGGGCTTTGGCGTCTATGTCCCAGGGAAGGAAACCAGCCAAAACGCAGGCCGCCTCATGGGAGATCGTACGATATCCTCTGATCATCCGCTGCGCCACCACTCGTTGCGGTTGACGCATGAGAGCAGCACAGTTTCTGCTCAGAGATTCAGCCCAAACGGGACACCCGTATAGGGCCATCGATCGTACGACTCCCGCGTACATTCTCCGGCAAGGGATGCCGGGACCTTCGAGGTTAGGAAGCAGGCTAGATAATGCGCCTGCTGCCTTTACCAATTTTGGTCTTAGGCTTTTAAAATGGGCATGGAAGTTCCATCGGCTATCTAGGATAACTCCAAGATACTTCATCGAGGAGCCGACGGAGACTTCCACGCCACCGACCACTATGTGGGCTTGTGCTGGTGGCCCTCTCCGAGGCCCGTGAAAACAGATAGCCTCAGATTTATGAAGGGCCACCGCGAGGCCCAGCCGCCGTATTCTCCTTACTACGTTATTAGTGCCCAACGCAGCAAGGGTGGCAGCCTCCTCGAATGTCCCGCCGCACGCTGTTACCAACGTATCGTCGGCGTAGCAAACTACGTCGACACCCCGAGGGTTGGCACCACGGAGCACCCAGTAAAAAATGTGGAACGCTTCACGATTTTGCGTGTCATCCTTGCGCAGGGGCCATGCTAATCTTCTCTGTATCGTTCCAATTTTAGTATATGTACTGCCGAAGCAAGTACAATTTACTGATTATCTGCCTGTCATACACCCTTCCTGAGGCAGATATTTTAGTTTACAACGATATCCTTAGGTGGTTGGTATACAACGGGACAATCTCGTGTCGTGGTTACAACTTTTAAAAGTTTTTCGACTTCTCCATACTTTGACTCGAAACGAATATTGGAGATACGTACTTTCTCCTCTCCAAGCCTGCAAAAGCCGTGTTAATGTTAATGTCAGCTTGGCTTTCTAATTTGACATGCTAAACGAAAAAGAAGCAAAATATTTAATTTTCACAACGACACAACTGTCTCAGCTAATGTAAGAAACGGGACACAAGACACCAAACATTTCTTCAAATGCTCACATTCTCGCGTTGTTTCTGTGTCACAGTACAAATGAATTCCGAGGCGCAATTCACCTAGATTTCCTAAGTTTTAATGATGTGAGTTAATTACACGTAACGTTATGCCGTGTGTACTGAACAATTCGCGAGTCATGCGGGTTTACGTTCCTAACATTAAGTTTTAGGTAAATTAACATTTCATTAAAGGTTTTTTCCCGATATTTCACGGAAAGATAAACATATAAGGGTGTTTATTGCTAGTGTTGTGTAGTCTGACTGAGATTCTATAATTTTGCATCTGGGCCAGATAGCTATTTTATTGAATAAATAAGCAAACCGCTATTCTAAAGCGAAGTAATAATTGCCTTCCAAATACCTAGGATCTTACGATTTATCGTCAGACTCTTCAGCTGGTGAATAGAAGATGTAGAGTTAAGATTAATTACCTCAACATTTTTAAATACATACACCCACCAGTCACATACATAGTCCTCACCCCACAATAAGATCGAGTCTTGTGTCGTGGGTATCAGAACTAAGACAGACTTTTCGGCCTCACAAACACGCAGCATTTGTTTCGGTGCGGGGATCGAACCCGCGGCCTCTCGTTTCCCAGCCGGCGTCCAACCAACTGCACCACGGAGGTTGTCAAGCTTGGTTGGCATTGTTGGTTTAGGCTTTCAATTATAAGTACTTCGATAAAATATACACAATTGATCGAAGTATAAGTATAACAAAACGTATCAATAAAAAACACGAATACATTAAACGAAAACAAGACGGGTAGGTCGCTTGGCTGATGTTGTACGGCACTCCCGTCCATGAACAGATGCAATACCTCAGAAAACTTAACATTTTTAAACCTAGACGAGTCTTGTATAAAAGGGATCAACCACCTAGAAAATTACTCAAAGAAATACCTTTGCTGAACTAAGTTTAATACACTAACATAACCGCACGTCTAGAAGCGCTTTGTCCCTCCGTCTTTATAACGCTACGGCTTTTATTAAAACCCAAGAAACCAAGTAAACTAACAAAAGGACCACAACAAAGCGAAACTCATGTAGACGGAGACAAAACTAGAACTTACTTTCCAAAAGGCTCGAAAATAAACCTATACCGCAAAAGATTGGACGACCCAGAAACCGTCCAAATATTGGAGAAAGTTCGCAACAAAGCGATATCGAGGTCAGAATTTAGGTTGTATTAGACAAATGAAAAGCATCCAGGTTGGTCGTATGTCTGCCAAGTGTTGGCCGTCAGACCTGCGTCAAGCTGTAATTACGATTTACCACCTCCAATGGACAACAAAGGAACAAATCAACGTCAGGCCCGCTATGAATCGTACTAAATTACCTTCAGAGGTAATACTACCAACTTTTATGTAAAATAGCGTAAAGTCGCTTTTGTTCGCTTATTGTTTACAGTACGTGTATTTATTACAGATAAATACATTGTTGTACTAAAATTAATGTAGGAGAATATTGTTCGTAGTTATTATTCTAACCAATGATAATGGTTTGTTAGAATTAAGATTTACGCGAATGTTACATTGAATAAAATATTTTTTTGCGGATTTCATCGCGGATTTAGTTTAAGCTGCAGATTTAGTTAAAGCAATCGAAACGTCGGTAAGTTAAAAAAAATTAAAACTTAAACCATACACAAACTCACGCCATTTTCCTAGAAAGGGTAGGCAGACGTGCTCACCAGGTGAGGACACCCACGATTCGCCTGGTGTGTTCCGTCCCACGATGTGATATGGGGCGAGCCTATCGCCATATCGTGCACAAATTCCTGACTCCGGGCTGATAATGAATAGACAAATCCAATATCACTGCCCGACCGGATTCGAACCCGAGTCCTCTTAATTAAACACCGAATATATATTTTTTTACTTTTTAAAGTCAAAATTTTTGCGTTAGCTCCCATTATATTTACAAATGACGGGATGATATTTCGATGATGATATCGGGATGATGATAACGTTTATGATCCACTTCCGTATGTCTATATTTTGAATACCGTATATAGTTATATCACTTCGTTAACCATCTTACTGCAATATAAATACATTGATTAGTAGAAAATGCCTCGAACTAACGTGCAGACTGTAAATAGCTAAATAGTAAATACAGTATAGAGAATACAACAGCAGTGAGTGACGACTATTAATGTCGCAAAATGTTAAAAACATCGATACAATTTTACATAAAAAGCAAATATCAAGCTGAGCGTTGAACTAGTTTTAATTTCGATTAGCTTCGGATAGCCGAAATAGCTCTGCGGTAGAGCACTAGCCGCTTGGCGCTGGCGCCCCCTGGTTCGAATCCAGGTTTCGGTTCTTCTTCAAAAAGTGTTTTATTTATTTTTTCTTTATATTTTAGGTATGAATTTATGTTTTTTATTTGGCATTTAATATTATGTTATAATAGTAATTAAACCTTTCTTGGAGCCAAAAGTGTTTAAATAAAAAAGAATTAAATAAAAAAGATTTCTTAATGAAACAAACACAATTTTCATTTATAAATAACTTAGATCAATCGATCGAAATATATATACGGCATAGTTGTACGAAGGTACGATTACAAAGCTGAGATCTCGGGTTCGAATCGCGGGGCGGACAAGGTGATATTGGATTATTCTATTAATTATCGGATCGCCCCCTATCACATTATGGGACGAAACATACAAAGTGAAAAGTGGGTGTTCTGGTAGTACCTCTGCCTACCCCTTCTGGGAAAAAGGCGGCACTTTAATACACCCACAAGCATACAACACTAAGAGACATTTATTTCAGACTATTAAAATAATACTTCACATCCACTTGCAAACCCCAATCATTAATCATAGGAACATACATTTAATTCGAGGATAAACAAAGACGGAATCGGGACAGCATCCATCAATTTAGAGTTCGACGTAACCCCTACTAAAATATCCACATGTATTTTATGGTGCATAGAGGGCGCTGATGGGCGGATTTCGACGTACTGATTGTTTTCGCCTTGACACGAAAGTGTTCCATAAAAGAGTTATTGCCTAATCAGATTAAGATTGCTTATCTAAATTATGGAAAGTCACTTCGGAAGTGTGTTTTGTGTTGTATAAAAATTAGATTTTTAATAAAAAATAGTTGAGGTATGTTAATTTCGTATTTAGTTTAAGATATTTTTTTCTGTATAAAAATGGTGTTACTTTATCAGTAAATCTAATATTTTTTAATTGTGTTTAACATACGATTATATATTTTTGATGATAAATTTAACGTTTACGACCAAAATAAATATAATTTACCATATTTAAAGCTCGGAGTCAGGAATTTGTGCCAGATATGGCGATAGGCTCGACCCATCACATTATGGGACGGAATATACAAGGTGAAATGAGGTGCCCTGGTAGCACCTCTGGCTGCCCCTTCTGAAAAAAGGCGTGAGTTTATGTATAACTTAAAATAATAAAACATTATTAGCAACACATCCTTATTTATTTATTTATTTATATACGGTTTGACGCCAGATTTTATATATTATTCTAATTCAACTCTTACGTAATGGCCGACGTAAAATAATTTTTGGCCAACATAATTTAGGACAGTCATGTGGTTTTACTTCGCTTCCGGACTTTCCGCCTGCCTGGCGTCATTTATATAGATTTTTTAAATGCATATCATGTTTTTCGCTTGCAAAAGCTCAAACAAAAACAATAAATAAATTAAAAAATTAGATGCGAATAAAAATATCATAAAACAAAATAAATACGAGTAGGTATATCCGTGTCACAACATTAAACAAAAGAAATTTATCAACTAAACTTAATAACAGTGAAACTACGACGGAATATGTTAATGTCCCCACGGCACTTATTAAATTCTGTAAAAACGGAGACGTTTCCGCACACTGAAAAAAATGCGCAACACCGCCGTGAAATTGCATTCCCTTGTAATTCCGAAAAGTAAGCAATCTCCAGCTTTAGGAGTGCTTTTAGCGATATTTATTGTACAATCCCGTGTTGATAGGGTTACTTTGCTGGGGTGAATGTTAATGAGCGTTACTTTGTTAATTTAAATATTTCGTCTAATTAAAACTGTTGCGAGTGTTTATTGACGCCGGGAAACGGGTTAATGTGACGTGTTAACACTTCACTGCTTTTTGGTCTCTTTTGTTCGGAAATGTCGGATAATGATTTTTCACGGTTGAATTTTATACAAAGTTATATACTCGTATTTGTCCTATTAATGCGATCAGCTTCCTTCACGGTTAAATTTATTGGGTTTATTATTAACGGGGGCTTTATCAATAATGCCCCGGCATTATTATCCCATTATCGGCATTATATTGTTTGTGATTAATAAATATAAATTAGCCGTCTGGCTAAAAACTTAATACATATTATTACGCGTCATTTAAATCTAAAACCAAGTTCCGAACCATTTGCAGCAAATTCACATAAAAAGTAAAATTAAAATCACATTTTAAAGTTGACATAAAACGTAAACTAAATGAAAAGTTTTGCAAATTCAATATGATCTTAGTTTCCAGTTACATAAACATGCTCAAACTTTTCTATAACACAAATACGACTGAACGAAAATTTTAAAGCTAACTAGGCCGAACGGCTCACGCAAGAGCAGTTCATAAAAGTTTATAACAAAGAAAAATAATTAGACACTTTATTAAATTTTAACACGATAAAAATTGATCGACGGGGCGTAAAATGTGCCCTAAAAATATAAAATTACTACAATAAAAATTGATTGGCGGTGCGTAAAATGTGGCCTAAAAATATAAAATTACAAATTATTTTAGAAATGTTGATCTTACGAGTACGTGAGTACTGTGAGACGCTTTTCGGGTCCAACCTGTGTCTTTTAAAACCCGGCAAAAATAAACCCACCGACGAGATCTTTTCAATTGCACTTCATTTCTCATCCCATGAATTGTAATCATTGTAACGTGTATCAAACAAAATAATAAACAAAAACCAACTAAAAACCTTTTGTTTATTTTCAATTTCTTAAATGGCCAGTATAAATATCAAGTATCGGCTGTTTCCATCGTATTTATCATCCGAATGAAACATTAACGAGGAGTAATAGAACGCTTTCAAAGCATCAATGTTTACAAAAGTCTATCTGCGAGTAATTTGAGCCCGGAGAGACATTTAAAAGTTTGTTTAGATAGGCGGATAAGTAACTGGTAGGAAGCGACGCAGCTGAATAAAATGTTTTCGGTATTTTGCTAATTAATTTGCGAATAGCAGAATCTATGCTCAATGTTGGTAGGGTGGATATGACCGGACCACGGTGAATATGTTTGCAGCCGCGTCTGGTCCGTTAATAATATGCCAGCACGCACTTTACAAACATTATTTACTAAAAGCTAAAATATAACATAAATAATAGGAAAAGTAAGTCGGTGTAATACAAGTGGCAGATATTTTTTATGAAATGAAATTTGAGCTAATTAAAATAAAACCATTCAGAATCTTCGGTTCTCCTTAAAATGATTTATTCAGTATTTCGCGGTATTAGGGGTTTATAAGTAACCTGTTCCGTAAGAAATTAGCCATTGACGTCACCAGATCCATTTACCTTCCGTCAAGGGTTCTGCAAAATCTTTCAACAGATTTCTTTCACAGGATAAGTACTCTTTAGAAGTACAATTATGGAAGCCTCCATTTACTATTTTCTTATAACAGATACGGGCTAATAAAAAAGGGTATGTACTTATTCAGTAACTATACTACTTCTTATTATGCTATTTTTGGTTGTATATTTTAAGCTGCTGTAGCGATGGCAAAATAAGGAATGTTTGGTAAAAAAATATATATATTCTGAGTTTCGTGACTATTTTAAGTCTTTTGTTATTTAAATAATACCTGCCAAATGATTTACATACGCAAACTATTGTATTTTTTATTTATATCGTGTATATAAAATAATATTATTGTACAATGTTTTTATTGAAATGTGTGACATGTTTATTTTAATAGTACTAGTTAATTTAATGAATAAAAAATAATCTGGATTGCTTGGTAGATTTAAAAAATATATTTTTATAACTAAATACAATTTTAGGAAACAATTGTGACGTGCTTTGGTTTGTAAATATGTTTAATGTATGTGTGTTTACGTGTATATTAAAACCCATTACAAATGTTTGTTTAGACCAATTTTAGTAAAATGTTTGCCTAATCCGGCATCGACGTTTAAGTGACAGAGCGCTGGGAGCTTGTGAGGGATGGTTCCACATTCAATCCTTTCCATAGTGATAAATGGAGGGTGTCAGCTGCCTGATAGATGCGCAGTTTCATACAGAAATGGCTGTCGAATGTGCACGAGTTGGTACGATGACCGTGATAATAAAAAACACCAGATTGGTTAGCATTGTTTGATTTAAATTGTTATCGATTTTTTCGTTATCACGCTTTCGCACTTGGCCGTTTTCCAGTGCGCCGGCGAACATCAATCATCGTGTCATTTTCTGGCAGTGGACTTAGGAAAAATGACTTCATCGACTTTACACCCTTAGAGAAATTTCAAAGTCATTAATCTTCGGAACACCAACCGGATAATTTATACTCAGGAACGGTTCATTTTTCGATATTTTACAAGAATATCGACATTGACTAGTGATGGACGTTCTGTAATAAGAAAAAGTCGAAACTGCTGCCATTCAGCTTTTTGTATAATCTTTTTAATAGATCACTCTCCGCTGGCTTTGACAAGATAATTCTTATATAAACATTGACAAAGGGATAGGATGCGATGTCGGAATATCCGACGAAGGACCAAATTGACTTTCCGAGATCAAATTAAAAAGGCACTGACCGTAAAATAAAAAGTGTACGAAACCGGAAATGTGGACCTTCAAAGACCTCTTTGATTTAAAGGGATGAAATGTAAAAGTGCATGAAATTGGGTTAAAAATCGCGGACGGATTTTTCGTTTCATCTTTAATGTATGGCTTCGTAAGAGCTTTTAATTTGCTAAGCATTCTCGGCTCTAATGTACTATCTGTTTTTGCTCATACACCAACGCAAATACTTTTACGGTTTTGCTTATAAAAATAAACTTAAAGGCTAATTAAATACCCTACAAAACTACGCAAGTAAAATATGAGAACCTATAGTATTATAATACAAAACTTAAAATAATTATTTAATATAGTTAGAGACCTACCACCAGTAAAATGAACGATATCTGTAGACAAGTGCCATTTAATGTGTGTTTATATTTTCAAATAGGTATTATCAAACATGTTTCCCAAGGCCCGAAGCTTCAATACATCACTGTCAGGTCACCTATCTGTTCTTCATGTTTCTACAAACAATTACAAAAATACAAAAAACTTAATCTTTACCTATATCAACCCATATACATCCCAGTGTAGCGCACATTCCTACATTCCATACAGAGCACGGTTCCTACATTAAATTCAATTTTACATACATACATAACTTCACGCCTTTATCCCCGAAGGACACCCACATTTCGCCTTGTATGTTCTGTCTCACGATGTGATAGAGGGCGAGCCTATCGCCATATCGGGCACAAATTCCTGACTTCGGGCTGATAATTAATAGAAAAATCCAATATCACTTTGCCCGACCCGGGACTCGAACCCGAGACCTCAGCTTTGTAACCGTACCGTAATACAACTACGCCACCGAGGCAGTAAATTCAATTTTAGTACCAAAATAACGATAAATGGTGGAAAGTTTCAGTTGATTGTCAGAATTAGCGCGGTTTCACGCGTTCACAACACAAATCCGATTCGGAACTAACCAACCAACAAGCATGCACTGTTCGGGGCCCGATGATTTACTCACAATATTTATGTGCTCACTGAATTTGTGTATAACAGTATTTATTAAACTATATTTTAGGACATATAAAATTGAGTTTGAAACTAAGAAATATTGGTTGTAGTAAAAAAAACATATAAACAAATAAACTCGCCATTTTGGACCTTGAAGTTCTGCGTTCCAATCTCAGGAAAATCCACTTTATGTGAATTGTTCAGAGTGAGAAATTTCATACAAGTTGCCCGGGGTCGGAATTTCTGCTTGACATGGCAATAACTTCACCTATCAAGTCTACCCGGAATAATCTCGCCGAAATGTGAGTGCCACCAATGGCGCTTCAGCCTACCCCCTTGCGGGTACAGGTATAAAACAAGCTTCCAAACGACAAATGTTTGTGTAATTCACAAATATTTGGCTCAGATCTGAGTGTTGAAAGAACGAAAAGTTGGTTGTTGTTTCTGATACCCATGACACAATACATTATTTCGGCTTTAGAACCGTGGATGTAGTGTTGAGCATTGCGAATACAGAGAGTTTACTTATTTATAACCATGAGATCACGGGTGAAGCACCAGACCGGAAAATCCTTTCTGAGATGTGTCCATTATATGATTATATGAACAGGTGTGTATTAAGCACTTCTATGGGGGGGGGGGGGGAGACTTGGATCATGCTTTCATTTATTGGTAGAGTACAATATGTGTAAGTTGAATATCATCAATTTATTTCCCCGTGTTAAAATTTAGTAAGTATTAAAAAATTAATTAATACATTCCATAACCTAATACTAAATACTCTGGATTTTGATATTGCATGTTTCAATATTAAATTATAATAAACAGTACATTGCGCAGTGTCGCGTTGATTTCCATTTGAAACAGCTAAAGTAAATATAGTGGATTCAGTGAAACCGTTGCAGAGTGTTTTACCGCTATTGCATTCTTCACAATCCATTGAATATTTAGTGAACAACAAATAAAAGCTGTTTCATAGACGGAAGGAGATAAAACGCAACATTCCGTGTATTTTCAAACAGGGCTGTGGCTGTTATTTTAGTAGGGGACAAAATGTTAATATGTGTTTACCATAAGGTATTATCAATATTATGAATAAGGTAAGGTAGGTAAGGTAGGTAGGTATTATGAATAAGGTAACTCAAACGAAACTCAACAATGTAACTTGGGCCATTTTATCTACATATTTCTGTTCTTCATACATTGTCTGTAATTCTTGTATCAATGTCATCTATTTTTTTTGCTTCAACTATAAGTTGAAGCAAAAAAAATAAGATTTTGAAATAAACAGAACTTTCAATTGAAGTGTCACTATTTAAATCACCACTTTGGTTGGTACCAAAACCCTACTACCGTTCGTATTAAATGCCCATAAATTGGACCTATCGCATTCCACAATCGCCACGTAAAATAAAACAAGCGAAATCATTGTTGCGCTCGTTCATGAATTTGACTTGGGGGAGTCGAACCCTCAATCATGCACCTCATTACGCCCCTGTTTTAAATATACATAAGCCACGTACAGTGCGGCAATGCGGAACGTATGTAATGCGTTATTCGCATTCGCCAAAATGCGAAATTCTCCGTATATTACGGTGCGTAGCCGAGACACGGAACGTAGCTTTTTTATTTAATACGTCTTTAAGTATATTCGTATTAAATTTTTATGCAAATAGCGCGCGGATAAATATTAAAAGAGTGCTATTTCGCGCTAACTTGAAAAATTCCAATTTATTTGTGTTATCCCATTAAATATACTCGTATGTAGGACATTAGGACATATTCTCATAAAACGAATAGGATTTTATTACAAGACATGAGAACAACACATACCCAGGATCAACCTATGTATATGTACGTGGTTGCGAAAACGACTGTATGTCATATCTGATTTTTTTTTTAATAATTACATACATACATAGTCCTGACCCCCACTCAGATCGAGTCTTGTGTCGTGGGTATCAGAAACTTCGAGAGACTTTTCGGTCTCACAAATAATATACAGGGTATATCAAGACCGCGACCGAAAACGAAGCCTGGTGGTAGTATTAGTGATATTAAACACAATGCAAGTAAAAATTTCGCAAAAAAAAAAATCGTCAATTTTTTTTTGTAATGTTTTACTTATCGTCATATTTGAGTGATATTACATAGTTTTTTGAAAATTATGACGTACACCACTTTATTTTTAAACACGCAATGGTATATAAGGGTTTATGTTACTATTTTTGCAAAAACTAGGTATTTATCCCCCAAACATGATGATTTTTAAAATACTGTAAAAAAATCCATCGCTGTTTTTTCAAAATTTTTAGTTGCATTGTGTCTGTAACCGCTAAAACTACCACCTGGCTTCGTTTTCGGTCGCGGTCTTGATATACCCTGTATAAGATATCATCAAAATTTGATCATTTATTGTCCCAAATGTACAAAACGATTTATAAACCGAAGCCAGAAGGCATTGTTAGGAACATCCCAAGCAGTCATTATAACTTTATGAAACCGTTACTTATGAAGAAATCTTCAAGTTTATTATAAATACGATGAAGTCTTAGAGAACGTCGCAGACAAATTAAATTGTATTTATTTTATATACAATATTTAAATTCAAGCATAGTATTTATTGGGGTTAAATTTATTTATTAATCTAAAAAAACGACGCGGAAGACCTTGGCATAGATGGAGAGATGACATAGAGAGGTTTCTTCAGGATTGGACCCAAGTCGCACAAGACCGCGAGATCTGGAAAGAAAAGGATGAGGCCTTTGCCCAGCAGTGGGACACTAATGGCTGAAAATAAATAAATAATAATTTATTGGGGTTAGTACTGAAACGACACAACTCGTGGAGATTAAGAATTATAACCAAACTAATTTCTGAAAGAAACATTTATAACCATGTATTATCAAATGCCATGGCAAAAATATAAATTTATTTGAAGAATTATTCATCATTTTTAGCCAGAAAAAGTCCACTACAGATCATAGACCGACAAAAAACCATATTCTTATAATAAATGATCTTTTATACGAAAGGTTTGAATTTTACTCTTATATAAACCTTAGTATAATACACGCTGTATGAAAACGTTATCTCTAATAAAGGCCTCATTATCTTTTGTATTACACTTTTAAAGAATATGTTAAAACGAACCAAGCTATATAAAAGGCAAATATTTAAAACCCAAATCACTGCAGTTGCAAAATGGTAGTGACACACACGTCGCTACGTACAATGCTCGCAAACTCCAATTTCCTCCCCCATTTTTTGATTCCCAAAGCGTTTTATACGATACGTTTGTACCTGTGTCTAATAATTTAGGATGGGGAATAACTATCTGGTGGTAAACAGAGGGGTGTTACGAGTAATAGCAGCAATCTAGAGAGACGGGGCGACGATGCGCGTCTACAGAATTTCCCATGGGGACGTCATATTTTCTACTAGGTGTTCTCGATTTGATGAAAAGCTGTTTTAGGTGACGAATTGAAAAAGTTTTAGGATAAGATTATTTACTTGTTTTTACGTTTCGAAATAAAAATTCATCTATTATAATTACAAAAGCAAAGTTAAATATTCCCGTAAAATAAATAAGTGAAAAACCTTAGCTATACAGAATCATAAAATAAAATATCTGAATTAAAATGTGTCCATTTCTAACTATTTTAAAAACTCGAATCAACTCGTACAGTATATGTATTTTATTTTTTGAAAGACCTTAATAAAACTCCAACTTTTCCAACTTAATAAACGCTTCGAGAATCCGTAGTACCCTCTAAACGGAAATGCGCCTTTTAATTTCGCCCTTTGGGAATTATATATTAATTTCAAGCCGGATGTCGTAAGAAAGCTTATTTAAATGCTGAAGATATTTTCTTGTGACCCCTAATCAGGACCTTTTAAACTTTCCTTTTTATTTTTCTAATCAAATCCCTTTATTTTATCTTGGGACGATAAATGACTCTAATGAATCTGATGCTTTTTGCAGTGTAGTCAAGTTTGCGCAGAGTTTCTAACTGGCATAATCCTTGACAATCTTATAATCAGTGACCAAATTTCGCCAGTGACCAGTGACCAAACTTGTTGATAAAATCAGCAGCTTGGTAAACAGGTAGCCTGGATCTTACTGCTTAAGCAATGGAAAATTATAATCTCTCCCTGTAATCAGCTACAGACAGTTCAATTCTGAACAAAGGCATCCCCAAGCATTTTTATAATAACTGTATGAAGTGATCTACATCACTCCATTATTTAAGTTATAATCCATTTTAATATCACTTCAAAACAGTAATATTACTATTACAACTGTTAAAACACTCGTATTCTTAAGCCAACTCGTGTTAACTCGAAGGAGTAAAATTAGCAACAATGTTACGGTTGAAATAGCTTTCTATAATAGTTGTTCTTGTAATAGGAACAATTTATAGAACCTCTTAACAACCCACTAAGCGGGCAAATATAACTTTCGCTATAAATGCACCGCCTTTTGCCATTTAAGCCTTAAAGGACATATGAAAAGCTTTGAGCGCCTCAAAAACGCATTTAGTTTGTTTATAATAATAAGATTTTCGTAGTTTTTTTCTGCAAACCGTTTCGGTGTAAAATCACAAAATGTATGTTTCCGATCAGATAAATATATTTTTTGTAAGAACAGTGGAAATAAAACAATGTATGCATTTAATTAAATCAATATATAAATAGAAATTGGTAGCCTATGGCTAATTGCGTGAGAAAGTAGTTGGCTGCCGGCTCGGCGATGGACTGTATATATTCATGATGGGAACACGTTCATAACATGTAATTGTTGCGGAATTAAACGCATGAACTGGTACTTGGTAATTTAATTTTTATACACGGTCTCAGGGTTTTCAACTGTTTGACATGCTTTTACTTATGTATACATACATAAACTTCACGCCTTTTTTCCCAGAAGGGGTAGGCAGAGGTGCAATTAGGACACCCACGTTTCGCCTTATGTGTTCCGTCCCACCATAGGGTGCGAGTCTATCGCTATATCGGTTACATATTCCTGACTGGTTGCTGATAATGAATAGAAAAATCTAATACCACTTTGCCCGCCCCGCGATTCCAACTTGAGATGACCGCGTTGTAATCGTACCGTGGTACAACTACGCCACCGAGGCCGTCTTAATACTTAATTATTCCTATTATTAAAGATTTATGGGTACTAAGATGGCCTAAAAGTATATAATGTTGCTACGAGTCAAGCAATAAAAAAACCATAAAACATCTTCAGAATTTTCCTTAAAAAGCAATGATACGAAAATCATAATATGCAT
Source organism: Deilephila elpenor (assembly GCA_949752805.1). Lineage (NCBI taxonomy): Eukaryota > Metazoa > Arthropoda > Insecta > Lepidoptera > Sphingidae > Deilephila > Deilephila elpenor. Next base: position 7,662,949 of record OX457107.1, on the reverse strand, counting down.
AGTAATTGTGTCACGTATTAGAAACCATTTTGTGTATCAAGTAATTGCATGGATAAAGGCTACGAAGAAAATTTGGCTACTTTTTTTTCTCATAGCGAAACCGTGTTACGCTAGTTGTAAAATTTGCTAAGAAATGCGTTTGTCATTAAAATAACGGCGACAGCTCGTAACTTTTATGGCCGAATGTAAATTAACTTTTTAGAATTTTTATGACGTCTGGAAAGGAATAAAATGTTTTGCGACTGGACTCGCGAAGGACATAAAAGAAACATTCTGTATAAGGTTTTGATTAACTAAGATAGAATGAATCGTTTAAGGAAATCGTGAAGGAGCAATGGAGTGGGTCGGTTCTTTGCAGGCCGGCAAAATTGTTTCGAAAGGCATGGGACCTCCATCTGATGCTATTTGATTATCTGGACTTCATTGCCTTTACCAGCAAGAGTCACTTGCAATAGCCGTACCAGATGTAAAGAAACATTAATCACTACAGATAATGATGTTTCGTTTTTCAATATTTTAATAAGATGGTTATGCCTTTGTTATCATATTATTTACTTTCATTGGCACGATAAATTGTCTTCAATATAAGTAAATAATCTTACCATCAAGCGACGGTAAGTGCAGTGCAGAAAACCCCGCCGACAAGTGGTTACCATTTCGATCGATACAATTATGCCGACGTTCTTGCAATATGTTATACACATGGTGTGTGTGGTCACTATTAATGTATGTACATAGATAATACGAATATACTCTAAAATAAGCTATCAGCAAGCGAATATTTATGAAGAAGTGTGGTCACAATATTTTGAGTCAATAATCGCGATCTCAGCGAATCTGTATAAAATATGGTTATGTTATTATTTCCCTCTAACACTGGCGTATCTAGAAATATTTTCAAGAGACATTTCGCCTGAAAGCTATGGTCGATAAATTATAATATGGATACGAGGTACTGTTCTCTCCCGAATGTAATATTGCAAATTTGAACATTTCTAGACTTCAATATTAACTCAGTGGAATTTAATATGTTGATTCCTGGAATGTGCTTAATTTCAACATGCCTTTAGTCCCTGCTCAAAAATTTTACGCGATTTTGTGATTAATAACAAAGCTAATATTAAAGTTGTGAATTTACGAAATATGATGAGCTTAATCCATGTAATAAAATTGTTCGCGCTCCGTTTGTGCCTAGTCAATGAACCTTTCTATCTTACAATTACAAAGCGAAACAAGTTTAAATTTTATTTTTAAAGTATTACTTGCTAATGCCAACTACCAAAGTTTAATTCATAAGATATTAAACACAATTTTCTTTTGTTGTGAACAGAATTTTAGAGCGGTTTTTATATCGTTAAGCTCTGAGAGAGCTTTAAAGACGTGAATTAAAATAGCTTTGCAAATGAAATATAAATTACATGCGCAATACTCGTACCTTAAATTTACCAAATGTTAAATAATGAAAACACAAATAAAAACAAAAACAAAATTTTATTTTTGTAATGAAACTGATTATTTTTAACTGCGACTATAGTTTTGGGAGGGCTGTTGTAGAGCTTCTCCCGCCCTTACACCCGCCACTGCAACTGCTGTTAGCCACGATCAGCGCGCAATATATTGGCACCAAACACTGAAGCTCAGCGACTCTGAGAATCTCTACGATAACTTTAACCAACCAATAAACAATTAGTAATAATATTGTCTACTTTCTTTTTAAGTATAGTGCGAAAAACAACACAGGCACTATTATGCCAGCTGTTACAGTCGATTCCATTAGCAGATCTGCCGTTTTTTACATCTATATACATACATACATAAACTCACGCCTTTATCCCCGAAGGGGTAGGCAAAGGCGCCACCAGGACACCCACATTTTGTCTTGTATGTTCCGTCCCATGATGTGATGGGGGCGAGCCCATCGCCATATCGGGCACAAATTATATCGCTTAGCCCGACCCGGGACTCGAACCCGAGACCTCAGCTTTGTAACCGTACCGTAATACAACTACACCACCGAGGCGGTCTAGTCACATCTATATAGAATCTAAAAAATTGACAACCCTGACAAAACCTGAAAAAATATATACCAATATATTGCCCTCAAAGCTGAGATACACACGTCCGTCTTTTTCATAAGGAAAAGTATCAAGGAAATGGACACGTCCCGAGCAAACAGTCGGCGATATTACACGAGCTTCGCGAACCGAGACCTTCCGGCAATTAAGACTAGCGTGGCTCCCGCATTGATCTGGCGACATGTTATGAAACAAAATAGAGGTGGGAAAAAGTTTCTACGCAGCTAAATTATCTATTTTTTGTATTACAATGCACCCGAAGACAACAGTAGTGCAATTTATATAAAAAATACACCGGGGAGTGATAATTAACTCGATATTAGTTACTCGATATTCGGGGAGCGATACTGAATTGCCGAGGTTAGTATAACTAGTTTTTCACGATCGAGTACGGTTATATATACGAATATCCTATCAGAATAGCGATACTTAAAAATCACTAATGATACGTTCATTATCACTTTATGGATGATTTTAATATTTTATTCATATAAACGTATAAATAAACAATTTTATTTTCGTCAGAATTTGTGGTACATTTATCGTGAAGCAGTTCACGTTTATGTAGTTCATATGAGCAAATAAATTAATAAAGCTATAACGCAATATATACTTTTCGTAATACTTACAAAACACTTCAATTCCCAGCACTAAAAGCAATTTCAGCAAGATAAAGCGTAACTGATTTGATCACTACATTTCAATATCAACATTAGTTCGTACAAAGACCACTGCAGGTACACAAGCATCAGACAATGCGACCACCTCGCTTTGCGGCGCCACAATGCACTTAAATGAAACAGATACTCCAAGCATTGTCTATCGGAGGTATATCGAAATGTCAATATGCTGTGGCTCGTAAATGTGTTGTGAGTAGTGAAACACCATGTGGAGAAATGATGTATGTATATTATTAAATGCAAATACTATGTATTCATAGTTTTTTCTTTTTCGCAGTAATATTAAGACGATTTTCGTGCAGTATTAATGGCATAAAAAGCCTTCATAAGATCTCAGAAAATGTAGATATTATAACTGCCACTGTAACTATACTATTAAACATAGTTTAACATAATTTAAGGTGACTACTTTAAACTGTCTCTATAAATTGTGTCGACGCCTATGATTGGTTCATCACCTTATGATACCAACGTAATATCTAACCTACTGAAGTAGCGCTGTAGGTGATACTAATAAATATAGAAATAAATACGCACACACATTAAACGTTGTTTATGGTAGCAATCTCCCTGAAATCGTCACTAAAGAATATTACGCGGAGTGAAATGAAAACGACGGTAATGTATAATTAGAGCTTGATAAGGGTCCGACAGACGTATTTCGGACAGGAAGACGCGTCCCGTCGCTTCGTTAACGCAGGTGTGTGCCTAATAAATATAATACTCGTGTTTGATCACCGGATGTTTCGTTTAGTTGCAAAAAAGGTGTATGTGTGGCGTAACAGGCATAATTTTGATTGACCAGATAATATTGTCAGGCGCTATTTACGAAGCCATCAGTTATCCATCATGTTATTACCATAAGGTGTAGTGCAGTTTCTTTTTATTTTTCATTGCGTTAAATGACGAGACGAGCATGCCATTCGCCTGATAGTAAGCGATACGACTTCTCATGGACAGAAGAAAACCAAACAACACCATGAATTACAAAGCATTGCTTGGCACTCCACTGCGCTTGGCATCCTGAGACATAAGATGTTTAGTCTCAATATGTCCAGTAATTACACTGGCTACAATGTTAAAACTGGCAAGTATGAGAAAATAAAAGTTATCCAAACGAAGAAATACGTCATTAGTTATTTAGAAGTACCTGTTGGTAACGGACCAGACGCGGCTACCAACATGTTCACGGTGGTCGCGGGTTCAGATCTTACGGTACAACTCTGACTTTTCAGAGTTATGAGTGTATTAATAGTTTATCACCACGCACTGGTGAAGGAAAACATGGTGAGGAAACTTGCATACAGTTTTAATGGTATGTAAAGTCCGCCAAACTTCACTAGCCCAGTGTGGTGGACATTATGGCCTAACCCCTCTCAAAAGTGCTCTCGATTGTAGAGGACGCCCGTGCCCTGCAGTGAGACGTATATATGGGTAGATACAGATACAGATACCGAAAATAAAATCAATCCAATGCAAGAATACGTCATTAGTTATTCATTCGTCGATATTACTTTAAAATTATTTTATTTTAAGTCTCAAAGAAGTGACTTATATGTGTATATTTGTTGTTATAGAAGCCTGACTTTGTAGACAAATAAAGCAAGAAAGTTTTTAGGCTACCTAAGCAATTATAAAAAGTTCGACACAATACCTAGACAGCGGTTAGTCTCTTTTCATTAATTTAAAGTTGCTATCGATTGAAAAACACCATAGTTTTACCATTAAGTGAACAGACATAATTGCTAATGGCAATCAATAAGTCTAATTGGTAACTGTATTAGACTTTTCTAAAGGCTATATGGTGTGAGCTCGTTTTTATTCCTATATTTGAAACAATGAATAAGAGAGTATTTTTCCCAAGCATACTTTTAACTGATTGTCGCCTCATTTAACTTTTATTCCGTTTAGACACAAACGTGTAATTTTAATCATATAAATAAATAATCATACATAGCCTAACAGTAAGATCGAGTCTTGTGTCGTGGGTATCCGTAACTAAGAGATATTTTTCGGTCTCACAAACACCCAGACCCGAAACAAATACCTGTGTGATCCACACATTCACTCATAACAAAGCTATGCACCCTACTATGCTACTTTGCAATATACACTATATCTTCATTATTTTACTTTTTATGTTCGACTACTAACATTTATTTAGGGACATTGATTAACTGAGATCATTTATTTCTTCTTTGCTTTTATTACTAAAAATACTTATTTGTAGGCTACCCTGCCTTTTCATGATTATTTGTTTCTATTTTCGACTGATAATATTTATTCAGGGACCTTGATAAACAAAGGCTACATATTCCTAGATTTCTTTTATTACCAAGCTTGCCTGATTGAATACAATTACATTTATCATTTAACCGGCGATACTGAGTAAATAGAACCTTCATTGCCGATCTTCAAGATGGAATTCAGGAGGACTGTCAGGGACCTTGATAAATAAAAGGCTACATATTCCATGATTTATTTTATTACCAAACTTTCCCGATTATACACAATTACAGTTTTCTTTGAAAACCGGTGATACTGAATAAATAGAACCTTCATTGCCGATCTTCAAGATAGAGTTCAGGAGGACCGAGGACTTGAAAGGGCAACGTAGGAATGGTAATTGGGCCTCTTACAATCTCACTGACGGCAAACTTTGTACTTCACCACATTTGCTACGTCATCGCCTGACAGAGTTACCATATTTGGGGCCCAACCGACCAGTTTTGGTCAAGGCAGACCAAATATGGCTTTTATGTATTATAATAGATCCGGCATACGAACAAATAGGTCACCTGGTGTTAAGTATCACTACAGCCCATGATCATCCACAACACTGGTCAATGGATGTGTTGCCAGCCTATCAAATCGGGGGGTGGCGGGAACGAAAAAGGATGGGAAAAGGCAGTCAAAGAACGAAACGCAAAGCTGTCACTTCACGTCGATCTCCTGTAAGATGGTTCGGTGAGGGAGATTGTCGGAAGCCCAATATCTGATTCCTCTGACCATCCTTTTTCTTTCCCGTTCCTCTTCCAATTTGGCCGACAACACATCCATGATCTAGCATTGGTTTTTTTTTTTTAAACTGGCACGGCATAGTGACTGCATTGCACCTGATGGTAAGTGCTAATGCCGTCCAGATAGAGTATCGAATGGTATCAAACAGTAGTCTCATACCATTCGATACAATCATGCCGGCCCGCTGAGATGCCTCTTCACGCTACGATTGTGGATGTTCATGGACGGCATTGATCACTTCCCATCAAGTGACAAAATAACTTATTACTTTCATCCTACACAATTTATAATAAAATATTAATAATAATAAATACAACCAACAGTCACATACATAGTCCTGACCCCACACTAAGATCGAGTCTTGTATCGTGGGTATCAGAAACTACGAGAGACTTCAAATATTTGTTTCGGTGCGGGGATCGAACCCGCGGCCTCTCGTTTCACAGGCGGCGTCTAACCAACTGCGCCACGGAGGCTGAAAAGAATGTATAAAAGCATTAATTGAAACTACCAACAAAAGTTCCATAAATAAAATTATAAGTTTTCTCTTCCAAAGCTGGGTATTATTCAGTGTCTATTATTAGAGTTTAAATTAATGTTCAGACTTTACTATTCTGGTTTACGTACTGAAATACCTTTTGTTTGCGTATTCATCAGACGAAGCCTGATGGTTTCGCTTTTCTAATATAGTTTTATGTACAGAGCCAAGTTTACAGACCTGTGGAGTGTTTAATGTGATACGCAAATTGTACCTCGGCTAAATTACATTCAAACAATTTGTATAAATTACAATAATAAAATTTTGTTTATAAGATATCTTAAACTAATTTATTTAAAACTGAATAAGAAACTATTTGAAAATATGATTTGCGTTGATTATAAAATTATAAATTTATGACCTGTTTTTATACAAAACGTAGGTAATAATTCGTAGTCCGTACACTTGAGCATACCATACCTGTTAAACTATTATTGAAAACTGTATTGTATCCAATTATTTTTATTCTGACTCGGTAAGGTAAATTGCACTTCGATTGATAAAGTATCAACTGATTACAGATGATAGTCTCTTGCAATTCGACAGTTATGCTGACATGTCCAATATTCAAAAAGAATCAAATGTGCTCAAGTGCCGAGATTAAAATTATTTTCACGATAAAGATTTTTATTTTTTTTAGCACTTTAAGACGTCATCGATCCCGTTTTTTAGTAATGGCCGGAATTTTTCAGCAACGTCAATAGTTCTTTAGCTTTATAAGATTAAATAATTAACCAATATTTTAAAGAATCTCCATTCGCATTGGAGGAAACCTTCACCAAATAATAACATGCTTTATACGGAAAGTACTTACTAGCTATTATTTATTATATACTATACATGACTAGTTAGTTACTAAATTTTATTTTTATACTACATATAAATACGAAAATGTCTTGACCAGTATAAAATATTTCTTCAATTTTAAACTTTAATGAGCATGCTCTCGAGATATTTTACGCGTTAATATTTTAAGTGCAAAAAGGTTAAAACGGAGAAAACAACAAACTTCACAATTTGAACTTTAGATTTAGCTAAAACCTTTGTTCAATTTTCAAAAAGGAAAGTGATCAGTGGTGAAATTATAATGAATGAAATTTTTAAGTAACATTTACGAAATCTATCAGGGTATTGTATTAATTCTTTAGGCTCTTCAGGTTCACCTAGGTATAAATATGTTTTGAATACACTCCACAGAAGTGTTTAACTATCCTATATTTTCTTTTGGGTGTTCATGAATCTAGAAATTATTTTTATAAAATTATAATAATAACACAGATGAATCTAAGGTGCGTGATCGTAATCTCACGTGGACGGTAATGATTTTAACTATCTAATCTCAATATAACCAAAACAAATATATGTCAATTTTGTTTTAACTGCCATATTTTGAATTTGTATTTTTAATGAAAGAATAACTATTTAGTGGAGGGTAGTTGTAGTTATTTTATGTCAATTTGCTGGACTAAAAGCTCAGTTTCTCGTTAACCCTTGCAAAGGCAAGACGCGTGCTTCGTTGCTGCGCTAGAGTGCTTGAATATCGAGATATACATAGTTTTTTGGATAATATAGTGCAAGTGAAGTGATGTTGAGTGCTAAAACGATCAAAGTTTTGTTCGGAGTCAGAGCCAGCTTCAGGGGCGAGATTCCGGTGAGCGATAGACATGTAACTACTATCTTATTGATATTATTCTTTTCTTTTATTATTTGCTATTATTGTATGTTTTGTTACTGTAACATTGTATTCCTGTATTCATTTTTTTTTATAAACTTGAGAAATGTGCCTAAATTTTTCACGGTTCAATATAATCTAGTATACCGATTTACACAACCTTTATATTTTGCCCCTAAACCACCAACAGCAGGTATGGCTGTTATGTGAGTTATTTCCCTACCCTTAATGGGGTTTCTTTGCCCGTCATCGTAGGCCGAAAACAATGAATTGCAATTTTGCATCCGGCACTTACCCTATTATTTTCATCAAAGCACAGAACATTAATTATGTATGAAATAGCAGCGGTTCGACCCGGTTTTATAAGGGTGCAAATACTCTACTCCTTTTCATAGTCATTAACACCAGAATCATATTTTATATTGAACTTATATTTTTTATTCTCTCGGCTCCTAAAAGATGTATCTTTTAAATTGCGTATTACCTTTTTCTAGATTAGGACTTCACTGACGCATCTTTTTAAATATTTTTCAGTCAGATATCTCTCTTCTTCTGGCGTGGTGTTAAGATAGAAGTAGTGCTACTGGAATTACTCCAGGGTATATTTTCAAGCTATCCCTTTAAGGATTCCAGCGTTAATTGTAATGCCGAAGAATTCGTTACAAATAATGTGAATTCAGTCCACTATATTTCTGACCTTCGCATTTTCATTTTCCCATAAAAAAGTTTGCATAAGGGTATCCTGTATGAAACAGACTAATGGAATCTTGATAATGGAATAATATTTACTGTTTCTGTTATGTGACTGCCACCCCTCTTCTCTGCTCATCATTGAAATTCCTTTCGTCGATTTTTCATGGATCCCTCTATATTATTATTACACAACAACTATACTTAACCACAATAAAAGATCCCTTAACTTTAAAAAGAGATGCAAAAACCTCACTTATCCCCGCTGTGTTTGAGTACGTTTAAAAAGCACTTCATTTAGTTTTTAATATGGCGAGCAATCAATCACCTCCACGTCAGGTACCCTACTCAATGGAATGTCGATACGAGTCAAGGTTCTCTGACATTAGTTTATAAAATGGGAGAGAAAGGTTTATTAGTAGCAATATTTTAGAAACATAATATCAGCCAGGTTATTATGTCCTTGTAGTAGGGTACATATACCTAACCTTTCTATTTCTCTCTCTCTCTCTCTCTCTCGGCCTGCATACAGCGACTTTCTGCGACTTTAACCAGATCATCCGTTCACCTTATGGGTGGGCGTGGCCTTTTAGCGTGGTCAAACCTTATTCTCCCATGCCATATTTCAAGTCCAAAAAAATAATTTATAAGCCCGGTAAAGATCTCTCATTCGTTTATAAGGAGTTTGTAGATTGCATATTATTAAAACACGTCGGACAGAGTATCTAACTTTATTAAACAATAGTACCAATACACAAGACAACAGGCAGTAGTACCAACATACAGAAAATATTTAATTATAGATATTAACATACAATTTCTCCGAAATCCTTGTACAGCTAAGCTATGCTGCTCTCATATCATTTCTATTCTGACCGATAGAATAAGAAAACACATTAAAAGTAACCATTAATATAAAAGGTCAGAAGTATGCGAGCAGCCATTTACATTAAGAAACTCACACCTTATATCTCTGGGTAACGAGACTGTCACTGAGCTATATAGAGCTTAGAAGTTAGAAGTTCTGAGTGATGTTACTTTTGTATAGATGAGTAGTCTTTTCATCAAACGGGCGACCAGCTCGTATCGTCATTCTCTTAAATACAAAAATGCCGGTTGTTCGATATTCTTCCTGCCTTTTACCACTAATTTGCGAAACCTGGTAACACCAGCCACACTTAATTGTCGAAGATATTTATTAAGAGCAACGATCACTTTCATTCAGAGCTATTTGTACCCATCTTATTCTTAAGCTATAAAAATGTAAAAAAATCGAAGAAACCGGAGGTGCACTCTGAGAAGTAATTTGTTTTACTTATCCAATTTATTATTCACCTCACGAGCTATACAATCTCTTTAAGTTCACGCTAACAACCTGCCTTTTGAGATTCTACAGACTAAATCAACTAATACGAATGGATAAGAGGATGTACCAGAATTTGTTACTTTAAATTATCCTGAAATGCTATCAGAATCTTAAAAACACACAGACTACCGATGTAAAGTTTTCCTGCAGCGTTTAGTTTGGTCAGTGAAACCTTTTCCATTCCATTTTTTTATATTGGCACGGAAGCTTTAATACAACAGATGGTAAGTGTGAAATCTAAAAAGATATCTTCCGGTTAGAGATAGTTATGTGGAGCATGCTATGAACACTATGACTGCTTATCCACCATCAGAAATTCCAGCATCGTATTTACAACGCTCTACACCGAAAAATCAAATAAAAATAAAGCTCAAACGACAATTACATTTATAAATACTGTTCTCGAAGTACGAAAACAGCCATAAAACTACATTTCAGTAGTAAAAATAGCAGCAATTTGTCCAACATAAGCGTGTAAAATACACAATGTAATCAATATCTGTCGCGTCGTAATGTCTGTTAATCAATTATGTATTCAATTATTTTGTTTATCCCGCGTCTCTGCACGCAATTGTTTCGTATGGCAAAGATAAATATGTCAAACTTTTGACATGTAAATGATGGCTGCAACCTAGAAACTAGAATCAACATTATCATAAATTATTTTAGTATCCCGCGAGTAAATTGTTTTCGGGTCCAGATATTATTTTACTCTTCTCTACACCAGAAACTTATGCAATAAAAATATATAGAAAAACTATACGTATAAACCTTCCTCTTCAAATAATCTATTGATTAAACTGGATTAAAATCCACTGCGTTGTTTAGAAAATCTAAGTGATTATATGAACACCGAAAAATGACTTTGTTTTAAACTACGTATACAAATCATAATTTGATGAACTAAGATTTGATTTTTCCTACTAAGTTGTATTATCATGATTTTAAAAATATTGTATTTTTCCTGGTTTATTTCATCGGATGAGTGTTTTATTATTTCTTTTGTCTTTTAACGACAATACAGTTCAGCTTAGACCTTCTTGTGATTGATGTTGTAAACAATGGTAGAGCTTTTATGTAATGAAGTGCTAGTTACAGAGATAAGGTAGTTTGTTAGCCATAGTGTTTTCTTGACGTTATCTTCTAACAAACATATTTGTAACTTTCTTAAGCAAGCTAAATAAATAAAAAAGAAATACTAGGACCAAATACAACTGACGCTTTATTTATAAATAGTCTCAAAAGTTATCCAATTGCTTTTAAACGAGACATAAAAAATGTCCCATTTTTCCAATCTTATCACAATCACATTAGTCCTTTGACAACATAGACACGGCAAGCGAAAGAACTTATTATAATATAGTAGTGATCACCGCCACGCATAAACACCCACACGAAGAACGTGACCAAAAGGAGGACATCATGTGGGTGTTTTGTGAAACGGGAGTACCGCCCTAGTCGATTCGACCCATTTAGTCCGTAGTCAAGAAAGATGTTAAAAAATAATTAAAATACAAATATAAATACAAACATAATAGTTTATTATAAGCCATAAATAGTATAATTCAAGTTAATTAAAGAGCCTGGCCGCTTTGAGGTTTTCATATCAATATTTCAATTCAAATAAATTTTAATGGTCGGCACAGCGCAGTATAATACGTTATGCGTTTGTGGTCATTTTAAAAGGATTATTTAATGCGCACCGGAAGCTCTTTTCAGCTATAGAGAATTCTATATTCGAATTCAATTTTACTACTTGTTCATTTTATTGGAATTAAGTATGAGCATATTATTATGTTGTTTTATTAAACGAGCGACGTCATGATTTATAATATTACATGGTTCTATTGCGTCATCATCTTCAATCATAGTAAGAATCCAACTTGCTCTTTGGCTTTTATTAGAACAACGTTCAATAATTTAATTTAGAAAAGAAAATAATTTGTATTTTATTCATATTGACAAGACTTGGCTTACTGACTTATGAGGAGAAAAAATAATTTTAGTGTAAATAAACAAATAAATACACCCAACAGTCATATACATAGTCCTGACCCCACACTAAGATCGAGTCTTGTGGCGTAGGTATCAGAAACCATGAGACTTTTCGGTCTCACAAACACCCAAACCCTAAACAAATAGCTATTGATCTCAAAAATATTTGTCTCTGCGCGGGAATTGAACCCGCGGCCTCTCACAGCCGGCGTCTAACTACGCCACGGAGGCTATCAAATGAAAAATAAAACCAATCGAATAAAAAATGAGGAGCCCAAGCCTTCATTGTTAATAGCTACAGCACTCTGCCATTAAGGCGAGTGAAAAATACTAATATCCGACGGCATATTGTATATCTAAAGGTGAGAGGTGTTTACGGGGAAATCGCGCCGCTGGTCGCTCGAGTTTCCATTTCCTAAACGTAATCTCTTTCAAGGGTTAATGTGCAGGCTGATAACAAACGCTTATGAAACTCATGCTTAAGTGGCTTTCGGAAACTTTAAGAATTTCTTATAATCCTTTCTTTAGTGTGAAATGTTTGTCGGAAAATGTACAATATATACATATAATATACATATAACGGCATATTGTTAAGTACCTTATATGTTACATTGTTCTTGTTGTATGTGTTGGCCATGCAATAATAAATGTTTTTTCTTTCTTTCTTTCTTCTTTCATTTAAATAGTAAATCTCAAGGTCCTACTGTAACGTGGGATCGGCACAACGCGATCTTAATGCACTTTGGCTAATGATTTAATGAAGTGACTACAGCGCATCTAATATCAAGTGCTATGCAATTCTTAATAGCGTTAAAATTGTCAGAGAATAAGCTCACTCAACAGCCAATCAAATATGTCAGCCCGCTCGAAAATAAACACGACATATTTGCATGGATCCTTATGGCAGGTTTCAACTATGATGTATGTTACTACATTAATAAACAACGCACGACAATATCTCCATAGATGAATGAGCTATAGGTATTCTATTATTAAGGAAAATACCTATTATATACATTAATCCAGACTGCACAATCCACGTTATAGCAAACATCACAGCGCTGACTGCGGGGAGCATTTTAAGCCGCTTGTTGACAGATGGCTCCAATCGATAAGGAAATGGGCATTGGTTCAAATCGCATATTGTGAAAGCCGTCCTATTTCCCGCATTATGTGGTATCTAAGCCGATAACATACACATGGACGGTGCATAAACTAAAAACCTTTGTACAGATTGGTATGGTATGTTTCTTGAAGTAATCTATTTAGAATAACATATAAATAAACGTAATAAATAATAGTTTAAAAAATTAAAATACACGCTTTAATTTTTAGACATTACATAAGGTTCTTTTCGAAAATCCATCCTATGGTTGTCTTGTTGTCATTACCTTTGAGCGATAAGACCGCCAATTGTTCTTTCAATGTATGTGATTTTTTTTTTTTGTTTTTTTTTTTTTGTGTGTGTGCATAAAGTGTATATAAATAAATAAGGTTATAAGTTACAAAGAAATAAATAAGATTAAAACACGAAACATATTAAGTTTCAATTGCTTGACTGTTCACGTACATAATCGTACGTCGTCGTTGTCACGACCGAATGGTACAATGACTAAGAAATTTGCATTTCGTACAGAAGTTTGAAGGATTGATGTACGCAACAAAGGTCTATATCTATATCCGTCTTGTGCTGGGTTTATATGGAATTGTTACTGTGTCCTTATGGTCTAGTCTTAAGTTGTATGGACTGTGAATTAAGATGTTTATATTCCAAAACTCAAGCCATTTTTTTTTTCTTTATTTAAAGGGGTTTAGTCACAGAGTGAATTATATGTTTCCCATCAATAATGCAAGATAACATAATATAAATACAAGAAAGCATAAATAACATAGTCAAAATAAGTATAATTAAATTATGTGTATTGCGGTTTGAAGAGAATTACGTATAAATTATATTCATTATGTTCCACTTTTATCTCAGCTCTATTGCTAACATTACGTACAGAAGTCAATATTCTCCCCGCGAAAGTGTATGGTTTCCTCCCACTCTATTCTCATGTTCTTATTATAGCTATTGTTAACAATTGCTTCGAACATTTCTCAATGAAACTTGATATCGTGCATTGTGGACTCATATGGGTACTTAGTAACCACATTAAACATTTACAGCCTTATTCACAGACATATTTAAAACCTATTTTAGTTATCGAATGTTTTTTCCCTTACGAACGACTTTAGAATTCAGTTATTGCGAAGAAGACAAAACATGCGATAGCTGAAATATATTACAAATCTTTCTGTGAATAAGGCTTTTATAATCTTTTATAGGATCATATTTATAACATTCATATAAGTTATGCTTCTTCAGACACAGGGAGTTTATTTTTGAACATAGAAACACACAAAGATTCTCACATTTACCTGTGGCCAGTGGTGTACATACAACAGTTTCTAGATCTGAGTACTGGTTTTATAAATAATATCACTTTGTTTGTATAGAAGAAACGTATATTCAAACTATGAACCTTGACATCCTGGATTCAATTAACAATCCAAGCAATACATTTCTGCAAGACTTCTTTTCAATATTTATAAATGTGTCATTATTGAAAATCGTCCCAAAACGTTTGATTTTATAATGTCAATCTATTATAAAATAAGAAAACAAATCATACCGCATAAGAACATACTGTTCGTACACATACGTGAGATTTAGTAAAAAAACACCAACCTAATTATATCATGCAAGAAACTTGCGCGTTGGTACCCGGCTATCATACTTACGGGACACTAAGAGCACGATGCATGCTCTATAAAACCTTATTAACCCGATTCTTGCATAATAGGTTTAAAGAGTTTCACGTGCACGCTACCTTATACGAGTTAGAGCAAAAAATATCCATTATCAATTTATAACATTAGTTGTAAATATAAATACGGCTTACACGATTCGTTGATGATTGAATTTGAATCAAATGAGTAATGATAGCTAATTGCTAGGCACTTTAACGGTGAAACAAAGTCTCGAGAGAAAAATTGAATATCATAGATTTTTTACAATAACTTCAATAGTATTTTTAGGCCGCTTATCCTCGAAGTTCTCTCAATTGAAGTTGGATGGACCTGGTGATTACCAAATCGAATTCGAACCTCAGGGCACACCTGACTTTTCGGAATCGAAAGTCTATTTTTGTTTACGTACTATAACGGTGAAGGATAAATCGTCAAAACCATATAGATTTGCATACTAGTTTCTTTGCTATATAATGTCCACTAAACCGCAGTAGATCAGCTTGGATTAAAGACTAACTGCGGGTGGTAAGGTATTCATACGCAGCCTGATAGGAACCACCGTGCACAGAGGTCAAGGACCCGTCATAGCGGCCTATGATGCATTTCGCCTTTCGGGTCCACCTGTGTATCTGAAAACAACAAGTATAAAATTGTGTAATTCAGCGAGAGATATTTATCTCACATCTGTAAATGAGCATCCTGTATCTGTATCAGCCCATATATGTTCCACTGCAGAGCACGGGCCTCCTCTACAAACGAGAGTATGATTGAGAGGGGTTAGGTCATATGTGGTGGAATATATACTATATAGTCCACCACGCTGGCCTACTGCGGGTTGGCCTCTTAATGAGCATCCTACTATATAGATAATATAAATACAGTCATCTGAAGTGCATTGCACTTACCATCATTTCCATTGTGGTCACTGCGTCATACCCGCGTAAAATATATAATTCGCCATTATTTTTCCCCACAGTGTGGTGGTGTCTGGAAATGGGATAATTGTGCGAACGTGCAGGTGCGGCTCAGGTGCCTTGCATACTCAATAGGACTCGCGTTTTATAAATTACTGGCAATTTTAACATTTATAATGCCGAGTGTGTGAATTCTGTATTTTCAATTACAAAGATATTTTCAGTGAAATTGCTGTTTTTATTGTAATTCTACTTATTGTGTGTATACTGTACTGTATTGTTTTTAAATTAGCTTTGTTAGTGTATTAAAATCATAACAGTTTTTAAAACTCAAAACATTTGTTTCATTTTCGAAACATAAATCGACAATCGTTGATATTCCTAAAATAAATTGGGAGTAGTAATGATTAAGATAATTTAATTAATAATGGGTTTCTAAAGCTTAAGACGGAATATCTCGAGACTGTAAAACGTTTATTTATAGAATGAGATCGTATCTAACTTTATCGGAACCCGGCAATAAAACTAAAATGCGAGGGTAAAAGGATCCCATTCTAACAATGCACAAAAGACGAACCCATCTCTGCAGATTTGTCACACGAGAATGTTATCTATACTCGAAATACTATCGAAGTATTCTATTCTATGTATTTTGTGTCGTACAAATAACAATAAATCGACACAGCTAAACGAGCGGAACAAATTTAAGCGAAATGAAAAACATCAAAAATTAATTTCCGATGGTTTATTCAAATATTGTCTGAAGTCAACAAACCTTTCATTAAACCGTGGCGTATTTACACTTATACGTACATGTAAAATATATTTACATATTGGATATATGAATTTACATGTTATCGGTATACAAAATATTTACATTGTCGATACATATACACGCTATGGTTATGATTACACATTATTGACAGCTGCCCTATTTTCCACGTTAAAACACGACAAATCGACACATTACTATGCGTTGGGCAGTTTGTACTTGCGTTTTCCTTAAATTACACTATTAGCACGCTGCTCGCTCGATGACATCGGTTGTATTGGTAGTCGTATTATTTGATGTACGGCATGTTGGGCAGCACGTCTGGTCTCCGCCTGTGGTGCGCTCCGTGATGCCTCAGATGTATCAAAGCTTCTCTCATTTTTTGTTCCCTCAACATTCGTATGTAATCCTCGTCGACAGAATGCCTGTTTTTCTCCCGCAAAGTCCCCTTATCCATCCTTTCGCCGTCCTTGAACAAAACACACCACAACGACTTGTCTTTGTTGTCCCACAGCAAAGACTTTGTATACTCTTTTAATCGCCTACTGTTCTCCTCGACGCGCCGCATCGCGATCTCAATTTTAATCAAGTCCTTGTAATGATCCGACACGGGCGACGTCGCCGACATGTTATTGCTGTCGCTTTTAACGGCGCTTATATTAATTCTCGACAAGTAATAATTCTCATATTGTCCGGCCGCGGTCCTCGTCCGCAAAAGCCACACCACACTGGCCACGAATGTGCACGACACGACAAAAGTCAATATGAGGAGAGTCAGTCGGAATACAGTACTGAGGGATGCACAACTCATATCACTATTTGTTTATGTTTGCGGACGCACTGTGTCGGTTCGTACTCGTACATACCGCGCCGGCGTAGCACGTTGACGCTACGGATCACTACGGGCGTCCGCTCGCTACGTTGAGCCGCTACGAACTGGCGTACAGCGGGCAGAGTCGACACTGAGCGCGTAGTCTCTGTTTATCTCAGTTGTAATTTGCAGTCCAAAGCTGTATCCAAGCTACGGATGCTTTCAAATCTCTTTGTGCGCGTTTTCTTTGCACTTTTGTGCAGTCATTGTGCTGAAATTTTTAAATTCGTAACTACACCAAAGCCGTAATTGCATTGCGCGTTTTTCTAGCGTTAACCTTTTATAAAAATAATTGATCTTTTAGAGTAAACAGTATAAAATAACGGCGTTAAATATGTTTGAAAATGTACGCGGATGTGTTAATGCGAAAGTGGGTCGCAGCTGGCGGGGTTAATTTTGTAATTTGGCTAAAGGCGTCAGCGATAAAGATCTCGTCGCCACTGCAATTATTGCGCTACCTTTGAGTCGAAAAACTATGTTTAACAAAATTACTGAGTATATATGGGTAATAATTCAATTCTGCCCTTTTGTATTGCGTAGAAAAAATTACATTCAAATAAATTGAGTATGAATATATTATTTAGATTTTTGAGTATCAACATTTGAAAATTTTAATGCCTTATACACCACACCCTAAAATATGTTTAAAGTTTTCATCTTCAAAATACATTTTATAATGCCGAAAATATGACTCGTTTTAAGTTAGCCGCGGCAACGTAATTTCATTTCGTACGTTCGTTAACTCGCGAGCGTTTCTCTTCTTTCACGTTAAAGTGATATTTTTGCATTTCTTTTTGATAATAAATGTGGGAACAGTTTGTTTGCTTGACCGATCCCGTTTAGCTTTTAATTGCGGGCCATTAACATATTTTCTTTCATTTAAGTATGCCCAAGTTTAAAATTATAGTTTGCGAGATTGGATTTATTTACTAAGATACATACATAAACTCACGCCTTTTTACCAGAAAGGTAGACAGCGCTGTTACCAGGACACCCACGTTTCGCCTTGTGTGTCCTGTCCCACGATGTGATAAGGGGCAAGCCAATCGCTATATCGGGCACAAATTCCTGACTCCGGACTGATAATAAATAGAAAAAATAAATACGACTTTGCCCAACCCGAGATTTAAACCCGGGACCTCAGGGTTTTATTCGTACAACTACGCCACTGAAACATTCTTAGTCCTTAGTACAAAATATATTCCTGATGTTCATAACTAAATATATAACATAGATAAATTGAAGAACGATTTAGAATGGTCGAAAAATTCAACTTATTGTACCAAAATGCTATGAATTCGAGGCCCGCATGTGAAAATATTTACATGTCCCGATGATTATGATAAGCATGTCCATTCAACGGGACGTATAGGTCTGAATTATTTATTCTGTTTTTACTTGGCATAGTAATGATGTAACCACGAAATTGTATTCCCAATGTGAAGCAATGTTGGGTCGGAAGAACAACGGAAGGCCTATTTTGTAATGAATAAAGTTACAATATCGATATGCGAAAAATGGAAAAAATATCGAAAAGTATAGACGAAACACTTAAGTTAATAAAGTTGTTTCTACAATACTCTAAATATGCAAAACATAATTATATTTATTAATCACACATAAAAACTGCCACAGGGGTCTAACACGCATACTTTTCTTATAGCTAACTTTTTAAACAAGTTATCAATTTAATAAACAGCACACAGCTAACACAGGTGTTACGACACAGATTATCCACAATCCCCCAGAGCTGTTGGACGTCTAGATTTCCAAATTACTACGCAGACTGGCCGAATTTCAAGCAGCCCATAGCATCTCTAATTGGTCTTAACTGCTGCCACTTACAAGCGCGGCTTATCGCTTCGGCCAGGAATATGCGGAGAGGAATTTTAGACAATAGTATAGACCGGTTTGAGACAACCTAAATTATAATACTATCTCTACTAATATTATAAATACGAAAGTGTGTATGTATGTATACATTTTCACGCTAAAATTTAGTGTTCCCGTGGGATGAGTCAAGAAATATTTTTTTATGTACATATTTACTATTCTTTCAAATTTGAATGGATGACATGGGACAGAAGAGGACCGGATTGCATGCTTGTCGTCATAGGACTGAACGGGATATAACGGGACGGGACGGGATAAGCAATATAGTCGATGGCGGTCACATTGAGTTTATATGTTTATGTGGCCTGACTGCATATGATTCAGAAAAAGCATTGGTCTCGTGGAATAGGAACTAAAAATACAAAACATGCTCCGTCTCTATCTATTATCTTTTCTTTCTTATCCAATGAACCGATCGTAATAAAACGTAGCACAAGCATTACCTAGGATCTGAAGATGCACTTAAACACTCTTTTTATTAAACTGAACGCCTAAGGAAATAGGGGTGAATGAGTAAATGTGCGGAATATTTTGTCAGTTTCAAGTGAAAATTTATGCAAATGAATATGATGTTCCCCGATATGACTGCATCAAGAAAAAGCTGGGTTGGACCACTAGTTGATTAAAAAGTAATAAAAAGACTCTAAGGCGCATTAGGTTATATTAAAAATATACAAAATTGAAACTATACGAAAACGTTTGAATATTTTTTTACTAGTTCGTGTAAAGCCGCTTATATTATTCTATAATGTTAACCAAAGCCAAATAAAGTACTTACCAAAAATAGGAAGTATTATTTCTCTACTTTTATAGCCAAGAAAATGTTATCTTCAGCAATACCGCGACAGATTGTATAATATGTAACACGTTTAAATAAACATTAATGTCGAAAGAATCGGGAATCAATAGCCGACACATTTACTAACATGTGACGTCATTATATTATGTTGATGCCCATGTCGACCACATATCGGTAACTAAAAAAATATTGGTTCTTTTTTATATAAACACCCATTATAGATGATTGATAAAGTAGTTTTTGTATTTAATTTTGGACTTACACATACCCTCTTAGTTATGCTGGCATCCATTTACAAGAGATTCTCCAAAGGGTATCTAAACTTTGACTTCATTTTCTTAAATTCTAAATATTTACTTATAAAGTAACGATACATCGCCAACATGCTTAAGTAACGAACAAACTAAGTTAAATATTTTAGAATATATTTATTAAAAATAAAGTTGGCCTAATTTAATACGATGCAGAGTACATTAGTCCTAAAATTGTCATCCAAAATATTATATAACTCACAAAACGTTCGACTAATCAAATAAACGGTTCCTAATAACATCATTTGGCACTCATGTCGAATAGATGTCGAATTTAGCTTCCTACCTCCCGGGACGTGTTTGCCGACCTACAATGCCGAAGTATATGCCTATTGCCGGTGTTTACATCCGTGTGTTTGTGGAACAAGATTATACACTAACGCTGTACGCAAACACGACGGTTAATGTGGAGCTACTTTACGAGTTGCACCGTGAAAAGAGAATGTTTAATTCTTTTGTTAGGGTAATTTTTAGTGCTTTAGGCTTCCTTCAAGGATCTAACCAGTGATTTGGAAGCGGCCTGCATCCTCCGAATTATTTTTATTGAATTAAAGAAGCTTTAACAACTTATTTGTAACCCTTACCCTCCATGCCGGGGGAGGCTGGAAGCTTAAGCTAGTGTCACCGGCATTTCAGCCCCGTACGCTTGCAGATATTTCAGCTTGGCTGAATCTCTATACTAGCATATCAGCATAAATTCGTTTGCCCATAAGGGTGGCACCAAACATTCCAAGGCGAGAAGTGCCCTAATTTCTTCCTGTGTGACCACCCGGCCTAGTCAACACCACTATTACTTATCCTTCTGGTCAAAAGATGCGATAAAGACATTTCCGCATAATATACGCATGCGTATGTATGTTATTTCCATGTATTTCGTTTGAGTTAATTCATACAAAAATTACTTTATTTCATAGGTAAAATGCCAATCAATGCTGATAGCTACGATTCGAGCCTTATTCGTTATAGCAATAGCAATTAATCCGATCGCCTTAGACCGTGTACCAAAATACTTCAGTCTAGCACATCTTAATTTAAATTCCGAATGCTGAAATGCATATCAGGCGAGATAACCGCTGTCAATATGTCTCATACGCTATGCGAGTGCGACTGTGGGCCCATTAAATATGCAATGCCTTTGGACCGAGCCCGGCGGACCCTATCTATACGCGGAATTTTATTTTATTTTATTCCAACAACTGCATAGACTTCATTCAGGCCGGAATGCGTCTCATAAAAGGTACTCGACGTAAAACTGCTGTATTGATTCAAATATTAAAAAGCCCGGCTGTATAGAAATATTTGTACGATGTTTTTGAATGTTTAACCAAAAACTAAAGGATTTGCTTTTTCGTATATTTCCGCGGCATGCAGCAGTTGTGGAGTTAATTGAAGTTTCGGTCTTTTATATTTGTTCTGTGCTGGATGACCTCGTAATTCTATATACATGTATGATGCTAGTACTAGAATGTTGGGATTAATCCAGCTGATACTATCGTAAATAATGAGCAAGACGCCATGTTGACGTACGTCAGTGTGTCATGATACAAGATCAGTAATGCACGTTTAGTTATAAGCAGTTTGTATATTATGGTGAAAGAAAGTCGTTTCACTGGACAACTCTGTACATATAATTAAGTACAGTGCCTTCGGTTATTTAAGACATCTTGTTCTAAATATGTTATAAATTCATATAATTTGTGCTACCCAAAAAACATTCTGACATGAAACCCACAATCAATAGCATATGATCAATAGAGATTCCCTGAACCTAATTACCAACTCTAATACGATCTTCTTATAAAACTCAAAGCAAAAGCATCCTTGACAACACTTGGCACGTATTAAATGAAAATTGCAATAGAAATTAATGAATTAATTTGTCCCAACATTTGGGTCTTATCATCGCGCGGCCTACTTTATTGTGGGCAATACAAATAAGGATATACCCGCATCAGTGTAACTTACGCCAACCATTTGTCATATTACAAAGGTAGGCGACTAAGGATCTCTTTCCACTACAGTATCGTATACCAAGACCTTGTTACAAACCAGTAGCATAGATTAAAGAAAGGGAAAAAGATGCCGAAATCCCTTAATATTATTAAACATTCGATCTCCGTACAGATATTCCTATTTCTTATTCATGTTTCATATATAAAATTTGTTTAAGCCTATATACGTTCCACTGCAAGGCATGGGCCTACTCTACAATCGAGAGTACGATTGGGAGGGGTTAGGCCATATAGTCCACCACCCTGTGCTATTGCGGGTTTGCGGACTTTACATACCATAGAATTGTTTACAAATCGCTATGGTATGTAGGTTACTCCACGATGTTTTTTTACGATACATAAATTACAATAAGAAAGCCGATAGGAATCTGGTTATATAGACGCATCATATTATAAAAGTATCAAGCAACAGAATTGCTCACTTTACCACTCACCGTTACTGGTGATATTCCATAGTAAATTCCGTAGTAATCATACAGATTTTTTTTTTTTTTTCGGATAATACGGTCATGATATGCTACGTTTTAGTAGGCAGAGACCCTTAATGTACGTATAAGTATGAAGACGTCACTATTCCGTGCTTTGACCTAAATAAATACGGTAGTCGCTTAATGGATTTTTCTTATAATTACATTAATTAATTATGTATACCCGTCCTCACTACACATTGCGTCATCATTATTAGATTTGTGTGTGTGATGCACAAATATTGACTTTATTCAAAACCGACGACTTCCGGGAATCGTTTAGTGTCAGGAAAATTTAATATTTTCAAGAAATTCTTTACAGGTAGTTTATTGGGTAGGTACCACCGCAATGTCTATTTCTCCGCTAAACGGCAGTATAAATGTGCTGTTGTGTTCCGGTTTGAAGAACATTGTAGCCAGAGTAACTACTAGACATAATGAGACTTGAAATCTTATGTCTCAGAATGGCGAGATTCATGGTGTTGTTTGATCTTGCTTCTGTCCATGAGCGGTCGTATTGCTTACCATTAGGCAAACGGCATGCTAGTCTCGCCATTAATCGCAATAAAAAACCAAGAAGTTCAATTCTAATCTCTAATTCAGGCATGCATGTGTAATTAAATGTTTTAAATTATTGTATTTAAAGACTTTTATATCGACATTTGTACAGGAGATATGATTTAAATAGTCACTAATACACAGCATTCATAGGCAACAATTAAAAGCAAATTAATACCTCGAATGGATTTAAACAGCGGAAATTAGATGCAGATAATGTGGCCGGTGAAAAACACCTATTTATTATAAACCCCGCATACATATTTAATTGTGGTCGTGATTACAGTGCAGATATTGTGGTATTGTTCGCTTTTTAATTACCGAAAGCCGTCTGTGTGGTACGAGTGTTTAAAAATCGCCGCTGAATGTTTAATTTCAACCTTTATAATTTACAGAGCACTAATGTTTAAAAGAATATTAAAAAACATTTTTTTTTTGCTTTAATTAATTATGTATTTGTTAATGAAGCGTTCTTTATTAAAGTTTAAGACGAGTGGCTACTCTATTTAGATCCACAAAGGACTAAAACTTTCCAAAAAACTTAAATATACGTTTTTCATAACTAATTTAGGTTTCCAAATGCAAAAAATACACATCTGGCTGTGTTGGAAACTATTGAAGAAGGGGAAAGAAAGACAAGGGCACGTAGGCAGAATTTTCTCTAACTGACTCAAGATTGTGAACAGTCCTTAGACAACGAAGGATCGAGTAATATCAATGAAATTGATAATGAGTAGGTACTTTAAGGCCCTACCACAACACAAAAGATCTGCCAACGTTCCTCTTAATTTACACGACGATAAATGGCACCAAAACAAAGATATCAAAGATTTACTCACGTGTAAATTGCCAAATCAAAATCAACTCGCCGAGTGAAAACCGCCAATGAAAATTGAATTAATAGCCGATGAATATGCAAAACTCGACATTGTTCCTCACACAACCGTTCGTACGATTATTCCCACATTGTTTTCGATCTCTGATTATTGTTCGATACTACAAAATTTGGCTTGATTATTCTATTGTTATGGACGCGGCTGATAGTGTTATTAGCATAGCTGGCTGCGAAGATATGTGCCAAATAAACGTGGCAGGTAAATCGGACTTCATTTGCGTGGGAAATGTTATTGTATTAAAATTAACAGTTAATTTGTTCTGTTATACGCAAGCGGAGGTGGTATTGGGAGACACATAACGCATAGAACTAACGGTAGATGAGATTTAATTTTCTATAAGCATAGATTTCATTAATATATATCAAAATATCATACACTAATATAAATATACTTCTAAGAGATTAATAGACAAACCAAAATCTTAATTATAATTAAGTGAGCCAAGAAATTTACTAAGACAAAAATTGTACTGCATAATATACCTAAGCTGCATAATCCGTTCACGCTTAAAAAGCATTCCGTATGAAACACATACGTAATTAGCACCTTTCATGTCAAACCAATTAAATTGTTATGCTATGAAATACGAGGTGTTAATTAGCTTAGCGTTTTCTAAGAAAATGTCATAACAAATAACAGAAAGGCGATATTCCACACGCGGTTCGACCGTGTGGAAGAAAATGTATTCTTAGCAAAAGAAACGCTACAACTTAATAGAAAAGTAAAAGAGTTTCGTGTCAAGCGAACCTGCGGAAACGCAATTAATTTCCCTTTCGTTGATTATGGAACCCGAAATTTGTTATTCATTTCCCGATTTACTCAAACGCAAAACACAATTTGCGGATCGCGGGATGAAATTGAAAAAGTTTTCAGTTATTTATTCGAAGCGTTTTGCCATGCCGTCGGGGCACGCTTTTAAAATTATATTTTTGAACGAGTTCAAAACAATCCGCAAGATTTCTCAGCGTAAATAATGCTTGCATACAGTTCATAAAGACACGTTAATTGTTTCCTTTATGTTTCACCCGTTTATTTATCTCTCTTTCATAATGGCACGATATGACTACAATGCATCTTACTTTATACTACCCAATTATTTCTATTCTGTCGATGCTATTATTTCGGCTTTTTCTAAATCGAGTATATTATACGCCAGGTGAAATTGGATCGCGACACACATAGGTAGACTACTGTGGCGAGTTGTACACAGTTTTATAAGGTGATTGATATCCAAGGAGATGTTAATAACTTACTTTCCTACCAAAAGCAGAGAGCATTTGTAATAATTTATAAACTCTAAAACTATTCAAACAGTGCAAGTTAGTACTGAAGTGTATTAAAAAGCAAGCAAATTAAAAAATATTCACAGTTCATTGAACGTTTAGAAGCACTTGATAATTTTTCCGGACGAAGAAATAAATAGCCCCAACCCACTCGGATTAAAACTGTTTGATGCAAATTTCATTGCACCAAAGAATTTCAATTTTCTTATAATAAGCGGTGGAGCGTCGGCGACAGGTACAAACGGGTTTAGATAATTTTTAAAAGAGAAACTGAATTAATGAATCTTAAAATAATGGCTTTATATTTGCATTCAGATATTTAACGCATTATTTATCATTTTTCTCGCAGTTTTTTAACATGTTATATGTAATATTATCTTTTTCTTTCGAAAGGACAGGAGTACGATAATAAAACTATTATTTCCTTGTTTTCATTCACAATGGCTCGAGGTTAGCGATTTATTAAGGCCAGTTTTGCTTAAATGAATGTATGATCTTTACTCTCCACTATATGCATTGTCACTTAAGAAACATCTTCGTAGTCACTACTGCAACAGCATAAAAACTATATGGAGATTGGAGAAACTAATTTGTACACAATGCCTCCAACAAACAAAAAGTACCACCGGCAAATGAGATATCGCCAAGTTCGTACACTCATGAAGTACATTATAAGTTAGATAGGGCTAACTCGATGTACTAACTTGAATTAACTCCGTTGTAGGAAATGGCTAAAGTCTTCAAGTAAACACATATAAGAAATGAAGTTTGTATAATGAACACTCGCGATATAACCGAACTTGTAAGTTGCATAGTTTGTACGCAGCGCTCATAATATTGAATATTAGCTTGTTCCCATACTCTTGTTAGGAAGGAACAATGTCTAAAAGAGATGCCTGGAATAGTTTCTTACGAAATGTAGAGTATGATGAGAAGATGCTTCGGAAAATATGATGTAAGTTTGTCAAATATAACACAATGCAACGTTAACTTGTAAAATGCCTTTAGCATTTTAATTCGGTCATAGTTAAGGATCGCGATTAAAAGTAAAAAAAGTCCAAGAGTATATTACAACCTACTTCATTACAGATTACTTCATTATAGAGAATTTATATCTCAAATATGTAATCCTCTTTAAACACAACCGTCAAGCTTGGTTAATTGTGTCACAGCAAATGTGACACGTTATCGCTAGTGTGTGTTTCCAACTGCAAGCTGTAAAACATTCCGCTGCATTGACAAAAATAACGAAGACGGTTATTGTTTTTTCGAATGGCAAGAAATAATTATATATGTTGCCAATCGTCGCTATCTGGACACTGTGCTGTCACTTTGTCGTATACATAAAGAAACCCACCGTACTTTCTACCGACATCTAAAATTACTCGTATTAAAAAATAAAGTACCTTCATCTTAAGCTTCATCTTTACTTTCTTTCGACCCGTTTAACTTTTACTATTTTAATGTGACGTTGAAATAATGGTTTTTGTTTCTAACTCCTACCTATCTAGACAGTTTGACAGACTCGGAATTAAACGAAAGTTGTTGACAAAAATGTGACACTTCCACGAAATTTTTGCTTGTTTTGGATACTTTCAATGGAAAATAAGAAAATATTTTCACAGACGCTTTATTTCTAAAGTGATGACGCTTTTGGCTGACGCGACATAAATGAACATGTAATCGCGTATCTCTGTCCAGGTCAAGTATTATATTATCCTATGTTTAAATTGATATCTTACAACAGTGCTTTATTTTTTATAAAAACGGATGGAAGCCACAAATCAAAACGTACATAATATTATGAATATCTCGCCGCCACATCAACTAAACAAAATTATTTTTTTGCTATTTTATAAGAGCAGTCAGAAGAAAGTATTATATCATACAAAAGCCGGAACATTATCTTCATAAACCCCACAATATAAGCAACAGGTAAGGAAATAAACATTGTTTTCTAATAAATATTACACAGATACTGAAGTTTCCTAAAACACCATAGAATATTCATCGAAAAGATCCAAGCGCGCTGCTTATTCCTCTGTTTTTACGATAACAACGACTTTCACTCAGACTTTATAAATAACTCGTAAGTTGTAGGGCGCGTTACACTCTACAAAATTAATTAATACTAATGAATGTACTTAGTGCACGCCGAACAATAAGACGGGATGATAAATCAGTAGTGCAACTCCTACATTACGCTATTCACAGTCAAGATATTCGATTTTAGAAAGTATATTAAAATCTGGCAGAATATAATATTTTCTTTATAAATACTGAACAGCAAATCGGTTATGTAAGTCTTTAAAAAGAAATACGCCTGTATCTCTTGAAAACGTTACATCAATTTGAAAATAATTTTAAGGATTTACGTTAAGGAGAATTAATAATTCCCATCCAGGTCTATAGTGATTATAAAATATGATATGTGTAAAATGTACAGGAACTTAAAAAGTACCTTATTCATTAATTCTACTTAGGTGTTATTCCGGCCAGTGTCAGATTCTGCCTTCTGGCTGAGTCTCTATTTCGCCCGGTCTTCGGCATCTTTAATAATAAAGCCATTGACTCTCATATCTTCCTTGACGACATCAAGTCTACGCTTCTTTAGTCTACCCTTCGGTCGAACTTAAAAAGCACCTATCTTATTTTAAATTTAAGGGTTGTGAAAGAAAAACTAAACAATCCAACTAACACATAGCTAAACTTTTGAGTTTTAATCAAAACATTTGACGTACTAATTTTAAATTATCCCTAAGCAATTAATTACGAGTAAAATAAAAAAAAATTGAAAACAATCGTCGTAACATACAACTATACAATTATTACTATTACCAGTACTTTGGTAATTACCCCGGCTTCGAACACATTCGAAATAATTTCAAACAATACAACATTAATGACGCAGACGCCCCGTTAGTATACTGCGAATTCGTTTTACTGTGGCCGTGGAATACTATTCTCCCTTCCCGGATTATCCCTGGGGAACAGTTTAATTTCTTCTCACTGAATATAGCGGCATTATGTTAAACAGTTACTTGTACGTAAAGGGGATTGTTATGAAAACGGTATAATATTTTCTTTGCGTTTTGTATACTTTGTGAAGGATTATTATTTCAGTGCAGACCTGCCGTGTGCTCGCGTAATTGTTTTTTAATCTTTATCTTTCATTCGCACTCTCACAAGTTTTTCTAAGCATACTAATAGCTTCTTTTTAACGCGTCTTTGTGAATAGTGTTGAAAACATTTGCATCACAACCAGGTCACCACAGTTTTTATAAATTATAATCATATAACATTATTTGCCTTTATAATTGTTGAAATGAGAGCTTCAAAACGTTCTATAAATTATCGTCTTCACATATTATTATTATTAGCCCATATAATTGTTGAGATTAGAGCTTCAAAACGTTCCCGTACACAATATGACACTTATTGAATAATTAAAATAGTAAGGCGTAACTGCAACTGTAGTAACTGCCTCGGTGGCGTAGTTGTATTACGGTACGGTTACAAAGCTGAGGTCTCGGGTTCGAATCCCGGGTCGGGTAAAGTGATATTGGATTTTTCTATTCATTATCAGCCCGGAGTCAGCAATTTGTGCCCGATATGGCGATAGGCTCGCCCCCTATCACATCATGGGACGGAACATGTAAGGCGAAATGTGGGTGTCCTAGTGGCGCCTCTGCCTACCCCTTCGGGGATAAAGGCGTGAGTTTATGTATGTATGTATGTAAAATAGTAAGAATTAATTCAATCAATCAATCTTATTCTCGGATTACCAAAGGCTTCATATTTCGTATCTCAACTCTACATTTATATCTCTCTCCTTTCACCAACAATTTCTAAACTTAAAACACACCCACATGACAATAGATAAATACGTCTCAACGTAAAGATTTTTAGATATTCAAAGAACCATTCAACTTACTCTTCAACACTTCCAGTGAACCACTCAACAAATAACATCTAGCCAGTATGAAGCACGTGCCGGACATCATTCTTCTCCACGTTGCCAGGAAGTGACTAACAACCCATAAAGCCACAAAGCGCAGGTACTTAGACTACCACAATTTACACAGACTGTTTTGCTGTAGCTACAGTTCGTTTTGAAAAACATACATACATGCATAAACTCACGCCTTTATCCCAGAAGGGGTAGACAGAGTCGCCAACATGACACCCACATTTGACGCCCTTCATGTTCCGTGTCATGATGTGATAGGGGGCGAGCCTATCGCCATATCGCCATATTTTGAGAAACAGCTATTTTGTTTTACATTTCCCAAGTTAATTACATTTATACTATTACAGACCGGTGATAGACATACCTCCTATCATATTTTAGAGTAGAACAAATTTAGATCTCTAGTGGCACTTTGACCTACCCTCTCAGAGGACAGGCGTGAACGTGTGTAAATTTTTCTTCCATACTTTTTTATTCAACACGCACACGTTCCGAATTCTCAAGCTAGTACATCAGTCTTGCATATCAAAACCGCAACTAAGTCCCCCAACACTGACCCAAAACTTATGTTTATTAATAAATTATATTATAATTGAATAGATAAGTACGACATTGAGCTCGTAGAATCTGTGTATTTTAATGTGCCAATATCGAGTAGTAAAACTTAATTTACGACGCTCTTGGACATAAACAGTTGGTAATATTCGCAAAGGCGTTTATTGTGTTTGTTTAGGTTTCATTCGTTTATGCTTCGACGAAACTGAACGCTAATATTCGATTTCTATGAAACATGTGTTTGTATTTGAATAATAAAAGGTTCATGAAGTTTTTGATAGAATATTGAAGTATTGGAAAAATTGTTGCAAAACTGAGTTCATAGAAAGCTTAGTTACATAAAGTAATACCTCAGTTACCGCCTTCTTACGCCGCCTCTATCTTCTTTTCTAAAGGCCAAATATTCATGCCTAATATTTTCTTAAGAAGCATGAAATTTAATCGTTATTTTTCTTCTACATACCAAATATTACAAAATGCACAAGACATTGCACAACCGTAACCAAATTATGTAAAGCAATCAACCCGTTTTAAACACACCGACTTCATAAATCACTTGGGGTACAATGAGCCCTGAAAGTGGCTGAACATTAACACCACGAAGCACGGGTCAGCTTTTAGCGGGAGCAAACATTACTTAGCTGTCATCCGGGTGTTGACTTCGGCGCGGAGTAGGTTAGCGTCAACACCGAACAAACAAATGGACACACGTCTCTATGTATACCCAATTGTTTGCTTCTACCACGTCTTGGTCACAAAGATCCATTACTCATTTTAGAGTTTATGTTTGTTCTGTTTCTATTTATTTTGAGCAAAAAAGTATGGAAAAATAATATGAAAAGTTTATTATTAATTTAAGTTTATTATTAGATATGCACATAATTACATGCCGCTACTGTTTTGTATTTAGATATTTAGATAAAAAACATCTCCAAAATTTCCAATTTTCATCGTGAGTGGTTAAATTATATTTCTTTATTATAGTCTGACTGACTTGAGAACAATAAATAATATTGTGATTATAAGGTATTTTCCGGAAAGCCTGTCTAGTTAGTCTATATTCTTATATTTAATTGATAAATACGGATGCTGAGACTAAATGTATTAATTGAAATAAAACTATTTTATACGGATTTTATCGCGATTTGGTTTAATTTTACATTTTTTAACTTCCCGACGTTTCGATTACTTTACAGCTTTCGTGGTCACGGGGCGGACCACTACAATCGCGATAAAATCCGTATAAAATAGTTTTATTTCAATGTGTAACATTCGCGCAAATCTAAGAAACCATTATAAATGTATTAAGCTTTGTAATTTGTACGTTATACGACACCTCGCCCCTTCTATTGTCTTCTTCGGGTGAATAATGAGTGCATCGACTCCATCTAATCCTTTGGTAGAGCTGTTTCATTGTTCTATTATTTACTTATTAAACGACTGCCTCGGTGGCGTAGTTGTATTACGGTACGGTTACAAAGCTGAGGTCTCGGGTTCGAGTCCCGGGTCGGGCAAAGTAATATTGGATTTTTCTATTCATTATCAGCCCGGAGTCAGGAATTTGTGCCCGATATGGCGATAGGCTCGCCCCCTATCACATCATGGGACAGAACATGCAAGGCGAAATGTGGGTGTACTAGTGGCGCCTCTGCCTACCCCTTCGGGGATAAAGGCGTGAGTTTATGTATGTATGTATGTACTTATTAAATTAAATACATTATTTTCTTGTTTTGTAGAAACTTCAAACTAAATAATGAAACATATTGAGGTAGGAAATAGAAATATACTGAAACGAAAAAGATTTGAACGTACATTATGTTTTTATTAATCTTTTGTTATTCATAGATATTTAATTTGCAAAAGTTCACATTGAACTGTTACCCAACACAGAAAACTCCAAAACAAAATCATTTTGCCATAATTTTACACTACAGAAATTTTTCCCTTTTCAAACGTAAAACGGTTTCAACAATTCAAGACCGGATTTGGACTTCAGTACACCGCATGACTGGACAAAAGATCACTTATCTATTGGAAACTGCACAATTGCTCGCAGCCACATTCTTCTAATACAAAAGTACTCGTAACACGTACCAAGCCCTTCTCGTCATCCCTTCAGCGCCAAATTGAGTTACCCAAGTGAGTTAATAAAGGCCTCGGCGTGTTTCGAATCACAATTGCAATAATACCTACTTTGATATATACTGTATCGGCCCGTATTCAACCTGAGCACGGGACCTCTATAACTAAGAGGTTGATAGTAATGGCCGACACACATGTTCAAGTGCATTTGCGCAAACGCGAGTTTGCATCAGTCTCCAATCGAAAATTGGTACGATGTTTGCGCAGTTATTTGCCCACACATTCCAGTATACTGGTGCAAACTCAGATTTGCACAATTACTTAGTTACCTGTGTGCCAGCCATTAGGCTACAGTCCACCATGCTGGCCAAATACCGGTTGGCGGTATTTACATACCGGGGAAAATTTTGTAAGACTCATGGGATGAAGGTTTCCTCACAATTCTTCTTTCACTACTATAGTGGTAGTTGACTTTCTTTACCCACATGACACTGAAAAGTCAGAGGAGTGCCCTAGGATTCGAACCTGCGACCACCAAGAGACCGCCACGCACTTTTACTTTGATAAAAACCTGCTGTAAATAAGAAAAACCAACGTACTACAGTTTAGACCTTCGTCCGATGCAAAGTGCTCCCTTGATGGTTATTAAATCAGGGATTTATAGGGTCCCCGATCACAAATCGCGGAGGAAGAATTAGCAGGGAACTTTAGAGATAAGAATAGGAATGGAAAGGACTACGGCTGACGGATAGACAAACGGCTCCTTTGACAAAAGGCTTTCGGGCTAAAAGATCAATTAGTACTTTGTTAATATGGGGTATCTAATTTATACTATTTTACGTATCATTTGTGATTACATATTGCGTAGATTTAAACTAAAATAAATTTGATGTTGACATGTTTTGTACGATCTAGAGATAAATCTTGGGAATTGTCACTTCGTTTCAATTATATAAACTAAAATGCTATAGAATTTTATTGATAAAAATATTGAGCATAAAAGTTATAAGAAGCTGGTTTATTTATAAGGAAATTCTTATAAATTGCAACCATCCGTCATGCCATGCAACGAGAGCTAATACAAACATTGTGGGTCTTAACACGCGCGCGGCGCCGCGATAATACTGTGTACTCGACTTTACCACCCACATGTATAGCGTACTAAATGTTAATGTATTGGGTAAAGGGCTTTTAGTTAATATGTCAAATTGATTTATCCGCATAATGCCAATGCATAGGACGCCAGTGCCGTGGACGTGGGTCGTAATTCAACTCCTCTCAATGTATAGAGGCTCGAGTCCTGCCATGAAACGTATATATAACAACAAGTACATAATATAAAAAAATTGTAAAGTCTCAATCATCTGCCTAAACACTCTAAGGGGTAGATATAAGTACCGCTACTGGCACCGACATTTCACCGAGATTATTTTCATCCCAAGATGGAACACGATACGACACTATCGCAATGCGGGTCACAAGTACCATTTTCAGGCAACTCATATTTTGTTTAAACTTTACAATTTACACAAAGTAGTAGTCACAGCATGGGATTTCCTCCAACGTCTCCATGGTTGACAGCCCTAACATGTGAGCTGACTAGAAACAAACACGCAATTTGAAAAATCAAGCCAGTGTCAGCGTCCTGTTTGCACCTCCACCTATCCCTCTTGGGAAAAAAGGCGTGAGTTTATGTATGTTTGTATGTATGTAAGCCAGTACCAATTGTTTCCAAAAGTACATTGCCTTCCTAACCCGCTCTACAACCCAATTCTAAACCACAATTACAAACAGTCCGACATCTACTAGACTTTAAACACATGTTCAAATTGTACCCTAATCACACGGAGGGCACGCAGTCGTAGTTTCACTAAACAGTGAAAGCGTCTGTTTTGTTTATCCATTGTTCCGCAAACAGCAGAAAACGGGGTTGTAATTAAAATTAAATTAGCTATCCATCCAACAGCGCAACTGCTTCCAATTACAAGACAACCTACAAGCAGTTTATTAAGCCTTTCTGCAAACCTCGGTGCGAACTCCGCCTAATAACGTGGAGGAGTTCGCCAAATTAATTTCAAACCAGTGCATCTGCGAAAACTGACACTAAAGCCAATTACAGCCTGATAAATGTATCGAGCTTCTTAAACGCGCTCTGGTACCATTTGACAAACCTTCAACGGAGAGTTTACGAGGGTCGTTAGTAAAATGTTGGGTAATAAAATTTGTTTCCAGTCTAATTAAAGAGAGTCTCGAAATTTAAAGTAGAAAAACCGCCTTTAAAATATAATTTTGAAAAACGTAGACATTTTTATTTTTATTTATGGCCAGAAATTATTATTTTTTACGTTGAAAAATTAGCGATAGCCTATTTGATAACGGATTGGATTGTCAAAGGAGTCAGAGGTTAGAGGTCAACGAACACATCAGATTTTTCGAGGTTGTGTTGTTGCATAATACAGGGTGATATCGTCATAATATGGTTCACCGATTGTACTATTAAATTTTTATTGGTAATATATTGCTATGTAACTTGATATGAACAATAAGAGTATAAATAAAATAAATGGTATTTAATTTGACCCGCATTTTTCTCATCACTCCAAGTAACATTATATAAAATTTGAGAAAAATCTTTGATGTTTATTTACTAGGCCTGAAACCTTTACAATCGTGCAAGAGTGGGACTCTTGCTAAAAATATATTTAGTTTATACATTTATTCACAGCACATCATCTATTCGAAACATCTAACACAGCCAACCCAAAAACTTATACAATTTCAATTAGCAGGCCATATATTTAAGTTCATTAACTTAAAAATATGAAGCACGTTATGAGGTCAAGAATTATAAGAATTTATTAAGCCTTTACATTTTCATTAGTCTGTGTTTCCAGCCGATGAAATCTGTGATAAATATATCGACGTCATCACGCTATAATATAAAACAAACAAAGCACAAATTATGGCTTATACACAAGTATGAAAATCATAATCACAACACGAAATTTTCTTACTTTCGTATTTTTAGACATATTACAAAACAGCGACGTTTGTAAATCTTACGCGCTGTTACGTTATACCGCGGACTATACAATGCGTCTTCGACATATACATATTTATATACTTAATACGGCCACTTTACTTTTTATTGGAGCATGGCTTTTACTCCGGTTGAAGAAAAAAATTACGAAATATCTTCCGGTCGGTTGACTTTACTCCTCCCAAGAAAATACAGAATACTGGGCTTTTACGTTAATTTTCGAATCGAAGACTCCAATAATGTCTATTACCGAATATGATATGCTCCAATGAACCAGAGACTGTAAACCTCAAATATTTGTGTTCTGATACAATTCTGATAATATTACGCTATATTTTATCGTATGATCTTCTCTACCAGTTAATTAACAAAACTAATACATAGACATTTTATCACGAACAACTAAGATACAGTTTTACCCGAATAAATATTTCTATAAAAATAATGACTAGAAATAGTTAGGAAAAGTCATAGACGCCTTCAATGTTCATGTAATTCCTGCCTCAAACCCGAAAGAACCACCAATACTTGAAGTTTTCCGAGCCACCCATTCCACCCCAACACATAACTCTTAATACTTCACGTATAATCTCATATAGCAGCCTGTCACTGGGTATCGAGTACGTGAAGCGAACGCCGACGATTTAAAACGACTAGCGGCGCCGTATCAGCGCGGATATCCGCCGGGAGCGAAGTTCGGGGCAAAATTTCAACGGCCAAAGATAAGCAATCCAATACCCAAGTTTCATTTTAAAAAGATACACGGTTTGCGGGCCCGAACCTATTTTGGCAAACTTCGAAAGTCCTTCGATTGATTACGTCAAGTTTCTAAAATTAATATATTTTGACGGTATTAACCGCTTGGCATTTTTATTGCGGACCGGTAAACAATAAACAAGAAGGAATAAGAAGTTTAAGTAAACAGTATACTTCAAAAACTCATCTCGCCCCATCATCCGTCCGCGCTTGTTTCTAAAGATTTCGCGTCTCGAAACAGTTAATGAGTAAATTCAAGTGCTCTCAAATTAGTTCCTACAACCACGTTTGAAATTAAAATCTGCAATAACATTAAATGAAAATTCACTTTTGCGAAACGCGATGTAATTATATTGTGGCTGTAAAAGTTGGTGCACAGGAAACAAGTAGCACCTCAGGTATTCAATTTATCATTCGTACACACGAACACTGAAAGTGAGGAATAATTTCAAATTCATTCCTACGAGTTCCATTTACGTCATGTTACAAAACGTTAAATCAGGTATTTAGTCATTGACTTATATTCTACCGATAGACGAGACACGTCAAAGAAATAAAGCGCCCCCGTATTTTAAAAGCACACTGCAATATTACATCACTTACCTGGTATTTAATTAAAATATTGTAACTTCAGACGATTTGCTTTCGGTTTGACGGCGAAACATTCATTTATTGCTTTTAAACGTATGCGATAAGGCGTACTGCACTGTCACTGTCACGAAGCAAACTGATTCATGTGCGGTACATGCACCGCAAGTAGGTGGGACACATTTTTTGTACTGAATGTCTTATCTAGTGTAACATTGATATCGATGTATTTAGTAATATCATTCAAAGTTAATCATCGCTTGCCTCAACGGTGAAGGAAAACAACATGGTAACCTACAAATTAAAATTTCTCAGTAAAGAATACAAAGAATTTATTTGAGCACTAGCAAAGTGCATTTTACTATAAAATTATATATATCTTTCGCTTAATAAAAAAACATTTTAATATAAGTTAAATAATTGTTACCGCTAACAACTAATGATTTGCACGTCACCTAACTTTAGTAGGCAGGTGGCAAACCACAGTACATCAAAAGTTGTGGTTTAAAACCACTGTCGCAAAATCAATTGAACTGTCCAAATAAAACAAACAACAACCCACTAACTTTACAACACAAATAGACGACGAGAATAGTCGGTTAACAACATCACTGGCAGTGTGTATCTAAATTTTTAATTGGCGTCTCGCAAATCGAACGTTCCGAACATAATTTCAATTGGATTCCACGAATGCAGCGGCGAAAAAATACGTGATTTACCATCAAAACGTGCACTGTGCCGTGTTCATTACGCTTTTTAAGGGATAAGCGCCATTGTGACGGAAAAAGGCGACACGTGACTCGGCCGCTCCCAAGTAATACCGATTTCACCGAACGGAAAATTTCGACGTGTCCACAATACATTTTACATTATATCCCGGTCGTTGGATGTCATAAAAAGAAGAATATGAGGCAGAACACAGGCTGTTTCGAACACTTGGCCGCAAGTCGTCCTTGTTCTATTTAAGCCGTGGCCTATTTTATGTCAGTTTAGTTTTACTGTTTGTAACAATAAAGTTTTTATATTGAATGACTTGGTGAAAGCTAAAAGTCGAAATATTTTATAACATTAACTTTGTATAGTTATTGAACAACCAGAAATTCAGATGCATGTGTTAACAAAATCTTAAATTCAATATAATAGATACAACAAAGATCTTCAACCTGCAGTACCAACATTCTTAGATTCTCTTATCAGTTGGTTTTTACTTATTCAAGTATAGTTATTAATTACTAATAGCCATACCAACGCTAAAAACAAATTAAGCAATACTGGCTGTCCGAAGCACTTACGAAATGAATAGTAAATTTAAAAGCCATTTAAAAATGAAATTGTTTCAGCATTTGACATCGCTTTCGAGGGCTTAAAGCTTTTAAGCTGCCATCGCAAAAAACGCAAATTAAATCAACATAAAGTAGCTACGCATGTTATAAATAATGCGGTCATCAAGTCTTTGCTAAGAGAAAGGTTACTTAAAATTTCAGACGCCAGGGGTGAAATAAAGGAGTCGGTGAAACCGCTGGAATTTCGGACCCGTGACGGAGTTCGTCACTTTGATAATTATTATAAACTTGGACAGCACTGACTATAAAATTAACCTTAACCATGATACGCTTACGTTTCCTACATTAAGAAAGAAAGAAAGAAATAAAGCTTTTATTTATGACAAGCAGTCAGTTTACGGGTTTTCTACCATCGTAGGTCGCCATTCAAACGGCTACAATATCGTACCATCGACATGTTTGAGGCATCCCTCCTTTCATTAGAGAAATAGTCGAATAAAAACACGGTAGCTAAAACCCAGCGCAGAGATCATGTGAAATACATTATTCATTTTCCCGGATTAAAGTGTCACGTGCCCCCACAATGCATAATCATGTCATTTCAAAAAGAAAACTAGATTACACGCCTGATTTCTGCCCTTCCCAGCTATGTCTGCGAATTATGTTAATATTCACGGAAAATTATAAAGGCGCCCGCAATTCCACTCATAGATGTAATTGAAACTGGGGTGAGACAGCCTTTTAAATTTTCATACAATTGTTAATTTATCATGTTGAATGAAGTACAGAAATATCGCATTTAAAATTTATTTGCAAGACCCCTTATTTAAAGATTCTGCGTTTGCTCCCGGTTTTGGGACAGTGTACCCTTTTATTTCAAAGGATTGCTAAAAAGTAGTAATAAAAGAGTGAATAAAATTTAAGTTTTAATATTTATTGTGATCCTTCGTTGATAACTCAAATGGCGAATATTTAATACTGTTGATATATATTTCGCTATGGGGTATTTTTTTTTTGTTGATTTTGACTACTTTACTATCAGCTACTTTTAGTCCATACTGAAACCACTTAGCTTAAAAAAAATATATACTTCACGAAAACCTCCAAAACATACAGCTAATAAACAAACTCAGATAGACACAAGTTCCCTTCAAGAAACCACAGGTAAATCTAAGGAAATCTCAAAGTTGGCAACTGGAAGGCGACCACACATACCATGCGGTGTGGACTGTCGCATACACAAACGGTATCCAGTTCGGCTTTGTGAGTGGTGTAGCCAAACTAAAGTTTTACTTCGGTTACTGGATTGCTGGCTGTAAAGTTTACTCATATCGCACGTACGTGACCAAATGGAATAAATAAGGCTTTGCCAGGCGTAACGAAGACAGCTGTGTGAAGACAATTTGCACGAAACTTGTTGAATTTTAAAACATGTAGTTTAAAAGTATGAATGAAACTAGTTATGTTTTTAAATATTATTTATTTCTAATTCTCACAATAATGTTTTGTTTAGCACAATCTTTTCAGCATAATCTTCCGAATCGTCTAGAAACTTGGAACAGAACATGACGACTTCCATCCCCTGTGGTACAGTACCAGATGATATTTCATAGTTATAAATTACGATTTCTTCTAAGTAAGCTAGAGTAATTTTAGCTAGAATAATGTTGCTGTCAGAAACTTTTCGCGGTTAAGTGCTGTATTATTACGTACTTGCTCAAAAAAATGATTTGACACAAAAGGCCTTATTTTATAACAGAGGTAAGTATAGATACAATTTGCAGAAATAAAGGACAATTATTAACGAGCATTTAAATTCGTGATTGTTTAAGCAATATGGAAAAATATGATGACAAAATTACCTACATCTCAAGCAACATTTCAAGCTTCAGAAATGTCAATTATAACTCGCATCGTAAATACGAGTACAACTAATGAATTAATTAAATATTTAAAATTCAATTCGAAGTTGAACCAAAAGCTAGCAATGGATTTGAAAAATAATCTTACGAATACGCAGAGGATTACAGTTTTCAAAAAATGATAATGAATCAACATTTTGACGAACGCGATTGTAATAAAATGCTTTTGTTGCATCCATTGATAACTATTGTCAGTAAGCCGATGCTTAAAGGTAGAACATTTATATATACATATTAACAACACTCAGGTGGTATGATATATCGTTGGCAAACATAATTTCCAAACAATTAATTTCATAAAGCTTTATTCAAAATTTCGCATGAACTGAACAATACTTACGTCATAATTCATATCTTAAAGTGGGTATTGCATTTAATGGACCGATACATTTAACATGATTTATAGTGCTATTTACGTGTAACAAGAATAATTTATATAGGTAATTCAATTTTGTATACATTGCCGACTGGGTATGAAGCTAATTTAATCGACGGCCTAGTAACAGTTTACATGGATTACGAAACAAGATAAATTACAATTGGTAAGACTGCTGTATACAGTTGCTAAATTATCTTCATAATAGAGAAACCCTTGTTAGATAGTAGATAGAGACGTAATTAGTTTAGTATACATATTTTTAATGTGACTAACTTTGATATGATGGGATGTTTTACTTTGCTAGCGTCCACCAACCTAGAGATGGAAAACCGGCCATATCGACTCACGCAAATGTGTCGCGTTTCGGGCTCTGTCATTATACGTAATATTATATCTGGTTTCGATATCAATTCGTTTTTTAGTTTCAGACTGACATAATTGTGCCGAATTGTGCCGGTTTATCCCTCGCTAATACAAATGTATTGCACTGCATTGTAAGCTATTTTTCAATACAAAAAAAAACCTACTTTATTTTAATATTATTCCCCAAGGAATGCCCACAGTAACACTAAAGTCATGTCATGTCGATCTTCGAATCGAGGAATCAGTAGGCGTTTTCCCAACAGCCTCTAATTTGTATTCCTGATTTGGTAGCCGATTCCCTAAAGTATTCTGCCGAGAAAACATCGCGACAAAATTATCATATAATTTCTATATAATAAATATGCTTATCACAGCCAAAACCTTTGACATTTGAAGACGATTTGTTATAATAGCTTAATATAACTTTTCTTATAGTACGAAAGATTTTTACTACAGTCAATGCGTACCTACTGTTCTATTATATCGGTAACTTTATCACTCATTGTCATTTTGTCAATAATTTTGAAAAGAAAAGTGATATTTTAAACTGAAATAATGCTTTCTTATCTTAAACTGACTGCTTCATGTAATATTTTATGTACCTATATATTACATTAATAAACACCAATTAATTCCACCATTTCTCCCATACGCATTTTACTTGCAATATCCGGCTTGAATGAAGCGTCTATGAAAGCGACCCGGACAGACTCGCTCAGGCATTTTTAACGGCCGCTCGATGCGTCGACGGTGTTTACTTTTCCTAAAAGCTTTGCTTCAACGACGGAAAATTCTGCGTGAGGCTAAAGGGAATTTTGATGGTAAAGTCAGCCGGGATCAATGGGCGCATGTGAAAGGACAAATTTGCATGTATTCAGGTGCGTATAGCGGATCAATTCAGCGAAATACATGCAATAGGAGTCGCTATAGATGTGGATGCTTCAGAAATTTCTAAGATAAGATATTTGCTACTGCAAGGAAGGTCCACAGAAGTATTTAGAACCTAGGATAACTACGAAAGACTTTTTGGTCTCACAATACACAGTTCAGAAATAAATAAATATGCCTCTCAAACATTTACCACAGAACAATATATTAGATTTATAGACAAAACATGGTTTAAAATAATTGTGACATTCTCTGCGTTGTATTGTGGCTCAAAATGTAATTTTGCTCAAGGCTAGAACTTACTGATTAAAAACCAAGAACATGCTCTTAAAATAAGTGTTTCCAAGTAACGTGCTCGTTATAATTGGATCAATAAAGCCAGATATTTTTTTCTAATAAATAATAACCAAAAACGTTCATTAAAGTTTGTACGGGTTCATTAATTATTTACATGTCTACTACTCGCCTCTACAGATTACAATAATATTGAAAATATTTCATGCCGGTGTCGCTGTGTTAAAATAGTAATAAATAATAATGATTGTAAGTGGTTTCGCATCGAGAGCGAGGCTTGACGTGTTCCATTAAAGCATTGGGTAAACAAAATGTATTTTTATATTTCATACAAGTATGGAGTTTCGTTCAAATATTAAAAATATATTTTTGCATTACTTTTTTCGATATGTTATAGATATTGCTGTTGTTTATTTTGTGTTTACTGGTGTGAGTTGAACATTTATAATACCTAGTTGTGGATAAGAATAGTCATAAATAGGACCCATACGGGCAAAGAGTAAAAGACAAGGCTACACACAGTTAGTAGGAATATTACAATACTTAAGTACAAAAGTAAAAAAAGATGATCACAATAAGATATTACAACGAATAAATACATTACCGCACATTATACAAAAAAAAAACGATACTTATGTAGACTTTTCCCCACCAAACAATAAACAAAACTAAATGTATCAAACACAATTGCGTCACCCCTATACTCGTTATGTATGGTTCGTCAACACCGCGAATCTCAAATTAAAGAACTTCCCTTTTGTATCGAGTTTCCTTTGTTAGAAGTAATCAAACAGTACGCATTTGGGCAACAATCCTCTGGGAACAGTTCACACTGCAAAAATACATTCAAGCTAGTGAAACTGTTTCGAAACAATTTTCATTAACCCAATATGAACAACTCGATATTTCAATATGGAATCGGAGCTTTATGATAGTGGTTATTGTTTCGCTTTACATAGAGGTTTGCTTTTGTAAACAGTAAAATAAAATTTTTATTTTCATCTTCATCTCTCTGCCTGTACTGTTAGTCATTAAGCACATACTTTAACGGTAAATGAAAGCATTGAGAGGAAATCTGTAAACCACAGAGGTATTTTGAATGATTTGACAGCCACCGTGGCGCAGGTGGTTAGACGCCGCCTGTGAAACAAGAGGCCGCGGGTTCGATCACCTCACCGAATCAAATGTTTGTGTGATCCACAGGTATTTGTTTTGGGTCTGGGTGTTTGTGAGACCAAAAAGTCTCTTATAGTTTCTGATACCCACGACACAAGAATCGATCTTAGTGTGGGGTCAGGACTGTGTATGTGACGGTCGGGTGTATTTATTAATTTAATTATATTTTATGAAATGTCCATTTCATTTCGCATTTCCATAGCTACCTGTTGCGGGCATTGTTTCATAGTGGGTTACTAGTGACTGGATGATGATGGTGTAAAGTCAGCTAACCCTAATTAGGTCGGTGTGGTATACTTTGCCCTAAGGAATTTCAATCGAGTTCTCGATTCATAAATGAATCCGCTATTCAGCAGTCTCACTTTTCGGTATCACACTCACTTAGACCCGATATAAATACCGGTGGATCACACAAATATTATCATCATCATAGGCCTACTGTAGTTAGTGCCGCTCATTTTGTTTGTCTAATTTTACTGTATTAGTTATACCTCTCCACTGAAAATATGTATTATTATTATAGAATTCACTTGTCCATCTTCAGCTGACTA
This sequence comes from Deilephila elpenor, assembly GCA_949752805.1. Taxonomy (NCBI): domain Eukaryota; kingdom Metazoa; phylum Arthropoda; class Insecta; order Lepidoptera; family Sphingidae; genus Deilephila; species Deilephila elpenor. The sequence continues at coordinate 7,619,496 of OX457107.1, read as the reverse complement.
TTCAAAGGTCGTCGCTCTATCTACTCTGAAAGCATGACAGTTATAATGAAACTCGAAGTGAAGTGACAGCTTAGCTGTCGCGTTTCGTTCGGTGAGTGAGATTGCCGAATGCCCAATACCCCTCTACCTTCTACCTCTCCTTTTTTCCTTTCCACTCCTCTATGATCCAAACGTTGTGGATGGTCACGGGCAGCAGTGATCACTTACCATCATACCATCAAGTAACCTCTTATACTCGTTTGCCGGACCAATGCAATAAAAAATCTCTTAAACAAAACATTAATTTTTTTTTTTTTTTTTTTAACCTGGCACGGCATAGTGACTGCATTGCACCTGATGGTAAGTGCTAATGCCGTCCAGATAGAGTATCGAATGGTATCAAACGGTAGTCTCATACCATTCGATACAATCATGCCGGCCCACTGAGATGCCTCTTCACGCTACGGCGGAAGGACCCAGGATTATAGGAAGGAGGGAACACGTGCGATGGCAAACCGTTCCACAGCTTGACTGTACGGCAGAAAAAAGAATTAGAGAACCTTTTGGTTCGTGCCGAAATGGATTGAACAGTCAAGCTATGGCTCCGCAAGCCAGCACGCGTGGTTCTGTTAAGGAAAGGAGAGGAGGGGATTAAATTGAACAATTCCTCAGAGCATTCGCCATGATACAGACGGTAGAACACGCTTAGAGAGGCGACATCCCTCCGTAACTGTAGCGACTCTAAGTTGCCCGTAATGTCTGCATCATTCACAATGCGGATGGCCCGCCGCTGCAATTCATCCAAGGCATCGAGTAAGTACTGGGCGGATCCATCCCAGAGGTGCGAACAGTATTCCATACCCGGCCGAACCTGCGCTTTATACAAGCGGTAGAGTTGACCGGGCGCGAAAAACCGACGCACCTTGTTCAGGACCCCAACCCTGCGGGAAGTGGCAGATATTACGCCCTCGATGTGATTCCTTGGATTAAGATCACAACGGATATCCACACCAAGGATACTCAGGTCATTCCGCATTGAGAGGGGAATACCCTGAAGAATGGGGAGGGGAGAGAACGGGGATTTTTTGCACGTGAACGCACACACCTGGGTTTTCCTGGCATTGACCTCAACCATATTCCTGGAGCCCCATGTAGAAATGAGATCCAAGGACCGATTGAGCTCAATGACAAGATCCTCGCGCCCACTCATAGTGTCGACCCGGCAACCTGGGGAGCCATGGCAGTATCGCCCATGGACCGTGCTGTCATCTGCATAGCAATGAATGTTGCCAAGTGACAACATATCATTGATATGCAGAATAAACAGGGTGGGCGACAGCACCGAGCCCTGCGGAACTCCGGCATTTACCGATGTGAGCGCCGAAGCGTGTCCGTCAACGACAACACGCATTCTACGCCCATGCAGAAAGCCAGAAATCCACGAACACAAGTTGCCGGGCAGACCGTATGCCGGAAGCTTGGATAGGAAACCACGGTGCCAGATCCTATCAAACGCCTTGGCTATGTCGAGGCTCACAGCAAGAACCTCGCCACGCCGGTCTATCGCCTCACCCCAGCGATGCAGGACAAACGCCAGAAGATCACCCGTTGATCAACCGATCACAACCGTGACGGAATCCGTACTGTCTGTCACTGATCAACGAGTGATCCTCCAGGTAGCGGACCAATTGAGCGTTTATGATCCGCTCCATGACCTTACACATCACTGAGGTGATAGCGATAGGACGATAATTGGTAGGGTCTGACCGATCACCCTTTTTGGGGATCGGTTGCACATTGGCCTCCCTCCAAGATTCCGGCACAACACCTGTGCGGTAGGACACTCGGTAGAGGCGTGTCAGTGCAGGAGACAACTCCGCTGCGCAACTCCTTAAAACCACCGCCGGTATTCCATCCGGACCACTGGCTTTCCGCACATCGAGAGACCGTAGCTCACGCCGCACATCACACTGCCTGATGCGAATATCCGCCATTGAGGATCCGCAATCAGGCAGCACCGGCGGGGGCCGGGAACCACAGTCCTCGAGGCGGGAATTAGCCGCAAAGAGATTTGCCAGTAAGGCGGCTTTCTCTTGCGGCTTGTGGGCCAGCGAACCTTCCGGGTACCTCAGCGGTGGCAGTGCTGGACGGCAGAAGTTAGACTGGACGGCCCTGGCCAAACTCCAATAAGCACGACTGCTAGTTGGGTGATTGGCCAACGCACGCCCAATCCTGCAAACGCGCTAGGCATCCGCTCTAACGTAGGCCTTCTTCTTAATTAAAAAAGCTAAGTGCTTGTGTATTTTTTAATTATCTCTATTTTTAATTATTGTCTCAAAAATCCATTAAAATTACTTAATGGATTTTTAATGCTAATTGAAAACTGACGTGAACAACTTCGCTGTCAACTAAAGACAGAATTTTTAAGACACCTATTTTTGTGACGCGGCTTTAATGTCTTGCCATTGGCAAAAGACAGCTTAGAACTTTAAGGTTATGAAATTTTAGCCAACATTTTAGAATCCTTATAAGAAATATTGGAATAACCAAATAAAAACGTTAAATCTGGTAAATTTAAGTCAATGAAAATACCCAGTCTGTGTATTTAAGGAACAATATTTTGTAGTTTTTTTCATATACAAAACATATATTTTACCACGAGTATCAATATGCGTGATTTCCGAATGCATTATTAATATTTTAATTCAAAGTCAAATTATTCAATCTCTAAAACAACATGTAAATCCCTAAAATGAAATGAAATGAAATTCGTTTATTGGTCACGTAGGCAATTAAATAGCTCTTATGACAAGTCAATACACATAGTAATTATTTTCTATTTACAAGATATTCGTTGTAATATTTATATTAATTTTATTATATTAAGTATATTATTTATTAGTATTTTATGGTATTTTTCTCCTTAGGAACTACATTATTTACGTTAATCGACATACCCTCCCTCACAACTAATACACATACCCTCTTAAGTAATGAAGTTCTCACAAAGAACAACATAGTTCACAGAAAGCTAGCAGGTATCTATTAACTTAACCCGGAACGTAAACTAGCAGAAGTTACAAGAAATTTCTGGATACACACCTGGACAGAAGTTTCATCGTATTCTAACACATAGGAAGACTTGTTTAGCACGCGTAAACTCGTAAGTGAGACGAGAACGAAACTTGGTGTTTACTTAAAACTGTTGAAACTTCTTGTTATGAAGTTATGTGAAATAAAGTGAAGACGGATTTACTTACATCAAGTATACTGAATTGAAAATACTTCGCAGCCTCCAAACGTACGTGATTGTAAATGAATTGTGATATTTTTCATGCAATTTTCGTAGTAGGTTTCTCTGTTGTATGTATATTTGCAAGGTTTTTCCAAGTTGAATGAATATGTAATATGTCGCTGGATGCAAGCCATTTCCAACAGATCGATGTGAAGATCATTGGGGGAGGCCTTTGTTCAGCAGACGACCTCCTGTGGCTGAATAGATAGATATAATGAATATGAATGTAGCTTCAGTAGCGGCCGTATTTAAACAGCTTTAGTGGTTTTATTCTTGATATTTTTTCGTACTTCATACTTCAACCGTTGAGCCGCTTAAGAAATCGTGTACATTCTTATTGTACTTAAAACTCATTAAGCAATACGGAGAGAAATTTTCCTGATTAACAATGAAATGAATATAAGTTCAACTACAAACGTTCCAAATCAATGAAGAATTTGCCTAAGAATATATTATCGTTAATTCCGCGCGTTTACACCCGAAGAAATTGCAACACATTCCAACAACTGATTTCAATACCGAAACGTCACAAAAGAAATTAAATTCAGCTTTGTGCTGCACCAAACTTCAGCGCCGTGGCTCCCGCAAGCCGCAACGTTAAACATTCAATATAAAGGGGAATTGCAACCGCTGTGGTTGAAATACTTCTATACTAAAAGAAGCAGTTTATAACTATTGAAGTGGAATCGATGTGCCCGCCACAGACACGCGGCTATTCCTTCCCGGAGACAGCAAACGGTCCTACCAGACAGTTATCTACAACTTTAGTTTTGTTATAAATCTATTAGCGACGAATAAACATCAATTTTGTAAATTCTTGGAGACCGGTGTATTTGCGAGGCGAGAATTTATATCACTTGTAAATGAGTTTGAAACTTCGATGTTCTTTGTGGTAAATAGTTTCTGTTTAGAACGAGACGCAGTTGTTGTATTTCTCCACGATTCTAGTTGGTATCTGTTTGGTGTCTTGTTGAGTGAAAAGTTTTTATATAGGGTAATACGAGCAAGTGATTTATCTGATGAAGATTGACCGCTGATCATGAACAACCACAGACTTTACAGAATAATTGTGTCTTTTGAAAATTAAATATGAAATCAAGGAGGAGAAGGCATATTATGTAGTATCGTTGAGGTCTCAACAATCTCAGTGACTACATGAATCATTGATAACTACTTGATTTTCCTATCATGATTCACTGAGATAGCGGAACTCTCTAATGTGAAAAACGTATCTAGTACATTGACAGAATTATTTAAAGAAAACAAATCCACGGATTTTATTTAAATTTTATTCGCTGCCCTGAAACAACAACTTTCTTAAATCTACAATTCCAACTTAAACAAATAGAGTCGAAGTGTCGCGCAACACTCGTAAATCTAAAGATGTATGCACAGAAAAAAGACTTGTTATTAATTTTGGAGCGGTGCCATGTTGTTTTGAAAAATTATAGAGCGGGAGGAAGCGAGCTTGGTGCCTCGCCAACACCGGCGTTACTGTTACATACTGTGACAGCTCCGCCGATAAAGACTGCTGACTTTGATATACTTATTTGGAAAACTATTTTAATTTATATTGAGAAATGTTTAGTATCTCTGTCAGGAGATGGGCATCTTTTAAAACTCTTTGTCTCTTTCGAACGGCTTTTAAATTCAGTTTGAGTGAAGAAGACATAACATTCGATAACTAAAATAGGTTTTAAACTGTCTATGAATAAAGCCGTTATTCTATAGCAATTAAGAAGGTATTTTAAATATGAAAGTTTAGAATCACAGCGGATAAGTGAACGGATGCGGTCGTAACACCAAGGGTCGAGTTGATGTCAAATAAAAAAAAAAATGTGTGTGTGTATTAGTGTACACACGTAAGAAGTGAAACTTCTTTATGACATCATTTTTCGAAAAATGATCTACTATTTACAAATTTACAGAATTGGTAAAATAAAGCTAAATTAAATAAAGTTTAAGTTTAGGAGGGGGGAAATTTTTGAGGGAATTTGGGATTTCTATCGGGGCCAATTTGTAGCCCTCACCGAGACGGTTCCGAGGATACCAAGCTCGATGGGTCCACGACCTTTATTGGCCGAGATAGGTTTAGGGGGGGTGAGGTAAAAATTTTAGGTGGGAGTAGGGGCGGGGGGGGGGGTTAGGTTTCGTGGGGGGGCTATTGGGCACCTTAAAATATTTTTGGGTGGGGAAAGTTGTGGAGGGGGAATTCGGGAATTCTGTTGGGGCAGGATTGTAGGCCTCACCGAGCCGGTTCTAATGAACCCAGGGTCGATGGGTCTACGATGGATATTGGCGGAGATAGGAATAGGGGGGGTGAGGTAAAAATTTTAGGTGGGGGTAGGGGCGGGGGGGGGGTTAGGGTTCGTGGGGAGGCTATTGGGCACCTTAAAATATTTTTGGGTGGGGAAAGTTGTGGAGGGGGATTTCGGGAAGTCTGTTGGGGCAGGATTGTAGCCCTCACCGAGCCGGTTCCAATGAACCCAAGGTCGGTGGGTCTACGATGGATAATGCCGGAGATATGAGTAGGGGGGGTGAGGTAAAATTTTTAGGGTGGGGGTAAGCGGGGGGGGGAGGTTTCGTGGGGAGGCTATTGGGCACTGTTTTGGATTTAGGGTGGGGGAAGGCCAGAGGGGGGGTAAGGATCAAATTACAAAAAAGTGGGTGGGACTTAAAATTTTGGGTGGGGCTTGGAAACGGTTGGGGGTGTGGCTTACTGAAGTTGGTACTAATTTACTAAATAAAAAAAGATGGCGCGTAACGGAAGAATGTGACGCGTAACCAAAAATTTTTTCCAACCCCGATAAAGAAGTTTCACTTCAAAAAGATGGCGCGTAACGGAAGAATGTGACGCGTAACGAAAAATTTTTTCCAACCCCGATAAAGAAGTTTCACTTCAAAAATCGTGCGTAGTGGAGGCCCATTTTCCTACGTATCCCCGTGGGATACATGCATAATACGTACCTATATATGAAAAGCAATGACTTAAACCAACATTTTAAAGTTTTCTCTGGAGCAACTTTTTACCCCAATCGACTTACATTTTACAAACATCCATTTTACTTTGCTTTTTAAACGGTACTTATGTTTTTTTTTTCAACACGCACCAGCCGGTAATAGCAATATTCTTGGTGGTAGCGGCAATTATGCCAGTCTACTTGAAGCCTAAGGTACGCAGATTGACTTCGAAATGCAACGTCTTTCGTTTATAATTCGGCATATTGACATGAATATCTACAATATCCTCGATATCACTATTGCGAACATGTATTTTGCATTAATTGCATATTCATGTATTATACTATGTATATTGCTTAATTATTATACTTAAAGCTTTGTTTGCGTAATAAAAAATAAATTAAAATAGTTTATAAACACAAAGTACTTTTTGAAATGTTATTATTTCTATAACAATTCTTATGACTTCGATTCGAAGAGAAACTACAATCATGAAATCGTTTTGAAACGACACAATTCTGATACCTAAGAAGGAATACTATACTATTCTATACTACTTTAGAAATACTAAGAATATTCTCTACATTTTCCTAATACACCAAAGTTACTACAATTTATACTTGAAAGAGTAACTTTATGGATAAACTCCGAATAAACTTAAAACTTCATACAATCCTCATCTGGTGACTCTTATCCAAATCCATTTAGAGAGCAATCTATAGAAAATTATTCTTGCCTTTTTCATTTCCCCACAGAAAGGAACCTTTTACGAAATATCCGGGTGAGTAAAAGCAATAAAAGTCAAATTACTGTTCGAATCATGCATCATGAAAGTTTTGGGTTCGTGAGTTACAAATTGAATAAAATTAAGGTCAACATTTTGCCTCCTCGCGGAATGTGAGGGCAAGTCTAACTTCAAAGGAAACTATTGATACTAATGTTTCGTTTGCGCTAGTTTTGCCAAAGAGGTCAGTTGTGCAAATAGGGGATAACAATGATCTTGAAAGGTATATCCGAAGCCTGTGCCTCACAGAAATGGCTTTGATCTTGTACTTAAGGTAATGTTAATAGTTTCTAAAATATAATATTTATGTCGAGATTGTATTTTTTCAAAATGTCGCTGTGGAAATAATTTAAGGCAACTTTCTCTTTGCTAAGGATGATGAACATAATGATGATAATTCTTTCATAGATGTGATAGAGTCGAAGTAAAAACTATGGCAAATAGTTTCAAATACGTACATTACTCATCGTGTATAACAAAGTGGTATAAAACTACAAAAAAATGAAAGAATACCCTCATGAAACTAGTAATAATTATGTAACACGTTCATACAACCTGTTATCAACATGCGCTCATTTCTCTCCTCGTATTGAAAGGTAGCTCTGTCACAAACGCCGCTGATTGCATCCACCACAAATCTTCGACGGCCCAGCTTGATCGGCTTTTGTTTGATGCGCGCTCCAATGAGAATTTTAATGCATGACATTTTAAAATAGTAAAAAAAATATATGCAAGTAAGTACATTTTTTTAATGTTTTATATCGTCCATGATTTGGAATTGTGCATTTGTCGGTGAGAAATGAGATATCTGAATGATAATTGAAAGTGATAATTGTGATTAAATATTTTCAATTTAAAATGTTGCCAGCATTCATCGATGATATTATTTTTAACAAAAAGGAAAAAAAGCGACTAAAAATAAAGGCATTTTCTATTTTTATCCACTTCTCAGGACGTGTTCATTGCTAAAATTTATTGTACTCTAATGATGCCTGCCATTATTTATTTATCAATTTTTAATAATATTTCTAAGCCATTACAGATTTATCTAAAACAATTATGAAAAAATTGAGACAAATTGAGAAAATAAAGAAGGATAAAGTACAAACATACATTCTCAAATAAAAACCTTCCTTTAATTTATCCAACAAATCTTTACAGTGGAACTTTGGCTAGGAAATCTCATACATGCGTTTGTGTACATTATCTTCAGGCTTGCAGTAAATCTGGCGGGTTCACCTGCGGTCGGAACATACACATTCAAAGCAGGTTACACTTGAATTTCACTCCATTCTTTAAACATCCATTTGAATGCGGTGCATCCCTAATATTGATGTAGACTTTAACATAGGGAATTCACTTGCTGGGCAATAAATATGTAAGGTAAAGTAACACTTGTAGAAAGCCTGTTTCCAACAGTGGTTTTCCGTTGGCTGACGTGAGAGAGCAAAATTTTACAATATTATTTAGCCAGGTGGAACCCTAAGCCCGTAGTCTGTCTGGTGGTAGTACACACCATTCAATACTAGACCTATAAAAATAGACTTTGAACCTCATGATGATAACTTTATGACACAAAAGGCTAACGGCCTTATCCATAGACAGTTTTAAAACCTGTTTTAGTTATTGAATGTTTTGTTTTCTTCGCTCAAACTAAATTCCAAAGTCGTTCGAAAGGAACAAAACATTTGATAACAAAAATAGGTTTTTAAACTGTCTACGAACAAGACATTAAAATTTAAGCCGTCTCTAAACAAATGATGGGAAAATCTTGACGAACAATGAGTGTCATCTTCAGTAACAGTGTATCGACTGCTAAATATAGGCCTCCCTCAATAATGACCCTATGTAAGAAGCATACATTATACAAGCATAAGATTTTCATTGTATATCAGCTTTATTTAATCTATAAAATATGAAAACCGCATTACATTCACAATGTGTTCCTAAGAAAATGAATTTCCTCTGGAAAAAATTAAATTATAATTTCATGAGGGCCTTTACGCTTTTAATCTCAGAGGGGATGCCGGAGACTTTGTCAATATCTATGCAGCGACGCAATTTCAAATTACATCTTAAGCCACGGAATAACGTATTGGATTCTTTTGAAATATTGTTCTGCTGTATCGTACCTGGTATTAATCAATGTGCCACAGAAGTGACAGGGCATGAAATAACCTGAATTCTAGTTTCGTTTTTATTGGTGCAGTTTCAATTGGATCCCGGTGTACGCTTTTGACCATAGCCAATTTTAAAATTGATTTTTATACATTTGATAGTAACGAACATAATATTTTGACAGCTCATTGTACTTAACCAATATGAAGTATCCGAAACTGAATATTCGAATCATCAAACGTGATCTTATCCCTTTTATTAAACAAGTAATCCCTGTAATAATTTTATATTTTGTGTCATTATCAAATCAACATGACCTTATACCTATTACCTATATATATCACCCAATATTCGAATTAGCTGTTCATAGAACCAGAACATTTCAACGGAATAAGAGCACGGCCACATCGGCATACCGAACATGCCTTCCGTAGTGTATCATATTTTTTTCGGTTCCTCGCCTTCCGATTAAAGCTTGATTATGATATTATTATTATGATTCCTGTCTAACCTATTCCTTCCATAGATCTATAAAATAACATACATACATAAACTCACGCCTTTTTCCCAGAAGGGTTAGGCAGGGCTCAAATTCCTGACACCGGGCCGGTAATGAATGAAAAATTCCAATATCACTTTGCCCAACCCGGGATTTGAACCCGAGACCTCAGCGTAACCGTTCCGTAGTACAACTGCGCTACCGAGGCATTCATCTATCTATAAAGTATTTTTTTAATATACACATATACACTTAAAAAAATCTTACCCGTCCATTTCACAAATATCCAATTCTTTACTATAAAGTTGGCTACTCTTTTCTCATTTCATAGCTTTGTGCACCGCGTCAGGAGTTTATGACGTATTTTATGTAATAGCTTGCCTTCAACACCCAACGCTTTTAGTTCATATCGATTTATTCGTCGGTTTTATCGTTAAACATCGTGCGACGCCGTACCCAATGTTCACACAATCAAGATTCATTAAAAACATACCCCGGACTTGGAAAATATTGTACGTTAAAACAGAAACAGTAGCTTTGAGTTTAAAGCAATCTTAAAAACAAAGATTTATAATTGCTCCTGATATTTTAGTTTACTGTAGATTGAACGAAAGTTAGAAGTTTGATTATAAATTTATAAGTTTAGAACTTCAGGCGTTAATAGAACTATGCAAACAAAATTATTTTGTATTATAAAAGACTAATCGAGCTCAATTAGACGATTAGCTTGAATTTTTCCTTTAATTGGGTACTTAGTTTGGTAATTAGTCGTATTTTAATTTTTGTTTAGACGGAATGTTTGAATGTACTTTTACGGAGATTATCCGAGTTTAAGACTCAGGTATTTCGGACTCATCCTTTTAATACATGTACAGTCACCAACAAAAGTAGCTGAACACATTTAAAACGCCAAAAGTCATACACACATTAAGCAACAGAAGTCGGTGACGAGTGGCGGCCACAAAATTTCATGAACACCTTAAAGGTTATAAAAGTTGATGAACAGCAAAAGCAACAAAAGTTATTGAACAGCAAAAGCAACAAAAGTTGATGAACAGCAAAAGCAACAAAATTGCTGAACACTTATAAAAAGTAAGATTGCCGTAGATGTGTTCACCTACTTTTGTCGCGTTGTTATGTATTTATTTTTAAATGTGATTTCACAGTTTCTTTTTTTCTTTTTCTCTGCACTGACATATTGTATTCTATTTTGAGAAATTATTATGTTTGCAGAGTTTGTCGAGTTCGTCTGTTATTGGCAAATGTTCTTTTATTGAACAATAAATTGTTAAACATCTAATAATACGCACCTAATGTTATTGATATCGTGCTGTTGGTGTTCCAAATATAGTAAATACATGAAATAAAATACATAAATATTTATTTGGAGTGTTGTTCCGTGTATAATAAATAATAATGTATAACAATATTGGCAAAAAATTGTGTATGTATTTAGTGTTATTTCAATTTTGTTTGTACCGACTTCATGTGTACGGCTTGGGTAATAATTTAAAAAAGTAAATTTAAATATATAAATAAAATTTATTAAATAAAATAAAATTCAACAATATAAATAAATATTGTGAAAATATTATAATTTTTAAATTCTTGTGTGGCCTCCATTTGCTTCGATGACGGCCTGTAGTCGGCTTTGCATAGAATTTGCCATATTTGCACATACATCACCTCCTCTGAAGGGATCCCGCATACGTTCCACGTGCCTTATAATGCCTTCCTTTGTGCGTGGCGTGTCGGGCTCTCAGGCTTAGACAATGAGACCCCATAGATTTTCTATGGGATTCAAGTCTGGACTCTTCGGTGGGAACGGTATCCCAATAATCGCATTTTCATTATTGCAGAACCATGTTTGACATCTTCTAGCTTTATGCACGGGGCTGTTGTTGTGGACGAAGTGTATCGGCTCCGACATATGCATTCTGACCGTAGGAAGTAATGTGTTCTCCATTAAATCTAAATAACCGATGAAAAATCTATCCAAAATTTATCTTCTTGATAACGCAGATAAATACAACATTGAACTCTTTAACTATTTTTCTCATCTAGAAAAGGAAGTTTCCGATACCGTTGAGAAACAATATGGAAATATAGTATGTACGGAATACTTAAAACTAACAATAACATAAAAGATAAAAAAAAATTCAATAAACTTAAATTAAAACCCAAAACAGTTCAGTTTTTACAGAAAAGATTAGATACAAAAATAAATACCGTTGAATATCGCGAAATCAATAAACAAGTTAAACGTAGCATAAGGGATGATTTATGCAAGCATAATTGTTATGGGGCCGTTCAAGTATTACGTAAGCACTATGGGGGGGTGGGGGGGTCTTTGTTTTGCTTATTTTGGATGACATGGGGGGTAGGGGAGTCTAGATGATGATTACGTCATCGGTAGTTATTTACTTTTTTACACGAATGGCAACCCTCACACTGTCTATGCTTGAAAACGAAACGCATTTTCGGGGATTCCCGCAAATATACACGCAACGTTTAGGCACTCGCTTTAGAATCGATCATGGATTCGGGTTTCATGGACTGAAGACTGTTAATTTGAATTTAATATGTGTACCAAAAATTTAAAATAAGTTTGTTATGTTCGTAAGATTATAATATTTTTGTCCCTTACTCTATGTTGAATACTGCATCAGTAAAATCTTATCTCTATTCTAAATATGTTTTCTTATTTTTAAAATTATAATTATAACATTAAAATTATAATATAAAAAAATACATTTTTAATTGAAAAATGTTTACGTAAGCATGGGGGGAGGGGGTAAAAGCTTTGCTTACTTTTGCTGACAAGGGGGATGGGGGGGTAAATAATTGTAATAAATCTGCTTACGTAATATTTGAACGGCCCCTATCTAATAGAAATGGCCTTAAAGAAACATACACCGCTTAGGGTAGCTAAACAGGGGATATCTACAGGAAGGTGTTAGATAAATATGTAGTTAAAAGATGAAGAAGGAATTAAACATAGTAACCGCACTAAGCTTATTGAAATATGCACGAAATTTTACCAAAAACTTTATTCTGACGCTACCAAAGAACTTCAATTAGATTATTCCAGCCCGAATCCGGATACTATTCCCTACATAACTGGCTGCGAGGCTTATAAAGCTCTCCGCAGTATGAAATTCAATAGGAGTCCTGGAGAAGATGGCATGACAACTGAGGCTTTTCGAATCGGATCACCTACGCTGCTTTCTTACATAGCAAATCTATCCTTGCAACTGGGAAACTTCCATGAAATGTGCCAGTCCAACATCATTCTTTTGGATAAAAAGGGAGACAAGCTGATATCGCTAATTACAGACCCATAAGCCTAACATCACACTTGTATAAAGCGTTCATAAAAACAATACAGAATCGAATAGAGAACACACTTGATTTACTCCAACCCCCAGAACAAGCCGGTTTTCGCCCAAACTTTTCCACCGCGGACCACCTTCACACTTTGAATCAAATTATAGAAAAAACACCTGGAATATGAAAAACTATTATACCTTGCCTTTGTAGACTATACAAAGGCCTTCGACAGCGTATATCACTCAGCCATATTCCAAGCACTACATAGACAGGGAATAAATAAAATCTACATAGATTTACTCCAGCATATTTATGATCACAGCACAGCCACCATTAAACTTAAACGTACTGGTCCATCATACCATATACACAGAGGAGTAAGGGTATCGATATCGGCAGTAAGAAACTTACCAACTTGCGCTTCGCCGATGACACTATGTACTATTGATACCGATGATATACTATTTGCATCATCGGCGCAAGACCTCCAATGCATGCTTGAACCGTTAAATATGGCAAGCCTCGGGGTGGGTCTAATGATGAAACGGTCAAAGACTAAAGTCATGACAAATAAAACAAAAGTCCACATCCAAGTGGATGGAGAGGACACACTATGTCGATGAGTACATCTATCTGGGCCAGTTAGTTTCCTTCCAAGGCCGACAAGATCTAGAAATTCATCGCCGGATGGAAAATGCCTAGAAGAGCTACTGGAACCTTCCAATATCCTTAAAAAGGAAACTCATCGACATTTATAACTTGCCTATTCTACCCTACGGAGCTCGGAATTGGTCTTTGACTGAATCACAAAAGTCCCAGCTCAAGGTTTGTCAGAGAGCTATGGAGCGCAGCATCCTGGAAATAATGCGGACTGACAGAGTGCGAAACAGCGAAATTCGCTTAAAAACCGGCGTGGCAGACGTGGAAAGCAAAACAGCACTCCTTAAATAGAACTAGGCAGGCCATGTGACTCGAATGCATCCAGAGCGTTGGGCAAATATCGTTACCCAATGGATACCTGATGGTCGAAAACGCCGCGGTAACCCTAAAAACGCTGGCGAGACGACCTGGATGCTTTTGAGCCCATGTGGCCCGAAATCTCGTTAGAATGCGAATTGTGGAGGAACAGGGAGATCTTCGCCCAGTAGTGGGATGAAGTAGGTCAATTAAAAAAATATTTATAAATTTACTTTTTTAAATTAGTACCCAAACCGTACACACGAAGTCGGTACAAACAAAATTGAAATAACACTTATACATACACAATTTTTTGCTAATTTTATACATTATTATTTATTATACACGGAACAAGACCCCAAATAAATATTTATGTGTTTTATTTCATGTATTTACTATATTTGGAACACCAACAGCACGATATCAATAACATTAGGTGCGTCTTATTAGATGTTTAACAATTTATTGTTCAATAAAAGTACACTTGCCAATAACAGACGAACACGACAAACTCTGCAAACATAATAACTTCTCAAAATAGAATACAATATGTCAGTGCAGAGAAAAACCAAAAAAGAAAATGTGAAATAAAATTTAAAAATAAATACATAACAACGCGACAAAAGTAGGTGAACACATCTACGGCAATCTTACTTTTTATAAGTGTTCAGCAATTTTGTTGCTTTTGCTGTTCATCAACTTTTGTTGCTTTTGCTGTTCAATAACTTTTGTTGCTTTTGCTGTTCATCAACTTTTATAACCTTTAAGGTGTTCATGAAATTTTGTGGCCGCCACTCGTCACCGACTTCTGTTGCTTAATGTGTGTATGACTTTTGGCGTTTTAAATATGTTCAGCTACTTTTGTTGGTGACTGTACCTATATATTATGTATATACATAAGTGAAGCTAGAACGTCCTACTGACCAAAATACCGTAATATGTATCTCTATTTATTTTAGACACTGGGACAGAAGATACGTTTATTCATAATTCGCCTTAAAAACTGGCCCTTAAATTACCAAACCAAAACACAACTTACCCACAACTTAAAGTACAATTTTGATCTTTAGCAACTTTCTCATCCGAACACTCTATTTTGACAAAACTGCATCCTTAGGATTCAGTAATCACTTCCGCATGCAATTGCTCATCGACCCCGGCATTACAGCCTCCTTACAACCCAAATATGAGCGAGACAGCTTCATTCTGTATACTGTTGTCCCTTTCTACACCAGAACCTCGGAACAATGGTGGCAATAATTGCGGCGCACATTTTCCAGAGCACTGCATCCAAATCACTGTGAACAACTGCGAGCCGCTTAATTGTTATTGCAGCTGAATATATTACGCCTTTATATGTATAGTGCAGCAATCAAGGGTATTTGTTGCGGTTAGGGTGCCCGCAGACAACTTTTTGGTAGAGAAACACAAAAGAGTTTTATGAGAAACGGTTTTATTGTAACCTCCTTGGAATTGTAACATTCGGAATTCAAAATTAATTTCTAGAATTTGCCACATAGGCAATGAATAAACAAATAAAAACAAATTGAAGATGCACAATGAAGGGAATTGATTGAAGCATTGATAGCATGGTATTATAATTACATTAACTATTAGAAGATAATTGTGTTTCATCGATTTTATCAGTCAACAATCCATCTAAACTATTCTTCACTTGTCATCAGGTAGAGTGTACTGACTGCGGTGTCATATAAAATAAATTTTTTAAAATATTCTACATCATACATTTAGTACTTTTGTTGCTCTAGTGCACATTAAATATCGGAAATATGTTTCGATACTTGGAAACAGAATCAAAAAATACAGTATGTTCACCAAATATAATTCATAACTTTTATATGATACATCCACGCCGATGCACACGCGACAACAGAGTAGGGAAAATAATGAAAGGACACTGTACGGCTTTCGATTACATTATCCTGATGCATGCCATATTCCCATTTTATAATAAAGTTACGTTGAAAGCGGAAAATTGTAGGCAACATACTGTAAAAGAAAGTCATAACCGAGGCTTTTGATTTGCAACTTTTCCTGATAATGTGAAATACACGTATGCGCGGAAACGTCTGGCTTATGATAGCATTGCTTCTTCCAATTCTGCCATGGAATGCGTAAGAACTCTGCGTTCAAATTTGAAGGACATTGTAGCCAGATTACATGGCATTAGAAATTTAACACGTAATGTCTCAAGGTGACGAGCGAGTAATACTTTCCAAGCAATCTTGCAGCTTTTTGTGAAAAGGCTTGCTTTCATCAGACGATCGATCTGCTCGTCTAGTCATTCCCGACAATAAAAAAACGTCATAGGCATTTCGAAATCCAATACATACAATTCGAAAAACAAAAATGGTACTGAAATGAACTACCATCCATCAATTTTAGTCGAAAACTATCCTAAAACTGGATATGAAACTAAAGCGGTCATATTCCATTTCCCGCTTCGAGTACGCATGAAAGCCGCCAACGATAGGTTACCAACCGTTAAACCACTACAGAGTCGGCAATACCGAACCGGGGTTAATTAGCGAAGGTTCAAACAACTTCACCTAATATTTCGGTCGGAACCGAGGTCCATTCGCCTTCGGTGACGCGTCAATTTTTAATTAACTATGCACGAAAATCGTTTTAATTGCCACTATGGTGTGCTCTTTCGGGTAAAATTCCGAATTAGTTGCATTGGTTTTTATTTTTATGAATATTGTCGATACTCATATCTTTTATTTTTTGTGTAATGTTTTGTTAATCCCGGATCCGGCAAAGTGAAATTGGACTTTTCTATTCATTATCAGCCCGGAGTCAGGAATTTGTGCCCGATATGGCGATAGGCTCGCCCCCTATCACATTATAGGACATAAAATACAAGGCGAAATGTGGGTGTCTTAGTTGCACCTAAACTTGCTTAACCTTCCTGAAAAAAAAACGTGAGGTTATGTGTGTATGTATTTTCTATATTACGTAGGCTCATTTCACTTATGACATAATCAAGAGGGTAATATTTTGCCGGTCGATACAATAATGCCAACACAGAAAGAAAACATGGATTGCGTCATTAAGGATTTTGGTCGCTAATCAAATTCTAGACGATACTATTGTGAACTTAAATTTCATGTAACCCAGTCACAGCTATGTAGTTTAGCATATTTATTAATCATTCGGTCAATTTGACTAGGGGTCCATCTACGTGGTTTACGGAGAGACGTTGATTCGTTCGCGGCTGATTATTGTCAAAGTTTGCAACTTGGAACTTTGTTCAGTTTACATTCCGCAAGGCGAATACTAAAATACTGTGGGCACGAACTTCGTAAATTAAGAAAAAAACCAAGCCATTTTTAAAGTTTCAGCGGAAGTTCTATCATGGAACGTGGGTAATTAAAAACGATATGTTTCGCTGGTTTGATTAGTTATTTGCGTTCGCGTATTCCGATATCTCCGTGCGGTATTTGTACCGTATTGACACGATTGAATGTATCCAATTTGTGCTAGTTTTATTAGTGTTGGAGTGCTTTTTATAAAGTAGACGGATAGCTTAATAAATGCTATATGCTGGTTGAATCCAAGAATTTGCAAGATGGTGTTTTATTTCTTTTTATCAAATTGCTTCAGTTTATTAGTTACCAAACCTCGGCACTATCCGAAATTACAAATCACATTATGCCTGATTAGGCATGCTAACATAGCTGGTTAGCTAAAACCAAACCAAAATTCGACAAATACTCCAAAGCTTAATAGCGTAGAAACTACAAATAATATACATATATACATACTTTTATCTGGAACATTATACAAGTAAGTTCTCGCAAGTTAATATCTGGGTACTGATCCGGCCGGCTGAAAGCTACAGTTGCAGCTTCGAGTTAAGTGAGCCAGTGTTACTTCGCTATCTTAATATTACCCACTCAGACGGGAACGTCGTCTGCAATGAATGGTGTTATAAGAATCAAGATCTAATTTTTGCTGACAATCATAGTTTAAGCTAAAATGTAAAATTATTGTGTCATTATTGTTCCATCGTTTTTATTTACTTTTTATAACCGGTAAGCATCGAAGTCAAATGCTGAAAAATATCTAAACTTTCTATGACTATGTGAATACAATAAACAATACTTAGTTATTATCCCTAATCTTTGCAATGCAATAAGTAATGAATTTAACTATAAAGTCATTACCACCACCACTAACATTCCACATAAAATACGCCGCAAATAACCCAAGGATTTGAAAAGCGTCATTTGCTTCCTCTACGCTCGCACACGCGTATGCATTTCACCACGTAACAATTCCAAGCGCATTCGAGAATTAAGGCTTTGTCACTGGACATCGTCGCCAGCGCTCATCCAAATTGCTTTAACCCATTAGCTGAGCAACTCTAGTCGTTATGCTAAAGCCATAAATGTCAAAGGTAGACGCTGAAAAATGGACGCACGAAGCTTTATTTCATTTACAATACGCAGAGTTGGTCTGCCGTCGCTTGTTCGTTTTTTCAGCTTTTACGATGGATTTGGATTTCATGCTGTTTGTATTATTTAATCGCAAAGTGTTCATTCTGGCGAGACATTGCTCGGAATTTAAAAATGCGGACGAGACGAGCTTGTTAGCGCTGGCTAAATGAGGTATTGGGAATGTACTTTTAAATGTTTTATTTTTTGTTAGAAGAATGACACATATCAATAGAATTGGGATTGGATTATAAAACTAGTAGTTAAAAAGTACACTGTGGATAGAAATTTTAGATTTAAAATCCTCAAGTTATTAATAATTCGCTAAACATCCAGCGATCATAAAACCCTGACACTACATTAAGTTACAAATGTTGTACTAGAGATATTAATTACTAAGACATACTTAAACCCGCAACCCGAAACTTTGTTCTAGCATATTCAAAAATAGAACGGTAACAAAACATTGCTTAATAAACATTATAATTTCCAAATCCATATTCATTTCTAACAACGATTTATGACACAAACGATCACTTAACATACCAAAATAGCAACGCGCAATACATTCACGCAATGACGACGGAAATGCAGACAGAAATATGAAGGAAATACAAAATATATTCTAACATGAAACTGCTAACAATGTAACTTAAAATTTATCGTCTGATACGCTCATTTATCTTGTAGACTTGCATATGTCGTACACAAATATTTGTTGCCAACGTTAAAATATACGCCAATAAAGTTGGAACAACTCGTGGCTCGGTTCTACGTATTTTAAAAAATATAGCAGTAATATTTCTGTGTCGTGAATGAGATTAACACAAATTTTATATTCACAAGTAGTAAGTACCCAGAATTGGGCAAATGTCTGTGGGAATATTTGATCAGAGCGGAGTCGAACCTGCATCTGCTGGCGTAGAAAGCCGGTTAAAAGTCAATCTCCTCCTATTATAGTGACCACACTGGATCTAATGGTAAATGTGATGCCGTTCAGACAGTGTCGATAAACTTTTATATCTCGCTACACGAGTGACGTTTAAATATCTCATAGCGAGGGATATCAAGGAAGGAACGTTCAGCAATTTTCTAGCACAAAATCATCTAATATGAAAGTGGTTCGATTAATGCTAAGTTACCTCCACCTATGGGTACTCATGTTAATCTTTAAATATTTAAGCGAGATTGGGTATGAGCATTTCCTGTGGCTGAGGACGATGGTACTGAGGTAGGGGATCAAAGCCAAGAGGAAGACAATAATTGGGGTTTTAGCTGTCGTAATACGTAAATCGTAGAACATAGGTCTATGCATTCGGAATATAAAAATAAATAAAAATAAAATTCAGAATAAATAAACAATAAATTCATGCATGAAATAACTAATTCAAAACTAAATTTAGCAATACTAACTTCAAAGCTCTGAGAGACTCCGTAGTTATAGTAATAATCATACGTGAATAGTACCACACTTTCTCCCCATGGGGTAAGTCAAAAATAAGAAACTATTTCCACACTCATGAGCTCAACCAATTCTTTTTATATCTTACATAGTCTACCATTAACGATGATTTTTCGAAGATCTATAAATTAAATTACTCAATAAATTTAAGTTTTCCCGATGACAACTGACCTCTGCCTGGCATAAGAACCACAAAGATAGAAACTGCTAAACTTTATCAAGCAAATGAAAGACGGCAGAAACAGTAACAAATCATTTTCTAAACAACCAATAATAAAAAATAAAAAATAGAATAAACAAAGAACTAACATAAATAATACACCAATATATTCCCTTATTTATATGTTCGCAAATAATGACAAAGATTATAGTCCTTTTATTATCGAGTTAGGCCGACCTGCGACCCTTTGCGCTCCTGTGATGTCCTCCAGCTAGGGTTTTATTGAATTAGGATAATTTACTGTTTGTTTGATGTCCCAAAGCTTTTTTGTAATTCTCAGGTAGAATTTTAAATAAATCAACACGAGGGATGTTTGTTGATGTTCGGAAAGTATAACAAGGTTTAATTTTCATTACATAAATACAAATATAATGTTAAAAGCGAAATTATTGAATTGTCGAATTGAGAGTATTTACGCAATGCAAAGTAAATTATAAGAAAACCGTACGAGCAGCCACGAAAAAGTTGTAAAAAAATTACTTACATAAAACTATGCAGAGCTGGTTGTAACCAGACATACACGGGCTGAACCCGAAACGCAACACACTCTCAATCTCTCACTCTCGTCTCACTAGGACTGGCTTTCCATCATCATGTACTGTAGTCGATATCACTACCTGAACATGCTTTGAGGATGATATAAAATACGACAATACTTTAGATGGAAGAGCCGGTAGGGGTCGACCTCATAGAACCTTACCATCCAAATCGGTGATACCCTCAACAAGGGTCAGGTCATAAGTCCCCTGAACCGACGAGAATGCATGAAGAGATTGATGAAAGTGGATGAAGCAAAAGTAATATGTCAGGATCGCGCAAAGTGGCATTCCATAGTCGCTGCCTACCCCTATGGAATACAGGCGTGACGATTATGTATGAATTATTAATAAAATATATAATCTTTATTTGCACGAAGATAATTGGATAAAGACACAAAGTATGACATTTAAATATATCTTGAACAAAATGAGAATTGAATGATTGTCGTTGAACATCGGTGTCCAAAGTAAGAGTTAACTTGCGTGTATGTACTTTATAAAGAAATATCTAAACTTATAGCAGTAGGTACTGCCCAGCGGACACAGGTCTCACCAAACGAGCAGCCTACTTTATAGTCCTGCTATAAAAAAAATAGATCTGTCCTCTCATGTGTAATAAATGTACTTGGTGTATCGGCATTAAATATGTATCCAACGTCAGAGCCCGTTTTATTCATACCACTCCTCAAATTATTCAATTTCCATACCCTCATAAAAAGGATCTTTTACGAATAAAACAGCACTCGTTCGTGGCAAAAAGAATAAACAAGTAAGCTACCAATTTCTTATCAGTCCGGGTCGTGGCCACATTTGACACACATTCATCTTTTCCTATGACCAGTGGGTAAGGGTCACGGGAGGGTCGGATGTTATCGGCTAATAAATTGGGACTATTAGACAGAGCTATCTCGTATCGGAATCTCGCATGATTGGATATAATAATGCGTGTGTGATCGAAAAATACTCATATACATTTTTGTATTAACTCAGCGGGCCGTTCTCGTGAGAAATATTTTGCGATTCTTTTTTGGGGCAAATGTTGGCGACATCTGCAATGCTTGGTCCAAATCTAGACAGTCTGACCGAAAATTCATCGTATTTACAGTAAACATGTACCTTTCTTTTTTAAACTCTACATAGCTGGTATATGTATTTACATTCTTTAATATTTGTTATTTACACTGCATCTGATAAGTACAGTACAGTGCAGATAGAAACTCGACATAATAATACGAAGATCTCTCTCTCTCTCTCTCTATTCGACTGAATGATATCGGTCTTTTAAGTCCTTCTTCTCTAATTTCCTCATAATCTATAATATATTATGCTTCGATATTGTAATCAATCAAATTGTACCATATTAAATATGAATTCTGTCTGGCCATTTGTGGAACAGACGACCACGTGTAAAATCATATCAGAGCCCAGATATGTGGAATAATTCCATCTCTGTACCGACAGCTAACCTAACAATTTACACTGTCCGCATTGCCTTGGTCAACTGCAAACTAACCGCTTCAAAGTGGCAGGTGTGCTGCGTCACACCCGTGCGTGATGCAATATACAGCTGCATTTGTTATGAAATATGTTTGAAATATCAATATGTATATATATTTGCATACGTAAGTTGTAGTTGTTTGTAGTTGTAATTAGAGTTACAAAAACGATAGAGCCCTCAGTAGACCAACTGCGTCATCAGGAAATCCTATTTTTCCTGTGGTTCGAATTATTTTCATTGCAATTTTATCCTAATCTTACTTAATTGGATCCATTAATAAGGTATAGCCGTATACTTAAACACTTCAGTGAAACTGAAAACCATGGCCCTAAAAATTCCATTTAAAATTTTCCACAACAAAATATTCACGCTCCTAAAAACGCGGTTATTGATAAAAAAAAACCGGCAGACTCGATATTTTATTTACTTCCGCATATTGATTGAGAAATAAATTCTAGATACGACATCGGACCATATCGAGTTTTTTGTAAATTACCCATTCAATGAAATTTATCGACGCGACCCGGCCAGCGGAGTTCGGGACGTGGTAAGTTATAGAGGAGTCATCGGGCGAGTTTTTCTTATTCGAAAGATGCTAATATCGCACGAATGGGTTGTCGGGAACAAGAGTCGGGTGTAGTGAATGTAAGGCGTTGGAACAATTGATTTCCTCACATCTTTTTACTTTAGCAGATTCGCTTATTATAAGTCGCGGATTACTACAACTGTGATATACTACTTTGTTCGAAAAACTTAAAACCAATTCCCTGCAAATATTCTAAGATAATGTACTAACTAAATAATTTCCCTAATCAAGACTGGTGGATGACAGCCCAAAAACTTTCTAAGTATATATGCTTGAACAATAAACTATATACACACATACCTTAATGTATGATAATATGTTCCGGTCTTTACAAACCATCAGAAACATAATCAGTAACATACATTTGCAAGCACAAAATAACCCACAACGCATAAACAACCAACTGCCTATATAAATGCTCAACGTTTTTCATTTCACTGCGACCGTAAATACATAATAAGACATTATTTGCATATTTCTTTCACGCCGAAGGAAATATCGTATTCAGTGAGCTTCTACTTTTTAATCCGCCTTTTATTAGTGCCGAGACATGAACGTCGTACATCACGTCCGCGCAAAGTAGGTCACGGCGGAATGGTGTCTCTCATTAATAATAGATGGCGCTTATAACAACACGTCATTGCATACGTGGGAAACTACCTTCGTTTTAAAAACTGTATCGTGATACATTTTTGAATCAGTACACATGTTCATAAAAGTAGTAGAGCTTTGCTGTGTTTAATATTGATGATATGGAGAGGCCGAATCTATTAGCCTTCATCCCCATCAGTATAACTGTTTAAAAAACTACAATGCGAATGAAGCGTTTCTTTTGGTGATTAAAATTTGCGGAGGCCAAGAATCTCTACCTTACCTTTTTCGTCACTCCCTTTTACTGATAATAGGTCTATCATATGTAAGGAGCCTCCTGGGTAGGTACTGCAATGTCTATTTCTCCCACCAAACAGCAGTGTAAATGCATTTTGGTTGTCCGGTTTGAAGGACATTGTATCCGGACATAATGAGACTTAACATCTTATGTCTCAAGATGGCGAGCGCAGTGGAATGCCAAGCATTGTTTTGTGATTCGTAGTATTTGGTTTTGCTACTGTCTGTCAGCTGGTCGCAACGGCTTATTTAACATCAAGCTAATGGAATGCTCGAGTCGTCTTTCATCGCAATAAAACAAATGTATAAAATGTTGGCAACACATTTACAGCCCTCATATATTGTTGTTGTTTATATACCACTTATTGATATCAAAATTCGATAGCGAATTTCTTATGTCTTATACTCATCATCAGATAACACGCTTGCTCATTTAACGAGCCTATTCTTTAAAAACGACACATTGCGAAATTCCAAAGCCATCGCCAGCTCAAATCGAAAACAACAACGATTGAAATTCCGTACGTAAATGTTGCGGAGCACGCACGTTGTTGAAAACGATTTTCCCTCTGGAAGCCGTCTGAGTACAGACTAGTACACACTAAACATGCAAATGGCAGAGAGTAAAATCCGCCGATATCGCTACACATCTTCAAACGCCGCATGTTGAGCAAGTATTTGTGTCTGGGCCCTTATAGGGATTTATAAAAGTGGGGTGCTTCCATCGAATCTGAGGATAATGATCACAATCCGACCTAAAATCCCCGCCGATCCTCACAGTATGTATTCGCACTGGCAAAAGAGGTTCGTTCAACAAGGAAGGGTCCACGGAACTTTGTTTGCTTCAAATTACTGGTGACAGCGGAAACACAGAGCTATGTAGTTAGCAAATAGTACGAATTTTGGTTCTCTCAAGTATACAATTCCTCATAATAATGTATTGTTGTAGAGGAACCATAGGTAAACGGTGAAGGAAAACATCGTGAGGAAACCTGCATACAATAGCGATTTTAAAGAATTTCTACGGTATGTAAGTCCGCCAACGGTAAGTAGGCCCGTGCCCTGCAGTGGGACGTATATGGGCTGATATAGATAGAGATAGAACCATAGCTTGAAATTTTCAAGTACACTTTTATATTCTTCTTAATAATACCTAGCTCTCATTGGCGTGATACTGTAATGAAACCATCATAATAAAGCAAATTGGGATGAAAATAGGTATCATTACAAGAACAAAAAATCAAAAATAGTGTCAAAATAATTCCATTACATATTAACCGACTCCACGTCCAAAATAGCCAACTATTCAGCGGTCTTAAATACCTTAATTAACCCCCGCATAATCTAATTTGCCTCGCACAATAGTTGTGCAAGTACAAACAGTAATTCGCGCGTCGCCTCTCCCTTAAATCTAATATACAAACTTGCACAAAGCTTTCTATATCCGTAACCGCCGCATTAAATATTACCGTGTTGAACTGGAATATAATTAAAGTTAGCAACTATTTGACTGGTCAACGAAAGGGTTATAATTTTAGCTGTGGAAAATTATTTAATACACGTACAAATTTAAAGTACTCTGTTACTTTTCAACGTTAATTAAAGTTTATAAATCGCTTAGCTCGAAATAGGATTAATTTCCAGTCATACTTTTCAGATAAATTAATTGAAGTATTTTGGTTATATAAATTTTAAAGGCCATATTTTCAGAAATAGAGGCTTCGCATACCTACTTTTTTCGATTCTTGAATGAGACATATTCTTAAATCGGGAATGAGATCTGAGAACCTCACGCGGTTCTGTCTTGTATTACTAGGTTAAGGAAACAGACTTCGTGTGAACTTCGTTCTTTCCATTAGAAAAATCTCATATGAGTTGCCCGGAACTGGAATTTGTGCCTGACATGGCGTGAGCCTAACGCCATGTCAGGCACAAATTCTAGTTCCACGGCGTTGGGCTCGCCCGTTATTTCATTTTGGGGTGAAAATAAACGCAATGATACTATTGGCACCGCTGCATTCTAAGGAATACAGGCATAAGTATCTGCAAATAGCTGTACTGATGTTTGCACTTTGAATAAAACTAATTTTTATTGATTTTATCGCGGATTTGGTTATATTTTATTTAACTTACCGACGTTTCGATGGCTTTCCAGCTTTCGTGATCCGCGATAAAATCCGTAAAATTCGTTTTATTTCAATGTGTAACATTCGGTTAAATTTAAGAAACCATTCCGATGTTTGTATGTTAGTTTTAGTGTAAAAGAGTTTCACACTAAAACTTTCGTAGTATTTTCTGATACATCACGACATAACACATAATGTGGAGCAGCGATTATTTGTGTTTTTTTTTTTTTCATATTCTCCACCCACGTAAAACCACACATTAAGTTATGAACATGTCTGTGTGTATTATAATACTAATACATAATAAGAAGGGAACTCATGGGTCTTACAAAGGAATAGTTCAAAGGGACGACAGATAATTGCTTGGTACTTATTGAGAGGGGCGGGGATTTTGTCATAAAACCTTTAATTTGCCAACTGTCTGCAAACTAGTAGCTTTTGTTACAGGCTTTACTTACTGGTGTGCACATTTTCTGTCTATCTATTCAGCTACGGGAACTCCACTGCTGAACATTGGCCTCCCCTAAAGATCACCACATCATCCTGGTGCTCATCATAGCGCTAAGAACTGATGGCCGTTGGACCCGAAAGGTTCTGGAGTGGACAGGCAAGCGAAGTGTCAGAAGTCCGCCTTGAAGGTGGACGGACGACCTGGTTAAAGTTGCAGGAAGTCACTGGATCCAGGTCGCACATTATACCTTAGCTAAAAACCCTTATTATTTAAATAAATTATCAAAAACATACGACTTTCATACAATATACCTACATGTTTTACTTAGTGGTGTATTGTGACCTTTGAATATTATTTTTATGTTAACTTATATTTTATTTTCAATTTCATTTTAGTATAGTTTGATATGTTTTCTATTTACGGCGTTTAAAATTATAATTATTTTGCTATGATTGTTTTGCCGACCTGAGGGCGAGTTTTAAAGGGCATGCTGTTGTTTATTTAAATTCTGTTTATCTGACCTCGTATAAGTTAATTATGTATTCGTAGAATAGAAAAAGAAATACTACGATGAGTATATTATTTTTCAAGTCTATAATACGTTACATTAATCATATTAAGTTTATTTGTAGTAAGTATTTAAAAATTATTCCACAGGTTTTTAAATAATGGGAACATAAAAATAAACGTAAGACTTCATTTTCTTTTCGCAAATCAATAAAATCATTTTTAGACCATTCGAAATTTTGAAAGAACACACTAAAATTACTTAGGTATTTATAAAAAATTCATGCCATATATGAATCAATATAATCACAATTGGTCTAGCTTTAACCATTTCTTGACTAGTTTACATTACAGTTCACATCTTCCCGTGGCGTGAATCCCTGCTCCTTATCACTTTCAAATGGCTTTACCGGGGAAAATGTGCCGCTTTTCCGTGAAAATTATCCCACACAGACCCAAGAAATAATGCGCCTCTTCTAGTTAGCATCCGTTCAACCTTTTAGAATTCAAATGGCTGGCAATAACTAAGTAATTATGGAAAGTAATGTTAATTTTTCAGCAGATAAAAAATAACCGTGACGGGAGAGGAGATGTTCTCCTTTTAGTAATTGTCGATTGTATTGAAGTAGTGGGTAGAATCTAACAAAGAATATGTGTATGATACGTGATGTATGACACGGTAAACTGTGAATATAAAAGGATAATAGCAGAAGTCCCACATATTTTTTATTTTTATTTATTTATTATTAACAAAAGAATAAACTTATAATCTACACAAGCGTCCTGCAAAACTATACAAACAGTTTGACTGCAGGATCAATTTATACATTTAATTAATTATACATTAGGGCAAATTGGTTAAGTAGTGCTTTTAGTAGTTAGTGCATAGTAATGTACTTATTAAAATTTGAACATCGGGATTCTTAGTTCAAAGAATTGTTCTTCTCTTCTTTCTTTGTTCATTTTATAGGAAAAATGACACTATTTTATGTTCAACATTGACACAGTTACCGTAATCAATGAATATTTTATTTATTAATTAACTACAAGAATGTAATACACCCACTAAGCGTTTCATATCACATTTACAATTACGCATACACCAAGACACCTACATTCCTCCCACGTCAAAATCTATAACTAAACAAATTTTCCTCCAAGAATGTCTTTGTCCAAAAAAACGCGTCAAATATTCAGCAGGATAAATAATTTCTCGCGTTTTTTAAGTCGCTCCATAATTGTAAGGCAAAGTACACAGTGGATCGACAAACATCTAAAGTCTTAACTGTTTAGTTTGGCTCAAACATTCCGCAAATAATATTTATCTGCGGCACCCGATGGATTTCCATTTATTTGACTAATTTAGAAGACATTTTTCTTTTCGCATAAAGCAAAGAATACCTGAGAGAGCAATAAAAATTATGAGTAATAGGATAGATAATTGTCGCCAAGAAACTTCCTAATGGCAAAAACGGCAATCAAAATACATAACTACAGATAATATTCACGCCAATTGTCCTGTCTTTTGAGTCCTAAATCGTTAATATCGGAAACTACGTGCGACTTTGGTTTTACAAAACCTAGGGGCGAGACAAATATTTATATATTGAAATAAAACTATTTTTACGGATTTCATCGCGGTTTGGTTTAATTGTTACATTTTTTTACTTCCCGACGTTTCGATTACTTTACAGCTTTCGTGGTCACGGGGCGGACCAAACAGCGATAAAATCCGTAAAAATAGTTTTATTTCAATGTGTAACATTCGCGTAAATCTAAGAAACCATTAAATATTTATATGTCATACAAATTGTCTAAGTGCGAGGAACAATACCAGCTGGCTTAGTAATCAAATCTACCGTGGAAGTAATCATATTCTTTAACGATACGATCTGGTAGCGAGAGTAGCTACTTCATTTCTATTTTCTATAAACCAGCAGTACTTCTCTGGTAGTGTAAGACTACTTTCTGATTACTTGCTACCCCCCTTTCCAACAAAAAGAAAAAGAAAACCTTTTGTTTTTGCCAAATCTCTTATGATTCCCATCCCGAACAAATGCCCCCCTCGCCCTTTAGCAAATACACCAGACGCATTCATCTTACATAAATTGCCAGTCGACAGAATTTCAAAATAAAATGAGAAAAATAGAAGACTATTCATGCTGTTCAAAATCTCTTGTATCTTTTCTTCTTCATAGTAACACAAAAAAAAAACAAGCACTAATATTTTCGACGTGGTAGGTCCGTCATATGGCCCTTGTATATGACGACAGACCTATGTCTAGATAGGTACGTGCATAATTAGTCATCTTCTGTCGTGAAGCACCAGTTTTTATGCACTGTTGTTTAGAAATTGTAGCTAATGATTGCTGGGCACTAAGAGACTTAAGACCTAATGTGCTGAAGTGACGAGCACAGAGCCATACAGTGCATACTAATTATACGCCCTGAGTGGTTGTTGTCTATGTTTACGAGTAAATGTGATGCTACCAGGCGAACAGCTTGATCGGGTCGACGATTATTCCCGGTAATAAAATAGATCTTATTACCTCAAAGAAAAGTCTCCTAATATAAAATATTTTTATTTTAGTGTGAACATGCCTCAGTATAACAAAATTGTCAGAAGTTTAGCCAAGCTCGTCTAGGGAATCGCGGAGGCTCAAATAACATGTTTTCATTTCTCGTGATAATTGAACAAATATTTTGTGAAGCAATTAATTTTCAGCTAAACTTGTCACATAATTAAACAGAACGTACGATGTTGTTTTGATTAATGTTATTTGTGCAAATACAGCAAGTTTTATTAGGTCGCTCTCGCGGGGCTCAATGACCGGAGGACGGGCAGAGGTTAAGTTAAAATAAACTTTTATTTTCGATGATATTGACCGGTTTGTAGGGAACATAATGGATTATTACATCAGGGAGATTGTCTGAGATTTAAAATAGTTGTTACTAAATATACAATGAACGAACAGATTCCTATTTATTACTATCACTTTTCTTTGCTTTAAAGATTCCCACAGAAGCCTGACGCGACATTTCCTATGTCTTGTTCCCCTTTGACTTGCTAAAACCTTGGCACCACTCGAGAATTTATGCGCCCGACAAGCCGTCAACGATGTCCGCAACGCCTATTGCTGAGACAAAGTAACACCAGTACCTTGTACTTTAACCGGATTTTAATTTAAAATTCCTGTAAAAAAAGTTCTAAGACGTTACTTTCAAGCCTTCCATTCGACAAAAAAGTTACATTATACAACAAAAACTCCATGCAATATTAAAAAGATAAACCGACCTTTGCAAACAGCCGATCCTTTTTTGCCAAGTGCCCTTTTTACAGGGACAGATGCCAGAAGACAATGTGCTAAATTAAGCACGAGCAACGGCAACATTGTCAAGCCCATTAATTACATGCTAACGAAGTTTATTCCGTTCCCACTGCATTAATGAGACTCATGCACTGAATAAATTACAGCGACGTAAAAATTCACACCCTGAAATTTCCTTGCAGGCACGCACACTGCCGCAAACACTAGTATGTAAGAATAACGTGTTTATAGTCTTCTTCTGCTAACCCTTAACATACACTTACATAGATACACAACATTATTTTCAGCCGTATTGCAGTATAATTTATTTTATAAATTACAACTGACTTTGGATAGTGAGCTTTTTAGTGAACCATGCTGGACTTAGGGTAGACTTCATATATGTACCTTCGAATTTCTTGAGCGTAATTTTCAGGTTTTCCTACAAACGATTTAAACGATAATAAGCTAAAATGCAATCAATAACAATCAACACAATATGTATAAATAATAATGTGTATTAATCTTCATTTTTTAAGCTTTAGTTAAAACCAATAATTTTAACTTCCAACACGATTACATTGAATATAACAAATTGAATGAAATGACCGACATTATCGAATAACGCTTTTTATTGGCCACAGCGAAGATCGCGAGCAGTAGGCTAATAAAATAAATGGATATAATATAAATGGAGGGAATGAAATAGTATTTTACTGTCAAAGCTTACTCTGCTGGGTCCATACTGAGCGTCATCAATCAAAGCGACTTATCGCGTCGTCTGCCCTGCCGCCCACACACCTAAAACTAAAACGTGTCGAACATCAATTTTCCATTTGTGACTATAATTGGTGTATTTTTTTTCATAATTGATTGAGTTGGACAAAGTTGGCTAAAACTTTAGTACCGTGATTTAAAAATGGGATTATTGTGTATGTTTAAATTATTGAAATTAATAAAAATTTTAATTCCGTTTAATCTTAAATATTCCCACACGATTACGAATGTCAAAATAGGTTCCGTGTGTTAGTGAATATCTATGTAATTTCTAATAAATATACTATTTATTGATAAGTAACTAAGATTACATTCGTAGTACATTCATTTTAATGTCCATACTTATACATAATATTATTACCTTTAGACCGCGGCTTGATCGTAAAAGACACAATATCGTTACATTTCTATTTTTCTTTTTCCATTAAAGAGATTACAAAAAGGCTTTCATCCATTAAATTTGCCTAAAAGAATACAATATATCTTTTTACCTAAAACAAAGAGCAGATTTTGAGTAAATCTAATCTTTTATGTAATAGTTTATCTCATTTAAAATCCCAGCATTCGGGCTGTTTTTTACTCCAAAACGTTCAGACACATAATATATGATGTCTGAATCTTATCGAGTGGGGTGCAATGGAACTTTATGCGGGTTGGGCTATCGAGAAAAAATATTCGAGGGTAGATAGTGAAAATAAATGGAAAGCTCATTAATTCTCATTCTATCATCGGGCCTACAAATTTACTTCAATTATTACTAAACCAATAAATCTTAACTTCTGAATGAAAATTTACTACAATAAAAAAATGCATTTAGTTTAAAAGTGAATTTAGTTAATGTCGAAAAACAATAACTCTTGAGTACCTATGAATTACAAGATCTTTCGTAAGTCATTTCATTAAAGCTAAGTATATTTCATTAAGTGGAAATATCGGCAATTGAATTATTTAGAATTATTTTCATTCACTATTCAGTATCTTAGTCATCTAACGATGTAGGAAATTGGCTGCTTATTCACTATCATAATTATTATTATTTGACACAACATTATTCTGCAAGTGAATATATTATGTTTAACCAATTTCGAAACTGTACTTGTAAGCCTAAAGAATATCTACGAAAATAATCCCATTGATATTATATTATCATCTCTTACATAATAATCGCGTATTCCCTTACGTACAAGCAAGTAGTTTCATAAACATCAGCCCATCCATATCAATTCACCGTTATCTCTTCAATATCATTCCTATTTTTAACCGACTTCAAAAAAGAAGGAGGTTCTCAAGTCGTCGGAATCTTTTTCATCTATGTTCACCGATTACTCGAAGACGCCTGGACCGACTTGGAATATTCTTTTCTTTGTTTCAAACCGTATCCGTTCTGTATCAGCCCATATACGTCCCACTGCTGGGCATGGGCCTACTCTATAATCGAGGGAATCGATTGAGAGTGGTTAGGCCATATAGTCCACCACACTGGCCTACTGCGGGTTGGCGGACTTACATACCGTAGAAATTCTTTTAAAATCGCAACGGTATGCAGGTTTCCTCACGATTCCTTCACCGCTAAAGTGCGTGGTGATTGACTATCAATACACACATGACTCAGACAAGTCAGAGGTGTGCCTGGGATTTGAATCCGCGACCACCGTGAACATGCAGGCAGACATCCTACGAAGATCGATGCTCCACGTAACCTGAGGGCATTCTCCACTTCGCTTAAATGTACCCAACTAGTCTCTTAATAAAGTTCTCAAAAAATACTTCACAATTCCAAACACGAACTTATTAATTCAAACATTATCTTCAAACTTCGTCACTATCATTTTACTAATTTTATTTGAATGTCAGCGTAATGCCCTCAGCATTCCATTTGCGTTTTAAAGTAATAAAGGGGAAACTTTACTATGGAGTTTAATATCTTTGCTCCAATCGTACTTCATAAATTGAGCATCTTATATTTCAACCACAAACTATGTTTTGTTTTTCATAAGACTGTGGAGTGTAGACCCTTTGGTTTTGGAAGGCAGAAACACGCCACCATCTATTCTTCATTAACACTAAACAAGAAACATAAAAAATATAATTTTTAATATAAAACTTTCTTTCCTTAGGAGGTGAATATAGTAACAGGATGTAGCCTATGTCCTGTAGATTTTTAGACTTGTAGACCAACAAGTTTCATAACGATCAGTTCAGTTCTTTAATCAGCAAAAGTAACAAAGTAACATACATACATGAACCCACGCCTTTTTTTCCAAAAGGGGTAGGTAGATGTGCTACCAAGACACACACATTTCGTCTTGTATGTTCCGTCCCACGATGTGACAGGGCGAGCTAATCGTCATATATGGCACAAATTCCTGATTCCGAGCTGATAATGAATTTAAAAATCCAATATCATCCAGTAACAAAGTTCCATTTACATAATTCCCAGCAGCTGTACAGAAAACCAGGCCAGAAAAATAAACAAGTATTGGCACTAACATCGAGGCCGCAAACTTCATACAGTATATTCAAAAAGTCAATTCATCTTTCCAGCATTATCGGAGGACATCTCGAACGTCGTCGAACACTACATCCGAACAAACAATGAAAACTTTTCCAATTTTCTGTTGCATCTCAAGAGTGGTATTTTACATTGTGCCGCACCAGTCTTGCATGCAAACCGCTTGAAGAGTCGCAATTTGGTACACTCACAAACAGAACAGTAACAATGACCCTTCCGGAACGAAACCTACTGCTTATAATAATATGCATGAAGAAATAATTGTCTGTTCTTGACTATGCTTCAGGAAAATGACCCCTGTACGTTCTTTATTTAAAACATCTTTGTCTTGTGTTTATTTTATATCTTTCGCTAAACGATAATTAATTCTGAAAATTAAAACAGAGATTAAATCGTAATTACAACGTCTAAAGTTGTGAAGTCTGTCCAATCTTTAACTTCAGGTCTAGAAAACTTATCTTGACAATTAATTAGTGTTCAAAATATATTAATAAAGTTATATTTCGTTGTAAAGTGAAAGGAATTTCTCCTTCTATTACTGTTTAATTTTGTTTAATATTTTGAGAATGTACTGCAGTATTCTGGTTTTTGTATACAATTATATAAACACAGCATGAACTGGCAATATAGTCAGACAATTATTTCTCGCCATTCGACGTAATTATTCCGACACAGCTTCTTCACGTTTCGTTTAAAGTAGGTGCTCAAGTTACAGTTGGATAGTGTGGCACGATTCTGCGAATATCTTACTTTTGTGCTAACAACTCTTGATAACCTTCACCCTACTACAGACGCACGGATCTCTAGAACTCAATATGAAAACACTTAGAGACAAAACTTAAACAGAAATATCACAATACAAGATTACGATCTACACACTAAGATCGAGTCTTGTGTCGTGAGTAGCAGGAACTGCGAGAGACTTTTCAGTCTCACAAACACCCAGACCCGAAACAAATACTGGTGGTTCTCACAAACATTTGTCTCGGTGCGGGTATTGAACCCACGGCCTCTCGTTTCACAGGCGGCGTCCAACCAACTGCGCCGCGGAGGCTGTCAGTATCTCAGTCAGCCACAATATCTATTTCTTCCGCCAAACACCAGTGTAAATGCACTGATGTGTACCGATTTGAGGGACATTGTAACCAGAATAACTACTGGACATAATGAGACTTAACATCTTATGTCTCAGGATGGCGATATTTAAGGTGTTGATTGGGTTTGCTACTGTTCATGAGCGGTCGTATCACTTACCATCAGGCAAATGGCATGCACATCTTGCGATTCATTGCAAATTTAAAAAAACGCATGCAGTATATTATGGCTTCCATTCAAGAACTTTTCGACTCCATCCCCCATTCTCTGTATTATAACATTTGTATTGCTTTACATTAACCATTCCCTTTATGATGTGTACTTTATTCTCTAGCTCCTAAACATAACCATAATATAAAAAAATACTGCGTCATTTATTCTGACACAGACAAAAAATTTCTTTCGTTTAAGCCGATGTTCACACGAGATTTAAATCATGTAAACAACTGATGTTTAGCAAATACAAAATAAAGTCGCTTTTACCTTTCCAAGGCTCTGGAAGTCGCTTAGGCCACGCTATGAACTCCCAATCCAATTTCAGCGGCATTCGGAAACGTCCCCGTTGAGGGACCTGGCATATCTTCAAGTCTCTATGACCACATCTAGACTTTCCTTGAGCTGGATACTTGGCTTTTATGATACACGTAAAACCCGTAACGTTTACAATTACGTTTCCGACAGTAAACGTTTACGACTACGACATAATGGTGACCTTAAAGCAACCAGCAGCAGTGATGGTTTGCGTTTAACCCTTCTTACGTCTCACTTAACCCTCTCTTACTTTCAAGTTACATATTTTTTGATTCTAATACGCTTATGAATAAAAGTATACATAAACATGTTAAGAAAATGAAGTGTAGCTTAAAAGCGAAAATGGTGCTAGGATTATACATGTGAAAGTTATATAAAACTATATTTTAAAAAATTGTCTGCCTCGGTGGCATAGTTGTATTACGGTACGGTTACAAAGCTGGGGTCTCGGGTTCGAGTTCCGGGTCGGGCAAAGTGATATTGGATTTTCCTATTCATTATCAGCCCGGAGTCAGGAATTTGTGCCCGATATGGCAATAGGCTCGCCCCCTATCACATCGTGGGATGGAATATACAAGGTGAAATGTGGGTGTCCTGGTGGCGCCTCTGCCTACTCCTTCGGGGATAAAGGCGTGAGTTTATGTATGTATATTAAAAAGATTTTTTTTTGGTTTGTTTGAAGGTGTTGGTAGATTAAGTAACTAATACTTATGTATATATATATATATTATTGCAAGGAGGCACGTTTTTAACAATCGTCTCTTCAATGAGACACAAAGAAAGAGTTCCCAAATTAACATTTGTTTTCGATATTAAACAGAGCTACACTCATGCGTATTATTTTATTTTTTAAAGACTAACGGTCTTATTCATAGACAGACTTAAAACCTATTTTAGCTATGGAATGTTTTGTGTTCTTCGCTCAAACTGAATTCTAAAATCGTTCGAAAAGACAAACATTCGATAACTAAAATAGGTTTTACAACTGTCTATGAATAAGGGCGAAAATTATTAAAATTTAAAAAGGGGAATTGATATGTTGCTTGTAGTCTACCATGTGCTCTAGAGGGTTGAGCCTTTTAAAGAAATAAATATTAATACTCGGGTATATTATACCTTTTATACGTTACCGGACCAGGTTAACGTTTTTCAAGAAAGCCTTTGTGCATTGGATAGCCTCTTCGGTGGGATTACTGAAATGAATACTTGAAAAATTACGACCCATTTGTTACGTTCTGGAAATCCTTTAAAAGTAAGTAGTTAACAGAATTATTAATATCTATCCTTTAGATATTGTTCTCGGTTCCCACAGCTTAACTTCCTTGTGTATTTTATAGTAAGTCGTGGAAATATCAAAAATGTTGTATACAATTCTAATCTTAACTAAACTCACATAAATAAGTTCCCTTAATTGTTATAACAGGCTTAGTTATTCGTTACCACATCTCAATATTTTTTTTATACTGGTAAGCTAAAGTAACTACACTAAGCTTTATGGTTATACACAATTGCATTCTCTCTCTCTCTCTCTCTCTCTCTCTCTCTCTCTTCAGCCACAGGAAGTCCACTCCTGAACATAAGCCTCCCCCATGGATCTCATCCAGCGACTTCCTGAGACCCTATCCAGGTCGCCGTCCACCTTGTGGGTGGGCGTCGGACACTTCGCTTGCTTGTACCTGGTCTCCACTCTAGAACCTTTTGGCCCCAGCGGCCATTAGTTCTACGTGCCATGTGCCCGCCCCACAGCTCTACAACTTGGTAATTGTATTGCACTGCTGGAATTCACAACGATAATTGTACCTCACCTTATGCCATTCGACACAATTGTATCGGCCAGAAGTATTTTAATAATAAAGAAACTTATTAAATATCCCTACAAAACACTATGTACACTAAGAAAAACATAGGTATAGTTGATATGAAAGAAACCTTCAAACTACAAACGAATATACAGGGTATATCAAGACCGCGACCGAAAACGAAGCCAGGTGGTAGTTTTAGCGGCTACAGACACAATGCAACTAAAAATTTTGCAAAATAAGCGACGGATTTTTTTTTACAATTTTTTAAATATCATAGTTTTGGAGGGGTAAATACCTAGTTTTTGCAAAAATAGTAATTTAAACCCTTACGTACCATTGCGTGTTTAAAAATTAAGCGATGTACGTCATTATTTTAGAAAAACTATGTTTAATCACTCAAATACGACGATATGTAAAAAATAACAAAAAAAAAAAAAGATTTTTTTTGGAAAATTTTTACTTGCATTGTGTTTGATATCACTAATACTACCTCCTGGCTTCGTTTTCGGTCGCGGTCTTGAGATACCCTGTATAAACAACAACAACAACGATCTATAAACAAAAAACTAGTAACAACATTTCACAATAAAATAACGTTTTCTTGATAGTTGTAAGCTGCAAACAAGTCTTTTGTTCGTTTCAATTGAGCTGCAAATCAATTAACACGTTTTTCTTTTGCTCTCTTCCTCTTTCATTAATTACAACTGCCAATACCGTTCTGCAATTGAAATGTATATAACTGGTATAAACTACTAAGTATTTAACTGGTACTAGGATATCGTATTGTTTATCAGTACACATAAAAGCGGTAGAAACACTGTTGTTACCTTAGTACTGTAACAAAATCAGGCTTACCGAAACTACTTCACATAGGTTTTTTTTTTTTAATTGGGGAAAATCATCATGAATCTCTATTTAAATTGGTGTTAGTAGACAGGATATGCTGGATTCCACCGGCTAAAAATACCTTCAGCAAAAATACGGGACTCCAGCATGTCACGAGGAACATGCCAAAGCTCCTGTGGCGCGTTACTAACGTAGCACCTACGTGAGGTAAGATAATATTATACATCTTTTGCGTGCTTTTGCGGTATACCTCACATAAGACCAACATGAAGCAACGGCTTTGCTGTCTTGAATTTACTGGAGACCTATCATTTCTCTATTCAGACTATTAATTTAGACAGACTCCGTGGCGCAATTGGTTAGACGCCGGCTGTAAAACGAGAGGTCGCGAACTCGAAATGTTGGTGTGATCCACAGGTATTTGTTTCGGGTCTGGGTTTTTGTGAGACCGAAAAGTTTCTCGTAATTCCTGATACCCACGACACAAGACTCGATCTTAGTGTGGGGTCAGGACTATGTATGTTGGGTGTATAATTTTATTTATCTACTCGTGTTGTTTTTCTTTCTCTTTATTCTCAAATTTTGAGAGGTCAGCAACCCTTTTGCGATTTATATATTGTTGATGTTCATGGCGGTATTCGCTTGCAATTAGATGGGTTTTTTGTTTGTTGAATATAAATATGACAACATAGACGCATAAATCAAAAGTATATTAAATAAAACAGTACACCAAGTAGTTATTTTTTACATTCCCTCGTGAACTTTACTTACGTTAGTAAAAATATAAAATAAGTCCACAATTTGGGTGGAATTTCTTAGTTCAAAAACAAGCTGAAAAGGGTCCGTCTGGAAGTATCTAGGCGCCGTAAAATAAACTGGTGTTACCAGGCCGAGATTATTTTGTTTTGACAGACCGAGACACTCAACGTTTTATCTACCGGCGGCAGTTTATGTTTTTACAACGTTTTTAATTTTAGCAAAGAATAGACAAAGGTAAGCTCCGTACAGCCTCGTGACTCTAAAATATTTCTCTTTACTTTTTACGGGCCGAAACTGGGCTGGAACTGATGTTAAATTCAACAGTGTTTGTAAAAACAGAACAGAGTTAACCTACGTTTTAAAATTTTCATTTAATATATTTTATAACTTAACTACTGACAAAAAAATATTTTTATTAATCTTTTTGTACACATTACTGTATCAACCTATACTAGCATAGTGATAACCACTGAACTACTCTATATTCCGAGAGATCGACCATAATCCACCACGCCGCTCTAATGCGTGTTGACCAACTTTACACCCAATAGAATTTTTTTAAGGATCTCCATAGTATTCCTGTTTCCTTACGATGTTTTCCTTTAAGTCAGAGAAGCCAACATTACAGAAAAAAAAAACTGCAATTGTATTCCTTTTTCAATTTTAGAATCCGCGTGCAGTCTAACCGTTGCATTTAAAAACAAGTAGTTTACAGTAAAGAAAACTCTTTGGTGTGGTCGTTGCGTAATAGAATGTTAATTGCGTCCATTGAGACGATTTCAAAACAATAGCCACGTCCCCAGTACAAAGGCCCGTGTGATTGCACCTCTCATTTGCATGTTTCATTGACCGACAATTTAATTTTCACAAGCCCTCTCCCGGGCCGTTAATTTTCGTTCATTTGTTCCTACATTTTCATAAAATGTTATTATGTTCATTTCAATTCATAATTGTCACCTAATGATTGTTTCGGATGGGGAATGTTGTGTGTTATTCTCTGATTAGTAACAACGGCTACTCTCTTTTAATGTTTTAATAAAATACAGTTCGTCTATTTTGTCAACAATGATTTTTTAATGCAATTCATTTTCAACTTACTCGTATACTGCGTTGGGGTAACACCGTAATAGGGGTGTAAGAACGTAAAATATAGGAGTTTACGTTCTTACCTTCCATCCTTGTATTACCCTAACGCACCCTATATGCTTGGTTGCTCGCCTGGTAACCCTTTCGGCTTAAAAGTAATGTAATTGTGGTACACTGAACTTGTAAAAATTTTGTGCCAATTTTAAAAGGTGCTTACTATTTTCTCATACGTATTATATTCGATCACTATTCGATATTCCATTCGATATTCGATTTTTCAGTAATTGCTAGCACTCTTACAACAGTAAAAAAGAATATAAGATTTGATATAATTAAATTGGCTTTTAGTCCATTATCTGGCACAGCCGGTAACATTACGTACATCCTATTGTTAAGAAGATAACGCTATGAACATAATCTGACATTTTTATGTCACATATTTGGTTAGTTATCCATATAAAACCACAATCGTGCTATTACAATGGTATACAGCACTCGTTGATTCTTAAGGCAGCTTATATTTAAAAGTGTGAAACAATTTCCATCTATCTGTTTTATACGTATCACAAATGGAGACGAACCGTCATGAGAAGCGTTGCATCTTATGGCTGCTCTCCAAGTCCGCCAATATACATATGCAATTGCCAACGTTTGTTACCAATACGTGTGGCCATCATACAAAAGAGGAATGGAAGCCAATTTGGTAGGTATTAGTGTCAACGAAAAACGCATGGAATCGGTTTTAGTATATAGATCACAGTTTAACATGGCGTTTTGTCACGCCGCGCCACACCATTGGCAATAAATATTGACCAATTGAAGAGGAGCGATTATTCCTAAACACGAACCCAATCCGAATGATCACAGATGAATTTTAATAAAATAGTGTTAAGCTAGTAACAAGAGATTTCTAGACACACATAGTATATTTACCTAATGATGTTATTTTTACCATCAAACATGATAATTCTTCTGTATTTAAACCTACTTCACTACATTATAATTATATCATGAATGAATTTTCTCAAATTTAACAATCTCTACTGATGCAACAAAACAATAACAGATCCGAAATTCCATTCGATTTTAACTTTTAAAAGGACTTGCAAAATTGAATACATAAATCCCGTGAGTAATATCATATCGCTCTTAAATGCAATTCGCAATTAACCGACTTTCAGAATTAACACATTTCACAATTGGCGAATTAATTGTAGGCGCGCTGTAGCTACCAGTAATTCCGGACTTTAAACATTATACAGAAAACATTTTACAGAAAACATTCGCGGCAATGATTCATGTCCGACGCTGTGCGGATAAAAGTAATAAATATGGCTTATTTTGACTGAATAGACTAATGAACAAGGAGATAAAATAATGATATTGAGACGAATATTTCTCCTTTGTCAAACACAAACAATAAAACACAATATAATGTCAAGAGACGTGGCGTAGAAAACACTTATTACATTTCATACATAAACATTTAGATGTAATAAGCGAAAATAAACCTTATTTATTCTCCATATAACTCACAAAACCTATAAAATATTATTAAGTGAAAATCACATACACCTAAAGTGAACAAATCTATCTTTGAACTGCTGGCAGATCTCTCGTATTTGAGAGTGCAAATGGGGTAGTACCACCGCGATGTCTATTTCTTTCGCTAAACAGCAGTATACATGGACTGTTGTGTTCCGGTTTGAAGGACATTGTAGCCAGAGTAACTACTGGACATAATGAGACTTGACATGTGATGTCTCAGGATGGCACGCGCAGTGGAATGCCAGACATTGCTTTGTAATTCATGGTGTTGGTTTTGCTAATGTCCAGTACCGGTCGTATCGCTAACCATTATGCGAATGGCATGCGCGTCTCGCCATTCACTGCAAAAAAAAACTTTTTGCATCCTGACTTGCTTTTAAACAACCTACTGACAGTTACCATTACTTACCGATTTTGTGTATGAGTGTATCGTTGGGAGGAAGGAATCACAAGCAATGCTTTTATTAAACGCCATGCTTGAATACAAAGCGAATAAGTGACGTCCTCCATAAGCCTCATAGAGGTATTAATTAACAACGAATATCCGATGGTCTGGTCAAACAAAAAGAGGCATTGGCATATTGGGGTGAATGCGAACGTACGGAGGGGTAACTCAATTCTCAAATTCGGTCTACACGCCGGACATGTCTGGGTTACTTCCGCCGGTCATTGATCTAGGCTCCAGCCTATAGTCAAGGCGGCTTTTTAAAATTTCATTCAATTTTGCCATTTAAACCATTTTCGTATTAAGAATTTTGTGCCAAAAGATTTTCTGCACCAATTTAGATGTAATGAAAGAAACTGACAATTTATCTATTAACTCTCTTTTTTTTTTCTTAAAAATCCTCAGCATCGCAACAAAATAAATCATTGTAAAGCTGCGTGCTGCCAATATTCAATATTTATAATAATTTTGGATCAAAACTCAAAACGCTCAAATCAAACATGCATATCGCAGGCAGAGAATACATGCTGTCAATATTGAATTGACATGCCCGCAGGACATGTTAAGCGTGGTATGGAGTTTGATTTCCGAGTAACGACACCGAAATTAAAACGCCTTCGGGTAAATCGTTTCGTAATGATTTGCTGGAATGTAACAATTCAGCGAATTTTGACCGACACAAAATCCCACATGTAAATGGAATTTGATAAAAAAACTAGGAACCAACAACGTAAACTTACTACCGTTAATTGACATCTATGCATACCAAAATATATAAAAATATTTGTTTTCTCAATAAATTACAGAAGAACTACAATTCTATAGTAATTTATTATACTTTCAGATTTATTTATTGGTATTGTTATTGTTTATACAGCTTGGTAACAGAAAAGTAATGCTGAGGAGGTTTGTAGAACCATTTTAATATATTAGAGCAATTGTAATAGAATAAATTTTCCCATTTATAGTCTTTGAGTCATTCTCCATATTTATTTGTCGTTTAACAAAACAGATAGGCCTACATGAGACGAGTGTGAATGAAAGAGTTACAATTAGAACTAGGAATCCATCTACATGCTTTAAATGGGCTTGACATCACTGATATTGAAATTTAATTGTTGTAGTTAAATATTAACTTTATTAACAATACTCCTTTCTTGAAGCTTGACACTTGAAATTTCACCACAGTTTTTACTCCAATATCTTTATTTAAAAAAAATAACCTTGATTAGAGCTTCTCTGGTTATTTTTTCTTGTGTCAAAAGTGAATGTAATGGTCAAGATAATCGTTTCTGCACAGAAACGAACACATTAATACACGTCAAAACGTCGGCAAGCGGGAAAAGCTTCGTACGACAAATGGCGGATATGAAACAGTTGTTTTTCTACACAATACGCAACTACATTCGAAAATAGACGTAGGGTAATATAAGCAATGTAGAACGGATAATGAAGTGTAAATTAATATTATTTTGAATTAAGTTTGTTTATTATATCGAAACATAGCGCGGAGAACTGATGGCCGATGGGGCCAAAAAGTTCTCGAATGGAGGCCACGTAGCGGAAACCGCAGCGTAGGACGTCCACCCACAAGATGGTCAGACGTCCTGGTAAAGGTGGCGGGACGTCGCTAGATGCAGGCTGCCTCCAACAGGTCACTGTGGAAATCATTAGTAGAGGCCTATGTTCAGCAGTGGACGTCCTTTGGCTGATGGATGGATGGATGGATTATATCGAAAAGATGTCCAAGGACTTCTAAACACTGATATGAGATGGACTTCTACAAGTGGGTAACTGGCAGTTGTAAAGGATAAACATAGTTAGTAAAGTCTCATCTCATCCTGTCCATCCCGTATCTTCCCGTTTCTTTCCTTTCCTTCATCTTTTCCATTTTCCATCTCCCGCTTCAAAAGTGTTCACCAAACTTGCATGGTATAACAAAGCACGCAAAATATCTTGAAGAGAATCAATTCTCTAACCATATATTTTTCCAATTATATCGAAATACATTTTGATTTATTATTATTTGTCTGGATGCAGGCCACTTCCAACAGCTCAATGTGAAGATCCATGGAGGAGGCCTATGCAGTGGACTTCCTTGGGTTGAAAGGGAGAGAGAGAGAAATTTCGATGAACACAAATAACGACAAGACGTAATTCCCAAATAGAAAGAAAGAAAGAAAAACGAATGATGTAAAATGTTTCTTTGTAGACAACAAACATATCAAATCGTTTAAATTATTTGACTCTTCCCAGTATACGATGAACGTAAGTGATGAACGTAATGGATGCTCCCTTAGCAGCAACTTACCTAGAACTCAATGTAAACAGTTCTGCAAAAAGTAATAGTTTATGCTAACAAAGCTCAAGACACGGCGGAATGTTACAAAGTTAATAATAATAAACACAGAATATACGGCACGCACGTGAAAAAGCACGGGCTTGAAGAATAAAAAATGTTTTTTTAGGAATACACTATCAGTAACCATACGAATGGTATTATTACACTGGAATAACAGTATATCAATACACAATACACCCTACTAAACCCATGGCATCTGTATAATTTACAATTGAAATCAAAGCAAACTTACATTTCGAAGACAAACTCATTAAAAGCAAAATCATTTGGAATACAAACAACAAACAAAATAAATAATTCGAATGTTGCGTAAATGTAACATATCCCATCCGTACCTACATTGTGCACGAGTTTGTAATTGTGAGTTTTACCCGGATAACTCATTTTTATCCGACTCTTTACCGGGGGAAAGTTAAAGGAAGTAACAGGCGTCTCGGTGAAACGTAAATTTGCCCCGGGCGAGATACTGTCGAGTTTGTTTCTAGTTTGTTTAACATTTTGTTGTTTGTCGTCGAAGCAGCGCCTAAACTCAGGAACACCTTTGTTCTCTCATCTGTTTTGTAATCGCATTCGAATACAATGCATAAAATATGTTTTTTGATGGGAATGCTTTTCTGAGTTCGTTACATGTCCAGAATTTTAACGTTTTGTATGAAAAAATCAAAGTATCCGTTAACTGTTAACAAATAAAAAGCTTTCCCAAGTTTCAGTTAATTTTTAGTGAATTGAGAGTGGATAACAACGTTAAGTGTGGTTTTGTTTGTGTCAAGCAAAATTATTTTATTCATCGTAAACTTGTCTCATAATTACGAGTATATTAAATTTACAATATTTTATTAGCGTTTTTTATTAACTTATTTTTGATAAGTATACAATGTGTGTAAAGATAACAAAATACGTAAAGAGGTCTCTACCAGGCAACCATTTACGCTGTTGGAAGGGGTAGAGCCACGCTG
The DNA here is from genome assembly GCA_949752805.1 of Deilephila elpenor. Taxonomy (NCBI): domain Eukaryota; kingdom Metazoa; phylum Arthropoda; class Insecta; order Lepidoptera; family Sphingidae; genus Deilephila; species Deilephila elpenor. Next base: position 7,574,809 of record OX457107.1, on the reverse strand, counting down.
TTGACAGTCATAAGTCAGCATGAATGAGCAGGCTCGTCCGGGGCAGTACCACTGTCTCAGGAGATAGACGTGAAGTGACAGTCGCGTTTCGCTCGGTAAGTGCGATTACCGAATACCCAATACAAGGGGTATTCTTCTTCCCATCCTTGTTCATTCCCGCTCTCCTACTAATTTCATGGGCGGCAGTTATCAATTACTATCAGGTGACCTGTTTGCTCGTTTGCCGGACCAATGCAATAATAACTAAAACTCGATAAAATTATAGGTTTTTCACGATAACTTGCCCACTCGTTTCCATGTAGTTACGAACAACCTGTCACAAACTCAACTAATAACTAGTAATATACTACAGTTGTGTGTGTTATTTCTGAATCAATTTCAGGATATATAGAATTAGCAATTCATGGAACTTGTAAAGTTACATTGTATAAATAATTAGACCCCTCAATAACACTATTAAACAACATAACAATACTGTTCATTCAACAAAATTAAAACACCAATAACAAAAGCCATCCGAAAATTCTCCATCCACGACCTGCCTTCGGTAAGTAACACTACTTAATAGTATAATAGGCTACACTCAAGTTTGCGGCCACCGCTGTGGTAGAATCATTTACATTCCGCCCAATACATTTACATACACTTTTGCCAGTGCTCTCATAGGAATACAAAACTCGTAAAATGCAGATACTACACTATGGTTACTGCATAATTGAAGCATTCAGTTCCGTGTTAACAACACTACACCTCAACATAGATGTTTTGTTCTACTGTTTCAAAGCAAACACGTTTTTAGAATTTTGTTGTACAAAAATGTATTTTTTATTATTCTGTGTGTAAAATAATAGTATAAAAGTGTGTATATGTATTTATCTATTTTGTTCCTTCTTCAATTCACCGTCTCATTTTGAAGGGCGGGCCCAATCGAAGTGTTGTAGATGTTCATGGATGATGATAGTCCTAGTTCCTGCCATTAGTTAAGCCGTTCGCTCTACTGCCGATACAATACATTTAAAAATTCAAAAAACAATGATGTTCATGGGATATTGAAATATACTCCTTAAAACTACAATAGGAAAATTATGTTGACTATATTATGGGTTATGTGAAGTAGTAAACAAATTTCGAACAGTAATCTGCTCACTGGATGGTAGGCTTGATTACCAAACTTGATAAACCAGCTTATAAACGCTGATGAACCCTCACATTAGAAGGTTTAGAAGTCATTCTCCAATCATTGAAATACCGTTGCTTAAAATTGCAAAGGTGATTTAAAACAACAACTAACCTTATGTGAAGATGCTGTATCGTTCTTCATATTTTATATTCTGTGAGCTATTTCTTTGTGCTGTTATGTTTAACTACACTGGATATCAATGTGTATTTGAAAATGATTATAATGATTTTGGCAAACCAACCAGAAAAGTAGATACAATTTAAATACAGTTCGTAAACATACATACATACATAAACTCACGCCTTTATCCCCGAAGGGGTAGGCAGAGGCGCCACCAGGACACCCACATTTCGCCTTGTATGTTTTGTCCCACGATGTGATAGGGGGCGAGCCTATCGCCATATCGGGCACAAATTCCTGACTCCGGGCTGATAATGAATAGAAAAATCCAATATCACTTTGCCCGACCCGGGACTCGAACCCGAGACCTCAGCTTTGTAGTCGTACCGTAATACAACTTCGCCACCGAGGCAGTTCGTAAACATTGATAGTAAATACCCACATATCAGTTTATTCTTTCAATAAGCCAGCATGTTAAAATAAATTTAATCACGATTCCACTCGCGATATGTGAAAATAATATTGAAATCACGAGATGCAGGCCTCGCTCATCTGTTGGTAGAGGTATGTAACAGTTTACCGCGGAAGAGCGTACGTGAATTTGGTCATCATATTCAAAAGCCGATCGTAATCCTTTTCCGAATAAATCCGTTGCTAACGTGAAAATACCCTATTGAATTTAATCCAGCAATCGTATTAACTGCAAATGCTCTGATAATTTCGAACTGGCATGAGGATATATTTGTGACGAATAATCTATATGAATTTAAAAGAGTTAAAATAATAGGAAGCTTTGCTAACGGTTTTATTTTTGACTATTCGGCTTATTGTGATTGTTACGTATGTTTAAAGATTTCATAAATATATGTAGATTTTATGTTGCGGAACGATTTTTTACTACCAGTTCTTCTCCCAGACAGCCTAAGATGCGCTTTCGTTTTCAATCGATTCTTATACTCCCAAAATTTAAAATATTTAATTGTAAGATCATTGATTCTCTAAGCCTACCTGATGGCATCCAAGTAACACTGTTGCTGAAATAGAACATTTGGGATTGATGTGTCGTTTAAGTTGACAATCCCACACACAATGCTTTAATCAACAAGGTATTTAACCAACTCAAACAAACTCCTAATTTTAAAGCCAGACAATTGAAACAAGAAAGTGAGAAAATACCTTTTATTGAAAACTATAGCTTTATAAACCTTTCATTCTTCAACAACTACTGAATTAATTGTATTTTACAAATAAATTCCGCAACGTTCTGATAACAAAAAACAACGGAGCTGTAATTAAGACCGAGTTTGCAATTCACGCAAAATAAACATTTTCCAATGAAACATTGCTCGGTGTTGTTCGTCAAATAAACAAGTAATGTTCTGATGATGTTCTCGCGTGGCGAGGAATCGTGTTCAACATAAACGTAGGATTCTTTTTTATATTAAGTTTATTACCCAACAATGTGATTACAATGCATTCAAAGGTACGTTCAGTACAATCCGAATACGGAATCCAGTAGCAAGATGTACTCGAAACCAAATATACAAAGACTAAATCTGAAACGCGACAAAATTGCGTGAGTCATTAAGACGAGTTTCCACTTTCGCGTACGGTGGTCACCATTCTTGCGGATATTAATATTCTATCACCAGCAACAGTCTTCCTCACTTAAGCTAAATATTTGTGTTGTTAATTACATCATAAAATAACATCAATATACAAATTAAAAACTCATTATACTCGTATAATAGTAGTGAAGAATAAAAATTCATATGCGCATGGCCAGACAACAAAGACCCCCCCATTCAGCTATATGCTGCAATACAACGCAAGTGTGCTGGAGCGCTGATTTTCAATGGAAGGTCAGTGTGACATCCGGACGCCATGTTTACCAGCAACACATTTGCTGAATTATTTTTATTTTTTATTATAACATACAAGAAAAAAAATATCCTGAAAGTTGTGTGAATAATTTCCATTATACAACAGCATGTGGGAAGTTCGGCAGCGCAGAGGTATGACATGCACCGAACTGTACCGAACTTATTCCAACTCAATATCCTGGTGTAACTCGTCGCTGAGTTATGACACAAGAAAGCTTTTATCTCAAACCATGCATATCGAAATCTCGTTTCCTCCGCGGCTCTGAGTATACCGGATATAACTGAGTATTTTGTCTAGCTTTGGAATTTGATTAATTCAAATTACTGATTTTTTTAGGAGTGATAGAGCATTGCATTAGCATGTACCCAGTTTTTTTTACTGCTGCAGTGCATCTGCAGCCAACCCGCACTAGGCCAGCGTGGTGGACTATATGGCCTAACCACTCTTAATCGATTCTCTCGATTGTAGAGTAGGCCCGTGCCTTGCAGTGGGACGTATATGGGCTGATATAGATATAGTGCATCTGTCCGTCTCTGAGTAAACAATATACCTACTCGTAGAAACTTAAAGCACCTAACAGCAATTTACTTAGGTGAATGAGCACATGAGGACAAAATGGAATTCCTTTTCTTTCTGTAAGTATCCATGTCGGTTTTACACCATTGATTACGCACGGTGGTGGCTTGCGGAGGAGGAACAAATAAATCACCTGTAACAAATTCTCGCCTTCATATGTCTCCAAATTGTTAAGAAAATTAGAACAAGCGACCCCCTTCTGGGCCGTTCGATGCACTTTCGAATAAGCCATTCTAAAATTCTATAGCGACCTCTTAGAAGCAGCCTGCATCCACTGACTTCTTGTTAAACTTTATTAAGTTCAACTTGAATCTTTGAAGAGACCGCCAATCATAAATCATCTTGTAAAAATATGATTCTCTTTCTCCATATAGATTTTTTACAAAGAAAGTATTAAATATTGTCCATTTAGCTGAGTCATAAATGGACGAGCGCCGACTATCCAACACAGAACAGCTTCAATGTGATTCTTGTAACAACGCCATCTATACAATAGTCTGAACAACTCGAGCGTACATCTTACAGCAATTCGCTTAGCATATTTTAGTATAAATATAAAAGACTAGATGGCGCTAAATTTTAAAAATGTCATTGATTCAACTTAAAAATGTTTAAACATACCTAACTTTAATTATAAAACAATACGCGACAATATTAAATATAATTATGGGAATAAATAACATTGTCAGAAGCTTATTTCAATTGAAGTTTGATAAAAAATATATATTGACATTGCTGCATAAGATAACAGATGTCAGCACTAGTACTCGCATTACTCGGATTGTGTAAACTTTTGTTATACGAAACGAAGCTTCTGCTTGTGTTTTTTTGTTTTATATACAGATGGCGGTAACGAAAATTTTGTTATAAAATGAAAAATTTCCTCACATGCGAAGATCACACCAAATTACATTAGTACATTTACCGCCCCTAACACATAGTTCGATTAAGTTTATACTTTGATTAAACCATCTGAAAATACAATTGCTAATCTGTGCTTTATAACAATACCAAATGTATAACTGAAATTGTAATAAAACTGATAAACAGTAATTCCTGGAGCAATATTAACAAGGAAAAATTTAAGCCGGCCTACGCGGAAAATAAAAATAATCGATCCGTTTTTCTCCCATTAAAATAATTGGTCCGCTAAGCCCAACAACACCGTAGTAACGTTAATAATCGCTATCGATTGCTTAAAAAATTTCCTTCAACCTTCAAGCTCTCACCAATGTAAGAATAATTGAGATTGCCGGCTTATGGAATTTTAATAAGAAGTTTAAAAATAGCTTGATTTATTATGCTTCGAAAATTAATAATAAGAACAACTTTTTATGCCATCTACGTTGCGGTTTAATCATGGCTCAGAAAGAAAAGAACTTGAGCTACTATTTGGCATACCTTCGCGGATGTGAAAATAAAATTCTCATGATTTTGGCAATGATACTAAACAATGCAACAAATATAAAATTGTAATTGTGTTACTTAAATAAACTTATCATCATTATCAATTATTATTAATGCTTGTGGTAGATCATTATTAGGTATCCAATTGTAGGTATAGCGACCAGCTTACCTAATGGTCCTGGGATCAGCGCCTATTTATCCCTATTCCCAGTGTAAGATACGGCCAACCCAGAGCAAATGTTTTGGCTTCATGGAGACTGTTTTTTACACTTTTTTCTACATAAAAAAAATAATTAAACATTTCACGAATAGAAATAGATTATAATAAACGTACAGGATGTATTAAACTAAAATCCAGGCTAGCGCAAAAATATTTAAACCACCATAGTGATCTAACGTAACTAGACATATCATTGCTACAAGATCGATTTCACTTGGATAAAGCTAAATATCTACATACATAAACTCACGCCTTTATTCCAGATGGGGTAGACAGAGGCTCCACCAGGACACCCACATTTCGGCTTGTGTGTTCCATCACATGATGTGATAGGGGGCAAGCTTATCGCCATATCGGGTACAAATTAGCCTATCGCCATATTGACATAAAGCTAAATAAAACATGATCAACCTTGACCTCCGCTTACAACTCGCATGGTATTTGCCGCAACTCCTTTTATGCGTAAAGTATATCGCTGCACTCATTCCCACAAACAAACAAACGGACAGGCGAGGCCGTGTTAAAATGGAAAACGTTAGGTAACATAATGACCCCATGACAACTAATTACTATTGTTACACAACGATAACACTCGCTTTTTGTGCTATTATTTTTGGCATTTGAAAAATTGTGCGTTTATAAATGATATGTGTGAGAAGATTTTGATCGCAGCTTCACCAGCGCGCCTTAGATAAATAAATAAATACACCCAACAGTCACATACACAGTCCTGACCCCACACTAAGATCGAGTCTTGTGTCGAGGCTATCAGGAACTACGAGAGTTTTCGGTCTCACAAACACCCAGACCCCAAAGAAATACCCGTGGATCACAAAAATATTTGTCTCGGTGCGAGGATCGAACCCGCGGCTTCACGTTTCACAGCCGGCGTTAACCCAGCTGCGCCACGGAGGCTGATAAATCGGGAAAAGATTTTTTAAATTTAGGATTTTGTCCAAGGTTGCACAATGCCCTTTTTCTGTCCTTCGGGCATTCAGTTGCAATTTATTCATGTTGGTAGGCCGCATTTTTAGGCCGGACTACCGTTTTTTTTCGGATGACCGTCTCATATTTGTTTTGTATCCCTCGAGAATACTTTTTTTCTGGTAAATAGTACCTTGTGTCCTTTTCTATACCCCTAACAACATGTATAGCAATTTTCTGAACAATTGGTTGACGGGTTAAGCCTTGAAAGCCTAACAAATAAACAAACTTATTTTCGGATTTACAATAATATTAGTTAGGCTTGACTAATTATGGTACATTTTACAGGACTAGGTGCATATGTATATTATGTAATATTTAATTTAAGACTATAATATGTAGGGTATAAGTCGTGACGATATATGCAAATAATACGAACATTGACTCCGTTTGCGGTTACAAATAAGAAGAAGAACTAATAAGACAGTTACTAATATAGGAAAGTTTTCCGAATAGTGATTATGATCTTCTCTTATTCCAACTTTTTCTAAAGTAATACAAGTTTCAACGAACTTTGATAAAGAATCGTCAACCTATCTTAAAAATAGCACCACCTTTATTACTTCGACTGGAGTTGGCTTAGCCGTTAATGTGAAATCTGCTAGCCTACACTTGGCAAGCGTCATATGGCCTAAGCCATCACAATCGAACCCACGGTTATAGAGGAGAACATTGCACAGCAGTGGGTATAGATTGATACAACTACACTGAAAACTCTAACGAAAAACTGGCAACTTGACACACATGCTGAATTTTATTTGTAAATAGGAGTCCGCAGCAATTTAAAATAATCTTAGTAAAAATTAAAAATAGTATGTACTGAATGTTCTAGCCGTCATTTTCAGTTCACTCGCCTGATGCGGACCCGGCTCATAGACACGGCCTATTCATTCCGTTCATTCATTCCCTCGTCCTCGAAAACCTACCTTTATACATCTGCCAACATAAGTTTACAAACCAATTTCCCAAAACACACCCTTATTCCCAACGCAATAAGAGCTTTAAAAATCTTTACAATGAATACGATAGCAAATATGTCTTTGTAGATGGATTTGGTACTTTTGTTATAAGTACCTTAGCATTCAGGCCACGTCTGACAATCTCCGTGTGAGTTGAATAAACTCGTAAAATACTCAAAGAAAAACTTTGATGGAAATCAAATCGGAAGTTACAAGTTCGTACATATTGTATTTCCCTTTGTTTCTTTAGACGACAGATCCCAATGGTATTCCATAGTACTATGCTCACGGGTCGATGCTCATATTATTTTAGTAAGTTTAACCCTTATTGCCTCTAACAAAATCACTCGAAATGTTAACTTTTTTGTCGTAAAATTCGGTTGGCGACGGCTTGACTGTAGTCCTCACATTGCTTATAATTGCAAAAGTCCTCGAGGATTAGTACCCCATTACTTTAAATGAACAGCTAGCTTGTTTTCTTACGCAACAACCAGTTTTCAATCTTTATTAGAATTAAAAATGGTTTTAATAAAATATTGTTCAATTTTTGACACTGATTTTATAGAATACGCACACACACATTCAATAAACAATTATAAGTGAAAATACAATAACTAGATACGATATGGAAAGGAATCGAAACTTTTTTTTATTAAAAATAACTAATTTACATAAATTCAAATGAATCTGACAGGTGTCGCCACCTGGAGGCTTCAAATAAATGTTTTAGTCGAGAAGCTGAAACATGTGTGCGTTTACAACTAAGTAATTATTTTTAGTAGATAAAACCCATTTTTCAGTCTTTAGGGGTGTTCATTAAGGCTTTGCTCCTGATACGTATTGTCTTTACAATTAATAATAGCTGTCTTTTAACCGTGTCGGTCCACCTTTTAGATCACCCACTAGTAAGTCTTTTGAACCCCGTTAAAATGAAATACACCTTCAATAATTGTCTGACGCATAAACAGGCACTCGTATCTCTTCTTTCACTTTAATCTCATTAAACAAATGTACATTTGCAATCTTTAGAACACGCTTTTAATTATTCATATTTTTCTTTACAGATTCTTTAACTCAAAGCGCTGTTGTGTACGATGCTGCAGGAGATTCTTTTGTTCATGAAAGACTTTCAGAGTACAAAAAGGTTTATTTAAAGTAAAAGGTGTCGTTGCAACTTGTATAAGCAAAGACTGACGAAACAAAACATGAAATATGGCTATATTTTTATAACATAACGACTTGTTGTTGTTTATAATGTTTATTATGCAAAACTATGCTAAAAGTGAAGATTTAATTGTGTTTCGGGAGATGTCATTCCTATTTAAGGAGAACTTAGGTATTTTTTATCAATTTATATGCGTTCTATTGCTGGGTAAGTATCTCCATTATTCTATCTATCTATCTATCTATCTATATCAGCCCATATACGTCCCACTGCAGGGCACGGGCCTACTCCACAATCGAGAGAATCGATTGAGAGTGGTTAGGCCATATAGTCCACCACGCTGGCCTAGTGCGGGTTGGCGGACTTACATACCGTAGAAATTCTTTAAAATCGCTACGGTATGCAGGTTTCCTCACGATGTTTTCCTTCACCGTTAAAGTGCGTGGTGATTGACTATCAATACACACATAACTCCGAAAAGTCAGAGGTGTGCCCTGGGATTTGAACCCGCGACCACCGTGAACATGTAGGCAGCCGCGTCTGGTCCGTTTACCAACAGGCCACCACGCACTTCATTATTATCTCCATTATTATTAAGTGGATTTAGCCCTCAGTTCCCTACGAGACTGGTCTAATGGGGGTCGGTAGACCTCCCATGCTTTCGAAATCCATGTAGAAAACTGAAAATTCACCTTAGTTAAAAGGATAAAAATTACTTATGAAAGGAGTTCCGCTCTAAGTCCCGGTATTGAATATATAACCTTGACATAAAATAAAATAACTCATAAGGAAATAATCAAAATATACAACATGACCATCAATCGATAGCTATAAAAAAGAGTTTCGCACAAACTCGTCAAAAACATAATAATGATATAACTGTACAATAATTGTGGCAAATCGATATAACGGCGGACATCAATATATCTAACGGCTGTTTGTAATTATGTTATTGCATTTGACTACGTCATATCGACGGTTTAGTCTAGGTCAACAGTTCTGCGACCTAAATGTGATTTTTAGCTTTTAGGATAATAGAAGATGGACAAATAGGAAGGTTTAACAACAGTAATAATTGTAGGTGCGTAGCCGGCTTTGGCGAATGGAAAGAAAAGAGGGAGTGATTTATCGTAGCAGTAACAACTTCGACAAAACAATCATGATTTCTACTAAAGGTGTTGACATATTTATACTGTCGGAAGTATCTGTGAACCTAGCTGGAATGCAATTCACATTTAATTTTTTTGTGTTCCCCTATCTACTATGTTGTTTTAAATTAAAAACGTTTTGAGATGGATGCGAATTCAATTTTTTATTCTTTTTCTATTTTAATTCAATTTGTTTAACCTATATTTTGAATTTGCTGAACTTATGTTCCAGTGACGTCAATTATTCATAATACATGTAACGTTCAGTTTCAAGCAGGCCGGCATTATGGTATTGACTGGCAAGAGGTGTTGGGACTCTGTATGAAAAGCTCAGGACATATAATACCATCACTTTCTGTGTAGGCACTTTAAAGTGAGTAAAAAGTACCTGTTTTATCCTCTTCTACACAAACACGATGTTGCAAAAAAAAAAACGCGTTCTATAAAACGTGATATAACCATAAAGTAAAGGAAACAACTCGAGGACAAACAAACAATTTAATTTTGCAGACGATTACTTCTAACGCGTTTAATAGGTGAACATAAATGCATTTATTTAATGTAGTGCGTGGTGGCCTGTTGGTAACGGACCAGACGCGGCCGCCTACATGTTCACGGTGGTCGCGGGTTCAAATCCCAGGGCACACCTCTGACTTTTCGGAGTTATGTGTGTATTGATAGTCAATCACCACGCACTTTAACGGTGAAGGAAAACATCGTGAGGAAACCTGCATACCGTAGCGATTTTAAAGAATTTCTACGGTATGTAAGTCCGCCAACCCGCACTAGGCCAGCGTGGTGGACTATATGGCCTAACCACTCTCAATCGATTCTCTCGATTGTAGAGTAGGCCCGTGCCCTGCAGTGGGACGTATATGGGCTGATATAGATAGATAGAATATAGGTAATACAGGTATTCCTCTTTGGTCTTTTGTTTGCGTACACTGGTGGTAAGTCTCTCATATGTGAGAGGCCGCCTGGGTAGGTACCACCGCACTGTCTATCTCTCCCGCCAAACAGCAGTGTAAATGTGACATTGTAGCCAGAGTAACTACTGAACATATTGAGGCTTAACATCTTATGTCTCAGGATGGCTAGCGCAGTGTCAAGCAATGCTTTGTAATTCATGGTGCTGTTTAATTTTCTACTGTCCATGAGCGCTCTTATAACTTACCATCAGGCGAATGGCATGCTCGTCTGGACATTGAACGCAATATAAACGTAGATATTCATAGATCAGATCTCAATCAAAATCTTTATGATTTTGAACCTTAAAATTATGGTGTCATAACTATCAAGAGAATAGAGAGACTCACTTTCAAAATGAATACACCGAACGTCTCATTAGCGTCAGCATACGATGACTAATACTTCAGTGTGAGCCTTTGATTTACAAGAGTGTATTGATTACGAAAACTTGTGCAAAATCTAAAATTTTCAAAACAGTAAAGTTACTTTAATTTGTGTTTGATACGGTAGATGTCGTTTGATATTTATTTTAACGTTTATTTATGTCAATAAAATGTGTAGTATCTTCCTTTATCCATCTCAATATTGAATGCCTCAAAAGTCATGACATGATTCATACCTAATAACTCTTATTTTTACACCAGTTCTATACTAGCATAACACTTGTATTGGATATCACTTTGTAGGTTTTAAAAACACTAATTCTACGTACTCGAAATCCTCGAATAACTTCCGTACGGCATACTAAAATTCGCCCCTTCCAAAATCGAACCTGCAACTTCCGACACACAAAAGAAACTTCGTTACTGCTGCGCCATATTTACATTGTACACATATCTTTATAACTCACGAGCTAGCCTAAATCCGTAACTCTTTGCAGACATTAATTAAAATAATTAATTTTGCTCAAGACAACTAGCGCTCTAATGAGACAAATTTGGTTCCTTTATGTGGGAAGTTGCCTGCCTCGGTGGCGTAGTTGTATAACGGTACGGTTACAAAGCTGAGGTCTCGGGTTCGAGTCCCGGGTCGGGCAAAGTAATATTGGATTTTTCTATTCATTATCAGCCCGGAGTCAGGAATTTGTGCCCGATATGGCGATAGGCTCGCCCCCTATCACATCATGGGACGGAACATACAAGGCGAAATGTGGGTGTCGTGGTGGCGCCTCTGCCTACCCCTTCGGGGATAAAGGCGTGAGTTTATGTATGTATGTATGTATGTGGGAAGTAGAAATTTGTTGTGGCCCACATACAAACCTGCCAGACGACCTTCGAACATATGAGAATTGCGCACATTGCTATGTAAAACTGTTGTTTAATATTGCTTATATGGATTCCTTCGCGTTATTGTCAATTTCGTAAATAGTGCGCATTGCGGTGTGCTCAGAAGTTTTGAGGTCTCTTACGTGAGGAGAGAAAAACATTACTTGACAAAATAATTCGTTTCACGGAATTAGTTATAGATTTAATGTTTTTAACGTAGGAATTATAATGCCCCTTAAAATTGAAATTAGATTATAAAACATTTTCGATGGTGAATTTATTACAAAAGTGAGTTACGAGAAAAACATCAGCAGTACATTACAAACCACAAACAAAGTAAAATCAAAAATATTTGTAAATTTTTACTTAAAATAACGTGAGTCACACGAAACAAATAGTTCATGACCACCATCTTTAGTATAAATGATGAAACTATTATACAAACACACACACTAAAAACTCCCTTAACTAGTTCTATGTAATAATACAATTAGCGGTGTTTTTCTCACGTCCATCTGCCACAATACTGGTGCAATTTAGATGAGCGCACGCGCTGGCGTACCGGACCGGTCGCTAATTAAGTATATCAAATAGCAGCTGATGCTGTATGCACAAGATGCTTGTATGCATCTGGAGAAATTTAGCTACCGTATTTCAAATTGAAAGGATATAATTATGAGCATTCATTATTGGAATTGAAAAAATAGTTCTACTAGAATTCAAAATTAGAAGGATATCATTAGGAGTACTTGATACCCCAATATTTGTAGGAGAGTAATACACAATCTTCCTCTAAGGATTATTACGATGGCTTGTTGAAAACGGCCTGCACCCAGCAACTTCCTTGAACCTTTGTTAACGCCCACCTTATTCTATATCTACGTATATATCAGTCCATATACGTCCTACTGCAGGGCACGGGCCTACTCTACAATCGAGAGAATCGATTGAGAGTGGTTAGGCCATATAGTCCTACACGCTGGCCTAGTGCGGGTTGGCGGACTTACATACCGTAGAAATTCTTTAAAATCGCTACGGTATGCAGGTTTCCTCACGATGTTTTCCTTCACCGTTAAAGTGCGTGGTGATTGACTATCAATACACACATAACTCCGAAAAGTCAGAGGTGTGCCCTGGGATTTGAACCCGCGACCACCGTGAACATGTAGGCAGCCGCGTCTGGTCCGTTACCAACAGGCCACCACGCACTTATAGGGATTTTTAATTCCATAGATCCGGCAAACGAGCAAACAGGTCACCTGATGGTAAGTTGTCACTGCCGCCCATGAACATCCACAACGCTGGATCTTTGATGTGTTGCTGGCCCATGAAATTGGGAAGAGAGGATGGAATTGAATGATTGGGAGGGAAATCAAAGGGATGGGATGTTAGGCATCCGGCAACCTCACTCACCGAAAGTTGCTTCACCTGCCTGCCTATTCATGCTGAATCATGACTGAAAACAGCGAGATTTTTTTTTTTTTTTTTTATTTTATTTTATTTTTTTGGGAAACAAACAGAAAATATCACATATAAATAACAAAAGAATGTGTTACATAATCCAGTAAAGTTTCCACTAATAAATTTTCTACTATTCCAATTCTACCAATTCCAAGGTGGATGTCCTGAGCTGCGCTGGATACTTGTTTCGGAGTTCTGTTATTTTAGCGGTTTTGACGGCTTAGTCTATCGTACTCAGAATGGCATAGTATTGCTGGAATGAGAGATATATTAGACTCCCGGACGAGAGTCAACATTTTTCAGGCATTTTCGAAATTGCTGACAAATTTATACGACTTATTGAAATATTACGAAATCAGTCCTTTCAAAAGCCAACGCGGCTAATCTACCAAATAGTATATTTTCCATATTTCAATCGTACAAATTTCTATTAAGTAGTTCTATTATCGAACTAATAGTAACATATTTTACCAATTGAAAATAAATACTTGTATTGTAGTGTATTAGCCCATTTACGTCCCACTGCAGGGCATGAGCCTCATCTACCATCGAGAGAACGAATGTAAAGAGCAAATACATACCGTCCATGAAATTATGTACTTTAATTCCAACTGTTTATCCCCAAAATGGGAATAACATTTTGCGAGCGGAAACTATAAACTTTTTTAATATGAGGCAAGAGTGTCGGTCTTCAGAACAAATTACGTGTGCGCTTGTTGTTACATCTCGGACATTAATTGCGTGTCTTGTTAATACTTCGACGACAGATGCTCGAAAATTAAAAAGAAGACATGCGTTAAATTAATTTTAGACGCGAATATAAAGTAATTAAAATTCAATTCAGGTTGAGTGAAATAATTTGTAATCTCGCGGGGTGTCTTGAATCTCGCTCGAAACTTTGGCTTTAATAAGTTTGTTTACAGGTTTTTTTCTACTTGAATTCTCACAAATTGCTATGTCGACCAAACCTATTGCATGTCTTCTGACACTCCCCTTAATAGACTTTTTACTTAGATACTCATCACGTTTTTAATCAATTATCCCAATAATTAATCCAGAGCAAATACTTTTGACTATCTTGTAAATCATCTCCTTCAGAAGACAAAGTAAGTAGTCCTAAATCAATATTTAGACCTATACGTAAAAACATAAAAGTTATATTGAAATTTTTCGTATTATATTATATTATAACCTTCAAAGATTCGTAAAAGTCGAGTACTGTCACAAGTGCGTCTGCTCTTAATAAATTAAATAAAGACGAGACGAAAATGAAATCCGAACAGCTTAGCCTAGATAAATCGTTCTTAAAAAGATAACAAGATATGTCGCCTAAAATAAATTCTATTTTTATAATAACGGCTAAAGTTTATAGAATATTTTTTATGAAATCACGTTAAGCCGTCAAAGAGAAAAATATAGATAAAGCTGATGTTATAAAGTTTGTAAGCACTGTATCTTTATTGGATAAACTAAAAGCAATGTGTATCTGTGTTCACTTGTTGCTCTGTTATTAATCTTTCAGTTGTTCCCTGGGTATTATTCGCTACCCATTTACTACAATGATATTTTTTGTATTCATCAGAAGGTAACCTTCTGACGTATTTTTTACGTCTGTACGCTTTTTCTTGGCAAAACAGAGCTTTATTTTTTTTATTATTCGGCGTAATAAAACGAATCAAATCACAACCCTTTACGAACCATAATGTATATTGTCTATTATCATAATCCTCAGCAATAAAAAGTTTGATTGTAAGTGAAGTCGTTCGTCAAAACCGTGACCTGTTAAAAGGGGTCAAAGAACAAAAATTATTGTGATATAGCTTTCTCAAATTGAATTGAAGAAACTCCATCAAGATGTCAAAGAGTAAGTGCGATCCATCGCTTTTTATTACTATAAGAAAGCTACCTATAGAAAGGACCTACTTTTGAGGATCTGAAAAAAATGATATTACCTTTTTTCTTAAAACTCATATACTTTTGAAATGAGAACCCAAATAAGGCGAGCAAGCTGGTGTCCGCAGGTGCCGTATTAAAAATAAGGACCTACCAACTGCGAGTAATTTGATACAAGTCATACCGACTATATAAGGCAACTGGTCCGAAGGATGTTTTTTAGCAAACACTAACTCATGAGTTTCGGTACACGTTGCCTTTTATGACATCTGTCGTTGTATTAATGTGTTTTTTATTTGAAGTTTAATGCAATTTGCCGTCGATTTTATTAAGGTACGCTGTATTCGAATTAGGGATCTTAAAATGACGTATCAAAAACAGCATTATCTCTGTTTTGCAAAGTAAAACTAAAGGATCTTGTGAATTACAGTTTGTATATTTTTGTTCATAATCAGTTATCACCCGCATTGAATTGTTTTCAAAATACATATTATACGAGTATACACCTACTATAATTATTCTCAGAGTGCCTCGAGACTAATTTGATGTTTAAAAACATAGCCGTTTATTAAAACATCAAAATTTATTTAATTAATAAACGTAATAAAAGTCATTAATTTGTAATAAAAAAAACTTTAAAACGATCAATCGTTTATACCACTCACTCAGGTTTACAAACTCGATTATTCCAAATTCGAAATTAATAGCATATATTATGAAGCCATTTTATACCTAAGCCAAATCCTTGTTAATCTCTTGAATTAATATTTCGATTTTCAAAATAATTGGTCTGGAGATACAAAGGCTATCCGATGCAGGGATCACTTCATTTGCCCCCGGGCGAACAAAAAAACTTGTAGGACGCGTCTATGTGGATTTTTTTCGCTTTACCTTTGTTAACGCCTGTCTGGCGTGGCTGTAGCTGTCCCGAGAGCACAGACAGATAATAATGTTACGCACAGATTCTATTTCGTGTCTTTTTTCAGCAAAAAATACAAGATTTTTTTTTATAAAATTGAAAATTCGAGATATTTTCTCTTGGTTGACTGTCCCTAACTTGTCGGTGGTAATCTGTTGCACCAATTTAACATTATTTTAGAAAGATATAAAAAAGTAGAAACAAATATGTTTTATACAAGAACAAGTGAATGAAAATGGTTGCCTGGAGGTATGAACAGATGCTCCCTGAAAATCATTAAAGAAGACCTTTCAGAGAATAATATGTGTAACTATCACGATAATTAAATGATGATTCTATATTTAGATAAACAATAATGACAAAAACAAAACAAACAGTAAAAATTCGGAAGCTGTACATGTTGGAAGTCATATTAAAAATCACATTTATCTCCAATATGCTGCGTAATATTATGAGCTCGCACAATATTATTTTTGATTCAGTGTAAATATGATCCCTGGCATTTCCTCATTAACAAAGAGCGTACGCGCATGATCTCCCTCGTTCGTCATAATTATATGCACAAGACACTCCGGCGAGAATTTCTTTTTAGCTCTCTACACTAATTTTAGTAAATGAATCAAAAAATTACGCATATTTGCATAATTTTACATTGCAATTAATATCTTGATTCCTCTGGTTTTAAACCACTTATCTTCCGTAATTTTAAATAACTCTTAACTTCATTACTAAATTAGCCTCATTTGGTATCTCAATTTCCCACAAATTAACCTTTATAGGATTAATAATCCTAATTGCCAATTGGTGTACATATTTTCCTCACATATTTTCTACCATTCCTTTCTATAAACCATATTGTCAGTATTGTGGAGACTCTACCGTTACCATATATTTCATACAATACCCACACTTTTTCATTAATTACTCTTGTAGGTAGTTCTGATACTAGTTTCCATAGTATACATTTTGATTTTTATATTTTTTTTGTAGATATAAAATGTCTGGCTTAAAATTTTATCAAAATTTCTATTTATTACGACATTTTGTAATTATTTTCCTCTATAATAAGGGAAAATACGTATTTTAATGTTGCTTAAATAAACAATTTAATACTCAAACCATACCTAGGTTACAGGATAGTCAGAAGTGTACTGTCTAGGTCACGGCATCACTTTAGTGTCATTAGCATGATTTATGGTCGATGACCTACACGTTACATTTTAAGACAGCTCATATTCCGTGTAATACTATCTTACATTCCCAAAATTGCTAACATTATTTCTAAATTGTCGATCTCCAATTTGTTTACTGTAGCATTTGTTAGTTAGTACAAATTCGATAGCCTGCGAGTAAACGGTCACAAACGGCGTCTGTCTGCGCCCTCGACCTTTCACCCCTGCGTCCTTCGTCTAGTGTTAACAAAGTATTAAATAGATTTAAAATATAACAGACAGTAGTCATTAATCTGATACGGTCTTTCTTTCTGATAACAGTTTTATATCAAATAAAATAAATGTTTATAAATAAATTAGATATTGTGTCGTATAGCGCCCTTCTGTTTTAAATTGACATTCAATACAGTCTGATGTTGAGTGCTTTGCTCTTACATTTCTAAAATGGCTGAGATAAGATTGAATAAGCCCGAATGAAACATATTGTTTTCTGTTTTTTATTATCTCTTCTTAATCATTACTTCTTCATCGTTACATCGCATCTGCCTATTCAAACGTTACTTTGTCGTTCATAAGCATTTTACGAAATATTATTTTAACTTTTTACATATAATAAATACAGCATTTTTGTAAATAATAGTTACAAATTCTTTGAATATTTCAAATTTCGCAGAAACATTTTCATTTCGTATTTCATTGCGCATTGCATCGTTTTTATTGACTTTCTGGCTTGTACTTCTGCGCCTACTGCAGCGATATTTACATAAAGTTATTTTGAGCGAAATAAAGCCAGGCTTTAAACAAAACCCGTAAAAATACCTCAGTGCGGAACATTTTTTTAGAACGGTGAAAACATAAGCAAACTCGAAACAACAAATAAGGGATTCGGTCCGTCCCGAATTCCAAACTCGAAAAATAGGGAACTTGTAGACATGAATTTTCGCCAATACATATGTTAAACAACTTTCTGATATCCTTTGATCTGAAACTAGGACTTCATGTTGTTTATTACAAAAAGGGTATAGGCTGCCTACAAAGTGTGCTCGTGAACGTTCACACTTCAATGAGCTTTATTTCGTCAATATTATTAGGCTTTCTGTAATTTGCCTCGTGAAGCAATGAGATAAATAATATAATCCATATAATACGCTTTGATAAAACGAAATACGAGTATATATCCGATTAAAATAACAAATAACTGTTGGTAGTTCGTTTAAACTTTGGTATTAATAATTGTTTTCGTCCTGGAAGCAACTTCCTACCGCAGTCCCATACTTACATGTGTTTCCAAGAACACGACCCCAAGTTACTTCGACAAATCCTTCAATTGGTTCTGCCTCCGCCAATGGCCGTTGCCGCAACAAAGGTATAGGTCAGTAAGTTTGAGTTGAACCCTAGTTCATCCACCGAGTACCAAGCAACAGAAGTTTCTGTCATAAATTACCAACTAAACTAAACAACCTTATCTTCAGAAACCTTAATAGTTGCTGAACTTGTTATAACATAAATTACGTAACTCAACAATAGTCGCCTAAAATAAATAAAATGGTATAGGCAGTGTTAGCGTGACTAGATTGTGAACTGTAAGGTCCTGGATTCGATTCTCATTTTGGACACTTCACTATATGTAAGTATGTCAATTTGGAAGATGGTCTCATCTGATTCGAACCCCCGAGCTTGTTCCCGGTATGACAAGGGCCTGTACCCCTGTAACATCGTGGGATTCGAACTCAGGAGCACACTGATTATAGCCGATACATCCTGCCACTAGGTAATTAGATCAACATAGCGACCATACAAATCGTGATTCCATTTTTTTTTTTCGTTATTTTGGCTTAATTTTTTTTAATAAACTGGATTATATAGTTAAGTACTGAATTTTACGAATACTTGCCGAGTTGCAGCTCCTTTAAAACGGATCCGCCCCACGACGATTAGTCCTCAGCCTACTGATTCAGAACGCAGCTTTATCAAAATCGATTAGGCAGCCTGACATAATTATAACGATTGCCTCTTGGTTTACTAGCATTTTACCGCAGTTTCGCCCGCATTATCCTTAAAAAACAAAATTCTACTTTTGATTAACCCTATGGAGACCATGCATTTTAAAAAACGAACATTAATAATTAACATCAGTGTACCATGTCAACTTATCTACGATTTCTCAGTGCACGATACGATTACGATACGTTTTATCTACAATTTTTGAATACACAGAAAATTAACTAGGCTGTGTCAACCGGTCTTTAAATTGCATTGTACTTAGAAGTGGTAGAGAGAGAGCCTTTCCGTATGTCGTTAAGTCAACAGCATGATTAGGTCGACTCGACGGGGACGTATAATTCTCACAGAAACCTCGTGTGAAGCAACACCTTTACGTTTCGGTTCGATAAGTGAAGATATCGCAGTAGAGTCCCAAGGACTGGTTGTAGGGCATTCGTAAATTCGTCATCCACTGTATGGACATTCATAGCGATTCAGTATCAGCCAGAAAATATCTCGTTTTGATCAAACTGACATTAATGAGCCGATTGGTACTCGATTCAGTTTGCACTACACCTACATCAAGAGTATTGCAAATACTTTGACGTATTAAAAACATATAGGCTTCGTATATATGGAAACTGGTTTAAATAATTCCCTACACTTAATATTTCACAAATAAAAATTAATTCAAAACCCAGCAAAAGACAAACAAACTTTCGCATGAAAAAAATTATAGTGTAAGCAATTCTGAATAGTCATGAAATAAAACCATGATAGAGTTTTTCAAGAAACACCAGTAAACTTTATGACCGGTGCTCGTGACCTATTTGCCGTTGGAATTACCCTCAGGAAACCAGGTTAGAGACGTCGACCGCGATAATTAACATCGGCAAAAACGTTTTACCCCGCAAAAGAACTTCAAGATGGCCACCGTCACCTGTGTAATGTCTGTGCGTAATTTGAAAGGTGTGCTGGAATCGGTGCTTAAAGAAATAAGCCAAGGTCGGGACTTAGACTTTGCGTACGTTTTTGCATTGTAAAAATATACTGCGAGTTTTATTTTTAGATGCTCGTAAACATCTACCGACAATCTCTTGTTTCTTTCAGTACACAAAATACGAACTTTCAAATAAATAGATATGTATTTAGCGTCGACTACAGCAAGAAAATCCTGGCTTAAGATTGGTAGTGCTGCTTTCCAATTTTCTTTATTATTTTGTATTTAATTTTCTATTGCTATGGTTTTTTAATGCACTGAATGGCAAGACGAGTATGCCATTCGCCTGATGGACAGTAGCAAACCAAACAACACTATGAATTACAAATCAATGCTTGGCATTCCACAGCGCCCGCCATCCTGAGACATAAGATGTTAAGTCTCAATATGTCCAGTAGTTACTCTGGCTACAGTGTCCTTTAAACCAGAACAAAACACTGCACTAAGCCCGCTGTTTGGCGGAAGAAATAGACATTGCGGTGGAACCTACTCAGGCCTCTCACATATGAGATCCATATATATTTAACCACCAGTAAAATATAAATGTGACATAAAATCAAGGGGAAGAAACTGTTGAACCGACGCGACGCAGCGTTCCGTCAGGTCAGCACTATCTTTTAACTCTTCTTTTTGTATACACTGTCTACTCCATTGTCAATGGCTGATACTATTGGTCAACAATTACCTCCCCGATTAGATAAGTTGCATGCAAACTACTTATTTGACAGAAAAAAGACTTCACACCTATAATTTTTATAATACTAATATTATACCTTCTGTAATAAATCTTGATCATGAGTCCTTCAGTAGCAGTAATGATAATTCCATGTTCATTAAAGCGTCGCGTGTAAGTATTCTATTAGAAAATGGTGCAATTGTGTTTCATAATTTGTTCTCGGGCATTATTCATGTATTAATAGCGTTGGACATTTTTTAGCTTTCAAATACCTTTGCACGTGTTGGTACTTAGACGTGACGTCATAAGACCACCCATATGAGTGCTGTGACCAGTAATTACAAAATGACATAATGAGACTGACATCTTCGTCGTTTCAAAGTAGAACCGGAAAGCGGCCGGATGAGACTTCTAATAGAAACTAATGTTCGCCGCCCACGATTATCTTTTATCAGAAGTACCGTCAAAAGTAAAAAGGAAGGCAGGGGCGAATACAAATTCAATTGGTCATCTTTAAGGTTAAGTTACGTTTGATATTTTCAAATAACAATCTTTCTGAATTTATATATGAACACAATTTTGCATGGATATAAAATTAAGTATTATCTAAAACGTTGACTCAAACTTGGTTTTAAGCAAATTCACGGAAATTCGCTAATGAACGTCAATGCCGTGTCAACATTAACAACGCACGACTATATGGCATTGGTCTAGACATCACGAGTTCCTAGACTTCACTATAACAATACAATAGTTCAAACCAACAGTTAATTAAACTGCCACGGTTTGTCATGATTTTCGAATAATATTCTATTTCACAACGATGTGAAAATTAGAACAAATATGTTTGAATAGTTTGGGTCAAAATCAAACAAATGTCGTTGAGATGTTCTTCAATTTATTTATTTCTCTTATAATACATCTTCATCATCTTCGTCGTACATCGTTCTATCGTCTTCCAAACTGTTCTCTCTTATTCCGTCCTTTCATATTTAACATCTTAATCATTCATCCTCTAACTCTTTTACTCGTTAGTACTTCCATTCACTATAATCTCTTTCACATAAACTACGTTCCATATTAGTCATTCGTCTCACGTTTCTTTCTACTCATCTTTTATCATAACATTCAAATCCTACATATATAAATATCGTCAACATAGTAGTAGGATAAATAAATTTGATGTCAATTTTACTAAAGTGTTAAAAGTTATCTTTTGAATTTTCATTAATTTGAGGATCTAAACATAATTTTGTAACTAATGCCATGGAGTTCCACTGCTGGTTGTTTGTCCAACCTCGTTTGAAAAACTTGTCCAGCTTTCGATAGAATTTCATAAAGAAAAGTTTTACCTTTGCGACAAAGGAGTTTTCACAGTTTGCCCATTACCTTGAATCCGGAGGGAAGTTCCTTCAAAATGTTGAAATACAGAATAACTTCGGTAATTTGATTATATTTTTACTTTTACTTTGTAGGTTATTTTTACAGAACACATAATGAAAAATATTTGCTTTTCATAATATATTTCAATTTGGAGCGAAGCAATAATATTTATATTTCTACCAACGAAATATAATGGATCCACCACTCCATCCACTTGGATAATATCCACTTGAATATATCCACTTGGATAATATTTCTATCGAATGCCAGTATTCATATTAACTTATTAGTCGAATTATAGCGTACAGGGCCATACCCAATAAGGTTATTAGTTCGACTCAGATATCGAACGCTCAATAGGTAATTTAGTTTACTGGTTGTAGGTATCTCATATGTGAGAGGCGGCATTAATAGGAACCAACGCAATGTCTATTTCTCCCGCCAAACAGCAGTGTAAATGTACTGTTGTGTTCCAGTCTTAAGGACATTGCAGCCAGTACTGGAACAGTAGAACGCCAAGCACTAGTTTGTAATTCATGGTGTTGTTTGGTTTAGTATTCTCAGCATAAAGCTAATTACGTACTTGCTATTGTATTTCCTTCGCTTTTATATTAATTATACTTCTTTTAAATACTAGAATACATATATTTAATACTCAGTACTTATTTCACTGTTGCAGGGAACCAATATGGAGAAAATCAAAGCTATGCAGTCGGTAAGTAAATTATCTTATTTAAAGTTCTCACAACATCAGAGTCATGTTTACAATTTGCGTCTATATCGGTTGCAATTTCCGGAGACAATCAAGCTAATTTAACATCAAACACCTATGATAATAGTACTAAACATACTAAATTAATAGACAAGTTAATCAACACAAACGAGTCTTTCAAGGGGTTAAGTCTCGGTCGCCTTGACAACGAACACAATAACAAGGGCTGCAGCAGGAAACACATTACCTGCTACATAAATCTGCTTGACGTTTACACATTACGGCAAGGAAAGTTTAAAGACCCTCTTCTTAGATAGTTTCTGCCTTTTATTTATAGAAAAATCGAGGAATTTATTAAAAATTTTGGTTCTTTCGGTGGAAACAATTCATGACGAAACATATTTAGTGTGGTCGGAACAAAATATTCAAATACGTGTTATTTCGGCAATGACAACATCTATTCTTTCTAAAGCGATTCAATATAAATTTACTTTTGCACCCAGTTCTAATTTTTTTACATCTATGTAGATGTCTCCAGAATTATTCATAGTTCACATTTTACCTGAATAACATTTCGCTACTTTTGTCATGACTTCATTATTATTAATTCCTCTGATTTTACATACAATCTATTCTTTATTCCAATACAATATATTACGTAGCTTGTCATTGGTTTAAAAAGAAGTGAAATGGAACATAATGTGAAACCAGAACTCAGTAGATAAGTAAGAAAACTCAAAACTAAAAGTCACTGTATGATTCCCCACGCATATTCCAAACTTGCGTTTTTATCGATTTCTTTCCTATAAATAATAATCGGTTGCCTTCCACCCCTGTTCATACCACCTGCTAAATTATTGACAGGATCATATGGCACCCTACCTAAACGCATTTCACAAATATTTGTACTGGCCAGACATAAATTTGCTGTAATTCAACAATTTCGCTAAACCGCTACGTGCTTTTATGAATTCATCAATGGCACTAAATATTCCAGCTCTAGTGGAGCTTTGTTTTAATCTCATGAATATTTTATTGATTTGGTTAGCTAGGAAACTGTTGATGTGAAATACACGATAACAATTAAAACCTAACGTTTTCGCCTCGTTTTCCTCTTGATCCTTCCTATCCTTTGTGATTTACAAATTCTTCATGTCTGCTGTTTAGTATCGTAAAGTTTTAACACAAAAAAATATTAATAATAATTTTAATCTGTATTAGATCAATTTGGCTGCGAATCTATACAATTGTTTTAATAACTGTAATATATAACCTTAAAACATAATGTCGTGACATATAGCCACTGGTATTGTCATTGTATATAATTTGTGGACAACGTTGTGAGATACTCATTTGTATAGTTTGTTTTAGTATATACTTGTATATAGTTTGTAGCATTTTATGAGTAACTTATTGTTTGTTCCTTAAAAATAAATAAATTCATTAATTTGATAACCTTAACTAACTTAACCTTAACTAACATTCAAGTGAATAAATACATCATTAAGATTATCATCTTAACTTAGAACCAAAATAATCTTATCTACTAGAACATCTCGTTTCAATTAATAAAAGTGACTTTAAATGCATTATGCTCATAAAATAAATAATAGGACTTTGTGACGCTCTTACTCGTTTATAGCTCAGGTATCAAAACATTTTACATTCAAGAAGGTCAGGAGGGCCAACTATTAATGTCCTCCCATAATAGTAACGTCGCCGTCTGTGGAATACACGCACTCATAAAGACTGTACGTGCGATATGAGATAGGAAATGGCCGCCCAAGATCGTTACAACAAAATTGTTTTATGGTTGTGGCCAATGTAAGGTCATATAAATTGACTGTATAACATTTGTTCTAACATAATAGTGAAGGATATTAGATTGTTTTGTTAAGTATTCACACTCGCAAATAAAATAAAATGCGAAATTATATTAGCGATGTGTTGTTTAGAATACTGAAGCCGTGTCGTGGCAGAATGTTGTTCTTGGCACTACTCGAGGCGTTGGTAAATATAAGAGCGGACAGAGACTATTTTAAAGGCAGTCTGAATTTTCGTCTACTGTTTCCAATAAATTAACAACTACGCTGAGTAATGTACGTATTACATTCTTTATTTCTCAGTTGCTATAAGATCCAAAATGTATGTTAGAAAGAGCAATTATTAGTTTATTATAACATTAATTTCCCTTTATTCAACATATTTACATTTGAATAAAAAAGTACCGAGAATATCCATAAAAATATTTTAATATATTATGGAAATTCTAAATACAATTTCATTTCATTTCACATAAATTGTGAAATTATCTCTCCACAAAGAATGCAACAACCAATTTGTAGTTCACCATAATCCGTTTCTCTAATTGGAGCCCGTAGCTCTGCTAATGCGCATGTATTATAGCCCAACAGGCTAGGATCACCTGATCCCACAGGATTTCTGACTCTTAATTACCATCAAGACCACCCAGGTAGGGAAATCATCCGCTCACGGTCATTACGCGAGACTAATGCTCTAATAAGGATATTACGCTCATTACAAAAGTATATGATTTCGAATAATGTTGTGTAGTGAATCAGTGTCATTTAATGTCTTATCATTTAAAAGAGAAATTGTTTTAAGGTGTCACTTTGAAATGACTTATTAATACTGGTATCTGATTGTCTAGATCCAGGCCTGTTCCAACAGGCCGCTGTGGAAACGTGCTGCGCCTTTGTTCAGCAGTAACCTTTAGGTGGCTGAGAATATTAAAGACTAAGTATTTTTCTAGTTTATAGATTAAGATCCCAGTTAAGACGTTTCCGTTTGAATACACCATCTAATATTATGTCGAAGCCTCATAATTCTAATTTATAGTCGGCATCGGTCCAAGCCAATACTCGTATCTTCTACGGATCCTATTATTTTCTGAAAAATTTTTCATTCTCAATTTTCCAAAATCTAATCGGTCTGTCTGACAATGCTATTAAAAGTTCTGTAAATAAACCAAAGTTTTATATCCATTTTATAATGTCAGTATTTGATTAAAATCTTTTGCTGACGTAGTAATTTCCCACATTTCGATAAGGAAAACTTTGGAGAAGGCTTCATTCAATATTTGAATTCCAGTAGCTGAAGATAACGATAATTACAGTAGAAACAATTTGTTAAAAATAAACAAAAAAAAACAAACTCGTTGAAGTATAAATGTGTGGATTGTGCAGTTTTGAAAAGCTTAAGCAATTCCATGTCCCAGTTTAACGCCTCAGTAAATTTATTGCACGTTTTGTTTTCCTGTATTTCTTATTCTTTTATATTTATATTTTAAGTTTATGCGTTTTTTATCTACTGTATTTATCTTTAGCTGATGTTGAGGTCGATGATTTTGGTACAACTGCTGTACGGTTACAGATGCGTCCATATATTCTTAATCGCGCTTGTAATATATCTCTTTATAATAATAAATAAACCAAGCTGGTCTAATTAAATATTTCATTGTCAAATTCTCCATGATCGAGTGTGACACAAACAATGTGGTATTTAATTACAGTGATTTGTTGCGCCCTATCTGCACTCGCTAATTTGCCTGTAAATGTCATACAATCATATATCTGAAGCGTTTGTAAAATAATAATGCTTGATTTAACTTTTGTACGTTGTACTCCTGTATATAATATTTACGTAGCATGTGTACTGATGGTAGATTTCTCGCATGTGAGAGGCCGCCTGGGTAGGTACCACCGCAATGTCTGTTTCTCCCGCCAAACAGCAGTGTAAATGCATTGTTGTTCCGGTTTGAAGGACATTTTAGCCAGAGTAACTACTGGACATATTGAGACTTAACATCTTATGTTTTAGACAGCCTCCGTGGCGCAGTTGGTTTGACGCCGCCTGTGAAACGAGAGGCCGCGGGTTCGATCCCCGCACCGAAACAAATATTTGTGTGATCCACAGGTATTTGTTTCGGGTCTGGGTGTTTGTGAGACCGAAAAGTCTCTCGTAGCTTCTGGTACCCACGACACAAGACTCGTTCTTAGTGTGGGGTCAGGACTATGTATGTGACTGTTGGGTGTATTTATTTATTTTATTTATTTATTTTAGGATGGCGAGCGCAGGGCAATGCCAAGCATTGTTTTGTAATTCATAATGTTGTTTGGTTTTGCTACTGTCCATGAGCGGTCGTATGGCTTCCATCAGTCGAACGGCAAGCTCGCCTCGCCATTCACAGCAATAAAAAAAACTTTTAAGTACGAATTTATGAGTCGACCAATTTTAAGGTTAATAAACTAGAACTTGATTCATATTATAAATTAATTAAATTAACTATTACATCCATTGATTAGTTGATACAAAATAAAAAATCTTTTTTTAAAAATTGAGTTCAGTTGATGCAGTAAAATCATAAAACTGTTCTCTCATTACATACCAATATAATAACATATGTCTGAAGGCCGAAGAGTCCGATAAATCCGTATAGATAATAATATTATTGCTTGTTAGCCGGCGGTTATCCGACCGAGTCAATAAAAGTCAACACATAAGTCACTGCTCAAAAATAGTTCGAACCCACCCCTCGCTCGAGGCAATCCACCCTCGTTAATGCGTTACAATAATGACAGGGTAGCTTCCTCCCCTACACATTTATTGGCTTTAAATGAAAATTATACGAAGGAAATAAGTTTTTCACTAACTAAGTTGTTCGTTCTTTAGGTAGCTTCCGGTTTCTGAAGATGGTTTTATGGAAAAACCTTATGGGGATTATGCTTTGTTAAAATATTTTGTGGGGTCGTGTTTTATGTGACTTTTAATTAAGTTATTTTTTATGTGTGTGTATAAGAGCCCTGTGTTAGACAAATTGACAAATTGCACGTATCGCGGAAAAAAATTGTACACTTTTTATATATTTTTGCAAACGAATTAATAATACTAATACTAACTAAACAATATTGTTGAACGTAAAAAAGTATATTCTAAGTTCTAACTTACTTTGGAATAACATTAATGGATTATGCAATTTTTTATATCGTTATCCCACATTCACGTGCTATCAAAGAAAGATTTTCGTAATATTAATGTAACACAAATACACTTAGAATTTTACGATTGCCTGTTTAACGAGTTTATTCTTTGAGATCTTCTTAATGAAGAGCAACCTAACGAAAGCTAGAAATTAAATTCTAGACCTTACAGTTTGCAAACAAAATAATGTTGACATTACTCCAATTACTCGTATGTATTAATGTTTATATCTCCCATAAAGTAACAAAAAAATAAAAAAAGATGGCGCGTAACGGAAGAATGTGACGCGTAACGAAAAATTTTTTCCAACCCCGATAAAGAAGTTTCACTTCAATAATTGAAAACTAGCAACGAATCTTCACAATATTGACTTAATATGATTGCTCGGCAAAGCTATTGGAAGCTTGGAAGCTCACGCTTTGAAGTTTGCTACAAAGACGGATGTGGCTCTTTGCCGCGATTGAAACATAGGATATCTTTCCTCGCTGAAAAGATATTTTCCAGTAGAACCTTTTCGCTTATAACATTTTCTTTCTATTGATTTCAGATATATTGAAACTGATATAAAATATCTGTAAAGTATTATGATGTAATTCTATTATAGTATGCAAATTAAATGTTCCAAGAAGCTCAATCCATTCGTCACCTCAAGAGTCCAATTTCTTGATGCCCACGAATTTCACTGGATCATCCTTCCGACCGGAACACAACAGTACTAACACTGCTTCACAGCAGAAATACTCTAAGCAGTAGCATCTGTCTAAACAGCCTGTCCCATACGACGACTTACCACTTAGCTTTTATAACATGAGCCGTTTTATTTAATTGTATTACTAACAAACAGCTTACGTAATGATAAGTTTCAACTGCTAATGAACGTCATCACTTAAATCATAAACGCGTTGCTCAAAATGAGAGCGACAAGGGAAGAAAAAATGACGAGAGAAAGAAGGCCCTCCAGTAGTCTTACTCACCAAACGAAACAAGAAGGCAAAGCCGTTGTTTCACGCATCAGTATTCTATGAGATACCAGTCTGACCAATTCTGGATGGCTTCAACAATTAAATAATTAAATAAAGCCAACAGTCACATACATAGCCCTGACCCCACACTAATATCGAGTCTTACGGCGTGGGTATCAGAAGCTACGAGACACTATTCGGTCTCACAAACACTCAGACCCGAAACAAAAACGTGTTTATCATACAAATATATGTTTAGGTGTGGGGATCGAACCCGCGGCCTTTCATTTCGCAGCCCACGTCTAACCAACTGCTTTACGGAGGCTGTCAAAAATATGTAGAGCGGCTCTACCAATTTGTTTATTTACTATGTCATAATATAAAAAAAGGATAACAGAAGGCAATACTATCCACAATGTCACTAGTCTTATTAAATAATCCTATAAAATAATAATCTGTACCTATAAAGTAATTACTTAGCTTCAATTGCGTATTTATTATATTCACCGCCTCGCGTTGACGGTTCGAATATCAAAGCAAACCACAATTACGACGCACTATCTGTAATTCTGTACCTTACAAGTAATTATCTTATCACCTCTGCGTTTTAGATACACTTGACATAACTTCGCGATATGACTCTACAACATTTGAATAAAAATATGCATATTATCTAAATGCGGTTGCTAGGAGATTAAAAATCTTCATTTATTTTCTGTGTCATCAGGTCTGACAAATGAAAACGACTTCAATTTTAAGTCCATTCATATAAACTGTGTAATATAAAATTTAATAAATAGTTCTATCGAACTCTATCTTGTCAATTTTTCTCAAATGTATAACACTGCTTTTCTAAGCTTGATGGATATTCAAGGGCAGCAAATGATGACTTTCTATTCAAGGAGCAGTACGTTCGTTTCCCTTTCTATCGTCATTTTAGCCATACAAAGTCTTCGGCTGAATGTAAGTTCCCTCTAAGGATTTCGACAATAATCTGGTGCATAGCCTGCATCAGCTTCTTTCCATAGTGACAATAAAATAGTATATTTGACTCCATTTTCTTATTGTATTTTATCAAAAAGTATCCATATTCAAAATCTAGCAAAGAATTTTGTAAATCCATTAATAAATTAAACAAGTTAGAAACGTTTAAAATCTTAAACTGGGAGTAAAAGAAAAGGGATGCAAAACAAAACTTGCGATGTCACTAGTCTTAAATCTTAATATGCATTACAGTGTGCGCGTCTGAAAGAGATAATAAGATGTCGGTACTGCGCTCCCACTCTTTTTTTAAATACTAATATTTGCCTAAAGTTCCTAGCTACTCAGAAATCTTGTATTTTAATAGTATTTGTGTCTTTACTCTTAATAATAAGAAATTGATCATAGTCAAACACCCTTTGGTCAAACAAATACAACACTCGTTTTAAGATTTAGCACAGCTATGCATATCGAAAATTATCATAAAGACTATATTTTTTGTAAACAATAATACCCAACGTCCATTGTATATAAAACAGGTTTCTTACCAAAGCGATGGCTCAACTAAATAATAAAGAGGTCGAAGTACCTACCTCATAGAGGTCACAGAAGAGGACGCAGTACAAAATCGATACTTGCAAAAACACATGATTGTAATTCTGAGAATAAATGTGTATTAGTAACATAATGTCGCAGTGTATGTTGAAATACAAACATAACTTCATGCTTGTAAATTGAGTCACAGACAGAATATACAAATAAATGTGGTAAATGGTAATACTTGGGAGTATTAATACTTATCCGATCGCACGAAACTATGTTCCGGCCGGATCCATTCTATCCATCCCACTTTATGCCATTCAGTTGCTTTATGACTAAATGCTGCATTGTTGGTAGATGAAAATCTATAGGGCTGTAATCAAACTCGTACTTAGTGTATATTTACCTCTTAAGCAAAATAAAAAAAACAATTCAAGTAAAAATATCTAGTGGAGGGTAGTTAGGTATCTTGTGCCGTCTTGCTAACTAATAGTTTAGTTTGTCGTGAACGCTTGCAAACGCTAGACGTGTGCTCCGTAGCTGAGCTAGAGTTCTTGAGTGATTTAATTTTTTGTTGTGGACAATATAGTGAAAGTGATGTTGAGTGCTACAATGATCATCGTTTTCGTCGATATCGTTCAGCCAGCTTCAGAAGCGAGATCCCGGTGAGTAGTAGACATGTACTATATTATTATTATTATCATCTATTTTTGTTACTGTATGTAATCTGTGCATATAATCAATTATTTTGATTTATTTAATCAAAAGAATATAATGTCGTAAATGTACATAAAAGTATGGATAAGGTAAAAGAAAATTAAATAAATACACCCAACAGTCACATAAGTACATAGTCCTGACCCGACACTAGATCGAGTCTTGTGTTGTGGGTATCAAGAACTACGAAAGACTTTTTGGTCTCACAAAAACCCAGACTCGAAATACCTGTGGATCACACAAATATTTGTTTCCGTTGTTATTGGTCGAACCCGCGAGCGTTTCACAGTCAGCGTCTTAAAATTGTGTATGAAGATCTATGATGATGATCTCGATGATGGTCAAGATCAACAACAAAAATAAATATTTTGACTTACGGTGAAAAGATTTGTAATGATATAAAAGACCCAATAAATAAGTTTTAAAAAGGCATCTTATACCTCAACCGGCTGGGCCGTTGTGTACGGGTTTAACCCTTTAAATAACAGTACAGATAAATCAACGTCACGGCAGAATAGGACACGTTCCTTTGCCATAGATAAACCGAATGAATGGGTCCCTTTAGCTGTGCCTATTTCGGCAACCACTACACGAGCTCTCTTGATTTCGATTATTGTGATTTATTCAGAGTGGTCGAGAGTTTATAAATTAAATTGAGTTAGGGATAAATATAGAATAGATACGTATCTTAAATTTGTTTCTATATCAGCCCATATACGTCCCACTGCAGGGCACGGGCCTACTCTACAATCGAGAGAATCGATTGAGAGTGGTTAGGCCATATAGTCCACCACGCTGGCCTAGTGCGGGTTGGCGGACTTACATACCGTAGAAATTCTTTAAAATCCCTACGGTATGCAGGTTTCCTCACGATGTTTTCCTTCACCGTTAAAGTGCGTGGTGATTGACTATCAATACACACATAACTCCGAAAAGTCAGAGGTGTGCCCTGGGATTTGAACCCGCGACCACCGTGAACATGTAGGCAGCCGCGTCTGGTCCGTTACCAACAGGCCACCACGCACATAAATTTGTTTGACATATCGAAATGTAAATCTATTTTATGTAGAAATTATAAATATTATGTTAGAGAATTATAAGAAACATGCGTATCAAAAAAAATGATTTTTAAGTTGGTAGTAGGTACATACATCAATCCGATTTAATTCTGAAGAGGCTTTTGTTACGTTAAGTGGACTCTAAGACCAAAATAAAAATCTCTTATTTGTAATTCCCAGCTCTAAATAAATTTGTTTTTTGCTAATAAATCCTGTTACAAATTAAGGACAATTAGAGTTCCAAGAAAATCGTCTAGACCCGTCGAGTGGTGGGTGAGTGGGATAATCTTTACGTAATTGTCTATCATAATAAAATATTTTATTAAAAGCAAATTTATAAATAGTGAAATCTGGTTATACCCAATTAAGAGTATAATTCGGATTGACGGTTTTCGACTGGGGTAGAACCGCTGTCAGAGAGAAAATCAAAATTATTATGTACTATTGAACAACTAAATTGCTTACTTGATTAATAATTGATATTATTATCGACAATATTAAGCGAACCATGGTGACCGACAAAGCTCTGAAAGTTAGTAAGTTGAAGTGGCAATGGGCTGGCCACATATATCGCAAAACAGATAACCGCTGGAGTAAGCGTGTTCTTGAGTGGAGACCGCGTCTTGGCAAACGTAGCGTGGGACGTTCTCTGGGTAGATGGCGGGACGACTTGCACAAGAGGCCGGCAACAACTGGATGCATAAAGCAGCAGACCAAGCTCTGTGACCTTGGGAGAGGCCTATGTCCAGCAATGGACTGCAAAGGACTGATGACGATGAATATCAAGTACGAGAAAGTATCTACAATACACTTTACAGTAAGAGCGATGCAAACGGAACAGCAAAATTGTTACTTCATGTCGGTTGTCTATGAAACAATGATACCCTGGTCCAACTGACCTATATGTACCGTAGCTTAACGGATAGCACGACCTCTACCACTTGCTTGTATGACTCTACCACTTACTTGCATGATTAAATGTCATATATTGACGATAAACTATCTATATGTATATTTTAAACTATGGGTACATAGGCATACTGCTGTCTAACGGCCTTATTCATAGACAGTTTTAAAACTTATTTTAGTTATCGAATGTTTCATCGTCTTCGCTCAATCTGAATTCAAAATTGGTTCGAAAGGGAAAAAACATTCGATATGTACAAGTAAATGTACAAGTGTTATTATACTTATGAAAAGTTTTATTCTAGTGAACATATGTAGATAATAAAATTCTTTCCTTCATACGTAATAGTATATTGATAAAAAGTGGTTCGATATGATATGGATTCCGTATGAAAACATTTGGTTGCGTCTTTCCGTCTGTCACTCAAACTGATAGATTGATATGTTATATGAAAATCAATAAGATATTCATCAGCGTTTATTGAATTCTTCATGTTATCATTACTAATTAAGGCCTTAATATAATGTTGAAGAAACTTGAAATATCCTAGTCTTTAGGATCATTAAATAATATCGACATGTACAGTGATTTGTCCAGATAATCCTACATAATTTCGAATGTACAGATCTGACTACGCCAAGTGTAGGTCTATTAGACACTTCATAACACCGTCCCAATACATATTACATATCAATGGACGGTGAATTATTGCGTCTGACAGTCACCCACAATCACTTGTCCGATTTATGTATCATTTTACAAAACAAATTAGATACAAAATATGATTACATTTCACAAACAATCGCCATAAAGAATAACCGGCAAAGCATTATCAATTCATAAACGCCAGATCTGTTAAGCCATGCCGCAAATGCTACAATTAATTCGACGAAACTTTTTATCCTGCGTTACGGAGCGCCCAAAGAATTTAATGATATTAAAATAAGTGTAAATCTTGTAATTCGAATTTTAAAATACAAAAGTGCTGTAACTTTGCCGTAGCAACTGTCGTCTAATTGAAGTGATAGCCGTGCTGACGGCGACTCGCCGCATCACAGATAACGTCACAATTCCGACTGCCTACAACGCTGTACGGCGTATATATATATATATATATATATTTTTTATTTATTATATTTCAAAAAAAACAACTAAACTCTGAAAAAGAGATTTTTTTGAGTAAGACATCACAGATAAGAGATCGCATTTCATTTGGATTTGAGGCTCTTGTAAACAAAGAGATTGCAAAGAAATATTAATAATTGTAGGTTTTCTTCTATTATAATGTATTGCATTTGTTTTATAGTCGACCACTGCTGAGAACAAGGTGCCTTAAGCCTTTGCAATCGAGAGTTCAATTCAAATAGCTTAGACAATAGTCCACATTCCGGCTTATTGCATTGACTATATGACACATTTACTTTTACCTGCTTACCCTTATGAGGGTCCAGTGGTAATTTTTATGTATATTACAATAAAATTAGACTTACGGTTCTTTAACTGGCCGTCTGTCTGGCAGTTCTCTCTGAAAGACTTCAGGCCTTCTTTCACCAACTTATAGTTTGTAGCTTTCATAATTCCTGCGGGAAACTCTTAAATACGCAGTCTTAATCTTGAAATTATCCACAACTGTTAATAACGACACTTCGGAAACATTGCGCTTAGAATTATTATACAGGGTATATCAAGACCGCGACCGAAAACGAAGCCAGGAGGTAGTATTAGTGATATCAAACACAATGCAAGTAAAAATTTTATAAAAAAAATCATAATTTTTTTTTTGTTCTTTTTTTCATAGTTTTTCTAAAATAATGACGTACATCGCTTAATTTTTAAACACGCAATGGTACTTAAGGGTTTAAATTACTATTTTTGCAAAAACTAGGTATTTACCCCTCAAAATCGATGATTTTTAAAAAAAATTAAAATAAAATCCGTCGCTTATTTTGCAAAATTTTTATTTGCTTTGTGTCTGTAGCCGCTAAAACTACCATCTGGCTTCGTTTTCGGTCGCAGTCTTGATATACCCGGTATATACTCTAAAATATTGATACCCTTTCTTGGTTCAAGGATCATTTAATAACCTACTTTTAAAACATACTCTATTCACTGTAGAATCAAGCAAAAAGCCCTTAATATTGAATAGTAACAGACCGCTTTGTCTGCTGTGTCCCTTAAACTAGACTGTGCAGTAACGATTATAACTGAAGGGACAATCAACTTGATTAAGGGCTGCATAATTGGTGAATGCATAATAACAGGAGCTAGCTAGTAGCTACAACAACACGTACTAATAACACCTCTAACATCGTTCAGGATTGACAGCATCCTTTAAAAACAAAAACAAAAATGCACATAGTAATGAACATGTTTAAGAAGCTAGTATTTTCTCTCTTTTATCGTTTATAGGATTATTGTCTTCAAAACCCACAGTATTTCATATTGGAATACATACATAAACTCACGCCTTCTTCCCAGAAGTGGTAGGCAGAGGTGCAACCAGGACACCCACATTTCGCCTTATATGTTCCGTGCCACTTATCCATATTGCAATATTCAATGTTATTATTAATATAATTATGTAGGTTTGAATGGAATACGAGTATTAGCCACTCGGGTGCATACAGAAGTAGTAAACATAATTCTAGAGCTTGTTTTCTTTTTGTAAAGATATGTTGTTAGTTTCTACGTTTTTAGTAGGTATTCACGGCTTTCAACTACACCTCGGGAACGAACCATTCTCACCCAGACAATGCTCACATTAACGAAATTGGTTAGTTTTGCGGCAACACGTAGAGGTTACAACGAGGCAATTTTGGTGTATGGCTGTTTGAGCACTTTTATACTCCTGTTTGTTTATATTAGGGTAATGGTGTAATATTGCGTTACGTTTACATGTAATAACTGGAGAGTAGTTTTTCATATATTCTATTATGTAAATGAATACGCCGTTTTTTTATTATTATCATAATATATTACTGCTGTAGGCTTATGATGATATTATTGTCTTTTATTGTAACTACATCTTTATAATATATTATTTACATTATATGTCTACCGTCGCCTCTTGATGTAGCAGCGGCTTATGCGGACTGTTATCAGTAAGGTCATAGGTTCGATTTTTAAATCAGGATATTAATTTGCGTTATCAGTTTAATATACGTATTTCACTTGAGTTTGCCGGTATCGGATTTGCATCCTGCTGGATAGCCGATAGGCTCTACCAACATCACAAATAGGTAGAGAAATAAGCTTTGTAGCACTAGAGGCATCTTTACTTACACCTTTGGGGATTTAATCGTAAGTTTCTATGTGTAAATTGCAAGATGTATAATATTATTAAAAAGGCGGACGAACATGTGGCTTAGTTGATGAAAATTTATCACCAACACCTACAACAGGAAAACCGTACGTTTAGCTTCGGATTTGAGGATACGAAAATCAAGAGGCAAAAAAAGAAAGACAGAAATGGTGCCTCCTACTATCTCTCAGACAAAATAGTACCATCTTTACAACCAGCTGTTGTTTGAGGAAAGTCTACAAAGTGAGTCTACCATTTTAATATGAATCATTATCATAAAATTAGTAATTAATTTTCTGTTTTAAACTTAACTGCTTGTGGTATTTTCCCGAATGAGAGGCAGAAGGTAAGCAATCTGGACAAAGTATTCAAGGACATCCGTCAAGGCATTCCAAATTAAGGCCTGACTCATAAACTTGGTTAATGTCTCGACTCGAAGTGGGCTTTTTGTTGTGGCTCTAATGGCGCGTATACTGACCATAAATATCTCAGCGTAGATGTTTGGACATACAAATGAAATGCAAATCACAAATTACTTTTATTACTCAGTTAATGTCCTATTGTTTCAAAGTTCTATTAACACATGCTTAGATATTCTTCATATTCCTTGTTCCATACAAAGGTGAGGTCAGCGCCAATGAATTTTACATGAAGAAAATATGACTTTCCATTTCATGGCTGTCTGAACTGACGTCGACCCTTTTAGTGAGTTATCCAATGGAACGAATCAATTCAAAATGAATGACGCACAGAAATTGGATTGACCGATCGGAGAATCGGATCCAAGACTCCACGGTCCATAACCCATATTAGTTGCCACTTAGCAAATAAGACAGCGATAAACACCTATTCAAACTTGACATGACTTGACGTCATAATAGCAGAGGCACTCAACCGAATATTTCCACTTCAGCTGTTAATCCGTATAGTTGTGAGATAATTACATAAATGCGGACATAATACCCATCCAGTGCAAAGTACACAACGCAACGTCTGTATGGCACATGCTGCGGTTTCAAAATAAAACCACCCATTGAGTTACCTTGCTCAGATGCACTGAGCTACAGTGAGCAGATGTCCGAGCGCGCCGAGCATGATGCGAGCGTTGCCGAGTGCGATCTTTACTCAACGCTGTCGGCCGACACATCGCGGCCCAACGCGGCCCGTCAGTCCGGAGGCGACCGCGGGCGGGGCGGCACGTGCGGTGCACGCCTCGCGACTTTGCATTGTTTTTATGTACACCATTGTTTTAATTCAATCCGTCTACAATCGATACGACATTGAAGTGAAACTACATGGCCTATATGCCGCGTGC
This sequence comes from Deilephila elpenor, assembly GCA_949752805.1. Classification (NCBI taxonomy): domain Eukaryota; kingdom Metazoa; phylum Arthropoda; class Insecta; order Lepidoptera; family Sphingidae; genus Deilephila; species Deilephila elpenor. The sequence goes on along the minus strand of OX457107.1, from coordinate 7,536,951 downwards.
GATACTGTTTTATGTGTTTAAAACAAACGACATTTGTGTTTTATCTACATCTAGGTAAATTGTGCGAGACGGTGGCTTATTGACAAGTGAAACACTTTATCGTTCCATTCATCCGTAGGACGATACTGTTTGCATATTTTGTTATTGGACTGTTTAGGTGTTGGTGATCTTTGTTGTAAAGGGAAGCATGCGAATCGATATCCGAGTGAATGCCCAGCTTCGAGCATCCGAGAGCTCTTGCCGTGCGGTTGATTATACGCTTGCATATTGATTGGTCCTGTACCGGGATCACTGGCGATTGTCATCCAATAACATACGGTGAGTGATATACTAAATCCGCAGCCTGGACAAATATTGGACGTTGCCCATATTGCAGATGGACACAGTAAATCTCCAATACAAGAAGCAACAGATCACTTTAATTGACACACTGAACCATAATGTTGCTTTGTGCAGCGCTGAGTGAATATACTGTGATAAATAAACAGGAAGGCAACTATACGGAGCTACAAAAGAGATTTAACAAATGTAATTAATCACTTAGCACAACGAAACAATATTTGGTTTCGCGCACGAAAAACTTCGGGGTATTTTAGGCTTTACCGTGACTAAATCCATTTAAGACAAGAGCTACCAAATAAACATTACAGTTAACAGTTACGTAATAATAATAAAAATGTCCACTCATCATAGTTTATTCAATTCAAAAACACCAATTCTATGCGTAAGTTTGAGAAAGAATAGTAAATTCCACTTTAAACATTGTTAGAATACCAATCAAACTTATCTTGAAAACAATTAAAGTTTGAATCTTACTTTAAAACTAATTAGAATAGGTTTAAGTAATATCTTGCATGACGGAATCCGTAAAATTATTGTTTATCAAAGTAATCTTTTTGCATAAGAGGCATTAACTTGGGTCACGCAAATAGCAACGAATTTACCTAACACCATGTAAACAATCAGCTTTAAAGATAGGCATAAAGATTTTTCAGAAATCATCCGTTTCATGTATGAGTCTATCACTAAAATATATTATATCGAATGTGTATTTAATCAAATAAGGGGTCACAGTTGCTATACAGAATGTGATCTTCCTTTTACATATCGCAGAGGCAGACGTTTTGAATATAATACAAATAAATAAAAAAGGTTTGCGAGATAAAAGCCAGACGATCCAATACATTTTGCTGTCATTACCCTTTTAACTGGAAGAGGAGACTACCTGCCGGCCTCGTATCCAATCTTCAGTTACATCTTTAACAATGGAAACAAGAATTCCTTGCAGGCCATACAACATACAGTATACACCTACGAAGGTTGTTGCAGCCTAATTGATTCCGACATTAGCATTTCTTCTGTATGAAGCTGGCTTGCCCAATCGTACACTAACTTTCACGAGATAAGCATATCTGTATTAATTGACACGTGTAAGGACGAAAGCTGATATGATAATTTTCTAAAAGCCTTCCTAACGGGAATTCCTAATTAATAACTGATGATAAGGGGAGATTGTACATTAATTGCATGTCTGTCTACATGTATGCTGATAGGATGTCTGTTTCGACTTTGATTCTCAATTCAAAGTAGTCCAAAGTAATCCCACCAGGAACGTGACTGCAACTACTTTGAATGGCTACAAATCGGAATAGAGATACATTCTGATTTACCACAAAACGCATCTAGCATAAACGAGTAACTAAGAGATTTCAAATGGATGCATGTAGCTATTTCAAAATATATACTCAACTTGAAGAAAGCAGAGTCACCCCTGTTGCATTATGAGTACAGTAAAGTCTACTGTATTATACAACTAGTAGCAGACATTTAAATAAGTCGGCAAATCTATGGAGACGAATAATATAATCCGACAATAGCGATACATCAGCTGTTCCCCTGCACAGAGAGTTCAATCTATAGTATTCGAGATCTCCGGGAGAGCAATAGCGGGCACACCTGACCGCTCTGAGGGAAGATATAACCAGTTTCGTCACCTGGCCACTGCACGCACACATTGCCAAAACGCAGCTTGCTTGAGCTGTTTTATAATTGTGTAAGAATTCCCTACACGTGAGAAATTATCTTTAAAAACCGAACACTTTACAATGGCAATAAATCAACGTATGAAGTATTCTGTACTGTGCAGTAATGGCAAAAAAGATTAAAGATATTTTTTATATGGCCAACCAAGAAAATTAAGTTATGAACCTGTATGCATCGTAATACTGTTACGATTGATATTGATTACTTACTCGAAGTCAGGCAATAGCAATTAAAGATTAAATTATAATAAATATTTATCGCTCTTTTAATATGAAAAGAAAACGTTATTCACCCTGCATCGATTATGCTGAGTAGAAATTATCGCTTTTACTTGACACTCGATTAATTTCTTCGCTCATAAATTGCTTTGCCGGCTCGTCAATGATGTTTCTATTGTCTTTTTACGATTGAACGCTTGACATGCACTTTCTATGCCAATACAAAGGAATATAAAGTGCGTAATGATTCAATGTCCTCGTCTAATCTTGCGAAAGTATTGAATGACTCGTGAATGTAACTCTCGAATGGCAATAATTCAATAAATATTAAATAACGAAAGCAGACACTAAATATTACCTACTCATCTCGTGAAAGCGTGCAGTTCGATTCGAACGTGTGACTTGTTTTCCCTCCAGGCTTTATTTGTGCTCATATCGAGCGTGTAATTAAAATAGTCAGTTCTTAAATTTGATCGATACGTCTAGATCAAAGTCTGCATCTTACATAAATAAGTGTTATCCGTTTTGCCGCAACTCATTAACATACATAGGAATCGAATGCTGTCAATTAGGAATTGATTTAAAATAAAAAGCAATTTATATGTTGACCCGGACCTGAATCCCTTTACGCAAGGGTTAGCGGAACGTTACAATAAAGGGATTTCATGATTTGATTGCTTTTATAAGGCCCACGAAGAACAATCTGAAACAGGTGAATGAATTTATAAAGAACCGAAGATCGACATGAAATATGTATTCGTATAATCCAGCCGAAGTTCAGTCACCAATTCAAATTGGATGTTGGATAGTCAAAGTCTCGTCTGACAAGAAGTTATGCAATGACGTAACTTTCAATTGAATCTCTCGCAGGTCTCGTGTGTACCTGGCTTCACATTACATTACTGTAAATGGATGAACTGTGTGTATTGCACATATTTTATATGTTAACACTATTGCAAACAAGTTAATGTTGTTTGATTAGCGTTAAATTTATTTCGTGGCGGGACTAAAACTCCTATTAATATAAAACCAGTACACTTGAGTATTATTAATTTTACTTAATTTCATTTTAGGTCGATAATCTACTATATCGCACAAAACAGCGGCGTCTTGCAATATGACCTAAATTGCCAAGATTTAATGCACGAAACTAAATATACTATCATCAAACAAAAACTTTTTGATATCGGCTGTCAACACTTCAAATCAACAAAAGAAAATGTTTATACACTTACTTATTTTAAATTCATCCTGATTCATTCCTTCGGCATCTGATGTAGTGGAAGACAAAAATTCCAAAACGTGTCGTGACTCAACTTTGTTTTTTACCGCAAAGGGATGACTCCATAGATATGCATTTCTTTCAAATCCTGGGCACATTATATCTAGTTATGCTATTAGTAACAATTTTAAAGTTATGAAGTATGACAGTCATTATTCCACACTCAAAACTTTTGATAATAGCAACAAATATTTCAATGAAAACAATTCGTATATCAGCGATACAATAACGTTAGAAATATAAATGCTCATTTAGTACATTTAAAGCCCATTGTATTCGACAATAAAGACCCGACAACGCATAATGTCTTGTAGGAATATAAACAAGGTAGCCGCATGGAACGAAAAAAATAAACCATAATTACACCTGTGTAAATTGGATATGAAAGTTTTGAAATTAATATTACAGTTTGCAACAGCCATGGAGCTGTGAAGATAGTTATAAATGCTCACCTCAATGCAAGTATAACATTTCCAACGCGTTCCGTCCCGCCGGCTCTTGTACCGCTAATTTGCAAAACATTTTTATAGAAGTGGGAACTTCGCTCCACATTTTTAATTAGTTTGTAATTTCTGTAATAGTAAAAAGGAATTTTAATATGGCATTGAACCAAACATTGCATTAACGCATATTTCTTCGCTTACTTAGGTAATCATTGTTGTAACGGTTACCCAAAATAGAGGAGCATCTAAGAAAAATACGTTCATGTGTTTATAAGTTTCATTTAATAGAACAGCGTCTGTTTAGTTAACGGATGTCCTAGTCTCGTATCCACGCATCAAGGAAGTCAACGACACATTATTTTAAACTACCGTTTTGACGATTCAAATACTGTGAAGTATTAAACATTTTCGGATCTTATTATGTGTATTTTTCGGTGAGTACACTGCACGGAAATGATTCCATATACAGTTACACAATCATTTTAAGCCTCGTTGTTAAGATGTAATCCGATCATTTTCAACCTAAACTTCGTCAAAACTTCAAACAAGGCCGTGAATTGTCCATAAATTTATGCGATTATGAAATGGATACAATTTAAATTATTCATCGAAACTTATCTTAAAATCTCTGAATAAATTGGACGGATTTCGAACCGTATTCGGCGGCGTTTTGTCGTCAAAGATTTTTATATTCAATTCGGCATTTCATTACCATTAATAAGAAGATTACCAGTAAACCTAATCTTTTAAACCAACTGCGGTTTACTGATGTTTCCGCACATTTCTTAGAAGTGATTAATCATGTATTGAATACATAGACGTGTCAATAACCCAAGATGTAAAGAATATGAACAGATTGAAGCAGATTTGAAACGAGCGGGTACAATTGGGCGGTGTTCCCACGCAGCCGCGCTAACGACCCACGCTTGTACAGTTCACATTAGAGCATTGGTGTTAAACGACACATTATCTCAAGCCGTGAAATTATTCACCAACAATGACCTGACAACCATAAATTAAACGAAATCACATTTCGGTGCGCGTTTGAACTCATTTCAAAGCAGTTGCGTCAGACCCACAAGGTATAGAATATAGATGATGATATACGATTTGATTTATATGTAAGAACTATCTTAGATTTTTATAGATATTTTTAAAATGATTGAAAATGAACTGCCAAAGAAGAGCCCAAGAATAAAACATTAAAATACAATTTCCTGAGTTATTAACATGTCTGTAATCAGTGATACACACAACTTGCCTCATGCCATAATTAGATCTAATACAATGACTATAAATAAATAAAGTCCGATTTGAAGAGTACATATTTATATTAAGAACGCATTCACACTAAAACTCCATTTAAGACCCTTCGCATCAATAAAGAACAATTGATCTTGTAACTGACGTCAATAAAAATCATGAGACAAAATTAAAATTGATTAGTTGGTAACAAATGCAGTTGAAAATGGTAACCTATATTATGGATGAAACGAAATCACTTAAATAATAATGGGATAAATTACCTAATTCTTATAGTAATTGATATGTAGTGTGTGCTGTTACTCTATTTAAAATTTAATTGGGAGCTGTGTTATTTTATAGTCTTTGTTTCAAGACAAAAGATTTTTAAATGTATCTCATGGTCTCTGTTCCATGACAAAACTCCCTGTGTCAGGTTTCCAGAACTTCAATGCTACTTCCATTACATACAAACTATAGCATTTCTAACTTCGTGCTCGAACTGCAGTATATTACAGCAAGATGTCCTGCTGTCTCCCGCGCTAACTCAAACGGTATAAGCTATTTATTTATTGCATTTAATATCGCTATATAACGAACGTGGTAAAAATCAAATTACTTATTGTACTGGATTAAGAGAATCTTCTTTGTCCTTGTCTCAAAGTCACGATAAACTTTTACTGAGTCTGTCGATTCACAGAAAATGTCGTAATACTACTACTAGACCAAGAAGGCGATAAGTCGTGATTAATCCTAAGCTCTTAATTTGATTATGCCATTTCTGTACTTACCGGTGTCTGCAGTAAATTCCGTGACATAATGCCCGGCGACAATAGCCGTTCGTTTTAAGCGGCGGACGTGAACTAGAAGTGGCGAAAGGTCCTTTACGAGAGCTCTCGGCTTTTGTCCTCCAAATATTTGAATGGCACCTCACCTTCCTCAGACACACTATACTCTTGCTACAAGCCCGTAAGTTTTTTGCTTCACAACTTTATTCAAAGCTTCGACGCACTCCAGGTTAAGATTTCACGTTTGTGTTACTACGAGACTTTTAACATTCACACTAAATATAAAATTGCAGTAATAATCGATCAATAGTCTTTGACGTCGTGCTTTATATCACACTTATGCGTACCAGACATTATTACCAGCGTCAGCATTCCTACTTAATCTTTTCCACTTAGTGCAGTCTTCAGTATTCTCGTTGGCTGATCATTAGCTCTCATGTCTTCGTTAGACACACTAACCAGCACCGTCTGGGCAATTTAAAGCTATTTTATATTGATGCTACCATTTATAATCCACCAAGGTAACACACAAAGCGACATTGGTGAAATTTATCAATATTTATTAGCCACGCGACAGAAATATAAACGAAAACATTCACCTACTGGTACAATTTCCGAACAGCGCAAAAATTTATTTCTCGATTCACGTGTAAGGATACACGGTACAGCTGTATCAAACAGTTTCCACGCCACAAAGGACGTATTCCCTCAATACTCGACCTCGAAGCGAACGTTTGTAGGTCATACAAATATTTGTCTCCTAGTCACAATACGGCAACACCTATCGCAGCTACAAATATATTTCCAGTTGTAATTTATTCTACAATGAGTCACAATCTCATCAAAGATTCTAAACGAGTTTGCGAATTGACGTTTATATCCTACATTTTTACAATTAATCCTTTTGATGTAGTTGCTACGTTATCGAATATGATAATTTTGGTAAGCTTTGTACTTCTCGTTGTTATTAGTTTATGTATTCTTATGAGACGTACTTTTGAAAATAGTTTTAAAATAAAATGATATTATTTGACCATTGAAATTGTGATCCAAAAAATATTTGAAAATGAAGAGACGATCAACACTGAAGCTATCGAAAATACAGATAGACCTTAATCCTCAACAAAACTTTCATATTCATTTCCGTATTTTTATATTAAATATTATTGGTGTGTCGTGACACAAAGGTGTTGCGTAATCCTTTGTACATTGTGTCAAAGCCCCAGGGCGATATAAAAACTTGCATGCGGCACCTTGTGATTTGATTATGTAAAAACAATACTTTCTCTTTGACAATGTGTAACGATGTAATCATCGGAATTAGCGGTTTGCGGTCTCTTATTGCTACCATTGACGACTATTAAAGCGAATATGCTACTTTAATTGCGAATAATTTCTATTTTGATTAATTTTATACATTACTGTTCCGACTAAATATATCTTTGAAAATTTCCGTGTCGCACTGAGGAACAAATGGAAGGTGAATAGGGGCCTAGATTTTGTAGGCCCGAAAAGTTCCTGGAAACTACTAAAGCGTTGGGCTACGTATTACGATATGGTATAAGCATTACTCATTTTATGAACGTTAAGACTATAAATATAAGCTGATCAAACATTATAATTGAATAGTTGCCACAGCGTAAAAGATTGTCAATTACTTTGGCTCCTTTCCATATTGTCAATATTCATGCTAACATTTCATAATATATTGTTCTTTGTTAAAAGCATTCTATGAACAGCAAAAGGTCACGACCAATCAATCAATATTTATGTGTTATTTGAATGTCATATTTCGATCTATGTATATTTCAAAACATTCTATCGAAGAACCATTATTTTTGTTTTAAGTTTATTGTAACCCACAGTTGTAACCACATGTCCAATAAAGAATTCATATAATAATAACGAACATGCTTCAAAATTGATATGTTCGCAAATCATGTAGGTATTACGCATGCTTTCAAAGATAAGATATAATTTATCTAGTGGACCGGTGAACTGCTAACAAATTACCAATCTTTCAAAGTAAAGGCTAGCGAAATAATATTGACGTTACGAAAAATTGCTTTATTGGAACCTAAAAGTATACAACCTCTAACCCATTCATCATTGTCTATTATTTGCTCAGTCACTGACTAGGCATAACACTGAATACACCTTGGCTCTATTAAAATACGATTCAATTTACATTTTGTCTGTTATAGCAAACTTTTTCTATCTTACAGAATAATAAAGGTTTAAATGTATGAATCGTTTGCGAACGAATCAAAGATTGATGAAGAAATATAAAACACTAGGCTTCTTCCATTTTTAATTTTTAATCACGTCATGTCTTTTGATTGACAGTTTTTAATGATCGCCTTATGTACTGAGAGGATTTTTAATTTATTGCCTCATGACTCGATAAGTAATAGGAAACGGTGGTTATTAAAGAGAGACAATGGCTGTCGGGCGTTCAAAAATTTATAATATTATTCTTATCTTGTGCGTGTTGAATTTTCAATGTTCATTTAAATAACAGCTCCTCTGTTATGACTCAAATCTCTGGTTGCAGATTAACCACTATTTGGGGAACGAAATAATAGTATGATATTTAATTTTATGATATTTTATTCCGTGTAATACCGCACGGCTTACTAACGTTTAACACAGGTTTTCCCAGAATTCTAGACATCCTCAAAAACAAATATTACAAACAGACATATGGTTGTTACACATAACGTGACTGACGCTAATGAACGCGACGCCTCAGATTAAAATGAATAACAAACTTTATAACACCAATATTTGTTGGGCCACAAAGTTGGACGGAAAACGCGTGGGCGCGGGTTAAATCGGAGATTAAGGTTAGGGTGAACGTACAGAACTGTCTAGGTTAAGTTTTAATGTTCACCATTTTGTGGCGTAAGCGTTTACAAATGACCCAAATGGTCAGGTGCAATGTTCGTTAGTAATCGTAAAAGTTTATTGTTATTCAGCCGGTGCGACCGGCCCGGCGGTCACGTTTGCGTCGATGTGGATTACGCGATCCGATTTTATTAATCGTTGTCCATTCATGAGCAACGAATAAAATTAATGAAAGCTGACCTTAAATAAAAAATAGTAACCATTTTTTTACACACGCCTAACTAGTTTTGTGCTTGCGTGATCAAATGGTCTCGAGGATATTGCGAATTCAAACGAGTTATAATGCTTGTACCTTCACATATAATGCAGAAATAGGAAAATATTCTCTGTATGGTACTTGTACGATATTCTTCTACACTGACGTAGAGCGCTGCAGGTCGTTGACCGCCTGCCCGCATTGATCAACATCTTTGAAGTCCTTGATTATCCACGTATCAAACAGGATTTTTGTTTAAACTTTATTCAAACCATGTTTATAAACAGTAAAGGTGTTTAAAATATTCAAGGAATTAATAAACTGGTTTCCTATCTTCATTATTGAACGAGCTACGGAGAAATAAGTGGTGTTCAGATGAGAGGCTGGCGTACGCCACAAGTAGATCTTGCACCTGTCAGCTGATAAGATCCGATTAGAAAAATGGGTCACCTCCACCGACCTCACTTCTGTCTACATTAACAAAGACATAAAGATACCAGAAGACTTTACCCATTTTCTTTAAACATTAACGCCGTAATCTATTCTGTATCTTTGTAAATTGCCGTGAAAGCTAATAAGAAACTAAGCCATATGTTCTCGAATGCAATTGTCCCTTATCCCATTTCGTATGGCGGTCGAAACTCCTACAAAATAATTGCTGCGACCAATTACATTCCGGCTTGTACCGCTAACGTTACTTTCTCGAGTGGGTGGGACAACGTATTATACAATGCTACAAACTTGTGTTGGTAGGATTTTTAGTCCTTCAGTAATAGTTTTACCAAAAATCGTTAGCATTCTTATGAACTATATTATATTTATGATGCTTCCCTTTTCGCCAATCTGATATTTTGTAAAGGAATACCGAACTCCAAAAAAGAATAAAAACAAAAACAGATACCAAAACAACCTGTCCAAAAACTAATAACTACTGCCAACTCTATACCGCAATGTGGCCCAACAAAGTTCCTAATTAGTGTCCCTTAATGAACCTCGGATGCTCTTCAACTTTCCCTACTAAAGCGTTTCCCATATCACATAATGCGAGTATTAGGGACGCCTCAACAATGGGTTCTGTGCGGAAAACTACTCCATCCTCCACTCACGTGTCAACAGCTCACATCCAGCGGTTATTGATCTGAAATTATAAAAGGTTTTCTCGTCCATTGTAGTAAACGGGCACATTGGGACGAAGCAGGCTAAACGTGCCCAAGTGGCAATTCGTTGTCTGTACGAGTACGGTTAATAGCTAACCCAGCCGTTTGTGATCGCAAGTATTTTGTGAGCTAATATTGCTTTCGTTTCATAAACGAGATCACTCGTCTCCCTTTGTAATATCAACATTAGCTAATGGACGCCAATATCTTTCAATCCGTATTTATTGATCTATTTTTATCGAACTTAGCCTAAAACTACTAACAAAAATAGCTTTATGTAATAAGTGTAATGAAATAGTTTTTCAGAAATTGTCTTTGGGGCAATCGTGAATATAATGTTTTCTGATCAATATTTATCTGATGTAACATTAAAAATACTTACATAAGGATTAGAGTTTTGCGTAATGAAAGCAGAAATACACGGAGATGGAGATGTGACATTGAGCTTTTCTAAATCGGATGCGAGGGTAGTTATTTATAATTTCACGCCCACTACACGCCGCTATGCCATACGTCGTCATGTTGGAATTTTCTATTTGGGAGCTTTACGAGCGGCAAGTATTCGGGAATTTTAACAAATTGTCGTTTTGCCATTTTCCTGATTTAATGTACCCATTTATTGTACCTTTTATAATAGAAAGTCGTTTATTAAACCCTTTTCAAACCTACGTATAATGAATATAAATAACAATTTGTGAGGTATTCTAATGATTCTAAATCTCAATTCTTCAAATATATTTGTGTTGCTCTCAGACCGTGTTTCCCACGGTTTCGAGAACATTTCGTAATCACAAAATAAGATTGTAATCATAGTGTGATGTAGCCTTGACGATCATCGGAAAATCACATATTCAACGAATAACCATCACTGAGGTTTAGTGAATGTAAAGTTTATAATGTGAAGAAACAACCTTCATGTACTATGTAACAGTAACTTTTATATTTTATTAAAAATGCTATAAGTTCCTAAGTTGTAGTTAATTTATTACTTAACAATACCCAAATTAACATCACGTACATAAGGCTGTAAAAAATCTAACATTGACATCACATACGTAGAAAGTTAAAATATTGCAGTAAGAAAACTAAAGTTATCAATCAAACATACATAAAAACCTACACATATAATCAGACCACTGACCATACTTCTCTTATCTCTTCAAACCCCACTAACCGCGGTCTTAGACCAGACATCCTTATTCCGAGACATTCCCGTATTACCTAAGCGGTTCATCAAATCGCAATTTCACACCATCTCTCAGATAATAAGGAAATGTTAGTGCACATGCTATGTTTTACCGTAGCATCGTGTAATGGCGTGAGATTGCGACGCGTTCTTTCCATTCCATCGCTAACGTAATCATTTTGTATAGAAAAGTCTGCTGTTGGAGCTGTCTGTCTGTGCGTATAAATATTAAACTGAAAGGATTTTTATTCGCCTCAGATCAATAATTTTCTTAATTAATAATTTGTGAAGTATGCAGCTTCGCAATATAAACTATTGTACAATATAAGAATTGCCGATTTCCATTAAGCTTTTTCAAAGAAATTGAAAGTTCAAAGGGACCAATAATCTTCGAACTTTCTTAATACCCAGTTGAACATTCTCTCTCTTATGTTGTATTCATATTTCATTTGTACTTGACGCTCCTCTACGTCATGACTTTAAAAAGCTAAAGAATAATACAACAAAATTATTTCCACACTAGACTGTCCGATTCAACCACTAGTCGTACAAAGCTAGTCTTTTGCTAGTAATGAACAGAATGAACATAGCTTTGTTGGCACGCGCGAACATCTGTCATTACAACTCGACAGGTGGTGTGGTGTTCTTAGAAATATTTCAGTTTTATTATGCTCTAGTTGCAGGACGCTCGCAATCCATTGTGAAAGGCTGAATATGAATGCGTATTTTCAGTCATTCATTAAAAATTAACTGTGTAGTAGCTGTTCATTATAAAATATCACATTATGATCAGTTACAAAATGACCATAGAACTACAGGCCCAGATAAAACATCTAAAACGACCTGTTGAAAATACGCGCATCCAGAAATGTCTGCGATCTCTATCAGATTTAAATATAAAGATACAACAAATGGTATGTCACAATTGGTAAGACATGGACTTTTCGAAAACTTTTTAAAAATATATACACCTATATGCATGAGGTTTCCTGTAGGCATTAAAATATAGTTCTATACTTAACCGAGTAAGATTCCCAATGCCTTTGCTTTATATAATTTACTCTTGTACTCCAATACTTATGTTACAAGACATGCCTTGCCCATAGTTTCAATTGTCAATTGATATGGCCCACTAAAATGTATACAAACAAGATTAATACTGTAACTAATTATTTATTTTTATAAAGTGTTCCCATCATATTCAGGGCGGATATAAATCACAGCACGATTGAATAACCCTATCACGTTTCATAGACAAGCATTCTTGAATTAACAATTAATATATTAAATGAATGTGGGAACTCCAAGTCATTCTTTTTAATCCTGGTATAATGAAATGATGTATCAATGACTACAATGTCCTTTAAACCGGAACACAACAGTGCATTTACACTACGACGGGAGAAATAGAAATCGCTGTGGTACCTACCCAGGCGGCCTGCCAATATGAGCGACCTACCACCGACAACTTCTAAATACATTTCGTTACCTATATTTAAAAGTATATTATACTACTGCCTGCACTTTAAAACACAAAAGAAACATATCAAAGTAACTACTCTCACGTTAAACTTGAGCTATTTTTGGACTCAATGACTTCCTCGCGCAACTCGTAAAAAGTCTATTTTCTATACTTAGAGTTATAAAACGTGACGCCCATACGACACCACGAGCAAGGGTGTAATAAATAGATTTACTGGTTCAAATGGAACATCAAACGTATGACGTACAATACTCTTTATCCGATTTAAAAAAATATATTAATTAAGCCACAGTGTTTATTTGTTCACGAATATCTCAAAATCTACTTATTGTACTGTGTGTGACTGCCTCGGTGGCGTAGTTGTATTACGGTACGGTTACAAAGCTGAGGTCTCGGGTTCAAGTCCCGGGTCGGGCAAAGTGATATTGGATTTTTCTATTCATTATCAGCCCGGAGTCAGGAATTTGTGCCGGATATGGCGATAGGCTCACCCCCTATCACATCATGGGACGAAACGTACAAGGCGAAATGTGGGTGTGTGGTGTTGGTGGCGCCTCTACCTGCCCCTTCGGGAATAAAGGCGTGAGTTTATGTTATGTACTTATTGTATTTTGACATGGTTTACATGTATCGATTAAGCAATCTCTCACAAAAGTTTAATATATAAGCCAACCGTTCTTGTTGTACAGATTTACATGATATTATTGTTTTTAAATCAAACGGGGTTAAACATTAAACCAGGAGGATCAGCAATATAGGTGAATGTATTTTCAAATGGAGTTAGCATTATTGGAAATACCGGGTTGTTTTGCTATCGGCTCCGAAATAACATCTCCCGAATAGGTAATTGTTTTATTTCCCCACAGGCCGTTCCGAGAATATTGCTGTACATTCAGCTCGGATACTGTCACTGCATCGATCGCTTTATAATTAGAACTGCACAATTCAGGACAATAACTATGTACCGTTATTTCGTAATTTTGCAATATTTCCATACGTTTTGTGTTTATATAACTTGTTGCATCAACATTCTACATATCGTTATAGAAAAGTGGAAAGACTTGACAGTACCTGGAAACAGCAGATTTTCATGAAGTAATCAAATATATGCGCTTTTGTAATATTTAATAGAATATGTGTGTTGACTGCCTCGGTGGCATAGTTGTATTACGGTACGGTTACAAAGCTGAGGTCTCGGGTTCGAATCCCGGGTCGGGCAAAGTGATATTGGATTTTTCTATTCATTGTCAGCCCGGAGTCAGGAATTTGTGCCCGATATGGCGATAGGCTCGCCCCCTATCACATCGTGGGACGGAACATACAAGGCGAAATGTGGGTGTCCTAGTGGCGCCTCTGCCTACCCCTTCGGGGATAAAGGCGTGAGTTTATGTATGTGTATGTGTGTTAAAGTTCATGAGTCCAAGGCAATTTATGATTCTTATCGATATAATCAAACCAATTCCCACCATACGAATTAGAACACATCTTACGAAACAAACGAAATTCGTATGACATTGGATGAATCATCTGGTGAAAATGATTACCATATCTCGCAAAGTAGGCGTCATAATCCAAGTTACTGTATAAAGAATTTCGATAATCTAATTTCAAAATTTGAATGTTTTTGTTTGACTTTGAATCGGCTCTCGACTCTCGACTTTCATAAGTTTATTGACACGACTTCTCAGAAGTCATTTATTGACGACCCGCCATTTCTTTTGCGAACTGAATTTAAATTACGCACTGGCAGCCGAGGCAATTTTACGAGTTGATATTTAACTAAGTCACGTACGCTGTTATTAAAAAGAACGGAAATCATTGTCTTAATTACAATTTTGTGTAGCGTGTACGTCTTATACAGATATGACTTATATCACTATGCCTGCAGATTTTGCTTAGGAAACTGAATGTTTTTATTGACAAATTAATGTTTGTGAACTAGTACGGCTACAGGTTGATGTCCAAAGTATTAAAAGTAGTGAAAGTATTATAAATTGTAATTAAAACGTCATAGCCTTGTGGATACATGAACCAATAAAGCATGTCGGCAAGCCCATATATTGAAATATATAATTGCCTAATTATCAATAATTATAGCACAATAGAAAACGTATTATTTCACAAAGGGTTCGAATGCATGTATCCGTTCTTTCGCGATTCGCAAAACTGCAGCGTTTATGTAAACATAATTTATTTTTGGAAGGAAATGAAACGCACTGTATTACCATAACAAAGCAGAGTAACAATGTTCGCCGGAACGACGCTCCAATTATCGCGTACGGTGAATAAATCCACATGGACTTGCTTTGACTCGGCTCGAACAATACCGGGAATTTTACCAATTGTGAGGTGCACATAAATTCTAAACAAATCATACTTTGTACCTACTGTGCTTTTGATGTAGAGTGGAGACATGACTATAAACTACAGCATGATAGTTAGGACTTAGGAGTCAATCATAGAACAATAACATTATTAAATTAGATGTCATAAAAGAGTTCTAAAATCGAACTAAATAAAATAAATTAGCCCCTATCAATGCTTTACAATCGAGAGATCGATAAAGTGGATTTTTAGGCGTAAATTCACTACGTCTAGTGGAAGTTAGTAGACTTCCCATAACTTGGAAATTTTTGGTTCTGTTAGATTTGGTTTAATTCTCCTTCATCGTGAAACTGATCGGGACCGTACGACATAAATAGCAAAAGCATATACCGGAAATCTATTTGTAAAAATACATCTCCATATGATATAACCGATAAACATCGAAACGCAAATAAATATCAATTGATCTAAAAAAGCAAAACGTTGAAAACATTGGCACGGGGTATAAAAATTGTTGACCTAAAATTCTACCTCAGCGTAGCAATTTCGATCGCATACAGCACTGAATTGAATGAAAATTGAAATGCGAATACGATGGCTGCGAATAAAAAACCAGGTCACCCTCATTCTAAATGTGCTTGGGTTCAAGTAAAAACCTATTTTATTCGAATGGCGTGTAGTTAAGCCGCGTTTACGATCCGATGTTGTGTAAATAACGTACAACAGATTACTTATGTAATTGGCGTAATTGTTTTTTCGCGATTTTTGTGTTTATTTGCATGGATTTTTTTCATAAACACAATTAAGTTACCTAAGTGGATTATTTTTGTAATTTTTTTGATAATTTCATGCTAGTTGAAAGCGAACATTGTTTATAATCAAATAAACAAAAAGAAAACAATACAATGTCTCTGCAATATGTATTTTAGGTTCTTTAAATACCGATTTATTATGTATATTATGTGTGTTTTATCGCACAGACTCAAATGTAATGTGTATTATACAATACATCATGTAAAAACAAATTTGTACAGTCACAGTGTTAGAATTCCATAACTATGAATTCCTAAAAACAGAACACTGTGCAATATGAATCACACAAAGCGAAGCATCGTCCACAACCTGCATAAGTACAAAAATCAAAAATAAACACGCATCGTTAAATATGCATCATAACAAAGCACAGCACGAAACAACCTGTACAAGTATACAAAGTATATTTAAATCTAATTTTATATTCGCTTAAAAGTTTGATAGGCCCATATACCGCGGCAGTGAGTGCGGTAGATGGTATCGAGTGGTTTCCTGTCCACGGTACAATACCCTGCGGAAGTGTCGGCGCGTGCGCCCATGCAATCTGCCCGTCCGCGTCGCCCACCGAGCCCCTTACTATAATGGACCGTGAATTTTTATTGACATGACTATAAAAATATTCCACGCCGCAAATGTAAAGGTATAAAACATACAAGGTGTAGCATCTAAGAGTATATGAAGTTTGTTTTAGTTAGTTGCCGAATTTTCATGGCTTGCAATTCCATTTTTTGTAATTGTTATACGCTTTCGCTTGTTTGGGCAAAAGGAACTCCAATTTTGCTAAATCTTTTTTGTTTCTATACAACACCGAACGTAGCGAAAGTAAAGTTAAAAGCAAAAGTATTCAAACACTAGTTCTCATTTATATACCCTCGAGAGTCTAGTCAATAACAGAATAAGAGATTAAAACGCAATGGATTTGTAAAACATCCACAATACTGGAAGTAGATCAAACATGCATTATCAATAATGAGGATACACAAGACAATACCAGTGTTTCCTTCACAGAACACAATTCCTTTGTCGGTAGCCGTGTCAATGTTCCACTGGCTGCCTCCCATTCACCGTTCCATTGTTAAGCCACCATTGAAGGATATAATTGGTAGGTCATTTACAGTACAATACCGTACACCAGGGGTCTTGCCGTAAAAATCTTTTGTTTCGACTCTATTTAAATTGCAAATGGTGTAATAATTTAGAGGGAGACGGCTAATTAAAAGCGCGGTTGCACTTACTATCTGCATAACCAGTTCTCTTGGGCTTTAGCTTCCTGTAAACCTTCAATTACCCGGGATAAGGATGCTTCATGAAAAGAATATTACTAATGCG
This sequence comes from Deilephila elpenor, assembly GCA_949752805.1. Taxonomy (NCBI): domain Eukaryota; kingdom Metazoa; phylum Arthropoda; class Insecta; order Lepidoptera; family Sphingidae; genus Deilephila; species Deilephila elpenor. The sequence continues at coordinate 7,519,539 of OX457107.1, read as the reverse complement.
TTTCTCATCTATGTAATTGACGTTCTGGAAAAGCGATGCGATATTTACTCAAAGACCATCGTTTGTTTTATTATATTTTCTTATTGCTTATGAGTGTAATTTTAGTATTTCCCTTTTATAATTAGTTATTAAAGTATGTCACGAAGGCTTAGTACAGTAGTAATTCATGTAATTTGGTGAGGAAGCTTATTATTATATTTATCTTTCAGGAAATAAAATTGGGCTTAATTAAATAAAATTTAATTCATTATTGTTATAGTTTAGTACCCACTATTTGTATTAATATAAACCGCTTCGAGGTACCACAAGGCATTCCTACATGAATTTCTAAACCCTGCAGCTACAAACCTCATAAAAGGTAGTATTGATTTCATATTGCACCATTACTCGTATCCGCGTACATATCCCATTGTCTCGCACGGAGTTACGCGAGAGGCTTCCTGTCTGTCCTTTTCACTCCTACCTCTGTCCTCTTCACGGGAATACATTAGGAGAACGGGACATTTCACAATTACCGTGTGAAAATTCATATGAGAAACTTATTTATATAACATTCACATGTATTTGTAATGATCAAAAATCACATGAAAGTAAATGACACGTGTGATAGAAAAGCATTTTATGGGTAGACAAGTAAATAAGTCAATACTTTTGTCTTTAAGGGCGTAAGTATATCATATTGGGCTTTCTAAAAATATACTTTATCTTGTATTCTCATAAGATACATATTGCAGAAAGCTAATATGTTGTACCTTCTTTGAGCCCAGATGTATAAAAATAATTTCAATATTTTAAAAACAAAAATAATGCGGGACTTCTCGTAAACATTAATCTCGAAGGGTGTTAACAATGACAGAATACGTTGTTCCGACAAGGCAACACATGGCATTGAATAAAAATAGATTCGAGCGGGATCTATCTGGGATGAAACACTGCCATAACAAAGCTACGTTGTAGATTGTCAACACATTGTAAACATTGTGTGTATAAAACAAAATCCAAATTTTTAGTCGAAACAAAAATAATATCGGAATTTTATTTCCATCGGAAGAGCTCATACAACTGATTTCGTTTTTAATCAAAGACGTATTTTAAATATCGACAAATTAAATAATTTATCAAAGCTCAAGGTAAAGCGAAAATCAAAACGAAGCATATTTATTAAATTAATCTCATTTCGACTTCCATAAAATCCTGCTAACTATAGCGTAGAGCTTCCTGTAATCAAATAATTTGCATGCAGACTGTGGCTTCCAATATTTCTGACCAATTTGGAAACACAGTGCATTATTTACTACAATACAATGTTTTAACACCACATTTGTATTCAGATTTTGCTACGTCATTACCCAATTCAATATGATTAAAATAAATAGGTATATTATTCAACAGTCACCACTCTCAATCAAACTCTCGATTGTAGATGGCAGGACAATATTAAACAAGTTGTTCTTTAATATAATCTATTTACATTATAAGTTTATGTTCCATACTATAAGATTTAGCTATATATATTTACATGTTCTATTCTATTAATTATTTCAATACCCAATAGTCCCATCAACATCCAGCATTTCCGTCTACAACAAAATACAATTTAACCGCTTGGTTGTGAGGGCGTCTGGCTCCGTCGCTAGTCGCTGATTGATCTCGTTAGACGGCAGGATACGCGTCAGATCCAATCCTTCAAAGGGTTATGGGTTTTACTGAATTTATCACGACGTCCCTTGTAGCTGATTTGAATACGCTCCGCTTGTTACGGATACGACTGTCGGTGTTTCAGCATGTATTTGAAGCATTTGAACAGACCAATGGGAAAGCTTGAGGTTTATATGGTTGAATGCAACTGCTTTTCGTGCGAATGTTTGCATTTAGTATTCTGCATTCGATTTGAAACGATGTTCGCCAAATAATTCAGTTGTATGATCCCTGCCATTATGTGGTTATCTGTAAGGCATTGCTGTAGAGCGATAAGTTTGTTTGTATTTGTATTTATTTTTTGTTATTGTTACTGTATTATGTTTTTTAGTCCATTATCGTGTACAATAAAGATATAAATATGTGGTCCCATGTATTAAATTAACTAATTCACACTATAAGTAAGCCCTAATAATAATTAAGCAACAGCAATTAAATGTGTGCTTGTGTTGATTGAGAGATGAGATTGTCGTGACTCGTGCGTTTAAGAGAGCGTGTGAGAAAACAAAGTAAGGGTTTTCTTGGGACATAAAAATATTATATTTATAGTGCTCGCACATTGGTCGACATCGGATCCACAAAAAAAAATCAAAACGGTTGTTATAATCATTTACCCAACTTTTCATCTGTTACAGTATCGCTAATCAATAGTTATTAACCAAAAAAAAACTGCTGATTACTGTGCTGAAAATCATACTAAATTGTTTCATATTATATGCATAAAATATAAGCAAATATTACTATTAAATTACATATACAAAATCCTTAAAAGCTTAATACAATTTATATGAAGAATATGAATGAATATTATATGAAGCTTCGTAATAAACACCTTGTGGAGATTTTGATTGAGTTATATAATTTCACCTCTTACACGCGTTAATCACACCAAGCACTAAATTAAAGGCTTAAGTCTAGACCTACAATTATAATACCTACTAGTAAGCCTTTGTCTACAAGTTGGAAACTTGAATATAACATCATAATTTACAACGTTAAAGTTGAGACGGATCGGACGGAATCTGTAACTGGAATTCTGATAACAAATTATGTGTGTTAAGTGCTGAACATGCAGACTTACGGTCTTATTCATAAACAGTTCTAAAACCTATTTTAGTTATCGAATGTTTTGTCCTTTTCGCTAAAAGTGAATTCAAAGGTCGTTCGAATGGAACAAAACATTCGATAATTAAAATAGGTTTTAAAACTGTCTATGAATAATGCCGAATATATATATTATAACCTTTTTTGTTTTGCCTATTTGTATTCGATACTTAGATGAGATCAACACAAGTTTTTGTTGCAAGTTGCAAAAAATGTCGTAGATTTACAACCGTCTGCTTGTCTGGTGCTAATCCTTCTGGGAAATATTTTATTTTTGGAATTGAGACACCCAGAAAGATATTATCTGTTCATAAAAAAAATAACCCAACACCTTATAGCTTCTTACCAATTCACGACATATTATCTTTTATTGTTCATTGCTTAATTATAAAACATAAACCAAATATTTTCAATGAGAATTAATATTATCTTAAGGTAATAAAAGTCAAGGCAATAAAATAATTAGCATTATTTTGTTTAAATTATAATTTTAATGGCTCCTTTGTTTAATAACTTTTGTCTGCAATTAACATTATTACCAGTAAACATAACGGTAAATTAAATAATAAAATAAAAACTGTTTTGTAATTGTGATTACATTATCGGTTATGTTTACAAACATTACATCAAAGTGAGCTATCTCTATTGACAATAAATATTTACTCAGAAATGAAGTAAGAGGTGAATCGAGATAAACTGGTTCTCAGAAAAAATATTATCACACTGTACTTGTAAATACGTTTATATTACAATACAATATAATAGGAAATAGAAAACGGAGCATTACGACATTAGTTTCAATTCTTGAAGCGAAATAGGACGGATTATTTCCTAATAAAAAAGTCTTTGTAATAGCACAAGTTCAACCATATGCAGAGGCTGAGCAGCATTTATCTAATTTAGTTCGGGCAGCCAGATGGACAAAGTCCTCAGTTTTAATAGATTATAAGTGCATGTACAATATACATGTACATGAGTCGCAAGATATATTTGTGATTTGCTTCTACATTTAGAACTGACGTACCATCGCCGCTCATGAACATTGAGTTCTCGACAAAAGATAATCCGACATAACATGAAAGTTCTGGATATTTTAATACTATTACGCAATGGAGTGCATCCGTTTTTGGCCGGATTATCATTCGGCTACACAGATTGCTTCGTTAGTGCCTTTCCGGTGTTCATATTAATGTAATTAGACCTAAATTTTATAAAATGGATTATATTTGGGCGGAAATTTCTGCTCTTTAATTGACTTCATTCTTCGTTCAAATAGAATCCAACGTCTGTTTGTTTTTATTGATTTTTGTGTAAACTTTATGAAGTAGTCTGCGCTCTGATTTAAAACTCCTGAACAAGTACTATGAATGCAAATAAGTACTTGGGAAGTTTTTGAATATTTTCTTGTTCATTTTTGATAAATAATTTTCCGCGTACCATATAAACGCAAATGATTTTCTTTTAGAACTTTTTTTAGTCGAATATGAATGACAGCATAAAATACTGTTGAATTCTTAAAGTTGTTGCTGAGAGAACAAAAGATCTTAAGAACAACATTTCCCTAGAATAAGATTGTGACCAAAGATACGTAATTATTGCCTAAAGATCAAAAGGTCAGTAGGCCAGACGGGTGGCTTATTGATCAATCTATAATCCTTTGTTCTCCGCCTTCAATTGCCGCATCAATACTTAATATTAGATTAGTTACTCGTTTTATTTGTTAAAACTATTTCTATTTACGCAAATAAGTAAAAAGCAGTTAAATGTACGTAATTACGGCGAATTAATTAATCTCTTTTTAACTTCCATTAAGTCCCTCGTGTCATCCGGTCTAGTAGCTAACTCGACGTTAATTGTACTACTCTGCTAATTGATAGAATAGAATATTTTATGTGTAGCTCAATCGCAATTTTTTTTTTATATTATGCAAGTAAACATTGTTTTGTCCACGATAATGCTTGATAATAATATCAATTAAATGAACAAGAAAACGATATCCTATCGAATTTGCAGGAATATTTTCACAAAGCCCCAAAATCTGATTACCTTTGCTGAAATCCCGCCACGTGTTCTCTTTATACAAATCATAAAATTAAAAATGGGTCAGCTAAAGTAGGTCACGCACAAAATTAATGTTTACATTTTAATTCAATATTTATATCAATCAGTAGCATTCGGAAATAATTTCTGATGATACGTTCGCGTCGAAACATTTAAAAAGCAATTTAATCCAGAACCGTAAACACGAAAGCAATAATAAAATTACACATACACCGCTGCGCACACAAACCAATCTCGAGTCGGGAATATTTTATGATCGTCCGGACTGACAGTTGGTTAAAGAATGTATATTTTTCTTAGTAATACTCTTGTATCGTGTATTACTAAACCCAAACATCCAGATTAAGAGATAACTTGCGCTTCGTAATGCGGATTTACGACTTCAAAACTGAATTAGAAATAATAATGTTGAACTTATGTTGTTCTATGTTTATCGTGTCATTTGTCTGTTAGTAGAGACTAGAGGGTATGGATTTTGAACCGTGAGCTTCTGAAGTCCCAAGTCAAACACTCCCCTTTGTGACAGTTGTTCGATTTAAGAATTTTTATATGAGTTAGTCTCCGTTTATAAGCTCGCCATTTACCACATATTGGGACCTAAATAAGGTAGGCGAAACGTGGTTTTTCTTAGTGACACCTCTGCTTACCTCCTCTGGATACAGGCTTGAACGCATTTATTTATAACACCCATTGAGTTAATATTTACGTAGTTTTTGGAAATTTTTACTTTTTGTCGTATTTGGGTGGTCGAAGGGTAAATACATAGTTTTCATAAAATAATAATGTACACTTTTTTATTTTTAAATACACAATAGTACGCAGGGACTTAAATTACTATTTTCCCAAAAAACTAAATATTTACCACTCAATCATGATGATATTTAAAAAATTGGAAAAAGAAAAGGTCGCTTGTTTTGCGAAATTTTTGTTGCATTGTGTCTGTAACCACTAAAACTACCACCTGACTTCGTTCTCGGTCGCAGTCTTAATATACCCGGTATAAGTTAACAAATATAAAAAGCATTCTGAAGTTTGTTATTTAGAGCACGGTTTTAGTGAGAAGAAAGAGTGCTTTAATGTGTCTGCATTTTCCGGCTTGAGATATTGCAGTTGCTCCGAGCTATTTTATTTTAATTAGTTCTCGGAAAGATATTATTTTTAATACTCAAATATTTTCTCGCTTCAAATGGTAACAAATGTAAATGCAAAAAGTCATAAAGTTTTGGACTCTATTCCTTGGTATATTTATATTTTTCGATACTAAAGATTTCGTTTACTTAGTTGGGTGGATGATTTCGCGAAAATGTTGATGCAAGACACACGTATGGTCGTAAAATCTTGAGCCAAATGTTTCTATAACTCGTATAAATATGCCCACGTGTGGGATGTGGGCAGGTATAAGGAGTTTATGCATTAAGACTTTGTTTTATTGCGCATTTCTAGTATTATTTTGCTGTAAGTGCTCTGGGATTCTACAGTTTACAGCATTGCAGTTCTTTTGACTTGTTTTATTTTAGATTATTCTCGATTATATTACATTTAGAACAAAACTATACAATATCGCTTTCATCTTTACACCTGATTCGCTGTGGCATAAATATTATTTTCTACTGAAGCGTAAACTAACGTAATCACTTGCGTCTTAAATGACATTTGAACATTTTAATGGATTCTATAAATTATTTTCATTTCATTTTCATTTTCATTTTCATTTTCATTTCATTTCATTTCATTTCATTTCATTTCATTTCATTTCATTTCATTTCATTTCATTTCATTTCATTTCATTTCATTTCATTTCATTTCATTTCATTTCATTTCATTTCATTTCATTTCATTTCATTTCATTTCATTACATTTCATTTCATTTCATTTCATTTCATTTCATTTCATTTCATTTCATTTCATTTCATTTCATTTCATTTTCATTTTCATTTCATGTGGCTGGAATGCATAATATACTTTATCACGCATATAACTAAGTTCACTTTTACTTACCTTGATGTTTTTATGGTTTCAGATCGCGATTAATCCTGCAATCCAGAACAAGTACGTATGAATGTTCTCTAATAAATAAATGAATAAATAAAATAAATACACCCAACAGTCACATACATAGTCCTGACCCCACACTAAGATCGAGTCTTGTGTCGTGAGTATCAGAAGCTACGAGAGACTTTTCGGTCTCACAAACACCCAGACCCGAAACAAATACCTGTGGATCACACAAATATTTGTTTTCGGTGCGGGGATCGAACCCGCGGCCTCTGGTTTCACAGGCGGCGTCTAACCAACAGCGCCACGGAGGCTGTCAAAAATCTAAAAAATCTCAAAAATCTCTAATCTCTTTGTAAGTTTTTACACGTGTGGAATTTATTGCTTTGTTCGATTTTCGATACTAAATAAAAAACAATACTTTGATATTTAATGCATATTGACAGTATAGGTTATGAAAAAATATAAAACAAAAAAACTTCAACTGGTTTCACAACGGTACTACAATTTTGTACAACATAGTGGGGTCTAAAGATAGTAGATGTGTTTAATACCTAAGATATTGTGTAATATCTACTCATAACAACATTAACCATACCCTTCTCATACAACAATTCATTCAAAATAACATTACTTATATTTTAAATATTTCCAAGACTTCCAGTACTAAAAATCTTCCTGACATAAACAAAGAAAGGGACTGCGCAACCGTACCGTGCTGCATATTCCAGCTTGCCCTTTTGTAAATATGCTAATTCATGAAGCAATAATTACTGTTTTACGACAATAAACAGAACGCGTCCCGTAAAACTTGAAAATTGACCTAAATTCTGTATCAGGGAAGCGGACCGAGTTCATGAACAAATGCACACCACAGAGGGGATTGTTTTAATTGTCTATTTGAAACACACACTGGCATTCCGTTTGTGAAATCTAAGCTTTTTAAGTCTTGGTCTTGCCTAGTCCCACTTTTGTGTAGTTTTAAATAAATAATAATTAAACACTCTTAATTTAAAACACCACATAAAATGTAAAAATTAACATAAAAACATAAAAATTAAAGTGCTCAAAATCGGCGGTCTTATCGCTAAAAGCGATCTCTTGCAGACAACCGTGCAAAGAGAGAAGACAAGCATTTGACATGGACGGTGCTTTTACAATATTATAAGATAAACTTACATAATAAAGACAATACATAAATACATACTCCGGAATATACATGCATTTATTAAAGGCAAATTTGGTTGATCCTAGCCATCAGCCCATATTATACGTCTTATTGCAAGGCACGGGCGGAGGAGTTAGACAATAGTCCACCACGCTGGCCTAATGTGGATTGTTCTTTCGGTAGGTGCATTTTCATACGCAAATAAACAACTTCTAAAATCTGGGCAAATATCAATAGCATATATTTATCAGAACAGGAATCAAAGCACATCTGCTTCGGAAATAGCAAACTTCACCTATTTTAGATATCGAATGTTTTGTCTTCTTCGCTCAAACTCAATTCTATAGTCGTTCGAAAGGGACAAAACATTCGATAACTATAATGGTTACAAAACTGTCTATGAATTAGGCCGTTAGTCTCTACACTAATAGTCGTCAGTTTATACATAGTTTTTTATTTTATTTACAGTCTCATGTATTACCTTGTCAGAACAACGTCATCATTATCCTTAGAGGTTATTGTTTACGAGAATGTTCCATTTTATTACTCTTAATTACGCATAAAATTGATTGCTGTTAATTAACGTTTATTTCATCAAATCTTACAGTTACATGTAAATTAATTTCTTCTGCAATTAATTATACAGCATGATTTCGTATATATTTAAAAGAGTATATAAAACATGTCTTGTGGCTTAAAAACTCACATTTCATATAATTTCACATGCTTGTATGTATGTTCCATACTGACTTAGATAGAATTGACTGATATAGAAGCTTCGTTCGATATGAATGGTGATGAAATATCCAATGACATGACTGTATACGGATTACGAACTTTGTAAAATGTTAAAAGTGTATGTCGAAACATTTCAAAGGTTAAAACATACGCTTATTAGTATAATGCATTTGATATTTTGTGAAATCCTTAATTAGTTAAATTTTGTGATAATTTATGTATTTAATACTGAAGGACAAAAAATAATAAGAAAATCCATTTGTCTCTTCAGTTGAACGACCTAATTTCACATTCACAGTACCGAATTCCGAACAAACGATTTTTTACAATGCTTTAAAAATATTCCACGTCAAGGGAGACTACGAGACTTAAAAGCCCTATTTGAACAATGCGCTTTAAAATTCCGATTTAATTAAAATGACGTCGACTGCGCCTCATCCCAGGACAAAGACAAAGTAAAAAGTTGGTTAACCTAATTTGGTACTAGATTGTCGACATATACATAGTCTTGTTACGACGGGGACTCGTGTGAACGTGTAGGCGGTAAATTCACATGACTGGTGACCACCGTCGAAGATCTCCACCACTTCAAATGGTGGCAAACATCCCAAAACTACCCCACATCCGCTTGAACCGTGGGGGAGGTCTAAACAAAATGGTCGCTTCCTAAAAGCACGGATTAGAGCACGTGTGCGGGGTGTGGGAATATTTACCCCCTTCGATGCAAGGTGCGACTGTGCTCCTGCAAATATGAGTACGTGAATTTTGTACCATTTAATTAAGTCCCTGGCGTTGAGAGCTCGTTAATTTGTCAATTTACTCGGAAAGTGTATTGATTTAAATTTATACTTTCACTTCAATACTTGGCAATTGAAATATGAAATTATTGGGAAAATTATTAATCAATTTGCTTTTAAAGTATTTTTAAATGTAAATTCAATTTACTTATCAAATAAACATGCATCAAGTTTATAAAATCCGAGCTAAAATCGGGCAGACGTCGTCAACAAGCGTGCGCTAATGGGAGCCGAGGGAACGTAGTTTTTTTTTTGCAGCACTATAACGTTTTTCGAACCCAACTTCACCTGTGTTTACTATTTCGCCATCTGCGGTATTACACATGTGGCAGATTTGCAGGAGGAAACAAGTATATTAAACTTCCGCCGATGAATTTTGTAAAGTGTGCTCTCGAACAAAAAAATATTTCCTGTCTATGCATTTGTATAACGAGCAAGTAATGCAGAGACCGCAAGGTGTTAAACCACATTATTCGGACTTTGACAGCACAAACAAATGAATTTCGAACTATGAATTATTTTGAATATGATTTATAACTGCAAAGCCTCTACAAAAGCGGTATGATTATAAAATCAATCTCATGTTTACTAAAAATATTTAACAAATCTATTGTCATAGACACAAAAGCCATTGTAAATTAAAAGAGCCAAAAAAATGAACGTTGTTAAACATTTATTACTTGCTTTAATATATCATTATTGTTCTTTCAAGTGTACTGTGGACTATTACCATCTTTTAACTTAATGAAATCCTTTTATGTTGCTCAGCAAAAAATACAATGATACCGAGTGCTTAAAGCGCTCGGCGTAAGAATTTTCTACAAAATTAGTTTATTAAAATATTTGACAATACTTGTGTCCCCATTTATTTTTGTTCATCCGTCTATAGATAGTCGAGATTGGGTTACAATTCTTCTTTTACCATTTAGAATTTGTTTTATTATAACTTGATATAAGTTTGCTAATTTTATCATTACAAATAATTATTTACTGAAATATTTGCAATACGAAGTGCTCAGTAGTTCTCTAAATAACATATTTACATTTGTTTCATAACAAAAATTATCGATAAAAACTCAAACAGCAACTTCCTACCACAAATTATTTGCATAGTTCAAAACCACCTAAGTAACCTTTTCTTGCTACCGTGCCCTCCGCAGACCCTCATCAAAGGATTTATAATAAAACCGCATGTTTAACTCCCAGACTTGTCAAATACATTTGTAGCAAAAACATACATACCAATATACAAATAAGCATTCAATTGATAAATATTACATTTAAAGAACAATTAGAGGAAAGTTTATAAAAAATATATATTTGCAAAATAATACAAGAAAGGAAAATGTTATTTACACCTGAACTTAAATACTCACAAAATGACGCAACTGTATGATCGATAACGCGGCGCGGCGTTTGTTCCAAAGCGTGCCACCGCTTATTCCTATCGCAACTGGCTACCTGACATTGTTTTTGCAGAGGTGATCAATCTAGGTACGTAAAAATAATGAATTCGTTTTATATTTTTTAAGGTTGAAATTCCCAAGCCTTCTTTATAAACGATAGGTATATAAGATATGTGAGGTAGGATTTTCTTACGAATTGTATTGTTGTTATATCTATGCGTGGAAAAGTTTGTAAGGATATATATATTCTTATAAATACTACACAATACTTAAATAGGCATTTCCCCACATTACGTGTTTTAAACCATAATTCACCTCCGATCCAGTACAGGCTAGTGTAGGTATAAAACCTTTATTAGAACAGTGGCCTAACTATTGTCTGAATACTTCCTATAGTTCAAACATCTTGTAGACTTTTACAGAATTCTTGAAAAATATTTATAGCTTTTTGAAAAATGATATCATTTATTAATTGATATACTTTATCACGATCTTTCACAATAACAGCGTTTCTTTTTAAAATCTTAATAAAAATGTTTTTAATAGCAGCAAAATACTCGTACAGTTTACCAACTTTCACACATGACATTTCGTTTGTAAATAACGATCAATATAGCCTTGTCAAATTTAATTTTATCGCCGAAATATGTATGAGATGAACTCGACAATCGTCCGTGTTCAATGCAGTATGAATAATGCAGCTAAATAAAGAATGCTTAGTGGTAAAAGCTGACATTTAAGTAAATCATGGACGGAACTGCATAGTACCGTTTATTGTTTGAATACCATTTTATTTATGATGCAAATGCAGCTAGACGTTTATCAAAATGCGGTTTCCACTGGAATTTTATTTAAAAAAATATATCGGCCGGTTCGGCATGACTTGGGTGATTTTTCTTTCAAGGTAAAAATAGTCTATTATAGTAAACCATGTTACAAGCAATGCACATTAATTTCAATAATTTTACTGATATCCGATTAAAGGTTACAGCTAGGTCAGGTAACAAACATACACACCAGCGGCCTTATTTATAGACTGATTTAAACCCCATTTTAGTTATAGAATGTTTCGTCCCTTTCGAACAACTTTAGAATTCAGTTTGAGCGAAGAAGACAAAACATTCAATAATCAAAGTAGGTTTTAAATCTTCCTACGATTAAGGCCGTAGGTTATCAACTTTCGTACTTAAAATATTAAGTAATGCGCTTATATTAGTTCGATAATAAGATGTTATAAGTCGGATAAATCCAAACAACACAGGTATACCTACCTACTCCATTTTATTCTGTAAATCTAAATTTAAATCCACAGTCTAGCCGTCCAACTATAAGCATAATACACTGCAGTAGTCTATATATTATGTACTTGAGACAGTCTCCCCTAACTTTGAGGGGGACTGAGGTGTTACTTTAGCAAAGAGAAATTCTTCCGGGCAGACGGAAAGTTATATTCAATGGAACTTGTGAACTGACAATGTGCCACGGTACAGTACTAACTTTTGACGTCATAAATATGACGTTTTTTGTTTGTGCAACGTTGTAAATATGTAATTCTAGGGTGTAGTTACACTAATTAAAAAACATCACTTCACAAGGCTTGTAATGAAAAGGCTTGAAAAGCAGTGCTGTATTCTAACAAAAAACGTTTGCTGAGCTCAAATCTTTTCCGACACGTTTTCCATACTGTGGGAATTTATATTTTTATTACGATTACGATTATTTGTTGTCGTGGTTTCCCACATTTTTGTCTATATGATAGGAGAAAATATTTTATAATTTCATCAAATTATAAAGCGATTTTACGTCATGTTTACAAAACTCGCCAACACCAAGTCACTGTGGGATATCAATTGTATTACAAACGATTACCATGACATCATAGGAATATTACCACCGGGCATCGACTATTGTATGACATCACGAAAACCACAAACTATAAATTCACACAATAACATGAAGTTTATGCCTTGTATATTGTGCGTAAGCTTTATTTATTTTTGTAATACATCGATGATAATTTATTTTAATCGACCAATAGACCAAGAAATTTTCTTGCAGCATGTGCACACACTTAAAGGTGCAATATTGTAACAGCAATGCCATGCATAATATACAGCATCCACATGTGAGAAATTTTTGTCTTTCCCCAATCGACACAATTGAGCCGGCCTGGTCGACACCGGATATACCCAGATTGCACCCGAAACGCAAAAGACTTGGTAGGTCTAGTTAGGGTCTATGTTACACTAGGTCATTATGCAAGATTGTCCACCGTCGTACACAGTAATTGCTAGACTAGCGGATAGGAAATCCCTACTATCACCTTCAGGGTCTCTGGCAATCTGGTAATTAGGGTATATTATGGTCATGAATATAACAGTTGAAGTGGTAGAGCCAAGCAACCAAAGCAATGGGCAGGCTCATCCGGGGTAGTGCCACTGTCTCACAGTAGACGGACGTAAAGTGACAGCTTCACTGTCGCGTTTTGATCGGTGAGTGAGATTACGGATAACCCTTCTCCCATCTTTTTCCCTTCGCCCTCTCCCCTCCCGATTTGAAGGTCTGGCAACACTTATATGATCCTAGCATTGTGGATGTTCGTGGTAGTAATTATAATTACTAATCATCAGGTGATCTGTGTGCTCGTTTACTGGACATATTAAATATAAAAAACGACATGATTTCCTGTACATTTTTTTAAGCTTAAAGTGTCGGCTCCGAGTTTACTACGTTGTATCTAGACTTAGGCTACGACAGATTGAATTACATAGCTAACTCAATCTTAGAAGTCAACTGCAAACATTGCTATAAACAAGTCTAAACGACAGCCAGCAATCTTTTCACCGGCACTTGAGCTATGACTAATCAAAAATTATTTGTTGCTTTCACATAACAAGTGAAACTTCTAATAATCTCCAATTTGGTTATTTTGTTTTTAATAATTTACATAATACATACACAGTCACGCGTAATCACAAATGACGGTGAGTCTATATTAATAATAGTTATCTAATCTTGTGGAATATAATTATAAATACGATAGTAATTAAAGATTAAGATAAAATTGTCGCCTAAGAAACGCTTAGAAGATACTAATCATTAAAAACTTACACATATGATTTAATCTCATCAGATTGTATTCAACGAAGAGATATAACATTATCAGAGTAATTGTGTTCACAAGCCCGGAATAGATCATGATTAACCTAAGGGTCAGAAAATAAATGTTGAAAAGACTGACATTATCTGAGATTAGCCGAGGAAGGTAAACTTTAATTAAGTTTAGAAAATCTCCTCACACGCGATGTAGGTATTACGCCGGTTTTAGGAACGCTGCGCGCGTAATATACTAAGCCAAGATGAATTATGAGCGCTCTAATCTGTCCGAAATTTTATCTCCGCTCATTGCACATAGTCAAGTGATGGGCGAGAAAGTAGGTCGGATATTAGGGGACAGAAATGAGCTCGACACGGCCAAGTGGGTCGCACACTCGCAGCTGCAATACTGGGGCTGCCAGACTTATGGCCCGTCATCCGTTACCCAGATGAATTATTGATATGACACCACGCAAACATGAATCTTATACGCGGTACGTACACTTGACGCGAGTGCAATGTTTTGTTATTTCGGCTGAACGACTTTTATGATGAAATAACTCCACAATGTTTACTTCACACAACAGATGGTGTTTTGAAACATCGTTTAGGTATTTCTGTAAACAGATGTCTCAGATTTTCTTCTTGAAACAAGGGAAAAACATAATTGAAAGGTCAAGATTTGAAACAAAACAACAAATTGTTGCCAATGAAGAGTGTACGATTCTAATTCTTGGTTGCAAAGCCCACAACAAATATTCTGATATGTTATCTATTAATGTGCTTATGTTCATAGATATGCGTCGGTGTACCACACGTCTCCTCCAATCAAACACTCGCATGAACAATAAAATTAAACAGTCCTGATAACATTTATCATGACAGTATTCCATATTATCAAAGGCCTATGTTTAGGTGTGGACTTCCTGTGGCTGAAGAGAGAGAGCGCGAGAGAGAGAGAGTCGAGATTTATGGTCTACACTTTCCTTAAACGTTAAAGGATTTTATAGCATAAAATGCAGCCTCATATTAGGTCCTAAGCCTCTCTTTACGTTGAGTAAAGAGTATACGTTAACCTACTGCAGCATATTAAAAACTCTACTCTCATGCAATTTCTTTTCGATAAACCGAAGTATACCTTACGAGGCACTGGACTCATTACCAAATCTCACCAGCTGGGACCGACAACCCAACATGCTTTTTCATTCAATGTTCATCCATTGAATAAGTTTGGCAAACGAGCAAACTGATCACATGATGGTAAGTGACCACTGCTTTCATGAACAACCACAATACTTGGATCATGAATATGTACTTGCTGGACCACCAAATTGAGAGGGGAGCGTGAAGGATAAAGAATGGGAAGAGGAAATTGGGCATCCGGTTATCCCACATCCCGAACGTTCATCACGTTTTCCTGTGAGACCGTGGTGCCGCCCTGGACGAGCCTGCCCATTCATGCCGTCATGACTGACAACAACGTGGCTCTACCACTGCCAAAAAATTAAATTCCCATGTATAATTATAATTGAGCACCTCAGAAACAAAACAATTCCTTCTGTGTATTAGGCGACGATCTATTCCTTTGTTCTTTTTCTGTCCTTACCCCATACCTACTTACGTGGTCGGCGCTACATTACTTTTTCCGTCATGCACAATAATACTTTGGTCGTATAGTTGACTTCGATCTTTCGAAAATAGGGCTTTTTTATGCCAACCCACAATGGCAGACTTTGAATTATTTGTGTACATATCTCAGTCTCTCGTTTTTTGTGCTACTTTGTTCTAAATGCTTTTTCTGTGATTATAAAATGAAATGTTATTTATTCGACAGCTCTTCAGACGTGTCACATTATAACGAGTTATCCAAGGCAATAAATTAAGAGAATGCCGTTTATGAATTGCTCCAATTTCTTATCTCTCGTTCTTTTTATGAATCTAATCTTTTTTCTGTCAAACTTTAAATACGTTCTAAAAAAATAAGGCAGTACCAGGACATTTGTTAACTTAATTTCCACATCGGCCTTATTGTCCCACTGTAGGGCAAAGACCTCTCTACCGCCCTTCCATTCGTTCCCGTTCAGGGCCCGATCCTGCCAGTCTCTGTCCCACCTGGCTAACTCACCTTGCCATCTTTATCTGGGCCTGCCTCGACATTTTAGAGTCTTACATGGTTTTCATTGTACTGTTGTTTTCCCTTAACTTAATTTAAGGATAAAATAAAATAGACACATATTATTTCATGAATACTTGTTAAAAGTATATTTTTCCCAATTTTCACACATATTCTATTGTGAGATGCTAAGTTATGTTTTAGTAGTATAGGCAGACAAAGCGTCGAAGACCACGGAAATTCTTCTTAGATTCGTGCTTTGCATAGTAAAATAGACAGCTGGTATTTCCACATCGATATGAAACATATTTAAGGCCACACTAACGCCAAATGCATATTTGATACCCTATATTCATTAAAAATAAACTATTATTAAAATAATTACAAATCCTTTGGTACAACCTAATACCGTTGTCATGGTTTGTATATTTATCCTTTCATTAGGTGAAAACAGCGGGCGTAGCTCAGACCTCCGACCACAATATAGATTATATTGTTACCCGGATTACACTGGATTCCAGCGAAATTACATTCAACGACCGAAACAGCAAACGGACTGTGAAATTCAAAGATAATACGATGAACAAATTGTATAACTTAAGTAAATTATTTAATATCTTACGAAATCAAAGATTTTTTTAAAATTACATGAACATCGCTAGATAGGGTGCAACTTGTGGGTCTTATTTTTTTATTTTTATTCATGCGGCGAAGTGCGAACCTAACTTCGTTCAGCCCGGAATTGTAACTATTTTCTGTTAAGAGCACACTTACACAATTTAAAACGTAGCACAGCCAAAAAAGAAACCTTATATTCGGCATTGAAATGGTTAATGATAATAAATAAGTAAATCTACAATACTTAATACCTTGAATGCTGATACACAACCGCTGCTTCCAAATGCAAACGCGTTTGCAGTTTTACGAAGCGAACGCAATTACGGTTAGCGAATGCACCCTTTCAATCATTAAAATGACGCAAATACAACATCATATCCGAAAATACAAAGCGTAAAACCTAAAATAGTATTAACTATTTATGTAACGGATAGCAAACATACAGGACGCGTTCCCACAGCACCCACGCCGCCAAATAGCTACTATTTGGATGAGCAAATACTTAGGACTAGCACTAAAAGCAAGCACAATACCGGTACAACTCCTCCGCTTTATTCCAATATCCGTAAATTTACATTTTAAAAAAATGTAGTCGTTAAATCTATTGTATTACGGTATTGTATTGTATTACGGTACGGTTACAAAGCTGAGGTCTCGGGTTCGAATCCCGGGTCGGGCAAAGTGATATTGGATTTTTCTATTCATTGTCAGCCCGGAGTCAGGAATTTGTGCCCGATATGGCGATAGGCTCGCCCCCTATCACATCGTGGGACGGAACATGCAAGGCGAAATGTGGGTGTCCTAGTGGCACCTCTGCCTACCCCTTCGGGGATAAAGGCGTGAGTTTATGTATGTATGTATGCAAATCTCAGCGGCTATTTTAGCACCTGTGCCCCTAGCCGGAACATTTTGCAGTATCGTAATAGAATAGTAATAGTAAAATTTTGTATGGGAATTTAAAGACTGCCATTGTGAGCGTATTTGGCACTAAAATTTCACAGCGGGAAATGTTTACGATACTATACGAGTATTACTATACGATACTTCAAAATGTTCCGGCTAGGGGCACTGTTTGCATGTCAGAAATGGATAAAGTTTTAATTAAAGTTCGTGATGGCAAAGTTATTCATTGTAATTTGTTTTGTCTTCTTTCATAAACAATGTTGAGCACTTCATCATAAGCAGTCACGGAAAGTCCGCTGCGGACGATAGACCTAGGTTTCTAGAATGTCCATGTTTACATCTTGGAAGGGACCTGCATCTAATGACTTCTTGCTACCAACCTTTTAAATGTTTGGTTGGACGTTCATCACTGCGTGTGCTATAACGTAGTCTCCACTTAGCACAAAGTGAATCGATTATTCGTTTCCAGCCATCAAATATGTGAAAGATTCACGTCGAAAGAATAACTAAACGGGGGAACACGGACGAATGGCAAATCTATTCCTGGGGTAACTTTTTATTCCCATTCCACGCTCGTTCCCACAGGAATTATCGTAAAATATGCTCGATCGATTTCACAGGCACTCGTAACTGCTCTTATGATGTACAAATATAACACGTTTATTATTCAAAAGCGGAAATTGATACAATATCTAAGGTCAGGCGACAAGGTCTAGTTGTTGAACGCTACAATTCATCGTTTGACCTTTCTGATAACATTTGTGATACGGCGAACCTAAATGAGAAGCGACGTATATTCTGTATTTACGAACATACATACATACTCAGAAGGGATAGGCAGAGGTGCTACCAAGACACCCACATTTCGCTCTGTACAAACAATACGAGCATAATAATAAATAATTTTCAAACAATCGTCTCTCGCTAGTAGATACTCCAATTTACTTTTAACTAGATGCAGTGTCTTGCCAGTGTGTAAACAGTAAAACATGTCACTAACGAATAACTAATCAATTACAAATCACTAAAAGATTAAAACTGAAGATCAAGCCTAGACCCTGACTATACACCACGAGAAAGGTTCGCCAATTATGTTCTGTGCCGCACCGTCAAGCTGTAGAATGGTTTACCATCACTCGTATTCCCTCCATCCTATAATCCTGGGTCCTTTCGCCGTAGAGTGAAGAAGAAACTTTGCAGGCCGGCATGATTGTATCGAATTGGCATTTGCGCTTATCATCAGATGCAGTGCAGTACATAATATTAAAAGTACCCAGCTACGGTAAATTACCATTACAGTTATATGTAAAGAATTGATACTAATACTGTGATATCCAAGAAATGATATCACAAGTATAAAACAGTTTTAAAACAGCGCTGGTCCACCCTAATTGATTTTTAATGTGGGAAAGCAACATACATTTTAAATAACCGTAATAAAAACGAATCTGCATGTGAAATATTAATTTCATTGTACTGCAATTTGAGTTGCAAATGGTACGGCCGTGCACCGAAAACATTTTCAGGTTTACTGTTATTCGTCTGGTAATATTACTGTTCCTAATTTCATTTTTATGCTCAACCTAACTGCTTTTTGCCACAATAAGCCGGCTTATTCAAAATAGCCTACAATAAATGAATTAATAAAGTAGTAAATAACTCTAAATATTGCATCACCCGAACTTATTGTTTAACACCATAACCTGCTATACACTTCTACAATGATAATTCTTCTATAATACTACTTTAGACACGCTATATTCACATAAATAATAATGAGCATTTGTATCTACTATCACAGGGCGGCTGTTTGCAAATAACAGAGAAGGTCGCGAGTAAATTGTAGGTATCCATTTCTCTCCGAGCCATGGAAGTCACGTAAAGCAGTTAGTTGAACGTATCCGGACACCAATAGACGCTAAATTGTACCGGGCTGACAGCTAAACTTAATTACTCCTGCGCTGACGATGTATGTACTATAATACTATAATATTTACAGATAACATTAATTGAAGAAAGATTTCAAATAATATTAGCTAAGTTATAAAAAAAGAGTAAACATTTCTTGATATTTCTTGATGTAAAAAGTATAACATGTTCTACATAATTGAAGTCATTTTATTTTTACTCTTCGTTGATCAAGTGCTTTTAATTGCTTTCTTTATAATTAAATGCAGTAGACGGTAAAATTATGTAGTTTCAGGGCTCCGTTTAAGACTATTTAACGGCTCGATAATCCTTCACACCACACACGATCGAATAGAATCAAGTTTTAATACATTCAGACCGAGTATTACGAAGCAATTAATACCGAATTTGCAAATGTTAGCTTAACTCCGAAATCTGTGCGTATTTGTCGGTTTATGGTTTGAACAACTGTTGAACGGTTTAGTTCTCAGAACGTGTATTATGTTCAACAAAAACAAAATCCGTTCGCTTTAAAATCGATATCAAACTTTGAACCGATACCGGTTTTATCCACATCATAACCTGAATGTTTGAAAATTCGGTCAAGACACAGAATTTTAATATTTTCTTCATTAAAGATGCGCAGTTTATTTCTTTCGATGACCTTGTTATTAAATTAATGTTTTTTATCAAATTAAATCTCGGAACAGGCATGAACAGTTCTGTTGGCGGAAAATAATCAGCAGAAATTATTCTCAGAAATAATGTACGATGGGTTGCTACTACAATTGGATATATTTTATACCAATATGATAAAGTGACTACAATGCAGCCGTACGTGCAATGCAATTAAAATACATTATCCACCGGTCGACACAATTTTGCCAGCCTGGAAAAGACCGGATGAGCTAAAGTTGAAGTTGGAACGCAACACAGTAGTGTGGGGCATGTGGGTCGCTATGATGGGTTTTTTACGGATATTAACGATAGTAGTAATTGACTGCCTCGGTGGCGTAGTTGTATTACGGTACGGTTACAAAGCTGAGGTCTCGGGTTCGAGTCCCGGGTCGGGCAAAGTGATATTGGATTTTTCTATTCATTATCAGCCCGGAGTCAGGAATATGTGCCCGATATGGCGATAGGCTCGCCCCCTATCACATCATGGGACGGAACATACAAGGCGAAATGTGGGTGTCCTGGTGGCGCCTCTGCCTACCCCTTCGGGGATAAAGGCGTGAGTTTATGTATGTATGTATGTAGTAATTTACGGAGAACCACCATGGTAAAAATGCTAAGGCCATCGAGCTTTAATATTAACAGACGTTATGTCGTAAAGGGAATCAAATGACTTATAAATTTTATCACTAATCCACAAAATTAATCGACACTAGAAACTCTATTCGAGCAAATTCGTAAACCCAACCCCTAATTTTAGTTATGTCCGAAGACACTTACTTAAGTATATTCAACTTTAGGATAGGCTGAATGCATAAATGATAAGTTTCTGTAACCGCTAAACCTGATTCAAGATTTACAACTCAAGTAATCTACATTTCGCATAAATATTTTTTTAATAAATTGAGCCAATGACTAATCTCAAAGCGTATATTGCCACAGAATGTTGTCTTCGACAGCTTGACGGAAAAACCAATTGTTATGGAAATTAAGTCCAGCGCTATAGGCTTCAAAGATTTTTAGTATTGAGCAGGTCGTTGTACATCAAAGCTATGTCTAATCACACGTAACACTGAGTAATTACCGGGGAATTGAGCGTACCTTGACTTGAAATCCAGCTGTTTGTTTGCCGAAGGCCTTCGTGCGTCACGGTTAGTTCACTTCGAGGTCGATTTTTTAGATTTTGTGACAAGTCGCTTATTAAAATAATAATAATGTTGTCGACAATGTCGGAACAATTCAATTAGCCGACGTTTACTCCATAGCGTAAAGTTTTAACGAGTGTTAAAAATGAAACAGGAGTAATGCCTTTGTAAAAAGGTTTGTGGTAGTTATAAAGTTTTAAATCACATTCCGTCTAGTCATAATATACATCAGTACCTATTTGGAACTAAATATTTTTTTAGGTCTTTTAATTAATAAGCCCGTGTATAAAAACATCGAATTTAATTTGCATTACTGCCACCAACTAACAATTAATAAAAAAACGCACACGCACAATAAAAACACTTGTATCTTGTAGGATTACTGACAATTCTGCAGTAAAGTCAATCGCAATAACTAGATGTGGAACAAGAAGAAAAGCATTCGGAGGTAAGTATGATCGGTACAATTTCTCGAGCCATTGACCGCAAATCGCCAACCTGCTCGATAGCCCCGGGTCATTTGCAAACGAGATTACTTACGCGCCGCACCGACGCGACGTAAAAAACGATGCTCCCGATAAACATTTTTATATGCACTTTTATACTCACTTATTCTTTTTTAACATGCCAACATTATTTTGCCAGTTAACACTTTTTCTTTTCTTTGAGGCGTCATTTCGCAAGGCGAGGCAAATAAGGTGCTCATACATTACTAGAACTGGTACTACCATTTAAGAACTTGTATCGTAATGAGTAAAATAAATTAGACTATACTAGTGGAGCGTGTTGTAAGTCAAACTTGTATTACTTTCACATACGCAATTTTGTTTATGCAAATGAAATATTTTACATTTAAAGTAAAGGTATTTTCTACTTAAAATTTTCAACGAAATCTTCGTTTATATAAGTCACATTTAATGGTAAAAGTGTGGGTGAAAAAGCTTTCTCGCTTGAAAATTTATAAGCGTTATGACAACTTTTCCGCTGCTATATTATAAAACTAAAAGTCATGCTAACTTGTTATTCCATTACATCGCACATTGTATGTATTACGAGAAATCTATTTTTATACCTATAAAGTTTCTTCTTTATTGTACCTTACATTTTAAACTTAGATGCTCTGTAGTTTTATTATATTTCAGTTTGTGAAAACAAAATATTGAATTACATTTCGTATTACAAAAGTTATTTAAATAAACCAACGTGTTCAAATAATTATTAGATTTAAATTAAATACACTATTCAATTATATTCATCCTTATTATATACATAAGTAATTATAGACCACCAACGATACCTAAATACGCTCACGTAATATGTAAATATTATTTGACTAAAAAGTAAAAATGTTTCACCAACAGTTGAGTGACTATACATTTTGAGAAGTCACATAAACTGACGACATAGCTTCACATTCTAAAATCATAGGCAAGTGTCAAGAATTGAAGCATATCTACTCAGGAGTTGCTTTATCATGTAATGATGCAACAATGTACGTAATTATTGTTAAGAATTACTTTTTACACAGGATCAGCAAACGTGAAAGCTGATTATGTAATGGAAACTGACCATTGTCATGGACAACCATCATATATAGCATTTTTTTGTTCCTTGCGAACCTTTGAAAATATTAAAATTTATTAAGGGAGAGGGTGAAGCATTATTAACATCGACAACACCACTTATTACCAAATTAGGCATCGCAATTATTTGCTTATAGAAACAGGCGTCAAGCCCTTACACAATTGATAACAAAGTAACATAAAACTGCGTAAAAGAGTACTAGGGCAGCATGTATAGTGCGAATGTAACACTAAACTGGGTGTATTGATTGCAGTTATTCGACCCGAAGCCTGTCGACCTCAACACTTGAAATGTATCCCACACGTACATTTTAAATCACTGCATGTTCAAGCCAACGGGATCGGCTGTGTTTCCGTCCGGCTTGCGAGACGCTATCGAGATCACCCACTTGTCAGAACTAGATATTTAGGTCCTAGAATTAATGAGGTCGAACCTATTCGTGTGGGCTGCGGCGTACATTATTAACATAATTATTAATTACTTAGTCGGAATCTGGAGACTTGCCTAAATGTTTTTATTTACTAACTCTACTGGGTACTGTCTTTGACTTCACGGCTTGTTCAAAAGGGGTCGATGCATAATTAGAGAAATATAAGAATATTAAGTCTATAATGTTATTTAGTAACCTGGGTAGTGGCCAAATTGATTGGAAAAAAAAATGTAGAATCCCCAAGTACCTACCTCATATAACACGCGAAGCCGCGGCTATTGCCTGGTGCCACTTGACAACAACAGTCATTGATCGCTTTATAATTACGTGGGCTAATCAACTTTTAACATTAATTTAGTCATTAGTTTGGACTTTATAATCTCCTTTAAACACTACATGACTACACAATTTGTTACTAATCGTTAATTTTTTTCCATAATATAAGATGCTAATACACCTATACGTAGTCTTAGAAAACTTTTAACAGTAATGAAAGCTCAATGAGTCTCCATCCAACGGAAACAACACCTGTACCATTGTAACACTACACGTGAATGACAAGAACGAGTTTCGTGCGAGTGTGATTGTTTTTATAACAGCGGACAAACAAGTATTAGATAAGATCGAGTTCGAGACGGTGTTAAGGCTCCATTGGTCATTATGAAGCGCCTATTGGCCTACTGAACTGAATGTGTCCATGGCTTATATTTCACGAATACGACACGCTTAGAAACTGGGTAAATAGTACGAGATGTTGTTTGTAAATAAAAGGATGTAAAGAAACTCTAATTCAATATTTTTAGTATGTAAAATGTTGGTTATTTTTAGTCAATACATTATGTTAACGTCTCATGTAAACATTACAAACTTGTAAAGCAATTAAAACGACAAAACCTGTATGCATTATGAGTAGAAACCTGTTTTTAGTACCCATGTCGAAAACCTGGCAAAAATATAAAGGTACATCAAATTAATCTTCCCTGAGCCCCGGCGTCCTTACTTTTAAGTCTCATATCTCGTCTGATAAGCCTGCCTGCATTATACCGACCTCGACTTTTTCCTCTTCGTGTTACCAGCCCTTTAAAATCATTTGAAATGTAAAAAGGCTAGCGATAGCTGCCCATTACGTGCATGTTTACATTACTCTTTGAAATTAATTGAGTCATAAAAATATAAATATTTAATAGTCCCGGCGCATTTAAACCGTTGAGCGAAAATAAACAGCGACATGCTAATCAAGCTTCATTGCTGGGAAGCTACTTTTAATCCGGTTCTTTAAACACGGACCGTCGCGTCGGGAGCGCAAATGGAAAGCAAATTGAAATTGTAGTTGACTTACCCAGTGGCCAGTGTGAGGTTCGGCCTCAATGTCACCGCTAACGGTAACCAACCATCCTTTACAGCAAAACATGGGTTTGTGTCAATATGATTTATTGCACCTGTGACAATAAACTATGCCGAACATGATATACCGTTTTAGAAGCATTATTGGTGTTTGTGTTGATGGTATTGTTCGTACAAACACAACCAACAAGCTATTCAAGAAATTTATCACAAAATATTGTTTGTAGAAATCGCTGAAATTGTGTTAATTACACGATGCTATTTGTCAGTTCTTGTGATGATTGACAGTTTTTTACAAGCAGCAATCATAGATTACTGACACTATAGTAAAATAAACTTTAAAGACTTTGTATCGTAACTTGTTGAGTCATGGGTATTAATCGAGAATCTTTTGAGCGCCACACACTCGGATTTAAACAAATACCTTGGTGTTCAAATGACATATTTCCTCTGGTGCAGGACCGAACATACAGGCCTTTCATTTCTGAATTTTCTAATCACTTATTGTAGCATTAATTAGGTTTAAAATATGTTACTTTTAATTCATTTAAACTGCGAGCATCGTTATTTTTGGCAGGCTTAAATAATAGAAAATCTCAACGTAATATATTCGTGTCTAGAATAGTTGGCAACCCTACGATGACATTGCTGCCGTCCTAACCTTACTGGTTATTGACTGACGATTTCTCACAAAGAGTCGTTCAACTTGTTCTAAAAATATTACAATGGTCGCTGTAGGTATTGTTAAATCATAAAATACTAAATTTATTGCCTATTGCCAGCTAAAGTACCCAAACTATGTGTACTTAGCAGATACCCACTGCACTGTGCTTGTTACTGCGAGCAGATATTTTACTTGCTTTTTACTGGATTGTAAAATTTATGATGATATGATGGTTGTCGAAAATTCTATATACATAGAGTTAGGTAATATAGTGGCATTTTACGACCGACAGTATGTCTAGTCCGTCAACACGCACTAGTCCAGCTATGTGTCGTAACCTCTCTCAATCATACTCTCGAATCTCGATTGTAGAGGAGGTTCGTGCCCTGTAGTGGCACGTATATGGATTGATAGAGATTTCTTTTTATGTGATGATAACGAGACGAGCATGCCATTCGCCTAATGGTAAGCGATACGGCTGCTCATGGACAGTAGCAAAACCAAACAACACCATGAATTACAAGGCAATGCTAAGCATTCCAAAAATTGACATACATATAAAAATATTTAGTATAATATAAATTATATTTTTCTATATTCTTTTTTTCCTCTTGAATATGAATAAGTAATAAATCCCTCGTTTCCTATAATTTCAACATTATGACGTAACGTGTAGGCACCGATTAAGGTTCTAATTATTGAGTTAATGTTATAAAATGACTGGGATTTACCTACAAACAACATTAAATTGTCATTTACACGTACCTAAAGCTAAAAGCCGCCGGCGGTAAGTGATTCACGAAATACCTATACAAACACGTTGATACCTGTATAAGCCTTCCATTATCATTATAAATAAACAAGCTGCTGCCTGCATCGCCGTCTGCGAATATAAAATCTATTTTTATCACCTATTTTAAGTCTAAGTTTAATGCGCCACCTCAACATATGAAGGGATGGTTAGAGGTTATTCAAATCTCAACTTTACATGTAACTTTAATGTATGGGCTTCAAAAATATGTAAACACGATTAGAGGCTATTCAAGTAATCCTTAGTTTTATTTTTTCCTTTATTTATCATTTATAAAGCAAAATCACATTTAACATATTACATAGTAAGCATTGAAAAAACCACGAAGATTTGTCAACAATGCTACGATCTGAGTCCGTCAACGAAAATCGAAGAACACTGATAATACTATCTAAAATATTGTTAACATTAATTAGCAGACAAGAGCTAGGTAAGCGTAAAGTAGGTTAAAATATACTATAACTAATGAAATAAAAATAAAAATAAAAATATAAAAATAAAATGTTATTCAGTGCAAAGGAAATACAATTTTAATTTAGATTTAATGTTTTGATGTGTTAACTCATTTTTTAATTTAGAAGGTAGTTCATTGATAAGCCGAGGTATCAAATAGTGAGTAGTCCTTTCACCGTACGTGTTGCTTGCGCGCTTTGTGCGTAATCGTTCTCGAGCGACAGCCCGCGTATATACAGTATGGTCAATTTTGTTTCGTAAATTGTGGTTGAAAAATTGTTCCTTCAGCAAGTTATAATTCAGTTTCGTATGTACAGGCAGTACTTTGCAATGTTTAAAAAGCCCAACTTCATTATCCATATATTGTAATTTAACTTGAGCAGGTACAATATTTTTTAATATTTTCAACTGAAGTTTATAAATCCTATCTACGTAGGTTTTATATGTGCGCCCATAACTACTAAGCCCGTATTGAACATAGCATTCGGCGAGAGAATTATACAACATTAATTTGATTTTAAAGGGAATGCGATATTTTATTATTTTAATTTGCGCGAGAAATTGTCGTAATTTGTTACACACATGTTCGATGTGATAGGTCCAATTAGATTTGTTATCTATAATAAGCCCAAGGTATGTGTGAAATTTTACATGTTCAATAGCAGGACAGTCGCATGAGTTAGA
The DNA here is from genome assembly GCA_949752805.1 of Deilephila elpenor. Taxonomy (NCBI): domain Eukaryota; kingdom Metazoa; phylum Arthropoda; class Insecta; order Lepidoptera; family Sphingidae; genus Deilephila; species Deilephila elpenor. Next base: position 7,492,144 of record OX457107.1, on the reverse strand, counting down.
ATAGGCGTGCATGCATTTGTGGTCGTGTGCTATATCTTGAATTGGAGCTTCTTTTAGATATGGTGATTTAATTTGCAGAAGTTTAGTTTTACTTGCGTTTAGAACAGTTATGAATGATTTATCATTAGGCATGAAAATATATTTGGAGGAACTTCGGCGTGTTCTTTGTGAGGTCCCGGAGTTTCTCCAAAGTGCTGATGGAGCAACATGGGGTTTTTAGTCGGTAAAAATCCGGCATTCCTGCTTAATGCAGGGATCCAAGAGGATTTTCCCAATGGAAAAAAAAAGGCATGAAAATATAAGGTTAATATGGCAGGAAGTCGCTGATGCAGGCCGATCCGATTGATTTCCCGGCCGATTAATTTCCCTTGAATAGATAGATGAAAAAATAATGTACCTAAAACATCATAGTCTACAATTTATAACATGATGGATCGGATGTCTTTCACTAATACGTTAAACGTACTACCTCGAAATCGACATTTACCATGTCTTTAATAGATTCAAGCTAAATGAGTTTTCTTAGCTTGGCTTATTAAAAACTGGGTGTTTAATAAAAGTGAATTTGCCTATTGAATATGCCAAATCTATAAACTATAAAGTCGATGCAAAAAAACTACGTCAAAGAGCTCTTTCGTTGCTACGTTAAAAGAGAATGTGCAACCCATCGATATCAATGTTACATTAGATAAGACATTCAGTACGCAAAATGTGTCCCACCTAGTTGCGGTGCATGCACCGCACATGAAGCGGTCTGCTTATCAGATACGTTTATAAGTAATTTATTTTGACTTTTCGCCATCAAACCGAAAGCAAATCGTCTGAAGTTACATTTTTGTAATAGCTTCAGTCGAAGACTTCAATCAATGAAATGAATATCGGTAGTGTGCTTTTAAAAATACGGGGGTACTTTGTTTCTATGACGTGTCTCGTGTATCGGTAGAATATAAGTCAATGGTGCAACCTATTATAATATCAGCGTGACACCACAGGTGACACGCTGCAAATATTCCATATCTAGGAATTATATATCAATTTCACCACAACGCATAGAAATTCCATTCATAGCATTGCAGGCTACTCTAAGACATTCCTCAGCGCGCAAGTGTCGTCGGCTTTCACTAAACGCCTGATAAATAAGGTTCACAATTTCCTACAGCCGATTCATACTAGCCACAAATAAGCGGTTGCCATTTGAACGTGTTCGAAGCTTTTGATTAATGCTGCAGCTCTGTTATTGGCCTCTGGATCCCCCTTCTGACCGACTTTCCTTGAAAATAAATTGCTAAGTGAGAAATGAAGTTTTTATAAACGAGTTGGTATATTAAGTTTCTCTGCATCTTTCCCTTTGAGTCATTGAGGAGGAAAATGCAACAAAAAATTACAGTCTTTTAACAAAGCACGTCAATTTAGATTTAAGAACCATTATATGTATATTATAAGTTGTAGTTATAAAACGTATTTTCATAATAATGATACGTGTTATTGATGATCATATCATTACTATTAAATCCGAGGTTTATTTTATCTAATATCATATACAATATTCAAAAAACTAAAATCTAATCACACATGAATTCAAACATTGATGTGGGTCATGTTACGAATACATGCGTATTCAAGTATTAGATCCAATTAATTATCTACTGATTAAACTTATTATGCAGCATGAAATAATATTTGCAATCTATTTGACATATACACTATAAAAGATAATTTATAAAAAATCTGCCTCGATGGCGCAGTACGATTACAACGCTGAAATCTCGGATCCAAATCCCGGGTGGGGCAAAGTAGTATTAGACTTTTCTATTAATTATTTATCAGCCCAGAGTCAGGACTTTGTGCCGGATATGGCGATAGACCTTAACACATCGTTGGAATAAACACAAGGCGAAACACGAAAAATTGGGAAAGAGGTATGAGTTTATGTATGTATATACATATGTAAATTATGAAAAACAAGTCCTCGAATTCGTTGCTGCCTTTTCTCAGATGACATACACAAAACACTATACATGATATTTTATATTGATTTGAATAAGCGCATAAACCACGTACAGAAAAAAACTAAAAAATCCACTTCTCACATTCAAATTCTCAACGTAAACCAGCATTATTTTCCATTTCATTGTAAGATATTACGGAGAGCATTGAGCTGAGTTTAATGGCGAGTTGGCTTTCCCACGCAAATGTTTACTATTACATCGCTTCCAGAAACAGTGAAGAGATCGTTTGATCGCCAGATCAAGGACTGGCTTACCAACTTAACGAATAGTGCCTCAGTCTTGACCTACATTCAGCCATTGATGTTCCAAAAGAAATTTAATAAAACAATCACGATACTTGTTAGGCCTTTCAGTTATACAAGCAATCGAAACTTAATACAACTTTCGTTATAAAAATAAGAATTCAGAAGTAATATAAAAATGAATTATTGTTGCGAAGAAATATTAGACCCTTGAACGTGACTCGAATCAAAACTACAAAATAAAATTCGAATCCAATATATTTTCGCCTTTATGTACCAACTATAATTTACTTGCGGTGTTATTACCTACTACTATTTCATGAGCCCGGTCAACTATGATTTTATATGAAAAATTCACATAGAGCAATTCAAACACATAGAGAATTTCCCTAACTCGAGTCACAGCCTTTTATTCAAGTTTATACAAATAAGTACATAAATTAAATCTAAAATACCCAACTCTTCTAACCCATGCATTAATTAAAACCACGTTCATATGCTTATGACCATGATATGACAATGATTTGTCTTCGAACTAAATTAAATTAGTGTGACAGCATACAGTACCTACACGTCTGTCCCACGCTTATTATTCCAATAAAGTCTCGAAGATTAGCATACAATAATTCATACGGCAGCTTCAATAAACGAAGCAAAACGCTGACTTCCCGTCCCCGAGACCTTATATAGATTATATAATCCGTTATTACACAATATTACTGCGCGTCTACCCACGTTTCTTGCCGGGACTTGACTTAATAAATATCAGAACTGAATCGATACATATCTATGAAACCACTCGAACAATAGACGGATTTAACTAACAAATTCATAGCAAAATTAACCGCGGCTAGACTAATATACATGTGGAAGAAAGGTATTCTGTCTGTAATGGTTATATGACTAAACCAATGATTAAAGAAAAAGGTAGATTTCAACTTAATTAAAGACAATCTTAATCTTACTCCTTTTTTTTTTTTTTTTTTTTCTCTCTCGCGGGGAAAATCCCTTTACGGACCATCCCACCCCCGAAGGGGCGAGGGTGTGTCGGACTCACCGGCGCCTTCCGAGCCCAGCGAGATGCTGTGCCGCCCGTGGATGTGGACGGGCGGCCGCTGGGTCGGGTCCCTACCATAAACCTACGCGCCGAAATACCGACTAAAAACCCCGCGTCGGCCACCATCGGTGCACTTGAGAGACGGCCCCGGGATACCGTTTAACAGACGCGCCAGGACCGCCTCTTTGTGCACCGTCGCTTAGCGACGCGGCAACAGACGCGTGTTGCGTCACGTCTCGGGGACCGCCAAGGTAGGGACGGCGGCCCCGCGTGGCCTCTGCGGCGCCGGGTTAGTTGGCGTCCCGGCGCCTCCTACGTCTCCTGTGGCGACGAGCGGGATCGGTCTGCTCCCGATCCCGCTCGGCGCTCTCCTTCTGCGACATGACACGTTCGCAGAAGGAGAGCATGGCTCGCCACGAACTCCGGCTGCCGACCATGGCGGCGACCACGGCCGGCAGCGAAAGGTCGCTTCCCACGACCGCGACGAGAGCGCTGCGCTCCTCGTCCCAGGCTGGGCACGCTTCCAGCGTGTGCTGGGCCGTGTCCTCACGGCAGTTGCCACAATGGTGGCACACGGCGGACTCCTCGGCTCCGGCTATGCGACACAGGTACGCACCGAAGCAGCCGTGCCCGGTGAGCACCTGCGTCAGCCGGTATGTCGGCGCACCGTGGCGCCCGTCCAGCCACTGCTCGAGGACAGGTCGCACTGCCGCGACGGTCCTCGCACCAGCACTAGGGCTCTCCAGCCTGGAACGCCACTCCTCCACGGCAGTCCTGCGGAGGGAGGCCAACATGGCCTCGACCTCTCTGGGGACCAGCCTCTGTCCACGCCCGGACGCCTCCTCTCGTCGGAAGAAAGCCGACGAGAGGGTTTTCGCGTGCAGCACCCAGGGCAGAGTTCCCGCCAATACGTAGGCCGCCTCGTGCGAGACCGTGCGGTAGCCCCTGATTATTCGCTGCGCCACCATGCGCTGCGGACGATGCAGCAGGCGGACGCAACGATCGCCCAGGGACTCGGCCCAAACGGGACACCCGTAGAGGGCCATGGACCGCACGACTCCAGCATAAAGGTTTCGGCAAGGGATGCCAGGACCATCAGTGTTGGGCAACAAGCGCCCCAGTGCGCCCGCCGCCCTCACCAGCTTCGGCGACAACTCCTCAAAATGCGCACGGAAATCCCATCGACTATCGAGGACGAGACCGAGGTACTTCATCCTCGAGCCGACGGGAATCCGCACGCTCTCCACCGTGATGTGGGCCCCTGGCGGTGGCCCACACCGAGGACCGTGGAAACACACGGCCTCGGTCTTGTTGAGGGCCACCGTGAGGCCCAGTCGCCGAATCCTGCCCACCACCAGTCCAGTACCGAACGAGGCGAGCAGGGCGGACCTCTGGAATGTCCTGGCCGTCGCTGTCACCAGTGTGTCGTCCGCGTAGCAGACGACAGCGACGCCCCGAAGGTTGGTACCACGTAGCACCCAGTCGTAGCCGATGTTCCACAGGAGCGGCCCAAGAACCGAGCCCTGTGGAACACCGCACGTCACTTCCCTGCGGTGCCACCCGTCGGCGCCCGGATACACCACGTACCTGTCAGACAGGTACGAGTGCACCAGACGCCGAAGGTAGGGCGGAACCTCGTGGTACCGCAGTGCTTCTTCGATGCAGGCCCAGGGCATGGTGTTAAACGCGTTGGCGATGTCGAGAGACACCGCCACCACGACCTTACCCCGGGACACCGCACGCTCCGCTTGTGCCTTCACCCGCAGAATCGCGTGGACCGTCGACCGGCCCCGCCGGAACCCGAACTGGCAGTCTGCCAAATCCGGGCCCGTACTCTCCAAATGCTCGACGAGGCGCGCGTGGACTATGCGCTCGAAGAGCTTGCACGCCTCGTCGAGCAACACGATCGGCCGGTAGGCCGACGGCGAATCTGCGGGTCGCCCCTCCTTGCGGAGCAGGACAAGCTTGCCCGTCTTCCACCGCGACAGGAAGATGCCCTGCTCAAGGCACGCGGAGAAAAGGCCGCGGAGCCTCGTACCCAGCGACTCGACGGCCAGCACCCAGACACGACCGGGCACCCCGTCGAGCCCCGGGGCGGAGTTCTTGCTCCGCAGCCGAAGCACTGCCGCCTCTAGCTCTTGCGGCGAAACCTCCGGGATATCCCTTACCGAAACCAACGACGATGACGCCGGTGGACGTGGCGCCATCGGTGGAGGAGTGAACTCCTCAGTGGCCGGAAACAAGGCCGCGACGACGTCCTCTAAAAGTTCGGTCCGGAGTCTCTGGGTCAAGGGGGGCGCCCATGGGCGGAATTTTCGCATCGCCACACAGTACGGACGCCCCCATGGATCTCTGTCCAGAGACCTCCGGAACTCCTCGTTCGCCGCGGCCTTTGCTTGCGCGATGGCCACCCGCAGCGCTCTCTTCGCCTCTCTATGGAGGTCGAGAAGGTGCCGCCCTTGCTCGTCGTCGCCGGGTCTACGTGTCCGACGACGACGGTGCCTGGCGAGTCGGCGGCGCGCGACCTGGCAGGACGCACGCAGCTCAGTGAGCTCGGCCGACCAATCTTAATCTTACTCCTGATCCAACATCTAATGTGAGAAGGAGAGGTTGGTTTGAGGCATTAATATTTTTCTGGTCATAATTATTTAACACTTAAGAAGTATATTGTATGGTATTGAGCATAATTAATTGAATAAGAGGGGAGATGAGAGCAGGGGAGAGTAATTCCAGTAAAGGGGAATAAATTGGAGTGGACAGGAAAATTAATTGCACCCGGACATAGCCGAGCCGTGAGTTAGTTTATCATAAAACTATAAAACGTGTTTTACATTGTTCCGAAAACCAAACAGTCTATTAAAATATCATTAATACAAACACAAGGAAATAAACTGAAGATAGCACTAAATAAAAGGAAGTTTATTATTACGACCTTCATTATGGAATATAAACCAAACAGAGATTTCATTGAAAGGTCTAAATATAGAGCATCGCACGTGTGCCTAACAAATGGATTATTATCTAAAGGTCAGCGCGGTCTAGTTTTGCTCGCATTTAGTATAACTAGGCCGACGGAAAGATGAGCCAAGGAAAATGAGATATACTATACATAAACACTAACTGTCTACAGTTTCATTCTAAATTTCAAAGACTTAACACTATTTTGCATTACTTCGCACGTTCTTTTACACGTGTATCTGTGAAAGAATAGATAGGGCTTTTAATATTTTGGTTGCATGATGATAGGATATGTCAATATCCAAATCATTATCATTATCGTTTTTAGTCTTTTGAAGTCCACTAATGAAAAAGGCTACAATTGAAAAAAAAATCAGCAAAAAAAATATTTATTTCTTTTATAAATTGGAGGACCATAAATTTCGCATAGAGAGTATGGAAATGGATCCAAAGCCTCACAATCCACGCATACAAGCTCCAATTGAACCCGAAAAGCAATGTTTTATTAGTAACTGTCACCCGTTACGTCTCGGCCGTGAAGTTTATTGATTTCCTTGGCGAAACTGTGTACTTCTTGCCGGCTTCCAAACTCGATTATCTGTCCGCCAAAAGGCTCTGGTTTAATCGGTTTACGAATTCGGCAATGTATTATATAACTTAGGAAAACAGTGGGCAGTTTTCCTCTTATATAAAAATATAAATACTTATATTTATAACCAAGACGCCGGAATCTTATTCTATAGTAACTCATTAGGCTTAATAATAATTATGATCTTCTGATCTTTGTAATTCTACTATCCCTAAACAAATGTTCATCCATACCGCAAATATTCGTATCTGTGCAAGATTGGAACCTGTAACTTCAAGATCCAAAGCTGAGTTTACACTCAGTGCGCCACAGAAGTTGCCCATGATTGCAATAATGTATCGCTAGCTATAAGTAAAGACATTATCGTTTACCGACAAGCCGATTACTAGACTACCACCAGTAATTGTTTCTGCATTCTTGTCCAGAACAATTTAAATGTCATTTTAATCTACCCGTAATTAATGTTGTGGTTTGCATTCAGTGAAAACAACATAATATTTACTACATTTTATGAAAGAAATTTAAGTTAAAAATATTACTAACCACATTGGAAAAATGATTACCTAAGTTTAAATAAAGTGCCCGAGCTTCGCAAAGCAGTCTTATTTATTTATGCTTGGGGTTATTTCATTGTCAATTTTTCTGCCAGGTAGAATTTGTTCATGCTACCAACAAATCGTTGACGAAAACCTTGTGGTAAGCCTATATTCTGCAGTGGACTTCTTATAGCTAAACAGGAAGAAAGCTGCAAATTGAAGTATAAATATAACCATAGATATGAATACCCTCCATTTATTAGGTGACCCTGACCCTCCTTTATATACCAACAAAAGAATCTCTTCCATTACAATGTAAGAAATGTTGGCGCGAGTCACGCAACATACGAGTACAATACCGTCCCGGTGCCGGCGGGTGATGTCGCCCAGTTATTTCGCTATCTAATCGTTTAACTGTACTGTACCCGACACACTAAATTTCACCCAATGTTTAACACCAGTTTTCTATTCTGGTAACATGTTATGTAACTTCATGGTGGTCATGCCACTTACGTATTGAGATGTTAAGAGTTACGAAAACTGTGGCGTATGCGTGAAAATATGACGCGGCACAAAAGTTTGTAATAGTCAAATATTCGTTTAGTTATATATACTTGGTTGTTGAACCTTAAAGCCGCTCTATATTATGTCTAAAACAAAATAAATAACCAATGCTATATCAGAAGTTATTGGTATAAGAATACGACTGTCTTATTCAATACATTTTAGATCACACGTTATTAATGTACAAATTATTTTATAAGTACACGAATGTATATTAATAACAATTAGCTGCCTGTTTGTTCGTATCATTTATTAATAATTATAATTACACAGAGATTAAGGACTAAGTACAAATTAGGGCCGCATGAAATATTCATATACAATTAATACGGAGTTGCTAAATATAAACATTTAATTATCCGAGAATCTTTAGAATTCATTACACAAATACATGAGGTAATTACGTCGAAATACTCTGATACAATAATTGCATAAGCTTGATAGCATTTGTTTCAATGTACAAAGGCACCCTTTGTGTATTTCTTTTTTGTTACCAAGGCTACAATCAATCCACTTTCCCATGACAATCATTTAAGACAAACATTTAAATGAAAATATATTTTAACAATAACTCTGCAGTGATTTTTATCGCTAGATAAATTTGCATTACAAAAAATATCGAATTTTGTATTTTTTTATGTATTTTTATTGACTTATAGGGGTCGTGTAGAATTCTAATAACGTTATATTTACACAGCGCTTTATACCTCACACAAATAAGAAGCTTCAAATTAATAACAGTTTTGAAATTAAACCAACAAAAGGATCAAGAAAACGTAGGTTTTACAAAGCAAGAAAGCGTCGTCACAACGCGTCATTCATTTCAAACGCGGACGAAGAAGCGGAAATTGCCATCCGCCACTATCCACAAGATTCACTATTCGCCCTAAGAAAAACCTCCTTCTTTATTACTTACGCGGAACTGAGATCTTGTAGATAGTGTAGTGCTCATTACAACGCGGAAATGGTTCGCTACAAGAAACACTTTACAAAAACGTAATTTGTTATAGTAGGTAAAGAACAGAATTTGAAACGTTAATTTTAATTGCAAAACGTTTATGGTTTATAGTGATGTATAGTATATTTGAATTTTAAATTTGTATGCCATACTGAAAGAAAGAATACAGAATCGTGCACTGTTTGGATTACCCAAATTAAAAAAAAAGTGAAGATTCACTGAGATCCGTTCTTGAAGACACTTTAACTCCATCGTTGCATACTACAAGGACTCCCGAAAAGGTCGATATCAAGCAGGCGTAAAATAAAATTATTTAAAAACAAAATCTCATAAATATTTTCAGGTCCTAACATTATTTATAAGTTAAATCTTTGCAATATTTTCAGGCAGACGAAATAGACTCAAGATAATGTTAATATAACTGGCTAATAGTGTATATTGTTTTGTTGCAGGTACTACTAGAAATCAAACACCTAAACGCGACTCGGAGCCACTTCATTGATTAGTTCTATACGTAAGTATAGATAATATCATGTACCGACTCAAAATAAACACATTAGTCATAGAGCATGACTTCATATATGTATGTACTCTCTAAAAATGGACAAGATTTGTCCGGTTTGTGTAGAAGTAATTCAACCCAGACGTACATTCACATAAGAGATTCAGATAAATATTTTTTATCTGAGTTGTATGTTAAAACTCCATACTTCAAGACAGTCAGAAAAAAAATCTTTGTCACATAAGAATACAGATCGTTTTAAATGGTTTGGCAAGTAAAACCATGAATACACTATTCCATAATAAAGTACCATGAAGTACTCGTACTTGTTTTCAAGCTGTGATCAAGCTTAGGCATCAATTCTTTGCGGTTTCTCTTTCCAGACTATTTACTCGGAGTGAACAAAATAAAATACCGCGATAGACATTTAGGTAAATTATGAAACAATAAAATAACCGCCAGGCCTGATAGGAAATTCCCCATTTTTTATATGAACAAAAATTGTTAGCTAATCGCTAATGTAAATTAATATTACTTTGCATTAACTATAATTATATTATTGCGTTAAAGATGACACAAACTTTAAAGATATGTTATTTTTTAATTCCGTATATGTCTGTATATATTTACCGTTTTTACAGTAGCAAAGACAATCTCTCGATAGCTGCATTGTGTAACAAAGTTAGGATCACAAGTTTAACATAACCAAACGAAATTTCCCTGTGGAACACAGCGGATAATGAGTGTGCATGCGTTCTGCAATATTCAGTCCTTAGACAAATATTTGCCTCAGTGCATATAGGTCCCGTGCCACTCGTTTCGCAGTCCGCAGCAACAATGTTCCCGGTACTGTGACCCTTCAAACATGTTTATAAACGTTGAACCAATTCACTCAAATATAACGTCTATTACTCATAAAAAGGTATAACCGTGTCGTTTACCGCGCAGAATAAATTTACATTGACATACATTTAAATGTTTTATTTCGGTACGCGGAAAGCATACGGTTTATGTACATTGAACCTAACAGTAATTTGTGCATAGGTAAATTGTAATTTAAACACGTTTTATGACAATTCATGTCTTTTAATCACCAGAAACAACAGGTTGACAGCCTCCGTGGCACTGTTAGTTAGACGCCGGCTGTGAAACGAGACACCACGGGTTCGATTCCCGCACCGAGACAAATGTTTGTGTGAACCACAGGTATTTGTTTCGGGTCTGGTTAGTCTCTCGTAGCTTCTGATACCCACGACACAAGACTCGATCTTAGTGTGGGGTCAGGACTATGTATTTGATCTGTTGGGTGTATTTATTTATTTAGAAAGAATACATATTATGTATGTGGTAGGTATTATATAAATGTCATTTAAAATTTGATTTTTATGATCAGTAGTTGCTAAACTTAATTTAAATTTACTTGATAATGACAGAAAAATATATATAGACATTTCAATTTGATAATTGTGACAAATTACTCCTATAAAAAAGCTTTCATTATTCAGGTTGTAACATTCATATTTGTTATTAAAATATACACATAGAGTGACAAATATTTAATAATGTTTTTATGTATCTTTGTTCTAAACAAATAAAATGCGACAGAACTATAAGAAATGATTTATGACTGTGGACTACAATGCACGTAGTTTACAAAGCAGGTGCGGTAAATCGCAGACTCGGTTATCAACCGTTACCTGTCTATCAACACCGCACAAATCATTTGTAACGGACTGAACATATGTTCGTGTATCAATTCTTTGCCAAGCGTATCGGTTTGATCAAAAATTCACTTTCAAACGGCATGAAATGCGATATCACGCTATAAAAACATTATGCGCGTTCGACGAAACCATGGCCTACTAGATGTTTGGGTGTCCGTTGCACAATCACGTAATGGACGAAATATGGACTTGCTAAATTATATTTCAGATCATTATGCGGTGCCTTTTATATTGCAACATGCAGAGAGGAGGTTAGTCATTATATTTTGTATCGTCAACCGCCATTTGCCAAGCTTTTGTAGAGTGCCCGCTAGTCTAATGGCAATAATCAGTATACATAGACTGAATCGCGAGGCCCTGAATTTCATTCCTCTAGAACTTTTCGGTTTTTTCCCGTTCCGAAAACCTTGCTTTCCATTGCTCTAGATATTTCTCGAAATTTTGAACTTAGCAGGCGAACGATCATATTAACAGAATGTTTTTATGTGCATAAATCCTGTTGCACCGTCTATTATATATGAGTTATTCCAGACAGCTAGCAGAATATAGTAAATTTTGTAGTTCCATTCGTCAATCCGTCAAGTTTTATCTTTGAAAACCCATGCAAGCGGCTCTATTTTCTGTGAAACAATTGTTTTAACTTTCTATTGTTGAAGCGCACGCTAGATAGGCCAATCACATCAGCAATTTCCATTTATGCTCAATAATCACAGAAAAAGTTACAATCTACGGCCGTATCAAAAACAACTCCAATAATAGATAAATATTTGTTTTGAAGCATGTGTACGAGATTAATGATTGAAAGTGACAACAGAATTAAACAATTACCACCTCAACTAAGTTCGTGTGAAGTACGTGGCGGCCTGTTGGTAAATGGACCAGACGCGGCTGCCCACATGTTCACAGTGGTCGCGGGTTTAAATCCAAGGGCACACTTCTGGCTTTTCGGAGTCATGTGTGTATTTGTAGGCAATCACCACGCACTTAACGGTGAAGGAATACATCGTGAGGAAACCTGCATACACAGCGATTTGCAAGAATTTATATGGCATTTAAAGTCAGCCAACCCGCACTATGCCAGCGTGATGGACTATATGCCCTAACCCCTCTCAATCGAACTCTCGATTGTAGACGAGGCTCATGCCCTGCAGTGGGACGTATATGGGCTGATATAGTTAATAGAGACCAACTAGACTGCTAATTTATCTGCGCTAGCCTAAAGTTTTCTCAAATATATGTCTAGTTGTTGTACTATGTATCAAATATTTGCGTTTTTCATACTGACCGGTTTAAGGTGATAACAGTGCACCTGATAAGTGCAATGAAGATAGAGTATCCACCAACGACTAACAACAACTTCTCAACGGTCAAACAAATTATGCCGGCTTAGTTGAAACCGGATTTGCACCGACTGAAGTCTCGTTCCGAAACGCGACATACTTGCAATCACCATGACGGGTTTTCCACCATTGGGTACGGTGGTCACTTTTTGGTCACATGCCTATATCATTCCACAAACCTATGTTGTCTGAAGTTGGTTTATTGACCTGACACTATTTATACTTAAATATAGGAGTATATCTAGACATTTAGAAATTGGTTATAAATACAAAATCACCTCAAGGTTGAATTTAAATATGCAAACATATCGAAATTAAAATTAATATACTGTTTTAAACAAATCACTGACATTTAAAGGCATGCATTAAATATGAGATCGGAAGAGTGAATGACCTAGCCGTCTAAAGTGAGACCTAGACTTTGTCCGTCTGCAGGCCACTGCGTGACGCGTTTCGCATATGTATTACTTAGCTAGACCTGTTGCATCGAATACCAGGCTGAATAGCGGAACAATCAATATAACTGGTCCGCGCGTTCTATTAACTCCTATACCTATAAGAGTTTACAAAACATCGAACATTTCCTAGAGTCAAGCCGTATAATTTTATAAATAATTATTTTCCTTGAGGCAGCGAAATTAAGCGATGCGTATATTTGCTGTACCAGGAAAAATGTATGATGCATTAACCTCTGCAATATTTTAATTCTGACATTGGTTTCTAAAAATCAGCATATCGTAATGTGAAATCACATAACCTGGCAGTTAAATGATATCTACGCTATTATGGAATCATCTGCATGCATTGCATGTTTGTTTTAAGTAAAAACGTGATTTTTAAACGACAAACGTGCTTAGGTGTGGCTAACTGCAGACAGAGAAAGTAAAGGGCCGACATTAATGCCACTTGATGCTTTCTCCCGCTCTGTTGACCCTCTGTAGCTTGTGAACATCATACAGTTTCCACTCTATTCGTCTTAATGCATGGGATAATTCATGATATACTTCGGTTTATCAAGATCCTAACGATGTAAATAGCTCTATTCATCCATGAGCAGGTTGGTGAAATGAGGTTTTAACATTGATACGCCTAAAATGTTTCCTATGCGGGTTATTGTGCAGTTTTTATTTTGCCATCTTTTGGGAAGAGCAGGTGCAAAAGATTTTAAAATTACATATTTATTGATGTTTTGGAAATTCCCTAGTCCTTTTACCGTCACACTAACCTTTGCTAGGTGATGTAGTAAAGTCGGTCGATAAAAACAAAAGTTGCAATACTAGTTTTTCGAGATAGACGGGTCGAAGGCATGCCAATGTTCGAGTCCCACATGCGATTTAGTTGACCTCGATTTTTTAAGCTTTCAATTCATTTAAACATAAAATACTAAATATAAATAGATACTAAATTACTATTCTTAATATGCTCATATTTCTCGTTCGTTGGTTATCAATTAGGTAGGTATACTTGGAATTCCGTAACCGTAGAATGATATTTGGAAAATAAAGCGGAAAAGGCGATGAGAAAGTATTACTAGATATTATTGCTAAGTCAGCTGATGTTATCAACATACTCGTAAACTGCCACAAAATTATGACTGTTCATTTACAATGACAAAGCCACAGCCTGATTACACTTTCTTCTGATTATCACAATCCGCTAGTGTATACCTAATTAGTAACATTAAATGGCTCTTTCGTAGGAGTAACTCGTTTTATATGGTATTTATAATTAAGTTTGGCAACATCAAGCTGAAAACTCAATTAAAAACGGCCACGGCAGGTCGTTGGCCTCGTGTCGAAATCATCAAAAATCCAAACGAGTTGTGCCCTGCCTGCACGTCGTGTCATATTTACAAATCGTAAAAATAAAGGCATGGGCTCTTACAGTCTTTGAGTTGCGGTTCATGTAGAAAGTAGGAAAAATAAAACTAACGTAGTAACACGGTCGGACAAGAAACCAACTTGTCTGCGGCCTATGATTATTAAAGGGCACGAGCCATGGCGACATCTCGTCTCGAGTTGCACGCTCTCCCATCACTTTCGTCTACATTACCGTTATATACTAAGGCGAGCAGAAAACGATCATTCAACAAATAAAAGTATATCATATGTGATAAACTTAATAAATACCGCTTCATTGCCTATTCTTGTAATTTTTTATCCTCTTGTTGCAAAAATATTTAGGTATAAGTAAATATTAACAAATACCGCAAATAAAACAAATAACTCGTATTAAGTAACAATATAACAATTCATTATTACTCCTAAAGACTACAATTAACCAAGTGTTGTACATTTTAATGGTATAGCAATTACCACCCCACACAAGTCACGGAAACACAAACAAGAACTAGACTTCAAAGGCCCTGGCGTTGTTATTGTTCTAAGACGGCTGTATCCTGTGTAATTGATTACACAGAGTTCTCACTGGTGAGAAACGCTTGATGAATAATATATTTGTCTTTTTCATTTCAGGTGTAATCAAGTTCTCGTGATGATGCGGTTAGACGATAGTGTCAGATAGCCGCCGCGGAGCATCGCAGCATGGGTGCGAACATGGGCAAGAACTCGAGCCTGCTCGACGCGCTTCCCACCGCTCAGGGCACGCTCCACGTGGTGATGCTGGGCCTCGACTCCGCCGGCAAGACCACTGCGCTCTACCGACTCAAGTTCGACCAGTACCTCAATACCGTCCCTACCATCGGCTTCAATTGCGAAAAAGTTAAAGGCACTATCGGCAAGTCCAAAGGTGTCAACTTCCTTGTCTGGGATGTTGGGGGGCAGGAGAAACTGCGGCCGTTGTGGAAATCCTACACGAGATGTACAGATGGAATAATATTCGTACTGGACTCAGTCGATGTGGAAAGAATGGAGGAAGCTAAGATGGAGCTGATACGAACAGCGAAATCGCCAGACAACGCTAGCGTGCCGATACTCGTATTAGCAAATAAACAAGATTTACCGGGGGCGAAAGAGCCTCGCGAGTTGGAAAAACTATTAGGTCTGCATGAGCTGGTCTCGTCGCCGCACGGATCGCGAGACGCGCACGCGTGGCACGTACAGCCCGCCTGCGCCATCACGGGCGAGGGACTACACGAGGGCCTCGAAGCACTCTACGAGATGATACTCAAGAGAAGAAAACTGGCCAAACTACAAAAAAAACGTGTCAGATAAATTGACAGTTCACGAATAAACGCTGGTAATTTTATATCGACTGTACGGAAATGACAGTGCGGTTAATGCAAGTTTAGTATTTATAAATGCTCATTGAACGGATGAATTCATGACGTCCGAGGTTAAAACACCAAATATTTTTTTTTAATATAGATGTAAAACGTCTTATGAATTATTCCATCATAATGTTGCTCAAGTTATATTGACCATTTTGAAGGAAACGAATATAATTATTTTAACTACTAGTCATTTTCTTTTGAAAATAGCTAGGTGGCTAATAAAGGTACTAATTGAGTTAACTTTGGAACAGCGAGAATAATACATTTTTAACACGCTTTTGTAATATTGTAATATGATGATAAATATTTGCTTGAATTAGAAGGTTGAATATGTATGTCATTAATTTTTCTGTTGTTTTCTGCATCATCTGTCCTGCGTACTTCCTTGCTCGTTTATTGTTAAAATGTGGCTCACAAACAATATTATGTGGGACCATTAGTGTTACATGTAGGTGACGTAAACAAACGAAAAATATGAGCATTTTAAAGTTTAATAATGAAGATAGAGCAAAGAAGACGTGTGCTGCTTTAATAGTTTAATTAAAGATATGAAATGCATCATTTCTTACCATCACTGATCACTATCAACGCTAAATTGTCGCTGGGGATGAAGTCGCGCGATTATATGTGTTTATTATTCATTCGATGTTTAAAAGCTGTATCAATGGATTCGTTGTAAAAAAAATAGTCCGTTAGTAAAGTAATGTGTAAGAATCTACATTTTTATGAGTGATAAAAATCATACGGTAGATAAAAATAACAGGAAATATCATTGAGATATTTTTTTCTCAACACAAAAATATTTAAAAGTACTAAAATTTTATACAATACTAACATAAATGCTGATGTTTCAATTAGTTCGTTAACAGTTTAATAGCTCATAATAATGTAGAATCTTATCTCTGTATAAGTTGTGATGTGTGTGCGTGAACTATATTGAGAGAGGCTTATACAGTTTCATGTTTTAACAGCTTCTTCTTTATGTACATTATGTAAATAGAACTGTAGACAATAGCAAACATAGCGTTACACAAACCAACTACATCACCATAACATTTCTTGAGTACATCAAATCTGCAATAATTTGTCTGTAATATAATCAAGAATTTACGGATGACTTTAATTATATTCTTATTTCGTGTAAACCAGACCAAGAAATTTAAAAAAGGACAGTTATTAATTTAATACAGAAAGTTATTAAACACAATAAATGGTAAACATTTATGTGACAAAGAGAAAAAGCCACTCCGTAATGTAAAAAAAAATATGATTTATATTATCTTGGTCAGGTTATAATGAGTGTATTCTTATATCTTTTTAAGAAATATTCGTCCAAATCTCAAATATTTATTTTGCACGATATGCTGCAAATGCTGGGTTGTTTTTCGTTACAAATAAGATAAAAATCTATGCCCTGTTTCATTCTAAAACCAAAAAGTATACTTTATATTTTATCATTGCATCGCATACGCATATTGACTTTGGAAACAAACGTTGCTTCTTATTCAAATCTGAATACACTATAGCCAGTATCTACATGTCTGTCTTGTAAAAAGGTTGATACAAAGTTTTAAGTAAAAGCTTTAAACTTATGCGTGAAGAATCGTAAAAATGCGTCATGACTATGATAGTGTTATATTAAGTATTTATTTATTTACTCATAATAGTAATTAAGATAGTTGATTGTAAGCATTGTGTAATGAATTAATGTAAAGCTTTTACCAGTTTGTGTTACTCATCTTGTAAATATGTAAATTCCTTGTAGTTATTCGTCATAGTGTGAAACCAAACTTTTGTGTAGATCATGTACACTTTGTTATTAGATTTTTTTTATTATATCAATAGGATTACGCATATATTATTATTGTATTGTGTTTTATGCAAATACATAGACGTTTTTCATATTGAACCCCGTAAATAAAGTCTGTTTTCAATATTTAAAATAGTTTAATTTTTAAATAACAAGTAATACAAAAATCAAATACTTTCTCACTCTTTCGAAATACTTAAGCTGTGTAAATAGTTGGCCGGGTCTTCGTTTTCTGTCCAATCCGTAAATAAAGACAAATATTCCCTTTCTGCTTCAGTTAAACTATATTGTCTGTTGGTAACAGCCTTGGGTTTCGTCGATCGTCTCTTGGATTTCTTTTGTTCTTTAAGTCTATTGGCTACAGAAATAGCTGCTAATGGATAACTACCAGACGGAGGTTCGCAAGCGCGACGTAAATCTCTTTCCAACCTGCCAAAATACCTCAACTCTCTAGCAGCAGTTTTAGCTTGCCTAAATTTCTGGCGCTCTCTTTCTATACATTTCAATATAGCTGTTTTAATTTTCCCACTACTGATTGCATCTAACCGCTTGTTGTAATCCATGTAACAATTCTCTAAAGCCTTCGCAGCTGTTACTATATCCATGTTGATTGGCTTCTCTGAAAATACTTTTTCATAACAAAACTCTAAGTGTAATTTGAGTTCAAGAACCTCTAGACAACCCACACTGTTATAAAATGAACTGTAAACTAACTTTAAAAATGAGTTTTCCAGGTGGGCACATCTCTCCTCGTTAAAAAGTAAAAGAGTTTCGAAGCTCTTGATAGTATGATTGATACTGATGCTGTCTTGTGCAATCATTTCCTTTAACATTTTAATACCATCCTTTAAACTTCTTGCGTGGGGAACGACTTGCTCTACTTGAGTAAAATGATGCAGCTGCTGTTTTTCTATTCCATTAAATATATTCATCAAATCGTTTGGTTCACTAAAATATAATACCGGTTTGACAAGACCAGTAAAACACTCTTTTTTCATCTTCTCAAAAATCACAGTAAATGTATCGTCGTCGCTGGAACTCCCAAAATCAAAACCTCTAGCTTCTATTTCAACGGACCGCGCAAAATCTCTGTTTTTGGCGCGCCATGAAGGTGGAGATAAGTAATATAGAAACCTTCCGTATTTTTGCTGTAATCCATACATATAATCTAATCCTACTAACCTCGACTGCGTTGTAAACATTTCTCCAGCTAAGCATTGCAATTCTGATGTTTTCAAGGTGAGTTTTGCAGACAACTCGTTCCATTTAGTTAAACAATACATTGATTTCTGATAATCATCAGAAATAAAACTATCAAATAGTTTCGCTTGCTCTGCACACCTTTTAGTGGAGTCGTTGTATGTTTTCATTTCTTTCTTTTGATTATCTTCAATGTTCAATATGTTATCCTGCCTGTACCCAAGTTCTTGCCTTATTCTCAGTTGCTCGTTTAACAAACATTTAAAAGATTTGTAAGCAGGCGCATAATTGAACGATGGGCGAGAATCAAAATAGCGGAAAAAGTCATTGTCCAAATCTGTTACTGCTTGGACGTCATTAGATGGACTAGCAACATGTAATCGGTCTCGTAAATCAGTACTTATAATTTTATATTTTTCGTCTATTTTGATTGCTAATCTTTGTCGGTGCCTTTCCTTTTCTTGACTTTTGGAAAACAACTTCGTGGGCAAAAGAAAATCTGCTCTTTTAAAAATATCACCTGATAATGGCTTATTTCCGACTAAAGAATATTTGTTTAATGATGATTCTGAAGGCTTACTGTATATTTTTTCTGTTTGTTTAGCTGTCTTCCTTTTGGACAAGACAAGTCTTCTTTTAGCATATACCCTTGGTTTTCGTATATCAACAACAAAGGACCCATCATCACCGCTCATAATAGGATACAAAAAGCTATAATTTTTATAAAGATTGTCGTGTTGACCCTAACAACATCTTTGGTACTAAAAGCCGTCTAGATTTTGAAAAAATATTATTTTACAAATTTTAAATACTCATACCAGAAATTAAGACTACATAACAGAGACACGCACCTTAGTTTAATGATCAAGACTAAATTAATTATAATAACTGATCTATATTTTATATTTGGATTCTAAAAAAATCATGCTATTTAAAAAGATAAATAAGATTCATGATATCTGTTTGAGATCTAATAATTATACACTGCGTATTATACCTACTTATATACTCATACTTATTATTACAATTATTAATTATTTAAATATAACGTAAACTTACATTTAAGTTATTGTTACTAAAAGTAGTCATTTAATTTGCTTACCTATTTAATTACTTCAACATTGATGGATCATTTCTAAAAACCTCTGTAACACTTAAGCCTGCGGGTTCGACTCCTGTGTTGGCAGAAATGTTATTAACAATTAATATAATGTTATTTTTTTAATCACTATGAGAAATAATGTGTAGGATTGATTTCTTGTTACACCTTACACCATTACACAACATGATAAAAAAAATAACAATTTATTTATGCATTGTATGAAGTTTTCTAATAAGTAACCAACCAATAGTTTTAATAATAATACATAAACTCACACCTTAATCCCAGAAGGGGTAGGCAGAGGCGCCACCAGGACACCCACATTTCGCCTTGTATATTCTGTCCCACGATGTGATAGAAGGCGAGCCTATCGCCATATAGGGCACAAATTCCTGACTCGGGCTGATAAACCCAATATCACTTTGTCCGACCCGGGATTCGAACCCGAGACCTCAGCTTTGTAACCATACCGTAGTACAACTACGCTACCGAGGCAGTAAAATTACCGAGGCACCGCGGTAAACATAATTAGTAATTTAAAGTTTTTAGTAGATTATCACAAACTGGTACATTATCTTTGTCATCATAGCAGTCCACTGCTGGACATATGCATATTATGGCTTATCGCATCCAGCTATGTAATTATTTTTTTTTTGTAAAAAAATTTGGTCTAATTATGATTTGTTTATGTATAAAAAAAAACAATTCGTATCAACTATTAAAAATTTATTAATATAAAAGTAGCAGAAAGTGGATTAAAAATAAAATTCTAAATAATCTAAATGATTAAAAATTAAAGTCCCTCAAAAAGGATAATATGTTATGCAGATCCATTCAATACATTGTAGATTTACGAGCTGCCTTTTCAAACACCGGTTTGGCATACGTGTAATATTCAGACAAGTACGGTGCCGGATTCATTCCTTCACACCATTCTGTAAATAACAGTAATCCCAGTTGTTCCTCCTCGGATATTTTATACTTTTTGGGCTTTATACGTTCCCCAACAACTTGAGTCTTTTTTCTTTCAGCTTTTTCCAGCGCTAATCTCGTTTTTTTGTCCATGAACTTTTTTAGTACGGGGCGGGTATATTTTTTGGGTTCCAAAAAAGCTCTATTCATAGCGTTAGTCATTTCTTTAAATTCTTTAATCTCTCTTTGTGCCAAAAAAGCTTTCTGCATCATTTTCAAATCTTCAGCGAAAAAGTCATTTCGTGCTTGATTTACTATTTTGAAATCTAATGAATCAAGTCGCAAATTGTAATCCTCATACAAAAGTTCCAAAACCTTCATAGGCTCTTGTAAGCTTTGATGACCTTCTTCACATTTCCCAAGTACTTCTTCATAAACATATTCAATACAAATTTTAAGTTTTAATGTAGAAGGGCTAGCAACGGTATCAAAAAATGTTTGGTTAATTATTCTGAAAAACTTTTCCATTAGACCAGCTTCATTTTTATTCTCTCTTTCTATTTCAAAATTAACACTGTCAATATAGTATTGGAAATAATCGAACTCTTGCTTGGTAGCTTGTTTTAACTGCCTAATACGATCTTGTAGCAGTTTAAAAGGAGCCCCAATTTTTGAAAGTTGAGTCAGATATTCTCTACTTTGCAACTCCATAGTTCGAAATAAATACATCATTTCCTCAGGAGTTTTAAAGAACATACTTGCCGGGAACGGATTTTTGAATTCGGTTTTTGCGATTTCGATTATTTTGTCTATATCGAGACTTTCTACTAGATCATTATCAGTCTTAAATGCTCCCGACTCAAACTGGATTGATTGTACTCTCCCTTTTAAATTTTCATCATATTTTTGCCGCCACGAGAGAGGTGCAACGAATATTAAAAAACTTCTATAAATTTTTAAAACCCCTCTAATTGCATCTAATTTAAACAATAGATTTGTTACAATACTTAAACTTGAGACATATGCTAAGAATTCAATATTTTTTGCGACAAGGTCTGCATAAACTTTTTCCGCTTTTGATACTTTGGCACAAGCTTTTTTATAGTCTTCAGTTAAACATTTTTCAAAATTTTTGATATGCAACTTGAGTTGTTCTGCTATCGCATCATGCTCAACAACTTCGTCTGCAAGGCCTTGTTCTATCTTTAGAATTAAGTCTTGCCGATAGCCAATTTGTTGCCGAATCATGGCATAAGATCTAATGTTGTTCAGATAAACTTTAATGTCGTCAAAGTTCCGAATAGGTCTGCCTTCAATTGTCTCATAAAATGCAGGGTGTACATCAACGATCGCCCTGATGTCACTAGGTAATTCCTCTATATAGAGTCGCCTAGACATATCTTTACTTGTTGCACGGTTAATATTACCTTTTAAATACAGAGGTTTACCTAATCTATTTCGGGTTCTGAGTTTTTCCATCCTATCACTGTATTTAATGTAGGATAGGAGTTTTTCTGATTTCAGCACACGAAAAGGTCGTGAAGGTTTGTGTAATATTTCGCCATTTTTTGCAGAATACTTCCGTTCAGTAAAATAAAATTGTGTATTTTCCAGATAACGTCGTCTAAATATGATATCCAAAACTTTTAAAGGCGTAATAGGCTTGCGTTTTTTCTCCAAGCAAGGCATTTTTGAGATTTATAAATCAATCTATAAATATATGTTTAAAAATCACGATTTAAAACACTTCGAAAGAAAAACATATTGTATGTATTTTATCTAAACAGAATACTTCAATGTATATTGTCAATTAAAATTCTTTTATTACATTATTCATCTGTAGAAAAAAAAATGTTAAAATGAGGTCTATTCTGTTTTCTTTTTAATTAATGGCTCATAGCTGGACTTCAGTCGTCTATGTAATTTATCGATGTCTTTTAAAAGTTTTGAAGCTTCTTTAGCTCGTTTAATTTCTTTTATTCCAAAATCGTAAGTCTCTGTCTCAATTTGTTTTATATCATTTAAATCGAACCTGGAAATATCTAACATTAAATTATCGTATTCTCTCTCCAATGCTAATGCCATATCCAAAGAACTAAGATTCGCATCATTTGGTGCAATTAGACGTTCGTAAGTGAACTCAACATAATTAAAAATTTGCAAAGCCATTTCTGAAGAAACCAAATACTTTATTTTATCTTCCAGAATCTTATAGAATATTTCTTTTACTTCCACTTCTCTTGTCTCATTCTCCTTTATTAAATTTTCTATTGCTTTTATCTGTGAAAGATTGTTCATAATACAGCGTATATCCAGAACGCGACCGAAAACGAATCCAGGCGGTAGGTTTAGTGTCTTTTGACTTATGCAACTAATTTCGATAAAAAAAAACGATGTTCTTTTTTATTTTTTACCTATTGTCGTGTACTATGTAAGTACACCCAAACACGTATAGATATATACATAGCTTTTCTTAACAAGTATATGTACATCGTTTTTCCTAAATAAAGCCCGCTGCCCACGACGCTTGTTTTGCTGCTAGATTGCTTGCGGGGTTCGTCGATGGCTGCTCTGCTGGCAGCGCTGCGAGAAAGTGACGTCACTGCTGTCTCTGAAACGTGGTCGCGTGCTGGATTTCGGTGTTCGAACGCGTGCGCGCGTATTTTTCGTGATAGCTTGCTTGCGTGTTTGGGGTTCTTTGTAGTAACAAATAAAGTTGAAATGTTATATATACATACCCGAGCTCACTAAATACCATGTTTAGAACATTCTGTCCTCTATCACGCCGTAACAGCCACTCGCGACTCCATTTGTTGTTCAAGCTCTCGTTTCTCTCGTTTCTGTTTAAAAGCAATAACTGCAGCTGCCACAATAATAGCTTTTCTATGTCGAATTATCTCAGCTGCAATAGTTTGTTGTACTCGAGCGTCCATGGTACTGTAGAGGTTAGGAATACTCGTGTCTTTAATGGCGACGTCGCGTCGCTTCGCATGCACACCTAGCGGCGAGTAGTGGCAAGCACCGTGTGAAGCCAACATATCAAGAGAGCCATCATTGCACCCAGCGTCACAGCCAACTTTGAACCCAGCAGCAAATTCAAGCAAGCTATCCTGCAGCGAAACAAGCGTCGTGGGCAGCGGGCTTAATATTGTACAACCCAAAAAGAATATAAAACACTACGTAGAACAACAACGTAAACCTTTTATTTTTGAAGACGCAATGTTACGCAAAGGTTTAAATTATAATTTTAGCAATAACTATTTATTTACCACCCAAAAACGACGACACTTAAAAACAGTTAAGAAAATGCAGCCGCTAATTTTTTCGAAAATTTTAGTAGCATAAGTCTAAAGTCACTAAAACTACCGCCTGGCCTCGTTTTCGGTCGCAGTCTGGATATACCCGGTAAACATATGCGTATACATATAATATATAAATATTAATAACATTAAACATGTTATGTTTACTCACCTTCTGTTGTGTATTATATAATTCGTCGTGTAACATTTGTTTAAGAAGATCCATAGTTTTCAAAAATTTATTTTTTTCAGAATTTAATTCCTCTGTAACTAATAGATAATTTAAATTTTGTTTCTCCAGCGTATTAAATACAATAACTAGCTGCTCCGGTCTTTCGAAATAAAGTTTAGGGTAAGGAAGATCCCCAATTCGTTTCGATACGTCATCAATATCTATTTTATGGAAAATATTTGCATCCATGACAAAAATATCCGCGTGTTTCAAATCTACGTTTATACTGTTCTTTTCTTGCCACAATATTGGCGATGCTTTATTCAGAAAATCTTGAAACGACAGCAATATTGATAATGTTTCCTCAATATATTTCAGTTTAGATTTAAGTGATGCCATCTCGTAATTAGCTTGTTTATGTTCTTCAGTTTCATTAATTAAATCTCTTGCTAAAATATCAGATTTTCTCATAATTGCGATGGTTTTATTATTATCATCAGCTAAAAATTTATCAAAACCATTCTGATACTCGTCAAAATGCTTTGATGCCGTTTTATAAATATTTGTTTCTGTTTCTATTTCTCTGTTGATTCTTAAGATTTCATCCACCAGAAAACCATGTAGAGTCCTCTTGAGAGCAATGTTCTTGATGTTATGTTTATACATATGTACAGAGGTGTTAGGCCTAATTGGCCGGCCTTCGACCAAAGAGTAAAAGGCTGAATCTATATCCATAATAGTTTTCATTTCACTACCTTTCAATGCCTCTATCGGCGGTAATTTAATGCCCGCGACAGTTTTTCTTGTTTGTCTTTTTGAATTCTTCTTTTTACTCTTAACTCTTTCCATTTTCCTTAACAAAGCACGGTGCACTGTGTTATCGATACTACAAACAAAATACGCATTTGTTATGCAGATCAATATTGCTATAGCAACATATGTATTGTTCAACAACAATAGTACCTACACCGCTTGATGTCATAGTGTAAATATACTCCAAACTAACAAAACGCTCGTTTTGAATGAAGCATGAAGAATAGTGGAATTCACCAACCATGATTGTTATTGTACCAATGTGAACGTTAAGACCTATGTTTTACTTGCCAATCAAGTATTTCACTATCTGAGCAATTTCTTAAAGAACATGAACGTCAAGAAAGTGGCTAACATGATGAAAAATTGTCAATACCGACTCTTAATCACTACCTAAAGTTTGTGATAGGCCTACGGCAATCTCGGACCCATTTCGTTCGTTACCTAATATATAAAATTAGTTGGCATAGCCAAGACAGTTTGTTTAGCAACTCCAAAGTAAACTTGTATATGCTTGGCCAATGAGAAGTGATAAAATGCAATTTAAGCATAGGCATAGTAGCAGCAAAATATAAAATCACTTAACACCTACAATTATTAAAATAAAGAATGGAAACAAAAAAACATAATATTCATATTTATTTCTATAAAAAATGACTAGATGATAATGTTTATGTAATATAACTCAGCTATGATTGTTGTAGTATTTGGTTGGTGTAAAAATATCTTAATCGCTGGAAGAACTGCCTTGCTGTTCTTCTCTCTCCTCGTCTTCGGTTTTTTCCTTCTTCATCTCCCACGGCATAACTGGCAGTGGGTCGACGAAAGAATCGTCAACCTTCAGCTTGTACAGTAATTTCGGCGTAAAATGTGTAGGGAGGGGCCATACGCTTTCTGAAAGAAATACAAAGCTTTTGTAATAATTTCTTATCATGATTAATGAAGATTATAATAGAAATATAATATATTTGTAATATCTTCTGTAAATAAATCTTTTACAAATAAATCTACATTTTTACCCACCACCAGTAGGACCTACATCGATTGTAATAAGATAATGATGTAGGTATTATTGTTTTTCATAAGTAAATAATACGACTTATAGATATGGCTATATTATCATATTTTACGACTTCTCCATTAATATTCCATTAGACCTTTTAAATATACTTTTAATATAGGTACTTTATAAAAACTACATACCAAAATAAAACATGTAATCATCGACCCTCCTGTGCATATAAGCACTCTGCCGAAGATCCAAGATGTGCTGTGATTGAATTAAATAATCCAGCAGAGCTACTTCAGGCAATGCTTCTATTTTGGGATCCACTGCGCTCAATCCATCGAATGAAAGCTAGACAGAAAAAAATAAGAACTGTCATATTATCATTTTTCAAATGTATAGTATAGTGTGAAGACTTTGTGAAATGGCTTAAAACCACATACAGGGCATAGGATCACCAAATGCAAAATTGTATACCAGAAATCATCAACATTACATACAGCCATAAAAAAACTTTACAACAAAGATAATGGGATAGATTCTTTTCTCGTTTAATTTATTCAAAACTACTGATATTTGAATTGTAATACGAGACCCACTGTACTGTTAAAATATTTTTCACAACTTGATCGTGTTTGAGTCGAATATTTCCAAGTCTCTACCACGGTAACATACAGATATTAAATCTGCTCTGTGGCCTTATTATGTTAATCAGGCAATATGAACCAAACCATTACACCCTCCAACATCTGTAAAAGGTGTGGTAACTGGAAACCAATAGGTGTGAGATAAGAACAGGTAGGTATGCAAGTCTAGAAAACAAGAATAATTTCACTAACCGAATCCTCAAGTCTCGCAAGATCACACAGCTTATTGATTTTGTCGATACAAATTTTTAGTTGTTCTATGTGTTCGGCTAATGGTCCGAAAATATCCAACCTGCCGACCAAAGACGGAGGACGCGCTGTCACAGCACGCCACCCATCGAACAACAACTGCAACAAACATAAATATACTTAATGTGTGACCCACAGATATTTTTTCCGGATCTGGGTCTTTCTGTCCGAAAAGTCTCTCGCAGTATCTGATACCCACGACACAAGACTCGATCTTAGTTTGTGGTCAGGACTATGTATGTAGCTGTTGCGTTTATTTCATTATTTGTTTTTATTCAACATGATATGTCGTTTTCACAATATCTCTTGCATCGTGGACACTAATATGTTATACCTATGTGATGTTCGGCCACGCTTTATTTTTTGTTATAACTTTGTATTTATACCTGTCCGAGGCTTTTCTCACCTCTACGTAAGTACCTAAGAAGCGGCCTGCATGCAGCGACGTCCTGCAAACAAATATTTATGCTTACCGTTTGAATGGAATGATAAACCATCAATAGTTTTAATCGCTTGAACATCTTTCTGTCCTGTATTGGCGCAGGTGGGTCAGGAATACGGCCTTCCACCTCAGCTTCCTCGGCAGCCCTTACCGCTGCCTCTTCATCTAATTGGCGCATTTCCTGAATCCAATCTAACTCGCGTTGGAACAAGAACCTCAACTGCCTGTGTACTGTGTCTTCAGAACCCTGATCAGGAATATAAAACTAGCATGACATTGCATAAATATTAATTAAAGAAATGTTGAGTGTTTATTGTGTTTATGAAGTGCGTGGTGGTCTGTTTGTAAACAGACCGGACGCGGCTGCCCACATGGTCATGATGGTTGCGGGTTCACAATTCAAATCCCAGGGCACACCTCTGACTTTTCGGAGTCATTTGTGTATCGATAGTCAATCACCACGGACTATAACGGTGATGAAAAACATCGTGAGGAAACCAGCACACCATAGCGATTTGCAAGAATATCAATGGTATCACTAGGCCAGCGTGGTGGACTATATGACCTAACCCCTCCTAATCGTACTCTCGATTATAGAGGAGGCTCGTGCCCCCAGTGGGACGTATATAGGCTAATATAGTGGTAGGAGTTAAAGTAGAGTACTTATTGCAACCATGTCCAAACATAATGAGAGCCTTATTACAATTTATAGAAATAGATAATACCTCTATAATGTGCACGAAATAACTGTCATATACGAGAAGGAATCCGTAAACATTAATTTCACAGTAGCCAGAGTTCACATCGTGCACTGTCTTTTGAAATTGTTTGATCATATCTTCTTTAGGTAATAAGTGTTCACCAATGTATATCATACGAATTGCATAGGCTTTCTGCAAATAAAGGTATTCTATTCAGTATTTATCATATAGAAAAAAATGTCCCCAAAGATTTTCACAATTACCTAAAGGCAAAATATTATGTAGTAAGAAGTAAGAAGTAAGTACAGTTTTAACTAGACTATATTATATATTCAATCTATCGCCGTCCACTGCTGAACGTAAGCCTCCCCAAGTAAGGGCCAGTCATCCCGGACTTGAGCAGCCCCCATCCGTTCGCTATCCGCCGCCCTTTTTAAATAGAATGCTAGCTTTAATTTATCATACAAGTTTAACACAGCAATAAATTATGTTTAAATGTTGTCATATTGAGAACTAGTTCCGATATGATGAGGAATCTATTGATAAAAGTCTATTTAAGTGTTACTTAGTAATTAGTATTCAAGAACATATTTTTGGATATTAAATTAATGCAAATATTATCACACAAAAATAGTCACTAAAATATTACTAGGTGCGTTTGAATATACAATTAATGTGGTACTTGCCAGTCCAACTCTTTCAAAATTCTCCTCTACAACATCGAAAATAGTTTTGGTGTCGAGATCAGGTAGTAAAGCCATTTCTTTATAGTTCAGTACACTGCGTTGTGTATTCCACACACGGATTCATATCACATACAACTCATAAAGTAAATAATCACTTGATACAACTGTCAGTGCGTTACTATAGAAACAGCATCGTTCATTGACGTACAAAGGAAAGGCTCCCACAGAAAAGTTTCAATAACCTAATTATAGAATTTATTAAAAATATACTTCTATATTGTCTGACTTTCTAATTATTTGATTATAATATTGGTCTCTCATTTTGCTTTTGCCTTAACGTTGGCAGTTCATTTCAAAATTGATATTTATGTGGCCACGGCACGTCTAGGCGACAGCGTTAGAAATTCACCCACATAGTGGTCGAACCACTACGAAACCTATTACCTAACAAAGATTGCACGACGCCGCTGAACGCCTACCACTTCCAATATTTCCCATGAAAAACCCTTGTAGCATACCCCATTTTCCGTGAATGAAGTTTTAACAATAGATTCCCTGTGCTTAAGGATAATGATGCTAAAGGCACGCTATGGGTAGTTTTATTTAATTTATTGATTCTGTATAGAAATGAAACATGGTAGACTATTCTAAACGTTTATTTAACATTATTGCGCTACATCGTTTTCGGTAATCGTAAAATATTCTTTAGTCTACATCAAGTTTGTACGTCCATGGCAATAAATAAATAAAAGAATAGTACATAGATATGCATCCACGCATACAATATTGTAAGTTTACCATTTAATAAGCTATATCGAAAATAATTGTAACTGCAGAAACGAATGATCCACAGCCAGCTAAAACGCAAGCGTTTTATTCTGTGGTTTTATCAAAGCTTTTACAGTTAAGTTACTGAAATATAGACTTTATTGGTTTATCTTTAGATTTGAAGTACGTCAACTATAGATGCACGCTATTTCAGGGACTGTACAAAACAACCAATTGTAGAAAAAGCAGCTTAAGTCAGACGCATGGTGATTAGCTAAATTATAATTCCGTGTTTCAAAAATTCATGATCCACACAGGTACATCATTGTAACTGAAATGGTACTATAATCTACAATACATATATTTTGCATACCATATTTTGTTAAGTAGACTAACGGCCGCACTCAGAGATGTATAATGTCAATTAAATCGTTCTTTAGTATAGATTCTCTTAGTAAAATCTACACTAATTAGTGATTTACTTGACCATTAAATGTCTCTGAGTACGGCAGTTATATTGGTTCCAAGTTTCATAAAACCTACTTTCGTGTAATACCATGAAACTCATGATATCAGAGGACTAAAATTAAAAATATCACAATTCCTCGTGTATCAACAGATTTATCTAAATAATCTAGGTACTAGATTCTAAGAACTAAATTAATAACGTCTACTGGAACCGAAATTGTTCCATCTTCTAACGGGGTTGAAACTGCGTGGCTTCGGCTTGAATCTCATTTTCTCCTCATGTTCGGCAGCTTTTTCGGCAGTATACGATCGGACCATTTGTTCCAATTCATTCGGAATTTCCTGAAAAGAATAAAGCATATAAGTGAATACACACTTAAGCTCACACCCAGATCCACAGTAACCAGCAACGCCTCCAGTGCTACCAACAGTTTTCCAAGCTTCTGTTGAAATTATCAAAATCCTTCTAGTAGATTTTACGCGTACAACTGTAGACCATTGAATACCGTACCATGTTGAATATATTTAATAGGGACACTAATATTTATCCACATTGGAAAGATTTGTATTGCATTTAACTTATTTGACAGATGAAAACAAAAGACCTATTTGAATTGAAAGTAATGTTTGTTTATATTTTAGCTACATATCATTTTACATAAGTCTGTAAAAAATTACCTGTTTCGCTTCTTTCAACACCTCAATCAGGCCTTTCGCTTGTCGCGCGTTTTCTTCCGTGAGGATCGTGTGGGAGATACCTTTGTTCTGCTGACGACCAGTGCGACCAATCCTATGGATGTAATCCTCCGATGTGTTGGGATAGTCGTAATTTATTACGTGAGTCACACCATCCACATCTAAAAAATATGTAGGACATGTTATTTTATTGTTTAATTTGTGATGTTAATTCTTTTTAGTCTGGGATGCAAAGGCGAGGAAATCTCGCGCCTTTCCCAACAATTAAGTATGAGACTTAAAGGAGACTTAGAACAAATCTTACATACTAATACTTTAACAAAGTGGTACTTAAGAAGAACTTGAGTAAGTTTTTGAACAAAGCGGTGCTACGAAAAATACTTGCTCCATTAAGGTCACAATAACATAATTCACATAATATGTAATAAAAAGCATTAGTTATACTTACATATTTACAAACTTATCTGGCCCGGTGGCCAAAAGAGGAAACAAAGACGCCATTTTGAAATGTCAATCTGCTTGCCATTCGCTGACATTACGCCAACATTTTACCCATGTACTTTCTTTCAAATTGCCAGGTGTTTAACGTCAAGTCCAGATACATATTATGTAGTGTGTGCATATTCTCATATTTTTCACAAACTTCAAACAAGTAGGTTATGATTTAGTCACATACCAGTGTATTATTAATGGAATTGCACTATATATACATAATAATATAATAGTATTTTGGATAATATTTTTAATTCGACGACTTATTTACCCACTCTGTTGCTTAATTTATTCTAACTGGCAACAGCAAATACAATAACAGCGACTCTCTCACCGGGTCAGAAAAGTTTGTCTTACAGTACCTGACAAATACATATGAAAGAATCACTTACCAAGTCCTCTAGCAGCAACATCTGTGGCAACTAAAATATTTGTCCTGCCAGTCTTGAATTTGCTTATAATAACATCTCTCTGTGTTTGTGTTTTGTCACCATGAATACCCATAGCTGGCCATCCATTCCTCCTCAACATTAGAGTCAAATAATCCACTGATTTCTTGGTATTAGTAAAGACTAAAGTTTTACCAAAACCATCACCAGAGATTTCATGCATGATTTCATTAAATCTGGAAGATAATAGATTAACATGCAGACTAGAAGATACTTTTATATCAATAATATACAAAATCAACATCATAACTAAACTCAAATTAGATTCTGTAAAAAATTTCAACAGTTTACTTACTTTGCAGGTTTATTGATTTGATCACAAATGTGAATATGTTGCGTTATGTTATGGTTTGCTGATAACTCAGTAGACCCAACATTAACTTGTACAAATTCACCCAAATAATCCTTGGCTAAATGTCTCACTTCTTTTGGCCATGTTGCTGAAAACATTAAAATTTGCCTCTCTAGTGGAACACCTTCTAACGCCTGACGGATTTGGGGTTCAAAACCCATGTCCAACATTCTGTCTGCTTCATCCAATACAACATAAGTGCATCGGCTTAAATTTGTTGTTTTACTCACAAGGAAATCATTTAACCTGCCAGGAGTGGCTATAACTATGTCGACTCCTGCTTGCAACATATCTGCTTGTCTTGCTCTATTTGCTCCACCATATATACAGGCACATCTAATATTTAATAAGTTCTCAAAGTCATTAGCTACTGCTTCAATTTGTCGTGCCAGTTCTCTAGTTGGAGCTAATACAAGGGCAATAGGACCTAGGCCTCTTTTTGCTTTTTTCTCTTTAATGTGTACCACAGCTGGAAGCAAATAGGCCAAAGTCTTGCCTGTGCCAGTCTGGGCTATTCCAACAAAATTTTGACCGCTTAATGCTATTGGCCAGCTTTGAGACTGTATCACTGTGGGTGTAGTAAACCCTTGGTTCTTTAGAAAGTTTATGATGTAATCTGGAAAGTCACTCTTATCAATATCTGTGTAGGGAGATGGTATGTCCTCACCAATTACAGTGACTTTATTTTCTGTCCTATATTCTTTTATTTGCTGTGCTGTTTTTACTGAATAAAACCTGTGACTGTAAGTTGGTGCCAAACTTGAATGTCGCACAATGTGTTCAGTGTTGTTCAGCCTTTGTATTGAATGAGAAGTTGTGGCAGACCTTAGAAACTTTATTAGTGCAACATCTGTGGACAACTGCTTATATTGACTTGATAATCTGAAAATTAACAAATGTTTAATTCTAAGTAACTTGAATAACATAAAATAATTATGATAATAATCTTTATTAAGCATTTTAGTTTCATATTCCTTAATAATATTGAGTACATAAACTTCTGTGATAGGGGACGACCTATCGCCATATCGGGCACAAATTCCTGAATCCGGACTGATAATAAGTAGAAAAATCCAATATCACTTCCGTCCACCCGGGACTCGAATCCAAGACCTCAGCTTAGCAATCTTAACGTTGTACAACTGCGCCACTGAGGCAGTCAACAGTATTGGTGTACAATATAATTTATATAATTACACTACAACATATCCATAAGATTAAATTAGTTATAATATTAAATTATCTTAAAGTTTTACTCATTAGTGTTACTTATATAGACACTAGAAATAGGTTATGTTTTTGAATACTTACATATTTGTGACATCGTTCCGCCTCAAAAACTTTGATATTATATTCAAAGCCATTTGTAATAAAGTATATCAAACGTTTGTTTGATTATAAAATTGCAAATTATTGCGTATTAATCGGTATTATTGCGTTAACTCGTGTAGATTTTGAGGTTAACAAATGAACTAATTTATGCACTTCAATAACTTTTTGTCTACACGCAATGCGTTTTTGCTTCTCTGTTACAATTAATAACAAGATAAACGACCGTTAGATAATTGGCTCAATATAAAAGAAAAGGAATCAATTTTTTAAATTAAATTTATATAATTGAATCAAATTTCTCTCAGTAAATTTGCGGCCAGCGGCACCCTACACAACAATAGGGTTTAACTAAAAAATATAGTTCAAACTTTTAGTCGATTTATGACGATATCAAATATCGTTAGTTAAGTGTCGATTCTATTTGTAAAATAATATTGAAATTTAATTTGATGAAATACACGAATATCAGCTTCTGTCATAAAATCGATACGCCTATAATTATCCCAGTTATCATGTTGTGGTCTTCTACAATATCAGTAATTACTTCACTTTATTTTTATACTATAGAAATTTTCTAAAATTAATATATCGTGTGCGTAATTTACTATTTCTATGCCTGTTACTAACTACAAATTGTACCAAACTACAAATTGTACCAACGATCATCTAGTAGCTAGTAGCTACCATAGATGTAGCTACATAAGAGTGATCTAAGTAATCTGTGTACATAAGTGATGGTAGTAGATGGTAGAGATTTTAAAACACTACGTTAGTAGATGGTGTCCGTTGATACTTGATAGCACTAGTGACATCTCTGCCTACCTCTCAGGGATGAAGATGTAAAATTTTATAAGGAATTTTCGATAATTATCAAGAACCAACGTGAAATAAAAGAACGTCCAATTATGCTCTCTTATTAATAAATTTTCTAGAGCCACCTACATACAAGTTTTATTATTACACTGGTACTGGTGGTATTATTTACTTCTGGTAGGTCTCTAAAGCGAGAGGCTGCCTGGGTAGGTACCACCGCAAATCGCAATGTCTATTTCTCCCGCCAAACAGCAGTGAAAATGCGATTCTGTGTTCCGGTTTGAAGGACATTGTAGCCAGAGTAACTACTGGACATATCGAGACTTTACATCTTATGTCTCAGGATGGCAAGCGCAGTGGAATTCCAAGCATTGCCTTGTAACTCATGGTGTTTGGTTTTGCTACTGTCCATGAGCGGTCGTATCGCTTACCATCAGGCGAATGGCATGCTCGT
Organism: Deilephila elpenor; assembly: GCA_949752805.1. Classification (NCBI taxonomy): domain Eukaryota; kingdom Metazoa; phylum Arthropoda; class Insecta; order Lepidoptera; family Sphingidae; genus Deilephila; species Deilephila elpenor. The sequence continues at coordinate 7,457,570 of OX457107.1, read as the reverse complement.
CTCGCCATTTATAGCAATAAAAACAAAAACACGGTTTAATAAATTGTGAGTCATCCATTGAAAACGAAAGTATGTGAAAATAAAACAATACAGTTATCATTAAAATTTAATGATATTATTCCTATTACAAGTTGTGAAATTGGGAATTGGAATGACAATTCTTTTATGTATGTAGTTTGTACATCAATAATAATGAAGTATTCGAATGAATAAGTGAATCTTAAATTTAACTTACAGCGAGAGCAAGTCCTCTGAGAGATACACTAACTAATGATGCTATTTTCAGTAGAATCACAGTAAAAAAAATATCACAGCAAAAACGAAATGTTAAATAATACACATTTGTAAGATGCTCAAGTTGCTAGTGCACATTCAATAAATAAAAATTAGACTAAGATAACTGCAACATTCATTCGGCTAGTTTCTACGCTTATACATTAGTTCACACAAGTACTCATGAGGATTGCCTCCATATTTGCTATATGCATAATTAATTATATTAATAGTCATTGAATCGTCGATGACCAGCTCCTCCCCCGTGTCCACCAGCTTTACCAAAATTGCCTCCGCGCTTGAAGGAGCCGCCGCCACGACCGCCGCCAAATCTGCTCCTGTTCCAGCCGCCGCCACCACCTCCACAACGATCAGCCATGGATTGCAACTGAGGGCTTACAATCTGTAAATAAAAATTACTTTTAGAAAACTAGGTAAGTTTAAAATTATATACATTTTATAATAAGTAATTTTTTTATTGTCACAGCATCTGAGGATGGGATCCAGACATGTAATGTGTAGACACCGAAGGCATGTAGCTGTATTTATGTACCTCATACTTGCATTCATGTTACGCTATTGATAAACGTACCCATGCCAAAGGTATGAGGAACTCGATAATAAAGTTTTTAATTCAATGTAAACTTACTTGATTGGCTTCTTGAAGTACTGAGACAAGGTCCTTTGCTTGGCGGGAATTGGATGGTGTGAAGAAGGCATATGACGTGCCTTTTGATTTCGACCTTCCTGTTCTTCCTATTCGGTGAATATAGTCTTCAGAGGAATTTGGGTAATCAAAGTTTATAACGTATTTGATACCATCAACATCTGAAATTTTTTAATATATAAAAAAATTATACATTTGCATATTAAAATAAAAACAAAACTAAACGAAATCGACTAAGTCGCCACCATATTTTTGTTAGTATACTGAAAACAATTGTGTTAATGTAACTCATAGCTGTATTACTTACATGAATGAGTTACACAGAGAAATGTACCAAATAAGTCAATATTTGCCTCTCACTCAGAACCCTGGAGTCTTATTAAGGGCGTTGATATTTATAATGATTCAGTTTGTCTATAACTATTTGCTTAGCCCCCTCCAAAACTCCATTTTGGCCGAAACAGAAAACCCTTGACCTCTTGCCGATCAGTTCAACCCGTGGTCAAGTTTTTCAACGATGCACCTTTTCAATGTATCTCTTATTTCTCAGTTATCAAAATTAATCTCAAGTGCATCACCAGGTTTTCCACTCTCAAGTGTATCCGCAAATACGGACAGACTATCAAGTTTTCCGGCCTCGGGTCCAATCGTAGTGAAAGGCACATTTGAGGCACCATAATAATGACGAGTTATTGCATTCTCAAGATAATACCACTGCATCAGACTAATGTCTCATCTATAAATCCAGTGCAGTAACATGCCCTTTAATTTTAGGCAGTAATCGGATAGAACACAATAACTTTCCGCCAGTGCCTCTGAAAGTACAAAACAAATCAGTTATTAAAATATTTATGCAATCCAATACTAAATATTTACAAGTACACTCAATTTTTAAGTAATTGCTACTAAGTTATTTCTATAAAAATAATATTTACCTAGTCCTCTAGCTGCAACATCAGTTGCAACTAATATACTGGCACGGCCTTCTTTGAATTGATATAAAACTTCATCTCGCTCTTGTTGTGTTTTGTCACCATGCATGCAAACTGCTGGCCATCCATATCGCCTTATGTTCCTGGTAATATTTTCCGCTTTCCTCTTGGTTTCAACAAAGATGATAGTTTTTGCACCAGGTTCCTGGCTTTGTCCAATTTCTTGTAGCAGTACATTTAACCTGAAAAATAATAAAACTTTTAAACTCCAGGAAAAACTCAATATGATTAATAATATATGTTTAATTATGTCAGATCTTCTTAGAGGAGTTATTTGGGTTTTAATCAATGTTTTCATACTATATTGTAATTCATCATTTTAAAAGTATGGTAGCAAAAGAATTTTAAAATATAAACTCACTTATTTTCTTTCTCATGTTCTTGGCAGATATCAATAATCTGTAAGATGTTGTGATTTGCTGATAATTGCAATGATCCAATATTAATTTGCACATAGTCTCCCAAGTAGTCTTCTGCAAGTTTTCTAACCTCTTTGGGCCATGTGGCTGACCACATGAGTGTCTGTCTGTCTGGACGAATTTGTTCAATGATTTTTCTGATCTGAGGTTCAAAACCCATGTCCAACATACGGTCAGCTTCATCAAGAACAAGATATGTGCATCTCTGAAGATTTGTGGTACCCTTCTCCAAAAAGTCAATGAGTCTACCAGGTGTGGCAATAACTATTTCCACACCCCTCTCTAAATCACGGGCTTGCTCTCGTTTAGGTGCACCACCAAACACACAAGTGTTGCGTACATATGATGTATTCCCAAAATCAGAAGCAACTTGTTGGATCTGTTGTGCAAGTTCTCTGGTTGGTGCGAGAACTAAAGCAATGGGGCCATCTCCACGTCTGATGGGCGGCTGGTTGTTAATGTGTACTATTGCAGGCAAAATGTAGGCCAATGTCTTTCCTGAACCAGTCTGGGCTACACCAACCAAGTTCTTTCCAGACATAGCAATGGGCCAGCCTTGGGCTTGAATAGGGGTGGGATCCTTATATCCTTGGCCTTTGATAGCTTGGCACACATAATCCGGGAAATTGGCTTCTTCGAAATGCTGTATCGGATTCGGGACCTCCAAGCCGCTGACAGTGACTTCATGTTGGCTCCTATAGGATTCTACTTCGTAGGCTGATCTTTCCAAAACTGTCGGATGCGGATTGTAGAAATCTTTGTTGAAAGGCTGTAGAGACATCGACTCCCAGTTAGGCCGGCGCATGTTCTGACCTCCAGTGAAATCTTTTTTGCCACCGAAACCGCCTGAGCCGCCGAATCGACTGCTGCCACCGCCGCCGCCACCACCACCACCAAACTTCGAGCCACCATTTCCAAATTTAGATGTACCGTTGCTGAATTTAGTACTTCCTCCAAACTTGGAACCGCCGTTTCCACGGCTATTATTCCAATTACTTGACCTGCGATGAGACAACATAGTTAATTATTGATCCAATGCACCAATGACCAACGTCTATGCCTCTATCGGAGATGAATAGGGCGAGGCATGGATCGATATCGCCACGCAGGCGCAATGTAATCCACGTCCCATGAAACAGACGCACACAAAATGGCTTCTATAAATGACGGTACTATTCATAGGTGTAAGTTATCCTAAGCACCTTATAGAAAAACTAGCAAATCACACTTTTCAGCGTATTCTCATGTAGAATTTCATTTCTAAACAGATATTTGAGGTATCCACTTTGATTATTTAACTTTATAACCAATGCAAGGCCAAGGTGACAATATGTTACCAAAATCTCAATTGACGTTTAATAAGTTAAAATATGATTCATAATAAATCTAAATATGTATAAAAAGGATACTTACATTATTGTTGGTAAATTTTAATAGAAGATGTTAATGATAAAGGAGGATTTATCTTTCAGAAGCAGGGTCAACCTAAAACACAATATTTTTTATGTGAAATCGTACTATAGGTTTTAAATCACATTAATTAAGCACTAGTTTATCAAAGTCAAAGTATTAAATATTAAAATAAATATCTACTTCAAATATAATATAGTTCAATTGCGAAATAAGAATTTTTAAAAATGTAGAATACAATCACTAATCCGCAACAACAAACACAACCAACCTCGACCACTGCTTTTAGATGAAAGAAAGAGCGAATGGGTGTAGTAGAATTTAGTCGCGGAATGAGTGAACGGTAAACGTCACAACGCAGAAAAGACAAGGATACCAAATTGTCGCAAGTGAAAGTGCGAAAGAAAGAGGGCATAAACTATAGCAACTTTAAAAGCTGAATGTTGCAAGATTTAAAAAATAAGAAATGACGAGTGGAATAAATGAAAATGTTTACATATTTTAAATTTCTGATAAAATAATTAGACACATTTTAATTTTATAATTGTATTTATAGAACCATGGTGGTAGTTTTTTGCTGCGTTGACCTTAATTTATATTTTGATTGTAAATCACGAGAATTAATAGTTCAACATTGTCTAAACATTACTAAAAATTGATTATGCACGATGCAGAGACCTACACTTCAGAATTTAATCATTGATACAATTCATTCCACTCATCTTTACCCTCTAACTTGAATCATTGAAGTAGTTTCGAATATCACTACTCGTAGGTCACAAACGTTGGTGGAAAGGCGAATTCAACAAGTTCCCAAAGAATTAACAAAAGTAAGATAACGTCAATAATCCTACTTGCCAGCAATAGTATCACAGATTACTTAGTACTAAATAGTATACTGATAGTTATCGATAATCATAATTACCTGTGTATTGATATATCTAACCAAAAAAATAGAAAGTCTCCATGGTGGTGTAGATAAGATGCTGCCTGTGAAAGAAGAGGCTGCCAGGTAGGCACTAAATCATGAATACCATAGACATTTTTAAGAGTATGGTATGTAAAGTCGGCATACAGCCGATGCCAACAATCAATCAAAAATTTTAGATTGAAGTCAATCCGGATTGGTTTCTACTTTTCGATTGGTTGAATATCTTGTTGCCAATAAACAAAACAGGCGACAGTCGATTGCCTCTGTTGATAGATTGAAAACAATCGGTTCCCTCTTGACAATTTAGTTTGACGCAGAATATTTCATTGCATATTTATGCACTTTCAGCATTTTGTAAATAAATAATTTGTGAAAAACAAAAATTAACGTTAGAAATAATAATAATTGCAATAAAAACAATTCAATTTGTCCCAATTATATAGATTTTTTTTCTTGCCACTGAAAAATAATATATCCAGTAAACAATGACTTATCACTTGTCATTCTAATAGAAATATTATGAGAATATTGTGGAGAAAATTGCGAAATGTGATTGAACATTTACATAGGTCCGTGGAAAGTGATCACTGCCGCCCATGAACATCCACTACGATTGAATCATGGCTGTGTTTCCGGCCCATCAAATCGGGAGGAGAGCGAGAAGGCCATAGCCTGCCCATTCATACTGAGTCATGGCTGATAGCAGCGTGGCTCTACAACTTCCCATGATCAAAATTTGATTCCCTTTTCTATTATTTTTATTCTTTCTATTATTATTGTAAATTGTGAGTAATAAAGAATATTTCATTATAAATGTTTTTTTCACAAACACACTGAACAATTAAATAAAAATACAACTATGAAATTAAGAAACATATCATAACAGAAATCATATTTATCAAAGTAAAACAAAAAATATCAATTCGTTCAAGATAAAATATACACAACAATACAATAATTTAGATCTAATTGAAGAAATCGTAAATTAATGTTGTGTCATCTTCATCTACATTCGTTTCTACTTTCTAGTTTCATTGCTGTTGGCAAATCTGCATGAATAATCCGTGGAAATTCTCGGATTGCAATATTGGATTGTTTTGAACAATCCATCCAAACGTCAACACTGATAATTGTTTATTGGCAAGCCTAAACTGTCATTTTCATACAGAGGACAATCCACAAGCAGGGATTGGCCCTCCCAAAAGTAGATTGATTTTTTAGATAGTTTTTTCCCTACTGAGATTGATTATTGGCAAGCTTTATTCAGAAAAAAGATTGAGTTGTCAATGTCAAACAGCAAATTTTGGATTGGGATTGATTGTTGGCATCGGCTGTAAGCCGTACTAGAACAGCGTAGTAAACGCCCATTTACGTCTGTATGTCCGTGTTAAGATAGAAATATAAATATTAGATACGTTCCTATTTAGGTGACACATTTTAGTCTCAGATCCTACACCTGTTGACGCGATATAATAAATCAGGTTTCAATTATTGCATTATGTCTTTGCTACTTAGTATTGTATTCTACGGTAAAGTATACATTTAATCGATATGATTGTTCAGGAAAAAAGGTTTTCCTAGATTTAGATATGGCAACAGTATAATCTCATTCATTCCTTACGGTTAGAATTTTATTCTGCATTCAGCTTCATTCACAAGACATTATCATTCATTCACTCGTTCATCACGAAGTTTGTGTGCGGTGGTTTTTGTTTCGTTTAATTAATTATTTATAATAAATAGTGATAATACAGTAATTAACAGAAATAATTCATAATAACGATAATGGCTATGCAACCTCATAGTAAAAAGAGAGTGTGTTATTATTATGACAGTAAGTAAATTGTTGTTAGGGAGTTTGGAACCCGCCACCTCTAATTTATCGTGGACATTTTTGCGAACTTAAAATATTTCATTAGATTAAACATATCTTATTAGTAACCATTTAGTTAATGTGTCTTCTTAACTCGTGAGTATGTTCGTTTTAAAAACTTTAAACTAAATGGCGCTCATGTTCATCTTGGTAATTTTACGGACATGTGTGTCAAGTCATTTTATGGCGTCTGTACAGCGTTCTTCGTTCCTATTGGCCACATGGGTTTTGTTCGAATCTTGTTAAGTCTGGTACAGACTTTTATGTGTCAAGCTGTATAATGAATTGAGTAACATATTGATATAAAGTTAAAATTGATTCAAAATTCAAATATTGTTTTGAAGGTGATATCGGCAACTACTACTATGGACAGGGCCATCCTATGAAGCCGCATCGCATACGTATGACGCACAATTTATTGTTGAACTATGGATTATACAGGAAAATGGAAATTTATGTAAGTAACATGTTGAGTTTACAAACTTTTCACTTGTTATTTGGTTATTATGATAGATGCTTGTAATATTCTTATAAATCATGGGAATGTAATAAAACTGCATAATATTAATAACATTATTGGGCTAATAAATCAAAGAAATATAATAACAAAAAAATTAAGATGCTGTGACATGTGTTATGTTTTAACCATTATTTTCAGTCAATGATAACTGACTTCACTTAAAGTAAACTTATGCTAATACTGAGAGTTAGAAAACTTGTCCATTGCATATCATATGAATTCCACAAATGATTAAAAAACATCAACTTAAACATTGTTATTTTACCCAAGTGAAATAGACACAAACTAAAATGTATAGACACATTAACAAACACAGACAAGATCAAGGATAAATTATGTTTAGAACAAGTAATAACACTTAAATTTATCTATTACCACTTTACTTTCAATTTGTAATTACTTAGCATTATCTCATTAAAGTAACTAAAAATATATTTAGTAAATTAAAATTTATTTCTGTTGTTGTTGTCTGTAAGACATTGCTTTATGCGATTAGACCACCATTTGTACTTTTTTTTTCTTTTCTGTTTCTGTATGTTATTTTACTGTGTACAATAAAGATTTAAATAAATAAATAAATATTTTAAAAGTAAATAATTAATCATTTAATTAATCTTAAATATTTATCGAGGGATTTAATGGTTTTAAATATTTAACGGGTGGTAGTTAAAAAAATGACTGAATCTAAATAATGTTGAACATTTTCATGAATTGGGTATTCTACCCATTTTCAAAAAGTCTTTTAAGTTGTCCCTAAGATTAAGACAAACTATTTAAAAAAATATCAAATTTTTATTAGCTCGGCAAGTCCAATAAAAAACCATTTAAAATTTAAATTTTAAATTTATGCGCGCAAATATGTGAAAACGCTAGGCGCCATGTTCCTATAAAATGAAACGTCACTCAACCAGTAAACAACCTGTGTTTGTATGAGCTCTTGGACACCGGAGGGGGTATTCTACTTACGGAATGACGTAGAATCGTTATCCATCATGGCGGCAGCCGTTTCACATATTTTTAGGACAGATAAAAAAATTGAAATTTTCAAAACGAATTATTAAATTTATTCCTTGGAAATAAAAACTGAAATTAACATATACTTATTGCTTAATGCTCTACTATATACATTTATAGTTTTTAGATTTTTTCTTTCTTATAGTAAAATACCCAATTCAATAAATTATTTTCATTTCATTTTAATTTCAAGATACTGTCTGTAATAATTTTTTTTCTGTGTATTTATTACTCCTAGAAAAACTGCAACTCTTAAAAAACATGTAATTGCGAATGAAGTTGCATTCGATTGATGTATTGATGAACAGTATTTTTTCAACATTGCTAGTAACTACTGCCAGCAAAGTAGTTGATAATAATAATAATAATTGATAGTTAATTTTGTATTCTTTTTATTATTAATACACAAGTTTAGTTAAGATTCAATGTTGCAATACACATTTTTTTTGCTGAAGGAACCAAACATAGAAAATAACCTTTTTATTTCTTTTGTATTTGAACCTAATATCTTGAAATACAAGAAAAGGATCCCAAAGAATTCTGTTTGTTTTATATAAAAACATAACATGCTATCAGCTCAATTTGTACCCTTATACAGTTTTGTATTGTTTATTATAAACTAATTAACTTTTCAGAGACCACATAAAGCAACGGCTGATGAAATGACAAAGTTCCATTCAGATGACTACATAAGGTTCCTAAGGTCTATAAGACCAGATAACATGTCTGAATACAACAAACAGATGCAAAGATGTAAGTTTTTAAATCCTGGATTTACACCTACGATCAGTGGTATTGTTTATCAAATTTGACAGCCTCCATGGTGCAATTGGTCAGACACAAGCTGTGAAAGGAGAGGCCGAGAGTATGAGCTCTGCACTGAGAAAAATTGTTGATAGGCACACAAGTTTTTGTCTTGGGGCTCGGTGTTTGTAAGACTAAAAAGTCTCTTGTAGTTTCTGATACCCACAACATAAGACTTAATTGATCTCAATGTGGGGTCAGGACTATGTGTGTGACTGTTGGGTGAATTTTTAAAAAATTGTTTAAATGCATAATACACATGCACAATTATCCAAGCAGCATTACCTGTGATCATATCATTATTTGTATGTCAAAAACTGTATCAATGTTATTTTTGACAGATCACACAGCATTGTAATAGTGTATTGATTTATACAGAAAATATTTTTTTGTTTGGCTATCAACGTGCCTAGGATATTCAAACAATTCATTTCGAGGTTTTATTAATTTCTGTATTTTTAATGGCATTAATAAATCATATTGTGTATGTTGCAGTTAATGTTGGAGAAGACTGTCCAGTATTTGATGGTCTTTATGAGTTCTGCCAGTTGTCTGCAGGGGGCTCAGTAGCTGCTGCTGTCAAGTTAAATAAACAGGTAATGAAGACTGCACCCCATGTATATTTGTTTCACATTTATGCCTGCCTTTAAAAATATTTGCAATAAATTTATTCTGATAATATTATGATCATATGATAAGATTTAAAAAGGAAAAGAATATTGAACTAGGAATTAAATTGAAGTAGTGAATTATATGCATACAGGCATTGCTTGGCTACAAGCAAAGGCTACAAGGCATTCAATACAAAAAAAAACCATTAAAATTGCAAAAGCAATAATTATTCTATGACCAATTTTACAACCATGCTACTAATTAATAAAATAATGTATCAATCAACACTATTAATTTTTTTTAGGCATCAGAGATCTGCATCAATTGGGGAGGTGGTCTCCACCACGCCAAGAAATCGGAAGCCTCAGGGTTCTGCTATGTTAATGACATTGTCTTGGGTATATTAGAGTTGCTGAAATATCATCAGAGAGTCTTGTATATTGATATTGACGTACATCACGGTGACGGTGTTGAGGAAGCATTCTACACAACCGACAGGGTAATGACGGTGTCCTTCCACAAATATGGAGAATATTTCCCAGGCACAGGTAAGTTTGTTTGTTATTAGTGTAACTATGTTGCTTTCAAATTGATTTTGTCAAGATTACAATAAACACTCAATAAGTCAGTAGGTAATAATATGACCTGTAATAAACTCAGGGTAACATTTAAATCACCATAGAAATATCAAATTGATCGCGAATCGGACAAAATATCGAACAGGACAAAATATAAAATAAGAAAGTTACCTATCAGATTTTTATAAAATAAAAAATTGTCCAGGTGACCTACGCGACATCGGCGCGGGTAAAGGTAAATACTACGCGGTGAATATCCCGCTGCGCGACGGCATGGACGACGAGTCGTACGAATCCATATTCGTGCCCATCATATCCAAGGTCATGGAGACATTCCAGCCCAGCGCTGTCGTGTTGCAGTGCGGCGCCGATTCACTAACAGGTAATGCATTTTCCTCCGCGAATGTCCTAATATCACGTACTTTTATTTTAGAAAAGAGAATATTAATATAATTAATTTCATCGAGGATGATGTTTCTGGAAAACATATCATAAGCCACTGTATTTGCACTACTTAACAATGGCTTCCCCAAAAGATTTCCATTGCTACCTGTGGATAGCAATTCAATGACTTTCTCTGCAATATTTATTACATTGTCTTTCCATGTAACGGGGCGATGACCGACGCTGCGATTGTCATTACGAAAAAAAGGAAGAAAAATAATAAGCTTTTTTGTGGCAGGTGATCGACTTGGATGTTTCAATCTGACGGTTCGAGGCCACGGGAGATGTGTCGAGCTTGTGAAGCGATTTGGACTACCATTCCTCCTAGTTGGTGGTGGAGGGTAAGTGAAGCTTATTTAATATTTTTCTATCTTTAAAAGTGAACTACTGCATCATATTTTTGTACATTAAAGATTCGTTATTCTAAACAACTTTTGGGGGTTAACGTCACTCGCGTCCGTAGGCTTTGACTCTAGTTTCCCTACACGTGAGGGGGTTAACGTCACTCGCGTCCGTAGGCTTTGACTCTAGTTTCCCTACATGTGACCCCTGGGTAGTGCCAAATGAGTGACACAGTTCGTGGTGGTAGGATGCCTGCATCCGCCCGGGTAGCGACCACCGTTAACGCGGCGTAAAGACCGCCATAGTGATCCCCGCAAGGGGGTCGCGTTCCGGGATCAGCCCGTTTTCCCCCGGTTTCTCGAGGGGCCTGTATCTGGGTATGAGGTTGTGCCGTGTGGGTATTTGCGGTACGCTGTCGGTGGAAGGAGTGTTGACCCGCCGGCCAGGGAGACCCGTAGAAACGGTTGTCCGCTGGCCGCCCGCGGTACAGTACAGGGGCCCAATCGTAGCTAACCACTACGAGAGGCTGCCTCACCATGCCGCGCATAATCTTGGGTGGGTCCGTCGTGCCGGTTGGTGACCGGATGTGGGGTCCCGGCGGCCCATCCCGGGAGGGTACGGGGGCCCTTCCGTCCGGCGGATCAATTCTCCTCCTGCCAACTCCCTTGTCCCTGTACCCGTTCGGCCTTCTTAGTGCCCTGATACAGGCTTCTCGATGCCTCTTCACCGAACCCAACCCTTACCTTCATGACAGTGCACAAAAAGAAAGCAGGTCCTTCAGCGGTGTATAACCCCACCACCGCGTTCACTATGGAGTTCGCCAACATCCGCGGACTCCATACAAACATTAATGCCGTCCACCACCATCTTGAGACGGCCCGGCCTGCTTTGCTCTTCTTGACGGAGACGCAGATTCGTTGTCCGGCCGACAATTCTTACCTGATGTACCCCGGTTATTCGCTTGAAGGAAACTTCAAGCCAAAAGCCGGGGTATGCTTGTATGTTCGGTCGGACGTCTGCTGTCGCCGTCTGCGCTGCATGGAGGACCCCTCCTTCTCCGCACTGTGGGTGCACGTGGATCTTGGTTCTCTGAGCCGCATCTACGTGTGCCTCTACAGGTCACACAACGGGGACGATGAGACGACTCGGCTGTTCAGGTACCTTAGCCAGGCGGCAGATGACGCGCAGGTGCAGTTCCCGTCAGCGGAAATGGTGGTCTTGGGGGATTTCAATGCACATCATGAGTTGTGGTTGGGCTCCTCCAAGACCGATCATGCTGGCAGAGCTGCCCATGCATTCGCTCTGACACATGACTTGTCACAACTGGTGAACCAGCCCACCAGGATCCCGGATGTGGCGAGTCATGCGCCTTCTCTGCTGGACCTTCTGCTGGCGAGTCACCCGGCCGGGTATAGTGTGACCGTTAGTGCTCCTCTGGGCACTTCCGATCACTGCCTGGTTCGGTCGTCGGTACCGTTCGCTTCTCCTCCACGTCCCGTGCAGGTTAAGCGAAGGGTCTGGCATTACTCGTCGGCGGATTGGGATGGTATGCGGGAATATTTCGCATCTATCCCTTGGCGGCAGCGCTGCTTTGAGGGAAAAGATCCTTCTGCGAGTGCCAACGCTATTGCTGACGAAATCAGACTAGGAATGGAATATTATATTCCTTCCTCTGAGATCGCCAGTAAGGGCCGTGGACGCTCCTGGTTCAATCGGGCATGCGCCGATGCTGTCGGTGACAAACAGGCGGCGTATCGCGCTTGGATCAGGGGTCGCGCTAACAAGGATCCTAATATCAGTTCCCTCAAGGAAGCCTATAATCGAGCCGCCAAGGCCTGCAAGAAGGCCTACGTTAGAGCGGATGCCCAGCGCGTTTGCAGGATTGGGCGTGCGTTGGCCAATCACCCAACTAGCAGTCGTGCTTATTGGAGTTTGGCCAGGGCCGTCCAGTCTAACTTCTGCCGTCCAGCACTACCACCGCTGAGGTACCCGGAAGGTTCGCTGGCCCACAAGCCGCAAGAGAAAGCCGCCTTACTGGCAAATCTCTTTGCGGCTAATTCCCGCCTCGAGGACTGTGGTTCCCGGCCCCCGCCGGTGCTGCCTGATTGCGGATCCTCAATGGCGGATATTCGCATCAGGCCGTGTGATGTGCGGCGTGAGCTACGGTCTCTCGATGTGCGGAAAGCCAGTGGTCCGGATGGAATACCGGCGGTGGTTTTAAGGAGTTGCGCAGCGGAGTTGTCTCCTGCACTGACACGCCTCTACCGAGTGTCCTACCGCACAGGTGTTGTGCCGGAATCTTGGAGGGAGGCCAATGTGCAACCGATCCCCAAAAAGGGTGATCGGTCAGACCCTACCAATTATCGCCCTATCGCTATCACCTCAGTGATGTGTAAGGTCATGGAGCGGATCATAAACGCTCAATTGGTCCGCTACCTGGAGGATCACTCGTTGATCAGTGACAGACAGTACGGATTCCGTCACAACCGATCAACGGGTGATCTTCTGGCGTTTGTCCTGCATCGCTGGGGTGAGGCGATAGACCGGCGTGGCGAGGCTCTTGCTGTGAGCCTCGACATAGCCAAGGCGTTTGATAGGGTCTGGCACCGTGGTCTCCTATCCAAGCTTCCGGCATACGGTCTGCCCGGCAACTTGTGTTCGTGGATTTCTGGCTTTCTGCATGGGCGTAGAATGCGTGTTGTCGTTGACGGACACGCTTCGGCGCTCATGTCGGTAAATGCCGGAGTTCCGCAGGGCTCGGTGCTGTCGCCCACCCTGTTTATTCTGCATATCAATGATATGTTGTCACTTGGCAACATTCATTGCTATGCAGATGACAGCACGGTTCATGGGCGATACTGCCATGGGTCCCCAGGTTGCCGGGTCGACACTGTGAGTGGGCGCGAGGATCTTGTCATTGAGCTCAATCGATCCTTGGATCTCATTTCTACATGGGGCTCCAGGAATATGGTTGGGTTCAATGCCAGGAAAACCCAGGTGTGTGCGTTCACGTGCAAAAAATCCCCGTTCTCTCCCCTCCCCATTCTTCAGGGTATTCCCCTCTCAATGCGGAATGACCTGAGTATCCTTGGTGTGGATATCCGTTGTGATCTTAATCCAAGGAATCACATCGAGGGCGTAATATCTGCCACTTCCCGCAGGGTTGGGGTCCTGAACAAGGTGCGTCGGTTTTTCGCGCCCGGTCAACTCTACGGCTTGTATAAAGCGCAGGTTCGGCCGGGTATGGAATACTGTTCGCACCTCTGGGATGGATCCGCCCAGTACTTACTCGATGCCTTGGATGGATTGCAGCGGCGGGCCATCCGCATTGTGAATGATGCAGACATTACGGGCAACTTAGAGTCGCTACAGTTACGGAGGGATGTCGCCTCTCTAAGCGTGTTCTACCGTCTGTATCATGGCGAATGCTCTGAGGAATTGTTCAATTTAATCCCCTCCTCTCCTTTCCTTAACAGAACCACGCGTGCTGGCTTGCGGAGCCATAGCTTGACTGTTCAATCCATTTCGGCGCGAACCAAAAGGTTCTCTAATTCTTTTTTCTGCCGTACAGTCAAGCTGTGGAACGGTTTGCCATCGCACGTGTTCCCTCCTTCCTATAATCCTGGGTCCTTCCGCCGTAGCGTGAAGAGGCATCTCAGCGGGCCGGCATGATTGTATCGAATGGTATGAGACTACCGTTTGATACCATTCGATACTCTATCTGGACGGCATTAGCACTTACCATCAGGTGCAATGCAGTCACTATGCCGTGCCAGGTTAAAAAAAAAAAAAAAAAAAAAAAATCAATTCATTTAATATAGTATATTTTTAAGTAATTAAACTAGTACTTTAATAACTTATTAAACAAAAATACCACATGATAAATAATGATTCACTGGCCTTTAAGCAATTTGTTTTTCCATTATGTTCAATTGGTCCTTAAGAAATTGTATTTCCAGATTTACGCACAGGCTTTATAACATGCTAGCAGCTACAGCACTAACATTTTATGTTTTAAACATCAATATAATAATTGAAAATTATTTATTAAGCAAAAAAGACCCAAAAGTACGTATGAATTATTAAACATGTATGAATTGTTAATACAATTGTTTGATATATTTTTACAGATATACAATTCGTAACGTGTCACGTTGCTGGACATATGAAACATCTGTAGCGCTTGGTGTGGAAATTGCGAATGAGTTGCCATACAATGATTACTTTGAATATTTCGGGCCCGATTTCAAATTGCACATATCACCAAGCAATATGTCCAATCAAAACACTCCTGAATATTTGGAGAAGATAAAGAACAGACTGTTTGAAAATTTACGTATGCTTCCGCACGCGCCAGGAGTGCAGGTATGTTTCTTCAATAAGTAACATTTTATGAATTTGTCCAGGGTTGTAAAGTAATATTTTTAAAAATTTTAATGTTTTCATAGGTTCAAGCAATACCTGAAGACGCTGTTAACGATGAGTCTGAGGATGAAGACAAAATCGACAAAGATGAAAGGCTACCACAAAGTGAAAAGGTAAGATTATTTTTAAGTTTGTCTCTATCAATAATAATAAATAATGATTTTTGGTACCAGTTAAGTTGGTGGGCGCAATTTTATTAAAACTTACATATCAATTCGCTAAGTTGCCATGAGCCTGTACTGCATGGTGACTAAAGAATCTCATAAAATTTTGTGTTTTTGTTAGAGGGATAAATCCCTTTTATTTGTAACAATTATATAACATGGACATACATTATGTACATCATAGGACTTTGATAATTCATACAGTGTAATATGACTGAGAGTAAGTATTATACAATGTGCGACAGCTTCCGCGACGCAGTTGGTTTGACGCTGGCTGATAAACGAGAGGCCACGGATTTGATCCCCGCACCGAAACAAATGTTTGTGTGATCTACAGGTATTTGTTTCGGGTCTGGACCAAAAAGTCTCGCAGCTTCTGATACCCACGACACAAGAATCGATGTTAGTGTGGGGTCAGGACTATGTATTTGTGTATGTATATTGATGATTTGATTTGAACATGTTGCGTGGTGCAGGACAAGCGCATCACGGGCGACGGCGAGCTGTCGGACTCGGAGGACGAGGGCGAGGCGCGGCGCGACAACCGAGCCTACCGCGCGCCGCACGCGCCGCACGCGCCGCACGCGCACGCGCGCAAGCGCCCGCGACTCGACAAGGACGCGCTCGCCAAGGACGACGTCAAAAGTAACTACTCTTACTACTCTTGCTTGCCGTCACGTGTAATGCACTTCCTGTATCCTGTCCTTGGGATAGTCGTAACGTTACTTTGTGGCTTCACCCATTCGGGAGTAAACCTTTTAGTTTAATACACTAACTTAATGCAAATTGAATGTTTTGTGAAAATGAAATCCCAAGGTTATCTCAATAGTTTCAACATATTTTAAATATTGTTGTTTGTTACAGTGGACGACTCAAAAGACGACGTCAAAAACATAAGCAATGTGGAGGAACCAAAGAAAGACTTGCCGACGAATCCCTGATGCGTGCGCTAGCGGACGTCCCTGTACAGTCGCGTTGTTCGGAATGTGTGATCGTAGCAGTTACGTGACAGAGTGACACTCACTTATCTATAGTACGATGTGTGTTGTAACGGCAGGCTCGGTTATATTATTTTGTTGTCTCTTACTACTGTAGGTGTACAAGGTAACTGAGTCTGCGTCTGCGACATGATGCTCCCGTCAGTGAGTCTCAGGCAATTACGTGAAGTAAGAGCAATAAGTGCTTAGTGAACGATAGATTCGGAATCAATTTTCAGTCCATCTATACACAGATAAGCTCGTGCTATAAGCACACTTAAATATTATTTTCTTGAATATTTAATTTTTACAGTTAAATTATGTTCATCCACATTAGTAATAATGTGTGAATAATTTTTATTCATTGTGAAAAAAAAAATTAATACACTGTAATTTATTTTTAACAATTGCTATGTTTCGATCATAAGATCTGTTTTTTATGTTTTCACATCACCACTAGAATTTTTCTCTCATTAGTTTTTTATTTGGTTAAGATTTTACTAAGGAATTACAAGGCCTGATCACCTAAACATTGATTATACTTTTATAAGAAGACAAAATATTCAAAAAACTCTGAGTAGTTGTCAATGAAGCTATGTTATGTAATACAGCCCTACAATACACATTATCATATAATATTAATTTAAAAAATGTTCAAGGAACTGTACGATCTTATTTTTTATTTAAATGACATTAGGTATTTCTTAGTTTACATTGCAATTGTTGTAATTTCATTTTAAGCCATATTAGAGGGCGTGAGAAATGAATCCTTAATAACAAAGGCAGGTGTTAATACTGGGAATTAGAAACCAGATACTGCTCAAAATACGATAGGAATATTAATCGTGTGCCTATTATTAAATTCATTAAACAGGCGACCTGTACATAAAAATCACAAGAGTTCGACAAAAGTAACTTCCCAAATGAAATGCATTTTCTTATGTTTTTCGACATAGTGTTTAAGTAAATTGTAAGTTTTAAAGGATCTAGGTGAGTTAAGAATTTTCATTTGTGTGTGGATAATGTGTACGTCAGAATTAGGCAAATGATTTCGTCAATTTTAATAATTGACGCTTCGTAATTAGTATTTTTCTAGGTCTACTTTTAATGAAAGTAGCGGATAATCGTTAACTCATTTTTACACGTTAAAAGTGTTGTAGTTTTGAAGACAATAGTATAAATTTTATCATCATGCTGTATACCAGTGTTGACATATTTCAATGCTTGCTTTGTATATATTAAAATAAATATTTAAAATATTTGTTAACTCAAACGATTCTAGACACGACACCGTGATATTTGCATTTTTGAGTGTGAAAATAAATAGCCGTTCCTGGCCCATTAGTTCCACAAAAATCGATTTTCATCTGTATTT
Organism: Deilephila elpenor; assembly: GCA_949752805.1. Lineage (NCBI taxonomy): Eukaryota > Metazoa > Arthropoda > Insecta > Lepidoptera > Sphingidae > Deilephila > Deilephila elpenor. Next base: position 7,439,750 of record OX457107.1, on the reverse strand, counting down.
AACAGTTGCCAAGATTACTGCAGTTATTATTCCATATTTATCTTACTACTTCTTAGCAGCCACTAAGAAAATAGGGTTTACATCTTAATAATGCAAGTCTCAAGTCGAAACGTGTCTCTTGCATATTTGTTTTTGTCATTGAATAGGTTTCAATATGGTCCATACTAGATTCACTTTAATAAAATATGTTTTTTTCTTCATTACTTGATTTAAAAGTATATTTAAGAAGTGTATGTTTTATTGGCCAATTGTCTCCGAAGCGCCTTACACAAGATAGATTAATTGGAATACAATCTGTTTAGCAAATATTATGAAGTATGTTGTACGAACGATATGTCGTAGACTGATTCATACATATTATGTAGTTATAATTAGTTACATGTTTCTTGTTTCACTATTATGCCAGATAAGATTGTTTTACAATTATATATTTATATATTGTGTATGAATACTGCAAACTATCTACATTTTTATTTAATTAAATAAAATATTATATACGGTTCATAAATCATACTTCAACTTATGTTTAAAATACTTTTTTCGCGTCAAAATATAAATTCAATTAAAACTAATACAAAAGTAGTACACAACTGTTTAGTTCTAACATTTTCCATAAAAGTTATTTTTAAGAATATGTTTCTCCAGAAGTTTTACGAATATAATATGAGAATTAATTTCATTACAAGATCTACAACTTTGAATTCCGTAATGCAATTTATTTCACTCTAGGTTTCAAAAAAAAAATCATCCTGAATGTGTAGAAATAAGAACATGCTTTATGGTTCCTCTTCACTTCGCATCAATATAATCTTTGACATAATATTATGTTACCAACTGCTATATCGACAGTAGGCATCCCTACAATGGCATATATAATTTATGTAGGTGCTCTCTTTCCATTTAATTAAATTATTTATTCAATGTACCATATTTTTGTTGTAACATTGAAAGTCATCAGTGTTGTTGACGATTTTAATACCCTAAGCTTTTGTCAAACTTACATCATGACGAATGTGAAGAGACGCCATTTGCTGTTACTATTTGTGAGATAGATTTTTTATAGTGTATGTAAAATAGAGTAAGACTGTACATATTTTTTTATTGTTCAATATACAAAATGTGTCTAAATTAAAATGACTTTTGATATTCCATTTTCCTACGAATTCTATCTACGAGGGGAGGTCCAAAAGTCTGCGGAATGGAGGAGTTGTCAAATAAATAAAATTACCAAACTATTTTTCTTTTTCAATATAATCCCCCTCGAGTTCAATACGCTGTTTACTTCTTGGTAAACAAGAATGGTGTTATCTTTTCAAAACCATCCAAAAAAAATTTTTTTTGCCCTCAAAATGTGCTAAAATTGCCTCCTTCACTTATCATCCTAAAATTTTCTTCCCCTTGACTCTTTTAAAATTTGGAAATAAATAAAAATCGCTGGGGGCTAGATCTGGACTGTGTGGTGGGTGGACAAGAGGCTTGAACCTACACTTGTGTAAGGCCTCCATTGCAACTTTGCTCGTGTGAACCGGAGCGTTTTCTCATGTGGTTGCGTAGTGTTTTCCGGTGATTTTGGTACCTTTTTTTTGTAATCGATAAGCAAACTTGCGTCACAATTCCAAAAAAAAAACGTAGCCATCAACTTCCCAGCCGATTCCGACACTTTAAATTTTATTAGGGGGTGGTTTACCCTTCTTATACCATGCATCGACTCCTGTTTAGACTCAGGCTCGAAGTGATGAACCCATGTTTCATCTCCAGTAACAATTTTCTTGAGAATCGTGGTGGATTCATCGCGTTGACTCGCTGTTGCTTTTGAGGCGGTGTGAGCATTCTGGGTACCCATCTGGCACTGACTTTTGTCATACCAAGATGGTCATGCAGATTCCTTAAAATGGTGGTATCTGATACTCCAACTAATGCAGATAGCTGTTTCTTTTCCAAACAAGCGTATTCCTCAGTCGGCCGACCAGGACGGGGATCCTCTTCAATGGATGTTCTACCTCATTTAAAAAGTCCATGCCATTTATAAAGCATCGTTTTACTAGGACAACGATCACCATAAGCAGCACTCATATCGTTTAAAATGGTTTGAACGATTTTTTCCTTGCTTGGTTAGGAACTTTATCACAGCACGAAATTCAATGTGCTCCATAATTGGAATTAACTTCCCGATTTAATTTTTAGTTCGGAGATAACTCGTAAACCAATGAAGGTATGATGTAATATGACATTTAAAGTAATAATGCATTCACTTATACTAAAAATAAATAATACCCTCATTCGTTCATCACCCTTCCGCGGACTTTTGGACCTCCCCTCGTATGATGCCACATGACACATTCAGAACGTAAAAGAGACCTCTCTTCAAATGCTGACAGACAATGCTGGTGAATACAATAACTATTGTTTTCCACATACCATTATTTGCTTAACTAGGATAATATAAATTAAAGCATTGGTATCCTATTTCAGAGCGTAATGGACCGCTAGTACAAACTCGGCTGGTGCAGTAGTCCGTTGCACTATAATTACTTACATACCATCATATTTTATACATACCTTGTTATTGGCATATTTATATTTTTTAGTAAAGTAGTTTTATTATTACGACTGCCTCGGTGGCGTAGTTGTATTACGGTACGGTTACAAAGCTGAGGTCTCGGGTTCGAGTCCCGGGTCGGGCAAAGTGATATTGGATTTTTCTATTCGTTATCAGTCCGGAGTCAGGAATTTGTGCCCGATATGGCGATAGGCTCGCCACCTATCACATAGTGGGACGGAACATACAAGGCGAAATGTGGGTGTCCTGGTGGCGCCTCTGCCTACCCCTTCGGGGATAAATTAGATTTGGGCGTGAGTTTATGTATGTATGTATGTCGTTTTATTATTATGCCTTTGGGAATATTTCTCTTACACCTCACAAGATATAAGTAATGGGTAGAATAAATAAAACAAGCAAATTGCTGTATATAGTATGTAATTTTAAACAAATTATCACAACGCTCTAGAAATAAATTGCACCATAAAATAAAACGTACCTTAAAATCAGTCTGGTACCAAAAGGCTAGGTAAAACGAATACATTGGAATGAATATATAAAATACTATAAAATAACTTAGCAATATACATCTACATTAATCGGTAAAAGACAGCCTTAATGTATCCAAGAGAAATGAATGCAATCGATTTACAAATATTAATTCTAATGAACACTTAAATGTATAGGGCTAATTCTAAATTTCGGAATTCTCGTTAAATTGAATCTTAGCTCCACTGCGTGTGTTCTAGTCTAAAATTATTCACCTCGCGTTTTGAACCTCATTTTAATCTCACGTGACTTTGAAACGGTACATCTTATATTATTACAAATATAAAGGAATGCATAAACTGGAAGAGATTTGTCATTGAAACAATATTAAAAATCTTCAATAATATGCTGAAAATTTGTGCGTAAGTGTAGGCCTCTTATACATGACTAGGCAAGACCAATTTATAAGCATTTGTTCTGATACTCCACTATAATAAATAAATAAAATATCTAACGCAATCACCTAGTATAAAAAATATTCAACGGGCATATATTCATTCATATCGAATAAAGGTAAAATCTAGTAAAACTGGATTTAATATGGCGAGTTATTTGAAATGTTATTGATAATAATTCTAGCGTGTAGAAATCTAGCTACAATTTATCGTTTAAAATATAATATAAAAAATTGCGACCAGTGACAGCGACACGGGCTGGAGACGATATTTTGTTCATAGACAAGGATTTCGTTAACACCGCAATTTATTTTTCTATAACAAACCCATACAAAAAGCGTAATGTGGAAAACGTGTAAATACATGCGGCTAAAAATATAGTGACTATATAAACCGATAATACTAAGTCGATCACAGTAAATAGAAAATGATTATTACATTAAAACTTACATCGTTAGAATAATTGGAATTATTATGACCGTATCTCATAACATTTTAAAAATAAATCGTTTCTTACGATGATAACTCAAATGGCGATCAATTCATATTTGTATAATACTAGGATCCTAATCAGTTACTATGTTACGTTCTAAAATGTTAAAAATCTAACTGGCACAAATGTGAGCATCTGATAATAAAAAACCGTTTTAGTGTAACGTGTGGACATTCAACCCTGCTCATGTTATCACGTTCCGTCTTCATGAGCCGTCCCTTTGTTAACCTTCCGTGCCTTCTGTGGACAGGAATATCACATCATTACAATCTGGCTACTAAATTATAGAGCACAGGTTCCCAACGAAGGCGCTTTCGCTTCCTAGTAGAGGCTGGAGCTTTTCATGGGATCCAAAGGCAAATGGATATGACAGTAAAAGGATGAAAAGGACATATAAAACTGGTATTTAGTTAACTATTTATTATGTAAAAGGGGTGTGCATAATATTTTTTCTTGTATTCCACAAAAGGTTGGGAATTGGGATTCAGCTATACGCAACCTGTGGCCCGCGGGCCGCATGCGGACCGAGGAGTTTTTATGATTGAGCCACCCGGAGTTGCAAATATATTACAAACCATTTTAAAATAAAGGCATAACACTTAAGTCATGGTGTCGCGGGCCGACACCATTTTAAAGTTTTATAAAATGTGATTGTGGCCTGTAAAAAAAAGGTTGCGTACCGCTAGTTGGGAACCTGTGCATGTTGTAGAGCGTACCCAACTGTATAGTGGCTTAAAAGACGAATTAAGCTAAAATTCTAATAAATATTGTTGACGAATTAAATTAAAGTATTAATAAGGATTGTTATTTATGAAACAAAATAATACTCACCAGGTGTCAGGGGATGATCTCGCAACATGGAGCCTGAAAGGGATAATTAATATCCAGTATTATTATAAGAATCAAATTGGTTAAACATTGTAGTAAGTAGTAACATTAATAAAACAATCCATAAGTAATTAATACAGAATTAAATAATATCTTAAAGAATAGTATCATAGCAAAAGGTTTTTTAATTTTATTCGGTAAAACTATCTAAAGAATATTTACACGCAATAACATTTGTGAGCATAATTTAACAAAGGCAATGGACAATATTGGACAAAGGATAGTCTTTAACAGTGATATCTAAATAAAAATTAGATTTAAATTTCGAAATTAATGCCGCTAAAAAAGATGCAGAGGATTTTCTTACCACATTTAGACGGATATAATAAATAATTAGTTTTCATTCTGGGTTTATTCAAATCTTTACCCCTTATAATTTATCTGTCGGAAATTATTAATTAAGGGAAAATTGCCATAATTAATCAATCCTATAGAAGTAAATTTGCCTGTAGTAATTAGCAATCAGTAAACAAATGATGCTACCGACGAGTTTTTTCTTCACATAAGTGACATCGCTCCCAAATCCCAAGAAATTGTTAAATTTTTTTAACGTTTCTATAGAATACTACGTCAGCTAATGTTTTTATTTTTAAAAAATGAAGCAATATTTACCTTTAATTTTCTTGCATTTGCAATATACTCCTAACCTAATACTATTTAATTTTTAGTACAAAATAATGATTAAACTCCATGCAACGTGCACTAAATTACGATACTTACGTATAAAATAGGAACTGCGCGTAAAACGCAGAGGTGTACCAATTTTATATTATCACATAGTTGCACATAATGAAATGTTAGTCACAATTTGTGTGAATCTATATGGACTACGACTACTTACGTATGTACTAATATGGTTATAGAGACTATATTTTTTTCTTATATTCTAATATTTCAACTCTGTCATCTAACATATTATTTACATGTGTTTAAAATGTTATTCAACTTACATTTAGTATTTCGTGTTGTGGTACATTATACCTATAAGTCCAGACATATCAGATAAATTGAATACTTCATGAAATATCGCTGCATTTCTATTGATTTTATTTAGTGGTTGATGCTTGTCTATACACAATAATTTTTAAATGTGTTCACTTGACCTGTAGCTTTGTATATAATCGTTGAACAAGCTACCACACATGGATACGAAGTTATAAAGGACAATAATTAATCCCTGAATTTTCGGCTGCATTTATAACTCCGTAGATTTTAAATCATACAAATCAACAAAGTGCACACATAAAGCAGCGTACAAGCAGTTACCTAAACAGCCAGACGGCACATTGACATTAGAGCTCAGTACAGAATAGCGTCTGAAAGTTGGTTACTGGTTAGTGCGGCGCCAGGGGTGATGCCCACGATGCTGCCGCCGACGCACGCCTCCACGCCTTCTGTAGACCACCACCATAAGATTAAATCACAACCGGTACACGTCACATCTCACTAAAAATGTCGGGTTTACATTAAAAGTATATCTAAGGCATTGATATAAATGGAGAAGAATCTACTGAGTACTAGCGTGATGTCACGTGTAATGTACTATTTAATCTTATGCCGTCACCTTATATTAAAGTTTATGTCATCTTCAAGATTTTTACGCAATAATTTCCCACACAAATAATGAAATGGATTTTCTGCAGAGTAGAGTTAGTAACAAAGAAACGCAATTTCCTTGCAGTATATTCGCTTGCAAAAGTCATATGAGAAACTTAATGTAACGTATTATAATTAGGTTATTAGAAGCAGATGACCATCGTACAATTTGCATGCATCCATGTATGATATAAACCCAGCATCCTTGGGTACCACAAATCTTTTACTTAAATGTGGTCTGAAGATTAATAAAGTATTAACAAAGTTTATTCTTGTTTATTTTTAAGCTTAACTTTATTTCAAGCTCTATGGCGCAATTAAAATGTTCCTGAATATAATATACAACACACAATATGTTATGTTACATATAAAAATAATTAATGCATCATTTAAAAAAAGTGAGTGTAGTAAAAGTGCTGACTGTAACTTTCTTTATTTTTTTATAATTAAAATGGTGAAAAAGAATAATTCAAATGTATAAACTCGTATGAATAGGTTTGGAATCGAAAAGCGAGAATGATATAGTTTTAAAATGGTATGAATCTGGCTTACGAGGTTGACGAAACGGGTATGTGGCAAGATGCAGGTAATGGAAAATGGTGTGTTTAATGTATAGTATATGTAAAGCGTGGAGAGCATGAGCATGTGAGTGGGTGAGTGAGGGAGTGAGTTCTCACCGGTGGTGCAGGCGGCGGCGTTGTCAGCGTTGACGCCGGCCACGGACCAGGGCCGCGCCTTGCCCGGCGTGCGCGCGCAGCCGTTGCCTACGCACCGCACACGCGTCACACACACGGGACCACTCACAACGCTAACACTGCGTAGCCAAACCACAACGCAGCTTGCAAACTAATCACTTTACTATGGACCTATTGACTCGTTTTATTTATTTAGATAAGACAAAAATGGCATCTTGTAACAGAATAAGTTAACCCTCATTCTCCTAATTTGTATTTTTTTATGAAGTTTTTTTTTTCGAGGTTTCTATGCGGATAATGTGTTTTATACAAGCCAGTATTTTTAATTATAAAAATAGGTCAGTAACGTAATTTTGATTAATTTGCAAACTGATGTTTTTGCTGTTCCCATAGCAATTATCGCGAGATTTAAGCTGCCCCATATGAACAATTTTTATTCCCCAAGTATGTTCGATGTTTACCCATTCAGCAGCACATTTTGTAAAGCATTTGCCGGTTGTTAGCTTATATTCAGCACATAAGCTGTGTTTGTGCATTGGCCAAACGCAGTGTTAAGGACGATCACTTGACACAGGACACGTTAAAGCAGATATATTTTTGAAAAAAATAATCTGAAAATGACTTACCCATAGTGTTGACGTTGTCGGAAGATCTTGAAGGCGGTGGCGTGTTCGGCGGCTTGGCTCCTACGTTGTCGGAAGACTTGCATCGCGATACTTCTATTAATAGAGGGCATGTGTGAAAATGCTGAGCAAATTTATGTTTTCCTATATTCATAATAGAAGCAAATTATATCTCCCACTTACCGCATTCTAGTAATACAGGTGTGCTTTCGCCAGATGTCACGCTATACCTAAAAACATAAAATAATTTGAAATGCTGCATTCTTGTTTATAAAGGGTATATCAAGACTGCGGCCGAAAACGAAGTCAGGTGGTAGTATTGACTTCAGACACAACGCAACTAAAAATTTTGCAAAAATAAATTGATAATTTTTAGTACAATTCTGTCTGGTATCACTAAAACGACCAACTGGCGTTGTTTTCGGTCGCAGTCTTGATATACCCGGTATATGTAAGTAGATTTATTGTATATATATTTTTTTTCTTGATAATTATGTATTTACTATTAATATTTATGTGCAATAAACAGGTATAATGAACAGTGGCGAATTAGTATAAAAGTATAAGTATGAAAGATGTAAATAGTGTAAGGTCAAAGGAGGGCTATAAGTATTGATACAAATAATATTTATTCAGCAAATTAGTTGTCGTTAGTAGAAAGTAACCGCGCACGCAAATTGCGTTAGTCATAAGTTTCTGGCACAATTTTTTTTTTTTAATTACTGTATTTTTAAATAAGTGCCTCTACTAAATTTGAACTTTGTTTAGAATAAGAAAGATAAAAATACATGGAAGGTGTTGATATAGCCACAGATACTCAAAGGGGGTAAGGGAGTGGTCGGTGTACTGACATGGTGTCGTCGCGCTGCAGCGTGGGCGAGTGCGGCGAGTGCGGCGAGTGGTGGCGGTGGTCGGGCGAGGCGAGCGAGGACAGCGAGGTGAGCGGCGTGCGCGCCGACAGCGACGCGTCCTCGCTGCCGGGCGGCGTGCGGCACGTGCGCCAGAACTCCTCCAGCCCCTCGTCCACGTCCGACTGCTCCGTGATGGGCCGCGACGGCGCGCGCGTCTTCGTGCGCCGCGGACGACCTGCATGCACACACAGGCATTACACCACAACACCTAAACTCTGCCTACGCTTAGCAATATTTTCACGAAATTTATCAGCAAAAAAGACTGAACTATGGAATAATACCCAATACCGAAACCATGGATGGAACGAATGGAACCGTTTCATGTTCTATACCTTATAATGAAGGAATATAGGTACAGCCAAACTTATTTTAACCCACTAAACCTTAAAACTGACCAACTTAATATACCGTTCCTCGAAATGATGGTACTAACCTTTAACGAGATGTCGTAGCGTGTGCGCGGGCAGGTCCGCGAGCGCGTCCGCGGCCTCGGCGTGTAGCGGCGGCAGCGACAGCATCTCGTTGCTGCTGCACTGCTGCTCCGCCACCGACTTGGGCCGCACGCGCCGGCAGCCGCGCTCGCGGCGCCGACAACCCAGCGGAGTCGCCTAGTCAATACAACACATACACTTATTACAAGTTTGTTTTGAAATCATTTTTATATTTTAAACTGTCATCTATATCACATCAAATTGCATATTTCACTTTTCAGATATGTTTTTTAAATGCTACACAAAAGTAACTGCACAGTACGGTGCACCTAATGATAGATGCGATGCCGTCCAAAACTAATGTCGGTTCTTAACAGACCATTGTCTCTTGCCACTCGATATAATTATTTAATATGCCAACCACTAAAAATATCAGTGTATAATAGTGGTTGATTAGGTGTAAAGCTAAATGCTACGGTCCCGCACTAGTTTTATCCGGCGTTGCTGTATAGATTTATCTAATAAAACATTCAAAAATCTTACCAAATTCAAATAATCCAGTTTCTGAGAGACATGCAAAAACATATTGTGTATATGATGGACATGTTTCACAATACACTGTTATCTGATGACTGATTTAGATTTTTTCGATAAAAATACAATTTTATATCGCTCTTCTATCGTCGCCCGTTTATATAACACAATCAAAGAACCTGTCGAGATCGGTAAAGTGATTTAGTTATGTTTGTTGATACCGATTAGATTTCTCATGAAGTTTACGGAGTCCGTTTCCACAAAATATTCGCGAATCTTTAAAACTATGTAGGTTATTAAACGATTATGATAACGTATTTCATATGACAATGAAGATATAATTACACTATCAAATGATATAAGAAGTTCAACTTACTTCAAGAACATAAATTAAAAAAAATGTGTTCTTTATACTTATAACAACCTTTCAATAAAATTCGATTCTTATTCTAATTAATTAATAATAACCGTAATATGAAATCGTTTTTGCATAATTTACATCAAAAGTTTAACGATAGGTCCCTCACCCCAGAATGTGAAATCGGTGTGAGCAGATCGGGTATGTCTCCATCTCCGCTGGGCATGGGTTCGTTGTCGGCGTTATCCAGATTTTCACAAGCCATCAAAGCTAGGTTTTCAACAGCTTGACTAAAAAAATATAAGGAAATTATATAACTGTCCCTATAAAATGTAGTTTTTGATATTTGTTTGTAGGTATGTATTTACTTAAGTAAATCCTGAAGCGTGGTGTTGCACGGCGCCATGGCGTCTCTCACGGCTTGCAGCGTGACAAGCTCGCCGCTCGATCCGGTGCCGCCCATAGCCGCGAAAACTTCACTGCACCTCTGTAATGTTGAATTACTTGTTTACATTTTACTGTTGACAGTATGAGTTATTATTTAAGAGAGGAATTTAGGCAAAAAAAAACTGTTAGTTCATGAATTTAGTTACTTAGTTGGATATTCGTTTTGTTTGATTTTTTGTATTTTTTTAAGCAAATTTTGTCTAATGTTGGGACGTCAATACATTAACAGTCTGGTGTATAAAGAGGGCACCTGCAGGTACTGGTGCAGCAGGTGGTGCGCGGCGGCGGCGGCTCGCTCCAGCGCGGCCGGCAGCGGCGGCGGAGGCAGCGCGCCCGCCGCCTGCGCCGCCAGCGCCGCCGCCGCCTCGCCGCCCGCCCACGCGCGTTCCAGCGCCAGCGCGCGCACGCCCGCGCCCGCGCCCCCCGCGACACTGCCCGCGCCCCCCGCGCCGCCCGCCGCGCCGCCCGCCAGGCGCTCGTGCAGCTCGCGCCACAGCGCCGCCACGCGCTCGCTGGCGCCGCGCCCGCCCGCCGCCGCGTCGCAGCCGGGGAACTCCACGCGCCGCACGCTCACCGAGCGCCGCAGCGCCGTCGCGATGTCCGTCAACCCTGTACACACAAGCACAATACACATTTTCACATCTTAACATTCGATATCAAACATCGGGTGCATACAAAATGTACAGCTTAAGCGTCATTTATTTATTTCTAATCTATACTGTCTCACTACAGAACAAAGGCCTCTATTTCCTTCCTTCCACCACCTCCCTGTCTATCGAGTCATTTTTCTAATTCCTGGACGGTCTCCCACATGATTGAAATAAAACTATTTTATACGGATTTTATCGCGATTTGGTTTAATTTTTAAATTTTTTAACTTCCCGACGTTTCGATTACTTTACAGCTTTCGTGGTCACGGGGCGGACTGAGGTATTAGTCATCCGCTCAGTGACTGTTACAATTAAACTACCCTTAATTTATAATTTATCGCGATAAAATCCGTATAAAATAGTTTTATTTCAATGTGTAACATTCGCGTAAATCTAAGAAACCATTACTCCCACATGATGTTTTGACCTTTTATGGAATTCATTCTGAAGCAATCCTGGTCCACAACTCGTTTTTATAAGGTAATATAAGTATAACGTAATAAAATAATTAAAATTAATAATGAATTGTAGATATTATAATTACTAATAATGAGTTAAACTTATAAATGTTTTATAAAACGAGGAAACTACTCTCTCTTTCTCTCTCTCTTCAGCCATAGAAAGTCCACTGCCGGACATAGTTAAGGTCGCAGGAAGTCGCTAGACTTTGTGACGATCAATAGGCCTATATTATAAACTACTATCCAACAATAATGAACAACGTTGAATAAATATGTACTTATTACTTACCCTGCAGACTGAACGCGTTGCGGTCGATGTAGAGCGTGTGCAGCGTGCAGTTGCACTGCAGCGCCTTGGCGAGCAGGCGCGCGCCCGCGTCGCCCGCCAGGTTGCCGCCCACGTCCAGCGAGCGCAGCCGCCGCGCGCCGCCCAGCGCGTTCAGCAGCCCGTACAGGTCGCCCTGCACACACACACACACACACATCACTAACCACTCGCTCTCAATCATATTAATATGGTATATACATGGAGTCTCCAGACTGCGACCGTGCGTGCTAGTTTCGGTGACTTCAAACACAATAAAACTAAAAATTTCAACTTTTTTATTTTACCTTTCATTATGTTTGGGTGGATAAATACAACGAGTATATAGAAATTTTTTATCATTCATACCCTTACTTACCATTGCATGTTTTAAAATAAAGCGTGGATATGATTATTTTTAAGGAAAAAAATATTTTTTTTTTTTTCGAAATTTTTAGTTACATTGTCTCTGGAATCACTAAAACTACCACCTGGCTTCGTTTTGGTCGCAGTCTGGATACACCCAATATGTACGTATATAAAAATTATACATATACGATATTAAACAAAATCGCCCACCTTAAGTTTACAATCACTGAGATCCAATGACGTTAACGTCGTATCTGGTTCTTGTAATACATGGACTAGAGCCTGAAACAAACGCAATCACTATAGAACTCAAACCAGATTATCATCCTTTATGACTATTGTTTAGTAGAATTATTTGTTACTCACTTGTATCAAAGGTGGTGCGTAAGATCTTTTTCCCGATAGCCTACTTAACGATAGATGTGTTATCGAATGGTTCTTTCCTATAGCTCTCACGATGCCGGACAATTCCAATTCCATACCTAAACATATGAAACAAGAAAACATTAATATCCAATAAAAAAATGTTAGTGATGTAGCATGTAATAAAGTTACGATAAACCTTCGCTCATGACGAATTTTAGGGAAGCGGGAATTTAAATTCAACTTTCCCATCTGCTATTGGCTATACCTGCTATTTCACAATGGCGACCGCTGCTGTTCATTATTGTAAAAAAATAGCTTTTTTATATTGTACTTTCTTAGTTACAATAATTCACATGTCTACGATTCAAATTACGTAGATTTCATTGGCTTCCAAAATCATTTTTAATTGGGCTATGAATACAATCGATGTAGCCTATTTACATACATCCATTATAATATACCAAATGATATATATTTAAGTAGAAACTGACTGTTATCGGAGAGGTCCAGCGACTGCAGGCACCGCACGCCGTGTATGCAGGACTCGAGCACGTGCGCCGCCTGCGACGACGACAACACGCCCGCCAGGTTCAACTGCACTCCCGTCGCGCTCTCGTTACACGCCAAGCCTAGCAGTAGACTCCTGAGGGACAAATATTAAAACATTATTTTTGATATTATTACGTCTCTTGTAGTTTGGATAGACTCGCATTAGTAAGCTATACGTTAAATATATATAATTGGGTATTTTACTATAAGAAAGAAAAAATCTAAAAACTATAAATGTATATAGTAGAGCATTAAGCAATAAGTATATGTTAATTTCAGTTTTTATTTCCAAGGAATAAATTTTATAATTCGTTTTGAAAATTTCAATTTTTTTATCTGTCCTAAAAATATGTGAAACGGCTGCCGCCATGATGGATAACGATTCTACGTCATTCCGTAAGTAGAATACCCCCTCCGGTGTCCAAGAGCTCATACAAACACAGGTTGTTTACTGGTTGAGTGACGTATCATTTTAAAGGAACATGGCGCCTAGCGTTTTCACATATTTGCGCGCATAAATTTAAAATTTAAATTTTAAATGGTTTTTTATTGGACTTGCCGAGCGAATAAAAATTTGATATTTTTTTAAATAGTTTGTCTTAATCTTAGGAACAACTTAAAAGACTTTTTGAAAATGGGTAGAATACCCAATTATCGAAATTAATACTTAAAATATTCCGACAATAAATCAATTGGGTCAAAAATTTATCGACACGCCCATTTTCGACTTATTTTGATTGGTTTATTTTCATGATGTTACAATTAGGAGACTTAAGACTTGTAAAACGAGCTGCCAAAATCTATTATCATTTTTGGCATTCATTAATTTGAAGTCACGGAAAAAGCTCTAAAGGAACGGAAACAGCATCGTATTCAGTGGGAATATAATGAGGGATAATGGTACGGAAACTGCGTACTTGAGTGCGTCGGGCGGCATCTTGCAGTAGGAGAAGTCGAGGTGCTGCAGCGCGAGGCAGGCCGTGAAGAACTGGCGGAAGGAGGGCGGCGGGTCGCGCGCGCGCCGCGCCGAGCTCCACGCGTTGCGCGCCAGCGACAGCCGCGCCAGCCGCGCCGCGCAGCCGCGCAGCAGCGCGCCCCACATCTACAACGCAACGCACAAGATACATACTAATATTATATTTAAACAATCGGTACGTGGGTGGCCATATCTCCTTGAGCGATTTCATCCTGGCATGTGGCAACCTTTGGATGAACAGAAATTTTTGGATTGATAAATTGGCTTTGACGTGCAACAAGAGTACATAAGTACAAAATTTTTACCAAAGTTCTTTGCAAAAAAAAAAAGAAAACAAGATGTCTGTTATAATCATAGAGGGTGCTACATTTAAGCCACGGTCTCGCGATTCACAAGCCTATAGGCCTTACGTTTAGCCAAAGTTCGAGCATATAAACGTGTGCATCCACTAAGGTCTTGCGTTTCATGGGTCTAGATGGCTGGCGCTTATTCTAGGCTACAATAAAATAACAGATATATTGTATGCTTCTTTCAGCTATGATGTTACTGACATTTTAGGTGTAGATGAGGAATACTTACGTTTTCTAACGTCGTTTCGGTGTTCGTCAAATTTAAATGCGTCAAAACATTGGGTTGTGCGAGAAAGTTGTACAGATTCTGGAACAAAAATTTAAAATTTAAATGGTAAGTGTTTCAAAGAGACGCTAGATACAGCTGATTCCAATAGACCGTAATGAATTTGCTTAGAAAATCCTGTATTCAGCAGTGAACTCCCTATAGTTAGAGGATGCCGATGAAAAGAAATGATTAGTTGTTACGACGAAAGAGTTCTTTTATGAAGATCACATTTTTTATAAGTCGCAGATTTCAGGTTTCGTTTACTTCAATAGTATAGGTACAAGTCTTACAAAAACCCCCATATCTAAAGATTGTTCATACGATTTTTTAACATCGACTAGTCAGACGGTAGCCTTGAACCCTCTTGATCGTAGAAAGGCTTGTGTAACAACACTTTATGAGATGATAAGACATATGTTTTTACAATATATTGTATATACTCACATGTACGTCGTCCTTGAGATTATTGTGCGAGAGGTCGAGATGCGAGAGCGTGAGCAGGTGGCAGGGGTTGTCGTTGAGCATGGTGGCGAGGTGCACCACGGTCTTGCCCGTGAGCCCGCACTGCGACAGCGCCACGTGCCGCAGCCCGTCCGGGTTGCTCGCCAGCCCGCTCAGAATACTCATCGCGCCTGCGCACAAAATCGTGACTCATTGTACATGCCATCATACAATCAACAATACACCCATCATATTATATTTGTGTAAATATTTCGTTGCCTACTGTTCAATTGATTACAATAGCCGTGACTCACAAGGTCGATGTGGTTTTAATGCTGATTTTTTATCGTACCTCACTTGTGGTCATACATTGAAATAGAAAGGTCGATAGATATAATAGAAGTTTTATAGGTTCCAAAAACGGGCAAGTGGCTCAAGTAATGGTAAGTGAACGACGTCGCCGCTAAACAATACATAAGAATTATAATTATGTGCGTTATTAAACGTAGTTGAATGGAAGTAGGGTCGCTTTTAGCTCATGATGCGCAAACAGTCTAAACAGACAGGTTCCCGGCTGTTACATTTGGGCCTAGCCGCAGTGTCGGCACCCGTGCCGCTCTGTAACGTCAGTGACACAGATATACTCCTTTTAGCCTCTCCCGGCACACCAGAGCTATAAAGCCCACAAAGCTTTTCTCCCGTCAAAACAGTGCAGTAAGTACCTTTGTCCTCGATGTGGTTCTGCGAGAAGTCGATGGTGTGCAGCGCGGGCGGGTGCCTGGCGCGCAGCAGCGCGTGGCCGAGGCGCGCGGCGTGGTCGTGGCGCAGCTGCGCGGCGCGCCAGCTCACGCGCTGCGGCGCCGGGCACGCGCGCGCCACGCCGCGGCACACGCTCTCCCACGTCTCGTGCGACGCGCGCACGCCGTCGCCGCAGATGCCCGCGAACCACGTGTTGTGCTGCACCGCCATCACCAGCGGGATCAGGTCCCTGCGTGTACACCACCCACATACGTCATCCTTTTCTTCATGCAGACTTAATAAATAAGTCATTTAAAATCATTATTTTGGATTCATTTTCTGCCATTAAATTTTACGCTAACGGTAAGTGCAATGCCATTCAAAGAACATCAAATGGCGATATATTATAATAATTATCTTTAGAATTTTGGCAATTGGACGAAAAAATCCGTTTACAAATACAATGCACATAAAACCACAAACTGTTTATGTCCCGTATACTGTTTGTGCAAGTGACCTCATTACCCACATTACTGATCTTGAACAACTCACGTGCTTAGATTTCAAATTACCCAAATGAACTCGCCCGATAAACAACGCTACAACTTCCTTATGCTCAATAAATACAAACTAAAACAATTTCGATAGTAAAGTGACCAACATACCTCTGATCCAAGTGATCGAAATCTTTCAAATGCAGCATCCTGATGTCGTGTGCTAAGTATATCGTATCGATGTCCCATGCCACTTCAGCCCTAAACAGATAAATTATGCATTATGTTAAATGTGTATTATTAACATTGCAAATAGTCACCTACAGTCTTGACCAATAAATAAGATACGTGTCATATCGTACCAATATCTTTTTTTTTATTCCATAACATTTGCTGTGTGTAGGCATAGAACCAGCGACCTGACACTTCCCAGCCGGCTAAGCCCAATTGGTTCATTGAAGCTTTCGGAATCTGCTGGTCTACTCCGTATTCTCGGTTTCATTTGTTTAGGATAAGAATCGAATATTTGTAACTTTAGTAGTATTGAAAATTACAATAGCGCAAGATTTTGCTCCATTTAACTTCAATGCGGTAGATAATGGAAATGAATGAAATCGGGTGTCAAGAGTAGGCCAGCGGTTACGTGTATTAATTATATGTTTTTCTCTCGGAAAAGTCCTTATAAACAAACTACCAACAAGCAGGAACTGATCATGAGAATAAATTTGCGGTTTTCCTTAGAGAAATCCATTGTATTTATTATATATAAAAATTAGCTTTAAAACGCGTCCGATGATTAAATATTTGAATGTATTGTTAGCTATGGGTTAAAGGTGATTAAATAATAACAGTCACGTGTTATCACTATTTACCTAAACGGTGTTTGACATAAATCGCACATAGCAGCATATTGGTTCGAAAAGTCCCCGCACGCCATATGTTTCCTCGTGCCGCTGACATGTTGCAGGGGAAATGGCAAATTGACCTGTAATACAAAAAACACGTGATCCAGTTGGAGCAATTAGCGTAAACTTAGTTAACCAACCAATCAAGTAAATTAAGTTTATTGACGGTTCAATTGCACGAACAAGCGTCACAAATTGGTGTAATAACGTTGACTAACCGATATTAATACTAACCTTAGGGATAATATCCACCATGGCGACGTTGGGAAATAAATCGTCGAAGGCGGCTGTTAATGCGTTGATTGCATTAATAACACCTTCAGACGTCCCTTCTTCACCTAACCATATAAAAAGTAATGTTAGAAAAAAACTTTATTTCTGCAAATATTGATATTTGCGTAAAACAAAATTGCCCGATCTGCCAAATGTATTTTCATTATATATTTGGACAATGTAGGTATACGCAGACTATGAACAAATGTATAGCAT
Organism: Deilephila elpenor; assembly: GCA_949752805.1. Lineage (NCBI taxonomy): Eukaryota > Metazoa > Arthropoda > Insecta > Lepidoptera > Sphingidae > Deilephila > Deilephila elpenor. The sequence continues at coordinate 7,421,931 of OX457107.1, read as the reverse complement.
GACAAACGAATCATGTTTTCACTATGAGCTTTACAATTATCTATAGCTTTATCATCTAAAGCTATGGCTTTTTGTTGACTCTCAAATATTCTTCTTCAGTCACGGGAAATCCACTGCGGAACATAGCCCCTCCCACAAATATTTCCGCAGCAATGTCTCGGAAGCGGCCTTTATCATTCCTACAAGCTATACCGGATCGGTAGGTGATCTCTACGTGATAGCATTGCCAAACTTTAATATAATACCATGAAAATTATTTATACTTTACCTATGAGTATAGACACCGGCTTATGTTCATGAATGAGTGTTATTGACAAGTGATTAGCTTTTTTGCTCTCCAACGCTTCTATTTCCATTAAGTGAAATCCATTGTCAACCTGTTTAATGAATTCAAGGTTTTATTAATTAATCGCAACCGACCTACAATATAAGCATTAGTAATTAAAAACAGGACATTTGTACATGTTATGCCAACTGTTCATTCAATGGTAAAACTCATGGTGCCACTCGCATGGCAACAATGTATTTTAATATAGAAATAACTTCCTTATTTTTTTATTAATTAATAAATACATGGCGTCCTCGGTAATAAATAATATTATTATAATATAAAATATTGTTCGTATCCTAATGGAGATTTGCGGTCATAAATAGACAGCACTATAGTTATACGTAAAACAACTGCTTTTAAACACAGAGTTTAAATGAGGTCGCTACAATCGGGTTCGGACAACTCCTGGCTTTCCCCAAGCATAATATTACCGTAGGATGAATGTTACTTGATTCGGTACTAATTGAGTGCCTTACGAAGTGTAGTTTTTTAATGGTTACTGGAACCAGAAACCTTCAAAATCTGACACTTTGAAGCAGGAGGGACAAAAATCTGTTTTGTCATATATTTTAACAAATATTATCGCTTTTAGTTCCACATTTCAATTTGTTGGAATTACATCAATTAGTTAATTAAACAAGGTGTCCTTATAATTGGTTGTTAAGGAATTAGGGCATATTAGCCGTAGTGTATAACTTAAATATCTATCTATATCTATATAAGCCCATATAAGTCCCACTGCAGGGCACGGGCCTACTCTACAATCGAGAGAATCGATTAAGAGTGGTTAGGCCATATAGTCCTACACGCTGGCCTAGTGCGGGTTGGCGGACTTACATACCGTAGAAATTCGTTAAAATCGCTACGGTATGCAGATTTCCTCACGGTGTTTAAAGTGCGTGGTGATTGACTATCAATACACACATAACTCCGAAAAGTCAGAGGTGTGCCCTGGGATTTGAACCCGCGACCACCGTGAACATGTAGGCAGCCGCGTCTGGTCCGTTACCAAAAGGCCACAACGCACTTTTAACCTAATTATAATTGTGTAAAAATAAAAATGTATCCCAAACACATTCCTGGGAAATACATAATACGACTTGGACTATTGCTGGGAAAATAAAGTAGGTAAATGTATAGTTGCATGCGTCAGCTACTCTGTCGTGCTGTATGATGGGTAATTAGCAGTTTTAATTCTCAAGACCATTATAGTTAGTTACAAAATAAGTCTCTACTTTCTAAAACAAAATAACCTAAATATTGTCAAATAAAAAATTGCAATTATAGGCATTTTTTTTCTATCTGTATATAACCTTATTGCCTCTGTAATAATTCTCAAAATACTTGCCCTTGTTGGTATCTTTGCTGTAGTAACAAAAACTCTGTATGATGTCACAACCTGAAACAAATTTGACACAATACAATTGCTATGTTCTAAAACATCGAGTTTCTACTAGATTTGCACTTACACATAATATCTATTCTCTATTCTATACCCAGAACTACACGATAAACAGGTAAACAGAGATAGACCAAGTTATGATGGCAAAGGAATAAAAAAATATATAATCCTATCTGCGATAGTTTTCAAGATACGGCCTTACTAATAAAAATTCAAAAATTTCTACCTTGAGCAACGCTTTGTGACAGTGTAACAAGTAGTTTGTATTATTTATTATTTGGATTCACGTTTTGCAATGATCAATAGCTAAGCTATAGAATTACATACCAAACTATATCAAAACAAGTCTACTTTTCAAGAAAAATTTTCAAATTCCTCATGGAAGGAATTTTAAATTACTTGTTAGTCAACTTTAACACCTCACACTGTTTAAAATGTGTACTATTCCACCCATGGCGATTTTTATTCAAGATGGCGTATTTTTTCAAGATTATAATATGCTACTACACTTGGTATTTCTTTTGATGATTTTCTATCTATTAAGCTTTTAACTGAAAATAACCCAAGTTTTCAATAACATATATCATCACATTATTTTGCTTAGATGTTTAATTTTAACTCATATTATTGCAAATTATACATAATAGAAGATGAAAGACAACCAGAATGCACAATAAAAACAAAGAAAATGCTGGAATTGTTTGCCTTCAACCCTGATACACACTCTACGTCTTCTTATAAAAAATCTCTTTAACAATCTTGCAGACTCATTTCTACTGATTTCATCTGCAGCCTTGTATATTCTACTTTTGATTTTAGGCAACCCTAGGAAAAGTTATCTCGCCATTCCTTGCAATGGAAAAGTCTATAATGGGAAATTAGCCTCTATTTTGTAGTATTTTCAAGTTATAGTAAGACTAACATTATGTTTTTTTTTTTCACCAAGTAGTTAAGTATTTTATCACAAAATTTTACGTGCCTCATTTCAGATTAATGACTGTAAAACCATTAATAACAATATTTTACATACAATTATTATAGACCAGAAATGTTTCCATTTACCCATTGAATAACATATTAAAACCACATGCAATATATATGATTATTAGCTTACACCATAATGTTATGACTCACAAACCAATCACATAACCAAGGATAGGTAATATCTATTTTGTCATTGACAGACACTCTTTCATACTGTCAACTTTAATACCTACTAGTTTACTATTGCATGGCCCTTATTAGGTAGCAGAGCCACAGGATTAATATTGTACACAATACATACCAGTAGATTAATCAACTAATATATTATTGTACTGATAGCTTCTCTAATAAACATTACTTGATAATGTGTTCATGAAAATTACAATATTTCATAGAAGAGCAGAAAACGATTGGAACTAAAATTACTATCTATGTTGGTACTTTTGTATCTACAAGTATTATCTGTATCACTGTCTACATCATAGAACACAATGGGAGCAAAAAAGAACATAATTTTATTGAAAAATGTCGCCTTGTCACTTTATGATTTAAGCTCTCTCAGAAACATAGAGTAAGGATAAAATAATCTGTGGAGTAATGCCATCACAAACTTCTTATCATGCATTTTGGAGTGTTAATAATTTTGTAAATAATTTTATCTTGAAAACAATCACTGTCTTGATTATTTTAATATAGCAAGCAGTGACGAAATGGGAAAAAGCACGTAGAACATGGATATTTTTTTATTTTTTTTGCAATAAATATCTGCTAAACCTTAGATTGACCTACCTACACACACATAGGGCACATATTAATATGATTACTGTTATCACATAAATGAATGCTTCACATCATAACTGATAACAAGCATTAACCTTTGAGATTGAAAATCTAAATGGATTTACACTGTTAACTATCTGTTTTTATCAATTAAATTGTAAGATTTTTTTTATTAAAGGTAAAAGTAAATTATATTAGATAAACTGTATTTCTTAGTGAATCATTATATCTTAGCATTTATGTGATAAAATTTACTTTTTCAGTATAATAATCCAGTAACACTTGCTGTTGGGTTCAGTTACAATTTAGATTAAGAGCAGCTGTTGAATGTGTGTAAGAGACGAATTTACTAAGATGGCAATGGTATAAACCAAATGAGCTATAATGATGTACAGTTTATATACTTGTTCACAATTGACCAGAATGAATGAGTGGTTCTACATCCACAGGGAACACACACATACACCTAGCCCACAATGAAACTGTGACACACCTCACATGAGTCACAACTATTTTCACTTATCTTATCCACATAGTGCCTGTTATAAGTAATTAGGGATAAGCAATATTGGCATAGTTTTACCCTATTATTCAATTTTTTTTTGTTTATAATTAATTTAAAAAAATACAATATCTGTATGTATATCTTGAATCAAATGTAATTTAATTAATAATAATAATACAGGACTTTCTTAGTTAACTAGATAAAATGAATATTATAAAGTTTTAACAAACTGAAACACCAGATTTATCAGAATGTATGATACAAGAGAAAGTTGATTTAAATAATATGCATACAACATCGATGTTTTAACATAAAAGGAAGTATTGTGAGACTTTATAAACGTTTTAGCAATCAATTTAGATTTTCACTCACCAAAACTTTGTTGTCAACCTTGTCCCCTCTTGACTCCATACGGATGAGAGATTTGTAAAGTATCCTGACATTTTTTCCCAAAACATTGCTTATACTGTCTGCAATTGAAAAATAGAAACAAAATTAATTTGACATTGCGTCTACACATGCACTGAACATATTTTTTTATTTCATTACACTGTTATCTTCTTTCATATGACACAACTTTTCTATCTCTAATTGTTTATTAATTTATATATCTAGAACTCAGACTTACCGCTTAACTCTGTAGATATATGGGATTTTGTTGACATTTTCGCAATTTTCTTTAGTGTCATTTCTCCGACAAAACATAAATATCTTTAACGCACATCCATACTCATCCAATTACATTAATAAAACAAACATGGTGTAACTAACACAATGCTAATACGAGAACTGTTATATTATCCTAAAACATTTAAATATTTATTGTAGATTATTGACCTAGGGATCACCATAACACCATTTGACCATTTCGAAGACAGACAGGTACAGTCGGTACAGTGCACACAACGAAAGATTTGCCTCCCTCACGCACACATTGATGTGTTTTTCTGGCACAGACTAACAAGAAAAGTTTCTGAGATAGATATATTCACAGATTAAAAATCATATTCGACGTGAATTTATTTTAATTTTATTGTTATTTTTTATTACAATGATTCTTGTTTGTTTTCACAGTTTGAACTCAAGATGTGTATTCAATATAAGAAATTTATCCAGGACTATTAACAGGGATAATTTATATTGTTTTGATAAGCAAATAGATTCTTCATTCTTGTCATTTTAAAATATTTTATAAATTAAATAAAAAGTAGTTTTATGCGCGGGCCAATGTTTTACTAAAGGTCAAAGTTATCCCATTAGAGTATTATTCATCAATGAATTTTTACTAGAATTTTATTTGAATAGGGCAGTTTAAACACTATTTCCTTTGCTTATTTCTGTTAAACATTCAAAGGGACAATGGACATGATATATGTCAAACTGTCAAATAAATTGTTGATTTTTAGCTTGTTTTGCTTGGCTATTGGTGGTATTTGGCACTAACAGGCGCATAAAGTTACAGATAAAACCATTGTGTTTAAGAGTGTCATGAATCAGCTATGAATAAAAATTACGAAAGGTGTTCTCATTGCACTCGTCGTAAATGGCTGGCTACTGGTTGTCTCCGCAAGTGGTTAAAACCTAGTGCATTAGAATGTAAACATTTGCAACGAAGTATTGATAATAAAAGAGATTTCAGCAATACTGATATTGTAAATGGTGTGTTCTTGCCGGATCACAAGCCAGTTTTGAACACAAATAAGTTTGTAAAATTTTGGAAAAACAAATTATTTCTTACTGGTAGTGTCAGATCTCTGCAGAGATATTTTGGAAACAAAAATAATGCTGGTGAATATACGTGCAGCTTGAACAAGGCTAATGATCCATGCACATCAGCAGACAAAAGAATAGGTCCTGTTGTTGGATGTGAAAATAAAAAGGATGAAATAAAAATATCTACAAGATGTCAGCATTCAAGAGAAGGTCATTTAGTACTCCGTGGTCACCATCAACATTCATCTCTTGAAACTTGTGCAATATATTGTCAGTTATCAAAGTGAGTATTTAGTGTGTTAAATATTGACACATTCATTGATCATCTATTTTTTAATTTTCCTTATTAATTGTTAATTTGCAATTTGATGATCAGCATTGTTTATTTTGTTTCTATTCAATTACAGACATGGCTGGTATTGGGGGGGTATAACGTCAAGCGAGGCTGAAGAATTACTTGCTGGGCAACATGACAATGTGTTCTTAGTGCGAGATTCATATGATTCTCGACACATACTGTGTGTTTCATTCCGCTGTGTTGGCAGAACTCTGCATGCCAGATTGCGACATGCAAATGGACTTTTCTCTCTGAACAATGAAACATTTGTAACAGTAAATAGAATATCTGAACACTGTGCAGCTGTTGATGTGAAATCCAACTTGTTTGATATGCCAGTTAAACTAGCAAGGCCTTTGAATAGGTAACTTTAAAATCAGATGAATTATATTAGTCAGTGCCGGATTAAACCAATGTGGAATTTGCAGCACAATGTACCACAAAACCCTTCTCATTCTACTGGTAGTAGAGTAAAAAGTTCTAGGCAAAAATGCGAGTGGGTCTGCAGAGCACATAGCATATGTTATCTCCCAAGTGGTTAATCCGGCACTGATCTCATTACCACTGTTTCACACACATTGACAAAGAACTGTATTGCATGTTTCAGGTTTGCAAAATTGGACTCATTGCAAATGATCTGCAGATTTGTAATTCGTCAGAGAGTGTCCCCCAATTTATTGCATAGGCTGCCACTGCCACCAAATTTAATATCTTACATATCTACAGGAAGTGACTACATAGTGCCGTTGTAGCTAACATGTGGTCATATTATGTGCCTTAATTCTGTGTATCTAAATTGTAAATGCATGTTCATTTAGACTGTCATTGTCATAGATTTAGTATATTGCAAGTGGATTGGCAATGTGAAACAAGTATGTGTTGTAATTATATAATACAGTGTGATACAATCCACAATAAATGTTCGTCATTAGTAATTCCATAAAAAATATCTTTGTAACTGGCCATTGTCCACTTTGACTCAGCCAGGGAGGAAACAAAAATAATTACAATTCTATTAGTAAGTATAATCAGTTTGCAATACTCTTATGTGCAATATTATAAAATTATAATAAACATCTAAAACGATTGATTAGTTAATGTTGTAGGGGTTTTGTAATTTAAAAAATGTTATGATCGTCTTTTCTAAACATCCAAATGTGTGTATAAATAAATAGTAAGCATAAACTAATGCTTACATCTATACTCCGTGAGGCAGAGGTGCGCCAGTGCCTGTTACAGTTTGTAAACTTATTTCCATGAAAATGTGTGGTAGGTGGAGATATTATCTGTGTACTTGAAATCTCCACCTACCCACAGTCTGTGAGAAACAACTTAAGAATATGAGATATTTTAAACCAGAAACTCACGCGAATTTAATTATTCGACATAGAAATAGAGTCTAGTTCCCATGGTTCATAAGAAATTTTGGTTCATTCAACCTGGCATGACCTTGGCTGGTGCCAGGGTCCATCATGCAGGTTTAATTTCTTATACTATAATGTAAAATGTATTATTGTCAACTAGCTTAATGCAGCTTATTGACGATGTAACAGTCATGAGAGAGCAAGGGGAGTACTTTTTATAATGTGTAATATAAACATGAATTTTTCATGCCCACATTTAAATATGATTTGGTCTTGCACAAAATATTTCACAGCCAATCTATTGTATACTGCATCTATGGTGAACATATTATTGTGAAATGAGTAATGTGAGGTAGCACGTTAACTGTCTAACTATAATGCAGATAGTTAGCTAGTTGCCTTTTGTGCTATGTTAAATGTTTTTAAATTTTATACAGAGTACATATTTTAATAATAATAAAAGCAACAATTCAAGTCATGTTTTGTAACCTATTATCAGTATATTAAAAGTAGTAATTTGACAATAAATTGTTTATTCATAACAGTTTATTAATCTTGCACATTGCACATGGTATTCGCATTAGTACATACATTACTGCAAATCATTTTTATCACAGACTTAAGAAATGGCAAAAATATCTGGTCCAGTTATTAATGAGTGTATTAAAAGAAGAAATGCTTTATATAAGTAGATTTTTTCTGTATCTAAACTTTTAACATATAATCTTTTATTATACATTAACATAAAAATAAGTCAAAATCTAATTAAAAAAAAAGATTATGCAAACTTAACAATGACTTTTTGTACCTTCCAGCATCTTAAATAAAAAATTACTGTAATGAAATACTGTGATAAACATATTATGTACCTACTACTGAAAGATAAATTCGACTTGCACAAAGAATTTGTCTAATATGCAGATTCATTGATGGAATCATATTACTTCAGTGTATTGATTCCCAATATATTTTTAGCCTGAAACAAATAATAACAATCAATATAGTCACAGAATGAATGTATAGTAATTAAAATTAATTATTGGAATGTATTTTTACCGTCACAAATGCAGCTGTTAGTGTTTGGGGAGCTGCAGATACGGGATTCATATTAAGAGCCGTTTGCACGAGCTGCGCATCTCTTATCCTAGAAGCTACAAAATTCTTCGTCGCAGTATTTCCTTGGCTATTGTCAGTCAAGTAAAATAATTCAGCTGTTTTATATATACCAGCTAAGCCCACTCGGCGGACATACCAGTTAAACTGAAAAATACAATAGGGTATATAGATACTAATGAGGTGTTAAACCTTTCATTGCATTGCATTCATATTACTTACATCAACACTGCGGTCACCAGAGTGATAACATATATCATCAACTAGTGATAATAGTGTTGCCAAACAATTAGGAACATTGTTGGGAAGCGTTTGTATAGCCATGGCTTTGGGCCAAGTATTCCTAAAACAAACATTATTCATGTCAAATGTTGGCAATATTAGTATATAGTAAGTAGGTACTTCACTCACTTGTATGGTTCAATCATCAATAGTCTTGTTATAATAGCGTTTTCCACAAACTGTGCTGGTACTTTGGATTCCTTTATGTTTTCCTTTGGCCACTATTTGTAAAAATAATATTTGTTAGTATACACATATTATTTTTAACAATTTTTATTGTAATTAGCCATAAACTTACTGTTTTCATATGCGCAACTAACTGGTCATTACATTTAATGTTAAAATAATGAACAAGATCTCCTCCACCATTGGGAAAGAGTCCATGCGTTATAGTTGGATAACCAGCTGCCTTTGCACCTGCACTCAGTGATTCTACTGACCAACCACTCTTTGGTACAAATTCTAATGCTCGTTCTAAAATAAGGTTCTTAACATTTTCTTCATATTGGTGATCTTCATGTTCATTATTCACTGGTGTCACTGTTATTTCATTTTCAATATTCTGTTTACTATAGGTTCTCACAATTGCTTGGGCATGACTAGCTTGAACTGATACAATAGGAGCAAGAAATCTGTAGCCAATTCTCCATGCTGTTAACAAACCAAAAAATCTGTTAACTTAATTTAATCTATTGATAAAAAGATTAAAACAATTTCAACTGTGTCATATGAATGAATTGTAACTAAAAAAACAACATATTTTAAAAGCAGCAATTTATTATAGTATGCCTTATTTATACATCTTAAGATATTTGCATTTTGTTTATATTTATGCACTCGGAAACGCGCGCTATAAGGCCTTCAATCAAATGAAAAGCATTTAATGCCGAAATAATAATTTCCTTTTTGTTTTCTTTAGGAATTTTGTCTAGCTCATTGCCGCCTACATTAATAGTCACATTCACTTTTTCTTCAGGAAGATGTTTTCCATCTTCTAATTCCTTCAACTTTTCTTCATAATGAGCTTTAGACAAGTTTAATCCAGTTCTCAAAGGTTCTAGGTAGTCGGTTTCAATTACGGTGAAGCATTCCCGGATACCAGTTACATTTTCTGTGTCTTTCAAAGAAAGATATCTTAAAAAGTTTAGTGCTGTTATAATTTGATCTGCAAGTTCCATTAGATCAGATTGAGCACCATTGGGCAAATGACAAATTTTCTTTATCATACTAGTTAGATGTGCACTTCGAAAACACTCTGCCATCACTGAATCTTTAAATGCTTCATCAATTGCATTTTTGTATAGAGTAATTGCATAACCAATCATACCAGAATGATTAGCAACATCAATCAAATACTTAATCAATTGACATCTGCCTTTATAATCAAACTTATTTACATAACAACCTATTAAGTTAACAGATTTTTTACGTAATGATTCATAAGTACTAAATATTCCAATATTTACCAAGCCTTTGCACATTTCAAAATGCACTTTTGATGATAATAAAGCACCTGAAGAGTTCTTTGGCATACGGCTCATGATAAATTTACACAGTGACATTGCTTTATTCAAAGGGCCATATTCAGAAAAACTTAATAAGTGGACAATGCATAGCATTGTTGTATGGATTATATATTCCGGATTATAAACCTGTGGTATGGCATTTCCTGGCAATGAGAAATTACCAGAAAATACAATATAATACAGGCCAGACAGTGTAGTCATATTAATTTTTTCCCGATGGTCATAAGGAGATAGTTCATCAACATCATCTTTATTTTTTGATTTAGGATTCTGGTTTTCTTTAAAACATGTCTCTACATGTGTTAAGAATTTGAGCACATCCTTTTCTAATATGCATATGTCATAAACAACAGCAGCACAACTCTGTCTTGCTTCACTTTTCTCATTTGATTCTGGATCCAAATCTACAAATATTAAAGGTTTTCCAAGTAGGCTGATTAAAAAAGCTGTTATTATTTGCTTGGTTCTGATGTTACTGTCCCCAGTAGTGAGTTCTTGAATGAAAGGTTGGTAAAATGAGGGCAGTGTTGAATAAACTCTAATGATTCTTCTAACATTTGGCTCAGAGTCTAATAAGAGGCGCTCTTTGCCTTCTAGTTGGTATTCTGGAGTAGGAATCCCTTCAATATAAGTGCTTATGGAGTTTAAACACCATTCTAATGATCTTCCTCTTTTAAGAGACAATTTTTTCAACACCCTCTGCAAAGGGGATAAAATAAGACTGAATTGAGCATCATTCTTTGCAAGTTCAATTTGCTCTATAAATTCTAAAAGAGCTTCTTCAGGAGTAGACTTTTCCAGTATAATTGCCAACATCTGTTCACAAGCACCATGAAGGGAGGGTTTAACAATAATGGTATCATCTTTTATCTTGCCTATGATTAAAGCAATCAAATCCCAACAATTATCTTTGAAACTCTCAGCATATTTTCCATCATTAGGTACATCAAGGGCTTCCTTGTATTTTGCCGTATCCAATAACTTAGACACTAACTCCACTACATCTACACTTTGATCCATTTTAAAGTTTATGAAACAACTGTTACTTCCAATGCACTCTGAAATTCAAGTGCCTTTATTTAATAATTACACATTTGATATTTCGGCTGGACTTTAGGATGTTATGGCACGAGTTGAGGGGTAAAAGTGATCAAAGGTATTAGGGATTGGGTCCCTGATTACAACGTTTTGATTCTTAATAAAAGGCGACGCGTAGTTTTCGAGAAATTAATAAAAATAGTTTCTAACCTCAAATCACACTATGAGTAAAATGGAACGTTATTATGGGCGACTGACAAACAAATCGATAATACTATGTCAAATATATAGTCTATGGTTTGAAAAAATGGTGAAACGGAACGTAAAAAAATATTAAAATATTATAATTAATTATACATTTAATAAATAAACATTTTATAAATGCTTTTTGTTTTATTTGTTTTCTAACAACCTAGAAGTTATGTTCCGATGGTAGTTAGTGTACCAACTTTGTGCGTAAAATAGGTCGACTTTGTCCCAAAACCGACTTAGGGCCCCCCGACTTCACGTAGTCTTTTGGGTACCAACCCTAGAGTGTTTATAAAAAGCCGAAGGCGCGGAGGGAGAGCAGCCCCCGCCCGCTGTAACGAAGGATAGGCAACCGTGCGAGCCGTAGCGGCTGAGGCTGGTCGCCGGAGGCGACCAGCAAGCCGAAGCTGCGGAGGTGAGCATGGGTGCCTATTCTTTGTTACGCAAGGGCGAAGGGGCTGCACTTCCCGCAGCGCCGGAGACGTTGCAGAAGCAAATTTGTTTTGACAACAAGTGTTTTGAGGTTAGGTTACATTCTCAGGAAAGTTGCTTCACCTTTTCATGGGAGTGGTACCAGGGGAGATGGGACACTCCCCCCTACCCCCCCCTCCCCCTCCCAACCTCCAACTCGTGCCATAGGTTTCTAAAGATTACCCGATATTTCTAATAAGTTTACAGTTATGATGATGTTAAATGAAAATCTCCTTAGAAATCAACATAAATGTAAATTATGATATTACTTACATCGGAAGATTTTCTGCAAGTTAGTCATTGCGTGTAATTTTTAAGCTAAAAACGTTTTATAATTACAAGTTCTGTTGTATTTTTATTGACAAGAATTGCATGAAACAATTACAATAAATAACCTCAGCATTCAACAAATATTTTTTGACGTTTTGTAGTAATTCTTACGCGCGACTCGACTTGATCTATCATAGACTCATAATTTAAAGTTTAGGAATCAGGAAAATGTAACATAGGTTTTTATTAAGAGTACGAACGTACAATCAGAGTAACTTTGTACATAACTTAAATAACATTGGCCCACCCAAAAAACCTTCCCAGAAGAAAGAATGAAGAAAAAAAAAGAAAAATGTAACAAATGGCAGTACATAACGTTAATTTATACTAAGACATTTATACTTATGTGACAACCACCGTTTCAAAGATATAAAGAACACAAGCTGAAGAATTTCATACACTAGACTAGGCTGTATGGCTCATACCTTTGCCTTTCCCATGGGATAAATGGAAAAAACAACAAATAACAATTGTCAATTGTCATTTGTCATCTGTGTTTGTCATACAATTTCGAACTCGAAAAACATAGGCGTTTCGGTGTCTCCTTCCTGATAAAATGTAACTCTTATAATTAAATTAGCCTTGCAGTTACGGTTCTAGCCTGTAATTTTGTTATGTTTTAGTTTGGTTTAATAAACTTAATATTTGGATAGTTAAGTTCCAACTTTGTCGTTTGTTATTTGTTATTTAGCAAACATGGCAGCCAAACAAAAAAATATATTTACTCGTAGTAAACCGCTTATGAACATATACAGCGGAATTGACCATGAAGGAAAAGAGGTATTTACCAATTTGTTTTTAGTTTGTACATTATGATTGGTCTTATATATCCCAGATGTGGTATTTGTTCAGGTAGAAGTGCGAGAAGATGCTGAGCAGATAGTGAAATGGCACGAGATATCGGACGCGCTGGTCGCGGCCGGTTACTACCGGGCGCAGTTGCAAGGCCTCTCGGAGTTCGACAAAATTGTTGGCGGACTAACTTGGTGCATAGAACTTTGCGATATTGATGTCGATATTAGCCTTTTATTTGAAGAGAATCTCACTATTGGAAAGAAAATGTGAGTGATAAAATATTAATACAATACACAATCCCATTTTTTTTAAATTATAATTCTTACGCCCGAATACCCAAACGTCACTTATATTGTTTGACTTAACTACGGAAGTCCCGCTTAAATCTACTGATTAAGTGAGATGTAGGTAGTTAAGTGTACCTTAATCATTTAATAACACTATGTAATAACAGAACCATAACCAGTCAATAACAATTATATTGGATTTAATACTATCATAAAGATAGTGAAAACAGTTTGAATATTGCATTTAACATTTTAGCTCACTGTCAACAGTTTCTTGTGATATGTGAGGAGCTTGCAGAGATATAATATTTATTTATTTCCAGAGCATTGACAGAAAAAATTGTTAAAATCTTGCCTACTATGAAATGTCCATTTATTATTGAACCACATCAAATACAGGGTTTGGATTTTATCAATATATATCCTTTGATACAGTGGTTAATTAAATATTCAAGTGAGTTCCGCGTAGCTAAAGAAGATGAATTAAGAAAGTTTGCTGTAATGCAATATGACAAACATTACATATTTGAAACAGACAGGACTCATTTTATGCAAAAAGAGAAGCTTTTGAAGAACTTATCAGTTGTGAGGGTAAGAGTATGTTATCATTAACTAAATTTTTAGACATTGTAATTTTCTTATACAACATTGTTCAGATTTTGTGTAAATTGATCAGGTCTATAATTAAATTAAGTCATGCAATATCATTGATATATATACATACATACATTCTGGGTGTATGTGGCCATGACACATTGGGGTATGTAGACACAAGTACAGTTAAGTCAGTGGAATCACATATATATTTTGTTTCATCAAATGTGATTCTTGTATTGTTTTCACATGTGTCTGTCTTCTTTTACAGAATTTATATAAACCCTGTCGAGTACGCAAAAGGAAGGGAGGCCTGCCTACTAATGAATTAGAGCAAGTGAATGCTACACTCTCGGAGTATGATCAGCGCATGCTTATGCATGTATCTACAAACAAAACAGATCCCAAGAAAGATGAAGGATTAGACTTCTTAGTATGTATTATGTTTAACAGTTTAACATAAAAATACAATTGTTTTCTTCTCTTCTGCGAAGTTTATGTCTACTTTATTAAATTAATACTACATTTTTCAGTATGACTATGAGAAAGCTTTGGTGGACCCATCTAAAATTACAACTGAGGTAAGTACTATGGGAATATAATTCTTAGAAATATGAGGCTGGATTACAACATGGCATCATAGACATGTATTTTTAGACTTCCACCTCATAATAAGCATTTAATGAATAGTATAATACATTGATTGTGTTCAGTCAAAATAATTATGAAACATTTTTAATATATTTCAAGTGAAAACAATGCAGCAGTTCAAAATGTTAGAGAATTTGTTGTATAGTCTTTTATTACTTCTTTTAGGCTGAGAGATATACAAAAGGCGAAATGGGTTCTGTATATGACGCTGACACTAAGATACACTATGCAGTGTTACATTCAGAATTAACTGGTGAAGTCTCCAAGGAACTTGAAGAGAGTGAAAAACTTAAGTATTCTGAGGATGTTCATAAGTTAATGAAAGGTATAGAAGTCATGGAAAAAGAAGTAGAAAACTGTAAGGAGGAACATCAAACCAGAATGGAGAATGCTAGACAGCAATATGCAGATGTTTTGGAAAAATTACAAAAAATCACACACAAGCTAATGAAGACTGACCAGTACAGGTATATACAATATATACAATATTTTAACAAGTGACATTTAAAATTGTAGGCATCATGTATTTAATAATAAGCAACAATTAAAAAGTGTGGGATAAAGTATTGTTGTAAGTCCTGTTACTCATCTTTTGAATATTAAATTAGAACTTAAATTTATAAACTGAATTACAAAATTGTGGATATCTTTCAGTGAAAAAGATGTGAAACATTTCTACAAATCACTCAAAGAATTAGCTAAGGAGAGAAATGAACTGATGCAAATTATCAAACACAGAGAAAAAGAACACAAAAGATTGGAAGATGAGTTGCGGTAAGAATTCATTGTATATTAATTTAATTTACTACTCTAACGGCCGCACTTTGAGACATTTTATGTCAATTAAATTATTGCTTAGTTTAGATTATCTTTGTAAAATCTACATTAAGTAATGATTTAATTGACATTAAATGTCATTAAACCCAAATAAAGCTGCATTTCAATGTCTAAAAAAATTAAATACATTTTATTTATGTCATTCTCTCTCACTCTTTATGTAGTAGGAAGTCCATTGCTAAAGATAGGCCTATTACTATATTAGATTTCTGTAACAAACATTCCCTATATATTGCTAACTAGTGGTCTGACCTGGCTTCTAGGCCAGTTAATACCAGCTGAAACAGAATCTTCTGAACAATAACAAACATTCGAATGATCCTTTGATAAATGATATTTACATAATTTATGAATATTTGTTAAAAAAAAGTAACTCAGGACAAATGTCGCATCTATGTAATATTTTTCTTTCATAATTGTAAAGGATGCTTAATTAAATTTCATTTCCATTTAGCGACATTCTATGTATATCAAGTAAGCAATGCAATATTCCGATGCGAAAAAAAGTACGCAAAATATTTTTAAATCTACAAGCTCTAAGCACTATTTCGGTAGTTTATGTTAAATATGATATACATAAGTATAAAGTATTGCATAATGGTTTCTTAGATTTACGCGAATGTTACACATTGAAATAAAACTATTTTTTGCGGATTTTATCAATATATTCAATATAATGTATTGATCAATATTTTTAAAAGAGTCGCCCAGGATCCGAAATTGAAGACTGATGACCAGCCACTAACTCCGTCGGAATTGAAAGAATTCCAAGAGAGGGAAGCGAAATTGAAATCTTTTATATCGAATATCCGGTTGGAACTAGCACAGTTGAATCGTGAAATACTGCGGTACACTACGGCCATCGACGAAGTCCCGGGTACAGCGGAGTTGTTGCAGTACGAAAAGAGATTTATCGAACTTTATAATCAAGGTTAATATTTTATTACACTTACAATTATTCTTCTGCCTACCCATTACACATATTTACATGGGGTCGGTGCAACTAAGCTATATTGCTTATAATTTTACGACCAGAAACTTTCCTAACATTTACCAATCTGGGATAAAGGTTTTTAGGACATGCTGGCCTAATGTAGTTGGAATGCTGGAATCTTATACCTTCGTAATTATAGCGTAAGAACTTTCAGGTTACTATAGTTCATTTTAAAGCAAGCGATATTTAAAGGAAGAATTCACATTATGCAACTTCGAATTGTTGTTCGAAGGCATACGTCATACATAAACTGGGTTTAAACCCGCGACCGCTGGTATGGCAGTCCGATTTGCACCTAACTGAGCTATCGCTTCCCTAACATTTTATAGATATGCATTGAAACTAATTTTATACTAACCACTAAAGTTCATTAAATAATACTGAGTAAATGTATCTTTGTTTCAGTTGCATCGAAACATAAGGAAACTAAACAGTATTATATATTTTACAATACTTTGTATGAGGTGAAACTGTACACTTCTAAAGAATTAAGCTTGCTGAATTCCATTCTAGATAATTATGAAGAGTGAGTATTATTATATAGTCATTGTATTGTTAATGTGAAAAAAAAAAATACAAATGATGTTTAATCAACATTTGATTTAATTTCTATACATAAGCATTGACGTAATTTCATTTTTAGGGCAATGTCAACGCCGAGAAAAAGAGAAGAGTTTATGACGCAATTCGAATCTATTGTTGATTGGGTGAATCAAACGGTAAGAAAAGTCGAAGAAAAGTATAGAAATGAGAAAGAGCAGAAAGCAACGTTGTACAATGAGTATACGCGTCTAATGGAGATTCAGAGGCAGTATGCAGCTGCCCTTAAGAAGTTGGCTGCAGGCCGGCAGAATGTCGGTGCGCATAGCGAGAAGCTCAGCTGACCAGCCCCTGTGTGTGTTGTGGAAATTCAAGTGCAATAATTCTGCCTCGTTTTATATTATAAAGCAAACATAGTTTATCTAGTCTATAATATTATATTATGTTTATACAGGTGTAAGTACGTCGAGTTTATGCCTGAAAGTATCCATTCCAATTTTGTATTTAATCGTTCACTTTACAGATATATTGCTAAGACTGAATATATTGTGTGTTATTTAAAGTCAGTTTTTATATATTATATAATTGAAAGTAATATAAGTTACACATACACATTTACTATGTAAAAATAATACAATAATAATTACTGTAGACTCACATCTCGCTATAATATTATAATGTTGTTTTAATACTAATTACAAAAAAAAAAAACAATTTTCACATGCGCTATTTGAACGTTTATTAAAAGAATATAAAAATATTTTTTTCTTTTACTTATTTTTCCTATTTATTAATACACAAATGTCACTTTATTGTACGTATTTACATGATGAATGGTAAAGCGGTTTGCTCAAGAGTCGCAGCGAAGTAGCATCAAAGCGTGACCACGTTACCATGACTGTGTCCTTTGTGCGAGCCGCTGTGTGCCAGTGAATGAGCGTGGCTGTGTCCGTGCGAAGAGGGACTCGATTTCTTGTACATCGTGAAGGAGACAAGTTCACGATTAGCATTCGTCATAGCCATCGCATGCGAGACCACGTCGTAGCCCAGTATAGCGTGCAACCGATTCACGACCACTAAAGTTAGTCCTTTTTGTGTCACCCGCACCGTCCTTTCCAAGTCTGAAGACGTAGCGATAGTCATACCGAACGAAGAATTCAGCTCCTAAAAACAAAAATAAAAATGTTTAGTATTTGCAATACATTGTAAAGGCCGTATAAATAAATATGGCATTTTTATGTCCATGAATGATTCTTGTGCGCAAGTGCTTATTGCAAAAAAGCGAAATAATTACAGTTTATTTGGAATTGCAAAACCTGTAGGTACCAACATTTAGTTTTCCAAAAGTGGATTTATGAACTCTTAAGACGTTTGATTTAAACTATTTTAAATAAATTATTCACAAAATTGAATTATATTAATTTAAGATGAATAACGCATTACCCGCACTAACGCCGCTCGTTCATCACTTTTTAATCCATAAACTGTAGCTCCTTCATCCTTCGATAGATGTGGAGCGCTAAGGCTACCCATTACCATTATGTACGGCATCCTAACTTCCTTCACACTTCACTCTGTCGATGTTCCTTACTAAGTAATCACTGGAAAAAGATGCGGTTCATTATAACAAAAAAACGTAATATATTGAGAGACTGAGGTTGCAACCACGCGGCCGGCCGCTCAGTCGTAGCTGCGACAGGTTGTGTTACTCGTGTGAGTGAACTCCAGGTAAGCTGCTTGCATACGTGGTTTACAATGGACGAGTATGTGTGAGTCTGTGTATACATGGTAAAAATTATGTGTTAGTGGTTGTAGGAGACGTGACGTTAGCGGTCGTCATATGGCCTTCACGGGTGCTTGCTCTACGTGTCCGCAGTTCGTTCAGTTGTCCGATCAGACAATAATGATCAGTTGAGATTTAACGATATAGGTACAGATTTTTTATGAACATCAATATCCCTCAAAGTACGGTATCTCTCGAGATCATTAAGAAGTTCGGTTATGTCAGTTGTAGGTAGGTATTTAATTAATACCTACTTATATCGTAAAAAGATAAAAAAAATAGCAATCAAATCAATCAAAAAACGACTGTCAAATGTACATATTACAAAAATAAATAACTAAGAACGAGTAAACATTATTTTATGTCTATTATTGCATAAATTATTAAAAAACAGTCATGAGTCATTCAATGAGCAGTCCAAGAAATATACAGCTAGGTAGGCAATAATAAACGTTACCATACAAATATTATGATATGTGGGATATATGTATATAAAGATATTTCTTTCCAATTCTTATTTATCTACTTGTGTGAATAACAATACCTCTACTATAAAATATTTTCTACCTTACGATTAAAAGTATTAAATTTTATAGATTTTATTGAACTGCAATTTAATCATAAACTGTACCCTATCCACCCATTTTATTTAATAACGAATACGTGTTTAGTGTTCGAGACTTATCAGAAGGCCCGGCTCGTATTTGTCCAGACGATGGCAGAGTTAGCTACAAGAGCTACTAATGTTAAATGTCTAGAGAGTGCAGGCGTTTTGGGTTAGTACGACATATTATCTATACACTTACAGAGAGATGTCGTCCGGTAGAGCAATTTAGGGGATAGACCGTTCTAAAATGGAATTATCACATCTCGACTCCTAAAAGGATTGGAAGTGAAGCTGCGGTATTGTATTATTAATAGATATTTTTTTCCTGCCTGCTTCGGTGGCGTAGTTGTACTACGGTACAATTAGAAAGCTGAGGTCTCGGGTTGGAATCCCGGGTCGGGAAAACGTGGTATTGGATTTTTCTATTAATTATCAGCTGGAATCAGGAATTTGTGTCCGCTATGGCGATAGGCTTTGCCCCCTATCACATCATGGGACGGAACATACAAGGCGAAATGTGGGTGTCCTGGTAGCACCTCGGCCTACCCCTTCTGGGAAAAAGGCGTGAGTTTATGTATGTATGCCTTTTTTCCTGTCCATAATCTAATGCGTCTTACATACATAGTTTGGTAAGTAATACGGTCTAAAATCAGATCCGCACTAAATGTTATTTTAACAGGCTAAAATAAATCGTTTCGTCGCGCGCGGGGTCACTGTCCTATCGATGCACCAGCTTGCATCGGGGTCACAAAGCCATGAAGATTATTATTACATAGTACTTAGAAAAATAATACAAATAAAAAGTATTTTTATAAGTTATTAAGGAAATTATGAATTATTTAGTACTCAAAAGGTTTCTGTGGAAATTCCGGAGCAGGCTCGTATTTAGCAATGCTTAAATTTTGATTAAAGAATATTTTTAAATATTGGTTCATTTCAGAACTTTTAAGACCCTTGTTATCTGATGCATGCAGCACTGTCCGTCAATGCGCAGTGGTTGCAGTAGCTAGGCTCGGCGAACATGATGAAGGAGTAGCGAGGCAACTTCTCAACGGAGGCATGGTTTCAATCACACTAGAAAATCTGAACAAATACAATGTGAGATGTCATATTAAAATAAGTAATACCTATCAATCTGCTATACCTGTGTCCTATTCATAACTACAAAAGAATCAGTTTGTTTCCTTGTAGCAGCGCTTAGTTTAGTTACTTATAGCGAAAAAGTCGTAATAGGGTTACCTATGTGAAGTCGACGCATTATGATATTGTAAGATTAGCAATATGAAATACTTAGTTCAACAAAAAACAAAAGATCTGCATAGTAATCTTAATTCAAGATTTTGTGCCAAATCCTAAAATTATGTTTTGTTATTTTAATGTGTCTTCTTTTTTCTAGGTTTATTATAAGCGATCAGCGTTATATTTAATGAGAGCCGTTGCCAAGTAAGAAATGATAATATTATATTCATATATTTGTCATTATAACTATAGATTGTATATGATGTTATTTCAGACACAATGAAGAGTTAGCCAGTGCCATTGTTCGTTTAGGAGCTTTAGAGCATATTGTATCCTGCCTGGAAGACTTTGACACTCAGGTATCTTTAAAAAGTGGTTTTGTGTGGGATAAGCAATACTAAATCCTAATGTATACAAACATAGATTATATATAGTACAATTGCTAGGAAATGAAAACCAATAGCAACAATATTGTAATTTTTAGGGATAACTTGGGTCATTTAATTGTATGTGAACTTGTATATATTTACCTAGGTCTCTAACAATGCACAGGTACTTGCAGTTTCTGCAAAAAAATAATGACACTGCGTATGCTTATACGTATAAATGTGGTACTGTGATCGACATATATCGAGGTATATGTATACGAGTAGGTATCTATCCACCTACTTGTATTTTATTTCGTTTTTGAGAGAAAATAAGCCACCACACCATATATCGTAATAACGTATATACTTTCATAAAGCTAACTCAAAGTAGTCTGTAAATGTTCCACTATGATACCGATCTTTACAAATGTGCATCTATTCTGAAGAACTGTTATTTTATCATTTTCGTTTATTGAATACCTTGATCACAATGAGCTTTGGTTCTAATTTTTATTAGTAGCTTTTACATTTACTAGGTTAAAGAAAATGCTGCATGGGCTTTGGGATACATTGGCAAACATAGTGAGCATTTGGCTGGCTTGGTAGTGGATGCAGGCACACTTCCTCTTCTAGTTTTGGCTTTCCAAGAACCTGAAATGAGTCTCAAACAGGTTTGAGTAAGATTTCTATATTTTAGTCAAGTTGATTCCGTTGCTTATTGTTTTGAAGATTCTCTTGCTTCTAGATAGCAGCTGGTGCCCT
Organism: Deilephila elpenor; assembly: GCA_949752805.1. Taxonomy (NCBI): domain Eukaryota; kingdom Metazoa; phylum Arthropoda; class Insecta; order Lepidoptera; family Sphingidae; genus Deilephila; species Deilephila elpenor. The sequence continues at coordinate 7,400,049 of OX457107.1, read as the reverse complement.
AGTTGATTTAGCACAACACAAACCCGAAGCTGTTGTTGACGCTGGTGCGATTTGTCATTTAGTTCGTGGATTGGAAAATCAAGATCCCAAACTTAAGGTATCTACTTTACTTGGATACATCAATTCATTATAAATCATGTATAGGTGTTAAGTTACTACACATCTCAGTTGCAGCAGATAAGCGTATAGATAATTTTATTTTAGTGATGGTTGAAATAGATGTTAATTCTGTAGGTAGCTGAATTATGGTTTTATATTATGTTATTGCTGGAATTTTACATGACTCTTTAGCGTAGCACGCTGTGTGCATTGGGCGCGGTGGCTGGAGCGCGGTCGGAGTTGGCGGAAGCCGTGGTGGCGGGAGGAGCGCTGCCGCCCGCGCTGCTGCACGCGGGACACGACGCCGCTCCCGTGCGACGCGCAGCCGCCTGCCTTCTCAGAGACATCGTCAAACATTCCGTTGATGTATGAATATTTCAACAAATTCTATACAATATATGTAATTAATTTAACGTTTGTATACGGAGCAAGACGCAAATAAGCGAAACTTGCTGCTAAGATCATACGTCATGATAAGACTTATTATTATATTCCATAATTGGGTAAGAAGGTTCATTTCATTAAGCTTTTTTTCTTACCATAGCAAATAGCTAGTATATGACTTGAAACTTTTTCATACATCTTAGATCATAGATAAGTGCAATAAATGCAACTAAATTCTTGTAATATAATGTTTTTATGCCAGTCTCTGAGTCTTGTTGTGTTGGTTTTTCCCGCAATATCGTAAACAATTTCAAAGGAGGCTTCTATTATTCCCACAGTCTTCATAGTAGAATTAACTTAATAGGTACTTGGGTATATTTGATCAATATCTATAGAGTACCTAACGAATCGTTTGAAGCATAATACTTTTAACCTAAGATGATATTAGTATGACTATGATGGCGTCTGGTTTGGTTAGTTGACTTAGATCTTTACACAGTTCATCGAATCTTCTATAAGAGGCACTGCAAAAAGATTAATACTATAAATCGCTATAGTCAATACTCACGTCAATCAAATAGGCATGTTTTACGTACATACATACATGCATAAACTCACGCCTTTATCCCAGGGGCCAGGGGGGGGGGGGGGTAGGCGAAGGCGCCATCAGGACACCCATATTTGTATGTTCCGTCCCACGATGTGATAGAGGGCGAGCCTATCGCCGTATCGGGCACAAATTCCAGACTCCTGCTGATAATAGGTGCTGCTATAATGAATAGAAAAATCCAATAGCACTTTGGCCGACCTGAGCTTTGTAACCGTACCGTAGTACAACTACGTCACCGAAGCAGTCGTTGTTTTATGTCTTGATACACAACAGTATCTAACTAGTGCTTTATCAGAAATAAGTATAATATACCTGTTTATAAAAAGTATATGACTATGGTTTGCCTGTAGCTAGCCCAATTGGTAGTGAACACTGGCGGCTGTGGTCCACTAGTGGAGCTTTTGGCAGAGACAACAGGTGGCGCTCGCGTGCCTTCGTGTATGGCACTTGGATTTATCGCCGGACAATCCGATCAACTGGCAATGGCTGTAATAGAGTCCAAGGTAAACTTATAGTTTTTATCATATTTTATAAATGGGGCTAATGTGCCACCTGCGCCCAGCTATGCTATTTTTATAATGTGATTATTATGTATGTCAATGTTTACCTTCGAACTGAGGTCTCTGTACCAGTTCGATTGTAATATTCTGAGTAATTAGTGACTACCTATTATAAATTATATACGGGTTATGGCGCCAAATCAGGATAAGGTCAATAAGAGCAAACCTGATATATTTTTGGAAGTAGGTAGAATTCATCAGAATATTAGTTTTTCAAAAATCCATAATGCAACTTGAGTTTTCTTTAAAATATGGCCCGTGACTCCTTTGAGTATTTATTGCCATTCCTGATAGTTTCGGATTTGGTTATCCACGCCCACTTGGAAAATTAATTAAGTTTGTAGATATGGATTTTGTTCCTAACTCCTGTGGACATATGTTTCAGGCTCCGACGTTATAAGTTTCGCTGAACGACACAGTTAATATCGTAACTATCCATTAGATTAAGTACAAGTCTGAAGCGTTAAGGATGGACTTACCCCTCAGACGGACTTCCCCGCCTTGACGTTACGAAGTAAATTATCACTTGCTTGACGTCTAAGCGATTACCTACAATCACCATGAACAACCGTCACATCTAACTTATTTGCTTCATCCGTCTGCATAAATAATTGGAAATGGTGTTGAGGACTATTGGGGAAAAATGATTGTCATAAACTTTTTTTCAGGTCTGAGTGTTTGTGAGACCGAAAAATCTCTCGTAGTTTTGATACCTGCGGCACAAGACATAATTGATCTTATTGTGAGGTCGGGACTGTGTGTGACTGTTGGGTGTATTTATTTATTTATGAATGTTGTACTTATGACAATAATAATTAAGAATTCTAATTGCAACTGTGATTGATTTTTATCTACTGTTATAGACCAAGTTGAGGAGATTGGAGATATGTTAACGTTGATTTTCTTTAAAGGCTATTCCTGCACTGGTGGAAATACTACAAAACACAGAAGCAGAGGATGCGGATTTGTGTGCTGCAGCGTGGACGCTTGGTCACATAGCTAAACACTCTCCGCAGCATAGTCTGTCGGTAGCCGTGGCTAACGCTTTCCCAAGACTTCTGCAGGTATATATTCAGGCCGCGTGAACAAATTATGCGGCACTGTTATGTAACCGTGTGCAACTGTTACATAACAATATGTACCTACTTATTTTAATGGCACTATAGTTACGTCATACTGCTGTTTTTAAAACAATACAGACGTGTTCACGTGTATGCGGAGTGTTATTTTAAAAACATATGTTTTATATCTGCACATTTATGATGTTGTATAATGTGATGTGTGGACACACAACATGAAACGTTTACAGCAAATTGCTGGATACAGGCCACTCCAACAGGTCACTATAGAAATAATAGAGTGGCTTCTGTTCCAGCAGTGGATTTCTTGGGGCTGAAGGGATAGTGTGTGGATATTATGTAATTTAACGAATATGTCACGTTTGTATCCCTGATCAGCTTATTAGAAGCTAAATGCCAGCGTCAACATTAGGTTGACGCTGGCATTTAGCAACGTTGTTTTCATATAATGCACTTAAATAATGTAAACGAAATCTGGTGCGGATAGAACGTTAGGAATTGTAATCATATATTTTCATAGTTAATGTCAGGTCAAGACCAACTCCAAAGTAAATAAAAAAAGATAATTACACCCAATAGTCTCATACGTAGTCCTGACTCCACACGAAGATAAGTCTTGTATCATGAGTATCTGAAACCATGAGATAATTTTTGGTCTCACCACCATTCAGACCCGAAACAAATACTTGTGGATCACATATAATATGTGTCGACGCGGGAGTCGAACCCGCGACCTTTCGTTTCAGAACCCGTGTCTTAACCAACAATACCATAGGACCTATCGTCTTCGGAGCATTTAATTCAGAGATTTTTTGCCTCATTTGTTCATATGTTCCGTAGTATGGTTATAATAAGCAGACCCCTTTATGGCATATAAACTTTAAGACATAAATTACAACACATAAATGTCAAGAAATTCAAAGTAGGGTTTTTTCAGCTGTATACAAACCCAAAGTCATCAGGCGAAGTGCGCGCGCGTACATCATGCGCACTCAAACAAGCACTGCAGTGTTGTCTGCACCGGCCTGCATTGGAACCCCTACTGCATGCCGCTCCAGCCTGCATCCTTAAATACGTTCTGGCTCAGTATGCTAAGGTACAGATAATATTTCTATTGTAAACCTGCTTTATTCGTTGTTCATACAAATTGGAAATTCTCAGGAAGGAAGGCTCAATGGGTGTTTATTAAGTTTAAATTTTTTAATCCAACTTGTCAAAATAACTTTAGTTCATGTGATGATAAATGCATTGTAGTCCAGATAAAATATGTACATATTGATGATAGATGGCTACTGCTTTTTATTTGATACCATTCTACTGGCCTGATTGTGCCTGGATGTATATAGGTGAACCCGAAATCTGTCATTTTTGCGGATTACTGGTGGCTCATAATGAGTCTTTAACCTCTGTGTATTTTGTTCAACATCCATTGCACTGATAACCTCAATTTACTCAAACAATGACCCATATAGACATGATTGTTGTCAAATTACTTATTACTAAAAACACATTTTAAAGTAACTGGGTACTGGTTACTACTTCAATAACTTCACATATTAACAAAACAATTATTTATATAGTATAGTATTGGTGTACTAGAGGCCACTTAATGTGTGAATTAAACAATAATTATTATATTAGTAGACTGGTCCATCATCTAAGTTATCATCCTCATCATCTTCATAATCTTCACCATTATCAAAGTAGTTGTTAGCATAGTCAGTTCCATCATCCATTTCCTCCTCATTTTCCTGTTCATCCTCAATCAATTCATCGTCATTGTCATCCTCATTCTTTGCGCCTTCACCTTCATTAGTTTCGTCGTTCTTATCCGTTTCCTGCATCTCCTTCTTCTCCAATGTTTGCAACTTTTTAGCAAACACATCAGGATCATCGAGTTTGCGTTTTCTTGAAGCTGTATGGAGTCGTTTAGCTTGCGGTCTTAGTTCCCCAGGCAAATTGGCCCAAACACAATTCAACACTTTGCTTCGTTTAGCGTCCTGCGCGAGTATTTTATATTTATCGGAAAATCTTTCTACCCCGTCCGTCTGAGCCTTCGCTTTAACGTATGCTGGTGAATCATGCAAGTATTCTATAAATTGATCCTTAACGAGGAGCATATAGTCTGTCGCAGCATCACAAGGCAAAGGTAGTGGCTTAGCTTCAATTTTTGGGAACAAAGGTGGCGGTGTCAATAAAACTGGAGTGTTTTCACCACGAGCAATTCCCAGTGCTTGTATTTGATCATGAGTTAGCGATAGGCCGCTGCCTCCGCGCCCTCGGCCGCGTCCAGCCATAGAAATGTTAATTCACTATATTATTTACATTCAAAACTTCTATGTTAAATCTTAAATTTATGTGGATATCTAAGTCTTTAATTTTTGAGGTTTGACATTTGTTTGTTTTGATTACAGATGCCCCTAGACTGACTTTTTAAGGTTATAAAATAACGTTCCATTACAAGAAAAACTTTTACCTATTGACATACTAAAATAACTTTGCATTTTTAAGATACTACCGAACGACGCAAGAGCTAGGAGATTATTTGTAACAACAGGAGCCCTGAAAAGGGTACAAGAAATAGATACTGTTCCTGGAACTTCTCTTAAAGAGTATATAAATATTATTAACAGTTGCTTTCCTGAAGAAATTGTACGGTGAGTTGAGCTCGCCTCTTTTAATTTATGTACTTTGGCTTACTTGCATCAACTAGGTAATTTAACCACGGAAGAAACAATTGTTATTTCTATTTATCAGCGTCGATTGTCGACGCCATAATACATATTATAATATGAAGATGAATAATAAATAAGTAGTAATTTAAAGCTAAGTATATTTTGGAAATCTTTTTTTATTTTAATAATACTTTAAAATACATAAGTATAATTAATATAATAAAATATATTTTTTAGGTATTATACTCCTGGTTATTCGGAATCATTGCTAGATAGAGTAGAAGCCTACACACCACAGGTATTTTCAAGGAATAGTATTATGTACCTATATTATATGAAAGTTTTTATAGTACCTAGTTGTACTTTCATGGCTAAGTTTTATGACAAAAAAAGTAGAAATTTAGGAAATTATTGATGTATTTCTATGTTTCAGATTCCAGAACTCTTTACCGATCGCGTCCCAAGTGATTGCCAAAGTGAATTGACTATAGAGAATGGAAATTAATAAGTACCTTTTAGAGAAATTATTAACATTTAATAAAAGTTTATTTCATAATGTTTCTTGTTCTTTAAATAAAGTCCAAACGATTTTTTGCACTTGCATAGTTCTTCCTCCAATGCTTGATTTTTCTATAGCCATAGACTGATTGCAGATCCTGTACCTATTAAGAAAATAAAAATATTTTATTTCAACGAATAAAAATTTTGAAGTCAATTTTAAATATGTAAATAGTAATATTTAGATCACTCGCGTCCTTACTGCAGACTATGTATTATAAAGATCATAATCTACAAAGTTTCAGTGTTCCAAATATTAAATCCATGGCGATTATGAAAATGAAAAGTCATAATATCTAGTCCTTTCATATATTACTTTGCAATTTAGATTCGTAAAACAAGGATGGGTTCTAATCATTTAATCCTGAGAATGATCTACATATCTTATGAAACCATTCGAAATAGTTAAATTATGAAAACAATATTGTCTTATTACTCATGTATTTTCAATAAGTGGTCACCACTTTTGCACATTTGGTCTTTACGCTAGTTTTAAGACTGTCTATCGCCCTTCCGCAAGTTGTGATTAATATAATATGTTTTATATGGTCGAATATCTATGGTCATATATCCATGGTCGATACACTTACCCGTAACTATTTTCGGCCAACAAGTTTAATAACCGCACTCCATATGTGTCCACTTCTAGAAATGTTTCTTGTTTTATAAATGTTACACTTAGAGTTGCGAGTTTCGCCTCTAATGCCATAAGATCAGTTGAATGGAGACCCTATGCAAAAAATGCTAATGTAGATACAATAAAGTCGTATAACGTTAAGTTTCTGGAGTATATACATACACATATGTATAGGTAGGTATTTTCATTAGCGCTGGCACTAGAAAGTGGCTAAATTGTAGTCAAGTCTTTGAATATGTTTTATTTGTAAAGCAGATATTAACCTGCGAGTGAGAAACATTAGACCTAGAACCCGTGGCCGCCACACTCGTCATCATTGACTTGAATTTCTACCGTGATATCGATGCTCATTTTATAAAAGTTGAAAGTTGTCTGCGCATGCCTCCCAACATAGGCATCAGACGATCAGCTATAATGAAGTTCCGATCTGTCTGGCAAGATGAAAGAACGATCAGTGTCCGGGTGCCAAGGAAACACCTTTTGATAGTTGCCTTAACATATATAATATTTATATGTTGTGCTATAACGCTGGCAAAATTACATTTTATCGAAAGTTTGAAGGTCTCGGTCTACATGTTTCAATTATCGGTGCACAGGCATGTTTCCAATGTTTAATTTTGATCTTGTGATGCCTATTTAATTTTATTTGAATTAGGTACAAAAGCTTTTAACAAATTATAACGTAAGACAACTAAATAGTAAAAACTAGCACAGTGAGAAATGTAAAATGTCTATGTCAAGAGGCATGTGCAGACAACCTTTCAACTTTTACTATTGGTGCATAGGAATGTTTCCAATGTTTAATTTTGAATAATATTTATCAAAGTATAAAGTAGCATCAAAATTGGTCGTAGGTACTATGACTGGAGATATTATTAACATTTATAGTAGTGCAGTTGAGACTCTTGCTTTCTCTTTCGCACCCACGCACCTCATAGAAGATAACGTCACTGGACATTAGGAGTTAATTGCTTCCTTTCCCGTTCCTCCTACCACCAGAGGACAATGTCTCTCACCCATACATTTTTGGTCTATAAACCTGTTGGTTTGTAGACTTCAACAAATATTCTAAACACACTTAAGTAAAATTAATTATTTTAACCTAATGAAGAATGTTAACTAATTTTGATTATTAGCACTCCATATTCTCTGGCAAAAAGAAAAAATACTAGTGAAAGAATTACTTCGATATGTCAATTAGTTTCCGATTTAGAAGTAAAACAAGTTGTAACCGTACGACCCGGGCTGCCGGTTACGGTGTGACGTCATAGCACAACACGCTCACTGGCTCACTCAGTCCGCTCGTGGTCGCGCGCCCGTGCCGTTGAATTTATACCCACAGAGTACTATAATATTACGTTTATACCTAAAGACTATAACTAAAAAAGGTTTAGTACATCTGTTCAAACATCTATATTTGCAATAAAAATGAGATTAAAATGGCCTTACGTATTTTGTAAGTAAAAAAATACAAATAAAAAAGGTTTAGTACATCTGTAACGTTCAACCCACTACATCTACATAAGTACCTATCCTACTTCCTACTAATATTATAAATGCGAAAGTTTGTGAGTGTATGTGTTTGTTATCTTTCACAAAAACTACTACTGAAAGGATCTGGACGAAGTCTGGAATAGCACATAGGCTACTTTTAATACTGGGAAAATGTACAGCTTCTGAGGGAAACTGGGGCGAAGCTGCTGGCGGAAGCTAGTTTGCAATAAATCAATATAGGTATGTATGTATTCATTTAAATTTACTAAGAAGAGCGTTACCTACCTATATTATACATACGTGCCTACCAATAGCTACAAAACTATAATACATACATATTTGTTGTCTTTAACTTACAAATTTAATGGTAGGTAGGTAGTTCTACTATTTGAGTTGCATTCTTCCATTACGACATTAGTTGGGTATTTTGTTTTGATAAAACAATTTAGAACAGATAAACTATTAAGCATAAGTAGTAGCACGGAAATTTCACTTACCGTTGCATTTTTATTCCTCGCATTTCGGCGGCAACGAAATCACTATTTGTTGATAAGTAATGCGCAACCATTAATCCATCTATTTTAGGTAGATTATCCGATTGCCCTTTTTCGAATCCTTCATCCATTTTATTAATCGAATAATATTTACTATTATTAAACTATAACTTAAACCAACAACAAAACACTGCGCAAGCTATTACAACTACTATAATCGCTGGCGATTTGATACGAAGCGAGTTGTGGCCCGTGCGGCGCGTTGTGAAATGACGTCACAAGCGATCGCGTGACTGTAGCGGGACTCGATATTTTTCAAAACTTTGAATACCTATAAAATCAAAACTACTAGGTATTTTTGACTACAACAAAAACTAGTGTGTTTGTATACATAAAGGCTTTACTGAGACAACATTTCAAGCGATTTGGCATACCTAGTAACATTGTCTTGTAGATACCAAAATAATTTGAATGGTTTTGGTTAATCCTTAGGTACCTACCTGTATTTTGCAAGAGGTACTACCAGTAGTTTCCATTTCAGTTAGTAAAATGTAAATCATTGCGAGTTTGTCACAATCCAATATTCACAATAAAAATAAAATGAAAATTTTCTTTCTCATTTTATATATGCGACATACTATATCAGTTTTATCATACTTGTGGTTGTGGTTTAAAAATGATAGCTTGGACAATTTGTTTATAAATAGTTTATTTTTTTTTGCATAATAACATTTAATTGAATGAACTGAAGGATCTTATTAAATGTTTCAGCACCTCTGAAGTCCAGCATAGCATCTGTAAAAAGAGGGATTTTTATTAAATTTTGATGCAACAATTTTTTTATTCTGCTTTATTAATTTTGAATATCAGATATAAATTTCTTCAAAATATTCGAGATATATGCTTGTCAAAGGTTGTTCATCATATTTATAATTATTATCTTATATATTTATTTCTATTTATCGATCATATAATTACCTGTTCTAATGTTCTTAAAAACTCCTGAAGCTCGTGTGACAGGATCAGGGACATGATCTAAGGAAATAATGGGTTATTAGTAATTGCTTATAAACATTACATATTCACAACTTTGATTACAACAATCAGTAGTTACCATACCATAGTATCCCCACGGTTTTGTGAGACAGGGATAACTTAGTATTCATCATGTGTTTGAATGCAGTACAAGTATAGTATTAATTTTAAAATATCTAAAGAGATATGTGCTATTTTAAATATAATGAGGCAATCATGCAATCCTCACCAATGCAATGGATTTGTTTGTTGTACAATAAGTGAATATTGGACCTGGCGCCATATTGGGAAAACACATACAGGTGAATTTTTCAAATGGGCGTGGTCAAAAATTCTGCATATTTTGTTATTCGTCTTTCGGATTTGGCCACCTACGCCCACTGGAAAAATTCACCTGTATTTGGAAAAACCGTATATATTTCTAGTTCTCCGTTTACTATGACGCTATTGAGTAGTGAGGCAAACATAATGTAAGCCCTCAAATACGATTACTATTCATCAAAGTGACAAATTAAAACTACTATTACCTATTGCAAAATTGGGGCGTTGGCAGCATTCTTATATAATTATTACTCGAAACCTGCAATAAATAATCTAAATCAGTCAATTGTTACTCACAATTTTTTAGTGTGTTAAAGTTTTGATACTTCAGTAGTTACCATACCATATTTTTCCCCATGGTTTTGTGAGACAGGGATAACTAAGTATTTCATCATTTTGGTGAAAATGAATGTAATTTGATTTATTAAAAAGTAAACAAAAATAAAATGTATACCTGTTTTTTTCTTTTGACTTCTTTGAATCTATCTTACTGCAAGCACCTATAATATCAAAATAAAGCTTATTATAATGATTATCATATTTCATTTGAATAATAATTATAATATAATTCATTTTAATCAGTAAATTAGTGTTCCTCAAAATGATCCGATATATGCTTGTATTACCATCATTTTAAACATAGGTATACAGTAAAATTTAAACAAATTCACATTATACACATACCTGAATTTTATTTTTCTAGTATTTTATTGCCATATACAGATTTCTATCAACCTGAAAGGTAATTAGAATAATAATGAGACTTGTGTATTATATTAACAATGTTTAATTTACAAGAACATTTAATTTATCAGAATGATCAATCAACATAGTATTCAGACTGGGGCGATCTCATACACATCATACCAATAATTAATTTTGACAAAAATGTTTATAGCCCCAATTATTCTTTCGACTTAATTAGATAATTTTACGAAATACTAGTCGCATTTGGCGTATAAAAGTATTACTTACCAGTCTTATATCATTCTGACGATCATTATGAATGTCCTAAGACATAAAATGTCTTCTGCTTGAGAGTTTAATATAGTCTGTGAAATCAAAAAACTATCTATTAATGTCAATATTAATTACTTAAATTTCGCTTATAAAATATCGAACATCAGAGACGATCAATCATCAAAGTTTCAGCTAGGGGCGATACATTAGTACATCATGAAGAATTTACCCTATTTAGAGGTAAATGGTAGAATTTATTTACATATAATTTTAAATATTGAGAAATAAATCAATTTTGTAAAAACATACCTTTGTTCTTTCCAAATCAGAACCACTTTTAAGAATTATAATTTTGTTTGGTCCTGCAATAAAAAATAAAACATTTTTATTTCCTTATTTTGTGACATTACATTATATTTCAAATGTAAATTATAATCAGATATGATCGGATCATCAAATTTTCAGCTAGGGGCGATACATTTATTCATCACATACTTTTGTACTTCAAAGAATTTTGTGTTTAATTATAATTAATTGCTTAAACTTACCATTTAAGAAAGAACCAAAATCATGTTTTTTTTCCACTGCATTTTATCTGTATACAAAGAAATTGTTGATTAGAAATAGGAGATAAGTATTGGCTAGAACAATGCAAGCTGGTTACGATATGTAATACACGTTTTTTGTTGCTGCAATATAAGTTGGGTTTTTAATGCCAGTCATGGAGGTAGATAGTTGATAGTTGTGTTGGTGCATTGAATGATTTGATGAGAATGTACTGATTTAATTTTTCTATAGTATAGCAACTAGCAATAAAATTATTTGTCACACTCAACCCTTGGAGATGGAGCTATAAAGTTGCAACTCTTACACAGAGTGTGATAATGTTCCTATCCATAGTCATGAATGCCAGATGAACTGAGCACCCATCGGCTTTGTTAGGGTTAATTCAAAATATTGCGCTAAAACAAAAAAATAACGGCTTGGATGTATGATTTATGGAATTTACACGCCATACTTGTGATTTGCGACTGTATACTGTAGAGTTGCGACCAAAAAATATGTTATTTGAGAGAGCTGCAGTCAATGTCAGAATTTTCAACAGTTTTTAAGACTTTAATATGACTTTTATGTATGCACATTATGGGCGTGATTACAAAAAAATATGGGCATAATTAAAATACCATAGTGTCTAAACAATTATTTGATAAATTAATAGTTGTAATGCTGTGGGACTTAGGATTAAATTAAAAAAAAAAGTATGATCAAATAGTAAAAGTGATACAATAAATGTTCAATTTATAATACGAAAATTAAAATTGCTTACCAGCTAATGATTCCTGGCGACCAGTTATTGTATTCCATGTTCTATAACTGTAAGTATAAAAGTTTAAATAAGTACATTATATAAAAGTTTGTAATGAGGACATTATGATGTTTACTTCAGCAATGTGGTGATTTTATAATCACTGAGGATCATACGAACGAGACTATAATTTAAATTCATCATATTGTTTTTTAATATTAAAATATGAGGGTATTAAAAAAAATACAAGGAATAACTAGGTATTTTAACCTGGGTGCTGTTAAGGATTTTTTTTTAAACTGCAATATTATTTATGAATTTGGATCATAGAATTATATCAATATAGTTTGGAAGAAGGTAATATACACATACCTGTTGTCAGGAATGCAATGGAGAAAATATATTAGGCGTCTTGATATCAAGTCTGTAACAAAACAACAAATTTAATGTTTTTATATTGGTAATAAACATGTGTTTATTTATATGAAATATAAAATCAGTTTTGATCAATCATCAAATATTCAGCTAGGGGCGATACATTTATTCATCATTTTATTGTGTAAAATGTTCTATAATTCTAAGGAAGATTTATACCAGTATATTGATACAATGTCAAGCTACTGTAGAAAGCCAGCTATATCAATGGAAAGGAAAAAAATAATGTCCAAGTACTCACCACATTTTGCAGAACACCTCTGATATCAAGATGTCTTTGTATTCCTTCATCTCACTAACAGCTCATCTATAAAGAAGAAACAACAAGATTATTAATGTATTCAACTTGATATCTACACATTTCTGGTGTTTATCTCTGTACAGATAATATATTCTGGCATATTATGCTGTGTAGACCTTTGTCACACTCAACCCTTGGAGTTTACAATTATCAAATTGCAACTCTTACACAGAGTGTGATAATGTTCCTATCCATAGTCATGAATGCCAGATTAACTGAGCACCCATCGGCTTTGGTAGGGTCAAATACATGTTTAAATCTCAGTTGCTTAATAACTTTAATGTCCATATTACACATTTCAGAAATAAGTATATAGGATTGACATTTTGAAGTTAAAGTTATGGGCAAAGTTAGTTGATGCAACTGGGCTTAAGTATCAATTGCACTTACGATCAGTTGTAGTAGTAACTTTGCAAAGCTAAAATAATAAAAAAATACTTTGTGTTCACATATTTAGAGGCTATTATTTGCAAAGTCACATTTAGTGGCTATTGTGGTTTAATTTCATGAAACTGCAACTATGAATTTTAACCTAAACACTCATGAATGTTCAAAGAATGAACTTACCTAATGACAACTTCATCCCTTTTCATGTTGCTGAATAGATCTGTAGACAAAGGAAAAATTAATTCATATAACATGATAAAAACTTTCACATGAACTACTTTAAAACTTTCATTTTCAGCAATGTGGTGATTTTATAATCACTGAGGATCATACGAACGAGACTATAATTATAATTCATCATTTTAATTATGCTTCAGACTCAAGGAGTCTGCATGGCAATGTTCACTATGGTATTTTTTGTACATCTTTATTTTGAAACTTGTTTTTACAATGATTAGAAAGTATAAAGTATACTATGGAGAAAATAGTCTTCAATATTTGTGCTGGTGAGGTTATAAACATACCTAATTTAATGCAGCATAATGAATTCAGCTGCCATAGTATTATTTCACTGTCCTGTAACAACATATTTATTATTTACTTTCTGTTCCAATATTATGTGAATTTTGATTTTGAAATTAAAAGTTCAGTTTTTATCAATCATCAAATAATCAGCTAGGGGCGATACATTTATACATCATGTAAATATAATTGCTTTCACAACTGCATTTGTATTAGTTTTAGGTTAGTTTAGGAAAATCATTGGCCATGTGTACATAAATCATCAAATTTAATATAAATTTTCTGCAACAAGCTTACACAGCATTGTTTTACACAAGCATCAGGTGTTGAGTAAGGAAATACATTAATAATTTAATTTTATACTTGTTCAAATGTTAATAAATTTAAAAAAATACTCACCAAGTACAGTAAAATTTGTTTTGGTCACCCTTCATTGCAGCTCTCCTAGAAATTGTAAATGAAAAACTATTGAATTAATGTGTTTTCATATAAATAAAAACAAGTTATCCTTTAAAAATTGTGTCACACTCAACCCTTGGAGATGGAGCTATAAAGTTGCAACTCTTACACAGAGTGTGATAATGTTCCTATCCATAGTCATGAATGCCAGATCAACTGAGCACCCATCGGCTTTGGTAGGGTCAACTAAATGTAGAATTTGTAAATTTACACAATTCAATATTTTGGGAAAACTGGTAAATATTTTATTATACTTATACTTTATTAACTGATAAAAATTCACTAATATTGAAAGGTGACACATGGACACTTTAGTAAGGTTAAGAAAATGCCATTTGGGGTATTAACAATTATACATATGTATAAAAATTCAATTTAATAAAATCATTCTTGTAACCGACACTTTTTTTACATGCTTTATTATGGCAATATACATAATTTGTATGATGACTAACCTTGCATAGTGTAGCAGCTATTTGCACAGCTAACTGAAACATAAAAAAAATTAAGTAAAGAAAAAACACCACATGTTCTAAATCACTCAAAAACTCACCTATAACTGTGTTCTAGGACAGTTTAATTAGAACTAACAAAACACAATAATTAGCTAAAAAGTAATTCTTTATTTCGATCTGTCCCAGTCACACAAAAACTTCTCAGACACAAAAGAATTACTTCTTCGCAGGTTTTTTGCTGTCGGCCTTCTTGGTACGCAGCTTCTTGGCGGGAGTTTTGGGAATCTTCTTCTTGCCGAAGGTGCCGGCGCGCGCCGCCTTCACCTTCAAGCTCTTGAACACCGCTGTCCTCGCGCGATTCCTCTTCACGCGCGCCGAAGTCAACTTAAACCTGTCGTAGTCAGTCATCTGAGCGCGCTTCTCTTTGTTGGCAAGCTTCTGTGCCCATTGACTTTCAGCCCATTTCTCATTGAGCTTAGCTTCTGTCCACGCTTTCCTCACCACACGTGTGGGCGCTGTGAATGGGTATTTCAGGCGGAACTTTGTTAAGTGAAGCTGGTTGAGGCGAATTTTTTGTCGTGAAACGCCGCTGCCGGGTCCGTCGATGAGGGCTCGGGTTTGATCGATGACATCGACCACGCTCACTAACTTTCCTTTAAGAGGACCGTCCGCCACCAGGGCGACGCGCCCCGGTTCTACGTACCGCGCGAAAGGCATGACGTTCTGAAATAAAATTACAAGTTATTACTTACGGTTGTAACTTGCAAAAACAAAAACGTGAAGTTAAATTCGTTGACACTATCACAACACAACATAATATTGAATAATAAATGAAAATATTTCTTAACACACACTGAACACTAGGTTATTAAAGCTTGGAATAGTTTAAAGTAGAATAATCTTTGTAAAATGCTATGATTTAGGTGGATGAAAATAAGCTAACCTTTCAACGTCTTATCACAAACAATTCACTCTCGAAAAGAATTTCCGTTCACATTTGTCAGTTTGACATCGCTTTTAGAAGTGTTGCCATAAACTACACAACCGGTTCAGCACTGACAAATTACAGCTAACTTTAACCCAGTCCGTGTTTTTGATTTATAATTAATGTGACAACTGACATGTGATTATAATTGTATTTCTTATTACCCGTAGACAAATAATAAATAAATAAATACACCCAACAGTCACATACATAGTCCTGACCCCAGATTAAGATCAATTAAGTCTTGTGTCGCAGGTATCAGAACTACGAGAGACTTTTCGGTCTCAAAAACACCCAGACCCAAAAGAAATATTTGTGGGCCGCACAAACATTTCTCTTGGTGCGGGGATCGACCCCGCTGCCTCTCGTATCACAGCCGGCGTCTAACCAACTGCGCCACAGAGGCTGTCAATAATACTATTATTACCATTTACCCTTTTAATTGGCTATTTGACTAATTTCTGAAAAGTGTTTTAAAGTCTAGATATAATCACTCTATACCTCTTCAAACTATTAATTTATTTTTAAAGAGTTGTTTATAACGAATAAACATATTTTTCAGTTTTGTCATCATATATGTCACCAAAACGGTAGGTCACGTGACTTTGAAAAAGTTACGTCACGCTTTATAAATGGTGAATGAACTTAGTGGCAGAGATGAATGAAAATTGTAAATCGTGACATCACACACTGCACAATGACAGCTTGTCGTGTTTTGTTACATTTAATCAACAGATAAAAAATGGCAAACTTATTTTAGACAATTTAAATATTTGTAATTTAGATAAATGTAAATAAAAATACCTATAATTATTATTGTTTACCAAAAAGCTATCATATGCAACACATTTTATAATTTATTGCCACAACAGTCAAATACCCAATTCAAACATATTTTGTTCAATTTACAATAAATCATTGTAAATTGTAATATTTGATAAAATGTAAGTTCTTAATATAGAAAATAAAACATTAAGTACATTTGTTATCAACTAATATAATAATAAACAGTTTGAAATCTGTTTATATGTACGAGTGGGACAAAGTTTTATTGTAGGACAAATATACCCCGTTTGGCTTTAAATGAATCCGCAGATCATAGATTAGTATTATAATATAGAGACCGCAGATAATGTCATCCTTAAAAATGGCGGGCTGTTTGAATGAATGCTGCAAGTTGCTACGCAACCTCAAACAACAACAAATCCCGAAACTTTGGGCAATTCATAATAGTGTTTTTCTAGCAAGAATATAAAATGAGACTAAAGTATTCTAAAACTCTATTAGAAGCACAGGTAATAATCAAATAAAATTGGTATCTAACTAATTATTTATTTTACATTAGAATTATTGTACTATTATTTTCATAGGATTGTGAGAGTCCTATTGCTGATATATGTTGGTCGCCAAATAATGTAAAACTAGCCATTGCCACGTGTGAGAGGGTCGTGCTATTATTTGACCGTGATGGAGCACGCAGAGATAAATTTTCAACGAAACCTGCCGATGCAAGCGCTGGAAAAAAGTCTTACGTTATAACAGGTAAAACAATACTAAAAGTTATTTATTTGCCATTTAAAGTTAAATTTTAATGTTATTATTACTACTGGTTTTATGTTAACAACATAAATACCAGAGAGTAGACAGTGTTTTGGTCTAGCTTTTACCTGTGCAGCGGACATCACGTCTATGCAATAATTTATCTATTGTTCACGCTTGTTCGGCCAAAGAGTTAGATAAGTAGAGGTGTCACTCATATGAAGTGCCACCCATAGTTCGATGAGCTTATTCTTGTGTCATCATATATTGTGTTGAGCTTACTCGCCACACTGGCCAGTGTGGCCAGCAAACCTATGTCGGGCTTTTGTGAAAGTTCTAAACCCAAGAACTTATCTGAACCTTACCGACTTTCAGCACAAACGCGCTTCTTTAATACATAATTACACGCTGCCTCGAGGCGAACTAGACAAATTACTTATGTTAAATAAAAAAGAACCCCAAGCGTATTTTAATACCGGAAATATTTGTTGGTAAACATTTGGAACATTTATTAGGAGGCAGTACGTAAAATAATTAAATAAATTCCAGGTTTATCATTCAGCGAGAACTCGGAGCTCTTGGGTGTTGCGCAGAGTGACAACATGGTGTTCGTGTACCGAGTCGGCGCCGACTGGAGCGGCAAGAAAGTCATCTGCAACAAATTCCCGCTCACTGGAGCGCCTATGCGTCTGTTACCCGCCGAGACTGGCTTCTTTACTGGTACAAGCGACGGAAAAATAAGGTATTCATTCGTATATTATGGCTATAATTTATTTGAAATAAAACTAATTTTTAAAGATTTTATCGCGATTTGGTTTCGGACTGAGAGTACGCCACGTGACCACGAAATTTGTAAAGCCATCGAAACGCCGAGAAGTTAAAAAATGTAAAAATGATACCAAATCGCGGTAAAATCCGTATAAATATTTTTATTTCAATGTGTAACATTTGCGTAAATCTAAGGAACCATTATATAATTAATTAAATACGCCGCCTGTGAAACGAGAGGCCGCGGGTTCGATCCCCGCACCGAAACAAATATTTGTGTGATCCACAGGTATTTGTTTCGGGTCTGGGTGTTTGTGAGACCGAAAAGTCTCTCGTAGCTTCTGATTCCCACGACACAAGACTCGATCTTAGTGTGGGGTCAGGACTATGTATGTGACTGTTGGGTGTATTTATTTATTTATTTTTATTTAATTTACCAACAAGCATTGGAGTTCATAAATACTATTGACTATGTATTAAAATATTTATAATAATGTGACTAGCCTTGGATTCCGTTTCCACCTGCCACCTGATGTAGGTTGTTGGACTGCAAGAGCAACAAGAGCTCGAGCGTGTGGGCGGCGGGCGCGTGCTGCGTGTCGCTGGCGAGCGCGGCGGGCGCGCTGGCGTCGGGCCACGTGGACGGCACGCTGTACCTGGGCGGACGGCTGCTGCTGCGGTACGCACTGCCGCCCACTGCGCTCATACTGCTGCAGACATACGTCAGTACTTACTACATACACCACCTTAGACTTAGGCTCATTACGGGCAATAGCGTCATCAGCGCTTTGCGCTGTCCAATCTGCCTACAGAGCGTGGCGAGTATTGGCACTACTCTCTCAAAATGATCCTTGGAGGATTCCGATGTTAAGTGGATGTAGAAGATGATGCTCATAATGGAATAGTATGCCGCTAGATGCAGGCTGCTTACAATATATTATCGTTGTGTAAATTCTTGGGGGAGGCTTATGTACAGCAGTAGACTTTTCATCATCATGTTCATCATGACGGAAATCATTAATTAATACTTTTCACTTTAAGGTTGGATCATAAGGAAACTCGAGAGATGAACACAGCCAAACAACATTTTTGTATTGGTTTTATAATATTGATTAAATTATTGGAATAACCTTCAGAATGGAATTCTCCATACGAAGTTTAATAAATAAGCAACAACTTTTTTATAATCGTTACAAAATTACAAAAGCTCTATATTCCTTCTCAAAGGCTTAATAATATAATTGAAAGCACCCTGTTAGAGTTACACGTATTTGATATATGCGATTGTACATGCAGTTGATAGTGGGGTCGTGCGACGGGCGCGTGGCGCTGTACGAGGCGCAGCGCGGCTCGCTGCTGCGGAGCGTGGAGCCGCAGCTGGCGCCCGACGCCAGGGACCTGCTGTGCGCCGCGCCCAGCCCCTCCGGACAGGTCCTTATTACCATTGTCATCTAACTATACCAATTAAACTTCTACATTTTCATGTTTGTTGTGAGTTTTAGACAGGTGATAGATATTAGAATTTAAGTGCAGCATTTAACTAAGCATCAATGAACAGCACTCTTTGATAACAATGGGATTTGACGTTGCATTATTTTTTACACCATATTCTTTTAAAAAATTTGAAATTTGACAGTCTCTACGGCTCCGAAGGCAATAAAACGTTAGACAAGAAGCGCAACGTCAGGCCAGTTCCGATTTACAGGTTTTATAAAAATAGGACAGAAAAAAATCTTATGGTTTCTAATACTCACGACATAGGACTTGATATGGTATTTGACTGTTGTGTATCAGGTAGTCAGGTATTTAATTCCAGAGCATAGCATTCGGCGTGTTGAACGGGTGCCTGGTGGGCGAGGTGAAGGAGTCGGGCGCGGTGGAGCTGTCGCTGCTGAGCGTGCCGTGCCTGCACGCGGCGCGCGCGCTGGCGTGGAGCGCGGACGGCACCAAGCTCGCCGTGGCCTCGCAGGCCGGCGCCGTCATACAACTCGAGGCCGTGTTGAGGCAAGTACTTGCCATGTATATGCAGGGTAAAGTACTTGGTAGCGGTGGTGGTCGCGCGCGGTGGAGCTGTCGTTACAACTCGAGGCCGAGTTGAAGTAAGTATAATTTATTACTTTGTTCATGGCGAGGTAATATATTGTGAGGAAAATGCGTACCCAAGAAAAAATCAGGAGAATTTCTATAGCATGCTCGCAATAGCCCAGCGTGGTGGACTGTGAAGTAAGGACTTTTGGCTCTCGATTGTAGAAGTTCCATAATAGCAGTGGGCGATATTGGGCTGGCACAGTACAGTTATATTCCAGTGCTTTAAATAATGTTGTTTTAAAATAAACCATGTTCATCAATGTTTGCAATCTTGTAACGTATTTATTATGCAATTTTCAAGTTGAACTTTTGACTATTTGCAAGAAATAAACCTTTTTTACCGAAGCCCAATAGCACTACTTAGGATGTAATATTCATGAGACCAGACCCAACATAAACGTTTTTATGAGCTTCGTTTGGTCACGTTTTGTAAAGGGCAGTAATTTTGTGTGTGATTCGGTGCTAAGCCAAAATTGAATATATTTGTGTTAATTTTAAGGATTATGTAATGTTTGTGATGTATGGTTATTTGTATGGCATTGGTTCCTAAGTTACGATAATATTCTGTCTTCAGTTTAGTCCGATGAATAATGCCGGCCTGCTGTCGTGGTACATAATGAATGTGGTGTAGGCATTGAGATTTTATATTAAAGCGAACCATGGAAACAAAATCAGTGCGACACAATGCACTTAGCCTGCTTAACTGCTTCATCACATTAACGAAAAGACCTGGGATTGTAGGAACCTTCTTACATTCCCTGGGTCCTTTCGGGAACACGTGAGCTTTACCAACCTGGTACGCGATATGGTGGGGCGAGAGGGAAGATACAGCGACTGTGTAGGTGTGACAGAGACAAAAACAGCAGTACGTTACTGGTGTCTGTTGCCAGTGTCTCCTCTAGTACAATACGCGTGGTGCAGGCGCTGGGTGTGGCGCGAGGCGGTGGAGGTGCAGCACGTGAGCGCGCGGCAGCTGCTATTGACTCGGCTGGCGGGCGACGCGCCGCCGCTCACCGTGCGCGCCAAGCACGCGCCAGACATATTCAACGTCCGGTTCATTGGTACGCACCTTGTTTATACTACCATGTGTTGTGTCTGGTTTTTCCATTTAGTCGTAGTTAATACGTATGCGTAAAATACAATACATCTGTTTTTTATTTATTAGATCAAGGAAACAAGAAAACAGGTCACCTGATGGTAAGTGATCATTGCCGTCCATGAACATTTATAACGCTTGGCTCATACATGTGTTGCCGGACCAAAAAGTCGGGAGGGTAGCGGGAAGGAAAAAAGGATGGGAAG
Organism: Deilephila elpenor; assembly: GCA_949752805.1. Lineage (NCBI taxonomy): Eukaryota > Metazoa > Arthropoda > Insecta > Lepidoptera > Sphingidae > Deilephila > Deilephila elpenor. Next base: position 7,378,596 of record OX457107.1, on the reverse strand, counting down.
AAGGAAAAGGGAATTTGGGCATCCGGCAATCTCACTCACGGAACGAAACGGCACAGCGGAACTGTCGCTTTGCGTCGATTGCCTGTGAGACAATGCGACCTGTGAGATTTCCCCGGAAGAGTCTACCCATTCATGATGACAACAGCGTAGCTCTACCACTTATCAAATATAAAATCTGCTTCTACGTTTATCTGTATTTTATAGGTAGGTAAAGGGGATTAATGCGACTCGATTTTAGTTTGCGTGTTGTAGAGAGGTTTGCGTTAATTACTTATGATTGACTAGCTTCTGCCCGCAAATTTGTCCAAACCCGCAAACCCGTCTGCGTGATTATATTTATTTTAAATTAACTTAATTTGTAATTAATTAACTCATGCTACCATGAATAATATATATCGCTATTCAATCGTAATAAATCGCTAGGAATTAGTATTTTAACTGGGTATTTTTCACATTGAATATCACATTAATATTTAGAAAAAATATTATCAGTACGGCAGTACGGCTCGATGGACCGATCAAATATTTTGATAGGCTAACTGAATTCCATTAATCAAAAAGGTAATAAATCACTGTGCTCTCGTTTCAAATAAATAAAGAAATTTAAAGGGATGATAAATTGCCACGCCATAATAGCGTTCATTTGTCATGAATATAGGACAAACTATAAAAAATGGCCTGTTAAATAGTAAAAAATCGTCGGACGAATTTTTAGTTTAATAGTAGTAATTTTAAATTGTTAATTCTTTTCAAAACAATGTCGCAAAATCCAGTGGCTAGTTGCACATAAATCACCATCCATACCTATGTATATTCTAATGCAAGTAATATTGTTTTTTAAATGAATAAGATATGTAGTTAACATTCAATCCAAGCTACATTATGTTCCTACTGCTACATAATGCTTTACTGTGTACGTATCGTTTGTTAGAATACAACTTGTGCCTAAAACTTATATTTTAGTTAAAATTATATTTGTGTAATTTCATTTAAATAATCCCTTTTATAGTGTTTAGGCTCTTTTTGCTGGTTGGAAAATGACAAAAGGCTACGTGAAACGATAAAAGAGTCGGCAGGCATTGAACGCAACGATTTTATAACACCCTGCTATTGTGCGCACTGAACAGATTATAGGTTCTCCTTACGAGACAGAGAGCTATCGTCGCTGCTTACCCCCATGTAAAGCACATATGACAATGTATGAATATGTTTTAGGTAACGATTGGTACGCTGTGTGCCGGACCAGCAGTACATTGATATTGTGCGACATTGCAAGAGGCTTGACGAGTGAGGTAGGTTGCCACTTGCCACTTACCACTATTTACTTTTTTGTGTGTAAAGTTTTATTCAGAATTTAATGGGATATTTCACAAGAATTGAAAATTTTAGAACTCGTTCTATTTATGCGCAAGAAAATAATTTGTCTGGAAGAGATCGCTTATAGCGATAGGACCGCCAATTGTAAACTTTTTTTTTTAAGATTTCTATGTTTTATTGTGGTGTTCAATAAAGTGTTGTGTATGTATGTTTAGCATTGGACATGATATATGCAGTATAAGCTAGTAACAAGTGAAATCTTTGTGGATCGTAGATTTACCAATAGCATTTTGTGTATCTAGATATAATTATATACACTGTAATGATTGTTTGTTTCCCAAATAAAAAAAAATATTATGGTCAGATACCGTGGAGCGGTGGCGGCGAGCGCGTGTACGCGGCGGTGGGCGGCGCGTGCCTGCTGCACCGCGCCGGCGAACTCAGCGTCGTCGAGTACGGACTCGACAAAGTACTGCACACTGTGAGTTTGCATCACATCACACAATACTTGCTCTTTGTATTTTAAACACTCGGCTCCTGTTACACCCATCAAATCATTATAGAGGGCTGGAATACGTTTTATCATTACAAAATCTACAGTGACATAACCTTGTACAATCGGTCATTTTCAATATTTCCCGATATCCGTTATCAGGTCAGAGTTTTACAACAAACAAGGCTTTGGATCATTACATTAAGGCTGTTATTATCTAAATTGTTGTGGAGCGATCTACTACAATTAGGACTCAGATCTTCTTTGTTTTTGATTCCTCGCTCTAGAGCTTACATTATGCAAGTTAGTTTGTACTTGTAGTATATATTACATTGAATTAGTAGTTGTTCATAATGGTGCTTCAGCAGCTTTATGATATTTAAAGTCTTCAACTTGTATGCAGGTGCGCACGGAGCGCGTGAACCCGCACGTGCTGAGCGTGCGCATCAACGAGGGCGGCGCGGGACACGACGGGGACCGCAAGCACCTCGCCTACCTGCTCGATAGGCAGACCATCGCTGTGGTCGATCTGGTTACAGGTCGGTTTCTATTAGCTCATAGTATTAGTTCGGGGTAGATTGACTCCAGTAATATTATACTCGGTTGCTGGATGATAGGTGAATTCCATTAGATTCGTGATGGCATTTTCTGTTTGCCTTCTGTATAAATGTACGAAGTATCTAAATAAAGGATATTATTGACTGCAACGTGTAAATCAAGGCACATCATTCGTTTGGCATTATGTAATTGAGTTTGGCTCAGTATGTGCAATATGTTATATGAGAGGATGTGTGTGCGTGTGTGCAGGCGTGCAGGTGGGGCAGTGGTGGCACGAGGCGCGCGTGGACTGGCTGGAGCTGAACGAGAGCGCGCGCCTGCTGCTGCTGCGAGACACGCGCCGCCGCCTCGCGCTGCTCACGCTGCCCGCGGGACACAAGGTTCATACTGCATAGCATTCATGCGCTATCAACACTTTCTGTATAAGAAATTAAAGACTGTTTCACTGGTACTCCCATTTATTAACTAGTAGCAATTAGCCCACAAAAATAGATATTTACTAAAATATATCTTTACTAACATTTAATAATTTCACATTGCCTAAAATATTATAAAATAGTACAATCAAATGATTTTAAATAACTCATGTGCCTGTTTTGCGACAAAACCAAAAATATTGCGTGCTTATTGTATCATTCTAGGAGATCATAGCTAGCGGAGTTGGATTTGTGCAGTGGATTGAAAACAGTGACGCAGTAGTAGCACAGACACCGACACATCTCCTTGTTTGGTTAGTATCTTTATAACTATTTATTTAAATATATTAATTATTTCTGAATTCATCGCGAACAACCGCACAGACAAACAGATAAACAGACAAACAGACCAAAATTTTAAAAACTAGTGCTTTGGATTCTATTACGTTAATATAGACTCCCATATTAGTTTTTCTCATTTATCTTCCATGTACAGATATCGATCGGTAACAAATTTATTATAAGTATAGTTAATTATTTTTTAATATTAATAAACGCTGTGGTATAATATCTGTTTAATTGGGTAAACCAAAAGACAGGATGAATTGGTTTTGTAGCACGTGATGTTGCATGTTGCATTGCGTGTTGCAGGTACAGCGCGTGGGAGGCGGGCAGCGTGGAGCTGTGCGAGTGCGGCGGCGGCGTGGCCGTGGAGGTGAGCGCGCGCCGCGTGCTGCTGCGCGGAGCACACGCGCCGTACGTGCAGCTAGACGAACACCGACTCGCGTTCAGTAAGATTGTACTTCATTTCTTGATGATTCATTTGGTGTCAAACACTAGCTCATATCCGTAAAAAGTTTTCTTGTAGAGGGGTAACCGTCGATCTCTGTTTCCAGATTTTCGAAATGGTAGTTGTATAGGCAGGATGCTGTTTTAAATTCTTGTCATAACTGTCTCCCCGGATACATCAAGGGAAACGGCTACGCACGTACCAGATATTATCTGGAAGAAAGATATCAATTTTTGCAATAAAATTTTCTAGCGCAAAAAATCCTTGTGGTTCAGAGAAGAAGCTTTCAACTTCAGTGACAGTTTTGAATAATTTCAGATAACGCTCTCCGCAGCGGCGACTTGTCGGGTTGCGCATCGTACTTGGAGAGTGTGGGGAGCAGCGCGGACGTGGCGCCACTCTGGAGGCAGCTGGCTGAACGAGCCCTACAAAACGAGGATGTTCAAGTAAATCGTACTTGACATTAATTTACTATTGAGACTTTCTAAATTTTATTTCGTTTAGAAACCAGCCATGGAAAGCCAGGTTATGATGATTCTTATCGAGACGAATATTTTAATCGTATGAATATTGTTCCTTCTAGTTGGCTGCCAAATGTTATCGCGAAGTGGGCGACGAGGCTCGCACGTTTTATTTGGACAAAACAGTGCAGTTGGCTGCTGCTGAAGGCGATGGAGATGTCACTGCTGGTAATGCTTTTTTATTAACGATGTACCTATATGGGTTGTGAATTAACTAAATTATCAATTGCTAAGTGCAATCCAGTGGCCGGGAACATTTTCTTTCAGAAATTAAGGATGTTCTTTTCAATATTTTCTAAATAATGTTTAATGACGGTATTACTAATAAATAAGCTAATTTTATTTGTAACATGAATTTACGTATAAGACATGGTCATTGGCACCATAAATCCATCAATGTAGGCATTGCCTCGATGTATGAAATCTCATAAACCGAGCCCAATATTGGGACTACTAACTTGACTGTTTGCGCTAGGTCTCCACAGCGCAGTGATGCGGGCTCGGCTGTGGATCTTCGCGGGCAAGCTGTCAGCGGCGGAGGAGTGCTACGTGAAGCGAGCGGCGCGCGCCGACCTGGCCATCCAGATGTATAAGCAGTTCAATCGCTGGACCGACGCTATCGCCGTCGCTGAGAAGGCCGACCGCGCCTCCGTGTCTATTCTTAAGCAGCAGTACATGGACTACTTGATATCTACTGGTGAGTGTTTGGATATTGTTGGTTGTCCGGTTGGATTTTTTTTTGTTGCATTAGTCTGGCAAACGAGCAAGCAGGTCACCTGATGGTAAGTGATCACTCCTTCCCATGGACATCTACAACTTCAATACTTTTCGTAACACTGTTGATTGCGGCTGACAGGAGCTGCAGTAATTGGTGTATTGGAGCCGAGAGGGCTAAATAAGCAAGGCTTTTAATTAGACTCAAATGCTCAACAAACTTGAACTTCAATTATTTATTGTTCAAGGTGTGTATATGAGTTAGTGAAGCGGTTGTGTGTGTGGTGGCAGGTCGGCTGGGCGAGGCGGGCGCGGCGCTGGCGGCGGCGGGCGAGGCGGCGGGCGCGGTGCGCACGTGGCTGCGCGGCGGGCGGGCGAGGCGCGCCGCCGCTCTGCTACTGCAACACCCGCAGCTGCTGCGGGACAGCGATATTGTAGACGCTGTCCATAACCAACTTATACAGGTAAGTGCTTGGCGCTATCACTGTTGTATTTGGAATCTTATGAACAGGCTTCATTTTTTTTTATAACAAATTAAACTATGACAGTGAGCTATGTATAACAGAAGACTTTCTGCAGCCAAAGATGGTGATGATGTTGATTTGGCAGAAATAAATTAAGGTGAAGTTGAATAACAATCTTTTTGAGAGAACAAATTTGTGAGAAGGTAATTTTTTAATTGTCTGTATTACGACACAGGAAGAGTGGTGGGAAATGGCGGGCGAGCTGTCTGAGCGGAAGGGCGACTATCAGACCGCCGTGGACTACTACGCCAAGGGACACAACTTTGCTAGGGCCGTGCAACTGGCGAGAGAGGTACCGATCTGGAGAATATTACTTATGTAACATAAGTAACTCTAGAAACTACATAACTCTAGAAACCCTTTAGATGATGAATAATAATGTTTCGATCAAGTTTTCTGTCATCCTTATTTAATGCAGAATTGTATCGATAAGTGGATAGGTCAAGTAATAAGTAGTTATTTGTAATTTTGAAAGGTTTGGTCTCTTGATAGAAACGCTCAACACACCGATATACAGTATCGGAAACAGCTTTGTGTTCAAGAATAATTTTTGATCCGTCGTAGTGTGGGTCGACTGTGGGAGGCATTTATCAGGCTTCCTTTCGAAGCTTGAGGTGTTGATGTGCTGATGCGTCGTGTACGTGTGCAGCGCTGCGCGGGGCAGGTGACGCGCGTGGAGCGGCAGTGGGGGCGCTGGCTGGTGGGCGCGCGGCAGGCGGGCGCGGCCGTGCCGCACCTCATCGAGGCGGGCGACACGCGCGCCGCGCTCGCCGCCGCGCTGCACGCGCACCACTACGAGCGCGCGCTGCACATACTGCAGGCATACCGCTACTCTATACTCCACTTGCTTTAACTTCCAAACACATTGTTTACGGGAAGAAACTTGACAAGCATCAGGCACTCTGCTGATGCCCTGAGGAAGACCGGAAGGACTAATGTTACCAGCGCACTAGTATAACCACTAACGGTGCCGGTTAATTGGTATTAAGGCTCATTGTTTACAAAATGAATCTTGATAAGCATCAAGTTCCCTTCTGGTGCTCTGGCGAAGACCGGAAGAACTAGTATTACCAGCTATTCCGTCCGGCACGCTTGCAGATATTGCGACTAGGTACATAATAATCCAACGTAGGAATATCCGTTACAACTTCTCCGTATTCCGTAATGATTACGACTACCATGGGTCTTAAGTTAGTATATTTATATTCGAGAGACAGAATTGACAACATTTCATTTTTTAAACACACATTTGTTCTCGTTAATAAAAATCATCTTCTAATAATATTAAATGAAATTAATTATAAATTAAACGAGAATTCTCGAACACAATAATTATTATAAGTAATACTATTGATGTTTCTATTTTTTAAACAATGACATTTGTCGTTATAAAATGTCAAAACATTTCAAGTAATTTTAAAAATCTTAGAAATCATAGGCGAAGAACATAACTTATAAAGTCGTTTATATGACCTCATCACGTATTTTTTGGTTTTTATTTTTTTTCTCCGTCATTAAGCAATTAAAAAAAATCTATAAAATCGAAAGCGTACTCAGGGCAGGTTAATAATGAAACGGTATTTTTATTTTATGCACTTTGAAATTGTGATATGTTGTCAATTAGCACTGAGAGACTATCTCTAATTTTCGTACGAACATGTTATTATAATATTGTTTGCTTTTTGCAGGCCATCGAAGACAAGGAATCTATAAAGACAGAATGCGAACAATTAAGCGATCACTTTATTTCTGTTCAAGTAAGTATAATTTTTATTTCTAGCTGAAGTCCACCACGGTAGTCGGTCGCCCACTACAGTGCCGGTGGCTGGTAGCGCTAATAAACCTAATAGTGAAAGATTATGACCGCTTTGTTCTACAACACGATCTACACAGTCCTTTTCGACAGCCCAGCTCCTTTTGTAACACCGTGTAATTTCAGTTTCTCGTAATGTATTTTCATGAATATGTGTATAGGAGTGGGAGACAGCAGAGCGCCTGCTCACGTGGTGCGACATGAGCGCGCGGTGCGTGCGCGCGTACAACGCGGCGGGCCGCGTGGCCGACGGCCTGCGCCTCGCCGCCGCCACGCTCACGGAGCAGGAGACGCAGGATATATACATACCGCTGGCGCAGCAGCTGCGCAGTGAAGGACAGTACAAGAAGGCCGAGCAGATCTACATTGGTCTAGGAGAGCCTGATGAAGCCATTTCTATGTACAAGGTGGGCGTAAGTCTTTGTCTAGGTTTATGAGGGAACATGCGAAAGACTATATGGCTTCATCACTCTCAATCGATTCTCTCGATTGTAGGGCCTGTGCCCTGCAGTGGGACGTATATGGGCTGATACAGTATGCGAAAGAGCGTCCTGTGTAACTTGATTTATAGGCATGTGGCTGGACGACTTGGGTTATGATTTTAGGACAGGACACTTTAATGCTCATTTGCAATCTTGGATGTGAATCCAAATCAAAAGTAATTTCAATTTTTATATAGTGTTAATAAATTTATATTTATGGAGGTTCATCATTCCAGTAATGTATCCGGCTTTTCTCATCAATTTTTTAAAACTTGGAAACGTATCTGACTTTCAAGTATTATGGTACTTTATGGTTTCCAGTGATCACGTAGGTATATCAGGATAATAATAAAACTTGATAATATTTTGCATCTATGTTTTAAAGTAACTGGCGGTGTATTTAGGAAGCGGGTCAGTACGAGGCAATGTTGCGTCTAGTCGCATCACACCGGCCCTCGCTACTGGAGGCGACGCGGCGCCACGTGGCGCAGGCGCTGCACGCCTCGGGGGACTTGCGGGCCGCAGAGAACTACTATGTGCAAGCAGGTCAGTTGGGTTGTTTAAATTCCCGTTTGTTCTCTACTATCATTCAATTGAACTGTTTTTACTATGTGTACTGTGGTAGGAGGGAACCTATATTCGTCTCTTTGTCTGGTCTACATCCACATCTTCGTTTATAGATTGATTTTTATTAATACGAAAGCTGGATTGAAAATAATCACGCGTCAATTCGTTTTTTGAAATAAAGCCATTGTTTCTTTTGATATATGAGCATAATCGTTAATCTGCAATTATTGTAATAAAATCCATGCGCACATCAATCTGCAGCAGTCTCAGCAGGTCTCTAGCAGTGGGTATGTGTGCTGATGTGGATAATATAATGATTGTTTGCAGGCGACTGGAAGAGTGCGATCCAGATGTACCGGTCGGCGGGGCAGTGGGAGGGCGCGGAGCGAGTGGCGCGCGCGCACGCGCCGCCCGCCGTGCAACAACAGGTCAACTAACTTTGTCCACTCATAATTCATTTTATACTAGCTTCTGCTTCTCGTTTAGCCCCAGAGAGTCGATTGCTAAATAATGAGTACAAGTTTTTATTGAAGTGAAACTTCTTTATCGGGGTTGGAAAAAATTTTTCGTTACGCGTCACATTCTTCCGTTACGCGCCATCTTTTTTTATTTAGTAAATTAGTACCCACTTCAGTAAGCCACACCCCCAACCGTTTCCAAGCCCCACCCAAAATTTTAAGTCCCACCCACTTTTTTGTAATTTGATCCTTACCCCCCTCTGGCCTTCCCCCACCCTAAATCCAAAACAGTGCCCAATAGCCTCCCCACAAAACCTCCCCCCACCCGCTTACCCCCACCCTAAAAATTTTACCTCACCCCCCCTACTCATATCTCCGGCATTATCCATCGTAGACCCACCGACCTTGGGTTCATTGGAACCGGCTCGGTGAGGGCTACAATCCTGCCCCAACAGAATTCCCGAATTCCCCCTCCACAACTTTCCCCACCCAAAAATATTTTAAGGTGCCCAATAGCCTCCCCACGAAACCTAACCCCCCCCCCTCCCGCCCCTACTCCCACCTAAAATTTTTACCTCACCCCCCTATTCCTATCTCCGCCAATATCCATCGTAGACCCATCGACCCTGGGTTCATTAGAACCGGCTCGGTAAGGCCTACAATCCTGCCCCAACAGAATTCCCAAATTCCCCCTCCACAACTTTCCCCACCCAAAAATATTTTAAGGTGCCCAATAGCCCCCCCACGAAACCTAAACCCCCCCGCCCCTACCCCCACCTAAAATTTTTACCTCACCCCCCCTAAACCTATCTCGGCCAATAAAGGTCGTGGACCCACCGAGCTTGGTATCCTCGGAACCGTCTCGGTGAGGGCTACAAATTGGCCCCGATAGAAATCCCAAATTCCCTCAAAAATTTCCCCCCTCCTAAACTTAAACTTTATTTAATTTAGCTTTATTTTACCAATTCTGTAAATTTGTAAATAGTAGATAATTTTTTCGAAAAATGATGTCATAAAGAAGTTTCACTTCTTACGTGTGTACACTAATACACACACACATTTTTTTTATAATTCATAATTGTGTCCTCGTGGATAGCGATCGCAGTTATACATGAAGATGGGTACTGTTCAAAGTGACATACACCAGTATGTCGTGTGTCAGGTTCACCGTGTGTGAGTGATGTGTGTGTGTGTGCAGGTGGCGGTGCAGCACGCGGCGGCGCTGGGCGGCGCGGCGGGCGCGCGGCTGCTGGCGGCGCGGGGACTCGCCGCCATCGGCGCCAAGTGGGCGCTGCAGGCGCAACGGTACTTATTGCTGTATTATGTTCTATTGAATTTTCCTTAATTATATCCATGGATATCTTGCCTCAAATATCTGATAATGAAATCAGGAGGCATAAATTGAATATAACCAGTGGCTGACACTGCTGCTGCTAGTGATGTTAGTGATGACGATAATAATATCGATGCTGAGTGCGTGGTGTGTGTCAGATGGGACATCGCCATGGAGCTGAGCGCGCTGGGCGGCGGCGTGAGCAAGCACGAGGTGTGGCGGCACGAGGCGGCGGCGCTGGCGGGCGCGCAGCCCGAGGCGGCGGAGGCGGCGTTCCTGCGCGGCGCGGCGCCCGAGCTCGCCGTGCGCATGTGGCTCGCGCAGGGACAGCACCAGCGGGCGCTCGCGCTGGCCGACCAGCACGCGCCGCACATGGTCACTATACCGCTTTGTTCTTTGTCTATTCGCGAGCAACTCACACTAACGTGACATCATTATTTGTACTGGGTGCAGCATGATTCTTGATGATGCCTTATATTTTTACTATCAGCCACCTGACAGTTGATTACTCTATGGAAATTTTGCTTGAAACTTTTGTAGAAGAATATTTAGTACCTGTCAAAAATAGTAATTTAATAAACTATTTGAATCAAAAACCTGCCACTAAAATGATTGCACACGTTCTATCTAATATTGTGACTTAAGCTGTGACAAAGTATAGTCAACGTAATGCTGCAGGTGGAGGAGGTGTTGGTGGAGGGGGGGCGCGCGGCGGCGGAGCGCGGCGACCTGCAGCAGTTCGAGGCGCTCATGATCCGCGCCAACAGACCGCGGGAGGTAGTGCAGCACTACAAGGATCTCGGTCAGATACACATACTTGTATTATTATTTTATCAATATGAGAATTTTTTTTTTAAAGGGAGTATTTTAATAGTATACAAAATAAATAAATGTTTAAATTTTAGTTCGTAGTCGATATAGACAAAGAATATTTATTGCGAAATAGTCTTATAAATAGACTTAGCCTGTACGAAATGACAATGCAATTCTGCTGCTATACGTAAATTGCGAGACTAACAATGTGTGCATTAGAATGTGCAATGTAGCACGTGCACGTGTACGTACGAGTGTATATTAGGTGTACGTGTGAGGTACGATACATCACACAGTATGTGTTGTGGCAGAGCTGTGGGAGGAGGCGGCGCGCGTGTCCCGCGAGTACCTGCCGGCGCAGGCGGAGGCGGTGCCGGCGCGCGTGCCGGCGCTACTGGGCGCGGCGGCGCAGCACGCGGACGCGCGGCGCTGGGCGCAGGCCGTGCAGGTGCTGTGCGACGCCAGCGCCAGCGCCGCCGACGCCGGCGCGCACAAGCTGGCCGAGCGAGCCGCGCTCAGGGCTGCCCGCCTCGCCAGGGACCATCTGCACGCGCAGGAACGACGAGTTGCTGCGGATCTACTCGCGGAGAGGTAGTTACTTCCAACATTATTCAGTTTCGCTAGAAATCTGTGCAATGAAGCCAATTGTAATTTAGACAAAAAATATTAATATAATTCCATTGCTATTAAAAAAATTAAAATGAACATATTTGACTTACTACAAGTAATTCTTTGTGGCAGATTCGCCGCCATAGGACAAGCTGATATTGGTGAACAACTTCGAGCTGCTCTTACTGAAGGCTCTGCTGATGACGACGAAGAATCACAAGGTACAACTAGTATTTTATTCATATTTCTGATACACGGTAAAATATACAACACATAAGCCGTAACACAGTGTGTGGATTTTAGACATTGTATAAAATGTTACTTACTAAATGTGTAGAAGGTGAACACGAGCCAGGCGCATCATCCTACGAGGTGGAGGAAGCCCGGGCGATGAGTACCGAGGTGGACAGTGAGGCGGCGGCGGAGGCGGAGGCGCTGGAGCGGCTGGCGCGCGCGGGGCACTGGCAGCGCTGCCTGGCGCACGCGGGCGCGCGCGCGCCGCACTACGCGCTCAGATACGCCGCGCAGCTGTTCAAGGCGCAGGCCGTACGTAGCATTAGCTTATAGTGTACCACTCTATACGACGAAAAGAGGTGTAGATTAGTGCAGAAGGAGAATGATGAGGAATAAGGAAGCCAGATGGAGTGGTCACCAGTGTTTATAAACCATAATACTTGGAAATCTTCATTGTATGTGCTTTGCTGGCTATTGTTAAATCGATTAGAAAAGTACAGTTTGAGAATTAGGACAGAATAGTACAAATTATCTAACCTTCAGTTGACTTTGAACATATACACAGGTATACACCATTGGTATCATTTTTTTATTCATCAGCGTACAGAAGGCATAGACATAGAAAGTGAAGAGATCCCCGAGGCCCTGTCTCAAGTGTTGGACACCCTGCGGCAGTACCTGGTGAGCGACGAGGCCGCGGGTCCCGTGGTGTCGGAGAGCGACGCCGTGATGGGCAAGGCGATATGCGCGGAGGTGTTGGTGCGCGTGTCCACCGCGCCGAAAGCGTTCAGCGCGTTGAAGGACGCTGCCACTGTCATGCTCGCATTAGGCGCTGACGATAGAGCTATGCAGGTGATATAGGTTCTTTTAATTAAATTTATTTTATACATCGGTAATTTTTTCATGCCCCCAAAAAATGTTTTTATCATTTTTGCTATAACTATGAATATTTAATTGCGACCTGTTGAGCATGATTAAAATACTAATACTATAAATTCAAATACTATGAATACTCATGTGACAATTTCAGTAAATGGTTAAGAAATTTTGCAGGCAATAACACTTTTGATGGCGTTGCACGTACCTCAAGTAGCAGGCCGCGCGGCCAGGGCTTTACCACGCTACACAGACATTATAGTCGCCGACGTAGGTAAGTTCTAAAATAAATATCAGAATAGCGCTGTACTTACTATCTAATTCATCTCATCGAAAGAGTATCAAAATGTACATAGCAAGAAAATTGAAAATTTGTGTGTCTTTCTCTGTAGTGAAAAAGTAAACCGTTTAAAAACACTTAACATTACACAATATTTCGTAGCGCGTAGCGCAAACTCGCTCTTTAGTTGTCACGCTACGCGATGCTACATAAAACGCTACGAATTCGTAGTAAGTCGTAGTCCGTAGTAAGGCGGGAATGCGTAGCGTATTATCATGTCTATTGCCAGAGTAATATTAGTTGCAGGAAAGTGTTTTTAATGAATTTATTTGGTTGACGATGTGAGTGTTTCGTGGCCAGCGTTCTACGCGTGCGGCATGGTGGTGCGCGGAGAGGGCGCTGGCGGCGCGCGCGAGGCGTTCGTGTTGCTCAATCGCTGCCTCGACCTGGCCGAGGCGGCTGATGAAGATAGCGTGCATCTACTAGACTATACTGACTTCGGTAAACATACATTATGCATTTAAGACCTCAGTGTTCTAAAAATACTCGAAAGTCCCTTTTTGAGTTCTAATATTTGTGAAATGTCGTAAGCGGAGTACTGAGTACTGAGTAGGATTGCTATTTGTTAGCTTTCATTTATTGAAAGTGATGAAACTCATTTGAGTTTATTTTCGTAGTTATTCCTGTTGTATAGCAGGGCTTGACAACTTTACATTTTAAGTGAACCTAATAAACAAAATGTAATATCAATAAGGATAAAGGAATAATGATGTGTGTGTGTCAGAGTGCACGGACTGGTCGCGCGCGCCGCTGCTGCTGGAGAGCGGCGCGGTGCGCGGCGCGGCGCTGGATGACGCGCGCGAGTGGGTGCTCGCCGTCTCCATGGACCAGGACGTCGAGCAGGTCACCATCACCATCACTCCACTTCCCTATATTGTTGATCCTCGTCAATCAGTACTATCATATTCATTTGATTTTGTTATGATTGACCTGACCGTGAACAGTAAAAACTCCAAGTTATTATAAAGTTAGTTCTGCCGACATAAGTGAATTTAGCACCATCTAAGCAATAAATTAAGCAAGTCGGCATAATTATTGTTACGGTATATTCCTGTTGTTGCATTTATCGATATTATCCAAATACTGTTTTTGGACTATTCTAAGGTGAACATCAGACGCAGTATAGTTACATAGCAGAGTGTAAAGTTGTGTATGAGCAAGTGAGGAGGGTACGGATGGTAATGTTGCAGACGTTGCCGCTGGACGGGCGCGGCGTGTTCGCTTCCAGCGTGGCTGAGGGCGAGGCGTGCTGCGTGCTCACCGGGTTCCCGCTCGGCAGCAGACTCGTCACCTTCACTAACGGTATACTTGTTGTGTCATCAACTTGATCATTCAAATTACAGTTTGTTTTGATAATATAACTTCTTTTAAATAAATATTTAGTAAATTACAGCAACTTCTTTTTAAGAAGTGGAGAGTGCCTATACCATAAAGCATTTGCTTTTGTAAGCAATATTTTACACCCTTCTGTTATGTATGCAATAGTATAAAAACCAAGGTTACATTCAAGTAACGAGACGAACGTTTGTGTGACACACAAAGTCCAAAAAAAATAGAAATATGTTGGTTCATTTAATGTAGTAGGCATTATGTGTGTATATGTGTAATATAAATATGTTAATGCGGCAGGTCGTTGTGCGAACCGCGAGTGGTGGTCCCGTGCAACAAGCGCGGCACGCAGCGCGGGCGGCGCCGCGGCGCTGCTGCTACACATCACGCACTGGTGCGGGCCGGCTGACTACACGCACCTGTAGGGACACATACTGAGCCATATTACTACTCGTATTACTCTATAGTGTAAACTGTGTCAGCCTACAATCAAGGGTGGATCCAGCTTTCAAGTCAGGGGGGGGGGTCATATAGTTCTAGTCAGAACACTGGAAGTACTCGATTTCGATTACAATTATACATTTAAAAGTGATTATTTAAAAGTTTGTTATACCTGTGATTAGTGAATATATTTACGATTTCTTCAATGATAAATTTAAAAAAATTACAATCTGGAGTCAGCCCAGGGGGAGGTCCATGACCCCCATGATCTCCCCCCTGGATCCGCCCTTGCCTACAATGGAGCACTAGTGAACCCACAGTACCAATGAGAGGTTTTGGGCTATGGTCCAACAGTCCAGCAGTCTATGTAGTTATACTGTATCCGCTCCGATTCCTGTATCATTACCTATTGCTCGGAACTGTTCTGCAACCAACAGTTCCATTGCGAGGACGTAGGTCATAAGGCACTATTCAGGTCTAGTGCGGGTTGGTGGAACTACATACCAAGGAATTTTCTTCTAATTTTACTACGTGAAATGTCGTTTTTGTCACTCTGTTAATTACACGTTTTGTGTCAGTGTGAGCAACAACATTATGGTTGACAACAATAAATTCATTTGAATATTGTTTGTAGTTTGTACGCATTAAATTAATTAAGTTTATGTATTCTTTTTGATTCCTAATAAATCTCTATTTACTCTAAGGCTTTTTGTATTTCCTGACATGTTATTTTAGTGATACATTTTTAAGCACTATTGTGATTAAAGTTTTTCTAAAAGATGTATCATCAATATGCGTGAGAATTATCCTACTTAATTTTCATAGAAAAATTAGAAATGATATACAATTATAATTGTAAAAAAACAACTGATTAGTTGATAATACTGCAGTTACTTATTTATTTTGTGTTAGGCCCTATAATAAATTGAAGAGCTCTAAAAATATCTGGAAATAAGGGATCAAAAGAACGAAATAAAACACAGTAAGTGTTGTTTATATCGCTATAATAAACTCATTTTTATCACATTTATTTAATATAATATATTTTGACACACATATGTATTTTCTTACGTACTGGATTTGTAGTACATTATGCTCCAAGAACAACATTAGAACCAGTTATAATATAAAGTACGTCTTTGCTGCTTTAAAGTGCAGTAAATGGGTTTATTAACCATTGGAAAAAGTTTTTCATTAAAAAACTGCCTATAGATGTTAGGCTCTCTTTATACTGGTCAATGTTAATCGAAGAGCATAATTATCGAAAAGTATCTAGGAAGAATCAATATATATATATTATACTACGAAAGTATGAAAGTCAATACAATAATACAATATGATAGCCGATACCGTATCACATTGATTCACCATTCGCGCTAGAGTGGAAAGTAGGATGCAGTAGAGACAGATACGCGGGTTGCCGTTACGTGCAGTTGTTCACGATGTGGGTTTCCTGTATGTACGTATGTACTCGTAGTACGAGTATACTCGTGTATAGCTTACAGTGTGCAGTGTGCGAGGTGTTGTCGATATGTGTCGCAGCGTCAAGTGAAGTGGCCGAGTGGTATCGGAACTCGTCAAGTTAAGAGGCACATAATAATAACTAGATAATAGATTATGTTTTTACACGTTTCACTTACGTAAGAGTATTATTTGTTATTATTCTAATATATCAAGATAATAAGCGTAAGTTAGTTTTGATCAATTCCAACATTATGTCAGAATTGATATATTATCGTTTTCATTAAATATTCTAGTAATCATCGATATCATTTTATAAACATTTATGTATATTTTTCACAACTTAACCGAATATAAAATTATAGTGTAAAAATATACTCAACACCTGATATATACTTTAGGCATTTGAATCGAGAGTTTTATATATAATTAATCTAACGAGAACAATTAGGTATAGTAAATATTTTTCTCTCTCTTGGGAAATGTACAACCATGTGATAAAATAAATAAGCCGTTGCGAGGTGTGCGCGGCCGCCTGCGTCACGTCGTGCACCACCAAGCGTACCTCAGGAAGCGATAGAGTATTGTCAGGTGAGCTCGGAGCTCGAAGCTGTCATACCAGTGGAAGAACACAGATTTTGATAAGATGTATTACATTACATTCATCGCATAGGATATGTAGATTGTTCTAACACCGACGATTGAGATATATTCTCCACATATACATATATAAATATCTACATAGAAAATTGTAGGTATCTAAATGAGCTAGGCCGGTGGCGGGTGTGTCTACTCGAACAGCGGAGTCCGGACTCCGAACTTGGTATTGAGTACACATCACGTCGAGCTCGCTCGCCGGCTCCTACACAATTATGACATGATTCTCTATGACATCTACGTGACGAATATTTACTTACTTAATTACTTGGAAAAGTTTGTCGATAACATTGAAGTATTTGTCAGAGTTGTGTACATTCGTTTGATTCTAGACACTAGAAGAATTAACTATCACGACGTGTTGTGCGTAGAAGACATGAAAAACAACATGGTCGTATTTACAGTTGTAGAATTACACGTGTACAATATTGGTACAAACGATAAACAGCAATGTTTATAAATCAAATACAGTAGGTATACTTTGAAATTTCACTAAAGCACAACCTTGGAAGAATAGTACCTAGACGCGCTTACACACTAGAATAACTTTAGAAATGTATTTAATCATATAAGGCAAAGTGTAGAAATGGGGTTATTACAATGACGACATAATCACTATACATTAGGATTGTTATAAATATATGGCTCACAACAACAATTTATAATATCTGTTTCATTCTAAAGAATATATTCGTATTTATGTTTTTCAAAATAGTTAGAAAATAATGGAATATTATCTATCTATTATATTGATTATGAATATTTTGGATTTAGATATATTTTTGTTGTACTTAGGGTGGAGTGATCTAATTAATTGTACGTCGTATTCTAAAATTGTTTGAGATAAACTCTAACGAAGTTGAAGTTATGATACAATGTATAATATCTTTCAAGTGAGTGTGTCACAATACGCTACGTATCATTCTACATAATATGAAGTGATATATTCGTACATATAAAGATGTCTTGAGCAGTATAGATGAGATATCGATAGTGAATTTACTTCTACACTGAAAAGGTAGTATTTTATATAGACAATCCGAACGACAGACGACAGATTGTGAATAATTATAATATATACTTTATAATTACGAAGCATTTGTCTAAAGTAAGCTCCTTTTTAATATCTGCTATGTGGTGTTACCAGCGTTGAACCCGCAATCGCGAGGGGACGTATGTCATGTTTATTATAATAAAAGCCCTCACCAATATATATAGCTCATTGTGACGTAATAATCTGTACGTACAGTCGAAAAAATACTTTCTTCCTACGACATACATCACACAATAAATTAATCAAAGTGAACTTATGTTTAACCTCATTGGAGCGAAACATAGTTACTGCATTTTGTTGAGTTTTAATTCGTCGACTGTACGTGGTCAGAATATACACAAGTATTAAGTACACATAATTGGGCTTAAAATGCGTTGGAACTAAATCTTAAAGGTATTTACAATTACCATTATGTTACGTAGGTCCGTACGGGCAGCATCGTGGTCGGCGCAAAAAGCTGCACAGCGTTGATGGAACATCGATCTTGTGACAATTTAATACTAGATAAACATAATTGTATTTCTGTAGATATTTTAAGAATGACGACAAAAACTGTTAGTTACGATTAAAAAAGAGGTAGGTAACGCAAGTGTTTAAAGTTGTAAAAAATAAGTAAATATGTATGCAATATAATGTGATTGCAATAAATTGTCAGATGATCGATGGGCCGGTGGGTGGTTGTAAGCTCAGCATGGCCGTCGTGGGGCGCTAGTTGTCGTCTCGGCGCTCCGGCGACGGCTCTCTGGATCAGTCGGGCGACTCGTCGGCGGCTAGCGAGGTGGCGGGGAACAGCGGGTACCAGCCGTACGTGCGCTGCGGCAGCGTCAGCTTGTCCAGGCAGATCTCCACGCCGCCCAGAGCCAGGTTGTGCTCGAACCCGCCGCAGCGCTGCCACAGCATCACCACCAGCGTGCGGCCCAGCGCCTCACTCGCCTAACCCCACAACAATGTAGCCATATCATTATTCATATATTATTATAATAATACATTAAGCACTCCTCCTACTAGCCCGATAATCCATATGCACGTTAGGCCACTTACTTGGTATTTGAGCGTCTGTTTGAAGTGGGGCTCTGTGGTGCGGCGGATGACTCGGGTCTTGCGCTTGTGCAGCCACTTGTCGCCGTCGCGTAAGTAGCACTTCACGTACGAATCTGGTACCTCGCCATTGACGCCATACACTCGACGTGCGTGTGATACCTGCGCATCACGGAATAGTGTTTGTGGCAGTGTTACGGGACTGTGATGTCATGTTCGGTACAGTGGTGTGCATATGAAAATGGTAGGTAACCTCGAGCTCGAGTTGTCCCTTGATCATGATGATGCTGATGTTGATTTCTGCGTGCAGCGGTGGTAGATGCGCGTTGCGCGGCGGCAGTTGTCCGGGGCCGAGCGGCACGGCGTCGTCGTCGTCGGCGAGCGCGTCGCAGGCCGCCGCCGCGGGCACCGCCGCCCACATGCTGCCCTTGCGGCCCGTCGCCGTGCCTGTGCCACCGCACCACCGATACACACCACCACCCGCCCGCCACCGCCCCGCGCGCCCGCACGCTCACGTCTCCATCGACATCACATCCGCAGGCGTACGGGGCGGAGGCGTTCAGGGCATATACATCGTCACACTCGTCATCGAAACATATAAAAAATAACATAAACTCAAATTACGAATTGATATAAAACCATTCAATTCAACATTTAAATTACCAAAAACAAATATTACATAAAATAAGCACGTCAAACAGCTTCGTGCCAATGTATACGATTTTCGATTACATAGAATTCGATTCGGTCCTTTCCTAAACACACAGATGGAAGAGAAAGCGTCATAACGTGTGCAGCCAAGAGTGGAGTCGAGTTTCTAATAGAGTTTTCTGAAGCGATTCTTCGACTCATGGTGAGCATTCCGTGTCATGAACAGCCATTGATTGATCTTTATAAAATTGCGGTGGACTAGGATTGTAATAGAACTCATGCCACCGCTGGCGTCGGCGAGCCGCGTGCATCTGCTACGACATGCGCGACCGTGTCCTGCTCGCAGGAATTCATATCCTAGTCCCAAAGTATAATGGTATTACCAACTACGGCCTACGTACAGGGTTGTAACAAGAATTATTATTTACAAGAATCTAATAGAATGCGCATCGTAATAATGAGTGACACATTCGCAGAGGTAATGAAATCCAAACGTCCTATGCGACACAATGCCATCGAGATGAACGAAGACGGGCAGCCGAACAGACGGTACACAGAGACAGATGAAGTGAGCGTGATCGCCCGCGGCCGGGCATGCGTCAGGACAGTACAGTACACACAGTGAAGTGATGAGAAGCGTCGGGCGCAGCCACATTCAACGATGCGTGCGCGCGGCCGCCGCGCAAGCGATGTATGACCCATGCTACTACGAGCCCCGAGTCGCGGCCGACCCCCGGCGCCGGCGCCGCCGCCGCCGCGCCCCGGGCGCGCGCGCTACGTGTGGTGCAGGCGAGCGAGGCCGGGGCGCGGCGGCGGCGGCGGCGGCGCGGGGCTCGGCCGCGGGCCGGGGCTGGCGGCCGTCAGACGTCACAAGGGATCGCGTACACCGACGCCGCGCGCCGTCGCACCCTGTACGAGGGAGGTCGCGCGGGCGCGGCCGATGCACGGGCAAGGAGTCGCTTACCGAGGCGCTAACGGTCCGTCGCTGCTGACCAAACAAGCACAACACAGTACAGATCAGTACTACCCTCAATGTTTGCATAGTATAATGATTGCATGAGGTCAGTGGTGTGTCGTCAGGGTGTTGCATACGGTTGTTTATTGGTGTCAGGGGTGTATCAGAGCCTTGTATAGCAGTAACTAAGATTGTGGTCTGTGGGAGTGTGATGGGAGTAAAATAAATTATGCACATAAATAAATAACAAATCAATCATTTCCATTAACCCTAAATATTTAATAGAAAGTTTAACTACATCATTTTTAAAGTGCTGCCAATTATTTATTAAAACTTTAATTAAACGTGTCAATTCAATTTTATCCAGTATAAAAAATTATTACTGCATTACAAATTTATCACGGTTATATCATGAATAAGATCGTAATAAAGCTACACTCGCTACAGGCCAATATATGCGAGGAGAGTTCAACAAAATTACATTAATATTTACATGAAAATTTTTAGTTAAATGTATTTGATATAATATTTGATTGGTTAAAGTCGCTAATTGAATGTATGACGAGTACTGTGTAGGACGATGCTAATACTTACGCCTGGCGGTGGAGCCGGACAGCGAGAGCGTGCGGCCCAGCTCGCCTTTGACGGCGCGCAGCGAGCGCAGGATGTCGTCGGGGTCGCGGCGCACGCACGACGAGCGTCGCCGCTCGTTGCGCCGCGGCGCGCTCACCTCACCGCCGCCGTCTACACACGTACCGCGCACCGCGCGAAACTCGCAACTCAACATGTTATATTCGACACCCATCCACACCATTAACTTACTTTATTTATGTTGGCCTAAACACTAACTTCGAATATTGAATTTCTGCTTAAAAAACAATAAATAATTAGACACAATTGTAAACATTAATTACTACTTACCGAAATAGCATTTTAGGAAGACATATTATAAGGTGAAGGTTACATGAAAGGGAAGTATTCCTATACTTTGGTTAGTTTATTTGAAAACCAAAGTGTACCTTTCTCTTGTTGTTGGAAGGATGATCGTCGGGAGCCGGGCAGGGAGCGCGAGAAGTCCTTGCCGAGCTGGTACACTTCCACCTCGAGGGTCTCGGACTGCGAGGAGCCGCGCCGGGAGCCCGCCACCCACGCGTGGTCGGGGTGCAACAGGGAAGCGCACTCCCCAATCGAGTCTACGTCATCTATGAAAATTGCACTTACGTAATCCATAATAACGCAAACGTATTTTGTTATTATTTTGATTATATTTGGCTAAAGTGGAAGAATGTATGCTTAACGTAGGTAATTAATAACCAAAATAATGAAGTAAGTTTGAACAGTTTATAAATAGTATAAGAGAATAAACACAAAACAAGAAACAAGTATTACCGGACACAGAGCGTTGTGAAGCAAAGTCCCCGCGGCGCAGAGCACGCGCCCCGGTAAGAGAGCCGCGCGGGGAGGCGTTGGCCGACCGAGTGCCTCGCTCCTCCAGCGTCCACCACACCGCGCGCTCTTCCGCGAACGCCTTCTCCAACTCCATCTGAATCAGATCATCAACACATGCACATAGCGGTTCGATCACTTCACAGTGACTGTAGCAGCTACTCACAGTGCATTCGCCAATCAATACAGGGTCAATGCCAGGACAAGCGTCCCATAAAGTAAGCTCCAGGGCGCGGCCTGCCAGTAGATCTGCAGTCAACCCGCCGAAGCCGAGCGTGGCGTTCCACACCGGGCTGCACGAAGCCGAGGCAGGATCCGTTTCCACGGGAGGACAACTCTCACTGTAACAAATTGTTATAGTATCAAAATGAAATCATGTGTTTTCTATGCAGTTATAATTTTTAATAACGGTTATTAAAAATGATTACAGCGATGGCAAAAGTCGAATTCTTGCAAAAGCTTCTGGTTCGTCCCCATAGCCGAGCGTGTGGTCTCGCGGCGGCAGGTCGTCTGCGGCAATGAGTACGACAACGAGCTTGCGCAGTTCGCTCTCAAACCACACTTGCAGCTGCGCGCGCGCCGGCTGGCGCTCCCGCATGCGCTCAGCGCGGTCTTGTTCCTACACACACATACACAAACGCACGTCAGCCTACTGTCATGTGTAAAGAGTAAATAGCTGTAGCACCATGCAACTCAAAGCTATTGTTTTAATTTTTTGGTGTCGTGTAGGTACGACGTTTTTGTAGCAGAACATACCAATTGATGGCTTGTAAGTTGTTACTTGTAGCCAAACATTAAGGTTGCATAGTTTACAACTCAGTATAAGTAACTACTAGACATAAAGGGTCACTTCCGAAAGGCATAAAATTTAATAAAATAAGAATGTTTCCAAGACTCTGTATGCAAATCTAATTGAGTTAACTTTCGGGAAAGGCATTGCATTTTATGAAACATCATGCAGCAACCATCAGCTATATTATAATTACGAGTCTGATCAGCGGGAGATGCACTCGTCTCTCTTCAAGTGTGTGCAGTAAGTAGCAATGCAATCATGTCACCATTCAAGTAATCATATTTAAAATATACTCGTGAATGTTATATTTTTCACTTGCAAGTATGTATTATGTTAAAGTTAACATGCTTCGGGCTGAGGCATTTCTATCAAACACAAAGTAATTAATAAAATCGAATGCTCCCATCCGCCATGCAGTAAGCTGTATCATGCTGATACCGATTCCACAAGCTGCATGTGCCTACACACCTACGTCTGTTAGCTCAAACATATTGGGATGATCTCTATGGAAACGTGTCATTTAGCCTCTTATATCTAGAGGGAGGTAAAATTGGCATAAGCTTCCTGTAACAACGGAAAACTATTCACACTTGTCTATTTTCAAGTCTACAGTTAAGTAAGTTGACATATTTTGCGCTAAACGCCCAGGTTCTACGGTATTTCTAGAGGTATTTGTAGCTATTAATATTCTTTCTGTAAGTGTACACTCTTCTTATTATTACCTAAAGAAGAAAAAACGTTAGGAAAAAGGCAATCCAGGAGCACCCATGTTTTCTACGTAATTAAACGCATCAGTGCTGAATATAATTTAGATTATTAGTTGATCATTTCATGTCTACTATTAGCAAAATAGACTTACTCCAAGAAAGTGTAGGCCTAGGTACATGACATATTGGTGAAGGTACATTAGAGAAACAAGAGTCGCAGGACATGTGGACGCCTACACGGGGCATGATGGTATGAGTCGTGTTGGGAGCATCATTTACATTCACATTTAGTAACAATCACGGATGAACAAACAAAAGATTCAAGCTTCGACACATACATGTATATGAATCACAATAAACACATTGAACGCGCCACAGAATATCATGATGTTATTTAGCATATAGATGTCTGTAAACACGCATGTATCGTTCGCATCACACACATTGGCATTAGGCTGGACGTCCTGCATGGTGCTTATGTCTAAATCAATATGCACGTATCGACACTGTGCAACGTCATGCATGTCTCAATCAGTAAGTAATATCGTAACAATAAACTACGGTAAGTACGAGCGGAGCGGTATGTACATAGTGTCGCTGTGTCGTTGTCACATGACAGAAGCGTCAGTGCGCGCCTGTCGCTCAAGGTGTTCCAGTGCTGTATACCGTGCTGCCACCACTCCAAGCTCCTAACAGCTGCGGCGTCTCTCCACAAAGTGCGGCATCACACTACTCTAAGTCAACAGCAAGACTCGGTAACAGACACTTGATGCGCAATATATGAGACGGTACAAACGCAAGTGCGGCCGCCGCGGAGCTCTCGCCGGCTGCCGCTGCCTTCGCGCCACTCTCATCACCACACTTCGTTTCTTATCTTGCACCGCGAACTCAAGTCACACGCGTTTCGTTTAGGAGCATGTTTGGATTGTCTGTGCGGGTTTGCCTAATTCGTGGTGCTCGAGTAATGGAGTAGTACAGAGTCTGTATTCACTGGCTAAGCTGTAAGCAGCGGCGTTACTACTCGTAGCTTCACTACGTAATTTCGTTTCCAGTAGATAATGAACACTAATCATCCACGGTATCGTATAGATGATCCCTATTCTACCATCGAACACTAAGTCTGTATGTAGCGTGTGTCTACACTTACTGATAGTAAAGGCATTCATGGTAATTTGTCTTAATGTCGATCGTGCCCTACGAGTAACTCCGTCCGGGGCCGCCGTTGGCGACATTATGAAATTGGTCGGGTGATAGAAAAAATAAAAATCTGAAAATAAGTAGTAGCATTTTTTCACACACTTCACTTAGGATTAATCATTATATAAACGATAACGTTTAACGAATATAGTTAACAAAGAAACTTAAAGTATACGTAGGTGTATAAATATTTCGAGTAAACAAACAAGAGTTCCCTCTCTCTAAATAGTAAAGGTTAACAAAGTTAAAGTACTTCTACAGTCGTAAATAGAATTACTAATCTCTTACAACTAGTCTAACGTGGAAGATGTTCAACTGATTAGTGCTACAGTATCACAGCAGACCGACCGAGAGCAGCCCTCTCTCTGACTGTACTCTGCTCTCAACACGTCAACACTTCGACAAGTCAACACAACTCACAACTCCCATACAAACAACTTGTTATTACGTTACATTGTATATGCTCGTACAACAGTAATGTTTCAGTGTTGGCAGAGAACGACTCGGGCTGTAGTGCTGCGACATAGCACGACATCGCCGACTCATCTGGCCTCAACAGTATCGGGAAGAGTGCGTCAGCGGTAAACAAACTTACGAACAGCCAACTTTACCTCGTCGTAACATTTTGTGATATGGTTAATATAATTTATAATTTACTTTAGTATTTATACATAAAACTCTGCGTAGTAATACAACTAAATATAGTCTTCCAAGTTTATAAATTTATAAATATATTGCAGTAAAGAGGGACTTGTTACCTCGTGGGACGTGTCCCGCGCGATATAACAGGAGCGAGTTTTCTTACGCTAGCGGTAGGTGAGAGTAAATGAGACACACAAGTATGTTTGTTAATATTATGGTCTCGCAGTAAGCGAGGGCCACGCCGCGCTGGGCGCGAGTGCGCTGATGCGCGAGTAGTGAACATGATGTATAACAGATACAAAAGGGTCGTTGTATATCGCGACAGTAACAATGAGTGATCCGACAAGCGCAGAGGAGCAGGCACCGAGTGACAGTCTCTACGAGAATTCATGGAGCGAGCGATCCGGCTCAATGTCTCATGGGTTCACAACACATATTTTACAATTAAAGCCTATGTATGGGTATTATACCGGGGTTTTCGGCAATTTCCGTCGTGTCGGCGATGATGGCGATTTGTCCGTTTCCGGTTCTGTGAAAAACAACGTGCATTACACCACCACTGACTCAACCAGAATAGTTCGTTTATAATATTGTTGTGTATTGTTTTATAATAAAGCAAAAATGGCGGCGGATCAACGTTCAATGATAAGAAAAATGGCAATATTTATATTATAAAGAAGATAATCAAGAGATTATATCCGCCGCCATTGAGTAATATACCTAATGTTAATAAATATAATAAATATTACCTACCGTATAAAAAGCAGAAGAAAAATCAAAGTGCGATAGTCATCATTGATACAAAAGTGCTTTCAAATAAAATACTGAAAGAAGATTTGAACAATAGCTGTGAAAGACAGAAAAAACATCATGAAAGATAGGAAAATACATTTGAAAAAATAACTGTGATAAACTACCTATTATTATCTTATTTTGATATCTAAAGTTTTTACATCATATCGTGTAAAAAGTGTTGCATTTGTAAATTTTACCCAATTGACTTGGCAACCAATGCGGATCATCCGATGTAAACCTTAATATTTGTCCTTTACTATCCATTGAAGCGAGTAAAGCTTACAGTTGCAACTTAGTGTCCCAATAGTGTCATTTATGAAAGTTGAAATTAGGCATACGGCCGGTCGTAAAATTATAAGCTGAACCTATTTTCAGTACGAATGAAGGTGAAGTGGTGATAGTGTAGTGTTGGTTGGTGGTGGTGGGTTACCGTATAGCGCGTGGTGGTGCATGGGCGGCTGCGCGGGCGGCGGCGGCGCGTCGTCCAGCTGCGGCGCGGGCTCCACCAGCAGCTCCACGCTGTCGCCGCCGCGCTCCAGCACCGCGCATACTTCCTCGAAGCTGCGCTCCGTCAGCGGCACCCCACCCCACTCCAGCACCTGCACGCACCACAACGATACATCATTCAATATCCACTCGGCAACTGAACGTTGCGTTAGTTGAGCTAATTGGGGCTTTCACCAGACCACAGCAGATCTCAATTAGAAGAAAACATTATGCAATTTGTTATAGACGTAAGAGTTATTTGACTAACTTGACATCACTGTGCCGTACCAATTCAACGGCAACTATGATATGCAGAGGTGCAAATTGCATTTAAATTGAATAAATATAACATTAATGCACGTTGCTATTAGTCAAATATGGCTACAGTTATCACCACGTTATTTATTAATTGGTTACAAAGATCCTGAAATACTAAGGTGTAATGTCTTGTTACTTTATCTCCCTGCTGCAGGCCAGCGAGATCGGCGGGGCCGCCGGGCACGGTCCACACGATGACGGCCTCGCGGCGCCCGCTCGCGTCCGGCTTGCCGCCCACCACGCGCATGCCGAAGCCACGCGCTGCAGTCATAAACATTCGCAAATATACTCGCCACAAACTATCTGTTCATTATTATAAGTAGGGTCAACCAGGGTAAGAGGAAACAAAGTTAATTGGAAACATGTCTTATTATTCTTTTATTATGTTATACGCACACAGCGAACAACGTGAAGTGGAACGCTAATTTGATTCAATATCTAAGTAATGGTATGCATTTTCTAATTTATCAGTGTTTACATTCCCAGGGCGATAATATAATAGTGAAATTATAAGCGAGTCCATTTTTAACCCACTTCATAATATTATCTAGTTTCTATTTTGAGTAAAGGAATAACTTTTATTAGGAACTAAATTACTGGGTTAAAGACGCCATGTGGGATATAAAGCGATAATGATAAGTTTCTTTTAGCACTGTTGTATTGCATAAATGTAAATCTTTCAATACCTACTATATTACAATAGAACCCATTAAAGTAGAGCTACATACACCGATGACCCTTGTCGTTGGGGTCGCGACGCAGGGAGACGCGGCGCGGCGTGCGGTCGTCCACGTCGTGGATGACGATCTTGATGGCCTCGGCGTCCACGGACATCTGGCGCGCGGCGGCCGCGGCGGCGGCGGCGGCGGACGCCACGCTCACGCACTCTGAAGACAACTCCCCGCGAGAGGTGAGCGCCGCCATCGCACTCAGCGCTCCCGTGCGCTGCTGCAGAGCCGCAATGTCTGGCCTACACAATCACAAACATAAAATTTAGTACAGTTTATTGCTGTGTGCTGGCTTCCTGTAATTCGCATTTAAATGTGTAATCGTCATCATCTTCAGCCACAAGCATTGCACAGTTGAGAATAGGTCTTCAATACGTTGGAAAACAGTTGTACGTTGGGTATGAATAGTTAGTTTTAAGCCCATTGGAGTAATAGTATGAGTCCGGGATCTGTATCTCTAGAAGTGAAATGACAGTAATAGGATGTTCATTGTTGTTGTTGGATGTTCATTTTGTAGGTGTGTGATGAGTTACTGACAGCTGGCTGCCGCGGCGGCGGATGGGTCTGTCCTCGTCGACGCTGAGGCCGGCGATCTGCGGCGCGGAGTCGGCGTCGTCGGCGGGCGGGCGGTACGAGCTGCGCCGCGACCCCGCGCCCGCCACTACGTCCACCGCCGACGCTCTTTAGCACAGGGTCAGAAGTCAGAAAATTGTTACCACAGTCATCATATTGTTAAACAAGTGTGAATTATTTTGTAAATTTGTGATGCAATCTTCGATCAATGCAAATATATGCAATGATGATTCAAACTGATATCAGAACATTCTAACAGTGCAACAGAACAAGTCAACATCTGTAAAATATAATTCGGGTGAACAGACTCAGACAGACAGAAGCGGATCTGACCATTCTATATAAAAATGTAGTTTTATAAAAAATCACGTGGATTAAAAGCGAAAAACAATGGATCAACAAACAAAAATTTATATAAAGTTTAATGCATAGTGGATGTATGTGCGCACCTCCTGGACATGGGCGGCGGCGCGCCGAGTGCGGGCTGATGGCCGCCGAGTGTGGGCTGGTGCGCGGGCGAGTGTTGCTGCTGGTCCTCGTCGCAGGAGCGCTGGCGTGGCGCGCGTACGGAGCGCCTGCGAGCCGGCGCCACCGCGCTCGCGCGCCGCGACTCCACCGACGGCGTCGTGCTGCCGCCGCCCTTTAACTGCCGCCGCGGGCAGCGTGGTTACAATACCATACTCTCACACATTTACTAGTCTCGACATAGCAACATCCATTTGTCTAACATTGTGAATACATGTCTATAGACTGTAAATCGTTAGATCCTGGATTATATACTTAGATCGGGAAATAGATAATGTAAAAAAACTCATGTGCGTTGCCCAAAACTAGAGTTGGTTCAGGGCATAGCATCACACTTTAGGTCAGAAATAAGCTCGGCAGCTCTACCTATGTATTAGCAATTTTATAAAACCTACTCTAACTTTTTAGACGGCTGACAATACTTTGTAGGGTTTACTTAGTACTTACTATCCACTAACACTTTACTACAGTATTAGTGCGAGTATACGACGCTTATAGTATAAAAAGTGTTTTGTTTCAGCGCACTCAATATGCTCAACGAATAGAAGTCTTGCAAAGTTTGAACATTGTGACCCGTATTAGACATCAACATTATGCGGGTACTCACTGCAGTGAAAAATTTGAAAAGAAAAGTTAAACAAGTGGCTACATTTCCTCGATAAGTACTATGAAATAGTCTGAGAACGAATCGCTTTGTTTTGTTAAATCTTTTTTAACAGGCGGCCTGCGAGTTGAGCCATTTAATTCGTAAGGTTGTTTGTTTTGTGCCCTTTAAAGCCTGACTGCTGACACTGTATAAAAACCTTTTTGCCTCGTTTTTTGTGGGCCACAACTGTAGGGTAAATATTAGTTTTCATGTTGAAAGCACATACTTTGTGAATATATTTTTGGCTTATGTTATTTTTATCCATTAAATTATTCCAAGGCTTCTACAAATACATCGACTCCTATATGTTAAAATACATAGTTATTGGCAAGTAGGTATTTTATTTAAGTAAAATGCAAACTTATAAATTCAATTATGTATATAAAAATGGTTGAATGCGTTGAGTTATTACATACATACATAAACTTACGCCTTTTTCCCAGAAGGGGTAGGCAGAGGTGCTATAAGGATACACACTCACATTTTGCCTTGTATGTTCCATCCCACGATGTTATAGGCGGAGCCTATTGCTGTATCGGGCACATATTCCTGACTCCGGGATTATAATGAATAAAATATTACATTGGCCGACCCGTGATTCAAACCCGAGACCTCGGCTTTGTGATCGTACCGTACTACAACTACGCGACCGAGGCAGTCGTTGAGTAATTCGAAGCAGTTTTTCAGTACTTACGTTTAGAGATGGTTATGTTTTCTAAGTTTAATATCCAAAATAGAGGAGGGGGTTACAAGTAAGATATTACCTTTTCAAGTTCCTTGAGCGAGGCTGGGGAGACGTCGGAGTGTCGGCGTAGCTCGGGGGAGCGCGGGGGCGCGAGGCCGGCGCCCGCGCTGCTGCTGCCGAGGCGCGCTTCCGAGTGGCGCCGCTGCAGCGCCTCCAGCACCGGCACCTCCAGCAGCGAGTCCGTGGAGTCCTGCGCCGCCGGCGGCAGCCGCGGACCTGCCTTGCGCCGACACACCGAGCACCGCCATGAGCTCTGCAACATACATATGAATTACTCATTATCACAAAAAAGTTATAAGTGAAAATTGGTTGAATAATACAAAAACTTCATAAATCATATTGTCTAGAAGCAGTAGTAATTTTCTTTTCGTAGAATTAAAGTTCAAATGAATTCCTATATTATACGTTGCTATCTTTTGAAAACAAATATATAATAAATATGTTGGTTAGATGTCCTGCCTTCGTGTAAATATTATATGTTACCGCTTCGTCATCGCTGGCGGGCTTGGAGTAGGAGGAGCAGTCCTCGCAGACGCGGTGCTGGCAGCCGTTGCACACGTGGAACACCTCGCCCGGCTTCAGCGCCTTCAGGCACACGCGGCACGCGCCCGCGCGCGACGGCGCCTTGCCCGCCTCACTACACACCATCACATATCCAGTACCATTTACTTTACCAAGTATGGCATGTATTTATTTAAAAGGAGCGTAAATAAACTTATTTATAAAATGCCTAACATTTTTAAATTGAAAAGGTAGTTTTTTGTAGGACTACGTATTAGTTATTATGTATTTATAATTGTATAAAGAAACGGTAAGACGCTTGTAAATCATATGAAGAATAAAATCATCCAGCTCACATATATCCCACTACAAGCCATAGGCAATCTCAACAATAAAAAAAGGTAAGGCCATAGCCCACCAAGATGGCCTAGTGCGAGATGGCGGTCTCAACATACAATAAACATTGTGTTTTCTTTTACCGATAAAGTGCCATTAAACTTCCAAACACACATGACTCCGATAAGTCAAAACTACGCTTTAGGAATAAAATCTGCGACCACCATTTCAGTATCCACGTTAGGGCCGTTACGAACAGAGTACTATATTAACATACAAACGCTAATATAGCACTCAGCCATGAAAGGACTACGGGATATAAGGACAGACTACACTTCTGTCACGTAGCAGTACGATATGTAAACACAATCTGGAATCTTCATTTGTTAATAATCTAGAATCTACACAGGTTAATAGCAATTACGACACACTTAAATAATGTAAAATAATTATATGAAAATATAAAAATACCGTTCAGTCTTAGCCGGCTGCGTAGCGGCGGGGGGAGCGGGTGTGGGCGCCGGCGCTGGTGTCGGCTCTACGACGGGCTCGTTCGATCTTGGACCCAATTTTGTAACTAAATATATAAGGGTCACGTCAGCAATACAACATTAAAGGCATTCCCAAACTTAAATAGTTTAACCCTAAACAACAGTTAACCGTAATACACTGAGCTGTTTTGCAAACTAATAGAGTCGGGTACATTAACCGCGCCGATCATGCCCCAAGTTATTCATTTTCAAGTTATACGCGGTTCATTGTTATGAAATACCAAATCGGAACGAAATGAAGAGAATTCAAATAAGTCTGGAGTTAGTGTCTACCTTCTGGGAAGGAATCTGCTAACAATGCGTGCCGATGCCTCGCCCCGAACCTGCCCCCGTTAGATCCCGCGGGAGCGTCGTAACTTGCGATATTCACTATGAATATTGAGGAATTATCATAAATTCCGTACCAAACTTCGCTCAGGTGCTGTCAGATGCCTCACACATTTTGGTCTCACGTTCGGGATGAAAAATTGAGCTAGATCATAACTGTGAAAATCTAGAATAAACTAATATCTCGATATAAGGATTATAGTGCAATTAGAAACTTTAATTAATATTGTAAGTTTATACACTTAATATTACAAGCTATTTATGACAGAAAGTTTTCAGGGTAATTAATTATAATTTATTTTATACGTCTTACATTAGAACTCCCAAGAGTCGTGAGTAAAGATTAAAGCAACCTTCAGCAAATACACAAGAAACTTTGAACTGATGTTCGAAGTTGTACGTATACCTTAGTGAGACATGAACAGAAGAAATATTGTTATTATCTATACAACTCGCGTATCGAAATTATTTTACGTGAACAAGGATCGCGATTTTTATTTAGAAAGTTGCCAATTCTGGAAACGCCCGTCCATTCGTAATCATGACATGGCTACATTTTTGCTCATTCATCTCCATAAGCGATTTTTTTCCCCTCGAGGTGATGAATGGATATTGTTTAGGCATGAGAGATGTTACGAAGATAGGCACCGCTTTCGATTCAATAGGCCGAAGCCCGAATGTTTATTTTGCATTGTGTTAGGGTTGACACGCGTAGTACCCGCGAGCTGCTCTGAATAATACGACTTCAGATAACGTGCTGATTTATGTTTTTCGTAATTTTACACGGAGGTACGCCTATACAGGCATGATTGATAGATACTACACAATAACAGGGAAGTATATTATTATTATTTATTTTTCGCTTAAACTCAGGTGGGAAAATTAAATTATTACTATTGTTGGTCATGAATCATAATCAATCAATAATCGAAAAACTGATTATACTTAGGTTCTATTATAAGAATAGAGTCGAGGTGTAGGAAAAGTCAATAGTTGTTAAGTGCGGCTAATATTCAAGCATTTCCTACGCACAGTTTAGTTATTACATAACTTGGGGCTGTCGGTTATGTACCTTGTCGAGAAGTCTGACAATTTATTTACCTCTGGCATTATTAGTGTTGTTGTGAGATGTTACAATGTTAATATGGCTTATAAAGTGAAACTTTGGGGAAGTAAACTTTTCGCTAATTAAACTACATTAAATAACGAAGCTCGCGAGCTTCACCGGTGCGCTCCAGCTACACCCAAGTATTTCGTAAATATGCGCCAATGTAACTGTCGTTTGTTTTTATATCATTTGTGATATGATGTTTGTACAGTTTTGTGCTGACTTTGAAATAATTACTTATAATTCAGCCGTTTCGCATGTTAGTCTCATTATGTCGTTATTATTATATTTTTATTTACCATTATACCAAAAATTTTACTATACCTTTGTCTTGAGCAGTAAGAAGGGAAGATGAGAGCGTTTGTCGGAGTTTTCCAAATGTCCCTGGCGACTCGATCTGTCCAGTAACCGCGTTCGGGCTCTCCTCCGTCGCCACCATCTGGATAAAACAGGCAACAACATAATGTTACGTACCGTGTCATTACTTTTGAATTACTTTTGAGTTCCTAACTTAATACACCTGAAATTACAATCAGGTACAATCACGACACACAGCAGAGAAACGAATCACTTCATAAAAATCACAGGTAATTGAAAAAAAACTTAATACACAATGATTTATAATAGACACAGTATATATATTGTATATTTGCTATAGTAAACGTGGATTTGATAATAAAAACGTACTGAATTTCTGATCTCAATAAAAACACTTGGCGATGAAGAAAACCCATGTCGTGGAAAGCGACGCCGCGGAGCGATAAAATTCTTCATACAAAAATAACGACTCGGTAATACTGCCGTAAATTTTATGGAGAGCAACAGATGGAGAATGAAATACATCAGAAACGGGAAAATCGATATTGTCCTCCGAACTCGACTTTGGTGTTTTCATTGGTTCGCTGCGAAGTTAGCCACCTCAAACTTTCCTTGGACTATACAACATTGAACTATAACAGGCTTTTTATGTAGGCACTTAACGAGGGGACGCACTACTATGTTGTTTTTAATTATGTTTATAAATCCAGAGTCAACAATACATGTTCTATTTCATAATACTCACTCACACACTGCCATGGGGCTGGTTGTTGTGTATTTTCATAAAGAGCAGTGCGTTTCAGTATCAACAGTTTTAAGGCAAAATAAAAAATGCGGTATTATCCGCGGTAGGAGCGGTGTAATTCTCTGACAAAGCCTTCCCGGAACGGATGTACTAAAACGTTTGTATGAAGATTGAGCACAAGAAAGTTATAAAGGCACAAAGGTATACGAGCGGAGTATGGATGGTATTATTCCTATTATTCCTCAACCCGTACACAGTCGATAGTTTAGTTAAAAAGGTTTTAAAGTGATTGATAAAACGCTTATATTTATGTAGGCGCGAGGGTAGAATTAAGTTCACAAAGAAGACTCTTGTTGAACAGTGTTCATGAATATTGTATCAGAATGGGCACCATCAGAGCCCTTAGGGAGCGTGTTGGACCGCGACTGACCTCAGCTTCCTTTATACTCACGTTATTGGATTTGCAACTGAAACACTAGTGGCTTTTATATTCCGCCGGCGTAAGAATCATTTAATGTTTATGCGTGGTATTTAAATATATCCTACAAAGCACTATAAAGAATGCACAGATATTGTTCACAGATTTTAATCACCTACGCAAAGGAAATGGCTTATATGTTTGTTTAACAATTTCTGGTTGTACGTATTTCCGAGGCGTTTTACTTCTTAGTATGATTTATTATCGGTGTAGTTTATTTATTTAAGTACTTGTAACATTATGTTGCAACATTTTGGCTTTAGTGGTGATTTCTGGTCCATTCATTTTTAATATTTTTCATTCTTCTTAGGCTGTTGGTTTGATATGAATAGGTCTGAACTATGCCCTAATCGTATCTATTATCTAATAAAGCAATAGTGGTTAAAAGTAGTTAGTAAGTAGTCGTAGCAACAGTGATTAAAGGCTTTCGTTTTCTTTTAACATAATAATAGTGAGTTCTATTGTAGACTGTTATTAAACAATTTAATTAAATTCAAATAGAGTGTATTGTACAATAGCAAACCTCATTTTTATGTTAATAACTATCCCCATTTTGAATTACGAAATCCAATTTTCTATAACTATTTTTTTTTTCACATAAGTTATTCGGTACAAAAAATAATGATAAACCTTACATGCATTTTGAAGACATGCATCGTGCATCTCTGTTAAAATGATTTACAGGTAAAGATTTTTGAGATTAAATAGGTCATGAACAAACGATGTTCATGACCCAGTGGTAGGTTGGTGAGAGGCGCGCGGGGGGCACCGCCCCAGGTTGACCCACTTGTTGCCGACACCTATTATTTACATTACAACTCTAATTGCTGTTCGCAAACGTCAGGTGTAAGCCTCTTTATCGCCTCTCTGGGATCAGCCTTTCATAATTCACTGCCGGCCAAAAAATAATCTTGACCGTGGAAATCAAGTGAATTTTATGACTCCCTTTCTACTTGTTGGCACATTTCACAATTCTTTTTATGTAATTTTAGCTCTTGAAGTGGGCTGCGTGAGTGAGCGTTTAATTAAATTTTGAATGACTGTTGAATTCTTTTTTATTTGACGTTTATACGACAATAGGGACGGCAATAATAATACCGGGCGCCTTTCACATGTGTATGTGGACATGGACCGGGCGCGCGCGGTGGTGCGGTGGCGTGGTCGCGGTACCGCGCACGGCTCTGCTGCGGGTATTCAACACGGGAGGAAGGGACAGCACAAAGGAATGTAATTACGCGTCACTGGCACGCGCCCGGATTGCTCTTTATTTTTTATACACATAATATGAATATGTACACTATGCCAATATTTTTTTAACACGCTCGCGTTTAGACAATGCAGACTGTACGCTTTGGTTGACGTCGCAATTTACAGCAGTCAACTGTTCAACAGGAACGCATACACGCGAGACTAATTTAACAATTTCATATTAAAGCAATATATTATACAATTAATTCAACTTGCGGTAGCATTTACTAAAAACTCCATTGAATAAAGAGGAATAAATATACACTACTGATACTGTATGTACCTAATGACTAATAATATTCATTTTTTTTTCTTTATTAGGTCTGCCAACGTTTGTTTACATTAACTCATAAGAATAAAAATACATAGTATGGATATAAAATAAATGTAACAAACAATTATAGGCAAACACAGCATGCGCATAAGAATTAAAAAAAAAGTAACACAATAACAAGTTTAGCACAAATAGAAGAGTTACTTATATAACTAATATCTTATAAATTCAAAATAGTGCAGTATATTATCTAAAACTATAAAAAAAAAACAAAACAAATTATACCAAAACCAGAACCAGAGCAGAAGCCAATGACTATAATGTTTAACATATTATGTTATATATAAAAATATGAGCTAACCAAATATATCCGTTACTAATTACATATATTTAATTTTGACACAGTGTTGAATAAAAAATATTGCGCTGGAACTACCTCTCAGTAGCTTTGAAACGATACATTGCATATGAAAGCAGGGCGCCGTGTAATTTAATTACCTTTCACATTAAAATTAATAGCAGCTGTAGATTTCAATAGGATCATTAAGTACGTGCAACTTTTCAAACATGGATGCGACTCGGTAAACCGTTTCATCACTCATAATTTAGCTGGAGGACGCGAATTGAAAGAGCCAATTTAAACGCACTGAAGTTGTAAAGTAAGGGCGTCTGTTTTTGTAACAACTAAGTTTTTGTATAGCGTGTGATTATATTATAATGATGTTCTTTTTCTATTCTCACATCACAGATCGCAATTCAAATAGAGCATCCATCTGTAAAGGTGGTTACGGCTTGCTCAAAACCGGAAATTCAAAGTCTGAACACGAAACGCGGCATATTGCGTGAGTTACTATGACGGATTATGGACTCCTGCCCACATTGTTTGTTGTCTTAGCGGCTATGATTATTCTGCCACCAGTAGGCACTGCGGGCACACGGGCAGGCGCAGTTGGCAGACGCCAGCTGAAACGAGAGGCCGCGGGTTCGATCCCTGCGCCGAGACAAATATTTGTGATCCACGGCTATTTGTTTCAGTCAGGGTGTTTGTGAGACCGAAGTCTATGGAAGTTTCTGAAACCCACGACACCAGACTCGACCTTAGTGTGGGGTCAGGCCTATGTACGTGACTGTTGGGTGTATGTGTTTATTTATACTTCGCATCGCCCGGGTGAAAATATTTTTTGACACCACACTAAAATATTCTTATTTTCCCCACAAACTTACACACTAATTTTCATTTTTCTTCCCATCTCGTTGTGACCCATCTAGTGGTATCAGCATTCAGCACCAAAGAGGTTTAGGTATTTTTAAGCGTTAAAACAAATTAAATCTGTAGACTGCGTTATTAAAATGGACGTACGACAGAAGCAACGCAAAGAACTTTGTCTAACCTATTTCATCTATCTTAATTCTTAATTCATACGGATAATACAACCACTCTCATTCTCTTAAGGTTCTAAGTTTCAGCCACAGTTCTACAACTTTTCCAAATTGGCAATTCGTAACACGATTGTTTGCATAATATGTATTATGTATTATTTAATCTAGATATTTTTTAAGTGTTTCCAACATTCGTAGGCACTATAGTTAAGATGTTGAAGTTACTTAAAATATTTTTTGTAAGAAATGTTAGTTTAGTATTGTTTCAGTGTCTAATACGTTACAAGGAAGCATTTGCAATTCCGGTTGCAACATTTCTCTGTTTTCTCACTGTTTTTATAGGGAGCGAAGATTTAATGGCAGCCATTAGTCAAGAAAAGTTTTCGTTAGTATCCCCGCGAATTTTACAAATTCAGCAGCATTTATTGTTGCTCAAGATTAATTGAGACGTCGACGCGATCTTGCCGAGCTTAATATTGTGAAATATTGAAGTCAGAAAAGCTTAGTTCATTTTTTATGTCACGTTGCTTCAAATAAATCACTCAAACGTTGTGTGAAGTTGCAAAATTTAGTTCACTAGTGCTTGCATGCATTATGAGTTATTAAGCTACCATTTTTGCTGTCATTTGTCAAATAGAAGTCATGATTGCACGATGCAATTTAGTGGTAGAAACTTGTCTTTATCATTAAATTGCATGTTTCGGCAGTTTATATTTTTGGCTTTGCAAAATATAATTGGTTAAGAAATACGTTTGTTGTTGGGAGAGGGGGTGGAGACATAAAAAGTACGCCGCGGTAACTCCAACTTGTTGTTTGAGGTAACCTAAAGAGGGTCATCTAAGTCGCGTGGCACACGGCGGAGACAAACCGCCCTAACCGATACCCATTCCGCGATGACTGAAAGAGCGCGTTACCCCGTACTTGCTGTGGACAAGCATAACGGCTCAAACAAACAAGTACGTAGGGTCATTTGTGCTCTCCAACTAAATGGGAAAATAATGGCACTGAACCGGGCGGTCACGTTAAAAAAGAGCGCGGTCACTGAGGAATGGTAGCTGGTATCCCGGCCTTGGATTGTTAGGAACCTAGTCTGAGGGCAAGCGTGCTGGACTGCACGACCCTGACACACACACACACACACTTAAAAGTTTTCCTCTCGTTCCAAAAAAGTATATTATAAATCTTTACTAATAATACAAAGATGAAAGATTTGATTGTTTGCTTTCAATAGGCTCTGTATCTATAAACTACTGAACCGATTTAAAAAAATCTTTCAGTATATTGCATTTTCAAAAATAATTGGGATCCTTACTAAAACTCCAATAATTACATTATAGTTATCCCAAGATGTAAAAGAATTACGTATAATATTCTTTACATCGCGTGCGCTGCAAAAACTATAATATGGACTCGAAACTCCAGAGCCTCTAGTTATCTTTATAATGTAACTTTATCAGAGTGCTAATTATCGTATTATAACATTTATTATATGATTACATTACAAGTGGACAAATAACATAGCTAATAAATCACTACTTTTGCTTTTGTGTTAGTATAATTTAAGTGCAATGTCCCCGATATTTTATTTTGAAAAATTTTCGTTCGTTTGTATACAAAAACCAAGGTTTTACTGAAAGAACATTTACTTTATTGAAATCTTTGATCTCAATTCCTGCATCCATACATGGTACCGATTTTGTTTTTGGTTTTTACGTATCTATAGATGAAAAGGTCTGAACACGGTTCAATCAGCGTTTGCCTATTCCTGTTCACTATCGGACACATAGTTCTCAAAATAAACCCGTCGCATCAATCGATAACGCTTTCAATACAGTCTGTCACAGGTTGCGGTCCCTCATAATAGTGTTCTACCTTGTTGACAAAATGTTCTTTTGACCGTGAAGTAATACATTACATACAGTACATTGCGATATAAGATCGAAGTCTTTACCGAGTAGACGGGTTTGGTACCTACGTTTGTAAGCCTTTTATCCACGCTAGCGAAAGCGTCGAGGCCTAAATAGTATAATTTGGACGGGATACGCATCGGTACCTATATTACATTAGCCTACGACATTGTCAGAGGGATGAAGTCGTCCCCTTCGAAACCTCCGAAATTTATGCTTAGTTCAGCGGTGATAACGTGAAATACTGGGTTATTTTTTGTAATAACATATTACTCGTATTATGCAAGTACAATGCACATAATATAAATGTGACTTACATAATATGTAGATCACGAGAATTGGTAGGTGCCAATTCCGATGATTAAAAGAGTAATCAATAATAACATATTTATTGAAACCTTAATCATTTAACGAACATAAGTATTTTTACTTTAGTAGTATGTCTAACGAAAATAGAATATATACCTGCCAAATGAGTTAAATATTCGTAATACCTTCCCACGTAAATTGTTGTTCGTACCTAGAACTCAAAATTACCAGGAAAACCCGATAGTTTCACAAGGCTTAAAAATAGAAAGAATGTACATTCATTTACCTGGAAATGGCACAGGTCACAGTAAAATCAATACCCGTTTTCCATTCGTTCTGTTATTAAAACTCATTAATAGCGAGTAAATCCAAATAAATTAATATCTTTGCGGTACGAATTCACCGGATTAGGGTACGTGCATCAAAAGCAAATTATGTGTTATGTAATGCGGTTCATTGTTTTGTTCGGTTAATGAGCATTGATGAGATATCAGTCCAATTTATATTTGGTATAGATATAAAGTTTAAAACTAAGTGTAAGTTGTGAGACATAATTTGTATAAAGATCAAATCCTTTTCAGCTCTTTGAATCACAAACCCTACGCCAGCATACTGACTAAAAACCCCTCGGTGACCGTCACAAGGATT
The DNA here is from genome assembly GCA_949752805.1 of Deilephila elpenor. Lineage (NCBI taxonomy): Eukaryota > Metazoa > Arthropoda > Insecta > Lepidoptera > Sphingidae > Deilephila > Deilephila elpenor. The sequence continues at coordinate 7,338,421 of OX457107.1, read as the reverse complement.
ATGGGCGTCACCGGACATCTCAGGGCGAAAACCGCCCGGATTTAAGTCTGAAGAATCGCCCAACGCAAAACCATTGCTGGCCCTTCTAATTGTGGGTGCACGGATGTCCCTCACTTACAACTATTTATGAAGGACCGTTCAACATTTTTTGGGCGTCCATGACAGATGCGAGGCAGCGCGCTCTATTGCCTATCTCGGCAGTATTCCCAGCGTTCCCGTGACCCCTTTAGGTCGCTTCTTACGACGGCCAGGGGATACCATGAAGGAATTCTTACTCTCCCTAACCACAGAGTGGTTTAACAAAGCGTCTACGACCCAAATGTTGTAAATGGCCATATGCGCTGGTAATAACTTATCATTATCTAAAATACATCTTTATCAAATTAGAAATTAAAAACGAAAAGTCTTTATTTTCAAATAAACAATGGATATAAGAATGTTGAAGGCGTTATCAAATTGGGCATTGTCCGTTTCTTGAGGAAACAGTTAGTTATTTTTTATATCAAGTCAGTGGTTTAATAATATCAATAATATTTGGTTACTTACTAGACCTATGGGTTGAAAATAAAATATCAAGATACAAAAGCTGTAAATACGAAACTTATTTGCTGTAACGTTAATGTATAGACCAAAGGGAACATCTCATTTGTCACAGGCTTCAAAATTGGGAGGTTCTTTGCTATGTCTATATCTTCGTAATGAGTCTATAGAATAAACCAGCCTTTTGATTTTTATAAATCTATGCATAAATGATGAATTTCTTCCAGACAAATAATTCAAGCTCTGTACTCTCTGATTAATTATATGTTGTGCTCTTATTCTGTTATCGCACACTGTATCAGCCCATATATACGTCCCACTGCTGGGCACTCTACAATCGAGAGAATCGATTGAGAGTGGTTAGGCCATATAGTCCACCACGCTGGCCTAGTGCGGGTTGGCGGACTTACATACCGTAGAAATTCTTTAAAATCGCTACGGTATGCAGGTTTCCTCACGATGTTTTCCTTCACCGTTAAAGTGCGTGGTGATTGACTATCAATACACACATAACTCCGAAAAGTCAGAGGTGTGCCCTGGGATTTGAACCCGCGCCCACCGTGAACATGTAGGCAGTCGCGTCTGGTCCGTTACCAACAAGCCACCACGCACGTAATTAAAATTATTAATTTGCTGCGCGCAAATGCGTAATTAATTATGAATAATATAATTTAATAAATAAAACAAAATACAGCTATCCTGGAAGTTTTGTTGGGTTCAAATGTCGATTTGCCGATCGTTGTTCACATGTGCCATGTGCCATTCGATCATATACATCATTAAAAATAATTAAGCAGCAAAGGAAATTTATTACATGTATCATTATTTACCATTTCGTAAAATGAAAAATAATTACCTGTCGCACGCTTTTAATTAGAATCAAAATTGGAATCATAAACACGGGAAGACCCTCGGTAGCACTTGATTGAAGTCCGATATTAACCGATTAAAAAATAATTTAATGTACGTTGCTTCTGGTAGCGACCGCGTTACCCTGTGTTCATGTACACATGTGTTACATATGGCGCACTGCACACAAAAGCCGAAACAGATTTGGAACAAATATATGTGTTTCGTCTGGAATTGTATTTGTACACCTCATAACGCGTTAGCATTTAAATGGAAATATTCGTGAACCGTTTATAATGTATCTGCCTGGCGCTGCTATTACAGAATTTGTATATTATATTGTAATGCCTAATACCTGTAATGATTTCCTTATATATACATTTTATTTTCATTTTTTTTTAAATCACTGCTACTGTATAAAAAAATTAAATGTACATTACTTTTCACTGGCAGTGTGTTAGAATACAATGTCTCCTGAAGAAACTGCACAAAAGTACACAATTTGTTAAGCTAAAGGAATTATACTTGTGTGTTTGTTGTGTATTTGAATTGTGATATTTTTCTATGCTCTGATTTTCAAACAACTGCGATTTCTTACTTTCTTACTAGAATCTTATCCACCAAAGAAAATAAGTAAATACCGTACTGTAATAATATTATTCAATTTATTTCGCGGATATGTATTCGTATAATGCAAGTGCTTACTACCGGTTAAAACCGTTGCAATGTAAATTCTTTTGATTTTTGCAAGGAACCAGGCAGCTTTTTCATGACGTTGCTTAATAGTGTCAAAATTTTTAAGCCTGTGTCTACATTCGCGACAGTTTTATTTTTGTTGCATGGGACATATATTCCATGCATAGCTTTTGTTCGTCGACTGCAAGCCGAGGGGGGATTACACTACTGTGCGTTGATCATAAAAGATTTCTCATATTTACATACGCAGGCAGGTTGGTGAGTACAGTAGCCCTCTGACTAGTGGCGCCTACATTATTTATCAGCGCAGTATATTGAATGAAATGGGTTTAGATATTAGGTATTCTTCAAGCTTATCGCTTTTTGTGAAGTTATATTAGTTATTTAGCTGGTTTTTATAAAAATACAAATAATTGGCACGAGAAAGCTTAAAATATATTTTTATTTTTGTCGATATAAAAACTTTATTGAGACTTTTGAAACATTAACTTATGATGAACTGCTTCTTTATCAAATAAAACCTAAAACCGGAGGTAACATGTTTTTTAAAACGAAACCTTGAAAAAAAATCACCTGGGAATCGAATTTCACGATTAATAAAACAGGCTCATTATAAGTAGAACAATGAGTATGTTAAATACACGTTTCTGGATAAATAATAGATCTTGAAAATAAGTATTTTGCGCGTAGTTTTATTTATTAGGCTTTATCCAAACATCAAAGCGTCGCGATTGAAAATAGCTTTGAAAACTTGTCGATACGCGTCATACTTTGAAATAGCATTTACTTGGGCAATAGGGACTAGGGTCGTCGGGTCGTCTCAAATCGTCTGCTAGCTAGTTAGTACATTCCACTGCTCTATCACAAAGGAAACGTTGGTGCCTTTTAATATAAAAAAAATAGTAGTAAATACTTTTTAGTGCGTGTGTACAGAGCCTTAATAAAATGAAATTATACGTTCATGATTTTATGTACCTAAAATTTCAAAGTGGTAGTCTTCCGTTGAAAGAGTTGCTTTAATATGCACGCTTTGATAAGCTACGCCTTTATGCAGTTCGCTGTGTGCTAATAGAGTCGTCAAAGTGGGACGGAGGTACCGAGTGCGGACTCTATTCAATGAACTCGATTTTCCCCGCACCGCTCTGCGCAGCTTTTTCGAGCAATCACCAGGACATTTAAAAAAGAAAAGTAAAAAGAATTAGTAACCTACTTACGATTCCGTAGTGTTTTTTATCTTTATGCAGTTGATGCATTTATGAACGAGCTCGTATATTGGTACGCCCGGAAAATATACCTGCATGGGAGTTTAGTAGTGTTGTAAATAAGTCTTGTTTTGGTAGAACGCAATTGCATGTTATCACTTTTATGCTATATACAGGGTATATCAAGACCGCGACCGAAAACGAAGCCAGGGTGTAGTATTAGTGACTTCAGACACAAAGCAAGTAAAAATTTCGCAAAAAAAATCGACAACTTTTTTTTTGATAAATTTTTACTTATCGTCGTATTTGGGTGATATATACATAGTTTTCATAAAATAATGATGTAAACCTCTTTATTTTAAAACACGCAATGGTACATAAGGGTTTAAATTAGTATTTTCGCAAAAACTAGGTAATTACCACCCAAGCACGATGATTTTTAAAAAATTCTAAAAAAATATCTGTGACTGTTTTGGCAAAAATTTTATTTGCTTCGTGTTTGGGGCCCCTAGAACTACCACCTGGCTTCGTTTTCGGTCGCAGTCTTGATATACCCTGTATATAATGTAGATGGAATAAAGTATATTTAAGTTCATTACGGAGATAAACTTAAGTTGTAAATTCTCTAGCGCTTCCATGTTTCCAAGATTACGTTCAGTCATGAGTCCTAATTATTTCCATTTGACAATGACAGCAGTTACTAAGCTATTCCCGGTTACTCCAAAAGCTGTATGTGGCTGGAATATTCTGATTTAAGAGCGGCCAGTATCACAATTTCTGTGTGTCTACCTATCCGAATCGAAAGCGACAATTACATATTTATGTCAAGATCTGGAATATCATCCCTTGGTGGCAACGTTATAACGTTTATAATGTCCACGCGTGCGTAGCCACCGATATAATATGGAATAGAACTATAAAATAACGAATTAATAGCTTATAATAATGTAAACATCTAGAGAAAATATAATGTCATAAAACTATTTTGACACTTAGGCTATTGTCCGATGTGTGGGCGATCAAGTAAGAGAAAAGGATTTTCAATTTGAAATTTAAGATGTCGGGACCAGTTATATATAATCTTACATTAATTACTATATGTAATAATGTCCTTTTCGTATATTTTTCTACGATGGAAAATTAGCCTAATGGAACTGTGAGGTCGAATATAAACTATTGTATACATCGATTCATTTAACAGGCCATATTATAATGAGTAAATAAATATAAATACTTGCCTACAAATATTTTAATATAGTTCGTATAGTTAATAGAAAAGCATGACGTAATTAGGGCACATGCCTGGCTTATTTTTCTAAGGGGCCATGTTAAACAGGCAGTAGCTTGCCTTGCTATACTCAACATGCATGTGGAATAAGGGCAGGCAGGTATATAAGAGAATCACCGCGCCAGGGAGAATTCACAAAAGTAGTAATAAAATTCGTTGAAAAATTTTATATATTCTCGAAACACATTCTTGTTATTTTTGCTTCTGGAATATTTGTTAAAGCGGAGAATTTTAAAGTCGCGAACAATCTTAGACTGGGATACAAGCAAAATTTCTTACTCACTGAGTTATGTAGATATTGCATTTCTATCCGCCGTCTCTAATCCCTTCAAAGCCGAAATAAGGAATACGATGTATATGTATGTATGTATGTATGTGTTTAGAGCTTATGTAAATGTTCGTCTGCAACATAATACTAACTCCGTCTCACTTTATACGCACATAAATGAAATCCAAGAAACAATTGTCAAGACAGTATCATCTACAGACATTTGCAAATAAATGATACAATTCTACAAGTTCTGTGTGGTCGGAGACTGAAACTCCGAAGAGGAGACTTAAGCTCAAAACACGCTATATGTAGGCCCTTTTCACGATGACGTCGACTATAATTATACTGCAAAAAAAGAAAGCGACATGAATTCTAGAGTTGTAACGTCACCTTGAATCAGTAACAAGCTGTGTCATTAAGTGCGCGGTAATTATAGGAAAGCGTTACTTGTACGACAAGCATTATTGTGGGCGCGGAACTGCGAGCATATTGTTTTGACGAGAAAGAAAGACGTTTCCGCTCGGCGAAGCGTTAATTCACCGCACGGGAAGCGTTAGTGAGGTGCCGCCGATGATGCCGCTTCCACCTGGCACACAGATAAGCACTGCCGGAATATTCACTAAACCCGCGTATAAATTATGTACGTGTATGTACACCTGCTTTAATGATACACGTGCCTCGCAAAATAACATTATCCAAGAGGGTTTCGTTTTCAAGTTGGCTCAGGAAAGGTTATAGCCACTGAAGAGCCGGCACGTTGCCTATTGTGGGCTATTGTACCTTCTACATCGGACACCCCTGACCGTTATCGACTTCCACTTCCCTTTCAATGTGTTATCACAATTTATATAATATTGGTAGGTGGATGTATTACAGGCAGTTTCAGAAATGCAGTCTAAATAATCAGCAATTTAATCAAATTAGATAGGATATGTTTACCAACTGGTTTAATTAGTGTTTGACAAATGAAGTAATAAACGAAATAAAATTGAATATACATTTTGCATAAAAGGTGTTGAAACTATATTTATTGAATTTGTTAATCTAGGTAACCGATGATTGACGTAAGTAACTTCGACACAGCACAGTCCAATTACGCCAATGGATGGTTGAAATGTATTTTTGGAACATTCGGATTCCCGGTAGGTATTATACAGAGGCATCGATAGCTTGTTTGGAATTGTGATGGATGACTGCAATATTCACGTTTTAAACCTTTTTACGTAGTTAAATTGTATACGGTATTAAAGTATACAATAGATTGTATTTTTTTTCAACATTATAATACCTGTTCAACTTCCAGTCGTGTTAACAATTCGTGTTATAAACAAATCCTGTTTTTGCTACTAATAGGCGTTTAGAAACATGGAAAAAAATTAAATTATGCCGGGCATGTTGCCTGTATAGCACTTTAATTTCAGTCAAAGCAGCAACTACCGCGAAGAATTTTAATTAAGGCGTAGCGCTGTAATAAAATCAAAACTGAAATTCGCATAGTACGCAGATGGTGTTACTTTTCATTAAAAAATACCTATTTACCTATTAACCACAGCCAAATATGCTGTTAAACTACTGCCATGTCGTGTTGTATGTTTTACTAGATATTATAATAATTGGTTCAGTTAATTAAAAATATTTTAATACTGCTACGATATTTTTATCTTGATCACGGTTTGTATGAATTTTATTTGTTTTGTTTTACAATTGACAAAGAAATTTGAAATTAAATGTCTCAGTAATCACAAAACCCTAAAAAATGACACAACCGAAATATTTTACTCATAAAATTGGAGGAGAATATGTTTAGCAATGCTGATCATAGAATATATTATGCATGAGCCTTACCTTCTTCATAAAGGACATCACATTTGAAGGCAGCATGGTGGCGCTTTCTGATACAACTGCACTATCACAATCACATCATCACACCACTGGACACCACATTTGCAGGCACGCTAGTTTAATCAGGAATCAAAATGTTATCACCAAAACACAACATTTTAAAAAAATGTTTATCACTTTATGTAAGCTCAAATTTATATCAAAAAGCACTTCCGCAAATGTACCTGAAAAAGAACAAAACAATATTACTGCACGTTATAAACAGAAATAAAAAGTAATAACTGGAAATAATACTAATAGGATACCTATCGGGGTGCATCGGAAAACTCGTCCGCCCAGTCGGGGAAACCGGGAGAGAATGAGGCTATATAGTTCAAGAGCTTAGCGTTCAACAGGTTTCCACGCTATTGTTAGAAATGAATCTTTCTCTGTTAATAGGATACTTTAAGTAATCAAATTGATAAATATCTATAACTACTTAGAGGTACCTACTTTATTACCTATGTACTTATATATTTATTTGACAACAAGCTTTGACTGCAACATTTATAATAAGAGCAGATTATAAGATATTTTTCTTTAAAGTATTTCTAAGAACCGATAATAAAGGCGTGTTGTGATACTTAAGGGGGTGGTTAACGGTCCTTAAGCTCATCTCAAGAGTCTCGAATGTGATCACAGACTAACAAGTACCGGTGTAGTATGATTTCCACGTAGACAGGGAACGTAAAGGTCATGAGAGACTTCAATGAAATTAGCAACCTTCGACCACATAATGCTTAGGTTAATATCTAGGCGTAGGCACGCTAGATAATAGCCTCAGTGGCGCAGTTGATTAAGACGCCTTCTGGGAAACGTGAAATCGAAGTTTCGGTCCCCGTAAATAGTAGGTCGATGGCGCTTTTAGCAATTGGTCTGTATTACTCAAAAATTTACCGTCATGCTTTGGTTATGACGATTTTAAAGAAAGAAAATCAATCTAGGGGTAGGACTTATTAATCTCTTTAGCCCATTAAATTTCAGTCATTTGAGTAATTTATCCGACTATAGATTATTCAGCTCAATTGTTTAATACAGTGGTTAATGTATTTGCAAAGAACATTCTTAGTGGACTATTTTTGTTTTTATTACAATGAAAACAAGAAAATTTTATCGATTTATCAATCTTGAAGTTGTCGCAATTATGTACCTATTAAAAATACTTTTGCATTTTTATATCACAATATTCTTTCTTTAGACATGACCTCTTAGATATTACGACTTATAGATAGATTCTTTCTTATTTAAAAGCTGAGCTAAAAATAGATTGAAGCAGTTGTAGATTTGTGTCGGAAAGTGAATTAAACAAACAGCGTCTAACTTCATTACCCCTCAAGCTATTTAGTTTAGTACCTATATTAAGAAATTTACTTAAAGTTTTTACAAACTAAAGGTAGCTGTACTCGTACTTCATCGTTTTTGTAATAGAAATGAATCTGTAACATAGATTAATAGATAGGTATACATATAATACCTCCACATCATACATAATACTGGAAGTATGTCTAACACAGACTCAAGGATATATTAATATGAACTCAGAACCATATTCAACTGTTCTGTGAATATGAATATAAATACGTATAGACGTGTATGAGAGGAAACCAAATAAAAGTCAATACTCAATAGTGAGTACACAGTTTGTATCCAACTTCCTCTGCAAACATTTATTACCCGTAGGTAAACACACCTAGCAAACACGTTTCAAATTCAAAAATATATTGAAACGAGGATGATATTCTAAGAGTTTCTCTGAATAAACTGTTTTTGGAGGAATGTAATCTGAATAAGTGCCTATATACTTAAGCTTACGCTTTTTTCTTCAATAGTGTAGGTAGAAGTGGCCAATGCCAACTGCCGGGCAACTCATGAGAGATGTTTCTCAGCGAAGAGCTCGCACAAAATGGATTGTCCGTTCTAGCATTCGAACCCAAAAGCATGCTGCCCGCAAATCAATTGAGATGATATGAAAATCTAACTCATGTATATACACACGTTCGACGAAATAAACTGTGTCATCTGAATAGACGGCGACTTGCGTACCTGCCCTACCCGGGGTGGGAGATTGCATCGCCAGTTAAATCGATACCCGATATCTTCGATGGCCAATCTACTATCAAATTGCTGTACCAGCCAAGTTATTCTGGATTATGTTATCTGTACACGGGTAGCGAGCTCTTATGAAAAAGCAATTATGTTTTATGTGTTGCTTGGTTAATATAGTTCAGTGTGCACCGCAGTTATTTTACAAATGCCTGAGAGAATGTAACTCTATGTAGATATCTATAGTTTTTCATCTCAAACATGTAATTACCGTTTCATTCTTAATTAGAAAATGACGTATTCGTTGCATTGGACTATAAAATATTCACAAACGGTCGATATCCCCGTCGACGACGTGTATTATGTCGGGTGGGCACATCAAAACGACATGCCATGCCATGTCAATTATTTTGTAATATGCGGCTATTACCGACCGCGGTCATTTCCTGCTTGGAAAGGAATTACGTGCTAGTTTATCAATAAAAATCGATTATTCAATGTTTTATTTGATGTTTTTTTTACTATTGTGAAGAATTTTTTTGTTTATGATCAATAGATTATCAAACTTTACCACTTTTTGGAATATAAGTAAACCAAGTACGTAGGTACCAAATACCTGATGTGGATCAGGCAATTGGATATTATAAAACGTTTGGGTTTGAAACTTTAGTACGTTTCATTGTTATTGAGTGAGATTATGGTTGTGCATTGAGAACAGTAGGGAATTATAAGTATAACGAGTGACGGTCTGACGGATGACCATTACCGGCGAATCTGTGCGAGCTTTCTACCGCTCGTCGCCCCTATATGCCATCTAAACCGATGCGAAAAATAGATCTAGACCTAGGCGCCAGTGAGCTTAACGTTATCCAGTCTATGTTCTCTAGGCTGTGACTACATAGACCAGATCTTTTTAGTTTTAGACTAGGACTAGTATCTAGATATAAAGAAAGAATAAATAAATAATATTTTAAAAGGAAATTCAAGTTTAACAGGCAATTTAAGTTGGTATCCACTATCCAGTTCCTAAATTTTGCAATATGTACTTGGTACATATTTGTTGAAATCGACGTCTGTAAAAGGTATTTATGTTACCTATAATAAAGGCAAGGCACGTGTTTTTTGGATACTTACTTATTTTGGTTAGGTACTTATATGTACTAGTGAGTAGTAAATAGTAGCCGAATAAGGAGAAGATCACAATACCGAAACGGTCGCAGGATCGACCCCAGACCGTAAAATCTCGTTCATTTGTAGATACGTACCTATGTATTTACACTAAGTAACCATAACTGCTAAATTTCAACTTTTCAAATATGTGGGAAATAGGCATACACGAAGCATACCACCGTGGCGCAGTTGGTTAGACACAGACTATAAGCGAGAGGCCTCGGGTTCAATCCCCGCACCGAGACAAATGTTTGTGAGGCTCATCAGTGTTTGTGTTGCGTCTGGATGTTTATAAGACCGAAAAGTCTTTCGTAGTTTCTGATACCCACGAAACAAGACTTAATTGATCTCAATGTAGGGTCAGCAGTAGCACTATGTATATGAACACTTTAATTTTGTAATCAGGCAAAGTCTAAGTTATCCGAGCCAAAAGGATTTATGTCAGAATCCATTCGTGACATGATGATGGCGACCCCTAAACATAAATGTTATATTAGATCACCTATTGTTTTTGATAACATATTGTCTAAGGAAAACATTTAATATATTTATTAACAAGCGATATTTTAACGAAAGTAGAAGCTTTAAAATAAATTGTTTGAGCTTTTATACTACGGTAACATGTCGATAGCCATGTTTTGTCATGTTAAGTGAAGTCCCCAAAGGCAATATTAATATTTAAATCTATTCGGGGACTTTTTCATTCATAGCTTCTTATCATTCTGTGGTTATTGTAACTTGTTTGCAGACAACAATGTCGGCAAGAGGCAAATTACGTAAATATTTTGCCGCGACATTGAGTTTGATATTAAATCGCGCGGGTAAGTCGATTACACAGGGCTATCTAGCGCGGCCCGCTGCGCTGGATTACCGTAGATAATTGAAGCAGGCTCACTTCGAGCCGAGCAAAGAGACTTAAATACTTTAGTCTTTTATACTTAGGTGCCACAGTATATGTGCACACTTACCCATAGGTATTTCTCCAATGATTGTGAAGGGATAACTTTGGAAGCAAAAGACATACATACATAAACTCATGCCTTTTTCCTAGAAGGCACACCAACAACAAGGGAAGTAACACCTATTAGTTGTCTTTTGGGACACAAGTGGATTGTGGAGTATGCAATAAAACGGAAATATAATGCAACATTTTTATTATTATTGCCATTTTCGTCAAACGTATATCATGTAAGGGATTAAAACAAATCATCATAGTCTTAAGTTACACATATCAGAGAATAATTTGTAAAATAAAGATGGAACTTGCTGTGCCACGATCTCATTGAGGATCAGTTAACAGCACACATTTTGCATTTATATTAGTTCCTTTACAAACCTTAATTCCCTAACATCCATATCACAATAAGATAAAACTAAATATTTATAACTTAAATGATAAAGTAATTTTCGAAAAAAATGGGTTTATTTATAAACAACAGTAATTCTCCAATTGATGTTACATTTATAAGAAAAATAAATAAACCTAATACCCTAGATGTTGCAGTATTTATACAAAATTATGTTTAAAATATTGTGGGCAAAGCTGGTATATTATCAGAAATTAATCTTGGTGTTTCTAATTTGTATATTTGTTTAATAACCAACCCTTTAGTATAGTACACATTTCATGTATATGGAAATTATGAACATATATGTATCACCATTATATGAAAAAACAAGTAGTTTTGCACTTGAATGATCTTATTGTATTAACATAATAAGTAAGTGACAATGGTTTGTATTATGTACTATACAATTTCCAGTTCACATATCACTATTGAGATATCATACTATCTAGCTCCACTAGTTTGTGAAAAAATGAAATTATAATGATGGTTTATAATAAAACAATATCAAGAATATTTTAGTCTGTAGTGGCAAAATTAATAGGAATTATCAGTATTTATATAATTATGTTAACAGCATACACACCTTTTATCCTGTTTTATTTGAACATTATAATATTATGTAATGCAAATGGTTGTTTGGGATTGATCAAAATTCATAAACTTCATCAGGGAAAAATAAACTGAAAAGGGACATTGTAAATCTACCTTCAGATAGATCAGTTATGGCACAAAAGTTACACAAAGTATTGTTGATGCTGAGTCTATTATAGTAAATGTTAAAAAAAAAAAATGATCATTCAGGGACATTTTTTATGCTAGATAAAAGTTATCAATTATATTATAACTAATAACTTGATTAAATATAAAAGAACCACAATTAGACATTGTTACTGGTTTAAATTGTTTGTTTTGTATTCTTACAAGGAGTAAATTTTATTCAACAACTGAATATTCCACCCTAAATCATGTAGATTTTTTTTGGCTACTATAATAATTAAGTATGGTCTAATTGTTCATTTTAGGTAACAATAATTAGGTAACATTAATATGCAAATTTTATGTTATTATATAAGTACAGGATATACATTACTGATACATACAATGTTACAATAAAAAATAAATTGTGGTTATTAATACAATTGGGTACTGCAATTTTGATAAAAACAGTTTTGTTGTAAACCACCAAGTTATAGTGAAGCCAAAATAGCAGATTGCAAACATAAAGAACATTTGTTATATATTATGTTTGAAGCTCATAAAGAACTGAACCATCACCTTTATTTGGTGTTTCATATGCAACAACCACACTGACTTTAACCTCAAGCTCAATAACATTTACATATAAATATGTTTGGTATAACCTTCATTACACAATCAAGAATAATATATAATTACCAACGTAACACATTTTGGTTGAAGGCAAAGTCTTACAATATTCTCATGGTTATACATAGAATTGTTAGCATTTAGAGTAGTAATAGATTAATAATCTGAAAGAATTGTGTATTTAAATTTAACACATGGTACATTTAAAATATCAATAAGTTGACAAAGGCTAAAGTCAATGCTTGTTGAGTCTAAGTATCTATATAATAATAGATGAGATAACAGTCCACCAATGTCTTTTGTATCCTCAACATTCAGCATTTATAACAAATTACATCATCTATAAAAATACACACGGCATGTCCATTGTTGTAAGAAAATAGTTCACCATTCTGCATCACCATTGGCTTTTTGGAATACATAATCCTTTCCCCCTAAGTTCATAATGCCATCTTTTAGGTAGAACTTCCACTTGTTGCGACTGCGAGTTATTTTATCATATTGGCAAACAACAACATTGTCAGTATCAAACATATCACCGGGCTCCTCGTCTGACACATCATCACCTGAGTTGAGAGGTTCCTCCTCAGCACCCCCACTTTCATTTTGTTCCTCTTCTTCTTCCTCAGCACGCTCTTCTGGGGAGTCATCATCTTCATCATCATCTCCAGCACCATCTTCTGAACCATCGCCAACATTTGAGCCTTCGTCATCAGAAGAGTCTAAAGCTCCGTCCAATGAAAATGGTGCAGCACCACTTCTGCCACCTCCACCACCATCAAATTCATTCTGTTGCCCAGCTAAGGCCGAGTTTATGTGTTGCTGTAGTAAAGTGGCAGCGAGTGGCTGCGGGAGGCTTATTGTTGCATTTATGATAGGACCTGTTAGCACTTGATGCAATTTATTTCCATTTAGCGCCGAAGCTGGAATTTGTATTGTAAATGACCGAGGCTGCGAGCCCGGCACTCCTGGCTGAGCAGGCAACGTTAATTGCACTGGCACTTTATTATTTGGATCTAACACATGATGAGGGTGTGCCCCACCTATATTAGAAGCGGGAGCTCCATGCTCTACCCCAGAATTTTGTTGGCTGGAACTCTGTTGAGCCATGTCAGGCCTTTTGGGCATAGTGTTGTTACCATTGGCTTTTTGAAAGTTATGCAGAACAGGCGGCTTGATATCCTGCTGTGGCGCTTCCATGGCGCCACTAGCTTGCAGTTTCGTTTTCCACAGTTGTTTGAGCTCTTGTAGTACCTGTTCGTCCACACCATCATCGAGAAAACAATCTCTCACCCCGGTTATCACATCGTCCACCACTGTGTTGTACAGTTTCGTAACTGCTAACTGACTCATCGTCATTTTGACGGCGATTATTTGTCCGTCGATAAATTTTAACTAAATTCCGTTCTATTCCACGAAGTATTACTGTACAGTACAAAAACTTCGCATAAATGATACGTATCAATTTTCGTTTTCACATCTCAACAGCTCAATGTCAAGTAGGCAATACTCAAGATTTACACGGTTAGACAAGGCGTCGTTAAAATAAATCTAAGTAAGTAATGGTCAATTGATTCACGAAGCTTCGCAAACAAATAATTCATGTCCACTTCATATCTGAACAAATTCCACGAAAATATTCAACATATAAATTTTGACAATTGATCGCTCAAACATAACCTACAAATAAATAGTACATCTTGTCACAGAGAAAATCTTGTCTATGGTCCGTCCGACATTGAACAACGTTGAATGGCGCATGCGCGACGCCAGCGACGGATCGCGCCGCGCCCGTTTCGTATGGTCTTCGCGAGTTTGCGCTTTAGGAAGCTATAAATTGATTTTACCTGTGACAACGACAGCTAGCTAATTAATAAAAATAAGAATACATTTTTAAACAATTGATGAATCAATAAATATTATAATAAATTGCATTCTAAAATCTCGAAATTTAAGATGAAGCATTTTTTATTTAGGTAACATCCTGTTTATGAAATAAAATATTAAATCAAGAATTGAGCAAAACAATGTAAAAATATTATGAAGACTTATTTAAAATATGAGGTTATTCGCAACTAGAAACTTAATAAAAAGAAAATCTGTGGAAAAAAATACCAAGTGTAGCATGCACGTACTACACTTGGTACACTTGGACTTGCCACGGACAGTATAGTACATATTTTTTTCAGTACGAACGTTTCAAAGATGACTAATAAATAATAAACAATTTCTTCTTTGAGAAATTTGATCGTATTTCTTGAAAAATAGAATTGTTTCGATTTCATTCGGTATGTAGTTCTTAAGTTTATCTATTTGATATTGCAATACGTCTATTAAAATAATAAATTATCCAAATTACTGGTTACAATGCTAAAAAGTGTGCGTCAAAGTAGATCTTTTTGAAAGTTTACTAGAATGACTGTTTCTTAAAAAATATTTGGGATAAGGCTATATTTTTTTTATTGCTGTGCCGTCATAGTTTGGTCGATCTTCCGTTATTGGTTTATCGTCTAGTTCTGCGATACCCTGTATATTAAAATATTTACATACCAAAGTATAAATATTTCTGTTCAAATATTTATTATATAAAATTCCACATTTTTATCTGATTGGTCTCAAATTCAATATGTGAGTAACCTTCTCGAGTCTCAATAATCTAAATTGATGGTCAGAATTGAAAATTGTGGCCGCCATTTTGAACTTTTTAGTTATTGGTCCGATTGGTCTTAATCATGCGAATGCTTTTGTCAAAATATTAGGAACAGTTTTTCTCTCTTCACACTTGGTAATATTGGACATGTTATTACTATTAAATAACCAGCATAAATAATCAAACAATGCGTTAAATAGATAGTTTTTAAAGTAGTTCCAAATTTCGTCACACGACAGTAGAAGGTAATAAATAACATACCTGGAAATGACAATATTATGCTACGGATTGGTAAAACTACCGGTAAAACAGCTATTTAACATAATTAATTATGTATTTTGGCTTACTTCTAAGTCTGTGGTTGGTGAGCCGAGAGTCTCGAAAACCGCGCTTGAAACTTTGAATACAACTTTTATTTTTTGTGTTTATTTCTTAAAAATCTATTTTCATACTCGAATATATAAGATTAAAATTGGATTAGAGAAATCGTAAAAGTGGGCCAATGTTATATTGAATAACTAAGTTTCTAAAATCGTGGTAGCCAATGTAGGTACATTTTGTTTACCATAGACAAAAAATGTAATTGCCTACGTAGCAATAAACTGGCGCGAATTTCGAACATATTTACGCAGGCATGTAGACACATCTTAGAATATTTACAATAAAGAGGGAGCGCTGTTACTTCATGGTGCCTGGCCACCTTTTTCTGCTATCCTATTGGCTGAAATTTTACAGTATGTCCAACATGCACGAAAGAAAAATTTAGGACTATTAAATTCCACTCAAACTTGTTTTAGACGGATAATAACTAAATATTCTTTCGGTTACCAACGGAGTTTATAGCAATTTGTTGTTAAATAATTAGTTAAATTTTCACTAAAATAGTAATGGTACCAATATGAACAAAAAATATCTACTTTTTTGAAGACGCTTATGTATGACAACGTTCCCTCTATATTATAAGTAAACTAGCTGCCGGGCCCGGGTTTGTGCGGGTGCAGAGATTTCTTGAATTATTATTTATTGTCATACCAGAAACATCTTATTTCCCGTGTTGGCTTTTGTATATTTAAACTCATCCTAGCAAAGAAGATATCCGCGTTAAAAATAATAGTGTTGTAAACAATGACCATACTTTACAAAAATCAACCCCTAGAATTTTCGTTTTCAATTATTTACCGTATGATGTACCTACTACGGTGATTGACTACCAATTTACGTATGACTCCGAAAAGCCAAAGGTGTGCTCTAGGATTTGAACCCGCGACAACCGTGACTAGCAGCCGCGTCTGGTCCGATACTAACGTGTTCTAACTACCCTTCCCCGTGTAAGTGGTACTTGTGTTCATACCTCGTGGTACCCGTGTACCATGTTTATGAATTGTTTTCAATGTTAATATATTTTTTTCTTACAGTATTTTGAAATTTGAATACTGAATATTTTTACAACACATTTAGCCAGCACAGTGATATTAGGATTATTTGGCAAGTGAATTAAGCCCCGTACCTACTGTAAAATGAGTTTTTGTCCCAACTAAATCTAATCGTTGGCTATTAGTAAAACAAACGGATTGGGAAATGAACAATGTATGCATTGTTGTTGGGCCGGGGCGGCGGGACGGCGGCGCGGTGCGGTGCGGCGCGCGGCGGTTAGAGCGGTTTGGCGTAGATTGTGTAGGTTTGTTCGGCGGTTGGCTATTTGCGACAAATCGATACGCTCCAGAATGTCATTACCCGCTCACCTGAGACGATTCGGGCTTGACGAGCCTATTCTCTATCAAATAAAAATACATCAAATGCTGACGCAACTATTACTATTGAACTAGCAAATGCCCATTGAAAATGTTTTCTAGGATAAATAATTTAAGAAAACTTAATCGCAAATAAGAATGGAGAGTCGAGAGAGTATGTAATTTGCCCATCGTAGATATTCTTTAACAAGAATTAGCGAAATTTAGATCTGTTTCATTTTGGTAATGATGTATAACGAGGTACAAGAGTGAAGTGACTGTGTAGTGGTCTTTTGGTAACGAACTAGACGATGACGACGATGAGTCCGCCAATCCGCACGGGGCCTGCGTGGTGGACAATGGCAAAAAAAAACAAAGCACTCTCAATCGAACTCCCGGTTTCTGAGTAGTCCCATGCTCAGCTGTGGGCGATGAGGGGCTGATACAGATTGATATACAGCACTTAAATTTAAAATTGAAAAGCTTTAAATAGTAGTTTATTTAAAAATATGTAAATTTAAACAAATTTGAATTACCTATCTGCTTGAATATAAGTTAATTAGGTGCATAATTAAGTCATAAATTATGCTAAAATTAGAACATTAGCATTGTAAATTACATTAAAGCATAAGCCACACATAGACACATCTTAATAGTGATTTCTACAGCACCATGTATCAGAGTTAAGTCTAAGTCTCAGAGAGGCTTTACAGCGGCAACACGGCTCAACTCTCGGCTTCTGCCGGTATACAGACATATTACATACACTGTAGCTTGTTAAACGCAAATTACATCCAATCGTTCACAATTTATCGTCGGGAGATCTCGTTATATGTCTGTGAATGCCAGGCCAACCTGTTACTGTTATGTACTTATGTACGAGGCATGGTTATTAAAAGAGCGTTTCTTAGAAGGCTTGAGATGAAATTTCTAAAAAAATATCTTTCTTATAATATAATACGTGATGGTATTTACATTGTTACCTTCGTCGAGGAAGGCATGTACGCCGGATCCCTATCATTTATCTTCACGACACTCTCTTTATTACCAAAATTGAAAGTATGTTCGGTGCTTTTTTGGCAGATGACATACATAACAACCAATCCAATTACTTACCGGGTGGCATTCAAAGCCTTCTTAACGAGTATAAAGAAAAACCATTAACAACCTTTAAAAAACCATTCATAGTTATGTAGAAACACTGAGAGGCGGAACTAAATTTTCTGATTTTTAAAGCTGTTAATCGTATTAATGACAAACGTAAAGATATAATATAAACTGCGTAAAGTTGTAGCAAGTCAAATACTCGAACTTTACTAGACTAGTTACGATCTCAGCTTAATTTACATAACACTACAATTGTTGCCTTGAAAGTTAGAAACTCGTTGGCTTAGTCAAAATATTTTGCGACGTTTAGCAAAGCTAGAAAGGGAAAGTTTTTAATTACTAGTGTATAAATAAGAACGATTTAATATTGAATCATGAGTACCTACTATATGTATATTTAGTTATATTTATTATACCTTCTATAAAAGTTCACATGAAAAGGTAAAATGCTTGCACGACATACTTCATTAATTGTCTATATGTATATCAGCTCATATACGTCCCACTGCAGGGCACGGGTCTACTCTACAATCGAGAGAATCGATTGAGAGTGGTTAGGCCATATAGTCCACCACGCTGGCCTAGTGCGGGTTGGCGGACTTACATACCGAAGAAATTCTTTAAAATCGCTACGGTATGCAGGTTTCCTCACGATGTTTTCCTTCACCGTTAAAGTGCGTGGTGATTGACTATCAATACACACATAACTCCGAAAAGTCAGAGGTGTGCCCTGGGATTTGAACCCTAGACCACCGTGAACGTGTAGGCAGCCGCGTCTGGTCCGTTACCAACAGGCCACCACGCACTCGTCATTAATTGTGCTTAAAGATAAAAGTATCGTTATTTTTTAATGATGTTCCAATTTTTTAAATATTCGGTTTCGGTTTAGGATAAAATAATTGACAAATTAATTACTCCATCTGATACTTGACCCTAGGCTCATATATCATGCGTAATAGCTCACGTGTAGATAGTAGGTACATACCTAGGTACTATTATTGCTCTATAATAGTATAAACAGTACTATAGTACTAGCTTAAATCGTAATAAAGCATTTTAAATCCAAAATTCTTCCAAAATTCAAAAGTCTCATTAAAAATGTAAAGTAGCCACTTAGCAAATGATAATTCTTTCTTGGATAGTAACGCTCTCAGTACTCACTACGATTGGTAGTTAATGCACTCCTGGAATGTAAGCATAGTTGACAGTTATCGTACGCTCTAGTATCGCCGAATGAATTTGTTCTCTCACGGGTAAAATTTACTCCATTCGTGAAATGGAATGTAGAGTATAAAAGTAGGCACGTCTCTGATTTCTACTTGTGCCAAATGTGTCGTGGAAATGCCGTCATGATATCCTGCCGTTAGCTTACAAATCAACTCTAAATATTCTCTTACATCGGCACAGTTTGATTTCTGTTTTCTAATGTAATCTGATTGTCTATCTTTGTCATTTTATATCATAATGCTGATTTATATGCTTTCAATCCAGTGTAGAGAAAGAAATTGATTCATATCATTTCAAGAGCTACATGAATTCTGAAAAGGTAATAATTATTACGGTTAGATGTTAATCATACGTGAATAGGAAATATTGTTGTTAATTCATATATTTAATCTTATTTTAATGGAAAAGCAGATTCCGTAATTTACAGAAGAAATATAATATTTGTTCGTTATTTTCTATGTTTGTGTTAATCTGTAAAATAGAGCATATTAGTAGACTACAAAGCATCTATCAACATGAAGATATGTAATAAAATCTTGCTAATCTCAAACATTCCATCGTAGACAAATATAATTTAAAAATTACAATCAAAATATGCATAACATAATCAAGCACATAAAAAGAACATTTAACACGATAAGTTTATTCAGAACAAATAATTCAAAAATTATGTTATTCTGTTATCTACCATCTATAATCTTTATTTGCGGCCGTCACTTTAAACTATTTAATTCAATTGTTTTCCTCAATTAGTACTTTTAAATTCTTTCCAGCTACTGTCATGTAGTTCTTGGTAAGTTCAATACTACTTAACCAATGCTACAGGTGGGTGAAACTATTATGCTACACCCACATAAACTGAACTGGTAACTTTACGGCTTGGACATAAATTTCAACTTTATTATCCGTAAGTGTAATAAACCTAAGGCGAAAAATTAATGTCTCCGGCCTTTAAACCCATCACAATGCTGTTTCACAATAGCACTCTGAAGTAATTTTCACATCAAGCAGGCTGTGGATAAACTATAACAACATCCGTCAGGGCTACTTAATAAATACATCCCTAAATCTTCGTCTGGAAGTAATGTTTCAATTTAAACCGAAAGGGCTCGGTGGAAGCCAAAGACGACGGGCAATTAAGGCGATAAAGACATTTTGTATCCTCCAAATAGCTGACAAACAAACCCTTGCCTAAATAAAATTAATATTGTGACATTTACAATGTAGACGAAGGCCTAAACACTTTCTCAACATTCAGCTACTCCTAAAAGGAAAGAAATATATCTCCGGGACATTTAAAAAATGAAATCAATGTTTTTTTTGTTGGTTTCACTATGAGGTGGGTAAATAGATAAGTTCATTAAATGAGCACCTTTTATATTCACCGTCTCATCTTGGGGCGCGTAGTCTCGCCACACAAATTGGCTGTTTATCGCGCTGTGCGAGCGTTACGCGAAACGCGCTTGTTCACGAGTCAATTTGAAGCATTCGTCGGCATTGCCGCTCGACAAAGCTTTCGACAAAACAACAAAATAAAATAGCTGTTGTGACGTTCACTGTAGTATGTAATATGATTTGAGAACTCTATTTGCATAATAGATATGACTTCTAAATTCTTGTCTTTCTGAATGTAATCTTATGTGCAGCTAGAAAATTACCTGCAAAGAATGGAAATTGAAAAATAACTTCATATTTAAATTGGGGGAAATATTGCACGTCGAAGTGTAATGCGAGACTACATAAGATGAGCAAAGGAAATGAAAGCTTGAGTACTAATTGCGAGCAATCGGCTGGGAGTAATTGGTAATCTGTCGCCACGCCGACACACTCGGTAATCTTTACACGTGTAGCTACTGACTCCAGTATGCGGGCACAACGTAATTGCAACTATTTGTCCTCTCTTCGAACATTTATTGCATCAATAACTATTCACATTTGCTCGCATTGTAATTATTATACAAATATCTACAATTATTTTTCTACTGATTTTCTTGATATTTTGCAAAATTACTCGGTATGATTTCATATATCGGAAATATTTATTAAAAATTTAAATTACGGGTAAAATGCATTTTGTAGCAGCAATAGATTATACTGGAGTGGATTATAATTTACAATAAAGGAAAGGGAATGGTCACGTTTGGTATTCATATACCTTATTGTATGTCGGTTACCATTTACAATATTAACAGCTGTTTAAACAACGTACTAGACCCAAAAGTTGACTCAAAAATCGACAATATGCATGTAATGTACCAGACTGGCTGCTAAATTTTTAAAACCATAAACGCGTTTAAATCAAGGAGCAGTACAAATACCCTTGGCCCTCACATAATATTAGGGCGCCCTGATAGTGCGCCTGTGCCAAACAGCGAAGCATATGGAGAGACGTATATATATTCTAAATGTCTTATACGTGTAGCTGAGTGCCTCCTGAGGATTTAACAGACTCAACTGATTACTTATACAGAAATATATCGATTTGACACTGGTTATAAGGGCTTAAATGTGTTTACAACATTTTAAAATATACTCGTATACCTACTCGTAAATGCGTAAATGAGCATTTTCAATTTGATTTAAAGTGTTCTTTTTGTGAAAATCCAATAAATATACTTTTATAAAAACAAGTCTAGCAAAAACAATTTTCACACCTGTATTTTTGCCTTTGACATGAAAACTTGCAAAATGACGCGGAGCAAATAGCGGGTAATTAAAACCTCTTTACGAGCTCTTCTCATTTGTCCTCCCGGCTTGCGCTGAGGGTCCAATTTGTAGAAATGAACAATATGAACCTTTCTGTGTTATGAAAATTAAAAAATACATTTTGACTTTGAACACTGTTTTCTAATATTCTAAATTCGTAATAATATAACAATATTTTAGAGTAAACTCAAGCTAAGTTTAAAGTTAAATCCTACATTTAGTTAATTATCATTGTAAGCCTCGCTATTACCGTATTTTAGCGGTCAGTTTCTGCAATAACAAAGACAACATTCAAAAATGAAATCGTGGCAAGTAAACAAAAACCTCTCATAATACTAAAGGAAGAATGAGAGCAATAAGAAAGTAATGAATGGGTTTGTTAAGTATCCGGGATCTGGCTGTGGATCGTAATATCCCGGGTTCGATTTTCAGGCGATTACGCTAGATAACCTGCCGTGTCGGCGCTAGTAAGCCATCCTTTGGGAGACAAAAGCGAGAACTTATTTATAATTAATAGATACTTTAAAATAATGGGTATTGCTATCATAATGTATTGATTTATTATGATAGATGCTATAGATTCAAATTATGATGACAATATTCAGAACGTGGGTTATTTCAGACTTCAGAGTATTAGTTATAAAAAAATTATTTACCCTTAGTATGGCCGGAAAAGATCACCTATATAAATAAAGGAAAATTAATCTAAAATTAACATTTTGCTTACGGTATCTAAATTAAAACAATTGTTGTTTTAATAATGACTTATGCTCGAATAGGAGAGACCGAGGACCAACGTAATGATTTTAAAATTTCTTGTAATATAGCACAAATCTTATTAGATCACAAAATACTAATTACTACAAATGTTATATTGGTCTTCGGGCTATCTATTAATACCAACTTGTTTGCAACTGCTGCAAAAAACAGTGGAACTTGTTACAAATATCCTTACCCGGAGGGTTGGTTGTAACAGTGTAAAGGGACGGGTGTTACATTGCAAATATAAAAAATGCTTTTAATAACAAAAAAAAACATTTCTGGAACTTTTTGTATCTAAGTTGTAACCTTTTTATTTTTGGATGTCAAGCGTGTACATAGTATCAATATTTGTTGGTTTGATGAGTAATAAGTTGTTACTTTCGTCCCTACATTTTAATTTTTAATAATCGTTCGATTTTCATCATTGTTTACACCGTGATGGCAAGAGGAATAGTCGTGTTATTTTACTGACAAGTGAGACCCAAGATTAAACCTACCATAACAAAAATAAATGCAGTTGAAAAACACGGCCAAACGGTACTTTGGGGATATATTTACAGAATCGACTCGCTACAACCAAAACCTGGTAACACAGCTCTGTAAATGTAACTTAAGTATGGGGGGGATGACTTAAGTCCGTCATATAGCATATCAGTGTAGATAACATATTTTTTGTTACTTCCATTCCGCGTTACTTTCGTCCCTGGTCTCCCTTACTGAAGCGCCATTTAAATATTAAGTTGCACTTAACTAACCACGTCGTAATTAGTACATTTAAGTGGGACATGTGCAGTTAAGCTTGACTATTGCTATGTTATTATATACCTATCTATATCAGCCTATATACATCCCACTGCTGGGCACGGGCCTACTCTACAATCGAGAGAATCGATTGAGAGTGGTTAGGCCATAGTCCACCACGCTGGCCTAGTGCGGGTTGGCGGACTTATATACCGTAGAAATTCTTTAAAATCGCTACGGTATGCAGGTTTCCTCACGATGTTTTCCTTCACCGTTAAAGTGCGTGGTTATTGACTATCAATACACACATAACTACAATCTCTTCTTTTACCTCTCCTTGATTATGTTGATGCTAGCTATCTCGACCTCACCGAAGCCCAGATTGAAAAACTTGAGAGACTTCAAAATTTTTGCATTAGGTTCATATTTGGTCTTCGCAAATATGACCATGTCTCCGAATTTCGAGTCAAACTCAAGTGGCTATCAATACGTTTTCGCCGAAATACTCGAATTCTTTCACTCCTCTATGGTATCTTGTTCCATCCCACCACCCCCCACTACCTTAAAAACCGCTTTAATTTTCTCGGTCACAATCACGCACGAACTCTTAGATCAACGGAGAACTTGACGCTAGACATTCCCAAGCACAGCACTTCATTTCTTGATAAGTCTTTTACAGTTCATGCTGCTCGCTTGTGGAACGAATTACCAGTATCAATTAGGCAAGCCAAGTCACTACCAATTTTTAAGAGACTTGTTAAGACTCACTATTTGTCGCTACAATAACTTTTTATCCTGTCATATTTTTTATCCTTCTTTATATCATTTAATTCAGTCATTTAAGTTTACTTTATATGTACTAATATGTATATGTTTATGTATAGATATGTATATTTGTGTGTATATATGTATTTATAATGTAGGTGTATATTATGTATGTATATGTTTATTATGTATAGCTCGTACATCCATATTCCATTTTTTTTCCAGTTGTACTACCCCATAATTCTATATAGTAATGATTTAATCCAGTGATTCCCAAAGTGGTCCAGGTGGACCCCCAGGGGTCCACGGGAGACTTGCTGGGGGTCTACGTAGGCGTGAACAAAAAATGGGGGTCCATAAGATGTTAATGGGGGTCCACGAAAATTTATCTGCTTTTCATAGTAAAAGCAAAAATGTAAGCATAGTTTTTAAAAGGGTTGGTTACCTACATTGTTTTAAGTACCTAACAAAGCAGATAATATTTTAATAAGGCAAGCGACTGTTACATGTCCAAACTTGCGTATTCGATATTACGTACAATTTCGTGTACAGACTTGCAAAGCGCTATCCGCCCGACAATGCTTAATGCTTGTTCAGACATGAACTTGATCACCACTATAAATACTTGATGCCAAAGGCAAACTCATTCATTTGTTTACGGAATTTCGAAAAAAAGGTGTGAGAAAATTTATATCAGTGTTTGCTAGTGCCGGTGAAAAGTAAGTACGTACCATTTTTTTGTTATAGTACTTAAGTATTTTGTTTACGTGTACTAGTCGGTTGATCACAACTGCTTGTATAGATAGGTAACTTACAGATATTTTAATTGTCCTCTTTCGATTTGAAGACAAACACAGCACGTTTTATTCAATTGTTTTTTCACGAGGGAAGCACTGCCTCTCTAAAAAGGCCGAATAAGCAATATTGCAGAGCAATTAATTTTGTAATTTTTCTTGCAAATAACTACTAATTTTATAAAACAGTAATTTCACAATCATTTTAAATTTAATAAATAAATACACCCAACAGTCACATACATAGTTCTGACCCCACACTAAGATCGAGTCTTGTGTCGTGGGTATTAGGAACTACGAGAGACTTTTCGGTCTCACAAACACCCAGACCCGAAACAAATACCTGTGGATCACACAAATATTTGTTTCGGTGCGGGGATCGAACCCGCGGCATCTCGTTTCACAGGCGGCGTCTAACCAACTGCGCCACGGAGGCTGACTAATTGAGGCTAATTGATTTTGAAGTAACTATTTTATCAAAACTATTCCTTTTCGGAAAGAGCGAGCGGTGCGCGGGCGACGGGAAAAGGGCGGGGCTTGAGCTTCGATGCCAGTTTGTCACGTTTTAATGTGCGTTTTAACAATGAAGCCGCAGACAAAAAATACGCAAATACACGGAGCGCGTGAACTCATTGATTTGATGAAATGTTAGTTATCGTTTTTATGGAATTTTGGGATTTCGACTTTTATTTTTTCCTACACAAATATGATCAGTATTCGATACTGAGTACACCAATTTTTATTTGTACTATTAAAAATTAGTGGTAAATTAGGTACTTTAAAATTGATACCGTTTTGTGAAAACGTCTGTATTTGTCTTAGCGGTTTATTAGTTGGTCCCTTTACAAGCCGTAATTCTATTTCCGCGTGCTGACAAAGGCTGCGGTGTGATACCTATATTCAGAAAAAAACTTGGTTACTAAAACATTTTTTTTTACAGGTAAGGTAACTGACACGAAACATGGCTATAGCAAAGAAAAAATGTCGACAATATAGTGTCGATTATTTGAAATATGGTTTTGTTCCATCAGAGGCAGACAAACAGTTGCCCATGTGCCTATTATGCAACAAAGTTTTGAGCAATGACTCTATGAAACCATCAACGCTCGAAGATCATCTAAAAAGGTGTCATTCTGATAAAATAGGTAAAGATTTAAAATATTTTCAAACATTGAAGGAAAAATATGAAAAGAGACCCACCATGCACAGTATGTTCGCTTCAACATCTCAAAGTAACGATGATGGCTTGCGGGCATCTTACAATATCTCATTACTTATAGCAAAATCTGGAAAACCACACACTATCGGAGAACAATTAATTTTACCCGCTGTTGAAGAGGTTTTAAAAACTGTTTTGCACAAATCTCCGTTTGACGTACTAAAAAGAATTCCATTAAGTAACAATACTGTACAAAGACGCATTGATGAAATGAGCTCTGATATCGAAAGTTTTTTGTGCAATCATCTGCAAAAAACTCATTTTTCTATACAACTGGACGAGTCAACGTTACCCGGTAATGAAGCATTATTATTGGCATATGTCCGATTTATTATGGAGGAAGAAATTCACGAAGAATTGCTATTTGCCAGAACTTTGGAGACTGATATTAAAGGCGAATCAATATTTAATGTCCTGAGTAATTTTTTTACGGAAAAATCGATTCCATTTACAAACATTATTTCAGTGGCAACAGACGGAGCTCCTGCAATGGTCGGGCGATATCGTGGGTTTATAAGTCATCTCAAAAGAATTATATCAGGACTTACAGCTATTCATTGCGTAATCCACCGACAACATCTTGTGGCAAAACATTTAAGTGACAGGTTGAACCAATCTCTTCATTTTGTAATAAAAGCTGTCAACAAAATCAGAAGCAATGCATTGAATACGCGTTTATTTGCTCAATTGTGCGACGAAAATGATGAAGACTTCCAACGACTGCTCTTACATACTGAAGTACGCTGGTTGTCGAAAGGTGCATGCTTAACGAGATTTTACTCTGTTTTCGATTCCGTATTAGAGTTCCTAGAAAGTAGAGATCCAGATTTAAAAGAAAACTTGATCAAACTCAAAGCAGACATTGCGTATTTGACAGATTTGTTTAAAAAATTTAATGATATTAACTTGCAGTTACAAGGGGACAGACTGAATTTAATAAAAACAAAGGGGATAATTTCGGCTTTTCTTGGGAAATTGAAATTTATGAAGCAAAACATTAGTCGGCGCGAATTCTCTCAATTTCCAAACTTGTCGCAGGTAGAATGAATTGATGAGGATATCCATACCTACAGTCAACATTTAAATGCCCTGCATGATGACTTCAAAACCAGGTTTGAAGATATCCTGACGATGGATATACCACCATGGATCATAAATCCATTTGATGAAACGGAAGTGGCCAATGTTGTATTACAAGAGGAGCTGCTCGAGCTAAGCACCAATGAGGAGCTGAAGGTGAAATTTAGAAAAGGCTACCAAACATTTTGGCTGCAAGCAGAAATACCCGAAAAATATCCTGGACTGTGGGAAATCGCAAGGAAATTTTTAATAGCTTTTCCCTCGTCATACCTTGTCGAAAGGAGTTTTAGTGCCGTTACAAATCTCTTAACAAAAAAAGGAGCAAATTAAACATCACAGAGCGGGGGGATTTGCGGTTATTGCTCACAAAAATAAAGCCAAACATTGATCGTTTGCTGACACTCCATCAAATACATCCTTCCCATTAATTAAAATTATGACCTGAACCTATATTACCTTATTAATTTTTTCTTGTAATTCTATTCTTTTAATAAATAAAGTGTTATAAAATGTACCATTTTTCGTTTTTATTTTACCTATCGGAATATAGGGACAGAACTCAGAAGCGACACAATTTTTATTTTTTGGCGACTTTAAGAATGTGGTAGAAATGTAGCAGCAGGGGGTCCACCAAAACCAGTAAAATTTTGAAAGTGGTCCACGAGAAAAATAAGTTTGGGAACTACTGATTTAATCCATCCAAAGGTTGCCTGGAAGAGATCGCAGGTAGCGATAAGGCCGCCAATTGTAACCATGACATTAGCTTTAAGTGATTTACTGTTCTGTGTTATTCTCTTTTATTGTGGTGTACAATAAAGTGTGTAAATAACTCCGAAAAGTCAGAGGTGTGCCCTGGGATTTGAACCCGCGACCAGCGTGAACATGTAGGCAGCCGCATCTGGTCCGTTACCAACAGGCCACCACGCACGCATGCCTATCTAGTGCATAAAATTTTGCTCCGCCGTTCCAAATGTCCGTAATCAATATTTAAGTAAAAGAGGAAATAAACAACGGTTATCAACACTTTTTACTCATGAAATACAACTGACGGATATACTAGATATCTGCAAGCCACTATTATCTAAAATAACTGGCGTTGAAAGCACCTTTTAGACCGGAGATCCCGATAAGGCCAGCCAAGCGTAAAGCACCCTGCGGCTAACACAAGCGATGATTAGGAGATGCCAGCTGCCAGAAAATGTACCATTTATCCGCTACTACTAAAATACAAAACTAATACTGAAACTTACTTATAATGTATGTTTATTCTCGTTGTGATATCCCTGTCTTTGTTATTGGAAAACTTGTGATATTATTTGATTTAGGCTGCCTATAACAACATTTGGTTTCAGTCCTAACCAGCTTAACGTATCAAACGTTCAACTAATTCAAACTGACGCGAAATATACTTGTGCTTATAAAATGTATTTGAATATAAATGTATTCCATATTTTGCTTTATTTCACGAACATTTTAAAGATAACATAACTCAATATGCGTGTGCCGCGTGTGATAAGTAATTTGTTTTTATTTAATACATAAACAAATAAAACAACATTGTACACACGAGTTGCCGTCATACGTGCAAGACGTGATAAAACTATCAAGCATGAATAAAGAAACTGGCTTCATCTCGATACGAAAAAGTTACTCATCGACATTTACAGAAATGCACGAGAGTTGAAGCTAAGCGGACAGATGGCTGATGTGATCCTAATACTAGCCAATTTAAACGGGTTGATAGCCTACTTTGATTCCGATTTGCTAGTGAATGTTGAAGGGATTTGCATGAGTTTTCCGCTTCTGCATACAAATGTATATTGATATAACTTCGTGCTTTAAGAAACAGATGAAGAAAACGACCAATGTTTTCGTTAATAAATATCAATAAACATCAATTTCACACTACGAACGACGGCAGCAGAATTTTCCTCCGCGCTATGTTATGACGAAAATAAATTATCGTCTTAAGTCTTTACTCGTTTCCCATTCCGGAAATTTGAAAGTGGATTGCGGTAACAATGTTCGTTCTAAATTGTATTTTAACAAGATACGGATTGTAACTTAAAAATAAGTTTTGAGAAAAAGACGGCACTCGATAGGAATGTTCCGCGTGTCCGCGACGTGACCGCTATAACTCTTGCACTGCGCCGTAACTTGTGTACGCAGGCGGGAGGTGGCAAAACGTATGTGCTAAACTACGAGTTATAGAGGTCCCGAAATAAAAGGGCTGCCCTAATTATCACAATTAATAGTTATTTATGTGTTTACGCTTTGAACAAAAAGAATTCTCAGCCGGTAATTTAACCATTTTAATTCATTTTAACCGACTTCAAAAAAAGAGGAGGTCCTCAATCCGACTGTATGTTTTTTTATAGATATATTTTATAGATATATCGTTTTTTTTTAAATAGCACCACAGTAAATAATGTTTTAAAGAGAAGAGAGATTGAACGAGGTCTCATTTCTGGACTAAAACAGCAAAGCTACATAATACAGTTTGTTGACGCACTTCAACATTAATATGGCGTCTTTTCTCGGCTCATGTTTGTACTAGTTTTTTCTCCAACCCAAGCTTGGCCAACTTATTTAACGTCACAAGAATGTTCATACACATAAATCGTGCTCTAGTGTATAAGTTATCTGTCTTGAAAGACATGAAATGAGAATTTGTAAAGCGATATGTTTTTCTTATGAAACACTAAAACTTAACCGAGCGTAAAGTATAATTTCCGGGTATCAATGGTTGCATCTCACAACTAAATTACACGGAAATTCATCTTGACATGGAGAATATTATTGTAACGATAACATCTCTGATGGCCGCTATGAAACGTTCATTGTGAGGTATAGAGTAGGGAGAGTAGCTATTACATATATTAGCTTGATGATAGCGCTTTGATTTAATTCTTATTTAAAGAAGTATTTAATAGGCTTCCGTTTTTTCTGAACAAAAAACACATTAATTATATCTGTAAACTAAAAATCAGAAAAATGAATTAATCTAATAACAAAAAATACATTTAGAGGTGCACCCAATAGACAGGTGAAGATAGTAAGAAAAGATTTGAGATTCCAATAAATTCACTAGAATATTCAGCAAAAATTGGGCATCTACTTAAACTATCCTTTTAATATATGCAATAGGCAGAAAAATCCGCTTAAAGCTAAAATGTTCACTCTAAGAGACATACCACTTTTATCGCGTTTCATGAATATGGTACGAGGAGGTCGGTGTAGCGAAAAGCAGCGGTATCAAGGCGGATCTTTCATTCATGGAAAACTCATATATCCCGAAAACAAAGGCGTGCGTGCAATGCTCAAAGTGGATTTGAGTACAATACGAACACTCCACATGGGATACACTAAATGAAAGTTCGTGAAGCTTCACGAGTATTTAATTTGCTCCTACTCCATAATAAACGTGTAAAACTTTTCATAAATGTTATTTCGTATATGTTGGAGTGTAATATATAAAGTCGGTTTGTTGCGAAGACGCGTCGGTATCGAGCGGCCGGGCCCAGCCCGAGCTCGCATCAAAATACAACACACCCACTTTAAAAATATTTGTATACCCTTTACTGCCCCGATACATTGCCTTTATAGCGTACAAGTATAGCGGTGACCCACATACGAAACAGTTCCTAGCAAGTCTTTCTCTTATAAACGAATGCTATGTCAAAAGTCAATAATGCGGGAGGTTACTTTAGAGTTCAACATTTATTTAACGTTGGTTAATTGAAACTATTGAGTATTGACATAACTTTAGATCCCGTAGAATTTTTCTGAATATACTACGCACAAAAATTAAAAGATATTTTTTTATCTAATTTTTTGGTGTTTTTTGACAGTCTGTATCATGGAGGAAATTAATAGTTAAGAAATTTGAGAAAAAGAAATTGGAAGCTTGAAATGTATATTTTTCAGATCTGCGCTCTATTTCTTTATTACATGCCTGGTAAATTAGTAATGTCATGTCATCATTAAACTTGTATGAACGTTTAATTTTATATTCATCAGAACCAGTGCCAATATTAAATAAAAAATCAATAAATTATACAAGCGATAAGAAAATTAAACCAGCAGCCAGACGGAGGGACAAGTAGTTAATTAAAGAGGATCTGTCATGTAGTTAATTTTCACGCCAGTTGCAAATGGAACGGGAGGCGAAGTGACGCGCGCCGAGCCCCGCATGTTGATTGTTGGTTCCGTTGGTAGGTCTGCGCGGGAAAGCTCACTACTAGCTCATTACAGGTTTTTTAATCTGATTGCTTTGTTTTATGGTGGTGGAGTACCTATGCTGCGACTATTGGTAAATGCACTGCCTTCCGGATGGAGCATACCTACATTACTGAGAGGAGATAATCCTTCTACAGTCGAGAGAAATGGACACAAAAGTTCAAAATCAAGTCCACACTGTTTAATCTAGAGACCCACCAGCATTATTATGTTATTAACTTGTATAGCGGTCATGATCCGTAGAGATACGAATATTTACACACACCACATCACCACCCGCAAAAATATTATCTCCATTCATTATGGAGATCGGAGCAACAATGTTGTTATAGTTACCTATCCATTCAATTATCAGGTACGCTGTTTGCACGCTGCGGTTTCACCAGAATACTATTGAAGTAATAATTAATAAAGTACTTACTCTACGAACATAACATTCAGGCGAAGTTTTCATTCAAACAATGTTTGCATTTCGACTGGGATGCATTCATTACATAGCGTGAACGAACAATGACTGCATCGTACAAAGCTATCATCAAATAGTGTGCATTGTGAAATACGAGCGCCATTTATATTGGAAAAATTAATTAACATTTTAAAAGCTGCGCGGCGCCATGCCAGCAATCGTAAGTGTCTGACAGTACATTCAACCGCCTTTATTTTGCTTTAGTCAAACGTATGTACATATCTGACACCCATTGTCGTATAAAAAGGCTTTGTCTTCTTATATCGAGAGGAGCTATTGTTACTCGCGGCTTAGCTAGCTTGATGATATTTATCCCCGGGGAACTGCAGTTTTCCGGAATATAAAGATTGTAGGCGTTACTCTGACGCGCTAATGATTGTCTTTCTCTGAGATTAGTTGCTCATTAGCAGCGAAAAACTTATGAAGTATTTACAGATGTATCTTCAATCTTGTGCCAATATTAACATATAATAGCTTTATATTAATTGTGCTATCCATATAATTTTACTTGTTATCTATGATTTTTGTTTGTGTGTAGAACGAATAAGTGTGCCCAAATAGCAATCCTTACAAATCCTAGATCAATCAAAATATTATAAATACGATCACAAAAGGTAAAGTTAACAACCGAATAATGAATAATACGTACTGGTAGTATCATAGTGTGTTTTATTGTGTAATAAATAGATTGGAACAGGACTGTAAGATGGCAGTGTAATTCACTTTGCGTATTGGGACAAATTGTTGAACATTTACGTTTATTCTGAACAAATAAGTTAGCGTCGAAGCGAATAGTCTATAAATATAGGAGTGAACACGACGGAGAGGAACCGGAGAAAATTTAAGCTACGAACAGCCGAGCCAAATGTATATATTGATTGCCGCCCACTTCACTCGTGTACAGTTTGTACTACACTGCCACAGAGCCCGTACCGTAAACCAACATCAACATGTGGCTTATTCGCTTTTCGGACTTGTATAATTTGTTCACATGCTAAAATAATCACAGTGAGTAACAATAAATTGCACGTGAGATACATCTCTGCTTCATGTCCTTTTATTTACAGCTTTCTGGTGTGGAATTCATATCTGTGGTGTTGTATACAAAATCAACGAAGAAAACAATATTCTGGCAATAAAAATGAATGTAATATTTATTAAGTGGGTTATACATAAGTTACGTCCCTACTATTAGATTTCCCGACTTATTTTTGTTATTAACGTAATGGAAAAGGAATAATCGCGCACGATATGAACCCGCCCCGCAGCGTTATTACCACAGTTAAATAATAAATATACAGTATCTGCGGCACGTCTCCAAAATATTTTACCGCTACTAATCGCCACTTGCTTTTATCTCTATTATATTATATACACTGTTAGTGTTATACACAGTCAATAAAATTTTTATTTAAATTTCAAGAGTAGCGGAATGTTTCTGAAAATTCTTTTACATTCTGCAGTAGAGCTGCTTTATGCAAATCACTTGAAAAGTAACGTGCGAGTGGAAAACAAATTTTTCAAGTGATATATGGATTATAAATAGCTACATATGTATATCTAATAGTCATGCGCAGCTAGTCACGACACAACTTTCATGCATATATGAAACTGCGAGAGATGTCTTGGACTCACAAGTCTGAACCCAATCAATATTTGTTAATCACACGATCATTTGTCTCGGTTTGGTGGGGAGAACGCGATCTCGCATATTCTTTTCACGTGCGGCTCGATAACTGAAAGCCCCGGATGCTATCAAATGTCAAAAACAAATATCGTAACGTCCAAGTACCTTTTCGGAAATTACTGCAAGCTATTGCTCTCTAAAATATTTGCTTGCAAAGTGTCACAGTCGACAAGCAAAAGTCACAATTACACGATATAACCACAATAAACAAAAGTAATTACTGTGTTTAATTAAATTTCAAAAACATGTCTTCAGTCTTTCTATCGACCTTCTGAAGTTTGGAGCGTAAAACAGAGTCAATGTACAACAAACGCGTTGTGGATTCGGATCATGTGTAATAAATTATGTACTGAGCAAAAGTTAGATGCGGGTGAACGGCGAGAAAACATCGGTATATCCCTTCGTCCCGTATTCTACCACGATACCCGATTTGGAAAACTACACTTTGTAACTATTTACATTACATTATCAGCAAACACATTTTATACCCTTTAACTTTATCTGATTTTCACTTGTAGTTGTGAAGGTCGGTAGAATTGGACATTGTAAATATGTGTATATAAATTTTCAAAAAGACGAAAACCGACTTGTAAAATTGCCACTGTATGGAAAAAGTTACATACTATACATTTTGGAATCGAGTGAGAACTTTAATGACTTTCCTATTGATTTATCTATCTTTGTATAACATCGGCTTATGTATACTCATATGTCATTCATACCATGTAAGGTATATAATTTTTAATGAAAAGTGCATTTTGCAACTGCTGACATTATATCTCGGACCGCTATAAACATTTTGAAATAAATTATGCAAGGAGCGAGTTAAAAGGGTCGTTCAGCCAATGCACTGTGTCTCGAGCGTTATTACTTATTAATGCTTATGGCTGATGACAATCTGGTGCAAAGTTGTCATTTTTAAACTATACATTCATGACACTCCGACAATGTAAAACTAGAAACACCATATAGTTTTTAACTCATATTTTTGACATAGCTATAGGAAATTAGTTTTAGATAATTCTTATATTATTCCTTGCGATATTAAAACCTTTATTATAAGAGAAACAAGCACTTATATTGTCTTCTTGTATTTAATAAATAAGGTCGTAAATGCACAAGGTTCAACTATACACCTAATTGTTTTGCGTAGAAGCCTTAGCATGAAGGTGGTAAACAAAGTTAAACATAGAATGTCGGCTGTCATGAGGCTCATTTATTACAATCACCCACACGTTCCCGTCTAATCTATTTTAGTGGAGATGTGAGTCGTAATGCCAGCAAACTTATGATAGTGTCGGGTGCACATTACGAGTATTAAAAATAATATTCTTTATACAGCCTCTGCCTACTGCTGCTGCACCAGACCAAGTTCAAATCGAATTATTGTATTTGTTTCTAAAAATATTATTTATGTTGTGAGCTGAATAAAGAATGCACGAATATTTATTTATGATGTATGTAAGAAATGTAAAAGTTTTAGAGAATTTTGTAGGTTCTTGTTCTCCTATGGAATTGAAGTAAGTCTCGGAAAACCTTGTCTACACGCAAATACGTGTATAATATCAAATAATAATATGTAAATATCAAAGAAAAGAACGTAAATATCTATAAGTGATGTGTAGTGGCGTAGTAATGTAGTGGTGTATTTATAGATAAATTGAAAAAGTGATTTGCATAGCGTAAATAAAGTTACGGCGGGCGTTGTTTATAGTACTGCCGCTCCAGAGAGTAACTTCAATCAATCTAAAAAATAAACTCATTCGGACAACGAATGAGAAGTTTGAAGGAAACAGCATTAAATAACTTGCGAGAAAAGTAGTTAATTCATCTCGGAAGCTATTTATTAAAGATCGGAAAGTTTTAAGTAGGGGTATTAGGCGCTATCAGAAATCGTATCCGGTGGTTTATCGCGAGAAATACACCTTAATCTTTAAGACTCCGCTCACCCGTAACATAAAGTGCCGTTTCCGGTCCACATTATCGGAGTATATTCACTTGGTCGTTATTTAAATTTGGGCGATAATAAACAAATAATAAATAATAAATACACAAAACAGTCACATTCATAGTCCTGACCCCACATTAAGATCAATTAAGTTTTGTGTCGCAGGTATCAGAAACTACGAGAGACTTTTCGGTCTAGCAAACACCCAGACCCGAGACAAATACCGGGTATATCAAGACTGATACCGAAAACGAAGCCAGGTGGTAGTTTTAGTTGTCACAGACACGATGCAAATAAAAAGTTCACCAAAACAGCGAGAGATATTTTGTTAGAATATTTTAAAAATCGTCTTGTTTGGGTGGTAAATGCCTAGTTTTGCGAAAATAATAATTTAAGCCCATACGTACCATTGCGTGTTTAAAAATAAAGAGGTCTACATCATTATTTAGGAAAACTATGTATTTATCACCCAAATACGACGATATAAAAAAAATTACAAAAAAAAAGTTGTCGATTTTTTTTCCGAAATGTTTACTTGTATTGTGTCTGAAGTCACTAATACTACCACCTGGCTTCGTTTTCGGTCGCAGTCTTGATATACCCTGTATTTGTGGGCCTCACAAACATTTGTCTCGGTGCGGGGATTGAACCCGCGGCCTCTCGTTTCACAACCAGCGTCTAACCAACTGCGCTACGGAGGCTGTCAAATATGTTACAAACATAATTTGAAATTTAAAATCAAATATATTTCCTGCATTTTTAAAGCTTATTAGGATAAGCAAATATTTAGTACGAAATGAGAAACATCTCTAATACATATTGTGTATAAAGTAAAAGTTGATAAAAGGCCAATCCAGAAATAAGTTATAATGAGTTATAATAATGGAAGTGCTTAGAAGCGCGCAGAATAATTGATTGCGCGCAGGCGACCCACGGAGACGACGCGTATTTATTATTCAAACCCTTATATTCAGTTATGAGATATTGCGTGAAGCTATCAAGGTCGGACAAGGACCACATCCGTCAAAGGTCATTTGTCTACTCCTTAATTAATCACATAACGCGCCATATGTACACGAATTCCTCAAAAAAAAATTTGAGCCAATTGGCCAATTGGCCGTGCTTTATTCTTAAATTTATTCGATCAGTTATGGCATTATGTATTGTAATTGCAAGTTTTTCAAGGAAAAGGCAATAACATTGTAATTGTATACCTTACGTATACATTTTATATTCTAAGCAGTTTTACATAAAAGCTATGGTATTTCCACTCAGCGAGCCATTTCAGACATAAATGGAACCGCGCCTATTTTTCATTCTTGAAAGGCTGCACATAATTTTTATTCTAAAAGCGTCATCGCCAGCAGTCACTTAGCGCATGCTCCGTCAAATGGATCACAACATTTTTTAGTGTTGACAGTTGCCGTAGCACTAAAGTACTTGTACACTGTGCAGTGTATTCTGTATAGAGACATTCGCAAGCGGTAGCACTTTAGTTACTTTCAGCTGTTCCAGAGGGCAGCCAGGGCGGGCCTCGAGAGCGCTCCGAGCGCTAACCGGGAACAAACGAGCTAAACTAACTTTTCATACTTGATATAACAAAAATGGCGCATGAAAATAATGCCCCATATAAATATATTAACAGAACGCTGTTTGCGCTCGTTTCTAACATCGGATATTAAAAAGGCTATTTATAACAGGGGTTAATATTGAAATTCAACATTAAAATATAGACGCACCTTTAGGTTAATTGCCCTAAGGGCTATTAGTCATAAAGGCGACCCTAATCGAGCTAATAAAGCGCTGATACACACAGCGTCTAATTACAAACCGGAACCACCATAAAAATGACAAATCATTAACCGTATTTTCGTTTCCGCTTATACGTATAACATATTTATTTATAGGAGTTAAATTTTCTAAAATATATTTTAATATAAAAAAAATGAGTTTGGTGCCGAATTGATATTATATTATGATTAATTTTCTTTAAGAAATGTACTATTGGCTGAAGTGAAAAATTGCTATTGTTGAGAATATTATTAAGAGAACTAGGTGTGGTCTGAAAATACTTTTCTAATAAGAAAGCTAGACTGTCCCAAATAGCATGCGCATTGTTTAATCCAACAGGTATAATTACCCGCCAACCATTGTGGTATAAGTTAAGCTAAATCTTATATAAACAAGAGATTTGGTTATTTTATATTAAGCTATTATGAAGCCACAAAGCGTGCAAGAAAATACAAATTATTCTTATTTATTAAGACTAAGAAAAGCTTCATTTATTTCTTACGTAATAATAATAAGAAAAAAATGTAATGCGTATTTTCCAACACAATAATATATTTAGTCTACATGATTATTATACAGTTGCGTGTTATATTCACAGGAATACAGGATACCCGTGGGTTGAAACTTTTACATAACGTATAATGTGTACACAAGCTTAACTTCATCGCTTGTCCATTAAGCTAGCCATTGTTCTGTCGGAATAATCACATTAAAGCTAAATTGACGTGGTTGTCGGTGTCCGTTTATTGATCAAATACTGAATGTATGAATGTAAACAGTACCGTATAAGCCGCTACAGTTTCCACACAGATACTCACTAAGCAAGCCAACATTACAATGTTAACAACGTTACAAGCTCTTGTTTATAAAGGCTTTAATCCTTAATATATTCCTATTTCAAATATTATGTTTATCACCGCAGGCGCCTACTAATTGTATAATTTAGCAAATGTGTCCATCATTTCTGGTTACTTTGTTTTGTAGAATATTTTTAGGTACAAACGTCACCTTATAAATCTTTATATTGTGTTTCTGTAGTATGTTAATTAATTAAATTCGTTGAATATCAGTTATTCTCAGTCACAGTCCCTCTACAGTACCACAAAACCACTGAACGTATTTAGAGTGAATTTGAAACACGGCTCACTGGTGCATATCGACATCGTTAACGGAATGAGTATGTCACTAAGCTGAACAGATTCCTGTTTGACCACAGTGCCGTCTTACAGTCTTCACGGAATATGTACTCAGCAAATAATTCGGAGACTAAATGCTCGCCGGCGTGTGCAAACTATAGCCACCGGGTATATTATTAATCCGTCCAACGTATTCATCCGTTCCATGAAATCAAAGTCTTTGAATGCGGCCTCGCTTTGACCGCTGTAGAGTTTGCGTCTGATAAAGCGGTCCCACCATCAGTCGTGGTCGTTTTTGAACTACGCCAAAGTTACCGCCATGTTCTGTGCGGTAATGTTGTTAGGAGTTCTGAATGAGTCCTCACTATAAGCCTTTGATAGCTTTAACAATTTCGCCGAACGAGTTGGCAAGCGCTTTACGCGCTCTGGACAGATTAAAATTTAT
Source organism: Deilephila elpenor (assembly GCA_949752805.1). NCBI lineage: Eukaryota > Metazoa > Arthropoda > Insecta > Lepidoptera > Sphingidae > Deilephila > Deilephila elpenor. Next base: position 7,299,313 of record OX457107.1, on the reverse strand, counting down.
TTTTAAGTTTATTTTTGGTATAACTGCAAGGACAATACCTATATGGTTTGCCTATTAAAAGGTTTTGGGAACATAATAACAAATTACTCAACCAAAACTTTTGCGTTTATTCAACGGTCAACGGTGCAATCTAAAAATGTTAAATTAAGAAATAGTTTATTTCAAAAGAAAGAAAAGAAAAATTCGCTTGTAACAAAAGCAAAGTAAATGTACTAACAGATTGAAATAAATAGAAAGGTTGATAAAAATAAAAACGCGCAGGCTTCGTGGAGTGTATAAAACTTGATGACAGTTCAAGAGCAACAAATGGAATAAAAAGAATCCTTATATTTCCACCGGTTCTTAATCAGAAATAAAGCAAGTTGTGTGTGTACACAAAATATTTTCTCATCAAAATATCACGTCGGTGAGAAATGAGAACATTGTTTGCTTTATAAATAGGTTCCCTCTCGTGAACTTTTCAACCCTTGAATATGAGATGAGCGTCAATTAAGCAACCTACTCATGGTCATGCATGAATTACGCGTTTATCTATAGCCGACTGCCGACCCTAACGCCCGTCACTACACACTTTTATGCGTGTGTATTGTGTGTGATCCTTTATTTTCCACTGAGTAGGCAGCTGTGACTGAAACTAATGTTCATATTAAAATCAACGAGAATCATGTCTACCTACTGACCGTATTATTATGCTGCAAAAATACTGTAATTATAGTATTCACTACAAAAGTAGACTCTAGGGAAAACGTTTACTCAGTAGTCACATTTTTGTTAGTAGCACCATAACGCAAACTTGTTACATTACGTTTGAACGAAAAAGAGCATAAAAGTACACCGTGAGTTTTGACAGTCATCACTTCACATTGGGCGAGAAGACGACTGGGTAACGAGAAGCTTCGAATTCTTTCCCCGCACTGAGATAAAGGTTTGTATAATCAGCAAATATTTGTTTCGCGTCTGGGTATTATGGAACTGAAGAGTCGTTTATTGTTCCGGATCATCTACATATAGGTATTCCGTATTTCTGCGGGCTTTGAGTGATATACATATTATGTGACTTATATTTTTGTTTATTGAAGTTTAGAAGTTAAAATAAACTTTGTAACTTCTTTTAATCCAACGATATTTCTTCATGACACTGTTTAATCCAAATAAATATATATTTTAACATGCTGGGAGACTTCGTTTTAACAGAAAAATAGTTTATTTTCAGCACCTATTACAGTCAGACCTTTGTCAAAAGAAAATCTAGACCTCTGTAATATCAACATCTTTCCGCCATCTAAGTTCATTCTCATGACAGATAACGGAGCATATTATTCTTGTGCCGTGTATTACAATTTCATTAAAAAAATCAAGGCGCTGTGAATAGTATTTATAATGAAAGACGAACAAAATATGGCCGCGCCGCGATTACTTTACAGCTTTCGTGGTCACGGGGTCACGATTTTTTTTTAAATTAACTTTTTAATTTAATAATTATAAATTAAGGGTAGTTAAATTGTAACAGTCACTGAACGGATGACTAATACCTCCATCCGCCCCGTGACCACGAAAGCTGTAAAGTAATCGAAACGTCGGGAGTTAAAAAATGTAAAAATTAAACCAAATCGCAATAAAAACCGTATAAAATAGTTTTATTTCAATGTGTAACATTCTCGTAAATCTAAGAAACCATAATCCAATATCACTTTGCCCTACCCGGGATTCGAACCCGAGACCTCAGCTTTGTAGTCTCACCATAGTACAACAATGCCACCGAGGCAGTCACACAGACACACATTTTTTTTTCGCTGCTGTAATATGTAAACATTTGGCTAAAAAACTGGCTATTTTGACTATGCACAGCGCCTTAAGGTTGTTTCTGTGTTTGTGTGTAATAATATGTATTATTCAAAATGTAACAAAATTACATATTGTCAAATGAATGCATGAAATCATGTTTTAATTAAAAAATGCACGATCCAGCACCTGATGCCAGTCCCTAAATCAAGAAATATTTCACCCTGAACAAAATTAAGTAAATATAATTTCTAAACGTTTGGCTCCCAAAGCCATAAAATTTTATTTCCCACTTTTGTGTGTTTACCTAATTTAAACTTATTAATTACAATTACAGCAACGGGCTTAGTTAATTTCACATTAACATGAACAACGGTCTACTCTGAAGCGCTTTATTTATATAATTAAGCGTTATATAATAGGAATGCTTTGCCTCTTGGTGCTCTGTATCTGCTGGTGTGCCTCAGGGTGGCGTGTTATCTTCTTTACTCTTTATTAATTCAATTAATAGGGTAATAATCTTCGCTCCTCCTACCACCTTTACACTGACGATCTGCAAATTTATACTCGGGTAACCTTCGACAAAATGGCCCATGCGATTGGAGCTATCAATACCGACATCCAGCATCATGCTCATGGACTGAAGGTCAATCCATCCAAAACTCAAGTCATTGTTGTCGGCAGCCCCAGGATGATATAGAAACTTGATGGGGACCAACTTTCATCTGTTTTTTGACATGGCACTGTCCTATACAGTGATATGGTCAAAAACCTGACTGCCCTCTCTACTTTTTTTATCCATCCAAAGGTTGTTTGTAAGAAACCGCCTAGAGCGATAAGACCACCGTCTGTACTTTTTGTTGTTATTTGTAATAACTCTAATGTTTTTTTACTCTTTTTGTATGCAGTAAAGAATAAAATAATAATAATTATTATTATAAGATCTTTAACTATAAAGCGAAAACGTGTATATTACTTAGCAAGAGGTGATAAAAAAATGCGTTTAAGGCTTAGAATCAATAAGTTTTTACACGAACCAAAATATCCTAAGAATTATTGATTAGAACTATATATTTATTTGGTACATAAGTGCCGTTAAGTGGTTTGTTCCGTGATATAAAATACAAATCGGCAACAAGCACGTTGTAAATACAGTTGTAAAATTTTAACAGCTTTAAATGCTCGGAGGTTTGGCTACAAGCTACCCTCTTTATTGCCGGGTATTCCCTGGGCGCTCCGGCACGGGCGTATCGATACCCAGGCATATCATTACCTACTTTATTATTTCACACAACATTAAAGCCTGTCCAAATAAATGCTACAACTTCACAAAACTTCATTCTGTTCAAAGATTTAATACTGGAGACCTACTTTTATGGTTCATCTACGTAATATTACACCAGACAATCGCTATACATTGCTAGACGTGAGCTAAGCCGGAGAAATACTGCTGATAGGTTATAATTTTCTCATATCGCTCGACAGGCATCCTAACGAGAAATGCGAGCTATCTGAATGGAATGATCATTAAGAGAGAATGTATGACATCAGATGTTACGCCATGTCCTTGACACAGTTTTCAAACCATATTGTCATTGCTCCCAATCGTCACCGAGAATTATTTGCATATTAATGTTGGTATGGAGATTCTTCCACTCCGAGATTAATTGAGTCGAAGTTTTAATTTCAGATTAATTATTAAGAAACACTGGTACGGAGTATTTTAGATAACCTTTACTAAAATAGACGACGAATGATAAGAGTTTAATGTTATAAGGTTGAAGTACAAAGTTGTGTTTGAAAAAACAATGAGTCACTTGCATCTGTAACGCGGTTTCATTTTGAATATTGAAATTTATGACAAGTTTTAGGAATAAAACGCGGAGTGTAATCCTTGGGCTTAAGAACTTTTAATTAAATATAGAAAAAGAGAAGCTTTCGTAAATTTTACCGCAAAACTTGGCTCGCGTAGTAGGGAAATTTGTAACAGTGACTGAAGAGCGACAGCCGTTCTGTTGCCGCCATCGCGGGTCAGCTGCCGTGTCCGTGCTCAGAGTACATATTGCTATTGCTTTTCGAAACATTAGTTACTTGTGTTTAGTTTTAATACTAGACTATTATTTTTATCCACATAAAAAGAACTTGCTAATAACACAATAAACTTAAATAGAATTTACCAAACTTAAGCCTCCATTCAATTGAGATACTCGTATTTATAGCATTAAAAGGAGTGTTCAATACATATTCGTATTTATTTATATACAAGGTGATAAAAATTATAAACAATTTAATAAGTAGAATACCTAAATTGCATACCCTGGCTCAATAAGTGCATTTGCAAGAGAGAGAGACTCCTAAAATCAAAGTTTCAACAGCACTCTGTCATAATTTGAAGACATACCTATGTAAGTTTCCAGTGGAGCTAAGTATTTTATGATGTACTATAAGTGGTTACGTCGTGATATCAAAATAATCCGGTAACGAGGCTGGAGGCGCAAGCTCTGGGCTAATGGAAGATACGTCAGCCAACCACTATTAATCACTCGAAAGTAGTCGGTACTCAGGTGTCGCACCTCTGCTAAATAGATCATTTTAATATTGAGCACGTTTATAAATACTTCGATAGTGGTTTGCAACATTTTCCCTTCAGCTTGGATGTGGTAATTAAACACAAACTTTGTGTGGGTATTTGTTCAATACTCAACATCGCTGAACGTGTGGTATCGATCCGGTCGGAAGTTTGCAAGGGAAGCAGAAACTTATTGAGGTTGCAATTAACATCTATATAATACCTTTGACATTTGAAAATTGTATAATAATGAAATTGTAAGTAAGTTGTATTGATAGTCAATCACCACGCAATATAACGGTGAAGGAAAACATTGTGAGGAAAGTTGCACACCATAGCGAACCCGCACAAAGCAGCCTGGTGGACTATACGGCCTAACCCCTCTTAATAGTTCTCTCGATTGTAAACTCGAAAAAAGTAGAAAAAAAGCAAAAATTCGATATTTTTATTCATTATGTTTGTTGTAACAGACAAGGGTTATTTATTCTCGTTTGTTCCCATTTGCCGGCATATATTTTATCGCGTGGTGCTCACAAGCAAGGAGAAAATAAATAATGCACTAACAAGCTGACCAGAACGGAATTGGAAGTACATCGTGGTAAACATCAAACTTCCCTCTTCAAATAAAAGTGAGCTACTCAAATTTAATGAGGTAGCTTTGTACATCCTCCCGACCTATTGATTTTTATTTGCTTCGTCGGATAGATACGACCAAGATTAATTAGTCCGTTCCCGAATTTACGTATTGCTGGAGTTTCAAAAATGCCTTTTTAAAGGGACGTATTGTGATTTGTCAATTTGAAACATGGCTACTAAATGAAGACGGATGTTAGCTGATCCTTCATTTTGTCGCGCTCGTATAGCAACGAAGACGTGTCTGTGCGGAGAGACAAAACGTTGCCGTTAAAATTATGACGATAAATTACTTTGTCAACGACCTTTATTATCCAAGAAAAATGATATAAAGTGGTGTTGTTTAGTTCGGCTGCGAGCCGGCTTTGTATAAGGTCGGTGCTGTATTTTGCGAGTATTTTAAGAACTCGTTTTGTTATCTTGTCTCGTAGTTATTTACCCTTTCATCTACTTGGAGCCCGTGCCAGTTTTGGAGTAAGCCTCGTCATTCCCGAATATACGGCCGGATTTGAATCTATTCTTTTTCAGACCGTGTTCGTAAGATGAAAGGAAACATCGTGTAATAATTCACACTTTGTTACAAAAATATATTTTGTTATTATATTGTGAGAGAATTCTATACAAACATTATTTTAAGAAATATCTGCCACGGGCGTACCGACCCGTGCCTGCGGGAGACGATAAAAATAAGAATCGAAGCAAATAGAGTCATTCTATTATCGGCTCGTATTAATTGGAGGTATCAAAGATAGCCTCGTTTTTCTTGCGTTCGCTCCAATAATTAACTATCAAAGGAGAAGATGGGTGTAATGATTATAATAGATTGATGTGTTGGATACGTTCCGTGTTATTAACAGTTCATTAGACAATCCGAAGATAGGCGGGACGTACATAGTCAAATGAACTTATTAACCCCCGATATTAGCGGCGAGGCTACAATAGTTTACGGTCGATAATACTGACCCAACAACTTACATCATAAATTTACCTAAAAACAAAACTACACTTTGTATTGTACTGAATCTTACGCAACAATGCATGCTGTTACGATATACGAGTAACACCTAATTAAAACATGATACATTCTACGGGTAAAAGTAAAATGCAAGCGTTAATAGAACATCCGGATTCTGCAGAAAAAATCCTAAAAGGAAGGTTTTGTTGTAAAAGGTTTTTTAGGACTATCCATGTTCGTTATCCCGGCGGCGAGCGATAGCCATATCTAATACATCTCGTTAATGCCCCTCGGGGAGGACTCTCGTGCTTTGTCGCAGCTTTAATCTCTTACCAAACAATAAACTCGTGGATCTTTCACCAACCCGCCCCATACGTCATTGCAAACACATAAAAAGATTACTCCACAATGCGGAATGATGTACCTAATATTGAATATCGAACTACTCCACTACTTTGCAAAGACGATTTGCAAATCCTGCTGTGTGTACATATCCATCTTTGAAATATCGGGTTTGCACCGGAGCCGTCCATTACTCCGCCACAACATATTTAATGGAAATTTACGCTCTAACATATAGAGTAGAGTAGGTTTAGGTCGAACATTAAATAGTTAAATTTGGACAGTAGAGTAACGACTCACGTTACGGTAAGGTATAAAGTCGTTTACGAAGGAACAAACTATCATTTCATTTTAAATAAAAGCTTGTAAAAAAACCACAACGACTCTTTTCTCAATAATTATTCTCTATCTGCTCTCTTTCTTTCGCGACTCCTGATCACAGCAACGCAAACCAATTTAATTGAATAATCTCTATTCATTTTATATTACGAAAACTAAATGTAGAAAAATAAATTGAAAACAAAGGGCTTAAAGCGAGCACATCCGCCAGTCGTAAACAGTTTCCAGTTGTATTTTCCAGTTATTTAATTAAGTAAACTGTTTGAAAATAGTTTACAATAAAAGAAGCGTGAGTTGAAACAAATCTCTGTTACACAGCACACTTGTTACCTTGGCATGAGTACGATGCTTTGTATTTTTAATGTGTTCTAGTTAATACTCTTTTATATTTCATGTTTTTATACATATCCTTCGGTTGGTTGTATAACACTGACTAAAGTGATAACAGCTCATTTCATGTCAGTTTTAAAGCGCCTATTTTATACTTGGTGTAAAAAATAATTGGTTAGATATAACAATACATAAAACATTATAAGTATCATATAAATTCTTGTTCCTTACACATTTAGATCGGTCCTTTACTTAATTGCAGAAATTATTTGATCTATGTAAAAAACACGTGTGTATTATACCACACGTCACTCAGAGAGCAACACCGGATGATTAGTACTCTGTTAATAGTATAAGTGTCAAAGAGGTTCTACAAACAGAAAATATCATCAGACGAATAATGCGAAAAATGATATAAGTATGTATAAGTATTTCAGTATGATATAAGAACAAGCATTTTTATAAAGTAATTACAGGTGATATGCGACGCGAGACTCGAGGCACGAGTGCCGGCGAGCCGCGGCGCGTCGAGAGCTCAAAGGTCAAACGTCAACGAGATGATCCATCCCCGGACCGGCAAACTGATTCGTTTACCCGCGATGTCAAATCACAATATTGTTTCTTCCACATTTCCAGCCGCCATCTTAGTTCTCGTCTCGATGCTCAAAGGAAGGCCGTAATTAAGTTGACCCGAGTTGGCTCAATACGACGCAAAGTCAACGATATTAGACTTCAAAGCGGCTGCGTTACAAAATGTTTCATAAATAGTTTGAACACTTCACTGTAAAGTGTAAACGATGTTTATTATGTGATACGTGCTTCGGTAATGTTATTAGCACCAGTGTTTCAGTTTATTCGCTAAAAGGGCCAAGTGTAAATGACGCGCTGCACGCTATGTAATTACATTTGGCTCCCCATGGCTGCTACTGAACGGATTCCCTTAATTCGCTGATCTTCGAACAAACATCAGTAACGTCAATTATCAATTACACCTAGATTATAGAGATAAACTCTACGACCAGATGATTTAGACGTTGGTATCAATTTATTTTATATGTTAATTCTACAATAACTAAAGTTACAATAGTGTAAATGAAAGTAGAACTAAATGCCAAGACAAAGGTCGGAAATTATTTTCGTATTTACATATGTGTTAATTATTAAAACTAAAATTTTCTTTACCCGTAAAAGTAAAAAAAGCTTAATGAGAACAGCACCGTATAAAAAATATACTTTAACAAGAATCCAACTCGACATTCTATTAGGGCTATGTTAATTTATCCAATGGATTGCCTCCTAGCTTGTGTTATTGATCAGGGGTAATCGTAAAGCTATTATATAAACTCCACGAGATTAACGCGGATTCCGAAGTGATATGGGATGGGACACAGCGTTTAATAATTTGCATTTGCGTTAACATTTGATGTGTGAAAACATTAAGCAGTATTGGATGATATAATTTTAAGAGGCGTAGCAAACTCGCCACGCTTGGCAAGTGGGTTGGCAAGCGCAGGCTATTCATGCTGATGGCATTGCTGCCCGTCATCAGGCTGTCATTTGACGCTATCACTGTTATGTCTATCCTGCCATTTATCGCCCATCGTCTCGTCGTTTCATCTCGCAAGCAAAGTGCACTACAACCCAGTGAAATTTGCTTAGGCCGAGAAAATTGAATATTTATTCATCCTTAAAACTATACACATATGATCTTTATTACGTCGGCTTTCTTTGCCTGAAGGTATCGGTTATGATATTATCAGTTATAAATAATTACAAAAATCAAAACTGAGAAGAAATCTTTGTAATTAATTCAAGTCTTATTAGATATAAATAATAAACATACATTTAAGATGAAATAATATATGTATAAAATGATTAGGCCAACGTAAACCCCAAGCTTCTCAACGCAGATAATGTGGGAGAAACCTCAAGTCGCGTTGTTTGATGTACACGAGTTCATATAGAAATTAAACCGCAAACGTAATATTAATTCTAGAAATAGCTTTGATAAAGAACAGCGAGCAAATTAGATTTTATGCAAAGGAGAGAGAGCGTTCGATAATATTCAGTGAGTGTGGGCAGGTGCTACGCGCGCTACGAATGTGCTACGAGTGCTATGAGTTTACTGTACTTGAATAGAATTTTTAAAAATAACGTTCAGCGTGTTTAAAACTTTTATACATTTATATTTTATGTTTCATTTTAATACATTTTTGTAGAACTATTTATTATCACGGATGTTAAATTCTCTAGGATAGCAGAAAAACGAAATAACAGCGCGTTTTCGAAAAACTAAATCAGATTTTATATTTGGATAAGTAGATCTACTACTATTTAGTAGTTAGTAAAACAAAAGAATAACTTTTACTTCAATGAACGCCAATTGCCTCATTAGTCTATTGATTATATTTGCGGGTCTGACAATCCACTTTCTGCGGGTTTTTGGTTTGAAAAATGTTGTGTGTTGCTTGGGAAATTTATGCCTCTCTGTCTATAGATTCTTCCTCCTCCTCCTTGTATCTTGCTCCTCAAGGTTGAAAGTCGTGACCTTCCTCATGCATCGCTTTGTTTCGAACGAGCTTTCACCATCTGGTTCTGTCTTCGGTGGTGTGAAGGGCACCGTGGAGTGTAAAGTCAAGAGCGGTGCGGATCTGGTCAGACCAACGTATTGCATTACGTCCACGAGGTCTTCCCCCGTCTACTTTGCCGGTCACAATCAGCTTGTCGAGGCTGTCGCCGTCTTTCCTTGCAATGTGACCGAAGTATTCCAGATTTCTGCATGGATACTCAGATAGATTCTTCAATTATCTCTAATTGGGGCTGAATTAAGTTGGATGAACTAAATGGCACTAGAGGCACCTCTATCTACGCCTTCGGGGTTATAGGCGTTAATTGACTTAATTATATGTATTCCAAGCATATTTAGGAAATGTGTAAAATAAATAGGTGTACACTAATATTTTAGGAAAACTAAGTATTTACTACCCAAATACAAAATTTTTAGTTGCATTGTGTCTGAATACTATCACCTGGCGTCGTTTTCAGTCGCAGTCTGCACCTCAAGCAATCCTAACCTAACCATCCCTTTATTCACACCTCTGCATTCATTAGCGCAATGAATAGTGGAGAGGAATGCTCCACATACCCACTGTACTCATTGTCATTTCCGATCACTATTTAGGAAATGTATAGATTTCCTAGGAAACGTACACATTTTAAAAATAATCATACATTTCCTATCTATTTAAGATACTGTACGCATTTTCTAGGAATTGTACATAATAACGCATTACATATTTTCCCCTAACATATGCAAAAAGAACAAAAAATATTCCAGCGAAGACACTAAATCAACAAATCTATGAAAGTAAGCGTGTAAACACACGAAACGATATATCCAAATCACATGCATAAGAAACCAACTACATTCGTAGTTCGAACTCGTCCTGGGTACGAGAATTGCGTGTACGAAAACGCCATATACAATTAACAAACACAAATTTATAATTTCCCTAAACGGCAGCAATCATTAGAGCTAGGAAATTCCGACTCGAACCATTAAACATATAGTGCTTCTGGAAATTGTTGACACACTGCGTTTGCGTACAGCCTAAATGTTCTGGCTCCATTGTACTGTGGCCTCATATCAGATATAACTTTGTGATTGCGCTTAATGTGATGCGATAGATGACTACTCGCTGGGACACCATGAGACTCAAAGTAGTTAAATACTTCAGGTCGGTTCCGATGAATTGCTATTAATAGACAGCTACGTTGCTCAGACTCCTGGTTTATAAGGTGTGACAACATTGCAAACGAAGCGAAACGTTAAGCAGTACCTAAACATAAACGAAAGCTATATTATTTTGACTTGCGCTTAACTTTTTATATTCTGTAAACCCGCAATTTAAAACGCATAAAATTTCATGGCACTTGACAATGCGCGCATTGTTGACTGCTAGCGTCCGCTGTTTTTGTATTCGCATTACATTGCGTTATTTAAGAAACATAGTTGTTAAACAAAAGCGTATTATTTATCTATTCAAACATGACGCTACATAAATAAAAATAAAAATTGTGGACTCTTTTACGATTTTATTTGTAAAAACTCACGACATTTCCACTAACTCGTATTAATCCAGACCCCGGGGACATGGATTGACGCCCGAATACTTGCACATGATTTGAGAGAGTCCAGTTTTGCTCAGAAGTGGACCGTATAGGTAGATGCGGGTATGAATAAATTAACATTTTAAATCGACCAACGTGGCTGGTTCAACCATCACAAATACGCACATCCATATTTGCACATTCATCAATCATTCCGCTCATTCTTGTTGGTTGGTTTTATCTGATCACGACCAGCAAATTAGCCTTTAAACTGATTAAAAAAAAATGAACTATCGTTTTTTATTTTACCTTGTTTTACGCTTAAATTGTACTGCTGACGAAAGAGCAATACACATATTCATAATTTGATGATCGTTATTAGTTTTGACTAAATAACATTATAATATGGCATTTTATAACACTGTTTTCAATATATGTCTTCATTGTTCAAAAAGATCACATAATGACAATCAATAAAGTACAAATGCTGGTCTTATTTCTTTAACTAATTGTTTACTAACAAAACCATGAGATCAATGTAATAATGGAAAAGGAGATTGCGTTTTACGATGAAAAGTGATAGGTAAACAAATTATACTGAATGTAAACTTCCATAATTAATTGTAATTAATTCATAATTATTTTGTTAATAACCATGGCAGACAGGAGAATAGCTCGTTAGTATCTGTGTGTAAGTATTATAATATGAGGTCTGTGACCTCGACTAATTTCCTTGTGCTAAGCGTCACCAATATTTACGGGGATAGAACACAAAAAAAACCTACTTCGTACACTCACAACAGTTTGCCCGAGGGTTCAACAAGAATCTGACAAAACAATATTTAATTCGAAACTTAAAAACACAATTTAGACAACTTGCCCTTATGTATAAATAAATGTAAACATTGATCCTGCAGTCAAACTGTCTGTACAAATTTGTAGGACATTTCTCTACCTGATAAGTTAATCTTTTTGTTATAAATAATGAAAAATAAATTATGTAGTCGGTTTTTTGTTCTTATTTAGTTAAAGTTTCATCACTCTCCTCCGTTATTATTTAACAGTGATTAAGAGGGAAGGGCTGGTGTAGCGACGAGCCCTGAGGTTACTAACGTTTAATATTCTATCAGAACTCAGCATATTCAACACGAACCTTGTTAAATCTTACGGTAAGCCGAGTTTAATATTGTTTGTGTCGCTCATAGTATTTACTATGGCTAATGTTGACGATGGGAAATTCATATTACTTCTGAAAGCGACCACCGCTTAAAAACTCGCCTCAGTGACAAATGTGTCGCTTTTTAGGAACAGCCAGTGCAGACAAACTTAGCCAGGATGTTATATCATAACGGGTTATGGAGAATAGACGACATTATTTAAAACCGCAAACATTGTTAGCGTCATACGGTTCGCACACAAAAAATCATAAAAAATATTCAACGGTAAATCCACTGAATGCTGCATCCGCATGCTGTATAATATTCATACTATACGACAAGCCACAACGAAATGATGTTGCTGCCAGCCGCTCTTATCTTCGGGTTGGCTGAGGTCAATAATTAATTTATTATTGAGCGAGTTGTTTTAATTACTTTATTTTCTTAATTAACTTGAAAATATAGATGTATTTGTTTTGGATTTGACACCTTATCTAACGAGCTTTTACTGCTGTATATTGTATAGTTATATATGCAGAGACTGAATAATAATTATCCGTAATCACTATAGAATTGCCTACTTCCCTCCCTTTCTCCAGAATGTTTATAGGGCGACAACACACTTATGATGTATAATTAATATTATGCATGTTAATTTTAGTTATAATTTATTACTTCATTCACCGTTAGCTTCTCCATGAAATTTGGTTAAAAAATATAGTTCCTAATTAAAAACACTAAATATTTTAGCAATATAACTGAAAGACGCATCACAATTCTAATTCTCAAAACAATATTCCTTGTCGATAGTGATAGAAAGATAATCACTAGCGGAGGTTAAAGTAAGGTATGATCCCGCCAGTGTAATATTGCTGGGGGCTCCCGAGCTGATGTCGAAGTCATAAATATGTGGAACGTCGTTGAGAATTACGCTGCCAACGACAAACTTGCTACGTTGGTAATATTTTTACCAAGTTACGTACGTCGACAGGTCTCGCCGCACGTGAAACCAATTGCCCTAACAAAACCAACCTTATATTTATGATCGCAATCACAATAAAATCTGTTTCTCAGCTTTACTTTAGTACGAATCATCTTTATCTTTTTATAAGAATAATTGGGGACTTTATTTCAATTTTCTCCAAACCGATGAGTGTCTAATATCTATGATTGCTGATTATACTATAAAACATGCCATTCTAAGCAGAGAAATGCCATTATCTACTAAAATATCAATTAAGGGGAAGAGGGCAGTGAAATGAAATAGCCAGTGTTTTAAATAAAGAATTAGCGCCGCGCCGTAAGGACGATCAGGGCGGCACCAAGTGAGGCCGCGGCAATAATGGCGGCCACTCAGCCCCCAGACTCACGCTTATACTAACTCGCCTCTGAATATTTTAACTCGGTTACTTTGTGTACTGATATTTAAGGCTTCTTTCTTGAACTTTGCCGCTACAATCAATAACTTCTCGACCCGAAGACTTATAAATTTAACAAGACAAATTGCCAAATCGTTCGATATAATTTATTATATTTTTAAGAGGTTTGTTAACTGATATTTATCGTGTAGACCAAAAAGCATCAAGTTTTCATCTAATGGAAATATAAATAGACTTATATGTAGGTTCATTTAAAAACCTTGTTAGTTACAATCGTACAATTGCTATGTCATACGTGTACTATGTCAAAATATATTACGAAGCAAAACATCTCGTTTTAAACTAAACTGGTATATCCGACGTTGATTTTTATGGTACGTTAAGAGTCGCAATACAGACTCCAGGTCAAAGCAGTAAAAATAATGCGAGAATATTTTAAATCATAGTTTGAAATCTTAATGCACCTGTTCGCTGCACAAGCCCATCGGTCAAAAGGGCAGCAAATGTACTTTATATGTGTATATATGAAGATAGGCACGGCCCTGACCGACTTTTATGATCGATATCCGTACACGAAGCTCCCCTGCGACTGTCAGCTCAGGGTTGCTACACTTTATGCCCGAAATTCCCAGAATGTTTAAAATCAAATGTGTTATTCACCACGCCTTGAAGCGCTTAAGGCGTTCCGTGCCTTTAAGGCGTCGTCGGTTGGATTTGCTAGACAGCTTATGGTATATAAACAGACTTTGGCGTTAGGCTGACCGTGTCTGGATCATCTTTGACTAAGACGCATATATTTTCACATTATGGGCAAGAAACCCATGCGCCACAATAAAGATGCAACACTCGATTTAAAAACAAATATTTTTTAAATTAGAATAATTTATACTATATAATAATTTATATAAAACTAGCTTCTGCCCGCTAACTTCGTCTGCGTGATTAACATTGTTTAAAAAAATATACATGTATAGATTATTTGGTATTTCTCATCCCGTCCCGTTATATCCCGCCCGTCCTATCTCATTCTTACTCAAGGTATGTAATCCACGCCCATCACATCCCTTTGAGTATAAAAAGTAACAAATATATCGGATTTCCGTCCTCATCCCACGGGAACACTTAATTTATCTGGATAAAAGGTAGCCTAAGTGTTAATCCAGTGTTAATATGGGGAATATTCGTTTTTCTCATTTATCTTCCATAATACAAAGAAACACCCTGTATGTAAATAAGACATTTACCAGTTTTTAAGTTGGACTTGTACCTATATAACTGTGAAACCGCATCTCATTTCGTCTTGTAGTTTTTGCATTATGCGCAAGTAAATAAAAAGAAACACCCTGTCTATAAATAAAATATATACCAGTTTTCAAATTGGACGTGCACCAATATTACTGTGAAAAGTGCATCTCATTTCGTATGGTACTTTTTGAGTAATGTGCAAGCAAACAAAAAGAAACACCCTGTATGCAAATGCAACATATACCAGTTTTTAAGTTGAACCTGCAGCAATACAACTGTGAAAACCGCATCTCATTTGGTGCGGTAGTTTATGAGTAATGTGCAAGCAAACAAAAAGAAACACCCTGTATGCAAATGCAACATTTACCAGTTTTTAAGTTGAACCTGCAGCAATACAACTGTGAAAACCGCATCTCATTTGGTGCAGTAGTTTTTGCGTGATGCGCAAGCAAACATACAGACAGACAGACAGACAAAAATTCTAAAAAAAATTGTTTTGGATACTGTTGTTGTTATAAAGACCCCCCGCATTGAAATTTCTTAAATATATTCCATGTACAGACATCGACCATTTACATTTTTATTATATGTATAGAGTTAATCCAGATGTTAAAGAGACAATATTGCATATGATTATATTTTTCCACGATAAGAATGTACAGACACACGATGGTGGGCACATATTGATTTCAGGGAGAATGAAGGACGACAGTCGATGAAACAATAAATAATTAATTTCATAATATATTAGTATTGCTATTTATTTTTGTGCATATAATTATACGCACTGCTAAGAAACTAATAATGATTTCTCAAGTTGCTCAATGGTAGTTATTTAAAGAAATACCAGACATTATTTTATCAAATATTTCAAGTTTTTAATAATATAATAAACAATAAACCAACCCTTAAAATAATAAATTGTTTAGATTTTTTAAAAGCGATTTAATATCCATGAAATTAATCCGCAAGCACAGAACGTACAAATTAATGTGTTCTCATGCAATTATTTTTTTAATTGGCTGACATTTTACCATATGTACCATTACATTCAATTTATTCTCATTTAAATATATCTCTCATATATTACTTTATTAATGTTTAGTAAATAGGTTTTTTAAATATAAAAAAGTCTTCAAATAATACTTTTTCGCAAATAAATAATGATTTTACATTTAGCGTGAGACAGAATTATATAAAACCCCGCAATAACATTCCCCAGTGGTGTTAATTGCTCTTATAATTTTACAAAGCCGTTAGATGTTTTATCTGTCAACCTGCCATTTTAACTAATGCAACGGTTTTGTCAGTGGTCTATTTTACATGTCCAATGTAGAGCAAGCGTTTGTATTGGACGGCAGCCCTGTTGAAACCGCATGCAATTTGCTAACCACCGCATTACTACAGCTACCCATTTCCCGTAACACAACGGTGACAAACCACCAAAATGGAGTTACATTGAATTTGGTGAAGTTTCAAGGTTCCGCCCTCACTTTGAGCAAATAACCACTAGCCGACAAAAGTCTACGAACAATTAATTTATCACATAGGCCCATTGGAATGTGGCTCTTACAATAACTGTATTAAGTTGTTACAAATGGGCGAGTAAACACGCAACTCGACAGCCGCCATAAAATAACTCAGCTATGAGTTCTGACTTCATAACGTTTAGTTATATCTTTTGTAATGGGTGACATTTGTTTCCGGCGCGGCGATAACTTGTCGACTACCACGTTTAACGCTAAAACGTTATGTGTTACATAAAAGTTGGCTGTATTTGTTTTGAGATGTAATCTCATCTTGTTCACAATTTTATACAACGTTCTAATATGTACAACAAGTTTTCAAATTTCATTTTTATTACAGGTGAAAACAAGAATGTTACCGAGTCCGAATAAAATAAAATATATTTAGCGCACCTCAAACATTTAAGTGCCCGTTGGCTACATAATAAACGTTCAAGATGAAAAATTCTGTGTTGAAATCCCAGCACAAAAATAACTTAATTATTTTCGCTCGGTGCCTCCTGTCGGGCTGTGTTTTTTAGATTTTCATGTTTATTAACAGTGTAAAACGTGATGTATCTGTCGAGGTCACCGCGGCGTCACATTTTAATGACGAGGACACGTGTGCCATGTTGTGCATTTGCATAATTTGTGAAGCCTCTCTCTAATTGAGCCCCAGACCGTCTGCTTTATACTTCGCGAATATATAAACATCTGGCTACAATCATTTGTCCTCGGTCGTACTATGAACTTGTACATAAATCATATTTTTCTCTTTACTTACTTTTTTAAAGAATAATATCCAATATAATTGCACTTTATTTTAGCTAGAGATATCCCACATGGCTTGCAATATCAAACAAATATAGACAACATAGGCATCAATGTAAAATATAGAAAAGGAAACGTCTTATACAGGGTATATCAAGACTGCAACCGAAAACGAAGCCGGGTGGTAGTATTAGTGACTTCAGACACAATGCAACTAAAAATTTCGTAAAAACCATCGTTAACTTTTTTTTGGTATTTTTTTACTTATCGTCGTATTTGCGTGATAAGTACGTAGCTTTTCTAAAATAATGGTGTACACCTTTTTATTTTTTAAGACACAATGGTACGTTAGGGTTTAACGTGGTAAGTTGGGTTGCAAAAAAAAATCTGCCGCTTATTTTGCGAAATGTTTATTTGCATTGTGCCTGTAACCATTAAAACTACCACCAGGCTTCGTTTTCGGTCGCAGTCTTGATATACCCGGTAGAATTTAAGAATTATCTATGTGTTTTCACCTAAGCGATCTCATACCTACTGGTGCACAGGGAATTTTTGCTTAACTCGACTTTTATTTATTTACATGTTTATACGAGTGCATTACCCTAAAAACTACAATATTTTTGACACACTTATCCGCGGAATAGTTTACAGAACACTAAACTTTACTTTAGGATGAAAATAGGTCATGGCCTACCCTGGATACGTGCCTGGTTACAGTCCATTTTAGTCCTAAATAACACGCAGGCTGCTTTTGTCACGTCGTATATCTCAAGCATATAACACTTAAATGCTGCCTACTCGTCGCTACAGCTCCACAGTGAAAGAACAATGTGACGTAAAATTTGGGCGAGAATTGCAGAAGTTTTGACAATATTTTTTTATGACATAGCTCTGACATATAAAGCTGTTCATGTAATGTAAGTTAATCACAAGTTTACAATAAATATTACGACCATAGGTATAGGTGCTCGTGACTTTTGTAAACGGATGAAGAAAATGAGGCGAATTGTGCCAAAGGTTTGATAGAAGATGATACCATTCACCTCAACTTACCACAGAAGATATGCGGAGATGTGCGCAAGGTTTTGGACTAGCGCAAGCCCAATATTTTTCCAATGTTTAATATTTATTTAGAAGCAAAAAGTCACTAAGAACGATAAAAACCAATTTGCGTTGGCAGACCAGGCAGATAAATACAAACAGTCCAAGACATCAGATCAAACATACTTAACCAGGTAGTAGGTACCATTCAATTACGTGAACACATGAACAAAGTATAAAACACAAGTAGTGGTATAACGCAGTAAGTAACTTTTCACTATATAATAACTATGTAGTATTTGAGAAGGCTTCTCAAAATTTGTTTAACCCATATCAAAATGTCTTCCGCAATCCGCCACCCTTGTATACCGGACTATAAAAAACAAAATAAAATTTTACAGCAAAGTTTAAATAATTCTATGTTAAAAATTCTTGCAATGGAATGCTTTACACTGCTCAAACAGACAGAAAAAGCACTAGTTCTAAAGAGCGCAAACTTCGTTCTACAAGAACCAACGGTCGCTTAACCGTGTTTGCACAATCTCGGAAATAGCAGAAGTGAATTAGTATGGAACTAATCTAAGTAAAAAACTAAGTGTAATAAAGGTAACATATAAAAAAACGTGAGGAAAAGACCCTCATTTTTTATGTTATATCGCATTTGTTAAGGCTTTAAAGGCATTTAAGGCAATATACGTGATAAATATATCTGTTTATTTTCCTCATTTGTATAAATACAATATCACGGTAAAATGATTCTGAATGTGGTTGGGGAAAACACCATAAGCACATTTTCATACGCAAGGACTCACGAAATCTCACGTTCAAAGGAGTTTTACAAAATAAAAAGTCAATGACGAGAAAAGTTAAATGGAATAATTCTCTTATGTACGGCAACGAAACCAATATAATTCCTTCTGATATATTCGTCGAATTAAAGCATTAGTGTTTAACATTATGTAATAGTAAAATTACAGATAATTTTACTATATAAATTGGTAAATGGTTTAAAGCGGGGTGAAATAATGATATAAAGTACGTTTATTTACGAAAAAGCACCGTTATATTCAACTTCCACGGTTTGCTTTGAGCGTGCAACATCAACACGCATTCGAACGAAGCTTTTTTAGAGTTAATTGGTTTTCGGACCGTGGAGTTGATTCCAGTTCTGAAAATTGGCGAATAAAGCATGGGTTAACATTTTCAGTTTCCGTTTGCAAGCCTCAGGTAACGCACATAGAAAAGCTATTTCAATTATTTTTTATTCATACCAGACAGTTTTCTAGGACGCATTTGTTACTGTACCTACAAGTATTTTTAGCTGTATATATCTACAAGTAATACACAGATAATACAAGTAATACAGACTTGCATGGATAACTGGGATCTAGCACAGACAACAAGCACAGACCACAAAGGAAAATTAATTAGAATTATAAGAAATAACTCAAATAAAATCCAACTCAAAAACATTTCTCAATTTGATCAATACGTAATACGTAAGAGTATGTACACATATATTAATTGCACAATGAACATGGCATAATCTAATGGGAAAACTTTTAATTGTATTTGCTGAACGATACTTTTTTACAGTATAAAAATATTACGTTGTTTTAATATTTTGTCTGTTTTTTTGGTCAAATGGATTGTTTTTTTTTTTAATTATGAAATATCGCATTGGCTATACATATGAGCCTGTTAAAATTTTCAGTTTTTAAAAGAATTAGCTCATTATAATAACGTAGTGGCGTCGCTGTATATGTGATTATCTGTTTCTAACTTTATTTTGAGTGACGAAAACTGTCTAAATCTATAAAAACAACATATGTTAGTACTTGTAAAAAAATAGGCTACAGGTGCAATGTGTGCACTGTTATTTCGGTATAATTTATGCGCGGTAAGCCTCAAGGAGGTGAGACTACTGCCATTTTACTACCCTTACAGATAATTTATCCCCCACAAATTTTACGAAAACGTAGCACATTTTAAATTGATACAATAAAATACTACAATACACCTGACATACAATTACGGTAAATGAAATACCATTTTTCGCCAATCAATTACGATAGCTACTATCGCCGATTTTCCATCGTCAGTAAAATTTTACAATCCACAAATGGTCTAGAATTTCTCTGGTCTAACAAAATGTTTGTTTTCATTTTTGGTATATTCGTTTATTTACTTATTATTAATTCAGACTGCAGGGAACTATTTTGTATTCACATGTGCAAAAATAATAACAAAATACGCTATCAGATTGGCCCCTAATCGATTTAGGGGCGAAAAATGTAGCAAAAATGACTATTTGAGCGTTCCCAAATATCTTGGATCCGAGGGCCGCGGACCAAACATTTCGCCTTTCGGGTGTCTACGATAATAGCGCAGATAATCCTAGTTTAAAAGTTCGTGGGAGCTATTTTCGTGGTATGTTATATACATTGAAATCGCATTGCGTCCCTTTTATTTCAAATGAAAATGAGTAACCAATTCAATAGTCGTGCCATCGGAACTTGTGATTACAAACTTGCCAGCACTGACAACGGAGGCTTAAATCATAACAAAAATAAATACCTCCCAAAGCCGGATTTGTTGCGGCTGCGAAAATATTTAGCTTCCATTTTATAGCTCTGGGCGGTCTTCTTTTATGACTTCCATCATAAGTAGCAATAGTCACTTCTGATAAATCGTACCACATAAATGTTTTTGTACATGAATGAGCCGTTCTTATTTAATTTTGAGTTGTGTTATACCAGATGTAAAATATATCTAACTTCTCCTAACAGTTGCAATATAAAAAACAAAGCTAAAAATGTTCCACATGCCAGTGTAATGTGGTTTTAAACAAAGTAAAGGCGGTTTACTCTCACACAGACATCGGTTACACAATCCCGACATAAATTAGGGAATAACTGCGCAACTTGTGACTATAATGGCACATTGAACAGATTAAACGTCTTTGAGTAGTCGCGAAAATCTAAAGGGACCGAATACATTTTTTGGTTTCAGGTTTCTTTTCCAAAATGCCGTTGGGCCTGAACGTGGATTCTGTCCTGATAAATCGTGTTAGTTTGTGAGTAATATCTTAAGCAGGAGTTAAACAGTCGATTGAGACTCTTTTCTAACGTCGTGTAACAAAATCACGTACAATATTTTCTCGGTGTTTATTGTTAGTGATTGGAAAATGGAATAGAAATTGAATTTAAAAGAACATTTTCTCACGTACCGCCGCTCCGCTTGGAGTATACGCGTTCCTTCGCAGGCCTTTTCCATTTAATGGAGTGGATTTGTAATATAAAATATGATAAAAAATAAACCGTAATAGCAAAGGCGGATCATGTATAGAAAATAGGTTAATCCAAAATACATATACATGACAACACATGTACATTGTACATACATAATATATGTCGTTGTATCATACTTAATTACTAACGCCGAAACAAAGGATTTAATGTTTAACTTGATATCAGATCAGAGAATTTGGTTTTTCTTACGCATTTAGTTATAAATAAAGAATTTAAGAAAAACTAAACAAGCATTTAGGGCAATGAAAATCTCTCGATTTTAAAATCTTCCCCGAGAATTTGCGAAACGTGAGAGAAATTAAATGAGTATTTCTTTCGTGCACACTAGAAGCATTCGTTTGAAGCGCCGCGACGCAGATGCCATGGGAGCGCCAACCACGCCTACTCAAACAGAACTCTTAGTTTCGTTTTAACAAATTTTGAATTTCCTACTTTCTTGAAATTAGGACAGACGGTAATTTAAACGTTTGCTTGGCCTAATTAATGTTACATCTTGCGTGTTTTACTTTCGTAACCACTGCTCTAAATCGTAGATTATTTTATATTGCCTAGAAACGAAAACAATTTATTATTTTATATGATAAACCTTATTCCTACATATCTTAATTAGCTGAATTAATTTGTGATTAGAATACAAACGAATTACAGTGCTTAAAATATAATGTCGAAATTAATTAGTCATTAGCGGCAGCAATTAGTTCCGGAGAAAAAGCTATCAGTAATGTAGTAGATGAAACCACTAATAGAATGATTGCGTATCGGGCGGCGCGGCGGGCGGCTGCGGCGAGGCTTGCCTAACGACGCGTGCCTCTTTCTAATCCACAGTCACTCCACTTACTTCACACGTTAATCAAGTTTCCTTGGACTAACTGGCGACCAAACACTACGCTACACTGTATTTACTTCCTTTATTAACCGTACTAGCACGGCGCGCATGTTCGCTTGTTTACTGCAAATAAATCTTACTTCTTTGCTACTTTCAAGCGATTTAATTAAAAGATTAATTTCCCAACTCAAAGCTTATCCTTTTGTACAAATAAAAAAGTCGTGTACTATATGAGTGACTGAAGTCGTAACTCACATGCCGCCTCTATCATTAAAAGTTTTGTGAGAATCGATATAACTTAGACTCCGCGAAAAGATGCGAATTTTTTTTATAACTGTGCCGAATTTGAATTTTCTATCTAGCTATTTTAATAGCATTTCATGAATTTAAAATATATTTCTAGCAAATTGTGTGAAGTATAAAGTTATAGTCATGATCACATAATGTTCAGCATCTCGTGTCAATTATACTCGTAATACATACATACATAAACTCACGCCTTTATCCCCGAAGGGGTAGGCAGAGGCGCCACCAGGACGCCCACATTTCGCCTTGTATGTTCCGTCCCACGATGTGATAGGGGGCGAGCCTATCACCATATCGGGCACAAATTCCTGACTCCGGGCTGGTAATGAATAGAAAAATCCAATATCACTTTGCCCGACCCGGGACTCGAACCCGAGACCTCAGCTTTGTAACCGTACCGTAATACAACTACGCCACCGAGGCAGTCGTAATACACTCTTAGTAAAACCTAAAGTCCAGACTAGTTACCGGGTTGTTGTGCCAAATAAGCTAATCGCTCCACCATGTTCAGGCGATAAACTCGATTCAAATTAAATCAAGCACACAATAAAATATTCATAAGCTAGCAATATCGAATTATGCGTCAATCAATATCAATTTACGAAGTCACATTCCAATCGGATTTTCGTTACCTTCCGACCGTAACAACAAAAAAATCATTAAATATTTTCACATTTGCGATATCGCTTTCGGATTTCACTTTTCAGTAATTATAATACTTACAGTGTGTTAGGTACGTTGTTGGTAAACAGTTAACACATACATATATGCTTTTAATTCTCTAGTAAAACTACAAATTTGATCAGATTAGGATTGTCAAAACTATGTGAGCTGTAATCGAACATAGGCCTGAGTGATGGACTATAGCTTTAACCCCTTTTAAACGTAGAGGTTATATCTCGCAGTTTTGTATTTTATACAATAGGTCTGGCAAACGAGCAAACAGGTCACTTGAAGGTAAGCGTTCACTGCCGCCAATGCACATCAACAACGCTTCAAGCATACTCGTAGATGTATTGAAAATGAAATTTAAAATTGGCTCATGACATCGGGAGGGGAGCGGGAAGGAATAAGGATGCAGGAGGAAAGGGGTGTTGGGCATCCAGTAATCTCACTCATCGAATAAAAAGCGGCAGCACGACAGTGGTAGTACCCTGGACAGGCCTACCCATTCATGCTGAGTCATGACTGACAACAGCGTGACAACTTCGTAAAACAGTGGAACATTTATGAGCTAATATTGTATTTTTTATGGTGGTGGTATTTTTACGCTTCTTCTATTTATAATCCAAGCCCGTATAACATTCAAATTGCATAAATAAATAGATTTTTCAATTCCGATATAAATAATTAGGTACAATTTAAATAGGAACATTGAGAATAAAAGCGATTATATTTTAATATCAGAAAAAAACGTATCTAAAAACACTGGTTACAATAGAAGATGACATCATCTAAGTTTCAAGAAAATAAATATTCGAATGAACTTTAAAACTAACTTCATAACCATCAATAAATACAGAGAAAAGGGTCTCTAAATTTAGTCTATGAAAAAAGTTTTAATGCTATTCAGCCGTTCTGGTCGTATTTATCCACGATTGGATCATTTATTTTTATGGTAATGTGTAGTGATTAAAAGATCTTTCACTCAATTCGATCTAACTTTGTATTTAATTAGTGATATTATGTCCTTAGTGCATGTAACAATTAACTACGCTTAGCTCTGCTACAATGGGGCGGTTTTTGGAAAGTAAATTCTATATTGGGACAAAAAGTGTTCTAAGCACTAAATCTTGGTTTAATTGCGTCTGGCGAGGTTCGTTTAATCTTTTCTGTCCCCTATTCCCTTGTAATGTGAAGAAAAAACATTGTGAGTGTATTACTCGCATTACCACCATTGCTAAATTAAATCTTTTGAAGTAGGTACCACGAACATTCTAATAATGTTTATTGCGAGACATAATGGACGTTTATTCTCTTTTCAGTTGTTTTAGTTAATCCTTTCGTTTCATTCTACATATAACATTTTGATACAAAACGTAAAAGAGAAAGTGTGTCTACGCCCTAACTTATTTTTAAAATATTTGTCGAATTTGTCGCCCAGCTAAAATTTGAACTCAATAAATGTTATATTACTTATGTTTATTTTATTAATATTGATTTGACATCATAAAAACTATCATGTACTCGTATACACTACGTATAGTAATATAACACACAAAATCAGTAGCTATTTGGTGATTAAAGAACATATTTGAAAAGCAACATTTTTTTATATATATAGAATAATGCGTCAATGTACTACTCCATTTATGCTCCAGTATATGATTGTTTTAAATACATATTTTTATGATTTAGTGTTGTGTTTAATGGTAACAATATGTATGAATTCAAACGTGTCCACGCCCACGCATGTATATTAATGTTGTGTTTTCCTTGTCCGGCGTGTTCCATGTACCCAACGCGTGATACTTAAGTTATTACACTAGATTAACTTATTCTGTAACTTTCCGTTGCCCAACTAATTACTTAGGGACAACTTAAGGGACGCTAGGGGAACTGTGAAAATGCCGTCAACCGTAAATTACATGACAGCCCGACTACGGTATCTGCGGCGGATCTTCGTGAACTGTTGTGACATGGCGTCTATAGTAAGAAACTCGATGTATACCTACATTTTAAAGTAATTAATTGTGTTAGGTCCGATCTTGAATGACGCAAGACAATATACATTACATTAGCGGGCGTTTAAAGCAAAAATTATTGCTCTAATAGTTATAATTTGTTGGGGCGTTGCGTAAATTCTAAGACATTGGACTAACAGTTATAAGTAAATCCATATGATGAAAGTAATTCGGAAAGATAAGCATAAAAGGAAATAATAAAATAAATCTATTTCCTTGTATCTTTCTAGTTACGTCGACCAATAATATAAATGGTAAACCGCCTAATGTTCTGTTTTTCAATACTATGTATTTCCAGTAAGACGTAAAATAGTAATGGGTTTGGGGGTGTAACAATCAATGACGTAATGTCCATTGTCCATCGGTAGCTTTTTATGACAACACTTAGGTGACAGTGATTCGTCCACGATAAAAATAAAGATAGACAAATATACCCTGAATCATGATTGGAGTCGTTTTGGGTAGTGAACTAAACATACGCATTTTGCCTGTGGCAAATGTTTTTAACGTAAAAAATATTGACAATATTATCTATTTAAATCAACCTTTATATGACCCATATTTGGAGACGGCTTTCACCCTTATTATGTGAGGAGGATTTGGCGTTAATCCACCACGCAGACCCATTGCGGATTGATGGACGGAGGGTCTTCATTAGACTAGTGGCCTTTCTAATGTCGAAAGACTCAATAAATGTAATGTTCTCTCTTCTACGACATCTTATTGAGATCGGTTAAGTAAACAAAGAATAAAGAGCTTTATTTCAAAGAGATAAAAAGTTTTACCATCACCATGGACAGTGTATGATACTAGTATTAGACAATTTAAAAAGGTTTTTAGTTTTCGTAATTTTAGCTTATTAATACAGGTAATTTATAAAAACTTACATTTTATTAAGCACCTAATTTTTTTTTAGTCCCTAAGAAGTCATAATCTTTTAATATAGGTACCGCCTGTAAACACGGTTCTATGTTCGATTTCTTACACGTGTCGTACGAATTTCTCGGTACTTGAATTAGTGCACAAATAACGGTTGACTCGCCCCCCTATAACAGTTTGGAAATAAACTAAGTTACTATGGACATCTCCAATGGCATCTCAGTAGGATCACCAACGTCAGTATAAGAATATATGTAGGTATTATCACAAAACGAAAAACTGTTTACTCGTACCTTAAAATAACCGGATATTTAGCAAAAATTTGAAATGATAAAGTGACAATTTGTCTTGAACGTTGGGAAGCGATAAGTTTGTGAGAGATGAACTGGAGATAAAACCCTTATCCCTTGGAATTATTCGGGAGTAAATTGGGAATCTTAATGAAATCGCCGCCTCGCTACATCGAATATCGCACGAAACTAAATTAATTCCTTGTTAATATCGTAGCTAGTAATAATATTCAGTAATGGGAACACGTGTTATTAGTGCTAAATCCTTAAGTTATACTAGAAATTACAAAGATGTCTAAAAGTATCTATAGTTGTGAATCATGGGGCCAAACCTTTGACTCCGAATCCAGGCCATTTTGGTTACCTATGATAATATCATTGGAAAGAAAAGTGTGTACTTATGACACACGTTTCTGGTCTATTGCGGATGCTGGCGTTATATCATAACTTAATATCATAAGCTAATTATGGTAAATCTACTCCATACATTGATTTATATTCTCGGGTTCGAATTCCGAGTCGGGCAGTGAAATTGGATTTTTTCCCGTCTGGGATGGGAAACGCGTGAGTTTATTTATGTATGTATGTAAGAAATATCCCTGAGCTAAGCATGTTCCCACCCTACATGGTATAGTAATAAAAATAAAAATTTCAAAAGAATTTCTGAATTGTTTTGTATTAACCTAAACAACTTCCGCAATATTTTATGTACTATTAATAAAGTGAAGTTTGCTTTAATAAGATTATGAATGGACGAGAGTTGCGAAATGAGCTGATTTATAGAATTATTATCTAAAGATACCGGATTTACCTTTTTATACCATCCAGTAAAGTTAATCCTTTTTAAATAGTATTATTACTGCACATAAAACGGAAATAACCTCCGCGAATAACTGTAGAAACGCTCAGCAGAATTTCCATCGCGCTTGTTTGACGTTCAAAGCTATTTCAAAGACATCTACGCAGTTTATATTTAGTGCTCAATACGTTCTATTCCACCAGTACGTTTCGTCCTGCAAATGCTACGACAATGGTTATATTCAAATCCATATTAATAACGGAACGTTTAGACAAATGCACTTTACTTAAAATTTATTTCATATTGATTAATAACTAATACCGGCCCTGTAATGGAGATGTTTCATTTGTTGTTTTAGCTGGAAAAGTTAGCCTTATTTCGAAAATTATATAATAGCTTCCATATGTATAATATTCCTTACAATATAATCTTATAACATTAACGCAAGCAATACTTAACTAAAACTACACCTGAATATTCAGAAAGTCTATAATTGCTCTTATGTGTTCTCTAAACATGTGCCTCTGTAGTCAAATCATAGACCATCATCCTGGGCATTACACCCCGCTCAAAACGATGACACTCTAAAATGTTACCTACATACCGTTGCTACAGAATTACTCTTTAAGGATTAATTCAAAGATCAATAAGAAACGACACTTAAAGTTTAAAATCGCCATTTTCTCGTTATAAGCAACTCATTTATTATGTAAATGTTTTCTCCGTCGCACTCGGTTGAGTCGCAAGTCAAAATTAAAGTGAAAACAATAAAAATCTTTCTCAACTATTCTTATTTATGCGAACCTTATCGCTTTGCGACACAATCTGAGTAGTTTTTATTCCTGTTCTTCAATTCTTTGTTTTATATTGTTTCTCGTCTGTAAGAAAGAAACGCGAACAAGCGCAGCAGTATTTATATTTTAAATTGGCTTTGTAAAACTTTCCCTATGCGCATGTATATTTGAGTAAAATAGTTTAGTTTTTAGTATATAGTTCAAACATAGAACCACTTCATCTTATTGTTTATACAGTAGACATATTCATCAACAGAGATAAAAGCAGTACAAATAGGAAATCAAGCTACACCGACCCCTTTGTGCAATCAATACTCCATCTATCTACATATGATGACAATATTCCACTAACGTTTGTTGAATTTGGGCCCCTAAGATGGCGGGATTGTATGAATATTCTACGAGCGTCCACATTTTATATATGGCTTTGTTTCGAGCGAAGGCAAGAATTATAACAAGGAGTGAAATGGCAGTTAGACCACTGCGAGGAAACAGCTGTTTTCGCCGATATTGGCACACTCCACACGATACATTCAATGCTTACAAATACTCTATGTTCCGACAAATCGATACCTGCTAGCGTCTCTATAACTAGCACATATTATGGCTGCCCATACAGTACGTACGAAATTTCCGATACACTGAGCATTGCATTGTTACGAGAACATCATGTGCTCAAATCAATAACGCGCTCCACAGGCACGTTTCAAATTCGATAATATCTAACTCTACATCGCTATTCAATGTTATTATTAAAAAACTTAAGTAACCGATGTTTCAAACCACATTAAACAGCCCTGCGACTGTCCTCATTCATTAGTATGCATCGCCTTGCCTAATAATAACTAATATATTAATAGTATTATTGAAGACGCCAATTTTCCCTTATTTCTATAGTGGAAACCAAGCGCGTTCTCATTTACATACACTTTGCTGACCCAACAGCGATAAAACCCTTTTTATCGTAGTAAAAAAGGATTTCTGAGGTTCAACAAAGAATTCTTTACTATTTAGTTGAAATCGGTACATTGAACGGGCTGATCCCTCGAGGTCCGTCATGTAATATTGCTATCATTAGCTTTAAGGAAAAAAGTAATTTGCAAAAACTCTAAAAATCTTAGAGCACAAAAAAAGTAAAATTGAGTCAAATT
The DNA here is from genome assembly GCA_949752805.1 of Deilephila elpenor. Lineage (NCBI taxonomy): Eukaryota > Metazoa > Arthropoda > Insecta > Lepidoptera > Sphingidae > Deilephila > Deilephila elpenor. The sequence continues at coordinate 7,270,115 of OX457107.1, read as the reverse complement.
TGTATTGAAATATTTTCGTATCCACGCACCCGTAGAATCATTTTCATAACATGAAAGGTACATGATAATTTACTCAGTGATGGATACCTTTAGAAAATAGAATATTAATCTAAACCTTAGGTACAGCCCTTTGTTCCAAACTTCTTAGACAAAGAAATACAAAAGCGTCTTAAATAGTTAGTCGCAAGTCTGAGTTACAAAAGTGATTTGCATGTTAAGCGATGCAGAATTCGCTGTGTTTTTCAGGACATAAATTATTACACACAGTGTTTGAATGTGCCAACGTAGGCCAGTTATAGCAAAAAGGCAGGTGTCAAAACTGTATGTCCATAAAATATGTCATATTAATGCACATAGATTTGTGTTTATTAATAAACTTATAAAAGGTGCAATCATCCATATTTCTTAGAGGTGACAATTAGAAACGTGGCTCGCAAGATAATATGTGTCAATAGCCTCGCGTAATACATTCCCAACTGAACTGATAGCTAGTACGTTTGAATAAAGTTAAACGTTATTATCTTAACTTAATAAGACCGTTCATTCTGACAAGCAATGCATTTTAAACATAATCAAATTGAAATCAGTATCTTATAGATATTATCTACTAAATCTTATACTAGTATTACATTTTATATAATTTTGAATTGTTCTGCACACATGAGAGGACCCACGCCGTAAAATATAGAAATGGAATATGAACTCCCTGCATTCAGTTTCCATTTGGATTCCAACGATAAAAATTTGCTGATCATCGAGTATGTTGAAACAACGCGGGACGAGCGAAGACTCATGCCTAGCTGACCATTTATTTTCTGTTGTACTAACTTTTGTAAACAAATCTCAAAAAACATGTTGATTCACAGAGCAGTAACCTCGTGCGGATTTTAAGTAATTTTAAAAGCGGTTAACAAGTAAAAATTCATAATCTACAAGTACTACAAGAGATGAAGATGTTGCGGTACAGAGTGTTGGAATGGCATCCTTCTCTTCCACTTTATGGCGATAAATTCTCGGAATGTTTCTTAAAATGGTTTAGTAATATTTCACGTAAACCGCACGTTGGTAACATTTACCTGGGCTTCAACGTCTCTGGGCCAAGGTCCTAAGATTGGCTCAAATTCGCCTGTTAGATGTCATCAAGAAATATATTAGACCCAATGGTCTTACAAAGTCCAAAGAAGAAGAAGTCCAAGTTTTAAGTAGAGGAGATTGAGAAAGTAAACGCGACTTGGCAACGACTGACAAAACACAATTTGGAAAGAAATATTTATAATCCAAAAGAACTAGAAGAGTTATTTATTTAGTATTTTGCAACCAATAAGGCCCAGTTCTAAGCTTATAATATAAAATCCTAGCTGCCACGAAGAAACACCAAATCTGGCAACAAATGAATCGTTAAAATCTCATCCTCCACTCCTTAATGTCATTCCTTCGCGGGAGTCCCTTTAAATGGAGGGACGTTCGAAGTAATGATCGTGTGTGGCAGGTGAAGCATTCGCATTATTAAATTTCCCGATTGTCCTAAAAGAAATAACGCACGTCATTTGCTGTCACAGACATGAAAGGTAAAGGCACAGTATAAAAAAAACAGTGAACCAAGTTGCGAATAGACGAAAACATAGCTTTACTATAAGTGGATTATCTTGTTATCAGTGTACTATACGACGGCGTACATGAGACAATAGACGCCTAGAATCAAGTTTGGGCAGGCAATTAAATCAGATTAAGGTACCTGTGTACAAGGAACGTTTCAGGTGGAGTACAGAGCCCTTTGTAACGATAAGCCCATTTTATTGTCTCCGTTCGTCGCTCGCCGCTCGCCTTTATCTTTTTATTGTCGGCCCGGACTGGCATTAGCAATATGCTCCACAAGTTATGGCTTAAACGAAAACTGGAAGGCAGCAATTACGTTTTTTACTGACACAAAAATCGATATTACACGGTCGAGGTGTTACATCCCGAGTTAAAAAACACGTTTTTGTTTATAATACGATTGAATTCGTAAACTCATTGCAACAGAAATTTCTAGACTTTAAAAAGTGTAAGATCTTAATGAATTTATCTTAATTAATTGTGTATGTACCAAGGCGACACTAGGCTCACTAATATTATAATTGCGAAAGTTTGTATGTATGTATGGATGTTTGTTACTATTTCGCGCAGAAATGGCGGGACTGATATTGATGAAGTTTGGTATATTTGGTAGCTGACAACCTGAATTGACATATAGGGTACTATTTATCTCGAAAAAATTTAGTGTTTCCATGGCATGAATGAAGAATTCAAATATATGTACATATTTGCCACTCTTTTAAACTCGAATGGATGGTACGGAACCGGAGAGGATAGGATTGCATGCCTTTCGTCATGGGACAGAATGAGACGAGGTCGACGGCGGTCCCATTGAGTTTAAATACAAAACAGTTAGTACGTGAAATAATAAGTTGTTTATGTGGACTGGACTCAAAAGCTATCTACACCCGGTCGAAGCCGGGCCGGGTCGCTAGTGATTCATAAAATAATTAATATAATGCTTTTAAAGTAAGTCGTTGCGACGCCGCAGACACAAATATGCGCATAAATTAATATGCGATCTCTAACCTAATCTAAGTAAAATAACTTACTGCAGCATAAATCTTTAAAACGTAATTAGCTACTGTGGCTTATTTAAAATATGCACAACAGTACACTTTCTAGTGGGTAATGATGATCTTGTTGTCTAGTTGGGAGCACAACATGAAAAACAATGAGGTTAAATTGCAGTCGCAGTCAGTACAACAATGAGTAAGCTCGTTAAGTACTAGAAAAATCAAGACGTTTTAATCACAAGCTCTCGACAGTTAAATGACGAGCGGCACTAATTATATGACTGAGTTGCAGAACTGTTCTTACACGATATCTTAATATGGCAGAAACTCATGTCTTAGATTACTGTAACTGTCGCAAGGCGTTGAATATTCCAGGACATTCTTAAATGAAGACATTTCCGTAATCAATAAGTATCTACAATATAGAAGTAGGCAACTCAGCGAAAGTTGATCTACATGAACTTAAGGTCAAGGTAAAATAAGGTAGACTTAATCAAAGATCAGATTAATGGGCTACTACGTGAATGACGCAAGGTTGGATAAAACTAACGAAAATGTTAAGATTGATGAGTCCCAAGAAATGTAAAGGTTTCACACGCATCGCCTACGATGTACGACGCCCGAACATACGGGTAACAGATTTAAAGCATATTTTTATTTCATCTGTCTTATAATGTTTCAACAGAAAAATCGAATACCCGTTTCTAGTATAAATATTGAAAAGAGCTTTTCTTTGTTCAGATGTTTGCAGTATGATCTATGAATAATGAACTATGAATTAAATTTAACCTACACATCTTTTATAATACTAATACAACTCTTTATTTTACCATCTCAAAAGAATATACAATAGTTATAAAAGTAAACACAAATATACATATATAATATATACATATATTACATTTTGAATTAGGAACTATTCAGTTTTGTATGTGGATTAAACAGAGCGAATCAACTGAATTTATCTGCAGTTACGTAAATGCTTTTACATTTTGTAATGTCACAATATTTATTCAGTTTCCGTGAGCATAACCTCTTCCGTCGCGCGAACACATTATCTACATGTACAATCTCATTCGCAGTTTCAGGTATTCACTTAACTTTTATTCTACATTGCACACAACATTACAGAATATGTACAGAGGGCAACACTTTTATTTTATCTACCGTGAATTCATAATTCTCTTGTACACGTGGGTTTTATGAGAACTCTATGGGTTGTGCCCTGCGATCCGGTGTCAGAATTCCGTCACGGTATCCCCTGCCCGTCGTAAGAGGCGACTTATAGGGGTCATCTGGGTCGCCGGGCACACCACGGGGGCGGTGCGCCCTCACGTATAATGACTCCGAGTTGTACGATAGAGTGCGTGGCTTAGTCTCTGTCATGGACACCCATAACATCTTAGAAGGACGTCCAAAGACAAGCCGGGCTCCCGGGGGATAGCTTTTCATCTTGCACCAAAAAAAACTATAAACGGCACTCTGTGAGATAAAACAGCTCTTATCTTTGCTATAGTGTTAATGTTGCGTTATTTATGAAGACAGATGAGAATATTAGTATTATGGAAATTTCAAAAAAACGTTATGGCGTATCTTTATTATCCAAGTCATCAGAACAAACAAGGCCTTAGAAACTTTATACATGTATAGCTATAAACACGTTTATAAACCTCACAAACCACACGCTCGACTCAATCAAAGTGTACCATACATTTGTTTCGATACAGATATGGCAACTAAGCCTGTCGTGATATAATTGGCTCCTAGTAGAGCCCCGGGCCGCGGAGGTCGTCATTTATTAGATTTCAGTTGAATGATAACCAGATTATTCGGGTTAAAACTCATTTACTGACTGCAGCAAACTGTCGGGAACCGAATTTCAAAGCTTTGTTTCACTATTGGTTCCGCGACGTCATACAATAAATGAAAGAACTAAAATCCGGAAGATAACTTCTTGCTTTTCAACGCTGCCAGCGGTCAATATAATCACAAAAGGCACGTATACTTTCTGAATGAGGAGAAAACTGGAGTTAGAATCCCACAAAAATGAATAGATCAAAGGCTGACCTATAAACGTTATCTATCACACAAGCAAAGACGCCCACAAAAACTAATTGTGCTTAAAAGTCAACTCTTTTCAACTCCTTTTTTTATTAATATCAAATAAAAAAATACATTTCTAAATTTAAACCTTCCCATTAAAAAATGTTAAATTATTTTCAATAAAATAATTGCGTATTTGGTACAGATTTAATATTTTTACATATTCTTCTAAATAGTAGAGTATTACTGCAATCTGTCTAAACAACCGCTAAGGTCACTAAGGTCACCTTCCCCTAATTGCTAAAATTCAGTATCAATTTAGTTTATGCGTTTCGTCCGGTCACTCAGCATGCTAGAGGCCTGACTATCCAACCTTCTCTTTTTTTCAATCCTTTTCCCCATCAACTTTAAAGGCACCTACGGTTTCCAAGTATTGTGGCTATTCACGAGAGGTATCGACCAATTTCCATCCGATGGTTGTTTATTGGAAGAGTGTTGTTACGGTAAGTAACAAATCTAAACCAAAAGACAAATCTTCTAGAAGTATCTATGTGATTATAAATAACTGATGTTAACGTTACAAAAAATCAATGTGCAGTCATGATACGATATTGTTCTTGGCTACTATTATTATTTTAATATATGATTTAGCATCGAGATCTGAATTGAAATATTCTTTTCAGTGCACTCTTAATATAAGATTATTTCAATTCCATTTCAAATCAATTTTTCATTTACTTTTTTACTGTTTGCGTTTTCGTATATTCACGTGGGTGAACGTCGAAAAGTTGGAATGTCAGTTATTCAGCCCGAATATAAAATTGAACATGCACGTTAAAAATTTATAGAACAAACATTACAAATAAAGTCATGATTTGAGTGAAAATTTTGGTAGAGAATCTATAAAACTGAAGTCAGACTACTGATTTTTTCGATGAGATAACTTACAGAAATCGTAAAATGAAGCTAGAAAAATGGCCGGCGTGTGGGATGAATAAGCGACGCTGTCAGACACGCGTCTAAACTTCCAACGCTTTGCTGAACCGATGTAATAATATCAGCCACACGTATTACTTGTAGACAGCGACATTATTTATACGTACATGTCTCTGAATAAGCTTGATCAAATATATTCTTAGACATAATATATCCTTCAACAATAATTTAGAAATTAAACACGGAATAAAGATCTTTGGTACCGACTTGTAAATTGTCAACTCGGTTTTCGTATTATCTAAATAAATATAAAAAATGTTTTTATGTATAATCCAAGTGCTACCAAATATTGCAGATTGGTAAATATATATTTAGGAAGAGTCGATAGTCAATAATCTTCTAGGTTGTGTTATAAACTCAAGGCGTTAATTAATCAAATGATTTTATTGACAGCTAATTCAAGGTACTTCCTGATTGTGAACATTAGAGGAAAAGATTGATCATTACATAATAGAAAGCATTTTCGTGACACTAAATCTGTGAGAATCTGTGATAAATCTTAAAGAATGTCATCTCATCGAATACTGAGCAAGGATCACCCAAGTTGTGTGGCAAAAATCTTAAGTCCCTACGCGAGTCCCGACAATATGCTAAGCCATTGGTCTTTGTTAGGATATGGCATTGACAAAAGATATTAAGCCGCGTCAGAAAGCTTAATACAGGCTTAGAAATTTTAACAGTCGAATACCTACTAGTAAATATACATAAATACATGGATAAATTTGCACGGCACCAACGTGATATATGTATGAACTTTCACATTATGTAGAAGATGCACCTATTTAGCCAAAGGTCATATATAGACTTATCCAAAAATATATAATATGTGAGAAAATAATATAATAAATTTTGAGCTGTTCCGATTCCAATCGATATTCAGAAATCATTTATTTGCACAAACTGAAGGTAAAATTCCTGAAATATAAATACAACTATAGATGATTTGAAAACTTTATCGTCACCTAATATTATTGCAAGGATTTTGTTTACTTTGTAAGACACTTTTCCCATTTGAAATTCTTTTTTTGACAAGATTTAAGTCTAAAGAAAGTATTCCCATTAATTGAATTAATTACATCAGTTGCAAGTCACTATGCACGAGAACAAGAAATTAACTATTCCGAGTTTAATTACCAGTTTACTAACCAAACAACATTCGGGGCTGTCGGTTTTGAATAAGCCATTGCATTTGGGACTCGAGAACCTACAGAGCAGAGACGCAATGTTACCGCTAGTATCAACTGCCAATAGACGCCATTCTAACCTGTCAATACCTCCGAGAGTTATTTAAACATCACAACATTCAAATATATTGACCTAGAAGGAGACTGATCTTAATACCGCCAGTACGGTTTCCGTCACGGTCGTTCAGCTGGTGATCTTCTTGTGTACCTCACGCACCGTTGGGCGGAGGCTTTGGAGAGTGGGGGTGAGGCGATTGCGGTCGGCCTTGACATAGCGAAGGCGTTCGATCGAGTGTGGCATGGCGCCCTTCTGGCGAAGCTACCTGCGTATGGTATCCCTGAGGGACTCTGCAAGTGGATCGCCAGTTTTTTGGATGGTCGGAGCATAAAAGTCGTGGTGGACGGCTGTTGCTCCGAGTCCAAGACCATTAACGCTGGTGTTCCACAAGGATCGGTGCTATCGCCGACACTCTTCATCCTGCATATCAATGACATGTTGTCTAACGACAGCATGCATTGTTATGCGGATGATAGTACGTGTGACGCGCGATACATCGGCCATCAGAGTCTCTCTCGAGGTTCCATTGAGGAAAGACGGTCTCAACTTGTGTCTGAAGTCGAGAGATCTCTGGGGCGGGTCTCCGAATGGGGTGAATTGAACTTAGTTCAATTTAACCCCTCGAAGACACAAGTTTGCGCATTCACTGCGAAGAAGGACCCTTTTGTCATGGCGCCGCAATTCCAAGGAGTTACTCTCCAAAGATCCGAAAGTATTGGGATCCTCGGCGTCGAAATATCGAGCAATGTTGACTTTAGGAGTCATTTGGAGGACAAAGCCAAACTGGCGAGCAAAAAGTTGGGTATCCTGAACAGAGCCAAGCGGTACTTCACGTCGGGTCATAGATTGACGCTTTACAAAGCACAAATCCGGCCCCACGTGGAGTACTGCTCTCACCTCTGGGCAGGTGCCCCAAAATACCAGCTCAACCCACTTGACTCCTTACAGCGACGAGCTTGTCGAATAGTCGATGATCCCAATCTTACGGACAAATTGGAACCGTTAGGACTGCGGAGAGACTTCGGGTCTCTCTGTGTGTTCTATCGTCTGTTCCATGGGGAGTGCTCCGAGGAATTGTTTGAGATGGTACCAACATCGCCCTTCTACCATCGCACCACCCGTCACCGCAGCAGAGTTCATCCCTACCACCTGGAAGCGTACCGCTCCCGAACGGTACGTTTCCAGCGTTCTTTCTTACCACGTACGTGCAAGCTCTGGAATGAACTCCCTGCATCGGTGTTTCCTGAGCGCTATGACCTGTCCTTCTTCAAACGAGGCTTAAAGAGAGTACTATCCTTAAGGTAGGCAGCGACTTTGTTGTGCTGGACCCCTGGCATTGCAAAGGTCTATGGGCAGCGGTAGCCGCTTACCATCAGGCGGGCCGCTAGCTCGTCTGCCTATACGGCAATAAAAAAAAATAAAAAAATAATAATACTCAAGGTATCAAGAGGGGCAGTCCCCTCGGCCGTAAAGCACAATAAATCTTCCAATTCGATAACACAACATGAACATTTTTACACTATCTTGAACAAACTATGTCAAATTCAGCTTAAAAACAACACACAAACACCCGTGACGTCATAAACAACATGACTACTGACTTAAATGGAGATAAGAGATCAATGATACAAATAATGCTGAGCAAAATAATTTGGTTACGTACGTCACAAATGCGTAATTGACCTACTCTATGTACACAAACAAGTTCTGTTTTAAGCATAATAATATTGATACCACACTGCAAGCCCATTTGAAAATGAACTACGCAACACAAACACATATAACATTACGCATGGATGATGGCGCTGTGGACACATTTATACCAATTTGTTTCTAGTCTAAGAGGTAGCAACGTTTTTGAGAGAGAATTTCAGGTAGGCCAGTTTTTAGATATGCTATCTCTCTCACTCTCCCGGACGTCATACAGGCTATCTGGCTGGCGGTAGTGGTTGCGTTCGTCAGTGCGCAGCCTACCTATACAGGTAAAATATCGAATTTTAAAATCATTTTAAGAAGCTTTTTTCCTTTATTATTATTTTTATTGAACTTTTTGCAACATGAATCTATTATTGCCAGATATTTCTATTGTTGTTTAAACTGTGCCAGACGCTAATTTTGAATTAAAAAAATATTATTTTTCAAAGTATTTCAGTATGGCTGTAATTTTTATATGATGTTATTTAAGTATCTAAAAACCTAAATTTAATTTGCCAGACATTAATTCGATTGTTAAACCTTCAGCCAGACCGATCTAAAAGTGAAAAGTGATTGGGCATGTTGAAAGAGTACAGACAATCACGTGTTATTTTTAATGTGTATAACAAAATTGTATTACAATGGCTAGCGAAAAATTAAAATGTGGTTTTTGTAAAGACAGAAATGGAAAAATAATAACTTTTGTTGAAGATACATTAAAAAAGTGTAAAGAAGTTCTGCAAATTTTAAACTGAAATACAGGGTATATCAAGACCGCGACCGAAAACGAAGCCAGGTGGTAGTATTAGTGACTTCAGACACAATGCAAGTAAAAATTTCGCAAAAAACATCGTCAACTTTTTTTTGTAATTTTTTACTAATCGTCGTATTTGGGTGATAAAAACATAATTTTCCTAAAATAAAGATGTAGATCTCTTTATTTTTAAACACGCAATGGTACATAAGGGTTTAAATTAGTATTTCTGCAAAAATAGGTATTTTCCACCAAAACACGATGATTTTAAAAAATATATAAAAAAATATCTATCACTGTTTTGGCGAAATTTTTATTTGCATCGTGTTTGGAGCCACTAAAACTACAACCTGGCTTCGTTTTCGGTCGCAGTCTTGATATACCCGGTATAATAGTGTACAGTTACCGGAGCAAGTTATGACACTGATGGATATCACAGAAATTGTTACAGCAGTTTTACAGCTCTAATGACAAAATATCGTAATTTATCTGATATTAATTTCTCGTCAACAGTAGATCTTCCCAGCACATCTAGTTCAACTTCGTTATCAAATACTGCAGTAGATGTTAGCGAAACCCTGCCAGATAATACGTCACAGAATTCACATACAGAAGTTAATATCCAAGAAATTGACACTTCTAATGCAATTAACAAGTGCTTTTCATACCGGGTTGAAAGTAATAAGGTTATTAAAACTGTTGAAGATGTACTGTCTTGCGAAGAACAAGAAGAAGCCGATTCTCAAATAATAATATATCACATTTGTCAAATAAATGTCGATGGCGAAGTTGTGATACGCTGCTCAGACACAGATATTTTAATAATACTTCTTGGTAACATGGAGCATTTGAATGCATCACTAAAATCTGGGTAAATTTGGGCGTGGGGAATTATGAGCGATTTATAAGCGTCATCAAGTACACGAAATTCTAGAGAATTCTTTATCGAAAGCTCTACCGTGCTTTTATGCACTCACTGGATGCGACTACACACCAGGTTTTTTCCGGAAAGGCAAACTTCGATCTTTAAACTGTTAGAACAATCAGAAGAGTATCAATTAGCCTGTCAAAATATTATAACAGATGATGAAGAATTGCTGGATGAGACATTTAAGATCTTAGAAAAGTTAATTTGTCATATTTACGGAGCTCGGGATTCATGGAACGTCAATGAACTTCGGTGTCATCTGTTTTCAAACACATATCGGTCTACAAAACCAGATGATAATTTTGAATAAACAAAATCGTAATTTTGATCCATCAAGCCTACCACCATGCAAAGCTGAATTTTATCAGCATTTACTACGAGTTCGTTACGTTACAAAGTTTTGGAGAAATTTTTTTTATTTTTTATTTTTTTTTTTATTTTATTTATTCAACATACTTACTACTATTACAGGATACACCCAATACAGTAGAGTAGGAAATTATATTACAAAATGATCATTTACAACAACCAACATCTCTATCACCTCAAGTTTCCGGCTGGACCATAAATATGATTTTATCTGGTTTGTTGGAGAGCAATTGCCATCATTAGTTGCCGACATTATCATTAAAGGTAAAAATTAAAAATAAAATACTAATAAATTTATTTGCCGATAGATTATAAAATGTTTCATTCTTTTACAGATAATAACTTATTACAAGACGATGACATTTCAAAAGACGACGATGACAATAAAAATGACTACAGTGCTGAAGATGATGATGATGATGATGATAATTATCAAGATGCCTCCGTTTTTTTTGTGATAAAATTATGGATTGAAAAATATAATTTTTGGTTATTTTCATCCTTGAGATTGATTATTATCTTATTTTGTACAACGATAAATAGTTATTTTGATACTATATTAATCCACACATTAATTCAATAGTTTTTAATTAGTTCTATGTAATTTATTCGACAACTATTCCTAGATCAAGCAAAATGATACCACATCACTTTTCACTTTTAGGTCGGTCTGGCTGAAGGTTTAACAATCGAATTAATGTCTGGCAAATTAAATTTAGGTTTTTAGATACTTAAATAACATCATATAAAAATTACAGCCATACTGAAATACTTTGAAAAATAATATTTTTTTAATTCAAAATTAGCGTCTGGCATAGTTTAAACAACAATAGAAATATCTGGCAATAATAGATTCATGTTGCAAAAAGTTCAATAAAAATAATAATGAAGGCAAAAAGCTTCTTAAAATGATTTTAAAATTCGATATTTTACCTGTATAGGTAGGCTGCGCACTGACGAACGCAACCACTACCGCCAGCCAGATAGCCTGTATGACGTCCGGGAGAGTGAGAGAGATAGCATACCTAAAAACTGGCCTACCTGAAATGCTTGTTTTCCAGACGTTGCTAGCTCCCGTACCATTCCCTGCTATGTTCAATATAGCAATAATTGTCAATGGCCGCTAATATTTGGTATTAGCGATGGCGTGCCGAGTCATTGATCAGTATAGAACTTAATGCTAATATTCCGAAGACTTTGTGAATGTTTCTTTGTTATACAACGATGCTTGGTTAAAGCCAAAGCTATCTTGAAAGGAAAGATTTCATTTATGGTAAAATATTTTCTTTCCACCAACGGATTTTTCATTTCAGTAAGAAATCCCACGCTGAAGTAACTTCTAATTTATTTTCTATTTTAAACCGAGTTCCGCGTAAACATAATTAAACTTCTACCTTTGAAGTATTAAAATCGATCTCCATGATTAGACAACCTGCAGTCTATTTACTGTACATTACTGCCTAATTAAAAGTTAATAAAAATCATTGTGTTTACACTAATAACAGAAAATTATATTAATTAGTGTTTGCTAATGAATAATGATACATAAATTCACTTAAATTATATAAGTATTTCATTTACTAATTGTTTTAAAGATTTAAAGACAAAAGGATTATGTCGCGGTAAGCTTGTGGACGTCATTGGAAACAAACAAAGGAATTCAATCCTGTTTCGGTACGTCGCGTCGCCGCGGTGGTCAAACTATCTGTCTGTTAGGTAAGCAAATCCAGAGTAATCCGATTCGTTAATTAAATCCTCTCATTATTCATTAGTTACATCAAAAGGTCTTTAGGGATTCCTAATAACCGAAATGGAGAATGTTTGTAGCAAGCCATTGCTTTCTTATCTCTGACGTGAGAATCTTTTTCAACTTGAGCTGTCTTTTTTATTTATAAATTTTCTGTATTCTCATTATTATCTGCCTTCGAATAAAGCTTTGATCTGTTTCTTTTTAACAAGATCCCAAATTCAATTCAACTTATTACCCTCAGCAAAGAATGAAGTCCTCAGATTTCTTATTTAGTCTGTAGGGCACATCCACAAATACTTTTAATACGGCCAATGTAGAGTTAAAAGACTATCCACAAATTTTCACTAAACAGAAGGCCTTTTTTTTCTTCACTAAGTCTAAAAAACTAATCAATTAAAAGCAAAATGCTTTCATACATTGATTTATCATTAGTTGTACATTTTCAAATGATCTTTGATGTTGAGTTACATGTAACTTGTATACGTAATTTGTAATAGTATTACGCAGCCGGAATATTTTTTATATATAAAAATATAATTTTTATCAAGTTTTTTTACTTATTATAAAAACTCTCAGTGTTTCGGTGAAATTAAGCACTTATTTCGAATACTCCGCTTTTAAAGTTTCTATAAAACTGAATAAAATATTAATCGATATATGTTTAATATTCATTAATAAACAACATAATTATTTACAGAATTATAATATTTAATCAAAGTATTAAACAACATCATTGAAGTAATAAAGGTAATAAACGCGAAACGGGAGGCATGAGAGTAGATACCGAGCGAAATTACTGTACTCAATATACATAAGTACGTGAGGGCCTTTACGACCAATATAATCAACCAAGTACATTTATAAAATAAATGTGCGAACAACAGAAGCATTATGTTCATTTATCGTCATGCATTCAACAGGTACACAGCTATGTCAGTATCAGACAACTAGCAAAGGTGAAATCGCGTTTATGACATGTACGGCGGCGACGGCGACGGCGGCCGCAGCTCGCGGCCAGCAAGCGGCGGCGCGCTGCAGCCGCGCGGCCCGGCCCGGTTGGGCGGAATAAGAGTTTATGACGTCTCTACGGGGTGAATGGAAGTAATTAAAGAACTACTTACGCGGGGAACGTGGTCTGGATCGGAGTACAACACTTGTTGTGGTGTGTGAGGCCGCGTGGCCGGGCTGCGGCAGACTGTTGCTCCCGGGCCCGCTTCACTTGTTACGTGCCACCCGCCCGCCCTGCGCGCCCGTGGCCGCCCTCCGCGCGCCTCTGCCATCCCCGCTTCGACAACCTCGCCCCGCATCCACCAATATCACGGCTCCTTCACTTTGCAGCATCCTTACCTCACCTCACCTCACTCACCTAAGTACCCACATCTATCTTTATAGCTCGTCTCACAGGTGCATGTTCGCTACGCTATCGCCTCTCCCTTTCCTCTTTCCTTCCCTGAAACGACATTTTATTCATTCAATAATTATTTCACTGTTTCAAACTTGTACGTATATAGTAATAAAATGAGTCTTCAAAGATTGTTAATATTATCTCGCTCATGACTGTATAAACTTAATAGAACAATACTGACTATTGTAAATCTACGGATACTTTTTATATTATACGTATATGTCTACTTTTGTTTTTGAAATGCTGGATATGATCAGTACCTACTCCTATAGAATATGATCTTTAGAGAGTTAAAATGAATATTTTACTAAACGTGAAAGAAATAATAAAATTAACTAGAGAATGCAGCCTTATCAACCTTAAACATTGTTTGAAATTAATTAATTATTTGATTTTTAATTAGAATAAATAAAGCGATGAAGACATGGCGAAAGAACTTCAATAAAAAACAGCGCAATCGCCACCAGGCAGTCAAAATATTTTCATATAATATTAATATTTTGTATGTATAGGCAATGATGACATTATATTCTGTAAATAGATTTAATAAACGTTGTCACGGCTTCACTACCCGGTATAATAATATTTTCCATGAATACCTGGCAAACGGTTAACCCGGTGATGTTTGACTTTAAATCCAGGCAGTGCTTACCAATCAATCTCTTCGGCAACGCGCCGGATCGGCGTCCTCGGGCGTGTCAGTTGGCCCTCATCTTTCCTGTCCACGCCACACCGATTTATTTAAAGCCGACACTGAAGTCTACCACATGTTACGAACGCATCTTTTCCTAAATTTATTTGCGTTTAAAAACCTGAACAATCTTAAAGCTTTTGAAGGAATTTGTAAATAATTAGAGTTTTGTTGTCGGTACCTTTTAAATAATTTCCTTAGAAACAAAATATTTATTGAAAGTGAATCATATACCGTTGATCTATTGTTAACTAAAATACACACACTAAAACCACCACCAGTATTTGCAAAGTAAGGGTTATCCCGGTTAAAAACCATGTGGTCTTCCAAAAATAGGTCCTTATTTTTAAATATGTTGCCAGTGATGACATTCAACTATAGGCGAGCTAAGGAAACTCAAGGCCAACTAACGAGCAATAGAAAGTACTACGCTCAGTTTTTCCCTACGAGATAAAAAAATGAGGAAATTCATTGAAAAACAAAAGTTACCCACACAGCCCATAGGATTAGCAAGTTAAAATGATAGCGGGCACTGTGCAGTGCACATGGCTCTGAGAACTGGTGTCCGATGGGGCCAAAACTTGACTGGTAGCAACATTCCGGTTAGCACAGCGTTAGAGTTCTACCTACAAAGTGGACCGACGATCCAATAGTGATTGCAGTCACCCGATGTATACAAGCCGCTACCTACCAATGACTATGAAAAGTCTTGGGGTAGCATATTATGTACAACAGTAAACTTCCTGGGACGGTAAATTATAAAAAAAAAACTGTTACCAGCTGATTATACAATCTTACAATATTTGAGCGTCACTTAATAGCTAAAAAATATTTCATCTTTGAGCTGTATATTTTTAATGAAAAGTTATATAAGGACATTCTTAGAAATCGGTTCAATACAATTACCCCATAGATAATAGAATTACCCGTTTGCGAAAACATGGTAGTGGATACTTACAAAAATATGTAGGTAGAGATCTCACGCTATTATGAATTCTCTTCTAAAAATATTATGTTTATGGAATAAAATTTTACAATTACCCGTTTGCGAAAACATGGTAGGTAGATACTTACAAAAATATGTAGGTAGAGATCTCACGCTATTATGAATTATTTTCTAAAAATATTATGTTTATGGAATAAAATTTACATATGACGTGTACCATGTGTGCATTAGTTTCAGAACTTTCAACTTTGAAGGTATATAAATCGATCGGTAAATGGTAAGGAGACATCAATCGTGCGTGGCGGCGAGGGCAGATTTGCGATAATCCATACAATTAACCGACGGGCACGTCGCCTGCCCTCCGCTCCCGGGTAGAACGTATCACATCGTAGATTAAAATGTAATCACGCTCAGGTCCTCCGACCTTCCGTATCATACCTGAGTCTAGGTCACAATCATTATGTTGCGGGCTGCGGCCTCCTTTTGTTGTTCGCTTCTTAGATAAAAAGTAATAACCTTCTGCTGTAATGATTCATGAATTAGGTACGAATGAATAAAGGTTTTAGTATTCCAATACAGTTTCAAATATGTACAAATATTATAAACATTTTGAGATTAATATATCGTTACTTGTAATAACGATATAGTCAATTTAAAAATTAAATGGATCTCTACAAATGTTGATTTCGATAAACTGTACTTCATTTAATGTTTTGGTACTTCAACACAGTGGGTTTAAAATGAAAATTATTATCTTGATAACTAAAAGTGGTCAGATAAATTTTCATATCACCCGCAAAAATGATTACCAATATAATTACGAATAAAATACAGTTTTATCAATTCATTAAAGCTACTCAGCTATCGTTTTGTGACCTCAACACACAAGTACTTAATAAAAAGTGGCATTGTAAACAGTTCCGAAGTTAATAAACAGTAAAATCCTTCAGTAGGTACTAATAAACGCCACATTCTACTAAAAATAAAAAACAAAGTGTAAACAAAAATACTTTGCGAGTGCAAATAAGAGCTTCTTAAGTGAAATATAAAACAATTTGTAGGAGACAATGGCACAGTGCCGCATATCCTGAGGCTAAAGCGCCCTCCGGGGTCTCGTTCGACCTTTGTCTCCGCAGCCAAGCCCTTTCATTTAGCGATAGACATGTAGAGAAAATTGTTACAATCGGGAAAAATGTTTACACTAAAACTATCAATAAATCTATTGTTTTGCAAAAAAAGATTTCACTGTGCGTTTCGAAAAGATATTCCATACCGGAAACTTACTACACAATGACTGATATTTTAGAGGTATGTACGAAAGTAAAATATATGCTATGCGTAATCATCGAAAATATCTAAATAAAATTTAATTAGGCAATTAGTAAATATTTTAAATGTCTATTTTTATTCATCTTTGTTCGTGTTGGCTATCACAATATAGTTTATATTATGGGTACTTTATATATTTTTTAAAATACATCTTACTATAATTTTTCTACAGTACCTATTTGTGACATGTTTACTCGCGTACGGAATTCAAATACGCCAGTGAGCAGTGTCTATATAGAAAGTAATCACCACGTTCTAGCAGTGCCACGTAGATTTTGTCGTTGTTACTCAAGTGGCTTTTCCCTCGGTTCGAGTGAGGTAGCAAGAGCCATTCGTATAAGTGCCACTGCTTTTAGATGGGTGTAGTAATAACTATGGGAGCCGATTTTTACATTGCACTTATTTTTTATATTTGTATTTTTTAATTAAAACTGAATTTTCTGCATCCTATTTTTATTGGCTTTATCAGCACTTTTATAACCTGATCACAATCGTGTTTTTATAAGGGAGGTTATAGCCTTTGTAGTAGTAGAGCCACGCTGTTGTCATTCATGACCCACCATGAATGGGCACGCTCGTCCGGGGCGATACCACTGTCTCAGAGGAGATCTACGTGAAGCGACATCTTCGCTATGGCGTTTCGGTCGCCGAGTGAGATTTCCGGATGCCCAATACATGTTCCCCTTCCATTCCTTTCCGCTCCCCTCAAGATTTCATGATTCTTTCATGATTAATGATTTCTCTGTCAACACATCTATGACTCAAGTGTTGTAGATGTTTATGAGCGGCAGTGATCACTTACCATAATGTGACTGATCTGTTTGCTCATTTGTCGAACCTGCAGTTTATAAAAAATAAGGAGCAATGCAAGGAGTGCTGTGTCCCTAATCCCTATCATAACGCTATTAGCGGATGCACCACATGCATAATATTATGACCCGGTCTGAACTCGCCCTTATCTCATTGTTATTGGAAAAGTTTTCCTTGTGTTGGAATATACCGCAATATGCGCTTAACTAGACACGCCATTTATCTAACAAGATAATTTATTAGCATTGATCTTATGTTGATTTATAGTCGTTTACTGGAATAATGCTGTTGTTTTCAAAGTTTGCATATATCCATTTTAAATCTGTTTTCACACCATAAGAAGATAAAAAATGATAAATAGCAAAGTTTAATTCAATAATTAACGAATAACCTCGAAACGAATAAACGTAATTTGCCCAATTAATTCAATTAATTATAAATCCGTTGGTACTTATGCAATAAAAAAAAACTTTTTATTGGCTTACTGATTACTTTCCTGTGAAGTTTCAACACTTCACTGCAACTTTGAAAAGCGTCTGGGTTTGAAAATAAAACAAAATAGTCCGCCGTCGCATTCTCTATATTGTATGAAATAACAAATCGTGGCATTATAAAAATAATTTCATAAAATACATATATGGTCAAATATTTTAAAACAGTTGATATAATTTGTCTCCTTCATGTAGGGTATATTATAATATGTTTATTTATTTCATAACAATGAATGCGACCTATCCTCTAAATGAATGATAAAATGAATGAATAATAATGGCGCCTTCTTTGATGTTATTTGTATCCCTCGGCGGAAGAAATCACACATGCTGCTCGATGTAAAACCCGATCTGCTCGTCGGTGATACAAATTTTATAGCTGATTTAATTATTTAGCTTAGATAAAGTATAAATCATCAAATTAATTCTAAAGAATTCTTCTTAACTTCTCAAGAACGTTGTTCAATAGCGTGCTGCGTTATCACGCCATGCAGATTGTATTCTATCGCTGGAGGCGGTGGAGCTGAAGGTTTTATTTGATGAGGCCCTTGGCCTTAAACAGGTCGCGCATGAGACCCTTCAGGTAGCGGATCTCGCGCTGCAGGTCGGAGCACTTGTCGCCCAGCTCGGAGTGGCGCTGGCGCAGGTTCTGTTCCTCGCCGAGCAGCACCTCGATCTCCGCTTTCTTCTTCTGGCGGTAGCGGGTGGCGGCGTTCTTGTTCTGCTCCTTCTTGCGCGAGCGGCGGTCGTCCACGGAGCGCGAGTAGGGCTTGGGGCGAGACGGCGCCGACCACTCCTCGTCGGTGGAGCAGGAGCGCGGCGACGAGGGCGGCGACGAGCGCGGGGACGCGCTGCACACGGAGGGGCGCCCGTGCACCAGCTCCTCCACGTCGAGCTCGCAGTCGTAAGGCGCGGCGTCGGCGGCGGGCCAGGCGTCGGGCGCGGGCACGAGCTGCAGCGCGGCGGCGGGGTGCGCGGGGTGCGCGGGGTGTGCGGGGGGCGCGGGGTGTGCGGGGGGCGCGGGGTGTGCTGGCGCGCACTGCGCTTGCTGCGCGTAGCTCTGCAGCAGCTGCGTGGCGGGCCCGGGCGGGCTCTGCGGCGGCGTGAGGTGCGTGAGCTCCACCACTCCGTACACGGTCTCAAATTCGCGCAGAAGCTCCTCGGTGGGCTGCGGAGCGTTATAGATGGTAGTCGGCGCGACGTACGCCGGTGGCTCCACGCGCTCCGGAACTTGCGCGATGTTTTCGAAGATTGGGAGATCCACTTTCTCCTCCAGCCAGTTGGAGAAAATATTCTCTGCAATAGAAATATTACACGGTTATTTTTCGATTCGACAAAGTAAATTGACTAAATTAAAATGCTGTTGAAAATGGAAATCGAAATATTGACTAAAAATACAAAGGTGGAAATTAGAAAATAAATATGAGCGTTGTGCTTTGCAATTATATGACGCAAACAAGTGGCAGTAGGCACTCCTCACTGAACTAAATAAACAGTGTCATGTTGCACGCAGAGCGGCGCTCGCACAGCGCGACCTATTGTTCCAATATCTATTTGCATTTACCTCTTATCAAGCCTTTCTTACAATGGCAGAATGATATTTTTCATTTTTTATTTTTCAATATCATTCATAAGTATTGTTTGATTTACGATTGTTCATTAAAAATGATTTATTATTCTCAAAGATCAGATTTTAATACTAAAATAGGTCAATCAACTTGTGGAAACCTGTTTCAAATTTATTTTGGCCAAATAATGCATGTGTAGAAACAAGACATTTTTGTGCAGAAAACTTCTTTGGACCCCTAATCCATCCTGAAGATATCCTAGGCACCAAAAGGGCTAATCTATGCCTCTAGTTTAAGCGGCTAGGCAGAAAAATGACCCGTTTTTTATGATGTGTTTAATAACAACTAGCTGTCACGTATGGCGGTCGGTTGCAGCTCCCTGACCCCAGAGATAAACCTTCACAATCTGAGTTCGGTGCCACCGCGCCCTCGATAGCAAATCAACAGATAAACGCTATTAAACCACAGTGAGATTCATCTTCGCAGCAAATAACCTAACCCTCTCGAGTCAATGACTTTGAACATATCCAAATTATTCCATACAAAAAAAAGCTTATACGACTCACGCTATCTTAAGTTTTCATACCACAGAATCTCGTTGATATACATATTTTATTGCGCTTTGTTGAAGGTTAATGGATAAATATTATTTTATAATCTGTGCTGTATGAATATTTATTATGCTTAAGTTTCTGTTCCGCGTGGTGGAGTAAGTTTCCACTGACGCCATGTTGCAATGTTTGTTACACATATAGGAGCACGTGTTTTCTAAGACGTGTTTGCAAACAAATATTCAACTTATAAAATGGATTACACTTTACTGGGTTCTAATGCATAACACTAAAATAAGATTTACGGTATTTTAATATATTTACATACGAGTAAAAATATTAAAAGGCGTGGTGGCCTGTTGGTAACGGACTAGACGCGGCTGCCTACATGTTCACGGTGGTCGCGGGTTCAAATCCCAGGGCACACCTCTGACTTTTCGAAGTTATGTGTGTATTGATAGTCAATCACCACGCACTTTAACGGTGAAGGAAAACATCGTGAGGAAACCTGCATACCGTAGCGATTTTAAAGAATTTCTACGGTATGTAAGTCCGCCAACCCGCACTTGGCCAGCGTGGTGGACTATATGGCCTTACCACTCTCAATCGATTCTCTCGATTGAAGAGTAGGCCCGTGCCCAGCAGTGGGACGTATATGGGCTGATACATACAAAAATATACCACGAACGACAGTCATGTAACACCAGCATTTTTTGCAAGTTAGTGTAAGTACATTATAACAAATATATTTTTACTACGGGGTAAAATTAATTATCATTCAAATATTCGATATTATTCATGTGAGTTTTGAAATATAATATTTCATCTAATATAATGAAAGAAATAACTCATTTTAAAATTCCATTTTAATGAGCGTACTAAGCAATAATGAAGGTAAAAGAAGTCAAGGTGATGAAAGTAAATTATTTGTCACGCGTACAATACGTGCTCAGATAACTAGCTATTTATGCTCCACTCGAAAATACACTGGTAGGTCATTATTATCTGTATCAATATGTAGAAAAGGAAACAAGTGGTCAATAAGTCGCTTTAATTATTGGGCGAGCAGCGAGCGAGGCCGACTTGTGCGCCAACCAGTTTGTGAACATAGCGGTACAAAGCAGAAGTGACCGATACCACTGGGACAACATCGCAAACAAACATCTAACAACATTGCCGACCTACACATCCGCTCCTTTAAGAATACTAATAAGGACTTTCCATTTTATAATACTGCTGCACCACGATTCTAGTTCAAAATATGAATAATGGACTGGTATGCTCGCTACCGGCTTATGAATTATACCGCGAGAAAGTCAGGCTCCGCTGCGGCACATTATTGCTCCCAACGACGCGAATTCCATTCACGAAGCGAATGCGATAAACGATAATGCACCACGCGCTCCACTTTATTAATTCTGCTTAGCATTATGAATCTAATATGCATATTTAACATACTTGATTGTTATTCTAAAACGTATTTACAATAAGAGCTCATTTACAACAAGTTTATAGCGCTGCTTGTATTACATGACGCGCTGTTAGTTCTACCAACAATATCGAGATAATAGTATGTCGATACAAATAAATTAGTTGCGCAGTTCAAGTGGCGTTTTAAATGAAACGAATTGTCAATGAACCAGATAGCCAATTGAGACGATAGCCATGGGACACATGACGTGTTGAGAAAGCGAATTGTGTTTTATTGTCGTGGCGGCATTGCACGAGCTTACCAAATGATATAGCTAAAGCAAAACAACAATATTTAGACCTTGAGAGCGCCTTTCCGCCACAGTGCCTTTCAATGCAGTAAAACAAACAATGCCTACTGATCCAGTGTCCATAAAACAACTAAACAAAACGTACCAAGATACATATCTGCCAGTGCCATCACGAAGTCCAATGTTCTAGAAACAGCACGTATACGACAGTCTTTCAATACTCTTACAGCTACGATATAGTTCTTAATATAACTTTGATACGATTATATGGGCAGTGGTATTCTAAAAACTGGAATCTCCGTGGTCAGAGCGATGGTCGTCGTTGATATTCAGGGTGAGGGTGGCCCGGGGAGCCTAACGTCTCTTGACGAGTTTCTGTGAGTTGAAGACAATCTCTTTGTTCCAGATGCAACGATAGTGGCACTTCATTCTAACGGCGTCCAGGTGACGCATCGACGGCGGCAGACATATGTTGCGAGGAGAGCGCGAACGCTCGTAACGTTCTTTGCGAATCGAATTTATTGTCACGGGTTATGCAGCAGTAACGATCACCAGCAGACGCGACGCGACGCAGATTGTTACTGAGTGTAGAGTCGCGCACGCGCCGCCGCGCCGCAGCACCGCGCCCCACCACCGCGCCGCAGCGCCACCACTACACCGACAATTACATACTAATGCACCGACTGCTGCAACAATCACTTTGCCAACATGCCACCGGTGACCGCACAAGTTACAACCATGGAGATAACTTCGACACGCCCGCGATCACATAACACACATCAACCCGTGTAGGCTGTGAATACAACATGTTTTTCCCCCTTTACAGGGAAAATAATGAGTAATTTTCCCTGTGACTGTTTTCCTTAAGTAAAATTATATAAGTCCCAAGAAATTAAAGCGATTAACATGACCTCACAAGACATAATGTGTACTTAAGACATGACATTATAATTTATGTTTATGAAAGTTATTTACATCCACGATTATTTTCAATGGGTCCCACGAACAAAATAAATAATCATGTTATTCTGCCCATCAATTCGCCATTTGATATACTAAAATATTAAACATTTTCATGTCAAATAGAAACAAAAATTATTAAAATCATTTAATTTTCAATAATTGTGTTCTCGAATTCCGTTATTTTGGTGGTAACATAATTCTATAGACATGTGTAATAATAATTAGCTTTTGCAGTGGGTTGCTTATGTTACTTTTACTTAGTCAGTAGAAAGTGTATATTATAAAACAATAACTAATTAAATCGTTAACGTATGCAATGTACAAAATGAACACACGCAGCTCGCCAAGTAATGTTGATGACACGCACAAATGTTGTATTGCAAAATGAAGCCTTTAAAAACCAACCTTATCATAAGTATATTTATAACAGTTTTTTGCAAACAAGGACTTTGTGTTAAACAAATTTTAGAAAAAATTAAGGAACATGACAGATAAAGAGGCTATTAGTTGTTCTTAATTTTAATCTTCGCAGATTACCGAATAAAAACATTTAAATCTTACCATACTTATGAAATTTTTATAATACTATTGTATAAAGATAATTTGAGGTCTATTACAAACAATATGCATATCAATTAATATTAAAACCATTGCTAGCCTTCGCGGGCGTAGTAGGCGACACGTCTTTACAGCTTTATAGTGGCCCACCGCGGGTTCGATCGCCTAACAAGGGCAAATGTTTGTATGATTCGCAGTGCATGGTAGCCTGTTGGTAACGGACCAGACGCGGCTGCCTACATGTTCACGGTGGTCGCGGGTTCAAATCCCAGGGCACACCTCTGACTTTTCGGAGTTATGAGTGTATTGATAGTCAATCACCACGCACATTAACGGTGAAGGAAAACATCGTGAGGAAACCTGCATACCGTAGCGATTTTAAAGAATTTCTACGGTATGTAAGTCCGCCAACCCGCACTAGGCCAGCGTGGTGGACTATATGGCCTTACCACTCTCAATCGATTCTCTCGATTGTAGAGTAGGCCCGTGCTCTGCAGTGGGACGTATATGGGCTGATATAGGATAATAGGAAGTCTCTCGCAGATTTTTATAACCATTAAACAAAGCAGGTAACTTTGGACATGGTCAGAACTACGTAGCATTTGTTGGGTGTAAGAATTTATGTTATTGCATAGTATTTAGAAACGCACTCATAGCCTTTATAATCATAATCAAGTTAATTACCATAATTGTATTCAAATATATTCATAATCTCATATCAATATCGACCCATATAATATGACCAGCGAGTACAGGGCACGAGAAACTTTCATGGTTACTAGTAATTTTGGAATTACGACACCAAGCTGGCAAACTGCGTGTTGGTCCCCTTAAAATGTTTTTGTGAGCCATTTAGGTCAGCGATAATTCATTTAGAATAAACTCATAGTACGAAAAATAAAAATTGTATGCCTGAGAATCGAACCTAAGACCTTCGACTTATCACTTCGGTCCGATCCTAACTAGGTTAACGCTGATTTCAAATATGTATGTAATACAATCAGCTGCTAATAATAAAAAACACAGCTCATTTGCAAGCCTAAATTGTACTCTATCTAATGGTGACTTGACTATTAATAATATATGTTTTTACGCATTGGTGTTTACGAATTGAGCCTTATAGGTATTTAACAGTACATTACGAATGAGTTGGCTCACGACATCTTAAGCAAATATTTAGATTATCCCATTTATTTCTTTGGGGAAGATCGAAGCCGCGGCCTTTCGTTTTACGTTTTCTGTTCTCAGCCTCCGCGTAATACGAACGTTTAATACTTTTATGCAAGACTATTGGATACGAACCCCAGTGAAATACCACAACGATTTTCGCATAGTTCAGGAAAAGCAAAACTATTTCATTTGTTATTATCGTTTCATAACTTGTGTTACACGTTACATTTCAACTATGAATAATTTGACAATGAAAACTTATTATGAAGCGTTACAAAATAATATTCGGATCGCTTTTTAAATACAAATTAATCGCCATTTGTTCGAACCTTGTAAAGAACCTTCAAAAACATTTGCTCAGCATCTTTTAAATCAGAAGCTAGCTAGTAAACCACGCGTATTCATGGTTAATTATTTTTCGGTTTAATAGTAAAAACCATCATGAGGAATCTGTCAGATATTTCCACAAGAATTTAGAGTATAAACTTGTATTAACCCCGCGCGTTGGAAAAGAGCGTAACCATTCTCCAGAAAAAATTGACGTCATGTTAAACCATTGTGCAGGATGCATAAGTCATGTTGCGCCACGCCTACGTAGAATAAATAATACGTGTCTTCTGGCATTTTGAAGACACATGTGGAAGGCGTAAGGAACCTCTTCCATCTACCCTTATTCCATGAAGGGCAGGAAGCCCGAATCTTTTCATACATTTTGTAAATAACGCGGCGAGCATTTGCTTAAAAGTATTGTGAAATGTAATGAAAGCTATTTTAATGCATTTCGAATTATTCAACTTAGTACAAATCAAATGAAAGCATTTTGCATTGCACTGCTTTCTGCATTCATAGAAAGTGAAAATAAAATGAGACATATTTAATTTATTAGGTTTTAGTCAAGAGTTCCAAACTATTTAATTACTAATGTGTATTATGAAAATAATTGTTAATTAATAATTAAGATAAAGCGCTATCGAATCACGCAGCCAAACAATGTCGTGCAGTGAATTGGGGTGTGGCTATGACAGTGGCAGATGTTCTCTCCAACCATGATACCTTATCTAAATTAAGTCAATATTGTAATCTGCATTGTCTTATGTCAAGTTTATACAATAGGTACGTGAAAAAATACCGCTCATTATTTGTACAATTACGGAGCGGAACTTTTTTAAATAAACGACGATAGCCACCGGCTTTTTCCGGTGTTAGCCGTTTACATTGGTTTTGTAGGCGAAACGTAATTGTGATTGCACGTGAACAACAAGTGTTGCAATATTATTTGTATTAATTTATTATTCAGCAGGCTTGAAACAAAACTGGGTCACTTGTTACATGACGAAAAAACCGGAATAATTAATTGGCCGCATACAACGGTATGCACAATGCCCGTATTTAATTGATATTGAGCACTGAAAATTGCAATTAAATGAATTTAAATGTTACACATATTATATTAATATTCCAGCTAGACAAGTTGGCGACCTGTGACATACAGTCAGCAAATATTAGATGCGATAAAATGTTGAGAAGATGTTTTAAAAGTATAGCATGAAAAGCATAATATTATGAATATATTGGAAAGTTGTTATTTAAGAAAAAAATCTTTATACAGTAAAAATATGCGGTAAAAGGTTTTCAATTATGTAACAATGGAGATTAAGATAACGAACACGGCCAATCCAATTCTTTAGACAGATTCACGCCCTCTAATTATGTAACTTTTATGAGATATAAGAAGTTTTTATGAATGTATATCTTTACTTATCATAACGAGATCCGGTAGTAAATGAAACTAATTAATGTTACACAATCGAAATCTTTGAATTTAATAACTACAGAAAAAAATGGTCACGTAGGCCAGCCGACGTTAATTTTAATTTGACGTGAGCACTATAACAGAAAAATTATTTCTAAAATGTATTTCTATTATCTATTCTCTTAACAATAATTTTGTATAAAACTGCAAAGGTCTTACTCCTAATTTGGAACGAACAGCTAGTTTCATTGGAGAATTATTTTAAGTAAAATAAATAATTTCGGATAACGCAAACGTAGCTATACTAAAATTGTACACATGGTAATAATGTGTACTGTACCATTAATAATTTATATTTTACAGAGAAATTCATTTTACAATCCACCCTAAAAAACTGTACAAGAAAAGTATAAAATAATGATATCTATTGAAAATGCGTGGCAACACTCTTAAAAAATATTAAAGTATCTGACACAATGAAGGACTTTCAAAGCTTTTGTATTGGTTAGGCTACTATTGGATACTTCAAGAATATTATGTAATTAAATTTAAACACATCTCCAAAATAATATTGAACGATTTGGTAATTCTGTAATCATTATGATGTATCAGAAACAAAAAGGTAACATCTCCATAAACATTACATAATGCGGGATAACTAAAAAATCTTTTGAAGAATTTTATCTGGGTTTCAAAAAAAAATTCTCACAAAGACAAATAAATAAGTCACCTACATGAGGATATCAATAAAGCATAAGTAAAATTTTATTGATTTAATAATCAATAAAATGTATACAAAACGTATAAAAGACGTCTCGAACGACATTAAGGTAACCATTAATAGGCGGGTGAACTTAGGAATAACTTGCTACAATCACAGCCACCGTTGCAAAACGTGATTGCGACGGCACGGCGCTCTGTCATATTCCTACGGCTTCATCTATCTGCTCATCCAAACCCATGCCAAAATATCTAACAAAATACTGTGCTCTACTGCGCCTCCTTATGTCCGGTATCTCGGGCAACCCCCTGAGCGCGCGCAATTTCAACGTATCCACTGGTTATAGGTATACAATTTTTGCTGTAAATTCTGATGTTGTTTGGTTCAACATGGGTATTTTAAAATGTGTGACCGGAGACGGCAATTGACTTTTGTTTATAACTCAATATATTTTCTTGAACAATTTAAATACGTCACACTTCTAAAGTCTTTCCACACATCTATGTGTTTATGGCTGCAACAGCATTGGTCAGGTTAGGTCGATATTTTTTATATTTCACCATTGCACGTTCCGGTGGCCAAGACAATTGTCAAATATTTAGTTGCTATTGACCAATAATAACTTTGTTCAAATTCCACAAGCATAACACCGTTATGACATGAAAAATCCTAAAGGACCTGCTAGCGCCCCTACCAACATTAACAAAAATAGTATTCATAATCATTACCATCATTTTAGTCACAGGAATTCTACTGGCGATAATGAATCATGATTTCTTCCAATAATGGATATTCACAAACTGTGGAAGGTATTGGGTATTCATAAGATATTAAAAGTACATATTCGAATGGTATTGTACCTTGTTTGCGTTGGTTCTCTAGCTGCTGCAGAAGATCGTCGGCTAGCTGCGCGCGGCTGGGCTTGAGGTCTGGCGGCGAGGGCGGGTACAGCGAGCCGCACCCGTCATCGCGCAGCGGAGACGAGTTGTACTCGATCTTCGTTGCAGCGCTTGGCAGAGTTTTGAGCAGATCTGCGAACGTCACAACCATTTAAACAAATATTCCAGTAAAATTACAAACCACTGTAATAAAATCACACCACACAAATATTTTCACAAAAATGACTTTTTACTTTTGCGAAACAACTAAGCTTCATGACAATTATAAAGAAAATATTTTCTAATATCTCATTAATATCGTGACTACCTTTTTTAAGTTTTAATTTATTTTATGTACCAATCACACAACATGCTGCGTGATTAGGAAATAACATTTGCAAATAGTTAACTTATAGAATATTTAATAAAATAACACAATGTTATTCCATAAGCACGATGGATGAATTTTATGACAGCATGTCAGTATAAAATAAAACTTTTAATAAATGCTCACTTTGCAACAGAGAAAGCTGGAACTCTCTACACAGATCACACATTCCGTTATTTTTGTAACAACACATTTTCACTAATATAATTTACAAAGGATTTATTAAAAATTATTTTATTTTAACGAAATTAAATTTTAACTAGCGCAATAAGCGATGTATCAAGAAGCTTCAAGGTAAGGAGCTTAGATAAGTAATGGACAAAATACAGCGAGAAGAGTAAAGACGTCAATATATATACGAACGATATCTGTGGCATGATATTACGTCAAAGTAACGCCCAGATGTCGTGATGCTTTAAATCTTACGAGATAATGTCACCACAATTACTTCTGTTAAATAAAAACAATCTATATTTTGTTCATTATTATTCACTCTACACACATATTATTATTCAAATTCTTGCTTGAGGAAAAAAACCGCTCCGCATTTAACTGCTTAACATCTGATAAGACATAACGTTCTAGATGATTCAACACGCAAAACTATCTATGCAACAGGTAAATGTGATATTTACTAAAAAGATCACATGTTATCGACCTGAGTGAGGATTAAAACCCCTCTAATAGTGCTTACTGCTCAGACTTGGTCCAATGTTATTCAGTAAGAAGAAAAGTAATGCATTGCTACGACGTAGTAATATTGAATTTTTACGATCATTCTACTTGTAGGCGTCCGTCCTGACGGCGACCAGCGTAAAACGACACACGTATGTCGCATTTCAGTTTCACCTGTATATATTCAGATAGTCAGGCCGCCATAATTGCGGCGGTAAACAACCATCTCACTTTGCTGGATACTTTAGCTGGACAGCACTGCAAGCAAAGCACTAGTTCGGCTTTGATTTAGTATTATCACACCCACATTTAGCTGACATCAAAAATATGTTTAATTTTTCATCCATCTTCCATGTACAGACATCAATTTATTATATGTGTAAATATGGAAAACACAAATGCCACTTTTCGATTCACGTCTATTTCATCCCCTTGTCTACACTCTTAACATTCAGTTAGATTTTTCTTTAAAATATACAAATTAATCATTATTAAAATTTGAAAACTACCAGACTAATTGGTGGAGATTTTATATAATTACAAGGCCCATTTTATGCTATACATTAGGATTTATGATTAAATATTTCAAACGATTAAAATTTAGCTAGTGTATGGATAAAAGCTATTTTAGACTTTATATAATGTTCATTATAGTGTTTCTCCGTTCTTATCCAGAATACAATCTAGCTGTTTAACGAAATTCATTAGGTATTAGGATTATTTTCCAGGTTTAATTATAGACTGCCTCGGTGGCGTAGTTGTATTATGGTACGGCTACAAAGCTGAGGTCTCGGGTTCGAGTCCCGGGTCTGGCAAAGTGGTATTGGATTTTTCAATTCAATATCAGCCCGGAGTCAGGAATTTGTGCCCGATGTGGCGATAGGCTCGCCCCCTATCACATTATGGGACGGAACATACAAGGCGAAATGTGGGTGTCCTGGTGGCGCCTCTGCCTACCCCTTCGGGGATAAAGGCGTGAGTTTATGTATGTATGTATTTAATTATGAAGAAGTAGAAGATACTTTCTTATTTAACATTCGAGTGGTCGACAATATCCGGAGCGTAAACAACGTTTTGCTACTAATATGCTGCCTTATAACATGTCACATTATCTAATAAAAACAAATTTTATATTTAATACAACAATAGACTATTTTTATGTTTAGTAGTATCACTTCTAATTTATATATATTTTTTGTTATTATGCTTTACTGTACCGAGCTGTCAAACAGTTTTAATTCATTGTGTATCCATGGGAATACTTCAAATTATAATATGTAAGGACATTACAACAGATTACATAGAAATAGTGTAGAGTACAATATTTTTCCGTAATATTCTAGGGTCCTAAAATGTAATCCAGCATACTTATAAGTTATTTGGATAATTCAGTAGTTTACTTTAAATCAGAAATAAAATATTAATGAAGACACACCCTCTTAGTGTCAATATGTTCATATAGCAATCACGTGATACACAACATATCAATAATTACATAAAAACGCTTTAGATTATTAAAATCAGTGTAGCAACATAGGTAATGTGCAGCATTCATATCTCGACAAACAAGATATTACAGAATTAATGTCAAAACATATTTTCATTGGATACAAGATAAATAGTGGAAAATAGCCAACGGCCGATATGCAATTGAAAACATGAACAGAGGCCAGCAACGCGACACAAATATGTTTTTAGAAGAAGCTGCGAGACGTCACTTATTATCACAAACACAGGCGCTTGGGGAGCGTGATTATCAAGACACACCCACGCACCCGCCATAGCAACATTATTATTTTAACTACTATTACCTACTTTTATTTGCGTCAAATATGTGTTTTACAATTATAAATAAAACCTTATAACATAAGCTTTAAGACACACATGTTGAAAAATGACAAACAACACATTGTTTGCAGTCTGTTGTACAAATATAATCGTAGGAGCACTACAAAGCACCCACAGTATTCCTTGCAAGATCAGCAATGACTCAAATGTCTGCATTGTTATGCGCAATAAGCTTTATTGTCTTGTTGATTTAGATTATATGTAAAATACGTCAATCTCGAATCGGGAAAATTTATAATTCAATATAATATATAAATAGTATACGAGTAGTTAACTCTATATTAATAACCTTAGTCTTAAAAACATGTTTTTATGATATCAATAACATTACGTCTTATTTTGCTAATATGTATGATTGTCGAATCATTGATTCTAAAAATCAATTTACATGTATCTTTAATGCTATTTAATATTATTAAAATATCGTTATTAATATCGTGTGATATTATAAAAAGGATAATCCATATCAATGTATGTTTTTTTATCAATCATATTTTTTACAAAATCAATGATTGCCTTTTCATATAGTCCATTGAATAATTACATTTAGAGTTGCGATTTTCAGAATATGCAATTTTTTTATGTTTGTGTTAGTTTAAGATTAAGTTCTAAGTTTTGTGGTAGGGAAATGTTACCATAATACCAACAAATTATACCATACTTTACATTAACTATACCATATACTGTTAAGAAAATTATAAATAATAATAATAAAAAACTAAGCCCAATGGTTCGTTTTCATTGTATTATTACGAGTATTCAAGATCAACTTCGAAGCGCTGTAATAACCAAATAAATTAATGTTATAACGCCCAGTAAATCCAAAAATTTGCTATTATTTTTGTTTTAAATAGCTTTTTACTTTCCATTTTACTATACAAAGTAAAAGTAATAAAGTTGTATACAATTTATTTGCTACAAATAATGTCTTATAAAATGTTCTGTAGGGTTTTTAGCTTACGAGACACAGCGCGAAAACCCTTTTGCCCCCCTTTTTCCAAGATGGCTGCCGGGGGACTAGGGTGGCGACCGCACAAACTTAAACTTAAGCCTATATTAACACCCCTGCATATAAAAAAAAATTGCGTCGTCTGAATAACGCACGTTAAGGCCTAAAAATGTAACATTTACAATGGACTAATACTTTTCCTCGGTTCTTGTAAACTTACTCAAGAAAAAAATCTGAATTAAATTTATTGCAAAATAACAATGATAATATAAAATAACTCCTAATACAATTATTATTATCAACGTTCTTAATTGGTCTTTAACGAACTTTATATCAGCATTAGTATTAAAATAGAGGAGACGTTCAGAAATCAGTGGGGCATAACATGCCAATTGAACCGATGACCTCCCACCTTATCTCCGTGCATGAGGTGAATTCGTGGGGGATCCGCGCGGCGCAGCCAATGCATTTAGATTAGTTAGCTAGGTCAAGAGAATATCACCACCTTATTATCTTATACAACAATAAACTGCAATGGGATTTAATGCGGTTTACGCAGATAGAAATTATATATTAGCAAAACTATAAATACAATTATGAATAAATTATTTTAAAAAATCGACTTGATGCCAACAAATATGTTTTCGTTCACTTAAAATAATATGAAGGCGAACAATGTTCAGCAGTGGACTGGTAGTGGCTGAAGATAATTATTATAACGATAATGAATACATTTTCAAGTCACGCGAGGCCTCTCTAGATAAAATATTATTCAGAAAATGCTAGAAGTGTAAAGACATGCAATAGAAAGACACAGAATTAACGCTTTTTTATATTACAGCATCGATCATTATCATCCTGAATGATTTGAAAATGTAAAAAAATAAGTCATTAAAATCGATATTAGTCAAAAAGCGAAGATAATATAAAAGAAGCCAATCAAAAAATAACGAGTTGTTTCCAAATTCCATTGCAGTATGTATGAATTTTGTTAACAAGGAAATGAAATGTTCTGTTAATATTTTCAAGGAAAAATGAATGTATACGAATTAAAATAATCGTTTTTTATGGTTCGATCTTGACATCTACGCTCTAATGAATTGATGATAACGATAGTATTACGTAACTGTAACATTTGTAACTAGGGATTAGGTTTAGATGTAAAATAAATTAAAACCACGTGTAACGTTATATCAGTTAATTTGAAAAAAGCATTATATTAAGTAATATATATTTCCCTTTGGTCGCTTTTTTCTTTGTATCTGAAAGGTATACAATATACATACAATAATATTTGTATTTCGAGCCATTTCAAAACACTACGACCACCCAAGCTAGCTTTTAACAATCATAGCAACCAATGACTGAATATGACATTATTTTTCTTTGCTACACTTCAAAATGAATACGTTTGAAAGATATGCAAATATTTTAAAATATTGTTTAAAGATTGAAGATTGTACAAAATGGCGAGTAATTAATAAACATCATATGATATTCACCTACAAGTGGGGGAGAATGAGATAACGACGATGGAATGAACCAAACTGTCGGAATTAACACATTGGATTATTTTTTGTACGTATGTCGTATGTGTTATACTTTAATTATAACTTAATCTTATTTTGATCATATGTTTCTTTAATTTTATTTAATCATATAGTATAGATTATATGTATGAAAACTATTTCATACCCTTCTAATAGCCTAAATAAATGCAAAATTTATTACGTGTAAGAGCACACGTAATAAAGGAATGTTACACATAGCCACATAATTTTACGCTCTTTTGCCAACCCGCTCTAGGCCAGCGTGGTGGACTGTATGTCCTAACCCTTCCCAGCCGTACTCTAGATTATAGAGGAGGCCCGTGCACTGCAGTGGGACGTAAGTATATGGGCTGATACAGTACAGGTTATGATAGCATTCGAAGCGAAGAACGCAATTTTTATTACAGCCTGTAAAAAAAATTGCGTTCTTTTTTTTACAATAGAAAATTTTCAAAGCCTAAAATTGACACAACAAATTAACTTTAATTTACAAACTTCAGATATAAAAAAGAAATTCCTACAGAAGAACATATTTGTGTTTTAAGCGATAAAGTAGTACGTACGCAAACCTTATATTAGTATTGATAAAATGTAAGCTACCGTTGTGTAATTGCTATGGACTGTAAAACATAGCTTGATAATTTTGACAGCTCGCAGTAGGGATGAGGGTTGTGTATAATCGTTAATGAATCTATTCGATTATTATTTTTTGGAACTTGTAATCGATAATCGCGTGATTAAGGTATGGATTTTATAAAATAATTTCTTTAAGCTTCTTTATTTATTTTATTATTTATTTATTATTAACCGGACTAGAAATATTATTGTTACAGTCGTGGAGTCAATAGATACTATTTTTATATCCATTTTCTAGTATAACACCAAAAAATATGTCTGGGTAACTTTTATTCAATGGACATATTTTATAATGTAATCAGTACTGTTAATGGAACATATTTCGGCAATTAAGAAACAAATTATTTTTATTTTTATGTATTGTTTTCATTTCAAAACCGATTATTGATAGTCTGCGGTTATTCGTGGCACATCTCTAAGGGGGCGGTACCCATCCATGAAGTACGGTATTTATCTGTATGACATCGTAACAAAAAGAATGCCTAACTTTATAGGCGTGAGCTGTCAAAATTATCAAGCTAAGTTTTACAGTCCATAATACTAGTGAAAACAAAGTTAAAATTAAGTCAACAAAATGTCCTCAAATATAATAAAAAATCTGCTTGAATTGAAAGTTCTTGTAAATACCGGGTATATCCAGACTCTGGCCGATGAAGAAGGCAGATGGTAGCTTTTGTCACTATTCAACTAAAAATACCAAAAAAAGCGACAATTGTTTTTTGTAATTTTCAAGTATCTGTGTTTGTGTGGTAAATACAGTTTGTGTGGTAAATACATAAGTTTTTGCTACATATATGATGATAGGTAAAATTTCAAAAACCATCGTTTTATTAAGTAATTTTTAGTTGCCTTGTCTGAAATCCCTAAAACTGCCCGCTTGCTTCGTTTTCGGTCGCATTTGGAATATACCCGGTAAACGTAGGCCGAGAATGTATGGAATTGAAGAGGATCAATATTCTTCTACAGTCAACTGAAGCAAAATTATTAAACGAAATATTATCAAGACCTTATTATGAAAGATAAATCATCTTCTCACAGGGTCCATGGATTTCCAAGTTTAGTTGACGAATTAATTTAAGTTTTTCCTCTTCGAGTTAATTAAATAGCAGCTACATTAAAATAGTGAATATAAATTATCTTAAGTCTCGAATATTTTGCAATAGATGGCGTTAACTACAAATTAATTTAATTTCTATTCCTTTTTATGAACCAAAACTTATACATATGTTTATATCCTATCTAGCGACTGAGCTCAGCCGTTATGACCTTTTATTAGTACCAAAATGATGTTGGTTAGATCCAAGAATAGCCATAAAATAAATTGCCATGTAACTAACGTATTACTGGCCTAAATCTCCAAGAACACCTTCACAGACTTACATCATTTCTGTGGAAAAATCTCAGGCACATATATTCTCACGATGTTTTCCTTCGGATTTAAGGCGACTGTTAAGGGACTCTATCGTCATTAATGCGACTCACTACAAATACACACGAGCCTTTCTAAAGTCAGTAGTGTTTCCTGGCAGTGTATCCGAGGAAATTCACGTGGAGACAGCAATGTTCAGTAGTTCTCCTTGCCATGGAGACTAAGCTTATCCTTTAAATATAGTCACATAAATCCGATTATTTTATTAAGTTGTCCGCTAAGCTTACTCGTATTTTTTGCCAGTGTTCTGGTGTATTAGCTGACTCGCTATGATGTTGGTATAAAGGAGATAGGGTCCGA
Organism: Deilephila elpenor; assembly: GCA_949752805.1. Classification (NCBI taxonomy): domain Eukaryota; kingdom Metazoa; phylum Arthropoda; class Insecta; order Lepidoptera; family Sphingidae; genus Deilephila; species Deilephila elpenor. The sequence continues at coordinate 7,234,417 of OX457107.1, read as the reverse complement.
CTCAAAGACAGGAATTCTGTATATTATACGAAATCTAATCGTTGCTTATTGTGTGCAGTCTTGGGTTTTGCAAGTTGTGAGCAACTGTGTGTGAGCAAAGGGTGAGGTAAGATTCACCAACACTTTTATACAACGGTCCAATGCCCATCGCTGTGGACTAAGTTATATTTGCCTCACTAACTATACAATAATACAGAAATTACTTAAATATTTATTGCTTTAATAGAATTTTTAAATAATAATACTAGACCTCATACGAGGGTTTACTGTGTTGTGGAATCTAGTTTTTAGTACAATGCAACTTGGGTGCAACTTGGTGAATAACAAAATACACGATGTTCTTGTAATTACATTTTAGATATCCTATATTAAAGTGTTTGTGTGCGTGTGCTTGAAATGTGAAGGGAATTCCCATGGCCCTTAGTGAGACTGCTTAACGATGATTTAATATTTATAATATTAAATCCTGTTATTTTCCTCTTAACAATAATAATAATATAATAATAATATAGTTTATTTAGAACAAGAAACACATACAAATTATCTAATAAGTAACGGTGATAGATGCTAAAGTTTTAAATAACTGTGGTGCATCTACCATAGCCCCTCTCCGTATAAAATATAAACTAGTTCCATACTAAATAGAAATCACAAAATTAGTTGGAAAGAAAACATTAAAAAATAATTAAAACAAAAAACAAACAAAACTATTAGTAATTAGATGTAAAGTAAGTAAAGTATGCGTTTATGTAAGCGTATGTGTGTATGTGTGAATGTGTGAGTGAGTGTAGTGTATGGATGGATGTTTTAAGTAGGATTATACATCTACAAGTTTCTCAGTCTCATCGAAGCTTAAGGTTTTCAGCCAGGATACTAGTCGCGAATTTAGTTGATATTTGGTTAAAGAATATATTTTTAACACCCGATTAATTGTGTTATATAATTTGGAGCTCAGATAGTTAAAATGACGGCATGCTAAAGTCGTTCTCCGATATTTTATTTTAAATATTATATCCGAACGACGTTTGGCGCTATATATTTTCGGATCATAAGATAGGTGTTTGTGTTTATGAACTATAGTATGGTTAATATAAAGCTGCCTTACAGTGAGGACCTGAGAAGTTGAGTATAAAGTCGTCGTTGGAAATCGCATAGGTTTTTTTGCAATTACTTTCAAGACAGCCCTTTGTGCCCGTTCCATACGGATCAACGTGGTTTTATGCACGCCACCCCAGACAGTTATGCAATAGCGTATTAAAGATTGCCCCAATGCCAAGTAAATAAAGAGCAGACTATTAAGCTCCATTATGTCTCGAAGTTTCTGAAATACGAAAATTAATTTGCGCAGACGTGACACAATAGAAGTGATATGGTGTTTCCAAGAGAGATGGGAATCTAAGGTAACGCCAAGGTACTTGAGGGATTGGACACACTCTACCTTGGGACAGTCGCATGTTGAATAGGCAGTGAAATTGAGACATGAGTGCGCGTGAATTTCCAGAGGAGTTTTAGGCTGGCCTGACTTGTTGGAAGAGAAAGCAATAAATTTATACTATATACTTTATTTTTGCCTTTTGATGGGTAGTATAAAACAGAATGTTCTTACTTCGTAGTGTAAGTTACACAAGGGACTTCCGAGTTGTAAAATTTTGATGTTGTCTGACTACTCCGTACACTATAGAAGATATAAACGGTACTAAGAATAAGATGAAAATATCGTTATATGCATTATACGCTTTGTTAAATCACATAAATAAAATAAGGATGTTTTTGCGTTATCCATTTGAGGTACTCATTACAGCAGATTAGAACATTGGACAAATTAAACTATTGTTAATAGGTTACAATTCTGTCTGAGGAAAACTACGTTAATTAGGAAACGCAAAGTAATGACTAACTCTTTGTTTGTATGAAACGGCGTGGTATGCATTTGGTAAATGCCAATAGAATACTTTAAGCTCTAATTACCACTTAGAATAGAAAAATGTATTAGACGAATATTTCTACAACTGTATTTACCCTTTAACCGTCAAGGTCAGACGTATTATAGTAATTTATAATATAGTTATGTTTTGGTTATACAACAAAAAAATAGAACTATTCATATTTTGCCCTTATGCTATAATATGTATAAATAGTATAATCAAGTTAAAGTACAAGAATATTGTATGATTTCTTAACTATTTTGTCTTGTTTTAAATATTTTACTCCTACGTTGCGAAAAAAATATTTATGATCGGCTTATACCTCTTAATTACAGGGCCATCTAGTTCTGAATGCTTGAAAAAGGCTACTGAGCCTCAAATCACAGGTATATATTAGTATACTAGCCGATTAAATTATTAAATTAAAATAGCTTTATATTCAAGGATTAATCACAATATTACTGCCTCGGTGGCATAGTTGTATTATGGTACGGTTACAAAGCTGAGGTCTCGGGTTCGAGTCCCGGGTCAGGCAATGTGATATTGTATTTTTCTATTCGTTATCAGCCCGGAGTCAAGAATTGGTGCCTGATATGGCGATAGGCTCGCCCCCTATCACATCGTGGGACGAAACATACAAGGCGAAATGTGGGTGTCCTGGTGGCGCCTCTGCCTACTCCTTCGGGGATAAAGGCGTGAGTTCATGTATGTATGTATGTAATCACAATATCTGGCTTATCGTGATTGGTTTATTTTCAGCGTCGATCCTCATATAAGGATATATAGCCATAGTTACTGATGTCGGCCGGTAGAGGATTCAAGATTCGAAGTACTTACCGTCATCATTACCAAAGATGTCGATGTCGAGCAGCAGCGAATATTCTTCATTAGTGAGAAGGCCGTTGGCCGAAGCCAAGGCCGAGTCCCATGGATTCGCACTCATTCTTGAGTTGATTGGAGCTCTGCAAATTTCATATCATTTGTTTGCATTAGGGCAAGTTAAATTTACATACATTAATACTTTTACTAATGGACATTTCTTAAGTTCCTTTAATATTTCTAGATAGAAATTTGTATAAGCCAAAGCAAAATGATTACACGCTAGTGTTTAAATCTTAAATACAAAATTATGCTCATACATAAAATAACACGACACGAATGTTATTTTTTAGATGAACTTATTTGTTGTGTAGTTAAATCCCAAGACAAATAAAAAAAAAATGTTGCAGAGCCAACACTTATCTCGATTGAATATCTTACCAAGGGTGCGAAAACGGGGCCTGAGGGATCGTAATCCGATTTCGATGATTTTTGTGGTAGGACAACGATGTCCGGTAGGGGCGCCATGGTGGCACTGAAACATAAACACCATATTATAAAATAACTGTCGAATATAGGAACCACATAGTATGAACATTCCACCTTCGAGTTAAAGTCGTCATAGTCGTCATCCGCAGCTTCTTTGCTAAACTGGCATTTTTTTTGCCAAACATACAAAATATTATGTTTCTATGTACTAAAAAGTAAAAAACTGTACCATAAGACCACCTCTTTGAATTTAATATGAAATAAACATACCTAAAATAACCTTGTGTATACTGACAGACTGACAGGAAAGTCGAGTCAGAAAGAAATTTCTGATACAAAAACTACAACTATACATCATTTGACAACCTCCGTGGCGCAGTTGGTTAGACGTCAGCTGTGAAACGAGAGGCCGCGGATTTGATATCTGCACCCAAACAAATGTTTGTGTGATCCACAGGTATTTGTTTCGGGTCTGGGTGTTTTTGAGGTCGAAAAGTCGCTCATAATTTCTGATACCCACGACACAGACTTGACCTTAGTGTGTGGTCAGTACTATGTGTACAGTAGTATGTGACTGTTGGATGTATTTATTTATTATACAAAAATAACAGAATTGCAGATGGAAATTGTTACATCAAAAGCCACCTACAATGTCTACTACTGAACATACAACCTCCTTAATAATTCCAAATGATATTGGTTGCATGGGACATAATAACACCTCCATAGAAAAAACTAAAAAACACAATATGACAATAATAATCACCTGTTACTTAAATAAAGGTATGATCTGCCCACAGTATTGAATATACCACATTTGTACATGATGTGCGAAAATTATCTATAAATAATCTGCTCACATGATGTTATTCACAGGTATGAGTCAAAGTTACTCAGACCAAAATACACTCAATGTATGGTTAACCCAAACAGTTTGCAACAAAGCAGATGCAGAACATAAGGATAAATAGAATAATTATGTTAACACTGTATGCAGTCTATATTGCTATTGTACAGACTAGCTGTACAATAGCAAACATGTACAAAACACTACTATAAAAACTAAATATATCAATAAATTATTCTTTGATGTAAGTGTATATGTAACAAAAATTATTTATACTTGAATATTATAAAACATGAGTTAACAACACCTCAAATTACAACATGATCTATGTCTAATTTTGAAAGTTGATTACATACATGCATAATAATATAAATAAATATATTGGTTGTATAAGTATTTCAAAGGGTAGGCAATTAATCTGGATCTGATTCAGACTGCCATGGATGAAATCTCACCTAATTATATACAAGAAAAATTGACAGCCTCATATTTAAACAAATAAGTTAAACAACTATTAACATTTTATTTATTGTTCACAAATAGTGTAGTGGACTACTTAATACTTATTCAAAGAATTGACACCAATTGACACACATTGTGAATACAGGAACAAAAAATTATTTTATGAGCTGTGGAATGAAATATCTGTATGTAATTAGGAAAAATGATATTTATGTAGACATTAGTCATATTGTATTTGTTTCTTGAAAACTTAAGTAGATATTTGTGATTACAATCTTGTATTGTGACTGTATCAAATACACTATCTAAAGATTTACATTGCAATCAGTAGCTCTTGTGTAGTGCATAGCTTTTGGCATTCTAAATCAAGCATTAAAATATTGTAATAAATTATACTTGTTATATGAAATCAAATAATTACTTTTGAATAATATATTCTTAATTCTCAATAAATGGAATTGTATCAAATTCTGATGATTTTTGCAGCACCAACTTAAGAGTGGAGGTGGTATATGTTAACCTGATTAATAACAACCACCGTTATAAAATATTTAAAAATGTATGCACACATAATTTAGTACGTAAGTATATACATAATTTATTTGATATGAAAATTCTGAAATTATTGACATTGTTAGTGGTAAACAGAGGGCAAAGTCCACAAGATAACAATGAGGAAACTGATTAGTATCAACACAAAGCAGTAGTTATGTCTAGAAAATCAATACATAAAATAATTTATTTCATCAATGTGATTATGTAATAAAACAAATATTCAATAAATATCATGAAGATAATGATATAAGGAAATTTACATAATATAGAGTTACAAGAACTTTATTCAGATCTAGCAATGTTGTCATTGTTGTGAAATTACAATTACAAAATATTTTATGTTGCAAGTGGCATATTTGTATGCTTTCTTAACAGGGTATGACAAAACTATTTTTATTGTTCTTTAAATAAAAAGTCATCCTTATTGCTAAAATAGAACAATAATCAGAAAGATTAAATTTATTGATACTACAACAAACAATGATTTGACAAAAGCATGAGTGGTGATAATTACACAAATTTGTTATTACAAGATAACTTATTGAAATACTTGCCTAGACATTTACTGCAGTTTTGTTTATAACATATTACAATAATAATTATTTTGGCATACTTTATATGTATATTACTATAAATAACTAATAATTATACTAAAGATTGCTACATTAAAACAAAATAAAACAATTATCCTAACATTACAACTAAATTAATAGTAAGACTCCCAACTTGAAGTTCAAAACGGATGTATTGTACATCCTGTAGAACTAGACCATCCTTTCACTCATAGGGGAGATTTGGACTAGACAATTCCCAGTACTAGTTTGTACCTACAAACTATAGCAAATATACATTCAGCCAGTATTATTACTATAATGGCGCCAAAAAGTTAGTATGAAAATAACTTCAATTTTCATTTCTGAAAAATATCCTACTTAATAAAAACTTGTGACAGAAATAATAGCGGAATTTGGAAACCTAGTTTTCCTGTTTTGAACAAATCTACCTATATCAATAACTTAAGTAAATGTCTATTTTAATGCACAGGACGTGTTGTTTTCATTTTCTTATCATGTTTTCTTATAGATGATATATTCGTAAAACGTCCAATTAAGTTTTGGTGATTGGTGTACCGTTCTCTCATCAGTATTCTATACAATCCTGTGTGCGTACTGTGTGACTCAATCGAATACGCGTGAAAGGCATGAGCGCAGCGTCTAATGCTGTTTATCTTATAGTATTTTACAATATGAAACGCGGTACTAGTAAATAGTGAAAGCTGACCTCAAGCAATCTCGTATTTACTAAACAGTTAATGACCTTACAATTTACTAGTGAACGGAAAATACGCGCGATCAACTAGTTTGACATTCCGGAGTACCATTATAGTTTGTCCGTAATTACACACTACAAACAATATGTGATATAAAATAACTGGATTTGTAAATAGTAATACAAAAAATCTTGTACTTACAGCATTTTTGTATTGGGTGTGAAGGCACACGGGGTGTGCAAACGTTTGGTTACTAGAAACCCATTGTAATCGCAATAATAACGCTTGAAAAATATAACACACGTCTACTTTAAGCGAACCATTGATGAGTAATAGAGGGGGAGGCAACGGTAGCGATGCGCGATGACGAGAGGTTTCATTCGATTGTTTCGATTGTTCGAACATCTCGATGGTTCTCGATTGTTTCAACTTGGACTCGAGTCCGAATGCGATTGGCGCGCGGCGCGTTCATTCGAGACTCGAGAGTAATCGAGTGTTGTTACTCGATGGTTTAGACGCGAGTTCTTGACTTGCGTTGAGATTGCGAATTTAAACTAATAATTCTTTTAACAAGAGCAATCAACAATAATCAATACCGCGACGTGAATAAAATATAAGTAGTTAACTTACGTACGAATAAATAATTACTAATTGTTTATTAACAAAACTCCCATACTATTGATCTTTTAAAAATTCGTGGCATATTAATTAATTAAAAAACTAGTTAAAAATAAAACAGTGTATCGTAATTAATCGTAAGTAAATGTATTAAAGTTCACAAATTACGCACGCCTCTAACTAACATGCACCTCGGCTCGATGCATGCAATCGACCAAATACTAATCTATGCAATCGACTCGGTGACCGAGCGCACAGACTATTAAACAAGAACCGAGCGAGACTCGGTGACTGATTCGAACGATCGAAAACTAACGGTCAAATCCATTGACTCGAAACAATCGAAAAACATCTCGATTGTTTTGTAGAACGGCGAGTCGATGGTTGACTCGATTATTTATTTTAACGACTCCGATTCTTTCGATTGATATAACATCTCGGAATCGCCCATCACTAGGCAACGGTAAACGGGGTATGGAAGTTTACGAAACAGACAGACGAATTTAAGAGTTGCCAGACAAAAAATACAGGGAACTACTAGCGCCATACACTTTTTCTGTTTTGTTGCTGATGCAATTTTACATTTTCTTGCGTTATTTCGCGCCATATTTCGAAATTATTTGTAAGATAAATTATTTACTTTGATCTGTAATACTCAATGAGATATAACCTTTATTAGATTATTTTGTGATAAGGTCCGTACACCGTATTATAGTATAAAAATATACTAATGCATAAATGATTAATGCCCGGTAACAACTAACAATTCAAAACATTGAGTCTCGAATGGTTGACGCACATGTGGGTTGACGTCACAGCCGTTGACGTTACAGCGAACAGACCGACACAAATAAAAACAATTTATTCATATCCCTTCCGGTGTCCAAGAAGCTCATATTAGGCTCCCATGGACACCTGAAGTGATATTATTCATCAAAAACACGTGACGTTAAACGTCGTAGTGCGTTGGGGTAACACCGTATTGCAAGGATCTAAGGGTTAAGAACGTAAACTCATAATAATATAGGAGTTTACTTTCTTACCTCTTACATCCTTGTTTTGCAGTGTTACCCCAACGCTCCTTAACTTACCTACATACATAAACTCACGCCTTTTCCCAAGAGGTAGGCAGAAGTGCTACTAGGACACCCACATTTCGCCTTGTGAGTTCCGTTCCACGGTGTGATAGGGTCGTCCTATCGCCACATCGGGCACAAATTCCGGATTCCAGGCTGATAATGAATAGAAAAATCCAATATCACTTTTCCCCACCTAAGATTCGAACCCGAGACCTCGGCCTTGTAATCTTACCGTAGCAGAACTGCGCCATGGATGCAGGACGTTATAAGTTAAAAAAAATATTAAAATTAGAATTCGGTTTTGCCTATCCGGATATTGGTTGTACCTATATGTGCTGATTTGTTGGTTACGAAGTTACGAACAGAACACCATCTGCTGATACTGTGGTCGCGGGTTCAAATATTAGAACACACATTAGACGTGTGTATGGGGATTGGCGAAAGAACGTGCCATATTCTGCGAGACTATCTCAGAAATGTTGTCACAGTACCGCTTTAAAATAAAGAGTAAAATCATCCCGGGATGATACATGATTGATGATGATACATAATTATTTAGATTTTCAACTTTAAATACTTAAATGTTATGTGTCCCATATTTAATATCCCATAAAGTTTGCCACCATATGCATTGAATAGTTTTAAGACAATTGTGGAGGAAAATTTGTTTAGGGTGTGGGTGTTTGCGAGACCGAAAAGTGTGGGGTCGGAACCATGTATATGACTATTGGGTCTATTTATTTATTAAAATATTCCATAGATAGATATACGATATTTTATTTTAAATTAATATTACATAAAATATTCACGAAAAAGTCATGCTATAACATTCCAGATTTTTTAAGTTAATAAGAGCAATTGTTTTTGTTTCACAGAAGTCAGGAACTGTAACCAGTCTCACATGTTGACCACTTGAACCTAAAAAATCAACACATTTATTATTATTAGATAATATGAAATACACGAAAATTTGCTTTGCAAATGACATCAGTTTTTTCATAAACAATGTAAACATGTTAACTGCAGCTTACACACTTTTTTTCGTGTACGTGTTTGCGGCTATCATACGCCAGACGTGTTATTACAATACATAAAATACCTGTGTCGCACTGGTGGATGCTTCATTGTTTAGTACTTGTCATTGTTTTAAGCAAAAAAGATTAAAATATTTTGTTCAATTCATCATTCCACTCACCACTGTTTTACTACCATTAATCACGTGATGTTCTTTTAACATTTTTAACCCACAAAGGATCTTAATTTTTTTTTAATATCATCTTTCAATACAGTTATAAGTAAAGTACAATCTAGGACTTCTTTCGTTGTCTGATAACGGCGAGTCAAGTTCACACAACACGCCGCTTGTCGGTTTAGAAATCGCGCATTGACGAAAAAATAAATACACGTGATATCTTACTACACCCCCCCCCCCTTCTTGCCCCTGCCCTCTTCCCTTATTACGTGATTTTTGCTAAACCCCCTCCCCCCTTTCAAGCCTCACGTGATTAATGGACTGCCCCATACCATAAATCCATTATAATTAAAGATATTCTAATATATTACTTTAAAATTGGTCTCACCTTCATACATTTCAGTGGCAAATTTATCTGAATTGCCACTGAAGTAAATAGCAGGGCATTTGTATATAGTGAAGGGGTCAGTGTCTACACAAGGAGTGCATGGCACAGTGTCTGGGCATGTGGGTGCAAGGTGCCTCCATTCCAAAGTCTTTTTCATGACATCTAGATTGCTACTAATTTTACTATATCTCATGATATCTTTTACTGGCTCTCCAGATGTTCCCAGGCACAGGAATCCTAAAAATAACAATTTAACTTAACTGAAGGATGTAAAGTTTCCGCCCAGTTTGATAACAAACCCTTACTAGTATTAAAAAAAATATTGTAGTTAGGCTCTGCTGCTTATAAATTATTTAATGGACCATTATAATTGTTTCGATACTGAATTTGATATCTTACCTCCAATGTCACATTCATAAGGATTGGAGACTCGATTGAATGACTTATATTCAACTGCCTTTGGAAACAAACCTGGAAGCATTGAAAAATTGTGTTATATTATTACTAAGGTCAATCATCAAAACTACCTGCATTTTAATTTAAGTGTAAATCCATTATTATTAGTCAATGAAAATGATGCATTTTGTTCCTATGAATTTTGTGCATAAAAGTGCTGAATTATTTATGATTTATGCACACTTGCTTTCAGGTCAGCATAGATATTTCATTTACTATGGAAACCTAGAGTAAATGAGTTAGCATTAGATAATATTATAACTTACAGTAATGAAAAGGTTTCTGTGGCAGCATAATGCCAGCAGGGTCCTTGCAACCAGGCATAAGGTCTAATGGAGCAACCGCACTCACAGCAGCACAGAATGAGTCTACCAATTCTGCTGATGCTATCACATCTGATTCATTGAGAACTTTCTCATCTGAATTATTTGAGAACACTCCACCTGAAATTCAATTTTACAGTAGATTAAATAACAACAAGTTTGATAAAGAAAATGTTATCAGCATGATCATATTGATTATTAGGGGCTAAAGGTCTAAGCAACCAAAGGATAATTTCTATATTCATAAATGAACACTTTTTTCTCAAAAGGGGTAGGTAGAGGTGTTACCAGGAACCCTGTGTTTTGCCTTGTTTGTTTGATCGCACAATAAAATAGAGGCTGAGCCTATCGCCTTATTGGGTACAAATAGAAAAATCCAGTATCACTTTGCCTGACCCGATTCGAACCCGAGACTCCAGCTTTGTAATCATACCATAGTACAACTGCGCTATTGAGGCAGTCATATTTATAATCAGGATAATTTTTCTGCTGATAAATGCACAATTTCTGAATAGTATTTAAGTATACAAAATAAAAAATCATGAATAAAAAATATGTGTTACCAGCAATAATGACTCTAACAATATTAGATATCTCTTCTTGGTACTGTGCCGTGCCTGATAGTCCAGAGATCCACTCCAACATGAGGTGCAGAGAAAACATGTGGTCTGCAGACTTTGAGGCTATGTTTAATCCAGACATAATGACTACATACCTGCAAATAGAAAATTAAAATAACTTATTTAAAATGTATTTTAAAAATTATGTATAATAATATGTTTATAAATAGTAGTTAAGAGACTCTGTACTTTTTTTTTGTTTACCTATATTGTCCCACTGCTGGGCAAAGGTCTCAGTCAACTCTTTCCACTTGTCCCTATCTTCTGCTGTTGCCTTCCACTAGACTCTGTACTAACCAGTATTATTTTGTAAAACTAAGAAATGTAATTTTAATAATCTATTGTATGAAAATCAGTAACATAAAAATTATTGTTTACTAAATACTACATGTGAATTTAACATAATTTATACCTATCATTATTGATTGTAGGAAAAGGCTGCTGAATGTTGCAGCCAGCCCAGCATACATCTTTCACGGTGAATATTCCATCTTCGTCTTCAGATCCTGTGATAAACAATAATGCTGTATTTTATTATCAGCAGCTCCTTTCTGTCTTAAACATTGTCTTAAATCTAGATATAGTATCAATGTATGAGCCTCCTCTACAACAGAAAGTACTAAAGAGAGGGTTACACCACATAGTCCACCATGTTGGCCTATTATGGGTTGGCATTATCTTAAAGCATTTGTATATATTTATTTAAATAATAATAAATAATAAATAAATACACCTAACAGTCACATACATAGTCCTGACCCCACACTAAGATTGAGTCTTGTGTCGTGGGTATCAGAAGCTACGAGAGACTTTTTGGTCTCACAAACACCCAGACCCGAAACAAATACCTGTGGATCACACAAATATTTGTTTCGGTGCGGGGATCGAACCCGCCGCCTTTCGTTTTACAGACGGCGTCTAACCAACTGCGCCACGTTAATATTTTATATTTTTTGTAAATATTTTGTGTTATTTGAGACTATGATTTTATACATACCCAATAGAGCACAAACAACGCCTGTTACAACCTGATGGACATCAATACTATCTCCAACCAATTTGATCCTTTGAAGTTCATCCTCTAACACCAATGTATCGGCATCATGAACAAAATGTGTTCTGTGGACGAAATAAAGTTTAGCAGAATAATAAATATTAATAATTATTGTAACCTTAGTATAATAAATGTCACAATATATTGCTTTAAGATTTAGATATTTCGTTTACCTTGAAGGTTGTGGAATAATTTCCAATTGATCAGACAATTCTTTTAGGATACTAGGTTTTAGTTTTTGATGTTTAAAAAGTGTTCCGATTATAACACAAGTGGTCCCTTTTTCTCTCAGGTCACATAGTTTTAGTACTTTGTATTTGTTAGACCACTTCTTCACAATCAAAGGGGACAATATATTCCTAAATGTATTAAGTCTAGAAGAATAAATATGCGCATATTGTTTAGAAAAATCGCGAGATACTTCGTAGAAACGTTTGGAACAATCGGCGTATTCTATTGCCTGTCTTTCTAATTCAAGAGGTTGGAATTTTTGAACCGTCGAGGCAGAAGCATTTGATTCTGTTTTGAATAACATATTTTAATTCAAATTCTAAAACATATGAGAAAAATGTAAAAACACTCGAGACTTTTCAACTATTTTTTTTACTGAATTGCCGCTAATTTTTGACGTTTATAATTTGACATAGATATTGTTCAATCCAAACAGTACCTGTTTTTTGCTTTATAGTCGATTATTCAACTAAATATATTCACTAGTATTTCACAAATTCTTTACATCAAAATAACAGATTACTTTCAAAATCATAATAAAAAAGTGATGCAGTATGACTTGCTTTTTACGTAAACAATATGAAAAGTAAATACTACAATGATACGCGCTGATCGCATTATAACTTGTGAGTTGTCTGCAGTCTGATGCCCTTAAATTAAATTAAAATATTACATTAGCCGTACATATTATGTCGCACGCTTTCAAATTCTTGACCGGAAATGCAAGGGTTTAAAAAGATATTATTGTTGTCTATGCTCTTTTCGCGGGAATTTTACATTTAGGCTAATGCAAAATGGCGGGAGTTCAAAGAGTAGGACTAAGCAATCTTAATGTTAATTTAAAAAACGCTCTTATTGTAGGTGTGATAATAGCAAAAAATAGCCCGCGTACAATAGGCTCAAGAAAAAAAAATGGAGATTCCAGAGGAGTTACATCCTTTACATTGAGGGATTCCGATATTGATACGATTAATGTCGACGTTTGGGGTTCAGAGTATTTTGTTCACACATTCTATGAGAGATTTCTTGTAGGAGACGTAGGTAAGTAATAACAACAAAAAAACTTGAGGTTTAGTTAAAGGGAATAAAATTAACTTTATATCTATTGTTTTTTATTTGGCAGTCGAAATCTCTTGCCCAAAAATATGTATAAAAACAGGAGAAAATGAAAACTTTCGTCCACAAGTAAGTGTTTTTAATTAGGTACTATTTATTAAAAGCTTTTTGGATACAGACTACCGCCTTACCTAAGTAAGGCCTTAGATAAGATTCATCTAAGTATTCCGTTGTAATTCCAAATCTTAATATTTTTAAATGAGGAATAATTTTACTACAAGGTAACATCACCATTTTACTTGTCGCTGAATGAAGGTGCTTCAGATGTTTGCTCATACACCGGAGATTGTTATAACGTTTATTTACAACTTCTTCATGTACCTACAAAGTCCTCATCAGGCTACTGCGGTCTAGCCGAAGTACTAAAATTGTCAGGTTAGTACCTACAAGTTGGTATACTGTATGTCTCTTCTCTGAATATGATTTAATCAACAACGCTGAAAATTTCCTCTATTCTTCATATGTCTATTCATGATTGTACCGAAATAAAATAGAGGTAAAGAATCTGTAATCACGTTATGTTATAGAGTTTATAATATGTAATCTCGTTCTCCCATAATTTTGCAGAAGAAAACAGTAACATATATGTTGACTTATTAGTTGTTGTAAAGTCAGTTAAGCCTCGGCGGATAATCAAAACAAAAGCAGGTGAGCGATTACTGTCTTTGGTTATAGTTTTATTTTAATTAAACTCTGGGTATTTAAAGGTATAGGTATTTATTTTAGGCAGTGAAATGATAATTGCCACGGTTGAAATAATTGATAATACCACACCTGCTTCAGTCAATTTGGATATTTTTGATATGGACTCCATCAAAAGGTAGGTATCAATTCTGAATTCAATTAAAATCCTGATATTTTCAATAATAGTGCTTGAATGCATCAAAAGGATCATCACCTTACGCAATTTTACTCTATATGAAACTTTGAAATGGTCTTTGCTCACTACACCGTGGCCCGTACCATATCACAATAAAGCTATGAACAAATTTCGCAAATTTTTGCTTATTTTATGGTCGCCTGATAAATTGCTGTCGTATTTTCGGTTGAAAAGGAACTTATTAAATTCTTATTCTTATTTTTTCTTATAATGATACTGCATCTATTTATTGGTGAGTATGTCCAGAGCGGAAGAATGGCGTCCGCTGGAGAGCGTGTTGTTCATCGCGGACGCGCGCGTGTCGTGGCGCGGGAAGGGCGTGAAGGTGCAGGTGTGTGCGCGCAGCGTGCTCACGCACCAGCCCTATACCGCCGACGCAGAGGCGTTGAGGCTTTACATCACTAATCAGGCTAACACTCGTAAGGATTTATGAGTTTTATCTCATCAAAAAAGGCAGTGTAGAATAGACAATGGACACATGAGCTGTGCATTTTCTTTAAAGAAGCCGACCAAAACCTGTCTCCGAAATATAAAAGTGGCAAGGCATGCGTATGGCCAGTAGTATTGAGATGTTAATTCATATTCTTACTATAATGTCAATAGTCCAAATTCCGTTTTTTTGTTCATTGATTAGTAATTTGATTTTACTTTCTCAATTAAGGAATACCAAGGCGGTCGTTGAACGCGGAGTGCTTTGGAAATCTTGAGAAGCTTGAGAGAGATGACGATGGTTATTTGCATGGGTCCAGACCATGGGCGGATCCAGGGGGGAGGTCATGGGGATCATGACCGCCTCCTGGTCTGACTCCAGAATATACATATATATTTCTTTTTATTAAAAAAATACAAATTGATTTTCACTTTAAAAATCGTAAATATATTCACTAATCACAGGTGTAACAGACTTTTAAATAATCACTTTTAAATGTATAATTGTAATCGAATTCGAGTTTGTCCAGTGTTCTGACTAGAACTATATGACCCTCCCCCCCCTGGCTTGACAGCTGCATCTTCCCTTGGTCCAGGCGACAAATAGTGACAATAGCAAATTACTCTGTTGGCGGCGTCCGAGTTCAATGTGTGGGCGAACACATTTGGTGCAAACTGCAAGCGATAAAAAAGCTACTTACGTCCTCTTTTTTCACAACCGGCTCCCAACTACACGGCCGGTACATATCTCTAACGGTATCATATATTTATGTAGTTGTAGTGGGTACACTACGAAATATGCCACTGCCTCGGATGATAACATAGCATGTCACTCACGTGGATGTAGTGGCTAGTGAGGTATGCTATACACAGGCGATGGTATGTCCCACGGCGATGCCACGTGAAGCCGAAGTATCTAAAATATTGAGGATCGACATACTTGCTGAAAAAGACATTTTGATTTTGAAAACAATTCAAACTGAATTCATAAATCGTATGTCTGACACGGGAATTGAACCCGTGATGTGGTAAAAAAACCGATCACGAGTCTTGGGAAGACGTATTACAAAACAGCGACGTTTTACAATCGGTACAATGCGCCTACGACATAATATGTACGGTGTAGGCGGCGGCTGGGCGGCGGCGTGGGGCGCGTGGAGCGGCGAGCGCGCGTGCGCGGCGTCGGCGGCGCGCCTGCGGGACCGACTGCGCGCCGGAGACACCTTCTGCGCCACGCTACATGCACTGCTCACGGAACTGGACCTCGATGCGACGCGCACTAGCTTGTAATACATTTTCTATAAAACTTCCTCTTCATCATCAGAACACACCTTGAGATATTTTTGAAGTATTTGAAATCTACGCTGTCCACTGAATCCCACTGTAAAAGCCCATGATGAGGATAAACTATAAAAATAACAGATTTTGTAAGCTGCTCAGAAAATTATTCGCATTATGGCTTCTTCCATTATTAATTTTAGTCCATACAATATCTTCTTAGACTAATTCACACACAACCAACATCCACAAAATAAATTCTTAGAGCACTAAATTCAAGGACTGATATTTGATAAATTGAGAAAATATATTACAGGGACAACAATGAAGAGTTACGCGTTAAGTTCGCAGACCACACAGGCGAATTGTCTGCCTGGATTCCAATCAACGTCTTAGAAGAGGCACTAGAAGTACCTGTAAGAGATTTTTAAAGTAATATTCGAACCATGGATTGATCATTAACTCTGAAACAGTGTGAACATCTTACTATTTAAACCATTAACATTAAAAAATCTCCTTTTCCTCTGCAGCCAAATCAACTCATGAAAATGTCTTCAGATGAAAAGTCAATAATTCGTTGGAAGTTACTGCTCGAACAATGCAACGTGAAGCTGGCAGCGTCGTCGCCGCGTCTCACTGTGCTGGCTTTGAGGAGAGCCTGTGCTGTTGATCCTATACCTCTGTGTTAAATTACGTAATTAATTTCATAATAACAAACAATATCTTACATTTATTTAAAAAATGTGCCTTATGTTATGCACGACCTGATGCAAAAGAGTGATTTTAGTAGTTAATTACCCAAATAAACCGTAGGTATTGTGTAGGAATATTCTGTGTTTAATTTCTCATACTCATTCACAGTTTTGTAGAATAGTTATTAGTTAGCTCATTTCATAGAAGTGATTTTCCCACGTTTCTTCATTGATTATCTCATTTCGCATACATATACTCTAAGGAACACTTGTAGATATTGATTTGTTAACATAGAAACGGGACATCTATTTGCATTATTGATCAAACATTTGTATAGAACCTAAGCAAATTGCGAACAATGGAAAAACCTGAGAAAAATGACCTCACTTATGAATACTCAAAAAAGAGGCGAGAATTTGGAAGACAAACTTTGTTTGAAGATTATGGACCAGTTATGTGCGTCAGTATACCCAACAATCCAGCGTTTTACAAAAACTATATACTACGAAACCCGGTCCATGTCGCCATACAAAATACTGGTACTACGTCTGAACATTGGGTGAATTCTGTACGGTGAGTGATAGAAACCCTTACATAAGCAAAAAATAGTAGTACAAAAAAATTAATGGCTCGTATTTTTAGGGCCGAATACACAAATTCAGGAGTGAACCATGTTGAAGGCGGATGGCCTAAGGATATTAATATGAATGATCCTGAAGCAGCACAGAGATACAGACGGAAAATAGAAAAGGATGACGCTTATATTCACGCTGTGATGCATCTCGGTCATGTATGAATAGATTCCATTTAATTACTAGTTAATTGTGTGATTCCTACCAAAGTCACATTTGTTTTGCTTCAGAGCATGGAACACAACATACTACAAAATAATGCAATCGACATGTATGAAACGTACTATTCGGATGTGCCTTCAATACCGCCAGTAGAGAAGAGTAGTTGTCATACAGTAAACGTGTATCGCGAACCAGGAGCGCGAAGACCAGTACGGTCTCTGTCGTGGCAAGCCGATGGCGGGGCGCGGTTGGCTACAGCACACGCTGATGTAGAACTCATGAGAACCATTAGAAATACCCAGTTGTCTTATATTTGGGACATTGGTATGCTAAATACAAATAAGAGCTAAATTAAACTTGTTATAAGTTAAACTTATTGTTTTGGTTGACATAACTTGTCGATTAAAGTTTCGGAAGGTAACTGATATTTTGACAAACTGAATAAAATTTTCCAGAGAATGCTAATGCACCAGAGCTGATAATAAAACCTCCATTACCGCTGCTGGATTTACAATACAATCCTCGTGATCAACATATTCTTGTTGGCGGAATGATGAACGGCCAGGTAATTCGCATGATAGTGTGTGTAAAATGGACATTTGTGAATGATTAAAAAAATGAATGCAAATTCCAGGTGGGCTGGTGGGATATGCGTAAAGGCGGAGAACCAGCAGGGGTATGCCCACCGCATGTGGCACATCGCGATCTGGTGCGCAATGTACTCTTCATCAACTCTAAAACTGGAGCCGAATTCTTCTCGTCATCACCAGATGGAGTGGTGAAATGGTAAGTTGACTACGAAGGCTGAATGGGCAATTGAAATAAATTATTAATGTCATGTTTTTTCCAGGTGGGACACTCGCAACATGTGTGAACCGACCGATTCCATGATTATAGACATTGTGAAATCAGCAACAGATACACAAAACATAGAGCATGCAATTGGAATTTCTGCCCTTGAATATGAGCCAACAATACCAACAAGGTAATTTATTATTGTTACAAACACTTATAAAAATATGTAAATAATTAAATAGTGGATATACCTTATGTTTTAAAATTGTTTCTTAGATTTATGGTGGGAACTGAAACTGGGATGGTTATTGGTGGTAACCGCAAAGGAAAGAATCCTTTAGAAAAACTTCCTACGAAGGTAGGGTCATTTATGCTTTGTGATATATATTTTATACGTATTTTAGCAACAAGTCATTTCGTTTTCTTTCTCCAGTATGATGCACATTTGGGTCCGGTATATGCACTTCAGCGCAATCCAACTTTCTTGAAGAACTTTTTAACGGTCGGTGATTGGACTGCCCGTGTATGGAGCGAAGACTGTAGAGAATCGTCTATTCTGTGGACGTACTCACACCGCACGAAACTTACAGACGGAGCGTGGAACCCCATTAGGTATGAATTTTGAAAAAAGGTACCGTATACAACCTACTACTCAGTTTGAAATCTCTCTCTAGAACTCTCAATGGAGATTTTCTTTCGACGCTTTTCAATGCCGTTAAATAAATCATAAAAATTAATACAAGTACTGTATGTACCTACTATGTATAGCCTCATAAGGCTGTGACCTTCCCTCTGTACAAATGCAAAAATAATGTATGGTTTACCTGTTTATAGGTTTTCCTTGATGTTGGTTACGCAATGGGACGGTTGTCTCTCTTGCTGGGATCTGCTGAGGCGACGAAGTGCCCCCATAGTCACTGCTCAACTATGCGATGAGCCTTTACTACGTCTTCGACCACACGAAGGGGTATGTCATGTAGGGGTATACACAATGGTGTATTGCACTAGCAATATGAAATTAAATTGAAATTCCTTTGTGAGCTTTTCGATTTTATTTTATTTTATTTTTTATTTTATTTATTTAAGGACATCCAACGAAGGATACACGGCATTATATAATAAACACAAGGGTGTAGCATTATTGTAGTTTACATTGTGACGTGATCTTCAATTGATTCTCAAAATAATTTTCGCTATTGGATTATTATGGTGGTAGCAAAAATTAACGATTAAAAAGATCTTGTAAAAGACTACTTGAATAAAGAATATTTGATTTTGATTTTTGATTTTTGATTTTATGAAAAAAGGGATCATGTGGCAGGCATGCGTAGTTTAAAAATTAATATAACATGGGTATAAGAGAATTACGATAAGCTAAACATAATTTCAATGTAAGTAGTTTAAAATCGTTTTGTGCTTGCCGAAAATTGGTGTGAAGATAGAAATGAGAATCGAAACTTTATTACAGTTTGCACTATTAAGGTAGAACTTACATAGATGCGTTAATTATGTACAATAATATTTTCTCAGGGTCTTCTAGTGGCATGTGGTAGCAGCAAAGGAGCAGTATACTTGGCAGAACTATCCCAAAATTTAGGAACTGCTGACAAAAACGACAAACAACTTCTGACGCACGTGAGTACAAAATGTTATTTTCTTCCGATTGATAAAGATATGAATACAATATGTTTATTGGCACGGCAAGTGACAATGATACACCTTATGATAAATGGAGTGCAATCTATATATAGATAATTCGCCTTATAAACCTTTATACACAGACTGATCAATGAACACGACACATTTACGTGGGTTATGACTCTACGATTATGACGGATTTCTCATCATCATATTCGGTCACTATTCATAGTTCATACAGATACAACCCTTGCACCAGCTAAACAATCTAAGGAATATATTTTCCAGATACTAGAGCGTGAGAACAAAAGGGAGCGTATACTAGAAGCTCGTATGCGGGAGCTGCGGTTGAAGATGCGACAAGACCGAGACGGCGGGCCGCAGATATCGGACACCGATCCCACCGCTAATGACAGGGACTTGGAGGAAGCTACTGCGGAATACATGCAGACTGTCAACGAGCTACAAGCACAGCAGAAATCACAATAAATTAAATATGTATATATATTTTTGTAATATGAACTTATTAAATGTATATAACGCACATTATTGTACGTGAAAGAGTAACTAACGCAGGGGTCGCGAAGTTGATAGCGAGTTTAATGTTTGTACATGAATTTTCTTTAAAAAAATTCGTCGACGGTGCAGGAGTAATGTCTTCACTTACTTCGAAAACAATCTCGCCCATACGAATTCCCGCCTATTCCTTTCATATTGCACGCGGCGGCCGCATATAGTCATTTTTGTGCACATATCGTTATTATTTTCTTGCATTTACCCCGTGATGTGTTTTAAGGCTTATAACCCTGTTAATAAAAAACTTTTGAGTTAAGTTAGATCGTGTATTAATATAAATAAATACAGTTATTTGTGTCCACGTATTATTCATGTACTGAGTATAGTAAACGAAAATATAATTGTAAAAAAAATAACAAAAATAAACACTTAGCCTAATTTAAGTCACAATAACATTAATTATTAAAATGTTCGTTTGACCACCGACTACGTATCCTGCCTCGATCATAGTATTAAAGTAACAGTCAAAAAAATCTTGTGTGACGCATTCATAGCACGGTCATGACATCAGAGTAATTACATCATAGTAGGCATCATCTTCGTTCATAATTTACAAGGTATTTGATCAATTTCCAATCGGAATAATATATATATATATATATAGATATTCAATACTGTTTTTAAGTTAATGATATGCTAGGAGAAATATTAATTTTGAGTCCTTGGCTAAGGTTTATCGTCATTTCGGAAGGCGATAAACGACCATTTGTGTTCGATATTAGCGCCTACTCCGGACGTGGTACGTTTGAACACGTCTGCGTGGCGCTGCAGCACGTGGTGTATGGTGGCCTGCGTCATGCTCGGGAACAGTGCTCGCACGTATGACACCACGTAGTCGAGACTGGCGCCGTGTGGGTGCACCTGCAGAAATTACAAAAACAACGTACTTTTTATCATGAAAAGTTTTTAAAACACAATTGACACTCGAATTTGGATTACAATTATATTTGCTACAATCTTTTGTCCAATAAAAAAAATTAACTGTTCGTAACGATAGTCGATATGGAGCAACGAATGCCGTAATCAAGAATATAGACTTAAATCGTATGATTAATCATTAGGGAACTCTATAGTTAAAATGTACTAATTTATTAAATAAACAATAAAACATAAAAAAAATGTTATTACCTGCAGAAATGCCGACATGACACCAATAAGTCTAGCTTCACCATAACCTGGCTCAACGGTCACTTTAATTTGCACTTTGTCATCTAAATCCTCAGGAAGAGGAGGCGGCGGGGGCGGTTTCTCTACCGGTGAAGGTAACGGCGGCTGCAAATTACGAATATTAAAAATATATTAGATCATTGTGCATGCAAAGTAAATATAATAACGTGTTCTAATAATCAATCATTTATATTTATCAGAAGATTTATATAAATAAATATTTTAAAGTAGATTTCCGTAAATATTTACTAATATACTGTTGCTATTATTGTAACACAACTTTTCGATACAACAAATCTATCAATATAAAGTGTACTTTTATTGATATCAAAAGATGAACATAGTAAATTACAATGATGTCAGGTTTAATGTTTGCAAAAGTCCCGTAATCAGGTATTATAGAATTAACTCATAAGGTTATTTTTTTTTTAATACTTACATTTCTCTTCTCTAATCCTTGAAGCGAATGCTGAGAGGCCAGCTGAGCTTTGAATTTTTCCAACTCTCTTTGTGCATCAGCCTTAATAACATCTACTTCGTTTTTGTAAGCCTCTAGTTGAAATTGTAAACTTTCATTTTCTCTCTGTAAACACAACATTTATTTTTGATCAAATCTAGAAGGTTGACTGAATAATAAATGCGTCAATTTATGTTTATAACAGGAAAAAACTCTTCAAAATCTAAAAAATATAATATGATGTATATTATGTTTATGAGATATGTTATTGCCTGGTACGACTGACTTATTTCTATATCAGCCAATATACGTCCCACTGCAGGGCACGGGCCTACTCTACAGTCGAGAGAATCGATTAAGAGTGGTTAGGCCATATAGTCCACCACGCTGGCCTAGTGCGGGTTGGCGGACTTACATACCGTAGAAATTCGTTAAAATCGCTACGGTATGCAGGTTTCCTCACGATGTTTTCCTTCACCGTTAAAGTGTGTGGTGATTGACTATCAATGCACACATAACTCCGAAAAGTCAGAGGTGTGCCCTGGGATTTGAACCCGCGACCACCGTGAACATGTAGGCAGCCGCGTCTGGTCCGTTACCAACAGGCCACCACGCACTTTGCATTGATCTTATTCAAAGCAGAGCAGTTGTTACCTAAAATGTCGATTAAAATATGTATTTTTACCCGTAACTCATGCAGCTCTTCCATATTATGATCTGCTAGCTTGTGGTTTGTACCGTTTGTATCATTCTCATCATTATAAAACTTCTCATTGAGTTCCTCTTTTAACGCATTGAATTCCTGAAAAGATTTATTTACTTAACAGCCAGCAATATTTTGAATTTTATTTACAATATCGTATAAAAAGAAAAATACCATATTTACCTTATTACTTATTTTACTTTAGAGTTTACCTGAACACAGCAGACACCAGAAGAGTAGAGAAACAGCAGTAAGTTAGTATACCCATAAATAATGGTTTATTACAATTTTCGTATGGACTTGGATTAATATCATTATCAATATCATCTTAATAAATTTGCGAAACATTTGATACATTGTCCTCCACACATCTGGTTGATTTTCCAATTGATTGCAATTCGATTGCAATTATTTCATAAAATGCACAATAACAGAGTAAGATAATAATATTCGTAAAGTAGCTGTCATGTTATCGCAATAAACCACGTAATATGGGATTTTATACAAAAACTATTTATTGTTTTCTAAAAAAAACAATTAGATCTGTAGATACCTGCGTCATTTTCTGCCAAGTTTCGATATTCTTTCTTTGCGGCTTTGTAAAATGATCCCACACGCGTTGGTGAGTAGCCGCGTTAAACACTTTCGCCACCTGTTCGACTGAGGTTTACAAATCATGTTAAGAGCATTGAATATAGCCCACAGACCAGACATACCGTCGTACGATTGCGCCCAGGCGTACCAGGTTCCCAACACTGTGGCACCACACTCCGAGCTCACATGTCT
Organism: Deilephila elpenor; assembly: GCA_949752805.1. Lineage (NCBI taxonomy): Eukaryota > Metazoa > Arthropoda > Insecta > Lepidoptera > Sphingidae > Deilephila > Deilephila elpenor. The sequence goes on along the minus strand of OX457107.1, from coordinate 7,210,777 downwards.
AGCCCGCGCTTCGCTAGCCGATACATGGCAGACTTTGCGCTTCGAAGACCTTGTGCTTTGGATAAAAGTGCAGTGTCTGTGCAGCACACAGCACGATACTTCACATGATCTATCAATCCACTTCTATCGTTTGCGCAATATATAAAGTTAATCAAAAAGTAAAAAAATACAGCGTGACGATAAAAGTAACATTGCTAGAACATGTTGATAAACTTACAATACAGAACCAAACTTATCCGCATAGTTTAGGATGTATTATTGTACCCAATTTCGTGAGCCGTCTGCAGACTACTGCCATGCCGAGCCACTGGTTTGCGAAGGACTATCATTTGCAGATGCACCAGAGTAAAGATGTATAAATATTACCATTTCCTCATTAACGACAACATTGTTGTTAACTCCACACCAACAGCTTACTATCTCAATCAATATTTATCTTATAATATTCAAAGAGTATGCCCAGATACAGTGATCTCGAGACTAACCGTTTCACAATGTCCATAGTAAACACAGCATCATTCAGTCTTACCTTTGAAATACTAATTTCAGTTATATGTTGAATGTGTAACGAGAGGCGACTTTCAGACCAATATGGGAACGACTTTGAAACTATTTTAATACTCACGTTGATCAATGACATGTTCAATATTCATTTTCACTCTATCCTTGCAAGCTTGGAGTTCCTCTTCAGCTTGCATTTTCTCGTTGAACAGCCGACGGATGTGCGTGTTTGTTGCTTGAATCATCGAATAGAATTGATTTGAATTCTTTTTAGAACATTCACCTCTTTCCAGCCACGCTAAAAGTGTCTGAGGTCAAAAGAAAAGTAGATAAATATATTGAAATAATATGAATAAATATAATTATGACAAGTCAAAAAAATATTGCAAAATAAGAAATACTAACAGGAACTGACGAAGAAAAATGTTCTTCACTCTTGATTTTCTCGGCCAGCTGAACAACAGCAACATTAGAAAAGGGTTGTATTCTAACAGGCGATGGCGAACGCCGTAGCCGCTCATAACTCATGTTACGAGTTGCGATCTCATGCTGCGCGCTCAGTTGCTCCATTTGGGCTTGCTGGGCTCGTATCACTTGCCGCTGACGTCTTTCATACTCGTTTTGATCATCACGACTCTAATAAAACAAAATAACACACAAAAACATCATTATGTGATAAGACTATTTTACAATTTATCAAATAGTTTATTTACCAAAGCATAATCAACATGTAGCCAACCATTTGTCACATTGGAATCATCTTCCTCTTCAGCGTCATCTTTATCCTTTGTAATGAGTTTAATGCGATATCCAGATAAAGACATGGCTGCTTCCACACAGCTCTCCCTGTCAAATCGAATGTGGCAGAAATTTTTCTTGGACAATCTCAAAGTATGAATTCTCCCATAATTCTCAAATATTTCTCTTACAGTACTTTCCCTGATCTTATCAGGCAAACCTCCAACAAATATAGTGCGGCATCCTGGAGGTTTCACTCTTTGTGGGGGCTGTGCGGCACCTGACTCAGGTGGGAACAGCTTGCAATGTTTTAATACAATCACTTTCTTGTCTTGCACGGGAGCCATATCACTAGTCATTCCAGGAAACATTCCTAGCATTGCTGGATCCATCATCATTCCACTCATCATACTCATATCCATTGCAGGACCACTGGTTGGTGCTATTGGCTGGCCTGACATTGATTGCCCTGACATTTGTTGTCCAGTCATTGATGACATATCCATTGGTGGCTGTTGAACTAATTCAAGCCCACTGCCAGATATCATTTCCATTCCACTGGAAGTCATTAATCCACCACCCATCATTGGCGCCGGCATGATCATATTGGAATATAATCCCCCAGCCATCATCATATTTCCTACAAAAACCAAGACACACACAGAGTATATTGTTAGAATATGATTTAGCTCACTGAGTCCTAAGAAAAATATTTTATAATATGTAATGCTTACATATTACCTAAATATTTATTCTGACAACTGATACATTTTATATCATAAATAAATAAAGACTCTTTTGGTCTTTTCCACGCCACAAAATAATAATAGTAAAGTAAACATCATGATATATTTTAATTAATTATAGGAACTATTTGTTTTAATAATTATACAGTCACTTTGTATTACAACTCAACTTGTTCTCAAATCATGTTTGCAGTAGAAGAATATTTGAGGTACAGATTTCACCACATATTAGTATTTAGAAAGGGAAAATGATTCTTATGAGTTACATCATGTTGCAAGTTTTGAAACAAGGAAAATGTGTAGTTTTTACTTCTACTAATACTTATGATTGTTTCCCTATATTACACTTTCATCACAGACAGGTTTATGAATAAATAGTGGACCTCATTTTTTTCCCTATGCTTGTAGACTAAATATGATATGGCAAATAAATTTTATGTTTCACATTTCCATTTTTTATGCTTTAGTGACACTGTTCTTTCATCAATCTGCATGTTCATTCTAATTAGATCAGCATCCTCTTTGTCTTTTATCATACAGGCCACTCTCAGCTAATAAACATAGAATCCAATTTATACTTATAGTTATACCATACAATACCTTTCTAAATAAATGTCTGTCAGAACAGTATTATACACAAATATTGAAAATAAGACTAATATGCATAATAAAATTCATACCTTGTGGGTACATACTGGACATGAGCAATGGGTTCATTACATTAGGGTTGTTCACTTCAGAGCTTTTTATCCCATCGTGATTATTATCTCGCCTACGTCCAACGCTTTCCACATTTAAAGGGGATCTGGACCGATCTCGTCTGGTGCCTGAAAATAAAAATAGGTAACGTGAAGTTCTAAGTCATATATATTCTGACTGATAGAAAATGGGAAGCAACAACTACAACTATTAAATCATTCAAGGCAACAAAAAGTAAATAAGCATATGCAAATTCAATTAAGTTTAAGTTAGAGGTATTACAAACAATAATACTGTGACAAACCTTGCATTGTATTTGAAAGTAATACACGGATCATAAAAGAAATATATTACTATTTATCCGCTAATAAAATACTTCAATTTACATCTTACAACGATTTATCTTGCTTATTGCTTTCAAAATCATTGTTTCAAAAGCACAGATCAAAAGTCAAAACTCACATGTCAATTGTCAAGTCTAGGCACAAGTCTAGGGATGCAACTAGTACTAAGTAATCTGTGGATGCAACATTATTAATACAGTCTACTGTTGGGTCATGAAAAATTTCCGAAAATTTTCCAAATGAAATTTTTTAATTTTTCAGAAAAATATGAAAAATTTCAAAATATTTTCCGATATTTTTCCATTTTTGAATTTCGTAACTTCCAGAAAAACGGGGTGAATGAAAACTCAGGGAGAAATAGAAAAAAATATATTGTTTGTTTTTTCGTGTTTTATGAACCAAATTGATTATGTTTTATTTATATTTAATGGTTTATGACTCTTTTTTACAAATTGCAGCCATTACATTTAATCCCTACCCCGAATTTGGACTTTACAGTATTACAAATGCATGTATTTTTACTTTATTAGCAAATTTATTACGAATATAAAACAATTAAATCGATTTTACGATTAAAAAGCAACAATTAAGTTAAATAATCGAATTTTTCCATTATTTTTCCATTTTGAAATTTTTCCGAAAAATTTCCTGAAATTTTTCCGAAAAATAGAATTTTTCCGAAAATTACACAACACTAATACAGTCTATCTATCGCTATTTGTATAAAGTCAAGTGAATCATAATCAATTATTAATTGTAATATAGATGCCGCGTCCGTGAGCCTCGTCTAATAATTTGTTTTCAGCTTTATCTATTATTCACGCAAGTAGCAATGGATATATAAATTGGCTATTTGACTAATTTCTGAAAAGTGTTTTAAAGTCTAGATATAATCACTCTATACCTCTTCAAACTATTAATTTATTTTTAAAGAGTTGTTAATAACGAATAAACATATTTTTCAGTTTTATCATCATATATGTCACCAAAACGGTAGGTCACGTGACTTTGAAAAAGTTACGTCACGCTTTATAAATGGTGAATGATCTTAGTGGCAGAGATGAATGAAAATTGAAAATCGTGACATCACACGCTGCACAATGACAGCTTGTCGTGTTTTGTTCAATGATTATAGAATAAAGAGGATAGAGCATAAGGTCACGTGACACGGGTCCCTTTGTTTTACCAACATGGCGGCGGCTCCGCCCCTAAAAATAGTGATACGCTAGTACCGTATTTTCTATCGACATCGATGCATTAATAGTGGCATAAATACGACTGACAAACTTTGAATGTACATAAATATCAGTGTATAAACTTGTATAACTTTTTAAATTTTCGCTTTACATGTCAATTGAGTATAAACAGGGGATTTTAGGATTTGACAGTAAAGTCATTCAAAATTAAATCCGATAAAAATAGTTCGATGTTTTGATATTTTATTCATACTATGATTTATTTCATGGTAAGTTTTACCTGATGATTGGATTGGATTTGTGTCAAATAATACACACGGGAGATAAAATACAACTTTATTAATATTTATAATTTGCTTGCGACTTCGTCTGCGTGTATAAGACAGCCTCCGCGGCGCAGTAGGTTAGACGCCGGCTGTGAAACGAGAGGCTGCGGGTTCAATTCTCGCACGGGGACAAATATTGATGAGGCCGAAAATTCTCTCTTAGCTTCTGATACCCACGACACAAGACTTAAGGAAAGGATAGCGACGGCGCACTAAATTAACAATTTCTTTAGCAAACAATTTTTATTTGTTAAGATGCAATAGCAACACACTGACCTATTTCTATTTCTTTTACGCGCGGGATGTTTTGCTATGATTTGTCTCTCTCGTAATGAAAGTGCAGGTGTGTATTTATTGCTTCCTTATTTGCATCGCCAACTTTTTAAGTAAGTTAGTTGTACTTTATTATGTGACTTGTTTAAGAGCGGCAACAGCGCGTAGATTTTAGTAGGATCTATCGTTTTAAGGTGTTTGACCTGTACGTCAGACGTAATCAGCTGTTAGAAAAGCTACATCGTGTTCAAATGGGGCAAAAACTTACAAAATCATTCATGACTAAGCTACTGCTCCTATTTAATTGATTTTTAGTACAGAACTTTGAAATGGTACCTAGTATAATCAGTTTAAAAAAATGCCCATCGGTCGTATCAACTTTGTATACTCAATAATATTGTCGAAGAAATATATTTACAAAATGTAAACTTATCTTTTTAATATAGAGTTTTTAAGTGGCCAGTTCTAAAAACTTAGTAAACAACAATGAAAATATGTACACTAAACTAACAACTTAAATATATAACTAGAAATACAATATCTACACAAAACGAACAGTTAAAATGTAAAAATGGAAATTAAACAATTAGCTAAATAAAGGAATTGTGGCGGACATCGCGAAAGGTCGGGCAAAGTGATTTTGGATTTTTCTATTCATTATCAGCCCAGAGTCAGGAATTTGTGCCCGATATGGCGATAGGCTCACCACCTATAACATCGTGGGACGGAACATACAAGGCGAAATGTGGATGTCCTGATTGCACCTCCGCCTACCCCTTCTGGGAAAAAAGGCTTGAGTTTATGTATGTATAAATATTATGATAAATATATTTGTAACAAAAATAACAAACAAATTTTAAAATGATAATATCGATATGAATAATTTCGTATCACATCCCTAAACTTGTGTGTAAACAAACAATACGGTTGTTATTCGTACTACTTGTATAAATAACGCTTAGAAGAGTCTAAAACTTAATCAACAAGATCCTTAAACAATTGTAAATGATAAAAGCAAACCCAAAATGTAAATTTAGACACATATTTGTTATTATTTCGTAAAAACAGTTACTAACCTATGAAAAGAAATTTTGGGGTCCTTTTTGCTTGAACTCGATTAGCATCCTTTCACACAACACTGAGGCATTTTAAAAACTTTACAATTAATCTAATAAGCAAACTTAACAAACTTAAGACACGAGATTAACAATGAAAAAAATCGAAATTCTTTGATTGTGCAGATTTGTTTACTCCTATTGACAGATAACGCCACAGTTTGACATTACATGCAGAAAAGAAAAATGGCGTCATTTTGGGCCAAAGGCGGTCTCAGTGTAGTTAGTGAACAAAATATTGCCATATTCGGAACAATGGAGTTACTATTTGTCTCTCTCATTAAGGGACAAGTTAGCTTTGTGTAAATGAGACAGATACATAAATGTACAATTCCGCGTCGATACTCCTAACATAATTATAACTTAATATATAGTACTACATTAGTGCGTCATCCTCTTTATTCTTTAATCATTGGTTTTGTTACATTTAATCAACAGATAAAAAATGGCAAACTTATTTTAGATAATTTAAATATTCATAATTTAGATAAATGTAAATAAAAATACCTATAATTATTGTTTACTAAAAAGCTATCATATGCAACACATTTTATAATTTATTGCCACAACAGTCAAATACCCAATTCATTTGATGATTTATTCAAATTAGAAACGAAAATAATTATAATTAAATTAAACAGTTTAAAGATTTTATATTTAATGCCATTTGGAACTTGTGGATACCAAAATCATTTGTGTAATTTTATTACAAAAAACATCCTGGCTGTTGGCTACTATTTCCTCGCTATTTATTTTTCATTTCAGAGGAAAGAAAATATTCTTGTTTATGTCTGAATCCAGTGTTCGGCCGGGAATATTTCTGTTTTTGAAATATGCAGATTATTTTAATAAAATGTTTGTTTTAGCTGAAATGAAAGATGTTATTCGGATAACCCCAGATCATTTTCATCAAAGTTTAGTAGATTCTATTACAACATTACTAAATCGGAAACTTGCAAATAAGGTAACAAAATTGAATCTAACCTATAATACTTGTAAACAAATAATCGTACATTAATTTATTAAAATTTAATTAATATGCAGTGTTATTGTAGTTACCATATTATTAATAGCGTTGTTTATTCATACTATGTATCTTTTTTCAGGTTGTTCTTAATGTAGGTTTATGTATAGCACTCTTCGACATAACAGAAATTGGTCATTCGTACATTTTCCCTGGCGATGGCTCATCCCACACAGAGGTGAAATTTAGATATATTGTTTTCCGACCAGTGATTGAGGAAATCCTCATAGGAAAAATTAAAAGTTGCAGTAGGGAAGGAGTACATGGTAAATAATCAAATACCTAATAAAAGAGATACCTAAATAAAATATAAATAGTAAACTGCATGCCTAAGAATTGTCCATAGAAATTTTAATGATATGTGAATCTTCCCATCTGTATTAAGCTGGCATGGTTGACTTAAAACACATACTGCCAAAAGGATTAAAGTTAGGCTGGGAGTTTGCATACAATGACAGGTTAAATCAGTCATATGGTTAACAATTGAACATTAAAGATAAAATTATATTTTTCAGTTGTTGCAATATTTATTTTTGATAACTGAACCCCATACAAGGGTTCAAAAAGTCTACAGTAAAAAACCAAATACAATAGAAATTATAATGAGTATAGATATTTCTTTAAATATAGATCAACATAATCATCATCAGCCCTTTTGCACCCATTGCTGGACTTAAGCCTCTCCTATGGGACTGGGATGCCACTGGACTCGATATTCTGCCCATTGTCTCGAAAACTACCAGCCATATTAGGAATATTGTCGCTCCTCCTAGTTGGTGGCTGTTTTACACCATGCCAGATTTTCATGCACTTGGAAATTTCCTCAAACAAGTTATGTTTGGGTATGTAAAAACATATATTTGTTGCAGTGACATTAGGATTTTTTGAAGATATACTAATACCTGTGAATGCCCTTCAACATCCTTCACGGTTCGATGAAACTGATCAAGCCTGGGTTTGGGAATATCCTAGAGTGGAGGGAGAAAGACATGATTTGTTTATGGACCCTGGTGTGTATAGCTAACTATATATTATTTATCCCGTTTTCATTCGGTTTTTTTAAGACAGTAAAAAAATATTAGTTTTGTTTTCATTCATTCGGCTTCATTGTCGTTTGCACTCTCAATATACCTTGTATAGTTAAATTAACAATGATATCCTTGAAAATGAGGCTCACAACTATTTTGATTTTTGAAATGACAGTCTCCGTGGTGCAGTTGATAACATGCTGGCTCTGTAACGAGAGGCCATGGGTTTGATCCCCACACTGAGACAAATGTTTGTGTGAGCCTCTAGTATTTGTTTTGGTTCGGGGTGTTTGTGAGATCGAACAATCTCACATAGTTCATGATATCTATGACACGCAACTAGTGTGGGGTCAGGAGTATGTATCTGACTGTTGGGTGTATTTATTTATTTAAAATGATGTGTGTGCATCTAACATAATTGAAATTTGTTTATTGGTCATAGGCAACTAAATAGCTCTTATGACAAGTCAATACATCGTACTTAATCCCAATTTACAAAACAATACATTTAATTTATTTATATTCAATTTGGTTTTTGGTAGTCTTGTTATAACTATTTTATGGTAATAAAAAATGTTATTCAAGGAAATAGATTCTTTACGTTTATCAATGTCTGAGTGGACCATTAGTATTACTAAAACGACGAGCACCAATTTAATGTTACACGGATCCCGTCCGGATGTTACCACCGTAAGCCCGGCAAAACAAACTCAGAGGGCTTACTTTACCACTGGAACTTGTTAGTCTTAAATATTTCAATTGCTTGTAATTATTTTTCCATATTTCAAGTCTTGAACAATCGAACATATATGTATATGTCACCGTAAAATTGTAAATACCGTTACATTACAATCTATCTACTGCTTACAATTTAACGCATTATTTTTCAGTAGATTGTAATCTATCGAAGTGAAACTGTTAAATCACAATCTTAAAATTGTAAAATCTAGGTGTATTATGAGTGAAGTACCGCATTGAGTTACCGCCAAGAAACAATCGTTAGGTTAGGTTAGGTTAGTTTATTTTCATTTTAAATAAAATTAAGTCAATATGAACTCAAGTAATTAAAATGAAGTCAATTGACAATCTTCCGTTTATTTATAATATATCTAGTGAAATTATAATATCACGGCTTTGACAATATACCGGTATACATACTTAAAAGTCACTTACAGCTACATATTTTGCCTCTTTTTCTATGACTAACTATATTTAACTTGTCTTGCGTTGATGGTTTTGAGAGACATAAATAAATAATAAATACACCCAACAGTCACATACATAGTCCTGACCCCACACTAAGATCGAGTCTTGTGTCGTGGCTATCAGAAGCTACGAGATACTTTTCGGTCTCACTAACACCCAGACCAGAAACAAATACCTTGTGGATCACACAAATATTTGTTTCGGTGCGGGGATCGAACCCGCAGCCTCTCGTTTCACAGGCGGCGCACGGTGGGTCGAAACGGCTATTTTTGTGACATAGGATTTTTTTTCGGATTTTCCAATTTTTTTTGACGCCAACGTTTTGATATTATCATTCCTTACACTATTCATTCTTTGTATTTTTTTGCTTAACCCTATAATTTCGGCAAAAAAAAATATTTTAGGTTTTTAATGTATGGAACGCACTATAAAAACCTAAATTTCTACGAAGTCCTGCTAGATCCTGCGTTAAAACCTTATTTTTCTGAATCCTGGCCAGTTCTACTTTACTTGTACATTTCGAATGTCTGCATTGACTTGCAACTTTTCCAGTTATAGGGATCGGAAAAATGGTAAAAATAGTACTATTTCTAATTTTGTAATTGACATTTTAAGTCAATTTAACCACAAGATAGTAAGACAAAAACATTGTGGATATACAAACTATTATATAAAAATCTAATAGAATAACACAATAGAAGTAAATAAGTAAATATTTATTGGCATAATTGGTTGTTGTACCCAAAACATGTGGTTACACAATTAACGTAAACACAGTAATAAATCATAAATGCAAATGGACCACCAGATGGCAAAGGATTACTTTCAGTCATTAACACTGATGACATCTGGAGATTACAGGTGCATTTAGTTAATTGTTTTACAACTACTGTTTGTTTATTGTCTTTAATTAACTAAAACAAAACAAACATTCTCGTGATATCGATTGTAAACATGTTTTGTCCTTTTACTTAGTTCTATCATTAATGAGAGCATCTAGGGCAATAAAATTTGTTTATTGCCCAGGGTATAAAATGACTTATATTTTGAATTCGTTCTTAATGTACATTTATCCGTGCTACGATCCATACCATTTTATTTTGAATCCTTGTTTCGGTATCATGGAGGGTCTAGTTACTAATCTCGATTTGTTTGTTGTTTTAAGAGACCAGCTTGGATCTCTATCAGATAGCAAAAAACTTTCTGAATTTCTGCAACAGAAAATAAACGTGACTGAAGAAAATAGTGTAGTGCTTCAAAAGTTTTGTGTAAAATTCTGTTCTTCTATAACTGCTAGATGGCAAAAATGCAATCGTATATTTTCTAACTTTATTAAAAAAAATGGTGATTGGCTAGAAAGTGAAATAATTTGGCCTAAAGGACTAAAATTAAACGAAAGACACGAAGAACATGAAGTACATGAAGAACACGAAAGACATGAAGAGGACTTAAGTCTTGAGAATCTGTCTCCATCCACATCGAAAGCTTCTACAGCTTTGATTTGTCCCAGAAAATCATTCGATGATTTGTCCAACAGACAAAAACGAAGACGAGTAGACCAAATTCAAAATAATTTGTCTCAGGAAGAATTAATTGCAGCTACATCAAATACACTGAAATGTAATGGACAAGAAGCCATCGCTAATATAATAAACCATTTACTTAAAAATCCAGAAGATATAACAAAAGTGAATAATTGCTTGAATGCAAGAAAATATGTTCCATACACTGCTGATAAAGCGTTGGCGCTACTTGTTTCCCTAAATTTGTCGAAGGCACAATATATAAACCTAAGAGAATCAGCAAGCGAAAAAGGCTTTCAATTGTATCCTTCTTATTATAAATTAAAAGAAGCAAAATTGAAATGTTACCCAAGAAAGGAGGATATGACATTTAGTGATTGCACGGCATCAGTTAAATTGCAAGCTCTGCTCAACTTGACAGCCTCAAGGCTTTTGGATACAATTGAGTTCGATTTAGATTCTGCAACTGACCTGAAGCTTATCAGCAAATGGGGCTTTGATGGATCCTCGGGGCAAAGCAATTATAAGCAGATCTCTGAAGTAGGCGTGGACGATTCCAGTATATTTATGGCAAGTCTTGTTCCAATAAGACTACAACATGATGATGGAACGGTTTTATGGGAAAACGATCGAAGTTCATCCACATTTTACTGTCGTCCCATTATGTTTACGTTCACAAAAGAAACACAAATTACTGTAGCAGCTATAAAAGCTGGTATATCAGGAGAAATCGAGGCACTCCAGCCATCTATATTTAGGAAAGTGAAAATTGCCCACGAATTAATGATGACAATGATTGACGGCAAAATAACTTCATACTTTTCTGAGACTTCAACAGCAGTTTGTGACATTTGCAAAGCGAAACCAACAGAAATGAATAATTTGGAATCCCACAAACTGCGATCTAAGAATGAAGAAATGTACCAGTATGGATTGTCATCATTGCATGCGTGGATAAGATGCATGGAGTGCCTACTCCACATAGCTTACCGTTTGGAGATTAAGAAATGGAACTGCAGGGGTGACGATAAAGAGAAAATGAAGACCAGAAAGTCTGCAATTCAACAAGAATTTAAAGAAGAATGTGGCTTGCTAATTGATATAGTGAAGCAAGGAGCAGGCACCACTAATGATGGTAATACGGCTCTAAGATTTTTTAAAAATACAGCCATGACAGCACGTATCACTGGCATTAATGAGCAGTTGATAGAGAATTTTTATATCATTCTACAAACCATTGCGTCTGGAGAGCGTGTTGATATTACTAAATTCGCTTTATTTTCTACCGAAACCGCAAAACTATATGTTGATTTATATCCGTGGTATTATATGCCTTCCAGTGTACATAAATTATTAGTTCATGGGGCTGACATAATTAAACATTTTGGGGCTATACCCATTGGGAAGCTGTCGGAAGAAGCCGCAGAAGCACGGAACAAAGACTTCCGAAAATATAGGGAAAATCATTCCCGAAAAATTAGTAGGATATCTTCGAATGAGGACATCTTACATAATCTCCTTTTGTCATCTGATCCAAAGATCACAAGTCTTAGATCACGCATGACAAAAAAACATGTTATGGTTCTCTCAACAAAAGCTAAAGAGCTTCTGCATTTGCCATCAAAACCAGAAGACTTAGAATTTATTAATGTAGAGAGTATTTTAGAAGATCTACAAAACAGTAGTGATAGTGAGTAGTATATAGGTATAGGCTTTATACTAGCCTTTTTTATTATTATTTTTTAATTGGGGTTATTTCCATCATTTGTTTTTTTTTAATCTGGCACGGCACATATACAAGTTTTCCTTGGTATTTGTTAATTTATTAGATTAATTTATCTTATTTGTGTCAAATTTACTGAAGATAATTGTAAAAAATCTTTTGGGAAATATTGAATTTTATCATTTCTTTCGAACTGCATAACTGAAAAAGTTGCAGTTCGATGCAGACTTTCGAAGTATAGAAGTATAGTAGAACAGACCAAGATTCAGAAAAATAAGGTTTCAACGCAGGATCTAGCAGGACTTCGTAGAAATTTAGGTTTTTATAGTGCGTTCCATACATTAAAAACCTAAAATATTTTTTTTTGCCGAAATTATAGGGTTAAGCAAAAAAATACAAAGAATGAATAGTGTAAGGAATGATAATATCAAAACGTTGGCGTCAAAAAAAATTGGAAAATCCGAAAAAAAATCCTATGTCACAAAAATAGCCGTTTCGACCCACTGTGCGGCGTCTAACCAACTGCGCCACGGAGGCTGTCAAAACATGTAGGTAAGTAAAACAATGGGCTTCTGTGAGCACTAATAAATGACGAAAATAATTTTTAATTAAATATAAATATTATCATAATGCCTGTGGTATATAAGGTTCAAGGAATGTGTGCAGTATGCACCACAATTTGAATGTTTGTTGTGGTAATGTTTCAGGGGAAGCAATAAGGTTTCGAGTGACAAGTGAAGTGTTTGAAGAGAGTTTACCATCTGGACCTCCTGGGGTTGAATGCACAGTTCAAACAGCTGCACCATATAGGATTAATGGTGGAATCAATGAGCCAGGGTTAGGAGTATTGTCTTGGTGGGAAACTCCAGAAGAAGATGATGATGATGCTCAAGATGATTAAATATATTCATTTTATTTATAGTTTTATTAAGAATATACTACTTAAACTTTCTCAATTGTCGGAAACTCGTAGACATTGTGGATAGTACAGGTGTGTCAATTTTGAGGTTCTATCTTTGTTTATCTAGTATTCACTTGTGAGAAGTCGCGCCTTAAAAAGTTACACGGTTAGGCGCGCGGTAGCAAAACGCTCACGCTATTTAAATTGGGTATTCTACCCATTTTCAAAAAGTATTTTAAGTTGTTCCTAAGATTAAGACAAACTACTTAAAAAAATATCAAATTTTTATTCGCTCGGCAAGTCCAATAAAAAACCATTTAAAATTTAAATTTTAAATTTATGCGCGCAAATATGTGAAAACGCTAGGCGCCATGTTCCTTTAAAATGATACGTCACTCAACCAGTAAACAACCTGTGTTTGTATGAGCTCTTGGACACCGGAGGGGGTATTCTACTTACGGAATGACGTAGAATCGTTATCCATCATGGCGGCAGCCGTTTCACATATTTTTAGGACAGATAAAAAAATTGAAATTTTCAAAACGAATTATAAAATTTATTCCTTGGAAATAAAAACTGAAATTAACATATACTTATTGCTTAATGCTCTACTATATACATTTATAGTTTTTAGATTTTTTCTTTCTTATAGTAAAATACCCAATTGTGTTTTTTTTTACAAGTGGGAAACGTTTTACTTTGATAAAAAAAAAACATAATATGAAATGAAATACACTTGTTTAGTAGGTAATCACAGTATTTATTCAAAAATAACAAAAAATGCAGTCTTATTAATAAAAATAAATATTTCAAACTTTGGCTCTTACTTACTCTCGGTTATAGAGATGACCCGTGCCCTGCAGTGGTACTAGGGTTGCCAGATAGTAACTTATCAAATCCGGGACAATTCTAGGACAACAATGACGGGTCGTGGCCATAGTAGAAAATATACATACATACATAAACTCACGCCTGTTTCCCAAAAGGGGTAGGCAGAGGTGTCTTAGTAAGTAACCAGGACAACCATATTTTGCCGTATATATTCCGTCCCACAATAGGTGGCGAGCCTATTGCCATATCGGGCACAAATTCCTGACTCCGGGCTGATAATGAATAGAAAAATCCAATTTCACTTTGCCCAACCCGGGACTCGATCCCGAGACCTCAACTTAGGAAAAGGAAATTTCGTGTATTTTTTTTTCAAAGGATTAATGTTTGTATTAGAAAAGAAAAGACCCATTTATTTTCAAATACATACTTTTATTAAGATACTGTATGTGTTTAGAAGTCAGTAGGTAATTAACGCAAGTTAAAATTTTGAGATAAAACATACTAAATTTATCTTTGGTAAAAAATTAGTCGAATTATCGTCAAAAAAACTGGTGTTATGTAAATAAAACAGTAAACAAATTTTTTTTTTAAATATTTTTCACTCGATTTCGCCATTTCAATTAATATTTCTCCGTCAGAGCTTTGCATAATTGTTAAAATTTCTGCGCAAGACACGTCAAAATTTATGCGTGTCTGCAGTTCGGATTTAATTAAGTCTATGGACATCCGGTTTCGCTCTTTGGTCCATAAACTATTTAAAAGACTAAAAATTATTTCGCAAAATGAATTGTTAGTTGGAATGGATAGTACGAAACCAACTAATTTCTTTAAATCATTTAAATTTATGGACGTGTTATTTTTGAAGAAATAGGCCCATAATTTGTCGTTTGGTAAGTCTCTCGGAAGCTCCATAAATACCGTTTTCAGACAAGCGAACTCTGCTAAGCTCGAGCTAAATAAAACTGTTTAAAAATATAGTATTTTTTAGAATCCGGGACAATAAGCTCTAATTACTGGACACGGGACAAGAGGCAAATTTCCGGGACAATCCCGGAAATCCCGGCCGTCTGGCAAGCCTAAGTGGGACATATGAAGGCTTTACTACATCTATGGGGCTGATACAGTATAACACTCTACAGTATGTTCCGTTTTCACGCTAAAACGGGTTCACTAATTTTGATTAAATTTTACATTGAAATATTTTGGACTATGGAGACTAAGTAGTATAATATGTCCACATATTATACTACTTTTTATCCCGAAAAAATATAGGGTTCCCATGGGATGAGCCAGAAATTCAATCAAATATAGGTACATATTTGCTAATCTGTCAATTTCGAATGGATGGCAAGGGATTGCATGCTTTTCGTCACGGAACAGAACGGGATGGGCCGGGAAAAGCAATATAATCGATGGCGGTCACATCGAGTTTAAAAAATCAGTATGCGAAATAATATATTATTGATGTGGACTAGACTCAAAAACTATGCGAAGCCGGGCCCGACCGCTAATAGAATAAGCGTAAAAAATAAAAAATTGAGTAAATTTAAAATTTTCTGTGTTCTACTTTATCTAGAGCAGTGATTTTCACTCTGTAGGTCGCGACCCCTAGGGGAGTCGCCTTTCTTACAGAGTATTTCTTAATAATAAATATAGGTACGAAAATGAGAAAGAGAAAATCATATACCTACGCCCGAATACTCAAACGCCATTGAAATATTAAGTTGCACTTAACTACCTCGGTGGCGTAGTTGTATTACGGTACGGCTACAAAGCTGAGGTCTCGGGTTCGAGTCCCGGGTCGGGCAAAGTGGTATTGGATTTTTCTATTCATTATCAGCCCGTAGTCAGGAATTTGTGCCCGATATGGCGATAGGCTCGCTCTCTATCACATCATGGGACGGAACATACAAGGCGAAATGTGGGTGTCCTGGTGGCGCCTCTGCCTACCCCTTCGGGGATAAAGGCGTGAGATTATGTATGTATGTACTTAACTACCCAAGTCCCACTTAACCAGTACATTTAAGCCGGACTTACGTAGTTATTTCAATATAATACTTAAGTGGCGTTTGAGTATTCGGGCGAGTTTTCTAAAGTACCAACTTTAACTATGGCCCAAGGGGATCGCCATTAGATTTTAACCTGTAAAGGGGTCGCATGTTTAAAACGATTAAAAAACACTAATCTTGAGTCTAGAGAAATGTAATATGCACTACTTATGAAGGTCTCATGCTCAGTGCAGATTATTGTGTAGAACAAAATTCATGCTTTTGTAGTGTCTATTTGGCTTTCTTGGACAGAGCGCACTAAAAGCCTGCGTCCTGGCTCGGTTTCAACGTTAGGAGGAGATATGAACCGATTCATTGGGAACTTGAGTTCTGAGGAAATGTTCTGCATGGTGGTTCTTCGTGAATTATGTGGATAGACTAAGAAGTAGAATTATGAGGTTCACTAACTCTAGAGCCACAATTAACAATTAGCCACAATGCCTTGCGTCGACTTGTTGTAGATAGTTAGCATTGTGACAAACATTTGTGGTTTATAAATGCTAAAATACCTACTGAATTATTATACTTCATATTTTGTAACCATGATAAATAAATCAAAAAAATTATAATATTTTATTGACTTCATCGGTCATCCATACCAACTTTTTTACCTAAGCTTTAAATAAAAAACAAATGTCAGAAATAAGTCGCTGGATGTGTGCCTTCGATAAGGTGTGTACGGGTTCCAAATAATACACGGTGCTTTTCATATAAAAATTGGACTATAGGTATATTTTCTTAATGCTGGTAGAAGTACACAATGTTTTCTTCAAGATTGCTTACCGGTGAATGCCTTCATACAATTTACCACCACTTATATTCCATTTAGCCGCAATGTAAGCGGGTATCAAAATAAATTATTAAAGGTTTTTTTATATGTACAATAGGTTTGGCAAACGAGCAGACAAGTCGACACCTGATTGTAGGAGATCACTGCCGCTCATGAACATCTACATCTCTTGGGTCATAAATAAGTTGCCGACCCATTAAATTGGGAGAGCGGCATTCGCAATCCATACGGCAATCGCACCCACCGAACGAAACGCAACAGCAAAGCTTTCGCTTCACGTATGCTTCACGTCGATCGCCTGTGTAACAGTGGTACCTCCCCGGACTAGCCTGGAAACTTAAGTACCTACTAAGAATTAAAACTTTTAATACCATTGGTATACCTACCTTGTATCACAACTATCATTAAAGTTTTCAAAAACTTTATATTATTATCACAAAAACGCCTAGGTTTTTTACGTGGAACGATAGAGTTATATTTTTAAACTAGCTTCTGCCCGCAAACTTCGTCTGTTTTTTTATTATTGCAATGAATAGTAAGCAATACGACCGCTCATGGACAGTAGCAAAACCAAACAACACCATGAATTCCAAGGCAATGCTTGGCATTCTACTGCGCTCGCCATCCTGAGACATAAGATGTTAAGTCTCAATATGTCCAGTAGTTACTCTGGCTACAATGTCCTTCCAACCGAAACACAACAGTGCATTTACACTGCTGTTTGGCGGAAGAAACAGACATTGCGGTGGTACCTACCCAGACGGCCTCACATAATTATGAGAGACCTACCACCAGAATACCTGTGTGATTAACTGTATTTGGAATTTCCCATCCCGTTCCTTCCCGTTATAACTCGCCCGTCCTGTCTTATCCTCACACAAGCCATGTAATCCAGTCCCATTCCATCCCTTTGGAGTACAAAAAAGGAAGAAATATATTGGAATGCCTTTCTCATCTCACGGGAACACTAAATTTTTCGGGATAAAAAGTAGTCTACGTGTAATCCAGGGTGTCAGTGATCTGCATACCAATTTCCATCGAAATTTGTTATACCGTTTCTGAGTTCATCGTGCAAAACCGCACAGAAAAACAGATAAAAATTCTAAAAATCATTGTTTTGGATTCTATTACGTTAATACAGACCCCCCATGTTAGTGTGTTACAACACTTGTTTTATGTCAGTGGACATCTCTCTATCCATCCAGTCCACTGCTGAACATAGGCCTCTTGAGTAGAGGCCCCACATACAGGCAAGCGAAGTATCAATCGCCCGCCTACAAGGTGGACGGACGACCGGTTGCTGGAAGTTGCTGAATGCAAGCCGCTTCCAACAGGTCGACGTGGCAAACCTTTGGGAGGCCTAAAAATAGTTACGTATAGTTATTCATACATGTGTGTATGTGATTTTAAATTGTATATGATGTTGAATTATAGGCCATTGTAATTTTATGCATAAACCACTTGAGTAACAGGTACTAGTTAAAAACGGGTTTATGTCATGACATACGCCCCGCAAATTGGTAGTGCGCTGTGCCCTCAGCCGCAATCAAAAGTTAAGCTAACACTGAAAATATAATCATCAATTTAATATATTAACTATTTACTCATGTATTATTGCCAATAACATATTATCCTACTAATATAATAAAGGCGAAAATTGGGGTTTTTTTTACTTCGTCACGCTCTAAGGGTTGGACCAATTTTTTATGAAATTAGGTATGGAGGTAGCCAATGCCCTAGATTAACACATAGGCTATGTTTTATCTCGAAAAAAGTTAGTATACCTGTGGGATGATTATGGAGTCTTCCCGCTCAAGCGGCTGGAGCAATTTCAATCTTCTTCTTTCGAGTCAATGGCTCAAAATGAATAGACTGTTAAAACTTTACAATTTCCCGGCCCAGTAGGTTGCTAAAGTTATGGTAGCGTCAGTAGCCTCCAGTATGTCTTTTCTTGTGCAGGTGGTAGGACACAGTGGGCACATCAGTAAGTGAGATAGATTCTGTTCTGGGGCACCACAGTCACAATCGGATATTGATTCATAACCCCACCTGACTAGGTTTGTCTTGCAGTAGCACATACCTATTTTGCAAATTCAATGAAATATAGTAAGTCGGTAGCAGATACCCCCCAGGATGAACGCATATGCTACTTTTCGTCCTGATAATTCATTTTATATACAAATTTTCTTAATTACAATATTGGTATGAGTGGGATAGAAAGACTTACTGAGACTACACATGCATAACTTGTAGATGAACTGTACATCCCAGTTCTCGTTAATTTACTTTACAAAGGAAATGACTGATATTAACTAACAAATAGAAACATACCTGAAAAATATTATATTTAATTTTTTTATCTAATCTGATTCTTCAACTCCACTCATATTACTTAAACCATGTGTATCAGATTCAGAACTGGTTTCTAAGTCTGTTGTCTCTGATTCAATATCATTTTCTGTGTTAATATTATATAGCTCGTCTAACAATCTATCTTTATGCCAATATTCCTCTCCAAGCCTCTTAACATGATCTATTTCCTTCTTCCAATCTTCAGGAGTAATTGACTGCAAGGCCTCCAGAGTTAAAGACGCTATCTTACTCTCCAACTGCTCTACATTTTTGTCATAAACTCTTTGTTTAACTAGGTTCCAAATATATTTTACAGGATTGAGGTCACAGTTATATGGAGGTAGCCTCTCTACTTCGTGGCTATGGTTAGCTAATAATTTATCTATAATATATTTTTTTGTTGCTTCATGATTTTTTATTATTGTATATAACTCTGCTTTAGTATATTGATCGGGAAACTCAATATTATGTGCTTGGAGCCACTCTACCATTGCTTCTTTTTTTGAGCCCATGTTGGGAGGTATATCTTCCTCTTTGCTGTGGTAAGAGGCGTTATCCATTACAATAATACAATTAGGCGGTATGTTAGGTATAAGTTTTTCTTCTAACCATTTCATAAAATTTTCAAAGTTTATATAGTTGTGACAATCACTGGTTTTTGTGTTAGATTTAAACATTAAAAGCGCATTATCTACAAATCCTGATTCACTCCCAGCATGCACTACTATCCACCGGCGACCAGGGCTGTCATTCTTTCTCACTCCAACATCCGCGTGAATCCAGTTCTCATCGATATATATCACTGTCTTTTTATTAGCACCAAGTGAATCGTTGTCCCTCAGGCGGCGTAAATACTTAGACCTCCAAGCTTGGATTTTGGGTCTTTCAATTAAAATTAATCTATTTTGATCACATTTTGTAAAACGATACCCTAGATTTTTTTTCAATATTGTACGTAATGTCGTCTCACTTCCTTTATAATCTAAATCTTGTTTAGCTGCTGCCAGAATTTTGCGCATAGTGGGTATTTCTTTGCGGATTATATAAATTGAATTAATTATATTTCTTAATGCTGACATACCAAATCGATCCAGAAATTCCTTTTTGCCTCTCTTTTTTTTAATTGGCGTTTTAATTCTACTGCCAGTAGCCGTAGCCACTTCATTTTCACGCCTTATTTTTGCAATCGTATTTTTTGCTATCCCTGTAGCGCTCAATACACGCTGTGTGACTTTGGTCGAATTCCGTAAGTGATTTAAAATTTCTAAAGCAGTTTGCTTCGAAATATGTACGTTTTCTCTAGTATCTGGTGTGTTTTGCAGACATTGAGCTACAACCTGAAGGAGTACTGTAGTGTCCTTCTTCTCTTTCATAAAATATTTGTCCACGTTAATAACAATTTCACGAGCCCGGCTATCAAGTATTTTCCTACTCATTTTTATAAATAAAATACGACAACATTGATGTAAATGATCACAGTAAATGATGTAAAGATTGTAAAGCAATTTGCAAATTGCAAAATAATCACAAATATAAACACACGGCACAGACCATGTCTATGTGACAGATAAATAATACAACACAGACTAAGGAGTAAAATAATACAACAACAGCAGTCAGCACATCATTTATACAAAAAGGCCTGCGCACGCACGAAATAGTGTCGTCCTGAAATAAGACATATGCCTGTGGAATAAGGTTTAATTTGCTATGATAAAAGACGTGAAGGGAAAAGGAACCAAGGGAAATAGCACATGGTGGTGTGTGTCCCTTATCCTCCACTACGGTGACCATAATAAAACACAAACAAAAAAAAACTAATTAGATAAAGGTTTCTTAGATTTATGCGAATGTTAACACACTGAAATAAATCATTTTTTACGGATTCACTAAGCGAATGACTAATACCTCAATGACTAATACCTCAGTCCGGACTCCGGCCCGTGACCACGACAGCTGTAAAGTGATCAAACGTCAGGAAGTTAAAAAATGAAAAAATTAAAACAAATCAACGATAAAATCCATAATAACAGTTTTATTGCAATGAATAAAACTACATTATTTAGCCATGTAAAATTTAAATAAACCATTTTTTATTCATGTAGTTTTATTTTGTTCATACAAAGTATGATTAGAGCGCTAAGGTCTCTGATTCGAATCCGGATTCCAGCAGTGATACTATGTTTTTCTACTTACGATCAGCCCGGAGTCAGGAATTCGTACCCGATATAGCGATCGGCTCGCCCCATAACATATTGTAGCACGGAAAACACAAGACGAAACCTGGGTGTTCTGATAGCACCTCTGACTTACCTTTCTGGACAAAAAAAAACTGATTTACAGGTATTTATTTTTTTTCAATTTCAGACTATATAAATTTTACTTGTAAAATATGTACTATAGTCCGGACGCGCGGCAGAAAGAATTTCGTACAATGACCTTTTAGCCTACTGACAGTTGTCACAAACATTTTCATATTATGTGCAGTTTAAAAAATAAACTTAGAAGTGAAATATTACCAAAATTAATAATCAGTGACTGCTTTTTGAATACCTAACGCAATGTATAACTCACTTGATATTTTTACTGTAAATATTAATTTATTTTAAAATAAAAAAAATAGATTACGCAATTATCAGTTAAAAAAATCGAATTATGATTACTAATTCAGCATATTGTAGAAATAAAAGACGGAACGTAATTCAGAAATTAATACTTTTTTTACTTTTATTCAGAATCAGATTCCGCGCTATCAAAGTCGCTTTCTGACGAAGTCTCGCCTGTCACATTTACAACAAATGAATCGATTGTTTTATCAACATTATCATCAAGTCGATTTAGTTTCGATTCTTCTTTTTTTGTCAAAACACCAATGTCAAGCCAAAAAACTCATGCATACAAGAACAAACCTTATCATGACAGGTAAAGGGTTTGCAATCCCTTATGACGGCGGCCATTGCTTCCGTGCGAGCGGGACGCATTATATTTACGCAGGAGCGACAGAGATAGGTAATAACAGGTTAATGAACGAAATTCTTTCTGCCGCGCGTCCGGACTATAGCCTTTGCCCCCAACTTGCCATTTGGTATATTAAGACAACAAAGTAATCAGTTTGGATGTTTAATGATAATATTATATTACCATAAATATTAATTCATTAATAACACTATATTATGCCCTCTTTGAGCTACTATTGCAAAAACCCATACATACTATTATTTTTTATTTGAAACAAGTAGGTACATAAAAATATAAATATGCATTTCTTGATATGCTTAGACAATGTGTTTTGACCTATAGGTATTTGTTTCAGATCTGAGCGTTTGTGAGACCGAAAAGTCTCCCGTAGTTCCTGATACCGCAAGACTGGATCTTGGTGTGTGGTCAGGATCATGTACCTATGTGACTGTTCCGTCTTTGTGTGGGGCCTGTGGGTATTATTATTATTATCTAATTTTGTATTTATCCCAAAATTATGGTCACACCATTAGAGCGGTACTCAATCCTCCATTCAACATCTCTCGCTCAGCTTGTTTTTTCGATTGGAGTGCGCAGTCCTGTTGGTATAATACGTCCCGGTATTATTACAAGGTATATTTTTTCATGAATATGGGTTTTGGTATGTACAAATAATTATTAAATTAAACTGCATTGTTCAATTTTGCAACAATATATCATTATATTATAATTTCACTATACTTCCTTTCAAATATGTTATTGGTAACATGAGTTATACATTATATTAAAATGGTATACGATATATTCTACAAAATATAGATAGCTAATTATAATAACTCTGCCGAACATCACAAAAAATTAAATTTAAATGTGGAAATGCAACACAACTAGTTAAACTTATGATAAGCATTCTACTTACATTTGCAACTTACAAAATAACTTTTACACTGAAACACACAAATGTTTCGCTTACTTGGATGGAAACATTACAATAGTATCATACTGAGATCATTTTAGGCAATCTATTTTCAAATACCATAACTGGTAGTACTCCCTAGATTCATGTACATAAACTATGTTTAGCATTTGGTTGTGTATAATATGTTAACGGAAAAGTATGTAATCCGTCATTGTATACAATTCGTAAGAAATCTGTACAATTCCTAAAATATATAGAAAATGGATGAAATTGTTTTTACAAATTTTACTTTTCCTAGAATATCTACACATTTCCTAAATAGCGATCGGAAATGTGTCACATTCGGGATGTTAATGAGTACAGCGGGTATGTGGAACATTTCTCTCCACTTTTAATTACGATAACGAATACAGAAATCTAGACAAAGTGAGGTATAGGTTAAGATAAATTGCACAAGAACAAAGGTGGGTAAAATAAAAAAAAAAATAGGCATAAGATTTTTTAAACGGAAATAAACTTACCAACGGATTGTTTCGTTGTGGATAATAGTATTTTGATTCTCAGTTTACTAGTGTTATTTATTTACAGAATAATTCATTTTTCTATATATTTCCTAGCATCATGTAGAATAGGGAATATGCATGAGACTTCAAATTAAGTAAAAATATTTTTCTTTATTGCTATAAAAATATACCCGAACAATCATTTTCTTTAATTAATATTTAAAAAGTTGTATTTTAAATTTGCCTCGCAGTAATTTTCGAAACGCGACGCTATTAGTTCAAACACAAAGTGACGACAGCGATCGCGTCTTATAAAGTTTTAGCTTATTGGGTGGATTGTTTTACGTTTTAAGTTATTTCGTGTTTACTTTAAATTGTTAATAAATTATTTGAAACGAAATGAAATTCATTTTAGTGGAAGACGATTGTTAAGACGATAAAGATATTTTATCTCTTACAAGGAATAGAAAATTGGAATAATGTCATACTATTTTGTTTTACTTTTAAATTAAAGTAGATAGTAGTAGTTTCACAGTGTACTTTATTTTCAGTATCAACTGACTCCACATGCATATTGTATAGTATTAATGCAGTATTTGGGCCAGCTTCTAATAGTTTTTAATAATTTTGTATACTTTTTGTTTTCCATTTTATGTTTTTTGTTTTTTATTTTTTCTAGCAATTTAATTACGTACAGAATCGATTTAAACAAAATGCATATTTCCTATTCCATACAATTCCTAGGAAATGTATACATTTCCCAGGAAATGTTTGTATTACAGAGTCTTCAAATCATTATTTCACATTACCTAAACATGCTCGGAATTGTATACATTTCCAGTAACATATTAAACAACAAACTTTTACTTGTACGATCAAATGAAAATAATGTCATTATAAAAAAATATTTTACAATATTTTGAATGTCATGATTTTTAATAAAACGAGGTAGAAAAAATGTTCGAGACGCAAAAATCTTAAGAGACCGCAAACCCAGGAACCCCCGTATTTCACAAAGGCCTATATGTAATGCAGTCGGTGGCAAATACAATAAACTTTACCGAAGAGTACGAATTTTGTATTGTTCGAAGAATTTGGAATAGTATTGCACATTGTAAACTTAGTACTACAAGTAAAATAAATTTATATTCTAAAACTAAAGGTGTGTGAAGAAGCAAGTACAATAACAACCTAATTTTATCTACTCCAGCACCAAGCTTGTGACAACAATAACAATCATGTATTTTATTCATATCTAATCTAATAACCTTATATAGTTTCAAATTCAATAATTTTGTTACCATTACGAAAATATTTATCAATTAGCAATTTTAACAACAACAAAAAATAAAGCTTTAAAATGTCTTATTCTACTTAACATTGTCAATTCGTCTACAAAAGCAACATACAATATATGTAATACATTAACATTTCAAAACGGCCTCAGGAATTTGTTACTACCTAAATTACAAATTTGGTGTATGACTGATCCTAAAAATAAATAGCATTGCATTACTTCAGTTATAGAAAAAAATCTTAAACCGAAACAATAGGTCATAAATATTGGGATGTTTAGAAATAAACATTGTAATTCGGTGGCAATATTATTTTCAAAACCATTCTAATCACAATGTCGATACGTAGGGTGATGGACATTTAATGCTTCGGCAGTACCAAGCACTAAATGGTAATGTGTGTTATATTCAAGGCAAAACTTATTTGATTAATTTGAGATAACATAGTAAAAGTCACACGCATAGAAAATGCAGCAAATCAAATTTAACACACTACATTGTCATTTTATATTGAGGAACATGATACTTACAAACACAAGTTGTTGGCATTTTCTTATTATTCATCTTAGGTAAATTATACTGAAGTTCCACACAACAATTTCAATGATATCTTGTATTTATGCTACAGAGAGCGAATGTAATTAAGAGATTATGGCCCAGTTGCACTAACTTTGACGATAACTTTAATTTTGACAAAGTCATCGCCATACATTTGTGACGTATTTCACATAGCTAATGTAGGGGATATTCAAAGTAGAAATTATGGGCAAAGTTAGTTTGTGCAAATTGGCCCTAAATAATATAATAACAGAACATCATGGCATCACAGTAGCATTTAATCGACTTAATATGTCAAAGAAACTATTACAACACTACAGTTATACTTTCTTGTTAACATCCTAAATAGATCATTGGTCCATTAATTAAAATCAGCAATGTCAGATTAGCAACCACATTTAATATAAAATGGCTGTTCTACTTTATATAATAAATATGAATTACATTTGTGACAAACACAACACATAGGACGTAATTAAACATAATATAAAACACCCGCAGGTGCAACACAATAGTCTAAAGTTAAACAAGAAGTATCATTGAGATATTATTCTAGAGTGGACATGTCCAAGAAAAATTGTGTCCCCATGGCAGCAACAAGGAGGAACTAGTGTGGCGCAGGAGGTGATTGTACAGATGCAGTTTGTTTTGTGTCTTACTTCATTATAATTAATATAATGAAGCCAATCCAGCAATATCTTATTTAACTTTCAGATTACGTTCTTAAAATGCCTGCGCTGTCCGAACTCCCATCTAGTATAATATCTTAATGTATGAACACTCACGGCCTTATTCACAGACAGTTTTAGTTATCGAAAGTTTTGTCCCTTTGAATGACTTTAGAATTCAGTTTGAGCAAAGAACACAAAACATTCGATAGCTAAAATGGGTTTTAAAACTGTCTGAATAAGGCCATAAAAGTAATGGCTTCGAGACTTTGTCACGTAATAAAAATAACATTATAGTGCTTCGGGTAACACTGTTATAGTAGTGCGTAGGGATTCTTACCCCTTCCGTCTTTATATTACGAATTTACCCCAATGCACCCAACCTCGTTATGAATTGTCATGGTATATCTACTTGAAGGCGTACAGCAGCGGTGAGTTGGTGAAGTGGTGGTTGTTGTTGAGGTGCGCGATGAGTCGTCCGTCGAGCAGGTGTCGTCCGTACGCCACGGCGTCGTGCTCGTCGCGCGCGAGGCCGCAGCTGACGAGCCAGCGCACCAGGCACGCGCCGCGGAACACGTTGCGGTACGTGCGCATGCGCCACCTATACAAATATTACACACATCTTTCATGCGTAACGTACATTCCTACACTTGAATAATTATTGAAATTAAATTATATTGGACGCAATTCCCACTTTAAAAATATTAGTCGCTACAAAAATCCAATAAATACATAGTACATACACTAAAATAGGTAATTAATAAGTATTAATTTTCAATATATTAACTGTGTAGTGTGTATACACACCTGGTATCTTTCGCAATCGCTGCCTTGCACCGCTCCAAATGATGTGTTATAAACTGATCGCAAACGTGCTTCGTTTCGAAAGTCAGATCTTCAATCGCCGGTAATATCACAGTATCACCACCATGCCTATAATACAAAATATATCTTAGAAGCGATATTGATTATATCGAAATATATATCGATTAAAGAATATGTCTCTAAAATTATAATTGCTAATCGTAGCCAAACAAAGCCATCAGACAACGTAAATACAACTTACCATTTATTCTTCAGGTATCTGATCGAGGGAACAAGTATTTCTTCGGGATCGAGGCCAAAGAGCACGAAAATGACCAACGCTTGTCCGTAGTTCGCTACGATGTCTAAAAATTCAATCTCAATGAAAACTCCACTCTCGTCTTCGAGCATCATTCGCCATGTTGTATATGTGATACCCTGTAAAGTTGTAAATTTATTTTCCGTTTATAATTCAATTACAAAAACTGTACTGTAATAGCGCGGAAATTGGGATATATTTAGAGGTACATATGCTCCATAGCAATATTATTCTTTACCCATAGCATGATTTAGTTGTTTTTTTTAAACTGGATGGAGAAGGGGATGGATATATGAAATGAAATGAAAATAATTTATTGAATCCATTAAAATGTTCAACATTGTTTAGATTCAGTCATTTTTTGAACTACCACCCTATAACAAAACGAAGGAGCCTGCGGTAATATTATTTATATGGAAAGCCCTCCATATATGACGGATTAATATCACTCGCCATTCGATCAAATCCCACCGACTTTTTCAAATGCTTTTTCACTTTAGTTACTCCATAAAGACCTGCGATTGTAAGAAGAAGAAAACACTTTTTGGACAATATTTAGCAAGATTTTCGGCGTTGTAGGTACTAACGATGAACACGTCACGATTATAAAATATAAACAATAATAAGCATGGTGTGTTTAAGCAGTCGTGCGCCGCTTGTATTTTACGTACGTACACGCACTCAACGCGTCCGCATGCAAAACGCTGTGACACTTTCTATCATATACACTATCATAGCCAATATTTTTTTAAAAGATATTCTAGTATTTATTGTAGCCATAATAAAGGGTTTTATTTATCTGCTCACAATGAACATGCTGAGGTTGTAGACGATGATGAGCATGGTGTGCTTGAGTAGTTGTGCGCCGCGGGAGTGCTCGTGCGGCAGCAGGCCCAGCTGCGCCGCCGCCGCGTGCAGGTCGCGCATGTAGCCGCACTCGCCGGGCCCGCACGCAGGGCGCTGCGACGCGGGGCACGCGCACTGTCTATCATACACAATGCCGTTCAAAATAAAAACAATAATAATACAGGATGGTGGAGACGCGGTAACATTGACACTAAATACATGGAGTATTGAGTCAAATCGCGCTCCGTACATCCCAATTATGCAATAATCAGCCGTGCGCACGTAGCCGCACGAGCCCGATCCGCACGCAGAGTGCTGGGAGGCGGGGCACGCGCACTCATTAGATGTGCTAATCCACCGGCAATACTTATCAAATGCACTTAATAAATAAAATACAACGATGCACGAAAAAGCAAATGATCGATTACAACGTTTGGATATGCGTGAATATATTTGAGCTAGTTATTACGTGCGTAGTTAGGACGCGAAATTTTTCTGTGCTGGATTTCAACATATAGTTCGCACTTTTTATGACCTAGATAAAATATGCAATAGACAGGAAACTGAAATTTGACACTGCAGTAATGTATTTAAATAAATAAATATCATTTGTTTTATTAATAAACGCGCAATGTAAAGCGTAGAAACCTTAATTAATAGAATGCGCGCCCCGCCGCGAAAGTCGCAGTAATACTTAACGTACATTAATTCTACTTTGCGTTTGATAATAAAAAACTGATTTGAATAATAAATATGAGACATAGCTAATTTTTGTATCCAAACGTGGGTGTCAGTACGTTCAAATTTCCTATAAATAAATATTACATAGCAAAACTACTTACTTAGTTTCATTAGCAATGTCCTCAATGTCCTCTGAATTGGTCAATCCGCTCTCACAGTTAGGATCATTGGAACAACACACGTTGTTTGTTCTGGCGGGAGAACGACTCGGAGATATTGATCCGTATCCACCTATGAATAATGAAATAAAGTATAATAAAGCGATAAAAATAAAATTATCATACGCGGTTATCTGTTCCCAAGCTACATAATACAGGATATATTGAATTAAAGAACAGACTATCTTATGTATATTAATATAAATTATGTATGCCTATTTTTTGCCTGTTGTCTGTGCAAATAATATTCTAAAAATGTATAACCAACTACTTTGTGTATATGACCGAAATATATAAATATTCTTGTCGATGAATCATTCCTGGTAAACGATAACATAATCTTTTAATGTTGACACGTTAAGTGCTGCTCTCACAACTTATATTGTCGGACGCAACACGTGTGCACAGTGCAATTATCACACACGTGACGTGCTAATTGCATTCATTAAACGCCGGAGTCAAAGTGGTAAATACTTCGTTGTTTTGACACCAACGTGTTAATAATAAACTGACAAAATGGGTACCAATTTTACAATATTAAAATGCAACATGTTCCAATAAACGTATAACGATCAGCTTCAGGGCCATTCAAGTACGTAGGAAGCTTTATGACAAATCGAATTCGATGGTAATTTCTACGGTATGTGAGTCCGCCAACCCGCACTAGGCCAGCGTGGTGGACTATATGGCCTAACCACTCTTAATCGATTCTCTCGATTGTAGAATAGGCCCGTGCCCTGCAGTGGGACGTATATGGGCTGATATAGAATTCGATGGTAGACCGCGATATGCCTGTTATTAAGCAATGATGCGCTCTACGATGGAGCACACTAACCCAGAAGGTACCAATTCACTCGCGATTTAAAGTGACCCAAATTGTATGAGTGAGGAAACAGGGAGGCTGGCAAGGAATTCCACAGCTTTGCGGTGCGCACAATAAAAGATGAAGCAAAGCGCTTGGTGCGGGCCCGTGGAACAGCAACCATATAATATGCACATTTCAATGTATTTTCATTAGTTTCAATGAAGAGACTCGAACGAAGAATGAAGAGCGAGTCCCTTTTTTTACTTATTCAATAGGTCCGGCAAACGAGCAAATAAGTCACCTCATGGAAAATCATCACTCCACAGTGAATGATCACATGGTCCACACCATGAACATCCACAACCCTTGGATCTTTGGTATGTTGCCGGACCATTAAATTGGGAGGGGAGCGGGCAGTAAAAGGATAGGAAGATGAAAGGGGAATTGGGAATTTGCCAATCTTACTCACCGAACAAAACGCGACCGCAAACCTGTCGCTTTACGCTTATCCCTTGTGACAAGGGTACCGCCCCGGACGATCCCGCCCATTCATGCTGAGTCATGACTTTACCGTAGGACAGAGAGAGAGAGAGGAGATCGAGTGTATGAACTAAGGGGCTTTTTATGAAAAGTCGACTAGATATTGGATAGTTACAAGATATGTATTACCATTAGCCTCAGTAGACAGTGAGTGCGTGTGCGAGGGCGGCTGCGCGTTGTCCACCAGACTGCTGGCCTCGCCCGCCAGCTCCGAGTTGTAGTCCGCGGTCAGAGACGTGAACTGAGCGCTGCGACGCCTGAACCTTATGTACACGATTAGGCAACCCGTGCTCACTGCAACATAGCGATGAAAAGGGTTTGCTGTTATTCAAATAAATCTATACAAAATTTTACAATTTTGCACTAAATTGCATTATACCGGGACATTGATTTGATGCGGTCCACAAGTAGGTACTTGTTTCAGATCCGGGTGTTATGATGATAAGCATGACACAAGACTGAAAATTGATTGTTGCCATGTATGCTTGGTGCTTGATGGTAAAGAATTCAACATACATATCATAACCAATCTTATGCACTACATAATTCAATACAAAAGAAAAAAAATGTTTTGGGTATGTTTAAATAATAAGACTCAATTGTAAGATAATGGAAAGTATATTAAGAATAATATAAAATATTGCATATCCTAAAATTAATGTTAAAATGTAATGGAAATTATATGAATCATGGTGAATCTTAAATTCTTACGTTTTTTTATAATATCGATATTCTTATGAGGATAGTTGGTCTATTGATTTTTATAAGTAATCTATGTAACCGGGGGCCCCCGGGCCGGGTGTCCTGAATCACTATGGCGTCGTGTGGAGAGCGCGCGGTTCCAGAATTATTATCAGTGGATTTGGCCTCCGTCGCAACATCGCTCCCGAAGATACAGTAGTGTGGTGTAATTATAATAATATTATCCGGAAAAGTTAATGTACAATATAATTGTGAAACAATAAAAGTGTTCGAACAGTTTACCCGAGTTTTCAACTCAGAAGTGGGATTGTGAGCAAGACACGATCCTGTTATCTGCAGCTGTACGAACCGTGAGTCTGTTAAAAAAAGAAACTACTGAGTGACTTTGTGAATTTTTACATTTGAAATACATTTAAATAATTTCATAGTGATTTTGACTATTGGAGGTGTGACGTTTTAGTGTGATTTTACAAGTTGTTTAACTGTATAGACGATTTACAACTGGATTCATCTTCAATATCGTTATTATTATTCATTTTATTCGTAATACTTTGCCACCTGGTCAATAATATTAGAGTTGGATACCATGGGATCGAATAGGCGTAGTAGGTCACATGGACGAAGTACTTCGAAGCGAAGACGCCGACACTCGTCAACAACTAGCTCTGATTCATCTCGTGATTACGAAAAAGGTCACAAGCATCATAAAAAATCAAAAAAACACTCGAAAAGGGCAAATAAGCACAGCGAACGGCATAATAAGGCTCGAGTTCGCGACGAACAAACGACCTCCCAATCGCGATCAAATACATCGCCACCTACAGTTACGCCTACACATACTTTAGTAGGAAGCTAAGCATTAACGACTAGAGATTCCAATAATGAAACAGTTCCTAGATCAGTTCAATTTGGCAATCGTGATATTAACACGGCTCATAATGTAACTATACCTAATCAAACGTTTAGCACTATCAATGTAATACCTGAATTTAATCCTAGTGACGGTTTACAAAGTATCGATTCTTGGATACATAAA
Source organism: Deilephila elpenor (assembly GCA_949752805.1). Classification (NCBI taxonomy): domain Eukaryota; kingdom Metazoa; phylum Arthropoda; class Insecta; order Lepidoptera; family Sphingidae; genus Deilephila; species Deilephila elpenor. The sequence continues at coordinate 7,178,561 of OX457107.1, read as the reverse complement.
GTTAATGAATGTGCTATAATATATGGCTGGAATGAAAAGCAGGTATGCCATTACGCGTTGGCAAAACTTACTGGTCTCGCGAAACGCTGGTACGAAGGACTACCCTCACTACTATACACTTGGGATCAATGGGTGAACAAATTAAAAGCTGCTTTTCCTTCTAATGAAAATTATGGCGATTTGCTACAACGTATGTTATTTTTGCGATGCAAAATAGGTCAACCTCTAGACGAGTACTACTATGAGAAAATGATATTGATTAATAGATGCGAAATTACTGGTAGTAAGGCGGTTGGATGTCTAGTGCACGGCATTGATGATAAATTTGTAAGAATGAGTGCGAATGCATGCCGATTTGGAGAACCAGAGCAGTTATTTTCGTTTTTGAAGACGTTATCTCATAGTGATAGTTATGTTACAAGTAGACGTAAAGTGACATACAGTCGGGACGTAGAATCGACGCCGGGTCCATCAAAGATGAGGGATGTATCCAGGCCTGGCATAATTTGTTTTAATTGCGGTGAAAGTGGACACATTAGGACCAATTGTACCAAGCCCATGAAAAAGTGCAGTATTTGTCGTAGAGTTGGTCATTATTCTAAGGATTGTCGAAGTAAAAATATGGATGTCTCTTATTTATCTGAAAATGGCAACGCATCTAGTAGTTTGCTACAAATTAAGGCTCCTCCTTCAGATAAAAATGTAATGCGTATTCAAGCTGACAAAATGGATAGTCGTAAATATTACAAAGATGTACAAATAGAAGGTTGCATCAAATGTGCATTTTTAGATCTAGGTAGTAGCTGCACATTAATGAAGGAAAGCGTAGCCAAAGAAATTTATGGGACTTATACAATAAATTGTACTCTACCCAACCTTCGAGGGTTTGGGAATACTATTGTTAAACCCCTAGGTACCGTTGCGGGAACAATAGTAGTGGATGATATTTGGACAAAGATCGAATTTGTGGTGGTTGCGGATCATTATATGCCATACGACGTAATAATTGGACAAACTTTTACCGAGTTGCCAAACATAGTTATGTACAAAACTGCAAACAATCTGCATTTTTATGAAGCTCCGAGTATTAGTTCGTCCGAAGATCAAGGTCCGAAAATCAAGTTGAGTCCGGTGGCTGACGTTTTGATTTCACCTAGTGCTACTTCACCTGTAGAGGTACAAACGATGTCAGAATTTACTGGGTCTTTGTACGTCGAAGCTGCCTTTCGCGATAGTGGTGATAAAAAATATTTTATACTTCCTGGATTATACAAGATTTCTGATAGTAAAGGTTACATATTAGTGTCTAATATTACTAATTCACATTTATCCATTAAAAAAGGACATCTTTTAGTACGGGGAATTATTTACAAAGAAATAGATTCCCCGTATATTGGATTTACTACCAATCATTCGCAATTGAAAGAAAAAATTACAGAAGGTGATATTAATATTGGAACTCAATTAAATACGCAAGAATTGGAATGTTTATATAAGTTGCTAAGTAAATATACTGATTGCTTCGCGTCTGATTTGTCTCAGTTAGGAGAAACTAACCTAACTGAAATGACGATTAAATTAAAGGATGAGACGCCAGTTGTATACAACCCATATCGTATGTCGATTAAAGAGAAAGAACAGTTGTCGGAAATTATTGAAGACCTGTTGAAAAATGGTATCATTAGGGAAAGTTCATCCTCATATGCGAGTCCTGTCATATTAGTTGACAAAAAGAATGGTCAAAAACGATTGTGCGTCGATTATCGCGCATTAAACAGAAAAACATTAAAAGATAAATATCCCTTACCACGCATAGAAGACAAATTAGACTCTTTAGGCGGGAACAAGTTTTTCAGCAGTCTTGACCTTGCTTCAGGATATTACCAAATTCCAGTAGCGGAAAAAAGCAAATACCTTACAGCTTTTGTGACGCCAGATGGCCTTTACGAATACAATCGTATGCCTTTTGGGTTGGCGAATGCCCCTAGCATTTTTCAAAGGGCCATTAATAAATTATTAAATGGTGTTGGTCAAAAACTGGTACTTGCATACATGGACGACCTTCTAGTTCCCTCTAAAACCATAGAAGAAGGCTTACAGAAACTGGAAAATGTATTTATTCTTTTACGAAATGCTAAGCTTACATTAAATCCAGATAAGTGTGTGTACTTTCAAGAGAAGATAGAGTATTTGGGATATGAGATATGTAGTGCCGGTATTAGGCCCGGAATTTCAAAAATTAAGGCAGTAAAACTTTTCCCAGTTCCGAAAAACGTTCATGAAATACGTCAATTTATAGGACTAGCAAGTTATTTTCGTAAATTCGTGCGTAACTTTTCAGTCATTGCGCGGCCACTTACGGTCCTAACAAAAAAGAATGAACCATGGCAATTTGGTCCGGAGCAAATGGAAGCTTTTAATACTCTTAAAGATATGTTAGTTAGTCGTCCACTTCTTGCACTTTACGTTCCAGGAGCTCGTCTTGAGGTTCATACAGATGCAAGTAAATTAGGAATAGGTGCAATACTTATCCAAGATTGTGGTAAAGGTCTTCAACCTGTGGTCTATTACAGTAGACAAACCTCACCTGAGGAACAAAAATTTCACTCGTACGAGTTGGAGACGCTTGCCGCAGTGACGGCCCTGAATAAATTTAGAGTTTATTTATTGGGAGTTACGTTCAAACTGGTAACTGATTGTAATGCGATTAAATCTACAATGACTAAAAAGGATTTGATACCAAGAGTAGCAAGATGGTGGATGGCAATGCAGGAGTTCGATTTTGTAGTAGAATATCGTGCGGGAACTAAGATGCGACATGTAGACGCCTTAAGTAGGAATCCAATTATGTCCCCAAATACTCCATCTCGTTTTGAAGATTATAACATTTTCTGTGTAGATATGGAAGTAGCTCTTACTGACGTAGATGACGAAAAATGGCTTCAAACTGTTCAGCAATCGGACACTGAACTTCAAAGAATTTTTGACATTTTAAAAGACCCTGGGACTAATAACATTGTTGAAATCAAATCAAATTTTATTATAAAAAATAATAAATTGTATAGAATATACAAATATGAAAACAGTGTTCGATTGCTATGGGTCATACCAAAATCAGTTAGATGGCAGATTGTTAAAAGAAATCACGACGATGTCGGACACTTCAGTTATGAGAAAACTTATGATAGAGTTAGGAAGGTTTATTGGTTCAAGGGTATGCGTCGGTTTATTAAAAAATACTGTAAATCATGTTTGCAATGTGCTTATAATAAAGTGCCAGGCGGACCAAAAGAGGGTATGTTACATCCAATACCAAAACCCATTAAGCCTTTCGAGGTGTTGCATGCGGATCACTGCGGACCCTTTCCTCAAAGTAAAAAGAAGAATTGTTATATTTTGTCCATTATAGATTCTTTTACCAAATATATTTTCATTAAACCGGTAAAAAATTTTAAAAGTAATACATCTATTAATGTTTTTAATGAATACTTTTCCCTTTTTGGCGTTCCACGCCGATTAATAACCGATCGGGGTACTAGTTTTACTAGTAATGATTTTAAAAAGTTTGTCAAAGGGAAAGGAATTTGTCATATATTGAACGCTGTTGCAACGCCTCGAGCTAACGGTCAGATTGAACGTTATAATAGGACTATTATAAACGCTATCAAAGCAACGAATAACGATAAACCAGATAATGAATGGGACCTGGTAATTCCCCAAATTCAGTGGGGTATTAACAATACCGTAAACAAAGCAATCGGCAAAACACCTGCAGAGGTATTATTTGGTATCGTGCCTACTGGTGTATCTGATGGTACACTTAATTCTATTGTATCTAACGTTCATGAACCACAAAACCTTGACAATATTAGAGCTGCAGTTGGTGAACGAGTGACAGTTGAACAAAAGAAACAAAAAGAAAGGTTTGATAAGAGGCGGAAACCTGCGCGTCAATATAAAATAGGGGATTTAGTGCGCGTAGAAAGAGAGTTAAATAATAATCCAACTGGCCAGTCTAAGAAATTAATTCCTAAATGTGGTGGCCCGTACAGAATTATAAAAATACTAGGAAATGATAGGTATGAAATTGAGGATACCCCTATAACTAAAAAACCCGGTAAACCTGTTTACAAAGCTGTTTTTGCTGTCGATAAAATACATCCATGGCTTGTATTTCGTAATGATGTTGTGGCTAGCGATTCTGAAGAAAATAGCGATTGATTATTGTTTTCCAAACATGCCTAATCTGATTTGTGGTATGGCAAAGTAAATACTTAATAAGGTTATTGTGTTATGTTCTTAGATTATATTTACAGTGAAATACTAGTTAAGTTTAAATGTCATTCAATTGTGATTAATAAATATTTGAAAAAAATGTTCCGATGTATTACTAGCCCACTGTGGCGTTATAATATTTCAAGGACTTGCTAGCCCGTTGTGGCGTTATAATAGTTTAAAGAGTTACTAGCTGTCTGTGGTGTTACCAGCCCTCTGTGGCGTTACCAGCCCTCTGTGGCGTTACCAGCCCTCTGTGGTGTTACCAGCCCTCTGTGGCGTTACCAGCCCTCTGTGGCGTTACCAGCCCTCTGTGGCGTTACCAGCCCTCTGTGGCGTTACCAGCCCTCTGTGGTGTTACCAGCCCTCTGTGGCGTTACCAGCCCTCTGTGGCGTTACCAGCCCTCTGTGGCGTTACCAGCCCTCTGTGGTGTTACCAGCCCTCTGTGGCGTTACCAGCCCTCTGTGGCGTTACTAGCTGACTACGGCGATATGAGCCCGTTGTGGCGTTACAAGTTTTTGGTTGGTATATATATTAACACTACTGTGGCGTTAAGACTTCGCTATTGCGCGCGTGGGCGCGCGCGTTTTCAGAATGGCCGAATGTAAGATAATGGAAAGTATATTAAGAATAATATAAAATATTGCATATCCTAAAATTAATGTTAAAATGTAATGGAAATTATATGAATCATGGTGAATCTTAAATTCTTACGTTTTTTTATAATATCGATATTCTTATGAGGATAGTTGGTCTATTGATTTTTATAAGTAATCTATGTAACCGGGGGCCCCCGGGCCGGGTGTCCTGAATCACTATGGCGTCGTGTGGAGAGCGCGCGGTTCCAGAATTATTATCAGTGGATTTGGCCTCCGTCGCAACATCGCTCCCGAAGATACAGTAGTGTGGTGTAATTATAATAATATTATCCGGAAAAGTTAATGTACAATATAATTGTGAAACAATAAAAGTGTTCGAACAGTTTACCCGAGTTTTCACAATGCTCATATATAACCTTATTGACATACAGACTTGCAAGAAAACATTTATAAAGATTTTTCTGATTAACTCACCAGTGAGGCAGAAAACAAGTAAACACAGTCGGATGGCGTCAACGGCTCTGCTGTCCAAATCCATGGTGGTTTTGGTTATCAGTAACACTGCGACCATCACGCCCGGAGCGCCCCACGCCACGAACCCCAGCACCGGCCATAACGTGTCCACGAAACATGGACCACGACTCTAAAAGCATACATTTCAAGAAAAAATATTACCAACATGAAATAGAATTCCTGGGTCAATATTATCACTCAATACTCGTATTATCGAAATAATAAAAGAGTAAAACAATTTTAAATGTATGGGCAACATTTGTAGTATTTTTATAATAAGTTTGAACGATATATCTACATCGATGAGAAATATTTAAATTTTGAACTCAGAAATATATTTTTAACCGCCTTCAATAATAGGGGAAGTTCTAAATTCGTCGGAATGTTTTTGAAATGTATTTTACCGGTTATATAGCTCATCGAAAATCTTCTCCGTTATTATTTATTTAATTCACGATGCTACCTAGCACTTGCTAGGCGAATCATGTTCGCCTATCATTCGCCAATCATTTTTCAAGCCCGTAAATCGAACTCTGGGCCTACAAATTCAGAGCCCAAAGATTGTGCGATTAAATGACTAGAGTCTTATTAGTAGACTCTAGAACAATAATACTAACTTACATATGTTTTTTAATTACCTGTAACATAAGCATTCCGATGGCGAGCATTGAAGTCCATAGAAGACAGGAGTACATGCTAAACGTGCGCACCGCTTGTTGCAGCGTGGAGTGCCACGACGGAGGACTGTTGTTGAGAGGGCCGCCCGCTATCACGCTGATAGCGAGCACCAGCTGGTAAATAAACATTATCGTTCTAATAAAACTCAAGGACTTAAGTGTAGAGGTACCACCATCACACAAGGAAACACATCAATGAAAAAAGTTTTATTTTAATGCGCGAATACGCATTGAAATATATTATATACTGAGGTGACCATGAGAATCCATTATAAAATTATTTTTAATAGAATCACGCAGAAAAAGCTGCGGAGTTGGGTAGTAAAGTTATGCAGTTGTGCTCCTTTATGCAGTTTTTCCTTCCCTATTTCTTTATACAGGGATATAAAAAATAATAATTAAACAAGTACGAACTGCCTATGACCACTTTGTTTAAATTTTAAACTGAACTAATTGCTTCAGTTTTTTATTTTATTTTAACATTCAGCAATATTGTCTAATACAATAGCATTTTTATTTCTAAAGACTAGCATTATACATTAATTTCACTTTTACAATACTTTGTTATTGAACCAAGCAACATTTTTAAGTGAAGAATCTTGTATTATATAAAAATTGGTTGAATAATTTCACTGTACCTGGGTCGCGATCAAACATAAAGTCAGTCTATGCGGCATCCTCTTATATTTCTTCGTTATTGTGAACACGAGAAGTACCCATAAAGAGGTAATCAGCGCTACAATGGATAAATCAAATCCGAATCTCTTCAACTGATCCGCGTAATCCTTGTTTATCGATATAACTTGCGCCGACATGAACATCATCGGGCCCGATAAAAATGTACATATCACCATTGAAGAGGCCATCTAAAAAGAACATTATGTATCAGGACTCAGTTTAAATAAATATATTAAATAAAGAAGATAAATATCGAATTGATTTGCTTTGCCGGTACATATTCTAGAATATATCTTCTACTGTGTTTTATATAAGAGGATGTACCAATGAGTACCTAAACAGGTTTCAGCGCTCAGAATCCACAATCTCGGCCCAATCGGAATCATTCTTAAGGAAAACTTCCAGCTAATTTACTTGTTGTGATTCCATGCTGATATCAGTAGTCTAGTTGAAGGAAGTTAATTATGTTGTTTCCAATTCAGACAAAATCAAATATAGCTGTAATAGAATTTATAGAACTCGATCCCTTTTGAAAATTTCTGAGCATAATAAAAATATTCCACTATAATCGCAATAGAACACATATTGACACTCTTATCTATTGTTACAAAGAAATATTAAACACCAAAAGTGGGCCATAAATAATTTTATCTAGATAATTATAGAGAGTACCAAATCGATCTCCAGTTGATAGAGGTTGGAGAACACGAACACCGCCGGTGCAGTCGGTATAGTCCCATACAGGAAGGCGTATGTGGAGAGAGACATGGTGTCAGATTCGTTGGCCCCAGCATTCAGAGCACTGACGCTCTCTCTCATCACTACAGGCAAGATGATCCTGCAATTAATAACACATCGTTTAAAACTGGTTTTATAGTACTTCCAATAAACTGATAATTTGCTTAGGGTATTTCACATTTTGACTATTATTAAAACTCCAAGCTGTACCATCATAATAAATAAATAAATACACCCAGCAGTCACAGTCCCAGCATAAGATCAATTAAATCTTGTGTCGTGGGTATTAGAAACTATGAGAGACTTTTTGGTCTCACAAACACCCAGACCCAAGACAAATATTTGTGGGCCGCACAAATATTTGTCTCGGGGATCGAACCCGCAGCCTCTCGTTTCACAGACAGCGTGTAACCAACTGCGCCACGAAGCTGTCAATAATGCGGTTGGGGATTGAAGAGCATTGTTTTACGAATAGTATAGGTAATACTGTACGTAATTGCAACCTTCATATGTTCATACAACAGTGGCAATAGGGGAAATTGTTTTACTGAAGATTTCTCTACCCTTGAAATCAAGAGCCATTCATTAACCTATTACCTAACACTAGGAAAGATGGCGCCTGCTGGCGTAATACGATAATGCACAACTTATTTGCTTAATATTGAGATATTGACAGTCTCTGTGGCGCAGTTGGTTAAACATCGGCTGTGAAACAGGAGGCAGCGGGGTTGATCCTCACACCGAGACCAATGTTTGTGCGGTCCACAAATATATGTTTCGGTGTTTGTGAGACCGAAAAGCCTCATATCTTAGTGTGGGGTCAGGACTGTGTATGTGACTGTTGGGTCTATTAATTTATTGTTTATTCATATGCAATGGATCGGAGGAAAGTGGGTCAGGCTTAAGTTTTCAGTTATATTTTAACTTATATTATACCTACACGTCCTCGAAATGAGCTCATTTATACAGCGTCATGATTGGGTACGGATATATGAGTGTTCGCACATTTAATTTTGTGTGAAATACTATTGTGTAGGTGGTAAACACTACTTTCAATGTTACAAGTTATAAAGAAACTAGTTTCAGAATTCCCGGAGATCAATTACAAATTGTAGAAAGTTCAAAAGGTGCTATATTATGCTCTTTGAGCCCTGTGGTCAGTATCAAATGAATAAATGTATATTATGTTTACAAATATAAACAACCTCAGTGCGCGTTAAACCACAATGAGTCACAAATAGTGACCATGCCTATTTGATTGACTTTAACCGCAACGACCGGACCCTTAAATGAATTTTCCGCTTAGAAACATACCTGCAAAGTAGTGATTACTGCATTAAATGATCTAGGAATCAACTTACAATTTCACCATAATAAGTACACAAGGTAACAGCAAGGCCGGACCTTTCAATCTATGTATCTGCCCAACCATGCGTAGACCCAGCAGAAATAGGGCCGAGGCTGAGAATGACTGTCCAAATACCTAAAACATAATGAAAGTATTTAATAACTTTTTATAATGTACATATGAACATAGTTACTTCGAAATTCTTACCTCTAAAAGTCCTTCGAGATAGATCGACAGGTTGTGTTTAGACACTATATTGCCAATTATACCCAAAAGAGTCATCACCAGAACGGGATTCAATGCAATCCCTTTACCAATTTGTTTCAGCAATTTTAGTGTGCGCAAACTCTTCCTTTCGCTTTCCGTCATCTGAGTTCGTGAATATTCCTTCTGCTTGTTTATCTCCATCAATACGAACGCAACTGGATTCAATATGGCAAGGGATATCGGCGCCATCAAATACAGGTACAAAGCGTATTCCGGGTGAGATTTTTCGTACAAAGCGCTGACTAAAAGTATAATGTTCATTAATCGTCCGTCAAACCCTATTATTTATTAACATTGAAATGTTTATAATATGCACAACTTACTGATTGGTAATCCCAATGCAAAATCATTGCTTTGTGTACAAAATATAGCGAATATTCCCGCTCGTCCAAAATTTGTCGGTTTGGAAACCAGGACTGTTACGAATATGACGCTGAAAAATACTATTCCTTTCGCTAATAATATCGCGCCGAGGAATGACCAGTTGACCACACTGAAATCCACCCGAGCAAGTGACAGGAATATGAGACACGGAAGGGCGAAAGTGCCGACAAATGTAGCGATCCCTTTTGATTCTGTAGCTGAAACTATGTTGAGACGTCCGGCTACATATCTAAAAGAATAAATAAAATAAGCAATGTTTTTTCTTCCTTTACGATAAGAAGTTTTTTGCTTGAAGGTCAATTTATTTCTATCTACTCATAAATTATAATAATTATATTTATTAGCATAGATCCGTTCCATAGTTAGTAGTTTAGCCAATGTTTCTTACGTTTAAGAGAGCACGGATATTCGTCTACGACGCGACGCACGGTGGGTCGAAACGGCTATTTTTGTGACATAGGATTTTTTTTCGGATTTTCCAATTTTTTTTCACGCCAACGTTTTGATATTATCATTCCTTACACTATTCATTCTTTGTATTTTTTTGCTTAACCCTATAATTTCGGCATAAAAAATTATTTTAGGTTTTTAATGTATGGAACGCACTATAAAAACCTAAATTTCTACGAAGTCCTGCTAGATCCTGCGTTAAAACCTTATTTTTCTGAATCCTGGCCAGTTCTACTTTACTTGTACATTTCGAATGTCTGCATTGACTTGCAACTTTTCCAGTTATAGGGATCGGAAAAATGGTAAAAATAGTACTATTTCTAATTTTGTAATTGACATTTTAAGTCAATTTAACCACAAGATAGTAAGACAAAAACATTGTGGATATACAAACTATTATATAAAAATCTAATAGAATAACACAATAGAAGTAAATAAGTAAATATTTATTGGCATAATTGGTTGTTGTACCCAAAACATGTGGTTACACAATTAACGTAAACACAGTAATAAATCATAAATGCAAATGGACCACCAGATGGCAAAGGATTACTTTCAGTCATTAACACTGATGACATCTGGAGATTACAGGTGCATTTAGTTAATTGTTTTACAACTACTGTTTGTTTATTGTCTTTAATTAACTAAAACAAAACAAACATTCTCGTGATATCGATTGTAAACATGTTTTGTCCTTTTACTTAGTTCTATCATTAATGAGAGCATCTAGGGCAATAAAATTTGTTTATTGCCCAGGGTATAAAATGACTTATATTTTGAATTCGTTCTTAATGTACATTTATCCGTGCTACGATCCATACCATTTTATTTTGAATCCTTGTTTCGGTATCATGGAGGGTCTAGTTACTAATCTCGATTTGTTTGTTGTTTTAAGAGACCAGCTTGGATCTCTATCAGATAGCAAAAAACTTTCTGATTTTCTGCAACAGAAAATAAACGTGACTGAAGAAAATAGTGTAGTGCTTCAAAAGTTTTGTGTAAAATTCTGTTCTTCTATAACTGCTAGATGGCAAAAATGCAATCGTATATTTTCTAACTTTATTAAAAAAAATGGTGATTGGCTAGAAAGTGAAATAATTTGGCCTAAAGGACTAAAATTAAACGAAAGACACGAAGAACATGAAGTACATGAAGAACACGAAAGACATGAAGAGGACTTAAGTCTTGAGAATCTGTCTCCATCCACATCGAAAGCTTCTACAGCTTTGATTTGTCCCAGAAAATCATTCGATGATTTGTCCAACAGACAAAAACGAAGACGAGTAGACCAAATTCAAAATAATTTGTCTCAGGAAGAATTAATTGCAGCTACATCAAATACACTGAAATGTAATGGACAAGAAGCCATCGCTAATATAATAAACCATTTACTTAAAAATCCAGAAGATATAACAAAAGTGAATAATTGCTTGAATGCAAGAAAATATGTTCCATACACTGCTGATAAAGCGTTGGCGCTACTTGTTTCCCTAAATTTGTCGAAGGCACAATATATAAACCTAAGAGAATCAGCAAGCGAAAAAGGCTTTCAATTGTATCCTTCTTATTATAAATTAAAAGAAGCAAAATTGAAATGTTACCCAAGAAAGGAGGATATGACATTTAGTGATTGCACGGCATCAGTTAAATTGCAAGCTCTGCTCAACTTGACAGCCTCAAGGCTTTTGGATACAATTGAGTTCGATTTAGATTCTGCAACTGACCTGAAGCTTATCAGCAAATGGGGCTTTGATGGATCCTCGGGGCAAAGCAATTATAAGCAGATCTCTGAAGTAGGCGTGGACGATTCCAGTATATTTATGGCAAGTCTTGTTCCAATAAGACTACAACATGATGATGGAACGGTTTTATGGGAAAACGATCGAAGTTCATCCACATTTTACTGTCGTCCCATTATGTTTACGTTCACAAAAGAAACACAAATTACTGTAGCAGCTATAAAAGCTGGTATATCAGGAGAAATCGAGGCACTCCAGCCATCTATATTTAGGAAAGTGAAAATTGCCCACGAATTAATGATGACAATGATTGACGGCAAAATAACTTCATACTTTTCTGAGACTTCAACAGCAGTTTGTGACATTTGCAAAGCGAAACCAACAGAAATGAATAATTTGGAATCCCACAAACTGCGATCTAAGAATGAAGAAATGTACCAGTATGGATTGTCATCATTGCATGCGTGGATAAGATGCATGGAGTGCCTACTCCACATAGCTTACCGTTTGGAGATTAAGAAATGGAACTGCAGGGGTGACGATAAAGAGAAAATGAAGACCAGAAAGTCTGCAATTCAACAAGAATTTAAAGAAGAATGTGGCTTGCTAATTGATATAGTGAAGCAAGGAGCAGGCACCACTAATGATGGTAATACGGCTCTAAGATTTTTTAAAAATACAGCCATGACAGCACGTATCACTGGCATTAATGAGCAGTTGATAGAGAATTTTTATATCATTCTACAAACCATTGCGTCTGGAGAGCGTGTTGATATTACTAAATTCGCTTTATTTTCTACCGAAACCGCAAAACTATATGTTGATTTATATCCGTGGTATTATATGCCTTCCAGTGTACATAAATTATTAGTTCATGGGGCTGACATAATTAAACATTTTGGGGCTATACCCATTGGGAAGCTGTCGGAAGAAGCCGCAGAAGCACGGAACAAAGACTTCCGAAAATATAGGGAAAATCATTCCCGAAAAATTAGTAGGATATCTTCGAATGAGGACATCTTACATAATCTCCTTTTGTCATCTGATCCAAAGATCACAAGTCTTAGATCACGCATGACAAAAAAACATGTTATGGTTCTCTCAACAAAAGCTAAAGAGCTTCTGCATTTGCCATCAAAACCAGAAGACTTAGAATTTATTAATGTAGAGAGTATTTTAGAAGATCTACAAAACAGTAGTGATAGTGAGTAGTATATAGGTATAGGCTTTATACTAGCCTTTTTTATTATTATTTTTTAGTTATTTCCATCATTTGTTTTTTTTTTAATCTGGCACGGCACATATACAAGTTTTCCTTGGTATTTGTTAATTTATTAGATTAATTATTTATCTTATTTGTGTAAAATTTACTGAAGATAATTGTAAAAAATCTTTTGGGAAATATTGAATTTTATCATTTCTTTCGAACTGCATAACTGAAAAAGTTGCAGGTCGATGCAGACTTTCGAAGTATAGAAGTATAGTAGAACAGACCAAGATTCAGAAAAATAAGGTTTCAACGCAGGATCTAGCAGGACTTCGTAGAAATTTAGGTTTTTATAGTGCGTTCCATACATTAAAAACCTAAAATATTTTTTTTTGCCGAAATTATAGGGTTAAGCAAAAAAATACAAAGAATGAATAGTGTAAGGAATGATAATATCAAAACGTTGGCGTCAAAAAAAATTGGAAAATCCGAAAAAAAATCCTATGTCACAAAAATAGCCGTTTCGACCCACTGTGCGACGTCCCAATGACCACATATGTACGACGCAGTTTGGTGAACAATGTATGTCTTTTATTAGAGCAGAAATGTCATAAGGCTTCCGATCGAGCACCAATATGTCATCAAAAACTAGACTGCTTAACATACTCTCGTAACATTAGGAATCTTATTTCGCCCCTAAATATTGCCGTTTATCTTCACCCATCATAACATTGACGGGAAGGGCATATCTCGTAATGCGCTAGTCACACTAGCTTACATATTTAATGTAAATAAATAATAAATGAAGTCGTGTAAAAGGCAAGGCGTAGGCAAAAATATTGAGCAAAGTTGTATACATCAGAGCTAAATTAGCTATTTTGTTTTTAGATCATTTCGCGCATGAAGTTTATTTTAAAGTAGCGACTCGTCAAAAGGCGTACACTTTGCTCAAGCGTGAGACTCATCTAAGATTGAAAATCTAATCGGAATCAAGCATTAATTAACATACTTGCATAACATAAGTAGCCAAACAAGTTACACAAATATTAAAACTTTACACCACTTGTTGTGTGTCGAATATTTATTAAATGTTACCAAGGCACGTGTAAGCATCAAGAATGTGTAACTATCAAAGCTATACTTTGTGTACATACAAAAAATGAAAATTTAATGAAATAAACAGTCATTCCAAATTTTCAAGTACTTTCTGCAGCACATTGAACAATTTGGTTATTGATAGATCAGAGCAGTATCCTTGGTATAAATCTATGGTGTTCATGTAATGTATGATAGATTTAGGTATATGATAGATAGGTCATTAAGAGACATAATTAATAATATCCTGCCAGTCCTGCCTGCAAGAAAGTCCACAATGTGAAATGTACATTACGATATAGCAAGTTCATTTTTAAATTTTCAAGTGCAATGTAATTAAATCTATCTACTATTGTTATTTTTTTGAAGTAAAACGTCTTTACGCATACTTGACTTGGGGAGTAGGCTGGTGAATGCGTGACGAGAGCATTACGAAAAGTGTGACCGGGCGAAAAAAACGGAACTTGAGAGGGAGATATAAGATAGCAAAGATAGAAAGAGAGAATGTTTAATGTTAAATATTTTTCGTTCTTTCTTTCTTTAATGTTACATTTCATATATTTCTTCCAAAAAAAAGTTTTAAATCGCACAGTAATATATTTGTCCGATTGATCTGGAAAAACCTTTCTTCCGATTTTCTAAATTGGAAGTCAGAATTGGACATTTTGAACTTTTTAGTTATTGGTCCGATAGGTCGTAAATTCGATATCTGAGGGAACCTACGCCCCGTTAATCTAAATTGTTCATTGGAATTGAAAATTTTAGCATAAATCTATATTTATCTCATTCTCTAGTACTAGGCTACTTTTCTGAAGTTTTATTTGTCCTATGTGTAAATTGCACACTTTTTTAATAGTGTGAAACAATTGTCCCAAATAGCTTAATATTGTAAAACCAGCTTATTTATATAGTAAAATAAGCTTAATGCTAAGTTACATGCTAGTGTGTAATACTATTAATATAACTAATATGGAGATATATTTTAGAGTAGTTCCACTTGACCTTAATGTGTCATAGACCTCAACTAATTCTTATTAGCATAGATACATTTTATTGGAATGTACCTCCACAAATTATCTTAAATATACATTAATTTGCATTGCTTATGCCAGTTGCAGAAAACTGTAACAATATATACATATACACTACTCACAAAAATTAAAGGATATTTTTTTATAAATTTTTTTGGTGTTTTTTGAGAGTGTATCTTGGAGAAAATTGATTGTTAACTGTAACTGGTATTGTAATCCAAATAAAGTAATAAAAATAATCGCTTTATGTAAATAGCAAAAATTAAAAACATAAAAACCATTTGCCAATTACGAAATTAATATTTTATATAGACTACCTATATATCAAACAAAATGTGTTATTTATGATCCTACTTACCCACAAATAATTATTGTAAAACACTGGAATAAAGCAGGATACAAGTTATCCGCAGTTGTATCTCCTAATTCAAGTAGCTTTTCTTGTTCCATCTTGTTGCCAACTATAGTCATAAACTGCTGCTAAATAAATTATTAAAATTTATAACATTAATAATCCATAAAAATAACCAATAAATACTTTTCAAAATGACTGGAGACTTTTGTATTGTAATAAAAATCAATTTTTATAAAAATTATTACGCCGAATCACAGAACATTTTTTTATTTTGACAAGTTGACAACTGACAATTTAAATTATACAAACAGGACTGCGCACTCTGATCGAAAAATCAAGCCGAGCGAGAGATGTTGAGTGGAGGATTGTGTCCTGTGCTAATGGAGTGCCGAGTGACCATAATTAATACATACACAAACCCAACAGTTACATATATGGCAGGACTCCACACTAAGATCGAATCATGTGTCGCGTCGTGGGTATCAGAAGCTTCGAGAGACTTTTCGATCTCACAAACACCCAGATCCGAGCCAAATACTTGTGGGCTTCACAAACATTTGTCTCGGTGCGCGAATCGAACCTGCGGCCTCTCGTTTCACAGCCGGCGTCTAACTAGTAACTAATTGCGCCACGAAGGCTGCCGAAAAAATGTCTATCTACGGCTATGTAATCAAAGAATGGCAGCTGCCCGCAAATTACCAACTTTTATTGTTTCTTCAACTAAATTAAATTTCTGAAGGTTCTGATTAGGATAATCTCATTATATACTTTTTCATCGGTCCTTGACAAGTTTGCCAAGTTTTAAGTCAATCGATCAATTACATACATATACAGGGTATATCAAAGCCGCGACCGAAAACGAAGCCAGGTGGTAGTATTAGTGACTTCAGACACAATGCAATTAAAAATTTCGCAAAAAAAATCGTAAACTTTTTTTTGGTAATTTTTTATTTATCGTCGTATTTGGCTGATAAATACATAGTTTTCCTAAAATAATGATGTACATCTTTTTATTTTTTAAGACGCAATGGTACGATAGGGTTTAAAATACTATTTTCGCAATAACTAGGTATTTACTACCCGAAAACAATGATTTTCAAAAAATTGCAAAAAAAAAACTGTCGCTTATTTTACGAATTTTTTATTTGCATTGTGTCTGTAACCACTAAAACTACCACCCGGCTTCGTTTTCGGTCGCAGTCTTGATATACCCTGTATACAGGCGAAGCTAACAAAAGCGTGTTAAAAAAAGATTTAAGATAGGGTTTTATTATGGTCACCGTAGCGAAAGAAAAGGGACATTGACCTCGTATGTACTATCTCGCTCGGCTCGTTTTGCCTCCGTGTCTTTTATCATAGTAAATTAAACCTTATTCTATGGAAATAAGTGTTATTTCAGGACAACACTATTTCGTGAGTGCGCAGTCCTGTCAGATATCTCAAACTAGCGGAGGTTACTAGAATGAAAATTAAATAGGGGTAACTTTATCGTGAACGTTTACAGTACATCCATGAACTTTACCCATAGTCTTCACTTTAATATAAGGTTCATTTCACAGGCTTACAAGGTTCAATTCCATCAAGCATCTTTGATACAAAAAATACATCGTGCGACATAGACGAAAAATGTAATAGACGTAGTGACCCTGTGCCACCGAAAGGGACAACAAATAAAGTACTTAATTGGTTTAGGGTTGCCAAGTATGGTACAATTACCCACTATTAGGTAACGGCTTTTTAGAATGATACAAAATTTGCAAACAAGGAAGAAGGAAGGTGTTAGATCTGTTAGATCATACTAACATCAGGTCTCTTCATAGACCATGAAATGAATACTCAGCAGTGTTAAACAATAGCATTTTAATGTAAATTGTTAGAAGTACATAAGGTAAAACTTTAATCACTACACAGTAAGAACTTAGCAAAATGTAAATGTGAAAAATATTTATAGTTTATAACATGTTCTCTCGTGTTTTCAATAACGACTGACTACTCAAATATTTTTCACACATTCGAAGACTCGCATGTCATTTTGAATCACCATTCAAAACCAACCAGCCTGTCTTACACCGACATGAGGTTACTCACTGTGCAGTAGCACCTCTTTGCTCTAACAGAAGGATAAATAAAAATGCAACAGTTTGATAGGATTGTTTTATTTATTACTGTATACATACATTTACAAAGTGTACAAAATTACGTATGATAGATCAACAATATATAATTATACGGGTTACTATACAGGGTACAGGGTAATACTACAATCTCACTCTTGCCACACTGATATGTTAGGTTATGAGATGGAGAGATGGTCCAGAAATGTATGGACCTTGGGCCATAGTGCTGTACAGTACATGAAATATAGTTCGTGAAATTGGCTTTCGATTTCCGTATTAATTACTGTTATGCGTTGCTTATTAACTTTATACAAAAATAAATATCAAGCCAAGAATAGCAACACTACAAGTAATATGGCGACAATAACGGCCATATTGTTTTGGAATTGCAGCATGTCAAACATTTTCGTTCTTTAACTGAAATCATGAAATATAAATATATTAATAAAAGTGACGCTTTTAACAACGTATATCATCTTTTGACAACTTATGGACTATAGTGTCAACAGATAAATATATAGAAAACAATTATAAATAGTAGCGGGTTTTTATAAATAAGACATAATATATTCAAATTAAAGACAATGGGTTTGCGCATTTTTGAACGAAATGACAATTAGGCATAATGGGGGACAGATTATCGAAGAAAATATTGCTTCTGTACTAAAACAATCACATTTTTGTATAAAGCCCCCCGTTGTCCAAGAAATCTAAATGTATTTTATTTGAATTCCACATTTTTTTCTAGTATTTGTACTAGACGTACACAATACGGCCCAAAATGAAACATCTCCTTTACGTGTTTATTATAATTACAGTAACATTGAGATAAACAAATGTATAACTACAATGTATTACAGTGTTATCTCTTTTATAAGATTTAATAGCAAACTAGTTAACTTAAATACTGCTGGATACTATTAATTGTTACTAAAGTTATTTACTTACCCATGGAATGATAATCCTGTTATTTTCACACCACTGTCGCTTTTACAACCAAGTACGCTACACCGCACCATTTTGTGATGGATTTAGCAAAGATTTTAGAATTTAAACAATGATAAATCACTTTGAAAACTTCCGACACTAAACACAAACACGATACGACAGTCTTATGTCAAAATTTGTTTAGCAATTTCAATTCTGACCTTGAAAAAACCGGCACGCGGTGCAGGACAGAAAATGTATATTTCGGTCTCTTTCTATCTTATAGCAAAACCTATAAGCGGCATCTCTTTCTGTGGGACTCAATAGGCACTATACAGCAGTCTATTAGATTTTTCGTCTATGTCGTGCGACCTGCGTAGTTCGTAGCATGCATATTATTATAGCTTAAAGTCGTGCAGCTGGCACCGAACTCAAAAAAAGTTGGCATATTTAGATATTTTAGAATTTTAAAAAATTAATTATATTTCGCTCTTTTTAATTACAATTTTGAAATCGGTTTCACTTTTTTTATTTAGTATTTTTCAGAAATAAAGTTTAAATTAAATAAAGTTAGTGTCTATAAATATCCTGAAGAGATTTTAAAAATCAGTCATTTTTCATAATTATGTCTATTGTTGAGATACATTTAAAATATAATTGTAAATAAATGTAATTTATCAATAGTATTGAGTATAATTCAGGAGAAAAGAGAAGCTATGCATTAGAAATAAATCACTGATTGCGTCAAAGTTACTCCCATCGACTAAATCTGCTGATAGTCTACTAAGTTGAAAATAAGTCACTTTGGTATTTTTATATATGGCAAGATTTTCTTTCAGCACCTGGAAGTTCCGTTTCCGACGGACATTATCGAGTTGTTCGTTCGCCGGGTCTGCGTAGGGACGTATGTGAATGACGAACTTGTAATAATTTTATAAATTCTCTCTAACTGAGAGGTGATTATTTAAAATCTTCAGTAAAAAATTGCGTTTGTTAAAGTGATCGAAAATCCAAATATTACCGTTAAAAATTCTTTTGTTCCAGATACCAACTAGAGCGTTTAGCCCTACCTTAGGTCCTAAAACATCATTAAAAAGACCTATAATGCAGTACAACGGCTTCCACAATCAACATCCGATGTAAGCATTAAATTTACATCTTTATTTTAGTTATTGTTAGCATAATTGTGCATGAGAGTTTTCCAATGTGATAGTTCATAGCGGCCATTTTGTGAAGTGCATTCTGCTCAGCTGAGCAGCTGATAATGGTCGCCGCCTACTTACACGATCAATACTTGGAATTGCAGAATTTCAAATGCCTATTTTTATAGATTTAGTTTTTTTTATTATGAATCTCGATATTTTTATTGAGTGTCGATTATTTTTTAGTTCTACAGTTTATTAAAATTCTGAATACCTTCAATTTCGCTTTCCCTTCACATTGTGTAAAACTTTCCATACAGAATATTTAGTTGATTTGAATTCATTCGTACATTCTACGTATTTATTTATAATGTTAAAATAGGCTTCATAGCTCGTAATATAAAATGTGAGAATGTATGTATCAAATATCTACGCTACCTATATGTTACCAAACTACCGAGTGCGCAGCTCTGCGCCATTTCATGACGTTCGTGGTTGTTCGGCTGTCGGCCGGGGGACGATTGGATCAATAAATGTGTTAGCCGACATTCAGAGCTTTTGTCTAGTTTCGAGTCTCAAATCTGGTGTAACTGTGTATCATAAACGAACTTTACAGTAATGTAAGTTATTAGCTATCTTCAATCGCTTTAAACACAAATTCATAAATATTTAAATTAGTTTACTTGTTTTAGATTGTTGTATTGTGGACGATTAGGTTTTAATTAGAATGAGTCTAATAATTTACCTGGATGTTGTGACCTTGAGGTCGAGATACTTGGTTAGATTTTTAGATTGGGTAAATCTGTGGTCAGAGTAAGTCGCGGTTGCCCTTACTCGATCACGATATTTGTTGTTCGTAGTACTGGTAGCGAAGAGTGGAAAATATAATTATTTGAACCCTTAATAATAATATTTGGTCGGGGGGAAGATCGCGTGAAGCATTCCGACGTAAGTGTTGGGGGCAGCGCTCCAGTGGAGCGTTACAATTTTGGAAATGCCTGTTTATAATATGATAGAAAGTTTATTTAAAAAAAGTTAGTACTTTTAAGACAAAATCTGTTACAATTAGTTAATGTAATATATATTTTAGTCTTTTTTCTTCAATATAATTAAAAAATCTAACGAATGGCGCGATTTTCACGGCATCTTATTGGTCGAAATATACTGAAGGGCCTATCCTTTGTTATTAAAATCAATGTTTAACCTTTCTGTTTTTCTTTTGGGAGTTATAATATGAATTATTTATGTAAAACCCTTTTTATAGGTCTCGGCCAGACCGGAATGAACAATTCGGCAAAATTCCATTCTGTAATGGATTCCCTGATTTTGGTGGACCGAAAAACTTCGGCCCAAGAAATAACATGGGTAACAAAAACAACTTTCGGCCCAGAAATGATTACAACAAGAATGACAATGTAAACCAGGGTGATTTTGGTGGTCCAAGACCAAGAAACAATTTTAACAACCAGGGACAGAAGAAAGAATATGAAGGTGATAATCAGGCTGGTGGAAACATGCAATTTTACAATGCAAAGAATGATTTCGGAGGTCCTAAACAACAAAACTTCAACAAACCTAATTATGGTCCTAAAAACTATAATAACCAGAATGGACACAACCCACAGCAAGCTTTCATACCAAAGAAAGTATTTAATCCAAATGTTATGCAACAATCTTCCAACCCTAATGATAGGAAATTACAAAGCAAGAAAGCCAAGCACCCTGGTGATAGTTTGGTTAAACCCTTATGGGATCTGTCCAAACTAGAACCAATACAGAAAGATTTTTATAAACCTCATGCTAATGTGAATGGCCGTTCTGATGAAGAAGTTCAGATGTATCGCATGACAAAGGAGATTACAGTTAGTGGCAATAATATACCTCGCCCCAACCAAGTTTTTGATGAAGGTAATTTCCCTGATCACATAATGAACACAATCCAAGAGCAAGGATGGACAGAGCCCACTGGTATCCAAGCTCAAGGATGGCCTATAGCTCTCTCTGGCCGTGATATGGTTGGTATTGCTTCTACTGGATCTGGCAAAACTCTTGCCTACATGTTGCCTGCTGCTGTTCATATTGTGCACCAACAACGCATTCAGAGGGGTGATGGTCCTATTGCTCTCATTCTGGCACCTACAAGAGAGCTGGCTCAACAGATTCAATCAGTGGCTGCAGCATACAGTGCACGGGGCTTCATTAGGAATACATGCCTTTTCGGTGGATCCCCAAAAGGCCCTCAGGCCAGAGATCTGGAGAGGGGTGTTGAGATTGTTATTGCTACACCAGGAAGATTGATTGATTTCTTAGAGAAGGGAACAACCAACTTGCGCCGTTGCACTTACTTGGTCCTTGATGAAGCTGACCGTATGTTGGATATGGGATTTGAACCTCAAATTCGCAAGATCATTGAACAGATTCGTCCTGATCGTCAAGTTTTAATGTGGTCTGCTACATGGCCTAAAGAAATCCAGGCTTTGGCTGAAGATTTCTTGAATGACTACATCAAAGTGAACATTGGTTCATTAAACCTTTCTGCTAACAATAACATTAAACAGATTGTAGAGATTTGTGAGGAACATGAGAAAGAAGTTAAACTAACCAATCTGTTAAAGGAGATTGCAACTGAGAAGGACAACAAAGCTATTGTATTTGTAGAGACAAAGAAGAAAGTGAGTTTAGAAATTATACATTACATTCTTAAGAATATTATGTTAATGTTAATATTGACTTATATGTAATGTTTTTGCTGTTTGTAGGTGGATGATATTGCCCGTTTTGTTCGTCGTAATGGCCACAAGGCTTTGGCAATTCATGGAGACAAAACACAACCTGAACGAGATGCTGTTCTCACAGAATTCAGAAATGGAGCAACTACAATTCTTATTGCTACTGATGTTGCTGCCAGGGGACTTGATGTTGAAGATGTTAAATTTGTTGTAAACTTTGATTACCCTAACACATCTGAAGATTATATTCATAGAATTGGTAAGTTTTGGTCCCATTTTTTTTTAAATTTATGTATTCATGTTATAGCTCACCTATGATTTAAAATTTAGGTCGTACTGGACGCTGCCAGCAATCAGGAACTGCATACACATACTTCACTAGTGGTGATGCTCGTCAAGCCCGTGGCTTACTTGCAGTACTCCGTGAAACTGGCCAGAATCCTCCAGCCAAGCTAGCTGACATGGCAAGAAACAACAACAATACATCCGGTAAGATCACATGGATTAAAAATAAAATTTTAACATATTTGACATATTATGGCATTTATGATATTTTATTATTGAATGTTTTCTTTGCAGGACGCAATCGTTGGCAACAGCGCAAAGATAAGAACAGCGGCTCCAACTCTCCACAACAGCAAAGCAACCAATGGAATAATAAAATGGCTAATGGTAGCAATGAAGATATTCAGAATTCTTATCAGAATCGGGGCATGAACCAGCAAGCACCACGCTTTTCAAACCAAAATCAAGGAGTCCAAAACTACAGACAGAATAATTATCAGAAACATGTTCCCTTCCCCAGTCCTAATGTGTTTGAATCCATGGGCAATTATCAAGGAGGATACAATAATGGCTACCAAAATGGATACAACCAGAATGGTTATGGCCAGCGTTCCTATAATAGTATGTTCAAATTAAAAACCATTAAATATTACATAAATTAAAATAATATTGCCTGACAATTTTTATGTAACATCTTTCTAATGTTATGTTTTTGGTAACACAGATCTGCGCAACAATGGTCAACAGTATCGCAACAACAATGCCAATGGAAACAAGACAAGTGGATCAGGATCATCCTTTGGCTCACCACCTCCTCATTTTGCCACTCCACCACACTATGCACAAATGCATCCCCATCATCAAGAAATGCTAGGTGAGTTAATTTAATAAAATAAAATAGGTCAATAGAGACATGATAGAGAGTTATAAATATAAAGTTGGTTGGTTTTTGGAATATAAGTTATTTGTAATTGTATGATTGTTTATTAGGTGGCAAGTTCTATGGCGGAGCTGTTGGCGGCGGCGGCCCCTGCGGGTACCAAGCAGCTGTGGGTGCTGGTGTTCCGTATGCTCACTTGCCCCCAGGCTCATTGCTCTATGCAGCACCTGTACAGCAGTAACTTATCATATAAAGAATTAAACTTTCATATTGTGGAGAACTGAACTAAAATCTAGTTAATGTGATTCTTTGGGGATTTTCTTCTAGCCAACAAATATTCTCATTTCACACTGCTATTTGATGTGAGCTCTCTTATCTTTCAAGTGGTACTCAAATATTGTACTTAGAGCTTTTATATTGAAATTTCCAGCATTATCCTACCAAATGGGATGACATACCTACTTCAATATTTTTATGAGCACTCTAATTCTCATAGAATTTGTCATTAGATCTGAAAGCTTACAAAATTATATTTTACGTCAGATGCTACAAATATGGACAATATTGTTAATATATGACTTATTTTGCATATAAACCAGAATTTTTTTTAAGATTTGGTGTTATAGGTCATATATGCTACTAAATTCATGTGAATTATTTTTCAGATACATTTCTAATAAATAATGTGTGTTAGGTTTGTAAGGATTACATTCTCTTTTGGCCATATTATGGACAATATTTTATAACTTTGTCTTTATAATAGTATAATTTAGTTTATTTTTTGTTGTGAGAGTACATTGAACACATTTTGGATTATTTGGTTGATCACTTGTAACCAGTGTGCAGGTAGTCTCATTTTTTCTTGTTTTTATCTTTTTGCGACAACAAAAAGATTTGATTGGTTATGGATATATTGCCAGTAAGTTGTTTTGTAATTTTCTAGTGATGGCCAATAGAGAATTTATATTTTCCAAACTAAGATAGTACAGTGGAACTGTATGGATGTTTGTTAGTTCCACTTGTAGATTGTAATCATTATATTTGTTAGAGTAGGTGACGAGGGTACCCCTATGTGTAACCTTGGGTGCCTCGTTTTCTTTCAAATGTCTGTATGATGTACGAAATGCACGAAACATATAGAAGATGAATGAAATTTTAGGGAGAAGTTTTTAATATGACAAAATAATATCTGAAATATTTTATATAAATTATTTTTTATTGTTAATGATTGATTGTATCCAGTGAAAAGTGGGACTTAGTATTAGAAGGTGATTACTTATAAAAGCGGTTTATGAATGGCTTTTGATATACTTCATAATAACAATCTGTATTGCCAGATAAAATTGTGAATATTTTTCTTAAGTAATGTGATGTCAATGACATTTCAAGTCACTAATTTCGAAGTTATTTTTTATTGAAGATTAGATCTTTATATACTTGAATTAGGGGTATTATTAATCTGTGTCAATTTGACCCAAGACAAGGTTGGGCTTTGAAAAAACTCATACCATTCTCAAAAAACGTAGAAAGTATGTATATAACATGCATTTAACTTAGGAAGATTAGTATTTTGATCGTGATAAATAATGAACGCAATGGTTACTTTCGTAGCAACATAAGTGGCTTCTTATTTTCAATTATTTTATACACCATTAAAATAATTCATATAGCGTTCCTTTGTACATAAACGGGTTCAAAAGGTTTAACATAAAGTCAATAGGTACAAATAATACTGAAACAGTTTAATATTCAGGTGCCCGTTACTGTCCAAAGATTTGAAAAATCTGTGATATTTCATTATTACTATAACCCTTCGTTGCGTTGGTCAATTGTTATAAAAAATACTTAGAGCACTTCCTGCACGTGGAATGTGTTGATTAGACAAAAATATATTTTTTGACTATTTGAACGAATTTCATGAATATTTGTGACCACAGAGCTCGCAAGTCGTTCACAAATATACATATAATAATATGATAGATGTAAGATTTAATAATTTATTGTTATTCAATTTAGTTTTCAGTTTGCCGTTAGGTGACGAAATTGAACCAGTTCAAAGGGACGTAAGCGTTATTATCTATAATAAGATTCCCGTTTTACGATACATCTCAAAGATACGATGTAATAGTAATGGGTGTAATAAACATAAGGGGTGAACAACGTGTCTGTGGATTTCGCATTAACTCGTCAGTGCGGAGTTCGCTTTGTTATTTATGTACATTTTAAGAGAAAGACTGCCGTGAAATGATGTGTTATCTACGTGCATAGTTTCATCTCGAAGATTGTATGTATCGCTAGCCCGCCCGCAAGGTTGCCACGATACGCCGGTGTCTGGATATAGCGCACTCGCAGCGATAGGTCGGGTTAGTAGTTAGTTGCGCGTGTTTTTAGTTTGATCAAGCGATGTGATGTGGATCGATGATGCTCGCGAAACGCAGGTAGCTCCTGTATTATTATGTACAAAGTACTGCACCCACCTCTACTAATCAACTGTGATAATAACACTAAGTAGCGTAGCAGGCGATTTATATACTAGTTACGTCCAAGAAGGGATGACATCATATCTGACATATTGTATTGTGATAATGATAATATCAAGGCGTGCGGATCACGTTTTGACGAAATATTTTCTCTAAACAAGACTGATTATTTCTTATTAATAAATATTAAATATTTTATACATGTTCCACTTTGACTGAATGAATTAAGATGTCTGTATTTATATTGGTAGTATTTCTTCTTTCTCTTGCTGTGTGTTTCCCCAAAACGGAGTATTCACTATGTTGGATATGAGTCAAAACGCCTTTCTATCTGGTCACCAAATTCATATGTTTATTTTTGTCATTCATTAATTTCTACTTTACTTTATTGTGATGGAAAATGTTGTTGACAAATTATGTGGCAGCACAGTATAAACACTTAATATAAATAGAGTATGTTATTATTTGTTGTTGATTTGCAAAATTTTATTTATTCAACCGATATATCATAGGCAATTGTACTTTTCACGCTTTTCTATTTAAGAATTTATTTTCGAAAATGTGAGATGGTGAAAAATATACATAGATTTTTACGCATGTGGCAATGCAGATCATCACGAATATCGATTGTATTATGAACGACATAGTTTGTATTTATTCAATTTTAAAATTATACGGAGAGAGGCTCCTTATAATTAAAAATGTCCCAAAGGGAAGTCTTCTGAATGTTTCTGAGAAGTGCATTTCCTCTATGTAATACAGTATTAAATTCGGATTAATAAATGAATGTATAATTATTGATGTTGTGTTTATTCATTGATTTAATAGTAAGGATAGGCCCTTCAGTACATTTGCAGTATCAATAAGATGGCCGTGAAAATCAATCCATCTTAGATTTTTCATAACATGAATAAAAATGCTCAAATATAATTTAAATTATTGTAAAGCCGGGTATCGACATTGCGAAGCACGGTTCGCGAGCCAGCCTCGCGGTGTGGAGAAGCGTTTACCTCGCGAGCCAATCTAAACGTTGCCGCGCGCGAGCATCGCTGTTGCCTTGTGCGAGCCGGCTCGCTGTCGGTAAATGGCGGTGCAAAAGAGCGCACAGTGAACCGCTCAGTTGCTTGGGACGCATTTGAATTACAACAAAAAGACGAACTCGCAATCTAATGTCTCATCCACCAACGTGATTTTCTTCTTTTTTTTTATTAGTTTCTTGTATATTTTCAAAATTTTACACTCAAAGAAAAACTATGTAAAAGCAACTAAAGTGTGGTTCCATGGAAAACTTATACTGACGCCTCGCAGGCTCAGCGTGGCTCGGCCTGACTATGTAGACGCTAAACGCGCGCAACGCGAGGCTGCCTTTCGACACACTGCTCAAACGAGCAAACTCACGAGCAGTCTCGCAATGTCGATACGCGGCTTGATAGATTTTGTCTTGACAATTATAAGAATTATTATCCTTTTTTACTTAACTTTCTGTTTATACAAATAACAAGCAAGTATTTTTAAAATCGTTGCGAGCCGTAAGGGATATGCTGTTGACACTGCCGTTTTAAACTAGCATGCTGCTTACATTGAGGATGGGCCGTATACTAGCAAACCGTACGCCGGCAAGCCGACTAAGTTCCCTCGACTAAATCCAGAGCGAGCGTCCAGATATATAATGTACTCTGTGGAGCGTCCCGATTACATTCGCGTGACCGTCCGGCGTAGAACTATAACTGGTACCTCTCGTGGTTTCTAATGGTAGGTAAATAGTTTCCGCAATGTGCCTACTGCCCAGCGACTCCAATGACACCTTTAGGTGGCTTTTTTTGATGGACAGGACATACAGGGCGAAATGTATGTCCTCGAAACATGGTGGAGGTGCCGATTCAGCTGTTTACCACCCGACGCGAAGTCTCTTTTGTTAGCGATGGGGTGGCGAGCGGAACCATGTCCACGATCGGAGTCCACTAGATCATGGGCACGCGACTAGATATTCGATATATCGACCGATACTTCGTGTTGAAATCTACTCCAAGCGAATTCGTTTTTTTATAATGTCGATGAATATTCTCTATGCAACACTAGTCTATACTATTGAATCGTTTAACAGTCGATATTAGTAGAATCGAAGTCACTAGGAGTAGATTTCAATAAGAATAATCGTACGATATATTGAATATCGTGTTAGGTAGTGACCCCCCCATATTCCCGCAGAACATGAGCATTGCCTCTCGCCTGTTATAGAATTCTGTAATAGTTCAAGTCAATGTACTAGATGTCGCTAGTGTGCTTTTAAAAATACCGCTCCACTTATTTTCTATGACGCGTCTCGTCTATCGGTAGAATATAAGTCAATGTTTTACAACTTTTCAGAGTATAGCACTTATCCAATGATTATAGATTTATTCTTTAATCATTGCACTTATCCCACAGGCGACAATTGATAAGCTCATTTTCAGTATGCCACGCCGCGCCGCGCCGCGCCGATGTACGTCGTTGCTAATGCCATAGGGCAAAGAATAGACCACTAGCCATAGACGAAAAATCTAATAGACTGCTGTATAGTGCCTATTCAGTCCCACAGAAAGAGATGCCGCTTATAGGTTTAGCTATAAGATAGAAAGAGATCGAAATATACATTTTCTGTCCTGCACCGCGTGCCGGTTTTTTCAAGGTCGGAATTGAAATTGCTAAACAAATTTTGACATAAGACTGTCGTATCGTGTTTGTGTTTAGTGTCGGAAGTTTTCAAAGTGATTTATAATTGTTTAAATTCTAAAATCTTTGCTAAATCCATCACAAAATGGTGCGGTGTAGCGTACTTGGTTGTAAAAGCGACAGTTGTGTGAAAATAACAGGATTATCATTCCATGGGTAAGTAAATAACTTTAGTAACAATTAATAGTATCCAGCAGTATTTAAATTAACTAGTTTGCTATAAAATCTTATAAAAGAGATAACACTGTAATACATTGTAGTTATACATTTGTTTATCTCAATGTTATTGTAATTATAATAAACACGTAAACTTTATAACCTAAAATGTCAGTGTGGCAAGAGTGAGATTGTAGTATTACCCCGTACCCTGTATAGTAACCCGTATAGCTATATATTGTTGATCTATCATACGTAATTTTGTACACTTTGTAAATATATGTATACAGTAATAAATAAAACAAACCTATCAAACTGTTGCATTTTTATTTATCCTTCCTTCTTCCGTGTTTGCAAATTTTGTATCATTCTAAAAAGCCGTTACCTAATAGTGGGTAATTGTACCATATTTGGCAACCCTAAACCAATTAAGTACTTTATTTGTTGTCCCTTTCGGTGGCACGGGGTCACTACGTCTATTAGATATTTCGTCTATGCCACTAGCCTTATTTATTAAAAAGTTGTAAGGATTATTCTCTTTAATTTATTTTAATTAAGGTTTAGTTTTTTAAAAAATCATATGAACTTGTTTTTTTTTAGTTCTAGCGGTATGTTATAGTTTTGAAATATATTTTTTTCATACTTTTTCACTATTATAACATGTCATTTATTAAATTACAAAATTAAAATGAATATTATAATATAATGCTTGTATTGATGTATATAATATTATCTATTGATGTACATGAAAGACAAAAAAATATTAAAATTTGAATAAACACTATCTTTCCATTGTTTCTTAGACTTTATTGAGCAGTGTAGTAATTGAACAATGTACTACAACGTTTTAACGAAAAAGACCTTGGTCGGGTATCCCTGATATATAAGTGCTGCCACTGCAACAGTAAAAGTTATGAGATATTTTTAAAACCCAATTTACCTATGACAATGAGGTATCCGTTAAAATCATAAGGTATATAATAAGTGCACTGTTTAATAGAAATTGTTTGTAAATTGCTTATAAAATGGGACGAATAGTGACATCTTTTGGTTATTACTCCTAATTTAATAGCACTAAGACTAATGTTAGACTGTTTTAAAATCTTTGACTAGTTCTCCAATGAACTAAAAGATGGCGCGTCAACTACACCAAAGTGAGCATGCTTGACATTTGGGTTGAATGGCTGATAGTAGCTGTTTAATTGTGATTTTTTTGGAAAATTGCAAAAAAATAGAGTAAAGTGTATTGTAGTGACTGGTACTAGAGTGTGTACGTTTCGAGTTAAGTGTTATCATTTGGAAAAGTTGCCGTTTTTTGTCTTTCATCTTAGTGTCGAAATTTGTAGCAACTAATATTATCGAGGTCATATTTTGCAATGGCTGAATTGTGATGGTGGGTGTTCTAGTGTATTTTCTTTCATTTTAATGATAAAAGTATACAGATTTTTAATAGTGCCTTCACTTCTAATGTGCTTTCTGTTTAATTTGTTTTACAATATGTTTAGTATGTAGAAACATGAAATATAACCAAACTTCCATGGATCACATCACCTACTAAACGTAGACGGCCTTGGATCTAATCTTGTCAATTCAATGTCATTTGTTTATCAATAATTTTGTCTTGTAGTTAACCCGCCCACCATTGACTTTTGAGTTTATGGCTAACGATCATATGAAACATTCCATTTAATACGTTAAACAATATTTTTTACAACATTTTATTCATAATAAACTTACTTATTCGTTGAGCACAGACGTAAGCGGCCATAAAATGTTAATAGGAATCATAATTATTTGAATAAATATCAACTATTGTTCCGAAAAGATTCTTGAGAGCCGTTGTATACACAGTTGTTAGTTACGATAATTCAATTCATTTATGACAGCTTATTACGAACTCATCCATTACTTTTTGGTTTTCAAAAATATTAACCTATATCATATTTTCTCGAAACCTAGTTTTGCTATCAATAACGTCAAAATAATAATATGTATCTTAAAATTGGAATTCCCCGTCCGTTTAAAATTAAAGGGCCGGGGTTATTACCCAATGGTATTTACTAACACGAATATTGTAAGCAGTACCAGCAGTACGCACATATTGCCATTGACATGAATTTGGAAGGCTAATGGCAAACATTGTAATGTGTACCAAAGCAGCATCTCTTTGTTGACAATATTATACTGTTAATTGTTACATTCTTAATGATGAATTGTTTATTTATTTGCACTCGGTATTACAACGATTTTTCCTGTATTGGGTATTATATTATTTGTTTGGTATATGTTGCAGGATTTTAATAAAACGTAAATTTTAATAAAACGTAAATAAAAAATATTATGCAATTGTATTACGAACTTTATATCAAATGTGACGTTTTTTCCCCAGGGAGGAATAAGGACGGCACATGACAGACAAGGGCGGGAACATCTAGGTTAAGGTGCCATATCTACGTAACCAGGTCATTACGGAACGAGGTAAGTTAAAAATATATCTTTTGATATACAGGTATTAATCGGAGACTTACAACAGCTTACAGACCAGTGTGAGTTGTTCTAAATCTGTAATGAAGTTAAGGAGTCGACATTTTTTTAAATTCAGTTTGTAAATGTATGGCTCTATCGCAACGGATCGTGTTTCAATTTGTTTGTGAAAACTTTCCTTTCCACACATACACAGGTCGCGTGCCGTAAATTACATAATAACACTGCCTGTAAGTAAAGACACGTTAAAAAAAGGACAATACAACTTAGATAACTTCAAAAATAGAAGGTACTCTTATTCTATAAGGTCGTCAATGCATTTTGGATGTTTTTGAATTTACGCAAGCTTATAATGAGGTAAATAAACCTCATTATAAGCTAGCCCGCTAGGCCCTTTGTTGTTTGTTCTTAAAAATTAAAATATACTTTTCGTTCTTAATTCACCTTACACAACATCAAGATCGGAAACAAATACTTGTATATATGAACATATTTGTCGGTTCGAAGATCGATTCTGTGGCGTCATGGATCGCAGCTGGCACTTTAATCATATTTAAAAAACTGTGATAAATAATGCATATACATAAACATCAGGCTTTTTTCCCAGAAAGGGTAGGCAGAGGTGCTACCAGGACTCCCACGTTTCCCCTTATGTGTTCCGTCCCACGATGTAATACGGGCGAGCCTATCGCCATATCGGGCACAAATTCCCGACTTCGGGCTGATAATTAAAAGAAATATCCAATATTACTATGCCCAATCCGAGATTCCAACCCGAGACCTTAGCGTTGCAATCGTACCGCAGTACAAATACGCCACCAAGGCAGTCAAATTGTAAGAAATAAGATCTCAAAAACAAATTGTGAAGGTCCGATTTATACGAGGAATCCGTGAAGGTTAATAGGTATTAACCTGCTTGTTTACTAATCAGGAGAGTTTTTTCTGAATAAGTGCTTATTAGTTCGGTTGGATGGGCATGTTGTAAAACCAGGGTTCGAGAGTAATCATTACAAGCAAATTGGATTCCAATAAGGACGAGTATTTTACGATATAATTTTATATGTATAGAAGTAGGTACATACCTGTGGTACATACTGGTCAAATACGAAAAATATATTAATCTAGGCTTTGCATTCACGCAACCAAACTACCTTGACGTGTTATGTTTAATTTAGTTATACTTATCCATAAATATACAATATATCATTTCCATGTAGTTATTGTTTTATACACATACATTAGTAAATATTCTCATTTCAACAAAATAATTCCATATGAGGAAACTGCAAGGTTTACTCAACCTGCTGGATCGAGTAATTTTGACCATGACTAACTTTGTCGAGGGGCATCCCATACATTTGGGATCTTACGACTGCATTGCATAACCTAACTTTGACGATAACTGTTACTTTAACAATGTCTACCACATAACATTTGAGATTTCAAATGTATGATGATGAACATGTCAAATTTCAAGTTTTCGTCAAAGTTAGTTTATGCAACTGTGCCTAAATGTATAGCCTTAACATTAATAAAGTTACAGTCGAAGTCAATGGACGCAATCGGACCTTTTTTTTATATAAACCAGTGTTCTCTGATTTAATGTATTTAAAAGTAGCCGTACTTAGATTTACGATTAGTAGATTTATCGACCTGGGAAGCTAATTCCGCTTCAACTCGCATGTGGGTAGTTTCAACTTGTAATTCATGTGACGCGCCAATCAAACGCGCCCAGGTAAAATGCATAATTTCCTCTTGTATCCATGATTTTCTACTCAATTTTGACCGTTTCCATTTGCTTTTAAGTAAAACTTCCATGCAATTTGTACTTTCTCGAAAACATGTGTCCAATGCAAGCAACTTGTACACAAATGTGACGTCATACTTGCACGCAAGATTTGCCTAATGGAATCGCGCCCTTACCGATATTTCAGTAATTTACACATGGAGGTAAGGAGGAGGTAAGGTGTGAGTTGTCACATGTTGCTTAAACTACTCATAACAACGCGGAAGTTCTGTTAGTAAAATCTCGTTCACGATCAACTGTCGAAAGCATTTGCATTAAATAATGTTTGAGTCGTGTGGACTCAATGTTTTCACCAACATTGTCCATCTTGTTTAAATAAAGTTAATATTTTAAAACAGAAAAGCAGCAAAATTAAAAATTAATATGTTGCAAATATTTTACGAAATGTGTGTACCTAGTAAAGGTCGCGGGACGTCGCTGGATGCATGCTGCCTACAACAGGTCACTGTGGAAATCATTGGGAGAGGCCTATGTTCAGCAGTGGACTTCCTTTGGCTAAAGGATGATGATGATGATGATTTTACAAAATAGATAAAGTGACGGACAATCGTACCAGCGTAGTTGCATCTTTCCAGTAGTAATTTGGGGACGGCTGTAGATTGTAGATATTTTAATTGAATGGAAAGTAAAGTGTAGTAATGTTAAAGAATGTACATGACGTTGTTGTAAAGTGAAACTACTGGTCGGTTTTGCAAACAACCTTCACCAGTCAGTCACAAGTGTTTACAAACAAAACGCAACGTGACCGCGGCTGCGTGAATGCCGCGTCGCCACCTCGATGCCGCGCCGCGCAGCGCCGTGCCGCCATGTGCATTCACTGCGGAACCAATAACATATTTTATCAATTTACGTCCCTAGTCTCCTCTGCGATATCACATGGCCACACATAACACTATGAAATTATCTATAACTAGCTTGTTGACCCAATTTTGCCTAGGGAAAATATTGGAAAACAAAATTAACGTTGACACAAATGTTGTTAGTGAAAAATATTGATTATTATTTGGGATCGGCAACATTTTTCAGCATCTATAATACTAAAACGATACCCATATTTTTAAATAATTTAAAACGTAGCAAGTAACAGACATACACACAGACTCGAATCAAAACCGACCGCATCCAAAATCTTTTAATTCTTGTGTAATTTTTAAAAGGCTTTCAAAATAACAAATAAAACAGAATGTTATATTGGCTAATCTTAGATTAAAACAATATTTTTCTTTATCCCAGAATAGTTGGTTTAAACGGTTTGAAGTTTACAATACTTCGCAGTATCAAGTTTTTATAAATGTACAATGTATACAGCAGTGGCGTGCCTAGGGTTTTGGAGTAGGGCAAGCCGAATATTTTTTTACGTTTAATTAATATTATTTTAGAAACACAAAGTTACTAAGAACGAAGAAAATTAATTTATAATACGTCGGCTAACCTACCACCTAATCTTACGATTAAAACAATTAATATAGATTACATGTGAACATGCATCCGTAACTTTTCAATTTTCATTGCATTTCTATTGCCGTCACTATTCTGTGGTGTCGCGTTCGACTTCGAGGTTAACCGAAATTGCAGACAGAAATTATTATTAACGCATTCATGTTTAAATGTTTTTCTGAATTTAAAATAATAGATTGCCTTTTGAAAGGACCACCTAAATTAATGAAAATTTGAAGCATTATAATCCAAACAATCTAACACACAAGACGTGTCATTTAAAAACATATGAATCACGATTGTTTAATAGCTTTAAAGGGAGCATGTAGTAATAAAAGTACGTACCTAGTT
Organism: Deilephila elpenor; assembly: GCA_949752805.1. Lineage (NCBI taxonomy): Eukaryota > Metazoa > Arthropoda > Insecta > Lepidoptera > Sphingidae > Deilephila > Deilephila elpenor. The sequence continues at coordinate 7,143,697 of OX457107.1, read as the reverse complement.
TATTACACTGAACTGAAGAAATGACTTTTGAGATTTACCACGACTTACTAAATGTACAAACCCGGCATAGGTTTCGCGCCGGTTTATTTTTCAATATAATTGAATGAATTTACCTTTTTACCGGCAATGAACGCTTTCACCATCGCACTCAAACCATCACAGAAAACAATACAACTCATAATAGTATCAAAAAGTTTAAATAACATAAAAAAACTAAACATTAACCTTAAACAAAACACATTCACAACTCATAAATCATAATACAAATGAAGTTAGTAGAAATATGTGCTGTATTGCCAGTAAACGTGAATTATACAATACAAAAGATACAATTTATTAAAAGAAATATTAAAACTTCATTATTTGTTCTAAAAAAAATATTAGAAATAATTTCTAAAAGGAACCAACTTAATTTAATAACAATAGATGTAATTGATTTAACAAATAATCACGTGACGACCATGCAACGCACGATGTTTTTACATCATCAAGGCCGAAGCCGGGCATTTCGTGTACAGTAAACAGCTATATAACATATCTATAGCTATACATTCGTAGCGATCGAGTAATATCATTTCCCCATACAGTTCACGCGTTGCTAGAAGCCCCGTAAAAGCACACGAGAGAGAAAAGGATAGATATATGTGCTGTGTGCTCCGTCTTTTCAAGTTCAGTATAGTTTAAATGAATGAATATTACGCGGCGCTTCGGCGCTGGCGTCTCATTGGATCGCGGCGCGGTAAATTCAAAAAATTTAAATGCTAGATGTTTTCTAATAAGTGACTGTTGTATTGAATGTAATAGTTTGTATTCAATATGGAGTAAATACGTATTATGTAGGGCAAGCCGGGCTTTTGGGCTTGTATGGAAGTACCGCCACTAGTATACAGCTCATTATTATTAAAATTAGGATTACATAGGAAGTCATTCAAAATAATATTCTCATTAAAAGTAAATCTGGTTTAAAACCATCTCGTGGCCGATTTTATTTATTTATTTATTTTAATTTATATTCTTTATTGTACACAAAATGTAACAACAGGTGTATAGAGACAACAAAACAACAAAGTACAAATGGCGGTCTTATCGCACTAAGGCACTCTCTACCAGACAACCATTGGATGGATTTATGAGAGGGAGAAAGAAAGGGCAGTGTATAATAAAGGCAATAAAAGCTCAAATAAATAATACTATTTATACATAAATATACATAAAACTACATAATTAATGTATATATAGATATATAAATACATTTATATGTAAATATATTTGTTTCATTATTAATTAATTTAATTATTTTATGTCATTATTTACTTAAAATACCATTATATTTCCAATGTTTTATGCATTACTATAAAGTATACACAAAGATACTCTTATGGAGTAACCTCAATACTGTTACATATCATTAGCCTAGTGTAGACTGTAGAGTATTGCTGTAGAAAGGCCTCCCCAAGGGCGCGCCACGCAGCTCGCTCTTTGGCTATTGCTCCAATACTGCAGGCATAATGACATATTGAATGAAAAAGTGTTACTCATGGCAGTACGAGTTCATTCTGAATATTCTATACTGTATCAGCCTATATACGACCCACTGCAGGGCGCGACATCTTTTCTTCAATCGCGAGTACAATTATTGAGAGGGGTTTAGCCATATAGTTCACCACGCTGGCCTAGTGCGGGTTTGCGGACTTTACATACCATAGAAATCCTTAAAAATTCCTATGGTATTCCGATGTTTACCTTCACCGTTATAGTGCGTGGTGATTGACTATCAATACACATTACATATTATAAATAATAAACCCACCAAATAGTCTGGATAAAAATGATGTGATGATATCACCCACATGATAAAAATCAGACTCTTCACCTTTCAGTTTAACAAAACCTTCGACTCGTCGAAATAGAACCTCCTTCAGGTTTCTAATTTCAACAATTACGACTTATAATCTTTCATCTCATATTTATTTCGTCTAGAATCTAGACGTTGAATGTTTCATAATCCTTTGTTATTGCTAACCTGTGGGCTATATACCTGTATCAAATGTTGTAATCCTGTACAACATTTTATGTTTCTACAGCCTACAAAGATTACATTTTAGATCCTAGAGGATTTGGCAGTGCAACCTCTGTCAGTTGTTACTTGTTACCCAATATTTGTATTATGTCGAATACTTTATTAATAAATAATCGGAAAGTTGAATGAGATTATACATAATATATCTAATTTTAAAAATAAATGCACTTGTGCGCTTGGATTAAACAGTTAAAAATATCACAAAAGGTCTGACATACGTAGTAAGTAAACAAATGGATCAACAAAAATTTATATCTAAGCTTTATTTTATCTGGATTAATTGCCATATAGATATGTATTGAAGAACATAATATTAATCTGTGTTTATGTGTACATAATAGTTCAGGTGCAGATATCACGCAAATTGCAACTATGTATACAACACAAAGTAGAAATGTTTTGCATTAGGGACAGACACTTTCTACCTTATATAACTCTCACATTTCGCAGTAGTTTTGAAACAAAACATTGTGGTGGGTAAACGTGTTTACAACTGACCTATATCATTCAGGTTTTGCATTATTTTGTAGGTACTAAGTATCTCATTAATCAAATAAAAGGTGTTCTAAATATATCTTAATGCCATGCATGCTTCTGGTAAAGGTCATTCATGCAGGCTGCTTCCTATAGATCGATCTGAAAATCATAATTATTTAAAAAATTGACCTTTTATACGTGATAATATTCTTTTCATATATTATACTTCTTCATCATCATTGTCGTTTCCATTCGTAGAAAGTTTACTGCTAAATGTAAGCTTCCCACAAGGATTTACACGGTGACCAGTTGAAAGCGGCTAGCATACAGCGACTTCCTGAAACCATTACAAATATTTACTAAATAATCATATAATCAGTTGTTCTCAGAAACCCAAAGAATTAAAGTATCCGGGTTACAAATAGTAATATAACCTTGTTTCGTGCAAATGAAATCGTTGCGACAATCAATTGCGCAGTAAGATTTTGAAGTTACAAATTCGTGTCAAAACGATTGATTACTGGAAGGTTATGTCAAGTAGCTAAGAGTGGTTACAAGTTAGAACAATCGTAGTTTAAGTGAAATCCAAGTAGGCATCACGATTGGAGAGTGTGACGTGAGACGTCGGCCGGCGAGTGGAATGCGAGCGGGTTGCGCAACGTGTTTTGACGGCGGCGAAACGTTACTTCATTGCTTCATAAAGAGATTGCTTTCCACTTGAGTGTACTGTGTCAAGCAAAACAGGTCGTCGGACAGTCTCTTTGTCGGCGCTGAAACGCGTTATAAAGATACGATCCGTGTGCTGACCGCCGCGCGGCGTGCATGATACAATACTCTATGAGTATGCTATACACTATACACCGTACATTGTGAACAGAGCTGTTTGACTGGCTCCGTGTTGCAATTATGATTGACGACATGCATCCACACTGTCCTATTTGTGCTGCTTACGATCTTAACTATCTATGTCCCAAATTATTTATGAGCACGATACAACTACTTCAATTGCGTCATGTTTCACGTTGCAGGCGATTTAAGTATACAGTATACATATTGTAGTTTTTTATAGTATTATTTACCCTTACATTGCCAGAATTTCGTACTTCCCTTTTGTTGTGTTAAAAATAGACGATTCAAGGAATATGCATAAACATGACTGTTGTGTTCAAATGACGCACATCTCTGTGATATGAAAACATAATTGTTAGTATGTTAATTGTATGCCTTTGTTAGTGTTGTGGCCTACTATTCAATAATGTGTTTTAATTGTGTGGCATGTGAATTATTTGCGTATAGTTTTGTGTCCTTGCCAAAAGTATAAGAAAAAAGTAAGTCTGCCTAATTTAACTATTTAAATTATATGGATACCTCAGGGTTTTACGTATTATTTCCTAAAAGTTATTTAGAACCTTAATTTAAAATATTCAATTTATAAATTATATATTCATTTTCTGTTTGAATGTTACTAACATCACGAATCTTTGGTATGTAAATTGTTAACATATTATACATAAATATTTTAATGCAGATGATTATGTTTAAAACTAAATTTGAATCAAAACAAAATTATAATAGTAATGGGCAGAAGTAAAAAATAAAACAAACAAAACCGGTACTCAGCCAGCTGGCTGGATCCGGCTGAAAGGCGTTTTGACGGACGCGAGCGCGCTGCCGCCTTGTCGCGTCGCTGCCGACCGCCGCGCGCCGCTCCGTGTCGACTGTCGAGTGTCGACAGCCTTGCCAGAGGCGCTGTTTTTGCAAAATGACTAGATGACGATTGACTCTCTCTCGCTGTATCGACAGAATGAACGTTGTTATTTATAGAATCCGCATTCTGTTCAAATTTAACTACAGTTTTCCTGACATATATTGTGATATGTAATTTAAGTATGACAATAGCATACGTATGATATTGCTAACGAAATCTTTGTTGAAATAATAATTAATTCTTGAACACACTAATCCATGTTTACGTATTTTCCACGCGTCCTAATTAATAGCTTTGGAATCATCTTCGGCATTAGTACAATAAGTATGTAATCTATAAAACTTGTATATTTCCTTCGTTACCGACTCCAATTTTTTTTTAACACATTTGTGCCGAGGACAATATTTATCGCCAAATTTGCAATATCATCTTTACGTAAGTCTGTGTTCGAGTTCATAAATAAATTATATACACGCGAGTTCTACGAACGTAGTGATATCACCTTGTAAAAAGATGTTTACATCTAATTCTTTTAGTCATCTGCTGGTATCATACTTTACTATGATGAAATATACAGCTTCATGGTAGCTGACGTTATTTTATCTTCTTTGTTTAATCAACATAGTGAAATCGTAATCCTTAAATGCTATATTTGCATTATTTATTACCGCGACAAAAACAAAATCAAATATTATCACATCTACTTCGAACATTAGGAAATATTGTGTAAAGTGGTCTTGTTCCCAAACATGCCACGAATAATAAGTTCTGCCAAGTGCCTTTTCATATCTCATTAGTTTGTTAGTACAATCAGGAATAGGAAAGTTATTTATAAACAAACTTATGTATCTTACAAGTTGATCTCGTAAAATTTAAGGGTCGATGCGCTTACTATCCGTATATAGAAACGTATTGAACCGACGAGCATCCACTGATAACGATATTAGTTTAGTCATGCCTTCGTCTATATTATCATCATATTGTATCCCAAGAGATATCGATTTCGCGATAATGTTCCACATACATCCCAATATCCGGTGCGAGTTTTATCGCTATCTGTAATCTGTTGTGCCCGCCCTCTTGGGATAAACCAATGATAAACAGACTGTTATTTTAGGATTGCTCATCAGTTATCAGTTATGTGGTTGGTATTGGTCATACTAATTATTAAATCCAATTTATTTTCGTTTCGATTTATTAAGACAATCACATGTTACAAAAGTTTAAACTATGTGATTATGTTAATAGGTTCACAAATTGCAATTAATGAAATATATTACATAAACACTATTTTACTTCTAATGAATAACTTTTAAATTTGCGAAATATTTGTGTATATTTTGAAATTTATGGTTAGATACAAAGATAACATCAATACCACTGAAATCTGGGTTACAATTGTCTGATGAACTAACTCAAAATTAAGTATTATGTGATATTACAAGGTTGCTTACAATAGTTTCGTAAAGCTATAAACTGACATCTGTTTGATTAAGCAACCGCATCCTTTAATGTTGCATTTTAGTGTTTATTTTAGTTAATTTGCATTTTTTTTCGTCTGTTTCTTTACTTTCTCACTTGTGAGAGTTTTCCCTTGTTTTATCGTGATCTAAACAATTTATACAATTACAATTTTTCATAAGATTATTTTATAATAGCTTGTTTTGACTCGATGTGCTCATAAAAGTAGCATAATTTAGATGGTATCGCTATTCCTGGGAAGCGGCAACACGTTATTGTTATTTATAAAGGAAGTAGGGGTGAATGAGTCCCACGAGCGCGTCCTAATCAACAGTGAGTCGTCATTTGATGTTGGCGCCTTTGATCTATTCTGTTTCACATTGAGTCCATTGTGAAGTTATTGCAGCGCAGTTGTACAATGAATAGCTGTGTCTGGTGTAGTCTGTGAACGTCTTTGACTCGAACGTCCGGCGGGTCATCGTCGTTTCGGACATGGCATTCATCAGCATAACGCAACTCGCCTGCTTTGTCTTTTTGTTCTACGATGATTAACTGTAGTGCCACTTATGATCTTAAAACAGAAGTGCTTAGTAGCTGTTTTCATTTAAGTTGTTTTATTACTTTTGTACGGAGAGAGTACAAGACCGTTGTGTTTAACATTTTTTTCACAGTAATTCAATAGATTATTTCCATCAGATGTCTCAGGTCTTTTTTCATTCGTTTCTGAGTTCTGACGCGGAAATCTGTTAGATCGTACTATATTAAAATAAAACAAGTACGTACGAATATAATAGGGAGATTTTGGAAGTGAAGAGAAGTAAGTGAATACTGAATGGTGTAATGTGTACAATGTAACAGTATCTGGGCCGGTGGGCACGCGTGGCAAGTGCCGACCACGGAGCGCCTGCAGCGCGGCGCGGCGGCGTCGTGTCGCCTGACGCCTCAGTGTCGCTTGCAACTGGGCTAAGGTCACGAGCCTGCATTTTTCACACTTACATAGTTCCAGTATTCAATGTAGTAATGCAGTCGGCATTCTGTATTCATTCATTCTACCTCGGTTATTTCCCAGCGTTCGAAGAAGCACATAAAGCCTCATGATTAATTAATAAAACCAATCAACGATTCCATTAATGAGAATTCCAAATATTTACTTACATTACGACTCAATTGGTATGGAAGAAATGACATGTGATACGTTTTGTCACTAATTGAATGCCAATAAAGAAACGGCATTGTAACATTGGGTATTATACAAATTGCCCACGCATCTGGCGAGTCTGAGACAAATTGGTACTAACGAAATGTTTGTTTGGATCTTGGCTATTATTCGATGCCAGTAAGGTATCTACTAATATGAAACAATGCTCTTGAGCGTATTCATTTGTCAAGCGAAGCAGAACTAGGTTACATACTCTAAACTGTGTCGTTTTTTCTCATGGTTTGCAACGCTCTATTCACCTTTTAATGCATAGACTAATATAATATGTATATTTGTATTGAGTCATTGTTGAACATTAAGCGACAATTACATTTGACAGGTATTATTAAGTACATAACGGTGACAATAGCGACATTAATTTACATTTTACAATGAGCCGGTATTCGTTTTATAGTAACGATAATAAATACTTCGAGACACTTATTATCCAATCGAAGTACCTAATCAAAATTTCAGAGCCCGACAAAATTCATAGAAGGGGGTGTTGGATTTTATGGAAGCGGGTCGATCCGGTAGGGGGAGGGCGAGGTCCGGGCGGTGCCGTCGGTGTCGGCCGGCGATGGCAGCTCGGCGCGCCTGCATGAATCATGTCGTATCATGTGCCCGGCCGACAGACGCAGCCGGTATGTAGGTCACCTGCTCGCAATGGTTTGTTTGGGTCCCCCGAATTAGAATGTGTTAATAATACGACAACCTTTGCTTACCATGCCCCGCTACCCGCAGCCCGCATCTCGCCTCACTTTATTTTTATCGCAAGCGCATCACTCTCATACATTTAGATGAACGCCTCTGTGGTCCGTAAACATTAATAGCAACGAACTATTCATATAAACATCGTTTCCAGGAAACAATATCAGTAATATCCTTTGCGCAAACTTATTAAATATGTATTTTCCTGTTAAGTTCTTAAGGTAGAAACTTTACCACAAGATTTCTTGACGATGACTAATATTTTGAAGCAGGTAAAAATAAACGTTATCTTTATAAATAGCAAATATTACGTAATTGATGAGTAAGTCATGTACGTCAGACAAGTGTCAATTAGGGATAAGGAAACTAGAAAGTCCGTATACGCTAAAAGCATTAATCAATACTCTACAAATGAACACTTAAATAAAAATGTCTTCACTTAAATGTTGGCAATGTCTGTATTAAATCTGTGGTTAAATGTCGAATAGGTGTGCAGATATCGTCATTTTTTGGTTTTGTATGTTCCGCAACGTAATAATGCTGCATCCGTCGGCCTGGCAGTGGTTAAATGGGTCAGTCGCCCACGCTCAGCACGCTGCGGCATCGTCCGTTTGTTTGGGTCCCGTTTATTGATCAAACGCAAGCTCACTGCCGGACTCCAAAATGTGTGCGCACGCAGCGTTATACACTTTTGCAAGGTTTGCTCACTGCACCACTCGACTTCCTTATTTTCTATTATGATGTCCGCGAGTTTTTCCTGTTCATTTTGCATTAGCGTACTTTGCCCATTCTATAGGAAAATAACAAAAAATACCATACCATACCTAGTCATTAAAATTAAAACAAGGAATAAATAATCCAAGTGTATTTTTAGAAACGCAGTGTTTAGTCATGTGTCCCTCAAAGTATTTACAGCATGTAAACTGATAATTTGATATGATTGATGGCCGCGCATTTTTAAACGATCCTAAAATAGACGCGACACATTACACAACTGTAAAGAGGAAAGAGCCAACGTCACGTTGCGATAATATTAAAAATATTTCGTAAATTGTTTACATTGCTTCATGCATCACGTAATTAAAATTAGTAAAATTAGCGAGCGTTGCATTGACGCGCTTGTTATGTAAACGAATGTAGGTTAGGTGTGATCTGCCAGTTTTGCTGCACCTTACACTCGACCTGTCCCCAGCGCAACCCAGCGTAACCCAGCGCAAGTAGGCCACGGCTACGTCGCTCGTGCTCGTGATTGCTGCTACAATTTCACTACCAACACATAAATATGTCCGCTGCCGGAGATACACATTATACATTTACTCATTATAACAATAACCACACAGTTATAATTCCGTGTTTGTATGCACTATGTTACGTATAATTCGGAATTATACTTTTTCGCATATTGTCACTGCAATGCGTCTAATTTTTTTAACACTATTATAATAGCCGCTTGTTGCCATATAGCAAAAATTGATTTTTTAGAGTCAACTTTGAAGCTGTGGTAAAATAAATGGTACCGTACTTATATATTTTTTACAATGTTTTGGCGTATGATATAATACTTTTACGTATTGTATTATCAGTGTTTATTGTAATGAACATTGTTATCAAACCTGCGGTGTCAGGTATTCCCTCGGGGACGGGAAGGAAGTCGTGATTATTTTATGTTGTGTATTATACAAAAACTGAGTTCTGTTTACATCTTTCGTGATGCGTTTTAACTGTTATTGTTTGTATAAGATACAAATACAAATTATAATACTTGTTGCTCCTAAATATCCACTTGTACGATTTCATAAAGTTCCTAATCGGCATGCGGAATTAAATGTATTCGGATGTGTTTTTAATTTTTATGGACATTACTGATCTAAGTAGTACAATGTTTTCAAAAAATAATTTTATTCTATTTTTTTCTGTCTTTTTTTATGAAAATACAAATTTCCCTTTGTTTTCTATTACAGATTTATTCATTAATTAAATATATATATTTTTAGATATAATCCTAATTCGTACAGTATGCTATGTTATGGCCACATGTTTGCACAGGGTAATGTGCGCATGCGCGTTTTTACTTGGTTTTGTCTATCCCCATTTAGCGGGTGTTCGATCGCGTTACGTCGACTACGTGAAACGTAATCGTAATTCGTAAGTAGGTCGGTGGCGGGGTGCGCGCGCAGCCTGCCGTCCTCGCCCCCTCTACCCCGCCCGCGTCAGTATACCGCGCCCCCCACGCGCCGCGCCGCCACTACGACGTCATTATTGATCGTGCACGTGGCGCCGTAAGTGACGTAGTGGCTGTCGCGTCCGATAGTACACCCCACGGGCGGAGGCGAGGCGACGGGGTGCAAGGGTGGCGGGGTGACGGGGCGGTGGGGCCTCACCACCCTCTCACCTTAACCCCAACCGACTACCTCAGCACTCCCGAGTTGAATATTCTCTTGTACATGCATATAACTTCAATGCAGTGAAGCCACTACTAAAAATACACGTGGTGGTAACGCTTTATTTACAACCTATTTAAAAGAACTGTCATGTTGCGTCAACTTTTACGCAGAACTCGAAATCAAATAATTAATGTATAGATCTTTAATCATATGGACTGTTTAAATTGATTGACGTCACTACGTTGATCACAATTCACGTTAATTAGACTTCACTTACTACATAGTATGTATTTAGTGAATTGTATTTAATTATTTAACGGAAAGCAATTGATGCTGGAAAATTCCATTGCTGGTTAATTATCTTTTAATGCAGTGAAATGCTTTATTTTTGTTTTTGCATACAATAATACATCTATTTCGGTTCGATTTGATTTGTGTAAGTGCTTGTTTTAACATCAGATGATATGCAACACATTTTCATTATGCCCTTTTTGAAAAATACGATTACATTTTATAAGTATTGTGTTTTTTGCTTTCACGATTCTATTGTTATTTCTGCTCTGGTTGCGTTTTGCTGTAAACAATCACTATCGTCACTGATGTTATCAGAAAAAAACATGTGTGAGCAGGTGCCACTTCATATTTTTATACTACATATACTGATATCAGTACACTTAAACGTTTCGATCGCAGCTCTTTTTTAAGAGCAAAATGCACATATTGACAATAAATACTGGATATATCCAGTAGTTGGCAGTTTTGGTGACTTCAGACACAATGCAACTAAAAATTTCGCAAAAAAGCGACGATTTCTTTTTTAAATTGTTACCTATCGTAATATATCGTGTTGCCCGTAACATATACACAGTTTTTCCTAAAATAATAAACTCCACCCTTTGTTTTTGAAGACGCAATGCTGCGCAAAGGTTTAAATGTAAATCGTGATTTTTATTAATTTGTACGTGTCGTAGAGATAATTGTATCGCGTTTGTGATTGTATCTCGGGCCGTATGGGACGACGAATATTTCAAGAAGTTTTCAAACGGAAATACCTGACATAAAGCGGTCAAGCTGACCTCGGATTGATTCTTTTTTTTTTTTTTTTTTTTTTTATTTATTTAACATGCTTAACAAAGTAACAAATATGTTTGTTAGAAGATAACATCAAGAAACCACTATGGTTTGTATTTATGTTATCAGAGTTGACAATGAGGTTTTATTTAGACATTACAGTGATTATTAGGAGTTTGAGGTTAATGCATTCAAATTTAAATTATTTAGGAAGTATGTCTTAAGTTTATGTTTGATGTTCTTTGGCGTTAAACTATTACGTAGGTCTGGGGGTATCCTGTTAATTAAACGCGGCACAAGGTAGGAGGCGGTTCGCTCGCCGTATGCATTATTCGCAAGTGGCATCACTAACTTGTTTCTTGCGATGGCACGTGTATATATGGGATGTTTAATTTCTGTTTTAAGTTCATTATTGAAAAAATATTTAATGAGTAATGTATATTCGACATTAACATGAATTGGTAAGATTCTACAGTAATTAAACAGTTTTCTATAGTCATCTTTAAACTGGTCTCTTATCTTGTGGGAAACTATATTTTTCAAAATTTTTATTTGCAAATTATAAATTTGGTTTATATAAGTTTTGTAGGTACGGCCATAAGAGCTAAGCCCGTAATTAACAAAGGATTCCGCCAATGAATTACACAACATTAATTTCAGTTTGTATGGCAAGCGCTTTTTTAATACTATAATATTTGCCAGAAATTGTCTCAATTTGGTACACACGTGGTCAATATGATTTTGCCAGTTGAATTTACTATCAATATGTAAACCGAGGTAAGTGTGTGTATCTACAACTTCTAAGTTGGGGCAATCGCATGAGTTATTGGGGTTGTGGTTATGCAAACAAGTGTGTTCATGAGCTACAAGATTCAGTGATTGTATATTGGTGTTGTATGGGGATTTAATTATGACGAGTTTAGTTTTATTAATATTTATAACAAGTCCCGCATCATGGCACCATTTTAATAGAGAATTAAAGTCGGATTGCAAGCGAGCACAGGCTTTTTGCGGATCTATGTCAGCAGATATGAGACAAGTGTCATCAGCAAATTGGTAGCAGGTACAATGTGCAATGACATTCCTCATGTCGTTTACATATGACAAAAAGTGTAATGGACCTAATACGGACCCTTGGGCCGTGCCCTCTGTTGAATTTAAAAAACTACTATAAGTATTGTCGATCTTAACTGTAAAAGATCGATTATTAAGGTAGCTTTTACACCACTCCAGCAGGGGGCCACGTATGCCACAATCATCGAGTTTACTTATCAACAACTTGTGCCTTAGAGTGTCGAATGCTCGAGAGAAGTCAATAAAAAGTGCAAGTACTTGTTTTTTATGATTTAAGTACTCATTGACTTGATCAGTAAAATCAAGTAAAAGCTCGTTAGTTCCTTTCCCAGCTTGGAAACCATATTGATATTTGTAGATAATATTATGACTACTGTAAAATTCATATATTTGTTCACTAATAAACCGTTCGACTATTTTGTCAATAGACGAAAGTAGTGTAATAGGACGATAGTTATGCAAGTCGTCGCGCCTACCCTTCTTGTGAATTGGCCTTACACAACCTACTTTGAGTTTATCGGGATACTCACTAGATTTTATGCTCCTATTAATTAAGTGGGCGATAGCCGAGCATATACCAGGACTGATTCGTTTTAGATCAGATATTGCAATGTTATCAATACCGGGTGACTTTTTTCCATTTAACTTTTGGATAATTCTGTGTATTTTCTCAGATGAGGCTTTTTGGAAGTACATACTGGCGTCAGATGGCTTACGATAAGAGCCAGGGTCAACTAAACTTTCACTACACTTGTATGTTGTATCTTTAACGATTCTATCAAATGCATTGGCAAAGTTTTCTGCAATTTTTATTGTAGTGATACCTTGCCCCTCGAAGGCTTTTTTAATAGCAGCATCAATTGATAAACTCACGCGTCCCAGCATGTGGTTAACAATTTTGTATACTTTTTTAGTATCTTTAAAATTACTATTGATCTGGTTTATATAATATTTGTTCCTTTTATTTTCTAGAACTCTATGGACTTTATTACGGGTTTTATTATAGTTTAGTCTTAATTCGGAGTTACTAGGATCGCGTTTCCACAAAGCAAAGAGGGAGTCGCGTTTTTGACACAAACGTAAAATGTTGTTATTCCGAGAACCTTACAGCTTATATTCCTTGGGCGCGCCGCTACTAGGTCAATAGGGTCACCAAATGTTAAAATTAAAACACGGTACTAAATATGCAATCTATTAAAATATTTAAAATTATATTACGAGATCCTTATGAAAGAAACATTTTTCGTAGTTTTTTGAAGCTGGTTAAAGTTCACATTTATTTTTAGTATTCAGGGTTCTTCTTATCGGAATAAATTTCATTTTAAAAATTGTGAGATTGACTTACAATGTTTTAATTTTATGTCAGGAAGTAAAACCAGGCAATATAGCTTATTCCGAAATAACGATTATTAAATGATTGCATCTGACTGTTCAAATATTATCTTATCGATTTGTTTGCGTCAAAACAACGGCATCTAAGGCGCAACCTTATGAATAGTTAACATTCTTTAATTACCTAGAACTGATAGCGTCAGCGATTTCTATTTATAGCCAGTACAAAGAATTTACGTCAACGAGTTATAGCCCTTCACCGGCATACGTTTCATGGTAATGTTCTATTTGCGTATTTGATTTTCTTGCCATTATATAAGCGGTTTTTATGTTCATCTATGCACGTACATAGACGTATGTATTAACGTCATAATAGTATTTGTTTTTTTCTATAATGAAATCGCCTACGCATGTTTTGCCTACAGATATTTATAATTAAAATTTTCTAAGTGAAGAAAGTGAATATTTCTTCTTTGTTTTTTAATCTTTAAGTGATAAATCAGAAGTTATCTCGGTGTAATTTATGCAATCATAAATATCGTATTGATTGTATTTGTCACGTTTGCACGTGATAATTTTCATGATACATATTTTGATATTATTCACATTGATAAATTCTAACTGAAACAGCAATTCCATTACTTTTCGTAATATGATGACACGTTTTAGTATCACAATTTCTTACGTGACTATAATGCTATCCATAATTATGTTATCAATATACATACATCGAATTACTGGTAATGATTAAATAAAAAGTATTGTCACCAACAATTACTGTTAAATTCATTTAACTGTTTTAAATCTCAACTTTCAAAGTATATACTTGATAACCAATATCTTTAGCTTGAATAAATAAATAAATAATTGCAAGTTGTTAAATTTTATGCACAATAATAATTAAAAAAAGAAAATAATAATAATATTAAAATTAAAAAAATTGCTCGCTGTAACTACAATACATGATACATACGAGTATAAGTTAAATGAGTGCACGGCTGACGGCGACCACTGTACTACGATTTAATACTTAAGCTTTGTTGATATTCTCATGTAAGTGACTTATTTGTCTTTATGAGAATAAATTTCTTAAACCATAATACATAGGCCGTGAGTCCACATCATTGTTGTAATGATTAGATGCACAATGCTCGTAACAGGCGGATTAGGTGTGCCCTACATAACGCCCTTCACTTACTGTATCTACACAATGCATTTAACATTATTTACGGAATGTTGCACTTGTAGAGCTGCTTCCCAATCGCTATAATCCTCTTACCCGGTATGATACCGAGGTTTTCTAACACATGGCTGTTTGCCAGCGTATTTGCTTTCAGAGTGTAAACAAATATTGATTGTATTATATTGGAAGCTTTCGAATAGATTGACACGCTTTCATTTTAGGATTTTAAATGAAATCCCTTTAAAATACTATTTTTCCCTGATTACAGTTATTGGATTCACGTTAATGTAGATTTTGCACAAGCAAGTGTCAAGTGTAGGCGTATCGTTGCGCAACATTTCCACTAATACTGAAAAGGTTTGCGCTCGTAGCGCCCACCGTCGCACTGCCCACGGCGTGTAGGCGAGCAGGCGCCCACAGCCACTCGGCACATCTGTGCATGCTGCGAAACTCGTGACCTGATGTATCGCAGGAAATTGCGTATATATTTATTGCCCGTACAAGCTCTATTATTGCTTTAACTCTATTCCAATACATTCCGTATTACCCACCATTACACTAAATCGACCCCCTGGTGACCGTGCTATATTGAACGGTTAAGTTAAATTTTCTGTTCTAGAATTTTAATGACCGCCTATAATAGCCCCGTAGAAAAAGGGCGTCGTATGTAGGCCACGAAAGGCTGCACTTATTATAACACAGATTATATTTTACTATTTACGGTTAGTAGGTAGTAGGAGTAATTAAACCGTACATACATTAATTATATTATCAATAGAGTTGATTGCATTTTATTACATTATTACTATGTGGATAATATGAACTAGATTTCAAGATTTGTTTCGTATAGAAAAAAATATATTTAATGTAGCGTATTCTGTAATTATATTGTTATATAGGTTTGTATAGGTAAATTTCAGAATCTTAAGTCTCGCAACAGCCATATTGAAAAATAAATTAAGATGTAAAGTTGATTGAGGCACGATAAATTAGAGCGAACTACAAAATCATTACGTATGTACAAACGGAATGCTACAGTAAGCGAATGCAGAGTTTGCAGTGATCGCTACTGAAAGGGCAAAGGTCGGTGGTGCATTGCAGTTGCAACAGCGCGGTGCGCAGAGTGGGCGTTTGAATGTCGCCGGTGGGTGCGCTGGGAACTAGGCAACTTGTAGGCGGAGCGGCCGCGGCCTATCCACGTGTCAACCTTACCTACGCTCCATCAACAACATTGAAACCAATACCCTCCTGCCTTCAATTGTTGCTTTATCTTCTGTTTTGTACTAACCACATGTAACAAATTCTATGTGGGTTGGAATTGTGCGGTTTTGTGTCTGTTACAGTTTCCGTTCTAACGTCTATTTAGTTGATACTTGCCGATAGTGGGCCCAATGTTGGTACTGAAGTATGACGCTGGTGTTACATAAGCCACAGCTGTTACAGTTCTAATGTCGAACATAGTTGCGCATAAGGTCACGAGTCTGAGTCGTCACGTGCACATTTTTCTACTAACCATGTCTTACTACACTGCCACTTTTGGTCTTCAATCCGTCTTCTATTATAACTATCTATTTTTTCAGAAGTGTCTGTATTGATGTCGCGTTTTTTAGCGCTTTGTTTGAATTTGTGATTATTTTAACAATAATTTTGATATTTATTTTTCAAGGTCTCGTACAATAGTGTGGGATGATTCTAGTCATTATCTTTGAACAGACCATTGTGATATAATGACACTGCCGCCGCTTTTTCACATAATTATTGTTTATTATTGCAATATTATGACCTTTGTTGTGTTTTTTGTACCTTAAAGCATTGACTTTCAAAAGTAAACACTGTTTTTGTTTATTTAATTTTATTTATTTTGTGGTGCAAATATATAACTTCGAATGAAACCTATAACATGTTTGCCATTATGATAGCAGCATGTTTGACGTCAAGTGAACATGTAAACATGGTTATCGGTTCTCGTAAAAAATATTTTTGTAGGATTTATTAGAAGTGGGTTCGATATCACACAATGATCTTATCGCTTTATTAGAAACAGTGTTAGATTAAGCATCTTCAACTAGTAGGAAATTCCTAAATATTCTTTTATATTCACAGAATTGAATTTTTTCATATATGTATTATAGCCATAAAAATTAGGAAATTGGTGTTTTCTTGTTTATAATGAGGACTTTTTTTACAATTTATATTTGAGTATTATTCCTCATTTACGAGTACTTGCTATTTAAAATATCATGAGTAATGATTACAAGTATATACAGTACAAAATACAACGACCGAAAATCATGACGTCATATATATTACTTTATCTTTTACGACAGATGATACACTATCTGATACACATTTCATAGAAATTTGTTATTTTTGATGTTTATATTTAACTCTTTTCTTCATAGTGGTTACTAGGGATAACCACCTATAGTTTGGCTCGTAATCTAGAACAGCGTCATCTTACGAAAATCGCGCGTACTACGATGGTTTTAGTAAACTCAAACGGTAAGACTTCGATCGAAAACAACTAGCGCCACGGTTTTCTAACGTACTAAAACTTTAATCGAAATTACCGTTTTTTAAGTTTGGAGTGAACGTGAATGTTTATTTTTTGTGGTAAGTAAATATTATGATTTATAAGTTATTTATTGTGTTGTTTTGTTCAATATACCTATTCAATTAAATGTAGTGCAGAATTAAACTTCAGGTTACCATACTTTTTGTAATAATTTCACTTATTCAAAGTGGTTAGCAGCGGTAACCACCGTTCGTCATGTGTATATTTTTTATTAAAAAACTTAGTGTATTAGAAATATTACTTAACTTTCCTGTTTTTTAAAGGAGATGCCAAAGAAGAAGTTATCCGACCGGGAAATTGAAAGGGCATTAATATTCGAAGATATACCTTCTGATCCTGATAGCTGTGTCAATGCTTTTATCATTTATAGAGACCTTCAAAAGGATCCAAATTCTTGTTTAGAAGAATTGTGCCTGAAAGATTTTAGGCGACATGTCTACCAAGATATGTTGGCACCTTCTTATGTGAATAACAAAAAGTTGTTGTCTCGCACTTCTAGCAAACCTGCTTCTCCTGTCTGCGTTGCCATCAAAAAGCACAAACCTGAAGTGCCACGCTCAATCAGGACTGCTTTAGCCAACCACCTGGCTATAAGGGGTACATCAAGACGTTGCTGTGTATGTAGCACGAAAAATATGCCTGTGCGCACCATATGGAGCTGCGAAGTATGCAAAGTACCACTATGCTATAGAGAGGGTAAAACTTGTTTTAAAGATCACCATGCATCTTTTTAATTTTTATGTTCCTAATTTGATTTTGATCTCAGTTTTGTGATTCATAATAAATACTTATTTACTTATAAATTTTTGTATATTTATTTCATAGTGGTCACCTAAGGTAACCACCTCATAACACACCCCCCAGGTCTATGTAGTAAAAAAAATCAACAGATATGGTTTATAGTATGCCTAAATATTATATTTTTATCAAAATTACGATCTTATCATTAGTAATAAAAATCTGTGCCGAAAAGAGTTAATACTTTATTTAGATGGATGTTATCTTTTTACGTTGAAAAAAACTTGACGTAAACTAGATAATTTAATTTCTAAAAGTAATTATCCTGAAATCTAATAAACTAACATTTGTGAGATGAAAGTACAATTTAAACTATATTATGAAATAATACAGTTATGAACAAATTCCGATACTGTTGAATTGACAACATTGTAATACCTAATAACGTTTAATGTTGTAAATTATACATACATAAATATTTTTGTACTACAAGTGTAAGAAAAATTATATTTCAATTGATTTGTAGTAAAAATATTTTTATGTATTATTTACAAGTCATATGATTGAGGTCACTAGCGTAATAAAATTATTTCTATGGTATGTAAAGTCCGCTAACCTGCACTAGGTCAGCATGACGAATATGACCTAACCCCTTTCAATCGTGTTCTTCATTGTAGAGGAGGCCCGTGCCCTGCAATGGGACGTATATGAGCTGATACAGATACCTATACGTACATGTAGTCAGTTAACAACAGGTCGCTGTGGAAACCCTTGGGGCGGCTAATATTCAGCAGGCGACTTCCTGAGCCAGAAAATGATTGTGGTTATGATATGCGAGATATAGTATAGGATATATACATAATTATTCTTAAACGGCGTGCTCGCTTAAGGTTGGTTAATAAAATTCAATTAATTTATATTGAGTGTAAGTAACCGTGGCTCGCGATCGCCTCCACTCCAGAGTGACGTAAGTTGTTTTGCCAAGTACGGTTAGTCACAACTTTATAAGTGATTCGCAAGAAAGGTGTTGTGTCCTCATTTTAATTTGTAAACAAACAACTGTAGATGCCGCAGACTACACGATGTTCAAAAACAAAAATATTTTTGTGAAATTGGAACGGTTGAAATGAGAAACAAAAGCGATTGCTAAAGTGACCCCAATTCCGGCACAATCTAAAGATGTTTAATTCGGGTGTAAATATTGCATATTACTATCCAAAGCGTATCTATAATTAAGGTTATAATTCATTAAATGGAACAATCACCTTTCAGTTGATTCATCCTTATTGACGCAGATGCAATGAACTCTGCACATTATTATGTAGTACTACACATAAACAACAAAACTGAGTTAGTTTTAAAACATTCCGCGGTCATTGTTGTCAATGCGTTTTGATGGAAAACATGTGACCGTATAATTACAGCATTTAAATTACCTACACAAATAACGGTAGCCACACGCGATGTCCGTCTAGACTTTCTTTACTGGAAATATAAAACTAATTACATTTATTTGATTCGCTCTGAAGGTTACATTAACGACGTGAAATGTTTTTAGTAACTCATTTTTAGAATACACATGAACATTACTTTTAAAAAGCATGTTTTGTTGTTAATTGGGTTTTATGTCGTTTATTTTTATCCGCAATAAAATAAACTGAGACTATTTAATGCCTATGTTAACGAGTAACAGAATTAAATGTAAAAGCCGAAAGTAGTAGGTTCAGAATCAGCTACTGAATCGATATCAACACTTTTTTCTATAGGTTTATTTTTTTTAAATAATTAATTAAAACTTAGTAAATAACAGACACCCTTTCCTTTAATGCACCGAACAAACGAAATTGAAACGTAACTCCAGAGTATAAGGTCCTTTCTAAATGACATAATAAACGAATACTTTAATAAATGAAATAATAAACAAATATGAACTTTATTTCGACAGTCATAAAGGTCCTTTCAAATTCGCAAACAATCTAGCATTAAACAAACGCACACAACGATAGGCCTGAATAAATGTAATAACCTACCAAAATAAATAATTAGCATATTCTCTTTTCCGCATATTTAACAACGGTTAGACAGAGCAAGACGCAGCTATTGTTTAATGAAATTTGAATCATCCGATAAACGATGGCGCGCGCGGCGGAATCTTAAAAGGTTTGGGCGGTCGGTGTAGGGTAGTTCCGCGAAAAACGTGTGGCGAACGCTTCACGGTGACGGCGAGCGTAGTTTCCACCTGAGAAGCTGTCAGGACCTAATTCCACGTGATTACGCACCACGATTACAGTGGCTATCTTAGAATTGGATAGATTGGGTCCGTGCAATGGCCTCCTAGGTCACCTGACTTGACGCCTCTTGACTTTTTTTTTGTGGGGACGTATTAAATCTCTGGTATACCTCAGTGAAACTACTAGTGTGGAGGAACTTAAAAGTAGGATAGTGGCAGCGTTCCAAAAAGTTAAGAGTGACACTGAAGTTTTAGATAAATTACGTGACTAATAATTAGTCACGTAATTTATCTACGCAAACGTGCATTGAGATGTATTGAGTAAGGTGGTGGACATTTGGAACATATTTTAACAAGAAGTCGCCGTATGAGTGCCATTTATCATGTAAGTTAATTTTGTTTACATTTTTTTGTTATTATTCCCAATCTAGTCTTCGTTGTATGATATAGCATCATGTAATTCATCAGCAATGCAAAATAAATAACGCCTTTATCATGCCTGCCTGTATGGACTAGGTTAAACAGAAGTTAAATTAATAATATTGAATAACCGATGAATGCAAGAAAAGTCTTGTGTTGTCTTCGTGCCCATTACAAAGTAAGTTAAAATATTTCGTTTTGTAGCTCAAATAATAATGATAAGCTTACACACTAAATAAATAATAATTGGTTTACAAAACTACCCGGTAATCAGTTACGTACGAAATTTGTATTTCGTTTATTGTCGGCTGTTTCCGCCGGCGCGGGCGGCGCGGCGTTCGGGCCAGTCGCGTAGGTACTAGGTACTCGTGTGAATAGGCCTTGTGAAGATGTGTGCGTGTGCGCGCGCGTGTGTACTATACAGTAGTGCACTTTATTCGTAAGATGACCATGTTGCGCGCCTATATTTGGTATAACTAATTTCATAAATAAATATTTTTTGTAATCTTCGGAGTACAATTTCAAACTTCCACTATGATTCCAATAATATTTTTAAGTTGGGGTGTCTGAGGTTGTGAATTAATCCTGTTACACGTTGTACATATATATATATATATATATATATTATTTTCATCATTCAGCATCTCTTCTTTAAAATATGTCTCTACTTAGAAATAATATTTACTTACATAGGTTTTCATTTAATCTTTTTATTTTTACATTTTTCTGGTATAATTGTTTAGTTATTCTTTAATATTTCTTGTGTTTAGGTTTTACCGAAAGACTTGCTTTGTAATTGTGATCTATAATTTTAAATATAAACCCAAATTACTAATATTTACAGTTTATTTGTACTTTCACCGAGCAATGACGCGATAGTACTGTCTATAATTTTATTTGATGTGTCCATTATTGGTACTTTCAAGTAAAGTTTTCAAGATCGACGTTGGCAAGTTTACTAAGGTGAAGTTTTTATGATATTTGCACGTCTGACTTATCGCCCAGAGCTCACGCGCTGTTCTATATTACTCGTATGTTCCATTGACATTACTTAAATTCGTAGTTTTGTATCTGCATCGAGTTATTTTAATACTAACATATTTCACTATGCCCACTAACTGTAATAACTGTGTTGTTAGCCTAATTGACCGTGGTTGACCGAGTTTGAAATGTTTTCCTGATTTCATTTTATTATTCCGCCAAAAAACATCCTGTTGACCAGAGAACTAAATATCAGTGCCATTGTAGACGGGTGTTTCCCCATTGTTTTGCTTTATTCTATTTTGTGTTATAATTTATATCCAAAGATAAAGTCAGTTTTTTCACACGTGAAGTATGTATACCTGTGACAGACTTGAAGTGTATGTATATGCTTTTCTTACTCAATTATTATATCTCTTCGTATTGCGTACATTGCACTTGCGTAATAATAATCGGAATGTAAGTTTATATTCATATAATGATAATATACAAAAATATTGAAAGAAAGGTTTTCATTATTAGTAGGTTAAAAAAATTGTCACATTTTTTCATAGAGGAAGTGATATTTTCACTGCTAATGTAATAATTATAACATATTTATGTGTTAATGTATATGGTGAAAGAAGGTCACTTTATACTATAGTTTATATAAAAGTTACATAAAATTAGCCGAAGAGAACTATCAACATTTAAAGTAACAAAGCACTTTTGGTTCACGTCTGAGCCCAGTTAGCGGGTAATATTTGTATAGCTTAGTTCCCGAAGCAAATGGCAAGGATTAGTAGGACCGCAATTCACTAGACAGTTTTATTAAGGCTCTTCAGAAATAAGTAAATAAAACAAAGTATGCAATACGTTTAAGCACAGGTTTAAGGATTTGAAACAATAGTCATAAACATTGGAAACTTTTCCAAAATTGCTTTTTCTTGAAAGGCAACCGCTTAATAAGACAACTGAGGAAAAATACGTAGAATAATTATTTGTAAACAAACATTTATGCTCTCA
The DNA here is from genome assembly GCA_949752805.1 of Deilephila elpenor. Taxonomy (NCBI): domain Eukaryota; kingdom Metazoa; phylum Arthropoda; class Insecta; order Lepidoptera; family Sphingidae; genus Deilephila; species Deilephila elpenor. The sequence continues at coordinate 7,121,069 of OX457107.1, read as the reverse complement.
ATTACGAGTGCGTAACCGCATAAATGAATTATATTGTTTCATATTACGGCTTCGTATTTATTAATGTTGTCCTACCAATTACAGGTGTATAGCAAAATATGAACATTTTGTTTAGTGAAATATTTCGTATTGTTAATTGTTGTCAAACAAATATAACGATCCCTATTGAAGAATAATGTTCATGTTTCGTCTACTACTTCCCTGCGTCTTCAAAATAAAAAATATTTCAAAAATATATACATTTAGTACATTATCAAATAAATATATCCCGTCAGATTAATGATACTTTATAACAAAGCAGAATACAATAAGCAAAAAATTTGATAAGTAATATTGTTAATGATGTAAACAATAAATAACGGAATTCCCTCTGAGCCATGAGCCATAAATTGTAAATACGTATTGTATTAATCATGTTTGTTATAATATTATATGTTTGTAATTGCATATTTTTTCGTGTAAATATAAATCACAATATGTTTTTTTTTTCTTTAAGCAATAGAAATGTTTGAATGTATAATGATAAGCATCAATTTTTAAGACCTAAATACTTTAAGATACCCGAGGACTCGTAGTCAAGGAGGTACTTATTTACAATAAAAATCTACATGTTATGCCAGGTGTGGAAGCTTGTAATAGGATATTAGCTCGTAACGTATGATCTACGTCTAATATATCTTTAATCGTAATAATTGCGCTGATTTACATTGTATTTTCTAACAAGATATAGTTTTTCGAGTTCGTCGTGACTTTATTGTTACAAAACAAATAACTTATCTTTCCACCCCAGTCTAGTCTAGACGAAATAACATTAATATCCAGACTGATCTTCAATATGTTTTCTTTTTTGTTTTTCTTCGCTAGAATTGTCTACTATTTATCCTTATAAAAATACTTGGAAATTTACCAGCTATTTCTTTAATATAAACGTTAAAATAAACTTTGAATTGAACTATAATATGATGAATATTTTAGAATTAAACATTGATAATTTCAAGTTTTTGGCATTAATTTCATAATATATTTCTAAATAATATGTCAGATGTTAAAAAAAAATTAATATTAAACAATAAAATTGAATGTTATCCGCTTAAAATATCTCCACGGTTTTATTTAAAATAATTTATAAAAGTTGTTTGCGTTTCCTCAAAATAAATCATGTTTTAATTGGCCGGAGGGTGTAAACTTGGTTAAGAAATAGCAAAACAATTTGTCAACATGTTGCTCAAGCTGTCGTAGCACATTTAACCTTCAACAGACGCTTACCAAGTCCACGCTGCACTGGTCTTTTTTAGCGTGTGTCATTTGTTTTAAAGCTGTTATTATTGTGCACGTGAAAATTCGGACTGAGATTGCGCTTCTCTGCGTGTTCACTCGTCATGCGTTTAGGCAGTCACATTGTTATCAGTCACGCGATGTTGTGATCCTTATCAAGGACGTCTACAATATTTTACATTACTACGTATAATTTTACCGCAAGTCTAATGCTCGCTGTATTTATTTTGTGATTTGCGTTTTCAACTTCGCTACGTTGTGTTTAGAATATTTATGTGATAAATATTTCATGTCAAGAATTTAGAATGCGGTATAGAATATAATTCAAATGTTCATCAACCCTATTAGAATAATTTAGAAATTAATGCATAAAATTTTCGGTGTATGATTTCCTACAATTATTGCATCCCTGCCACGTTGTGAATTGCGAATTGTTATTGACGAGGTCATGGTACTGCACTCGAAACATGAAGTTGTTTACATATACTCATCGGTTTAATTGTGAAGTGGTTGTAATTGGGAAAAGATAATTGTTGATGTGACTTGTTTTGTATTCGAGTGGCTCTAGGAAAAAACACGCTAAGGTTTTCCCCGGCCAGCGTCAGATATTGAAACGATTAACTAAATGCGATAGGCATTTACCATGAACGACAAATACATTTGGTATTTTTGTTTTTAAGTAAGTATTTTAGTGCCTACAAAGTGTGTACCTTTTAAAAATAATTATTGTTTTAATGGCCAAAACTGAACCCTGTTGTGTTGGCCCATAAACATTATTATACTACAAACGAGGTTACAAGCATACGGCCCGCCTGGTGGTAAGCACTATGCCTATGGTCGTAAATGTGTCGTGTTTCGAGTTCTACTTGTGTATAAACGGTTTCCACTAGGCCGGCATAATTTTGTCGACCAGCAACATATGGTTATACTTCGCCGAGTATGTATGTCTACTTGGAATGTACAGCGCTTGTAATCAGGTGCATTGTATAAATTTTGCACTTCGAATATAAAAAAAAAATGCTTAAATAACAATAGAGATAATTCATAAAAATAGCGTTCACCCAGACTTTGAGGTTTACAATGAACGATTAAATCATAAACAGGAAATAGTTATTAAAATTATTACCTCAGTATTATAACTTTGTGAATGATTGAATCTTGAAATATATTTATGTATATAGCAAACACTACAATGGTAATAAAATTAAAATATTATTAACCACGTACGTTTAGTCCATAAACGATGATTTTAATTTCTTTGTACGTGTGGCATAAAACAATGTACTCTTGCGAGTTCACGGTCTCGGAAGTACACGAGGATCATAATCGTATAACATTGTATTTAACGTGCATTTGCAAAATGTGCTACTATATAACACGGCTGTATATCTGCTTGAAGAACATCAGAAGATCTTCTTCTAATAAGGCTCTATACTTGGCTTCTTAGTGTTTTTTCTAACATTATTTGAGGCTTAAAATGTTGCATCGCGTGCGGTGATAAATTTAAGATTAATTTATTTTGCGTTTTGTTTTAATTTTCTATGATATGTAAAGTCTACAATTCACAATACGCCAGCATGGTCAACTATGGCTTAAAATTGTCTATCGAAGTTTCGATTGTACTTGAGTCCATGCCCAGCATAGCACAGAATACTCACAGAAGTCAAGCTCCATACAAAGCGCGCTAAATTAACGCACACATAGACAGCGTTCACCGACACGAAATCTCATGGCGGCTCAAACCAGTGCGAGCGCGAGTTTCACGCTACCGCGTGAAGGCCACGTTGCATTGCGTCGAGCCGCGTGAGCCGAGTGGTTGGTCGCTCGCAAGGAATGTAGTGTTTTAATTGTATCATGTATGTTTCGTAAAATAAATGAATAAAAGTTATTACACTTGTATATAAAATTCCAAATTATAATAATTAAATATAAATGTCTTTAAAAAAGCAAATAATATGATAGAAAAACAATAAAAAAAATCTTCTATTAATGACATAGACATTCTCAACGACTATATAAATAAAATTAAAACTTATTTATTTTATTATTGCTTTTTATATATTTTATTTATTATTCATGTTTTACTCTCAACAATCAATCAAACGATACGAAAGCTATTATCCATGAGCCAGAGTTAACAACCTTAGCGCGACCGCCGAGCGTAGTGTGAGTGTAGCAACAAAAGTGAAGTACATACACAAGCTTGACTCCTGTTAGTATTGTGTGAGCATAGAGTGATGCAGTCCAGTACAGTTAATAATTGCAAGTGAATCAATTTTAAAAATCTTTCGTTAGTCTTATTCCTATTCAGTTGTATATTTACTGTGACGATATTATTTTGTTAAGAACATAATTTTCTTTAGGGACAATATGTTTGAGAATGTTTTAGTTTCAAACATCTCACGCCTGTAATATATTAGTATGCATGGTGTATATGCTTTTTACATACGTGCACTCATTCCATCTTTACATACACCACTTCAAGGATAGACGTTTGGCAGCATGCTATGTCTATTTTCGTATATTTAGAATATTTGTAAAATACGAGTATTATAAATGGTTTGTAATATTCGCTTGTCGTCATTCAATTTACTATATAAATTCATTTTTACCGTTTGTAAGATATTGTTACTCTGTTCGTTCTAACTTTTACCTTCAAGACAGTCTGGTTCCAGCCGGATTTGTTTAGATGCGCTCGTTTTGTATTTAATTCAGTGTAAGGTAATACTATTTTAGTAATCGTAATGAAAATTGTATGATTTGTTATGGAATATGAATGTTACATTACATAATCGTAATAATACAACCCACAATATTTTAATTAAATCACGGCAACTGAAAATTGGGTCTTTTAATTACGCCTAAGTATATAAAAAAGTGTGTGTGTGTACATGTAATATGTAACTTATACTTCTTTTTAAGATAAAAGTCAATTATTTTTACAATGTGTAATTCGCCACCATAATATGTAATTAAAAACCACATACACACATGTATATTTACGAATAAATATATTTTTTATGTTCGCTGTTATTTATTTCAATGCTTACTCTGATTTAGATTATCGCAAAGGGTCCCTCAGATATCGATTTTGAGACCATATGGACCTATAACAAAAAAGTACAAATGGCGACTATTTCCAATTCTGATTCAAATTTAGATTATCGGAACAAAGAGTCCCTCAGACATGGGATCAATAAAATAGAAAAAAAAAGACATTTTTATCACGAATTTTTACAATGGCGTATCACTGCCATTTTATCATAAATCACATTCATATTTATGATATTTTTTTATCTCCACTGATATAAAACACTTCATTGATTTGATCAGATTTATGAATATTTAAGAAACTACTTTGAATATAGTTACGAGTTGTCACGGATATTTGACAGACACTTGGCAGTTAACTTCATCATTACCCTAAGTCCTAAAAGAAGTATAACTTCAAAACATTATATTTGTTGCATTAGATAAAGAAAATATCACGATAACGGTATATTTTCGTGCAGCGCACATGTAATCGTTATTTGATGCAATTTTAACTTTTAGATAGTAAAAAGTCCCCCATTTATTAATAGATACGCGGCTTATCCACAGTAGAATCACAATTTTTGTAATGTATTATCGAGGAATCGGATTATATAGATGATTGGCATTCAGTGTAAATTTGCCATGGTATAATTAATGACAGGCTTGTAAAACTGCAAGCGCTACGTGGGACGTACGCCCACATGATGATCTGGTAAAGGTCGTAGGGGATTGTGGGATGCGGGCCACCTGCAACAGATCGCTCGTGTAACCTTTCCGAAGACCTATGTATCAGTAGTTCTGATCTTGTAGGTGGCGAAAATTGCTTTTCTTTGCTTTTAACCTTTTGACTTTTAACTCAAGTTGAGGTGTTATTAGTTAAATTTAGCTCCAAGACCTTTTGGGCTGAAAAATGTTATTTACAAATTCCAATTTGTGCAGATAAATACATACATACATTATCGTCACGCCTGTATCCCATAGGGGTAGGCAGAGACTATGGATCGCCACTTTGCTCGATCCTACTTTCGCTTCATCAACTTTCAGATTCATACAACTTAAAATATGTTTTTTTAACTATTGTCCTCGTATTTCAATGGCGATGTTTATTATAGTTTACTTTAAGCTTCGAACTTTAAGTAATATTCTCTATGTATTACATACGTCAGCGCATTAATCAAATAGACAGTATAAAATAAAGACGCCACGTCTATCTGCCGTGCTCGATAATATCAGAGACTACGAAGCTTAGGTTTATTTGGTTTTCCCCTTTAGATAAACTTATTTCCAAGGACGGTTTAGTTGTATAATTTGTATAATTCCGTGTAATTTTACGTAAAACTTATCAATTTATCGATAAAGTCCAGCCATCTTGGGAGATTTTAGCGTGCGTCAAGATAACCTCTGAGATTAAATAAAAACAATATAATAAACGAATGGCGGAGTTGTTACAAATGAAATTATATAAAAATAGTCTTATTTATGGTAACAGTTGTATGGTAAAACTGCATACATGTACTTTTTTGTTATAATAATCAAGGAAAATATTCGCCTGAAAATAGACATAAATATTGTTGTTGCCGTAATTATGTCACCGGTGCCAGGACAACAAATATTTTCAAACCGGCTTCAAAATTGTAATATAAGTGTATTAAAAGATTAGTTATCTATTTTTATTATAGTTTTGAAGTCGGTTTAAATTTTGTATTTTTTTTTCTTTTCACATCTCATTAGGTTCGTAATATTTACATACATAAGTACATACATCCCAGAAGGGCTAGGCAGAGGCGCCACCAGAACATCCACATTTCTTCTTGTATGTTCCGTCCCATGATGTAATAGGGGGCGAGCCTATCGCCATATCGGGCACAAATTCATGACTCCGGGCTGATAATGAATAGAAAAACCCAATATCACTTTGCCTGACCCGGGATTCGAACCCGAGACCTCAGCTTTGTAGTCATACTGTAGTACAACTACGCCACCGAGGCAGTGGCAATATTTGGAACTTTAATGTTGGAATCTGCTTGGATTAACAAGACAATATACAATTTTAGAAAACTCGTCATAGTGACCTACGAAAACGTGTTTATATGCCAGTTTATATCACCCCTATCTCTTTAGTGCACTCTAATTTAGATTCCACCTTACTTACCATCATTCCGGTTCATTGTAACCACTATATCGGGTCAAATATGCTATCCCATTACGTCATACAGTTTGACATAACTATAGTCAAGGGAAAAACAGAGACCATCTATCGGTTAAACTTGATACTACTGTCACATCCGCGTTTCATTGAACGCATGTGCCGAGCGGAAGGGGCCGTTAATCTCGACCTCATGACAGCTACGGCATCACTCAAGTGGAACCTACTTACATGACAGAGAATTTCCCACGTCCACTGACGACTGTGATGGGATCGGCCGACACTATTAATTTAATAATGTTTCGTTTATTTAGGGCTTCAATCAGTCAACCAGGCAGTGGTCAGCATTATTCGAAAATTCGATTTGATAATACCTTTTTTGACATACTGCAGTCAAATTGCTACTCCATAATTAAACATTACATATATGAATATAGAATAGTCTAAGTAGGCCTGATATACTAATTCTGAACTATTTCTTTCACGTTCATTAATATTCTTTAGGGATACACATAATATGCATAAAATGGAAAGTGCGCTGCAATTTTGAAAAGTACTGCTGTACTGAATTTAAATTAATGACAGTTTTTAATTCGAAAAGTGCCCATATCGTCACAGTTCACCGAGAAATTAAATATAATCACCTGATGTGCTTATACGAATGAGGGAAAGCGTATGGAATATTATCCGATAAATCAGTCTTATGTATTTTCTAAAACGAAGCTATTTTTTTTATACATTTACCGCCGCAAGTTTTGTTGTTTTGATATTGCTATGATACAGAATTAGCATTCACTTGTTCAGTATGGGCACGTATTAAAGTTGGAGATATGTATGTTTACAAGGCGAATAATTTTCAAGATAAGATAACGAACTAAATATGAAATAATCACTGTCAAGCATGAGTTTGGTTTGAAATAATCGTAATTCATAATATTACGTAACGATTACAATAATGTTCAAAGGGGAGGCAATATTGTTTGCGTCGACGCCGCCAAGGTCGGGTTCGTTGAACCTATTTACGTGTTTCAGAAGAGGCGCCACCGACGCGACTTGCGACCGAGCGCCCGAGCGCCCGCCCTCCTTACCGGTCTCACTTTGTTATTAACTACTTACTATTATTGTGTTGCAGTATTATCATATTCATGAGTCATGCCATCGCCTAATGGGATTCATTGAACTACATGACCATATCCAAATATTGATTGTTTTTTATCATTCTATGCTATCATGCGGCTAGTTCATGCCCACGACGCTTTTGATTCGTTTTTGTATGAGAAAGCTTTTACAGTCCGTTTACAAAACACAACATATTTTTAATCATAATTATCATTTTATCAGTGGTTACAGCAGCAATAAAGGTGAAAAACAACGTCATAGATGTAATACAAAGACGAAAACACAAACTGAAACAATAACACAATAATATTTGTATTCACGTTGCAAATTAAAAAGGTGTTAACGTACGCAAACGTACCATTTGACCTACGAAAATTATTCTAACTTTGACAATCGATTTGTTGAATAACAACATTTTATTATACACCAAACCTTTCTGTAATGTTTATATTCGGAATACGGTAATAAGTGATATCAAATTGTCACCAACAGTTTAGAGAAAAATACAAATTTTAAGTAGTTTATAATTACGAAGGCACGCAATACCGGACATTTTGAATTGTTCGTATTTTAGTTGATTCTTGGTAACCAATGTAGTTAATTTTTATCTTGAAAAATTACACATGGATTGGCGTACTATAAATACATTTTCTTCCATGAAGATTTAATTTAATTTACTGGATTACAAAACTAGAGGCTATACGAAAATAAGTTGCTATCGAATTAAATACATAGGAAAAAATATAGATTAGATAGATGTTTTATAGAAATGAATCTAAACGTTATAAAATTTTACTATTGCACATAATAACCTATCTATTTTAAAAATAATAGAATGTGTTTTCCTGTATAGATTAATTGTATCGGACTTTCTACTTTCGATAAAGCGTCAATAACAACGTTACGTCAATACTATGATATTTAACTAAATACACAGCTTAATTTATTGTCAAGTTTTAATATGATAATAGTAATATGTTTAAACTTAAATAACAAGTGCTTATTACATAGACTTGTGGCATTAATTTTAACGGCGATTTTTTAATAAGTTGTATAATATCTGGAATCGTGGATATCCCAAGCATAACGTAGTAACTTAACGTAGATATCCTATCGTAGTCTTTTATATTCTCTTTGAGCCCCAGCGCATGTCGGCTGTCTAAACTATTTTATACTATTTTTTTAATTATAATATTTTTATTTCTTCTTTATATTTATTATCATCTATACATATAATCATCATCATATACATCATATCATATTACATCATATCATACATATAATATCATCTATACATATAATCGTTAGCGAGCCGTTTTGTCCTGGGGTTGGGCGCCCCCAGATAAAGACCAGCCTTAGCCTGGCATGCGGGGCTCTGCCAGGCTCGACAGTTATTTTTCCCTTGCTACTCGTGGGAACGCTATGACCATCATTAATACTAATAATAAAAATTGTCAATATGGCGGCGACGCGGTTCGCCACCCGTCACGTCTCGTATCCCATGTTGGCGAAAAGCGGACTGAGGAGAGCCGCTTTGCTACTTTAAATGTTAGAGGAGGAATGGATGCAAAAATTAATGAGGTGTGTCAGATGATGAAAGAGAGAAAAATCGATGTTCTGTGTGTGAATGAGACTAAACGGAAGGAATGTGAGACCATCAGATATGGTTCCTACACAGCATACTGGTCTGGAGTGCCTAGTAGCGCCAGATGCAGTCAAGGTGTAGGTCTCATACTCTCTGAAAGAATGGCAAAATGTGTGAATGAATTTGAATGTGTGAATTCACGGCTAGTCTGGGTGAGATTGAAAGTGGGATTAACTCGTATCTTTGTCTTAGGGGTATACGCTCCGACGGACGCGGGTACAAGTTCATCTAAGAGTGCTTTGAAAGAACGAGAGGAATTTTGGGAAAAAGTGAGAGATGTGCTGCAAATTCGTAACCCAAATGAAAGATTAATTTTGCTAGGGGATTTTAATGGTTGGGTAGGAGTGAAACGTAAAGGATATGAAAGGGTACTGGGCGCGTTTGGTGATAAGAGAGTGAATGCTAATGGAAGAAGTCTGCTTGAGATATGTGTGGAAATGGGTTTATGCGTGACAAACACGATGTTTGCACACAAAACGATCCACACATACACCTGGGAAAATGCTACGATGAAAAGTATGATTGATTTTGTGATAGTAGACGAAAGATTGAAGAAGAATGTTATGGACACTAGATCATTCCGTGGAACGGGTCTTGACACTGACCATTTTTTGGTCGTGTGTCGAATAAAAGACCTGTTTAAAAAGTGGCGTAGCCGCTTCCCTGAACAGTCTAGTGTGTTAGAGAGGATAAAAGTGGAAAATTTGCAAGGGGATGTAAGAGGGAAGTACGAAACAATATTAAATGAAAAGTTTGAAGGTTTGGATGAGGTTTGCGAGGTAGAAGAAGTATGGAATAAGTTTAAAAAGGTAGTTGTTAGTGCCGCAATTAAAACTTGCGGAGTGAGTAAAAGGAAAATATATAAAGAGATGAAGAATGCTTGGTGGGACAAGGATGTGCAAAATGTAGTTAGTGAGAAGAAGAAAGCATGGAGAGACTGGTTAGCTATAAGATCTGATCAAAGAATGCTAAAGGCAAGTGAAGAAGATGTATACAAGGCAAACTTGGAATATAAGAGAATAAAAGGTGTGGTGAAAATGGTGGTAAAAAAGAAGAAGGATGAAGAAAGAGATGTATTTGACGAACGATTGAATCATAATTTTCAGAAAAACATTAAGTTTTTCTGGAAAACAATAAAAAGTGTCCGGGGTAAGTTAAGTACCTCGGAACTTAGCAGTGTGAGGGATAAGAATGGACAACTTGTGAGTGGGGAAGAATGTGTGCTGAAAAGATGGAAGGAATACTTTGAAGGGCTATTTGAGAAAGAGGGAACACAGCAGTTTGCAGTCACGGATGAAAGTGAAGAAAACGAGGATAAGATTGATGTGGTGGAAGTAGTGAAAGCGTTGAAAAGTATGAAAATGGGCAAGGCTGCTGGGTATGATAGAGTATCAGTCGAAATGCTGAAGGCTGGACAGGGGGTGATGGCACGCCTGCTTTGTCATCTCTTGAATTTGTGTTGGACGAATGGTGTTGTGCCGACAGATTGGTGCAACGCCGTTATTGTTCCTTTATACAAGGGCAAGGGATCGAAGCAGGAATGTCACAACTACCGAGGTATCAGCCTACTGAGTGTTGTCGGTAATTTGTATGCTAAGGTATTGATTGAGCGAGTTGTGAAAGAGACGAATGACAAGATATGGGATGTGCAAGCGGGATTTAGGAAGGGTATGGGATGCACGGATCAGGTATTTTCTCTACGAAGTGTTGCTGAGAAGAACTTAGCAAAAGGACAAAAAGTCTTCTGCGCCTTCGTAGATTTAGAAAAGGCCTATGATAGAGTGATGAGGAATGAGTTGTGGGCAGCACTGTCCAAGTTTGGATTGAGCAACAACCTGATTCGAGCACTGCAGTCCCTTTATAAGAACTCCAGTGCTTGTGTTAGGATAAACGGAGCCTACACTGATTGGTTTGGCATTGATAAGGGTGTCAGACAGGGATGTGTAGCGTCTCCGTGGTTGTTCAACCTTTTCATGGACGGTTGCCTAAAAGATCTGAAAGATAGTGAATATGGGATCAGAATGAATGAGTTGTCACTAAAATGTCTCCTCTACGCTGACGATCAAGTTATACTTGCATCTTCAGAGGAGGAGTTACAAAAAATGGTGACAATTATGCATGAAGCTTTTGAGAGAAAACAAATGAAAATAAATGTGAGTAAGACGAAAGTTATGGTATTTGAAAGGGAAGAAGATATGACAAAGTGCGATATTATGATAGGTAATGAGCGAGTAGAACAAGTGAATGAATTTGTATATTTGGGCTGTGTATTTACAAGTGATGGAAAACATGACAGTGATATCGAAAGACGAGTGAATGCAGGAAATCGAGTGAATGGTGCGCTACACTCTTTTATGGGAAGTCGGAAGGTCTCTAAAAAGGCTCGACTGGCTGTCCATGGGGGAGTGTTAGTGCCTACGCTCATGTATGGTAGTGAAAGCTGGGTATGGCAGAAGAAGCATGAAAGTAAAATTAGAGCAGTAGAGATGAGATCGTTAAGGGGAATGTGTGGTGTGAGTTTGCGTGACAGAGTGCGGAATAGCGTGGTGATGAAAACTTGTGGAATGAAAGAGGATGTAGTGACAAGAATTGACAAAGGCATGTTACGATGGTTTGGTCATGTAGAGAGGATGGATGAAAGGAGAATAACTAAGCAAATATACAAGGCGAGTGTGGATGGAAGAGTCGGTAGGGGTCGACCTCATCGAACTTACACCATCCAAATCGGTGACATCCTCAAGAAGGGTCAGGTCAAAAGTACCCTGAACCGACGAGAATGCATGAAGAGAATGATGAAAGTGGATGAAGCGAAAGTTGTATGTCAGGATCGAGCAAAGTGGCGATCCATAGTCTCTGCCTACCCCTATGGGATACAGGCGTGATGATTATGTATGTATGTATGTATACATATAATAAAAATGTAAATGGTCGATGTCTGTACATGGAAGATATCTAAGAAATTTCAACGCGGGGGGTCTTTATAACAGCAACAGAATCCAAAACAATTTTTTTTAGAATTTTTGTCTGTCTGTCTGTCTGTCTGTCTGTCTGTATGTTTGCTTGCGCATCACGCGAAAACTACTGCACCAAATGAGATGCGGTTTTCACAGTTGTATTGCTGTATGTTCAACTTAAAAACTGGTATATGTTGCATTTGCATACAGGGTGTTTCTTTTTGTTTGCTTGCACAATACTCATAAACTACCGCACCAAATGAGATGCGGTTTTCACAGTTATATTGCTGCAGGTTCAACTTCAAAACTGGTATATATTTCATTTACATACAGGATAATTCTTTTTGTTTGCTTGCACATTACTCAAAAACTACCATACGAAATGAGATGCAGTTTTCACAGTAATAATGGTGCACGTCAAATTTGAAAACTGGTATATATTTTATTTATAGATGGGGTGTTTCTTTTTATTTACTTGCGCATAACGCAAAAACTACAAGACGAAATTAGATGCGGTTTCACAGTTAAATTGGTACAAGTCCAACTTAAAAACTGATAAATGTCTTATTTACATACAGGGTGTTTCTTTGTATTATGGAAGATAAATGAGGAAAACTAATATTCCCCATATTAACACTGGATTAACACTTAGGCTACATTTTATCCAGATAAATTAAGTGTTCCCGTGGGATGAGGACGGAAATCCGATATATTTGTTACTTTTTATACTCAAAGGGATGCGATGGGCGTGGATTACATACCTTGAGTGAGAATGAGATAGGATGGGCGGGATATAACGGGACGGGATGAGAAATACCAAATAATCTATACATGTATATTTTTTTAAACAAAGTTAATCACGCAGACGAAGTTAGCGGGCAGAAGCTAGTACATATAATAAAAATGAAATGGTCAATGTCTGTACATGGAAGATATATAAGAAATTTTAACGCGAGGGGTCTTTATAACAGCAACAGAAGCCAAAACAATTTTTTTTAGAATTTTTGTCTGTCTGTTTGTCTGTTTGTATGTTTGCTTGCGCATCACGCAAAATCTAATGCACCAAATGAGATGCGGTTTTCACAGTTGTATTACTACAGGTTCAACTTAAAAACTGGTATATGTTGCATTTACATACAGGGTGTTTCTTTTTGTTTGCTTCCACATTACTCAAAAACTACCGCACCAAATGAGATGCAGTTTTCACAGTTATATTGCTACAGGTACAACTTGAAAACTTATATATATTTAATTTACATACAGGGTGTTTTTTTTTGTTTGCTTGCACATTACTCTAAAACTACCGCACGAAATGAGATGCAGTTTTCACAGTTATGTTGGTGCAGGTCCAACTTGAAAACTGGTATATATTTCATTTACATACAGGATGTTTCTTTGTATGATGGAAGATAAATGAGAAAAACTAATAGGGGGATCTGTATTAACATAATAAAAATAATGATTTTTTGAATTTTTGTATGTTTGACTGTGCGGTTGTGCGTGATGGACTCGGTAACCACTTAACGGATTTAGATGAAGTTTGGTATGGTAGTAGCTGACACCCTGGATTAACACTTAGGTTACTTTTCTCCCGAAAAATTAAGTGTTCCCGTGGGATGAGGAAGGTATTCTGATATATTTGTTACTTTTTATACTCAAAGGGATGGGATGGGACTAGATTACATGCCTTGAGTGAGAATGAGACGGGACGGGACGGGACGGGATGAGAAATACCAAATAAAGTTAATCACGCTGACGAAGTTTGCGGGCAGAAGCTAGTATATATATATATTTGTAGAATATGTCAAATAAAATCACATTAAAAATATCTATATGATATGGCGGTCCCATCACTTTATTTTAAGTAGGAGAATACAATATACTGCTTATGACAGGCAAAGAACTGCATTTAATTTGTTTGTAAAGCGGTTTCGTAGAACAATTACATTGAATTAGACAAGTGTTCCGAATGCAAAGCGGAGGACGCCACGGGCGCCGCGCCCGTGTAAGGTGACACTGGTTCTCGCGAGTGTCGCTCGATGTACTTGTCTTAACCTCCGCTATTATTCTTCTGTCTGAAACGCCTTTTGTTCGAGCTAATAATAAGGCATACATGCTATATATTTAGCAACTCCTCTTACTTTTATACATATAAGTATTCCACAAGTATGACCAACACATACTTTTACGAATGAGTCAATGTGACGGGGAAGTGGTCTAACAGTAAATTGTAGTTCGATAAACTGTGGTTTATGTGACCACATTAACTCTACACTTTTTAAAAGTGTCACACAATAGAAAATTCTATATTATTGGAAACCAGAAAAATAATGCGTTTGAGCTGTCCTAATACTAAGGTCTGGAATGGCAGCATGATATAAAATATAAAATATCTGATTTTTTCCCCACATGTGTACATAACAACGCAAATGATCAAGCGCGGCGCATATTTGGATAAATCTTGGACCAACTTACCATGCCGGTGACTGACCCTTACCGGTTACTCACATCTGTCGCAAAAAATACCGGGAAATAACTGCCGTATCTTATTAGTTATTTGTAGTTACTTCGGCCATCATGTGACTAGCCTGTGATATAATACGTATTGTTCTTGGCGCGTTAGCGTATGTCAATCGACAAGGTGTTTTTTGCAACCACTGCTGTATTGAATTTTTAGTATTTTTAGCATCAGTAAAATAACATCCACACGTATCTACAAATCTTAGTGTGTAGGCCGAGAGGGTTGTGCTAGTGAACAAAATTTTTTTTTTAGTCGAAATGTATACTTAATAATTAATATATTTTTACTTGTAGAGAGACGCCCAACTCTACTTTCAGTTGCAACATTTTACTTTCGGCTTTCGCAGTACCTGTAACTTTAGTATGATTATTATTATGCTGCATACAATAAACGTTGGTAGTAGCTGCTACAATTAATTCTACATCTATATTATCCACAAGATATTTCTTTAGACTTCACATCAAATGCAAAAAGTCTATAATCACAGCCTTTTATTTTTACGACAAATATACAAATTGAACTAACCGTACATATAAGGCCGTCCAAAGTGCACATTTTTTTACTAAATAAAAGGCAATTTTATCAGTGAAAAAGTACACCTACGATTTATTCATATCTTTGTTGATATGTAGGCTATATATTTAGGTATCACATGTGTACTGCCGCTTGTTATTTAGTGAAGTACACATTGGTTTACGCGCCAGATCGTCATTGGTGGACGAGTTGCAAGCGGCCGGGTATTTCCGGTTGTGTGTAATGTGTTTGTGTCGGCAAGGAGCGGAGTCCAGCAGAATATTCTCGGATTTGTTTGCCCTGAGTTATGCGCCGTGTTTACTGTTTATGATGATTCGTAAAAGTCAACGGTTCGTACATGAAAAGAATCAAAACATTTTGTACGTACTGTGAACTTTGTAACGGAGGAAACCGCCGTAAATACCAATAAAGTTTTGTTTACAAAAATATTTGAAGTAAGGTGTAATGTAAATAAATATGTTTACGTTGGTACGGCATGTTATTTGTTGTTTATTTTAAATTTAGATTGTTGATGTGCATTAATATTAATAGTAAACAATGTCGTTTTGTTGTAGATAGGGTTTAATTTTAAAATAATATGGATTACTGTACCGGTAGAAGCGCTAACATTATATTAACGATAATTTAAAATTATTCTGATAATTAGATACTTATCATCATATTATATATTATGTGAGATTATTGGAAAACATATTTAACTACTAGGTACCTAAATGCAACACAAAAGACCACGTATGAGTTGGTCGTTGTTTGCATGATTTCTTGAAAGTAATGTGCAACCTTTAAAATGTGTCCGTGACATTGTTATAAAATGTCACGTAGTTAAAAATATGAAATAAGCTTTGTGCGTACATATGCGTACCAGTATTCATGTTACAACACTTGTCCTGTTATCACAACGCGATTCAAAATGACCTTTCAAAATAAAACAGTTGGAGCGTGAGTAACATATGATGCCGTCGTGCTATGTATACAAACACGACCTTCCGATTATAGGTTATCTTATATTTACAGATATAATCACTATCATAAACATTGAATGAATGAAAAGTGTGCGTCGGTTAGATTCGCCCGGCAGGCGGCATGTGATATTGTTTACAGTGAACCGAATTCCTGGAACGAAACATAGTAGTGTATATTGTACTAGGCTGTTCTATTATTAGTCAGTGATGAGGCATGTGATGGATGGATGACGCGGCAGCCGGCACCGCGACGACGCCGACGCCGCCGGCGCGCCAATGCACAGCTTTGGCTCGGCGCCTGGCGTCGCATGCTTCTGTATCGCGACTCCTCCATTGCGATGATCACGAGCATACCCGACTATACGTACACACTACACACGTACACCTAGTCATTTAGCACAGTTATGCGGTATAAATGTACCTCACTCAATGTGACGTCCGCTTAACGTACCAATGATGTAATTTTATGCTGTTCTCGTGATTCTGAATGAATTCTATTTTTAAATGGAAACGGCAAGGTAGCTGTGATGTAATACACGATGATAGCATTGTCATGAGCCATCCTCCGCCAGCTAACGTTAATGATTGATATTGAATAGAGATAAAAATATATACTTTACGAGGTTGCGGGAAGTTATTGGCGGTGGTGGATCTTGCATTGATCGTTTTCTGATGCACACGTTTCGTATTTTCTAGAATATCATAATATGAGCAATGTGAACTAATTATATTTAACATCGACTTCGGAGTAACTAACTTTGCAACTACCTAGAGGTTCATTTTTGTCCTGTTTAACGATAAACACGGAATCACCTGTATTAACTATATAAATAGCTTGCCACCTATGTCTACTCATTTTGCCCTACGAATGAGTAAGTAATTACCCATTGCTCCAAGATGGGGTGACGAACACGGCAATAATCTTGCTTAGATTAGCAAGTCAAGATCGCTTGATTTATAATTCGTGAAGGGTGTATTCCATTTTTAATAAATTGATTCTTGTTTAGCGGTATGCTAAATATATTTTCAGCAATACGTGATCTATTATAATAAAACCTTCGATCGTGCTAAGTAGTTATGCAATATTCAAACGTAACAGACGCAAAAAAATCGACGTCATTATTGTAAACCTATTGAATCTGTCGTATGTCTACGCTACTACGAGTATTTGTGACCTGCCCTGAAGTTTACGAGTATTCCACAAATAAACGACTTCCGTTGTTCGATTCCTGTAACGTTCGAACGTTAATCCAATTGAGCGGAAATTATTCTGTGACCTCAATAGAGAGGTATTCGATGTGTTCTCTGTTTACGTGTTATTGCAACTAATCTTTCTTTTACGCTTTTATATTGCTTGCTGTGTCTTCCAGTCCGCATCCTAAGCTTTTTACTTCATGCCATTTGTAATTTTCCGTTGTGTTTCCATTATTTTTATTTCTGTTGGAAAAATATAATTAAATTTTAAATATGATAAACAATATATTAGGTAAACTCACATTTGTTCTCTTAGTTACGCTGTAAAGAAGCTATTTACCAAGATACATTAATTAATAATGTTATTTAACAGTGTTTGTAAATCCTAGTTTTCGTCATACATATGGAAAGTGTTGTGTGCTACAGCACCACGTGATGGTAATGATTTAACGCAGGGTCGGGTTAAATACGTCGAGACAGTGGCGCAGGGCAGGACTGATTTGGTCACCTCTGTTTCTACCCACGCGCCTTGTGATTCATTCGCTTGGCCGCGCAACGGTAAACATTACCCTAATTACATTACCAGTGTAATGCAAATATACCCGGCTGTATCTGAACAATACTACAGCTAAATTAGACAAACGCACTACCGCTTCACATGACAGGATATTTGGTAACAAGGAAACTAACTACGTTTCAAATTATAAATTACTGCTAAAGCAGAGAAATGTTACAAAATATAAGCGTAACAATTATTTCTACCATTGTAATCAAAAAAACAATATACATATGTGATAGGCTTCATTGAATTATTGCTAGTGAGTAAGAGCAAACCATATAATTAATTACATGAGAACGACGACAGCTGTACTGTTTCTATAATTATTGTGTCAATTCTTGTTTTACCCTTGTGCCAGTGTTGTCGTGTTACGTAAAACAATCCAGTATTAGTTTGTTATTCAGTTTCAGTGTGGAAATAAATGCCAGATGAGAGAAACTGTAAGCAATGCTTGTAAGCTTGTAGGCGGTTGACAACATCGGATGAAGCAAGTCGCGCTAACGAACATGGTTGCATTTGACTAATTGTAATATTCATTTTGATGTAATAGAAAGCAGAGAACACTTGTAGATCACTAGCTTATTTTATTATGTTGTTCCCAAAATGATTGTTGTAGTATAGGAAAATAATTTGACTCGTTAATAGTCCCCAGGTTTTGTCGTAATTGGAGTGCATAATACGTATGAATTAATTGTTTTAGTCTCTAGAAACTCGGGATAAATTAGTACGTAATAGAAGAGATGTGACGCGTTATTTATATATTGCATGTTTATGATACAAATGTAAGCGGACTTATTATTTAAACGTTTTGCATGGAGCACAATGAAATTGTTTAAACTTAGTTGCGTCAATGTGAACAATTCATGTTGTAATCACTGTTATCCATTCTTGTCGCACAATGGAATAAATATGAATGTAGAATATGACGTACAGCTTCCTTATTGACAACACTTTCGTTAATGGCATCCGTTTGCGAAGTTTTCATACATTCTTTCATTGTGGAAAATGCATATGAAAACACAGCTGTGAAAGTTTACAATAACATCGGTGTGGACCGAATGTTTTGCTATTTAATTATACCACACCCACTTGAAATAAAACACGACACGTACAAAAATAACGCGACTACATCGATAATAACAATGAAATACTTTCGGCGGTCACCATAGCAACACCCGCTTCAATGTTTATATAGTTGCTTTTCTATACTCGAGTAATGAAATAATATAGAAGGGTCTAAACAGATGTATTGAGTATTATTCTGTAAGTGCAGTAGTTAATCAATATATTTAAAAAATATGTTTGCATATAGGTGGTAGTTATTGTGAAATGCTTTTTGCCAATTGTATTCAACTTGCGACCTCCACAAAGAGTAAACTCACGCAGTAGTAAGATAACCGACGTTCACCGGACGAGTGAAAACTTGGATTTATATAATTGCAATAAAACGTGTTCTCGCTCTGGTATGTTGCCCTTCACTGGAATATTTAACATTCCTGCCGTAGCAAGACACACATGACGTACAAATATGTAAGGAATTCTAAATGAATGGCTACATGCAAATTCTGTTGGTTCTCTAATATCGGCTCGTTGTAGATACGATTGCGGAGATAAAGTTGTATTTACTACATATATTTCAGCGTGTGTGTGTCAGTGTTGCGTGTTTGCGTTTATTTCTACGTGCGATTTGGTGTCGAGTCCGCATTTAGCCGCAACATGAGCCGCCAGCATGCACACTACTCAGCCGCCATGTCCATGCACCGCGCCAACATTATGTTGCGATGCCTCACCCTCGTATTTTCCAATATAGATTTTTTAAAGTAATCCTCAGAGTCTTAGTAAAGAAATGTCTATTTTTTTTAATACCATAATTCCCACGCGCACCCAAAATAGTTGATTCAAAATTAGTCATCAGCTGTTTATTATATATTTTCTACCACTGAAAGAATCTAAGCCTGCACGGAGAAAATGAAAGTTATATACGTAATTAATACAACTTTGAAACATGTGATAAAGAGAAGAATTTATTTTACAAATTGGATCCCTATATTGCCAAAAATAATTCCCAGGATAGTTCGAAAGATATTAATCAAAGAGAATATAAAACACTACGTTAAGAGACGGGACTCCATAGAAAATATTTTTATCCATTTGCATGGCATTCTATTACCAACATTAGGCAGTAACGTCTGTTATTATGTCAAAAGTCAAAGGTGCCAACCCAACAGAGCAAATAGTGCTAGACTGGGTGCAGTGCGCCTGCTTTTATCGATATCGATAAAATGTACGGAATCTAAATGAAGGCTCCCTTTATATTTTTTAAAATTAAATTGTTATGGGTTACTAGACTCCACATTATAAGCACAAAATTGCACATTGGAGACAGTCAATACAATGTTATGCTTAAATGTAGACCCGAAATTAAATAAAAACAACTGTTGATAAATGTTCTTTTATTTTTTAATTCTCTGAGTATAAACAAATATATTGTTTGAAAAGAATCTGTCAAAAAGCAATTTATTTTGCAATGCCTTGTTGCTGCGCCTTTTTGTTACTATCAGCAGTTGGTTCCTCAGCCTGTGCGAACGATAGATTTAAGTTTATTGATGGTACTGCAGATTTCTTAAGTCGATTTTGTTTCCTATTAAAAGATGTCATCTCAAAGTGGTTTCCACATGTATATTTTAAAGTATGTAGTTTTTCAATAGGAACATAATATATGAAATCTTATTTACGCACAACTTTTACCCGCTGCAAGAATCTGAAACAATAAAGAATAAAACAGATCTCTTTTTATCAAAGACTAGCTTCTGCCCGCTAACTTCGTCTGCGTGATTAACTTTGTTTAAAAAAATATGCATGTATAGATTATTTGGTATTTCTCATCCCGTCCCGTCCCGTCCCGTTATATCCCGCCCGTCCTATCTCATTCTTACTCAAGGTATGTAATCAACGCCCATCGCATCCCTTTGAGTATAAAAAGTAACAAATATATCGGATTTCCGTCCTCATCCCACGGGAACACTTAATTTATCTGGATAAAATGTAGCCTAAGTGTTAATCCAGTGTTAATATGGGGAATATGAGTTTTTCTCATTTATCTTCCATAATACAAAGAAACACCCTGTATGTAAATAAGACATTTACCAGTTTTTAAGTTGGACTTGTACCTATATAACTGTGAAACCGCATCTCATATCGTATGGTAGTTTTTGAGTAATGTGCAAGCAAACAAAAAGAAACACCCTGTATGTCAATGCAACATATACCAGTTTTTAAGTTGAACCTGCAGCAATATAATTGTGAAAACCGCATCTCATTTGGTGCGGTAGTTTATGAGTAATGTGCAAGCAAACAAAAAGAAACATCCTGTATGCAAATGCAACATATACCAGTTTTTAAGTTGAACCTGCAGCAATACAACTGTGAAAACCGCATCTCATTTGGTGCAGTAGTTTTTGCGTGATGCGCAAGCAAACATACAGACAGACAGACAGACAGACAGACAGACAGACAAAAATTCTAAAAAAAATTGTTTTGGATTCTGTTGCTGTTATAAAGACCCCCCGCGTTGAAATTTCTTAAATATCTTCCATGTACAGACATCGACCATTTACATTTTTATTATATTCAAAGATATAGGCATAGGCTAGGGTAGGCACCACAAACAGATATTCAAGAAAAAAAATGAAAATATGTAATTTTTTTGGTGAGATTTTATTTTGGCTGTTGATTATAAATAATAATGACTTGCCAAAACGGTTCGGCAAGGAGATAACTACAAATCTTTGATATTTTTTAAAATAAATTATTTTTTCATAGTTATCGATAATCATAGTATATACATCACTAGTTTAAAAATTACTATTAGTAAACCAAATTAAATTTTCATATTTGGGCTGTATACAGCCTGCTGCCCCGACATAGGAGTAAATAATAAGTAGATAATTTGCTTACCTAGCTTTATTCAAAGGAAATTTAGCCATAAACTTCCTTTTTTCTTCATTTTTCCGACTAACACGATCTCCACAAACACATATTATAAATCGTCTTTTCGGTGGCCTTTAATAAATAATAAATAAATAAATGCACCCAACAGTCACATTTTACAAAATTGTATTCACTTCACTGAAACTCACCTGAAATACGGAGGCGTATTAGCATGGCAAAATCTGCAATGACCCAGTTGAGCAAAATTTGGAGGGACCGTAACATAACCCACCGGACTAAAATACACCTGGTCCGCAGCCTCGTTTTCTCCATTGCTCTCTACAGTGCAGAGACGTGGACTTTCAAAGCCGCAGATAGGCAGAGAATCGACGCTTTTGAGATGTGGTGCTGGCGTCACATGCTGCGAGTACCATGGACGGCCCACCGCACCAATATATCTATTCTAAAGCAACTTAAGATAGAAAACACTCAACGTCTATCCACAACCTGCCTACAACGAATATTGCGGTATTTTGGCCATATTGCACGCAGGGACACCAGCAATTTAGAACGTCTAATGGTGACTGGTAAAATCGAAGGGAAAAGACCTAGAGGTAGAAGTTCCAAAAGATGGTCGGACCAAATATCTGAGGAACTAAAAATACCTGTCAGCGACGCACTCCATCAAGCTACAGATCGAAACCGATGGAGACAACTGGTTGACGGAATCAAACGGAGTCACGATCCTCAGCAGTGAGGGAACGATTTAGAGAGAGATTCACTTCACACTACTTTCAGTATTAAATTAACTAAAAATTGTTTATAATTAATGTGGAAAAAACACAATCTCGCACGGGGACAACTGACAAGTGTTGACAGCTGCACTCAGAAGGAGAAAGTACACCAAAGGAATGCAATAGCAATAATCCGCCATTATTTGCCATGCAAATTCCATAGAAAAGATTTTTTGTTCTTAGTTTCATCAGACTGATATTAATATTGAAATATACAATTGACACCTGATGACATGATTGATATTATTAATCTCATAGAAAACTGTTGGAATCTTAACAATATCAATATAAGTGGTGAAATATCGCCTTTTGAAATTAATTGTGGTAATATTACAGTTTTTTTTATTGCCATGAATGGCAGGACGGGCATGTCATTCGCCTAATAGTAAGCAATAGGACCACTCATGAACAGTCGCAAAATCTAACAACACCATGAATTACAGGGCAATGCTTGGCATTCCACGGCGGTCGCCGTCCTGAGACATAAGATGTTATGTCTCATTACGTCCAGTAGTAACTATTGGCTACAATGTCCTTTAAACCGGAACACAACAGTGTATTTAAACTGCTGTTTGGCAGGAGAAATAGACATTGTGGTGGTACCTACCCAGGCGGCCTCGCACATTTGAGAGACCTACCACCAGTGACTATTTAAAATAATCAGCAGCGGAGCATACAGTAAAATTTCATCATGGAATATTTTGTTTGGTATGTAGTTGTGTGCCGTGACCAATGGTGAGAGACGGGCACCTCAATGAAAAATATAAATAAAACACCCAGACGCCGCGCCCTGCTGATCCGTTTTTATTCTGAGAACTGAAACGAATGGATCATTACTACCATAATTTTTAACGATCCCCTATTGAAAAAAAGTTTTAATTTGAAAACTTCTATCATACCTACACAAGCACACCTTTGTAGGAAAATGTTGAAATTGCACATATATGTCCACGGCGCGGCATGTTATTCTTGTATGCGCTCGCGATATTGTCACGAGCAAACAATTTGTTTTGTAAACATTTCATTGTAAATCTAAGTCGAATATGACTAAGGTTAAACGTGTGCAGCGGCGAGCGCATTGCCCTTGCATCTTCCACGTGCAAATTTTACGTCATTGTTTCCATTTTAAACCAGTTCACGACGATAATGGAAAATTTCATTAGTTTTTCGTGCTTGACAATATTGTTCCTTGTCACTGATAAGAGCATAATGTGTATGTAGCACGCGCCGCATTTTGTGTTTCTTGGCGTTATCTACTTGTGCAATAGCCAAGCAACATTGGAGAACGTTATGTAATTGGAGACCAGATTAATGGCTTTTGTAGTAGTGTAAATAATCGATAGTGTGTCGTGCAAGTTTTGCACTCTTATCACCCTACACGTGCTGAAGTTTACTACGGTACTACACTTGCGTTTTTATCGATGGAACTTTTTATGTACATGCGATTTTAATCGCACGAGTTGAATTCTCACACGTCACGTTCAATATGTGGGCAGTTTATTGGTTAGTTACTATTCTATTATTATTTTATTGTATTATTGTATCCGCTTCCCGCCCGCATAGGTTCAATCGAGCGAGGGATTTTGTAGCATAAGTTTCCAGAGGGGATGTTGATTTATGATAAAATGTGCTCGGTTTGCGTAATCAAAATGAAATAAAATATCATAACAACGATTTACAACAATCCGTACATGAAAGAATTGTAACGAAAATGTTGTTTGTGTACACAAGACGCAATTGCAAGAAACCAGTTCCAAACTTGTATTTACGGTGGTACTCAGTGAAAGTAACGAGCCGCGTACACGCTGGTTTGTACGCCGAAGAGAGATGCTGACATACAAATTCATATTTAAATATAAATCACTTAAGATACCGCCGGATGTGTGTTCTCGAGCTGGGTTCACCCAAGGTGAGCAGACGGCGAGGCGGCGAGACGCACGACGACCTTTATCTACTCTCGACTTACTGGTTTCTAAATTAAATCACGTCTTTGATAGTGGCTGGGGAAATTCAATACCGTCTCAACAACACAATCAACATTCATAAAGACTGGACCAGATTTAATACCACGCAGACATTGGGTGCAAAATAATTACGACAGCCTTTCGTACTTCGCGTTGTGTGGAGCTCCTTGAGAAGCTTACACCACGCCTCCGTCTGAGCTCACTATGAAAGGACTCTATTTATGACTAGTCGATTTATTGTTCTCTTTAGTCATTAACAATACCAGTTTATTTCAAATGCCATGTTAAAACTGTTTATTATTCGCCAGACGTGTCTCTCCCCTAAATTGCGCCACTATATACCAGTGGGGTGAAATAATTGTTTCGTTCTTTGAATTACATCGCAGAATTATTGTTGGGTATCCAAGAGACGTATATAAAAAAATATACGACTTCAATATAGCTGTTAAGACTTTCACATTTTTCAATTGCGCGTCATTGATTTTTACGTCATTTTTCGATTTCATGTAGAAGATTTTTTATTTTTGCTATGCATTGCGATGTAAGCTTATATCGCTGTAATATATGTACCAGACGAAACACGAACCCAGCTCCAATAAGAATAAAAATTGTTATTCTAACTCGAGAGTGAGTGTGTGCGTGTGTATTTGAATGCCAGACGGTCGCTCTTGCATCTTGTCTGGAACGTCCCTAGGTAGGGGAAAGGACGAAATTAAAGTATTTAGCGACCGCGCCGGAGGGTTGGCAGGGCGAGGGCAATGGCGCCGCCCGCGACTCAGACGTGGGTGAATGTACTCTCCAGCCACACAATATTGCGCACGCCGTGCATCATACGCTTTACGTACGTGTCTGTACCCGAGTCCCGAACAAATAAAACAGATCGCTGGCTAACTAAACTACACTCTACTCTCTACTACACACTTCCCATAGTGCTGATGTAATCGCATGCCTTACAGATATTTTATTTTATATATTATGGTAATTATAACATATTATTTATAGCTACCGAATGGGGTGAATTGAAATTATGTCAATTTAACCCATCGAAGATACAAGTTAGCGCGTTCTCTGCGAAAAGGGTTCCCTTTGTCATGGCGCCGCAATTCCAAGGAATTACTCTCCAAAGAAATATCGTGCAAAGTTAAGTTTAGGAGTAATCTGGAGGACAATGTCAGACTGGCGAGCAACAAGTTGGGGATCCTGAACAGAGCTAAGCGGTACTTCACGTCGGGTTGGACGCACATAGCTTGGCGTTCTACAAAACGGAGATCCGGCCCCACGTGGAGTACTGCTCTCACCTCTGGACAGGTGCCCCAAAATACCAGCTTGACCCACTGAACTCCTTAGAGCGACGAGCTCATCGAATAGTCGATAATCCCAATCTCATGGACACACTAGAGTTAGGACTGAGTCTCTCTATGTGTTCTGTTGTCTGTTCCACGGAGAGTGCTCCGAGGAATCGTTTGAGATGGTACCACCGTCGCCTTTTACCATCGCACCACCCGTCGCAGTGAGTAGAGTTCATTCCTACCACCTGGAAATGTACCGTTCCCGAACGCTACGTTTCTTGCGTTTAAATGATTATTTTTAGTATAAGTACTATGTCATTTACGATTTATTATATCCATATGGCATATGTAATATCAAAACCCCTCAAAATTTCAGTAAACGAATGAATCAAGTTTGAGCCGCAGTCTAATCAAATCTTTGAAATAATTTGAGCCTCTGGTGCAATATCATCTATTTACGCGGCTCAACAGAACTGCTCGTCTGAGGTTAATGTTATCTACGTCTTTAAATTGAATAATTGTGACGTACATGCGCGTATTTACGTCGCGTACCGGGTATTTTTAGACAAGATGCTGCATGTTGACTCTCAGGTGTACGCAGTACACAACTCGTCATTATTTATGTAAATTAAGTACATTGTGTGATTTAATTAATTTTGTAACATTACGCGGTACGTGAAGAAGCTGTAATGTACACGGGGATTATTTTTAGTCTACATTATAAATCTTTTGTTATATTGCTAGTCATTAATTTTGCAGTTATTTTGCGTGTTCATATGAGTATATCTGCTGCACGGGAAGCAAGTGATTATAAATTTTATACATTTAGGATAAGAGTAAGTAGATACTGTAAGACTTTGAAGATTGTAAATATTAATAATTCCTATAGTTGGCCAAGAACACCTAAAGGTACTTCAATTCGAAGAGACATTCCATTATATTTAATTATAAATACGACATCATGCCGTATAGTTAGCAGGGCTAAAATAATCCGTCGTCTACGAGGTGTCTCGATTTGTGTTCACAACTGAATACTGTCTGCTTTGCTATAAATATCATCCTTATTTTCATACATTTCCGAGACAATCTTAAGCTCTCTGTACTCGGCTCTAATAGATATGAACTCCATCTTTGTGTTCACATGTATTGATGAATGATGATCTCTGAAGCTGGCCGCCACAGGAGATGTACATTTTGGCCATAATAGGTATGATGTTTTCCATGATTACAAAAGATATAATTGATTTCGTACTTTTTTTTATAAAAATCGAACCAGAATGCACCCTATAATTAGTAATTAATTCTGTATCTGTAGTAGTCCATATACGTCCCACTGCTGGGCACGGGCCTACTCTACAATCGAGAGAATAATTAATTAGTAATTAATTATCTAGTATTTTTTTTTCTAGCCAATGCTAGTCTGTAGGCCTTCAAAAGGTTTTTAAACTGAATGAAAATGGGTAAAGGACATTCATTTTACCGTCTTTGTGAATCCAAGAAGGGGAAGTACTATACGGAGAATGTAAATAACACACTCAGTATTAATTTACTACGTCAATAACATGTGAGTTCCCTTGCGGTCCTTCGTTTACGGCAAAACTCATACCTAAATGTGGTTTTTCAATCCTTTCTTAATTAATATCATTTTTATTCTAAAGTACTACATTCACTTCAAAGTTCAGTTTCAGTTCAAAGATTAAATGCGCAATCATTTATGAGATTCTTTGCATTGTTATTGAACTTACCTAAATTACAAAGAATTGTGACACACTTCGTAAGCGTTTGTTTGCAAAGTTGGCTTTTCGGCGTGTTGTTTGAATCGTCATACCTTTTTTGAGTCGACAATGCCGGTGATTCACGAGCGGACCACCCGCGCTTCGCGATGCCTCTAGTGTTTCTGTATAAGGCGTGATTTATAAACTACGATAAAATAATGTTTGTCTAGGTACCTACAACATCATGAATATATATTAAGTAATTTAAATCTAAATTACAAATAAAAAGGTTTTCTGATAATACATCAGGCTAAATTTGCAATTTACTTGAAATCTGCAATTCATTTGAAGCTGTAATGTGTTTAATGGACGGAAGCGTGTGGCCGCCCTAATGTTGAGGGTGAATGACTGAATATATGTATTATAAAGTTAGGGTTTGCTGCCCTTACCATGAGTCATCGAATCCACTAAGTTTCTTGCCTCATTTCTATATACAACTAAGTATATTTAGAACAAAGGCGGGATTAAAAATATCTTACACGGAAGTACTTCACTCGTCAGACACGCTTTTATGGGTTACAATTTAAAATAATAACACTTAAAGTTTCTGTTTTACATTGCGTTGCTTCTATAATATTATTATTACAGAATTATTTGAAATGCAAACACGCACTTCAGTTTAATTACTCGAAGCACTTAAGACAAGAGCCACAACAGTATGGATTTAGATATATTTTCTTAGAGTGAAGTAAAGTTGGTGCGCGAGTCGTGAAATGCTTGGAATGCAGTCTGCTCTTGCAAACGATGCGGCGCGGCGCGGCGGCATGCAACTACGGCGAACGACCGCGCCACGCGCCTTTGCGTCCGAAGTCCGCTCTTAATATCGCCGCAGGGCTGTCTCTTCTTTACTTACATGCCTCGTGTATTAGTAATTCCATGATTAGTACCAAACATCTATGTATAAATATAAAAATGCACTCCTCCGTAGTAGAGTGTTATGTGCATATAATTTACCCTAAGCTTAAAATACCCTGATAGCGTATTTATCATAACAAACGCTATTTAGTATTTACGAGCACTTTGAATCACAATGAATCAGTCATTCACATACTCGTACATATCACCTTGACGTATCTGCGTCATAATATTGAAAATTATGATTTATTGGTCTATTCCAGTTTGTAGTAGAGTCGAAATATATTATTTAGATTAGAAATAGGCCATATATAGCAAAATTATTAATGGATATCATGTTATACCGAATGGCAGCCGCGGGCATTACGAACCAACTGGGTCATGGACCTCCAAAAATGTTGCGTAGATAATTGAAGATTTCATGTTTCCAAGGTTGCGCTGCTGCGCAGTCTACATTAAGTTTTCCACGTATTTGTATACGTCTGTCTCTCTTTGTGATTGAGAATTTTTTGGCCCTGCATACTATTGTTGCATACATTTTCCTTATCGTTTCTTAATAATAAAGGACGGAATATAAATGGAGTATTAGGTCCAAAACAAAATTATTATATGTATATCCTGCGCACTAAACCACATATTAATTTCTTGCAAAAAGCATTCATTCGACATCATTGTCATCAACATGCCATAGTATACAAGCAAATATTTATTTGATAAATCTAATCGTTCTTATTTAAGTATATGCGGCATTTATAATATAAATAACTCGAATTTTCAAACATGTACGTAAATAACGCGCAAATTAATGCAACATAGAAAAAATATACAAAAATATTAGGATTAATACGTGCGCAAAAGTCTTTTCTACAGTTTATATTAAATGATAAACTTGAATAATTATAATGGTTTCTTAGATTTACGCGAATGTTACACATTGAAATAAAACTATTTTATACGGATTTTATCGCGATTTGGTTTAATTTTTACATTTTTTAACTTCCCGACGTTTCGATTACTTTACAGCTTTCGTGGTCACGTATATAAAATAGATTGCGACTGTGGCCTCTCTTACATCGGCCAAACCAAACGAAGCATAGGGACCCGCGTAAAAGAACACATAGCTGACGTCAAACACCGACGCTCAACGAAGTCTGCAGTTGCTGAACACATAGAGGAAGGCTCCAAGCATTACCTTCGCTTTGACCAGCCCCAAATCCTTGCCAAAGAACACCGTTTCCTGCCCAGGATGTTTCGCGAGGCTATTGAAATTAAAAAACATCCAAATTTCAATAGAGAAGATGGCTTGAAGCTTGCACCATCATGGGATCCAATTCTACATTTAATTAAATCGGAACCCAAAAGACCAGCTGCCAGACCTCAAGACACAGTGAGCTCCTTCTGCGTAGATCGGATCGCAAATACTAGCTAACTTTTTAAATTAACTTTTTAATTTAATAATTATAAATTAAGGGTAGTTTAATTGTAACAGTCACTGAGCGGATGACTAATACCTCAGTCCGCCCCGTGACCACGAAAGCTGTAAAGTAATCGAAACGTCGGGAAGTTAAAAAATGTAAAAATTAAACCAAATCGCGATAAAATCCGTATAAAATAGTTTTATTTCAATTGAATAATTATAATATTCAAAGACAATGAAAATACATTCTATGTTATTACAAGTGTTTGAAATTTTCTAGTGTGGAGTTCAACGTCCAGACAAAAACCGTTTACTGATATTAATCTCCACGAGCCATTTGAAACAATTCATCGTGTTTTGGCATTTGAATTAATGATTGCTTGTGTGTTTCTAATATCTCTATTATTGTTAGCCGACTACGAAAATGAGGTTATAGTAACGCTTTTACCGTTTCATGTGTGTGTATTCAGTGATGTTACCATTTGCGATCAGACCAGCTTAAAATATTTGAGCAAATAGTTTTTAAACTGTATCGTGTAATTGTAGTAATAAGATCGTAATATTAATGCGATATTATTGACAAATTAAATATTTTTAAGATCTCCGCACCCAACGCAGCTGCGTTGCTATAAAATAAAGCCGACAAGACTGCCTTAGAAAAATGATTTTACTGACTTATCACCATTCAAATACATATTATGTTAAATAATTGCTCACGACAAATTTCGTCACAATGTAAGAGGATATAATATACCGGACATGCTTTTTATAAACATCCTAATTTATGTGTTTATATAGAAATAAATTAAGATCCAAATAGATTTTAAATTTGTTTAACTTCTAATCAGCGATAAATAATTTTGGAGTACCTATAATTTATGTTAACAATCATATAAATTTATACTAAGAACCTTAATGAAACAAATACAATATACCTAAATAGGATTTTGTAAATGAGACGTATATTGAAATTAGTAGTCATGTTTCGTCCCGAGACAACTTTATTCATTTCTGATGTTTGTATCAACTACGCATTAATATTTCATATTTAAGAGTAAATGAACTCTGGATTGAATATTGTGCGTGCTATTTAAAATGGAATGGTCGGCGCCGAGGGTGGCGCGGTCACAGTCGCAGGCTGCAGTCGGCGAGCCGGTTAAGCAAAGTTGAATGTATCTGCAGGCATCCCATCCTTCTTGGAATTTGCACCCACACACTCTAAGCCAACAACCGACTGCACATGCCCTCGATACCTTGCACTTTTGGATTTGTACCTACCTGCCTTTCGCTTTGTTATTCCCGATGAATAGGCATTCCTACTCTGGGAATGTGTTTTTGTTACCCTTAGTTTTCGGTTTGAATCAAGTTTTGTTTCTATATTATTTCTTTTAATTTAGATATATCTATCATATATTAAAATAATTTTGAGTATGTAAGTGTAGAAAAGATAATGAAAAATTATGACTTATCACTTCACAAGTTCTTCTATCGTATAAATTACAAACAGTCGCCACGTGGTTGATACCACGTTGGAATCTCGTTTGATTTTCGCGCGAAATTCCATACGTAGTATTACAATGAAGGAGCCATTTGAATGTTTCCCACGATGCTTTGATTAGCAAATGAGAATCGACTATTCACTTTCTATTTTATAGCAATAAAAATTTTAATACCACTTTAATAATAGCTTTTCATTTGTTGCAAATTTTAGTTGTTTTAGTTAGGTATTAAAGTAGGTTATACTCGTAGTTAAATTGAAAAAAAGCCCTTTTTACTGTTTAAGTAAGCACAATTTACATTTATTGTTAAATTATAAATTGTCTGTGTATTGTCAACGTTGAGTTACACATGATAGCGTTCCGAATAGGTTTCCTAAGCGTCAGCGTATTCCATCAACGGATATATTATTGGCGCCAAAACGTAGCGTGGTACTTCCACATTTAATGGCCGCCGTTCATTGCGCTTGGGTGTATTGGCCGAGGCCCACCACGCGCATCCTGTCTACTACGATTCTTGCCTCCCGCTCGCACCCGGAACCCGTATTTGTAAGTAAAAGAGACGTAACTTCACGTGCAGCGATTTTTGTGCCACAGAAGGACGCGCCCGAGATCAATGCACTTTCAGAGGACAGCGAGCCCGTTTTTATTAATCTTTACTGTTTGCCCGCTTTCGACATATAAAGGACCTTAAGAAACGGCCCTAAGATTTAGTTTTGCACAATTGGGTGAGTTATAGTAGAGGTCGATGTCTAGACGCGCGGGAAGTGATTAAAGTATGTGGAATTGTGAGTGGAAGGCATTCCGCTCGCGTAGGGCTGTCTGTTATTTTGTCTGCTGCCAAAAGTAAGAACACTGTGCAAATTTTGAAATGACATACTAATAATATATTTATAAGACACAACAAAAATAATTATATCTCCTATTTGTGCGCTAAGTGACATGTTGAAAGACATGATATTTTAGATATATATTTTGGCAGGTTATTTTTCAAATGGGGTCAATGGCTATTTCGGATGGCAAGTGGCGATGCGTGGTAGCCCTGCGACCACTAGAATACCATGTGCGTGTGCTGCTGACTCGCGGCCGCCAGCACTCCGTGCCCCGCTTCCTCCACCTTTCCAGTTTCCTTTGTAATTCCAAGTTTATTTTTATTCCGAGATAAAATAGAACCACCCTTATTGGTTGTGTTTATAATTTATATCGTACTCGCAATTTAAATGTTGACCGTTTTAGAGTATAATATATTGTAGTTACAAATACGCCGTTAGGTTTTGATCAGACTCTGCATTTCTATTAACATTATAAGTGGGTTAATACACGAAATTACGTTTGTAAGATAGTAGTCGCGCCATTTAACTTTTAAAATATTTGCTTATCGTGTACATTAGTTGATAACCCCCTTTCTTGGAAATAACTATTAAATTTAACGCTTGTGTTAATGGATATTGGTATTTCCCTAGTCCCGTCCAATAAACAGTACAATATGATTGTTTGTAAAATTATGATTGTTTGTTTGGTATTTGTTTCGGGTCTGGGTGTTTGTGAGACCGAAAAGTCTCTCGTAGTTTCTGATACCCACGACACAAGACTCGATCTTAGTGTGGGGTCAGGACTATGTATGTGACTGTTGGGTGTATTATTTATTTATTTATTATTTATTTATTTTGTAAAAGTAAAATGCCTACTGGGAACGAGTAATGAGCTAAGAGATTAAGTAGTTTCACACAGAAAATTCAGCTAGATCATTCACTAAGAAACTTATGACTCATACAACTAATCATACTTCTTAAGTAAGCGTATTTTCCTTATAAAAATTAAACGAGATTATTACTTGTATATTATCGGCTCCTACAGATGTATGCAGTTCTATAACAATAGGACATTGATTGTTTATATATATATATTTTTAGCCTCAAATCTTCTTATTTTAGAATAGATTTTTCAGTCAAAAATAGGCATAGCAAGGTGTGAGTATTAATTAGTATACAGCTCTTATTGCAGTTTAATATTAAGTTAATTTACTAGATAACGTTTAACTTTTGCATCCTTTGAATGATTTTAAAAGATATTAATTTTTTTGCTTATCTGTAGGCACCAATTTTTTTACGTGAAGACACATCTTGGACACACGATAATGAACCTGCTTTGTCGTTTTTTATTGTTTTCTAAATATTTCAGTATACAAAACAAGGAGTTATTTTGGCAAAATGGCAAAATTTCATGTTAGTTCTACAAAGATTGCATTATCTTCTACGAAGTTTAAAACATAATATCTTAAAGCAAACAATAAATTAATTCACGTCTTAGATGTACCTTACTGGATAGGATACCTCATCATTGTGTTGTAGATGTAGATAAAATATTTAAATTTCACAGAATTTACATTCGTACATGTATGACCGTAATGCCCTAGGTAGGCACAGGGATATTCTCGATAAGATTTATTTATTTATTTATTTAAATCTTTATTGTACACAGTTAATTAACATACAGAAACAGAAGAAAAAAAAAAGTACAAATGGCGGTCTTATCGCATAAAGCAATGTCTTACAGACAACCATGGGATGGATTTAAGAGAAGGAGAAAGAGTGTAAAAAAAAGAAAGAAGATTTAGTTATGTATTCTCCGTTCAATGTTCATATACAAAATATGAACCAGATGTCCATGCGTTTTGGAAGTGATAACCAGTCATTATCTCGGTACAAATACTTGTACTGTGACCTGCTCTGGTATTTATTACCACAACAATTATGTATATCATACATTAATTGTTTTGAAACGACTTATAATCTAAGCATATTTATTTGTTACATAATGTTTGTAAACTATGTGACAATTACGACAATAATTACATTTTTGTAATGAATAACAATTTAACACGGATTAGAGTGGATAAACACGCGTGAACCACATATGCATAAAAATAAAAGTATTTTTTAAACCACAGGATATTAAATATTTTTGCAGCAATATACAGAATAATAATTAGCAATTATTTTATTTACAATTATGACATCAAATTTTTTTACATGAAAAATATATTATGGGGTATGTTAAACTTTTTGCATACAGACATACATAAACTCTCGCCTTTTCCCAGAAGGGGTAGGCAGAGGTGGGTGACCTAGTAGCAACCAGGTCACCCACATTCCGTTTTGTATTTTTTAAACAATTTAACACATTACACATATTTATAGGAACGAGATACATACAGACAAGTAATCTCTATAATATACAGGGTATATCAAGACTGCGACCGAAAACGAAGCCGGGTGGTAGTTTTAGTGGTTAACAGACGCAATGCAAATAAAAATTTCGCAAAATAAGCGACAGATTTTTTTTTGCAATTTTTTGAAAATCATTGTTTTTGGGTAGTAAATACCTAGTTATTGCGAAAATAGTAATTTAAACCCTATTGTACCATTGCGTCTTAAAAATAAAAACGTGTACATCATTATTTTAGGAAAACTATGTATTTATCACCCAAATAAGACGATCAGTAAAAAATTACAAAAAATAAAAATTGCTGATTTTTTTTGTAAAATTTTTATTTGCATTGTGTTTGATATCACTAATACTATTACCTGGCTTCGTTTTCGGTCGCGGTCTTGATATACCCTGTATGTATTTTGCATTTCTTACCGCCGTACCCCGCCCGGTCCGCCCCGTGACCACGAAAGCTGTAAAGTAATCTAAAAGTCGGGAAGTTAAAAAATGTAAAAATCAAACCAAATCGCGATAAAATCCGTATAAGTAGTTTTATTTTAATATTTTGCATTTCTTTAACTCTATATACTTTACTCGCGTCATTTAGGTTGATAAAGAAGATCCGTGAAATCGGTAATTCATCCAGCTCTTGCACATTATATTCTTAAGAACATTTTATATTTATACTAGTATATTCCAAAAGAATGTATTGAGTAGTTCAGTCGGGAACGGTAACAGAAGAATAGTCTTATCGTCTATACTCTATAGCAGGATGTATGTCATCTAATTAGGCCGTTGGAAGCCTTACAAATGCACAGGTTTGTTTCAACTATCACGAAATAGGGTATGAATAGATCAGATTACTTTGTAATGAAAATGCTACTCACTATAATTAGTTCGTGTGAAAAGAGCACCGACAATTCCATTGGTATTACGTTACATTCGGACAAGGTGGTGGGATGCGCCGACTTGGAGTCGTCATATCAAATCAACAAAGAGAAAGGCCTAAAAATGCTAAATTATGAAAAATACATTTCTTAGAATTAATGTGATCTAATGGTTTAACAACTGCTTCCCTCCTGTTTTGGTTTCAAAAACATAAAGTTTAAAAAGTTTAAAATATTCCATGCTTGTTTACATTACCAGCAATTGCACATATAGGAAGTGGATTTATTTACCGTGACTTACAAAGTGTCGCAACACCTGAAAACTTTGGCTACACGTTGAAGGTTATCAGGAAAACAAGCCAATAAAGGCCCTTGAAATGAATTGGTAGGTCATCGCACTTGTCGAGACGTGACGTGGTTCGCGAAATAATTAACTAAGTGTCTGTTGAATAAATATATGTGTGTATGTAGTAGGTATATACATTTAAATTGGCTAATGTTTTGCTCCACTAGTTACATTCCAAACGCATTGACTTTAACAGGTGTATTATATTTAAGAAAAAATAATTTTACGCCTTTTATTAGCACCATCACTATGAAAAATTAATTCATCATTTATATATTATTTTAAGCAAATGTTATTAAATTATTAAACTAACTGCTATAATTATATTTCTTTATGGTTATTTAAGTGGTTTGCCATAGGTAATGCTGTTGATTTCGAAAAGGCCTGCATAACGAGCCATCACTTGTGAAAACACAATCGATATGGTGTTAACATTAATACATTTATCTATATTTAAAGTTGAAGCTCAGTTTTCCGTAATGCGTCCAAGTTTTTTTTTATGTTTCATTTGTGGGCCTCTTAAGGTTGCTTGCTTTAAGTACAACGACCGCTTTGCTCTGATGGCTTCCATGAGTTAAAGTAAAGAAAAGAAAATATTGAAATAAAACTATTTTTTACGGATTTTATCGCGATTTGGTTTAATTTTTACATTTTTTAAAGTCCACCCCGTGACCACGAAAGCTGTAAAGTAATCGAAACGTCGGGAAGTTAAAATAGTTTTATTTCAATGTGTAACATTAATCTAAGAAGCCATTATGAAAAGAAAATAGTTAAGTTATTATTATGTACATTAAAGTTGTCATTCCTAAAGAAAAACTAACAAATGTATATTTCCAATGTGGCACATTGCGATGTCATTAATTGTGAATAGTTTTCATGTTTAACCGACTTCAAGAAGAAGTAACTGTGTTAATTTTGCTTTTTATTTTGCATAAGTAAAAAATGAAATCGGATAAAGTATATAATTATTATAATCGATATCCGCCAATTCTGAAACGATTTTGGTGAAACCTTTATTACTCAAAAGAATGTTATACAAGGTTGGTCCCATTGATTTTTTTTCTGGTTATTAGAATGTATGGTTTTATTGTAATATTTAAAAAAATCAAGTTAGCCCAATTATAATTTACAAATATTACTAAAAATATTTAAAAAGTTAGAAATAGTATCATTATTTTTGCGCTTATATGTATTGGCATATATTATGTACGATATCTCTTCTATTTTTTTATTATTTATGTTGTTTGAAACATTATTGATGTACACTTTTTAACATTATCCTTAAGTTAGTGTGCACACAACATTGCTGTGCAAACTATTTAGTACCTAATTACAGTGTGGTTTTTATCATTCATTAATTACATAAGATAGTGCGGTAATTAATGTTTTTAAATTTAAATTATGTTTGTGAGGTCGGCAGCCGTGTTAGTTTCAATTATTTCGTGGAAATGTATTGAACTTTATTATACTTGCCAATTTACCGCATTTGAATATGTTTTTCGTTCGTACACCTCGAATAAACAGTGTTTAAAACACGTATGTTATCTACTGAAATTGTAAATCAGGAAGTTTACTTGGCCGTTGAACTTTCTGAACTTTATCGACAATACTTGCTTAAGTATTAATGTTAGAGATATGATGGGTTCCGAAAACAACGAATAAATCCGGCTATCCTGTCTTAACACTCACAAATTTGTGATATTATGTACGGGACCTAGCCCAAGTATATTTATAATAATAGCGAAAACAATGTCGTAAAACAAACGTCTTTGGAGTGTACGAATGTTATCCCATTACAATCATGTACACTGAACCGTAGGAACATTAGATATCATAATATCACACGACCGTTAAGATTTAAACATTCAACGTGTGAGGGGCACCTCAAGCAGGTGACTTAGAGCGAATATAACTCCGACGAAGGGTCAAAGGACCTCTCAAGGTCGCGGTCGCGACATTTTGCAGCGTCGATAACCTCCAGTAGGCGCCTCAGGCCCGCCAATAACACAAGACGGATTGTGAATACCTTAGTATAGGCCTAGGTGTATATGATTAAATATAAGAAACACATGCTAAAAAACTAAACATTTGAATAATAATATAACATGTATAGGATTGCGTTGTGGCCATAAATCACATCAAAATCAGTTTCGTTTTTATTTTGCCGTGGACTAACAAAGGATAATGTGCGGGTCCCATAATATTCGATTTTATTTTATTTGATAATGACTATGGAATTTATTTTGTTGTTATCTTTGTGTTTTTTTAATACTAATTTTACGCAGGTTTAAAAAGAAAAGTTAAACTTTATAATAGATAATATTTATGATTAGGTACTTAAGGTGTGATTTATGTAAATGTAGGTATTTGCTATATACTTTGACGTTTTTAAAGTCGGCCGATTTGGTTATACAGTACATGAATATCGAAATAAAAAATTCAATGCTTGCGCAATGAACATGCATTATACTTGTTGTTTTTGTGGGCAAGGGACAAACATCTGGCGGGCTGTTTCGAAAACATAAAACAGCAGGTGATCAAGCACACCTGAAACAAAAAGATGACTGCCAGATCGATGAAGTAAAGTTAGGAGTGAAGATTTTTTGTAACCATATTAACTCCTAATCAAAGTCACCTGTACATTTAAATAATAAATTAATTATTGGTGTACCCTGGAAACGGAAGATTTATCATCACGTTAAATTCCTATAAGTAAATTGAATGTTTAAATCCAATATATTTGCGCATTGAAATCATGCTAACACCCAAGTAACTTAAATTATAAAGAGTATCATAATTACTGGACTGTTTTATATCAAAATCGCTAGGTTTACGCTGAGTCGTTCTTTCCTGTTACTTTTACTCTACCTCATGAATTAAATATTTCTATTAATATATTGAAAGTATACAGTGTTTATTTATGGTTTGTAACTGAATAACTGGTGTAGGTTACCGTGGCATGCATTATTTACATATTCCTGTGGATACCATATAAAACGAACATAATGCCAGGTGTTGACTTCAGTGTTTCGACGGCTTTTATTTTATAGAGACGCGAAGCCTCAGGATTCAGGGGTGACGGCGCGTGCATTGCCCTCGCCTTTTGTAAGCAGCACCTGGCTGCACTTTCATACACGATCCAAATTAAAACCACATGTCGTCTGATCCTACGCACGAGCCAGTTGTTTGTTTCAATATATTATGTAATTAGGAAGCTTCATTTACGAGTTCTTTGAAATTTTCTGCTGTAATTAAGTAATGACGTTGCACATTATCACGTAGGTGAGTATAATGATGTGGCTATTTCCCTTAATATCGATACGCACCAGCAATGCATTCCAGCAACATGATTTATAAAAAAGTAGTGCTCATAGTAGAAAAATTAACGACTGTTTTACTTCTAGTCAATGAGACAAAAAATATTCAAAAATATAGTCTATTATTTTTAGATACCTAACAAAATATGTATGTCATGGAACTTTGCAAGGGCCAGAGTGTCTGTGGACGCAATATTGAATGCACACATGTGAATAACACCATGAGCACGAGGCATCTCACACGTGCCGCGACAGCTGCAACATCAGTTAACACACACACACACCCAAACATACATACAAGTAAGATATAATATGTCAGTAAACTAACAGAAAACGTATTGACCGTTCGAAACTGAACCAACCTGTAAATATATATTATGCATTGGCAGCAGGAAATTTACATGTATATCGCCATTTTATACATAACAACGTGGTCGTTACCCCCAACAACGGCTGCATGCGCCGGCGCATCCCGACACATCGGTGCGTAACGGCTGCCCATTGAAGCGACCGCGCAGGCGACACCCTCCACTCGTAAACACTTCATAACAACATCGCTTTCATAAATATCTTAAAATGTTAAACTATGAGTATTTTTCTTGACCTGTGCCGCATTGGTGTTGAATGCAAAAAAATACACTGGTTCATTAAGTAAATTACTAATTAGATTGCTGTTGCAATGGCGTTTAAGTCATTCTGCAATAAGTTAATATGTTGCAAATAAACAATTAACATGTTTTTACAATATACATATATTATGTGCCGTTAGAACAAAATATTGTAATATCTATTGTGCCCAACGAAATAAAGGAATATGTTGTGTTATGATCCGTATTCCATTCGTTTTACATTCGTGCGTGAAATGCGTACCACTTTGTATCGCAGTTGTATCGGTCGTGTGTCCCGTGTAGTACGGTCGATATTAGGCTCGTGCGTCATACTATAATATTGGCGCGAACGGCCCACAACGGGAAGCGCATATCCGTAAGGACATGAATGTATGCATGTGGCCATCATTATGTTTAGTGCCATTATAGTTCCACGAACTTGTAACGTTTTCCTCGTTTACTGTTTAAGTGTAATAAAATTTTCGAGGTTCAAAAACGATATTCTGTGATTTGGACTTCTACATAATTCTTGATTTGAACTTCTACATAATGCGTACTTACACATCCGAAGGTACTGGACACAAGACTTACATATCTCAACCTACACATGTACATAATACATGATACCTTGCGGTTCCAATTTGTTTAGTTAAAAATTTTATATTAGCAATGTGCTTTTTTTAATCCACAACGTGTTGGCGGCGTGATGATGCGAAATGCATCCCTTGCGTAGGTGGAGGCTCGGAGGGGTGAGTAGGGCGGGAGCGTGGAAAGAGGAGAGCGCCAAAGCCACCGACAGCAAAACGCGCGCGCCGATCGGTCGCGTCCCCTTAAACCCCCTTCTCACCCTGAGGCAGGGGTGCGCGCGGTGTGGTGCGGCGCGGCGCCCCGCTCACGCGTACGTACTTACCGCCCGCCCGTGCGATTATTCTGTCTAGCGAGCGGGTCGTACGTAGTCAATGCTCTGGCCTCTGCCTGTGTTGCCTCGTTGCATTTGTTGTCAGTCCACGACGCGCCGTTTCGTAGAGCGGACGTGTACGCGCTTTCTCTAGAATATTCAACCGTCACCTGTTTATTTATTTCATTTATTATATTGCATTCCTTAATTTATTTTGCGTTGTTAATCATAACAACTGCTTTCGTGTAGTGTAATTAGTAAATTTATAAACTATTTAAACATATTTAATGACCTGTGATCGTGTTTTGAACTGTTTTTAAAAACAATAAAACGGAAAAACACCTAGTGCCAGACGGATCGAAATGAGCGGATTGAGCACCAGAGTCAAAAGAGGATCGAGGGGTAGTGCTACTCTTCTGGAAGCGGCTAACAGAATTTTGCGATTACTCGGCGTGAGCTCCACAAAACGCGGGAAACAGCCCTCGCCCAAATCTAAGGTAAGGTCAATGACTCGGGGCGTCTGCTTTTTTTATGTACCCACTTATTTGTCTGGCTACGTTTACCAAATTAAAATGTAGGTTTTTTTATTAGGTAGTTTACGTAACTTTGAAGCGTAAAACACAAATACCTATATCTAAATAAATTCAGTCTTGACATTTATACCAAGGAAACAAGCGATGTTACGTCGAGTTGATATTTACTTATGAGCGTAAATTGGTTTTATTTATGTAATTAAATACGACTATATGTGAAAGTGAAAGGGTGGTAAATAGTATTTGCAACATGGTCTTAGGAATTATCGTGTTTATATTTTCATAGAGTGTCCATAGTATTGTGAGATGTAACATTATTGAAAACTTGACTTATAAATGTTGATTTAGACTATTGTATAAAAACTAAAAAGGGCGCATAAAATTGAATTGTTTGATGCCCACTTTCGCCGCTGCAATGTTTTTCAATGGATGGGCCCGTTCACAAAAGCGAGCGTGTCGCTTGCGATGCAAACAAACGTGTGGCTGGCGCGGCGCGGCGCGGCGCGCGGCGTGGCATCTCGTACCGGCGCGACGACTCCGCTGCTCTACGAGGCGGCGGACTCGATTGTCGGCGCTATGCACGGAGCTCCGAGCTCCCTGTTCGCTGTTAACCGCTCGACACTTGTTTGTTCACGCGCCGACGGCGTGACCACCTTGTTTACCACTACGAACGTTTCACGATCCGCATTCATCACTGCGTCCGTAATGGCACACTATAAAAACGTTACTCCTTTCAATTCTTTTATCTATGCGCATTGCGCAATAGCGGCTTGTCACCGTCATTACGAGTACGTTACGAACTCCGCCCGCACACCAATCATGATGTTTTGTTAACAGCATGGAAAGTTGATGACGAGTTTTGAAAATAGATATGTAAAATTATCTGAAGGTCGTCGGTAACTTTTGTAATTAATTGTTGACTGTTTTATTCGGGCCGATATTTTGTAACCTGTGTTTTAACGATATTTAATAGAGCTCACAGTTATAATTACAAAAATGCAATTGGTAAACTTGTAAACATTTTCTAAATGATTGGTTATCAAGGAGCCGTGCAAAGATATTTTTTGTAAATTCATCATCAAAGATACGGCACGATAACAAACACCGTCGACGTTTTATACGTCCTTACTATCACGTCGCTCTTTATTTCTGACATTGTAATCAATTATTTTTTTGGTGCCATTACCAAATTCTAAAATATTACAATAACACATTATTAGAAGAATTATACAAAATAAAACAATGAATAAATATTGTAGAGGGAGGCACATAAAGATAACGCTGCTTGTTGTTTTGAAACAAAGATTACACCATTATCATTCATTCATTCAAGCATATCGTGGGCGAAACATGACCACAATAGAGGTCTTGCTCTATTGCTGCATAATATGGTCTGTGGTTTTTTGTAATGAGAAAGTTGCGCAATGAATAAAGCATATTTAACAAACCCCGTGATATAAATAATCTTGTTTTAAACTCAAGTTTTATATCTACTGCGTAAAGTAATGCTTGTTGAAGCCTGTATCTTAAGGCTATTTATAATTAGCCGGTTGCATTAGCTAACACCGAGAAGTGAGGGTAAATAGAATTGCAGTAAAGCGTGCCACATCCGCTTAGGTTTATTCGGTACAAGGTTTTCATGCCGAGCCAACCTCTACAGTTGAATATCAATAGAAATTAAGGTTAGCTATGTTACAAAGTTGTTTATGTGGGTCGTGACCTCTTTATCACTACACTTCTATTAATAGTAACAGACAATTAATGAGCTGGTTAATGCAATGTTAAACCTTATTTTATACGCCGCTTTCACATACTCAATAAAATTCTATTTTTATTTTATTTTATCCTTCAGTTAACAGCGTTGCTATTGCGCAGCAGTTTCTTATATAATCTTGTTACATCTCTGGGTCACATTAGTTTGTTTTTAATGAATTATTGTAATTGCACCGGTATTACTGAATGCCTTGGAAAGGGTTTAAATGTCATGTATTTTCGCGTCAAAGTTAGTAGAGATGATTCATACAGTAGGGCCGCCTGCCCTACTACTTAAGCAAACTATCTTTAACGAAATGACTTGCATGTGAAATGAACGTATGTCTGCTGCAACACACGGTAGAGTGAGTTTAGCGGGGTATGGTGGGGATCGAGGTCGGTGGCGGCGTGGCGCGGAATGGCGCGCCGTGCTCTGAGTACTGGGTACGTACTGATGACTGCGGAATGCTTTGCTGTGGGAATGCGTTGCGAGTACCGTTGCGCCGGTGTACACGCCGCCGCCGCGGAATGCGAGACCCACTTGCCTGCGCGGAACGGCAACTTTATTGTGACTCATTCGAAATTTCAATGAACCACATTGGCTGTTTAATTTAGTGGCTGCAGTGGTCGGTAATCATTAATCATATTCATATATAAATAATAAAAAAAATACTTTAAGTACACTGTGTACTTAATTGGAGGCAAGACGGTTCAGATAAAAAAAATCAAGCAGTTCTGTCTTCAACTTTTGTTTGTATTGATTACTTATAAATATTATCTGTGAGATCTAACATCTGTAATTAGTTGCGACCTTGTCGTAATTATAGTTTATCCCGTCTCCTGCGCTTCGCTATTGGATTTTTCCACTAACGCCTATGTGCCTATACACACTCCTATATAAACATTGTTTACAAAATATAATAATGTAAGTAGTGAATATAATCATAAATTTCTCTTCAAATTCGCATTCTAGTAATTGTTCGATAAAGTTGTGGTCGTAACATTTTCCCCGGCGGCCTTAAAAATTTAATATCGGTAGGTTGTATGTTTGGACTGGATTTTCCTCAGTCAACGGTATATTTTAGTCGTAAATTTATTTGTTTGTCATTATCTCAGTATTGGTCAAATTACCGTTGCCTGCAAACTGCGAAGTTGTGTCTGCAACGTTGTTGGACAGAGATAGGATTGCGAAATCGCCGCTCTCTCTCTGCACTGACTTGCGTTA
The DNA here is from genome assembly GCA_949752805.1 of Deilephila elpenor. Taxonomy (NCBI): domain Eukaryota; kingdom Metazoa; phylum Arthropoda; class Insecta; order Lepidoptera; family Sphingidae; genus Deilephila; species Deilephila elpenor. The sequence goes on along the minus strand of OX457107.1, from coordinate 7,076,831 downwards.
TTGAATGAGAGCGTCATTTTTTGCTTGACGTCGGCTGCGTAAAAAATGAGTAAAAAAATTAGCTGCGAACTTCAAAATTGGATCATCGAACTGTAGATGAGGCCAGTAAACACTACGCACGCGCCCGTTCCCACTCTTTATTTCTTATATCCTGAGAGAACACGTGAGAATTATTCCATTTAATAACAAACTGGAAAAAACAATGGGTATGTGTTGCATACATCCGTTCCCATGCAAGATTACACAAACTTCTATTATAAATCCAAACCAGTACTTTTGAACAACCGAAAGTCGATCGAAATGTTTAAACATGCAGATTTTGTGATTTACAATCAAACCTCAAAACGAAAATTATTTTAAATTAAAAAATAAAAGTTGTACCACAACATTTAAAAATGACATTCCAATGACAATCGACAATAATATTTTTGTTTATTAAAACGCAAATGTAGGTGAATCTTGTTTGCGTTGAAAATTCACCCCCGTTTCGTACAGAGTGGCTAAAGGCGGCGTTGTTTATGTGCTAATTAAATGGTCACCTAGTTTGAAAACGTTCGGCAGTGCAGACGCCGCGTTGCCTTCGAGCCCCCGAGCCCCCACCGCGCATGACGTGTAGTCAGAGTCACCATCACTACCTGCGCGCTGCCGCCGGACGATAAACAAGTACACGCTCTCAAAGCCCCACGACGCGTCGGACATAGCACTGCGCTCACAAAGCAGTCCGTGATAAATCATTGACTTGTAATTTTCGAATATGTTGTCACTCATTCATTATTTTCTTTTTGCTTCAGGTTAACGAGCGGGCGTCCAGTGAGGTTCGAGCCCCAATAGCAGTGGCCGAGTCCGTTGTCCAGACGCCAGTCAAAATGCAAGCGTCCTCGCCAACGACCACAGTTACGGCCCCCGCACCTAATCCATCTCCAGCACCCAGCCAAAACCATAAGGCGACCAAGAGATCTGCTAAAGATTACATTTTTGGAAAATTAATTGGTGAAGGATGTTACAGTACTGTCTTTCTTGCGAAAGATATTCACACCGGCAAAGAATATGCAAGTAAGTTAATTCAATATGTTATATAGCTATAGATTGTAAACTACGTAACAGTACTTCCGATGTTGTTGCCGGAAATGAGGCTATAGAATTGCATTACCTCGCATAACTATTTTCCTTTTCATAATCATTATTTGTGGTTAGCAGGGTCACAAACGCGCGAATTATTCATTACCTTGATTTTATCCGGGGAACATTTGCACACATTAGTATCTGCTTTAATATTTTTGTACCATGATATTTACATTATTTTTTTGTTTTCAGTTAAAGTATGCGAAAAACATCATATCATCAGGAAGAAGAAGCGTGAATACATAAAGCGAGAGAAGGATGCTTTGAATATGCTGTTTAATGTTGCGCATGGTTTTGTAAAACTATATTGTACGTTCCAAGATGAAGAGAGGCTGTACTTTGTTTTGTCATACGCTAAAAATGGCGAGTTGTTGTCATGCATAAATAAGGTGGGCTCTTTCGAGCTAAACGTGGCCAAACACTATGCCGCTGAGCTCTTAATGGCGCTTGAAAAGATGCACGCCAAGGGCATCATCCATCGTGATTTAAAGCCAGAGAATATACTTTTGGATGAAAATATGCATTTACGTATTGCTGACTTTGGTACTGCTAAAATAATGAATCCTGACGAGATTCGTGGGGGTCTACCCAAAAATAATGAGAACGACACACAGAATGAGCGATCAAGGAAGATAAGTTTTGTCGGTACCCCGCAGTATGTCAGTCCTGAGTTGCTAAATGACTGTGTGGATACCCGCGCCTCAGATCTCTGGGCTTTAGGGTGTATTATTTATCAAATGATTTCTGGTCTACCTCCCTTCAGAGCGGCTACCGAATTTCTCACTTTCCAAAAAATTCTCAAGATGGATTATGAGTTCCCGGAAGGTTTTCCCGCAGATGCAAAGGATCTCGTAGAAAAATTATTGGTATTAGAACACAATAAGAGAATCGGCGCAGAAGACAAAGGGGACACATACGACAGCATTCGCAATCATCCATTTTTCAATGGTATTGACTGGGAAAATCTATGGGAACAAACTCCACCAACGATTAGTCCCTACTTGCCAGGAGGTTCCTTCGAGGAGGAGTACAATGTTCCCGACCACTTGGAACCAGGATTGGGAAATAATCAACTTGTGCGGCTCTGGGAGTTCGATCTATCAACATCTAGAGGTAATTATTTAATTTATAATGTACAATGCAATTATATTAGGTATACCTATGCGCAGTAAAAAAGAAAAATTCAGAATCAGATATTGCAAAGTTAAAATATATTGTTGTTAATTTTGGAGGTGAAATTGGTGTTCTGTTTTCAAACAGAAACAGTTTGACTCAGAGTCATGGACTGTACAGGATATGTACGTCACAAATGTCTGTGGCTGATGTAGACAATTACAAAGACTAAAGCGAGTGCAGTGAAGCGCCGAGTAAGAGGCAACCGTTGTGTTCATGACCTACATTCTTAGCAAATTTATACGCGTCTTATTTCATAACTGAACCGAGTCCAAATGTTCTAGTTTTTACAGTTTTTTAATCGGCAATAGAATCGTTTGCCAATTGAAAATATTTTTGAACATTTGCATGTTTGTATTTCAAATACGAAAATTGATGGCATTGAAATGCAACGCCGTATGTTAAATTGTACGAATCAGAACGGACGGGCTCTGCAGTAGGTTTTATGAGCCTTTAGTTGACATGACGTCAACCTTCCGGCACGCCAACGCCGCCGCCCCTGAGTTGCTTTAACTCGGCAGTCCGAGCTGCGTCATGAATGACTCGTTGCACCAAAATTCCTCTTTACATAACGGTTTATAAACAAGCCCCAATGACGATCTGTTGTATCTAAATGTACTTTTTTCTTCTTCTAGGAATTCTTAATATTAGTCTGGAAGAGAAGCGTCGTCGTCTTGAAGTTCAAGCTCGTGAAAGCAGATGGCATCAATTTGTAGATGGAGAACTAATTTTAAAACAAGGACTCGTCGACAAACGGAAGGGTCTTTTTCCACGACGTCGTATGCTACTGCTCACAACGGGCCCACGTCTCTTCTATGTCGATCCCACCAATATGGTGCTCAAGGGAGAGATTCCCTGGTCACCTGAACTGCGCGTCGAAGCCAAAAACTTTAGAATATTTTTAGTGCATACGGTGAGTTATTACAAGACTTGAACTATTTGGACCAAAATTCTCTAAAACTAATTAATTAAAAGTTATTTGTGGATATTGAAAATCGATTAAATAATTTGTTTTTATTATTTACAAGACTTGAACTATTTGGACCAAAATTCTCTAAAACTAATTAATTAAAAGTTATTTGTGGATATTGAAAATCGATTAAATAATTTGTTTTTATTATTTTACAGCCAAATCGTACCTACTACTTGGAAGATCCGGATTCGTACGCGTTGGAATGGGCGAGTGTAATCGACGAGGTCCGTATCGAGACATATGGGCGAGACACGACTTAAGCGGCGTGTGGGCGGCTGCCCCGAGTCGCGCACCCTCGGGCCCCGCGCCCCACTAGGATTATTTTAGTGTTGATTTCGAGCAAAAGTAACAACCAGGCGGTATGCTATGGGAAACTCGATGGAGCTGTTGTCCCGCAGCCGCGCGGCCCTGCGGCCCTGTGGCGCGCGCCACGTGGCACGGCGACACGGCGCGGCGGCACGACAGCACGGCGCCACGGCGGCGTTGGAGCCCTCGCGAGTGGGACGTCGAAAGTGTCGCGAGTGTTGAGTGTCGCATGTCGCACGTGAAACGCGCCCGAGCGCCGAGCCGTGTTTTATGAGAAGACGACGTCTGCTATCGATCGATCACAGTGGATAAAGAATGACTGATTCCTATTAATAGTAATATGTCGACTATCTTAAATTATTGTTGTAATTATTTAAGTTCCTTATTTAACATGAATATCAACGATGATGTGTAAATATTTGTCTTACTGCGATCGCTTAGTTGTAGTGTAAAGTGGCCCGGCGCATATCGCGTCGGGCTCTCCTGTAAGAATGGACTTGTTATTCGCCACCCGCGTGTTCACAAAGCCCATTCCGGTTGGTAAATAGGCAATTTGTAGCTAAATGTTATTTATTTATTTTATTATTTTGCCAACGGAATGCGACTGCTGTACAGTTAATCTGTAGGAAATTATGATCGTTTGTTTCTATGTTGTACGTGACAACCGCCCGCGACGGCGACGGTCATCGTTGAAGTAAGAAAATATTTATTGTGGTCGATTAGTGCGCGCAGGTGGTATAGCCGATGACCGATCGTTTAGTCGCACAGCTAGTAAAGGAAGTAAAGATATAGTTAGTTCACAATACAGCCATGCGAAAGCGAGCCAGTGAACGGCACTACTCCGTGTTTGCTGCGCTTTCAGTCAATTGTTCTCTCCAATCACATAAAATGAGGGAATCTTGACGCTTTCGATGTGCATTTTACTCGTGCACTATAATCCTAACTAGTAAATGTATACGGATAGCGCCACCAAAGGTGACAATTATTATTGAATTTGCTTAATTTAGTTATTCAGATTGTGTAACAGATATTTTTGTTAACTTGAAACAAATTTAGCCAACGTATTAGGATTAACATTGAGCAAAGAGAAAAATGTAATTGTAACTTAAGTTAGTATTTTGTGTTGTAAAAAAATCCCATAGTAAAAATCAATGTCATGGCACATGGTAAGATGAAAAACATTGTTATTTGTAACGTTATTAGCGACGACTACCTGTTAATTTAATGAACTCGTAATAGTCTAAATGCCTAAAACTTGCCTGTAATGTTAATTAGGGCGTAGGTATTATTAATTGGGATTAAATCCATAGTTTAATATTATAAACCCTCATTTCATTTAGTAAAATTTAGATGATAGGAGTTGTGCTAAGTAGCAGATATGGCAAAGTCTTAGTCATTTTGATAGTGCATTATCGGCGGTGACCACATTAAATTGTCAAAATAAATTGGATATTTCCATGACATTGTTAAGAATAAAATCTGCATTTAAAATTTAATACCTGTTAACTATTGTAATTATATTTTACAACATTTGTATTGCATAAATTCCATAAAGTAACAAAATATGAAATTGAAAATAAACTAAAGGTTGGTTTTTACATTTGTTTCTTTATTATTCCTTTCTAATTTATATTTCAGGAAATTTGTAATAATGATCTTGGAGTCTCAAAGTTAGTGCTATTGGCGTTCTATACCAAATTTCTAGAGCGGCTTGGGTGGGTTTGCTATGGCGCTTCTTGTCTACTATTCACACGTATGGAAAATAAGATATATATAAAAACGAGGCCTCGAGTGCCACTGCTCAACCGACAACCACGCCCTACCTTGTGATGCTGAAGTTGTCCTAGTCCTAATGTATGCTATGATCCCGATAGGATTGAAAAAAAAAGCCTATTATTTATACACCATTCGCTAATGATGCCAATAATTATAAAATAACTTTTTAAATTGTATAGTCTATTTGGGTAATTCTGATATTCATGAAATTCTCCTTAATATCGCAGAATATTTTGCTCCAACAAAATTCGCTCACCCTCCTTGGTTGACCCACATTCTTTTAAAGGAACGAGCGATAACAATTTGGTGATTATCGGTATTCAATTCTTTATGTAACGCTGAATCTTTTCACTGCTTTTTAATCTACTTTTTTTCATAAACAGCTGCAAAGTGTCCACTGCAAAACATATAACAAAGTTTTCCACACCTATCTGATGGAAGACATTTGCATCCTTCAACCATAATTCCTGAAATCTTTACTGGTAGGTTGTCTCTAAGAATGGAATGGAATGGGAAGAGGAAAGGGGTATTGGGCATCTGGCAACCTCAATTTGGAACTGTTAGGACTAGGATAATTTTGGTGCTGCTTTTGGAGAAAATGAGAAAAATATTAAATAAAGATATTGGTGGATGCCTTGCTTGCCGTATGTGATACTTAGTCTGTAAGTTCAAAAGAAGAACACAGATTGGATTTTTTTTTATCCTTGTATACAAAAAAAAGAAAATGTAGTGATCTTAAATTGGAACACACATGTTTTATAACAGTAATCATCATTTTTTTGTACTATATTTTAATTAATATTGCAATGGCAGGCTTATCTTGCCATTCACTTTATTATTTTATATTCCAATAGCCACACAATTACAAGCTGACAAATATTTATTTTTGGGTGCATTCAAGTTTGTAAAATGTTCCATTAAGTACCTATATGAAACAGTGGGGTCATCTGGCATAAGCATTTCAATACATGATAAAAGGCCCAAAGCATGCATTGTTTTGTAAAAACCAATTGGTTGTCAAATAAATATTTATTATTAATATATCTTTATAGAAATAAAGATCTCAATCAATTCTCTCGATTGTAGAGTAGGCCTGTGCCCTGCAGTGGGACGTATATGGGCTGATATAGATAGAAATAAATATTTCTATAAAGAAATAGTAGCAGAGCAGGATTTGGTGTTTATTAGTATTATATTAAGTAGGTTTTTAAACATACAGTAAACATTACGCATTTGGTGGGGCTAATTGAAACGATAGATAGATTAATTAAATGTTGTAAACCAGGTATATAACTCTAATAAATGGTGGTCGCCTTTATCCTGACTTGCTCCAAATTTACCTATTTATACCATTAGATCTATAAAGTAATATGAGCAATTGCAGTAACCTTCTTAACTTGATGGTAAAAAATAACATTTCGAAACTGAACATTGAGCTGATATTACTACTTATAGAGAAGACACCGCATATCTCAGCCGGCCGCACATTACTTAGTCGCTTTTAGTACTAAGTAATCTGTGGTCGCTTTCTAGCTCTCGAGCGACGATGTCATGTTTGTGTTCAAAAGAAAAATATTAAAGCCCATTAATATACGCGCAACTGCCATCTTTTGGTAAGATAGTCGTAGATAGACGTTTTTGCGGCAGCCTCCGTATCGCAGTTGGTTAGACGCCGGCTGTATAACGAGATGCCGCGGGTTTGATCCCCTCATCGAGACAAATGTTTGTGAAGCCCACAAGCATTTGTCTCGGGTCTTAGTGAGACAGAAAAATTTCTCCTAGCTTCTGATACCCACGACACAAGACTCGATCTTAGTGTGGCGTCCTGCCATGTATGTGACTGTTGGGTCTGTGTATATATTAAATTTAATATGGTCACCCTATTAGCGCGGGACACAATCCACCACTCAACATCTCTCGCTCGGCTCGTTTTTCAATCACAGTGCGCAGTCCTGTTTGTATAATACGTTCGTGATTGTAATAAAATTACTTCTACTACTTCCCTAAGCAATCTACTTCCCGTAGATTGCTTAGGGCTTATTTACAATTGTTTTAATAATAATTTTGTTCAATACCTCGACCTGACATAAAACCGCTCCGAGATACTAAAACACTTTTCAGAAGAGGCTGTATAGGCTAAAACCCATTGCCGTCCCATTAAAAGGGAGAATTAAGAAAAAAAATGGATGAAACATAACCTAAAAACCACTAAAAACTTCAAAAATCAGATCAGTTTATATTTAGTAATTTTTAAAGGAAAAACATGGCTACTACAGTAATTAAGTATGTAGGCCGCACAACAGATTTTAAAGGGAAAACATTATGGGAAATTGTAGGGAGCCTGAAGAATTTAGGTGTTGGACGGCTAATTGTTAGATCTGTCTTCGAGCGATACCCTGAACCCAGTTTTATGAAAATTGTTAAAGTGGAAACTTGCCCTGATGAGGTGAAATTAGCATTTTTATTATTCTAATATCATAAATGTTTACAAGAGTTGTATTGATAAATGTCTGCAGAATTGGATACCAATATTCTTATAGAATTCCTATGTATATCTGGCTTTAATTGCGATTAACTAATATAAATGTATCAATGCGTATTCCAGGAGAGACGCCGAGTTCGTATATGGGTGGAGAAAACATTTAGAGGCAAGAAGTTGCCTCAGCTTACTGAGATTTACCGCACATCATACAAACCTGATTACCGGCTTGTACCAAAGAATGAAGAAGCAAAATTGGTGAATTCAGTGAAAACTGTACATGATAAATCTGATGTGATTCTGCCAAATAAGATAGAAATGCCTGTATTGATGAAAAAGTTTATTATTAAGGATCACGAAAAGAAGGGTTTGGCGGTAAGTTTTGTAAAACAAATTATTATGCCAATACTATCAAGAGTTTAGTTACACAGATAGTCCCAAATTCACAATTCAATAATGTATCTATTAATTTGGAGATCAGATATAATACAGACCTATCTATTCCATAGTACAAGATTCCTTCTAAATAAATACAAACATTATATAATCTTGACAAATGGTAATTAAATTAATAAATTATCATCATCGTCATCATCAGCCCATTGCAGTCCACTGCTGGACATAGGCAAATAAATTATACAAATCTCTAATTATTATAATTGTAGATTATTGTATGACTATAATTGTTTTTGTTGCTGTGACTTCATAGTTTGGTCTATCTCCTGTCACCAGTTTATCGTCTAGTTCTAAGGCATCCTGTATATTATCTTAAGTTCATAAGCCCTATACAGATTATTAACATCATTTGTTGGAGTGAAATGTAAAATAACTGCACACTTCAGGTAGCAAGTTACACTGGATACTTTTCTCATCCACAATGGACATTATAACAGTTAATAGCCCTGACTATGGCATTAAACAGGATTTGCATTATATTTTGATGAATTTGGCCGTAACGATAGCATCCAGGCTCAGTGTGGCATAAAAACATACAATCTGGGAGCTTGTATTCTGACAGAGCATCAATTAGACTGTCAATCTGTACTTGTGTCTGTAGCCCTGACATATCCAATTCAACTTTCTCTGAAGCTCCAATCAAGCGGCACTCTGAAAGGACCTTCTGTCTTAATAAATAAAAGTAATATACAGGTATACTGATTTTAAAATATATTTAATTTCAGCCATTGGAAGAATTGGTGATGCCTTTAAGTTATAAACGGAGCCCTAATAGAATCCAGAGGATAGCAGTGGGTGATGAGAAACCAACCATTGAATTTACAATGGGACTCGGTAAACCTATCAGTCCTTCTCTTTATGAAGGGGTACCACTAGAATAAAGAAAAAAATATGATGTATGTTTAGTTATGTTGTTTATAAGTTGTAGATAAATTTAAAAATAAAATACCATAGATTTGTTGATATTTATGTTTATTTATTCTTTCTTTCGAAAATTCGGCTCAGATGCAAACTTTTTAGCCAAAAATGGGTTAGTTTCCATATCTGGGATATTACGCTCCATTTCCAGTTTCTGAAATAATAGTTTTTATGTAGTTGTGGAGCTTTATACTAAATAAATAATCGTTAAATATCCCGCGTGTTACACGCTCAGTCTCGATAATCAAGTACCTAATCAACGGAATCTTCACATAAATTCTCAAGTATATAGTATATCACAATTTAAACGATCCCCAGGGATAGCAATTATTTTTATGGCTACTATCAATACAGACAATTTGTTATACCTATAACGTCAAAAGACAATTACAAAATATATCCATTACTTAGGCCTATTCTTTGTCTTGTTTTACCTGAAATAGTATCTGGTAATCCTGATATAGAAGTTTTTACATTTGGTGTATATTTGTGATTTATGCGTAAATGTAAAGCTATTATTACCTTCCAGAAATCGCGCATCTCTTGGACTTCGTCCTCCCTTTGTACGAAGTATTGACGAACAGTCTTTTGTATCAACGTGGCCGCATAGTCTTCAGGCCACAGCCAAGACTTTGGGTAATAAGGCCGCGGTCTGCAATAGTTTATATTGATCGGAACCAAATATAAGCTGTGTATTAGATAAGCGCAGCGCCGTTAAGGCAAATTTATATTATTGTCTGGTGAAAGATAATTCATTATACGTTGCACGTTACAATAATTCTCAAAAGGTTGCTCATAAATCGTGTTAAGATGTTTTGGGTCATAAAAAGAAAGGTATAGGTGGAGTAATTAACTTTTAAGCATGAACAATTTATCTTCAATTCGGGTTCGAATCCCAGGACACAATTCTGACTTCTTGGACTCCTGTGAGTATTGAGAGTCAATCACCAAGCATTTTAACGATGAAGGAAAACATCGAGAGGACACCTGCACACCACAGCGATTTGTAAAAAAATCCATGGTATGTATAGTTCGCTAACCCGTACTAAGCCTGCGTGGCGGACTATATGGCCTAACCGCTCTCAATTACACTCTATTGTAGAGGAGGCTCGTGCCAATTCCTCTGAGATTTCACAGTCAGATAGATAACAAAAAACGCTACATACATAAGCGAAGAAATAAAATGTCTACATAACCGTAGCGGATCAATGCAGATGACCTCTCCATGAACTCTATCAAATGTAGTATTTGAAGGAACTGTCATAAATATACGAGCAGAAATTCTTGCTCAATCAAGACATTCTTTAGTAGTATAAACAGATCGCGTAAGTAAATGAACATGAGCTGTTTTAAAAAAATTATTGGATTAGGTATGATGCAGATTGTTTGTTATGCTCAAGACATCATCTCCAATATTTATTCTTATTTGCTTTCATCTACTTGCACTTACCGTAATTGAAGGTGGCGACGCACCCAAGGCATATTAAAAATATGCATATCTCGAAGTTTCCGTTCGGGATAGCGTGGATTATTATTCCATAACAACTAAAATTGTTACATAATTAATTACATTTTTAAATATCTTATTATTTCAAATGGTTTTATGTTAAGTTATGTGACCTGAGCGATGTGATCAACTCCATTGAAGAAGCATTTTTGTAAAACGAGAGCTTCCCATATTTTAGCTTTATTAAGAGTTTCTTCCAGTGCTGGGATCAGGTGTACAAAAACTTCATTTTTTATGTAATCGCATTCAGTTCCTGAAAATTATATTTTGTTAATCATTTTTGAGACGTGATGGACTATATGGCCTAACCACTCTCAATCGATTATCTCTATTGTAGAGTAGGCCCGTGCCCTGCAGTGGGACGTATATGGGCTGATATAGATAGATATAGATTTTTGAGACGAGTTCTGTAGTAGAGATCTTATCGGAATCATGAAAGTGGTCATTGATTGTGTTCAAAGGTATATAGTTATATATACATTATACATTTATAAAGTTAATCACGCAGACGAAGTTAGCGGGCAGAAGTTTACGTACTCATTTGGTCTCCTGAGCCATGTAAAAATCTTTATATTAGGTAAAACTACTTGTTTGTTCAATTTTAATCGATTGTAACTTTTACCGAACCACTTAAAGTATCCAGTTACCACGTTAAATTATAGTTATTTTTATGGTTTCTATTATAACAGTTCATCCTATTATAGTAAATACTATGTAAAATATTTATACGTATCCCTTTTATGTATTCCGTATGTACAGTTACAGAATTTTAATCGCAAGGGTTGATGATCATACCTATCTATATGATTAAAGTTAAAGAAGATATTGGAATTTAAAGGATTTCTTACTAAGGAAAGGCGCTTTTGGAATTATTTCTTTCTTGCTCTCTCTGTATTTTTCGATTTCTAACTTGTTTTGGTTGCTCTCTTCGAGAATCTTTTTCCAGCTCACCTTCGCAGCTTTTTTAATAAGCACGGGGAATTCTACTTCGGAGCATGGAAGACTGTCTGGCAATGTGAACGTTGCCAAGGTGTCCGCCAGCTCGTTTGTTGCCGATTTCACTTCTTTACCCTTCCCCTTACGGTCGGTTGTCCTTCCTGCCATTTTATAATATTACCGCATTTATTAAATAATATTACTTTTAATTCAATTAATCGTTATGCCACGTAGTTGACATAAGTTACTGTATGAAGACGTCAGTGACGATTGTTTTAATATTGCTTGTAGGTGGACTTAGTTTTAACAACCTGTATTCATTTGAAAGGTAATTTGAACACTTCATGTAATGTAATGTGTTTGTGTAATACGTCCAAGAATGCAGTCTACTGTCGAGCGTCGTTTCACATGTAATAGTTGTAATTTAGATATATCGATTGATATCGTTTTAAGTTAGTGCTTAGTTGATTTTTGCTGTTAATTTCATATGCTCAAAGTAAAGTAATAAACGATACAGTATTATGTATAATTTTAATACGAAATGTTTATTTAATACTAAATCTGCACAAAGCAATTACTCTGATACTCTGGATTTGTGTCCAAAGTTACAATAAATTACATATTTAAATACGTAGAACACCTATAAATAAATATCATTTCTCAGTATTCATTGGTTGATGTTTACACTTTTACATCAACAAAGGTTATAAACTAATTATAATTGGAGAATTTTCCAGTTATCTGGGAGATCCAGTCCAGGTAGTGTGCAACTTTGACGTACACGCCAGGCACTCCCACTTGACCGCAACCAATTCCCCAGGATACCACGCCGACCAGCTGCCATGTTCCACTGCGTTCGCATACCAGGGGGCCGCCACCGTCACCTTTGCAGGCATCTTTTCCTTCCTCACCACCGGCACACAGGAAACCGGGACCAAGCTCATAGTTGTAACCCAGTCTTGTCTGTCTTAATTGTTGTTGACACTGTCCGTGACCGAGAACGGGGACATCCACTTCCTTCAAGATATTCTGGTACTTTCCGTAATCTCCAAACGCATCTTTGCCCCATCCGGTAGTCCAACACCGCTGGCCTGCAAAATCAGTGTACTTGTCGGGCAAGCAAGCAGGGCTGATGTGGGGGTATTTGGTCCATTCAACGGGATGATCCAATTTCAGAATGGCGAGATCGTTGTCTAGTGTTCCAGAGTAGAAGTGAGGATGAATGTGCACCGATATGACGTCTCTTTCAATGTATGGATAGAATTCGACATCGCGGTTGACGTCCCATTCACCAAGGCGTACTCTCAAATCAAATGATTTGTGTCTGAAATCACAAAGAACGCATAAATAAATATACGGATAAATATTAAGGATTCCATTATTGGATATTTCGTTGATTAATGATTAATCATAGTGTAAACATTATTACTCAGAGATGAAACTTACGATTTGATGCAATGAGCTGCAGTCATGATATGAAGGCCATCAATGAGTGTTCCTCCGCACACATATACAGATTCTTTAGGATCTTTCTTCAGAATAGCTGCTTGCCATGGGTACTCTCCAAATTCGCTCTCTCCATCAACATATGCGGGCGTCTTAACTCTGCCATTGATTCCTTGGGAATGTCTTATTCCACATTGACCACGATTACCAGCTTGTGGTCTTAGTGGGCGGCGGCAACACACCTGATTCGATCTGCATTGTTGGACAGGAGGACGGCCAAAGTACCCTTGACGCTGAAAAATACAATTAATTTATAAGATTTTATTGCAGGCTAAGGAAACGACGTGAGTGGTCGACTTAAGGAAACCAATTACCTCTTCTACCATTTCACTAGGTTCCTCTACATTGATTTCCCTCTTCTTACGGTTGTCAGGGAATCTAAATGTTTGGCCTCCGCGGTTTGCCCCATCAGGTTTTGGAGAAATGGTAAGGGAACGGGAGTATGCATATCTGTTAGCGTAACTATTTTCGTTGTTATTTCTACTAAAATTTGCCGATCTTTCATAGCCCGGAATGTAATTCTCATGGTGGCTAGGAGTATAATACTCACTATTTCCATTATAATGATCATCAACGTCATCGTCGTCATAATAGTCCTCATTATTACCTAATGATTGTTGGGGGATTTCTGGACGTGACTTGTAGTGTCCGGTTAATCCGTAATGTCCATATTGTGGAGAATAGACAGGACTAAATTGATGGATTGGTGAATAATGTGGAGGATGCGGGTATTGGTGGTGATGACTATATGGATTGTGGTGCAAATTATGGTGATGATAATGTTCGTGTTTATTAAGGAGATAGTGTTTTTTCTCATGGAATAATTCTCCTATCCTATTAACAACATGCTCGTTTGGCGTGACGTGGAAATTCACCAAGGGCTTTACAACTTTTTCCCCATAATCATTTTTACTCACTTGGACAGCTAGTAAAGGATTGACAGAAAATAAACCTAAATTAAGACCACCGCTGTTAAGTGCGGGTCCGTAAGGATTGTACGCTGGGTGGGGACCAAAAGGATTAATAGGATATCCGTGGGATGGCTGGGGCAATCCAAAAGAGACACCAAACGTGGGCTCCACTTTTTTGTTGCTATTGATGCCATTACCGCCGTGGCCGGGCAATCCGAATACGCGCTGCAGTGACATTTACTTATATCATTAAATGAAATTAATGTATGGTTAGACTTACATGTATGTCAGTGCCCAATGTTTAGTTCGTCTTTTGTGAACTGCTACATTTGGACCATATGTTCAAAAACAGTTTTTTTTGTCCGAATGTAGCAGTTTTACCCCAGTTTTGTGGTATAAATCAATGACAAGGAAACCAAAGTGATAATGAGATGAGAGGAATGGATTGTTCAATATTTATGTTATTGTAATTTTCGAGTCAATGTAATTTAAGCAATTGTTACTAAAAACAGAAATAGAATATATACTCACTGGTTCGATTTCTTTAGCTGCTTCTTCTGGCTTTTCTTCTTTTACTTCCCGTTTTTGAACATTTTTAACTGTAGACTTTGTGGAGTTTTGTTTCGCATCCACCTCAGTGTTAGTTATGTTATTTATTTGTTCTTCAGTAAGTGCTACAATTTCAGTGCCCTTGTTACGCGGATCTATAGCCAATTGTAATTCAAAGTCTTTGCGATCAATTATTTCCTGACTAGGACATTGGTCAAAGTTAACGCAAACGCATTCGAACCCTTGAGCTTTACCCTCATGGTAGTTTCCTTGATAAGCATTATTTTGACCGAATGTGGCTGATCCTTGATATGCGTTACTTTGACCATGAGTAGCTGATCCTTGATATGCGTTGCTTTGTCCGAATGTGGCTGGTCCTTGATTATATAAATTATTGGTAGATCCAACATTCAATTCTTTTTTGTAGAAATCGTGGCTATTTGAGGCATACGATCCTAAACTGTTGCCATATTTTTGATCCTCGAAGGCATTATTGGGATATTGATTTGGTAAACCTTGGGTCAAAATGTTAGAACTTCCCTTGTTTACGTTGTTATAACCATATTGGGAACCATAAATTGTTTCACCTTCATAAACAGGTTTATTGTCAATGAAGCCTCCTGACATCGGCTTGAATCCACCCGAGCTACTGAAATCGGCTCCCCCACCCGTTATTATGTCGCTGGATTGTTGGAATTGTTGACTTTGGGATGACAAGTGTCCCACAGATCCTACGGGAATGACAACTGGCTTGATGACAACCTTGGGGTCCTTCTCGGCGTCACCATGTACGTAATGATGATGTACATGTTGCTGCACGATATTTTCTGTTTTAGTATTAGAATTATGGCTGGCGTGTGGTACTTTGTTGTAGGAAGGTTTAGAGTTATCAAACGCATAAGGCGAATCTACGGCGTAAGTAGGAGGTCTAGTGACATAATTGACATCACCTCCTCCATAGCCTCCGTTGCTTTGTGAATAATGGAAATTATTGCCCGATACGCTGTATTTGTCCGAGAAACCTGGTCTAGGCGGGCCCCCGTATCCTACCCGTTTAGGAGGTATTTTCTGAGGTCGCGGTGGGTAAAGCATTGGTTTGGGCGGTCCGTAAGCTCTAGGAGGTCCGCGAATCGGAATTGATGCAACTGGTTTGCCTATGGGTTTGATATCGACAGGTTGAGCGTATATTAGATCATCAGGTGACAAATAGGTACGTTTTTCTTGGGTTTCATCGTCTTCGCACTGTAATGATAAAGCGATAATGGTTATTACACGAACAGTGCCATTTTATAAATTGCATTAAAGTAACTATTATATTATATAGTTTGTACTCACTTGAATAAGACCCAAAGTGCACAGGCGACCTTTGATTAAGTTTCTTGCTTCAGCATCATCTCCAGCGTCCAAGGCATCCTTGATCGTGGGATCGCTATACACGTCGTCGACACCGTCAAAACCTCCCAGACTTCTTCCTTGTTTCCTGCTTACAAGTTCGTCGACAATATCATCGAGTACGGTGTTATTGGGCGCCGGGTTTCCTTGTGACTCAGGCAGCTGTTCATCTTGTAATAATTCAGGTGTATCTTTGGTCTGATTCGGCGAGGTGTCTTTGGAATCTGCGCCCCAAGACCATTCTGCGGTAGCAGTAGCTATTACTAATGGTAACAGAAATATAATCTTTGTTGTCCACCGCATGATCTGAAAAATAAGAATAGGGAATGAGTACTCAAAAAACGAGTGGTGTTACTCGATCCTTATTGTTTCGAAACCTGAGTTGACGGAGAATCACTTTTACTTTCGCGGACAGTCGCAGGTTATATAATCTACTATAAAGTCAGTGTACTGTTACGGCTCCGCTGGCATTAGGCGTGGGCTCGCGAAAGCGCTCTCACAGTATGTTCTTGCTCATTATATGAATGTACATTCATATTATTGGTGTGTATTTAAATAAATTTAATTAGTTCGAATAGATTTATTATTTGTTATTGGTTGTGTTGTGGTAAATGTTGTTAAAACGCTTTGTTAACAAAAAGAGGACCACCATAATTTATGTCACGCCGTTGAGGTCATCTATTGTTTATGTTATGAAAGAAAGTCCGGAATCGGTGTCATTGTCACGATGCCCCAAAAAGCGGACCAGAAATCGATTGGCAGGCATGTTGCGTCTTCGATGCGTCATATTTCGTGTAATACTTGCCGGTAACAGAGTTACACAACGTCCAAAATGCTTCTATCTTGTCCACTTTATGCAACACGTTACGGCATAAGCCGACTTATGTGGTACACGTTGACTAGATATGTAAATTTCTCCCATTGTTTATTGTTTTGTTAGATGGAAACCAAGATGCAGAATGCAGAAACGATGAGAAAGCATTTTAATTTCAATGATATGTGGGGTTTCCTTTTACTTTTGAGTTTTAATTGTGTCTTCACAGTTCAACATAATATACATGCTTTAAAATTCAATTGAAGATGATATTTATTTTGTAACAACATTGCGGTTATTTTGGAAGGTAACTAAAAGAAACTATTGGTATAATTTTATCTTTCCATTGAATATATAGTTTCTATCCTTAGCTTAAATCGGACTTGCTACTTTAACGCGGGATGGAAAGTGAAAGCTTTTACGCATTCGTGAGGATCGTTTAATATCTTGAGAACCCGACGAACTGTTGCCAATTATATTTATCATATTTAAAAAAATAACTAAAGCTGTTAACTCTAAAGAAAAGTATGTTAATTGTCCTAATTGAATAATTTAACAATTGTATAACAAAACGATTTAACAATTTTTATTGATTACTCTAATCATTAATTCATGTTAAGTGTGTAACAATATGTAAATAGGCTTAAAATATATTTAGTCTTCAAAAAGTAACTTTTGAAAACTTTGTTTATTATGACGTACTAATAAACAAATATGCACAATTGCACATTACTTTTATGTTATATTTTTCCTATTACGTCCAAATATATTCGTATTAAAATTTATGTGCTAAGATTTTCTGTATTTTTAAGATCTAAACAGGATTTTAAATTGATTAGTCGTTAATTAGAATGTTTACAAAATAGGTAAACAAATAATTTATCTCGTTCTAGTAATCTATAAAATGCACTCAATAAAGACTTACTTCCGTTTAGCACTTCTTGTTTATCACCAATATTTAATGTTTTAAATGTTCACTACTTCACCGGCGCACTGTTTGCGTCCGAATGCCTTCCATTTTTACCACCACGACGCTTTATACTTCGACTAGCACGAAGATGCACGCACAGTGATTTTGTAAGACGTACTCCCCAAACTTCTACCACGAACGTTTTTTCTTGAGTTTGTTGATCAAAAACGCTCACATCATGGTCGAGAAGGTGCGTCGTTTGATGACGTGGTGAAGGGTATGACGTCTGTCGATCTCATTGATCAACCCTTGCCTGTCTCATTCACGTATGTTCCGAGTAGAAGTTTGGCAATATGGGTTTATCGAGGTCGTCTTTGCGGATCTATATTGCTGGTTCATCGTAGATGATAAATATTTATAGAAAATGTAACAGCCCAACTGAACAATGTGTTTATGGTTGTATCTGCATCAAATATCGCGATGCACTTTCGGTGTGATATTTTTGACAATGGAATTCATCAGTAGAAACTGGTACAAGATTATTCATATATGTTGAATTCATTTGGAAAGAAAAAAGATCATATAACAATTAGATTACTGCAATGTACTCGTTGATTTAGATTAATAAGTACATCATTCGCAGCCACTTTAAGTCAGTGAATACATAGCCTACCTCCTGGCTCATAAATATTTGACATCAAATAATGTTATGTGTTATGATATTTGTATAGTGACACAAAAGGAAACCTTTCACAATGATCCATTTGTAGCATTTCGAGTGAAGCCTGTGTGTTTCAGGATTCGAGTAAGCGGGCTTAAAAGTGCACCAATGTACAGCTCATTGGATATCACTTGTCATATTGTCTGTTTGCACAATATCAGAAGAGATGAGAGAGAGAGAGAGAGAGAGAGAGGGAGAGATGTTCTCGATGGATAATCTATTTCGGCTGTGCTGCACTTACCGTAACTTGGTCTTGTTATCATTAAAAAATCACGGTCAAAATACAAATGCTTTTGCCTGCGTCTCCGAGGATAGGCAGATGTGTCTTAAAATGTAATAACAGGTCATTTCTGTAATTTAGTTTCTTTAAATACTAATATTATGTTATTGTTATCCTTCTTTTAAGAAAATAGTTATGCTCTATTTCCGACCCTTTGGGAGAGAGTTACAACAATACAGAGTTCCGGTTTTCGAAGTAAATACCCGAATTTCTTTTTAATCCCTCTATTTAGCAAGAGTAATGTTAGACTTTTTCAATTCAATAAGCCTTTGAAAATCAAAGCACAAGTGACAAAATATAGCTTTATGCTGATATTATGAGCATCCATCCATTTTTTAAGACGCAATGTTACGTTAGGGTTTAAATTATTATTTTCGCAATAACTAGATATTTACTACCCAAACAAAACGATTTTTAAAAAATTGTAAAAAAAAATCTGTCGCTTATTTTGCGAAATTTTTATTTGCATTGTGTCTGTAACCACTAAAACTACCACCCGGCTTCTTTTTCGGTTGCAGTCTTGATATACCCGGTATTAACGTGCCTAAATTGTATACGTCTATATTTCATACTCTTATACCACGGTGAAATCGTCATGTGTTTCTTATCCAAGTTATATCTTATCGCCTGTTCGTTAAGAGGCTTATATTATCTAGTTGTATTATGTGGTATGCAACTATTCTCTCAAAGATCTTAATTTTGTCACACTATTCCAATGCTATTCTAGGTCTTAAATGAGTGTTGCATTCGATAAATTTGCCAATTTTATAGTATTAACCTCTTAAAAATTGCGAAGTTAGTATTATCTAATACGATGTACATAGTTGTCGCCCACTGTTGGTTTGCACACTTCTGCCTTATTCGACAAGTGAAACACTTTCCAAATGTCGTCAATACACTGAAATGGAGTGGAGTTCTAAAACATGTTATTGAAGAAAACAGCATGATTAGTAATAGTCGATCGTGGCATAGTATTTTATTTGCTGCAACCTGTTGTAACGTTAAGTCAATGTTTTATATGTGATTGTATTTCGCACGTATTAGCTATTTCAATTTAAATATTGGGATATATTTCATTTAATATTATTTATGGTTTTATATTCTGTATCTGTTTTTATATAGACCCTATACATTTCCCTCTCACAACTGTACTCTCGACTGTAGAGGAGGAGGCCCTGCGGTGGGGCGTACGCAATACATAGACATTATATTTTGGATTCTGTTGAGGAGATCGATCTTCCTCAATATAAATAATATATCCAATAGTTATGCAACCATAAGAAAACATATGTATCTTGTGTTTTAGATTCACAAATGTCGAGGGATTGTGCGGTCCCAGGACACTCAGACACGAAACAAGAATTATTTGATTTTGCTAACATTTGTAGATGATCAAACAAAGTAATCTCCCGCGTGTTACCTTTACCGGTAGCAAGCGACTTAGATCTTCCGTCCTCATGGTATTACGAAAGTTCAAGTCGGTCACCGCTGACTATCAGGTGCGCAGTATGCTCGTATGCCTACATAAGCGATAAAAAAACACCCTGCACTAGCAACTCTATTTAAAACAAGGTTTGAATAATCGTACCCTAACCCTTATTTCATAGTCAAGATACTTGATTTGTCGCCAGTTTATTTCTGTTTATACAATTTTATTTATGTTTTTATTGCCGTTGTAAAATGAGATGGACATTTATTTAATATTCTAGTTGTAGATTTAATACAAATTTTATGTAAAGAAAATAGCATTTCCTCAGATAATGCATATTATAATGTAAATATAATTTCTGAATAAATAAAATCAGCGACGGACTTCTTTTTTAAATACAGGGTATATCAAGACCGCGACCGAAAACGAAGCCAGGTGGTAGTTTTAGCGGCTACAGACACAATGCAACTAAAAATTTTGCAAAATAAGCGACGGATTTTTTTTTACAATTTTTTAAAAATCATCGTTTTTGAGGGGTAAATACCTAGTTTTTGCAAAAATAGTAATTTAAACCCTTACGTACCATTGCGTGTTTAAAAATTAAGCGATGTACGTCATTATTTTAGAAAAACTATGTTTAATCACTCAAATACAACGATATGTAAAAAATAACAAAAAAAAATTTGACAATTTTTTTTGTAAAATGTTTACTTGCATTGTGTTTGATATCACTAATACTACCTCCTGGCTTCGTTTTCGGTCGCGGTCTTGATATACCCTGTATATTGGTTATGTATATTTGGATGATATACTCTTATAACTTCATGTAATAAACAAATACAGACCTAAAGGAAAATTTGGATGTTGATGTTTTAATCTAACATTACATAACTATCCTTATCTGAGGCTCTATACATTCATATTTTCTAAATTTCCATTTATTATAATAAATAACATGAAAGTAAACATCATGACGTGCTCAGCCATTGGTCCTCAGCGTGGATACTTTCGTGAGATACAAATCAGGCGTCATTATAAACAAGCAAATTCACACACGAGTATTATATTCACTTCAGTATAAAAGATTTCAACGCGCGTTGTTTCTGCTACTGTTGGTACCATGGCATATTTTGTACTTGAAATAGTTATTTCCAATGTTGGCTCATTTCCAAATAATTAATATTATAAATAATAATTGATTATAAAAATATATTAATTGTTTATTTATCTTTGAATAAACTTGACCTTAAAAATATTGACTATTGCAAATTGTCTAGTAATAACCAGGATCCATTTTTATGATTGCATGCGCCGTTGGAGCTTGCACAAGAGGGGCTTTCCAGTGTGCGCGAGCCGGACCTGGGCCCGGCGTGCAATGTACGTCGCGGACAGCTGACGGTGCCACTTGCGCAACAGTTCGCTGAACCATTTCTATGACTTCATTCCTTGATTGAATGAACTTGCATGCACTTTGTTAGTAAATACGCAGTATACGCAATGAACTGTATACTTCATTATGATGTCTTATAAATTTCTGTGGAGAAAATAGTGCGAGTGTGAAAAATATTTACTTAAATAAATGTCAATCACAATTGTCCATAAAAAACTACTTTTTTATACATTGTCGAACATCTGTTTATAATTTTAAAATATTCTTAGGTACTTTTATAGGTTTATTATTTAACGTGGCTATTGGTTGGGTTCCGATTTGATTATTTCCTTAGATACAAGATGAGTTACAGTAAACATGTTTTATTAATACATAGAATAGCGCCAGTCATCTCAGCAATCTATCCGACTCGCTTCCGGATATTAAAATGGATTGCTTAAGCTTATGACGGGGCATCGTTCGGCAAGTTCATTGAACGTGCATCGATCTTAAATTTTGATTAATTTTAGTACGCGCTAGTAACCTGCTAATAGGTAAGCTCGGCCCTCATCTGACACAACATGAAAACTCGCCCACTTATTACTTATCCATGTTTTACACGTGTGGCGAATGCAGAATTATAAATAAAAAATATAAATATTTAACGCATTGTTTGAGATATATTTTCATAAAATAAATAATAATAATATACTCGGAATCGAATAGTATTAAGATGTGCAATGTAATAAAATGTAAAGAGAAAACCCTATTATTTTGATAACAAAGCATTCGGGCGCCAGATGTTCGTATACGAGGTCTACTGTTTACGTTTTTTATAGCAACTGCGCTGGGAATTGGCTCAGGAGATTACATAAGATGCGCTCAGACTCGATGCGTCAGCGTCTGTCCACACGTTCTCCAAAGCATTTATTTATAATTGAGTTTAAAATTAAGTTTTTTACGTAAACTGATATTTTAAGATTGCATAAGTACACGTGTCACGGCTATCACTAGCAGTAGTATCATTTGTTATAAAGTAATTGAAGAATTAACATTAATATGTACTAAAATGTCATTGAAATTCATAAGTATCAAAAATAGTTAAAGGATTCGAACATGAGTCAAAAGCCTACTGGTAGAGACAACATAACTTTAATGGTTATCATAACCGAATAATATATCCGATGAGTCATAGAGTCGCAAAAAACATTTACGTTTCTATGTCAAAACATCTTGTTGCAATAACAGTGACAAAATCGTATGTAAATAAACATTGGTTATTAGAAATGGATATTGGCTGTGTACTAGTATTTTGTCAAATTACTGGGAACTAATGTAGCAACGCGAGGTTGGGGTTTTCCTGATTGCACGTGTTGCATCGCTTAGAGGCCGTCGAAAATTTTATTCATAGAATACGGAAATCGGTGGAGTAGACATTATAAAACTTATTTTTGTTTTCTTTTTACAAATAACAGTTTATGTTATGTATTTAACGGGTAAAATATAATGAAGAGAGTTGTTCTCCTTTGATTCTTGTAATAATTATACACTTGAGTGTGAATGGCGTAATGAGTTGTTTGTGTTGCAAAAAGATTGTCATTTATTATTTACGATGATTAATATTAAATTGCCATACTCAGTGGCGCAATTGGATAGACGCCGAACCGACTGTGAAAAAGGCTGCGGGTTCGGTTCTCGCGCCGCGCCGCGCCGAGACGAATATTAGTGTGGTCCACAAAAACAATGTTTCGTTTTTAGGTATTTGTGAGACAGACAATCTGTCAAAGTTAAACCTTATTAATTGGATCTTAGTGTCAGGACTATGTTTTACTGTTTGGTAATGTATTTGTTATATATTATTAAATAATAAATCCATTTGCATTACCAGGATTAATCAGGTTAATTTTAAATCATAGGTTATATTTAACCAGTCGCAAAATTTTAAACTTCGTTGATTACACTTTTTCTCAGGTCGCAGTAACCTTTTTTCAAGTATAAATATACAAACAGTTTTTAATAAAAAAATAAACTACCGTGGCGACTCATAGTTTTTCTGTGCAAATAAATTCGTTGACCCACTTTCGGTGGATTGTATGACTCGTGTACCGCTGGGCTTCCCTAAGGTTCTTGTCAAGGACTCCAGGGGCAACTGCGTTCAACACTATTGCGTGCACTGACTTCAATTAATTCTTAACATGTTTCTTAAAATATTATTCATCTATCCTTATCGGGATACGTATGATTCAAAGGAAAACCATAAGTTTAAATTAATATTTGAAATGAAAGAATTAGACAAAGCCCTACTTTTCTAAGATACTAAAAGCGTACACCCGACCCTGAAATTCCAGCTTACAGGTGCACCTTTTAACAGATGAGGATAAGGTTTCACGATATTTATTGTAGATTTACGGATGGTAAATTTATCTACTCAATCAGGCTCTTTTATTTAACCTTCTTTCTTGTATTCGCACGTTGACGTTATGGCAGTAAAAAAAATTACATTTACATTTGGCGATCGTGTCAGATGCCAGAAGTGTATGTATGTATATACAGGGTATATCAAGACCGCGACCGAAAACGAAGCCAGGTGGTAGTATTACTGACTTCAGACACAATGCAAGTAAAAATATCGCAAAAGAAATCGACAACTGTTTTTTTATTTTTTTACATATTGTCATATTTGGGTGATACATACACAGTTTTCCTAAAATAAAGATGTGCACCTCTTTATTTTTACACACGCAATGGTGCGTAGGTGTTTAAATTAGTAATTTCGCAAAAACTAGGTATTTAGCACCCAAACACGATGATTTTTAAAAAATTCAAAAAAATATGTCGCTTTTTTGTTTTTTGCGAAATTTTTAGTTGCATTGTGTTTGTAACCACTAAAAATACCACAAGGCTTCGTTTTCAAGCAATCTTACTAACCAGCTTTATTTATTTAAAACTTTATTGTACCTAAACCAGTGTACAAAAAAAAAACATGTATGTAAAATATTACAACAAACCTATAGTAGAGCAATAAAAAATATATGTAATACACCTACATACATATATATGTTGGTGAGCATAGTACAGAAATAAACTACATCTTTTAAATAGTGCCATCTGTATGAGTTTTTAAGAACCAAGTGATCGAAGGCTTTTGCTTAAGTACTGTTTGTAAGTGTGTTGGTCAGTTTGTTCTTATGCTACACGCCTGGTTCTCAATATATTACACAGATGGCACTATATTCAATTCACATTTGGGAAAAAAATATTTCTCAGAACTCGAAGTTATGGTAAAGCTTATTAAAAGTGCAAATATTTAAAATCTTCAAATCGTTTCTCAGTAAATTCCTAATACAACAAGGAAAAACCTTCATATTAAATATTCGGTTCGTAGAATTGCGAATGCCATGTTTGTATATACAAACATTGTACATAGGCCGGCAGTACATACTCGGTGCAAGGTCAATCAGAATGGTTGCCACTTGCCAATATTAGTCGATGGTTGTCGATGGCCAACTATAATAATAATCCTCCCAGCCGGTTTCGGCTATGGCGATCGCTTATATTTTTCCCCTTTGCTATTCTCTGTGATGTGCTCTAACATGACTTAAATAGCCAATCTTGTTGGTGAAGGTCCGCGCACATTGTGGACACGTTAGAGCACCGTTTCTATACTTATAGTTAATAGCCACTGGTGGTCGGGCTTTTATTCGATCTCGCTTGGCATCCAGCTCAGCACACCGATGCAATTCGAAATGATGTACCTTTCGTTTCACGTGCGACTTCCACTTTTCACGGTCAGATGATAGGTCTTCCCACTGTGTTGGATCTATGTCACAGCCCTTCATGTGGCGCTTAAGCACATCCTTATATCGCAGGAGTTGTCCGCCATGCTTTCGCTTGCCCTCCTGTAGCTCGCAATAAAAGATACGCTTGGCCACCCTATCTTCAGACATACGCGAGACGTGACCGCACCAACGAAGTTGCCTCCTCATGAGGTACGACTCAATGCCACCTACATTGGCTCGTCTCAATACTTCAGTGTTCCGTACACGATCTCTCCAGGTGATTTTAAGGATAGCACGAAGACATTTGAGGTGGAAACGGTCAAGTTGTCTGATGTGACGGCGGTACGGAGTCCACGTTTCTGCAGAGTAGAGTATGTTAGGCAAAACTACGGCCATGTAAACAGCGACTTTGGTACATAACTTGAGGTCATGGGAACGAAAGATCTTGGTGTTCAGTTTACCAAACGCCGCGGCCGCAGCAGCGATCCTGCTGTTAATTTCGCAGTCAATATCACACTTAGCTGTTATTGTGCTCCCCAAATAACGAAAAGTACCGACTTGCTTCAATATATCTTCGTCGAGCTTAATGGTCAGCGCCTCACGACCGTTAACATCCAGGGACATTACTTCGGTCTTCCTGACGCTGATCTTTAGGCCGAATTTACAGCATTGCTCGTGAAGACTCGTCACCAGCAGCTGAAGACTTTCTGGGGATTCTGCCACGAAACACAAGTCATCTGCGTACATGATTTCTACTATCTGTGCATAGGAAACCTTAGTTTTGGCTTTAAGCCTAGATAGGTTGAACAGGTTGCCGTCAGTTCGAAATCGAATGCGTACTCCTTCAGAAGAAGACTTAAGGACTTCCCGGACTACAACTGCGAAATACAAGGCGAACAAAGTAGGCGCCAAGACGCAGCCTTGCTTCACTCCACAGGTTACCGAGAAGAAGCTTGATTGTGCGCCGTCGGCGAATACACAGCACTCCATGTTGTCGTGCAGGAGTCGCAGGAGTCTCACAAACTTCTCTGTGCATCCCAGTTTTCCTAAGACTAACCAGAGAGCCTCGCGCGGTATGCAATCAAAAGCCTTCTCCAGGTCTACAAAGCAGAGGTACAGGTATCTGCCCTGTTCCCTACTCTTTTCCTGAAGTTGTCGGACTGCAAAAATTGCCTCACAAGTTCCTCTGTCGGGTCGAAACCCGAACTGGGTTTCAGGCAAGATCCGTTCAGAGAGTGGCTTAAGTCGATTTAGTAAAACTCTAGCAAAGATTTTTCCAGGAACTGAGAGGAGTGAAATACCTCGGTATGAGTTGCAATCTGCTCGGTCACCCTTGTTCTTATACAGGGCTTTAATGCGAGACAACTTAAAAGTTTTAGGGACCTGTTCCTCCTCCCACATACGAGCGAACATTTCCCAGACCTTAGAATGCAACTCACCACCGCCGCATTTCAGCAGTTCACCCGGTATAAAATCTACGCCAACCGCGCGCTTATTTTGTTGCTGCTTTATGGCAGACACAACTTCGTTTCGGGACAAGGCCACATCAAGCTCATTGGCAGTTTGTGATTGAGGTCGACTACGGATATATAATTAATCTGCTGTTCGGTCTATATTCAGAAGAGTATTGAAGTGCTCCTCCCACCGTCTAAGCACTTCATCTTTGGTCTTTAAAAGATTATTGCCATAAGCTGGCTTCAACGGAACTTTTATAAAACTAGTACTGCCAATAAGGTTGCGAAGTTCGTTGTAAAATTCTTCCATCTGATTACTGTCAGCAAGCCACTGTATATAATCAGCCTTGTCACGCCACCACTTATCTTTGACTTCTCTTGCGAGTTTGCGAAGATTTTGGTCACTGTTTCTTATCTGCATGTGTGTACTATTTCCTGTAATGTGATTAGCTTTATTGTGTAATATTTTTCTGTGTTTGGTTATTGCTTCAACGAGTAATTCGTTATTTTGGTCGAACCAATCTTCATTCTTTCTAACCTTTAGGCCTAAGGTGTTCATGGCCACATCTTGTATAGAAGACATTAAAGTTGTCCAGTCAGCTTCAATTACACCGGCGTCACTGGAGGGCAATAGTTTAGAGCTTAGAGTTTGCTGGTAAGCTTTCCTGACCTCACTATTTTTTAGTTTCTCCACATCCATACTGATAGGCTTTTTTCTGTTCGATCTACAGGGGCGTCGACATCGAAGTTGCAGTTTAGTAATGACTAGCCTATGATCTGTCCAACAGTGTGCACCGCGCATAACGCGGGAGATTTGGACCTGTGAGATATCTCGCTGCCTCACGATGGCATAGTCGATGAGATGCCAATGCTTTGATCTTGGGTGCATCCACGTAGTTTTGTGCTTAGCAGAGAGGCGAAACATAGTGTTTGTAACTGCTAGTTGGAATTGAGCACATAAACTAAGTAACAGCTGGCCGTTCGAGTTCATGTTGCCTACTCCATGATGGCCCAGGACTTTTGGCCAGGCTTCGTAATCGCGGCCAACTCTGGCATTAAAGTCTCCCAAAAGTAGGATGCGTTCAACTGGCCAACTATGGCACTTGACTGAAACCACGGAAGTTACTCGTGAATGATTTCGATCTAAAAGAATACAAACCAAAACCTCGCTTTATGTAATTGTTCGTCTGTAATCAAGTTTAGATGCTCGTTGAATAGTAATAATGGTATTTATTTATATGTAGCTTTTCTACTTACAATAAAAATGACGCGCCTGATTCCTATGGGTGATAGGAGTAGGAAGGGACCTTTGATCTCCATTTTGCTCAATCGTCACAAACGACATTTGGTACGTTTAATTTCACCAATCTCTTTCGTTCTTGTCGCTTCAGGGTATTTCTGAACTAGCTCATATCTAAGGTGTCTTCGATTTGAATGTTGTTTCACAAAGTTTCATCATCACAGGTGTGTATCATGTACATTCTGTTACTCAAACCGCACATTACCCTTCACGATCTCTTTGCTAGTTCCCTAATTCTTTCCTGATGCTTCTGGCACACTACAGTTTATTCTCTTATGTGGACACTGCACAGTGCACAGCCAGTTGTGCCTTCTTGGAGATTTTCCAACTCTCAATAAAAGTGTAAAATGCACCATGCACTCTCACCCCGTGGTCAAGGGGCGCTTCTCGCCTTGGGATATCCAGTTGTAAATTGGCATAGGTACTTGTTAGGGACCCGACTCGGCCGTAATATCCTCAGCGTACCGGGCTGGTAGGTAAAACTTCAGTATCTAAAACCACTTATTTATTTTATTTCTTTCCCATAAGAAAATAATGATGAAATTAAGTTCGACGTTCTAATAAAGGTTGTTGGAAGTTTCTAGATTTAGACTTTCCCACAAGTCACTATTGAGATCCTTATGGAGACCTTTACTGTAGACCTATACCTATGTTGTGTCCCAGTGTAAATTTGTGGAACTATGGCTAATGATATCAATGATGATGAAGGTAATAAGAAACTGTATCTTCTCAGTACCTAGGTATTAGATTATATCAATCCTGGCTTTTAGGAGTACTTAATACCATTGATAGTTTCCTGGTATCGCTAACAGTGGTGAGATAAGTTGTACAATTTCTTTTTACCTAGTCTTGACTGCATTGTGGATGGGGTGGGATCTATAGCCATAAAGAATAGCGACAGCTCAGTGAGTTTGTTTTATGACAACAATTATCTTTAATCTTTACTTTCCACCTTAAGTACCTCATCGCAAAAGACTTATTAATAAAAATGAAAGATTAGTCATTCTAGGAAATAAGATCATCTTTATAAGAGGACTTTCATATTTATAAACTAACCCAAGTCAATTGTTTTGATCAAATATGATTAATTTAGTAATTTATACATCTCATCATGAAACTAACCAATCGTTAATGGCACGTCAAAAGTCATCTCATTTTTTCCATTAATCTTGGCTTTCCACCGGATGAGAAATGAATAAATGGAATAAAATATTCGACGGTGAAATAATTTGCTGAACGTAGTTTACTACCTGTGACTGGAGAGAGAGAGAGAAAATAATCTATAAATTATGCTTAGATTAGCACCACGTCACTAATGTTGTTTGTTATGTTTGCATGTATACAGTGTGGTTACGATCATGTGTTAATTGGAAAACGTAAATATTTTCTTTCATTGACTACGTTTTGTAATATTGCACGATTCACTGTGTCAATATTAAATCATGTTTCATTTTTAATATTTTTGATAGCGCAATGATTAGGAACATCAAGCGATTTTGAACTCCATTTCCATAACGTATTTTTTAAATTTTAATATATATAAATATGATATGAAAATAATATCAATTGCCATACGGTATTATTAAAAAAAATATTGAATTTAAACATAGCATCGAATCGGTTTGGTTCATCAAATATGTGCATCACTAAATTGATGGAGCCACTTAAAGCAAGGCAAGAAGTAACATCTACTTGAAACCAATGCTTTACCACATAAGGAATACTGTTTTAATGAGAAATTAACATTCAGCAACCATCGCTCTCGAACCAGTAAGGAGCGGACTGATGTATGAAAGATAGAAAGTGCTCTCCATTCAAAAATACTTCGCTTTATTTTGCGTAATAAGTCTATGAACTTCCCTCTGCGATATTATAAGGTCTTAAAGCTTAGATTATATACACGTCGTCTTAAAGCTATAGCTTATTATCTTTGTATTTAAATGAAGATGCTAAACTACTCACAAAAATCACAGACATTCGATGATTTTGAAAGTAAAAAATCACTTTACATAATATATTCACTAAAATGTGTTTTCCGCCATTAATTATGTTGGTATTTGTAATGTTTGCATTTGTTTTATTACAAATAAACTTTAACCTCTATATTGGTATAAATAGCGAGTCTATCCACAGTCAGAAATCAATCGTTGGGGATCATCCTTAAGAGTTCATCCATCTTTGAGTTCACTACAGAGCAGTCGACATGAAATCGTTTGTGGTGTTGTGCCTTGTGATTGCCGCGGCGATGGCTGCTCCTCAGCCGAGCGAGCACGAACGCGTCGCCAGGGACCTGGCGAGCCAGCCCGGTGTCAACGTCGCTGTAGCTGCAAGTCGCACATTCTTTGGAGCTCCTCTGACCGCTTTCGACCTCGCTGCGTCAGCGGCCAACTCAGCAGCATCTCAAGCACAGCAGGGACAAGGACGTCCTGGGGGCTGGTCCTCATGGTAGACTTATTGGAAGTTAATTGTTTTGAAGTTGTAGCTCAGCGAGTATCTGGTATAACGATTTTTTTGCATGTTAAACAATAAATAATCTATATTTGATATCAGACTTTTATTTAATTATATAATATTTTGATTTATATAATTTTTTTTCTTTTTGTAATTAATAGTAACCAGATTAGGTAATGTAGCATTTTTATTCTCAGCTATGCGCCTATGCGCTAAATACAACATTTTGTACGCCATAAAAGGCAAAACATGTAGCAACTTTTTTAAACTGAACATCTTGTACAAATCTATTGTCACTCATGTTTTACAAAATAAATATCTTTATCTTTATCTTTCTTCAAAATTTTGTCTGTTGAGACGGTGGTCGTAAGATCAAATTATAGGGCACACATCTATGTTCTGACATTCTTAGTTATTATTACTTGTCTCTCTACGTCTACTATATAATGCTTCCTAATTCCTTCATTAGCTTATACTGTAGAGGATTTTCATAAATAGGAAGTTGGGCGTGCCTACAAAAAAATCATCTCACCAGTATAGTTCCGTCATGCAACGACTGTTTCCAAAATATATTTTTTAAATTAACCATCATTGTGAAATACTTCTGAAAACGACTGGTCTCCAAGAATATATAATTATATATTTATAAAGAAATAAAAAAAAAAAGGTTGCAAGCGTTTTTTTTACAGTTCGTAAGAAGATTGCAAGCAGCGCTTAGTATTTATAAGCTCTGAGTGATTTTGCTCTTGTTTAATGGCAGGCATGCCATTAACCATTAGCCGAGCTACGTATTCATAGCATCCATTCTTTCTGATAAAACGAAAATCATCTCGTTTGTTGTTATCAAAGGTATACGATTGGGTAACTTGATATAGTAGGTATATAATCGTGGTAATAACTAGAATTTTAACAAAAAAGCGTTCTTTTTTTTTATTTAACTTCCCTTATAGCATGATAACGAATAAACAATATACGGTTTTAGGTAATGTAATGAAAGACGAAAATTATTGATTAGTTAAACAATTCATAAGATGATTAGAGTAATCCTAACTTACAAATATTTTTCCTTTGTTTCCATTAATACAGTTGCCGTCCATGTGTTAATTAGGAAATGTAAATATTTTCTTTCGTCGATACGGAATACGTCATGCAATATTTCAAATTCGTTTTAAGTTTGTGTCAATATTAACTCCTGTTTTATTTTGAGCCATTTTTGGTACCAGTGTGTACCACTACGAGATCATTAGCTTGAGGAGAAAAATACCATTAGTTATATATTTTATTAGCTAGTAGCACGAGAGGAGTAAGCTCGTCTGATGGTACCCGTCGTGATTGTCTATATTTTATGGTTTTACCCACTACACTAGCATTATCATTAGGTACTGTATGGTATTGCTGAGTGCATTACTCACGTCTCCTCGAGATTTTTGCATTTTTTTTGTACATAGATGCCTACTTGTAATATTTGTTTTGCTATTTTTTGTGTATGAATGCCCATTTTTGATATGATGACATTTGTTTTATTATGGGTTTGGGATGGTATCTGTGGTTATTCCGATGCCTGGCCAGGGATTTAATTTTTTCATATTATGTTACAAATCCTGTTCAATTTTGAAAGTTTACTAGATGGGGATATGGGTAGTACTGATTTCTTGTGGTTTATTTCAAGTAATTTTGACAGATTCCACGACTGAGTTGCTTCAGGTACGGCTGTGGTACTAGAGGCCGCATATTCGATCCCCTCATTTAGGAAAATTATGCGGCATAAAAATAATGGTATCAGGTCTGGGCATTGGTCCAAAAGTTTGTCATAGTTTTTGATACTTTCTTGAAAACCTGTAGTAGGTTTTTATCTGTAAGTTCAAGATTATGCGTATGATTATTAGGTGTATTTTATCTGTATCCAGGGTACTAATAAAAGTATCTATCACGGTTGATTTTTGTATGTAGGGTGAAGTGATAAACGCATTTTTATAATTGTTTTTTTTTCTGCCTCGGTGGCGTAGTTGTATTACGGTACGGTTACAAAGCTGAGGTCTCGGGTTCGAGTCCCGGGTCGGGCAAAGTGATATTGGATTTTTCTATTCATTATCAGCCCGGAGTCAGGAATTTGTGCCCGATATGGCGATAGGCTCGCCCCTTATCACATAGTGGGACGGAACATACAAGGCGAAATGTGGGTGTCCTGGTGGCGCCTCTGCCTACCCCTTCGGGGATAAAGGCGTGAGTTTATGTATGTATGTATGTATGTTTTTTTTTCTATTGCCTGCATGCAACCCACAAGGATCAATGTAAATAAGTTCTAAAGCACAAGGCAGAAAGTTCTAGCTTCTGATTTACGACGGAATGCCAGTTTTATATGTTTGTTGTTTGACAAATGGCACAAGTAACATTAATTAAATGACGCAAATGTTTATCTGTGAAGTAGGAAATGTATTCTCATGTATTACTTAATACATTTGTTAAATTGCTCGCGTGTCTGTGGTATTTATTGAGACGGATTTAGCGACGATGTCATTGGCAAAACCATTACAATGAATGCTTGGGTATATGTTTATTTTTATCACTTCATAATTTATGGTCTTTACGAAACAAACTTTTTAGGGTTCTGTATTTCTGTATATTCAATAAGGAACCATTATACATAGTATCACTATGATCTTGCGTCTGTGTATCTGACTGCGGTTTAATTCACAGACTATCAATGTTAAAAAGTTGTAATGTAATCCAAGTATGAAAAACACTATCCAGATCTCTATCTGTATCATACGAAATCATAGTACAATCATAGAGTACAATGATTGTACTATGATCTCGTACCGGCATTCCCAAAAGTGTAAGCAGATGGGTCACTGGTTACACATTTCGCCGAAATATTTCCCTTCAAATATTTACGAAGTGGTCGCATCTATAACTATGACCGGCACACATATTAATATCAAATAACGGATAAGACAATTTTGATATTCATACTGAAACGATTACACCACCTGGGAATCAAGCCCAAAACTCGACAAATTGCAGTTCATGCATATCACCACTGGCGCAATGACGTGTCTTTTATATCAATTTGGGACTAATGAGATCTAGGTAGTCATTAGAAATGATTGGTAGGTAAATTCTTAATATTTTAATCTTCTCCTTCCAAGAATAGAGGAAGAGCTATGCTATTCTTCTGATGATATCAATTTCGTATTTACAATTTTATACGAAAACAAAATGTACCGAAATAGCCAGGGGATAAGCAAGTTGATGGTAATCATAGAACATATAGCGCAGAGAACCTAATGATGGTTGGTGGGACCGAAAAGATCTTAGGTAGAGGCCACATATCGGCAGGCGCGACATCGGAGTCTAAAAGATGGACAGGACCTAATATATTATTAAAATTATAGGAAGATACTGGGTGCAAGCCGGTTCCAACAGTTCGTTGCACAGATCCTCAAAGAGACCTATGTTAGCTGTAGATTCCCCGGGGTTTAATATGATGATGATACCATTTTAATAGAATACGAAAAGTAGATACCTATATTTTCTGCAAAATAACATGGCTATTAATCATATCATATCACAAAATAAGGATGTATATTATGTAAATGTGATAATAGTGGTAATATGTTAGCCAACTAGTCTATACACGAATCGTAGTGTTTGTATTTGTTCAAATCAAATAAACTCCAACCTCTATATTGGTATAAAAAGCGCGATGATCCACACTTGGATATCAATTGTCGAGGAGCATCATTAAGCGTTCATCTATCTTTGAGTTCACTACGGAGCAGTCGATATGAAATCGTTTGTGGTGTTGTGCCTTGTGATTGCCGCGGCGATGGCTGCTCCTCAGCCGAGCGAGCACGAACGCGTCGCCAGGGACCTGGCGAGCCAGCCCGGAGTCAACGTCGCTGTCGCCGCAACTCGCACCGTGTTGGGATCTCCTCTGACCGCCTTCGACCTCGCTGCTTCAGCTGCCAACTCAGCGGCATCTCAAGCAGCGCAGGGACAAGGTAGTCCCGCCGGCACCTGGACCACATGGCATACCTATTAGAACTAGTTTGTTTGAAGACTGCAGCTTGGTGAGGATTTGTTATAAGAGATTAATTGGCAGGTAATACAATAAATAAATAATAATTATAAGTTCATTATTGCCTTTCATTTTTACCTCTGGAGACGGTGATCGCGTGCTAGAATCCTCGGGTACACAAAGTCGATTTTTGAACTCTTTTTACAGAGTTATACCTATGTGTACTTAAGTCAATTAATTTTTAGTGTAGAAAGAATAAGGCACTTGAAAAGGTACAGGAAAGGACACGGATAGGATGATATGTATGGGGATGGGATGGGATGGGAGAAGTAATATAGAGAACGGCAGTCACGTTGATTTTTTTTATAAAACAGTTATTACGCGAATAATATGTTTCTGATGTGGCTGGGAAATGCAAAAGTATACACATATAAAAAACACTAGGGCCACTAGTATACAACATTATTTTATCTATACCATAAAGCCGAAACACCCAAATTAGATTTTAGTATAAAAGATCAAATAAAATAGAAAAAGAATAAAAATAATGAAAACTCACGCCGTGACAGGTTACGATAATTATCTCATTTCTTGAATAATGCATGGGAACAAGCGCGCGCCGCGCATGAGCACTGCCGCGCCGCGATGCGCGGCGCCGTGGGTTTCGCGCCAACACGCAAAACACTGGTACTATTTACACTGTTTCGTTTATAAACAACATTTTAACAACACGTCTGCCTTTCCACCAAAGATAATGCTTTGCGAGGGATGTGTGTGTTAAGAACAAATCGAAACTCGGATAATATTTACCACTTCATTGCTATTACAATAACAATTAAACATACCTAAGTAATTGTTACCTAAGTGCGTGGTGGCCTGTTGGTAACGGACCAGACGCGGCTGCCTACATGTTCACGGTGGTCGCGGGTTCAAATCCCAGGGCACACCTCAGACTTTTCGGAGTTATGTGTGTATTGATAGTCAATCACCCCGCACTTTAACGGTGAAGGAAAACATCGTGAGGAAACCTGCATACCGTAGCGATTTTAAAGAATTTCTACGGTATGTAAGTCCGCCAACCCGCACTAGGCCAGCGTGGTGGACTATATGGCCTAACCACTCTCAATCGATTCTCTCGATTGTAGAGTAGGCCCGTGCCCTGCAGTGGGACGTATATGGGCTGATATAGATAGATAGATAGATATAGAAGTAATTGTTCAAAATGTCCACCCCTTTCCCTAATACACAGCCGAGCCCGCTTACGCATATTGCGGTCTAATTTTGATAGCACATAAGTGTTCTGTTTTATTGTATTAAAAGCACTTTCGATTTTGTTTTTTCTAGTTCATTTTCATTGTTGTTCAAAATTTCGCCACACGTCAATAGCAGATAAATATTCATACAATTAAATGCAAAGAATAAATACATGCAAAGAATTTGAATAATATCAGGTACGAAAATAAGGATGTGAATGAGTAATAAATGTCATAGTATGTATACCAGTATTTAATCACCTTTTTTTTATTTGATAATTACCCAAACTGTAGCTTTTGTGTTGGTATAAATAGCGATACGATCTATATTTGGGTATCAGTCGACGTAGCTCATCGTGAATTGTTCATTTTATCTTGACGCAGACCTCGTATCGATATGACATCTCTGGTGGTGTTATGCGCTGTGTTCGCTGCGGCAGTAGCTGCTCCTCAACCGAATGTACATCACTTGGCCAGGAGATCACTCCTCGGATCTGCTGCTCTGCCTGCGTTGTCTCGCCAGTCGCGTCTCGACGTCCTCACCTCACAAGTACTCCCGGCTTCAGCAGCGCACTTGGTGACAGCACCTGAAATCGACGATGACATCATTAAGGATTCTCACTCTACGTTAGACCCAGCATTCTACAATGCTCTACTTGGAGCTCGCGCAGTGATTGGAACTCATTTAACCGGATATAACGTTGCTTCACCAGTAGCTGATACAGCAGTCGTAGAAGAATCGCGTTACGACACCGAGGATTGGGTGCCATGGTCGTAAATTGTTAAAATTGTTTTTCTTGTTGACGCCTACGCCCTAGTAGGTTTCAGCCACGCTACATCCTTGTTGTCATCACAAATAAAATATCATAACTCGATTGAATATTCTTTTTTATTGTTTTGTAACCAGCAATCTATACATATAATAAATTTGTTACCCATCGATGTTTGTACATGGAAGATAAATGAGAAAAAGTAATATGAGAATCAAAAACAATGATTTTTAGAATTTTTGTCTGTTTGTCTGTAGGTACATTTGTACGGTTGTGCGCGATGAACTCAGAAACGGCTTAACGAATTTCGATGAAATTTGGAATAGAGGTAGGTGACAACATGGATTAATATTTAGGCTACTTTTTATTCCGAGAAATGTAGTGTTCCCGCGGGATGAGGAAGGAATTCCGATATATTATAACTTTTTGATACATAAAGGAATAGGATGTTACTGGATTACATGCCTTGAGTGAGAATGAGACGGGACGGGCGGGATATAACGGGACGGGACCGAAAGGTATGGGAAATTCCAAATAAAGTCAATTTCCAAATACACCCAGTTGTAAGATTCAATCACTGTGGCGTAATATGTTAAGGGAAGCATGTGTGATGTTAATTCCTAATTTCACTACATCTTTGTTATTATCAGAGTACGTGCCGAAAATGCATCTTAATCTAGGCGCAATCACGATTTACTCAAATGAACACGTATATTTGAGACTCTTACATACCGTGAATAAGGTGGCCGTTAAACGTATCATATCACAAAATTAGTGTAAATGTGATAATTGCGGTAATATGTTAGCCAACTACTCCAAACCCGAACCGTAGTGTTCGTATTTGATCAAATTAAATAAACTCTAACCTCTATATTTGTATAAAAAGCAAGACGATCCTAACTTCAACATCAGTCATGAAAGAACATTCCTAAGAGTTCATCTATCTTCGATTTTACTACAAAGCAGTCGACATGAAATCGTTTGTGGTGTTGTGCCTTGTGATTGCCGCGGCGATGTCTGCTCCTCTGCCGAGCGAGCATGAACGCGTCGCCAGGGACCTGGCGAGCCAGCCTGGAGTCAACGTCGCTATTGTCGCAGCTCGCGCCGTGCTTGGATCTCCTCTAACCGCCTTCGACCTCGCTGCGTCAGTGGTCAACTCAGCGGCGTCACAATCACAGCTGGGACAAGCTTATCCCACCGGCACCTGGACCACATGGCAAACGTATTAGCTAAAATTAGATTGACGCCTGCAGCTTGGTGAGAATTTGTTATAAGAAAATGATTTAGCGTGTAATAGAATAAATAATAATAATAAGTTTATTTTAGTATTTTATTCATCTTTTCCTTCAGACATACTGATCCAGTGTTTGAATTCTAGGGTACACACTGCTGATTTCAGGAACTCTGTTTACAAAGTCATGTGTGTTTCTTTAGACAATTACTAAGGCCCATTTAAATGAGCGTGAGCGCCTTTAAAATGTTTGTATCAGGTTCATATTTGGATAGCGCAAATATGAAGATGTTTCTGAACATCGAAATAAGTTCAAGTGGCTTCCTAAACGCCGTCGCCGGGACGTTCATATTCTATCTCTTCATTACTACTGTATAGGCATAAACAAAATACTTTTTGTTTATGCCCTTATCTCCGCGCTAACTTCAGGAAAATTAATTTTAAACCCG
This sequence comes from Deilephila elpenor, assembly GCA_949752805.1. Taxonomy (NCBI): domain Eukaryota; kingdom Metazoa; phylum Arthropoda; class Insecta; order Lepidoptera; family Sphingidae; genus Deilephila; species Deilephila elpenor. The sequence continues at coordinate 7,038,596 of OX457107.1, read as the reverse complement.
TATCCACTTTATCGACGTAACAAAATGTTATCTAATTTTTTGCTTGGATTAAAATTAAATATTTCTTCAATTTATCGTAAATGAGCGTAAATATAGCAAGACCTACTTATTATTTATTTAGATCCCAAAAACATTTGGCGTTCTTGGGTTCTCATTTTATTATATTATCTGTGTTTTATAAGCCACTATAATATTAGTAGCTGCCTTTCAATCACAGGCCTTGTTAGGGTCAAAACGTATACATGCTTCAATCAGAATTTGACGGTCATAATAATTATATTTCGTATAACTACGCAATATGTAAAATTGAGTATCCCAAGGATACTACCACTCATTATATTTTATGTTAGTTAGCTTTCCAATGTGAGGTCTGAGGACAAAAACATGTAAGTAATAAAGTAATAATGGACACAGGGCTTTACCAATAACGGGATACGTTGTTTCGCTAGTAGGACTATAACCAAATATTTTTGACATGTCCACATAATATCATCCTCAGCCAAAGGAATTCCACAACTTAACATAGGCCTCACTCAAGGATAACATATAATTATGACGAAATATATTTGTTAATGAAATAAACCGGAAGCATGTTATTCTAAAACTGCCGTATCGAACAAGTGTGTCAAATATGCACGAATGTTTACAAGTAACTACACATATCGGAAACACTATTGACCGCTACGCATAAGTCGGCTCGGAGCAAGGTTAGCTACTTTCATATGACACTTGACATTGTTCTTTCAAGTGTGAAATAGTACTCATAAAGTAATTAGCCAATTTGACTGTTGACAGTATAAAAGCGCGCTTTATCTCATTAACTGTATCAGTCGGCCAAGTGGCTTCGAAGTGATCACTTTCTTTTGTCAAATCATTACACAGACCACGTTCATTATGAAGACGCTGGTGGTGTTTGTCGTGTTCGCCGCTGTGGCTCATGCCTCTCTCTTACCCTTGGCTCAGCCTCCGCATCACCCTGCTGTGGTGGTAGACGCACGAGGACGTCCTTTGGACACCGCGGAAGTTATCGAAGCTCGTGCTCTGCACTTGCAGGCTAAAGCTTTGGAAGCTCATCATGCTCCCGTTGTTGCTGCCGTCGCGCCCGTTGCTGTCGCTCACTCCGTTGCCGTCCCCGCTGCCGTATCTCATCAATCCCGAGTTGATGTCCGCACCAGCCCTGCCCTCGTAAGCCATGCTGTTGCCGCACCCATCGTCGCCCACGCTGCACCTGTGTTCGCACATGCTGCTGCCCCAGTCTTGGCTCACTCTGCCCTTGGACATGGACACTACCTGAAGAAACGCTCTCTGACCCACGTTGCGTACGCTGTTTCACCTGCGGCGGTATCTCACCAGTCTCGTGTCGACGTAATTTCCAGCCCTGCTGTGGTCGCGCACGCCGTTACCGCTCCCCTGGTCGCCCACGTCGCTGCCCCTGCTATCGCTGTGGCCCCAGCTGCCGTCTCTCACCAGTCCCGCGTTGATGTCCGAACTAGCCCCGCTGTGATTGCGCACGCTCCCTTGGCTGCTGTGGCCCACTCTGTCGTAGCAGCGCCCCTCTATGGTGCCCACGCTCTGTCTCACGGTCATTTTCTGAAGAAGCGTTCTCTCGCTGCTGTCGTCGCTCCCGTGGTGCACGCTCTCCCCTCTGCTGTGTCTCATCAGTCCCGTGTTGATGTGATCTCGGAGCCCGCTGTGGTTGCCGCCGCCCCAGTTGTCGCGCATGTCGCTCACGTCGCTCCTGCCGTGGTAGCCGCTCCTGCCGCCGTCTCCCACCAGGCCCGCGTGGACGTCATCTCGTCGGGTGTGCATGCCGCTCCCCTGGCGCACTCTGCCTTGTGGACCGCTCCCGTTGCACACCTGTCCCATGCTGGATTAGTCAGAGCCGCCCTGTGGTGAACCGATAATTTGATTTGACGAACATTGTAGTGTTCGTTTTGATAGTATTATTAAAATGAATAGACAATAAAAATATTTATAACAATAATCATTCTTACTGATTTACCTCTCCTCCTTACGTAAAATAATACTACTATATTATAAATAATACATAGGTAACATACGGCGAAATCAATAAGTATACGTGGGATCGTAGTTAACCTATTACATACTAACATTTACTGACACGAACTATAGGGCGTGCTTCACAACAAGGATCACCATTCTGAGATCATGGTACCAGACCCTATCAATAAACTTGGTTATGTCGAGACTCAAATCCTCGTTACTACTCATAGCCTCCCCCTAGATATGAAAACAGAACAAAAAGTTATTGACCAGTTCTGCCGGAACACGTATCATCTCTGAATAATTAACGAGAGAACTTCCAGAACGTGAATCAATCGGCTTGGGTACCATTAGACTATTACTTCTTAGTTCGATATATTTATATGTTTCTATGTTTGTGAACAAATATCTCGTTTGATCTTAGGTATCGTAAGAAAATCTAATATATTTTTAGGAAAAGGGTGGGTACGATTTTTGGTAACAAGAGAAACTCGGAGATATATCTGGTAAAGGATACCGTTAAAAAATAGTACACTAAAACTATTTGTAATACAATTTGAAACCGACACCTCCTGCACAAGGAGGATACTCGGGTCCCTGACTCGAATTTAAAATAGATTTTTATGACGTGTCTACAATTCCACTGGATGAAGTAAATTGAAAAGGATATCGTGTCACACGACGAACATAATGTAGATAAATAACAATGAATGTTGTATATTTCGATTGAGAATCGTTTTTATAATTAACAAATAATTTGGACTTTCATTATCAAAATGTTCATATAGATGATATGTCTTCAGCTTCTAAAATTAAGGTGTAATTGATTGATTATTGTAAATCTTCATGAAGGCTTATTTTTATTAAGATAAAAATATATTGTTATAAATATTATTTCCTTGTGGTCAACTATAATACCTACTGTTTACAATATCCTGCCAAATCCTTGAACGAGTGTCGAGTATACATAAATTGAAGATTTTAATTCGTTGGAAACTTAAAAGATAACGGAGCTACATTTTTGTAATTTTTTATTCAGTATATTGAAAACTCTATTAGTTTAGTAACAAGATAGATTTACACTGTAAGCTTCTAACTCCTTACACAGTACACACTTTGAGAGAATTTAATGCAAGTGGTTGGATATAAGTTTACAATTTGATTGTTCAATTGATAAATCCAAAATATCATTATAAGAATATTTATCGAGCATGTTAAAGTAACTAAAAAATATTGTGTTGGCTAACAGAATGGAAAGTATGAATCCAATTGAAATTCGCATTTTACGGATGATTACTATTTCATTAATTTCAAACTAAAATTACACATTTATTTTAAAAGTTCTGCATGTTTTAAATCTCCAAACAAAAAAAGTTCAAACTTTTTTAAAAACTTGTGTAGTTCTCGAAAATATTTTTCTTGAATCTGTAGATGCTAAAATCCTAAATCTGTATTAATTTGTTTTTCTTGATTTAAAAATAAATTTCAGTAGTAAAAATATCCACCCTAGAATTAAACAAAACTTATCATGTTGTGAACAAAACAAAATCGGCGTACTACATTAATCTTCTATACATATAATAAAAATGTAAATGGTCGATGTCTGTACATGGAAGATATTTAAGAAATTTCAACGCGGGGGGTCTTTATAACAGCAACAGAATCCAAAACAATTTTTTTTAGAATTTTTGTCTGTCTGTCTGTCTGTATGTTTGCTTGCGCATCACGCAAAAACTACTGCACCAAATGAGATGCGGTTTTCACAGTTGTATTGCTGCAGCTTCAACTTAAAAACTGGTATATGTGGCATTGACATACAGGGTGTTTCTTTTTGTTTGCTTGCACATTACTCATAAACTACCGCACCAAATGAGATGCAGTTTTCACAATTACATTGGTGCAGGTCCAACTCAAAAACTGGTATATATTTCATTTACATACAGGATGTTTCTTTTTGTTTGCTTGCACATTACTCAAAAACTAGCATACGAAATGAGATGCAGTTTTCACAGTAATATTGGTGCACGTCCAATTTGAAAACTGGTATATATTTTATTTATAGACAGGGTGTTTCTTTTTATTTACTTGCGCATAACGCAAAAACTACAAGACGAAATGAGATGCGGTTTCACAGTTATATAGGTACAAGTCCAACTTAAAAACTAGCAAATGTCTCATACAGGGTGTTTCTTTGTATTATGGAAGATAAATGAGAAAAACTAATATTCCCCATATTAACACTTAGGCTACATTTTATCCAGATAAATTAAGTGTTCCCGTGGGATGAGGACGGAAATCCGATATATTTGTTACTTTTTATACTCAAAGGGATGCGATGGGCATGGATTATATACCTTCAGTGAGAATGAGATAGGACGGGCGGGATATAACGGGACGGGACGGGACGGGATGAGAAATACCAAATAATCTATACATGTATATTTTTTTAAACAAAGTTAATCACGCAGACGAAGTTAGCGGGCAGAAGCTAGTAATATAATATTTATTGAACTTTATATGATGCTTTGATGCACTGTCGTATAATAATTAACAAGGCGTATTGCAGTTGTCTTGTGTTATATCTGCACTTACTTTTAATAATCTACATGAAAACCTATTAACTTATGATATACTTATTGTAGGCCTTTAAAATATTTTCAACAATGTATTTTTAATCAAATTTGGTACTCAAAAAAATATTATACTTGTATGTATTAAAATATTATGTAACCGGCTTTGCACTGAACTTACTGTTATGAGGTCATACAAGGACTAAATAAAATACGAGTAATAGCTTTGTTTTAAATCTGCACGTTTTAAAATCACAATAAATTAATACACTTATGTATAAATAATATACTTCGAAATGATTCAAACAATAAAGACAAGCGAAATATTTTTGGGATAATTTATTTATTCATAAATATTTTTTTTACATTTTTTATACCCTAGTAGTAAGTTTAATTCTTAGGTTCGTCAGATTCGTTCTTCACCAGCCGTGGGCAAGATGTCCATGAGCCAAGGGGGCAGCGTAACCGGCGTGCGCCAGGGGACCGGCAGCCAGGTATCCGGCGTGAGCGACGGGGGCAGCTACCACGCTGTGCGCCAGGGGAGCGGCGACCACGTGGGCGACCACAGCGGGGCTGGTACGGTAGTCAACGCGGGAAGAGTGAGACACGGCGGCGGCGGGGGCCACAGCCACAGCAGGAGCGGCGACGGCATGAGCGACAACGGGGGCGGCGATGGCGTGAGCCACCACAGCGGGGCTGTTGATCACGTCCACACGGGACGAGTGCGACACGGCGGACGGGGCGATGACGGGCGCGGCGTATCCGTAGTGGCCCAGGGAGCGTTTCTTCAGGTAGTGTCCGTGACCGAGACCGAGACCGGCGTGTCCCAGAGCAGCGTAAGCTGGCAGAGGCGCGGCGGCGTGCGCAAACACTGGAGCGGCGTGAGCGACCACGGGAGCGGCGACAGCGTGGCTGGTGCGGATGTCAACACGGGACTGGTGAGACACGGCAGCGGAGGGTCCAGCGTACACAGTGGGAGCGGCGATGGCGTGGGCGAAGGCGACGGGAGCGACGGCGGCGACGGCGGGAGCATAGTGTGACTCCAAAGCCTTAGCTTGGAGGTGCAGAGCGCGGGCGTGGGCCACCTCCGCGGTGTCCAGGGGGCGGCCATGAGGGTCCAGCACGACGGCTGCGTGCGGCGCCGGGTGGATGTAGGAGCCGCAGGCCACGGCGGCAAGAGCGAAAAACACCACCATCGATTTCATTTTGAACGTGGTCTGTGTTTTTTCTGACGAACTAGATCACTTCACACCGTGCACGGCCGACTGATAAATTCAACTTGCATTCTCCTATATTTATACTGACCGGACATAATTAAAAGGTAAGGCAATTTCAGTTGGTACTATAATAATATTCGTTGCCAGCTAGAACAATGTCACTAGTTAGTGATGGTGACCTCGGCGAACGTGTGACGGTCATAATGTCGACAAAATTTCGTAGTTGCGGCATGTAATTGTTGCAATGACATCTTTGAAATTGATGTACTGTACTACACATGCGTATAGTAATGAATGTGCTCTATATTTCGAATTTTAATGTAAATATGGCTAAAATGTGGCGCTTGGCTAATTATGAATAAGACAATGCATTATACGACCTCCAAATAGAGTACGTCCTAATTATACTTATTAAAAATGGTTTTGCAATAGCGTTGTACTTTCTTTAGTATTATATCCATCTAAAGCGTGGCCTTTAAAGCTCGTTGTGTAATTAGGCGCTAAATTGGGTCATACGACGATAGATATTAGAGCGACAATAGATTGTCTTTGTGTGGCTGGTCGGAAGGCGGCGGCCGGCAGCGGGGAGTACGCGTCGTGCAACGCAATGAAAGGCTTCGAGCGAGCGCCCAGTCATGCCGAGTAGTACCCAAGACCAAGGAATTATTCGATTACTAACACAAATAGCGAGCTTAGTTCCGTGTTTTTGCCGCAGATATGCGTTCACTCAAGCAATGTGTCACTTTTCACGCTACTTATCGGAATTATTTGGCTGGTCAATGGCATCCTATTTTTAGCACTTACATAATTTCCTTTATACGGTTTTGAAGTCAGTTTGACACTTTAAAATAAAATATGGTTACTCTTTTGTAGGCCTTTTTCCAGCAGTGGATTTATATGCTCTATAATACGTTATGTCACCAAGCGCTGTTTAATTTTAAATAATATATTTTATGTACTTTTATACATTTGTTTTCCTATAATTATACATACGATGAACTTCCTCCCTTACTTTGCTGCGTTTGGTATATATTTTTTAAAGAATATTAATTAGTTCCGGAAATCCCAAAATACGAGCTTGATTACTATACATTAATAATAAGATGTTGATTTTAGAATTCACGTGAGACATGCAAATCTCCTTTGAAGGAATGTTTTGGGGGCTATGTATAGAAAGTCTATGAAAAATAGACGATGAAAACTGAAAATACGATGTTACATGAACATATGTTTTTACCGAAATGTTATAATAAATAATCATATGTTTTTTGCTACAAAATAAATACTTCGGAGTTAAGGCATGTAACGCCGTGCTAAATTTTTTTTGTTTAATATGGACATGAAATGTGCGAAATGTCTATTTAAAATGGTTTCTAAGTTATGTATTTTATACTACTCGTACAAATATGAAAATATCTCACATTTGTTGGTCGCATGAGGTGTAAGCTTTGAACCGGCGAGTTACGTACAGACACACTCTGTCTACAAAATGATAAAGGATATTATACTCGTAATACTCAAATTAATATTCAGTTTGATATTGCGTCAATATTTTTTTGTTAGCTGTTTAAGGATATTGTTTCTACATGTAGTAGGTATAATGTTATAGATTAATAAAATACACACACATAGACATAGTCTACGACCCACGTATTGTTTAATTGTATCAGAAACCTTGAGAAATTTTTCGGTCTTATATTATTAAGATACTCGAAAAAAAAAATTGATGAGAAAAAAATTGCTCTCGTAGGGATCCGAACCACGGCTTACCTTAAGGCGCTTGGATCTCACCTTTACAAATAATAACCAAAATATAATCGTCCCTGGCCATCATCATATCTAGGTGCTAGGAAAAAATATTATAATTACTTTTAGTCACACAAAACCTCATACCATAACGGTTGAATACACATAACATCTACAAGCAAATATAAAACAAATAGATGCATTGCTAAAATTGACTTCAATGAAGCAAAACATTACCCGAACTGTATTTGAACGTTAGATCTCACAGTGCTCAGGCTTTGAATGCCCTTGTACCTACGAAGCCAGTCAACAGAAAGACGTGGAAACACACAGGTGATCATTCGCGAAAAGGAAATCCTTAATTACAATACTTTCAAATATTTTTTACCATGCATACCGCGGCCTTGCTTTTTTTACTAAGAAAATTATTTCCGCAGATAACATGCTAGCAAAGTAATTAAAAATAAATAAATATAACCAACAGTTATATACACTCGCACTTAAATACGTGCGGTGTCGTGAGTATTAGGTATTGTCAGGTTTATTTTGTCGTCACACTTTGATCTGAAACATTTGTTTTGTGTATTAAAAAAATGATCCATTGATTAAATAGTCAATGGATTAATACATAAATTCATAAACTCACGCCATTTCCCAGAAGGGGTAGGCAGAGGTTAGCACCTCTGCCCTGGTAGCCCAGGAAACCCATATTTCGCCTTGTATGGTCCGTCCCAGGATGTGATAGGAGGCGAGCCATAGGCAGTTATCTATGATTTATTTTAAATGCCGTAATTGAACCCAGTTCCTATCATTTCATAGCCAGTTTTTAACCCACTGAGCTAGGAAGGGCGTGAACTAATGGAAAGCGTAATGTTATGTTGTAATTATGCCCAGTAACCTATTTAGGAGTGGGCCGACTATTGCGGCTCTATATTAAGTAGTCAATATCTGTGAAACGTTGCTTAATACGCCGAACTGTTCCAACCTGTACTAGTACAGTTTGAATAATCAATAAATTACAAATCTTCCAATATTCAACCTTTTATCTTCGAGTTTTGAGTAAAATTATCCTCGCGACTTATTCCCACGTCTCATATATTTTTTAAGACAAAAGTAATTGTATACCATATTGTATAATTATTGCACTAAACAAGGATAAAACCAATGAACCAATAAACACTTTTTTTTATTAAAGTACTAAGTGTTTTGTATGAGACTTTATGTTTAAAAATGTTAAAATATGCCAGTAGCATTTTGAAACGGAAATGAGTTGTAAGTAGTTGCACTTCTGTCTACCTAAATAGGCATGAGATTGAGTATATTGTAGGCATTTGTTTACACAAGTCAAAGACTGAATGGGGGTCAAATTTCACGACTGTACTCTCCCTAATGAAAGTTTCTGCTTACCCCTAAAAGAAGTAGGCGCAATGTCGTAATTACGTGGCCTTTAACTATTTTGCTCTAATGGTACGGGAGCTAGCAACGTTTGGAAAGTAAGAATTTTAGGTCAGCTGATTTTGTGATATGTCGTCCTTCTTGCACTTTCGGTTAGAGTCTGGACTATCTGGCTGGCGGTAGCGGTTGCGTTCTTTAGTGCGCATCCTACCTGTCCAGGTAATAATCCTGGATTTTAAAAACATTTTAGAAGGCGTAATTTTTAATTTTTTGTTTTTAAATAAGTCTACCTGACATACTTTTTTTATTGCCAGACATTTTTGACAATGCTAACTATGTGCCATACGCGATTTATTTTTTATTTTTTATAAAAATTTCAAAGTATTTTATAATGTCTGTAATTTTAATATTATGTTATTTAAAGATAAGAAAAACTTAAAATAAATTTGCCAGACATTAATTCGATTGTTAAGTCTTGAATTAAAATGAAAAAGTCATGAAAAGTATTGCAGTATAATGCTAGTAGTCCGAGAGAGTCAGTTGCAGAATAAGTCGAGAATGATACAGAGAACCATTACGACAGTAAATGACTTTTCATTGTGCATATAATAAAAAAAAAAAAAATAATAATAATAATAAGCCCCCCAAAATCCTACATTACGTCCGTGTCGAACACCAGACCACGTGGGGGGCGGGCAATGTGTATAACTTAAACCTACACCACCTACCTTGACATCCTCCGTGGCGCAGTTGGTTTTGACGCCGCCTGTGAAACGAGAGGCCGCGGGTTCGATCCCCGCACCGAAACAAATATTTGTGTGATCCACAGGTATTTGTTTCGGGTCTGGGTGTTTGTGAGACCGAAAAGTCTCTCGTAGCTTCTGATACCCACGACACAAGACTCGATCTTAGTGTGGGGTCAGGACTATGTATGTGACTGTTGGGTGTATTTATTTATTTATTTATTTAAACAAGGCAAAGGTAACCCATTAATATGGAGACTCGTAAAAGAAATGTACGTATAAGGTCGCTACCCGAGGGTGATCGTCGGGGCACGTCTGTAGCTGGCCACGGGCGTGACAGCATGCTAGCCAGTGACTCCCGGCTGGACGGCTGGGCGGGAGTCGGGGACGCGGGGGGTAGGGGAATGTCCTCAAGGACTACAGCCGATATTGTAGATGTACAAGATAGTAGGAGTAGCTGTGATGGTGCAGCTACACCACCCGAGAGTGTTTCGCAGGAGGCTCAAGCTATTCAACCTACGACCACCAAGGCTGGTAAGCCAAGAGTGCGCATGAAATGGAGTGATGATATTAATGTTTTTATCATGCACACATACTTTTATGTTACCAACTTAGAAACAGATAAAACCATGTACTGCAAGAAACTACACGATCAGTTTATTTTAAAATATCCACAGTTAAATGTATCCGCTCAAAGAATCGCAGATCAAAGAAGAGTCATTATTCGTAATAAACTATTGTCTGACGAAGTCATAAACAGAATAAAAAAGGAAGTTTCGGAAAAACTAAAAGAAGAAATGAGAGACAACCAGCCCCCACTAATAGTTAACAATTGTACTTCTGAGTCATTAATATCTTCTAATGTTGATAGCACCGAACCCATAAACACCGATACGGAAAATATTGGATCAGGCCAAATCCTGAAAAATAATATGTTAACCGCGCAGGGTTCCACTCATGCGTCAACACAAACAACCACACTACCTAGCATAAACTCAATAACACAACAAATAGAACAAGATCAAATCACTGATGATGCTAATACTTTCATGACTTTTTCATTTTAATTCAAGACTTAACAATCGAATTAATGTCTGGCAAATTTATTTTAAGTTTTTCTTATCTTTAAATAACATAATATTAAAATTACAGACATTATAAAATACTTTGAAATTTTTATAAAAAATAAAAAATAAATCGCGTATGGCACATAGTTAGCATTGTCAAAAATGTCTGGCAATAAAAAAAGTATGTCAGGTAGACTTATTTAAAAACAAAAAATTAAAAATTACGCCTTCTAAAATGTTTTTAAAATCCAGGATTATTACCTGGACAGGTAGGATGCGCACTAAAGAACGCAACCGCTACCGCCAGCCAGATAGTCCAGACTCTAACCGAAAGTGCAAGAAGGACGACATATCACAAAATCAGCTGACCTAAAATTCTTTCTCGAAAACGTTGCTAGCTCCTATACTATAAGATTTAATACAAAGTCAAGTTCGGGGTAATTTTATCTAGATTCAATATTATTAAATGACTAAGCTGTTTGTCAATACCTAAATCACTCAGATAGTGGCGCTTCCATACATTTGAACCGATGACGATGGAGTTTCTGGAAATACCTTTGACACACGGACATTTGCGCACTTGGGTTCACCTTTTTGTCTGGTCACTGACATTGAACTTAATTTAATCTCATACCCTGCGAAGCGGATGGTCTATAATGGAGGAATCTTAAATGTACAGAGTGGCAGAATGGTTTTCTTCCTTAAGTATACGCAATTTAAAAAATAATACATTTATTCACTGAACTCTACGCAATAAGAATTTTATTGGACGTGGGTTTTGATTTTCAGTACATTATTTGAGTTCAAAACTTTTGAAAAAAGTTCGACGTTCTATTTAGTTACCGTAAGTGCCAACGTAAAAACGCTAACAGGTGCATATGTGCATATGTATGTATTTATTCCATTCATGATTATGGATGAATTTATATGTCGAACATACAATATCTGTTTTATCTAAACATATCTGTTATTTAAACTGCTCGTGCAATTTATCTTAAGAGGTCTTTTTTTTACTAATTGAGCCTATTCATTGGTAGTGCAGGCTAATAATAGACCAAGGACATGGCAACAGTACCGAGTGGTAGGTAGAGCCTGCGATTGCGAAGGCGAGAATTTAAATCTAACAGCATGCCAGTGTTTTCGAAATCCTAAGAGTGGTTTTAATAGGTGGGTTGAAACACTAAATATTTCCTGATAAATATTAACATTTCTACGTAAAGTGTTTTGAATGTTGGATTATAAAACTATAAAACACGTTTTATTTTTAATAATAACTATGCAAATAAAACAATGAAAGATTAACATAATAATTATTTTATGTTGACGGGGCCGTATTCTGTTTCCTTTCCCTATCATGAACTAAAAAAAAACATAAAATAATTAGGCATGCGATATGAATAATATTTGCATTTTAATTTCTTAATTAAAATAATACTTATTGTACCACGTAATCCTTTAGAAATAAACGAAATATGAGTGTCAGAATGTATGTTTAAGTTCTTATTATATTTGTATCTACTGTAGAACATTTTTGCGATGGGGAAGCGCTAGTTAATGTCGACGTTACTTGAATACATCGAAGGTTCCGCGGCCGTTGAACCCTTCCCGATACCCGTTCCCCGGATTAGCTCGGGGTTTAAGGAAATGTTGATATAAAACTAATGACGCGTAATACTTAGGTCATAAATATTGTATACAAACAGACTTTTCATGTGTGCTATGGTGTATGTTCAAAAGGTTCTTTGACCCGAATGTGAAATGAAATATTTATATTTATAGATAAGAAAATAAGAATAAATGTTTGAGGCGGAAGCTTTTTTGCTTTTCGAACATGTTTATTAATGTTATTACGAGTAGTTATATGAATTTCATTACATTAAAATATGAACTATACCATTTTTTATTTCCAAATATAGTACTGTTAAAATTACCACTTCTTAATATTATGAGCGGGTTTTGTCCGTAGCTAACCAATGATGCTGGGCCAATACAGCTTGATCGATAGATTATTTTTTTAAAGTTGGCGCCTGTATAATATGAGACTTCATAAACTATTTAGGTATTATATATTAGAATGCGTGAACAGTTGTTATCATTAACAGGTAGTGATAATTCATTTAATGTGCCTAACACCGTATGATTCGGGACGAGTATTAAAGCGTAGTCGCATACAACCTGGATTTAGCCCGCTTTACTCCAACACAATTGGGCTTGAACAGTTAACTTTTTTATTAATTACTAGCGGTCCAGTCCGGTCTCGCCCGGGTTCAGATCGTTTTTGATTTCAGTCCACATCAACAATCACATTAATATAATTTAAACTCAATGGTGTCCGCCATCGAATATATTGCTTTTCTCGTCCCATCTCGTTATATCCCGTTCTGTCCCGTGACGAAAAGCATGCAATCCTGTCTTCTCCTGTCCCGTGCCATACATTCGAGTTTGAAAGAGTGGCAAATATGTATATTTGAATTCCTTACTCATTCTACGGGAACACTACAGTTTTTCGGAATAAAAAGTAGCCTATGTGTAATCCAAGGTGAGAGCTATGCCAAATTTCATCAGAATTGTTCCAGCCGTTTTTAAGTGACAGAGTAACAAACATACAAACTTTCGCGTTTATAATATACCGGGTATATCAAGACTGCGACCGAAAACGAGGTCGGGTGGTAGTTTTAGTGGTTACTGACACAATGCAAATAAAAATTTCACAAAATAAGCGACAGTTATTTTTCATTTTTTAAAAATCGTTGTGTTTGGGTAGTAAATAGTTTTTTTATGATTTCAATGAGTTTGTGGTCCTTTCAAAAGGCATGCTATTACTTGTAATTAAAATTACTTGTAAAAACTTAACGTTAATGTATTTATAACAATTTCTGTCCGCAATTTTGGTTAACTGCGCAGTCAAACACGGGAGTATAGTAGCTATCGTTGTGCTCGTGTAATGCCGGGTATTAAAAGTGCTCAGTAGTTAGTGCATTAAAAAGTTACGGTTGCATGACCGCAGGCTATCTATATTTGTATTACCTAATCCTAATATTGTACAGATTGTGTGGTAGGTCTACCGCCGCGCCGTAAATTCGATTTCGTCGTTCTTAGTATTTTTTGTCCTTCTAAATAAATATGTATTAAAACTAAAATAATATTGGGCTTGCCCTACTCCAGAACCCTAGGCACGCCACTGGTAAATACTAGTTATTGCGAAAATAGTAATTTAAACCCTAACGTACCATTGCGTCTCAAAAAATAAAAAGGTGTACATCATTATTTTAGGAAAACTATGTATTTAACACCCAAATACGACGATAAGTAATAAATTACCAAAAAAAAGTTGACGATTTTTTTAGGAAATTTTTAGTTGCATTGTGTCTGAAGTCACAAATACTACCACCTGGCTTTGTTTTCGGTCGCAGTCTTGATCTACCCGGTATATTATGCTACTGGTGGTAGGTCTCTCATATGTGAGAGGCCACCTGAGTAGGTACCACCGCAATGTCTATTTCTATTGCCAAACAGCAGTGTAAATGCACTGTTGTGTTCCGGTTTGAAGGACATTGTAGCCAGAGTAACTACTGGATATATTAAGACCTAACATCTTATGTCTTAGGTTGGCGAGCGCAGTGGAATGCCAAGCATTACCTTGTAATTCATGGTGTTGTTTGGTTTTGCTACTGTCCATGATTGGTCGTGTCGCTTACCATCAGGCGAATGGCATGCTCGTCTCGCCATTCATTGCAATATAAAAAATATATTAAAATATGGATAATAAGGGAAGTTTATAAATAGTTACTAAAAACCGAGGAGACATCGTAAAATAAATATTCTGCCGTTTTGCTAGATCACGCTCAACCTTATCATGTTTATGATTAACGATCAACTTTCATATAACCCAAACGAACTTGACAAGGACATGCAAAGTGCTAATAAAGTAAAAGCACGAATAGTTATGAAAAACTTCTCGACATGAGTTTAGATAATCTTGATCACAACCGTTTATGGTAGCAGACAAAGCGATTATCTCAACAAAAACGCTGTTAATAGTGTATACGTGAAGTCGTTTTGGATTGTTCGTGGGTATGAAGTATTACACTAACACTAAAATAATACAAACGGCTTACTCCTGACGCAAGCCACGGGTACATTTCGTAATCCCGATTTCTTGCGTAATTATTGCAACGCCCGCCTAAACCGACGACAATTTATGTTTCAGATATATTTTGATACCTGTGCAATTTCAAAATTCACTTTTGGACGGGATTGTGTTTCACTTTGTGATATTATCGGTTACTTGATTGTATTTATCCCCTAGTGTATTGAGTTTAGAAAGGTGCATTAATTTGTATCTGATATCCCGAAGTGCTTTTTATTTATTTTGTTTTCTTTTGACCTTATGATTGGGAACAGCGCAGCGTTTAATTAAAATGTATGTCACGAGGAAGCTGCTTCCATAATATCAAACCCAAGGTGTTAATTCAATCAGGAACAAAGTATGTTCCGTTAATTAAAAAAAATATACTCGGAGCGTTTGCCTGTCTCGGGACCTCGTCGTTCACATGTGTGTACTTTCTAATGAGACGAATTTTATAGAGTTTTAAAATGAGTGTTTTAAGTTTTTACCGAGTTTTGGTAAACACCTGGATTGCGATCACCGTACACATGGTATAAAGCTCGCGATAAATAAATACACCACATTTGCTGATAATAACCCAAGCAAGTGTCGCGTTCTGAGATCAGACTACCTAGAGATAACTATTCGTCGGTAAATATCCTATCGGAGTTATATTGCACTTATCATCTGATGAACTAAAACACTATGATACTACAAAAAGGGTCAGTATGAAAAAATACTTATTTTTTGTATAATGAGAATTTTTCCGCATCAAATCCGTTTTAAGTATTATCATAAATGTGCTTTGTGCTCACAGGGGTTATTGGACTTAAAGTAAATATGATTACATTAGAAAAAGCCTCATAAAAATCAATTTAAGAACGAGGGTAAATTGAAGAAAATTTATTGTCCTACTTCACGTTCACAGTCGAAGCGAGCGGAGGCGGTGGGGACAATACCTTCGTCGCTAACTGGAGCGATCTGATAATTCGCTGTCTACAATACTTGCCATTCATGTGAACAATACGTGGAATAACTATACATAAAAGAGGCAGTTGTCACATTAAACAAAGCCTGCATTTTTTATTACGGCTCCTTAGATTTACGCGAAAGTTACACATTGAAATATAACAATTCAGAGTCCAATTCAGGGAAGTTAATTTTTTTTTAATTTATCCAAATTCGGGATAAAATCCGTAAAAATTAGTTTAATTTCAATGCCTACTTTATTTTGTTGTATTGGTCTGAGAAAGGAACAAATAAAAATGAAAGAAAAAAAGGCTGGCTAACCACCCATGAATATTGAACTTATACCTCCTTTGCGTTTCCGGACTTTCAAAATGAGAGTTTTAAGGGGAGGAAAGGGCTTCCGACTCGCCGATAATGTCATTGAACGATACACCATAGCAATATCTTCGCTTTCGTTGGTTTTCTGTAAGACTGTGGTACTGACCCGGTGGAACGGCCCTTTTTTACTTTGGCTTTACCACTTTCAAACATAAAGTACGTGATAAACCTGAGAAAATAAAATTCCTTTTATTAAGTTAAGAATATGGTCGCATGTTAAGCATGACTAAGCATTATGAATATAATTTAAAATAATCAAGGCCGTCTCAAACAATCACGCTTGGCACAAGTAAATGGAGCGGGTGTAATTTCCGACCAATTGGCAATTACATATGGAATTATTTCAAATTACTATTTGTAGTGAGTAGCGGAACATAAAGCCGTTATCGGAGTTATTTATTACTGCGCATGGTATGTTGGTTATAAATAAAATGTTACGAGGTGGTGAGATATGTCGCCTGAGAAACTTCCTGTAGAGGAAAATAATAAATACACCCAACAGGCACACACATCGGCTTGACACAATAGATAGAAGTAAAGTTAAGTGATCTTGTATCGGGGGTATTCAAAACTATGAAAGTCTTTTTATCTTTTACGAAACAAATATTCAAGGATTATATAAACATAGTTTGGATTGAGCTTGCGGCTTCCTATTTTACAGATTGCGCCACGGAGGGAACCTAATCACATTAAATGATAAAAGTGTTGCGCATTTATATGCATTATCCGCTAGGTATTAAAATTATAGTTAGTTTTTAATAACTGCTAATCTAACCACATTTCCTGCTAGCTGTAATAATATTTAAATGATTAAATTGCGAGAAAGTCTATAATTAGAATTCTAGGAAATAAAGCCGAAAATATACTCGATATTACAATATATTGTTATTATTTATATTAATACAGTAAGCGAACAGTACAGGTTATTTGAGAACTGTTCCGTGTACACATTTCTAGACATTTTTATAGGTGTAAGCCCGGCTGGTTTGTGGCAACGGGCTTTACTAGATCAAGGCGATCCGCGCCCGATAATAGAAGGAATAAACAGGAGCGTACTTAAAATTAGGGCAGGGGGATCGGAGGCTCCTAATGATAGTAAGTTATGTAAATAGAAAAAAGAAATTGTTAACTGAAAGGGCCTTTAATTTTTTTTTTTTTTAATGTGATTTCAGAACTTAATAAAAATTTATTAATTAACAAATTAATGTATTATTATTAGGTATTCTCAATCCTACAGTGCGAAGCATAACTTGTGTCAAGGGTTCCAGAGACTGTGACTTCTCTGCCCATAACACCCAACACTATATATATATTCATTTTGACAAACATCTTGTTTTACTACATAGATCGAATTTCTAGTCCTTTGTTTTACAGCTAGCATCTTGCGCTTTGTTTTTTTCGCAGATTTTCATAATAAATGCCTGATACACAGATTAAGGCACGTACAATGGCTCGTCTTTCATGGTATCCCCTTGTATGATGTTTTTTGAGGAGAGTATGCTTTATTTTAAAGGTGACAGTAACTAAAAGCACTTAATATATTTCAGTTCTTTTTGTAAAAATTACTAATGCCCAAATACTCAAGCGTCATTTAAATATTATGTTGCACTTATTGTTGCCCTTAACTACGCAAGTCCCGCTTATATATACTGATTAAGTGGGTCGTGGGTGGTTAAGTGCAAATTAGTTTTGAAATGGCGTTTGAGTATTCGGGCGTAAGAATTGTAATGTTTCTTGATGGTAACTGCAGAATATTGACTCTGTCTAAATTAAAAATTTCCATAATGTTGACAGATGATTGCCTATCCCCGGTTGTCCAAATAATGTCATGAAACAAGACGCATGCTGATTGCTTCCGAAAGTTATGTAATTGGATTGCAATAATCAGTGCTTGGTTATTATATTTCCGTACGGGGGATGATTCTTGAGCGAATGTATATAACCTAAATCCAGAAATATGCCGTTGTAACTCCATATTGAATAAATGAGCTAAATATTTTTAATGAACTATCCAGAAAAGTGACTTCAATTTTATATTTTTGTAAAGTATTTGTGACTTTTAAGCTAGTTAGTACAGTCTCGTATACTCAGATTCTTCGGTCATGTCTCGCGGCGAAATAATGACTCCATAGAGCGCCTAATCGTTCAGGGCAGAGTAGACGGAAATAGACCTCGTGGTAGGACACCAATGAGATGGACTGACCAAATAAAAACAGCAGTGGGAGGCCCTGTAAACGAATGCACCAGATTGTCGTCTAACAG
Source organism: Deilephila elpenor (assembly GCA_949752805.1). NCBI lineage: Eukaryota > Metazoa > Arthropoda > Insecta > Lepidoptera > Sphingidae > Deilephila > Deilephila elpenor. Next base: position 7,020,137 of record OX457107.1, on the reverse strand, counting down.
AGTGAGCTGGAGAGAGATCGTGCGGCGAGCAACATCATCGTTAGGACATAAATCATCGTGACCACGACCGCTCTGTCAAGAGTGTTACGACGAAGAAGAAGAAGCTGGTTTATTATGCAAGTAAATATTTGTTTAAAAATATTTCCTCACAATATAAATTAAACAAATAAGCACCTGTAGTACGTATCTGGTTAATGTAAAGCATTATCTCGCCTTCCGCTGCGACTAGTTTGCAACTTACGCTCGGTTACATTTCGATTGTTGTCAACACAACCTTGCTACTAGGTAATGAGATTTAGGTATCCGTTTCAATAATAAGCTCGCCAAAATGCCATCGGTGAAATAGCAATCATATACCTAAATGTTTTTCTATTGTGTGGTACCTACCAATCTTTGATGACAACGGACTATAATTTAAGCAAAACTAGTTCGTTTTTTACGATAAATAAATGGTTTAACATAATTAATTATGACACATACATAAACTTACGCCTCTTTCCCAGAAGGGGTAGGCAGAGGTCACCCCATTGACACCAACATTTCTCATTGTATGTTTCATCCCATAATCTCATAGGGGGCGAGCCTATAGACATATCGGGCACTAATTCCTGACTCCGGGCTGATATTGAATGGAAAAATCCAATATAACTCTCGCCGATCCGGGATTCGAACCCGAGATCTCAGCTTTGTAAATATACCGTAATACAACTACACCACCGAGGCAGCATTAATTATGAGTGTGGTAAAAAGAGCTTTTGGCAGCAATCTATTTAGCTGAGTAATAACGTGGTTTGTACCCTTGTATTTCTGGATTTTGTAAATATGTGAGTAAACCTTGTTTATTTTACAAATTATAACTTTATTTATTTAAATGATTTTTTGCTATTGTACAAATTGTTACTTTTACTATTTGATTTTGAAGACTTTTAAAGCGAAGGGTTAAAGTGAGTTTAAACACATTTAACATTTTTTAATATTTTTTATTACGGCGCAGAGGGATTTTCAAACACATTTTTTTAAATATTGGATGGTACAAACAATTTATATTTCTATAATAGAATAATATTCTATTAAAAACAACTTTTGTTTCTTTTACACCCCTAGCAAAAATAATTGTTTAAAACATTACATACGAGCACAAATATTATTTGCATAAAACAACCCGCGGACATACATTATGTACATACTTAAGTGTGAATAACTAATACTTTTCATACTAGTAATTGACATTTCGCCGACGAGTTACGAACACACTTGACATTGAATATTTGCCCTCAAGGCACAGTAGTCGTTCTGTACCAAGTGTGTGTTTATGTAAATTACACACGCTGCTAATTAAATGTAAATATACGATATTATTTTACATATTTTCTTCCTGCCCCTTAGCTGGAGTATTGTACTTAAAGTACAATATATAGTACATATTATGTATATGTACATCGCTTACCATTAGACGAATGGCATGCTCGTCTCTTCATTCATTGGATTAAAAAAATACATTCTTAATACAGAAATATTTTTAGTGTATTATTAGAATTTGTCCCTGTTTTGTATTTTTCTGATGTTTGTGGTTTTTTTATTTGACCATAATTCATCATTATCATCAGCTCATCTTGCGGTCTAGTGTTGGTCATATGCCCCTCAAGAAGCACATCACAAAGCGCAATCGTCGGCTTCTCTAGTCACTTTCTAGCCAGTTACCCCGCAAAGATCGCCGCTTGTAGCTCTTAGTTGCAATTATACTACGTACAATGCTATGATTCCTGTTTGTATAATTCATACATAACGTTATATCAAATTTTTCCAAGAGGTAGTTGATTTTTGCTCCTTACAAGAGCGACGAGGTTATTTTCTTCCTATGTGATACGGAGCGAGCTTGTAGTCACGTCGACACTCATATGGCAGTAAGGGATCAGATTATTTAATTTGACTTAATCTTTCCACTCACATAATGTAGGTACTATAATATTGGCAACCGCAGCTAAAAGGTTATTTTATTGACCACTTAAGTGTAAATGTTATAAATAAAAAGACGCCGAATTTATAGACATTTTACGAATGAGAATGTACTTATACGGGTTTTGTTATCACAAAAAATATTATGTAAGGTACTAAATTGTTGTTAGCACGCAATAAACTGGGTTAATCTTTGTGATAATTATTTCTGTTTGTACTAGAATGCCACTTTATTATGGGGATTTTTTAAGATAATTATTATATTTGGTTTAGTAGTAACAGATATGATCTAAGTAATAACTTAACTAATTATTTGCAAAAAGTGATCTAAATTTCGTTTTATAAAAATTCTGTTTGCTGATTGAAATAAGCCTGAGTTCATACTTAAGTAAATTAATAAACGCTTATAATTAACTAAACTCATGAACGTGCATCTACTATTATATTAACTATAATCAAACTACGCTCAGATAAAAAAAAAACGATTACAAATTCTGATACTTGGAATCAATTTTCTTATCCAACGGTTTTAACGCAGTAAACTGCTAGACTTGAACTGAATTGATTTAGGGCAAATGGAATTTCTAACTGCCAGTCTCAGTAGACTTTAAAAAACAAAGGAGAGAATATTTCTATTCAAGCGAAATGTCAAGTCACTTTCAATATTATATAACTCGTTTACCTTTAAGTACATTTTGGTCACAAGGATCGTTTTTATGTCACGTTGTTCACTTTCTAAGATAAAGAACTGTGTACAAATGCATTTGTAAATGTTAATTTTTTGAGATAGTAATTTAAGCTTTATTACACCTTTTTCCTTAGCCTATACTGTGCAACTGTTGTACCTACCTTATTGCTTTCGATATGTTGGTAATTCCAGTGAATTATTAATAATATACTTTAATTGTATTTAACAAAAATATGAAAGTATTGCCGAAATGGATCAACAAGCTTAATATGCTGCTCTACGTGTGCAAATAGTATTTCTTTTTAAGAATTTTCTGGCATAATAGTTTCATCACAAATAATAATGAGTACATAATATGTATGAAAGATGCTTTTTTTTTTAATTTTTATGTATATAAATATGAGTCTATATTTTTTCTTATTATTACTGCCTCGAATTTAAAAAAACGCGATTTAAAGCGTAGAGATCCCAATAATTACGAGGAATATATTTTTTATAAGGCTTGTGAAGTTTTTATCACTACTATGTTAAATAATGGCTATTATTTAACGACGCGGTGGTAATTGCAATGTTAGTTTAAGTGAACTACTAATTCTGGCTCAGTCGTTTGGTGTTACAAATAGTTCAAATATTGTTCACTAGATGCCGCAGTTTCAAATATTTAAACTTGAATTAAATTAGTCGGAAAAGGAAAATAATTCGATTTTCTACATAACTTAATCTTACCAATCGTTTAAATGCTGATTACATGTGTAAAATACTCGTGCATATAAATTTGAATTAATGATCAGATATGTTCACAAATCTCTTCAAGATGAGTATTTAATTTTAATTAACCCAATTGTTCAATAATACAATGAATTTACGTTTAGAAAATGCCCTATTTTTTAACCAATTAATAATAACAAGTAAAAGTCGATAACAAAGTATGAAATCCTTGATTGAATATTACCACCAACGCTATAGCCTTTAAATATTATATTTGTTATCTAAACCAATTGAAAGAGCTAGTCTTCACTTAGCGGATGAAGATTACGTAGGCAAAGTATACCGAGAGCGAGTTATCAAAGGATGAATATGACGCCATTGAACTGGATAACAATACCTGTAGGAGCTGTAGACAGTAGGGCTATAATTAAATCGCCTGCGTCAGCTCTTAGTAAACTTGTTTAATGAGATTAATTGCTCCAGGTCATAATATACATCTGACGGTTTGCGGTAACAAGGCGATAAAAATAAATATGAATGTCACATAGCATTTTGTTTCCAGGTAGGTACTTGCGGTTTAATGAGTGCCGGCATGGCTTTTAATGTTGAATTTTCCATAAGATTTTTTACCTTCAATAAAGACAAGTTTGGAGCTTAATTGAGTTACGATTGTAAGTTTTTTTTCTAGAATTCATCATTAATGATGCCGATGTGACGAGTATAGCGATACCACCGCCCCCTATCACATGGATGGATGTAAGTGCAATGAACTATAGGTGATACTAGTATTACTTTTGGCTACCCCTCTGGGATATAGGCGTCAGTTCATAAGCTCACATTGGTTGAATGAGTGCGCGTAATGCCTTATGGCGCGTCTACACTATCGCCAATCATGGGGCAGGGTGCATTCGGCTATATTCGACAGAATTAATGCATTTCTCATAAAAGGAGCTCTACTCGCGCTAAATCGCACGTCTGCACAAGATATCATTTCAGGACTGACAATTTTCAATTTGACATGTTTCGGCCAGTCTCAGCGTCCCGCGATCAACAACCTCATTGTGGATCGATCTCTCTTCCGTGGTGTTTCCAGGCCGATACGACCTAGGGACCTTCAAGAAAAGAGCCTACACTTCCCTCAAAGGCCGGCAACGTACCGACGATAGCTCTGCTGTCGTAGGTGTTTATGGGCGGCGGTGACTACTCACCATCAGGTGGCCCGTCTGCTCGTTTGCCTCATTTTTTTATAAAAAAAAAAAAAACAAATGAATCAAGACGTCTCCACGCATCTCGACCGTTGAATTTTTTTAAATGGAAAAAATGCGTCTTTCGTCGTTAGTAGCTGTTGCTGGGCCATTGTGAGTACGAGGCATTAGAATTATGTTAAGCATACGATACAGTCCGCATGTGGCAATCGTTTTTATGTGTCATCTAAGCGGTCCACATGCATGGTACAGGGAATGATCTTTTTCTATGAAGTTGTGTTAGTTTCAGCATCACACCTTACGTCATATAGCTCACTCGAGCAACGACTAATAAAATTAACGTGACGATAACTCTATTGTAAAAGTCCGCCAACCCGCACTAGTACAGCATGGTGCACTACACGGCCTATCCCCTCTAAATCGTGCTCTTGATTGTAGACGAGGCCCGTGCCCTGCAGTGCGACATATATGGGCTGATACATATATTCCGCATGTAGAGAGTCCCAGTTTATTGTACGCTGAATAAGTTTTCGGCCAACATAAACAAGCCCCAGGAATCATTGACATTGCGTGAGTATGTGTTATGGGTTGAGATATATGAAATGTAATATGTCAGCCCCAGATAACCCACTGCTCGGGTCGGGACTCCTTTACAATCGAGAGTTCGAATGAAAGCGGCCGAACATGTATAAATGAAAATGTTGTTTTCTTTTACTGGCCATGTTTGTTGGTAATACGTAAGAAAATAAAATAATACATACCAAATAGCATCTTATAGATTGTGTAAGTGTTTATAAATTAATAGAAAAAATATGAAAAATAATTTTCAAAACAAACATTATGGAAATTATTCAAATTAAAATAAAGAAAAGTACTCTAAAATTAAAATTAAACACTGGGAACTCACTTATGTTTTTTTAGGTAGTCCTTACATTCGTGGGAGTCGATTATGTTTTCTTTATAGATGAGGCATAGGTACAGTCTTTCGTCCCTTTGCTATCAAAAGTAGATTGATTAACAATATTATTAATGTATAAAGGATTATTTAATAGTGTACCTGTAACCGCAAATAGTTAACCGCGTGTTATTAGTTAGTCCCAGTTGCAACAAGGCTGCAGGGCAAGGCCGGTACAGGTCTGCCGAGTACCCGAGGAAGGCGGGCTCTTGGACTTGACAGCGACACACGCAACAAACTTGTTTCCAATGCTTCATACTATTTCTAAGTTCATAATATTATTACATGTGATTGAGATTTAAATAATTGTTTAATGCAATAAATCTTACGTTGATGAGTTGATTTAAATTATGATATGATTATTATATATTATTATTATTATATTATTGATTTTGTGTAATAATTCACTCACTATAGATATAGTACAGATGTTCACCGTACCTTTTTGTACAAAACTAGATAGCTTTCTAAGAATCTAATCCTCCAGTTGTTTTGTCACAATAATCAAACTTGTTTCTTGTAGAATGTGTTACCTTGTAATTTATAGTATCTTACATTTGGAATGTATTGTATGCAAAATACTAAAAGGTATGCAAAATTGAGACTTTTTATGGAGTGTAAAAAAAGATAAAAAAGTATGTGAAAATAAAAATGTGACAATTTGAAAAATTACTTCCTCATCGGATATGAAGAGAGTGAAACGTCGTTTACATGTCTAAGTCTAAATATTATCAAAAGAGAACGGCCCTTTATCGCATTCAAGGCAAACGCCGGAACAGCATCAGCTCATGTAACTTAAAACAATTTATCCCTAATAGTAATAAAGTTCAAAGTTGCCGATTGCCTAACGTATGTTGACCCACGGCGGCTGGCCCTTATAGCACTTTTCTAGCCATCGGCTACTCAACCAACGCCCCGCTGCATATTTGACAACGTCACAAAGGTATCTGGAAAACGCCTACCGAACTGAGACCTATAAAAGCTAGGGCTGATAGGGTAAAGGCACAGTCGGTGCATAACCTGAAAACAACACAGACCACAATGTTCAAGCTGGTGGTGTTGTCTACCCTCCTGGCCCTGGCGGCCGCGACGCCCAGTGGACTCGGCGCATTGGGACTGGCCCACTTGGGTCTGGCTGGACCGCTGGCTGCTCCTCTGGTCCCTCACTTCGCCGCTCCTGTGCCTGCTCCCGTGGTCGCCGCCGCACCCGTGGTGGCTGCTGCGCCGGTCGTGGCAGCTCCCGTGGTAGCCGCCGCCGCTGGTCCTGTTGTGGCTGCCGCTCCGTTAGTCCCTGGCAACAACTACAGGGGTCCCGTGTCGCTGGCTCCTGGACAGCCCGCCACCATCTTGGCTGCTGACGGAAGGCCCCTTGACACTTTGGGCGTGAATGTAGACCGTGCTGTGCACAACACTGCGAAGGCCTTCGACCATGCTGCGGCGTTAGCAGGTCACCACTACCTCGGCAAGCGCTCGGCTCCTCTGTTGGCGCCGGCTGCGCTGGGTCACTGGCCCGCACGCATCATCGCTCCTGCTCCCCTCGCCGTGCCAGCAGCTCTGGGTCTCCACGCACCGATTGCCCTTGGACACGCCGCTTACTTGGGCCGCCATTGGTAAAGAAATTGCAATCTGTAGTTTAATGAACAAAACAACCTATAAAATATAAAGAGAGTTACCATATATAAAAATACTATTTCATTATTTTGACCTCTACCACGTTTCCTTCCAGTTAGAACTTAAGAAAAAAATAATTAAAATAAGGTTTATATTTTTTTTAAAATATCTAGAGTATATTCAATATAAAAAACTCAGTTCACATCAACATTTCGGAAGAATTTAACACCATCACAACAAATGTGATGACAACATTACTGTTTGTCGAAACACAGTACTAAAATACACACGAGCTCATAAAGTTCAGGAAAAAACTAGTTACATATTATTTTCTATAAAATAAACCGAATTATTTATACAGTTCCACAATAAGACAACGTAACTTAAAATTTATAATCTAAGTAAGGTATCATCAAAATGTTAATGATTCATACAATTTAAATATCGGAACAGGCGTAATGTAAGATGTCTTATTAATTTAATTTGTCAATTATACAACATGTTATTAAAACGATGATGATGATGATGATGATTTCAAAATACAGCACTTACAGATTTTAAAATTTATCTGTTGAGAGCAGCCTGTGTTCATCATCTCCTGCGGGCTGCAAACTGCCCCTGCCCTGAATACCTGTTCAACACTACGCTAGCAATAAAACAAATAAATAAATACTCAAAAAGTCATATATATAGTCCTGACCCCACACTAAGATCGAGTCTTGTGTCGTGAGTATTAGAAACAACGAGAGACTTTTTGGTCGAAACCGCGGCTTCCCGTTTCACAGCCAGCGTCTAACCAACTGCGCCGCGGAGGCTGTGAAAATGGTTTTAATTTTACAACTTTATTCCTCTAAACACATTATTTATGAGTGCTGTAATTATGTTATAAAACAGTATTATTTACAAAACATAATTATAGCAATATAGGTAGAGATCACTAAGATATAATGTCACATCAACGTCCTAATTTACTAAACTACACCGGTTGCTTTTTATTTGTAGCCTTATTAGTGTCTCAATATTGATTGAATTAATTAACTTATCACGTACGGCCTACTAAAATACATATTTAAAACAAATTTTAGTCATGGAATGTTTTGTCCCTTTCGAACTACTTTAGAATACAGTTTGAGCCAAGAAGACAATACATTCGATAAATAAAATAGGTTTTAAATTTATATATGAATAAGGCCCTTTATCTCCGGGAAAATAGTCGAAACCTAGTACAGTGTACATTGGTATAGGCTACTGCTCTGATTTAATTATAAGGTGAAATATACACTGAATGCGTCAAAGGCAAAGCTCACATGCATATGTATTACGTTGTAGTGTATTATACCAGTAATAAATCAATCATATCACGCTTATTGGTATCCACATTTATCATCATATTACATCAATTATTCATTATAAAGTTTTTTGTGTTATAATCGCACTTCTTTGTTATTAAAATTCTTAGTTATATAATTTTTACTAGATTTTGCTTGCGGCTTCGTGTGCTTTAGATTATCCGGGAACTGATTTTTATTTTTTACATACATACATACATACATAAACTCACGCCTTTATCCCAGAAGGGGTAGGCAGAGGCGCCACCAGGACACCCACATTTCACCTTGTATGTTCCGGGTCATGATGTGATAGGGGGCGAGCCTATCGCCATTTCGACCACTAATTCCTGACTCCGGGCTGATAATGAATAGAAAAACCCATATCACTTTGCCCGACCCGGGATTCGAACCCGAGACCTCAGCTTTGTAATCGTACCGTAGTACAACTACGCCACCGAGACAGTCTTATTTTTTAATATAAATAAATACACCAAACAGTCACTCACATAGTGCTGATCCCACATAAAGATCAATTAGGTCTTGTGTAGTGGGTATAAGATGACGAGAGGTTTTTCGGCCCCGCGAACACCTAGATCCAGAACGAATACTAATGGATCGCACAAACATTTGTCTCAGTGCGGGGATCGAACCCGCGACCTCTCGTTTCACAGCCGGCGTCTAACCAATTACGCCACGAAGGTTGTCGTTATAGGTAATAGATGCCAGGATTTCATCCTAGCTCCACAGATCCCTACACATGCCATTTAGCTATTATTTTCCAGTTTATTTTTGTCGATAGGCCGTTTTTATTTTGCCGGACAACTGTCTAACTCTAACAGTTATTGTTATGTCCCTCGGAAAAGTCCGTGTTTCCGAATGAAAATTATCTTTTGTCCTTTTTTGTACTCATGATAATGTGTATGCAAAATTTTATGATTATTACATTAGTGCTTAAGGCATGAAAGCATAAAACAAACGCTGTACTGTATCAGTCCATATTCATACTACTGCAGGGCACGAGCGTCCTCTACAATCGAGAGTATGATTGAGAGGAGTTAGGCCATAAAGTCTACCACACTGACCTAGTGCGGGTTGGCAGACTTAACATATCATAGAAATTCTTACTAATGCAGGTTTCCTCACGATGTTTTCCTTTACTGTTATTGTGGGTGGTGATTGACTATCAATTACACATATGATGATGAAAAAATTTGTTTAGTTCTATGACATTAAAATTCTAGTTCACATATAATTCTGACGAACTCTAAGATTTCTCTGTCTCCGTATCACTTTAAGCTGGGATGCCTTGGGCCCTAGTCTTCAATTTAAATTCAGGCCAAAGCATATAAAAATTATGCACATTAATAAAGGCATATTATTCCACAGTCAGGTCATAAGTATTGTCACATAAAAGCTGTGAAGGCGCGAATTCAAAGAAATCCCAAACGTAAGCAGAAACTGTTGGCCCTTCAGATGGGGTTAAGCAGAACCACGGTGAAAAGGGTGTTAAATGAAGACTTAGGGCTTCGGGCATATCGAAGAAAAACAGGACATCGTTTGAATGCTCGTCTAATGGACCTGAGACTGAAGAGATGCCGCGCTTTGTTGAAGCGGTACGCGGGAAAAAAATATCAGGAAATTCTTTTTTCGGATGAAAAAAATTTTACCGTAGAAGAGAGCTACAACAAACAAAATGATAAGGTGTACGCACACAGTAGTGAAGAAGCGAGCAACCGTATTCCGCGAGTCCAACGAGGTCATTTTCCATCCTCGCTCATGGTATGGTTGGGAGTTTCTTATTGGGGCTTAACAGAGGAACATTTTTGTGAGAAAGGTGTAAAAACGAATGCAGTTTTGTATCAAAATACAGTCCTGACGAACCTTGTGGAACCTGTTTCTTTTACCATGGTCAATAACAGGCACTGGGTATTCCAACATGATTCGGCGCCAGCTCATAGAGCGAAGAGCACACAAGACAGGCCCTCCTCCAGCCCAGATTTGAATCCGTTAGATTACAAGATATGGCAACACTTGGAGGAAAAGGCGTGCTCAAAGCCTCATCCCAATTTGGAGTCACTCAAGACATCCTTGATTAAGGCAGCCACCGATATTGACATGGTCCTCGTTCGTGCTGCGATAGACGACTGGCCGCGCAGATTGAAGGCTTATATTCAAAATCACGGAGGTCATTTTGAATAAACTTTGGTGTCATAAGAATCTATGTTTTGTTAAGTTCATTTTGGTATATAAATGGTTACATAATGAATAAACTTGTTTCAATTTTTTTATATTAAACATGTGACAGAATTTTTGACCTGACTAAGTATGTTGAATCTGTAGGACTTTAAGTGGATATACGATTTATAGATAGTTAAGGTAAATAATAAATAATGCTGCGGATTTTTTAATATCGACACTTTGAGTTTATTGACTTAATGTATTAGAACAATAATAATTACAAAACTGCAACCAATGAATAACTAATAAAGCACAGGCTGAATCAGTGGGCGTAGAAGCAATATATTTTGCCGGGGTTTTACATTTAATGTAGAAAAACACTAGAAAACTTTAATATTTATTTGCTAATAGCCATTGTTAATGAATAGGAATAACCTTTTGTTTCTAAACAATTTCATTGAACAATATCAGCCCTCTGTTAATATGACTAATGCGCCGAGAGTTTCTTACAGTGAAAGTTCTTTCCGGACCAGTAGGGGGGAAAAAAAATGGAACTAAAGCGACTAACCGCGACTTTATTTATGGTGTATCCGGCATTTTAAGAGTAATCAACACATTTTTTTACCTAATTTGCTGTCAAACGTTTGTAAAACTTATCATTATTTTGAGTTTTAGGTATTTTTACATCTATTTTCCATTGCTAGATATGTTATTATAAATGAACATAGCAGTAGAAACATGTTAAAAAATAGCAATTGCATTTTCTCTTTGGTAATGATTATGAATTAAAAATACATAATATATTGAATTGAGCAGATGAAGGCTTCAGTTAAAAAAATATTGAAATATCGCATAGCTTTTGCATTAACAAAAATAAAATATTAGGTGGGTTTATTTTTGCTTTAAGGGGAAAAAAACTCATGTATTACTTTGCGAAGATTCGTTTATTCATATGCTTATATTTTTATATTTTGCTGTTCATTTGTACCAGTAGGCGTAGGGAGAGGCGGCGTAGGTGAGAGGCGCGAAGTGAGCAGCGCCGTAGGGCGCGCTGTATGAGATGGCGCCGGCGTGCGAGATGAGTGGCGCGGGAGCCACCGCCAGCTTAGCGAATGGTGCCAGCACGGGAGCTGAGCGCTTCTTCAGTACGTGCACCAGCGGGCCGGAGGTGTACGTGAGGGGAGCGAGGGGTGCGGCGAGGGGGGCGGTGTAGGTGATGTGGGAAGTGGAGGTGATCAGCGGTGAGGTGGCCACGGTGTAGGTGCTCACGGCGGGCGCAATGAAGGCGGCCGAGCGCTTCTTCAGCAGGTGGAAGGGCTCGAGAGCCTTGGCGGTGTAGTGAGCAGCGCGGTCCAGGTTCACGTCCAATGTGTCGAGAGGCCTACCGTCAGCAGCAAGAACATCAGCAGCCTGGCCAGGGGAGAGGGACAGCGGCCCTCTATAGTTGGGCGCGGCGAAGGGCGCTGCGTAGGCGGAGTAGACGAGCGGCGCGAGGGGCGCCACCACGCTGGCAGACGCCGCGGCCAAGATGCAGGACAACACCACCAGTTTCATCATTGTGGAAGAGGTCTGTGTTGCATTTGCTCCTCAGAACAACTGATGCATATGTGAGCTTGCAGTTGCCTTATATACTCGTACTTGCATCTTAATATTAATCAAGGCGTCGTTGTAGGAAAACATCGTCGGCCGTGAAAATACAACTTTTGTTTAATAAAGTTATTGGAATGTAGTTTATTATTTAATTCAATCCTTTTTTATAACCATGCCGCGTGAAATGATGACATTAATGGTGATGGGAACAACCATAACATTAATATTAAAGACTGTGTTTCATTTAATTTGTGTTAATAACGATGTTACAATATGACAAAGACATTTTTTAAAATCGTAATTACAATCCTATAATATATTATGTACCATGTAGTGGTAATTCAAGTAAATATTTTATTTTATTTGTTTATAGCTGAACAAAACAGTGAGATCTGTTTACGCACATATTTATTTTCTAAATAATTCATTCAGCAAAAGTATTTGAAGTATATTATGTGAATAACTCCAAAATCCCACCTGGTCGGCATTAACCAGCACATTTTCTTCATTGTTTTTAGCTGAATGTTTTAATCATACAAAAGAATTGAGCTAGGTGTGGATCAATATTAGCAGATAAAATTTTCTCTCAGCAAGTTTTTCTTTGTTAATAAAATACACAACTTTGTGACGTAAGTTTTCAATGTTAATAATTCATAGTAGGACTGTATCGTAGGTGTACTCGTTATAATAATTACTTTGGTAATTGGTACCTTATAAAACCTGAAAGTAGCTCCCTCAGAAGTGCGTATTTTCTAGACCAGGTACACGTGTTAATATTCAGGGTGTCATATTTTTGCCTGTACGGAATAATTAAAGACAAAATAGACCCTCGAAAATATCACATCTTCTCTATGAATTCTAAATCTTAGTAATTGTATGTTGTTACTGTTTATTTAAGTTACACAATTCAAAAAATTATTTATTTTTGTCATATAAAAAAAAGTCAATAATATAAACATACATACATAAACTCACACCTTTTGCCCAGAAGGGGTAGGCAGAGATGCAACCAGGACACCCACGTTTCGCATTGTATTTTCCGTCCCACAATGTGATAGGGGCGAGCCTATCGCCATATCGGGCACAAATTCCTCACTCCGGGCTGATAATGAATAGAAAAATCCAATATCACTTTGCCCGACGGACGTTGGAACGGAATTCCATAGCCGAATTAAAACTTATTTATTCAGACGTATATTTTAATCATTACGTCGCGATCTGTTTTTGACATGACTAACCCTTCAATCAAATATGTACCTTTAAGCTCAAAAATAATATTCTGTGTGGGTATGTCTGTCCAAGATATATGCTTACCTGTACGTGACGTATCCTTATCAATAAAACCGGCATTTCTGCAGCAAAGTAAACACATATTTACGAGGTCTCACGACATTGAATAACACCGAACAGTCACTTACACAGTCCTGATCCCACACTAAGATCTTGTCTTGTGTCGTGGGTATCAAAAACTACGAGAGACTATTTGGTCTCACAAACATCCGGAACAAATACCTGTGGGTCACACAAATATTTGTCTCCTTGCAGGGATCGAACCCACGGCCTCTCTTTACACAACCGACGTTTAACCAACTGCGCCACGGAGGCTGTCACATACACAGGCAATTTATATTTTAGTTGATAAATATAAACAAAATAGATTTAGTAGAATATTAATTTATTTTGAAATACATAATAATAGAAATAAATAAAAAATACGTGCCTTATTAACCTTACAAGAGGGCAAAACTTGTATAAGGTTCACTAGGTTTTCAGGCCCACGTGTCTCATGAATGCTAATCGGATACAAATAGCATGCTTGATAGGAACTAGGCATTTATTATGCATCGACATTGTCTCAATCTAGCCGTACATTTATCATTGTGATTTGTATGAAACATGCCCGTAAATTTGTGTTAATTTTGATATTGTCGGCCAGTGAATTGTAGGTTTAGTATGGATAGGGTAGTGCAACTTATGTTTAAGAGATAGCATGAGTAAAACGGAGTGGTATAATTTGAGATTCGCCTATGGTTGCTATTGTAAGTCGTTTTTTATTAAGGGCAGATTTTAATCGTCAGAAAACTGATGTCGTTAGAAGAACTTGAAATTCAGATGGCGTTTCTATAGAAAATATGCCAAACTACATAGGTACAATATACTTCGAAAAAAAATCTGATCATTGAAAGATTTTAATGTTGTTAAAACAGTGTTGCGGTAAAATGCTTACATAACCTTTGAAATTATACAGAATAATTTAATGCGTTGCTTTTTTTACTCTTAAAACCCTGTTTCGACTAAAATAGTGCCTGCGGGCTAAATAGTTTTAGCCCGCGTAGTTTGATCGTGGAAAGGTAATTGGGGGTTGCCGCGCCGCACCAATCCATCATCGTCGTATTTTATATCATCTTTAGACAGCAAAATTTATGTTTGACTAACTTCTGCTCGCTAACTTTGTCTGCGCGATTAACTTTATTTGGAATTTCCCATCCCGTTCAGTCTCGTCCCGTTATATCCCGCCAGTCCTGTCTCATTCTGACTCAAGGCATGTAGGTAATCCAGTCCCATCCCATCCCTTTGAGTATAAAAAGTAACAAATTTATCGGAATTCAGAGTTCAAAGTATTCATTTAAAAAAAGGGTGTCAGCTACCTGCATACCAAATTTCATCGAAATATGTTTAGCCGTTTCTGAGTTCATCACGCATAACCGCACAGACAAACAGACAAAAATTCTTAAAATCATTGTTGGGGTCTATTTCTTTTACACAGACCCCCATCTTAGTTTTTCTCATTTATCTTCTATGTACAAACATCGATCGGTTACAAATTAATTAAATGTATATAGATAGATGAGTGATTGTATACCTCTATTGGCCTGTATAATAAGTATAGTAATTATAATAATGTATAGTATAATAAGTCTTTTTACGCTGTAGGCCCTACTTTATATTATTAAAGGGAGTATGGTCTAACATATTTTGATCTGTAGGTCGCTGTCACCAGATCGTGGGCAGATAGCGAGCGGCGTCAGCACGGGAGCCGAGCGCTTCTTCAGTACGTGCACCAGCGGGCTGGAGATGTAAGTGAGGGGAGCGAGAGGTGCGGCGAGGGGGGCGGCGTACGAGATGGGGGAGGCAGGGGTGATCAGTGGAGTGGAGGCCAAGGCGTAGGTGCTGACAGCGGGCGCGATGAGGGCGGCCGAGCGTTTCTTCAGCAGGTGGAAGGGTTCGAGGGCCTTGGCGGTGTAGTGAGCAGCGCGGTCTTGGTTCACCTCCAAGGTGTCGAGGGGCCTGCCGTCAGATCCAAGGATTTCAGCAGGCTGGCCGGGGGCGAGGGACAGTGGCCCTCTGTAGTTGGGCGCGGCGAAGGGCGCGTAGGCGGAGTAGACGATCGGGGCCAAGGGAGCGATGGGCGCCAGCAAGCTGGCAGACGCCGCGGCTAAGATGCAGGACAACACCACCAGTTTCATCATTATGGAAGAGGTCTGTGTTGTATTGGCTACTCGAAACAACTGATGCATTAACACTTTCGATACTCGACTTATATACTTCGTAATAGTATGATACAAGGCGTCATCTGGATACATCGTTGGCCGTGAAAAGAAAACTTGATTTTAAATAAAGTTCATTATTGAGTTCATTTATCGGAATACTGCTTTTATTTCAATATTTTAATTCAGTTTTTAATATTATAACCACGATTGTGATCCACCAGTGAAAAGTATAATTTCATACTATTATCAATAAGTAATTTATATTGACTTCAGTTCAAAAACTTATTTCGTGCTGGTACTTCATAAAAATTGTGTGTAGTTCATGATTAAATTCAATATTTATTTATGAAATCGTATGCAGATTATCTACATTCCACAATGTATGGTAGAATCGGACTTCCTTCTAACTTAAGGACCTATCGAAATCTACTCGGTATGTCATACACCAATATAAGCGAACGAACTTAACATGTTACAAAGTTTTTTTTATGTCTAAGGATTGCTAATCATCACAGAATAATACAGAATTGATTCTGTGTTAATGTAAAAGAAATCATATATCTAGGTTCAGTATTGTGTAGAACAGGCCACTAAATTAGCATTTGTACCCCTACTTCTGTCATCTCTGCACCATCTCAAGGTAGACTGGAAGAGAATGCCTTTGGCATTAAGTCCGCCTATGTACAATATGTTTGTATGTGAAGTTAAATAAATATGCAAGTGAAATTTTGTTATATTATTAGCATAGACTATATTTCCTTATATTTGTTTTGTTTGTTGACATTTAAAAACAAACGCTTAATTCCATCCAACATTACCAATATACAATACAGATGAACTCATATGAATATTTTTCCTAATACTCTTTAATTAGAAAATAATATACCAACGATAAATAAATTGTTCTGAATAAAAGTAGTTTCATGGTCAGCGATGTTGCTCTGCGACGCTTGTTAATCCATCTTATTATGCAAGTATATAAGGCAAAAGCGAGCTTGTCAAGGCATCAGTTGTTACGAGTAGCCGGTACAACACAGACCTCTTCCACAATGATGAAACTGGTGGTGTTGTCCTGCATCTTAGCCGCGGCGTCTGCCAGCGTGGTGGCGCCCATCGCTCCCTTGGCCCCGCTCGTCTACTCCGCCTACGCGGCGCCCTTCGTCGCGCCTAATTACAGAGGGCCGCTGTCCCTCGCCCCCGGCCAGCCTGCTGACGTTCTTGGTGCTGACGGCAGGCCTCTTGACACCTTGGACGTGAACCTGGACCGCGCTGCACATTACACTGCCAAGGCCCTTGAACCATTCCACCTGCTGAAGAAACGCTCGGCCGCCTTCATCGCACCCGCCGTCAGCACCTACGCTGTGGCCTCTACTCCACTGATCACCCCCGCCTCCCCCATCTCGTACGCCGCCCCCCTGGCCACACCCCTCGCTCCCCTCACATACACCTCCGGCCCGCTAGTGCACGTGCTGAAAAAGCGCTCAGCTCCCGTGCTGGCGCCGATCGATAAGCTGGCGGTGGCTCCCGCGCCACTTATCGCTCGCGCCGGTGTCATCTCGTACAGCGCTCCCTACGGCGCTGCTCACTACGCGCCTCTGACCTACGCCGCTTCTCCCTACGCCTACTGGTACAAATGAAAATCCGAATGTTACTGCCTAATGACAAACGCTGTAAATACACGATGTAAATAAACGAACATACTTAAAATTCCTGAGTATTTTTCACCGATCACCATTATTTTTGAGCCAAATTCTTAAATGTTATTGATTCTTTGATTTTTCTTTAATCGTAGCAAATACTTACTTCTGCAATACCCTGATAGCCAATTCCCTTGTAAGATATTGTTTCTTATTTACATTTAATATGTAACTACAAACTACAAGCATGTCTTGATAATGCATTGCACAACAGTATTTTTGTGAAATAGGACAAAAGTATTTCAGAATACAAAGTTTGATTCATACTTCCTCGTTTTACTGCAGTGTATCTATGAAGATTAATGCAATGCTGCACATGTACCGTAATCGTTTTAAATTGCAATTCAATGAGACTGTATATTGCATTTTAATTACAAAGTTTTCCTTCAATATTTATCCGTTATATGTTAATATAGCAGCTTTGGAAAACCCTTGGCAACACAAGGTTCAAACCCTTCGTTTTGCATTAATTGTATGCTTTATGATTATATTCAAAAACACTACTAAATGAATGCACATTTTAAATAGTTAAGAAATTACATACTTACATACGTGCATAAACTCACGCCTTTTTCCTAGGAAGGGTAGGCAGGGTGAACCAGAACACCCACGTTTCGCCTTATACTTTATTAGGAATTAATTTAAAAAATATATTGAGTGGAAAAATATTTTTATAAAAATAATTTAATAAATTATATTCTTTTTTTCTTATTACCAAGACACACTAGGTTATAACTAGGTTATAATTTTCTGCACGTCTACGAGAAAATTACAATGCATTATATTTATTATCAAAATTTAAAAGATATATTTAATAATTGCTGTGTAATTAATCAATAATAGATATATAGACATATGCTTTAACGTATTATTTTAACATTTCTCTAAAAGATTCTCTCAAATAATTTTTTTTATTCAGCTCTCAAATATCATCACAACTTGTAAAGTATATAAATAGATGTACATTAATATAGTAGACGCTTTAGTCCAGTCATTATATACATTTAAAAGTGAAAATGAACCAAGAAAGCCAAATTTTGGATATCACGTGGGGGGTGGCTAGAAAAGCTTAAGTTCAAATTGTCGACCAAAATAACCTTGTGCAATTTCCGCCATCTTGAAAAAAGGGTTAAATTCAGTTTTTTCATCATAACTTGGTTCCCCGTTGAGATACGAAATTTTTTATAGAATACTTTTTTGTTGCTCTTCTTGCGATCTACAATTAAGGTCCCATGCATTTTTAACGTATCGATCGTCGTTTTCGAGATATCGATCAAAAATATCCAATATAATAAATATCAAAGATGTCGATCCGGAGATGCTAGCTTGCGCGGGAAAGCTGTTCCTTATCGCTCTTTATGGTGGTCGTAAAGAGGACACGACGACGGATATTTTGCGATTCCATCGCTTCGCAAAATCAATGACGACAAGCAAGACGAATAATCTTTCACTGCTCCCACCAACGGAAAGTGCAGTCCGCCAACACGTTTTCCGGACATATTTACAAGCACAAACGTGGCCCGGAATTTTTAAAGATCCTCAAGAATGGGGTTGGCGACAAACAAATAACGGGCTCGAACCAATTTGCACCACAGCCGCACCCGCTCCACCTGAACTTTTGAAACTCATTTCGTGCAAATGCAAAGGAAAGTGTGGAGCTGCTTGTGGTTGCAGGAAAGCAGGAATCCATTGCTCCGTTATTTGCCTGCACTGCAGTGGACAGACATGTGACAATGTCGCCAGAGTCGAAATTTTATTCAACGACGATCACGACGATGACGATGATTACGATTTTTCGACCGTCACAACATCATTTCCTGCGATTGAAGAGGTTTCACGACTCGAAGAGTCTACGGAGGAGGAACTTGAACAGCCAGGACATTCCAAACGACGAAAAACGTGTGAAAAAAATTACCACTTGTAATCATTATGTTTGCTGCATAAAAATTATTTCATCAATAAATTTCATGTATTTGATTTCTAATTTGGCTGGTTTATGATTTTTTTTTGTGTTGTAATAATTCCCTGAACCATTTTCCATCTATTTTGACGCGTGGATACAACCGAGCGAGCGGCTAAATGAAAACCGGGCACAGTTTCACTGACTTTGTGGCGCGCTAGAGGTCGTAATTTTTGTCGGAAATGAAAAATAAAAAAACGAATTTGTAGGTCTGGACACGTTCTACAAGTTTTATTTTGAACATTTTTCGCTATCTTTCACCAAAAAAAAGTAAATAGTGAAAAAAAAAAATTCTCCCCAAATTTTTGATATTTTTGATCGATATCTCGAAAACGACGATCGATACGTGAAAAATGCATGGGACCTTAATTGTAGATCGCAAGAAGAGCAACAAAAAAGTATTCTATAAAAAAATTCGTATCTCAACGGGGAACCAAGTTATGATGAAAAAACTGAATTTAACCCTTTTTTCAAGATGGCGGAAATTGCACAAGGTTATTTTGGTCGACAATTTGAACTTAAGCTTTTCTTGCCATCCCCCACGTAATATCCAAAATTTGGCTTTCTCGGTTCATTTTCATTTATTTCCCGATTTTTCCGACGTAATGACTGGACTACTTCGATCAAATATATACTAGATACAGTGTCGGGAACAAAATCACATGCCAAAAGTGGCCGAGGTTGTTAATACATATACATTTGTATTTCGAACTACGAGATGTAGAAAAATGGTCTTAAAATATAAACAACTTCAAGTAACAATAAACTTTAATTGTTTGAAATAAGATTTATTATATCTTACAATAATAAACTTGCATTCAAGTCGTTATGTCATTGAAGAAAAAAAAACATAAAATAAAAATAAAAACGTCACTTAGCAATAAGTTTTTAATAAATGCGCACATAATGAAACAATAAGGTTGAAAATAATATCTTGACATTTAGCGTTCACGCTGTTTTGAAATTTTTCTCTTCTTTCTTTCCCAATAATTGACATCCATATTGCACAGTGAAATGGACCTAAGATATAAATAAACTAGGTGTACTTTTCTCCATTCTTGTTCTAAAATGGCCAACTTTTGTATGGTTGGCGCTTCGTCACAAACGTTGGAAACAATTAAAATATTATTTATGAATTGATTCATATTTCACGCTACTTTCAATTTTAATATGGAAATAAATAGTTATAGACATTAATTGATCGAAAAAAAATATATTTCCGCAAAAATCTTTGTATTATGGTGATTATTTTGACAATTTTGAAAGGCGCACTGCGGCATGTTTACGCGTTGCCGTTGGTGATGATTGAAGCATACTAAATTGAAATAGAGCCACACTTGACATAGTGGCTCTATTTTTCGGGCCGTTTTTGAAGTGCTCATCCGACATCTATAGACGATACACATTTGGAATAATGTTTCTTTTAAATCATGAAAGATTATTTAAAATACTCGCAGTAGTTCCTGAGATAACCCCGTACATACATTCTTTAAATTCGTCTTTTTTATGATATTAGTGCATATATATGTATTTTATTCATTATTTTTTCATAAATTTTCCTGCGTTTATGTATGTCTTTGATGATTATGAAGATATTCAATATAACCTTCGTTATCAAAATAGCTACTGTATATCGATTGCTTTTAAAATATAAAACGATAAAGAAATTAGGTCATATCAGGTGTGAAGAGCGATTAATAGGAACATTTTAATAGAATTTTGATTAACAAAGAAAATTTTAAATACCATGCAGATAATAAACGAGAGGGGATACAGCGAACAAAGTGTAAATTATTTATGCATGTTAAAAAAATGAAAGAAAATGCTTTCAACGTAAAACGTTGCACTTTGTATTCCAGTCTTGGTCAATCCTACGCAGCACCTTCTTTGTCGCTCCTGTGATATGCCTCAAGCCTGATGCACGCGCATAAGTTTTGTTTGCGAAGTTGTTTTAGTGTTTAGCTTGTTGCTATCTAGAGTAATACTTCATTGGGAAAGAGTGAACACAATTGATCACGTAAACTAGTCATGGTTGAAATCTACACATACATATATATATATATATATCACGGTATTTTTATAATGTCAATTTAAAGTTAAGGATAGTAGTTAAGACTTATTAAAATGTGGAGAAATTAAAAAATCACATATTTTGCGTACATCTTTTCACCGTCTAACATTATCAAAATGTATAGTGAAACTAAGGTACATCATAAAAAAAGACAATATAATCGTAAAATCGTTTATTAGCATTTATTTATTATAGGTAACATTTTTACTCATTTGTACCAGTGGGCAAGGGGGGTGGCAGCATAGGTAAGGGGGGCGAAGTGAGCAGTAGCCACGAGGGCGGCGTAAGCAAGAGGAGACGCAGTGGTGATGACGGGGGTGTGGGCGAGCGCGTAGGTGCTGATCACGGGAGCAGACCGTTTCTTCAACAGATGCACGCCGAGGGCCTTGGTGGTGTAGTGAGCAGAGCGGTCCAAGTTTATCTCCAAGGTGTCGAGAGGCCTACCGCCACCGGGCCGGGGGCGAGGGAGAGCGGCCCTCTGTAGTTGGAGGCGGCGATCAGGGGCGCTGAGTACACCAGGGGAGCAACAGGATCAATGAAGGCGGCCGAGCGTTTCTTCAGCAGGTGGAATGGTTCGAGGGCCTTGGCGGTGTAGTGAGCAGCGCGGTCTTGGTTCACCTCCAAGGTGTCGAGGGGCCTGCCGTCAGATCCGAGGATTTCAGCAGGCTGGCCGGGGGCGAGGGATAGCGGCCCTCTGTAGTTGGATGCGGCCCACGGCGCGTAGGCGGAATAGACGAGAGGTGCGAAGGGCGCCAATACGCTGGCAGACGTCGCGGCCAAGATGCAGGACAACACCACCAGTTTCATCATTGTGGAAGAGGTCTGTGTTGTATTCGCTATTCCGAATAAGTGATGGATAAGTGCGCTCGATGCTGCTTTATATACTAGCATCTTCAGGGAATAGTCGGCGCCGGAAAACATCGCTGGCCATGAAACTACTTTTATTTTGTTAAGTTCATTAATTGGGATGCTGCCCGCATTTTTTAAAACCATTTATTAAGTAAGGTTCTCTGCTCTGGTTACTCAAGTATATTAGTCAAACTATGTTTCTTCTTATCTTGCCTCATTGCAGCAGACCTATTACGTGAAAGATTTAATCCCAGCTTAAGTCAAGATCAAATTATGTCAATTTTATTCAAGCCGCGTTCAACTTTAATGTATCTGTGCCAGATATTTTTATCTCGCCAATTGTAGGTACGTGTTTTTGATTTATTTCTATTATTATTTATTTTAAAATAAATTTATATCCTATTGAACCAATTTTGATTGTTTTTGTTTATATTCATCAATATAAAATATCAAAATACCTATGTATGTGTTACGTGTCGTAGGTAATGACAATACATTCTTGAACATTATTTAAGCTTCCGGGGAAGTCCTTCACTTGCCGCTGACATATTGACGTGGAAATATATTAGGCAATATTTGTATAGGGGTGATTTGAAAAATCATCTTTAACTCGTTTGGTGCTTCAGGTCAAGAAGAGGGTGGGCTCTTACTTAAATTGGACTTTAATTGTACGTTACATGTTATTCGTACTAAGCAATATGTAAATTTGTATAGTTAATAATATGCAAATAGGTAGTCCATGCATGAATGCATTCGGACATGTATTATCAGTCCCAATAAATATTAAAATGAACTGTATTCAATTATAAGGAAGTCGTAAATTTCAACACGCGACCTGAGTGTTTCATATGATTGTTTACTTCGATATTACTAACAGATACATACCTGAAATGGGACTGATATTAACATTTTAATACATCGGTGCTTTATCTGCATAGCTTAAGGCTACGTACATACTACGCGGTTTGCCGTAACGCGTTCATCCGTCCGGTTTTTATATTATTATTTACATATTTGTTAAAAAACATACACAGCTTATTACATTATGCAATCATAAACTCATTGAGGTAATCCGAGCATTATAATATCATCAACAATTGCATGATTATTAAATGATGTTCTACTCACGGCACGTTGACGGTAATAAAAGAAACGTATGAAAAATTTGTCTTTATGTTCGCACATTGATGACAAACGTTCCGGTCCCGTTGCTTTACGCACCACATGGCTATTGCTTGTTTGTTCATTCTGGTAGCAGACAGGGGCTAGGTATACCATAGTGACCATAGTTAGCCTATATCGCAACCGACTACCGAGTCCTGTCGGTTGATTGACCATAAAGCGGTGAGCCCTTCAGTGGGCACTAGGTCTTATTATTTTTAATGGATTTAAGAAAAAAGACAACAGTGCACCTGAAGGTAATTACAACTCAATCCGAAAAGTGTATCGTCAACACATTAATGTCAGCCTGTTCGGAACCGAATATTTACGGGTTTTATTTTATTTTTATAGATCTCTCTTATGTGCGAGGCCGCCTGGGTAGGTACCACCGCATGCCTGTTTCTCCCCTCAAACAGCATTGTAAATGCACTATTGTGTTTCGGTTTAAATGAAATTGTAGCCAGAGTAGCTACTGGACATATTGAGACTTAACATCTTATGTCTCAGAGTGGTAAACGCAGTGGAATGCCAAGCATTGTTATCCATGGTTTTGTTTGATTTTCTACTGTCCATGAACGGTGGGTCGTATCGCTGAACATCTGGCGACAAGCATTCATCGCTATAAAAAATATATATATGTACAAGTTCAGCTGAAAATGCTATGACGAGATTGTTTTTTACCGTCATGCTCCCTAGAAACACTTGCGACGGTAATGACTTTACCAACTTTTATCATTTCTTAAATATAGCTTGAAATATCATATTTATTATTATCATCGATATCAATGTTACACTGGATAAGACTTTCAGTACAAAAAATGTGTCCCACCTACTTGCGGTGCATGCACCACACATGAATCAGTTTGCTTCGTGACAGTGACAGTGCAGTACGCCTTATCGCAGACGTTGAAAAGTAATAAATGAATGTTTCGCCGTCACACCGAAAGCAAATCGTCTGAAGTTATAATATTTTAATAAAATACCAGTTAAGTGATGTAATATTGCAGTGTGCTTTTAAAATACGGGGGCACTTTATTTCTTTGACGTGTCTCGTCTATCGGTAGAATATAAGTCAATGATTATTACATTACTGGTAGTCGATTGCAAATCCTTCATTTAGACTCATATTACTAACACGACACAATTGATTGGCGATCTACTTAAATTGGGAATCAAATTGTCCTTTTGTAGAGGCATTTTATACTAATCTACCAGCCCACAATTTGACCCTAAATCGAGTCGGCAATCAAATCTTGCGGAATACGCTTTACTTAGAGAACTATCTCCCAGATTACGATAGACCTTCTTCGTTTCATTACCGTCGCGTCGGGTAGATTACGTACTTATGAGGATAAGAAATTTAATTAGGACCACGAATTCTTACCATTTATTTTCGATAAGAGTTTTAATGAATTTACCTGGTTGTTTATAATTTTTTTTCGTATAGCAAAAAAAGAATATGCATTTTCTACGAGCAATGTGAAATGCTGTGTTAACTAAATTGTCAAATTTTGAATTGGATTCTTTAAAGAAATTGCTCGTCTGTAAATAGCCACTTCTGTTACTTTGAATATGTCAAAAATATCACGGATCCAGGAAGTAGTAAAGCACAATAAAAACCAGAAGGTAGATAATATGAAATAACGAGGGCGGTTATTATGTGGGGCATGCGAATCAAGTGTCTCTTAACTACTGCAAAAAGTCATGATTAATGCATGAATATTTTTTGCCTCATATAATGAAATGTCACATATTTGCCACAGATTAAGGGGCAATTGTATACAAGTGTGAGCTTGACACACAATACACAAGTCCGAATAGAATAACATTTCAATTGCAATTATTTTAGGTTAGGTTTAAAATTCTATCTTATAAAATATTTAGTTGATTCGATTAGAAGCAGTTACCTCCAGTAATCGTAAAATCATGTACAAAATTTCTTGCTTCGACTATTAATGTGGTTTAAACATGAAATTAACGACTTTTATTCGCACAGATCATAAAAGCACTTAAGTAATTGAGAAAAAGTTTGCGCCTCCTTATATTGTGTCAAAATAAATGTAGATTACATGATTTAATATTCATAATGATAAATAAAAAATAAAAGCAGTTAGACGTATGTTCGTTTAATTACATTGTGTATTTACAGCGTTTGTCATTAGGCAGTAACATTAGGTTTTCATTTGTACCAGTAGGCGTAGGGAGAAGCGGCGTAGGTGAGACGCGAGAAGTGAGCAGCGCCGTAGGGCGCGCTGTACGAGATGGGGGAGGCAGGGGTGATCAGTGGAGTGGAGGCCAAGGCGTAGGTGCTGACAGCGGGCGCGATGAGGGCGGCCGAGCGTTTCTTCAGCAGGTGGAAGGGTTCGAGGGCCTTGGCGGTGTAGTGAGCAGCGCGGTCTTGGTTTACCTCCAAGGTGTCGAGGGGCCTGCCGTCAGATCCGAGGATTTCAGCAGGCTGGCCGGGGGCGAGGGATAGCGGCCCTCTGTAGTTGGATGCGGCCCACGGCGCGTAGGCGGAGTAGACGAGAGGTGCGAAGGGCGCCAATACGCTGGCAGACGCCGCGGCCAAGATGCAGGACAACACCACCAGTTTCATCATTGTGGAAGAGGTCTGTGTTGTTTTGGCTACTCGAAACAACTGATGAATGTGCAATCTTCTCTTCGCCTTATATATACTTGCAACTTGCGATCAGTTGACGGGCGTCTCAGGAAAACATCGCCGGCCGTGAAAAAACAACTTATTGAAATAAAGTTCATATAGTGGAGCACTCGTAAAAGTTTCTTTGTGATTTACTAATTGTGTGTGAATGTTATTATTAAATAAACGTGTCAACAAGTTTTCACGTCAGGCGCAGACTTTGTTTATACCGCGTGCATGTGCGGATAGGCACCCGTTGCAATTACATGCTCCAATGGAAATTTTAAAATGTCACCTAGGCGTGCCCGATGTATATTATTATAATGTTTAATATATTTTAACCATTCAAAATGATTCATGGAAGTTGATCAATTTGCTATTTCAAATGTCCTATTTCCGTATTTGTTACAGAGATCCCCAGGGGATCTTTTAATACGTTTCCCTTCACATACTAATGCTTTTACAGCTCTGTATCACACATTTGTTAATTCTGCTGATAGTACGAAGCACCCTTTTCCTTTCTGTTAATCAACTGGAAGAGTACTCTGGAACATAGGCCTCCACCAGGGATTCCCATAGAGAATAGTCAGAAGCATTAAATACTAGTTACCATTATTTCGTACAACATGAATCCCCACACTGTTGATTTACGACATTCTATAGGTAATTCCTCATTTAATTTACTTATTTAAAACAACAATATATACTCATAAAAACTAAACACGTACTAAATGTAAAAGTTCTTGACTTTTTAATATGTAGATAATATTATTCATTGAAACCAGATTTGCAATAAGAATCTTTACGTTTTATCCTTTGTGTCTTGTTTCGAAAACTTTTCTTTTTATCATATGTGTACATTATAATCAAGTGACCGACTCGATCATCGAACTCGTAAGTGAACGGGCGTTTGCACTTGTTTTGATACATTATTGTCGGAGTCTTGTCACTTCAAGACGATGTGCGGTCGGCCTCGCTGATTGTAAATATCAACTTCCTGGACCGCCTTGCACCGGCTTGCAAAACGAGATCGCCCTTAGCTTTAGTGATAACTTTGTATAAATGCACTGCACCGGACTTTTTCAGGCATCAGTCGAATCAACACAGACCAACATGTACAAGGTGGTGTTGTGCGCTTTCTTCGCCATCGCGGCGGCCAAGCCTGATTTGCTGCTCACAGCACCCGGATACACCACGTATGTGGCGCCGGCGACGACCACCATAAGCAAGCACGACAGCAGCGTCATCCACCCCTCGCCGCTCTTCTACAACGCTCCCGTGACTTACTCA
The DNA here is from genome assembly GCA_949752805.1 of Deilephila elpenor. Lineage (NCBI taxonomy): Eukaryota > Metazoa > Arthropoda > Insecta > Lepidoptera > Sphingidae > Deilephila > Deilephila elpenor. Next base: position 6,992,758 of record OX457107.1, on the reverse strand, counting down.
CATTTCATCAAGAAGCGTTCGCCGCAGTACTTCGCTTCCAAACCCCTGGCCACAACTTACACCTTACCCTACGTGCAAACCGCTGACATTCTGCCAGCTGCGAATCTGCCTTTCACCACAGTTCACTTTATCAAGAAGAGGTCCGCTGAATTGCTGTCGCCAGCTTTCGTGGCACCTACTACATATAGTACATATAGTGCAGCGACGCCCCTGGTATCCACTTACTCTGCTCCCTTGATTTCTTCATCTTCCGTAGTTGCTAAAATCCCTTACATTTCCACACCCTATGGTCTGACCACTCATTTCATTAAGAAGCGCTCTGCTCCCGTCCTGAGCACATACGTAGCTCCTACATCCTATTCTCAGTTCACACCAATCTAGAATCGACCTTCAGAGCACTCCTCTGATCTCGTCTTATGCCACCCCATGGGCCTACTCCGTTCCCATTACTACTTATTCCCGTGTCTATTAAATGCGTAGAATTAAATTAAAAAGGGTTTGGTGATGTCTACAGAAACATTAAATCAAAATTACCATAACTTGCAATAGATTTTTACTTGTACAGATATTTGATAATTGCAATAAATAGTTTTCAAGTGAATTTATTTTTATTATTTCTATGAATGTCCTATGGAGTTGTTATGTATATTAATAATAATGTATATCCATGTTTCGTTCGGTTACTATATAATATGGACAATTTATTGAGTGAAATAACGATAAACAATGCAGTAGAAAAGTATAATTTATTAGACCTATATTCATGCTTGAGAGATCAAATTCGATGCTTGTGATTATAATTTAAAGACTGAAGTCTCTCGTAGTTCCTGATACCCATGATCCAAGATGCTCGAGTGTTGGGTGTATTTGCATGGTTGTTTATTATTATAAAGATAATATACACATTATTATTATTCCACTAAAATATACATAGAGTTTACGCTTACTTATATGCTAAATACTTTTTATATTTTATTATGGCGCGGTGAATAGTACACAATGAAAAAAGAACTTACTTACAACAATTACTTATCATCAAGCACATTTTTTTAGTTTTTTTATATAACGCTTACATTTAGTCAGTCTAGAAGAAACAAAAATTAGCCTCATTTCATGTGTGTATGACCTATCATACAAAACTCAATTTCATTACAACTAGAATTAAATTTAGTTTATTTTTTAAACTCATAGTGTTATGAAAATATGCTCTCACGCATACGCATCCACAACTTTAACAACAGAATAGGCGAATCGCTTAAACAAATGTGAAAGCAATTACATTATTATTTTATAACACTGCGTCGCAAAGTATTCGCCGTTTTGATGCACAAATGATCATACTCCATCTACGATCGAAATATTCAAATTTTGTTATGAAATAAGATAAATATTGTTCCGTTTCCTTTTGATACAAATAATCGCTTTTAAATTCGCTTAGGTATCTTTTATGGCATATTCGTAGTAGTGTCGTAATTATCTATAGTTACGGTATCAATATTTGTATTCACATCTTCACCAATATGTTCAATAATGATAATTCCATCTTCTTCAGGTTTGTCATTTTCTACATTTTCTTCCTGTGCTTTGTTTATTGAAACGGGATGTTCCAGGGCTCTTGATAACGGCAAGTTGTGATAGAAGCTAAAAGCTACCGGTTGAGGTGCAATTAATGGTGCGACTATAGTTTCAGCAGCCAATATGGGGGTCAAAACAGCTTCCGATATTTTAGCAGGAGCAGCACTGGCGTAGATCGCAGGACTGTATATTATAGGCATCAAACCTGGCGTGTGTTTGATATCGATTCTTGACTGATGTGACACCGCACTAGGCGCCGCGTATATGACTGGCGCGAGTTGACCTTGCACTTGAACCGCGCACACGAACAAGACAACACCGATCATTTTGAATAAGTTTGTTTACGTAATGATGTACGCGGCAGATGACGCGTCGTTTTAAAGGCAAGTAACGGTAGTTAGCACGGTGCGACGCAACGGGTTCAAGTTCTCGGCCGATGCTATTGGCCCAGTCGTTGCGTCACTGCAGTTGCCCCGGGGCAGTACTCGCTAAACATGTTTAATTTTATACATCACAAAGATGTCATTGAATATCTACATACTCGTGACACTGGATGTTACATCACTAATAACTTGTCAATGTTATTGCATCTTTTATACCTTTAGGTAATAATAGAAGTTTCTTTTACAAAACCTCCTTTGGTTTAACTGGAATATTCCATTATCTCTTAATATGACACATAACATAAAATGCAATGTGAACTCTAGAAAAAAAATCCTTTGATAATGGTGCTAAAGTAAACAAATTTAAGTCCGTGACTATAAATTGTTAAGTATAAAGTACATTACATTATTTTTGACACAGTCCTCCTTTTTACTACAATAAGACTATAACGCTCGCTTTGTAATATTCAGTTATATGTTCTTCCTATACCTTTGGTCAATACATACCTCCAATTTTCTAAGCTTATTATCGAATGTAGAGCTGTGCAATAAGTCATAGTAAATTCAACGTATGTGAAGAAATACACCTCACAATAATTTAAGGTAGTATTTGACACCCACTGATAAAATAAATCAGCAAAACTCGTAATTCATTTCAGATTAACTCACCATAAAGTTATCCTGCAGTAAATGTCTTGTGTGACTTATGTATGAATAATGTAAGGGAATAATTACGAAATGTGCCTATTGTGATCTGCGCCCACCAGTGATATAGTCTTTAGCCAAATTTACTGTATGGAGGTAGTATGGCTAGGTATACTAACTATAGCCATATTTTCAATATATTTTATGATTCGGTTTACATTTCTATAAGAGATTTTATAAGCTATTTTAGTAATACAAGTTGGTATATAATGGGGAAGTGCGTGGTGGCCTGTTGGTAACGGACCAGACGCGGCTGCCTACATGTTCACGGTGGTCGCGGGTTCAAATCCCAGGGCACACCTCTGACTTTTCGGAGTTATGTGTGTATTGATAGTCAATTACCACGCACTTTAACGGTGAAGGAAAACATCGTGAGGAAACCTACATACCGTAGCGATTTTAAAAGAATTTCTACGGTATGTAAGTCCGCCAACCCGCACTAGGCCAGCGTGGTGGACTATATGGCCTAACCACTCTCAATCGATTCTCTCGATTGTAGAGTAGGCCCGTGCCCTGCAGTGGGACGTATATGGGCTGATATAGATAGATAGATATAATGGGGATATATCGGTATATAGCGGGTCAAGAAATCATTAAACATATAAAAATATATAATTCAAACGCAAAAATTATATTAAAGCCAAAAAATGTAGATTATGGTAACGACAAATCTATATATTTTTTATGTACATTATAAATTAACTTTTTATACATAAAACACAGTATCATATACCTTGTGGCTTATTAAAAAATACGTTTTACATTTAAATGAGCGATAGCCTAGTTGGTTGCAGATCGGACCGACAAAACAAAGGTCACAGATTTGAACCCAAGGTCCACAGCCAAGATTTTTCGGAGTTATGTGTGTTCTAAAGTGCATAATCTGTCACTGTCAAATGGGAAGAAAAAATCGTGAGGAAGGCAATATCCATTTAACTGATACCTACGTTTAAAAAGAGAACTCCAAAGATATTGTAATGTTGACCTACCCACACTAGGCCAGCATGGTGGACTAACAAGTAAGACTAAGACCTTACCCCATCTCAATCGTGCTGGAGGTTCATGCAATGCTCATTAAACTTTTAATAGGATATTTTAGCGAGATAAAGATATCCATCCATCCATCCATCAGCCAAAGGACGTCCACTGCTGAACATAGGCCTCTCCCAATGATTTCCACAGTGACCTGTTGGAGGCAGCCTGCATCCAGCGATAAAGATAAAGATATATGTATTACTATTTTTGGAGAAAGAAAAAAGAAAAAAAAAGAAAGGTATATTTATTTGTCACAACATACAACGCACATACAACGCTTAACAAAAATTTATATATACAATGTTCATACATAATAAAAAATAAAAAATAAAAACAATAATATTTATTGTAAATGAGAATGCACGTCGCATCGCTGTGACAAAGTAGCGTTATATTACTATGTTATATTATTATTATGCGAGCAAACTATATAAAATTACTGAGTGGAAATTGTCGTACCTTTTCAACATTGCCGGTTTTTGTTTTTTTTAGTTATTGTATTTTGTACTTTATAGATCTACATCATAAAAATTAATTGCGCTGAGATATAGCGCTCTATGAGCAGACTTCATTTAATTTTGAATGAATATGTACAATTATTTAAATTATAACTAGCATGGGAGTATAATGTTTTTACGTACAAAGTACAAACACCCAAATACAATTTCTAAATAAGCATTTATTCTATTGTTAGCAAAAACTTAAATAGTTTTTTATCGTCACAATTACTGTGTTCAATAGCATAGCGAATCTATTATTAGTACTTATCCCGTCACTATGATTCATTCATAGTATAAGAAGGTTGTCCCGTGGTGTTTTGGCATCAGTAGTACCTAGTTTCAATCTTGAAACAGTCAAGATGTTCCGCGTTGTGGTGCTATCGGCTCTTATCATCGCGTGCAATAGTCACGCGGTGGTTCCAATAGTGGTGCCCACAGTTCATCACGCACCACTGCTCGCTCCATACCCAGTCCACGGCTATGGAGGCCCTGGTTTGCTGGCTCACGGATGGCTGGCCAAGCCGTTGGGACATCACATCCTGAAGCGGTCTCCTCACCTCGTAGCTCCGTTGGCTCATGGAGCTCATATACCGCACGTAGGATTAGGCCATGTGGCGCCGGTCCATTTGGCTCGGGTAGCCCATGTGGCTCCATTGGCCTTGTCCCATCAGTCTCGTGTGGATGTTCACTCGTCGCCAGCAGTCGTAGCGGCTCCCATTATCCCGGTAGTGAAGCCAGTCATCGCGCCCCTACTCCACGCTGCTCCCGTGTTACATAAGTCCTTCATCACAGGACCCCTGGGCTTTGGAGCGGGACATTATGGCCATTACGCCTCCCTGTACCCTCACCACGGACACTACTAGTCATGTAAGAAGTATTGTTAAAAATATAATCTGTTATATCTCACATATAAAATACAGTAATAAAAAACTCGTTTATGATTTTGTTTGTTTCATTCGTTATCAAACACGACTTCCTTAATGAAAGTGATTCTGGTAATTTAATTAAAGCCTTACAGATATTATCAAGGATTAATTATTAACCATTCACGCTTTCAGTTATTTTAAACTTCACGTCACCAAGAAACGAGTTTAATATTTATTTTATTTTACACAAACAATTTATTGGAATAAAGCAGAGATATCATTATTACTTTTGAACAAATAAACCGCTTGCGGACAGTTTTATTACAATAAATTTTCAAATCATTGAACAGCTTTTTTGTCAAGGCCTGACTAGCTTTATATCTCGTCTATTACACAATCGTGTATTGTGCACTGATACTAAATAAGTACAAGACGTGCTCTAGATCTCAAAATATTGCAAGATAGGCTTTTTTGACCCCGTTCAAGTAGGCATGAGTCGAACGTCACATACAAATTGCCTTGTAATGCGTCTGTTTAGGAAATGTATGGCTTTATGACAATTTTGATAATATTCAACATGTTGCTATCTTGCAGGGCATACTCGATATTAATTTCAATAACAAAGCCTTCATGACACGGTAAAATTTGATACTTAGTTGGGTAAGAGAAGGTGCATGATTATTTTTTTGCAGTGAATGGCGAGACGAGCGTGCTATTCGCTTGAAGATAAGCGATACGGCTCATGGACAGTAGCAAAACAAAACAACACCATGAATTACAAAGCAATGTTTGGCATTCCACTGCGCTCGCCATCCTGAGACATAAGATGTATTAAGTCTCATTATTTTCAGTAGTTACTCTGGCCACAAATTATTTAATATCTGGCTAATTTATTAACGATAGTCACCAGAGCACTTAAACTTGTAATGTATGTATATTTGTGGATAAAACAAAAAGAGAAAATAAAATAATATATTTAAATATAAAAAAAACTTTTTATTCGGCAGTTGAACTTAAAAATATACATTTTTCAATCAAATGTTTCAAAATCGGCAAGTTGTGTTATTTAATAAGGGTGGACGCTGACGGCTTTAGGGTAAAGCGCAGGGTAGGTGTATGGCGACACGACGGCTGGGGAGTAGGCAGACACGTAGCCGGCGGAGTAAGGAGAGATAACGGTACCAGGGTAGGTCAGGGGAGATACCACAGAGCTGTAAGTCAGGGGGGAGACAGCGGACACGGTGGCGAGGGGGGCCACGGGAGCGACGACCGACCGCTTGCGGAGATGGTGCACGCCAGCGAGAGCCTTAGCTTGGTAGTGGGCGACCTTGGCGGCGACGACCTCAGGTGTGTCCAGGGGAACTCCGTTGACAGCGTCCAAGACGACAGCAGGCGAGTTGGGGGCTTGAGAGTAGACCACGGGAGACACGTAGGAGCTGTAGACCGATGGAGCTACTACCGGGGTTCCGTGGACCAGACTGCTGCTGTACTGGGAGACGGAGCTGTAGGCGGGCAGTGTGCTAAACGCGGGCACTACTGGGCTGTAGGCCACCACGCTGGGCTTGGCCAAAGCCACCGCCATCAGGGAGAACAACACCACCAGCTGGTTCATTGTGGTCTGTGTTGTGTTGTCTGTTGGATGGATCCGAAGCAACTGATGCCTAATCCAAAATTATGGATGCTTATATACCTGTCTAGTAGTGTTTTAGAGTCGAAACAAATGCTACCAAAAATAACCTTCAAACCAGTATCTATGATATTTAAGTGTCGTGGACACTGGGTGTAGTGTACGTAATCATTTATTGTAATAGAATTTCCGCAATAATCTCATGAATATTTAAATAAAGTACTGTGATAAACGACTGCGACATTTGGTCCATTTTTGAATTACATGGGAATTCTTTATTTGGGTACTTGAATAATTATTTTTAAGAAGTGTGAGTGAATGGACATCTCTAATGATTTCCGCTAAATAACGAACATAACTTAAATATCACTTTAAGGATTTTTAGCCCTGTTAACAATTATCAATAACTTTGAATATCTTTTTGTGTTATTGCATCATATTTTACCCCTAGGATAAATGTGCGTCTGGCTTAAATTTTATTAGGTTCAAACAAGTTTGTTCACTTAACTTTTTTTGGGAACGAATGAAATCATGTACCATAAAAATGTTATTAGACAAAACTAAATTACGAGTGGTACACTTAATTTGAGACATGATTAAGACTTGAATTAAAAATCCCTTTTCGGCAGCGGCGACTATACACCTTTGATTTATCTAATATCATAAAATGGCAAAATGATACAAATAAAAAAAAATTATCCAGGTATGTATACTACATTATTTGTAATTTTACTCGGGAAAAATAATTTCAATAAGTATTATCGGAAATTATGCGTATTCACTATTCTATGAATTTAATTGATGTAGAAAGTGGACAGACGACGTAATAGAGGCTAGAAGAAATCGCACGGTGCAAGACACTTTCAACAAGTCACTGAAAATCCACACTAAAGCCTTTGTTCCGCGTGGACTTCCTGTGCCTGATGAAAAATTAAACAAAAAGTGGTAGAGTCACGTAGATTCTTGATACTACGAACGAGCAAGAATAATGTAGTATTATTTATAGCAGTTATTATTAATATTTGTATTTGTATAAGCCCATATAAATTCCGTTGCAGGGCACGGGCCTCCTCTACAATCGGGAGAACGATTGGGAGAAAAAAAACGTGACCCCGTATAGTTCAACACGCTGGCCTAGTGCGGGTTGGCGGACTGTTATATTATATTATAGAAATTCTATGGCGTGCAGGTTTCTTCACGATGTTTTCCTTCACGTTGAACTGACAGAAAAAAGGTAGACTAAGATTTACATCCTTCAAGTTAACATAGCACTGACAATTATTTCAATGTAGCAGTGTTCAGGGGGTGACTATTTACCATTTAACTACCCTTGTATGCTAGTTTACTGGGGCACAATTATGTTTCAATTATTTTTCGTCGGTAATTTTAATCCCTTTACTGCCTATATAAAGTTATAGAATTAAAAAATATACCAAAAAAAGTGTGCAGTATTGTATTTTTTGGGCAGATACATATACTTATTCGTTTTAAGCGTATATAATATAATTTTACATTCATTTAATCATGACAGTTACTTTATTATGAAGTAAAATATTATTTAGCACACACATTTTAATATCAGTTCAAGAGTATTAGAAACATATTCATTGGCGTTTTTTTTAGTCTTTTTTATTCTCCGTTCAGGAATTCATTACATTCATTAAATAATATAATCAGATACGTTTGTATCAACTACTAAAACTTCATCATCATCATCAGCCCGTTGCAGTCCACTGCTGGACATAGGCCTCTCCCAAGGTACGCCACAGAGCCCGGTCTGCTGCTTTACGCATCCAGTCGCTGCCGGCCCTCTTGTGCAAGTCGTCCCGCCATCTAATAAAGCTTATAAAAACCTTATTATATTGAGTTAATTAATTATGCTAATTACAGTTATCGTATATTTCTCTATACTATCTTAGTGGATAAATTATTCTATATATACCGAAATTATTACAATATTTTTTTGTTATTTAACCAGTTATAAGATATCAAAACAGAATTAATACAAAGCTTTTTTTTAAGAGTTCTCATACAAATAAGAACTATATTAGTAAATAATATACAGTAAGTTTAGGTGGTCCTCCTCGATCCCTTCTGAATTGTATACCTATATATTTACTTTTTAATTTGTTGTTTTATTTTGATAGGCTCGCCCCCTATCACATCGTGGGACGCTACATACAATGCGAAACGCCGGTGTCCTGGTTGCACCTCTGCCTACACCTTCTGGGAAAATGGCGTGAGTTTATGTTTGTTTTGAATTTTTTTTCTTTATTTCAAAGAAGAGATTATAAGGAAACCTGCTAGATTATTAGGTCAGCCTCTCAGATGATGGTCAATAAAAAAATGGATTATTATCTTAAAAATTATTAAGTTTAATTTAAAGTAAACGCTTTGGCATATGCAGTATGTTTACAAAAGAAATGTTTTATAAATACATATATAAATTATTGTAGACAACGCTTATGCCAGTATTATCTATTAAGGGCGGGTTATACCGATTTTTGCCTTTTTTAAACATCGGTAGCTCCGTTGATATACAACTTATACATAAAAAACAAGCATTTAAGCAAAATTGGGAATACAACCGAGGGAATTGTAAAGCCAGAAACATGTCACTGCGAAATACATTAAAACAATAGCGTAAATGCGCCACAGTAAAAATAAATTCATTTGATATACTGTACTTAATAAAATTGACATTTAAAATATAAATGACATGTTCAATGAAACTGAAGTTATTGATATAATAGATTCAGTATTACAATGTCATTGTATGGAAAATATTTAAGGTAATCTCTACGTCTTAGAGTATTTAATATCTAGAGAGAGCACTATCATACAATTGCGTCTTCAAAAACGAGTCAATGAACCTATGTAAGAACTATTCTATTAGATTGAAATTCAAATGATTTATTGGTCACGTAGGCATTTAAATAGCTCTTATGACAAATACACATAGTACCTTTTTTCTATTTACAAGATGTTTGTTGCAATATTATTTATATTAAAATTACTATTTTTCGGAAGTTATTACACACAGGCGAAGCTAGTAAAAGCGTGTTAATAATGGCGACTAACAATTATGAAAAAATAATATTATGGAGGTGTAATAAGGGACGAAATATTGTATTAAAATACATAACCACTTCAATGTATTAATGTCAAAAACTCTTAATTACTAAAATAATGGCATGCTTAGTTTTCTTTATTGGACCTAACGAGGCGAAAAGGCATTGATTTTTTCAAACAATTTTTTTAGTGCCGTGCCGCGCTTGGGACGGGAATTAATTGGTAGAAATAATTTAGATGGGAAATCTTTATACATATGTTATTATATACGTTCGAGAAAAAAATTAATATTGATATTAATGTGGAAGCACAATAAAACAAACAGTCCAGGAGATGCTAGTTTATTTCTGACTTGACAGAAGAATAGTGCAAAAGCGCGCGCTTCGGTTTTCCGCCTTTATTGCAAGGCATAGAAAATGTGAAATACATACCAAAAAATTTAATCTTTTTTTAGTTTCCTATAGGTACTTCAAAAATTTTTATTCGTATTCAGAATTTTAAATGGTGGCCGTGATTTTGTGGTCTTAAATTATTAATCCGATTGTTTTATAAATCTATATCTGAGACACTCTTTGTTCGAATAAATTAAATTTATAGGCAGAATTTGGGAAAAAATATAGAAAAATTTTGTTATTGATCCGACTTGTCTCAAATCGATATTTTCCTCTCTTAGTGTCGATTTTCTAAATGCATAGTCAAAATTACTGGGATAGTTGATACATTTCTTTTCATGAGATAGGAGAAAATATAAAGGCTTGGAATGACAAAGGATAGAACGGGACCGATCGGGAAGTGACGGAACAGACGGGATTGAACAGGACAGGTTGTGGTGGGAAGAAATGCAGTATATTAATGAAATTCAATAGATAATAATAACTAAGTACTACATGACGGAAAGTGCAATGTGAGACTTACCATCAAATGGACCGATGACTTGGGAGAAATTGTGGGACACTATTGGTTATAAATTGCAGAAAATAGCAAATAGCCGACGCTTTATACTGTGGAAAAAATGGTGAGGCTATGTCCGGTAGCGGACAGCAGTCGCGAATGCGTCAAGTATAATGGAAAAAACGGTGTATATTAATTATGTAAGTCTATAGTAAACAACCGTAACAATAAAAACTCAAAGTAACAATTTAATTTAATTTAATTAAAACATATCACATTAATAATGTAATAATAAAGCATTTTATCAAACAATATAATGAACAATTTAAAATACCTCACACGAACAATTAAATAAATAAACCACGTTAAATAAAAGATATACTCAATGTACATTCCTATTACGAACTAGGGAGCGTTCATGAGAAATTTTTGAAATGGCATGGTGAGTTAGCATGCTGTACTCATTTGAACTGTGGCGTCGGCTGATGTCAGTGTGCGCTGTGCGCCGAGCTCCGGGTGTGCGGAGTGAGATGACGTTTAATACCTAAACACCTCGGTAAAAGAGGCCCTTAATAGGATGTTATAAACAATATAAAGAATCAAAAGTAATCAAAAATATTTTATATTTTACTTCTTGATACTGATGCTTGTTGAAAACAAGATTAATTAAATGTTAATTGAATAATTTATAAATGTTAATGTTCCTGCCGTTGTTAATTTATTTTATGAGTACTGTAAAACTAAAGCAAATATGTATTACGTTATCGTGTCCAATCTCAATACCTTAACAATTTATAAGACTATAAATAATAAATAAATAAATACACCCAGCAGTCACATACATAGTCCTGAACTCACACTAAGATCGAGTCTTGTGTCGTGGGTATCAGAAACTACGAGAGACTTTTTCGGTCTCACAAACACCCAGACCCGAAACAAATGCCTGTGGATCACACAATTATTTGATTCGGTGCGGGGATCGAACCCGTAGTCTCTCGTTTCGCAGCCGGAGTCTTATCAACTGCGCCACGGAGACTGTCACTATAAAAATATTTTCCTTATGGATTCATAGCTTAGTAGGTAGAAGATATTTTTTTTATACTATTGCGTTCATTGGACATGGGTTCGATGTTAAGATAACGCTAGAAAATAATTCGTTTTTTTTTTCAATATCTAAAAGATCATGTTAATTAGATGGCCGTGGTTGTTACCCTTAGATAATGTAAAGTATTAATCTGGTAATGTTTCATTAAACTGTTTGCATACATACATACATTAACTCACGTATTTTTACCAGAAGGAGTAGGCAGAGGAGCTATCAGGACACATTTCGCCTTGCATGTTCTGTACCACGATGTAATAGGGGGCGAGCCTATCGCCATCGCACATAATTCTGGATCTGGGCTGATAATGAATAGAAAAATCCTATATCACTGTACCGTAGTTTAACTGCCTCGGTGGCGTAGTTGTATTACGGTACGGTTACAAAGCTGAGGTCTCGGGTTCGAGTCCCGGGTCGGGCAAAGTGATATTGGATTTTTCTATTCATTATCAGCCCGGAGTCAGGAATTTGTGCCCGATATGGCGATAGGCTCGCCCCCTATCACATCATGGGACGAAACATACAAGGCGAAATGTGGGTGTACTGGTGGCGCCTCTGCCTACCCCTTCGGGGATAAAGGTGTGAGTTTATGTATGTATGTAGTTTAACTTCGCCACTGAGGTAGTAAAAACTGTTTGGAGTCGAAACTCCTTCTGTCGGTGAAATTTCCTTACCGTAGTTTATTAAACATAAAAACGACGTACATGAACATATGTATAAGCAATCTTGGTTAAGCGCCGTGGATTAACGGCCACATGCAGAGACGTTTAATGTCAATATAATACTTAATATAATAAAATTAATATTAAAATTACAACGAATATCTTGTAAATAGAAAATAAGTACTATGTGTATTGACTTGTCATAAGAGCTATTTAATTGCCTACGTGACCAATAAACGAATTTCATTTCATTTCATTTCAATTAAATCGTTCCTTAGAATAGATTCTCTTTGTAAAATCTGCACTTAGTAATGATTTAATTGACATTAAATGTCTCTGAGTTCAGCAGTAACACTTTTTGGGAAATATGTAAATTTTTGACATATTTTACATGCTTCATCCATAATTATGACTTCAATAGTATTTGTATAACATTCTTTCAAGGTTATGTTGCCGATTTCAAATGAAGTTTTTTGTCAATGTTTATAATCTAAATTAATTAAAAGCCATAACGTATCTGAATTGTCATATTAACAATATTTAGATTAACACACAGTGACGGAAGAGGAAGACGTTTTCGACTTGATAACTTTGCGTCGTTTACTTGTACTTATTTACTAAATGAACTATGCCGGGACTGCGACCGAAAATAAAGCCAGGACGTAATTCTAGAGATTACACACGCATTGCAACAAAAAAAAAATCGCAAAAAAGTGTCAATTATATTTTTGTATTTTTTTAATAAAATCATGTTTGGGAGGTAAATTCATAGAGTTTTTTAAAATAATAATTTAAAACCATAGCGTTTTTGAAAAATAAAAGCTTGTAGGTACTTTATTATTTTAGGAAAAAATCGTATTAAACACCCAAACATGACGACAAGTTAAAATAAAGCGTTTTTTGCTTAACTTTTACTTGTATCTGAACTAAAACTACAAACTGGTTTAGTTTTCGGTCGCAGCCTGGACAAACCTGGTACAATTCTACGTTTAATTTTTGAGTTGTAATAAGTGTTCAATATTTTATTTTCCATATCTTTGCGTATCCAAAGATAGTATCTTTAGTACGTTAGAGTTCTTGGATAATAACTTATTGTTTAAAAAATTAAACTTTTTTTTTATTACAGATTTAATTTTATTCACATATAGTTCAAATAAGTGTTGTAATTTTTTTTTTTTGATTCATTATTACAAATGGATATAGCAAATGGATTAAAATAAAATACGTGCTATATTTTATTTCGTTTATTAGCATAATCGATGGCAGTCGTTCGTCATTTCTTAACCGAGGAATATAATTCCGCGTTATCGTGGTGGCATTCACCAGGGATGGATACCATAAGCTTTAGCTACCACAGGGGTGGCGACAGCGAGGGGAGCAGAGTAGGTAAGAGGAGCGGTGTAAGTCAGAGGAGCTGAAACATAGGTAGATACTAAAGGAGTGTGTGCGAGTACTGCTGAACGTTTGTGAATGATGTGATTACCAGCGAGCACTTGAGCCTGGGCTTCAAAGTGAGCAGCGCGGGCAGCTACGACTTCGGGAGTATCAAGAGGAAGCACACGAGCACCGATGGGAGCGGGTAAGAACGCCGCGGTCTTGATCACAGGCGTGGATTGCCACGCAGCAGTTTTCAAGACGGCAGGCGCATAGGCAGCAGTGGCGATCGGCGCGCTGTACGCGACGGGAGCGGCGGCCAAGACAGTGCTCGCGATAGCTGGGGTCGACTTGATGTCGATGCGAGATTGGCTAGACACAGCAGCGGGCGCAGCGATGGCAGCTGGGGCGGCGTAGACAGCGGGCTCGGCAATCACACGAGCGGCGGGAGCAATAGCCGCGGTCGCTACTACAGCTGGCGAAGTTTTGATGTCAATACGGGATTGGCTGGATACAGCAGCGGGAGCGGCGACAACGGCTGGGGTCGCGATGGCAGCAGGAGCGGTCAGAAGGCTAGGTTGAGCAATAACGGTGTGGGCGCCGATAGGAGCAAAAGTTTCGGTCTGCACAATAGCGGGCGACGTCTTGATATCAATACGGGACTGGCTGGACACGGCACTGGGGGCGGCGATGAAGGCTGGAGAAGCAATTGCAGCAGAAGCGCTCAGGAGAGTGGGCTGCGCGATCACGGTGCGGGCTTCGATGGGAGCAACAGCAGCGGTCGCCACCACAGCTGGCGACGACTTGATGTCCAGACGGGATTGATGAGATACCGCAGCGGGGGCAGCTGCTACAAACGGTGCCGAGTAGCTGATGACACCAGCGTCGAAAAGATGGGAGGGCTTGGCAGCGGCCAACGCCACCACAGATAACAACACCACCAGCGAGTTCATCGTGGTCTGTGTTAGTTGAGCGGACGACGACTGAACGAGATTAACTGATGCTTTCTTTGTATACTCATATGTTTTTATACGTTCGCGGTACATCTGAAATGAAAGTCAAGTTCGACTGGTCCTTAGTCATCATAAAACAAAACGACCAAAATGTAGAACCGATCTTGTATTATTACGGTCAGGTAGCAGCTCGAAAACCAGCTTGTGACGTTCGTCTGTTATTTATTACGTCATTATTTCATATTTTTAATATAATATATGAGAGTCGTCATCTGGCAAGGTTTAACTGTGCGTTTACATTTACGAGTATATTTTATCTTAATTGAATTAATATGTTATGGATGTGACATGAAGTATAAATCCGACTAATAAACTTTGCTGAGGTGTGTTAATTTTTTTTATCAATACTCAAAATATTGAAACCATCGAACCATCGAAATTTTGGACATAAAACGAGTAATAAATACTTAATGTATGATAATAAACCCGATACAGATGTCATTAGTCGTTCCGTACTAGCGCTTGGGTGCAAATTAAGCCCATTAAATTATTAGTCCCTAGTACAGATTACAGAAAATAACATATTAGTGTCATGTAATGAATAGCAATCTTATTTTGACAGAAATGTTTACGAATAGTTATTATAAACAGGTAGGTAATATTGTATGTAGCTCAGGTTGTTGAAGGCGTTTCCATAAAAGGTGATAATGAAAAAGGCGTCTGATTTGTGACAAAGGCTAAACGAGTCATAAGTGTCACGATTGTTGGCCAGTTTTGGTTTGTGCTTTGCGTACGTCCTGTGTTTTAAACTTGTCGAAATAACAAGATCGGCAAGAGCACGAAACCGATTGTGTAGCCTGATTAAAACTAAGGCTAGTTGTACTGCTATTTCAGATTATTTTTCATATGAATGTTCCTTTTATTCTTATATTTTTTTCACCTTTAATTCAATTCATTCACCTTTGTCACTTGACAAAGGTTTAAGGAATATACATTGAGGTGTATAGTGAGATATTTTTGACACCAAATTTATAATCTCGGTAGAAAAAATATTAAATTGTTGTAGGTATAGTATTAAATTATACATTCTTGTAAATCGTAAGCATGCTCGTCAACCATCAGATTTACGGACAGAAATAATCTTGGCGAAATTTGGCACTACTAGTACTTCTGCCTTCTCCTTATAGGATACATGTGTGAGCTTATGTACGTAGATACATATATAGGAATGCACATATGTATGTATGTACCTACTAGCTTCTGCCCGCAAACTTCGTCTGCGTGATTATCTTTATTTGAAATTAACTTTATTTAGAACTTCCCATCCCGTCCCGTAACGACCCGTTAGGTCCCGCCCGTCCCGACTCTTTCTCACTCAAAGCATGTAATCCAGTCCTATCCCATCCCTTTGATTAAAAAAGTAACAATATATATCCAAATTTCTTCCTCATCCAAAAGTAATTTTCCTCATAAAAAGTAGTCTCAGTGTTAATACAGGGTGTCAGCTACATCCATACCAGATTTCATCGAAATCCGTTAAGCCGTTTCTGAATTCCTCGCGCACAACCGCACAGGCAAACAGACAAATAGAAAAAAATCTAAAAATCATTGTTTTGGGTTGTATTACGTTAATACAGACCCCCATATTAGATTTTTCTCATTTATCTTCCATGTACAGACATCGATCGGTTATAAATTTATTATATGTATAGATAATTGCAATTTACATAGCCTCTATAAACTCCAACTCCAACAGCCAAATCAACAAATTGCATAATTGATTATCAAGCTTAGGTATACAAAATGTATAACGAAGTTCATTAATGTAAATACTGACGTGTAATTATCCTTTAAGGAAAATGTATATTTTAACATAAAATGTTAAAGTATAAATATAATGTAGTTCGTTGAAGCGGAGCACTTCAAATTGTGATTGAGGTACTGTATTTTTTGCGATGGTGACCGATGAAACAAAATGTTAAGGCTCGCTCGACCTTGAGCACACTTTCATACTGCTTCACAACTACTAGGCGTAGGTTTTACATATATCCGTATAGAGCTGATACTAGCAAGAGCTGTTTCTTTTCTAGCAAACTTAACCATACGATATCTCTTTGATGATAAACAGTTCTATTGATCCGAGGAGAACCTTTGCATAATGCGTTTATCATGTTTATAAAAATAACCTAATCTATCCATAAATTTGGTTCACTGCCCTCGAGAATTTGCCGGCCAGCGAATCATATTAGATTTCTGATGTTTTAATATCGATCAAAGCAATATTAATCGCGTTCAATTTAATTACAGGAACAAAATATCCGTATTTCAATTTCAATTGTAGGCGGATCGTAATCATTTGCAGATTGATAAAATATATACTGAAAAAATAATTATAAATAAACTACTTCGCGTATTTAAATCCAAGTAGCATTTTAATAAATATCGCAATTCAGGGTCAAAAATAATTGACACACCTCGATGATAAGTGTTTTCTGAAAGCACACATCTCTATAAAAATCTATATCAGATCTGTCAATAATATTGACGTGAGGCATGAGGTGGCATGCGGAATTCGTCGCGACTTATACAGAGACTGCCGTATCTATAAGCTTCATGTGTTTACCGACGTATGAAATCCGCCATTGAACTGGTTCTCACAATGAGAAAAAGCCAGTAACCTTTCCGATTCGAAACTAATTGCACTGTCATTTAAATTGCTTATAAAAACCCTATCTGGACTATTACTCCGACAAGTTTCATTAAAAACAGGTGCAGGTCAAGTGGATAAAATTAATTCATTTATCGAAATACATTTATTATGGTAATATATAAATATGAATAATTCGAGATGTAATAATTTATTCATATCCTTTTTATTCGCTATGAGCGGCTACTGGCCGTTTATTAAATAATTATTTATTATATTAATTACGTTCTGGGTTTTTTATCAATTCTTTAAGAAGTTATGATAGGATAAGAGATTGATAAACATTTTTGAATAGAAAATAATTGATCATTGTAATAAGCCCTACGGCGTACATCTATAAGACATAGATAAAACACAAAATAGTATGTATAAATTTATTGCATTTTATTATTTCCAAACTGAGTGGCACAACCATACAACTCTGCCAAGCTAGATTTTGCTCTAACTTAACAAACCGATTGATCTTATGCTAAATTTAATAAATATGGTTTGACTGTTGCACTTTCCGGGGCTATGGGGCGATGTTGGTCAGTGTTGGGCCACGATGTTGGATGGCCAGTAAGTTGGGCGATCACCAGCCGTGGGCGTATGCAGGAGCGGCGACAATGGGCGCGTGGGCCGCGACAATTGGTGCGTGGGCGGCTACAATATGCGCCGGCGCTGCCACTACTGCAGCGGGCGATGCAATCTGTTATTCATATCGGAGTATTAATCAACACATTATTACCGCTACAGTGGATTCACATTCGAACTACACTGGAGACTAAATCTTATTTAAATAAGTTACTGAGGCATTTTATGTTTTTGTATAATGAATATAACAAGCCTGTGAATTATGAAGATTCGTTACAAATTAGGGATAAACACTTTGTTCCCGGCGTAATTAGAGCCCTATTTTCAAATTTACAGTCTAAACTCTATACTTATCATGAGTTTTAGTATGCTATAAATTTCTGTTGCTTTTTAAACTGAGCTTAGACTAAACAATGACGTAAGCAAGGTCCAATAAAGGTGGAGCGCTTGTAAACTTTCGCTCTAGATTATGTTTTGCCACTTTTTCTCCCCCACACGAGTGTATTTGTTACTTAAGTTGGAATAATTGTGAATTTGCTCTGTCGTCCTCAATTTACAACCCACGAGGTTCGTTCTATTTTTGTGGCTCTTATGTACGATATACAAAAGAAATGCTCTGTCTAAATCTACTCGAGATTTTTATAAATAGTCGTGCTTGTGAATAGGATGGGAAAGATTGGTTTCTGATCGTAGCCTGAATATTAATGTTTGCGTACAAATGAGTTTAGAGGTTTTTTTCCTTTGACTAGATATTCAAAAGAAATAAATGCCCTACTTATTTGGTAGAGGCACAATGAAAACAACCGTAAAGACCATTTGAAATATGAACTTCTGTTAAAAGCACTATTTTTTAAATAAAGACACGCTATTCTATTTATAAAGAGCTCCAGTAAAGGAGCTTGCACCTACATATATTGTGAAAACCACCGCCCACGAACATCTTTATTTTGAGACAGATCGCGAATGCAATTATGAGTGTATGCAGTCATCAAAAGATATGGATCTTTTGAAGGTCTTGACTTTGACCCTTAATAACATTCTATAAAGTATCATACAATGCTCTTATATATGAGCCATATATGGCGAGACGAACATGTCGTTCGCCTGATGGTAAACGGTACTACGGTTCATGGACAGTAACAAATCCAAACAACACCATGAATTACAAAGCAATGCTTGGTATTTAACTGCGCATCCTGAGACATAAGAAGTTAAGTCTTATTATGTCCAGTAGTTACTCTGGCTATAATGTCCTTCAAACAGGAAAACAACAGTGCATTTACACTGCTGTTGGGCGGGAGAAATAGACATGGTATTTACCTATACGGCCTCTCACATGTAAGAAACCTACCATCAGCATACAGTATGATGTATTTGATGTAGCAGTTCTACTAATGTGTTGTTCAACTGACCCTGACAGTATTGGCATAGGAGGTGGCTACAGGCACGGCGGTCTTGACGACGCCGGCGGTGACTAAGGGGGCGCTGACAACGCCGTGACCCCAGGGAGCTGCGGCGATGGGGGCGGCGCCCAGGAAACCAGGGGCGGCGGCGGCGACGGCCAGGAGGGTGGTGAAAACGACCTAGGAAAGAGAGTTAAAGTATAATTGGTGGTAAAACTCGCATCGGCATGGCACTGTCTATGCAGTGGATAACTAATAATAAACTAGGATTCGATATAGGTACCTATGTATTTAATAGTGAGAAAAAAAAACAATCATAAAACTGATTACCTGTCATCGCGAACAAGACAATATGTAGTTTTGAGGACACTGGTATAATTGTAGAATTAGCGAAGAAGATCCTCCGGCGCAATTCGATATAGATATACTACCTACATATTGACAGCTCTACAAATAAAAAGGTGCAGTGTATTCAATATGACAACTCAATTCAAAAGTAAATAAAATAAATAAAATAATAAATACACCCAACAGTCACATACATAGTCCTGACCCCACACTAAGATCGAGTCTTGTGTCGTGGGTATCAGAAACTACGAGAGACTTTTCGGTCTCACAAACACCCAGACCCGAAACAAATACCTGTGGATCACACAAATATTTGTTTCGGTGCGGGGATCGAACCCGTGGCCTCTCGTTTCACAGGCGGTGTCTAACCAACTGCGCCACGCCAATGAATTCTTCTTCTTTTAAAACATGAAGAAGTGAAATTAATTACCTATAAAACGATTTCATATAAACTATATCGAAATATTATTGACTATTTTGTGTCGCGGTAAGTGGAATACAGATTGGTATTGTCAATATAATTATAGCACCGATTAATTTGTTTGTTGATACTCAGTATTTTGATTAATAGTTTGAAGTACATAATTAAAGTAAATAAATTTAAAGCGTTTTTAGTCACGCCTTCAATTTAGTGTAGAAAAACGTTACGCTCTCGTAACCTTTAAAGGTATCGTTTTACTGCCTAATGGTTTTGATAAGGCATACCGGGTATATCAAGACTGCGACCGATAACGAAGCTAGGTGGCAGTTTTAGTGGTTACCGATACAGTCGGTCGGAGTCTGGAAATGCCCTGTATGTTTAAACCATTATTATTTTATTGACACCCAAAGAAAACAATGCGCTGTTTTACTGTTTTTTTTATTTATATTACTATTTAAAGAGACACGCTCCAAAATGATAAATGTCTGTATTATTTGGGTAGGTAATTAAAAGTTAAACGACAGTTTTTAGTGGATTGATTTATAAAAAAAATAGGAAAAAACTCAATTACATCGACGATAACAACTATATATGTAAAGGCTTGTAAATAGCTATATTTATGCCTCGGTGGCGTGGTTGTACTGCAGTACGACTACAAAGCTGAGGTCTCGGGTTCAAATTCCGGGTTGGGCAAAGTGATATTGGATTTTTCTATTCATTACCAGTCCGGAGTCAGGAATTTGTGCCCGATATGGCGATAGGTTCACCCCCTATCACATCATGGGCCGGAACATACAAGGCGAAATGTGGGTGTCCTGGTGGCGCCTCTGCCTACCCCTTTTGGGATAAAGGCGTGAGTTTATGTATGTATGTATGTATTTTTTTTTACTTATTAAGTTATTATTCTGTCAGGTTTCCTTGTATGAATAAAATAAAATACATCCATAATGATTTCTTACATCCAATTATGCACGTAATGATAAGTATTATTAATATAATTTATAAAACCTGAGTCTCAAAGATCTCTTAGTTATGTTGGCTTATTAAGTTGTTAGGCATCTTGTCGTCCTTAAAGGGCGTTGTCGGTCATTCCAAGTTGACAAGATATAAATCCGTTCCTTTCTAAGTACGTCGGTACGGACAATTACTCTAATTATTGAACTACTTGACATAGATTGAATATAGATCGAGAGACGTCCTATAATAATTTATTATAAAAATACTTTTCAGACGAAAAACTGTGGGTGGTCGGAATCGTAATATTTTTATCATTAAGTTTTTTTTATATAATGTAATTGTATTTATATACCTCTAGTTTATTATAAAATTGGGCGATGTTAGAATGAAAATAAAGATTGTACATTACAAAAATATCTTTTAAAAATGTGACTATTTACAGCAATACTAAGTTAAACGTAATAAGATATTAACAGATACCGCAAAATACAATGTTAAATTTCGACAAGTATTTATTTCGAATTCATTACGAATGATAAACGAGTAATAATAAACGTATCATAACAGGTATTAATCATATTCGTTTTAATAATTTTTGTTCCTTTTTCTCTTGTATGCACAAAATAAGACCGTGTCCTGTTTACATAATGAGAACGTATATAATGTTCAAGACTATATTTATTGATTAAGAAAAAAGTAATAAACCATTTTGAACAGGTTATATTTATATTACTCTTTCAGTACAATCAGATTTAACGTACTCGTTTAAAAAATGGGCCGCGACCTGTTTTGGAGCGAATCAATGGGATATCAATACACATGAAATTTCTGTCTTCTCTTGTCCGTATAAAGTTTAATTTTAAAACTTTACTCTGTGTTTTATACGGGAGAATTTAAACGCAATTTATAGAATTGAGCTATTTGAAAGATTTACGATTCGATTAATAAATAAAAAAGCGTAACTTATCGAGTACCGGATGGTAACTAGCGTGCGACCTCGGTGGGTCGTTGCCGCTGCAAAGAATGTCAGTACTCAGGACGCACAAAAAACAATTATGGAAGTTTAAAATGGCGAGTGAATCACTATGCACATACACAGCTTATAGTGCAAATACAACGTATAAATAAATAAATACATCCAACAGTCACATATGTACATAGTCCTGAACCCATATTAGATCAATTAAGTCTTGTGTCGTGGGTATCAGAAACTACGAGAGATTTTTCGGTCTCACAATCCAGACCCGAGACAAATGCTTGTGGGTCTCACAAACATTTGTCTCGGGGCGGGGATCGAACCGCGGCCTCTCTATTTACAGTCGGCGTCTAACCAACTGCGCCACGGAGGCTGTCAAATAAATAAAATGGGTCAACATATTCCACGAAATTGAATTGAATTGCTCATAACTAACCACAGCAAAACATATAAATAGAATATTAATTACACTTCATATACACATAATATAGTATTCACTACTCACTTAAAAACCAATCGTGATTCGAGTCAAAAACTACGAGAGACTTGTCGGTCATACCCAGACTCAAAAAGATTATGGCGCTTAAATATTATTCTCTGTGTGGGAATCGAAACCGCGGTCACCCGTTTCTCACTCGGCATGTTACCAACTGCGCCACGGCGAATAATTATGCATCTACATTTGACATCGAGTAATATCAGCCCTATACAGTTTAATTTATTTCTTGTTTACTTTATTCATTGTCCATTTGAAGTTTTTGCATAATTACTTGGAGTGTTACAAGTTTATCTGTTCCGTATTAATAAAGTCGCTTTATTTTTAAGTGACTTGCTTTAATAAGCAATATAAATTTTAAAGCTTTTTAAAGCTGGGGACAGTAATTGCTAGGAGAAATGTACTTGAAAGAAATTCTTACCAGCTTGTACATTTTGAAGGGTGGGTGGGATGTCTTGCTGTTGAAGAAGAAGGGTGCAGGAGCGAATGTGATTAGGGCTTGCTAACTCACGCTTTTATAGGTCTAAGGCACATGACTCGGCCAAATCCGTCTAGCCCTACCTCCTGGCGGGCCTAGGTCAATCGTATTAGCCTTCAGTACAGAGCATTTAGGGTCAGCAAAAAAAAAAACCTTTTTATAATAAAAACGGTCGTACAAAATTCTTCGCTTGAAAATAATGGATACTGTTATACATAATTACATGACTAATAAATAGGGCCCGAGTAATATCAGCCTTTCAAAACAACATTGCGCTGTGGGTAGTTCCTTATCAAGATACCAACCTGTTTTATTAATCATAGAAATTGTATTAGTAATGTTTATCGATTATTACATCATTGTCACCGCAAATATTTTATGATTTCCATACAAATATTGTGTACGTATTTAAGGTCACTTTTTATTATCATATATATTAAATTCAACCTTTATACTTACCAAACTGGTTCCCTTAAATTTTGAGTTGGTAATGCAAATTGTTTAACATGATTAAATAATTATATATTTATCTCATTGGCATTTCGTTTTTTCCGTTTCCTTTTATAAAGTACCTAATTTATAATAGTGGTAGTCGTAATGACATTTTCCATAGGACTTGTTACACTTATATCTGTACATGTTATTTGTTAATTGCATTATTATTAATTTATTTTTATTTCTCAAAAGTGTAAAGCTCCGTTGAAGTTACTTTTTTATTTTCCAGATTAACCGAGGCAGTAAAAAAGCCAACGTGATTATGTCGTGACGTGAACACGACGGACATAATGACGTCATTAGGAATGAGAGAGAGAAATATTCGCATTACTTATCCCTTCACACTGATTAGTTCCTCCATTGTCCGCCCACAAGTCCAAAATTCCCTTAAATGATGTGCACGGGCGGTGGCGGTCATTTGGTAATATTCCGCTATTGTTACATATTGGAATAAAAGTTTACTTACTATCCATAAAAGTTCTTGACACCTTCCGTGGCGCACTTGGTTAGACGCCGGCTGTGAAACGAGAGGCTGCGGGTTCGATCCCCGCACAGAGACAAATGTTTGTGTGAACCACAGATATTTGTTACGGGTCTGGGTGTTTGTGAGACCGAAAAGTCTCTCATAGTTCCTGATACCCAGACACAAGATTCGATCTTAGTGTGGAGTAAAGACTATGTATGTGACTGTAGGGTGTATTTATTTATTTATTTTTATATATCTTTTTTATGACGAGCATGCTATTCGCCTGATGATAAGCGATACGACCGCTCATGGACAGTAACAAAACCAAACAATACCACGGATTACAGAGCAATGTTTGGCATCCACTGCGCTCGCCATCCTGAGACATAAGATGTTAAGTTTCATTATGCCCAGTATTTACTCTGGCTACAATGTCCTTCAAACTGGAACACAACAGTGCATTTACACTGCTGTTTTTCGGAAGAAATAGACATTGCGTTGGTACCTACCCAGGCGGCTTCTCATATATGAGGGACCTACCACCAGTGAGTTTAAAAAAGTAAACTTATAAAAATTGTCAAAGCCAAAACTGCAGATTCTCTTTTCTGTCTCCGGCCACAGAAAGTCTAGTAAGGACATAGGCCTTCCCCAAGGACTTATAAAATGGCGGATAAGTGGGTATTCAATGTTTTGTTTTATTACTGAGCTGGATGTTAAAATACATTGGTCCATTAACATGACTTTAACAATTTAAGAAGAGGCGCGAGCTTTCTGACTATAATTTACGAACACAATAATGATTTTAGTACTAGGTTGTTTTAAATGTACATGAATTATGCACTGTCTAAGAACTTAATTTTGTGAGAGAGCTTGGTAGTTCCATCTTTATATGTTTTTTTTTTATAATTAAGACATAGGTTGTAATGATCCCAGGGTTAAGAAGTAGTGCTAAATAGAAGATATATTACCTACATTATGTGATACTGTTGTGAATATAATTGTGACGCAAGTTTCTCTTAACAAAAATTACTACTGGCAAATGTTAATTAATATAACTTTTTCTAAACTAATTATTTTTTTGAGACAAAAATAATATATCAAATAAACTTTGTATGTTTCCAACGGTACCTCGGACAGTTGGTAGTTAGGTGTAGATATTTTTAATTCTCCACATGTGTTAGTGTTATGCTCTTCTTAGAACGGCCCGTTTTGATACTTTAAAATAAATAAAACTTCAGTTTTGTTAAAATAATTTACGAAAAAATCATTTATGTATCAGTACTATTTATTATATTATACTTATGTATAAAAACCCAAAAGGGTAGATTTTGATTGTAAAATCATGAAATAAGTCACTTAACAACACAGTCATTTACCATCAATAAAATAATATTTTCAGGAATCTGTATCTGGACAGGCGTAAGAGGATATAGATGATTCAATTTACTGGTAAAACCGAATGAAAAGTTGCACTTTTAAAGAACGTCTAGCCACTCCTCATAATTGATCTAGTTTATGCGATCATCTTTTGATTGCTCGAAGCGTCATGTTTATTTTCGGCACAAATAATAATCCAAAGATAATTCAGGATATCAAGATAAAGACAAACTAAATTATTTAATGTAATGAGGTCTCTTAATTGGTTTATCGAGACAAAGGTACAAAAAATAATAAAAAAGGGACTATTAATAACGATGTGATAACTATCTTAATAGTTTCGGTGTACTTGAAAATGCCATGGTATTTTAAATTTTTTTGCTTACATATTTAATTAATTCATACAAAAGGCTAACAAAAACTGCAATAAATTTGATTACATTACCATTAAATTGTTATTTAGTGGAGTAATTTCATTGCAGCAATTAACAGCATAATTGGTGTAAAACGTGATTGATATTTAGATTTAATTTGAATGTCGTACCATAAAAAAAATATGCTGGATCAGAGATAAATATCGTAAGAACTAACAACTTCGACAGATTTAGAATTATAAGTTGACAAAAAGAATTGTCTGGGAATTTAAAAATAAAAAGAGTGTGTGCAATTCACACAGTGCAGCAGTGAAACTCCAGAAAGGCAGGGGAGACCGGGACAAAAGTAACGCGGGATGAAAGTAACAAATGAATTTGTGAAAACAAAAATATTATTTACACTATTATTCTGCATGACGGACTATAGTTATTTTGAACTACCATTTACCTGAGTGGTGCTCACGGGGCTGTGTTATTAGGTTTGGTGGTAGCAAGTCGATGTTGCAAAAATAACCTTGCGTGTCTTATGTGTGTAAGAGAATACAACTATTCCTCATTTTATAACGGCGTAAACAATTAAAACTATCTAACATTTTTTTTGGGTCTGCAAATATGTTAGAAATTATAAAATGAATCACTGGAAATGACATAATGAAATTATTTACAAACAATGTTTATATAAAAAAAAACTGGTATTTTTCGGGAATAAGTAATGAAATGACAAAGTTTCGCTTTGACGTCAAAACGGTATTGGGTTTATCAGGAATTTTACTATTACAGGTTGTTTCCTAGAACTCTATGCTTTCTCACTTGAACTTTTAGTATTTAAGAAACTCGTTTAAAGACGTAATATTGTGAGAATAGATGAGAACGTAACTTCACTATATTTTGAGTGAACCATATTATCTACATAAAATATTTTAATGTTTATTATAAATGGAAAAATATGCGCACATTTTGAAATGAAATTTCTTTAAAATAGTCGTGACTTGAAAAATAATGAAATGAAATACTCACACGAAAAAAATCATATTAATATATCAAAGTTATCTTTCAATATTTATTATATGGAATGTAGCATTTTTGTCCCATTGGTCTCAAATTCGATATTGTAGCAAACTCGAGTCAAATGCAAGACAAGCTTGCAAAATCACTGGAAGTGACTTAACTAACTTATAAGTACCTTACGCACTGGAACTGAGAGACGAAGGAAGAGAATTTGTCAATTGAGACTCATAAAGTCGTAATAATAAACATGTGATTAAATACAATATTTTATAATTTTCTCCATCTCTCAGGTAATTGTCACAATTGTGCCTACTTCCACGGACATCACCCATTCTTGAAATAGCTCTATCAGGAAAATCTTAGCTTTTGATCTGCACAAAAATTTCATCAATTGAGGTGTAATTGTATGACGAACTTACAATGTTTCAATTGTTTTATTTCAACGAACTAATAGCATTTACATTTAAGCCTTTTAAAATAGACCTCTTGTATTCCAAGTAACGTTAATGGTTTATATAACGGTATATAAACAAAACTATTTACTCAGTTTTCATTATAATGTAACAATGTAGCTCGGTCAATAATGTATTCAGTTATTTATTCGCATATCAATTAGTAACTACAGTACGAGACTTGATTCTAAGGTGTCTTTCATAATATCATTGTTTGAGCATTAGAATGCTTACAATGCGTTACATAAAATACACACAATTGATACGTTTTTGTTAAAGAAGACCAACAACTTAGAACATGTGGATTAAAGCAGATTGCGTGAAACGTGAATATCATTTACGTATTTGTTACGTCAGCAAATGGTATTACAATATTTTTGAGCCCTCCGGTATACGAATCCATAGAGTTATACACAAGAAGTATGTAACATCAAAGAATAATACCGAATATGTAAAGATTCATTTTTAAACTTATTGTCAAACGGTGCTTTCAAACTATCCGCTTTATGCTTTTTCTGGGTTTGAGTACCGTAATGCTGTATGTCTCTGACACTAGTCTTGATGTATCTTAATTTCTAAGTTTCAATTACATTTCGACTCGAAGAACAAGCATCTTCGCGTTGTCACTAGCTAATCGATGGACAAAAGTGAAACCGCAGCGCGCTTTTATAATTGACTTAAAAATACGTTATTTTCAATATAAATGGATCAATATTTCGCAGTCGCTGCACACTGAACTTAGTTAATACAACTTGACTAAAATTTATTTGTCCATATGATGAAAATTGGCCAGCCGCCGCTTGTAAACAAGAAACTAAACGAGGGCAGGGCGTTTTCAATGACACTGTTCTACCTCACACGGTCACCAGAATTAATACATATAAATATGGTAAAATTCAATTACTGTGAATATGCACGTTTAATTAAGCGATCTACGTCACTTTTACGTGCAATAGTCGTGTCATAATTGTTTAGTTATCGGTTAAGTAGCAAAATTATAATAATAGAAAGATATAACAAAGTCATTTCCTTTTCACTCCATTGGTCTATCTATTTTGCTGGACATTGGTCTCTTATGACGTGGTTTTGCTAGGCTTAATTGACCTTGCTAACACAAAAGGAGTTTATACTAGTATACCTAAAAAAATTGAATTCCGTTTTTCCTCCCGTGACTACTCCACAATAAGGTAACGTAAAGGGTAATTTATTCTTACCCATAATCTATCTATCAACTTTGATGTATTTTGGTGGTATTAACGTATTCCATGAATAACAGCCAATCGGAGATCAAACTCGTTACGTCTTGCTTTATAAGCGGTTTTTCACTTTCCGCAACAAACCTATCAAATAATCCTCGTAATAAATATACACTGCTACCTAAAAAGGTACCATATTTAATTATCCTCGTAATTACCTTTTACACGATCTAAAATCTAGGTCGAATTGATACGCGCTTGTTATCTCGATATAAAGTAAATAGACCGGCTCGGCTGTCGGATATTAAGGTCTAAGTGTTGATATATTGAGCTAGTTTACATTTAATATCCACCTAAACTGTGACATGTTATTAAATTTTATGTCATGTGATTGTGAAACAGAATATTATTTAACAAGTGGAACTAATGTTTGTATTCTGTTTTAATAGGTCGAGGGAAATGTTGATCTGTATACTGTTAAGTGATTTCAGGTAGGTAATAACTCCTCAAAAGTAGGTTAAATTTGATAACAGCCTGTCATCCAATACCCAAAGTACACATTGTCATATTTTTAATAGTTGTATGACAATGACAATGTAATAGATGGTAAAGGTTGCGTATTCCACCATGATTGCCATGGTCACCTGTTACCATGTCGGTTTTTACCACCATTGCTACATACGATCGGTAAGCATTAGAATATAGTAACATAAGCTGTTATTTTAATGAAAGGTAGGTATATAATAATATACAGGAAAAATATCAGTATTTCCATTCAAACGAAAGTTTATACTAAGTAGGTAAATAAAAAAAGTAAATACAACATTTCTTTTGTATATGTATTTATATTTCACATACTAATATAAAACAATAACAATTAGGAATAATATACATTTTTGAGCAAGTCACTAGGCAATGAGGTTACCAAATTCGTTTATAAGTAGTAAGGGGAAGACAGGTATCGGGCGCCAAAAACGGGGGCGGCATGGGCCACGAGGGGCGCCGCGTGAGCAGCGACGTAGGGGGCAGCGGCGACCACAGGGGCAGGGGCCACTACGGGCGCGGCGACTGCGTGGTTGACGGAGTGGGCGGAGTAAGAGCTGGCGTAGGGGGCAATGTAGGGTACCGGCGCCACTGCAGGGGCGACTAAGGCAGCAGGGGCCGCGTAAGGCACCACACTGGCGCTGGAGGTGGCGATGGCGAGGGCGAGGACCTTTAATAAAAAATATTATTCATTCTTTAATACATTGTTCATTTCGTTTTACTCATGTATACGTCAGCTAACTTGCACGCTGCGCACTATTATGGTGAGTAATAATGGATGTCATTTCTAAAATTCTACAGAAAGAATTATGAATTACTATTAGTTATTTATGGTGTATTGCTTTCCTTAAATGAGAAGAGGCTTGAAGCCAAGTGTTTAAATATTTGAAAAGTAGACTAAAAAATAGTACAGTCGCAATCAATAATGCTAGACTGGATAAATTGTAATTATAATGGATGAAATACTTACAACGAATTTGGCAATCATTTTGCTTGGGTTTAGTGACTGCTCACTGGTGAATACACTGAAAGGAACGGTGGACTGTGTGGTCCCCAGGGCATCGTCACGTTTTATACCAACACTCGTTTTTGTTGGGCAACAACGCGGACGCGATGCGCGTGCGCTTCTAAATAATGCGCTGGACATTGTTGGTAGTTGGTTTTTGGCCCAGACACGTTTGACGAACGGAGCATTCTAATTTCGACTCTATACACACCAATTTCACTGCACCTTATGTAATCGAAAGGAAAAAGTTGGTCATTATTGCGCTATCATACATATAGACTGTGTAAGGTGATTTCCTATACACGTAATAGGTCCTGGATTACAATAGTTTAAAATCTATACTATGTACTGTACTGTACTGTACTGTACTGTACTGTACTGTACTGTATCAGCCTATATAAATCCCACTGCAGGGCACGGGTCTACTCTAGAAACGAGAGAATTGATTACCAATGTAAAATTTGAAAAATAAATAATTATACTGACAACCCTGTTAATAACCCAGTTATCGAGTGGGCACGGAGCACCTCCAGAATAAAGGGAAGTTAAGCTAAGGTATACTATTCTTTCGATGCATGCCAATATTGATCTTATGCAACTTAGAGCAAACTCACGTTTTTCATGCATATACATAACATTTCCATGACAACTCTGAGAATGCTATTGTCATATGATTGATAGCAGTGAGAAATTGTTTTTTTACATGAACCCGACAAATTAACTGTACTAAATCTTGAAATAAAACTAATATTTACGAATTTTACCGCGATTTGGTTTAATTTTTAAATTTTTTAACTTCCCGACGTTTCGATTGCTTTACAGCTTTCGTGGTCACGGGGCGGACTATAAAAATTTAACCAAATCGCGATAAAGTTCGTAAAAATAGTTTTATTTCAACGTGTGATATTCGCGTAAATCTGAGACACCATTATGCCCTACATCTGATGGTACGTGCGGAGCTGTTCAGATGAATTCGCTGGGTTTAATGTGTTGTCAACTGCTAACGCTCCCCGCTGTACTAAATCCGATTAGATGAAGTAGTACTCGACCTTTTTAGCGTTTACCAAAGTAACAAAAAGTTACTTGGGTAGAAGTTAGTAAAAATGTATAATATTCTTCAAACATCAGTATAGATTGGAATATAACTAAATTAATAATAACTAATATCACACTGGCTTTATAGGTCAATAAGTAAATACACCCAACAGTCACATACATAGTCCTGGCGCCATACTAAGGTCGAGTCTGGTGTCGTGGGTATCAGGAACTACGATAGACTTTTCGGGCTCACAAATATCTGCGATACTGATTGTATTGATGACAATCCATAAGACATACAAGAAAATGGAGCAAAAAGTGATAATGTCAAAAAGAGCGATTATTAAAAACTGCTGATCCGGATCGAGCTCTTAAATATTTTTGATGTGAGTAAAAACACTGCCTACCTGTTAATTGTGCACTGGTTTCTATACGCTGTCTTAGTAATACCGGCGCTAGTGTTTATTATAAGAAAATATAAAATAAATAAAACCTATAACAGCTCTATAATACTATATGAATAGAGGTAACTGAAAATATTTTTAAACTATTTTAATAACTAGCTACAAAAGTCTTCAAAAAACAATTTTAAACAGTTTAAAAGAGAGCTAGATGCATAAATTTAAAGTAATGGACCAAACGAACTATGCTATTTACTTAAATGTAAAAATAGGTACGTTTTTCATAAAACTTCATGGCTTCTTGCCAGCCATCGCACAACATTTTGATTTCATTTTAGAGAGATTGCAGCCGTTACGAATTTAATGCAGGAAATTAAAGGCCTACTCAATTGTCTTAAATCAATAGATGCACTCCACGCAATCCAAAAGAAAAATTTCACAAAAATTTCTCGATGTGATCCATTTCTCCACGCGTGCCACCGCGAATCCTAAATGAACGACCGCGATACGTCAAATGTTCGGTGTTCCGAACGATATCTGAATTACAATAAACATGGTATAAAAGGCTACACTTCTTTTCGATAGTCACACAACAAATCCTCTTTTCGTTAAGAAAGGTTCACTACCAAACTAAGCAAGATGTTCTCTTTCAAATCTGTAAGTAACAGTTTGTTTGGTATTTCATATTTTTGTATATTGTTCTCTTATAATACTGGATCACTTGTTAACTAATTAAAAAAATATCTTTCAGATCGTCCTCATCGCTGCGGCTTTCGCCATCGGAGCTGAATCGAGCGCTGTGCCAGTAGCCGCTCCCTTGGTGGCGCCGGCTCAGATCGGCTACGCTCATGCTGTGCCTCAAAACATCCCGCCTTACGCCGCCCAAGTGAGCGTGGTCAACAGGGCTCTCAGTCCCTTGGTCGCCGCTCCAGCTATCGCACCAGCCGTTGCCGCACCTTTGGCTGCACCTGTTGCCGCTCCTTTGGCAGCGCACGTCGCAGCTCCTTACGCCGCTGCTCCTTACTTCGCTGGTCACGGCCCAGTCCTTCCTGCTGCCTACGCTGCTGCGCCCTACGCTGCACCCTACGCTGCACCCTACGCTGCACCCTACGCTGCACCCTACGCCGCTGCACCTTATGCTCTTCCTGGACACGCCGCATACGCCGCTCCCTTCCCGTACGGCGCTGCTCCCCTCGTCCGCTCTCCCTTCGGTTTAGCCCCAGCGTTTGTACGATAGGTTTAAGAGAACACACCTTTCTTTGAAAAGACTTATAACAAAGACTTATTTAGCAAATTTTTTTTAATGAATTAAATAAAGTTGTTAAAAATATATATAAAAATGAATTTGTATTTTTTAACCTACACAAATTCCGGCTTATATTATATTACGTGTGATATGATCTTGTGTGGACATTTACTTCACTAAATATGATCTAACCTATTTAGATTACACATGCTTAATGGTTGTCAATTACAAAATTTGCCTCAACTGAACTTATTCAAAATTCTGTTAGGTACTATGAACTAACACACGCCCTTCTGCATAAGCCGGAACACAACGATATTGAATGTTGGCATATGCGAAACCCACCTACAGAAGGTTTAACACTAACAGCTGTCCCTTGTGCAACCCTGCCAAGCGATTATAAATCTACACACAAATTTTGATGTAATCATAGGTATGACCGCAATAATAATTTACTGCTTTGCGGCTAATATTCATAATAATTTTATTTGCATTCAATCTTTTGTTTATTGTCCACATAAGAAATGCGATCAAGTTTGCCTCATGCATAATAAAAGTATGTAAAAATGTAAATCAATGCAACAATTACATAACTTAAGTAATACATGCTTTTATAGCTCTGGGC
The DNA here is from genome assembly GCA_949752805.1 of Deilephila elpenor. Classification (NCBI taxonomy): domain Eukaryota; kingdom Metazoa; phylum Arthropoda; class Insecta; order Lepidoptera; family Sphingidae; genus Deilephila; species Deilephila elpenor. Next base: position 6,959,427 of record OX457107.1, on the reverse strand, counting down.
TTCGAACAGGTTTTGTATATTCCGGATTTACATTATTAGAATTTATTGCGAGTTAACACAATAGTAATATCGTACAGAGTAATCAATTTAAAATCGATATAATTTATTGACGTCACATTCGAGGTATACTTTGTGTACGCCTACAATACACGGTAGCGGAAGTCGCTGGCTGTGGTTTAGTTTACTTGTGTTTTTATTGTGACTAAACATTTCTGCGACGGGCAAAAAATCAGTGTATAAAATTCTTACTCATGGACAAAAAATACATACGCTAAAGTAACAATTTAGCACGTCTTATGCGCACCTAAATACATTTTTTTTAAATACAGACGTCCCTTGTCAATACCTTAATCGATAATTCAAACCTGTCTATAATTCCAAGTAATTGGGTCCCTTGCAAAATTCTAGATAAATCATTAAATTAAATGGTTTTTGGTAGACTCGATAATTCGTAGAAAAAACAGTCCATAATTATAAAAAAACATGCAGAAATTCGAAATTCTTTTACATAAGCAATCGACAAATCGAAATATAGACATGTTAATCTTTGTATACTCACATACGATTGTGTAGGCCTATGCGATTTGCAGTTTAGCTATATGTATGTGATTGGTATGTGTGTGATTTTATGATATATTTTTTGTTTTCCTCTTGGCATTACAAACAACCCAACATTTCTATCTCTTACGGCCGCACTCAGAGACTTTTAATGTCAATTAAATTGTTCCTTAGTACGAGTATAGATTCTCTTTGTAAAACCTTCTCTCAGTAATGATTTAATTGACATAAAATGTATCTGAATAAAAGTTAGTAATTAAGCGTTACAAAGTTAGTACTTCTGTTCTATAACGAGATAGCAACCTACATTGTTGATTATTTGTAGTCTTTTTAAGTAGATATTCTTGGAACATATTTCTATTTTCAGACACAAAAACAGTTACTAACGTTTCGTCTTTAACTTCAATCAGTACAATTATTTTCGGTTTGTATTAACCCTTTTTCTCCGAATAAGATCACAAAACAGTCTTCTTTTGTAGAAATTGTTAGTAAATAGCAATAATAAGAAATAACTTTTGTTTTCCATTAATAATCTTTAAGAATCATGTACAAAATCCTAAATTATTTTCGATTTTGTACATTATTATACGAAACACTGAATTATTTTCTGTCCAATTATAAGAAAAGATTTGTACATCTACTTGCCAATGCCTAGTACAGCAAGCTATTGGGTAGATTGCTTCATTACAGATAGGATCCTCATGAATACATAGTATTAGGTATTAAGATCAGGACTACAACAGCGGAATATTTTACTTGCAACTGCGGTTTCTCTTGCAATGCAATATACATATTTCGTAAGTGATATGCATATATACATAGGATTAGATTATGTTTTGTTTAACAAATGTCGCGTCTTCGCAGAATTGGTAGTATTCTCTGCATCATTGCGTAGTCAATGTGTGCATTTTTGCTTTTTTACAAGGTCTGAAATGCATGATTCTTTCGAATTTGTACCCAACATGGCTTTAGCTCGCCTGTCACATTTGGTACGGATAAATGCGAGATACGGATAAGGTCGAAGAAATGCGAGTGGCACTAGTTATTAATTAATCCCCTGCTTAGCTTTTCGAGGATGTGGGCATAAGTAAGGTCTGTATAAAGTGCATATACACTTATGATATTTATGGACATATTAAAAGTGTAAGGGCCTCGTTCACCATCTTCAAGTAAATCGTTGATTAGGCTAATCATCAGTAAAAGTCATCCGTAACATCATGTGTCGATTTCACCATGCTCCAGTAATACTAATCCTATGATTACATTAATAAGTAACTTACTGGCTGCATCGTCTGCAGATTAGCGTATTTACTTAACGGTTATAATAAGGTTAAAATCTCAACCTCCTTTTTTTATTTTTTAAGAAGAAAACACGTTGACACTTTAGCGGGAGGCAGGGCGAGGAACATTTGACGCAATATTGAACGAATGATTCGTTCAATATCTTATGTCATTCACTTAACCAGCACTTTACTTTTATTTCACTTGTGAAATCGACGGAAGGTACTCTTCACATTTGCTTGTCAAATAACGTTAATCAAAAGTAAGTAATCAACGGTTTACTTGAAGATGGTGAACGAGGCCCTAAGGATCTTATATTAATGATTATGTAAAAAAAAACAAAATTTATTTCTTATCTTTTTTAAATTTGTATAAAACAGCCTTAACATTTTATATACAACAAGTCAACACTAACAACAATTCTATACTACAATTGCTTCTAAACTATCAGACTAGATCATTTCCACGCAACATTCTTGACAACGGGTGCTAAGGGCGCGTATGGTGCAATTCCGTAGGGTACAGCTCGCGCTACAGCAATAGGAGCTGGAGGAAGCACAGGCGTGGAGAACGCTGGTGCAACTGCATGCAAGGCTGGAGCCACCGGTCTCACGATAGGAGCAAATGCAGCATGGGGTAGAGCGGGAACGGCTCTTGCGAACAATGGCGCTGGGAAGGCTGGTACAGCAGGAGCAAATCTAGGCAGCACCGGTAAAGCTGGTGCCAATCTTGGCAGCACTGGTAAAGCAGGAGCTAGTTTAGATAGCGCAGGGGGGAAGAATGGCACCGGAGCGATGGCGGGTGCGAGGGCTGGAGCGAAGGCTGGTGGGGCTGGAGCGAAGGCTGGTGGGGCCGGAGCGAAGACTGGTTGGGATGGAGCGAAGGCTGGTGGGGCTGGAGCGAAGGCTGTCGGTGCATGGGCGAAGGCTGTTGGGCCAAACGCAGGCGCAAATGGTAGTGGTGCCGGTACCGGAGCTGGTAAAATTGGTGCTGGAGCTGGTGAGAATGATGCTGGAGCTACTGGCGCAGGTAATACTGGTGCTGGTAAAAACCGCGCCGGCAGAGGAGCAGGTACTACTGGTGCGGGCAGGACTGGCGCTGGTGCCACCGGAGCTACAGCGTGTACTGATCTTACCACTCCAGGAAAGTTGTAGAAAGGCGCGTATCGGACGATGGGAAAAGATTTGACTGCTGCTGGCACGATGTGACCAAATCCGCTGGCATTGCAGCCAGCTATGATGGCGGCGGTGAAAATGACCTGATAAAGAAAAATGGTTGTATTATTAACGTTGCAATTTGTTTATTAATGAATGCATGATCCCAAGACACTTACTAATCTGAGTGCTGACATATTGTGTGTGTTCCGACTTGATTAGTCGAGTATCAAAGTCGATGTGTATGGATGACCGTGTCACAAACAGGTTATATAGTTCATACTGTTGCAAGCATTACGTCTTTGTTCGTCGATTATAGTTTCACTTTCCTTAGGCAGGACATATGCATGCTCAATTAGGTGTCAACACAGACACCATCGATTGCCGAATATGTCATGCGACTGACCATTCATAGTAGCGTTATATAACTTAAGTACCCCTACTGCCCGTTGTGTGCCCTGCCTTCATTTTTATGATTGCACTCTATACATATCGTAATTTCGTAACGTCTTTAGTATTGAGTCGAGGAGGCTATTAAATGCAATTGAAGCAATCTTAGTTTACTTACAAATCGGTAAATAGCATCGCAATAAGAACATGCCTCGGGGTCTCGAATTAGAGAAATCCCTTTGAACAAGATTAAGGCCACATCATCACAAAAATCCTTCAAAAGAAATTCTAGGATGATAGCCTAGGAATTTTGTTTCATAGTTTTCTTAATGATTTTAAGACATAATTGAAGGAATTATTGTTACTGATTCTTTATAGTCAATAACACTTGATATGAAATTTTTATCTAATTACAATAATAATTACCTAAGTAATTGGTTAACCATTTCTGGGTTCCAACTACAGTATAGATAATACTTAATTTTTTTTTTATATTCCCACCGCCTGGTCATTCTCTAAACCTTTACAAAATTTAAATCTTATAAATGGAATAAGTACATGAATTCTATCAAAATAGGATGTATTTTGAATCTTTTAAAAAGGGCACAGAACTAGTTGCTACGTACTTAATGAGCCGTCTAATCCTTAAGCGCTTTTTTTTTCAATTTGTGAGGGATTTTCAAAGAATTTGTGGTCGCCATGCCAATTAGTCTGCCCCATACAAACCTTGAATCGAAATGTCAATAGTGGGAGCACTTATTGCTATACTGGCTGGTTTATAATTATATTTCTTGAAATTAATTATTTTTTCAAAATTATCCTTCTACTGGGAATCGTTGTGGTTATTCTTGTGTATAGTCTATCTAAACTAACAGGTTCCATTTGACGTTTCATACTTTTAACGTAAATAACTTTGTGCAGACGTAACCCACACAATTTCAATAACACTTTCCGTAAATCCATGGAATTATGAAGCTATTTTTATTTTATCACTAGACTTACAATCCGTTATCACTAAATTTAAACTAGAATCCTTTAAATAAAGCAAAATAACCATTTTAAACAACATATTTTTTTTCTAGACTTTATTACAAAGTCACCTCGTTAGGTCTTTTACCGGTAGAGTCGAGACTATTCAAACGCATTTGTATACGCATAATCGGTAAAAATATTTAATTAATCGAGCAGATATAAAACAGTTGTGTTTTAATTTTTAAAAATACTGAACTTGCAGCTAATAATAGGTATGCTGTCAACGAACATACATCAATAAATAATGAAATAATAATATTAATATAAATTAATTTATTATTAAATAATAGATTTGGATATTACAATGGAAATGAAGGCAGTATTGTAGGATACGACACACATAGTGAAGAGGTTCCTCACTTTGGATTATATGTATTGTATTGTATGTATGTATCATGTGTTCATAAGCATGTGCGTGATGTGGACTGGACTCAAAAAGTGTCTGCACCCGGGTGAAGCCGGGCCGGGCCGCTAGTAATAGATAAATCACTCCTTTTGTTCCTAAATAGTAAAGTGACTATGCAATTGTGGATGACTCATTAGAATAAAAATGTTCATGAAAAGAAAAACGAAATAATGTAAACTAAAAATATAAACTGTAATCGATTAAGAAATACAAACAAATATTATCGATATCTCTATATAATCGGAAATTGTAAGAACCGATTTATTTGACAGCATCCCTATTTCCCAATGTCAAATGGAACTTCTTAGTTTAGATAGGGTTTAGTGTATTAATTTTATCTTCAAAATGTTCAGACTTACATGACATGTTATTGTATAAAACCCGTGTAACCCACGTCTTATGATTCGTAATAAACATGTAATTACTAATTGTATACTCCGATATGTTAAAAACTTTCATTTCTCCAAACACCCATCCTTACAATTGTATACATAATTCTACAATTCAATCTTAAAACCCCTATCAGGTAATAACTAGGAAGTTATTTATAAATTATAAATCATACACATAATAATAATCAACATAAATTTTCCGGGATTAATAAACGTTAGCCACCGAATAATTTTATTTATAAAACCGTAATAGTATAATTGGGCGTCAGTAATTTAATTGCTAATAACATAACTTATTTTAAATATTGTGTTTATTAATTTAAAATAGTCCATACTAATTTATTTATAGGCATATTATTTAAACTGTTCAAGCTTAATGTCGGAATAACTTAAAACAAATAAGAAGCGGAAGTTTTTAATTTGTACCGCTATTCCGGAGGTATTTATGATTATAACATGATTGAATCAGACGGAGCAGGTTCGAATAACCCTTTCAAAGAATATTAAAGTAAGGTTTTTAAAATGCCGTTTATTAATAATAATTACATACACAGTCCTAATACCACACGAAGATAAAAATTCTGTGGAGTGAATATTATTATTTATTTTTTTATTCTGGCACGGCAAAGCGGCTGCCCCAAAGGGTTACTCTATGATCCGAATGGCCGAAGAGAGAGAGAGAGATTAGTTTTTTTCTTAAATACAAAAATCGTGGCGGTAGTCAAGCAGCCCTATATAAAGTTATACAAATCTTAAAACAACATAGATAAAAGCGGTAGAATCATTGTTATCCCAACTTGGCTTCAGTATAGGTGAAATCGTTCGATCGGACTTGTACTACTATATTTATCATTTAACACCAAACACAAACACCATTTTTTTATCGCATTTGGCTCGCGTAATGAAATTGTCGCAAACCCAATAATGTTCGACATCTCCCTCATTTATAACATTCTTTCTGAAAGGACCACGACATACTTACGATTCTTTAGTTTCTGCAGACTTCGTGGAATTCAATGATCGCTACTTAGCAGTAGCACCAAAATAAAAAAAAACCTTTTCGCAACAAGCGTAGAGGCGCCAACACAGCGGAATAAGTGCACGTATAAGAAGTATAAAAGAATGCGTATTATGTAACACATCCGTAATTGGTTCATGGATGAAGGACGCCCTCGATATTATGCCGTGTGATCAGAATAACCATGTTTGAATCGAATCCTGATTACCTACGTCACATAGCAATAGTTACGTATGCAGGGGCCGCGCGCTGCTGCCGGTACGCCGAACCACACACACAATGACATTCCTGCCCGGATTGTTTCTGACGGACGCAAAACGTTAGTCATATGATGGTTGATGAATGGATTGTTTGTGTCATTTATTGAATAATAAATAATTACCCCCAACAGTAACATCTGACCCCACATCAAGATCCAGTCTTGTATCGTTGGTATCAGAAAGTACGAGAGACTTTTCGGTTTCACAAACACTTAAACCCGAAACTACCTGTGGATCACACAAATATTTGTCTCCGTGCGGGGATCGAACCTGCGGCCTCTGGTTATAGAGCTGTCGCGGCGTCTAACAAACTGCTTTGCGCCACGGAGGTTGCCTATTAATGGAATACTTTAGAAACTATTCAATGCAGGATCCATTCTTAGTGGACTTTTTATGGATGAAGATGATGATTGAAATCTTATAAAAATAATCTAAGCAGTTATATAAGTTTTATGTACTCAGGGGTAATTGAATACATTAGGTGGTTATGGAAATGCTCTTTAAAGTCATAGCGATGTAGTCTAAAAGATTTAGTTTCCTATGTTCAGAAAACAAAAGGCATCTAGTGCATGCTTAATACTTTTAATTTGTGAGTCAAAGTGATGCTGGCTTGGTCGAATTTGAATAGAATTAAGTAGATAGAAAGTGTTGAATTGGTCTAGTAGCACCGGACATGGACTATCAATTGAAAGATTCAGATATCTGCTCCCAGCTAGAGCATTCGCTGAGCATTATTCGATTGGTAAGTTTATACTCAATAAAGAGAGAGCACGGAGCAGTTTGCACAAAAAAGTGAAATGAATCGAAGAAAAGGAACAAAATTTATGTATAAAGTAATGGCATTACATACAGATATTGTCGTAGGTACCTCAGAAAAAATTCGTATATTTGGAAACAAACATGACTGTGCACAAATAAGCCGGATAATTTTCTACTTTTAGACTTCAAATAATTTTAAATTGCACTTTATTAAGGAACGTGTTAGTTTCCTTTTCACAAAATAACATTATTTGATTAACGGTTCAATATTATATTTTAATTTTTATAGTAATAAAGGGAAATGAGGGCTGCAATTATGAAATTTTACTATTTTTGACATTGATGAGTTCATATCAAACACATTAAAATACATCAGTAAAATAAACAGTACTAGAAATTTACTTCTACTTCCCAAATGTTCAGATTCTGATTACGCAAGTACTATTTTCATGAAAGTAGAAACAATTCAATTTTGAAGAAACGAAATTATTTACGCCCACTTTTGTTATCCGAAAGTACCTGACCATCTGAAGGTTACCTGGCAGAAATCGCTTAATGCATTAAGATGGCCACTTATACAATATACTAATTTGTTTTTACTCTTAGTCTTTATTATCTTTAAGATATCCCACAAAAGTATAAATAAATACCTATAATCTACATGAGTATAAATTATAATTCAATTTGAAATACAGACCTTCGTTGGCTCGTGGAAAAAATTAAATCCATTTCTTCCCTTCCCAATCCACTTTGAGTGTATCCTTTGTGTTATGACTTGACGCCACTCGTGAGCAAAACAATAGCTTCCATTTCACACACTACTACTTTAACACGTGCCTTTGATCTGTTGATTTCAAACACGTGTACACCACGTGTTTCTACTTTCAAAAATATTTTTTTTTTTTTGTCATTTTTTTTTATTTCTTCTTTTTAGTTTAATTAAATATTAGGCATCAGAAGTATTTCGATATTAGTCTAAAAGACTACATTTTGGTTGCAACTGATATTTTAAGAAAGTGTCTGGCTATATGACAAAGCTGTTGTTTTTTTACCAAAGTGATTATGCGTTAAGATATACGCATGTCTATCAAACAGCTCTCTCATTTTGTTTCCCAAAATAGACCAGCCTAATTTCAATTGTTTCCTTTGTACCTGCTACGGCTTCTTTATGTAACTGCGATTGTTTGTCGCTTAATTACTTTTGCCAAGGCTTACGAGGAAACATCCTTGAAACTCCATACAGTATCGATTGTAAACAGAACCACTACGTTAGTCTTAAGTATCTCTATACATTTATAGGCAATGCTTGCAAAAATAAAATGTATTAAGTAGAAGTTATGCAATAAAAATTAGGAAAATAATAAGTCGCAAATAAAATATACAAAACAGTTTATTCAATTGGATATAACAAAGAGGCCTAGTTTTGAGTCTGTATTCACTTGAGTGCTACAAAGGGAGCAGCGTGGGCGTAGTAAGGTGCAGCCGCAAAGTAAGGGGCGGCGTAGCGGGCGTAGGCAGGAACCACAGGGGCAGCGGCGGCTACGTAGGGGGCGGCAGCAGGTGCCACGAACCTCGCAGCAGGGGCGATGTAAGGTGCAGGAGCGGCGACAACGGGGGCGGCGGCGTATGCTACTCCGTTGTAGTTCCTCGCTACGTACTGGGAGCTGGATGCGGTGACGATAGGGGCGGGGGCGGCGATATAGGGAGCAGCGGCCACAACCGGCGCCGGTGCAGCTACAAGGGCCGCAGGGGCGAGGCTGGGCTTGGCTACAGCCATGGCGATGGTGGCGAAGAAGAATACCTTAGAAAGTAAAAGAAAGTTAAAAAACATCAAACAATAAATGTAAGTAAGTAAAATCGTTGTTTAGTACTTACGATTTTGTACATTTTTGTTTGTTTGGGTTGTTGTTTCTGATAGAACAGAAGATGCGAGTGGTGCCGAATGTTTGGCGACAATAGCTTTTATACGCGGGTCGGGTAAGATTCACCTTGTATTGCGTCGGCGGCGTACGCAACGTCTAGTTAGACCCCGGGCACGCAACGAGGGCGCGCGCCGTTACGACAGTGCACACGTACATTCGACCACCTCACCAAATTTGGACATATTCAGATCGTTTAATTAGATTTATTGCGGTGATACCTGAACATCCTTTTTGATTTTTTTTATTGCGATGAATTTGTGTAGGACCTTAGTGTAATGATAAAGTGAATTTGCTTATATTTGTATCGTGTAACTCTTAGTTGTATTATAATTTACTTGTATATAAATTTACATGCAATATTAACAATAAAATCGATATTATTATGTATATGGGTCCCACAATATTATGTGTTTATTGCAGATACGTAACATTACGAATTCAATAAGTAATAATGATAATATATTCACTTTAAAAACCCATATGCTTATTATTATTACGCGATCTTAAGCCGGATCTGGCACCGATTTCTCATTATTTGAAATGTATGGGTACTTATTAAAGAACCTTTAAGAAAAGTCACATAGCATTAACACTTACTATTACAGATTTATTTATTTTTTTGTAAGAAATGAGGAAGAAAGTCAGAAAAAGATATTACATTTGCAATTTATTGTGTATGTGATTTGAATATATTTATTCTCGACTTTGTGTTAAGAATCTACTGTTCGAATGTTTTATTCCATTATTTATACATCTATACTAATATTATAAAGAGGAAAGATTTGTATGTAAGTATGTTTGTAACGAATTGGCTCAAAAAGTACTGGACCGATTTTAAAAATTCTTTCACCGTTTGAATGCTACATTACCACTGATTAATATAGGTTATTTTAATTGGAAGAAAAAAACAAGGATCCCTACTAAAACTACAATAATGTTACCCAAGGTGTAAGAAAAATGCCTATAAAATATCTTTCATCGCATGCGCTGCAAAAACTATAACATGTTGTTGATATGGACTGGATTCAAAAACTAACTGCACCCGGGCGAAGCCGAGCCGAGCCGCTAGTAATCAATAAAATCATTGACTATTATGGTCGGCATACGAAGAAAGTAATGAATAAATGTTTAAAATCCTTATTACATAAGGAAAAATAATCTAATTTCTATAATATCATCTTTAAAAAACAATACACATACAAACAGAATTTCACACTCAATATCAAATCGATTCACCTAGTGATTAGTATGTATGCAGTGGCGTGAAGAATCTTTACACCGGAATAATACAATACATTCAAAATAGTAGCATGTTTTTATACATATTTATTAAGAATCTAATCCAAGTGCTGGTTCGCACGTTAAATATTTTGACACAATCTTACTGGTTGTCTTGTACAATCCTTAAAGCCAATTCTTCATCTCATCACAAAGAAGTATTTTTTATGTCGTGGGTCGTGTAATTATACTGATAAATTTATGTATAAGTAATTTTTAACATACATGCTAAATATAAATAGCTGTTTACAAGTTCCGTGTCACAATAACTATTAAAAACAATTGATTCACTTCGCAGTATTGTTAGAGGAAAACCGTTCACAAGCTTCGCTACGTTCTTAGAATCATAATTTCTAATGTGGGATTTATAGGAAAGACTGAAAGCCGAGACTATCTCTACTACTGTATTTCATATTTTATTGAAGGCTCAGTTAGCTTTATATTAAATTATTTTCATTTGGGAGTGAGAAATGTTTCCTCTTAAGTTATCTGCCTGCTACAAAGTATAAGTAAAAGATATCCCCTGCGAAAAACTTTGGAAAGCTGCCCACTAAACCGTTCCGTTAATGGAAACATTACATAGTAATTTGTACAAAGAATTATCAGTCCGGAGTCAGTATTTTGTACCCGATATGGGGATAAGCTCGCCCCCTATTATATTGTGGGACGGAATATACAAGGCGAAATGTGGGTGTCCTGTAGCACCTTTGCTTACCCCTTCTGAAAAAAAGGCGTGAGTTTAAATATGTATCTCGTAGGTACTAAGAATACTTTTTGCTTGACACGTTCATAGAACGGTCGTGATATGCTACGCTGTAGTCGTATTAGGCAGAAACCTTTATTTTACTTTATTTTCTTTATATGCACGTACAAATTAACATTAGAATGATAAAGTGCGTCACACGTCACACGACAAACAGGCAAGCGTTTGTAAGTGTTCCCGCCTACGAACACCCACAAATAAAGAGAGATGTTCCCGATCCTTTAAGAATCCCAACGGAAGAAAACACTAAGTCCCGGCGGAAACGGTGCAGACGTAAGCTGTTGCCATAAATAGTCACCTAAGGGCCCCGATTCTAAGAAAGCTGTATCGTATTGTTCTCATAATTTCTTTATTATTTATTATTTTCTTCCGAATCATAACTGGATAACTAAATAATATTTTTTTGCTTCAGTTACTAATCAGAGTAGGTATTAACTGAATGATTGTAAGTTCTCTCATTCTCCTAATTTAGCAGCCTCCGTGGCGCAGTTAGTTAAGAGGCCAACTGTAAATCGAGATTCAATCCCTCCACCAATGCCTCCAATTCATGTTTTTATGTGGTCCACAAATATATGATTCGAAGTGTGATGAGATCGAAAAGTGTCTCTTATATTTAAACACTTAATAATTTAGTTGAATAACTTGTGGAAATAGAATTAACGTTTTCAACATACATTTGATGGGTTTATATCTTAATGGGTAATCTACTATACTATATACTTAGGAGCTTGTAAATCGATAGATAACCATTAAATGACTAGACTGTATACATACTTTAGGACTATGAAATCCCAGAACAGATTTTTGATTGGAAATATTTTACTGATGTACCGATCGAGATAATAACATTTGTAAGTTAGTACTCACATCACTACAATGGCTACATTTCGAATTAGAAAGCATTTCGCTTATCAGAAACGTTGTATTCTACCACGTGCGTAAATGAAACTTATCGAATATCTACGCTGGAGGATGCAAGTTTATTTCCAATGAATGAATATAAATATAACATGTACGCATATTTGTATGGTTCTTGTTTTTTGTGTTTTTGTAATTTGTATTTGTGAGACCCATTCACGATACAGTAACCATTATGTTGTCAATCAAAAAAATTATATACCTGCATTCATCATTCATTATATATTCCTAAGAACATAATGTCTGGCGCATTTGGTTAGACGCCGGCTGTGAAACTAGAGGCCGGGGGTTCAATTCCCGTATCGAAACAAATGTTGGTGTGAACCACAGGTATATTTTTCGGGTTTAGGTGTTTGTGAGTCCAAAAAGTCTCTCGTAGTTTCAGATACTTACGACAAAAGACTCGACCTTAGTTAGTAGGGTCAGGACTATGTTTGTGACTGTTGGGAGTATTTTACACAAGTTATTTTACCTACATTTATATACATATTTATATCACATTTTTGGTTTTATTATGTCTTACAGATATGGGTTAAGGTTAGGTTAGGTTTGAAAAATAGTCCATGCTTCATTGAAGTTTAAATGATTATATTTACACTCTTATAAATCTCATATAGTTATATTTACATCGTGCTATACATTAACAAGTGACTATTGGCTATCTTAAATGTATACATAGACTATACTCTCGGAGGCTTGGTGTTCGGTCTATTAAACGGACTGAATGTGGTGGGTTCGGTGAATCTGTTCACAGGCTTACTGTTTCCAGCTTGGATATTTCTTGCCGATATAGGTGCTTTATACGCCGACCGCACGGGACCCCTAACAGCATGTATTTTCGCAGTAACTGGCCTTATTATAATTTTGGCGCTAGATTCCGGCACGAATCCATATACATGTTTAATCACTTTGATGTGACGATGAGGTTGATGAGTGACAAGAGGCGGCGGCGCAATGTAGGCCAAAGGCGCTTTGACAACCTCCACCAACGTTTTCAACTTCTGTGGCTTGACTTTAGCATGAATGTGGATGTGGGAATGCTGATGTGGCCATGGTTGCTTCTGTGGTCTGTGTTGAGGGTATGGTTGCTGTTGAGGTTTCTGTTGGGGCCACGGCTGTTGTGTAGGTTGCTGTTGGGGCCACGGCTTTTGCTGAGGTGTCTGCTGGGGCCATGGCTGCTGTTGAGGTTTCTGCTGGGGCCATGGCTGCTGTTGAGGTTTCTGCTGGGGCCATGGTTGTTGTGGTCGCTGTTGGGGCAAGGGCTGCTGCTGTGGTCTCTGCTGTGGCCATGGTTGTTGTTGTGTTGGTTGTTGAGGCAACGGTTGCTGTAGTGGTCGCGGCTGCGCTGGAGGCAATGGCTTCGGTATTGGCGATGGCAGCTGCTGAGTCCATTGCTGTGTCCCTTCACCCGATGGCAACGGCTCTAAGGGTAAAGGTTGCTGTTGAGACCAATGTTGTGGTCGCGGTGGTCCATAAATATTGAAGTTAATATCTTCGTTAGACGGTAACGCTTGAACGAAACTGTCGTCGCTGTTAGAGGGAATGGGTGTCGTGTCTGTTTCCCTCTCTGTCGTCGTCGGTTCAGTTTGTCTAGTAGTTGTCGTCGGAGTGGTCGCTTCTACTGGTCTTTCAGGTGGTGGAATACTGGGTTGTGGCGGAATAAACGCGTATCCCGGTGGCGGCCCAAATGGGTAAGGAGGCAGTAAGATGGTGGCTACAGGAGCTGCTGCGTGAGCGGTGGCCACGGCTATAGCTACATTAGGGTTCGATGGGGCTGCTGAAACTGTTGGAGGAGGAGCCACTACCGGCACATTGTTAGGAACTGGCACAAATACAGGTTGTGGCTGAGGTGCTACTGGGATGGCCGGTGCAGGTAATTGTGCCACGTGCACATGAGGTTGCACGGGTACTGGTGCCACGGGTACTGGTGCGACTGGCACTGGTGCCACTAAACGGTTGAAAGTCCTCTCGAAGTACTGCGAACTCGCTGCTGTTACGACGGGGGCAGGAGCTACACCGACTGGTGCAACCGCTGCTGGTGCAAACCCGACCTGCGCCAAACCGGCTGGTGCCACACCAAAATGACCGATTCCAGAACTCTGCACGACACCACACAACGTGGACACGACTAGCACCTGTGACCCAAAATAAATCATATTTTAAAATAAGAAGCCAAATAATGCAAGAAAATATTATTTTTGCTATTTTTATAATATATTTACCGGTAGGAGCATGGTGAGGTCCCCTTGCCTGACCGCTTTTAAATTTATAATGCGGTCGCTAGAAAATTGAACCTTCGCTTTTATATAGGTGTAACAAATTTTGCATCGTGGTGTGGCAACGGTGCGGGTGTCGCGGAATACCTAATGGTACCATAAGTAAGGACGCGGACCTTGATGGCTACAAAAATCGTATTGAAAACGCCCAACGAATAATAATACATGATGGGCCTTTTCGAAAGTATTCACTTGCACTTCTACTTGTAATTGATTTTGTAATATCGTTAATTGATAGATTACTACAATTGGCAGTATAGGGAATTTTATCGTCGGATTATCCTTATTGGTACATTAGACTCATCAATGGGTGCGTGTGCTTTTTTTTTTTTTTTTTTATTTTTTTTATTATCTTATTTATTTAGGGACTTTTACCCAACTACGGCATGTCAGTCCCATTGTACCATACACAATAACAATCAGATAAATAATATTTAAACATAAACAATATTTGGAAAAGACATCTCCATCCACACTTAACGAGTCAACATCCAAATCGGCTAGCCCCCTGTTAACATTTCGAACAACGTACCAGCCTCCGTGGAAGCAGGCCTCGATAAAATGTTGGTGAAGACCCCCATATCAATCATATTCAATTGTAATTTCCGAATTAAATCTAATCGTTTATCTTTGTATTTGATACAATCCATCAAGATATGGTAAACATCATCAAAAACCCCACACACATCACAATTCGGCGAATCAACTTTTTTCATAAGGTATCCAAATTTTCTTGATGGATAGTGACCAGAACGCATTCTATGCGCTAGAACGATGTAAGACCGACTTAGTAAATTACCTGTAGTAAACCAAGGTATCCGAGGTGGTTGACATTGTAAAGTCTTATACCAAATTCCTTTTTCCTTACTCCTTTCGTCAAAATATTCTTTGTATAAATCGTAGCATATTTCTTTACACTTAAATATTTTTTCGGTGAAATTAGATTTTATAAAATAGTTTTTACCTTGTAAACACCCTAACTTAGCCAATGAATCAGCCACCTCGTTACCTCTTAAACCTATGTGGGATGGAACCCATTGCAACTTTAGGTCGATACCAATAAGTGCAAGATTATGAATTTTATTCAAAATGTCATAAGCTACCGAAACACCTCTCAATCCAGAGGCGCATCGAGCTATATGAAATAATGCACTTTTGCTATCAGTAAAGACGACTACAGTTTGATTATTTAAAATGTTTATACAATTAAAAGCCTCAGAAATCGCAATGAGCTCGAGTGTCATAATCGAGACTTCGGAATCAATTTTATACATACTACTTACATTATTAGTTGTGTCATAATACGCAGCACCTTGGCTTACATCGTTCTTTGATCCATCGGTATATATTATATGTCTATTATGGTATTTTTCATGCAGCTCTTGAATAATATCAAATCTCAAACTCGTTACGTTATGATTTCTCTTTGTCCCTCGTAAGGTTTCTAAATAACAATTAATAATTCCGTCAATTTTAATGTACGTTACCCAGATATCTAAGGAAAATATTTTAAGAGGGTTAGAACTATCTATATTAAAATCTTTACACTTATCGAAAACTGTAACAAGTAATGGTTCTTTTTTGGATTGCCAATATCTGATTTGTCTTAAAGAGTAGAGATTTTCAAGAAGCTGTATGGTCACATTATTATCCCAAGACAAGCTTTTGATACAAAATTTATACGCTAAATATAATCTTCTTAACTTTAAAGGTTGTAGGCAAGTTTCACTTTCCATAATATGTATGGGTGTACTCTTTATGAATCCACCGATAATTCGTAAGGCCTGATTTTGTATTTTTTCTAATTTATATAGATGTACTTTAGCACTCGTGTCATACAAAAAACTACCATAATCAATTCTGCTTCTTATTAAGGATATGTATAATGTACGCAAATATTTGGGATGCATTCCCCAACCAGAGCCAGCAAGCAACTTTAACATGTTTAAATATTTTGATATTTTATTTGTTATTTCCATAATATGCCTATTCCATAACAAGGATCTATCCAGCCACATACCCAGATATCGAATGTTATCCACTTGGTTTAATATGCAATCATTAACTTTTACACTAATTATTTTCCTCCTTTTGCCTCTGCTAAACAGACATATCATCGATTTACTACTAGAAACTTGAAGTCCCATTTCTCTGAGGTACAATATCATTAAATTTAACGCATTTTGAATTGTAGTTTCACAGACAGCTAAATTGCGATCACGAATATACAACACGAAGTCGTCGGCATATTGGGATACTCTTATCGTTTGCTCAAGCAGACTGCATATTTTATGAGTCGTTAAGTTAAATAGCATAGGAGACATTGGGTCACCTTGAGCTAAACCTTTAGTTGTCCATCTGGAATAAATGCTTTTATCGTTCCTTTTTATTAACAAACACCTATAACTCAAAAACGACCACACATATTTGCAAATCTGAAATCCCACATGAAGTTCATCAAGAGTCCTAACCACATTTTCGGGCAATACATTATTATATGCATTTTCTACATCGAGAAAACAGGCCGCCGTAGGAACGTTATTAGTTAATCCTATTTGTATGTAGGTGATAACTCTGGATAGGCAATCAAGGCAAGATTGGCCCCTTCTAAATCCAGAAGTGTTTGGAGACAGTATACTATTTTTCTCAGCAAACCATTCAAGTCTTTTAACCATCATATTATGCAATATTTTGCAAACGCAAGATATAAGCGATATTGGTCTTAGCTTTTGTTCAGAGTTGGCTAAGGTTAAAGCTTTAGGTATAGGAACAACAAGTACTGTACGCCACTGAGAAGGTATATATCCAGATACAAAGATATCATTATAAAGTTGAAGAAGGATTATTTTACCTAAAAAAGGGAGATGAAATATCATTGAGTAAGTTATATCATCACTTCCTGGGGCCGTATCTTTTTTCTTTAGACAATGTGACAATTCCTGCATATTAAAAGGTGATTCTAATAAATTATTCCGCGAATTAAAGATTGGTTGCCGATTTTGAACGTAGTCAGGAGTTAAGGAATCTAATAATTCTAGAAGGTTAGTATCTGAAGTAAATATCTTAGGTTGGCGGTAACCTTTAAACCAGCGCATTTTACGCCACATATCTGAAAGCGATGTAGTTTCATTAAAGCTATTACAAAAGTCTTGCCAACTACGTGATTTAGCTTTTTTAATCAAAACACTGGCCGCTGTCTTTTTATCTTCAAGCTTTTTCAAATTATGTGGAGTAGGATTCTTCCGAAAAGTTTTAAGTGCTAATCTACGTTCTCCCACTGCCTTTGATAACAAGGGGGACCAATATGGTTTAGGTTTAAATTTAGATGATGGTTTATCACATAACGTTATAAAAGGAATATTATTATTTGCACTCATTGAAATTATTTCTAAAAAACAGTTATACCTCTCCTGAATATCTCGCTCACATAAGCTATTATTTAATAACTTGGGATAATCACTAGGTGACGAAAATATTTTTGTGAGATCGTCATGATACTTTTTCCAATTAGCTTTTTTATAATTACGTTTCTTATAAATTTCAAATTGATCTACTGTATCTAAGGTTATTTTAATTATAAGGTGGTCACTACCTAAATTTTCATTAAAAACTTGCCAGGAAAGTTCAACTGCTAGGTCAGCTGAAGCAAATGTTATGTCAGGAGATGTTTTTTGAATATTTCCATTAACTAATTTAAGTCTGGTCGCTTCTCCATTATTAATAGATATTAAATTATTATCTAAAGATGAGTCAAATAATTGAGTGCCTCTTTGATCTATTTTGTACGACCAATTAGTGTGGTGACCGTTAAAATCGCCCGCGAATAAGGTTCTTCTAGAAACTAATGAGAAAAGAGTATCCCAATCGCTTGAACGAGTAGATACAGCCGATGGACAATACACTGCTATTACATTTTCTAATCTTTTACAGTTTAATATTTTAACATGAACAATTTCTATTCCTGGGTTGGGTAACTGTATAGGACATGAATATGATTGTAGAGAGTTATGAATAATAATCGCGACGCCGCCATACGAATCACTTCGATCTTGTCTATAAATTTTGTATCCGCTAATATTTAAATATCCATCTTTATGCAGCCAAGTTTCACTTAAAATAGCGATATGGATTTTCTCTTGGTATAACAATGCTTCAAAACTACACAATTTCGGCCTTAAGCTTTGACAATTCCACTGAAAAATATTGATGCCAGAACACTTATAAGTGCCCTCTGCTATGAACACTCAAAAGAATGCCTAAACATTCTTTTGAGTAACATCCCGTCTGCAAAAAAATTTACTACAAATGAACTTAACTCGTCAAATAAAAATTTCACCATATTAAACATTTTTTCCTCCAATAATTCATTAGAAAATGCGATGTCTTTAAGTCTTTTCCATATCACTGTCCACTCAAATTTTCTTCTATTGTCTTCTTTATGACCTTTTTCTCCTTCCTCTTTTTTCTCATTCTCTTCTTCTCTATTTTCACATTCCCTTATTTGTTCCCTGAGCTCATCACCATAGTTTTCATATTCCATACTTTCTACTGATATTGTTCTTCTATTTGTTTTCTTTTTAGAGGCATCTCGACCTTGCGGTTGTTTCTTCAGAACTTCATCATTTATATTTTTGGAGGTATCTTTAAACGGGATGTCTTGATATAATATAGGAATCGTTTCAGTGTGCGAATTAACTGTTAAATTATTATTTAATGATGGAGGGAGGGGTGGAAAATCATGTTGAAAAATATTTATCTCCTTATATTTTTGGATATACATTTCTAATGCATTTTTATATGTGACATTTTTTTCGCTCATTAAGACACGTATCTTCTTCTCCTTTTGAAAGCGTGGACACGTTTTATCTAGTGCCATGTGTGGGCCTTTGCAATTAATACAACTAAAGCGCTTTGCGTCACAGTTTTCATGGGATTTTCCACATTTTGGACAGAGGCACTTATTGGTAGGGCAAAATCTTTTTATATGGCCGAACTGCCAACAGCCTGAGCACTGTGTTACCGGGAAAACGTAACGTTCCACGGTAAATCTATAGCCATATGCAGTAACAAAATCAGGGCAAGTAGGACTTTTAAAACATAGACGCACTGTTTCGCTATCAATCCATTTACCTTCAGTGTCCATACGTTTCAACCTTTTAATAGAAATGATGTTAACTTCACTGCTCAATGACTGCAATATTTCGCTATCGTCCATGTCTAAATCAACACCTTTTATAAGGCCATAAGATAAATTACCTTGATCTGTAAACTGAGCTCGTATATCTAACTCCGATAATTTCGAACAGTTTATAAGTTTTTCGGCTTGCGTTTTGTCATCAAATTGAATGAATATTTTGTAAGGATTTTTATATTTAATCGTTGTGACGTGATAGATGTTTTCATCTCTTAACAATTTCGCAAATGCCATTCGCTTAGGTAATATTTTTAAAGACGTTAAAGATATCTCACATATGTTGTCCTTCCTTTTGTCTTGAATGTCACTAGTCGACTCGCTTCTTATAAGTACTTTCTTTTTTGATTTCTTTCTTATGACTGTCGTAAATCCTTCTTCACTGCTATCTTCGCTTTTTTCTCTCGGTCTTTTCTCTGACATATTTTCACTAACTTGTTCTGAGGTAGATGGTATACAGCTTCGGTTTATAATTTCTTGCAACTCCCGTTCACACTCTTCAATAATGACAGAATCGTCAGATAAATCCACATTATTATTCGGTTCATCCATTGTTTATTGTAAAAAAAACGGGCTCGGCCCGAATGCGCGTTAATGCAATTCTAATGACACGATTGCGTAATTACACACGTGCGCTAGGAACAACGCTCAGCGCGCAACTGGGTGCGTGTGCTTCGTCGCTCGTCTTTGAGGAAACTGCACGTACAAAGATGTTAATCTGAATTTAAAACAATCGATAGTGCACGAGAGTCAGTGATTACATTTGCATATATCACGGGATTAAAATTCATCTATTCTCTCCGTAATTAAGGAATTAAACTTTTTTTTTGGAATTAAAAATCGTTTTTGTAGCAGTAGTGTATATTTAGGCGTTTTGATTATTGGTATTTTGTAAAATATAAAATTATGGATTGCTGCAGCGGTCGTTAGCCAAAAAATGAGAAGCCGCAGGTTCAATAATAATAAATAAATACACCCAACAGTCACATACATAGTTCTGACCCCACACTAAGATCAAGTCTTGTACCGTGGGTATCAGAAACTGCGAGAGAATTTTCGGTCTCACAAACACCCAGACCTGAAACAAATTCCTGTGGATCACACAAATATTTGTTTCGGTGCGGGGATCGAACCCGCGGCCTCTCGTTTCACAGGCGGCGTCTAACAAACTGCGCTACGAAGGCTGTGCAATAATAGTTCTCAAAGAATTAAGATTTCTAATATCAGGGTCTCTTTCAAGATTATATTTTTGTGAGTTTATAAAATTGAAGTTAAACCAAGATTAAATGGACGAAAATCTCACTGCGATTTTATAAGAAAAGTGATAGTATTAGATATTAGGAGTTGTATTTGCACATAAACTTATTTAATTTTATGCCACAAAACAAGTTCTATAAGCTTAATATTGCAGAAAAATGCGATAGAGTGCAATTATAAAATATCTGTGTAACTTCAAGAATTTGTTTTAAAATATTTTCAGCTAGCTCGTTCTTACTCCAAATAAAAGATAAAGGTAAAATATTTTTCATTCTAAAAATACATAGTGATGTGCACGAGACAATATTAGCTTTTGCACGATAATTCAACTACTTTATTATATTTCTTATTTGAAACTTTATACGATGTGCGGCAATGCTTGTCCTGCCCACACTAATATTCTTCTGAGCGCTATACACTACAGTTACGTTCTCAATATTATTTATGTTTAACTAGAACAGTCTGCTGTAGAAACCGATAAAACACCTGTATTATTTCTTGACGTCATAGTTTGTTTCGTATATTTTTTTGCTCAGATAAATAAAGTAGATGTTTTGAAACGCCTGAAGTTTTTTCTCCTGTCTTCGAAGTGTCATATTGCAATTGGTTTTGAGAAGGCGTTGTATAAGTTTCCACTCTAGAACTGTGGTTTAGATAATATATTTTATTCTATTGTTTGAAAATATAACTTGAAGGTTGAATATTGTTACGGAAAGAAAATTAAAGTTGTATACTAAAATCAAGGTTCCCGTGGGTGTTAAAACCAAAGTCGAAAACAAAGTCAAGTTCAAAACACATGTAGGTATATCTAAGTATTTAAACACACCAAAACGTTTAAGAAGCCGTTCTTTTAAAAATGCATAACATAGGTAAAATTATGTATAATCCTGTTTAGGTGTGGGGTTAAGAGACTTTGTGAAAAGGTGACAAAAATCAACTTAATGAAAGATTTTTTTCGATAACATGTCAGGTCATGTCAAGGATTTCACAATTTCGCGAAGAATTTATTTGATTTATCATCATTTCAATTCATCGCCGTCCGATTGCAAATGATCAAAATCTTTTTCACCATTTCTATGGATGGCATAATACAGGTTCATAAATTGCATACTTTTCCATCATTTCATAGAATACCTACGTCTCAGAATGTAATTTTAATGCCACTACATACTAATCTACTACTCAATACTCAATAATATCAAAGCGTGAATAAACACGTTGTCATTACATTATTGTGATATATAATGCCACATAACCGGATACTTAATCGTTATAAAACACGTCAACCCACTTCCATGCAGGTACCCGTGTCCAATGGATTGATAACGTGACTTAATTATGACGAATAATCCCACAAAACCTACGCACATATACGTTTAACCTTTCGTAAATATCAAGCAGGCTAATTTATATTTCTATTTATACGAACTTCCTACTCGGAATATGATCGATATGCATAGAATACTATCTTGTTCAATTCTTATCCAGCTTATATGTGACGTCGGCAGCCTGATTTATGCGTGTTGCAAATTATTTTGGTGTTATAGTTAGGCGGCTTTCTTGCTACCAGACGTTTAAGGAAACAGAAAAAATACAGGGTAAACACAATATTTTAGTATTAATAAATAAATAAATACACCCAACAGTCACAATCATTAATCCTGACCCCACACTAAGATCGAGTCTTGTGTCGTGGGTATCAGAAACTATGAGAGATTTTCGGTCTCACAAACACCCAGACCCGAAACAAATACCTGTAGAGCACCAGCATTTGTTTCGGTGCGGGGATCGAACGTATCGCCGTCCAAAACCAAATCCGGGTCTTCAGTTCTGGTCTTTGGCAATTTATGTGTGATTTTCAGGTCTCAAATTAACTGGAAAGACCGTCCTGGAAATCGAATGCAGGATTGTTTGGTCCAGCGCCTTTAAATTTTTTACAATATTACGATTACATACTCATACATTTCGGTAAAGACATGGTTTACAACAGTGAAAACTAATTATTTATTTGCATAGTTTACTGGCAACTTAACAAAATTACTCAATTTACGAATATTTGATGTTTGAGCCATGTACAATACAAAAGTATTTCCTCAAAACCAACTACACTCCACGTGAGAAGTAGAAAAAGTAATTAAGCTCGAGTAATTCGACACGTTTTTAATTTGTAGGCTCTCGTGAGCTAATCCTTTGTAAACATTTATAATAGGCCAGAAATTAAATAGATGAGGTTTCAATATTACCCAACGTAAAAAGTAGTGAAAAGGAAATTAATATGTGACTTTATTATGTTTGTCTATTATTCATAACCATTTGGATTCGTTCGTTTCTGATTTTGTTCATATTATGTCATTTTGTATTTGTAATATTTTTTAAGTGTGTATTTTTCAGGATATTTTATTTCTGACAAATATTACGATTTTATGAATACTAAGTACTAATACAGACTTAGTTAGAATAAAAATCAAAAGATATTTAACGGCCTATCGTCAGCAGTGCACATCTTGTTACTGAGGATGGTAAATTATGTAATACGTGCAGTAATAAACAATAAAAGACAGAAATATGCAGTAAAATCATTTTAATCGTATATCACATGTTGGGGTCCGTTTAGAAGGCTACGACGGGACCGGGAGCGGCTACGTAAGGGGCAGCGGCGGCCACGTAGGGGGCAGCGGCGGCTACATAGGGGGCAGCAGCGGCTACGTAGGGAGCAGCGGCGACGTAGGGGGCGGCAGCAGGGGCGACATAGGCGGCGGGAGCAGCTACGTACGCGAGACCATTATGGTTGCGGTGGTAGTACTGGGAGCTGGTGGCGGTGACTACAGCGGCAGGGGCAGCTGCTACCAGGGGAGCGCTCAGTACGCTGGGCTTGGCTACGGTGATGGCGACGAGCGCAGAGAGGACAAAGATCTGGAAAGTGCTCTAGTAATTAGTATTATATTAGACAGGTAAATCTTGACTTGTTAGAATTACAAAAACTTTAACAAATTATTGTTTGGAGCATTAAGGTCTGGAAGGTTGTGAAAATTTAAATAATATATAATTATGGTAAATTGTTATTAGCCACTGGAAATTCAAAACCAAAAACTTTTATTCATCCAACTTTCACTGTACTTTTTTACTCTCACTTTAAAAAAAACGAAAGGATTAACTTACGATCTTCATCATTTTGGGAGGTTTGTTTGTTTCTGTCAGTGAACAGGGAATACTGTTCGTCCAAATAACTGGACATTATATAGGCGGCAGACGATACGGATGGCGCAACGCAGCCCCATTCGCGGCGACGATCTCTGGCATTGGTGGTCGACGCGTGATCTGAATCTTACCGGGGACCTTCGAGGGATTAATACATCTTTCGCGGGCGCTCCTTATCGCATCCATAATTATTGGTTGACTGCACTATCACTTACCTATCTCACGACAATCTGACAAGCTTGAATTCAAAATTGAATGGAAATTGAAGCCATTAGCGCCCTTCAGAGCCTTCAGACACATACAATTCTATTTTAAACATTTTTTTTATATAATTTTCTATGTATTATTAGTATGTAGATACTACTCAGCAATCTTTCTATTATTACCTATTTGAAAAGTGGGGAGCAGAGCATAAGTAATGTAGATCATCGTATTTGTAACACGAAGATGTTCGTGTGTTGAATAACATATACACGTAATATACTATATTTTTATTGCCTGCGTACGCTGACCAGCTTGCGGTCCGCTTGATGGTAATCAGTTATTGCCGCTCTTGGACTTTGGCAATGTACTTTATGACAAGTTTTATGATATCCCAGTGTAATAAACTATACCTACAGGAGTGTAATTATCCTTTGTTATATATGAACTGAAAAACACCGTGCTTATTATATTACTAGTATCTTAGGTCAATATACACCAGTGTTACAAAACATTTCGAAGGTCACTTCTGTTTATGCTTCATAGAAAACATTATGCCAATACCTAAAAAGCGCTGTCGTCGCCGCCACGTGACCGTTTCGTCACATCGTAATGTGAATTTTTCTACGAGAAATTCTCAACATAATATAGCGTGTTTGATCACGTGTAGTACAACACAAATTCCATTGTTTTGGCGGGAATTGTGATGGTGTAGCTTTTATTTACTTTGGTTAATAATTTTGTTTTACATTATGTTGTATATTTTTATTTGCAGTCGTAACAGGGTAAAGACTTTGTCGGTGATGGTATGTAGATAATTAAGTATACATATTTATACGACATTGAATCTTTAACTTAAAGTCTGACTCGGGACTCATATCAGAAAAAAACCACATTTTGTTATATATATGTGTATATACACATATATATATATATATACGAGAATTCTAACGTCTTTCAAGAATTTTAAACGCGATCAAGTATTTATTACATAATTTATTTTTATTTTGAACGAAACAGTCATATACATCACCAAAAAATGAAATACCCAAAGCTTTTTAATAAGGTGTACGTACTTTGTTCTTCGATAATTTATATTATTAAAAAAAATACGCTGCATGTACCTACGTGTCATAGGTCCTATTGCAGCCTCGTCTTAAACAATATAAAAATGCGCTTATTACCAACATATTTTATTAAAACTGGGTTAATTACTTACATTCCTCAATTCGACTTGCTCATGTAAATAACGAAGGAAAAGTTGGTACATTAAATATTCTATTATAAACATTAATTCTAAACTTTAGAATGAACAATACAAGTTGACCACAAGACGTCTCTATTGTTAGACACATCCTACATTACGCCTCTCTATTAAAACAATGGCACATTCGTGTATATTCAAATTAATTATGGCATGTAGTAAACATTTCAATAAAACAACCAGTCGAATACGAAACAAAAGATTTGGTAAGCGATTACATATTCAAGTACGTGGTGGGCCCGCTACTCCAAATACTGTCATTAATTTGTACAAACATATGTAAGTTATATCGAACATACAAGCTGGATGTGGCAATGGATTAATGAAAAAGGGATTTTGTTTCAAATAAAATTTATTTAATTACGCTTGTTCTTTCTCTTATCCCACAGGTCACATAATGTATGTTCGATGCTCTATGATTTTGTAACGTAGAAACAAGAATGTTGTAAGTTTAAAGCGTGTATCAAAAAGTATGTTTGTATCATATCTCCTTAATATTCTTCAATAAATACATTCGCTCACCCCACATTTACAGATAAGTCTTGCGTCTTGGGCTTTAGAAACTACTAGAGACTTTTTTTGTCTCACAACACCCAGACCGGTATCAAATACCAGTGGATCTCACAATATATTTTTTCAGGGCCCTCTCGTGTGCTTAAACCAGTGAAAGTGTGCAGAATATTTTTTTTTTACTTTTAGGTGAACTTAGAAGCTCGTAAGAATATAATATAAGCTTAAAAAACTTCTATTTTTAAGCTTATATTACAAGTTTTCAAATTTACAGTCTGAGTTTATGAAATAATACAGTGGTAGTCTTATCAGATAACATAAATTGGGAAGACGTACATAACGAATAATTGGTGTAAAAATAAAATCTATATTCATATCCAGTAGGTGTTAAGCGCTGGGTCTTTGTCCCAACATTCTCTTGCGTAACCAATCCCGTAGAAGACAGACGGGGCAGGAATTGTCGTCAGAGCCTGCGCTTGACACCTTCAATTTTCACCTGCTGGTAGGGCGTGCAGGGAGAACACTTCATTTGCTTATTGCGCAACTCGCTGACATTTCAACCCCATTCGTTGAAAGTATGGCAATTATACATCTTTGTGATAAAAGGTTCTCTATAAATACCAGCGTGAATGGTTTGTACAGATTTTATGCAATTAATTGCAGTTGACACATGGTCAAATTATACACTTCGTTTATTGTTAAAGGCCGTATCCTCTTTAAACACATATTAGAACTAACATTTAATAGCTTTTCTATGTAATTATAGTGGAGCATTTTTTGTCTTTCTGTAGACTGTTTTATTTTCTGAGTCGGACGAAGAGCTGTGGCTCTCTAGTGGTAACCGTTAATTATCGTTTATAGACTTTGGCAATGACATTAACAGTGAAGCTGTTACCTCTCCTGTAATGATTATCATTTTAAGCCACGCATAAAGAAATATTATAACACTGAGGAACACCGAAGCAGAGAGTTAATTCCAGAGCTTGCACGTAGGTGTTAGCAAACATAATGTCTCAACTTATGTACCTAATATGGATGAATTTCACTGCAATGACGACATTCAGACGTCCGTACGTCACGCAGACTGGTTGGAGCGATTTGGGGAATAGCGTTTATTTACAAGCAACTTATTAGTATTCACGACTGCATTAGTAGTCGCCATGGTCGATGGACAGCACACTAATCTTTTGTTAAAATGCTGTCAGCTGCCTTACAACTTGCAAATCGTGTTTGAGTCATTCTTACCTATAAGATGTTTGTAGAATTGCGCATCACTTACTTTGTAACTTGAAAATCCATATTTAACTAATATTTTCCTAAATAATTGATATACCCGATCAAGATTGCGACCGAAAACGTAGCCAGGTGGCAGTTTTAGTGATTACAGACACAATGCAATTAAAAATTTCGCAAAAAAAAAAATAGACAACTTTATTTTGTATTTTTTTACTTATCGTCGTATTTGAGTAATAAATACATAGTTTACCTCAAATAATGATGCAAACCTCTTTATTTTTCAACACTCAATGGTACGTAATGGTTTAAATTATTATTTTCGCAAAAACTAGGTTTTTACCACCCAAACAAGATGATTTTTAAAAATTCTAAAAAAATATCTGTCGCTGTTTTAGTGAAATTTTTATTTGCATCGTGTCTGTAACCACTAAAACTACCACCTGGCTTCGTTTTCGGTCGCAGTCTTGAGATACCCTGTATAATGATTAACAATTAATAAGATATTTTTTGTATTACTTCGAAGGGAGGTAGAAGAATTTTTAATAGATATTATATTTTGACTCCATATATTTTTTTATTTACATTCCTCTCCTTCCTACGTGAAATGGGACAGCATTTGAAAGGTTTCTTCAGAGTTGGCACCTAAGTACTTTTGTTTACTAAAGAGTGTGCCACGTGGTTTCTTCTCGATAAATACTCACATGTTAGTTCGTTTGTAGTGTATGTGAAATTTTAAAATTAAATTTAAATCCAT
This sequence comes from Deilephila elpenor, assembly GCA_949752805.1. NCBI lineage: Eukaryota > Metazoa > Arthropoda > Insecta > Lepidoptera > Sphingidae > Deilephila > Deilephila elpenor. Next base: position 6,931,409 of record OX457107.1, on the reverse strand, counting down.
GCACAATATTTTAAATGTTCTATTAGTATGGTTTTGATCTTGTGCATAATATACTGTGTAGTTGTTTGGTATTTCTAAAACAATATTTAAATCATATACGCCACTTTTAATTTTAAACTTAATGTCACTTATGTTAACTTCAATTCAATTTAGACGCCCCGTTAGAGGTTAGTTATAGTGCTAACTTACAATAAGCAGGAAACTTTGATATTCTACCAATCATTGTTCTACTTCTGACTCAAAATATTTACATCTTCTGCTTATTTTTTTTTATTTATTTATTCATCATTATTTCCTACATCCCGACCCCTCGGTCCTCATGTTGTCAAAAATACTTACTATTTCCAGGATTACGTTCAAGTTATTCCGTTCATCATTATAACAGGTTTTCCATCATTACGTACAATTGTCACTATTATATGTGAATATCCCTCCAATTTTCAAACATAACCGATCTTCATCATGTATTATATTTATGTATTTTCAAATATGTCCCACTGAAGGGAACTCTAGGGGAGGGGTAAAGACATGAAGTCCACCACGCTGGACTCATGCCGATTAACGGACTTTACATATCCTATTCATATTATATGCTAATTGCTGTGATATGGAGATTTCCTCACGATGTTTTCCTTCACCGTTATAGTGCGTGGTGATTGGCTCTCAATACACATAACTCCGTAAAGTCAGAAGTTTTCGCTGGGATTTGAATTTAAATTGGTTTATTAGGTGCAGTCTGGAAATCGGTAGCATTTTAAAGCTTCAGATATACTATATTTCAACCTTCAAACGCTTTTCTGCCACTGGAAAGTTTGAAACAAGTGTGTTTTGGCCTGAACAAAGCACGCGTTGACGCAATAGGCTGTAGCTTGTACTACTCAAGGGGACCCGTGTATAGAAACTTTCATGGACTGTTTGTCGCCAACATTATTGACACGTTTTACGTATTAACTATTGTGCTCTCCGAGCGAAACTAAATTTGAGTACACAACTTTAAAAGAACTCTAGATGTTTCTTTAACATTCACTTTTTATTTATTTTTATGATCTTCATGCACTAGCGTTGTTTGTGTATGCCGCGCTTGAATATGGCCGAAAAATTTAGCTTTTCACTTTTTGATCTATAAACTGTCTACCCTTATAAAAATGTGTTCGATCCTGTGTAAAGTTTGGTTTCTATATAGAATAAATTGCAAGAATAGTGTATTTTATTTTTATATAAACCTAGTCAATATAAATTACTTATTAGCAATTTCTTAAAACAGTCCTGTTGGCAAAAGGCGTACTCTGTAATTTGCTTTGAATGCTGCTAGCCCAAATGACACAGCTAAACTATTATTTATCCTTTTCCTTTCGTCCTTATCTATAATTTTCTTTTACCATGTCAGCCAAGACTTGCGTCCTATAAGCTTCTGAATAAATCCTATTCCACACATCTAAAAACAAAGAAGTCTTACAACAGAAAAAAAATTAAGCGTATTCTACAACACTTCAACTTGTACAAATTGTTTAATTAAAAAAAAATATATATGTTGCTTGATATTTGCACTTGTTATTTCCTCATAAATTGGAAAATTTTAACGCTTATACCTAATTATAAATGACATTTAAAAGCTACGGCCAATATAAGTGCTCAGCAAAATTTATATTGCCATGATACTTAATGTAATACGCCTCTGTTTACTGCAGTAAGCGTATTTATAGGTACATAAACCGTGGGTAAATAATACATTAATATGAAAACTTAGGATTTTACTCAATAAAGTACCCAAATATAGACTGCTTTTAACTTTGCTTATAGCTCGAAATACCTACCTATTTATGTGTTATATCTTTGTATATAAATATTATAATAACATTCAATTAATGTTATAGGCACGTAACCGTGTTAATTGAATAGTAATAAATAAAGAAAAAATGTACATATTATAATAAAATAATCTCTTATGAAAAATTAAGAATGTGTTAGAGTTAAATATGAATACGAGTATGATAAAATATCAATTATTCATTCAAACATTTGGTCAATTTACCGTCTATTTTACGAAAAAACGCGTCACTTCGAGTTTGTTAGTCACTTTATCGTCTTGATATAAAAAATATACATAAGTATATTATGCGCACTTGTGTGAGTTCAGGCCCCCACAAATGCGCATAAGTATTTTTTTCTATTTCATTTCTTGTAAATCTTGCTCCATGTTTCCGTTAAGTATTTCCTGATAGAAAATACTTGACCACATCACTATATTTTCGGCAACATTATTTTATTAAACGGGTTTAAACTCCCGTCCGTCCCGTCCCGTCGACTATCATAACAAAAACTTGATATCCTATTGAGTAGCGACTAGCGACATAGTGTATAAATAATATTTTCATCAATTCAAGAATAGCTATAGTCACAGTTGCATATGGCCACAATAATTTTAATTTTATTATGTAGGTACATATAAAGGAAGTTTCTATTTACCAAATAGTCAATAAATGGTGTGACAGTGTGTTAACTCTATTTTTACTGGTAGGTTTTTTATGTGTGAGAGGCCGACTGGGTATGTACCATCGAAATGTCTATCTCTCCCGCCAAACAGCAGTGTAAATGCACTGTTGTGTTCCGGTCTGAACGACTCTGTCAATGGATGGCAGGCTCAGTAATTCTACTGAGCATTACTTTGTAATACATGGTGGTGTTTGGTTTTCCTACTGTCCATGTGGGGTCGTATCGCTTACCAACAGACGAATGGCATGCTCAACTCGCTATTCATTCCAATAAAAAAATGAAATCAAGTGCAGAACTGGTGTTGAAATATACTTTTATTAAATTAAATTATCTTGAGTAAATTGTAACATATTACTATATAATGAAATGAATAAACACAAAACCAAAAGCTTTTTCTTTTCAAAACATTCCATATTTCCACTTATTTACTCTCTCAAATGATGTTAAAACGTGTTTTCCTACTTAAACGAATATGTAATGTGGGCGCACTCACGTGAGCAATATCAATTTTATACATAATTATTCCAATGCAAGCTATGTTGGCACGTGTTCAGTGTTACCCTCAGCCGTCACAAACTCTTTATTATGTCAGGGTCCTTATTCTAATGTCTACGGTTAATTTATTTGTAAAATCGGTATTATTTCGCTACGCAGCAGCTTGTCTGTGCCCCTGGAATGTTAGAATCCATGAGAAGCGGTAGCCGCCTGCCATCAGGTGGGCCGCACGTCTGCCTACAACGGCAATAAAAAAAACGACAATAAATCAAATTACTTCATGTCCAAACAAATCTCTATTGCCGAAGTCTTAAATTAGACCTTCTCATGACAGCCAGCAAGTTTCTTCTTCTGTCAACAAAGTAAGTAGCCTAGGACGGAATTGACAGTAGTTCCAGAGCAGCATTGTATCGAAAAATCTCTCTTCTATCTACAATTGATAGCCTCCATGGCGCAGTTGGTTAGACGTCGGCTGTGAAACAAGTCGCCGCGGGTTCGATCCCCGCACAGTAGAGACCCACAAGTATTTGTCTCGAGTGTGTGTGTGAGACCTAAAAGTCTCTCGTAGTTTTGGATACCACGATACAAGACTTAATTGACTTTAATGTGGGGTCAGGACTATACATATGTGACTGTTGGGTGTATTTATTTAATTACCAGAGATTTTTTACATATCGCTGTGGTATGCAAATTTCCTTCATCATTATAGAGTACGGTGATTTACTATCAATACACACATGACTCTGATAAGTAAGAGCTGTGCCCTGAGATCTGAACCCGCTACCGTGAACATGTTGGTATTTTGTATTATTTTTAAAGAATTTGTATCTCGTAAGAGACTAACTTTAAAACATGTTAATGAATAAATAACTTTGAAAATGGCATATTTGGTAGGTTATTATTATTATTGTTAGGAGATAATTTTATTTTTAGTATATTGCTTGATCCAATTTTATTACAGCAGACAATATACATTGACATCATATTTTATTTATACGTAGAAAAATATGATTTACAAATATTTCAGCACCCTAATAGTATAATAGTAAGGTCAATTTTAATCAAGATTTTTAATTACTACGATAGCACAGTGGCTTTTAAGTTAAAGACGTTACGAGTAGAATCTATTTTTCTACTTATCTGAGTAAATACCGATATATTGGTCATTATCATAATTGGGTATTTTACAATCAAATTAAACAAAGAATTTTGTAAATCCATTCACAATTAAACAATTTAGAAACGTTTAAAATCTTGTAGTGGGAGTAAAAGAAAAGGGATGCAAAACTAAACTGGTGACGTCACTAGGCCTGATATGCATTGCAGTGTGCGGGTGTAAAAGAGACGGTGAGATATCCCCACTAAGCTACCAATCTTTTACTTGAAATACTAATATGTGCCTCATGTTACAAGCTACTTTGATACTGTTTTGACAGAAATGTTTTATTTTAATAGTATTTGTGTTTGTATGCAAAATAATAGAAAAAGTCGATCATAGTAAAATACCCTTTTGCTTGAACCTACGCAAGATATCTAAAAAAAATAATACTCATTTGGATATCGTAGCTGTAGCATTAATCATGCGACATTTGACTCATTGCCATTAGAAATAGGTATCGAAAATAAATTTCGTGCAATTTGAAAATAGTTCCTTACACGGCCTTCGCCGTTGTAGAGTGTGACGTAGGTAAATTTAGCTCATAACAATTACGGCTATTGGCTATACCCTATTGAATTTCAGCAATGCTATTATGCGTACGCTTGTAATAACAGCATAATACGAAATTTTCAAAGAGATCTTACAAATACAGGGTGATTTAAAGTTCGTAATAGAAGGCTGTTTACATTGCGTTTAAAGCATTGGGCTCAATAACTAATTACGGAATTTTATGCCCATTAATACGTACAGCATTGTTCTGTCAAAAGGTGAATGTGTTCACAAAGGGTTAATAAAAGTCAGCGTGGGTTAAACCTAACAATTATATTGTGTTACAGTGTATTACACTATTATACAACACAATGCTAATTATACGGAGAGGGAATTTTACATAACTTTCATATGACTTAATGGGATTCAATAAACTGTATAGAATTTTCATTCATTGAGCACACAATCGGTAATATCCTTAACCCTTACTGACCCGAAGTAGTTCGTTTCAAAGGAGCTAAAATCGTCCATTGTTAGTTTTTAGTAAAAATATTCAATTGTGCTTTGCTATGTGAGGCTAAGTGAGGCTGCGTAGGTTCTTATAATCTTTTTGATGGTGGGTGGTGGAGGTAAAACCCTCTACCAAGTATAACTATTGATCCCTTAATATTTTTGACATAAATCTTTTTCACTAATATATTAAAATTTGGCCTACACTACGTTATTTCTCGTAGCAGTAACTTAACAAACTATAACTCAATATAAAGCATTATTTGCATCGTTAAAGGTCTGGTCAAAAAGAGTACAAGAAGGGACAGAAACCCATATATTACAACTGGTGACGCGTCAGCGTTGCGTTATAAAATGGATATGAAGGGAGTATGTCGAATTACCGTAATTAAACAGCTGTTAACTTACACTAATAATATTTATTGCACGTTCCATAATTCCAATACATATGACATACTCAATACTGATCCTTAGCGGACGTAGTAAGAGTACGGCGAGGCGTATGTGTATGCGGAGTAGGCGAGCGGCGAGTACGCGGAGTAGGCTGAATAGGCGACGGGCGCGGTGTACGCAGCTGCCACCGGCGCGGTGTAGGATGCCAGGGGGTACTCAACCACCAGCGGCTTGGCTGACGCGAAGGCCAGGATAGCGGCGAACAGCAACTGAAAAAGTTTAATAAGTCGAAGGGTCTTATTGGCCTGTTCAGGGTTCGATTCCTAACTTGGGCAAATCGCTAATATCTTCCAAAAGTATACTCAGAAGAAGTTAACTTTGAGGCTTGGAAATCGTACACTGTGCCTACCATTTCATAGCCAAAGACTTTCGCCATTACATTAATTAGGTCACAAACAAATGCCAGTATTTATATGTAGTTTACAAGTAATTTATAACTTATTTCAAGAGGACTGAAAATCGCAAATTGATGAACAATTTTAAATAATACTTACGTATTTGAACATGTTTGTTTGTTGGTTGTTGTGTGAACACACTGTGTACTATGCATGTCCAGCAAACGTATCTTCTTTTTATACAAGCGGTCAGTTGCCCAATGTTTTCATATGGTAGTACTACCGGATAATTAGAAAAATATCCTGTTCGTACCCCATTACGCATTATGGTCACGTTCGACCTTCAAACGTGGCATTGCTCGTAAAAATATTACTAGATCAAGGATTCACATCCGGATTTCGTTTTATTCACTTTAAAACGCAAATGTCACCTTTTTATGTGGAAAGATCGCTCGCTTAGTATTTGAGTGTGCGAATTCATAGTCTTATTTGAGTTAGACACGACATTCCTTGTTTTAATGTTATCTATGACATTATTTGGCTTTATTTTTTTGCTGAATACGGGATAGTAGTTCAAATAGAATATACAAGTGGTTTTATTTTGCTTAATTTTCATGGAGAAAAATTGGCCACGTCGCCTCGGGCGCCATAGATAGTTGCCATAGATTGAAAGTAGAAATCATATCAACCATAGTTTATGTAAAAGTAGATAAACTTCAGTTCCTCAGTGAAAGACATGCGAGATCCCTCAGATCATCAGAAAATCTTAAGTTGTATATACCAAACCACACCACAGTATTCTTAGACAAATCTTTCTCTGTTCAAGCAGCCAGGTTGTGGAATGCCTTACCTCAAAATATTAGACTTGCTAATTCACTTAACATTTTTAAAGCACGAGTCAAAGATCACTACTTATCCCTTCTTAATTAAAAGAACATGTTTTATTTATATTATATTATTATATTATCTTGTATTTCTTAGTATATATGTAGGTGGTGTATGTATATTATGTAACTTATGCTTAAATTGTCTGTTATATTGTATATTAGTATATGTATGTATGTATGTATATGTATGTGTGTATGTATGTATATGTATATATATAAATGTATTATTTTTGTTAATGTACTCTTGTTGCACGTCAAGCCCAATTTTTCAATCCAACAATTCCAGTTCATCCAAAGGTTGCCAGGAAGAAATCGCTCAATGCGATATGGTCACCGATTGTACTATTTAATTTTTTATTTGTATCACATTCCTTTGTAACTTGTTATGTACAATAAAGAGTATAAATAAATAAATAAACTGTAGGTAAATAGCTTTTCTATATATTTATAGAAATAAGGTTAAACCTATATACTATAACTGAAGAGGTTGAACGAGATAAATTAAGTCCCTTTTACACGGGTCCAGTTTCTCGCGGCGAGAATCGTATGCGATTATTGTATGACATAACTGTCATAGATTATCGTGTTCTGACAAATGTTTACACGATGCAACTTTTTTGTATCCTTACGAAAATCGCATCTTCGAGGCGAGAAACTCTCCCCGTGTAAATGAGGCTTTAAGGTAGCTCTATCAATTTATAGTAATATGAAAGTACTAATTTAACATAAAGACAATAAAACAACCATATATGTACACAAAATTATATCTTTAATACAATTCAATCTTTCAATGGTGGTTACATTACAGCTTATCTTTACATATTTTCGTTTCTTCAAACCAGGACTATGTTTTTGGAAGTCAAAGGCACCTGTACCACGGTTCGTCTCGAGACGACCGGCCGTATTTCATGCACATGCTTGTGAACGTGCGCCGACATCACGAAACCCATCAAAAACACCAACAACAACTGAAAACGAGGTTTATTTTTAAAATTCTTAACTTTCGTGCTATTTTTGTACGTTATTGTCTACAAAGCACATTTCTGCCGCAGGCATTTGTTTAGCTTCCGGCGGACGGTGATTTCGAAACACATTATGTATGTATTTATTGTACCAACACCAGGATTTTAAAATATGATGAATACTGAATACATAAAAAAAAATCAAATGAAAATGTTTTTTTAAACGGGAAATGTGAAGTGGTCACACACGTGATGGTAAGCCCATATCATCAATATAGATTATCAGGTAACGATAAACAATCAAATATTCTTCGCTACTTGACGCATCTACGCCGAACAGCAAGATTTCATCCCTAAAACAGTATTGAATTTAAAATATCCTTATATTCCAATATAGCTATACGTTCATGAGAATCCTCGCCCCCTAGCACATCGTGGGACGGAAGTGTGAAGACGGAATGTGAGTGTTCTGGTAGCACCTTTGTCTACCTCTTCTGGGAAAAAGGCGTGAGGTTATGTATGTATGTAAGTCCATGAGAAGACCACTGCTGAATCACCAGACCTTAGGAATCCAAAGTGGCGTGCATTCTACCCACTTCCAAAATATGATTGCGGGATGTGCAACGTGTATTGTATATAACATAGCCTTTTCCGTACCTACGTTATAATACGTACGAATAAAAATACCAAGTCACTGATACGATGAATTCATAGAAATGCATAAAAATATTAGCTAAAAAGTTCTCAAAATAGATTGAATTATTCTTTTTATATTAATATTCTACAATAATTTCTAGTTCCAGACTGTATTTAAAACCTGGAGTTCAACAAATCCATTACTTATAATAAACCTCTTTCTATCAATTTGGAAGCGTTTGAACTCATTCTTTCCTGGAGTCTTCAAACGGCCACCTTGGTACTGCATAATGAACACAAACATTTAAGCACGAATTATTATACATATCGTATATTCCCGGCAATGGCCAAAAAAACAACAAGTATTTTCTAGATTAGAATGTAAAAGTAAAACTAGCACTCACCGCTCTGAAGAGTAACATTGTTTTAAAATGAAGACTTATTCACAATTCCTAGGTTTTTATACAGATGCTTAATCTTAGAAGGTAATTAATAAATAGGCGTGGAGTTATAACCGGTTTAATTAATTTATCGCCTTCATCGTGGCAGCGATATCGTTTTAATTACTAGCCCGTCTATTAGTAAATGAAACGTTTGTGTTTCAGTGAATTATTAACTCTTGAGCTAATCGAAGATGCATTCATCGGTTGATCAAGGCGGCAAGGGTGGCGTCATACATATGAAATCTTAGTACCGCATTCTGATGGGTATGGTTGAAAACTACAATTTGCATTTGTATCGGCCTATATATACGTCTCACTGCAGGGCACGGACCTCCTCTACAATCGAGAGTACGATTGAAAGGGGTTAGGCCATATAAAAATCTACAACAGTATTATAAAAACGAGAATATCCTTATTTTCACAAATACATTTTTTTGTTGCCGGGCCGAATTATTTGGAACTTGCTATTAATGGAAGTGGATTGACGCTAAGTTAATTTTAGCCGGCCGAAACTAGGCCACGCCGCTTCTAGTGAAAAAACTTCAGATATTTAAAAATAGCCACAAACAAAAGCTGTACAATAAAAACCACGGGCTGTATAAATTATAGGAACGGAACACTTATTGCGCCTTCGTCGCTGTATGTTGAGAGCCGGTTGTGAAACGAACGTGTTCGATCCCCGCTGAATGGCAAATATTTTAATCCAAGAAATTTATTTCGGGTCTGTTACACTATATATTAACACCAAAAACATGTGTGTGCATTTTTTAATGCACACATTTATTGACTGCAGAATATGACTGGATGCAGGTCGATAAGGGTATCCTTAGAGCAATCAAGGATGGAGATGATGATAATGAAGCATCGTATATAAATTATATACAGGGTATATCAAGACCGCGACCGAAAACGAGGCCAGCAGGTAGTATTAGTGATATCAAACACAATGCAAGTAAAAATTTTACAAAAAAAATCGTCATTTTTTTTTTTGTTATTTTTTACATATCGTCGTATTTGAGTGATTAAACATAGTTTTTCTAAAATAATGACGTACATCGCTTAATTTTTAAACACGCAATCGTACGTAAGGGTTTAAATTACTATTTTTGCATAAATTAGGTATTTACCCCGCAAAAACGATGATTTTTAAAAATTAGTAAAAAAAAAAATTCGTCGCTTATTTTGCAAAATTTTTTGTTGTATTGTGTCTGTAGCCGCTAAAACTACCACCTGGCTTCGTTTTCGGTCGCGGTCTTGATATACCCTGTAAAGTCAGCCTGTCGCCGTCCACTGCTGGACGTAGGCCTCCCCAGGTAAGCGCCAACCATCACGGTCTTGAGCAGTCCTCATCCATCCGTTACTCGCCACCTTTGCAAATAAATTATAAATATAAAGAATAATAATAATTTCTATATAAATTATAATGTTGTCTAAATATATAAAGTCGATTCTGTAAAATGTAAGTCAATATTCACCGCAATATTCAACAATTATTTAGCTTTTATTCTAGTCAAACGATGTCAGAACAATGCTTTAACAGTTATTGTCTATCGTAAGATGTTTACTTTTGAAAAGAAATTGGATAAACAATGATTAATGGTAGATTTTTTCCGTTCGATTAGATTGGCATTAACATAAACAAATCAGCATAAGATGAATCGATTACACAAATCAATTATCCTCAATTCCTCAATCGAACATTGGCAATGTCCAAGTTTTGGTGGACACTGCTGCTTAGTATGCCGAATGGGCTCCGCAAGGCTTTCATCATTGCCAGCACGATACTAATGCAAACGTATAAAACGAACTGACAAGCGCAGAGGATATCACACAACTCCTCTCGTTTCAATCGAAACTTATACAAAAACAAACAAAATGTTCAAACTGGTGAGTTGGGAATTTTACATGGTTTAATACTAACGTTTTCGAGTTATAAAGTTAACATGTCAGATTCAGAAATTGAATTTGATATTTTACTTTTCGGCCTAAATTTTGGATGCTGAAAAAAAGTATTATTTGTTAACCTCCTTACATAATTGAAAAAGTAACATATTTTGGCGTATGAATAAATAATTGTAATATCAAAATGGACTCTTCTTAATTAAAAAAAGGCCTTAGTTTATTCTGTTCATTATAAACAATTAACGTAATTATAGTGGCCTTATGGTAGTGGACCAGACGCGGCTGCCAAAATGTTCACAGTGGTCGTGGCTCCAAATCTCACGGCAGAGTTCTGACATTTCTTTGTGAAGGAAAACATCGTGAAGAAATCGCACACCATAGCGATTCGGAAGAATTGCTATGGAATCAAAAAGTCCGCCAACTCGCACTTAGGCCAGCGTGTTGGACTATACAGCTGAACCCCTCTCAATCGAACTCTCGAACCGTGCCCTGCAAAGGGATGTATATGGGCTGATATATACGAGTTAAACCTATGAAGTTTTTATTTTCAATTTCGGTGCGATGCTAACAAACAATTTTTTTTCACAGTTCATCTTCGCCTGCTTCCTCGCTGTGGCTGCGGCCAAGCCCGGCGTGCTGGTCGGCGGCTACGCGGCGCCCATCGCGGCGGCGTACACCGCGCCGGTGGCAGCTGCGTACACCGCGCCGCTCGCCTACTCCGCCTACACCGCGCCCGTCGCTGCCTACTCCGCGTACACATACGCCTCGCCGTACTCTTACTACCTGCGCCGTTAAGTTTAAATTGCCATAATCAACGAAACACCACCTGATTTAAAAAAAACAATATTTTTCAAAATGTGCTAAACCGTTATCTCTTTTCTACATATTTTATATCTATCAGCATCTTAGTGAAATGTTCTAGTGCGCCATAAAAGGCGAAATGGTCGTAAACTGTTTCTCCTTAAATCTACCCTGTACATATATTCTTCGCGAGAATAAGGTGAAAATATTTCCATAAGTCTTATAGATGTTTATATTTTTGCTTTATTATTATTGTTATCGTTAATGATCGATGTTATCGATGATGAATCGATGGTAAATTAATGTTTTATTTATATCTAAGTACTACGAATAGTTTGTTTTGTTAAGTTATTGTTTAAATTCAACCTGATCTGTTTCCAGTCATCGTTATGATGAAATAAACAATGATAATAACTATGGTTTATGATTTTATAACCTTTCCTTTAGATTTGAATCTAGATCTACTTTTATTCTTGCCAAGTAGGTAACTAAATATGTAGTTTACTATTCTTGCTAAGCAGGTACTTAGGTAAACAGGTAGGTACTTGAGATCATAACTTTTTATGTCATTTCCATGCTTCAAGCATCCAGAATATAAATGCACGTTTAAAATGCCATGTTATCTGCAACAAGATGGTTAATATTAAAGTAAAACTAAGAGCATGAATGTTTTTTCAAGAGCAGTTTGCAGTCAGGCGTATCACCATGAAAAACCTATTTAATTATTCTAAGAATTATTCAATATTCGAAGTCAATTACTAATTATTAAAGTTCTAAGTATATTAAATTATCTTTCTAATAATATTGTTATTATCGGGTCTAAATTCCAAAATTAAATAAAGAGCGAAATTGAAATCTCGACGCGTCGAAGACTACTATGGTATTGACAGCTGGACAGTTATATTTAGTTACTTTAGTAACTGGGCACCATATGCGTGCATTTGAAATAATTTACATCAATAAACAATAAAAATACACCCTACAGTCACACAGTCTTGTTATAGTTCTAAACATTTGTCTCGATACTCGGATATTGAACCTGAGGCTCTCGTTTCACTGTCGGCCTCTTAACTAACTGTGCCATCGAAGTTGTTGAAATTTTCATTTTTTTACAATCCATCCAAATGTTATCTGAGATAAAATCGCTGATAACGAAAACAGTAGTTTTCTACTTTATACGTATACGTATAACTTATAAGTACCTTTTATATTATTGCATAGATCCTGTAAATGAGCAAACAAATCATCTGTTGGTAAGTGTTCACTGCATCCCATAAACATTATCATGAAAGTGTTGCCGGCCCATTAAATAGGGAAGATAAAGTGAAGATCAATAAGTAAATATATGCCTCCAATTACCAAAACACTGCTTAAAATCACAAGACCAGTTATCATAAATCGCGAACTTAGCCTCAAAATAAAATACTCGAATAAAAACAAATGTGTTAATTGGACCAGTTTGAAGGCAATTTTTTTTTTACGATTATTACATACACACGTAGTATTTAGCACATATAGTTTATGATGGATAATAGATTTTCCAATTTAATTTATTTCTTAATTGGGGCGCGGTATGGGGCCACCTGTACACGTGTAAATGTTGAACAAAGAGCTTCTCCATCCATTTCTACGAATAATTCGATAATTCTATCGAGCCGTTATATAATATTACTTTCCATGGAAAACATCTTCTCAACTTTCACACATTGTATTCACTTGTGAGTATTTAAGTCATGTTTACGCTAAATTTGAAAAACACAAACAAAACTAAAATTTTTTGTGGATATTTCCTGTAAAAAATTTTTAGATAAGCGAAATATCACCAAAAAATAAAACATTCTTAAAATGTAAATCGCTTTATTGTCAACCTAAGTAACCGACAGGTAGGCCTAAGTTATTGGAAAACCCAGCGATTGGTCCATCCGATGGTTGCGGATAAGGATATCCAGGTCCTCCATATCCATAGCGGGGACCAACAACATTCATTGATGGCACTCCACCAAGGCCCCCGTAAGATAGTCCACTGGGTCCCAGACCTGAGCCACGTGGTATAAAAGGCACTACATGAGCAAATGCACTTGCCAATAGTAGGAACAATGAAATCTGAAACTAGAAAACAGGTTTAATAAAAATAAAAAATATGCGAAAAGGGATTCAAATTAAATGTATACTTTAATTATTTTGTTTTTAATTGATTTTCTTAGTTAAATCATATCTTGTATTTGTACTTGTATCAGCCCGTATACATCCCACTGCTGGGCACGAGCCTACTCTTCAATCGAGAGAATCAATTGAGAGTGATTAGACCATAATATAGTCCACCACGCTGGCCTAGTGCGGGTTGGCGGACTGATATACCGTAGAAATTCTTTAAAATCACTACGGTATGCAGGTTTCCTCACAATGCTTTCCTTCACCGTTAAAAAAAACATATCAAATGTTATAAAATAAGGTGGATATTTTAGTTTCAATGCAGGATATTTTTTAAATTTGCCAATTGAATATGAAACATTGCATCAACGCAAATGATACCCGTTGAAGTCTATTCTTAGAGCATAAAAAATGTTACTCAACAATGCTCTATATAAACGAAATCGTAAATCTGCACGGAAAGCCCGTTGCAGCGGTCAAGGTTGCGAATAAAAGATAATTTCATTGCGCGCGAGTGCAAGAATGTTTGATTATCAAGTGACACATCTTTTGTTGAGGCGGCCATCTATGGTCCGGTTTTCTACGTGTCGCAAGCTGCATATTAAGGTTTGTTTTTGTTGTCACTACTTTTATTAGGTTGTAGGCTTTTTTAACACGTAGGGCCTAACCCCTCTTAATCGTAATTTCTATTGTAGAGCAGGCCTGTGCCTCTGTGGGGACGTATTTAGGCTAATGCAGATACATAATATATAGACAGCCTTTTTGCGTTACTTTGTTACACACACATACATTATAATCGAGATTAATACGAAATTTATTGCTCACTTTAATCAAAAATTTATAATACTAAAATAAATGTTTGATTGAAGGACCTTTGATGATACAAATCAAAGTGAGTTGAATGTTTTAAATTAAATAAAATAAAAAAAAAATTAAAATACAGAGTTGCTTACCACTCCAAACATTTTAGTGATATTTTTAAGAGAGCAAATGTACAAGTGAACTACGCGAATTAGAAAGTTCATACCTCTAGTTTGTTCCTATTAATATAGTAGTTATCACATCACCATAGCTAAGTGTCAATTAGTCGTAGTTTGCTTAGCAAATTACTCTACATGCGATTACAATGATTAATATCCAGGAACTATAAGTTCCTTCATATTAACGTATGTTCTCGGTACAGTTGAGAGGCCTGTTGTTACTGTGGCTTTGATCACCTCTTCGAATTTTCATTACTTTTAATATATTATGTAAATAATAATAAATAAATGCATTTAACTGTCAGTTCTGACCTAAATTATAAATATATAGTTCTCGTGTCGTTGATATCAAGAACTATGAGACTTTCTTACAAATCCCAAACCTGAAACAAATGAAAAATTTGTGCCCGATATGACGATACGCTCGCCGCCTATCACATCATGGGACGGAACTGACAAGGCGAAATGTAGGTGTCCTGGTGGCGCCTGTGTTTACCCTATCCCTTCTGGGATAAAGGCGTGAGATTATCTATGTATGTATGTAACAAATGCTTGTGGGCCTCTAAAATATATGTAAAGTCAAGAAAATTAACAAACGATTTTTGTAGTCGTCGCTCCTAATTTATTCATAAGCATACGTCTTGACAGCTGTTGAGCAAGAAGTTAAGTGGCCTTATTCTACAGGAAAATTTAGTGCAGGTCAAACCTCGATGAATTGAACTGACCTCAGAAAGGCTAGAGGAAGCTACTACACACACCTGTCACATTACCATAAGAAATTAAATGTATTGACGGCCTCCGAGCCGCAGTTAATTAAGAAATGTGGAATTTGGGTTTGATCCCCTCACTGAGGGAAATGTTTTTGTAACAAGCATTTGTTTCAGGCATAGATGTTTATGAGAACAATTATTAAAGTAGTGTCTGGGGCCTCGATACAAGATTTGTATAATAGTCTGGGGCCAGGACTAGTACGTGACTTTTGTAATATTTTATTATGAAAATAGTAATTTTTCATTGATGGACGAAGGAGATTTTTCTATTGTAAATTAATACTAAAGTAAGAACAATGCGAGCGTAGAAGTACTTGTGGTCTATATGAGAATATAAATACAAATATTGAGAGGCATGGATCAGGTGTTTATCATATCCTAATCACTCTATCTCTATATCTTAAACCAAATAAACAACTCTATCTATAAAATAAGTAAAAAATCGCCTTACGCAATAAATTATTCACGTGTAGACGTTAATATCAATTCATTCAACTATACTTTTAAATGAAATGACGCATTTCGTAGTACAACAGCTACTAAGGATTGATTGAATCGAACCCACGAGCCAGTAATTAGCAACTATTGAAATGAAAATTGGAATTCACGGAGTCGGGAGTCACGTGCTTCGAGTTTTATTGCGACCCACGCATCAGATACAAATTGCGATTCTGTGACGTCGAAATAATGAATATTAAAATATTTCAAGTGTCAATCAACATTTGTTATCGAACACTCCGATTCAAATAAAGTAAAAAAAATTAAGACGAGTGAGAGCGCTTTTCACAAGCATGTGCATTATTACAACGTCATTATTATCGTCTATATGTGAATTTTTGTTTAAATATTATAAATAATAATAAATACACCCAACAGTCACATACCTACCCAATACTCCTGGCCCCACAATAAGATCAATTAAGTCTTGCGTCGTAGGTATCAGGAACTATGACAGACTTTTCGTGCTCCCTAACACCCAGACCCAAGACCAATATTTGTCGGCTTCACAAACATTTGTCTCGGTGCGGGGATAGAATCCGATGATTAAGTGTAGGTACACTGCATTGTAACTTTTAGAAGCATGTACTCTATATATTTAATTTCGAAGAAAAGATATTTATTTATATTTAACCTACAGTGTCATAAACATGAGATAACGAATTTTCGTATTTTAGGCATCCAGCAACACCGAAATATGCAAAACAAACGAATACAAATTATTCACTTGAATGTAGATTCAGTTAATCAAGGTAACAATACAGGATTCATTGTGTATTTCATTAATTACCTAAACAGCGTTTCATGCGAATACAAAACTCTCATTAAAATATAGACTGTTATATTTAGAAATGCAATATTACGAATTAAACTGCTTTGCTGATGGTTACAATGAATGTATGGATTTTAATAATACTTCACTTCGTTTCTAGTCTTTAAGTTTTTAATATGTTGCATCTAAACATATGAGTAGTGCACCAGAAACCCACTCACAGTTGAGGCTTATATTATTTTGTGTACAAAATGCTGAAACTAATCAAATATGACAGGAGTTCAATTTAGTTTCACGTGTTTCTCACTGCTTACATAACTCCTGAAAGGTCTTCCCAAGGGTTTTACGTAATTTTAGTGAACAATTCAAGCCCGTTTTTATTAACTGACGCCACAATTGCTCACTTATTTTATTGCTCGTTTTAATGTATCGAAATATGTATTATTTGCTTTATTTGATAGATGTTCATCATTTTAAAATTCTTAATTGATCTAAAAATATTGATCGATAGATTGATACACAAATAAATATATTTATATATTGATAGATCTAACATTAAGATAATCCTACAATATCTAGTTAATAGAACAAATAATTGTGTCATCAAGGCTAGCAGTGTGACATGTATAAAAAATCTAGACGTGTTTCACCTTATAAAACCTCTGTAATTAGCACGGGCGTTAGAGGCAAAAAAGCCACGCATACCAATGTTAGGTAATTTGTTAATTTACACAACCCCCTTGAATCTTGAAACTAACTGATCATAATTCATCGTGCGTGGCTGCCGCGAGCGCGCCAGTATTCTCACATTGCGTCCGTCGTCCTTCGTTACTTACTATAAAGTCCCGAGCTAACATTGACTTGGTATCATTTGGCTCAGCAGCTCAGTGACTATCAACCGACAAAATGTTCAAACTTGTAAGTAATAAGTATATTCACTTTCAAAAAGAATAAGATTTACTCTATATTCCTAAGCCACGCCTGGAAACATTCCTTTAAACTTACTAGTGCTCGCGACTTTTGGTGGTAGAATATTTTTATATCTATCGTAGTTCCCTGTTCTGAAATGGCGTTCCAGGCTCTACTATTTTAAATCTGCTTTCCAACAGGCAGACAAATAATATTGCATTTTCTTCCGAGCTTAAGTCGTTTCTTTTTGCCTAAAAGTACATAATTTTGACGACGAGTGGATGGTAAACATCTCGATACCCCATACCTATAACCTAGCCACTATTACTATTTGAAACAACTAGGTATATGTATTTGGTTTTGCTGATAATATATTGTGTTTTCTTAATTCCAGTTCATCTTCGCCTGCTTCCTCGCTGTGGCTGCGGCCAAGCCCGGCGTGCTGGTCGGCGGCTACGCGGCGCCCATCGCGGCGGCGTACACCGCGCCGGTGGCAGCTGCGTACACCGCGCCGCTCGCCTACTCCGCCTACACCGCGCCCGTCGCTGCCTACTCCGCGTACACATACGCCTCGCCGTACTCCTACTACCTGCGCCGTTGATTTCTTCTAAACATCACAAAATCACTTCTACAAAATCATAATTTGGCATCTTAATAAATGGACTTTGTCGCAATGTGAAATAATGTTTTTGAATATTACATACACCCAACACCCAACAGTCACTGAAATGAGATCTGAACTCACGTCAAGCTATTTCGTGGCGTGGTTGTAATGACCGCCATACACGTAACGATATAACTGTGCAATTCTGAGTTTGCACCAGTATACTGAAATTTGTGTAGGCAAATAACTGCGTGAACTTCGTTGAATTTTTCTATTCGCGACTGTTGCAAACTTACGTTCGCGTAAACGCAAGTGGGTTTGTCCGCAACGTGTGCGGCGACTACTAGAAACTATAGGGGAATTTTCGGTCTCACAAACACTCAGGTCTGGAAGAAATACTTGCGGATCGCACAAACATTTTTCCCGGAACGGGATTGATCGCGCGGCCTCTTGTTTTAAAGCTGGCGTCCAGTCAACTGGGCAACGGAGGCCGCCTCGGCATAGACCTGAACTTTGTTTTATTATCGTTAAGATGATAAGAAACTCAATTTAAGTTAATCATTTTCATGGTCTATCACCTGCTTTCCAAAAAAGCTGTAATTATGAACTGTTTCCTATAAAATATTTTTTACAGCAAATAACACAGTATTTGCATAATTTTATCAAAGATTATTAGTATTATAACCTTTTATTAAATTTTGAAATAAATTAAATGCATAAAATAAATAAAATGAATGATCAATTTATAATTACACCGTCACTACAATACTAGTATTAAAATAACATTATATTGGTTTGTAACATACCTACCGACCGTTTAGTTTTGGAGACCTCCAATTCACATTGTTTGGGAAATCTGTTATTCAATGAGTATATTTTTTATTTGTTTTAATTTTTACATGGAAAATCACCAAACAAAATTGAATGATCATCTATTATAGAAACAACTTTAAATGTAACAAAGACATTATAATAAGACTTAACGTTTTAAGTGTGCTATTATATAAAAAAATTCAAAATTACAAATAACACTTTCATAAGCGCTTTTCGATAAGAATTGTTACTTTTAAATCTATAATATAGTCCTTGAAGGATCTAAATTCTAAAACAATAGAATGAATATTTCAACCGTTCCAAACTTTTACGGCCAATAAGGCCGTAATATATAGTTAAAACCTATTTTAGTTACCGAATGCTTTGTCTTCTTCGCTCAAATTGAATTCAAAAGTCCTTTGAAAGGGACAAAACATTCGATAACTGAAATAGATTTTAAAACTGTCTATGAATAAGACCGGTAATGTAAACCCTGCATTTCGATGAATCTAGTCCACAAACTTACTAGTATTAAAAGCAGGCTATGCCAAATATCTTTCATAATTAAGGAATTTAATCAATTATACCTACTCTTGTTCTTGTTTCCATAAAGGAAATTATCCTAAACTTAACAAATTTTTGTGGCTATATTCATAGCATTTTGAAATTATACAATCAAAAATATACTTTTGTGCTGGTACATAAACAGGTAAACTTCTCAAGAATAATATAAAAAGCAATATAAGTGTACAGGGCTTTTCCATGTATAAATATAGTATTGTGTCCTCATTCTGAATCTATGTTAAAATCGAAATCAATTCTGAAATTGCGCTCCATTTCCGTCAAATGTCTCAATACTTGAGTAATTAAATTATTTCACTGAGGCTTGCCACAAACCAGATCTGAAATTGCTTCCTAATTGTACATTTTTACTATTCAAGGAAATTAGGTCGTGCCGTTGTATTTAAAATAGAATTCTATTTTTGTATACCTTCACCGTAATAGTGCATAGTAATTGACTATCAATACACACAACTCCGAAAAGTCACAGATGTGCCCTGGGATTTGAACCCGCAACCACCGTGATCATGTAAGCAGCCGCGACGCGTCCGTTACCAACATAAAATATTTTAGTGGCAGTGCATGTGGTTTGTAAACTGTATAAGCATATTTCTGATTCTTCGACTTAATTTTGTGGTATGAAAACATAGTTTATCAAGGATGGAATAATCTTATTACCCCAGAATACATATCTGTATTAGCCCATATCACAGAATAATAAAAGAAATAATTTTTAAGCAATATATATTTATTTCAATCTCAGATTGTAGTGTTTACTTTCGCCTAATTTTTTTGAGTGGATGCGTCGGTTTCCAAACGTATTTTGGCGGGAAATTTCTGTTGTAGGATCTATGATGAGGGTTTCGTCGTTTGTGGAATAGAAGAATCAGCGGCGCAGGTAGTAGGAGTACGGCGAGGCGTATGTGTACGCGGAGTAGGCAGCGACGGGCGCGGTGTAGGCGGAGTAGGCGAGCGGCGCGGTGTACGCAGCTGCCACCGGCGCGGTGTACGCCGCCGCGATGGGCGCCGCGTAGCCGCCGACCAGCACGCCGGGCTTGGCCGCAGCCACAGCGAGGAAGCAAGCGAAGATGAACTGAAAAAAAAAATATTTTTATTGACTCCCCTTGTGTTTCATATTTAATTTTTTAATTTTATTTCAGTTTTAAATATGATCAGATTCAATATTGCATATACCAATATCCAAGATCAGTGACAAATATTTTAATAAACTTTTGATCCCAATTTTGTATGCCTCATTTATGTTACGATTATTAATTGCTATAGGTACTTTCAACATTCGTAATTTCGAAAATATTATATCAACTTACTAGTTTGAACATTTTTGGTTGTTTGTTTAGTCGACTGTAAAGACGAATGGTACAGATGCCTCATTGGCAACAGACTTTATACTATCCATGAAGGACAGTAGAATACAATAGGGGGAAAATCGCCCCAAGACTCGTCGCCTGCTGAATTACGATTAGCTTATTGCGGAAAGAAATGTGACGTGCTCTACAGTATCACAACGGTATACTCGAATCTCGACCAAAGGCTTGCCATATTAGAACCACATGTAGGTACTACGTAATAATTTATTCCTATTTATTTCATTAACATGTTGCATGCGTCACTGATCTAATAGAAGCACGTTGCTCTGTAAAATGTGGTGTCTTGAATTCGATGCCTCGGATAGAGAAATGCTAGTGTCGGTTGAATAAATTAAGTACATTTTTATTCGTATTTCCCAAGAATTTAATTATTAACTGTATATACGCTTGTCTTGGTTTATGGGGTAAGGTTCATCATAATATTAAGTTTATCGTCGTAATCGTTATTATTATCAACTTCAGCCATCAGAAGCCTCATCCTGAACCTAGCCCTTCTCCAAGAATTTCCACTCTACCCTTTTGAAAGCGGTCCACATCCTGCGACTTCCTGCAAAATGTATGAGGTCATCTGCTCGAGTAACAATACTAAGAAGGCATAATACTTTTTGAACACCCTAATCTTGGAATTCGCCCGACCTTGATCTTCGAAATCTTTCGCTCATGTTCTATAATATTAAGGACTACTGTTAAGGACATCTGACTTATTCTGGTGCGGACTACGGCTTGGCAAATTACAAATCACTGTAATTTAGTGGATGGTAAGAAAATAAAACTATCATAACCTACATTTTTTATTTGGATTTGCTTAAATAAACTTCCAAATTCAGTGTAAAGTAGCAGTGCCTGCTATAGAATTAAATCATATGTTATTGTTACCACAGCAACAACAATAAATTATGATACAAAATAATTAACAGATAATCAAAATCGTGCCACACTGAGGTGTTATAAGATTTCGGTGTAAATAATACACTACAAAATAAGGGTTACACGTGGTTATAACATAGTTTGGTTGATATTCAAAAGCTTGTCAGTTATTGTATAAATTATATTACGGAATATAGGTTACATCTTACACATGTTTCCAGAAGCATGAACTTGAGTGGAATTAAAGTAGCTCTTACAAAGTAGTGATATTACAGCGTAAATATTTTATATTCCGACATAAGACGTGTTACGAAGATTATGCTTCTAAGAATTTTGTTTAGGTATTCATTTTCTTTCCTAGTTCTTATTATTGAATAGAAATTCATAAAAACATATATGTACAATATGGTATGAAGGTTTCCTCAAGATGTTTTCTTTCTCCGTTAAAGTGGGAACTAATAGATTGTCAACACACAATGACTGTGAAAAGTCAAGGGTGTGTTTCTGCGCGACTACCGCAATCGCGTCGGTTCCCCTATTTTTTTTTATAAATCCTTTAAAATACTTCAACATTCAGTACATTCCTGTCTGTGAACAAAACCTATAGGCGATTTAAATATCATTGCTAATTGTAATTATTGTAATACCTTCTAGAATGTTATGCAATAGGCAGATACAATCGCATAATCAATGATCCCATTCCAAATTTGCATATTATGCTAATATGCTGACGTATCATATGCAGCGTTGATTTCTATTTGTTTATAACCACATTGAAAATGTCACATGGTAATGTAAATGCTATACTAGGTTTCACGAAAACCATACCGGGTAGGTGGAAGTATTAGTTATAACAGACGCAATGCAATTAAAATTTTCCCAAAAAAAGCGACAGTTTTGTTTGTAGTTTTTTTTAAATGTCATTGTGTTTGGGTGGTAAATACCTAGTTATTGCGAAAATAGTAATTTAAACCCTATCGTACCATTGTGTCTTAAAAAATAAAAAGGTGTACATCATTATTTTAGGAAAACTATGTATTTATCACCCAAATACGACGATAAGTAAAATTTTACCAAAAAAAAGTTGACGATTTTTTTTACCAAATTTTTCATTGCATTGTGTCTGAAGTCACTAATACTACCACCTGGCTTCGTTTTCGGTCGCGGTCTTGATATACCCTGTATAATAATGATTCAAACCCTCGCGTACCCATACGTCTTTAAAAATAAAAAGGTGTATATTATTATTTTAGGAAAACTATATATTTACCACCCAAATACAATAAAAAATATGTAATTTTTTTTGCGAATTTTTCAGTTGCTTTGTGTCAGAAGTCACTAATACTACCACCGGGCTTCGTTTTCGGTCGCAGTCTGGATATGCCCTGTATACCTATATTCTATTAAAATATAAACTGATTTGCTCTAGTAATAAATGTCAATATGTAAATATAATATAATATATCTGGTATATACGGTAAGCAGGATTAATTGCAATGTTTTCTTTCATCGTTAATATAAGCGACAATTAACTAGGCTTATTCACATAACTTAAAGAGGTCAGAGTTGTCCGCAGTAGGTTTGAATTTGCGGACTCCGTATTGTCAGTCCGGTTCGCCCTAGATATCTATATCAGCCCATATACGTCCCACTGCAGGGCACGGGCCTACTCTACAATCGAGAGAATCGATTGAGAGTGGTTAGGCCATATAGTCCACCACGCTGGCCTACTGCGGGTTGGCGGACTTACATACCGTAGAAATTCTTTAAAATCGCTACGGTATGCAGGTTTCCTCACGATGTTTTCCTTCACCGTTAAAGTGCGTGGTGATTGACTATCAATACACCCTACTCCTAGCTAGGCTATCGCTTACTCCACGTTATAGTACAATATATCTATAGAATAACAATCATTTTACTCCAAACCTTTCAACGCAAGAACTTGAGATATTTTCGTAAAATATTTGCTTAATTGATTAAAGTGGAATTACTGTTATTAAATTAATATAAATCCAAAATCTGAACAGCGTGGTTCTGGGTCTTCCAGGTACTAAATTTAGTTTGTGTGAAAAATCTGATACGAATTGCCAGGGACTAAGAAATTTGCTCGACATGTCAATTGACTCGGTTCTTATTTGGGACGAAAATATCCTTGACGAACTGTGGATGGCACAATTGTCGCTACTGCCTAACTCTTCAGGGATATCAACGCCGGCTAATCAATTTAACTATATAGCGACATTGTATATTGTGACACGGCAGCCTCCGTAGCGCAGTTGGTTAGTCGCTCAGTGTGAAATGAGAGACCGCGAGTTCGATCCCCAGACCGAGACAAATGTTTGTGAAGCCCACAAATATTTGTCTCCGGTCTGGGTGTTTGTGAGACTGAAAAGTCTCTCGTAGTTTCTGGTATCTACGACACAAGACTTAATTGATCTTAATGTTGGGTCAGGACTACTTATGTGACTGTTGGGTGTATCTTATATTGTATACATGTATAAATATGTTTATCCAAATTCATTCCAATGAAACAAAATCTATAACGAGATCACGTTAAGTTTTGGCAAACGAGAAATCATCGGATAAAGTCCACATTGACGAAATATTTAACCACGAATTTACTTTCATCAGCTGTCTCCGCGTCGACTGATCGTAATTCAAGATGCAAGCCGGGCGGCGCGGAAGGAATATCTTCGCGTTGCGTGCACTTGTCCTTCATTACTAGTATAAAGTACGTACTGATGTTCAACTTGATATCATTCGCTCAACAGAAGCTAACTGATAACCACCAAAATGTTCAAGTTGGTGAGTGCATTCACGTTGTTTTATCTACGCATATTTGTTTACGAAGCGATGTTTGATCTAAGAATTAGTAGTTAAGATTGTCCATCATTAGGAGAAATACAAAACAGTAGTCTGAGTTGACAGTGTATTCTCAGACATCATTGATTTGAAGCAATACATCGGAAGTACTGTGTTCAGAAATAGATACCTTTTGTTGAAGGATGCCAAACGTTTAGTAATACGTCATTGTTATATATTATCTTCTATCGAATTTTAGAATACCAGTGCTTTCACCACTTTCTTCAATTGAGTGAAAGACGCTATCATAGCTTCTTATAACCAAAAAATATTTTAATGCATTAATTACATGTACAAAGTGTACATGTACAAAGTGCGTGGTGGCCTGTTGGTAACGGACCAGACGTTCACGGTGATCGCCGGTTCAAATCCCAGGGCACACCTCTGACTTTTCGGAGTTATGTGTGTATTGATAGTCAATCACCACGCACTTTAACGGTGAAGGAAAACATCGTGAGGAAACCTGCATACCGTAGCGATTTTAAAGAATTTCTACGGTATGTAAGTCGGCCAACCCGCACTAGGCCAGCGTGGTGGACTATATGGCCAAACCACTCTCAATCGATTCTCTCGATTTTAGAGTAGGCCCGTGCCCTACAGTGGGACGTATATGGGCTGATATAGAATTACATGTACATGCATTCATAATTGTAATTGCACTAATTTTTCTTTATATTTTTTAGTATTCTTGGTGCCTCGAATTCTAGAATTCATGTCTAAACAAGACAGATAAATGTATATCTGAAATGTCTACGTCATAAATTGAGCAGTAACTATTAGACGAAAATAAACAGTTACGCAGTTTGGGAGCTATGACGACTCAATGACGAATATGAGAACACACAACCTAACTGCGAAGTAGATTAATGTGCGATCGCATTGCACACAAATATTGCTTTGTTAAGTAATCATATGCATTTTTTTCTGTATCAAACGTGTGAAAGTAAACTTTCTTTAGATCACATTAAAAAGGTTACTACACTAAGATTAAATACATTTACGATTTCCATACGTAGGAACACATCGTACATTGGAAAAAATAGTGTTCAAACGATGATAAAAAAATAGTAAGAAATAATTCAACACCTTTCTATTATCTAAAACGTCTGTCAGATCAGCAGTCAACGATATTAAATGGTACCTATTAATTAATATGTTATTATTTTACAGTTCATATTTGCCTGCTTCCTCGCTGTGGCTGCGGCCAAGCCCGGCGTGCTGGTCGGCGGCTACGCGGCGCCCATCGCGGCGGCGTACACCGCGCCGGTGGCAGCTGCGTACACCGCGCCGCTCGCCTACTCCGCCTACACCGCGCCCGTCTCTGCCTACTCCGCGTACACATACGCCTCGCCGTACTCTTACTACCTGCGCCGCTGATCACAACCAACTCCACGAGAAACTGCTGAACAGGATCGGATTGTGCACTGGGCAAACTTTTCCAAATGCATTTGGGAACAAAATATTTATGTTCTCAAAAATATACATAAGTAAGATAAATTAAACATCTTCTCTCCGATTCAATCTCTTATTTTGTCTTTTAAAACCTTAACCCTATGACATTACTCATTAATGCCAAAAATAGCTGGTTTTTAATACAGATAAAAGTGTAATGCACAAATTCAGAGATTACAAATATTTTTTTTAAATGCCGCTAAACTTTCACATAAAACTACGCTGAATTATTAATATTTATAATTATTATATAAAATAGGTCTACCTTCTTCTTTAGAAATTCTTGATTTCACGCATAATATGTTTGTAACCAGTAGTGTCTTTTAAAAATAAGCATTGAAATAGCACATCTCAAATAGAACAGTAACCTGTGAATACCTAGATAGAATAATAAACATCATCGTCATTCACAGTTCACACATACAAGGTATCAACTGCCAAACATGAACCTCTCCCAGGATTTCCACAGCGACCTGTTGGGCACGGTCTGCATCCAGTGACCTCCTGCAACCTTAAATAGGTCCTTCGCTCACCGTATAAATGGGTGACCAACGCTACGCTTGCCAGTACGTGGCATCCATTCGAGAACCTTTCGGCTCCATCGGTCATCTATTCTAAGAGCTATAGCCTCAGCCCACTGTTTCTTCAACTAGCTAATCCGCTGAAATATGTCGGTAACTTTAAAAATAGTAAAATAACTGTAAATAATGTTTATATTGAAATAAAACTACTTTGTTTACGGATTTTATCGCGAACTTGGTTTAATTTTAAATTAAAGTATATAATAAAATTTTATTTCAATGTGAAACATACGCGTAAATATAAGAAACCGTTATGACATCCTTTGTAGGGCAGTTGGTTAGACGCCGGCTATGAAACGAAAGGGCGCGGGTTCAATCCCCGCACCAAAACAAATGTTTGTGAAGCTCACAAATATTTGTATCGGGTCTGGGTTTTTGTAAAAGTCTCTCGTAGTTTCTGAAACCCACGACGTAAGACTAAATTGACCTTAATGACCTTAATGGTCAGGACTATGTACATATGTGACTATTATATACAGTATATCAACTGAACTTGTCTGTACTGTGCCACATTTACGTTATTATTTTGATCTAACTTATCCATGAAATCCATCAAAATAACGATGCAATAACTGACAAACTTATTAATATATTATAAAGAACTCTTAACAAGTAATATTGTTTATTTATTTATAAATTCTTTGTTGTACACATATAAATCAATAAGAATAAAAAATAAAGAAGACAACGGTTTATAAAATAAGTGTGTCAATCGACGGTACTATCGCTATACCGATTTATTCCAGACAACCTGAACAGAAACGAATTTAATATATCAGGCTTTCTGTTTTACAATAACATTCAACCAGTTTGGTAAAACATGTCGCTCTTCTTTATTTCCTTAACCTCTAATAACAATTAATGCTCTACATAATATTTGCATTTTCGAATGCATTTACAGTTGTTGGACTTGCGTATCTAATTATACGTTAATATATCAACAAAGTCAGTAATAAGTATATCATCATCATCACCATCAGCCCGTTGCAGTCCACTGCTGGACATAAGCCTCTCCCAAGGTACGCCACCGAGTAGTGGCGAAGGCTCCATGGAAGCCAATTCCCGCCGGGTTCCCTTTTGTAATTTATCATTACACTATAAACAAGCAATATATTCAAACTTATTTATTTAATATCAAAACTCAATTATTATTTTTTACATTCAACGACATCTGTCGGCCAGATACGTAAATATTACTAGGAAGCGGCACAGTAAGCCCTTTTTACATTGCGACGCGCTGCGACCTCTGGCGAATTCCTGTAAAATTGTTCGGCTTATTCAATAACACTAGCGCGGCCCGTGCGCCGCCGCCCGCCGCCGCCCCGCCGCCACCGCGCCGCCCCTTACGCATTGTATAGTATGCAACAAACCACGCAAATTTGTACCTTAAATTTATAATGATTTAAGGTTCAATTTACGTTAAAAAAGCAAGAAATAAGCCGGAGCTTCTCCGGCATTTCGTGTGTACTTACGTATAGATATTACTTATTATAATAGCGAAATGCGGAGTCTAATGTATTTATAAGTGTTGTATTTACATTTTTACAATATATTCATGGTTCATGTTTTAAATGCAATTAGTTTTAAATGTTTTTAATTACAAACTGTGTAATATTAATATTATGGTTTTAATGGAAATTACTAATCGTTAGGAGCGTACTAATATGTTTAGATTGTCGATTTTACAAATAAAGTTAGTGTTTAGATTTTAGGACGTGCTCGACCCTCGCCTGATTAATACATTGTCTTACTATTGTTACAACTGATTAATGCGGGGCTACCGTACTTGTTAACATTGAGTCTAGGTTTTTATTTCTTTTATATTAATCTTATATTCACGTGCGGTTTAGAAATATACTTTTTTATTTTTCTCATTATGTAAGCATGGTTTAGTTTTTATTTCATGGACATTGTAAATATTGTATAAGTACATAGGTAACGAAAATATTAAAATTTAATTGACGGCCGCAATAGGCAGATGCCACAATATCACTTACCAAATGAAACCCAATAATTTGGTTTGGTGAGTAAGATTCTCGGAGCAATAATTTGCTGGTGGGAGGATATTCGCAAAGGTCCGAATATAAGGACACACGTGCATAAATGTGTCGCGTTTTGCGTTCATTCTGTGAAACATCACACAGTAAATTTGATCTCTATTCGGACTGCACTACGCTTACTATCAGTCGCATTGTAGTCATTTCGTAATCCCTTAACCCCACTAATATTATAAATGTGAATGTAAGTTTGTTTGTTACGCTTTCACGCAAAACCACTCAACCGATCATCATGAAACTTTGTAGACATATTCTTGGAGGTATAAGAAGTAACAAAGGCTACTTTTTATCCCGAAAAGTTTAGTGTTTCCGTGGGATGAAGAAGGAATTCCGATATATTTGCTACTTTTTCATACTCAAAAAGATGGGATGGGACTGAGTTACATTCCATTACTGAGAATGAGACGGGGCGGGCGGGATATAACGGGATGGGACGGGACGGGATGGTAGATTTCAAATAAAATTAACCACGCAGACGAAGTTTGCGGGCAGAAGCTAGTAACAGGATAAAGAAAATAAACATATTTTGTGACTTGAGCTTCGGCTTCCCTTTTAAAAAATGTCACCCTTCGCCACTGCCACCGAGCCTGGTCTGCTGCTTTATGCATCCAGTCGCTGCCGGCCCTCTTATGCAAGTCGTAAAATCAGTAGTATATGTGATTTTATAATTCGGCCTAATTATTTATTATATTTTTAGGCAATACAAGGTAAACGAGCAGACAGGCCATCAGGTCTGATACATAAGTGACCTATACCACCCATGGATATTCATAATACCAGAGGAGCTGTCAGTGCATTTGTACTCTTTAGGTTAATGTAAGCTCATTTCTTGAAGGTATATATATACCAATAGTTGTAAATTATATTTCTATTTATAGAGTTACTGACAAAGACCAGCAGGGTCCATTGCTTGGAAATGATAGATAGATAGTTGGCCTATGGGGCCTAAAAGTTCTAGAATTGAGGCCAGGAATTTTCCAGGGCAACGTCGCTCGTCAAACCAAACTTAATGAAGGTGGCAGGAAGCCGTTTGTAATTAATTAATTATAGGTCGCTATGGAAATCCCTTTTCCTTGGTTCTAGTTAGCAGTAGAAAGTGTGTGTGTGTGGATTACAATGATGTTTATTGTCCTATATATCCGCAGGTTTTCTGTTCCATTTTAGACGTAATATTTCGAAACTAGTCCCGAAATTAATGATGACCGATTGATGACGACCGATGACAATTTCTTCAAAGAACAATTTATTCTACGTTACATATAGATAAATATTAATGATTTAACTTAGTTTCATGTGAAAGATTAATGGTATTTATAGAATTTCTATGATTTCTAGCATTCCATAATTCTAGTATACAATTGAATAGAATCTGTGCACTACAATTTTTCTGTGAATTAAAATCCAACTATGTTACACTAATGAGCAATTTAACAGGTAAATGATAAAATAAAAGATTGTATCGGAGAGAAGGTGTTTAATTTATATTATTTATGTATTTTTAAGGCATAAATATTTTGTTTCCAAATGCATTTGGAAATGTATGTCCAGTTCACAATCCGATCCCGTAAATTAGTTTCTCGTGGAGTTGGTTGTGATCAGCGGCGCAGGTAGTAAGAGTACGGCGAGGCGTATGTGTACGCGGAGTAGGCAGCGACGGGCGCGGTGTAGGCGGAGTAGGCGAGCGGCGCGGTGTACGCAGCTGCCACCGGCGCGGTGTACGCCGCCGCGATGGGCGCCGCGTAGCCGCCGACCAGCACGCCGGGCTTGGCCGCAGCCACAGCGAGGAAGCAAGCGAAGATGAACTAGAAAATAATAATAAATAAATATCCCATTTAATATAACTGGCCTCCTCATTTGACGATTACAAGGGAGATCGGAAATGTTGCAAGAGCTGAAATATTAAGTTAAGCAAATATTTTGTTTTAACAATAAAAAATCGGTGGAGCTAAAGATGCATATTATCTTGCATCAGAAATGTCGGTCATGTTACCAAGTTTGAACTGCAAAATTCACTTATTAATGCATTATATATAATTACGACCAAGGCGCGACACTCTACATAATTATTAAGTTGGTTATTTATTTGAGTGTGCGTGAAATACGATAAGGAGATCACTCACAGTGTTACGTCACGCAGAGCACAGTGAGTGGTAATCCTGGTTGCCGTCAAATAACATCTTCCACTAATTCTAGGCACAAATCTTTAGTATTCTGGAATGCAGGAAGAACATGATTGTGCTACTTACCAATTTGAACATTTTGGTGGTTATCAGTTAGCTTCTGTTGAGCGAATGATATCAAGTTGAACATCACTAGGCACTTTATACTAGCAATGAAGGACGAGTGTACGCAATATATGGACGCTCCTTGCACGTTCTGTTCGTGCGTACTCACCATTACACACAATACATTTGTCCTTTATTGAGGAAAAACTTCATGACTTTTTTATGAAACGTTGAGACAAAAATTAAAAAAATACAAGTAATTACACCAAAAACCGGAAGGTCTTCGAGAAAATTATGCGTTTCTATTGTCGTCAGTTATTTAATCCAATATACATTAAGGTTAGATTATATCGAACGTTTCTAGTGTTTACAAAAGGCTTTCACTGATTATATTAAACACAAAAGTCATTCAGTGCAAATTACTATTATGTAAACAGTAGCTTCAACGTTTTGCATATTTTTTTTTGCAATGAATGGCAAGACGAGCTTGACATTCGCCTGATGGTAAGCGATACGATCGCTTATGGACTGTAGCAAACCCAAACAACACCATGAATTACAAGGCAATGCTTGCCATTCCACTGCGCTCGCCATGCTGAGACATATAAGATGTTAAATCTCATTATGTCTAGTAGTTACTCTGGCTACAATGTCCTTCAAACCGGAACACAACAGTGCATTTACTGCTGTTTGACGGGAAAAATAGGTATTGCGGTGGTACCTATAATATTATTATTTTTATTTATTATCTCCCCTGGTGGCCTCAGAGACCTACCACCAATAAAACCACACTACATGTTGGTATATGCTATGTTTATCGGAAAATGGCCATCAAATTATGTAGTTAAGACGTATCTTTTATTCTATATCTGTATCAGCCCATATACGTCCCACTGCAGGGCACAGGCCTACTCTACAACCGAGAGAATCGAATGAGAGTGGTTAGGCCATATAGTCCACCACGCTGGCCTAGTGCGTGTTGGCGGACTTACATACCGTTGAAATTCTTTAAAATCGCTACGATATGCAGGTTTCCTCAGGGTGTTTTCCTTCACCGTTAAAGTGCGTGGTGATTGACTATCAATACACACATAACTCCGAAAAGTCAGAGGTGTGCCCTGGGATTTGAACCCGCGACCACCGTATTACCTCAGTATTATTTTATTTCCTTTTGGCATAGGTTTATTTTCACATTTCCATTTCAAACAACTTTGTCGCAGTACCAACAAAGTGATACCATGCGCTTTTTGGTCAATTATCTAATGGTATTCTATTAGCTCGTCCCCTATCACATCATGGAACCAGAACATACAAGGCGAAATGAGGGTGTCCTGGTAGCACCTCTGCCTACCCCTTCTGGGAAATAGGCGTGAGTTCATGTATGTATGTCTAATGGTGTTGTAATTTATAGTGTGCCATAGGTACTATACAGAGTTGAATAAAGAAAGGGATATTAAATAAGGCAGCGGTAAATAAACATGCGCTAGGTAAATTCACAACAGTAAAGTATTTAATATAGGACAGGTACACGTCCAAAGTATGTCGAAACTAAAAACCTAATTAGTGACCAAAAAACTGCTCCGATTTGACAATTTTTTTGGACGTAGTTTAGATATTATGAATAGGTAGTACATGTGGTTCGATTTAAAAAATAATAACAAAAACCGATAATTCCTTAATACAAACTAGCAAAAAAAAAACATGACAAAAAAAAGCTTAAAAAAAAACGAGCTAGTCGGTACAGCAGTCCGAATAGCGCTAGTTTTCAGCCACTCCTGGAGCTTAACAACACTGTTTCGCTAAGCGCAGGATAATAAGTAAAAGCTCTTAAAATAAAAACAATAAAATTGAATTAATAAATATAATTGGTCTTTAGCTTCATTACTTACAGCTTAGCTTTTATATGTATATTTTTTATAACATATATACTTCTTATATAGAGGTATGTAAAAATAAAAAAAACGATGTGAAAAATAAAATAAAATAAAGATAAAATAACATTAAACCATTACACAAACCATTTTATGATATAATGCAATGTTAGATCAACCCTGCATAAATAACTACAATTAGCTTCTAATTTATATTATTGTAATATTAAACTTCGGACTTCTATGTAATTACCTCATTCAGTGTTTAACGGTGCAGTATTAATTGCGTCACGTCAGCATTATCTAATGCGTAGTTTTTTTGTTACCTTTGAAATCAACCAAATCAATATAATTTTATGCAATGAGTCCTTTATCAAAGCTTTGAAAACTAACATCGCTTCTGAACAAGTTGTTGCTGTGAAGAAGAAATAGGACAAGGAACAAGCTCAGCAATACGGACTGGCTTCTTTTTTTTTGTTCTCCTGTTTATGTTTTTCACAAAGTTACGAATCAACAATATCAAAACAAGTCAATAGATACCTACTGCTTAACCTAAGTCGAACCCGATACCCACCCTGACCTTGTCATCTCAATAATCATTCACAGTTTCAATTGTGCAGTTGGTATTCATGTAATTGAAGTTAAGAACCGTGATGATAATATAGCAATAATTTGGGAGATTGTCTTATTACTGCCTCATTATCGACGGGTGTCATAAATTTGATCCAGTCGTGATTTTATATGTGCCAGAAATCAAGTAGCGTGACTTATTATTATGCTCATTAAATATATTGAAGAAAGAAAGAAACATTTATTTCTTACAAGCAATGGTTTACAGCTATAGTAAGTACTAATTTTATCGGTCATTACTTATGATTTACCTTGTTTAAATAAAAAAACGAAATCGGAGAAGAGAAATTTATTTCATATTTACTATGTTTTGTTTCTTTTGAGAACCTAGAATATTAGGTTCTGAAGAGTAGCTGGAAAGAATTGTTCGCTCGTAGTCCAAAGCTGTTAAGTTATTTCTCGTGCAGTTGGTTGTGATCAGCGGCGCAGGTAGTAAGAGTACGGCGAGGCGTATGTGTACGCGGAGTAGGCAGCGACGGGCGCGGTGTAGGCGGAGTAGGCGAGCGGCGCGGTGTACGCAGCTGCCACCGGCGCGGTGTACGCCGCCGCGATGGGCGCCGCGTAGCCGCCGACCAGCACGCCGGGCTTGGCCGCAGCCACAGCGAGGAAGCAGGCGAAGATAAACTGCAAAAAAATCAAGTTAAATTAATCGACCTCGTAACTTGACAATGGCAATGGAAAAACAATATTTTGACGGATAAAATTAAATCATTTTAATAAAGACATCTTGCTATCACTACTCACCAACTTGAACATTTTGGTGGTTATCAGTTAGCTTCTGTTGAGCGAATGATATCAAGTGAAACATCAGTACGCACTTTATACTAGTAATGAAGGACAAATCTACGCAACGTGAAGACGCTTGTTACACACGTTTCGTCGCGAACCATCGTATCGCGTGGTCCCACGGGCAGTGTACTTAATACCAAAAACTTCTTTATCTTTTTTCAAGGTAAATCTTTAAAATTTAATAAAAATAAATAATTTTTTTGTCATTTGGTCATAAGCTCTATAAAAGTTTTATGTATTTGACTGTCGGGTGTATTTATTTATTTATTATAATACCTCAATTAACACGAATGATATGTGTTGATATTACAAATCAGACGCGTAAAGCTAGTTAACCAATGCAATTACCAATGGGGCATGCACATGGCATCTATATCAATGATATTAATTACGTTTGTAACCGTAATATACCAAGAATTTACTGGGAAATCTGTGCTATTATCGCATTGTAATGAATATGAATCTTAATTAATATAAAAAAATATGATTCCTAGTAAGCCAGAAATCAAGACATGTGTACTAATTATAATAATAATTAAATACGATGCACAGCTTTGTATTAATCAAAATCAACTCGATTATTGATATGGTGAATTTTTGTTAAATGCTGTAGTTTACAGAAACATGGATATTTATGATACTCTTAATTGTAATAGGGCTCGTATTGAGGACCTTTAAATACTAAAGTGCTCGGTATAAAATCCCGGTTACTAATAATAAATAATAGAAAAAAGAAATTATACACAATAAA
Source organism: Deilephila elpenor (assembly GCA_949752805.1). Lineage (NCBI taxonomy): Eukaryota > Metazoa > Arthropoda > Insecta > Lepidoptera > Sphingidae > Deilephila > Deilephila elpenor. The sequence continues at coordinate 6,896,313 of OX457107.1, read as the reverse complement.
AGTCCTTACTCTTCAAAAAGAAGCCAAATTTTATGTCGTACTTGCGAGCTTCGTATTTCGAGAATTGTGTCCGGCGCAAACAATTTTCTCGGTGCGGGGACCTCTTGTTTTAAAGCCAGATTCAATGCATATTGCTCTATGGGTGTGCCCGATACCTGATTCATCTTCCCATCCTTTTTTCCTTCCTACTCCTCTCTCGATTTGGTGGGCTGGCATCTCATCTATGATCCAAGAGTCGTGGATGTTCATGGGTGAATGCATCTGCCCTATGGCTATTCCCAATATCCCTCTCGTCTTCCCATTCTTTTTTCCTTTCCACTCCTCTCTCGATTTAGTGGGCCGGCATCTCATCTATGATCCAAGAGTCGTGGATGTTCATGGGTGAATGCATCTGCCCTATGGCTATTCCCAATATCCCTCTCGTCTTCCCATCCTTTTTTCCTTCCTACTCCTCTCTCGATTTGGTGGGCCGGCATCTCATCTATGATCCAAGAGTCGTTGATGTTCACGGGCGGCAGTGACCATTTACCATCAGGTGACCAGTTCGCTGGTTTGTCGGACCTAATTAATAAAAAAAAGTTTCAACCAACTTCGCTAAGGAGGCTTTGGTAACTTATACAATAATTAAAAAACTCTGCGGGAAAAACATGTATGATTCCTAGGAGGTTTCTGATTTTGAAAATCTCATAAAAGTTACTCGAAAATAGAATTTGCACCCTGTATGGCCACTGCAGCTCGGCGATTTGTCATCATTATAAAGGCAACCTTTACCTACCACTTTGGAAATACAAGTGTCAGTTTAGGTATCTAAATAAAGTTCTTGCAAAGGCTTTAAACGCAATTAAAATATTAACCTCTACAGGGTGTAATAAGATATTTATTGCAACCAAACCGCCCGAGGCTTCTAGGTAAATAAATTAATACACTCAAAGTTCTTTGAACCAGTGCCCTATTATTTACAGAGTGCAACCTATGACCGCTATGTCCGAAAATCTTTGAATTAGTTTCAGGGCAATAACCGGACTAGATAAAATTAAATTGAGTAGGGTGATTTAATAAAGTGTCGTCGAGAACAATTACTGGTAGATGTCCAGTAGATGCAGGCACATTGACCTACAGGGTTGTCGCAACGATCATCGTCATTGTAACATCAAGCACGCGCGCACTGACCTCTGACGCAATGATGCCGCACACCCTGAATGCTGATGGGATCGGTTTGTGCATGTGTGAGTCAAGAAGTTAGAAGGTATATTCGTTTCCGCTCGGTTAATGACCACTGGGAACAATTATGGAAATATTATGACCCATGCAATTGTGAATCCACCAACAGGTGTTTTTGGGCTCAGCCTGTATATATTAGTCTCGACCATATGAGTCTTTTGATAATATAAGATTTTAGTTAATTAACTTAACTAAACTTAAAATGGAATTTTATTTGGAACGACCTCTTTCCTTTAGGTTGCCGTATGTAATTATTTCCCAAAATTCCTTCTTTACTAGCAACATTATAGAGTGGTTATAAACTCTTTACAAAATCATAAAATAATATTCATCTTACATATTAAACACAGTCCGTTAATTAATCAGTAAAAAAATTAAAATATTTTACTCGTATTTAAGTAATAACAATATCTCCTAATTAACTAACATCGATTGACAATAATTGACAGCTGAGTGTTGACACAAATTCTATTGATAAAACACAATTATTAGAAACTAAATAAATTGATTATCTACAGACATTACGCACGGTTACGTAATTGACAAGTGACACAATTTATCATGTGATTTCTTATATTATAACTTTAATTCTTTTCTAAGTTTAGGCAGATTTTTAAAGTATAAGTGCGTGGTGGCCTGTTGGTAACGGACCAGACGCGGCTGCCTACATGTTCACGGTGGTTGCGGCTTTCAACTCCAGGGCGCACCTCTGACTTTTCGGAGTAATCTGTGATATGTGTATTGATACTCAATCACCACGCACTATAACAGTAAAGGGAATTCATCATGAGGAAATCTGCACACTATAGCGATTTGTAACAATTTCTATGAAATGCAAAGTCCGCCAACCCGCCCTCGGCTAGCGAGGTGAACGATATGGCCTGTACCCTCGATTGTAGAGGAGGCCCATGTCCTGCAGTGGGACGTATATGAGCTGATGACATACCAATTACCTTTAAAAACTACCTCACTACAAATCCCATAAAATGTTACTATATCTTGATAAAAAATAACCATATCAAAGGTTTAAAACTTACACAAATAATATGTATGTAATTCATTCAAACATTAATCACATTCAATTTCAATAATTTACAATTATACGTCTATTTATTATCCTCAAATAAAAAAGCAAATCAAAAATCTGTATCACCTTGAAACAATTAACAAAAGTTACTGGCGCGCTCTTGCATAGCACCGCGCTGGATATTTATCTAGAATTCGGAGCAGCACCGACGTGTACGTATGTACGTAAATTTGCAAGCCCTCGTAATATCTCGAAATTCTCTTTCGTTTTAAATCAAGTACAGTATTTAAAGTCGTGCGCTACCTCCACAGACATCATTCACTTGCTTTCCTCTCTACAACAACAACTCACTCAACAAACATGTACAAGCTGGTAAATAACATCTCTACTTCATATACCACTATCTAAAGTGGCAATTAATAATCAAAAATAATTTATTACAAATCTAATTAATAACTTAATTTATAATTAATTTATTCAAACAGTTGAACAATCGTTTTTATAAAATCAAACAGGAATATTTGTCATACAGTTTTGTTTTCTTTTGAAATTCAAGGCTAATGGAAAAAGCTACAGCAAATAAGCAGTAGAAGGTAGTTTTACCAACGTTTTCTGTCTGCATACTAATATCCCTGTTACCTTGAATTGTGACTAATACAGAAAATGTCAGCTGTGTTTTATATAGGTCATGTTGACATCTGGTGATTATTTACAAAACTAAAATAAATCTATATTTCTAATATTATCTAATTGTTCTCAGGTTGTATTCGTTACCCTGCTGGCCGTTGCCGCCGCTAAGCCTGGCATCCACGCCATTGCGCCGGCAGCATACGCAGCACCCTACGTAGCAGCTCCTGTTGCTGCGGCCTACACCGCCCCCGTAGCCGCTGCGTATGCTGCTCCCGTAGCCGCCGCCTACACCGCTCCTGTAGCCGCTGCGTATGCTGCACCCCTGCGTTACGCTGCCTACACCGCTCCCGTAGCTGCTGCTTATGCTGCTCCCCTTCGTTACGCTGCCTACACCGCACCAGTGGCCGCTGCCTACACCGCCCCTATAGCCGCAGCTTACAGGGCTCCCGTCTTCCTCAAGTGAACGTACTGATCTAATGTATAACCACATCCCAAAGATTGAATATATGTATTTGATTTTTTGATACACTTCTGTATTTTTTTTTGCGTGTACCCGTATTTTGTGATGAACTTTACCAATTTTAAATGTATATGGAAAAAAGCTTTGCTAAATATTGAATATGAATGAAAAGATTAATATTTATCGAAATACGAAATACCCGCCCCACATTTAAGTTGTAATTTCGAATGTGTCGGAAGCCCACTTCATACACCAAATCCGTTTGAATAATATTATCAGAGTAAAGGAATTGCCTATCCTAGCAACAATCCAAACAGCAATCTTGCACAGAAAGTTATTAACCTCTCCCCTACGTCAATTGGGCGACAAATTATTTACAGACTTTACGGTATGCCAGATGAATCATCACGTAACAACTACATAAATTAACATGTTAATAGGACATTAGGAACCCCTACCTCCGTCATCCCCCAAAAAAATGTTCCGAGACAAGCATGACGTAATCTGGTTACTGTTGAAGCTGACGCATAACCTTAACCTAAATCACCAATCAGATCACACAACTTACAGGCAATTTCCTATTCATTTTACTTACTAATTTTATGCGGGCTAGAAGTAATTTAGACATACCACGAGTATCACTGTCTGCTAAGCTTCAATCTGCTGAGCTTCAATGCGCGGTGTTGTTAAAATGCGTGCCACTGTTTATTTAAGCTTATGGAAGGTGTAAGTACGGGCAGTCTCCACAACTCATGGACGAGTCCTTAGCTTAGCTGCTAATAATAGTATAGGTATAGTGAGAATATAATATGTAGTATCAAAGATATGTAATGTATGAGCTAATTACTGCCCACTACTGAGCATTTTCTGACTGCCTCGGTGGCGTAGTTGTATTACGGTACGGCTACAAAACTAAGGTCTCGGGTTCGAGTCTCGGGTCGGGCAAAGTGATATTGGATTTTTCTATTTATTATCAGTCTGGAGTCAGAAATTTGTGCCTGATATGGCGATAGGCTGGCCCCCTATCACATCGTGGGACGGAACATACAAGGCGAAATGTGGGTGTCCTGCTGGCCCCTCTGCCTTCGGGGATAAAGGCGTGAGTTTATGTATGTATGTACTGAGCATTATGCAATCTGGGATTTAATTGCAATCGAGAGTGCAATGGTAGTCTCTATGGTAAATGCCGCCTTATGTGCTAATAAAGTTCTGCGTGTGACTAAACCATAGAGCGAAATAATTAAAAGTGAGCTAAGCCCAGGCTGGCTGTAATCAAATATTTTGTTTGGCTAGAGATCTGAAGAATTCAGAAATTTGCTTGCAAAAACGACTATACAGGGTATATCAAGACCGCGACCGAAAACGAAGCCAGGTGGTAGTTTTAGCGGCTACAGACACAATGCAGCTAAAAATTTTGCAAAATAAGCGACTGATTTTTTTTTACAATTTTTTAAAAATCATCGTTTTTGAGGGATAAATACCTAGTTTTTGCAAAAATAGTAATTTAAACCCTTACGTACCATTGCGTGTTTAAAAATTAAGCGATGTACGTCATTATTTTAGAAAAACTATGTAACACTCAAATACGACGACATGTAAAAAATAACAAAAAAAAAATTGACGATTTTTTTTGTAAAATTTTTACTTGCATTGTGTTTAATATCACTAATACTACCTCCTGGCTTCGTTTTCGGTCGCGGTCTTGATATACCCTGTATATTGGAAATTTAATAATCTATAAGTCTTTTGGTACGGTACTCGTTATGTTTCTAAAAATACAATTTTGTTATGAAAAATAACTTCGAAGTTAAAAACGACATATGTTTAAAAATATATTTATTCATTACTTTATATTAATTTTTGAAAAAATATAAATAATAAAACAAAAAGAAAATGTAAAAAATGTTTATATAGATAAAACAGTAAGTATTTATTATTTTATTTTCTTCTCTTCTTGAGAATATGCACAAAATATTAAAAAAACTGACAAAAAATTCAAATCCACGACTTTTTATTTGATAGCTATGTGTCCCCACTATACGCAAATGACATTTATTGTTGATAAATGTGGCAGTCTAATTGGCATAAATAATTTATGTATTCATCGGTTTATAAAATCACGGACAACTTAGTATTGATATAAAATATTCAACGAAATAATTCCGCGAACAACATTAGCATTCGCGCTATCGTATTAGTCACTGAATGTGCTGTTCCGGAATATTCTAAAACCATTTATAGTAAATACAATAATCAGTCGAACTTTATTTAAATATTCATATGCGTACGATAATATCCGATGCAGTCAGGAAACTTTTGAATATTTATTTTTATTTTGCAGAAGTCGGTACTTTAAAATAATGTCAGTGGCTATGCCCCAGACAAAGACCATGATGCGAACAACAAAGCATATAAGTAATACCAAAAAGAAGCTTCATTCTAGACTTTTAACTATGACGCAACACCATCTATTTTCGAATCAAAAGCTTGGAATAACAGCTATTATTCAATCAATACCATGGAACAACGTTCAAAATGGGTTTATGAATAGCTCATACCAGTATAGACAATACCACAATACATGACATCAATCGATTGTGTGTTGCATCAGACGAATTTTAAGGGTTGGAGCACAATGTATGGCGTCACTTGTACGCTCGAAGAACTTCATTAGACTCTCATTACGTGTCCCGTTGGTACTTCTGGAGATTAATTTTAAATAAAGTAGTCTGGAACAGAGCATCAACACGTCGATCTTAATCTAGAATTTGATGAGATTTTCTTAAGGTGACTTTTCGACCCGAAAAGGTCTTGAAAGTTTACCTTCATTTTAAATGAATGTTACACGAGTTTGTTCATTATGTTACGTAATCCATGTTTAATACGTGGCATTAATATATCACTTTAATTTTAGTACTAAAACGCAGGACTTTTTTAACCTTTTTCTTTATGTTACCTACTCATTCTTTTTTATAATCTCCAGATAATATTATGTTTTACGCATAAATAAATAATTGAATTTAAAATTAGTGATATGGCACCATAAGAATTAGTCAGTTTCGAGTTTACGCTTCTCACGGTTGCGTTCGTCATGCGAACCCCAATAGAATTATTAAACCAAACAGAATAAAAAGGTTCCCTTAGTCCCCTTATGTAATACTGCCGTCCCCGCGTCGTGGCCATGCGTCTTTCCACCCTTGGTCAACGCACTGATGAGGTAACAACATGCGTACACATTTATTTGGATAAAAAATTAACGTATCGACATCTTAAACTCGTTGTATTTGAATGAGTAAGGAGCAGTGTGTCCTGTGTGTCTAAACGGCATTAAACGGGACCAAATAATTTAAGTGCTACTCACAATAGCAGACTATACTTAAAGTCGTCGGTGCTTTGAGACTAAATACTGCCACATACCTACAGAACGTTTTTATGTTACCAGCGTATCTTAGTAAATTATCGATCAATTTAAGCCTGATTACTTCCAAAGGTTACTAAAAACCACCGACGCGCACTGGGCAGGGTGCGAGCCTTATAGTGGGACGTATGTGGTTTTATTCTCCTTATATTTAGACTCTCTCGGTGGCACTGTTAAACTACAGTATTATTGCAAAGCTGAGGTCTCGGGTTCGAATCCCGAGTCCGGCACAGCAATATTGGACTGTATTCATTATCAGCCTGGCGTCAGGAATTTGTGCCCGATATGGCGATAGGCTCGTCCCATATCACATCATGGGACGAAATACAAGGCGAAACATGGGTGGCCTGGTTGCACCTCTACCTACCCCTTCTGGGAAAAAGGCGTGAATTTATGTATATAGATATATTTAGATTGAAAAACAGCTTTTATGAGACATATAGAGTCCAATTCTACGCAGATGAAGTTGTGGGTTAAACGTAACCTATAAAAGGAAATTAATGTCTCACAACGTAGTATAAATTAAGCTACATTGCCAGTTGCCGCTAGTTCGCAAGTGCATTGTTATTTACGAAGGGAAATCGTGGGCGAATATCCGCTCCTTGCATTTAATGTCAATTACAGCATGCGACCAACTCTGCAACGTCAGGAAGCCACCGTGACGTAAGCAATCTTCAATCAATCAATTCAATAATCAGCTATCAAATATTGTTACTTTCCTAATTATTACAATACTTGTATATGTTTGCAAACATCCGTGACGCACGTGTAATGTGAGGCCGCGGATTCGATTACCGCACCAAGACAATTGTTTGTATTATCCTCTTCATTTAACTCGGATCTGCCTGCTCTTATCCTATACTTTTATCATTCTATAACACCACTTTTCAGCCATGTTTCAGCATTATTCAGCTTATATAATCAGCCTGATTGATGTAAACCCTTTCAGGAGCAGGCGTTTTTTTATTGCGATGTATGGCGAGACGTGCAGGCCATTCGCCTGATGATAAGCGATACGACCGCTAATGGACGGTAGCAAACCCAAACACCAAGGATTACAAAGCAATGCTTGACGTTCTACTGCGCTCGGCATCCTGAGACATAAGATATTAAGGCTCATTATTCTTTCTCTTTTATTCTTCCTCGGTAACCTATTGCGGTTAAAATTCCTGGATTATTCGACTTATAAGAAATTATAATCAGCCAAATGCATGTAAGCCCTTTAATGAGTAGCCCATTTAGCCTTTACTGTAGTTTGATGCGGTTAAAAAATCTCACATATCTTCAAAATTCTTGTGATAAATTCTCTAATAAACTGAAAACCATTCACAATTCACTCCCAATTTAAGGAGATCGTACCTTAATTGCGCTGTTACTAATTGCTTTTAGCAGGTCGCTGTGTAGATTTTTAATTCCTACGTTCTGCACTGGACTTTTTTAGACTGAAGATGGAAATAATTATATTATTCATTGAATTATAACTATAATATATTTTAGTACAATAGCTTGATCCTATAATTCGTGAGTATCAGGAACTACGAGAGACTTTTTGGTCTCACAAACACCCAGACTCGAAACAAATACCTCTGGATCACACAAATATTTGTTTCGGTGCAGGAAACAAACCCGCGGCCGCACGTTTCACAGTCGGTGTTTAATCAACTGCGCCACGGAGATTGTCAATATTATATATTAGTTGTTAAATTTCATATTTTATATTACGGCTAAATTGTTGGTCATAACAACAGACATAGCGAATACGTAATGTACATAGTCTCACATAGGCTTCTTAAAGGATGTCTTATTGTATACGATTTTCAATTCTTCTCGTCTAGTTAGTCACAACTAAAAAAGCAAATAATGTCTGAAACATACATACATATTTTGGTGAGTATTACACACTCCATTTATGAAGACGATATATGCTGGCATCGCATACTGTCAGCACGAACTATTATTTTAACTTTAAGTGTTAGTTTATGTTTTTAAAATGCAAATCTTATAGTATGTGCAAACTGCTGGGTTAATCCAATGAATCATACATAGAAGAACCAAAACTACTTGTCACTCATACATGACCGTAATGATCTTCTTTCATTTGCAACACTTTTAATTTTTTTAATAAAAAACGAAAGAAAGTATCCAAATTTGGCGTCACCTTCGCTACTCTTAAATAATAACTCTCCTATGGTGTTTTCTTTCGTTGTTAAACCAACCGAAAATTGACTTAGACTAAAACATATTTTCCTGTGGTATATTCATAAGGACTTTCCTTGACATCCTATAGTATTCCACGAATGCACATTATATCCAATGAAATGCATTGTTAATTTGATGGCACGTATCCATGTCATGTGACAATGGCACCAGACATTAGACTACGTCACAAACTGTGATTGCCTTGAAAGCACAGACAGTTAACCATAATAGTTGTAAAGCCACTGAAATACAAGTGGTTTTAGATTTTTACCCGTGGAGGTCCTTGTTTGAAAATAATAGTAAATCAAATGAAATTTAAATATTTTTTATTCAAATAATCTTTTACAAGATCTTTTGAATCGTTAATTACTGCTACCACCGCTTCGAAACTTGTTATAGCTGTGTAGAAGAAACGGCGCAAGAAACCCCCTCAGCATCACGAACTATCTTATTTTTTTTGCTTCGTTTTCTTTTTTAAAAGCCATTTATAATTACAGTGGTTAAAATAAGTAACTATTCATAGTTTGAAAGTCACTGGAACACAGACTCCTATCAACATGTCGCTGTGAAGGTACTAGTATGATCTGCAATCGAATAATTGTGTTGAAAAAACATTTGTGTAATTATTCTTTTTTTTGCGTGAATGGTGAGACGAGTATTCTATTCGCCTGATGATAAGCGACACGACCGCTCATGGACAGTTGTAAAACTCTCAAAATCTCATTAGTTACTCTGGCTACAATTTTCTTCAAACCGGAACACAACAGTGCTTTCTGTTTGGCGGCAAAAATAGACATTGCGGTAGTACCCAGGCGGCCTCTCACTTATAGGAGACCTACCACCAGTTAACAAATTCCACTCATATTCAGACAGATTGTTCACATAGGAGAGTATATCACAAATCGACACACATAGAGTAGTCTTTACTTAACATGTGCCTCCCAGTGGGAGTATAGGTTGGTATAGTAAGGCTGTCAATCGGAACTTTGCAATAATTAAACGCAATAGTCTGTGCGTCGTGTGGCCAAGTCGCCGACAGCGACATAAAAGGCGTGGGACGGATTTCCACATGCTCCCATTGTAATAACACGAGCAGGTGTATGTGACAAAACTGAATTGCAAGACATGTAGATAATCTGTCAACGAAGCTTTTTAGTAAAATGTTGGGTTATAAATTGTTTGATGGTTGCGAATGTGAATTATCATTAGGTACATTAATACTTGGGTGTTAGCCAATTTTTAACAATGCTCAAGATCCCTTATAAACTATTGTAAAATTTTACTGCCTATAAACTATTAGTCTAGTCGTGCCTAAATAAGTTCAAATACAGTGATTTAATTGACACACTGTAATGATATCGCTTTTCGAGAACGAATTCGTTCAAGATTTTACAAACATCCCAACTAATTCATGAACATGAAACATGAAAGTCGACCTTAGGACCTTATTTTTCACGGCCTATGGTCACCAACTTAATACAATAACAATAAAAATAAAATCACTATTTAAAAGTTGTAATAAAATTCTTTGAACAATACGCTAAGAAAAGCCGTAAACACATAAGTCTTTATCTATAAATAAATTAAAGTCAAGTTCATGGTTATAATAATAGCGACCTTGATTAAACGGTGGCGCATAAGGATGTACAAATTTAAATATTACTACCAAATGCGCACATTGAATCGAATGTTCTAGGCTCATGACGGTAGATCCTTGCCGCTTTGATTGGGCGACCAACACACCTGCCAAATATACAGGTTGTTTTATTTCAGTAGAATATAATATAATAATTAATAAATAATCTAAAATAAATAATTATTAATTTTAAATAATTAATCTTATTCCCTGCCCAGAATTGGTGACGCTCATAAACCTACATGTCCAACGCCGTGTTCACAGACGTCACCTCGGTCTATTCTACCCATCCTCAGCTAGAACGAACCTAAAACAGTACTGTAGCTATATCCAGAATGTCCCGTAGTTATAATTTGCTTGGTAAATCGGTATACGTGTTTGGTGATTCATAAACTTAGTAATAATGTCGTAAAAGCTATTAAAGAACCAGTCTAAATAACAGTGGTATTAATATTAGTACCCTTTCCTACTTTGTAGTCTTTTTTGTTGGTTTTATATTTTATTTGTCTAGAATCAGTTTTGTTTTTATTTAAGTATTTATCTGTTATTTATTTAAGTAATGAAATGAAGAACTTTTGAGTCTCACCGAACGAAGCCGCTGGTAAATACTAGTAATTCATAAATATCAGTGATTGAAAAACTTGAAATATGACTAGTTGATTTTGTTTAAGCTTCCAAAAGTAGTTCGGGTCTTATAAACAAAATTATCATTTTATTGTACCTAGCTGAACATCCGCTTTTTTATTGCCGGTATAGGTAAGCGAGCTAGCAGCCTGCCTGATTGAAAGTGGCTACCGCTTCCGCTACCATAAACCTTTGCAGTGTCAGGGTTCCAGCACAACAAAGTCGCTGCCTACTTTACGGAGAGTACTCGATTTAAGCCGCTATAGAAGAAGGACATGTCATAGCGCTAAGGAAAAACCTATATAAGGAGTTAATTCCAGAGCTTGTACGTGCATGGTAAGAAAGAACGCTGGAAGCGTCCGGTGACGGTTGACGAATTTTACTCAGTATATTTAAATGTTAAGTTTTGTTAACAATATGTTTGTAGTTAACTGTATGTGAGTTTAGAGAGTTATTCGAGGTAACATAAATTAAGCCACAGTTATTCCTCCTAATGTTACATATTATTTAAAGACACAATATAGTGAAGGATTGGTACAAACATTATCTTATACTTATCTTTGGTAACTATAAATATGACGATAAATAAAATTAAAGATAAAGAAAATGTTAGATACAAGATTTGTCTTTTGTTTTATCTAGATATTAACAAAATCTAGACAAAACAAAGGCACTGCGCCCTATTTTTTACTGACATCTAAATAGCGCTTTAAACAAATGAATGCTATACATAACTATATCAAAAGCATTCCGCTTAATACCCACATCTAAATTGCACTTTAAACGAATATTAACTATACATTACTATATTTAAAAAGAATCAGCAGTGACGCCAATGGCGCCTATGAGGCAAAGGAACATCCTGTGTATTTGAATAGTGTGCAATCAAAATTATTCATGTCGCGTAAGGGTCCCGATCGCGCACGTAGCGCCTTGGTGCGCAGGCGAACTGATGCCAACACATAGAGGTCATCATCGAATCCTTATATATTCGCTGGGACTAGCCTAAGGAGCATCAGTCACAGCCTGACGAACCAACCAACCATCAAAATGTTCAAACTTGTGAGTATTTTTACTTACTTATTCGGGCAGTGAAATTGTATTGGGTTATTTGCAATCTTGTAATTTAATAGTATGTCACATAAATGTTTTGGGAATTGCAAACCCAAATATCAATTTTAATAAAATTATAATTTAGTGAATCTTTCCTTTTTGTTAACTAATTCATTTAATAAACAAGTGTCTTCTTTACCATCTATTTTTCTTCATCTTTAACTCTATTGTTTTATGGCGTTACCTATTCAATATTATTCGAGTCTTATCCAGTGTAATAAAAACATCAGTACCTATTACTTATGAAATATCTTTCTTGATTGTAAATCTATCTGTCAAATACGTACTTTAATAATGATTATCCAAATAATGCCGTCTACTGAAAATAAGCGTCACCATAAATTTATAATTAAATATTAATTGACTTTCATTTTCCATCCACAGCTGATCTTCGCCGCTCTCCTGGCTTTCGCCGTCGCCAAGCCTCTGGTGGTGAGCTACACTGCGCCGGTGGCTGCAGCATACACCGCGCCCGTGGCTGCAGCATACACTGCACCCCTCGCCTACTCCGCCTACAGCGCCTACTCTCCCTACTACTCTGCCTACACCTACGCTTCGCCCTACTCTTACTACGTCTAACTCCGAAATTCCAACATAAATTATGTTTTGATGCCAAAATTGTAAATCTGTCCAGTCATATTTATTTCATTTTACCAATATAAATGGGTTAAATGCAAATTGATTTTTATTTACTGCTATATTCGGTTTTATTTCTATTATTACAACGACCTAAAATCTAAAATTAAAATACATCTAATAATATATGTACCATTGTAAGTATATCTTCACTGCTGGGTACGGATATCATATACAAACGAGGGTTAGATTACGAGAGCTGAGCCATTGGTGTATATTGGTGTTAGCGGTCCTCATAACCACGTAAGAATTTCTTGTAAGCATTCTATGCTATGCATCTATTTACTTCAATCATAAAATTAACCAATACTAAGGGATTAAGAGATATTTAAAAAACGTCCTTTTATCGTTAAATACAGTGAAAAATACATCTGTTGTCATGAATCTCTTTAGCATTAATCGTTTAATAATTGCTATCTTTCTTTCATTCTTTATAGGAAGACAATCAAATTAACTGTGAAGGATATGTGTGTTTCCACGGAAATTACGAGTCGTGCAATTTATTTTTTCTTCTATGATTTAATTTATGTTTAGCACGAATTAGGAAACTATCAAAATACAGGAATGGGTTCGTTTTGAAGGTCTTTATCTATTAGAAAAAAATATTTATGATATCTAATTTTCTACAATGTTATTATACTATTTTAGTAGCACAATATAATATGTGAAACATAGACACTTTAAGTGCTTATATGTGTATCATGCAACTAAGCTTTGAAAGATCATAAAAGATTAAAAGCGTCTTGCAATCAGTAAAATCTAATATCCTGTCTACCTATTTTTTTACATTTCTAACCTTTTAGTTTTATTTTATCATGGAGAAAGAACAGTATCCTGACGACCATCTCTTCTTTTCAATTTTGGAGGTCATGAAAAGATCTAGAGTTTTGTGTTAATCATTAGTGTATTATCAAATTTTAGAGGATGGAATAGAAGTGATATATCGCGAAAAAAACTTATCTCGAAGAAGCCCACGGATAAAATGATTTGACCTTCAGTAAGCAACGCAAAAAATCGTTAAAATATTAATGGTTTTGTTAATCTCATTAGAACCTCGTATAATATAAATATATATGTAATTAATTCTAATCCAAATTTATATAATTCATGTTCCAAACAATAGTTTTATAAATATGTATTACGCTATAATTAGTAATAATAATATTCAAACAGGTAGCGCATGCCTGTGACTTCGTTCACAAAAATTTTAGTCTTTCTTTATTCAATTTATCGTGTTTTAGCTTCATATGCCCCTTTCTCTCTCTACTGAACTTGAACTTATATCATTAAAAATCACATTTTTTTCACAGAATCAGTTTATATCTACATAATATATTATGTGATAAAGTAACACCAAGTAATTACAGACATTTATGTGGCTTAACTAGTTTAGTAAGGATAAATGGCAACGGAGCGATAAAAGTGAACGCACGCCAACCAGTAAAAATTTTGCGAAAACAATTATATACGTACTAGGAAGTGTTACAATTTATTGTTATTGTAAGTAATTAATTCTACGATAAAATTATCGCACTATAAGTTATGCATCAGATTTTTGTATATACTATGTATAAAAATGCTATTTTTATATTTCGTTGGCAATTAGTCCTACAATTTATCGGTTGGAACTCCTTAGATTTGTCTTAAATAATCTTCTGCCTACATTAACACCAATTATTGATGTCTACATACATTAAGCCATTAATGTATTATGGTTGTAAATTGCATCAATTTTACTCACAATGTACTTAGTTTAAATAACTTCAAAGAAAAAAAAGTTTAAATGTATAGATTCATAATTGGTTAGATATGACAAAACGCCAGCTACGACCAGATACTTCATTAATGTTCTTAATATTAATAAAAGGATAGACACTGGATGTTATTTAAGTTTATCTCCGTCTGGGAATCGAACCCGCGTCCTCTCGTTGTATAGGTTTTAAGAGGTTGCTTTATTTTAATCCACAGCACAGAGATAGCTTAACTTTTATCTTCAACTACAAAAACTCCACTACAATATAGGCCTCACACGAAGATGTCCACAGCGGTTTACATAAATAAGAATTAAATACAAATAATTCTTACATGCAAAGCTATTTTATTCGTTATTTTTTATGTTACATTACATTGAACCACAGTTTAATTTACTTCTGATTTAAATTTTAACCTTAGGTCTAATGTAACTTTGGTTTTTAAAATATACTACGCTTAGCCATGATTTTGGTTTATGGTCCAAAACATTATGCTGTGTTGAAACAGTTGCGAGTCTCATAAAATAAACAAGTTCGAATTCCCCAATTGCATCAATTCTTACAGAAAGCAAAACGTTATTAGATTAGTATCAACACAATATATTTTCAACTACCTAATCATTGGAGATCGATAGACCGTATTATTTGCATCCAATGCCAATATCGTGTTGTATGATTAATTATTTGTTAATGTACATAAATACATAATCGTCAGGCCTCTATCCCATAGGGGTAGGCAGAGACTAAGGATCGCTACTTTCGCTTCATGCACTTTCATTACCTCTTCACGCATGCTCGTTGTTTTATGGTACTTTTGACCTGACCCTTGGTAACGGTATCACAGATTTGGATGGTGTAGGTTCGGTGAGGTCGACCCCTACCGACTCTTCCATTCACACTCGCCTTGTATATTTGTAGGGTTAGTCTCCTTTCATCCATCCTCTCTAAATGCCCAAACCATTTTAACATTCAATTCGTTACAACATCTTCTTTCACTCCACAAGTTTTCATCACCACACTATTCCGCACTCTGTCACGCAAACTCACACCACATATTCCCCTTAATTTGAACTTAACTGACCTACTTTCATGCTTCTTCTGTCATACCCAACTTTCACTGCCATACAAGAACGTTGGCATTATCACTCCTCCATGGACAGTGTTAATGTCATTTATGACAATCATATTTAAACTTTGCGATACGGATTGACAAAACCGACTTCCTCGATCCTTTTATTTTTTCTCTTAAATACTTGTAAATTGGACTCGTTTTGCTAAATTAGCCTTGGATAAAATCACACACTGACAGAATTGATTTTTATTGCATTTCTCACCCACCTGTGTTACATAATAAATTGAATCTTATATCCACTGCACAGAGATTAAATTATTTATGATATACATATCTACTTTATGACTGAGTCCGGTTATAGGATAGTTGTATAAATTTGCAGGCGATGAGAAGCTTCTCATCATTCAGTCTTCGACGGATTCAGTGATAACAACTAAAATGTACAAGGTAAGCATAAAAAATAAAATCACAAATTAAGATAATTATTAAATATATTTATGAAGTTAAAGTGATATAAATTAATGACATAGTTAAATTTATTTTTGATGATGACAGAAAATTGTGGTTCATATTTCATTTTTTATTTATAAATTTTATATTATAACCATAACGTGATATAATTTTGTCAATTAATCTCATTCGCTAGGCTAAAGAACTAAGTAGTTTTATATTTACGTATTCATAAAATTACACACTTACAGAGCAATGAATAATAACTATTGTTTACCATTACAATATAATTACGTGACTTGGAACTACTAGTTATTTTGATTTAGCCTGCAAACTCGTTTGTAGTTAATCGCTGAAGACAGAACACCAAGCTGGAGATCGATCTGATGGTGATATATTCATGGAATATACTGAGCCGTTCAATAATAAGGTTTATTGGTGGTCAGCACCATCAATAATGGTAGCGTCTTCCCAGCCAATATCAGCATGAGCAAACCTTTCTTGACTAAAGCTGACTGAGGTAATCGTGAAATTGCCTGTCCCCTTCAACAACGGCTTTCTGTACGGATAGACTTCTCCTGATGATAATAATGTCATGTTTACATTTACTTGTTGCAGATCGCATTTGCCCTCGCCGCCGTGCTGGCTGTTGCCGCCGCTAAGCCCAGCGTAGGAGCCGTGGCCTACACCGCGCCAGTGTCTTATGCTGCCCCCATCGCCTACTCCGGCTCCTATCTCCCAGCCACCTACGGCTACAACGTACCTTCTGCTTACTCTTACTCCCCCGTCTCTTACTCCTACAACAGCCCTGTGGTCTCTACCTACAGCGCCCCTCTGACTTACTCCGCGCCCCTTTCTTACTCTTCCTACCCCGGATACTCCCTGTACCCTAAGTACTACAGCGGCTACTCTGGCTACGGAAGCTACTCTCCTCTCACTTACAACAGCTACTGGAACCCCTCTTCTCTCTTGTGGAAGAAGAAGTGAATACCGACCGCCGACTTTGCAAAATGATTTCCGACTCAATACATTTTAAAAAATAATTACTTGTTTTCTTTTATAAACATTTTATTACCTGTTGTCAGTTTTTGAACAAAAATTATCGAATTAAATAACAATTAAGGTAAACACCAATGTGTTTAAAAACGTTTCAATTTGTTCCAATGTTATAAAAAGGAAATGCCTAAATAAAGATACTATAGAAATTTAGCAATCAGAATGAAATAACACAATTAAGATAAATTAGACAAGAGAAGAGACATAAACGAGTTACCTGATCCAGTTTGACAAGGTCTACACCACTGCAGATGCTGTTGCATTATAAACAAATAATCTAATTTGTCAGATTCATCTAAGGAAGATGATCATGATTGTTCATATTGTCTTGGCAAATAATCTTACTTCATTAAAAAATCTGGGAATTAAAAATCAATAATAACCAGATGAGTATTACTGTCAAACGAGTAGTTCAAAGAGAATAATTACAAAATAATTTTATGTCAAGTAGGCACGGGATTAGAAGAACAGTGATTAAAACAAGAAGCTATTAAAACGATAATAACTAAAATAGTTGAGGGACTCCCACTAACAATCTTGTAAGTACAAACAACTGGATATTATAACGACTGGATAAACGTTTCATCGTGAATAACTAGTTGAAGTAACTGGTTTAACGGTAAAGTGGGATATCCACAGCAAATAACTACGAGTATGCAGATGTTGACTCCTGATCACGTAGTACAAATAGTATAGTACAAGTTTTAGGATTGTAATTACCACACGTAGTTATAAATAAATACACCCAACAGTCACATGCATAGTCCTGACTCCACACTAAGATCGAGTCTTGTGCTGTAGATATCTAGAAATATGAGAGATTTTTATGTCTCACAAACACAGACCCGAGACAAATACTTGTGATTCACACATACATTTGTTTTGAGCGGGGATCGACCCCGCGACCTCTCGTTTCACAGCCGGCGCGACGTCCAACCAACACTATAAAAACAATATTTTTAAGAGTTCACAACGCAATTATTTGCCGTTTGTATTCAACAAACGTAGTATAGATTGAATTAAGTAATTACCAGTATGAAATATGCAACTAGTATTAAAACCGCTATAATATACTCGTACCAATTAATGAACTTCTTGTTTTATACCAGCTTGATTACGTGTTTTTTATTGAATCGGGACATTTAAACACCAATAACATATATTAATAACATATATTGACTCATATTTAAATTTCATGGATTTGTAACTTGTTTTATATTTTAAAAGAAAATATGTATTTTAAAGGACGAGGAATGACGTCCATTATGTCATGGTTACCGTAACAAACATCAGCCGATTGTTCTGATTTCATTATTAGCGTCATTTTAATTTTCCGTGAAAAACGTTTGGTACCACTGTTACTTCTGCCTGGGATTGTCTGCAATCTGCATTCGATTTCCTCTTTCAAATTACATCAATATCTCTATTGAGTTCTGGTTAATTAATAATGTAATAGACATTTAAAACTTACCAATATCAATTGAATTTTAGCCTTAGGGAAAGGAAGGGTATATTTCTGGCCAGGCCCTTCCTTGGATGTAAGAATTACGACTAAAATTGCTTATAAATAATTTGCAGTCTAAAACAAAGTTTATCAACCAATCATAACTTCTAACTGACAAATTATTGATAATATTATGAGATTATTGGTAATGTACGGCATTATTTGACGGTAAATATCCTATATTTGAAAACACAAAATGAGATATGGCCTGACAAACATCGTTTCCTTGTGTAATTCATCAGTCAAATTATTGTATTTTGCGAATGCTTTTTAAACTTCGTTAAGGTTGTTAAAAATAAGGCGTCGTTTTTTGGAAAATAAAATATAGAATATTAAGAAACTAATGTCTTGCATTAAAATTTACAGAGGCATAAATCATACATTTCCTTCTAGTATTATGTCGTGCTATGCGAAGGTACGCCTTTTAGGACTGATCGTTTACTTTCATCTTTAGTATCGTCTGATTCAATGTCATCAGATGCTCTCATATCTTCATTTTGATTTATGAAAACAAAAGGTTATTGACCGGCCTCGAGACTTTGGGTCTACCATGTTGCGGTCCAATATGACAGCCTCAGTGGCGCTGTTGGTTAGACGCCGGCTGTGAAACGAGAGGCCATGGGTTCGATCCCAGCACCGAAACAAATATTCGTGTGATCCACAGGTATTTGTTTCTGGTCTAGGTGATTGTGGACCGAAAAGTCTCTTGTAGTTCCTGAAACCCACGACACAAGACTCGATCTTAGTGTGGGGTCAGAACTATTTTTGTGACAAGGAAGGTGTGTGTGAAAGGAATGTTTCAATGATTTGAACATAAAATCTTAGCACAATAACAAAAGTAACTACTCGCCGTAAAAGGCTGTATAAGTCTATGCTCACCCCCATGTTTAATAGTTTATCTACAGGTAACATTTAATGTCTTCTTCATCAAGTACTAAAATCTAAGAATATCCGAGCACCGGTGTGACTACGATTTAACGTTTGTCAGTAGTAATTATAAATTCTTTTGTTTTCATCTGAAACATTTAGCATCACCTTGACAATACTATTGAAAGAACCAATTCTTCTACGAGTATACAATGTCCGTTTGTTTTTACGTGTCTGTTCAAACTGAACTAAATATATAAGGTAGGACATTTTTCATAACCATCAGTGCAAATTTGTATAAAGATAACTAAACAAGTGTAGTGTTAAAAAAACCGTCAAGATGAACAAAGCTATCACAGTAAGTTTAATTACTTAGTTCCACAAATGTCCGAATAGCACGAAAACTTCTTTTTATTTTTAAATATTCTATCCAAAAACAAATATGTTATAAAGCCTAACAAAATAGTAAGATATTTGGCAACTGAGCCAACATTTCCTTTTCCTTGAAGATTTTGCAATTTTAGTGACCAGAAAATAAATGCTGTAACAAGATTATAGAATATAAGATATAAAATTTTAACAAATCAAATCTGTGAATAAAATAGAAGACGATGTATGAAGTCTTATTAACAATGGAAGACTTTTTGAGGCCCATAGCAAAATAAGTATCTACCAGAGACCCATTCGGAGGTTTTTCCTTTCAGATCGTTGCCCTTGCTGTATCGTGCGTGGCAGCAGATCCCTACTACTCGTACTACAGTGCTCCGTATTACGCTCCTACATATGCCGCAGCCTACACAGCTCCTGTCGCTCCTACCATACCGACATCGATACCTGCTTTACCTGCTGTACCTACAATACCTACAGTACCTGCTGTATCTACACTACCAGCCACGTGGAACCCAATTTCATCTGTATCCGCATACTCTTACGGTTCAGGTTACAGTGTCCAAGAAGTCCCTGTCGTCAATACGGCGTCAGCACCATTGATCTACGGCAGCCCTTATGCCACATCCTTACCTCTGGCTTATGCTGATTACTATTATCGTAAGTAAAGAAAATAATGTGCCATGTGAGAGATTATCGTTTTTAGTATAATTGTTTTAATAAAATTGACGCTATTTATTGATGACTTTTATTATTCCCAAAGTGTATATTTTTGACTTGGTTTGAATAACGAATGCTAACTATTTTACTAACGTTAACACCAAGTTCACAACTATCAATCAATCCACTGTGTAATATTTTTTTCCCGTATTTTTCATTCCGTCCAACCTTATTAAAGTAAGACAAATATAAAAATCTACTACTACAGTTATAATACATATTTAGATTCATATAGAGTTAAAAACATATTTTCCGTTAATTAACCGACATCAAAAACGGAGGACGTTATCATTTTAATTACTAATAATTTTTAATTTTATTCTAGTGATTTGAATTTTTAACTATTTTTTATAATAATATAGATATATTAATTAAAGCATTCGTTTTTAAATGTAGGAAATACGAAACGCAATAGTATTTATGTACATACGAAAAGGTAATTATTATTTTAAATATATACTTACATAATTATGTTTCAAGGATGTATATAATTTCAAACACAAATGGAGGCACAAACATACTGCAAGTTAATTCATAATACTTAATGCATTGTACATATTTTGATTTATAGCAATCTCTTCATCTAAATTACATTAAGTCAACTAACTTACCATAGCTCCGCGTATTAGTCTAAATTAAATCCCCCTTAATCATAGAGAAAGGCTACGCCCAGCAGTGGGAATATATGGCATTATTATTAATAAACTCTAAAAGTTTCCAAGGCACAACTGGTCGCATGAACTAGTTCTTTGTATCCGATGGAGATAGCTCCGAATGCACTTCAAGGCCGACGAGGTTGGCACTATGCACCAACACCAATTAATTATATACATTTATTCCACCAAAATAAACCATTAAAACTGTATCTTGTTATAAATAATGCTACATTTGCATAAGATTACAAGTAGGTATGTTTATGTCGCATGGTTCGTTAGATTTTTGTTTCCGCGCTATATTTAGAATCGATAACTTTTGCCCATAATATGAGAGAACTGAGGGAGGGGGGGACTATGTTAAAACTGCTGTTCTGGTAAATGTAGTGCCAGTATTTATGAACCCCTATCGACAAATGGCAGAACTAACGGCGTATGATTCGTTTTAAAGTAAATGAAACTATAAATTTTTGCCTCCTTCCGGGTCTTTTTTCACGTTTAATTCAAATTAATGCGACTACTGCTTAAGAAAGTCACAAAAATAATTATTATATAATAGTTAGCCCCTCTGCCCACCACTTCTGGGAAAAAGGCAAGAGTTTATGTATGCATATTTAAAAAACTTCCATTTCAAATTAGTGTCACACATTGCATCCACTCCAGCTTATTTTTGTGTATCAAAAGCATCCAAATATACTTTATTATTAACGCTCTTTAAATAGAATCAAATAACCAATAACTTATCACATGGTTACAGGCTTGTTAAATTGTCGGCTCGTGCCACAAAGGGAGAGCATCTGGATACGGTGCTGACCTAATCGACGTCATAGCCCAGCTGATTGTAATGATATGTATCCCATTCCAATATTCACCGAATAAAATTCAAAGGCTGCTATATTTTATTACTAGGTAGTCCGGAAAAGAAATTCTATTATTTACCTATATTTTTAGTTGTATACGAAAATATCTAATACTTAATTATCTTACTATACAAGCTACATCCTCAAAGGATAGGCATTTTCACTAAAAGGCAAGCCTACTGCCATCTCGGACACAAATTTTGGATTTTTAATCAAATATTAAATATATTTGGTTAAAAATCCCTTCCTGGGAATATAAGGCTGAACTTACAACTTGAAATCCATAAATTAGCCGAAACATTTTTAACGCTAATTCCTTGTTTAAATATAAACAGCTGTGATCACTTTTATAAACACAAATGCTTTCATCTCGGTTGAATCAATCCTTTTCAATGTTAAGGTCAACGATGCGTAATGCGAAGAGTATAAAAGGCATTTGGCCCTTCGAAGGGCATCACTCACCCCTGCGAACGAACTACACTTAGCAACATGTTGAAACTGGTAAGACAAGGCTGCATTTATTAATTTTTTATGGGTGTTCCGATCCTTTCGGAAGAAACATATATATTAAGAAGTTTCTAAAGGAAAAATTATACAGATCACGCAAAATACAACAGATAATTTTAAGCCAGCATATTTAGTTAAATTGATTATGGAGTGCATATTTCGCATAGTGAGAAAAACTACCTATCTAAAGACATTCGTAAATGGTATTTCGTAATGGTAGAGTATTATTAATCTTTACATTAAATCAGGGCAAAACATTTTTATGTATTGGCTGTTAGGTTGGTATAGATAATAAATAAATACGCTCAACAGTCACATACAAAAATAAATATAAAAAATGGATTTTTTATCGGTCCGACAATATTGAACATCCTATTTTATTAACTACAATAAGATTGTATCTATAATTATTAAAACCAAATTTTTCCGAAACAATTTGTGTACGAAGAATAAAATCTTAGTATGTTAACCGCCCCCGCCAAGTGCGCCCGTGCGCTTTCTATGTCTTCGCTGAACACGGGCGCAAACGACACGTTTTAGAAGTCACCTTTCTGGTATCGTGTTTCGAATAAACGTGCTTCAGTCTTATGTTGGAACGTAAACGATCTCGTCGATAGAACGTCATAAAATTATGCAGTACTTTGTGTGACGTAACGGCTTGCGTGGGACTACCGACCGACAATTTTATTCGATTTTTCCTTTTGCATTTCTCGAACTATGTTTGTTTTGGGATGTTTAACTGCTTCTTACAACTTATTGTCCACGCGCAAATTCGATTTGTCTTATAGGGTGAAATAAATTTTGTAACATTCAACAACAAGATTTTCGGAAAGTCGTAAAAAGCCTTTAAGAAACAAGATTTCAATTTAATTTAGGTCTTTCAAATACACTGATAAATTGTGTGGATATCAAACCACCTGCCTCCTGTTTCAAGGCCGGCCTATTAACCAACTGCCACGAAGGTGTTACGCAGTAATAGCCTATATTTTTACATCGCATTTAACTTTACTACCCAAAAGCACTTAACACGTATTTATAAGTATATCTGTATCAACGTCTTAACTATTTGTTTCCCCCGTTTATTATATATGCTTGTGGTATAAACACAATAAAGTGGGAGTCCGAAATGTCAAGTCATCCTTAGAATTTAATGTTACTTTTACTATTGCACCTTTTGCTAAATGAGATAAATAAATTACTGGTGGTAGGTCTCTCATATGTGAGAGGCCATCTGGGTAGGTACCACCGCAATGTCTATTTCTCCCGTGAAACAACACTGCGTAAATGCACTGTTGTGTTTCGGATTGAAGGACATTGTAGCCAGAGTAACTACTGGACATATTGAGACTTAACATCTTATGTCTCAGGATTGCGAGCGCAGTGGAATGTTGCTACTGTTTATGAGCGGTCGTATCGCTTACCATCAGGCGAACGGCTTGCTCGTCTCGTCATTCATTACAATAAAAAAAAAAAAAAATATATATATTTTATTTTTTATTTATGACAAGCATAGTTAAATGGAGAATATAAAAAAAAAACATAATAAAATGAAATGCTCGTCACAAGAACAGCTATACTCAGCGTGTGCTGATATAACTTCAGCGCTGGTCTCCCGTATAGCCGTTAGGTGACGTCACATCTCTCTACCTTAATGCAATCTACCTAAATAAATACACCCAATAGTCACGTACATCGTCCTGAAACCACACTAAGATCGTGTCTTGTGTCGTGGGTATCAGAAACTACTTGAGACTTTTCGGTCTCACAAACACCAAGATCCGAATAAATATCCGTGGTTCACACAAACATTTGTCTCGGTGCGGGGATCGATACTGCAGCCTCACGTTTCATAGCCGGCGTCTAAACAACTGCGCCACAGAGGCTGTCATCTCACCTGAGCCTACACATACAAAAATAATGGTCCTTTGTATAGGCCAAGGTTTAAATGTAAGTCCTTGTAATCGATCAATCATTATCTGATATCTAAATGCCAGGCGGAAGTATTAAAATATGTCACAACGTAATCCCTTGGCAAAAAATAGCGTGGCCATAATTGGTTGTAGTGTCTGTTTGGATAATCGAATTACACATTGATATGATTCCGACGGCTTTCAATAATTGTATTGTATTCAAAGATCATTGTTGCTTATTTAAGTTGTTATTTTAAGCAGTTTTGGAAATTTGTTATATTATTTTACGGAAAAAGACTTTAAATAAAATATTTTACTGAAGAGTAATGGTCAATTAATAACCTCATATCCATTTTAATATAATATTATGCCGTATATACAGAAGAATATAACTACACCGTTTGTTTTTATATTAACCACAACATTATTATTACAGTACAACTGATAATAAATCCAGTTTAATCCAAATCGTATATCGTCGTATGGTAGTATCTTTAGAAGTTTAACACATGTTTGCCGGATGCCCAATACCACTTTCCTTTCCTATCTTTTTTTCTTCTTTCTTTCCTTTTTCCCCTCTCGATTTGATGGGCTGGCAACACATCTATGATCCATGTTCAATGACGGCAGTGATCACTTACCATCAGGTGACCTGTTTGCTCGTTTACCGGACCTTATGAATAATAATAGTTTAGAAAAACTAAAAAATTACGCTTTTATAGAAAATCCAACTAAAAAATAGAAAAAAAATGTTAATATTTTGAATTAAAAATTCGAAGATCGAACTGTTAAATATATTGAATTGTCATCGGTCCTTAATAAGAATGCCAAATTTCGAGTTAATCCGACGTTTTGAAGGGGGTCAAAATCATGTTCAAAGATTCCGTTACATACTAACATACATACGTCTGAAGCTAATAATAAGAATGCCAAATTTCGAGTTAATCCGACGTTTTGAAGGGGGTTAAAATCATGTTCAAAGATTCCGTTACATACTAACATACATACATGGAAAAACAATTGTATCCGTTTTATTATATTCCCAAAGCTATTAATGAAAGCTTTAGAGACACCAAACGTAACGTGGTATTTCCAACATTAGGAAATATATTTGATCGTTAAAAAGCTTTATACTGCTTTAATAATAATTATATTTATAGCATAACAAAACATGTTTTTATCATATTATGAAACAGTGTTATTATCGTTCCTCAAAAAATTACATGTTATTTTGCTGTCTTCTTCGGAGAAGTCCATGAATAGGATGTATTTATAAACTTTTAGTCTCGAATCAACCAAAACTAATATTTGTACCTTTAGAAATAAACACAAGTGAAACATAAATGAACAGACAAAATCTATTTTAGTAATGAATGAAAAATAATATCATTATACTTTCTTGTTTTCCACAAGAGTTTTCATTGGTAGATCTGTGACCTCATTTGGTAATAGTACTTAATATTTTCATATTTTTATTTTAATGATATAACCTCGAGTGAATACTAAAAAACGACTGAGATAAAAAGATTTGAAGTCAAGCTAGTAGTAAAATGTTAAGTTAAATAATTATGGAACATGGCTGAAAATCCTGTTACGATAGGATATATATAAAATATTAAGTAATATTAAGTAATAGGATGTATGTAAAATATTAAGTAACATTTTATAAATTATTTTTATGAGTTTTTGTAAATACATTAATTTACGATACTCTATTCTTATGCCTTAAGAGTTGAAATAACAATGCCGATGATTAACGCTGTACTTCGCTGACTAAAAGACCTTTATACTTACTTGACAAGGCGCCTCAACATCTGATGGTAACTGCAATGATTAGAATATCGTCTGGTAACAGATGGCTATTTCTCAGTTCGATGGATGTCTTATAATATATTGCAATGAACTGATCATCAGGGTAGGTGACAACAGGTGCATTACAGTCACTTTATACTTACATACATACATAAACTCACGCCTTTATCCCAGAACAGGTAGGCAGAGGCGCCTCCAGGACACCCACATTTCGCCTTGTATGTTCCGTCCCACGAAGTGACAGGCGAGCTAATCGCCAAATTTCTGACTCCGGACTGATAATGAATAGAAAAATCCAGTATCACTTTGTCCGATCCGGGATTGGAACCCGAGACCTTAGCTTTCATACCGTAGAGTAATACAACTACGCCACACAGGCAGTCACTTTATATCAATATTTACAAATCACAGGAACTACTACTATAAGTTTAGGAATTAAAACACAAGGTAAAATAACTTGATTTTGTAACATGTTACTTCAATATTTGTATTGTAGTATTAAAACAGTACCTAATGTTTCTGGTCTAGATGATTATCAGATTATGAGTCTGAGAAGTCCCTCGTAGTTTCTGATACCCGCGACACAGGACTTGTATCTTAGTGTGGGGTGAGGACTGTTGTATGACTGTTAGGTGCATCTGTATTTTATTACTGGTATTGACCTGAAATAACTTTTTTTGGATTTCAGGTGAAATTCATCGCCATCCTGGGTATTGCGTTTGCATCGCCTATCCCGGAACCCGGTGCAGCGGTCCTCACTCCTACTTTGGCGTTGAAACAACCGCTCATTTATGGAGCTCCTAGCTACGCATTAGGGTATGCTGTGATACCTCCCGCAGCCCTCCCCCTCGGCGCGCCCATCGCCTACCCCGCCATGGCGGCAGGGCCTGTTGCCTACAGTAAAATATACTAAAAGTCATATTGAGCATTATGCAAAAGTTTAGAACATTGGTCATAATTTCTTTTGTGATACGTAATGCAGCAATAAATCGTCGTTCCGCCTATATTTGGAGTGTTTTATTTCAATTATACATACCTACTTTATTTATCACTTTTATTATTACACTAACAAAGAGTTGGCGTAACCTAACTTGTCTGCAATGTCACGAAATGATTTGGCTTAAAACGTTACGGCCTATAGTCTTAGATACAGT
This sequence comes from Deilephila elpenor, assembly GCA_949752805.1. Lineage (NCBI taxonomy): Eukaryota > Metazoa > Arthropoda > Insecta > Lepidoptera > Sphingidae > Deilephila > Deilephila elpenor. The sequence continues at coordinate 6,868,646 of OX457107.1, read as the reverse complement.
CTTAGATACATAGCCTATAGTCTTCTCCTTGTTAGGTTAATGCATATATAAGACATACTTTAAAAATATTCTGTAAACAAACAATATTATGGATGTATGCTTAATGTATAGATAATTGAAATCAATATTTCCCACTTTGATTTGCACTTGACTCCAATCCAGCAGGTGTGTATTGTGACCTACTCATTATACAAACAATACGAATTTTCACGAATTTCTGTCAGTGACATTAACAATTTCAGTGAAAAGTGTTCGGGTCCTTTTGTTCTTGTTAGCATTGCATTGACTGACATAATAGACATTGAAAGTGATTATAGTGACGAGACAAGAACAACAAAATATATATTCAAAACAAAAGGACTAGGCCCTTTTGATGTGCAGAGCGATATTACGAAGATTTATAGTAATTTCGCCTTTATTTACCCTTTAGAAGCTGTTAGTTTTATCGAATAATAATAATTCAGAGAATATCCAACGGGCAACAACAATTTTGTAGACAGCTTATTATGTCATTGTTTTCATGACATTTTTTAAATACTGTAGAGGCAAAAAAACGTATTTGAACAAGCATAGCAATTTTTTGCCTATTAGTACATTATAAGGTCCATGCCTTACGGTTCTGGCAGACACTGGCTTTAATTCTCAGGTTAGATAAATAACCGTGTGAGTTGTTCGATACCAAATATACATAGCTGCCTAATACTACAACTGTCTCGGTGGCGTAGTTGTATTATGGTACGGTTACAAAGCTGAGGTCTCGGGTTCGAGTCCCGGGTCGGGCAAAGTGATATTGGATTTTTCTATTCATTATCAGCCCGGAGTCAGGAATTTGTGCCCGATGTGGCGATAGGCTCACCCCCTATCACATCGTGGGACAGAACATGCAGGGCGAAATGTGGGTGTCCTAGTGGCGCCTCTGCCTACCCCTTCGGGGATAAAGGCGTGAGTTTATGTATGTATGTATGCTCTGGCAAAGAAACTCTTCTCTCACTCCCTTTCTTCCTAAACTCCTGTCTCCCGAGTATCATAACAAACAGATACATGAACATGTAACTTCTTTGCTAACGATTGACAAAGATAATGTAATATGATTCTATATCAGCCCATACACGTCCCACTGCAGGGCACGGGCCTACTCTACAATCGAGAGAATAGATTGAGAGTGGTTAGGCCATATAGTCCACCACGCTGGCCTAGTGCGGGTTGGCGGACTTACATACCGTAGAAATTTATAACCTTTATTGTACACTATATAAACTTAACAAAGAAATAAAAAACAACAACATTAAATTAGATAGCAGTACAAAAGGCGGTCGTATCGCTCGAAGCAATCTCTTACCGACTACCTTGGGATGGAAATAACAGAAGGATAAAAGAGAGGGCAGTCAATAGTGTACTAATAGCTAGACTGATAAGAAATAATAATACTTATATTAAGTGTTTTAAAACAATAACTAAAATAATAACAACAAAAATTAATAGATACTCCGTATATACATAAAACAAGTAACACAAAAACTACAAGTAATATAATATATAATGATAAAATAAACATACAAATTACATAATATATAAATAAATATATACATACATAAGTGCACAAATATAATATATAAAGTACAAATAAAAACAATCAATCACTAGACTAATTTGGCTGTTAAAGGGACAAGTAGTGTTCTTTCACCATTTTTTTAAAGGACAACAGTGTTCGAGCCCGTCTTACGGCATCAGGAAGTGCATTCCATAATCGGACAGCTTGGACAGAGAAAGACTTATCCATAAAAGTCGTAGAGTGCACAGGCATTCTCAACCTCAAGTTCTCCGACGATCTCAGGGATCTTGTATGTGAATCATGCAGGAATATGAAACGATCTTTGAGATAAGAGGGAGATAACGGATTAAACAAGATATTGTAAAGAAGAAAAAGAATGTGAGTATTCCGACGAAGTCGAATGGGTAACCACTTGAGCTTAACACGAAACTCGGAGACATGATCATATTTGCGAAGACCAAATATGAACCGTATGCAAAAATTTTGGAGACGCTCAAGTTTATGAAGCTGGTCCTCGGTAAGATCGAGATAGCTGACATCGGCATAATCAAGGATGGGGAGAAGAAGTGATTGCGCAAGTGAAATCTTCGTGGTGACGGGTAGGAAATTGTGTAACCTTCGCAAAGACCGCGCCGACGCAAACAACTTTCTACTTAGCTCACGAAGCTGCGGGCCCCAGGTGAGGGATTTATCTAAAAACAAACCTAAGTTTTTAACAGTATCACTGTAAGGTATAATGGTACCATTACAGTATACCGGGGGCATCAGATCCCAGTCTAGTTTAGAAATCATCCTGGGGCTGCCGACAACAATGACCTGAGTTTTGGATGGGTTAACCGTCAACCCATTAGCTTTGCTCCAATCACAGATGCTTTGGATGTCAACATTAATTTTCGAAATTGCATCAGCTAGCCTGTCCAGGGGTGCCCGAGTGTAGACTTGGAGATCATCTGCATAAAGGTGGTAGGAGTAGCAAAGATGATTCGTTATAGAGTTGATAAAAACAGCGAAGAGTAACGGAGATTGCACGCCGCCCTGAGGGACGCCAGCATTTACAGTGCACCAAGAGGAAAAACTTTCCTCAACACAGATGCGTTGCCGACGTCCATACAGGTAACTTCGAAACCAATCAATTGCCATTGGAGATATGTTAAGAGAACTCAGAATGCCTAGTAATACATCGAAATCAACGGTGTTGAAAGCGTTACTGAAGTCCAGCAACGCTAGAACTGTCAGCTTGCCCTCTTCCATACCTGACCTTATGCCATCCGTAATATGAGTCAGAGTAGTAGTGGTACTATGTCCGGGGCGAAATCCAGATTGGAGAGGATTAAGGACGTTATTTTTGGAAAGGAAACCATTGAGTTGACTGTGGATTAGGCGTTCAAGGACTTTGGACAGAAATGGAAGAATGGAAATAGGACGAAATTCGGAAAGTAGAGAAGCGTTAGGTTTTTTCGGAATAGGAATGATGTGGGCTTCTTTCCAAGCGATCGGAAAGATCCCTGAGGAGACTGAATGGTTTAGGATATGGGTAATAATAGGAAGGGTTTCGTCGAAATTCTTTAAAATCGCTACGGTATGCAGGTTTCCTCACGATGTTTTCCTTCACCGTTAAAGTGCGTGGTGATTGACTATCAATACACACATAACTCCGAAAAGTCAGAGGTGTGCCCTGGGATTTGAACCCGCGACCACCGTGAACATGTAGGCAGCCGCGTCTGGTCCGTTTACCAACAGGCCACCACGCACTTTTAATAATATTAAAATTTTATTTTGTAATATGATTACTGAAATGAAATCCAGTAACACATATGCCAATTGTTTTTAATTAGTTCATGTAATGTTATACCAATTACGTATCAGCTGTAATTAAGTAAGTACCTCCATACTTCAGAAAACATGTCAAAATTGGTCGTCATACCTACTTAAAGATACAACAGCAAATAAATATATAAAATATGACTTGAAGTCACAGATCACTCCCAATAGATACCGCATTACGATAGTTTTGTTTTGAACTGAAAACGCCAACGAAGGGAACGGTGCAGGGAAGTGGGCGGGTTGCAGCGCTGTCACGTGGACTTCGATCGAGAGATGGGGCTTGTCGATAAATAAAATAAAAAGTATCGATAGTTCGATTTGCCAGTAAGTTTAACGTGTTATGACCGCTTTTATAACTTGATTACCAACTTGTTAAATGTTTTATAATATGTTTTCACTGGCCTGATCTAATAAATTATACCAACCGCTAACACGAATAAAGTAGGATTAAGATTTATACTTTAGTATGTAACGGTTTTATTTCCATTATTCGCCGTTAATTTTTGTATACCATAATGCTGAAACACCCGAATTAAGTGTTGGGTTAAAAGATCAGATAAAAATATGAAATATTAAATGATTAAACCTCACGCCGTAAAGGGCTACAATAACTTATTCTGTTTCTTGAATTCCGACGGCGGCTGTAATAGATGGTAGGTAATATCGATAAGTGACAATGAAACCCACTTGACGAATTATGAATGTTTTTGGGATGATAATACAACGTATGTTGAAATTAGTGCAACGGCTTGTACTACTCAATCTCAATAAATTTAGTATACTAATAGTTATGTTAAATACCTTCCCATGATATTTGACAAAAGGCGGTTCTAACGCCACGCATCAAGCACGAATTTCTAACATTACGTTCTTAGTAATTAAGCAGAAAACCCCAATATCACTTATATCAGTCAAAATAAAAATGAATGTATTAAAACACATAGTCAGTAGATACTTGATTCGAGAAATAGGACCCGAAATACCATCAGACGAATACGCTTAAACGAGCTTCATCTCAAGGCTATAAATGTTACTCTTGGATGCTGGACAAAATCAATATAAAATTATAATATTATTTGATAATCATATTATTCTATCCACACAGAACTACGAAATTATAAATTTTTAAATAAATAAAAATGTACCAGAATTGGTAAATATTCTGTCGGTACAGAAGTATCCATTAAACGACGACGATTTTTCTTTGGGAAAAAACATTCTTGGGTAAAATGTCATGAACAAATTACGCTATTTTTTGTAGGCCACCACCAATCGTCATCTCGACATGTTGCATCTACGCATATTTTTAACTTTCGGGACATGTGGGGAATCTAACATAAAAATGGTATTATTCAAACATAATGTTATATACTAACCCACAGTTTTTACCCGACGATAGCAAAGCAAGAAGAAACAGAAAAGTGCAATTATTGAAAAAGTACCTAGTTAAAAGCTTGACCTTTTTCAAATTACATTAAATGACGTCGTCATGGTGATTTGCAATTTTTATTTAAATCAATATACATTTCGTGACATTGTCATTTAATCAAATTATTTTACATTAATGTTTTAAAATATCGATATTGCTTGGAATTATATTATAAACATGCGTCAAGCACTAGAAGAACGCGTGATTTCACCAGAAAAAGATGGCTTATTATGGTTATTGCTATGCGAAAAAGAGAAGGCTGATTTTCGATTCAAACTCGACTGTTTGACATCGATACAATAACCAGTATAAATTGAGCTCGCTCGTGAGCAAATTAATTTAAAGAATATTAGTTACCGATGAAAAGTTAATCCGTTTTTTTGGATACTTGAATTTTTTGAGTTTTTTCCACACCATTTTATTGAGCAAGTCATTTTTAACTGTAATATGATATTTCTAAAACTTAATTTTCGCCAACGCTCAACGATATGTGCGGGTCCACTACTTGGATGACACTGATGACGCGACATTTGGAATCGGTTTATATCAGTCCGATAGCTCATACGTGTGGCGCGCAACCGCTGCCTTGCATTAGGTATCTAGTGGGAGTGATCTGTGCTTGAAGTAGATTAGAAAATAAATGTCCAAAAAATAAGTATAACAGGCGTTCTTAATTTGTCTTGATAGCAAGCATGCGAGAATAACAAAAGGCAATAACAATTGGCATAACCATTTTATATCAGCGATATTCTTATTCGATTCATTAATCAATTAAGGGTAAAATAATAAGCTCGAATACAATCGCTTACGCGTCTGAAACGTAATATCTTAGCGAAAACATACATTTACGTAATATAAACAGAAAGTCTTTAATCATTTCGTAATTAGATAATTAGGTAACTGAAGCAATTGTAGTGTTTACACGTGCCGTAGTACTAAATAAGGTAAATAAAGCGGCACCTATTAACGATGTGACTTGGATGTATTTATTTACGATGGAGAGGGCTTAGGATTTAGTTAACTTGTTAGCGGATTTTACAAAACGAATGAATTTCTGTTATTATTTTGGTATGCAAGTTTGCTCGCCATATTTTTTTCCATTAAACTAAGTTGTGATTGTCTAACGTAATACACATATAACTCCGAAAAGTCATAAAAGGGAATCTAAAATATATACATAGAATAAAATAAAAACAACGAATGCTGTTCAAACGTATATTAAATCATTTGGCATATCGGAGTCCGTTAACAGTTTGTATCACGGTCGCTTATCAGCGCACGTAGTAACCGGAATAAGCGTAGGGGTAAGCGGCGTAGGGGGCAGAATAAGAGACGGGTGAGTAGGCAGAGTAAGCTACAGGAGCGACCGCCGGGTACACCAGCTGAGGCTCAGGCTTGGGGCTGGCGAAGGCCACAGCCAGGAGAGCGAAGAAGGTCAGCTGAAACAGAAAAATTACATCTTTATATGTATCTTTGGGAAAATCGTTAAGCCCCATTTACATGGGGAGAGTTTCTCGCCTCGAAAAACGATTATCGTAAGGATATAAAAAGTTGCATCGTGTAAAGGTTTGTCAGAACACGATAATCTATGGCGGTTATGTCATGCAATAATCGCATACGATTCTCGCCGCGAGAAACTCTCCGCGTGTAAATGGGGCTTTAGCAATATATTCCATTTTGTAATATAAAAATGATTATTGCTATTTTCAAACTATTATTTTGGTTCTCTAAGTGGTAGCCACGCCGTTATGGGTCATGACTCGTTCGAGGCGGTATCAGTGTCTCACAGGAAATCGACATAAAGTAACAGCTTTGCTGTCGCGTTTCGTTCGATGAGTGGCATTGCCCCTTTTCTCATCCAAACTTTTTTCCTACACGATCCCCTCCCTCTTTGACTACAACTTTTCTGTATTATTGTACAATAAGCAGGTGGAATATTTTTATTTAGAAGGAATAATACCCATTAACCTCACCGTAATTTCTAAACATTACGAACTACATAGCTATGAAACGTAGCATGACCTCAAACAAGACAATTTGACCGCTTTAAACCTGGCTAAAAAAACAGCTACACTTTAATATATAGCATAGATGTAATGCATGTATGACTAAGTTATTATGCATTTACTGGAAATAAACACAAAAAGCTACCGCTGGACATCAAACCTTAGAGACCAATCGTTGTTTAGCTTTAATATGTGGTACATGTTAAGAATGAAGATTAATTGGGTATTTGACTATCATCGATTTTTTGTATTATTTAACAGACAAACAGAAGTGCCATTAAAACAAAACGTTTTTGTGAAAACAGTGATAAAGTAGCGTGTAACATGAGGCAAATATTAGTATTTTAAATGAAAGAGTGGGGACGTAGTGGGGACATCTTGCCGTCTCTTTCACACCCGCACACTATAATGCATATTAAGAATAGTGACGTCACTAATTTTGTTTTGCATCTCTTTTCTTTTACCCCCACTACAAGATTTAAAACGTTTCTAACTTTTTCAATTCTGAATGGATTTACAAAATTCTTTGTTTGTTAGATTTTGGTTATGGATACTTTTTGACGAATACAACAAAAAAAATGAGTCAAATACCCAATTGATACTTTTGAAACCTTCTGAAACCAAAAGTCTTTCAATCTATATTACAAGGGCTAATAATATTACCTTAATATGCATAGACAATAAATAACTTTTTTTTATCTAATTACTTTAAATTGTATTGCACAAAAATATATTTTAAAATTACTAATTTCTATAAAAGAATCATGATGCCTATTGCTAATGAAATGAAATGAAATGAAATGAAATGAAATGAAATGAAATGAAATGAAATGAAATGAAATGAAATGAAATGAAATGAAATGAAATGAAATGAAATGAAATGAAATGAAATGAAATGAAATGAAATGAAATGAAATGAAATGAAATGAAATGAAATGAAATGAAATGAAATGAAATGAAATGAAATGAAATGAAATGAAATGAAATGAAATGAAATGAAATGAAAATATTTATTGAACCCATGAAATGTCATACATTATTTAGATTCAGTCACTTTTTTCCACTACCACCCGGTTCACAAGGCTGTTTTCGCCAGAGAAGAACGGGCAAGAAACTCTAGCGTTGCTCTTTTTAAAACAAGTTTACAATACAATAATTATACAGAGGTTGCAGCGCAGTTAAATTCAGAGCAGTTCATAGATAATTTAGAAGAATAATGAAGAATAGTGTTATTGGTCAAGTGATTTTGGTACGGTTGAGTTAGGTAAGTAAAGTCACCCAGAACGCGGAATCAGTGCACTGCTTCACCAAAGCAATGAATAGTAGTAATAGTTTTAAAGCAATTAAAAGTTATCATTATAAGCAAGTCGAGCAGACCAGTCCACACAAGCAGCACTCGTTCACGAGTATGACGCATGTGCCAGCCATCGGCCTCCTCAACCATGTTACAGGGAAGTGACCGACCCGGCACACGACGCCGCCGCAAGCACAGACGTTTTAGCGAGCATGACTTACTCAAATTGCTTACAACTGCGATGAAATCAAATGAACTAATTATTACATCACATCTATATCAAACAATGCACATCCGGTTAGGGGACTTATATTATGTTATGTTCCCAAGCCTTATTATCCTCTAGGTAATCTGAAATTTTATAGTAAGCTTTATTACACAACTGTCGCTTAACAGTGGATTTAAATTTGTTTATACTTAAGGCTTTTATGTGAGTGGGAACTTTATTATAGAAGTGTATACAGTAACCCTTAAAAGATTTGCTGATTTTGTGGAGCCTGGTCTTATGACTGACTAGATTATTTCTATTTCTAGTATTTTTGTCATGAACATCGCTTAACTTTTTAAATTTCTCTATATTTTTATGGACATACATAAGATTAGTAAATATGAATTCAGATGCTACTGTCATTATGTTTATTTCTTTGAATTTTTCCCTCAGAGATTGTCTGGAGCTTAGCGAATAAATAGATCTTATGGCTCGCTTTTGGAGAACAAAGATTGCATTAATGTCAGCAGCACCACCCCACAGCAAAATTCCATAACTCATAAGGCTATGAAAGTAAGCAAAATAGACCAATCGAGCCGTATCAATGTCAGTCAATTGGCGAATCTTGCCCACCGCATAAACTGCAGCACTCAGCTTTTTTGCTAAGGCAGTTATGTGGGGACCCCATTGAAGTTTAGGATCCAATGTGATTCCCAAGAACTTAGTAGTCTCCACAAGGCTCAACACATCCCCATTCATAAATATGTTGGCATTAACTTTCTTTACATTAGGTGTCACGAACCGTATACATTTCGTTTTCTGACTATTTAATAATAAATTATTCACGCCAAACCAATGGACTATATTTGAGAGAGTGTGGTTTACATCGTCAAGGAATGGTTGATGTCGTTTTACTTTAAATATCAATGAAGTATCATCAGCAAACAACACTACCTCACATTTGTCCCTTATAAAATAAGGTAAGTCATTAATATAGATCAAAAATAGAAAGGGTCCAAGAATCGAGCCCTGCGGAACCCCCATAGTAACAACAGATCCAGGAGATCTTTTTCCGTTGACATCAACGCTCTGAACCCTATCACTTAAGTATGATTTACATAATTCAAGAGCTGGACCATTAATTCCATAGTGGCTCAATTTCCTGATAAGAATATCATGGTGAACACAATCAAATGCTTTGGATAGATCACAGAATACACCTAAAGCATCCTGAGAATTTTCCCAAGCATCAAAAATGTTATTTATAAGCTCCACACCAGCATCAGTAGTGGAGCGACCCCGAGTGAAACCAAATTGTTTACCATGAAGTATATTATTTGTTTTAAAATATCTTTGTAATTGTAATAGCATTAATTTTTCAAAAATTTTACTTAATGAAGGTAGTACTGAAATAGGTCTAAAATTTGAGGGGTCATCTGTACTACCAGATTTAAAAAGAGGTATGATCTTGCTAAGTTTCATTTTATCAGGAAATATGCCACTATTAATACAAGTGTTGAAAACTATAGCTAGCTGGGGTGCTAATACAGGTATTACAGATTTGAGTATTTTTGTAGAGATTCCCCAGAGGTCACATATATTTTTAATATTTATTAATTTAAACGTTTTTATAATGTCCATACTGTCAACGAAATGGAATGCAAATGAATCCCCACACCCAGCCACACTTTCCTGCAGTAACTTATCAGCTAAGGAAGGAGATGAATTTAAGTTTTTTGTTATGGAAACTGGTATATCTGTGAAGAAGTTTTCAAAAGCCCTAGCTACTTCTACATCAGAGTTAATTATATTATTATTAATATTTAAGCTAAACTCGGTGTCACGAGGTTTAGCTCTCCCAGTTTCCTTATTAATTACACTCCATGTCATTCTAATTTTATTTTTGGAGTTTTTTATTTTATTTTTCAAATATAGTGACTTAGCTTTATAACAAACTTGTTTGAATAGTTTAGAATATGTTTTAACATAATTTTTAAATTTCTCGCTATGATTATATGTTTTTTCAGAATAAAGATCATATAATTTCTCTCTACTTCTGTGGATACCAACAGTGGCCCAATTGTTGAAGCAGGTTTTTTTGGCTGTGGAAACTGACCTGGATGTAAAGATTGATTCAAATTCCTTACAAAGTATGTCAAATACAGAATTATAAAGAATATTAGGGTCATTACCCTGTACAAGTATATTGAATTTATCTAATAATTTATATCTCAGTTTCTCTAACCGGGTCTTTGTTACTGGAACAATGTTAAGTTTTTCAATGCAAGTTTGCTGGAATTCACCTATAAATGTGACTAGTTGTCCACAATGGTCAGAATCTAACTTAGTAATAATCGATTTATTAATAGGCACTATATCAGTGAACACATTATCTATACAAGTAGCGCTAGTGTTGGTTATTCTAGTTGGCTCCAAAAATAGATGGACTAAACCAAACGACCAAAAAAGATTTATTAACCTTCCAGTCATAGCAGATGTTTCTAGCATATTAACATTGTAATCGCCACACACCAATAATCTTTTATTTGTTTTACTTAGTTTCCTCAATGCATCTTCAAGTATTAATTCAAAGTTATCATACAATGAGGCAGGCGGTCTGTATACACTTACAACTATGAACTGCTCTGACTCTATACATGACATTTCTATTATTTGCTCCACAGAGAGACTCACTATATCCTTACGTTCTTTAAATTTAATATTCTTATTAATTAATATTAGTGAGCCACCATGTATAGCATTTTTTCTGCAAAAGTTGCTACCAACTATATGATTTTTGAAATTGAACATGAGCTGTTCAGTTCTCAGCCAATGTTCTGTGAGACATAGTATATCAATATTTTGACAACTCATGAACAATTCCATTTGTAATTCTTTACCTAGCATGCCCTGACTGTTTTGATGCACTAGGTTAATTATATTTCTGTCACCCATATTGTAAACACTATTCGAACTAATGGGTGGTGATGTATTTATGTAATTAGAAATATTATTTAATTGTATATTATTAATGTCTCTTATATTTGGTAATTGTGATTTCTGGCAGCAAGAGGTGGACTCTATTGTCTGACTTACTAATTTAAATAATTTTTAGAAATATTATTAGGAACAGATACAGGTGTATCATTCCCTGTCTTAAAATATATCAACTGCTCAATAGAAGCAGGAGGAGTAGCCAAGCTTTTGGCTTTGTCTGATATAATGGAACATAGCAATTTTGCTATATGTCTTTTAATAAAATATGGATTAATTTGTATATTGAAATTGAACTTACTATAGTAAGTATTCATGTCAATTTTGGTAAATTTACTATTATTTGTATTAAGGGCGTCATTTAAAATATAATTTAACTTAAATCTAATATTTTTTTCCACGTGTGACAATCTCTTATCATAGGGGAATGCAAACATTACAATATTCTTAACATTTAAAGATGTTAGTGTGTTAAGACTCTTTGTATACTGGCGTGTGTTTACATTACCCCTGTCACCAATCATAACTATTAAAGTTGAATTTTGACTGAATTTATAATTTATTATTTTTTCAACAATTTGTGGGTAGGAAAGCCCTGGCATACAAAAGTTTACAACTTTTTGTCCTGTCCTATTAATTAACACTTGACCTAACCCTTTCCCAATATTGTCGCTAAATATTATAATGTTTTCTTCTTCTACAACTTTATTTGTGGTACTGGGAGATTTCAAAGAAAATTCATTATCCTTTTGCGGTGTTAATGACAGTTTGATAGAACGATCGCAGTTGCAAGTATAATTGTTCATTAATGAATTAAATCGTTCTGTATTGTAATGACATGTCTCCACTAAGTCATTTAGGGCTAAGACATGTTCGCTTATTTCTTTTTTTACAGTTCATATTTATTACTAATTGACTTTAGTGAGTCTTCAAGGCCTATTATTTCTAAGGTATTGTAACCATATTAATTATAAAAACCCAAAGATAAAATTACAAAAGTTACATAAATTAAAGAAAAAGTAAATTAAAATTACTTGACATAAAATAACAATGACTGGATTAAAAATTATATTTCCAAAAAATATTTGAAAATTCTTACCAGTTTGTAGAACATTGTTGGAGTTACTTGGTAGCACAAGTGATACTCCTCGTCGGTTCCCTGTGGTTTATATACTAAATTGACCCGACCACGCCTAGATCAGTGTCTTGTCGCACAGAACAAAAAGCGTCCTTGATCTTCAAACGTAATGAATGAATTCAATGTACCTAGTACCTACAGATGTGTATCAGTAACAAACATCCGCGATGGGCGTCGCAAGTGACTCCTACCGTCTTTAACATGCATGGAACGTCCTGAATGTTTTTGTATGTTACCCACAACATTTATTTAATATGGGTTTCATATCCATCGAATTCCATCCAAATTGGTGCTTATCATAGAAGGGAAATATTAATAAATGATGCTGAAGACATTAAAATTATTTTTACTTGGTGTATGCCTTTTAATAATGTGTACCAGATTAAGTTAATCTACCTAAACTTCGTTTAAAATTAGTGCGTTCTGATAAGGGATTCCAAAAAATTCGGGCTTTATTTTTATTATCTAATTGATAAGTAATATTTATTATTTTGCAATTTCCATGAATTCAATGTTATTATTATAGTGATTCGACTGCAAGACGTATGTCTTTTGGATCCATAGACTCTAATTTTGTGTAATTTATTGTCTTTGCCATATCACTTCAATGTATAAGGCAGGTTTACTACAGGAAAAATATACCTTAGGTATACTAAAATAATACAAGAGCTTTATAAAAACCGTATATTTATTACAGACATTTTATACAAAATAAAAAACATAACCATCAAGCCAAATTACGAATTTTAAAACAAAACAAACAAACCAATAAGAAACTATTAACATTTGCAAATTTTCGATCACGTTATACTTTAGTATCCGTATCCGTAGCCGTAGGTGTAGGGCGACGCGCCGTAGGTGCCATAGCCGGAGTAGGCCACCGGGCTACTGTACCCGGAGTATCCGCTGTAGTATCCGGGGTATCCTACAGCGTAGTTGTTGTATCCGTAGCCGGAGTACAGCTGGGGCCTAGCCATGGCGAAAGCCAGAACGGCGAACAAAACAAGCTGCAAAACAAAAAATCAAATATGGTTTTGAATTCATAAATATATAAAAATCCAAAACATGTAAACTCTGATTTTTTATGGCACCTAAACCTCAACCACACTATAGTGCAATATTACATTGCTTAGTTTCTAAGCCAAACAAATTAATTGACGAAACGGCACTTTGTTACGGCTCTTTACCTATAGTAAAACTAATAGTCTACATTCGTCTTCAACTACTGTGTTAAGTGTTTACAAGGAGGCCATAAACAATTTTAATAAATAAATTAAGTATTTAAGAATATATATCCCCTGTTATTGCAATAATACGCATAACCAATATGAAAACTTTTTCTGATTGTGTAATACACGCACCTCTTAAAATATCGTACGGCGCAAATCCAGTGTGAAACATTTGAAGTGACAGACAAAGGAGAACATAATGCTGCCTCTAATTGTTATAGTCATACAATCTATTATTACTGTCGTTCACGATTGTTCCCCAAAAGGTTTCGTTGTGTAAACGTGTCATATAACATGAATTACCGGATTATAGACGTATTTTGCTATTTCTATACATCGTTGACAAAGCTCTGGGTCGATAGTTAATTAGAGTACCTAATTTCACAGGTTACGTAAGACCTATTCGTGAATGTATGTAGCGTTCTGCCCAATACATAATAATAATTTGTCCACCACAAACGTCATAGTTTTAGGTTGTTTAGAACAAATGAATTAAGTTCTTGGTATTAACACTAAGTATATGGAAACATAGTGTTCATTAAAGCTACATAACACATATAGTTTGAAGTTACTTTCATATGTATTTAGCGACGGCAAATAAAATAACAACCAACTGTTGTAAATTCATCAATTTTATTACTTTATATAAAACATAATTGGTTGGAATGTGAATTTGAATGCATTGTAAAGGCTTTAACTGACAAATTAATTATAATATCCGAATTTGTTTTTCTGGTTGGAGCTACAATTTATTTAATTTTATTGCACAACACGTAAACCAAATGCATTCCGAATTTAAGAATTGACGTGGAAAAACTACTAATATGCTTAAAATATTTCGAAGGTTATAAACAAACATAGTATGTTTTAGCACATAACACATCGTTTTAAATCTACAGTCTACACCTACATTTTATGGAATATTATAGATACAGAGATTATACAGACTTACCAATTTAGCCAGCATGTTGAAGCAACAAAATGTCCCGGTACTTAAGGTGTTAAATTGACAATATCTGTTGTATTGACTTATGGAGTGCAACTGTTCTTATTTTTCGAATTCCTTCAACATTTATAGGCCGCCGGAGTCCTTGGGACCACACAAACAATAACGGAAAACTTATACGTACACGAGTCTGTCGGGAATCTATGTAAATTATGAGCACAGACAAACGTACCTCAGACGTGTACTACATAAACAATTGGGCCTTTGTTTTAACTAAAAAAAATACATCAACAAACTCGATAGGAATAAAGTGACCATCGTTATATTTTATTGACGACGCGCATACATGGAAGCAAATACATTTAGTGCGCCAAATAATACTTGGCTCTTAGAATGCAATTGTATTGAAGGGTATAACAAGAGCTGCCTTATTAGGTGAAACAGGATATTGGTGATTATCGACAGATCATCGACCTCATTTGTAACCTTGGTCATCTGTCATCTGTCATCTCAAACAAAATAGAATCTGCAGATCAAGGCCAAACTTTTGTTATAAAAGCTTAGAGATGGCGAGGCTTATTATGATTCAGTAAGTGTCCTGCATCGCATCAACAAACATGTTCGGAAAAATTGTGAGTACTGCGATTGTGATGTCATACTTTCTTTACAAGCCACAGATATTGATTTTATAAAGAAAGTAGAACTAGGTATTCTGGGGTTGGTTTTTTCAGATTACTCTTGCTAATCTACATGAATAAGATTTCTAGGAATAATATATTTAAATTGTCTCCTTTTCATCTTTAATCATAGTAAAAAATAGCAGTAGTAGATATCATAAATATAAACCTTAGTGGGTCTCAGTGTTATCTACTAACAAATATCTTTATTTTTTTAAACATGCGAAATAAAAGGAAAAAAGACTTCAGGATGGATACGCTATTGCCAAGACCTGTAATAAAAAAATGAAGATTATTTATGTGAAACGATCCCAAAACCGTTTATCAATACTACTATGATTTTCTACACCATAGCTCTGATCATGTACATATTGCGACAGACCATTGTATCTGAAGCATATTATTGTCTACTTCTATTAAATATTGATTAATCCTTAACAGGTGCATCTTTTATTTAAATCTAGGCACCAGACACTGCAGGTGTCCATATACGAGTACAAGAAACACATTGTATTCTTATCGACATAGAAACACTACAGCATTACAAATAACAAATATATTTCAATACAATAAACATTATTCTGATACTGTCGATATTAGCTTCTATTACGAAAGGTGACATCAGTGGAGAGGACGCTTGGGTGCATATTTGTACTGACTTCTTGGAAATCGTTAGTCTTCTTAAAACATAGAACGCTAGCAAAGAATATTCCCAAGAAAATGTAGCTCATTATAAAAGATTTTTGCTGAGTTGCGAGAAATATTGTAGCGCTTATTATCAACACCTTCATAACAATATGACCGTAAGAACTTTTTTTTACTTTTATAACAACCAATTAAGAGTGTTTCTAGTTTTTCAAAATAGGTATCATTAAACTAGATTAAGATATTCATATTGTTCATCGTTGGTCACAGACAGTCCACTGCTGCATAGGCCTCTCTCCAAGATTTCCACAACAACCTTTTAGGTTTGAATCCAGTAATTGGCCAAATAAAATATCATAGATATACAATTCCATTGTTTTGTTTCAGTTCGCCCTGTTCGCTTTAATCGCCGTGGCCATGGCTGCCCCCAGCCCCAAGGCAGCTCCTGAGCCTGCCCCACAGTTCTTGACCTACTCCGCTGGTCTCGATTACGTGTACCCCCCGGGAGTAGTGTCCCCCGTCGTGTCCCCCTACGGAGCCGCCCCTGTACCCGTCGCCTACTCCGCGTTGCCTTCTGGAACCGTCTTCGTTCGTAAATGATCATAATGATTCGTATAATTACTCTTGCTCAATCTTCACGGTACCCTAATTTTCGTTGACATTTACAAATAAACAGTTCACAGCAATTAAGCCTTTTTATTTTCAAAAAAATATGTTATTACAAATAGAACAATGAGTAAGATTGCTGCACCTATATTTATTGCGACGTTTACACACGTTCCTGATATTTAAGGCAAGTACATGCGACAACTTCATGATCTGTATTATAATTACGTGTTCGAGAATAATGTTCCAATTTATCTAGAACTTAATACCTAAATATCTAAGTGTCTACGTATTTCAAAATTAAGGCTCATTTACTCGTATTTGTCGGCGCTAATCCCCGTAATTATATAAGCGTGGTTCTATCCCGTTCCAGTACTGACGGTTAATGCAAACTGGCCATGAACACATCTCAACACGAAAATACTTTATCATCACTGACACGTCAACGTGATTAGCACCCGCAACTGCTTGGAAGCTGTAGATTAGGGTGCTGACGTATCACATAACATTGAAACCTTATTGAATTTCATTTAGTGGCCGAAGTTAATAGAAGTTTGCAAAGATCATTCTACAACTGTGGGTAAACTGGGTGCTGATAGTCACCTCCAATTAAGTGACCTCGTGTCCCTGTCCTCAGCAAATAAACACTTCAATTGAATTACTTCCGCATACAATTTTGGACTCGAGGAAATCAAAATGCAGGTTACAGCGCTAAGTGTATCGGCATGCGATAATTTAGCAAGGCAATCCATATGCAATGCATTGTCGGCTTAGCCACGCAGCTATGTAGGCATACATTGCGATCAATAGTTACTAAAATAGCAGAATCCCTGCTGCCTCCATGTTTTGAATTAAAATGGCAATGTCAACACGCATCGTTTGCGTACTAACAATAGCTTTTTAGAAATTCATGTTAGTAAATTGTGGGTATTGAGGAAAATATAGACCATTTAGCTTGCGTTAAATCTTTAAGAATGGATGTGTAAGTTTCTTGTGCATTTGAAAGTTAAGTATCAAGGAAAATCATACAATCCTAGAATATACTCCGGGATTTCTCGTGGATCTGAATTAATATTTATGCATTGTACAATGATTTTCCTGGTATTAAATTTAAGGACGCTAAAATATGTTGATAGTGAGGAGACCTTGGAAGAAGGAGGGGAGGGGGAGGATCCTGACACCAACCGAGATAAAGTCAAATAGAGCGAAGAAACAGACAGAGATTTTCCTTGCACTAAAACGAAACCTGTTCGGTTTATAATTAATTAATCATTTAGGAGAGCTGGAATTAACATACATCGAAAGTTTCAAAAAACATTTAATTAAACCTATTTGTTTTGTGAACTAAACGGTCGAAATCGGTTATGTAATGTTTCCTTTTTACATGCCGCAAAAAAGAAGCACGCGCCGACGAAATGGTGGTGTTCATTTATGAATATGATTATCATATGAACGACCTCCAAGTATATAATTTGCATGATACTTTTATTCGGTTATATTATATTAAGCAAAAAGTGGAGCATTTTTTTATACCTTTATAATTTATAAATCGAACGAAGTTAACTGGGGATAAAGTCCGATCACAACAATACTCATAGCTTCATAACTAATAATATATTATGAAGTTTACTAAACAATCCGCTATAATGTAGCTTCCAATTTAAAGTAATAATATGAAAAATAAGAAATTTCTATGAAAACAAGTCTTAACGCCGACACGTGTAATTGAAAGACGTGTTGTTTTTAAACCTGCCTTTTAAGAATGTATAAAGTTAGATGGGATTGTTACCCGCGTATGTTGAAAGGAAAGTTGTCTTGTGTTCTCCGGTATATAGGCTACACGCAAGGCAGTAACTCGAGAGGGAAACTTTCCACTAAACATAACAAAAGGACTATTATGTTTATTTGCGTCATTAATCTTGCCGCGTGTATGGCTTTTGAACATCATGTCTGAGTGCATTTCCCAGGACAAATAGTTTTCTTTGTATAGGTTTTATACTCAAATATACTGTATACCTAATACTGAATTATTTTTACACAGCATTTAAGCTATTTTAAGTCAAGTATATTACGTAGGTATGTAATATTTTGCACTATATAAAGTGCAATTATGTGATCATTATCAACACATAGCAGCCCACTGCTGGACATATTAGGTACATAGGCTTCAATTGCACGCGGTCGAAATCTTTAGCTGGTTAATTTAAGATCAATTGTAATAAAATGTAAGCCAAATTGTCAAATTAAACCGACAAATCAACATATTGACTCATAGTTAACATTTAAAGAACTTTAGTATGAATTCCGCGCGCAGATCTTATTTTTATTTCTAAGTAACCTTTGGCACATTGATATCTACGAACATAATATATATATATATGTGTATATATATGCCGATTACTATGCAATAGGTTCTTACGGTCTTTTTAGTGCGAGAACAATACAGGTCCTAACATTATCAATCCTAAACTACTTGCATGAATACGAGCAATAATAACCAATTTATACGATTTGAATGATTATCGTCTACACCTATAGGAACCTCATAAACATGACCCTTAAAGATTTTCTACGGTATGTACAGTCCACCAACTCGCAATAGGCCAGCGTGGCAGACTATGTGACCTAACCCCTCTCAATCGTAATCTTGACTGTAGAGGAAGGCCCATGCAGTGGGTCGTATATGAGCTGATACAGAGAAACATGACCCTACTAAGGGTAGTAGGGTCAAATAGTATTAGGGTAGGGACCCTTCTTCCCCTCCAAGTATCTAAGTAAGAATCGATGCAATATGTTGCGTCGCACTGGTTAGGTAAAGTGATTAAACTACACCTAAAATATGCGCAGTGCAATCCAGATCGGAGTATGATTTTGTCTGTACCAAATTATGTTAGCGTAGGTACTTAAAATTATATTCTACACTGCGGGCACCAATATACAGGAAAAAATAAAAAATGTAATGCTACATCCGAAAATAAACTTAATTACCACGACTCCGTGTTATAACTAGACCTTTTTTTAATGTGGAAAATCCTCTTGGATTCCTGCACTGAGCGGAAATGCCAGATTTTTTTCTGACGAAAAATTTTGGAGAAACTCCGGGACCTCACAAAGAACACGAAGTTCTTCCAGTGCGTAGCTTGTTAAAGCACAACTCGTTGTCCAAGTTGTTCCTTTTTTGTCTACGTTACCACGAGACCTAAGCTTTCCTATGTATAAGACATGTATCCCTACTTATTCAACAAGAAGTTAAACTTTCAAAACAACCTGAAACCGATACCTAATGGTATAATCCGCGCATTATGTTCAAAGCACCTCACCCAGGCTTTCCGAATAACACTGAATGCATTTCGGACGTCTAATTTTATCTATTCACGTACAGCAAACCGCGCCGGGCACTAATGATTGATTTATCTCATAAGCTGCTTATCACTAACTAACGATAATGCGGATAAATCTATTTCCTCAGTGTATGACCTAAGTGATACATTTCGTTAGTTTAATGATACAAAGCCCACGCATTATATTTTGCAGTAGGTACAGTCACCAACAAAAGTAGCTGAACACATTTAAAACGCCAAAAGTCATACACACATTAAGCAACAGAAGTCGGTGACGAGTGTCGGCCACATAATTTCATGAACACCTTAAGGTTACAAAAGTTGATGAACAGCAAAAGCAACAAAAGTTGATGAACAGCAAAAGCAACAAAATTGCTGAACACTTATAAAAAGTAAGATTGCCGTAGATGTGTTCACCTACTTTTGTCACGTTGTTATGTATTTATTTTTAAATTTTATATCAGAGTTTCTTTTTTGCTTTTTCTCTGCATTGACATACTGTTTTCTGTGCCACTAGCCGGAACATTTTGTAGTATCGTAATATAATAGTAATAGTAATATTTTGTATGGGAATTTAAACAGCGCCATTGTGAGCGTATTTGGAACTAAAATTTCACAGCGGGAAGCGTTTACTTTACTATACGAGAATTACTATACGATACTTCAAAATGTTCCGGCTAGGGGCACTTTTTTGAGAAATTATTATGTTTGAAGAGTTTGTCGTGTTCGTCTGTAATTGGCAAGTGTACTTTTATTGAACAATAACTTGTTAAACATCTAATAATACGTACCTAATTTTATTGATATCGTGCTGTTGGTGTTCCAAATATAGTAAATACATGAAATAAAACACATAAATATTTATTTGGGGTCTTGTTCCGTGTATAATTAATAATAATTTATAGCAATATTGGCAAAAAATAGTGTATGTATAAGTGTTATTTCAATTTTGTTTGTACCGACTCCGTGTGTACGGCTTGGGTAATAATTTAAAAAAGTAAATTTATAAATATAAAAATAAAATTTATGAAATAAAAAAAATTCAGCAATATAAATAAAAATGGTAAAGATATTGTAATGTATAAAATCATGTGTGGCCTTCATTTGCTTCGATGACAGCCTGTAGTCGGCTTTGCATAGAATTTGCCATATTTGCACATACATCACCTCCTCTGAAGGAATCCCGTATACGTTCCACGTGCCTTATAATGCCTTCCTTTGTGCGTGGCGTGTCGGGCTCTCAGGCTTAGACAATGAGACCCCATAGATTTTCTATGGGATTCAAGTCTGGACTCTTCGGTGGGAACGGTATCCCAATAATCGCATTTTCATTATTGCAGAACCATGTTTGACCTCTTCTAGCTTTATGCACGGGGCTGTTGTTGTGGACGAAGTGTATCGGCTCCGACATATGCATTCTGGCCGTAGGAAGTAATGTTCTCCATTAAATCTAAATAACCGATGAAAAATCTATCCAAAATTTATCTTCTTAATAACGCAGATAAATACAACATTGAACTCTTTAACTATTTTTCTCTTCTCGAACAGGAAGTTTCCGATACCGTTGAGAAACAATATGGAAATATAGTACACGTAATACTTAAAACTAACAATAAGATAAAAGATAAAAAAAACAATAAACTTAAATTAAAACCCAAAACAATTCAGCTTTAACAAAAAAGATTAGATACAAAAATAAATACCGTTGAATATCGCGAAATCAATAAACAAGTTAAACGTAGCATAAGGGATGATTTATGCAAGCATAATTGTTATCTAATAGAAATGGCCTTAAAGAAACATACACCGCTTAGGGTAGCTAAACAGGGGAAATCTACAGGAAGGTGTTGGATAAATATACAGTTGTTAAAAGATGAAGAAGGAATTAAACATAGTAACGGGCAACCGCACTAAGCTTATTGAAATATGCACGAAATTTTACCAAAAACTTTATTCTGACGCTACCAAAGATCTTCAATCAGATGATTCCAGCCCGAATCCAGATACTATTCCCTACATAACTGGCTGCAAGGCTTATAAAGCTCTCCGCAGTATGAAACTCAATAGGAGTCCTGGAGAAGATGGCATGACAACTGAGGCTTTACGAATCGGATCACCTACGCTGCTTCCTTATATAGCAAATTTATCCTTGCAACTGGGAAACTTCCATGAAATGTGCCAATCCAACATCATTCTTTTCGATACAAAGGGAGACAAAACTGATATCGCTAATTATAGACCCATAAGCCTAACATCACACTTGTATAAAGCGTTCATAAAAACAATACAGAATCGAATAGAGAACACACTTGATTTACTCCAACCCCCAGAACAAGCCGGTTTTCGCCCAAACTTTTCCACCGCGGACCACCTTCACACTCTGAATCAAATTATAGAAAAAACACCTGGAATATCAAAAACTATTAAACCTTGCCTTTACAAAGGCCTTCGGCAGCGTATATCACTCAGCCATATTCCAAGCACTACATAGACAGGGAATAAATAAAATCTACATAGATTTACTCCAGCATATTTATGATCACAGCACAGCCACAATTAAACTTGAACGTACTGGTCCATCATACCATATACAAAGAGGATTAAGGGTATCGATATCGGCGGTAAGAAACTTACCAACTTGCGCTTCGCCGATGACACTATGTACTATTTGCATCATCGGCGCAAGATCTCCAATGCATGCTTGAAACGTTAAATATGGCAAGCCTCGGGGTGGGTCTAATGATGAATCGGTCAAATACTAAAGTCATGACAAATAAAACAAAAGTCCACATTCAAGTGGATGGAGAGGTCATACACTATGTCGATGAGTACATCTATCTGGGCCAGTTAGTTTCCTTCCAAGGCCGGCAAGATCTAGAATATCATCGCCGGATGGAAAATGCCTAGAAGAGCTACTGGAACCTTCCAATATCCTTAAAAAGAAAACTCATCGACATTTATAACTTGCCTATTCTACCCTACGGAGCTCGGACTTGGTCTTTGACCGAATCACAAAAGTCCCAGCTCAAGGTTTGTCAGAGAGATATGGAACACAGCATCCTGGGAATAAGGCGGACTGACAGAGTGCGAAACAGCGAAATTCGCTTAAAAACCGGCGTGGCAGACGTGGGAAGTAAAACAGCACTCCTTAAATAGAATTAGGCAGGCCATGTGACTCGAATGCATCCAGAGCGTTGGGCAAATATCGTTACCCAATGGATACCTGATGGTCGACAACGCCGCGGCAGACCTAAAAACGCTGGCGAGAGGACCTGGATGCTTTCGAGCCCATGTGGACCAAAATCTCGTTAGAATGCGAATTGTGGAGGAACAGGGGGGAGATCTTCGCCCAGTAGTGGGATGAAGTAGGTCAATTAAAAAAATATTTATAAATTTACTTTTTTAAATTAGTACCCAAGCGGTACACCCGAAGTCGGTACAAACAAACAACTTTTGTTGCTTTTGCTGTTCATCAACATTTGTAATCTTAAGGTGTTCATGAAATTTCGTGGCCGACACTCGTCACCGACTTTTGTTGCTTAATGTGTGTATGAATTTTGGCTTTTTAAATGTGTTCAGCTTCTTTTGTTGGTGACTGTACATTGAGTTATGTTCATGGTAGCCTAAGTTCGCCAACCCACACCAAGTCAGCGTGGTGGACTATATGGCGTAACCCCTCTCTATCGTACTCTCGTACATAGGTACATATATTGAGTTTAGAGCAAAGGTTGGTTTCCTTTTATACTCGATTTTTTCTGTACTAGCGGTATTTGATTTTTAGGGTTACCTTGGTCTAAAATTTGTGAGAAAATTAAGGAACATGATCCTGAACTTGTAGTTTTAGAGGAAAACTGTTCTTTTTCTAAATACAAATAGCAGTCATTTGCCATAAACGATAGTATCGGTAAGGATATATCTTAACATTATTTTAACTGTGGTCACCAGGCCTAAAAGTTAAGTACATGTGGCAATAGATAACGCTTCTCCACTGCGTCAAACGGGAATCATGTTTTTAGATATTACGGTAATATCACGGTAATATTATTACCGTGCTTAGGATATTTTTTCCAAATGTTTACAGTGGAAGTATGCTTCTTTATTTTCATGCGAACTGTAAGCGGACGGACGCGACGCGATGCAATATTTCAAACGTCAATTTCAATTGGTAAGACAAAAACACTACCTCGGTTGAGCCGACCCATTGTGGTGGATTTGGTAGTCCAAGACAACAATGTGGCTCAAGAACTTTTTCTCTCCTCGATAGACGCGACCGTTTAATGAAAACTAGCTAAGCTAATACAGCGAAAATTAGTTATTTTTGTATAGCAATTCTTTCGATTTCAGTATTTAAATGATTGCAATTTAACTAGGTCAAAGGCGTGGGTAGCCCAAATGCTGAGTTCAAGTATAACATGCTTCGAAGCGAAATACGTAAAGTATATTACCAAATTATACAATTTTTTGAACAGGCACGTAATAGACTGAAACTATTAAAATTATATTTAATATTTAAAGGAATATTATTGAAATAAAACTATTTTATACTCCGGACTCCGGATGAGTCCGCCCCATGACCACGAAAGTAATCGAAACGTCGGGAAGTTAAAAAATGTAAAAATTAAACCAAATCGCGATAAAATCCGTATAAAATAGTTTTATTTCAATGTGTAACATTCGCGTAAATCTAAGAAACCATTATAAAGGAATATTATTTAGAAAATGACGAGCTTATATTATGGTTTTTAATTACTATAATGTAATAAAAAAATCAGTGTTTTTTAATAATGGAAAGTGGTAGAGTCTTGTTGTAATTTATTGAGGCTACAGTACCGATGACTTGAATGGGTTGTTAGGTACTACTGTCTCATGAAAAACCGATGTGAATAAATAGCTTGGTTAAGGGTGGTAAGATATTAAATCCACACAGACAACGTCCACCGTACGTGATGATAAAAAACTTTGGTGATGACCCAAGAAAGTTTTACGCGTTCTAGGTTCCGAATGTGTATACCCAATTTTTCCCAAGCCAGTATACACTCTTACTGTCGGCTTTCAATGGTACATCCCCGGTCAAGCCTATACTTTTCGAACTACAAAGCTGTACCACATACAAAAAATTATAAAATCAAATAAGCAACTTGAACCAATTAAGATTTGGTATACGATCTAAATTCCGCCCTGTTCGTAGTTGATTAAATTGTGCCCGCGTTAAAGGCGTCGGGATCACGTGCTAAGAAACAGTTAATTTCATGAGAGTTTCAAACACCACGTGGCGAGCTGCGTACATATGACCTGGATATTGAGATCGCGAGCCAAACTCTACGTGAATATTGAAATAAAACTAGTTGAAATAAAAAAAAGCTGCAAAGCAATCGAAACCTCGGGAAGTTAAAAAATTTAAAAATTAAACCAAATCGCGATAAAATCCGTAAAAAATTGTTTTATTTCAATGTGTAACATTCGCGTAAATCTAAGAAACCATTATTTCTACGTTAATATGTAAGATTCATATTTAAGCAAATTGCATTCATATACATAACATAATAACTAAACGTTACGTCTTTAGTTACACATATATAACAACATACTTGTTTTGTATGAAATGAAATGAAAATGAAAATAAAATTAAAATTATTTATTTATTAAATGATCCCCAACATAGCATATACATAAAATAATTATAACAATATATAACAACAATAAATAATCCGCTTGTTTCTTCAGTTACAAGAAACTTCATTCAAAAATATATGTAAAAAAACACAACATTCATACACATACATAGTTTCCGGGCGACATCAGTGGGGTCAGCTACACTGTAAAATATTTAAAGTCTTGTGTATCGAAAACTATTGGAAAACGGACCAGAAGCGGCTACCTAAATGTTCACGGTGTCAATCACCACGCACGTCACTATGACGTGAAGGAAAACATCGTGAGGAAACCTGCATAGGTTATAGCAACCTGCAATAGGGATTTGCAAGAATTTCTGTGGTACGTAATGTCCGCCAACCCGCACTAGGCCAGCATGGTGGACTATATGGCTTAACCCCTACCAATCGTGCTCTCGATTGTAAAGGAGGCCCGTGTCCTGCAAAGGGATGTATATGGGCTGATACAGTATCGAAAAGTTCCCTCGTAACATCCAAACGCAACAAATACAAGCCCATAGCTTACCCACCCACTGTATCAACGTATTTGCATCCCACTGACGAGCATAGTGCGTCATGAAATAGGGCTTATAGTTTATCCCACCGCGCCGGACCAATTCGGACCTGGCGCAGTGCATAAGTTTGTTTAAACGGCTTAACTACGAATTGTAACGTCAACGTATTTTGACTATTATAAATACATACGTCATAAATATCTAATAACTCACGCCTTTAACGAGAAGGGGTAGGCAGAGATGCTACCAGGACACCCATATTTCGCCTTGTATGTTCTGTCCAATGATGTAATAGGGGGCAAGTCTATCGACTATTATAAAATTCTACAATATTAGATTCAAACCAACTAGAATTTTAGCCTTCTAGCTACATGTTAAGTATATAGGTATATAAATAACATATTACAGAAGCTGGACATTAACTCAATTGACTTTAAAATAACATCGGTTAAATTGACTCCGTATATTAATTTATAACACAAATCGTTTTTTAAAACTAATAAGTACCTATATTATTAAATTCATATTTATTACAACTTAAAGACCAAATTTTTAAATAATTTAAGTATAATGGTTTCTTAGATTTACGCGAATGTTACACAAACATTAAAACTATATGTTACGGATTTTATCGCGATTTGGTTTAATTTTTACATTTTTTAACTTCCCGACGTTTCGATTACTTTACAGCTTTCGTGGTCACGGGGCGGACTGGTAATTTAAGTACTTAATTAAATAAAGAATCAGCCACAAAATAATCTGTAGTATTATTTAAATGTTTTAATTTTTAAATATTTTGAGGCATTTCATCTTTTGAGACATTAAATTACAAATGCTATAGTTTTGCAAATCATTGAACTTGGGTTCAACTGTTTATGTAGCCGAACAATTAAATATTTAAAGTGACAACATTCATTATCGGTTCATTCAAGTTCATTAACGTTATTATGACCGAAATGGTCAGCGTGATAAGTCAAAGACACAGAACGTTGACTCTCACTCAAACCCTATTATTAAGCGCTCTCAATTTTATTGTTTCGCGCTACATGCTTCAATTTAATAAATGTATACATACATACTACATATATCGATTTAACATAACCGTATTAACTGATATAACCTAACGCATCTTTATCAGAAATTGTAGACTATCACTATTGCCACAAACAGTTCTGCGTTTTTATTTCCGCCCTATAATGTTATAGACGGCAAACTTCAATTGACCATGTGCAAAAACATATAGTGACTATTCTATGGACCTTTAGCTCAGCTGTTTTCGTAGGCGATAAAAAATATACATAATTTTTTTCTGCCTATCCTTTAAGTAGCTACATACGCATGATGTATGTCTATATAGTCCGATATAATAGAGTGATATGAATGGGTACTTCATTTCAAGAAATTACACCGACAATACAATATTTAGCTGTAAACAAATATACTACAGCGACGTTTTTCGACAAAATAATATACGCATTGAGCGCCTTCTGAATATCGTCTTTAATGTTGCTACTATTAAATTAGAAGGCGTCATTTTCCGGCAGTGGCACGTGTCGCACGAGATTCTTAACTTGTTTAAATACGACAATGCTTAGGGAAATAAACGTTATAACAACTCGCACGTCACAGAATTAACGTAACTGAATTTCGGATTATACGTCGGCCGTTACGCGTAATTAAGAATCGATGGTTTTTGAAATTAAGAAACTGTAAATTTAAATTTGATCATTAATCATTATTATGCTGTACGTTATTATAAAAAGTATACATAATTGAGATTTTTATAGAAAACTTAAAACTAAAACACATACCTGAAAAATTAAATTTCCCTAAACTTATAGACATTGTTTGATAAATGTGCAGACCTTTTTTATACTTGATATTGCCAGAATTACTATAATAATATTGTTCTTTTTATACAAGTAATACCCTAATAATAAACTTAAAATAAATGCTAGAAAATGGGATTGAAGTGACTGCTTCATGTATACATTTTCATCAACAACTCATCCATAAACTAATTTTAACGGTGTCTTTAGTTCAGTAGAGGGAGGAAGCCGTATCCTGGCAACGGCGGATGTGCAGCATTCGCTCCACTGCACGTCCGCACAGATCGTTTCTGCGCATGCCCCAAAAGTCCTATATAAAGGTCTCGGCTGAAGCTTCAACAAACAGTTCGGAACGAATCTTCACGAGACGATCCTAGCGCTCTTACGACCCAAACCACACGCGACGAGCGGAAAAGTTTCAAATCTACAACATTTGCGCCTTCGTTTTACTACATTGCAAGTGCCGGTGTTTCCACACCTGAAAATTGTGCAATCAACGACCCTATGAAAAACAAGCTTGGTATCAATTTTGTGTCGAGTGAGAAGTTTGTCAGTGACTTGCCGGTCAACATGGTGGAACAGCAGCGGTCTGCTAAAGGAAACCGACGTGAATCTGTGACGCCTAAGATTGTTGTCTGCCCGCCGATAGAAGAAATGACGGAAACCATCACGACTCCTCGAGGCGGCCGCCTCCTAAAAGCTCTTAGTCGAAGAATTACGCGACGTGCTGCCGATGCTGACTCCGTTGGCAGCTCCAGTAGTTCAGACAGTGTGTCCGGGGATACTGGTCGAATAGACGACCGCTCCTCGTGCTCTGCAAGTGAGTCCGGCAGCGACGGCTCCGAGCGCCAACGCCGCCATCGGTCTACCGTGTCTCTTCGCCGTGTATTTCAAAGTCTAAACCTCACAAGCCGCTCCCAATCTTGCACCCGCACTGAACGAACACGTCCACCCAAGAAACAGCAGCAGCCGAAACGCATCCTGCGACCCCCAGTCACCTACACGTACGTGCGCGGTCTCTCCGGCCTGCCGACACAGAGGGTGCCGCGCTACGCCGTGTGCTGCGACTCCATGGGTCTCAACCGATAAATATTGGAGGGAATTCTCACAACTTCGGACAGAACATGGGCGGAGATCAAGACTGGTTACGATTTACGAGTAGAATAAAAAGCGCTAAGGAGATGCGTTTTCATCATATCAGTAGAAAATCGGTAATTTCAAGAATATAAGCCGATGTAATGTCTTCAACGAGGACCAACAGGGGCGAAGACGAGAGCGCTGGTACCTACACAGCGTGGCTCGCTTCGTATTAGCGGAGCTGTGACTCGTATAGTTCTAATTAGGGGACAATACATAAGACTGGGTGAACATTTGAACTTCGTTATCGGTCTGTTAAGTATTGATAGGGGATGTTGTTATTGACATTGCTGGTTGATATCGTTGTTTGAGTCTTACGCACCCAACGTACGTTCATGTACGTGTTAACTATAACAACCGATACTTTATTTCAAATTAAAGTAACCGGCAATTTGCATACAGTCTTTCAAAAAGTTTTGTATGTCTAACTTCTTTAGGTAATGTATAGTCAGGGTGTTATAATGTATCTTCATAAAAATTCAGTTAATTTCAAGCATAGTGCCTTTCCACATTTTTATCTAAGTAGATCTAGTTGTAATGTATACTAATAATGTAAGAACTCTGTACCTTAAAACACCTTAAAAGCTGTGCTATTTGAGATAATGTACTAACAGCGTAAACAAGTCACGTCTAGTAGAGTAAATAATTAATTATTGTCACTTTGCACTTGGTTTTGAATTTGATATACACCTTAAAAATGTAGCAGGGCCGGTAAATAATAGTAAATGCAATGTATTACCGGCTCTCCTACATTGGTCGTAATATATCTATAGTACGGACTATTTGTCTATTAAATTATTGTTCATTAAATCTACTCAATTGATATTACCGTATACTTTGTAGATAGTCTAAATATTAAATCAATTAGATGTAAGATATTTTTATTGTCGAATAAGGATTTTCGTATTCAATAAAATACATATGAAAAATATTTATGATTTTAATTCCTCTCCTAATATATTTCAATATTTGAAAACACACTATACTAATAACAATATTTCAACAAACACATGTATCAGTAACTCATTCACCACGACACAAACTCAAAACAAAATACACGCTACCCAATTAATAACTGACAAAATTATTCATCGAACTACCAAAAAAAACCTCAAACTACACACAACTAGAAAAAAATAAATTAAAAAACTACTTAAAACGTTAATTTAGTTTAAAAGTGTTCCTTCTGTGTCCCGCCTACACGGTAAGCCCGTTGCCGCACATCGCACACACCTGCACCGCACGTCTCCCGCCAACACACGTGACCACCTTTCTACATTTATATAAGTCTTTTTTACAAGGATACATACTTTTCAAATGTTAATAAAATCTTGAGTACCACAATTCGATTTGGATGTTGTAAACATCCGAAAAATAGGCAAAATTAGTTATATATTTCCTCCACATTGTAATAAAACACAGTTAAATTAATTTCGGTATTATGTTGGACAACTAACAAATACAATCTGATTTGATTCTAACAATTTGATTTTTTATGCAATACTGAAACGAAACAAAGACTAATGTAGCAAGAACATGAATACACCACAAATACTTTTTAAAATTCCGTCAATGGAAACAACAATGTAACTCCCCATTCTAAAACTTATGAGTAAAAGCTTTGAATTCAATAAAAAAACAATTTTCGTACAATTGTTTTACTTCTGAAATGATTTTTATTTATTACATTAGCACGAAATCATATAACAACGCCATAAGTACATGTCTAGATCGATAAGTCTTAATTATATTTACACAAACATACCGGATATATCAAGACTGCGACCGAAATCGAAGCTAGGTGGTAATTTTAGTAGTTACAAACACAATGTAACTCAAAACATCGCATTTTTTTTTTATAAATCATCGTGTTTGGGTGCGAAGTACCTAGCTTTAAGTAAAAAAAAGTAATGTAAGCCCTTACGTACTATTGCATCTTTGAAAATAAAAAGGTTGTACATCATTATTTTAGAAAAACTATGTACCTATTTATCACCTAAATACGAAGATAAGTATAAAATTACAAAAAAAGTTGTGATTTTTTGGGAATTTTTTAGTTGCATTGTGTAAGTCACTAACACTACCACCTGGCTTCGTTTTCGGTCGCAGTCTGGATATACCCTGTATAATCATATGACACTTATATATAAATATTATATAACCACTGGTTGAAAATATACTTTTGTACTACAATAATACTTTTCTGACATACAACGCATTGAGTACCCGACTATTTATATTACTCACATATATACGAGTATTTGCTAAATATCGGGTATATCAAGACTGCGCCCGAAAACGAAGCTAGGTGGTAGTTTTAGTGGTGAAAGTCTGGATATCCCTTGTATAGTATTTAACTATTACTTTATTATTACCAAATATATAAGAATGCATTATAAGCCCCACTTGATTGAGTTTATTTATAGCAATCGGAAGGAAAATTCCCACTATACAGGGCAGTTTGTTTGACGGTGTCATCCGATGGCCGTTCCGCAATGCAGTGGCGGAACCGTGAAGGTATCTTTATAGAGCAGATGTGATCCGAGGCCGCACGTCTATTTAAAACTAAAGTTGAACAGCGAACAGGGGTTAACGACCTGGATGCACCTATCGATCTCCCAGCTTCCGCCACCGACATTTGCCCCTCATATTTTGATACATAACATGACACGTCGCATGGGAACTAGGATGAACTTATAATATGCAATTTTACAGGTAGTAGGAAAGGAGTTATTAACTGAAAACATTGAACTGAAATGAAATTCGGTTATTGGTCACGTAGGCAATTAAATAGCTCTTATGACAAGTCAATACACATAGTGCTTATCCTTATTCTCATTAATAAGTAAATAATTGTCTTATTAACATGTCATCTTTGCATCTAAATCGTAAATTGATAGATTAGTTTAGCATTTGTCAAAACATTTCGTGAAAAACTGCCGATTAAGTAATATTGTGAAACAAAATTTTACTTTAATATTACTTTCTAATTTAAATATAAAGAAAGATGAATATGAAATCTGACATCATAAACTAAATCTTATTAACTTGTTAACTAGTTGTTATTACATCAGACTTCGCTTAGCTTAAGGCTTTGTTGCCCTGCCTTGCAAAACATAAAATAAGAATTATTAAAATATTAGTCGATAAGTTCAGTGTCCTTACGAGGGCGTATCCCATATCCATTGTCTGTATACACAATTTTATTTATAAATGGAAACATTACGAAATTGAAATTCAATATAAATTATTCATAAAAATGAATGCCCTATACCATGTATGTATATAGCATTCTTTCTATCTTATGTCTATTTTATGAAGGTTTTAAAAAGATTCATTATAACAAAGACTGCGCTGTTTGAAATATTTTTGTTAAAATGTTGAACAATTTTTCTATATGTATAAGATTACTAACAATCATTTAATTTTTAAATATTTTGTAAATTCTATTTTTTGTAGAATGAAAATATCCGACTCATACTTTTTGGAATATGCGTGGACAAACATACATACATTTATGATTTTTGGCACACGTGTTCAGAAGCTAATATAGACTAACCTATTCAAAAACAGCTCGAATTGATGATTTCCTTTATTTGAAAGCGATTAAAAAGAAAGCTGATGCTTAGGTTTTTTAATTTGGAACACTTTGAATTTACGAAATTAAATTCGAATTTTAAAAATAAGCACATTTTTTCGTGTTAGTATTTCTTTCATAAATGTGGTGTAATGGAAACACGTCGGTCTTTGCAAGTTTCCCAGCAACATTTTCCGAGAGCTTGTCAACAGTGACGCGTTTGTGATAAATTACCATAATTTATGCGTGTCAGATTGTTTCTAATCATGAGCACGAACCGTAACAAGTCACATATTTCGTCGTCAAACATTCAACTAAGTACGTCTTGCGAAAGAACTGAGGAATTACGAAATTTTTACATAAATGACAAAGGTTAAACTTAAAAGGTCTTTGAAATAAAATATTTGTCAAGTAATAACAAGCTGCCTCGGTGGCGTTATAGTTGTATTACGGTACGGTTACAAAGCTGAGGTCTCGGGTTCGAGTCCCGGGTCGGGCAAAGTGATATTGGATTTTTCTATTCATTATCAGCCCGGAGCCAGGAATTTGTGCCCGATATGGCGATAGGCTCGCCCCCTATCACATCGTGGGACGGAACATACAAGGCGAAATGTGGGTGTCCTGGTGGCGCCTCTGCCTACCCCTTCGGGGATAAAGGCGTGAGTTTATGTATGTATGTATGTAATAACAAGCTGTTTAATAAGGTAAAGCGAAGTTGGTTTTTATGTTTTTTTAAATAATAAACCGTGTACCTGCAATATCCTTCATTACTTGTGTCATTTTAGACGTCTTCTCCACCCGATCCCGAAAGTGCATAGCACTATGTTTACCATATTATTATTTATATCACAATAAAAAAAAACTGTTTCGTTGCGACTAACTCATATGCTAACCCTTTTATATCCGTTATCCACTTGGTTCAAAAATTAGGAAATGTTTTGTTTATTGTTCAATTGCTTTCATATTTAGCAGATGAAAAAACGTTCTTATCACACAAATACTAATCTGTATACTACTATCGATATGTTTACATCGAAAAGTATTTTTATCAAATGATTCGTGTCATTGACTTTCCTGATATTTACTTGTTTTTGCTGCTTTACCGTATAGGAACCTAATTAAAATAGTCTTGGTAAAAACCTTGGTAAATCCACGAAATGTTTTGTTTTAGACGAAAATACATGTATTAACCAATTTATTAATAACTTACTGCGCAAGTATGTACATTTCATCCTAAATTACATATTCGAAAATGTTCTTAATCAGCCGTTTGACATCTAATTCCCATCATTCAATCTCCACAGAGCTACAAAATAAAACAAATAGCAAACAATAAATAATAGCGGGCAGTGGATGGATGACGGCTGCTCAAGATCGGGAAGGTCAGCGCTTACTTGGGGAGGCTTACGTCCAGCAGTGGATGGCGACAGGCTGAGTGTAATAAATAATTTATTATTAGTAAGCTGCGGTTATAAAAAAAAATCGTCTATTTTTACTTTTCATTTGTGAAACACAATACAAACCGTAATGTCTACGGCTGAAAGTCCATATCGTGGTATTAATATTAACTACCGCAAAGGTGGCGGGTCGCGGCCGCTCTACAACCACACCAACAACCCTGATGCACACAAACACGCATCAATTATATTAGACCTTCCATTGAAAACACAAAACCAACCCTGCAAAAAGCTTTCGATACAACTCCAGTACATATCCCCTCTCGCGGAAGTGCAACTGTTATCAGGGTTGTACTGCCTACGTCACTGATACGCGTTTTGGGTCAGTAGGTCACGAGAAAGGACTTCGGCGGGGCGGTGTGAAGAGGGAGGGGTGAAATTTTTAAACCAAACACTGTGACGTCAGCTTGCAAGCCTTGGACCCCTCTCGCGCCGCACCGCGTAAATGATGAATGAATAGCTGGACTAACATTAACGAGGCCAACCGCAGCCATATCAAATGTTAAACACAATATCTTGCAAAGTCACATAATTTATACGCTTTTGAGCCGATATT
This sequence comes from Deilephila elpenor, assembly GCA_949752805.1. NCBI lineage: Eukaryota > Metazoa > Arthropoda > Insecta > Lepidoptera > Sphingidae > Deilephila > Deilephila elpenor. The sequence goes on along the minus strand of OX457107.1, from coordinate 6,834,035 downwards.
ATTACTACTTGGCACTGAAAATAATATATTGATGTAGCCATTACAAGCCCCGCTAGGCTGTGAAGGTTGTTGCTTAAATAACAAAAGAAAAATGTTTTGTAAACAACATTATAATTAATACACAATCACAATTGACGCCATTTTAAGTTTTAAGGGACACTAACAGCGTCTAGCTTGGAATGGCTAACGCGTATTTAGGACTGTTTAAGTGTCTCATTAAATAACATAACGTCATTAAGAAACGGAGGAATATTAATTTCGTGCACAACAACAAAAACATTACGGCTATAAATATAACGAATTTCAATATAAATTGGCAATAAAACGTTTGATTGGTAACAATGTAAAGGCTAAAAAATATTTGAAGTGTTCAATGCTGTTGGCCGAAGGATATCAGCAGAGGCTATCCTTGAATACATCGGTGGAAACCAGGTCACGGCAATCCGTATTTGCACCTCCTACTGACGCAATTTGCGAACCCAAAGTACTCGCGATTTCAACTTCCGTTAGTTTCTTTGATTCTTACTATACAAAAGCTTTGACAAAGGTCATACCCTCAGGTGCATTTTACGTCTAGGTACCTAATATTGCTGACCTAAAAAAAAGACCAATTAAAAAATAGAGGTTTTAAAAAGTGTGTGGCCTATTGATGATAGGACGGGAACTGCAAATACAGGGGTAGCGGGTTCGACTTCCAATTTCTCCCGCCATACCGCAGATGCCAAATGCACGGTTGTGTTCCGGTTTGACGGACATCATAGCTAGAGTAACTACCGGACATATTGAGACTTAACATATCATGTCTCAGAACGGCGAGGGCAGTGGAATGCCAAGCATTGCTTTCATGTAGTTGTTTGGTTTTTCTACTGTCCATGGGCGGTGGTATCGTTAACTATCAAGCGAATGGCATACATGCCATTCATTACGATAAAAAAAACATTAGATTTGGAAATAAAAAATCTTATCCCTATCTTAATATTTCAAAGATTTTGATAAGTTAATCGATTAACATTACACAATATAGAAAGTAAGTTCTTATGTTATATTGATTTAAATCTTAAATAAAAGAAATAAGGCAAATATTTTCAATGTTCTAAATTACCGTTTTTAAGCCCTTATCCCATACATATTTTGAATGAGCTGTTAAGTTTATTTTCTGTTATCTCGGGAGAGACTAAAGTGGAAGGAATGCCGGTGCCACCAGTCTTCCTACCCGGCAGTTTCGAAGGTATTGGAGGCAGATAGTAGACAGCCTACTTTCCGCAGTTCGTAAGACGCCACCTGTGAAACGAGAGGCCGCGGGTTCGATTCCCGCACCGAAGCAAATGTTAGTGTGATCCAGAGGTAATAGTTTCGGTTCTGGGTGTTTGTGAGACCGAAAATTCTCTCGTAGTTTCTGATACTCAGGATACAAGATTCGATCTTAATGTGGGGTCAGAACTATGTATGTGACTGTTGGATGTATTTATTTGTTATTGCGGCCATGCTAGGTCCCTAACAAATCCTACGTCTGCATACACACAAAAACCCCTCTGTGACGGTCTCGCACATTACAGATGAGGCCAGGTATCCCAAGGCAAAAAGCAGCCGGATTTGCAGGTGACCACCTAACGCTTTACGTTGCTTATTTGTTACACATTTCTTTAGTTGGTCACCAATGACCTCCGCTTATAACAATGTTTGGACGCCAGTGGTTTTAAAATATTGAAATGATGGTTTTTTATATACTAAGTTTGACTTATTTACATGCGATCAATTTATTAACTGAATATTATAAGTCATCATTTCCAATGAAATAGTAAGTTATAAGTTGAAATAAAGAAAGTGCTGACAAATAATACTCTGCCATTTCAATTGTCCCACATATAAGCCGATATATAAAAGCTCCTGAGTATTGTAACAAAGTACACTTCGGCATCCCGCAGTGACATAGAAATGTTAGTAATCCCCAAATATACCTTGGCCCACACAATTTACGTCTTGGTCAACGAACTCTGTATTTTTATTCTGTTCAGGTTTATAGGCTTTAATAAATTAAAATATCATATTTATTCTATGTTAGTTGGGTACCTTCTTTTTAATACACAAAAGTATTCATGGAAACATTTCTTAATAAAGAAAACGGTCGAGTAAAAAGATATTAAAATTTAGAATTTAATTAAGAATTAAATTATTTATTTAGTTAAAAAAATAGATTAAGACTTTTGTTTTGTTACAGTCTTAATTATGTTTTTCATTTTTAAACTTTAGTTTTTAAACATACAAAAGAAGTTTAATGCAATTTCTCTCTCTCATATGTGAACAACGCGATATTTTTTATTTTGTATTGTATTGTATCAGCCCATATACGTCCTACTGCTGGGCACGGGCCTACTCTACAATCGAGAGAATCGATTGAGAGTGGTTAGGCCATATAGTCCAGCACGCTGGCCTAGTGCGGGTTGGCGGACTTACATACCGTAAAAATTCTTTAAAATCGCTACGGCATGCAGGTTTCCTCACGATGTTTTCCTTCACCGTTAAAGTGCGAGATTATTGACTATCAATACACACATAATTCGGAAAAGTCAAAGGGGTGTGCCCTGGGATTTGAACCCGCGACCACCGTGAACATGTAGGCAGCCGCGTCTGATCCGTTACCAACAGGCCACCAAGCACTTTTTTTATACATCCCATATAACTTTCTTTTTATTTTATTTTTCTTTCTTTCTCTTTTATTCTATTTATTATATTGATTTTACTTATTATATGTGCATTTTATACAAAGTATAAAGGCGGATGTAATGAACGAGGTATTTTCTCCCAGTCAACTTTTGGGTGTTGCAGACAAATCGAAATCGGCGCATAAATTGAATAATAATATTAAAAAAAAAATTAAGGTGAAAAGAAATAAATATTATACACTTCCCACATGCGTTAGTCAAGAATATTCAAATAGTCTTCTTCAATAAACAGCAATACTAATTGCTAATATTCTTACATACATACATAATCCTCGCTCCTGTATCCCATAGGGCATAGGAGTAGGCTGAGACTATGGGTCGCCACTTTGCTCGATCGTGACATATTACTTTCGCTTCATCTAGTTTCATCAATCTCTTCATACATTATCGTCGGTTAGGGTACTTTTGAGCTGACCCTTATTGAGGGTATCACCGATTTGAATGATAGTCGGTTCGTAGGTTCGGTTAGTAGGTTCGGTGAGGTCAACCCCTACCGATTCTTCTATCTACACTTGCCTTGTATATTTGCTTGGTTATATTTTTACATACATAAACTCACGCCTTTATCCCCGAAGGGATAGGCAGAGGCGCCACCAGGACGCCCACATTTCGCCTTGTATGTTCCGTCCCACTATGTGATAGGGGGCGAGCCTATCGCCATATCGGCAAATTCCAGACTGGCTGATAATGAATAGAAAAATGTAATATCTCTTTGCCTGATCCGGGACTCGAACCCGAGACCTCAACTTTGTAACCGTACCGTAATACAACTACGCCACTGAGGCAGTCATATATATTCTTACAATACTAATACATTGTAAGAATTTTGAGACAATGGTAAAGCAATTGGCAGCCAGGCGATGGTGGTAACTCGTGACCAATCGCGTCACGGGTCGCCGTCGCTTAAATTGTCTGAAGGGCTTCTCTTTCACCAACCCACCGCGAGAAATGGATGAAAAAATTGCTTTACATTTACATAACGAGTTTATTAATAGCATACTCCAGACGTAAATCTACTTCACGTTCTTTAACACGAGATGTCTTGCGCTAACTACAATTTGATGATTCTGGAGAAATACTTTAAAATGTTATATTTCATTTATTTATCACTAGTGAGCCTATATGGCCTAACCACTCTCAATCGATTCTCTCGATTGTAGAGTAGGCCCGTGCCCTGCAGTGGGACGTATATGGGCTGATATAGATAGATAGATAGATAGAGCCTATATGGCCTAACACCTCTCAATCGTTCTCTGGATTGTAGAGGAGGCTCATGCCCTGCAGTGGGACGCATATGGGCTGATACAGAATTAGGCCTTATTTGCAATTGGTCAGTCACCGGCTGTGAAATAAAAGGCTGCGAGTTCGATCTCCGCACCGAGACTATTAATGTTTGTGTGATCCACACGTATTTGTTTCGGGTCTGAGTGTTTATGAGACAGAAAATTCTCTCGTAATTTCTGACACCCACGACAAAAAACTCTATCTTAGTGTGGGGTCAGGACTATGTATGTGATTGCTGGATGCATTTATTTATTTATTCGTCAAAGCGATTAATATTCTGCATGATATAAGCCTTTTGCACATACACTGTCCTTTTAATTCCGTACATAAACTCACGCCTTTTTCCAAGAAGGAGTAGGGAGAGGTGCAACCAGGACACCCACGTTTGCCTTGTATTTTTCGTCCCGCGTTGTGGTAGCCTATCGCCATATCGGGCACTAATTCCTGACCCCAGGCTGATATTGAATAGAAAAATCCAATATCACATTGCACGACCCGGGATTCGAACCCGAGACCTCAGCTTTGCAATCATACTGTAGTACAAGGCGCCACCGAGGTAGTCTTTTTAAATTGTCGCGGATAATTTCTGGGAGGTGTGTAGGTATCCTATGATTTAACGCTTAAGCCACAAACTAATGTTTAACCCATAGGTACTGTTATTTGTTATTATAACATTTTATTGGTAAACTGTTATTGTATTTTTGTATATCATACTTACATATTTGTGAACTTACTCTTTCTGTATGTACTGTATCAGTCCATATACGTCCGACTGCAGGGCACGGGCCTCCTCTACAATCGAGAGTACGATTGACGGACTTTACATATCAAAGAAATTCTTGCAAAAACTTACCCTTTCTGTTAGACATAAATAAAGATAAGATTTCCTTGGAAGACTTGAGAAAGAAAGAAGAAAAGATAATCCATAATTGAGAAACAATAAATTTTGATTGAACTACAAAAGAACGAACAGAATCCTGATCCCCACGTCTGCAGAATAAAAAAAAAACTACTATTTAGCGGTGTTTATAATAAAATAGAACACTGCATAACCTAGTAACAAAATGACTGCCACAATGTAAAGTATGCGAGACAGAGCTAAAAATCTTACACAATTTTGCAACGCAATACGAAATACAGCATGTATTAATGTAACATTTGAAATGACGAACGGATGTCAAGCTGTGGTCGCGACCTAGACAACATTATACCAATTGGATCACTTGTTCGACATAAATAAGATAATTTGCGAATCATGAGACATACCCGAGATTGCTATTGGCAATACGTAATAACACATCGGTAGTTAGTCTCGAGACAAGTTGACATTCATCAGTAACTCCGTATAATAGCGATTCTATTTATATGTGAAAGCGAAAGAAACATCAAAGGTACACGGCGCACAATGTCAAAGTGACCAAATTATAAAATATACAATTTCTTTTGGTACCTCTTAAATTAACTGTTTGGATTTAGAACTTCTACTTATTTTATTTTTTAATGCAATGAATGGCGAGACGAGCATGTCATTCGGCTAAATGGTAATCGATACCACGACTCACGGACAGTAGGAAAGCCAAACAACACAATGAATTACAAAGCAATGCTTGGCATTCCTCTGCGCTCGCCATCCTGTGGCTTACATGGACAATGGAATTAAATATCATATGATTTCGTGGTTTCATTTCCTTTGAGATAAATTTACGGAGCTGCAATATATTATAACTGAAAAAAGGTATTTTTGTAACAAATATATGTAATACATTTGTTATACAATAAGCAGTTCATTAATAGTTATAAGATCTGCTATTAGACCGTGGGTTCTTCACTTTATTTCTATGGATCACCGCGTTTGACGCTCCAACTTAAATGCAGTGGGTGTTGGGACTTGTGAGTCTTTCAACTATTTCTATATTATGTAAGTCACGTATTAACTGCTAGTTTTGTCTACATAAATTGAATGTATCTATTAACTTTCAAAGTATATTCTACATCTCATTTACACATATTTATTGTATGTAACTTTAAAATAAGGTGAAATTGCATGCAGCGAAATCACAAAGCATTGAGAGATTTAACAGAGCTACTAGAGTCTTTGGTGCTAATGCGAGTGCGGCATCAGATGCCTATTTGTCCAAAATTTTATATACATACATAAACATCACGACTGTATCCCAAATAGGTAGCCGGAGACTATGGATATCCAATATGACATCATGACATTATGGCATCTTGACATACTACTTTTGCTTCGTCTACCTTAAATCTCTTTATACATTTTTATCGGTTCCTCTACCAAACCGAAGTAAACACGCAAAAGTGTTTTGATGTTAATAGTAAGTTGTTTACCAGTATAAAAACCCACAAGAAGCAACATCCAACGCGTGTTTATAAATAAACCTTGTTTTTAAGAATTCTCAACGGGGAGCTACGAATACTTTTCTTCTATCCATTTGGGCAAATGTCGACACATGACGTAATATACGTCACTTGTTTTTCTATGAAAAGGCTTTGTACTTAAGCTGTAAAACAGGAAACTACTATTTTTATAAACTGGCTGGTTGGTGGAGGTAGAGAAGCCGAGGACCGGTTTTAGTAATCCAATATTTGTAATGGCCTTTGTCCAGCAGCTTCATAGTCACTATATTGATGTAGGCTCTACAGAGTACCTTCAGGCTGATGAAAATGAAGAATATTGAAGTCCCCTAGATTGCGTTTTATTCAATACTAAGGGTATTTTAAAAAAATGAACCCTACATAGCAACTATTTATCTGTATCTAGTGTACCTAGTAACTTCCTGTATCCTCAAAATTCTCAAGAGCTTAATTCTGTCCCAAGATGTTATACGATCATCATTTCCGGTGCCCTGCATTAGAACACTGGCACTGGCACTGGAGATGAATATCATGTCCTGCTTGGCACATGACAGGTTTCGAACCGAAAACATATAAAAATGGATAGCTTGAACTGGTATCCGCATCCAAAATACTGCCACAAGAGCACTAACGCGAAGTTTAGAAAATGTTCACTGTTTTTATCCATGTTTTGTAGCTCGGTGTGTACTACGTCGCAGATAGTTAAGTGGGCGGAGGGGAGTCGCTATAATTTCCATTTAGAAGACTCCTGCTTCGTGGTTCACAGAAAGTTATTAGTTACCTAGAAAAATACTGCGCACTTACCAACCACTTGTAACTCAATCCAGATTGTGAGATTATTTGTAGTTTTTTTATATATGAGGGCAGTCCCCGGTATTACCCGGCCCAACTGAATAGATGCGCTTCGTTTAATAAACAAATTACGGTGATTGATGATACAGTCTTTCACCAAGTTAAGTTATAAATTTTATAATACTACGTTAAATGTTATTTTTGAAACAGCCATCTAAAGTGAATACTCTAAGTGGATTGATAAACATGGAGCACAAACTTCGCCATGACGATGGTTCCATCGAGTGTTTGGCAATGTTACGCAGCAATAAAGCCCAGTTTTTGTGGTGATTTAAAACTATAGATAAAACTATAGATACACCGGTCCATAATTTCACACATGAGACGAAAAGCACTAAAAGAAGTGGAATGAAAAGGAAGAACCAACTGCAATTTATTTCTCTTGAAACGGAAAAATCAAGCAATGACGAATATTATGCAGCCCTATTTGACCTTCCGCATCTGGCGAAAAAGAAAACCATTGTTTCATTGCTAGTTACAATTCATTCCTCTTGCCCACAATTTGTGCGAGCCCACAAGCAGCGTCTATCCAACTACGCCACGGAAGCTTTTAAGGAGATATACGGTATGAGAGGCAAAAACAGCTATGAGAAAAAAATACAACGAGTAAATCATAAGTACATAGCAAATGGGGCCGTCATGTGTTTCTCGACACAGATAGAGAGTGAATCGAAATCTATCATTAAATTATTGCATTAAATTATTTAGCTCCTCGGATCGAAAATGGTCATCATTCAAATCCGATTTGGGATCCTACTTTTAATCTTGATACTTCCAGCTACATATTTCACAAAATTCTATAGGGTTCTATTTTGTGAAATATTCAGAATAGTATAATGTACAGGTACAACATACAAGAGACATTCACATCTCCGGTTGACTGTCGAAGTTATATTAAAATACAATGTTTTTCAATCCACAGGCTATGCTGTATAAAAGCAATTTTAGATCTATTTTAGGAAACGTAATAATCGTTCGATCACAAATATATACGATCAATTTGCCATCGGTTCACTGAACTTCCTTTTTATGTCATATGTCTTTGAATTTATTAGATATCTGTTGGAATGACTCTGGCAGTGGACTGATACATTTAAAAAAAGATTAGAAATGAGAAATATCGTCTTTTGAAAAACAATACAACTCGCAACCAATATTGATATCGTCCGATAGTAAATAACAATTTCCCACACAGTTCTCTCTTTGTCTTTAATGACGGAAACCTTTTTCTTGTACCTACGAACTTCTTCGTGTCATAAGATTCCTGCCGACCGATTTAAACTACAAAAAACTGATATAACGATATTGAACAAGTTTGTTTAATAGTTATAAATAGAAACACATCTAAAAATCAGACCGAACAAAATACCTCCGTCTAGCCAAAGTAAAATATGTAATAGCAAAGTTATTTTAATCCTTTGCAATGTTACGTATTGAAGACACGAATATCGCAACTTTATCTATAAATATTATATATTTACACATCAAAGTAAACATTTTTCGTGTAGCAGATTTTCTTCCAACAATTCATATTTTCCCAAATCAAAAGTGTTAGTTATAGAGGAGATATATAAAATGGTATAATTTTTTTTAAACGGAATAGTATGTAACTTATATCTAGAAGGAATAGAAATAATGTCTCGTTTTTTTCCACGAGGACCGAGCGCACTGTCTGCAGGGACCAACCCCCGTGACTGCAAGTGCTTCTCAATCATGCAAAACTAAACTACAATACAATTAGGACAAAACAATCAACAGAATCATTGTTACATTATCAAAATATATACTAAGTATTTCTTTTTCTTTGATATCGTTTTTAACACAGTATACTTAAGTAAAAAATTGTTTGGCAGTATTTGTTTGTATAAAAATATCTAACCCCGCAAAAATCTCTAGACTTAATTTGTTTCTTCAACTTTAATTAACAAACTGTATATAACATATATCTTGTAAATACAAAATACATATAACATATTTCCTTCCAAGAAGAGTACTGGAGGTACAGTTCAACGTGCTCGACTAAGGCGGTCGATAGGCAAAGTTAAATTGGTCCCAAGACTAATGTTAGAAGTGTAAGCCATTTGTACTGGACTAAGTTTTCTAAACGACTGGCCGTAATCCAAGCGCACTTAATTCCTTAAATGGTGCGAATGAAACATAAGCTAAAGAGCATTTACTAAGTACATTTACATCTTTAGTAACAGTGTTATTTGTAGAGGAGCATGTAAGATTTTTTGGGCGTTTACCTTTGTGGTATTTATCCATACAAACATACATAAACTCACGCCTTTATCCCAGAAGGGGTAGGCAGAGGCGCCACCAGGACACCCACATTTCGCCTTGTATGTTCCATCCCATTTTGTAATAGGGGGTATAGCCTATCGCCATATCGGGCACAAATTCCTGACTCCGGGCTGATAATGCATAGAAAAACCCAATATCACTTTGTCCGACCCGGGATTCGAACCTGGGACCTCAGCTTTCTAGTCGTACCGTAGTACAACTACGCCACCGAGGCAGTCGAGGTATTTATCCACATCGTGGAATACTGTGTATGTATTATGAACGGATCAGGCACGTAAATAATGCCATCGCTGCATTGTACGTCATACTTTAACATTTAGAAAAAAATCATCCATTCAATTATAATTAATCATTTCAAAAATATTTGAGATGAATTTATTGACTTTTTTTTTTTTAATAAATGTTTCGCTGTAAACCGTGACGACATATTATGTAGGTTCGAATCTTTTGTAGATCAATATATAGGTATTTTGTAATTTTGTGAGTCTTTCAGTTTATAAATCTCTCTGGGACTAGTTTTTTGCCCCGCATGATTATAGTATGGCTATGCAAATAAAAACGTGAACCGACGCACATATTAATCAACTAATCGATTTTTTTATGTAAAATACGAAACTGTTTTAGAACCAGTGCACGGCAGCCACGTTTTGTATAGACAAGTTTATAATAGTCACGTGTAGTTGTACATTTCTCCGCTGCGCTTAGACGTCCACTTTATAAAAATGTCTCTAGAGGTTTTAAAGTACTTTGTCTTCCGTCAATAAAACGTTTATCGATGTAATTGTTACGTAATATTTGTTTGCGAAGTTTTATACAGAGCCAATAGATGAAAAGCAGTAAAAACACTTGAAGGAAGCCTTTTATCAGCAGTGGACTGTGGTTGAAAATGATGATGATGATTTGAAATCTTTCGTTGCTTCATTTATACCAATATGGATTAGGCCAAGAACAGAAGCAATTTATAGTTGCATTTTATTGAAACTTTGCAAACTTTGTAAGCTTTCCTTCCGGGGAGTCTCTTCTTAAAACTTCTTCGGTTCTCTCCGTGACACTACTTATGACCTCTAAAAATGCTGAACCTATGACCTCTGAACATGCCAAACTGTATTCGTACCCTACCCTATCAGATTACAGCCTGTATTCTTTAACCTTAGAAACCAAAACCTTCATCGTCGTTTTCTCTCTATAATCCTTCATAAGCCAACCTTGAAAGCCTCTAACACCTCCAAAGCAAATCAGTCAGCTGTCAGTTTCTACAAAAGAAATACTTTTTTTAAATATCTTTCAATAAACATAAACTTTACTTAGAAAATATAGTTTCATTATAACAGCATTTACATTTTAGTTCTAGAGTAACTAGAAACCATTAGCATCTCAAAAAGGGTTTATAAAGTCAACGACCTGAGAATTAACAACGGTCAGTGTTTAAAGTGTGATACGAAATGAATGTCAGTAATAATGTGTGCCTCTAGTATTACCACCCAATTACTTTTAATGCCGAGAACGGATGCTGTTCAAAGGTTAGCATCAAAAACATCTATCTTCCTTTTATTGCCTTTTTTCAACTGTTTATGGGTGCAGAAAAAATAGTTTACTTAATTCTTTTGAATTTATCTGTCTTCTACTTCGATCAAATATATACTAGATACAGGGTCAGGAACAAAATCACATGCCAAAAGTGGCCGAGATTTAAACATTTGTATTTCGAACTATGAGATGTAGAAAAAAGTATTTTAATATGTACAACTTCAGGTAACAATAAACTTTAATAATTTGCTATAAGATTTATTATGACTTACAATATACATGCATTTATGATTATTTTGACAATTTTGAAAGGCGCATTGCGGCATGTTTACGCGTTGCCGTTGGTGATGATTGAAGCATACTAAATTGAAATAGAGCCACACTTGACTTTGTGGCTCTATTTTTCGGGCCGTTTTTGAAGTGCTCACCCGACATCTAGTATATATTTGATCGAAGGTCTTCTATAAGCTTATTTTTAAATGAATAGCCGTGGCTTTAAAAAAGTTCAGCTGAATTAGGGTTTACATCAATAGCCTTATGGTTCGCAGATAGCGTCCACTGACCTTGTCGATTGATATGAAAATTGATATGAAATGATCCACTAATACTAAACTTGTTTAGATTTCCTTAGCATTCTGAAGCCGTATCATTCATACATACATAAACTCACGCCTTTTTCTAAAATATTTTACTGTCTATTTTTTTATAATTAACATTAATTACAAGCAATTATACTATCTATCTATCTATATCAGCCCATATACGTCCCACTGCAGGGCACGGGCCTACTCTACAATCGAGAGAATCGAATGAGAGTGGTTAGGCCATATAGTCCACCACGCTGGCCTAGTGCGGGTGTGCGGACTGACATTCCGTAGCAATTATACTAACAAACACCAAGTGAGGATAAAGTCTAAATTAACGTATTCAAATATTCTAAGATGTATCTAAATTTACCGCTAACAACACATCATGCCTTACAAGTGCACGCGTGTATATTTGAAAATCATTGATCTCTTTATAAGATTGTAATGACATTCCTGGGTAATTTACTATAAGAGGGATCTCCGACCTCGTCGAATGGAGGCGGTACGCACAAATACATCGAACTTTAATTTTGGTTATTGGTACCCGATGCTTATTATTTCAGTGAAATCCAATTCTACTGTAAAGGGTTTTGTAGGCACAAATGACTTTTCTAACACCGTTCATCGAACTCTAAGCGATTATGTGACAAAATAAATTAATAATACTTAGTTAATCAAACAATATGATCTAAACTATATAACACATGAACATAATAAGGCCGTTTTATTAACTCAGAATAGGTATTATGTGATTGTTGAATGAATTTTCTATACATAAATGTATGGAAATGAACGCTATTGATGAAATAAAATGTAGCTGTGTTCAGAGGTTCAACAACTCACACAAAAGCTTTTAAATATTCGGCAAAGGTGTATGAAGGTTTCTGTTTTAATTGTTAGAGTGCTTAATACCGCGAGAAGGGCAGGAATAATTGTTTTGTGTTCACATTTATATTGGCTGTTGCTTAGGAGAAAATAGGACACGCTGTCGGGGCCTACCGACGAACTTACACCGTATATCACAAGAACAATAAAATTGTAACAGAATGTAGGTAGGTACTTGATAGTATTCCTATTATTTTCGAAAAACTTTTTACGATTATTATGAAACTTATTTTGTTCCAGGTATCAAGCTTATATTTCTAATACCATAGTCTAGTACTGTGGTAGAAACTACTGGACATAATGGGTCTTAACATCTTATGTCTCAAGATGGCGAGCGAAGTAAAATGCCAAACTTGCTTTGCAATTCATGGTGTCGTTTGGTATGCTGTTTATGAGTTCACCATCAGGCGAATGGCACGCTCGTCTTGCCATTCACATAAATAAAATATATATGCTTAATTTGTGGCAGTGAATACATGTTATAAATATAGGCTTTTAATCAAAGGTACATAAACCTTTTTTTAAGTTCAAAAACGTGATTTTACCAGGTTTATTTCTCTCCAATTTGACGTCATGCACGCAGTCGGTCGTAAAAAATGGGCCAAATCCTTTCCACAACGTGCTTAATAAAATGTTTTGGTAACTTAACGTAGGTGTAGCAGGTGAAACAGGGAAAAAACACGATAGACATTCGTGTTCTATTTTGAGTTCATTTTGTGTACAGCAGTCTATCTTCATTGCTGAATCATCATATCTTTGTGGAAAACATTTACACCTTATTGACTCTTATATCTTTGACGTATTTTTATGATTGTCTCTTATTGAATTGGTCCGGCAAACAAGCGATCAGCTTTTCTACCTACTACTACCAACCTCGAATATTTTTAAGACTGAGATCAAAAGTGCGATACTGACATTTTAAAATGAGAGTCTTTGATAAACGTTGGATTTTTGTGAGGCAGTGGCATGCTGGTTGAGTCAGCACTCAGCTCATTCTTAAGGTAATTTGAGATAAGCAAGATTATACTACTTTCAAGGAACACCCAAACTCCACCTATTGTAAAAAATTGACTTTTTTTTCTCAATACTAGTAAAGACGCCATCTATATCAGTGACTTTTCGATTCCAGTAATATTTATTAATTTAATATTCTCCAGCAAAATGTAAAAGGAAACAATTCAAACATCACCTGGCGTTTTTGCTGACAGTGTCGCTGTTTTCATTCTCATTAGCTAGTAAGTAAGTTGATTCCAGAAGACATACGTTATGAAACAGCTAAGAACTGCTTGTTGTGTAATATAAACAAACAAAGTGCCTTATCGGCTGACATAACGCTAGGAATCATGACGCGTACAAGAGATAACATCTACGTAATCGCTCAGTAGTCCAGTCATTATATACATTTAAAAGTGAAAATGAACCGAGAAAGCCAAATTTTGGATATCACGTGGGGGGTGGCTAGAAAAGCTTAAGTTCAAATTGTCGACCAAAATAACCTTGTGCAATTTCCGCCATCTTGAAAAAAGGGTTAAATTCAGTTTTTTCATCATAACTAGGTTCCCCGTTGAGATACGAAATTTTTTATAGAGTACTTTTTTGTTGCTCTTCTTGCGATCTACAATTAAGGGCCCATGCATTTTTCACGTATCGATCGTCATTTTCGAGATATCGATCAAAAATATCAAAAATTTGGGGAGAATTTTTTCCATGGCTTCGCAAAATCAATGACGACAAGCAAGACGAATAATCTTTCACTGCTCCCACCAACGGAAAGTGCAGTCCGCCAACACGTTTTCCGGACATATTTACAAGTACAAACGTGGCTCGGAATTTTTAAAGATCCTCAAGAATGGGGTTGGCGACAAACAAATAACGGGCTCGAACCAATTTGCACCACAATCGCACCCGCTCCACCTGAACTTTTCAAACTCATTTCGTGCAAATGCAAAGGAAAGTGTGGAGCTGCTTGTGGCTGCAGGAAAGCAGGAATCCATTGCTCCGTTATTTGCCTGCACTGCAGTGGACAGACATGTGACAATGTCGCCAGAGTCGAAATTTTATTCAACGACGATCACGACGATGACGATGATTACGATTTTTCGACCGTCACAACATCATTTCCTGCGATTGAAGAGGTTTCACGACTCGAAGAGTCTACGGAGGAGGAACTTGAACAGCCAGGACCATCCAAACGACGAAAAACGTGTGAAAAAAATTACCACTTGTAATCATTATGTTTGCTGCATAAAAATTATTTCATCAATAAATTTCATGTATTTGATTTCTAATTTGGCTGGTTTATGAATTTTTTTTGTATTGCAATAATTCCCTGAACCATTTTCCATCCATTTTGACGCGTGGATACAACCGAGCGAGCGGCTAAATGAAAACCGGGCACAGTTTCACTGACTTTGTGGCGCGCTAGAGGTCGTGATTTTTGTCGGAAATGAAAAATAAAAAAACGAATTTGTAGGTCTGGACACGCTCTACAAGTTTTATTCTAAACATTTTTCGATATCTTTCACCAAAAAAAAGTAAATAGCGAAAAAAAAATTCTCCCCAAATTTTTGATATTTTTGATCGATATCTCGAAAATGACGATCGATACGTGAAAAATGCATGGGCCCTTAATTGTAGATCGCAAGAAGAGCAACAAAAAAGTACTCTATAAAAAATTTCTTATCTCAACGGGGAACCTAGTTATGATGAAAAAACTGAATTTAACCCTTTTTTCAAGATGGCGGAAATTGCACAAGGTTATTTTGGTCGACAATTTGAACTTAAGCTTTTCTTGCCATCCCCCACGTAATATCCAAAATTTGGCTTTCTCGGTTCATTTTCATTTATTTCCCGATTTTTCCGACGTAATGACTGGACTACAGTTCATTTGGGGACTGCGATTTAAAATCAGTTCATAGAGTCGTTGGTCTTTTTTTATATAATAAGTACCTAGAAAAAGTCTGTATTGTGACGACTGAGAGTTAACAATCATGTCTCACTAAAATATACCCTGTTTAAAAGAAATCGTCTATATTTTTAATTGTAGTCTTTTATGTTTTGTGTTCTTCTTGTGTGCAGTAAAGAATAAAATAAATAAATAAATGTATTTTTGTCACTATGCCGTGGTAACATAAATAATGTTACTAAGATGGCGTAGAATTGGCAATATGAGTTTAGTTTATGCCAAATCTGGCTCCCATGTTATAGTGATCAACATCAACATCGTAGAATGAAATTCGCTTTTTCTAGAAATGTTTTTTGCGAAGTCAGTTGTAAAAAAATTCTCGTCTTTTTTATTTACTTTTGTTTTACACTGTTGATATGGAAGCAGAAAACATAAAAATGTTTGATATCTAGCTTAAATGTTCCTGTGTTTATTTTCCGAGAATTTTATAAAACAATTCGACATCAAAGACTTTAATACTTATTATTCGTGATACCAACTAATTCATTTCTATAGAAATTAAATTCGCATAGAAACAGGATAGAAATAAGTAACAAACGTTGATTGTACAAAAAACATTTAAAGAAATTGGGACAAAAGGACGAAGAAAAACATGAGAAGCTTTACAAAGTGGCTAAATATAAAACTAACAAAGAGATCTAGTTTTCGTTGTAATATTTATTTTATTCTCCCAAAAAAACTAGCATTAAATTAATATTTATGACCTGGATTATATTTCTTAGACGGATACATGAAGAAATATGTACACCTTTGGGTACACCTTTACCTTTATATTTACATACTTCTAAAAGTTACAGATGTGAGCACACAAATATGGAATGAAAATAATAATCATTTTTACGATGCGATGTGAAATTGTCATATCGGTTAGACTAAGATTTTCTATGTATTTTTAAAATTCAACGCTGAGGTGCCGGGTTCGAAACCCGAGCCGGACGAAGTGATATTGGATTTTTCTATTCACAATAAGCCAGGAGTCAGAAATTTATGCCCGATATGGCGATAGGCCTGCCTATCACTTCATGGGACAAAGACGTGAGTTTATGTATTTACATATTTATGTATCACAAAACAATATTTCGCGTAACAAGCATATAGGTATATATATGATAGCGGCGTATTTACAATTGATTTGTATAAATCATTTTGTATATAATATTATCATTGTTTTTAAGTAATTATTTAATTCATAATTGTTAATATTATTTGCTATACATTTTTAAAATGTTATATGATGGATTGATTTAATTACAATGTTTGTTGATTTATTCATGTACAATTTATTATGTTTTGTAAAAATACTACTTCCGGTTTGTGTTGTATAAATAGCCGTACCGGCGGTAATATCGGCAGTATCAATTTATACTTCGAAGAGTGAACATTGAAAAAATAATAAAAGTGATTATACCCTACAAGTGCGTTTTCTTGGATTATACAACATGGAAGCTCTAACATATATACTGCTCGTTTGACGGAAACCATATTCCATCTTTAGTGGTTAAAATCAATCTGTGTTCGAGGAATGAGGAAATTAACAAACCACAAGCGTGACAACCGACATCCCAATTGGACTGAATTAGCACCGAAACTACAATACAAGGAAATCTGATGAGCCGGCAACACATTTATAATCCCAGTGTTGATGGGCGGCAGTGATCACTTACATCAAGTGACCTTTTTGCTCGTTTTTTAGACTTATTGTATAAAAAACTTACAATATGAGTAATTATGAAACGATCCGATTTTTTCTTCTTTACAGTAGATAATTATGTTATATAAACATTTGGAATATAAAGTTCTATATTTCTGGGCTGAGAGAATAAGAATTGGCTTAAATAACAAATTGTAGCTTAAACAAACAGCCTGCGGGTCGTAGTTGTTCGAAACGCCGCACCGGTAGCGCAACAACAGGCCACATACAATTATGTTTCAGGTCTGGGTGTTGTGGAACCAGTAGACTTTCATAATTCTTAAACCATACAAGACAACCCTGTTACTCTGGTGTTAGGACTATGTATATATCCTCATGACATGATGGGTGTACGGTGTAATCAAGAGGCTGTAAACAATGCAGTTAAAACGGTCGTTCGCATGTTCTATGTGGAAGTAGGACTAGGTCGTGTCGTAACCTTATGTAGGAAAAATTTTGATGTTCGCACTAACTAGGATTACTAGCGTACATGACCCAGTTACGTGTCTGAATCTTGTTGCATACTGGTTGTGTAGGAACTGGTCACGGTTTAATAGCTTTGCCATTAAATAAGTATTTAAATTATATAAAACAATATAATATTGTTGTGATACGCTTGGGGTCGGAAAGAAACCAAATAGAGACCTCCCCAAATTATATAAGATCTTGAACTGCAGTCCTTCCTCTGGCAGAATATGGGTTGGTGACCGAATTTTATGTAAATAAACGCGTCTTAATCTCAATCAATTTTTAGAGACAAATAAACCTTTAATATTAAAAAATATCCGAATTTCGAGACTTATTGTTATATTTTAGTTTTATATATTACTTTTAT
Source organism: Deilephila elpenor (assembly GCA_949752805.1). Classification (NCBI taxonomy): domain Eukaryota; kingdom Metazoa; phylum Arthropoda; class Insecta; order Lepidoptera; family Sphingidae; genus Deilephila; species Deilephila elpenor. The sequence goes on along the minus strand of OX457107.1, from coordinate 6,816,007 downwards.
TACAATTATCGTTCGAATCCGTATTCGTTTTTATCCTGCATAACGAAACATTATCATTAGCAATTCGCATTTATAATAAGACTGCAGAAGCTTTGCAACATAATTTTCGTGGTATACTAAACATGTCATGCATCTCACTTTTGTTTGGCATGTCGCCAGTGTTACGTACAGCTCTTATGTCCAAATGTCACCACCCAATGAGAGGGGTAGTTTATGTAATCACATGATTTATGCAATCTAGATTATTCAACTGATTCGATTATGCGGATATAGTTTAAATTGTTTGTTCTAGAACTAGCTAATGTTTTTGTGGAAGTTTCGTTGCAAAAAATGCGGAAATAAAATATTATTCACTATACCAAATATAAGCCGACCCGCACTAGGCCAGCGTGGTGGACTATATGGACTAACCCCTCAAAATCATACTCCCGGATGTAGAGGAGGCCCGTGCCTTGCAGTGGGACATATGTGGGCAAATACAGTACTGTACAGTACATCAAATATTGGCAAACGTCTAAATATATCACGGCGTATTAAATCGCACAATCATATAACGGCCTATCCATCTAGTTAATCCTCTATACGTTCAATTCTGAAACCATTTATTCAGCTATAACCGATGACGTATTCGATAAAGGTCGCTCAAATGCTCCCTGCGATAAATATAGATGTCAATAAAAAATTGCAAGGTCTCGTGTTTTTATTTATTGGCTGAACAGCTAAGCTTCATTAGGTTTCAGTAACCTTCAGCGGTTGAAAATTTAACAGTTGAACATTTTGATCGTGCAAGTTCCGGGTGCGAACACCCAACCCCGACGGCTAAAGGGCACGACCCGTGGTATCCGTGTCAAGGATGATTCTTTAAATAGATATTTCCAAATCGCTACGTCATTCAGCCATGTAATTATTAATGCTTACATTGTGCATGAAATATCAAAGTAAGTAATTAACATGCAGTTCTTTATTATATTCATACCAATAATAGTTAGGTATTTAATTTGCCGTTTACATCACTTGTTTTATGTAATTGTGAAGCTAATAAATATAATTTTGTCATATTATAGCGTTAAAAGTAATGAATTTCGTTTAGAAGCTGGAATTTTAAGGCGACTTTTCTGTGTAAGTTTGGTATTATTCTTCATTTAGTTTCTTAAAGAGTACCTGAAATAAGAAACAGTTGTTGAGCTTCCTGAAGAAGTCGTCTGATGATATGCATTACGACAGCTCATGGACAGTAGCAAAACCAAACAACACCATGAATTACAAAGTAATGCTTGGACGTTGCTAAGACGTAAGAAGTTACGTCTCATTGTGTCCAGTAGTTACTCTGGCCACAATTTCCTTCAAACCGGACCACAACAGTGCGTTTATTCTGTTGTTTGGCGGGAAAAATAGACATTGCGGCTTTACCTACCCAGGCGGCCTCTCACATTGTATGAGCGACCGACCAACAGTAAAACTTCTTTCACTTGTGTTGGTTAAATCGTACATCATATTAAAAAAAATCAGCTTTTGAATATAAACAATAAATCTCAATATTATTTATCCTATAATAATAAAGATTTTAAGTGTCTTATTTTTGGCCGATAGGTGCCAAGTGCTCTACCTTGCTGAATGCTTTATACTGCATAATCTCCTCCATATCATCATATCTTCAACGTTTGAATTTTAAGACCTATGACTCTTATATGAATACTTTCCTTGAACATCTAGCTAGCTTTATTTTGGTCGACCTCGAGGCCAAGGCTCCACTATGGGGGTTTTATTATTTTCTATTGAGAAAATTGTAGGGCATGGTAATTGAAGAATTGTTATTGAGTACTATACTATTTAAGTCATCGTGTATATGACTTAAATATTTATCGGGTTATGTATGCCTTAAGAATTGAAACATTAATATAAGTCCGGTATTTAGAATTTTACTTGTATGCCTTTTAAATTGTTACCGTATCATTTCTATATTTGCCTTTATCATTAAATATAATACTTAATATGCCCTTAAGTGACTCTATTTAGTATCGTAGAATCTCATTCAAATCACATTATGGATGAATGCACCCAAAGTTAACGCAAGCAGAAATATTAACAAATACTCAATAGGTCAAATTGCGGAAGCGTTAACATTTTCATAATTCACCTGGAGGCTGAACCTATGACCTTTGCAGCGCTCGGAAAGGACGGCGCGTGAAATGACCTCCAGTGATGTACCGGCCTCGACGATCATTTATATATAATATATATAATCCAGGAAGGTGAGGTGGAACTGCAGGGAGCGAGGTTGAACTAGTTTTGAATGGGCTCGCGGAGGCTCGGTCGTGACGTCATGGAGGCGTAGCTGTGACGTCAACGGCGGGAAGTAGGTCGCGCGGTCATAGACCCCAGTATCACTGCAGCCACCACGTGGGTCCGTCCTTGTACCGCCCCGACGAGCGTGCCAACTCATGTTTTCTAAATAAATCGTCATTTATCGGATAAATTGAATAATGGGATAACTTTATTAATATTTATGGATAAATATAAAAAAAATCTTCGAAATATTTGTATACAATGTAATATCCTTAAAACACTATAGTACCCTAAAATTAATGCAATTTAGAAGTATTATTTATAACGACATTAACTTGTTTAATAATTGTTTTAATTGAAAGAAAAAAAAAACAGTAATTGACAGCACCCGTGGCGAAGTAAGTTAGACACCGGCTTACTTTTCACCCAAATACAACGATAAGTTAAAAAACACAAAAAAAAACATATTTTTTGCGAAAGTTTTAGTTGCATTGTGTCAGTTGTCAATACTACCACCTGGATTCGTTTTCGGTCGCGGTCTTGATATACCCTGTATATGTGACTGTTGCGTGTATAGTGATATCATGTCCAACGAATTAATTTGTATAAATATTGGACGATGCCCAAAATGGTCTGAAGAAAAATATTTAACCACAAGTTGGCATTGCGCCAAAAAACTTTATTGTAGCAGAACCTATTATGCCCGAATATTATCAAAGTTCTTTTTCTATCCCTTTCAAATAATCTCGAGGTAATGTTGCAAAGTACTTCGATTAACATCTTACTAGTGGTGACGGAAAATGATAATGTGTGTTTTCTATTATATTTATTTTATCCTTTTTTGGTAGATCATTGGAGATCAGTAAAGCTACACTAGAATTTAAACAATACGCCTGTTCTTAAACAGCTGTTACACCACGCAGAACTTATTATTACCAAGTACTGCATGACATTGCACTGCGTTAAGTAAGACATTAACTGTAGGTAAGTCTCATCGTCTTATTCTTTAGCAATAGACGGTCTACTGCTACACAAAGACCTCACAAAACACAGCGACCTGCGACCAAGTCATGTAAGGTTCTTGCTCACTAATTTCACTATCCACATCATACATTCATACATAAACTCACGCCTTTATCTCAAAAGGGGTGGGCAGAAGCACCACCAGGACACCCACATTTCGCCTTGTATGTTCCATCCCATGATGTGATAGGGGGTGAGCCTATTGCCATATCGGGCACAAATTCCTGACTCTGGGCTGATAAATGAATAGAAAAACCCAAATTCACTTTGCCCGACCCGGGAATCGAACCCGAGGCCTCAGCTTTGTAATCGTACCCTGGTGCAACTACACCACCAAGGCAGTCGAAAAATCACACATCGCCAAAAGTATGTTTCTAAAGTTACACCCTTCGTCACGGTGCTCTCACCTCACACTCTTGTTTCATTGAGGGTGCGAACTGGGTCAGGCTTGATGCTGCAGCCCGGGCCCCGCCTCCGATCGATGCGCCGGCGTCAATGAGCAACAACCCTGAAACGACGCAAGTATACCGCGGAAGGCCTATAAATAGAACTGAAGGTACCGGCCTTCATGCACGCAGCCTTGGTACACTTCATATGTACCTTCATGTGAGCTGAGGTCGGTCACAGTAATTAGCTGAGTATCAGTACCTGAGTAGACAGCCTCCGTGGCGCAGTTGGTTAGACGCCGCCTGTGAAACGAGAGGCCGCGGGTTCGATCCCCGCACCGAAACAAATATTTGTGTGATCCACAGGTATTTGTTTCCGGTCTGGGTGTTTGTGAGACCGAAAAGTCTCTCGTAGTTTCTGATACCCACGATACAAGACTCGATCTTAGTGTGGGGTCAGGGCTATGTATGTGACTGTTGGGTGTATTTATTTATTTATTTATCAGTGTAGTCAAGTATGAGTGTTACACAATAAGCACTAATAAAAAAATGCATACAGGGTATATCAAGACTGCGACCGAAAACGAAGCCAGGTGGTAGAACTAGACGTGAACGTGCCTTCAGGCACAATGCAACTAAAATTTTTGCAAAAAAAAAACCAGTCGTTTTTCGTCTAATTTTAACATGCATTGTGTTTGTAATCACTAATACTACCACCTGGCTTCGTTTTCGGTCGCAATCTTGATATACCCTGTATATTTTGAGCTCTGCTTAATCGTAAGCAATAAGGTTTGTTAGGTATATTATTATCAAATTGGTGCAATGAGCAGTTGAATGCTGGCAAATACTAAAAGTCCATGTGTGCTTCGTATTTGAAAGGGCGAAAATTAGTCGTTCCAAGTATGGATCTTGCGGAATAGCCGTCGTTTCCGAAACCTACGACCTGACAATCTTTGTTGATTTGCGTTTAGAAACGCGTGTCCCTCTGTGATGTCACTATTGTGATAATTTATAATCTTGACAATTTTTAATGATGGTTAGTAAGTAGCATACATTAATAATTGTAATATGTTACACGAGCTCTAAACTAGTATTCATTCAATATGAGACAGGTTACACCCAATAAAATAAATATATTTATAAAAAATCAACAATATTATCGTGGGAAATACAGTGTAGGCAAGTGAACATTTGTATTCGAAATCTTTTGAAGTTGGTATTTTAAAGAAAAGCCCTCATGAAATGCCGATTACAATTGGAATATTATGCATGGGCTGATCAAGGGTTTTTTTTTAAGATAGATTACAAAGCGATTGGGTCATTCAATTTATGTTATTTTAAATGTATTTAAGTTTACAAATAAAACACAGCTCATAACACTGACTTTGATCCCACGAACTAGATTTCATTTTAATTGCACAATATTTATTTTTTATTCATGGGTATGACCCAAACAGGTCCCTCACCTCATGATAACAGATAAGCATCACGCTTGTCTGTAAGGAGGAGCAATACAACTAAGAACTATTATATAGTAAAGCACAGCACTACCCGCATCATCCCAAGACGGCTCTAACACGAGTCCGTGAAAACTACCAAATGGTGAATACATCCTTCCATCTAAAAGCACCTACTATATTTCTACGTCAAGCTATCACGTAAAGAAACTTATAACGCTTAATTTTTCATCGTCGAATAAGCGGGCACCTATATACACCTTATGCATGACGGACACCCGTATTCTATTTGGCAAGGACTCAGCTATGCAACAAGAACCCTCTTTGTTCGAAAAGCACATGTCACCACATACATTTTTCGGTCTCTCCCGGCATCTTGAAAGGGAGCATAAGTACTTTCCATCCAATCAAAAAAAGATTAAGTGCTTTTTAATAAACATTTTGAGTGGTGTTACTCTTTAATAGCATGGCGTGAAGCTTAGGTATGATAAGGCTAGTGACCTGCTCGTCTCATTCTCGCTAATATAAAAACGTATTTAACTTGAAAGCATTGTCTTATTGCGTTCTGAGAAGCTATGTAAGTCAAGAGAACAGGACATATAAAGCTAAAGCATTCTACTGACACGCTAGTTCTTGTGAAAATGAAAAGTGCAAACATTTTCCTTACAATCATCTGGAACAATCGCAATATCAGATGTAAGTAATACTTCTCTTTCATTTTATCGTAATTTGAATTTGAAAGAAATCTAACACCTGATACAAAACATGGAATCTGTATTAGAAAAGTCCATTACTCCAATTCGTCAACAGCCATTACAGTAAACACACTAAAGCTTTATCAGAACTGATTATTGCAGTAATTACACCTAAAGACCATAAATATCCTGTTTATTAGTTACACAAGTGTCCATATTTTTTCAGTTTTGAATGCGTATATTTATTATCGATATGGCGATAGGCTCGCCCCTTACCACATCTTGGGACGGAACATATAAGGCGAAATGTGGGAGTCCTTGTAGCACCTCTGTCTACCCCTTCTGGGAAAAAGGCGTGAGTTCAATAATATAGTTTGTTTTTAGTATAGTATGTTTGTTATTTATTATTATCGTCCCAAGTTGCCGTAAATCTTCAATCGCTTGCAATAAGTGCTCATGTATCGCCAATGAAATGTCTTTTCGTCTTCCAGGACTTTTCTAATGGCATTAAACACCCAGTTATTTCCAGTTGATTTCCTAATATCTTGTACAGTATCTAAGTGATAATAACAAATCTCCATATCTATGTGTGATTATTTTTGTTATAAATGTTTCTAGAACTAAACAAAACGTGATTATCATCAGGTTATAAAAAAATATCAACCAAGTAAATAAGCACTAAATTAATCTTTGATCCCAGCTGTGATCCCAGCTATTTCTATTTGACTATATTGTCAACAATCTTTTAATTGGCTTGAATATTCTGACATACAATTTAATATTTAAAAAATCTGCGCCCTAATACAATTTTCGGCGACCTCACGTGTCATATACGAGTATGACAACAAATCGCTGCCGAAAAATAGGCATATAGATATTTAAAATATAATAATATACAGAGTAGCTCGATCAATGGATTATAAATATTTTAATAGTGGTTAGAGTGCACGTGGAGAGGCCATTACCCGGGTTGACGTCGCTCGCTGCATTTCACCTTTCCACTTACTGGAGTCATCACCCTTAATCCGCTGTGGACGCACCCGATACAAGATGAATGAATTTGCGTCACCGGTTTGAGTAGCATGCGTTCGTGCTTGGTGACTTTTTAGCGTGATTAAAATATACTGCTAAATATACTAGATATTAGCCGGAGTAACCACTTGATATTTGACTTAGCATCTGATGTCTCAGGATGGCGAGCACAGTGGAATGCCAAGCATTGCTACAAAGCAATGCTTGGCATTCCACTGTGCTCGCTCATGAGAATTACAAAATTCATGGTGGTGTTTGGTTTTCTACTGTCCATGAGCGGTCGTATCGTACTATCAGGCGAATGGCATGCTCGTCTCGTCGTTCATCGCAATAAAAAAATATGTTTTGTAAATAGGTGAAACTCTTTGCAGGAGCTCCATTTTCAGTACTGGATATCCTGGTGCTAATAAAGATGAAATAATATAAACTAGGCAATAAGACTTTCCGCATATAAATCCAAAATAAATAATTTGCTATTAAAGTGATTCTATATCTATACTAATACCTCAATTTTAATGAATTGAATTTAATGTCATCATTTTGGGAACACCTTGAAATACCCTAATATATGAAATGGAATTCTACATTACAAATGTAATATCTTTTCAGGAATATATAAGTTAAAATTCAGAATCCGAGACAATGAGATACGTATTTGATTTTAATATATTCATTTAGTTCAAGTAACAAAATAGTTATCTAACTAAACAATAACATTTTGGTCCAATAAACTCCTCTTGTTATTCAATTATTTTACCTAAATCAGTAATCAACGTTAGCGCAGCGTAGCGGATATAGTTTCAAGTTATTTTGTACTTGAATAAACTTCATCTTATCTTTACATCTACTAGAAATTGTAAGTGTATTTATCTGATAGAAATTTAAGCCTATTATCTAAATTTTTTATCACAAATAGTTATATAACCTAACTGTATATCATACGGGTTTTTCCCGTTGTGTAGTTATTACTTTAAATAATATTTTTTAAAGTAAAATTTTATATACAGGGTATCTCAAGAAACCAAAAAAGAAATCAGGTGGTAGTATTAGTGACTTCAGAGACAATGCAACTAAAAATTTTGAAAAAAAAATCCTCAATTTCTTTTTGTAATTTTTTACTTATCGTCGTATTTGGGTGATTAATACGTAGTTTCCCTAAAATAATAATGTACACCTTATTATTCTTAAAGGCGCAATGGTACGTAAGTGTTTAAATTCCTTTTTTCGCAAAAACTAGGAATTTAGCACCCAAACACGACAATATAAAAAAAAATCGCGAAAAACAATCTGACGCTTATTTTGCGAAAATTTTATTTACATTGTGTCTGTAACCACTAAAACTACCACCCGGCTTCATTTTCGGTCGCAGTTTTGATATACCCTGTATAGTTTTACAATTAATTATAATCTAGAACGATTAACAATTTCACATCATATTTTAGATGTGATTAACCCACACCGACGTAATGCTGGTGTAAGTAAAAAAATATGCGATTCGTGTAAAATAATGAAACCATAGGAGATTTTAAGCAATATAAATATAATATACACAGGCAAGACATGGTAATTTATACTTTATTTTAAAATTCAAGTCATTCTTTCAATTCACGAATCTGCGGGCCACAATTCTCAGCCTATTTAATTGTATTAGGGAGGACTCACTTACTTATTAATTATTATTCATTAATTATAGCTAAAATGTTTTCGCGAATAGCTTTAGAAGCGAATTACACCACTAAAATATTAATTAACGTCTATTGTGGTTCAAAAATGTACTTTAACAACATCAGAGTCAACGGCCGAGTGAAGTCGACCACCCCTTGTGTCCGCAATAAATGGGTCAACATAAGTTTCAATACCCGAGGGCTATTCTGCGGGATCTGTAACGGTATATTTGTACAAAAGCACTAATAGTTCATGCAACTGGATCTTTTCATTGCGAAACGGGTGAAGAATATTTGTTCGACCCTAAAACTACTGGCTTTCAAACGAGACTTGATATCGTTTTATCAATTCGGACATGATATACTCAGCCTATCGCCGTCCACTGATGGACGTAGGCATCCCCAAGTAAACGCCAACCATCCCGGTCTTGAGCAGCCGTCATCCATCAAGCCCGCGTGACTATGCTCGCGACAAAAACCTTTCGTCAAAAAAAAAAAAAACCAATAAGCTTAAAAATAATTAACATTGTTCGTGACTTCGCCAGTGTCATAAAGATTTTCCAGGATTAAAGTTCCACTGTATATTTACCTAACATAAAAATTGGCTGTCTAACACTACCCGATATTTTCATACCGAACCAGTAGTTCCTAAGGTTAGAGCGATCAAACAAACAAACTCTTCGGCTTTATACATTTATTGATAATTAAAACTTTATATAAAACTAGTATCTTTTTGTTTGCATATTGTTTTTCGTTCTGTCAGTGAGATTGCCGAATGCCCAATACCTCTGTCCTCTTCGCATCCTTTTTACTTCCCGCTCGCCTCTCGATTTTATATGCCGCCCACACACCTATGATCCAAGCTTTGTGGCTATACATGGGCGGCAGTGATCACTTACCATTATACCATGCATACAAATAGTGAAACCATCGATGTAGGTTGAATATATCATGCTGGAATACGAGTGTCGAGTAATACTACTATGGATTTTTTGCGTTTATTTTTAATTTGGTATACATACATCTACGATCTTCTGGATGAATGGCGCGAATGTAGACCGAGAATACTAGGTGTGAATGCGTTGTTATCAAAAAAAAAATAGTTTATGTCTCTTCACATTTTATTACAATGGATATGTTAACACTATTAGATTACGAGTGTAAATGCTTGTTGTTTATCTTATAAAATATATCTCAAACAATGAGTTTAATGGATATTTTTTTTTCGACGTATGGGAGAAATGTTATGTCAAAAATTTTATATTTTATGAGTAGTTCCAAATTATTCCACGCGCCAATAGAATTTAGATGATCTATATAAAGGCTGAATCTGAAGTATGACACTTGCGTGGTACCTACACTTGACATATTAATTAGGCATTAAAAGCTTCTTTCATTAAACATAACTTAGAAGAAGCAGTGGCCACAAAAAAAAAATACAAAAACATAACTTATACTTCAATTAAAAATAAAACTATAACACACTGCGGTTGTTTTAGGCATCATGTCTCCGTGTAGCAATAACTAAAATTTAAACCGTACCATTAATTTTAATAACATTTTAATCAATAATTTTCTTGTTAGCAAAAGCGTTTTTAATCAAGCTAAAAAAAATTGAAATACCTGCCTCTTTTTTCTTAATTTCACATTTGACCGAATATTCTCGAACAAATTAAAAAGTCAAAGACTCGGCCGAGTTAAAGCACCTACCTGAAACTTTTCACCGGTTACTACCAAAACATTTATAAATGAACCTGACCCAAATTCGTTTTCCTTAACCTGTCTTACGCTTAGGGTCATTCACTTTGAACGGTATTCCGAAACTTTTGTCTAAATTGTTCACAATATCTACTTGTATGAGGACCACAGTGTTGACTTTAACCTATAGTATAAGTTAAGCAAAGTTGAGCCCAGATAACATAAAACAAATATGAAAATCGGAGTTCAAAGTTCCATTGAACTAATAATTACATTAAATAATGGTATTATCATCATAACATACAAAACTTTAAAAGAATTGAAATTTTTTATTCTTAAAATATTATGGATAAAATAATTAAGATAACATATTTAAAATTACAATTCACATCTCGACTCGCTATTCTTTATGTAAAAGCAAATAAATTCAACCATAAGTCATCTACCTTTTTATTGGCGTGCGGCGAAATATGGAACTATAAATAAATTAAAAAAAAATCTATGTTACGCATTGTTTAAGATATATTTTCATTACTCGTACTCATAATAGTAATCTAATAGTATTGACATGTCTAACATGATAAAATGTGAAGATAGTAAAAATGTTCGTAATATTTTGACAGCAGCATGACAACAACGCATTCGACGCCAAAAGATAGTAGACTATGTGTTAAGTACACCTTTGTCACATTGTAAAAATGTATTCTCTAATAAAAGCCTTTTGTCACGTACAATAAACTTCGCTACATATTATATTAATTCAATATTTCAATTAAATGTAGCTTTTGACCTCAAATAACCTTTACAGCATCTCGACAGGTGGGCTAGTGATTATGATACCCTAGGTCACAGAAAAATAGAACGATGTCCTCCATCAATAGTAAAAGTTTTATGCGCTTAAGTATTTGACCTACAATAAGCTATATTAATTTAACTTACAGCTAATATTGATATTAAATGACCGACATAAAATCGTAATTATACAGCCTCCGTGGCGCAGTTGGTTAGACGCCGCCTGTGAAACGAGAGGCCGCGGGTTCGATCCCTGCACCGAAACAATTATTTGTGTGATCCACAGGTATTTGTTTCAGGTCTGAGTGTTTGTGAGACCGAAAAGTCTCTCGCAGTTTCTGATACCCACGACACGATCTTAGTGTGGGGTCAGGATTATGTATGTGACTGTTGGGTGTATTTATTTATATCTTTTTTACTATTTCATCATTTATTTATTGTATGAAATTATATTTTGACATTCTAAAACCTATTTAGTGGCAGAAGATGTACTTAACACTAATGAGAATTTCTAAAAAGTCCAGCTTAATATTTCGAAGCAGTGTTTCATTGTGATTCTTCGCTCGGTTAATGTACTTTAATTGTACTTTGCAGTGCATTAATCTTTCGTTAACGCTCAATTTATCGGGTATGTTAACCTCTGACCAAGCTCGTTTTTATCAAAAGATAAAAATGACAGCCTTCAGGTAAATTAATATAATGTGGTGACGCACACATTATCTACGCACCGCCCACTTATGTATGGTGATGCCTCGTTCTGCCTTCATTATGTCGTGGGGAAAACGGTTCATGGTGATATTCTTACTAATTAAATATATATGTGGAAATTTTATAATCCGTGGTATTACATAAAAGCGGATAATAATGCGCCTTCCACATATATGCATTTTTATATAAGTGGTAGAGTCTTGCTGTAATTAAAGATGCAGTACAAATGGGTCGGAATGGTACACTGTCTTACATAAAACCGTTGTGAGGTCACAAGTCGCATTTCGTTCAGTAAGTGGGATTGAGTGAAACCTAAATGGTAGTTGTGATGTGATTCATCCATCTGTGAATAAAGCATGCAGCTATATGTCGTGCCAGTATGGAAAAATAAAGTATCTTAAAGAAATGCTACGAAATTGTAAAATGCAGGTTATTAAATATAATTATGGTAAAGTCAATGGCAGACCTAACTATGAGCATATCAATTAGCTTGCTAATCTTTCAAAGCTAATTATGGTGAGGGTAAGAGGTTGGTATTCATAAAAATAATTGGAAAATCTCAGTGGCGAAGTTAGACGCCGGCTGTGATACAAGAGGCGGCAGGTTCGATCTCCGCATTCAGTTAAATATTTGTTTTGAGGCCTCTGGTGTGGCGCTCACCAACCAGTATGTGTAAGTATAATAGAAAGGAGTAGGTTGATGGATGACATTCTTCAGCAATGGATACTTGAAGCTGATGATTATTATAAGTATATAGTTAAACTCTACTTGTAAAATTATGTGTCACCTCGACGTTGACTTGACTAAAACATCCTCCTTTTCTTTTTTCTTACTATCTTTTAAATATTTTTGATACACTAGGTTTTTAATTCCACGACATGATTTACTTTCTGTTTATATTAATTAAATTTGACAAATGGAAGAATTAACGGCCAATATACCTAATGCAAGCGTCACTACTGAAGATGAAAGGTATAATCGGTGAAAAAGCGTTAAACCTATCCATATGTTTTAGAAGCAAAGTCGAAGGTATGCCCTTTCAGTATCCAATAAACGTATAACACAATAAATCAAGCAACATAGATCCAATGTTCCTATTGGAGCATTCAAGGGTAGTCGGTCAATGACCCGTTGGACAATATGTCTAAGCTAAGAAAAAAATATTGCGAGACAAAAAAAACTATCTCACATTGCATACAGTTTTTTGACATACAATAAGGGTGATTAAATGGCCAAATAATTAAATATCATTAATATAAGTACATATTCTTATGAAATAATAAATAACCTAACTTAAATATAAATGTGAGAACTAGCATTTAATTGTTGTATTCAAGGTTTTATGGAGATACTTTTTATTTGTATTCAGTTACTCAAATTATATTTCTTTAAATATTATGTTTAGATTTTTTTTACAGTTTTATCATAAGTATTAAACAAACTTAGAATATAATTACAAATCTGTGTTAGGTGTTAAAATTATTGTTGGAAGTAGTCTAAACAAAATTGCAATTCCTCAACTATCTCGTGTCTTAAAATAGTTTTTTGAAGTAGTTTTTTTTTAATGCGAAAAATTTTTTCATTTGTTTTTCAGTTATTATTTTGTTGTTTCATATCTTAAATAATTTTCTATAATCTCAAATAAGTAATTCAATCTTTACTTAGCATTATTCGTCACTGTCACGGAGTCAACGTAATATAAATTTAATGTTAGGAGCATGAAGATTTGATTTACGACTTGCCACCTGCTTGCCTACCCCTCAACCCTTTTATAGTTGTATCCAATGCCGGGCAGATCACGAGGTTTGGTTCTTAAAAATCGTACCATGCCTATTGGTCTACTGATTATTCGAACCCAAGAACTCAAGATCTATCCTGCTACTCGGAAGCTAACATAGGCATGTTGAATTTTGATGATCATATTTTTAGCTCTTTGATTCCGTAATTAAATATGATATATTTTAAGTTATAATATATTTTATTTAATTACTGGAACTCAATAATCAATTTTAAAAAAGCGTTTTGGGACTTATTCTGTAATAACCAAACTCTATATCCAAAATTGAATTTGATGTAAAGTTCTAACGGTCATTGTCCTTCAAGCCTATCAACACAAACTATAACCGACTGAAAGTTTATACTTAAAGTTTATATTACTACTTTTTTTATTTAAAACTTCATGTATACATTGTTCATCCGCAGTAACCGTTGTCCCAGTGAAGGCCGACGAAGTCACGTATTAGAAGATTGGACCCTCATCTATCAAGGATTTAGGAAAGTAAATTTGCGTGCCAATGACCGGGGCGAGAGACAGCGTGTCGTACAAACTATTATCGTTGTTTTTGTTGGACCAGCGTCCTTGTCAATGCCTTATTGGTTTCGTGGACAATCAAAATTCATATTGGTATTTGACATCAGATAAAGTTACTACACATGTGAAGAAATATATATATTTTGTATTAAAACATAACACAGTTTGTATAATATACTCGATAAGAGACGCATGGAAGGGTTTTTGAGGCGTTGAAGAATATTTGGTATCAACGTGGTTTATCAATGTAGGTAATACTTTTTATAATATTTATATTATATTGTCTACGCCGATAAAAAAAATAAAAATATTATAGTTACTTATTATATTGTTAACACATTAGATTATGTAACGATTCTTATCATGATCCGATGTTGTCAAATAATCGGTTTATGCGGATACTGCCCTAGTTATCATACAAATAATTACATAACACGAGTCAATGCATTAATTGTTGGAACTGTAACTCGTTAGCAATTAGCGCATTGATATCATTAGTGAAAATCTGCCTATCAAATGTAGATAATTAACACTGTCATCGTTCAAGATGCTTACTAAAGAACACTACCTCTCTTTAAGCTGATTTTATTATTATTTCCTACATCTGAATTCTCTTTATATTTTGTATATAAATCTATATAATATGTATGTATGTATGTCTATTTATTATGTATTTATTTTATTTGTTATGTAAGTATGTAATGTATGTGTTTTTCTATTTATATGTTTAATTTGTTTTATTTGGCTTCCATTCTTTATTTATTTAATTTCTTTTTTTTACACTGCCCTCTGTTTCTCTTTCTCCGTCTTTTAAATCCATCCCATGGTTGTCTGTAAGACATTGCTTTATGCGATAAGACCGCCATTTCTACTGTTTTTTTTTTTCTGTTCCTGTATTATATTTTACTGTGTACAATAAAGATTTAAATAAATAAATAAATAAATAATTAGTAATTGTAATTATGTTTATATAATTTATCCATCAAATTTGTTTATCATAGATGCCTATTTAGGAAAATTGGTCATTTGTTTCTAAAGGTTTTTCATAATTATTATACATTTAAACTAATTAGCGTCAATTGGGTTAGGGTTTCACGGCCAACACTAAAGGATTATATTGTCAGCACAAACGATGACCATAGCTATGGAGAAAACTTACATGATTTTAAAAAGTTACGTTAGACAATTATATTTGTAGTACATAGAAAATATAATATTTCAATCAACATATTTTACTGGTCGTCCGTCGTAGGTCTCTCATATATTAGAGGCCGCTTGGGCAGGTACCACCGCAATGTCTATTTCTCTCGCCAAACAGCAGTGTAAAAGCTCTGTTGTGTTCCGGTTTAAACGACATTATAGCCAGAGTAACTACTGGACATAATAAGACTTAACATCTTATGTCTCAGGATGGCGAGCGCAGTGGAATGCCAAGCATTCCTTTTTAATTCATGGTGTTTTTTGGTTTGGCTACTGTCTATGAGCGGTCATATCGCTTACCATCAGGCGAATTGCATGCTCGTCTCGCCAATCTTTGAAAAAAGAACATACATACATATATAAACTCACGCCTCCGAAGGGGTAGGCAGAGGCGCCACCAGGACTCCCACATTTCGCCTTGTATGTGATAGGGGGCGAGCCTATCGCCATATCGCCATATCGCCATAAATTCCTGACTCCGGGCTGATAATGAATAGAAAAATCCAATATCACTTTGCCCGACCCGGGACTCGAACCCGAGACCTCAGCTTTGTAACCGTACCGTAATACAACTACGCCACCGAGGCAGTCAAAAAAGAACATGATTCAAAAAACTCATTGATAATATCGAAAATAATAGCAGTATTACGCAGTAGCAGGTATGTATGTACTTAGTACGTTTAATCGTCGTTTCATAAAAGTCTATCTCTTTACGATCGATATTATACTGACCAGACGGATTAATTCGAACCAATGTCGCTAAGCGGACACCATAAAAAGTTGTAAAACCTTTATGCCGATTTAGGGCCGAAAGTTCCGAACCACTCATTTCCATTATTGAGCTCGCATGATATCATCAGTAAAAGACCACGAATATAATCATAAGGAAATCAAGAATATTGCAACAAACTTACATATATGAGGCAACTTCAGCTAAGGGGAAAACTCAAGGGAAAAGAGAGTGTTCACGATGCGTAGGCGATTAATATAATCGAATGCTTAATCACTGTCATACAAAATTGATTAAAATTGGTTTTTACTAGTTTTATAGTGTAATTTACTTATACAACATGTATGACACATAAACAAAACATTCATTATTTAACTGTCAAGGTTGTCTGGCAGAAATCGCTTATAGCGATAAGACCGCCGACTGTACCTACATTATTTTTAGTTATAAGTGTAGGTTTGTACCGTTAATATAAATTTGCAATTAAGAATATTTTATTGTATTGTATAAACCACCCTTGTAAATAATCGGTGTTGGTCGGAAATTCAAACAACGCAAGTTTTCAATTATTAAAATACCTGTCACCGACACCGACAATTTTATAGTCAGCCTAAAATCTAGTGGCGCAATAATTTAATGCCGGCTCGGTCCGCTAAACCCAACGGTGCAGTGGCTCAAACGCCCGCCGTCAAAAATATGGGGCCAGAAAATAGCCTGCTATGGCGCCAATGCTTTTCAATCAAGTTAATTTTAAATAGCATGTGTTCTACAACTTATAATGGCGAAGCAACTTATAATTGTTTGGTTTTGCTACTATCAATAAGAATACAAACATGCCATTAGCGTGATTAGAAGCGATACGACCGCTCATTGATAGTAGCAAAACCAAACAAGACCATGAATCTAAGCAATGCTTAGCATTCCATTGCGCTCGCCATCCTGAGACATAAGATGTTAAGTTTGATTATGTTCGCAGAACTACTTAACTTCATTAGGCGACTTACTCATATGAATACAATTAGTACGTTGATTATCCACGCATTAAATAACATTGTCTGATCATTATTGAGTGTATTGAATTTATTTTAGGTGTATATTGGGATGTGCCCCCACCGGTCGGATCGACGCCCCGCTGTTCGCGTCGAGCTAAATAAGCTGACGAGAACTCACAAACACAGGCGGCTATTTGTGGAAACCCTCCTCAGCCACATTTAGGATTTACTGACCTAAAATTAAGCAAATACCATACGTAACAACACCTTCGCCGACTTCATATCTTCTGGTTATATGAACAATCCATTGGAATTTAATAAATAAATTTTATGTAATTACTCTATAGTCCAGTCATCTGGTAGTTTTGTCATAAATTGTAGGAATTTTTCTCTAGTTTAAGTTTGTACAGATATATTTCTTGTATAAAGACGCGGAAAGGTCGAAAAATCGTATTGCCAAAAAACTGTTTTTCGACGCTATTTTTTCAATATTGCGACGCAAGCGGCAAAGATGGTCGCAAAGTGGTAATTCCAAAAGAGCGCCCCAAAATCTATAAAGTCACCCTTTTCAAAAACTCCCGGAAAACTTTCCAAGCAAATCCCTTTTTTTGAACCAAATGACTGGAGTACTATGATAGCTATCCGTTTCTTACACTTTAGACAAATACTGTCACAATAATATGACCTTTGTAATCTTATCTTGTAATGTTCTTCTTCTATATAAGTTACAAGGTCAAAAATATAAGCACATTCACCTAATTACATAGCTTTATCAATTTACAGACAATTAGTAGGTACATTCAATCGCCGTAAAATTTATTTGTTCAATCGTCATATCTTTAATATATAGACAGTACATTATTAGACACATTTTAGTTTAATTGTGTGGCTAAGTGTATGTATATTTTCATGGTCGCATAGGAGGCATACTGGCATATATTATAATGGTTTAAAGAGGCTCCAAGTATTATCCGACGCCGAAGTCGTTAGGGTGTGTTGGGGTAACACCAACAAGGATGAAAGGGGTAAAAGTGTAAGCTCCTACATTTAAAGGAGTTTACGTTCATCATCGTTTACACCATCCATCCTTGTATTATGGTGTTACCCCAACGCACCCTATATCAATCTGGTGATTATCTGACGAAGCTATGGTAACCGGCAGGTAGCGCGATAATCGTCAAAGAAATGGCTCATGGCGATCAGCAGTGTGATGAGAAGCTCCGCCCATTCGCCAATCCAATGCCGATGTACTAGGTAGCAGCAGCAGCAGTCATGCTTTGAGCAAAAAATTTAAAACCGCATATCGAAATCAATGGCCTTATCTCAAAATTACAGAATCAGGAAAAATGAAACATAAATGTGACGCTATTGTCAGATTACTGAAATATAATTCAGGGCAAAGAAATATAGAGCAGTATAAAAGATACATACATACATAAACTCACGCCTTTTTCCCAGAAGGGGTAGGCAGAGGTGCAACCAGGCCATCCACGTTTCGCCTTGTAGTATTGGCACAAATTCCTGACTCCGGGCTGATAATGAATAGAAAAATCAAATATCACATTCCAGACCCGGGACTCGATCCCGAGACCTCAGCTTTGCAATCATTTCTTAGTACAACTGGACCACTGAGCCAATAAAAAAAATAGACAAGCAAAAGTAATTAATTACCTTGTCAAAATACCTATTGAATTTGGTGTCTGTATTTGACAATCATTGCATAACACGTAGTGATATCACCTCGAAATAAAGGGATCAATTGCATTTACATGTCGCTTTCACTAACAAACTGTTCGGATTACGTATTAATCTGCTCATTATTTGAGATATCCAGAAATATGAATGTTACGACATGGCACATATGGTATCTAATGTGATTTTTACATAGGTACATATATCTTACGGATTTATTTCGCTTTTAATATTGTAATTAATTCTTTCGGGATCTTGCCTTTTAGTGTATGTGTACAAAGCTTATCTTCTGCAGGTCGGTAGATTTTAAATTGCTTTGAAATTCTTGCGGAAAACTCATAGGCATTTCATATTTTTCCCCGGCGTTAAAACAAGAGATGATTACATAGTGATGTGTGAATGGTGATACATATATACATACCTACATACACAAACGTCACGCCTGTATCGTATAGGGGTAGGTAGACTATAGATGTCCACTTTGCCCGATCCGAACATTCTACTTTAGCTTCGTCCACTTTCATCGATCTCTTCTCGCATTCTCGTCGGATCATTACGTTGACTAAATTAGTCGTGTTGAAACTCGCAGCTATCCAACGAGTTGCGTATTTCCCTAATATCATCGCGTAAGTATAAATACGTAATTTGTAATCATCACAAATTGTAGGTATCTGATGAACACAAACGCCACCTTGCTCTACCTCCAAAAAAATCTGATACAATCAGAAGTCAAAAAGAAATTAAAACAATAAAATACTTAACTTTTAACCATTTATTTACACAAATAGCTACAAACAGAATGAGTTTTGTTCAGGACTTCGATGGTATGCAACAGTGACATCACTGTCATGCGTTAACAAACGTTATAGAACATGTGTTCTACATCCATATTTAAATGATCACGACAAGCATATAGACCAAGAGCCCGTGGCCGCCAGATTTTCGTCATTTTATTAAATCTGAAATTTTGTGTGTGCATGCCTCTGACATAGGCATCACACGAACAGATATAATGAAACCACTATGGTGGTGCGTTTGTAAGTCGTCAGCTTTAATGTATCTAGTAAAATGAAAGAACCATCAAAAGTGTCCGGCTGCAAAGGAAACACCTGTTACTAGTTGTCTTACAACATATGTATATAAAATTCAGCTTTTATACTATAACACTGGCAAAATTAAATTTTATAACATTTTGAAGATATGTGGCGATAGCAATACGCCAACTTAGAGTTAGGTTTAAAATTAACACGCTTGTTATTTGTAATTTTAACTTTATGCATTTCATTTTAAGATATGACTGCAGATGTTTATCCATAAAACATTTGCGAGTCGTAAAATTTATTAAAGTAAGAATTTTTATGTACCGTATTGTGTAATATTAGTTAAAAAGATGCTGTTCTAAAATATTGTTTCCTAATTGTAATGACCCGTTATATACAATAGTTAGTTCCTGGAAGTGAGTGCTCATTCTAATACCTACACTTAAAACCACCAAAGATATTTGCATATATTATAATTTTCCCCGCTTTACCATAATGAATTTTAAATATGTTGTTAACGCAATTATCAAAAGATGTTTCCATGGCAGGCGGACATTTTTGATAGTTCTTTCATCTTGCCACACAGTCATTAAAACTGATAACTTCCAAATCCACCACGTTCTGAAATTCATAAAAGTTAATCGTGTGATGCTTATGTCAGAGGCATGCGCTGGCAAACTGTCAGCTTTTATAAAATTACGAAAGTCTGGCGGCCATGGACTCTCGGTCTAGGAGTCATGTTACAATACGTTATCAATCGAATTAGACAGGGTGCCTCTTGGTTCAAAGAAGTAGCACTGATGGAATGCACTGCCAAGTACTCCGGTAAACTTGGGCTCGTAGTTGTAGATGACGTATTCGTTCTCTTGAGCTTGGTTTCTGAACGTATGCGAGCTTCTCCTGCACTCTTTGATGAAGAAGTCCATGAAATATCTGTTGGCCTTGATAGCATTGAGCGAATGTGCGTGATTTTTGGACCTCTTCCATTCAAACGCATTCTTCTCCGGGTGGAACTGGACGCCATAGAATGGATATCTGTAAATATAATCAATTTTCTATTCATTATCAGCCCGGAGTCTAGAATTTGTGCTCGATATAGGTATTGGCTCTTTGTCTATCACATCGCGGAACGCAACACATAGGCTAAACGTGGGTGTTTGGCAATATGCAAGCCTCTTTCAACAGTTAACTGAGGATTTCCTCAATATTTATTAAACAGAAGCCTGTGTTCAGCAAAGATCGTCATACGGGTAAAGACGATGATGAATTGATATTGATATAAATAAGGATCCAGGTCATCAGACCCCTGTATGCCACGGTTCAAGTTTACCCGGACATTCGCATAACTATGGCGACCAGCGAAAGATGAACCGATAACCATGAAGCAAAAGATAAATAATGATCTTTTATAAAAATAGTAATTTTGTTCAAAACAAAAACGTAAGATTCAATTATTTCCTTTTACCTGGTATGTTCGATGCTGGCAATGAATTGGATACCGTTGTCGTCGTCAGAATAAGATGTCACCTTCCAGTCATTTGTTAAATTGTATGCTTTTAAATTCTGAAAGAAATAATCATATTATAAATTTTCACGTACCTAACACGTAAGTATGTATGTAGTTACTTTGTATCCGACACTCAATAACCCACATACAATCTAACCGCCCGTGTGGTTTTGTAATATATATGTATTATGTATATTAATTAGTAATAAAAAACGTTGAAACAAAAAACTACCTGCGCATTTTTCTATATTAGTTATCAGTCAGTTATCAGTATTTGCCCTGGTAGCAACTACCACACTCAGTGGCACAAAACGCGTCGTAGTGACCCATTCATGTTCGGGGTTCAGTCTGTTCATACATTTGGTTTCGAACAGGGCGGAAAATTTTGAACGGGCTCGGCTGCATTACCCGCAATGTACCGGGCTGGAAGGCTAGTACCACTAACATACCTCTTTCGGCCTCCTCCGGGGTACCGAAAAGGGGAACTTGATAGCCTGCCTCTCAACACAAAAAAGGCCGAAAATTTTAACTAATTGGTGAGCAATAACCATATCTCACTGGTGGTATGCACTGTATCATATCAACAGGTTTATTCACTTCGTATCTTTCATTTTTGCCATTGTTTTACAGTTGAATGCACCTTTATTTAGAAAACTAACCTCGTCTACAATGCAAAACTGGTGTGCGTTGATTGTCACGTTTTCATGAGCCAATATGTCAATAATATCATCAGGCGCCTCTCGGAACATTTTGCTATCACGAAAATCTGTTAACAAAATACAAGGTATTTAAAGAACGACCATATAATGTAAAGGGTAGACTATGGTCTACAAACTATTAAACAGATGCTGTACATGGAATCCCCTCCCAATCGTACTCTCGATTGTAGAGGAGGCTCGTGCCCTGTAGTGGAACGTATATGGGCTGATACAGTACAGTACATTAAATCAAAATGAAGCTTAAAATAACAGCAACACATGTCATAGACACACCACATGGCAATTTTTTTTAATATCTCAATATTCCTTATTTATAATTTATGTAATCCACAAAATATTGTGATGCGAAATTGCATATAGGTACGTTAGTAACGAATATTGTGACAATTGAGCTACTTGAGATTATGGATATTGACTATTGAGGCATCAGTTCTATTCTCACTTAGAATTCGCTCTAGTGCTAAATTAATTACTTACCATTGGTAAAATCCAAATGTAAGTTGGAAAAGGAATAACATCTAACTCTGTTCTCCTTCTTTCCACGGCCAGAAGCGAGAATGATGAATAGTTCAAAGCCGAGGCACGTTCCGAAAAGTGGAAAATAATCTCCGGCATCATTCATTTCCATCGCTATTTCGTAGATGTGTTGACCGGCGTCGGCGTAGCCGTCGGACTGATTGAAATATGTTGCACCACCAGGAAACAGCACCCTGGAAAATAAAACATTGATAGTTTAATATTTATTCATTCGAAGAGTCTTTTGCCGTTTGCTTGAATCTACTCAATTTGAATTCATATTTATGGAAATAAAATTGGTACCTAT
Organism: Deilephila elpenor; assembly: GCA_949752805.1. Lineage (NCBI taxonomy): Eukaryota > Metazoa > Arthropoda > Insecta > Lepidoptera > Sphingidae > Deilephila > Deilephila elpenor. The sequence continues at coordinate 6,793,252 of OX457107.1, read as the reverse complement.
AATTTTTGACATCAACTGTTTACAAATTAACTTTAAGGTAGATCAAATGAAACTTACCCATTCAATTTACTCATGAGTTCTCTGTAATATTCTCGGTCTTTGCCGACTCTGGAACAAAATATCGTGAAAAATATAAAGGATTAAAGATAAACTTGAATTTAAAAACTAATTAAAACATAAACTTACAAAATGGGCACAACCCTAGCTCCGGCTGATTCGACATCCTTGACATAGGAGGAAGCAATGTAACTCGTGTAGTTCTCTTCAGGATATTTCGAATGCAGGTACAAAGACTGTTCCTGAGAGAGAACGCCGATCATGGGCCGATCATTTATAACCGGGTGTTCCTCATTTCGTACCACGACTGCACCTTGGCAGCACAAAAAATACAGCAAGGTAATGAGCAGTACACCTTTCATGACGGCCAACACACACCAACTGTACGCAGACCCCGCCAGCCACCTAGAAAAAAATAAGTAAAACCATAGATTATCGCAGCCGAGATCAAATAGATTTAGATTGCCAGAAATCTATATAAGTACTCGTTATCTTTGTTATAACATTGTCGTCTGCACGTTTGTGCCGCACAAACACTTTGATAGGTTCAACACTTTAACGGAAAGATAATAATTACTAACGAGAAAAAAAATATGTTAAGGGCGTCATTCACAATACAAACTAAAACGATTTCTGCTATTCTCGCGTGCATCAGCTGTGCCACTATATTTACTCTAAATATACTTCGCTCTATTTCTGGTTGCTACTGTTTAATGGATGTATTTGTTGTCATAACAAACAAATCTGTCCCTTGTACATTAATATTATGATGCAGCAGGTGAGTCAAAAGTATTATGCCAGTATGTATTTATCGCTGCAATTATGATAAAGATATTATTGATTGGATGATAATTTTAATATTACCGTGACATTGAATTTCATTTTGATGAGGTTAGAAATTAAAAATAACACTTCAAAGGTTAGAACCGAATTTATTCAACGATACGCTAACATTATCTACAATACTTATACGTAGTATCATTTACCGTTGCATAACAATAATATTTGTTATCGCAGAATTAAATGATGGTCATCGAAGGTGCAGTTAATTATAAATGCATCAAAAATAATAAGTCGTAGTGGTAATGAAAGGTGGCTGATAAACATATTTTTAACGTAATGTTAACATTAAAATTACAGTGCATTTATTTTAAGTCAACTTAAAATTGTTACTCTAGTTTATCTACTCGTATGGTGGATCAGAATTGACATAGGCAACTTTTACAAAAAAACAAGATTACTTACAGTTTTTTAGAATTATTAGAAAGCAACAAATCCCGTGCACTTTTATTGTCTTTCGACATTTTTTAGTCTTTATATCGATAGAAGTATGTATGTGATAGAAATAAGGATATTTACCGTTGAATTTATAGAATCACTGTAAGGTCTGTTTATCACCGCACAACCGCCAATGCAGCATGGAATTAACATACAATGTTGGAAGTTAATAAGTATTCATACATTGTGGCATGTGAAAATCTAGGATTATTCACAATACAAATGCAAATTTTAAACACTTATATTATTATTACCTAATATACTTCTTATGGCAGTAGAGTTATAAAAAGTAGTTATAAAAATTATGCAAGCGACGAATACAAACCTACCTTGACTTTAAAATCAGGAAAAATTAAGGCGTTGACATTGACCCGATACTTATACTTTTGAAAAATACAAAGCCCTCCTTGAGGCCACATTTTAACTTCATTAATGTATCAACACTAATCACGATTCTGTCGTCGAAACCTATCATATATTGGCCACATGGTTAAGTCTGCAGCTGCAGTATGGCTAGTACAATACCGCTTTCAAATAAAACCTCTTTATTTAATTAATTATTTACAATAAACGATAGAGCAATTCTTTACATTTAACTTTTAAATAAGCTTCAACTTCAAATTATTGTGAATACATGTGACAATAAACACAAAAAGCTTTATCTTATTACGCTCACCTTTGCGCCGACTTCCTCCGAGATCAATAAACTGTTTTAATTTATCAATCCAAGACATAACGCGGCACAAAATTGTATACATTTTGTGATGTGCAGTGTTCGCCACTTTTATAAACATATTGTCAAAACAGTATTGCTGTGATCATTCATATTCTGAGGGCGCAGAGCCTTGACAAGTTTACTGTCAGAATCAATTCAAGAAACACGCATGCGTACAAAAGCTGCGTATTTCGATAGGAGGTAATAATACCTTGCGCTCGCCACTGCACCTTTAAAATAGCTTTTACAATACAATTAGTCATGGTCAGAATGGTCAATATTGTGCTTAATAATATATAATTCCTTTGCGGTCATCTTCATTATCAGGCAGTGTCTTTGCGAGCACAATTATAAACCAAAATGATTATCATAATTCGTAAAAATCACATTGTCTCGGGTTTCGGGTCCAGTGTGTATGACTAATTCCATACCGTAATGTTTACCATTAGACCGTGAGCTAAACATTTCTGATTCCATTATGTTTACAAATTACTTGTATGTAGTTTCTATTTATTGTACAAAAATATCAGTAAATGGTCTTCTCTTTACTAATTACGTATTTTAGAAACATCCATGCTGATAGAATATAATTGAAGATTAGCGGAAATCATTGACAAATAAGAACGATGTCACAGTCAAAGAATCATTTTTAATACTGATCAACTCCGTGCAAGCTCTCAAACACACGCTATACAACGCGATAAAATAGTCTGAACATACGTAGTATCTTCCTATTAGTCTGCGGTATGAACCAAAGGATTGGTACTGTTTCAATAGAAATTTGTCGATTTTGTACTCTTCGACTTAACTACATCAAGTAGGTATTTATATATATACGAAATTAAATTAAGTTATAATTAATTAATTAATTACAAAAAAGGTTTCCATCGGTAAACAAAACCTATGACCGGTCATCTATGCAAACCACTGTTATCGAAACAATGTTACCAGGGCTGATAGATGACTCATCTCGTGGTCTCGAAGTGGAACAATCGACGTTCGATTGGCCTCATATACACCTCTACATCTTATTTTCTTAAGATGGTTGCAATACAAAAAAATATAAAACAATGGTCAAAATAAACAAACCGACTAAAAATAGAGTCCTTTTTAAGTCGTCTATTTTTTCCAGCGTGTGTATCACCCACTTATACATAAAATAATATTATAACACTTACGTTGAACAAAAACAGAATTTAGAAGAAACCGAATCTGATATTCTAAAACACATCGATTTGTAATTCCATTAAAGCTCTTACTACTAAACTACTACATGCATCACTGATTGTAGAATAAGTCAAAGGTTAAAAGATAATCAGTTTTAGTATATATCTGTGTAGCTCTACCAAAAGTCTCTATAAATGTTCGGAATTATCAACAAACTGAAGAAGTTGCAACTGTGTAAAAATCTAATTTTCTTAAACCCATAGTAGGTATGTTTTCTGTCTATAATATAATCAATGTATAAAAAAACTTTGTTATTACATTAATGAGGTACAGCGATGTCGAACGATACTCTATCTATTCGCCGGTGCCTCTATCCACTCGCTGGGACAATAATGCGTATAATTACTTAAAATCTATATTACTTAAATTGTGTCTGTCTGTCTGCACATTTAAAGGGGAAACCGTGACTGTCCGACCTGTCTGACTACCAAACGGATGAGGCAGAAACCAAAAAAGCAAACAAAGGTTAGGTAGGCTAGTGCCTTCAATATCCCACAGCTATGCGAGGGCCTCGCCTGGTTCAGACATCTTATTTACAATATTAGTTATCCCACCACAGTTTTCGCAATCTGTCTACGGCGATATCCACCTTGAGGCACTTGCTGGGTTGTTCATGGTGACTTCATCCGCGTGCGCTACTGTGCCTAATGATAAGATTTTACTAGGTACCTGTACCTTTTAATAATACATTGAATAATTTGGCTAAATCATAAGGGAAAATGTAAAGTACGTTATAACGAAATATTTCTTACGCCTCTACACAACTCTATCTCTCTCTGATTACGGGCTACGCACAGAGTACATTATAATATATCTGAGGGCTACGACAGCAAATCATTTTCAAAAATGTAATAAAAAAATATGTAGATGGCGCTGTACGTACAGTAGGTAAGTAAAAATAAGTTGTAGATTTGATTAAAATCATTGATCCGTCCTAGATGGCGCATTTATACAAAACATATAATATATTAGACAGCTGCGCGAATACTAATTAGTTTCCTAATATAACAATTTAAAATGTTATAAAACTCCTACTCTCAATTAAACTATTCTATAAGAACATATTCTTAGAAAGACTAAACTCTTTTCCATATTTTAGTAATCATGATTGATTGCCATACAAATAGTTTTCTACAATAGCAATACCGCAGCACTCCTCGTCAAAAGAAAAATGCCGCTGCCAAGAAGAAACGTAATGATAAAGGTATTTTGATAGTGAATTACAATAATTATCAACATCTTACGTATTTTAATGAGTGAGTGTTATATTCAAGTATTTGTAGCTGTGAAATTTAGTTAATAAACACAAATGTATAAATATATAATGAAACACTTTGTTTTAGGTTGGTTTTCTGCGTTGACAGTGAAATTCGCGTATTTTCTTTTATACGTTAACATTTCCTTTAAAGATGTTTGAAATGGTGAGTTAAAACGTATATTATTTACTAAAGTTGTGTTGTAGTGTACACATGAGTGCTGAATATATCAATACTGTGTCGTAATTTTGTATTGTAGAACGCAGCTGAACCTATGCAAGTGGACGTTCCACCGGAGGACAATGAAAACAATGAGACAGAGTGTTACGTAGTTGAGAATCCCACCTTGGATCTAGAAACCTATGCCGCTTCTTACACTGGTTTCGCAAAGCTTTATAGACTAATGTTTGTAGCAGATCATTGTCCTTCACTTAGACTGGAAGCTTTAAAAATGGCTATTTCCTACGTCATGACAACATATAATGTAAGTCTTTACCAAACACTTCACAAGAAGCTTGCTGATGCAGTGGCCACAGCAGGGCTGCCAGATGTTGCTGGCTCTCAGGACATTCCTGTCCTGGACACCATGTGGGTTGAATCAAAAACCAAAAAAGCTGCAATCAAATTGGAAAAACTAGACACAGACTTAAAAAATTACAAAACAAATTCAATAAAGGAGAGCATCCGAAGAGGCCATGATGATCTAGGTGATCACTATCTAGATTGTGGAGACTTAACAAGTGCGCTGAAATGCTATTCAAGAGCCAGGGATTACTGCACAAGTGGAAAACACATTATAATGATGTGCCTCAATGTAGTGAAAGTGTCTGTCTACCTGCAGAATTGGGCTCACGTTCTTAATTATGTCTCAAAAGCTGAAGGCACACCTGATTTTAATGAAGTTCCTGGCAAGGACTCAAATCAATCCATACTGACTCGCTTAAAATGTGCTGCTGGCCTTGCCGAGTTAGCAACAAAGAAATATAAATCAGCCGCTAAGCACTTTCTGGCTGCAAGCATTGATCACTGTGAATACCCAGAACTTCTGAGCAGTAATAATGTTGCAATATATGGAGGTTTATGTGCTCTCGCTACGTTTGATCGCTCTGAGCTACAGAAACAAGTCATAGTTAGCAGTTCTTTTAAATTATTCTTAGAACTAGAACCTCAGTTGCGTGACATAATTTTTAAATTTTATGAGTCTAAGTATGCTTCCTGCTTGAGGCTACTGGATGAAATAAGAGATAATCTTTTATTAGATATGTATTTAGCACCGCATTTGAATTCATTGTACATGCAGATTCGCAACCGAGCGTTAATCCAATACTTCAGTCCATACCTATCGGCAGACATGAGACTTATGGCTGCTGCATTTAATCGAACTGTAAATGCTTTAGAAGATGAATTGATGCAGTTGATACTTGATGGGCAGATTCAGGCTCGCATTGATTCACACAACAAAATTTTGTATGCAAAAGATGTGGATCAAAGGAGCACCACTTTTGAAAGAAGTTTGGCTATGGGCAAGGAGTACCAGCGGCGGACATCTATGCTAATTCTGCGAGCTGCCATGCTTAAGAATCAAATACATGTCAAGGTAGGATTATTTATTCCGTTTATATTATTTATTTTGTCTGGTTGAAAGTGGTTTATGGGAAAAACTAAACCATTGCCTGATAATATTTTATTCCTTACAGAGTTATACTTAAATGCTTACATACTGGATTAGTCTCTGAAAGAATTTTGAACGAGTATAGGTTCTACCAACAATATTAAGCCACTGTAATAGTGTAAAAGCCATGTGGTTGTTGTCAAGCAGTAAGGTGATTGTTAAATTAAAAGCCTTATACCACATAACACAGCTTCTATTTGTGTCATTTGCATAACAGGGAAAATGTTTATAAATATCCATATATAGATAAATTACCATTAATTTGGTCTCTAGTTTGTTAGTTTCGACTTCTTGAGTTACACCAATATTCTTGATAAAATTATAAATATTTCAGCATTTAATCATGATGTTCCAACTAGGTAGTTAGTTGAAAAATCATGGTTAGAAATTTGCTATTGCCTCCATAGAATTGGCTATTTTTTTATTCATATTCCATTAATGTTACATGATTGAAACCAATTTATATAATTTTTTAGATATGCATTGTATTTCTCTGATACATGATACTGTGTAACTTGTTTTTTAAACTACTTGACATTATATTTCAGTACCCTAACATTACTAACTGGAAAGCAATTGTCAATACATCTATAAACATTTTGTCGTGTTTGCGATCAATTTTCTTCCACCTGATATATTAGGGCTGGTTGCTTTGCAGTTCAGACACTTTAGGTCTCAAGTATATTTCAGACATGTGCTAAAAACCAATGTCCCCACAAATCCCATCATCATTTTCTGCACATTGAGTTGATTTTTTTTACAAAATCCAGAAATCCTCTGCCCAAACTATATGAGGTAACTTCTGAAACTTTACATCTGTGTTAACAAGTAAATCTGTTATCAATCCAAATTAGCAGCTAGTTTAGAATGTTTGACAGTGAAAACAGTAATTCTTTTTCAGAATGTCGGCCGGGACACGGGCCCCCAAAGTGGCGAAGCACCTGGTTCCAGCACCAGCCTTACTCCTCGTTCGTTTGACACTGTGCCCTTGTGATGTGATGTTCTTATCATGAGATAGACAGCTGAACGGTACATGACACTCTAAATACATTTCTGCTATAAATATTGAAGAACAAAAATATAAATATGACCTTTACAGGGGTAAAGGAATGTATATACTCTGTCATGAAAACTAGATCTTATTTGTAAAAGAACTTTTTGTGTACTGATTAATGTCTGCTTTTGTTTTATTTAAAGATTCTGAACGAGTAGGCCCGTCGTTTACGATATTTGCCTATGCAAACAGCTATATTGATTTAAGAGAAATAATTTCTTAGCGATCACAGTACTGGAACGGCTGGTGCAAACATCATTCACAACATTGTTTATACTGAATTATTCTATGTAACCACAAAATATTATGTCTACGTAATTTTGATTAAAAAGTAACTACGGCATACGCATACGTTTTATTTTTAATTATCCAAAATGTTATAATAAACCTATGAAGCCGTGGTATAACAACTAGTAATTATTATGTTTATTAGGTCCCATCACATCATCAGCCTATAGCCGTCCAGTGGACACAGACCTGTTCCAATTTGCGTCATTTAACTTTCTTCGGCTTGTCCCATCCAGTATCTAACAGTGATCTAACAACGACCTTCCGAACTTTAAATATGTAGAGGGTTTGAATCTGTGCGTGGTAGCTTGTTGGTATCGGACCAGAAACGGCTACCAACAGGTTCACGGTGGTCGCGGGTTCAAATCCCAGGGCACCTCTCGGACTTTCCGGGAGTCAAGTGTAAATTGATAGTCTATCACCGCACGTTTTACCGGTGAAGAAAAACATCGTGAGGACACCTGCATAGCAAAGCGATTTGTAAGAAATTCTATGGTATTTAAAGTCCGCCTACCCGCACTAGGCCAGCGTGGCAGACTATGGCCTAATCCATCTCAATCATACTCTCGATTGTAGAGGACGCTCGTATAATTAATAGATTAGGTAAATAAATTGTCTCGTACTGAAGTACTATTAGCCTTAAAAACAACTGGTAAAAATAAATTTTCGAGGCGGTTAAGGATATTATCAAAGCACTTATGTATAAATTAATTTTAAGACATTGCTCTAAGCATTCTTCATCGTTAACCGTGAGGTGCTGGGTTTGAATCCCAGGTCGAACAATCGACTTTGTGAGTTTTTAATTCGGTATAACTCTGTCTCTATGACATATAGGATGGATACTGCGAACAGTGGGTAACGCTGGTATCTGGTGCCACTTCTAAGAATGTTCAGGAATGTAGGCGTTAGCTTTATGAATTGGTTGTTTAACCGCCAATGGTGGAAAGCTACACTTTTGTCGTGACAGGTAGTGATTTTCTAGTGTAAATAATAAGTATATCAGGATACAAAATAACTTACATTGTTAATGATCATAAATAATTATTTTATTCATACATTTAGTGTTACTTATTTAACTTTATTAATACTGTTTAGTTGTCCTTCTCATTGCAAACGATTGGTTGTAAACAGGTTGGACAGGAACCAGTTGCAACTCCAAAAGCCGGCGGCCGATTTCCCGCACAAGCTAACAGCCACTGAAAAATAAGTTAATAAATATTTTTAGGCACATTTGTGAACATTGTATGATGTAGGTATTTATAAAGGCTTATAGGCCTGATACCTAAAACACCTTAATGACCGTCGTAAACAAAATCTAGCAAATTGGGTTAACAAGCCCAAGGTTAGTTCACAACCGTCTCAACCTGAAGCCAGGTTCGAAAATCCATATTGTTGCCGTCCTAATTCCTATTAATCTAAAGAACCGCCTGCCTTACTGCCTCGCCAGGTTCAAAAATATAATACCTCCGTATATAATACAATCTACAAGGACGTCGCAAATCCTTCGCTTTGCTATTCGTAAATATTACGGCGTAATTCCTCGACGTGTTCTTTAATTAATTCGTCAATATTTTTCAATTTCTATGACCTTTACTTTTAACTCTTCCAACATAAAGCGTAGGAACGTGTTAAATGAGCTAAAGTATAGTTGGAATGTATGTATGTATAATGAACCTTACCTGAACATGATGAATAAACCTCGGTGGCGTAGTTGTATTAAGGTACGGTTACAAAGCTGAAGTCTCGGGTTCGAGTCCCGGGTCGGGCAAAGTTCTATTCATTATCAGTCCAAAGTCAGGAATTTGTGTCCGATATGGCGATAGGCTCGCCCCCTGTCACATCATGGGACGTAACATACAAGGCGAAATGTGGGTGTTTTGGTGGCGCCTCTTCCTACCCCTTCGGGGATGGAGGCGTGAGTTTATGTATGTATAATGAACCTTACTCTAAAACTGCATTGGTCTATATATTGGACTCCTTGACATAAGCCTTTCTACATTAAGATATTAATTAAGATGCCTGTGGGCAACAGTGAAAACATAGACTAATCTGATCTCAATTTTACTAACACAATTAATTACCTGATATAAACAGCTCCTATGGTAATAGACTCCACACAATTCATTCTGGCATATTGGTTGTGGCACACCAGGGACATCAGGCAGTTCTACACACAAGCATATGCTGCATGTAGGAGAATCGGTTTGGGAATCTTCCTCTACTGTGGACTTATCTAAACATTTTGTAACTTTTGGAAATTCTTCTATATCTGTAATCATCCAAATATTCGCTATAGTAAGGAGTTCATTAGAACAAGCAGATTCTACTATTAAATATCCACTATTACTATTGACTACACATAAAAAATTATATTTTTTTTTATTGAAAACAAAAAATTTACTAAGTTGATATATTTTTTAAGTTTTTCCAAAAAAGAACTGCAGAAATATATAAAATCATATTGAATGAATATAAAACTTGTCCTTACCAAATACATTCATAATATTGTTAACAATGTTTTTGTCATGATCCCAAGAGAGCAAACCCTCCTGCAACTTATTCTGCCATAGTTCCGACTGACCTACCAAGTGAATGTTGGTTGCCAAACCTTCAGGTGTCACTTCCAAATGTAACCATATCCTGTCATCTGAAAACATACTGGTTCGATTACAAGACAAGCCTTGGTGTGTATTGTCTTGTATCCCCTGTGTATGTTTTAAATAGAAAAAAATTAATAAATAAATACTACCAACAGTTAGAAACAATGTACTGACTACTAACACACTAAGATTCAACCCCTGTATCATAGGTATCAAGCATTATGCCAGGCTTTACCATTTCACAGATCCAGCATAATCAAATGGGATGTGACCACCGTCTAATGCCATTCCATGCTCTATCTGTATGGCATTTGCGCTTACCATTAGGTGCAGTGCATTGTCAGTGTCATTATGCAGTGCCAGTGTAATTTTTTTTTATTTTTTACTCATTTTAGCACTTCACAAACCATTAAGATAAAAAGAGATAAAGAAATGTCCAATGAGATAAATACTTTTGTACAATGCTACTTGTAACACAGAGCAAAAAATCTGTGCAGTCAAATATAAAAAGAAATCATGTACTGATAATATACAACATTATTCTAATATCCAGCTGTTAGGAAAAGGCAGCCCGCATGCTTTCTACACTAAACAATATTGAGCAATCAAAGGTCAATCTGTGAGAAATCTACCATTTTTGTCACCCCACCAACATATCTGATATATGTTTTTTTATCTGGTTGAGACACAACTCAGGAAGTGGAAAAATGGTGCGGTTTCATGCATAAATTTAACTGGCCCCAAAATATATATAATTTTAATAATATATCTAACTGTACTTAAACTACATACCAAAAATAAACAATATTTTATAAAAATATATTTAAAAATAATTTCATAAAATAATCCTCTTACCTAGTAATATTTTTCTGTAATCATCTTTTAAAGAGGGGTGAGCAGGTTCTACAACTGTACAATGTTGATCTATCAGTTCTAACTCTTGGAAATAGCTTATTAACTCATTCACATGTTTGCCAAATGTTGTTATTATATCATTGAGGCAAGCATACTCCCTGTCTTGTAAATTTGTATGGGGTAACTTTACGAATGATACACTTAGGTTCTTTGGACCTCTGTACTTTACTATAATATCGTGCTCTCTGAATCCTGTATCTTGAATTACACATTTTATGTCCCTCAGGGTTTTTCCAAAATATATACGGGCTTTATCACAGTTAATTATCTGCCTTATCTCTTCATAAAGATTAGCATCGACTAATCCCAAGGAATCTTCATTAAGCGTGCGCTTTTGAATCAATGCGTGCAATTGATCTAAATTATCGTAAAAACTACTTGTATTTTCTCCAAACAATAAACTTTGTATTATCTTATCACAACAAATATCATCCTTGAATTTATCAAAGCTAGACATTTTTTTAGATATCTATTATGTTTAAAAGCTTTAAAGTTTAGACTCCAAGTAACGTAATTTACATAACAATCATAAATGAGTGCTATAACTTTTAAGATAGATTTTCAGTTTAAAAATTTTAAAATCTTGCAAGATCAACGTCAGAGTCAGACTCTAATATACTCTATGGTAGCGATGCGCGATGACGAGAGGTTTCATTCGATTGTTTCGATTGTTCGAACATCTCGATGGTTCTCGATTGTTTCAACTTGGACTCGAGTCCGAATTGGTCTGTTATTGCGACTGGAGCGCGGCGCGTTCATTCGAGCCTCGAGAGTAATCGAGTGTTGTTACTCGATGGTTTAGACGCGAGTTCTTGACTTGCGTTGTGATTGAAAAAACTAGAAAATATAGTCTTACGTAATAAATGAATGGCCCCTTATCTATACGCATTGCTATACTTGCATTCCACTAATAAACAAGAACCGAGCGAGACTCGGTGACTGATTCGAACGATCGAAAACTAACGGTCAAATCCATTGACTCGAAACAATCGAAAAACATCTCGATTGTTTTGTAAAACGGCGAGTCGATGGTTGACTCGATTGTTTATTTTTACGACTCCGATTCTTTCGATTGATATAACATCTCGGAATCGCCCATCACTACTCTATGGACTCTAACGTAGTGTTAGACTGCTCCACAGACTAAGGAGTAAACAGACGACCAACTCGCCTACATTTTTTTTAGCCCAGTCTCATTCGTTCAATCATTCGCTAGAATTACATGACAGTTCTTTTCTTCTTAAACATGGTAAGTGGGGCAGGCAAAGGCAGAAGTTGTATTCAGCCTTGTTACGAGCGCTGCGCGTGGCTCCACAGTGTAATTTCTAAATTTCATCGATTTTATTATTTTGCTAAGTCTCTAGAAATCACATTGTAGTGATTTATAGAGAAATAGCAAAATAATAAAATAAATGCAACTTTTTGATAATAGATTTATGAATTGTAAATAAAACCCTTATAATTATTTATTAAATGATTTATTTATTTATTTTTGTACATCTCTAAAGCTTTTTGTTGTAAGTTTGGTAACATCGTCCTTATAATTAACCTAGAAATGTCGGTACCCTTTAAAATCCTAATAATTGTTTTGCACCAATTCATTATGGTAAATTTCACAACAATATTAATATAATTATTAAGAATATACTGTTGGTGGTCGTCACAGCTTACAAAGTCAAATGAATATTTGAAGACATTGCAACCACACATTGTGTCTTTTATCATTTCTCGGAATCTTAAATAATATAGCGTCTGGTCGCGAATTTAGGCATTTGCCAACACAACACTGTCATTTTCCTCAAAGCAAAACCACCGTTCACCACGAGAAAGTTATACTTTTGTTTTAAAACACTATGGAGAGGATAAGTTCACTTAATCGACGCAGTACTTGTAATGCACAGGTAACCGCCGCAAACACAGCCGCCATTAAACAATCAACAATGGCGGCGTAGACGCCGCGGAATTAGGTACCGCCCACCGATAGGTGACCGCAGGGAATGCGAAGTGTGCGCGGGGGGTGCAAAAGTCATGTATCATTGGAACACAGATTATAGAACGGCAAAATGTATAATTAGGAGGTTAGTCGGGCATGGACTGCTCGCCCCGTAAGTCTGCGCGCGGAAAAAACACGGAACTAACGTTGACGTCATAGAATATTGCCCACTTAATGAATTTACCCAAATATTTACCATTAAAGACTAATTTGTCAATCTTCAATTCACTGTTGTTGGGAAAATAACATTGTTCAATTGACAGCTTATACAATTGGGTATTTGACTGTTGTGGCAATAAATTATAAAATGTGTTGCATATGATAGCTTTTTGGTAAACAATAATTATAGGTATTTTTATTTACATTTATCTAAATTATAAATATTTAAATTGTCTAAAATAAGTTTGCCATTTTTTATCTGTTGATTAAATGTAACAAAACACGACAAGCTGTCATTGTGCAGCGTGTGATGTCACGATTTACAATTTTCATTCATCTCTGCCACTAAGATCATTCACCATTTATAAAGCGTGACGTAACTTTTTCAAAGTCACGTGACCTACCGTTTTGGTGACATATATGATGATAAAACTGAAAAATATGTTTATTCGTTATAAACAACTCTTTAAAAATAAATTAATAGTTTGAATAGGTAAAGAGTGATTATATCTAGACTTTAAAACACTTTTCAGAAATTAGTCAAATAGCCAATTCCACTTAAGTACTAATTTAAAGTGATTGAAATTTAATTAAAACTGGGTAAATACCTTATAATTGTAGCATATTTTAACAATCCTACATTAAGTTAAAATTTAAATAATTACAAGCATTATAAGTATATAACAGGCTGCTATCTGCGTGATAAAAGAGTTACGTACTCCAATTGTACCACAATGGTACCACAATTCCCATTTTTGTGAAGTTTATTATTTTCATATAACTGGCAACATTAGAAGCGCCCTCCGTTACGCGCACACTTATCTGGCGAGGAGTCTATATTCTCTTTGGTCAGACTGACAGACTTCGCACCTTTTTTTGTGTTAATTTGAGGAATTAGGAATATACTGCCTTATGTAGCAACATGCATATTGTTAACAATGATTTTTTTATAAAAAGTTATTAAAATATATGCAGACTTTATTGAATAATCATAATCAGAAAGTGGTATTAGTAAAATATTTATAGAATATTGCATGCTATTCGCCTGGTGGTAAGCGATACGACCGCTCATGGACACTTGAATGACAGTAGCAAAACCAAACACCATTAAAATTACAAACCAATGCTTGGCATTCCACTGCGCTCGCCATCCCGAGACACAAGATGTTAAGTCTTATTATGTCCAGTAGTAACTCTGGCTACAATATCCTATTAACCGGAACACAACAGGGCATTTACGCTGCTATTTTGCGGGAGAAATCGCCATTGAGGTGGTACCCAGGCGGCCTCTTACATATTAAGAGAGACCTACCGCCACTAAAAATTACATGCCTTTATCGAGCAATTACGTTGGATATGCGGTTCATGACATTTATTGTCCATGTTGCAAAATGGTTGGGTTCACATTCTGCCAACCGACTTCAAGTATCACCCTTTCGGAAAAAAAAGCTTTTTAGCCGTTGTCTTAATGCTTATGGGATTTTTTGAAGAACTCTTACTCTCTGGAATGCAGGTTTCTAGTAATTACTCACGGTAAATAAACAAGCGATGATTATATAAAAACACTCATATATAAGTACCTACCTAAGTATACCTCTAATTTGTAAGCAATGTGTGCCCTGGGTTCGAACTCAGGACGCTTGTGGTTTAGCAGTTCGAATCTCACTGAAATTAGCAATCTATTGCTCTTAATTAAATTACTCACTTTAAAAATCTGTTTACATTTTTTAGTTTTTAGCAGAGTACAGAATGAATAAAATGTATTTATAGGACTCGAGGCAAAAGGATGTTGCAGCAGACGCGATGGAGGGCGATGAGGTAGAGGCTAAGGTAAATGAGGTGCCGACTGTCGAAGGTAATTCCTATCTGATTCAGTGCAATTTTATCTTATAAACTACGAGAATCTTACATGGATTAATTTAGGTTTCGATATCCCGAGACTCGAAAAATAACATTTTAGTACCATAATATCCAATATTTTAAGGAGTCAACAAAACAATTATATTTTGAATTATATGTAAAATTGTTTAATTAAAACACAAATATAAATAATAAAATAGTCAAATATACCTAAAATTATTTCCATGAACATCAACTTGCAAAAATCACAGAATAAAAACTACTACATTTGACGTAGATAAGGATAGTCATTAAACAAATAATAAAAATTGCAAAGATTTAAGTCTTTTTGTACATTTTAAAAAATATTTCTAATATTCATCCAATTAACCACACATCATGATAAAACAAATAATTCATTTAAAGTAGGCACTGATCCTATGATTAATCTATTTCATTGTGAATTATTACTAAGTACCAATGTACCAAACATACTTCATTACAGCAGTTCATTGAGGTCTCTTGAGCTTTGTTTCCACTTTTCCTATTTCATCACCTTTGTGCATTTCAGTTTTTAAAATAGAAAATACCTCTATTACTTGTGTTACTTCAGGCAAATCTTCTGTTGCCTTCCAAATTACCTCCATTTTGGAAAGTTTCTGACCACCTTCATGCTTAATACATTTAAATGTACCAGGAAAGTCCTGCAAATAACAAGTCAAAATTAGAAATAATAAAAAAATTAAACAGCTATTCTAAACCAAGTATAAAAAAAAACATACACTATTAAAAAATATTCTTCGATTTAGCCCCAATGCCACAATAATTACATCAATGTATTTCTCCCTAACTTCTACTACTGCAGCATCCATCACAAGGGGAGAATTCAACTCCACATATTTTAATGTATATAATTCTGTTGAGAGTTCACCAGCTTTCTTGGCATTGTATTTTTGCTTGTTGCATTGGGATGCTACGGAACGAACATATTCAACGTCCCACTTAGGCACCTCTCTGTAGTTCAAACTTGCAGCCAGCAATCTGTAAGTAAAGATATTTCTTCAGGAAATATAATCAGTATAAAATTGAGAGCTAAACTGTCAATTTTTTTAAATTGCATTGAATGAGCATATCATTTGCATGATGGTAAGTGATACAACCGCTCATGAACAGTAGCAAACCAAACAATACCATGAATTACAAAGCAATGCTTGGCATTCCACTGCGCCACAAGTCTCACTATGTCCAGCAGTTACTCTGTCTACAATATCCTTCAAACCGGAACACAACAGTGCATTTACACTGCTGTTCGGTGTGAGAAATAGACATTGCGGTGGTACCTGCCACGGCGGCCTCTCACATATGAGACCTACCAGTCCAATCTTTAAAATAGTGTTTTTTATTAAGTCAAAATGTTCACATTTTTGCAAACATATTTGTGTATTTTCTTTTTATTTTAGAAAGTTTAAACTGTAGTTTAGGAGTAATGAGAAACTTACCTATGGACCATAATATCAGCATATCTTCTAATTGGACTTGTAAAATGAGTGTAAAGTGGTACATTAAGAGCATAGTGTTGATATTCATCATCATGACAACAACCGGCACAAAAATATTTAGCTCTGGACATTGGCTTCGCACATAGCATATTCAATACCATAGATTTACCAAGATCTGCACTGTCTTCCCCCGAAAATTGCATTAAAGAGCGGTGTAATTCAGCAGCTGTATCAAATTTAAGCTCAATGCCCATAGGTTGCAAGGACTTAGCAAGATTTTTCAGCATGTACAAGCTGGGAGGAGGATGACACCTTAAGAATGCTAATGTTGGATGATCCTCGTTAATCCTAGCTGCCACTGTCATGTTAGCCAGAAGCATGAATTCTTCAATAAGTTGGTGACTTCGTTGGCTCACATAAATACTAGAGGAGTTTGGGAGTCCATTGGCAGGATTTAAGAGAAAAGTTACTTTAGGTTGGTCAATTCTCAATGCACCACCATCAAACCTGTTTTTTCGAAAAATGGCTGACATGTTCCCTAATACTTTGATTGTCTTATAAATGTCCTTATAACTGAAACCATTGTAAATTTCTGGGAACTTTGTTTCTGCATCCTCTTGGTCTTCTAGAATAGCTTGAGCATGCTCATACGCCAATTGTGCACATGAGCGTATAATTGTTTTAGAGAATCTATGACTCAAAACTTTAGCGTCACTAGTAATTTCCCAAAATACGGAGAATGCTAGTTTATCAATACCAGGAAATAAAGAACAGAGTGTGCACATCTCGTCTGGTAGCATGTGATATGCTTTTTCTACCAAATATATGGTAGTTGCTTTTTTGGCAACTTTTTCATCAAGTAGTGTATTTTCTTGCAGATAATGGGCCACATCCGAAATATGCACTCCAACTTCATAATTACCATTTTTAAGTTCTCTGCATGATACTGCATCGTCAATGTCACGGCAATTAAAAGGGTCAATACTAAATATACAGAGGTTACGACAGTCTTCTCTTAATCTTATTTCTTCTTCAGGTATTATGTAGTCAAGGCGAGGATAAAATTCTCGTACCTCTGGTCCATAGGGTGTTACATCTAAATCAGTTTGAGCGAGTATTGCTTTAGTTTCAGACATCATATCTCCTAATTGTCCTATGTTGCACACAATAGCTCCCATTGCAAATCTGGTATCAGTCCAGTCTGAAATTCTTGCTAAGAATAATGTGTTCTCATAACTTTTTGAATCTTGGTAAAAGTTATCTGGCCAACTAGTAAATGGTACGTTAAGTCTGGGTATTCTGTGATCACGAGGAGTGAACAAGGCCTTCTGCCTATTTCTATCGGGCATTAATTTTAATGTTCCAATGCAAGTTCTTGTGTGTACTCTTTCTTTGATATATACCACTCTACCTTTTTTTTGCTTTGTTTCATCAGAACTTTCTTCACCATCACTGTCAATAAGTTCAACAGCAACAATGTCTCCTTCAAGTGCACGATTTCTACTTTTGACTCCATCTATAAGAATATCCTGTTCACTACGGTCAGTGCTTGAAACATATGAATGCTGAAATTGCTTGGGATTTATTCTTAATACACCTTCAAGTAAGGTATTATTTTTTAGACCTGCCTTAGCATCTTCTTCAGACATGTAAGGCTCAAATTTATAATCTCCATTATTATCTTTCTTTTTAATATTATTATTACCTTTCCGTTTTTGTTTCTGTGAATTATTCAATGAATCTGATAATTGTCTCAGATTATTTTGCACTTGTTTCAAATGTTCATTATTTTGTAAGCTCATTGAATGACTCAGCAGTGGGTGTTTTAATGCATTTTCAATATACCTTGGAGTGTTTGGTTCTGATTGTGGTAATGGTGAATTAGGAAAACCCGCACTGTATCTGTTTTGTGTTGGAAGGACAATAGGCGTTACTGGGACACTTGAGGCATGTATAGCACTTTGTAATGAATCTCTTACTTGTTGTGCTTTATTCGTAAATTTGAAATGCGGATGGTGACACAGATTTTCCAAGTAACGAGAACTATTGTTTACATACAAAGGACTTATCTGGGTTACAAAAAACTCATGCACTGTTGAAATCGGGGGTTGCCCGGAACTTCTCTCAGATGTAGGTTGCACAATATTAACATTCACATTACCAGCTGGAGGTATTTGCAACTGTTTAAGTCTCTCTCTTTTCTTCGAATTTTTCTTCTTAGGACTAGATTGGCTATCCTTTGAATCTTCTTCATTATCACTGTTTAAATTCAAATTTTGACACTCTTTAGATATATCATTCAGCGATGAATTAGTAAACACAATTGTATTTATTTTTGAGCTAGCGTCTTCTTGTTGTCGACTGTCTGTTGCTGCGGGAAGGTTATTGTCCTTTCGGCTATTGTTAGATGAACTTTCTGCTCGATGAGTCGTTGGCGACGTGGATAATTGTTCATTTTGTGATTTTTTTGCTCCGATGTTGGTTGCAGATAAATTGTCACACAAATTAGACATAACGCGTTACACTTGAGATAACCTAATATCAGAAAAATAAGTAACTGGTGTTACCAAATTTTAATGCAAATGCGACGAAATTATCTTGCATTCTGTTGAAACAAGAATTTAGGTGATGACTCCTCCGACATAGCACCAAGCAAACGTATCAGCCCGCTGCTCGATCGACAAATATTAGTGTTGGCCTCGGGGCTGGGATCGATTATGTGGGGGCCGCCTACGTAATATGTATACGTTTATACAACGATACGTTGTGATGTTTGTAGATACGTTGATTTATCGTAAACAATCGGCGCCTTCAAAATACATTTAATCATAAATACAAAATTATAATATTGATCATTATGTTTTTAAATTTATAAAAATTCATTTAAGTAATATTAATTATTTTAAAATAAAAGTAGAAATGATTTAGTGCTATGATGATCAGTGAACTAAACAAAATCACGAAATCGTCATCATAAAAATCATCGTAATTTTAAAATATATCAAAATACCAATTGAAAAGATAAATCGCTAATGTTTAAAAAATAAACTTCATTAAATCTATACCATTATTTATATCATAAAAAATAATCGATACATACATACATACATAAACTCACGCCTTTATCCCCGAAGGGGTAGGCAGAGGCGCCATGCCACCAGGACACCCACTTTTCGCCTTGTATGTTCCGTCCCACGATGTGATAAGGGGCGAGCCCATCGCCATATCGGCCACAAATTCCTGACTTTGGACTGATAATGAATAGAAAAATCCAATATCACTTTGCCCGACCCGGGACTCGAACCCGAGACTTCAGCTTTGTAACCGTACCTTAATACAACTACGCCACCGAGGCAGTCGATATATGCGTGAATAAAAATAATCGATATATGCGTGAATTGTGAAGTGCGAAACTATCTTTGACATTTGACAACTTACAACAGGCGCACCACTATTCATAAATTTTTAGGTTATTTCCCGGGTGGTCGTATTTATTTCTCGATAAACGAAAAAATTTATAGAATACTATATTTTTTAAAAGATGAAACTCATAACACACAACATGCTAACATCGAAATGTTTGAAAGGCGTTGTTACTGGATATCCTCTGGCTATTAATGCTACTAATATTAAGGTTACAGAAGTTGGTTTCGATCCCGAGTTTATTAGCCGTGTTATACCGAAGTTGGATTGGGAAGTGCTATGGGTTGCTGCGGACAGCATAGGGCACAGTGAAGGCCTGCCCAAAAATTTAGAACCTAAATACGAAGAGAACGAAGAGTTTTTGAAAAAGGCTCATCGTGTGCTCTTAGAAGTCGAAGTGGAAGAAGGACACCTCACATGCCCAGAGTCTGGTAGACAATTCCCTATCACAAAAGGAATTCCGAATATGTTACTAAATGAAGCTGAAGTTCAATAAGTTATTTTAGTTGTGTACAAAAACTGTAATCTTAATTTGTAAATATATGTGATGTGAAACATAGTTCTTGTTTTGTACATTAAGAGAAATTTGTTATGTATGAATGATTCTAATTGGAACTGCAAATTTAGGTCATATTATAGGAAGTTGTATCTTAGACTTGTTGCTTTATGAACTCTGAAAGAGCACACAATCTAATTGTAATAATTTAAGAAGCCTTTGTCTTGACTATCTCAATCATTTATTGCTCTAAAAAATGCCTAATGTTAATATGAATTTAATTTTAATAGATTTAAGTAATCTTATTGATTGCAGTATTTTTCAGAATTACTATTTGTAAGTTTGGGAGTAAAAGGCATCTATTACACTTTGTATTGTAAAAGTGTTTTAATAAAAAATATCTGACCGGTCATAACATCTAAATATAAAAATGTTAGTTGAAATCCAAATGTAGACAACTATACTCTTCAGTAACAGTCATATCCATGAGAAACACTGGCAAGAATAATACAAAATGTTTGTTTTTTTATGTATTAAACAATTTAAAAACTGTTTTTTCCATGTCTGTTGCCTTTACAATTTAGTACATCAATATTGAAGTTGTAGGTAAATAAGTATAGGTGGTAGATAGTAACTTGAATAACATTTGAATAGGTAGAATAACTACCTGTTGCTGTATAGAGATTCATGCCCATGTAATATGATTACTATTTTTGCTTTAAAATAAATGGATATATTTTGAACACATTTTTTTTTATAATGTTATATTTCATAACTTCTATATCTATATAACTTACGTTATAAAATATATTATTAAAATTCTTATTACCTTCATGCATACTTATGGCACAAGAAGCCTAAAATTAAAATAGGTAGTCATTAAATCAGACCATTAATGTTTCATGTTTGTCAATCACAATTTATTTAATTGCTCTCTGACTCATCATCATTCTTCATCATTTCATAACTGTTGCACAATCTATATCAGCCCATATACGTCCCACTGCAGGGCACGGGCCTACTCTACAATCGAGAGAATCGATTGAGAGTGGTTAGGCCATATAGTCCACCACGCTGTCCTAGTGCGGGTTGGCGGACTTACATACCGTAGAAATTCTTTAAAATCGCTACGGTATGCAGGTTTCTTCACGATGTTTTCCTTCACCGTTAAAGTGTGTGGTGATTGACTATGAATACACACATAACTCCGAAAAGTCAGAGGTATGCCCTGAGATTTGAACCCGCGACCACCGTGAACATGTAGGCAGCCGCGTCTGGTCCGTTACCAACAGGCCACCACGCACACTTGCACAATATTACTTCAAAATTCGACTTCATTCGTGGCGATTGAGATATTGGAGCCGACTGTTAAACAAGATGCCTTGAATTTATTCCCAGTATTATTTGGCCCACAAATATCTTTTCAGACCGAAATGTTATACAATTACATAGTTAGTGAATCCCTCTCCGTAGCCACGTCCGATCTGCCCCCAACTGACCACTATTCACAAATTAATTTTATTTTTATTAATTGATTTGTGAATACCAAGTTAATATGAAAACATTTATTTCTATCGTTCAATATGGATTCGGTATCCATATTAATTGTCAATAACACAATAAACAAATCAAATCATTTATTTCAGCAATAATAAATTATAATCCTTGGAATTATACGCACTATACAGGTAATTTAATGGGCATAGTATAAGTAACACAAACATTTCTTCTATTGTTATTTATAATTTACAATTCATCTACATATGGAACAAATGCGAGGTTTCCGGCAGCACCCATTGAAATCTTGTTCCTGGCCGCGTTGGATACAGCCTGTAAAGACAAATGCATAAGGTTAATGTTGAGTTACATAAAAATAAATATACAATAAGTGATTATAAAATCATGGCTTCCATAAGGGCAGAAATAAAAATAAAATATTCTACCAGGGATCCATAATCATGTTTAGTCCGCGGCGCACATACATATTTACTGTTTTGTCGCAGCACCCTAATCTTAAATCTACCCAGCTGGTCGAAATATACTGTAAGTACATTGATACTAGTTAGGTATATAGGCATAAAAATGCAAACTACGAGAAATTTGCTTCACGGCGCCCTCCTGTACTTTCTATTATAGAAAATGACACGCAACCAAATAATTTTTAATAACAACTTATTTTTGTACCTGGTTAACATCATTGGCAGAAATCTGGTCGATTTCCTTGGCAATGTCAGCGGGGGCCTTGACGGCGCCAGTGTAGAGGCCCTGCGCCGCGATGGACTCTGCGTACGTGGTCGCGCACTCCGCCTCACTCAGGACTTGCAATTTCAACTGCGCCTTGCCAGCCTTGATGGCGTCAGCGCTTAGTGAACCACCCTTTAATAGCTTGGCAACACCTTTTACGGCCTGAAAAAACGTTAATAAAATGATCATCAGTGATTAATATTTTTGAATAATATTACACCTAAAAATGTATGAAAATAATTATTTCTAATTTTACTGTGACAACTAATTTATTAATTTGAAAGTATTAGTCATAGCTATTTTATTTTTGTAGTTTAATTTTGTTATATCTCCACCAATTGGTTAATATTGAATTCTATATATTGGGCCTAACCCCAATCAATCATTCTCTCGGTTCTAGAGAAGGTCCGTGCCCTGCAGTGGGATGTATATGGGCTGACACAATACCATATACAATGTAACTATTAAGTATAGGTAATAGGTATGTATGGAAATATCTATTTTTAAATTTTATTGTGACATACTAATTTAATTATCTGAAGTTAGGTATGTGGATTACTTATAGCAATTTTTTGTTTAATGTCGTCATATCTACACCATTGAATACAATTATATCACCATTTCTTATTTACATGAGGTACTGTACAATTTATGCGAAATAATTTAATAGTAATTTGTTTTCCACTTTAGAAATTGCAATTGGGTATTCTACCCATTTTCAAAAAGTCTTTTAAGTTGTTCCTAAGATTAAGACAAACTATTTAAAAAAATATCAAATTTTTATTCGCTCGGCAAGTCCAATAAAAAACCATTTAAAATTTAAATTTTAAATTTATGCGCGCAAATATGTGAAAACGCTAGGCGCCATGTTCCTTTAACATGATACGTCACTCAACCAGTAAACAAACTGTGTTTGTATGAGCTCTTGGACACCGGAGGGGGTATTCTACTTACGGAATGACGTAGAATCGTTATCCATCATGGCGGCAGCCGTTCCACATATTTTTAGGACAGATAAAAAAATTGAAATTTTCAAAACGAATTATAAAATTTATTCCTTGGAAATATAAACTGAAATTAACATATACTTATTGCTTAATGCTCTACTATATACATTTATAGTTTTTAGATTTTTTCTTTCTTATAGTAAAATACCCAATTATAATACTTACGTTGTTAGCTTCGTCTTTCGGTACTGAAAGGACAACACCGAATAGACCATTGTCGGAGTAGGACACATTAAATCCTGCAGCAGCGAAGGGTCCAATGTTGCCAATGGCTTTGTTCAAGAGCGAGATGTCAGCACCCCACTTGGTGACTGGGCCATTACCCAAAGCTGAAAAATTCACATCGACAATGTATAACAATAGTGTGAAATTATGTTGCTGGTGAGCCAACACACACAAATATAATAGGGTATATTGTTATTTTCTATTTCGTACACAAGAACTAAATAAATCGATAATTAATATTTTAAAAAGGAATATAAATAAAGCTGGGAACATCTCACAACCTCTTTTATACGCAAGCTCTGAAATAACGGTGACGTCATAGTCCGCTATACGACTATACGCTTCCTTTTCCTGTTACCACTACTACAAGATTTTAAATATTTATAATTTAATCGATTTTTTTATTAATTTTGTATTATGGAACCTGTTAAAAGCAAAGTAAATTCCCAATTCATTTGCTTATTAAAGAGTGACTGATATGTGTATTTACCTTTAGCAGCTATGGAAAGTGCAAGAGCTTGTGGTGAGCCGGCGGGGGCGCCTTGAACAGCCACTGCCACGTGGGCCAAATCACCCCCGATTTCCTTCCTGATCAATAACATAGAAATCAAGTTCTGCTTCAATTTATTTGAAACAAATTATTTTATGAAAATACAAGTTACTGCTCACAATTTTATGGCATGTTTTATTGTCCCATAAGCCAAACAACATGGCTCAGTACGTTACAATCAATAATATCATCCCTATTTCCTGACTTGAAATGTGATAATCATAAATATTTGAAACTCATTATTATTTATCTATGAACTGTAAATAAAATTCAAGTTCATAACTTTGAAAAGACTGATACTCCTTTACTAATATTAAAAATATTACCTTAGTTCTCCACCGTAGTAAGTGGAGGGTTCAGCCTTGTCTTGGCCACCAGATGGCAGTTGCAAGTTCTTTGCTACCAATGCGGCTTTCTCCTACAAATACATATAAAAGATGATTGTATTGTATAATATGTCCCTAGCACATAACATATTGGCCGAACAAGATTTCTCACTGGCAACAAATGAGAAGTCTAAACACTAATTTAAAACTATTGTACTTACTATTGTAGCTGTTTATTTAGATGTCTAATGTAAATAAGATTTTAATAATGACAATAAGGTAATTCATAGTAGCTATTTTCTTTAAGGTGAACTATGGAAATATAAGATTATCACAAAAGAAAAAGCTCACTCTAATCTTTGTTTATTTTTATTACTCCACTTACACTATCTATATCAGCCCATATACGTCCCACTGCAGGGCACGGGCCTACTCTACAATCGAGAGAATCGATTGAGAGTGGTTAGGCCTAGTGCGGGTCCACCACGCTGGCCTAGTGCGGGTTGGCGGACTTACATACCGTAGAAATTCTTTTTAAAATCGCTACGATATGCAGGTTTCCTCACGATGTTTTCCTTCACCGTTAAAGTGTGTGGTGATTGACTATCAATACACACATAACTCCGAAAAGTCAGAGGTGTGCCCTGGGATTTGAACCCGCGACCACCGTGAACATGTAGGCAGCCGCGTCTGGTCCGTTACCAACAGGCCACCACGCACTTACACTATAGAGAGTGGTAATTTCATATTTAAATTTTACGGAACATTAATTATTTTACATTGAGAACTAGACAACATATAAAATATTTACAAAATCTCTAGAACATTATAGTTTACCTGAGTGTCACCAATGACGGTAACAGCACATCGGCCGGGTGTCAAGCACTGGCTGGCAAAGTGCTGTAGGGATTCAGAGGAGATGCCTCCAATCCTCTTGGGAGCAATGAACAGAGAGTTTCCAAGCCCTCGGCGGTACGCCGCCTTGTGCAGGAGGTCCACTGCACGAATCTATAATGAAAATTGCACATTTATAACAACAAACAACACATATGGGGCATTTCACGTGAAGCGGACAGCAAAAAAAAAAGTGAGGTTTCAGAATTCGTTCATGTTCTGTTTGTCTGTACTCCTGGAGGATATGAACGTGAACACGAAATATTTTTTTTGTATGTGGTATAGTTATTGAGTTATTGGTGTTGAAAGAATTGGAAAAATTAGTCAAAGGGTTTTTTGGAGGTGATTTTTTTAATTGAAGAAATTAACAATAAAATACTATTTATATCAGGTTATGTAGTTAAAATATAGTTCTTTATTATTTCTAATCGAGATTTGAAATTACTATTTTTTTTCTTATATTAAACCGGAAGTAAATGTTTCTAATCAGAATTTGAATAACTTGGCATATAAAAATTTTAATTATTTTTGTTGTAAAATAAAGCTAATAATATATTAATTTTACATTAAAAGTTGTAGAATGTTATCTTTTTAAGTTTAGGAGATACATGAGTAAAAGTACATAGATGCCGCACTGAGCGTGGTACCAGACGCTCACTTAGGTCGCCCAGTCAGCGTCTATCTGCCTTATTCATAGACGGATTTTATTTAGTTATCAAACGAATGTTTTGTCCCTTTCGAAATAGTTTAGAATTCAGTTTGAGCGACGAGCACAAAACATTCGATAAGTAAAATAGGTTTTTAATGTGTCTATGAATAACGTCGCATAAGTTATACACATATAAATTAATTTATAAAATCGCTTTTATATCGTCTATTTAAGCAATCATATTGTCATGTATGAATCCCACAGAGGTAAGCAGAAATAGATTTGGCTAGCATGGGTTTAAATACAGGGTATATCAAGACCGCGACCGAAAACGAAGCCAGGTGATAGTTCTAGCGGCTACAGACACAATGCAACTAAAAATTTTGCAAAATAAGCGACGGTTCTTTTTTTTCACTTTTTTAAAAATCATCGTTTTTGAGGGGTAAATTCCTAGTTTTTGCAAAAATAGTAATTTAAACCCTTACGTACCATTGCGTGTTCAAAAATTAAGCGATGTACGTCATTATTTTATAAAAACTATGTTTAATCACTCAAATACGACGATATGTAAAAAATAACAATAAAAAAATTGACGATCTTTTTTGTAAAAATTTTACTTGCATTGTGTTTGATATCACTAATACTACCTCCTGGCTTCATTTTCGGTCGCGGTCTTGATATACCCTGTATATTTGAACTGGCTAGGCGTAATATTAATTTTAAAAAATGTGTAGTCTAATCTTTAGTCCTCGAAACCGACGAGCGTGTATGCAAAGATTAATGACAGTAGATGAAGTGAAATAGGTATGTCAGGACCGTAGTACTTGGCGCTCAATAGTCTCTGCCTACCCCAATGGGACATAGGCGTGAGTTTATGTATATATGTAATCTTTAATAATCTGTATCATATTTGTTTTATTCGTTATAAAATTCATAATTAAAAATATATCTAAATTTTTTTTAATTTAATATTACGCCGAGCCAGTTCAAATATTATAATTAAACCCATGCTAGCCAAATTTGTTTCTACTTACCTCTGTGGGATTCATACATGACAATATGATTGCCTATATAGACGATATAAAAGCGATTTTATAAATTAATATATATATAACTTATGCGGCGTTATTCATAGAAATATTAAAAACCTATTTTACTTATCGAATGTTTTGTGTTCGTCGCTCAAACTGAATTCTAAACTATTTCGAAAGGGACAAAACATTCGTTTGATAACTAAATAAAATCCGTCTATGAATAAGGCAGATAGACGCTGACTGGGCGACCTAAGTGAGCGTCTGGTACCACGCTCAGTGCGGCATCTATGTACTTTTACTCATGTATCTCCTAAACTTAAAAAGATAACATTTTACAACTTTTAATGTAAAATTAATATATTATTAGCTTTATTTTACAACAAAAATAATTAAAATTTTTATATGCCAAGTTATTCAAATTCTGATTAGAAACATTTACTTCCGGTTTAATATAAGAAAAAAAATAGTAATTTCAAATCTCGATTAGAAATAATAAAGAACTATATTTTAACTACATAACCTGATATAAATAGTATTTTATTGTTAATTTCTTCAATTAAAAAAATCACCTCCAAAAAACCCTTTGACTAATTTTTCCAATTCTTTCAACACCAATAACTCAATAACTATACCACATACAAAAAAAATATTTCGTGTTCACGTTCATATCCTCCAGGAGTACAGATAAACAGAACATGAACGAATTCTGAAACCTCACTTTTTTTTTGCTGTCCGCTTCACGTGAAATGCCCCATATATGTAATTTTCCACCAGTCATCTATTGAAGTGTTGATTGAGGTCTGTTATTAAGGGAAATGCTCATTGTTAACAATTATACATTTCAGTTGAAATTTATATTATAAAATCAGCTGAAATAATTGCATTTAGTGCAATTTCAGAATTTCTTAATTATATTTACATTATGCATTAATCATATGGATATGTGTAATAGTTTTTGAAGTGTGCAACATTATTGATTAATGATTATTTTTCAATTGACTTCATTTCAAAGCCATTGCTGAGATTGATGAATGATTAGGAAAAGATAAGCTTGTTTTTATGGGTAATTATGGGCTAGATTAATGGCAAGGATTATTCTTACCTGAGGGGGCAAAGAAGCAATTTCATACTTGAGACGGGGCACATTGTCGCTCAACTCCCATGGCCTGAACTCTTGGTTGGAGACAATGTTGTTCAGCATTTCAAGTGCAGCTGGCAAGTTGTTTTGAGTAGTCTGAAAAAATAATTAAGTTTTAATACTATTATTATTTGAATAAAAGTCTACTAAAGTTGCAACGTTGGACTAGGCCATTGTTAGCTATATACAGAGTGGTGCCAGTTTCAAACAATAGGTCAGGAAATCTACTGTGTGACCTTTCAGATTAAAAATTTACATGAGCTCCTTGCTACCAATATAAATTCCTTTAAGGGGTTAGGGGTAGTCAGAATTTTCAAAAAATCTATATTTTTTTTTTGCTTTTTCGTTAAGTGTAATATCTTAAAAATATTCTCTGAAAGTTTCAAGTTGATCCGATAATTAGTTTTTGAGTTATTCGACAAATAACAAAGCGATCGGGAGCAGGTACCTAGCGGCAGCTGCAATAAACTGGCTCCTAGGGTTCTATTGTCATCCATGAACTAAGACTTTGGTGTATGTAGTAGTACCTAAATTTATAAATACCTATATTTATTATGGGAGAAGTTCGGAAATCTGAAAATATCCATAAGTCGTATTCAAAGAAACAAAACAAAATATTTAACCCAAAAACGGCGGAACGTGATGAAAGTGTTCGGAGTACATCGTCTAAAAAACTGAATGAAACAAAATACTGAAAACGATGTACCCGAAAGTTGCACCTCTGAATTTCGAATAATTAAAAAATGGATGCTGCACGTGTGAAAGTGGCAGATCAGCGCGCCAACGACAACGCTCGGGAAGGCAGAATGCTTCGTAGGCAACAGCAAATTGATGTTTTGGAAACATCCACAATGGCTGAAGAACTATTTTATGGCCCAGGAATAGATGACTCGGTCTAAGTAATTTAATAATTCGTATTTCTGTACGTAAATCTAGTGTGAAACTTTAAACGCGTTTTTCTCAAAACTATGTTTTTTGAACTGGTGACAACTGTAACTCGAAAACTGCTAAGTAGATTTTAATGAAATTTATACAGCTTTTAGAATACATAATAAACTCGGGCCTGATCGAAGGATTTTTTTTTATTCAAAAATTTTTTTAAGACCAATTAACTGTTGATTTTTTCCCAAAAATCTAGACAAACATTTCCTGAGGCCGCCATTTTGTTAATTTTTGAACAAAAAAAAACCCTTCGATCAGGCCTAGGATTATCTATTTATAAAACTATTTTTTTTAATCTGATTGATTTTAGATGAATCTCCAAGGACTTATCATTGTCACCGCAAGGACCTTTTTTTTGGAACTGGGTCAACACAGACAGCTATAACTTTGGAAATTATTTTTTGAAATTTTCGTGACTTTGAAGTCAAAACATTGTATAATAATGCCATATTACTACTTTTGTAAAATAACACAATTTAATAGCAAAAAAAAAAAATACAGAAATTTCTCATTTTTTCGTGCCTCTGACTACCCCTAACCCCTTTATGAGCTCACATCCTATCACATCTTGGGACAGATATAAGCTTCGCAAATATATCTCTAGTTATACCTCCAAATAACCAGTCAGAGACATGGGTGTGGCCTTATGTATGCAATTAATGAGTATTATATTCACAAGGACAGAGAAAAAATTTGGCTTAACAAATTATTTGATCATATTTTTACATGTGAATGAAAAACTCATAAAAACATTAGACAACTGATATGAGTTCCTTAAATAAATATTTATATAGTAAATGTAATTTACCTCGAGCGTGTAGTACACAAACTCACGATCACCAGAGGCAGTGACAGAGGCACCAATCTGTGAGAGTTTACGTGCGATGATGAAGCTGCTGGCATTCTTGGTGGTGAGGCCTGCAGCAGAGCGCAGCACATGGGCGAGCCCCAACTCAGTCTGTGGCTCAAAGCGGGAGCCAGCCCTGTTTTATTAGAATATATGTATTTATGTTTTATGGATTTATAGTTTCCAAAGTTCAAAATTTCAAGGTTCTTTATTATTTTAGTGCAAGAACATTCTACTATTATCGTGAATTAAATTATCTTCTACGTGTACTAGACCTTCTCAATTTTCCCGAGACTTACTTGAAGGCGATGGTGACACGAGTGACCGGAGAGCCATTATCTAAGGCAGCAACAAACGTTTTGTTTGGTAGCACGGCCGACTGAATTCTCACGTCCCTTTTAACTGCAGGTGCTGCCTGAGCATAGCCCCTTGTCTAAAACACGTAAATTATAAAAAAGGATAACGAACTACTGGTTTACATAATCACAGTTTGACAGCTATTAGAACATTTTCGTAATTGGCTTTTACCGCAAAGTATTTAATAGCTTATCGTATTTACCGTAACATGACGAATAAAAGGAGCAGCAAGTGCTTTCGATGCCATTTTATGTGAGTTTCGTACAATTTATCCTGCACTACAATCAATAGCACGTCGAAAATATCAGCAGTGCAGCTCAAAAAGAGTAGGAATAATGTGAAGAGGCTCTAATATTCTGACAGCAGGATGGCTTTATGGTTCAATCATCTGTTAAAGAGAGATAACATAATTACTAAAATGCTTGACACTATGACTATAATGATATGGAACGTACGCCTATAGTTTTTAGCGTATAAAATAATACGCAAAGAAAACTATATTTAAACAGTCCTATTTTTCGTAGATTTTATTTGATCACTGATGGTTATTTTGCATTTATGACAAAATCACTGGTTTTTAAAAAACTTCTTTTTGATTTTTCTTTAAAACGGTGTACTTTAAAATAATACCTAAAATCCCGCCTGAGTACATTTCGTGAACGCACAAGCTTTCATGGTCTTTCTTACTAGTCTGTGTTTTCATGTGTAAGTTTTCCTGATTTTAAGATTATTTCACCAATATACGCTACCTACTTTATACTTTTAGGATCCTGTTAGCAGACTTTTTATTTTCAGAGTATTGGGCTCATAATGAATAAAAACAATTTTTACCATAGACTGTCACACTGACATTTCACGTCACGTTGCTAATCGTTGGTGTTGTTAGGCCGCCAATTTGATTGTAAAGATTTTTGTGAGGTTGATACAAAGATGGACTTGTAGAAAACAATATAAAATTGACAGATTTTACAGTACAAAATTGATTATTGGATACAGCAGCTTTACTACGCTGTCTAAAACCTTACAGAAGACCATAAACTGTATTTTCATTACTCTTGTATAAGTGCCCATGTATTGTGGATCAATTCAACACAATAAAGACTTTTAAGACATGACGTGATTGTGGTTGGTTTATAATTTATATAATAACCAGTAAATTTAACTTGATGTAAGAAATGTGAGTGCCTGTTCTCGTTCCCGCCATCGTCGTTGTCAATAGAAATGTCAAACTTAATTCTCTTCAAACGCTCATAAATCTTTTTGTGTACTATTTGACTATAATTTTATTTTCAGAAAAGTAATGACTAGTTTGATCGAACCAGTTGTAGCAGTCAATATACCAAGTGATCCCATATTCAATAACATACATGGTACAAAACATAGTCATAAATGCCGACATGTTTTGAAATCTAAAGAAAACACCCTGAGACACAAATGTAATAAGGCACTAAAGAGAAAATTGAAACAATATAAACTGAGACCAGATGGCAGAGAAGATCAAGACATCTTGGATGTGTCTGATATATTGATAAACTCATTGATTATAAAATCACCTGGGAGCAAAGATAAGCCAATAGATAATCAAAGTATTCTCAGTGAACGACCAAAAAATTACCTCTTTAGGATGGTGAGAAATAAACAAAAAAGATTAGCAACTGGTGATATTAAACATGAAACTTTCAACACAGAAAATAATAGTGTTTCTCCTGATGTCACTGAAGATAAGAAGCAAACAAATGCATTTAAATTGTTAATGGACTCTAGAAACAAGAGCATTGGCAGTAACTCTCCAGGAAAAGACAAACCAAATGAGGAGAATCTTGATCAAGAAATAATAGAGAAAAAGAATGTTAAAGCTAAAAGAGTTTTGGTCCTTCAAAAGATGGCAGAGACAAAAGGGTCCCTTAAAAAAAAAGAAATCGAAGAGTCCCAAGATAAATATATAACAGCACAAATGAAAAAGCGAGCAGATAAATTTAAGAATATGCTTTTGAATCAAGAACCAAAACCACAAGAGACTGGTAATAAAATAAATGACAAAATTCAAAAGAAAATAGTGACAAAAGTTGATAATAACAACGATGGAATTAAAACCAATAATGAAGACGAAGTAAAGCAAGTGAAATCATTGCAATTAGTGAGTTTATTTAACAATACAGAAATTGACCTTGAAAAGAAAAGAGTAAAGAAGATTAAAGAACAACTAAGTGAAGAAGACAAAAACTTTTTAGAAAAGCTTTCCCCATCCCTAAAGAAAAAAGGGAACATGTTATCCTTCTTTGCAAAAATTGAAAAAGACAATGAGCCATTCAAGAATTCAAGAGATGATGTAATAAGAGTTAAGTTGCCTACAAAGAATAAAAGAAAAGACAAATCTAAAAAGAAACATCCACCTAGTGATGAAAAGATATGTAATGAGAATTCAGTGCAAAATATAACAAATATTCCAACTTCTGACTTGTCACAAAAGGCTAGTGAAAGGCAAAAAAGAAAACGCAACTTTAACTTACTCCAACCAGAAGTAGTTCATACAAATGGGGTCTTAGAAGAAACACACGACCGACCAAAAAGGACCATAAAGAAACCTGTAAAATACAATGATGATATCTTTATGTCAAGCTCAGATGAAGAATTGCATATTTTTACACCAAAAAAGAAAAAGCACACAGATAAAAGGCAAGAACCTGGAGTTGTTAAGCATTCAGAAAGTATATCTATTAATATTTCAAAAACTCCAAAGTCAGTGGTGAAAATTGAGAAACCTTTACTCAGTAAAAATAATGTTAAACTGGCGCCCATTTTCAACTCAAAACAAAAACCTGATCCTGTAGCATCAGAAGCTAAACAAAAATTCCTTCAAAGTGGTGTGCCTGAAAAACTAAAAAAAAAGATGACACAGCAAAAAAGTAAAAATACTGTAGGAAATTATTTTCAGAGGGTTGTCCATGTACAGCAAATAGATTGTGGTGTAGAAACAGTAAATTATTCCAGTATTAACTTATCAAGCATATGTAGTAATAATGAAATGGAATGTCGATTAAGTGATAGCAATTTATTTAGTAGCTTGCTTAATTTGTCAAGTCAAAATCTTGAAAGAAAAACTTCTATATCACACATGAATGTGAATGTAAATCACATATTACAGCAAATAAAACAACTAAGGCCCAAGTTCCCTGTTTACCGCACATATCGCTTATTGAGAGATAAAAAGAAGGGAGAATTTAGAGGAACAAACTACCTAGATTTAGATAACAGTGTAGAAGTTAACAATAGCAATTTGGATATCTGCAATGAGAACCCAGACCAGTTAAGTTGGACTGATAAATATAAAGCTATGTCCACCAATCAAATTATTGGTAATTTTGAAAGTGTTAAAGAACTTAAAAAATGGCTAGTGTTGTGGGCAGAAATGCACCAAAAATCAAAGAGCAATGTCAATACTAATTCAGATTCATCTGACTATTATCAATCAGATACAGATAGTCGAGACAGTGGAAAGAGTGCAAATAATTTACTTATAATCACGGGACCTACTGGTAGTGGTAAAACATCAAGTGTCTATGCAGTAGCAGCTGACTTAGCAATTAAAGTTATTGAAGTTAATGCAAGTACTAAAAGAACAGGTAAAATCATGTTACAAGATTTACAAGAAGCAACACAGTCCCATAAAGTGAATAGAGGTGCTACCAGTTCTGATAATAATTCAAAATCACAGGAAGTAGTTGAAGTAGAAACTATCAAAAAGACTAAGAAACGGGGTAGACCTAAAAAACAAATAGAAAAACAATCAAAGCAAGTAATTATGGAAATAAAGCATGACATTATAAATACATTTTCAGGAAGCCAAGAAATTGCTAGAACTGATACATCACTTATACTCATTGATGATGCGGATATAGTGTTTGATCAAGATGATGGGTTCTGCTCTGCTATTTCACAGTTGGTACACAGTTCTAAGCGACCTGTAATATTGGTTGCTTCATCTTTGTCATGTCCCCATTTGCAAAGATTTTTACCTAATGGCAAAATTCTAAAGATGACTCCACAATTACCAAGAATGTTGGGGACTTGGTTAGACTTAATGTGTTTGGCAGACAGTGGAACCTGCTGTCCAGAGGCAGGAGGAAAATATTTAAATTATTTTAAGGGAGATGTTAGAAAAACCATTAACAGTTTACATTTTTATGTATCAAGTCAATCTCAAAGTTCAGATAATGAAGAGACTCATTCACAAATTAGTGATACTTACAAACTTAATATAGATGATGAGAAATCAAGTACATCTTGGGCAGATCAAGAGGATAATGAAGAAAAGACTGCAATTAGAAGTGATATCTTTAAAAAAGATTCAGATTATTTATGGAATAACTTTATTCAAACACAATTAAGTATAGACAAACATCCCTATGAGAGATTAGATATTTGGTGGAATCTACCACAAATTTTGACATTGGAAGAAGATAATGCTGAGATCTCAAGACTAGAAACAATAGCTAATATTGTTGACAGTGTTTCAGTTTCAGATTATTTTAGTCATATCACACCAAATTCTAGACTCAACATTACCTCAGAGCCATGGTTCTCACCAGAAAGCCACAGTGTCTCAGAACAGGAAGATATGAACAATTATAGAAAATGTGCAGAAGTCTGTGATGAAATTTCATATGAATTGGTTAAAAAATCAATAAATCATGCACAAAAAACTTCCAAAAACAAAATAGTGGACATTGAATTCCCTGGGATGTCAACACAAAGGTAAATACTTTATTTTTTTATAGTACATACATACATACATAAACTCACGCCTTTATCCCCGAAGGGGCAGGCAGAGGCGCCACCAGGACACCCACATTTCGCCTAGTATGTTCCGTCCCACGATGTGATAAGGGGGCGTGCCTATCGCCATATCGAACCCAAATCCCTGACTCCGGGCTGACAATTAATAAAACAAAGCAATATCACTTTGCCCGACCCGGATTTGGAACCAGAAACGTCGTTGTAATCGTAACGTAGTACAACTGCGCCAACGAGGCAACCAGCAAAATATTTTATTTAATTTAATTGTTAGTTGCTTAATGATTGCATAAATTTACCATTCTACTTTATGTGGAACATTTTCCTAGGTGTTGTAGGTGATCATATATTATGGTAATCACTTAAAATTTGATTGCTAGCTCGTTTTATAGGACCAGCGCAAAATATGTCATAAAAACACATGTGATTAGTTTTTAAATCAATGATTTCATTATTATTTTTCCATTACAGAGAAAGAGACAGAATTGTCACACGTCATAACAACTTGACCAGTTATTTGAATCCGTCGGCCGCAATGGACAGAAGAGCCCTAGCATTAGACTACTGGTCGTCATGTCGCGCCATCTGTAGGATAGAGAAGAGCAAGTCTGACCACCAGTCAAAGAGAAATAATCGCTTTTGCCATTACCTCAAGTCTTTGAACATTCGGTGTAAAAATGAATCGTTTGATAACTTATGTAGCAGTTTGTCTAGTGTAAAAAATAGTGAAAAAAAACTTCAAAAGTAAATAGAACACTGCCTTATCGAGGCTATTATAAGTAGTTGGTAGAGAGTAAAATAAACATAATTATTTTACATAACTGTGACTTTTGTTTTTTAAACTGTATTGACAATAAAAAGCGGATACATAAAAATGAATGAAACATGGTCATTATTTAGTAGCGATAACTCATTCACAGACATTTATTATGATTTATAATGCTATTTAAAGATTAACTTCACTGAATTAATATTTTTATTACTTGAATGCGGACAGCTGTGTATCTAATACGTCTATCTAGACGGACAACACTGTACCTACTGTACATCATATACATAAGGTAATAAGGTATATAAAAGATAGGTACAGTAAAACGATTGGTAGTCCCTTTTTATTGTCATGATTATTGTTATATTTATAATTTAACTCGGATAAGTATTAGTGTTCGTTTATAAAATTAGCAACAATAGGGGTGCATGTTTTTAAGTTCATTGCTGAATATACAGATGGCAGCAGAGGATATAAGTATATAATTATGTGTGTTCTGAACAATGCTTATCGTTTATGGCATAATGTAATACATAATGTACGTGAAAAGTATCTTCAAATTCTTCAATATCACTGCCTAAAAATAATTCTTAATCTGTAAAATTTTAAACTTAGTATTTATTGGCTGAGTACTTAATTTCTGCTTTTAAAAAGTGTATTATATATTTAAGTGTTGTCTATAATTTAGTATTTGTCAATCATTCCTTATAAACTAATTTATGCCCTGCCTTGTGAGATAATTGGTTGAGAAGCCAGTTGGGGCCGCGGGTTCGATCCTTGTACTAATACAAATGCTTGTATGACCCACAAGTATTTATTTCTAATTTTAAAAATAAAGTCTGATAAAGTTTCTGACACTGACGTCACGACATGGTATCTTACTACAGGGTCAGGATGTGTTTCTATTGGGATAATTATTTTATTTATTTCTTAGCTATCCTACTTTACTATTTCTTATACCTTTCACAGGAGTTACCTGGACTGTATAATGTATATCTATTATCATTATTTATTGTACTAATACTTATTTGTTAAAACAATTCAAGCATAGCGATAATTTATTGACGTAGGTAAATAATTAATATCAGAACGAATTGTACCTAAGCGTCGTTACCACTTGACCACTGACATGATAATGGTTATTTTTACGCATGTTGATACTAAAATTAACATGTTTTGTATAAAAACGAATAAACACCTTCATATTATACGAAATTGTTATTACTTAGCAACTATTCTAATTATTATTGCTGTATCCGAGCGATAATGCTATCAGTAATAATAAATTATGCCGAAAAATATTTTTAATTGCTTATAATCAATTGCATAGCAACATGAGACGTAGTTATTGGAAAAGCAAGTATCAGAGGTTTTTGTTGCTCATTAAGTGTAAATTTCATCATAAAAGAAATTAAGTGTGGAGAGATTTTGTATTTCGTAATTTTATAAAATTTATATTGAACAAAATAACTAAATCATAGTACGTAACCATAGACTAAGGAGTAAATACGTAACTATTAATTCGCTGCTGTGAGGCTGTGTGTTGTAAATGTAACCCACACAATAT
Source organism: Deilephila elpenor (assembly GCA_949752805.1). NCBI lineage: Eukaryota > Metazoa > Arthropoda > Insecta > Lepidoptera > Sphingidae > Deilephila > Deilephila elpenor. The sequence continues at coordinate 6,755,438 of OX457107.1, read as the reverse complement.
AATGACTACAAATGAAATAGGAGTGTCTGTCATATGCGATAACTTTTTTCTGCTAAGTTTCCTAAACGATACAATCCCAAGTTAGTAATCAAAGGACCATAGTTCACCACGGTGGCCCAGTGCGGGTTGGCGGACCTAACGTAGATTTTTTTGAAAATTTCTATGGTATGCCGGTTTCCCTATGATGTTATTTCTCACTATTTACTTATGTGCGTAGTATTTGCCTATTAATACGGGTCAAAAATCAGAGGAGGCATTTGATTCGGTGACCTCTTTGTTGACAGCCGTGAGTCACATAAGGTTCTTCACCATCAGGCCACCATGCACTCATTCATGATAATATGAATGGGTAAATTAAACTAATTCTAGAGTCTACTGATAATAAAAAAATCATTGAGTAATATTTAAAAATATATTTTTATTTTCAATTTGATATTACTTGTTTCAAAATAATCTCGTAAACATTACCTAACTTGCAGCAATTAATTTATTCTAAGTTTAAGCAAAGTAAACGACCGCTTATCTCCACACACATGGCGCTTACATGCGCCTGCTAGAGATTTTTTTTGTGTTTTGTTTTTATATAATTATAATTGTTTACGTAAACTTTTGTCTACTTCCATGTCTCGACCCAGTAGTTGTTCGATAGTTACGAGTAATAAGTAACTTCATGTCCATTTTCGTCCTGGGAATAAACTGTTGCAACTGTTTTGCGTGTTCTATCGCCTATATCACGACCACAGAGTACATTTTATATACTGAAAATCACGACGAATACTCTGAGGAATTGTTCACCCCTCCTCTCCCTTCTTCAATAAAACCATGCGGGCTGGCATGCGAAGTCATAGCACAGTCCAAACCATCTCGGCGCGAACCAAATTTTCGCCACCTCTTTTTGTGTGCCGCACCGCACCGTCAAGCTGTGTAATGGGTTGCTATCGAGTGTGTTCCCTCCTTCCTTAAATCTTGGGTCCTTCTGTCGTAGCGTGAAGAAGCATCGTATCAGAATTGTATCGAATGGCATGAGACCGCCGTCTGCTGCTATTCGATACTCTGTCTGGACGACAATTGCGCTTACCATGAGTTGTAGGCAGTGCAGTCACTATGCCAGTTTTAAAAAAATCTGTAATACCTACCACAGTATGGATCCTGTAAAGACATTGAACGATACATCCATGAAAATGTATTCCTTCGATTTTCTGACATGGCCTAATAGTCGCCCAAAAAATGTTACCGCCATGATAGAGAACATTTTAAAAAACATATAATGTAGGTATTTTCATGAATAATAAATATAATATTAATGTATTTTAAGATTAATAATAATATTATGAGCCTGCAGCAAATTTTACACATAGTGATAAAGGCTTTGTACATGTATGAACAAGGAATGTTCGAATGTACAATGAATGACCTGGCTTATATCTCAGTACAGCAGTGCCTTTAGTGATTTCGATAAAAACTGTACAATGTATGCCCCACTTGAAAAGAGGTAGTATCTACTTGTTATTAGCTACTTAATTGATGTTATTAAATAAATTTTATCAAGCCTTATGAAACAGGGTTGTTTCGGGTCAAGAAACCCTGATGAGACTGGAAACGATGTTTTAGATAGATATTTAATACGTACATACTTGCAACTTTTATTCGTACTACCTACTCACAGAACAGTTGAATTCTGTTATTTACAGGTGGTAGGTAATTGATAGGTAAAAGATAGCGTATTGCTATACCCACCTAATTTAAATTCCAGCTCGCAAAATATGAGATTTTTAAACTAAAAAAGACTCCTATGCAATAACCTGACGTCGGAATCGAACCGTGGTGGACCTGACAGTTCTTGTACACAGTGTTGACAGTACAACTTATGTATAAGTTTACATTTTAGAAAAATGAATATTAAATAAATAATAATATATATAACATTTATATTCTATTCTAAATAGTAATTTGTTTAGTAATCTGGGGATAGCCCCAGAGGCAGCAATTGTCTGGTAAAATTTAATTTGTAGCCGCTCGCTCGATCTCGGAGATTTTTTTTTATTTCGTTGATGTCAGTGTTGCATGCTTATTTGTAGGTAAGAAGATGAACCAGATGGAAGATTGATGAACCTAATATGCATATTACATTTCTTCATGATCTAATTTCCTTTTCAAAATATTACCACAAACCTGGTAGGTATTTCGCTGTAGGTTCGCCAAACACTTGTTAGTAATATTGATCATTCATTGATCATTATTCATTGACTAGACATTCTGATGAAACTGAAAGAAGGTCTAAGGTTAACAGCCTGTCAATCTGAATAGATAATATATCGTAACCACTTGCATATTGCTATTTACTACGAAATTCAAGTTCTGTGAAGTCTAGACGTAAACATTAGTATATCATTAACAAATGACTAACCTGATGGTTATTAGCTATCTACGGCCGTTCCTGGAAGCAGAAGGTTGTGGTCCTTAGTAAGTTTATTAGCCTTTTTTATGAAGGCACTAACGGCAGACTTGCTGACTCAAGAGCAAGTCTTTGGGCATAGGAATAAAAGAAATGACAATTTCAGAGCACACACTTGCTTTAGATAATCTCATTTATTGTACTACTGCTGAGTTCGCCGCGGCTTGTCAATAGTGACAGACCGTAATCGGAATTGAGTATTGACTATGTACAAGGAACTATAATTCTTATTGCAGAAATTACATAGATATGTACAATTTGTCTGTGCATCACTTACAATATAAGAGCCACATCAATTGAAATTTACAACAGGGAAAGCTCTTAATTTATAAACTTTCCTTTATTAACGCCATTTACCATATTTTACCTACATGATACAATAAATCAATCTTGTTTCAAAAGTCAATTTTAAATTAAATGAATGATGTAACAAAAGCCAATCATGACAAGCTTTATTGACGACGGTGTTATCTGGCACGAAATCACTTAACTAAAGGGCACTGGACAGGCATTGTCATTCCCTACGTTCTACATGGATTTGTGGATTTACACTGCTTGAAACAACACAAAAAAAAAAGAATTGTACATACAATAAAGTTAACAATTTCTTATCTACATACATATATGTAGGTAAAACTTACACATTGAAATAAAATCCCAGATTTTTTACGTTTTATTTGAGCATACCAGGGTTTTCGATTAGTGTTCGTGATCACAGGACGGACATAAATAACACATTTATGAAAAATACCTGTTTTGTGACCTAACTATATATTTATATGATTGGCGCAAGGAAAATATAGGTACTTACATATAGATACAACGGAACTAAGTGGGTGGCATAAAGCATCAGAAACAAACCTTTGAAAATATCCGATAGGCCTGTTGGGTCAGTGGTCAAGTTATATGCAGGACTTTATAAATAGCGTTGTTTACATGATGTCGCGCGACTGATAACACACAGCTTCGCGAAGCTTTTATTGCTCAATGCATTTCTAGAAAAGTCTCAATGGCCATTAAGGAGAATATTTAAAACAATTTACATTTAGCATAAAAGTGATAACTTTGGGTAAATTTAATTCGTTTTTAGAATTTATTGTTATAATAATCGGCTTCTTGATAAGTAAGTACTAAGTAGGTTCATAAGAGCCTCATTACCTATGTACAGTAATTAGTAATCAGCAACAGATCCCTGGAATAAGTCATAAATACGGCTTAGTTGCTGCAATAGCAATGGGCCGTTTTTTTTGTTGTATATTTTTCCTTAGTACCTAAGTATTACAAACTTAGAATTCAGACCTGGTAACTTACTCGGATTCGATTACTGATCGGATTCTCCACTTTATGTATTATTAATTTCAAAAATATTATATCATAGAATCTTGGCATGGAAAATAAGCTTCGCGAAATATGATTGGCGAAGATACAACCTTCACTCATTGACACTTCTGCGTATCCCAGCGAGAAATGCAGGATTTATAGTTGTGTGTAACCCCGTAGGTACTTATTGTTGTAGCGCATAGACTTCTATCATAATTCGACTTGTGAAGTTATCCATCGACCATCACGTTGTTAGTAGGTAGCAGTATTTACTATAGCACGAGGCAGCATCGTGGTGGTTTCAATCTTCGGTCAAAAGCGGTCGTTTTGGTAAGTGCGTACGACCCCAGCGATGTACGAAATGCCCCTTTGACCCCGATGACTCTCATTACTCGTCTCCTACGGAAAACAAGCGTGTATAGGCATTCAGATTTATCTACAATATGTATTGTAGTAATTATGTGTTCAGGACAATCTTAAAAAAACATTTATCTTCGTTAGTAACAAAGATTTACAGTACTAGCGGTCCGACCCGGTTTCGTCTAATTGTGGTTATTATTTATACTCTACTCCATTGTTCAAGAAAATGTTATGTATGTAATGTATGTAGGTATATATTATTCAACATTGTTTACCATTTGTCCTCTTTTAGGTATTGAAAAAGACCGAAGATGTGTTAGAATTATAACTACACCCGTCCTTAAGTTGAATGTAGAGTTACTTTATTAATCAAACCAGAGACATATTATTTCCTTTATTAATATAAATAAATAATAAAATAAATAAATACACCCAACAGTCACACACATAGTCCCGACCCCACATTAAGATCAATTAAGTCTTGTGTCGCAGGTATCAGAACTACGAGAGACTTTTCGGTCTCACAAACACCCAGACCCGAAAGAAATATTTGTGGGCCGCACAAACATTTCTCTCGGTGCGGGGATCGAACCCGCGGCCGTCTCTTTTCACAGCCGGCGTCTAACCAACTGCGCCACGGAGGCTGTCATATTATTAAAACTTTATTTAACTTTAAATATTATTAAAACTAACAGGTACCGACTTATTTACGTTTGAGGTTCGAGCTTTTATTAATGCCGTTTGCGTTGAGTAAGTTTAGTAAGTATATCTAACAATAAATTTTAAGATACGTACCAACTTTTGATTTATGGTGTCCAGGAACAAACTATTTCAAGAATTTTATTAGTAATCAATATTTTATCTCATGGCTTCCCGGTCCCAAACGAAGAGTTAGTATCTCCTTTGCTTATTATATAAGTTATATTTCTATTATAATCTGTACTAATTGGCCTAAAACATAACAAAATATTGTTTAGCGTTTGAGTGTTGTACAAATAGGCAATTCAAGAATACTTTATTAGTTGACACTAGATAACAGAACAATAATAGACATTATTAACACAGTATAATGGCATTACGATCAGTAACGAGGTTGACAAACTGGTGATTACCGGTAAAGATCTAGAGCAATCGTCCGCGTCACTTAGTGACTAGACGAATTGCACTTTATAGATATATATTTATAATGGGATAGGTATTCAAAATATCCAAAACATTCCATCCTGTTACAATTATATACTACATAGGTAATTAATTTAATTAGATTTTTATCAAAATAACATTAAAACATCATTTTTGTTTGGCTTTGTTTACAGAGAGTAAAATATGCTATTGTGTCCGCAGACATTAAACTTGGAAGCACGGATGGAGATGATAGAAGCTGAATATGTGATTTACAAGCGCTATAAATTTTAATTGACATCTCTGTTTATTCACTTTCATGAGAGAATAAATGAGTTTCCCTGTCATCATTGTCATTAAGACAGTAAATGGTAGTATTGGCGCCGGACTTGAGGTTATCGAAGAGGCGCGTGCGCGACGCCACCCGCTCCACTTGAGCGCATAAATATAACGCGCGCAATTCGATCGCTTCAGTTTAGTTCTTTAAGTGCGTCAGTATTCACATCATCTCGCTATATCAAAATATTAAAAATGGTTCGAAGTGCGCTTCGTGAAGATACCTGCGGATACTGCAGCGCCTGTGTGCGCGCACGTTTGTGCGCCGCGCGTGGCCGCAGTCCAGAGCCACTGGAGTGCGCCTATAAGCATATTTTACAATCATACAGTCCAACCGGCGTCCCAGGGAAGATACCAGAATCACCAAAATTAACTTGCGACTCATGCCGATGGACTTCGGACGCTCAGTTCCCAGAAACGCCGCCGTCGTTGAGCGATCTCAGCATGGAGTGGAGTTCCCGATCTTCAAATCGTTCCCGCACGCGCCGACGCAAGAGATAGGAGCAAAAGCTGCATGTTGTCTATTGGAAGTTGATTATGAAACGTCTCTCAAGAGTGTCGGTGTGGCGGCACCAGTATCGTCAGAATTGAACCGGCGCGGTGTAACGTCAGCCTATGTTGCTCTGTAGTTTTATATACATTCATATGTAATGTAGGTATTGTAATGCTTTTTACAAATAAATAAAATTGGATATTTGAATTTGTCTTTGATTTGTTACTACGCAACCATGAATCCCAATTATTTAATGAGGTATAACTATAAAATACTTTACCATGATAATATTAAGCAGGTATTGCCAAAATTGTAATTATATTATAATAAACTATAATTTTTTTTACAAATAGGTAAAACATAATCAATTCTTAAATAATTCATCCATAACTGTCTAAAAGGTGCCATATATAAGCTTCACTTACACATAATCTTATGAAATCAACTCCTGTATTAAGACATTAAATGCATATCTGCCATAAACAGGATAGGGCCTATCATTGTATAAGAAAATGATTTAATACATGCGTAATAAATCATAAATTGCATTTAGTGCTATCTTGAACAAGAATAGCTAGAGTCGTGTTGATGTCACTACTAAATAACATTTTAATACACTCGTGAATGTCAAAAGTGATAATTTTATAATGGCCTGAGACGTCTTTAGTACATTGCCCTTAGTAATCAGGCATTTAGCGATAGCGCTACTTTTAATATTTAGTCTACAAACATAATGTGCAAATAAAATAAATAATAATAAATAATAAATACACCCAACAGTCACATACATAGTCCTGACCCCACACTAAGATCGAGTCTTGTGTCGTGGGTATCAGGAACTACGAGAGACTTTTCGGTCTCACAAACACCCAGACCCGAAACAAATACTTGTGGTTCTCACAAACATTTGTCTCGGTGCGGGGATCGAACCCGCGGCCTCTTTTTTTAATATATAAGTTTCTTGCTAGAAACTTGGACAAGAAGACACGGATCGATAAAATCACATAAACAATCATTATTGTTGTCCATTACAAATTAATAGACCTATTTTAAAAGAGGACGACTTGACCTTTGTGTCAATCATAGTTATCTGTTATTTACTCAGTGTCAGTAGGGCACACACGGGAACCACCTTAACTAAACGTAAATCAGCCTTGATTTAAAAGTATGAATGACATTACGCTATAATTATTTTAATATTATATAAAAAAATTATTTTATTTTATTTGCCCCTTGACCTTTATGTACTTGAAGTTTATTACTGAAAATAAAAACAATTACCAATCAGTGACGCACATAATCCTGAGTACCTAAGATACAAAGTCTTCTTCGTGAGTAACAGAAACTACGACTCAACATTTTAATCTTACAACACTCAGATCCGTAACAAATATTTGTGAGACACATATGCATTGTAAGTACTTACATTTATTTCGCACGGGGATTGAACCCAAGCCTCCCGAAAAAGTGCAATATTAATTTATCAAAAACAAAAAATTCGTGGTAGTTATTACCTATATTGTGTCAATTATTTGTTGTACGTGATATGTAACGAGAAGAAAATGAGTTATTTCAGAATTTCTGAAAATTAAACACTTAGTTTTTTTTTTATCATATTTATTTTTGTTTCATCCAGCAAGTACAGAAAAATTGTGCTAACAATTATGTAATTGTCCTAATTAGTGGAAGGTTACAACTTTACATATTTTCACAGTTTTATAAGCTTCACAGAGACAGTCGAATTGCTACGTGTAAAGGAATAAACAGGTGTTTCTAAATTTGCTATGACAGTCATGTTTTTATTGTACAGGGTAAACGGGGCGAATAAGAACGCAGGAGTGCACTGCGCAGGAAAAAAACTGCTCTAATGTTTAACTGTGAAGTATGATGCCATATTTGTATATTGGGAATCATAAATGTGTTTTACCAATTTTCATAACCACCGGTCGGATTTCCCAGTATTAAACATACCAGTTTAATCTTAAAACGTGACGGCCACGGGCCTGTTCCTATTCATTCCCGTATTCTTATTCATTCCGTTGTACGATACGTCTTATTATTATAAAACACTGAATGAGAAAAGGGGATTTACAACGTTTATATTAATAGAGAATTTCATGTTTCATTGAGTATCATTTATCTTAGGAATTGGTACGATTAAAGTTGATTGACTGCTTGTTTGAGTAGGCATGTACATAAAGACACAATAGAATGAATGCACTATGACGATAAAATATATTACATACATTTCTTATCTAGTTTATTTAACGTAAAGTAAACAGAGTGTAAGGGAGTTGTTGCACTCGTACAATGATGGTTCCATCGATATCTACTATTTGATAATGTATTAGGCGTGAATCCGAAAATGAAATTGTTTTGTAAGCAGTGTCTTCTCCCAAAACGTTTCATGCAGATCAAATATTATCATTTAATTTAAAATTAAAACAAAATTATAAAAAAAAAATATGTCTAGTTATCACCAATATCAATTTGTTTGTAGGATTGGGTTCCTGTCCACATCAAATTGGATATGTCCTATTAAGTTTACAGAAACAATATTTACATTGAATTTTTCTATGCAACAAATGTTTCTAACGTATGTATATATAATTATTGATATCACACGGGTAAAAATACTAATGGATTTTTACTCATGTATTGATACTAGAGGCAAGAGGTAGCAGCTTTACACTAATATATTTACATTAAAACAGTCCTATTCCATACCACTACTACATTCATATCAGTTATTATTCTCTCAGTCTATCATTATGATATTTAATTAAGGCTTTATTTTGTTGCTAACTGTACAAAATTATATCAATAATAATTTCGAAAAGCTACAAATTCCCGTAAGCTAATGTTAGCTGGCGATAGGATTTTTAGCATATTCGTATTCGGATAGAGACAAGAACTGAGGATAGTCCCCAATTCAATCCGGGTTTAGTGCATAGCCAAATACAAGCAGGCTGACGTAATCGTTTCGTATGATGAGAGAAAGAGATGGATATCTCTCTTAATGGATACTCTATCTAGACGGGACTTCACTTATGGTCGTGTACTTTTAGTCACTTACAGCCGATGCCAACAATCAATCAAAAATTTTTGATTGAAGTCAATCCGGATTGGTTTCTACTTTTCGATTGGTCGAATATCTTGTTGCCAATAAACAAAACAGGCGACAGTCGATTGCCTCTGTTGATAGATTGAAAACAATCGGTTCCCTCTTGACAATTTAGTTTGACGCAGAATATTTCATTGCATATTTATGCACTTTCAGCATTTTGTAAATAAATAATTTGTGAAAAACAAAAATTAACGTTAGAAATAATAATAATTGCAATAAAAACAATTCAATTTGTCCCAATTATATAGATTTTTACAGAATTGTTGTGTTTCTGGCCACTGAAAAATAATATATCCAGTAAACAATGATTTATCACTTGTCATTCTAATAGAAATATTATGAGAATATTGTGGAGAAAATTGCGAAATGTTATTGAACATTTACATAGATCCGTGGAAAGTGATCACTGCCGCCCATGAACATCCACTACGATTGAATCATGGCTGTGTAACCGGCCCATCAAATCGGGAGGAGAGCGAGAAGGCCATAGCCTGCCCATTCATACTGAGTCATGGCTGATAGCAGCGTGGCTCTACAACTTCCCATGATCAAAATTTGATTCCCTTTTCTATTATTTTTATTCTTTCTATTATTATTGTAAATTGTGAGTAATAAAGAATATTTCATTATAAATGTTTTTTTCACAAAACACACTGAACAATTAAATAAAAATACAACTATGAAATTAAGAAACATATCATAACAGAAATCATATTTATCAAAATATACACAACAATACAATATTTTAGATCTAAATGAAGAAATCGTTAATCAATGTTGTGTCATCTTCATCTACATTCGTTTCTACTTTCTAGTTTCATTGCTGTTGGCAAATCTGCATAAATAATCCGTGGAAATTCTCGGATTGCAATATTGGATTGTTTTGAACAATCCATCCAAACGTCAAAACTGATAATTGTTTATTGGCAAGCCTAAACTGTCATTTCCATACAGAGGACAATCCACAAGCAGGGATTGGCCCTCCCAAAAGTAGATTGATTTTTTAGATAGTTTTTTCCCTACTGAGATTAATTATTGGCAAGCTATAATCAGAAAAAAGATTGAGCTGTCAATGTCAAACAGCAAATTTTGGATTGGGATTGATTGTTGGCATCGGCTGTTAGTCATACCAGTATAAAAAAAACAATCTACTATAGATTTTTTATTCTATCTACTGCCCTTATGAGTGGATAAACATTATGTTTTAGGAAAAATAAGGGCTTAATTTTTTCTAAAGGTTATTTTTTATATCGAAAAGTGAGATCTCAGTGCCTTAAGCAATATTCGCACAGTAATTGTGTTGGTTTCGTAAAATTCGCATAATTCGTATAAACTGTTTGGCGCCTTTATCGGATGTTCGGGGAACCAAATGTTATCAAGTGGTTAATACTTATATTTAGCCACTAGAGTCTAGCGGTCCGCCGTCCGGCCCGACTTTACCTAGGTGCCATTACCCTATCCCTCGTCATAGTCTTTAAAACCCGAGGTTAAAGAGGTTTGACCGAAAGTCGGACCTTTTCTCTTATTACATATTTTTTTGTGGTTCTAATTCTTAGAAGAAGATGTTAAATGACCTCTATCCGTTCTCAAATATTGGGCTATTATAAATCAAAAGTAAATCTTAAAATATTAATAGTAGTTTCAGATATTAGCGCGTTCTAACAAACTCTTTAGTTTTATTGAATTACTACAGGTGGAATTATAAGTACTTTTGCAAAATAAATTCGCGGTAGAGGCACTGAGATCCTGACACACTGATTTTGAATTATTCTTACATAATAAGCCGAGTGATTTGCTTCTTAGTATTTAAGTTGCGTGAATTTCTATCGGAAATTGTAATTATGGTTAATATATTTTAAGTTTGATACAGCAACCTCGAAGAGATCACAATATCTCACTTCTATGAAGTTAAAACTTAATAAAAAATCTATCACTCGTAGAGTTAATCATTCATTCCCACATACTTCGATATATATGTTCCTGCTTATAATACGATCAACATAGAGAATAACATTTATTGGAAGAAGTTTGTATTGCAACTAGAGGGTTGGCTCGGGGGAGCGGGCAGGCTCAGACACATAGAGCACCTTAAAGTACGTATAGGAGTCGTAACACGCTAATATTGATTTTAACTAAGTTCAATACAGGTGGCATTACCTTGAACGCTTTATGGCGTTTATGACGTTTTCGGTATGGTAGTGAATTGAATTGAACGTTGCCATGGTGATGTCGTGCGGGAGTTGTTGGCAGTCTTTTCTCACTTGTCGGATGTCGGAAATTTACAACTATCCAACGCCGGTTTTGGTCGGCTCCGATAAATAGACGGGTATATAAGATCGTGTCGGATTTCGTTCATACGGAGCTATTCACATATATCAAATGTCTCCCATTGCGATCGGTTCCGACATCCGACTGAGATAAATAGATACATATATCCGATGAAAACATTGACTACGGCGCTGACACGTGGCGCAGACCTGATATTTACGAACACAATACATCTGAGACATGGAATGTCTTGTTTCAGCTCCTCTATCTGTTAAAATACTCACCCAACAACTGTGAAGCTTGTTTGTATCTATTCAGTGCGTGGCTGCAAGACTAGCGTTGATGAGTGTAGGCAGCGTGGTGTGCGGCGCGGTGAGCGTGTGCAGCGCGTGCGTGGGGAGCGGCGCGTGCGTGGCGAGCGTGGGCAGCGGCGGCGTGGGGTACACGCGGCACGGGGACGAGCTCGCCGGGCCCAGCATGCCCAGCAGCAGGTACGACACTAGCGAGCCCGATAGCAGACCCCCGTTGTAGGACAGCGTCATTACGTTACCTGCACATATACAAATATACTTTTTCCAAACAATCTTCTACAGTTTTCATCTTATTCATAGACAGTTTTTAAACCTTTTTTTTGCCATCGAATGTTTTGTCTACTTCTTCTGTTTTGTCTACTTTACCACCATACGTCTATAGAACCATATTTTTGACTAAGATAAGGCCACTGAGAGTTAATCAAAAGAAAATTGCCCATAGTTAGTGACATAGGCTAGGTGGACGGTTTTGATGTGCGCAGTAACACCACTGGACCGAATTAATATTTATAGACATACTACAGTGTTTTATGGTCAGTGGTAACTGAGACCGGTCCATCCGGTGGGACGTCATAAGTAATGGGAAATACTACGTCCTTAGTCAAAACGTTAATGAGTGACAGAATTCTCAATTGGAAGACGACAAGTGTGTCAAACAAGGGGGCAGGTTGTAATTAAAATTATGAATTTCATTGTCAAGACATTTTAAGCAGAACGTTTAGCATGTATTATCTGATGCTAATGCTTATTTGAGTATATTTATAATCTAGTCAAATAAGTTGCACGCATCTAACTCTCAAAATATACAATTTTCGAAAATAAATACTTCATCTTTCCATTTTTTTATTATATCTATGTTTGTTTTTAGTTCAACTGCAGCTGCTTTATTACGAGTTCTTGACGTCAGTAAAATTACCTCTAAATAATAAATATACACTAACGCACCTCACTAGTTTAATGTTAGTGTGATAGCCTAATAGCTATGACGCACGTGGTTCATTATTTACCGCTATAATTTTTATACTCATCAGAAAAGTTCAACACATTTATTCTGAATAATATCGCAATTATTATACAATTATGCTGGTGTTTTGTCTCATTAAATAAGTAGCTAATGGTAAATGATTGCAGTTTCGCGAGTGTAAGGTCGAGTATTATATTCCGGGTGTTAATCAAACTCGGATCAGGGACGATAAGTATTTTGTTTCCTGGGTTAGGAGATGTGATTATTTAAGATATTACATATTTTTTAATAAAATAGAAAATACGCATCATAAAAAATATAGTATATTATCCAGAATCCTTTCGGCTTTCATATTTTTAAATGTTAAGCTCTCACTTGGACTCTTGATAATAGTGACTCTAGGTACTATCAAGAGTTCGATGGCGAGGGTTAGTCTGGACTAACCCTCGCCATCGAACCATCAACCCGGACTAGGTTAACATGATGGACCCCAGGGTCCAGGGTTGGCGGATTTCATCTATGATATCAGGTTTCCTCATTATGTTTTTCTTCGCCGTGAAGTACATGGTAGAAGACGGAGTTCTTTTTTTTCATTAGTAGGCTTTGAAATTTTAAATAACAAAAAATATGATTTACAAATAACTTGATGTATCGGTAACTTCGATCCGGGATCCCGATTGATTAATTATTTTCCTATAATACTTTCTCCAACTGCGGTAGCAACCTTATACAATGTAAGGCTACTGCTAATGCCCTCTAGTGAAAAATACCGTAAACGTTTTCAGGTAGAAATAAATGATTAAATATTACAAATAACTTGGGATCAAAATTACAAAATATAAGGAGTAATATATAATTTATTAACATTATATAATTTATTTCAAATATTTTTACATTTTACATTCCACGGCATTAAAACTTACCAGGATTAGGTGTTTATTTAAAAATGTAAATAGTTACTTGTGGGCTGTGGGGTTCAGCTTAAATAACTTAATGATAAGTAACCCGAGACTATTTTTAGATCAATCTTCACAGCTTAATTAAACAATTACAAAATTTTACACAATATTTGGAACATCATTAATTTAATTAAAACTCATTAAAAGTTCAATGAACGCTCTTATCACTATTCGCATAAAACTTATCGAGTTACGGGCACGTTGTTATGTGTTTTCCAATTTTTGGAGGGAACTTTGGATTCTATAAGAAGTTAAATCTAAAAAATTATAAAGAAAATAAAGAATCCTGCTCATATACATCCTAGTATACGGCACGGGCATATTCAACTATCGAGTGTAACTTTGATTCAGAGGGATAAAGTATATTCCACCACGCTAGTGTTGTGCTCATATTAGTTAAGAAATAGTCAAATATTTTTGACGTAGCTTTTGATAGTATATCAACCTTTGTAAAAACGTCGCCACATTGATAAAATGTTTGAAAGTAACACTGCATGTTTCAAATTAAGTTTTAACAAATTTCCTTTGGTTGGAATTTTGATAATAACGGTATACCTATCCTATAAATGTAATTCGGTTGATTTTTTTTTATTTCAAGTCGAATTTCAGTAAATTCTAATACGATCGATTTATTTATATAAAGCTGTATTTTATCAAACTTTATTCTGAGTGATTCTGCATTTAAAACAGAATTTAATAAAGTCCTTTACGATGGATTTTCATAATAAAAATAATTTAAACAGATTCTTTTCAGTTATAATTTTGACATAGAGAGGAATTACAAGTATAACAATTTTGGTATTTTTATATAATTAGAACTTTAATAATTTTAAAATTATGAATTGTAAACATTATATTTAGGTAGGTAGTTGGAATTTTGCTATTAAGTCGAGTCTGCCACCCGCCCGTAATACGCGAGAGAACCATCGAGAAGTTTTAGCCGGTACCCCAGCGTGCGATTTTAATTAGGGACCCAGACCCTCGGTGAGGACAAATCTCTTTGCTGCTAGGTTGAAAGGCCGAAAACTCTGACATACACCTTCCGACATTTCTCCATGTAACCATAAGAGGAGCTTATGGGCTATAAGCCTCTAATTAAAATAAAACTGACTCACCAGCTATTTCTCGGTACTCGCGCCCGACGCGAGATGGCGCCATCATCATTGGTACGGAACCGAACAGACCGTTTGTGAAGCCCAATATGACTGAGAACATTATGGGGTACATCTGAAAATAAAAATGGATTATATTTTCTTTCGAGTTTTTATTATTTGAACTCGCAATAAGAGCTTATTGATTGTTAATTAAATATGACGTATAGAGATGGTATTATGTTATTACGGTATTTCTACGGTATGTAAGTCCGCCAACCCGCACTAGGCCAGCGTGGTGGACTATATGGCCTAACCACTCTCAATCGATTCTCTCGATTGTAGAGTAGGCCCGTGCCCTGCAGTGGGACGTATATGGGCTGATATAGATATAGATATAGATATAGATATAGATTATGTTATTATGGTATTATTTATTGATCAACTTTTATACGAAGTACTGAAAAAATATGCTTTACAGCTCGCGTCTAACCAACTGTGCCACGAAGGCGGATATCTTGCAAACTATCCGAAATAGGGATATACTGGTTTATGGACTAGTTCTGGGAAACCCAGTATAGACGTGTGGGATATAGTGCGTATAGTAGGATGGCACGTACGTCTCCGACGATGTGCGGCGCGTGGCGCGGCGCGGCGCACAGCAGCAGCAGCGGCACGAGCAGCAGGCGCAGGCCGCTCGCCATCAGCAGCTGGCTGCGGCTCCACTCGTACGGCCACGCCGCCGCGATCTACACATACATGTAATGTATGTACATACATAATATATACATAAACTTACGCCTTTATCCCCGAAGGGGTAGGCAGAGGCGCCACCAGGACACCCACATTTTGCCTTGTATGTTCCGTCCCACGATGTGATAGGGGGCGAGCCTATCGCCATATCAGGCAGAAATTCCTGACTCGGGGCTGATAATGAATAGAAAAATCCAATATCACATTACCCGACCCGGGACTCGAACCCGAGACCTTAGCTTTGTAACCGTACCGTAATGTTGGTACATACACAGGAGTTATTGCTATTTTTTTATTGCGATGAATGGCGAGACGACCATGCCATACTTACTCAGAGTAAGTAAAAGTTACTTAGTACTTCATGTTTATACCAATATTTTCCTGTAGGTTTTTAACGAGCAATAAGTCTTATGATCAATATTAGTTTTATAAAATTTGCTTGTGAATAATTTTAATAATACTAATATTTTATTTTAGCTATTGATTTATTTAATTGCAAAATAATTTTATCTTAGTACATACTGAGCGCAGTTATACAAATTATAGATTGAACTATTTTTATTTAAACTTTTATTCGCTTTTTAAACAAGAACAAAACAAAAATAATTATAAAAAATATCTGCATCACAGACCTAACAAAAATCCGAAAATGACTTACCTTGCCTATCAAATCAAAGAAGTTGAAAGCGGTCATCAGTACAATGGGCATCCAGGTTCCGAGGCGGCAGGACGGCACCTCCGACGCGATGCCGGGGTACAGGCTCAGAGTGGTGAAGTACACCAGGCCGATTGACACCATGTACGGGTAGATCGCACGCGCTACTGCCCATCTTGCTAGTACTCCGCCTGGAAGACAATTTTAATTACCGCATGATATAGACTTTGTGGAGATGACAGATATATGTATATAACAACAAGGAGCTAAAATACAAAATTTCATTGAAATAGCTGCAACGGTTTCGATTTTCCATATAAAATTTCAACCCTTATTTTAACCTCTTTATTATTAATTTTAAGAAAACAAAGTATGCAGATATTTTTCTTTTGAAATAAGTAACTAAAGTGCCATCCCTTATTTCCACACCTTCAAGTTTTTAATTCTTTAATTCATAAAAAATGTAGCCTAAGTCCTTCCTCGAGTTTTAATCTATCACTGTATCAAATTTCATTAAAATCAGTTCTGTGGTTTAGGCGTGAAAAGGTAGCAGACAGACAGACAGTTACTTAACATTTTTACTATTTAACATTTTTATTGCATTAGGGTCGAGTAGTGAAAAAAGGCGTCAATCCACTTACAATCTTTAAACAGAAGACTCTTGTAGGAATGAAACAGATTTTGTACAGGTTGGTTTAAAACAAGTTTTACCCTTAGTAATATGGGAGAGAGAGTTGATACGTGTATAACTGGAATTTTATATTTATAAACGTCGAACCTACATTTACATTTGAAAACCACAAACATACATGAAATCAACTACCCCTAGAACACAGCAGTTTTCAAAATGATCTTATCTCAAGAAATCATTGACTTACGTTTCAAAGCCTTCCAAGTGGTAGGTCGTTCAGGCGACTCGATGACGTCTTCGACTTTGTATGAGGGTCGCGGGGTGCGCAGCGCGGTGGGCGACGCGGCCGGCTCGCCCGCGGTGGGCGCTGTCGCGGCCGTGGGCGAGTACACCGGGTTGGAGAAACTGAACGTGTTGGTTTCGCCTTCTGTTCGAAATAATATTTTGGCAAATTAAGTAAGTAATAAATACATTCCACAGACACATACATAGTCCGGAACCCACATTAAAGTCGAGTCTTGTATAGTGAGTATTAGAAACTACGAAACTTTTCAATCTCACAAAATATGCTGTGTTTATTCTAATGGATCACGTGGGGCACTTTATTCTGCAAGAAATAATGGTTCATAAGTTAGCAAGAAAAAACTGAACTTTTTCCAGTACCGTTGGCTTGTAGTAATAAATGTATTTAGGTAACGTGGTTTTAGCACTCTCAGCATCTTAGGAAGCACTGCTAAAGTCCTTTATGTGAGATTACTGGGACGCCTTGAATAAGAAGCTTTCGACGCCCCTTATCTGCTAATGCAACATAGCCTAAAAACGAAGTTTTGACACCTCTGCATTTCTAGCGACAATGGAAAATATTGAGCAGAAATCAAAACCTTGTATTGGTACTGACCAAGAGATAGATACTGATCTATGGTCACTGGTCAGTATAAGACTCGATGGATAGAATTGAATATAAGTGAAGATCAAAAGAGAAAAAGAGTTTTGTCCATAAGCAATGTTGTGACTCACCTTGTCCGGTTGTAGATAGAACTGGGCTTTGCAATTTCAAAACACCAAAGCTTGCTTCACCCGCTTCATTCTCCATCTGTCAAAAAAGTATATGTGCTAGTAAATAGCTGGAATATACTAACTGCAATTAAATGTACAATAAAATAATCCTGTATTTAATCTTGAAACTTATTAAATAATTTCGATCTTCTAGAAGTTTTATTATTTTTCATAAAAAATTCGTTTGAAAAATACGTTTATTGTGAATTTTCTAAATAAAAATATAACTACGGTCTTCTTACGACTAAACCACTAAACATTTTTTTTTATTTTCTACATCCTATTTATACTCCACTACAGGCCACATTATATAGAAAAAATTAGTCTACATCTTCCCAATATCTTACCAGAGTAGCGTCATCATTGGGTGTCAGGTGCAGTTGTATGCGTCGTCTGAGCTGGCTCTCCCTTGTAAGTCGCAGGTAGTACTGTACAAAGGGATGGCGCATCATCACGTGGTGCAGTAGAGAGTGGCCGAGCAGCACCAGGATGGAAAACACGAAGAAAACAAACGTAGACCGTTGGGGTTGAGGGAACCCGTACTTAGTTATGATCCGGTCAAGGCACACCCAGAAACCTGCAGCGCCTGAAATAATGTTATTGCAATGTAGTTTTGTATGTAAATGCTAGTTACAATTGAATAGAAATTTGTTTGGAATTTAATAGTAAATATCTATGTGCCCACCATACAGAATATGTGCTGGCTAGTGGCGACTAATCATGATCTCATAACACTCGCCACAATGGCTATTTTTATAGTGGTGATAGAGAATTGTAAGCCGGAATTATGGGGCTACAAGATCAATCCACAACATCCAGTTTGTATCGGGCAGCAACAATATCATTGCGAGGACCAACGCCGTGCACTTTTCAACCCAACAATCAATGGTAAAGAGCCTATATTGGCGAAATCTTCCAATGTGATGCTCCAAATCCAAATGCCTCTCTATCTGAGAATATATCGCTCATGTGTTTTCTGTAGTTGAAAATTCAACACGTTAAAAAGAGATAACACAAAACTTACTCTCTCCCGCCATGACAGCTTGGGTGTATCTTGGCGGCAGGCAGCCAGTGAACCCGTAGTATGAAGCCTGCTGGACGGTGCAGCCGAACGCGATAAAGCCAATCGCCACCAAGTTGATGGTGTAGGAGACGTGCGGCGAGAACCCGTCCCAACCGATGTTGCATATTGTCACGAACAGCATTGTGCATAGAGTAAACAGTATGGCTGGAATTTATAAAAGGTGTTTACTTTGCAACTTTAGCGTAAATATTAAACGAGTCTTTTCGACCCAAATATTTTGATCTTTCTTGGTTCAGTGATAAAAAACAAAAAGTTGAAAAAATTATTTGATGCCAATATAGCACCTAGAGCAGATTAATTCTCGTGAAGGAGATGTTCTTTCTTATTTATCATTTATATGCATTTTTTTTTTCATGATTAATATCTCATTGTTACTAAACATTAACACCTGCTAATAGAGTAACTAGACAGAGGATATCTGTTTTGAATTTAAAATATGAACAAATGAATATACGCTTATAAAAAATAATGAAACATACCAAAAGTGATCCTAGTAGTATAATGGAAGAAGTAAATCAACAAATTGTTGACAACCACTGCAAAACACGCGGAGGATATGTAAACCGTTGTAATGTCGTACATTATTGATGTATTTGGGTAGTGCGTCTGGAAGTAGTCCACTGCCATTATGAAACTGAAAATCAACAAATAGAACATACATATAAGTAGTCACTTAAATCAGAATCACAAAAAAAAAAAGAATGTTTTAAATCTTTTTTATAGCTGGGTGTATTTATAAATACACCCAGTATTTATTTATTTATATTTATGACTCCAGGATTGTGTTATTTTAAGATGCAGACAAATTATAAAATACCAGCTATAAAAAAGATTTAAAACATTCTTGGCATTTAAAATTTTAATAATGAATTAAATTTGATATTTCCAGCTGTGAGATAAGATGAGCAAAACATATCTTTGCTTTTTAATGTGACATAATACGAAGAAATCTTTTTTTAGTAAATTTAATTCAGAATACCTGTTAAAGGGGAGCAGGAAAGCCGCTCCAGCGAGGAACAATGTCATGTAAACCGAGTTGTATCGGTCGGAGGGCGGAGCGCCCGATTCTGTCAGGGTAGAGAAGGGTTCGCCGCGGGCCGCGCGAATCGCGTCTATACGGGCATAACCCCTTCCCAGTGTCTCGTTCATCTTGATATTTCAAGGATTAGGCGAAGGGGTTCTCAATCCTTATTTATTAAAAAAAATCCTTTGTCATTTCCATGTCTGTATAGTTGCCTATAGCGTACCATGTTTGTATTGTATATTTATAAACGTATTTATAGTTATGTAATAAGGAGTTAATCACGACACATATTTCACTTTGTATGTCACAATGAATGTAATTAAAAAATAACTGTAATGTTAAATTTTTTCGTATTGCGAATTCTGATTTTTCACTTGTTCTTGTTTGGTCATCGAATGTTAACTGATCACTGTTTAATATGTTACATATTGTTTTTCTATTATAATTTTAATATGCGTATTTATATTCAATCAATATTCACATTTTGAACAACAAAAATAATTTTCGCCGGTACCTAATTCTTGACAGGGACTAGGTGAACTTCATACGCATGCGCGCCCCACATTGATTTTCAGCCTCGACTCAAACCTTTGTCCGAATTAAAAAAACCATAATTTTAATAATTTATTTCTTGTCAATGATAGAGTCCTCATTACATCCCGCAAATGTAAATAAGATGATAAGGACATTGCAATATCCATAATTCATTAAGGTCTCGTATTGATTAATGGGTACAAGCATATAACTCATATAAGTTCCTACTTATTGTGTCATAATGGAGTAATTTGTATAAAGTATATTAAATTGGGAAAAAGAGGCATTATTTATCTTATGGTTACTCATTGTATTTGCTATCATGACAATTTAATAAGGAGAGTTATTGCTCTAAGACCGCTCACCGGGCGTTTATAGATTTTTTAAATTCGCGGTTATAGAACTTAACGCTTCGAATATCATTATAAAACTAACTTAATTCATATTAATCATCGGTGTTGTTTAGAAGCCCCGAGAACAATTTTAAAAAATGACGACATTGATACCTTACGAGGGTTCCGTAATCAATAACCTTGTTCCTCTATTCCCCTCTGTCTGTACTCGGTTTAGCTCAAATAGTCTTAGTGCTAGACAGTAGACAAATGTAACTTGCTATGAATACATTATATCGAGGTAAAATAAAATCTTGAAAATAATTGGAGTAGACTATTTTTGTTGCGTTTTTTCAATGTTGTGGGATGCCGTTCGATATTTTTTTTTAAAAGAATCAAATATTCTTCTTGAAAAATTAGGAAATTAAAGTGATAGTTTTTAAGTTCGGAAAATTCGTATAGAAAATAACACACAAACATTGACAATCAAAACTATTTTATTTAAAATTGTTCAATCCAAATTACAAGTACCATAATGTTGGTCAGCATTCAGTTTTCTTGGTTCAAAAACAATTCTAAAGGGTTTGGCTGAGAGGGAGAGTCCATTCACTGGCTCTGTAGAAGGTAACGGTTCACCTTTAGGTATTTCAAGGTTGAATTTCTGCAGCAGATGAGTGACAAACATAAATAACTCAGCTCGGGCCAATCCTTCACCAATACACCGCCTCTTACCTGGAAACAAATGCAAATTAATTGTATTTATTGTAGGCAGTAAAAACTGACAGGAGCAGTGCACTCTAACGCGATTTCAAAGTCGCTTGGCGACTATCCGGAACCAGTTTCTGTCCTTAGCTTGATTTAAATGTATTTCTCCGAACTTTAGTAGGGTACTAATGTCCTCAATATTAGTGTACTATGTAAAGTTATAGTCGCGGACTCTTTTGAAATGATTAATAAATTGTAATATGTATTGGTTTAGGTTCTTCATTTATTAAAATATAAAAATCGCGTCGCGAATATTCGATGTGGTTTAATCACTGTCCTCATTTTGAATGACGATACATCCATACAACGGGTACGACCTATTATTGTGCCCCCCGGGGCTCAGTGTCGAGAAAGAAAAAACAAACAAATGTTATCATTCACTACCGTGGTCTGGAATCTTCACCTCACTGATGCAAATGCATCAAAAATTGCATTTTAGCAACATAGCAACGGCTTTCAGCCTTATGTTTAGGTACTTAATTATTTTATATCTTGAGTGCTATTTATTTGTGAAAACAATTTTATCGTGTTAAGATTTTAGGTTAAAGCGAAATGCATAATATAGCTGGATCATCATCACTGGATAGGCCGTTCCTAATAGTTCATTAAGGACATCTCGGGTGGAGTAATCATCGTGAAATGATAAATCACGTAATTTTTGTTTCCATCTAAACTACTGCTTTGAGAACATTTTATTTACCAATTCCAAAAGGGATGAGCCAATCATCTTGAATTAAATTGCCATCCTTGGTAAGGAAGCGTTCCGGTTTGAATTCATCAGCGTCTTTCCAACGACTCCCATTGTGAACATCGTATAGGGATAGTAAAATAAACGTGCCCTGAAAATAAAACAATGGAAGAACAGCGCATAAGAAAATAATATTCAACTCTGACCTAATTTACTAATTGGTTCTTCGTGATACAATTCAGTTACACAAATGCTATCAAACGATCATAGTAGATTATTGCAGGATCCCCTCTGCACAAGGGGAATTAATACCTACTATGCGAGAGGAAGTGCATTCATTGTATAGGATGATATAGCAATATGTACAACAATAATTGGTTTATTGCACAAGGCTATTTTTATATTGGTCGAAGCTCTACCAGGACTAATACAAAAATAACCACCCAACTCTGTTGTTCAGTGCTTGAACATTTGGTATCTTAAGTGAAGGATATGCAACATACATGTTTTATACTATAGTCGTAATATTCAAAAACCCAATAAAATTTAGATATGCATGAAAACTAGTACCAATTTAAGAATGATGTAGATATGTATAAAAACTAGTACCAATATAAGAATGATTTTTTACCTTCGGTATAATGTAGTTACCAAGTGGTGCGTCTTCTAAAGCCATATGTGGTATCCCCATAGCCGCTACACTAGATATTCGTAATGTTTCTAGAAGAACTGCCTCAGTATAAGTCATTCTATAAAACCAACATTAAGCTTTATTAGAGTATAAAATCAGATAGGTAATGGGAATTGGTATTCGTGTCTGCTTTAATATATTTGTAAGAATATGAAATTGAAGCTTTTATGTTATCCGCTCATTAATCCATAATTTGTTACTTCGACCTTCTACCACGAATTACGTTTATTCTTACGCTACTACAAAAAATAAACAAAATACATGAATATGCAAATTACTAACTACCAAGTCGGGTTACCAGTGTTGTCTTTATTGTAAGTTGGTTACTAAAGAAGGAGAATCAAATGAGAACCTCAAAGTATTTTCTTATGTTGTTTCAAATGCTTTGTAAAAATATTTGTAGTTTTTACCTATATTTGTAATGAGGACTTAAAAGCCCTTACATAAATTCTAAAGGATTCCATCAATATATCTATGCTTGTCGCACTATATTAATTGTTCGAACGTGTAAACATTTTCGATGTAAGATTTGATTTCACGCAAGTATCGACGATCTTAATTTATTGTCGCCTATTGTTAAACCAATAACAAAATCTAAAGCTTTATTCATAAATTATATTAATAAAACATAGTTTAAGCTATGATATCTTTAAACCTGAAGAATATCTTTATAAAGAATAAGAATCCTCCTTTCAACATTATCAATATTGTCTATCAATACTGCCTTCTAGATATAGGCCTTTATAAATGTACGTTAATTCTATTATTTTTATGGAGACCTGATATTTATTTTATTGGAATGATATTTAACGATCAACTATCGATTCTGCGGCAACCTGACCTTCCGCATTTTTGTAAACAAGTATTATGACAATATATTAAAATCTCGGTTCGCACCTCGTTCTGTCGCTGAGCGCGGGTGATCCGTGTTGGCCAATCACCCTATCGATTTCTTCGTGTAGTTTCTTTTGTACAGTTTCATTGCGAACAATGTGTAGAAGCATAAAAACGGCCGTGTTTGATACAGTCTCCATACCAGCTTCAAGTAAATCTAAGCAAACCACTTGAAGGTCTTCATACGTTACTAGTAAAAGAAAAATAAACTATTTTAATGGTAACGAAAATGGGCAGCGATCTTTACTTTTTGGCAATGTTTGTATAACAATGAAAACATCAGTCTTTAGCACTCTCATGCTGGATACATGTCTCCTGAATTGCTTAAGTACAATTGGTATTCTTTTCTCACCCATTCTCAGATAGACATATTGCGTAGATCTTCGCACCATCCAGCTTTAGCTCTTCCTATGCTACGGTTGCCGATCCACATTTTACACCTTTATTCTATAATACGCGTTCTCTAACAATATACACACTTGCCTTTAAATGGGAACAAACGCTCTCAGATCAGACAACAATTTGAAACAGTCCTTGTGGACACAATTATTGTCAAGCGTATTTCGTTACATGTAGGTTTTTTCCACTCTACTTGCCTTTTCGTTCGGTCGATCGATTTATCTCATATTATAATGTAATACTAGATCGCTTGTATAACCCGTTTAAATAGATATAATAGATCAGCTATCAGTCCATTAATTTACAAATTCATTGATAAAATTATGATAATTTTACAATTGTGTTCGATTTTATTTAAACGGATTTTAACAGGAACTGAGCGGCTCATAAATATGGTAATAGTTGCAGAGTCAGTTTTTACCTTATTTGGTTTTACTTTTTATGTACATATTTAGTAGAGGTCGGTAAGACTTTATCGATAAGATTTCCAAAAACATCTGCTTAAAAGGAATTTTTTATCAGATTTTAGTGCTCATACTAGCAAAAAACGAAGTAAAAAATGAAGGAAATCATGTGTTACTTCATATTCAAATAAAATATATAGCATCAGCAGCTATATAAATGTCATATTTCGAATTAATAAATGTTTTAAATAGTGTCAGCATTAATAAAAATAACTGAAAAAATCTCAAATAAATTGGTGAATATGTTTCTAAGATAGGTATTGTTTGAGGCAGAATTAATCGGCCTCAGGGCTAGTGTTGTTTTTGTAGATATTTGTTCAATAGTATTTAAACAAACATGTAACAAACAATACGTACGCGCTGGATCTTTGTTTTGAATCATTTCGATAAGACATGCGTCAATGACGTCTCTCGGGTTTTGTACGTCTAAATCTTGCTGGTGTTGTTTTATGGTTTCCTGTTGTCCACAAAAGTAAAAACTAACAATTAATTTACTTTTATTATAAGACTTTACTTTCCTACCGTTAATAATGTTAACTCTTATATGTATGGATGCTAACATGACGTAACTTAGACGATGGCAATCGCTCTACCTTTACAGCGATTGATGAAAAAATATGGAGTAGAAAAACACTAAGTAAAATCACTATTAGTCACCATAGAAAGGACCAACTATTTCTAACTATTATTTATGTAAAATACCACCATTTTCTGTTTCAATTAATTCTTATATCAAGGCTTCGGACAAAACATGTCCCCGAACTAAATAACAGCTTATCTGTTTATAACATTAGATATGAAGTTATTACGTTCTTGAACCGTTCACCCCGATTTTGCCACAATTTTACTTACCGCAAGAAATTCGTGGAGAGTGCGATGAATCGACTTCAACTCTGTATATCCGATATAGTTAGGAATTATATGTCTCCAAAAAGGCATAAAGTTTAACACTCCTCCACTCATGTCGACGGCTTTGAATAGTCGCGTGATTAGACTACATAATTTCTTTAAGCGTATGTCTTCTAAATCGTACCTAAAAGTAATTAGATTTAAAAATAGAATAATTCCTAATACTTTTTCTGAAATCATAAATCAGATAGATATTACGCTGGCAATTTCTTATCGGTGTACATCAGCTGTGAATCAGAATATTCTACATTTGATTTTTACATAGAATTCATGAATCATTTTACAACTCACAAAAATGATGTGTACGGGATTTAAATGTAAGTATTTGTTAACAACCCACGTGAAACAGACGACGGAAATTGCAAAATATTAAATCTGTTTTTTCCCTGAGACATAATAATACCTATCGTGACAAACCAACATTTATAACACAAAGCAGTTGAGCATTATTAATTGAAAGTAGATATTTTATTCCTTAATAATTTTATCGAACGAAATGTCAACTCCCTTATGTACTAGGGATGTAATAAGTCGATCAACGGGTTAGCCTAGCAAATTAAAAATAGTTGAAAATCAAGACAATATGTTCTTGTGAACGTCAAAATTGCAAGTTATAATCATAGTTACGATTATAGACCTTTCTCCAGCGACGAGTCTCCAAAGTATGTTTACGATAGTAATGTGGAACATCTCGTTAACCAGTATGGGTTGGCCAGCATCTCTCTCACGTAGCTTGACTAAAGCGCTGCACTCTTCAGCTATGTAACTATCGATTAACCTGGAGTTATACCCAAAATTCTTCAGGTATTTTAATACGAAGCGTCTGGTTTTATTCCAGATGACCCCATCCGAAAATACAATTCCTGTAAGTTGCATTTTTATCCATGTGTAGATTGCTAAGCAAATAAATCTTATGTAGTATTATTTTTTGTTTCAAACATCTTGTGAATAAATTATTCGCAGTAGAACATACTGTAGAGTAAGGGCTAAAACAACATCACTCTCATAATTAATTTGTACTCACCAAGTTTCTTCCCAAAGGATCTCATAGTATAGAAAAATCCATCAGGTCTTCCTTCAAACACATCTCTCAAAGATACTTCTTTAATCAAGTCCCTGCCTGAGACTACAACAACATTGACAAAACCTAGTCTCAGGCCAATCACATTGCCATACTTCTGGGCCCATGACTGCCACATAAAGTGGTGGCATTTAAACTTTTTTAGTTCCAAGAAAACTGTTATCAAGTTGCCTATAATTGGTAGTGAAACTGGACCTAAAATAACATATCAATAGTATGATTTGATGAGACCATCGAATTGAGTCCTTGGTGATAACTTTGAGAATGACTTTTATTTTGTAAAATTAATTTATGGTTTTAGATACTCGTATATTTTGTAGAGACGAGTTTTCTATTGAAGTCATAAAATAATTCTTAGACTTTAACTACTTTATACCTGGTGGATAGCGTGAAGTTCTTTTGAACCATCTTGGTATTAAATAAAAAAGTAAAAAAATACAAATAAGCACAAGTAAAACCATAGCCGGTGGTAACACACAAGAGACTACTACATTTGAAAGAACTAAGGTGATTTTTGAATATGCTTTGAAATTAGATAGAATCTCCTAAGATGAGATATCTACCCATGAATGGTATTTAAACTTCATTGTCATTCAAATTGTTATTGAAACCGAAGATTTGTAGATATGATTTGACGTCTGAAGGTAAAAAACATAATACAAAATAGTATGTAACAAAATATGTAATGACGAAATTGTATCTGTGTTTACGCAGCATTATTTTTCTTTGAAGAATCTTGTTTTTTTTACTAAAACATGATAAATAAATGAGCATCGTACGAGAAAGATAACAATTATTTGTCATTAGCTAGCTTCTAAATGTTTTTTTTGCAGAACTGCTTGCGATAACGCATAGCAGAGAAGCTGTAAAAATGAAACATCCTACCAGTAAACTGGTATAATTGGGTCACGTTAAATTGCATGTGTTGGTGTCGCGTCGCGAATTTGATATCACGTTGCTGAGTTGTTTTTTATGCTTCTGGAGTGGAGACTGAGTTTATAAGATGAAGGTTTTCTTAACGCTGAATGCAACAAGGATTCTTTGTAAAGTCTTCAGTGGCATTCTGCACCAACAGTATTCTATAAAATGTACTTACTTACTTCTTTTGGCGCTATAAGTGCGTCATTACAAGATTCATATTGTATTTTCATGGCTTTACTAATTTTGTAGATAAAAAGGAATGCCATGGGTGGCGAGAGATCGTGGACGGCAGCAGTGTGCTCGATTGTGGGGTATAGTGATTGTGGAGTGTGAGTGCACGACCGCGACGCGAAATCTTGAATAGGTCGCAGTAAACGGGCGTTTATCCAAGTTGAACTACTTAGGGTCCAATGTGATAATATTTATTATTGTTTCGTAACATTTTAGATCTTGAATTCGCAGTTTAGTGTATAACTGTCAATGTCGAACTAACCATTATTTCCTTACAACCTTTCCAAACATACTCTATGTGCACGTTACCACACAACGTTTTTAAAGGGTACGTTATAGTTTATCATTATATTATTTTTAAAAAAACATAAAGAAGAAACAATATAAAAGGAAGTTGTTGGTCTCAAGTTGAATCACATTGTCCCTATATTTACCGTAATATTAGGTAACGTTTCCAGCATTTCGAAAACATGAAGCGAATGTAGTATGATTGTGTACACACTTCAGATATAGATACACATATAATGAACCAAGTAAAGCGTATCGCATATTACGTAAGAACAATATAGTGTTATCGTCGCTCCTGGGGGCTGGACCAAAGATATAAAATTGTTGACCAAAACATCTAGAAATTGCTGATCGAATGAGAAATTTCGAGCAAACATTCTTAACATCATTTCTT
Source organism: Deilephila elpenor (assembly GCA_949752805.1). Lineage (NCBI taxonomy): Eukaryota > Metazoa > Arthropoda > Insecta > Lepidoptera > Sphingidae > Deilephila > Deilephila elpenor. Next base: position 6,726,838 of record OX457107.1, on the reverse strand, counting down.
ACTTTTCCATGGGGTCGGAAAGTTTTCGAGTGGAGGTCAAAGGGCAAGCGAAGAGTTGGACGTCCGCCTACAAGGTGGATAGATACACAAGGTAGATGGATACATGCCGCTTCCACCAGTTCGCTATGGAAATCTCTGGGGAAGACCTATGTCCGCCACTCACCAGTGGCCATCCTTTGGCCGAAGAGAGAGAGAGAGAGAGCTCTTTATTTCCTAGTTATTTGTGGAATTACAAACATGATTGATCTCTTGATTATTTAATTACCATGTAGGGCTATATTTTATTTGTTTATGAAGCGCAGATCATGTTCAATGTTCTCATTGCAATGCCGCACACAAAGGGCAAAAAAATATAATTATCTGCTGCTTCCATATCGATACCGGTTTATGTGTAGTTTGCTGTTACTGAACTTTATTAGGAAAATATGTGGACTGCCAAGTGATTTTTATGCAAAGTGAGATTTGTATACATTATATTTCTTTCTATTTCTAATAATTATAAAACATGTTTCTTATTTAATATAATGGATTTCAAAGGCCTCGGAAAAAGCCATGAAAACAGATTTGCACAATAGGAAATCTTTGTGCGTTCAGTTAATTAAACCTATTTTTAAACCTGCATTGTGCAAACATTATAAAAATAAATTCATATTAAAATTAACTAAATTATTAATATTTTTGTATTAACTTTATGAGATTATTCAAACTGTAAAAACGGACCAATGCCAGATAACAAAATATATACATGCGGTATATATTGTGTGTGATACAGAAATGTTAAAAAACAAATCCATGCATGAATAGTGATAAAAATTGCGTTACTCATAATTTGTAGCGAATTAATAATATCCTCATATCAATAAGAGAGCTGAGCGAAAAGCAATCGTACGATTTATGATAAATATCTTCTCGGCGTCGATTTGATGAAGCTATAAAACGAACACAAACCCCCGGTCATAATCATTACATTCTCGGACCTCGCAGACTGAACACTATCAAAAGTTTTATATTTTCACAAACAAGTGCAGTGATGGCGCCAATAAACGCGAATGATATTAATGGAAGCAAGGCTTACGTGCCTGCGAAGAAAGCTCTGCCAGAAGTCGAAACAGAAAGCGTCAATGGAAATGGAAAGTGCAAAGGGTAAGTAAAAATATTTATTTAACAAATATGAATACTATATCAAATGAGACATGTTCTGCAAATTGTGATGCAATATCAATTAGGGTGGCATCAGTTCAAAGATACGTTACACACCGGATGTTTTGTACCCAATAAGTTCTTGATTAAACTGCACATCTGTATGACTATCATTGCATTTTACAGTTCATTGATTGAGCGATATAGTATAAGGATAAATAAAATAATAAATAATAATATCAGCAAATCAGAACAGATGTTCGTCCTTGATTTCTGAACTTGTGACATCGCGTTCAATTGATCAATTTATTTAAACGAATAGGACATTAAAATCACTAGAATGTTCGCTGCAATTTCTTTTAAAGCTGTTTACTACCTAAGAACGTAGAATACAGGTCTAATTATTTCAACTAAAGTAATGAATGTAATAAATGTATGGATTTAGTGATATGATGGCCTTCAATTGTTTCAACAATAATAATTTTTAGTAAACTAATTATTCAGGAGAAAAGAAATAAATCCCAAATAACATGATGAAATAATTTGCGAGTGCCTTTGAGAATTTAGTTTTGCGTTTTCATTAAAAAATGTCACGTGCACCATACATATTATATCTATATCAGCCCATATACGTCCCACTGCAGGACACGGGCCTACTCTACAATCGAGAGAATCGATTGAGAGTGGTTAGGCCATATACTCCACCACGCTGGCCTAGTGCGGGTTGGCGGACTTACATACCGTAGAAATTCTTTAAAATCGCTACGGTATGCAGGTTTCCTCACGATGTTTTCCTTCACCGTTAAAGTTACCATACATATTATAGGCATGTTTTAATAATGTACAATGAAAACAAAATAATGAGTACGCCGGAGTACGTGAACTACATGTGTCACACAAACATCAACAATGAATTGGTTGAATTAGGTTAATCTTGTGGTCGCAAGTGGAAAATTCCAAGATAATAGGTATAGTCCCCTCAATTTTTTATTTATATTTTGGATTTAAGTTCTAAATTATTCTACTATCATTCGTTTAAATTGTGAAAATAGCATATTATGCTAAAACTATTTGCTCATATCATAAAGCTATGAGCAATAAACTCCTTTCGATAGGTTTTCAAGCCTCAACCACCAAATCGATCGTCAAGAATGTTAGCACAAGGGATAACTTTAACTAATATCCTGGAAATGTACAGAGAGTACTCTTCACTTAAATTAAACTTCTATTATTGTGCTACTATTGCTGTGAAACAATACATCAATACATTATTATTTTGGAAGGGTCCACTAAGAACAGATTACGTAAAAGTTTTATCCGGAATTAAGTTTTCCATAGATGATAAGTTTCATGTAATTTTATTTAATGTAATTTCTATTTATAGTTGTATCTTGTGTGTTAAGAATAAATAACTCAATAATTTTCGTTAGAGTTTTAAAAGTAGCAATGATGCACCATGTCTCTTCACTCTTTATATCTTTTTGTCTCTACCCCTTTTCATTTCTTTATTTTCAGTCTTTCTTCGTAAGTACCTAAATCATTTTTCACTGTCAATATATTACGAGGACGAGTCGTGAAGGAAGGAAAGGATATGGTATAAAGCTTGTATAAAACGAGATAGGAAGCGATGAAACTAGATGAGACGTAAAGTTTGTATAGAAAACGTGAACTCAGCCTTCAACTCAGCGTAAAAATCTCTATACAAGGTCGCGTGAGGATATTAACTACTGTAACTAGGCAGAGACGGACCGGACAAATAATTTTATGTAAATCTAATAAACAAGAAAAACAAAACTATAAATTACTTATATATAAATAAACATATATTGTGCTTTGCTCTAACTTTATGATTCTTTTCAAGGCAATTGTAAATTTTCATCCATAAGTTGAAATTTAAAAAAAACATTAAGTATACTACTTTTTATACATAACATTTAAATTTTTAATTTTAATTTGGGGCGTGGATTTTTCATTTTTAAAGCCGGACTTTCTTATATCCCAGGAATATGAGCCTACCTCTAATAACATGCACGGTATATAGTACATCCCTTTTTTTACTGTTGTACTGTAAAAAACGGATGTTTTTTTAACTTAGTTTTCCCTATATACCTATCTTAACAGTTTTCTTTACCCAGTATCTGCATGCGATGCAAATATTAATTAGTAAAAATATCGACTCAACAACATTCTGCATGGAACGCCAATTGTAACCTCTGTGCTAATCGTTCGTCTAGACTAGCCACACTATTTAAAATATTATGTTGGCATACGTATTTTCTATGATAACCCAAACTCATCCCAGCTGTTTGCGAGTTAGGTCGAAAGCTGATTCGAGATACTGATGTAACATAAAATGTTGGCGTTCCTGTTTTTTTTCGTATTTCATGTCAGTGTATTATGAGTTGCAGTTACTACCATCATAAGCAAAACATTGCAATATTTTTTTCGCACGAACTCAAATAACCTTGTGATAAAAATATATAGTTATCTCACATTATTTAAAAGCTACAAACGAATGCCCATTATGTAGGTATGTACCTATAATTCCACCTGTTTCATATAATTTCCTCAAAAAATAAAACATAACCAAGGCCTTGCGCAATAGGAGCAATTTAAGTACTTATTTTGTTTTGGATACAAGGAACCACTAATTAATAATAGATTTATTACTTTTAAGCGAATTTTTAATCGGCAAAAAATAGAATAAAATGATTGCCTCAATGCCTAGGATGCAGTCATAATGTACCCAATTGCCTCCACTTGGCGCTTGTTGATCAATAAGTGTTCGATATATTAGAAACTAAAAATATGTCGATCAAAGTAACTATTTCCAAATAATTTTAGTCGTAAATTGTTGATCAATGTCAATAAGATCACCCAGAACACTGGATCAGACAAATGCAATGCAATAGGCGGCTGTTTACTAGCCGTAACCGGACACCGCTGACACGTTTCCTATATGTTCCCCGTGTAATAAAGAATTCACTTGTGCAGTCATAAATATTTTCAGCTGACTGCGTACAAGTTTAATTAGATTATTAAATTATGCATAATTTACTCGTCGATGTTTCTAGTACACATTTCGCTATTTAGTATGAACTTTATTTCCATAATTGAATAATTTAATATTCTCAAAATCCTGTTTTTATACGAGAGTTAATCTGCTCTTCGTTCGCGTACAATTAATCGGGCAGTACTATTAATAGTGTGTAGAAGTGCTTACTTTACGTTTTTCCATTCGACTAATCTAATCACGAACTGTTATTGTAGACGGCATAGTGCATTATAGTATTTCGTTAAGGAAATATGTGTTATATTAAATTCAAAAATACCAAACTTTGGAATAATAATATTGTGCAATACACCGTTTAAAATGTTTTTCATTGACTTGTGTAATAAGAGTTATTATCTGTGTTGTAAAAACCGTAATTTAGCAGTTAATATTCGTCAATGACTTACCTACTTTGTTTATGTACCATATACATTATGAGCGTGAAGATAAAATAACTGATTTACGAATACTCTCCATTAATGACTGGGTTTTTTACACCAAAATAAATTAGTGTAGTTTATATTATTGTGTCATTCATATTGGTTGTCGATAATGGAATTATTTCTAAATGTGTTCCCGACGAAACTTGACAAGTATCTGTGCGTATAGTTTTTATTCAATCCAAATACGAAATAAAACATGAAACTAATTGTATACTAATTGTATTTTTCATATAATTCGTATTTTTTCATAAATTTTATGTTCACATAATTTTTTACTTTTACGATTATTTTATTTTTTGATTTAATTTTGTTTTCGTCTTTTTTAATTATTAATTTACATTAGGCGTTATTAACCATTATTTTTTTTTGTTTCAATTTTTCATAATTTTTTCTATTGTTTTTCTTCATTATTGTTTACCTTCTACAGTTATTTTTTGTGTCCGTGTATGGAGTTGTTTTTTCTGTTAAGCTAATTTGTCATCACTCATAATTGTTATGTTTACCAGCAAAAATACATGTATATAGTACAATATTTATGTTCTGTATAATTGTAAGCATAATGTTAGTGTTGCTTAATAATAAAATAAAAATAAAAAAATAAAAAGTATTTTTTTATTTCAGTTATTCGTATGAAACGTTGCTGGAAACTGCCAACTTTCTCCTGTCGCGCATCTCGATCCAGCCACGAATAGGCATCATATGCGGCTCTGGGATGGGTTCGTATTGGAATGAGGGTATATATTAAATTGCACTATTTAATTTTTTTATGCAATATATATTTATATGTTAGTATCATATGTAACTACATAAATTAATTCAAGATAATATACAAATATTAACATAAAATTTAATATTTTTTTGCACATTTAATTTTATTGCTATTGTAGATGTAAAACACGATAATAAATACTAGTTTTGATATCCAGGTTCGTTGGCTGAAAATATACAAGACGCGGAATGCATTCCATACGAAGACATTCCCAATTTTCCCGTGAGTACGGTAGAAGGGCATCATGGAAGACTGGTCTTTGGTAAAATCGAGGGCGCGCCAGTTGTAGCTATGCAAGGACGGTTCCATTACTACGAAGGATATCCTCTTTGGAAGGTAAGATTTTAAATTGATAACTAGTTAGGAACTTTCAAATATTCATTAAAACTAAAGAATATTTAGAACATGCGCCTACTTACATGAAAAATATTATAGTAATTACTGTATTGAATTTATTTGATGTCACACCAAAAGATGTATCTTAGACGAAAGAGTAAAATTTGTTGTATTTACTAACATAGTTTTGAATACAAATCATGTTACCTAAATTCTAATAAATGGTCATTGCGTGTGAATTGCAACTACTTGACGATCTAAATAGGCGTGAAATCACAAAGTCAATATTGTTGACTAGACAAACCCTTACGGATTTCCTTTGTAATAGCCTATCAAATAAATAAACAAAACTTAGTGGAAGGAAAATTCATTTTTAAATTACTTTCCTAAGGTATCATAAACTGAGGTCTAAAATTGTGTTTTTATTCTTTTAATTTGTTTTTTTTTACGTTTCTGATTTTCTGATACTTCTCCTAAGACCAGTAAGCACTTATAGCATAGAACAATAACTATCAACAGCGTGTACAAAAAATCTCGAGCTATACAAACAGCATTCAACTATTTTTAAGGATTTGCTTAGCATACCCAACCGTGCCCTTTCTATTAAACCATTCTATTGCCATGCACATCACTAACAAATACATCACCGAAGATTAAGAATTGTTGTTCATTTTAAATAGATGAAAAATTATTGTAAATAAAGTCAATCGCGTACATTATGGCTGATGCAAACAGCTTCGACCCCCAGCGGCGAGGTTATCTTTATCTACGAGCGTTACAATGGAGGGTAAAGGACGCGTTAAGATATTGCGGATAAATACCGCTACGTAAATACCCGTTCTATTATATCATATACTTGCACACTACTCTGGAATTTTCTACAGTCTATAATTAATCAGCCATTAATAGTAATCGATAATTAGCTGTTAAATGATTAACGTGTGTAGTTGATTTTATGAAGATGCGCATTTATAATCAAATAGTAACAGCAAACATAAAAAATCCAGTTTTGTATAGTTCCGTAATGTGTAATTAAAATATATTAATTTATTAACCTAATTTTATTGCACAACGTTGAATACACCGCGAATATTCGGTACACCGATTTGTTTATCTCAAATGACGTAACAATATGAAATCGACCTCAGCACATCAAAGGTTAATAAAATATAAATTTATTATTGTACTCAATCCACTAATTGTTTATTTCAGTGCTGCCTTCCAGTGCGAGTGATGAAATTGATTGGAGTAAAAACATTAATCGCCACGAACGCGGCCGGTGGATTGAACCCGAGTTACAAAATTGGCGATTTGATGATCGTCAAGGATCACATCAACATGATGGGTTTTGCCGGCAACAACCCACTGCACGGGCCTAATGACGAGAGGTTCGGCCCACGCTTCCCTCCCATGAACAAGGCTTACAACTACGAACACAGAAAGATTGCGAAAGAGGTACGTACGTACTGCCCAATCAACAATGCAACTTGTAAACATTATTTAATTTGCTCAAATTATTTGCGCGTTTTCCTTTACTATCGGTATTTTTGTTGAAAAAAGCGAACAACGCAATATTGACATTACCATGTATAGAGCAAGGTTATCTAGGGTCGATATGCAATTTACAATTTGTAAGATGGCAGACAGCAGAATAACTTACGCTAGGTGCCTGTAGCTGCTAAGATGGCAAATGTTCAACTTCCTGTTCGCCTTGGCGAGCTATGCCAATCGTAAAAAAATTGTGCATTTTCAAAAAAAAGTATATGCAATGTTCTTAAGTGATTTCATAATAATTTATCGGATGTTTATTTTCCTGCCTAAGTTGAGTGCCCCATAATTGGCAACGGACAAACCTGTTTTCAAATTACTGTCGCCGCCGTCCTATTCTGCCTTCCATCATGTTGGATCTAGGCGGCTAACCGAGACAAGTTTGCCTTTGGCATGTTATTGCGTACGGATTTACTCACTCATTATTGGCGATATTTGGTTCGTGACAATTCTTTCAACAAAGTACATATAGGTATATTTCTAAATATAAATAAAATTCCATAAAACTTGTACGTTGAAATATGGTTAAAATTAAAATCACAAAGCCAGAGAATATACATATATCTTTGCCTTCACCCTTACTTTCAATCCTTTTGCTTTAAAAACTATATTTAGTACTTTTAGTACATATAGTTAAAAAAGTATTCTGTATTTTGTTTTGGAGTAATATATAGCAATTTTAAATGTTTTAGGTGGCTAAAGAGCTAAACATCGAAAACATAGTTCGAGAGGGCGTGTACACGTGTTTGGGCGGACCCAACTTTGAGACGGTAGCTGAACTGAACATGTTGAAGATGGTTGGTGTGGATGCAGTAGGCATGTCTACTGTTCATGAGGTAATTATATTGCTTATTTTTTTAAGTAATAGAGTTAATTTGGAAACGTAAAGTGTACACATACATATAAGATAAAAACACTCTGCAATGGTCACATGTTGCTTAGAGGTGCTAAGTTATATGTTCCTTATAGGCTATAAACCATTTTTAATCCATGCAAAAAAGAACTACGTCTCGGTGTATTTGGTATATCAACGATTTTACACATCGTTGGATTAAAATTTACTTACCAATATACTAGTATGAATTAGTCAAATAAATTAATACAACCAACAGTCTTGATCTTGTGTCGAAAGTACGAGAACTTTTCGGTTTCACAAACACATCCAGACCTTGGGGAATTATTGTGCATCGCAAAGACATGTTGTTGTTGTGATATAAATCTGAACAAATGGAAATAAGGCCTAGTTTTCTTTAGCTTCTGTAATCATTTTTCGAAAGCAGTAGCTTACTCGTTGCTGCGCGTACGAACAATACCATCACAACTTATATGGAACCCATTTCTTAGTTCACGATAAGGACGACGTTTAATCGATATGTGTATTTTTTCAGGTGATCACCGCCCGCCATTGTGACATGCAAGTCTTTGGCTTATCGCTCATCACAAACGAGTGTGTCACAAGCTACAGCCAAGATTCGGAGGCGAACCACGAGGAAGTTTTAGACGTGGGGCGCATGCGCCAAGATATACTGCGCAAGTTCGTGTCGAGGCTCGTCAACAGATTCTCACAAATAGAACCACACACACCGTGAAATATCTCATTAACCCAAGAAACGATTTGTACAGTTTATTTACTATATTTATATAATTTAAAATCTCAAAAATTCTCAACGGTATGTAGGATCTAAATTCGAATGTTAAACTTTATGAACATAATTTTGCTTTAGGCTTAAGGGCATAGGTATATGTTATAATGTAAATGATTTTTTTATTTAATTTTTATTATTGTATTATATAAATAAGATAGTGTAATGCACTGATTATTCCTATCTGGATGCTTATATATTTTAAGGTATATAAGTTAAGTTATTTTTTCTTTTACGGTGTGTTGAGTTTGTAAGGCAATATTGAATCAATTGTTTTATAATTCCTATTGTATAGTGATACACATTACTGTTGTGAAACTAGGGTATAAAATTACGCAATGGATTAAATCCAGTCCCGATATGTGAAGAGATTATAAAATACCAAAACAACATACCAATACATGTCAATAAATTAATATATACTAAAATACTATATGGGGTGCAATCAGGACCTCTTTACTTCTTAGTTGTGAAAGATATAAATAAAATAAATACACATATTATCTTAATAATTTATATTTATGTCTTAGATTCTTAACAACAATAAAAAATGTAACCATAACAGATTAAAAATCATAATTTACATAAACGAAGTACATTATTGTTATTTAGCGATGCAATGTTTTGCGAACAATAAATTTTAAAATCACGTGAAAATTGTTTATTAATTAATTCATTCCTACTTACCTACAACGCAGTCTATTTGAGTGGATGCTCTTTTGGAAAGAGGTGAGCGAATTCCCTACAAGCGTCTTGAATTGCTGGATATTGATATTTGAAGCCATACTCCAGAACTCTTTTTGGAACGACATATTGCCCTTTCGTCATTATCATGGCTCTCTCTTCATTCAGTAAAAAGTTCAAAATCGCTTCTGGTACCGGGAAAAATGCAGGACGTTGCAGCGCCGATGCGAATGACTGAAATTAGTACATTTGATTTGTTAACATAATATAATTTCCTATAAAAAAACCTTAGGGAAAGTGGTGGACTTTCCATGGCTAAAATAATGCAGCTATTAAATATCGTTGATAACGTAAATCGTGGTGGCCTTGTGTCCGAATTCATAAATATCAGCCATCACCTTGTATAAGGTCAACTTAGGAAAATGAATAACAAACAAAAATAATATAACCAATAGTGGCATACATACTGCTGACCCCACACTAAGATACAAGATTCCTGCTGTGGGTTTAGAAACTTTCAGAGACTATTGGGTCTCACTAACACCAGACCCGAAATACATGCGGATCACAGTTCACACTATCATTAGTATTAGGGCGGGGATCGAACCCGCGGCTTCTCGTTTTTGACCAGTGTCTTATCCGACTGCGCCACGGAGGTTGTTAAGATAAAGGGCCCATAGTCTATTGTAGAAGGTCAAAAAAGAATTATTTCATGCAAGTAAAATAATTGAAATAACTTTTTACTTTGCCTTCTGTCATACCGCTGTAATGCCCAAAAATACGAATTGAGAATTGTTGAGAGTACTGTTACAAGTATATCGTCTTAAATTTGGAATTTAGTATTTGGCATTTACTTTTTCTAAACATAGGAAAGCACATATTGCGAGATTTAGCACTACCTGTCATAGACGGAATTTCTATTTGCCCCTAACAACCATTGAAATTCATGTAAAAATTCAGCAAAATTAGGATTGCATCTAATTTCAGTTGCCCTCTGCATTTGTACGTGCGTCTAAAAAATGTTTTTACAGTGTATAGCAGCACAAATCCATTTTTATTTATATATTTACCTTAGTGAATTCTTCGTTCGTGATAATTTGCGGCGCGACACCATTTAATATTCCTTTAACATTCTCGTTGTCTATGGCAAAATGTATTAGTCGTGTAAGGTCCTCAATGTGAATCCAAGGCAGGTACTGTTTACCGGACCCGATGCGACCACCGACTCCGAAGTAAAATGGCAAGAACATGTTTTTTATCATGCCGCCCCACCGGCCTAGCACAGCTCCAGAGCGAATTATTACCTGAAATTGAACAACATTTTTGTTTACTTTATTTAATAGGTATTATAGCATTATACAGACTCATACTGTAAACATTACACATGTATCATCATTAAAATCATAGAATTGAAAATGAGTCTTACATTAGTTGAGTGCACTGTAATTCTTATTTTAACACCATCAGTGACTTTATCTTAGTTCCGCTTTTCAAGAAGGGAATTAAATAACTGTATGATGTGTCATTATGCAACATGCATGTCCAAATTAATATACAAAGTTATATGATCTTAAATAAATATTATAAGCTCTAAAGCATATGCCTGGGGCACCGTGCCAATAGGCAGCCTGTACATCTAGTTCCACCCCTGTCTATATTTAATTAAATATAGGAGCAATATAGACACCAGACTACAAGAGGAGCAGAAGTGTTAACTTTATTTGTTCATGAACAAAACAAGAGCTTCATACTCAAGTGTGCTATAGGCTCCAACACTGATGAATAATTACTCTGAAAAAGACCAGCTGAATACTACACAAGTAAAGAGTTTGACACTGTATCAAATACCTTTTGTATCTAAGAATAGGTTTCTTATCAACTAAAATTTGCTCTCTCTCTTATCTTTATTTGTATTCAACTTCAAAGAAACAGAATTATTTTTTATGTACAATCTTATAAAATAACTTTTCTTTGCTTTTATTGGTAGGTAACACTACTATTGGTTTTGATAGCATATTATAAGTGTTTTCATGTTATATTTTAAGTCATGTTATTTGATTTTTATATGTATAATGTTTAGAATTTAATACTTTAGAATTTAATTATTAATGTTATTCTTCTCAGGAACACAATATATTCCACTGCTGAACATTAACATCAATGAATTTAAATGAACTGATCAAAATATTAAATTAACTTACAAGTCTAACTGGAGGATCCACATGAGCAGCCTTTTCCCATTCAACAACCAGCCTAGAGAAGAAATCATGGCCTGTTGTGGGACTGGATTCATCATATTTATTAAATTCTGAAGGTTCATAGGCTCCCACTCCAGTAATTACTATGAATACTTTTGCCTTCTCCTGGGTTTTATTAATGGCCTTAGCCAAAGACTTTGTTGTATAAATGCGTGAATTCTGAACATTCTGCTTGAATCTGAAATAAAAAAAAATGCAGGTTTAAGCGTAGACCCAATTCCCTGAACTGGGAAAAATTTGTAGCTATTCGTAATCTCTGCAACAAGTTATGTAGGAATGCTCAACGCCGATATGTCCATAAATCTGTAGAAAATGGTGATCCAGCTAAGGTTTGGAAGTTTCTTCAATCTATGGGAGTTGGAAAACCACGTCCCGATGTAAGCCTTCATAAATTAAACATTGATTTATTAAACTCATACTTTTCAGCTATTCCCTGTTTTGATAGGGCTACTAAAGATAAAACTATTAATGATCTTTCTTCCATTCCAACCCCAAACTATTCTCAATTCGTCTTTAGTCAATTCTCTGATTGTGATGTTAAAAAGAGCATTTTATCGATTTCCTCCGATGCGGTTGGTAATGACTGTATAGGCCGGAATATGGTACTACCTATCCTTGACGAAATTCTTCCTATTCTATGTCACATCCTTAATTTTTCGATCTCCTATTCTGTCTTCCCATCCTTGTGGAAGGCTGCAGAAGTCGTTCCTCTTCCCAAAAAACCTAATCCCGTATCCTTTTCTGAATATCGGCCCATTTCTATTTTACCGTTCCTCTCCAAAGTCCTTGAAATCCTTATCCATCATCAGCTTTGCACCTTTCTTACGAATAACAATCTCCTTAATCCCTTTCAATCCGGATTTCGTCCTGGTCACAGTACTACCACTGCATTGGTTCATATAACAGACGACATTAGATCTGCCATGGAGAGCGGGAAGCTAACGGTACTAGCCTTGCTAGACTTTAGCAATGCGTTCAACACTGTAGATTATGATGTCCTGTTAAGCACACTTCGCTCTATTAACATATCTCCAACGGTAATTGACTGGTTTCATAGTTACCTGACTGGTCGCCGGCAGCGTATACGCATTGAAGGTGCAGTTTCTGCTTGGTGTGATACTTTTGCTGGCGTTCCTCAGGGCGGCGTTTTATCTCCTTTACTCTTCGCATTGTTCATTAACTCTATCTCCCATCAACTTATTTCTTCCTATCACTTGTATGCAGACGATTTACAAATTTATTATCACGCTCCGGTGGACAGGGTGACGGAGGCTATTGTATCAATTAATAAAGACCTTTCACGAATAAATGAGTGGAGTAGGACGCACGGGCTCACAGTAAATCCAGCTAAAACTCAGGTCATTGTTGTTGGCAGCTCCAGGATGGTTTCTCAGTTGAATGTGAATCAAATACCCCAGGTCACATTTAATGGCTGTGTTATCCCCTTTTGTGATAACGTAAAAAACTTGGGGGTATTCATTGATAGTAACTTATCCTGGGGTCCCCAATTGCAACAACTTAGTCGTAAATTGTTTGCTGCAGCGGGGTCCTTGCGAAGATTGCGAAATTTTCTACCTATTCCTACGAAAATTGCACTCGTCCAGTCTCTTCTTTTTCCTATTCTTGATTATGCTGATGCTAGCTACCTTGATCTCACCGAAGCCCAATTTGAAAAGCTTGAGCGACTTCAAAATTTCTGCATTCGGTTCATATTTGGACTTAGAAAATATGACCACGTCTCTGAATATCGAACTAAATTCAAGTGGCTATCAATACGTCTTCGTCGGAATACTCGTATCCTTTCACTCCTCTATTGTATATTATTTCATCCCACGGCTCCATCTTATCTTAAGCACCGTTTCCATTTCTTGCGTGATACCCATGCACGATCTCTGAGGTCTTCAGAGAGTTTGATTTTGTAGATTCCGAAGCATAGCACAACATTCGTAGACAAATCTTTTACTGTCTATGCTGCTCGCCTATGGAATGAACTGCCTATGTCTATAAGACTTGCAAAATCACTGCCTATTTTTAAGAGACTAGTCAGAACGCATTATTTATCACAACAGTAACTTAATAATATATTATAGAATATATATTTTTTTTTTTCTGTATTATTATTATGTACTCATTTTATTTCTGCTTTTTTTTCCCCTTTACATATTTGGTTATTTATATATTTGTATAATTTATATTGTATTTGTAGTGTATAATATTGTATTTTGTTTAGTATATGTAATATGGTTATATATGTATATAGCATTTATTTATATTTATTTATTTGTTGTACATGGTACTCGTTCATTCCTTTTTATTATACTACCTTCGGTTTCCTTCTCCTGTTCATTCCAGTCCATCCAAAGGTTGTCTGGAAGAGATCGCCGTGAGCGATAAGACTGCCGTTTGTACTCATATTTAGATTTAAGTTCCATTTATATGTTATTCTTATGTTTTGTGTACAATAAAGAATTATAAATAAAAAAAAAATTAAAAAAAAAATGCATTTTATTATGCCTCAATATAATGTCCAGTAAATACATACATACACCCAACAGTCACATACATAGTCCTGACCCCACACTAAGATCGAGTCTTGTGTCGTGGGTATCAGAAGCTACAAGAGACTTTTCGGTCTCACAAACAGCCAGACCCGAAACAAATACTTGTGGATCACACAAATATTTGTTTCGGTGCGGGGATCGAACCCGCGGCCTCTCGTTTCACAGGCGGCGTCAAACCAACTGCGCCACGGAGGCTGTCAGTACTCACAAACTTTGTTAATTTTTGTCATTATTTATCTACAGCTTGATTATAATACTACAATCTACCAAAATCTTACTTAAATATGATAAGATTGTGTAGGTACTAAGTAACAAGCTATGTAAGTATGTTTTTCCTTCCCTTATGTCCATCCCATGGTAGTCAGTAAGAGATTGCTTGAGCGATACAACCACCATTTGTATTTTAATAATAAATATTTGTTTAGTTATTAAGATTTATTTTGTGTACAAATAAGAATTAAATAAATAATAAATAACAATCATGATATTAAATGGCATGTTTTTTTTATATAATAAATATGATCAAGAATTCAAACCTTGTTTTTAGGTCAGGACAACAGCTGTTTAAAATCCTGTTTAGTTAAAAATTGCAAAGAAAATATGTAAAATACACACCCCGGTGTCCAGGATTTTGTAAAGTCCATAAACTGCTGTCCTGCACAATTGACAACAGCACAAGTTTTCTTTGGAAGCCCAGATACTTCAAGGGTAGACCAAGAGATGTTGCTGGCACCTGGCATGCGGGCCACATTTATGACATCATATCCACTGGCTAACAAACGATCTCCTAAATGTCTTCCTATGAAACCAGTTCCTCCTCCTACAAAACGACAAAATCTTGAAATATTTTGATCATGTACAGAAATTTATATCAAAATAAAATATTCTACAACAGTATACATAGTTTGTACATGATAACGAAGTTTCATAATTATTTGATATATTTTTTTAAAAAGTAGGAATATACAAAAATAAATTTTAACTAACCAATAACAACTCTTCGCGCTGCCATTATTTTGGTGATTATATAATATGTACCACTAAAATAGGTATACTTATTTTGTAATATTTTAAAGTGGCTCTAAATCATCAAATAAATAGTTAATGAAAATTTTTATGAGTAGAAAATAATTCCAATAATTGTAGAATTTCCACTAATTTTCAAAAAAATAATACTAACTGACAACTTGTCAGTGTTGCAATTACCCTAAAAATACCTGTGGAAAATTAGCATTTAGCCGTTGAATGTTGCCGAAATAAAACTCTATTATTCAGACCCCTGCGGCCCTGTTTCTTTATTTATTAAATCAAGCTTTTGTGGTTAGGCCGATGAGCACTTACCCATTTTAGAAAATATTTAAAACTGAGAAAAACTTTTCAGGGCTATTTTTTGGAACGAAGTTCCTTATTTTATTCAGTAGTGCGCTAATTAAAAAAGATAATCATCGAGTAAGATATTGCAAAAAAGTAATTCGATAACCGATTCACTATAGTATCGATTTTCAATCTTTGAAAATATTATTTATAAATGATTATAATCACAGACTAAGGAGTAAATTAAAATTACAGATTTCTAAAAAAATTCTATCGCATCGATAAATAACATCACCAAATGCACATCACTATTGTTGTCATTTATTGTCAACATGAGTGCCGACAATCAGAAATTATTGGAATCTCGATTTTTATGTATTCAAAAAGTAGTATTTGATAATTCTTAAATATTTTTTGTACGAGTTATTGAATTCTTTCTCAATGTAATTATGATACCACTTTACGTTAAAGACGGCATTGCCTATGTGTGGAATTCTGATGGTTAGACAAAATAAATTAAAGAATAAATAGTGTTTTAAGTTGATTGTTCTTATAGATCATTATTTTGTTTCAGACTGGTATACTCTTCGTACCCAGCATAGAATTTGTGGCTCGTTAATTGGTTCTGTTCCTTCCTTTCCGAGACAAAATGACTTTTTAGGTAATTTGTGGTTGATTTGTTCGTAGTTTTTTTAATAATTAGATACAGGCTACTATTTTCTTACATTTTAGGTTTACCTATGGCCTTGTTATCTGAGGAAGCTACACTTTTGGTGGAGAAAGGGTTCTGTGAATTATATGAACTACCTAATATTAATGATGTACCTGCAGATGAAGAAAAGGAAACAATAAAAAATCTTGAACATAAGTAAGTTTATTTAAATAAGCTTAATTTGCTTTAAGCTATTGATAGTGGTATTGAGCGTATATATCTATGATATACTGAAGAAAAATCATAACTACTGGAAAACACTGTCATAGTATTACTTATTGCTATATTTTTCATGCATAATGTATGTAATTTATAAACCTACTTACCTACTTTTTAATTTTCCACAATGTTATGTTTTCAGAGTACTTGTTGAACAAACAGAATCACTGAGAAGGAGAAAAATTGAACAGCTGTCACAAAAAATTGACATCATTGTTGCTGGAAAAAAACAAAAACTACTTGCTAAAGGAATCACTGGTAAAAACTAAAAAATAGTTATAAAAGAATCTTCAAATTAAAATAGAATACTTCATCTCTAGGACAAAATATTGTATTATTTTGTTATTAGTTATTAGTTCTTTATTAAAAGGAACTAATTGTACTATTTTCAGTCTATATTGGTCCAATGTCGGGTCTCTCTGAATGAGACTTCGGCTAAGCATACATAGTTAATTATTCCAATGGTTGAGGGATTGAAGCAATAAACATTTTTTTAAATGATTGTGGGGATATGTATTATACTGTTTTGTTAAAAGAAGTCAAATGACAAGTTTATACTTTATTTTTTGGATTCCATAATTTTGTATTGCATTTGAGTGGTTCTAAAATAATTAATAGATCATTATTTCTTTAATTTATCAGATACAAGCAGTATTAATAAACAAGCATTACTAGAAGATGAAATAAACAAATTACCAAAATTGGCCCCAGCATATGCATTGGTACATTTGCCCACTGAACATTTCATGAACACAGGTAATTAAGATTTGTGCATACTTAAATAATGATCCTTATTATACAGGTTAAATAATATTCATAATAAAACAATCGGAAGTCTTAATTTATCTATATAATTGGTTAACCTATTCCATATTTATGCATATTGTGCTATTTTATTTAATTAAATAGTTTACTCATTTAGTGTAAGGCTATTATTTCATTCAGAATATTACCATACATTTATTTGAATATACTAAATGAATACCTATGAAGGACTTGAGTGTGTGGCTGCAAGGAATAAGCTTTTGAGCTGTTAGTACATTGGGGTAACACCATAAAAGTAGTGTGTAGTGGTAAGAACATAAATGTATTTATCATATAAGAGTTCACATTAATTCCTATTCCATCCTTGTATTACAGTGTTACTCCAACACCCTAATGTTAAAGTAGAATATTATAAAATATCCAGTTTTAATGCATAATATTTAACATGTTTACAGAAAAGAAGAAAGTAGACATAACAGTATTGCGACCCTGTGTTTTAGAAGGTGCAAATGAAACTAAATATGCTATATTCAAGAATTTATGGGAAAAGGGTTATTATATTACACATGGTTCTAAATTTGGATCAGATTATCTGCTTTATCCAGGTAAACTTTTCTGTTTCGATAGGAATAAGTAGTGTTGATTATTCTTAATTTCGGAAATCCTTGTTTCTACATTTTTAGATTCAATTTCATTTATTAATTAATGCATGGTTATAATATGTACCTACTGGTATTTTATTTATGATATTATTGCATTAATTTTGTTTAATTTGCTCTCTAATTTCAGGAGATCCTGTGAAGTTTCATGCTACATATATGGTCAGATGCATATGTAACAATGTCACGTTTCTGCCTACAAATCTAGTAGCTTTTGGTAGGTTGTCAGTGACAGTTAACAAATTAGCGGTTCTTGCATATTGTAATTCATATGGAAAAATTGAATATCAAACACTTCAATGGCATGACAGTGTTAATGTATAAAAATCAAAATAAAGATGAATGTAAATCACAAGTCTTGTAATTTTTTAATATTTTAATATGTTTTAATAATATATTTTTTATTACGATAACTTCATTACAAATAATTTTACATAATATGTTGTATATTGCATATTCATTCCTGATCAGTTAGTGTTTTTATGACTGATGGACTGACTGCTTGCTGTCAGCCTTATATAGAAAATTATGATATTTTTTTGGTAATGTTTGTAGCTTTTCCATATTAGTACAAATTCAACACATTATTTAACAATTAATTGCTGTAGATTGCGTTGATAACGGAAAGTATATTTAGTTATTATCCGTCTAAAACATGTTTGAGCTAAATACGATAGCAATAAACCACTTTTTTAATCAACTTTTTTAAATAATTCGAATACAACCTATCAAATATCAGCCAATAGGAGGGCAGAAAAAGATAACCCAGCGCACAGATTATATAGGGCGCGTTCCATTTGGCGTTCACGGCGCTCAAAACACTCATTTCGCCGTTCCATTTGACGATCACGATCGTCGTGGTCGCGGTGAAAACGTCATTGATGACGTCATTACATACGCTCACGACGACCCATGTCAAGAGGTGGGTCGTGGTGCGCGTTGAGAAAATTGGCGGGATTTTGAAACGTCAAAACAAGAAAAATGACAACAGAGAAAATTACGTTATATGATACGGAGAGGGATATTTTTGTTACTTCGAACGTAAATCAATTAATTGTTCCACTAAAATGCAGTAGGTATAAAATTGTGTTTTTTCAACATCAATCAATTTATTTAATTTTATTATTGTTTATCACAGAATACAAGACGGTAAAACTTTAATGTTTTACCGTCAAGATTTAACCCATAATGCAACCTAACTCTTTATAGCTTTTTTAAAATAGATAATTGTTACTTAAACGCTCAAAATGCCCCATAACCCGTTCCACTTGGGTTTGCGATCGTAACGTTCACGAGCAAATGGAACGGTAAATATCGCAGTCGTGAGCGTGGCCCTTGCGATCGTCAAGTGGAACGCACTGATAGTGGTCCAGCGCAACACCACCATTATTATCTACGTTTTCGAAGTAAACAATCAGCGCTTCCTCTTTATTATACAAACTATAAGATCAATGTATGCCTTGTTTCCATTAATTAAAAATAAAACAGTGGTTTATTTCATTAAAGTTGATATTACACAGACTACTGCGATATGAAAATATAATGTTACTTTTTTGTAAAAAATTATACCTAAGTAAATTGTAACTAACTCAGCCTAGTAAAGTCGTATTAATAAATGCGTATTTTATCGCTATTTTCGTTAAATACTTAGTAAATTATAAATATACCTACCATTTAGCAAGACATCAAGACAACCAGAACGTTATACTATGTTTGTTGCCCCTTTATTTCGATACAGACTCTAGCTATACTAAGTTCAGTCTATGCAGCCCAGCGCCATACCTCTTTAGGCAATTTTAGTGTATTTTTAAAGTTAATACCACCGGAAGTATAAGTTCGGGTAATGCATGAACATTTTGAAAAAATTGACAATCAAATTGTATCGTGTGGAATAGTGTAGTCTCTTGTTTAATAGTCTGTGGTGTAGTCTATCTCTTTCATCCATGTCATTATCATGCTAAAAATATCAAGTTTTTATTTTCATATTCATGTGTTCTGAATTTCTGTCAATTATCGGATCATATATCGTTTTTTACAATTTTAAGGTTCTTGTTATTTAATTTAGATTACACTACACTTCTATTTCAGCATGGATGACCCAGAACTCGACAAGATTAGACAACAACGTCTTGCCCAGATGCAAGCTCAACATGGGGTTAGTATGATTCATATTATTGAGGTTACCTGCACTGCACTAGATTATGCAGTAATTTGTTATTTTTATATGTTTTTCAGGGGACTGGAGAGCCAAACAATGCTAAAGCGCAAGAGG
Source organism: Deilephila elpenor (assembly GCA_949752805.1). Lineage (NCBI taxonomy): Eukaryota > Metazoa > Arthropoda > Insecta > Lepidoptera > Sphingidae > Deilephila > Deilephila elpenor. Next base: position 6,706,463 of record OX457107.1, on the reverse strand, counting down.
AAAGGATGCAAGCTATGGAAGAAGCCAAGCACTCCATACTTACACAAGCTCTTAGTCAAGACGCCCGAGCCAGATGTAAATATATTTCTATAAATAATTTAGTTTATGCCACTTAATAACATTTTCTGTTTTAAAATAGACTCCAATAAGTTAAAATATTTTATTATGAATCATAAAAAAGTGCTGATAATAAATATATTTCAATTTAATAGGTAATTATATTGTTTCAGTGAATACAATTAAGTTAAGCAGACCAGAAAAAGGTGCTATGGTGGAAAACATGATCTGCAGAATGGCCCAGATGGGCCAAGTTCGCAATAAGATAACAGAACAAGAATTAATTCAGCTTTTAGAGTCGGTCAATCAACAGTTGCCCAAGACTACAAGTACTGTCAAATTTGACAGAAGGAGAGCTGCACTTGATTCAGATGATGATGATTTGTTAGCAGACTGATTAATACTTTACTTAATAATTTCTTAAAACAATGCCTTAATATTAAAAAAGATATTTATAAGGAAGAAAACTGTTTTCATTATTATTTATGGCTTTTCTTTTTCTTTGAACTATATTTTGTAATTTAACTGACCATCGCATGAGCTCAAGGTGTACCTTACAGTGAGAATATTTAAATTTTGCTTTGTATTTTACTCACAGAAATGAACTGAAATAAAAAAGTAATGCAATGAACACTATATTTTATTTTTATAACTTACATACTTTGATTAATTTGGATAACACTTTGTAGGTTTATGCAACATGCAAGCCACAGAGTATTTACATTTTATATAGGTACAGAGGTGCAAGCCCATATATGCTATATTGAAAATCTATGAGGTTTAAATGATCAGATTAGGCAATACAAGCAGATCTCTGACTTAAAAATATGATTCTTGGATTTTTTTATTTTATAATATCATCAGACAGGTCCTTGATTATGGAACAATTTAATATTAGAGGATTTAGATTTTTTAAATTCATGGTACATTTTCGCTATTTACATGCAATACATAATTCTTCGCCAACAATTATTTGCACCCTAATAGCTTTGGAGTAGGGGCGCTGTAGAGTGAACACCAAGGGAGCCAGTAATGAAGTGAAGTCTAGGTATTTTTCATATTTTGCCATCGGGTTTGGACGGAAGATTAGGGGCGCCTTAGAAATCTCGACCAGGATACCAAAACTGGTGAAACCGGCGCCGACTCTAAAGTAATAGATACAAAATTATTTACCGACAAAATTATTTTAAATGAGATCCATGGTTTACACGCGTAGGTATGAGATACCATTTTTAACCATCCTCCGTAAACTGTAGTTTATTGTTTGCTACTGGTAAATGCTTGTGAATGCTTTGCACCTGTCTACTTTAAATAGATGTTCAAATATTATATAATAACAGGAACCTTTTTATGTACCTACCTACCTATTAATATATCTCAATATAATAACAACGTTCTAAATGGTTTCATTTTATTTATCTTCCATTTAAATTTAATTAGCACTTTTTACACTCGTACTTGCAAGGTATTATTTAAAGACAAGTACTTAGTTATTTTTCTTTACAAGATAAGTAGGTACCTCCATACATAAAGTTTGGACCTATATAGTAGGTATTTTGTATCTTTGTTTTCACTTCACCCGTGTTATCAATATCTACGTGTACTTCAAGGTCCCTTGCCCAGCTTTTGCTTTGGGAATTTGGATAGTGCTCAGGGTCTACGACTCTGCCATCGATATTTTATCATCACAAAGTGTATCCGTTGCGTAGTCTCTTAATAATAGTTAATCTACATGTCCAATCCGTCTCAACAGTTTTTATACAATTTTCGTCACTACATCCGTTTTCACTCCACAAAGTTTTGTGGCACAAACTACAATGACATTTCATTTTCGAACCCTGCACAACACAGATTGAAATCGTACAAATGCCTTAAGGCTGTTGCTTGTTAGCTCTACCTCTTTAATGTTACCCTCGCGCTTCTTTTGTCATATCCAATTTTGACTACCATTAAACTAACTAACGTAAGTGTTGATACTAACGCTTATCCATAGATAGCTAGGCATGACTTTTGGGAACTTCCCGATACCTTGCCTGTAGGTAAAGCGCTTCTTTAACTCTTAATAGGGCAGCAAACAGCGTTAACGTAATCCTTCAGTATTACTGCCAAGCATTTCATCAAGAACATTAACATGCAACCATTTGCATGAATGCTATTACTTGTTCTGCTCCTTGGCTAGGTACTTATCGTAATTTTATTTTGTCATTCCTTCATGTTATACCGAAGATTTGGTGAAGTAAATTAAAGATGAGTTCCCCCATTAGTAGGCTTTAAGGAACATGAATGTATTTAAGCAGTCAAACATAAATTAAAATATAATATTTTAATTGTTTTGTGCAAAAGTGTGGTATTTTATACTTATCTACAATAGGCATTACCACGCACGTCATATACGCACATCAGGTTTTTAATTCACAAATTGTCACAATCAGTGCTACCATCTTAGCTAATTTCCGAGTAGGTAATAATACAGATATATCACTTAATTGATCGCACTAAATATAATTATCAATAATCACTTTATCGTAAGTAATGCGAGGAGATATATTGAGAATTAGTTCAGAATCTTTTGTAGTGCGTCTATTGCTTTCACGAACATAATGTTGAAAATAGCGCTATTAGCGCTTTGTGTTTGTGGAAGCCTAGCTTCTACCGACACCAGAAACTCACTAAATGCAGAACAAATCAAGGAACTGTTTGGTGATTCTGGTGCCCGGTATTCTAACGATATTATTGAAGATTCTCAGCTAAATTTGGTAAGTATTCGGATCAATAAACTTTAATCTGCACTGCTATAATCAAGTAGCCTTATTAAAACACATTTCACAAGAATAATTAATATTCATCCCTGAAGATTGATCACCAATGGTAGAGCTACGGTATGGTTAGTCATACACAGAAAGTGTCGGCATGAAGCGTTTTATTATACTTTACAATATTGGTGTGGAGATTTTTCCAGTTATGAAGATTTCTGGCTTGGAAAAGTTACTAGTAGTGACGAATTGTGAGTTGGAATAGTAGTGGGTTCATTTTTCTATGACAAAGTGCTATGTACCATTCTTATCATTCATATTGATTTGTGAACTAACTATAGCGGCAAGTTATTGCTTCCAAAAACCTATTTGAATTGATAATAAAATATTGAATTGGTAAGCGGTTTCTTCTTTAATTATAAAAGCAGATGAATGCGAGCTGCGAGGTTTGAGGTTCATTATTTTTACGAAAGAAAGTAACCCTTTAGAAAACCAAATGAAATCGGCCATTTCAAGATCTCTTTTAGGAATAAATCATCCATCCATCCATCCATCAGCCAAAGGACGTCCACTGCTGAACATAGGCCTCTCCCAAAGATTTCCACAGTGACCTGTTGGAGGCAGCCTGCATCCAGCGACGTCCCGCCACCTTTACCAGGTCGTCTGACCATCTTGTGGGTGGACGTCCTACGCTGCGCTTTCCGCTACGTGGCCTCCATTCGAGAACTTGCAATAAATAAATAATTATAAATATTTAAAATTGTCGCCTGGGCCCAAATAGGTATAAGGATCCTGCAAAGATGGATATTTGTGTAAATAGCAAATAGAAACTTGTCTATTTTGGTATTAGAACTATCGTTGGTCCCATGTTTTTGTTATTTGATACATTGTGCTATAATGAATTATCCTAAATTTCAGCCTGAATTGGTGAAGAAATATGGATATCCTGTCCAAGTTCACGATGTTACTACATCAGATGGATACATATTGCAAATGCATCGGATCCCTCATGGTCGGGACGCAAACAACACAAGGGACCCCAATAAACCAGTAGTGTTTTTGATGCATGGTTTGGTCAGTTCCTCCGCCGACTGGGTATTAATGGGACCTGGAGCCGGATTCGGTGGGTATTTTGTTGTTTATCTATAGGGGAAACCGGAGACGGAAGAAACATATGAATTTGTGAAATAAAAATGATGTGCTGTATAGATGGACTTTAGTCAATCCAAAATCATAAAGAAAATAAATAAGACCTAAAAATTTCCAGAAATATTTATTTTGCTAATTGAAAATTTTAATGATTCTGTTTATGATCATTTGGGTAGTATAAGACTTAAAGACAAATTAAAAATCAATATTTCGGTATAAATAAAAGCAATTTATGTTTAACAACCAATCCTAGGGGTAGGGATGATTGTTACAACTTCCACAGTTTTTATTTGGACATTTTTCTCAAAATTTGTAATAGCAGTTGCAGGTCAGTGAGATTTTACAAGAAAATGGAACTTTCGTCCCTGGTCTCCCCTGCTCTCGTGATCTTATCGAAGTAATGGTGATTGGCTTTTCCGTCCATATTTGCAATAAATTAAATATCTTGATATTGAAGATTTGTTTAATAATAGTAGTTGAATGAACGTTAATTTTTTTGTAGGTTACATCCTTGCTGAAGCAGGTTACGATGTTTGGATGGGAAATGCACGAGGCAACCGTTACTCTCGCCGACACGTCAGGCTAAATCCCGATGCTATTATAAATGCTGAATTCTGGAGATTTTCTTGGGATGAGATCGGCAATATTGATGTGCCTACAATGATCGATTACATACTTGAAATAACTGGAAAGTCAAGACTACATTACATAGGACACTCCCAAGGCACGACTGCGTTCTTCGTAATGACTTCTCTCAGGCCGGAGTACAATGACAAGATTATTGCCATGCACGCATTAGCTCCTGTAGCTTATATGGCTCACAATAGAAATCCACTTCTTCTTTATATTTCTCCTTATGCAAATCAAATTGAGGTAATTAAAAAATTAAAATTAAAAATAAAAATTAAAATTAAAATTAAAATCTACATTAAAAGAAAATATTACAGAAAAAAACATTAAATCTAAATTAAAACTGTACTTTATTCACCATCAAATAACACCAACTGGTACTTAATGTGTCTTCCACTTGTGCTCACTTACCCAGCTCTTGTCACCTACGTAATCGGATTGTTAACCTGACAGGCACTTGTACAAATGCCTTGCGTCGACTTGTTGTAGATAGTTAGCATTATGACAAACCTTTGTGGTTTATAAATTTATAAATTTGGTTTATAAATGCTAAAATACCTACTGAATTTATTATACTTCTTTTTTGTAACCATGATAAATAAATAAAAAAAAAAAAAAAAAGTAATTACTTCCAAGTAAATTTCATTTACTGGTGGTAGGTCTCTTATGTTATGTGAGAGGCTGCCTGGGTAGGTACCACCACAATGTCTATTCCTCCCGCCAAACAGCAGTATCAATGCACTGTTGTGTTGTTTGACGGACATTGTAGCTAGAGAAACTACTGGACATATTGAGATTTGTAATAATTACTGGTGTTGTTTGATTTTCTACTATACGTGAGCGGTCGTGTCGCTTACCATCATGCGAATAGAATGCTCGTCTCGCTATTCATCATTAAAAAAATAATAAATAAGCATTGAGAAACTGAGAATTATAGATTTGTTTCTTACTTTTTAGATAGTAACCACATTACTGGGTGTTGGTGAAATTGGGTCAAATGGGCCGATAATGGGATGGGCTGGCCAAAATCTATGCAAAGACGAGTCTGCGGTCCAAGCTGTTTGTAGCAATCTTCTGTTCCTTATTGGAGGATGGAATGTTGAACAACTTAACACGGTAAGTTGTTTGTAATTAGGATTATAATTGTATATATTGACTATTGTGTTTAACAGTTGGTAACAATTGTTATAACAGTTGCTTTCCTTTGTATTTTGATACAAGTGTTTTATTAAGTAATTTGATTGCAGACCATGTTGCCTGTTATTTTTGGCCACACGCCTGCGGGATCTTCCGTTCGTCAGTTCGCCCACTACGGCCAAGGAATCGAGGGTAAAGAATTTCGTCGGTATGACCATGGCAGTGTATTAGCGAATATGAGAGTCTATCGTAGTATTAGACCTCCCAGGTACGATCTATCCAAAATTACTACGCCAGTATTCCTTCACTACTCTTACAATGATCCTCTGGCGAAGGTACCGGATGTTGATAGATTGTTCAGAGAACTTGGTAGACCAATTGGTAAATTCCTTGTACCATTGCCACGTTTCAATCACATCGACTTTTTATGGGCCATTGACGCGAAAGAGTTGATATACGACAGAGTTATTAACTTGATGAGAGCTGTGGACAGAGAATAAAAAATGACCAAATATGTGTTTTTTTGACTTTTTACAATATAAAGTATTATGAAAAACATTTTTGTTTTATTCCCACTTTTTGTATAATCACGAACCGGCGGTTTGAAAATGGTTTTATAACTTGTTCTAGTAACTTATTTTTTTATGAGATTATCACCTACCTACTTATGCTTACTTATTATTCCTATTATCGGCACCTAGAAATGAAATGAAATGAAATGAAATTCGTTTATTGGTCACGTAGGCAATTAAAGAGCTCTTATGACAAGTCAATACACATAGTAATATTGTATAGTACTTATTTTCTATTTACAAGATTGAACGTAGACGTATGAAACTGTTGTATCTAATTTACCTATCTATCTATATCTATATCAGCCCATATACGTCCGACTGCAGGGCACGGGCCTACTCTACAATCGAGAGAATCGATAAAGAGTGGTTAGGCCATATAGTCCACCACGCTGGCCTAGTGCGGGTTGGCGGACTTACATACCGTAGAAATTAATTATGATAATATTAATTAGAATTATGTAATTTACCTATGTAAGTGTTAAGCCCATCCATAAGGTGGACGAACGACCTGGTTAAGGTCGCAGGAAGTCAGTGGATGCAGGCCGCTTCCACCAGGTCTATGTGGAGATTCATGTGGGAGGTCGATGTTCAGCAATGGACTTCCAGCGGCTGAAGAAAGAGAGAGGGAGAAGTGTTAAGTGAATGAACTGACACTTCATCGTCAGTTTAGTTCCGTCCAAGAATAGTATTGAGAACTTGGGGAGGTCTTTCTTCAGTAGCGGACTTCCTGTGACTTAAGAGAGAGTGTCGTCTGGAGCGAAACGATAACAACTATCTCTAACCAGCTGATATATGTAAATATACCGGCCTGTTTGATGGTGATACCGCAGTGCAGCTGCAGCATGGCTCTATCAGTCGGAAGTGTGGCTCTATCATTTGAAAGATTCATGATTTTTTAGACAAGTATAACATAATTTTTCGAAATTGAATTTCTGTTCCCGTTGGCTTCAGATTCAGATATGTACATGGTAAAGTGAATACGGGATACAACATTTTCGCCATTCTTTAAAGTTTCAAGCAACAGAGGCGCGTTAGATTTTAATGTGTTTTTTACCGACCCCTGCTCAAGTACATGTACATTTTGATTGTTTCGCACGCGATGGTAAAGTTGCAGTAAACAGGAACGCAAATCAAGGACATCATTAAATATTATTACTGACAAATAAATCACCGCTTATCTTGTATATTTTAGTGTATGTGTTCCTATCTAGGAACGATATACTAATAGAACGGATCTATTTAATTTTTTCCGAGATAAGATAATATTTTACGCACAAATACATAATTTCGGTGGGTAATAATCCAGATTCTAGTACGATAGTGTTGCGGTATCTATTATGTAAAAGCTACTAAATGCCCCGATATCTATTTACGAACTTATATTAATTTATTTACAATATTGTAGTAAACGTTATTGGTTGTGATTTATAATAAATATGTACTTGTATTTAAATAAATAAACTTTAATATACACAGTCAGGTCATAAGTATTGTCACACAGTAAAAACTTTTCTTTTAGAAAGCTGGCCACAAAAAAGTTTATTGAATTCGAATTTCGAATTGTTCATGAAAATAAAAATGTGTACTTTTTAGAATTTTACTCATTTTTAAATATGGAGTGGACGCTTAAAGAAGAACGTGTTGCAGTTATTGCGTTGCATCGTTGCGGTTACGCGCCAATTCAAATTTTTGACATACTGAAAAATTTGAATATAACCAAAAGATTCGTTTATCGTACCATCAAACGATACAATGAAGACTCTAGTGTAGATGACAGGTCAAGAAGTGGTCGCCCTCGGTCTGTTAGGACTCCAGCAGGGATAAAAGCTGTGAAGGCGCGAATTCAAAGAAATCCCAAACGTAAGCAGAAACTGTTGGCCCTTCAGATGGGGTTAAGCAGAACCACGGTGAAAAGGGTGTTAAATGAAGACTTAGGGCTTCGGACATATCGAAGAAAAACAGGACATCGTTTGAATGCTCGTCTAATGGACCTGAGACTGAAGAGATGCCGATGGGCTTTATTGAAGCGGTACGCGGGAAAAAAATATTGGGAAATTCTTTTTTCGGATGTAAAAAATTTTACCGTAGAAGAGAGCTACAACATACAAAATGATAAAATGTACGCACACAGTAGTGAAGAAGCGAGCAACCGTATTCCGCGTGTCCAACGAGGTCATTTTCCATCCTCGCTCATGGTATGATTGGGAGTTTCTTATTGGAGCTTAACAGAGGTACATTTTTGTGAGAAAGGTGTAAAAACGAATGCAGTTGTGTATCAAAATACAGTCCTGACGAATCTTATGGCACCTGTTTCTCATACCATGTTCAATAGCAGGCACTGGGTATTACAAGATTCGGCGTCAGCTCATAGAGCGAAGAGCACACAAGACTGGCTGGCGGCGCGTGAAATCGACTTCATCCGGCACGAAGACTGGCCCTCCTCCAGTCCAGATTTGAATCCGTTAGATTACAAGATATGGCAACACTTGGAGAAAAAGGCGTGCTCAAAGCCTCATCCCAATTAGAAGTCACTCAAGACATTCTGGATTAAGGCAGCCGCCGACTGGGTGCGCAGATTGAAGGCCTATATTCAAAATCACGGAGGTCATTTTGAATAAACTTTAGTGTCATAAAAATCTATGTTTTGTTAAGTTCATTTTGGTATATAAATGGTTACATAATTAATAAACTTGTTTCAATTATTTTATATTAAACATGTGACAGAATTTATGACCTAACTAGTTATATTTATGTTTCTTTTTAAATGTAGCTGTTTTGGTTTAATTTGGTAGTATTTAAGCTTATCTAAGCAGCATTGGAAAACGCCAATTAAAATAATAAATTATAGACATCACTGGTCACAATGCTAGGAAGTGTTGGTCAAAGTAGATTTATTTGAATTTTTACTAGAATAGCTGTTTCTAGAAAAGTATCAGGGAGTAAACTATAATTTTGCTATGCCGTCATAGTTTGGTTTATCCCCCGTTACCGATTCATCGTCTAGTTATGGGACAGTGCGTCGCTCGTAAGGACTATATACAGGATATAGTCCTTACGAGCGACGCACTCAGCCCAGAGCCGCGGGCTAATGCTCTTCGGGATAAAAATACCTACTAGACTAGCCTAATAATAGGTCATCAGAAAAGCTCTAATTGGACATTAATATATTTGATAGAAAAAAGAACAAAACCAAAACATCAGTATGGAAAAGAAAATACTAATTAATTTTTTTCTTGGCTAACTGATAATGAGAAGGATGTGCTTCCTTTTCTGGGCTTAGCTTCTCAAAAAAGGGCTCCAGTTAGGCTCAATCGACGCGATCGCATCGACACACGGTGTCCGACCCCTGGGACAATGCTGCGAGCGAAGCTCCAGGACGTCGCGACGCACAGTTTGGGAAGCCCTGCTGCAAGGCTTATCTTTGCGAGTATAAAGTTGATAATGATAACACAGATAAGGGTCAATCTCCAAATCGGGCGTATTCGTGTGATCGCTCTGGTGCCTTTCAGTTATTGATATTTAATGGTAATTATGTATCTCATTAAAAAGAATGATATTCAAATAGCACATTTTTACTATTGGCCTTCAATTTACACATATAGTTATTGAAATATTTAAGTTCAAAAAAATTCGCGACCAGAGCAATCATAATTGGTGCCAGAGCAATCATAATTGGTGCCAGAGCAATCATAAATGGTGAAATCAGTGAAACAAAATATAAATATATTGATAAAATATTATTTATTTAGCCGTTTTATTTATTCAGTCTTACAAATTAAAAAAAACGAAATATTTTATATAACATAATTGCTAAACTAACAAATTAACTTAAAAATTAAAATATCAACTTTTGGCTTAGTTTCATTTATTTGGACTTCATTAAATCAGTTCTAGGTTAATGAGACAAAATTAAAAACCTTTTGAAATCAACTTTTAATACCTGCAGTCTTTTATAGTTATAAAATGACTTAGATTCATTATAATTTAATTTAAAGTATTAAATATTAGTTTCTTAGATTTACGCGAATGTTACACATTGAAATAAAACTATTTTTACGGATTTTATCGCGATTTGGTTTAATTTTTACATTTTTTAACTTCCCGACGTTTCGATTACTTTACAGCTTTCGTGGTCACGGGGCGGACTGAGGTATTAGTCATCCGCTCTGTGACTGTCACAGTAGTTTAATTGTGACAGTCACAGAGCGGATGACTAATACCTCAGTCCGCCCCGTGACCACGAAAGCTGTAAAGTAATCGAAACGTCGGGAAGTTAAAAAATGTAAAAATTAAACCAAATCGCGATAAAATCCGTAAAAATAGTTTTATTTCAATATTAAATATTAGTTTTTAAAAAGTATTTAAAGAAAACTAAGGTTTATAAAAAACAAAATTAAATTCTTAAAAATAAACATTTTATAAAAAAAAAAAGTCTTTTCTAGATTATCTAAGAGATTTGTAATAATCACATTTTCCTAAACTATATATTTACAGACTATATAGACTGCCTCGGTGGCGTAGTTGTATTACGGTACGGTTACAAAGCTGAGGTCTCGGGTTCGAGTCCCGGGTCGGGCAAAGTGATATTGGATTTTTCTATTCATTATCAGCCCGGAGTCAGGAATTTGTGCCCGATATGGCGATAGGCTCGCCCCCTATCACATCGTGGGACGGAACATACAAGGCGAAATGTGGGTGTCCTGGTGGCACCTCTGCCTACCCCTTCGGGGATAATGGCGTGAGTTTATGTATGTATGTATATATTTAGTGGAAAGTAAAGAATTATATAGAACAACACAAAGTACAATGCAATTCTGAATATGATCAGATCAGATTGAAATATTGTTTGCAAATTATGATAACTAACAATTAACTAACAATTATATGGAATTCTATTCTGAAATAAATATTTAATAAAAAAATAAATAATAATAAATAAATGATACAAATTTTAACACCAAGTAAAAAAAATACAATTTCTGTAAGGCTTAGTTGATCAACAAACTAAGAATATATTATGGTTTATTGGATGCTCAGAAAATTGAAAAGTCATCAGAGTCGGAGTCGGGTAAATCTTCTGCTGCTGCAACCTTTGTCAAGGTGTTATCGTTTTGCAACGAAGATAAAACTACCTCGGAAATACTTAGAGTAATTAAATTTTCATAGTCAATAGATGGAACTACATCCCAAAAACTGTCCGGCCAGGTCCGAGTTGTGTAATGATTGTTGACTTTGATTTGCAGTTATAGTCTGTCTATTATTTAGCATTTGTGGAAGCTGAATTTGCTTCTCTTGATTGTAATTTTTTGAACGCATAACCAGCGAAGGTCGGCTTGTCTTCCTTGGTACTCGTGACATGTTTGTTCTTGACAACCAAAGCATCTCTTTGGTTCGAATCGCTATTAAGTTAGCAAAAGCCTAAGTGTTTGCCGTGCGGACATTGTATAGCCTCTTGTGAGCAGTTGTCTAAATCACAGCTTAGTCGCCTCATAGCCAAAACGTTTTAGTATTTGCTGAAATATAGATTTATAACGTACAATTAATGCGAAATATCATCGCTCTGGTCTTTTTGGACAGAGCAATCACAGTCATAGCGATCAGAAAAAGTCACAAAATCATAAATATAGCCGAATTTAAAAGCAGTAGACATTTGTGATTACGTCTCATAAAAAATATCATAACGATCACTTGATTCACATAAAAAACACATTCACAAGCTTATTATTTAATTTTAATAACATGCCATAGTAATCATAAAATTCGAGAACCAAATCCAGAGCAATCATAGACTTACCTTCGTAATGTTGGAGCCCGGGGAAGTGGCACACAAGTATCCTCCTCGGCGGTTAGACCACTACTGGCGTTACCCCACGGGAGGGGAATAGAGTGTCTATAACGCGTAACCAGGGATGAGCGCGATGTTTTACCTCAGCGCAGAGCGATGAGATAAAATGCCCGGTCACGATTTTAAATTCAAATTGTGGCAAAAGTATTGTTCATATAACTAAAAATATTTTATTACGATGAAGATTAACTATCTGTTATGTAATCTAAATAAGTTGTTTCATATGAACCTTCTCATTAAAAAGTTAAAAAATATTTTTTTCATTCAATCGGGAGTTCGGTCAACCCAGAGCGATCAGGATTTTAGGGTTTAAGATTTTTTTTTAAATATTTATAATAAACTTATTCATAATATTACCGTTGTATCACGTAGATTAGGCACCAAACTGTATATAAAAAAATATCTTGAAAGAGTTTTTCGATTTTAAACGGGGCTTATTCAGCCCGACACGAAAAAAAATGCCTTTGGAGATCGACCCATAAACAACAAATAAAATGAATGCGTTTATAATATGAAACGCAAAGATTTCCAACTATTCATTCTAAATTCCAAATTAAAAAACTCACCATTACTCTCTAACCCGATAGCTTTTAATCCACTTTATATTATAAGACTGTGTTATCTGGCTGACATTTAGTATAACAGTCCGTTGGAGAATATTCACCGATGCAAGAAAGCTATTTCTTGCCTGTCGACACAACAATGCCGAATTGTATTCGGTTATACAACGGATTGAATGAAAAACGTGTAGGCGGTGGGTCACTATGATGGGTCCTTAATTTTGATCGATATCCGGGCGGATACGAACAGCCTACCAGCAGATACTTCTTTGCCACTTATTAAATATATTTTGTTTATTGTTTGGTGCGAACATGTAGGTAATAGGTATTACAGGCATGGAAGGACCAATCTTTTTTTCTATAGGTCCGGCTAACGAGCAAACAGGTCACCTGATGGTAAATGATCTCTGCCGTAGAAGAACAAAGGTTACCGACATAGCCCTAAGGATTAGCAACTTGAAGTGGCAGTGAGCCGGGCACATAGCGCTAAGAACCGATGGCTGTTGGGGCCGAAAGGTGGAGTGGACGCCACGGACAGGCAAGTGAAGAGTCGAACGCCCGCCTACAAGGTGAATGAACGACCTGGTTAAGTTTGCAGGAAGTCGTTGGATGCAGGTCGCTTCTAAAAAAAAGGTCGATGTGAAGATCCGTGGGGTAGGCCTTTTTTGAACAGTGGACTTCCTGTGGCTGAATAGATAGATAGATAAAAAATCTAATCATCTTTCTAAGACTCAGGCACAGTGATTTCTGGATTTTGAAGTCACAAATCGTCACACGTTACAATCAGCTTAACTAATTTTTGAGTAGGTAGTAACAATCTATCACATAATTGATCCCAGTAAATACTATTTATCAATAATCATTTAATCGTCAGTAATACGAGGGATATATTGAGAAACAGTTCAGAATTTTTTGTAGTGCTTCTATTACTTTCACAAACATAATGTTTAAAATAGCGCTACTAGCGCTTTGTGTTTGTGGAAGCCTAGCTTCTACCGACATCAGATACTCAGCAAATGCAGATAAAATCAAGGAACTCTTTGGTGATTCAGGTGCCCGGTATTCCGACAATATTATACAAGATTCTTTGTTAAATGTGGTATGTATTCAGCTAATTTATCTTTATATTGATAGAATGACTTTGTACCCTAAATCTTAATACACATTTCACAAGGACAGTCGTCATTCGTCCCTGAAGCTAGTGGTTTAGTAAGCGCTAGTGGTACAGCTACTGTGCAGGTAGTTCTAATTTCTATGCAGAAAGAAAGGGTCATGATGTAGTTATTATCTTTGGCATAGCTTTTCTCATGGTCAGTGAGACTGCGGGATTGAAACAGTAGAGGCTATTTGTAACATCAGAAATCAAATGTATTACGGTAGCACATTTGTTAGTTCCTGTTTTTGTGACAGTGCTAGGATCCGCTCTAGCCATTCATCATCATCAGCCCGTTGCAGTCCACTGCTGGACATAGGCCTCTCCCAAGGTACGCCACAGAGCCCGGTCTGCTGCTTTATGCATCCAGTCGCTGCCGGCCCTTTTATGCAAGTCGTCCCGCCATCTGGCCAGAGGACGTCCCACGCTACGTTTTCCAAGACGCGGTCTCCACTCCAGAACACGCTTACTCCAGCGGTTATCCGTTCTGCGACATATGTGGCCAGCCCATTGCCACTTCAACATACTAACTTTCAGAACTATGTCGGTCACCATGGTTCTCTGGCGGATCTCCTCGTTCCGAATTTTGTCCTTCAGAGAAACTCCGAGCATAGCTCTTTCCATAGCACGTTGAGCGACTTTAAGCTTATGGATTAGCCCCACAGTCAGTGTCCACGTCTCGGCTCCGTACGTCATTACAGGGAGGACGCACTGGTTAAACACTTTTGTCTTCAGGCTCTGTGGTATATCCGACAAAAATATGTGGTGCAACTTTCTAAACGCTGCCCAGCCCAACTGAATCCTCCTGTCGGCTTCCTTTTCGAAGTTGTATCTACCCAATTGCATTAATTGCCCGAGATAGATATACTCCTTGACAACTTCGAGAAGCGTGCCATCGATGATAACCGGTCCCGGAGCGACGAGGTCATTAAACATGACCTTCATCTTGTCTAGGTTCATCCGGAGACCAATTCGTTTGGAGGCTTCATTTAAGCTGTGCAGAATTTCTTGAACTTCCTGCAGCGATTCTGCTATGACTACGATATCATCGGCAAACCTTAAGTGCGAGATGTATTCGCCATTTGTATTGATGCCTCGCCCGTTCCAGTTTAAAGTCTTGAAAACGTCTTCCAATGCATTTGTAAACAGTTTCGGGGATATCACATCCCCCTGTCGTACTCCTCGATGCAATGAAATCGGTCTTATTTGACTATTCTGTACTTGGACGGACATCGTTGCAGCTTCATACACGCTTCGCAGCACCTCGATGTATCGAAAGTCAACCTGGCACCTCTGCAGGGAGTCCAGAACAGACCAGGTCTCGACGGAGTCAAAGGCCTTCTCATAGTCCACGAAAACGAGACACAGAGGCTGATTATACTCCTGGGTCTTCTGTATAATCTGCCTCAAAGTGTGTATGTGGTCTATGGTGCCAAATCCTCCGCGATTCATAGTGTATTGTAAACTAGCTATAGCAGCACGTTACCACTTCGTTTTCTACTGTTGCAAACAAATGCCAACGCTAAGGTTTAAAACTTTTACGAAACAAATTAAGCCTTTAGTAAAACACTTGACATGAAACTTCATGGGCACTTTTTAAAGGTATTTAGAATAAATAAGCAATGAAGGTATCGACAAAAGTTGAAATCGAGCTGATAATGAATAGAAAAATTACTATGCTCAACCCGGGATTCGAACCCGAGACCTCAACGTTATAATCATATCACAACATAATCTTACTACAACTGCGCCACCGAAGCATTCGATTCATTGTATTGTATTTACTTACCCTAAATTGTATATTTTAGCCTCAACTTGTAACAAAGTATGGTTATCCTGTCCAAGTTCACGATGTGACTACTCCAGATGGATACATTTTGCAAATGCACCGTATCCCTTACGGTCGGGACGCAAACAACACAATGACCAGCAATAAACCAGTGGCGTTTTTGATGCACGGTCTGCTCTGTTCGTCTGCTGACTGGGTTTTAATGGGACCCGGAACTGGATTCGGTGAGTGTTTTATTGTTTTTCTACGTATTAGTGAGATAGAATATCAGAATAGTAGTATTTGGTATTACCGTCTATATTAGCAATGTTCCTGCGTGTCCATGTTCAACACCCCATTGCGAGTATGAACAGTTCGCGCATCATATACTTTGGGAGCGTAGTCTTTGGCAAAATGAGTTAGAATGTAATAAAGTATGCAAATATCATCTGGAGTTGTATACTATGTATGGGCCTTATAATTGTTTCTATATTGTGCAATAAAGGATTTAATAATAACGATTAGATCCGCCGTACTTTACAGCTGGCTTCTCTGGCTGTAAAAGTCTTTATGCGAGGTTATTTGCCACTTTAGTTCATTGTTTTGTCATCGGCTTTGCTACGGAGGGAAGTGGTCAAAAATATTTCCAACTCGTCATATTAATTTGACTTAGGATTGGTTTCGTTACAGGTCAAAAACCAGTTAGACTTTCCCGGAGACTCGCTGAGCTTCAATGCTCGGTGTCATTAAAATGCGGGCCACTCTTGATCCTGGCATACAGTAGTTACAGTGGCGGGTGTCTGGTCATCAGGAGACAGTCTCCATGTTTGCAATGTTCCATTTTGCAATCATGTTATGCAGGTGCCTTTTTCACTGGAATGCGTCACCAATGCTCGAAAAACGAATTTTCACTGCCCTTTATTTAAACTAAAAAACTTATAAAATCGCTTTAACATTTAAAAAATTGCAGGTTATATCCTTGCTGAAGCAGGTTATGATGTGTGGATGGGAAATGCACGAGGCAATCATTATTCTCGTCGCAACGTAAAACTAAATCCCGATGCTATTTTAAATGTTGATTTCTGGAAATTCTCTTGGGATGAGATTGGCAATATTGATTTGCCTACAATGATCGACTACATACTTCAAGCAACTGGACAGTCCAGACTGCATTACATTGGGCATTCTCAAGGCACAACTTCGTTCTTTGTAATGAATGCTCTGAGGCCGGAGTACAATAACAAGATTATTGGCATGCACGCATTAGCTCCTGTAGCTTATATGGCTCATAACAAAAATCCACTTCTTCTTTTTCTTGCTCCGTTGTCAAATGACATTGAGGTGAATGATTACTTACAAATAAATTTCATAGGTATTGAGAGGTGTGAAATTGTTAATTTATTTTTTATGTTTTAGAAAATAGCATCATTAATGGGGATAGGTGAATTGTTGCCAAATACCCAACTAATGGTTTGGGCTGGCCAAAATATATGTGAAGACAAATCTCCAATCCAATCTGTGTGCAGCAATATGCTGTTCCTTATTGCAGGATGGGATTCTGAACAGCTTAATACGGTAAGTTAATTGTAATAAGGATTATAATTGTATTCGTTGTGTTCAACAGTTGATCGCATTTGCCTCACTTAACCTAATAGAAAATGAATACAGGTGGATTTGCTGTAATTTATAGCGCTAAATTAGTTGTGTGTTTAATGGTCCTTATTGCAGACCATGTTGCCTGTTGTTTTCGGCCACTCGCCTGCGGGATCTTCTGTGCGTCAGTTCGCCCACTACGGTCAAAGCATCGCTCACAAAGAATTCCGTCGGTATGACCATGGTTTACTTGGCAATTTGAAAGCTTATGGTACGGTTTTACCTCCCAAATACGATCTATCTAAAGTTACTGCGCCAGTATACCTTCACTACTCTTACAATGATGTTATGGCGGAAGTACCGGATGTTGATAGATTGTTCAGAGAACTTGGTAGACCAGTTGGAAAATTCCTTGTACCCTGGCCTCTTTTCAATCACATAGACTATTTATGGGCTATTAATGCGAAAGAGTTGGTATACGATAGAGTCATTAACCTAATGAGAGCTTCGGGATGAATGAAAAATACGCATGTTAAATGTTCAATAGCTTCATACAATATACGGTATTATGTGAATGATTTTTGTTTTATTTAGACGTTTTAATGAACTTATCTACCTAAATCCTTATATTTAATCCCGAATTTGAACGGATTAAGTTGGGTTTTCAATATGTTATTTCCTTTTATCATAAGTTATATCATGAGATTATTTCTTGAATTTTTTTCTCGGGTTCTTAGTTTAAAAAAGAAAGTAGGTAATTATATTTATTTAGATTATTTAGATTATTGGATTTTAGATTATTTGTTTAGATTATTGGAAGTTCGGAGCACAGGGACATCTGCCTAATGTCGGGAGCAATCGGATCAATAAGTAAGTTCATTATGTTTGTTGTGTATTAATAGTCAATCACCACGCACTTTAACGGTGAAGGAAAACATCGTGAGGAAACCTGCATACCGTAGCGATTTTAAAGAATTTCTACGGTATGTAAGTCCGCCAACCCGCACTAGGCCAGCGTGGTGGACTATATGGCCTAACCACTCTCAATCGATTCTCTCGATTATAGAGTAGGCCCGTGCCCTGCAGTGGGACGTATATGGGCTGATATAGATAATTAATATTATTTTACCTCCACGATGCATAAGTATCTACTATATTGTAACAAAATTGAGAATCTTGCCGCCACCATTTTGAACTTACTTATTGATCCGATTGCTCCCGACATTAAGCAGATGTCCCTGTGTTCCGAACTTCCAATTATCTAAACATAGTCTATAATGAAAATTTTTGCCGCAATTTTAAATTTTTTCTTGTTAATGTCGTCAAAATTAATATTTCGGGTTACCTGTGTTCCTATAATCTCAACCCATAGGCAGAATTGTTTTATTGCCGCCATTTTAAACTTTTCCGTTATTGTTTCGCGTTTCACTCCACGTAGAGTATTGACTGGCAAAAATATTACAACTACCTCTCACTAGTCGATATAATTTTGTCGGTCTGTTTAAAGTGGATGCTGCAGTTCCAACGTAGCTCTGTAACTCTAAAAGTGTGTCTGTACCAATTGAAAGACTTACTATTTTTGATTAATTGGACAGTTCTTATGTGTATAACAGTTCGTAATTGGATTTTCGCACTGGTTGCCTATTAGTATCAGATTCAGATAAGTGGTGAAGTGTCGGATAATAAATTTCCGCTATCCCTTAAAGCTATACAGGCAGTAGGCACATTGGTATTGAATGTGTTGTGTGTAGCATTTCTGCTCAAGTACAAGAACATTTTGATTGCTTCGCACACGAAGGTAAAGTTATGATAAACAGGAACGAATTGGACGAAGTCACAAACTTTTTATTAGACTCAAATAAATCGAACTTTAGGCACTTGTCCCATCGCTGGCGACTAAACTTCTAGCTATCGACTATTTTCTCGCTCTAGAAACGTACACCCAGAGTAAAAAGTGAAAGCATGTATTTATAATTAATTGCTAAGTGTTCACACAGTTAGCCAGCAAGTATTATGTCTTCACTAACTATTTCTAGCGACAAGAAATATCAATAATTAAATTCGCTCAGCGATACTCGTTTGGCTATCGGAACACTAGCTGAGGAACACCTCGCTTGTTAGATAGTAAGTACATCGCAGTCGTAAGTATACTCGCTTATAGTCCAGGGACAAAACTATCAGAATTAAACACTAGTTTTCTGCAGCTCACCAAGTCGTTTCTAGGGTCTAGTTCTGCTCCCGTTCTGGTCTTCTCTCGCTTATCGTCGGTAGTGGGACAAGTGCTTTAAATTCTTATTTTTATGTCAGTGTTCCTATTCATCCAGATACAATATGAACTGAATGTCAATAGCAACGGTCTATTTGAATGTTATCGAGATTAGATTGTATTTTTTCGCACAAATGTATATTATCACGCAGGTTGGTATAATAAAAAAGATGCTTGTACGATAATGCTTCGGTATCTAATATCAAAAAGCTAAATAAATCACCCGATATTGATTTATGATACTAATAACATTTTATTAGAATATTGTAATAAATTAAATTTATTGGGATTTAGATACATTACATAACTACTCCTGACTTTATTAATTTTATTTTAAATATTTAATTTATAAATATTCCTCATGGTATAGAAGGGAAAGAGGTTTGGTAAACATTTTGCTTTATAGTACTGGGCGTAAATGCATGTAATTTTTTGTAGGTTACATCCTTGCTGAAGCAGGTTACGATGTTTGGATGGGAAATGCACGAGGCAACCGTTACTCTCGCCGACACGTCAGGCTAAATCCCGATGCTATTATAAATGCTGAATTCTGGAGATTTTCTTGGAATGAGATCGGTAATATTGATGTAGGCACATCAAGTATGTAATCGATCATTGTAGGCACAATGATCGATTACATACTTGAAGTAACTGGAAAGTCAAGACTACATTACATAGGACACTCCCAAGGCACGACTGCGTTCTTCGTAATGACTTCTCTGAGGCCGGAGTACAATGACAAGATTATTGCCATGCACGCATTAGCTCCTGTAGCGTATATGGCTCACAACAGAAATCCACTTCTTCTTTATATTTCTCCTTATGCAAATCAAATTGAGGTAAGCAATTACTTCCAAGTAAATTTCATTTACTGGTGCTAGGTCTCTTATAATATGTGAGAGGCTGCCTGGGTAGGTACCACCATAATGTCTATTCCTCCCGTCAAACAGCAGTATCAATGCACTGTTGTGTTCCGGTTTGACGGATATTGTAGCTAGAGAAACTACTGGACATATTGGAATTTATAATTAATGGTGTTGTTTGATTTTCTACTATCCATGAGCGGCAGTGGCGAAGGGTGACTTTTTTCAAAAGGGAAGCCGATACTTCTGGTGACTAGTTTTATTATATTAACAAGTACTCATACTTATATTTTTACTCCGTTATGTACGTAAGATATTGAGCGACATATTTGCTTAGTAATACTTACTATATTTTCATACAACACTTGCACGGAATAGCACTGTGCCCGTTAGGTGCTTTTTTTAACGTTTTTAAAGTAAATTTCGATTCAATGCAAAAGCATCAAGAGATTGATGTAAGTGGACGAAAGTAAAACGATGCCAGTATAGAGCTAACTGGAGATCTATCGAATCTGGCAACCCTCATGGGATGCAGGCGTGGGTTATGTTTGTATATCCTATTTTGAATCAACGCTAACAAAAATACGGCATTACAATATTTATTAAATAATTAAAACTTGTCAGTTGCCGTTCTTTCTCTGGTACTTAAATGTATTATCAAATTTAATATAATTTCCAGTGCGTTTTTTAATTACGTAAATGCAGCATTTTTAAAATTACCTCATAATAATGCAATTCATGAGATAAAACGATACATATGACATTATCAAGTTTCATTCATCATTAAAGTTTTGCTAAATGGATAGATCTGTTTGCACTTCGAAACCAGTAAAATTTCATAAATTACCCACTAATTATATACAAACCTAAAAATAGACACCGCATTATACATATACACTGAAACAACACAGTAGTAAATAATATTTTCTAATTATAAACACGAAATAAAAGAGGCGCGAACTGGCAAATTACTTTATAAGCCGTAGGCCCACCGGCATATTCACAAGCGAATACCGTCGTATTTCTACAAATAAATTTAGACCTTAAAAGCTTAAGGTTTTAAGGTGCAATTTTGCATGCAGTTCTGAGCAACAAACGTGTAACAGAGATGGCAAATAATGCGTTGGAAATGAGCGCGAGAGCAACGGGAACTCGTGCTATGTCCTTGTAGCCTGACGTGACGTCATCGGGATCTAGGCGGCCGCGGGTTTCGTATGCATGTACTTACGTTGAACATCGCGCAATGCGTTTATCGTTGTGTTATTAATTGATCGATAATATTTTGTTTATTAATATCGAATAACATTTGTTTATTGTTTATATTTATTTTAATATTGTTTATTATTTGATTATTTTCTTCATATAACTTGTTTAAAAAAAATGTAAATAATTAATAATTTCCTTTAAATTATAAGGCGTGCTGCTAGGAATCGGCTTGTATGAACCCTTCGCCACTGATGAGCGGTCGTATCGCTTACCATCAGGCGAATGGCATGCTTGTCTCGCTATTCATCATTAAAAAAATTATAAATAAGCATTGAGAAACTACGAATTATAGATTTGTTTCTTACTTTTTAGATAGTAACCACATTACTGGGTGTTGGTGAAATTGGGTCAAATGGGCCGATAATGGGATGGGCTGGCCAAAATCTATGCAAAGACGAGTCTGCGGTCCAAGCTGTTTGTAGCAATCTTCTGTTCCTTATTGGAGGATGGAATGTTGAACAACTTAACACGGTAAGTTGTTTGTAATTAGGATTATAATTGTATATATTGACTATTGTGTTTAACAGTTGGTAACAATTGTTATAACAGTTGCTTTCCTTTGTATTTTGATACAAGTGTTTTATTAAGTAATTTGATTGCAGACCATGTTGCCTGTTATTTTTGGCCACACGCCTGCGGGGTCTTCTGTTCGTCAGTTCGCCCACTACGGCCAAGGAATCGAGGGTAAAGAATTTCGTCGGTATGACCATGGCAGTGTATTAGCGAATATGAGAGTCTATCGTAGTATTAGACCTCCCAGGTACGATCTATCCAAAATTACTACGCCAGTATTCCTTCACTACTCTTACAATGATCCTCTGGCGAAGGTACCGGATGTTGATAGATTGTTCAGAGAACTTGGTAGACCAATTGGTAAATTCCTTGTACCATTGCCACGTTTCAATCACATCGACTTTTTATGGGCCATTGATGCGAAAGAGTTGATATACGACAGAGTTATTAACTTGATGAGAGCTGTGGACAGAGAATAAAAAATGACCAAACATGTGTTTTCTTGACTTTTTACAATATAAAGTATTATGAGAAACATTTTTGTTTTATTTCCACTTTTTGTATAATCGCGAACTTGGGCGGTTTGAAAATGGTTTTATAACTTGTTCTAGCAACATATTATTTAATGAGATTATCACCTACCTACTTATGCTTACTTATTATTCCTATTATCAGCACCTATACGTATGAAACTGTTGTATGTAATTTACCAATGTAAGTGTTAAGCCCACCCATAAGGTGGACGGACGACCTGGTTAAGGTCGCAGGAAGTCACTGGATGCAGGCCGCTTCCAACAGGTCTATGTGGAGATCCATGGGGGAGGCCTATATTCAGCAATGGACTTCCAGCGGCTGAAGAAAGAGAGAGGGAGAAGTGTTAAGTAACTGAACTGACACTTAATCGTCAGTTTAGTTCAGTCCAAGAATAGTATTGAGTACTTGGGGAGGTCTTTCTTTAGTAGTGGAATTCCTGGGACTGAAGAGAGAGTGTCGTCTGGAGCGAAACGATAACAACTATCTCTAACCAGTTGATAAATGTAAATATACCGGCCTGTTTGATGGTGATACCGCAGTGCAGCTGCAGCAAGGCTCTATCAATCGGAAGTGTGGCTCTATCGTTTGAAAGATTCATTATTTTTTAAACAAATATTGGGTACATTTCTATTCACGTTGGCTTCAGATTCAGATATGTAGGTACATGGTAAAGTGAATATGGGATACGACATTTCCGCCATTCTTTAAAGTTTAAAGCAACAGAGGTGGGTTTGTTTTCAATGTGATTTGTCCCGAACCCTGCTCAAGTACATGTCATACATTTTGATTGCTTCGCACGCGATGGTAAAGTTGCAGTAAACAGGAACGCAATCATAATTAAATATTATAACTGACAAATAAATCACCGCTTGTCTTGTATATTTTAGTGTATGTGTTCCTATCTAGGAACGATATGAATTGGATGCTAATAGAACGGATCTATTTACTTTTTTCCGAGATTAGATAATATTTTACGCACAAATACATAATTTCGGTGGGTAATAATCCAGATTCTAGTACGATAGTGTTGCGGTATCTATTATGTAAAAGCTACTAAATGCCCCGATATCTATTTACGAACTTAAATTAATTTATTTACAATATTGTAGTAAACGTTATTGGTTGTGATTTATAATAAATATGTACTTGTATTTAAATAAATAAAGTTTAATATATTTATGTTTAAAAAAAAAATAGTTGTTTTGGTTTAATTTGGTAGTATTTAAGCTTATCTAAGCAACATTGCAAAAAAAGGTGAGAAGGATGTGCTTCCTTTTCTGGGCTTAGCTTCTTAAAAAAGGGCTCCAGTTAGGCTCAATCGACGCGATCGCATCGACACACGGTGTCCGACCCCTGGGACAATGCTGCGAGCGACGCTCCAGGGCGTCGCGACGCACAGTTTGGGAAGCCCTGCTGTAAGGCTTATCTTTGCGAGTATAAAGTTGATAATGATAACACAGATAAACAACAAAAAAAAATGAATGCGTTTATAATATGAAACGCAAAGATTTCCAACTATTCATTCTAAATTCCAAATTAAAAAACTCACCATTACTCTCCAACCCGATAGCTTTTAATCCACTTTATATTATAAAACTGTGTTATCTGGCAGACATTTAGTATAACAGTCCGTTTGAGAATATTTACTGATGCAAGAAAGCTATTTCTTGCCTGTCGACACAACAATGCCGAATTGTATTCGTTTATACAACGGATTGAATGAAAAACGTGTGGGCGGTGGGTCACTATGATGGGTCCTTAATTTTGATCGATATCCGGGCGGATACGAACAGCCTACCAGCAGTTACATATTTGTCTCTTATTAAATATATTTTGTAGATTGTTTGGTGCGAACATGTAGGTAATAGGTATTACAGGCATTGAAGGACGCATCTTTTTTTTTACTGCATAGGTCCGGCAAACGAGCAAACAGGTCACCTGATGGTAAGTGATCACTGCCGTAGAAGAACAAAGGTTATTACCGACATAGCCCTAAGGATTAGCAACTTGAAGTGGCAGTGAGCCGGACACATAGCGCTAAGAACCGATGGCTGTTGGGGCCGAAAGGTGGAGTGGACGCCACGGACAGGCAAGTGAAGAGTCGAACGCCCGCCTACAAAGTGAATGGACGACCTGGTTAAGTTTGTAGGAAGTCGTTGGATGCAGGTCGCTTCTAAAAAAAAAGGTCGATATGGAGATCCGTGGGGTAAGCCTTTTTGAGCAGTGAACTTCCTGTGGCTGAATAGATAGATAGATGAAAAATCTAATCATCTTTCTATGTCTCAGGCACAGTGATTTCGGGATTTTGAAGTCACAAATCGTCACACGTTACAATCAGCTTAACTAATTTTTGAGTAGGTTGTAACAATCTATCAGACAATTGATCCCAGTAGATACTATTTATCAATAATCATTTAATCGTCAGTAATACGAGGGGATATATTGAGAAACAGTTCAGAATTTTTTGTAGTGCTTCTATTACTTTCACAAACATAATGTTTAAAATAGCGCTACTAGCGCTTTGTGTTTGTGGAAGCCTAGCTTCTACCGACATCAGATACTCAGCAAATGCAGAAAAAATCAAGGAACTCTTTGGTGATTCAGGTGCCCGGTATTCCAACAATATTATACAAGATTCTATGTTAAATGTGGTATGTATTCAGCTAATTTATCTTTATATTGATAGAATGACTTTGTACCCTAAATCTTAATACACATTTCACAAGGACAGTCGTCATTCGCCCCTGAAGCTAGATGGTTCAGTAAGCGCTAGTGGTACAGCTACTGTGCAGGTAGTTCTAATTTCTATGCAGAAAGAAAGGGTCAACATGATGTAGTTATTATCTTTGGTATAGCTTTTCTCATGGTCAGTGAGACTGCTGGATTGAAACAGGAGAGGCTATTTTTAACATCAGAAATCAAATGTATTACGGCAGCACATTTGTTAGTTCCTGTTTCTGTGACAGTGCTAGGATCCGCTCTAGCCATTCATAGTGTATTGTAAACTAGCTATAACAGCACGTTACCACTTCCTTTTCTACTGTTGCAAAAGAAGCGGAAAAATGCCAGGGCTAAGGTTTAAAACTTTTACGAAACAAATTAAGCATTATAAAAACACTTGACTTGAAACTTCATGGGCACTTTTTAAAGGTATTTAGAATAAATAAGCAATGGAGATATCGACAAAAGTTGAAATCGAGACTTGTTTTCGAACAGAAAAATAGAGTCGAACGAATCGAACGGGCCTTTCCAAAAATGGACTGGAATGGCAAGTTGCAGCACATTTGACTGCGGCAAGTATCATAGATGAGATAGAATTTCTCCGAAAGTACTAATAAATGTTCTATTCGTATCGATATTTCGTATTCGAGATGAATAACTTTGTAACACTAAAATAACAGCACGCTGACGACGGTTTTTGGTATTAAATGGTGGATATGGATGACGAATTGGTACTAGTGTTTCCGTACGTAGCAATTGAATGTGTTTTTATGCTTTGTGCATTTATACGTTGCTGTACTCTTTGCCCTTTGGTGTAATCATTGGACTAGTTTTAAGAGTATATTTGTGACTGTAACAACAGTCTATTCATTATGCATACCTGCATAAACAGTTTATAAACTCACGCCTTTTTCTCACAAGGGGTAAGCAGAGGTGCTACCACGACACCCACGTTTCGCCTTGTTTGTTCTGTCCCATTATATAATAGGAGGGGAGCTTATCGCCATATCAGACACAAATTCCTGACCTCCAGGAATTTTTCTATTCATTATCAACTGATAATGAATAGAAAAATTACTATGTTCAACCCGGGATTCGAACCCGAGACCTCAACGTTATACAAAGTTGATACGACCGATGGGCATTTTTTTAAACTGCTTATACTAGGTACCATTTCAAAGTTCTGTACTAAAAATCAATTAAATAAGAGCAGTAGCTTAGTCATAAATGATTTTGTAAGTTTTTGCCCCATTTGAACACGATGTAGCTTTTCTAACAGCTGATTACGTCTAACGCACAGGTCAAACACCTTAACACGATAGATCCTACTAAAATCTACGCGCTGCTGCCGCTCTTACACAAGTCACATAATAAAGTACAACTAAATTCCTTAAAAAGTTAGCGATGCAAATAAGGAAGCAATAAATACACACCTGCACTTTCATTACGAGAGAGACAAATCATAGCAAAACATCCCGCGCGTAAAAGAAGTAGAAATAGGTCAGTGTGTTGCTATTGCATCTTAACAAATAAAAATTGTTTGCTAAAGTAATTGTTATTTTAGTGCGCCGTCGCTATCCTTTCGGAACGGATGTAACACGGAAACTCCTGCGCCGCCGCACCGCGCCGCTTTTATCTTGTCGATCTCGCGCCGACAATTGTGATTTTGTATTGTTATTGTGATAGGACACGTAACTTGGGATAATTATTAGTAAATGTTTTTTAGTTATTGACTGTTTTATTGTCAAGGACACGTAATTAAATTGTGTTTGTGTTTGTAATTAAACTGTTTAACAATGCCTCGTGTAACATACACTGCGTCAGAATACACTGCTTGGTTTTTATTTACGGCGAATGCCATGGAAAAACAGCTTTAGTTCTGTGTACATACCGCGAAAGGTATGGTGACAGCCACAATTGCCCCAGGAACGCCCGCACAATAACATTGGCAGTACAAAGATACGAGACAACAAAAGTATAGTGCCGCAACAGGAGGGAGTGCCAGCGCGGCAAATACCCGCTGCTTGGGAAGAACGAATTTTAGACCTAAAACTACCTTCAAAACTACGTAACAACGCGCGGTGCGCCGGCGCGGCGTCCCGCCACGACACGACGATAACACATGCCCCGCGCGACGTTGCCAGTTCAGTTCATCAATGGTCAGTGAAATTTATTTACAAAGGATGGTTGCGTTTTACTCTTATTTGTAGGCTATTTAGTTTGCTTGAAACAAACAAAATCTTATTTTTGGTATTATTAATTTTTGTGCCGTGTCGAATTAATACTAAGGACGTATAGTATACGTAGTGTAATTTAATGCCCATCCGTCGTATCAACGCGGTATAATATCACAACATAATCTTACTACAACTGCGCCACCGAAGCATTCGATTCATTGTATTGTTGTTCACTAATTTTATTCACTAAATTGTATATTTTAGCCTCAACTGGTAACAAAGTATGGATATCCTGTCCAAGTTCACAATGTCACTACTCCTGATGGATACATTTTGCAAATGCACCGTATCCCTTACGGTCGGGACGCAAACAACACAATGAGCAGCAATAAACCAGTGGCGTTTTTGATGCACGGTCTGCTCTGTTCATCTGCTGACTGGGTGTTAATGGGACCCGGAGCTGGATTCGGTGAGTGTTTTATTGTTTTTCTACGTATTAGTGAGATAGATTATCAGAATAGTAGTATTTGGTATTACCGTCTATATTAGCAATGTTCCTGCGTGTCCATGTTCAACACCCAATTGCGAATATGAACAGTTCGCGCATTATATACTTTGGGAGCGTAGTCTTTGGCAAAATGAGTTAGAATGTAAGAAAGTATGCAAATATCATCTGGAGTTGTATACTATGTATGGACCTTGTAATTGTTTCTATATTGTGCAATAAACGATTTAATAATAACGATTAGATCCGTCGTGCTTTACAGCTGGCTTCTCTGGCTGTAAAAGTCTTTATGCGAGGTTATTTGCCTCTTTAGGTCATTGTTTTGTCATCGGCTTTGCTACGGAGGGAAGTGGTCAAAAATATTTCCTACTCCTCATATTAATTTGACTTAGGATTGGTTTCGTTACGGGTCAAAAACCAGTTAGATTTTCCCGGAGACACGCTGAGCTTCAATGCTCGGTGTCATTAAAATGCGGGCCACTCTTGATCCTGGCATACAGTAGTTACAGTGGCGGGTGTCTGGTCATCAGGAGACAGTCTCCATGTTTGCAATGTTCCATTTTAAAATCATATTATTATGCAGGTGCCTTTTCACTCGAATGCGTCACCAATGCTCGAAAAACGAATTTTCACTGCCCTTTATTTAAACTAAAAGGCTTATAAAATTCTTTTAACACTTTAAAAATTGCAGGTTATATCCTTGCTGAAGCAGGTTACGATGTGTGGATGGGAAATGCACGAGGCAATCATTATTCTCGTCGCAACGTAAAACTAAATCCCGATGCTATTTTAAATGTTGATTTCTGGAAATTCTCTTGGGATGAAATCGGCAACATTGATTTGCCTACAATGATCGACTACATTCTTCAAGCAACTGGACAGTCCAGACTGCATTACATTGGGCATTCTCAAGGCACAACTTCATTCTTTGTAATGAATGCTCTGAGACCAGAGTACAATAACAAGATTATTGGCATGCACGCATTAGCTCCTGTAGCTTATATGGCTCATAACAAAAATCCACTTCTTCTTTTTCTTGCTCCGTTTTCAAACGACATTGAGGTGAATGATTACTTACAAATAAATTTCATAAGTATTGAGAAGTGAGAGATTGTTAATTTATTTGTTATGTTTTAGACAATAGCATCATTAATGGGGATAGGTGAATTGTTGCCAAATACCCAACTAATGGTTTGGGCTGGCCAAAATATATGTGAAGACAAATCTCCAATCCAATCTGTGTGCAGCAATATGCTGTTCCTTATTGCAGGATGGGATTCTGAACAGCTTAATACGGTAAGTTAATTGTAATAAGGATTATAATTGTATTCGTTGTGTTCAACAGTTGATCGCATTTGCCTCACTTAACCTAATAGAAAATGAATACAGGTGGATTTGCTGTAATTTATAGCGCTAAATTAATTGTGTGTTTAATGGTCCTTATTGCAGACCATGTTGCCTGTTGTTTTCGGCCACTCGCCTGCGGGATCTTCTGTGCGTCAGTTCGCCCACTACGGTCAAAGCATCGCTCAAAAAGAATTCCGTCGGTATGATTATGGTACACTTGCCAATTTGAATGCTTATGGTACGGATTTACCTCCCAAATACGATCTATCTAAAGTTACTGCGCCAGTATACCTTCACTACTCTAACAATGATCTTATGGCGGAAGTACCAGATGTTGATAGATTGTTTAGCGAACTTGGAAGACCAGTTGGAAAATTCCTTGTACCCTCGCCTCTTTTCAATCACATAGACTATTTATGGGCTATTAATGCGAAAGAGTTGGTATACGATAGAGTCATTAACCTAATGAGCGCTTCGGGATGAATGAAAAATACGCAAGTTAAATGTTCGATAGCTTCAGACAATATACGGAATTATGTGAATGATTTTTGTTTTATTTAGACGTTTTAATTAACTTATCTACCTAAATCCTTATATTTAATCCCGAATTTGAACGGATTAAGTTGGGTTTTCAATATGTAATTTCCTTTTATCATAAGTTATATCATGACATTATTTCTTGAATTTCTTTCTCGGGTTCTTAGTTTAAAAAAAAAAAGGTAATTATAACACTATTATCTAAAAGCGACTTTATCATAAAAAAGTGAATATTATTTAAAAGTGATAATTAATATTATACAGGGTATATCAAGACCGCGACCGAAAACGGAGCCAGGAGGAAGTATTAGTGATATCAAACACAATGCAAGTAAAAATTTTACAAAAAAAATCGTCAATTTTTTTTTCTTAATTTTTTACATATCGTCGTATTTGAGTGATTAAACATAGTTTTTCTAAAGTACTGATGTACATCGCTTAATTTTTCAACACGCAATGGTACGTAAGGGTTTAAATTACTATTTTTGCAAAAACTAGGTATTTACCCCTCAAAAACGACGATTTTTTAAAATTAAAAAAAAAAATCCGTCGCTTGTTTTGCAAAATTTTTAGTTGCATTGTGTCTGTAGCCGCTAAAACTACCACCTGGCTTCGTTTTCGGTCGCGGTCTTGATATACCCTGAATTGTAACAAAATTGAGAATCTTGCCGCCACCATTTTGAACTTACTTATTGATCCGATTGCTCCCGACATTAGGTAGATGTCCCTGTGTTCCGAACTTCCAAGAATCTAAACATAGTATATATTGAAAATTTTTGCCGCAATTTTTTTATTTTCCTTGTTGATATCTTCAAAATAATATTTCGGGTTCCCTGTGTTCCTATAATTTAAACCCATGGGCAGAATTGTTTTATTGACGCCATTTTAAACTTTTCCGTTATTGTTTCGCGTTTCACTCCACGTAGAGTATTGACTGGCAAAAAAGATTACAACTACCTCTCACTAGTCAATATAATTATGTCCGTCTGTTGAAAGTGGATGCTGCAGTTCCAACGTAACGCAGCAACGTAGCAATTCTAGAAGTGTGTCTGTACCAATTGAAAGACTTACCATTATTGATTAATTGAACAGTTCTTATGTGTATAACAGTTCGTAATTGGATTTTCGCACTGGTTGTCTATTAGTATCAGATTCAGATAAGTGGTGAAGTGTCGGATAATACATTTCCGCTATTCCTTAAAGCTATACAGGCAGTAGGCACATTGGTATTGAACGTGTTGTGTGTAGCATATCTGCTCAAGTAAAAGTACATTTTCATTGCTACGCCCACGAAGGTAAAGTTATAATAAACAGGAACGAATTGGACGAAGTCACAAACTTTTTATTAGACTCAAATAAATCGAACTTTAGGCACTTGTCCCATCGCTGGCGACTAAACTTCTAGCTATCGACTATTTTCTCGCTCTAGAAACGTACACCCAGAGTAAAAAGTGAAAGCATGTATTTATAATTAATTGCTAAGTGTTCACACAGTTAGCCAGCAAGTATTATGTCTTCACTAACTATTTCTAGCGACAAGAAATATCAATAATTAAATTCGCTCAGCGATACTCGTTTGGCTATCGGAACACTAGCTGAGGAACACCTCGCTTGTTAGATAGTAAGTACATCGCAGTCGTAAGTACACTCGCTTATAGTCCAGGGACAAAACTATCAGAATTAAACACTAGTTTTCTGCAGCTCACCAAGTCGTTTCTAGGGTCTAGTTCTGCTCCCGTTCTGGTCTTCTCTCGCTTATCGTCGGTAGTGGGACAAGTGCTTTAAATTCTTATTTTTATGTCAGTGTTCCTATTCATCCAGATACAATATGAACTGAATGTCAATAGCAACGGTCTATTTGAATGTTATCGAGATTAGATTGTATTTTTACGCACCAATGTATATTATCACGCAGGTTGGTATAATAAAACAGATGCTTGTACGATAATGCTTCGGTATCTAATATCAAAAAGCTAAATAAATCACCCGATATTGATTTATGATACTAATAACATTTTATTAGAATATTGTAATCAATTAAATTTATTGGGATTTAGATACATTACATAACTACTCCTGACTTTATTAATTTTATTTTAAATATTTAATTTATAAATATTCCTCATGGTATAGAAGGGAAAGAGGTTTGGTAAACATTTTGCTTTATAGTACTGGGCGTAAATGCAACAAATAAAGAATAAAATATGCCTTGCAGTTCAATTGTCGTAAGTTCTCAAACCTAACGCTGCCTCCTATAAGATATAAAAGGAGATCTTAATTTTAACTTTTATGAATATGTTTTAATATTTATAAACTGGCATATTAAAGTAATAAAAATGTACTTTATGGTGAGTGGTGAAATTTAAATGGAATGTCATCAGTAATTGAGCGGATAATAAAACAATTTTGCGAGCCGACTCAAGACCGTGTAGTTAGGGGTTGATCTCGAAACGCGACACGACTGTGACAAATTGTACAATTTGGTATACGTTACACTGTACTATAAGTAAAGGTGGCTCCCAGTTTATTAACATATTTTTTTACATCAACTATCGCCGACTTAATTGTAATTTCAATTGTAATTCATTAATTATTTATCACTGACTGATTCTATTTTTTATTACTGTACGGGCTTACTTTCTCGGCTATTTAGAGCTGGATTTTTGTGGACAGAATTGGTTATCTGTCGGTCTCATGTATTGCTTTGAAGTCATCAGATTTTCTTTAAATATTCTATTGCCCCTTAAGACCTATTGGCGCCTACAAGGCGCATTATAGCGCACTTTGAGAAACACTGGTCTAGAAAAAGGTCTTAAGGGTGACAGTTTCTCAGATGACAGATTTGTATGTTTATGTAATAACCAAATTTACATTGAATTGAATTTAAGTATAAAAAATTGGGAACAATGATTTGGTAACAAATTGTTAACCATGGAGATAACAGTAGGGCCAATAACATTATGTGGATATAACTAAAGAACTATCAAGATAAAAAGCCATATAATGGAATCATACAATATCCATATAACATAAGTGATTATTAAGCAAATTATGAAGAAACAAATAATCTTGTAAAAGAATGGAAAAAGAAAACAATGAAATAGTGACCATCAACGGAAAGCCATACATCAAACAAATTATTTTAGGCGATGTGAATTCTCCGAGTAAATTAGCTATGGACTATAATAAAAATAAGTTATTTTTTTGCATCAATTCCGATGAATTTTCAGATCAAAGCTTTCAGTCCGTCGTGGTGTCGCTGAATACGGGTGCGACCAATATTGTTCCAGGAATTCGCAATGGTTTTGCGTGTGCCGTTGATAACAACAATAATATAGTGTACCTCGGTGGAAGCGACGGCATATATGAATATAATTACCACACAAAAGATATAAATAAGCTGGCCGTTGTTAATAAAACTGATATATTCGACATGTTTTTTAAAAAACATCTATACTTTGTGGAAACTGCAAATCAAAATCTTTTTGTTTATCAGAATAAAAGGAAACAGATAGTTGCTGAAGCTAGAGGCTACTTCATTAAATATTTCATTATAGATTTAAATAATAATTTTTATTTTGTAAATTCGACTGGCCTTTATCAAATTTGCAAAGAAGGAAAATCGCCGACGTTGTGCGATGATAGAGATATAGATATTCGTGCTGCTGCAGCTGATTTTTATGGAGTTCCACATTTTGTGGCACCCGATGGCATTTATACAGTTGATAACGAAAGCAAACATCTTACTAAGATATTATCGATTGGAAATGTTTACGGATTGGCTTTCGATAAACGTAACAATATTATTTATAGCACTGAAAGGTCGGTTATACGTTTGATCCCGAAGAAAATTGAAAATAATGATATATTGGGACATGATGCAGATTAAAAAACAAGTAAAAAGGACAAACTATAAATTATCAAAGGCTGCGAAGTATAACTTGTAATATCAATATAATGCTGAACGCTATGCTTTTTGCATACCGTTGTGAAGATACGGTGTATACTGTATAGGAATTAAACTGTGTTCGGAAGTAATTAACTGTTTTTAGTCAGCGCTGAACCGTCACTAAAAAGGTCAACCACAGGCGCCGATTCGACAACCTAATATTCCGTGACTACGAACATTGTGGTTTCTGACCCTGTCGAGTAGTTTTAGATAAGGATTAGTTACACTTCGTGAATTGATTCTAAATTGGAAATATAATGGGTAAAATTACATACCAAATGTAATTGGCTTTTTATCATCAATTAGTATTTTTTTATTGCCCCAATGTTTTGTTTCCTTTTAATACTCACCAATTAACTGATTGTTATTGAAGATATAATTATTGTAATCTGTAAATAAACAGTTTTATATTAGGTAACCAGAAGTCCAAATATATCGATGGTTTTAGAGAATAGAAACAGCATCGAATAAAAAATGAATATTATTTGAGTTGTATGGATTTCCTTAAATAAATCATTTAACTGTGACATGATTTATCTATGGCGAAATAAAGTGTAATTTGTATTCTCGACCAGTCTAGCTGGAAACTTGAAGGGAGAGTGCTCGCGTATCGTACACACACAAAACGTGAAACGACACAAATGAAAATAAATGAATCTTTGTTTAGGCAATTCTAGTATCTAGTATAAAAAATAAGATATCACATAGGACTAAGTGAAGTTAATGCACATCAACTTTGTAAAGGCACATT
This sequence comes from Deilephila elpenor, assembly GCA_949752805.1. NCBI lineage: Eukaryota > Metazoa > Arthropoda > Insecta > Lepidoptera > Sphingidae > Deilephila > Deilephila elpenor. The sequence goes on along the minus strand of OX457107.1, from coordinate 6,671,814 downwards.
TTGTTGTAATTGAACCAGTCTGCAAAGAATGGCTGCTTATATGATATACATTTTTAATTCGGGGGTAGACCAGAGACGAAAGTACCGACTTAGAATTTCTTGTAATATCTCACTGGCTTTATTAAATCACAAAATAATAATTACTACAAATGATATGTTGTTCGTTCGGCTATCAATTAACACCAGCTTGAGAAAAATATTTTGAGAATAATATCTAAATAAAAAGGTTTTTTTTTTGCATTCTTTAGCGAGACGAGCATGCCATTTGCTTGATGGTAAGCAATACGACCGCTCATGGACAGTAGCAAAACCATACAATTCCAAGGCAATGCTTGGCATTCTACTGCGCTCGCCATCCTGAGACATAAGATGTTAAGTCTCAATATGTCCAGTAGTTACTCTGGCTACATTGTCCTTCAAATTGGAACACAACAAATCATTTACACTGCTGTTTGGCGGGAGAAATATACATTGCGGTGGTACCTACCCAGGCGGCCTCTCACATATGAGAAACGTACCACCAGTAAGTTACAATCATCCCTACCCCTAGGAAATCTGTGAAATATTTGGATCATTTTATTTTCCTCATGTTTTTGAATATCATACTCGTACGGAGTATCAGTCTTTGTTAGTTATCTGCATTATCTTTTTCCTTTTCATCATTCTTCCTTAATTTTGGCTATTTGTATAAAAAGTTTTTTACTTTACTCTCCTTAAGGTTGGCAGCGACTTTGTTGTGCTGGACCCCTGGCACTGCGAAGTTCTCTGAGCAGCGGTAGCCGCTTACCATCAGGCGGGCCGCTAGCTCGTCTGCCTATAACGGCAATAAAAAAAAAAGCAAAACTTATATTTTTGTCCCCATATTTAAGGTTAATAGATATACTGGAGACATTTTTACGAATAAACATTAGAGCTATTACCATAACCGATCAGATGGCAATACTTATAATATAATTATAAGGCTTCTTATAACTATTAAGTGAACATTGGTTGATGTTATTTATTGTTCACGCATATTTACAGACTTGATAATTAAAGTGATAACAATTCTTGATTGATAAGCGTTCATTATACCATATATTATAAATGAACTTGATTTATCCGAAATCTTCCTATGTCATTTATTCCATGGAACGTAAATTAGTCTTCAAGAGTACCTGGGATATATTCTGGGCAGATACTTTGACGATTTAGAACTATGTGTTTATTTGAACCCAAAAGCGTCTAACTATATATAAAACTGACACCAGTGATGGTCTAAGCAAACGATTCCCATTTTCTAAGTAGCTATTTAAACTTTTTTAAAAGGGCATATATTAAATTATTTGTTAACATTAATATAACCTAAAAAATGTTTTCTCTGTCCAAAAATATACATTTTGGTTTATTCTTTTTTTTATCTTCAATATTTGGAATCGGTATTTTCTCTCCATTTATTATAATGTCCAATTTACCCAGTGATACTACGTGTGAAAGACGAAATCTCCGAAACTACATAATTTTAAGGTTTATTTGTCAGGTTCATTATAGAATGTGAGTATATGACAAAAACAAAAATATTGAGAAAGACGGGCACGTTGTTACCCTCATAATGTTAAATATGTCCTTTTAAAAAGTTATTTTCTTTAAATCGGTGTTCCCGTTAATAGCTTTAAAGAATAAAATATGTTTTTGTTATTATACCCTATCTAAACTAAGAAGTTCCATTTGACATTGGGAAATAGGGATGCTGTCAAATAAATCGGTTCTTACAATATTCGATTATATAGAGATATCGATAATATTTGTTTGTATTTCTTAATCGATTACAGTTTATATTTTCAGTTTACATCATTTCGTTTATTTCTTCATGAACATTTTTATTCTAATGCGACATTAACAATTGCATAAGTCACTTTACTATTTAGGAACAAAAGGAGTGATCTATCTATTACTAGCGGCCCGGCCCGGCTTCACCCGGGTGCAGACACTTTTTGAGTCCAGTCCACATCACGCACATGCTTATGAACACATGATACATACATACAATACAATACATATACTCCAAAGTGAGGAACCTCCTCACTATGTGTGTCGTATCCTACAATACTGCCTTCATTTCCATTGTAATATCCAAATCTATTATTTAATAATAAATTAATTTATATTAATATTATTATTTCATTATTTATTGATGTATGTTCGTTGACAGCATACCTATTATTAGCTGCAAGTTCAGTATTTTTAAAAATTCAAACACAACTGTTTTATATCTGCTCGATTATTTAAATATTTTTACCGATTATGCGTATACAAATGCGTTTGAATAGTCTCGACTCTACCGGTAAAAGACCTAACGAAGTGACTTTGTAATGACGTCTAGAAAAAAAATATGTTGTTTAAAATGGTTATTTTGCTTTATTTAAAGAATTCTAGTTTAAATTTAGTGATTATGGATTGTAAGTCTAGTGATAAAATAAGAATAGCTTCATAATTCCATGGATTTACGGAAAGTGTTATTGAAATTGTGTGGGTTACGTCTGCACAAAGTTATTTACGTTAAAAGTATGAAACGTCAAATGGAACCTGTTAGTTTAGATAGACCATTTATACAGGCGGTGGAAACATGGCGCCATTAAGTGATACCACAACATGGTATCACGTCAGTTCATACATCAAAAACCATTAATTATATTCTGCGGGTCGCCACACGACAATTTTTACTGGATATATTATTTCAAGAATAATATTTAAGATGAAAATATGAACTATTGACTATATGACAGTTTATTTATTAACTTTCAAGTATTTTATTTACTCGTAGCATTTGGGTAGTAGTCCAATAAATGTACAAAAATAAATAAATAAAAGTTAAATTAAAATTTAAAGTTAAATTAATAATGTCCCCATGATGTCGTCAGAAACTAATAACAATTATGGCAATATGCGTTATTTCAATAGCGTCATGGAGAGTGTGAATATGGAATTGAGCTGTTCAGTGGAATACGATAACAGACTAAAGAAAACCCTTGATGATAATTAAATATTAAGATAATGTCTGATAAAAGTAATCAAAGTTGTCAACATCATTAAAAATATACAATACACATATATTGGATTCTGGCATGAAAAAAATATTGCAATTCAGATGGTCAGATCAGTGCAGTATATAAAGATTATCCATCGAGATGAGATCGTGATATTTCGGCGGTTGACACAACTACATTACATTACAAACTACGGGTTAGCCCGGAGTCAGGAATTTGTGCCCGATATCGCGATAGGCTCGCCCCCTATCACATCATGTGATGGAACATAGTACTGTACAGTACAGTATAGTTACTCGCTTGTACCTGAAAGTTATATTAATTTATATACTGCGAAGAACGTGGTAGGTTGTGCGTTTATATCTCTTAATGTACAAATGTAAAATACTTATATACAATGTACAACTGTTAGTTTTTCCTTATTAAAATAAAATAAAATAAATAAAAATAAAACATAGAAGGCGAAATGTGGGTGTCCTGGTGGCGCCTCTACCTACCCCTTCTGGGATAAAGGCGTTAGTTTATGTATGTATGACACAACTACACAATTCTGGTTGTATCCGAATATACAGTGATGTTCGGTAGCGACTAGATGCATGAATCAGCAGACCGGGCTCTGTGGCGTACCTTGGAAGAGCCCGGTCTGATTATGTCCAGCAGTGGACTGCAGCGGACTGATGATGATGATACACCGATGAACCCGGAACGAGGTTCACTTGCGTGGGTCATTGACCGGTTCTTACCCACTCTGTACGGTGGTCACTATCCAAGAGCATATGAATATTCTACCCCCAGCATACATATGTAAAGAGGAATAATACAGTACAGTGTCATAACATTTAGCGCATTAATGCAAACAAAATGTCGCTCTTGCATAAGAGACGCATGGCTCATATCTCTTTCATTGCAAAGTACATTATGCAATTCGTGTTCACAGTCAGTTTAGTTTTATCTATGCAAGTTAACATCGTTCTGCCTCACCGCCTCTGTATTCATTTATTTTTAGTTCATTTTGACTTGCTTGCATAATTTTATAATCTTATTAGGCATTTTATAAATATTTTATAACATTATAGCAAAAAATTTACATGCTATAAGTTAATCGTTAAGAATCTATTCGGGCTACTTGTTAATACTAATAGATCAATTTTATTTAATCAAAGAGCAGATTTATTGATTAGTAGCTAGAAAATGATTTACGTCATTAAAATGCAGATACGATCAAGATCTGTGGATCAAGACCATTATCAACGAGTGACGTCATTCACATTATTTCTAACAAAAACTCATTCTAGCGTATTTTTACATTCGACATAATAATATTAACATCGATATGATTCTAAATAAAATTGCAAAAGCAAAAACAACATAATTGCTCTATTTAGATGATTTAAAAGAAGCTGTAGGAGGTAGTCAATCATGAAGCTTGTTAAAATTCCGGGCGTATAGTGTGGCCAGCGAGCAGCGGTGCAAGGTTTTCTTAGTGAGGCGAGATCGTTTGGTCGCCGCTACAAGCCGCCCACGGTCGATGTCGCGATGTCAGCGATGTCGGGTGTGTCGGCGGTGTCGCCAGTTCGTAGCACATCCGCAGCACGTAGCTCGTAGCGGGAATGAGATCACATGCGCGTGCTGTTCTCACTTTGTCACAGCTGTCGTCACATTTTGTGCTCACAACATATATTGTCAGAGCTAGACGTATTAACCGAAAACTCAATTCCGCAGTTCTCAGATTGATATCCGTGTCGTTCTAATATTGCCGTCTTATTTTTGCAATGAAAAGAGTAATTTATTTTGAAAGGTGCGAAGGAAACGGTTTGCTGGAGATATTAGCATATTAAAGTGATTTGCATACAAATACCTCGTCTTGGTGGCGAGGCCGCCGACGATGTCATCAAGGAAACATCTTTTTCAAAGGTCTCAGAACGTGAACACTTAATTATTATCTTACTTCCTTGAACATTTTCGTGTTTATATTGGGATTATAAAAATCCGCGGTATCGTAGCTCCGGGATATTAATTATCAACAAATTATCTTAGTATTATACTGACAAAACCAATATTTGACAGATTTATTGTGGGTGCATTAGAGATACTGTATGATAAATATTTTAATCAAATGATATGTTGTCGTTTGGTAACAATATTTTACGAGTCATACTGTAGTGAGTCTTTTGTTGTCTGGGCCAATACAGTGAGGATAAATTAAAAATTCAATTCAAGGGGTTAACTGAGCTCAGTATATTCACAGTTTTTCAGACATAAGTTGCATTTAGTAGTCAATTTGACTGGACAATAAGAATAATGATACCGTGTCTTTATTACAAGCTACAGTCTCAAATCAACAGTATAGCAACAAATAACGTAAATACACAATATTTATCTTATCTAGATAATACAGAAATACCAATAATAATATAGATTGGAGCCATATCTATGAAATGATCTGATGAAAATCTAACAGCAGATTATAACAAAATTACATATTTTTATTTGTATTTTACCTTATGGATTATTTTTCAAAGAGGTAGTTTTTTACTATCCAAAGAAATCAGATAACTAACGGCCTAGCTAATTGTAAGTGGCTACCGTCACCACTAGTTGCTGGTAATATCGGGGATAGGAACAACCCGTTGTCTATTGACAGCCTTCGCAGCGTAGTTGGTTAGACGCCGCGCCGGCTGTGAAACAAGAGGCCGCGGATTCGATCACCGCACGGAGACAAATATTTTCGTGAACCATAAGTATTTGTTTCGAGTCTGGGTGTTTGTGAGACCGAATAGTCTCTTGTATTTCATGATACCCACTACACAAGGAGGGAATACTTATTTCAGGAATTATTACTTTACACATTTTAAAATATGATACAGGGGAGTTCAAACCCGAATCACATGAGCGTAAAAGAAAGTATATCTGGAAACGTGTTGGAGTTTGTAAATCAGTGGTTAGTTTCCCTTGAGATACTAACGTATTGCTATGTAAAGAGTACGTTCCTCAGTATAAATATTCTATTACTTCAGGTGTCCAAGAGCTCATTTCGGGCCTGCTGTCAAAATTTTGATGACGTTGCCCATTGTTTTTCAATTGTTTTCCATTGTCAAAACTCATCTGTCAACACATGGACACCTGAGGGTACTGCTACCTAATTACGTATGAAAATTAATTATCTAATCAACCTTATTTATTTAAGGTTATGATCGATTCGAATTCACAATGATCACCATCTAATCTTCTGCAAGATTAGATAATTCTTTGTTATAAAAACACGCAATTACATAATTCACATTATTAATTTGGTGCACGTTATTCACTAAGTACTCTGATATTTTTCTCTGTCTATTGATTACAGAGTGAATGCAAGGCGGCGAGGTTTTCTATTTCAACATAAACGAGAAACATGATCTTCAATAAACATTTCTCTCAGATCTTTCGTGATATAAATACAAGCTAAAATACGAATATCCGAGTGAATTGTATGCCAATCTTCAAAGCGCTGAGATTTATAAAATAGAACTACATATTTAAATCATCCAACCACCTCGTTACTTATGGTTACATTTGCGTTATATATTTACATTAGTGGTACGCTTTTAAACCTTTGAATTTGCTATTTTATTATGAATTCACTGAAAAGTAATTTTATCCTTCTATATCAGTCTTCTTCTCTAGTCAACCCACTGCTGGGTATTTTTCTGTCCGGTGCTAACTAAAGTATAATCAATAATACTTTATAAAATAAGAAATACGTGACAAACTAAAGACAGTGCAGCACATTTCAAACAAAAGGTTATTTGACGAAAAAATGAAGACAAGACAATGGTTATATAAATAAAAGAAATGCCCATTTATACAAATGCTATATTACTATTGCTATATTATTAATTAATACGGCTCATTTCCTCAACTTATTGTTTTTCCTGTTGTAACAGAAAACCACTCAATTAACTTAATATAAGTCTTTATATTATATCTGCCTTAGAAACTACATTATAAGCAGAAACAAAGTATTTTAGGTGTGTAAGTACTAAGTACTCTTACCATTTACTTTAAACCATTGCATAGTGGTATTGATAATATTTTTAATGATAATGAAGGATTGTCAAGCTGATTATCTTGTTGATACGTGATGTGTAAAAATAAAATAGATTAACGACGTCAAAGAAATTTTTTGATAAAGAGACCTTTATATGGCGGCCATGCAATCGATTTCTTCATTTTTGATGTCTGCGCTTTTAGAGGTATAGTAGTGAGGGTTGCTTATTATAATGTAAAAAAATAAAATAAAATGCACTCCGAGTTAGTGTAAATATATTTGTATTATAACACGATTGTTCTCGTCGATACCTAGTTAGGAAGTTACAACCAGGACTTAACGCAATAAACTGATGCAGTTTCCGTATAACCGCATACGAGCCCACTTTATGACGATAACAAGACCACAATCTAATTAATAATGTGATCTCGCCGGCCTTTGGCTTCACCTTTGACCTATTACGAATAGCTTTAAGTTCTAGCATGAAATGAGGTTGCATATTATAACGCAATTTGTAAGTCTTCCTCAATTGCGCTTTAATAGACGGACATGCATGTTTTATTATCTATAAATATGGTATTTTTTGTAAGGACAAACAAGTAAAGGAGAAGTTAATTTAGAACATTAGTACCTACAAATGACTGTATACCTATAACTGTGAAGGAAAACTTCGTGAGGAAACCTCCATACCATAGCGATTTGTAATAATTTCTGTGGTATGTAAAGTCCACCAACTCGCACTAGGCGAGCGTGGTAGACTATATGGCCTAACCTCTATGAATCGTACTCTCGATTGTAGGGAAGGCTCGTGCCTTGCAATAGGACGTATATGGGCTGAGACAGTAAGTGTATGTAATGGAAAGATATGTAATTACATAGCTGTGCATTTTTGGCCGTGGTAGAGCCACGCTGTTGTCAGTCAGTCGATATATCATATCTATATATTTCATATCTCACAGGAGATCGACGTGAAGTGACAGCATTGCTGTCTCGTTTCGTTCGGTGAGTGAGATTGCCAGATGACCAACACCCCTTTCTTCTTTCTATCCTTTTTTCTTTCCTCTACTCTGCAAATTTGATGGGCCGGCAATACATCTATGATCCAAGCGTTGTGGATGTTCATAGTTGGCAGGGATCACTTAACATCACGTGCCTTGTTTGCTCATTTGCCGGACCTATTGGATGAAAAAGGTACAACGGATTATATAACCCATTTATAATGAAATGATATGTGAATCGATACTAGTACTTTTATGGTAATAAAAATACTATCATAATAATTACCCAGAAGGTGATAAATATGTATTTCTTTAAGGCCTCATGGTGCGTTGAGGATGTTCTGTGATTCTGTTATGTTCTGTGATTTTTATATGGGCGTATAAAAATCACAGTAATATATGGATTATAGGTTGCTTTCTTTTTAATTTTATATTTTGTTTCCGCAAAATATCACCACCGATTTTCATAAATAATAATAAATATACCTTACAGTCACATACATAGTCCTGACCCCTCATTAAGATTAATTATGTCTTGAGTAGTGGGTATGGGAAGCCACGAGAGACTTTTTGGTGTCACTAACGCCTAGACCCGAGACAAATACTTCTGAGCCTCACAAACATTTGTCTCGGTGCGGGAATCGAACCCGCGGCCTTTCTTTACACAGGCAGTGTCTAACCGACTGCGCCACGCTATTAAACTGATATTTAGATAATATATCAAGAGGTAATATTTTTGGTTGAAAATGTTGAAATGGTATAAATATAAATTATCACGACTGCTGCTATAATAAATTCAACAATTAAATAACCATAAAATTAACAAATTAAGAAGTAATTTTAGTGAATCTTTGTTAAAGTTAAACGACCACTAATTAATTGAATGGAATCTCTTAATCCGTCTGTTAGTATCTTTGTAGATTAATTTTATTGCAGTATAAATCCGCTTTATGCTTAGAAACTGAAGGTACAAATTTGACGAATTACGTTATCATAATGATAATCATGATTAATAGTCGTTATTGGTGTGTGGTACATATGTTGAGTATGTGAATAACATGCGAATAACATATGTTTCAACCACGTCAAAGAATCGGCAAAATGATAAAAGAAAGGTAAGAAAATCTGAGTTGTGATTAAGGATACCGAGAAAACTGAAGTAATTGCTCGTCTAAGTTGCGTTAAAAGCCGTGCTGAGAGCTTTTTCTCGAGAAAAATTGTATTGAATTTCTGTTTCTTACTCCGTTTTGGTTTAAAACGCTCCGATATTATTTGCCTCACCAGGTTTTATACTTAACACTGTTATAATAGACTTATTAATTCATGATTTTATAACATATTAAGTAATTAACAAATTTCTTCCAAAATAAACTGTTAAAAGCTAAAAAAATAAAGGTAGGAATCGTAATACGATTTTGGTGGCTTTTTGGAGTATATTGGTAGTCTAGAATGTATAGTTCAGCCATTGATCTTGTTAGGGCACCTAGTGCCAACATAATATAATTCTCTCACGCGTACTGCCTGCAGAAAATCAATTGACACAATTTATTTTTATTTACAGACATTGTACGGGCAGCGGGATACCGTGTTTGTCTACGTAGGTCGGAGGAGGGCGGAAGTCGGCGGAACTACACAGGTATCGTAACGATGCGAACATGAAAGCTTTAACAGGAAGAAGCAAGTAAATTGAATTCTGTGTACAGAGCGAACACAGAAACGTACAGCGCACAGCCTGGTGAACCTAACGACCCATTAATTTTTGTTAGGGAGTGCCATTCTATTTATTTCATATGTGGGCTTTGCACTGACGGTGTGTGAAGGGCGAGAAAAATCTAACACAGATGATGTAACAAAGAAAGAGGTTTGCGGAGAAAATATTTTTGAAACATCCCAGAGAATATTACACATAGCGAGCTTGTCATAGCTACTGAAAATCATTTCAATAGATTTTTAGTGGAAGCAAGTATTATTTATTAAAATAAACAAAAAAGAACAAGTAGAGTTTGTAGCTTAATATCGTGAATGAATGGTTCAGAATGTAACATCTTTCATCTAATTTGTGAGAAAGAAGAGATATAAGCCCACCCGTAGTCAGCACAGCATGCACCATCTGTTTATGCTTCGACATCAAAGCAGCGGGAACGTGTAATCACTAATTAACATCCGTATATAAATAGAATTTAGCAGTAAGAAAAAAATGATTTGACTCAATAAAGTTCCCAATACTATAGTAATAGGTGTATCAACAATATAGGAGTCTGGTATAGACAGCGCCGGCCAAAACACTAAAGAAAAACTCCCCAATCCAATAGAATTTCCTTTTCAATACGGTTTAATCAGTCTTTTGTTGAAGAATTTATAAAAAATCTGGCACGAATTGAAAAGGTCCCCGTCCATGTAATGGCGGAGAGTTCATTAATGTTTTAGTAAACCACAGACAGGCGGTCACTTCTGACGCCGTAGCTGCCGCTTCTCGCCACTCGAGTGTGCAATTTAGATAACGTGCTCAATACGTTAAGCATCAGTCGCCAGAATGTCGAAACCACGAATAGGAAATTGTGGTTATGCTTAATTTAAAACGTCGTTGAAGCCAGTCACCCGTTCCAATATTGATTGAAATTGACTCTGCGTAGAAATCGGATTCCACATTCACTCCCTGTAATCGCGTCACGTACATTATTTATCGGATGACATGAATGTTATTCGTTAATATCTGTTCGCATGTTCAAGTCTAGTTTAAAATGTGAAAATGGATGTGGATTTAAAATGTGTGAATTTATATTTGTGGCGGCGCGTCAAAGAGAAATTTATTTATGTTTGCGGTTTGATTTAAAACTTTAGGACTATTTGCTCATATTTACGACATCTGTATAATAAGCTGCATGACGTTGTACAAATTATTTTTCGTATTTTATCGCGATGTTGATTAACTTCATAATTTAAAAAATCTTAAAATAAAGCTAGATATTGTTTATTTTATTTATTATTACTTTACCTCAGTTCACCCCGTGACCATGAAAAATGCATTTTTTAAACCTAAGGAAGTTAATTAATAAACCAAAAAATGGTTGAATTACAACATCTTCTTTAGTTTTGAGCGGTGGTGTAAGATTGTCATTTAAAACGCTAGCAGTGCATAATTAGGTAGACGTACAGATGTAATGTTCTTCTTCTTCTTTTAAAAGCTGTATCCAGCTCCATCGGCATTCGATGATTTTGCCAATGTCGGAGTAGGGCAAGAAAGAAGTTGTAGTGTTACAAACTTAGGAAATTTTTATGATCACGAACTCTTAGTTACCTTCCGTCATTAAATATTATTACTGCGGTTTTCCTCTGAAGAATCTTATTACTTCAAAATTAATGATTAATTAGGTATATTAACAGAGTTAATTGTTATTGTATGTTTTTGCTTGATGGTTCATAATTTTCGTTCTTTAAAAGCTATTTTTTTACGAAAATCCAGCTTTACAGGCGTTATTATCAACAACGCAGAATATAAATAGAAATTGAAACGTGTAAAAATCTACCAATATATTTCATCGAAATAATTCTGTTGCTAACAGTCAATATAAATTGACAAAGACGTATTGCTCATAAACCCTCGGTGAAAACTAGTTTTGGCTCCCGCGGAATTTAATCAGAACTAATAATAGAGTTGGTATAGAAACATTTTCCGAGTTTTCGGTCGACACAGTGAGGACAACAAAATACCTGCGGAGTGTAGAATTGGTGAGTGATGAAATGAAAGGCACTGAAGGGTCAATGGAAGCTATTTTTGAGTAGTCGTCGGCGCCGGCTAATAATGGTATTAAATAACCTCAACTAGTTTTATACGTGATTCTACTTTATAAAGATTTTCATCAAAAGTAAGGACATATTACGTGCGAACAACAATTTCGGAATATCAGGACATTTGGCTATGGAAATCTGTTAAAAAATTTCTTTATATGGAATTAATATTAAGTTCGTGTAGTTAAAAATATATATTTATTTTATATTATATTAATTTAAAAATATAATATTTTTAAGTTTCGTCTAAATACGGAATGCATGTCACGAAATATCGTTAAACTTGGTGGGCTCAATGGCTCAGATCAAACAAAATTCACAACTGAACTACATTAACGAGACTCGAAACTGACAAGATTATAAAACGTTTCACGTTAAAGATCTGAGAAAATAAATTATACATACAATATATTATCAGAACCGATATTATTAAAATGTAGCTATAAAAATTCATCACGTTAAAGTCTGGAAGGAAATTAGGTCTGTAAAGGCGACAAAAATTCGTCGGCGTATCCAGTTAACGAGTAATCGTTTCTAGCGGAATATCTCGCGGATATTATGTTAGTCTCTATCATACACCCCTCAGGCCCGTTTTAATACTTTTTGTAACTCGACGAACGAGATTCATTGGACAAACTTTATTTATGCGATTATTAAAAGCTAATATAATAATGTAGCTGGTAGTGTTAGGAGGAAGATACATATACGACGGTGGAAAAGCTGCCATAATTATCCACGCAAGTATGTCGCGTTCCGGGTTCTGTCTGTCCTGTATGTGTCCGACTTTGAGTCATCCATAATTGTGTCGAACAGTGCAGATGGCAATGACACTCTGCTTGAATGGTTATTACTTACCATGTTTTGTGATTATAAGTATTCTGTCTATACTGGTAGTATAAAAACACGAATAAAATTCCAATTATTTATAAGGATAAGAGAAATGTAAGGCCTACTTACTTGCTTTATCAATTTGAATATTATTGTTTTATTCCCATATCAGGAGTTTGATGTTAGCCTATCCATCTCCACTATGATCTCCACACAATGCATATATTAGGTTCCATGCAACTATGGCTAGTTTTGTTACTTTTACTCGCTGTCCCAGCCTTTTTCAGTTCTGTTCAGAGTAACTACTGGACATGATGAGACTTATGTCCCAGGATGGCGAGCGCAGTATGCCAGAGAATGCCAAGTATTGCTTCGTAATTCATGGTCTTGCTTGATTTTCTACTGTCCATGAGCGGTCGTATGAGTTTATTCACTGCAATAAAATAAGACAAACAAAATATATACGACTGCAGGTATTGTGGGTTATCTCAGTATCTTTATCATTAGTTGAATTGCTCGAACCTTAGCTACTGCGGTGTTCTGTATTTTAAAAGACTGTGAATCCCGCTACGTGACTTTCATTTTGATATTAGAAAATGTTGTACAACAGAAGACGTTCTAATACCGCCTTCAGTTTTACATTTTAATATCATCCATATTGAATTGCAAATTTACCAGATGTTAAAGCAATATACCCCAGAATATTCCATTTTAGATAGGTGATAATACTGGTATTGTTTTATTCAATATCCCCTTGTAAGTGTCAAGACGTTTTCAAATTTAACAGTGTTTTTCTTATTAATATAAAATATCATTTTTGTTGAGATTCTGGGCACTACCAAATAAAAGCTCCCGTGTATTTATATACTTTATTAAAGCCAGGAACACAAATGTTAGTGATACAATTTGTTATAATTATACATCAATTAATAAATAAACACACACAATTTAAATTCCATCGAGTTACAGCACATACGGAATGGGTTCTGCATATAATCACACCTATTTAAAAAGGTAAGTAGACATTTTTATACTAGACAGCTCAACTTTATCGTAAAGAGGAAAAGCGTGTTCCACATTTATTTGAAGGATATTACTATATTCATATACGGTGTGAACATTAAATGGTTATGTCTGCGTGGGAGGCCAAGTAAATGTTCATTTTTAATAGTGTCTACTTTAGTCGGTAAGTGGAAAGGGGCTAGACGACGTCACGATATCGCGGGTTCGCGACCTGCTCTCTGTCGGCAATGCTACCTCGAGCGAAACATTTCTTCCAAATTATCGATCATCATTACACTGTCATTGCGGTACTTAACAATACCAAATTGCTTTCATATAGGTTCATAGAAAAAACCGTGTAAATTGATATTCATGTACAAAAAAAGTTTTAGCGGTCACTGCCATGACTCATTAGTAATATGATCTAAAATATATAATTATATCGAATGTAAAATAATTTACTTTGTATAGCCTATTATTAAATAATTGACTTTTGGAATGGTCTAGTTTTGCCAAAGAAACTTTTTTCTGATATGAAGATTTTATTAAATGGGGGAGACATGTGATCAATTTTGGTTTGATGTTTGTACGAATAAACTAAAGATTAAAAGCTGATTTGATCTTACGTTATAAAAAATGGATGACAGTTTTAATAACCTTAGACAGGATATTAGTTTACAAAATATATATCTTGTACCTACAGCTTACAAGCTCTGCGATATGATCGTTTATACTTGGATATGGTTTTAATATATTTACATACATAATAAATTTAATATAATAACGCAATAAATAAATAACAGTTTGAAGGAAAGTCTGTGATATATTTGATCATATTCTGAAAATATATTTGGCTTTGCAATAAATATCTGTAATAATATAATAATAGTACGGTATACGTGTAAAAAGATTCATATCTACTCACAAGTGGCTCGGTGTACGAATTCCATTGTGAAATTCATAGGTACAATTGTATCAAACAATTTATAAAAATAAATAAATGTAGTACTTAAGTCGTAGCGGAAACGATGGCTATGTCGCGATTTTACTCAAAACACCATTTATCCACCGAACCACGAAACGGGCCGCCTCTTTATAAAATCCTAGATTGTTTTCAGCTCGACCGGCGTCACTACAAGCTTCCCTCACAAATATACGCTTGTCTTTCCCCTTTTCCTAGCACAATATTATAAAACAATTATATGTATAACGTTACACAAACAATTACATTACACTTGCTAATTAAAAACATCGAAATACAATTTATATCTATAATAATATAATAAGTACTTGTATACCTACACAGTGAACAATGTCACGTAGTTATAAAATGTATAATTATTAGTAATATAATAAAAGGTTCTTTGCGAGAGTGTAAAGAAAGTCTGCAGTAGAAGGATTGTGTACAATTGTTACAATAATAGAACAAGACTATGAAATACACGGTGAATGTGGGACCTGCACAAGCGATTGTGGGATCCCATTATATATAAAACGCATACCTAACTGAGAAAATCAGTCATCAAAACATTGTGTAGTAATTCAATACAAAGATGTGACGGTAACAAAGCTCGTTCAATGCGCTTACAGACTTACAATATAAAAAGATATTATAAAGTAATAGAAAAATACCGTGTTTATATCCATAGGATTATGTAGCAAGCAAGCTCATGGAACGCAGTATACAGGGTATATCAAGACCGCGACCGAAAACGAAGCCAGGAGGTAGTATTAGTGATATCAAACACAAAGCAAGTAAAAATTTTACAAAAAAAATCGTAAATATTTTTTTTGTTATTTTTTACATATCGTCGTATTTGAGTGATTAAACATAGTTTTTCTAAAATAATGACGTACATCGCTTAATTTTTAAACACGCAATGGTATGTAAGGGTTTAAATTACTATTTTTGCATAAACTAGGTATTTACCCCTCAAAAACTATGATTTTTAAAAATTTGTAAAAAAAAACCGTCGCTTATTTTGCAAAATTTTTTGTTGCATTGTGTCTGTAGCCGCTAAAACTACCACCTGGCTTCGTTTTCGGTCGCGGTCTTGATATACCCTGTATAAAATATTAAGTATTCCATCGATAAAGTGTAGGAGTAGATTTTTAGGCTCGTCATTAACAGAGTAGATGTGTAGAAGGATATGTAGGTAGTCATAGTGTGTGCCACGAAACGTATAACTAATGTGGAACTATAATTTGGGCCAGATATAAAACGGATATAATTGATATATAAAGTTTTCAAGTTTCGTGTACAATATGTGTAATGTGTATTCTATAGAGGTGTATAAAGATTAGACAATATATAGAAGATACGGGAAATAATAACAACGAGTCTTAAAGTACTTGGTCGGGAACTTCTAATAGAGACTAATAGCTAGGGACATAAGCTCCGAGGGTGCGTACTATCTATACACATATAAAATGCATTTAAAGTCCACATACACAAATACATATTTTTTATGTATATATATCTCTCATGAGTAAGAAGAATTACACAGTCTTTGTAGTATATTATACACATTAATACTGATGTGTCGTTACATCTTAATAATTTATAATAAATAGACAATTCGCGTAATAATTAAATTTATACTTTAAAAATATCATACTCTTTTTTTGAAAATATTTTTATAATATTGTCGACATTTTAGTGGACGTTGTGCGTAAATAGAAATAATGAAACTCATTAGGAAAACATAATTTGAAGACTATTTCAGAAAAACAAATTTACTGTTCAGCGAATCTGAGTTTTTGTTTCTTGATGAAATCCATGGCCAGTTTGTCAGTGGTGCGCGACTCCAGTATTTGTAGGATGGGGTGACCTGTGAAACAGTTTTTACTTTGAGTTTTGTCAGTAGTGTAGACGTTGTGGTGCTTTCTTTGGATTCAGTTTATCGAGCTCTACAATCTGTTTTTTACTGGGTACCTAGGACGTAAATAGAATTTCGGTTACACTTTTGTAAATCACGAAAACACACTTAGCTATTTAGCTGTGAATATTGAAAACAAAAACAAACAACTCTTGTTTACATTTTTTTGAAATGATTATGTGTTCTTTATCTACTAAAATGAGGCAAAAAATTTGAAGTATTCTCACAGAACTATTTTTCTTTAGAAACAGAAAAACTGTTTAAAATCTATTGTCGGTAACTATTACTGAAGTCCTACTCGTTCGCTTTGTCTTTCATTGCGTGTCCGTTTTCACGTGTTAGCTGTACAGAAATATGTATATACTGGATAATGGTTCATGCTTCTCTCTATCAACAATACCGTGATATCACGTTATAAAAAAGGCTTATTAAAACCAGTTTTGTAATCGGACCACACGACGTCATAAATGACGTATTCTGCGACAGAACAAAAGACGATTTTTGACGTTTTGCATGCAAAACCATGTCCGATGCCGCATAACGCATACCGCAGCGTAGTGCGTTTTCATTAAGAGACTAAAGTTACAGATCGGATAGCGAGCTTTTCGAATGATAAATTATGTCTTCTTTAATAGTCTTGGTATTTAATATCTACCCAAGCCAGTATGTGGTTGAACAATAAAGGCACAAGGTTGTTAATATTCATTGTAATTTCACTTGTTTTTAATTAATATTCCAAGCATGTTAGTAACCGTTATCCATAATCTATACATGGTGTAAAATAAAGATATGTCCGGCTAACTTTATGAAAGCTTTGATTTTTTAAACTACACAAAGGTTTTCAACAAAAGACAAAGTGATTCAATAAGAAGATTTATACATAAAGTATTTTTATGCACTGAATTGCCATATAAAAAATCAAATTGAAAGACAAATAATATTTTGCTGCGACGGTACAGAGAAACACACTGACAAGGTACATAAAATAAAAAAAATTGGCGTGGAATCGCCACTCTATTGAAAGAATGCACCGGAGTATAGCTGTGCCGGGTCGCCAGTCTATACTTATATATAAAGCTGAAGATTTTGTTTGTTTGAACGCGTTAATTTCGGCAACTGCTGGTTTGATTGAAATAATATTTTAGTATGGGATAGTTAATTTATCGAAGAAGGCTATAGGGCATTTTTAATCCCAAATAAGTATATAGCAGGGCTTTATAAATGCTTTTTACGCGGATGATGCCGCGAGCAATATTAGTACAAATAAAGGCGTACTTCTATCGTGCAGCTGCATGAGCGGCAGCTCGATGGGGCGCAGCGGGTCGGGCGGCGCGTGGCTGTTGACGCCGGGCACGCGCGCGAGCGACACGAACGCCTCGCCCGCGAAGTCGTCGGCCGTGAGCACGTCGCGGTCCCACACCGACAGCGACAGCGCCGCCTGCGCCGACCGGCACGCCTCCAGCGACACCGCGAACTCGAAGCACTCGTCCCACATCGGGTTCAGGGTTTTCTGGTTTATTGAGTATTCATGCGTGATTGTTTATACAAAGAGCTAGTTTATAAGCCACACAATGAAAAGTTCAGTGAAATGGTCCGAGAATAGTATTTGAAATATATTTTTAGAATATAGACTAACGCAAGCTTCTTAGACTCTGCAAGTTACGCGCCTCTATGAGTCCCATAACATATGTTTGAAAACAATAAAAATCATGAAATATTATGTATATTATACACTCGGAAATAATCTACTTCACTTGATTATCATTTTATGACCTTTAAATTTTACAATTATGTAATGTAAAATAAGTACTCGTAAATATCAGCTGTTACAAATTGTTACATTCTATATAATGACAATTGCTTTAATAGAACATAGAATTCACAATTGCATTGTAACAATCACAAAATCCTTACCTTCTGCACGTTGGTGCTTTGCTCGTGGGTTTTCGGGAAGAGTCGTTTCGGCAAAAGCTCGAGCACTACGAAGGGGTCGCTCAGTCCGTTCGGATCCAGCGGGATCACGTCGCGAGCTGACAACACCTCCACGCACAGCGAGTCGTGGTTGAAGTACACCCTAACGATAATACATTCACTGGTTACCTACATTGCATTTTAATCAATAACAAAACATAACTGTCTTACTAAATAACAAAATAAAGAGCAAATAACCAATTGTATTTACATGAATGATACCCAAATCTATTTAGGAATTTAAAAACTATGGTGGTATAAACGATTTCACATCCATTATGTACATAATATATGAATCCTGAAAATATTACACACTACACACCCAATCATAGAAGTCAGTGAAATTAAGAGAGGTAACAGCAAATGCCTCGGAGTATAGTGGTTAGTATTTAGTCTCAGGTATATTTTGATTTATTTATACATTTAATGGATAGGATTTATTTATACATATAATACATAGGATGTGACTAGTGCTGCTCCTGTTTATATTTTTAGTTTATCAAAACTTTTTAACTCGTCTCGTTGTTACCTTTAATAAAATAATACCTACTGGGCGATAAGTTCAAGTAGAAATGTGAAGATCAGTCTCATTTAGTAGTATTAGCGTTTCACGACATTATCACATGGTGCTGACGAATGTAATGCCACACAAAGCACTCGAAACTTCTTAAGCCTTACACTAATATTTCTGATACATCGACAATGTCGATCATTGTGCTAATAACAGTAATAGCCCAAATCGTTCTGCCATTGATAGAACATTGATTGAGCATCAAGCGATGTCGTCACACCGACTAACCGCACCGATTAATATCGATTATAAACCTATACGCCGATATTACTCCGTAAAGATTCAACTATTGACTAAAATATTCAACTTTAGTTGATGTAATGTTAATAAATGTACTTTATACAAATAGTTCTAGCTTACTTTATATAAATTTCACTTCATTCTGTTTCAATTAAACGCGGATATTGTAGTTCGTTAAAATAATAATCTAATATGGGTTATGTAAACGTATATCTTAATGGATATTGATAGATACGGTACTTAGTACCGGCGACAATGAAGCAACAATGGCGCCGTGTTCTACAAACTTGTCAATAAACAAAGTACTTTTCTTTTTATAAATAATGCATAGGTAATGTATTGTGAAGAATATTTTTTTTAGTGTAATGATAAGGTTAATGTGAGTTTTCAAGTAGTTAGAAACCAACGCTGTTGAAAACCTATTGAAAAGCTTAAATTCTCTACACAAAAAAGTAATTTCTGTGAGATTTATGAAACCGCACATAATTATAAGGGTATAAATGATTTTGACTGTTATTCAAGATTGCGGTTCGTCCAAACTTAGTTTTATAAACTTTTTACGGAGCCGTATTTCTCTCTATACAAAGAAAAAACTTTGTCCTATACAAAATATCGATTGAAGTCCCAAAATGTGAAACATATCAACTCAGGTTCAGTATTTCACCCTCCAAGAGTTGGTCGTTTTGAAATAACGCATGGCACTAGATCAGCGTTTCCCAAACAATGGGTCGCGATTAATTAGTGGACGTATCAAACTGACTGCGACTAAAAGTAACTAAAATTAACTATTAAACAATTTTATTGTAAGTAAATGTTGTTTTATCAATTCTCTCGTTACGGGCAAAAGGTTAGTTCCGAATTTTGCAGGTTTGGTTAAGTGGTTCGGAGCCCAGTCAACTTTGGGAACCACTGAACTAGATGATTTCCCAAACAAATTGATAAGAATCAGGTAGCATGTTATAAAATAATTCTCTTTATTCTATGACAATGAAATCGTTTTGCAACATGCATACCAATGTCCCTTTTTCTGTTTATTCCAATCCCTCTAAACGTTTACTAGAATAAATCGTCAATAGCTTTAAGACCGCTGATTGTACCTACTTTACATTTAGTGCATTTATATTTATTGCCTCTTTTTTGTTTGTTTATATATTGTTTTGTATTGTGGAGAAAAGAGTGTGATAAATAAATTAAAAATATATGCTTCTGACATCACATACGAGCGAGACCAGGACAAGAAGACGAACATCTATTAAGTAATGTTAGTTTATCCACAAATTGTTTATGGCATAGTGTTACCTGACAAAAATGGATCCATAGGGCGACGGCAGCGGCGTGCGAGCTTGTTCTGCCAGTCTGTCCGCCAGCCACAGCTCTAAGAGTTCTTCTGTAGGAGCCTGATGGTACTGCATCCTTTGTTCCACGCGAGACCATTCGTTGCTGTGCACTTCAGACATTGGCAGGCCTGAACAAAAAGTTAAATATGTTAGCCTGTACCATATACTTACTCCAAGTATTCAGGAAGGCCCTTTTTGTTATTACTGTAAATTGCTCCTTGATTCGAAATAATTTGATTGGGTAACTTCAAGAAAACTTAGGGAAGTAACTTTTAATTGGATAATATTTTAACTTTTTCTCTTGGAATGATAAATGGAAGTTGGAATTTCTTTATAATTGGTACGAAATAGCCAATTTCTGTTTCTTGGGCAGTACACTTTTTTCACCAGAACAAAATATTGATCTCTGATTTTCAGCCTCTAGATATAAATCCACTTTATATGACAATTACACGTGTAATACGACTAACAAATCGAAATACACAACTTATCTTCTCCTGTACGACGCTGTACCACGTTAGTACACGTACCTTTCCCTTCAGCATGGAAGAACTCCGCCAGCAGATCTAGAGCCTCCCTGAGTCTATGATGGTACACCCGGGGCCTCTCTGCTCCTCCGGCGTCAGCCTGCGAAGATACTTCCTTCAGCACGGCGCTCCAGCAGCCGGCCAAAGCTCGGATGAACGCACGCGGCAGCAACCACGTGTTCAGAGAAGACAGATGCTGGTCTAGGAACTCCAGCAACGGAGTTATAGCCTAGATGCAAAAACATTTACATGAACAAATAAACACAGAAATTGAACACCATCTCAAGAAAGCATTGAAATATAAAGTAAATAAATCGTGAGCGCCGTAAAAGAGGAATCATATTTTCTGAAAATTATAAACGTGGGATATAAATAGCGGCATTGACGTTACGACTCTTTCATTGTTATTTGCTCCTTGATAATGGTGTTTTCTGCTCGTCGTTGCAGCTGACAATACCATACACCGTCTTCTATGGGTTTAGATTTACGAGCAATTTTATTGCACCGTGCACTAATGTCGTGGTTTACGGTTTAATATTGGAAGTGAGATGTCTACGTGTGTTATTACGCGCCGGGCAACACAACATTTTTTATGTTGTCACCTCCGGCAAATTACATGGCCTCTATATTGTGTGTACTATACGGGACTTTAAATTAACTACTCAATTGTAGTGTTCATTTTGAAACATAATGAACTTTCAAGATAAGAACGCTGTTACTATGTCATTTAACATTTCATGGAAGCTACGGTGAACACGCTGACTTTAATAAATTATAATTGTTGTTTACTTTTTCTCTATTGTGTCTATCCATGTATATCTTTTGTATTCATCTACATATTTAAGTCCATAATTGCTGGAAATTGTTATACCAATATTGTAATAATAAATATCAGACTGAAATTTATAAAACGAACTTATCAAACTCATCAAATGTAGAGTCGAGTATAAGACTCTAAGTGAGAGGAGGATCTTCATTTTGTGTCATCTTGGTGATTACGAACACTCACCTGCGCTGTCGGCAGGGTGTCGGGGGACCAGGCCAGATGAAAAACAGCCTTCCGCAGCGGCGGGCGCGACCGCGCAGCGAGCGGCACGGCAGCGCGGCACGCCCGCGCGTCCAGCGTGCCCAGCGCGCCTCGCACCAGCTGACGAGCGTTATCGTCGTTCGCGCTGGTGGGAGCGCGTAATTAAATATATTTGGCTCATAATTAAATATAAGTGTTTTGTGATATTTATGGTATGACTGAGTACATATAACCATGATACTTTATTTTTTAAACAAAATGTAGTCTTTCCTACGGTCTATATTTTTTTCTATATTTTTAGTTCGGCGACAGGTTTCAAACAAATATTTTTTGACTTGTTATATTATATCGAGCTAGTCAAACGCGATTTTCCTAATGTGAAGAAGACAACATAAAATGAAAATAAGAATATATTTCTTTTAATTTCCAAACATTGAACCACAAGTCACATTAGAATT
Organism: Deilephila elpenor; assembly: GCA_949752805.1. Lineage (NCBI taxonomy): Eukaryota > Metazoa > Arthropoda > Insecta > Lepidoptera > Sphingidae > Deilephila > Deilephila elpenor. The sequence continues at coordinate 6,649,131 of OX457107.1, read as the reverse complement.
AGTCCTTTATCATTGGTGCCATCGTTGGTGCGTTTACAAACACAAGTTCCACGTGTAATGACATTCACATCAGTATAGACGTTATACGAACTTTTATCGAGGCATGGTTATAACCTTTAGCCTTTACCAAGAAACTAACTGCTGAGTCATTGTGCCAACTGGACATTAAAATTGAAAACGCCAATAGAAAATCCTTTAAGAATTCGAATTCGTCGATTCAGCGATTACGAAATCGTCATTCACTTTCTGCCTTATATTACACTGTACTGTACGTCACAGGCTGAACTGCAATTTGCGATCCCGGAAAAACCTGTTTTCCGATTTAAAAAACGCTGACAAATTGAATCCTCCTATTTAAGGTGTATTTGAATATCGGTCGAGCAACGTCGGGTGTCACTGCCCTCAGACGATAGATTAAAGGGAATGTACAGTGTATAAAATAAGGTTTAAAAAGACTAAACGATGTTACATGCGATGAGATTTCTAAAACTAAAATAAACAAAGCTATATTTTTTACAGTGCACGTGACACATCGACTTATTGAAGTGCGGTACGGTCCAGACTAACAGCCTTATTCATAGACAGATTTAAAACTATTCACTTCAGCGCTTAAATTGAATTCTAAAGTCGTTCGAAAGGGACAAAATGTTCGATAACTAAAATAGGTTAAAAATCTGTCTATGAATAAGGCCGTTAGTACCTATCCACTGAACTATATACATTACACAAGTTGATGCAATCGACATGGGATATATGCACACTGAACCCATAACATTATTTACTTATAATGGTCTAGGTGTAACTCTTCTAAGGATCACTAAAATGGGTGTTCTACCATCATCTACCTTTATTGCCACGATTATCTTAAAAATTTTGCCTAACAATTCCATGAATTCCAAAACTGGTGGTAGGTCTCTCATATGTGAGAGGCCATCTGGGTAGGTACCACCGCAATGTCTATTTCTCCCGTGAAACAACACTGCGTAAATGCACTGTTGTGTTTCGGATTGAAAGACATTGTAGCCAGAGTAACCACTGGACATATTGAGACTTAACATCTTATGTCTCAGGATTGCGAGCGCAGTGGAATGTTGCTACTGTTTATGAGCGGTCGTATCGCTTACCATCAGGCGAACGGCTTGCTCGTCTCGTCATTCAATGCAATAAAAAAAAAAAAAAAAAAAAAAATGAATTTACGAATGATTGACGTCAACAATAAAACGATTATATTAATAAATTCACATAATAATATCAGTCACAATATTTCAATCAGTAGGCCAATTCACGTAATTAAATAAGTTCAATTGCAGTGCAGTTGCAGTTAAGTTTCGATCAAAACAGCCCGTTTTGTATTCTCGTAATTTAGAATAACCGCTGTCAGATACGCTCGCGTCAAGTCGCGTCACGCGATCGCTTTAGCGTATTCTACGGCTGCGCGTTTTATACATGCGTGATTCAGATCGCATCCTGATTGGTAAATTACCTATTCATTTGACGTCTCCAATGACAGTTTAGTCCCACCAACGTGCAGCACATGCGCAGTTTATGCATATTTTACGCGCAGCTAAACAATTACAAGAATACCATTTTGACGTACGTACGATTAAGACGTAAACCTAATCGAAACTGCATCGAAACTTGATCGGCGCGTCAATAAATTACGTGAATTAGCCTACTGGTCTGTTAAAGACTGACTGGTTTTATGTGAAGCGAATCATTACGGTTCCATTAATGTTTTAGCTCTTTATAGGTACCAATAACTATCAAAGAAAGGGTTAATAAAAAAACCTAACAGAGTGATTCAAGTTACTGCTTCAATGTTTTAATATTGTTATACGATGTAAAAAGTACATATATGTTTTATATTTTAACAAGATAATTTACGAAGGAAAAACAAAATAAATAATCTTAGAAGACCTACTAGATTTTGTGTTTAGAATAGCTATTGAATATACAGAATTAAAAATATACCATTCCCTATTGGGACCTTCCCTATCTACAGAAAACATGTAAATTTGCGAAAGCTTAATACCGTAACCACGTAAACCTAAGCAGTTTTAATTCTTGTGCCTTTATGTAATATGTATGTAAGTGTTCTATTACTAAAATTATACCGTTCGTATGTAGGCAGTTTTACCGCCAATTAGGATTTTAGGTAGGAACTGTATACGGAATATTACACTCTCCATCTGGCATTATAATAATACGGCTATCAAAATATGTATATTTATTAAAGAACTTAATAATCATATAATATAGCTAAATAGGTCCTTTGTGAAGTGACAAAAATAGTACGAATATTTCGAGTACAAAATTTGCATGTACAATAAGTTCTATAGTTTCTTTAATCATTACTACATACAATGTAAATAGCATAATCCATCTTAACAATGAACTATTATTAAATATGGATGTTGTTTTTAAAAGGTATTATAAAAGCAATCACAATATTTAATAATACAATTACAACTTCGTTTCTCATTATGTTTGGATTTGACAAGACAATAGAAATACTCTAGTTACTTGTTATATCCACGGCAACAATATCAAAATACTTAATATTGCAGTCCGAGCTAAACATTTTCATTGTTAAAGATATATTATGAGCGCTCAAACAATGTAGCCGAATCCCTACTCAATTTGTCGAGTAGTAAAGTGGAGCATAATTGTTACAAAGGTTGTTTGTTAACGCTTCATATAGTGTAATAATTATTCCGTACTTAACGATGTACATTTGTAATAGAACAAGGTACCCAGTTGTTGGATGTATTAACCCTAAAGTAATGGGCATGTAAAACATGTCTTGCGTTATTGTATTTCTAAATTGACAGGCTTAGCAGTGAAATACATCTGTACCAGTCGCCAACATAGTCCTTATTCCACCTAATGTGTGTATTGCGGTAAGAAGAACCTTTCGGTATATAGCGCCTCTACAAATATTTGTCTTGATCCGGGAATCGCATCCAAGGTTTCTCATTTTATACTTAGATTCTCTTAGAAGCCTTAGGCTAGCTAATCTGTGAATTCTGATTTACCTTTGTCTCACAATAAAGCGACGTTAAGATTTACTATCATTGAGATAGCTAAGCCCCGATTAACCATACCTTGTTTTCATCCCGTCATATATTTTTAAAGATTGGCAAAGCACCTGCTAAAGTTACAACTTCGCCCTGTGGAACCGATCTAAAGGAGGACATTAGAGACTCTGGGTGAACTGTGAGAGACAACAGAGACTCCGGGATGACAACAGAACGCATTTTTGTGTATCAGTTGTGGGATAGAGTCCAAATAAAGTTGAGTGAGGGACATTTGTGAACCCCAACTATGGTTGTGCTGAGTGATCACAGGGAAGAAAGTTAGGGAGACGTTCAGTGGAGCCCTTAATGCGGGTGACAGTTACCGGAAAGTTTAAGCCGGCATGTCAGCGTAGGATTTGTTAGGGACAGGCCGGCCGTAATATCGTATAAAATGCAGAATAAAAAATCCGCAAGCCGCGCGCGTGAAGCGGCATGTATAGCCCTTACGGCCTCTCACGGGGAACGGAGGAGGAGCTTAACAGCTTTTCTCTCGTTGTAATAAAAAAAGAGCAATAGGCGATTCATGCAAGGCGATCAAATAAGGCACTTGCTTTACACGTATACTACGAAAATATTTAATTTAGTACGCTTAGGAAAAATTGCAAAAATGTAGAATACTTATTTTCAGCTCTATTTTACTTGAAACCTATAAAACTTGATTGCACAATATTAAAAACTTATTCAATTAACTAAATTTTTATCTGACTAGACATCTTGAATATTTACATAGTGAGCACTTTGTCCAACTTAATTGCTTCATTCAAAAAAGTGTTTACCCACTGTCTGATTGCGATAAAAATCAAGATTCTTTATATGTTTTTCTTTTAAAAGAAAGTTAGATTAACATTTTTTATTCGTGTCTAGCTTTAAGTTCATATCGTTAAAACTTTCTAGTAAAATCTGATTGCTCGGATCTACACACTTAAAATTTTGCCTTTTATAAAAACCGATCACCAACTAAGTTTTCCGTTGGAGGTCACATACTTTTACGAAATCAAAAAGATATTGAGCAAGTTTTTCCATTGAAATGTAGGTACCTAAAAGTATTGTTGAATAGGTATTTTTATTCACAGAAGCATTCATTTTTTATATATTGTAAGGAAATATATCTACATTTCCCAGGAAATTACTGTATTTCACATCTTCGAATCTTTATTCTACACATTTTCTAAACATGCTCGAAATTGTATACAAATGTTTTGTTTTCAAACATTTCCAACATATAAATTTATAGTATCCTACATGACAAATTAAAAAAAAAGTTTCAAATTAAGTTTGAAAGCTTATGAATATGTTTTACAGACTTTCAGTTGTGTAACGTTAGTTTGCTGCTATTTGAAGGCTAGCTGTGTGTTGTTAATTACGTTCGACTTCAATGGCCACGCAGTGCAGTTAGGCGTTAGGATTCTCGGTAGCAATATTAATTATTTCTGCCTGAAGCGCTCTACCGTTTATTCCATGCTACATTTCTATTTTAGAATTTCTTATTAAATTTCTTATTTGATCCGTGATTTTAATGAGCGAATACGAGATTAATGGTAAAGCCAGTAACTGTTTTGTATTTTGTACAAGGAAATACGTATCGGAAACAGCTAATGATATTTGTGCGTGTTTATATAAACGCGATATTTCAGTTTGAATCGAAATATGCCTACGTCTGTTTAAGACCTACCTATATCTTGATATATGACATCTTTTATTGAGTGAATAAGTATCTTTAAAAGAAGCTTATATGCTATAGCTCTTATTTTTTTAATTAAACTAAAAAAAGTGCATTGAAAACATAAACCCTATTATAAGTAGACTATTTAAATGAGCAATATCGGATATAATAATAAAATACGTACAAAAATAGACATTCCAAGCAAGTTATATTTCTCCAGCGCAACTGATACGTTTCTAGTAAAGTGGAGACGGCGCCAACGAAGCGAACAACGTTCAAAGATTTTGCTGTACAGTAGGCACTGGTATTAGGTATTAGCTACTTACATGTGTTCATCGTCGTACTCGGAGAGGGAGCGGCGCACGTACTCCAGGTTGTTCACGATTGTACATATCTCCTCTGTTGTTTTGTTTTGGCCTGTTGGAAAAGTTTATGTTTATAGCATTTACTTTTATATAGAGTTCAGTGATACATATTCATCGCGCGTCCAATTTGTATTCACAATTTTGTTGCCAATACAGTTACAGTGTTGGGACGCGGTTGAACGGCCGCCTAGTTTGATAGTGTTTTTTTTTCATATGTTTAAATGACTGATAATAGAAAGAAAGAAAGAAAACACATTTATCATCACAGAATACCACGTACAAACATAAATTAACCTAGACGCCGTAGCTTTGCTCAGGGTGCCCCAGCTATCTAACTCAGGGTACCCTAGTAATCAGGCCCTATGGTACCGGTAGCGCTAAATCTGGGACTGTATTTTCAGATGAAATGAGTGGTTGGGTGCTGATGTGTCATGAAAACAATTAGCCTTTTAAACGTATATCATAAAAAAGATTCCACGTAGTTGAAATTTGGAGTACAAATTCTCATAATATAAAATGAACACGTCAATTAATGAATAAGGGTCTAATTGAGACCCTTACGGTAAACGATAGTCAATTAAACCGAGAGAGTGTATCGGCAACAATGTTAGTTTAGGTAATGCATCGACAATATTCATGTCCACGGGAAACAAGCCTGTTCCATTAAAGTTAAAATAAATATCAATATGACACCCAGTAAGTACACAGAGTTTAATTTCCGCAATATGTAGAATGAGTTTTTATGGGCTTTTGATGACTTATTAAGTGTTAAAGATTTTTTAATACAGACACGTCTAACTGCCTACAATGTACCTGAAGTTTAGTGTAGTTTCGTACAGATAGAGTGACCGACGCGCGATGGTTAATCCTCGTTAGTCGCTACACTTATGCCGGATTGATACACGGGTTGAACCCGGAATTCGACGGAGACACATTGTAATTCGATATAATGACATACTTACGTATACAGTTCACTATATCAAATACCTAAATAATGTATGCATACTTCGAATCTAATAAGATCAGTGTGGCGGGCTGGAAAGCTACTGACAAAGGCGTACCCTTTCGACCTCTACTGAGGTACGGAAAGGGGAACTTCACAGCTTTCCTGCCGCCAAAATCGGTAAAAAATCGGTATCTAATGTGATGTCCGTACATACCGTGGTTTTCATAGTAACCCTGGTCAGCCAGGGCACCGTGCACGAGATCTGCGTAGTGCAGGGCGGTGGCGCAGGCGGCCTCCAGGAGTCGCAGCGAACCTCCAGCTGTGCCCTCCTCCGCGCCGCCGATGGCGCGCCACACCAGGCGCATGTGGTACAGACTAGTGTAGGAAATAGTTGTGTGCATTTAGAATACAATATGTAATAAATATTTATAATTTAATTAAATAATTATTTACTGAAGTCTGATGTTCTAATATCATGACAGATGGAGAATATAAAAAGCTCTAAGCTTTAGAGCGTTTCAAAAACTTTAGTCTCTAATAAATTAAAAAGACACTTTTATACACTCTTTGTGAAGTATTATTATTAAATTGTACCTGTTTAAGATAATAAATTACATATTACGCTAATAAAACAACTCACACTAGGGTCCATGACCACGCCCAAGCGATTCATGCTAAATACCACGTAGCGATACAATACAATCGTTAGCTACCAATTTAGTTTGTTTCACTTTTGCGGATTTGCGAAAATACCAAATTAATAAAATTATTATATCTTCTGTAAGTATCCGTCTCCGTCTCTATACCTTCTGTAAGTATCCGTTTTAAAAGCTGAATAATAATAAGTGGTAGGCAATAACATTTTTGGTGCCTTTTGATATTATATTTTAGTAGTCTGAGCAGTTACAATTTAGTATCATTTGTTAAAGTTGTAGAAGTCATTGAACAGTACACGTACTGCGCTAATATAGTTTCCTTTTTTGGAACGAGAGGAGATTTACAAAGTAATATTTTCGTTGGAAGTACGTAAGCCGTCACACGTCGCGGAGAGGCGCCGAGGCGGGAACTTTATGAAACTAAATTATAAGTGAACTCACCAAGCCGCCGTGTCGACTGATGAAGTGCTGTGCTTCACGAGATGCTCTCCCTCTACCGAACGATCTAAACCATTATTAAATAATATATTTAAAATGATAGAGTAATGCATACTAATTGATGATGGTAGAAAACATATGTATATTATAGCGAGAACAGTAATGAGTATATGAAAATACGGTCTTATGGGACTCTTACAATATCCTAAATGAATTCTGGATTCAGCATTTGTTTTCCCTAAAACCAGGGATTTAAAACTAGGAAGCCTACAATATAAAACAAATGATCTAATTGGGTATCCAAAAATGACATAGATAACAGTTTAGTAGCAATCTTTTACTTGTCTGGGCACAATAAAAGGTTTCGTGTTACAGCGCCGTTAGATCCCGATGCTTATCTAAATAGTAGTCCGCCCTGGCTCGGGGTGTGAACCTTCGCCTTTTGCCTTCTTAACGGTGATGTTACTCCCATTCGAAAATCGCTTCTTTTTATGTACCATTACAGTCCAAATATGAACAGTAGAATATTTCGTTTGCTCACATTAAAAATTTTTCAAGGGCTTTGTGTTCAGATATTCGGGTTTAGAATTCAAAATCGGAGTGTTGAGTTGGCGTTTGCAGAGATCGGCATGATAACAACCGAGTTTTACCCTTTTGCATATTCAAAGATGATCTCAGAGCGTTCGATGGAGTTGCCCCAATCGGAAGTTCAATTCCCACAGCACATCCTCTTTTTGTGTTGTATTTTGCTGTTGTGGAGCCGAATATTTCCGTAGTTAATAATATCTTTTACGTAGAAATATTCGAATCCTGGGCGAATTAAATTATTTTTGCATTCGTGTTTTAAGTTCAAATATCGAAATGAGAAAAATTACTAGCTTTAAGAGCTTTATATAAGTCAATTACTGACATCTATAAAATATATTTTGAACGTTTACCTCTATTCAGAATTTATTCAAAAGTCCCTTTGCAAAATAAAATATTTGTTAGTGATCATTCCCTTGCCCTTCGCTCCCCCTGGGCCCTAGCGTAAACTGCTTAGAAAATTGTGTAGCATTATTGACATTCCCAATTTCGTCAAGAATGTTTTGTTTCGTATAAAGCGAAATGGCCGGAAATGCAATGCTCTGTAAGCTTTTGTGTTACTCATTCGCTTTGATTAGGGTCTGTTCAGCCGCGAACGAGTATAGCCAGCGAGCTGTCCTAATTCCGACCGCATCTCTACTCTCTATCACCCAGTATTGTTGTGAAATAGAAAGTAATCTTAGCGGTAGATAAAAAGCCGTTGAATTATGGGGTCAGGTATGTTTAAACAAAAGATTAATATTCTAGTTTAATGTCGACGTGTTATTTGGCAACAAATAATGTATCTAACTAGTGAAATTCAGATCCTATGTAAATATGATGAAATATTGCTAATTTAATAGAGCCACCACAACAAACATTCGGAAACAGGTATTTGTTACCGGATTATGTTTGTAGTGGTTGAACGTGTTTACTCTAAAACTTGTGCCTATTGTTTGTCAAAATAAATTCCTGAATAATGATGTTTGTATATGCCTATTGCCTACGCTTAATCAACTAAATGTTAACGCAAAACTAAATGTGTGCCAAAGCGTGCAATTAACGTTATTATCTTACCGAGCTCGACAGCGGCGCGCACTCTCTGTAATGCCATAGTTTTGGTAACCGCCAGCCATCGATCAATAAGCGGCTCGAACCATCTGCGACCAATAACGAGTGTAACGCAACACGTGTTCCCGCTGTAAGCACACGCTTACACGACAATTACACAATTACACCAGCTCCACGGCTTGTCCTTAATTAACACTAGTTAATTGGCGCCGTCTCAGGTAAAGTGCGTGCCTACACGACACACCCACTATGACTTGTTTCACTTGTCGTGGATTTTTTACTTAATTATTTGGTACAAATCACACACTTGTAGGAATCCTGTTTTTTAATTAGGTGTTGATTGTGGCAACAATTTACGCGATTTAAGATTAGATTTATTAAGGTTGGTTTCTTTGAGAACTATCCAATTAGCAAAGAAGTATTCTCTCTAGACTGAAAGTTGTAGGTTTAGTTCATAGTAGGGAACAAAATTATTTTTAAACGACAAATATTTGTTTCTATATGTCACTCTATGTGTTGGAAATACAACCATAAAATACGTGAAAATTATGTATAGTACAATGTTTTTTAAATATACAATTTATGGCTGCCTCGTTAACATAGTTGTACTACGGGACCAATACAAAGCTGAGGTCTCGGGTTCGAATCCCTGGTCCGAAAATGTATATTGTGTGTTTTTCTATTTATTTTCAGCCCGCAGTCAGGAATTTGTACCCCATACCGCTATAGGTTCGCCCCCAACACATCGTGGGACGGAAAATACAAGGCGAAATGTGGGTGTCCTGATAACAACTCTGCTTACCCCTTCTGGGAAAAAAGGCTGGAGTTTATGAATGTATGTATGTACAAATTAATAACATAAATTATAATTTATAGTGTTCAAAGCCTGCAGAGTGTATAAAGCCGATTTACACGGAGAGCTTTTACTATTTCCACGTTACAATTTTCAGTGACATACAGCATGGTATTACACTCAGTCAGTATGCCGTCATTTAATTAGTGAACTTCAGCTTATAAACTAACAAAACAAATTTGTAAAGCCGTATTGAGCTTATGGCGAATGGATTTATTTATTTCCAAGCGTATTTCGATACATACGAGTTTTAACTTATTATGCAGAGAAAAACCGGCGCTTAAAGCGCTTGTCGAAATATAAGTTGAAGTAATTAGCTCTGCAAATCCTTTAGAAAATACGGCTCTCGAGTATAATCGTTGCTTTTAATGGAAAAATGCGTGGGAATATGCTACAGTAAAATAGAAACGAGATTAAACAATTTAACTCGCAAAATTTAAAGCGAGTGTGCGAATATGTACATAACATTTGCACGAATTGTGAAACTATTGTGTGAAGCTTAAAGTTTTCTGCTCGGCTCAGAAAATTTAAGGTAATATTTTGTTTCGATAAATACATTTGTTATCTCAAAGGATGTAGGTGGCTTAAACAGTTCGCAGTGGAAATTCTATGTTCTAATAATTTTAATCTTATGTTCAGTAAAGATTTTTTCTGTTTGTACATGATCGTGTCATTGTTCAAAATCTCCTTGATGATTGGTTTCTTCGCATATACACAAGGCTGTAAAAAGACTTTATTTCTTTAGTTGCTAATGGTGTATAATTAGTGTACTAACGTGTAAGACTGCAGCAGCTGCGAGGGCGGGTCGTGCGGCGAGTACGGGTGCGGCGCGGGCGCGGCCGCCGCGCACAGCTCGCGCACCGCCGCCAGCAGCTCGAACGGCAGGGACTTGGCCGATACCACGCATACTGACATCACATTATAAGGGGTATTTTATCATGAAAATATTAATTAAATAAAGATATTCCTAGTAAATAAATAGTTAAAAAAATGATAATTCAAAAAATTAACTACTATGCCTAGGGCGCATTTTCAATTATTAATGATGAAGTGATAACTGAAATGAAGTGAATATTATTTTAAAGAATTTAGATATGTGCTCTAGCTCAAGTCATTAAAACTAAGAAAGTGCCTATCCATGACTTACATCCGTTGCCCTGTTCATCATATATTTCTTCTTCGGCAACACCGCACCAGCCTTCGGCCACCCAGTGTTCTACACATTGTCTTATGTCTTCGGACACCTAAAGCAGAAATTGTGTTTGTACTTATGGTATTAGCACGTTAGGCCCATATTTAAGCGCTCGCCTTACTTATAATTATAGCCCTCCAACTATCTAGAGGGCCTTACATTCCAGGTCTGCACCGTGCAGGGGAACTGTCAATAGCCCGGTAAATGTTTTGTTTCCACAAGCAGACGTATAAATCAACGCAGAGGAAAAAGACAGAGAGCATCTCTTTATGATAGAAATATCGCTATGTCCATCCTTCGTGTTCGTGTGATGTCAGTGCGATGTCATTGCAAATATTTTGTAAACAATCATGACGTTTGACACATCGTCGTAAATGAATTATTTTATTTTCGCATGTTTTAAGTATTTAAAGTTATAATAATATCAAGTGAAGTGTATAATGTGGATATGTATTTATATCAGCAACAACATCAAAGATTAAATGATTATAAAAGCATCAGCCTGCAAAATAATACAGAACTTCCTTTTCATTCGAATTTACGAGTATTTTGATTCATTTTACTTAGAGAAAGCATGCTATTGGTATTTTTGTTTGTATCGGCCCAATTCCAACCCGTGGTATTCGTGATAAATTGAATATAAAAACATCCTGCAATAAATATCATATATTTACGTATTATTATTGTTGCCAACAGTAAACACCTAAATTTTCCATATGGGCCGCGCCTAATAAATATGAATTAAAAAGTTTTTTGTGTAAACAATACTTACAAATAAGACATGATTGTTATATGATATATTTTTACAGCTTCCAACATAAGCAGACACTGCACGAAACGGATAATCAAAACATCTGTTCGTAATAGATGAGAATCCTCTTAAAGTAAAAAGAGCTCTACACTGGTCAACAAAAATATGATAAAAGTAGCTCTCTCTACTAACCTCTGCCTCTACCTCCACCAAAAATGTAATGAAACATAATTTTATAATCAGGATTAATTCGGAATATTCAATTCAAAATATATTATATCTTATATTTATTGGACAATAAAGTATCAAGTATTATTATTGCCTTGTTTTTTTACTAAATATACAATACAATATCATTAAATATTAATAGGGAGGTGTTGAGGTATCTTCGTCGAAAAGTTCATATTTAGAAAGACACTTTTACCGAGTTATCAGTTTCAAGTACGTGGGCGGAACCGCCACCAAAATCTACCTAGTAAACAATTAACGCTTTTTTTTTTAATATTACTTCGAGATCTCCCCTAATATTGGGTAATGGTTTTAGTCGTGCAACACCAAGCGTTGTACTACATGAAAATCGTAAATTCTCTATCTCTCTTGGTCTTTGCATGATAGCTGTCATTGCACACCTCCCCTCACTTCATGCCCCGGCTCTCTAGATAGTTGGAGACCTATAGAAAAGATTATGTGTGTGCCTATAACATGATACTGTCAAATAGTAGTAACAATTTGTGGACATATATCTGCCTCACTAGAAACTCGTCCAAAAATTATTTTATCACACATAAAATATAACACTAACCGACCACCATTCAAAGACTTCTAAATGGGACATAATCAAACAAAGAGTTTTCTCTGAATATTCAATGTATCGAGTAAAACGGCCATTGTTTTCTTAATTATAAAATCGCATAAAGACTTGGATACCCATTGAAAAAAATAAAACGGCAAATACAAGAGGTAGGACGATATGAAAAAGCGGTTTGTATAGACGAAAGATTCATAGAGCCAATAATATATTAATTAGGGCTTAAAGCAAACGACTCTGCGGTTATTGCTAATTGAAGAAACTTTTTAATTAAGATACGGCGCCATGATAATAAAATCTTAAAACATAAATTATAATACTTTTTCATGGTCTACATTTATTTGGAGGATGGTGATTTATTTGTAAATACCTAATTATTGTAGGACACAGATGTGTTTGAATATTATATTTACCGACAACATTATGTAACACATAAAATCGACGAGATAAGACCTAAGAGCTTTTCTAATCCGATGTAAATGAAAAAACTAAGACTGCCCAAAAGAGAAAATTCGAGAACAGATGAAACAGAACAGAAAAACTAATGATGTAGAGAAATAAAACGATATAGCAGAAGGAAAGCCTAAGTAAATATAATATTGGTATTCCGCTATACAAGACCTAAATCCTTGATCCGTGAGAGCATCACACGTATTGGTTGGTGAGATGTAACCTTCCATAATATGAAACGGGGAAATTGATTGTATATTGGTAAACTACTTCAATAGCAATATCAGAAGCTTCAAATTTCCTTATACATGTGGCACAGTTCCACAAGTACTAGTACTTTCAAGTTCCAAGTGTACTTAGCTCGAGGAATCCCGCTTTGAAACTATTGCTGTATATACTGATTGATATTGTATTGTATACAAGATGGTAAGATTTCTGAGGAATGGAAACACGCTGTGTTGTTTTGCTTGATATTATTTTATGTCTTATTTAGTGTACCGAGCAGAACTTTTATTTATTGCAAAACGGGCAATAATAAATATCACAGTTTTTAATATACACTTCTTTTCGAAATCTGTCATCATGCGACCTACTTACGTGCCTACAAAATTTGCATTACAAAAACAGCATAATGTAATGTACAATACAAGAAATCAAATTGAACATATTTTATGCCTAGGCATGGGTTGAGAACTCTAAACCCATCCAGACACATAGTTTAATTTATTTCTAGACAGCAACCAATTATTAATTTTAGCATATTAGAAAAATAGTAGTCAATTTTAAGGAATTGTGGCAGTTGAAAGTAGCACAAAGAAATTATTTATGCATTATGAGAAACACCACTTGCCAATTCATAATAGTATCGCCACTTCATTGTACATTCACTGTACACCGGTGTACAGAAACGGCAACAACGCGTAGAACGATTATAATCGATAACAATTTATTATGCATTAAGACGTTACTGTATACTGAGCTTCTTTGCCAATTATGTTATGTCGGGTCGGCGAGTTGATAGCGGCCCGAGCCTCGTCAGGTATAGGGCAAGCGCTCGCCCCTTTATTATAATAATTATACTCGCCGCCGCATAGCTTGTGGCATAATCACCTGAATTGCAACAATATTTTTATATATTCTGTATATCGCATGTAGTAGGGACTGATTGACAATCGATACATATTTATCTAGGTCAATTGAGGGGAAAATATGAGGAAAATTCTGGGCCCTGTTAAAACATGTCTTCAACAAGTGAGGTTTGTCACCGTGAAATTCGCCATCTTTACGCCGGGGAATATTGCGAATGACGAGAAGAGGAAAGTTTTGTAGGCTTACAGATTTTGGCCCTTTATATTCGAAGTTTTTTTTTTCGTTTTTATACCCTCTCTCAACTTAGACGGATGTATATTAAAAAGAATATGTGTTATGAAACAAAAAAAACAAAAGAGTTTATGAAATATTTCAGGCTCCGATAGCTAGTTTTTTAAATGTTTGTATAAACCGAAGCATGTTTGCGAATTACGCTCGCTACGAACAAGGGATGTGCTTTTTAAGTTGCGGTTAGGTACTAACAAAAAGGGAAGTATGGAATAGTCTGTTATAACATGTGTTCATTATACAATCTTTGTATAAAACAATGACTGGGGATGAGTCTGGAATAACATTAAGTTTCATTGTAAACTACACGTGGATCGACCGCATTTTACTGTGTGACCTATTTTTGTACCTGACATAAAGAGTGGCAAATCAATCAACGAGCCACATATAAATAAGATATAGTTCGCGGCGTAATATATGAAATTGCTAACTTTACGGCACGTATGTAATGTTATTAATACTGCCATATTGCATGAGTACGTAATGTGCATATCGAGTAAATATATTTAAAACTAATAATAAAGCTCATTTATTTCAGGTAAAAAGACCCATAAAAAAAAAACTAAATACAAAATTACAAAGATTACAAAAATTACAAAAATAACTGAAGCAGAATATACAAAATATATCAAAACAAATTAAGAAATATAATACAGTATACATTTATTTTCTTAAAATTAAACCATAGGGAAGTCTATCCTGTTAGATAATAAATAGGAAACTTGGCGTTTTATTTCTTTTCACACCATACCTTGTTACTCTAGGTGGGGTCCGATCGCATAATGCCATAATTTATATTATTAACCAATTTTTTGAACGACTTTACATGTCCTCTTATGACAAATCATCAAATATGGAACACTTATGTAATAATTTATTTCTTTATTGCAAATCTTTGGCAAAGTGGAATATCTGGTTAGTTGGGCGAATTCAAGTATCAGGATCTCAACTTTGAAACGTTGTTTTAGCTACACTAAGAATCAAGTGAATTACGAAACACTAACTATTAAAGCAATAATTGGTACTTTAAAGTTAGCAAAATTCACTTAACTTACATTATTTTGCCGCAAAACATAACAAAATACAATCTGGTATTTACTATTTAGCCACAAGCATGATACACATTTCATACCAAGTTAATTAATATTTCCGTGGAATAATCTCATTGTTACAAAGTATTAAAAGTAATTAAAGTAGAAATCAAAGAGTTATGAAGAGCTTTGTATGTATGTGGCGAGTGGTCAGTGCAGTTTGCCTTTATCATTAGCCGGAACAAAGAGGAGCTTACAGGACGGCTGTGGACATGAGTAAATACTTCACTTACCATTTTATCGATCTGTGTGAAAACCACGCTGAAGTACGGCACATTATTCGTTCTGAAATATTAAGTTTACGTCATGTTGCGGAATTTCCTCGGAAAAATATAAAGAAGTCTTTTGTGAAGAACACGAGTTCCTGACCCTTATCTAAATAGTACGTGTAAGTACTTTACTGCGTAGACATGTGTTTGTTCTTTCTTAGAGGTCATCACGCCGAGTGGCTTACGATTTCGTGTGTTTTGACCCAAAAAATACTTGGATAACTTATTTCGAGATTACAATCATCGTTATATCTTGTTTTTATTATCATAATAATGTAAGGTTTACTTAAATTGTTAATTACTAAATGATTACCTACTTCATATTCAGTAACCGATTAGGCTAGAAGTCACTTTATTATATACTCCCATTAGGAGGCAATATATTTTAAAACAATGTATTTGAAACAAATAAAAATAATTATAATAATTCTACAAATAATTATGTTTCGTATTTTCAATTAATTGTATACTCATAGTAAACGTCAAAAACATTAAATACGTCACAAAGATCCAAATTAATAAAGAGAGAAAAAATCACAAAGATGCAACAAGGGATTTATATCATGATACAAATATATTTATTTATACAATACTCACGTTTCAAACAACGGGTGATAGTAGGTAAGTCCTTGTTGGAGGTCGATCTGTACGAGCGTGATCAAATTGACGAGGTCTTCTCCACGCTCCGATTCAGTGTCTTGAGCACACAAAGCCTCGTACCACTCCGACGTTCCTTTACGCAGCGCGCCCACTATCTCACTCCTGACGTGAAAAGACATACAATTTTTCCATTTAATAACACCAAAGCGAGAACCTCTTGCACTACAAAGCTTAGTAGAAACCTATGAAACGTTTTACGAGGAAAATTGAATATAAAACGAAAATAATTTTCCGAATTGCACTTTGTTCCAAGAATCAACGTTATCCACGTTGAAAAATCATTTCAGCACGGAGATTTGGAAACGCAATTTGAATTCAATTAATAAAGGCCTTTTTGAGATTAATATTTCCTTTGATGTATTTTAAAGGGCTTTTATTTAGGATAATGTTTCACTTGCCTTATTTCTTTGTTGAAGGGGCAACATCGCCAAAACGCTTTCATTTGGGATAACTGGCTTAAGCACCGCAACAGATACTCCAATCTGTAAGCAACATTTTATTTAATCCTGGAAAGAAAATAAACAGAATAATAATGTGTTGGTGTTTCGAGAATATTTTGTCGTTTTCTTGAATATCATATTTGACACGCCTTAAAGTATATACAACGCTTTGCCTATAACATTATAATTTCTATTCTGAAACGACGCACTAATTTCATAAACACAAATTAGGACGAAAATTAACAAGCTGACCTGTGGCATAAGTGTCATCTCTGTGTATCCCTTAGGAGTTAAAAGCGCGAGCTTATGTCGTTAGTTTGTTAATTTAATAACCTATTTTATAGCGTAATTGAAAGACTGAAAACCCTCCGACCAAATATTTGGCCGTCCGGGACGTTGCCAAGCATTAACGAGCATCAACCATTCCTTTGAGTGACTTAAAATTGTAGCATGAGACTGGACTCAAGTGTAGGTAACGCTGACCACAAAGGCTTCTGAGCTTCTCTGGCGGAATTGAGGCCATCCTAACAGTGCCGACAGGATTACCTTTATCGTCGCAAGGGATAACGTACGTAGAGATACCTCATAGACTTGGTTATGTTTTACGTGTTCTAATTTATCTAAGATTTATTGGAAGGTCGATGTCACCGAAGAGTCAATGGTATGAAAACTCAGGTTGAAGCAGACCATGGCAGCTATCAATATTAACACAAGATCGAAATAATAATAATTATAAAGTATAAGTATACAGTACTAATACTTTATAATTTATTTACTTACGTTAGTTGAAATATAAAAAATTCGGCACATTCATAGTAGACGCAAACTGTATAAACATCTTGCTCCATGTTACTAGAAGGTAGCTAAACAAATATTTACACAAAACTAGCGAGTAATATAAAAGCCACAGTCTTTGATGTTATAAAATATATTTTTTGTCAGAAAGAACTAAACTTTAGTTAAAATATTGGCGAAATCTAAATGACGCAGCTTGCCGCGTTTGTGTGCGCTTATTTAAAATTAAATATTCACGAAGTTTACTCGTTTACATGCCACGTTGAACTAAGAAAATCTGCCTTCCGACCCGAGTCGTGATCATTAATAATTTCAATAAATCGAGTAATTTTGGAGCTTCACACTTTGACAAGCTATGAACGTGATTTAAGGCCGTCAGTTCAACGCCATGTTTACAATTTCCATTTTGATGTTGGTTTTCTGTTTCCAAAACTCGTGCTCCATCTTAAACTTTATTAAAAGGGAACAAAACTTATGATCAAGATGAATGCCAACAAACGGATAACGTCACGTTTAGGATAAAGCTTTGTTTCGCATCAGTAGGAAGTTTGGCCGTAACAAGTTCCTTTGATTGCTAATGCCCAAAAGTTCGGTTTTTCTTTTCTTAATATGTGCCATTCTCGTTTAAGGCCGGGGATAATCGATTTTCGATGTGTTTTTTTTTATGGTCTTCGCAGGCAGACGAGCATTCGGTCCACCTGATGGCAAGTGGTCACCGCCGCTCATGGACTTTCGCAGTGCCAGGGGTCTAGCACAACAAACTCTTTTTAAGCCTCGCTTAAAGGACAGGTAAGTTTAATCTCAGACTTTGTTTTTTATTCTTCTTCTACCTATACTAATTCCTCAATTACACGGGGTCGGTGTAACATCACTTTTACTTTAGTTTGCCCGAGACCTCCGGTTTTGCAATTTGCTCTGGATTTTGCTTTTTATGTACATATTTTTTGTACACATCGATTGATACATTTATTTCACTTTTGCTACTCTAAATGTTTTCATGAATAAATAGATGCGTGAGTGATACATAAATAATGCTTTTGCAGTGGACAGATAAATAGGTATCATTACGTTAATTGAATCCGCCGATTGCTGTTGTTAATAATCACATTGACTACTAATGTGTCACACATCGAAACGCGCGTGAATTTGTCACGGCATATATTAATTGAACATTATTTGCTTTGATTTTGATACTATTCATTTAAATAGTTTCTCGGGGATAAGGAAAATATAAACAAACGCAGAAATTTTTATGTTACTCTAAGGTAATGTAGTACTAAAACTTTAAAAGGTAGGCATATGGTTGTTAATAAGAGATCACTAATAGTAATCGTCGATTGTTCATTTTTAAGTACATTTTTCTATCCATCTATACAGTTTTACGAATTTAAATATTATATTAGCTTGAAAAAATGGCGGGACGATTTAGAGTACTTCTGCAGCATATAAAGACAGTTTACAGAAATTTAAATATTAATGAATAGCTTTTAACTCGAAGCTTTTAACAGTTTTATTTTACAATTTTTCAAATAATTCGGGCATGTTGGACAATCTGTCAAATGTCAGCCAATGGGACGGCAGAAAAAGACGGCCCGGCACCACCATTTTTATCTACGTTTTTCAAGTAGCAGCACTCCCTCTATAATATAAATGCTTTAAGGAAATAAGTTACTTGTTGAGGCTCTGTCGGTGCAGCACAGGGTACAGGTCGCGGTGCAGACGTAGTTGGTGCAGCGCGCGCTCCACCAGCTCGCCGAAGCAGTCAGCAAGCCAGCGCTCCTCGTCGCGCGACACGCACGCGCCGCACTCCGCGCCCGCGCCGTCCGCCTCGCTGCAGCACCACGCGCGCTCCAGCTCCGTCAGCAGTTTGTACATGTACCTGAGCCGACATGGATTACTAAATCTGGGGGCTTTGACCAAATACCAGGGACGTAGAAGACTTGGGGTATGAGAGAAAATATAGTGTGTAAGAACGGCACAGAAACAAAAATTACGTAACGGTACCGCTCTATCGTTATATACTTTTGACAGCCGCCATGGCGCAGTTGGTTGAAAGCCGGCTGTAAAACATGAGGCCGCGGGTTCGATTCCCGCACCGAGACAAATATTTGTGTGATTCACAGGTATTTGTTTCGGGTCTGGGTGTTTGTGAGACCGTAAAGTCTCTCGTAGTTCCTGATATCCACGACATAAAACTCGATCCTAGAGTGGAGTCAGGACTATGTATGTGACTGTTGGGTCTATTTATTTTGTTCCCAACGGCCCCTCTAGTATAAATCACAATTAACTACAATACTAATTCATCATCTTAAGCGGTCAATGCTCCCAAATATATCTACAATAACCTGTTAGAGACAAGTTGCATACAGTTACTTTCTGCAATCTTCATTTAAATTACTAAGACACAACGCGAACTTCTGTGTTCCCTATTTGTAACCATGATGGAAAAATAAATAGATACCCTTAAACAAAGTAAACAATCCGTTGATAAATACAGTTCACGAGAAATCTTAGAAGCCTGAATATTATAAACAAAGATGATTAATTAAAGTGGAAACTAATAGACTAACAGTACTTGGAATAGTCGGAAAACCGCAGTAAACAATAACACAATACAAGCCGTCCACTTAGTTCAAGATGCTGCAATATCCATTATCAACACAGTTGACAACTTCTAATATATTTTCAGTATAATTTAAGAGCTTTCTTAATAGAACTCTTGATTGTCCCAAACTCAGCAGTGGGTGATAATGGGTTGATAGAGTACAGTACATCATCATCATGATTTTTTCAATTCAATGCAATTTCAATCCAAATGTATCCATTGCTGGACATGAGTCACTTGGTTTATGACCAAGGGTTCCCAATCTTATTTAGTCCGTGGCGCACATACATATTATGTACATGTTTATATTTTTTTCTCGGAGCCCTAGCCTACCTAGTGGGTCGAAATAGATAGGAACAATAATACAAGTTGATAGACACAAAAACAAGTTGAGATAAAGAATTGCTTCACGGCGACCTCCTTCACTTTGACGGTGCACCAGGACGCCCCGGCCCACACTTTGGGAAAAAGATAAAAAAACAAAAATAGACAGTTTAGTTCATAATGACAGAAAATATTATGGTTTATATTTACTTGGGGTCGACGGGTGCGTCGCTGTTGAGCCTGCAGGCAGCGGCAAAGCGCGCGATGGCGGCCTGCAGCGCGCTGAGGTCGCCCTGGATGGCGTGCTGATGCAGCAGCGTCTGTGCCGCGCCGCACAGCTCGCCCTCCCACGCCGCGCTCGCCTCGCCCTCCACGGCAGACATGTTGGCTGCGGTTTCCACCTCATGAGCCAATAATACGCCGAACAGCCTCTCGTGTTGACGAACCTGTTTAACAATGAAATTAAAAGTAGGCAAAGTTAGATTCCATAAATACATAATATGTTTAAAGAAAAATCACAATCCTTGTTGCCTTCATTATTTTTAGTACGTTAAATAACGTTCGCTTCTCTCCCAAAAGACCGCATTAATCTTCAAGCGTTCGTAAAGGTCGAGACAGAAGAAGCTACGGAGAGCCCAAAACCTTGAATAATAAAATTGGGATGTAAAAACTTGTGAGGCGGAAAAAAGCCAGTTCCACTGAATCACACAGAAAAAAGCACCTATGAGGAATGAATTGGATTTATCGTGTAATCGCAATTTCGCTTCAGTCGCTCGCTCACTTGATTACGCTGGGCCAAAAGAGATTCACTCACTGAATACACTGAATACGTTACTGAGATACCAGGAAATTCTTTATCGAGATAGTCGATGTAAATGTATTCAATGTTTATTCCGCTGCTACTCCAACTGTCCCCTCGGCCCGCATACCTTAACCTACTGCCGGTTAAGCGCCGATCATTGGTGACTTTCTGTAAATAGCGCTTTCTTTTGTATAATCTACCTTCCCACATTGTTGTGCAATTCTTAAAAGTGTTACCCATGTTGGAGATAACGTTTGTAAAAAGTTAGCTTTGTGGCGACGTCATATAAATAACGTCATTCCCGAGAACGGGGAAAAGATAACCCGCGCTTAAACTTACGTTACTCATAGTACGTGACGCAAATCGGGAAAATTAACAGCAGTGTGACGCGATGTTGCTGACGTTATTATTAATATTTAAGTATAAAGTGGCATTGTTGATAAATCTATATCGGTTATGGGCTGTTGAACTAATAAAAGGGGCAATATGATCCAAAATAACAACACGGGCGATGGAGCGTGCGCGCCAAGCGGGTCGTCCTCACCGGCGCGCCGCGATAGCGCTACACTCCACACTCCCCACGCGTACAAAGGCGGCCCGCACGCTATATTTGTATAGCGACTAATGGTTCGTTGCAAATTCAACAAAATGTTTCTAAATAAGGTACAGTCGCTTTGTAGATTAGTAATGTAGATCTGAAAACTACTGCGGAGATAAATGTATCTCCATGTATCAAAGGGCCAGTAAAAGTCGGTTAGTTATTTCTGCAGCATTAATGCAAAAATTTAAAGAAATTCATATCACTGGCTCACAAATACACTTTGATAGGTAAGTTCAATAAACAAGGCTATCTGTATTATTTTGTGGTGGAACCTATGATTATATGTAGTTATGAAGGAGATGTGATGTTACCTGTTGCCAGTTGTCGTCATCGTGCCGGCCCGCCTCCCTGGCAGAGAGCCACAGGCGCAGGCGGATGCGGCCCTGCACGGAGGAGCGCTGAGAGCGAGCCTCCAGCTTGTACCACGCCTCCACGCCGGTGGAGGGAATCTCGCGCAGTGGAATATTCACGCATCCTACGCAAAAATAGAATATAAACATTGGCGCAACAGCACAACACACGTTGGTATATATTGGGTATACACCCGAAATTGTTTACAATATACCTTCCTATTAAATTCCTATTGAAAGGCTGCAGCAAAAATAACACAATCAAACTCAATTATCCCATCGAAACCCGGTGCAACGTATGTAAAACGCCGGAGTTTTTACATCGATAAAATAGCTTTTAACGTCCCGTAGCTTTACAGTGTTCCCGTGAGGGCGCAGCGTGTTCAGCTCTTTAATCAGAAAGTGGAATCAATTAGCTCAAGGGCATGTATACGTGCTATGATACACGGCAATTCGACATCGGTAAGCGGGATAATGAGTTGTTATTACTCGTGGTATCGCGTGAGCATTCATCTCAATAATTTTAATTTTAAGTGCACTACCCTGTATGTTATTAATCACACAACTATGACTCTTTTGTACAAACACAAGTAGATACAAGCAAATACAGAATATTTTATATTGATAATTACAATTAAGTATGACGTTAAAATTAGTGAATTAAAATAAGCATGTTAAAGACAATTTAGCGCACTACCATAATTTATTATGTGGTAAGTGCGTACCTTGGGAGAGGCCTATGTCCAGCAGTGGACTGCAACGGGCTGATGATGATGATGATGATGATGATGATGATGAAGTAGATACATAAACTATAACGTTTTCATCTAGCTTTCCAGGTGCAGCAATTTCTTAAATTTAAATGCATAGATGATTGATGTCCAAATTAGGCCAATGAGGCAACTGATCGATAATTTAAAAGGTATCGGTGAACAAAATATATATTGAGCAGGCCAAACGGTTATGTTAAGAAGAAAGACAAAGAAAACTATATGAACATAAAAACTTTCTTACTTTATTTTAAATTTATGCTCGCCGCATTTTCATAATACGAAATTTAAAGAAAACATTTCCACAGCAGTTCAACCGAAAAATATACGCGGAGAATATGCATTTACTAAGATTCAACTTATTAGTTCAAAAGTTTAGCTCGTTTGTCCTTTCTTTACGGTTCATAAATGGTTGAAAACTAAATCTATTTAACTACTAGGCGAGGCAAGTTCCATAGTCTAACATTTATTCCCGAGCGAGTTATAATTCAGAACCACAGGCTGACTGGGACGCCGGGATTACAAAATTACGGGCTATTGTCGAGGTTCGCGCATGTGACGACATCACGCCCGACATTTACGTTCCCGGAACATTCATTTTATCAAAAGTACTCTTTGTACTCTGTCACTACTCACTAGTCAGGCATGTATTTTAAAATATGAAAGTTAGCATAATGATATCTTAGATTTACGCGAATGTTACACATTGAAATAAAACTATTTTTTACAGATTTTATCGCGGATTTGGTTTAATTTTTATATTGTTTAACTTCCCGACGTTTCGATTGCTTTACAGCATTCGTAGTCACGGGGCGGACTGAGGTATTAGTCATCCGCTCAATGACTGTTACAATGTAAAATCCGCAATAAAATCCATAAACAATAGTTTTATTTCAATATGCAAGTTAGATTTTTGAATTGACAATTTCAAATACACCTAAGTTATATGTTAGTTACATTACATTTTTTATACTCATTAAAACGCATTTTGAACAATATAAATCCGTTCCTTTTATATTTTTGAATTAAGTTTTAATTTCCTTGTATTAGGTATAAAGACAGTATTACGACATTATATTGTGAGCAATGCAAAACAAAATACTAAAACAAAACTTATAGTAAATTGCTGCTGTACTAAGTAAAAGGACAAAGAGCATCACAGCGTTGCGCATTTACAATTCCAAGAATTTAATTTAGAGTCATAGAAAGTTTATTCTGCTAAAGTATGTGAGATTGTTTTAATAAAAGTCATATTTCCGGAACTATTTCGCTATCATAATACCTTCTCAAGAAATATCTAATTAGCTCCAACTTCCGACTTTCCTCAATAACGGACAATTATTTCTACTTTGGTGCTCTTATAACTAATTAAGAGAACCTACAGTATCCGTCGTATTTAATAACCATATTTTTATGTGCAATCATAGTTAATAATTATAAATAAAAACAAACATCTCACGGGGATATCTCCTACCTTGGGTAGTTCTTAACAACAATTTCGAAGGTATTTGATGTTCCCTCCTACTATGCCAGAGCGTTGAACTAAGGCACAGTTACTCTCAATCACAATGGAGATTCATAACACAACAGGACCAATATCACAATTATTAGAAATGTTTAATCTAAGACGCATATCCAAATTATATATAAATAAAATTATCTAAATTCCATGCGTAATTAGCGACGTTATTCTACCCCTGAAATCTGAATAACCTAATTCAATTGCTATATAGGGCAATTGGGTTTATATAAGGTGCAATTCAGGTGCAGCCTGGTGCAGCATACAAGTCTCATCATATTTGTTATCAAAGCTCGCACACGAATAATTTCCACTTGGAATGGAATCATATACACTGGCGCCCGCCGCCGGCTAAATAAATATTGAATGCACGCTCTCTTCCATCAATCTTGTTATATCCAATTTTTCGACACAAACTCGCATTTCATCCCATTGCTGTGAAAGGATTTTCAAATGTCAGCACCGTGATCTGGGGCTTTTGGATTGAGACGGATTATGGCGATGAATGGTATTCGGCAAGTCTATTAAGGCGCAAACTTGTCTATTAAACTAGTTGCATAGATCACGCACAACCGGCTTCGAAGGTATTGGTTACCTGAAATGCTACAACGATCTCTTACATTTAATTTAACCCACGGTTACTTTTAACATTAAATTCAAAGTAACTTATGAATTCAAGTAAAAACAATCCAAAAAATATTTGTACTTTTACAGGTAGTTGTAACAACTTGCAAAAAAAACCAGTCAACCCAAACCGTAGACATTATTAAAATACGTAGCGTCATATTGTGGAGACTGCTGGCCTAATAACATAGGACATGAATATTAATTGTTTAGTCGTAAGCCTATTTTGCTAATTGAATCTAGCATTAATCGCATCCAAGCTAATAAATTGTAACGGAAAAGCTGGTTAGCAATAATTGGAACAAGTGAATAGGCGCGCTATGACGTGTTATGGTGAAGTAATTCGTTTGTCCTGCGATATAGCGAATGGAACACACAAAGGCGGCGTGACGTCAACGTCCCTAATTGCGAGATTGTACTCATCCAATGCGTTGATATTGTGTTATCAGATTATTGAGTGCTATAAACAGATTTTATGTTTATGCGACACTAGTACGTGATATTACGCCGCATAAACATTGACGCAGTAGATTCTGCGTTAACCACTAGACTGGCTTGTCAATACTACGCTCATTTTCCCCTTTAGTCTCTCTCTGGCGAGAAAACGCAAGCCCACGCCTGCTTTGCATAAGACATTTATTGCGTAATCAGTTTGTTTACGCGGATACGTACCTACGACTGAGTGAGTGTTTTAATTAAACCGACAAACAGACCGTTTGCACGTTTATTGCTAATTTGTCAACGAACCTAAAACGAAAGGAGAAATTCCAATGTCCCTTTATTGCGTTTGCAGCTTAATTTGCTTCAGCTGTAACTGTGAGGTTGTTTAAGATATCGGGTAAACGCTTGTAGATACTCTTTGGTTAATTAGTTGAGCAATCGATTCAAAAGAGTGCATCTTGTAATTTATTGAAGAATAATTACAGAAGTATAGTTACATCAAATGTCTCTAAAATATGTACTTTATACGTTCTTTAATTGTCGTTAGAACTAAGCAAATAAATGCTCAGAATCGCAAATATTGGAATCATAATTAAAGGCGATAATACTGACGGATATTAGACATCTATTAATTATCGACGAGTTCGCCCCAGTTGGTAATTACAATTGCAAATAACTCGTCTTAGTGGAAGCTCGTACCTACTTAATAACAAAAATTACTAGTGAGCCAATCTATCATCCCTGCGCAGGTGTTTCCCAGCATTTCTGTTAATCGCGAATTAATCTCCAACACTTCAATCTTATTACTTCCGAGAAATTACTGTTGTTGTTTCACGTTTCTCGTTATGAGTGGGTATTTAAATCTCGGCATTTATTTGTGACAAATAACTATTTGTGTTTTTGATGTATACGAAAATTTACGTACTGAGTTAGTACCTAAGCTTTTAGGCACGTGTAAAAGTATTTATTTAAACGAATAAAAGGTAAATATGAAATTAATTTAAGTATATTAAAAATTGATACAGTAGTGGTCAAAACATGGTAATCGGTTTATTAGTTTATGACTTTATATGTATAAATGATTGCTTACAAGTTATTTCAAACTACGGCATATTCACACTCTGAATTTCGGGCTAATACCACACCAAATAAATCGCCGGTTAAATAAATACACCATATCCGGACGGCAAAAACATTTAAAATTTTTGAACGTAAAACCGACATAATAGACATCCACTTTCCGGCAGAACATTCGCCAACTCGGCAACTGTCTCACGTTTCCGGACCACGAAATGGAGAGTAAATTATTCCGAAAATTAAAAACAACAAGCGTATAATAGTATTGAAAACAGCGTGCAAGCTCGATGCAGATTTTATAAAGTCTATATACAAATAGGTTTAAAGGTATTCTAGTCGGAAGATACAGGTGGAATAGTGTAGCCGCGGCGTGCATGCCGGCGCTATCTGGTCCCCGGGGAACACTTCCCGCTGCCGTCGACAGAACAATCGCACCGCTTTTATTTGTACACTCATTTGTTTTACAATAAAAGGCATAACATGCTATAGATATGCACAGAGGTCGGCACACAAACTCGCCTTTGTTACATTTTATTGAACTATTGTTTCGACGTGCGACATTTTGTTAGATGAATATATTTTTTGAACGTAATTAAATAGGTTCAGGCTTTTGTAAGGTTAGTGTAGAAATATTTTGGGAGAACTAAGCTTAGTAGAGACCTTTCTATCAATAAGAATAATGATGATGATCATTTATAGACAGATTTAAAACATATTTTAGTTATCGAATGATTTCTCCCTTTCGCACGACTCTAAAATTCAGTTTGAGCAAAGAAGACAAAACAATAACTTAAATATAATTCGATAACTTAAATAGATTTTTGATCTGTCTATAAATAAAGCTGTAAATCGAATACAAAAAAATTGCTGATACTTGCCTAGAAAGTCATCTTGGCTGCCCTGGCGAGCGCTCTGGCAGACTTGTTTAAAGAATCTGCCGAGGCCGCGCACTCCACGCACTTCGTTGAGTCGCGACACTGCGTCCAGCACAGAGCTTTCGTCATCATGGTCCCAGATGTCTAGGTGTAAGACATCCGATGATATGTCGTCGATGTCACTAAACATAACGAGAATATAAATATTCTATATGTTCTAGTGCTGCATATGTTCCTCATCGCATTATGTAAAAGGGATGTGAAAGACGTGAAAGACATATTGTACTGCAAAACAACAAACAGAAATTCCTTTAATTTTCAATTTTGCTGAAAGATTAAGAGATAAACAACATAGACATCTATAAGCCGGCTGTGTCTAGACACAGCAATCATAGTGACCAGGAATTCAAAAATTGTCACAGTGCCTTATTAAATTAGCTTTAATAAAATAACTGACCGATAGAGATTAGCTAGTAGCTATACAGAAAACTTAAAGTACAATAGGAAAGGCAAGTACGAGCGTAATGCAAAAACTTGGCTATATTTATATCGCTAATAAAGAGTATGATTGATGACCTAAAATGCACAAAACAGCAAAAATGCATTCGGCAACCTTTCGCTGCTTAATCGTATTAAAAGCATGGCAGAGATTGATGAATTTCCACATGGAAATGTTTTTGCCACACAATACAGTTCCACCAAACATACAAAATATTTATCATCAATCAATTTGGTTAACGCGTCAAAAGAATTTCGCCGACTGACAGTACGATGATCGAATTGGTTTTGATTGAGACTTAGGAATGCCACATCGAATACTGTTCTCATCGTTTATTCCATATTTTTCATCATTGAATACACTCTAATAATAATAAGCTGTATAGGCAAAAGATAAGTTCTCCGAAATAAATTATCTATCACTCCTTGATCTGCTTTTAACTGGCATAAAATATTTGTTGAATACGTAATATGTAGTCACGATAAGCCTCCCTTCAAAGCTAATGTAACGATCTTTCTCATCATGTTAGCAATCTCTATTTCAGAAATGAAGTAGGTTTTTATAGACCAGCTTTATGACGTCGTATGAAGAATATTTAGATAATATGTATATCTTCAGCCAAGGCTTATTTGACGTTAACGAGTTTTTACTTTCGCTTCAGTGTAATTCGTAGGTTGGTTAAATAATTTGATGCTAGATTTAGTGTTTTAGAATTTATAAAAACGATTTTTTCGCTATCATCTCTGTTGCATTGTAAATCATATTACGTTTTGCCTATTTTAGTCTAACAACGTTCATTAAAACTGCAAAAACACAATTATTAAGAAAAAAGTCCACAACAAAAAGGCCTACTGAGATAAATCCTATAAAAGTGTTGGCAGACTTCACGCTTCGACACGCAATTATATCTCAAGCACTTGCACTTACAACTTGAAAGTCTCGTTCCACTTGGGCGAGAGCGTGTGTTGGCGCACGCTGGTGGCGCGGATGTAGCGCGCGGGCAGGCGGCCCAGGCTGTCGCGCTGCTGCCGCCCGTCGCGCCGCTTGAAGCTCAGCCGGAATCCGTGCTTCCGACCCTCATCCTCGGACGCGCGGGGAGATGCGGGCAGCGAAGCCGGCTGGATGCCCAGCATGCAGTAGGGGTCGCTGAACCCTATATTGAGATCGGAAATTGTCATTAGTTTCGAAACTAGTGCCGAGTGGGTGACGTAATTTGCTAGGTAATCAATTTAATAAATTATGTTTCAATTCGTACGGAGTATACAAGCTATCAAAACTGCTATTCGTTCAGTGGACACTTATTATAAAAACGATTTCGTGAAAGATGAGCTCCTGTAGACTACACTACAGTATAATCGAAAGCAAACATTTTAAATCATAAACATTGCGAGATATCAAGGTATTGTTACTAACATTTCGTACGTGGATGTCGCAATTTCAACCAACGTAATTAAACACCCGTTCAAC
This sequence comes from Deilephila elpenor, assembly GCA_949752805.1. NCBI lineage: Eukaryota > Metazoa > Arthropoda > Insecta > Lepidoptera > Sphingidae > Deilephila > Deilephila elpenor. Next base: position 6,619,711 of record OX457107.1, on the reverse strand, counting down.
TTTCATAAACATTTGCCAGAGCTGTTGAAACAAAGTTTTGTACGAATAGAAATTTGATTTCAACTTTCAGGTTTGGTTGCTGCATTTCTGTTGATTGAAATTCTGCTATGAGTCCATATGAACCACATGAAATACAACGAATACACTGATTATTTCTCTTGCTCTCTGCTCCATGTAATCAGTGACATATTTTTATTTAATAAATGATAGATAATGTTAAGCCTCCCCTAGGTATACGCAAAATTATGAAAATGATATAGTTAATGAGTTAAAAAAGCTATTACAGTGATTGCTGATGAATTTACAATCACTAGAGCAATTAAGGTAAAAGGGTTTAAAGTGAGACGATATCCAATTAGAGTGAACGACGTCCTATGATTGGTTGTTAAATAGACGTCCGGTAGTCAACTGAAATAATGACGTTGATACGATACATGCAACGATTTTTAGCCGACGCGATAGCATTACTCGTCCAGCCATCACTATCAGGTAATTCAATAACGAGTGTTGGCAGTCCATCGTGTCAGCGCTCGGTGCGCCGTGCGCGCGGCGGAGTTTTTCGTTGCACAATTTTATTTTTACGGTACCGTAATAACGTGAGCTGCTTTTCCCAGAAAACAATTTCCATGATGCTACGAGAGTATGTGGCTTTACACTATAAAGGTATCGCATGTTGACTAGAGATATCCGACCAAACAAGCAATAAAGGACCTCTATTAAAACTAGAATGAGACAACTGACACCGTAGGTACTTTGAACTATTAAATTAAAATGTTAATATTACTCACGACAACCATTATTGTTATTAACATTTGAAACGTGAGGTGAACATGTCTCAACTGTTGAAAATATATTCGAGGCGACAGTAATAACTTATGAAATTTACTTGAGGGACATGTAAAGGCAACGGAGTAGCCACTAGTAAGTTTCATCTAGGGACATTTTATTTTCGCCGCCACGAACAGGATTCAGCGAAGATTTTTTTATACACGAGTATTCTAATAGACGGACATCAGTTATTAATTTCCAGACAATGTAACGGTGTATAACCCATACATACATGTAACACAGAAATATGTTATGCAGCCCGTACTCACAAATACACATATTAACCCCTTCCGCTTTAGAAGGTCACTGCTTATCTGATTTGCATCTAGAATATACGTTGTGCATAATGCAGACAGAGATAACTAGCTTTTCTCTTATTCCGAGAAATCCACGGATTGAAAATAAGCTTTCAACCTGTGCTTTCAACGCACAGTGTCAGTGCTATTTCGGTTGATTCAGGTATTAACGTCAGTGACAATTTTGCTACAATCCCATGCCGCAGCCGCTTTAATGCTATTTACTACTTATTCACATACATTGCGCCAACAACACACTCTTCATTTTTGCAAGCAAGCTTTATGATTTTAAAGATATTTTAATTTAGTTCATAATATGAAACTGGCAGTGAAAGATTTAAAGTAAAATATCTAATTAAAAGACTTGTGGTGATGTTTGTATTGCAGTTTTTAATGCAAATGTAACCATCCAACACTCTTGTGTTGGTTAATGCACCACACAGACTCTTGTCTGTTGTGGAGCATTAACCTGGGAATCTCTTTTTAAAAGCAATTTCAATTAAAATACATGGAATTGAATTGAATCAGATTGGATGGGATTCCAATAGATATGCATAATGGTCTATAGGTACCTAGACTGCTAAATAAAACGAAACACTGTCGAAATAAACACCAATCTGCAGTTTGGTGTGGACAGATGACATGAAATCATTCAGCCATCAGTTCTTTGCGCTATATTCTATGTGCTATGAAACAATAATGACTATGTAGAAGAAAAGTATAATAGCTGACCGTTTGCATCCTTAGCTTCGAGTCCGTCAGCTTCAATGACCGCGCAGCCGAGGACCACAGTCGGAGGTCGTTCGCTGCCAGCTGCCCGCACCGCGCGAGCGTGAACATCTGGAGACATCCTGAACGCGCGCCTGGCGTACTCGATCACTTCTTCTTTGTAGGCTGCGAACTGTCCGTCCGGCGCGGGAGCTCCCACCGCGTTCTCAATGCAATATAGCACCTGAACAATATCATTATCATGAAAAACAATGTGAGTGATTTGCTAGTTGGATGCGGACTATACTATGATCGCTCATAAATTCCAAGGCATGACCCTAAAAAAATATAGTTTTAAATTTAAAATGAATTTAACTATTTTCTGAGTTCTTTACTTCCTTAACACATTATTCACCATGGCTGTGAAGTTTATAAAAAATAACGGACGTAACACAATAATTGACAACAAAAGCCGTGCCCACGACATTTTATAACAAATATTTATTACTAAGGTCTAAATATATTGACTCATTTTCCTGAGTGAGCGTTTCAGGGCCAGACAGTATGACTACTTATTTTACCGACCAGATCAGTGATCACACAATGAGTCATTCTTTCTTTACTCATTTTGTTGTACTAGGAAATACAATCTATATTATATTAAACCTATATAACTATGATAAATAAAATGATTAATAAATTTATAGTAACTAAAACACCATCATTTTAAGGCGCGTCTATTACGTCTCGTCAAAATTCAACAACTATTGTAACTATCTATCTTGATCATCCAAGCCTGTTTAAATATATTTTTCACTCAAAATTAGTATTTTCAAAGCAGTCTGATAAATGTTATAACGATATTATACACAGCGACCTAAAAATAAAACTAAACCTTTTTTTGGTACTATTGCAAAATCGTTGCAATATAATGTGTCCCTAATTAAATTGCTGCTCCGTGTATTATTTCTGAGTAAATTCTTTGAAGGATCATGAAACAACAGAAGTTCAATCACTATCCTCGCTACACTCATCCGTATTATTGCAATCCTATTTGTTTTGGTTCCATCGAGTAAGAGTAATAGATTTTAAAACTATATAAATCGTTCAATTTTCTGAAACAATTTTCAGATGTGCACAAAGAAAAACATAATTGAATACAAATAATGTCTGGAAAACGTTTAGAGCATTTTATTTTCCGCAGAGAAACGGAAAAGAATACAATTTAGTGCCGTCTACAGGTAAAGGAATCGTAAGAGAACGTTTAGAAGCGGGTCGCGAATGCCACGGCTAGGCTACCCTTGTTGGAGTACGTCGTCAAATATCTATAAGCGATATTGACGTATTCTGGTTGTACAGAGCTGTTGTCAGCTGTTGTACTGCATTATAATATCAGCGTAAACACATATTTTACCCAACTGCAGAAGAAAAATAATGTTTTCCGAGCTTATACTATGCACGAAGTGAAGAAAACGCACGATTAATAATAGACTGACCAATTATGGTTTAAGCCCGAAGTGAGATGATGAGCAAACAAATAGATTATAGATTTTTTACAACGCTATCTATCTACCAATCCCAGAACTTTTACGATATTATAATCCATAATTTATTATTAATACGCTATTTTAATTGAGGTGTAAGTATTAAAGTCAGACAAGTCGTAAATGACAAATCGTTTTTGCGATTACCCAACAAACAGCTTTTTTAAGTTAGGTCAGTTTATTAATAAGCGTGCGAAAAAATATATATATATATTTGTAATATAAACTTTTCAATTTAAAGACCAACAATTTTAGTATCGAATAAACAATATGAACGATAAGTTTGTTATATTTTAATTCAATTTTATTCAAACAAATAACTTTGCACGATGAATTATTCACATGCGTGTATATTGGACTTGCAAATTTTATAGAGATATGATATGAAGCTTTTTTAACGCATTCGGTTTTTTGTTTTATTTATTTGCTATAAATCATCACTACTAAAATATTAAGGGATTTTTAAAATGTAGTATCTCGGAGCATCTTTATTCGATAACTATTTAGTGTGGTGAATCGTCTGCTGATTGCTCCTCATGTGCACGTAAAAAACAAATCTAGTTATCGAAAACGCTGACGTAAACAGACTAGCCGTTTAACATAATTTAAAAAGAGCAATTCCAGCTGGAATACCGCCGTCCTACCGTGGTAAATTGAATCGAGCTCAAACTTTATATTTAAAATACGTAAATGCATTATACGCTGTGTGATTTTCCGTAAATTTTACGTGCTTTTAACATAACTGCAGATAACCTCTAAATCTCCAATAGAACAAGGACCCTGATTATTATTGAAAAAGGTTGTCGTAGGCCCATTACGGATTAAATGTATTGGAGTCCTGATTTAACGTTTGAGCAAGAAGCCCTGAAGCAAAAAATAATAATACAAAACCTACAGGTAAACTATACAAATTGAAACTTCTAAAATTAGTTTTTCCAGAAATAGTCGAGCTTATTATATTATTCTACTTTAGAGGCAAAGCTATGTCCCCGACTAATAATATTTTTTCTATAATATAATATAAAACTATGCAATACAGGCAAAGTGCAAAAGTATTTTCCATTGATCTAAAACTTTAAAGTAGGTAGAATCGTTTCCCATAATGATGGTGAATTATTACACAAAGCAAAGCGACGCAGCAAACCGGGCCACCTGGCATTAGCCGGGAAAAAGCTATAAAATTGAGGTAAAGAAAAATCCCCGATCTTGTCGCAAATCGGAAACGCAGATGTTGCATATCACACCGTCTTTGTGTCGAGGACGTAAAGTCCACATTGCAACTGCGTAAATCGTCTTTGTATAGTTTTGCCGAACAATTTTCTTTTTTTCGTCCTATTCATTCTTTATAGTTGAAAGTACGCTTTGAAGTACTGGTTTATTACAATTTTATGAAACACGTTTACCTCTGTTATTTATCATGACGATTCGTATTAAAAGATTCATGTTTGATTTATCAAATCTTTATAAGAAAAAACATTTGCTATCTCAGAGTTCAGACATGTGAGGAAACATTTTAACCGCTGAATTTGGGGCTTATCCCTAAAGGGAATAGTACGCGGGCTGAAAGTTGCGATCTCGAGAGATCATCCTAAATCTATACCTAAAACAATAACTACTATATAAGTTGGGAAACTGAGAAATTTTGTGGCGTAAAACAAATAAAATCTATACCTCCTCGGTTTGAGGCACTACATTCTTAATTAAAGGATCGGTCTATGCAAAAGGCGTATTTCAAAAACAATTTCGTCAGTGGCAACCATTAGATATTTCATCAAGGAAGAAATCTTTTTCGCAGACGAAAGCCCGGGAAGCCTTTAATACTTACCTTTTTCATTAATGGAACAAGATTGAAGGTTCTCTGGGCTTCCGTATATTGCCCCAACCAAATGACTGCGCGTAAAATGTAATTTACTAAATTTGTGATGAGTCATTTTGTTTTATCCTAATTTGTCGCAGTAAAATAAAATGCTTCGTATTTAGGCACTTGTTTAAAAAAAAGCATGAGTGACATTTTCTTAAAAGTCTATTATTAAGTCTTGCTCAATATTTAAATTAAAAACTGCCTCAGTCGTAAAATGATACTAAGTACAACATGCCATGTTACTGTTAGACGTAATCCAATATTCGAATTATATTTTGGAAAGTGCAATTAACAATTTGTATGAATTTTCTTATTAGAAACACATATTATGTATCTTACCTGGGTTGGATATACAACTTAGAATTCCGTCTGATACCTTTCTTGTGCAGATTCATAAAGTCATATTTCTGCGATATGTGTAACTTTAAACCCTATTTTAAGGAAGCTTGGAACGTCAAAATATGCAAGAAATATGAAACTATAAATTAAACTGTACCTACTTAATCCAGTAATTATGCATAGTATAGGTTAAAATTTATGAACATTTGTCATAAGTTAGAAAGCGCTCAAAAACGATTGATTGCATTATTTAGTGTAAAGACAACATAGCATGTTAAAAGACTATTACTCGTAGGACTTAATACAACATCATTAGCTTGATGTGGCTAGCGTTACAGCCTACAGGAGTATTCATATTTTATGCAAAAATTTACCTAAAATTCCATCTAGCAAGTAAATGAAGTTAGTCGAGTTAAATCTGAGTTTAGTCACGTTTTGTCACTAGTTTTAATATGGACCACGTAATTTGACGTACCCGACCGCGTTGGGTTGGAATACTTATAATAAACCGCAGACTAAATAGCCCCGAGCACACTTCGCTCAGTGACGACCAAGTGCTAAAGAAAACATCATTCCACTCCTAAAGAACCGCTTTAGTAAACAACACCCGAAGGACTTACGAAAATATATGGAGCACACAGTCCATAGACCTCGATTTAAGAAAAAATATTTTTAACTAACACTACTTTTACTTTCGTATTTCAGTATTTTGATTGATATGATAAAACTCCTACCGATGGTTATCTGTATATAATTGTGTCACTCCATAGGAAGCGTAGTGGAGTAATAAGGTTATTAATTAAATCCACATGCAGGGTATCGCGTTTACAGTTTACACTTCAAAAAAACATTCAATTATATTAAATGGTGCTATTAGAAAAAATATATATATTTATATTGGTACTCGTATGGTGCTTAATTTATTAAATTCAAAGTATTTTGAAAGATTCGCAACACTCGTTAGACCCCAACTAGTACGTCCTACGGCATGCGGAGGTCTAACTTCCCCCATATCGATTATCGAGTCAAGTGACTTGAACCTTCTTAGTCTACCAATTGACACGATTAAGGTTGAAGGCTCCATAAGATTTATTGCAGAAAATTTTAAAGTGTACATTTGGCTTCTACTGTGGCTTATCCACAGTTGCATTACGAAATACCAATATAATATAATTGGCGTCGAGGGCTTGTCGTGCTCAATAAACATAAAGGGAATACATATTCCCTTGCGAACCCACGCTATTCTGGCGTTTAATATCGGACCATCTGAACAATCTATCCAGTATTTTTCCAACTTTTTTTTTTCATGTTTTTAATGTTAGTTTCAAGTTTTCAAGAGTGTTTAGTTAATTAATATTGCATATAGATTAAACAAAATATGTTTTGTTGAAAATTGAGCGGGATATTTGATGAAAATTGAGCGGGGGACTGTACATACCTCTGTGTAGAGATGTTCGTGTTCTTTGTGCGAGAGTTGTGCGGAGACGCTGGGCAGGCCGAGGTCGTGCGGCGCGGGCGGCGGCCGCTCGGCCCTCGCTTCAGCCAGCCTTAGCGCGGCCAGTCGCCTGTTCTCCTGCCGCCACGACAACGCCGTGAAGCTCTCGAAGTACGACCCGTCCGTCTCTTGCACCCTGGAAGACAATCTTGTGAGTAAACGCCATTTTTGGTACCTTTTATGGGTGACTTTTGGGTCATATAATTATTTGTAGACCACGTCCACATCAATGCATTAATTTGTTCTTTATATTCACGTATTTAAAATTAAATGATGAAAAAACTACAGCGTATATTTGTTTATGCGGAAGTATTTCCAGGTTATTGCGGGCATTTCGCATCGTAATTGGTAACACGAAAGCTGTATGAAATGAGCATTGTGTGTCAGTGGCGTATGTTCAAATTCCAGATGAATTGTTTTACTGTGAATAAAATAAGCTAAAATATAATTGTGACAGTTTATTTAAAATACATTGTTGCTTTACAAAAATACTTATGTATCGAGAACCATAAGATTAAAACCCTGTAGATACACAATTTTCTGAGATAGGTATTTTAATAGGCATTGTGTAAAGGCCTTTTAAACCCTAGCGTTCTGAAACGGCATTGCGTGCGATTCAAACGATACTTTTATGAAAGCGTTATCTAATGCTGTTGACAGAACAAAGATCGAAACCCTTCTGTCACCTTCAGTGAATCATATTATCCTACCCGTGACAAGGGAAAAGAACATAAAGGCATAGTGACGTCGCCTCGCCTATGAAAACGTCGTCATGTGTGACACCCTGTTTGTTCTCACGGCACCTTCTGTTACATATTATTTAGCATATTTGTTCTGACTTACAATTATTCTAACCGCAAACTAGGGAAGCTTAACCGGCATATCGAGTTAAGTCTCCTAATGTCCCGTAGTTTTACTAGCTACAATATTATTCCAACATAAATTAACTGTGTTTACGTGCTGTTGCTCAGCGGAAAAAATATACAAATCATTGAAACATAATTTCAAAAATTTGGCATTCAAGGGGCCGACTATTTCAGTTAGTGCAATAATGCATTATTTATATTTTACTTTACTTTTATGTCAGAATTGATATGACTTTTAAAGAAGGAAAAAGGAATATTACAAAATTTGCCCCGTACTAAAAAATGATAAAATAATATAACTTTGAAAATATTGAACAGACTTTTGATTCTTAGTACAAGACCAATATTTTAATTTAAAAAGTTTTAAATATACAAACATTCCAGTCGGCTCGCGTAATAAACTAATTAGAGCTCAAAACCTTAGTGACATTAATAACACTTCAATAGTTTAGTTTTCATTTCTAACCAAATTCGTGTCTAATACTAAATACAACTTTCAATAACTCTGTTATTTGCCTCTTTATTATTATGTAACTTACGCCAACAATCATATTTTATTACTGAGAATTCGTATTAGTGTACTGTAGTAGATACCTATATACTATGACTTTCACGTTTTTTCCTGTTTACGGAAAAGTGCTACAATTGGTCGCTTTGGTAGGTATTTAAAAAGTAGAATTCAAATGTTTTTTACAGTCGCTTTTCTCAAACGTTTTAATTAGTTGCAAACAAAAGTTCAAAATTATATATAATAATAATAATTACGTTGTAAACGAAAGTTCAAAATTATAAATAATATGCGCAGATATGGTTTTTTCAGTTGCTATTATTTTTAGTTAAGTTTGAATTAGTAATTGTAATCCCGAGATTTGATTCTTGATAAATGGGTCGGCATCCCGGGATCCCGGTACTTGGAATCCCAGGATCGAAACCCCTAATTAGTACTCATGGAAACAGTGTTTTGACTTCAAACTTGAGTGATGTATGCTAAACTATGCTCCGGAGAAATTCCCCAAGTTTGGTATTCAACAGTGCTTCATTATCAACCTGTGCAAAGCAACAAGTGACCGATCTACTCTATTATTTTATATCGTCTGTTTAACATTTATAATCATATACATTACATTAGATTCTACTTAAAAGTAGTGAAAGTTGCACCTGCAAATATAGTGAAATTTTTATTTTATATATTAATTGATAACGTCTACAGACTTGATTGCAAAGAAGTGAGTGACGTTATCTGTAGAGAGCAGCGTAGGTGCGGTCATCAATACGATCATGTGTGGCTACTCAATACTCTACTCATGTATGTACAGTTTAGATTTAAAGTTACTAGTTTGAAATTATGTTTGCGATGGCTATAATTGTTACTTTGACTGTGATAGGATGACCTGAAATGGATACCTGGTTCAGATATGTTTTTTGAAAGTTTTAATTTAAACATTCTTATATGAGTGGCTTACGTTGATATTGGTAGAATCCCATAAGGCGATCGACTCATCTTGTGATAGCAAATAGCGGTCTGAGCTATAATTTAGCATAATGATTTTTTTTAAATCTCCATAAAACGCAAGTGTTAACAATAAAAAAAAAACAGTTTCTAAATGTTGGTTAACATGTATAATGACAATGGATAGACTGTGGGAAGTAAAATCATTTCATTCTGTCAAAAAACAAACTAACAGCTAAAATATTACTAAAAAAGTGTTACTGACATTCTAAAATGTTTTATACGCTTGTAATATAAATAGAATATGTGCACAATAGAGCAGAAAGGAATTTTCAATACGAGAACGAACTCGATTTTTCTGTGTATGTATTTCTATTTTAGTTCGCGAACATTGTTGTCAGTCTGGAAATTTCCCGGTATTCTAATTCCTTTTTACATTTATATGTTTTAGTAAACATTAAAATGTGAATTTGCACATTGCTTATGTTCTTAATTAAAAATTACTGTGTACCTGCCTGCGTGTATATTGTCGTTTCTCATTTTTACTTATGGTTATTATATTATCATCTTCAAAAACTATATTATATAGTTTTATTATAAACTATGGGGTGCGTGAATGGACCGGTCTCTTACCCGTCAGTAAAGTAATAAATGTACATAGCATTGCTTTTATGCTAACCAACAAGTTTAACAACACATTATTAATGCTCTGCTTAAAAATTGTACCGATTTTAACAAAAAATATACATAAGTTGTTCCGACTTGTGATTGCCAAACACTGCATAAACCAATGTGTAATTGCTATTGCACTAAATCGTGTCAAAAGTGCTAGAGTCCTTTGATTGTTCTACATACATAATTCAGGTTCAGATATAGGTATATAAATGCTACTACAATAATAAGTAGGTAGGTATGTACCAAACTTGATATGGAACTCATCGAATGAATCATAATGAAAAAATTAAAGGACGCATTGACACAATTATCGATTAGGTATGGAATATAATGTAAGGTACATGCACTTAAATATAATCAAATCAATAAAACAAAGCTAATGTAAAGGGCTACTCGTACCTACCAGAGATAACAGAGGGACGCTTAATTGTCCGTACGACATCTATATTATATTAAGTTCCAAGATATCTATTCGTAACTGTTTACATAAAAAAAAAATTTACTGCAACTATAGAATATTTTATTTTTATAATGGAATGGTGTATATATGTCATGCACCTAAATCCGCCGCAGATGAACAACATGGACCGCTCTACTATGTATTGTTTTTAACTTTGAGATGTTTCCGCTTACTCCTTTTTTTCTACCTTTGGCAGATTGATAAGTGAAGCCGTAATGTGTGGGAACGAAACATCACTTTTAATTTTGTACCGCAATAACTGTATGGTAGGAACACTATGTCGCATTCTATGTAATTATAATCAATAGAAAATACATTTATGACCCAACCATTTTACAAATAGTAATGTAGTATGTTCTGATCCCACAGTAAGGCACTAAAGTCTTGTGTCCTGAATATTAGAAACTACGAAAGACTTTTTGGTCTCACAATACCCAGTCTTTCAATTTATGGTTATCACAAACATTCGTCTTGGTGCGGAGATTGAACCCGAGACCTCTAGTTACACAGCAGGTTTCTCTACTTTCTACGACAAGAAAACTTTCTTATCTGTCAGCTGCGAGTGGTCATAAATAAAGAATGTAAAGTATTGATAAATGTGCTTGCATCTACTTCTTTTTATAAGAAAACTTCAGCAAATGAGTACCACAGACTCGACCAGAACTGAAAAGTTTGCACGAGCGTTCTTGTAGCGCTATATTAATTTGTGACAAAGTGAGTCCAAGGTAACTTAAGAAGCCAAACCTTACTGTAATTTATGAGGTGAATTATTAAGTTTACAACCTTATATAAAAATAATATTCTACTCAAATCATTTTAAAATCTCCTTATTATCTGCGTTCATATAATATATGTAGTTTACAACAAACATTCACCAAGAATTATAGTATTTGAAGTTAGTTTAAATACAATAAGTCTCTTCCCCGCTTCATGATTTACAAAAGCTTAAATAAATAACCGTTCTGTTATCCACAGCAACAAAGGTATTTATATCCCTGACTGTTAATTCGTACATCGTTATGCATAATGCATACATATTATAGAAAAAAGAAAATTAATAAAGCTAATGTCACCTGTACCGACTTTTCGCCTTTCTGTAAGGTGTTATTTTTTATAAGAAGTACCTGTTGCACAAAGCTGCAAGAGGCGGCAGCTCATAGTTTTCTTGTCTTCGCTGCCATTCCTTTATGCGAAGCTTGCGCGGCTGGCGCGGCTCCGGCCCACATCCTACGCATTCCACGCCGCCGTGCTTTTAATTTCAATTATAGAGGACGTGTAGCCTCTCTAATTAAACTCTGTGTTCCGGTAAACTGACATAAATAGTTTTCAACTATAATTAATCTTATTTCCGTTGCACTGATGCCACTCACAGGAACAGGTAAATTCTATCAAGTGGGAAACAAATTGGATTTCCGTTGTGTTATCCTGCTGCTGTGGAAAACAAACTTACTAATGGGGTCCGTGTATTTTATGAAAGCTTCTTATTTCTTGCAAGCTGATCTTCTTGTGTTACATTTTAACTTAAGCAATTGAATAATTTATCTGACGAAAAGGAAAATGCGTAGGCATCTGCCTAAAGTAGTTATAACAATTAATTATAGCAATACATTTTACACTAATACATCAGCAAGTAATGTATATTAATGTTCTACTTTATCTTATTAAGGGAAAACTCAAAAATGCGCCAAGAATGTAATATTAAGATACTGTAGCCTTAACAATAAGTCGTATCTTGTACGTCAAAATTAAAGCATCAAACCCACCCAAAACTAATTGAAAAGAGTTCTGGAAAAATTGATTACATTTGAAGTGCTAGTATAAATAAGAAGCAATAGGCACCCGCCGTTTTAATCAAATTTTCTATTCGACCAAATGGGGCACCCGCTGATAAATTGATCCATCTAGCGAGTGTCTGGTGCGTCGCCACTCGCCTCCCGCCAACTCTGTTTATTGAAGCCATTAACATAACAAAACACTTACTCAAACTCACTTTTTTACCTGCTGTAATTGAAATGAAAAACGGCCTCTTCAACAGACCTGTGCGCGGCTGAATTAATTTTCCAATGCAAACATTGTGGGTCGTGCAATTTTTTACACGAAAATGTTTTTCACTTGATTAAGTAACGAAAAACAAATAAAAACGTGGAATTCTGTGTGTTTTATGAATTCATGAATAGCCTTTAAAAACTGCCCATCAACCCGTCCACTTCACAACGCAATTTTTCATTTTCTATAGGAAATAGCTGAAACTATTTTAAATACAGATTTACTGGTATATTTTGATTAACAAAACGGACTTAAATGTTCCTGCTTAAACTTTAAGTACATTATATAATAAAATCGAAATAATGAAGATTAAATATCGGCATGGAGCGTTATTAAGAAATTTCACCGCCCTCTCATTGGCATTCGTGATGCGTCTCGCCACGGGGCCGAAAGGACTTGCGGCCAAGATTTACAGTTCCCCTACCCTTAGAAATAGGTTAATATCGTTTGCGGCTCTGTGATTTCTCCGATACCATTATTGATGTTCATGGTGCTTTCGCCACCGGCGGCATCAAAAGTTTAACACTTCATTCGACTCTTGTTCCACCGGCGGCCGCAACTTATAATTAAGTTTAATGATTAGTCGGTTGTAATAAATAATAACATAACACAAGTTTACAGAACTTTGTTTACGTAAGTATTGCTTTTCTCTTGAAATACGATATACTAAATAAATGTTGTTTGAAATTGTAAAAGAGAAAAAGAAATAAAAAAGACAAAAAATTTTTTTTTAAAGGGAGTTTTTTTTTTCATAGTTATAATACGTATTGAAGACATGGTTGTATTAATTAGTGACTCAAAATCGTCCAAAGTCTTGAAGTATTGTTCAGACTCTCTTAATTCAAATGGTCGGATTGAATTTAACAAGCTATAAATTATATTATCAGTTACTACTTCCTTATAGTGTAGTAGTTAATGTGTACCTATGCTCAAAGAAATAATGGCTCCATTAACGTAGTAATACACGATAAAACTGTGATAAAACGTTGAAATAACAGTTTTAAAACAAAGGAACAAGCATTTGCATGTTTCATATTCAATATGCGTGAACCCTCACGAACTAATCCTAATCAGATAGATTAGATCCGTTCCCTATCGTTAGGCCAAATGATAAATACATAATACTACGTCCCGCCACTTGTTGATTAAAATGCCTCACCCGGAATTCACGGAGTTGTCGACTTCTGGCCAGGAGAGGCGGCGTTTGCAAAATGCCATGGTGGGTTTTTCAGGTGGCGGTTGGTTTCTCGGTACTCGGAGGGAGCCTCCGCGGCGCGGGGGCGGCGCGGGCGCCAGGCAGTCCAGGGTGCGGCGCCGGGCACTCAGCGCCGACGCTCCTTCCGTGGGCAACACGCGCGGAAAACCTGACAGAACAATTACTTTTAAGAAAGTTCGGCTCTGGGGTATATTAATTTATATTACGATTTGCGGTAGACCTAAAATATATTAAAATTCTTATTGGAAAATAAATAACTTTCTAGATATTTAACAGACTGAAAGGTGCTGGAGATTTTTTTCGTTACGAGATATAAAAAATATACCTTACGTTTCAGGCCTTTTAAAAACTTAGTGTTAAAGTATAATATTTAAGCAGTTAACATTAACTTAACTTAATCCACGATAAAGCACGTACAGAAGAGATACGTAGTTAGTTAGAAACTTTTCGAACTTCCAACATGACAATGTACATTATCTGAATAAAGCACCTCGTTAAAAACTAACTTCTACAAGTTAGACGCATATAAAGTAAAAATAAAGTTATATGTTCCGAGAGGAACAGGTTAACCTCGCAGCTTCATAGCTCTGATTTAATCATTTTTCTCCACACGAAATGTGCAGAATAATAATTTTACAAGTCTGAATATTTTAATATTTTACTTAGTATTCACTTGTAAAAGACAACAGTTGTCTTAGTTTTTTAATAGAATGGAAATATTCCGTGACGTTAGAACACGAACGGTTAGACAATATTACTTTGTATACAAATCTTAACATTATTAAGTACTAGCTTCCAACTCTAAATATTACTACACCACTACTACGACAGGCAATGTAGAATAATATGTTATTAACTTTACACACGAGAAATATACCAACCATTGCTAACAGTTCAAGCAATTCTCATTTTGAGAGGCTGGCTACGCTACAAGCCTACAAGTCAAATGCCATGGATTCACGGTCGGCGGTATCGCTAAGCATCAGGTGACCCGTTTGCTTTTTCTATCGAACCTATGCACCACCCTCACTTCCACTTCATTTCGGTTACAAAAATCCTCTCACCAAGCATTGAAGCTCAGCTCCGGCAATGTTTAACTTGTCTTTAACCCGCAACAAAATTAATCATAAAGTTAAATTAAACTTGGACTTGAGTTGAATTTTTTTTTTTCATTTCCCTTTGTAGCAAAGAGGGGACAAAACAATGAACTAAAGGAACCTCGGAAATAACCTCGGATAAAGTATATACTTTTACAACCGATACAATACTTTTATAACCACAGAAATCACCTGTAAAGCACCACGGATCAAATTATTATTATATTCGAGGGACCTATCATGTGAGCTGTTAGACTTGATTCCTCTCTGTAGTTATTAGACATAGCAATGCTATTCTATACTCAATGTAAGCATTAACTGTAGCATACCCCTCATTGTTGCAGTGGATGGTTGTGGTGGCTTGGGCTGCGCGTCCTCGGAGCGGTGTCGCGCGGGCGGCGCGCGGCGCGGCGACAGCGCCAGCCCCGCCACGCTGTCCGCCACGCCCGCCACGTACTGGCCCAGCGACGTCAGGAAACTCATGGCTGCACGGGCGTCGGCACGCTACACTTACTGCCACTTGGCGCACATCTGTCACTATCACCACTCAATATTCAACACACTTCACTGGAAGGCCATCGTACCGAATATTTCAACTCACTTCTTAATTTTCATTTTGTATTCCCTGCGAAGATAAAACTCCTATTAACAAATGTACAAATAAATATTTTAAAAACGTTAAAATAAGTTTTATGTGGTACCTACTTTTCTCTTTAATTCAGCACCTGACTTTACAGTTTTAAGTTTTACAGGCTACGGTTCTGAATACTACATGGATTTTAAAAAAGGGTTACATTATAAAAGGTCGCTGGACTTTAAATATAAATGTACCTATACGTATAGATGGTTCTTGATGCCAGGAGGCCATTAAAAAATTAAGAACGGCGCTCAAATGAATGGGTAATACGAGCTAGCAATAAACATTTTATATCCTTTGAAAATGTTGTTTACAAGGAATCTTTTGTTAGGTGCTTTTTGACTGTTTAAGAGGGCCCATTCAAGCCTGTGATGTCAGTAAACATGTTCATTGGCTCCAAGAATATTTCAAAATATTACAAATAAAAGAAATATTTCAATGGCAGGCAAGCCTTTACAAATTTGCTTTCTCAATATAAAGTGCTGAGCAAAATTAAAGTCTATTATTGTTCAGCAATATTTATGTTTGCGTTGGTATTTTCAATTTTCCTTCAAATAAAATCCTGTTACAACGATAAAAGCGTTGGAACATTAAAAATAAAACCTTTTTGTTAAAATCATCTATAGAAACAAGATCGAATATTATTGTAGGGCTAAAATAGTCTTTTGCAGCGCCCACGACTCAACAGTCAACCACAAAATAGAATCAATATAGTGGGTGCAGCTTAAATCTCGCAGTGATGAAAACCTCGTGAGTGCCCGCCGGAGTGTTATTGTATCAGAATATTACCATACGTCAACAACAGGTACGTACTTAAATGTATTTGCAGTGTGCGGATGCCGACGGCAAGTCAATTAACTTTGAGTTCGATGCTAGCCCACATTCCCTTTGTCGCACTAGCAAGTACAATTTTAGGAAGCCGTCCCTAGCCGACATCCGTGAGTAACAACGACGGGCCCCTGGGCTTTGATTAGTACAGGCTTACGGTTATTACATTGTGCTGTGTGTGTATTGTCGTCTGGCACTACGTCCGCCCTTGCTAAGTTTGAATCATAGACATAGAATATTCACATATCACATTCACATCCTGTTTAGGCGTTTATAATGTAATTTTTCATAATATACAAGATTCATGTTGTCTAATATAATTAACAAACGACGATGATGTAAGTCATCTTATCGAGACAATCTAGAGAATGAACAGTAGTACTGCTTCGTATCAACAGAAGAAGTAAAAAAAGTTTTTTTTAATATTTATACAGGCGTTGGTGGTGAGTGGCGCAAGAATGAAGAAAGGGTTAATTTTTTTTCAGCAAACTAGGGTAGATGTTTTAGTTACAACAGATTTTAAAAACATGTACGTATACACTATACACGAACTTTTAACCTTTTGTATGGACGTCACGTCCTATAAAGTGCTCAGAGGCGAGTGCCTAGAAATGTATCAACTGAATTTATTTTTATTTTTAATAACCATAATACCTACTTTCATAAAATAAACCACGGGGCACAAGCGTAATAAACTATAGCGGCCTTAATAAGGGCGTTCGTTATGACAAAAAGTTAATCGTGGCAAATATGCACATAAATCAGCCTTTACTGGTGTACGATAAAGGGGCAGTGACAAATGTCAGATAGGCAGGTCGGAAACACTGCGATAACTAGCTGGCGTGCAATGCCCCGCAGAAATATAGCCACAAAATGCTACAAATTACTAACATTATATGACGTACTTTTTCCCTGCGTGTCCTAGATCAAACGTGCAGAATAATAACTACACTAGACTTATCTCGAGACTTAAACTTAATTTTATCCTAAATGCAAGGGCCGACTGGTTATTTTATTTAACACTATTGGAACGAAGTTCCTTATCGCGCGTTGCGAAAGGGGGCTAGACGGAAAAAATTAAGACCAAAAGTTTTACCGACACTTTTATTCCACGTTTGAGTTTGACATTCTAAATTTAAAAATTTTGGAACTTATTTTTTGTTTTTAATTATTTGCTTATTATTTTATATTTATGACCGACTTCAAAAGAGGTTATCAATTTGTTGGGTTTTTTATTATTTATGTATAGTCTTTATATAATGGCTATACAGTTTCTAATGTATAGTCTACCAGATGACTGACGAAGTTTTGGAACGAAAGAAGACGGAAAAAATTAAAACAAAAGTTGTAACGACACTTTTTGCTATAGTTGTAAGCCGTGCGGCGTGCGCGTGTTTCTCTGTCTGTCTCTCTCTCTCTCTCTCATAGAAAGCAAGCCAGTTATTTTCGTTTCGTCTTTCTATTTCGCATTGAACAGTGTGGTGTCGCGACGATTATTTTTGTTGTGTGTATACAGATTTTATGTACATTATAAATAATAAAAAATAAAAAAATCGAACTTTGTTCCATCCGGGTGTCCCTTGACACCTCTCAAGTTTTTATTTATGTGTAGAGTTACGAATAAATGGCAGGTTTTATCAGAATACTATAAAGAAACAACATTACTGATGGTTTTGTTCGATCATCCTTCAGACTTTAGAAAGTTTAATAATCCTTCCGTCCGTCTTTTCCTCCCACTCGTAATATAAACAAATGCTCAGGTTTTATGTGTGTGCCATCTACGTATGGCCTCTATCTATCAAAATAACAATATAAAATGCTCTTTGTAAATTCTACTTTTAGCAACACTACAAACGGAAACTTAGCAATAATTAGCAAATGAAATGCACAACCGGTCGCCTCTCCCCTTCCGGAATCTAATCTTGATGACGTCAATGAATTGGGTGGTTCCGTAACCACATAATTATGGCTGCAGTTGATATTCCAGGGTAACCACAACAGTTAACCTATATTGTATTAACAGTTAATGATTCCACAACCCATAAAAGCGATAAATAATCAACTTTGAAGGAAAGCTTACGGATATATTTTTTAATTTCTATGTGATAATTTATCATTATTATTTTTTCACGCGTCAACTTACACGCAGTTTCATTTCGAGAATTTTTCTACCCGATGTATTAAAGGGGAAGTTTATCACAAGTTTTGGAAACTAATACACATTTCATGAGAATAAATCCACCTCAACAACAATTTCCCTTTTGTTTGATCATAAAAGTAGTTATTACATTTAAAATATGAAATAGATATAAATATTTAACAATCCTAGAGACAGTGGAATATAAAATTATGGAAAACCTACAATGTCCCTCTAAATTGTTTCCATATAACATATTATTATAATATTTATAGGTAAATACTTTTCTCTATTTTGATTGCACATAAATATTCAGATTTGAAAGAAGATTAACTACAACTAGGTACTGGGTCCAGACCCAGGCTACCTATTTGCGAATTTTCATTACCATGGTCAAAAGGTTAGGCATTCGTGATTTTTTTAATAATCTGAAAATATTTAGGGTCTACTTGAGCACTTAGTCCGTGAGTAATGATGATGTCATTAAAAAAAGACGCGGAATGCTATAACATAATTGAGTCGGAACCAGCTAACGATTACAGCAAAGTAAAAATATTTTGTAAACAGGTCAGCTCCTCTTAAAGGGTTAATGAACAAATTAAGTAAGATTCCGCAGATGGCTGCGCTCTCGGCGAAGGCACACTCGCATCGAGTCTCAATTCCGTTTTAAATGAGATTTTTTAAAATTTTCTTGTAAATTTCCTTATATATTTTAGATTTAATGAGGTTGGTGTGACATTAAGATTTTTTCAATTAAGACCACGATCGCGAATTAAAGGATTCATCGCATAACTGGACATCTTAAATCAGTACAGGTTGGATATGTATCTATCACTAACAAAAACAAAACATATTTTAAATTTAAGTATTTAATTAATTAAAGGACATAATATTCAAAGTAAGCTGTCTTACTTGAATAAATTAAAATACTGATGAAACTGCTTGACGATTTTTTTTTTCGTATTGACTCGGTGACTGGATCATGTTTAAAAAAAATCAATTAACTAGCAAACCAATTTTTATAATCGCGCATTTTAAGATCTGCGTGCAAAACCAAATTACTAAAATTAAGTTTTTATGCTCATTGCAAAATTCTAATAAGACCAATTTCACACTTTACGAAATATAATATTTTATGTTTATTTTTGAATTTCATTTGATTTTGCCTGCCAGCAAGAAAAATATACAAATGAACGAAGTTTAATAAATCTATTTTCTAACGAAAAAGTTTAGAGAAATTAGGTTTTATTTGTAGTTCGCCAAAATTAGGTATTTGACTGTTGTGGCAACAAAACATAAAATGTTGGATACGATAGCTTATTACGAATAATTATAAGTATTATATATATTTTATTAAAATAAACTGTAAATATATTTTTTTTCTAAAATAAGTTTGAGGTTTTTTTGATCAGTTGATTTATGGAATCCGCAAAAACACCCGTTAAAAAAACAATATTTATTTTCACTTCAAATATAATTAATACCTTTACTTTTTATTTCTAAACACTTTCAAACAGAATTCTATTGAGTACCTACAAGTAATTTTCATTACATTTTTTTTTACTAAAGCACTTGATACTGAAAAAACGGGTAGCTTAATTAGCCGGTTTCTATAATATCTGGTTTTATCAAAACCGATAACTTCGGAATATACTTAAAAAAAACAACAAATAAATAAAATGCTAATATTATTGCCCCCTACCGGTGCCTTCGACTGTTGAAGCTGTTTATTTTATGATCTACTGTTTTCTCGATGATAAGAAACAACATTTCCGCAAGACCGGATATTTCCCCGCGTTCACAAAGGCGATTATATTCTCCAATATGGAGTGTAATATGTACAACATTGAATATAATTTCCTATTCACGAATAATGGATTTGAAATTAAGGTTTGTATGCATTTTATTATTAAATTGAGGCTTAATATAAATATTAATATTCATTTCAATTACATCCCATTATATAATTGAATTTCTACCGCTAGCGGTCTGGTCAATTGTTTTATCATTATTGTAAACTATTAAAGGTTTTAAACATATTCATTCTGTTACTTAAGTTCTAAATTATCTCACGAAATGTATGTTAGGACATTTCGGATTAAAAAAACATATTTTTGAATGCTCGTCTACAAGAAGCCTTAATTCAGTTTAATTAAAATAACTTCGTTATTCTATACCCAATTATAAATCCATTTGGAATACAAAGTTGTTTCGTACAGATTTTGTGTTTCAATTAATTTTCGTCGTTGAGATTTTTGTTCGGCTCGTAAAACAATTTTCTTTTTAAATACAAAGGTTTCGTCTATATTACAAGGTTTTTAATAAATAATAATATGCAACTTAAGGAAAATATTTAGTATTTTACAAATTCATTCGTAAATCGAAATTGTTCTCGGTATAATTAATAAACAATTTAAATCACATTACCTATAGTATGCAGTTGAAATTTCTATAAATAGACCTTACAATGTCAATGACAAAACATACAATCTATTCAAATGATTACCTACTGGCTCTATGTATAAGTACACGTTAAAACTGTAAATGAATGTCAGTAATAATTTTGATATTTATATATGTTAACGGAAATGTATGTAATCCGTCATTGTATACAATTCCTAGGAAATGTATGTAATTCCTAAAATCGCCCGGAAATATGTAAAATAAATTACATTACACACATTTCCTAGGAAATCTATACATTTCCTAAATAGTAATCGGAAATGTAAGATATTTAAGATATCAATTAACCTAAACTAACCTAACCTAACGTACCTACCTACCTACCATTGGAGAACAATGGAGAATGTCACATAAATCTTGACATGGAGCCCGAAATGAGCTTCTTGGACACCGGAAGGGTTATTTTTAATTGGTAACAAAGGTAATATGAAGATACGAGTATTATAGAATTTAACGCTATGATTGTTACCTGTGTTAAAAATATTACTCTCATTTGAACAACGTGTTTTATTACAGAAACCATTATTTTTATACATTTCCTAATACGATATTGGAATTTTATACAATGCCTAGGAAATGTATACATTTCCTAGGATATGTATGTATAAAATAATTATTGAAAGAATATTTCATACATTTCCTAAATAGCTTCGGAATTGTATACATTTCCTAGGAAATGTATACAATTCCTAAACTTCATACATTTCCGGTAACATATACACCTATTTTATGAAATATAACTGTAAAATGCAGTAATGATATCGCTGTAAGAATAAAAATGTGTCTGTAGCCAAAGCCGGCTGTATAACGCACGCTCGCCGCCCGCCTTTGGGCGCTCGGCGCTCGCTACACGTCAGTGGCCTTTCAATCCCGGGGTATACCTTGAATATATTCTTGGGTACTCGGTCGCGTATTGAAATACTCACTAGTCCAGCTGAACTTCTATAAGTATACGGCAGATAGTCACAAACATTTCGGCATCAATTCCAAGTGAAATACGGGGTAGCCTTTGACAATTTTACATATTGAAAACGTATTTACATTAACTGCCGTAATTACACTCTTTAGGTATTTAATTTCTATATCAGCGCATATACGTTCGGCACGAGCCTACTCTAAAATGTTGTGTAGTAATTCTTACGACAGTATGCACTACGAACTACGAAGTAAAAGCCATTTCTTACAGTATTATTACATAAATAAATCAGGAAAAGAAATTCCCCATTCTAAATAGATTTTACTAAACTTGGCCTTTTAATGAGGGTTCCAATAATGTCTAATTGTTGTAACAGGCATAAAGCCATTAATTTTTTTAAAACTAGCTCAATGCATACATGAATATCTAAGAAGAGAACTTCATATACCTACGTAATTACTTAGCTTTTCCAATATTATTTGAAGATTACAATAATGTGTCCACTTTTCCGTTTCTTGAAAATAAATATAGATTTACATAATTATCTTAAGCATATCCAAGGTTTATGAAACACCGAATTCAAAATAATAAATTTCGTGTGATCGCTATGAAAAGCAGCTTTAAACAATAGACATAATAATTATTCTTGGAAACAATAGCAGCCGTGATGACAGCAAGATGTTTAGGTAAAATCGAGCGTCTTGGGACGTGTGAATCAAAGCTGTACAACGATAACTGAGGAATAGAGTTGCAAGAGTGAACCCTTGACTCAGAATTCCAACTAGAAGGTACGATCGGCATGTAAACCTCTTCACATATCGTAGTTCAGTCGGTGGAACATTAAGGCTTAATTTAAACTAGTTTGCGGATCAGGGTTCATTCGCTGTACACATAAGTCTTGTGAAAGAAGCAATGTATGCATTTATACTATCCGTAGCCATAAAATCGGGTCGACTCAGCAATTGTAATTAACCGAGAACGAACAGTAATCGGCAGTGCAGAGTGGATGAACGCACAATACTTATGATCTCATTATGTTGTGACGAATAATCGAATCAAGATGGATCCATAGTGAGTGGCAATAAACCCTCAATACTCGAATTACAAACTACCGCCAAAATTCAACAAATTTATAAAAAACAATGGTCTTTCACATGATAACATTTTCATTTCTGAAATGTTGTTTCGTGGACGATACTATATTTACAATTCGGAACTGACCGTACCTACATTATTTTTACTTATTTAACATATAAAAACAAGGTATCAAAATTTTTTTTATTAAAAATTGCACGTCTTTTCGGTATACATTTGCTAGCAATCCTTTAAACTCTAGGCTCGCAGACATGAATCGTAGCCTCAGAGTGTTGTTTCTAGTTTTCAGGCTTATACAATTAGTATTTTTTCTACCAAGCCCTCATTTTATCTATTTTTATTCCAACACACAACGTCGGTTCCCTTTATAAAATTATTCGAAACTAGAACAAAATCTTTTAGCATCTATTTTATTCGCGCGAATTAAAATTTATATCAGGGCTCTATTCGTTTAGCCGCTTTTCCAGGAAAGGGAACTTAAATGAGTGTGCGTATGACACGAAATTACAAAATAATCGTTCAGGGAAAGCTGGCTTCCTGCGGCTCCTTTAATTAAGCCGGTAGTCCGTGTCCGCAACAGACTTTGCGAATAATGTTTCATGTAAATCGTTATCCGCGACTATCCCTCGCAACATCCCCGGCCCTCGCTAAATACAAACAGATGCCCATACGTGCAGACCACTAATAAAGTTTCTTGTTTGACATAAAAATATACCCAATTTAAATAATTGTATAATCATGATATAGTAACGTAGAAAAGGTGCTTTTGTATAAAAGGAGAAGGAAAGCGTAAACTATTATTATTATTTTTGTAACCTTTTTTGGGAACTGTATGTTGTTGTTTCTACTTTTTTAATTCTAAATCACATTAGTATAGCCTGGCGGAATAATGGCCAAAACCTTTAGAAATAATGTAGGGGAAGACCTGAGCCAATAGTGTTTTATATATAGCCTGATAAAATATATGACTTCTGAATAAAACCATAAGGAAACACCCATTGTTAATTAAGTTTAGATTTAGCAATTATAATAATTCTACGCTTGGGTTTTATTAATTAATGATTGACGCAAATGAATATTGAACTTCCTCTTATTATTAATATCACAGGTTCGGTATTTGTATATTTTTATAACACTAATGATATCTATAAATAAAAATAATGATATCAGTCCACAAACATCCTACCTCTGAGTAAAGGCGTAATTTACGATTATGAGTGATTTGTACATTAAAAACACTTCCAATGCGAATAGCTGGGAGCCATACCCTTGAAATGACTGTAAAGAACTCCCACGTATGCAGGTGGCCTCATCATGTATTCATTCACCCTTAGATTGATCGATAATTAAATTTGAATACGTAACTCCGAACAACTAGGTTAATAAGATTGATCAAAAAGCGTTTTTCTTTTAATTCTACTGCATATATACAAATATAAATAAACAAACTGAGTTTTAAATGAAATTCTTGAGTTTCAGTTTGAAATTCATGCGAAGTCATGCCTGTTGTCTTCAGTCAACGTTAAATTTGTCGGAGCGTATTATGTGAACCGTTGTCAGTGAGGCTTGAAGCACAGTTGGTATCCATAAGATAATAATAACTTAATCTCCCTGAGGTAAAAGGGATAATCTCTTATTTAGATTACAGTTATGTTGATTGTCACAGCGGCACAATTATTTGAGTAAGGCAAAGTGAAGTAATTGGTTAACGCACTGCGTATTATTTAAATGACTTGTTATCGCATTATTAGACTTGCGAGGGGTATATGCATCGGAACAAGGGATTTCATTTTCTCCGTTTAAATCCCACTTTGCTATGTCTGATTTCTGGCGTGACCACTGAACAGGAGACTAGCTAGGTTCTTTGTGAAAAAATCATTGTTCCATTCTGCCTACTCCCCAACATGCAAGAGGACATATAATATGTACGGATTATATTTGCCAATTAGTTAGTACATTTTTACGGATTTAGTGCGTGGTGGCCTGTTGGTAACGGACCAGACGCGGCTGCCTACATGTTCACGCTGGTCGCGGGTTCAAATCCCAGGGCACACCTCTGACTTTTCGGAGTTATGTGTGTATTGATAGTCAATCACCACGCACTTTAACGGTGAAGGAAAACATCGTGAGAAAACCTGCATACCGTAGCGATTTTAAAGAATTTCTACGGTATGTAAGTCCGCCAACCCGCACTTGGCCAGCGTGGTGGACTATATGGCCTAACCACTCTCAATCGATTCTCTCGATTGTAGAGTAGGCCCGTGCCCTGCAGTAGGAAGTATATGGGCTGATATACAGGGTATATCAAGGCCGCGACCGAAAACGAAGCCAGGTGGTAGTTTTAGCGGCTACAGACACAATGCAACTAAAAATTTTGCAAAATAAGCGACGGATTTTTTTTTACAATTTTTAAAAATCATCGTTTTTGAGGGGTAAAAACCTAGTTTTTGCAAAAATAGTAATTTAAACCCTTACATACCATTGCGTCTTTAAAAATTAAGCGATGTACGTCATTATTTTAGAAAAACTATGTTTAATCACTCAAATACGACGATATGTAAAAAATAACAAAAAAAAATTTGATGTTTTTTTTTTGTAAAATTTTTACTTGCATTGTGTTTGATATCACTAATACTACCTCCTGGCTTCGTTTTCGGTCGCGGTCTTGATATACCCTGTAGATAGATAGATAGATGTTTGCCAAAATCTTTCATTTTATCTATTGTTTGAAACAATTGGTAAAATGAAATTCTCTTTGACGACGAAAATTCGCGGAATATGTAGCGGGTTACAACTTTTTTACGAATTTCCTCGAGATAGTTATTTGAGTAGCGTTGGCCTAAATATCCCGTCCACCCTTTCAAATAACGATAGCATGTTCCGGGAAACTTGTGTAAAAATATTACGCACGGAAGAAAAATTCTGAGTTATTCGCGCTAGTCCTTGCCATTTTGTACGAACTAAATAAGTCACATACAATGAAGTTAACTGGAAAGTTACGTAACAAAGTGAAACTATCTCAAAAACATGCCGCCCGGGCCGGTCGAATTCAATTGTTGTCAATGGCAAATGTTAAAGTTAATCCATATGCTTCCTGACACTCTGACCTTTGCCACGGACCCATCACATACAGGTAATATATTTTATTACTCTACTGCCCAGTCTATAAACCATTAGATTTTTATTACTGCCTGACTGCCTCGGTGGCGTAGTTGTATTACGGTACGGTTACAAAGCTGAGGTCTCGGGTTCGAGTCCCGGGTCGGGCAAAGTGATATTGGATTTATCTATTCATTATCAGCCCGGAGTCAGGAATTTGTGCCCGATATGGCGATAGGCTCGCCCCCTATCACATCGTGGGACGGAACATGCAGGGCGAAATGTGGGTGTCCTAGTGGCGCCTCTGCCTACCCCTTCGGGGATAAAGGCGTGAGTTTATGTATGTGTATGTATTTTTATTACTTCCGATATTTAATACATTCCTCTGATAATGTTCCCAAACCTGTAACGTTTAAGAGCTGTTTTTATAGTGACAGCATCGATGCAATGGATGATAAATGAAGTTGTGAAGGGAGACGCCGCGTGAATTCTGGTACTGACACAAATGTCTTTGTTCGGAATATGGTGATGTGCGTCTGAATAGTCCCTGGCATTTTCTAATTCCCATAACGCGTTTGCATTAAAGTTACAGGGGAACTGTGTGGGTTTTACAAATATTCATTTATTAATAGCGTATGAAACCAGCGCTTCCACCAAAGTGGCAACCCTAATAGGTGGAATGTACATAAGCTAGTGGAGATATGTATATTTGTATCAGACCAACAGAAGCATTTATTCTGTATTATTTCCGAGGCCAGCCAATGTACCTCCAATTCTTAGCAACTAGCACAAACGTATCCTAACTAGAAGTCAGGGGATGTAAGAATATCGCGGCCGTGCTATAAGAGAAGACTTAAAAGATTCATCGTATTTGCTTGTTGCGCTTTGGTGCGCTACAGTGGCGAAGCACCGTCTCCAATAACGATGGTCGAAATAGCACACGGCCTCATATGTATTGCGTATACTAAAAACATTTTCAAACTACTTCTGAACAAAGCATTAAATGGGGGTCACCTGCGTTACTCTTACCAAGACTGATTCTCGTTCATCGCCGGGCGGTCATGGACAATAAACGTATTTTGCTTTTCACCCTGCGACGTCCAGTACCGAGCCTAATGTGCGTGACGGTCAGCGAAAACTTATAGCCATTATGCCGACATAAGTTTTTAGTTATAGAACCAGCCCGGTAACATCTGCAAGGGTCAAAAAACCGACCCCAGCATTCCTCTTTTAACCTCTTTCGGGGGCGTAATAATAAAAAAAATATTATAACATATTTAATAAATAACTCCAAAAATCATTGCTAATATGAATAGTAGTGATTTTTTCCGAGATTATAAAATGGATGACCAGCAGCTTTTAGTTAATTGTAAATAGATTTTTTTTAACATTATATAATAATAAACTGTATAGTATTTTATATTGTAAAATAGAACGTAAGTATAAATATTTGATTTCCTGAACTATGTATAAAACGATGCACAGACAACAGGATATCGTCTAGCGGGAAATAATGAAGTATTTTCTACAACAAAGCTCTTCTAAGAACTCTTAGGAAAGTACAGGAGATCTCAATTATGATATTGACAACGTCTTTTGTTGCCATCCCGGTACATTTATCTTCATCGCAAGATTATAAACTACCTTCGCAAAGGATCCGAATACAGCAATGCAATAAAGCTTTGCAAGACTTGTAGCGCGTAATATTTAAAAGCAAAAAATATTACTTCCCACGACTTTCCCTTTATATATTATATTTAACCATTCTATATTTCTAAGAAATGAATCTAAATTGATTTATTGTTGAAACTGTCATGCCGTAAGTTTTCTCGAAGTAAGATCATTATCCACATTATTCAGTACAAGAAGGTGAAAGGTTTGCCACAGTGACCGACGCAAGGATTTCGGGTACAGTGTGTTAATCAGTCCCGACCTGGCCGGCATAACGATGTCGATTGGTGACAGATAACTACGTCTCGCCGACGGATGCCTACCCTACAGGATAGCGCGGCACTTGTTAATCGTTATAGTCACGTGACTGAAAAAATCGACAAGGCTATTAAAACTTGCTAGTGTACTGTATTCCAAATACCTTTTAGTTTATTTCAGGGAAATGTCAGTCGCAAGAAGTTTTGTTGTCAACGCAAAATATTTTATACGAACGGTAGTAGCACGGTACACATATATGTAAACATGTGAGTTTGCGTAAAAGCGCATATCGAACGTGCGGAGAATTCATATTTTCCAAACAATATTTGACATTTGAAGCCACACGCTACCAACGAGATAGTCACATATTTCTTTTTATGGCGCAAAAAGTAAGAGCTGTTAATATTGACGTATTTTATTTAGATGAAGCATTGGTTAACTAACTAATAGCTTCCCAGATCTGAATGTTTGGGACCGAAAATATCTCGAAGTTTAAGAAAACCCACCATAGAAAAGATTTGTGTTATGGTAGTAGGAGTATGTAGGAGTATGCGTAAGTGTAAATGACATCATCATCATTGGCCCATAGCCGCTCTGGATAAAACCATTTAGTATATTCATATCATTAAAATTACAAGTCATTATATTTTTATATAGAGCAGTTTGTTAGTAGCCCAACTACGGATAATTAATAATTAATTTTAAAACCGGCCAAAATTCTATTTGAAACGGAATAACCAAAACCATATCATAAGTACACGTATTTAAAATTATCAAAACGAGGATGCAAAGATATCTCCGACTTTACCCTCAAACCTACAATCATGTAGAGTTACTCTAATCCACGCCACGTGGATTTATCTCGCTCCGAGCGTATTTTCCATCCACTGCCTTTAATTTTCCATTGCAATCCTAATATTGCAGTTCTGTGATTTTTACACGTATTTTTTTCCTTTATATAGTTTTTTTTAATGCCCTGCTTTAATTTTTTCTTTCATCTATCTGTTGTGAATATTTGTAGGTAATACAAATCCAAACTAGAAAATGAGGTAATTCAAAACTACTTGATGCCCATTGTGAAGTGATTGAATAAGATGGCATAGTTTCCGACTTAGCTCGCCGCGTGCCTGCGCTCGCTGTACTTTAATAACTACTCGTACTCCTCGCTAAAAAGCTAAAAGTCAATCTGACGCAGCAATTCAGACAGGAAAAGTTTGCGTCTTTCTATTGAAGGTGAATTCTTGGATTTTTATCTCCGAAATAATAATTGGCTACGCTTGCAGTGTATTGGAGTACACCATTTTAATGTAGTAATGCGTGTCCAATATATCTACGGACAACCTTTCGACCAATTATAGAAGATTTTTTTATATAGAGGCAATAAAGTCTGATGGTATGTACAATTCCAGTAAATCAAAATTAATAATCTGCTTACAAGAGAGTTTTTTTTCCGCCAATAGAAACAATTAAGTCGGGCGTCGGCCATTGCTCACAATTAATATACACAGAACGAACACCCGAAAGGCAACAGACGACCACAATAGTGTACGACCCTCGCACTTCGGCCGCTTATACGAATATCCTTTCTGTCAAGTCATAACATTATTAAGCCATAAGTGAAACTAATGTCGGCAATTTTAGTCGCTGTGGCGGCTGTCACTCAGGCTCTCGGCACTCTCTGTCAACGTCTCCTCTGACAACCACCTCTCTCAACGTAAGAGCGCGTCCGTAAAATGTTAATGTTTTTATAAAGTAGCTGTGAGGATGCGAAAAAGCTTTTTCATCGCCCCTGCATATGTATGAATGTCAAATAAGGCTGTTTAGGTTTTTATTTTAGGTTTTACTTGAAGACTTGGCAGGCATGGTCTGCGTCGAAGGAACTTATCAAGATTCAGTTCGCCTTTTAAAAGCGTAACGTCCTAATTTCTTTTTTCAGTTCACGTTTTCTGGCAAAATATAAATTAGGAGCATAGTTACTCATTTTTCATGTAATATAACCAATTATTATATGAAACAACAATTCATATTACACCAAAACTAATTCGGCAACGTATTATCACGATTTAATAAAAAGCTTACACAAACGGAAAAGCAATTTAGCTGATAGGTTTCTTGAAAACGAGAAACCTTAAAATAGAGAGGGCAATCAATTAGTTTCACTAGTCTGAGCGAAATAAGGCTTTATTGCGAAACTACTGGCTGCGTATTTGAATTTTTCGGGAGCTATCTGTATCATAGAACAATGAGTATGTAGGTAGCGTGAATGTGTGGTGGAACAAGGGTCGCGTCGCAGGTCACATCGAGGCCGACGGCTGGAGCTAGCCTAACGAACATCGACCAATAAAAACAAATCAAACGGACTCCACCAGCGACTTCATGCCGCACAGTACGGAACCACCGCTAAACAACAACCGAAACGATTTTTTACAGCGACGTGCGCCCAAATATTTCTATGTCTCAATTAAACGTCGCAACGCGTCGATATATTTTGAAGACGCGACGATTAAATACAATACTTTTAGAATCCATTTTGCCATGTATATTCTCAATAATTTACTATGCTTAAATATAAGTACCTATGTGTTAAATTATTTTATTTCAATTACGTCGCTTCTATTGAAATTACGAACGGTAATTGCATTCATTAATAAAGCGCAACTTTTGTATTTTTTTAGTTCTGTATTTTCTCTATGGAATTTTAGCTTCTACTATATAGCTATGTGGGTCTCATACACAAAAACCGAAAAAAAACTGTTCGCATACGTTTAAAATTAGATTAGTAATAATTTTCATACCTACTTGTTTCCGTCTATTTAAACTGTTCATAAATTTATGTCTATCATATAAATAATTAATTTATGCTTTTATTTTAATTTAATTTATATTCTTTTTATATGAAAAAGTCTCGTTCTGTAGACTGTTCGGATGAGGAGTAGTAAACTTTGAGCGGTATTTAAAAATATTAACATGATAATTAATGAACAAAATATTCGATAAAATTAATCTTAAATAACACGTAAATATATCGATTTACATATTGAAGTAAAAACTGTACTCATTTTTAAATAAATATAAATAAACATGTTGTTCTAAATTTGTACGTCTATACCTGTAGACACATAAAACAAGTATAAATCAGCGTGTATCCAAACTCCCTTTTAGAGTTTGATTTTATGTGCTGGCAACATTTAGTCATTTGTCACTGTACGATCAAAATCCGAAGACTAACGGGTAAAATTTTTTATAAATTATTTTTTTATGTTAATACACAAGTTTTTGTAAAACTACAGTGCGTCTTTTCTTGGTGACTTGTAGAAAAGTAAGTATGATCATTTAAAATGTTTGGTTACGCTGTAGTTTTGTGTTTCGAGTACCAGTATCCAAGTACTGTATTGTTGATTTTCTAACCTCAAAATATCCGTAGGCATATTTTTTTAACCGTTGGTACTTCTCTCCTGTAGAAATCTTTCCTGTAGACACAGTGTCTACAGGAGAGTTTAAGTCTACAGAAATGAAATTATTACTGCAAATACTATGTCTACAGAAGAGTTAAGATCTACAGAAATCCTGTGATTATATTTTTAGGACTTTATGTATTACATATAGTAATCTTAACTAATATTATGTTTGTAAATAAGTTTATTGCCTTTAACCTCGCCTTTACCGCTTGTAAGTTGTAACCTGACTGCACGATATCGTGTAGTCAGATTTGTACCTGTCATCTACCAGATACACGATATTGTATGGCCGTGTAACATGCGAATTGTTGCGTTATTATATATTATTATATAGAATAAGGTAAATAAGCTTGAATTGTTTCATTTTAGGATTTAGAATGCCGCGAAATAGTAGATCTACGTCTCAATTATCGGCAGAAGAAAAACTTAGACGAAGACGTGAACAAAAAAGACAAAGTATAGGACGTGCACGGGCTAAAATGACTGAAGCAGATCTTGAAGAAAGAAGAAGGAAAGATAGAGAAAGGTATCGGCAGAAAAAAGAACAAGGTCTTCTTAAAACTATCAAAGATTTAACTCCTAGAGAACAAAGAAAAATGAGGAAAATTTGGAGAGAAAAAGCTAAAAATAAAAGAGAAAAGGAAAAAGCTAGAAAAGCTGCACATAGATTTGTTGAAATAAATACTCCACCTTCAACTCCCACCCGATCACGTGCAAGTGTTGGCAGAGCAATATCAAAACGCAATAAAAGGCTTCTTAAAACAGAAAATGTTTATTTGAAAAAAAAGATACACGAGTTAGAGACTAAATTAGCAAAGTATAGAATGAGAAATATAAGAAGTTTGATGAAAGAGAATAAAGAGAAACAGAAGAGATCAAAAAAGTTAACTGCAAAGGCTATAGAGACGAGAAAAGCAATTCATAACTTTTTATTGCAGGACGAATATAGCCGGTCTACATCAGGGAAAAAGGTCGATACACGATCCTGTATTAATTTGTGTTCATTTGCAGGCTTTAGTAAACAATATAAAAGAAATTTCTCCCAATTTAAAATGCTTACATGTTCTAAGTGATGGTCCATCGACTCAGTACCGAAATAAGTCGATGTTTAATTTAATCGCTACCTATTTAAGCAAGGAGTTTGACATAGAAGAAATACATTGGCATTACAGCGAAAGGGGCCATGGGAAAGGAGCACCAGACGGTGTGGGTGGGTGCGTTAAACGCATCTGCGACCATCATGTGGCAAAAGGGAATGATGTTCCAAATTTGGAAGGATTAGTGTCTTGTTTGGCTGAGAACTGTAAAGGAGTCAAAGTTTACAGAATTAACGAATTGCTTATAACTCGCATTCAACAAATTCTAGATAATAGTGTATTACAGACATTTAAGGGTACCCGAGAGATTCACCAATTAACCTGGAATATTGAGGATCCTAATACCATACATGTCAGACGTTTAAGTTGCCTGCTTTGTGGGACACGTGTTAAATGTCCTCACTATGAGATTGGAACAATAGATATCAAGTATAAAGCTATTGACTGCACAAATTCTCCAGATAACTTAGAAGCTCCTGATAGCCCAGCAGATCCAACAACTCCTAATCCTGATTATTCGACTGATACCTCAATGCCTTCAGATAATCTAGAAGCCCCTAATAGGCCGGAAGGCCCAAACACTCCGGATGCTCCTACTGCCTCTATATCAACTGGATTTAGTGACAGGTTGACACCTATAGAGTTAACTGACGCACATCTACAGGCTGTTAGACCTACTAAAAGACGTATCCAAATAATTGATTCAGAAGACTCTGATTCATCTATGGAAATATTTCCCACAAATAGGCGAATATTACGTCGGGTATGGAATGATTCCGATAATGATTCCATATGTTAATTTATTCTACAGAAGTTATATCCATTCTGTAGACATTTTTTGATTATTTTTTTAAGAGTTCCTATTGATATTTTTTCATGAAGATTTGATATAATTATGAGAAGATAAGTAAAAATGATGATTATAAAAGTTGATTTAAAATGATTGATAAGTTAAGATATGAAAAAAGTATATTTTGTTATTTTCTGTAGACGAAACGATCTCCCCTGAAGACGGGTTAAACATAAAAATGCTGTTTTTTTCAAAAATAATGAAGACTGACCTATGACCATATTTTTTTAAGATTGTTAATAATCAGTTTTAAGGTAATACCAAAATTTTAACCTATATTGTCACCTTGATGTTTTATTTTTTTCTAAGACCCTGTTTTATGTATGACCCATGTATGTTTTTAGCGCCTATTCGTAAATGTTAAAACGATAGTAATAAAGCTCCAGTGATCAAAGTATCACATGGACTACCTACAAGCGACAAGTTGAACGCGTCTGTTTTTATGTAACAACAAAACAAATGTTATACAACCATAAACAACACCGTCTTATAATGTATTGTAATTCCTTAGTAATTCACAACCCCTTATTATATTATATTATTTGAAAAGAAAACATATCAAATACATGCGAAAAAAACAAAAAAAATCCATGTATGATTATTGAAATAAGTAAAACACGTTATTTTTCGCACAATACTAGATTTAAAAGTAAATGGAACCATTCCTGAAATAATACTTAACGCTACTTAAAAACTTACCTCGCCTTCAGCGGAATACGTTAAAAGGGTTCAAGAGAATCCTTCGCTATCTATTGGCACTCGGTAAACTTCAAACGATTTGAGTTTCAAGAAAACACAATTATATTTGGCAACGCTTCGAAGCGTGCGGAATATTCGCACGGTAAAATAGTCAAAAAATTAATTTGGGATCGTGACCGGGCATTAATTGTGCAGTGTGGCGGGCACGGGGCTGCACGGGGCTGCACGAGCTGGTCGGCGCGCGCTCACAGGCGGCGGTCGCGGAGGGCGGCTGGGCGGCGACTGGCGGCTGGCGTCCTCGCAGCCTGCTCCCTGCTCCGTCCTCCCGACTCCTCCGAGCCTCGCCCGGATCCCCTTCCTGTTGATCGTGTACGCGACAGGTGATCTGCAACCTTTTAATCACAAACATCTGTTTATATTTTCTTATTGATTTTATTAATTTCCACCAACGGGCGTTTCGTAAACATCTGTGGGCGGATTGCAACATGTTTCAAACATCACACAACTTTCCAGTTCTAGAAAACAAAGTTAACGAGATATCACAATACTTTTTTGTAACATAAAATATGCGACTTATAAGACTGTGGCTATGAAATTGATTTAAATTATTTTTATGTGAAATTGTAATTGTAAGTTCAAAATCGTACACCATCGGCGCGAAATTAAGTTTTCAATTCTTACTGCGATAAGCCTGATTTTTTTAAGCGAAAGTTTTTCAATAATCCTTGACAAAAAATAATTTACCCTCATTTCTGCGCGAAAGGACATTCTGAGGTGCCCTTGGAACACGAATCCTCATAATCTCCGACTACAGAGAGACCCCACGTTTCGTCTCAACTATTTTCATATTGTTTCTGATCCCTGATTATTTAATATCATTTATATACAACTACGTTGTTTGGTTTATTTTCATGAATAGGTAAACAAAATTATGTTTTACTTCGTAATATCAACATTATTTTTTCATACAGACATCTTTCCTAACAATGTGATATATAAACAAGTTTACATACTAATACATCGTTATTGTTGCCCCATAAACATAAACACATGAAGCACTAAGAGGGCTTTGTATGCTTTATAAAACCCTTTTAACCCCATTGTTGTATCTATAATGGATTTTATAGGATTAATTGCGATATTGAGCGATGGTCCATTACAATAGGACAAAAAATCCGCTTCCATTATCGTTGATAAGCCGTATGCACAAAGTTGATGCATTTTCTGTAAAATACAAAAACACATTTTGTTAGGGTGTGGCTAAGTAATTAGTTATCAAATAATTTGATTACCTGCGCAACTTGATTTTATGGGGTGCACTATAATGTCACATAGTCTGTACTCTACGCTTAAGGCGACAACTATATTGTAGTCAAAGTATTTAACAAATCCACCACGATAGACCAAGTTCACGGTGTCTTTGGGAATGGCGGTCCAAAGCGGTACCTTCAGCTTCCGCTAAAATACCGAAAAAGGGGCTTCCAGTTTTCTTTTGTTACAAAGAAAGCCCCACTGCGGCGCGCCTTACTAAATTCGGGTGACCTATCGCATCAGGGCGATCTTGAATTAAGGCACTTAGCGCGAATAATTAATTATTTGTATCGACCAGTATTGTGAAGTGTTACTTAATTAATTGTTTTGTTGAGGTTACATGAAAGGCAAATTAAGTTAAGCGAATTATTCATTAAATTTGTGAATGTTTATTAATTTACATAAGCGAATTATTTATTAATTAATGAAATATCTGCTGATAACAACTATGGAAAAGTAGAAGTATAGGGATTACTTCGTCTCCGGTTATTATTTTGGTAATTTACTTTTGATTTAATATCAATTTCAATATGCGGCTACAAAAACATTTCATATCCCGATGCTTAGTTTTACACGATAATCTGAAAATTTCCTCGAGCTTCGACATCCAATATTAAAATCGTCCACAGCAATAAATAAAAATATGAGTCGAGAACCATCTGTGTCCAATGCAAAAACGTTTATAAGAGTTTAAAAATGACATGAGCCGGTATATAGGGCACGCATAACGCACATACATACATATTATATTGAGGCATATATATTGATGTCCAATAACTATCAATCTACACTGGAGTAACGAGGTGGATTATGTTTCCATTCCGCCTGTGGGAACACTGCGCCTGCAAACGCGTACATTGATAAATGCTGATAAATGCGTACAAAATAACACTTGTGATGATAGCTACTGTAATAAACTACACAATATAGATAATTTGAACTTGAAAAAAATCTGAGAGCGTTATTATTTAGTTAAGTACTTAATGTAGAGCACGTTTCAGATTTGTTATTTGTAAAATGCTATTTCAATGGGCAGCTATAAAGGTTTTGGTACGTTTCGATTCAACGTTTATTCATATGCACCTCGTAGTGAGACTTGAATTTAAGTTAATGACATTCACTGGCCCTTAGCAGGTAGGTAGAGGCGGAATATAAGTTCATAAAGTTAATTGTTTTATTATGCAATATTTTATACTTTAATACATTCTAGGCGAAACCACATGCAAACATTAAGCTAATTATATGATTTGAAAGCCCAAAGTACCTACTTGACATCCCTATATAAAAATTAACTAGAGCATTATATTTCTCATTGTTCCCTTACGGCTTAGCTGTTGTGATGTCGAAATGTTTGATTTCTAGCGCGTAGACCTTCGTGAGTGGCAACTTGACTCGCCTAACTTAATTACTTTGTGAAAAAGTTTCTTGCGGTAATTTATTCTTAAACGAGTGCCCGTTCGAACAGTGATTAGTAAAGTTTTGTTTGCCTGCTCGTCTTTACCATAAAACAATAGAAACGGTGTTTACATTCTTACAAGTACTTGATTCGACCCAATGCGATCCAATTGTTGTTAACACGTCCCCAATCTACCGACAATTCAGTTAATTTCAAGAGCCTTATCATTTTAACTTTGTTCAATTGAATTTGGATCCCAATAGCGGCTTTAATTTTAATTTATTTTTAAATTTTATATGATTTTGTCTTTCCTTTGAAATATTATTATATATGTACTTCCATTACTAAGCATATGAGCGTTATATCCGCGAAATTGAGGTCCCCGTTACTATTGTATATTGTTTCAAGGAAATATAACATATACACTAGTATTGTGATAACTATCACAAATGTACAACTGTACATCCTGCTATCCAACAACTACTAAGATCTAACACATCCATTAATACCTTTGGTGGACGCCTGTTTTCGGCAGTTGATTTTCTCCAGCTAAAAATGGAGATGATAATAATCATGACACTTTAATAATCATATTATTTCCTATATTTAAGTCTTAATTAAACTGAAACAAAACACCAGACACAAAATGGCTAACAGAGCATAAAGCGTTAGTTAATATTGAATATGTCAGGCGCAGGTTGGTACTCTCTAATTAATTGGGAACGCGTGAAAGCTGATCCTGGCCTGCGTGTCAAAGGAGATCATTAGGTATATTCTAAGCCTAATATTAGAACATTAGCAATCACGTAGGTAAATAGCCCATAGGCCAATTAAAGAGCCAGGATTATTATTATGGTATTTGGCGAATAATTAAGACTTATAAATGTTCTCTTCTGTCAATTGATTCTCTCCATTGTAGAGTAGGCCCGTGCCCTTCAGTGGGACGTATATGGGCTGATACGGATACTGATTATAATTTTTTACCTATCAAATAGAATAAATACACGATAATTTGACTACCTCCGTGGCGCAGTTGGTTAGACGCTGACTGTGAAACCTGAGGCCGTGGGTTTGATCCCCGCACCGAGACGAATATTTGGGTCATCCACAGGTATTTGTTTCGGGTCTGGGAGATTGTGAGACCGAAAAGTCTCTCATAGCTTCTGATACCCACGACATATGACTCAATCTTCGTGTGGAGTCAGGTCTATGTATGTGACTGTTGGGTGTATTTATTATTTATTAATTATCAGTGCTCGATGTAGAGATGACATGGACCGTCGATTATCCAACCCTCTGGCCAGATTGCGTGACGAATTGCAGAAGACGGCTGACAGCGACTGGATGCATAAAGCAGTAGAACGGGCTCTGTGCCACTGTGACGTACCTTAAAAGAGGCCTAT
The DNA here is from genome assembly GCA_949752805.1 of Deilephila elpenor. Lineage (NCBI taxonomy): Eukaryota > Metazoa > Arthropoda > Insecta > Lepidoptera > Sphingidae > Deilephila > Deilephila elpenor. The sequence goes on along the minus strand of OX457107.1, from coordinate 6,581,512 downwards.
GTCAGCAGTAAACTGTAACGGGCTGATGATGATGATGACGATGATCGAGAGATCGATGTATACAATACAGGGTAAAAAATAACGTGATTAATATACTCACGGTATTGTTTTTGATAACCCGATTGACACAAAGCACGCGGGGTGCAGGAACTAACACATCCAATACTCAAACAGATCATCAAGGAAAAAACACGAAAATGTCATGAGTCTTCATATTAGTTTTACCAGCATTTTTCGCGGAATAGTCAGGAAATACGTAGAGATAATCTAAAGATAAGATTATATTCGAAATTGAATATTACACACTAAAACAGGATGGCGCTTTCGTGTATGTCAAGGATTGCTTCATCGGTATCAATAGAATTGTACTCCTGGGTAATCTATTTTTTCCCTGGGAAAAGCTTGATCAAACATGAAAAACTCAATTTTTCCCAAAAAAAAATGACGTCAAAAGCTGACGCTAATGTGTAACATGCTAAAAACGTGAACATACAACTTAAAAAGCTGGTTTATATTTATGGACTGGATTCCTACCTACACAATTCTGAAGGGATAAGCCTTTCCTGTAACTTATTAAAACTGCAGTATGAATGGTTTAACTAGACTGGGGTCGAACCAATAGAATACCAATTTGAACAGCTTTGCTTCTACTCACATTATCGTCTCCTTGTATAAAAATTATAACTTATGTGTGACATATATTAGAGGCACATAATAAAGTATATACTACGTCATTTCGATATTTTTAGTTAAACTATACTTAGTAATACTTTAAAACAAAGCGCCCCGGATTTAATATCATATTTGAATGGCGGCCACATCCCACACAATTGTTTTCCTCGCCATTTAACGTGTTTGTACATTTAATCATGTTATGATTGAAGCTGTAATTTAAAACCTCGCTTTTGCACACCGAAAATCAATGGCAGGTACGTTCATTACGTCACAATTTCAACGTAAAATGAAACTGATGAAGTTTGAAGCGCACAAAGGCTAATTATAATGTAAATGAGACGTGAGTAATTATACGAATAAAATGCCTGGCAACGTGGGTGTTACATTTGCCTTTACAGCTACGTTCTTGGCTAGTCGATGTCGATTCATACAGAAATATCAGCGATGAAAACGAAAGATCGTAGAAGGTAGATGGAACAGCATTACGAAAACTCCAATGAGCATGGCTACTAGTTGGATGGGTGTCAAAGCACGCACAATTCATAGGACATCCTAGGCAGTCGTGGTTGCATAGGTGTTCTTGTTCTTACATTGTGATCATTCATACAGAGACCCGTGATGCAATCGCCTTTCATTTATTTATTTTATTTATTCTTAACTGCACAAAAAAAAAGGAAAAGCACTTATAGATATTACAAATTAAGTAAAAGTACAGATGGCGGTCTTATGGCTCTAGGCGATTTCTTACAGACAACCTTAGGATGGATATAAGAAAAGGAAAAAAAATAGAGGGCAGTCTAGAATTTAAAGGATACAAGCTCCAATTAAAAAAAAAAGCCTTTCATAGCTTGTTTTCCACTAAGGAGCGTCTACGTTTCAAACTAAGGATTTATATTTATAGTGCGTTGGAGGGGACTCCTATAAATGTAGGAGTCTACGTTTTACCCCTTCCATCCTTGTATTACGGTGTTACCCCAACGCACTCTAATTCTATTTAAAACGTGATCTCCCCTAAAATAGAGTCAATGATGAAGCGTTTTTCTAAAACAGCACTGACCTCAAGGTCTGTACGCGCCCGGGGCGAACCATAATACTCGTACATATAAACGGTAGGCATAATGAAATAGTAGACTTTAATTCCAAAAAAAGGTATGATTAAAAAGCTGTTACATCATCCTCACATCATCGATCTCTCACAGATACAATGTGAAAAATTAGGCTCTTGTATGTACTTCTATTAGAAAAACATTGGAAACTCGGGGTTTAGATGGTTAAACTTTTTGTTTACGAAGCCAATTAATTCCCTTATGTCAATGCTCAGTACAAGTGTTTCCCTAATTAAAATTAAATTAAGCGAATCAGTTTTACCTTCCTCTCCGCCTACGTTATTTATCTACATTGCCCTGTTTATATGTTCCCCATGCGAAAATGTGACCGCGCTATTGTTTGGGAGAATTGCGTCGGGAACCTTCGTACACCTGTCCATCAAGTCATGTGACACCGGTGCCTCCCTTATATAAAACGTTCAGACGCAATACCTATAAGTATCTACACCCACTGACTATAACAATACCTATTAGATAAAGAATTGTTGAGGCTATTTTCAATAGTACTATGAATGTGAAAGTTTCAATATTTATAACTCACATAATAATAATGGGAAAGCCAAATGTTCCTCACCTTGGATCTTTTACTACCCGTGTCCTAGTAGGTCCTGAGCCTCGCTATCCGCAAATGAGTCACGTGTTATATTTTTATCTATTGATATATGACAAAAAAACATTAAGTATTAATACAATCAATTCAATTGTATTAAGTATTAATACAATCAAGGGGAGTGCTCCGAGGAATTGTTTGAGATGGTACCAACATCGCCCTTCTACCATCGCACCACCCGTCACCGCAGCAGAGTTCATCCCTACCACCTGGAAGCGTACCGCTCCCGAACGGTACGTTTCCAGCGTTCTTTCTTACCACGTACGTGCAAGCTCTGGAATGAACTCCCTGCATCGGTGTTTCCTGAGCGCTATGACCTATCCTTCTTCAAACGAGGCTGAAAGAGAGTACTATCCTTAAGGTAGGCAGCGACTTTGTTGTGCTGGACCCCTGGCATTGCAAAGGTCTATGGGCAGCGGTAGCCGCTTACCATCAGGCGGGCCGCTAGCTCGTCTGCCTATACGGCAATAAAAAAAAATAAAAAAAAAAAAACAATAGATATGTATTTTTTTGTACTCAGCATTTTTCGATTGCTCGGTTAACATAACAGTAACGTGTGTAGGCTGCAATCCATTGAATTCTTATTTCAAGTCTGGATTCCCCGGATCCTTTGTGTAATTTTTTCAGTTCATACGAGAAACATAGATTGTCCGCGCCTCCATGATTATCGCTTGAGATGAAAATATCATGAGGAAAATGTGGTACATTAGTTAGCTTTAGCCTTTCGGACACACAGACAAGAAAGTGTAATTGCTGGTTTAGTCACTGTTTTTACCGCATAACTGTGATGCTTCACTGAGTTTTAACAGTAACAGAATTGATGATCCAATTAATCAACTAATTGCTCTGAAACACTACCTTTTCAGATAGATTGCAGATTCCAGCAGTTAAAGCTAACCATTACAGTTCCCAAGTGAGACGAATTCTGAAACTTAGAGTTTTCTCAAAATCAAAGATGTTTGAAAGTTATTGGAGTTATTTGAATGTGAACTTTAAACAGCGATCATATTACAAACTTAGTTTTCTGATAGAGATTCATTATTGATACACAGTCTTAGTTAAATTGAAATCTGTAACTAATCAAACTATTTCAACACTATTTCACTATTTCAAAATAATATCAAATTATTTCAATGACAAATGTATTATTAATCATCCTTTTATTTTGCAACATATTTTTATATCATCAAGTATTCAATACATAAGGTAAAGTCACACACTTGTATCTATGCGTGGAAACAAAACGCAATCATACCTATATTAAGTTCACTCATAAAATTGACATCAATAAAGTTAAGATATTTTATTGTTAGGCTGACGAGCGATTATTACTGGCAATAAATGTTAATTAAAGAGTCGTTTAACGTGAAGCCATGCATCTTATCGATAGAAACAATGTTAATTAATGGCACAATTTTGTTCATAGTGAAGCTTATCGTTCATGCTCTAAAACCTGTCGGAGCGAGCAGACATTGCGCTTTTCGGTAAATTTTGTGTTAGATTTTATGTCGTGAGCACATATGAACGAACCCCTCATTAACCCCGATTTCCCATTAACGCTGTAAACACACGCTTTCGAGAATTTAGGCCCTCCCTTTTACCTTTACCCGTACTCTAGCCACAGTTAATGAAAACATATTTTAAAATTTAATTACACACATCAGCATGGTGTCAAATATTGAATACGAAAGAAATAAATGTATATATTGGAAGCTATAAAACTAATATTTTGATTGAATATTATTATTTCCAGATAGAGAAAAGGAGAACAATATGGAAGGCTTAATTTATGATGCACAAAATAAATAAACAACACCATAAAAATATTTTACTTTAATCAGTTTTGAAAGAGACGTTATCAGAGTTAAATAATCTGTTTGTATCTGTATGAACACATATACGTCCCACGGTAGAACACAAACAAATCCGATTTCTTCTCCTTCTTGCGTCGTATTCCTCAGTAATAAGGGTTGTGACCTCCCTTATGTATCACTTTCTCTCGAACGAGCTTTTTGCATCTGGTTCTGTCTCCGAAGATGTGAAGGGCGCTGTAAACTGTAGAGTCAAGAGCGTTGCGGATCTGGTCAGACCAACGTAAGGGATTGCGTCTACGAGATCTTGTCCTGTCTAACCTATTTCAGCTAACGAATGTTTTATTGACTTCGCTCAAACTGAATTCAAAAGTCGTTGGAAAGGGACAAAACATACTTTGCCGGTCACAATGAGCTTTTCGAGGCTGTGAGCATATTTTCTTGCAATATGACAGAAGTATTCCGGGGTTCTACATAGACACTCGGATGACAACGGCGAGGAATGGTTTTTTTCCCAATATGGAGAAGGCAGTCCTAATGCAATTCGTGATAAAAAAATATTCAGCGGAGGGTAGTTGTAGTTAACTTATGAAATCTTGCTGGACTAATAGTTCAATTTGTCGTGAAGGCTTGCTGAAGCAAGACACGCGCTACGTTGCTGAGCTCGAGTTCTTGACTAATTAAGATTGTTCTGTGGATAATACAGTGCAAGTGAAGTTATGTTACGTGCTACAACTATCACCGTTTTTGTTGACATCATTCAGCCAGCTCCAGGAGTGAAATTCCGGTGAGTGATAGATATGTATGGTATTATTATTATTATATATTTTGTGACTATATCCGTTGTTCCGTGCACGATTCTAAATAGTAGATTGTATGGAGCGACCTAACTAATATTTTAACAAACTAAATAATTATAGTGGTGGTGGGTCTCACATATGCGAGAGGCCTCCTGGGTAGGTACTACCGCAATGTCTATTTCTCCCACCAAACAGCAGTGTAGATACTCTGTTTTGTTCCGGTTTGAAGGACGTTGTAGCCAGAGTAACTACTAGACATAACGAGACTTGACATTAGGATATCTCAGGATGGCGAGCGCAGTGAAATGCCAATCATACATGGTGTTGCTAATGTCTATGAGCGGTCGTATCGCTTACCATCGGGCAAATGTCATGCTCTTCTCGCCATTCATAGTAATGAAAAAAAATTAAATAAATTACTTTGATTTATTACATCAAAAGGGCACCATTTCGGCAATTGTACATCGAATTATGAATAATTATCCAAGAGAAGGACAAAATTTGTATTCTCCTACACATGTTTTGATTACAGTCCACACCAGAAACATCTTAATTCTTGTTCAAACTTTTGTATTACTGAACTCTACCGAAATAAAACGTGTCTCGCAACTGCATATTTGAATGAGTTTCGACGGTTCCATAATAATTTTTTCCCTCGCCCGCCATGACTAGGAAATAAAAATCAATGCAAAGCCTGCGGGCTGTCAGTTGAAGCCCACCGCTGTCTATCTGTTTGCGGAATAATACGCGAAATTAAAACACTAGAACATTCTGATTGTTTGTACCTTCGTAGGTTGGTACTCGAATAGCAAATAATCAGACACAATTCAAGCTGTGAAGGACCTAATAAATAAATAAAACAACAAATAGTCATGGAAATTTCAGGCACCAATGACAAGATTTTTTTTCAGGCTCATATTATTATAAATATGTTTTGTAAATATGCGCCTATTTGTGAAAAAGCGTATTAAAAAAAGAACATTAACACTTATGCGTGTAGGTGACAAATTACCAATTCACATGCCAAACCCGACAAATCATAAGATTTTCGACTACCGGAAATATATTTGTACATAATACGAGTATGCCGTTCCGGGAATAATTAATGATTTATAATATTTTATACTTCGATAATATTTGACTTTCTTCTGGTATTTTTTTATATTTAGGCGTTAATAAAAAAATATTTTCGGTAATTAACAATGTTATATCACAGAATGCCACTACCTTCAGCTTCCTCCTAGGATATCTAGTGCAACATATTCCCAGTGGCCTGTGTCAATGACATACGATGAAAAAGCTTTAAAGTATTTATGACACACGTTTTGATCGAGTATTATTAACAAGAATGAAATGAAAAACCCTGTTTACCCATCATGTCTACAAGGTCTTTTATTCATCAAGGAGTAGTCTATTAAGCTGACCCGAAGCAGATTTATCGTCGGATAGATTATTTAGGACTAAAAGACAGCCTTTATTCGCCTAACATCCAACCATCGTTTACCATCATCGATACATACATCTTTTCTCCAAAGCCTTACGCTTCTTTGACTTTTTAATTAACTGTAAAAAACACATAATTATAACCCTATTCTTCGTCATTTGCATCAGCAATGTATATAAACCGAAAGAGGTGGTTAATTGTGTACTAAACCTAATGAATATGGTCATTACCGAATCGTTTTTGTAATGACGAGGTAATGGCGCGGCGCGTGTGTGGCCGTTTGACGCGCGCCTGACAGCTAATAAAGCAGGATGGCTGTGACTCACGGTAATGATCATTTGTTTTTACACTGCAGGTAAACTAACAAAACATTTTTAATGGATTTTCCCTGTAAAAGTGCATTTGAGATTTGTTTACTTTTGTTATGTCGTTTTTTTCATATGTAAGTATGTACTTTAAACTGTAGTAAGAATATATTTCTTCCTGAAGAACAACTAATGCCATCGACAATATCCAAAATCGCAGGTCATAAAAGTAGGTACATAAACTTAATTAAATACTATTCTTTCTAAAGCGACTTATCCTAAGACCTCTACACCAACAATAGCTAGTATCTACTAAAACCATAGTTTATGTGTAACTAAATTAAAAGTAATTTGAATAATACCTTGATTGACAGAGAATAGGTGCACACGGCAATATTGGCTAGGTATCTAAGCAACAAGCTAATATAGCTAGCTAAATCCAATCTAAGTGGAGTGCACATCAATGGAGCTGATTATCGATTGGCGAGCGGAAATGAGCGTGACTGGTAACGCCACTGCGCTGCTACTGACGGAGCAGGCTTCCTGTCCGCTAACTACGTGCCAGTCTCAATTGTAAAATACATTACCACTTACATTATTCACAGAACGGACTCTTTAATGCTGGTCTAGTATTAATCAAACTATTTTTTACGGATTTTATCACGAATTTGGTTTAATTTTTGCATTTTTTAACTTCCCGACGTTTTGATTACTTTACATATTTCCTTGTCACGGGGCGGACCGTAAAAATCCGTGAAAAATAATTTTATTTCCATTGGTAACATTCGCGTAAGTCTAAGAAACCATAACTATTTTTGTTTTAAGCGGAAGAATCTGTGTTTATGCAAAGCGGACTTCAAAAGATGGCCATGGAAATTATTACGAGAGATGTTTATTCAGCAATGGACTTCGTGTGCCTGAAAATGGTGGTAATTATTGGAATGCACATCGAAAGCAGACAGAAAAATATAATAACCAGAAAATCTTACGGGAAATAAAAGTCCTTATGGTATATTCATATCTTTGATATTACTAGTTACTAATGGTAATAATATTTCAAATGCTAGCCCCGTGATGTCTTCATGTTTACAGATATACTTACTCGTAAATGCTATTTCCTAACTTTACAGGCAGTCGAGTAGAAAACATGGCACTAGAAACCATCGCCAGAATACTCGCTGCCTATTAAGCACCCTTTGTGTCTTGGGTGTGTCAATATCATTTTGTTGGCGAATGCTCACATCAATTATCTTTAAGAAGATTTGACGTCAGCAGAGCGCTCGTAAAAGCAATGACCGAAGTTTAACAACATTCAACATGGAATTATACGGGCAGTTAAGTAAACGACACAAATCTTAACAAAGTGTTTATTTTCCGATACATAATCAAAATCACAAATTATTTATCATAGAAGAATCATCATCATAAAAGTTCGAACTAATGATTCGTCCAAGTGCCAACTCATAAAGGACGAATCACCTGTTTCGAAGGTAAGTACGACTCGCAGTAAAGCGAGCTTGACCCATATTTTAAACCTATTGATCGGCGGGCTTTCGCAAGGTCCCCCACATACCGAACATTTCTAGTTAGTCTTATCTAGGTGCAGGCGAAATTTTTAAGGTGCCATAGACATTTTGTCGGGCACTTACTTACAATTAAGTACTTCCACTTATATGGGGAACTTCCTGTGGCTGATGTGGATGATGATAAATTACATTTCAAACTTATTATGGCTTACATTACACATGCTTTTGCTCCGAAAGTAATCATAGGATTCTTAAATAAAAATGACAGTAAATCCATATTAGTAAAAGACCATTTGACACATGTTACTGCAATTGCGTCATAGATCTTTGAGCATACAGTACTTATTATTCTATATCCAGTCCATCTATAACCTACTATGAATGTGCATAACTTAAATGCTTATATACAGAATTTCATAGTATCTGAGCTCAAAAGATGTTAAATTCTGAAGCTTTCAAATATTTCATTCTTGCAGGTGTTTTCTATTCTAAAACGATTTTCAGTGAAATTGGGTTTTAAATAACAACAAATTACAAAAACCTTTAAACGCCTTTGAACAAACAAATAAGAGGAGGATCAGTACGAATGTGAGCCACGCGCTGGTATTTTACACGTACCGCTCTGACGTCTGCAAACCGCAAATTCCAATAACCCTAGTTTGTATCACTTACCTATGAACAATAATACCTAACTTGTTATTCCCAGTCTTTCGTTTCACAATTATTTTAGCACCAGTCTGCTATAGTACTTCGAGCAGCGCGTGCGTATTGCATTTTATAATATATTTTCCCTAATGTGTATTCGGACATAATCACCACGACAGTTAATACATCGAAAATGGAAGCAAATATCACGAGCGATACAAACGAAACAATGCTACTAATACCATCTACTGCAACATGGCTCAACGAAACTGGAATACCTTCTTCGACTCGTGATTCTTACAACGAAACCAGCACAGAAAATACAACCGAAGTATTAAATAAGATGCAACAAATTTATAAAGAATACCCGCAAGCCATAACGATATTCCAGTCGTTTATCATAACTGAAATTATTATGACAGCTTTGGAGTTGACAATATCGATTGCAGCAGCTATAAAAATCAGGCGATGGAGGAGAAATTACAGAAACCAAATGTTGATGCAGTTAAGTCTCGCGAGGTTCCTCAAGAGAGTCATATTTTTGTTAAAGTTTTACGAAGAACAGAAAACATCGTCGGAGACACAAGTGAAAGTGGCACTGAACAGTTCTCAAATTTATATCGACTTTGTTTTAGTTATTTTGGTGGTCTGTTTTATTAAACACATGTATGACAGCTTAATAATAGTGTTGGTGAAAATAAGCCAGGACAATTTGTATAAAATACTAATATGTACTTGGTTGCTACCCGTACCCATAAGTGCTGTTTGGACAGCAATAATCGTAACTAATGTTCTGGAGGAATGGTATGTTTATTTAATCATTTGTTGTTTGTTCAGATGGCCTATAATATTTTTGGGTACATCGCTCTACATAACAATATTGTACCAGGTTTTATCGGATAAAATAAGAAAATTTGCAAGAAGTCTGACGATCGTTACCTTTTTATTGTGTTTAGTGACGAACTTTTACTTGTTTTCCAAAGATGTAATCGAACTCTGGTGTTTAAAATCTTTCTTAACTCTACTGATAAGTTATTTGAGTGGTCTGTTTCTCAATTTTCTGATCCTTTGTTTCTACGTCATCCTTATAGTATTGTATTTCAACCACAACTCGCAGTCTTCGAGATCATTTCCGGACTACAGTCTTGCCAATGTTAAGTAATATGCGTGTACACTAGAAATGTAATTAATATCTATTAAGAACTGTACATATGTATATTAATATTGACTATTGATTGTTATAAATATATCTAATATCAATTAAGGATTGTACAAATGTATTATAATATTAACAATGTTTTTTTTAAAAGGGTTCCTATTTATGTCCAACATCAAATTTTACAACGTGATTAGTTAATAAACTGACATTTGCAAACACAAATGGAGAACAATTATTTATTTAGTAATGCCTATTTTCTAGTACATACAAGTAGAATTAGCCTCCCATTCCTTATGCTCGTTGATATGAATAACACGTTTTGAAGTGGGGGCGCGGGCTAAGTAGTCTGGAAGCGTAGGTTTTTCAACGAGCTCCTTTCAATAAACAAGCCAATAATCCTCAAACAAGAGGGGAAAACGGGCATCGAAACACGTTTAAAAGATTATTTTTTTTATATATAAAATATTTTATAAATAAACCAAGCGGCACTTAGTAGGCGCTGACTTCGTTAAAAGCGAAGGCATCATTAAAATGAAGCATAAAAACGAACTGTTTGATCATAAATAACTTTTGACATAACGTTTATTAAAGGCTTAAGCTCAGAGACAGTTTATGATGTTCCCTCGAAGCAAATATTTCTCGGCACCCGCATGCGTAAGCACGAGATAGGCACGAAACTTTCAGATAATTAGCCATTTTAGTATTTATTATAAAGTGGAATTTAAATATGTGTGCTAGGATTAATCTCTAGAACTTCTGACTCAATTCTGGTCCAATACATCTACGCTACGAAGAGATAAAATCTATCCTTATTAGGCATGTCAAATATACATACCAATAATAATATTATATCCTACGTCAGTTTATTATAATTCACCTTTAGATTTAAAATAATTAAACCTACAACTAATTGTTAGAATTAAGAGTTTTGCTACAGACTTGTTTTTACTGTGATATTAAAAGTTTACTAATTTAAAATCTATTTTTTTTTTTTGCTATTAGTAACCGTTTTTATACCTTCCTTCCTATCCTTTATTAGTTAAAATAAAACAAAGTGAACCCTAGTCTACCAGTTTATATCAGCCTAATTAATACTGTACAAGCAATTAATGAAATATTTTTTCCCTTCATGTGTGATAATCATTGACGTATATTTTGTTAATAATGTGTTGTTTCCTCGTGTGTTCCGCTAAAATTTAATGAATTGTGCGCATTACTCGCGTCCCCGTGGTAACATTACTCATGCAATCCCACCAAAGTACGTTCAAAGTGATAAACAATATGGCGGCATTACGTTGCTCACTTATGACTAAAGTTACAAGAAATCACTAAGAAATTCCAATGCCACAGTACAATCATTTTATTTCTGACGACACAGGAAATGACTTGATGATAGAAATTTGATTCGTATCAGTAACGTCAAAATAGTATAATCATAGGTATGACACACACATGCTGACGCCCGAATCCTTAAGGGGGTAAGCAGAAGTATCATCAGTAACCTTTACACTTTGTCGGGCCATTTCCATTCCAAGATGGTATAGGGTGCAGTCCCGAAATGTTACCCACGATTGCAATAAAAATGTATTGGATATAAAAGTGCGAATAATATCCATAACACATTCTACCCTTTATTTAAGACATTAGACAGCCACGAGAATAATATTCTTCTATAAGACCGAATATACAAGTGTTAGTTGTCCCAAATAGATTTACTGAAATAGGTGGTTCATCTGGTAGACAGTAAAAAGTACCTGTATTATTCAGGAGACACCTGGATACCATGATATCTAAGAGAATGCACTGCGTAGGTGCACTGTTGTGTTCTTGTTTGAAGTTCATTGTAGCCAGAGTATCGACTGGACATAACGAGTCTTAACAATATCTTATATCGCAGGATGGCGAGCGCAGTGAAACGCCAAGCATTGCTTTATAATAAATTCATGGTGTTTTTTGGTTATACTACTGTCCATGAGCGGTCGTATCGCTTACCATCAAGCGAATGGCATGCTCGTCTCGCAATGGATCGCAATATAAAAAAACTGACAATGGTTTACTGATACATTAGAAGGTTACGCAAGGATAATTCCTAAATATAATATTAATTTATTTAGGTAGGTACTAGCGGCCCGGCCCGGCTATGCCCGGGTGCAGATACACTTTTTGAAAATATTCTATAGCCTATGTTCATCAGGGATAATGTAGGATTCTAATGGTGAAATAATTTTTCAAATCGTTCCAGTAGTTTTAGAGCCTATTATTGAATAGGCTCTGAAACTACTGGATTTTGTTTTTTTGATTGGCAAACAACTAAATCTTTCCTCCTTATAATATTAGTTTAGACATACAGATTTACTACACAGTACATATATTATTCTATTTAGAAATTCATTTGTTGTGCTCACACAAATAGTACTTATTCGTGTACCCTAATATTGTCGCTTGTACTCCAAACCATTAATAAAAATTCACATTGACATCGCTTAAATTCAGTAACATCTTCAAAATAGGGTGTGAGAAATAATAAAAAGAAAACAACAATTTACAACTAATAAAACTTTAATTTAGGATCACAATAAAAATGTTAATCTGTTTAGTTTCACAATATCACTACAACTGTATCAATTTAAAGTAAATATGTAAGCCGAAGAAAACTTCTTATCTTATACATACTCTATTAAACTTGGAATATTCTTACTTATATACTTTGTTTTCTTAATAAGAATGTTAAGTTGCAAAACCATTTCAATGAATGTATCACCACCAGTTATTCACGACTACATTGTACCTATTTTAACGTAGAATAATACTTATTATTAAATTTCATTTATTTTATTGCATGGATAAAACAAGTTCACGTTTAAGAATTGCAGATTAAACGTAATATAAAATTTATAAATATTTAACAATTATAAATTCCCCATTTACCTCACACTGCGACAGGTAATTAAAAACGACCATTGAAAGCTCAAGGAGTAACAACTTTATTTACAGAAGTTTGGAAGAAAGTCGTTACAGTGTCCAAACGAGTGTTACTGTATTACAAAATGATTGGACGGAAAGTTGGCGCGCGGAGTGGCGCCACTGCCGCTGTAGTGCGCTGCACCGCGGCTTGTGGTGCGAGTCTAGGCGCAGTTGCAGGCGCAGCGCTTCACGCGCTTCTGGCTGTGCAGCACGGCGTCCACGCTGCGCACCGAACGCGGCTGCATGTCTGCGAACACAACGCCTATATTATAATCACATGCTCTAATTACGTCATTGTCAGTATTGTTTTGTTTGAGTGAAAAACGCTGGGTCATTTTAAGTCTATACAAATTCATTGATCATTTAGTAGGTTATTTTATAGGTTGTTTGGCGTTTTCTTTTTAGGTTCCATAGTCTCTACAAAACGCTTTAGGAGAACAATGTTGGGTTTTAACCAGCCTACTGAGAACCTACGATAGGCGGAAATTCAAAGGGTTTTCCCCGTGTAAAAAGGTCACAAACAACGTCATAGCAGTGAAATTGCACTCGGGTTAGTAAAATGTGTGTAACGAGAACCACACCTCATAAGTTTACTGGGTAAAAAGATTGCGCTTATTTTCTTATAGTATGTTTGAAACGCACAATGTCACCGGAAATAAATCAATAACCAGACTAGCATTAAGTGTTTCCAGCTAGCATGACACGCTCCGCAGCGCAGAAACAATACGGAGCTTCGGGGACGAATCATGCGTGAACAGCGCACTAGCTACCCGCCCCTACATGTACACTGTATGTTGCGTGAATCGCTGTCGTCATACTACTGTACATTGACCCGAACTGAATTTTATTGCAACCAACGAAATACGTATAATGTTAACCAACTGTTATACACAAATAATATATTGAAAATGTTACTAAATAAGTGGTAGAGCCTTGCTCTATGTCGGTAAAACAACAGTACCAATGGACAAACTTAGCAGGAGTTTGTACCACTGACTCACAGAAAAGCGTGAAAAATACAACAGCATTGCTGTCGTATTTTTTCAATAACAAAAATTGGTAGAGACCAAAAAGTTATGTATTGAACACAGACATTGGACGGCGGGAAATTTCATAATTAAACGAATGAAAAATAAACAAAACGTAAGAAGACTAAACCACTGTGTTCAAAATAATTAATGAGAGACAGCTATGTGAAATTTTAGAAATAACTTTTGATTTGAATCATCCCACACTTTCAACTTTCTTTGAAATATGTAAATTAATTTTCTTTGAAGACATGTGCAGCGCAAATAAATAAAATCCCTACCCACTTTACTTTCATATTTAATATTAATTCTCATTTCAGAGCTGTCAGAACTCGTGCAAGAATAAAGGGTAGGATGCTAAAGAGTTCATGCATCTTTTATACTTGCAACAATTACCTAGCAAAAACTAAGTGCCTGTCTCGATGGAAAATATCAAAGGAAATTTTAAATTACGTTCACAGGATGGAAACAAATGAAACTCGTGTTTGGAAAATAGACGCGGTCGTGATTATGTTTGTTCAAGACAGGTAATCGGCTTGTGGGCGTATTTGCAGACATAAAAAAAACACGAGTAAAGTCTATTACATTTGGAAAAATATATAATTTTCTGTCGACAATCTGGTATTTACTATGGGTGAGATTGTATTTTTTATATACTAGCGTAACTAAGTGACTACATTTGCACCAAGTGACGTGTAATGTCAAATACAGTTCAGCTGTCGACACAATTATGCCATGTATACGTCGTAACTAGACCAAACACTTGATCCTTGAAGAAATCTCAGAGGCAAGGCTACGGTACTTACAGTGCGGCCTCTCATCGACGTCTTGAGGGTCTTGTGGCAGCAGCAGCGTGCGGGGAGCGCGGGCTGACTGCGCAGGAGCCTCCATCATAGGCACAGCATGGATCTCCCCCTGCCTCCTCTGCTCCTCCTCCTGGCGCTGCTGCTCCTCAGCCTGCGCGCGCGCTTCCGCCTCAGCTTCCGCTTCCGCCGCCGCCGCCAGCGTGTTCACGATGGTCTTCATCTGAAACTCCAATAATTACGTTTTCTGTTAAATTTTAACTAGGAAGTTTCAATGCACCGTCTATTAGATAAGCCAATATGAATAAAACTTTATAGACGGCATGCGAGCTAATGACCTTCTTAAACGTAAGGATTTACAAGTGTCAATGTTCGTGCACATAAACAGGGGCCTGGGGCATGCAAGACATGACATAGTGGTAATGAATACCGGAGCTATACCAGAATCTACATTCGTAAAAAAATAAATAAACGTATAGTACGTTTAAACTGGAAGTAATACGTGTATCAAAACAGTGTGAATGACCTCTCTTATAGGTAACATTACCAATTAAGCATACCAAATCTTCTGTAAAGCTAACAAACAAAAGCGCTAATATTCCAATGCAAATCACGTAGTTTGATTAAAGAAAATGGCATTTTCTTCACTGAGTAACTAAAGAAATATGCTATACCATATCTCCATGGCAAACTCATTATCGCTTACATTGTTTGTAAGACCCTATTTATTTACATAACACGTCTGCATTTTTTTCCTTGCGATATAAATAATTATCCGATCACGCAGTTATTATGCAGATTTAAAAGAGAATTTGCATTTGTGTCCGCCATCTATGTATGTTAAATGGGACCAACCACGTGTTTTATTGCTCCACATTACATAATGTCTTTGTCTCATGTTTGTTTTAATTAACACTTCCACTTGTGATTACATTTCTATACAGTATTAAATTACGCATTAAATAAATTACTTCAAGCAGGTTTTATAAAAATGAATTGAACTTTTATTATCACCACAGGTTTTTAAACATTCACATTTTTGGAATAATTATTATTGTGAATAATTTACAAATGCAAGTACATCCCGGGATTTTTTGATGTTGGCCGAAAAGAGGACAGGGTTGACAAAACCATTAAACAGTTAGGGCACCAAACTTGGAAACCATTCCAATGGCAGTATATTATTGAAATATACCAGGCCGATAAATGTAGAATTTATTTTTACTGGAATTTCTTTCAAGTCCCATATTATAAATTGAAATGGTTTACCGACTTTCCCACCCACACACCACCACTGCAACGCCTGTCAGCGAGGATCAACAGTGCCACGCAAAGAATTACCACTGAGTTTCAAAGCTCGGCGAGTCTCTAAGGGACACTTGCTTGTCTTAATTGAAATGGTTTAGCATACATACCTCCTGCATGTCGTTGTCGATCTGCTGCTGCTGGTCGCGCCTCTGCATGGCGTCCTGCGCGGTGCGGTGGATCGCCTGCAAGTCGTCGGGAGTCAGGCCCCACGGCAGGTTCATCGGCATCGACCCTCCTTCCATCGGCATCTTCTGTACCTGCTGTAGTTGAACATACGTCAGGAGACTGTGTGGCTATAGACACACATCGAGAAATACGGTGCTAACAGTACTTGGAAGTAAAGAGACTGAGGGATTATATTTTACACCGAATATTTAAAGTTTATTAGAATTAATAAATAAATACACCCAACAGTCACATAAATAGTCCTAATCTAATGCTAAAATCGAGTCTTGTGCCGTAGGTATCAGAAACTTTAAGAAACTTTTCGGTCACACAAACACCCAGACCCGAAACAAATACCTGTGGATCGCACAAATATTTATCACGAGGAGAGGATTGAACCCGCGGCCTCATGATTCTCACACGGCGTCTAACCAACTGCGCCACGGAGGGTGTTAATAACTTGCTTCTTTGTATAAGAGATGATAAGTTTTCTATATGAAATACAATACCTAACTAATGCAAATAATCGAGACATTTTAATATGTTTGCTTCTGGTATTTACAAATAAAATATTACTAAATGGAAAATGCGTAAAAGCGCTTAGACAAATATTATTATATTCTCAATAAATTTCTCTACAACTGTGGCGCCGTATTTCAAGTGGCGAATCCATTTCTAAGTACACGGTGAGTGATCTCGGTTGTTTGTGATGAAAATACATGTATTATATAGAATACATATTCATGAATAGAGCAAACACATATCTTAGCTGGAACTCGTAATGTAAGCAAGAAGTACAGTGTTATATGTAAATCAATAACGTTAAGTTCATTCACTGCTGTTAGAAACATTGAGACGTAAAAAACTAATTTACAAATCAATAGATTTGCTACAAACTTGGACGGTGGAGTTGCAAAGGTTGCTCTCTCGCGGGACTAATGCAGACTCTGCTAAGTATTTAAGTTCCGAAAGTCATTAGTGCACGGAGGATTTGAGCCCTCGCCATCGCGTTTCCACTTGGTATTATTACAAAGCTGCCTTACTTCCTGTTGGTCCAATTCTTGAGTGGGCGCTGTCTGAGGTACAAACTGATGGAGGATTGTTGGTTGCTGCAAATAAAAACATATGGTAATCTTATTTATCTATTCAATTTACTCCTAGAATTTATGTTGGTCATGAACAACAGACGAAAAATAATGATATTGGCATTATCTTACGAAATAAAATTATCGATTAAACCGGAATACTAAAATACGATGATAACATATCATCGTTCACTCTTTCTCAGTCTATTTAAGAATCAGGCTACGTACCACACAATCTCCAAAAACAGCCCAAACCCGTTTGATATTTCATTAGATTCTCGGCTGAGCGCACTCCGAAAGGCACTTCGTTCAAGGCAGGTTAAAGGAAAAGAATAAGAAATGGGTTTGAACTTTGAAGTAAAACTAAAGAACACTATTTGTGCTGTCTAGTGAGTGCGTTACACTTCAGTCTATCAAACTGGTTTCATTTAAATTCAGTTAAACAAATATCAGACATTTTGCGTCACTCTACATGCTACAAAATTACAGTTACTTAATGGCAACAACTGAGGACGATTTTTTGTTTAACGATTTGCATTATTTTTGTTTAGTTTTAGTAGTTAATAGACCCTCGGGACATGTCTATTTAAGGAAAGGTCTTATCACTACGTTATCGTCATATTAAGCTATATTCGATAATATAATCTACTCATTCGTATTTTTCCAGTATCGCCTCCTTCGCGGTTACTTACAGAATTAAAATAATACCACAATATTACTATACAGACCGGCATTACTGTATTATTTTCCTCGACACAGAAATCGCATTAGTCTAATTTGACGTCATTTATTGGCCGCTCAAGATCGCATGAAATATAAGATATTGTGACCGTGAATATTTTCGTATCGTATATCACTTCAAAATATACATATTCATTTATATTTATTAGCTGGTGTCATTATAAACTTTAATAATGTGTTCGAAGCTTCCGTATGTAGTAATTTGTACTGGTTACAAGACTTGTAAATTGCTTGCTAACGGAACGTTTTTTGTGTACTCTCCAAAGTTTTTCGACACTGCGTCGCTCGCTCTGTTATATCTATATTAGCACAGCCACTTGGACCTGATTATATATTATTTGCATTCATGATTTATGATTATTACACGTAGAGTCGCCTCATCGGTCTATTTAAAGCGCACAAAACCTGTGCCTCAGGTGAATATTTCGATTAACAAAATTTTTGTACGAATTTCCAAGAGTCTTAAGAGCAGCGATCGCTACAAAAACATGGGCTAATTATTTTATAACATTGCAAATATTTTTATTGTATAGTCGCGACAAAAGAGAGAGATTCTCACGATTAATCTCAAAATTACGATCCCCGTTATCCGTATACATTGTATACCATAGAATATAGATGTATACCCACAACAATATGGGGATCATAATCCTTTATAATGAATTCCTCCAACCCAGTTTAGTCACCGTACCCGCGAAAGGTTTGACGGCGCGGAGGCGGTCGTAAAATTAAACCAAAGCATTTCGAAAAATGCATAACAATCATTTTACCTGTACTTAAATAAACCGGTGTCCAATGCCCAGATCTGCCTAATATTTTTTTTGGAAGTTTGTCTTCATAGGCGTCTCGGGATTAACAAAAACGTTCGTGTTTGAGTCGAATCGTTATACGAATATATTAACAAAATACAAATAGACACCTTGTCTTTATGTCTATTGTATTAAATTGATATGTATTTGGTACTCAGTTACTTGTTTTGGGTGGAGCTGTGTTCAGCAGTGGACTTCACCGTCCGTAGTAGAAAAATATTCCAATCCTGTATACAGTATAGTAGATACTAAAAAGTTGTAGTAGAATAGGGATGTTATCAACATGCCTCGTTCTGGTCTTGGTTCTGTGGTGGTGGCGGGGGAGGGGCGAAGGCGCCCATGTTGGCATCAGGCGACGGCATGTTGTGCGGCGCGGGGATGGCGATGACGCGCTGCACGTGGATGCGCATCTCACGCGGCCCGCCCAGCTGCTCCTCCGAAGACTCCCACGGCATCTGCAACAACCATCCGCGTTACAACTTATATTTATTACCTACGCACTCTCTCAGCATTTCAAAAACGTCATCCCAAATCGATACAATTATCGACTATTCTTCCCAATCACAAATAAACTACAACGATACATAAAACCCCGTGCCTTGTCATGCATAACAAGAGATAACAAAAAACAACAATAACATCCGATTGAATAATAAATTACATTATCTAATAATACTGCACAGACAGGTGCCTACGAAATTATAAAAAGCTTAAACTTACTATAAGTGAATCAGCATTGTAATATAAATTGGTATAGAACAAAGGATAATGGAGGCGGGTCGAGCGCGGCCGCTATGAATAATGCAAGACGGTTGATGTTGCGCAAACGCACCGGGAGCGTCGCTGCGAGATCAACACCGATCATCAGGAAGCAATGACCGCAGCACACGAGGACGCGCCCGCGCCACCAGCGGAGCCCCTGCCATGCCCCCGCCGCGAACAAAGCCGACCCGCTCCCAACACAATGCACCCAAATTAATCCAAAATAATATTACCCATGCCAACTGCAATGCTATGTCAATACGTTCTAAAATATGGTTACTTAATCACACCGACCTTGGACCGCGTAAACAAGAAAAGACATCAAACCAGTGGCTACACCAACAAAACACATGAACTCTGACCCGGTACACACACAAAACCATTCAATAGAAACGTCATGACTGCAGATTTAAAAAATATTACAAAAACCCGTCGTGTCTATTAATAAATAAACAAAGAACGGTATTGAGTGTTGGGTTAGCTATCCGAATAATATTCCGATATTAATATTCCGACGATGATGTTGTGATTGATGCGGAATGAAACAATAACACGGAAGACGCGGCTGAAGTAACGATCTTCGCTTTGTCCATGCGCCCTTGGACGCTAACTATGCACATTACCCGAAATACACGATGACAAAACTTTACCGGCGTATTATGTATTGACACCAGCATATTACACGCGGAAAAACTCCTAATTGACAAACATTATAAAAAATCGTGTCACTTTAATTCTATGTCTTAGGATAAATATTTGCTGTCATCATTAAAATTGGCAATATTTAAGCTGTCGCCTTGATTTATAACCTGTCTACCACATTAGTATAAAAATATCCAAGTTAATTTGATAAGTCCTCGGCCTAAGTTTCGCCTTGATTCTCTCCAATAAAATGATGCTATATATTCACGCATATTCACATAATTGTACATATATTAGTGTAATTCCGGTTAGTTAAAAAACAATTTCCGGGCCGATTACTCCGGGCATATCCGAATAACATTATTACGTTGTTCATTACCATAATAATAAAAAACTTAATGTTCAATTAATGCACCATCCGTTATATTACCGTGCTTAGTTATGTTTCATAATAAAAACTATTTTCTTTTCAGTTCTTAGATGTTTTGTCACGTAGTTGTTTAAAACGCTGGTGGTGACCGCGAAACCGAGAGGCCAAGGGTTCGACTTTGTATCGGGACAAATATTTGTGTTCTACCTATCCATTCAGCCAAAGGAAGTCAACTGCTGAACAAAGGCCTCCGAGAAGGATCTTCACATGGACTGCATGGATGCAGGCCACTTCCAACAGGTCGATATTTGTGTTGTTTACAAGTAATTATTAAATTATTTTGCTCTGGGTGTTGACGCCCATTATTTCTGATGCACACACGACCTGTATCTTGTGGACTGTTGGATGTTTCTGGATATCTCTTAAGAAAGTCTCTACGTGTTCCTGTTTCGTTTTCTACTCAAAACTGCATAAATGTATCATTTGATTTAAATTTATGTGGACAACAATTTTGTATGTAGATAAAGTTTAGGAAGCTGTCTATCCACTTTCATTGCAACATAAACATTATGTACAAGCGAGCGGGTATTTAAATTACATTAGCCAAGAGATATCAGCCAAATTCAAAGATATATTTTGTATTTTAATCGTGAAAGTCATATTGGATTTGGATAAATACCTACTCAATATAATTTATCACAGAATGACATTGGAAGGTTAAGCTGCTTCCTGTGTTTACATATTAAATTTCGAAATAAGCAATTTAATATTCATAAGTTCCGGATCAAGCTTTCTACTAGTTCACATTATTAGATATTATAACCTGTAACCAATAGTCGATAGTCGTCAATGGCACTTCAAACTACGAATACATTAAGAACTCCAAATCAAAATATACCTATATATTTAATTCATTCGAATAATAATAAAGAGGTTTCTGCTATATATCTACGATGCATATTTATGTAAAATGAATATTTATACGAAGGTATTCACTTAAATATTACCCTTGAACAAATCGTGTTCTTCTGATGTGTTATATTCATAAACGCGCAATTTACGAATGTTAAATACGTTACATTCAAATTAATACCCTTACAAGTCGAAGAAAATGATCATCGAAGACCCATGTAAACGCACGATGTTAATTATTTATATCGTATTTAAAATAATAACTGCCGTATCCGATTATATGTTTCATAATTCCTAAATGATATAAGGTGTAGTGTAAATAATACAAAAACAAAGCGATCATATTCTAACATGCAGTAACATGAGTGGACACAACACTTGTAATTAGTCCGGACCCACCTGTGTGATGGTCACCTTGTATAGTTGAGAGTTACGTTGAGGAATGTCGGCTAATGTAAGTAGTACAAGGTTCATGAGTATTCGTAGACTAAAGTGCATGAAATTATTAAAATAATAGCAGCACGCCGCGCCGTGAGCTTCTAAGATCGAGTCGGGCTCCGACACCGCCGGCATCGCCGTGATACGCTGCCAAGTTCAAGAGCATTTCCAACTTCCCAATCACAAAAAGTATGTACTCAAATTGGGCACGAATGGTATCGATCTCTCGCATATATAAAAATGTGTGTCGGACGCGCGCGGCTCAAACACTCGGAACACACGGCATCATGCACGCGTACCTCGCGCTCATACTCGCGCTGGCGGCGCCCGCGCTCGCCGCGCTCGCCGCGCCGCACCGCGCCGGCTACGAGAGGGAGATAGACTCCTCGCGATACAACCAGGTGCCCAAGCTGCACGGCTTCGTGCTCAGCGAACAGTACTTAGCGTCGCAGAAAAACAGAGCCAAACTCGTCACCAAGCCCAGGCCGGAAGACACCCTCGCCGCCGACAATGTCATAGTGGAATCTAACGCAGTGAGGATAGTCAGACCGCCCCAGAGGGAAGCGGACAATAAAACTAAAGAACTGGTCCGGCAGAGACGTGGATACAATTTGGAAAATGTGAGGGTGCCGGCAAGATACCCGTATCTGGCGGTGCCACACTACAACCGCTTGCGTCGCTGGGGCTAGTGGCCGGAGCTCGCTGGTCGCCGCGGGCCTGATCAAATGTCAAGGCTGCGCTGGCGCTGCGCCCCGCGTGGCCGCCGGCGCGCCCGCGCTGCGCATCTCCCGAGGATGCCGGCGCCCTCGACAGACTCTCCTTACGTGTAATGTTATTTATACCAAGTGGCTGTGATCGAACGCTCAACCTGTGCCGTTACCTGGACGGTCTGAATGCAACGATTGACAGAATACCAGAAATATTGTATTAAGAGATACGAGTGATAATTATACTTAATTTGTAGAACAATATAGAATTATATACATAATTATGAAAACAGCACTTTCTTTTGAGACTACTATTCAATGATTCTTTTTGTTATCAAAAGTTTCGGATATTTCATAATTAACGAATAGTAAATAATATTTCTCTATAACAATTAACTTTGACTTTCAAATATTTATCATCTTTAAGGAAAACTAAGAAGATATAAACAAACCAATCCATACATACAGTGTATAGCTTACATAACATTCCTGAAGTGCTATTAAACATATTAGTTCAATTTAAATAAAGTTATTGTATAAATTACAATCCATGTTATACACTTACATAATTTTCAATAAATTATATTTTGATTCAATATTGGTCGATTATAATACCTATAATTAATTACTTATGAGAACTCAAAGAATTATTGTACCTTAAGTGTAAACAAAAGCACGTGGTCTAATACATATTATTTATTGAGAACTTTAATTAATCATAATAAAAGAAATAAAATACTAAAATATTTTAATATGAGTGATTAAAATTTTACAGGAACAGGAAGATGTACTTCCCACTCTAATCATATTGATGAGGGTGATCTCATTTGAACCCTTGTTGGAATGAAATAACTGCTTGTCATAACAGCACAAAGTTGTTACGTGTGTGCACGAGCTCACATTTAGACAATATTACAGTAATTAGACCCTGTCATGTTGTAATGGGAACAATGAAACATAATTTATGCAAGTTTAAAATGCAGTAGGCTTGATCGGTTTCGTGTGGCCCAGTCGCAACGATTTTAAACGAAAACATGAGTCGGTCACTACGACCCGTATAAGGCATGTACACCAGCCAATCATTCGCAAAAAAAATAATTAAGGCACCACCAATCTATTTCAATCATTATTACACAAAATGATTTGGACTCAAGAGTTCGTTGACAGCAAATCGCAGTAATGGTAATCTCGATACGAAGATTGCTCTGAAAGTGAATCATTTACAAATGGTTTAAACTGTACATTGGCAATACTGTCGATACGCGTACAGTTTCTGAATGTTTATTTTATTTATTAAATAATGAAAAAAGGAAGATACATTTAAGATTTCGATCTCATCCAAACGGCTTATATTCAAAAACACTAAACTATTTTTTTAGTTGTTTGTATTTTTTTACAAAGTTTTTGTTCGATACTAATGCAACAAAAAAGCAATGGTCGGTTGTTGCATGGTCACGGTACGAAGGTTGGTAAACTAGTTAATTTGTGGGTATATCCGAACTGAGCAATGCTTCCGTGCTAGTTTTGATTTCTCCAACCAAGGTGGCAGGTCTGTCGACTACTTCATTTAATGTTAGTACTTCGAGTGCTTGCTACTTTGTCCTATCATGTACTCGTGTAACTTGTCATTCTGAGCATTTATTTAATTTTTATTACGAGTGAAGGATACGTCATACGTCGTCTATACGTCATACATACGGTAGGTATATTCAAAACACGAGTGTCCTTTAATACGAGTTCCAATGTTATACGCAAAAGCTACTGATAAATAAAAACACAAATGATTATTTAGTTTATATTAGTTGTTTTATCATTAGCTTTCGTCCGATGTATTTTATTTAAATAAACACCAAACAAGATCATTACCTTTTTTTTCCATTTCAATTCTGTATGATAATTAAATGCAAATAAACGGCAGTAAAATATTGTAAACAAAATTGATTCGGCGCGATAATTAAAAAGCAAGCAGTGCATTTGTTTTGTACAAGAGATTATAAATGCACGAATAAATCAAGGTGATGTTATTAGATAACATTTTTAAAACAAGATTTTGTTGAAGCATTCGAATGGTCACCGGTTCATAATTAAGTACAGCTCGTCAAGTGAAGATAACCTTGATGCTTGATGCTTCATATACCAGAGCAGATAAATTAACTAACAACATTTGTTTGAATATAAAATATGTATGTATGCTGAACATCCACTTTGAATAAATATTCTATAAATAAAACCGTATATATGTATATCGGTATATTTTGATTTAGAACATCGAACTTCCGAAAAATATGTCATTTAATTATGCATTAAACATAAAGGAGGCGTAAAACAGCAGACCGGGCTCTGTGGCGTTCTTTGGGAGAAGCCTGATGATGATGATGATGACGAAACATTAAAACAACACATCCTAACGCATCGTTCCTGTCAAAATAGTTATTAACATTTAATATCATTCCATCACTAATGATATTAATAAATAAACCCACGAATAAAAAATTAAGATCCATTTGGTATAGTTTTCGTTATATGAATCCAAACAATAAGATCTTGTTCACACAGAGAATAGATCAAAGCGTAATGCAGATTGGAAATCGGAGAATTCAAACGTATCGCAAATAAACGAAGCTTCACAGCTTAAGCTTAACCGATTCTGAACTCGAAAATCAATCAGTATCATGGTATATCGAACTAAGAACATATTAATTCTATGATCAGTACCTACGTATTTTTAAATTAATTACGACTCGATACATGTTAGGTGAAAAATTCCACTTTCAAATGGCCCCAGTAAAAATACTGAGAAAGGAACGGCACATTTAGCTCCGCGCAAGCTAATGAATATTACGGGAAATCACTGAGAGAAAATCTAAAATAAATGTAATTACTTTCATACGGCATATTTACGAAAAATTAAGATTAAACAGTTTTAATTTAACGGTTTACTAAATTACTACCAAAAAACAAGTTTTAAAATGACAACTTCTTTTTTGAATTCAAATATGAATCATATTTCGTTGAATTTAATTTCGCGCCGTACCTTTACAAATGATTATCGATTTATAGGTGAGACTAGAGAGTTTACGAGAAACAACAACAAACTGTTACAAAAAACATAACGTCACAATTCACATCTTATCAGATGTTTTTATAGCAGCGTACATAGAATTAATAATTAATGAATTGCCTATTTATGTTCGTAATTCGTACGACATTGACGTATCTGAGAAGTTTGGTACAAAAGAATAAGTATTGTATTACATTATTATTGTGTTATTACGAAACAGCATTTATGGCGCCGAGTTTTATCTAACAAAAACAACTTGACTGAATTTGTGCGCGGTTTGAATCACCAAATTTTATGAGCAACAAAAATTTGTAGACTGCGCATTACACGACCGAAAAGTCCAGCATAGATTACAACGTTCTTTCCATCAAATGCATCACAATCATGTTGCATAACCACAAAAAAACCTCAATACGTGACGCAGTATTTCATCTAACACTATATTTTTTATTTAGTTCTAATATTGAATAATAAAATAGATAATTCATTGAAGATCAAGGCGTTAGAATGAGACAGCCACCATCACCCTAAGCTCAGAGGCGTTTACCCTCCTGTCAACTGTTACCCAATTACTGTCAAATGTTTGTGTTCCTCGGGGCACTTAAGCGTCCTACATTTTTTAAGAAAGTTTTAGCCGACACAAAACGAGCTTTTTATATTGTCTTCTTTGAAGGGCGGAAATCTAAAATGGCAAAATTAGATGCAATTTACCTTCGCTATGATTAGTGTAAGAGTGTGAGATTTCACTCTGTTATAATAATTAATGTAATGTGTCGTTATATGTCTTTTAACGCGTGATGATATATTTATCATTCATTCAAATTTATATTACATAAATAGTTCACACATGTGTTTCAGAAAAGGTGTACCAATAGTACAGGTGCATTTACTTTTTACCGACATTTTCATCACGTAATGTGATAGGAGCAAGCAAACCTTCATACATTGCATCGAATCCTCGCAAGTAAAATAAACCAAACACAAATAACGAATTCATAAATTTCGGTTCGCTTGCCCAAGAAGGCAATTAATAACTTTATATATATACAGTACTGCGAACTCTCAATATATTATTAATCAAATATGGGTGAATACTGTCTATTTGCAACACGTTTAATGTAGATATGTCTTAACCGTTTTTAAAATAGCGAAGTTTAAGTTGTATGAATCATAGTTTTCAATTGATCAGCTTTAGCCATTTCGGGCAAAATTTAAATCAAAAATCTTAACACAGTGAATAATTTAGTGCCAATTTAGGAGTGAAAGCTCTTGAATATAAATATGTAGGTCTGAAAATGTCGCTCAAACTTTTATAAAGTTATGGAAATGAAAGTTGCCGTGAAAGAGAGAGAGTGCGATCTTATTTCGCGCGAAATATTTTACAGCAGCAGATAACACAAGGACGTGCAATCGCGTTTCTGCTAGAGTGTCTCATTTAAATTATCTTCCCTTATTTAATTTAAGTAACGTTTTTTTACTTAGCACGGATGGGCAAATACTGAATAGGTTCATTTGAAATGATGCAATGTTTTTTGTACATTTCAATTTGCAAAGTACATTGTTTTCAAATATAACTCTTTATGACATGATGAATTCCGAAGTAAAACCTCTATTTTTTATGAAATATGCTGTAAATTAATATCAATCAATTGTTATTTTTGCAAGAATAAATGACTGGTACATCCTTCATCATCAGCCCTTCTGCGTCCACTGCTGGACATAGGCCTCTCCCATAGCACGCCACTGGGCTCGATCTTCAGCCCATCGTCGCCAACCGCTACCAGCCACCCCACGAATATCGTCGCTCCACCTGGCTGGAGGGCGTCCTACACTACGTTTACATCCTTACGTCATACTAAAAAATCTATGTCTTTTTTATGTACATCCAATTAGAACTACTTAAACTACATTTATTTTTTACAGTCAAGATACACCATTGTGACGCGAGTGTACCTAATAAGGTTAGATTGTGTTACGGTATTCTTCAGCACAAAAAACTGAACTGTTCGTATGTATGTAGTCGGCTATTCAAGTGTCAAAGATGTAAGAAAACTAATATAATGTACAGTTAGCTGCAAACTCTGTGAGATGAGAAATCATTTTGCCGTCTGGCCTACTGACATCCAATTGTTTTATGTGTCCTCCTCTCCACTTTATACCGCTATTCGAAACCATACTCGTCATTATTGTTTGCGATCGTTCCGTTCGTAATTTCTGTTCAACCACAATAAAGAAAATTGCAAAGCGGACGGCGGCCTACACAAATATACACAGTCAAGTCTTTATTAGAAGTATTAATCAAATAATAATTTAAGGCGTTGATACGGTTTCCTTATGATGTGTAGCTAAATTTTATTACTACGTATTAATTTAATAACGTTTTTTACAAAATAAAACCTAGATTACGTTGATATTCTATTCTTCTTTTTTGTTTAACCATATAAAATCATTTTATAATAGTGTTGAGGTGCGTGATGTTAAGAATTTTGTTAATGGTTTCTCGATCATAAAAATTCCAGGCGGAGGACGCGATCTTGTCATGGGTGGCTGCATTATTCGATATGTATTCGTTCCCCACAGCCCGTCTTTTGTACCTGTACTAAGGCCAAATTTTAGTACCACAATAAAGTATACCTTGGATCAATTCTATTATGATGTTAGTGACCTTCGCGGTAAACTTTAAACGCATAAATATATGAAGCTTAAAATTCACAACACATATGAATCGGATTTAGAAGTTGGCTGAAACATAAAATATGCTTCACAACTATTAGACACGCGGCTCGCGATCTTTTGTATCGTCTCATAGCCCTATTGTGTCCAAGGCGGCGCGGGCTGCTACCGTAAATGTCATCCTAAGTAAATGACCGAGCCATCAGCGAGGTCGTGACTATTGCATACATATTTTCATAATCTTATTAACATCAACGTACTTTAATGTATAAATTACACATGTAGACGATCTCGTTAAGTACCAACGCGATAGTATCCACGGAATGCACTTAAACTTTGTTTTTAATTTTAACTAAAAGGTTGGAAGAACAAACTACCTTACAAAGAAGCGTACCATCTAAGAAATAGCATGAATGTAAATGTTTTCAAAATGCATTTACCAAACACAACCTTAAACAAATAAAAAATCAGGAGACGGTCAAATTTCGATCCTTATCAAATTGAAATAAATAATTCATATGCATTGTGTAGGTTGTATCGCTTACAAATGTAGGCACTATGTGACCTGCCGTCTCACGACACGATTAGGATATTTACATTGCGAAAACGAATATATTTCGGAGGATGTACCACGATCTATATCATACTTATAACATGTACATGTGCAATATCTTGGAGGCGAGCATCGTGACGTGTAAATTCCAGTGAAACAGCTTGAACGGCTTGGTCAAGGTTTAAGGAAGCTAAACAAGTACGTATAGAATATAAACATAAGTAGTACTAAAGACGAAACTGGAACAAACTGTAACTGCTTGAAGGTTGTCAGGTTAACATTGTATAATGATCTAATTTTCTCACCTCAGGGAACCTTTTTATTAGACAGAAATCAGGTTTGCGCGAAACAAAACCTATTGTAACAATTCTTTAAGAATAATATTTATAAAATATTATACATTTTCATATCATTAACCATTAGGTACTTTATACAGGGTATATCAAGACCGCGACCGAAAACGAAGCCAGATGGTAGTTTTACAGACACATTGCAACTAAAAATTTTGCAAAAACAGCCACGGATTTTTTTTACAGTATTTTCAAAATCATCGTGTTTGGGGGGTAAATACCTAGTTTTTGCAAAAATAGTAATTTAAACCCTTACGTACCATTGCGTGTTTACAAATAAGGCGGTGTACGTCATAATTTTAGAAAAACTATGTATTTATCACTCAAATACGACGATAAGTAAAAAATAGACGATTTTTTTGTGAAATTTTTACTTGCATTGTGTTTGATATCACTAATACTACCACCTGGCTTCGTTTTCGGTCGCGGTCTTGATATACCCTGTATGGTATTATACAAATAAGCCAACCTATTCAGAACGCTCGATATACTTGGGAGTGTCCTTTTCATTCCGTATCATTTACTGCGCCAAAATAAAACAAACACAAAGAAATCATTATTTAAAATTCTGCGTGCGTCTAATGGGTCGTATCTTCAAAACAAACTGCAAATATGTACGATAAACAGAAAACCTTTCGTTGGCGTAGGTATAAACACGAGTGCGAGGTCGTCGCATCGAGCTCGTCTCGGGTCTCGACAGGCCGTTGTTTGTTGCGATCGGAAACGCTTACATTCACGATTATTTACATTGGTGCCTCCCGTCCTGTGTCCAAACTCAAAACGGCTAATTTGGGCCTGGTGCGGGCGCCTTCTCGCCCACTCCAACGCAACACCCGCCACTGCCTCTCGCCTCCTCAAGATGGGTCCCACTTAACTGATAAACTTGCATGACGAGTTTCTCTTTACTTTGATGCATGAAAATACTACATAGAGCCACAGGCTTAGGGTACATACGTTTAAAATATAACACGTATCGCTGCTTATATTACATTATGACTCGTTTAGTATGAGCAATTGGTAAACACAAGTAGCGAATAAGGTCATTGCCTAATAATTATATTAGTGTTATAATTAGGTTTATGACCTGCTCGCGATACAACAATCACAGTTTTGCAACACACATTAAGCACGCGTTTTAGTTGAATTAACAATTCACGGTTTTCATACAAAAACAAGCACAGGTTTAACAAATTCATCCACGCATTCAGTATGCCGATACATTTCAATTTATAAAGTTTGTTACAAATGTTCGGGGTTTTTCCTACCCCTCTTATGAACTTTAAAAGACTCACTGTTCATCAACTCTATTCAACTACATTAATGTGGGCTATCATCAAATATGTACTGAAATATAAATAAATCTAAATATATTCTACACACGTTGACGTTAATCATGTAAAAGATCCATGCGAAAATAGTAACGTCATATTATTATTATTTTATTTGTTTGTATATACAACCAAACACTAATAAGAAAGTTTAAATTGCCTGCTCAGAAAAGTGAGGTTACGGTAAGAGAAAATTTTACTGACCTTTGTAATCCCCTCCGGAAAAGAATTTACAAAATGCTAAGAAAAAAAATAGGATCACTTTTTATGAAGATCATTCGTCCCAGATTTCATTATGTCTCAAAAGTCGCACATTTTTCGCCTGTGAAAATTGCTATGTGCAATAATAATAACTTTCATTCCTTCATAACATAACTTTCGAACCAAAGTCATGCTCCTATTAAAATTTATTGTTGAATAAAGCGTCTAGCGTTGTCACAGATTAAATTTTTGTGCCCAATTTCACTTTATGTGATCTAAAATATTGCAATAACTAGCAGAAGCAAACTTATTAAAATCACTTGATTTGCATTAGTTAGGTATCGTACTTCATATAGAAACATACCATCTTAACAATAGCAAGTTATTGCCATCGTTAGTTTATTATGCCTGGATTAGTGCCGATAAAATGATCATAGTTATTATTTTCCGCGCGTCATCGCAATACATTCATAAATACCCTTCATGATGTTGATTCATTCTGGCGTTCGCTATTAATGAATTTAATCTCGTCGAACTTAATTAACGGATTCCATAGTTTTTCAGCCTTGGTACTGCGCACATTAACACGACATAATGTTAATTGATTTACCATTTTGCGTAATTATAATACGTGATGTAGCATCCAATATTTTAATTGAAACATTAATAGTTATAGTAAATATTTTATTTCCAGTTTTATATTGCAAGGCTTTTTGAAATATAA
Organism: Deilephila elpenor; assembly: GCA_949752805.1. NCBI lineage: Eukaryota > Metazoa > Arthropoda > Insecta > Lepidoptera > Sphingidae > Deilephila > Deilephila elpenor. The sequence goes on along the minus strand of OX457107.1, from coordinate 6,549,807 downwards.
TTTTAGTTTATGTGAACTTTTGTTTACCAAGATTTATTTTTGTTCCATAGAAACCTTTAATCGCTATAATAAATCGCTAATAGCTGCTAATTAAGAATACTGGCCGATATCATTATCATATTATTTTTAAAATCTAATCCGCTTATGTTTTTCCGTGGGTTTTAAAGTTTAATAGTACCAGTTATAGTGTTGGAACGAGAGCCCCTCGCGTCGCGTACAACGAATATTGAAGTGAGATTAATTGCTTCGTGATATCATTCACTTGGTTGCGTAGTTACTGATGTTAAAGCGTTTTGGTATATCTCACGTAGAGGCGAGTGAATGTGCAGACTAAATATATTAGAAGTATCTTATTGCGGTACGTAAGAGGCTTAATACTTATGGTTTAGGTTTTTTTGCGGTCCTTGTGCTCGTTAAAGATATATGAAAGGGTATAATAAATGCCCGCTGACCAAAACCGGAACGTTTGGGATTGCATAAGTTCATGCACGGTTGCAGGAACCAGTATCGGGTGCAATGCCCGATCGACCATGATTTTGGCAATTTTTTTGGCCCGCAGGTCGACTCTTTGTTCATTCGAGTGTGAGTTCCCAGAACTTGGTAAGTACCAAATTCATTTTGCAAATTGTACTTTAGGCGTCAATATAGAGGGTAAACCTTCTTACACTAGCTGTTACAGTTTATACACGTCTTACAGCTGACACTTCTATCTCATCAACTAATACGGGGTGGTTCTTCAACTTAGCCCTTTTATAAATAATATAGGTAGCGGTCTCGAGACGATCAGAACATCATTTAATAAACATAAATTACTACGTACCATTTGTCATGTTCCTACCAAGTACTCGAGACGTTTGAAAAACAAAAACCACCAAATTTATAAAATAAAGCTACGAAATAGTCGCAAAAAGCAAAATCATAAAAAATCCTTTGTACAAATAAAATTTTTTTTTCCATGCAAAAAATTTATTTTATCGATTTTATATGTGTAGAATATAATTTATTATTGGTTATTTTTTTGAATATAAATGTTATCAGAGACTATGTCATATTATCATCATTTTTTTACTATAATGATATCAAAACTATAGTAAAAAAATCATGAGTTTCAAACACTTTTGTTTATTTCATCTAAAGTTATTAATTAAGCTGTAAAAAACGTATGATCCAAAAACAATAATCCTTAAGGCTTTTGCCATTCCCGTACAGAGGCTTAAAACAAAGGGTCTTACTGCTACTTAGTGTAGATTTAACAAAGATAATCTATACTGAGGAACGATTTAATTGACATTAAACATCTCTGAGTGCGGCCGATAGTAATACGAATAGTATGTATAATGTAACCTGTAAGGCAAGGAAAACTAGTGTAGGTAATTAATACAACATTATTAAAGTTTCATATGTTTGCTGAAAACTCTTCCTTAGTCATTACATAAGACTCACAACATTGACGTTTATAATAATTATACAGCTAGACATTAAACAAATAAGGATGCATGAGCAAAACAAACGTATTTACTGCGCAAAAATACATCACGTTATGTCGAATTTATAAAGAAATAACATCTGGCACAAGTACGGACCCAAGCATCCTCTCGACAAGATAAAGCAATGATAATCTAGGATTATCCACCACCAAACTTTCTTTGGAAGAAAAAATATTCTGCAGCACATTTTGAGAAATACGTAATATCTAGCGAACACAAACCCACACTGAGGTTTCTAAGATTGTTATTATATGTACAAACACGAAGTCTCGGTGCAACAGTAAATATCTTAATACAGAAAGTTTGCACGAGTTGCGCGGAGACAAATTAAAAATGTACGGAGCGAGTGGGAATGAGCAGGGAATGAAAGTTTTTGTGTTTCCAAACTTTCAGTATACAACAATCAAGTCATGTGAGAATTGGAGAGCGGGATTCTCAAGGCGGAGATAGATAATAACGACCCCAACAATTTACATAGATTATTCATGTGGACACGAAACTCAAAGTAGCTGTAAACTCACTTGCTGTTCATTTCAACGGTAACAAATTGTACTTATTAGTGATTCAATTATATTGTGTATGCATTCAAATGTGTTGAATTAATGCAATTTTCTGTTCATTCACCAACGTTATAGTGTGCTATTAGTGGTCCACAGTACAGACTTTCATTTGAACTTTCATTTCGGTTAAACCGACTAGACGGTTGTCTTTTCTTGATGATTAATGGTCACGGAATAATTATAATTATGAAAGGATGTAATATATATTATTTTGATCTATTTTTATCGTTTGTTTTCTTATTATTTAAAATTGAAAGTTACTTTTTCAACAACTAAATTAGTTTCTACGCTACTTACATTTCAACTAAGTCTACGTACCCTTCAAGACATATTTAGCATAGTTTCATAGACGCAACTGTAACCACGAGCTAAAACATGTGTTATAGGTAATTAATACCGAAAAAAATGTTAAGGTATAACATATGATTAATTAAAACATAGCCTTGATTATAATTTCATTAAACATTTTTAGAGACTAGCAAATATTTTAGGTTTTCGGGCAAATTTTAATCGAGACGACATTACTAGTTTCTTCGATAGCGACCTTCACTGGGAACAGAAAATTCCCAGACACAAACAAGTATTTGCGTCATTATTCGGTAGCTACTTTATTTTGAACTGTGAATACAAAGAAACAATGGCGTGAAAGAACCTGTGCAAATACCTCGTTAATTAAATTTGTCACTACAGCCCCACTAGAGAAGGCATTGGTGTTTAAAAAGTTTAATAAAACTGCATAGACATTACACGAAATATACATCTTCGATCAGCCCTATACTGCAATAATATGTATATAAAAGAAAAATATTGTTAAACTATGGAGCGACAGCGGACGGGGACCCGGAGGTCGCAGGTTCGACAAGGCACCGGTAACTATTTCTAATTGCGTTTATTATAACTGCTAAAGAGAAGAGAACTCCTTAGAACATCTAAGGTCTGCGAAATCTACCAACTCCTAATAGGTCACCGTGGTCCAGGAAGTCAATATTTTTAATACGCTTTTATTAGACTATATTCGTATTTACCCGAACAATCACTAAATGGTGTCAAACCCTCCTTAGCCGGTTATTCGATTTCCAGTTTTTTTAACTCATGAAACATGATTATCTAATCTTACCAGTGTATACTCCATTTGGAATCTGATATATTGCATACGCCAACATTTTCATTGTATACACTTTGTCATAAAAAAAGGAAAAATCAAATTGTAGAAATAAAATATAGTATTTATTTTTATAAAATATTATAAGAGGTTCTAGCGTACCTAAGTACTCTCAACGAGACGTAAATCAATAAAGATTTCCTACCACTTTACTTTTTAAGACCTTTCCTTTTTTATTTGTGTAAGTACGGTTGAGAATTACGAGGGGATAGCTAATTTACTATAAAATTATTTCTGGAATACGTGTCTACTACCCACTGTCCTATTTCATGAGTCCCTCGGGGTATTTCGCCATATACGCGCATTTAGAAAGTAGAATATAGTCTGAATAAAGAATTGCGCTCGAGATCCTTAATATAAGTACGTCCTTCCGCTCAGTTTCAGCGCAAAGTGCGAGTGATTCCAAGGACACGATTGAACGGTTTTGATGAACGGAAGGTAATTTAAAACCTCCAAATGGAATCCTACATGATTAACTCCGTGCCATCTGTGCCCGAGATTACGTTCGGATTCTATTTAACATGTGCTCTGAATTCCTCGCTGCCTTAAAACCTTTTTAATGAGCACCATAAACTACCAATATTTTTTATAGAATCAAGCAAGATTGTTGATTTTAATTCGATCTCAAAATGGTGTGGATGATCCATTTAAAAAGGGACCTGTGTTAGCCATTTTCTAGGTACCTTACGAGTAACAAATCTAGGCTCTTCATTATTACATTTTATTTTTGTAAGTAAAGCACAATATCACAGCATCTAAAACACTTAAAAACCACGTACTACCTGTTTAATAGGTAACGTTAAATGTTATTATGGTGTTAAAAAATAATTATCCTTATTTAAAATACTGCAACAAACATTTCGGTGAGGAAATACTACAAAGATGGTTTACTTACTCTGATGCCAGCTATTATCTATTTATGAATCTAGAGGAATATATTATTTAGATCTATAAATTATATATTTTCATCCCAAATTCCGAAAGTAGACGCATGCAGTTTCTAAATATTTAACAGTATCGTCGTAAGAATTCATAAAGTAGCCTAAAATGGTGCCTACTGTCGTAGCTACTTATAAAACTTTGTAATATTAGTCATATACGAAATGATAAGTGGGACAAATTACGTGGACATAAGTTATGAACATTTGTAGGTGGCACGTAACATGGTTCGTGTTACAGATTGGAAAATTGCGCCTTCATTGGGTTACATTAGTAACCGACTTCATCACGCCATGTTAAGCGTGAAATTTAGACTTTAAAATGAAATAACTTTCACGTCAAGTAAAAGAAATATTGTTTGAAACATACTGACATTCGTACTCGAAATAGTAGATGTAGATGATTATTTAATAAAAAAAGAAATAAAGGTTACTCACACATACTATTTTGAAAATATAATCAGTTTTATATTGAAATTTAATATAGTTTGATTGTGTTAGGATTGCTCGTTAGTCGAATTAAAACTAATTAAATTAGATCTAGTACGAGGAAGTAATTTAAGCAAGGAATTAATGACTTTATTCGCTCGGAGCATAATAAATGTTTTTTGTTTCATGGAAATCCTTGGGAACTGTTTACCAGTAAAGAAACTTTAGCTAACATTTAATTATAAATTAACCTGAAAGCGATAAATGTAGTTAATATTGTGACATTTGCGACGACTTCAGGAGTACAGACTGAGGAAATATTACAAATGAAATAATGAGTAAAGTTCTTGATTTATATTGGCTTCATACAGTATTGTATTATTTGAAACAAAATGCTTATATTATTACAATTAACCATTTCTTTGTGTGTAATAACAAAGCCTGTCTGTGAGAATTAGACCAACCTAACATATAAACACCTTGATGGATATCGATTAGCGTTTAAAATAAATATTACAATAACATTTTCATATGTATAATGTATATGAGCTCTTAATGGTCTTTACCGTTGAAGTACCATATATTTATACCTACACATAACATAGTACCTTAGCATTGTAGGAAAGCTTATTATAGATATTAGGATTATCTTGATTAGAAGGCTTAGCATGAATTAACACTAACTTCTAAGTCGCTTGTATATAACGTATAGGGATATTAATAATGTAGAGTCACTGAGGTATCTATCATGTAATTTTTTCTCCCTAGTTTTGACAACCTCTTTAGTTGAGACTATTTACTACCTTGGAAATATAGGATATTATAATGTTTATTTTATTTGAGTTTCGTCGTCTGAGTGTATGAAAGCAGACGTACACTTATCCTACTTTCCCTCTGTAATAATTTCAACCTTACACTTAACTACTACCAACGGTGATGTTATGCGGATACAAATTTAATTATAGACAAAACTGTATTATGGAACCAAGAATTTAAACTTCCTAACCGAGCCACCGAATCATACACTTCACGATTCACTAATTCAGATCAAACGGATAACCAAAAGTTGGCTCATAAATTAATAAGCGATAGCTGCTCAATACATAATTACAAAGTGGCTGTTACGTGGCTGCTTACATCACGAAAATTCTAATCTGACAACACTTAGACACCAGAAACAACTTATTATTTTGCTTCAGTAATGATGTTGATAGGCTGTAGAATGCAAGTATTACTTACCTTGTATACAAACCATTTGATCGCCAGCGGGGCTGCATGGATGTAAACATTCTCGGTAAAGCTTAGCTTGAATTACTACCTGTAGCTGAAAATGGGCCTATTTTCTTGTTGATGATTGATATTTCTTATTTTGTTTAGGTTACGTCATTGCTATCGACTAAACTTTGACTCACCAGTGTTGACATAAACAAGCCTTTCACTACAACTTTCTTAACCAACTTTCTCTAGGGACATATGTGTTGTATTTTATATAATACAAACATAAAAAATAATCGAGATTAAAAACGTTATATCACATACTATGTCACATGAAGCTAAATATTTCATGTAAGCTAAAATAATTCTATGGTATGTAAAGACTTATATGGCTTAACCCCTCTCAATCGTACTCACTATTGTAGTCGAGGCCCGTGCTATGTAGTGGGACGTGTATGACCTGATACAGATACCATAGATGTGTTATACTACATCTATGACAGATACAGACATAAACTAATTATTACAAAGCTGGTGTTTGGAGTAGAGATGAAAATTCTGGAGTCATGTGACTTACCGGCAAGGGGAATGAAGCTTGTCGGTGCGCGACGGGCGCGAGGGGCGCGAAGGGCGGCATCCTGCCTTCAGGCGCGAGGGCGAAGGGCGGCATCCTGCTTTCAGGCGCGGGGGCGAAGGGTGGCATCCTAGGCTCGGGAGCGGGCGCTGGTGGCGCGACGCGCTCGGGTTGAGGGCGCAGCGGCAGGCGCACTGGTCCGGTCAGCGGGAACGCGAACACCTGCGACTGCGGCTCCGGGAAGTTCATTGGCCTACGAAAAACAAATTAATTGTAAGTATAAACATTAAACATGAATAAAATTAATATGATGAGCACGTAACACCAATTTAGTTTGGGCGTCAAATATTAAATCATGGACAATGATCAAAACCTTAAATTTACAATCAATCAAGACTAATTATTCCTGACCCCTGAAGATGAGTTTCTAGTGTCATGCGAATCAGTAAATATTATCAATTTTCCCTTCCACTACTTATAGGACCGAAAGCTGTACATATTACAAGAACACACATATGCTTTTCTACAAGCATAAGGCGAATTCGCAGAACGTAATCTCACAACTGACTTCTGAAATAAAGTTTACGAGAAGCTGTCTGTGCATATTATGTATTCATATATACTAACAAAAGGATGACTTACTAGTTCTATCTTGTAAATTGGTACACTATAAATTAAAAATGAAACATTTATAAGGCGAATTAAGTCTGAATTTTCACTGAATTTTTTGTTGTCTCTTAATAAATGTATGGAGATGAGTTCTTACTCGTATAAAAATAACAAAGTAAACCAAACTCAATAAGCGTCAAGATATTGGATAAAATAACAGATTCTCATAATAGCCATTCGTTCTTCATTCTAAAAATAACACATGTTCGTTTATTTAGGCTTATAAAATTGTGTAACATTCTCATTATTTAAAACAAACCGAGCCCGCCAGTATATAAAACACGAAACTCGATTAACATGTAAAATAACTGAAACTTTCCCTATAAACTTTGTAGAAATCCAATATAGATTAATGATTTTAAAATAAGGTAAATTAATTATAGAACAGATAGAGAATAAAGTAACTTCACTGCACTTGATGGTAAAGGCAGAGCAATCTAAATTGAGTACCACCGTTAAGAGAAAATCTTCTCTCGCTGGTCGTCACACTTATACGATCTGTTCCAACCAAATATATACAGAAATAGCAAATAACAACCTTTCTCACGGCTCTAGGTTGTGGGCCTCCAGCAATCATATTCACCGAGATTTTACGCTCCAAAATTTATAATTTTTCCGGGTGTTACCGATACAATTGTACTGAGGATTTAAAGACATACATTAAGAACTTACCTCATATAAAAATTACTTTCCTACTACTATGACTAGCTTTGAAAACGCATGATACAAATTTCAGCAAGACAAACTAGTTCAATAAAAAGTTGCGATCAAACGTGAAGCTTGTTACAATATTCGGATTAGCATATGGTAATACCGGCTTTATTGCGGTACAACTACAATGCAGTATCTATCATATTGTGTACACAGTACAGATGTGTGCTACATTCAGTTCCAACAGTCTATTGTCTACTATGCAGAATAAATCCTCTATACATATTGTATCAAGAACATTGATACCCTTCACTAAACACAAGTGTCTTACTGTGCGTGTGGGCTGTAAGGCAGCCCTTAGACCTACAATAATATTGTACAATAAGATTGAAAGGCGCTTTTAATCCAAACGATTAATCATTGCGATATTAACACTATATGGTAAATAATATTGCGTAATATAATTGATCGTCTAGGGGCTCATAAAGAAAGTTAGGTGTATTGGTTAAAAATATAACCTCTTAGGTATTAGGTAATATTTTTTCTTAATTGGGCCTCGCGCGTTAATCCATCCCAGCCAATAAACTCGCTAATTTGTTCTTGTGCTATGAATGGACTAATTCTCACAAACAATTTTTTCTTCATTCTTTTTAATCCAAAAAGAAACTCACAAAAAGTACCGGTTTTGGCACACCAGTGAGCTTCAAATATTTTCTCTCCGGCCTCCATCTATTTTTATCATTTATAACCGTCACTTGTGCTTAGGCACGTGGGAATTGCTTCTTATTCAATGGAATTTATTTAACTTATTCTGAATGTTATGCTAAAATATAGAAATACCTATACAATACGAATGCTATCATCGCTGGCATTTAATACGGTATGGATTATACAGCTCTGGCGGTATGGTAGAGCGCAGTTTGGTGACCTCACAGAATGCCACATAATAAGAAGTTCCTAATTTTACTGTGTTCCGTACATAGGTTGGATGGTAGATACTTCGACGTAGTGCGTGGTGGCTTGTTGGTAACAAACCAGACGCGGCTGCCATGTTCACGGTGGTCGAAGGTTCAAATCCTAGGGCACACCTTTGACTTTTCGGAATCATGTGTGAATTGATAGTCAATCGCCATGCACTATAACGGTGAAGGAAAACATCGTGAGGCAACCTGCATACCATAGCGATTTTTAAGAATATCTATGGTATGTAAAGTCCGCCAACCCGCACTAGACCAGCGTGGTAGACTATATGGCCTAACCACTCTCAATTGTACCCTCGACTGTAGAGTAGGCCCGTGCCCTGCAGTGGGACGTATATGTGCTGATACATACAAAGGTATGTTAGTGGAAAAGCCCATGGAGCCTTAAATACTATTACAAGAATTCGATACCGAGCGGTTAGTACTTCTAAACGGCAAATGAACGTCGTATATACGTCCTTAAAAAAGGATATAACATATAGGACTATTTGTATAAAAGTCTTGGTAACAGCAAAACGCAATTTGAAGCTGACGTCCTTGTTACATTTTACTAGACACAATGAAAACCTTGGTGCTTGATTTACCACGCTTTACAGAATTTTTTCCTTCCTCTAACCTTTTGTGCACAAAGTGCAGAATTCTACTTTAACGTTAAATGCAATTTTACGAATAATGGAAAAACATAGATTTAAAAATTATATCACTGTTGCACAATACGAAAACGAGAAAGTTTTTAAATTGCACAATGGAAACCACTATTTGTTTGCGTGACTTTGTATTTGAATTTTTATGAACGAATACATTTTTAGGAAATGCTAAGTCTCCGGAGGTATTTCAACCGACATTCACGGAACTAAGTATTAGTTTACTTTGTGACATAAGTTAAATCTAAGGAATAAGGATACGTGTTAGAAAGTGTGATGACTATCTACGACTAGTTTTACGAGAGTGGAGCATACATGATGTATAAAGGCAGTGTAATTATTTAGGTAAACCTTTGCCACTTACGTCTTGGCAACCATTTGTACCTTTACCTTTTTAACCTCAAGTAAAAGAGAGTTATTAAAAATGGCCTGTTATTCTTAATTTGTTTAGACAAATGTCCATAGCAATAGAGGCTTTTAACATTTAATTCTGATTTGATATGCTTGGTGGCTTTAGGTATACCCTCGCTTTTAATTTTCCAAATATATTTTAGTATAAGTTTCATTTTCAATATAATGGCTACGATTACAATGCCAATAACTATTAAGGGACTATCTATATCGTAGAAGTTATTTCTTAAGTTCGATTTATATTGCAATTTGAATAAGAGTTAAATCGCAAGGGGCTGCTAAATTCCATTATATAGTAAATTGGACCAACCTTCAAAACTAAAGAGGCACTTATAGAAGTAAATTTGAAAGATAAAGATGCTATACCACAGAAAGATGACTTGTATCTAAATGAAGCGCGGTATTAAGATGATGGGACTGTTTACCTAGGTTCGTCGCCTCCGTGGCAGATGATAGCGATGCGCTCAGCATGTGCACTGCGCGGGGCGAAGGCTCCGAGGATGTTGAAGGGGAAGCGCCTCTCCATGGGGTCGTCGCGCCTCTTCTCCACCACGCAGTTCATGCGGCCCCTACAAACAAACAAGTTAATACTTTAGTAACAGTTGAGATAGTGTAGATGTATTCTATTTAAAAATATATAAAATTAAATATAACTACTATGTTTTATTTATTATCGGCAATACATAGTAAATACCGATTTCCCAGACACGGTTACATAAATAATTCATAATTCAATAGTTACTTGCTTATGTCGTGATTATATACTTTCTACTCGATTACATTATGTGAGTACGTGACAGTTAAGTAACCGATATATTGACTATTTTCATATCGTAAAACTAATATTTTCTTTTCTTTAGTGTGTCGTACCTACACGCAACCGTGAACAATTGCCAAAGGATTATTTGTTTTGTAACGGCTCTAAATGGACCATTGTCTATTATAGCACACCCTTCGATACTTCGATCAAATATTTTATCCAAGCTTCGATATATCCATTACGTGTACCGCAACATAGATACGTTCGGAGAAAGTAAATTGTTTACCGAAGCCTAAAATAAAATAAAATATACACCGAAAAAATCTCTCGCGTAATATGCGTTTGAAATCTCCATCAAAGTTGTTTGATTACGAATCTCCTTACTGCCTGCTGATGAAAATTGTTCGTAAGGTATTTATGTGATTGCACAAGTTTCTTCAATTTACTTCCGCGTGCGTGTGACTTCAGGGCATGGCTCAGTCGGCGAACCTCCCAGGGGTATTAAGTCAGAAAGGACGGCGAAACTCACTCATGGGAAAACTTCAAATGTTTCCCTCTTACCGAATAGTTGGCGCAAACAATAATAAAACTGTAAGTGAGAACTAAAATTATTTTCACTTAGGTATTTTCTAATTGTCTTTCATTCACAGACTTTTAACTGCGTCTAACTGTGACTGAATGTCACACAAAAGACTTAATAGAAGTGCTATTGTTTTCATCCATTAACGTCTAAATTAGTAAAATAATGTATGACACAAAGCTGCGTTGAATATTTCATGAGAACCGTTAAACAGTGCTGGCACGACTTCTTATTTATATCAGTAGCTGACATCTTGGTCGCGTTCGACACAAATTTACTGACACTCCACAAAATAAATATATATGTATTAAAAATAACGTGAGATATTTTTCAGGGACACAATGGGTTAAATATATGATACAGAAAATTAAGCGCCAAATAATAAAACATAAAATATAAAAATAAAAATCTAGATTCACCGTTTGGTTCAAGAATCAAACGTGAGCCAGATGCTAAAGGTAGTATTATTGGGCACCGCCTGGGTTGTGAAAAGGTTTCTCATGTTGGATCGTTTACCACCTGTGACTTTTTGAGCCTTGACAATAGAAGGTAAATCAATTTTCACATGTGGTTCCTTTTTATATAAAAAAAAAATGTAAAATGTCGTTGTTTGATAAAGTCCTCACTTTTGGTTGTTGGCCAGGAAGGCTCCAGCTAACTCATCGAGGTCGAACTGAATGGGCAGCTTGAACATGGGTCTGATGGCGTCAAGGTCATCGTCGTCTTCTGCGGAACTGTCCGACTCCGAACTCTCGTCGCTGACGGAGTTGGGTGAGTCGTTCTTGTCATCGTCGATTTTCTGGAAGAATAACAATCCAATTAATCTGACACACGAGAGATTCTTAGATCAGGTTAGTGTTCCAAACGGGTTGGGTAAAATCATAAGCCTAAATCTTTCTGCAATAAGAATAGATCATATTAGTCCGACCTACCATAATTATCGAATAAGAGTAATCGGCATTTATACAAACTAGTATGTAAGTATATCTACTCATAAGTGATCATCAATTTCACAGCCAAGATAACCCCGGGGCAAAGTAACTGAACTCTGCTACAATGGCCGTAAAGTAAGAAATTGAACTCTACAATAACCGCCACAAATTTCTAATTTGCTTACTTAATCATTGCTAGAAAAACATTATACAAAAACGGTAAACTCTGTTCTCAAAGTTGCAACAGATATGATGAAAAGACCTCGACGATTTGGTAACAGCTGCACCAACCTGTGTGACTCTACTATTGTACGCATAGACAACAATCTACACGTGTTTACAGATAATATATTTATTTCTATATTTCTACATCAATTAAACCAATATAAACATTAATATATGTCCTTTTATTATTACATATATCATTCGTGCATATATTTGCCTACAAAGAGCATCCACCTTGCAACGACAAGGTGCCTTTGTGTGGAAAAAAAATGCATAAATAATAACGCAATTAGTACATTTAGATGATACAAATATTAATATAATGTGAGAATATGTTGTACTAAAATGGTCGAATGTAGCGATTGACTAACATAACATTGAGGAAGTGTGTCAAACTCGATCAGGTTTTCGATTAATTCGCATATAAAATGATGCGGCAAATCGTTTTAAGCGTTTACTAGGTGTGAAACAAGAACGTTATTTATCTCGTTCTGTGCTGTTTGAGCGGTACAATGGGCTCGGACATCCTGCACGAGACAATGCGCCCGCGCACTATTGTTCCACCGCCCTCCGTTTGTAAATATTACTTACATTTGGATAGATAAATAATCATTAAATCAACCTACGACCACAGCTACGACTATGTAAATTTTATTGTCCTCTACTAAACCATGTCAAGAGCCGCGAGTCCGTTAGTTTCCTTCACAACTCGGACGAGAAGTTTTTTTGTGTTGTCCAGTATTTGGACATGACTCAAAACTGATTTGTTTTATACGTATTGGACTAGGCAAAATAATAGCATAAATGAGATGTTTCTTAATACGAAAAGTATGACAATGACGTCAATTTCGAAGTCATAACATTTTATAGCCATAGCGGCTGTTGCTATCGGACTTAAATATAATAAAATAGTGTCCGCTTTCACATGGTGCAACGCTCTGGGGCTCGGTGGCGCACATAGCAGCGGTACCACTGCCGCCGAGCGCCGGCCACCGCCGCTGTTACTGACGAGTGAAAGCTGCGTGACGTCACACTTGCATCGAGCACCGAACACTCACTCACAAACGCATAAAACATTTTTATATATCGACACACGTAGAAACTATTGTCATTAAACAATAACCTTGACGAACTAAACTCATGCACACAAAAACTGTTGTTTATGAAATACACCGCGATATTGATAAAACAATTTTATTCTATATACATTACAACATAAAGACGTATTGTTATTATATGAAAAGAAACAAATTAATTATTGTAAGGACATGTATCATGCTATTGTTGATTTGAATGTGTCCAAGTTGAATGGTACTAAGTATCCCTTCATGGTTCGTTTGGTTAATAAAGTTATTAATCAATGATAGGAGAGGTTTAAAACTATTCTCGTACACAATGCGGACAAATTTATATCACTGACACAAAAGCAGAAATTGATTCTATGTGTATTTTCCCAATATACGTAATTTCTATCTATGAATTTCCTATTCACCTTATTTGTATTCGCTACCTTTCCTTGGAAGGCAAACGCAACCTGGCAATGGCTAGTTCTGTGTCTACTTTATTTGCCTTAACAATAAATTGTGCACTGTGCGGCTGACTGCACCAAGATCTGAATCTAAATAAGTTGTGAAACAGCACAGAACCTAAGTTGAAACATAATGATTAGCAATTCCCACCGCAAGGTTTTAACAAAAAGCAAATATCATGACTGGTTCACGCAGTGTGGCTTTACGTCATTGAAATAAAAAAGTGTGTTTATGCTTTATACCTGTAACTTGTCTTCGTCTATTTTCGACTCGGCGTGGTTGAGCGGGTCGTCTCTGACCTGGCTGGCGGGCGACGGCGAGGGTTGGCGAGGCGGCTCCGGCGCTGCCGACGATGTCAGTGATGGCGGAGGCACTCCATGCAAAGCGTGTGCATTCGCTATCGGCAGTGGCTCGTCCTGGAAACAAACATATATCATTACCAAACATCGCCACACAAATATAAATCGTTTTTCAAATGCTATGCTAACTAATAAAACTTCGTTCAAATGCAACTACCAAACATTGCATAACAGCACATCGACAACAACCTAAAGAATATTGTTTAAGGTTTATACATCATTCGAGAATCATGGATAGAGGCCTGAAGAAACGCCGAGATAAAAGTACCTAATATCCATAACAAATTATAATGCAAAACCTCTGTCAACCTCGCCATTCACTTTTAGAGCAATACCATCAAAGTGCTCATCACAAAATGGCGGATGCCTTTTGCTTGTAGCTAGTATATTACGTAAGCTATGTACGTACCGGTGGCTACATTTACGTACCAAGCATTCATGTACATAGCCAACGAGTTCGTCATTGTGCGTGTCAATTGCAATATTCTCATTGGATAATCAACAGCGTTGGATGGAAGTACAGTCATGCAAAACGGGTAAAGAATATTCTCAGCGAAAGTACAAGGCTACAGACGACGGCTAACAAATCATAAAATAAACCGTAATGAACACTGCATTTATATTTGTTTGAAGTATTATTGATATTGTTACAAGTTTTGAAACAAAAAAATGTGGCCGTAAATCCGGTGGAATTTTATCGGCTTCCATGTTTCCTCCGCCGAATAATCTTTTTTAATTACTCGGGTAAAATGCTGTCGGTAGTGGGGAAATGGTGATTTCGTGCTGATAAATATCTGTGAAGACTGCGAGTGATGCACAGACTACAGAATGTTGTCAACTATCAAAATGCAGCCGAGCGAGAAGTGTTCGCGACCGCAACTGATAGAAAACGACGATTACGTCGTAAACGATTGTCGCATTGTGCACTACGCCCGCACCACTCTTACTAGATTTACGAAACGTTTTAAACATTTTAACAGTCATTGTTGCCTTTTGCGTCTAACGTTGCGTGATAACGAGGAAATTACGCCTCTAGTAACTGCCAGAAACCAATCATCTATGGGAGAATTGCGTTTAAAAGCACTTTAAATAGAATAGTGTGGTATGTGCTACATGCCATGTGCGAGTAAATGTTCTGTGGAAACTTTCTTAGGCATACTTTTGCTAATGTTATTTTGGAAAATGTTATCGCTTTTAATCATAAAGGTTATTCGATTCACCACGCTCTATATATAATACTATTATCATTTTCTACACATTATGCATGTGCAAGACTTGTAACAGCGTGGATTTATTCAATTAAATACCTTACGCGGATAAGGAGAATATTTTTTATGTGAACAAGGGCATTATCATTATTGATCATATCATATGTCATTATGGAGCGGAAAAACATTCAAAACAATGTCAAATCTCTCGGAACTCTACCTTCAATTTTAAACATCATTGATTTCATTTATATTTACCCCTGTACGCACATAGATGTACACACCTATAACACTCGGTAAAACTATAAACTTTAATTTACTCATGTAATAAAACTAAACTGAATCTTAATACGTGCTCCGGCATATTCAGTTACGGCTACGCGTAATATAAGATCGGTAGAAACGATCAGCGCACTTCTCTTATGCATACATAATATATGATACATTTTTCTAGAAAGTTTAAGCATTGGTTATGGAGCCATATTGTCTATATGTATTTAAATGGTTTAAGTAATGACTGACACGAAGCATAAACTTCACATTTGTTCATTTACTTACATCACAACGTTTTCATATTCAAAAATACATTGTCCATTACTTTTATATAATTAGCTCTACAATATATCGACACAGTGAACAACTTTTATGTAAGAAAATACAAAGAAATCAATTATATAAGGTGATGGGCGTCGTTGCTTTTTGGCGCACAAAAATATTTACTAACAGGGAGTTTCTTTTCAGTACAAACACCAAACCCAAAATCGTGACGACAAATCAACACAACATTTAGTATTAGATTTGTACTCAATAATTCTATTCCCTATCTTGTATGTTCCATGGTTTATGAATAATCCTCTTATAATTGTTTCACACAGATATAACACACTCCTAATCTTTCTATCGCTTCTACTTGTAATAAGCAAGAGAGTTTCTTATATTATACAATAGTCAATAGTGCATAAACTAATTAACGTGTTTAATGCAGATTTTAAAATACAAGTCGAAACTAAAACATTTCTAATATAAAATTACATTGAAGGAAAAGATATCATAGAACATTACACAAAACACGATGCAATACAGGATATGTAATATCGTAATTCGTAATACATGATATATAGCGACAATGAATTCTGATATTAAGAATCTTAACCTCGACATACTAGGTAAAACAACCTCGATTTTAAGAAGTTTCAAAGTAACATGACAATAATTCGCCTGCATCAAAAAATTCAGCATAAAATTAAGTTTTATGAAAATCATGAAACGGATATGTGATTTCAAAGATCATCCATGCAAATAGTTAATTAGGTACGATAGCAAGACAATTAGGCAGTGACTGCGGAGGCGGCGCGGGTGACGCCGGGATCATCATGACCACGGACGGAAAATCGCCCGCTTCCGCTCACCACACGTACAAAAATACCTAATCATACCCAGCTATATTATTTACACGAAACGTACTTATAAAAATTGCTCGCCAATTATGATAAAATCACCTTGTTTTATCAAAACACATGTCACGACATTACGTTCGCGGTCTTCAATGTTTCTGTATTTTAAGTCTTTATATACTAACTTTGGTTAAGAGAACCAAAAAGGCCACTTGGTAAAAGCAGTAATTTATGTCATTACCCTACCGTGTGTTTATATTTACTATAGGAATCGGCGTTTTGTAGCGAAATCTTCCTTTGTTCTTCGGTAAGTCAAGATATCGGTCCGAGATATTGCCAAATGGCAATGTGGGTAACTATACGAGTAGCAAGAAAACTGGTGCCTTTAAAGCATGACAGAACTATTGAAGCGAGTAGAGGTGCGAAGTAAATTATGATTAAAAGGAAGTCCTAATGTGACAACATTGCGATCGTAGATTGGGTATGAACCTATAGGTACGCGAAGTTTGTGAATGAAAGAAACAATTAATAATTATATTTACATTTAAAAATAATAAATAACTTATAAAAATATATTGCCATTCAGGGATTCTTAGAACAAACAATGACATCACGATGATCGTTCTAAAACAGTGAATCTTTTCAATGGCTTTTCAATAGATTTATCGCTGTATTGTAAAATGGCTTATAATAACGGTGAGGTAAATAAATTGTTATATAACAACCACATAATATGAAAACTAATTCATCTTCTGCAGAAATATTGACAAAATATAATGTTATATAAGTACGAATCTCACCGATAACTTCGAAACTTACATCTATTATAGTATGACATTATATGTATATCCGTCCACGAAAAATCGCGATAGAGTCCCCGTACTAAACATTAACCTGTGACAATATTCCAGGATAAGTATCTGGTTTATAAATTATTTATTTAATACAGGTAATATGTTTATTATGATATAAAATGAAATACAAATATAAGCGCGACGCATTCCTGTCACATCGGTAACTGCCCGGCGGAGAAATAACAACAAAGATGCCACGAAATGAATACAAATGAAAGTGCCCATGATTCACTATTTTAAATATATAAACATAACCGCGCCACATACTGCTTAACTATGCGTCACTATACATATATATTTTAGTAAAATATTCCACTACTGTAATCACGATACTCTATTCGCTTATTCGCTTATGTACGTACTCATAACACTTACAGTTAGACAGCTGACTGAAATTGAAGCCTATTTGTTTTATTTTTCTTTAACGACTAGTAGAGCATAGTAAAAAACATTTATAAAGTAAAGCACTTCGGCAGTATGTCGATAGTTCTAACCTTGGTTAAGTTGTCACGTTTGGTGGCGTATCAAATACTTTCGAGCACTTTGAACATTCGATGTCATTCGATGTCTTTGAAAATGCAATTAATTCTCCAATTATTTCATTGATTAGAACGTTTTAAGAAGCCTGCTAGTCCAATACCACATCTTCAACAACCGGCATTGTTGTTTTGGCGAGACAGACACGTCCCAAGGCCCCTCGTTTAATTGGGGAAGGCCCATGCCTAAGTGTCACGTATATAGACATATAGGTACGCATTACGAGTATACAACATGCAAACGTATATGGCAGATATATAGAGTTAAAGAGAGTTTACTGTTGTCTCAAAAATATAATAAATGGGTAGATATAAATAATACAATAATATCCGTTTTGTTGTTTGAAATGCAAGGTATAATTACATGAAAATCTAAAATGGGTACATTCGTTATTCAAAAAATCATAATTGCAAAATTTTCGAAAGCAATAAGACGCTGTTTACGTCTCGCATCTAGCAAATTGATACAAAATGAAAAGACATTGAGCGGCAAAAACCTTAACTCAAATTGAATTGTTCTCACAAAATGTAACTGGGAGTTGTATCAATGAATAATTCTCTTTGTAATGTACACCAGTGGCCAGGCCAAGTACGTGTTAATTTCCAATACAATCGGCTACGGCTGATGGTTCAAGGACTTCGCGCCATTCAAATGTTTACATTTCAACTCAACGTTGTCAAAAACAAAAGTTAAGTTATAAAATAACACGACCGTTGCTAAACCATCTACAGGAAAAATAATTATATGGCGAATGTGGGTTAATTCGCCATACTATTTTGATTAGCTGCAACATTTTATATGAAGTGATTACAACAAAATACCGAAATATACGTTTTCAATTAACATTAAAATTGACTTATAAGTCACGATACCCGTGCTCAAAATATTAAGTGCAGTTAAAAAGATCAACGAACTTACAAATTATGCAATTAAACTATATGCCTGATGGATGTAGCTGTTGTATAATAATACCTGTTCTACCATGACACACAGTCTACAAGTTTATATGGTAGATATAACTGATTTCGTTACATTGAATACAAATAAAAACAACCGGTTACTATTTAATGCTCTAAGTTTTGTCATCATTTTGTGAACCAACTAGTCGACATAGTATTACGTATTGTATCGTCTGTATAATGACAAAAGTACATTATAGGGCATCTAAAATACCTTAAGCCTTTGGTGTAGGAGTACTCTAAATTAAAAAAGTATTTGTATTCATACCTATAATACAGTTAAAAAGCTGGTAAGTTAGAAGTAAGTACCTGTACTGTAGAACCGAAGCGTCCTAAACAGGTTCTATTTTAAGCAGCAAAATGAGAAACCATGTAAAAATGATGACATCCTTTATAGAAATTGATTATCTAAGTTTAAGGCCCAGTGAAACAAAGGCAGTTTCTACAGAAGCAGCGCAAAGTAGGGTAAGTCGAAAAAGGTATCCGATTTGCGAAAAAATATTGTATCCAACTTTCAATTTTTATAATATATTGTCGGTACAAAATATAACATAATTTAGAAACTAATATAACGGATACTATAACTGATTCTAAATAAACAGATTTCCTTTCTCCAGTACAAAAAAAATACTTTGTATATTACGTGCAGGCAATAAACATAAATAAGTATTATAGGAAAAGGAAGTTCCGCCATTGAAAGCTAAAAATAATATGTGTGTCTAAAGTAAAGCAGTCATACCTGTCTGAGCAGAATTCATTTTGGTAACGTTGATAAACAGAGCTCATGACATCAAAAAACAAGACTACGCATAACAAATTGCATTGTTATATTTTTTACGGCAAACAATTTGCAGCATTCTAGAACGAGCAGTTAATATAAACAATAGAAATACAATTATATTAATTGAACCAGTCACATGACATACAATTTGATCACGTGGTATAATCAAAAGATTTGCAAAAAATTGTAAGCTAAGTATTCATCAAATGATTCCATAATAAATTGCAAAATTCAATTGTATTAACTCAAAAGTATAAAAAAAGAAAATAGTTGGACATTGGACAAGGATAAGCGGTATTTCGTCATGAGGACAAACTTGTATTTTACAAAAATTTGGATCTGCGCGAGTGACACTACAAAAACCAGGTAGTGTGTCAAACAACAAATAAATGCTACATTCGAAACTTGAAATTTCCTTGTGTCGCGATGAGATGCATCCGCGACAACAGCAGTCCAATGCCCTCGCGCGGCGGCCGCCACTTTCGCTACAATACACAATCACCAACTATGGCCAGGTACATTATGCTGCACTTATAGCATTCGTGAATCTTCTTGATGAACCTCGGGTTTTGACCTTTGCCTTTTGCCTCGACAATCTATACCCACTGATCTTTAAATGTGGCAAACGCTCGTAAATTATTTAGTAATGAATCAGTTCTACTTTTCCTTACTTTGAACAGTGGTTAGAACGTCTTTAAATTACATTTTATATCGCAGTTGTTAATAGATTAATATAGTATACGTTTCAATTAATTAGTCATCATAATTATTGTTATATTTTGAACGTATTATTCCATAAGACATTGTTTTGAGGAAAAATAATCGAAAGTGAGGAAATATATATGTATTTAAAATATTGGACATGACATAAACCTGTTGTAAATAAATTAATTACGCCTATAATAAATACTTTCTACAGTTACATTTATATTTTATTTGTTTGCCTCCAATATGGAGAAGACCGTTCATATCAGCACGTTAAACGCGTAGGTTGATAAAATACAAACATTGTTATAAAAGACCGTTGTTATGATGAGAATTGGAATTAAAATCTTTTTTCGCAATCCGCAAGAGCGATTTTCGCTATTGTTTTACTTAGTACAAGCAGGAAAAACTAAAGATAGCATTAAATAGATTAGAATTACAGATGGATGTAGGTAAGTTTTATGCGGAGATTCAAGGTGAGCAGGTCTTGAGCGACGACGTGGCGTGTCCTCATTGCTCCACTCCATGTCTCTAACTTAAGATCTCTTCACATCACTTACACCATACTTACTTTTTAAATGTTTATATAAATAGAATGATTGTTTACGATGTGTTAAACAACACTTAATTATAATAACAAATGTAGGCTTGTGTTCACAAATTATTTACATTTTACAAAAGTAATATTTTAATATTAATTAACGTGTGATTCACGCAGACGCGGGACCGAAGAAACGTGATTTAACTTTTTTGCAAAGAAAAGCTTTTTAAAAAGCTATGGGTGCGTTGGGGCAACACCGCAATATAAGGATAGAAGGAAGACAAGGAAGAAGGAATACAACGAAAATTTTTACCCCTTCCATCCTTGTATTACGGTGTTTCCCCGACGCACTGTAACTTAAAGCTATCTTTAAAATCATTATTCCAATTCACCGTTTTCGATAACAGAAGACTTAAAATGAGCAAAACTATAATTAAAACCCTACCATATCAAGGACCTAAATATTTCATACGTTATTCAGATACACGATGAGGTATTTGCGTATTATTTTACCGAATATTTCACTTGGAGCAACGAAGCATATCATCATTCTAAAATCGTAAAGCTAAGACTTATAAAGCTAGCTTATTGCAACACAGAATATTATTCGTCGATAACCCATCTACGCGCGCGCTTACCAAATATGGCGTCGAAACATCGTGTCTGCATTCGTCTTTAGAAATCTATGTACAAGTAATTATACCAACGATAATAGCTATATAAATACGGAACTGCAATACTTGGATAAATACAACGTAATAAGCACGAAGTTATGAATGGAAAGACAAATGAATAGGTATGAATAATTGTGACTATCATCTTCCCAAACTTTGTTATATTTCTCACATAGGTCTATAACTACCAGTATCAACAACCACAATTATTTAAGCGCACTAAATCTCTATGCTCTTTAAAGTAAAAGCCAATAAAATGTCGATTGAAAGTAACTTTTAGCCTGTTTAAACTTCGAGTTTGAAAGATTCTCCTTCATAGTTCATACTCAGTAAATCACGAAGTTTCTGAAAGGTGCGCTTCTTTTCCTCTTTATTTTTTCCGCGATAAGGCATAATTTTCGCATTATTACAATTGCAGAACTTTTAAAATAATAACTATGAATCATGGACCGAAGTTTTATTACATCATCATTATTGATACTTGAGACAATATTTGATTTTGGTACCATAACAAAAAATAATTCGTCTTTGTCAACATTTTTGTGCTGTTATGAGGAAAATTAAACATAAATCATACGAAAACGATTACGTACTATATTTAAGAATAGAAAAAATATTTACACATCGCACGCACCTATATTAATGTGACCGATATAAGAACCAAGTAATTTAGCAAAACAGAAACGGCCTTATTCATAAAAAGATTTAAAACCTATTTTAGTTATCGAAAGTTTGCTCCCTTTCGAACTACTTTAGACTTCAGTTTGAGTGAAGAAGACAAAACATTCGATAACTAAAATAGATTTTAAATCTGTCTATGAATAAGGCCGAAAAGTTTTCGACTCCTTTGATCACATTGACACATCATATATTTTATGTTTGACAGTACTCACCGGCATCAATGCATCGTTGCCGTAAGCTCGTCCCTCCAGCGCCAGCTCTTTGTCAAGCATGGCGTCCAGCTGTTCTAGCTGGTGGCACGACGCGCGAGCCGCCACCCAGCTGGAAGCCAGGATAAACGCGCCCAGTATGAACGACGAGGCTACCACTGTGAGGGCGGCGATCTTCGCGATCTGCACTGCCGATGATGTTCTCTGTCTGTATGCCTACAATAAAATTGAAATTGTAAGCATTAAAAGATGGATGGCAAAAAGTAATAGACCTAAACGTATAAACCGAATATAACCCTTATCGAAAATCCAGTGTAAAATTTATTGTCAGTATGGATGTTGTCCAGAAATACGTAAATTTTAGATATTTATTTATTTACACTTTATACAATTAAAATGTATAGGTGGACCTAACGCCTGATGTACCTGATGAACCCCTTACAGTCGAACCTAAGGTGATGAAGATATGAGAAGAGGTAAGTCCGCGTAAACTATAAGAATAAGTAAGTAAATTACCATTATACTTTCACGAGGTATTTCTTCTATTCTTACACAACAAATCGTCTGCAATGCCCTTAATGGCATGTGCAGCGCAATCCAGACAAATTACTATATGTTGTCTGTCGATACGATAAAGCCGAAAACTGAACATGCCGAGACTCTCATATGTCACTATGATGAATTTCACTTTCACTTACAATGGTTGTTAACGGATCGGATGTCAATATACTAAGACCAGCTTTTGGATCTTCGGCAATTTCACTCACCGAACGATGCAAAAAACGGTTTTATTTCACGTCGATTTTTATGTATGGTATTACCCCGATCGTACCTTAATATAGCTTAAATTATTGTTGTACTGCAACAGCTTTTTCACCCTACAACCTCACTTTCAAGTTACAGCAATGCTCTACAATTTACAACAGCAAGACTGCCGCTTACATGAGAAAAACAGATTACATATCACGCAACTTAAACTCCAAGTGAGTTACACTGCTGTACAACGTGGCGCAGTTACAATTTGAATTTAAATAATATCCCGGATACGTTTTTGTGGCAGTAATAGCAGCAACGTAACTTGTGAACCTACACGTTTCCTAATTAGGCATAGAATCAGTTCTTAGGACGCCTAATATGTAACATGCACGAGTACGTTTAACTGCCTCGGTGGCGTAGTTGTACTACGTTACGATTACAAAGCTGAGGTCTCAGGTTCGAAAAAGGTGATATTGGATTTTTCTATTCATTATCAGCCCGGAGTCAGGAATTTGTGGCGATGGGTTCGCCTCCTATCATATCGTGGGACAGAAAATACAAGGCGAACTGTGGGTGTCCTGGTTGCACCTCTGCCCACCCTTTCTGGGAAAAAGGCGCGAGTTTATGTACGTTTAACTAAGCTTTACGTAAGATTGCAACATGTAGTTTCGCTAATTGAAATGTGATTTGCAAGGTTTCCTATGTGAATACATCTATAGCCACATATTTTCCCATGAACGTTTTTGTCCTCGTTTTTGGGCTGCGCTAAAATTACAACCGAGTTGTGTGTAGCAATTTTGTCAAACTACTCTAAAGAAACTCAAATATATTTTATTTGTATAGGTGTATCTAGGTATTGCACAGATATATGCATAGTATCTAATTTTGTCTGTAAATTGTATTTGTACGCGAAACTAAAAACATAATACCTACGTTTCCGGTGCTTAATTTCACGATGGCTATATTTTAGGATAGTTTTTGTTTAATATAATATTGTTTCATATAATATGTGTATAAAATGCGATTTTATATGTATATTTAATAAGACTTTAAAATGCAAAAATATACGAACTCTTAATTAAATTTCTAAACAAAAATAAGCTAGAGTCGGAAAATAATGAAAGTTAAAACAAAGAAGCTAGGAAAATAACCAATCTCTCCTCTTAGAACTACATTGTATTATACCAGATACCCGTTGTATACAGGAAGTACATAAACATAACACCTACGCTTCGAAAAATATACGCTTAGTCAAGAATGAATTAACATGTAGGAAGAACACGCCACATTGTAGTTGGGAAATAAGCGGCTCCAACACTGTTATTATCTGTATGGACGTTCCCACATACGTATCTCGTATGAAACAACTTTACAAGAAAACATGGGCAATTGCATCACATAATGGCAGCAAGCTATGCCACAGAACCTTTTGTCCTTAGCGAGACATAGTTAATGAAGTGTTGCTTTTGGCACACAAGTACCTTTTACGCTTAATTACATAATACTTGCGTCTGAGGTGGGGCGGCGCGGTGAAAGTGCGCTCACAATTTATTGCATTTGAGAAATCCATCATCTTTAGCAAACTGCAAAATGACGTCAAATTCAATCGACGTTATTTGTTTCAGAGAATCTTCGTTAGTCCGTAACAAAAGGTTGAAATTATCATGACCGCTGTTAGTGACCGGTTTAGATTCACTTTCCTTCGGTTTCCACGAATTACACTGTAATAAGCATGAATAAATATTGCGTGACTGCATTGGAAACAGTTATGAAAACAAGGAACTATTATTTTAGAGCACACTTGATACATTTTATGACAAAACAGAAACGCGATGAATGTATAATGTTATAATGGAAATAACCAGTGTGACGCAAAACAAACTACACATATTTTTTTAACACAAGTACACCATTTCCTTGTCCCCCTCTTATGTGTAACTTGCTTTGCAATAATATTGGGTAAAACTGCAGAAATAAACACATTGTAAGGCAAATACCCAAGTATCGATCTATAGTTGCATGATTTTAAAGATTGACTCAACCTATATTATGTATTTTGATTTATGACGCGTTTCAAAAATACAAATTATTAGGACTAAGAGTATAACACGTAGTCGTTAAAATACGTATTACATTTAATAATTATTATAATTATGTTTATAAAGGACAAATTATTCCTTAATTTAAACAAAGATATTAATAATGTCTTTATGTAAAGCAATGTTCAGTATTATTTTACATTCATATATAAAACAATGCCCATTTTATAAAATCTTATGTATTGTGCAAACTGTAAACTATTACTATTTACAATTTTATATGAATATATTTATCCGTTTATTTAACGTACCACAAGTTATTATAAATCTTAGATAAATATATAGTGTGAACCGATGTGAACCCCATTCACTCTGATTTTTTAAATAACTTATCAATGAAGAATCTATGTTTAAAGTTTTCCCCGTAGATTGTAAACAAGATAAAATAGTGGCCAGGTAAAAATACTGAATATTACTTAAAGGACATAAAATTAAGTGTTAAAATATTATGTAAACTGCCATATTTTAAAGGCAGTCGTCAACACGCTGATATTTAAAGCAAACATCTAGGTGGCGAGCGGTTGACCGATTCGGACGTGACGCAAGCCCATTGTGTCCACTTGGTTAAATAGCCAATAACGATTTCACTCTGGATTATGCCGTTCAGTATATGTATCTTTTTTACAAATTCTTTGATTTTTTAAGTAAACAACCACTTGTAAAGTATACTTGAATAAGTAAAGCTTGAGAAACGGTGTTTACATTGCTATACGTATAATATAAATCATTACACAGAAACGGCGACACTACCGATGACGTGACTCTGTTTATTTCTTTTTTCAATGTAAAAAAACATATGTGCCTAAGCTATAGAACCAATTTCTATAAAATACCTAACATAAACTGCCAATGGGTATCTACAATACAATAAACTTTACTGTATAACTCTCCAGTGATGTATTAAACCATAAAGCCGGTACAATGCAAATTGTCTTCTCGAGTAAATGTTACGATTATGAAACCAACTACAATTCGCACATGGTAATTTCAGAGCTCAAATATGAGGCACACATTCTAGAGGGATCAAATGGAGTTGCGTGATTTCTATCATAAGTGGTTATGATAATAAGTGGCCACAGACAATAGAACAATGAATTTTCCCACCTATATACGTATCACAATTCTTTGAAAAAGGATATTATCTTTATGTATTTCCTTGCAAATAGTTTTTTTTACCGCAAATTGTTCATTAAACATTTTAAGTGTGCCATCACTGTCAGCAGTCGCGGGGCTGACAGTAAAATGAATATAAAAACAAAGAAAACAGGATGAAAATATCAACACGTCCTAAACGTGACATGTTGTATTTATTAAGCAAACATAGTATCAATAGTCATGCTTGTTATTTATTTACTTTGGGTGCTGACAAAATTTGTCATTGTATTTAATACCCATCGGTGATTTTCAAATACCACTAATAGTATTTTTAGATCCGGCACTTTATATGGCCTGACTGCTTTATGTATGTGTGGGTAATATATAAAAACGATTTTAGGTAAAAAAAAATCGCTGTTGTTTCAAAGTATAACTATGTTTACAAACAAGCGGCCTATATGACTGGACTCAGTCACAATCACCAGCACACGAGAGAAAGGCGCTTTCCCGCAGTTATATCCCACTTAATGAACTGCACATTTACTTCACCTCATTTAAAGTTTGCACGAATAGGAATTTCTCTGTTTAAATAAATACCAACTAGTTTGCTTTATTAAAGCCTTAAAATATGTTATAAAATCAGGCGACTAAATATTGTGAGGAAACCTTCTTCCGTCTACCATATAAACATAGAAAAGAAGCTACGGAATATTTTTGGTCATCTGCATAATTTATTTTACGTGATTCCAAATATAATAACAGTTGTATCATACCGGTGGGGGCTCCGAGGCGCTGTACACCTCCGAGGGCGGGTACTCAGGCTTCATAGTGATGGTCGCCATCGAATCCGGTTGATGCTCCTTCTCCATCACTGGGGAAATTGTTGTGAAAAATATATAAAGCCAGCTAGTGTCACGCGCGTAATGTCTGACGTTTGAAGGAAGAGTGCGCGCAAGTGAGTGGTATCGTGAAGCGCAGGGGCCGCTTGCCACTCGCCGTGGTGGGGCTGTGCGCGCAATGAGCGGCGCCGCGGCACGAGCCAGTACCTCGCTAGTCGCTTCTAATGGACCCGATGACCGCACCAAGTTAAGAACTTGACTGTAACTCACAAAGATGATCTTTGTGACAAAATTAATAGAAAGTTAAGCTTTAAAGCTGCCATTCAATAATCCAACATACAAAGTTAGTAGTGAATATTTGTCGTCGCTCATGAACAGGAATACGAAAACGCATCCACAATTTTTTGACCCTAAAATATTCATTTAAGACTGATCAAGATATCAACGACTAAACATTAAGTAAATACTTACGAGTATAAACATATCTACTTAATACAATTGGTTAAAAATGAAAAAAATGATAAAACAAATTCCAATTTTAAAAGAAAAATAACTAGAATAAGGCCTCTTAAGCCGCATTAATAAGAAGGCGTGATTAAATTTAGATATTGTTTTTCGTTGCATATCTAAATAATAATATAACATATTATATGTTAATTATAAAATAACTAGGCACATTGATTGCGTGATGTAACATTATAACCAGTGTTTAACAACGTGTGAAATAGCAAAATCTTTGTTCGTCATGCAGCTAGAAAATTTATTTGATTAGCACAAGAATGCTATCCACAATCATAGTAAATGTTCATACTAAATATATGACATACTGTACATTCAGGTGGTCTCATAATTGTAAACGGATTTAAAAAGCTCAGATGCTAAACGGCAAGACGGAATAAATATGAACTAAGTATTAATCCAATGAGTGGTGACGGGAGAATGGTTAGACGCTAGATCGCCGGACGTGGATGCGAGCATGCCACCAGCAAACCAAACAATAGAACACAGTATATTGTATAAAGACAGTGCAAATAAGCCGCGACGTACATTATGCGTTACTGATGTCTACTTTGTGCGAAGTACGAGCGTGACAGAAATGCGATATCTGCATGGGTTGCGCGACGAACGACGGCACATAAAGCGAATGTATTTTCAACGACACTATACGAGATGAATATTTGAATGTTGTAATTTGTAATCTATTTAAACGTTAATCTCCAAGGACTTTACTAGGATAAATTAGAGATAGCCGAATTGGGAGCGCAACTGTTCAAAATTGTAGCTATTTTGGAAGGTAGAATTACACCACTTAATCATCTTCCTCAACAGCCTCTTCATAAGAGAGCGAGAAATAAGTAAATTGTATACATGATTTGCATTTTGTATTGTTATAGATAGGGATATAATAGTAATTAAGTACCTGCTAATAAACTCCGAGGCGCATTTGGTTAAGAAGCCGGCTTTGAAACGTAGAGCCAATAGTTCGATCCTACAAATACTAATTTGGGATCTAGGTTTTGTGAAACCAAAATTCTCTCTTAGCTTAACACGACACACGACTAGGTATCTTACTGCGGGATCATGACGATGTGGGCAATTGTTGGATTTCTTCATTTGTAACTATATATTAAATCAGCCTATAATCACAGACTATAATTGCCCGTTGCTGAGCACTGGACTTCCCCACTACCGAGAGTTTGTATGAGAGGGGGTATAGTAATAATTTATTCATGCTTCAGCAGAATTTCACACTTTCGCGCCGTACACCTAGCGGTATTACTGCGTCACGAAAAAGAACCGAAAATTTGAATATTTTTCCAATTTTAATTTAGAATGAAACGTAACATACTGAAAAACGGGTGAATCGAATCTCAGCGGGAAATTAAACTAAAGTAGTCGTTTTGTTTCATGAACCAATAAGAATATAATAAAAGAATAAAATTTCATAGTTTAAAAGCAAGTTCACAATAAATTAAGTTAAAGTTAAATAAAGTGCACAATAATTTTTTAGGCTCCATTAAATTATTCCAAAAATTCTTGATTTTTTTCCGAAAAATTGTATTTTTACGAAAATTACACAACACTGCCTTGGGTCCTTTGCTTTGTGGAAACAACAATACCTACTGGATGATGCATGGGGCGACACGAGGACAGTATTTAGGTAGATACACCAATGTAAATTGTTGAAGTCATTATGACATTGACCTATAACACTATCTCGTAACAACGAATAAATAAATAAATACACCCAAAAGCCTAACGGTCACCGTTAGGCATACATACATAGTTCTGACCCAACACCACACAATTTTAAGAAGATACTACGTCATACCTGTGGATCGCACCAATATTTGTCTCGATGCGGGCATCGAACCCCCGGCCTTTCATGTCGTTTCACAATCGGCCCTCTACCCAACTGCGCTACGGAGGCCGTCAATATTTTATTTTACGGAAAAGTTTCAACAATTTTGCGGAAAATTTTCAGAATGGAAAATTGAGTCCTTTCATTCTATCTAAGAAACCTAAATCGAGCTTGGCCAATATAAGGCGAGGAGAGAGAAAATGGAGCTGTCAGCCCCCCATCCTCGCGTTTCGCTTCGTCTTGATCAAAGAATAAACCATTAGGTCTTGATAAAGAGTGTGGAGCAGGGATTAGAAAACTTTAGCTGAATTCTGACTGCTGACATCTGTCAAAATATTTTTCCTTAGGGCAACACTTAACATTTTAAGGTTATGTATAAAATTCTAATTACATACTTCATTGGATTATTAAATAAATAAGTATCTTTCCCTTCAATTGAATAAAATAATATATTCACAGCTATGGCTACTTCTGGAAAGGGAACATTCCAACCGGTAAGTCTAATAAATGGTTTTGTACGAAACGGTGTGAAATTAAAAGCAGTCTCTTTAATTGCAAATGAAAATAAAAAGTAAAATACGAATTAATAAATATAATGTTAAGAAATATCCTTCATCATGTTTTGCATGTTCCCTTTGCGATATAATTCTTCGATAAATTGTTTTGAGGTTGGTACACTTTTTGCAGGACTCAGATGTTCACATTTCATACGAAGATCAGTTAAAAATAAACAAATTTGCGCGTTTGAACGCCAGGGTTGAAGATTATAAGGATGAACTGAAAGTTAAACAGAATGACATGAAAAATTTGGAAGATGCAGTGGAAGAACTCAGCCTTGCCGATGACAGTGAGAAGATCCCATACCTTATTGGAGAAGTATTCATTTGTCAGAGTCTGGAAGACACCATGGTAAGTCAATGCATGTCTCTACGACTTATTAAATTGTTTAAGTATTTATTTGATTTAATTTTTTAAATTTAGAGTACCTATCTGACAAATAAATGGTTAGCTACAAAACTCATATATAACTGGACTATTCCGAATAATTAGCACTACCGTGTTTAGAAAGCAACAATCCTTAATTTTTTATTTCAGAAATCATTGGAAGAGGCAAAAACAAAAAAAGAAACAGAAATAAGTGATCTTGAAACAAAATGTGAGGAGCTGAAATCGCAAATGGGTGAACTTAAAGCACACTTATATGGCAAGTTTGGAAGCCATATTAATTTGGAGAATGAAGAGGATTAAATTGTATATTTTTGGAAGCAAGAAGAACTTCCAAAACCCTATGCTTTTACAAAATAACAAATCTATATGCAATGTGATGAAGATGATTTGTGAAGAGATTGTTAAAACAAACTAACCTTCAATGAAGAATAAAACACAAGTATTTATTAAATAATGTATTTATTGCTTATTGAAGAAACATAATAATATTCGGCTCTCCCAATTGTGGAAATTAACAATAAAATTATAATACATTTTGATAGCCAATTTGTATTTATAATACCTTTATTTAATGCATAAAAATAAATCACAGTACTGTTGGATCTATTTAATCCAATTTAAACTATCAATCTTATACAATCAATAATCATCAACATAATCTTCATGTCACAATCGATCAACACAAATTTAATTTGCAATCTTTGTTAGCAAAGTAGCACTATGTTTGTTATATAAATTTAATGATTAAAATTTTAAAAATACATATGTAGTGTGAATTAATCTACACATTTATTATTATTTGCGACAACGATGAGACAAGCAGGTTGCTTGCCTGATAGTAAAAATCAGCTTGTAGTTTGTACACAAAAAGGAACACACCCCTGAGAATTTAAAATTACTAAACATTGCACTTGTCACTACAAAAGGTGTTAAATCTTGTTTACACCCAGTCAACTCACAATAGAACATCCTCCGAATACTGGAATATCCTTTAAACTGTGAAAGAAGTTACAACAGTGAATGCAGGTGCTTAGTAGCAGAAATAAATATGGCATGAAACTAGCTACGAGTCTACAACTAAAAAATTTTTGCATTGTGGACTAAGTACTTTCATATCACATTACATGTGCATTACACACAACCAAAGTATTAAGTTATAGGGAATGACAACCTGATTAAAAATTCTTCCCCAAATATGGTTATGGCTACCAAGCTGCAACAGCTTCAGTATTTATGCGAGCATACAATTTACTACATTAACTTATCCTAGAAAATTTGCCTCATTAACATATTCACTAAAAAATATAAACTTAATTTTTGTCAGCTAAATAAAGTTGTATACTTGCTACAAAATTTCTAAAGTTATATTTTTGGCTAATTGATAAAAAAATACATTTTAAAATACGCATTGTAAAGGGCTCCTTGAATTAAGTCACAAACTTTAAGAAAATATACATTACAACTAGACTGTTTGTGCATTATGTAGGTGCTGGGTAGTCAAAGAAGTAATGATTACAATGTAACAATATAGTCTAGTAGATCAAATCATAATCGTATTTTAGATATTATGTTACATTGACACAACACAAATGAAATTGCTTTTAAATTTTATAATTTGATTAATGCCACACAAAGGTGTAACTATAACATATACAATGAGACAAATAATTCATATTAACCAAATGGGAACAAAACCTACCTACTAATTTTGTAGGTCCATTTCTTTAGAGTATGTACATAGTCTTAAGGTATATCTGTAACTTTTGGTTACATAAGTAACATTTCACTCAACTTCCTGCTGGCACACCCTGCTTTTGTATTATTATTTTTTTGTAAAAGTATGTGCTAATCGAGCAATTTCATGTACTATATTGCATTTTTAAGTAAATACATAATGGCGCCTTGATTCTTCAAACAATTTATTTAAATTTTTCTCTCGCACATCCGTCTTTGGCGTTTGTACTAGTTATACATCTATATAGATTACGTACACGCACCTTTATGTATTACATTATCTCAATACTATCACATAGATTGACTAATTTTTTTAGATGCATCACAAAATAAATTAATTTCAATAAGAACTAAATAATACTCAGATAATACAACAAACATTAATTTCCCTTTTCCAAGGAATTCCCTATAAGCATACAAGTTACAACATACACACATAATAATTACAAAGTATTAAACAAAATATACATTGTTAGCGATCATTTACAACGCAAAGAAGCCTTATGTCCTATGTAGTTAAACGCCTCTCTGTAAGCTGCTGTGCGAATTAGAAAGAGAACTCTGCTGTAAGCTTTCTTCCTCGTCCGTTTCTCGGTCGTTGGATATTCTTATAGCTTGGTACCACTGGTTCGTAAGATCCGTCATTTGACTCTTGCAATCCTTTAATTCCTGTAGAATAAATATTATTTACATATGTCAATTTTGAAGAAGCGTGTGAGACATACAGAGTATTTTATTTATTTTACAAATAGCAAAACATCCTATTTTTTTAAATGTTAAATTCCAATAGTGATTTATATGCAATTTTATGTTACTACTGGGTTTTTGTTGTCACAGTTCCCACCCATCCTGAAAACTGTTCCATAAAATATATAGGAAATGGTGCATGTGCCTCTTTACAATCGAAAGTAATTACTATGAAAGGGGTTAGGCCTTTGTCCACCAAGGTGGCCTAGAGCGCGTAAGCGGACTTCACAAACCGTAGAAAATTTCGTTAAGATCCCTATACTATGCAGGTTTCCTTACGATGTTTCTTGTTACCCTTGCCCTTAAAGTGCGGGGTAATTGACTACCAATACACAAATAACTCCGAATGTCAAAAATATGCCCTGGGATTAGAACTCGCAACCACCGTGACGGCAGCTGTGTCCGGTCCGCAACCAAAAGTCCATAACGCACAAAGCGTAAATTAATTTCATTTCATGAATTAACTTACTTGATGCGTAAACCTTCTCGTGAAGAATGGCGTCAAGTATTTCATGTCCAGCCGCACAAAACCACGCAATCTTGTCGCATGAGAATAATTAACCTGAAATGTAAACAATATTGAAAACTGGTTAAAACTTAAAATATTATGATCACATTCAGTTTTATAGCGATGTGCTGTTTAAAGTATAGGTAGAACCGTCATTTAGCAGTTCCTACATAGTTTGTAAATTTTGTAATAGAATGATATTATACGACAAAATTCTCATTAGACAAAAACTTGGTGCTTATTTCTTATGCAAGTATCGAGTAATATCGAGTTTAACTATCGGATGTTTGCACGAACCTCTAGTTCCTCCTCGGTAATCTCTGACAAATGTTCAGAATCAATGGTCTGACCCCATTCTTTTGTCTTAGACAAGCTCACTTCCTTTTGTTTGCGTAACGAGCGCGAACGCTTAGTCTTCTTGTTGGCCTGCAAAAAAAGTAGTTTTAACATTGAGGTAACTTACAAGAGCAAAAAAAAAGAAAATTTGCACGGGCTATCGAAAAGAGTCAGAGATTAATGGTATAAAGAAAGAAATATTGAAAACTTCCTTCGTAATTATTGATCAGGATTTCGTTATTATCGTTAAAATATAACTGTTTTGCTTATGGGAGGTCGCGTTACCATTTTTCCTCATTATGTAGGATAAGTTTGTGTCTCTCTTTAACAAAACAGCATTCAAATATTCGGGACTCAGGGGCGATTGAATGACTTGGGGCTACAACCTTTATTCTATTATAAATATTTCGTGGCATTTTTCATAGAATAATGTCTTAAATTACAGCACTAAACTTATTATCTGCGTATGTGTAACGTGCTACGAATGACATACATTCATAATTGAAAAACATTACAAATACAAAAAAAATTGGTACCCTCAAAAATTTCAAAAGCGGCATTGTTGAACCTCCAAAGAAGAGTGTCGTAAACAGAACAATAATAAGGGTTGTCGTTATTATCACGTGTCTGGTTTCATCGGAAAATCCAAGATGCAAGGACAACGCATAAGAAATGGCGCCACGAAGTCCTGAAATACATATTAACTCATTATTAGTTATTACACAATGTATTGCGTGTGCATACGTGAATTGCTATTTGGTAATCATAGGCCGTTTTCTAGTATTACCAATGGTTTGTTAAAATATGTCTGCAGCAACTAAATTATAAAAACTATTTAAAATATTATGCTCAATGTTTTACTATTTCCTTACGTAAATAACTAAAATAAACAATTCAATTAACTATCGCAGCTATGTTATCCAACATATATGTTATCTATTCTGTGAACGTAAACTAATGCAATATGATAAAATCTAAAGATAATAAGTATATTACAAAAAACTTTTAAAATTTTACATTAAGAAAATTTTATGTGAAATTATATTAAACAATGATTAGGCAATAGATTATTTGAAAACTATACCAAATCATAGTATAAGAACGCAAATAATCATTTCTTCATTGTTATGAAAAAAAGAAGAACTTGACCCTATAGCAACATACAACTCCAAAAATTCGATTTAGATTTGTAATCTTGTAAAATAAAAAATTGTGTTCCTGTAATTCTAAAATTATTTAAGTAGTTAAATATTTATACTTTACCACTGAACCACATAATGAACATCATTTTCTTTGTGATTTTGTGCTCTCTAAACTTGTTACAGAGTAGTGCAAGAGGGAAGATATTAGCTGCTCGCCCAAGCAAACACATTACGATGCTCCACACAACTAATGCAGGCTCCACGCGATGTCTGAAGCTGCAATCAATTTTATATAAGTCACAAATTTACATTTCAACAATGTGGAGACACAGGTTACCTGACAATTTTAATAACTGAAAAATAAGGAAAACTGAATGATAAAGGAAACCTCATCACAAACAGAACAGTACAGTACAGACCCAGTTTTGAAATTAATCTTTATTAAAAATTGACTGGTCAATTGAGACATTTAATTACCTGAATATGGCTAGGCCCAAGTATGCAAAAACACAAGTCTCAGCAATAAAGGCAAGTGTTCTCATTGTCTGTTGCATAGTGACCTGGGTGATTGTTGAGAGATTGAAGTGGGTGTAGTGAGACATCACAATACCACAAAATAATATTGCCATTATTCCTGAAAAATACATTGAAAATTAATGAGTCTGGTTTCAAAATGAAAAAAAGCTGATGAAATGTTTAAAAAACTTATCTATTAATTTTTCTCACCTGACAAATGAATTCCCTCAGCAAGGACATATGGAGCATAAGTAAAGACTAACATCATGCCAAACTCAAGTGAAGGATTTTTTCTCAAATCAACATGCTTAAGGAGGAGGGCACTAACAAGAGCAAACAACACCCCAATACCAGCAGAGGCAAAGAACATCAACCAGAATCTATTGATTGCTGAGAGAATTGCTTCCCCTGTAGACATGTGGGGGTCATTAGAATCAAGCACAGCTGTTGTCAACACTATGGCCACAGCATCATTGAGTATGCTCTCTCCAAACACCAACATGTTAAGAACGGGGTCAACATCCAAAGCATGGAAAATAGCAACAGTTGCTACAGGGTCCACAGCTGATATCAGAGAGCCAAATGCAAATGACTCCACAAAACTAAGTTTGTATACTACCTGAGCCAAGCCCAATAAGTATATACCAGCTCCTATAACAAAAGCTGATATAGCTGTACCAACAATAGCAAACAATAAAATAGATCCAATATTTTGAAAAAAGTTGCCTTTGTGCAAATTATAACCTGATTCAAATATAATTGGTGGAAGGAGCACTAAGAAAAATGCTGTAGGAGAAAATGCCTCTTCTTTCCTCCAATTTGCAATGTTTTTAATAGACATTAAATTTATTATCATACCAATAAGGGCACCAAGGAATACAATTACCACACTTTCTGGAAGATAGGAGAAACCAGTTTGCAGCATGAGGTGGATCAATAGAATTCCTAGAGCCAAAATACACAACACGAAAAATATAGCCATGGAACTGTTGTGCTCATCTTCAGCTGAACTCTTTTCTGGTAGTGGCGCTGCATCCGAAGGGTTCACAGAAACATTAGGCGTCGCCGACGAAGATACATTCACTTGAGTTATTGAAAATAAAGAAGAATTGGACGATCCTATATCATAAACAGGATTTACATTTTCAGGCGGTGAACTCGGCGATGTGGATTCAGCTGTTTCAACATTATTATTTGCTACGCTGGAACTTGATACATTTTGGTCACTATTTCGTTTCGACCTTGACAACGTGTACAGAACATTCTCGTTATTACCATCGTAATTGTTAAATAAATTTGCCTTTGAAACTCCGTTGCTCTCCGTATGAACCTTGCGAACGTCATTTTCACTATCTTGAGTACTCAAACCATGTGAAAAATTTACCACAAAAATCAGCCCTATCCATAATACTTCCTTTTTAATAAATAACATGTTAAAAATTGAAATTTCGTTATGTTTTTTAATTAGAATCCTATAGTTTGCGTTATTACCAGACTGTCTCTGTCTTGTGTCTTGTCATTTGACAGCTGTCATCAACTATCACACAACAATGATTTTATAATAAAGAGGATGACGCACAAAAGTAGTTCTTTAAATCAAGTTATAGTTATGTTATGAGTATCGACGCGGAATTCTACATTTATGTATCTGTCTCACTTACACAGAGGTAACTTGTCACTTAATGAAAGAGACAAATAATCACTGCTTTGTTTCGAATATGGCAATATTTTGTTCACTAACCACACTGAAACCGCCCTTAGCCCAAAATGACGCCATTGTTGTTTCCTGCATGAAATGTCAAACTGTGGCGTTATCCGTCAATCGAAGTAAACAAACCTGCACAATCAAAAAAATTTCGAATTATTAATTGTTAATCTCGTTTGTTAAGTTTGTTAAGTTTGCTTATTAGTTTAATTGTTAAGTTTTGAAATGCCTCAGTGTTGTGTTAAAGGATGCAAGTCGAGTTCAAGCAAATAGGACCCCAACAATTCTTTGCATAGGTTAGTAACTGTTTTTACGACATAATAACAAATATGTCTCTAAATTTACATTTTGGGTTTGTTTTTATCATTTATAATTGCATATGGATCTTGTTGATTAAGTCTTAGAGTCTTCTAGGCGTTATTTATACAAGTAGTATGAATGACAATCGTATTGTTTGTTTACACACAAGTTTAGGGATGAGTGGTTTCGATACGAAATTATTCATATCGATATTATCATTTTTAAATATTTTGTTCATTTTTCAAAAAACGATATATATACAGGGTATATCAAGACCGCGACCGAAAACGAAGCCAGGTGGTAGTTTTAGTGACTTCAGACACAATGCAAGTAAAAATTTTGCAAAAAAAATCGACAATTTTTTTTTAGTAATTTTTTACTTATCGTCGTATTTGGGTGATAAATACATAGTTTTCCTAAAATAATGATGCAGACCTTTTTATTTTTCAACACTCAATGGTACGTAAGGGTTTAAATTATTATTTTCGCAAGAACTAGGATTTTACCACCCAAACAAGATGATATTTAAAAAGTTCTAAAAAAATGTCTGTCGCTGTTTTGGTGAAATTTTTATTTGCGTCGTGTCTGTAACCACTAAAACTACCACCTGGCTTCGTTTTCGGTCGCGGTCTTGAGATACCCTGTATATTCAGAACGACAAACAAAGTGAAATTAAAAATATTTTTTGATTACCTATATATTATAATATTTTTTAGAACGAACCCGCGGCCTCTCGTTTCACAGCCGGCGTCTAACCTACTGCGCCACGGAAGCTGTCTTATACACGCAAACGAAGTCGCAAGCAAATTCTAGATATTAATAAAGTTGTATTTTATCAGGTAAAACTTACCCAAGAAATAAATCATATCATGAAAAAAATGACTAACCATCGACCTATTTTTATTGGATTTAATTTTTAATGACTTTACTGTCAAATCCTAAAATCCCCTGTTTATACTCAATTGACATGTAAAGCGAAAATTAAAAATGTACAAGTTTATACACTGATATTTGTGTAAATACAAAGGTTTTCAGTCGGTATCTATGCCACTGATGATGCATCGATTTCGATAGAAAATTTGGTACTAACGTATCACTATTTTTAGGGGCGGAGCCGCCGCCATGTTTGTATACCAAAGTGACCCGTGTCACGTGACCTTATGCTCTATCCTCTTTATTCTATAATCATTGGTTTGCACTAGACCTGAGTCGATCGATCATTCGTCGTGACCCGGGTCGATCATGACCCACTCGTATGGTGATAGAGTTAAAATGATTCGATCATTTCAATCATGTGTGTCGCAACGCGCAATTTGTTTGTATGCCCGAAAAACGGGTACCTACTGAACAGTTGATGGCTAGATTAACGATATTGATAACAATACTATTCATTTTCTTATTGCTTTACTTGAAACTTACCTATTTTTTTTTTATTTCATGTAAGCATGATAATTAAGAATTTTCCGATTAAGAATCAAAACAACGAGAGAAAGAGTGAGATGAGGTGAATTTATGTCCGATGTTGTATATAAACGAAAGAGATAGAAGATGTTTTGTTTAATACGTCGTTGTGCGATCGAATGCACAACTCGATTGTTTGTTTGAGCAAGCAATTAGTTACGGTACGTGCATTGAAATAGAGTCCAAATTGGTTTAGTTTGTCACTTGATAATCGGATGAAATAAGATCGAATCTTTTCTAGAACCATGATTCGATTACTCGTGTTTAAGTTGCGATCGAATCATAAAGATTCGATCAATCACGATCGACACAGGTCTAGTTTGCACCGACCACAGAGTACATTATATAGCACCGACCGAAGCCGCACACTGAACCGCCAGAAGTTAATAATTTTGACGATGTATAAAGTATGAGTATATAAACAGAAATGTAGTTGCTCCAAATCATGTCATTTTAGCCCATAGTTTTAACCTTTATTTATCGTAAATAAAATAATGTATTACAATACAAACTCAGATGAACATACATAAAATTGAAAGGGATGGCATGAGGTAAAAAATCTGACATCCTCATGCTCCAATAAATAAGGAACAGTGTTCCACAAACAACAAAATAAATGGTGGACACAGTTTGACAAAACCAGAACGTACCATTGTCAGTTGCGTAAACTTCGGATCTCTCTTTTTCTCTTATTAAAAGCAATGTCTGCTTGCGCTCGTTGACAAAGTGAACGCGCATTCTTTGTGATTTTTTATTCGATCGCCTTACTTGTTATATCTTGCACAGTCGCACCGGACGAAGAATTTTGTAGTTTTAGTTCATACAATTAAAATGGATTCAACCTTACGTGAACAAGTTATGATAAATCAATTCGTATTAGCCGCAGGTTGTGCTCAGGAACAAGCTAAGCAATTACTACAAGCTGCTCATTGGCAATTTGAGGTAAATTTCATAATTTATGTAAACAAACAGTAGGTAATCATGAAATGGCTGCTATTTTGTTTTACAAATAGCCTTCAAACGGTGTCACACAACAATCATTGAATTTAATCGTGATAACATTCTGAAATTAACCTATTTCCTGAATGGAATTATGTAAAAGCGCACCTCTATGGTAAATAGTGTTATTTACTTGGCTTTAATGAGTGATTACGTTACAGGAGATGGCAATGTATTGACATGTTGGTATAGGTGGAATAATACGCAATAAGCAAACATACACAGCAAGTTGAATAGATTATGAATATCATTATACATTGCACACTACAACAAGTTGGTGTGCGTGCGTGTGCCACATTATAAACAATCTATTTTTATTATCTTCTCAATGCAAAATTATCTTTATTTACATCCATCTGTATGAATATATGTAATCATGTGATTTTAAGTCAGATTGGAAAATTGATTCCTAAAAACTGGATCACATTGTTATCATTAGCATAAGGTTTATAACTTAAAAGCCTGTCAAATGCTCATGTAGTAGTACATAATAAAAACTTATAATACAATATTTAAAAAAATCATAATTGCAGTAACTAGAAGTACTGTTGAGTAGGACATGACTTGAAAAAGAGTTTGTAAGAGTAGCCTCATTTTTGTACTGAGCCAGTACAATGTCCCACTTCAATTGAAGCAAGGCGTACTGACGCTTGTCAATACGTTAGATAGTTTGAAGGTATTAGTACAAATATTAGTACTGTCTGACACAGTGCTTCTCCGTCATATAAAATATTCCTCTCTCCCTCGTTTGAAGCACGATCATGTAAATGACGTAGTACCGGGACACAAAATATGAAGTAGTACACTTTAAAAAGTTGAGTCGCTCTTACATTTTGACGTCATGTCCGGGACAAATGTACTACCTCTTGTATGTCCTACTCAACACTAACTAGAAGTGACATAGTGTAGTTAATAATAGAAAAATTATACAAATATTTTATTATGGAATATATATGATAATTCACATATTTTAGAAACAAGTTAACTGTTTTAATAAGCCTACATAATTTAAAATGTCATAATTCACATTGTATTAAAGTTATTAATAACTACACCAATAAAATAGTAAAACCTATAAATGTATAGTTATTACTAGATAAAACACTGGCCTCTCATTAAGTGAAACTTGTACACAACAATTGTAATATCAACTCTAGTTGAAATATAATCATTATTTGAGGAAAGGAAAATATTAAATCACTAACCTACATTATTTTATTGTAATTTGATACCTTGATCTTATTATGTTAAAAAACGAATAAA
Organism: Deilephila elpenor; assembly: GCA_949752805.1. Lineage (NCBI taxonomy): Eukaryota > Metazoa > Arthropoda > Insecta > Lepidoptera > Sphingidae > Deilephila > Deilephila elpenor. Next base: position 6,508,349 of record OX457107.1, on the reverse strand, counting down.
CTTGTTTTAAATTTGATTAATATGTTATGGACACATTTTTTTGTGTCTGTCATAGTTAGCCTACTTTAAAAACACATTTAAAACTCAATTGAAAAAACTGGGGTTAGAAATAGTCTTTTATTTTCAGACTGCACTATCAATATTTTTCCAAGAGGTTGCCATACCTGCTGGAGCAAATGGCATAGCAGCACCCCAATATAGACAGGTAAATTTGAATTCTAGTGTTACACATATCCAGCTCAGACTATTATGATTACAATCTATTAAGTTATTTATTATCTAATAGCTTTTCAAACTCTCATTGATATTACAAATCTTTGCTTTAAGCTAAGGAAGAAATAGTGTTAACTGATAAGTGGATAGCTATTATTAGTTTTGTTTCAGCTATTAATTGACTAATTTACATTCTATGTTTCACCCAAATATGGTTATATGTTATAATTTGAAATGACATTTATTTTGAAACTAAGAAAACAATATTACTACTCTAAGCTTTTCTTTTTTATTACTTAGTAGATTTTATTTGCCACTCCATTTGTATGGTTTACTTTATTAATAATAGCTGAACTGCACAACTTTGTCAGTCACATAAGAGAGAGAGGGTAAGAATAAGTGGGACATAGGTCTATATTACAATTCTAAAGATGTTGAAACTTTCTTTGTTTTATCCACAAACCACTTAACTAAATTTGGTACTGTATGCTAATTTGGGTGCTATTCTATATATCTATATCAGCCCATATACGTCCCACTGCAGGGCACGGGCCTACTCTACAATCGAGAGAATCGATTGAGAGTGGTTAGGCCATATAGTCCACCACGCTGGCCTAGTGCGGGTTGGCGGACTTACATACCGTAGAAATTCTTTAAAATCGCTTCGGTATGCAGGTTTCCTCACGATGTTTTCCTTCACCGTTAAAGTGCGTGGTGATTGACTATCAATACACACATAACTCCGAAAAGTCAGAGGTGTGCCCTGGGATTTGAACCCGCGACCACCGTGAACATGTAGGCAGCCGCGTCTGGTCCGTTTACCAACAGGCCACCACGCACTCATTGGCTTTATTCATTACTATAGACTAATTTATTTTAATGTCAAGGATTTAATTAAATATGTAGAATACACAACAAAACTGAATAATAACAGTTTTTACTAGATATTAGGTATGCGGTAAAAATACCTATTAGGTATAATAGTCTATTAAATATTTTAATTATTATGATTTTTAATATAATTTGGATATTTTTCAGCAATTAATGACACCATGCAATACTCCAGCCACACCACCAAATTTTCCTGACGCTCTAGCAGCGTTTTCACGTCTGTCTACAACGGGCAGTCCAAATAACACAAGTGGGCCATGTGGCAGTGGCACTGCTCCTCCGGTGTCTCCTCTCGCAACACATCCTCCACCTCCGCCGCCGCCTCATGTTCAGATGAATATTTTCCCAAGCTCTCCAAACTCACAGACAAATTATACACCAATTTCCTGCTCAACTGCAGTAAGTAGTGTTTTTGTAAAATAAAATAGTCATGGAATATTTTACATGTGTATATATGGTAGTAACAAAATCTGACTCATGTTTTATATCAAAGAAATTAACATTTAAAATATTGATAATTATTGTGACATTACTTACAGTTGTAAAATGATTTTGTGTCTTACCAAAATAAATTTTGTCATAGTTTTTCACTTTAATACTAAGCATGTAAATCATCCATTAACAAGTATGACTACTGTCAACAACTACTGCTTTTATTTGAATATCTAATATTTTCTTCAGCCAAAGGAATTTGCTGTTTATTTTTAAGACTTCTAAGAAACAATTAAATTCATTTGCAGTCTCATAATTAATAATGTTTTTATTTCAGATGTGCAGTGAACATATGCCAAGATAAATGGAAATACTTAGGCTAGGAGCATCTATAATTTATTTTTCTAATGGTGCGCAATGTGAGCTGTGGAATTGTGTATGAAATGTATGTATATTACTTTAGGAACACCCTACTGCAGCATTGATATGCTGGACAATATTTAGGGTGCTGTATTGTAGTCAATCATGTTAATTATTATAAAACATTGTATCTATTTACATACAGTGATTTCAGATAGTGCACAAAAAATATTATGAAATGTGTTAGTTTTTGGTAATTAATATTGTGATTGTAAAGGAAATAATGAAAGCAATGGAATCATAAATAATAATCATGACTATGTGCAGAGTGGAAAGTTGACATTGGAACAGCTTTAACATTTACATTATTAGATTTTGGTTCAATATTGGTTTTAAATTTTTAAATTAGTTTAAGATTTTTGCTGAGATCGGCAAATGTGCTGAGATTCAGTATTGTGGACTTGAACATCTCTTGTTAGAGCTAGCATCCTAGCAATACTCCACACTGCATATCTGTATAAAGCCATGTTGATATTACATGTTACTTTTATTTTATAGTGTTATTTCATATGGTCTTACTTTTATAAGACACTGCTTTTTGACAGTCGCCAATAAAACTGTATAACGCATTATTAAGCATTTTCTGTATACTAATTAGACATACTTCATAAAAGACAAGGTAGGGTTCTTGATTAAGTTATTACCACATAAATAATTTGCACTTGTAGAATACATCAACTGTTATACATTGGTATTTTATATAAATAATGCAGACTGCATTAGCATTCGAAATTAAACTACTCACATCTACTGTTTAAAATATTCTTATATGTATCTGAGGGTGTATGAAGTGGGTATTTATAAAAAACAAATCTTCCTAACTCTTCCCAGATTATAGTTGCTGTTGTTTAAGGTATATAATTCTATTCTATGGTTAATATATCATTTCAGATGGACATAGTGTTCACAATATTGGGCTACAATAATCAATAAAATAAATATAGATTAGAATATACAAGTGGTTTAGTCAATTTAAGTTTTAGTTATTTTAATGGTAAATTATTTCAAATATGTACCACTTGTTTACATTAATGAATATATCACATGATATAATGTTATCATCCTGCATAGACCACTGATACAACAGATATTGTAGCTATTGGCTACATCAATGAATTTAGCTTTTGCAACAAATATAATCTAGTGTATCAGTTATAATAATATAACCATAATATTTAATATTGACATTTATGAAGAAAATTACTTTAAACAGATGTAAGAAACTATTATTGTTGTTTCTTAGATGAGAATGGTGACAATCTAAAACCAGTGTCTTTATTTTCCTTTTATATAGGGCCAAGAAATATTTTTGGTAATATGACAATTTTATATGATAGCAATTTAAGAAGTATATAATAAATAAAATGATTTCTTTGAAAATATATTAAAGACATCCTTAAAACTGTATGGTTCATGACAGTTGTAAGTTATTACGGTCCTATATCTAAACATTTCATATAGAAATTCTGCTTGCATGTTGTCCTTTAGTGAAATTATAAACTAAATTATTACTTATTTAAATAACTAAATAGCCACATTATTAATAACATATTATTCGTAATTGTATATAGGATTTTTTTTTTTTCAGTTTAACAAAATTTGTTAATTTCTACATGGTTACAAATATTACAATAACTTATGAATCTGTACAGTAAAATAAATTCAAAACAATAAATTGTTTTTTACTGTGCAAAATGCAGAAATAATGTTTTACCACGATAGGTTATTTTCAGGAAAAAATATCTTTTTCGAATTCTACATCGTCTTTGAATTCCTCAGCAGCTTCCTTATGAACAGGTATGTCACAGTTGGGAAATATTTGTTGAAAATTAGATCCAGTCTCATCGTTGCTCGGTACTGGACTTAAAATATTCGAATGTTTGCTTCTTTTGAATATTAACTGCAGTAGGAAACAAAATATGTAAGTAAAGTAAGTATTCTGTCAAAGTTAAACTAGGTACTTAACAATTATCCCAAACTACATATTATGAACATGAATATCAATTCATTACCTTGTAAAAACGAGGCCTTTCATAAATCCATAACAATAAAATAGACGTAACGACAACAGTGAGACTAAACAGTAAATAATTAGTGAAGTAGGTGTATGCATCGTGGAATATTCCATACCAACAATTTATCGTAATACTTGGCATATTTGTTATATAATTTTAACCGTAAATATATTTGAAAGATAGTTTTTATTTTATTTACTACTTGTGACTAGCGCCTGTCAAATAATTTGCTTTGACGTAACCTAGATAACCTACTAGGGAGTGACAAAACTATACGTAATCAACAAGGAGTATGCGGCCCGCATGAGACAATCTGTGCATGAGACGTATTTACTGGAAAAGATCCGAGGCATAGGTGTTTTTCGATATTAGGTGGCACTTGTTCCAAGATTCGCAATACCTACTAACAGCCGATGCCAACAATCAATCAAAAATTTTAGATTGAAGTCAATCCGGATTGGTTTCTACTTTTCGATTGGTCGAATATCTTGTTGCCAATAAACAAAACAGGCGACAGTCGATTGCCTCTGTTGATAGATTGAAAACAATCGGTTCCCTCTTGACAATTTAGTTTGACGCAGAATATTTCATTGCATATTAATGCACTTTCAGCATTACGTAAATAAATAATTTGTGAAAAATAAAAATTAACGTTAGAAATAATAATAATTGCAATAAAAACAATTCAATTTGTCCCAATTATATAGATTTTTACAGAATTGTTGTGTTTCTGGCCACTGAAAAATAATATATCCAGTAAACAATGACTTATCACTTGTCATTCTAATAGAAATATTGTGGAGAAAATTGCGAAATGTGATTGAACATTTCCGTGGAAAGTGATCACTGCCGCCCATGAACATCCACTACGATTGAATCATGGCTGTGTTTCCGGCCCATCAAATCGGGAGGAGAGCGAGAAGGCCATAGCCTGCCCATTCATACTGAGTCATGGCTGATAGCAGCGTGGCTCTACAACTTCCCATGATCAAAATTTGATTCCCTTTTCTATTATTTTTATTCTTTCTATTATTATTGTAAATTGTGAGTAATAAAGAATATTTCATTATAAATGTTTTTTTTCACAAACACACTGAACATATCATAACAGAATTCATATTTATCAAAGTAAAACAAAAAGTATCAATTCGTTCAAGATAAAATATACACAATAATACAATAATTTAGATCTAACTGAAGAAATCGTTAATCAATGTTGTGTCATCTTCATCTACATTCGTTTCTACTTTCTAGTTTCATTGCTGTTGGCAAATCTGCATGAATAATCCGTGGAAATTCTCGGATTGCAATATTGGATTGTTTTGAACAATCCATCCAAACGTCAACACTGATAATTGTTTATTGGCAAGCCTAAACTGTCATTTTCATACAGAGGACAATCCACAAGCAGGGATTGGCCCTCCCAAAAGTAGATTGATATTTTAGATAGTTTTTTCCCTACTGAGATTGATTATTGGCAAGCTATAATCAGAAAAAAGATTGAGCTGTCAATGTCAAACAGCAAATTTTGGATTGGGATTGATTGTTGGCATCGGCTGTTAGTCCACCTAGTATTACGTTACGTGATACGAGTATTTAATACACGTCCGCGTCGGTAAATGCGTTGTCCTACTCGCTCATACGGCGGAAGAACCGTGTGAGACCAAGATGGCCGACAGCAAAGTTCTCGGTGAATTTCCGAATTTGAAGTGTTACGATTGAGCACCTTCACTTCCACAAAGTTGTATGTGCCTAAATTTCATTTATTTACACATCCGCACATCACACACATTAATCATAAAAAAGCACCATACAGTCGAATTGAGAACCTCCTCCTTTTTTTGAAGTCGGTTAAAAATATAGAAACTACATGAATAATATGTCAAACTTCAAAGCAATGGCAATGGCCAATGGGGTATTTTACTATAAGAAAGAAAAAATCTAAAAACTATAAATGTATATAGTAGAGCATTAAGCAATAAGTAATTATGTTAATTTCAGTTTATATTTCCAAGGAATAAATTTTATGATGCGTTTTGAAAATTTCAATTTTTTTATCTGTCCTAAAAAGATGTGAAACGGCTGCCGCCATGATGGATAACGATTCTACGTCGTGCAATGATTATAGAATAAAGAAAATTATAGAATAGAATATTTATTCTTTAATCATTGGTCAGGTGTCGATGTGTTGACAGATGAGTTTTGACAATGGAAAACAATTGAAAAACAAGCTACGTCATCAAAATTTTGACAGCAGGCCCGAAACTCTTGGACACCTGAAGTATAGCTACCGGCACGAATCTTGAGCGCTGGCCGTTACTTGCGCAGATGTCGATTTTTGGGTCTCTTTAGAGGTAGATGAAGAAGGCGGGCGGGGGCATTATCGCATCGGCCAGTGATTGGTTCACTACGCAACGCCATATTGTTGTTATGCCTAATTCATTCATTCACCAACGACAGAAAACATACAAAAACTTATAACACTAAAATTATGGACAGTGTGTTCTATCCTTATAGGTGTATACAACATTCATTATAACTAGCGTTGGAAACATTAAATTTAATGAATACAATTTACTTAAAACTAAACAAATTGAAAATAAACAATATTGAAGTGGACAATGATCAGGTACAATTAAGACATTGCGTTTGTTCAATTCATTCATTTATTTTGTCCTTAAGTTCACGATGCGCAAAGCTATCCCCTAGTACTAAGTAATCTGTGCTATCCCCACTCTGTCGCCGAGCGCTCAAGATCCGTGCCGGCGGTTATAATAATAAGCGACAGTTGCACACATTGAAACTTTTATGTAAACAGTTCTAACACTATTCTTCCCGTGCATTATTTTTTCACCAAAATATTAAAATAAACGACGGTTTCGTTAAAGCAGACAGTACGAATCTACCCAGAATAATCAATAAATACAATAAGGGTCGCAAGATTCTTTGTATTCAATAGGACTATGTACATGTGACTGTTAAAAAAAAAAATCCGGACTTTGTATCCATAACTTATTTGGTGTTTTTATACTAGTATTTCGACATCCAGGAACAACACACCAATGATAATTAGAGGAACTCATGGTGATCTAAGTAATCTGTGGTGACGAGTGAATTAATGCAATATACATGAGTTCACAGATTACTTAGATCACTCTTGTCACTGAGTACCACAGTACAGCGTTGTTGTTATCACAGGTTGTTTACTGGTTGAGTGACGTATGATTTTAAAGGAACATGGCGCCTAGCGTTTTCATATATTTGCGCGCATAAATTTAAAATTTAAATTTTAAATGGATTTTTATAGGACTTGCCGAGCGAATAAAAATTTGATATTTTTTTAAATTTTCTTGTTTGTCTTAATCTTAGGAACAACTTAAAAGACTTTTTGAAAATGGGTGGAATACCCCATTAAACGCTCTCGATTATGGAGTACCGAATCGAAGTATCAAGTTCAATATTGAAGTCTAGATACAGAATCTCTAAAGTAAGCAAAGACGCGGTACGCATTTCGAATCCGATATTCGATACTGCACGTACTGTGTAGTATTTGATACTAGGTGGAACAGATATCTGGATCGCGTATTTTTACGGACTAGGAACATGTACCTACACCTAGAATCAGTTTTACCTAGTCCAACCCATCCCTACATATCCCGATATGCGGGTTATAATTATTCATCTAATCTAATCCTATTGGCGGGTGCCGAAATTTGAGACTACAAATAAAATTTAAAAATTATCTATTTAACTCACTGAGCTATGTTTTTTAATATGAACAACACATTAATACTCTTAGTCTGATAGAATTAACATGTCTAATATATTAAAATGTGAAGAGAAAAAAACTGTTCATAACAGTTCATAATATTTTGACAACATGGCATCAGCGCATTTGGACATTGATTTGGACGCCTAAGTGCGAGTGTGTCAAAACAAAAACTTCAGCAAAGCATACGAGAAAATGAGCTAAATTAGAAGTATAGTTTTCCCTATAGTCTTTGCCTCTTTTCTTTCTTTCTTCATTTAAATTTTAAGGAATAGATAGGTATAATGATACTAGTGTTAGAAGTTAGGTAGATAGGCATAAAATTAATTCGGTAATTGAGAGAGTGAACCTATCTTGACAGCCATCGATCAATTATACACTAGATACACAGTTCCTTGTAAATGTTCTTTTAAAAAGTGGCACCGATGCATTGAAACAAAAAACTGAACAAAAATATCACAAATTAACACAAATGTCACCTTATTCCTGGGGCCATAAAGTCCCTTTTTGAATGAGACGTCCTCGAAAGTAATAAAATTTTATGACTAGTTGGACAGCGGAATAAAGGCGCAATGGAGTCGAATTGTTACATATTTTTTCTATGAATTAACATGAACATAATAATCTACAATATAATAGGTAAAGTTATAACCTATTATATTGTAATGATGAAATATGATATTTAAAACGTGATTATTTTGTATAAATGATAAATAGAAAAAAATAATAAAATAATATTTTTGTTTTGTTTTCTGTTTCTGTATGTTATTTTTATGTGTACACTAAAGATTTAAATAAATAAATAAAGTTAAGTTTATTTTTCTTTTACATTATGTTAAATGTTGTACGAATATGGCAAAATCATGAACAAATGCAACAAAAATCGTAGACACAACTATTTTTTTTATATTTACTTCACAACGTCTCCATTTATTTATTTATTTATTTAAAACTTTATTGTACACCAGTGATATACAAATTACAAGTTAGAAAAGAGAAAAACAAAAAACGTACAAAAGGCGGTCTTATCGCTCAAGGCGATCTCTTACAGACAACCAACCATATTTAATATATTTTAACATAGTCTGTACATAATATAATCAATTCTGTAATCTGTAATAAATATTTCTGATGTTAATTTTTAATATATAATAAGTTCAAATTATTAAATATAAGTAACTAAAAAATACAAAATAAAACCACTCCATGTATATTCTGTTCCAAATCATGATTCATGACGCTACTCATCCTTGTCTATTTAAGCGTGTCGAAAGAGACAACTGCGAAGCAGCGCTTGTTGATTTTAGGTTGCTAAATTAATTTATATTTATTTATTTATTTATTTATATACACTTTATTGCACACACCCAAAAAAATACAAATAAAAAGAAAATCACATACATAAAAAGTACAATTGGCGGTCTTATCGCTCAAAGGCAATATCTTACAGACAACCATGGGATGGATTTTTGAAATGGATTAACAGAGGGCAGTTTAAAGTGTAAGAGATAGAATTAACACTGAATAATAAATCAAATACAAATAATCTAATAGCTACAAGTAATAAAATAAAGTAAAGTAGTATATATGTTACCGGAAATGTATGAAGTCTAGGAATTGTATACATTTCCTAGGAAATGTATACAATTCCGAAGCTATTTAGGAAATGTATAAAATATTCTTTCAATAATTATTTTATACATACATATCCTAGGAAATGTATACATTTCCTAGGCATTGTATAAAATTCCAATATCGTATTAGGAAATGTATAAGAATAATGGTTTCTGTTATAAAACACGTTGAAATAAAACTACTTTATACGGATTTTATCGCGATTTGGTTTAGTCCGCCCCGTGACCACAAAAGCTGTAAAGTAATCGAAACGTCGGGAAGTTAAAAAATGTAAAAATTAAACCAAATCGCGATAAAATCCGTATAAAATAGTTTTATTTCAATGTGTTACATTTGTGTAAATCTAAGAAACCATTATAAAACACGTTGTTCAAATGAGAGTAATATTTTTTATCACAGGTAACAATCATAGCGTTAAGTTCAACATATAATACTCGTATCTTCATATTACCTATGTTACTATTTAAAAATAACCCTTCCGGTGTCCAAGAAGCTCATTTCGGGCTCCCTGTCAAGATTTATGTGACATTCTCCATTGTTCTCCAATGGTAGGTAGGTAGGTAGGTTAGGTTAGGTTAGTTTAGGTTAATTGATATCTTAAATATCTTACATTTCCGATTACTATTTAGGAATGTAATTTATTTTACACATTTCCGGGCGATTTTAGGAATTACATACATTTCCTAGGAATTGTATACAATGACGGATTACACACATTTCCGTTAACATATATATATATATAAAATAAAGCGTAAATACACATACACATAAATACAAAATACATACATACATACATACATATATATATAAATATAATATAGTACAAGTACATACAAGGAAAAGTTATCCTCATCAATGTGACAATTCAGGGAGAAAGGTAGTGATCCTTCACCAGCTTTTTGAAAGATGTTACAGATCGTGCCCGTCTCACCGCAACTGGTAGTGCGTTTCACAATCGGACAGCTTCCACGGTGAACGACTTATCCATAAAGGTGGTGGAGTGCACGGGCATGCTCAACTCCAGGCTCTCTGACGACCTAAGGGATCTTGTATGTGAGTCATGGAGAAATACAAATCGATCTTTAAGATAAGAGGGGGTGAGAGGATTAAACAATATGTTGTACAGAAGAGAAAGAATGTGAGCATTCCGACGAAGCCGTATGGGCAACCACTTGAGCTTAGTACGAAATACAGAAATATGATCATATTTGCGTAATCCAAATATGAATCTAATAATAAAGTTTTGAAGGCGCTCAAGTTTATTAAGTTGGTCCTCGGTGAGATCTGGATAGCTGACATCGGCATAATCAAGGATAGGGAGAAAATCTTCGTAGCAACCGGTAGAAGATTGTGTAGTCTTCGCAAGGACCTTGCTGAGGCGAACAACTTACGACTTAGTTCTTGAAGTTGCGGACCCCAGGTGAAGGACTTGTCCAGATATAGCCCCAGGTTTTTGACTTTATCACTAAATGTGACGATAGTACCATCACAGTAAATAGGTGGTAGCTTGTCCCTATCTAGTTTTAAAGTCATTCTGGGGCTGCCGATAACAATCACCTGTGTTTTAGTTGGATTCACTTTTAGTCCATGAGTCTTACTCCATTCACAGATGTGCTGGACGTCCCTATTGATGTGAGCAATCGCATCGTTGATCTTGCCCAAAGGTGCCCGAGTATAAATTTGTAAATCATCTGCGTTAAGGTGGTAGGAGGAGCGAAGATTATTAGAAATGGAATTTATAAAGACAGCAAAGAGTAAAGGAGATAGCACGCCGCCCTGTGGAACGCCAGCAGATAAAGAGCACCAGGAGGAATAACTATCCTCAACACAGATGCGTTGCCGGCGCCCATACAGGTAACTACGAAACCATTCAACAGCTGTTGGAGATATGTTAAGAAAACGTAGCATACAAAGCAATATATCAAAGTCAATGGTGTTGAAAGCGTTGCTGAAGTCCAGCAATGTTAAGACAGTCAGCTTGCCTTCCTCCATACCCGATCTTATGCCATCCGTAATATGAGTCAAGGTGGTGGTTGTGCTGTGACCAGGACGAAACCCTGATTGAAGAGGGTTTAGGAGATTATTTTTGGATAGGAAATCGCTCATTTGAGAGTGGATTAGGCGCTCAAGGACTTTGGAAAGGAAAGGGAGAATAGAGATAGGTCAGAATTTAGATAGTATAGAAGCATTTGACTTTTTCGGGATAGGGATAATATGTGCCTCTTTCCAGGCAGTCGGAAAAGTCCCAGTCGTGATGGAATGGTATTTAATTATTGGTACTCAATTTCACATATTGATTAAAGTAGGAAGCAAGTAAATTAATTTTACTTACCGAAAATACGAAATCCCATGAGTTTTAAGCTTTGTAAGCGCGTTGTTTTTGCACTTTTTTACGGAGCATTTAGGCATTGTCACAAGCAACGGTCGGCGCGCGACTGAAGGAGAAACAGTGCTTACTCGTGATTTAAGCACTCTTTTTCAGTACCATTTTTCACGCTCTCATGTTGTATCTAGTGTATATTGATCGATGTTGACAGCGCCCTCCTTCACTTTAAACGGCGATCGACGCACCGAAGCGCCGCGCCGCCCCGATGATAACAGTATGACGGTGCTCCGTTTATATACTCTATGTTATTTACCAACAAATAGGTATAAATACCGTTGGTAACCAAAAGTAACGGGCGTCCAAAAATAGGCGTAAGTGGGTCTCATCCACGTTTCCTATACGGAAGGAACAGCGATGGTTTTGCGCGGGGCGGTAATGCCGAATGCGGACGTAAATCGGGGCGCTTTTCGCCCTGGGATGTCCGGTACCGCCCACAATGCGTGTGACGGTTACCTAGGGGTTTTTAGTCAGTATGCTGGCGTAGATATTGTTGGGGATCCAGCTCGGTCACAACATCCGCATTCTTCCGAGCTGGAAGGCCAGCGACACTGACATATCCCTTTCGACCTCCCCCGGGTAACCAAAAGTTTATTAATGTAGTATCCGCCCAAAACTATTTTGAATGTAAATTAAAAGGTAGCGATAAACTACATGTTTTATTTTTCTTTTTTAAATCATTCTATCAATGTGAAATGTCGGCCAATAGGCAACCAGAAATACGTGGTCCGACGCGTCACGCGTAGACAGAGAATACTTGCCTACGGATCCGGCGCGGCACCCCATTTTTATCTACGTTTTTGAAGTACCAGGGCTCCCTCTTTATTAAATACACTCTAAGCTAGTAGCATAAAACATTTTGATACTGTATTTTTTTTTAAATAAGTAGGTACATTTAAGATAATAATTTTAATTTATTATTCTTAAATAAAGACAACTTACAATTAGATATCCTCTTATTTAAGATTTTGTTATACGTATAGATTTCCGATAATGTATCAAACAAAATACATACATACTTGGTAGAATTTTACCTGTCACTTGTTGCTGATAAAGTAGGTAGGTATATAATTTTATACAGGGGAATTCTTAATTATATAATCATTTCATAATATGACTTTGTACAAATGCAGACTTCATGTTGCACAGGTAATAACTTTCAAAATAAAGGTGGCTTACAAATATTTTATACAATTATTCCAGAATTTCTTACACAACAATCACCAATTTGAACAAAGAAAATTAACATGATGTAATTTTACAAATTATGCTCCTAAAATAATTTTGACTGATATACTAGTCCAGTTTTACTTATTTTTATTTAGTTAAATGTTTACCTTGAATAAACAAACATGCCAACATATTTAAAAATTATATACCCTGTGCAAAAAATACCCAGTGGCGGTATTAATTGCATTATCAAATTAATAATTAAACTCAAACAATGCACCAGTTTGAGTAAGCTCGACAGACAATGAAATAGCAAAATTGTCTTAAACAAAATATACACAATTTTATAAGTTGTGTGGAGCTATATAATTTTACAAGTATTTAAAGTTCTAATGAACAGAATATTTATGTAAGTATATTGTACATGTATAAACAGTTGTGTAACAAATTCCTTACAAATTATGTACTCTTCAAGGGCCACTGGGTATTTTCGGCACATTGCATATCGATTAGAAAATATATTAGAAATATATCAGCATAATACACCAGTAACATAAAAATTGGACCACATTAAACAATATACACACCAGACAAAAGAAAGAAAATTATGGGTTAAATATACATCATTTCTGCCATAGATGACATCTTTTTAGGTATGTGAACTAATGTTTCAAAATAACTTGCCAATTCATCAATGGTAACATCACAAGGAGGGTTAAGAGCCTGTTGAGAACAACTCCCTCCTTGGTTACTCTGTCTAGAGTCTTTGTTCTCTTTGGCTGTTGAAATATCATTTCTCCACCAGTGTGCATCATTACCAACATCTTTTTCTACAGATTTTGTTTCACTTGTGCCAGATGATATTTTTAATTGATTGCAATTTTGAACAAGAGTACATAAACTAAGAGTATCAGCATTAAAAATATTGTTATTCTGTATTTGTTGGTTCTCAGTTCCTAAAACAGCACTGCTGTTATCGCACTTCAGTATTCTTAACACTGGTTCTTTGAGAATTTTGTTTGTTCTTCTTTTACAAATGCCTAAATTTGTCTGTTTTCTTACTGTAGGGCAGCAACATTTATTTTGTATCAAATTTTTCTTATGATTATTTCTTGCAATAAGAACATGTTCAAGAGTGTTATCTAGACTTCTACTCTTATTTAACTTCAAAGGTTCTATTTCAAGTCTCCCCATCTCAAGTCCTAGCAGTATATCCTCTTTCACCATTGTAATTAGCTCTGAAAAATAAAAAATATGTCTGTTGACAATTGGTCACAGTTATGTACCAAAACATACAAATTATTTGCACAAAATGAGTTATTGATATCAGAAAGTGACACATGGCAACTCAGCATAAACTGCTAAGATTACTTTGTAAATTGTTTTTTTTAAATATAACAGAGTTAAAATAATGTGGACACACTGGGTAGATATTTGTTTACATTTAATTTCTTCACACATTGTATATTAGAGGAAAACTATCCAATCTACTAAAATATTACTGTTTTTATAATATTGTAAAGAATTGTAAATTAGGAAACCAACTTTCCTAAAAATAATTACCATGTTTGGGTGTAGATGCAGTAAGATAAGTGATAGTAATTTTTTTTTTATCAAAATAGAGATTTAGGAATTAATAAGTAAATGTGAAAACAGTACCTACCATAATGCATTTTAAGTGTGAAAAGGTTCTGGTTTCATTCTGAGTACACATGCAACACAGTAAGGTCATATCAATTTGGAAGTATCTTAAAAGTATGTTGTACCAAGGGTTCATAATTACTATGGAGATAGGACACTATGTAAGCGAATACCGTACTTAGTAAACAGTCTTCCTTCCGAGTCCGTTCCTCAGATTAATAAAAAGAAATCCACTATCAAACACATTGTAAAGTACCTCTTAACAACTATATAATTAGATACATGTTGTAAAATAAAAAATAGAACTCGCAGACAAACCAAGTACTTGGTTTTGCGGGCCTAATTTTAAACCTATTGTAATATTTTTTGAATTATAATATAAAAAAAAAAAAAAAGTAGTTAAATATGTTGTAAAAGTATTTTTTAAATTATAAAACAAAAATAAATTAAACTAATGTCATGTGTATTTGGCTAATATTCTGAAAATGTCATGTACTTTGTTGTTAATAAACAAAGTTTGTTATTCATAAACCATTCTTTAAATATGTTCATATTCACAAACTTAATATTTAATGACATCTCATTTCTTAACATCTTCATTTAGGCCAAAATACATTTCCACGCAATGTTTAATGTCAAAAAATATTTAATCTGGTCTTTCATAATACATTCAATTGTTGGAAAAAACATATACATAATCGTATATTAATATCTATTATAATATGTATCTGAATTCTGAAATAAGAAAACCAAAAAAGTGTAAAACTGACTTCACTGCTATACTTTGTATAATGTATTTCGTAAATGGAAACAATTGCGATGTATACATATTAGCCAGAATCAATTAACCTGTAAAAACAATTAATGTTACCTTACACAAATGTATAACGTGATGTATTTAAGATATCTTACCTTGTTTATTTATTGTGTTGAAACGCTTATATAATTTCTGCCATAAACAGAAGATTGCTTTAGCAATATTCCACAAAACGTTTTGTTTGCGTCAGTCATCTTATTTTGATTATACTTTGTCCTTTTTTATTTTTCCATTTATCAAAGAATGAGCAAAGGAATATGAGCTTACACAGCCTATGACAGTATTAATTTTAATCAATCACCTTACTTAATAATACTTTAAAAAACATTACTTTTTAAATTAACAGTTAACAGAGTTTAAAATAGATTCACGAGCCCTGTGCCTTCGAAAGGGAAGAAAAGTTAATTCTTTTGTTTAGGGATGTCAAGTATGGAAATATTATACCCACTAACATTGACTTCCCAGTTCCCACTAACAGCCGATGCCAACAATCAATCAAAAATTTTAGATTGAAGTTAATCCGGATTGGTTTCTACTTTTCGATTGGTCGAATATCTTGTTGCCAATAAACAAAACAGGCGACGCGACGCGACAGTCGATTGCCTCTGTTGATAGATTGAAAACAATCGGTTCCCTCTTGACAATTTAGTTTGACGCAGAATATTTCATTGCATTTTTATGCACTTTAAGCATTTTGTAAGTAAATAATTTGTGAAAAACAAAAATTAACGTTAGAAATAATAATAATTGCAATAAAAACAATTCAATTTGTCCCAATTATATAGATTTTTACAGAATTGTTGTGTTTCTGGCCACTGAAAAATAATATATCTCGAAACAATGACTTATCACTTGTCATTCTAATAGAAATATTATATGAGAATATTGTGGAGAAAATTGCGAAATGTGATTGAACATTTCCGTGGAAAGTGATCACTGCCGCCCATGAACATCCACTACGATTGAATCATGGCTGTGTTTCCGGCCCATCAAATCGGGAGGAGAGCGAGAAGGCCATAGCCTGCCCATTCATACTGAGTCATGGCTGATAGCAGCGTGGCTCTACAACTTCCCATGATCAAAATTTGATTCCCTTTTCTATTATTTTTATTCTTTCTATTATTATTGTAAATTGTGAGTAATAAAGAATATTTAATTATAAATGTTTTTTTCACAAACACACTGAACAATTAAATAAAAATACAACTATGAAATTAAGAAACATATCATAACAAAAATCATATTTATCAAAGTAAAACAAATAGTATCAATTCGTTCAAGATAAAATATACACAACAATACAATAATTTAGATATAACTGAAGAAATCGTTAATTAATATTGTGTCATCTTCATCTACATTCGTTTCTACTTTCTAATTTAATTGCTGTTGGCAAATCTGCATGAATAATCCGTGGAAATTCTCGGATTGCAATATTAGATTGTTTTGAACAATCCATCCAAACGTCAACACTGATAATTGTTTATTGGCAAGCCTAAACTGTCATTTTCATATGGCCGATGTTAATAAACGATCTTCGTTTCTATCTAAAGATCGATCGCGAAAATAAACCAATGGGCTCAAGATATTGCCGACACGCTCACATTTGATGTGTTCTGATTGGTCTATTTTCCGGATCGATCCTTAGATAGGGATTGGGATTGCTTATTAATTTTGTGTGATAGAGAGGACAATCCACAAGCAGGGATTGGCCCTCCCAAAAGTAGATTGATTTTTTAGATAGTTTTTTCCCTACTGAGATTGATTATTGGCAAGCTATAATCAGAAAAAAGATTGAGCTGTCAATGTCAAACAGCAAATTTTGGATTGGGATTGATTGTTGGCATCGGCTGTAAACCTCTCTTATTTGTATAGTGTTTTCCTAATAACAAGAATATGGACTAAGGTATTATTTTAATTAAAGCGGTATGTATGTACCTACTTAGTAAAATGTTTCCGCCATTCGATATATGTACATACCTGTGATTTTACTCTTAATATAAATAGTATCGACTGAATGAATCCACGTATTGCTTACGGGCACCTGTAATGGCTGCCATACACGCTACGGTCCATCGGAAAGGTCCACCTGTGCAGATATGCCTGCCCAGGTATACCGTAATGTGTGTGGGAATAGACCTGTGCAGTTTTTTGAGCCTGTGCAGGCGACCGGCGCAGAATCGAAAATCAATTCTTTCGATTGACACCGTACGGCGTACCTGTGCGTGTGTGCCTGTACTCCGGTCGTCTGCGCAGGTCGCGTCAGTTGTTTTCTAGCATGATCGATCAACGTCCCTTAAAACATTTACGAACCTTTATAATCAATGCTTATACCATTACATGACTTTAGCAACCCCCATACATACCTAGCAAGGCCTAGCAATGCCAGTGCGTCATCGTCCTCATTCGATGCCATCGCAAAAAGAACTGAAGACCGCTCCGGTACACCGTAACATTCCCATACACGGTACCGATGTTCGGTCTACCTGCGCAGGCATACCTGCACAGATGACCTCTCCGGTAGACCGTAGTGTGTATGGCTTACATAAGCAATACGTGGATTCATTCAGTATATTTCCTAGTCATTTTAGCAAACCTGTGATGCATTGCAGAGTGATAACATAATATGTCGATAACACTGTGCTTGATGTTTTTCGTGTAGTGCTGCATGGCGGTACAATTATCACAATATCGATATTTTCACAACAAATATAAATGACTTGGGACTGCAGCGAATTAACTGAGATGCCGATACCACTTTCGAATCCCAGACACACTACTGCGGCTTTTTTTAAGTTACATTGAAAGGTACGGCTGTTTAAGATGACTTTGTTAGTTTCAATGGAATTCTACGTCACATTAATTTTTACATTTTTGCAATTCTTAATCATCTCTATCATCAGGCACAAGTAACATAGTGCCAAACTGCATAAACGCGTGCATATACTTTTTGAATCCAATGCATATCAGCAACATGTTATGTCCCGTACCGTTTTATTTATATTCAATCACAATGCCGTCCTCGTTACTTCCTATCCCGTCCCATTTTATCCCGACCTGTTCAGTCTCATTCTTTCCCATGACTCAAGAGATGTAATACTGTCTAATTTTGTCCCATCGTATAGGTTTGAGTTTAAAAATTTAATAAATATATTTGAATTCCGTTGTCATCCCACGGCAACACTACATTTTTTCGGGGTAGAAAGTAGCCTATATATTAATCTAGGGTGTCAGCAATCTCCATACAAAATTTAATGGAAATCCGTATAGCCGTTTCTGATACATACATACATACATACATACATAAACTCACGCCTTTATCCCCGAAGGGGTAGGCAGATGTAGGGTAGGCAGAGGCGCCACCAGGACCCCCACATTTCGCCTTGTATGTTCCGTCCCACGATGTGATAGGGGGCGAGCCTATCGCCATATCGGGCACAAATTCCTGACTCCGGGCTGATAATGAATAGAAAAATCCAATATCACTTTGCCCGACCCGGGACTTGAACCCGAGACCTCAGCTTTGTAAGCGTACCGTAATACAAATACGCCACCGAGGCAGTCATCATTTGATATCAGCTGGTGAATACGTGACGAGAGCGTTACGAAAAGTGTGATCGGGTGAGGTGAACGGAAGTTGAAACGCAGGTATAAGTTAGTGAAGATAGAAAGAGAGAGAGAGAGTTACGTTTCGTTTATTACTATAGGGGCAAGAGAAAGAGGTTCGAACACACATTTTTCTAGTTATCGGTCCGATTCCTCTCAAATTCGATATCTAAGGGACCCTTCGCCCTGGCAAATTGATGGTCACAATTGAAAATGATGGCCGCGATGTTGAACTTTTTAGCTATCGGTCCGATTGCTCTCAAATTCCTTAAGTCCTATTTATGAATATTTTTGTCTCTTTTTGGTGCCGCTTTTTCAAAATCTATATTTATCTCATCCTCTAGTAGGCTACTTTCCTGAAGTTTTATTTTTAGGCGGTGTGTAAATTGCACACACACGCATATTTTAATACTAAAGCCCGCTGCCCACGACGCTTGCTTCGCTGCAGGATAGCTTGCTAGAATTTGCTGCTGGGTTCAAAGTTGGCTGTGGCGCTGGGTGCAATGATGACTCTCTTGATATGTTGGCTTCACACGGTGCTTGCCACTACTCGCTGCTAGGCGTGCCTGCGAAGCGACGTCGCCATTAAAGACACGAGTATTCCTAATCTCTACAGTACCATGGACGCTCAAGTACAACAAACTATTGCAGCTGAGATAATTCGACGTAGAAAAGCTATTATTGTGGCAGCTGCAGTTATTGCTTTTAAACAGAAACGAGAGCTTGAACAACGAAAACATCGTTTATGGAGTCGCGAGTGGCTGTTACGGCGTGATACAGGACAGAATGTTCTAAACATGGTATTTAGTGAGCTCGGGTATGTATATATAACATTTCGACTTTATTTGTTACTATAATAAACCCCAAACACGCAAGCAAGCTATCACGAAAAATAGCACGCGTTCGATCACTGAAATCCAGCACGCGACCACGTTTCAGAGACAGCAGTGACGTCACTTTCTCGCAGCGCTGCCAGCAGAGCAGCCATCGGCGAACCCCGCAAGCAATCTAACTGCAAAACAAGCGTCGTGGGCAACGGGCTTTAAAGTGATGGGATGGGGCTGGATTACATGCCTTGAATGAGAATCAGACGGTATGGGCGGGATATAACGGGACAGGATGGGAAGTTCTAAAAAAACAAAACCGTGTGGTGTCGTGGGACACCGGATAGGAACGATGTTCCTTATTATAAAAATATTAATTTTAAGTTCTATTCGAGGTATAAAGAAAATAGTTATTCTGGTATACATTTTTATTATGATTTTTTATTGATAAAAATAAAATAAAAATAACAGTCAACACGTAGACTATACATTAGACGCTGTAAAACCATCATACAAAGACTATACACAAATAATAAAAAACCCAACGAATTGATAACCTCCTCTGAAGTTGGTTAAAAACAAAAAATAATAAGCAAAGAATTAAAAACAAAAAATAAGTTCCTAAATTTAGAATGTCAAACTCATCCGAGGAATAAATGAGAGAGAGAGAGAGAGAGAGAGAGAGAGAGAGACAGACAGACAGAGAAACACGCGCACGCCGCACGGCTTACAACTATAGCAAAAAGTGTCGTTACAACTTTTGGTCTTAATTTTTTCCATCCAGCCTTCTTTCGCAACACGTGATAAGGAACTACATTCCAATAGAATTAAACACGCAAACATAGTTTGCCAGCAGAAGCTAATAATGCAAAAAAAAAAAAAAATGTGTGTGTGTATTAGTGTACACACGTAAGAAGTGAAACTTCTTTATGACATCATTTTTCGCAAAATGATCTACTATTTACAAATTTACAGAATTGGTAAAATAAAGCTAAATTAAATAAAGTTTAAGTTTAGGAGGGGGGAAATTTTTGAGGGAATTTGGGATTTCTATCGGGGCCAATTTGTAGCCCTCACCGAGACGGTTCCGAGGATACCAAGCTCGGTGGGTCCACGACCTTTATTGGCCGAGATAGGTTTAGGGGGGGTGAAGTAAAAATTTTAGGTGGGGGCAGGGGCGGGGGGGGGGGGTTAGGTTTCGTGGGGGGGCTATTGGGCACCTTAAAATATTTTTGGGTGGGGAAAGTTGTGGAGGGGGAATTCGGGAATTCTGTTGGGGCAGGATTGTAGGCCTCACCGAGCCGGTTCTAATGAACCCAGGGTCGATGGGTCTACGATGGATATTGGCGGAGATAGGAATAGGGGGGGTGAGGTAAACATTTTAGGTGGGGGTAGGGGCGGGGGGGGGGTTAGGTTTCGTGGGGAGGCTATTGGGCACCTTAAAATATTTTTGAGTGGGGAAAGTTGTGAGGGGGTATTCGGGAATTCTGTTGGGGCAGGATTGTAGCCCTCACCGAGCCGGTTCCAATGAACCCAAGGTCGGTGGGTCTACGATGGATAATGCCGGAGATATGAGTAGGGGGGGTGAGGTAAAATTTTTAGGGTGGGGGTAAGCGGGGGGGGGAGGTTTCGTGGGGAGGCTATTGGGCACTGTTTTGGATTTAGGGTAGGGGAAGGCCAGAGGGGGGGTAAGGATCAAATTACAAAAAAGTGGGTGGGGCTTAAAATTTTGGGTGGGGCTTGGAAACGGTTGGGGGTGTGGCTTACTGAAGTGGGTACAGAATGTGTTCTAATGGTATACACTGTATTATGTCCAAATGTGGGATGATACACTAGTGTGGGATTCGTACTAAATACAGTTACAATACACAGGATTACTACTAAGTATTACTAATTTACTAAATAAATAAAGATGGCGCGTAACGCAAAAATGTGACGTAGAAATAAAGATGGCGCGTAACGCAAAATTTTTTCCAACCCCGATAAAGAAGTTTCACTTCAAAAATACTGGTATGCAGATATTATGTGATATGTATCGAAAGTTTCGGTATCGACATTGCTAGGTTTGATAATCATACAACTCTATCTACATAACAGCTTACTTCATAGCACAGCTTCATAGTTTTTGTTAGTCTGTGTCTGTTCACTGTTGGTCTGTGTTCATAGTTCATACACAAGTAGAAGCGGCGCACAGTTGACAGAATTGAGTATTGATTTTGCCTATACATAATAGAATTATTGATAATGGAACCGAATCCCGTAATTATTGCTGCAACTGCAAGACAAACAGCGTCGGTATGTTGTCAATATCACGATTTTAATTTATATTTACCCCCACACAGCTGGTTTGAATTACATTTGATTTGTTACAGCTTATATTTTTACACGGTCTTGGAGATACTGGGTTAGTAATTTGTGTTATCTTTGTATGAATATGAATGTTAGATGGTAGCATGGTAATGTGCTTCTGTGTTGTAGTCATGGGTGGGCGAGCACGATCGCTTCGATCAGAGGTCCGCACGTTAAGGTGATATGTCCTACGGCGGCCACTATGCCTGTTACACTAAACGCTGGCTTCCGCATGCCGTCCTGGTTTGACCTACGGACACTTGATGCCACGGCACCAGAGGACGACGAGGGCATTGTGCGAGCTACCAATCTTATACATGGACTTATTGGTGACGAAATTAAGGTGAGTAACTTTTATATCTGTGCTTGAATTTGAACTGGTTGTAATGTATAGTTAACTATTATTGTACTGAATTGATAAGCATAGTTCGAGAACAGAGATTCTAATTAAATCAGTGGTGATCCAGATGTTGTGACCAGTCCTCAGATCTTTATTCCTAACATTTCATCAATTCAAAATATTTTTATAACAATTACTTATACCTATTTGTCTGGATCAAAACTTGTGTACTCTAGTTTTTATCTGACTGCCGAAGAAGAGTAATATTTCAATTTTGATATAGGGAGAGGTATTGCAGGTTACAAAGAAAGAAACAAGACACATGTATTGATTAGAAATTATATTTAAAGGCCACCAATTAAATGATTAGCTTGCCTCTGCCTACATTTTTTTATATGACCGCTCAGGAACAGTAGCAAAACTAAATAACACTGTGAATTATAAGGCAATGCTTGGCATTCCACTGCCCTTGCAATCCTGAGACATAAGATGTTAAGTCACAATATGTCCAGTAGTTACCCTGGCTAAAATGTCCTTCAAACAAGAACACAACAGTGCATTTACACTGCTGTTTTTTCGGAAGAAATAGACATTGGTACCTATCCAGGTGGCCTCACATATGAGAGACCTACCAACAATTAGAATGACTCACTTGGATATTCAAGTTATAATAATAAATGAAATATTTATATGATCGTTTTTTTATTCTAACAAGTAACAATATACACTATTGGACTAAACAATTTCCGAATGTATAAATAATCGAGACATTATCAAATTTTTCTACTATTTATTTACTGCCTTATCCATAAACAAATGTGGAATAATTTATTTTTCTGTATATATTGTTGCAGGCTGGGATACCTGCAAGCAGAGTGCTAATTGGTGGGTTCTCTCAAGGAGGAGCACTGGCGCTCCATGCTGCGCTAACTTATCCAGAGAGGCTTGCTGGTGTCATGTCACTGTCTTGTTGGCTACCTCGCCATGCCCATTTCCCTGATGGTGTAAAAGCACCACTTGATTTGCCTGTAAGTTTTGTAGTCACCTTATTAACACTTTAAATCATTTAAAACAATATCAAAGATATTTTAAATCAATATATTTTTTTCTTAAAATATTCATGAGTAAAAAAACAAGTCCAAACAAACAGTTTAGCTAAATAAAATACATGTCAGTTATATTTATATCTTTGATTATATGCAATCTTGCAAATAATTGACTACAACTTACACATATGTTTCATAGAATATCAAATATTGAAGCAGATAATGGAGTGTAAATGTTTTTCTCTCACTCTCTTGACCAATAATTTACGATAAGTTTATAATTACATACATACCATTCTTATTCATTCAACACTAAATATTGGAAAAAATCGATATTTAAAATTAATAAGTTAATTAGATTCAACATCCTTTTTAAATTGAATTACACATAAAAAGTCAATCACAAATAATTTTAATCAACTAATGCACATAATATATTATACTTGACTGTAGCAATTGTTTGGTATCCCTTTTATGCAAACAGTTTAGCATTTTATGCAACAGGAACACAGGTTAATGGACTCACCTTCTAATCAATTATTTTGTTTTTATAGTTAGTAACGGTACAGTTAATTCGGCAGCCTCTGTGGCGCCATATTTTGAAATGAGAAGCCACGGATTCAATCCTGCACCTATACAAATATTTATGTGATACACAAATACTTAATTGGTATCTGGATGTTAGTCAGAAAAGTCTCTCTGAGTTTCTATTAATCATGACACTAGACTTGATTAATCTTGTTGTGAATGTTAAACCACTATTAAATAACAGAGAATCCCTTAAATGGAGAGTAATGAGTTAATCCCTTAATCCCTCTTTAGAGGCACCCTGCCTTTTTATTGCGCGAGTTAATGATCTTCAAATGTATTATTTGAAATTGTAAATTCAAATTAACTTATTAATCTAATTGGTTAACGCTATACTATTCGAAGTGTCGACGACATGATGTATTTTTGTAACCACTTAAAAGGGTATCACATCAGAGACCTCTACACCAAATACTATTAATTTACCAATAACCGTTTAGCCACGGGATAGTTATTATTTTTACGCATTTACCCATCGAATGTAGCGATTTGGCTAGGTCCAATGATCCAAACGGGTAATAAACGTCAAAGTGCAATGTTTCTTACCCGTTCAAGTTAATGTTCACGCCAAATCGGTACAGCAGTTGATTAACCCTTAATTATATTTGGTGTAGCGACTTCTTAAGCGAGACCCTTCAAGGGGTTAAATAAGTCATAATGTCGCCGACACTTCGTATAGATTGATTTTTACATTTTTTTCTCACTTATAGTAAAATACCGTATTGTATAAATATTTTTTTGTAAATAAAGATTCAATACCAAAGAGACGCACTATGTAGATAAGCTAAGTAACTATATTAAAAGTCATTAGAGGTGTGAGATATCGTCGCATGTAAAGCTGGTTAACCGTATCGTGGACACCCGCATATTGCATGTAAAATTAGGTTAGAGGTCGGTCAGTAAGCATCCAGAATGCCGCGTTGCCACGCAATTTCACAAGTGGTAAATGTACCCGCGTAGTCGCCCTCACATTATCATAAACTATGTTATCATTTATTGAAAAGTCGTGGACACTACAGATAAATAATACATTATTCTGGAATCAGTTTTGCATTCGTTTATAACCGTTATACCGTTTTATATTTCAGATATTTCAAGCTCATGGAGATTGTGATCCAGTGGTTACTTTCAAATGGGGACAGATGACAGCTTCTTTTCTGAAGACTTTCATGAAGAATGTCGAGTTCACTACATACCAAGGCCTCACACATAACTCATCAGAAGCTGAATTAAAAGATATGAAAGCTTTTATAGAAAAAACATTGCCAGCCATTAAGTAAAATATTAGACACATATCGATATAGAAGATACAATTACCGATTTCACAATTACATTTGTCGTAGATATTCATTGAGAAGTATTTGAAGTGATTGTCCATTATGCTTTGAATTTTGTTTCTAAATCATAAACAGTCAATTCCATGTAGTGATGTTATTATATACATTAAATGATGGCTAGAAATTAGACAGGTATTCGTAAAATATGCTGTATAAAAAATCTATTTAGTTATAGGTTTCACATTTTTATTATGTTATTTTCTGGTTTTCTTTGAAAAATAATGTTTTTCTTTGAATAATGGATTTATTTACAAGAATGAAATTATGTATTGATAACATCAGGACAATAACATATTGATTCTAAAATGATCAATGCATTTGACGGAAGTATTGTGTATTATCAATGATTTTAAATTATTCTTGGTTATGTTTTTTTGTAGCATAAGCCGCGAATTACCTTAAGTCTAATAAAAATATATTGTATGCTATGCACTAACCATTTTATTTTATTTAAACTCAATGCCTATGCCACCTTTTAATCGACATTCTCGTAGTGTTACATAAATGCGAATACTACGATCCACTAATACAACTTCTCATACCTCGTTCTACTTGATAAATGATAATTTTACAACATATCTATGTTTATGTAAAAGTTGCAGTGGTACGTTACTATTAATGCGTATTACGTATTGTGTTCCACCGTCCACGTAGTGTGTACCTACTGTGTATCTTTGCTCTTTGTAGTGGAGCATTCACACCGCAGTTACCTTTTTATTGAGCAACTTTTCTAAATGGTACATAGTAACATCTGATAACAAAATTTTATTTAATGTACATGTTGCCCTGTTGTTATACAGGGTATCTCAAGACCGCGACTGAAAACGAAGCCAGGTGGTAGTTTTAGTGGTTACAGACACGATGCAAATTAATATTTCACCAAAACAGCGACAGACATTTTTTTAGAATTATTTAAAAATCATCTTGTTTGGGTGGCAAAAACCTAGTTTTTGCGAAAATAATAATTTAAACCCTTACGTACCATTAAGTGTTTAAAAATAAAGAGGTCTGCATCATTATTTTAGGAAAACTATGTATTTATCACCCAAATACGAGGATAAGCAAAAAATATTTAAAAAAAGTTGTCGATTTTTTTTGCGAAATTTTTACTTGCGTTGTGTCTGAAGTCACTAATACTACCTGGCTTCGTTTTCGGTCGCAGTCTTGATATACACTGTATATTGCCTAACTTTGAAAATCAGGCACCATTTGGCAATAATCAATTACATTGTTACAGAATGTGGTTTCTCTTTGTTATAGATTGGTACTTAATGTTGTTGATACGTGTTGTACAATGCTGCTGAACAAAAGATAAGTGGTGTGGATGCACCATAAAATAAAGGCCGCGACTGTCAATCTGTCATGGCGGCGGGCTTAGGTTCGAATCCCGGGTAACATTTATAATTTTCCCGAGTTGTGTGTATTGCAAAAAGGTAAGTAAATGAAAAAAATATGAGGATACCTGTGTAGATATAAATACAAGAATGTTTATGTCATTTATTATGTGTAATCCACCAACAGCATTAGGCATTAGATTATAACCTAAGCCACAGACCTAAGCCCTTGATCAAACAGATACAGTGCAATCTTTATTAAACTATAAATCCGAAATGGATTCAATTGTTTGTTTTTTACTCTTTCACGTCATATCTATTCATATTCATAACTATCAATACACGCATGACTCCGAAAAGTCACAGGTGTGCCCTAGAATTTGAGCCCGCTACCACATGTTGGCAGCTGCGTCTAGTCTATTTACCAACGGGACACCAGCACGTAAGCCTACGTTCAAATAATGCGGTCCTGTCGATGCAGTGCATACATATATTTTTGACTAACTTCTGCCCGCAAACTTTGCTGCGTGATTTATTTTATTTCAAATTAACTTTATATGGAATTTCCCATCCCGTTATATCCCGCTCGTCCCGTCTCATTCTCACTCATATAATCTAGTCCCATTCCATCCCTTTCAATATAAAATATATATATATTTGAATTCCTCCCTCATCCCATGGGAATACTAATTTTTCGGAATAAAAAATAGCCTAAGTGTTCAGGGTGTCGTCTACCTCCATACCAAATTTCATCGAAATCCGTTACGCCGTTTCTGAGTTCATAGCGCACAACCGCAAAGAGAAAACGGCAAAAATTCTAAAAATCATTGTTTTTGGTTCTTTATTATTGCGTTAATACTGACCCCCCATATTAAATTTTCTCATTTATTCTCCATGTACAAACATCGATCGGTTACATTATGTTCCTTAAAAAATTGCATTAGAATATTGAAGAATGAACGTGATGAGGGTCTCCACTCTTCAGTTTAAGCTGTCAGGAAAACTGCATTTTCATTGCCTGCATAATCTATACAGTGCGTTCCACTTGACGATCGCAAGTCGCAACGACCACGCTCACGACCGCGATATTTACCGTTCCATTTGCTCGTGAGCGTTATGATCGCAAACCCAAGTGGAACGGGTCATGGGGCGTTTTGGGAGTTTAGGTGACAAATACCTATTTTAAAAAATCTATAAAGAGTTAGGTTGCATTATCGGTTAAATCTTGACGGTAAAACATTAAAGTTTTATCGTCTTGTATTCTGTGATAAGCATTAATAAAATTAGATAAATTTATTGATGTTGAAAAAACCCATTTTACGTTCGAAGTAACAAAAATATCCCTCTCCGTATCATATAATGTAATTTTCTCCGTTGACATTTTTCTTGTTTTGACGTTTCAAAATCCCGCCAATTTTCTCAACGCGCACCACGACCCACTTCTTGACATGGGTCGTCGTGAGCGTATCTCATGACGTCATCAGTGACGTTTTCACCGCGACCACGACGATCGTGATCGTCAAATGGAACGGCGAAATGAGTGTTTTTAGCGCCGTGAACGCCAAGTGGAACGCGCCCATACAGTGCGTTCCACTTGACGATCGCAACGACCACGCTCACGACCGCGATATTTACCGTTCCATTTGCTCGTGAGCGTTATGATCGCAAACCCAAGTGGAACGGGTTATGAGGCGTTTTGAGCGTTTAAGTAACAAATACCTATTTTTAAAAAGCTATAAAGAGTTAGGTTGCATTATGGGTTAAATCTTGACGGTAAAACATTAAAGTTTTATCGTCTTGTATTCTGTGATAAGCATTAATAAAATTAGATAAATTTATTGATGTTGAAAAAACCCATTTTACGTTCGAAGTAACAAAAATATCCCTCTCCGTATCATATAATGTAATTTTCTCCGTTGACATTTTTCTTGTTTTGACGTTTCAAAATCCCGCCAATTTTCTCAACGCGCACCACGACCCACCTCTTGACATGGGTCGTCGTGAGCGAATGTCATGACGTCATCAGTGACGTTTTCACCGCGACCACGACGCTCGTGATCGTCAAATGGAACGGCGAAATGAGTGTTTTTAGCGCCGTGAACGCCTAATGGAACGCGCCCATACAGTACGTTCCACTTGACGATCGCAACGACCACGCTCACGACCGCGATATTTACCGTTCCATTTGCTCGTGAGCGTTATGATCGCAAACCCAAGTGGAACGGGTTATGAGGCGTTTTGAGCGCCCATGGGCGCGTTCCATTAAGCGTTCACGGCGCTAAAAACACTCATTTCGCCGTTCCATTTGACGATCACGATCGTCGTGGTCGCGGTGAAAACGTCACTGATGACGTCATGACATACGCTCACGACGACCCATGTTAAGAGGTGGGTCGTGGTGCGCGTTGAGAAAATTGGCGGGATTTTGAAACGTCAAAACAAGAAAAATGTCAACAGAGAAAATTACATTATATGATATGGAGGGATATTTTTGTTACTTCGAACGTAAAATGGGTTTTTTCAACATCAATAAATTTATCTAATTTTATTAATGCTTATCTCAGACTACAAGACGATAAAACTTTAATGTTTTACCGTCAAGATTTAACCCATAATGCAACCTAACTCTGTATAGCTTTTTTAAAATAGGTATTTGTTACTTAAACGCTCAAAACGCCTCATAACCCGTTCCACTTGGGTTTGCGATCATAACGCTCACGAGCAAATGGAACGGTAAATATCGCGGTCGTGAGCGTGGTCGTTGCGATCGTCAAGTGGAACGTACTGATAGTGTCACCTGTCATTTGTCAAAATAAAGGTTAGAATTTTTATTTAGGTAAGAACAAGAATTTAGAGGTTTAATATGTGAAAAATAACAACACATGTTGAGAATTAAGGAGCAACATGAGTAAAGTAATTAATTCACATAGTGCACCAGTCGCAAAGCGGCGGCGAACTCAATTGGTTGTAGATGAAGGTAAGAATAAATCGTATTCCTAATAGTACCATCGTTTCACTTTTACAAGCACTTGCTTTACAATTCTTTATTTTATTGTATCAAATATTATTAAAATAAATACATATTTACACAGAGTATTAAAAAGTTAAACATGATGTAACTTTATATTACAACGTTAAACATTGCAAACTTTTGAATTTTTATTTTACAGGTATAGTGTTATCAAAAGAAGACTCTGAATCAAACACGAAGCGGAACGCTGGAGAAAAATCCGCAAAAGATTGCAAAAAGCGCATTCCCAAGTTTCGTTTGAAAACAGCTGGAGATATTGCATGTTTATCAGTGCCTTCTGATGAACGCATACCTATATTGTTGACCGATGTGCAACATTTACTATTGCACTCACTATTTGGCAACTTGAATTTGTCACAGCCTCCACGCTGGTATGTACTGGATAAGTGTAACAATATAGCCCAAACAACATGCCTTATATTGGAAGGCATCTCCATTAAAAACTTAGAAAACACTTTAGAGAAGTTGGTATATTTGAAAAATTCATATAATGATTGTGTGGAAGTCTTGACACCTTCTGTCTATGATGGCTCATTGGTACAAGAACTTGCTTTGGTGCCTCTCTCTGATGCTGAAAAGGAAAGTATTATACAAAAGTATGGCAGTATGAACTTGGCACTGGAAGTAAGGAAAGATTTAATGGTTATGATGAGGGCTGTATTTCCAATTGGTGATAATGTTGAAACCAATCAAGAACCCAAGGTTGGAGATAAATTCCCCAGAACACAACTTATATTGTCTGCTTGGCAACTGGTTGATGAAAACTATCCAGTGCCCTTAAAAGGAAAATTACAAAATGCTTATGCAGATTATGTGATGACTAAAGATGAATATTTGCCTGTAACTGCAAACTCACCATTATTTGGTTTAGATTGTGAAATGTGTATGACAGTAGCTGGTTTAGAACTGACCCGTGTTTCTGTAGTTAATGAGAAACATGAAACAGTTTATGAGGCCTTAGTAAAACCCTACAATAATATTGTAGATTATTTAACAAGATATTCTGGTATAACAAAGTCACTGTTGGATGATGTCACAAAAAGGCTTGAAGATGTTCAGAATGAATTAAGAGACCTGTTACCCCCAGATGCAATTTTAGTAGGCCAGTCATTAAACTCAGATCTGCATGCTTTGAAAATGATGCATCCATATATAATAGACACTAGCTTAGTGTATAATTTCACAGGTGATAGAACTCGTAAACCTAAACTTAAGTCTCTGGCAAAAGAGTTTTTAAATGAAAACATTCAGTGTAGTAATGGTGGACATTGTTCTGTGGAGGATTCAATAGCTTCTTTAAAACTGGTACAACTGAAACTCACCAAAGATATGGAATTTGGGGATGCAGTTCATACAAATAGGCAGAAATATAAAGAAAATGTTATGAAAATGGTCAAATCCCCACAATATACAATATCAATTTTCAACCGCATGATGGAGGAAAAGAAGTCCTCTTTAATTATAGGTTGTGATGATATCACCGGTGATTACCACACATACTTGTCACAAGCTAAAGAAAATGCATCCATATTGAAGAAAGCAAAGCCTAAAAAAATTAAACTGTCCACTGTTGATACTGTTGAAGATGTTGTTTCCACACTGTGCAATTCTATTAGTGAATATAATTTTACCATGGCACATTTAAAATTAGATATCAGTGTTGAAAATGAACTAGAGCAGATAAAACAAGTAGATGGATGGATACAGACAATTTGGGATAGTTTAGAGAAGTCAAGTCTTTTTGTTATAATAATTGGTGGTTCAACTAAGGACAATGGAGTTGCAATAGCAAAAGTGAAAATAAACTGATGTTTACCAATAGGGTTGTTTTATGTTTGATTTTGTGCATTGTTTTATGTTCAACAGAAAATACCAACAATTTGTTCTTTTTGTAATAAAAGCATTAAAATTGTAAATGACCCATCAATTAATATTGATGGTTAAAAAAAGGATGAGTGCATAATGAAAACATTTCCCTTATTTTTATATGCTATTAACTCTAGCTAGTGTTATAGTAATAACATAGGTAGCAAAAATGACTGGTGCCAATACCCGAGACTGCTTTCCTGCTCAATCATTGCTTTTTCACTCTGTATTTAATATTTTCGGTTGTTAGAAGATTAACTCTTAAATGCCATACTTATCCTTTTTACAAACCTAAGTCCATAATATAAAATCAGTCATGTATTGTGCTTCCTTTATCTGTTACTTGACAATTAACTATGCTACCAGTTTTGAAATGTTTTTTACTTATTTATAAGGAAAGAATAAAACTGATACTATTATAGATTGTTTTAATACATTTAAACATTTCAATAGAAAAGATTCAATTATCGAAGTATACTATTTTAATAATTTTTTAAGCAATAATAAGGTAGTTTTCATTGACATTTTCCGCCTAATAGATAGCGTTAGCGGTTGGTTTATAACAAAATCGTTATGATATATAACTGTATAACTATTTTTTTCTGTACAGCTTTTTTTAAAAATTTACCATCTAGTTGGGGAGAAAAGGGAATGAATTAATGTACAGAATAGACAGTCGAAGTCAAGATACGTATTGAAAATGCCTTGAAGAGCTTCTGGTCTATGAAGCACTTGCTCAAGAACAATATTCTGCTCGCTCTTAAACGGAAACTCATGGATGTGTGCGTTCCACCCATCCATACATATGGCTCTCAGACCCAGACTTTGACTAAAATGCAAAAGTCCCAACTCAGGGTTTGGCAGCGAGCTATGGAGCTCGGTATAATGGGGATACAATTATTGGATCGTTTTAGAAATAGTGATCTACGCACCAGAACAAATCTCGTGAATGTTGGGCATCAAATATCTAAATTACACCTACTTTCTTTACATACATTGAAACCTTTATCTT
This sequence comes from Deilephila elpenor, assembly GCA_949752805.1. Lineage (NCBI taxonomy): Eukaryota > Metazoa > Arthropoda > Insecta > Lepidoptera > Sphingidae > Deilephila > Deilephila elpenor. The sequence goes on along the minus strand of OX457107.1, from coordinate 6,475,630 downwards.
ATTATAATAATTTGCAAGTTTCTTTTCTATTAGTAAACATTATGTATTATACATTGTTCATGATGATGACAAATAACGTAAAATGATTTAAAAATATTTTGTAAGATAAAATTTATTTGGATAATGCATATATTTGTCCCGTGATTGGATCTACAGCGAGCGAGGGTGGTAATTCCGCTGCGATGTCAGCTAAGGCCTCCCAACGAGTTACTCGACTGGCTTCAGATTGACTAGGGCTGTTCGCTTCCTCGGTATTTTCATCCCTGAAAAATAATGTTTAATGTACCTATGTAATATTTTTAAATACATAGTCCTGACACACTCAGATCAAATCTTGTGTTGTAGTATGAGAAATCGCGAAATACTTTTCGGTCTCACAACACTTCGATCCGAAACAAATACCCGTGGATCACACAAAAATTTGTTTTGGTGGGGGGTTCGAACGCGCGGCCTTTCGTTTTACAACCGGCTTCTAACCAACAGCGCCTAGGAGGCTGTCAATAATAATGTCAAATATGGTTTTTTGTGCCAAAAATTATGTTAAGCTATCTGAGATTTAACGCTGTCGTTGATTGTCGGTATTCACATAGAGAAATTGTTGTTATTGGATAATATTCATAGAGATAAATTCTATACTCTATGGGGTTTCTATCTATATTTTCCTTCACCATTAAAGCGCATGGTAATTGAACAAAAATACATATATTCGATTCAAACCCGCGATTATTGTCTCCGTAATTTACGTCTATTCCGTATCAATAGGCCACAACATTTTTAAAAAACATCACACCTTAAAATCTTTTCTGCTATAGTTTACCGCTTCATTTTACTATTGTATCCGATTAAAATATGATGTTTTTTATTTGGTGCTTTAATAGCATAGCATCGAGGAAGAGGACGGGGAGTGATGTTATAAATTAATGTTTTTGTGCATTGTGTTTTTTCATATGAACATTGATTTACATAATTTCGCTTTAGTTTTAGATAGATCCCGAAGCCAAACGAAGTAGACCCAGACTGCGTAATAAATAAATAAATAAATAAATAAATACACCCAACAGTCACATACATAGTCCTGACCCCACATTAAGATAGAGTCTTGTGTCGTGGGTATCAGGAACTACGAGAGACTTTTCGGTCTCACAAACACCCAGACCCGAAAGAAATATTTGTGGGCTGCACAAACATTTCTCTCGGTGCGGGGATCGAACCCGCGGCCTCTTGTTTCACAGGCGGTGTCTAACCAACTGCGCCACGGAGGCTGTCAAATAGTATAAGTATAAATGAATAGTAATTTGACAATATTGGCAACGCTCTACAATTCCGTAGGTATATTCCTGTAGAATCCAGTTCGTCCATAAGCGAGGACGAGTATCAATGAATTGCGTGGTGGCTTGTTGGTAACGGACTAGACGCGGCTACAATGTTCACGATGGTCGCGGGTTCAAATCCAGGGTCGAAAGCGACCTTTGATATTTTCATATTGTAGCTATTAAGGTTATATTTAAGAGTCTAAAATTATAACTTAAAATTATATAAACGCAACGGAAGAAAAAGAGTCGTTGTATTTTAAAATACAATAACAAAGGTACAGTACTTAATAGTCTCTTAACACGCTTTTAGTGGGTCGACTTGTAATCATGTAATGGAATCAAAGAAACTAAATTCCACCTACCTACTTCTAATTGTTGATGAAACTTGGCATAGTGCGTGTTTTAATGAAAATACAATAATATGCCATTGCGCTAATCTGATTTACGCTCATGGTTGTTTACTAGTAAACACCTTTGGTCTATAACTATTGATATTTTAAACGATTCTACACATTCGTAGGACTTTTTAATTAGTTTTATTATATGCAAGTACAAATACGTTTTAATTTTAAAAGCAGGATTATACGTTAGCAACTTATGTTCACTATGTTAAACTTGAAAATGCTCATATTTTCCTTTTTATGTCAAGAAAAAATACTTCAAGCAAAAATACAGTTTACAAACCTTCCGACTTCCATTGTTTTGCCCCGATATCATAGTTAATATGTTTTAGTTTATCCCTGAAATTCAATAACCGAAGTACCTAATTCCGAAGCAGTGGTACAACTACAATTACGCTTGGCTGGTGAAATTAAAATTTAATTCCTAAATGGCATTGTTGTACAATTCGCTATTTCATTGCTTTACTGAATGCTCATTCGATATTGTTCTATTACCTATTGTCACGAAAGTTATTTCTAACTTACAATGTTATACGAATTCAGTCAGTTGATGCCGACATTGATATTCATAGATTAATTCGGTCAAATGGGTACCATATCAGGCATACATGTAAACCTCTTTTTAGTTATTAATACTTTAGTATCGATAGTTTTTCAAAATTATTAATAGTTTAGCGATTCTTTACAGGGTGTAAACAAATACTTACTTCTTGGTCTCATCTTCATTTTCTTTCACGTTGTCATTAGCCTCTAATGCATTTGCCATGTCATGTGGATCGCTTTTGTTACCATTATGTTCTTTAACGCTGGCATGTTCTTGATCTCCATTGTGAGAATGCTGCACATCGCCATTTATACAATCTCCAACGCTAACCTCTATTACTCGTTCAACGACTTCCCTTAAACTAGATATTTTGTCATCAAGCGAGGTGTCTACCGGGTGGTCATTGTTCATTTCCGTAGAATTTTCATTTTCTTGGTTTTCTAAAAGTTTAAAGGGGTGTTAATTACTGTTCTTTGCATTTATCTAGTGCCGTTTATTATATTTTAGATTTCATACACTTCTTGTGACCGAACCTCGATTTCGGAGTTAACTATATCTCCATTATCACCATTTATTTAATAAGGGTGTATCATATTGATTATTGACTCACATGATACTATTTTTCATCCCATGTGAATCGCAATCAATTTACCCTGTTGAATGTTAGGAGAAAATGAAAAGTATCTACAACATATTACAACCAGAAAGGCGAATATTGTTATGTACATCACATTTGTAAAATTTTCGCTTACATAAAAGTGAATATGTAATTTTTATACCTTCGTAGGTTGATTTAGCCTATTCATTAAAATGGTAATACCTAATATGTCACAGTTGACATCAAGATAGTATATGGAAGCCAAGGTTCTAAGTACACGAAAACACTAGCTAGCGTGGTCCGTAGCAGTTCCGGCAGATACTACAAATATGTACATCTATTTTAATAGTGGACTACGGATTTTCCTTTAAAAATTAACAACGGCTTACTAGAAAAGCTTATCAGTATTCAAGAATTATTTTTAAATAACATTCCTTACCTTTTACAATGTCTATGCTATGTAAATCCGGCTCTGAAGATTTGTTATTCCTATCTACTTGTAAAGGTTCCTTTAAGGTATCACACTTGGGAAGCACGTTAGTGTCATCGGATTCAGTTCGCTGCTCAGGTATCGATTCGTTGTGGTCTTTATCATCTTTCTCGTGCTTGCTTTGCACAGATATCGTACTTTGTTCTGGAATTTAAAACTGCATATTACATTTTCGTGCATAGAGGTTAAACTTAAGTATACTTTTATTCCAATTCATATTTTTAAATAAATTTTGTTTCTACCATATTTATCAGTTTATAACTCAATGCCAGTATATCTGGGCAATGAATCCTGAGGTACTATTATTGATCTGGCAACAGTACCCCTAGCCGGAACATTTTGAAGTATCGTATAGTAATAGTATAGTAACAATCATTACTTTACTATTACTACTCGATAACTATATTTGGTGGCAGCATGAACCGTTTAACCATACTCTCGTAAACTCTTGAATAATACGATACGATACTCACAGATAACCTATGGCAATGAATGAATATTATTGAATGATTCGTGCGGAATTATCATTCACCGTGTTTGTAAAAAAATATATTATTATCATAAAATAATAAAAAGCCTATAGCATGCCTTAAAGACCTGTTAAAGGTGATGAAAATGAATTATGACGCAAAAAAGTATTAATAACAATTGATCTAAATTTTTAAAAATCATTTCAAGCAATTAAGCATTTATATTTCCGAACGTAGCCATTTTTTGTTTGACAATTGACATAACAACAACAACAAACAAATTTATACGGATGCCACTCGTCAACGAATGTAAAGAAATAAACTCATAAATAAGTAATAGATATTATAGACACGGACATTTGTTTAATATGATCCCTTTATACCTTTAAGGTGGAAACTTTATGAATGTATTCGCTACATTTTTGCTCGTAAAAAGCCTAGGTAACTTTCTTCACATATATCATTTTGATAACATAATATGAACAACTAGCTGAGAACTTGCCCATATCGACTATACATTGAAATGAGCCTGTGCATTAAATAAATAAGTAAGTACATAAAACATACAACAATAGTGCATAATATGATTGTTTTATTTATAAAAGGTTAGTTAGGTATTCATTTTTAAAACTACACTAAGTCTAGTCTTCTTATATCGTCATACTTGTTCCTAAGTTTGTTGCTCCAATTCCGAGAAGACCTTAGGATAGGAATTAACCTTCTTTTGGTAATGCCCCTATTAGTAAGAATTATAAATATTTGAAATAACACAATTGTAACTCCATATTGAATTGCCTATTTTTAGTGAAACACGTAAGTATTACAACGAATATCTTGTAAATAGAAAATAAGTACTATGTGTATTGACTTGTCATAAGAGCTATTTAATTGCCTACGTGACCAATAAATGAATTTCATTTCATTTCATTTCATTTCACGGAGTAGATAATTATACAAAATAACAATAAGATCAAAATATAAGATGTTGAGGACACTGAGTATGATCCTAAGTAACACATTGTAAATGTAAAGAATTAAACTTATAAATAATAGGTAATAGATATAGACACAGATGTTTGTTTAATATAATGCCTTTATACCTTTAAGGTGGAAACTTAATGAAAGTATTCGCTACATTTTTGCCTGTTATGAGCCTTGGTAACTTTCTTCACATATATCATTTCAATAATATAATATGAAGAAGTAGCTAAGAACTTGACCATATTGACTACACATTGAAATGAGCCTGTTGCATAACATAAGTAAGTAGGTACACAAAACATAAAACAAAAGTGCATAATATGATTGTTTTATTTATTAATGTTACAGTTTTAGTTAGCTATTCATTTTAAAACTACACTAAGTCTAGTCTTCTTATATCCTCATACTTTTTCCCAAGTTCATTGCTCCGATTCCGAGAAGTCCTTAGGATAGGAAGTAACCTTCTTTTGATAATGCCGCTGTTAGTAACAAAAATATTTGAAACAACACAATTGTAACTCCATATTGAATTGCCTATTTTTAGTGAAACACGGAGTAGATAAATAAACAAAATAACAATAAGACGTCGAGGGCACTGAGTATGATCGTAATTAACACATTTTGCCTTATTTCAAATAAAATAAATCGCAAAACTACATTCACGATAGCTTTCTCACTGACAAAATCTCGGTGAGAAAGTTCTCGTATTTTTCGACAGCAAAACTATAGTAATTGGCGATACTATACGTCAAAAATTATTCCTGCTGCCACTTTTCATACATTTCTAAAGTAAAACTATCGTTAAACTACTCGCTAACTATACTATAGTATCGTAAACGTTTCCCGCTGTCACATTTTAGTTCCAAATACGCTCACAATGGCGCTGTTTAAATTCCCATACAAAATTTTACTATTACTATTCTATTACGATACTGCAAAATGTTCCGGCTAGGGGTACAGTACCCCTAGCCGGAACATTTTGAAGTATCGTATAGTAATAGTATAGTAACAATCATTACTTTACTATTACTACTCGATAACTATATTTGGCGGCAGCATGAACCGTTTAACCATACTCTCGTAAACTGTTTATTATTACGATACTATACTCACAGATAACCTATGGCAATGAATGAATATCATTGAATGATTCGTGCGGAATTATCATTCACCGTGTTTGTAAAAAAATATATTATTATCATAAAATAACAAAAAGCCAATAGCATGCCTTAAAGACATGTTAAAGGTTATGAAAATGAATTATGACGCAAAAAAGTATTAATAACAATTGATCCAAATTTTAAAAAATCATTTCAAGCCATTATGCATTTATATTTCCGAACGTAGCCATTTTTTGTTTGACAATTGACATAACAATTAACAACAACAACAAACAAATTTATACGGATGCCACTCGTCAACGAATGTAAAGAAATAAACTCATAAATAGGTAATAGATATTAGATATAGACACGGACATTTGTTTAATATGATCCCTTTATACCTTTAAGGTGGAAACTTTATGAATGTATTCGCTACATTTTTGCTCGTAAAAAGCCTAGGTAACTTTCTTCACATATATCATTTTGATAACATAATATGAACAACTAGCTGAGAACTTGCCCATATCGACTATACATTGAAATGAGCCTGTGCATTAACTAAATAAGTAAGTACACAAAACATACAACAATAGTGCATAATATGATTGTTTTATTTATAAAATGTTAGTTAGGAATTCATTTTTAAAACTACACTAAGTCTAGTCTTCTTATATCGTCATACTTGTTCCTAAGTTTGTTGCTCCAATTCCGAGAAGACCTTAGGATAGGAATTAACCTTCTTTTGGTTATGCCGCTATTAGTAAGAATTATAAATATTTAAAAATAACACAATAATTGTAACTCCATATTGAATTGCCTATTTTTAGTGAAACACGTAAGTATTACAACGAATATCTTGTAAATAGAAAATAAGTACTATGTGTATTGACTTGTCATAAGAGCTATTTAATTGCCTACGTGACCAATAAATGAATTTCATTTCATTTCATTTCACGGAGTAGATAATTATACAAAATAACAATAAGATCAAAATATAAGATGTTGAGGACACTGAGTATGATCCTAAGTAACACATTGTGAATGTAAAGAATTAAATTTATAAATAATAGGTAATAGATATAGACACAGATGTTTGTTTATTATAATGCCTTTATACCTTTAAGGTGGAAACTTAATGAAAGTATTCGCTACATTTTTGCCTGTTAAGAGCCTCGGTATCTTTCTTCACATATATCATTTCAATAATATAATATGAAGAAGTAGCTAAGAACTTGCCCATATTGACTACACATTGAAATGAGCCTGTTGCATAAAATAAATAAGTAGGTACACAAAATATAAAACAAAAGTGCATAATATGATTGTTTTATTTATTAATGTTACAGTTTTAGTTAGGTATTCATTTTAAAACTACACTAAGTCTAGTCTTCTTATATCCTCATACTTTTTCCCAAGTTCATTGCTCCGATTCCGAGAAGTCCTTAGGATAGGAAGTAACCTTCTTTCGATAATGCCGCTATTAGTAACAAAAATATTTGAAACAACACAATTGTAACTTCATATTTAATTGCCTATTTTTAGTGAAACACGGAGTAGATAATTATACAAAATAACAATAAGACGTCGAGGGCACTGAGTATGATCGTAATTAACACATTTTGCCTTATTTCAAATAAAATAAATCGCAAAACTACATTCACGATGGCTTTCTCACTGTTAAAATCTCGGTGAGAAAGTTCTCGTATTTTTCGACAGCAAACTATAGTAAATTGGCGATACTATACGTCAAAAATTATTCCTGCTGCCACTTTTCATACATTTCTAAAGTAAAACTATCGTTAAACTACTCGCTAACTATACTATAGTATCGTAAACGTTTCCCGCTGTCACATTTTAGTTCCAAATACGCTCACAATGGCGCTGTTTAAATTCCCATACAAAATTTTACTATTACTATTCTATTACGATACTGCAAAATGTTCCGGCTAGGGGTACAGATGTACAGAAAAGCATAAGATAGTAAAGTTTTTAAAATTAAATACGGTCGTGATTATATAGATAAAAATAATGTATCAGTAACTACATTGCATAGGTATAGCCACTGAAATTTACAGCGGAAAGAAACTGCAAGCATAATTTACATTTGGATCGCGTAACAAAAATAAAGTTGCCCATAAATCAAGTGCGCGGTTAAAATCGCTGAAGATCGCGTAAAATAGAAAAGAACCGAATCAGATGTAGAAACATTTAATTAAAATTGCATAGACGCAGTTTACTAGTAAACATTTGTGATATCAATGATAGAAAGTAACTGGGTATTTAGTACGTGAAAGATAGCAAGTACATATAATAAAAATAAATGTGAAATATAGATCATAAAAAAATACAAAATAACATGTGTAGGTACTTACAAACGCGGTGTTTACGGCCTTCGTATTAAAAGTGATGAGAAGCACATTTATCATTTATGTGTATGAAATACCTGTAGTGGCATTAGCGTCAGGGGTGGGTACAGTAGGCGCGCTGCTTGTGCAACCCATTATGTGTGAAGATGTCACGTAAAAGACATGAGAGGCAAGTGCAGCGTCGGCGCGTGATGTTGTGGCGCGATGCCGTGGCGGCGACGGTCGCGCTGACCGCTGTGTCCCACCAACGCCGCTTGACTGCCCGGTGGCTACTGGCTGTTGCCCGAGATCGTATCGTAACTAACTATTATGGGAGGAGGGAACCCACTAAACTGACCTCGCACCCCCATCGCGTTTTTCCAATTAAAAGAACGTAGTACATTCTAACTTTACCATACACACACCTAGTGTCCTTTGTTAATTCAATTTCTGAAATATAACTTGATATTCTAAATTGTTTAATCGTTTTGGACTCAATGTGTATTTAAATCGAGAAAACAAATTGATAAAACGATAAAAATAGTAATATCTATTTAGTATGAAATCTTTCAATAATTAATTAATTCGTTTACAAAAATTCTAGGTAATTTTGCTGTTGTCATAGGTACACATTACTCATCTAATTTCAATGCACATTGTAAACACCGTAGAACTTTTGCTATTTACAAAAGCAACATGTGTTAGTAACATTTCAGCCCGTAAATTTAATAGCGCCAATGTATAACTCAAAATCGCAATCTCCCTGTCGACCGACTACCACGTAAGTGGATAAAGACTCGGGCACACTTGCTGCGAGAATTTTAATTTCAATTAATCGCTACCAGTCTTTCATCCCACGTTTAAACCAAATACTCCTGACGTATAGCATAGTGTATTATGTTGATAAACTGATAATACCACTCTAGTACAACTTTTTTATTTGCATAGGTCCGGCAAACGAGCAAACAGGTCATCTGATGGTAAGTGATTACCTACTGTCGCCCATGACCATACAACGCGTGAACCATAGATGAGTTGCCAACCCTTGCAATCAGGAGGGGCGCGGGAAAGAAAAAGGATGGGAAGACCGAAAAGGAAAGGGGTGTGGGGCATCCGGCAATCTCACTCGGCGGACGAAATGCGCCAGCAAAGCTGCAGCTGTCGCTTCATGTCAATTTCTTGCGATACAGTGGTACAACCCCGGACGAGTTTGCCCATTCATTCTGAGTGATACTGACAACAGCGTGGCTCTACCACGTACATTTTACACATTTTTCACCAGCTATGCAGACATTCAAAAGTAGAAAAGTTTCGTGTGCAGGCCATGTACTGGCAAGCGCAGCGTCGGTTACTCAACCGCCAGATGAACAGACCACTAAAAAAAGGCGCTCGAAGTCACTGATTACAAACTGCTTTCATTAAATCACTGAGTATTTTTTCGGAGGTCTATGTTCGGCAATGGAGTATGTACACAGGTATATATAACGGTGTGGCTGATAACTGCTAAATTTCAATTATAATATTTTGTTTTAAATTCTACAGAATAAAACCAAAGACAACACAACCTGAAGTACCTACATACTTAAAAAATGTAATGAGACTTTTGCGATTTAATTTTGTTTACGTGTTGTTTTTACTATCCTGCCCTCCCACCCTTCATTGCAACTCCTGTAAGCCAGGATCAAAAGTGGCACGCATTTTTATAATACCGAGCATTGAAGCTCAGCGAGTCTCCAGGAATGTCGAACTTGTTTTTAACCCACAGCAAAATCTATCATAAAAGTTTACGTGTTTTATAACAAGTTCCCTGATTGTGTGAATGCTTCTTAATTTAATATTACCTTGGGTTTTTTCTTACGCTTAGCTAAACCATCTAAAACCCCATTAAATATAACACTTGATTAATGATGTTGGGAAATGTTCAGAATATTTGATCTGGGGACATAGCCTTGAGTTTATTTTCTTTTACACCACTTTGTTTTTTGTTTAACGTATTTAAAAACACATCATTATATTATTATAACATGTAAATGTCGCGACAAAGTTGGTACACTATAATTATTGTACTATTATAAACATTCAGTTTCACAAATATACTATTTACTGATTACGACCAGACCACCAGACCAGACTTACTAATCTCTCATATGTGAGAGGCCGCCTGGATAGGTACTTGATAGGTACCACCGTAATGTCTATTTCTCCCGCCCAACAGCAGTGTAAATGCATTGTTGTGTTCCGGTTTGAAGGACATTGTAGCAAGAGTAACTACTGGACATAATGAGAATGGCGAGCATTACTTTGTAGTTTGTACTTCATAGTGTTTTTTGGTTTTGCTACTGTCCATAAATGATGGTATCGTATATGCAAATGGCTTGCGCGTCTCGCCATTCATCGCATTAATTTTTTTTTCTGCTAATTCCTACTGGCTATAAATAGAAAGGTTCGTACTTTTAAATAGGGGTCCTAACTTTCAGGTATAATACCCATAATTTTAACCTCATGAAAGAAATAAAGAGTTTTGGAATTTTAAAGAGGTGTACTTAATTATTTTCTACCTATTTATAATGATGCGCGATCTAACCGCGCGCTCTCCACCCACTATCTCGAAAATGTATAAAAAAATGTTGAAACAAAGGTTGAACGGAATTTAATCCTCTACAATATAGATATTAAATACAAATAGTGAAAACCCGTAGAAACCGAGATATTTCCAAAACATGTGCAAAAATCGATTCTTGTGAACTTTGACCTTAGACTTGAATAGCGGACACCCTACCATATGTAGGTTTTGAGACAACTTTTAAGGTGTCAAAATACAAGTTTGTCTCAAATTCCTAGATACTTATCAAATTTTGACAAATTTAACTGGACTATAAGTAATAGCGCATTTCCCATCCAAATAACATCTTCGTAGCTCCCATAACACGCCTAAATTTATATTTTAATGTTTAAAGCACACTTGTCGTGATAAGCGATTAATTATATTTAATAAATAAATAATGTGCTAAAACCTCTTCTCATTAAATTAGGGTAGTTAGTAGTAGCAGTAGTGGTGCTATATCACCCCCCACTAGAATGCTTCGCACAAAGCCCCTACAAACACCAGGCGCCCGGCCCCGTCGTCGGTGACGGTCCACTCATCTACTGTATCTATGGATCTATGGATAATGGAGAAAGTACGTTAAATAATTTATTGATAATCTTATTACTTACTACCTTCTGCCCGAAAACTTCGTCTGTATGATTAACTTTATTTGAATTTTCCCATCCTGTCACGTTCCGTCTCGTTATATTTAACGCCGTTGAAAAAAACGTCGAAACGGGCTCTTTTTCCAGCATTGACTCGCTACGACCAAAACTTGATGTCATAGCGCTGTGAGCGCAACTTAGATACAGAGAGGCTCGAAATTACTAAAGTCAGTCATACAGCACATCAATGTAGGTAAATAACATTTTTTTATATATTTTTTTGTTATTTTCGTCCCTGGTCTCCCCAACACCACAAAGCCATAATACATTTACATACATACATAAACTCACGCCTTTACCCCCGAAGGGGTAGGCAGAGGCGCCACCAGGACACCCACATTTCGCCTTGTATGTTCCGTCCCACGATGTGATAGAGGGCGAGCCTATTGCAATATCGGGCACAAATTTCTGACTCCGGGCTGATAATGAATAGAAAAATCCAATATCACTTTGCCCGACCCGAGACTCTAACCCGAGACCTCAGCTTTGTAACCGTACCGTAATGCAATATTTTGATTGTTTTAAAATGTTTGTTAACAATAACTAGGACTCCTTATTTTAAAGTATTTTTGAATGTCGTCCAAACTCCTAATATTGTAGATACATATGTTATACAGGGTATATCAAGACCGCGACCGAAAACGAAGCCAGGTGGTAGATATAGCGGCTACAGACACAATGCAACTAAAAATTTTGCAAAATAAGCGACGGATTTTATTTTACAATTTTTTTAAAATCATCCTTTTTGAGGGGTAAATAGCTATTTTGGAAAAATAGTAATTTAAAGCCTTACGTACCATTGCGTGTTAAAAAATTAAGCGATGTACGTCATTATTGTAGAAAAACTATGTTTAATCATTCAAATACTACGATATATATAAAAAAAAAAAAAAAATTGACGATTTTTTTTGGAAAATTTTTACTTGCATTGTGTTTGATATCACTAATACTACCTCCTGGCTTTGTTTTCGGTCGCGGTCTTGATATACCCTGTATATATTACGTCTACGATTGCACATGATTGTTGGTATGACATTGTTCTACCCGCGTGTTAAGCAATTGGGTATTTGACTATCATCGAATTTTTGTATTATTTTGCAGACAAGCAGAAGTGCAATTAAAACAAAACATTTTTGTGAAAACAGTGATAAAGTAGCTTGTAACATGAGGCAAATATTAGTATTTTAAATGAAAGAGTGGGGACGTAGTGGGGACATCTTGCCGTCTCTTTCACACCCGCACACTACAATGCATATTAAGAATAGTGACGTCACTAATTTTGTTTTGCATCCCTTTTCGTTTACCCCCACTACAAGATTTAAAACGTTTCTAACTTTTTAAATTCTGAATGGATTTACAAAATTCTTTGTTTGTTAGATTTTGGTTATGGATACTTTTTGACGAATACAATAAAAAAAAATGAGTCAAATACCCAATTAGATTCCATAAAGTCGACCTATAGTTGTTCCTCCTCACTTAAGTAGGTTACTTCGAGAGTCAGAAATAATATTTAGTTGACTAATTTTGGTTACCATAAATCCAAGATAACTTTGAAATTTAGTTCAAAAGTTCTTGTAAAGTGTTATCAGTGACGTTATAACCTTTTATTGTAATATATAATAACGAGTTACGACATTTATTTACGAGTAGGCATTTATTATTCACACAGAACTACATTTACTGTACTTAGCGACTGTTGCTAATAATAAAGCTCTTTGTTCAACGATTCACGCAATAGCTCGGCTTAGCTACCTAGCCTGTATAAATTATTCCGGTTTGCCCAGAGCGAAGTCAAGGTGGTGGGCGCCTACAACCCATCTACTACTCGCTGCTACGCCCTCCACATTACAATACCACCCCACCCAGTCCAGACTTAAAAATAGTATCTTATTTATTAAACTAACAGTCATAATTATGAGGCATGAATATGTAAAATTGGAATTGCGTACCTACTTAACAAGTTCGACCCTACTCTACACGACATAATAACTTTGTGATAAATAAGGAGTTTGAGGTTAATATGTTCTGCTTGAACATATTAATGTTCCATTGGCTTTTTTTAGTCGTATCTATTTGATGTTGTATTTTTAATAACTACGACGAGAGTAAAATTAGGCATTTACTCACAGAAAATATTAACATTAAACGCTTCTAAATTAGGTATATTGTTCTACTTTTACGTAACAGCTATGCTTAGATCTAAGACTTCAGAGTAATAGTGATAGGTACGACGTTTATTACAAAAGGACAAGTTAAATATACTTGTTCTAACATAGAACCCTTTCTTAAAAAATGGACAGTCTGGCTGCAATGTACTTCAAACCGGAACACAACAGTGCATTTACACTGGATTTACACTGTTTGGCGGGCGAAATTAAGATTGCGACGGTATGTACCTGCCCAGGCGATCTCTCACATATGAGAGACCTACCACCAGTAAATGACCACCTGTAATTGGCGCACATATCAGCTTTCAACACCAATATTGTAGGTACTCTATACCTACTACATGAATGAATATGTAGCGCTGTTGGTGCACCAAATAAAAGAAATAAATAAATAATACATTTATTGCATTTTAAATTATTATAAGATACAAACAAAAACAAGAAATTTCAACAGAGAAAAAAACAAAATGCAGTAAAAAAGAAAATTTAAAGCAATATCAAATTGCAATGCAAATTTGATTGTAGAAACATGTATTGCTCAGAAAAAAGAATTAGCTATAAGCTTATCATAATTTAAGTACGCGCGCAAGGACATGGGCCGGCCTCGGCGACCACCAGATCCCCACTGAGAGCGATGGCTTCGATTTCCACAGCAGCGCCTAAGGGCAGTTTCGCTACCTGGTATGTTGCACGCGCAGGACAATCTTTAGGGAAGACTGAAAGAAGAAAAAGATAGTTACTTAAGTTCATGCACATCTTAAAATTGATTTACAAACTCAAATACATGTGCATTCTTTCTACTGCTAGTAAAAATACGTGTTAAGGACTCTTGGATGTGTAAATACTTATTTAAATATATTTGACAATTTGAAACCGACCCAAAACCAAGCGTTTAGAGTTCAATAGCAATTAAAAAAGGGTACCTATCGTTTGGTGCCAATAACAAGAAACTATTGGCGTCAAGAATAAATGCAATGCTTATAATATGCACCACAATATGTCCTACGTTCTTATGAATTGTACAATCATAATTATAAAAAATGCTTATCGACAGTAAAAAACAATTCGAAATAATTATGTTATCCCTAGGAGTAAGTATATCAAGATTGCCTTCACCTTATTTTTTTATTTGGTTCTGTTGCAAAAGGCAAGAGGTACAATAATAAAAAACCACTCAATGTTAAACCAGTAGAAACTTAATATTGCAAAATAAATTATTCACTTATAAACTCACATTACAACCTTTGTATCGCAATTTCACCTTGGGTTTCTTGAGACGTATTTATAATATTCTAAATTAACTGTTATCTCTAAGCAGTGGCGTGCCTAGGGTTTTGGAGTAGGGCAAGCCGAATATTTTTTTACGTTTAATTAATATTGTTTTAGAAACACAAAGTTACTAAGAACGAAGAAAATTAGATTATAATACGTCGGCAAACCTACCACACAATCAATATTAAGATTAAAACAATTAATATAGATTACTTGTGAACTGTAGATATCCGTAACTATTCATTGCATTTCTATTGCCGTCACTATTCTGTGGTGCCGTGGTCGACTTCGAGGTTTACCGAAATTGCAAGCAGAAATTATTATTAACGCATTCATGTTTAAATGTTTTGCTGAATTTAAAATAATAGATTGCCTTTTGAAAGGACCACCTAATTTAATGAAAATTTAAAGCATTATAATCCAAACAATCTAACACACAAGACGTGTCGTTTAAAAACATATGAATCACGATTGTTTAAAAGCTTTAAAGGGAGTATGTAGTAATAAAAGTACGTAGTTTATTAAACTGAACTGAAGAAATTTCTATTGTGATTTATCACGACTTACTAAATGTACAAACCCGGCATAGGTTTCGCGCCGGTTTATTTTTCAATATAATTGGATGAATTTACCTTTTTACCGGCAATGAACGCTTTCACCATCGCACTCAAACCATCACAGAAAACAATACAACTTAAAATAGTATCTAAAAGTTTAAATAACATAAAAAACTAAACATTAACCTTAAACAAAACACATTCACAACTCATAAAATATCATAATACAAATGAAGTTAGTAGAAATATGTGCTGTATTGCCAGTAAACGTGAAATAAACAATACAAAAGATACAATTTATTAAAAGAAATATTAAAACTTCATTATTTGTTCTAAAAAAAATATTAGATATAATTTCTAAAAGGAACCAACTTAATTTAATAACAATTGATATAATTGATTTAACAAATAATCACGTGACGACCATGCAACGCACGATGTTTTTACATCACCAAGGCCGAAGCCGGGCATATCGTTTAGAGTAAACTGCTATATAACATATCTATAGCTATACATTCGTAGCGATCGAGTAACATCATTTCCCCATACAGTTCACGCGTTGCTAGAAGCCCCGTAAAAGCACACGAGAGAGAAAAGGATAGATATATGTGCTGTGTGCTCCGTCTTTTCAAGTTCAATATAGTTTTAATGAATGAATATTACGCGGCGCTTCGGCGCTGGCGTCTCAGTGAATCGAGGCGCGGTAAATTCAAAAAATTTAAATGTTAGATGTTTTCTAATAAATGACTGTTGTATTGAATGTAATAGTTTGTATTCAGTATGGAGTATATACGTATTATGTAGGGCAAGCCGGGCTTTTGGGCTTGTATGGAAGTACCGCCACTATCTCTAAGCTAATTGTTTATGCTGAATAATTATGCATTTATACAAATGCCAGGCAAGCTTGCATTCTAATCCTAATGTGAATACAAACAACCCCTAGAAAGTAAATTAAATGAATACGCCGTTTTAAAAAGTGAATCAGAACGTTCATATTTGTAAGTTTAGAATTTGTATGTCTTTTTGGTTGGAGCTTGGAGTTGGAGTTGGTTCCCGGTTGGAGCCACATATACTAAATATTATAGAACTCGGATATTCTGAGAAGGTCCTCAAATAGTCTTCTTCACTTGACCCGCTATCTAGCTTCCACAGTTGTAAGGATATTGTGCATATTTTCTTTGACACTTTTCAGTATTTGGATCAAACTCGAATTGTAGCGCCGGTGTATTGAAGGCTCTCCTGTGTTCTTAAGCGCCTTCCTCCACATCTTACCCCAATACTCCGGATATGATGTCTTTTTCTGCCAATGCCCTCTCGCTACCTCAAAACCCAGGGAGCGGGCTTTTAGGTGTAGTTAGTATGTCGGCAATACAGAGAACAAAAACGGCATGTTCCAATCTCTAGTGCACACCAAAGTTAATCTGAAAATATCTGGGGATCACGAATAGTGCAGCGGTGTGAAAAAATGACACGCATCTAAGATAGGTAGGTACATGTCTCCATAAATGACAATATGTTCTTCTGTTTCTTCTAAATATCCAGTGTATTAGGTACCTATAGGAAGACAATTCTATACATATGGACATTATAAATTGTTGTGCAATTTACTTTTTCTGTAATCGACTGCCCTATACTATAACAATAATATTTTGTATAAACGACTGTTATATGTCGGTACCTAGGTATGATTGTATATTATTAATAATATATGGTATAATACTCATAACAGCTGTTTCTATATTACTTACAGTCTATACTAGTCACGGCTCATAAGCACAACTATAACTAACAAATAAGCGCAAACCATCTGAATTAGCCATACGAAATACGAATACCAGTCATTATCACAAAATAAAAATATTTATATCGATGGATTCTGCCTGACCCCGAGAAACCATACAATATTATTGCCATAATT
Organism: Deilephila elpenor; assembly: GCA_949752805.1. Lineage (NCBI taxonomy): Eukaryota > Metazoa > Arthropoda > Insecta > Lepidoptera > Sphingidae > Deilephila > Deilephila elpenor. The sequence goes on along the minus strand of OX457107.1, from coordinate 6,458,218 downwards.
TCAGTTTTATCATTGGAGTAGGTATTGCAAACTTATGATGGCAACTCCTGGCAGTTAAACTTAAGCCATCCCTGTGTCAAAAGGAAGACAGTCTCGCTGTGGATACAGTCTCATTCAATATGAACGCCTTAATATGGGGATTTGTAAAACTAATAGTCTTACATAGGTATACACATATTAATATAAAAAAGAACAAAAAGTACTTCTGATTGTCACTTGTCACTAAACTTAGTTAAGATAAGTAGGTTCCAGGTAGGTCTAAGGTGACCGATAGGTTAATTGATAAAAACAATCTATGAATTGAGAGGGAGGAAACCACGTCAGTATGCAATAATGAGGGCGAAATTGAAAACGGTTTATCAACTCTTACAACATTGCATAACAAATATGAGTGCGTGAACAGATATACATACATCAATAAGAGTAGATACTATTGATTTTAGGTACTTACATTCGGCATAAATTTTATTAACTGTTTGAAAATCATCCATATTAGCCAGCAGTATAGTCGTCTTAATAACTGATTCTAAGGTCGCGCCTCCAGCCTCTAATATGTGTTTCAAATTGTTAAGGATTTGCCTCGTCTGAGCTTCAGCACCACCACACACTAATTGTGCCTCCTTGTCCATACCAAGCACGCCGGAAACATAAAGCGTTTTGTCCGCTAAAATCGCTTGGCTGAAACATTATAATGCGATTGCTAAAGATTGATAATAGAAGCTTCTGCCCGCAACTTTCGTCTGCCTGATTAACTTTATTTGGAATTTCCCATCCCGTTCTGTCCTGTCCCGTTACATCCCGCCCGTCCTGTCTCATTCTGACTCAAGTGATCCAGTCCCATCCCATCTCTTTGAGTATAAACAGTAACAAATATATCGGAATTCCCTGCTCATCCCACGGAAACACAATTTTTCTGGATAAAAGTAGCCTAAGTGTTAATTTTTTAAGTGAGCCAGAGTAAAATTCTAAAAATCATTGATTTGGGTTCTATTACGTTAATACAGACGACCCATATTAACGTTTCTCATTTATCTTCCATACACAGACATTGATCAGTTATAAATTGATTATATGTATAGAAGATAATGTGTTTTACCCGGTGCGATTACTCATCTCATTACAGATATGTTTGTCAGACTACTGCGATAACGACTATAGATGTATTACATCAATTTGTGTTGAAATTAAATAAATAATATCAAAATAAATAAGCGCCGAAAATCTGACTCAATCTTTGCATACCATACATAACTGTACGGTGTGCCTATTAACTAGGTGGGTAATACATAATTCAAACACCACATTGTTTGAAATTTAACTTGGCTATGCCCTAGAAATGTAAAACGCCTAAGTAAAAGTTAAACCTGGCCAATGATCCTACTGTAAAAACTGTTTTGGTGAAAAAAATCCAAGCCATACCCATACCAATAATGACATCTCTAAAATTATTAAAAATACTATTAATTAAACAAATTTAACGATAGTATAGAAAAAAATGATACAAACCTGTAAGGGCCGACGGGTTTATAAATATCCGGTGATGTTACAATAGTTTTAGTCACTTTCTGAACATTCGTTTTCGAGCCTGTATTCATTTTGGTAAGGACGTCTGCTTTGGTCTTGATCGTTTCACCGTTTGTGCTCATGGCACGTACAGTGACTATCCAATGACAATACAACGAGGTCAACAGTTCAAGTGTATATTTAACAAGCGATAATGCTCGTGATAAGTTACAAGATTTTAGGACAAACGTTTTTGTAAAATACGACAATTTTAAAACATTAATGTTACGTACTCCAAAATAAAAATAATATCTAATGTCAACATTATTTCAGTTCGGTTTGACTTATATATAAATTCTCTTTTCTTATTCAATAATGTATACATGGTTGCATTTTAACGCGTACATACATACGTGGCTACAAATAATTTAATATATTATACATACCGGGTATGAGTAGGTACAAATGAGTACTACACATGAGTAGGTAGATATAAGCTGCATACACAATCTAAATATCGTATTTCGTCTCTAATTACGCTGTATTTAGCCAATAGCCCCGTTGCGCCGACGCCAAATTCATTAAATTGTAAAATAGCAGATATAAAATATATTGAATTCCATGTCATGGATTAGTGATTACATGTAATTTGGTGGCAACAACTATTTAGCGAACTTTATGTGCATGTTCAATGGTTTGTCGGTAATAGACGCGGCTGCCGTAACGGTGGTCGCCGGTTCGAATCCCAAGACATAGATACTTCTGGCTATTCGATTTCATGTGTGTATTGGTAATCAACAACCATACAAATTAACGGTGAAGGAAATTATCATAACAAAATATATATTGAAATTTGAGTGAATTTTTATGATATGTGAAAATTGAAGTCCGTTCCAACCCGCACTTGCCGTGTGCAGTGGACCATAGCTTCACCGTTCATAATAATTGTAGATGGTATTGGAAGATTGTGGCATTAAAATGGACAGGAGGACAAAAAAATCAGCAACTCTGCAGTCGCAAGGTCTGTCACCAAGAGACACGCACCCACGCACTTTATACATTGTTTAAAGGCCTACGTGTCACAGAGTTTGTTTTTATACCAAAAGATATTAAAACTTATCTGGTAGGAATACGACATAAATTCCAGTGTTTAAATGATAATGAATACAAAAATCCAATAACACATTGCCCGACCCGGGATTCGAACCCGAGACCTCAGCTTTGTATAGTACCTACAACTACGCCACCGAGGCAATCCAGAAAGTACTGTTTTGTATTTGTACTTTGTGTTAATGTATAAGTTAATGTATGTATAAGTCGGCTAAAGTCAGCAAATTGCTAGTAGAGCTTTTAATTGTAATTTCATGAAACATAACTAGAGGTTTTACTTTGTTTATCTCAAACAATTTTGAAGTATTATACCTACCTTCATATTATTAATTTGCATGTTCAAGCCACTGTGTCATTATCAAAAGATATTTTTTAAAATCAAAAAGTTGATGATATAAGTCCCGCAAATTGTTAATACGCCTGGCGTGGTGCTACGCCCCTCAATAAGACCTTCAAAAACATTAATCCTCTGTGATTACAGAGGCCCCACGTTGTGGAAACACTACCTAGGATTAAGCCCTCTGAGTGTAGTCTATCCAAGCGACCCGTAAATACGGAGTCGTTCTTTGGTAAATTCCGATACGAGATCGGACTTTCAAAGGCTTCCCGTACGTATGTCGATCTCGCTCGGAGGGAGATCCTTATACCGGGGGGACCCACAGTCGGCCCAACCGCCCGTATTTTGGGTCGAGGAGGCCGGCTGGCGGGGGAGGCAACGTGTGGCTGGAGGGGCCTAAAGTTTTTATTTGAGGTGCTCGTGACGTCAAATTGATAGAGATACTCAAATTTCAAAATTCAGGCACCTCATTCCCACTTAATTCCCCATGCTCGCGAGTTAATCGCAATGATTATAAATAATCATTAGTTAATCGCCGAGTTGCGCGTGAGATCGATTGATATCACACATCACCATATTAGTAATATGCACAGACTAAGGAGTAAACAGACGAATATAAACTGCTCGCCCCGTAAGTCTGCGCGCGGAAAAAATACGGAACTAACGTTGACGTCATAGAATATTGCCCACTTAATGAATTTACCCAAATATTTACTATTAAAGACTAATTTGTCAATCTTCAATTCACTTTTGTTGGGTAAATAACATTGTTCAATTGACAGCTTATACAATTCCACTTAAGTACTAATTATAAGTGATTGCCTACATTATGACAAAATAATTACAAGCATTATAAGTATATGTATAACAGGCTGCTATCTGCGTTATAAAAGAGTTACGTACTCCAATTGTACCACAATGGTACCACAATTCCCATTTTTGTGAAGTTTATTATTTTCATATAACTGGCAACATTAGAAGCGCCCTCCGTTACGCGCACACTTATCTGGCGAGGAGTCTAGTTTTCATATAGTATTATTCTACTCTTTGAGTCTAGTATTGATATTTAGAGTATCGCATTGAGAGTATCGTATCTTGAGACCGCCAGCTATATCGATTTCGGTACGATAATATCGACAGCGCATGGCGCAGCATGATCTATAGATCTACATAGAACTCGCAGACCATAGACGAAAAATCTAATAGACTGCTGTATAGTGCCTATTCAGTCCCACAGAAAGAGATGCCGCTTATAGGTTTTGCTATAAGATAGAAAGAGATCGAAATATACATTTTCTGTCCTGCACCGCGTGCCGGTTTTTTCAAGGTCGGAATTGAAATTGCTAAACAAATTTTGACATAAGACTGTCGTATCGTGTTTGTGTTTAGTGTCGGAAGTTTTCAAAGTGATTTATAATTGTTTAAATTCTAAAATCTTTGCTAAATCCATCACAAAATGGTGCGGTGTAGCGTACTTGGTTGTAAAAGCGACAGTGGTGTGAAAATAACAGGATTATCATTCCATGGGTAAGTAAATAACTTTAGTAACAATTAATAGTATCCAGCAGTATTTAAATTAACTAGTTTGCTATAAAATCTTATAAAAGAGATAACACTGTAATACATTGTAGTTATACATTTGTTTATCTCAATGTTATTGTAATTATAATAAACACGTAAACTTTATAACCTAAAATGTCAGTGTGGCAAGAGTGAGATTGTAGTATTACCCCGTACCCTGTATAATAACCCGTATAGTTATATATTGTTGATCTATCATACGTAATTTTGTACACATTGTAAATATATGTATACAGTAATAAATAAAACAAACCTATCAAACTGTTGCATTTTTATTTATCCTTCCTTCTTCCGTGTTTGCAAATTTTGTATCATTCTAAAAAGCCGTTACCTAATAGTGGGTAATTGTACCATACTTGGTAACCCTAAACCAATTAAGTACTTTATTTGTTGTCCCTTTCGGTGGCACGGGGTCACTACGTCTATTAGATATTTCGTCTATGTCGCAGACAAACGAAGTACTTGATTTGCGGGCCTAATTTTAACTCCTCACTATTTCATGTTCCATTCCCGATCTACGTTTTACGAGTACTACATCTAATCCACAGATTACTTACACTCAAAATTAATAAGCAATCCCAATCCCTATCTAAGGATCGATCCGGAAAATAGACCAATCAGAACACATCAAATGTGAGCGTGTCGGCAAAACCTTGAGCCCATTGGTTTATTTTCACGATCGATCTTTAGATAGAAACGAAGATCGTTTATTAATCATGGCCATTAGATCACTATCTAATCTAAACCGATTTCGAGTAGAAATCTGCCGATATTTAAGGACACGTTTAGGAGTATCGATTTCGCAATTTTGAAGTTGTTGTCTATGCAAGTCTATGGAGTATGGAGCTCATTTTCCGCTAGAGTTGCCCAACTATCGATAGTTTCCCTATCGATAGTTGACCTCGAAAACTAGTAACAATATCGATAGTGCTATCGATATTATCGATAATATCGATACTATCGATTCTATCGATATCATAAATAAACAAATACTATTGATTAGAAGTAATAGTATCGATAGGATCGATACTATTACATAATAATACTATCGATAGTATCGACAATATCGATATATTTTAAGTAATACTATCGATACTATCGATATTATCGATAGTATCGTTGTATTAAATAATAAAAACTATCAATACTATCGATAGTTTGTAAAACTATCGATAGTAACCGCCTAATAATCGCCGATATTATCGTTTCCGAATTATAGCTTTTGTAGAAAGTAGTGTTAAATTATTCTCACTCACTGTGCATAGTGTGTTATTATGCTCTTTAGAATTAATAAGTTTTCTTTTTTAATAAGAAATATACTGGCTATGTAATTGAATATTGGAAGGCAATACTATCGCAGTTTATTAAATTATCGATAGTGTGAGCTATCGATACTATCGATACTATCGATAGTATTGCTTTAGGAGCAATACTGGCCTTCGATAGTATCGATACTATCGATACTATTTTTGTATATCAATACTATTGCCCATATCACACTACTGATAGAATCGATACTATCGATAATATCGATACTATCGATAGGCTATCGATACTATTGATATGACGTCACCTATCGATAGACTATCGATAGTTTAGCAATAGTCGACTATTGATGTGCAACACTATTTTCCGCAACACTAGTTTGTTGTGCTAGTTTATTATCTGTTCTAAAATTTTAAAACAAAGAGTATAGTAATATATAGGAATTTTAAAATAAATCTTTCTCATTTTGCCAAGATTTGTGATAAAATTTCTCAAATGGAAATATAATAATCAATAAAGACGCCATTAAATTCGTCTAATTGAGTACTTCAAAAACAAATAAGTGGAGAAGAGTAGTCAAATGTGATAATATTTTAACATTACCTAACTTAACCTATACAATTTGGTGAATTTAATTTAACTGTGCTTTATTTTTTTGCAGCTAAAATGCAAAGGATTCTATCACTGGTTAAAACAATATCTGCGGTAAATCTTCCCGCCAGAACATACACCGCAGTACCATCCATTCTGAATAGCCTACAAACAATAACCAGAGAAAAATTGCTAATGCCCCAAGTTACTATGTTTAACGCAATTCGTAATTTTAAAGTGAAAGGGCGCGTAAGGAGACGCTGTAAATCATGCTACATTGTAGTAAGAGACGAAAGAATGTATGTTATGTGCCCAAAATTTCCGCGTCACAAGCAAATGTCTATGAAACCTAAGCCTCATAATACTTGGATATTGACTCACGCAAGTCAGAGTAAAGTTAGACCGTGGTAATTTTTAACATGTAGAATAGTTATGTAGTGTTTAGTAAAAAATGTATAATATATTGTATTTTATTTATGAATATAATTACAATAAGACCTATTAATTTACTTTCTGATTTACACATAATGAGAGTAATCACATATACCCTGTTGAGTAACAGTAAACATATTACCATCACATTTGAGCACATTGAGCGAGTCAGCATTGATTGTAACCCTACAAGCTGAAAAATCTAGAAATTCCAGGTAATTGCTGGATCGAGGTTGCATTGTAGACTTTTACAAGGTCTGTATTCAGCAGTAGACAGTGGCTGAATACTTTTATAAAATTTGTCTTATCTTGATGGTACAATTAGAATACAATTTTATTAATCCTACATCATTACATAGTTTGCCAAATGTTTCCACAGCATTTCACATATTAGTATTTCAAAATAAAATTCAATTAGTTTGTAAGTATTATAGTATATTATAGATTAGTATAAATACTCATATATTATTTGAATACCAATATAGCATTTGCAATCAAATATCTTCTGTTACTGCATTGTTATCATCCTCATCATCCAGAATAATGACTCTGAAACAAGGTAAATTTTAATGGCATTTAGCGATACAATATTCTTTTGAAATATGTCAGGATTTAAAAGAAAGGTTGTAATGGCATGTGGCCTGTTCTAGTCATAAACCAAATATAACATAATATAACAAATGCCAATATCTCACTACTGAATGTACTATCCTGTTGAAACTTGAATACAATTCTCATCATCATCATATTGCAAACTTTATATTTTATCCCATATTTACTTGAACTTATTTCACTGGAGTGAAGTAGAGGATATGCAGGATATTCACTGAAGCACAACTTACCCAAATCCATCCACAACATAATGAATTCCTTCGCTTTGAGCATGTATTTGCTGGGCATCAGATTGAAGTTGCCTATTAGTTGTGATTTCTTCTGGGCTGCCTGTATTCTCTGTTTGACTTTGATTTGTTGCATTAGAATTTTCCTCATCATCATTTTTACTTTCTAATTCTTGTCTTTTCTCAGTCTTAATTCCAGCTATACCTGTACAAATGTTGTAAAAATAGCAATTAAATGGTTTTTAAGACTATAATTTTATAGCTATAAATAGTACAAGTTTTAACAATATGGACAAAAATGTAATCCAAATCAATAATGGTAGAAAAACTGCAGACATGGCAATAGTGCCCCTTCATTTCTCAGGTCCTGGTAGGTAGGGAAACTGAGATTACCCTAACTCTTGCTATTCATATTAAACTTTTGTTACGTTGACATGTAGTGTATAAATATATAACCTTTAGCAGGGAACAATGGTGTGTCCCGTTTCACTCGTCGTCTTCTTGTTTGATCACTTCTTCGTACCTGTGTCAGAGCTTGGAAATCCACTATATAAAGGGCCCCAGCTAATAATAAAGTACAGTTTGTCTCGCCTGCAATGTAGGCAGTCTCTAACTCACTGTTACTGCGCTCATCATACTTCCACCAACCTGCAAATATGCAACACATAAACTCACGCCTTTATCCCAAAAGGGCGCCACCAGGACACCCACATTTCGCCTTGGTATGTTCCATCCCAAGATGTGATAGGGGGCGAGCCAATCGCCATATTGGGCACAAATTCCTGACTCTGGGCTGATAATGAATAGAAAAATCCAACATCACTTTGACCTACCAAGGATTCGAACCTGAGAACTCAGCTTGGTAGTCATACCATAGTACAACTATGCCACTGAGGCAATATGCAACATAATGTCTCAATTTTGGAAATGAAAATAACAAGACCAATTATAATATTTCCAAGATATTCATTAAAAATAGTTATACAGGATTTACACCTGTATGTTATAACTCCTATAATGATAAGCAACATCAATTAATTATTTGTTTGTGGTCTAATATACAATATATTTTAACTTTTTCCCAACAAAGGTATATAAATCAGCAGTGTGTGAATTGTATTGTTATTGAAAAAATGAAACCTTAAAAAATATTACCATTTCTTCCTTCATAATACCACTGGTATTTTTGATCTGAATTATTGTCTATTGCTTGAGCAGATGACAAATCTTCTAACAAAACTGGATTATCAAGGTAATCAACAGGAATTTCTGTACGACACATAGCACATTTTCTACTTTGGAATGCAACACCCTGAAAAATATTATAAATGTTTTTATTATTAGTTGGAAGTAATGCAGTATAAGTATAAATTGTGAGCCCTTGAATATAATGAATAAGCCTCTATCAATTCAGTGAAGATTGAATTGATGTAGTATCAATCCAAACTAATTACCGATTACCTTGACACAAAGAAAACAGAACACATGACCGCAAGGCAATTCTGCTGGATGCTGACATCTTTGTAGACAAACAGCACAATCTTGTTCTGCAAGCATAAGTGAAGGATTTTAAATATATATTACATAATTTGCATTTTACTCATTCATTATTTCTTCTATTAAAAACAGTTCTAGAATATAATTATACACAACAACATGTGATTCGACTTTCTAATTTAAATTAAACATCCGAGGGCTAACTTTCGACACATTATAATATGTAAAATCGAAAACTTACCTCTACGAGACTCCATCAGCAGGTCTGGATTCATTTTTGTTACGTATTTATTTTTTATGTTTGTCAATAAAACATTTTAAAATCAATTAAATATGTACGTATCACCAATATGATCACTATACGATCTTCAAATTACGTACAAAATATGTCAAGCATAGACCAAACCAAACACAAAACCAAATGTCAATTGTCATAACTAGAGATGGGTTGGAAGGTACACCTGTTCCTAGTCCGTAAAAATACGCGATACAAATACTTGCTCCACATAGTATCAAATACTACACAATACACTGGCACAGAATTAGTATTCTGTGACACTGGGTTCGGTACGCGTACCGCGTCCTTGCGTACTTTAGAGATTCTGTATCTAGCCTTCAATATTGAACTCGATAATTCGATTCGGTACTCGGTAGTATAGGTCGTTTAAATACAATATAAAGAAGGATTATTAGCTTAGAGTTTTTTTTTTTTATATTCAAGTAGTTTCTATATTTTTGTGATTAGTGTGTGTGATGTACGGATGTGTAAATAAATTAAATGGTGTATGTTGAACTAATTTATAATACTGTTGGTCTTTTAACTTTCTCTTAATTTAGTGATATATTTATGTCCATTATCTTTGAATTTTTTATAAATATAGTAAATAAATATTCTATATATTAATTATTTTACTAGTGTAAAAAAAAATACTACATAAATCTTTAATAAATGAAATTTTAAGCAAATTTTATGGAAGCGTACTTAATCTTAATACTGCGATAAAATATACACTAGATCCAACATGAGCGCTTGAAAAATGGCACCGAAAAAGAGTGCTTAAATTTCGATGCAACCGTTGCTTGTGATAATGCCTAAATGCTCCGTAAAAATTATCAAAAACAACACGTTCACAACGCTTGAAACTCATGGGGTTTCGTATTTTCGGCGAATAAAATTCATATACTTGTTTCCTACGTTTAGCAATATGCGAAATTGAGTACCAATAATAAAATATAAATTAATTTAGTAAACTCTAAACTAATCAACAAGCGGTGCTTCGCAGTTGTCTCTTTCGTCTCGCTTAAATAGACAATGATGAGTAGCGTCATGATTTGGAATGGAAAATACATGGAGTTCTTTTATTTTATTTTTAAACATTAGTAATAAGTAATTTACACTTATTATATAATTCAAATTAACATCAGAAATATTACAGATTTCCACAAAATGCAATAGAAAGGGCTGAAAGGAATAATTGACGTGAAATTATTTCGCAAGAAAGAGACGAAGAAAATTTTAAGTCAAACAACTGGAGCGTAGTGTGTTTTGAGTGTTTTGACCATTTTGCCGTTGTATTATAACACATGTATGAACCCGCGGGCTCTCGTTTCTCAGCCGGCGTCCAACCAACTGCGCCACGGAGGCTGTCAATACATTCCATGGGCAGACATTAACCAGTTACATATTGATTATATTATGTACAGACTGTGTTAAAATATATTAAAAAGAGACATTGTTAAATATATAATAAAAATAGTTGTATGTCTACGATTTTTGTTTCATTAGTTCATGTTTTTGCCATATTCGTACAACATTTTATATAATATGAAAGAAAAATAAAATTATTATATTTTAGACTATTACGTTCATGTTAATTCATAGAAAAAGATGTAAACATTCTACTCCATTGCGTCTCTATTCCGCTGTCCAACTAAAGTCATAAAATTTTATTACTTTCGAGTACGTCTCATTCAAAAAAGGTACTTTATGCCCCAGAAATAAGGTTAAGGAAAGGAGATGTTTCATTTTGGGCCGTATTGTGTACGTCTAGTACAAATACTAGAAAAAAATGTGGAATTCAAATAAAATACATTTAGATTTCTTGGACAACGGGGGGCTTTATACAAAAATGTGATTGTTTTAGTACAGAAGCAATATTTTCTTCGATAATCTGTCCTCCATGATGCTTAATTGTCATTTCGTTCAAAAATGCGCAAACCCATTATCTTTAACTTGAATATATGTCTTATTTTTAAAAACCCGCTACTATTTATAATTGTTTTCTATATATTTATCTGTTGATACTATAGTCCATAAGTTGTCAAAAGATGATATACGTTGTTAAAAGCGTCACTTTTAATAATATATTTATATTTCATGATTTCAGTTAAAGAACGAAAATGTTTGACATGCTGCAATTCCAAAACAATATGGCCGTTATTGTCGCCATATTGCTTGTAGTGTTACTGTTCTTGGCTTGATATTTATTTTAGTATAAAGTTAATAAGCAACGCATAACAGTAATTAATACGGAAATCGAAAGCCAATTTTACGAACTATATTTCATGTACTGTACAGCACTATGGCCCAAGGTTCATACATTTCTGGACCATCTCCTTTGTGTTAATTTAATCGGAATATGTGATCTTTTGGTTTACCTTTTTGTTTCAATGCATCGGTGCTACTTTTTAAAAGAACATTTACGGGGAACTGTGTATCTAGTGTTTAATTGATCGAAGTCTTAATACTTTATACTCGGAATTGCGAATCTTGGAACAGGTGCCACAGTATCGAAAAATACCTGTTCCTCAGATCTGTTACAGTAAATACGTCTCACCTCTAGTCATAGCCATGTGGTCTCATCATTAGTCTGTGGGTCTCATCCAGTCCACAATTCAGTCAAAGAGTACAGTACTAAAAATCCAGTCTCATCAATGTCGATTGTTGACTCGCGACTGTTGCGAATTTTAACTACTCGGTTTAAACATGTCCATTAAAATATTAATAACAAAAATATTTTATATTCTATTTTGTTTCGTTAAAATAGGTACCTAGTGAACTAATATTTTATATATATACTATAATTTTATAATGGTAGAGCCAGATCACTAGGGTAGAGCCGAAGACTGTGGTTGAGAAAGGCATGTCATAAGAAAATAAATCTTTGTTAAATTAACTTCGATAATATGACGTAAAAGAACACCCTGGCTCCTACGGTAGGCATATAAAAAGGTAGGCATGTAAAAAGGTAACACACCTAGCCCCTAAGTAGGTACTAAGATCTAAGATAGACAAGAGACGCCGATATTAAGGCCTTTCCTCTCTAAAAAATACATAATGCATAAAGGATACGAGGGCGAAAATTCTGACCTCTTATGGAATATTGCTCTCATCTCTCCAATTACTAGCTTTTACCATGTCATCGTATTCAACGAAGAGCACCTTGAATCATTTGAATCATGAAATACTGACTTCTTTATCTTTCGTCCTGGTTCGGCTATGTCACGAGGAGTGTTTCGAGGAACTAGTTCCGTTAATAGCAGCAGCTAAGATCACCACACCACGCACAGGAGGTTGGGATTCCATCTCAACCATAAAGATGGATAGCCCTACTGAACAGTGACATTTACGCGGAATTTCCTTTACCCAGTCGTCATCCTTATAGAATCCACTCTCTTCCACGGTATTTCCAAACAGGTACGACCTAGAGACCTTCAAGAAAATAACCCAAACCTTTCTTAAAACCCGGAAACGCACTGACGATCTCTCTGGTGTCGTAGCCATCGTAGATGTTTATGGTCGAAGGTGATGACTAGGCATCAGGTGGTCCGTCAGCACGTTTGCCACATAAATAATAAAAGCATTAATTTTACCAGCTCTTATCAATGAGATAAACTTGGAGAAAGTGCAAAGCGTAAAAAAATCTTAGAACAATCAAGATCAAATAAGACGTAGGTAAAAAGCTTTTCTCATCAATCGTTTCGATTTTGTTAGCAAAGTTGTATTTCTTAATAAATAATTATAAATACACTTAACAAATACACTTAACAACTTCTGACCTCCAAAACCCAAGTCTCTTGCTTCGGGGATCGAACCCGCGTCCTCTCCTTTCCCAGTCAGCTGAGCGTATTTTCTTAACGCCTTATTCATAGACAGTTTTAAAACCTATTTTAGTCATCGAATGTTTTGTCCCTTTCCAGCGACTTTTAAATTCAGTTTGAGCGAAGAAGACAAAACATTCGATAACTACATTTTGAAACTGTCTTGAATAGTGTATAGATCGAACAGAGAACCCTGTTTATTAAATAAGTTGTAAGTCATCGTCAAATATAATTAGTTTGTGTCCCTAATTCCGCTGCTAATGTTGTTTAGCCCATTACCTAACGCACTTTAATCAACGTGGCTTTCAATGTTTTAACCTTAGTTTTAACACTACCTGTATATTCGCATCGTCAGCAAAATATATTCAGAGGGTGCAGAATGCTTGTGCCCGATACTGTTGGCATGTTCCACCGCGAGAGCACATTACCCCATTCCTTAACAGAGAGTTGATGCTGAATATGAGCTCTCGTCGTGAATTGCACACAGCTGGTCTCTTATTTAATCTTATTAAGCACCGTAAACCTGAATATCTTTACCGCAAGCTTAACTGGTCCAATTTAAATACTGATTCGCGACTTGGTATCCGTCTTTTAACTTGTGCTCATAGGACGGCAGCGTTTAGGGGCAGTTTCCGGTACCGAGCAACGAAATGTTGGAATATTATTCCTCCACCTATACATCAGACTACTTCTCGTCATACTTTCCTAGCAAAACTAAAAGCTTATTTAGTCAAAAAACAGTGTTGTGCCGTGTAGCGGAAACTGGCTCACTTAGATTAAAAATATAATAGGCATTGTTACTTTTTGTTAGTATGTATAATTGTACATATAAGGATCCTCATCTGAACCAGATCATGTAATGGTTTTCTTTCTTTTGTTTTTTTTTCTGTATTTATTTTTTATTATAATAATAATGTAGCTATCATATTTTTATTTTTAATGTGTTTTTAGAAATATTTTAATAAGCTTTGTATCTTTGTATTGCTATTATGTTAGAGACACCCAATGACGCCACTTGGCCTAGTATGTAATTGCCATCTATATGTAACTAGGTACCAGCAGAATTATCAGCGCTTTGCTTTTAGGAGCAAAGCATTACGCTGAGCTGGGGGCTAATTTCGGTTGCAATGTTACATTAGACTAATTAGTTCATATTGTTTTTGTTTTTTATAGTTCTAAGTTTTATTGTTGTGTGCATTGTTGCCAAAATAAACTTTTTATCTATCTATCTATCTATCTATCTACCGGCGTACTAGGGTCAGATTGCTAGATTATGGACGATTTATACGAAGCGTCTCCTACTATCTGCAATCCAAATCTAAGTAAAATACAAGAACAGCTTCTAGGCTGCGGCGCTCCTAGCGTCTAGCCGCTCGACCAGGCCCTAATCTTAACAACGCGTTAAGTGTCGCGACTTGGTTGTTCTTACATATCTTGTAGTCTCGACTCTTAAATACGTTTATGAATGGCCCTTTCTTCAAAACAAGATATGTACAGCATTTGATATGTTGGATTCGCCACAAATAGCAATGCTGAGCCAAGACTATAGCGTAAATTATCCTACAATCGACGTATTGTATAAAACTTCTTGTTATCACGCCACATTAAAATAGTTACGGGTTTACTAGGAATTTAAACTACAATCGCCTAGCACTTTTTGGTATCGTCAAGCTTAATTAAGACATGTTTACTCCGGGGGCAAGCGCACTATCAATATATCTTTGCTCCTGCTCTTTCGGCGCGTTATTGGCTGCCGTAAATAAGCACGACGCAACTGTCGAAAGATTCTCAGACACGATCGATCAGGGCGCGGCGCGCGCCTAGTGACCCAGTATGCCCCATTTATAAGTTTCTTGCGACAGGCAGGCAAAGGATGTGGTACCATAAATTATAAAATCCCAATCACATGAAGAGTCAATGTGTCTAACTACAAATTGACGAACCATTCCCCAGAAAGAATGGACACAATGAGATTCAATTTTTAATTACCAAAAGTCAAAACAACTCCTTTAGAGTCACAGATCAGATTCGTAATGTACTTTAATATAAATAAATATATTTTATGACATTCATATAAACAGGTGCCTTATTTATAGTACTTGTACTTTTATAAAATCTTAATTAAACATAATTGAATTGCATAACACATTTATTGAAAAACAATTAACTTAGATTTGCAGGTTCAATTAAAAATGAGTGTTGAAGTGACAAACATTTATTTCCCATTTTTATAAAACATTTGTATTACACAAAGTAATCTGGAATGAAGTGCCAAAGAAAGTTTTATTTTATAAATTTATTTCACTTATCTAATTGAATTAAGTAAAAAACACCATGAATTTACTTATCTCTTACTTTGATAAGGTCATTTAGGTCTAGTGCTACACATATTTCCTTTGATTCTGTGCGTGGATTGCGGTCAAGTATTTCTGTTATGGGATAATAATTGTCCCTATTATCAACATTCCATCCAGAGTACTGAAAAAGCAATACATATGAAGATATTAGCAAATCACAAGGTGATTAAAAAATATTCATGAGTACAATAGTTTAATGCAAGTTAAATGCCAGTTGGTCTCCAGTAAGTGGAACAATTAATGTTGCAAAAAGATAATAACAAATTTTCAATCCATACTGTTTTTCAAGACTACTATCACTATTGGAAGTTTATGTAAACTGTAAGATTGTGATTATGATTGTGGGTCAAAATCCCTTGCTAGGATTTGGCATGTTATTTCTTTATTTATTCTTAACTGCACAAAAAAAGGAAAAACACTTAAAGATATTACAAATTAACTAAAATGTTATATGGCAGGAATATATTTAAACAGTTTCTTAGGTTGATTTTGTTTGGAAATAACACACCATACATGTGATAGCCACAGTTAATGTGTTAATGACTGGTGGTCAAGGCTGCAGCATGCAGATCATTTAAGTACATTGCACTGCCATCACTTAGGCACCAATTAAACATCTTACAAATTGGGACTGTGTCCAAGTGTACATTTTTAGTAATAAAGGTAGAAAGTATAGCTTACCACACAAGTACACTTGTGTAAAATTCTTCCACTTGATTCCATAGGGATGAATTTTTGCAGTAATGCTTTGCCGTCTATTTTCCACAAATTTAATTCATCCAACTTTGATATTACTGTGTCTCCATCCCATTTTACATCTGATTTCAGCAAAACAAAGTTTCCAGACTGTAAAGTAATAATATGTACAATGTTATTCACCATTTAAATTAATTAAAAAAGAAGACAATAAACACAGGGATTTTAACAACATCTTACATGGAAATGCTTTGGTATATCTTTAGATTGACTTGAGTCTGATTTGTTTCCATCAGAGCCATTTTTCTCGTCGTCTGAACCCTCCTCTTCATCAAGGTCTCCTTCTTCATCTTCTGCCTCATCTTCTTCACCTTCGCCTTCACTCTCCTCAGACGTGGAGTTTTTACGTTTCTTTTTGGTGTTATTCATTGATACTTTTGATGTGCGCTTACGTCCACTGCGAGCTGCAGTGTCATTCTATCAAATAAATATCCTATATTTATCAATTCCAATACAATTCTGCTGAAGTTGTCTTTAACATAATAATTAGTATCTGTTAATGGCAATAATTGATAAAGTTGAATATGCAAGCAGTCCATAAAATGTTTTCACTGATGGCACTGATAGACATAGATTACAAAAATATCACTTATTTGTAAGAATGTGTGCACGATTGATCCTTTACTTATAAACTGTAAGATGTTATGATAGATTTTAGACAGGGACAACCTAACCTTATGTTTAATTATAACTGATAGCGTCAGTCAACATGTTTACGATATGAAATATAGCCTATTCTAGATTAAAAGGATGGAACTTTATCAACAACTAGTTAAGTCATGTAATTTTCAGCGTATTATGATTAATTCAATACATACAGAATCGGCATCCGGTGTCCAATCTTCGCCAGAGTCTTGGAACTCTTCTGGCTCACCTCCTTGTTCTGAGCCGTCTGAGTCCTCGTCATTCTTCTTTAGAGACTTACGTTTACGCATATTTGATTTAATTTGATAACTTATGAGAAGAAGAGAAATGCAATAAGAAACAAACCACGCCGTAATAGTACGATAAGCAAAGCACAGACGGCGACGCTTGGTTTGTAGCGGTGGGCGATTATGAGAGATACTAACGAAATCATTCGATTATGAAAATGTATCGAGATATCTCGATTATAACAGTTAGTAGTCAGTCAGTCGCAAGTCGATTCACTCACACTATTTACTCTCTCGTCACTTGCGACACCACGCCATACATAATAGTGTACTAGCGCATCTTGTATGATGTCGTATCTGACTTTTAAATTTTTGAAGTGAAACTTCTTTATCGGGGTTGGAAAATTTTTTGCGTTACGCGCCATCTTTATTTCTAAGTCACATTTTTGCGTTACGCGCCATCTTTATTTATTTAGTAAATTAGTAATACTTAGTAGTAATCCTGTGTATTGTAACTGTATTTAGTACGAATCCCACACTAGTGTATCATCCCACATTTGGACATAATACAGTGTATACCATTAGAACACATTCTGTACCCACTTCAGTAAGCCACACCCCCAACCGTGCCCAAGCCCCACCCAAAATTTTAAGTCCCACCCACTTTTTTGTAATTTGATCCTTACCCCCCCTCTGGCCTTCCCCCGCCCTAAATCCAAAACAGTGCCCAATAGCCTCCCCACGAAACCTCCCCCCCCCGCTTACCCCCACCCTAAAAATTTTACCTCACCCCCCCTACTCATATCTCCGGCATTATCCATCGTAGACCCACCGACCTTGGGTTCATTGGAACCGGCTCGGTGAGGGCTACAATCCTGCCCCAACAGAATTCCCGAATTCCCCCTCCACAACTTTCCACACCCAAAAATATTTTAAGGTGCCCAATAGCCTCCCCACGAAACCTACCCCCCCCCCCCCCCCGCCCCTACCCCCACCTACAATTTTTACCTCACCCCCCCTATTCCTATCTCCGCCAATATCCATCGTAGACCCATCGACCCTGGGTTCATTAGAACCGGCTCGGTGAGGCCTACAATCCTGCCCCAACAGAATTCCCGAATTCCCCCTCCACAACTTTCCACACCCAAAAATATTTTAAGGTGCCCAATAGCCTCCCCACGAAACCTAACCCCCCCCCCCGCCCCTACCCCCACCTAAAATTTTTACCTCACCCCCCCTAAACCTATCTCGGCCAATAAAGGTCGTGGACCCACCGAGCTTGGTATCCTCGGAACCGTCTCGGTGAGGCCTACAATCCTGCCCCAACAGAATTCCCGAATTCCTCCTCCACAACTTTCCCCACCCAAAAATATTTTAAGGTGCCCAATAGCCTCCCCACGAACCCTAACCCCCCCCCCCCCCCCCCCGCCTCTACCCCCACCTAAAAATTTTACCTCACCCCCCCTAAACCTATCTCGGCCAATAAAGGTCGTGGACCCACCGAGCTTGGTATCCTCGGAACCGTCTCGGTTAGGGCTACAAATTGGCCCCGATAGAAATCCCAAATTCCCTCAAAAATTTCCCCCCTCCTAAACTTAAACTTTATTTAATTTAGCTTTATTTTACCAATTCTGTAAATTTGTAAATAGTAGATCATTTTTCGAAAAATGATGTCATAAAGAAGTTTCACTTCTTACGTGTGTACACTAATACACACACACATTTTTTTTAATACAAGCACATTCTTCTGCAATAAAGTGTAATATCCAATAATTGTTTTATTTTTTTATTAAATTGTCATTAAATTGTTAAATTAAATTGTTTTATTTGTTGTTTTAGTGTTTAGGTTTGACTTAGATAGGTAAATCCACTAAAAGTGAAAAGCATCAGTCGTCACGTCTCATACTCATACCACCGTAATATAACAAAACAAACTAAACCAATGTCTATCTATAACTCTATGCCTCCTACTACTAAAGTCACGGAACAACTGTCAACTTCATAAAACACGATTAGTAGTTCTTGTTACTAATATCATTCGATTAAGAAAACATATTAGTTACTAATTCCATAATCGATTATCAACATTAGTAATACAAAATAAATCGATTATGCCGATCATTCATAATCGCCCACCTCTATTGGTTTGGTAGTCAAAGATAGTGTTGCGACTTGACTGGGAATCAGTGGGAATATCGATAATATTTAATAGGTAGCTAACGACTCCATTGAATTACTCTATGGTTAAACTATCTTAGGAAAAATAATAATCGGAATGTTCATTACGTTACCTATTTAATTAACAAAAATTATTGAGTGAACATTGAAGCAAAGAATTACAGAACAAATAAATAATAGTCTAAAAACTAAAATACACGCTATAAAGCGTGTTATTTATTTATTTTACCTAACACCGTCTATCTACGGCAATCTTATCAAAGGAAAACACACACTACACAGGAAAGCAGCTGTGCGCAGATTACCAAATTTACAAATTATTTCAAAAAAAAAACTGAGGGTTCTCGTTAGGTTTTCAAAATTTTAAGTCAATAGCAAGTTATTTTAGAAGTACCTACTACTAGAATCCATTGTACCCGATTATTAAAGCTACCGTTTTTAAATTTGTTGCAATAAAATATAATATAAAATAAGTTCCTATAAAATTACTCATTAATTGAAGAAATATAGGCAACGATGTTTAATTACTATATAAAACATTTAAAAGGGTGGAATTGTCCGATTGTCGGCTTATAGAACTAGCAAATTAATTAATCTAAAGCTTTTAAATTACATCCAAGTCGCACGCTCAATGGAATTATTCTTAGGATCATTATTTTCCATAGCTACTCGCTATGTAGTTTAACCTAGGTACCTAAGGTTTCATTTTTTTTCTTGTTTCACACATTTTAAACAATGGTTTGAATCATGGTCGTTTACGAGTAATACGTCCATGGTTTGAATATCAATGCGAGTGTGACCTCTCGTAATAATTTATTTTTCCTACTCAAAAGACTATGTTACTGAAAAAAAAAGTGGGGCACCTGTCAAATCAGCTGATTGCGTCATTGCATTTGAGTCAAATAACGCAAAAACAAAAAACAAGTCGCAGTAGATCGTATCGAATTCAACAGTATTGTGCTTACATTGCAAATTATTGCGTGTGAAAAATACCAAAATGAAATTCCAATACAAAGAAGAACATTCTTTCGAAAAGAGGAAGACTGAAGGCGAAAAAATTCGCAGGAAATATCCGGACCGTGTGCCTGTAATTGTAGAGAAAGCCCCGAAGGCTAGACTCGGAGACCTCGACAAGAAGAAGTATTTGGTGCCGTCCGATTTAACAGTCGGACAATTCTACTTCCTGATCAGGAAACGCATTCACCTTCGGCCGGAGGACGCCTTGTTCTTCTTTGTGAACAATGTCATTCCACCAACATCGGCCACCATGGGCTCTCTGTACCAGGAACATCACGATGAAGATTTCTTCCTCTACATAGCATTTTCCGATGAAAATGTTTATGGATTTTAAATTTCATAAATGTTATGCTATTTTATTAGATATTTAATATCATACTATCTGACCATATGGTGAATCTTAATTTTAAGACTTAGCTTAATATTGATGTATTATGTTATGGTGATTCATGATTTTATTGGCACTTTCACATCATAATATGTAACACTTTTCAAATATGTGGAATATGTTGCTTTTATTTCCATCTTTTTGTTGGGTTTAGGCTTGTAATTATTTCTGTATCAAAACAATAAACATAAAAAGACAAATTGTGGTTTTATTTTATTATTCATTCTTATACAAAGACCTGTAATCATGAAATATTTGACACAATGACTGATAAAAATCCTTTGTTGTGTTGCACAATACATAATAGTTTTAGTACATATTGCCTCACACTCAGTTAGTGTTTCCAATAGTAATTATGTAGTTATCAGAAATAATTAAGGATATTATTAAATATCCGTAATTATCATATGGGTTTAAATATATTTATTCCATACAAATTTTTAATTTACAAAATAATGCTCCTGAATTTGGTACTCAAGAATAGAAAAAGAGAAGTTGATTTTATTGCTTAATTTAATGTAAAAAATAGTTATTCTATGTTCGTACGATATTCCAATTAGTTATACACGATATAAGAGGAAATAATCATTAAGATTAAAACAAAATATAATATCCACAGTTAGTCACCAAAAGTTGAAAGGTAGGTAGGTGAAATATTTTATATTTTTTAGAACATTGACTTTACAGTATTGTATCGTTAAACCTGTTTATATGCAGCGTTCTTATCAAGTCAACTTACATAAAACGATTTCACTATAGGTGATTCCTTCGTTGAGCAGGTAAATAAATACCTACTATACACTTGTAATTAAACGTGGCTTCTACCCTAGTCATTAAAAAGGTACCTACCTACTCAAAGTTTAGAATTAATAATACATAGGTATGCTGACTCTGGTTGAGAAAAATATATTTATTATTTCTCTATAGGTGTGTGATCGAAACATTCAAACTAATGCGATCCTTTGAGTCATTCAACATGTTTAGGGTAAGGAAGCAGTGCCGGTTATAGCACTACTAGTACGGCAGCCTAGGCGATATTGTTCCATGAATTGAGATAAATAAGCTTATCAGCGGCACCCATCAGTCTTCACTAAGAGCTTGGCAACATTTCAAAATTAATGAAATTAGAGCTTTCTAGATGTAGGTTTCTAGCGACTAGTGGAAGAATCGATAAACAGAAACCGGTTTAGACCAATAATCCACTCTAAATGCGGTACATCCAACGAATACCTCGATCCTCGGTCATGGGGGACAGACTGCAGAGAGAGAGAGAGAGAAAAATGTAGGTATGTACTTTGTAATCAACAGGGGGTTTATTTCGATCATAAATATGTAGAGCCAGGATTCAGAAACGCGCTGGCCGCACCGTTAGGGCTCCGTACATAAGATTAGAAATAATAAACTCTAGGACAGTTAGTTGGTTTGCTTTTGGTAAACACCTATAAATGTATTGTCGTAGAGTAGATACATTGTATTTTTAAGCAAATTGTGTTATGAATATTCCAAGACATAAGTATATTCATGAACCCACCACAGACACATACCCATACTTACTTGATTCTTGTCTGCCATCAGCCCATATAGGTTCCACTACAGGGCACGGTTGTCGTCTTCAATCGAGAGTACGATTTAGAGGGGTAAGGCCACCACACTGGCTTAGTGCGGGTTGGCTATATAGGTACCGTAGAAATTCTTTACAAAACGCTATGGTATGCAGGTTTCCCCAAAGATGTTTTCATACATACATATGTATGTATTTTTTTTTATACATACATACATAAACTCACGCCTTTATCCCAGAAGGGGTAGGCAGGGGTATGTTCCGTCCCACGATATGATAGGGGGCGAGCCTATCGCCATAGATTTTCCTTCACCGTTATAGTGCGTGGTGGTTGAATATCAATAAACACATCATTTCGAAAACTCAGAGATGTACCAAGGGACACATCACTCCGAATAGTCAGAGATGTACCATGGGATTTTAACCCGCGACCACCGTGAACATGTCGGCAACCGCGTCTGGTCCTTTCTTTGCAAACAGGCCACCACGCACTTGAGTTATAAACTTGCAAGTAAATTGCATTGAATGGCGAGACGAGCATGCCATTTGCTAAATGGTATATATTTTTTTGAAAACGCAGTGAAACTAAGGGTCAGAATATTCTGATCCTTAATAACATCGAAATAAGAATTGTTCGTAATAACGTAAAAAGAACTCGTAGTTTTTAAATTTGTTTCAGGGCTACATTAATGTTTTCGTCATTTAATGTGTAGGTACTTCTAACGTCACCTACATTACACTAATAAAATCAAGGAAACATAAAACAAAAGAATAACGCGGTTTGTTTTTGCTGTATTCGATAGGTATAACTTTTTTGCAATTAGTTTTACTGTTAAATAGAAATTTGTAACCGTCGGAGCATTATGGTGCATTATGAACCTACAGGTAACCCGATCTGAAGTACCTACGTAATTTTTTTGGTATTTTGTCGTTAGGTGATTGATGTTGGCGGAGAGTTATCAATACATATTATGTTGTTCTTTTTTCCCATCAATAATAAGGTCAGTTACACTCGTACCACTCAAGTATTTTGTGTGGCTATTCGAAACTTTCTCGTCAAAAATATTATATATTTGTGCAATATAAGTGACAACTGTTTAGCTAAAATGACCGCTGTTATTTATTTAGTACCTACTTAAACAAAAGGAAACGAAAAATACTTTTTAATTTACACCATCACATTTATTTTCTGGAAATGTTTTTAAATTATTTTCCTTTATTCCTAAAAAATCTTATTGTTCAACTTAATTTGATGCTGTATAAAAACATAAACAAAAGACATTGAATGATAAGATATCTATATCTATATCAGCCCATATACGTCCCACTGCAGGGCACGGGCCTACTCTACAATCGAGAGAATCGATTGAGAGTGGTTAGGCCATATAGTCCACCACGCTGGCCTAGTGCGGGTTGGCGGACTTACATACCGTAGAAATTCTTTTTAAAATCGCTACGGTATGCAGGTTTCCTCACGATGTTTTCCTTCACCGTTAAAGTGCGTGGTGATTGACTATCAATACACACATAACTCCGAAAAGTCAGAGGTGTGCCCTGGGATTTGAACCCGCGACCACCGTGTACATGTAGGCAGCCGCGTCTGGTCCATTTACCAACAGGCCACCACGCACTTCCACGCACAAGATATAGATAACATAAAAGTTTACTTCTACAGCACATTAATTTGTTTTATCAGAGCATAATATACCTACCAGACGCAAACATGTAACGAGTTTGCTTTCCTTGTAATGACACAAGTGTGAATGTATTATTGTCTTGTATATTACCATGGTGTTGAAATTTTATTCGATACTTAACAATTTACAATATTCTTCAAGTTTTTTTACTGGCTGATATCATATTCATTATTTAATCTCGAATATTAATTAAGTGCAAATATAACAATATGGAAACATGAAGACTAGTTGTCACGGACAAGAACTCGTATAATGGAATAGGGATTATAACATTCTTCTCATGCCATCTGAGAATGCAAACAGTACAATGGACACAATATATATATGATATGCATCTATATGTAGTAACTGTATACTATGAAAGTTTAAATAACGGGTATATATATTCTATAAATGATGTAGTTGTCAATAATATACATAATATTTATTATAACCGACATTCACTCATTGAATGCTATCAAAGCGTCAAAAATACAAAAAAATACTAACTAAATTTACAAAATCAAGACTCAAAATTATATCACAAGAATATGTCGCTAATACCGCGCAGTACTTTCTTGAATATAAAATAACGTGACAATCTACATATATAATACGCGCCAAACTTACGTGTGCCTCTGAAACTTGCCGTAAAGTGTAGCGCAAAAAAAATATTTACTATAAATGGCCAAATCGTGGGACATTATTTTCTATAACACTATGTTTCAAGACTCATGGATTTCAAATAGTAATTTAAAAAATATACAAACAACAGTAATGTTACGCTATTATTCTAAGAAGAATTATATTGAAAGGCATATAAGTTAGACGCGGACTATCCTTAATTACTAGACTAATTAATTAGAAAAAATACCAATACAAATAAACAAGAGAGGAATATAAACTATACTAATTATTAATACTAATTTATTTATTTAAAGGGCATAATTATGAACTTATGTCATACTGCAATTAATATATAATCACTACATTTTATTTAAGAAGAAATTAGTTAAAATCTATAATTATGGGATCTTCTTGATGGGCGTCCTCGCGGTCGCATACCGCGTCCTCGCGCGCCGCTTTCACTGTCTGAAAAATACCAAAATTTGAACAAGTGATACATTTTGTGTTTTGGAAAGTACAAAATTAAATATTCATTTATTATTGAGCAAAGACTAATACAGCTGTTAAACCGAATATACTGTAATATTTTCATAAGCTATATTCCACTCGATGTATATAATGTATTGATGTATATTGTATATATGTAAGTCAGATATAGGATTCAAATATTCTGTTTTAAAGAAAATAGTAGCATGGAGGAGTCAAATGAACAGTCTTATACTTTATTTTTCGATATTCTGTAGGAAGCTGATATTCAATTAGTTAGAAACGTATTAAAAATATATATTGTCTACATCGGGCTAGATCTGTGTTGTGAACTATGGCCTAAGGCCTAAGCCCTCTTTGTTGAACTCTCGATTCTAAAGGAAATCCGTGCCCCATAGTGGAACATATATGGGAAAAATTATAAACCTGATTATAAGTAATTGGGGCTAAAGATGTTGATTTAATTCTCGCGGTCCGAACTTGTGATCTTATAATGGTTCCGTTTTTTTTTTGAGGTACCTAATTAATCATGTTTAGTATTGAAGCGCATTGCGCATCATAGGATGTAGTAAACGAGCTTAGAGTATCTATTCTATACATATAATAAAAATGTAAATGGTCGATGTCTGTACATGGAAGATATTTGAGAAATTTTAACGCGAGGGGTTTTTATAACAGCAACAGAAGCCAAAACAATTTTTTTTAAATTTTTGTCTGCTGTATGTTTGCTTGCGCATCACGCGAAAACTACTACACCAAATGAGATGCGGTTTTCACAGTTGTATTGCTGTAGGTTCAACTTAAAAACTGGTATATGTTGCATTTACATACAGGTTGTTTCTTTTTGTTTGCTTGCACATTACTCAAAAACTACCGCACAAAATGAGATGCAATTTTCACAGTTATGTTATTGCAGGTCCATCTTGAAAATTGGTATATATTTCATGGTGTTTTTTTGTATTATGGAAGATAAATGAGAAAAACTAATATGGGGGGTCTGTATTAACGTAATCTGTATTAATGATCTTATCAACCAAAACAATGATTTATTGTCAAGAATAGTAATTGTAGAATTATTGTCTGTTTGTCTGTGCGGTTGTGCGCGCTGAACTCAAAAACCGCTTAACGGATTTCGATGAAATTTGGTATGGAAGTAGCTGACACTCCGGATTAACAGGGCTACTTTTTATTCCGAAAAATACAGTGTTCCCGTGGGATGAGGAAAGAATTACGATATATTTGTTACTTTTTTATACTCAAAGGGATAGGATGGGACTAGATTACATACAATGAGTGAGAATGAGAAGGGACGGGTGGGATATAACGGGACGGGACGGGATGGGAAATTCCAAATAATCTATACATGTATATTTTTTTAAATAAAGTTAATCACGCAGACGAAGTTAGCGGGCAGAAGCTAGTTTATAATATAGAGGGAGCGCTAGTACTTCAAAATCGTAGATATAAATGGTGATGCCGGCCCACCTTTTTCTGTCCTCCTATTGGCGGATATTTGACAGGTTTACCAACATGCACGAATTATTAGGAAAAATAAATTAAAACAAATAGTTTAGAGCCAATAATGCCACTCAAGCTCTTTTTATACGATGAATAACTAAACGTTCTTGAAGACGCAAATGTATGACAGTGCTCTCTCTTTATCATAAAAACTCTAAGGGGACGAGTGTGTGTTGGTAGTACCGGCGGCGCGCATCCAGCGCTGGTTGTGCGAGTGCGGCGTGTGCGGCGCGTGCGCGGCGTGCGGCGCGTGCGGGGAGCGCGACGGAGCTCGGCGCGCCGGCGCACTCGCCTCCGCCTCGCGACCCTCCTCCGCTATCTGCACCAAAACATACTCCTTCATATATCACACAAATATTTCATCTGCTTAACCATATACCGATATATTTGTTACTTTTTAAACTCAAAGGAATGAGATAGGACTGAATTACATGCCTTGAGTGAGAACAAGACAGGACGGGACGGGGTGAGAAATTCCAAATAAAGTTAATCAATGCAGACGAAGGTTGCGGGCAGAATCTAGTTTGAATTAATAATGCAGTTAAATAGGACCACCACAAAAAATGATAATAATACAGTTGTAATAAAAAACTGGGGAAACATATCGAATATATTATATTAAATTTATAGGGCAATGCAACCGTATAATGAATAACTTTATTCCCTACAAACATTGATTAATTAATATTGAAAAACATTTGCTTCTTAGTAGAAGCTGTCTGTAGAATTAAATAAATAAATACACCCAACACTCACATAGATAGCCAATTTGTATTTGGCAACATGGCTGGGTTTGTACATTACTAGAAAGTTCGCCCAACTTAAAAATAAACGTTTACTGTAGGTAGCGACTTCTTTGCACCCCTTGCGTTCATGAGTCTGTTTCCCATCAGGCAGGGCACCGAATGATCTTATGTAGACAATAATTAAACATGAAAAGAAAAGATCAATGTTTTTCAACATGCATGCTCTATTATTCCTAATTTATTATCGTTATAGAGTACAGTGGCCTCCATATTGAAATCAATATCTTAGTATGAATAATTTCATGCTCTAATAACCCACATCTATTTACGAACTCCCAAATAGTAGACGCCGGTTTCCCTTCTATTTATTTCAGCTGACTTATACAATTAAGTATAGTATAATTATCTATACATAAAATAAATTTGTAACCGATCGATGTCATGGAACATGGAAGATAAATGAGAAAAACCAATATGGGTGGTCTGTACTAACGTAATAGAACCCAAAAAAATATTTAAAACAGTTCAAAAGGTTTAATAATCTCCATTCGTAAGAGAATCGAGATATGTGCGACGTTTTGAAATAAAACAACTTTATTTAAAAAGTAATTTCGTGAATAACATTCGCGTAAATATAAGAAAACCTTGGGGGCGATTCGTGATATTTATTGAAATAATGCTATTTTTAAGTATCTTTACTGTTATAAACCAAAAAATGCGCAATCGACGAATTAACGCAGACTATCTTACACGTCCAGAATACAAAATCAATTTTTTTTTGTGCATCGTTTAAAATTGAATAACACATATCCGAACTTATTAAAAAAATACATATTGTACTCTACAGATAATTTATGAAGACAATTAAAATTAAATTATTAATCGTTAACATTTACAGTCTGTTCAAACACGGAATGTTGAAAACAATATTTTTGCACCTGGCCATAGATGACAAGAATAAGATTTAAAATATTTCTTAATACATATTTCACTCGTGTACATCTCAATTTGTTGGGTTGGGCCAAAAATCGAAGTTCTCCTTTAAAGTTTTCATTTTGAACATTGTAACAAATTGTATTATGGAATTATTAGACATGAAAATGTAAACAATAGCAGTACCTGATGAGGTGATGAAGGTTCGCTACCCTGTGAGCTAACAGCAGTCGTCTCTTCTTCTGCCCGGGACTCCTCCCAGTCGCGGTTCTCCCCAGTTTCAGGACCTGCATATTTACAATAGTTATAATAAAAAACAAATAATTCGACAGCCTCCGTGAAGAAGTTGGTTAAACGCTGGCTGTAATACGAGAAGCCACGGGTTCGATCCCCACACCTAAAAAAATGTTTGTGTGAACCACAAGCATTTGTTTCGTTTTTGGGTATGTGTAAGACCGTAAAGTCTTTCGTATTTTCCTGATATCCACGACACACGACTCGATCTTAGTGTGAGGTCAGGACTGTGTATGTGACTGTTTTATTATTCAATAATAAACACAACTCATGGTCACATATGTTTATTTGTGATGCTAAAGATGCTTTGTGACTAGAGAATTGGTAACTACCAGAGAAATTCCGTCTCAGCACAGCCAGACCCGAAATGAACAGTTGTAGGCTGCATAAAAATTAGTGATGATGCGGGAATCAAACCTGCCCCTCGTTTCACAGCCGGCTCTCAATCAATTGTGCTACAGTCTGTTAAAATAGTTTATTGTAAGGCAAGCTTACGCGGTTATTATAATTGGGTAGTGACTCTCATATAGAATTTCTTCGTAAAATGTCTCAGTATGTGTGAATACCATGGTGCTGGCGACTATTTATTGTACGCCATTGCACTTATCAATAACCTCCACGTGCTATCATAGTCCTGCGCACACCGCAGACGGATGTTAGCACATATAAAATATAGGAAGGAGCAGAGTTTGCAAGAGAAAAGCATAGCTTTCAAATATGATTAACAGTTTTGGCACTTGAATGTGGGCTACCCCAGATAAATATTTTAGAAGACCTTAATTCTACCACGTTGAATCGGTCCCTCACCAAAGATTATAATTGATGTTTTATTACACCATTAGTTTCACATAGCAATCACCCAGAAACGATGTTATATGATGTCTAAGGAAAGGATGCGCCTGAGATTTTTGGTTCAATATGTTGTTTGAATTTTGTTTTGGGGGTAAAAACTAATACAGCGAGGTGTGTTATAGCGGAAAACTGCCCTGTTTTTTTTTTATGGGTTTATCCGTATAAATAAATGACGGAGGCTGTTAAATATGGTAATAACGAGAGTATGGCGGGTGTGTGAGTGTGATGGTAGTTTAGATTATTTATGTCATAGGGGGAGTGCTGTCATAATATATTTGCATCTTTAAAAAACGTAGATATTTTTTTTTCGTAATGTTGGTAGCACTGCTATATAATTTAAAATTGAACTGATTATTAAAGAACAAATTGCTATAAATTCCGTTGATAACGGAAATTATACTTAGTTATTATCCGTCTATAACGAGTTTGAGTAGAATTCAATAGCCCTTATATTTAACTTATGGTTCTTTATTTTACTTCTTAAAATAATTTTCGCATGTTGGACAATCTGCCAAATGTCAGCCAATAGGAGAGCAGAAAAAGGTGGGCCGGCACCACCATTTATATCTATATTTTGGAAGTACCAGAGCTCTCTCTATGTTATAAATAGTGTAAGGCTGGTGACTGACGCGAGTCGGCGGCGGGTCGGTCCGGCGGCGGCGGCGGCATGGCGGGCGCGAGGTCGGCGTGCGTGTCGTGGTGCGCGTCGTGGTGCGCGTCCGCGAACGTGAAGCGCGCGCCGCCCGCGCCCTCCGCGCCGCCCGCGCCGCCGCCCGCGCCCAGCGGAGACACCACCGCCTCGCCGAACCTGCGGACATACGTTATAACATCCATACTACGTCTAACTTTACTTCACTTACGGCTAAATTGAGACATAAATTATGTTTCATTTATGTCTTATCTATACCGCGTCTACCTTGACTTGTGACGAAATTAGAATCGACAAATAGAAGTCATAAATATATATATGATATTATGCTTACATAATGACAATAAAGGGCATAACTCTTAATCTAAGAATAAAAACATGTCTTATGTAATAAAAAGTGAAGTTGATATTACAACCTTTATAATCAAAATAACTAAGAGTAGTAAGTAAATTACTTAAAAATTATAGACACTAATGGAGTCTTAGATTTACGCGAATGTTACACATTGAAACAAAACTAATTTTTACGGATTTTACAGCAATTTGGTTTAATTTAATTTTTTTACATTTTTTAACATCCCGTCGTTTCGATTGCTTTCCAGCTTTCGTGGTCACGGGGCGGACTCAGTCAATGTAAAAATTAAACCAAATCGCGATAAATGATAGAGAAGTAATCAGCTTGATGATAATAAACTCACCCGTCGTTGCGCCTCGGTACGTACAATGTTGGTGTGGAGGGAACAATGCTATCGTCTCCATCATCACCTCCATTCCCGCCGAGAGACAGAGCTCCGCTCGCTACAAATCATAATTTCATAGCTTAGTGTTTGAATAAGTTCTAATTAACAAGCTTATGGTAACACTTATTAACATTGGTTATTGCAGGCAGAAAATGAAATCCCCTCTAGGGATACAATTTGTGCTTATATATACAGATAATTTATCAACGTAATTCCAATAATTCAGAATTAATTTTTATCAAACTCGGGCACTCCTTTGAATACTTTTGGCTATTGCTCACAATTTCGGGTTTAGTCATCCACACCCTGTTGTGAAATTCAGCTGCAAATGTATGTGACTGATTTATTCATGTAGACACAGAACAGTTGAGAGTGAGTGAGTGTGTGTGTGTGTGTGTGTGTGTGTGTGTGTGTGTGTGTGTGTGTGTGTGTGTGTGTGTGTGTGTGTGTGTGTGTGTGTGTGTGTGTGTGTGTGTGTGTGTGTGTGTGTGTGTGTGTGTGTGTGTGTGTGTGTGTGTGTGTGTGTGTGTGTGTGTGTGTGTGTGTGTGTGTGTGTGTGTGTGTGTGTGTGTGTGTGTGTGTGTGTGTGTGTGTGTGTGTGTGTGTGTGTGTGTGTGTGTGTGTGTGTGTGTGTGTGTGTGTGTGTGTGTGTGTGTGTGTGTGTGTGTGTGTGTGTGTGTGTGTGTGTGTGTGTGTGTGTGTGTGTGTGTGTGTGTGTGTGTGTGTGTGTGCGTGCGTGCGTGCGTGCGTGCGTGCGTGCGTGCGTGCGTGCGTGCGTGCGTGCGTGCGTGCGTGCGTGCGTGCGTGCGTGCGTGCGTGCGTGCGTGCGTGCGTGCGTGCGTGCGTGCGTGCGTGCGTGCGTGCGTGCGTGCGTGCGTGCGTGCGTGCGTGCGTGCGTGCGTGCGTGCGTGCGTGCGTGCGTGCGTGCGTGCGTGCGTGTGTGTGTAAGTACTGACGCTCGGTGCCGCTGCTGATGGCCTCGATCTGCTGGTGCGCGGGCGCGGGCTCGCTGTCGGCCTCGCGCGCGCCGCCCGCCTCCTCCCCAGCCTCCCCCTCCCCCTCGCCCTCCTCCCCCTCTTCACCGGAGCCGCCCGACCCACCAGAGCCGCCCGCCTCTGGCGACTGCACGGGGGACTCCTGCAAGTACACCAACACTTTACTTATCTGCTCTATATTCAGTGAAATTTGCTTGAAGTGAGTTCAACTTCCATATCATAGTAAATACGTTAGTATCTACAATACTTCAGCTATGATAACATTTCATACAATATCATGGTAAAACTATTTTTATATGTAATACTGAAAACCGTATCACAACAACCATTGTCTATTATTATTCTTTTTTTAGTTTCAAAAGTAAAATCAAAGATATTCGATATGACTACTTTTTAACCGACTTCAAAAAAAGGAGGAGGTTCTCAATTCGACTGTATGTTGCTTTTTTTTTTTTTTTTTTTTTTATGTTTGTTACCTCATTTCTCTGTACTGGGTAAACCGATTTCGATAATTTTTTCTTTAATTGAAAGCTGGTGCTTGTCATTTGGTCCCATAAAAATATGGTGACGATCTGATGAATATCTTCGGACCTGGAGAGGGGAACTCCTTAAAATAAAGTAGGATTCCAATGGTTCTTCTTGCATTGAATTAAGTATAAAACCAAAATTACAGTGGTGGAGGAAAGTAGGGGTAGGGGCAAGGGGGGGGTGAGAAAATTAAGAAATATGTAAATAGTCAATATCTTCGGCAGCTTTTGACCGATTTTAGTATTTTTTTTTGCATCAGAAAGAACGTATTAATACTTTGATCTCACCAATAAGTTATGAAAATCTGATGAATATCTTCAGATCTGGAGAGTAGAACTCCTCAAAATTGAGTACGATTCCAATGGTTCTTTTTGCATTGGATTCAGTATAAAAGTAAAGTTACAGTGGTGGATGAAAGTAGGGGTAGGGGCGAGGGGGGCGGTTGATAAAAAGAACAAACATGTAAATAGTCAATATCTTCGGCGACTATACCAATAAATCATGAAGATCTGTTGTAAATTGTAATAGTGACAAAGAATCATATTATTACAGTTTAATAGTATGCCATATACCATTCCGTAATGAAACAGATATCGGCAATTGGGGGCATTGCCGATTGTTATGTGTTGGTGAATAAATTGTACATGACGATGATAACTTTTGTGAAAACATGGAAGAACGAGCCGTCATGTCGGATGAATTGTTCCTAAGAAGCATTCGAGGATTAAATATCCAACAAAAGAATGTGTTTCAGAAAGTCTTAACGGCAATCAAACTCAATTTGAAAGGACGAGAAAGTCAGCTGTTAGTTTGTCACGGGTGGTGCAGGTAATGGTAAATCATTTCTGCTAAAATTAATCGCGGAGCATATCAAACGTTGTTACGCACCAACAATAGATATACCTAACGAAGCCTAAATTTGTGGAAGTCCAGTCGCTAACCGGGGTTGCTGCTCGTCAAACTTTTGGCAAAACGCTACACAGTATTTTCTTGCTGCCGATTGAGAAAAAAAGTACCATGATGTAAAAAAAAAATACGGTCTATTGTTTCTTATGAGAACCTAAGATTAATTTATTTAAGCTACCAAAAGCTGTGTACGTAAAAAATTGACTATCGAACATTTAAGTCACTAAAAATGAAAAAATAAACCAAAATTTTAACAAAAAAAAATAACCGACTTAAAAAAACTGACAAAAAATCATATTAAAAATAAAATTCTAAAAAAAGAAAAAAAATCTGACTTATGACAAACTAAAAATGCACTAAAAAGTAAAAAAATAATTGCGTGTTTTTCACACAAGATTGTATTTATACACATACCTATATTATGTATCCAGTTAAACTTTACATCTAACTCAACACATACCTATGAGTAACAAATAATTATAATAAAAAAAAATAATTACAGTTCACCTAAGCTAAAATTTGAAATATATGTATGCACTACTTAAAAGACGATCAAATTATTAGAATAATGTACAATTATAGTTATTTTTGGAGTCGGTGTCAGCCAAAGATACCTGACAATATTAAATGACAACAACTTTATGAAATCTATTTTATACGAATATCCTCTTGTACTATTATGTGGGCCGCGTAGAGGCGCGGTTAGTTTTGATTTATTGTTTATTAACCTTAATTCAATAAAATATAATATCTGACGTTTATGTAGTTACTAACTCATAAAACTTGGCTGACACCGACTCCAAAAATAACTATAATTGTACATTATTCTAATAATTTGATCGTCTTTTAAGTAGTGCATACATATATTTCAAATTTTAGCTTAGGTGAACTGTAATTATTTTTTTTTATTATAATTATTTGTTACTCATAGGTATGTGTTGAGTTAGATGTAAAGTTTAACTGGATACATAATATAGGTATGTGTATAAATACAATCTTGTGTGAAAAACACGCAATTATTTTTTTACTTTTTAGTGCATTTTTAGTTTGTCATAAGTCAGATTTTTTTTCTTTTTTTAGAATTTTATTTTTAATATGATTTTTTGTCAGTTTTTTGAAGTCGGTTATTTTTTTTTGTTAAAGTTTTGGTTTTTTTTTAATTAGTTTCTATTTTAGCATAGTAACCAATAATAATTTCAAATATTAATTGATCTCTCTACGTCTTCAACCATAGGAAATCCACTGCTGAATATAGGCCTCCCCCAAGGAACTCCACATTGGCGTGTATCTAGCAACGTCCTGCTGCCTTAACAGCCACCTTGTTGGCGGGCGTCTGACACTTCGCTTGCCTGTATGTGGCCTCAATTCATCATCACTATAAGATTGTCATAATGACTCATATCATGGGTTTAATGGAAATAAAAAGCAATGTGTACCGGTCGTGTAGTAGTTTCACCATCATCTCCTTCAACCTCCTCCTCCTCTTCACCTCCTTCTACTTCCTGTTCCTCGTCGATGTCTTCATCTTCCTCATTCTCCTGTTTAAGTTATAAGTACATAAAATTACACATTTGAATAAATCTAAAATAGTAAAAGTTTAAGATTACCTGTATCAGAGATAATATAGAACCAATTCATTTATTTTACAAATTATAGTCAATTTAAAATAGTCAGAAGGCAATGTATAGACTCGTGAGATGCTCACCCGGTACATGGTCCCAGTGCAGCGTTCGTCATCTTCTTCGGAATCAACGACAATCACGCCTTCATCGTCTTGGTCACAACGAGAAGAAGTTGGCACCTGATACTCTACTTCCACAGATCTCTCGAATCCCTAAGCAGTAATTTTTTTATCAAAATTGATATTCGTTGGACTTTCTGCTTGCGCTTCTTTTTGCTGCCTAAACATCGTCAAATATACATAAACGAAGAAACATTTCAAATCTCTCCACCGAACTCGATATGAGTGATGGGTCTACACTAATATTTAAAAGAGGAAAGATTTAATGGTTTGCATTTAATAGACTCTGACAATACTGGACCGATTTAAGAAATATTTCATCATTAGTATCCTTCATTATCCCTGATGAACGTAGGCGATAGAATATTTTCAAAAAAGCGCATTTGCACCCGGGCGGAGCCGGGACGGGCCGCTAGCAAAATCTTTAAAATAAGCGACCCTTGTTCTGTGCAAACGCTGTCTTTCGTTAAGTTGTATGTGATGTAAGGATATGTAGTTAGTTGCGTGCGGCACGTGTGGTACCTGCACGCGCGTGCGCTTGGCGGTGAGCGGGCGCGACTGCAGACGGCGCTTGGGCGCGCGCGCGTCGGCCGGCGCCCGCGACGTGCTGACGCCCGCGGCCGCTTGCGACGTGCTCACGCTCGTCGACGCTTGTGACGCCTGCGACGTTTGCGACGCCTGCGCTGTTTGTGATCCCGCTGCCGACGTTGGTGTATTGCCGCCCGTGCCTAACATATTGTTATTATTTCAATCATTTATTATCTTTATTCAAATGTCAATAAATATGTTGACGTGACAGGTGGACATAGCGGCCTGTCACACTGGCCTGTCACGCCTGTCTTTGGGAATCAACGCTTCAGTATATAAAGTCGAATGGGGGATTATTGTTGTCTGACCATATACCAAGTAGAAATGTACATTATCACCTTTTATGTTTTTGTTTTTTTGGTGTTATGTATTGACCAGTAGCCATGCAATAATGAATATTCTTTCTTTCTTCTTTTTATGTATTATTTATTATAAATTCGGTATATAATAGCACTGGTCCATTAACATTAAAAACCTACCCGATAGTGGTGGTGTAGGAATGGCGGGTGTTGATGCGGGCGGCACGGAACTGGCCGGAGATACACCCGCGGCGGCAGAACTGGTCCCGCTGGGTTGCTCAATTCGAGGCATAACCATTGCTACAGCCTAAAAAACAAAGAATAAATTTGATATTGAGTATACTTTAAGCATTGAGTATTTGAAACTATTTATAAAAAAAAAAAACAATAGATTTAATATTTTATTCTTAATACCTATAATAATAAGAACAATGTAGAATATTATAAATATTTTTTTTACAAATTGGAGCTTTTACTTTATTTGTTTCTACATATTACAATAATAAAAAATACACTACAGTTATTACTTTGTTACACTAATTTAATTAGATGCTCAAACCAAAAGTTATCATTTGTATTTATTTTGGATTCTGCAGTTTTTGTTATAAAAATATATATAGCAATACATAAATCGATGATGATTTTACCTGCTGTGGAGCTTGTGAATGAGATGATGGTTGAGCACTATCACTCGTACCAGAACTTCCCATTCCGGCCTCACTTGTGTCCATATCCTGAAAAAATATAAATATATTTTAACTTACCGATTGGTGGTACCTCCATATCGTCGGGGATAGTGCAAATCCGCGTAACTAGCATTGGATAATTCCGCGTATCTGACAATTGTAGCTAATTTTAGTTTTCGCAGGCAATCCACGCTAAGACTTGATTGACACCCACTGTGTTCATGTGAGTTCCATTCGACCTTAAGAAAGCAAGGAATCGCTAAATAACGGCGGAAGATACTGCGTATCTTTCGCCGGTAAGTGTCAACACCGCGTAAGTGATTTGATTTCCATTACCAAAGAAGCTCGAATAAATCCATCTCCATATGAGGTAGCAATGGTTGACCACACCTTTTTTAAAGATTAAAGGTAACTTAATTTATGATTATATCCGCCCTGGAAGAGGGACTGGTGCAAAATGTGTGGTTGATATCAGAGTTTTAAAGTACAATTCCAATGGTACAATTGATTATAAACTTGACTACAATGATGAATTTCAATCGTTACCACAAAGGCCAAAAAGAATTGAGCCATTTATTCCACCACATCTCTTTACTGATAGATTGCCATTATAAAAATCAATACAAATTATGAATTTGTTTTTTTTTGTTCGCTAAAAAAGCTTTTATTTTGTTTATTTTTTATATTTCAGTTATGTATAATTTTATTTTAATATGCACACTTGCCTAATGTTATTTTCTATTACACTCAGAGGCAAATTTAACCGTCCACTTGTCTCGAATTCCATATCGTTTGTTTATGATAACTTACGCTTTGTCTACTTGGTACAACTTAATAAGTGGCTATATCTGACATAAATAAAACGGCCATACCCACGTTTAGTTTACTTTTCTGGCTTTTATTCAACATTTATTGGCTAAGTCGAAATTTGACAGCCTCGCGCCTCGTTTTGTGTGAAGGAAACAATTGTTTTAAAACGTGAAATCACCATAAAATTGAGGTGTTAGAGTGCCGTGGTTACATTTACACCAAAAAAAATGCCACTTGACGCAGCTGGAGCAGCCAGGGCTGTGGCACTTGCAGACGCTGGGTTTAATCAGCGTCGGATAGGACAAATGCTTAGATATCCACGAACCACTATTCAAGATGCTATACGGCGATACAGAGAGACTGGTTCTTATACAAGAAAGCCAGGGTAAGGTCGTAGAAGGTGTACATCAGAAAGAGATGATCGTTACATCGTCTCCAACGTTCTTCGAAATCGATTCACAACTGCTTCTGAGACTCGTAACTGCTTGTTTGAGGTGCGAAATGTAAGTGTGAGACTAAGAACAGTAAGAAGAAGGTTAGCTGAGAGGGATCTAACAGCATTTCGACCAGCTCGAGTCCCAGAGCTGACCGCAATCCACAGAAGAGCTAGACTTGCATTTGCACGAGAACATTTAAATTGGACTATGGAACAATGGAAGACAGTTCTCCTCTCTGACGAATCAAGAATTGCTTTACGAGGGCCTGATGGACATCAACGGGTGTATAGACGCCGCGGAGAACGGTTTGCTAAATGTGCAGTGGTTCAAACAGTGGGCTACAAGGGAGGCTCAATAATGGTGTGGGGTTGCATTTGTTACGACGCACGTACAGAGTTAGTCGTCTTCGATAGAGGCAGCATTAATGCTCACAGGTACGTGTCAGAAGTCCTAGAACAACTCGTGATGCCGTTCGCGCCATTCATTGGCGATAATTGTGTTTTAATGCACGATAACGCTCGTATACACACCGCAAGAATTGTCACCGATTACTTGAACGCCGTCAATATTCCGCGATTGCCATGGCCAGCTCGGATTCCTGACTTGAACCCGATAGAGCATGTATGGGACAATTTAAAAAGACGGATTCGGAGTCGAACACCAGCTCCTACGAACATCAGTGAGCTAAAGACTGCAGCTGTTGAGGCATGGGAGAACATTCCCCAAAGCGATATTCAAGACATAATGGACGGGCTTTCAAATCGGTTGCAAGAGGTCATTAGGGCCAGAGGAGGAAATACACATTATTAGTTCGATAATTTAGAGCACATTTTTTTTTAAATTAACACATTGCTAATTTTTATTTTATGTAGGATAACTGCATATTCCTATTTTTTTTTAAATTAAACCATTTCACTACCTACAGAGGTTCATTTATTTTCGTAAAGGTGAACCCAATGCAATACTAAAATAAAATTAATTAAATTATGATATAAAATTTGGAGAAACCCGCAAAATGTAGGTGGCCGGTTAAATGTGCCCCTGAGTGTAGTTGTGGACAAAACTAATACATTTTATTTTTCTTTGATAGGTAAATAGCCTCATATATTGCGTTTATCAGTTTAAGACTAGTAATATCGTTACTAAGTATTCCTTATATATACGTACATACCGTCTGAAATAATATAAGATTTAATTGCATTTATATGTAAAAAAGGATAATTGTCCGATTTCAATACCGCGCAACTTGCCCATTTTAGTAAATCTATGGTCAAATCAAATCCGCGTAATTGTCGCAGAGCCTAAATTATGATCTTTCAATAAAATATTTTCATAACAGGAGATAGAACACATTTAAATAACCACTTAATGTAAAAATGAGCCCAAAATTAGTTGAAATAGGAAACTTATTAAGTTTTAACCTTCTCCTGTAAAATTAGATCTATGGCATATACGCGGACTTTCCCCGACGATATGTTTTAAGGCCAAACAGTGGTTCTCAAACCTGTGTAGATTCTGGCGGTGCAGTAGACGCTGCTAAGGCGGCTCTCGGGAGCGGGCGCGAAGAGGAGGCTGGCATGTACTCAGTGGTGTGCGCGTCGTGGGGAGCCGTTGGGCCCACCTGCGCCATGGGTCGTATCGAAGCCAAAGGTGTCTCCCCGCCGCGTCGGCTCGCTGTAACACTTTGCTGAGCTACACCTGCCATAAACATATACTTGCTGTAGTTATTCACCGACAAGACCTCACTTATAGCTGCAATGCTGCTATAAAACTTTACAAATGTGATAGTAGGTTTTGTATTCCATGATTGGCAGTTAGTCGAATGCCATTACAGTTAGATCTTTATTTGTATAAAATAATTTCATAATTATTGAATAATGATAATACAGACCTGCCATTGGTTTTATATTGGCTGTTGGTGGATCAGTGGTGGTCTTCTCAGTAGTTGTTTGCTGTTTGGAGGCTGAGGCTTGGCTAGCAAGTTGCCTTTGTAACATGTTGACTTTCTGTAGCAGTGCATCGACTTCCCGTTTTGTTTCAGCTTGTGCGTCACCTCGTTCCTTTTCAATACGTGACAGACGCCCCTCATATTGAGATTTTATAAGTGCCACTCTAGCATCTTGTTCATCACGCGTTGCTTGTTCAACCATAGTTACTTTAGCACGGGACTCATCCAATTCCCGTGATAGTGAATTTTTTAATTCCGTCAATTGAACTATTTTACTTTTCGCTTGTTTCAGGACCTGTTTGGCTTTTTCTTCTTTATCCAAATTTACAGTTCTCAAAGTTTCGAGTTCTTGTTTTAGCTTTTCGTTATTAGATTTTTCGGCATCTAATTTACTTTGAATATCAGTTAATTGTTCTTCAAGTTTCTTAGCGTTTTCTGATACAGCTGCATCAGCAGCTGCCACTTCTCCTTCAGTTTTTTTCTTTTCTTCTTCTACAATTTTGACTAATTCTTCATATTGAGCCTTATATTTTTTCGCAATCTTTCTGATTTGCATCTCTTTATTGCGAATATCAGTTAAGGAGGCTTCTTTAGCAGAAAGGTCCTCAGTTAATTTGGAAATAGACTCATTAGCTGATGACAATTCAGATTTCACCTTGGTTAAGTCTTCAGTAATCCTGGACATGTCATCTTTCAGTGTTTGGAATTCTTCATTAAGTTTTTTATTTTCTTCCACCAGTATATTATGCTGACGAGACAGAATAGTATATTGTTCTTCGAGCTTAGTCTTTTCTATCTTTACAGTGCCAAGCTCCTCGTTAACTTTTCTCGAATTTTCTTTCTCGTTAGTAAGCATTTTGGCCAAGGTTTCCCTTTCATTTTGTAGTCGTTTCCAATCCTCCGGGCTAGTTTTATTAGCCCGCTCAACTAAGGCATTAACTCTTGTTCTCCATCTCGCACAATCTGCCTTTAATGAGTTGTTTTCAGATTGCAATGTTTCATTTTTAGATGTCAAGTCTGTGTTTTTTTCTTGCAGAGGAATCAATTGTTCCTCCATAGATTTGATAGTGACTGACAGTTCTTCAACTCGGATAGTTAGTGCGTCTCTTTCTTCTCTTAATATTCTGTTACTATCGGTCAAAGCATTTAGAGTCTCAACTTTTCTTAAAATGTCTGACTGCTTGTTTGCGGTTACTAAGCCAACTTCCGACCTTTCTCGTTCAGCTGCCAATGCCATTTTTGTATCATCTAGTTGTTTTTCAACTATTTCTAATTGGGATTTAAGTCTCATTGTCTCTGCTTGTAGAATATCAAACTTAGCCAACGCTATGTCTTTCTCCTTACGTAAAAATTTAACGATTTGGAATAATTGCTCTGAAGACTTATTGTCGTCTTCTCCAATAGAAATATTAACGCTGGTATCGGCAGTTGACTCATTCATACTTTCTGATTGTGACCTTGAAGCATGAGTAACAGACAGTTGAGTGCCTAATGCCTGAATCTGTTCATGCAAAAGCGAATTTTGATCATTCAAATCTTTCAAACGCTGAGTTAACTGCTCATTCTCATTACTCAGTATTTTTTGTCTTTCCAACCATGCAGATTTTTCAGACTCTAGTTTTTCAATAGTGGTATTTTTTATTGCGGCTAGTTCGTTTAGTTCATTTTGAACATTGAACAATTGTTCCTTAAGTTTCGATAGTGCTTGAATATCAGATGAATGCAAAATCATTTCATGGGAGTACTTTTCTTCTGCTTTTTGTAGGGATTCAGACAATTTCGAGATTTCATCACGGGCAGCACCAAGTTCAGACCGGTAGTTGTCAACATTAGACAAAGCACTCTTCAATTCCTCCTTAGCCTTTGTTAATTCATTTCTCAAAGTCGTATTACTATTAGAATGTTCACCATTAGCATGAAGTGATAACTCAGCTTCTAATTCAGAACATTTTTCTTCGAGATTCTGCATTTTTTGTGCATAATCACTCAATTTCTTCTCAGTCTCAGATTTATAAGTTGTGTATTCATTATTTAACGTTTTAAGTTCTTTTTCAGCACCTTCAGAAATGTCACAATATTGTTTAATATGTTCTTTAGCTACATTAAGTTGCTCTTGAAGAGATTGAATTTCTCCTTGTTTTTCGGACAATTTGTTTTCAAGTTCCTTTATTTTCTTTACAGTATCCAAGGAACCGTCAGTATTAGGAGCAATGGCAACTTTAAGTTTTTTAGCAAGTTCCTCATTTGCTTTATTTTTACCAGACAAGTCTTGTCTCATCTCTGATATTTCTTTCCTCATAGCGTCCGCCGCAGTTCTTTCTTCTTCCATACGTGATTTAGCTGCATCCGTTTGCCGTTCAAGATGTGCTGCTAGCTCTCTAAAACGATCTTGTTCTTCTTGTAATCGCCTTCTCAGAGCAGAACATTCTCGTGTAGCTTCATCTAATCTAGTTTCTAATTTCATGCGATTTTCGGCCTCGACTCTTTCCAGGCTAGCTTTTATCAATTCTAAATTTTTTAGCAGTAATGATTGTCCTTGTCTTTCACGATTCAACATTTCTTTTTCAGTTTGAAGACGCAATTCAGCATCTTTCAGTAATTTACTTTCCAACTTCAGATTTTCAACCTGTATTTCTGCTGCTGCAAGTTTGCTTTGGGCATTTAAAGCCTCATCACGTAAATGTTGTAAAGAAACCTCATGTTTCGCTATGGTAGCGCTGTAAGCTTTGTTTTTATCTTCAAGGGAAGCAATTTGTTTTTTATATGTGGTAATATTAGTTTGCAATATCTTAAGTCTTTCATTGTTATATTCTGATGTGGATGCACATTTACTGTTAGCTGCAGTAAGTTTTGCTATTTCTTGTCTCATATTATCAATTTGCTCCAAAAGCATCTTTTCATTAGTTATTTTTTCTTCTTTGTATGTTTTGAACTCCTCTTTTAGTAATTCTAAATGTTTTTCCGTTTCCCTATATTTTATTTCAAATGAAGTAGGCTCTGTAGTGGGTGGTTTAGCAACTTTTTCTGTTGAAGTGTCCATTGCAAATGATCCACTATTTTCTAATTCTGTTGTTTCTGATTCAGACACCTCAGAACGTCTGCCTTTCATATGATCATGATATAGTTTTTTGAACATGTCTCGTTGTCTAATAAGGCCATTTACCATTTTCGTTTGGCGTTCTTGAGCGTCAGTTAATTCAGATACCCTATTTTTCAGAGACTCTATTTTATTTTGCATTTCACCACTTTCAAATTGTTCTTTGTGACGTTCAAACTCCTCTTGCTTTTCAGTTAATTCCCGAACTAATCTTAACAATTTTTGATTATTTGATTGCAATTCTTGAATATCAGTAAAGGTTACCAAAGTTTTGGAAATTATTCTTGATGAACTAAGGTCTGAAGAATTTGTTGTATTGCTTGCTGTATGAGTTGAATCATGATCTCCGTTAGGTAAAAGACCTCCACGAGAATGTTCTATTTCTTTCAATAAGAAACAAACTTGCCTTCCTAAATCAGCTAATTCTCCTTTTAACTTAGAATTCTCCCGAGTATAATGATTGGCTATTTTAGATGTTTCATTATAATCATCCCTGAGTCTGTTACACTCCATTACAAGAGTATCCAGTTGCTGTGATAAAGCAGTATTGCTCTCCAATGCTTCTTCATATTCCGCTTTTTGTTTTTGCAATAGTGGAGCTTTTTCTTCCAATTCTTGAACAATAGTATTGATGGTTATATTAAGACGCCTATTCTCTTCTTTTTCTTGAGCAAGTTCATCGGTTACTTTGACTAATTGTGAATATATTTGAGTTAATGACATCCCTGTTTTCAAAAGCTTGCTAGCGGTAGCTGCGGAAGGAGCTAAGTCGCTTAAAGCCATATCAAGATTTTGAGCATTTGCAGCCTTCAATAAATCATTTGCGTGTTCTAGTTCATTCTTTAATGAAGATATGACTTCGTTTTTCTTTTCCATTATTTCCTCATGATCTATTTCTGCCTGTTTGTATTTAGTTTCTAATTCACCATATTTTTCTGTAGCTTCATTTAATAACTTTTGCAATTCTGTAATACCTTCTGTTAACTCTAGTGTTTTTGCTTCTGCATCATCATGCATTGTTTTGAATAGATCTGCAAGTTTTGTTTTTGCATCAAGCTCCTTTTTATAATTATCTGTCATCTTATTTTCTACTTCACGTTGTTCTGACAATCGTTGTGAAAGATTTTCGGCGCGGGCAGTCAAATTCTTTTTAACGTCATTCAACTGTGATATTGTTTCATTGGCGGCATAGAGTTCTTCAACTTTTTCGGCCAACTGAGTTTCCAAGCTGACTAATCTACTAGTGTTATTTAGCCTCACAGTTTGCAGTTCTGACGTAAGTCTGTTTATTTCTTCAGTTAGGCCAGCTATTTGAGAATTCAACAAAGTTCTCTCTTGCTCTATGCGTTTTTCACGGTATTGTAAAGTAAGTTCTTTGCTTTGTATTTCATCATTTAATGCTAAGGCTTCACATTTAGC
Source organism: Deilephila elpenor (assembly GCA_949752805.1). Taxonomy (NCBI): domain Eukaryota; kingdom Metazoa; phylum Arthropoda; class Insecta; order Lepidoptera; family Sphingidae; genus Deilephila; species Deilephila elpenor. The sequence goes on along the minus strand of OX457107.1, from coordinate 6,413,857 downwards.
ATCAATTGCAGCACGTAGCTGTTGGCTTAATGAAGTTTCATTAGAAGTTATTCTTTCAATTTCTGCATCACGTCTTTGCAGAATGCGTGTTAGGTCATTTCGTTCGTCAATGGCGGCGTCCCGCGAACTTTTAAGGGACACAATTTCATTTTCTAACCTTCCTATTTTATCGCGAGCCTTGTCCAAGTCCGCATTAAGCGTTTCAATTTGCTTTCCTAATTCAGTTATTGATTCCTCCGCAGTGGTTAGCTTTTTTACCGTTTCTTCATATTTTGCAGTCGATTCTAGGAGTTGGGTTTCTAAGATGGTTATTTTCTCCCCTGAAATCATAATATAATAATTAAATATATTGGTCGCCACGGATCCAACTATGCTTTATAATATCAGGGCCAAATTCAAAAAATCAATATCTACTGCCACCCGGGACTAAAAAGTATTATGTACATATTATATTAACTTGCTGAAAAGGCCCTCCTCATATATTATGTAGTTGAAAACACTTTTTTTGCAGTGCCTTAGTTTATTCTAATGATTTAATTTGTTCATTTTTATGGATATATTATTACTACTGTTATTGATTGTATACTGTAGATTTTTTATAGCTACTGTTTATGTAGTCACTTTTTATACTGGCATGATGATAAGCGCAAATCGCAATGCATTCCAGATGGAGTACCCACTGCCATGCCGATAGATAGACTTATTACACACCAGTCATCAGTCAATAGAATTACGCTGGCCCTTTCAAAACAAATATAAGGAAGCTATGAGATATAAAAAACAAAATATTATAAAATATATATCAAAATATTCTTTATTCAAACAGTCTTTCACAATATCTTTTGAATCCATAATTACAGCTACCACCGCTTCAGAATGTTAGAGCTGTGAAGAAGAAGCAACGCAAGGAACTGACTATTACCGTATAAAAAACATTTGCAAATGTGACCTAACCCTACGGTTTTTTCCTAAAGGTTAGGTCTTTTAGCCTTAATTATTAAAATATAAGTTACTTTCACAAAAAGTATTACAATAAAAAGATTTTGCTCTATCTATTTAATTGTCTAAAATTTATTTGTCTAATCTATGTTTAGATTAGACTATAACGCATATTTAAATAAGGACGCTTCTCGCCCTGGGATATGAATTGCTTAACATGCATGTGATACACACATGCACAAGTGTGTGAAGAGCACCTAAAGGTTTTCGTTATGCGGTAGGAATTGTTAGGTACCCCAACCGAAAGATTCATAGCTTAGTTGGCTGAGCTGCTAGTAACACTGGTACAACCCTTTCGGCCATCATGGGAACACAGAAAGGAGAACTCAACAGCTTTACTCTCGCCGAAAAACAGTAAAGTCTGTTTAAAAACTAACAGACAGTACTGAGTTAAAGGAGTTTGTACAACTACAAATAATGAACTGAATTGCAAGATGTTCCAGTTTTAATACTACCTACATTTAAAGTATTTCTATTCTAGTATTTTCTCACCTTCTCATTAATGAAATAAAACTATATCACTTCACATTCAAAGCTTCATTTAAAAAAATATTTAATTTATTAGGAAGACTTGTTTTCAGCAGTTGAATATTTTATCTCTAAATTGTAGGTCTCCACATTATAAAAATAGCGGAACTAAACTATGCCATGAATTACAAAGCAATGCTTGGCATTCCACTGCGCTCACCATCCTGAGACATAAAATGTTAAGTCAGTTAAGTAGACTTGTTTTGATATATTTTGGTATGTAGTCCTTAAGCTAAGCCATTTATAATTGAAAAACTTCTTTACATATAAAAACTTAAGCCATCACTGTTCAAATTTTTCACATTGTGTTGGTCGAGGTAGATCTTTTGAATACTCACTAAAAGGCTGTTAATATTTCAACTGAGAACTATAAAGTTAATAATTAAACTCTGATTTATTTTGCTATTGATATATTAGTATTGTTTTGGGAAACCCTGTATAGAATACATAGCCTATGTAAAATGACAATGATGTACATTTCATATAGAACAAAAACAAAAATCAAATTGGTGAAGTTGTTGCAGATATTAGTCCATACATAAAAAATAACAAACACTACCTGTTTATAATATTAGTTTAGATTATCCTAATATATTTGAATTATATTTTGCATAAATTACCTCTAAATGTGCCAATACTACAAGGAATACTTATAAGTTGATAGGATACCCAATTGTCTTAACAGACATATTTTACTGATCAAATTGGTATTTTTTTATCTGTCAATAAAGAATTTGGGCTGAGCCTCCTTAATTAATACAATGGATAGATAGAAAGACAAATGCATTTATTCCATCACCAGGACTCTAAGTATCTCATAATTCCCAACCATTCATACGGTTTTCGTTATTGAACATTAGCCAAGAGCAATAATTAATCAATCTACTATTAAATTTTTCGTCATCACATGGGCTGTTTGTTATGCCTGCTGGCCTCTTATTCCTCTCAATTATTTATTTATTAAGGTTCTCCTGTTGGAGAATACTTAACACATTGGTTGCAACTTGGTGTTATTATGCATAGAAATAACTTGCCAGGCATATGATAGCTGCAGTCACCATGTAAACCAATTCTTGTAAACTAATTATCTATTTTTGTTTCTCAATACTATAACATGTATGATTCTTGACACATACTTTTCCAATTTGAAACTGAATTGTACATCTTAACAAGCTTTTTGACAAAATATGATATTATGTATAAGGTCAAAACTTCAAACTAGTCACTCCATTAGTGCTTAACAACAGACTGGCAAGTACAATATAACATTTGTGCAAAAGTATTGAAAACTTAAAAATTATAGAAATAGTAGTTCTGTCAATATAAATACTTCTAACCTAGAATTAAGAGATAACTAAATAGAAATAATCACTTTAAAACTACCACTCAAACATTATCATGAAATTTTACCAATTGCAATATAGCTTCGTAAGTATTGCCTATATTCTTATTAATAATGGAGGTATCTGATGTCCTGTGAATTAATTTCAAAAATGTAGTCGTATTGATTAAGCTGTAATTTGAACTAAAAGCAAGTCAATCATTTTATAGAGTAATAAAAGGTTATGAATGTAGCTTCAAAACTTTCACATGTTGATATCAAATCCAGTAGCTTGGCACAAACAAAAGATTTTCGAATACCTGCTCTATACATTCTTCAAAATTGTCAAGAACAAACTTATGTAAGAAAACGAACAATTAGCGACTTCAAATGCAGCAAATACTCAGTAACTGTTGAGTAAGATATCCCTAGAATTATTGAGCGTCAGGAAACACCGGTGCGTACTTACCAAATTGTGACCTATTAGCTTCATGAAGAGCTTTTGCCGTCAAGTATTCTTCAAACTTCTGATCAATATACGCATTGACTTTCTCCACAACCTGGTTGGGCAAATTAGCAACTTCTGTTTCTGATAAAACATTATTTAAATGGTTTTTTACACCGGTTTCGGACTCCGCAGCTTCCATCTTTCACAGTAGACATGAGTGGTGTTGCCAGTTTAGAGATTTACATGGCAGATTAAAAGAAAGATAACCTTAAATACATTATGTATTTTAGCGGGAGTTCTAACCGCGCCAATTCGTTTTTGACAATTTTTTATATATTAATTAAACTCATTAAATAAAAGGCTCCTATTTACCCACACACCTCTAAAAATAATAGTTTGGCTAAAATTATTATAGTAGATCTCCGTTCTCCTCGAGGGACACAGATCACTATACTAGTAATATCGAGGGATCAACGCCAGAGGCATGGAGCAGGAGCGTGGTGGTACTGTTCTTCAAAAAAGGTGATAACACTTTGCTGAAGAACTACAGGCCCATCTCGCTCCTGAATCATGTCTATAAGCTGTTTTCGAGGGTCATCACAAATCGTCTCGAACGCAGGTTTGATGACTTCCAGCCTCCCGAACAAGCCGGTTTCCGAAAAGGCTTTAGTACCATAGACCACATTCATACGCTTCGGCAAGTTATACAAAAAACCGAGGAATGTAACATGCCGCTTTGTTTAGCGTTTGTGGACTATGAGAAAGCCTTTGATTCGATCGAGACCTGGGCTGTGCTAGAGTCTCTCCAGCGATGCCACATAGACTATCGGTACATCGAAGTGTTGAAGTGTATATACAACAACGCCACCATGTCGGTCCGAGTACAAGATCAGAGCACGAAGGCTATTCCACTACAGAGAGGCGTGAGACAGGGAGATGTCATATCTCCGAAACTGTTCACTGCCGCGCTGGAAAACGCCTTCAAGCTCTTGCAGTGGAAAGGATTCGGCATCAACATCAACGGCGAGTATATCACTCACCTTCGATTTGCCGACGATATTGTAGTCTTGGCAGAATCGCTGGAGAACCTTAGCACTATGCTCGAAGACCTAAATCGAGTCTCCCAACAGGTGGGTCTTAAAATGAACATGGACAAAACGAAGATCATGTCGAATGTCCATGTTGTGCCCACCCCTATTGGAGTTGGGGGCTCGACTCTTGAAGTTGTAGACGAATATGTCTATTTAGGACAAGTGGTCCGGTTAGGCAGGTCCAACTTCGAGAGAGAGGTCAATCGTCGAATCCAACTCGGTTGGGCAGCGTTCGGGAAACTACGCGACGTCTTCTTGTCCAAAATACCTCAGTGCCTCAAATCGAAAGTCTTCGATAGTTGTGCGTTGCCAGTGATGACATACGGCACCGAGACGTGGCCTCTCACTATGGGCCTTATTAGGCGGCTCAAAGTCACTCAACGAGCTATGGAGAGGGCTATGCTCGGGGTTTCCCTACGAGATCGAATCAGAAATGAGGAGATCCGTAGGAGAACTAAAGTAACCGACATAGCCCAACGGATTAGTAAGTTGAAGTGGCAATGGGCGGGGCACATAGCGCGGAGAACTGATGGCCGATGGGGCCAAAAAGTTCTCGAATGGAGGCCACGTAGCGGAAAGCGCAGCGTAGGACGTCCACCCACAAGATGGTCAGACGACCTGGTAAAGGTGGCGAGACGTCGCTGGATGCAGGCTGCCTCCAACAGGTCACTGTGGAAATCGTTGGGAAAGGCCTATGTTCAGCAGTGGACGTCCCTTTGGCTGATGGATGGATGGAGATCTACATATTGTTAAGATAACTTTCACCCATTTTGTCTGCAGTTTATAATATATGGATGGATACATTTTATGGATTCGTAAAACATAGTACCGAAAGTGTATGAAATGTCTACGATGAAACCACAGGATGCAACATTTCATCAACTTGATCCAAAAATATGGTAAAGTTGCCTCGGTAGTTTCTAATGTTGCCATTGTAATTGTATTAAATAATATACTCTGTCCGTGGTTCTTCTTGATCTATGTTTTTATTTTTTTCCTTTTACTTTGACTGATGTTGTTGTTATTGGCGTAGTGTTTTAGGAATATTATGATACTTATTCGAACAAAAAGTCTGATCTTTATTATTTAAATGTATTAAGTGTGTAAAACTGAGTTACTAGCCAATGCAATTTCATTTACCGGACATGGAGGAGGAACAATGTTTACATGAATGTGAAAACTATATTCAAAGTCATAACATTCAATTACTAATAAAAGATTGTATAGTACAATTATGTGTAAACAAACCTGAAAATCCTGTGTCATTTTTAAGGCAGTATTTTCAAAAATTGGAACGAGTGAGTATAACCTTAATTAATAAGTACCCCTTCAACTTCTAAAGGTTACTTTGATTACTTTCGTATTCTAATTCCCAAGTAATGTTCTAGCATATTTATAAACTAAAGAAGTTATTCCTAATAATATTTTTTTGTCTTACCATTTAAGATTTTATTTTTAGTTAGCCTCAAATAGTTCTAAACAAAATACTGAGAAACTAATTGCTATGTTCTGCTTGATTGTGCATTTCTTTATTTAAAACACAATTAAAATCCTGAAATCGTTTCCAGTCCATTGCTGCACAAAGGCCTTCTCCAAATATTTCCACATGAACCTCTACACATATTTTACTGTGTTCTTATTCTACAAGCTTTATATGTATTTTAGCTGAGGCCCAAAGTAGACACTGTCTTGGGTACCTGTCTGTAAATTACATCTGCCAATGCAATCATTAAGTTATTAGATAACATGTATCCATTCCTTTAATTGTAATATTTTAAACTATAGGTCTTCAATAGATCACAACTCTCTCTAAAAATATCAAAATATATTTTATTGTCATTATTAGGGACCTGATTATCTGCATTTACACAATTGCATATTTACCCCATTCTCAGCTATCATTGCATATTTTGTCTAAAATATAGTGATCATGCATATTATTGCTGTATTTACTACATTTTTCGGTAGGTTACCCCCGTAACAAGTGTAGAATTAACTTTTATTTTTTTTTCCATACACATACACAAATAAAATATGTTACTGCCAGTCAAATCTATACCAAGGCAAACGACACATTTTTCAAAGTTGCAAACTCACCCCCTCATTATTTTAGACTATAATTTATGGTTTAATGAATACATAATTTTCTAATTCTATGCTAATTTAGTTATAAAAATAAATAAATATAACACTGTTTTACTCCTTTACTTTCCTAAAATTTAATATTTATGTTGCATATTATGTCAGTTTTATTAGTTTTCATGCAAATTTTGAGGTTTATATCTATACATATAATATATTTGTAACCAATCGATGTCTGTACATGGAAGATAAATGAGAAAAAAATAATATGGGGGGTCTATATTAACATAATAGAACACAAAACAATGATTTTTAGAATTATTGTAGATTTCTCTGTGCGATTGTGCGTGATGAACTCAGAAACAGCTTAACGGATTTCTATGAAATTTGGTATGAAGGTAGCTGCCACCCTGGATTAACACTTTCGCTACTTTTTATCCCGAAAAATTTTGTGTTCCCATGGGATGAGGAAGAAATTCTGATATATTTCTTTATTTTTTTTTACTGATAGGACTGGATTGCATATAATCTGGTCCCTACACATTATTAGCTAAATGACAATTGTTGGGACGTTTAAAAATATATGTTTTCATGCTCTCTGTATTTGTAAGAAATTGATAATTTAAGTTTTTATTACATTCTAGAATATCCTTTACTCAAAAATGGTCATCTAGTTAGTTGTGAGACATGTGACCCTTTTATGTACAAAAATGATGGTTCCTTTAAATACAATGTTCTATTGCATTTGCCTTTAAAGTTACAAATGATTATGTATAGTGCGTATGGCTATAAACATAGTATATTACAGCCTTTGTGGTGCAGTTAATTAGATGCCGGCTATGAAACGTGAGGCCGCAGGTGCGATCACTGCACCAAAACAAATACATATCTGTGTCATCCACAGGTATTTGTTTCAGCTATGGGTGATTGTGAGACTGAAAAGTCTCTCATAGTTTTTGTCACCCACGACACAAGATTCATACAAGTCTCATACAAGCAAGCAAAAAAAGTTGACATGCACAAATCTACCCGGTGGACTGAGGCCGATTTTTAGAATTCTATCACGGTATCCGCCTGCCTGTCGTAAGAGGCAACTAATAGGGGCAATGGTGGTCGCGGGTACGTGGGGGGGTCGGCGTAGTGCCCATTAAGTGCACTACCAATGTGGTGATTTTCGTTGATATGCCGGTGTAGGAATTTAGTAGGGACTCTACTAAACGGTCCCCTGGATGGTAACATCCTCGGGAAGCTCAATGTTCCAACGTAAGACCGGTGAGCCCAACATCACCGCTCCGACTCCACCCCAGGTATTGGTAGCGATAAATCAGTTTCCCCGCAACAGCAAGAAAATAAGTGAAAAATAATATGTGGCTTTATCAGGGGTGGATTAAATGTTGAGAGCGCCCTAGGCAAGCACCTCAAAGGCGCCCCTCTAGCAACCATATTAACAAAAATACATACATTACATGAATGTATAGTTCATTTAGCGAACGAATGCAAGCAAAAACAAGCCGCTGCTTACCAAAAGGCTGGCGTTTTTAGCCGGTAGAAATCCGTCATATGCTGTCCACCAACCCCAAGGTAAACAGAGATCCAATAGGATTTTCCCAATGTTAAAAAAAAAAGTATAAGTATCATATTAAGGACTCGCCTCGGCCTTAAAACTTACGCGTCGGGAACGTTCTCACTCGATAAGGATTTTATTGTCATAGATAAAAATCAAACACAAAACAATCACTTATCCACGGAGCATGCGTTACTTTCAAAATGATTTAATTAATGTAATCATTGCGAAATAAGCTGCATGAGGAATACATTTTGTACCAATTATTCTATATTATTAGGTCATGTATTGTTTACTATAACTTCAATAATGATTGATAACAATTTATACAATACCATGGTCTAATATTCCTGTTTAAAATTTATTTGAAAAGCAACCGTTGCTGAGGTCACACATGATTGAATCTGTTACATTGAATATTCTATTTAATTAATTAAAATATGATGTTTTCGGAGGTGAATTTCTATTGCAAACTTTGTTAAAATTACTTTAATTCTTATGTGTTATTATTATATATTTAACTTATCTGTGTCCTTATAAGGAGCAAGTGAAAGCCGCGGCGGCAGCGGCTGCGGCGTCAGAAGGAGAAGCTGATGGCGAACTGTCACCCCTGCCGATACTGGGTGGACAATTACCTAGAAGGCGAGGTGGTATTAGCGCAGAACCGGTCACGGAGGAGGATGCTACAAGTTACGTTAAAAAGGTATTTATTATCAGTAGTTCATTAAAGATTGGGTACAAATGTTACATTCAAAAGTTTAAATAGTCAATGTTGATCTGTATTATAAAAACCTATAATCATGATGGATCAGTAAGGCTTGGTGTGAACCGTGAGGTCAGGTCTGATATATTAAAGAATATAGGTACTCATGGTTATTTAGTTCGATAATTTTACATGATCGAAAGTGTCCTTAGGTTAGACTTCTGGAATTCCTTGATTTTTAGGACCCTTAATAAAATACATGATTCTGGCCTCTCTCAATAATACTTCACATCTGATATCTATAATGTTAAAGGGCTAAGGTGAAGTTTATTATTTGGGTAACAATTACTAAGATAAAATAATCCTGAACATCCTTACATTACGGGTCACATGGACAGTGCAAACCAAAATATGTTTATAATGTAACCAATAACCATGCATTAACTATAAATATATTAATTATTGATGTCACTTTTTTATTCATAACATAATCAAACCCTTTGTTAATTATGTACTTATTTATTTTGAGATTTTGTACAATATTTTTTCCTTTGGTAATGACACAGGAAAAATGCATGTGGGTAAAAGGAATTTGCCAACAATAGAGGAAAATATTTGTGTTCAAAGAAGGATAATGGTATTGCGTGTTAATAATATTACTCATAATTTGTTTTTTTTTTTTCATCATTTGAAAGCATAGGCATGAATTCCGATTAACTGACTACAGTGCCTAATTTAAAACTGTAGACGAGTTACATCGCTGATTTAGCCTATAAAATAAGACCTAGAGAGGCTAATAATGATGATATTGATTAATAAATACATATTATACTGGGTATATCAAGACTGCGATCTAAAACGAAGCCGGGTGGTAGTTTTAGTGGTTACAGACACAATGCAAATAAAAATTTCGCAGAATAAGCGACAGATTTTTATTTTGCAATTTTTAAAAATCATAGTTTTTGGGTAGTAAATACCTAGTTATTGCGAAAGTAGTAATTTAAACCCTAACGTACCATTGCCTTTTAAAAAATAAAAAGGTGCACATCATTATTTTAGGAAAACTATGTATTTATCACCCAAATGCGACGGTAAGTAAAAAATTACCAAAAAATTTGCCTTTTTTTTTTTTTGCGAAATTTTTAGTTGCATTGTGACTGAAGTCTAATACTACCACCTGGCTTCGTTTTCGGTCGCAGTCTTGATATACCCTATATATACACTATCAGTGTTCTCATAATTGCCACTGATGTGCACATTCAGATACAAATAAGTGTCGTAGATATCAGAAACTAATAGAGCTTTTTAGTCACGAGATCGCGGTGTCATAAAAACTACCAATGCTAAAGATATGTATATAGCAGTGGCGAAGGGTGACTTTTTTCAAAAGGGAAGCCGATACTTCTGGTGACTAGTTCAACACTTGCACGGAATAGCACTGTGCCCGTTAGGTGCTTTTTTTAACGTTTTTAAAGTAAATTTCGATTCAATGCAAAAGACAACATTAGCCTGTTTTGAAATTGATCGACAAAAAAATTTCAAACGTTCCTTATATATAAAAAAAAAGATGAAGAGATTGATGTAAGTGGACGAAACTAAAACGATGCCAGTATAGAGCTAACTGGAGATCTATCGAATCTGGCAACCCTCATGGGATGCAGGCGTGGGTTATGTTTGTATGTCCTATTTTGAATCAACGCTAACAAAAATACGGCATTACAATATTTATTAAATAATTAAAACTTGTCAGTTGCCGTTCTTTCTCTGGAACTTAAATGTATTATCAAATTTAAAATATAATTTCCAGTGCGTTTTATAATTACGTAAATGCAGCATTTTTAAAATTACCTCATAATAATGCAATTCATGAGATAAAACGATACATACGACATTATCAAGTTTCATTCATCATTAAAGTTTTCCTAAATAGATAGATCTGTTTGCACTTCGAAACCAGTAAAATTTCATAAATTACCCACTAATTATAGTTTACAAACCTAAAAATAGACACCGCATTATACATATACTCTGAAACAACACTGTAGTAAATAATATTTTCTAATTATAAACACGAAATAAAAGAGGCGCGAACTGGCAAATTACTTTATAAGCCGTAGGCCCACCGGCATATTCACAAGCGAATACCGTCGTATTTCTACAAATAAATTTAGACCTTAAAAGCTAAGGATTTTAAGGTGCAATTTTGCATGCAGTTCTGAGCAACAAACGTGTAACAGAGATGGCAAATAATGCGTTGGAAATGAGCGCGAGAGCAACGGGAACTCGTGCTGTGTCCTTGTAGCCTGACGTGACGTCATCGGGATCTAGGCGGCCGCGTGTTTCGTATGCATGTACTTACGTTGAACATCGCGCAATGCGTTTCTCGCTGTGTTATTAATTGATCGATAATATTTTGTTTATTAATATCGAATAACATTTGTTTATTGTTTATATTTATTTTAATATTGTTTATTATTTGATTATTTTCTTCATATAACTTGTTTAAAAAAATGTAAATAATTAATAATTTCCTTTAAATTATAAGGCGTGCTGCTAGGAATCGGCTTGTATGAACCCTTCGCCACTGGTATATAGGGTTGTGTAGTCAACAGTAATTGAAACCTCATGTTGAGAATATTACATCATTTTTCACGATATATTTTTCTACATACATATATTTATGTAAGATACTTTATTTTCTTCTTTACTTTTCATAACAAAACTAATTTGTGAGATTTTTTGGGACACTTACGTAATTTAAGAATTTTAAATTTTTTTCATGACAGTATTGAAATTTAATATGGTCGTGTTTTCACCATTCTGTATATAAAATAATAAACAAAACAAATCAATTACAAATATAACGATAATTTGATGCATGAATTTCAGGTGGTGCCAAAGGACTACAAGACGATGGGCGCTTTGTCTCGTGCCATAGCCTCGAACGTGTTGTTCACGCACCTCGACGAATCGGAGCGGGCCGATATGTTTGACGCCATGTTTCCTGTGCAATGTCTTCCTGGAGAAACAGTCATCCGTCAGGGCGATGAAGGAGATAACTTTTATATCATAGACTCAGGAGAAGTGGAGGTTTGTACAATATGTATACTATGTAGTATAGTTTAAAAATATTCTGAATAATTGCTGATAAAAAATGTACTGGTCAAATCCATATTTTTTCAATATTATATTTGAAGATTGATGCTTCAAAATATATTGGCGATTAAATAAAGTTAATCGATGTTAACACCGTACGTTGCCATGTCAAGATTATTTGATACCAAGCCTTACTACACTGCACTTTCCAATATAACTGATGACGCGACACCTTGTACATATATGGTGTATATTACCATAGGCATATCTCTACCACTTTGCATATGTTTCTACGACATTTTACGTGGCGCAATTGGTTAGACGCCGGCTGTAAAACGAGAGACCGCGGGTTCGGTCTCCGCACTGAGACAAATATTTGTGAGGCCTAGTAGTATTTTTCTTGGGTCAGGGTGTTTTTGAGACCGAAAATCTCTCGGAGTTTCTTAAACCCACGGCACAAGACTCGATCTTAATATGGGGTCAAGACTCAAGACTATGTATGTGACTGTTGGGTGTATTTATTTATTTATTTGTGGGTCTCACATACATTTGATTTCCTCGATCCGCGGCTTCTCGTTTCACGGCATGTTGTTTGATACCAGGTGTTGGTGAACGGTGAGCCAGTGACCACTATCGGCGAGGGGGGTAGTTTTGGGGAGCTAGCCCTGATATACGGCACCCCTCGTGCGGCGACGGTTCGCGCGCGCACTCCGCTGAAGCTGTGGGGCCTTGACCGCGACTCCTATCGACGTATACTGATGGGCTCCACTATTAGAAAGAGACGCATGTACGACGAGTTTCTGTCGCGTGTATCGATACTAGGTATGTTGTGTTTTGATTATTTATATTTGCTTAATATGTATTATTGTAGTTAGGACATAGAGGGTTCTTGTTAGCAATTAAATAACGTTCTTTTTATTTACGGCAATGAAAGAGACGATTGCATGCGAATCAAATAATGCATTTTTGTTTGTGTAACTGTTTTGATATTAACGTACTTCAAATGAATATTTTTGTTAATTATTCCGAGTTCGCCGAATCTAAGCGAACATATTGAGTTTATACAAAGAGAGAAACGTCGTGGAAAGATTCAGTCACTAATCATTATATTTGTTACAGAAAGCTTAGAAAAATGGGAGCGACTTACTGTCGCTGACGCGTTAGAACCAGTGTCGTTCTCCGACGGTGAAACTATAGTACGCCAAGGAGAGCCGGGCAACGACTTTTATATTATTGTAGAAGGTAATTTCTTACACTATTTTTGGTAATTAATAATAGTCCGACAAACCGACTATACTAATTATTGATTTGATAAATCGGTGCTTTCGTTTTAACTTATTTTCTGTGGGTAAGATTAAGTGCAACCTTTTTTATCCAAACTGAATGGTCTAAATAAGTACAATTAATAGTGATAATTTAGTGAAATAATAGAAGAAAGCGCTAGAATTTCAGCAAATAATTAATAAACGAGTATGAGAATAGGCATTAAATGGAAAGCAGTTGAAAGTTACTTCCCATTCGCAAGTAAGTGTTAGGTGCGGGCGAGGCGAGTAGAGTATATATGTGGAGCGGTGTGTCAGGCACGGCGGTGGTGCTGCAGCAGCGCAGCGGGCAGGGCGAGGGCGCGGCGGTGGAGGTGGGGCGGCTCGGGCCGTCCGACTACTTCGGCGAGATCGCGCTGCTGCTGGACCGCCCGCGCGCCGCCACCGTGCGCGCCGCCGGGCCGCTCAAGTGCGTCAAACTCGACCGCGCCAGGTACTCACTGCACCCTTACTCTATACGACTGATTCATAGACAGTTTTTAAACCTATTTTTATCCAACTTCAAAAAAACGGAGGAGGTTCTTAATTCGTAAACTCGAAGACGCCTGAACCGATTTGAAAAATTCTTTTTATGTTTTATAGGTGTTGTTGTGTGTTTTTTATTATTATTTTTTTAATTTTTTCTCTCCACAGATGGTCTCATATAAAAATTGTGAATGCCTGTTATATATCTTCGGACCTAAAGTAGAACTCCTCTAAATTAGTAGGATTCACATGGTTCTTTTTGCAATAGGTTCAGTATTATAATTATCCGATGTTTTGTCTTCTTCGCTCAAACTGAATTCAAAAGTCCTTTCTTATGCATTTTGATGTACTGAGTCCAAACCCAAAAAACCATTCCTTCGCCTTTAAAAAACAAAATAAATACCATTATAGAGAATAAACACTCTTTAAAGAGTATTTTCAGCCATTTGAAAACAAAATGACATACAACGAAGCATAATTTTTGCCAATCAAAAGACATAAAATATATTTAAGTCTTTGGAGCAGATTATTTTTTGTTACTATGTTATATTATCATCACTACAAATGGTGTATTGAATGTAAAATTTCATCAAATATTTCGGGATTTTATCTTAATTAATATCTCAACTTTCATTTTCTTTTTTGCAGGTTTGAACGAGTTCTGGGCCTGTGTGCTGATATTTTGAAACGCAATATAGCCCAATACAATAGTTTTGTTTCGCTTTCTGTCTAAATTTTCAATAAAACTATATGCGGTGTACTATTCGTGGAATGTGAAGTAGTGTTGTGTGATTTGTCTGAAACTTGCCATGGGAGGCATTCATGTAATTTTTATTGTCTTCGTCAATAGAATTGCTGACATGTGTTGATGTTGATGGTCTTTCTTTAATAATATGTTGTGCTTAAAGTACAGTATTGTATATTGTACATTTACAATGCTTACAAAAAATCTTCTATTTTTATTGCCTGTGTAGGCAAATGTAAGCACTAAGCAGACCGACTGAAGGTGTTTGTTTCCACCGCTCAGACTTTGGCATTATCAGGTCTACTATGTCTACTAAGTCTAAGTCACGCTTAGAGAAATATAATTCACAAAGTTTGGACAACAATCAGGCAGAAAGATAAATATTTGATCCGTTTTCATTGATTATAGTTTTGACACCTATAGTATGTTTTGTAATATGTACATTAATATATTAGCTTTTATTCGAAAAAAAATTTCAGTAATATTAATCTCGTTCAGTAATATAATTTCTTATTATGGTGAGCCTATGAAAAAGATAAATAAGCGCTGATTTTAGTTAAATACATATTTAATAATAGTTTTTAAATTAACTTATGTGAACCTATTGTAATATATTATACGAATATTGTAACATTACCTAACAATGTTATGTTATTAATTATCTAATAATCTTCCATAAGAATATAAAATAAAAATTACAGTGTTGTTGAATATATAAGGATTTTCTTTAATTTGATTCAATGACAAAATAATATTGTTTATTTTATTTACAATAACACATACAGCTATATTTGTTTGTTAACTGTGAGTAATCATTATGATTCACATATATGTTTACCATCATTATATTAAAATTTTGTTTCCGAATTACTAAATATTTGTAGTATTATTTTTATTTTCTGTTATAAAATACACAACCTTTCTTCTTACCTAGCTATCTCGGTCGGTGAGAGGTTTCGCTTTCCTACTTAATCTTCATGTTTTAGATTCTGGATTGTAAGGCCATCATATGACATAACTTGTTTGATGACTTGGAACCTATGCTTGGAATTAACCGTTTTTGAGCTGACCACGAAGCCCGGTCCAGGAACAATGAGGCCCTACGGAATAAGTTTTCATTCTCTATCGGTCTATCCTATACGTAGAGGATCTTGGATTAGTGCGCGTGCCAGTATCATGCAGTGCTTAGTGTTATAAAATAGGTGAGTCAACTAATGTACAAGCGTGACGCTTATAATCAGTTTTTATATCGTAAACATTGAAGTAATACCTACATTACCTCTAATCATTAAATTATTATATCATTACCTGGCACAATTTATTACTATAATGCTTGGTTATATTTAGTAATTATTAAAATATATCATAGTTGTAGTATACATAAATAAATAAATAAATACACCCAACAGTCACATACATAGTCCTGACCCCACACTAAGATCGAGTCTTGTGTCGTGGGTATCAGAAGCTACGAGAGACTTTTCGGTCTCACAAACACCCAGACCCGAAACAAATACATGGATAAAGCAATAGAATTAAATATTAAAAAAAAAACAGGTATAATTTATAAAATGTTTTTCACTATTCGTTTAACCTTTGCGGTTTGCCCAATTCTGCAACAATTAAAGTCACTAAGAGTGCCAATTATATTATTATATTCACATAAATTTTTGCGCTAAAACATCATATTTCAGTCTGTAAATAAAAAAATATATTGACAAATGACAATCACACAGGCCGTGAAATCACTTTTGACGGATAGTAAAGGCGCGCTTTAGGTTTTGGTTTCGAAAGTAAGCTTCATTAATTAATTTTATTAACTTATATCTTGTGAAACGTATAACATAAACAATATGGATGTTATAGAATCTATAAAAAGTGATAAAGCTTATCGCAAATGCAAACTGATAGTAAAATCGTGGGAGAAAGAATTCAAGACAAAGCATTCACGTACGCCTTCGAAATTTGATATAAAAGAAGCCCCTTCAAAAATTAAATATGCATACAAAAAATACTTCCAACTTAAAAGTACAGCATTGGAGAATTCGCTTTCATTGTGTGACATTGACGACACTTTGGACGAACCACCAGACCCTGCTTTTATGGATATAGGACTAGAAACGACCAACTTAACTCCAGAAAAAAATATGCCTAGCCTTCCTAGTGGCCAAGAACTGGATAAACTACTGTCCAAAGTCAGTGAGCAACAAACCACTACCGAACTTCATCCATTTACAGAAAATCTATCAAAAAAGTTGTTCCATAACAGGAAATTTTCTCTGAGAAATCCAAGAAAGTTGTGCATACAAAAGTCACAGTTAATATCACTTGACACACACCAAAAATTAATTGAAGAAAACGGAGCTAATGATACAATTTCAGAAAATAGTACTTTCAATGAATCAAGTACATTTTCAAATAACAGTGATGTAGTCTTTACACTGCCATTAGTTAATTTAAATAATCAAAAGAACACTCAATGTGTACGACAGATAGATACAGCATGGTTAAAAAGAACAACAGGTATTGACATTGATGAACCAGAACAAGATGAAAATAAGAGAGAAGTGTTAAGAACATTCGGAATTAGAAATATAGATATACAGCCTGAAAAACCAACAGATATTGTAGAAAACAGTGATTCTGAAGATGATATTGCCATAAGTAAGTTAAAACCTGCACTGAAAAAGAGGAAAATTGAACAGCTCTGTGATTCTGAGAATAACAAGGGACAAAATGAATCTATTAAAGATAATATTCATATAGATGACCATAAATATTTAACAAATAAAAATCAGAATGGTAAACAGAAAAAGAGAAAGCAGGATAAAACAAGTAATGATGGTTTAGAAGAATTACCACCTGACATTAAAGAATATGTTCCATTTGGTTTGGAAAATGATATCATTCCACGCCATTCACAGATATCAAATATTATAAATTCATCTGGAGTCACATCTAAATCTGATACACTTAATAAATCCGTTCAGAGTACAGCGAGTGATGCATTAACAAATAAAATAAAGATGGGAACTTTAAATGACAACTTTGTCAAAATCAATATTGAGAAAAAAGTATTTGTCAGAGGGAAGAAAGGCATTAATTTTTCAAAGTATAAAAAACAGCAATGGAAAAATAAAAAAGCTCTTCATGGAGGTATGGAATTTCCTGAATCTGGGAAAATATCATGTTTTAAGTGTGGAGGTTTTGGTCACATGTCTCGATATTGTACTGCTCATAAAGGAGAATCTTTATTGCCATTGGAAAGCTATGATGAAAATGACTTACCAACATTAGAAGACATGCAAAAATTTGTTTCAGAGGAAAGTCATAACACACAGTCACTTTCAGAGCAATTAAACATTACATATCAACCAAGCCAAATTCCAGATTCCTTTTTAAATCTATTAGAAGAAACAAAAGATAGTTGTAGTACAGACATAAAGCCCATATACACTAATCATCAGGATGTACCCACAGCGGATCTGCTAGATGCTTTAAATGAATTCGGGCATAAGTCATTTAGATCTGGACAAGAAGAAGCTATAAAGCGTGTCTTGTGTGGTATGTCAACTCTTCTTATATTGTCTACGGGAGGTGGAAAATCTCTTTGTTATCAGCTGCCTGCATACATTTACAGTCAACGCTATAAATGTATAACATTAGTAATTTCACCACTTGTATCATTAATGGAAGATCAAGTATTAAATATGCCAGATTTTTTGAAAGCAGGTTGTTTACATACAAATCAACCTCCTACTCAGAGACGTAAAATCATACAGTGCTTGAAAGATGGGCTTATTAATATTCTGTTGATTTCTCCAGAAGCTTTAATATCTGGAGATTCATCTAGTGGGTTTGCAGGATTATTTAAATCGTTGCCTAAAATTGCATTTGCCTGCATAGATGAAGCTCATTGTGTTTCACAATGGAGTCATAATTTCAGGCCCAGCTACTTAATGATCAGCCGTGTATTACGAGAAAAATTAAATGTCAAGTGTATACTAGGATTAACTGCAACAGCATCTCAAACTACCATCAAAAGCATAATTAGGCATTTAAATGTTCCTGATGGCATTAATGGAGTAATTACTAATCCCACACTGCCTGATAATCTGTGTTTGTCAGTATCATTTGAAAATGACAAAGATAAAGGATTGATATCCTTTTTGAACTCTGAACGAATTTGTTTATTCCAGTCAATTATTGTGTATTGCATTAGAAGAGATGAATGTGAAAGAGTAGCGGCTATGTTGCGATCAAGCCTTCAAGAAGTTGGAAAAATCAATATGGAAAAACAAAGTAAAAAACGTAAAAGAATGTCTTACATAGCTGAAGCTTATCATGCTGGCATGTCAGCTGCTCAAAGGAAAAAAATTCAAAATAATTTTATAAATGGCACATTGAGAATTATAGTTGCAACTGTTGCTTTTGGCATGGGAATAGATAAATCAGATATCAGATGTATAATACATTACAATATGCCTAGTAGCTTTGAGTCATATGTTCAAGAAGTCGGAAGAGCTGGACGTGATGGACAACTTGCAATTTGTCATGTGCTGATGAATAACACTAATAATGATAAAAATGAACTTTTGAAACATATTTATGCAAATTCTATTGACAGGCCAACTATCAGAAAACTGTTACAAAAAGTGTTTATTCCATGTGAATGTGTTTCTCATCCAACAGAATTGCCTAAAAAGCTTTCTAATAATCAATGTAAAGGTCATGAAGTTGGAATCCCTATAGATGCCACTGTGGAAGAATTGGATTTACCCTCCGAAAATATTGCTACTTTGTTATGCTATGTAGAACTTCATGCCAAAAGTTATATAAAGGTACTTAATAATGCCTATACAATGTGTAAAATTTCTTCATATGGAGGCCCTTCAAAAGTACTCCAGGCAGCTAAAACTTGCTTGCCTTTGGCAATGGCAATTTTAATTGAAAGTAAAAAAGAACCAACAGTCACGAAAAAAAGCGTAATAGAATTTAATGTTATTGAAGTTGCTGCTGCTATAGGATGGGAGAGTGGTATGACAAAATTTCAAATAAAAAATTTAGAATGGATTACAGAGGCTGGTTCCACCAAAAGATCTCATTTAAAAGTAGAATTTCATACACTTGGATTTAGAATCAAATCTAGGGGTGACTTGACAAGTGCAGAACTTGATAGTGTATTGGATGAATTGCACGAATCAGTATTGTTTCAGGAAAAAACAAAACTATATCAATTAGAAGAATGCAACGAGGCTTTTAAACAGCTAGTGAGTTGTTCCATGGATAATGCAACTATGAATTTAGAGAAATCTAACAAGCTGAAATGTACAATACGAAATTATTTTCAAAGGGAGAATACTTTGCCTGAGCACATTGTGTTAAAAGAAAGGGCTATAGATGTTGAAAGAGTAATTTCTGATGTGAGGGCTTTAATATCTTCATACAAAGATTGTACATTTACAGGGAGAAGTATTGCCAGAATCTTCCAAGGAATTTCATCTCCTAATTATCCAGCGATTGTATGGGGTAGATGTAAGTTTTGGCGCTCACACATACACGAAGATTTCAATGCTATAGTAAAAATTGCAACGCAGCAAATACTGCAAATGAAAAATTAATTATTATGAAGTATATGTTTGACTTTTCAAATTAAATTATTTACGATGAGCATTCATATTTTTTTATTTTCATTATAAAACGCTGCCTATATTTTCTTCTTTAAAAAAATGGAATAGCTCATTACTAGGGGCCGAATTATATGCCTTCAGTAAGCCACACCCCCAACCGTTTCCAAGCCCCACCCAAAATTTTAAGTCCCACCCACTTTTTTGTAATTTGATCTGGCCTTCCCCCACCCTAAATCCAAAACAGTGCCCAATAGCCTCCCCACGAAACCTCCCCACCCCCCCCGCTTACCCCCACCCTAAAAATTTTACCTCACCCCTCCTACTCATATCTCCGGCATTATCCATCGTAGACCCACCGACCTTGGGTTCATTGGAACCGGCTCGGTGAGGGCTACAATCCTGCCCCAACAGAATTCCCGAATTCCCTCTCCACAACTTTCCCCACCCAAAAATATTTTAAGGTGCCCAATAGTCCCCCCACGAAACCTAACCCCCCCCCCCCCCCGCCCCTACCCCCACCTAAATTTTTTACCTCACCCCCCCTAAACCTATCTCGGCCAATAAAGGTCGTGGACCCACCGAGCTTGGTATCCTCGGAACCGTCTCGGTGAGGGCTACAAATTGGCCCCGATAGAAATCCAAAATTCCCTCAAAAATTTCCCCCCTCCTAAACTTAAACTTTATTTAATTTAGCTTTATTTTACCAATAAAGCCAACTGACTGCCTCGGTGGCGTAGTTGTATTACGGTACGGTTACAAAGCTGAGGTCTCGGGTTCGAGTCCCGGGTCGGGCAAAGTGATATTGGATTTTTCTATTCATTATCAGCCCGGAGTCAGGAATTTGTGCCCGATATGGCGATAGGCTCGCCCCCTATCACATCATGGGACGAAACATACAAGGCGAAATGTGGGTGTCCTGGTGGCGCCTCTGCCTACCCCTTCGGGGATAAAGGCGTGAGTTTATGTATGTATGTATGTATGTTATTTTACCAATTCTGTAAATTTGTAAATAGTAGATCATTTTTCGAAAAATGATGTCATAAAGAAGTTTCACTTCTTACGTGTGTACACTAATACACACACACATTTTTTTTATAAATTATATTGCGCGTTAAGTTTAATCTGAGAAAAGACGTTTCACCTTTTTGTGACACAAAGCATCAACCAAATTCACCAACCCGCGCCTAAAGATTCACTAAAAGAAATACACGCAGACAGGGATGGATGACAGCCTCCGTGAAACGAGAGGCCGCGGATTCGATCCCCGCACGGAAACAAATATTTGTGTGATCCACAGGTATTTGTTTCGGGTCTGGGTGTTTGTGAGACAGAAAAGTCTCTCGTAGCTTATGATACCCACGACACAAAACTCGATCTTAGTGTGGGGTCAGGACTATGTATGTGACTGTTGGGTGTATTTATTGTCAAGAGTGACACACTCCTTTAAATACCCATATTTAGTACTGATTCTCCATCTAGTTTTTTAGTGTATAAAACATCTTTTTACTTAGGTGAGACTGGAATACATTTACTTTCACCATTGTTCAACTCAAGTGGAAGCGTGTGGATGATATTTCAAGTGGGTGCGGATTGCTTAATCCGAAAATAAGAGGAATAGGGAAAAATACTAGGAGTTGCGGGCCCAATGATGAAAAATATTTTTTTTGCTTCATATCAGGTTTGACCATCCACCGCCACTTGAAAAATTCACTTATGTACTGTCAGATCTTTTCGTAGATATGTATCTTTTTTCCTTAGGAACAATGTAAGTAGGTACTCGAAATAATTAACCATATAACAGCTTGCATTTGGTTTTATTTCCATTATTTTTATTATACAAATAAAATAGTTAAATTTTTCTTCTTAAATCTAACATTATTTACATGATAATAATGATTAAATACCTAACTCAAGTACAAAATTGTGTCATACTCGCTCCATTCGTCCCGTTATTTGGTTTAGTTTACCTATAGCTCCTTTGGGATCTGGTGATAGTGAACTCCATGGAATTGATTCACAATATTCAAAAATATGACTGCCACAAACTATTTTTTCTTTTATATTGCTATCAGAAACTACACAAGAACCTAACACATTATAAAATTCTATACTTAATGCATCTATCCAGTCTTTTAAGTCTTCATTTGTTCTTTTAATATTTGAATGAGATATTTTTTGAAGTAATATACTTTCCTCTTGGTCTGGCAAAAAGTCATCTGCTTTTATGTTTGAGTAATTTTTATATGAATTTTGTGAACCACTGTGAATAATGCTTGCTTCTTGATGTGAAAGTTCTTTGCCTGACAAATATGCTAATGGCGTAATTAAAAATTTTGTAGACGCTATCAAATGCTTTTGATCAAATAATCCTACTTTCCATATGCCAGGCAATAGAGGTGCCTTCAAACTGGGTTTTATGAAATTTGTCAAATTATTCTCATCAACATAAATACCATTGACATCAGCAATGACTCCCGAAGGATCCAACCAAATAGCTGTGAGATTGTCAATTTTTTTTTCTGCATTAGGAGAAAACTGATATAGGAGATTAGGTTCAGACAGTGGTCCTAATATGTTTGCGAGATTTCGAAACATTATTTCTTTTTGGTCATAATCGGAACTAACTTTAAAGATTTTTATATCATCTACATAACGATTCTCAAAATTTAATTCCAAGTGTTTTTTTGGTTTATACCATGTTTCTAATACTATAACGGAATTGGATTTTGTCCGTGCTTTATGCAATATTAAATTGCCCTTATAGATGTCTGAATGACTGTAAGAGCTTATTTCCACTATAACATCAGGTTCCACAAAACATTCTTCTGCAGACAGAATTTTCGCATTGTGGCGAGCAATGCTCTCAGCATGAGTTAAAAATGTGTCATCAGTATTAGCAGTTAAATCATCGATATTGTATAAGCTTTGCCAATAACCTTCTAAATTATTAAGCAAATAATGATCATTAAAACCTATGAACTGTTCAACACGATTTATGATTTCTTGGTTAATAATCGGTTCGAATTTTCGAGCAAAAAATAATTGGCGGTCTTGTGTATTTTGTATTCTAGGCCAGTCTTCCGTTCTGAAGTCATTGGGAGAACAACCACACCAGTCAACAACGTGTTTATATTGACATTTACAACCCAATTTTCGCTTCCAGTTGGTGACATGAAGGTTGTTATCAACATAAGTATTACAAAAATGAGAGTTCCTTAGAGCTGTGTGAAAAAATGATTCTGCTGGCAGTAGGGTGTGTTCAAATATAACACTCAAACCAGTCAATAGTTCATCTTTTTTACCAACTACGTATGATACAAATTCCGGTGATAATGCGATCCAGTCGCTGCCACCATCAATTACAATACCGTTCGGTAATTTTCGTTCGCCCACGCGCCACATGTGCGTCTCACATTCAATGAAAGTTTTATCTAGTCCTTGTTTTTTAATAAATCTTTGAACTTCACGACCATGAGATTTCACGAAATTGAGCCCTTTATTTGCAGTGAGGAATTTTTCTAAACTTTCCAGTGATTTTATAGGAAAATCACTTTCACTCAAATTAATCACAAAGTCCCATTTCCAGTTTAGCTCCATGAAGTCTTTCATTGAAGCTAGGAGCATTGTTAGCAATGAAGCACCACCCCATATAGTAGAGTACCTCTTGGTAGCCAGTTTGATATTGGGTAAAGTCTTCTCCAGCTCAGATAATTTTCTATGCAGATAGTCTTGCCGCTGAAACCAATTAAAATACGAGTCATTGAATTATCTTCACATGTAGATCCTAAAATTCAAATCATCAATATCATCAGGCCATTGCAGTCCACGAAATTCAAATGTATAAAAAAATACAAGAAGGCAGTAAAAATAAATATATTATAAAACCTTTTATATGTATATGAGTTACAATTAAAATCACTCTCACAAAACCCAACATCTCAATAAAATAACTTGGGCATGATTAAACTAGACTTATGGAAATATTAATCCCTAGACAGTAGACAACTAAACAGCCTGACCTCACATTTCGATTCAAATATTTGTAGATTTCATAAACAATTATTTCGGTACGAGAATCGTAGCCATAGCTTCTAGTTTCCTAGTCAACTATTTATAGATTTCAATGGAAACTAAATTTAATTTAAGTTGTACCAACATTTTTGCAAAAATAAATGCGTAAATTACCTTATCTACATGTATATAAAAGTAGTGGTTAGCTCGGTAGAGAGCGTTAATCAATCTATGCACTTGTCGCAATGCTCGACCGTTAAGAGTCAATAAGAAAACAATTCTTACTGGTTCTTCTTGATCATTTGATGTGTTTGGTACTCTGGCCACAAATTCTGAAAACGACACATATAATGTAAAATATTTTTTTGTCACATAAACATGAATTTTAAACAGAGTTCATAAACCTATACATAAGTTAACATTATTATACTTGTAGCCTAAAAGATCCCATTGCAGGACAATAAAGGTCCCCTGAGTTCTTCCATATACAATACCGTGCAAAAGTTTGGAAGGATATCTGTTTTATTGAAATTTGAAAACACAAAAGGTCGTCAAGTATTTCTTGTAGAAATTTGCAATATTATCAATTTAACGACTTTTTTCAACAGCAACTGTAAAACGACGACAACTGTCTGCAAGATTAAGAAGATGTGTTGCGGTTAAAAAACAAAACTAAACAATTCGACATAAAGTAAAGACTTGAGTGGGCTTAAAATCTGGATAATAGACCAGTGGAAACATGTCCTATAAAATGATAATCTAAGTATCATATTTTTGGATCTAGGCGGGTGTTTGTGCACCGGTCTTAAGAAGAGAGGGCTTTAGATGCATGTATAGCGGCCACTGTCAAGCACGATAGTGGTAATGTGATAGTTTCGGGATGTTTCGGCAACAATAAACCAGGGAACATACCCAACCAAATTGCGCAAATTAGATGCCGATTATTTTAATAAATTAATTTATAGACTGCCTAGTATATGCGAGAAGGTAATAAGAAATAAATAATAAGAAAAAGGTGAACACTTGGACGAAGCTAATTTTTAATTTGATTTTCATGATAAAAGTAACAATTTTGTGTGTATGACGTTAGTGTTAGTGTCATTCTTAATTATATGTATAATGAAAAAAGGAAATGTCCTTATATTGTTTTATTTGAATTTACTTTGCTGCTTCTAAACTTTTAGACGGTAGTGTATCTCCATTGTGAGCAACCTTGCGGTCTGCTCCTGTTAAATCTATCGAGATCATCCCGCCATCGCTCTCGGGGTCTGCCTCTTCGCCTATTGGCTATACCCATCTTGCGGCATACATTTGCTGATTATTTTCATCGATCAGGATGCATCTTGCAGACGTGCCCGGCGTAATCCCACGTGAGTCTAGCTGTTGCATACTGCCAACATTCGTTACATTTGTCAAAGAACGTAGCATTGTGTTCCTCTCACGATTTTTTTGTTTCACACCCACCATACTCCATATCATTGCTCGTTGACAAACCTTGAGTTTGGACTTATGTAGCTCGGTCAAAGACCACGTTTGGGCACCGTAAGTAAGGATGGGTAGGATACACAATGCGAAGAGCTTGCGTTTCAAATAGAGACGAAGACTCCCTTTCATGTGGTGTTTCATGACCAGAAACTCTTTCAGGCGTTATCGATGCAGCGATCGTTTTCTTTTTCCTGCCTTTTATCAAAGGATACTATCTGGTCCAAGTATATTTACTCCTCGACATAATGTCTCATACCCATCAACAACAATCCTTAGTTTCGGTTTGTTGGTCATTATTTGCATCTTAGTTCTGTTCATAATTGAATTCCAATCTCAAGTCCTGCTGTGCTCAGTTCTTGGAGCATCTGTTGTAAAATGTCGCCAATGGGAGCAAAAAAAATGATGTGGTCAGCAAAACGAATATATGTCCATCTTTTTCACTGACAGCAATGCTCCTAGTTTTCCAAGAAACGAATAGTTTTATATTAATATATTATTCTTTCTCACTCTGTTCAGCCACCAGAAGTCCACCGCTGAACATAGGCCACCCCCATGGACATAGACCTAGTATATTATTACTAAAAGTATATTAAAATGAAATTGAAACTAATTGATTATTAAGTCATGTTTATTTAAAACATCCTTATTTGGGGCCCATCATATTTATTTTTGCTTTTAATGATTATAGCAATTTTTTTTTTAAACATTAAATTTTGGACCGGTTTACCAGATAACCTTTAAATAATGTATAACATATTGATAAGTACAACTACATATTTGTGGAATAATGGTATCAACAATGGATAGTGTTAGTGTTAATTAAACCTTACAAGCTTGATACAATAGTGATTGTACTTGATACAATAGTGATTGCAATAATTGATACAATAACTTGATACAAGAGTGGCAATAGGGCAGCCCTTTGCCTGCCCCTGATAAAAACTTACTTGTTATGCCAGTCTCAAATATGTTCATTGTGAAGTAGCCACCACATGTTTTGGATGGATCAGCAGGACATTTCATATCACATGATTCGTCTGGGAGTTTTGCAGACACTGGAGGGGCTGTTTCACCGCAGAAACATTCAGATCTGTTAAAAATATGAGCATCATGAAAAAATAATAAATATAAAAATATTGTTTTTACATGTAAGAAGTTGTGCATATACATGCAGGCTGCTTCCAACAGGTCACCTTCGAGATTCTTGAGAGATAATGGCAATCGAAAAAGTGCTACTACCTTACACAAAGACACATTTTATATTATGTATTTCAAATCATAGTGGATTGTGGCCTGTCAATCGAACCATCATTTGAACAGGATTTCTGATTAGAGAGCACTTATGGGGGACTTATGATACAGATTTACAGAAGCCCAGATAGAAAATTATACACCAAAGATTACTTAACACTGAGTTATAATATAATTATATTTTTGTTGATCACACAAAATTGGAATTGATATGAAACTTTGTTGTGTGTATCATTATCATTCTAATGTAGATGTCTTAATAAGGTATTCTTTCCTAATGTGTATTGTAAAGTAAAAAACCTGAATGTTGCATAGAAATCTTTATACCTAATCCCACTTGTATTAATTAAATTGAATGCTAATGAATGTATGGAGATAGTTTACTTACCCATATTGTACACCGGCATAAGGAAAGCCTGCTTGAACACAAATATATAAACATGTTTCAGGGGAGTTGGTGGTTGCATAATTACCATAAAAACCTGAAAGCAATCTCATTTTCTTTTCATCTACATAGCAACCTAGATGTTTGGCGTATGTATTTTCATTGCGAGGGCAATTATTCGGTAATACCTTAGGATAAAAATTGCCAGCTTGTATAAGACATGTTTTATTAACTATTTGCTGTTTACAGTTCTGCGATTTCGCTCTGTGAATGGCTGATATCGCTTCTCTGCTCTTTATTTCACATATAGGCTTAAAGTCTAGTTCTTCTAATCGCAACACATATCCAGGTTTCGGTACTTTGTTGTTCACAGGAAAATCTTCATCATCACTGTATCCATAATTTTTCCTAGCAGAAACTTCGCCAACATCTTGGCGTGAAAATGATACGTAACCATTACGTTTCAATAGATTGTCGTTAATTGATGGGAAAAATGTAACTGCAATCAATATTTGTATGAAAAAAGCAAATAAAACTGTTAACACTATGCACTTCGTATATTTAAAACATATTCGTCGAAATATTGCCGCCATTTCATTAGTATTTCATTTTGGCCAAGATTTACACTTCTTTCTAATTTGCTGTATCTATTGTCTACATAATTATTGATTAATATCTTTAATTAAAAAGTATTATCTGACGATCGAGTTAAACACATTATCAAAGATCAACAAAGGCTAAATTGAAAATTCAATTTGGATGATTTTGATAGGTTACATTATGACTTTGACATTTAGCATAGATTGTCGCCTCCGGTCCAACGTCTTTAAGTACTAGAGAGAGAGAGGCGGTGATGCGACGATACGCGGGTGCGAGAGTGAAAGGACACTTTCGCCTTCTCTAGTCTTATCTTGCGTAGCCACCTGTCTTACTCGTAGTTTGTACCTCAGGTTTGTACTGTTCAAAACTCAGTAGTCTCCACAGAGTACATTTTATATACTGAAATAGACTACTACTTATCCTACGTACCACACTAGCGAATAAAAAGTGTTGTGAAAGTGTGGAAAGATCAAGGAAAGATAGGTTTATTACAGTCTGTGGTTTATTACAAACTGCGCTGTGGTTTGAAGACAACCTAAACAAAAGTACATAAGTAGGTAATTAATATAATTTATCTAATTTATAATACAATATATCAGTGACAGAGATAGAAGGACGTTGGTCTGATAATAAAAATAGTAATGCTCCGCAACTTTATCCAAATAAATAATCTAAATATGTCTAAAGTATTTCCATATAAAACCAGCGCAAGGCAAAGCCACAGTGGTAGGTTACAGGGGAAGGTAGCTATTGTGACAGCTTCAACCGATGGGTAAGTTAACTCTTTAAGGCTTTTAAAAATAATTATGTATCTAAAGTTTCACTGTATATAATCTTCAGAGTACAAAGTACGCATAGAGTGTTTTATAATTCAGCGACTAAAGGTCAAGTTCTTCTCTATCTAACATTATAAAAATTACACACTGGTAAAACATGGCTATTTACGAAATATGACTATGTACGTATCGTGCCTGCTCGAATAAAGTAAAACATGAGTTTGTCTAGTCTTCACACATGATTACTACTCGCTGCCATGAAAGTAGAGCACGGTTCTCAGCTACGTACAGTGTCGCGCAGAGTGCGCAACAACAACTTTTACTATACCTTTCGAACTTGGAAGTTCCAAGTTGTTTTAAGAATGCCTAAATCAAGAGGTAAACAAACTATTTGTTATTGAAGTAAAACTTCTTTACGCACGCTTGACCTACGTTCTGACGTCACGCATTCGCCGGCTGACTCCCCAAGAGTAAGCCGGCGAATGCGTTACGAAAAGTATGATTGGGCGAGGCGGACGGAAGTTTAGAGGGAGATATAAGTTAGTGAAGTTAGAAAGAGAAAGAGAGAGAGATAAATTGTGGCTGCGATTTTGAACTTTCTAGCTATCGGTGCGATTGTTCTCAAATTCTATATCTGAGGTACCCTTTGCCCTGATAATCTAAATTTATGCTCCGAATTGAAAATTGTAGCCGCCATTTCGAACTTTTTTGATATTGACTAAAACTTGAAATAAATATGAAATAAAAGAAAGTAAGAGGAGACCAAGATTATATTAAACACTGTATCTATCTATATCAGCCCATATACGTCCCACTGCAGGGCACGGGCCTACTCTACAATCGAGAGAATCGATTGAGAGTGGTTAGGCCATATAGTCCACCACGCTGGCCTAGTGCGGGTTGGCGGACTTACATACCGTAGAAATTCTTTAAAATCGCTACGGTATGCAGGTTTCCTCACTATGTTTTCCTTCACCGTTAAAGTGCGTGGTGATTGACTATCAATACACACATAACTCCGAAAAGTCAGAGGTGTGCCCTGGGATTTGAACCCGCGACCACCGTGAACATGTAGGCAGCCGCGTCTGGTCCGTTACCAACAGGCCACCACGCACTTAAACACTGTATACTTATATTATATCTCGTTCTCTCGTAGGGTAAGTCCTATTTATGAACATGTGTCTCTCTTTTTGGTGCCACTTTTACAAAATCTATATTATACTCATTCTCTCGTAGGCTAATTTGCTGAAGTTTTACTTCTGCCGTGTGTGATTTGCGCACACACACGCAGTGGCGGCGTAAGGTAGGTTGGCACCCTGGGCGGTTTCGTATTGAGCACCCCTACCTAAACTATACATGCTTAATCGGGACTGTTCGTGGAGAAAAAAAAAAAAAAAGTACTCTTCCTTTGTAGGCAGCGGCAAGCAGAATCTTTTAGCCCACGATCGCGGTCCACGCTCTTCGTTTGTTGTCGCTTGTCGGGTTGTCGTCGTGTCACCCCTTGGTGGTTGGTACCCGGGGCGGACCGCCCCCATCGCCCCCCCTTTACGCCGCCACTGCACACACGTGTGTGATACTATGATGTACGGGTGAGGAGTACCTATCTTACTTTCGAGTATCAACGTATTGGGTCATTTACAGTTATCGATATGTTAAGTTTGCGGGATATATTATTAGAACCTAAACATAAACTAACATTTTCCGCACAGCAATCGGGTCCAATTCTAATCAACCAATATAAAATCTAAATAATCCATAATGTGCATGCGTGGCTGGTATGATTAGATATCTCTAATAACACTGGTCAACAAAATTTTGTAACAAGAAAGGTGCTTGCTAATTTTAAATTACCTACCTATCCTCATTTTATTACCATATTTATTATGATTCCATTAGGTCTAGTTTTCGTGTTACAGGTACTAACCACAAAATTAAAAATTGACCGTTTTTGTTTCACTTTCGCATTCAGAGAGTTTGTTTATTTGAAGAACGTAATGTTTTTTTTCTGTTTTTACAGTTAAGTTATTCATAAATAATGTCAAGAATGTGTCAAAATGATCCTGACAAGTTTTGTTACATTTGTGGTGACAATACTTTCAAAACTCAGCGAAGGAAATTGACACCATTACTATCTAAGTTATATGAACAGTATTTTGGCTTCGCCATCGAATAACAAGACAAAACGTGGGTTCCACACGTCTGTTGTGTTACCTGTGTGGGTCTCCTCACTGGATGGGCGAAAAGATCTCGATCTATACCTTTTGCAATCCCTATGATTTGGACGGAACCAACAAACCATTCATCTGATTGTTTTTTGTCTTGCTGATACAAAAGGTATTACAATTAATCCTGACCTGCCATCAGCTAAAAAAACGATTCCTCATAGTGAAGATCTACCGGTATCAGAACCACAAAGTGAAAGCTATGGACAACAGGGGTGACGGCTTTTTATACTTGAAAGAAAAATTTCCTAAGCTAAGTAAAGCAAAATTAAAGAGGGCATATTTGTTGCCCTCAAATCAGGCAATTGATGAAAGATGATGTATTTAAAGAAAAGCTTATAATTTAGAAAAATCAGCTTGGGAATCTTTCATGAAAGTAACTTCCAATTTTCTAGGAAATCACCGATCAAGTGACTATAAATGTAATATCGCGGAGCTTTTATGTACTTAAAAGGCTTTGGGCTCTAATATGTCGTTGAAAATACATTTTCTTAATACACATTTA
This sequence comes from Deilephila elpenor, assembly GCA_949752805.1. NCBI lineage: Eukaryota > Metazoa > Arthropoda > Insecta > Lepidoptera > Sphingidae > Deilephila > Deilephila elpenor. The sequence continues at coordinate 6,382,628 of OX457107.1, read as the reverse complement.
GACTTCTTTCCTGAAAATTTGGGCGCCGTCAGCGATGATCACGATGAAAGATTCCATCAATACATTTCTACCATAGAAAAACGATATGAGGGCAAGTGGAGCCCACGTATGTTAGCAGATTACAGTTGGACATTAAAACGAGTCGTTCCTGAAGCAAAATACAGACGAAAATCGTAAAAGAAAATTCATATTAATGTTGCAATAAATCGAAATAACTTCTTTTTGTTGATAAAAATTGAAAAATTCCAAAATGTTACAAAATGTTATTACGAAAAAACTATTCGTATTTGAAGCATTTTAATTTTATTTCTCGCATCCTTATCCTTGTCCTAAACATAACTAGACAAAAGTTTTCATGTTACATACAAAAGTTGTTTTTTTGTTGACCAGTGTAATTATGGTTCCCGGTTGGTAGTAGTGGATTAGTAGTGCGATTATTAGCAATTCATCGGAGGATTTTTAGGCTAATGTTGAGTGAGGGAATTTTTATTTGAAATAATAACAGCTATTTTATTCATAGTTTTATGACAGCCTCCGTGGCGCAGATGGTTGAAGGCCGGCTGTGAAGTGAGGCCGCTGGTTTGATCCCCGCGCCGAGACAAATATTTGTGTGATCCACAAGTACCTGCATAATAAATAAATAAATAAATAAATACACCCAACAGTCACATACATAGTCATAACCCCACACTAAAATCAAATCTTGTATCGTGGGTATCAGAAACTACGAGGGACTTTTCGGTCTCACAAACACCCAGTCCCGATATAAATATCTGTGAGGTAAGAAACCGCGGCCCTCGCTTCATAGCCGGCTTCTAACCAACTGTGCCACGGAGGCTGACAAATAAATAAATAATTAGGTATGTGACGATGCTATTTTTTGGTATTATTCATCTAGTTCATTGTCATTTAATATTGTTTCAGTATAGGTTATGCAATAGCAAAAAGATTAGGGGATGAAGGCGCTTCAGTGGTTATCAGCAGCAGGAAAGAAAATAACGTAAACAATGCCGTAGACAATCTGCGTAAAGACGGATTGACCGTAGAAGGTGTCGTGTGCCATGTCGGAAATGCGAACCAGAGGAAAAAGCTGTTTGATGTTGTATGTATCGGTATACTTTGATTATGTGTAGTTTAACATTATGTTTTAGATTATATTATGCAATTATAATTTCAGGCAAACAGCAAGTTTGGTGGGCTAGATATTCTTGTATCCAACGCTGCTGTGAATCCCACTGTAGCGCCGATATTAGAGGTAAGTGCTATGTGTTTTTTTCTTAATTTTTATGGTTTGTTGGCCAGTATCGTCTTATAGATGCTAGATCCGGCACATTTCTATATTTTGGACGACTTCAATACGTTGTTAACACTGCCACGATATCCTAAGTTACAGTGGGCAAAAAGTGTGATTGTGGGCGTATACAGTTAACAGTATACAATATAATATTGCGTAGAAATGGAAAGTTGGGTGAAGACTATGCGCGTGACTGTTGGGCGTATTTATGTAACTTACTATTTAAACTTATAATTTCTTTCCTTTCTAGACAGAAGAAAACGTATGGGAGAAAATATTTGAAATCAACGTTAAATGTTCATGGTTACTGGCAAAGGAAGCTTACCCATTGTTAATGAAAAGAGGAGGAGGCAACATCATATTTATATCGTCTATTGCCGGATACCAACCTATGGAGGTAAGTTATAGATATGGAAAAGCATTCATAATTGAATAAATATTATACCTATTTAATTTCGCTGCAAATACAATTTCTAATTATAATAAAATTAAATAGCATTTCTGCTATTATGTAATTCCCTACGTAATCACAGCTCCAAAGTGAACTGCAATGAAGTTGCATTATTCGTAGTTTTCATGTCTTAGAACGAACATGATTATGATTTGATATAAGTATTGGGGTATTATATATTTATCAATTACATATGATTTATGAATCCTATACAAGAAACCTTTTTTTCAGCCATTAGGTGCCTACAGTGTGAGCAAAACAACGCTTTTGGGAATGACAAAGGCAATTGCTAACGAAGTTGTGCATGATAACATTCGAGTTAACTGCGTTGCTCCAGGAATTGTAGCTACTAAATTTGCATCTGCCGTAAGTATCAACGATGACGTCAACATTATATTTCACTTGTCTTTTACCAACCAAGGCACTACTAACTACGTCGGTGGCGCAGTTGTACTCCAGTACGATTGCGACGCCGAGGTCTCGGGTTGGAATCCCGGGTCTGGCAAAATCATATTGGACTTTTCTATTCATTAGCAGTCCGGAGTCAGAATTTTGTGCCCGACATAACGATTGGGTCGCCCCTTATCTCATCATGGGACGGAACACACAAGACGAAACGTGGGTGTTCTGGTACCAACCCATTCACGGAAAAGCGATGTGAGTTTATGTATGTACCTATGTATTTTTTCAGATTACTAGTTCTGACGCTGGTGCAGAAAAAAGCTTGTCCATTGTACCAATGAACAGATTTGGAAAACCGTCAGAAATTGCAAGTGCAGTTGCATTTTTAGCTTCCGACGATGCGAGTTACGTGACTGGGGAGACAATTGTTGTAGCTGGAGGAGCACATGCGCATCTTTAATCTACGTTTTAAAAAAATGGGGGCGATATGGTTTTCATATTTTATGAATAAAAACTTTCAAGTAAGCTTCTAAATTTTACATTGGCTGGGAAAACTTGTGATACAAAAAAGGGTGTGATGTGAAATATGTGTAAGCAAATAAATGCATTTCTATTAGAACATGTGTTTTACTAAATTGTTTGTCTAAGGCTGGAGAAAACCATACACTAATTGTGTAATCAATATGGACAATTCTAAAGATTGACCAAACTATCTATCGTAATAATATTGCAATGAATGTTTACCTTCATTCCTGATTTGCAGAATTAATTGTATGCAATGACAGATCAATGAATATCTACAATCATTATCTATATTGCTGTTCGACTTCTTGCAGAATATTAATGTGGTATAAGACAAATGCTCTTTCTGTACGTATACCTTATAATTTAAATAGGAGTAATGTATCATTCAAACTATGGATTTGGCACACTAAAATAAAGTTTATTTGATTGTGTTATTTTTGATAAATTTTTAACTTCATATAGTTTTCTTTCAATGTGTAAGACTCTCACTATCATTAGAAACTGTAATGGATTTCAGACTTTTATTAACTATTTAGTACATCAAAATTCAAATTGCCTATTCAGGCGTATCTGCAGACATTTTGTTTCATTACAATGATACTTCAGTTGTACTGTTCTCATTTACATCCTTATTTTTATTTGTATTATTTGGAAGCACTAGTCGACATCATCATCCGAATCTAAAACATCTTGTTTATTAATACCAACTGCATTTAATAGATTGCTGGACGGCCCAGAAGATGCATGCTCTTCTCTTATACTTTGTAGTAGATTCCTTGAAATTGAATTATTGGTGAACAAGTCATCTTCCTTATGGCTGCTGAGTTTCATTTTAAGTTCCGCATCCATTTCATTGTCATCATTATCTTCAAATGAATGTGTATCTTCATCTATTTCATCCATATCACTTGTATCAGAATCAAAATCATTGTTATCAGTTTTGGTTGTCAATAAATTCATAATTTTTTCTAGACAATTGGTGAACTCATCAGGATCAAAATTAATATGCTTATCTTCATCATCTTCATTATTAGTTTCAATCCCTTCAAAGTCTGAAGATTTTGTGAGAAATTTTGTAAGTTCAGAGGTTATTACTTCAGGAGTAATATCATCATTACTTTTAAATTGTGTTTTCTTCCCATAATTGTCTTCCAAGAAATGATTTAATTGATCAGGTTGTACAGTCAACCAATCATCATTATCTTGAACTATTTCTACATCAGTTGAATTTTGCAATTTCAAGGATTCCAATAAATTATTGTATTCTTTAGTAGCCTTTAATTGGGATATCTGATTAAAAACATGTAGATCCATTGGACATTCTACATTTGAGAAGAACTTTTGAGCTCTTTCTAATAATATCTTATAGTCTTTTGATCCTTCAATATTATCTTTAAAATATCCATTTTCTTTTAAACTTGAAAGAAATTTATTGTACTCTTTTGTGGAAAATATGTCCCTTGATGATTTCATAATTATTTGGAAACCACATGTAAGTTTGAGACCAATTATATTACTTTTATCTTTTTCAGGAACAAATTTATATTTACTTACACAATTCAAAAGCTTGGAATGCATCAGCATTGCATAGAGGAATTTAGTAAATCTTACTGGAACTGTGACACAATTATCAAAAGTAATATTTTTACAAGACTTTGCATCAATCACATCACAGTTTGAGTATGCACAGACAATTGGTGAAATGAGAGCAGGTTTTAGATGTAACACTGCAGCTATATGGATGGGTAGTCTCACAACTGCCTTGTGAATATTATTTTGAATTTTCTCTGGGTAGTTGCCAATTCTGGATAAGATTGCTTGATCAATGTTTGATGACACATATGTTTGTTTATTTGCTACTATTTTCAAAGCCTCCATCAAATCTATTTTTTCCTCTGTACTAACGATTTTAGGTTCAATGATTTGAATGTGATTATTTGCAATAAATACCTGAAACAAATATAATCCATAAAGTACAATATCTAACTAAAATTTTTTAGAACCAATTTTAGTGACAAAATAAAATGCATGAGCATATAAATCTTGTGTATTTTATTTAAAAATATTTTTATTTTTAAAACAAACAGTTTGAAGCTCTTCTCCCTTGTTCTAACAACATGCAGCCATCAACAACTTCATTAAACTTTTACTGCTAGTATATAGAAGAAGTAGAGAATTTGTTTCAGTATTTATAACAAGTGTTTTAAACAAATAAAACCATATGTCATCCTAGTGCTTGTACCAAATTATGCTCTAATATATTGTGTCCAGATAATTACACATCCACCAATACTCCTAAATATACAATTTCATCACTCATTGATACAAGAGACATGTGATAATCAACTAACCTCACTATGTTAGGGAGTGTATTAACAATTAACAAACCAAATAAAATAGCTGCATGTGCAGATATTTTTGTAAACACACTTTAAACCAGTATATGTGGTGTAAAACATAGTCACCACCATCATATATGCACAAATTTATCCACTGCTGGACATAGGCCTCTTCTTTATCAAACCACTTTTCTCAGTCCTGCTTTTGTCTCATCCTTAATTTGCCTTGAAACTTAGTGATGATATTAATTAAATACCAAATGCTTTGAGCGAATACGAAATACTTACTCTATTTTCAGTGTTTTCTGGATTTGCCCAAGAAGGCAGTGAATTTGCAGCCTCTATCAAAAGAAATTCACCATCATTATCTCTCATTTGAACAATCAGATCATCATATTGTTTTGTCAATTGTAATACTATATACACAATAAACCACTCATCCTCAACATTGTCACCAAAACAAGTGTTGCTAGCAAGATGTAGAGGAGTACCTAGAAATAAATAAACAACACATTAAAATTGTTATTATGCAGAATATCTGTCATTACACTCAGTTGTCTAGTGGCAGTACATAATGCTGTGAACTGTGAAGCTGTGTACAATGCTCAGATTTAGTAATCTTTGTTTTACAGTTCGAAAAATGTTTTTGGAGACTGAAAACAAGTCATGGCATGCCCTCATCATCTGTAGGTTTAAATTATAATTCAATGTGGTTGCCCTAGTAGCACACATGTATGCCTTTTCAGGGATACAGTTGTATGTAATATTGTTCTAAATTAAGAAACTTACCAGCAGTATTTTTGTAGTCATCTATTGGTAAAAATAATTTGAATTCGTCTCTGTGCCATATATAATTTTCTGACAACTTTTCTATTGTATTATTAATGTCATTGCAACGTTGTTCCCAACATGTTATGTCGGAATGTGATAAGGACGTAAAGAAAAATAAACACTGTACAGTATCTTCAATAACCGGCTCAAATTGGGGTTTACGATGGTTTTGAGACATGACAGAACACTGCCGAAACTTGTAAATTAACCTAATAATACAAATAAATAATTAAAATATTCGCACACTCTCTTCTTTCCCCTCAACTCAAGTTCTTGCTCTTGTTTATTGTTGTTATGGCTAATTTTAGTTATTTAAGATTAAAGTAACTTTCCTGACTATCAGTTCCCAATAACGAATAAATCTTCAATAAGGTAGCATATGCTGTAAAGAAATCGACAGGCAAATATTTCCTGCTAAGATGGTTTAAGCACACAGTTTAAGCACGTGAATTGAAAGTTTACAAACCGCATGAAAAATTCGTAACTGTCACTCAGCTGTTGTTGTTTTTTCCATTTATCCCATGGGAAAGGCAAAGGTCTGAGCCATACAGCATAGTGTAGTAATTGTAGTACTAAGTTTTTTTAGAAGTCAGAATTCTGTTTTTCAGAATTGGGTATTTGACTGTTGTGGCAATAAATTATAAAATGTGTTGCATATGATAGCTTTTTGGTAAACAATAATTATAGGTATTTTTATTTACATTTATCTAAATTATAAATATTTAAATTGTCTAAAATAAGTTTGCCATTTTTTATCTGTTGATTAAATGTAACAAAACACGACAAGCTGTCATTGTCAATGATTATAGAAATAAAGAGGATAGAGCATAAGGTCACGTGACACGGGTCCCTTTGTTTTACCAACATGGCGGCGGCTCCGCCCCTAAAAATAGTGATACGCTAGTACCGTATTTTCTATCGACATCGATGCATTAATAGTGGCATAAATACGACTGACAAACTTTGAATGTACATAAATATCAGTGTATAAACTTGTATAACTTTTTTAATTTTCGCTTTACATGTCAATTGAGTATAAACAGGGGATTTTAGGATTTGACAGTAAAGTCATTCAAAATTAAATCCGATAAAAATAGTTCGATGTTTTGATATTTTATTCATACTATGATTTATTTCATGGTAAGTTTTACCTGATGATTGGATTGGATTTGTGTCAAATAATACACACGTGAGATAAAATACAACTTTATTAATATTTATAATTTGCTTGCGACTTCGTCTGCGTGTATAAGACAGCCTCCGCGGCGCAGTAGGTTAGATGCCGGCTGTGAAACGAGAGGCTGCGGGTTCAATTCTCGCACGGGGACAAATATTGATGAGGCCGAAAATTCTCTCGTAGCTCAGAAGCTACGAGAATCAGGTATCAGAATACCCACGACACAAGACTTAATTGATCTTAATGTGGGGTTAGGACCATGTATGTGACTGTTGGGTGTATTTATTTATTTATTTATAAAATAATGTGGACGTAAAAGAAAACTACATGAAATCGCAACAACTATTTTATTATTACCTCTTCTTAAATTTTTTACAAACATCAACGTGTATCCGTGACAGTTCTTAACAATAATCAAGGTAGTTAGTCATATATACTCAATAATATTGTCGAAGAAATATATTTACAAAATGTAAACTTATCTTTTTAATATAGAGTTTTTAAGTGGCCAGTTCTAAAAACTTAGTAAACAACAATGAAAATATGTACACTAAACTAACAACTTAAATATATAACTAGAAATACAATATCTACACAAAACGAACAGTTAAAATGTAAAAATGGAAATTAAACAATTAGCTAAATAAAGGAATTGTGGCGGACATCGCGAAAGGTCGGGCAAAGTGATTTTGGATTTTTCTATTCATTATCAGCCCAGAGTCAGGAATTTGTGCCCGATATGGCGATAGGCTCACCACCTATAACATCGTGGGACGGAACATACAAGGCGAAATGTGGATGTCCTGATTGCACCTCCGCCTACCCCTTCTGGGAAAAAAGGCTTGAGTTTATGTATGTATAAATATTATGATAAATATATTTGTAACAAAAATAACAAACAAATTTTAAAATGATAATATCGATATGAATAATTTCGTATCACATCCCTAAACTTGTGTGTAAACAAACAATACGGTTGTTATTCGTACTACTTGTATAAATAACGCTTAGAAGAGTCTAAAACTTAATCAACAAGATCCTTAAACAATTGTAAATGATAAAAACAAACCCAAAATGTAAATTTAGACACATATTTGTTATTATTTCGTAAAAACAGTTACTAACCTATGAAAAGAAATTTTGGGGTCCTTTTTGCTTGAACTCGACTAGCATCCTTTCACACAACACTGAGGCATTTAAAAAACTTTACAATTAATCTAATAAGCAAACTTAACAAACTTAAAACACGAGATTAACAATGAAAAAAATCGAAATTCTTTGATTGTGCAGATTTGTTTACTCCTATTGACAGATAACGCCACAGTTTGACATTACATGCAGAAAAGAAAAATGGCGTCATTTTGGGCCAAGGGCGGTCTCAGTGTGGTTAGTGAACAAAATATTGCCATATTCGGAACAATGGAGTTACTATTTGTCTCTTTCATTAAGGGACAAGTTAGCTTTGTGTAAATGAGACAGATACATAAATGTACAATTCCGCGTCGATACTCCTAACATAATTATAACTTAATATATAGTACTACATTAGTGCGTCATCCTCTTTATTCTTTAATCATTGGTCATTGTGCAGCGTGTGATGTCACGATTTCCAATTTTCATTCATCTCTGCCACTAAGATCATTCACCATTTATAAAGCGTGACGTAACTTTTTCAAAGTCACGTGACCTACCGTTTTAGTGACATATATGATGATAAAACTGAAAAATATGTTTATTCGTTATAAACAACTCTTTAAAAATAAATTAATAGTTTGAAGAGGTATAGAGTGATTATATCTAGAGTTTAAAACACTTTTCAGAAATTAGTCAAATAGCCAATTGGAGTACGAGATGCAAGCTTAAATCGGAAGGCCGATGAATATCGATATATCGGAGCCTAAGCTATCGATGTATAACGACATGAAACATCGGCTGATAATGGGCAAGTGTCATCCGAGGGCATGGCCGTAATATACAAAATACCTCCATGCTTACGATTGATTATGATCATAAATATGATAGTGTTCAGTGTGCACCAACGAATATACCACTTTAAAGATTACAAAAGAATCCATTGTCCAGTTCGGTTTATGACGCTTTCGTCGGCCGTTCGTCCGATAGTTTGTTTTCAGCATTACTTGGTTCCATGTGGATTATACTGTGGTATTATACAAACAGTAATGCGCACTCACGAAATAGTGTTGTCCTGAAATAACACTTATGCCTTTGAAATAAGGTTTAATTTGCTATGATTAAAGACATAGAGGGAAAACGAGCCGAGCGAGATAGTACATGAAGGTATGTGTCTCTTTTCTTTCGCTTCGGTGCCATAATAAAACCCTATCCACAGACTAAGGAGTACCCTATCTTTAATATTTTTTTTAACACGCTTTTATTAGCTTCGCCTGTTTGTATGTATATATAATTGATTGATTGACATGAATTTGGCAGACTTGTGAAAGACCGATGACAATACAATAATTTACAAGGTTTAAGAGATTATCCTAACAAAAACCTTCAGAAATTTAATTTTGTTGAAATAAAATAAAAGCTGGTCATTTGCGCACAGCTACCATTCTTTGGCGGCCTCCGCGGCGCAGTCGGTTAGACGCCGACTGTGAAATAAGAGGCCGCGAGTTCGATGCACGCACTGAGACAAATATTTGTGAAGCCCACAAGTATTTATCTTGAGTCTAGGTGTTTGTGAGACCGAAAAGTCTCTCGTAGCTTCTGATACCCACGACACAAGACTCAATCTTAGTGAGGGGTCCTGCCATGTATGTGACTATTGTGTCTATGTGTGTGTGTATTAAAGTATCATGGACACCCTATTATCACGGGACACAACCCTCCACTCAACATCTCTCGCTCGGCTCGTTTTTCGATCAGAGTGTGGAGTCCTGTTTGTATAATACGTCCATGGTAAAACCTCGTTGGCCCTGTATTTTGCACTGTACGGTCAACTGGGGTGAAAAGGACTCAAGGGGGGAGTCGGAACGAAAACGAAAATCATAATAAAGCTTCAATCCCTTCCTGAAACAATAATTGTTTGAGTATATTTTGGTATTGGAGTATAGTAGACTATTATGCTTTTCTGGACAACACTACCTAGGAAATCTCAAAGTCCAAAGAAGTTATCGTTTATATGCTCCAAATTGAATGCTGGAAAAGCACTTTAATATAGATATATTTCAAGCTCAGAATTCATCTATTTAAAGGGATATTTCAAAGTGAAGGGTGGTGTTGAGGTGAGTTTAACTTTTCTACTGTCCCTATGTTTAAAAATATAGATGAAATTGCGGAGTGTTTTCATATATTTTGTTAAAATCCGTAAATCTGGTTATTTCTGAAGGGAACGGGGTAAGAAGAAACGGCTAAAGGATAAAACGGAACGAGCTGTGGGGTCCGGTCGGTCAGATCGGCGGCATAGCCGTTAAGTAGGAACGCAATACTTTTAAGTAGGGACGGCAAAGGGAGTATGAGAACAGGGTTATCACTTGCCCAATCAATTTGTATTAATACTTGCATTTGCCTGCGACTTCCACATGAAGTGAAATAAATAAATACATAAATAAATACACCCAACAGTCACATACATAGTCCTGATCACACACTAAGATCGAGTCTTGTGTCGTGGATATCAGGAACTACGAGAGACTTTTCGGTCTCACAAACACCCAGACCCGAAACAAATATTTGTGGTTCACACAAACATTTGTCTCGGTGCGGGGATCGAACCCGCAGCCTCTTGTTTCACAGCTGGCGTCTAACCAACTGCGCCACGGAGGCTGTCATAATACATTCAATTTATTGTTAAAAAAACGTAGGGTGTCCGAAATCAACGGCTGTAAGCACCCCACATCGTAAAAAAAAACAAGATTGTACGCCATTTTCGTATTCAAAATTGTATTTGTACTAATAAAAAATAACAATTGATAAAGAACCATTTTCTTATGTCAGTGGTGTGGTTTCTTTACAAAAACGTATGTATACAGACTGCCTTGGTGGCGTAGTTGTACTACGGTATGACTACAAAGCTGAGATCTCGGATTCGAATCCCGGGTCAGGCAGAGTGATATTAGATTTTTCTATTCATTATCAGCCTGGAGTCAAGAATTTGTGCCCGATATGGCTAGCCCCCTATCACATCATGGGACGGAACATACAAGGCCAAATGTGGGTGTCTTGGTAGCACCTCTGCCTACCCCTTCTGGGAAAAAAGGCGTGAGTTTATGTACTCGTATGTATGTACACGTACGTATGTAATACATACTTAAGGACTTTTCACAATTGTTTACCTAATGTTATAAATAGCGACAACCTTAGCAGATTTTCCCGATTGGGCGTATCGGCGTTCCTTCTGCCCCCTTTCTCTGTTTAAGTCAGACTGGCCTACATTTTAGCGAAATATGCAAAACGGAGTGTACTATTGTTATTTTTTTATATATATCTATGAGAAGCCAACATGACAAGAGACTTGATACCACAATCAGCCTAAATTACGCAAAATCTCTATATGAAATTGGGGCATGAACTTGAAAATTGTTTCGATTCGCCCCGTTTGACGGTATATTAGAATATTTATATATTATATATCTAGCGCCAATTTGTGGACCCAGCCTTAATATATATCTATATATATTTAATATTATATGTATGTAATTTGTATGTTTGTTGTATGAGTTTATATTTGTGTTTTATTTTATTGTTATTTATCAATTTATATTTATGTCACTATACACCTTAGACTGCCCTTTCTCTCGCCTTTTTCCTATGTCCATCCTAAGGTTGCCTGGAAGAGATTGCCTTGTGCAATAAGGCCGCCGATTGTACTTATTGTTAAATATTGTTATAATCTTTGTTTGTTTTTCCTGTTGTACAACAAAGAATATATAAATATAGTGTTGTGTAATTTTCGGAAAAATTCTATTTGTCGGAAAAAATTCAGGAAAGTTTTCGGAAAATTTTCAAAATGGAAAAATAATGGAAAAATTCGATTATTTAACTTAATTGTTGCTTTTTAATCGTAAAATCGATTTAATTGTTTTATATTCGTAATAAATTTGCTAATAAAGTAAAAATACATGCATTTGTAATACTGTAAACTCCAAATTCGCGGTAGGGATTACATGTAATGGCTGCAATTTGTAAAAAAGAGTCATAAACCATTAAATATAAATAAAACATAATCAATTTGGTTCATAAAACACGAAAAAACAAACAATATATTTTTTTCTATTTCTCCCTGAGTTTCGATTCACCCCGTTTTTCTGGAAGTTACGTTTCGTTCGAAATTCAAAAATGGAAAAATTTCGGAAAAATATTTTGAAATTTTTCATGTTTTTCTGAAAAATTGAAAAATTTCATTTGGAAAATTTTCGGAAATTTTTCATGACCCAACAGTATATAAATATAATTAGGCAACATCAGTCATAACAGATTAAAAAGTTAATTTACTTTTTTTTACTGTCAAATTCATAGACGAAAAATCTAATAGACTGCTGTATAGTGCCTATTCAGTCCCACAGAAAGAGATGCCGCTTATAGGTTTTGGTATAAGATAGAAAGAGATCGAAATATACATTTTCTGTCCTGCACCGCGTGCCGGTTTTTTCAAGGTCGGAATTGAAATTGCTAAACAAATTTTGACATAAGACTGTCGTATCGTGTTTGTGTTTACTGTCGGAAGTTTTCAAAGTGATTTATAATTGTTTAAATTCTAAAATCTTTGCTAAATCCATCACAAAATGGTGCGGTGTAGCGTACTTGGTTGTAAAAGCGACAGTGGTGTGAAAATAACAGGATTATCATTCCATGGGTAAGTAAATAACTTTAGTAACAATTAATAGTATCCAGCAGTATTTAAATTAACTAGTTTGCTATAAAATCTTATAAAAGAGATAACACTGTAATACATTATAGTTATACATTTGTTTATCTCAATGTTTTTAATAAACACGTAAACTTTATAACCTAAAATGTCAGTGTGGCAAGAGTGAGATTGTAGTATTACCCCGTACCCTGTATAGTAACCCGTATAGTTATATATTGTTGATCTATCATACGTAATTTTGTATACTTTGTAAATATATGTATACAGTAATAAATAAAACAAACCTATCAAACTGTTGCATTTTATTTATCCTTCCTTCTTCCGTGTTTGCAAATTTTGTATCATTCTAAAAAGCCGTTACCTCATAGTGGGTAATTGTACCATACTTGGCAACCCTAAACCAATTAAGTACTTTATTTGTTGTCCTTTTCGGTGGCACGGGGTCACTACGTCTATTAGATATTTCGTCTATGGTCAAATTACTCCTTTGTCTGTGCTGCTCTTTATTCGTTAATCATTGGTGCTGCTGCTGTCAAATTAAATGTCAATCGCCAGTTGATACTTTTTTTACTCCAATTCTTGTAATTTTCGTGAGCACATAATTATTAGTAAAAAGATGAAAACATCTTAAATTTAGACATGAGTATTGTGTTCTAATGTCTAGTTTAGCTAGAATTTGTGAATACGGTTCTGATTCAGAAGAAAGTGACGTGGAAGTAACTAAAAGTATAAGGTACTTGTTATCATTTTGATATTTCATCCGAATTCAACACATATGAAATTTATTTGTTTTATAGGTATATAATATTGGTTGAGTTTATTCTTGTACTGTATTGAAGATGTCACGTTACTTAAAACCAATGTATATGATGTTTTTTTTTTCTAATTAGTTGTCTTAAGGGCTATTATTACTTCATGCGAAATCCATATTATGTATCCATATGCCTTTTTCAGACGCAAATTACCAGTACCCGATCTAAGTCATATTCAAGTTGTACCTTCAGATACTCATGAAGATGACCCTAAACTTCACAGTGGCCGAAAACGTGCATTTCCACATGTGAGAGGCAATTGGCCATCATTTGTTTATGTAAAATGTGGGTATAACTTTCCAAACTAGCTATTTTAATAGTGACTTTAGTTTTTGCTTCTTAGGTAAATTATCATAATATATTACAGAATATTTCTTTAAATCTTTGTCAGTATAGACATAATATGTATAATCATTTATATTTGATTTCGCACACACATATTGCAATCTTTTAGTGCACAATCCATGAGCTGTTACTACACACCAAGGGTGCTTGTTATATCCTACCCCATGCCTTCCCTATGTAATACATCCCAGCCATATCTGAGGATAGCGTTGCCAGGCGTCCGGATAAAGCCGGACATAGTTAGGCTTTTTGATTGCATGTCCGGCTAAAATAAACGGTGTCCGGCTTTTGTTAGGCTTTTTACATTTCGCAAACAAGCGAGCACTGCCGCCGCGCCGCCGAGCGTGGCCGAGATTTATGATAATAATCAAAAAGACTTGATTTTACATCAAAAAAAATTGTCGTACCTATTAATACTAAGACAAAATCCTCAATAAAATAGGGTGTCCGGCTTTTTTAACCAAATGTCCGGCCAAACTGGCTGGTCTGTCCGGCTATTAGGTTTGGCGACCTGGCAACGCTATCTGAGGATAGTCCAATCTTTTGATGGTTTAATGAATGTAGTATTATGATCTTATGATACATAGATGGTTTGGGGTGCCAGATATATTTTTATGAAAAGATTACTTAGGTGTTTACACTGTCTGCCATTATTACTGGAACTGGTATAGAAAAAGTGAATTAACATTAATTTATAATTGCTCATTGCAGATCCTGAGGAAGATATTTTATTAAATTTAATAAATAAGATTAGATTTATCGCCTCATCCAAAGGGCTGGAATGGGACATTTGTGATAATCTTCATATAAGTTTGTCCAAAACAGTTGTTCTGCTGTATCACTGGATCACATCTTTTAACCTATCGGTACAAAAAGCACTGAGTACTACAGAAAGGTAAGCATATTACATTAAAATTAATAAGAATATGAGCTGCTGGTGATTTCTATACCCTGCAGACTAACTTAAATTGATTTTAGTTCACTTGTAATAATAATAAGTTACAAGAACTTTCTTTATTTGTAAATAATTGGAATCAATGGAATGGCCAAGATCTGACATGGTTAGGAGTTAGGACTATAAAGTTGGAAGGTAGATCCAGTCTTGTCCAGGATAACAAATAATGATACAATCTACACTATACAATACAAAGCTTTCATTGTGGGTGTTAGAAACTAAGAGATACTTTCGAATCATCCAAATCAATGGATTTGGGGTTGACATGATTTGTTGTGGCTCACACAAACATTTGTCTTGGTGTCAGGATTACAGTCATTGCCTATTATTACATAGCTGGCTTCTTAATTACCTGGGGTATTGAGGCTGTAAATAGATAATGCCAGCTAAGATTAAAGGATGGGTTTATTTATGAAAGTATACTGTATCAGCCCATATAACCAGTATTCACCACCAACAATAGTCACGCCAGCCACGGGCCTCCACTACAATCGAGAGTATGATTGAGAGGGGTTAGGCCATATAGTCCACAACACTGGCCTAATACAGTTTAGAAAAAAAAGAACATATATTATGTATTATTTCTTTTTGTTACAGTTTTGAATTGGGATTTAGTGGTGTACAAGTATTATGCAATGATGACAACACTAGGACGTTTATTGTATTAGAAGTGGATAGTTTTGGTCATAGAAATTTGCATTCAATAACTAAATGCATTGACAAAGTACTTGGTGAATACAATTTGCCATTGTTTTATGATGTAAGTATGCATGGTAAACAGACGCATGGATGAAAGTTGTGGTAAACAGACTTAGCGATCAAAAGCTTGATTTTTCTATTCTATTTCAGGAGCCCTCTTTTCACATGAGCGTATTATGGGCGAATGGAAATAAAAAGGAAGAGGCTATTGAATTTTTAGAAAAATTTAATGAACTTTTACATTCAGAATTAAACAACTGCTTGCCAGCAGTTTTTATTGATAAAGTTAAATCCAAAATTGGTAACAAACAATTTCAATACTCCTTGCAATAACATGGATATAAGGTATACTGAAATGAACTATCCAACGAACAACAAACCTCATGAAACAAATTCCGCTAAAGTGTACATAAATCCGAATTTTCATAGTTATCAGGGTACAAACTACGTTCCGCGAGAAAATGTATCAATGCACTTTAATCCAAAGTTTTCAAATCACCCGCCGCCTGCCCATAATAGAATTACCGGTGCCAATGTAACGAGAATTTTTATCAATCCCAATTTTGTAAAGCCTGCCTTTGCACATGGCACTTATCAACATCCTGTGAATATTCCCAACTTAAATGTAGTCAATAATGCGCATAGCTTTGTTAAACATGATATGGAACAATCTAATAATCAGGCGAAAATACAAATATCAACTTTTAACAAATCACGTTACAGTATAGTAAGACATGGTCCAAACAAAGTAAACGAAAATAAAGTCACAGACAAACCATCTAAAACAATTAAAATCAGCAAATACAAATCAGTTCTATTAAGTGATATTAAAAATACTATTAATGTAAACAATGTCGCTAAAACACCATTTATTAATGTGAGAAAAACTAAAATATTGCCCAGAAATAACAAATTTGAAATACATCCTCAGTCTATAAATAAAAGTATGAACCGGTTCAAGTTTGTTAAATGTAAGGCATTATCAGAGGGCCATGACGAAAATAAGAGAGTTGTTAGTAGCAAAGTCATTCACAAAAAGAACTACAAAATTAGAACCAGGGCAACAAAAAGAGTATTCAAAAAGAACAATATTCCTTGCCCTTTGTTTAAAAAATTCGGCAAATGCATAAGAAACTCACGCGGGAATTGTGAATTTTTACATGACAAAAAACATGTGGCTTTATGTAGAAAATTTCTGAAAGGAATTTGTATGGACAATAATTGTCTGCTCTCGCATGATGTAACTACCAACAAAATGCCCACTTGCTATTTTTATCTCAAAGGAATGTGTACCAAAGTAGATTGTCCATACATACACGTGAAATTAAATGAAAACACCAAGATTTGTCCAGACTTTCTCAAGGGTTATTGTGATAAAGGAAACAAATGCAGTAATCGACATGTTTCAGCATCAAGCCTTACTAAAAAACAACTTAGTAGCCAATATAAAAACACAGAAAAAACAAAGGTCAGAAAGAAATTGGCACATGTTGAGAAATCCATCGCAATTTCCAAAATAAACCCTCTAAATAGGTCTACCCACGAAGAGAAAGTTATTATCACGGAAAATAGATATTATCAAGATTGTGGAAAGTGGGATGAAAAAGCGATTGATACTGTATCGGAAGTTTTAAAACCAACACGGTGTAAGTTAGGTAGTTTGCCATCGTTTATTCAATTAAAATGATAATTAAGTAAGTACTAAATGCAGGTAATGAAGGAACCATAATATGCGAACTAAAATAAGACAATCTATTTTTATAAACTACTTCGCATCTGTTTAAAACAATTGATATGTTATGTTCTAAATAGTTTTCTATTTTGTTAGTAAGTGTTTTTATAATAAAAAATAAATGGACAAACAATGTTTTATTTATGATACAAAACCACGTAGGCACCAAAGTACCGTACTATTCTCGTATATAGTTTTAACGTTGGTCAAAATTATACAGGGTCATTTCGGTAATTCGTATTACAGTTATTTAATAAATAGTTTCCGTGGAAGCGAGCGATAGCTCAGTTGGGCGAGGTTCAGACTATCTAACGTACTAACTTCGAAGCTACGTGTTTCTTAATTTATAACGTGCTTTGTTAGGGCAGAAACACCTGTAGAACCTTACATACCAGGGATCGCATTAAGCCAGTGTGCAGGGCCTACGTCCAAAAGGTTTGGTATTGGTCTACCTAGTAAATCATAAATTCTAAGCCGAATCATTCTGCAATACGGGTTAAATTATTTGTGTATACGCCATGTAAGTATTGAATAATGGCAAGCAGATTGGGTAGCTGCCGTCGAAGAAAAATTTGCTGTGAACCGAGAGGTCTTCTACTTCTTCGTCGTTACACTCTTTGACAGAGCGGTCGTGGTCACGATCATTTATGTCCTAACGATGATGTTGCTCGCCGCACGATCTCTCTCCACCTGACTCTGTTAGACGACAATCGGGTGCAACCGAGAGGTAACAAAGTTTTATTTAAGCCAGTAAGTTCCAGAAGTTGAATTAAATGATGAGTTACAGCGGTGTTGTCGGTACATCACACGTACATTTATTTCGGTCTGGAGATCGAACCCGTAGCCTATCCTTTAACAAACCGCGTGTTAATCAATAGCGCAACTGGTCGAGAGGCTCTCCAACCTTAACGATTTGGGACAGTAGTTTGTTGAGGAAATAAGTATAGTGGTTATAGCTAAGTCTGTTATAAATCAATTTATTTTATTATGCGGACTAGTTCTTAAACCATTTGGGCACTTTGCTGTTTTTTGAAGTAGACGCTGTGGTCGCGCTTGATCTTTGAGATGTGTCTGTCGTGTCTTGTATTTTCCGTCTGCTTGGTGCTCTGCAATTAATTGTAATTGTTAAGTATTAGTTAGTGGTAGGTTATAAAAGTCCTCATAGAGAGCCGTCCGTGCATAAGCTTTCGGATTGTACTGCGCTTACCACAGGTATAATTGTAATAATTTTGTCGTGCAAATATAGAAAGTATTTGGAAACGAATCTTAGCTTACTGATACGAAGAGTAACATTAGTAATCTCACCTGTATTTGGACGCTAAAATACTAGCAGCGTCGCTTGATGTCTTTTTCGAATATATCTCTTCTTTCAAATACATTTGATTTGTGTTCTCTTCGAACCATTTAAAATGCATATGAACACATGGTACAAATTTTGCGTCCTGTAACGTCATTTTTGGATCCAATGTTTCTTTCAAAGGTGTAGTAACTGCAATTTGAAATATGGATACATACGTACTAATTTATACTTAAAGATGTAGTGATGATGATGGTCAAAGGCACAATCACATATGTTCAGTACATCATTCCATTGTAATAATTAACAGAGCGCCAGCCTATCACTATGCCAGGCACAAATTTCAGTCTAAACTCTCAGATAAATAATCTAAGATTCACCAAATGAAAAGTCACAAACTGCTCGAACTGGTAATCGAAACTCGGACCTCACGGGCCTCACTAAAACAAATGCGTCTTTTGTATCCGGATATGCGTTTGAATTGTGTTGTTAAAAATTAAGTTCCAATTTTCTAACTCATTATTACAATAATAAATAAATAAATAAATACACCCAACAGTCACATACATAGTCCTGACCCCACACTAAGATCGAGTCTTGTGTCGTGGGTATCAGGAGCTACGAGAGACTTTTCGGTCTCACAAACACCCAGACCCGATACAAATACCTGTGGCTCACACAAATATTTGTTTCGGTGCGGGGATCGAACCCGCGGCCTCTCATTCACAGGCGGCGTCAAACCAACTGCGCCACGGAGGCTGTCAATAATATATCATCAAAACTACT
Source organism: Deilephila elpenor (assembly GCA_949752805.1). Classification (NCBI taxonomy): domain Eukaryota; kingdom Metazoa; phylum Arthropoda; class Insecta; order Lepidoptera; family Sphingidae; genus Deilephila; species Deilephila elpenor. Next base: position 6,363,150 of record OX457107.1, on the reverse strand, counting down.
CCTTAGAATAAATCTTTCAAAAATGCACTTTTAAACATAATATGTATGTTAATTTGATCATTTCCTATTGTTTATGTCGAGAATAAGTACATAAGTATAATACTCACATATGTGAAAAGGCCTATTTGGATCCTCTAGATGTTCTTTAATGAAGTTCATTACGTCTTCAATAGTATTTGTTGGACAAAATATTCCTTGCAATATCATATGGTCTGGGAATTGTATTCGCACCACCACATTTTTGTATGTATTCAATTTGTAACCAGATGACTATAAAACAAAGCATTTGTATAAAAGTACGTAGATAATACGCTGTGGACTTACGTATTCTATCTGTAATATAAATTACTATTCACCTGCTTTGTGACTTCATCCCGTTTGGCGGATGTAAGCAATGGAGTGTTTTCTAACTCCAAACGATGTTGTTGTAAATCATGATATAATTTACGAACTTCTTCGATTGTTAAGTCATAGAAATCGTCAGGTAGGTCTTCTAAATCCTCTTCGCCTACATCTGGCTGCATGAAAGCGATTGCTCTTTGGGTACCTAGCTGCAAATGCCAATAAAGTGAAATAACCATAAGTATGGGGTGGCCAGTTGGTAACGCATCGGACGCTATCTGCTGAGACGGTGGTCGCGAGTTCACCTTACATCTAAAGTTTCAGAGTCAATGTGCGTATTAGTGGTCAGTTTCTAATTTGCAATGCACTTTAACGGTGAAGGAAAACGTCAAAGACATCCTGCATAGACCAAAATAATATGTATGGTATTTGAAGCAAAAGCTCGACTTTCAAAAGGCTATCATGACTCAACTGAACTTCGACATTCGATGTCACAAGCTTAGGGCTGGATGCTTGTTGGCTGATACTGTATAGTCAAATAATGGTAGGCATGTCAAATCTATCTACATGACACATAATAATAGATCTATATACAACCCCAAGGAAATAAGATAGCAAAAATAAACAGGCTTCACCTTACTTAGCCATATAAGCAACAGCAAAATATACTTGATAGTGATAAATTACTTACAAAAGTGACTTCCTCCTCTATTTTGAGCCGTCTCTCTAAATTCTCTTGGGACATAGATGCATTGCTACTTGAACTTTTTTTTGTTTCCAACTGAGGTTCCTCATCTACTTGGTCAACTACCATTGCTTCACTTTCCACATCCATATTTTCTTCAATCTGACGAGTATCAATTCTTCCACTTTCTTTTATGAGTTTTTCTCGTTTGATTAAGTTAAGAGGATTGAAATCATGACTTTTATCCTTAATAACGTTAGAGGGACCTGGATCAGAAATGTCGTCAGTTGTTGTGCGTTCACTATTATCTTTAGATAGCATTTCTTTTTTTGAGCTCATTTCCGTGATCGGTACTCGATAAACGGCGGACACATTAGCTTGCCTAAAAGAATAGTATGTAGTGAATATTCCACAAAACATTGTTCAATTTTATTCATAGTATTTTTAGTCATTGGTTTTACTAGCATATTGATTTATATTTTTACACTTAATTTTATTTAGGTACCATTATTTTGTTTTACAGAAAGACTTACTTGGCTTCCTCCGCCTTATTTAAAAGTCTCAGTATAGCTCGACCTTTGATTAAACCAAGTTGTCTTAAGGTCTTTTCCTTGAGTGCAGATAACCCTGTGACTTCTTGACGCATGTACAAAATACTTGGGTGCTGTAACATGTTGACTTCTTGTGGTGCTAGAGATGTGATCATATCAAATAGAGTAGTGTTGGGTGAAAAGTCAGCTGTTCTGCGTTCACCTGAAATTGTTAATTTCTTTTAATTATAATTGGTATTATAAGGTTGTTGGTACTATTTTAATGCAGCTCTTTTGATTTGAGGTCCTATAAAATGCGATATGTGAAGCAATATTTCCTGAGAATCTATTCAGATACTAGCTCATCCTAGTTAGAATAAGGCCCACAAAGAATTATCATTTTTGTAATTTTACAGTAGCAGAACAAAGTTAATGCAATGTCCCTGATGTTCAGTGCATTGCGATCCATATGACAGTGTATCTAAGAGTCAGAAAATATTTTCTCTCATGGATTTAGCCTATAAATACAATATAAAAAAACAATTATGCACTCACCATCTTCTAACATAAGACCAATAGTGACATTTAATTCTTCTCTTTTCCTTTCTATTTCAACCATTTCAAGTGTGGCTTTGTTTGGTACATTGGAGAACCTTATTGTAGTAGTTAAATCAATGATATGGTTGTGGTATTTCAAATCATAATCAGATGATTTAAATCCTTGCTTTTGGCACACATCTTCCAGCACCTAATTGTAAAAAAACAAAATACTGTAAAGTGTACCAGGTCATTACCACATAATGTTGGTTTATTTCAAGTTGTTTAGGTGTATATCCATGCACAATATCAATGTATACATAAATACATAGGCCTCTCCCATAGCACGCCACTGGGCTCGATCTTCAGCCCATCATCACCAACCGCTACCAGCCACCCCACGAATATTATTTATTTAATGTTTTTATTGGATCATAATTACTTGCAATTTCTATATTGATGCTAATGTTCGATCTAATCATGATCAACTAATACCCCCTCACTTCTGATATTATACTAATTTGAACTAAGTGTAAAATATACTAAAATATTGGTATGACTATTTTATAGACTATTTTGCCTACATTAAATGCACTAATACTTAGTAATTTTATAAATTCTCAGTGGTTTTATAATTTTCGCGAGTTTCCAACAAATCCAGTCCTGCAGTTTGGGGGAGTTACCTTAAATTAACTCAGGATATTAATATCTTTCTTTTACATGATACAGTTTAGTAAAACTATTAATATTATATCAATTTACTTAGAACTTTGAGGAATAGTAAATGTTATACCTGTAGCATACTTGTATCCGGCGTACACTGAATTTTTTGACGTCTGCCATTGGGCGTGAGGACTATGATATCTTTAGACATGTTTAATAAAACTTACACTGGATTATAAAACTCAATAAATTAACCAACTACAAAATGTACAACTGAAAATTTTCACAGTCATTCATGGGATAATTCCAATGATGATAAATCGAGCGACACTAAACGTCAATGTCATGCACACAGTACTTTAGGGATGCACAGTGCGTTTGAAAACGACATATATCGATATAAACGAACGACATATATTAATTTATTAAACCGGCCGTACTGCGTATCATACATACATACACTCACGCTATTTCCCCAGAAGGTGTAGGCAGAAATACTACCAGGACATTCACATTTCGCCTTGTATGTTCTGTAAGATAGAACTTGATAATGAAATTGATACCTAATAAAGATACCTAAATAAAATAATATCCATGCATAACATAAAATAAATAAATAAATAAATCAAATCGATGTATAATAGTGTTGGGAGGTCTGTTGGTAACGGACCATACGCGGCTGCTAATATGTTCACGATGGTCGCAGGTTCAAATCTTAAGCACACCACTGACTTTTCATAGCGACATGTGATGTGTACTGATAGTCAACCACTACGCACGAAAACATACAACACGAAATCATCGTGAGGAAACTTGCATACCAAAGCGATTTGTAAGACTTGATGTGGTAGGTGTGTAAAGTCCGTCATTCCTCACTAGACCTGCTTGGTGGCATAACTCCTCTCAATCGTACCCTCCGATTATAGAGCAGGCCCCGCAGTGGGACGTATATACTATGTATATACAGATATAAAATTTAAAAATATCGTATACGCTAGGTATGATTTTCTAAACATTCACGATATTCTTATTGTTGAGGGTATCCGTAGTATATTGGCATGCTTAAACTAAGACCGCCACTTGCTTGAAACACTCTCTAACAGGCCAGGAGACAATACTAGTCGACGCAGGTATTAGGTAGGCGGGTAGGTATTGTCCCTTATATTTTTCATTTGCATCTATGTATGTGCTTTGTTCGATCTTAAACTTTGACTCCGTATTAGGGGACACTAACGGTACCAACCAACGTACCAACCACCAACGGATGTTACCAACTACCACTTACCAGGCGAATGTGTGTGTGGGCGCTGAATGATTTACTCTAAGTGACTTAACATTTATTACCAGAAGCTAAAACAATTATTATTAATTTATTTTGTCTGCTTGTCTGTGCTTTTGTGCGCGCTATTCTCAGAAACTGCTGAACCAATTTCGCTTAAAGGCATGGAGGTAGCTGACACCAAGATTAGAGCATATGCTAGGTATCTTTTTAACCCAAAAATACAGTGTTCCCATGGGATGAGCAAAGGAATTCAAATATATTTTCGAATAATACGCTGTTTAAGAATAATCATTTATTCCTTGGAATCATGCTTTTAACTATTACGATTCATGAAACCTTAAAATTCACCGGCAATTAAATAAGTTCGCTGTATAAAACTAGGCCAGAATCGTATTATACATCTGATGTGCGCTTTCAATACATCAATTTAGGAAAGTACTGAGCCGGCAAATGGCGTAAGTTAAATAATCCTCTCCCACATTAAATTTAATACAACCCTTGACAGTATTTTAGCTTAAAAATACTTTAAGTTTACGAATGTTTTGTCCCTGTATGTCAAAGAGTTATTTATAAATGTTACAAAACCAATAAATACCACAATAATATTGTCCAAAAAATATATTTTATTGTAGTAGACAACACGGGGGCGCGCGCCCGGAGCCCAGCCTGCGCCGCGCACGCGTCCCGCAACAACGCTTCGCTATCTATATTTTATCCAGCCGTTTGTTTTAATAATTGGAATAGTTTATTTAATAATTACAACGTTTTTTTTATCTGTCCATATTTAAACATTAAAGTATAACTAATTTTTTGTATAACTTGGTGTAAGAACAGCCTTCAGAAATTGAAATAGAATGGCGTAATATACGCCTCACAGCACTGTTTCCATTTCTACTCGTGTCCGCTCTCTGCAACAAAAAAATAATATTTAGGACATACAATAAAATTCATACATGACAACCTCCGCGGCGCAGTTGGTTAGACGTCGGCACAGGACACGTGCAAAATACAAGTGTGGATCCATATATCCGAAGTATTTTTTTTTTTTTTAGGAGACTGTCCCGCCCTCACACCCGCCACTGCAACTCCTGTAAGCCAGGATCAACAGTGGCACGCATATTAATGACACTGAGCATTGAAGCTCAGCGCGTCTCCGGGAATGTCTAACTTGTCTTTAACCCGCAACGAAATCAATCAAAAAGTTAAATTAATAGGAGGAGTTGGAAATAAATTATTGTCCACTTCCCTCCCTAATAAAGCGGGTGACAAAACAATGAACTAAAGAGGCAACAACCTCGCATAAAGACATTTACAGCCAGAGAAGCCAGCTGTAAAGCACCACGGAATAGTGATTATTACATTTAAATGGGACCTAATATGTAAGCTGTTATACTTGATTCCAATAATAGGTATGGCAAAATCGCCGGAAAGCACGGAAATTCTTCCTAGTCTCCACAAGGTCCATGTAGTATACAACACCAGATGTTATTTGCATACTATCTAGCATGGTTTTACGCTCATTCTGCCAAAGACTACACTCCCAAAGTACCCTACATGATGTTCGGACTGCTCATATTCGCAATAAGGTGTTGAACATGAGCACGCAGGCGAATCAACGAGCTTAAATGAGTACAGTTTAGACTTAAAGTTACCATGGCCCGTAAGAAACTGTGATACGTAATAATCGATATCTAGCCAAGTTTTTGTCAAACGATCACGCACGCATGGAAAATATTGGTATAGATGCCGACCCTTTAAAGATACCTCCCATCTATTCTGCCATTCATCTATTAATTCGTTATATACAACTGAGAGCGGCTTAAATAATCTGTCTACTTTTACAAGTTCACGTGAATTTAAGAATATTTTGTCCATATTCTCTCTAGTTGAGTAATACATCGCGGCGCGACGTTGTACCTCTAGGTCAACTGGAAGTACACCCGCTAGGACAGGCAACGCTTCGGTACTAACAGTCCTATATGCCTTACACAAGAATATCAACGCCAAACGTTGGCTCTGGAGCAATTTACTTCGCACAGCACCGATAGTAGCCCTATCGGCCCATACGGGGGATCCGTAAGTAATACATCCTAAGTAAGTAGCTCCATAGATGGTTTTTAATGTATTGAAAGATAATTGTAATATCCGAAGTATTATTGTGTTTCTGTATGAGAGCTATTAGATGATCGTAGTTGGCGAAGCTAAAGTCCACAACCCGGTGTGCTCTTCACAACACGCGATCGCACCACACACCGGACCATGCAGTCACGACACGACGCGACGGATCGAAACAGTTGTATCAATACAACCGCCCGATATGTACACAGACGATATTGGACTAATTCCGTAGATCAACTGCATTATGTACAATCGTATATTTCCACTATGATAACGATAGTAATATTAGACCCAAACCTCGTCCGTAAATCACCACAAGAGAGCGGGCGGTCGAGTTCAGGCAGGAGGTCGGCGGGCGGGCGCAGCGTGCGCGGGCGCGTGGCGTCGTGCGCGACGCCGCCCGCCAGCAGCGCGGCGGCCGAGGCGAGGCGGCGCGGCGGCGGCGCCAGCCCGTGTGCCGCCAGCGCCGCCGCCAGCTGCCGCGCGCGCGCCACCGCCACGTCGCGCTCGTGTCGCGCGCGCCACATCTTCAACACGACACACGCTTTATATTTGCCTACGTACTTACCTGAAATTTGCTGGTGCAGGTGGTACGATATTCGTACCTCTCCACTCAGATAATACCAAACTGGTTGAGAACCCATCGCAATGATTCACATGAGTGTTTCGCGTATCTATTTCATCAAGTGATCACCATCACTTGGCGGATACTGTACCTGCATTGCAATTTGCACTACACTTATCATCAGGGGCATTGTAGCCGCTTCAGTACAAAAAAAAACTCGGAGTAGGTATAATCAATGTTATGGTGTAAGGCTTTGTGAAGCTTTATAAATAGGTTTTCAAATGGGTGTAAATAATGGAAACATATATATTACTGAAGTTTTGTTAGGATAATCCCTTGGGTCCCTTTCTATTACCTATTTTATTTCATTCTAAAAACAACTTTGTTAATAATGTATGTAAATTGTAATACAAAAATACTGGTAATAAAACCTGCGCAGCACATATCGCAGATCGACAGGGGTTTTGTCCCGCTGTCGCTATATCCCGAGCTGTTGCTTCCACTACCGCACTGTGGAACGAAAGTGACTGTCCTGGAAAAATATAAAAGCAGTGCTAGTACATTGGTAGGTACTATACTTGGCACACATACATAGATCAGTAACACAGCAGTGCTTCAAGACAACACAAAGTAATCAACTTGTTTCATCATATGAGGTCTGTGATGTGATATGAGGCAATATTTTGTCATTAATAATCGTCAACACAAATACGATGTACACTAAGATGTAATAAGGTGCCCATTTACGTTGTAAAATTAAACCAATGACGCAGATAAGCAGGCTCTGAAGTCTGAAGTATTAATTCGTTGACCCGAATACACAAACGTATTAAAATGACCTTAATTTATAACGGAAATGAAAATTATTATTCACGAACAGTGAATATATTTTCAACGTTGGTTTAAAATTATAAGTATTTGCCGTCTTGATTACTTTAAAATTAAATAACAAATAAGACCTCCATAAAGTTAACAAGGGCTGGATGAAAATTGCTCTCAATAAAGATTTATGGAAGAACTTAGGGGAGGCCTTTGCCCAGCAGTGGGATCTTTTAGGCTAGTATAAAAATATTATAATAATGAAAGCGCGTATTTTACCCATGGATAGTGAGACGAGTGCACAACATGAACCAGCGCTTGAGACAGCGAGGTGGGTGCGGAAGTATCTGAAGTAGAGGTGTTCCAGTAGCAGCAGTATTGCCGCTAGCAGGATGCCTCCCATCAACAGCAGGAACGCAGACAGAAACTGTTCCAACGCTAGTGGATCCGAGGACTTGTGTTCCTGCTTGTTCGGCTTACAAGTTCCGGTCATCCAGTATCTGACACACATAACATACATAATTAAAATTATTTATTTCTTGCTCTCTGAAACATTGTTTTCATCCAGTCCATAACATAAATAAAAAACATTTTTACATTTATTCATGTACTGAGGGAGCAGTTATTCACAACTATACTATCATGCATGCAAATGACCAACCTGCGTAATCTTTCGAGATCTCCGTTGGAACGCAAATCGAGTAATCTCTTGTTGAACATACTGAGATATTTTGAATTACGCGTGAAGGCTAATCCGTAGCCTGACATCGCGTACCATGATCCCACTGTCAGTAGTCTGCAGTCTTCGTCCTGGAATTCAAGTACACGTATTTATTAAATTCATTCACTTAAATATTCATAAAGAAAGGGACCTTTAATACTTACTTGAGACACTAAGAAATCTAGTACGGTACCATCATATATGAACGCATCGAGCTCTCCAGTTAGTACACTAGTGACGCCTGCACTTACGGTACTCCGATTATACCTGCATGTTTTTATTAGAAGTTAAACGAACAAGTAAACTTAATAAGCCTCAATCACTACGCCTTAACCACAAAAACTTGAGAAAACTGTTAGCGAACAAATAATAAAACGGTAGGACAGTGGCTAGCTGATTGAAGAAATTAGAGAGATTATTATGAAGAATTACATAGCTATTTAGCATAAATAGTAGAAGTGTGAGTAAATTTCGTCAACTTAGAGCATTTCAACTTTCTATACTGACCGAGCCATGTAGGCATGAGGTTCTGGGAAGTATTTCGCCAGAGTGGCATCTGTGTGTGACCATGGCACAGTGCCAAATTTTAGAGGCGGCCGTTGAGAAAAAGGCCTTGCTATCCGTGGGTCATCTAAACCACTGAGTTCATGAAATTCTTCTCTGGTTATCATGAATGCAGCTAAATTGGCAGTGTATATAGCGAGGAACACCACGGCAAACATCGCCCACATGTTTGTCATAAAACGAGCTGTGAATCCTCTTGGCGAATCTACATGCACAGATGCCTAAAATAAAACAAAAAATATTAATTGACATTGCTGCGTACTTTCAAGTATTTATTTTCATAAGTAAGAAAAACTAACCTGAAAAAGAACCGCCCAAACAATCCAATAAGTTCTGCAAAGTGAGAATCGGTTCTGAGGTACCCGCTTTGAGTTGTTTCCAGTTGAACAATTGAATCCACTCGGTGATAGCCATTCAAAGAAAAATATAGAAAAAGTTGCTGCTTGTATCGCCACGGCGCCGACGAGCATCCACGAAGCTGTATCAAATGGTTCCAAAAAAGCCGTTGGCGAAATAATACCAGTCCTTTTTGCCACAACTATTGCTACACCAGTCTCCATAAAAGGAACACTAAAGTCCACTACAGCTTCCCGGTCTGAATTTATTATTAGCGATGTCAATACCTAAAAATAAACAATCAATAATTATGTCCAAATACACGAACAGAAGCAATATTGCCTAGTTGATGAGAATTATTCTGATAATAGGCAGATTTATAATTGGGCGATAATTTAGCTTTCACGGCACAACAATATTTTATTTGGTGCGTCTCACTAATTTGTGTATAAAACATAATATTGAAATGTGTAGTGGTTTTATACTTTCTTCGTCGATGGCAGATGTGGTCTGTTAGTAAGTCCTGGGCTAGACAGTTTTAAATACTTTCTACATTCTAATAATTTTATTGAATACTGAGAAAGATATGAGAACTCGCAACCGTATCACTAATTCAATTATTTTAATTACGACATTTCTCTGTGGGATTATCTTTCAACCAATTTATGTATCATTCACTGTGAAGTTTTAAATACATAAGAAATAAAATAATCTTTGCTAATTGCAGGTTGGAATGTTAACCTTTATAACATTGAAATTTTTAATACGATCTAATCCTATACAAAGCGAAGATTGCAATTATCAATTTTATTTTCTGTACTGTTACTTAATAGAAACGATTTAAGGAGGAAATAGAGTAATATTGCCGATAAACCAAACATTTATATTTCACTAGCTTCTGCACGCAAACTTCGTCTGCGTGATTAACTTTATTTTGAAACCACCTGTATGTAAATGAAACATATTATACCAAATATTAAGTCGAGCCTGCAACAATATAACGGTGAAAACCGTAGTTTTTGCGTGATGCGCAAGCAAACATACAGACAGATAGACAAACAGCCAGACAAAAAAAATGTTTAGGCTTCTGATGCTGTTATAAAGACCCCTCGCGTTAATTTTTTTATATATCTTCCATGTACAGACATCGACCATTAACATTGTATTGATTAATGAAAAAATATAATAAGTACATACAGTCAACATATTCCCTTTCAGTTTATATTAAACAGTCATACCATGTCCGTTTTTTTATTAACAAGATCTGCTATTAAGCCATTCCATTTGCCATGGTGTAATGTACCCCACCGGCCGTCTTCAACACGAACTAATTCGTATGTAAAACCGAGCTGCTCTGCTAATTGCTGTAGTAAATCGATACAGAATCCACTGCAACACTGGTACAGCGAACTGTTTCCATGGGCAGTACCGGCTTCTAGTCTAAAACATGCAATTGTTCTGTTAGCAAATGAACCCCAAGTACACAAGTCATACCCAAGGAGCGACATACCCAGCCACTTCTGTTTCAGGCGCAACCCGGCAAATTACACCGCGATCTAATGAACACCTTCCGCTTACAGGATCGGGAGGCGCTAAGTGGATGTAAGGGGGTTCTTCCAAAAATGTTATCCGCATATGAAATTTTTCTGGCACTCCTTGGGGAGGAGTGTGTAATCCCCCGGGCCAAACAATATCTTTAATTATGAGACGCTCCTTTGGATAGGAATTCCACGTCCCTATTTCTTCCCACACCAACTGTAGAATTATAATCAATATTACAGAATGTAATTTGTTTACACTAAACTGCCAGTAATAGATACAAATATCGATGCTAATAATATTTGACGATATTGGATTCATACATTAATATATCCACATCAAGTCAGTAACTTTTCATAAAAAATATTAATTTAAGATGAACAGTAATTTGTTTTTTTTTTAATTCATAGTAAAATAATCCTTACCTGTTCACCAATTGCAGGTCTCAGATTCATTATTTTAAGTTCAGCAGCTCGCAATTCCCCATCTGGAGTAAATTCTATACTAGGCCTTCCCACTTCTCCTTCGACACTGACATTTCGCAAGTGGCGATAGAACCGTTCTCCTGTGGACCAGCGCGCTTCGCCCGCACCTGCTCCACTGCACGATAGCCGCGTGCCTAATGGATGTCGAATGTTCTCCGGTTCCGAAATATATGATTCAACGCCGTAAGCAAATACTTTTACAGCTGTTGCTATTTCAGCAATCAGCGAAGAACTAGATGTATCAAAGTGGACACCTGAAAACAATGTTTTTTCATTTGTTAGCTTTGTGTTTACAGGTTAGATCCATGTTATCCTGCACAATTTATCACGAGCAGTCAGTCAACGAATTCCACCAATATTTACTTGATTATGTAGGTACTACAAATCCGTATTTTACTAGTGCAATGGTAATAAGTAATAGACGAGAAGATTACAACTTACCCAGCATGCCCACAGGGAACTTATTAGGTTGTTGCAAAGAGCCAAGAACGCTCTGGGTAACAATCCAAACAAAGTTCTCCCCTGTTAGATGTAAATCACCTGCAGCAGACAAAATGTCTGCAGCTTCTTCCCTGGTCGCATACAGCAACATTACGCGAGCCTCGCTTGTGACCAATTCATTTAAATCTGACGCCCTTTTTACAACAATTGCATTTAAGATAGTAAATTTAAATCGGTCCTGAAAAAATGGATACATAGAAATAGTAAATCCAAAAGGAACGTCATTATTATGATCTTCAGCTACAAGAAGTACAGTGCATAACATAAGCCTGCCTTATTCAAAGTAATGGAGGCGGCTGCAAATTTTATAATGACAAATTTGTGAGTGAAAATTAGAGGCTACGTGTGTACATGGCATCCATAGAGAACTCTGACCCCATCGGCGTTGACGAAGCATAGCATAATAATATTATTAAAATAAAAGAAAGCAAATACCTACTTGTAATGCTGTTACTCTTTCTCGAACAGCTTGTATGAAATCGTCATGACCAGCAATAGCTGATGTAACGACACTAAATTGATGCCACTTATATCTTTCTAAAATAGACAGCATGGCAGCCGTTTGATGTTCTATGGACGGGGCTAACTGAAGTCGTAAGGACGCATGCGAAGCCCGTTTCTCAAGGCCGCTGTTATCTGCATTCCAAGCAATTACCTGTTGAAATATATGTGTTACAGATCATTTGTTAATTCATTATTTAAACCACAAGTAAAGTATGTGAAAAGCGAGTAAGTAATAGAAATGAAAAAGCTTTTACCGGTATGCCAAGATACCCCGCAAGTTGTAGAAAATACTGTGCAGAGGCAGTAGAGCGTCCGTATTGTTCATGATTCATAAGATAAAGAATAGCAGACACGTTGACTGCTAAAAATTCTTTACATAGCGAGTCCAGGATAGCTGAAAGCGTTAAAACCGTCAATGCGTCAGATCGATAGCATTAAGAAAGTAGTATGTAGACAAGTAGATGTCGAAGATGAAACAGATGTACGTGCACTTACACATAGGACTAGGCGTCAAGCCTTGCGTAGAAAGCGTAATGTTCAAACGCACATGTGAAAATAGTTTCAGTTTGCGCGGCAGTTTTGAAAGTGCTGCTTTCTCGGCCTTCGTGTAATCACGGGTGCCAAAGGCTTTGTGTGGCACAACAAGCGCTGCAGTGATCGAAGAGGGCGCACGAGGCGCGAGCGGCGCCGGCGAGGTACGCGGTCGCCGCAGCCCGTCACCGCCAATTCGTACTCCGCCGCCGCGGCCGCTGTCGCGTCCACTTCCTCCGACTGCACTTCCGCTGCCGACTTTTATGCCACTTCCTCGCTCTCCCACCGCCGCCGCCGCCGCCGTCGCCAGCGCCCCCAGCGCTGCGAGCGCCATCAATGCTGTACGCGTCTGCATCTCTACTCTTGATGCTAATAACATACGACGTTTATGTTGACGACCATAACACTATGATGGTAATATTAGAAGTGTACGAGGTAGTAAATGCATTAATTATGCCTTCCGCAGTATATGCAATCTTTGTATCGCTACATCCTAAGGAACTAGGTAAATAATTGTTACCTATTCCTTGCGAAGAACTTTAATAATTCTATTTTTTTTGTTACATATGTATTAAACTTACAGTATCAGGTATTTCTTATTTAGATTTGTCAAAAATTATATTTGTTTTTTTGAATACTATACAGTTACTTGCTCTCTTACAACTGAGGATGCTAAAGGATCATTTACGGTGCCGTAATATATAGCAAGTAATTTGGTAAGAATACCCAAGCTAACTCAAAACAAACTCTACCGTATAATAATGCAGTTGCGATTTGAACCCTATCAGAAGTACCTTATCTACCTTTCAAATCTACCAGTTCTTTGCCATACTTGGATACTTAATATCGCGGGAAAATCAATAGGATGTAGCTAACATTTAACAATATTTTTATAAAAGGTTTATAAGCTTTCCTTTGATTTTCTCGACTTTTGTGACATATTTCTCCTAAACCGTTGCCGACCGGTGTGGTCTATCATACAATCATTACCGGTGTGGTGGTGGATAGAATCCCGCGCTACCAAAGCTACGATCCAACCTCAAAATTATACATTTTTGTAAGTTGAACGTAGGTATTTATACCGCCTTGGGAAATATTATTCAATATAAATATAGCATTAAAAATATAGGTACCTAACAATATTGTTTCATTTTTACCCCTAGTTAAAGTAAATTCGAACGTATTTATGTGAGTTATCACAAAGATATTATTAAAGTCGTATTCCTCTATGAAGTTTTGGGCAATTATTGTGCAATTGTAGTAACTAACTCTGCATTAAACACACACTAGACATGTGACATGTAGGTACCTACGTAAATTTGTGGAGACCCTTTACCAAACCCGCGTGAGGACTAAAGATCAAAACTTATAACCTATAGTAGACTTACGGTTTACACGCATCACTCGAAATAATATTATAATTAAAAAAAAAATGTGTGTGTGTATTAGTGTACACACGTAAGAAGTGAAACTTCTTTGACATCATTTTTCGAAAAATGATCTACTATTTACAAATTTACAGAGTTGGTAAAATAAAGCTAAATTAAATAAGTTTAAGTTTAGGAGGGGGAAAATTTTTGAAGGAATTTGGGATTTCTATCGGGGCCAATTTGTAGCCCTCACCGAGACGGTTCCGAGGATACCAAGCTCGGTGGGTCCACGACCTTTATTGGCCGAGATAGGTTTAGGGGGGGTGAGGTAAAAATTTTAGGTGGGGGTAGGGGCGGGGGGGGGTTAGGTTTCGTGGGGGGGCTATTGGGCACCTTAAAATATTTTTGGGTGGGGAAAGTTGTGGAGGGGGAATTCGGGAATTCTGTTGGGGCAGGATTGTAGGCCTCACCGAGCCGGTTCTAATGAACCCAGGGTCGATGGGTCTACGATGGTTATTGGCGGAGATAGGAATAGGGGGGTGAGGTAAAAAATTAAGGGGAGGTAGGGGCGGGGGGGGGTTAGGTTTCGTGGGGAGGCTATTGGCCACCTTAAAATATTTTTGGGTGGGGAAAGTTGTGGAGGGGGAATTCGGGAATTCTGTTGGGGCAGGATTGTAGCCCTCACCGAGCCGGTTCCAATGAACCCAAGGTCGGTGGGTCTACGATGGATAATGCCGGAGATATGAGTAGGGGGGGTGAGGTAAAAATTTTAGGTGGGGGTAGGGGCGGGGGGGGGGTAGGTTTAGTGGGAAGGCTATTGGGCACTGTTTTGGATTTAGGGTGGGGGAAGGCCAGAGGGGGGGTAAGGATCAAATTACAAAAAAGTGGGTGGGACTTAAAATTTTGGGTGGGGCTTGGAAACGGTTGGGGGTGTGGCTTACTGAAGTGGGTACTAATTTACTAAATAAAAAAAGATGGCGCGTAACGGAAGAATGTGACGCGTAACGAAAAATTTTTTCCAACCCCGATAAAGAAGTTTCACTTCAATAAACAAAGGTTATAAATACTACGAGCGAATATGGATGGACTAGTAGGCCTCATAGAACCTAATCAGTTACCTACACGTATTCTGTGCCTATACGCTGGACACGAGTCGAGTCGAATGAACCGATTACCGATTCATGATTGGAAGAACCACGTGGTGTCAGGATTGAAAAAATCGAGACCCCTGAGTGACCTTTCCTACCTCTATGGGTTACAAGCGGGAGATTACATTGTATTATATATACTTAAATACCTAGGTAAGTAGTAAGTACCTACCTATTTACCTACTATCGATCGGGGGATTTAACATTTATTCGGTAATTAAAAGACAACTTATGCTGACTTATGATGATATCAAAGTAGTATGGATATTATTGACTTACTGCAAAGTGAATTCGTTAAATATATTATATACCTAGGTGAATTCGAATATGTATTATAAAATGAATACTGAAAACTTAAACTTACATCATACGTGTCCAACAATAAAAGTCGGCGCAGGATATCAGGCAAGTTTCACTTGTTTCTTTTTAAGGTGTAGGTAGTAGGTACCTACCATTTAAATATTAATATTAAGCTATGTGCTTAAAGAATTTAGTTGAAGAAAATATGTATCATACCAATGATTTAAAAATATGGAAATCATTGTCACCCCTTCTGGATATCAGTAATTGTAAACCACACTTCAAACGCAATATGTCCGTCGTTTGTAGTTGTTTATAATTACTATTGCGTAACAAAATTATTTTATATGGACTGAGAAAGAAGCGTCGCGTCGATTTGGACAGACGAATCAATAGAGTACGTTGCCCTATCAACGTATTCAACGTAGGTAGGTATAGGTACTTGCAGACATATTGTTACAAAGCCTTATCGTTAATGGCCCTCAGTAACAAGGCAATTATGAGGGCAGTAAGTTGATATAATTTGTAGAATAGGGCAAACTTTATGAAATTTGTTTTTAATTGATATAGGTGCATAGTTTTCACTGAAAAATAGTTGATGCTTATATGTACCTATAAGCGCGTTACACGGCGGTGGCGGCCGTGGCAGCGGCGGCGGCACAACAGTGTGCGTGTAGCAATCCACATATAATTAGTAGGCGGCGCGGGCCAACATGGGGTCGTTCTAGGACGGACAGTGGCGCGGCACCGCGCCGCCTGTAACGCGATCTGCGAGCCACGCGTGTTTACGTAAGCGCCACGCCCACAGCCACGCTTCGGCTGTTTGGGGCGCGGCGCGAAGCGCGAGGCACCTCCAGACGCCGAGCGCCGACTGACGCGCCCTCATCCCTTATGCGCGCTCCAGGGCCGCGCGGCGCCTGCGTTAACCGCTTATGACCACCACGCCTCCCATTACGTAATAATACTCAGCATCAACAGAGATTCTTCCATCGTATTTTCTGCGGTGCCTAACGAGTTACTTAAGTTCTTTCCCTATTGAGAATACAACTTTAAACTCTCAACTCCTGTTACTAAAGCGTCAAGATAATCTTATACACTGTGTTTAATATCTCTCTTCGCACTTTTCTGAAATATATTATAGAACTCGTAAGTAGATTTCCTTTAACACGCAAAATAAAATTCAATAAAACGGCATATTGGGTATAATATGCTAATTGTACCTATATGAGATTTAAATATGAATGTAAGTAATAAAATGCGTTTATGGAAGGAGTCACGAGCCCGATTTTGATAAAAACTGCATACTTAGATTATTATGTAATCAATATACTTAGCTGGGTATCGAACCCGATGACTTTGAAAAAATAACGCCCTCTGCATTATTACACCATCCCATAATGTTGGTAACAAGGACCAAATTCTGTAAACTAATTACATGCGGCAAACTTAAGTTTGAAAAAATCATCTGTATAACCCTACATGAATCCGGTCTTATAGACCAGCCAGAAAATTTAAGCCTATAGCATTTTAATACCTATAATTTCAAACATTTCTGTGAAGGTGGTCAATACTCGTCTCGTAGACTAGGTATCTGGGATCTAAAATATTGCTACTTGATAGACAATTTGGTTTCAGTAAATGTCGATTATTCTTTATGTCTCTTTATAATTACGATTCAGATAATACTATTGCTCAAAGAAGTCGACGGCGCATGTATAAAAATGAGCCCATTTAATTGACATCAAAGCAATTTCATTGATCGAAATCCATATCTGCAAGTCGGAAAACGCTTTAGCCATGTTTAAATTCGAAGTAGTACAGCCTTCAGTTACTTACAGCTTACAACACATTCTCGACTTTCTATCTAGTTATTCAATAATATACTACATAGATGACACAGGAATAATATTAAAGCTAAATCAGTGAACCTCGCTGTGAAAATAAAAAATAACACAAATAGATACCTAAAATAATTCATAGCCATCATTTTGGTGGGTTACTAGTAATATACTTGCCAGTATGATCATAAACTTTCGCAACGAAGACGGCATTTGGAAACTTAGAAAAATTGACAAAACCGATACTCACTTTTCGCATTCACAAAGTTATTTACAAAGTTTACGAACTAAGACAGTGTACTTCACTTGGTCGGTATTCAAAGAATGCTATGTTATTTCTACATATATTTTCCCTCAAAAGCGTCATGCATAATTGTCGTCACATAGGTACTACTCACAAAAATTAAAGGATATTATTTTGATATTCTTTTTTTGGTATTTTTTGAGATTCTGTATCTTGGAGAAAATTGATTGTTAAGAAATTCGGAAACAAAAATTGGAAGCTTGAAATGTCTATTTTGCAGATCTGTGCTCTATTTCTTGATTGCACGATTGGTTGATGAGCAATCGTAGGTAAACCACCGAGAAAAAAAAAATCCAAACTTTTACTCGTTTTGAAAACTTGGGTAGTGTTTTTTTGGTGACATCATTATAAAATTCCCGTAGATAATTTAATTGCCTTTAATTTGATATACCAGAAACCTCCGTGACATAATTTGGAGCTGACTTATGGTAAATCAAAGTAAAAATGGCCTATCACACTTTCGACATTGGATTACTCCATGAATATCAATCATAGGGAAAACAAAATCAGAATTTTAGTAATTTCAAAACATGCTCTATAAGATAGTATTAAAGTCTTATGATATTAAACAGTACCTATTGCTAAGTAAAATTGTAGAATGAAAAAAAGGTTAAAAAACCGTTTTTATGGATCGGAAAACACTGAATATCTTTGGATAAAAGAAACAAACGAAAGATATCGTCGGTAACTTTTCAACCTTAAAGTATTCTAAATACACTCTGAAAATTACTTACTGTATTCGTCAAAATTGTCGTAATAAGCATTATTCGTATGTGATCGATTTTTGTAACTTGAGAATGTTTTTTTTGTGATTATCCATATTCTTTTAATTAAATTATTTTTTCTAAAGTTTTCAGTATTCTCCGCAATGAAGAATGTTAACTAATTTTGATTATTAGCACTCCATATTCTCTGGCAAAAATAAAAAATACTAGTGAAAGAATTACTTCGATATGTCAATTAGTTTCCGATTTAGAAGTAAAACAAGTTGTAACCGTACGATCCGGGCTGCCGGTTACGGTGTGACGTCATAGCACAACACACTCACTGGCTCACTCAGTCCGCTCGTGGTCGCGCGCCCGTGCCGTTGAATTTATACCCACAGAGTACTATAATATTACGTTTATACCTAAAGACTTTTAACAATGTCCAATCCAAATACTAGGAAATCATGTGTTGTGCCTAAATGCACAAACACAACTACCAATACGCCAGAAAAGTTGTTTTTTATAACTATAAAACTCCAAAGGAACTTTGGAACTCCAAAGGACGTTAAAATGCGAAAAAAATGGATAAAGGCTGTGCCTACCAATAGCTACAAAACTATAATACATACATATTTGTTGTCTTTAACTTACAAATTTAATGGTAGGTAGGTAGTTCTACTATTTGAGTTGCATTCTTCCATTACGACATTAGTTGGGTATTTTGTTTTGATAAAACAATTTAGAACAGATAAACTATTAAGCATAAGTAGTAGCACGGAAATTTCACTTACCGTTGCATTTTTATTCCTCGCATTTCGGCGGCAACGAAATCACTATTTGTTAATAAGTAATGCGCAACCATTAATCCATCTATTTTAGGTAGATTATCCGATTGCCCTTTTTCGAATCCTTCATCCATTTTATTAATCGAATAATATTTACTATTATTAAACTATTAACTTAATACGCGAACGAAAACCAACAACAAAACACTGCGCAAGCTATTTACATTTACAACTACTATAATCGCTGGCGATTTGATACGAAGCGAGTCGTGGCCCGTGCGCCGCGTTGTGAAATGACGTCACAAGCGATCACGTGACTGTAGCGGGACTCGATATTTTTCACAACTTTGAATACCTATAAAATCAAAACTACTAGGTATTTTTGACTACAACAAAAACTAGTGTGTTTGTATACATAAAGGCTTTACTGAGACAACATTTCAAACGATTCGGCATACCTAGTAACATTGTCCATTGTAAAAAAAATACTGGCACTGTTTTACTATAAATCCGACCGCGCCACCTCCCCGTAGTACGCTTTGGGTAACGCTAATGCCGGCGGTAAAACAGTGCCAGTATTTTTTAAATAGCATGCGAAAAATGCTCATTACGACATTTTTTGCTGAATACAGTAAGTTTAAACTTTCTGAATACTAAGATAATCAAATCGGAGCAGTTTAAATTTTCGACGATATCCTTCGTTTGTTTCTTTTATCCAAAGATATGCAGTGTTTTCCGAATATCCATAAATAACCGTTGTTAACGTCCCACTGCAGGGCACGGGCCTCCTCTACAATCATGAGTACCATTGAATGGGAATAGTCAATAGACCAAAATTATAGTCCACCACGCTGGCCTAGTGCGGGTTGGCAGACTTTAGAGCCTTTGCACACGGCGTATTTTTAACGCGCCAAGGACGCTCAGGAGTCGCGCGCCAACACGCTTTAAACGCAATTTAGACGAAGTGAGTAACCCTTTACATACGTTCAAATATTTGTAGCGCCAACCGCGCCGTAATCGCGATACAAACGCGCTGATTTGGCGATACAGACGATGATTTTTGATACAAAAATCTAAAAGGTGAGTAAGCCGTCAGGCGTGCGGCATGCCTCTCCCCTACGCCCCTTTTTCCGATAATTCATAAACAATCGCAATACAGACGAGTTTCGAACGCGCTTCTCGCGCGAATTTGTACCGCTGTGTACTTGTGTTTGACTCGATACAAATGCGACAATTCGCTTTTTTCATGCCGCGAACGCGCATTCGAATACACGCGTCGTCGACGGCGCGTAAAAAATACGCCCTGGGCAAAAGCCCTTACGTACCATAGAAATTCTTTGAAATCGCTATAGTATGCAAGTTTCCTTACGATCTTTTACTTCATAGTTAATAGTTATAGTGCGTGGTGATTAAATATCAATATACACATGACTCCGAAAAATCAGAGGTGTGCCATGGTATTTGAACCCGCGATCACCGTAAACATATTGGGAGCTGCGTCTGGTCCATTACCAACAGGCCAGCACCCAACTGCATGTATATTTTATTTGACTCGTCGTCTGGCAACTTTTGTCTATTTTCACTTAATCCATCCTCATCACGTAAAATAACAGTGACTTTCTTCAGCCTGCTTTTTAATAAAATGGGATACGAACGTCGTCGTGTGTCCCCATATGTATCGTATGTAATGCCAATGACTAGTAAGGCTGGTCTTATTTTAAGAACAACCAATACCAAATTGGAATTGGCAATAAATGGGCAAATTTATAAATTTCATTATAAATACAGAACATTATGATTAAATGTATGCACTTTTTGATACAAAAAAAACAAGACTCATCTTCAGTTGGTCATGTTGTTGTGTAATATTGTTTTCATTACAGATATATTTGAAAAATATGATGAATCCACATCCAATAAGCTGTCTGAATGTCTTTGAAACACTAAGCTTTTAAAAAATAGGTTGTCCCTGGTATAAATAATCATTTACATGGTTTATCACATTATCTAAACAGGAATATTAAAACACCACTCAATACTTTTCTGCAAGCACAAGGAATAGAAAAGAACATGTTTTATATTATACTATCGGTTTTTTGTAATTGTGATTGAAAATTATGTAAAATATATTGTAATCAATATAATTTATATCTGAAACAATTTACTTTTGCATATAAATATATATCTATTACTATAATTGTAATTTTATGTCTGGGTCAAAATCTTTAATTGCATATTAATGGCTTCTAACATGTCAGGTGCTAGATATTTAATAAAGAATTTTATTAAATAAACCTGTTTACACAAATATATATTTAGAAATATAAAATTGACCTCAAAATCCTATAAAAAAAAAATATTATTAAAAGAAAAGTTTGTATAAAAGTATCACAGATAGTTTACACAACCTTAGTTGTATTAAAGTTTACATTACCAGTGCATACAATTGTTTTTTCATCATAGTATAAAATGATTATCCTTCAAGTTATCATATTATACAATAAATAGTCTGTTTGGTAATTAACATAATTCATAATACCCCGAGGCATAGTCTTTTTAATATCACATCATTCACCATATCATTATAGCATGAGACACAACAAATGCTCTCATGTACCCTGTAAAAATAAAATCTGCTTTGATGTTGTAAATTTGGTCAACTTTCTTCAACTTAGTCTTGATTTCATTAGAAGTTGTGCCAAAATGTCCTTTGATTAACCTATTGCACTAAAAAATCATTGTCTGTTGAATATTATAAAGCTATTCACCGTTCCAAAATAAACAGTTCATCACAGCACCATAAGACTTTTTTTGAATAAAGTTCTCAGTTCATACACAATTATTTTATTTAGTAATTAAAAATAAATCATTACATCGGTGGTCAGTATAGTTTATCGCCGGTCACGGTACGACCTATAGGATTCACGTTCACGGCTACGACCATGAGACCTCTCTGTAGTACGCCACAAAAACTCATCAACAGAACGTTCATATGACCTTTTATCATACACTAACACTGAACGCGGGTAATCTGCTATGTCGTAATATCGCGGAGGTGGAGGCGGTGGCGGCGGTGGTATCCCATCATATGGCGAGAGAGCTCCACTGAATCCCGGTGGTGGAACATAAGGTAATGGTGGTAGCTGGTGGTGCATAGACCGCATGTATTCAGCCACATATGCTTCAGCAGCTGATGTAGTGCTATTGTACCCATCACGGGTTCTAGCAAACCATGAGGGTAATCTATCTCGTAGGTATGGCGATGGGGATCTTCTTTTGTAAGAGCTAGATGATAATCGATTTCTGGGAGATGTAAATATTTTACGTCTGCTTCTAGATGATGTATTTAAACGATTTCTGTAGCTGGACCCTCTTGAAGATAAAGGTGCACGATAAGTTCTAAAACTGCCACCACTTTTGAGATATCCTTTCTTGGATGATTCTTTAGACTTTCGCAAAATAGGCGTCATTTCAATACCATCGTCTTCTGGAAATAATCGACAAAGCTCTTCAGCAACTTTAGGCTCAATTTCTTGTCCATCTCTACCAATTTTTACTGGTTTTCCTTCATTCCAAGGATTGTATAGATGTAATGTACTACTAAAAGGCAACTCTTTTCGACATATCCAATCAACTTTAAATACTCCATCAAGAACCTTAGCCGAGAGACCAGGCGGTAGCACCCAGGAAACCGGTGTCACATCCCTTCGCGATTCACTGCCTAGTCGAGCAAATCCTGCAAATTTGCCACTTTCCTTTACTGAAAATATCAGCAACACATTTCGTGACTCTCTATAGGCCTGGTTTAAATTTGCCTCATTTTGCGGCAGAGTTGACCAAACTCCCTTTGCTTTTGATAAGGTGATATTCTCTGCGTTATTAGACTTTATCAAGAAAAAACGTGTATCTCTGAATAAATAGTTTAACTTTGTCAAGAAATCGTAAGTTTTAACTCTGTTACTGATGCTACTAATGCATCTTCGTTTGTTTTGAATGGGCGAATGACTTTCAGACTTGATACGTTTACGGTTTGCACGTCTCTCTTTAGACTTGGAACTGCCAGAACTTATGGTAGGAGTGCTCGATTCAGTCGATGATGAACTGGTTACTTCGCTGCGCGTATCAAAATCCTTTCCTTCTTCCAACTGTTTTAATTCTTCACCTATTTCAGCTTCCACTTCACCAACGCCAAGGTTGACAGCGTCAGTGTTATTGGAAACCTCCATGACCAAACCACTTATTTTGATGGCTGGGATTTAATGATCCGCTTCAATCAGAGATTAGCACTTTGCCTATTTAATTGTTATTAACAATCATTTGATAATTACAAGATTTTACAGTTTAAAGCACACATTAAAGCACTTGCAACAAACATCTTCAATCGTTAAAAAAAATACCAATCAGTCACTCATTTCATTCGCAGAATTTCATTCACAGATTTCATTACAATATGTACCACAGACAAATAAATCTACATCTATGATCTACATAGAGTTTGTGTCAGGGTGACCACACTAAAGTCGAATGGCAGCATGCAAAAGAATTTGGAGTCTATGGTTCCGTTTGAGTTTTACGGTGTTCCGTTTTACACAATATTTTATAGAGAACATTATGAACATGTACAATAATGATATAAACAATAATTATTGTGCAACTACTACATTAAAACGAGATGAACTAATTGAAATGCTGGGTGATATTGGATTTCATAAAGTTACTATTGGTATAACCAATTAAAAAAAATAATATTGCTATGCAGGTTATTGCAACAACCCCTGTCAAGTCAGGTGATTCTATTATTGTGATGTTGGTAGTAACTATGGATTGAAAAAACCGCGCTAAGTTTACGTCTTGTTTTGTGTAATTTAGTTTATCAGTTTTGCTTGAAATTCTACTTACCAAGTAGATTAGCAAATCAAACTTAAAATGCATTATGTTCAAAAATATTTGGATAAACTTCCTATCACTAAATCTAACACAAAAGTGAACGATGGTAAAAAAACTAACATTTTTCTTTACTGTAATTATTACAGCTTTTATTCACAAAAGGTAAGTCGGAATTAAAGCTCAATATTCCTAACAATAAAACTCCATATGTTCGAGTTAATATAAAAGAGATAAAAAGTTGTAATGTATAATGTATCCAATAAAAAAGTTTAATGTTTCAGGTTTTAATGGCCTTATACGAAAAGAATGTTGATTTCGAACCCCTGATCGTAGACATTACGAAAGGTGAACAATACTCTTCGTGGTTTCTGGAAATAAATCCTCGGGGAGAGATTCCAGTATTAAAAGTTAAAAATGAGCTTATACCAGATTCTACCAGAATATTAGATTACTTGGAATCCTACTTAGACTCTGGTTTGTATCAAATAGAGCATATTATTAAGATATGAAAATGAATAAAAAATAAATAAATGTCAAGAGTGAATAAATTATTATAGTTGAGGGAGAGCAAGTGCAATGTTCAACAGTGGAATTTCAATAATGAGAAGATGATGAGTAGTAGTATTGTATAAATTGCCCCATTCTAAAGTTTATATAAATTCTTCTTTAGTGCATGATGGATTTAAGTAGTTAAAAAAAATGTAAAATAAGATAATATTTTTAAGTGGTATGTTAATACCAAAAAAAATATATTTATTATGTTATAAACAATTATTATTTTCAGATTTACCACCTCTTATAAATGTGTCCAATGATAGCAAAGTATTGCACAACATCAGCAAATATCGAGAACTCATTGAGGCACTTCCAGCTGGTGTTATAACTGTGGGTTCATTTTGCCACCCTCACCTCTGTGGGAGTCCCAAATTGCCTTTTATTTTACCTATCAGAGAAATACTTAAAAGTAAGTGTGATACTAATAGACTAATATACATATACTACAAGTAGAAGAGGCTTTAAATGGCTTAAAAATAGAAAATATTCATTGATCTACAAGAGCATTATTGTAAACTGTAAAGTATATTTTACAAATAAAGATTTTTCATTTTCATATTTCTATAATTCTTAATATTCTAACAAAATAATTTACTTATTTACATTATTATTTTTAAATTCAAGGTGGAGACTTAAGCAGTTCCCAAAATTTAAGAAAACTTGCTGAAGAGAATCCCAAGGCTAAAGCTGTATTGTTGTATAAAGCACAAATACAAGACAGAAAGCATGAAATACTTTCGAATGAAGAAGAGTATTTAAAAATCTTAAATATTGTAGACCAAGTCCTGACACATATTGAAGAACAATTAAAAACTCAACCTGAAGGTAATTCAATATTAATTAATAAGATAAAACTAATTGTAATCATACAGATTATATAACAAAGAAAAATGCAAATAAACATGAAAAATGTGTGAAATATGCATGAAAATCTCAGACATGCAAGATGCTGTTTGTTTTTTTAAATTTCAAAATCATCATATTATTTTCAGGTAATTGGTTATGCTGTGAAAACTTTACCATAGCCGATATCAATCTAGCTGTTCTCTTGCAACGTTTGTGGGAACTTGGTTTTGAAGACAGATTCTGGACTGAAGGAAAAAAGCCTATGATTGATAATTACTTCAATAGGGTTAGGCAACGTGAATCTTTCAAGCAAACTATTCCGAGTCTACCCGTCCATCTCAAAATGATTGTTATGTCACAACCCCCGGCTTATTTGGGTGCAGCTGGAGCAGCATCTCTTGCTGTCATTGTATCCATCTTATATGTTTTCAAGAAAATTGTGCAATAAAAACATTGTGCATTACCCTTTTAAAACATCATCAAATATCACATCCCAATATCATTAAGGAGATTTCAAGAAAATTTACACATGTGATGTCAGTGGCAAAATACACAACATTAAATGTTTTATTACTATATAAAGATTAACCATTTACACATCATCATGCATAGAAAAACTGATGACATTGTGTAAACAGGTATGTTTATTATTTATGACTTGCTAAATAATGCTAAGTGAAAATTTATCTTGACATCACTTGTAACAAACATAGATCTATTGTTGTGTAATAATGTGTTGCTGTTACTATAGCTGAAATGAAACAGTTAGTCTCGAATAAAACAGTTATTTAAAATGTATTTGAAATTAAACAGTATTATTTAGTGATATATGACAAAAGGTTTATTAATAAATAATGCAATGTATAAATTATTTAAGAGTACTAAATAACAGAGAAATTATTAAACATGTAATGCAAATAGATTTTGTTGTTGACTTGTTATTTATTCAACTAAGCACACTTTACTTATTTTAAGTACAATGTACTACTTCTTTTACACCTTTACCCAGTTTTCACTTACATTAAGGCAACACATAATTCCCCTTATTCCCATTATTATGTAAACAATAAAATGTCTTATAATAACAAAACCCTGATAGACAATTGTCCTCTAACTGTTATCTTCATTGACAGATTCAGTCACATTTTGATTTCTAATAGGCATGCCCATAAAATGTTTGCCATTTGGTGCACTTGTTCTCTTACGGTGAATAGTTGTAGTTGACCCTGATCTTTCTTTATTATACTTAAAGATTCCATCTCCTGGTAAATTGGGAAGAACATTAGGAATTGTGTACCATACTCTGTATGTCACAAACCAGGTGAGTATAGCCACAACACCACTGACAAACTTTTCAACCATTATATGGTAGTAAAGTATTGTAGACACCAGCATTACATCCCATAGCAGTTGCAGCATAGCTATAGCTATAAAGATTGCTCTTACATATGGTGTAAAGCTCTCGTAAGAAACTCTTAAAACATTCAGCTCCTCTGTGTTTATATTTCTGAGAGGATTCACACTCACTGATTTATCATCTATACTTCTTGAATATTTTTCATCACGAATGTAATCTTTAATTCTTTCCCATCCAACTATTGCTCTTGCTTCTTCTATCATGACAAGACTTGAATAAATCAATATAAAGCAATGACCTGATATGTCAAATCCATTCCAAAATGATCCACTTTTCAAACATTCAACTTTTGTTCCCATTTGTTTCATGTTGCAGCGGCCATAATTAGTTTCTATGATGTTGAATACTGTAGTCCAAGTATACCAGAAGAAAGTAGCTATAAGCAATCGTGCTAAATGCCCAGTAACAATAAGTTTTCGCTTCCCACAACATGTAGTATAAGATGTCAACAAAACATAAGGGGTTGTTAAAAATAATGTCCAAAACCAACCAATTTTTACGAAATATTGGTTAAACAGATTGTCACTTCGCGAGAAATATGTCTTTGGAAACGTGAGAACATCTGCTATGAGTGATAGTAAAAAGAGGGCACCTAGGTATAATGCTATTTTTAAATTGGTATCGAAGAACAGTATCTTCTTACAAATGTGCACAATCATTAAAATGAGTATTTCTAATATAGATGAAGCTTCTCGGGTTGGTTTAGTACCTTTGGGCTCCAAAGGTTCATTTGGTACTTTAAAATTCATTCGGGTACTTTTAAAATTGGTTCTACTGGACATGATTCGATATTTTCATTTAATATATTTATAAAAATTCGTTTCGTTTCACTCACTGGACTTTGACATCATTTTGACATAACATGACAATATTTTTTTTTTCTAATGCGACTTTTTTTTACAAATAAGCAAAGGAATTATGTCCACGCAGAGGAAAAGGTACGAACGATAGGGGGGTAACTGCCAGTGTCGTTCCTCAAATATTTTTTCGTGGTAAATCTGATTGATTTGTTAGCGGTTTGTACA
This sequence comes from Deilephila elpenor, assembly GCA_949752805.1. Lineage (NCBI taxonomy): Eukaryota > Metazoa > Arthropoda > Insecta > Lepidoptera > Sphingidae > Deilephila > Deilephila elpenor. Next base: position 6,335,246 of record OX457107.1, on the reverse strand, counting down.
TTTTTGTGTTGTTTGTTCTTCTGTTGAATGGGGTAAGATTTGTTATTATCCATTTCGGTTGTTTTAATTACTTTTTCTTTTGCTTACCAATATAGAGGTAGTTCCTCCTGATCCTCCGGATACGCATGTCCCTGCTGTCCCTCATGTAGTGGCTTCTGCTAAGCGCCGTTTAGAGTCAAATGACTCAGTGAATCCAAAAAAAAAAAAACAATTACGGATATGGATTTATCCTCTGCCTCCATACAACGCATATTCGTCCATCTCATCTAGTTATTGGTATCAATACATACTTAGATACTGACAAAGGACCTTTCGTCGTCCAAGTATATAGAACCGAACCTGACCTCGCGTCAAGACTATCCATCCGTCCCATTAAATTCGGACAATTTCTTTCTAAGCATAAAATTGAAAATATTAAACCTGATGGAGTCAAACGCATTGGCAGAAACAAAATATCAGTAGAGTTCTGCTCGGCTACAGATGCAAATAATTTCTTAGGCAACCAAATCCTCTCCAGAAGTAAATATTCAGCTCTCATTCCATCATATAACATTTCTCGTATGGGAATTGTTAGAAATATTCCTGTAGACTTCTCTATGGATGAATTTGTGGAGAGTCTTGATTTACCTTACGGTTGTGGCATTGTCCTAAAGGTTAGTCGCCTCAGCAAAAAATAATAATAATAATAATGGTGTAATTTCTTGGTCGCCTACTCAAACTGTAGTTCTTAGATTTCAGGGGCAAATCCTACCAGAAAGAATTTTCTCATTTCACACTTCTCTCCCTGTTGAAATCTACCAGTATCCAATAATTCAGTGCATGAATTGCTGCCGCTTTGGACATGTCAAAAATCAATGTAGATTCTCTCCCAGATGCTTCAAATGCTCCCAACTCCATGATGGTAACTCATGCGATTTTCCTGAAAATGAAGCCACATGTTTGCTATGCTTGGGTCATCATTTTGCTAACAATAGTTCTTGCCCTGAACATATCAGACAAGTATCTATAAAGAAAACTATGGCTGAGAAAGGTATTTCATACGAGGAAGCTCAGCAACTGTACCCTAGAATCTCCAAAAAACAATCCTCTGAAGTATTATCTTTCCCTTCCAACAATATTAATTCCCAACCGCCCAACTCAAGCCCAAGCATCCCATCACAAATATCCCCCTCCCAATCCTACAAGAAAACTACATTTTCTAATCCCCGTCCCAAAGCCCCTTTGATAAATCTTTACATCAATCCGTCATTTCTGATGTGCCCTCCAGCCAAACAAATGAGTGTGCTCTGTCAAATTCTTCACACCACAGGCTAATCAACTTGAGAGTCTTCTTAATCTAGTAGTACAGTTAATCATAAATTTTGTTACACAATACAACTCTTCTATACCGTCCAACGTTGCCACTACACCTTCTTCCCTATCTTCACTTGTAAGTCATTATGGACCCAGTAACAACAATAATTCAGTGGAATAGCCAGTCTACTTCCCAAAAAACATGAAATCATACATTTTATCTCTAAATTTAGGCCTTTGGCCTTTGCCATTTCAGAGACTTTTTTGGTACCAGGATCGAGATTTAGAGTCTCTGGTTATACCTGTCTTCGTGACGACAGATCGGATGGTTATGCAGGATGTGCAATGCTTATCAAACGCTCTTTATCCTTCTCTAAAATGTCTCTTCCTCTTTTTAGCGCTAACATGAACATAATAGCAGCTAAAGTAGAAAATATATCCGTCATCGCAATTTATATCCCTCATCCTAATGTATCATTAATTCGAGATATCCGTAATATTATTTTCTCTGTTCCTCCTCCGTTCATCCTTATGGGTGATTTTAACGCTCATCACATGTCTTGGGGTAGCAGTCATAATGATAGTTTTGGTTGTTCGCTTTTTGACATGTGTGATGAAATGAACCTTTTCATTCTAAATAATGGAAAATCACCTACAGGTAGAATACTTCCCTCCCAAAATTCTAAAAGCGCTGTAGATCTCACTGTCTGCTCCGCTAACATTTCTTTACTTGTATCTTGGTCTATTCTTTCCTCTACCCATGGCAGCGATCACTTCCTTATTGTCCTTAATATCTCAAATAGAGTAATCCCTTGTACTGATTTTTGTCCCACTCTAAAATATAGGGTATCCAGCGCAGATTGGGAATCCTACTCGGCTTGTCTTGATGATTCTTTAGATAATCTTCCAATGCTTAATTACGACAATGTCCTTTCATCATATTCGAATTATTAAATGCTATTATTTTTAGCGCTAACAAGCATATTCCTAAAAAAAGCAATCATAATTTTAAGATCTCTACTCCTTGGTGGGATTCCGAATGTTCTTCTGCCATTCGGGAGAGAAAAGAGGCCGAAAATATGTATAATAATTCAGCTATGACCATTAGTAATTTTATGCAGCAAAAAAAATATTAATGTCTAAAAAGAAACTTGGATGGCGCGGATTTTGTGAAGCATTATCGCTTAGGACGCCGTCTACTTTGGTGTAGCAGCAAATTAGACGCTATAGAGATTCTTTTAATATCGAAAATATCCAATCCAATGATCCATCATCTTGGCTTAATGCTTTTGCTAGTAAGTTAGCTCCTCCTGCAGTTCCTTGCTTAGACTCCTTGCCTACTTTGTTAATTCCTTTTTCTCCTTCCTCTTTCTTAGATAATTATTTTACCCTTATTAAGCTTAATTTGGCTCTGGAGGGACTCTCTGACTCTTCTCCTGGTTAAGATGAAATTCCTTATTCCTTCCTTGTTAGATCATCAGAAAAGAACAAATAGTATTTCTTAAATTTTATCATCCATCCATCCATCCATCAGCCAAAGGACGTCCACTGCTGAACATAGGCCTCTCCCAATGATTTCCACAGTGACCTGTTGGAGGCAGCCTGCATCCAGCGACGTCCCGCCACCTTTACCAGGTCGTCTGACCATCTTGTGGGTGGACGTCCTATGCTGCGCTTTCCGCTACGTGGCCTCCATTCGAGAACTTTTTGGCCCCATCGGCCATCAGTTCTCCGCGCTATGTGCCCCGCCCATTGCCACTTCAACTTACTAATCCGCTGGGCTATGTCGGTTACTTTAGTTCTCCTACGGATCTCCTCATTTCTGATTCGATCTCGGTTTCCCTACCCCGAGCATAGCCCTCTCCATAGCTCGTTGAGTGACTTAAATTTAATAAATCTAATATATAATTCCCAGGAACTTCCGAAATCATAGAAAACTCAATTAATTATTCCTATTCTGAAACCAGGGAATCCATCTGATCCCAATAGTCGAAGACCAATCGCATTATCTTCCGTTTCGTTAAAAATTGTAGAACACATGATTAAACACCGCTTGGAGTGGTATCTTGAAAACCATAATTTTATATCGGATTCTCAGTTCGGCTTTCGAATGGATATGAGGACTATGGACAGTCTTGGAATTCTTACCACCGAAATTTATACAGCTCATCTCAAAAATGAATATCTAGTTGGGGTTTACCTGGATATTGCGCCTGCTTATGATAATGTTTTGCTTCCAGTCCTCAGGAATAAGCTTGTTCAGCTGAGGATTCCTGCCAAGCTGGCATATTTCATTTGCAATCTTCTAATGGAACGTAGAATCGTCATAAAATCCCAAGATTCGTTATCGGATCCTAGGATTGTGTGGAAGGGCTTACCTCAAGGATCTGTCCTTAGTCCCATTTTATATAATGTTTATACCCGAGATCTTGATCAAGTCGTCAAACAGTATTGTTCTATCGTTCAATACGCAGATGATCTTGCGCTCTACATCTCTTCAGTGTATCCAAATCATGCATATATTCTCCTTGTTGGCGCTTTGTCTTCCCTTGACTCTTGGATGAGTAATCATGGTCTTTCACTTTCTCCCTCAAAATCTTGTATAGTAGTATTTACTAGGCGTAGAATTACCCCTTTAGTTAACATTTTTGTGAAAAGTGAATTAATTCCCCAAGAATGTAAAGTAAAATTTCTAGGTGTCTGGTTGGAATTTAGAATGACAGGTGCATCACACTGTGAATATTTATTTTCTAAATGCAGTAAAAATATCAATATACTTAGATCTTTGTCTGGTGTTTGGTGGGGTTCCCATCCTTTCACCCAAAAAAATATTTATAATGCTATCATCCCTAGTAATTTAGATTATGGCTCTTTTCTTTTGGACCCTGGTAACAAGGGAGCTTTAGATAAGCTTTCAAAAATACAATCTAGTTGCCTACGCTTAATATTGGGAGCAATGAAATCCTCTCCTATCAATGCAATGCAGGTAGAATGTGTGGAACCTCCTCTTTATTTGCGCAGACAATTTATTTCAGACAAATTTATGTTTAAATTGTCTCAAAATTCTCAACATCCTCTCCTTGCAAAACTCAATTCTCTGTTTCATATTGTAGAAAGGAAAGGCTACAGCCTACAATTCAATATTTGATTTAACCTGTTTACTTCGTAGCTACATAAAACTCTCCCGCCTAACAGACCCTATTCTCCAATTTCTCTTCAGCCTTTTTTTTTCTTTACCTTACAATGCTTTGGCCTTCGAACCTAGAATTTTTAGAATTTGGAATTCATAAGGACACTGTAGGTGCTGATAAAATTCTTAAACAAAAGATATCTTCAGAATTCCCAAATTGGTTATTAATTTATACTGACGCCTCCAAGCTATCAAAAGGGAGTCTAGTCGGGGTTGCAGTGTGGGTTCCAGCCTCCAGGATTATTTTGAGTTATAAATGTCCTTTCGTAACTACTGTCTTTGCGGGTGAAGCTATCGCAATCTTGGAAGCCATTAATTTTGTAATATCACATAAATTAAATAAAGTCATCATCTTGTCAGACTCTAAAAGCTGTCTTCAGTCTATTGCTTCGAACTCTTTTAAAGCAAAATCTAGATTTCCAGTAATCCTCAAAATCAAAGAGTGTCTTTTTAACTGCCACCAAATTGGTCTTAATGTTGTTTTAGCCTGGATACTTGGACACTCTGGTATCTTAGGCAATGACACAGCCGACTCTTGTGCAAAACAAGCCAATAATATTGGCACTCTTGAACACTTCCAAATTATTCCTCATGATTTATGTTCAAATGTGAAGGATCGGATGATGGAAGCATGGAGTAAGGAGTGGGAAATTTACAAAAATATAAAGGGAAAATTCTATGGCGCCATTCAACCAGAAATCCCATCAAAGCCTTGGTTTTTTAAGTTTCAGTGCCTGGACAAAATCTCCTCCTCAATAATATGCCGGATGCGATTAAATCACTCCTGCACTCCAGTTCACTTAGCCAAAATTAGAATTCGTGATCATTCCCTCTGCGAATGTGGATTTGATGAAGGGGATCTAGATCATATTTTTTTAACTACCTTAATTTGCGACTTTCTTTGTATGAAATTCTACCTCCCGAAATTCCTCGTCCCACCTGCATGAAAACGCTCATTACCCTCACTTCTTCTTCATTTATAAACATTTTGGATAAATGTATCAAGATTAATGGTATCAAAATTTAAATTAACAGTAATAATAATATAATTATATTTTGTATGCTTTTTTTTGATAATAATTCTATCCTCGTATAATTCTTAAACTTCTATGTTTCTATCAATCATATTGTTATTTTTGTCGAAAATGCGTTTGTCTCTTTGTGTTGCAGATTGGAGTCATCTTGGATATTAGCTTCCACAATATTCCTTTTAATTTTTCGTTTGTTACACTTCACTCTGGCAGAATTGCGGGGTGGTATTATCGCAAAGGCCATAAAAATAAGAACTGAATTGAACTGTCAACGCAGCCTACATAATTATCAATTTTGATAACTTTAGGAGATTGCTGTATGCAGTTCAATAGCGCTACACCTTTTTTTTTTTTTTCTTGGGGAAAATCCTCTTGGATTCCCGTCTACCAAGGGTAGTCGGGATTTGCCGGATTTTTACCGGCTAAAAACCCCATGGTACGGGAGCTAGCAACGTTTGGAAAGTAAGAATTTTAGGTCAGCTGATTTTGTGATATGTCGTCCTTCTTGCACTTTCGGTTAGAGTCTGGGCTATCTGGCTGGCGGTAGCGGTTGCGTTCTTTAGTGCGCATCCTACCTGTCCAGGTAATAATCCTGGATTTTAAAAACATTTTAGAAGGCGTAATTTTTAATTTTTTGTTTTTAAATAAGTCTACCTGACATACTTTTTTTATTGCCAGACATTTTTGACAATGCTAACTATGTGCCATACGCGATTTATTTTTTATTTTTTATAAAAATTTCAAAGTATTTTATAATGTCTGTAATTTTAATATTATGTTATTTAAAGATAAGAAAAACTTAAAATAAATTTGCCAGACATTAATTCGATTGTTAAGTCTTGAATTAAAATGAAAAAGTCATGAAAAGTATTGCAGTATAATGCTAGTAGTCCGAGAGAGTCAGTTGCAGAATAAGTCGAGAATGATACAGAGAACCATTACGACAGTAAATGACTTTTCATTGTGCATATAATAAAAAAAAAAATAATAATAATAATAATAAGCCCCCCAAAATCCTACCTTACGTCCGTGTCGAACACCAGACCACGTGGGGGGCGGGCAACGTGTATAACTTAAACCTACACCACCTACCTTGACATCATCCGTGGCGCAGTTGGTTTTGACGCCGCCTGTGAAACGAGAGGCCGCGGGTTCGATCCCCGCACCGAAACAAATATTTGTGTGATCCACAGGTATTTGTTTCGGGTCTGGGTGTTTGTGAGATCGAAAAGTCTCTCGTAGCTTCTGATACCCACGACACAAGACTCGATCTTAGTGTGGGGTCAGGACTATGTATGTGACTGTTGGGTGTATTTATTTATTTATTTATTTAAACAAGGCAAAGGTAACCCATTAATATGGAGACTCGTAAAAGAAATGTACGTATAGGGTCGCTACCCGAGGGTGATCGTCGGGGCACGTCTGTAGCTGGCGACGGGCGTGACAGCATGCTAGCCAGTGACTCCCGGCTGGACGGCTGGGCGGGAGTCGGGGACGCGGGGGGTAGGGGAATGTCCTCAAGGACTACAGCCGATATTGTAGATGTACAAGATAGTAGGAGTAGCTGTGATGGTGCAGCTACACCACCCGAGAGTGTTTCGCAGGAGGCTCAAGCTATTCAACCTACGACCACCAAGGCTGGTAAGCCAAGAGTGCGCATGAAATGGAGTGATGATATTAATGTTTTTATCATGCACACATACTTTTATGTTACCAACTTAGAAACAGATAAAACCATGTACTGCAAGAAACTACACGATCAGTTTATTTTAAAATATCCACAGTTAAATGTATCCGCTCAAACAATCGCAGATCAAAGAAGAGTCATTATTCGTAATAAACTATTGTCTGACGAAGTCATAAACAGAATAAAAAAGGAAGTATCGGAAAAACTAAAAGAAGAAATGAGAGACAACCAGCCCCAACTAATAGTTAACAATTGTACTTCTGAGTCATTAATATCTTCTAATGTTGATAGCACCGAACCCATAAACACCGATACGGAAAATATTGGATCAGGCCAAATCCTGAAAAATAATATGTTAACCGCGCAGGGGTCCACTCATGCGTCAACACAAACAACCACACTACCTAGCATAAACTCAATAACACAACAAATAGAACAAGATCAAATCACTGATGATGCTAATACTTTCATGACTTTTTCATTTTAATTGAAGACTTAACAATCGAATTAATGTCTGGCAAATTTATTTTAAGTTTTTCTTATCTTTAAATAACATAATATTAAAATTACAGACATTATAAAATATTTTAAAATTTTTATAAAAAATAAAAAATAAATCGCGTATGGCACATACTTAGCATTGTCAAAAATGTCTGGCAATAAAAAAAGTATGTCAGGTAGACTTATTTAAAAACAAAAAATTAAAAATTACGCCTTCTAAAATGTTTTTAAAATCCAGGATTATTACCTGGACAGGTAGGATGCGCACTAAAGAACGCAACCGCTACCGCCAGCCAGATAGCCCAGATTCTAACCGAAAGTGCAAGAAAGACAACATATCACAAAATCAGCTGACCTAAAATTCTTTCTCGAAAACGTTGCTAGCTCCTATACTACCATGTTGGTCTTCATCTGCACTCTGGAGGTACTTCGGGATCTCAATACGAACACACCAAAGCACCTCCAGTGCGTAGCTTATAAGCTTCTACATAAGGGAGCCAATGTTACTCCCTCATAAACAGACCGATTAAAACACGCCTTAGCGTCTACGTCTCCGAGCGGGGTCGGCCCTCTCCCGATCCCGCTCCGCAGCCTCCTTCTTGAGCATAACAGCTTCACAGAAAGAGGCCAAGGCTTTCCAATTTGTTTCCCCTACCAGCATTGCCCGTATGACTGCTGGAAGGGAGAGATTGGCTCCGATCTGATTAACCAGGACTTGCCGTTCCACTTGCCACGCAGGACACTGCGTGAGCGTGTGTGTAGCGGAGTCCTGGTCTCCACTACTACAGTGGTGACAAATCGCCGTAATCTCGCGACCTATCTTATTCAGATAATCACCGAAGCATCCATGCCCGGTGATTATCTGAGTAAGTCTGTAGGTGAGTCGTCCGTCTTTCCGTTGCATCCAGGCCTCGAAGACCGGGAGGATTGCTTCACCAACGCGTTTGTGCACGCTAGGCTCTTCACAGAGCCTCGACCGCCACACCGCGAAAGCGTTTAATCTTTCCTGCCGTCTTATTGACACCTCGAGCGCCATTGTTGTTGGTGGATATTCACCTGACTGGCGGACCGTGCGTGTTCGAGCGTAAGCCTTGGCATCCATGTCCGCCAATATATCTAACGGAAGAAATCGTGCCAAGACAGTTGCCGCCTCAAAGGATATTGTACGGTATCCCCGTGCGATCCTGATGGCCATCCTGCGCTGTAGTCGATATAACTTGGTCCTGCAACGACGGATGCAGAGTCTTTTCGACCAAACAGGAGCCCCATAAAGAGCCATGGATCGCACGACTCCCGCATAGAGGCGGCGAATCTCCTCTCGTGGTCCTCCAAGATTAAGAAGAAGTCTGTGCATGGCACCCGCTACCCTCTCAACTCGGACAGCAAGGCGCTCGAAGTGCTCTTCGAAGCCCCAACGACCGTCCAGCGTGAGACCTAAGTACCTCATGTACCGACCTACTGGAACTTCCGACTTACCTACTCGGAGTACTGAGTTGGGTGGTTCCCTTCCACGCGATAATTTATGGAACCATAATGCCTCGGTTCAATAGCGCTACACCTAACTTATGAAATATTTGGTGCAAAATATTCGATGGTTCAAATACTGTCTACATTTCAAAGTTTAGCTGAGACGTATATACCTACAATACTAGGTTTTAAAATTAGGTATTTACATAGAAGTACAGAACCCTAGTACGAGTAAAAAGTACTTGCAAGTATGAAAGTATTGCCATACGTCGCGGGAAGAGCTTGGAACACTACACATAAAAATACTTGCATAACAAAAGCAAATTATAGGGTACGGTAGGCACATCACATTAGATACTAAAGAATTAAGAAACACCCCGATAAACTACATATAAAAATATATTTTGTTTATACAATTATTATGAATTATTATTTAAAAAAATCGATTGAGTAGATCACCATCGGTTAATGCGATCAACACCTAATTACTATGTCACATCACTAAGGAACCAAGTGAAGCCATCATCCTTCCCTCCATTTTGCTTGTTTGCCTGTTAATAAATTGTAAGAAACTGCATAATTGTGTATTTTCCAAAATTCAATATGCGAAAAATATCAAAGAATCGCACAGATGATGATGTAATATCATCCACAAATGGTTCATTATTGAATGAAGAGCAAACTGATAATGAACGCAATACGGACTCGAACGAGAAGGAGCAGGATTCGGTCAGCAACGATAGTGCCGACCAAAACAACGACGAAGCTTCCGATGTTTCGAAAGGAACTAAAAGGGGGAGACCACCCAAAGGCAAATCTAAGAAGCGCAAGTCTGCCAAGGAAAAAAGTGTCGTAGAAGAAGAGTACGAGGTTTGTTTTATCTAGGTTGTGCGATTTGCCTCCAAAATTTTTCAGAAGTAATTTATTGAAAGTTTTATTAAACGTGGTAATTAATTGTTGTGATAAGGTGATGGAATGTGTTGTTAAACTGTTGAATTCTATAACACACGCTGTCACTGTGGGAGGAATAAATAAGTTCGTAAGGCGTATTATTATAGTGGATCACATAAATTACATTCTGAACCCTGTTTCCAAAGGTGGCAATCGTACCACTATACTCATAAGTATCAGGTTTGTGTATGTATGAGTTATTTCAATCAAATACATTTGTGTATTTTATTTGATATATTGAGACATCCTGTGGCGCAGTTGGTAAGAACACCAGCTGTAGAAAGAAAGGTCGCGATTTTAATGTATGCATTAAAGCAAGTGTTTGTGAGACCCACAAGTATTTGTTTTGGTCCTGGGTGTTGACCAGTCTCTTATATTATGATCTATACCCATGACACTACTTGAATGTGGGGTCAAAACTATGGGTGTGTCTGGCATTTGGTGATATTACTACTCTATTTAAAATCCTAAAAATATTGTAATAATTATGGTACAATATATAAGCATGTAATTGTCAGAAATAGTAATACTTTTCATTTTAGGTGGAGAAAATAGTTGATTCAAAGAAGATAAAAGGGAAATTGCACTATTTAATCCGCTGGAAGGGATATTCAGCAGATAGTGACACTTGGGAGCCTGAAAATACATTATCTTGTCCTGATCTCATTAGTAAATTCAATGAAGAGGTAAATAAAATAAGTCTCTTTAGTACACAGTTATGAAGTAACAACCTGCCCTGGTAGCATGTGTTGCTATTTTGTATATATGTATTTAATATGAATTTGTTAACAACAAGAAACATACACTCTTTTTCTCTATAATTCACCTGCTAAGTCTAGTGCACAGTTCACACCCAATATAGACCTATTGGATATTAACTATGCTATCCTGGGTTTTTTCCCAGGTGGGGAAACACAGATTGTGTGAGATTTAATTATTTTTTACTGATTAATTCATAGGTGTTCGTTCATTTCCAATAATGTTACAGGTTTTAATTTATCTATGCATCCATTATAGTGCTGATACACAATAAGTTGCCTCATACAATAATAAATTTGGATTATCTGTGCAAAACTTTCAAATGTTTAGACTTCCCAAAATGTGTACATATTTTTATTTATTTGCTGGTGATTGCAGAAAGAAAACTCCAAAAACAAAGAGGCTAAGCCAGCTAAAAAAGCCCTTAAAAGGAAAGCTAAAAAAGGTAAAGACACCAAATCTCCGAGCAAAAGACCTAAAACTCAATGGGATGGAAAAAATGATGAAACTGCTGAGTATGAGGTCAGTAAATATTGCCTAAGTATAATTGATTGTGAGGCTCAATAAATAAAAAAAAAGTCTTTTCTGTAATGCAACATTCAGATCTTCATAGTGTTTTTTAATTGTTTTGGAAACTTAATGAAAATTGAGAAATCCCGTATTTTACCATAAGTGGCAAAAAACCTAATCACAATAAATCTCTATAGTAAAGCATTAACCATGATTGATTAATCTAATAGATTCTGATTAATCTATTAATTTTTTCTTTTTAATATTTCATTTTTTTTATCTGTCAAAAATATGTGAATTGATAACTTATAACATGGAACAAATCATTTTAGGTTGAGCGCATAATGGAAGTCCACCATAAGAAAAATGGTAAAAGAGAATTTCTCATACATTGGAAAGGATGGTCCAGCAAGTTTGATTCATGGGAACCAGAGAGTAACTTAAACTGCCCAGAACTGATCAAAAAGTTTATGGATAAGGTTACTGTCCTGATAAATTTGAAATTTGAGTATATCAGTTGTTAAAGATATAATTAACTGAACTATGTATCACTTAGGTATCCAGCGCGCGCTCACTTGATTCTCGAAATTTAAGAGTTGCACCGGAGGCTACTAATAGATTTACACTACAGGACCCGACAACAGGTCGGCGACTAAGCAAAAGACGTGGACAACGTCAAAGGTATGCAATTTGTCTATTGATGCTACAATATTGAATCTGTAAAGGTAATGATTTATCAACTTGTGCCTTTGTTTTTTCAGAGTGCGTTATGACAATGCAGAGTGAAGGATTTTTATCATGATGTATACCAAAAGTTTCCTGCATGAGAATAATGTGTAGTGTTGGCACATTGGTAACACCTATATATGTAAGGAGTTTGATGTTGAATGCTTACAGACTGTATTTTAATGGATCTATGTATGTATGTAGTACATATTTTGAAAACATTTATTATTTTTTCTTAGAGTGAGTTGTTTATACTATTTGAGTGCTTTTAACAACTACAGAAGAACAGTTAACTCTAATATTATATATTTTCATTTAATTTTAGTATACACAGTACACTTGTAGTATACTACAAAGTATCAGCTGCAATAATAAATTTTGAGACAAATTTTACTTTGTGCAATATATCAAAAACATAAAATGACAAACAAGCACAATTAAATTCTGTTGAGAATTTGCAATTATTCACTTTACATTTAAAACTTTAAATAAATCATTTTAACAAAGGTGACCAAATAATGAACACTGTATTTTAAATTACAAATAAAAATTCTTCTTGAATAAATATATCATACATGTATAGAAGAGATCAAGCGTAAAACACAAGCAAGGGCTTATCCTTTAGCACAAATTTTAACATCTTTACATAAAAACAATCAGATATTTATTTCCAAGATTTGCTCCTAAGGCATTTTAAAGAGTAACAATAATAATTATTGTCAGCTAATTTTAGCAGGGTCTTCAAAATTATCATTTACATTTAGATGTTGCTTTAATAAGATCTATATATACATATAGATCACAATAAACCTATAAATTTTTTTTCAATGCATTTGTAAAATGAAAATATTTAATTTTGGTTAATTAGGTGTTTTCACTAGAAAATTACTTACTGTTCGTCGCATTTTATTACATTATGCTGAAATATAATAAATAATGACTAAAATAAAAAACAAAAAACAATTTGAGTGCTGTTTCATCTCATGTAGTACAGCAAATACATTATTAACATATGCACAAGTGGGGAATGTTTATTCCCAAAGTCATTTTAACAGTTACAGCAAAACAATATAAATATATAGTCTTATGTGACGAATAAAGCTGAACTGGTGAATAATGTGGAGAAGTAAACTGGTAGAAATGTTATAAAAATGAAATTGCCTGCCGGCTGCAGAAAAGCTATTGTAATGGAATAGCAAAGCAATACTGTTAGCATCACATGATGCTGATATAATAGAATACACATATTCTATTCTACACTGTTTGTATCAAAGCATATTCAGTGTATTTGTTATCTAGACATTGATGTTCATAATATGAACATATTATAGGGAATGTTACGTAAATAATACGAGATACCTATATAAGCAGTTAAATTAATGTTAGTTATATTAATTGCACTGATCTTGTATTGCGTTATTAGGGATTTTCTTTGCAGACATTCAGAGAATTATTATTTTGGTACATTATATAGAGACTTTTTTATTTTCTTTATGTTATAAATAATAGATATAGTCTATTTTCAAATTAAATAATGTAGACTTATACGAAGTAGTCATATAAGTTACATAATAATGCCTGATATATTGTGCTCCTTTATACATCTTTCCTATGGAACTAATTCCATGATTTAGGTGGTGTCGTTATTATTTCAAGATTTATGTATTGTGTGGATAGTATAAGATATAGATAATAAGATGTCCTAACCATAAAAAAAATAAAAATCTAAGGATGCATTTTGCGTATTTTTCTCAATAATATTACATCTAATGGAATTTAAATAATCATTATGATTGAATAACGGCTTGACGAGAATTTTTCAAGTTGTAGTGGATGGAAGGGCGCGCCTGGAGATAAAATATGATCTCCGCAAAGGGCAAGTGTAATATGCTTAACCAGTAGACATGCATTCAATCATGTGAGAACGTGAAAAGGGTGTGTCTGGATAGCTGGTGGCAGTCAGTTTCTGCCTAATTGGGATGATAGCGTGATTGCGTGTATGCTTGAATACACAATTATTGTAACTTTATGTATATTACACTCTAACACACAAAATTAATAAACAATCCCAATCCCTATCTAAGGATCGATCCGGAAAATAGACCAATCAGAACACATCAAATGTGAGCGTGTCGGCAATACCTTGAGCCCATTGGTTTATTTTCACGATCGATCTTTAGATAGAAACGAAGATCGTTTATTAATCATGGTCATTAATCGGTATCAACTACGGGCTGTAGAAAAATACAAGTTTTTTTAAAATAATAAAGCCACATTTAACAGTTCTGTGAAGTCGGCACACGTTTCGCCGCTGAGCAAACATATCATAACAAATATAGCTTTGGATATAGCTCATACATGTGACTCATTAACACCAGCTCATATACTCCCTACTGCATGGCACGGGCCTCCTCAACAATCGGGGGATCGATTGAGAAGGGTTATTTCATGGTCCACCAAGCTGACCTAGTGCGGGTTGGTGGAATTCCCATACCACAGAAATTATCGAAAATCGCTATGATATGTTGGTTTTCTCGCGATTATGTTCTTCAATGTTAACCTCTTTTACATATTAGTGTGCGGTGCCGATTCCGTGCAAGTGAAGGATATTGACAGATATAAGGTATTATTATAACACTGCATCATCAATTGGTATCAAAGGATTATCAATCAGTAGCGCACTTTAAATTGGGACTAAAAAAGTAAAATCTTGGAGATTTAACCAATTATAGATATATTTACACAATATGGCTTTAGGCTCTCTCCCTATCACATTGTGGGAACATACTAAGCGAAATGTGGGTATCCTGGAAGCAGCTCTGCCTACCTCCCTTCTGGGAAAAAGGTGTGAGTTTATGTGTGTATGTATAGATTGTACTGGTTCTGGTTAAACCCGAAGAATCTTTATCATAGGAAGAGTTTGTAATTATCAACTTCTGCACATAATAATCATATTCGATACTACAGCGAACACATCTTGAACATCAGTCTGTGTCCGATTCGGATGGCTCTTGAACAACTTAAAAACAAAAGGCGCCAGGCGAGGACGGAATTACAGCAAAGCTTCTGAAAGCGGGCCGAACGCCGATACTGGAAGTTCTACGGATGCTATTTAATTCCGTTCTGCTCGAGGGCACAACGCCAGAGGCATGGGTCAGGAGTGATGTGGTACTGTTCTTCAGAAAGGGTGATAAGGGGCCGTTCAAGTATTACGTAAGCACTATGGGGGGTGGGGGGTCTTTGTTTTGCTTATTTTGGATGACATGGGGGGTAGGGGAGTCTAGATGATGATTACGTCATCGGTAGTTATTTCCTTTTTTACACGAATGGCAGCCCTCACATTGTCTATGCTTGAAAACGAAACGCATTTTCGGGGATTCCCGCAAATATACACACAACGTTTAGGCACTCGCTTTAGAATCGATTCGGGGAATTACCGCGCGCTGTTCACTTGTCTAAATTTCTTCTGTCAGTGTATTGTAAGCACAGCAAAGCAACTCAACATTTGTGTTAAAGTGCTTCACTCAAAGATTTCCTGCAAATGCCCTACGATTATTTTTGTCCGACGGTAAAATTGAGGCTATCAAGTCGAACATGCAAAACGTGTGGTCTTTATCATGCTTGCGTCAAGTCACTAAATCGTCACATCGAGAAGATCCATAAAAAAGTAAACACGCACACTGATAGGAAAGTTAGACCTGTAAGAGTCGCTGCTGGTCGTGCTAATGAACTGATGTGCATTATTCAAAATTTAGAGCACCATGATGTTGAATGGCTCGATGAGAACGACGTAGACATTCCAAAATCGGATGAAAGTGAGCAGAGTCACAACACTGAGCAGCAATCCAAGCAATCCAATGTCATCGAAAACTTAGAATCATGGATTCGGGTTTCATGGACTGAAGACTGTTAATTTGAATTTAATATGTGTACCAAAAATTTAAAATAAGTTTGTTATGTTCGTAAGATTATAATATTTTTGTCCCTTATTCTATGTTGAATACTGCATCAGTAAAATCTTATCTCTATTATAAATCTGTTTTCTTATTTTTAAAATTATAATTATAATATAAAAAAATTCATTTTTAAATGAAAAATGTTTACGTAAGCATGGGGGTAGGTGGTAAAAGCTTTGCTTACTTTTGCTGACAAGGGGGATGGGGGGGTAAATAATTGTAATAAATCTGCTTACGTAATATTTGAACGGCCCCTAACACCTTATTGAAGCATTACATTCGATAGAGACTTGGGCTGCACTACAGTCTCTCCAGCAGTGCCACATTGACTATCGGTACGTTGAAGTGCTTTTACAATAACGCCACTATGTTGGTCCGAGTACAAAATCAGAGTACGAAGGCTCTTCCTAATTCCACTACAGAGAGGTGTGAGACAGGGAGATATAATATCTTCGAAACTGTTCACTGCTTCGTTAGAAAAGGCCTTCAAGCTCATGAATTTGAAAATACTTGGCATCAACATTAATGGCGAGTATATCATTCACTTTCAATTCGCCAACGCCTTATGTTTGACGACCTCAGTAGATTTTTTCAACAGGTGGGCTTAAAAATGAACATGTACTGCGTCAATCGTCGAATTCAACTCGGATGGGCAGTGTTCGGAAAACTACATAACGTCTTCTCGTCCAAAATTCCTCAGTGCCTAAAGGTGAAAATCTTTAATTATTGTGTGTTACCAGTGATGACATTCGGCACCGAAACGTGGCCTCTTATTATGAGCCTCATACGACGGCTCAGGGTCACTCAACGCGGTATGCAGAGGGATATGCTCGGTAGTTCCCTACAAGATGGAATCAAGAGTGAGAAGATCCGTAAGAGAACCTTACCATACTAATTGCAGCTGACAACCTCCATTAACACATAGGTTTTTATCTCGAAAAATGGTTCTCGTGGGATGAACAAGGAATGCAAATACACTGGGTGATATTGACCTAAGGTATTTAATTAAAACCGCATGTTCCTAACAACCCTAGGTAATATAGTACCAAGATTTAAAAAAATTGCCTGGTAGTTTTGTCAAAAATCGCGCTTTTTAGTTGTCACGGCTTTTAATCAACCTATAAAAGTAAGAGGCCTTTTATCGGGTAAGTTACTCAACTGAACCGAAGTTCAACTGAGCGATAAAAATTCTCGTATCGTATAAGGAGTGGCGTAAAATCGTGAATACTATTATACATTCACGATTTATGAATAAAAGATTTTCTCGGATTTTTTAAAATTTTGTACTATATCACCCGGGGTGGTAAGAAACATGTGAGTATTATGTCAATACCACACTATATTTATTACTCTTTTAAAATCAAAGGGATGGGATGGGACAGGACGGCCAGATTGAAGGTCTCGAGTCATGGGACGGAATGAGACGGGACGGGAAGAGCAGTAAAGATAACGACAGTCACATTGTGTCTTAATATAAATAAAACAGTACCAAAATAATATGTTGCTGATGTGGACGGGACTCAAAAAATATCTGCTTCCGGGCTTAAGCCAGGCCGGGCCTATAGTGATAGATAAAACGAATTCAATGCGATAATTATTTCTCCCAGTTAAATAAAAACCCATTTTTTTTTAAAACAATCTATTCTTCATGGATTTTTTTGGACGTCATGATCAGTGATGCAAGTCACACATTCCCTTCGAGGTCCGGTCTCGGAGGTGCCGTCAGCGAGAGGTCGAAGTGTGCCGGCGACGTGAGGTCGGGCGTGGCGGCGGGCGAGGGTGCGGTGCGCGACGCGCGGGGAAGCGGCGCCTCCGCGTCGGGCGCCCGGTGGCCGCAGCGGGCGCAGCGCGGTTCGCGCGGGCAGTGCACGTGCGCCGCGCCGCCGCAGTGCGCCGTCAGCACGGAGTCGGCGCTCGCCAGCGCGCAGCCGCACGCAATGCAGCGCCCGCGCACCGCCAGTCCCTTGCCGGCCGCCACCAACGCCCGCGCCAACGCTTCGTGCGCCTCCCGCCCGGCGATCCGCGCTGCGCATTTCCATCCTCCGTGTCTGCTCGCCGCGCACGCGAGTATCGCGAGAGCCACTTCTGGGGTTTCGCACGTCCTGCCGAGCGTTTCGTCCACCGGCAAGTAGGCTATGGCTTCCAACAAGAGCGCGGGCGGCGTGCCGGTCGAGCTGCGCAACAGTCGGGTCCACATGTCGGCGGCGAGGGCGGGCGGCACGGTGGGCGCGACGCGCGCGCACAGCTCGGCGGCGAGGGTGCGGAGGTGGGCGGCGGCGTGCTGATCGGCGGTGGCCAGGTGCAGCAGCGCGTCAAGTGCTCCGCTCGCGTCTCCGGCCGCTTCTAGGCAAATGGGTTCAGCGTCTCGCGGGCCGAATTCTCGTACGATAGCTAGAGCCTCTTCAGGCCTCAAGATACCCGGGTTCTCTCTGAGAAATTTTTGCACTTGGTTCGGATGTAGTATGCATAAATTTCGCAAGTGGGCTGCGGCCGTGTCACCGCGAAGCTTGCCCATATCTCTTAGTGCGTCCCCGAATTTGACTGCCGACTCGTTCGCTAGTGAACTCAAGATAGAGGCGAATGAATCTGTAAAATGCTTGCTCAGCAGAACGGCCACCGCCTTCGGTCTGAAGTCGATGAGCCGTGCGAGGTACGGTTGAATATAGTTGATCTGGCTTTCCTCGGTCTCAATGCGTCCTCTTAGGTATTCAAAAAGTTCATCAATGTCGTTATTTGAAGGTGAATCTATATTAAAAAAGTATTTTAAAGTGTCATCATGTTGGTTGCGCAGGGCATTAATTCGCCAAGTGACGCGTGGCCGGTCCACAGCGGATATGCTTTGGGCATTGAATTCGCTCCTAGAACGAGTCAAGAGAGTTATCCATGCGCGGTCCGCGCGCTCCCCGGGCGTTTCAGCGGCTAGTTCCTGTAGATCCTTGATGACTTCTTGATCCGAAGGCAATGAACCCGCATTTATTTGTCCTGATATGAATTCCAGAACTTCTGTGCGATGTGAAGCATCCTAAAATAACCAAACAAAGTAATCGTATTACATTAAGATTAATTCTTTGTCAAGATTGATAACTAAACTGTTTTAATCAGCAGTATAAAACCTACCTACAATAATTCATGGGTGGGTCGGTTTTCATAGTTTAACATTTGTTTCCAATGACTATACGACGAGCACAAACACATGCATTGTAGATACCTATATTGTGTATAATATTATTACGTGAAGGCAATTCTTTGTACGCATTTTTACGAAATTGCGCGTGCGGAGGCATGCAATAATGCATGAAATTTGGCACAGTTGAAGATTATATGGCGAAGAAGTGCAGAAACCTGATATTTAATTAGAATGTGTGCTACAAATTCAATAAATTAAACAGTTCAAGCACGAGGCGACCAAAAGAAGTTCAAGCTTGATGGATTAACCAACGTAAAATGATCTGTTTGCATTGACGGGTGACGTAATAGTACGAAATTCAAAAAATGAAGACATTGATTATGTGATATCTAGATGCGGTATATTTCTTATAAAGACCATAACCCGAGTTGCTGGCAACACTTCAATATGATGTATGCTCAATCGAAGCATTGTAATTACCATTTTTCGTTCTAACGACATTGTATTTTTAAGGTGATAGGTACTGTTTAGGTGCGCTGAACAAATTCCAATTAAGCATCAGTGTTGTTTTCAACAGCCAAAAATGAAAAATATTTTTTGGTACTTTGTTTAAGCCTATCGCCATATCGGGCACAAATTCCAGACTCCGGGCTGATAATTAATAGAAATATCCACTATCATTTTGCCCGACCCGGGATTCGGACCCGAGACCTCAGCGTTATAGTCGTTCCGTTGTACAGCTGCGCCAAAGAATACTTTAAAACTGATAGTCTTAAAGTATTTTTCATTATTAGCCAGCAGTATTAAAATATATTAACTATTAAAATATAATGGCTATCGAAAGTGTATAAGATGTAAGTATAATATAAAAAGTTATTTCACATGCAACGAAATTAAATATTCTTAAAAATATAAACGAATAGCCGCAACGGCCGGTCGTGACTTATGATTCTTATTCATGGGATGGACAAATTGGTCGGCCAAACATAGCACACGCGCTTATATGACGGTAATGTGCAATTTTGCGTGCTGTGTTCCATTCTAAGATAATTGACTTTTCATAGGCGCGTTCTTAAGCGAGCTTGTCGTCAACAAATTCCCCTATAGGGCAACTTAAACGTGATTTCTCAGTCCGAAATACTGAAGGTAGACTATCTAACCTGAGCATTACAAACCTGGGTTTTCAGCTCACAACTACATGCCGCTGCTAGTCCAATATAGGAACTATACCGGGTGTGTGCATACTGCGACCGGAAATGAAGCCAGGTGGTATTTATAGTACAATGTAACTAAACATAAAAAAAAAAAAGGTTTTTGTTTCTCAATTTCATCGTGTTTGAATGGTAAATACATCGTCTTTACTAAGATTAAGTACAAAAAAGTAGTTTTTTTAATGCGAATTTTCAGTTGCAATGTGTCTTCGTTTACGATCGCAGTCTGGATACACCCAGTATAAGGAATAATGAAAATGAACTTACAGGCAAATCTCGAGCAAAGGATAGCAGAGCTCGTGCTACACGCAATCGGTTCTGCTTGCCCAAAGGCCCCACGAACGGAGGCTCCCGGGAGCTCTGCTCCAGCAGACGCATCGCCGCGCTGGCGTCGTGCTCCACCATCACCCGTAACGGAGACCGGCCTTCGCTGCCTCTCTATAACACATTCATATTTTTCTTTACACTAAAACTACATCGCTATAACGAACTTAATCGTAAGATATTATTATTATACTAGCCTAAAAATCCCACTTCTGGGCTACAACCGCCCGTTAGTTCTTCCCTATATCTCTATTAAGATAAATTTTATTCTTTATTAATATTATTTTTAAATGCTTTCGGCGTCTCCCTCTTCGCTTATACCCGTCTGGCTCCATTCGCAATTTGGTGATCAGTCCATATAACTATGGAAAGTGAAAAAGATTTTGGAAGTTGTAGAGCCCGCTGTTGTCAAATCGGAAACCGCCGTGAAGCGTTACCTTCGCAGTCGCGTTTCCGATTGAGATTGCCGAATGCTCCTTTCCTCATCCTATCCTTTCCGAGGCCGCGGCTTCAATCCCCGCACCGAAACAAATATTTGTGTGATCCACAGGTATTTGTTTCGGGTCTGGGTGTTTGTGAGACCGAAAGTCTCTCGTAGTTTCTGATACCCACAATACAAGATTCGATCTTAGTGTTGGGTCAGAGCTGTGTATGTGACCGTTGGGTGTATTTATTTATTTATTTATAGAGTAACTACTGGACATAATGAGACTTAATATCTTATGTCTCAGGATGGCGAGCGCAGTGGAATGCCAAGCATTGCTTTGTCATTCATGGTGTTGTATGGTTTTGCTACAGTCCATAATCGGTCATATCGTTAACGATCAGGCAAATCGCCACTCATCACAGTAAAAAAATACACCCACCACTGCTACTCCTGTAAACAGTGGCACGCATTTGAATGTCACCGAGCATGTTAGCGAGTCTTCTGGAATGTCCAATTTGTCTATAACCCGCGATGACATCTAATCTAAAACTAATATTATGAAAAGAAAATATTTCATTGCTGATTTGAAAAATTCTTTCACCATTAGAATATCCCTACATTATCCCTGACGAACATAGGCGATAGAAAATAAAAAAAATAGTGTATCTACACCAGGGCGGAGCTGGGCCGGGCCGCTAGTCAATCATAAAGTTAAGTTATATGAAAATATATTTGTCCACAAATATAAATAATTCATGACGTATATTATGTGCGGCACCTGGTCGTCGGCGAGCAGCGCGCGCAGTGCGTCGTGCCTGGCCGAGGGCTGCGCGTGCTCGGGCAGCGCGCGCCCCGCCGCCCCGCGCCCCGCCAGCGCGTCCGCCGCCGCCACCACCAGCGCCGCGCCCGCGCATGCGCACCGCTCCCCGCGCCACGCGCCGCATGTCCCCACCGCCGTGTGCGCGCATAGCTCCTGCATCGCGCCCGCACTGCCACCTGCCCGCGCAACATTACAACCTTAGAGTATTTATAAGGGAAAGCTGGTACTTCAAAACGTAGATAAAAATGGTGGTTCCGGGCCACCTGTTTCTGTCTTCCCATCGGCTGACATTTGACAGGTTGTCCAACATGCACAAGTTATTCGTTAAAGAAAATTTAAAAAAAATGTTTAGTGCTATTGACTTCCACACAAACTCATTTTATTTATTTATTTATATTCTTTATTGTACACAAAAATGTAACAACAGATATATATAGACAACAAAACAACAAAGTACAAATGGCGGTCTTATCGCACTAAGGCAATCTCTACCAGACAACCATTGGATGGATTTATGAGAGGGAGAAAGAAAGGGCAGTGTATGATAAAGGCAATAAAAGCTCAAATAAATAATACTATTTATACATAAATATACAAAAACTACATAATTAATGTATATAGACATACATAAATACATTTATATGTAAATAAACATACATTTATAAATATATTACCAATATATTTAAATAAAGGAAATAATATTAATCAGTAAATCTGTTTAAGAAGAAAGGTAGTGCTCTTTTACTAGCTTCTTAAAAGATGACAGAGTTTGAGCCTGCCTCACCACAACGGGTAGTGCATTCCACAAGCGAACAGCTACGACACCGAAAGATTTGTCAATAAATGTTGTAGTGTGGGTGGGCATTCTCAACTTTAAGTTCTCGGACGACCTCAATTTTAGACGGTTAATAACTAAATATACTGTCGTTTACCAAAGGAATTTATTGCAATTTGTTGTTAAATAATTAGTTTATTTTTTCCCTATATAGAAATGCTAAGTAGGTACCAACATTACGAACAAAAAAATATCTACGTTTTTAAACATGCAAATGTAGCGCTCCCTTTATATTATAAATACTTTTAGTAATTAATGCCTCAGTACCGCAGTTAGTAACACACAGGCTGTAGGGTCGATCCACACTTCGAGACAACTGCTTGTGTGGTCCACAAAAATTGTTTCGGGTCTGGGTATTTATGAGACCGAATAGTTACGTAGTTTTTGTTAACTTACAACCCAAGACTTGTATCTATGTGTGGGGTCATATCTATTGGACTGTTGGGTGTATTCTAATGATATATTATCTTACCTAATGTAGCAGCAATAGCTCCGACGCCTCGCCACAATCCTTTCTCTCTTGTGAATACGCTTGCACGGTGAGGGTCAATGGAAGTCAACGGTAGAGAAGCGAGGACTCTTTCTACCAACGTTGGTTCAAACTCTGCCAAACGTTCAATCAACGCCTGCAAGATAGATAATAATATGGGTAGCAATTTACTAGATAAATCGTCTAGGAAATAAATGTTATTTTTTGTAAGTTTATTGCTACCTGTGTTGAATCTGGCGAAGGAAGAGCATTGTCCAACTCACCACGAACTGCGGCGTCGCCCAGTGCTTCAACGAAAGCTTTTTCATTAGAACATTGATCCCACAAAGTACCCCACAATTCTTCCCTAGAATACAATGAAATAATGTAAGACCAATAAAGGATGCAAGAATTTGTTGGATGCTGGCCGATGTGGAAAGTATTGGGGACGGCCTATGTTTTGTAGTGGACTTCGTGTGGTTCGGTGGGATTGACCGTCGCCTGCCGGTGCCTTAATTTACTACTTATATGGCCACGGCATATACCTGTAATATTAAATAAAATATTCATGGCACTATTTCACAAGTGTGAAATAACTTACTTGAGGTTATATTTTAGACACATTTTGACGGTTTGGTCTGCTACTTGTTTATTGTTCAGCACATGTGGCCTCTCCGATATATTTATTAGAAACAAGTTTGCAAGTTCAGTTGCCTCTGGGCCTTGTGTAGAACAGAGTAGCCTCAAGGCTTGGAGATATCTGCCGCAAGACAAGAGAGCCTGAGCTCTGGTGAGTAGGTCCCGAGGGCGCACGCGGACTATTCCTCGTCGGCCGAGAAGGAACAGCACCCCGTCTGTTACGCAAGCACCACCCAGGGCACTTACTCCGGCTGTACACATAGCTCTTGATACGCGACCGTCGGTCCAGTGCCCCTGTATACAATCACACAAAGATTAGGTAATAGCGGGGAAATAATGGAAACAGTATGGATTTTATTTGGTTTGGATAGTGGATGAGAGATAGTATACTATAATCGAGAGTACGACTGAGAGGGGTTAGGCCAGTTAGTTCATCAAGCTGGCCTAATGTGGGTTGGCGGACTTTACATGCCATAGACATTTTTACAAATCGCTATGGGATGCAGCTTTCCTCACGATGTTTTCCTTCACCGTTATAGTGCGTGGTGATTGACTATATTCACACATGACTCCGAAAAGTCAGAGGTGTAATCTGAGTTTTGAGCCCGCGACCTCCGTGAACATGTTGGCAGTCGTGTCTGGTCCGTTTACCAACAGGCCACCAAGCACTTCATTATATACGCATCATATAACTAATGAAACATACCTAATTAATGTCGTTTATGCTGATCAAATTTGTGTAAATATTTACCTTGAAAAACGCCGAAGCATACACTAGTTCTATATGGGAAAGATCCAGTGGTTTATCGTAGTCTTCTCCCCAGAGGCGCAAATTCTCATCCGCATCAAATATAGCAAGATTGCCTCCAAGCCAGCCCAACCACAATGGCGTATATTTTATTTCGACCCTTTGTACAGGTTTCAGAGTTATAGTAGATCCAGTAATACTCAATGCTAGCCATTGCAATGTTTTGGCTCGCGCACACACAAGTAGGCGATCGTCTGACTCCGCCCATTCTAGGGCCGGAAGGGTATCAGGTGGACCAGAAAGTTTCATTCCGGCGGCTCTGCCACCAGCCACTATAATAACTCGTGAAAGTGTTGCTAATGCTAATATACGGGCGTCACGTGCCGCCATAGCCACTACTTCACCTCGGGCACCAGAAAATAAACACGAAGTGCGAGCAGAGCGAACTCCTAGAGGTCGAGAAAATTTTATTAACCATACTGAACCCCCTGTGTCCAGAGCGAGGCCGGATGTACCTGCCCATGTTGCCCTCAAAGTGCCCCATATTTCACCACCCAGTGTGACCCGCCGCAAAATTGTTCCTTTAACACTTTCATATTGACAAATGAGACCTCTTGCATATCCTGTTAGAAGCCTTGTGCTATCTTTGTTGTATGCTAAGCATGATACAGCACCTCTATCAGTATTTGTATCACAAACCCATCTTAGAATTTGGTCAGAGAATGATAAAAGGTGACCATGTGCTGTTCCTACTGTTAATTTCCCATCTAACCCAACACTTAAAGCGGTAGCAGCTCCCGCCCATGATCTTTCCTGAAAAACAATTCATAAAAATTGTATGTGTTATGTTTTTGTCAACGAACAAGACAAGTAAGGGTTCCGGATGTCTCTGTATGGTGACGCATTAAATAGACCACTGTTGAATCTTTGGGGGACTTGCTTTATGCATAGGACTTTTGTGAAGATGATGATGATGTATTTTCTGCCCAGTGTGGCAATAGGCTTGCCTCTTAAGTATAACTTATTTCTGTCCAAACGTAAAAGTAAAGTAAAAGGTAAAGTATACTGTGGAAGACACTAGGGTTTATATTTAAACCCTTAAAAAGGAAGGAAAAGCTTATGTGTGTACACTTTTATTATATTTATTCCTTGATTTGAACATTCAAATGAACATTTAAAATTACTAACAAGAGGAAGATTCATTTTCATAGGTCATTTTATATGGCACTAAATTATGTAAAATTTTACAATTCGCTGAGTATATCAAAAAAATAATAAACATGCTTATTTCAGATACATCTCAGAACAATAAATATTGAGATCTTATTATTAAAAAATATAGAATATTTAACTAAAACATTTATACACACATTGACTACAGTGCACACACATACTGTATTTTAGATACAACACATATGCAGCTGTCACACACCAATTGTGTTATTCGCCTAGATTATGCACCATTTGATGAATTATTGTTTTCATACTGCACTGCCTCTCTTAAATATTAAAATAAGTATCTATAGATTTTAAAATATGCTTAGTCAACTGAATAAAATATATAATTAGCAAGTATTATAAGTAGTATATAATATGTAATTAAGTAAGTATTATATAATAAGTAATAAAAATAGCAGATAAGTTGTACATACTTGAGCCTGAATTAATTGTTGAGAAATGGCCTGTAGGAAGTCCACTTGTAACGCTGAGCAGGTTGAAGATTCTGATGTGGCTTGAGATATCTCTTTCTCATCTACTTGCTCTTCCGTAAATAACACTTCAGCTAAAGTAGGAGCTTCACTCGCCGGTAATGCATATTCAACTTCATCTAACTACAAAAATAGAAACATAACTCAATACACAATCAATATTATTTTTAAATCTACAACTTTTCTAGGCACATCTTGATCAGTCACATTACAGATTTGCTTAACAAGAGCACTGTATTTTCAAAGTTACACACATAATATTTGTTTTTTATTGTTAATTAAATTAAAGTTTAATTAGAGGACTGACATACAAGCAGGTTGGTCGCTTAAATGTAAATATAAAGGGGGCGTATCTGTGCTTGGCTAGGGTATATACATAGAAAAATACTAATCGTATGGTTGTACTTCTATTTTAAAATCTAGCTAAAAAAAAGTACCTCTTCAATATCTAAATACTGAAGGCTTTCAACAGATTCTAAATCAGAATCCAACAGTGATTGAACAGAAGGTGTTTTTAATAAGTCCATACTGTGTCTCGAACCCCACGTTTTATTATGTGTATTTTTTATTATTCTGTAACGTATATTACAACATTCTCTATATGTATATATATATACTTGTGTATACTTTGCGGTCCAAGATTAATAATAAATAAAATAAACTAATTATTATACATTCATGACCGTGACCATCTGACATTGACAAATGTTGTTGTTGTTTTTTTAATTAATTCATCCGGATACGCAAAGACCTGCGCCATACAGCTTAGACTGATATGTTTAAATTCTTCGTAATTGGGTATTTGACTGTTGTGGCAATAAATTATAAAATGTGTTGCATATGATAGCTTTTTGGTAAACAATAATTATAGGTATTTTTATTTACATTTATCTAAATTATAAATATTTAAAATGTCTAAAATAAGTTTGCCATTTTTTATCTGTTGATTAAATGTAACAAAACACGACAAGCTGTCATTGTGCAGCGTGTGATGTCACGATTTACAATTTTCATTCATCTCTGCCACTAAGATCATTCACCATCTATAAAGCGTGACGTAACTTTTTCAAAGTCACGTGACCTACCGTTTTGGTGACATATATGATGATAAAACTGAAAAATATGTTTATTCGTTATAAACAACTCTTTAAAAATAAATTAGTCAAATAGCCAATTGGCTATTTGACTAATTTCTGAAAAGTGTTTTAAAGTCTAGATATAATCACTCTATACCTCTTCAAACTATTAATTTATTTTTAAAGAGTTGTTTATAGCGAATAAACATATTTTTCAGTTTTATCATCATGTATGTCACCAAAACGGTAGGTCACGTGACTTTGAAAAAGTTACGTCACGCTTTATAAATGGTGAATGATCTTAGTGGCAGAGATGAATGAAAATTGTAAATCGTGACATCACACGCTGCACAATGACAGCTTGTCGTGTTTTGTTACATTTAATCAACAGATAAAAAATGGCAAACTTATTTTAGACAATTTAAATATTTATAATTTAGATAAATGTAAATAAAAATACCTATAATTATTGTTTACCAAAAAGCTATCATATGCAACACATTTTATAATTTATTGCCACAACAGTCAAATACCCAATTTGTATATCTTCAAATCTGTGGTTTTTACATGTAGTCCGGTCAATTTAGACCAAAAAATGAGAGTGAAGTTACATAAAGTCCCAACAAGCTGAATTTCTGTGAAATTGTTCAAAACATAATTATAAACAATGTCTAGAAGTTCCCCATCATTCCCCTGTAAGGAAAATTTTTTATTCAAGGTCAAAGGTAAAAAAAATGAGTTTTTCGCGATTTTCAGCAAAACGGTAAGTTTTATCATAAAAGTACCTTAGACAAAAATTGTAGATCATAAAATTATCTATAAAAAATGTATCAATACTTTTTTTCTTACGAGGACGACCCATTTTAGCTCCAATGGAAGGTTTTAAAAAATTAGCATAGCAATCTCGATGATACTTAGCTTCAGCAGCAACTAAATCATATTCAAATTCGACTCGTCGTCCTAAAGACGAAGCTACGAATTTGGCAATGGGGGAAATATTGACTTACATTGAAAATAGCGATGACTGTCAGTTCACTTTGAACGAATTACAAAAGGTTTGCAAAACTACGACTCTAGATAACAGAACGATTAAGCTACGACTAAAAGTAAAGTATGGTGATAAAGTTATTATCACTGAGAAATCGGGAGCATCAACATTCATATGCTTAGTGGATAATCATCATGATATTTTGAATCAAGCCTAAAAAAAACGCGCTAAGTACACTGCCTCATAGGTGGCGTGGAAACGTGTGCATATTATGACGATAACAACTTTTATAACTTTTTGAATCGTTATATCTCAGAAACGGTGGCTCGTAAGAAAAAAAGTATTGATACATTTTTTATAGATAATTTTATGATCTACAATTTTTGTCTAAGGTACTTTTATGATAAAACTTACCGTTTTGCTGAAAATCGCGAAAAACTCATTTTTTTTAGCTTTGACCTTGAATAAAAAAATTTCCTTACAGGGGAATGATGGGGAACTTCTAGACATTGTTTATAATTATGTTTTGAACAATTTCACAAAAAATCAGCTTGTTGGGACTTTATGTAACTTCGAATGTCTAAATTGACCGGACTAATGTGTGTAAATGTCTTTGTATAAAGCAACATTGTTTAGATCATAGTTAGATGTTGTTTTGATAGGCTCGCCCCCTATCACATCGTGGGACGAAACATACAAGGCGAAATGTGGGTGTCCTGGTAGCATCTCTGCCTATCCCTTCTGGGAAAAAGGTGTGAGTTTATGTATGTATAAGCTGAACGGAGAAAGCTGGACAATCAAAGAAAATGTACTTTTTGATCTTCGTTCAAGTTACATTATTCACTGTTACTCCCTGTGGTTACTCCCATGAGTCATGACCCATCAATAACTATAAAAGAGCCTTAGAACTACACAGCCAAAATCTAAATATGTATGCCGTATGGGAATTTATGTTTTAAAATACTATAACGTGACAAAAAGATATGTTTGCTGTAATCATGGACGTATTATAGTGCAATAATTGAGGCTTTGTCAACTAAAAAATATATTTTTAAATTACAGCCATGGACGTATTATACAAACACACAGTACAAACAGGACTGCGCACTCTGCTCGAAAATACGAGCTGAGCGAGAGATATTGAGTGGAGGATTGTGTTCCGTGTTAATGGGGTGACCATAATAAATTTAATTCACACACAGGCCTAACAGTCGGGGTAGAACCTGACACTAAGATCGAGTCTTGTGTCGTGGGTAACAGAAGCTACGAGAGACTTTTCGGTCTCACAAACACCCAGATCCGAGACAAATACTTGTGGGCTTCACTAACATTTTTTTTGGTGCGGGGATCGAACCCGTGGCCTCTCGTTTCACAGCCGGCGTCTAGCCAACTGCGCCACGAAGGCTGTCCAAAAAACGTCTCTTTACGGCTATTATAACAAAGAATGACAGCTGTGCGCAAATTACCAACTTTTATTGTTTTTTCAACAAAATTAAATTTATGAAGGTTAGGATAATCTCATATACTTTTAAAATTATTGTATTGTCACCGGTCCTAGATCAGTGTGCAAAATTTCAAGTCAATCATACATACATACATACAGGCGAAGTTAATAAAAGCGTGTTAAAATAAGATAGGGATTTATTATAGTCACCATAGCGAAAGAAAAGAGAAACAGACCTAAATGCACTATCTCGCTCGGCTTGTTTTGACTCCATGTCTTTTATCATAGCAAATTAAATTTTATTCCACGGAAATAAGTGTTATTTCAGGACAACACTATTTAAAGAGTGCACAGTACAGTTTGAAAAATGTGTCCATACTCCATGGTCTCTATTTTACTTCTTAGTCTGTGGTCTGTGGTATGGTCCAGTATGGTCTCTACTTGTTTATTAGCTGTGTTTATTAGTCTGTGGTCTCTACAGTCTATTCTAGAATCCCATTTTTTGTTGCTTGTAAATTTCTACTGGATTAAAAGTCAGTGGGTAAAAGTGATAGAAGTTGCTGGTGTTAATGTACTAATAAATTATTTTGTGTGATTCAGGAACTGTGTGTGCAAAATATTTATTATTATATAAAACATAAATATAAACTACACCGCTGTCTTTGGGACGTTGTTACAACGTGATGGAAGAATCAACAAATATTATTCGCGGCGCCATTTTGTTTTAAGGTCATCGTAAGTTAGTAGACTGGTATAAAAAAAAATAAAAAGCATTGTACCTGGTCGCGTAAGTCTAGAATAATTTTGAATGATGTCTGAAAATAATTCGAAAGATCCTGCATTGCAAAGTATGAATGGTATGATGCAAAACCATAACTGGATGTATGGTATTTACAACCAATATAATGGGTATCACGGAATGTATCCACCCTACTACAACCAATATTACAATCAAATGGGAAACAACGGGGGATTTCAAGGAAACTCCCAACAATTTCAGCACAACAAAGATTCAAAGCTTGAATTTGATCCCTCTCAATTTTCTAAACCTCCACCTCCAACACCGTTACTCGGAATGCCTCCTCCTCTGGATGCAAATCGTCCATTCAATAATCAAAGTCCAATTAGGTTTAATCTAAACTCTGTGAGAAAGCCGGCGCCCCTACCGCCGATTGAAAACCCCCTTCTGTCGAACAACTTCGGCCCGAAAAAAAAGCGAAAGAAGGGCAATAACAAAGCTAACGATGATAAGCTGGATTGTTCTAGTATAGAGCTGCCACCCCTACCGGACCACCCTCCACCACTACCACCACTACCTCCTCCAGACCTTCCCAAACCACCACCACCGCCGCCTATTGATGTTCCATTGCCACCACCACTACCGACAGAAAAAATACCAGAGCCCCCAGAATTTGAAGAACCTGTACTTCAGTCATCACCGGAAGAAGATAAACACAATGTACCATCTACAAATCTCTTCAAATCAAACACAATTTGTCCATCTTATGCTGGTCTCTGGCCCGATAGCTTGGAGAGGTATATCAAAAGGTGCTATGAAAAATGTAAATCAACTTTCGACCGAGACCAAATTGATATTTGTCTGAAAGGCCGTATTACAGCTGCAGCCAACAAAGATGAAATATGGACTAGGAATTGGGACGAGGAGCCTATACCCAGTGTTCACAGTGAACGCAACAACTTGTCTGTTAAACCTGTCCGAGGTTCATTAAGCTTGTACCAAAAGTGTGAGAATAGTGAAACATTTAAAAATAGAGCTAGTCTAGGTGGGCGTACCTACAACAACCACAAAAACTCTCCTCAAAGGCGAAGGAGACTTCATTCTAGAAGTAGATCTAGATCTAGAAGCCCTCCTAGGAAAAGGCTTAGGTAAGCATGGTTATTCAAAACTAAAAATTATGAATTGACTGATTTTGAGGAACTTGTTAAGTAATTTTCAATTATTTTTCAGCTCTTCATCTGCTTCTAGTGATGAGGTTGAAGAAAAGAAAATAAACAAAGGAAAGGGAAGGCAAAAACTAAAAGACAGATTATCTTTGGACCAAAAGAAGTCTGACAAATATCCTAAAAATAAAAAGAAACAATATAATCAATTTGTTGTTGAAGATTTTCAGGGAAATGCGGAAAAACTTTTAAAAAGGGCAGAAAGGTTTGCTGGCAGTGGAAATGTGCCTTCAATAGCCAGTTCACTGCAAACAGGCCCAAAGAAACTAGAGCCTACCATAAGGAAGCCTATTATTCAAGACAATGAAGGGGACTATGAACTCAACAATATGCACATAGTTGGCACATGTCTAGATATAGAAAAATCTTTCTTGAGACTGACAAAAGCTCCAGAAGCATGCGAAGTAAGACCTGTCTCTGTACTGAGGAGTTCACTCAAGTATGTAAAAGAAAGATGGATAGAGAAACAAGATTATAGATATGCATGTGATCAACTAAAATCTATTCGCCAAGATTTAACTGTAAGTACTGCATTTACATTACTTATTATGTAGGTTTGCAGAAACTACCACTGTTAAAGTATGGTAATTGTTATCTAAACTACCACAAATTCCTAAGTAATTAAATGTAAACAAATATCTACTCACTTTTGAATTATCTTTTGTGTATTGGAGGTTGATTGTAAGTTTAAAATAAGTTTTAATTAAAATGAGGGTTTTCTTTTATTAAGTCATGAGTAAATAAGACATGAACTATTGGTTAACATGAGTTCTCATCACACATCTGACATTGGCAGAATTGTTGTCATCTGCATCCTTACCAAAGAGGAAAAAAAAAACTTGGTTATATCATAACTGTATGAGCAACTGTTATGGTCTTGGTCTTGTAGATAGTTTTTCTTGGAAGGTGGTAAATACTTACCATTAGGAAAACAATTTGTTGGCTGGAAATATTATGAAACATAAAAAGAAAAACAAATATAACTTGTCACTTAGCTAGAATGCGGTTCCTCCCGCGCTTCCCGCCCTCGCCCTGTGTTCGCCAACGTATTACCGGTTGCAGGGAAAGCGTGAGCGCACGTGTGGTATTTTACTTCTCGAAATTATTTTTATTGTGTGTTACACAATCTATTTGAAAAAATATTGTTGTACTGTTTAGCATAGTAAGATAGAGAAGACATTTCAGTGTCTAAAATTAAACACCATGTGAAAAGGCATGGTTTATAATTTTGTTTTTTTAAGGACTAGTACAAATTCCTCCTTATTTGCAGGTACAAGGAGTAAGAGACAGTTTCACAGTAGATGTATATGAGACTCATGCACGCATTGCCTTAGAGAAAGGTGATCATGAGGAGTTTAATCAATGTCAAACACAATTAAAAATGCTTTATAGTGAATTGCCTGATAGTAGAGGTAACACAGCTGAGTTTACAGCATATAGGATTTTGTATTACATTTTCACAAAGAATACATTGGGTAAGTGTCACTTGTATCTCATGAATCATATTTAATAATGCCTTTGTTATTTCTTTAACGCAATATTTTGTTTCAGATTTAACAACAATATTCCAGTTTCTTTCAAAAGATGACAGGCAAAATGAATGTATAAAGCATGCTCTTGAAACAAGATGTGCATGGGCTACTGGAAATTTACATAAGTTTTTCTTGCTGTACAAAACAGCTCCTCTTATGGCGGGCTATCTCATGGAGTGGTTCGTGGAGCGGGAAAGGAAACAATATCTCAAATACATCATAAAGTCGTATGTCTTTTCTACAGTTCTAATTTTTTCATTCTTGGTGCTATTTATAGATTATTTTCTCATCTCTCTGGTGGCAGTATACATAGAGGTTTGATTTATAAAAGTTCTGTACTCAATTCTTGGGTCGGTCTATCTTTTATTTTTAGTGTAAAATTTATTTAATTTCTACAAAAGGGCATGTTAGGCACATCTCATAAAATCATATATTTTTGGTAAAAAAAATTTTTTTTATCTGGCACGGCATAGTGACTGCATTGCACCTGATGGTAAGTGCTAATGCCGTCTAAATAGAGTATTGAATGGATGTCTAATATAAAATTATGATACAATATGTTGCAATGACATTAAATAGGTAGGAGGTATAGGTAAAAGTGACTGACATGCTTCAAGGTGCATTTGGTTAAAATGCTGTCTGAATCAAGGATTCGCAAATCATTCCCGCACCAAGATATATGTTTGTCATCCACAAGCATTTGTTTCCAGTTGGATGTAAAGTTTCTTATGGTTTCTGATATGGCAATACATTTTAATGTGGAGTCATTACTGTTTGTGATAGTGTGATACAAATTTATTATTATTATTTAATAAGCAGCATTGGTAATATTTTTTGTCTACACCATACCAAGGACCTCCCATTCCCATACAAATCTTTATATTATTCAGACTATACAGAACTACCTACCTTTCCCTTTTATTTATTAATGGAATAGGATGGTACAGGCACCACATACACTATTCAACACAAAGTTTGTTTTGCCATGTAACATTACATAATAATAATTTATTTCCATACTTCGCGCTCGCAAAATTCCAGACACTAACATAAATAATCTTCTGTCTCGTAATATGCCTCACTGTAGTTTTTGGTCCAAGAATGTATTTAAAATTTAAGAGTGAGGCAATGGAGGTTTTGCTTTAGCAATTATTCTACTTGGTGCTATTCAGAATTATTCCTCGCCTATAAATATACCGTACTCGAAAGGGCTTGGCTTGGCTTTCATTAAATCCATTTCGTTTATATATCTGAAGCATAATGCACAAGACAAGTATACAGGTGAACTTTTCATGTGGGGGTGGATTGCCAAGTCAGTAACTATAATATATAGCGAAAAATGCTAAAAGGAGTCATTAGTTTGCCATATGTCATCACTTCCTAGAATTTGATCTTTATTAGCAACCTTATCAAATGATGTAATATTACAGTATGTATTTTTTTATCAAAATCATCGGGTACGATTCTTTGCTAGGAATATTGATTAATCAAAAATGTATGTATGCTGTTCTAGTTTTCATCAAAGACGGGCTGGTGACTACTTTCAGTATTTTTCGCTATTCCTCATAGTTTCGGATTTGGCCATCCACACCCACTTGAAATTTCACCTGTATATTTGTTTTGTGTATTATTCCTCAAATATAGAAATAAAAAGGGTTTCATGAAAGCCCATCAGTAAGGTATTTATGAACTACCAAAAATCTATTAAGAAACAAATAATGGATAATTCCTTCCAGAGGATTGTTGGGCTATCAACCATTCATTATTTGGGTTTGTGAGGATGGAATAGAATGACAAGAAGTGAATAAGCGAGTATTAAAGATATACACATAAACATAAAATAAAATCATTGAGATATCTACAATAACCATAGGGATCCAAAAGTTATAAAGATAAATCTTTGTGAACAAAAGATTCAAAAATACTTTTTGTGACTGCTACCTTATAATTAGTCTGTTGTGCAATATCTATATTTCTTTTAATGTTATTTTTGATACTTTTAGTGATCTTGTATTAGCACCAATGTAATTGCATATATTTATAATACCAGCTTAGCTGGTAATATTTTCTTAACATGTTTTTATATGTGCAGCTACAGACAGAGCGTTCCTGTGGACTTCATCGTTCGAGAGCTGGCGTTTGAGTCGAGTTCTAAGGCTTTTGAGTTCCTAAGTCAATTTCCTCTTTCGTACACTGGCTGCGATCAAACTCAAATAGATTGCAAGGCCAGCCTCCCAGCTGTAGCGAGTATATAACATTTTCTGTTAGATAGCCGTCCTGTTATCGTAGCGTGTTGTTGCGTGGTGATGTAACGACCGCGTGACCACAGGGTGGATTCAACAAAGGAGTCCTGCACATCAATCATATAGCTTTCATCTTTTTTAATAAGATTTCCTAGGATGAGGCAGCAAGCTATATCAGCAAGTTATAAAGTGGATCAAAAACCGTTATTGAAGATGCATGCAGTTATTATGAAGAGCGAAGACAATGTGGTGCCTGAACATTTATGTGCTACTAGAGTTGGGAGAATATTTTAACTCATTCAAAATACAGTGCTTACAAGACTTTCAGAGACTTGGTAATAATGAGATTAAGTGTTTATTTAGCCTCAAAGTCTATTATGTAAATATAGAGGATAGTTTTATTACTTTAAGTTTTTTAAAATTAATAATTATTGAAACATGGTAATTGTCATAAATAGTGTTAATAAATGATTTTTGTTATAAATAGTGTTTTAATTGGAAATAAGATATTAAGTTTGCTTTAATAATTATTATATTCACACCAATAATTACAACTATACAGATGAGCTTCATACATTTGTTGCGAGCTAATGAGAGCCACCACCATCATCAGATCAAGTCTGCTACCTTCGAGAAGCATTCTAATAAAATAACATAAAATCACAAAAATAAATCACAATAAACCACCTAATTTTCATAAACCAACTATTTTACTTACATGATACAACACAATCTTTTACGTCGATTTCACTCGACTTAAGCTACTTCTTTTATAAGCTGCAACAATTGTCAGCATCGTTCACACGAGTTTTACCAATATCCATTGACATTAATTTATTATGGACAGGGAGAAGAGCGCGTAGTGTTCCGACGTAAAAGGTGCCAGTAGAACTCCAGTGCATCTCCAGAGGAACGTTACGAGTTTGAAAACGTTTCTTTGTATTTTGACAGAGTTTAGTATAAAAAGGATAATAATTCTTATCATAGTTAAATCAAAATCTATTACAATAAGTTAATTATTTATCAAAGTGTTTTTATTCCTACGTAGTTATGGAAAATATCTAATAGATGGCGCGATTTTTACAGCCATCTTATTGATACTCCAGATGTACTGAAGGGTTTATTAGTTTTTAAATCAATGACAAATGACAATATCACAATATTTTCATCAAATCAAGAAAATATATACAATATCTTTGACCATTGTTATTTATTTACAAACAATTGACTTACGGCCAAATACTGGAACGCAACTTAAATATAACTTGCGCTTAACTACGTTAATCCCGATTAAATGTACTGGGTAAGTGAGCCGTGCGCTGTTAAGAGCAACTTATTATTTGAATGTCGTTCCAGTATTCGGGCGTTAGGGTAATAAAGTGACCTTATTTTCTTTAACTAATATGTAGCTGCTTTTTTAAAAACATCAAAAAAGTATTAAACATCATTAATCTGCCCTGTTACTCTGAACAAGTATTAAAACCATAAAAATAAATTATACCTCAAAAGATTTGTAGATTTGTATTTTGTTAATATATTTTTTAGGATTTCATTGCAAGTGAAGTAGGGTAACAATGGAGCCTGTTATGAAAAATGAGTAGTATGTAATGGTAAATTATTGTATAATACATTTAACATTTAAGAAATGTTTAAAGTAAATAAGCTAAAGTCTTCGTATTAATGAGTTTACTACATACTATCTTTTTCTTGGTTCTAAACATGCCACCTGGTTAATAAAAGTAGGTTTATAAAACTAGTCCTGTAGTAATTTCAACAATGAGATAATGATAATTTAAATGTCTTGTGGATTTAATGACTTATATAACAGCTTCATATCAGCTACTTTTAAATCTCATACACTATTGATTGGAATGTAATTGCATAAAGGTATATTCGGTTTTTATATGCTTATGACTATACTAAAGTCTAAATTATATAAGTTAATAGATCAAATTGTGCCTAATACATTTTTAGTAGATACCCCCATACAAGTTACATATAAATATAAACTCACATCTGTGTTCCCAAAGTAGTAGGCAGGAGTACTATTTGGGTTACCCCCTGTTCATCAAGATTTATAAATTATTTAATAATTAAAATATATATTTACAAAACAATCATACCAATTACAAACTTATTCATATCAACATATAATACAATTTCAGATCAAATTTAAATACTTAAAAATGAGGCAAGCAAACTTTCCCAGCAAATAGTTCAGATATAACAGTAATCCACAGAGAGAGAACAAATAGTATGTAAGAGATTCCAACTTGATGGCTGTTAGGCAATTGGTATGGTTGACCTCCAATTTCATCGACATGGAAGCCCATTGGGAATATCACAGCAGCTAGGCAGAAAACCACCACTGAAATGAAAAAGAATATGAAAATTACAATTTATTAGCCAATTATGAAATATCTATTGTCTATATATTAAATCTGATCTTACTTGCTGCAAATCCCACCCAACGAGCGTATGGTATAACATTTCGATCGAAATGACTAGACGCCAATAGTATCACAGTAGTTGTTATACAGATGCAACCAATGAAAATACATATTAATGCAAGCAACCATTCTGGTTGCAAGTCTGGTGTGAAACACACCTGTGGTCTGTTGTACAGGGTTATGCATGACCACATCAAACCGAGACGGGTATCACCTGTAAATAATGACATTTATTAAGAATAAAACACTTCCGCGTTGGAATATAGTAGCAAGTGTTCGACTTTTTTGAGCTAATAAAATGTTTTAAATATTATCATTGAAAGGCATGTTTTTTACTTGATACCAAGAGCTCTTAAGCTTGAAATACTCACCTCCGATTTCTGTAATAATCCAGTCTGGCATTGCTAAACTTACAATAGCAAATACATCGGCCGCCATGAACAGAGTCGCAGATATCACTGTTAGTTTATCCATTATGATAGGTGTTTTATAACATAGTAGTTATTTTACATCTGTATATTTGCACGATAGAATTGAATTATTGTTATTTGTTATGAAAATCGAAAATACGATCCAAACATTATGACCACAGATTAATAAACAATATGACAATTGGTTTTTGTTTTGATTGTTCCTTTTGCAAAGGCAAAGGACCTCGTTATTCAGCTTAGATTAAAATAATAACAATAATATTAGAAAAGTCTCTATTTAAATAAAATCATAAAGTACTGACCTCCAGTGCGTAATTTAAAACAATGTGACGATTGTTTTATATTTTCTAAAATAAGGCTGGTAGACCTAAGTAATAGGTTTTCGATTAGAATTTCTTATGGATTAGCCTTAAGGGTTAGGTGCTTGTTTTGCCTTAATGCCAATATTCTGTTGATATTGTAGCAAGGAAAAGGTGGATATATGCCGTAACTAATATAGGAATATATGCAAGAAGTCGCTGGAAGCTGGCAGTTACCATAACTACTACATCAAAATATTTTTGGTAGGTCATATGTATATCTTTAATTTGGTGCCGAATCGAACCCGTGGCGTCTTGTCTCATAGCAACTGCGAAACGGTGTCTATCATTAATTTACCTATTAAATAGTTTTTGATATTTTTTCTAACTGAAAAGTCACACCAAGTGAACTGTCTTAGCCGGAAATTGAATCCCTCTGGTTCAGAGCTTACTTATGCATGCCACCTTATGAGCTATGACAATTAATCCACATCATTACCTAATTAATTTCTTAGCACCAAATGAATAAACAAAAGCATATAAAAATGCTTATGATATATTATTATGAAAGATTTTCTTGATATCCAAATTATAATAGGTAAATAAAACAAAGTAAGTACGTGCTCAGTGTCACTTTATGCTTCTTACTAAATTCTATTTCTGAGATACAACATCGAAAGTCCGTCAGTAAAGCCATGGTTGTCGTTTAAATCGATCCGAGTAGAATTCAGGCACATATAAATATGAAATCTCTTTTGAGCGTAGTTGGAATAAAGTTAGGCGGTGGCAGCTGGCGGCGCGCTGTTGGTAGTGTTGCTGGTGGTCGTCGACGCTGTGTCATCGGGCTCGTCGATTTGCAACCACGGCATGCGGCGTTGAAGTTCTTGCCTTAAATGTAGATACAGATTGTCTTATTTTTTTTATACAAGTATGCATAATCAACGGTTAACGGTATCAATTTATTAGCAAAAAAAGTATGATTGCTATTATTAGACATTTATAAAAATGTTATCCGTATACGTATTACGTACCTATACTTAGGATGGCTAATCGCATAAACCCAAGGATCTATACAGGCGACAGCTTTACACGCCACAGCGGGAATCATCGTTACCTGTACACAGTACACACCAAAAATGCAATCGAGTAGGTTAGTGACGGTTTCTGCGGTACCAGCTCCTTGGATGAAAATAACAGATCTTTCAGTCAACGGAACACTATTATATCGCCGCTAATACTTATTATTAAATATACTTCAATTAAGCATATGTTAAATAAACAAGATATTAGATATTGTTGCTATCACAATTCACACGCAACTTTAAGTCAATTTTTAAGTTATAACTTTAGAATGCGGTAATAATTTAAAGACTCTCTATAACAGAATACCCCAGGAGTAAGCAGTTGCTGATTGCCAAATGCTCCGATGAGTGCCATCACTCCGTATGGTGTCCACGACGCTACGAACAGGAAGCAGACAGTAAGGGCCGCTTTGGCTATTCTTATTTCGGCTGATTGTGAAGCAGCACCGCCCTGGTTGGCTCTTAGAGACTCTACGTTCATTTTCTTAGCTTGCTCTCTAAAACATAGAAATAAATGCTGTCACATTTATCTACAAGTGATCCAAGTTCATATTTTATTAAAGACCTTTGTCCGATACAACATTGTGCTCAGATATTTGCAGATCCATAGAAATATTAGGTTTCTTGGGAAGCGAAACGATATTCATCCGTTATTGAGGCAGATTAGTCTGCCATCAGACTCATGAGTTATGGCATAATAATAGCAGCCAAGAGTATGATATATTAAGGTTCAACTTGATATTTAAGACATGCAATTAAAATATTTTGAAATTCGGAATACCTTAAAGCTGCTTCATGGGCGAACACCTGTTTTACGATGCCACTGTAGAAATATATGATCATGGACATGGGGAAAACGTAACTGCAAGCGAATATGCACGCCACAAACAACTTCGTGTCGAACGTGTTGGTTAGGTAGTCGAACGTGCAGGATGTTAGGTAGCCCTCTGCAACAAGAAGTAGCATTATGCCTTAACATGACTATAATTAGGTACCTATGTAAATTTCTTTTGTTGACCCCTATTATCAACAGCCGGCTAATTGGTGTGGATTTTTTTAAGGGATATTTTCAGGGGAAATTGCGATTGTGATAAAGTCTATCACATTATAGAGTGTAACTTGGTGATAGGATATGCGTATCCAACCTGGTAGCAGCCACGGGTGGCTAACGGAAGTGTGTCATTCGAAAATGTGATTACCCCTCGCCGTTGGATATGTTACCTGGACTGAGGGACTATCTTATAACCGTCGCTTTATTTATGAATATGTTTCTTTATTATATTAATATACCGGGTATATCCAGACTGCGATCTCGGGTTCGAATTCCGGGTCAGGCAAAATTATATTGGGTTTTTCTATTCATTATCAGCCCGGTGTCAGGAATTTGTGCCCGATATGGCGATAGGCTCGCCCCCTATCACATCATGGGATGGAACATACAAGGCCAGTGGCGGCGTAAGGTAGGTTGGTACCCTGGGCGGTTTCGTATTGAGTACCCCTACCTAAACTATACATGCTTACTCCGGTGTTTTCGTGAAGGACTAAAAAAAAAAAAAAAGGTCCTCCTCCTTTGTAAGCAGCGGCAAGCAGGATCGTTTCGCCCACGATCGTGGTCCACGCTCTTCGTTTGTTGTCGCTTGTCGGGTTGTCGTTGTCACCCCTTGGTGCTTGGTACCCGGGGCGGACCGCCCCCATCGCCCCCCCTTTACGCCGCCACTGTACAAGGCGAAATATGGATGTCCTGGTGGCGCTTCTGCCTACCTCTTCTGCGATAAAGGCGTGAGTTTATGTATGTATATATATCCGGACTGCGGCCGATATCGAAGATAAGTGGTAGTTTTAGTCACTTGAGACACAATGCAACTAAAAATTTCGCAAATAAAGCAATAATTTTTCTTGTAAATTTTTACCTATTGTTGTGGTTGGGTGGTAAATAGATACGATAGTAAATAGAATATAGATACGCACCAGGAACATATCTGCCCCAAATTTTGAACAGAGGAAGAAGGGACCACGGAGTGGCATATATCCAGACAAGGGCGATCATTACTAAGACCTTGCCTTTCGATAACCTTCCGTCAAGAGGTCTTGTAATAGTAGAATGTCTGAAAATAACGAACGAATTTATATTAAAATAGTTTATACTCGTAAATTCTAAATTAAACGATATTGATCTTATTTTCTTTTTAACCGACTTCACAAAAGAAAAGCAGGTGGCCTTCCAAATATTACGTTGGCATATTACGTAAAGTGTAGGCTAGCAAATTGATTAATTAATACGTATAGGTACATGAATATTGATATATTTGTTTTATTTTCAGTCGTTGTATTGAAATCGGTTTATACCATAATAAGGTAATTAATATATTTATAGTTAATTATAATTGTTAGCAAGTTACCTATCGTAAGCGATGCAAGCGTTGGTCATGCCAGCTCCGATGCCACTGTATGAGCCCATCAGTGCGAATATTTGACACCCGACCGCGCCGACAGCAAACCCTCGCATCGCGCTGTTGTAGATGAATATGGGAGCTTTCGCCATCATTATGAAGTCTAGTATAGCTAATTGTAAAATGAGGAGGTTGCTTGAAGTCCGCAAGCTTTTTGTCCTAAAACAGAATTAATTTGTGATAATTTTAAAACAAGCGCTTTTATGTTGTAATCTGATCTAATCTACTACAGTCTCCGTGGCGCAGTTGATTAGACACCCGCTGTGAAACAACAGGGCGCAGGTTTGACCCCAAATGTTTGTGTGGTCCACAAGTAAGTTTCGGGTCTGCGTGCTTATGTGGTAAAAAAAAGTCTCATGTAGCTTCTGATACCCCATAAGTTCGTGATTGTTGAAGTAATTTTAGACGTACGTTGAGAAAATAAATATGACGAGTCCATTTCCGATGAGGGCGGCGAAGGTGAAGAAGATGTAGAGCAACGCCAGGGCGGTGTGGGCGCTGGCCGGAGGTGCCGGGTACGACAGCCAGTGCTCCGGTATCGCCGCCAGGTCATCGCCTGTCAAACCATCTCCGAGCATCTCCACTTGGCCGGCAGATCTGGCAGGAATTATACATTTTAAAATATGATGTCAGAGAGAGACAGCGAGAGGCATTACCTAACACGTTGAAAATATCCAATAATTAAAAACATATTTTCTTTCTTGAACATATTACGTTATTTTTGGATTGAAAATTCATATATCAATTTTCCAGGACAAGATTTACACTTGGATGTTTTGCTATAGGCTGGATATATAACTAAGGATACAAATTTGCTCGGCGAAATGTCGTCATTACTAGTAGCACCTCAGCATGCCCCTTTAGGATTACCTACAGACCTCTCGCCTTATTCATATAATCGTTGTATATTTCCATACTTATTTTATATCCTTAAAATCATACATAAACTGAAGACTTTCACCCAGAAGGGGTAGGCGGTGGTGCTACTAGGTTATACCCACAATGCGATAGGGGGCGAGCCCATCGCCATATCGGGCACAAATTTCTGACTCAGGATTGATAATGAATAGAAAAATCCAATATCATTTTGCCCGACCCGGGATTCGAACCTGAGCCGATATCCTTAACAAAATAAAACACATACTAAAGATAACTTACTTGAGAGCTTCATAGTGTGCGCCATAGTAGTGGTTGTCTGATTGGTTGGCCATGGCGGGTAGTGCAGGTACGTGAGCAGTCCTCAGTAGAGTGCTCCTGGGCCCATTCCGTTGACTGACTGCTGGCTTGATCAAGCCGCCACATACATTTATATCAAACGGATAACGAGATTTAATGGATTATCCCCGCTGACACCTTTGATAGGATCAGCATAGGTTTGGCTTGAGCAATGACACAGATTTCTGATTAATGGTGTATCAATTTGAGTAAATAAACTCGCGTACGGACGAAATCATGTAATGTGATTTAGGGAAACCTTACTTAACATGCGTACACGTAATCTTGAGCATTTGGATTTGTTACACGTAAGTTTGGTATTAATTTTGAAGCTTGAATTAACTATTTAAAACCCACAGTACATTTTCTATGGTGTGAATTCTCCATTTGTTTT
This sequence comes from Deilephila elpenor, assembly GCA_949752805.1. Classification (NCBI taxonomy): domain Eukaryota; kingdom Metazoa; phylum Arthropoda; class Insecta; order Lepidoptera; family Sphingidae; genus Deilephila; species Deilephila elpenor. The sequence continues at coordinate 6,291,300 of OX457107.1, read as the reverse complement.
TGTTGTTCAAAACTATTGTTGATAAACAGGGTAAGAACCGTGACTATTTTTTTTTCCAGAAAATAACAAATAAATAGACAAATGCATAGCATCATTTTTGTTCAATAAATGTAAGAGCTGTAGACATTAAAGTCAACTAAATTACTGGCGCTCTACGGCAGCACAGAATAAAAAAATACAAATTGGTAATGCCAGTTTGAGCACTATCAGCTTTTTGTGCGAGGCCGCTACACAGCTATGCTGCCCCCGCGCCGCGCCGCGCCGCGCCGGTGCGTTTGCTACGTCCTCGTCGGTTTGGGTGCTACGCTTTCCGGGCAGTGTATGCTACGCCGTTCTGATAAGATTGCTACGGTGACCTGGACGATAATGCTACGCTGCTCTGGGTGAGGTTCCTACGTTACCCTGGGCTTGTTTACTACGCCGCGCCAATCCGGGCTATACTGCTACGGAAAAGCTTAAGGTGAGATTGCTACGCGGATTATTTATTATTTTTTTATTATTGTTTATTTAAATTAAGTCTTAGCCAATGTGTTATGGTTTAATGAGATCACGTTATCTTCTCTATGTCTAAACTATAATAAATTTAAGACTAGCGTAATATTAACGCGGAAGACTAGTCAACTTAGTTTACGAAATATGTAAGTATAATATAAGTGTGTAGAAGCTTACACGCTAAGAACGGAATAAAACCTTATCTTTCTTTTTCATATCTCTTTTGGTGTTTCATAAATAAAAAACGGTTTTTATACAATGCGGTATTAGTAGAAGAGCCAGTGGTAGCTTGGATTACAGTAGGATGGGCTCTACCGAGGCAGCCACCACGGCTTCACAGAAACCCGACAACTTGCTCTCGTATTGTGTTCGATGAGTAAGATTGCCAGAGGTCGGAGGCGCACCTGCTCTTGTTTATCTTTTTCTTTCCCATTTTAAGCTCGGTAACGTACCTACGATCCAAGACCTATATGTAGTTCATGGGCTGTACAGTGGCGAAGGGTTCATACAAGCCGATTCCTAGCAGCACGCCTTATAATTTAAAGGAAATTATTAATTATTTACATTTTTTTAAACAAGTTATATGAAGAAAATAATCAAATAATAAACAGTAAACAAATGTTATTCGATATTAATAAACAAAATATTATCGATCAATTAATAACACAACGACAAACGCATTGCGCGATTTTCAACGTAAGTACATGCATACGAAACACGCGGCCGCCTAGATCCCGATGACGTCACGTCAGGCTACAAGGACACAGCACGAGTTCCCGGTACTCTCGCGCTCATTTCCAACGCATTATTTGCCATCTCTGTTACACGTTTGTTGCTCAGAACTGCATGCAAAATTGCACCTTAAAACCTAGCTTTTAAGGTCTAAATTTATTTGTAGAAATACGACGGTATTCGCTTGTGAATATGCCGGTGGGCCTACGGCTTATAAAGTAATTTGCCAGTTCGCGCCTCTTTTATTTCGTGTTTATAATTAGAAAATATTATTTACTACTGTGTTGTTTCAGTGTATATGTATAATGCGGTGTCTATTTTTAGGTTTGTATATAATTAGTGGGTAATTTATGAAATTTTACTGGTTTCGAAGTGCAAACAGATCTATCTATTTAGCAAAACTTTAATGATGAATGAAACTTGATAATGTCGTATGTATCGTTTTATCTCATGAATTGCATTATTATGAGGTAATTTTAAAAATGCTGCATTTACGTAATTAAAAAACGCACTGGAAATTATATTAAATTTGATAATATATTTAAGTACCAGAGAAAGAACGGCAACTGACAAGCTTTAATCTATACATATAATAATTTAATAAATATTGTAATGCCGTATTTTTGTTAGCGTTGATTCAAAATAGGACATACAAACATAACCCACGCCTGCATCCTATGAGGGTTGCCAGATTCGATAGATCTCCAGTTAGCTCTATACTGGCATCGTTTTACTTTCGTCCACTTACATCAATCTCTTCATCTTTTTGAAGTGAAACTTCTTTATCGGGGTTGGAAAAAATTTTTCGTTACGCGTCACATTCTTCCGTTACGCGCCATCTTTTTTTATTTAGTAAATTAGTACCCACTTCAGTAAGCCACACCCCCAAGCGTTTCCAAGCCCCACCCAAAATTTTAAGTCCCACCCACTTTTTTGTAATTTGATCCTTACCCCCCCTCTGGCCTTCCCCCATCCTAAATCCAAAACAGTGCCCAATAGCCTCCCCACGAAACCTACCCCCCCCCGCTTACCCCCACCCTAAAAATTTTACCTCACCCCCCCTACTCATATCTCCGGCATTATCCATCGTAGACCCACCGACCTTGGGTTCATTGGAACCGGCTCGGTGAGGGCTACAATCCTGCCCCAACAGAATTCCCGAATTCCCCCTCCACAACTTTCCCCACCCAAAAATATTTTAAGGTGCCCAATAGCCTCCCCACGAAACCTAAGCCCCTCCGCCCCTACCCCCACCTAAAATTTTTACCTCACCCCCCTATTCCTATCTCCGCCAATATCCATCGTAGACCCATCGACCCTGGGTTCATTAGAACCGGCTCGGTGAGGCCTACAATCCTGCCCCAACAGAATTCCCGAATTCCCCCTCCACAACTTTCCCCACCCAAAAATATTTTAAGGTGCCCAATAGCCCCCCCCCACGAAACCTAACCCCCCCCCCCCCCCGCCCCTACTCCCACCTAAAATTTTTACCTCACCCCCCCTAAACCTATCTCGGCCAATAAAGGTCGTGGACCCACCGAGCTTGGTATCCTCGGAACCGTCTCGGTGAGGGCTACAAATTGGCCCCGATAGAAATCCCAAATTCCCTCAAAAAATTCCCCCCTCCTAAACTTTATTTAATTTAGCTTTATTTTACCAATTCTGTAAATTTGTAAATAGTAGATCATTTTTCGAAAAATGATGTCATAAAGAAGTTTCACTTCTTACGTGTGTACACTAATACACACACACATTTTTTTTATATATAAGGAACGTTTGAAATTTTTTTGTCGATCAATTTCAAAACAGGCTAATGTTGTCTTTTGCATTGAATCGAAATTTACTTTAAAAACCTTAAAAAAAGCACCTAACGGGCACAGTGCTATTCCGTGCAAGTGTTGTATGAAAATATAGTAAGTATTACTAAGCAAATATGTCGCTCAATATCTTACGTACATAACGGAGTAAAAATATAAGCATGAGTACTTGTTAATTTAATAAAACTAGTCACCAGAAGTATCGGCTTCCCTTTTGAAAAAAGTCACCCTTCGCCACTGCTGTACTGATCACTTACCATAACATAAACTGTTTGCTTATCGGACCTCTGCAAAGAGCTCTTGTAATTGGACATTCGTTCAAAAAATCTCTATTATGTGTTTATGCCTAATTTTTTATGCGACATAACTATTAACTATGTCTTATGTTAGTATGACCTAGTGTAAATATTTGATCCCAATTTTCAAATATGATGGATATATGGATTTTTATTTCTTTCCATTGGATGTTACGTCTTTAGTATTTTTTATATAATGGGATTTGCTAAATATACAAATAAGTATAAATATATTACGCAGGTAATGATGGAAATAAATCTTATTGCTTTTATAAAATTAAATCTCATTGAGGCAGTATTGGATCAGGGATAGTAAATAAAGAACCGTGCATTTTAATCATCAACAAATTTAATAGACATCACAACAACCATTGGGATTGATTACACGTTTTATATTATTATAAAATAAATAACTAACTCTTACGAATTTCGTATAATTTACACACCGTATAAAACACTTAGGTAAGTTTGTATAATATAAAAGTGCATATTTCTCGGATCAGTCAGTAAATGACGTCAAGTTCACGCCATATTACAATGAGTTATTTACAGTGATCGATATTCTCATACACACGTCGTGTTGCGAAGAAGTCTTTAGTGAATCTAATTTGATGATAGAAGGAAGTTTACTTTAAAGAACATATAAATAGACTAAACTTAAGACCTGTATTTGTTTAAACAATATGTTTAATTGACTCCTATTAACTACAAAACATAGTACTTATTACATAAAAACTCACAGAATCAATATAATATAAAACAATGAAGTTAGGCCTGTAATAGGTCAATACTAAGTATTTCGCAGAACAACTGCCAGTTAAATATAGCATTGGCATTGACTTATGTAATTTCATATCTACCAGGGATGAACACTACGTTAGAATATTAATTTCCACAATTACAACGATTATGAATGTATCATATCCAATGTAATAGGGTGGTATTGTATTATGATTGACAGCCTCCGTGGCGCAGTTGGTTTGACGCCGCCTGTGAAACGAGAGGCCGCGGGTTCGATCCCCGCACCGAAACAAATATTTGTGTGATCCACAGGTATTTGTTTCGGGTCTGGGTGTTTGTGAGACCGAAAAGTCTCTCGTAGCTTCTGATACCCACGACACAAGACTCGATCTTAGTGTGGGGTCAGGACTATGTATGTGACTGTTGGGTGTATTTATTTTATTTATTTATTTATAGGTATTAGGTACTACAATAAATATAACGTACATGCTATGGTAGTCTATAACTTCCAAAGAGGAAGACGAACATGGGGAGGAAGACGGCACTTTAGCTAAAGGGTATTCACGATCCAGTATAAGACGATTATTGATAAGAAGGCTATGTATTTACGGCAGAACGTCGGGCTCTGATAGTATTACTATTACCCAAAAATTAGTTAACTTTGAGATTAATCACAATTTATAGTCTGATCTACTAACGGCTGGAGTGGAATACTAGAAAGAAGACGAAGACAAATATTGTCCAAATGCATTGTACTTGTTTATAGCATAAGAGCGGTAAATTAGAATCCGGTACACCTAATAGGAAGCCAGAAGATTTCCTTTTGATATAAGTACCCACAATATCTTGGGTTTCGCAAGTGTTTGCATACTTTTCAGGATTATTACGAGAACCATAGATAAGGGGCAAATTGGTTGTATGGAATATCTTTCATATCACATCAAAGAATAGGTTAAGGATTAAAACAAAATAATTTACAGCCATAACAAAGAGAGTTGACTTGAGAATATCAATGTGATAATATAATTCATACTAAAAAAACGCTTGTTGCATGATATGAAAAAGAATTGTAAATTCGATTTAATGAAACAAACATCGTTATCGCTTTTCTGTTTCATAAATATTTTTTACGACTGATAAAATTGCATTTTTATTATAATGTAAACGTTGCGAATATCCTTTTCAATGCTGCTTAAAACAGTAGTACATATTCATATACAGTGCTAATGATGCGAGTAAATTCTATAAAGGAATTCATCACACTTTTTTCTTCGTCACTCTATCTATGATCATAAAATATACATGGCTTACTAGTTTCCTTGCATGTGTAAGTCTTAATTTTGTATACATGAGATGTTTAAAATTTCGTCGGACGTGGTAAGAAAGGCTTGAATATTTTTTCTCTTAAAATCAGAATGAATAAAATTAATATTAATGTTTTCATCAGCTAAAAAATGTTTAGTTTGTTATTTACAGCGAACTAGGCACAACATAATATGATGATTTGAATTTTCTAGCTCCGTTCTTTAGTAACTCCGTTGCTTGGACGGGTCGTTACAACTCACTATCGATTTACAAAGTGATTAGAACTAGCGAGTACCCTTAATTGGCTCTATTATATAACACTTGTATACTTGATACATATAGGGCATATCAAGACTGATATCGAAAACGAAACCAGGTGATGATAGTATTAGTGACTTCAATCACAATGCAACAAGAAATTTCGCAAATAAAATTTTTGTATATTTTTACTAATAGTCGTATTTCGGTGATAAATACATAGTTTTTTTCCAAAATAATGATGTACACCTTTTTATTTTTAAAGACGCAATGGTAAATAAGGGCTTAAAGTACTTATTTCGCAAAAACTAGATATGTACCAACCAAAAATGTGATTTTAAAAATATTGCCAAAAAAATTGACGCTTTTTATTGAGATATTTTTAGTTGCATTGTGTTAGTAGCCACTAAAACTACCACCTGGCTTCGTTTTCGGTTGCAGTCTTGATATACCCGGTATATGGTTATTGTCATTAAATAAATACTAAAACAGAAGTGTGAAGGTGATTTAAAATCGACCATAGACCAATTTATTCGAAAGTTTAAAAAAGTAAAAAATGCATGTGCCTTACAATGGATTTAGTGTCACAGTATTTTCCTAAAATTTTATTATTGGTAGACCACCAAAGTAGCTTGTTTTTAAAAATACCTAGTTTGTGGTCTCACTTAAATGTAGCATTTTCTACTCACCTCATTGTAACCTACACCGTGCTTATACAAGTCGACATATTTTGGACGAATAAGTTAAAGATTTATTGTAAATTTAAATAAATTCAAATTGAATTTATGTTGAATTGTGTACAATATTTAAGATCTTATCATGAGATCTGTATAATTGATAGGTCTTTTCAAATACTATACGTTATTCCGGAAATTCATATATCGATTGATTTCTATTGTTATTTAAGATTGAAAATAAATGTTAATGATCTTATTATGTGTCCTCATAAATAAGACACGATTCATAATTATTTAATTTAGATTAATTTTTATTTTATCTTTATTGTATTCAATTGTAATAACATTTTAATGGTTTTTTTTTTTTATAAAATTCGCTTTTATCAGTCTTTTACATTTAACAATGAGAAACTAAAATTGATTTACAAGTTGTAAAGCGACAGTTTCCGAATTCAAATGCCGTTATATTATGTCAATAGAATCATAGAATTAGATTCGGTAGAGAAATAGTGAAAAAGTGTTAAAAAAGGAAATCTTATCTACTACAGTTTGTAATGACAAGTGAGATCTTAATTATTATGCTGCTGGATTTCACGCTTATTCGAATAGAGAATATAAACTATAGTAAGTAGTATAGTATTTGGTGATTACATTATTTATAATACACAATATTTCCATACCACTGGCACTAGTTATTTTAAATTGTTTAAAATATTTAATATTTATGTGAACAATGTTATAGATGATTTTTTACCAGTGGCTAACTTATTGCGCTTGACCCATTTCTAGAAATGAGATTAACATCTGGTGCTTTGAATAATCTGTTAATTGGTTGGTTGGAATTACGTAATTGCCACTAGGTATCTGTTGGACTCGGGAGATCTGTACATTAAGTTATTACTATGTGAGTACATCGATATCTCTGTGCATAATATACGCTATTATAAAAAAAATCTTTTTTTTCTTATAAGATAACTACTATCGGGTCTCAACAGCGTTAGTTGCATTGGCACAATAGTTTGTGGGGTCATTTTTGTAATTACTAACGTTAACTACAGACATACCTATTCAACAAGATCGCATTTATATTACAGAGTTACTACGTGAACATTCGCTAACTATACACCAATGATTATAATACAACAGCGGGTCTAAAAAATAGAAGTGTCTTCGTATGCAGATACATCGAAAAGTCAATTTTGTTGTTTTAGTAAATAGTAACCAAACACGTTGTATAATACGTACAAAATTTATCAACAAGAGATATTTATTCCGTGGATGGTTCGAGAGTCTCGTTGGTACGAGACATTTGTTGTTCTCATTCCTCGAGAGGGGGAGAGTGTTGACTAGTGTCTTGATCGGGTTGTTCTATCGTGATATACGTGTCTGGCGATGGTTCAGGTGAGAGCGGGCTGGTAGTCACCACTAGTGGTGGCGACAGTGGTGGTGAAGCGTGTTCTGGTGGCGGCGCACTACACGCTCGCACTTCCCGCTCCACCGGAAGATGCTCTAACACTTTTGAATCTGATTCTTCATGATTTGTCCTGGAAGAAATTATTATGAGCTATTTATTAGAATAGAAATATTTGATAGAAAAAATATTATAATCAACGCCAGTCATGAAGTTTTTATTAATGAGATCAAAATAGACACAGAATTACCTTAATATAGATTCTTCAGTGATGTTGAGGTTGATCGTACTCTCCACTGGTGTTGCTAGAAATTTTAATTTATAGTTCAATACCTATACATATAAATACGCTCAACTGTGTGTTGCTTCAAGAATTACGATAAACTTTTCAGTCATATAATGATGATGATGTATTCCTAGCCGTTTTCAGCCTCGGGGATTATTACGTTAGGCAATCTTAGGATGGACATAGAAGAAAGGAGACAGAAAGGGCAGTCTAGGGTAGAAGTCAGCTCATCTAATCAGGATATCTTATATCGTTTAATATAATCATTTTGGCTTGATTAATAGCTTAATTTGCTCCTCCTCCTATTATATTAGCCCAGAATCACTCATCTCTGTCCCCGGGACTCCTCCACAACCGAGGACACTTAGCCCACACCATCACCATACGGGCGTAGTGCAAGTTGGCGGACTTAATATACCATAGAAAATTCTGTTAATATCTCTATGGTATTCAGGTTTCATCACAATGATTTCTTTTACCGTAAAAAACTGGTGGTAGGTCTCTCATATTATGTGAGAGGCCGCCTAGGTAGGTATCAGTGTAATGTCTATTTCTCCCGCCAAACAGCAGTGTTGTGTTCCCGTTAGAAGAATATTGTATGCAAAGTTATACTGGGCTTAATGAGACTTAACATTTTATGTTTCAGGATGGCGAGCGCAGTGCAACATTTTATTGTAATTCATGGTGTTGTTTGGTTTTGCTACTGTTCGTTAGCGGTCGTATCGCTCGCTATCAGGCGAATGGTATGGTCGCTTTACTATTCATCGGAATTAAAAGAACAATAGTATAACATGTGTCATGTATTTGTGTGAATGTGGTCAGCAATGGTCGGTAGTAGGTACTGACGGTGCATGGTGTCGTCGCGCAGGCGCTGCTGGCGCGCGAGCGGGCGGCGGCGCGTGTTGTCGCGCACGCGCAGCGTCACGCCCGCGCATGCGCCGCTCGCGTGCAGGTCCATCGCCAGCGACGACTGCGACCCGCACTCCGACTCCGCCGCGCTCGCACTACCACATACATTAATACATTTAAAAGTACAAAAATAATAACTGTTATCTTTGTATTCTATTTTTGATTAGCTAACTTTAGTCCGATGTTTTTGTACACTTACACCGGGCGTAGCAAGCCAGCCATTTGTATTATTAAATTTGCAGTATTTTATTTTTATTATATGTGATATACATGATTATTAATCAGGATATGGTTTATAGTCTTGTGCGTGGCCTACCAAATCGTTCAGGAATAGGTCTTTTAGTCTACAACTGCCTACGCCAGACGTGTTTGAGACATTAAACGATATAAACAAGTCCAATGCCCGTGGAACTAACTAAACATGTACTTACGTGGAACAACATAGAGCAAGATGTATAATGCATATTGTAATGAAGGTGAGTTATTTTACATTACCTTACTGCGGACGGCGGCGGCTCGTCTACGGAGAGCGCGTAGCGGCGTAGCGGGCGGCGTAATGCGCTTACTGGCAGCGGCACGCGCGCACTACCGCTACGTAAGTCGGGCGCGGAGCCGAAACGGGCCTTTCCTTTTCCTCTCTCACCACCAGTTCTGTCACACACACTCACTGCCCTACGCTTCAACAAGCCTGCGACGCGCGCATCACACGCACACGCACTACTCATGTATTATGAAACACTTGTAATGCTGCCTTATGACAGTAGGGTACCCGGTACAATGCTTTAATTGCACCATGAATGGCTCAGATACATTTAACAATGATAAATGTGTTATTTAAAACATTAATTAAGCGCACTATCTACGGGGTTAACAAAGATTACTTACAAAGCAAGCGACAAATAAGTCCAAGCGTCAATATTCTTCCGCATGAGTAGGTTGGTTGTGTACCTGACGGGTGGCGGCAGGCGGTGGCGGTGTATGGGCATGAGCGGCAGCGCGTGGGGCAGCGGCAGCACGTGCGGGAGGCGGTACACGCCGAGCTGGTCGAGGCGCGCGGGCGCCGCGCACGCCGGACCGCGCCGCGGCATGGGCCGGGGCATGCTCTGCGGCCGCGCCGGGGTTACCTTCGCCGCGCTGTCACGAGCTTCGAACGTCATCACACATGCCGCCACCACTATGAATCCTTAAAACCAAAATATTTTGCTAATAGCTAATTGATGTAAAAAGATATTGAAGTCAAAGGCCCTTAAATAAACTACCATAATTTACATTAATTTTAATAAATATTTCCAAACACCGTGTTGACACACAGTTAATTTTTGTCTAAACTAAAACATTTTCCCTTTGCTAACAGTTCAATATAAAACTGAGGCGGCAATACATTTCAATTTCTGTATCAGCGCATATATACATCAAATATACATCTGCTCCTTTACAATCAAGAGAACGATTGTAATGGGTTAGGCCATATAGCCCACCACGCTGGCCTAGTGCGGATTGGCAACAGATTTGAAATTACAATAAAAATATTATAATTCATAACTAATGCTCGAGGCATGACGAAATCACGGAGCAGATCTGAAACGCGTTCAGGGCTAAATCTGTAGGTATGTACTATGTAGTGTTTTTAGTAGCAACAACATGTTACCTCCAAAGCCCATGACAATGGGACCAGCATAGGACAGGTTGTTGAGGTGGAAGCCCCGAGCCTCGTCCTTCACCGACACTGTGGCGTTGCCGCGCACCTCCTCTGCCACCGACAGAATGTCCGCGTAATACCCTGAAACGTTACATAACTCATAGTTATTATGATACTTATTATAGCTGATAAGTATAAAAGAGCGAATGAGTGATATATTGGTAGTTTCAAACTTAAAGGCATTTAAAATAACGTAATTTTGTTACGGTTACAGGACAATGTTTTGGTACTGTCATTTCCCCAGGCGGGTGACTCTTTTAGAGAAATATCAAATAGATCTACCTTCCCCTGCGGGGTGTATGTTAATAAGAATGTGTTTGAGGTAAACATATTTAAGCCTTAAATGAATTATTTTAAATTTTATGATATGTAATCCGAGCTGATAGTTCCACATAACTATATTATTGATTATTGACATCATAATATATGGCTCTATGATAGGTCTATGATAGGTGGAAAAATTGTAAGATAACTTTTGTAGGAGAAAAGACAGATTTTACTTCCTACCAATATAAATTAATGTTGTGTCTGTTGTGATGAAATATACATATGTGTGTTGCAAACAACTCTTTATTGATTTATCGAATCTGCTTCTAAATGGTCTGTAATACATATGCATTGCAAACTCTAGCTCACAAATTCTGACAAAATAAATATAGTATTACATATTTTAATGAATGTATATTGTAAGATAGGTTTTAAATGATTCGAGTGCATGTAGTCCACATGGAGCTGTGTGGTATGAACAAAGCGGCGCGGCTTGAAGCCGGATGTGTCGGGACGCGCCATCGCTGTGACAGGAAGTATCGCCCGCGGCCGCGGCTCATTGCTCGCGTCGTGTCGAGCCTCATCACGGCCAACAGACATCATAAACTTAGCAAGTCAAAAAAAAACTTTATTAATGTATCAAGTTATGTATAAAAATTCTGGCTGTGTAGTATTAGTGTCGCGTCGTTAAGTTGGTTTAACTTTGTATTGTGTAAAAAAAATCAAGTAGCCTTTTACGCAAAGTTTGAATCTCAGCTCATGAAATGAAACTGCGTAAGAAACTGCCCTAACAAAAGAGATTGTCTACTTTTTTTTTTGTTATCCCTTTATTAAAAGTCTTTATCTTTTTATTTGCATTCGTTAAAGGTAGTTTTTATATTACGTACAAGTTTTACATTATATAATTATCGTCTCGAAGTAGCAAAATGTGGAATGTCGCTAATATATCTCACCTCAGTCGTCGCTTAACTCGCCCTTGTTCCGGACATAAACAATGTAAGTCTCCCTAGGGGAACATCTTGGCTTGGGGAAGTGTAATTGAAATATGTGAAAGCGTCTAACGTCCATTTAAGAGATAGTTATTACACAACTTCGCTATGTTTGTTATATATACGTACGTTCTTATACCGTTGTTAGGCTATTTTTTACGATGCTTTATTTTATTTAGAGGGAAAAGAGAAAATGATATGCAAAAAAAAGTAAAAATGCACCGAGCGCATAGCCTAGAAATAACGCTAATTACGGTGAATCAAAGAAGTTTAGCCGGTGCTAAAGTTCGTTGCAACTAAGTGGATTTTCATTCTATAACATGACATTAATGTATGGCTTGAAGTTGATAAATTATATTATTATATTTTTAACTAGCTTCTGCCGCTTTATTAACTTTATTTGGTATTTCCCATCCCGTCCCGTCCCGTCCTGTTATATCCCGCTTGTCGCGTCTCATTTTCACTCAAGGCATGTAATCCAGTCCCATCCTATCCCTATGAGTATAAAAAGTAACAAATATTGATTTGATTTAATTTGATTTTAATTTAAAAAAAAAAAATTATTTGGAACAAAAACATTACAAGAAACTAGAGTACAATAGTACATTACAAGAAACTAGAGTAAATATCGGAATTCCTTCCTTATCCCACGGGAACACTTAATTTTTCGGGATCAAAGTAGCCTACTAGTAGCTACTTCCATACCAAATTTCATCGAAATCCATTAAGCGGTTTCCGAGTTCATCACGCACAACCGCACAGACAAACATACAAAAATTCTAAACATCATTATTTTTATTACGTTAATACCGACCCCCATATTAGTTTTTCTCGTTTATCTTCCATAGTACAAAGAAACACCCTGTATGTAAATAAAACATATACCAGTTTTTAAGTTGGACTTGTACCTATATAACTGTAAAAACCGCATCTCATTTCGTGTCGTAGTTTTTGCGTGATGTCCAAGCAAACAAAAAGAAACATCCTGTATGTAAATGCAACATATACCAGTTTTTAAGTTGAACCTGTAGCAATACAACTGTGAAAACCGCATCTCATTTGGTGCAGTAGTTTTTGCGTGATGCGCAAGCAAACATACAGACAGACAGACAAAAATTCTAAAAAAAATTGTTTTGGCTTCTGTTGCTATAATAAAGACCACTCGCGTTAAAATTTCTTATATATCTTTCATGTACTACTATATTTTTATTATATTATTTTTAATTAATTTTTAATAATATTTCATTCAAAATGACGGTAAGTCCTGAAAGCGATAGTTTAATAATACTTTCGTTGTGAAGAAATATACACATGTGTGTTGCCAACAACTCTTTATTGATTTATCGAATCTGCCTCTAAATGGTCTCTAATACATATTATGCATTTCAAACTTTAGCTCACAAATTCTGACAAAACTGGTTTGTACACATAGGTAGATATAACATGTAAGATACCTTTATGAAAACAAACAAAAAACAATAAGTAATACAACCTACAATACATTGTGGAAGATCATAGCCTCCTGGGACACATACAATTTTTATGTCTACTCCTTTTATGTCTATAAAGGTGTTATGACTACTAGTTTACAAGCAAAAAATATGCGGAAATAAATAGATGATTTTATTATTATTTATATAATAATAATTACCTATGACTGCCATCGCGGCCCCGAGTAGCATCAGCAACAAGCCGGCGGAGAGCGCTTGACACGCGTGCCACAGACACTGCGAGCTCATCTTCCCACGCACCACCTACAACACATTCCCCATTCATTATCTACTTACTGTACTTAGAATTTCTTTGCCTTAGGACTCGATATAAAAAAAAAGCGTAAATTAATGTTATGTTTTCTATAGATTCTGTTTATATATAAATATATAGATGCTTATTTTTAAAGTTTTTGTACATTATGGCCACAGCTCTCAAGACTAAGTGTAATATTAAATTTCAATTTAATATTACAAATAAAAATATGCTATTTATCTATTTACCGTAAAAAGTACCAAATCTGTCTAATATAAGGATTATGATTTATTAAAGATTATTTGATTGCATTTTCTTACAGTTTATTTGTCACGAACACGTTAATAACAGGTCTATTTTTAGTCCTCATTCATAACAAGTAATCATTTTATTAGTCTTTGCAAATGCTGATATGTTGTGATTTCTCAATATCACTCCGAGTGACATGAGTAATGATCTACAACAAAGGGCGGTAACTGATACATAAACATGTTTAGATAATGTTTAACGGTGTCGGCCAACAGCTTCTTGTAAATCTAATTTATCTACTTAATTATCTCTCTTATTTTATTTATGTTTATTTACTTTTAACTAAGCTACTTCAAATATCGTTTAGCTTCATTAATCTGTCACCATTCAGTTATTTTTTGTTAACTTATTGTCATTTCTTGTATGATCTAATGATAATTCAATATAGTATTCAGTTGATGTTGTTTAAGTGATCATATTGATCTTGTCACTAATAAGTCGCCAGTGCTGTCTCGAGAAACGCGTCGAGTAGAAGATGAGATCATGTGCTTCAATGGGCATTAACTCATCACTTTGATACGCATACATTAAGAATTAGTGCAACAAGTTTTCGGACAACTGTTGAGTTCCAGGTTCCACCAAATGGTCATGTTCATAAAATGAATAGAGAGCTCATTGAACTGCGTTGTTTAATTGGTGTATGGAAATTGTATAGAATTGTGGATTAGACGTTATGTGATGAGAGTGTCGATCGCGGTCAGAGAAGAGTGGGTCGGTGGGTGTACCTGGACGTTCCAGGTGGCCCCGGAGGCGGGGTGCGCTCGGCGCAGCGGGCCGGTGACACTCCGCGCGCGCCGCATGTCGACTGCCGCGCGCTGCCCGCTCGGTGCTCGAGTGAAGAGTCACTGGTGCGCGCGCACACACAGCCTCTCTGCTCCTGGCTACCTGCGTCCTAATTCTGTTCCATCGAAATTGTGACGATTGAAATTTGTTCTGCTTCGATGTGCCATTGTATTGTTCGTCTACGTTATGCGAATAGAAAACTGCGATTTTGATGACATTCCCGCATTAGCGGAGCTACTATTGTACAATGAAAAGATAATGTTTACACAGCTTTAATCATTTATCAGTCATTTCAAACGTCTTAAAAGTTTATTTTGAAATATTTTATATCTATTCCTATATCATAATATGTAGGCACTTGTTTGTGAATCCGATAAGGACGGCGTCGATAAAATCTGTTTTTGTCCTGTTCAATCTAATGTGCAATACAATCTGAAATGTGTATTATGAAATTCGTAAATATGATTTGTTTGTTGTTTTATATAAAGGGGCGTAATGATAACACTGTTAGAGACTAACTCTATCATTTAGTATGCCTACTAACTAACTGCCAACGAGACTAGATTAAAGTAAGTGTCGTTAACCCGCGCTGCTAATAAATTGAATTAAAACGTTAGCTAATTTAAAAGCTTTGGAGTTAAATATATTATTAGCTTTGAAATAGTTTAGTTTAACCCCACTTTGTAATTTGCATCAAGACTATTGGCTTTTGTTTAGTAACTAAACTATTATTTAGTACCCGCATTAATTTTTTGTATAAAATAAAATAATGTATCGGGATTTGTAACAAAGAGAGTCGAGTTATCGAAGTATGTACGTGAAGCTTTTGCCGATACTAAATAACTACAGAAACCGCAGCATGACACTCACATTTAACTTTAAAGCGGCTCACAGGGAGCATAAAAGTACTTATGACGTAACTGTTTCATTTCACTGCTTGCAATAAAATTGTACATATGTAAATTATCGAACAAAGTAGGTATGTATTAATTAAAATTTGGCCACGCGGCTGGCACGACTCAAGAGTAGAATGCTAGCATTTTTTGTTTCTTTGTTGAACCAGTGCGAATGAAATATTATGATTGAGCCAAGGAATTCCATTTAGAATAAGATTTATTGAGACTTATTTTTTTGATGTAGAGTCGAATCTACTAAAACAAATACAACTTCGATCTGTTGTGCAATCAACACCACATTTGCAATGTTGTTGCAATAGCAACATATACACATGTATTTGAAAAATATATATATGTTATTAGTTTTATTGGTAATATTTGACACGTTCCAAAAATAATATGTAGAACTAAAATATCAAAAAAATATATAAAATATAATAAAATATCAAAAGCTGTTTGAAGCACTGATGTAAATTGAAATTATTGAAGGTAATATGAAAGCTTTGTGAGGACTGTAAATGAAATGCATACGTATATTATATTGGATCATTAGCCATTATAAGTAGATGCTTATTAAAGACTTATATTTTTGGTCGCAATAGACAATACAAATAGAACTTTTCAATTGCCAGCTAATGTACTAGGTCACCGAGTTAATTGATGGTGGACGATTGTGCATCTATTAGGCGAGTCCGGTGACAGTGCTCTCCGCAGCAGGCGGCAGGGGCGGGCGGCGGCGGCGCGGGGGCGCGGGGGCGCGGGGGGGGGCTCGTCACGTGGAGCTCGGGGCGCCGGCGCGGCCGGGCCGCCCGGGCGCTCACCGCTCAGCCGGGGTCCAAGAGCGCGGCATTCCCCAGCCGGCCGTCGTCCGCCGCGTTATGTGCGCCGCCACGCCAGCCGACGCGCGCGCCGCGCTCCGCCGCCCCGGGACCCGCGCGGCCTGGCCTCGCTGCGTCGCCGGCGTTGGCCCGCGTTAGAAGCTAACTTTTATGGTGGAGCGAGCCGAGCGCGAGGCGGGGAGGCAGGTGGTGTCGCGCAGGTGCGGCCCGCGCCCGATCCGGGGACGCATTCGGAGCGCGCGGAGGCGCGGGCTCGCCACGGCGCCCGCCCGCCCGCCTCATGGAGCCGCCGTGGGAGCTGGAGCTCGAACTGCGGCGGCACATCGAGAACTGCGCCTGCACCTGTGACCACATGGGTTACGGGAACTATATGGACTATCAAGTTGCGCCTGCGGCGCATGCCTGCTTGTGCCGCGCGATCACCTCGCCGCACGCCCACGTACGTGTCGTATGCCCGCCCGCCTAACGCCTGCCGCATCGGTCCTCATTCCCGCATGATTTATCACCCGGTCCGCTAGGGACCGTCTCCAGACTGGTTTGTTTGTAGTGTTCGTATATGTTATTAGTATTCCATGTTACTACTTTGTGTACATAGAGCAGTGCCACTCTCAAAACTTTTACTTGGCGGACTGAATAATACTAATTCTATTTCTTACATAATTGTGGGAGGTTTCAAATGATATGAGAATTCTTTCATCTGTTCAATTATACTCAAATCCATATAAATATGTTTTAGTTGAATGGACAAATTTAAACTAAATCTGCAATGCACGATAAAGTAAAAGTAATGTTCGAATTTAAAGCCCGCTAGTTCAGAAACTCCTACACTACCTACACTCTCCCTCTCAATTTCGTACACAATTTTCACATTACCTACATACTTGGCCATCATCTCAAATTCAAATAACATTGTGACGGAATGTCGCTTTGTTTACTGAATGTATTTAGAACCTCATCCAGTAATTAGCATCAAATTGTTTACGATTCTTCATTTACTGATATGATTAATCAAATACTAAGCGTTTTTTTAAACACCTCGTTATTTATTAACGGTATAAGATAATAAGGTTTTGCTCAATAGATGTATTATCAAACGGAGGAAACATACCGGTACACTCGCTACCCTGTGTTTCATAACGTATGAATGGCATTGTCACACCTATAATACGAAGCACCTGGACCATTATTATTATTAAATATATTAACAGTTTATAAAATAGATAATAAAAAACATAATTTATTTCATTCGTATTTCATTCTACAATCAATTTATCAAACACTCTTGTTCTTGTCATTATAATGTGTTTATGATTTTATTTCGCGTGCCGTGATTTGTACTTTACTGATTAGAAACTGTTATAACTTTTGGGACTGCTCATGAATGTTTTACATGATGTCTTGTTTTAATACGCATATTCGTTTTATTACTTGTATATTTTACTAAATGGCAACACTTGATACATTATCTTATCGCGCGTATTTGAGCTATAATCTAATAATCAGCGAGAGCATTGTTTTAATACTTATTTATAGTAGATCTGGCCATTTAATACAATCACCAGATTAACTGAATGATTGATTAAATAAGGATTAAGTGAATTGCAACTGAATCGTATTCGTCTCGCATACCTTTATTCTTCATTCGTGAACATTCATGGAGGTCATAAAGTTTTACGGATGTCAATTCATTCTGAACCCAAATGCTTACCTACTCGCTCTTCACATTTTAATTCAGGAAGCACACTCAAAAAGTCACTGGCTTGCTTAGAAATATTTTTGTCTCGTAAGTTAATCTTATAGGTTAGGTGAAGAAAGAAAATACGTGCCTCAATGTTTTATAAATAAACCAGGACATGTAACTCATAGCAACACACGAGCTGATTTGTTTATTCATACAGAAATCTGGAATTTATTCGATTACCCCTTTGATTGTGGTTAAAAACAGTAATCTGTTGTTTAGATTTTCATTATTTTATAAGCGCTTTTTGTTTATCTTTATGCGCTTAAAATAAGTCTTCCCTTAACAACTTGTTGACTCACTTGAAACTTGTCATCGTTGAAACTATGTCATATTCCGTATCTTGTCATTGCATTTTATTCGCTAGCTTAATCCACTCCGACGGGCCGCTGATCGCATGTCTATTGAATTTATTTTATTTAAAATTTAAAACTAGAACAAGAACTATTTAAACGGGATATAATGTTTTTTCCGGAAATTTTAAAATTAACCATCTTATTATGCTACTGATACTTATAAGTTATAACAAATTAAATAAACAACCATTATTTTGTTAACAATTTAGAGCTTTTTTACTATTATTCAACAAACGCATTATGGATATTTACGATTAAGTCATACTCGTATATATGACTTATAGATATGACTTATACATATATGAAATTTATAACTGGTCGATGTATATACATTAGAATATATTTGAGAAAAACTATTATGAGAGGACTGTGTGAACGTTATAGAACCAAATATCATGGTTATTAGAATTTTTGTCTGTTTGTCTGTGCGGTTGTTCGCGATAGACTCAGAAACGGTTTAACGAATTTCGATTAAATATGGTATGGATGTAGCTGACACCAATTTTTCCCAAGAAATCTGCAATGTGCAATATGCAGTCATATTTCCATGCCTGAATTTAAAAAATCTATGCAATTAATTCACGAGACTGCCCCCGCTGCGTTAGGTTATTATTTTGCATGAACGTCGGTAGCTTTTGTTTCGGAGTCTGGGCACTAAGCAAAGTTTTAATAATAACAGCATATTAATGTGTATTTTTAAAATGTGCATGAAGTTCTGACTGCTACGAGTATAGATACCGTAATAAGAAAGCTCAAATATATAAAAATAAATAAATGCACCCAACAGTCACAAACTTATTCAAAGCATTAGAAATATGGCAAAAGTGAAAAACATTTTGTATTTTTACGAGGGAAGTCTAATTGAAAATCTAATGTTAGGCCTTAATTTAATAAAACATACATTAGTGTTCAATTGATAGAGGTTTAAGCCATCCATGTGATTTGTAAAAACGAATGATTCACATAAATTACTTAGCCTGAAGTTGGGCTGATCGGTTTGTGGGTTCGCGTATCATTATTTACATTAAAGCTTTCCCCTCCCGCATGCATACTGTTGTATATTGAAGAAATAACGTTATGATTCAATGAAGGTAGTCATTAATGTGCGGTTGTGGTTATTTACCATTAGGTGAACCACAGATGTATTTGCCTTCTATGTTATTACACAGAAAAACTGATGTGCTTGCAGATTACTGTAGTAAATGAGAAATGGCTTCGTGTATATATCTAATATCTGTTGTATCGTGTATAAGAAATATATATACAGCTTTCTTATACGCTTTTAAAAATCCATATTGTTTACCTACAAAAAGTAAGTCTGACAAATTATGATTAAAAAAAAAAGATTTTAAAAATACATTATATTATTTTAGATATCGGTCTATTCTGTTATTTTTTGTGAGAGGTAGAGTCATTCCAGTTTAGCTTGCATTAACTAGCCCGGTGTTGCTAAAGACAAAAAACTAACTGGCCCTTCAAAGACAGTCACACAGAATGCTAACGTGAATTTATAGTAAGATGTCGCGTTTCGTTAGCGAGCTTTACGGAGATCCTACAAACCTTAGACTCGCTCTCCTTTCTTGTTTACATTCCCTCTTTAAGTAATAAATAAGTACACCCAACAATCACGTACATAGTTCTGACCCCACATTAAGATCAATTAAGTCTTGTGCCGTGGGTATCAGAAACTCCGAGAAACTTATCGGTCTCACTAACACCCAGACCTAAGACAAATACTTGTGAGCCTCACAAACATTTGTCTCGGTACGGATTGAACCCGCGGCCTCTTTTTTCATAGTCGACGTCGAACCAACTACGCCGCGGAGGCTGTCGATATGCCCTTTATTTATAAGCCAACATGATCCTACGTTTCATCGATACGATATGACACCACAAGTATATACAGTAGCCACGAACCATCTGGTGATGATCGCTGGTTCGTCTGTCAACATTTCATAAAAAAAACAAGAAATAGTTCATGTTACAATACAAAATTTGCTTAGCATTTTGCACTATGTCGAACTTTTGAAAACCAGAATGTGAAGAAGGTAGAGCGTTCAAGGTTCAATACGGTGGGAAATGGATTCCCAAATTGATTCCAAACAAGCATTGCCAGATCAAGTAAACATTCTCCATAAAAATACAAACCAAACTATTCGACGTTGCGTTTATATTCTTAGTAATTATCGGTTGTGTTACCGGCGAGGAAAAATGTGGTCAGGAAAACAGATTATCTGAAAATTCTTTATTATAATTTGGAAAGGATGTGAAATATATCAACCGCATTAAGTAAGAATCATAGGTTAAAAAGCCTACTCCTATAACTGCTGGTATCATGCAAGCATCCGGTCTTAAATCTATAAACCATGCAGTGTAAGTAAACTGTTGTGTTCCGGTTTAAGGGACATTGCAGCCTCAGTAACTACTGGATATATTGAGACGTAATATCTTGTGTCTCAAGATGGCGAGCGCAGTGGAATGCTAAGCAATGCTTTTTAATTCATGGTGTTCCACTGTCCATGAACGGTCGTATCGCTTACCATGAGGCGAATGGCATGCTAGTCTCGCCATTCATGGCAATAAAAAAAAACAGACCAATCTTTAACGTATTTAAAGAATCATGTTGCATTGACCCTATACATGTGTAAATGGCGGAAATAATATAGATAGATATAGGTATTATACATCGATATTTTCATTCATTAAAATGTGGTTTTTTTCTTTATAACTACCACTTCATGGTGGGGGTGTAGTTCACTTCTGTGCTGAATCATATCCATGAAATCTCGTGTTCTCTCACACGACGCCATTAACACAATATATTTACATCGGCTAAGAGACAGCATATTCTGTTTTTAAAAAACTGTTAAAGTGGCCTATCTACAACGGAAAGTGGTATAGGTATACCAAATACATTTATGTACATTTGCATGGATATTAAATTTTGATTCACAGTTTAATTTTGAAATTCACTATATTACTAAAAGCAGATGAATGATGATCGATCGATCGACTAATGATCGATTGCCCCTAAAGCCCTGGTCTGACGAACGGTACGCGCGGCACTGCGTCGCACGCAATGCAATGTCAGACTCGGTTTTGTATGAAAAACGTCATCATTTGTCTTTTGTTCTATTGCGGTATGCGTCAACCAGCGCGCACGGTGAAGGGTCAACTCCATGATGATATTTTGGTCGCTTGATAGAAACTGACAGCGATTTGCGGTAGCGGCACAGATTTATATGAAAAACGTCAAGTATTGCCTTTTGTTCCGTCGCAGTATGCGTCTACGTTGAGGGGCAAGCGGTGATGCGGGGGATGGATATAACGCACGGCGCGCAGTCATTCTCGTCTAATCGCCACGGCATGCGACATTGCGGCAAGGATTTATTTGTTGATAATATGACAGAAATAATAGCAGGAGCCCTAGTTTTTTATATCATGATAGAGAAAACGCATTAACATTTGATAATAAAAGGGTAAAATCTCCGATGGTAGTATGCCCATTTCTTTTTCATATGGGCACCAAAATGTAACCGCAATGCATCGGATGTATTACAATTTTAAATCACTTGTTAATATTAGTCCGTGTTGCTTTACATCTAGCTTCTCCAGCCCGTATTTTTGAGCGGTCAATTCTAAGTTCAATATTTAATTGTCTTTCACTTTGTAATGGAGGGAAATAGACGATTCTTTGTTTTTAACTCCTACTATTTAGTTCCTTTTTGATAAAGCTGCGGATTTCAACAAGTTAATGTGCTGAGATCTATAACATTTTCTATACGAAAATAATGGTGTGCAAATTTTTAGAGACATTTACATTTACAGAGTGCGAACCAGTGCGAACGGAGTGCGACAATTTTCGGTGGCGTAGTTGTACTACGGTACGACTAGAAAGCTGAGGTCGCGGGTTCGAATCCCGGGTCGGGCAACCTGATATTGGGTTTTTTTTATTCATCATCAGCCCGGAGTCAGGAATTTGTGCCCGATATGGCGATAGGCTCGCCCCCTATCACATCATGGGACGGAACATACAAGGCGAAATTTAGGCGTCCTGGTAGAGCCTAGGCCTATCCCTTCTGGGATAAAGGCGTGATTTTATGTATGTATGTATGCAAATAAAGTTAAACCTAGGATCAAGAACTGCTGATATGCTGGAGGTTGTGTAGATATATACCTACTACCTACCTATACGGTATACCTACGTGTATTATTTGAGCTCCGTATTGTAAATTTATATAAAAAGTACAATTAAATGATTATTGTAAAAAGTGTCCATAAGTATTGATCCAGGTTTTGCTTGTGATAATTTATAACAAAATAATTTATTTTTATAATAGTAATACAATTCGTTTTTATAAATTACGGTACAATCGGCGATAATTTAAGAGTAGGTATCTATTAAGTCCAGTGAAATATAACTTGATCAAAGAATAGGTTTATTAGCAGAAAAAAATAAAATAATATAGTTAATAACACGCGAATTTACATGAGAAAATATAAACTAATTATGTCACGTATCAATATTTGAGAAAATGGTCTTATGTGCCTTTTTACCGACTTCGTTTAGAATGACGCACAAACAATTTTTTAAGAAATTCTATATATTTTGGAACTCAAATAATTGTTATCCGTTGTCATGGAGACCCGTGAAGACTTCATTGCAAAATTGTCATAATAACATTTGTTGTCAAGTTTCGGCTCTCCCATTGGTCAACAGATTTAAGCACAGTGTGAAACCTATCTGTGAAACCTCCTTAGTTGCTTGAACTGCGTTGCTTGCCGCAGTGCCGCAGGTACCGTTTGTCAGACCAGGGCTACGCTGTATTATCGTGTTGATAGATTAAACGTTACCTGTTCAATCTCTCAAGGACTAAATATTTACATTCTTAATTATTAACGAACTTATCAGACATGAGTAATGTTTTTTTTTCTCTGCCTGTGGTTTTTCATGTACTATGTGACATGAGCAATGTTTGAATGGATTAAAACAGCCATGTAAGCAGAAGATTTTCTTTAGTAACTGGGTATAAAATGCGCTGAAAACATTTGAAGACATCATTAAATTTCTGTAGTGCCATATGTACATATATCACGTTTGATGCGAAGTAAAATCACTATAATATTTGTAGAATTCTAAGCTTTTAGAAAATAAAATGAAAGCTTGATATTGCACTCGAAAAACAAGAGCTCTATGAAAATCTAACCATACATCTAAAGAAGCAACGAAGCATTCCTTGCTCGTACGAAATTGAATGAAAACATTTCTTGAGTCGCATTTCTGGCAGCTGTACCTACTTGGAGTACAAAAGCCACATTGCGATTTCTCGTTCCCGTTCCATTACAAGAAGAAGCTATTCGTGAGTATGCGTGTTTCGACGATCCAGATGCAGTCGAGTACAAAACCGACTCGTATGGAAGCTCGGCATGCGGCCGCCCCGGCCACCCGACCGCTGGGACATGTGAAAAGGCTCTTATGCCACTTATCACTCTATTACGGAACGCGCCGAGCTTTACGTTCCTGTTCAAATTATGCAACACGCATTTGCAATTAGTCTTTTATGTTCATTTTCTTAATTGTTTGACTGTTATTGATCATTTTCATAATTTATTTTATTGATTTCATGGTTGATGGTCTACGTAATATGTGAATTATTACTTTATAATCTTTATGTGAGCAATGATAACATTATGTAGATATGTAATACGAGTATAATTACAAGTGTTTTTCGTACTTTATTTCGCAATCTACACTATATACCCGCCCCGTGTAGGTATCACGGGAAAGAAAACATCAGATATGTATTCCTTAATCATGGCGTGTAAGCGGCGTTTCTCGTTCTCCGTTTCTAACAAATATTTTCCTCGAGCGTTTTTATGAGTTCCTTGTGGTGTAGTAAAGTATTGAGGTAACTCGAGGTTGAATATATCTCGCCGTGCGTTGCCGTGTATACACTACACGGTATAGGCAGTACGCATTAACATCAAAGTGATGCCGCGGTTTAGTCGTTTTATCTTTCTGTTGTCAGTGGGATGTTCCCTCCATTTGAAACAGACGGACAACGGTTTGTGATATCGATCTGTGCTATCTTTGTAAAACATTAGAGCAGCCGTGTGCTCATAAGGGCGGGTTGACGTGGACTACTTAATTTAAAGGGATGACCTAGTTTGAAAAATTCGGTCGGTTTAAAAACATCGTTCCGGTATTGGTGAAACTATGTAGAATAGCTGGCTACGGGTTATTTAAAGCAACAAGTTTATACATAAGTATAAGAATACCTTTTTCCAACAAACAGCAGTGTAAATGCACTGTTGTGTTTCGGTTTGAAGGAAATTGTAGCCAGAGTAACTACTGGACTTAATAAGATAGACCATCTTATGTCTCAGGATGGCGACCGCAGTGGAATGCCAAGCATTGCTTTGTAGTTCATGGTGTTGTTTGTCTATTAGCGGCTGTATCGCTTACCATCAGACGAATGACATGCTCGTTTCGCCATTCCACGCAATAAAAAAACCTAGTCTGGAATAAAAACAGATACAGAATACAGATATAGCATTAGTAGTTCTTAATTTTTTGCAAAAAAAAACACCGGAAAAGTGACTAAGAGCCAAAAAAATTTGGTAACAAGAAAATTGTAGGTATTCGATTTATATAAAAATCATAATATCTATAATTGTACCAAATCAACCCTAAACTTAGTTTTATAAATAATTTATTCGCTAGCATACGTGTCTTCATAAGGTAAACGTAATACATACTATGTTACTCCAAGCATTTCTGCCAACATAATAGAATTCTGCTATGAATGTTCAATGGAGTAATGATTAAATGTACGTAAGGTAACAAGCGGAGCGCGAATTTCACGCAACATTATGTAGGGGCGGGGGCAGGGTCCGCAAAGGCCCGGGTCGTGGTCTGTGGCCCGAGGCCCGAGCTCCTGTCTAGCGTGCAGCGAATCGATGCAGCGTCGCCCCCGTACGCCCTGTGCCCATTACAAGTTTTTATTATTTTTTCTTTGAACACAATGTTCAAATAATATTTAAAATATAATGATATAATTATACGAACATGATATAATTATTTTACGTTATTGAAATCATTGAAAAATGAATGCAATGCACCCCAACACCCGATTTCTCCTGAAAAATGAAATATGCTACACGTTTGACTCGCATTCGCTATATCTCCGCTTTGCGAAACAGTCGGTGACAGATGTCCTCAAATAGGTACCATTTGAAACAATCACACAGATTTGTAGCGAAAGCGCAGGGAACGTACGAGCGGCTTACCTGAAGGGGAGTTATTACAGTTGCCTTAAAACTTGCAACACCTTAAATACTTTGCCGGGTTTTAAGGATGGAGAAGAAAGGTGTGGAAATAGCCATAAAGGGGCGTCAGCGATCTTATTGAACTGAGGAAATACGAGAGGAAAACTTTTACTCCATGCCATGAATCATCACACAATGGCACCGCCTCGGAAGAATCGTCCCATAATAATGTAGGCATTATGCACGGGTATTGTTAACACGTGTGATTTATCGCAAAATCTCCTGACCATATTTTTTCCATGTTAACTCAATATGCGCTAATGACAACATGGAATTAAAATAATTAGAGATAATACCTAATAATACGTACACATAGAGCTTATGTCTACTATAATGTTATACCTACTGTTATAATTAATGTATTAAATTACAAGTTACCACGGCCGTGATATAAGCGTATCTTGCAAAAATATTCTTTGATGAATTACTATGGGAGGCTGCTTAGTGCATAGCTGCCCAATAGACCGTTTTGTTACCGGCCGGTAATCATAATAATTAATGCAATTAAAGCTTTGTGCCTAATACGTTCATAGCACCGTCATATGATGATATACAGGGTATATCAAGACCGCGACCGAAAACGAAGCCAGGTGGTAGTTTTAGCGGCTACAGACACAAGGCAACTAAAAATTTTGCAAAATAAGCGACGGATTTTTTTTCTAAAATTTTTTAAAAATCATCGTTTTTGAGGGGTAAATACCTAGTTTTTGCAAAAATAGTAATTTAAACCCTTACGTATCATTGCTTATTTAAAAATTAAGCGATGTACGTCATTATTTTAGAAAAACTATGTTAAATCACTCAAATACGACGATATGTAAAAAATAACAAAAAAAAAAATTGACTATTTTTTTTGTAAAATTTTTACTTGCTTTGTGTTTGATATCACTAACACTACCTCCTGGCTTCGTTTTCGGTCGCGGTCTTGATATACCCTGTATGTTGTAGTTAGACTGAGATTTTAAAACCACAATGTTATGTAGCATTACAATCGCCATTATTGCGAAATGGAAGCTTTTTAAAAGTTTGTGGAATGAGGTCGCTTTCTTTTTAGTTTCCGTCGACTACGTAGCTCCAGCATATTGGTGTCACAAATTGCGTTTTAACAACCAAGCTATGAATACATATTTATATTGTTCTACGTAATTACAAAAATATTTAAAGCTGCCGATACTTAATTTATTTGTTAAGAAGTTTGGGTATTTACAATTATAATGTAATATTGTGTTTGACATCGTATTTAATTAACAAAGGGAAGAAAGCTAGATTAAAAACTAAAAAGCATTAAATAATCGATACAATGTTATGTAAATCTTAACTGAGCTACCTTATGTAGCAGTAAGAGGACGAATTGATAACAATTTACAAGACAATTAAGTTTTAGACAAATTTCTACTCAGATCCGGAATAAGAATGTGCTTGCAAGAACTAGTACAACAAAACCACATCTAAAATCTAAATATTTGTAACACAGCAATCTCCGAGTATATGTCATTTTATATGATGTTGATAGTGTTGCAGGTACTGTAAATCTGTAATACATATTTGAAATTTACAGTCTGTCCAGGGATCTTTAATAAACATTGAATTACACTCCGGTATGCAACAGAGTAAACAATAAACCCGAGGTATCTGCCCCCAGTGTTTAATTTCCTGCTAAGTTATCTAGAGAAATGAAGTCTTGTTAGTCCAATTAACTGCAAACGTCAAGTCCCTTGGGTGGCAAAAGTTAGGGTTTGAGTCTGGTATCCGCGGCACGTTCCGTTTCAAATGGCTCAGTAATTTCTCACTTCAGATGCGGGTTTCGGGATTTTGATATTTATCACTTCTCACTTCTTAGTCGAGAGCCAGTTTCGGCTTATTTTGAAAAAAACTTCTGTTTGAGATATACGTAAGTCGGAAACAACAATTTTTGTCACACAATTTTTTTTATAGGTATTCAAAACATTTTTTTATTAAAAACTTAACAAAAATTAATGCTCTTCAAACAAGAGCCTGTTTATCTCTGCAATACTCGGACCTGAAATAAATATTTGCCAATCACATCTAAACATTACATTTGATTCGGTACATCCATATAACAGACGGTTTTTATATAATTAAGTTCACGGTGCAAATCCTTGCGGACACCTTTGTTCTGCATGAACTTTCTGCGGCTGGAGATTGTGACGCTAAATTCGGAACAGTTATATTATCAGTATATCAGTATACAGTTATATTAGTTAGTTATATTTGACAGCCTCCGTGGCGCAGTTGGTTAGACGCCGGCTGTGAAACGAGAGGCCGCGGGTTCGATCCCCGCATCGAAACAAATATTTGTGTCAACCGCAGGTATTCGTTTCGGGTCTGGTGTTTGTGAGACCGAAAAGTCTCTCGTAGATTCTGATACCCACGACACAAGACTCGATCTTAGTGTGGGGTCAGGACTATGTATGTGACTGTTGGGTGTATTTATTATTTATCACGTAAGATTATTAACCCAAGATTATATGTCGCATTACCGACGAGAAATAACAAAAATACAATAACAACCATATAAAGTTTAAACCCCCTTCACAAATAACTACACTTGGTAAGAAGTAAGAACAGTACCTAAAAGTTTCCATGATTTGTTTTGACAAAGGAGTAATATTACGTAAATTTATGACTACCACTTAATACTTGTGTAAAATATTATCAGTTCAGTACGCTTAATGAATATCTATGGGTGTCAGGTTCAAATCCCTGGGCCTAAGACCTTCGCGCTCGGTTCTCTCCGTAAATGGGTCAGAGGCTATTGAGGCACACAGCTCATTCCGTACGGCATGCGCTGTTCCCTCAGTCGGCCCCTAACAGTGTGTGCCTCTTGCATAATTGAACACGCGGCAAATTATTGTCAGATCTGGATACACAGATGTGCTTGCCGCATCAGTTATGTAAAAGTCGCTCGAAGTGTTATTGGAGTATAACCAATATTTATATTTAAAAATTAATCTTGTTTTAAAAACTGATTTATCTTTTAATTTAAGATGTATTATATGACTCTTATTAAAAGGTGTTATAGAGAGATGTCGGTCCCTGTAGAACAACATTTCATCGTTATTTCGCTAAACTCGAACATGCATTGTCCACCAAGTTTTAACTTTTTGACAGTTCATAAAAAGTTAAGAACAAAAAGCATGTATTGCAAATTGTTTTCAAAACAAAGAGGAAGAAATGCGATCTTGTTAGAATTATAAGCTACAAGTTACTTTAACTCGAAAGCAAATAGAAAGATACGATAAACTGAGAAAGGTAACATTGATTGATCGTTTATAGGCTCGTGTTTGTGTTAAGTTTATCTACGTATCTGCTTTTTCATAAAGAGCCAACGGTGTTTTAGTCTTATTTATGTTTTTTAATATATAATACATATATCATTTGGTAGTTGGTACGTTTCTGTGGATTTTGTATATGGGGACAAAAACATTGAAATATTTTAAATTTTTAAAGGCATATTATTTTTGTTTTCTTTTTATGTTCTGCAGTGGAGGTGTTAAAGCATCGATATGTAAGGGATGGTGGTAGGTCGTAGGATATCCCACTCTATCTAATTCTATATATACTCAAAAGTGTAAAAAACGCCACAGTGTTAGTGACCAACGCATATGTATCGCATTACCGACGAGGAATAATTATGCAATTGGGTATTTTACTATAAGAAAGAAAAAATCTAAAAACTATAAATGTATATAGTAGAGCATTAAGCAATAAGTATATGTTAATTTCAGTTTTTATTTCCAAGGAATAAATTTTATAATTCGTTTTGAAAATTTCAATTTTTTTATCTGTCCTAAAAATATGTGAAACGGCTGCCGCCATGATGGATAACGATTCTACGTCATTCCGTAAGTAGATTACCCCCTCCGGTGTCCAAGAGCTCATACAAACACAGGTTGTTTACTGGTTGAGTGACGTATCATTTTAAAGGAACATGGCGCCTAGCGTTTTCACATATTTGCGCGCATAAATTTAAAATTTAAATTTTAAATGGTTTTTTATTGGACTTGCCGAGTGAATAAAAATTTGATATATTTTTTAAATAGTTTGTCTTAATCTTAGGAACAACTTAAAAGACTTTTTGAAAATGGGTAGAATACCCAATTGTTATGTCACTTGAATCTACGTTGAATCGTCGTGGTATGATTGGAAATGATCTTTATTCGATGAATTTAAATAAAACCTTTTTTACGGTTTTTATCGCGGATTTCATTTAATTTTTAAAATTATTTCATTTTCGACGTTTCGATTACTTTACAGTTTTCATGACCACGTAGTTTTATTTCAATGTGTAACATTCGCGTCAATCTAGGAAACCATTATTCTTCGATGATTTTATTATCCACAAGAATTATGTTCATTACAAAATTATATTATCATTCCCATTTCATTATAGCTTTCATCTAACACAGAGTTATAAGATTTTAGCAAACATTACAACTAGTTACTACATTCAACAGACTCGTCCTGATTTCATAACTGCAACTTGCAACTTCATAATCATAATCAGTACAAGTTTAATTAAATAGTACCGAGGGATTAAGTTTGTAATTAATATATTGTTCGGAATATTCTGACAAAAAATAGTCACCGAAGTTATGCTCAATTTTCACAATGGGAATGGAAAATTGAGCATAACTAAGGAATATACAGGAAGATCATCTTTGTTACATTAATAAAAACATATAGTAATAAAAAATACAAACATAAACCAAGTATTTACCTACCTTAACATAATGTTAAACTTGTATTAACTTTATTTCGTTTTTCAATTCATTTGTCATGTTTTGAGGCACTTTCATGGTTTATGAACAGAGCGCTTCTGGGTTCGATGCCTAGGCCCGATATTCTGTACCTATAGGTCTTTGTTTAATAATATGATTATAATATGTAAATGATTAAGGGCACCGGCCAATAAAAAACATTGTGCTCATATGAATGAATGCCGATTCTTTGAGTTTATCTTTATAATACGTAAGTTTTAAAGGACTGGTAATTCTCTTTATAATATTTTTTTTTTGTATTTCAGGCTGCAGTTCCAGAAGGCATGACTTTCCCCGGTCCTCTACCGGACGTGGCGGAGCGGTGCGGTCGGTGGGCACCTGATTCTCTGTCGGCATCAGCATCAGGCAGCTCTGACGAAAAACCCACACCTCGACGACCACGATGGCGAATAGCACTGGCGGCGCTCGTAGTGTTGGCTGCACTCGGCGCCGCTCTGGCACTCCCGCTGGCGCTGGGCGGCAGCGGCCGCGCCACGCCCGAGCAGCGCCTCACCACCATACGGCGTATGCTGCGCGACTCGCCGCTCGTCGACGGCCACAACGATCTAGCATGGAACGTGCGAAAATTTTTACATAATAAAATAGGTGATTTCAATTTGAGTGCAGGTCTCGATGGGCTGGAGCCGTGGGCGCGGTCGCGCTGGTCGCACACCGATATACCGCGTCTGAGGCTCGGACAAGTTGGTGCTCAATTTTGGTCAGCGTACGTACCGTGCGGAGCGCGGGATCGAGACGCCGTCCAACTAGCCCTCGAGCAAATGGATGTAATTAAGCGCATTGTAGAGATGAATGGGGCACATCTGGCCCTCGTCACGGATGCTGCAGAGTTGTTGGAAGCACATCGAGACGGACGAATCGCTTCACTGATTGGTGTGGAAGGTGGTCACGCACTAGGTGACTCTCTTGCAGTGTTACGAGCTTTTTACCAACTCGGTGCTCGATATCTCACCGTAACACATACCTGCGATACGCGATGGGCACGAGCGGCGGGCGCCTCAGGCGGCCTCACAGAATTTGGACGAGCGGTGGTACGTGAGATGAATCGGCTAGGCATGATAGTCGATCTATCCCACGCAGGTGAAGAAACAGCGCGGGACGCTTTAGAAATGTCTCAGGCGCCGGTAGTATTTTCGCACTCGGGAGCGGCTGCGCTTTGCAACTCATCGAGAAATGTCCCTGATGAGTTGCTGCGTATGATCGCTGCCAACGGCGGAGTCGTTATGATAAATTTTTACGCGAAACTTGTAACGTGCGGAGAACGCGCGACGGTAGAGGATGTCGTAGCGCACATCAACCATGTGAGGCGAGTCGCGGGTGTGGAGCATGTTGGACTCGGTGCGGGATACGACGGCATAGATGCACCGCCTGAGGGATTAGAAGACGTGTCACGGTATCCGCATCTGTTGGCGGAGTTGCTGCGAGATCCCGACTGGAGCGAGGAGGACGTGCGCAAGCTGGCTGGCATGAACGTGGTCCGCGTGTTGCAGCACGTGGAGAGAGTGCGCGATCAGTGGCGTCGCGCCGCCGTACTTCCTGGCGAAGAGTCCGCGGGAGTGCGCCGCGGCGAATGCGTCTACGGGACCGCGTGACGTAGGCTGCTTGCCGCGCGCACTCGCGGCATCACCCGTACTGCTCAATATTGACATTTGTTGATCGTAGTTATACATGTATATTAGTGTCCAAATGTGATTTAGCAACTAAAATAATCTTTACCAGACCTCGATGCACAAATTGTTTAGCTAAGGACAGCGCGCTGGGTGTTTCGTCTCTGGGTGTCGACCCGTGGCCCGCCCTTGACTCTCGTATCCGCGCACCCACCCTTGTTGACGAAAACCCAATGCAATAAAAAAATTATAATGTCAGCCAAAGATATTTAAAAAGAAATGATGTGTTTATAGAAAAATAAATATTCTTTATTTATAATATTAAAGTTTTTATTCCAAAAATACGTTGATTAAATAAATACTGTTATAGTCTGTTAAAGAGGATTCCAATTTAACTAAGAACGGCTGTAAAGAAGATATTATATTAGTGTTTGTTCCAAAAAAAAAATCAGATCGATAGGTAATTAATTGTAAATAAAATAACGATTTTACTTTTGGCGTATCGTTTCCATTAGCATCAACATCGCTTCAATAATGTCAATGTCAATGCTTCAATGTTTCAATTAAAACGATAGGTAATTTATGTACAATAATAGTTAATTTTTTTTATTAAGTCAGCTTACTGTTTCATTATTTATATTTGAACATCTTAGAATTTAAACACTTTTTATACGTGTACCTGCAATAACGCAAAGCATTCAGAATGCTTACTGAAAAGTTATCTAAAAACTGAAGCATTTATCTTAGGTTAATTTTATATAAAAGAGTAATTGAAATATATTGATTTTGTCGCGAAACAGAGGCTACGTAGTTGTGAACTGTATTCATAGACTTCATTTTACAAAAATTTTTTAGATAGGCGCTTCCTTTATTTTTTAGCTAGAAAATATTTTTGATTATTTGAAATTATTTAACTATCGTTTGTAAATCATGCGAATTTTAATTTGCCATGCAGAAGGCGATATTATATACTTTACTTTATTTGAAAGGATTATTATTTGTTATTAAACCACTATGCGCATTTTTCAGCCAACACTGTATTAAATAAGAAAAACGTAGTTGATTTTACATAGCAATTGCATTCTGTATGCAATTTTGAATACAGTACTATATTTGTCACTTACATCTGAAGTTATGTTAGTATTTATAAACTATAAAATTATACAAAAAAGCTACTAGACTGAAATTGATGTTACACAAGAATTAAAAAAATAGTATTTATTAAGTATAGGAATCTTAAAAATAGTAAAAGAACCGCTATTATAATTTAAAATTATATGTATTTTGGACCGGAACATGTGTTTATTTTGTGAAAAATTGTGTCTGCTCAAAAAGGACGGTTGTTGAGATTCGAAATCTTCAATTGTTATGATTGTGATTAGCAATAACCGCTTTCTTTAT
The DNA here is from genome assembly GCA_949752805.1 of Deilephila elpenor. Lineage (NCBI taxonomy): Eukaryota > Metazoa > Arthropoda > Insecta > Lepidoptera > Sphingidae > Deilephila > Deilephila elpenor. Next base: position 6,257,618 of record OX457107.1, on the reverse strand, counting down.
TTACTTGTATATTTGTTGTAATTAATGTTTTATGAATGAATGTCCACAGCATTCCCTTATTTACATTACACGCAATACAGGTGTCGAGGAATTGTAATTTCAAAGCCATAGATTTAAATTATATGCATGAATTATATTTAATAGTAAATAATTACATCTTCTAATCTTGTCTATCCTTGTCCCAATATATGACAAAAAGAGCATATTACATATTTAAATTAGGACGCCAGGAAAATATTTGGAGAAACGTAGTTATTGGGAAAATATACAAAGGCTTATTTACCTCTGAAAATATAACCACTATTATTTACATAGGTAAACATGGCTAAATAAACATGAACTCAGTTAAAATTAGGGATGTACCTAGGACACCTATTTATTAGAGTTATCATATCTAGAGACCGGAATATAAAAAAAATTAAAAGGCTCAAAAATGTCGGCACGTGTTTCTTATGCAATTGAGTCGGTACAAAGTTTGTTTTTGCTTCCTCAAAATATTTTCGTAAGCCCAGCACATATAAAATAAATTCTTTAAACAATATCTATAATGTGCAGGTTTCCTTACGATGTTTTCCTTCACCGTCAAAGTGCATGATAATTGACCATTAATTTACATAAACCAGAAAATTCGAACCCGCGCCCTCAGAAGCACCTCGGCAGCTGGGTGCCGAGCGTTACAAAGAGGCTACCACGGACTGTGTCATAAATATAGCGAATTTATGCATTTCGGGTCTGGGCGTTATGCGGTACTTATCGACGTTGTGGTAGGGCGGGGATGGGTGCTGCAAGGATAGCTTTTATAGTGTGTTTTTTTTTAATAATTTTGGATATCGGATAGTGGACGCTGTAGGGTGCCCTATAAATCTCGTCCAGGATGCCCTAGCAATGTCGCCCAAAGAGACAGAAGTATTATCACGAAGACTGCGTTCACTAGCTAGTTCAATTATAAATTAACACATTTCTTAACTGCCTTTGCCAATAAATAGTTATTTTTTGTTTTGCATATGTACCTTTATTTTAGGGTAAGATTTTTTCGATTTATTCAGTCTAAATTCAAATTAAATAATAACTGATAGTCTAAGATCCCTATATACAACGACCTTCACCGAGATGCTTATTTAATGAAACGTATTTTAAATATTATTTAATATGCCAATAAATATATTCCATATGGGTTGCCTAACAAATTTTAGTCCAGAGTATTTTTAATTAATAATTAAAAAAAATTTTTTTTTAAACATTCCACCCGTTTGATTATTAGATAAATTCGATACCAATCGAAAGTATGAAGCCCATAGAATATGCAAACGTTAGGTTGCCTATTCTTTTCCGGTCACAACTATCGGGTTGCCAGGTGTAAACAGGTAAATCTATACTAGCATTTTGCAACGGTCTGATTATTGAATCAAACTTTAATAAAATGAAAGATTATTTTATTATGAACACGGTGGTATAGGGTTGCCTGCGAAAAATCAGTCCCGAATTCCGGTTGTCGAATTTTAAAAAGTAAAATATCGCTGCGAGTGAATGTGTGCGACTGAGAGGTCCCAAACCAACCATCCCATGCGATAGAAAAGGACACAGCATAGCAGCTGTTTAAAGTCCGCCCATTTAAAGAAAGAGAGTGCGCATGCTATTTGTGCTTGGAAATGAAAAGGATAGCGATAGACTCGTATATGCTGTGCATCATTTTGGAGTATATCACAGAGTACATTATTTTATTTTATTTTATTTTATTTTATATATCTGAGATAGAGATATCAGTCACGATTTTGCACACTAACGACAACTTTCGTTTAGTTTTGTAACTATCTATCAATGGCACCTTTAATATACTTGTAGTTTGAATATATAATAATATACTAATATATTAATATACTCCAAAATGATGCACAGCATATACGCGTCTATCGCTATCCTTTTCATTTCCAAGCACAAATAGCATGCGCACTCTCTTTCTTTAAATGGGCGGACTTTAAACAGCTGCTATGCTGTGTCCTTTTCTATCGCATGGGATGGTTGGTTTGGGACCTCTCAGTCGCACACATTCACTCGCAGCGATATTTTACTTTTTAAAATTCGACAACCGGAATTCGGGACTGATTTTTCGCAGGCAACCCTATACCACCGTGTTCATAATAAAATAATCTTTCATTTTATTAAAGTTTGATTCAATAATCAGACCGTTGCAAAATGCTAGTATAGATTTACCTGTTTACACCTGGCAAGTGGCAACCCGATAGTTGTGACCGGAAAATAATAGGCAACCTAACGCTTGCATATTTTATGGGCTTCATACTTTCGATTGATATCGAATTTATCTAATAATCAAACGGGTGGAATGTTTAAAAAAAATTTTTTTTTAATTATTAATTAAAAATACTCTGGACTAAAATTTGTTAGGCAACCCATATGGAATATATTTATTGGCATATTAAATAATATTTAAAATACGTTTCATTAAATAAGCATCTCGGTGAAGGTCGTTGTATATAGGGATCCTATACTATGATGATTATGGCAAATGCCGCAAACAAGCATGATCTATGTAGTTGAATTACGTAATGGGATTATGACAATGTTGCGCTACAGAAAGAGATATACAGGACTATTGTACCAATATTTTTGTAATCCAAGGGCATAATTCTGTATATTTTAGTAGGTATCTAGATAATTAAGATCATTTAATGTAAAAAAAATAAAATAGGAAGCTACATATTTAGATTGTAGTACCCTTTAAAGTACCTACCTTAATATTTTTTGATTCAACAGTAAATTAAAAACATTTGTATGAAAAATTCAAAGTATAGCATGATAACTTTTCCAATAAAATGTTAAGTAAAAAGTCTTTTAGTGTTTGGCTGGTTCCATGTCTAATCAACCAATCTGTTTACAATTCATCCCCTTTTCAATCAGGTCCATATTTGTTTTATCTCATATGTAAATAGAATTTAACACGGACCAAACGAAAATGGAAACGATAGTTTTGCTTGTTGTAGGTAGTCAGCGCGGAGTCAGGAGTTTGTGCCCGATATGGCGATAGGCTCGCCCCCTATCATATCGTGGGACGGAACATACAAGGCGAAATGTGGGTGTCCTGGTGGTGCCTCTGCCTACCCCTTCTGGGATAAAGGCTTGAGTTTATGTTTGTATGTTTGCTATATGGACCAACAAATTGAAATGATTGACAAAAAGCATTTGCGAAGAAGAAGCGAAGTCACGGGAAAAAGTTAGTAAGAAATTTTTAAAAGGACGATTTGGCACGACCGCCCTAGCTAGCTTAGATTTATAGGAGTACGGTGTCTTGCATCTCGTTTATAGTGTATCCAAACCGCTGATATTTATTGTTCATTGTGCAACACGATAACATTAAGTAACAATCTATAACTTTTGTTGCTACTTGTTGACTGTTTCTAATCGCATCTATACCGCCAATAACGAACAATAACTAAGAGAAACTTCCAGCAACAAGCGATTCACACGGCATAGACGCCAGAGACATTAGAATACCACTGACGGGAGGCGGTGTCCAGTCGCGGGGAACTACCGTCTGCCGGTCGTCCAAGAGGTCAAGGGCGTACGGTCCTGATTACGCACAGCCGCCGTGGAAGAGTGGCGCACTAGGCAGGACAATATTAGTGTCTGTACCTGAATAATCGCGGCAGTACGTCTAGTTCTAGACAAATGGCTGGGCAGGCGCCACGGCGTGATCACGGCTGGCTGTAAACGAAGAATCCGCCGTGATTCCTTTCACGATCAAGAGTTGGAAGTCATGGCAAGCCTTGCTCATCTTCTGCGAGAAAGTCATCTCACAGAAGGAGAGCGAGGAGCAGGGTCGTGAGCAAAGCGAACCCGCCCGCCGCTGCCAGCCGAGATGAAGCCGCCGTATACGGTATGCGATAAGAATGACCCGGTGTTGGCCCGCACATCTGGTTGGAAGGCCGGAGACTCCGAGATACCCCTTCGGACCTTCCTCAGGGTATCAGAAGGGCAGTTTAAGGCGCTTCACTCTGGCTAAAGAAATGTTGTCGTGTTGAAGTAAAATTCTCTAACAATGTTATCAATTGTTATAAAATGTTGCTGTTTTTCAAAAGTTAAGCAACATTTGATAACACGGCAACAAGTATTAATATTAATTTATTTTCTTATCAGATTTTGCTAAGAACCATTGAGAAACGTTGATCCAAAAAAAGTTAATGCGGTGTGGAATTGTGGATGCACCATAAGTCACAAGTTCCCGTTGAACAGTGTTGGAATTTGAGACCAAAAAATGTCCTGTTGCGATACCAGGAGGTTTCGTAATCTAGATATGGTGCCCACAGAATAATAATTATGTACTAATATTAAAAAAGATCTTGGCCGCCGTTAGGTAGATACATCAATGCAGTCATTTTGAACAAGCGTAGTTTTCATGTATGTAAGTTATGGAATTACAAGACTTAATATCTGTAATTTTATCGAAATATAATGAACGTATGTGGTAAGTACAGGTCGGATCAAATAAATAGTAGTCCCTTGTGTCTTATAACATAACTATCTGCATTATGTGGCTCAATAAAAAAAAATTAAGCTAAATAAAGAAATGAATTGGCTATTTGACTAATTTTTGAAAAGTGTTTTAAAGTCTAGATATAATCACTCTATACCTCTTCAAACTATTAATTTATTTTTAAAGAGTTGTTTATAACGAATAAACATATTTTTCAGTTTTATCATCATATATGTCACCAAAACGGTAGGTCACGTGACTTTGAAAAAGTTACGTCACGCTTTATAAATGGTGAATGATCTTAGTGGCAGAGATGAATGAAAATTGAAAATCGTGACATCACACGCTGCACAATGACAGCTTGTCGTGTTTTGTTACATTTAATCAACAGATAAAAAATGGCAAGCTTATTTTAGATAATTTAAATATTTATAATTTAGATAAATGTAAATAAAAATACCTATAATTATTGTTTACCAAAAAGCTATCATATGCAACACATTTTATAATTTATTGCCACAACAGTCAAATACCCAATTAAGCGAAATGCTGGAGTGGAGAGTTTCAGACTCTATTATGAAGATTTTTTTATGCTCCTGCTTCCATAAATCTGTAAGTACATCAATTTATTTTAATGAATACATAAAATAATCATTTTTTCTGGTAATTTATCATAGATTGTAGTTCTTAATTTATGAATATAAAGTGGGGTCATAGTTTAGTTAATGAAAATCATAGATGCACGTTCCAAAGATGGCGCTAAATAACAATTCACAGAATAGTACTAAGTAATCTGTGTCACAGAATGAATTTCTAATTGCGACAGCTGTCAATGTCATTTATTTGTCAAACGCCAGAGTTCGGACTAGTGTTTTGAAGACTTGTGTTGTGTTGAGTATTAGGTATTTATTTCAGAACTTAATTGAAAAATAAATAATTATATGTGTTCGGTTAAAATAAGTCACAGTTTAACGAAGTATAAACAGTTAATTGTTCTTCTAGTCGTTCATAGCAAATAAACACAAGGTGAGTGATATATTACTTGGTGTAAATTTATTAATGAGCAAATTATAATAAACAAATATGTCAGTATTGAAACCATCTTGCACGTCCGTTTCATTGATTTCCTCTGGTATTGCATGCAGCGTTACCTTGAAACGAAGATGGATCCCAAAGGAGGTTGGTCATGCCAACTTACACAATATCCAATTTATATGTCTGTAAATAAGCACCTATTATCCTCATTGGTAGCTGTGATATTATCTTATTCTGTAATAATTTCGACCTTGTATAGTATTTCTGTTATTACACCCACTTCCCTGACACTCAAATAAACCTAGTTGTGGCACTAGCCACACACCTTACCAATACAATACTGTGTGAGATTATTTACTGTGCCATTGTGCGTCAGTAAGACTGGGTTGTTTTTTTGTCCTGCAATATTTATATTCTTATTTTATCTTTGGTTTAGGCACCTAGCCATTTTTTGCATGTCTGTCATAGACTGTAGTTTTACATAATATGAAACTGAATTCAATAACGTAAAATATATTGAATTGATAGTGTAATTTTTACTAGAAATTGAAATTGCAGACACATTTAACGAGTCTGTTTCATCCTTATTGGAGAGGAAAGTCAGAGGCTGGCTTAGTGGCGTTATTGACGACATGAGGCGTAGTAGCCCAGTGCAACAATGGTTGGATTCCTTACCTGCGGAATCAAATACGGAAGTTCCTGAAGAAGAGAAGCAAAATGAGCAAGCTGAAGAAGGAACTGGTTCTGATCCAAAACCGGAAGAGTCTGTTAGCGAGACCACAATCATTGAGACAGCAAAATACAGGGCACAAGAAGATGTAAAATTAGAAGTGCCCAACACTAGAGACACATGGAAACGTAAGTCGTTAGAGAGTGGCTTACTCACAAGCACACCACAGAGGAGTAATGTCAAGAGACTGCAGCGTGATCATTCCATACAATCTGAAGGATATTCACCAAAGTTTAAAAATCCCTTATTTAGGGATCACTCACTTCAGGTACAAGATATGTCAAATAAGAAAACTTGCTTTGGTACATATTATATGTTTAATATTGAAATAAACAAATTCTAAAAATAGTATTGTTGTTGATGTGCAAAAACCAATTTGTAATTAAAGTTTTAGCTGTAAATGTCAGAAGGTTATTCTATCATTTAATTTGTATACTTAATTCTAAGCATGTGATATAAAATGATACTACTTTATTGCTGTGATTCTTTATAATATATTACTAATATAGAAAATAGGTAATACTTATATATTTGTGAGTAATAAGCACATATTTTCGTTGTTTTAGTCTGATGCTAGTGGGTCCAGTGGCAGTTCAGTGATGAATGTGTTGGGAGCTAGAAAAGTTGATGCTGAGTCTGTCCTACTGGCCCTCGGTTTTGGCCCAAGTGAGAAACAACAGAAGTTACAAAGAATACCTGATAGATTTTTAGTACCATCAAAGGTTAGTTTCATCAGTTTATTATAAAATCAAATAAAAAAGTCATTTATAGAATATTTTGTGGTTTTTACATGTTTTAAACTGATAAGAAATAAATGCACCTGATAATAAGCACAGTACAAAATGGGCAATGGACAATCCAACTTAAAAACCTACTTACTGATTCACAAAATCAAACTGGATCAAAACCCAAATCACAAGTGGGCTTCAATTACGAGTTTTTCACCTCTGTACATGATATTTATTATCCAATAAATACACATGTTAACAGCAATACCATCACTAGTAATATAACTAGTCCAAGTCAGATGACACCACACAAAACACATCAGCAAAGTTGAATTTTGCATAATGCCTTTTCTTGTAGCTATCAAATTAGGCATTATCGAAATGTTTTCCTTTCCAAGATACCTAGATGATTACCTAATATAAATGCATTTTTTTTTAGCTGAATGGAATCAGTACCGATGAGTTTATAAAAAATGAACAACATTCAATGAGGATGCATGATTGTGGAGTGTTTGGATACAGGGGTTTGACAGGTAATGTACAAACAAGATAAGGCTTAATCATTTATTTTTAACCAACTTATTTTAACATGGTTTAGAGTGGTATTTTTAGATCCAGATAGTTTTATCATTTGGCTATTTCAATTAATTATGATAAGGGTGATTTGAATATTAACAAACATTTACAATTTGATAAAGCTTTATCCCACTGGCCTAATTTAATAATGTATTTACTACCAAATGGTGCTTTATGGGGTGTTTAAGCTGCAAAAAGTAATGCTTTATAAATTAAAACAAATTTTACGGACATCGAAGTTGTATTCTTTTATAATAAATTTAAATAAAAAAAATTGATTGTAGCTGTAAAATTTGTGGAAATGTAAACATCATCTCAGGATAACTAAACTCATAAGTTCTCATTGTGCCTGTATACGCCGGGATGTATTTCATGCTCTAGTATATATTAACTAACAATTAAAACTACTAACAGAACACTGCACACCTGTATGCCGTTTTATGAAACCAGTTTCTCCAAGTTGCCATAGGTCATATCAAGTTCCCGAGATTGCTGTGCAGTAAGTACCAACATAATTTGTATTTGAGTGTTTATTGTATTTCATTGTATTTTATGCATTTTATGCTGTGTGGTGAAGAAACGACGACAAATGTAACCACATCCGGGATATGGCATGGTAATTTCGTAAAAATGTTAAACCGTATTCACTGGAGATCTTTTACCAGATAGAATATTTTTGTCATTGAGTTAAAAAAATACTTAGTTTTGATGGATATCTGATCATTTTAAAATATTTTGATTGACTTGTAGGAATTGTGTAGTTTAATGTCGTCGTGTCTGCGCTGCACTGCGCAGATAATCCGGCCTTAAGGGTTTTTGCACAAATTCTATGATGTCCAGTAACGTAGGTGGTTCATGATTATACAAAACCACAGTATAAATCACGTTGTATGATGGTATTGAGTTAATGATTTCCTTCCAGGGAATCCTCATGTTCCACCGTCGACAATTGTAGCTAAAATAATGGAATGTATTCTGCAAGATGAAGTGTGTCGCGAGGAGGCGTTGATGAAAGTCCGCCACTCCATCGCAGACATGCGCAGTCCGCCCAACGTGTATGCATTCCTAGCCTCACACCTGCGTCACAACTAAATCTAAAATTACATAATGACATCGGTTATGCTATTTATCCTTGACTTGTAAAATATCCTAGAATAGAGCTAGAATTTAATTCGTGATCTTTTAAATGTTAAATAAAGACATTATGCTCAAATGTTTATAGTGGATAATATTATGACAAATATGGATATGTGATTGGACAATTAAGTTATTAAATTATAATAATTTGGTGTAAATTAAATGTACTAATGACGTATTTCTCAAGTGATGTTCTGAAAAGATGTCCATATGGGCCACTCAGACGTATCCTTTATTAAGTTAAGTACACACACTTAATAATAATCAAAGAATCGATGCCAAATCGAACTGACGTGATTTTTTCGTATGTACTTACGTTATATTTAGTGCGCGTGCGCGCCGCACGTTGAGTGTCATATCAATATTTACACATCTCCCAATACATGCCTTAACAAATAAGATTTTTGAGTACCTTTATAGAATTAAAATTTATCATAATAAACTTGCCTGTTGACCTTTAGGTCTAGTCTTAGTTTAGGTCATAAAGAAGTTCTTAATCATTCTATGCACTTAATAAATCAAAATCCTTAAATTTTCTACAAGAAGTTCAAACGAGAAACACTTTTAAACGCGAAATGGTTTATGCTTGCATGTAACTATTAAAATATACACAAAATTCACTAATTAAAAGAAAATATCTTACATTTTCGCAGAAAGTCTCATAACACGTGGATAGCCTATTGCTAGCAATTTCTTATTACGTGTGTGAATGACATTACGTTTGAAAGCGCGTTCGTTTGCTTACAAGCTCCGTATCCTGATTGTGTTTCCTAATAGATAATAATCTCAAATGTTACGTTCTTTATGATATATAAATAAAAAGGACGAGAATCCAATATTTAAAACCCTCCTTCAGTTGACCTTACACCTTATATACATGGTAGGGCGAACAAATAATGTTTAGACACGATTTCCCTTAATCTAAATATTAATCTTTATCTTGCTACATAATTCATCTACACAAACAAAATATTGGATCTATAAAAGATCCATTATAATGGAAGCAAACTGATTTCATTTTGATATTATGTATAAATTTTCCTCTTCCAACTATAAACATAATACAATCCTTTAGAGTTTAGACTATACACTCATAAATTCCTTTAAAATAACATAGGTAAATAATTCCTATCGTATAAATTATAGACTATAAATATCTGATGGTATATCTTTCCTAAATACTGTATTTTTATCTATTCTATGTGTGTGTATTTATTTTTTTAGTTTTATTCTTTAACACACAAAATTAATAAGCAATCCCAATCCCTATCTAAGGATCGATCCGGAAAATAGACCAATCAGAACACATCAAATGTGAGCGTGTCGGCAATACCTTGAGCCCATTGGTTTATTTTCGCGATCGATCTTTAGATAGAAACGAAGATCGTTTATTAACATCGGCCATAGGTATGCAATATACATACACAGTTGCAAATTGCAATATTTTACTAAGAAATATTGATAGGCAATGTATCAATCGTTTTTAAGTGCGCGCTCTTCTTCTTGACACTTCTATTCTTTTAGGTTGTATTTTATTTCTTTGCACTTTAAAGAGCCTGATCTATAGAAAAAGGCCAAAGAAGAAACTTAATAGTTATAATAGAATCATCAACCTAATGAATCTAGTCAGCTTGATGATTTTTTATCTCACTTAAATATTTTTCTTTTCTCGCACGTTTTCTTTCTATCATATATAGATAAAGTTTTATAATAATTAATATTTAAATATAAAAGAAACCAGAAGAATGTATTTATAGAACGTGTTTTTTTTTTGTAAATTTTATTTAATATGTGCCTTAATAACGCGAAACAATATCCATATCATTCGTTTATTTTACATGTAACTATTTAAAACTGTTCAAAATGTGTTGTGTAAATGTAATGACATGTTCGAAATTAATCGTAAAAAAATTATAAATGTGTAAATTTATACTATTTTTTGTAAATACAATTTGAGCGTTTATCCAACTTATATCTTAAATGTTTACGAGATCTGAACTGTAGTACTTAATTTTGTGTTTGTTATTATAATTATGTTGAAAGGGATTAAATCTTGTGGCGAATAAAATTAGATTTGAATTTGATATAATTTGTTTTATTTGTATTATCTACAACTTAAAACATCTCACAGTCTTTTTAATACTGGCCATAAAAGTCTACAATGCACAATTACATTATACATATGTGAATATTCTAAAATTATTCAACAGAGCTGTATGATTTAAACTTGTATTAAATTGCACTAGAACAATCGCCATGATGAACATTTTCTGTCATCTTACTGATCAACATCAATAATATGTCAAAGAGTTAAACCATCCACGAAATAACGCTTTTCGAATGCAATATTTACGGAACTCGTCAAACACGAACATAGCTGCAGCGAATGGCAATGCTAAAAACCACCTGCAGGTTCAAAAAAATAGATTAATAAACGAAAAGTACAATGGTACTTTATAATAAAAAGTTATTTACTCGTACCATCTGAGTCGCAGAGGATAGGTACGGAAGAAATCGTTGATTCCGGGTACGTAGCAGACAACACACGCCAGAATCACTTCAAAAATCAAACCAATATTTAAAATTCTGTTTTTCATTCCTACAACACATGTGTTAATAGTAACATACACTTTAGAGCCATTTATTGTTATTGCACTCATAAATAGCGCTAGTTTCCATACCGACTTGCAATAATGAGTTATATCGTGTCTTGCAAATTATACAGTTCATAATCTGGGTAACAACGATTGCTACAAAGTATGCTGCTTGACATGCTCGCTCCAACTCTTTACGTTCCGCATACGTCCATTCTTGGCCGAAAGAGTCGCGGACATCACTAACTGCCTCGTTGTCCCATCTCTCCCTTATACCTTAATATGAAACACATCAAAATGTTTAACATAAAAAATCGTTATAAAGTCAATCGTTCTATCTAATCTAAACATTTACCAAATAAGTCGCCCGGATAGAATCCGTGTTCTGCCATAACCACGTAGTAGGCATACATGCCAGCAGCAAATTCTATCAATCCCAAATGACCATAGACGAGTCTCAACATGGATGCAGATACTAAGGGATCGGAAACTCGAGGAGCGCGGGCCATCACATCTGATTCCACATTTTCGTAAGACAATGCAACTGCAGGCCACATGTCTGTGCCTAAATCCACGCACAATATTGTCATCACACCTAAAACAATTAACCTAGGTATTTGAAAACTAAGATAAACAAGAACATATTATTTCATTGAAAAGCACAAACCTAACGGCAATGGTATCGACGCCAAGATAAACATGACGACTGGTAGAATTTCAGGCACGTTCGATATTAAAATATAGCACACAGATTTTTTTAGATTATCAAATATTTTTCTTCCTTCTTCTATGCCGGTCACAATTGTGGCAAAGTTATCGTCCATTAAAATTATATCTGCCGTTTGTTTTGATACCTAGGACGTGATAATGAGTTGTACAAACATTTCAATTATCATAATTATTATAGTTTGTCTTAACGCTTACTTGAGAGCCGGTAATACCCATGGAAATACCGATGTCGGCGCGGCGCAGGGCTGGTGCGTCATTGACTCCATCGCCGGTCACTGCCACTATTGCACCCAAGCGTTGACAAGCTTCCACTATTTGCAGTTTTTGCGTTGGAGATGTTCTTGCGAACACTTAGTATTTGGGAGTTTATTGGTCATTAGTAAATTCAATTGTTCGTAACAAAATAAGTAGTAGAACAATTAATGTGTGAGTTCTACACGGTGTTTACCAATTTCATAATGTTTATCCAGTGTCCAGTACAATACATCTGGACTCATACTCCTGAGTTCCGCGCCGGTAACAACGTGACATTTGGATGAGGTTGCAATGCCGACTTCATGAGCTATAGCACGTGCAGTAGCAGGATGGTCACCCGTAACCATCATAACGCGCACACCTGCCTCACGCACTCGTGTGATTGCCATCTGAACCTATATGTTATTTTTATGCCAATATTAATCAAATCAATCCCTCATTTGACCTAATTAATAGTACGACCTACTTCTTCCCTAGGGGGATCCATGAGTCCGATTATACCAAGCAACCGCAAATGTTCGAGCGGGAAATTAATTTCTTCTGTATTAAATTCGAAACTTAATGGAAACTCTTTCGGGTTTAACACTAGGTCGGCGAATGCCATAATCCTTTCACCTGAAAAATATTACATTAATAAGCAAGAGATTATAATAAAGTAATAATACAAGTATATTAATTACTTACCAGTATTGGCGAGACTTTCAGTAGCTTTTATGGCCGCTTCTTTTATTTGAGGTGTTAGACTTGTTTTATCTTCATTAAATGCTATGAAATCGCAGCGATCAAAAATGCATTCTGGTGCGCCTTTCATTACTATTATGAATTGAGATGTCTTTTTATTGAGATGTACACTCACCTGAATATATGTTTCAAATTAATATCTCATGTAATTATGTCGAAGTTTAAAGAATTCAAATCAGTTTATTTACTTGATACTTATTTACTGAATTGAAAGGTATCTCGGCAACTTTAGGGTGATTTTTTCGAATTGTCATAGGATCATCATATTTAAAAAGAAAATTCATAATGGCTGTTTCTGACGCATCTCCGAATACACCCATCCCAGGTTTTATAGTAACATTACTGCATAAGGCGCCACATATTTTTAAGCTTCTGAAAGCTAAAATGATATCATCATTTAAAATGCATACATACTAAATAATATTCAAATTAACCGAATGCTTTGTAAACCTTTATTATTTTGCACTGCATCTGAAACAAAAGAATTCGTTGTTTTTCCCCAATGCACTGTTCTGTGTTTTTTTATATGGGAGAATCCATGAGGAATGATTCAATTACTAACTTGAAAACTCTGGTCCCTGAACGGAGTATACTGTGTTCCACATCCATATGTGATGCACGTACATTTTGTTTTGAGTCAGTGTGCCGGTCTTGTCCGAACATATCGTGGTGCAAGCCCCCAAGGCTTCTATAGCCTCTAAATTCTTCACAAGACAATTTTTCTTAAGCATATTTTGAGCCGTCAATGTTAAAGATGCTGTTACTGTTGGTTGTAAACCTGAAAGAACCTGCTGGTTTGTAATTCTATACTGTAGGAATCACTGAATTTTGTTTGAAGGGTATAACCTGTGGTATAACGTCCCCATTACTAATTGTAAATTCTAATGAGTATTTCAAAATAATTAATGTAATCTACGAGCCAATGAAAACACCCCTTCATACATAAAGTATAAATGTGTCTTTTTATAATCTCACAGTAATAGGGAAAATATAGGTCTGGTTATAATTGACAAGCATATAAATAGGCGAAGAGGAGAGTTCACCTTCAGGAATATTTGCAACAATAATTCCAATAACAAAAATTGTTGTCTGCATGAATGGATATCCGAGTGCAATAGACGCAATGGCAATAAAAATTCCGAGTCCTAAGGCCCACGCTGACATGTAACGCATGAACCGGTTGAGTTCCCGCGCCAAAGGCGAAGGAGCTGGCTTAAGTCTGGTTGCTAAACCAGCCACCCTTCCCAGGGCAGTGAGGTCTCCACAACACAAGACCACACCTGGGAAAAATAACACAATTATCTTTATTGTAAATCAATAGATACAAAAAAAAATACAAAGCAAAAAAATATAAGACAATTTAATTGTATAAAATAATTTTTATTTTTACCATGACGTCAACACCTAAATGATTTACTTTACCTAATGCCCATCCTTCTACGCAAAGAGTAGAGAAGAATGCCACGTTTTGTGACTCCAAAATATTAAGGGCTCCTTCGCCATTCCCTCGCGATACTGCTACTGACTCTCCTGTTAATGACGAGTTGTCTACCTGAAATATCATGTATGGTATATGTAGGTGTCTACATAATTATATCTATGGGTCGATCGGTTTGTGTTATAGCATTTGGCATGACATGTGCTATCCAGTATTATCTCAAATTCCCTGTTGACAACAATAGGCTGTGCCCTGTTCTTTAAAACGAGCATATTTCTGTGTTTTATGTCCTAAGCTTTCTTAGTCCGAGTAGTAGCCATTATAACTGTATAATGGCTAATTGGATGTCTCCAAGTAACAGGAATTTATTTTCGGTGCTCATCGTGCCAATCTTCTCTTATTTAGAGCCATTAGTGAGCTTGTTATTCCATGTGCATGTATCATTTGCATTCACAACTCATGTTTTATTTAGTTGAAGGACATCTTATTTTACGCTTGCTTAATCCTTGTTTCCACAATAAAACTCGTTATGACTAGAGTTGTGCATTTTGCGTCACATATTAGAATAGATACTATCAGCTCTAAAATTCTGTTACATGCAACAATATTTCGACGGGTCCCAATAGCCAAATCTTATCTGAAAAGTACATTACATTTATTTTTGTTATACAAAAATCTATATTTTTAATCAATCTTCTATTCTTTAAAATATTTAATTCATAAATATTTTTAGAGTATAAAAATATCTTCTTGTATTTAATTCTACCTCGCTGGCGTAGTTTACTACGGTACGCTAACAAAGCTGAAGTCTGCGGTACGAATCCCGGGTCAGGCAAATACCACTTGTATTGGATTTTTTTATTCATTATCAGCCCGAAATCAGGAATTGTGTCCGATATTGCGATGGGCTCGCCCCCAATCACATCATGGGACGGAAAATATAAGGCGATATGTAGGTGTCCCGGTAGCACCTCTACCTATCCCTTCTGGGAGAGAGGCGTGAGTTTATATACATATGAATATTTAATATAATATTTCAGATACGATTTTGTTCCTGGGATCTGCCGATTTACACATACTTTGAATCCTACGCTGTCGATGATTCGTATGTCAGCGGGAACGACATCGCCTGCTTTTACTCTCACAATGTCTCCTTTGACCAAATCCCGCACAGGAGTTTCATCGTCAAATTCCCCGTCCCGTATGCAGGCGGCATACGTCGGAATCATACTCTTGAATGAGTTCATTATCTGAAAAAAAAATCGGGTCTCATTTTCCTGTACCTATTATTTGTATTAATCTTTAAGTGATATTTTTATTCTTAACAACTTACCTTTGAACTCTTGAAATTTTGATAAAAACTGAAGAAACCACACGTTACATCGACAGCAATGAGCACACAGCCGAGGTACAAGTTATCCTTGCTTGGCTCCGCCTTGGTAGATGACTCAATTATATAAGCGACAAAAGACATTATTGCCCCCAGCCAGATCAGTATAGAGAAACCTAATGATCAGATATAAAGACAGAAAGTAAAAACGTACATAGAATATACACTACTCACAAAAATTAAAGGATTTTTTTTTGATAAATTTTTTTTGGTGTTTTTGGAGAGTCTGTATCTTGAAGAAAATTGATTGTTAAGAAATTCGGAAACTAAAAATTGGAAGCTTGAAATGTCTATTTTGCAGATCTGTGCTTTATTTCTTGATTGCATGCTTGGTTGATAAGCAATCGTAGGAAAACCAACGAGAAAAAAAAAATCCAAACTTTTACTCGTTTTTAAAACCGTGCATTTACATGGGTAGTGTTTTTTTGGTGACATCATTATAAAATTCCCGTAGATAATTTAATTGCCTTTAATTTGATATACCAGAAACCTCCGTGACATGATTTGGAGCTGACTTATGGTAAATCAATGTAAAAATGGCCTATCACACTTTGACATTGGATTACTCCATGAATATCAATTATGGGGAAAACCAAATCAGAATTGTAGTAACTTCAAAACATGCTCTATAAGATGGTATTAAAGTCTTATGATAATAAATAGTATTTATAAGTAAAATTGTTGACTGAAAAAAAGGTAAAAAAGCTGTTATTTATGGATATTCGGAAAACCCTGCATATCTTTGGATAAAAGAAACAAACGAAGGATATCGTCAGTAACTTTTAAAGTAACCTTTTAAAAACCTTAAAGTATTCTAAAGATACTCTGAAAATTTCAAACTGCTCCGATTTGATTATCTTAGTGTTCAGAAGGTTTAAACTTACTGTATTCAGCAAAAATCGTCGTAATGAGCATTTTTCGCATGCTATTGATTTTGTAACTTGAGGATGTTCTTTTAGTGATTATCCATATTCTTTTAATCAAATCCTTTTTTCAACGTTTTCACTATTCTCCGCAATTGTAAAAAAAATACTGACACTGTTTTACCGCCGGCATTAGCGTTACCCAAAGCGTACTATAGGGAGGTTGCGCGGTCGGATTTACATGAAAACAGTGCCAGTATTCTTTTTACAATTGCGGGGACTAGTGAAAACGTTTAAAAAAAGGATTTGGTTAAAAGAATATGGATAATCACCAAAAAAAGCATTCTGAAGTTACAAAATTCGATAAGATACGAAAAATGCTTATTACGACAATTTTTAAGAATACAGTAAGTTTAAACCTTCCGAACACTAAGATAATCAAAATGGAGCAATTTGAAATTTTCAGAGTATCTTTAAAATACTTTAACGTTGAAAAGTTACCGACGATATCCTTCGTTTGTCTCTTTTGTCCAAAGATATGCAGTGTTTTCCAAATATCCATAAATAACCGTTTTTTTACCTTTTTTTCAGTCAACAATTTTACTTAGAAGTACTGTTTATTATCATAAGTCTTTAATACCATCTTATAGAGCATGTTTTGAAGTTACTAAAATTCTGATTTTGTTTTCCCCATAATTGATATTCATGGAGTAATCCAATGTCAAAGTGTGATAGGCCATTTTTACATTGATTTACCATAGGGCAGCTCCAAATCATGTCACGGGAGTTTCTGGTATATCAAATTAAAGGCAATTAAATTATCTACGGGAATTTTATAATGATGTCACCAAAAAAACACTACCCATGTAAATGCACGGTTTTAAAAACGAGTAAAAGTTTGGAATTTTTTTTTCTCGTTGGTTTTCCTAAGATTGCTTATCAATCAAGTGTGCAATCAAGAAATAGAGCACAGATCTGCAAAATAAACAATTCAAGCTTCCAATTTTTAGTTTCCGAATTTCTTAACAATCAATTTTCTCCAAGATACAGACTCTCAAAAAACACCAAAAAAAATTGATCAAAAAAAATATCCTTTAATTGTTGTGCGTAGTATACTTATTACAAAAAATATTACAAGGCGCTACTAATTTATATTTTTCTTCATATTTCCATAATGTTGGTGTGTTAATATATAATTGAATATAGTTTCAAATAAGAATATAAGCAATCTGTTTACGAGGTGGAAACCATTTTAAGTAATTTTCTATTTGAATTCATACATTCAGGTTTCACAATGCAAAAAATAACCTTCAGTAATTAGGACATAAGATAGCATTATACGAATAAATATATTTTGCATAACAAATTAAGTATAGAAGCAAATAAAACCTGTGCAGAGTGATTTCAACAGAACTATGGGCCATACATATTGGGTGGTTGGTGTAAGAGTATTTGGGCCATAGTATAGTAATAGTTCCTTTGCTCTGGATCTCGTCAACCCGTTAACCGGATCTGTTCCTAACTGGTCATATAAAACCTCTGAAAAACAATTCAAAATAATCAATATAAAGTGCGCGATATTTCCAGTTAAGCCAGAGGCTAACTCGGCGTCGCAGATAAAAAGGTACAAACTTTTCAATATGTGCCTTTCTTCAGATATTTTAAAGTTGGCCAAAAGTCTCATGTGTTATGGGCCGGTCTTAAGATGTTTAAGTTGAAAGGACACATGTTTTGCAAATATCTTGCACCCTGTGACTTAAATGATATACTAGTAATATACATCTATGTATTTTACAGGAACATAAATTCACCTATAAATATCATGTTAAATATTTTTAATATGTACCTATACGTATACTGTATAGGTACGATTTTTTTTTTTTATATCCACGTACTTGATATGTTTAACCGTCGCAGAGATAGAGCACGTAGAGTGCGCTATGTTATAACGCAGCGAAAACTGAGAATGTTTGAGACTGACTGCCCTACTGGTACATCAGGAGAAACTGGAACGGTTATGTCGTTGTCACTGGCCTTCCAAGCCAGCATCCTTGCTGATATTGTAGTTGGGCCCGATCCCTAACAATCTTACACCGACATACTGCCTATAATCACTCGGTTGAAGTCAACAAGTATTCTGTGGCCTTCGCCCGCTTTATGGGCGGCACGGGATATGACATGACTCGGAGTTTCTCGATTAACTTCCGCGTAACCGCCCCTCGTAACACCATTACTGATTATTCCGTTCTTGGGGTACCGAGGCCCGCACTTACTAAATACTTTGATGCGACACTTGTTTGAGATGTGAGGCATTCACGACATATACAAAGTGAAAGCTATGTACTTTTTTCTCTCATCTCAGAGGTGAAGTCGCTCCGCCCTTGCAGTGTCCTCACCATTACCAATGACTCTTTTAAGTCACTTCTACGATGGGCAAAGGATGTCGTGGTGTCATTATTAGACCTTCTAACCACAAGACTTCTGTAACAGTACTGCCTTTTGCATTTACCAAAAGACTCAACAGCCAATTTAGAACCTATAGAATTATTGGTTGAGGCTATTTGGTATTGGTAGCAGCGACAATTGGGACAATGATAGTATCTACAGTCTCCATTCTAGATAATATGTCAATAAACTCATGTGCTAGATCTACATATTTGGACATTTTATCGTTTTCAGCCTATATAAACGTGGTTATCGTCATGCGGAATGGATACGGCAACAAACTATGTTTCCTGACGCGCACGGTGATCTACTATCACAATATCGGTTTTTTTAGCAACAATAGTCCTTCCTGACAGTGACAATAGATTGATCTAGGGTCGACTGGGGTACTGGGGTTCTACAGCGTTAGGTCGAGAACTGTTTAGAACACGAATATGCAATTCCATATTTTCCTGAGGTGCACCGCAGAATTTGCAAGATCATATCAGAGAACATTTTTCTGTTGTATGATCTTAACTATTAGGTAGTATTTGCATATCTGGATTAGATATATCCTTTAAAGCATATATAGGTAAGACATATATGAAAATGTTTGTTAAGGCGTTTGAGCCACCTTTAAAATACCTAAACAAAGGCTTACTCAAGTTTATTTGACTGGGCGAAAATAAGACCGAGCGGCAGCAGTTTCAGACGATGTAGTGGGAATTGGAACACAATACAATGGCTAGATTTGCACATGAGTAGGCATATTAACTTATAATTACTAATTATGATATGACAAATTAATAATTATGATTAATTTTGTATTACCTATGTCTATTGGTAACATGAATAAATTTACGACTTACGTTCGTTTACTAAACGAGAGCCTCGGTAGTCGGTGGTAACAGTCAACAGATGAAGCTATGAAATCTCAGGTTAAATGTTCGAACCTAATGCATACAACTACGAAGTGACCATGACGGAAAACATCATAAAGAAAACTGCATACTTACTAAAGAGATCTCCACATGAATTTCTAAAATGTAGGTATACATAAAGTCAAGTGCAATGTAAACTTTAGAATAGTGGCTTAAAATCCTTCTTTATCGCAAAGAAGAGTTTTGCTTATCTTATAGATATGAAAACAGTGTGCTGTGCGATTATTGTACCATAATCCAATGTCTGGACAATCGTAACACCCCAATTAGATTATACCACAGAAATTCCATATTGGACAGCCCCCGTGGCGCCGTTGCATTGGTTAGACGCCGGCTGTAAAACGAGAGGCCGCGGTTTCGATCCCCGCACCAAGAGAAATGTTTGTGCGGCCCACAAATATTTCTTTCGGGTCTGGGTGTTTGTGAGACTGAAAAGTCTCTCGTAGTTCTGATAACTGCGAAACAAGACTTATTTGATCTTAATGTGGAGTCAGGATTATATACGTGACTGTTGGATGTATTTATTTATTTATTGGCGTAAGTCAATGCAATATAAATTAAAATACTTATATTACCTTAAATATGAAATGTTATGTAATGGTTACTAACCTAGCGGAATAACATGTGCATTTGTTTCTATTTCCTTCTTTAATAGATTGAGCCGGGTGCAACTTAGTTCTCTTGATCTCAAGCCTTTGGGCTTTTTCGGCCGAAACAAGTCAGATATAGAGCCAGAACTACTTCTTGAATTCATTTTTATTATTATTAGTCTTATTGTTCGTTTAAATATCACAGAATATAATATTTTTCATAATCTAATTCATAATCGCGTAGGCTGCAAGTCTGTGACATTTTCTAATGAAATCATGTATTTATGTCTAGAATGTAAAATATCACGCGTTGGAAAAAACGTAAAATGGTAATATTTCGGGGAAATACATAGTCATAGTGTGTCTGTGAAGTGAAAACCGGTAAGTTATACCTAAATACAATTATCACCTATTGTAAATATGTTTAGATTTGTTATTTTGCCTTTTCAGGCGATGACAAATTCATAAAGTATAATTCAATATAAACTGTATGGATACTGATATTATTTTACTCAATTAAATTAATTAACCATTGTTATCGTGATATGCTGTACGCGCTGATAAAATTAACAACATCAGTAAATTTATTAAACCTTAAAATAACACGGTTAAGACTATATCGCCTAGTAGGGGTAGGTACACCAAGGGCACAGACTAAGGAGTAAACAGACGACCAACTCGCCTACATTTTTTTTAGCCCAGTCTCATTCATTCAATCATTCGCTAGAATTACATGACAGTTCTTTTCTTCTTAAACATGGTACGTGGGGCAGGCAAAGGCAGAAGTTGTATTCAGCCTTGTTACGAGCGCTGCGCGTGGCTCCACAGGGTAATTTCTAAATTTCATCGATTTTATTATGTTGCTAAGTCTCTATAAATCACATTATAGTGATTTATAGAGAAATAGCAAAATAATAAAATAAATGCAACTTTTTGATAATAGATTTATGAATTGTAAATAAAACCCTTATAATTATTTATTAAATGATTTATTTATTTATTTTTGTACATCTCTAAAGCTTTTTGTTGTAATTTTGGTAACATCGTCCTTATAATTAACCTAGAAATGTCGGTACCCTTTAAAATCCTAATAATTGTTTTGCACCAATTCATTATGGTAAATTTCACAACAATATTAATATTATTATTAAGAATATACTGTTGGTGGTCGTCACAGCTTACAAAGTCAAATGAATATTTGAAGACATTGCAACCACACATTGTGTCTTTTCTCATTTTTCGGAATCTTAAATAATATAGCGTCTGGTCGCGAATTTAGGCATTTGCCAACACAACACTGTCATTTTCCTCAAAGCAAAACCACCGTTCACCACGAGAAAGTTATACTTTTGTTTTAAAACACTATGTAGAGGATAAGTTCACTTAATCGACGCAGTACTTGTAATGCACAGGTAACCGCCGCAAACACAGCCAAAGAGTAGAGTAACTACAATGGGGAACACAGCCGCCATTAAACAATCAACAATGGCGGCGTAGACGCCGCGGAATTAGGTACCGCCCACCGATAGGTGACCGCAGGGAATGCGATGTGTGCGCGGGGGGTGCAAAAGTCATGTATCATTGGAACACAGATTATAGAAGGGCAAAATGTATAATTAGGAGGTTAGTCGGGCATGACCAAGGGTGAATGAGTGCACTCACAGTTCATTAATTTATTTATAACGCATTAGGGTGGGTCGCGCTTGTGCGACCACCTAGGGGTACGGTAAGCCTAGTTTTATTGTTTCTCTTTCAGGGGGCCCCATAAATCTCGCCCAAAGCGCCGTTTGTATTAAAATCTCTATTGCACAATGTAAACACTTGGGATAAAATCACGGGTGGAACATTTTTAGAATGTTTATACCTAGTAGTTCAGGCCAGCTTCACTCGAGCCCAATTCTCGTTTTCAATTATATGCTAATCCACGTATCAGGCTCATTTTTTATAATTCATATCAATTTTCATTTCTATACCCTTTAAGGATTATTTGTTGTCGGCTTATAAATAATAATTTTAAAAGGGTAACATACGCGAGCAATGTGTTTTTGTTCAAAGCGTGGCCTGGGTCGAACAGCAAAGGCGGCGGTCTGTGGTTCGAGCCAAAGGGCTACCTTAAGCAGGCAGACAGACTTTTACGAAATAACGTGTATATTCATAATTAATTATCGCCCACGCCCATATTAATTTTCGTGAGGAACGCTGTAGGAACACTCAAAAAGTTATCCCAAGAAGTTCAAGGTTTTGTGAAATTTATCAAACTGCACTGGGTCAACGTAGATGATAACGGCCTAACTACCTACTGCCAGGGAAGTATTCTTGTACTTCGATTATTGAATTTCGGGCTCAGTTCACTCTGTACTTGTGTCAATGGTACGTAGATTTAATTATGTCGTCGGGGCGTTTAAAAATAATTAAAATTATATCGCTTCTTATGTATAATTTTACGACAAGCATATAGCTTGTTTAATTGAAGTCTGAAGCACCACATTAGATTCTTAAATTTGAATTATATTTAAGCCGCACAAACACTTGCATTGGTCCGGAAATCGAACCCACAGCCTCTTGTTTCGCAGCCGGCTCTCAACGAAGTGCGCCACATTGTCTATCAATTAACTCTACCTCCTTTGAATGCTTACAATTCCAATTCCATCTCCTTGAGGTGTAAGGTCAAGCCAAAAAGCTCATAAAAAATATGACCTTGCGCATATTAATAAATGTTAAAAATAACTACTATATCAGTGAGGAAATACGATAACAAAAAGGAAAAAATAGATTCCTAGTATTTATTCCGTCATGGTTCCTGTTATCTTTTGTCGTAATGGTTTTTATTTTAGGTTTATGTGTACTTAATAACAACATTATCATTAAAAATAAAACTGTTGCGAACAGAATGATTAAAAAATACATTTTAATTAGCATGTATGTATAACTACACATTTTTCATTTAGGTGCTACAAGTTAAGATAAGTAGCTAAAATTTTATGTGGTAGGTGATGTGCGATAAGCTAAATCGCATAATCATATATTCGGTTTGTATTGTGCAATTTGCATAAAATACAAAATTATTTACCTACTTACTGTGTTCATTCAGGACTGAGGGATTAAAGTAAACAATTCTTTAGAAAAAAAATGTAATAAAATGTTACATCAAAATAAAAATGAATAATGTATATTGCATAAACAACATCCAGAAGGCTTTTTAAAACCATCTGAAAATTAAAAATTTCTCTTTTCTCGAACACCATCGTTAGGGCGCGATTCCATTAGGCAAGTCTTGCATGCAAGTATGACATCACATCATTCGCATATTGTAAAATAAATATATCTTGTCCTTTTGGAAATGTGAAACTTCTTAAATCGTTGTGATTTGAAATTTTATGAAACGTAAAAACGACAGATAGAAAAAAGAATTTGCTTGCTTTCCTGAACACAGCTTGCCAAAACAGGCCACCAGTTCGAGTTATTCAACTCGGTTGCATTGACATGGGGCATACCATCGAACGCTAGGCGTGGTATCCACCTAAATATTAAGCCCAAGAGGACGGAAAGGATAGACATTGTTTAGACACTACATACAGTACCATAACATGTTAAATAGGTACAATTTACACACAATAATATGTGATATTTCAGGCCCAACACATGTGATAAATTCACACACCAAGTGTTTTATTTCTATACATAATTTCATTTAAAATTAAAAAAAAATATAATTCCCTCTAAGATACTGCAATTATTAAACTACAGAATACCCATTGTAATGACATCACACTTCCTTAAAACACCAAATAACCCATCCAAAATGACATAACATAACTTTTAAGAATATTAATAAAGTAATAGTATTTATACTTAATAACAACATATACAAATATTAATGAAATTATATTTCAACAATTTTAACTACTAAATATAAATGATTGAATCCTACATTATCATATTTTACTCTTCTTAGTCAATGCTTTAGAAACATGTTGAAGGTGTGCTCCAGTTTTCCATACATTGCTTAGTTCTTCCATCTCTTTATTATTTACATCCAAAAGTTTGTCTTGTATATCTCCTCTTATTAAGTTTTTAGTTGCCATTAAGGAATATGTAGGTAGTTTTGACATTTCTGTGATCCTGTCCCATACTTTACTTTGAATCTCTTCTGGTTTGTAAACATAGTTGACAAATCCACAGTCTAATGCTTCTCTTGCTGTCATTTTGTGATTACACAGTAACATCTCAGCTGCCTGTAATTAATTAAATATTCAAAGTAAATTTTTATTTTCACTAGACCGATTTAAAAAAGTAATGGTCAAACTCTGGAGGTGATATGAGTCCATTAAATCGCTTTAACATAATATGCCGTTAAGAATTGTTTTTTTTTTCATTAGACATATTTTATAAATAAAACTTACATTTTGGGATTATTTTTCTGATCAAGTTATTTGGCACTTCTGATTAGTTTATGTTTAGAAATTCATAAGTATGTTCACTACACATTACATAACGCATAGTGACAATAGATACTAACAAAAAGTGAACTGTCTGATAACACTTTAAACTGTACTTAGCCATTTAAAATACTACAACAAAAATAATGAATAATTTTTACCTTTCTGTCTCCAATAACCCTTGGAAATGTAAATGTTGAGCACCCTTCTGCCACAATGCCCAGTTTTGTGAATGGTGTGTAGATGTAAGACTAGAATATAATATGTATATTAGCATATATGCTTAAATACCAATTCTGCATGATTGTTTAGACTGTGAATGGTCCTTACATTTTCTGATGCAAATACAAAGTCGCACAAAGCCAATGTTGTTGCAGCAATACCAATAGCTGGCCCATTCACAACAGCAACCAATATCTTTGGGAATGTTATAAAGGCTTTAATGTAATCACTTAAAACGCCTAGATTATTTTGGTCTGGGTTCTCTAAGGCTGCTGTGAAGTCATTGCCGCTGCTGTAATAGTCTCCGGTACCGGTTAACACAATGATAGAAATGTTCTCGTCCTCAACAGCCTCCTGCATAATATTCCTGACTCGTAAATACATGTTGGAGTCAATTGCATTTTTTCTGGCAGGTTTATTGTATTTTATGATCTTTACAGCGCCTTCATTTATCTCTATAACAGTTCCAGAGTTCATTTTAAAGATAACAATTATTTTAAGTTATAAAGCGGGCTTAAATTTTGTTTGATATTTCACAATTCACAAATAAATAACACCTGTGATAACACCAAGGAATAGTCCAATATCGATATCATAGAGTAAGTAATCACAACGTTCTATCGATATAAAATACTAGGATATATCGATAATTGATTTGATCGCAATCATGAATCGATTATTTTGCCACCATGTTTGATATGCGTGATGCGTTACGTTTGTATTAGCATTTTTTGTTTATAGGCATTTAAACATGCATCATGCCTTTATCTCAGAAGGGGTAGCCAGAGGCGGCAACATAGAATCTACAGTTCGCTTTGTATGTGCCGTCCCACGGTGTGACAGAGGGCGAGCCTTCGATTACTTAGGCTACTTTTTATCCCGAAAAATTGAGTGTTCACGTGGGATGGGAAAGGAATTCCGATATATTTGTTACTTTTTGTACCTACTTAAAGGGATAGGATGGGACTGGATTAGGTACATGTCTTAAGTGAGAATGAAACGGGATGGGCGGGATATAACGGGACGAGACGAGCCGGGACGGGATGGGAAATTCCAAATAAAATTAATTACGCTGACGATGTTTGCGGACAGAAGCTATATAACATAGAATATTCGTACCATCGGAATCATTCGTGCAATATTGAATTCAATATCGATATTCGTGCCGAAATTGGAGCTTTGAAGTTTTAAGTTTCAACAATTACTTATTCCTATTAAAATACATGAGCCAAAACCATACAGCCTACGTGAAGACGTTATTAACTTATAACTTATATAGCTTCGGCCTAGTCAGAAAAAGAATATTATAATTTCTAAGCTTCTATTTTCTGTCATGATTCCTGGAAGAAATTATGGAATTGAACAGTAGTTTATAGAGTTTCGAGCTTACTTCATGAAGCATCATGTTCATAAATGCCTGTCTACATCTTTGCTGTTGATTGTCAATGTCACTGAATTGACCTCTACGTGCAACTTTTATTCCGCGAGGATATCCGTAATCCCCGGCAAAACGGGAATGGTTATATTATTGAATCGTTTTGTTAGAATTATTAGAAACAGTAATTTAATTTCTCAGCCAAAAACATACATCAACATATATGGTACACAGTTTCATTCAGTGAGGAACCGAAGTATTGCTAGAAAAATGTTTAAGTCAGCAGTCCTTAATCTTCACGATGCGACTAAAGACCAAGTTCAAGAATTTCTGAATTCCTTCGATACTGTATTAACAGACTGCGATGGTAAGAAAAAAGGATTATGCTTTTTTCACATTGTAAATATGCCATAATCTCATATTATTATTTAGTTTTTACTTTTTATATAGGTAACAAGTCAGTTCTTAGTTAAAACCATGGAAAGTCTCATTAGACTCATTAAATATTTGAGCCTTCAGGAAGTACATTTAACTTACACAGTACTTATTTACCTAGTTGGGAATGATTATAATATAAAAAAGCAAGATATATTTTCCAATTGCAATATAATTTAATCACATACTTAATAATGCACAACCAGTGTGACATAATAGTAATAATTAGGACTTTCATCAATATGAGAGAGTTAATCACTAGATGGCAGCCAAGTTACCAGCTAAAGTTATTGTTTTTGTATATTATGTTCAATACAAGTCCTGTGGTGCATAGTGAAGAGTGGTGTTTTATTACACGACGTTTTATGTTTGTCACAAGCTAGGCACAATATTTACCTAGGCATATACTTAAATTGTTAAAATGGATAGTTCCATCATTTTGGATTGAATCATATTTTGGACATATTATAATTATGTGGCTCTAATTAGTATTGTAAATTTTTCAGGAGTGTTGTGGATTGACAATAATGCCATACCTGGCTCAGCTGATGCTATGAATTACTTCCGCAAATTGGGAAAGAAAATATTCTATGTGACAAACAATTCTACTAAAATCCGCAGGGATTTCGCTGCCAAAGCCCAGCAATTAGGCTTCATAGCCAGTGAGGTTGGTTGATCAAAAGTATTTTGAGTTGGATTTTATAATATTGGTGACTAAGTATCATGTTAGTCATAAAACCAGGAAGGCCCTGGTGTATGGAAAATAACAGAAAAAATGTTTTTGCTGCATTAACTACATACAGTTTAATCAATATTTTATGTTATTTTCATTAAATTTCCAATGCTACAGAACTACTGATTTAGAAAATGAAAAGACCCAACTTTATTTCCATATTAAAAGGACCATGACGCTTATTTTAAAAGGAAAGTAACAAAAAAAGTTTAAATCAAACTTTTTACTCTCTGAAATCCTTATAATATTCAATTTTTTATCTTACAGGATGAGATTTTATCTACGGCCTATTTAGTTGCCCATTACCTAAAAGGTATTGGATTTACAAAGAAGGTCTACCTTCTGGGCTCTAATGGCATCGGAGAGGAGTTGAAAGCTGTTGGAATAAGACATATTGGTGTTGGAGTAAGTGAATGTTCATTAAGATTACTATTTGAATCCTCTTTTCGTTATTTAAAATTTAGATGTAGTCAAATATGTAATTGTGGTAGAAGAGTAAATAAATAAATAAACACTTTATTTAAACACCATACAGTAAACAAAATAAAATTAAAAAAGACATAAAAATTAAAGTGTTCAAATTCAAAATTTTAAGATTTTCCTGATTTCTGTTTTTCTCTATAATTATTAATTAGTAAAGTTTACTTTATAAATATACCAGAAATATACCAGATTGTGATTGTACCTTTAAATATACCAGATTGTGACAAAATATAATAGTAATACATCATAATAAAATTTTAATTAATTTTGTATTTTCATTATATTCTTATTTCAGCCTGATGGTGTCAAACCAGACTTCAAAAACATGAAGCCCTCGGAGCTGGATCCAGAAGTAGGAGCAGTAGTGGTTGGCTTTGATGAGCATGTTAGTTACCCCAAGTTCATGAAAGCTGCATCGTACCTGTCATCTGAACAGTGCTTGTTTATTGCTACCAACACAGATGAGAGGTTTCCAAAGGCTGGTTCCATTGTAGTGCCCGGTACAGGCACATTGGTGAGAGCAGTTGAAACATGCTCAGAACGAAAAGCTCTGGTACTTGGTAAACCGCATGCTTACGTAAGGAAGTTCCTGGAATCCTGTGGCCTCAATCCAGCAAGGACGTTGATGATTGGAGACAGGTAGGCTTAAAAAAGTTATTTATTATTTTATATTATAATCGCTTTTTCTTATATTGGAGCTAAACCTGACTATGTATGACGCGTGTTTTTGACGTGCGATCTTCTTCTTTTGCTCTTATTTATTTCGTAGGAGTTACTTTGGCGTCCGCTTTTTGTAGCTAATATCACATGTACATAGGAATCTGCAATATTACTCAATTATTGAAATACCACAAGTCTGTTTTTGCAGTATATTGATTGTAAACATAAGGCTTTAAGAGCTATATTTCAATAGATTACCTTTGCTAGGTGGTAGGTTTCTTGTAAAGTTGTACGCAAGGGGATGTCACACGTCTACGACTACTTTTTTATTTCTGCCGCCAAACAGCAGTTTATAAGCACTGTTGTGTTCCAATTTCCGGTCTTATTCATAGACAGTTTTTAAATCCGTTTTGGTTATCGAATGTTTTGTCTCTTACGAACGCCTATTTAATTCAGTTTGAGCGAAGAAGACAAAATATTCGATGACTAAAATAGGTATAAAAAGTGTCTATGAGTAAGGCCGTATGAGACGTATGAGACTATATTATGATGTGTCAGCTTACCGAGCGCAGTTCAGTGCAATGCCTTATAATTAGCTCTGGGTAATGTCGGTTCTTGTTTAAGGGTAGGCGTTGTACGCTTACCATCAGTTGAGCGACCAGTAGGCTAATTCACGTAATTTATTGACGCGCCGATCAAGTTTCGATGCAGTTTCGATTAGGTTTACGTCTTAATCGTACGTACGTCAAAATGGTATTCTTGAAATTGTTTTAAACTGCGCATGTGCTGCACGTTGGTGGGACTAAACTGTCATTGGAGACGTCAAATGAATAGGTAAATACCAATCAGGTTGCGATCTGAATCACGCATGTATAAAACGCGCAGCCGTAGAATATGCTAAAGCGCTCACGTGACGCGAACTTGACGCGAGCGTATCTGACAGCGGTTGTCTAAATTACGAGAATACGAAAAGGACCGTTTTGATCGAAACTTAACTGCAACTGCACTGCAACTGAACTTATTTAGTTACGTGAATTGGCCTACAGCTCGTCTCATCTCTCCCTGATAGTAGTAATACATAATGATAAAAAAGGCTGCTAAATCGTTTTTATTCGAAACTAGGTCACGATGAAAAATTTCAGATGAAACCCTATTGAAACAACTTTTAAATAATTTGTTTGTAACTGCAGATGCAACACTGATATTGAGCTGGGTGTGAGGTGCGGTTTCCAGACATTGCTGGTATTGTCAGGAGTCACTTCCACAAAGGACTTGGAAAAGATTCGTAACGAGAAAAAGCCGCCGTTACCCGACGTAGTCTTGCCAAAACTGGGGGATATAATCTCCCTTGTACCTTCATAGTACCTGCTCTCCTAAATGAAATTAGCTAATTATACATCTAGCGCCAAATAGGTCAATTGTACAACAATTTTTATAATTTAAGTTTTAAGTATTTCTGTGTGATATTTACCAATAATTTACGATGTCAATGCTGTTTATATTCGTGTTCATTGTTATTTAATATGAGGTAATTTATATAATTCGTTTGACAAAATGTAATTTTTGAGATGTTTATGCTTAATGTCTGTTATTTCAAAACAATGTAGACGAATGTTGTTTGAGCTATTCACAAGCATATTAATTATGTATGGGTGTTTTTTACCTTTTGCAGGTAAGCTTGCCCACCAGAATATATGTACAAAATAACACACAAAGCATTGCTTTAGCAAAGTATTTGTATTTTTTAATTGCTTTCACGAGGTTTAATTAGATGTGTGATATGAGAGTTAACAATACAATATAATTGTATATTTTGTCAAAGTGATGAAGTGATTACAATAACAAGAAAAGTACAAGTAAGCTTGTAGAAATTAGTCACGGCGGAATAGTTTGTGAATTTGTAAGCGTTTTTTACATTCAGAAATACATATATCACTATTTATTATGTTTTTTTTTATTTTACCCTCGATAATGCAGATTTGACCGATTTCACCACTCATTTTCGCACCATAAATTACTTTCGTGAAATAGAACTAAGAAGATCTACTAAAAAAGTTTGTTTTTAATAAATAAATAACTTTCACATACGTAGTCCTGACCCCACAATAAGATCGAGTCTTGTGTCGTGGGTATAAGAAACTACGAGAGACTTTCGGCCTCACAAACACCCAGACACGACACAAATACTTGTGGATCACACAAATATTTGTTTCGGTGCGGGGATCGAACCCGCGGCCTCTCGATATTTTTTTACATTAACATATTACTTTGGGACAGAAGGTCTTACATTCTTATATTAGCGCCGTTCCATTTAGTGGAAGTTGGCAATCAACTTTGATTTTTGTTGATTGCATAGGTCCGGGCAAAAAGCTCACCAGAAGTTTATTTATTACCGCCGCTCATTAACGTCTACGATACATGGACCGTAAATGAGTTCTTGTCCCCTTAAAATGGATGGTTAAAAAAGACTAGAGAAGCAGAGTGTTATTGGGATTTCGACAATCTCGCCTATCGTACGAAACACGCAAATAGAGCATTCGATTTACGTGGGTTTCTTGAGACAGTGGTGGCATACTGATCAAACTGGCCCATTTTACTGTACTCCTAGGTAACTAAAGTACAGCGTGGTTCTACCACATCTAAAAAATATTCAACGTCTATTTTTTTTTTTCTATAGTATGTCATATCGTCATGGTGTCTGTACAGTCCAACTGTAATTGATTAACTTTATTTGAAACGAAAGTCATGAATAACACGGGTGTTAATTTAACTATATTTTTCGTACGTATATTTTTTCTCAAGATTGCATGATAGTTAAGTGTGTACGGAATTATAGTCGGATTCTATATCGGTTCTTTGTTTTCGCGTTTTTAAATACTAATCTCATGTCGGTTGTTGATAATTATATTGTCACCTCGGATGGAAGACTTCAGACTACAATTCGTCTATCTCAGATCGATGAAACTTAAAACATCTTTACGTACAGACATTAAAACCTAGGTATTAGTAAGCCGTAATAGATTCAGTTAATTAAAAATAGGTGAATGCTAGAATCCACAATGCCTCTATTACGGTAGCGGCGGAGAACTTCAAAAATTTCTACTAAAAAAAATACATTTTTTCCCGCTTGTTGCACCCGCGAGATTCACAACTATCAATGAAACTTGGGTGCTTTGCCACTTTTGCATATCGCTTAGGAGATCTAGGCGTGACGATCTATTAAATATATTCTTAACACCTTCATATGCATAAAGTAGGCATATATATTTTTTTGCTGAGTTTTGTACCAAATCGTTTTACAAAGTATCAGATCGTACATAAATAAATACTTTATCACTATATTTTTGCGTAGCTTCAAACCCGCTGTTTTGAAATAATCCACAGAAAGTTTGATTTTTCCGGAATAAAAGCTATCTAGCCAGTAGCATATCATTTTCCTGATTCCTTATCATAAACTACTTGTGCCAAAATCATGTTGATCTTTTGCGTTATCGGCTACCGCGTTGATACACAAAGGGGTAACCCAGGGATGTGAAAATAAACACTTGAACAACATAATAATTACAAAGTGTAAATATTTGTATTATAAATATTTGTATTGAATCTATTATTAATTTTTAAGTATAGGCAGATTGAGAAATCGAACATACCTCATTGCTAGGCGGCTAAAAATAAACGACTCTACCAATATTTGCTTCCGATTATATTTATAAACACAATAAATTAATCTGCGACAGCTGATCCCACAATTAAAGCAACTCGCTGCCTCGAGTAGGCAACACTATGAGGATATTGTATTGGTTTCAAATACATATGAAGTAAAGCTCAGTTTGGGCGGGATTTCTAAACATTATAAGAAATAGAAAATCTACACGGTACGTGATTTGTTCATATTCATCTAGCTTTATTGATATATGGCATTTTCTGTAGCATAAAATATATAAAATACACAGTAACCCGACTAACGTTAATACGCATGCGTCGTGCTGTAGACATTAGTAGAGCGATTTGCGCATCTCTCGGGTGTTGTCAAACATTGGTACGTACGTTCGTAGCGTGTTCGTAGGTTTCCGTTTCGCGCCAGTTATATTGCAACCGCGAAGAGAGTGCGCCGCCCAAACAGCGTTCCTAGCGCACACGCTCTTGTATGTGATCTCATTTAGCTCATCCCGACATACCAATGTGAGTTTTGGTTATTTTGTATTTGCTTTATTTTTGCTAAAACATATTTTTTAAATTATTTATGTTCGTAGCTGCTTACAACGTTTAGTTTCTGTGTAAAAAATACATATCTATCACTTATTATCATTATTGTAATGTTTTATTTATCCGTCAAGTAGATACAACTGCATAAACATAGATATATTCGCCAATATTTGATACCTACACTAAATAACCTTGCAATTATACTAAAAGCTATAATTTATGAAATCCTATTTTGGTTAAATGGCCAAAACAAAGAAAGTCGGAAGGGGAAAGGCGTTAAACGCCTACCCCATGCTTCGGCACTCCCCATTACAATCTCGTGCGGTGTAAATAACTTGCACTCGCTCTGACAAAATATACTTACAGCTGAGCTAATACATAATTATGTATGAGACATAAATTAAAGGATATGACATTATTCATTAATATAAAACCATAGTTTTATCGTGTTTATGCATGTTAGGCGTTACCTTTAACGCTTCTGTGCACCTAAATATAGCGATTAGCGAAACAAATGATACGAACAGTGTGACGCGATAATAAAATTCTTATCTATCGAATTACCCGCTTAATTTTTGTCGTGCATTTATGTGATAAACAAATAAGAGTTACTGTAACTTCAGCCTTCAGTAACGTGTAACTTCTCCAAAAATAAAATCGCAGACGTTTATCCATCCTAAAATATTCTGGTCGGCAGTCAATGCGTTTGTTGCATGGGCTTACATCTCTAAATCTCTAACAGGTCTGCTTCATGTTGCACTAAAATTAAGGGTTTCAACACATGCGTGAACTAGTTTCCTACTAGCGTATAATATTGATTGTTTATTATCTTTAATATAAATTACGATATCGCTAAAGTTATAGAAATAAAAACGCAGTAATCTTTTAAAAATCAATCGAACCTGTGTCCTGTTGTATTATCACGATTTCAAAACCATTGCACCACGAAAGGTTAATGCATAAATATTTATATTCCTTTAAAACATAACAATGTTGTATAATTTGTCTGATGATATAAGGTTGGCATCTAAAAAAAAATATTTTCTAGATGTCTGATGTACATCTATTAATGCTCGTCTATTTTGTTATTCCAATAAACATTAATGATATCCATATTTTTTATGAATTGCGGTTCTGGTCTTCGCGATTGACCACATACATAAATAAAAATACATCCACCAATCCATACCTATTTAAGGTTATTTTTTACATTACCTAATTGAGTTTGTAGGATCTCTTAAAAATTGTAATCATATTAAACATGATATTTATAATTAGCTTTTCACAGAATATCAAAGTTTATAGATCTCATTTTTGAGTTTTATATCTGACGAAAATGTATTCTAGGCTTCCGTACGCTGATGATCTCATCAAATATCCTATACCTACGGTTTCTAAGTTGTTTTGTTATTACTAGCGTGACAACTTTGTCACAAAACAACTAAGTAATCCGTTGATTACAATGCACCTAACAGTAAGTGCAGTGCGATCCAGATATACACAGGCTGAATCCGAAATTCGATACATTTACGTGGGTTACTATGACGATGTTTGCTACTCAAGCGCAAACGAATATCCCATTACCACATATAAGATCTTCGGAGTCTCCTAAACTAAATACAACAACTAAGCTGTTATTCCTCGTCGATTTACGAGAGATCAGCTCGGTAGAGTCGTACAGCTTCAATGATCTAAAGCAAGGCTCTACGATTTCAGAATTAGTCTGCATATTACTCGATGAACTCCTGTTTCTTGGTCTACGGCTAACTTTTTCTATTCTTAATTTGATTAGGAAGCTTATATCATATTATTAAACAAGTCTGGTGTGTAATACAGATGTGTCCGTGATACTAAATAGCTCTGTTCTATTTCTAGTCATTTTACGTATTTCATATCTTTTTTAAAGAAAAAATTGATTATGAAAAAGTTAGGCTTAAATGTAAAGTTGTAAAATGAACTCTCGAAAGGATTAGCATTTAGTCCATAATCATTTTAAGATAGAGAATAGAGATGGTTGGCTTCCTACCTGCTCGGTAGAGCAATGGCAACTATCAAAAGTTAAATAAGTCTTTACATACATTATAGGAACGATTTATTGTCCTCAAAAACTATTTAATGAATATATTAATTAAAGCAAACATAAAAAAATATTTTAAGAAATGAGTATACTCCTTATATCCTGGAGAAGTTTTTATTAATTGAGGTGACCTTCACCAATTTTTAACAAAAAATCTAAAAAACCGGTACTTATGGACATCTTTGCTTTTTGCATGAATAATTTAAACAAACAATACGATCGTTACCTACAAACTCAACTTTACCGACGCCATTTAGACCTTGCTTGTCTAGCACAAACAAGGTTTCTAACAAATTACCATTCGAGCTCAAATATCTTTCCAACAAGGAAGCAATTCATGCGTATTTATTCCTATATTCGCAATGAAATAAACAAAAATTGTATAACCTATATTATGGTGCTTTGGTGCCTACTTCTAACCACATTCATAAATATTATCGATCAAATATGTTCGTTTTCCTCTTGAGATTATTAATTGTTATTGTCATTTGGTAAAATAACTACAATTAGGTACCTATTGTATTTCAATTGGATGTTATATGACTTGTTCAATTGTGATAGTTTTGATAAGCGCAAAAATAATATCTACAATCTACCACTCGCAGTGACGTAAGCGAGATAAAATGCATAGAATATAATAAAATTAAACTCTGTCACGTATATTTAATTGAAGATTCATCATTAAAGCACATTCAAGTAATGCATATTTCTTATATAATAAACATTACAGTATCGTGCTTACGTGCTTACAAATTGTAGTTTATTATTCAGTTGCTTTCAAAAGCCATGGCAAAGTCTAGCAAGAGCTCGTCTTAGGAGCTCGTATTAGGCAAAAATTAAAAACCATTTACATTATAGTTTTCTAACGGTTTCCTTGCCAACCTACATCGTGGATGCTTTGATTGATAGTGAGCTTGCCATCGCAACAACCGAAGAAAGTGTATGCAGAACAGTAGTTACGGATGCAGCCATAGAAACTTGCAAGGCCGTTCACATATGTTTTTCACACGCCACATCACTTTCCAGTTTTCCCTCTATTTGTAGGTGACGCGCATTAGTGTACTGATGACGTTATTACATTGTGCAAAAGGAAAATCAAAATCTGTTGAACAGCGTCTCAAAAAATGATAGCATTAGCTTCGAATAAATCATAACCATTTACTATACTGTATCAGCCCATATATGTCCCACTGCAGGGCACGGGCAACCTCCGACAACCTCTACAACCGAGCATACGATTTAGACGGGTCAGGCCATATAATCCACCACGCTGGCCTAGTACGGGTTGGCGGTCTTTACATACCATAGAAATTCTTGCAAATCGCTATGGCATATATGGCACATATGGATATACGTGAGGAAGCCTTCATAGGCTTCCTCACGTTGTAGTGCGTGGTAATTGACTATCAATGCACAAATGACTCTGAAAAGTCAGAGGCGTGCCTTGGGATATGAGCCCGCGACCACCGTGAACATGTTGACAGCCGCGTCTGGTCCGTTTACCAATAGGCCACAATGCACTAAATCATAACCATGCATATCTTTATATAATTGTTGTGTAAGCTTATTTAAATGCAGCACACGTACGTCCGAAGGTTGGTCCATGACGAACCGTCTTCATTTTCGAACTACGATTGTATGTTTATTTCGAGTCGTTATAAATAATAGTTCTATATACAATAATTCATCTTTTTTAGTTCGTAAATAAATAGAAGGGTGATAAGGGGTGTGTCATGTTTATTTCTGCATTGTAACTAAAGTAAAGACAGTCACGTACTTAATAAAACACGGCTTGTAAGATTCGTTGAGATGTAATACAAATGACCATGATCTTTCATATTATGTTCATGGTACACAAATTCGGTGATCACGAGCTCGGACTTAAGTAATTTTATTATTCGACAGTATTATTTTAGAAATGATTCATAGGCGTACGTTACGTGTCGACGATGGCGATGACGTCATTCATTCTGGACTGAATTACGTCGTATTCCTGTATATCGAGAGAGTAAAACGTTGGTACGATAAAGAACTCTACGAATTATTATCGAATTTATTTCTTTTCTTCCTGTCCGTGTCGTTTCACATTCGCAAACCTTGACAATGTTAGATATGATAAGATAAGTTATTTATATTGTTATTATTAACTATCGGAATATTTTTCACTGACGAATGCAATTGCAATATTTTAAGTGATTCCATCAATGATAATGACCACTTGTTTCTCTAGTCATAAATTACAATAGAAAATGTGCGTTACGTGCGCTACGAGATCCGTTCAACGCAGGTTTATGTTGTGCTTTAGGCTTTCCACGGAAATTATAACTTGCATTTAGAAAACAGGAATTTCATAAGTCGTTGAGACTACAGAGAATCTTGCAGATCTTGTAGGTCTCTGAAGCTACAGTACAAATGGAACAGCATGATCGGGTTATTAGCATTGTCACATAGAAAACCGAGTTTAGTAATTTTTTTCTGTTGCGTTTCTTGCAGCAAGAAAGTTTCCGGAAACCCAACACCTAGTCGTACCATATTCGTAAAAAGATCAGCATACACGATGTCAAAAAACTCCTAGTAAGTCTCGCAAACGCTCCGCTTTTCAGGTTTAGCCTTTGTACAATAAAAACACGACGGCCTGATCCAGAAGGTTTTCCAGCTTTCACCATTATTCAGTTGTGGAATAGTTTGCCGGCTTACGTGCTCGCTTCTTCTTACTATTCCGGGTCCTTTCACTGCAGAATGAAAAAGCAGTTCAGTGGGCCGGCGTGATTGTGAAAATTGAAAGATTATCTGTTGCTGATCGGCATTTTTTCCGAGGCGGTATCGCAATTAATATCAGTGATCAGGTGTGGTGCAAACAATGCGGAATACATTTTAGAAGCGAATTATTATTCAATGCGATCTTTTAATAACACTAATATTAAATGTAAATACACGTGTCTCTAACTGAATGGTTTTTAGGTAAGTAGGTATTTTACAACATCGTTTTTATAATAAAACTTTTGATACCGTCTAGACATAAACAAAAACTATTCCACTGCCTTTTCACGATGATTAAAATATCTTTGTCATTGCAAAAATAAATCTTGACCTTGTTACTATAGGGCCTACGCAGTGCGGTAGTTTATTCATTGCAATAATATCCTATATACAGGACAATAGGTTCTTTTAAATTAGCCTCATTGAATAATGTTTGGAATCAAGCACGTAATGGCAAAATGTTTGGTGCTAAAGTGCGAAGGATTTTAATGTTAGTTTTGTGGAAGCATTAAAGTCGTTCACTAGAATAAGGAAGAGAACTCAAGTGCAATGTTGCCTTGATCTATTAGGTCAGATCGTTTCTAAATTAAATAATTAAATGACCGGCGCACCCACAGCGTTCAGCCAGCGGAGGTGTAATAGCGTATTGTTACACCGATGCCCCCGCATTTGTAGAGTCAAT
Source organism: Deilephila elpenor (assembly GCA_949752805.1). Lineage (NCBI taxonomy): Eukaryota > Metazoa > Arthropoda > Insecta > Lepidoptera > Sphingidae > Deilephila > Deilephila elpenor. Next base: position 6,218,886 of record OX457107.1, on the reverse strand, counting down.
TGATAAATGAATTTGCCTGGTTTCACATTGTCTCGGGAATTAGACTAACATTCAAGGTTAGATAACATGGACAAATCGGGCGTAAAGTCATTTCCTTATTAAAATATTTGGATACGCACCCACACATTTAAATGCTGCTTCATGCATGCATGTTGAGCTGATAAAAACTGACGTGTTTGTATTTTGTAATAAAATCTTACTAATATTTGGCGCCTAAACCATTCGTGGTTGCAAGGAAGTAGTGGAAACAAATTACTTTAGGCATTAAGTAATGAACTAATGATTAGTTTGCTACTTAAGATAGGTTCACCCATTTTAGTGTTTATCGATGTTACCTACAATTTGAAGAAAACACAAAGGCATTGTGTGCATGGCACGAGGTGGTAATCTCAGATGATGTTTATAACAAACTTGTGGAAAACGTTCCATCGTTGGCAAGGTCAGTGATGTAATTGCCACTTTTAGCGCTCAAACGTGAGCCGTTATGACGATATATCTACTTACCTATATAACAGATATAAAGTAGCTAACATTGTATTTATAGATGTATACATGTTTTTTTTTATTGGGTCGAATCGCGTCATCATATCTATGCCTGCTATATTAAATCTTGGATAGATTCGATTTTGCGTAGTTATACACATATGTATATGGAGAAATCCTAATTTCCGAATTCCAATTTAAGAATTCCTGGATTAGATACTAAACAATAAACAAGAAGCAGTCGATTAGAGTAAAGGACATTTTTGCTGGTGGTAGAATAATCGTATTAGTCCGGGAAGCGAACTCCCATATATGATGACAGAAAAACCGTCATATAGTAGTGACCCTTACCAGTGAATCATGTTTGGGGTTCAACCTGTGCAGTGTCTTTATACGTTTTTGAGAGGAAGGCATAAATATGCCGACCGATGAGAGATACGCATTCTCAATCTGAACTTTTTTTACCAAGGATGTAATGTAGCTAATCCACCGTGCCAGAAAATAAAATTTTTTTTGAAATTCAATATGCATTTCCGGATATAAATATATTTTACATTTTGGTAGCACTTTATACCCTCAACTTTCCTATATATTACTATACTCTTTGAGCTCAACTAAAAAGTGGGTGTAGGGTTTATTCATATGCATTAATTTAGACAAACTATTACATTAAAAAAAATAGTTTCTCATGTTCCTATAGGTGACTAAGAATTGCTGTTTTGATAGGGAGAGCTCTATCAATCTCTTTGGTTCCTGATTCTTAGAAGCTTTTGCAAATTCTAATGCGTATACAGCGTATATAAGACATCTTTTTTATTTCCGTGATTAATAAAGATGATGTATAACATTATTTCAGTATAAGAAACCATGTCTACGGAAGCGCAGGACGCGGCGGTAGAGCAAGTCACACAGGAGGTGAAGGACGTCAAGCTTGAAAATGGAACAGCGGCGGGGGCAACCAACGGAACGCCCAACAAAAGCGACAACTCTATACCCTTCAAGGTAAACGAAAAGCAAGGAAAGGAAATTAAACGCAAAACTAGGGCAACGTATACGAACTATCTAGTAAAAATAATATCAATGTACTGCAATTATCTCAGACTTTAAAGCCATAACTGAGCTTCTATAGTTTGAAAATTATGACTATTTTAAATCATGTTTTCAGGACGCCTTCAAAGCTTTTTCCAAATTCGGTGACCCAAAATCAGACGGCAAAAATATCACGTTATCACAAAGTGACAAGTGGATGAAACAGGCCAAAGTGATTGACGGCAAGAAAATAACCACGACTGACACCGCCATACACTTCAAAAAACTAAAGTCTTTGAAAGTCGGCATAGAAGACTATCTGAAGTTTCTTGATGATCTCGCAAAGAGCAAAAAGGTGGAGCTAGACGAAATTAAAAGGAAACTCACTACTTGCGGACAACCTGGAATTACGTCACACGTAAGTAACGATATGTTTACTACCTAATTTCGATTCCAGTTATAAAAATACGTTTTTATTGATTGTAAGTTAAATAAATAAATAAACAAACCACAAAAATAAACAACGACATTAATTTTACACCAATGCCTGCTGATATGTATTTTATAAAACATCATATGTATCCTGGTAGAATTGCAATGGGATGGGAAGATACTAAATAATAATTTTGATTGAGTGTGATAATGTAGTCTATTAAAATCGCAATTCAATTGTAAAGACGCTTTTAATTACATTGGTCTCTATCAATAGTGGTAGAGCTACGCTTGATCAGTCAAGCCGACCTATTCATACCTAGTCCAGCATCAGGATTCGATTAGACTAGCATAACTTGTAGACCGGCGAGAGATAGTGGTCAATTTGACGTGCCAGCACAAAAATGTTTCGAGCTCATTTTCTTATACTCGGAATATTAAAGCCCGTTATGTGCTCTACAGTTCATTCTAATTTGAACATTACATAACATTTGATAGTATTCGTGGGGCAGTAGTGCTAACTCTGTGAAATAAAGGCCGCAGGTTCGATTCCCGCGCAATTTACAGGAGCAAAGGTTTTGCGAGATCCATAAATATATGTTTAGAGTCTCCCTGTTGAGAGCGCGAAGTATCTCATTATTCCTAATAGGAACTCATATTTCATGGCACAAGAGTCAAACAATGTGCTTAATCAGGACTAAGTATGGTACTTTTGGGTATATTTATTTATCGTATTACACGAAGTAATAATATGTAAATTACAGGTAACAAAGTCCCCAGCCGCCGCGGCAGCGGTGGACAGGTTGACAGACACGAGCAAGTACACTGGCTCGCACAAGCAGCGCTTCGACGGGGCCGGCAAGGGGAAGGGCATCGCGGGGAGGAAGGACCTCGTCGATGCGTCCGGCTACGTCACGGGCTACCAACACAAGGACTCCTACAACAAATCACACTAACATGTGCCCACTAGTGGAACACGGAGTGTATAAATAAACAAATGAATTCTAGGCCCTCCGCGCCATATAATTTTGTCACGTTTTATAAATATTGTATTTTATACTTATGTATTTGGTACTAGGTTTATTCATTAACGCATTTAAATCTTAAGCAATGAGCTTTGTATGTTGTGCGATAAAGACATTCCCCTCCTTAGTAGAACTAGAAACTTAATAAGTAGAGATCAAAATATTATCACTATTTTTTATTTTTTTTATTATCGTTCATAAATGTTTTAACGTCTAGTCGTAAGTATATAGATTTAGATTCAATGTAAAGATATTTATTGAGCAAATTTAAAACAAATACCTACTTCATACAGGTTATATGGGCATTAAATGTAGGAGCACTATCGAGTAACACTTTTAGATATGGATCCTAAACCTAATATATTACTAAAGATAACACTACTTTTCTACCAGGCATAATATCAATCTAATTCATTCGCGATTTACGATATAACCGCTCGAGGCGATTATCTTATACTTACGAAATCCTCAAAAACAAATTAAATTAGCGTATTACCATTACCAATTTAAAATTGTAATAAAGACAAAACATCTCTATCTTTTTAAGTCAAGACGTACCTTTCTATTCTAGTGAAACATTTGGCACCTAAGTGTTTTATTTTTGTAAAATGTTCGAAAGGAATATATGAGACAGAGAGAATGTATCTAATGATCTATGTTGTGTATTTAATAAACACATTGTAATCTTAACATCGACAATTGATTCATTTCTCTTTAAACACCCACTTATATTTAATAACAGTTTTAGCTCTACCTCTGTGGCTCTACTCTAGTTAACACGGTATCTTCTATATACTATCCAATTTTTTCAAAACAGTAAACTATTCCTGTGGCGCCCTTTTACTGTCTGCACTCTCTAGACCTGCAAAAACTAAAACGACGTTCATGTGTTGCGTAAAAAATATATCGCGACTTTGAGGTCGTTCCTTAACATTATGTTCAAGACGGCTTTGTAGCACTTTCAGGGGTAAATACAAATGTATGTGTTGCAATAACAACAACGGATCAGCTCATAGCACGGCTGGACGTCAATTCAAGTCTTCAAAGATAAATTAGCGCTGCAAGACTTGTGTTACTGTTGTCGCCTGGGTTAAACAGTAGAGCGCAGTCCGTTGAAGTCTTTTCTAGACCTAAACACCGATTCATGCATTCCGTTTATTCTATAGGTCATTCAGAATATGAAAATCATGTGAATTCCATAGACCAGTACTAGGTGAACTAAGCCCTCTCTAGAGGAGGCCCATAAACAACCATGAGACGTACCTACTTAACATAGGCTGATATGTAAAGCGGTAGAGCTACATTCGCAAATGGTAGAGCCACGTTACAGCCAGAAACGCCGTACTAACTCTTCCTATTAATTTAACTATGATTGATTTCGTTGCGGGTTAAAGACCAGTTAGCGATTCCCGGAGACGCGCTCATCAATGGAAGATGTCAGTAAAATGCGTGGCACTGTTGCTTCTTGCTTGGAGTTGCAGTGGTGGGTGTGAGGGTAGGACAGTCTCGTACAATCAGGCCGATTTAAATATATAGATTGGCAAGAGATGAACATCTCACGTCGCGCGTCGGTCGGAATTATATTTGAGTTGAACTGCGCTTACTATCAGGCGCATTATAGTTATGTATCATGCCAGTATAAGAAAATACGGATTGCTATTAAAACACTATTAGGTGTTTACTAGGACCTTACTGTATCAGCCTATATACGTACCACTGCAGCATATGGGTCTATAAGATCGAGAAGAGTAAGGCCATATTATAGTCCGCCACGCTAGCCTAGTGCGGGTTGGCTTATTGGGACATTTTTTATGTTATACGTGTGTTTGTGAAGATGTTTACTACATTTAACGCTTAAATTATTATTTGCTTCTGTGGTGTTGGCTGGGAAATAATAATGATAATGAAGAAAAGACAAGCATAAAAACATTTACATGATTTATACAGGGTATATCAAGACCGCGACCGAAAACGAAGCCAGGTGATAGTATTAGTGACTACAGACACAATGCAAGTAAAAATTTCCAAAAAAAATTGGCAACTTTATTTTTGTAATTTTTTACTTATCGTCGTATTTGGGTGATAAATACATAGCTTTCCTAAAATAATGATGTAGACCTCTTTATTTCTAAACACTCAATGGTACGTAAGCGTTTAAATTATTATTTTCGCAATAACTAGGTATTTACCATCCAAAAAAGATGATTTAAAAAAAAAAAAACTGGCTGTTTTGGTGAAATTTTTATTTGCACCGAGTCTGTAACCACTAAAACTACCACCTGGCTTCGTTTTCGATCGCGGTCTTGAGATACCCTGTATAACATTAGGCATTGTACATACATACATACATGCATAAACTCACGCCTTTATCCCCGAAGTGGTAGGCACAGGCGCCACCAGGACACACACATTTCGCCTTGCATGTTCTGTCCCACGATGTGATAGGGGGCGAGCCTATCGCCATATCGGGCACAAATTCCTGACTCCGGGCTGATAATGAATAGAAAAAATGCAATATCATTTTGCACGACCTGGGACTCGAACCCGAGACCTCAGCTTTGTAACCTTACCGTAATACAACTACGCCACCGAGGCAGTCATTAGGCATTATTGTATTATTTATGCACGTCTCTAGAATCTTAGACGCTTTGTTAATTAGATAACGATTGAATATTTTTAAACGATTTACAATATGAATACCCACAAAACATCACTGAATATATTTAACCTGTGTCATCACACATAGAAAGATGCGAAAAGTCTAACTTTTGGTATCCGTTGTATTTTTTTTAATGTGCAAGAAGGTCAATCTCCCACTGCTTGGGACATAAAAAAACATATGTGGAATGTCCGTAGGTACAATTTATTTAACTTATAACTAAAATACATGTGTAAAGCACTAACATTTACGAAAATATCGAGAATAATAAATGTTTCGAGCTATTGTAACATAAAGATACCAATAATTTTACAATCAATAAAACATCTCAAATTTTTACATTTTCAAAACGTTAATAAATGAAGCAATCGATTACAAAGTATGAATGTGTCGAGAAGCCGCCAATACGCTTCACTAGCCGACCAATTGGAATAGTTACATCACCTCTATAACACATATATTGTACCTACTTGGTCAATTACAATCTTGTTAGTTATCATCCGGCAAGATATTCATACAAATTAAAAGAATCAACATGTTATACCGGTGTCTACCTCACTCGTGACGATTGTGCTATCTGAAATCGAGACCTGCCTCATATTCATTCAAGGATATCTTTTTTATTTCAATGTTATTTAGCGCCGTATTCCGGAAATGCAGTGTGCTTAAATAAATCGTTTATACTACGTGGTCCTACTACGGGTTTATAGTTTCGCTATTCGTATTCGGGTTAGTACGCTAAGGCATGCCGCCTGAGATTATAACACCATCACATTATAACGAATATATCATGCACATTTCAAGTCAAACAAAATGGTGTCATCATTATATTTAGAATAATTTATATATTTACATTTTTATTACACGAATCAAAATGAATATACAATTACACATTATTGCTTTCATAATTTACCTTCAGAGTACAACTAATACAAGAACATTACAGTTAAAAAATAGTTTAATAATGGTACAAACAAATCAACCCTGTCTGAAATAAAATTTGACGATAATAATCCGAGCAACTCTCATCTACGCAAAGCTAAATATTAATATACAAACTATATAAGGATAATCTCATAGCTTATATTTTTTATTTGGTACCATAAAATTAAAAAAGACAACAAACACCAGACAATCACATCAATAACGGTTTAGTGACGGCACGGTGTGTACAGCCTACTGTTCGACTCAGTGTCTTAGTACTCATGGTTACTTTTGTGACTCTTATAAATACTGATGTCTATCTACCCTCTAAGCACATTGTTTATTGGAAATACTTTTGTCGAGTCAGATCGCTGCTTACATAATTTATATCACTCATGAAATCAGGTACACTTAATGAAAATTGAGTTATTAATACCATATGCAACTTCTTCTTATAAGTTGTCTAACCGACACTAAACATTAATATGTCGTGTTGTACTGTTCATGCCTCGTCTATGTGCACACAGTTGTTATATTTTTTGATTTTATGGTCAACTTATCAACATAGTTTATTCGATTACAATAAAATCTTTTCATATAAATATGGTCGCACACTACAATGTTATATCGAACCGACTGATCGCCGAGAGCACACTCGACTCCACATCGAGATGGTCGTAATATAATTGATGTGTAACCAAATTTCACAATACAATATTTAAAGTTCCGTTACATAATATAGAATTGAGAATTTTCTATTATATTAACTAGTCATACAAAATCTTATCTATCACAAATATGACCGTACTGGATTTTTACATGGGGCCTTCAATTGTACTGACTTTCATAGCGAAGTAGTAGATGGCCCGACTGCCGAGTATGAAAGCGAGTAGGAAGCCGCCGACGTATGCCACGTACACGCCGCCGCCGTGGCTCTTGGCTGCAGATAATGTACCTAGAGTGACGCCCAGCGCGATGGCGAAGAAGATCACGGCGAGGACTGCGAACAAGATGCCGCGCATGCGAGCCATGCGCGCGCCCACCGACGACACCTTGCGGCAGTGCGGGCAACGCACCGGCGCGTTCTTCAGCAACTGGTACTGCAACAATACCACACGCTAACATGTAACAACTCCACTCACTATGCACATCATAATAATAAATACACTCAACATTCACATGTAGCCCTGACCCCGAACATCGAGTCTAGAGTCGTGGGTCTCAGGAGCTACGAGTCTTTTCGGTCTCACAAAAAAAGACCTGATACAAATACTTGTGGTTCGCACAAACATTTGTCTCGGTGTGGGAATCGAACCCGCGGCCTCTAGTTTCACAGCCGGCGTCTAACCAACTGCGCCACGGTGGCTGTCAACATTGAAAGTTCAATCACCTCCATAGCTACTGTCTAAGGCGTCATTGAACTAATGATATTTGCATTATAAATATGAATGTTTATTTGACAATATTTATTTTAATAAATACATTATATTTTATATATTGTGTGTAGAACATAATCTTTGATATAAGATACACTAGATTCGTGCTCTTGTAATGCGACAAGGTTATGAAACCACGGAAAATATACCTTAGTTCACACATTATATAAAACTATTTCAGATAGTTTATTAGTCATTACTTAAAACCAATGCCGTTTACAAATAAGGAGTACTAATTTCATATTCAAGGGGTGTAGTTATAAATAATTTATTATTTTAATATACTTAATATGTGGAATAGGATGAAAGTGCGAAATAATTAATATAGATATAGCAATATATTTGTAGAAAGTTGTTTTACAACAATACGAAATAGAAACCAGATTAATTATCATAGTATAGAATAATTTAAATGTTAATCAAATAGAACTGCAAGATCGAAAAAATTCTCGAACTTCAATTAAAACGCATTGTTTCACGAACAACAAAGGTTCTTTGTGCAAAATAAATTATATTATGCGTAAACATATTTTCTTATGTGTATTGTTTTGCTATACTTATACATATATCTTACGATTCCATGCTCTCGTTGTTTGTTGTTTCTGGCTTGCATTCGATGTACAACAGCGTTATTTAGCCAAATTCTACTTTTCTTTATAATGAGTCCACAAAGTGAATTAAATGCACCTCGCAATAGCTGTATAATTTAAACAGAATATCCAACGTCGAAATCTATCCCTGATTTGTCGATATACTTGAAACTATATTTACATAAGCTAAACCTTTAGCGCAACACAAGTGTATGGGTTACTATTATGAGTTTTCTACTATCGTCTTCGGTCTGGTCGCTATCCGGGGAAAAAAATCTTATGGACCTATGCATTAATATAACTGTCAAATTTTTTTGTCTCTTTTGTAAAAAAATATTGATTAAACGATTTCTTAAAATGAGTAAAATGAAGAGAAATATCTAGCCTTTTTTTGCACTTTTCGGAAACTCGTAACGAGCTAGAAATGTGATAACGTGTTTGACCTTTTCTATTCAGAATTAGACTTGTAGACAATATTTGAAACAAAAAGCACAATATACAAAAACACTATCGTATGTGAGAAAATCCAAACCTTATCGCCTCGGTAATTTATTACAGACAACAATAGTAATTGATTTGGATATAACAAAATTTGTGAGTTGTTGTTATGACTGTCCATATCGCACTGATTATCACGTTTTAAAACCTGTCAAAAAGTAGATTTGCTAGTTATTAAAACATTTAATAAATTGGAACAAATTAATAAACGAAAACATCGGAAAACATTTAATAAACCAAACATCGTCGCATAGTTTCTCAAACACGTGTCCTTTCTAATATTTATACACAGATACGCAGGGTTACTTAATTTTGTAAGGCCAAACTAGATCGCTTGCGACAACGGTCTCCAATCAATATAATTATGTTTGTATCTAACCCCATGCTTAGATACTATTTAGATTATACGCAACTTAGTTTAAATATCAGAAAAATATTTAAATCGGCGGAGACTGATATAACATACTATGGTGAATTTTTTACATATAATTTGGTATAGATTTCACGTCAGACGCTCATTACTAGTACCTTACCGACCACTTTAACAATCAACCAAAACATTAATAAAATTTTGTTTAATCGTAATCGAAGCGTCCTTTCCAAACGTATTAGGATCTGGATTTCACTCACATTGTTGGTCAAGTATTTATAGCGCCCTTGCACTTTGACTTACTTATTTTTGTTTTTTTCTCCTAATGGTTTATTTGCTTCCAAATTGCTCATGATTCATGAATTTATATCATGTTTTATTATAACAATATATTGAATTTTCCAAGTCGATAATTCAGTGAAGATCAGTGGGATACAAGCGCTGTTAGTTTTTTCGTAACCCTATTAAACCTTTTTTATTTCTTTCTTTTATGAATATGTTTAATTCTATGACAAAGAATACCAGTACTACTACCCAAGAAGGCCGACAGCGACCGGATGCATAAAGCAGCAGACCGGGTTGTGTGGCGTACCTTGGGAGAGGACTATGTCTAGCAGTGGACTGCCACGGGCTGATGATGATGATGATGATAATGAATAATAGTACTTCGGTGGTTAAATTCCATAATGTATTATGTTACCTTTTTAAAATATAAATATACAGGTATATGCATACGTACAATGACGTCAGTTGTCAACAACTGAGAAACTACCAAAGTGTTGTTGGACATTGGCAGTATGAACGTAAACAATGAATGTTTCATTAATTTTAATTCAATATATTTATATCACATACTATATTATGTACAAAATTTTGATATATAACGCACATTTCCATGTGCGTTATATTCTTATAGACTGAATTATTTTAATTACTTTTATTATGAATACGAAATAGGTAAAAATTTACACAACTTCGCAATTTAAATGATTCTATTATATAGTATAATTTATTTAATTGATATAGTAGCGATTTCCGCATGAAAATAGAATTCCGTTGTCAAAAATGTCTCCATTTTAAAATGTTATTAGAGATCCGGAAGCGTTGCTAATGAATAGTTTTATTAATTCAAAGCTTTTCGACGACCGCTAGTTGGTTTAGCGTCGAGGTCGCAACAATGATTTAACCGGATAATCGAGACGAGCGGAATTTTGAAGTCAACATATGAGACATTTTTATTATGTTACTGCTTCTTGGAGCTTATATTGGTAGACTTCCTCGCCCTAGATCAATATGCTGATGATTCAATCGTCATCATCTTCAGATAAAAAAAGTGCATCGCTGTACGTAGCCCTTTGAGGATTTCTAACATGATATTAAGGTGTTTTGGTAATATCTTCAGAAGCTTAGGCAAAGGCGAAGCTTTATTTAAGTAAAATCATCAATTGCCATTCACATTAGACATTCACTCTACCTAACGAAATAAAAGTTAGGTATTCAGGCCCATTGCAGTCACTTAGTCGTGTTTGTATTAAAATAGGTCGGTGCTAGGGTTAGTCTCCACCTTCAATCTACATTTGACATATTGCACATTTACTTTGGCGATCTCAAATATAATCACATTTATCAATTTCTTTATTTTCGAAGACAGTTGAATTAATGTTTTGTAGCAAATTCCCTAACGTAACATTTTTCAAGGTAGTTTGTGGATGAGAGAGTGATCGCGATTAGCTACCTATCGTCGTCCGTTTTCGGAGCTATTGCGTACGGAGGGCGGTGGCTATTTGATGAGTTTTTATGTTCGTTTTTCTTCCAAGTTTTGTAACAACAGTAACAATCCACTTCATTATGTTGAGGCATTACCACCGCGCATTAATACGCATAAGTCCAAAGTCTAAACTACAGGAATCGTCGATGACTCGTGATCCTTTCTAGGCCGACGTACTTTGCTTGAATGTTGTTAAGTCGTATTATAATATAATTCTCGCAATTGTACTTATCTATATCGGAAATAGTTTTCTGGACAAATTGTCAAACCATAAACATTAAAAATGGTCAATAAACAAATTTCCTAATACAGATAAGCATTTTTTGTTTACCCATCATTAGGAGAGTTCCATAAATTGTATGAATGTAAAATAACTAAAGAATTCAACCACTGCAGAGTAAAGGTCATTTTAAGGTAATTGGGTCACACAGGAAGCCATAAAGATTAAGTAAAATTTGTAACAGACTGTCTACTTTATCACAACAAAAACATAATATGAACTACTTTCATTGTTTTGTTATTATAAGGCAATGGTTCAGATTCATTGGAAATATTCTGATTAAAATATGTTATACAGTATATCACTTATATTATAAGTATTATTTATTTTATCCTCAACAATAAAAAGCATGTTTTTATAGGAATTAGCAACATATCTTTGATGACTCAATGATAGTTGAGTATACCACAAATATCTTAGTACCATTCAAGTATAACATTATTGTTTTGGTATTAGTAAATTACATAATAATAAACTTACCAAGAATGTGTCCTGGCAGTGAGCACAGATGACACGGCACATGCCCGGCAGCGTGGGGACTGGTGGTGTGACGGGCGAGGGTGCCAAGTTTATAATCCTCTTACAATCAGCTCGGGGGCAAGCAATACGCTGAGATGAAGACTTGCAAATCAGCAAACAGTTGCAAGGACAGCGAACATATTTCTTGCCTGGTGGAGCGTTTCTTATTGGCTGTAATAATAATTTGCCTCATTTTATGTTGCTTAAAAAAATACAGTTTATTTTGTTTTAGAATGCTAACTTTAAGTGGACATTTCAGAAATATACCAATTAATGTAGCAGTTAATAATAAATTATGTATGTTATATTTTAAATTAGATGTTAGCATCTCCATTTATGACAAAATTATCTTCAGCACATAAAGATGTTAAACTGAAAGTTTGCTTGGAAATCTATAATCTAGATTATGGCTAAAATAGATTTGTATAAAATATGTAAAAAACTGTTTTAGCCCACAATCCTATTAATAAATTAAAAATTAAATAATTTAAAGCATTCACAGGTTGTTGTGTAAAGATTAAAATCATAAATAACATCGAGCTATTTACTTAGCATTCACTAGAGATAATTAAAAAAAATATTTGTTGTATTGTAGGTCAAATTATTTATCTTTTAAGGTAATGATAAACAACTTTTACTAGATTAGAATACTTTCTGCAAGTAATAAGCTACCTACATCGAAGTGTAATTTGTTAAAATCATATAGCCAGTAATTCGTTAATCAATGCATTCAATTATATTAATTTTTGATCTCTTGCAGGAAGTACCTGAAATAGTGTATAAGTTAATGAAATGACCAGAGCCTTACAGTTGCTTCATTACATTCTGAACACTTGACAACATGTTGTTCCCTCTTCCCAGATATGTCGATCATAGCCTGGCATACGCGACATGTCACCATAGGCATCCCCGCTTGCTGGTAGGGCGGAGGCAGCTCATCGGGCCCGATTGAAGTTGTGTTCACATTTACCTCCTCTGTTACAAAAAATCTAAGTTACGTGTCGATCATACATAACTAACCGCTTAACAACTAGTACGGAGATTACACAACGCGAGTAGTTTGTTGAGTTAGCTTAATTCTAATTGGGGCCTTTGTATTGTGTTGTATAGCAACAAAACTTACAGAATAGCTCGGTTGAATCATCAGCTGTCAAAACAAAAAATCATCAACGTTCTTACCATCCCTGAGTAAGGGCTGATTCTCACTCTGACTGTCCCCCATCGCTAATCACTTAACTTTTTAGCTACAATATGCAAATTACGTTTTAATAAAATACACAAATCCTTTTGAAGAAGACAACTCGTTTTTCGATGATGTACCGACCACAGACTAACTAAATACCAAATATTTTTAAATTCAATAAAGCCTAATGGTTGGCGGTATGTCTTTTAGCCATATAATTTTATCTAATTAATGTTAAAAGTTATAATGAACATCATTCAAAACCTTTCCTGTGATAAAGTTAATAAAATGTAGTATATACTGCAGATTAGACATAATTTCAGAGAATTTTTCAAAGTAATTTGAACAATAATTCTGTATGTTGCAGCTGTCTTTGCACTTAGCACATTTGACAGTCGTTAGTTGATTTGACATTTCACAACATAGAGTAAGTTCATAGTCTGTGGAGTAAGTAATCACTACGTTTTCACTTTTCACAATAACAACCGTGCATGATATGTAGAACGTAGTGATTACTTACTCTATGATGATATGTTGAGGTTATGAACCCATGTGTTGTGTTTTATTCAATTTGTTTATAATTGTAAATTGTAATATTGAAAATGTCTAGTAAAATTCATCGGGTGCGGTTTTACAATTCTAAACCTCAACCTATAAACTGCGTGTCATTTAACAAAAATAATAAATATCTGGCTCTTGCAAGGTAACTTATTTACATATAGTGTAATGTTTATTTGTTTTATATACAATTCATTTCTCTTTTGTTTCACTTTATAGAGGTGATGCAAGTATCGAAATATGGGATTTGAATTACGCACCGTATCTTATAAAATTTATACCAGCTATTAAAGATGGGTCTGTAGAAGCATTGGCTTGGGTTAATGATAGGTTGCTATCAACCGGTCTCGGCGGAGCTCTCCTTGAGTGGGACCTCGATAAATTGTGCATTAAGAACACTGTGCTGTTGACTGGATATGCAGCGTGGTGTCTGGATGTTAATCCTTCAAACTCTTTGATAGCGGTTGGTACAGAACAAGGATACATCAATTTATATAATGTGGAGAATGATGATATAGTTTATAAGAAATTGTTCGACAAGCAAGAAGGGAGAATACTATGTTGTAAATTCAACAAGGAAGGGAACATACTAGTTACAGGTAATGATTAAAAAGTTATCTCTTTATAAATAATCTTATAACACCATTTAATTAAGGTTTGCCAACTTCATGTGAGATAAGAGTGGCTAGAAAGAGAAGAAAATAGTACTTGTTTATAGACATAAAACTAGAATACAGACAGAATAAAGAGATGACAGCAGAAACGCAGGCAATACACCAATTACAACATAAATATAAGAGTTACAGCAATCAGTCTATCTAATTTCAGAAACATTTCAATTCAGTCACTTTAATACTAAGTAGGCTATATAATAAATAGATCAAGTAATATTTGAAGCCACAATTATTGAAGCTTTGTATTTTGTTTTTGATGATGAAATAGTTTTACCATTGAGCAGAATGAATTACAAGAAACATAATTTTTTTAAAGTATTCTATAACTTTTAATTGTTTTATTACAGGATCAGTAAACACAATAAGAGTGTGGAATGTAGAGACTGGACATGCTACAGCTCGCATGTCAGTCAGTAGAAGAGGACGGGAAGTCATAGTGTGGTCTTTAGCAGTATTATCTGACAATACTGTTGTATCTGGCGATAGTCAGGGACGTCTCACGTTTTGGGACAGTTGTCTGGGGGACCAGGTGAGGCTAATCAAAATATTTTAGTAGGCTATATATAAATTGGTATATGATACTTAGCTTTATTGCAACTGTACTGTCTGAACATGTATATCAAGTGAAACTAACCTGTAGAGTTAATATTATATTTTGAACAGATTGTAACTACATTATATTATTGCTATTTGAGATCAAGTATAAGTGTTACATTGTCACATTACATTATCCAGTTGTTATGAAATAACAGGGTAAAAATTGTATTAATATTTCAGATTGAATCATACATAACACACAAAGCAGACATATTGTCTATAGTAGTATCAGATGATGAGAAGAATTTGTATTGTAGTGGTGTGGACCCTGTGATCACAATGTTTGTGAAAATGACCAAAACCACTGAGCAGCAGGCTGATGTGCAGTGGGTGAAAAACGTACAAAGGCACATCCATGAACATGATGTCAGGTATAGTTTAATCCTTACTTTTTTCAGTACATTAGACAATCAGCTTTGTACAAAGAAAACTTGAACAGCAAAATAGTATAGGTAGCATTACTGTATAATTTTGGTTCAGTTTTGCTGAGTTTTTTGTATTAGTATTTTATAAGTGCTAGAAACATTCAGTCACAGCTTGTCACATAAATCAGGCGGACAGCATGCTCGTCTCACCATTCACCAGAATAAAAAAAATAAAAACTTTGCATTTCAGAGGCCTTGTATTGAATAACAATCAGTTAATTTCTGTTGGTATTGATGGTTACCTCACATTATCGAGCTTTCCTCCTAAATGGGTGATGAGGATTCCGCACATGTTACCAACCCCAAGATCATCTGTGTGTTCAAGCAAAAAGCTCTTACTTTTAAGGTAAATGATTTTATGTATTGAAGTATATTAAATTGTTTAAGTAACATGTAAATATTTAGTTTGAGTAGCATATACTTGTTTCATAAATTGTAAAACTCAGTTATAATTTGATTTGATATTGTAAATTGAAAGGGACTACAAAGTGATATTTATAATATTTCACAATGTTTGTCCCATTGCTAGATATTACACAACTTAGCTTACTTAAGTCCATCATAATGGGCACGTTCAGATAAAGTACTAGCATTCTGCCCTCACAACTAGGAGTCCTCAAAGTATTCAAACTACAATGTATACATCCTATAATTCCAGGTATAGTAATCACTTAGAAGTATGGAAATTAGGGTCATACGCAGTTAACAACAGTGGAAACGTCATAACCGATACAGTCCAAAAAGATAATGATAATCATCAGGACAATAATTTAGAGGAAGACTTTGCTACTGACGGAATGGAAACAATACACATGAATTTGGAAAAACAGAACTTAAAAGTTACTGACAGCCCTATCAAAATTGCCTCTGTGCAAACCAAAGGAAATAAGCAGATACAGTGTTGTGAACTGTCGCCTAATGGAGAGTTTATTGTCTATTCAACTAGTACTGATGTTAGAATGCTTAAATTGGAAATGGTAAGTTATAATAGTTTTAGGTAATTAAATAGCATGAGTTTTTCGTTATTAAGTTGTTAATGTAAGGCAACAAGACCTATATTTCATTGCCTTTCACAATCGTTTTTTATCAGCGGTAGGTCAATTCTTTCTTCACATATGATTAGTTTTGATGTAAGTTAAATCTTAATTGTTCGGTATTTGGACGTTTTTGTCTAGGAACACTTTTTGGTTTTTTTGATTAATTATATCTTACAATAATATTAAATGGTAAAATTTAACGGACTTAAGTTGTTTGTATATTATCTTCATTTTTGTATATTATTATGGTTGTTTTTTCCTAAAAATACAGCTGTTGTATATTACGAGAGTCAATTGTCATTACTTAAGAAATTTCGGTTTTGATTTCAGGACGAGGAACAAAGTAACATATCGTTGTCAAAAGTAATAGTGAGTGGTGTATCTTCTCCGTGTGACCGCATAGCGTTTGCAGAGGACTCTAACACTATGGCCACTCATTCTGCCGGCACATTACACGTATTACAAGTTGATCCGGAAGCTGGTGCCACGGTTGTACAGACAATACCTACGGATAAGCGTAAGTGTATGCAATATTAAGCCATAAAGTAGTCATTTCAATATTATGCCCGGTGGCGTAGTTTACGAAAGTACGATTACGAAGCTGAGGTCTCGGGTTCGAGTCCTGAGTCTGGCAAAGTGATATTGGATTTTACTATTAATTATTATCCCAGAGTCAGGGATTTGTGCCCGATGGCGATAGGCTCGCTCCCTATCACATCGTGTGACGGAACACATCAGGCGAAATGTAGGTGTCCTGATAGCCACTTTGCCTACTCCTTCTGGAAAAAAGGCGTGAGTTTATGTACATATATTTCATATTATGATTATCATAAAATATTAATTTGGTTGTAGTAATATGTCGATATTGATTACATGGTCACAAGATTGGTTGTATGGATTTTTTTTAACAAATCATGAACCAACACTTAAATATCTCTGAACTTAGCAATTAAAATCAACTGTATCCTTTTTTATATCATATCATTGATCAATATCCTTTTTGCAACTTGCGTCAGAAAATACATTAAATTCGTCACAGATTAGTATAGGCATATTTAAAAAAACATTTGATATTGCAGATTTAAAAAGTAAATCATTACTCCATCTTTTATTATCGGATAAAACGTCATCGGGAACAAGGTACTTAGTGGTCGCCGACTCACAAGGCGCTATTGCTGTGTGGTCGCACAGTAAGAAGAAGTTTGAACATTACGTGACGTTGCCCACTTACCACTGCGTCCCCTCGGCAATCACGGTAGACAGCGAACAAGAAAACCTTATTGTCACGTATGTCGATCAAAAGGTAACTATTTATCTAATAAGCTCGATTTCTTAGTAGATAATCATCTTTATGAAAATTGTAAGTGGCTATAGTGTCTACACCTACACTCCAATAAAAAAAAAACCTGCGATGGCAAAAATATTTTCTACTAAACTTGAGTAAAATAAGTTGGGTGATAATAAGTTCTGAATAGCGTTGCTCTTGCTTATGAGCAGGCGTGAAGCTTACTATCAGGTGAGCTACCTGTTCGTCACTCGCTAGTAAAATAAATATCGAGAAAATCTGATGTAAATATGACATGACGACAGTTGTCTATGATGCAAGACAAGAGCCGCGGCTTCGATCATATTTGTGTGATCTACAAATAGAATTAATAGGTCTATGTGTTTGCGAACCTGAGAAGTCCTGTGAAGTTTCTGATTTCTATCTTAGCTCGGATTCCTGACTCCATACTGTACTGTCCTGACAGTATGTCGTTGGGTGTATTTATTAATTGATTATTTTGTTACAGATAGTAGAATACGGTTTGAAGAGTAAGAAGTTCAGCTCATGGCCAGGGTCTGGTCTGCCGCCAGAGTGGCTCGCACGCAAATCCGTCGTGGAGTCTATCATTATTCACCCTAATAGTGACTCTGTTATATTCCAAGACGCTACGTCGTTGTGGGTTATGGATAGGAAACTTAAGGTATTTTTTAAAATTATTTCTTGATAATGTGGGGTAAATTTAGAATAAGAAGAAGCATTTTATGACGGCAATATTGATTGTAGAAGTGACACCGCGAACTTAATATGTACTTATGATAAAAATCTTGGTGTCGAACTGCAATTTCTGTTATGTATTCTGTCACTACTATGCAGTCACACTATCTTCCCTGTCGGGCAAAGCTTTTGTTTGCGATGCATGTTCCAGTACTATACCTCAACGGGTGGTAATAATCTTAAGTGTTTTCTCTCGGAATCCGCTGATGCCATTAAAATTAAATTAAATTTTAATGAAATATTTATTTTTTAGGCACAAGCTGAACCAACAACGAAGAAAAGATACTGTCAACCTGATGAAACGAATCTAGGCCTAAGAATATTACCCATCAAGGTATTATGTTTTCTATCTATCTATCTATATCAGCCCATATACGTCCCACTGCAGGGCACGGGCCTACTCTACAATCGAGAGAATCGATTGAGAGTGGTTAGGCCATATAGTCCACCACGCTGGCCTAGTGCGGGTTGGCGGACTTACATACCGTATAAATTCTTTAAAATCGCTACTGTATGCAGGTTTCCTCACGATGTTTTCCTTCACCGTTAAAGTGCGTGGTGATTGACTATCAATACACACATAACTCCGAAAAGTCAGAGGTGTGCCCTGGGATTTGAACCCGCGACCACCGTGAACATGTAGGCAGCCGCGTCTGGTCCGTTTACCAACAGGCCACCACGCACTTCTACTATGTTACTTCACTATGTTTTCTACGTTAATTATATTAAACCCTAACCTAAACCTAAGTGTATCGCTAAAGCGTGTTTTTTAGCTTAAACTATTTTTTGAATCTAAAGGGTAATCTCAGGCTGCGGCCGAAAACGTAGCCAGGTGGTAGTATTAATGACTTCAGAACCAATGCAACTAAAAGTTTCGCAAAAAATATCGGTTATATTTTTTGTGAATTCTTAAAATAATAATGTAGGTACACCTTTTTAGTTTTAAAGACGCAATGGTATCTAAGGGTTAAAACTACTATTTTCCTACCACCCAAACACGGATGATATTTAAAAAAAACTGCTTATTTGCGATTTTTTTTGTTGCATTGTGTCTGAACCACTGAAACTACCATCTGGCTTCGTTTTCGGCGGAAGTCTAACCTAACCAGTAACCATCTTGTTTTCCAGTATCTTGCTGGTTTCCATTGGCTCGGAAAAGACGAAGCGGTGTTATTAGAAGTGCTCCCAGAGAACATTGTCTCGCAGCTGCCACCCATCGTTGTTACCAACAAAAAGAGAGATAAATAAATTAATACACTATTTTTTTTATTTTCATTCACCAGTAGTAAAATTATTACCGTTTTCCTAATTATAAATCCCTACACACAGCCTGGTTAAAATCATAGGGCTAGAATTGACTAAACAGACAAACCGACAAACAAGCAACAATTCTAAAAATAATTGTTTTGTTCTAATGTTAATAGGGAACCCCTGTATTAGTTTTTCTCATTTGTCTTCTATGTAAAAACATCGTTCGGTTACAAAATTATATGTACAGGAGATAAGTACTTCAGATTCCAAAAACTTTTTGTAAATAAGTACATTTTAATTGTCGGAAAAAAGCGAGTCTGCTACATAATGCTGGTGTTAGGTCTCTCAAATACGAGTATGCGAGGCCGCCTGGGTAGGTTCCACCGCAATGTCTATTTCTCCTGCCAAACAGCAGTGTAAATGCACTGTTGTGTCCCGGTTTGATGGACATTATGGCCAGAGTAACTACAGGACATAATGAGATTTAAGATTTTGTGTCTCAGGAGGGCGAGCGCAGTGGAATGCCAAGCATTGCTGTGTAAATCATGGTGTGGCTTGGTATTCTACTGTCCATGAGCGGTCGTATCGCTTACCATCAGGCGAATGGCGTGTTTGTCTCGCTAATCATCGCACAAAAAAGGGAATAATGAATACTGCAATAAAAGTCAGTTTGTAGGATAATGCCAACTCAGTTCAATTATGAGGCACAATTCACATGCGTCGACGATATTTATTAGAGGTTTTTAGTGCTTGTTCTATCCGACTTAGAGGCGTAGTGTGGAGCTGGTGTGGCCTGGCCCACATCTCGTCGGTGACTTCGCAACGCGACGGCGGCAGCTTGTACGATATCGGGTCGCCCACTACGCTTCTGCAAAATGATTTATTGTTTTTTTTAAACTGTTTACTAGATACTGAGTATGGTGGTGGTATGATAAGATAGTTTATTGGGTGAGAACTACAGATTACGGGTTCGAATCCAAGGTACACATCGCTAATTTCAAAATTACCTAAGTGTTACATACATACATACATAAACTCACGCCTTTATCCCAGAAGGGATAGGCAGAGGCGCCATTAGGACACCCACACTTCGCCTTGTATGTTCCGTCCCATGATTCCGTCCCAGGGGGCGATCGCCTATCGCCATATCGGGCACAAATTCCTGACTCCGGGCTGATAATATAATGCATAGAAAAAGTCAATATCACTACCCGACCCGGGATTCGAACCCGAGACCTTAGCTTTGTAGTCGTACCGTAGTACAAGTACGCCACCGAGGCAGTGTTACTTAGTTAATTATTTCCTTAGCTGTGAAGGAAAACAGTAATACGAGAGTTGTCGACAAGAATTTGGGAAGTACGTGAAGTCTAAGTCTAGCGTGGTAAAAGACATCGCTAAAAATAGGTAAACGATACAATTGTACTAGAGTAATAAAAAATGTTTCATCGCAATGATAGGTACACCGCATACAGTAATATCTTACCCTAAGAAAATCAAGGTTTGCTTGTATGGATCGTAGACCTGTCCCGGTTTCAACGGCGGACGAGTTGGGTAGTCAATATTTGTTTTCACCAATTTTCCATACCGCTCCAACGGGCACAGTGCGCGGCGCCCAATCGTGCCTAAAATTTCTCCTTTATTTACACTAAATGTTAAACATGTTTGAACTATTCTTATTTGGACATTCTACATTATTTTTATACGAGAAGATAAGGTTAGTTCTTAGCATGAATTGTATGGGAAATAACGCACTAATCTGAATTTCCGTAGGTGAGAATCTCAAACTAGTAGAGACTTCATTATGGATTGAAAATCATGAGTGAGTTCGTCGACAGCTCATAACAAGCGACACGAAGTATAACCATTAGGGCTTAACAGCTAAGAGTAGTTATCATAAAACGTTTTCCCTATCGCCAGTTACCTAATAGACGTAAATTAGAGATTCAATAATAATATGGAAAATTCTTGTGTCTTTTAACATCAGACTCATTGTGCCTTCTTTTTAACCATAGGCCGTTTCACAAACTTTGCAAAGAAACAACATTGTGTATAAAAGTAGAAACAATCTATATAATCCAATGACGAATCAAAATTATTATAACTTGCCTAACACCAGAAATTATGTACGATTTTCCATAACAGAATGTCAACAAAATATTTGTTTCTACAATGTATTTATCTACAAACAAAATGGAAAATTCAAAGCCATCAGACGGTTATACAGCTTTGTTGTGAGATGTGAGACATACCAGACGTGGTCGGCGGCAGGGGTGTCGGCGTAGGCTCCACGACAACAGGACACTTGTGCGGCTCCGGGTGACAGCTCACTGAACGCAGCGCTGCACGGTACTCCTCCAATGACATTCCTAAATTGAATTTGAAATATTAAAACAGTATTTCCATCGAATTTAATCTTACCCCTAGTATAAATTAATATAAAATGTTTTGTTAAAGTAAATTATAATCACAATCCTTACCGATTTTCTGGGCTTCCTCCTCTTGAATTTGTCTGGTTTGACAGTAGAAGCCCCATCTTTCTGGCCATAACCGGGCGGCATCTTTAGACTTTTTTGTCACGGAGTTTCTAGAACAGAATTGCCACATGATTTGTATGTAAATGAATCAATTCATTTAGAATATTATATCCAGAAATAATGTAATGGCTTGTAGTTCATACAAAACGCCTTGTGCCTTGACAGGGTCTGTGGAAGGTTCTCGCCGCCCGCCTATATTAGCAGCAGCAGGTGCGGAATTTTCCATTTCAAAGCACGTGCGCGATAGGCGGAAAATATTTTATTTTTCACAATTTGTGTGACGGTACAGAGAGAATGCCGACGGCAAACTTTGTTTGGATACGTGTTGCTTAGGAGCAATAGAATTGATCAAACAAAGTCTTTTCATTGTTAAATATACAATCTGACCTTACTGTCTCGGTGGTGTGTACATACTACAGTACGATTACAACGCTGAGGTCACCGGTTCGAATCCTGGTTCTGGAGAAGTGATTGATTATCATAAATAGAAAATCCCAATAATATGAAGATTCCTCATTTTAATATTCTCCTATTCCTCCTCATATTCCCGATATGGCTATTGGCTGGCTCCCTGTCACATCGTGGGACGGAACACACAAGGCGAAACGTCGGTGACCTGGTAGCACCTCTGCCTACTCCTTCTGGGAAAAGGCGTGAGTGTGTGTTAATCTATATGAAGTAATTGCATGCTCCAATTACAGACTTATACTAATACATGAACATTACTCGCGAATGTTAACAAAAACTCCATAAATCCGTTTACTAAAGCAAGGGCGTACGGATTGGCATTTACGAGTCTGGCGTCGGTTTGATATCACATTTAAGCCTGTGTTACAATGCTCTGTGTCGAGACACGGCCAATCGCCTGGGTGGAGATATCTAGACCAGACTGCCTATAAAGTTTCCCAATCATGTTACTTTTTTAAATGAGAGCGCTTGCCGAGTTCGGCGAAGCAAATAAACGGCCCAGAAGATCCTAAACAAATGTAAATATTATTGGTAGGCGCTGCCCGTCCGTCGCTCGAGGGAGTACATTTAAATGAGGCTCTTTCTTTAACACAAGTATAAACAATCACGTAGATACAGATAGGATTTCGCAACAGAATCAGAGATTTTGTTTCATTTGCCCGTCACGTATCGAATTAATTACTTAAAAAGGAAGGTTGTTGTTTTTAGAATGTAATAAGTTAGAAATAATTATATCATAGTAATATATAATATAAATAAGTGTAATGTCAACAAGACACAGAATCACTAAATAAGTCGCAATACACATAATCCGATACTGAATTAATGACAAATATTCGAACGTATGAGAGTGAAAAGCCAAGGTATTAATAGTCTTTATACCTTTTGTTATTAAAGGCAATGCCAGAAGATAATATGCACTTAGTTTATTTTAGTTTAGCACATTTTGTGTTAAATCCAAAAAAAAAACGTAAGTGTATGTGAAGGAGAGACAATAAAGGCCTATTTACATTTTCATACAGAAAATATACAACATAAATAAAATATTATTTGTAAAGTCGTGAGCAGAAGTCACTTAACAGCATAATCGGAATAACAGAATAAATATGTACGTAAAAGTGTATACTGTATAGTTTGCAAGTGTATGCGAAGGTTTTAAATGATTATATGTGCGTGTGCGTCCTTAGCCGTCTAGAATTCTGTGTCACCGGCTAGACAGACGCAATAAGGGCGACGGAAGGGCAGACGGTTTACACTGAGAGTAACTTAAACATTTACTTTATGTTCAACTTGTATTAAATATAGAATGAAAATATTTATTAAGCCGTCGTGCATAAATTGCGGTTTTATATGATAAAAGTAGGTCTACTAACGTTAATATTTTACGTTAACTGGCGTAGTATTTTAAAATCAATTTATAAGTACGTTTTGCAGTAGCTAGGTAAATTCATCAATGTAAACATTTTTCTTAATTTTAGGATTGTTATTTGTTACTCTATCGGAAATGTAGATTGTTTATTGTTTTCATATTTTATTAGAATAAATTATTCAACTTTCGGATTAAAATTGTAATGTACTTACCTAATATGAACTGAGTTTTATTTATTGTTATTAAAAGGACTTGTCGGTAATGCTAATTTGTAGCTTCCTGTGAAAAACTACACACGCTGCATTGCTTAAAACAATGTTGGTAAGGAAATCAATCTAATAAATATGAATTAACTGGATACTTATTTCGTGTAATTTCTGCCGTGTATCGATATACAAATTACTTATTTTTAAGTATTTTGAATGCATTAAAGGCGACCTAAATTTCAAATTATATTACTGTATAACAAAACATGCTCAACTAGACGAAACGATGTCATGGATACGACGAGACTGACAACCGGACAATAACATTTGATTAAAATTAAATGCAGGGTCACGGGTCATATTTACTTCATGTTTCATTTACTTGTTACATTGTAGACACCACACAAAAGCAATGGAAATGCGCTGAGCAACAAAGTGATAATTTACAATAAGTATTTGTATACAAAATAAACAGGTTGTTATTTGAAAAGCTTTGTCCTAAATAGGTTACGAAAGAATGTTCAATGCGAATGTAATATAAGGTGTCTACACGCAGAATAAACACACTTTTAAGTCAATGTTAAATGAAGTCTAGACGCTATTAATAACCCATTAGACCTATGTGTAAACGCCTTTCAGACATTCGTTCGTTTCGGTTACCCGCTGTTGTTTTCCAAAGTCGCATAGTTTTCGTACCAACCACCTTGTGGGTGCTAGGTTTAATAAGTGAATTAAAGTTAATCATATATATTTACTAAAAAGATAAGTTTAAATAATAAAAACAAAATGTACGGTTAATATGCACATCTTTTGCTCTTCTTTGTATAGGTATCTCCTTCGTAAAGGTTGTTGGAATAACATAATGAAAATAAATGTAATAATAGGTAGGTAATTGTCTAAAGTTTGCAATATTAAATATTTTTTTCTTGTTGCTTTGAAAAGATAGATATTTGTTTTCAAACATTGGTTTTATTTTTGTTTTCCAAAAGATTTACCATTTTTTCATGATTTATTAATAAGAGGCAAAGCTGGTGAAAAATTAATGTAATACAACTTAGGCAGCGAAGGCTATATAATTACTTTCGTTTATCTACCTACTTGCTTAATGAGATTGTATCTGAATAAGCATCTTTTATCCAGAAGATTTTTGTAACAACAATCCACAGACATTCATATTATATTTAAGGATATTTCGATTTCAACTATTATAAACGTAACACTCTAGAACTTTAGTGGAACCTTTAAAACTAATGTCCCAAACTAAATGGTACATTCCAAGGGTGACCTACATCGGATCCGGCGTTAACGCAGGGCTGTGAAAGGAAAGGTCTACTCTCAACTCGGTACAATACTATAACCCATCCATTTCGCTAACCCTTTGCACGCCCCCGCGTCTAGACGTTCGCTTCGATATAACTAGACGCGGCCGTGGCACAGTCGATTTCAGAGCCCGCGCGTGTATCCGATTCTGATTTTCGTAAACTCTTTTTGCTCATAATTTAACATCGATATGTCCCGAGGGATATTCAATACCTATAAAAAATTAAATGACATAATATTATTTTACATGTGTATATGAAGACATACATATAAAGTCCATAGCTGAACATGGCCTTCCCCAAAAGATACAATTTTGTTTTTAGACTCATCGATTTTCAAGCCCTAATAAAACAGCATATTATTCAATATCACAATATGACTTTAAACTACAATAATAATCATTGAAACCGTTGACGTCACCTCAGGGAATTTTATTGTTTGTACATATTTATTTACTACTGACTTTCAAACAAGAATTCACTGTGGTATAAAATTGTAAACAATCAGAACAAAATTGATATTAATTTCTTGTATATCGTATTTAGCATTGTATTGGAGTTAAGAATGAACGTTGATAGAGGGGTGAGTCTAGAGGGTGGGTGAGGGGTGCGGTGCGCGGGAGGGGTGCATAGGCTGTCTAGACGATGACCACAATTGTCGGCCCGCGCCCTTGCTTGTCTATACGATATGCCTCTAATTACAAAAACCTTTTGTTTGCGGTGCGCGTGTCGTCACGGCAAACGATGCCATTTTATAATAGTTATTGTTCGATTTGATTTAGATATGAATTCTTTGATAGATTTATATTTTAAATATGCCCTTTGTGTAATGCGACTGAACTTATCATCATTATTTGCAAAAAGAAAATATTTGATTTTATTTTTAGCATCAGGAAGTCCACTGCTTAAAATATTTCTCCCGTAGAATTCGTACAACAATCAATCAATTGTATTAATTAAATATGTACCTAAGAATTAAACTACATAAATCATAATAAGCCAATAAGTAATTAATAAACTTAGAAAGCGTAGTTGCTTATTGAATAATTTGAAAACAAAAAATAAATAACTCAAACGCGCAAGTAGCGGCATTTGATCTTGATTTAACGACTTTATAGAAAGCAATTGATTCGCAGACGACCCTTGCACAACACGCATTCGGTTAAGGTCTAGTTGGCTAGACGGCCAGAATGCATTTACTCGTAAAAGGCGTGGAAAGGCCTTCATCTCACCTCTAGACGATCTGTTGTCCTCCGTCATTTGTTCGCTGTTCACTCACTGTCTAGACTAGACACTAGTGGCGAAGGCTCCTTAGAAGCCAGTTCCTACCGGCTTCCCTTTTGTAATTTATCATTACACTATAAATAAGCAAATTATTCAAACTTATTTATTTAATATCAAAACTCAATTATTATTTTTTACATTCAACGACATCTGTCGGCCAGATACGTAAACATTACTAGGAAGCGGCACAGTAAGCCCTTTTTATTGCGACGCGGTGCGACCTCTGGCGAATTCCTGTAAAATTGTTCGGCTTATTCAATAACACTAGCGCGGCCCGTGCGTGGAAATTACTAATCGTTAGGAGCGTACTAATATGTTTAGGTTGTCGATTTTACAAATAAAGTTAGTGTTTAGATTTTAGGACGTGCTCGATCCTCGCCTGAGGAATACATTGTCTTACTAATGTTACAACTGATAAATGGGGGGCTATCGTACTTGTTAACATATTGAGTCTAGGTTTTTATTTCTTTTATATTAATCTTATATTCACGTGCAGTTTAGAAATATACTTTTTTATTTTTCTCATTATGTAAGCATGGTTTACTTTTTATTTCATGGACATTGTAAATATTGTATAAGTACATAGGTAACGAAAATATTAAAATTTAATTGACGGCCGCAATAGGCAGATGCCACAATATCACTTACCAAATGAAACCCATTATTTTAGTTTGGTGAGTAAGATTCTCGAAGCAATAATTTGCTGGTGGGAGGATATTCGCAAAGGTCCGAATATAAGGACACACGTGCATAAGTGTGTCGCGTTTTGCGTTCATTCTGTGAAACATCACACAGTAAATTTTTAATCTCTATTCGGACTGCACTACGCTTACTATCAGTCGCATTCACAGATTACTTAGTACTAGTCGCATTGTAGTCATTTCGTAATCCCTTAGCCCTTCTAATATTATAAATGTGAATGTTAGTTTGTTTGTTACGCTTGCACGCAAAAACTACTCAACCGATCATCATGAAACTTTGTACACATATTCTTGGAGGTATTAGAAGTAACATAGACTACTTTTTATTCCGAAAAAAATAGTGTTCCCGTGGGATGAAGAAGGAATTCCGATATATTTGCTACTTTTTCATACTCAAAAAGATGGGATGGGACTGGATTACATTTCATTAGTGATAATGAGACGGGGCGGGCGGGATATAACTGGATGGGACGGGACGGGATGGGAGATTTCAAATAAAATTAACCACGCAGACGAAATTTGCGGGCAGAAGCTAGTAACAGGATAAAGAAAATAAACATATTTTATGTTTTGAGCTCCGGCTTCCCTTTTAAAAAATGTCACCCTTCGCCACTGCTAGACACCTACCACCCATTTTGACGTAATATGTTTTAAAGGAAAATCCTGGTATGCCGGTTATGCCTTTAAACTTTTCCGAAAATTTTAAAAGAATTTAAATAAATGTTTTACTGATTTTTACGTGATCGTGGATTCTGCATAGCATCTTATTAGTATTTGATACGTACATTTTCTATTTTACTACACATTGAAATAGTTAATTAATATGTATGCTGTTAGTAATTATTTACCAACTGTCGAATTATCATTTACACATCTTCGCAAGACATGCATTTGCATCTATAAATGACAAGTGGAAAAATATAAAGTACATCCCGACGATTTGACACGCTGTTTAAAATTTAGTGTATTTCTTTCTATTTCAAATTTTAAAAAAAACAACCTTTTGCTATACAAGCATTTTTAATGAAACCAAAATGATATAAAAAACCATGGTTTGTTATTTTCACAGCAATAGAGCGATATAAAATATTAAATTAAATTTTATTAGAAAGCTAATTCATCAACTATTGACAACAATAATACAATAGTAGCTGTATTGTTTGCATAATTACAAGTTAAACGTGAAAAGTGTTCGCAAACTGCAGCGTCTGAGTTCACCTCTAGACAGTTTGTCTCCGCTCGGTGCGCGCTCAGAAGCGCACTCCGTCTAGTCTAGACGAATTGCATTATGGAAATTTATATACCTAGACCGCAATTTACACGATTTTTAAATTACTAGCGCAATAAATGTACTAAACAAAATATCTCGTACTTTTACTACATGGAATTTCATAAAGCTATTTTATGAATACACCAGAATAAAGCATGTTTTGGAATTTTTGTTGTGTATTCGAACGACTTTTAATTTATGAATGGATTTTATAAATCTTT
The DNA here is from genome assembly GCA_949752805.1 of Deilephila elpenor. NCBI lineage: Eukaryota > Metazoa > Arthropoda > Insecta > Lepidoptera > Sphingidae > Deilephila > Deilephila elpenor. Next base: position 6,189,735 of record OX457107.1, on the reverse strand, counting down.
TGTATGAAAGAAACCATGATTGGAAAGGAAAATTTCCATTCATATTGTAATTGCATTGCAACAAATAGGTATTGTAATGAACCAAAAAGCTATTGATATTTGATAGTCTTATTGATACGGATTGAAAATATTCTTCTCCTGTTACATTTCAATATTATTCAGGTCAGAAAGGTGATTCATGATGACGTTGACAATTAAAATAAACCGCACTTACTAATTAATCGTCACCGAATGTTGAAACGCAAACACACTTTACAGATTTATTAATAGCGAAATGACCCCATCGAAGTCTGCGCGACGTCGAGACGGTGTGCGTAATTTTAAATTAGTCAATTGTTTATGTTATTTTATCCTCATATTAATACCGCAATAGATTTTTTGCTCAGACGTGGCGTAGGTATGTAGCGTTTATTGGCACGTGTAACGTATTTTGTTATTTCAATACGTCCGCCTCACGCCGCCCGCCGGCTGCGCTCCGCCATTAATGTTACTTTTATTACTGTATTTTTTCATGCTAAAGGTATATTTTGCAATGTGATATTTATACTCTGATTTATATTTTAATAGTAAGCTTTATAATCTTAGTGATTTAGGGAATATATCACGGTATTCTCAGCGTTATATGTATATTATATCGGATTACATCAACAACGCTGTTTTTTTCACAATAGTAGCAGGAGTGTATTGTAATAAGGCCTAGGGGTCTGGATACGGGTTATGCGTTATTATAATAATCGTGAATATTGTAGAGTGTAGTGTAGTGGCGGCGAGGGTCGGCGGCGCGGGGCGGGCGGCGAGGGAGCGCGACCCCACGCGTCGCCCAGCGGCGTCCTATTTTCTACCGCGCCCCGCGCACGTCGCCTACTATATTGTAATCGTGCGCAGACGTCGCCGCACCAACAGTTAGTTACGGCTTGTTCCACTTTAAACCTCATCCATTTTAATTTAACAAAAGTGCCGGCCGATAACGCGGAGGAAGGACTCATATCCGTCGCGTCGGTCTCGCCTTCATGTCATCGCGTCACTCGACACTCGACGCCACTCGTGTGTGGGTAAAACACAACAGCGCCGCCTGTAATCAACGAATTCATCTCATGTTCATTTAATTTGTCCACAGACGAGTTGACGTTTACGATCAATAATGCTTAGAAATATTTTATTTCCTCATAAAATTTGTAATAAATACAGTTCTCTGAATGGGCATGTTATTAAATAATACATTAACCGTATCACAGTGATTACGTGGCGTGCTTGTTGCCTGCATAACGTTCGGTATCATGGCATGGCAGTAGTGCGCGATTATGCGTCCCCTTACTCAAGGTGGCTCGTGACGTCACTTAATGGCATTTCGTCTGCGTCGTCGGACCGTCTGCTCGAGTCAAATTCTACGTACCGGGAACCTGATTCATTGTCGATTTATCTTTCTTGTTACGCTTTAAGGAGACGGTACAGGTGCGAAGGGGAGAGCATGCAGTACTAGTGTCTTATAAACTTGTTATGAAGTACGTAATACGCTGCCCATCGCGCCGCCCGCCCTTCACGCCGAGTTCTCGTCCCGACGCGACGCGACGGCTCGATGTCCGTACTGTTTATTTGTTCACAGACGTATTCAATAATATGGCTTTCCCATGGCAAATATTACGCCTCACGACTGAATATTACTCAAAACATTACTTTGATTTATAAACGAATTTAAAATTTATAGCCAAACTATTGAAAATAACACATCAGGTATTTGGTCGATTCAACCGTTATTTTTATCATCAAATAAATGCAAATAGGTAGTCTAAAAATAAAAAAAATACATACTAATATTGAGTTCAAAAAATACCATATGTGTTACGTACAACTTCATACAAGTCAAGCACCCTTCTTGGTGGTTCCGCTACATTATAACATAACATCTCATTATATATTACTCCGCCTGGCTTTTGAATAAGCCATTAAAGATTTACATCATTCATAAATTTAGGATGTGCGGGTTTATGCAACGTATCTATAATAAGTGGTTTTAAGCCTACAGAGACATAATCTTCTGCTTAATACGGTATTATTAACAGATAAATCTTCAGTATAGTCAAGCATGTCTGAAATCAACAGCAATTATAGTATAAACATATAATAAAACAGTCTGTATTTAAAATATTAAAATTGTAAAGGGCTGCATTTGCGCATCGTCTAGAGCTTTCCACCTGCATTCCCCCAAAATGTAGGTATCATTATGTGCGTGCCGGTGGCGGCTGTCGGCCTTCACCTTGAACGCCGCCGTCTGACCCCAACGCCCGCGTCATCGCGACCCCCTCGCCACGACCCCACCGCCCCGCACCCTGACACCCCCGCCATCCCCCACCGACCCCTTCATATCCCGTCTCCACTCAAACCCAATAAATAAGTCTAAAATTTTTGTTAAATTCACGGTATTTGATATTTTCCTAGATTTTCATGGTTGACTAGTGGAAAAAGGAATTTTAGTAAGACTGGGCTTAAAATTTTCCATATTCAATAAAAACTTTGAGCGAAAACGTGCGGCAAATTAGATGTTCAATTTTCAGTACAAGTACAATCTTCTTGTCTTTCCGACTGGAAATTTAATTAACAAAATCAAGGCCTTAACCTATACAGAGTTGGCCTATTGCCGCTGATAGAGTTCATATAACTTCTTTTTTTTTGTATAACTCTCAGGTATGTTTCCTAACAATAGGTATCTAATATCTTCATTCACCGCCAGAGAAAGCGTAGTCATGAAAACAGGAAACATTGTAATTTCGAAAAGTCAGTGATGCAGTATAACATGTGTCTGAAATTTGAACCAGTGACGGTTTGGGCGTCCGATCTTCACCGAACTAAACTATTGCTTAGAATTGTATATTTTTTAAATCTATCCCAAATCAGTGTCAGTCTGTACCATATTCTGTAACAAAAAATATGAATGAATATCCAATCAAAACATAATGGAATCAAAAATAGCTGTACTCGCTACAAGTATAAAAGTGTTGTAGACATGTTAACGTTTGATTGATCACGGTCATTCACAAACAGAGTTGCCTGAATACTTGCTACAATGTAAAGTGTTTACCCGTCTGTCCGTCTCGATTTCTAGTTGTTTGAGAGGAGGAAATACGTTTTGATGTTTGTTTAGTCTGTACTCAACGTTACTTGTAGACGCTCACTGATGTAGCGTCCGATGAAAGAGACACGTACTTAATTTCGCTCAATGTTTCATTTTAGACCTGTTTTATTGTGTGTGTGTACATCCATACATAAACTTACGCCTTTATCCCAGAAGGGGTAGGCAGAGGCACCACCAGGACACCCACATTTCACCATGTATGTTCCGCCCCACGATGTGATAGGAAGCGAGCCTATAGCCATATCGCGCACAAAATCCTGACTCTGGGCTGATAATGAATAGAAAAACGCAACATTACTTTGCCCGACCCGGGATTCGAACCCGAGACCTCAGCTTTGTAACCGTACCGTAGGTAATACAACTACGCCACCGAGGCAGTCAGAAAATGCTCAGTAGTGGGCAGTAATTCGCTCATACATTACTATCTTTGATACTACATATTATATTCTCACTATACTATTATTAGCAGCTAAGCTAAGGACTCGTCCATGAGTTGTGGAGACTGCACGTACTTACACCTTCCATAAGCTAAACGAGTCTTACCGTAGTGCAACTATGCCACCGACGCAGTACATGTACTCATAGCTAATTAAATGGCGGCTCCTAATATTAAACTATTGATAAGACAACGAAATCTAAGCATACCAGGATAATGTATTTATAATTATGTTCTATATTTATTTAATACACTAATTAGTTTTATCTCTAAAAAAACATCTTTCTTAGTAATAGGTAGTGGAAAACCAGTATCAATGAGTCATGCAAGTGTCTACATCCGGTTTCAAGTGGGCCGGCATAATTGTGTCGATATGCGAGAGATAACTATCTCTGGTCGGTGGATATTCAATAAGATTGCGCACTTATCACAACATTATTCACAAGTACCTTAAGTATTTGGACATTATATTTAACAATGTACGTAAAATAGGGTTCTAGAAAGTAGCTGGATGCTTCCAACATAAACATACATGTACAATATGCTTGTCGAAACAATCGTCAGGCCATAGCGAAAACTAACTTGACTCGTCCGTCGTTATTCAGCAATTAAGGCGTGAATGGTAACAGACAAATAGCCAGAGAGACAGACCGATAATGTTACTTTTGATATAATATTAGCTACTAAATAAAATCGCACTTCTTTATCGATCTCCTGGTTTGAAAAGATCGCCGCGCACAGCTGTAGACGATTAGCAGCTTATATGTACAGTATATCTCAGTCCAGTTATATAATATAATTTTTACTAGTTTTATATTTTGATTATTTGTAGAAGAATGTCATGCTCTTGCACCCGCCACTTCTACTCGTGTCTAAGTGAGGATGAACAGTGGCACGCATTTTAATGACACCGAGCATTGAAGCTCAGCGAGTCTCCGGGAATGATTAACTTGGCTTCAACCTGCAACGAAATTAATAGAAAAGGTTGGTATATATGTGTTTGTGTCCCTTCGTAGCGAAGACAAGCTAAAACTATAAACTAGAGAAATAATAATCTCAGATAAAAAGATTGTTGTACCATAAAAACCTACAACAAATCACTACGGGTCAAATAATTATTATTTAGTTTATTATTTGCAATGTCTCTTCCAGTGTAGAGTACTTCGCGGGGCCAGGAAGCAACCGCGCGCAACGTTGGCGGCATCTCGTTACGTGATTCGATATTAAACTACGCACCTAGCGTGCGCACGCTTGCCGGCCTGTCTGTCGGCCCTCGCACACTACATTACTACTGGACAATCTATAAGCATTGAGGATAGTAATATGGGAAAAATGTATGTATGTAGAACACTATCATGATCGATGCAAGTGTGTAGCGCTCTTAAAAGATATATGAAACGAAGAGATATGAAAGATAATAATTTATAGTTGTTATTCACGTCGGTTTTGTAAAAGACAGGGTTCTTCTGATCGACCTACCTTCTTTTTATTAGAGCTTTAATTATCTACATAAAGCCTCTACCATTTACAAATCTGCCCTTTAAAAGTGTAAAGCGAATAAAATAAACTGATCTTATGAGAATGCGATCTGACCTAGGTAGAGATCCTACAGGTAAAAATCGATTCAAATAAACCAAAGATCGTATCGTAAAAGATCTTCTAAAAGATTGTCAGATAGGGCGTTCCTACTCACCAATATTAAAAAAGTTTTAAAAGAATTGTACTCAATAATAAATACACATTAAATTCTTTATTTTTGTTTGATATCATCTTTAGTTGTAATTTTCATGGTGTACAAGTAAAAAATAAATTAATAAAAATCAATCAAATTTCTGAGTATGTTTCTTACTTATACGAATCTTCTTCAGCGTATATGCTATTTTAACCAGGTAGAAACTGTTTTGTATGGGCGAGATAATACGAAATGTGAATACCGAAAAACTTCACACCTGTTAGGAACAATTTGACTAGAAGACAATAACAATTTGTATCGAAACAATGGACGAACTCATTTATAATCCTATTCCGTGTAAGTGAACTATTGTACGAATGGTTATTAGATACGTTTTGTGCCTATCGCTAAACTTTGAAGCGTGTATAGAATAATGTAAAAGCTGTTTTAGCAACGGCGCCATGGGTGAGATTTCTAAGAAACTGCCTTGCTACCTATCTTTCATATTAACACATTTCACATTAACAAATGCAAAACTAGGCCCGCGTCTCTTCTTCATTTTTGACGGCTTCGGCAGTCGACAGCTGGCGCCATACCCTTACGCCGGCAGCGGTTTAATAAACATAAATACAAGAAATATACACAATCCGGAGTCAATATTAAAATAGATCACGGTTTAAATGGGTATCAGAAATTACAAGAGAATTTTAAGTATCACGGCAAACGCGAAACAAATAATTTCTGATCACAAAACATTTTTAATGGCGCAGAGATCCTTTGTGTGGCCTTTACATAAAAAATAAATATTCTACATTGATCATTGATCCAATGAAATCTTACAAATAAGCCAGAACATCATGGTGCAATTAAATACTCTCAAAATTCGGCAGATAGACTGCGGACAGGAATATAATTAATTAAATAATCAGTTGAATATCTTATTATAGAATCAATTTGTAATGATTAACCATCTCAACATGTTAAAAAATGAAAAAGGTTGCTACTAGTTAGGTAAACCTACTTTGATAATTACGTACTATTTCTGGAAATTTTAGCTGGAACAAGAAATTAGTAAGTACTTGTTCACTTTATTCACTCCTGTAATTTTTATAATCTAAAAGTACTCAGTCATTGTTTTAAAGTATTCATTCTCTAAATTCTGTTTACATCTCTGTATAAAGATCTTAAATGAGACGTCTCAAAGTGACCGTTCGCTTTGAAGCAATTATAAAACACTTGAATAGATGTTTAATTCGTCAGAGAGTGATAAAAGTCAGTGTTGTTTAGGTAAATTTGAACTAGACCTCATAAAAAATTACGTCTAAGTTCGGAATGACCGTGCGTCCTCTAGACAATATCAAACATGGCAATCATGTGAGGTCGACTGCAGTCATCTGACACTTTAATCTATTAAGCATATTTCCAAGGACAAACTCTCATCGTACAAATTTATCATAGTGGTCATCAGGTTGTTTCTAAAATACATCCTAAATAGGCCTGTCCAAGACAAAGCGCGGTTGCTCCACAGGATTTAATTCACTCTTGAGATATACAGCTCAAAAATATTTGTATTTTAATATGCATTAATCTTATCATGAAACTAGAAAGAAAGAAAGAAAAAATGTCACAAACCTCTAAAACACACAATGTTCATAAATAGGTATAAAAAACAATAATATACACATATTAGTCAGTTATTTCATTGAATATAATATAGATTGATATACCAATACACACATAGTCTTGACCCCACATTAAGTTATAAATTAATACACCGATAGTTACGTACAAACCACAAGTCTTGATATCAAGACATGGATGGTATCAAGAAATAAAGAAGACTCTGTATCAAACAACTAGACCCGAAACAAATATTTGGGGATCACACAATAATTTATTTCGGTACAAGAGTCTATAACCCGAAATTTTTTATTTAGTTTCAAATGCGGCGTCTCGACTACCTACGCTACTGAGCGCTGTAATTATTTATTTTTTAATGAATTAATCATAATTCATGTACCGAAATCGAATTTAAATATTAAAATTTAATTGTTCCCTCATAGATAATATCGCTTGTGTAATGATTGATCGCAATTTTTTGTTATCGCTATTTGCAACGATGATTATAAACATATTGCGGTAACGGTATGAAGATAGAACACGTGCTTGTTGTCAACCCTTAGTACGATAATGTACTGCATCCGATCGGAAATTGAGAAAATACCGTCCGAAGGAACCACAATGTTATTTTTATGACAAATTACCCTCTACATCCGCGTTTGATCATCCGTTTTCATGCAAGACGCAAAGACACGCTTTAATGTGGTAGAGCCAGGCATTAAAATGGTAGAGTCACGTTTTAAGTGGAAAAATTACGCTGCAGCTAATACTAGTCGCAATGTTTTACGTTTCGTTTGGTGAATGAGACCAATTTATTTGTGGTAGGGTATGCGACTCCGCCCGGATGTCGACTACCGTACACAATCAAACCTGAAATTGTAAATGACGCACATTATGTACGCAGTTTGTATCACGAGGAATGTAATGTTATTGTTTTGCATTTCTTAGTACACGTCACATAAATGAACATTTATAATTAGAAAGCCTTTTGAGGAAACATTGTTTAAATATTTCAGCCACGTATTAACTATTATAGATAACATATAATTACATATTTTTATTACAGTGAATAATGAAAGCTGAAATTACTTAAAAATGTCTAACATTCCACAAATAAAGTATATAACATATGATCGATTATTACTGTTAACTTTACGAATAGTTTGTTCCACCATGTTGGTCGTTACAATTTTGGTGTACGTTTTATTTTCCGAGAGCTTAGTCTCCGGACAGAGGCTCAGAGTGGAAAGCAATTTGGTTCGTCGCCTCAGACCTCGTAAATATTTGGAAAATATGTTCCCTAGTAGTACAGAGCCGGCAACGACAGAATTAATACCGACGGAAACTGTTTCAACTGATGTCCACACAGATACCACGACTCCTATACATGAAGGTAACCTTATACATCAATTTCTCATGTGTAAGGTGATAACTTCCACAGCTACCACGATCGGAACTTCATAATAGCTGTTCGCGTGGTGCCTATGCCAGAGGGAAGCGCAGACAAACTTTCAGCTTTTATAAAATAACTAAAGTCTGGCGGCCACGGGCTCTAGGTCTATAATATATACTTATAATCATTATTTGTTTTCAGACGTAACTTGTCCAACAGGACAAAGCGCATTTAAGAAAAAAGATATATCATGGATTATTCATTTATTTGCGGATCAATATAATATTATAAAAGAACTGAATGAAAGCTATTATCAAAATGCAGTACAAGTTCGTGAAAAGTATGATGAAAATTTTGAAATATTTGAAAAGAAGTTCGAAGACCGGCCTCAACATTTGAAACACATTTTAGAGGAAATGGTTCAGACTCGTCAACGTATTGAGCCAATTGTTAAACAAACACAATCTTTATTAAGCCAACTTGCAACTTACGAACAGAATTTTAATTTGACTCACGAGAACGCCAACAAGTTAATCGAACATTTAAAAAATTCCAAAGAAATTTGTCGCTTAAATTGCGGACAAACCATGTTGGAAGACAGTAAGTTTAATAAGAATACTTTTGTTGTGTTTATTTCCATCAATCTGTCATAGTCTGTCATAGCTTTGTGTTTCTGTTTGAAGGACATTGTACCCAAAGCAACTACTGGACATAATGAGACTTAACCTCTTATATCTCAGGATGGTCAGCGCAGTGGAATGCCAAGCATCACTTTGTATTTCATTGTGTTTGGTTTTCTACTGTCCATGAGCGGTCGTATCGCTTACCATTAAGCGAATGGCATGCTCGTCTCGCCATTCACAGCAATAAAAAAAAAGTATTCCATGGAATGATTGCACCTAGAAGTTGTTATCTCTGCCACCCCATTAAGTTGTTGAGCAGCCTACCGACCACCTTGTATTCTTCTCTGTAGGTTTCTGCGAACCGGCAACCTAGGGTTGAGAGACAATCAAGTAGGTTTGTATACTTGTGTCTCAAAACGAGACATAATATGCCAACATATCTGTATCTGCCATAAGATATAATGATATTAGTAACTCTGATTTTAAAAAAAAATCTTACAATATAGAATTAAACCTATATACCCTATAGGTGAAACAACATTAAGTAAAGATAAAAGCTATTTATTTCATTAAAGAAAATATATTATCTATTTTCAGTTATTATGAAGACATCGTCTAGACAGTTTACAGAAGTAGAGCCATTTCATTGTGATACCTTTGAACAACTTAGTAAAACTATCACACAGAGATTGACGAAATTCCGGACAGATTACAGTCAAGAGTTGAGTAATATAGTTATCAATGAATCCAAAATACTGGGGGACGAAATAAAAAATGTTACTAATAAACTCAAAACTGCTGCTGTCGAACAATTCGGTATGACCATGTACGACATATTGAACTTGCAAGACGATTATTATCATTTCGCGGCTGATATACAACAATGGAATATTTCAAGTCTGGTCCAAGATATAAAACAGGCAAATTTTGAAATAAGTTCGAAACTAGTAGAATTGAATACGATGACGAAGAAATACCGCGAATATTGCAATACGTGCAACAATCAATTGGTGTACATGGGTAAGTTAAAGTTAGATACCCGTTTTAAAATTGATTAGTTGTATCTAAAATACATACGGACTGCCTCGGTGCGTAGTTGTTCTTCGGTACGATTACAAAGCTGAGGTGTCGGGTTCGAGTCCCGGGTCGGACAAAGTGATATTAGATTTTTTTATTTATTATTAGCCCGGAGTCGGGAATTTGTGCCCGATATGGCGATAGTTTCGCCATCTATCACATCGTGGTGGGTCGGAACATACGAGACGAAATGTGGGTGTCCTGGTGGCGCCTCTGCCTACCCCTTCTGGGATAAAGTCGTGAATTTATGTATGTATGTATACATAATATACTTTTTTAAATATTTTTATTTAATTTTAGTTTCAAACATGCCATACGAAGTGAGAATTACTGAATTAAATAATTCCACTTCCATACTGGAAGATGCCCTCCAAGAATATATTAATAACATTACAACAAACGTTGACTTAGAATATAATAAAATATTCGAAGAACTAAACAATAAATTGAACGAAACTAATGTGGAGGCATATTTATCGAAACTTAAACCTATACAGAACGAAGTGGTCAGTGAACTTAAAAAGGAAACTCAAAATTTCGATGACTTACAAAGCCTTGTACCTGAGGAATCTATTACAAAAGTATCTGAACTAGCGAAAGAATCTAAAGAGCTTCTAGAACATGTAGAGGATGGGTTGGCTTTCATCAGAGAGCACATGAGGCAAACCTAACGTGGCGTTCATTTCTTTAGTAAATTTGTTAATTGTGTATGGTCTTTAAAAATAGTTATTAATTTCTAAATATAGCATAATAAAATCTATTTATTCAATATTAGATGATTATTTAACCATACCTACTCTCATTAAATTAAATAACATTACATCTTCATCCCTATATTGATGTGGTTAAAAGGTTGATATCTCTTAGCCTCTGAGATTTCACATTTCAAATTGATATAAGACACCACTTAATACTCGTATTGAATGCAATTAATAAACTGAAAATGTTTTGCGCCACGTAAACTCAAAATTGTTGATCTTAACATAGTCGGTTTAATAATCAACATAGTTGCTTTAGTCATAAGCAGCTTGTTAAAAACATTTATTTGCCAAACATCAATAAAGTTACAAAAAGTTATGCCCTTGTCAAATGCCCTGTATGTCCTCGTTTCGGGTGTGCATTTTTAATAAAAGGTGACCGACCAGGCAGATAGTCGATTACCGATTCAGCACTCAGCGATGATTCTGTATAGGTATTGTGCGCGGACGCATACAAAAGTGTTTTTGCTTATTGTGAATTAAATTTGTGAAGCAGGGGTTCAAAGAGGCATTGACATCAATTTGCTGAACGTGTTATGTTTTGCACACGCCAATGTGCTGCGCGCGCGGCCCCGCACGTGCGACGCGCACGCAGCTGCCGCGACGACGCGACGTCGCGCCGCAACCGTTCGTGACCACCGGGCGTCGGTTATTTAGACCTCAGTGTTCATACCCATTGTCAGTGTTGTCATTACTAACAACAGTAGATATTTTTTCTCTATATTATTTCTGGTCTTACAGCTTCACATATGCCATAGCTCAGAAATTAATGTCTGGTGCTGTTGTTTGATTTTCTATTGTTGGATATGAGTTCCAATGTGATATATGTAGGTACTTCTCATTGATAATGTGGAGCGATTAATATGTATATCATTATTTTGTATGTACACATTAATGTATTTATGTGTATTTATTGTATTTACATATAAAAATACAATTTTACCGTATAAGGTGTGGGTTTAGGATGCAAAAATTCCATTTCGAATAATTTACTTTTGATAAATCTTTACAAAGGTTTACTGAATGAAATATTGCTACCTAACAAGAGCTTACATACTAAAAAATACATGCTTTCATTATATGCATTATTAAATATCTTATACCCCAATTATCCCCGGAAATAATAATAGTGCACACGCGCCGGTGATTCATCATGATCAATTAAGCCTGCACGATGCACGGTGCACCCCAACCCCAGGCGCGTCGGGAATCGAATGACAGAGCTACTAGGGTCGTCCTATAAAATAATAATACCCGACGCCATCCAATAACAATGAGACGTGATATAAGAAAAACAAAATCGGTTTTTCCGTACGGCTTGGTCATGTAAGTCAAAAACATGATTAAAATGCAGCATCACGACGTGACGCGGCGTGACGTGACCGGGTAGGCTGCCCGCTGCACATCTCCACTGAAGGCGGAGAGGAGGTGAAGGAGGGTGGAGGGGAGGAGGCATGCCCCGATGCAGCCACACAGCTGCACTACAACACTGCATCACAACTAAACTTCACCAACATCAAGTTTAAAATGTCTCATCGCTAGAGTCCAGCGGCTGCGGGAAGTCGCTCGCCCTCTGTCGCCACGCGGGGTGAAATTACTGTTTGTAAAATAGGGTGCACTCGTTGCACATCTGTCTATTCAATTACTATATCGATTGGACCGTGAATGATTGACATTGTTACTTATGCGTGACATTTACTTGACATACAGCTATCATTATGTATTTAAACAAAGCCTTATGCTGATAATGCGCGCATTAGTCATGGACACACTTACATAAGTAACTCGGTTTGGTTGATAATTTTATTTTTAGTATCATGATAAGGTTAATAAATTTCGTAACGACTTGTCTGATACAATTCAAAATACTGTACAATTTGAACAAGCCATTGACAGTCAATCAGATGAACTAACTAAGGCTATAGGAAATCGCTGGTTGCAAGTCACTTTGAATATGTTTGGGACAGGCCTATGTTCAGCACTTTGTTGTTACTGAAGATGAAGATAATTATTCAATGTTATTATCGTGGTTCCAAAAAAACTTGACCCAACACAAAACGTACTGTTAGAAATTCAGCGATTAATCATAAGATGAATATTGAGATAAGGTGGTAGGTACTGGTGGTGGGTCGCTCATAATATGTGAGAGGTCGCCTGGGTAGGTACCACCGCAATGTCTATTTCTCCCGCCAAACAGCAGTGTAAATGCACTGTTCTGTTTCGGTTTGAAGGACATTGTAGCCAGAGTAACTACTAGACATATTGAGACTTAACATCTTATGTCTCAGGATGGCGAGCGCAGTGGAATGCCAAGCATTTGCACCCTAGTGTTGTTTGGTTTTGCTACTGTCCATGAGCGGTCGTATCGCTTACCATTAGGCGAATGGCACGCTCGTCTCGCCATTCATTGCAATAAAAAAAGGTATACTGGTGCGTGTCCTGCGAGTCCGCATGATGTGAACGCACTAGTGGTGATTGTGTGCGGCGCGGGGTGCATGCACCGCATCGTCTCGGCAAGGGCACAGGGGCGCTGTATGCATCGGCGCGCCCTTGCGCCGCCCGACCGAACGACACTAAACCCCCCCCACACCCCACCTGTCTCCGCCGCCCCCGCCCCGCCAGCGCCCGTTTGTTGTTGCCGATGTCGACGCGACGCCGCTTAGAGGACGCCGTCAATGATGTTATGGTATGTTAAAGTTATTATCGATTTAATCGATATTGGAAATGTAAATTGGCACGATAGCTAACAGTTCCAGTCTTCGTTAAATGTGTATAATATTATGTTAATTCATTATTATAGTCACAGAAACAATATTTAAAAATTGTGAAAATATTGTAGAGAAAATTTGGTGTATAGAGATATTAAACTAGCATTTATATCCGTCTCTATGTATAATAATCTATATTCTATAACGTTACACGTTTTTGTTTTGACTGGCGCCATTGCCGCCAATTAAATACAGGCGTAATAGCTCAAACCATTGTATCGTGAGTTTCGTCAATATTGATCTAAATTATTTGTAAATACATGTCCATGTCAGTCATTGTTATTTCGTTGGAAAATGTCCTTGCAATGACGACCACCGTCAGCACACAAAGTGTCATGTACCGGGTATACCCATTATCTAGATTGCGACTGAAAACGAAGTTGGGTGTTAGTTTTAGTGACTACGACACCAGTGGCGGCGTAAGGTAGGTTGGCACCCTGGGCGGTTTCGTATTGAGCACCCCTACCTAAAATATACCTAAACTATACATGCTTACTCCGGACTATTCGTGAAGGAGTAAAAAAAAAAAGGTACTCCTCCTTTGTAGGCAGCGGCAAGCAGGATCGTTTCGCCCACGACCGTGGTCCACGCTTTTCGTTTGTTGTCGCTTGTCGGGTTGTGGTTGTCACCCCTTGGTGGTTGGTACCCGGGGCGGACCGCCCCCATCGCCTCCCCTTTACGCCGCCACTGTACGACACAATGAAACTAAACATTTCGAAAAAAAAGCGTTATTATTTTATTCTTGATCAAAATGGCGGCTAATATGTTAATGACTATTAATTTCGAATATCGGAAGAAAGGGTCTCTGAAATATCTATTTTGGGACCATTTGGATCTAAAATAAAAAAGTTCAAAATGGCGGCCACTATTTCCAATTCCGACTCTAAATTTAGATTATCGGTACCAAGTGTCCCTCAGATTCGAACGATTTTGAGATCTATGGCATCACTAAAAAAAAACACTTTTATCATGAATTTTTATAACTTCAAATACAGCTCTTACTAATTTAGGACACGTATTTACCGCCCAAACGCGAAAAAAATAAAAAATATAGAAAAAAATCGTCGCTTTTTTGCGAAGTTTTTACTTGCATTTTGACTGAAAACAAAAAAAAACTATTTAGCTTCATTTTCGGTCACTGTCTGGATATACCCTGTATACAGGTTAATGTTGAAAGTTATACATTCAAATAACAATTAGGTCGCAGACTTTATAAAATATTTGGTATTATATAGTATAACTACAGTTATTACTTTTTTAAGTAAAAAATACATTTATTTAAGTTTATTTAGTTATTTCCACGCGTATTTTCATTTGTAAAGTATATCGTTAATAATTTCCTTAAAACAATCAGTAACTTAAGGCAGTATTGTAGACATATTCTTAGCTAGCTTCTGCCGCAAACTTCGTCTGCGTGATTAACTTTATTTGGAATTCCCCAGCCCGTCCCGTCCAGTCCCGTTGTATCCTCCCCGTCCCGTCTTATTCTCACTCAAGGTATTTAATACAATCCCATTCCATCCCTTTGAGTATAAAAAAGTAACAAATATATCGGAATTCCTTCCTCATCCCACGGGAAAACTAAATTTTTCGGGATAAAAAGTAAAAAGCCTTAGTGTTAATCCAGGGTGTCAGCTACCTCTATACCAAATTTCATCGAAATCCGTTGAGCCATTTTTGAGTTCATCGCGCACAACCACACAAACAGACAAAAATCCTAAAAATCATTGTTTTGGGTTCTATTACGTTACTACCATCGATATCAATACGGTAGAATATAAGTCAATGGTTACTACAGACCCCCCACATTAGTTTACTCCTTTATTTTCCATGTACAGACACCGAACGATTACAAATTTATTATATGTATAGATTTATTTACATAAAATAAAAGCATTCATGGGTTATCTACTTATATTCATGTGTCCAGTGTTATTTAATCAATGGATTTAAATTTATCAGTCTGGCTACTGGATAAAGCGATAAACTGCCTGTACCAAGAGCATAGACAGAAGTTCACATTGATTAGAGATTCTGATTGATAATCGAACTCAATATCTAGTTATTATAATATGGGGCTTACTGGTCATCATCATTGGCCTAGTTATATTTCAGACGATTTAAATATTCCATATGTCGTGCGAATTAGCGCGGAATCACTTAACTACACTCATTCTTGCAATCGCAGCAAGTCTTCCTATGTAAATCAGGTTTACAAAAAGGCATGCAAAATATGGAGCTATTCAGGTACCTAATGAACAAATGGTATCCAAATTACGGTGCCATGGGACCAACTGTGCAATTTTTAATTTTCAATGTTACGTTTTGTTTTTTTTATTGTTATCACTAAGACACACACAAAAAAATGAAATAACCATAGATGTTATTCATTGCTATTTATAGTTCGGGTCTGGGTGTTTGTGAGATCGAAAAAGTCACACGTTGTTACTGATACCCACGCCACAAGACTCGATCTTAGTGTTGGGTCAGGACTATGTATGGGTGCTATTGGGTGTATTTATTTATCATAAACTAGGATAAGTTTTTCTGTACATATACAATCATCATCGATCATCCGTATTTGTTACAAAACAAAGTCCTTATTCATGTTAGTTTTTATTTCATATTTGGGAATCATAACATCACTCCACTGTTGAACAAAAGTCTCTCCAACGGTTTCTGACAAATTGACAACGTAACTATGTTTTCATAGCTGATAGGGTATGAAAACATTTAATGATGAATAATACACAAAATATATTCCAGTAAGTTTTGTAAATCGTATGATCATTACTTGTTTTAGTTAATATAAAATTATGGATGCTTAGTTAATTAGCTAAGTATTAACTTAGGTCCGCATGTTACTCAAGGTGACCAGTAACCACTGAAATTCAGCTTTGTGTAGTGTTTGACGTCACACGTCACAGCACATTATACTGAGTCGTATCCACATAATATCACATCCACGATGTGCTCATTTCGTAATTAATCAAATATTCTTCACCATTTTTTGGCTGTCGGTATAAGCGTCGGTAATCTATATTTTTTTTCTTATCCTTTAAAAAACTTATCATAAACGTCATCCGATATAAAAATCATATCATAAATACAACAAAGGAAGATGCCTTAAAATCGGCACTGAAAGAGCATTAAAGGTGTTATAAAAGGCTTGTTTGACATTCCATCAGCATATCTGGTCACAAATCAGACCCTTGTCGTAAATAAGGCTGAGTCATGACACATTACCCAGTGTCGGAGGACACATGAAGGTGAAAGCGTCAGGCCTGGTCGTCCACCGGATCACAAAGGGAAAGAATAATAATCGCGTTCATTATACGGTGAATAAGATATATCTGACAATACTCTTATATTCTTTTTATAATTTTGTCTGCCTCGTATGCAAATTGAGTGCAGGTACGTTGTTTTCAATGTCTTCGATAATAATTGCAAAGTATTTTTCTTGCTACGAATGTAACGTTGAGCGTACAAACATTTACTATGCATCTATTTGTTTGAGTGCGAAATGCAATTTTAACACGTACCGGGAATACATTTCGAGAACGAAAATGCAATGATGTTCGAATATTTCATATCCAATTTTGCTTTGTTTGTATTTTGAATTTCAAAGAGATATTGTATTTATGACTAATAGAAGAATATTCTTCTGTTCGCCGAACTTTTTCAAATTCTTGTACCATATATCTAAGCAATGATTATTTAGTACGGTTTCTTACGGTTACACTTAAGCAGGGTAGGTATTTTAAGAAGTTTCCCTCCATTATCGCCAAATTATAGGTATGCATAAAAAATGAAATTCGATTATTTCTAAGTTAGTTCGTATGAGTGGCTTACTTGTTTTTCGGCAAAACTTCGAATTATTGACTTGAAATATAACACAACTACAAACTTTTTTACTTACTTACTTTTTTATTATTTTTTAATTGGTTTCTGTTAATAGGATAAGAGAAACCAGGGACGAACGTAACGATTTTCAATTTTTGGTTTTGGATATCAAGCTTGTAGGGAATATCAAAATTTGTTAATTTGCCATATCTTAGCTTTCCATTATTCTTTCTTGATTCTAATCTTATATTAAGAGACAACAAAATTATAAAAGACAATATACCAAAATACAAAATACACAAAATAAACCCGATTACAAAACCCAAAAATAGGCACTGCTAAAAAATTTTTATTGAACACTCAACATATTTTAGATTCAAGTTGGGCCAAGTGTCAAACATAGAGACCAACGGAAGAGCGTTGATTAAGGTACTTCTAAATCAAAACATGCGTATCTCTAGGCCAAGTAGCGTTGCCGCTGTCAACATAATTTACATACGTGACGATTCAGAAGGAAGAATAGAAAACAAAGCCCACATTGCGTATTCACAGGTACCTGACTATTTACAAGCGTCGCATCGAGGTCGAGAACAATACGCTACGATACAACAAACGTTTGACGTCATAACACGTAGTCATCCGTTCTATTTAGCAGTATGTGGAAGATATGCGACATGAATACCGGGTCCGAGGCGAGAGTGGTGCGATGGACCGTCAAATGTACAAGTTATGTGTTTCAAGCGGCATCCGGCCGCTCACGCCACATTTTCACGCGGCGTTGCCCAAACAGGACTTCCATCTTACTGCTTCGCCGACGCGTTTCCTTTGAGATGCTCGCGATTACATAACGCGACACGCCTTGCTCGTTCGTGCTGGAAAACATTTCATTAATTTACACTAAGTTAACTTGCTGCCATGCCTCTGTTAATCCAAGGTCTGGAGAATAATGTTGTATATACAATATTGTCATTATAATATTTACTGAAATTAGTTCACCAGATTCTAAATAAAATCCAAATAATCAGTTGCTTCACTCTACGATACAACGGGTGCTATGAAAACTATTAGTAAGAAGATTATTTACGTGTTGATGCATATTCGATGCATCTCCTCAGATATATATTTATTTATGTTTAATATGTTTGAATATAAATCGAACAATCTGACGTATTTGTTCAAAAATAAACAAGTATCAGTATTTCCTTTCAATTTTTCGATATCAAATAGTAGTCGAAATAAAATTAAGTAGATATTACAGCGAGAGAATCTATAGTAGCTGCAATGTAAATAATAAATGATGTTAATTTTGACAAGACTAAACAACATTACATATAAAATTCTAAACATTATTGTACATAGTCGAGACTCGAGAGTGCGACACGAATACAACGTAATATAAGATTTAGAAAATGTTGGCGAAACTGGTGGCAATGGCCAGCGAGGGCGATGGTCGACTCCGGGTGCATTGTACATTGTGGTGCAGCAAATGCACCGGGCACCCCTCCCCCCTCTCCACGTCGCCTCCTCCGCACTCCCCAGGCAAGTCTTGCTGACGACTAAAGTATTTCTACAAAGAGATTTAGTCTCTTTGAAATAGTGACACTTTAACGCTCCACTATTAGAATAAAGGTTTTACTGTATTTTTTCTTGAAATATAAATTCCATATTTGAATTAACAAACGTTTTAGTAAAAAGGCAACGGTTTTAAAGGCTTGATAAAAATGCAGAGTAGTAGTTTCCTTGTATTTCGTAGACCCATAAAAATTTAATAAATTTTCGAATTAACTGTATATTATTTCGTTGTTATTTTGTCTTTTGAAATAGTAATCCCAGCGAAATAATAAATTGATATGGTTATTATTAATATAGTCCGTGAAATAATATACAATGCATAGTTACTATGACATCCTAAGTTTACGTTTTCTAACATATTAAACGAACTTAAAACAAGGTATCTTTTAAAAATGAAAATAAATAAAATTACAGTAAATATTAACCACGTTTTAATGTATAACTAAATGCAAGACACGGAGTTTAATTTAAAGTTTAATTGCGAATGTTGTTAACGACGTTTTGACGACACGAGTACATTGTTAGAACCGACTATAGAAGTCGTAATTAATAAACCACTATTTTATTCGCCACACGAGGTTACTGACATGTGGGATGTGGACTTAATAACTATTTTCCCGATGTTGATGATACCATAGAGCCTCAATCAACACCTCTATAGGATCTCAATTGGCTGATGTTTCAAGATTCAGACTCAGAAGCAGTACCTATCGTCACAGCATGCATAATAAGGTCCTTACTTTGGATCGCTAACCACCGATGGTTTTTGTCTAAAGCCTTGCCACCAGAGGGCCAATAATAAATATATGTGCTTTTTTCTCTGATGTATAAAAATTTAAAAAAGGGATATAAATTTAAAGATACTATTTTAATAAGATTCCTATATTATTGAAATGAACATTAATTAATGATGACTGCTATTACACGGGGAGAGTTTCTCGCGGCGGGAATCGTATGCCATTATCGCATGACATAACCGCCATAGATTATCGTGTTCTGACAAATGTTTACACGATAAAACTTTTTTGTATCCTTACGATAATCGCATCTTCGAGGCGATAAACTCTCATCATTTAACGGGCTTACGGGCTTATATTCAGCACAGAACTTCCTCGGGCTGACGATGGTGATTAATAAGTTCTCATAACACATTTCCTTAACATGTGATTAGTACTTGTTCTTGGGAGTTGAACTGATAAAACGACGGCCGCGCATTTCGTACTCCTAACTTTCCCGTGTTATATATTAGAAAGTAAACATCACGAGAAAACTGATGTATTTTAGTTCTGCATAACCATATCAAAGGCATTTTAAGGGTAGCCGTGCAGAAACTGGCATTGAGATTAAGGTAAAAACCTTTCAGTCAAGGGGGCCCGTGCTTAGAAGTGGGACCTATATGGACTATATATTATTATTCAATTTACACCATATATAGTAGAAAGGAGGCACACTCAGAGCGATATCCGCAGCATATAAGCACTTTACTGCATTCGCCGCTGACATTCCTATAAATTAAAAGTTCTTTGCCTCAAGAAAATGTAATAAATCTGTTTATATTTTTATCGTGCACCAGATCCATTAAATAGGGGCTAACGCAAACGATCTTTATGCACGTTGTAAGAAAAATTGGCTCATGATGTAAAAAGCGACCGCCTGCCTTACATTAACTTTGTAGAATTTATGCCATACCTTGCTATTTTCGGAATAAAAAAGTTTCAAACTGTATAACCTGGCCTAGATATCCAATTCAAACGTTTACGATTCATAGCCCCCGTCTAACCCCGCTAGACTCATTCAAAGTTTCATTATGAGATAAAATAATACAGCAGCTTCTGATTAAATTTTTGGACTACGCTTAATTGTTTTTGTAATTATAAAAAAACTCGGTTTTTATGAACACAACTTCAAATCAATTGCTCCAACTGAAATGTTATCCTTTATCGGCGTTAAAGATGCGACAGCCATTTACTTCAACATTTAATTATATTGCTAATACATAATTTTTGCATATCTACGTTTTAATACATTTTTTTTATTGCCTGAATGGCGAGACGAGCATACCATTCGCATAATGATAAGCGATACGACCGCTCATGGACAGTAGCAATAACCAAACAACGCCATGAGCTACAAAGCAATGCTTGGCATTCCACTGCGCTCGCCATCGTGAGACATAAGATGTTAAGTCTCATTATATCCAGTAGTTACTCTAGCTACAATGTCTTTCAAACCGGAACACAACAGTGTATTTACACTGCTGTTTGACGGGAGAAATAGATATCGAGGTGGTACCTACCCATGCGGCCTGTCACATATATGAAAGACCTTCCACTAGTAGGTAATTAAAGAGTTTGTTAATGTGTAGAGACCCTAGCGTGGGTGAGTACTAAATGAAAGTATAAAATGAAAACGTTACAAAATAATTCTACAAGTAAACAAATTTATTATGGTGAATGTTTGTTTGTAATTTTATTTGTGAGGGATATAACGTGGATATATAGGTACTTGATATCATAAAAGGCATACAAACATTAAAAAACACATCAAGGAAATCATATTTACGGTCCAAAAATTATGTTCCCAAAATTATTAATGCTCAACAATTACTTTGTCCATATTTGAAACACGGAGTAACGTCCGAACAACAAGGTAAAAAATATTTTTAGTATTTTACTTAAGTTCCCTTACATTCGTTTACATGTAAAGTTTAAACTCTACTTCAAACATTGTGTGGATACATCATAACTTGAATCAAAGTTTTTCTTTATCTTCTGTATATAATCGAATGGTAAATTTTAGATGTATAGGTACTCGATGTTGTTATAAAAAAACAAAAACTTACACAATGATTAAATAATCTTACGATTTCAAATTGAAATGCCAAAAAATAATACAATAAGCGTGGAAACCATTTCTATAATAGAGAAAGTACAAAAATAACAATATTTATGCAAGCTGGCGAAGATGCCCGTTCGCCGTCTATATTTATTTATTTTCTTTTATCATAGATACGAATATAAGAAATAATCATTTGCGTTGAATGGATAACTTGTAGATTTGGAGCAAAATAAAAGAAAACACAATAGGTGTCAGGCGTACGGCGCTCGGCGGCAGCAATATATTTAGCAAAGTAGGTTGCGCGTACGTGGTAGGCGTTTAATGCGGGTGTCGGCCGGAGACGGGCGCGCCTGTGGACACTACGAGTCGGCCTTCCTGAACAGCCTTCAGCGCGCCGCACCGCCGCGCCGCACCACCGCGCGACACACCGTCTAGACGTCTGGCTACTATCACAAGTCGCGCTCGCAGACGTGTGAATTCCTCTTAATTTGTACGGTAAACCTACAGGTGAATACCATTTTATTTACAACTGCCCAGTTTTCTTATTGTCGCTTTAAATAACAAACATAAATATCGACTTTAAACATCGCAACAGGAACAATCATCCGACAGTAATGATCAACGCTCGGCTTTATTTATTTTTAACTAAAACAGTAGGTACAAGAAATTCGGTCCATTACGAGGCTCATTTATCATACACAAAATGACATAATAATAAGTAGCGAAGTGTGATTCAAATAATGACAAACATCGCAATAACTACAATCCAACGTGGAACAAATTGACGATCCGCTATTTGAATTGGTTACGGCGAGCAAACTCGCACGTAACTCGAATAACTCGAATTAACAGTTTTGAGTCGGACGACGCGCGACGCGTCTCGTGGTGACGCATCAATAAATCCGTGTCGGAGACAAGGTCGGGGCGAGGGCGCGGGCCTAGTTCGCACGGCGACCGCCGCCGCCAGCGCCAAACAATGGCAGACAACGGGCCGGGCGGCGCGGCGGGCGCGTGACTCAACGTGCAGCGTACCGTGAGTGCCGACTGCCGCAACTCGCAACTCGCAACTCGCGAGGCGCGCTGCCGACGCCGCCCGCCGCGCGCCGCTCCAGCCTTGTTTACGTGGCCTATGCCCTTCACGTAATCACCTGTCTGCAGTAGCAGCCACATCACACACCGCAATCTATTTATAACTCGAATCATGTGTAAATGGATGTAAATTTCAGGAAGTTTGCCAATATGCACGTGTAGCCGCAACTTGCGTATGAGATAATAAATCTATTAATATCGCGTAAGTGTTTAATACAGTCTGGCGGGACCAAATTATATAGCATATTTGGCAAAATTAAACAAGCATCGATAAACAGCGCTGATTGACAATTTACAACACATTTAAGAACAACATCGTCATAGGTAGTTTATGAGTTAATACCTCGGTTAATTATTCTACAAGTAAAAACTTATAGAACAATAGTTTCAACTATTATGAAAATAGCTTTTCAATGGGAATAGGACCTCAAGTACGCATTTCTTATTTGCAACTTCGGTAAGTAGAAACATTAATTCTAATCAAAACTACTTCGTCGAGCTTGCTGGCGCGACATTAATGGCCCTACAAGCAAAAGGTGGGCAGCACGTAATCTGCTTTCCATTGCAGCGTTTAAGGCTACTACATTGCCGCTCTACCAAAGAGACGGGTAATAAAATGTTACGCGCTTTCCATTTAAACGTAGGCGATGATATAACGATTGCTTGGTGTTTGAATGTCTAAATGTCTTTGTAGTTATAAGCAGTATTTATAATATTGTAAAACAATGTTTATTAATAAGTCAACAAACAACTTCACTTTTAAAATAAAAAAAAATAACAAGTGTAAATATGAACACACCACAGGTGCTACAAATTTATAATAATGTATTATACCTATATTATACATTATTGTTTCGCCTAACTTGAATAAGGTGATACAAACATAAATAAATAATCATAATGTTTGACACAATATTTATTACAATTTAGAATTCAGATTACGAAATTACTGATCTGGAGTGAGTTATGAAAGGCTTCTAAATTAATTGTTACATAACATCCTCTTTAGGTTTCTACAACTAAGATGCCGTAAAATTTGTTTTAGTGTGTTTATTTTTTACCGGGTATATGCAACAAAGAAAAATTGAAAACACTTTTACAATACCTACACGATGAAGTCACGGTGTTTACTTAGTCTGACATTGAATACCTACTCCAGTGTAAATTTAATATTTCATGAAATTAAGGTTACTGACACTTACACAACAATTTTCAGGCAAATATGTAATTAAAGGACTATTCAGAAAATAAATTGATGTTATATCTGGGTGGAGGGATTCATAACTTAATTAGTAGACGTCCTCAAAGGCGATATGAAACGAGAGGATTCAATATCGTTCCGAGACGAATGTTTGTGAGGGCAACAAATATTAAATTACATGTATTGAGTTTGAATACACCGGAGTTTCTTAAACTTACGACACGACATTTATGTAAAGGATTACATTATACGACAAACGTATGTAGTTCGTTGCGTAGAGTACCTACCTAGAGAGTTACACATATGTAAACTGCGACAGCATTTTTACCGCTTTCCAAAAGGTCTAGTAAATGAGACTGGTATCGAGACGTTGTATTCCTAAAAGGACACATAATTACTTAATAATGGATCTGTTTAATGACAGCCTCCGTGGCGCAGTTGGTTAGACGCCGGCTGTGAAACGAGAGGCCGCGGGTTCGATCCCCGCACCGAAACAAATGTTTGTGTGATCCACAGGTATTTGTTTCGAGTCTGGGTGTTTGTGACCGAAAAGTCTCTCGTAGTTTCTGATACCCACGACACAAGACTCGATCTTAGTGTGGGGTCAGGACTATGTATGTGACTGTTGGGTGTATTTATTTATTATTTATCTTTCATAATATCGTCCTGAAGTAACACAATTGATAAAGACTGACGTTTAGAGGCAAAAAATGGCCAGTCCGTTTTTCTCAGTGCCGGCATAATTATTTCGATATGCTTCACTTCTCGGTGGACAGTCTGTCTGGACTACATTGCTCTTACCATCAAGTTAATTGTAGCATCATTATCTCCAAAAAAAATGGTGTGTCTGCAAAAACAAAACAAATAGAGGTAATATTAAATAAATGGTGTAAAAACACCATGACTGATAGCGAGAGATATATCGGCTCATACAAATGTATTCTGCCCAACGTCATCATCCTCTGCCTGCCCGTTTCCACACTTACATAATTTTTCACCTGTGTTGCAGACTGATTTGGCCTTATATTTTATGACCAGCGGCCTGACGTCAATCCTTTCCTGAGTAGGCCTTTTGGTCTATCATAAGAGGCTCATAGGGTTGGAATACACAAAATATCGAAATTCTTGTAACCTTCAAAATTGTAGTATGCTCAAGACATTAATCGAAAGATAAGTAGAAACCATTAAAGTGATTCACACAGGCATATCTTTTACCGGGTCTAGACAGTAATTATCTAGACTGGAGTGGATGAGCATAACTATGTCGAGTGGTCAGAGATAACCATCGTACCCCAATCTAAATACTATGAGGACATCGCTACACTCAGATACTTATCTGTTGTAACTTGTAGTGTAGTCACTTCAGCGAGGCCGTATAGAAATCGATTAAAATTATTCCTGAAGAGACACTTTTTTCTACTATAGGTATTTATTATTAATTTCTGATTATCTCGTGATTAGTGATAACAGCCGACAAAAATTTAGTTACAACACTTGGATTATAATATACCTATACGAGTATACCTTTGCCGGCTTCTCAAAAGTGAGAAGGCAAAAGAAAAGGAAAAAGAACGGGACGGAAAAGGTGTATCGGGTCTCCTGAAATCCCTCTCACAGATTTACGGCGACACTCGTACCACCTCAGTTGAACTAGTACTATTCTATATTAGTCCAAGGTAACTGCAGTGTGGCTCTACCACTTTATTTAATTGTCATATACCCATCCTTAGATACTTTCACTTCCGTACATTAATTCTGATTGCCCAGGTGAGGTGCCAATTGGACATTTCACGTCAACAAATAGTATATTACAGTTGACACAGTATATAATTCTTTACGCACACTTGTAGTACGGCTGATAGTAGGCTTATCTAGCAGGGCTATCAGCGTGATACGTTATCAACACTTGTATTAGTAACAGTTCGTTTGCACACTGTTTCAGCTTGTCTGGGCAAATGTTTGTTTAGTTATGCTATGGTCTGTCTGCTCGGTAATGAGGTCGCCTCTACCTGAACTGATTGTTGGTGGAATTTTTTCAGCCGTTTACAAACACAGCTAAGCTAACAACGGATATAAAAACTTGTAGCTTAGTTGGTAGAATGCATTTTGGTAATTTTGCAAGAATTATGTAGATACAACTCCCGGATACGACCACATTTAGGTAGTAAACATTTTGAATTCCTACGAGTTTTGGGAGAATTTAAGTAGTTGGTCGTTACTTCTCCTATCTAATAGGAGCCGTTGTTGCGCATCAGTTGCCGTATGGATTCTTCAAATAATTGTAGAACAGACTTGCCATTTAGTTTAATAAAATAATTCCCTCAAGACGAGTTTCGTGATCGTTAAGCTCTTACAAATAGTAAAGATAGAGCCGCTACAACGCGACGTACAGAGGCAAATATGTGTACAGGACAAATACTGCATTGAAATGCATATCAGTGAACAACATGACATTACTGTTTAACACCGCACCATTAATGTTTGTAACAAACTGCAATATGTGTTTATTGTTTTCAGCATGTTGATGTACACGCGTTACGCAAGCATCTCCAACTTTATTATGACTACAAATCGTTTTAATAGTTCACGTCTGTTATAGACGTTTTCAGGAATTTATATTTCCGTGTGTTTATGTTCGCCCCATTGGTCTAGTGGTAACATTCCTGATTGTAAGCCGTGAGGTCCTAAACTCGATTCCACGGTCTTGATTGTGTGAGTTTTCCAGTTTTGAAAATGTTTTGAGAGCACCTGTCTACCCTATCCGGGGTGCAGGCGTGAGCATAAAAAAAGAGAGCGCGAAATACATAAATACGATGAATTCGAAAGGATTATGCAAACGGCAAACATAAAGTTCTTTTGAGTGTTTATTGGTCATGTCGACAACATGCGGTGTAATTCAATTTCCGTTGCACATTTATACTATCCTGTTAAAACTTGATTTGAAACAAGAACACATTAAAAAGTACTGCTCATTTTAAGTTATTTTGTGTGCAGTATTCGCACGGAAATGTGTGTCAAAACAACAACAAACATTACGTGAAATGAGTCACGCGGTGTAATGTAAAAAACTTGGAGCGGCGTAAGTTGTTAATCTACTTTCGACAGAGTGTAGCTACAGCTCGGCATATAGGTGAGTGGCGCTGTCTGGCGGCTGGTCGGCGGCGTGGTGGCGGCGCCGCGACGAGGGAGAGCAGAATTTCGGCCTTCCTGAAGAGCCTTCAGGTGACGCGACGGCCCGTCTAGACGTCTGGCGCCTACCATGTGTCGCAAGCTCCACTATTCACATTCACGTGACTTGATTGCGTTCCTACCTCGTGTGGTTCACGCCGCTGTGCACTTTGAAATTTCTTTTTGTACACAATGTATGGTACATACGGTTTCCGGTTTACTTTGCTGCGTATTATGTCGTACCTCGGAATGAAATTAGTGTACTATAGAGACTTAATCAGTATCATTGTATATAATATGTACATAAATGAAGAATTTGTATATCCCTATTTATATACATACATACTTATACAGGGTATATCAAGACCGCGACCGAAAACGAAGCCAGGAGGTAGTATTAGTGATATCAAACACAATGCAAGTAAAAATTTTACAAAAAAATCGTCAATTTTTTTTTTGTTACTTTGCCCGAACCGGGATTCGAACCCTGGACTGCAGCGTTGTAATCGTACCGTAGTACAACTACGCCACCGAGGGAGATCTATTTAGATAATTATATATTTTTGAGGTAGAATTATGTACAAAAATAAAAGAATTGTTTTTTAGTTAATAGTATTCCTTTTTTCTATATACGAAACAATACTCAAATGCTAAACTCACTTGTGTGTAAGTAACCGTGAAGATTTATGAAATTGTTGATAATACTGTATCATTAACTCATCCCATTAATTATAATTTATACATTCTCAGTTATAACACTCACGATGAATTATTTTGTGTTTTTTCGCAAACATTCATGACAAAAAAGGCCATTTAGTATTCTAAAACATAAATTAACTCTTAATAATTAATTACATTGTGTGAGTTAAAACCAAAATTTCCCGACATCAAACTCAATTACATATTTAGGTATATAGCATTAATTATTGTACATACTTCAAGTGATGCAGCTGTTAATCTCAACCTCATTACAGGTCAAATGTGGCGGAGAAGTTTTTTTGTGCGTATGTGACATAAATAAAGTACTGTAAATGTAGTGCGGATGGCGGAATATTTGATACTCGTGTACCGGTAGACATATTTTTCTCAGGCAGCCAAGCGTGTCGTCTAGCTAGAGCCGGAGGGAAAGCGGCGCGATGTCGGCAGACGGCTACACCCGCGCCGGAACTACTCGTAGGTGTCACTGTGGGAAAATATCACCCGCTCGTATTCTAAACCCATTATATAAGTACCAGCAATACAGACGAGCCCGTCTCAATGGCCGTGCCGTATAAAATCACATTCTATATATAGATTTTGGAATAAACGTTCAAAATAATCGCATCATAAACCAATGATTAGTCAGCGACGAGCACGCGATCGGTTTGATTCGTCGCACATCGGTCGCAATTTGGGGAGTGAATGTATATGAATGAAAATGCGTAACATAATGTCGGTCAGGGCCACGGCGTGCTTCCATAACCGACTGTTTAGCAATGTTTGGTTACATCTATCCTTGACCTCCAAACGGTTGTAAAACGGCGATCGCCGTCCATCGAGTTCACTCCGCGCCTCGCGAGCGGATTATAATTCGGAGCGCCTACGCATATTTCTTAATCGCCATTTTGGGTACCTACATTGCAGATTTGTCAAGAGTAAACGTTTAACGTTTTAATTTTGGGTTAATTTTATTGGGTTATGGTCGTTCCACATCGGCACGAGTTTATTTACGCAGCGCAGTGGCAAGTATGCATTTTAATGGGTAGACTTGCATCATGAGCCGTTTTATAGGCACGTCGGCGCGGGCGGCGGCGGCGCAGCGCTACACACAGGTGCGTGCAGCGAGTGTTTCCTCAGAGCGGTCGGCTCAGCTACTGGTGTTACTCGTTACGCGGCGCGCGGCTCGTGTGACAGGTAAATTAACCACTTCACATTATGCACCGCGCTATGACTGGCCCGACTACAATTATAATAAAAAATGGACACAAATGTACAAACGTATTATAATATCAGAATGCAGCAAAAGACGATGGAAATAAAAAAAGCAAGTCATAACAAATTTGTTATTAAAATATCCGGAATATTATGGAATTATAAGTAGGTACCTACACATTTCGATCTATAAAAGAAAATCACCAAATAGGCATAGGTATACATAGTCTTGACTTCATACTAAGATATGGCTAAATGTTAAGCTGTGGCCTTGCTGGTGTATACCGCACCACATATTTTCATCGGCCTGGGTGTATACCCAGGCCGATAAAAATATGTGGTGCGAGTATTGAACCCGCAGCGTCTCGTTATATAGCTAGTATAATAAATAGTCAACTGCGCTACGGAGGCTATCAAATAGAGATAGATATCATGGTAGCAAACAAATTCCCTATTTAGTCAATAGTTTTTGGGATTTTAAGGATACATTCACGCATATGCAAAAAGATTAAATCAAGCAAGAGTATTTTTTTCTGATCACACATACACCGTTAAATACTTTACCACAATACTGCGTCAAAGTAACATTATTGCACAACACATTACTTCATTTTGTGGAAATCAAACGCAAACTACAGACACATAATGTGTCATTACATAATCCACAGGTGGTTTAAACACCAGATATACGAATCAAACGTATTGCAATACATACATATGTACACAGATACGTAAGTTTATGCATATTAAACCGTGTATATCCAGACTGTGACCGAAAACGAAGCCAGGTGGAAATTTAAGTGACTACAGACACAATGCAATTAAAAATTAGGCAAAAAAAGCGACTGTCGGTTCACGTCTATCTCCTGTGAGACAGTGGTACCGGCTCGGACGAGCCTGCCCATTCATGCTGAGTCATGACTGACAACAGCGTGGCCTTACCGTTTATAAACTAATATGAGATTTTCCAAAACAAAAATATGATACCAAGTGTTACTCTGTGGCCAGGACCACACAGTTCAGAGTCCATACATATATAATGTAGATAGGCCCATAGATTACCCGACTAGACTATTGTAATAATTTAATCCTTCTATCAGCCAAAGGAAGTCCACTGCTGAACATAGGCCTCTCCCAATTATTCCCACAGTGACCTGTTGGAGGCAGCCTGCATTCAGTGCCCTTCCGCGACCTTTACCTGATCGTCTGACCACATTGTAATAAAATATTGGACACCAAGTTCGTAAACCATAATGCCATTTAAATGGTTTTTTTTGTAAAATGAGGGCACTAACACACAATGGAAAATGCGATGCGATCCAAGTAAAGTATCTGTATACTTAACTTAACGATACTGGTGTGTTCAAGCTAGAGAAACATTTACAAACATCTCTCATTCGTTGACGCAAATATACATTGTATGTATGAATTGCGGTTGGAAACATCTGAGGGCAGAAACTACGAATACATGAATATAAAACGGATAAATACAATAATTCTACATAAATCGTCAGGTTGTAGATAAATCGATGAGCTTGCAGGCTGCAACAGGTTCCATCATTATTAAACATGTTCTTGACAAAACAATACAAGACACAGTTTTTGTTATCAATTCCAAAGAAGAAATTCAAGGTGAGAATATATTTATAGATATCCTCGATCCTGTTTATAATAATAGTGATAGCAATGCAGGAAACAATTCGTACCATTACCAGTTTAAAATGCACTTTTATAAGAATTCGCCAAAAATCTTTAAAACTCTGTATCTTGAGTGGGGTTTTAATCATTAAAATACTGGCAAAACTTTCATTTCAAAATCAAAATATTTTAAAATTGATCACGCTTGTAATCGAAAATAATCACTTTCTCTGTTTTTAATGTATTGAAGAGAAAACTTTCCAAGTGCATAATAAAACCAATTGAATAGATAAATAACTCGTATGTTCATAACATATTTGCAATGGAAAATTCTAACCGTTCAGTCTATGACAATGTTGATTGTGAGTCTAGACTTGATGACGTAAAGTACATGAGTAGACACCACTTATAATAATAATATTTGATGACAAACGCTGTGGTTAATGTACGTTTCGTGTACGCAACACGACGGAAATGTTACACTACACCTAAATTGTAGTTTTATTATAAGTAATAACTACATACCTAAAGAACCTAGCGATAACCTTAACAAGATACACAACATAATCATCGATATTCTGGGTATCTGTGTGTTTATAAAATACTGCTATTTACTAACTATTAGTTACATACTTAGGATCATATGTACCTACTTCTAAGAATAGATTTATCTACTTGCAACATTGGTAAAAGTTTCAATATCCATTTTAGTACCAAATAGATTTAGGTACAACGTTATTTCTGTTCTTATAACCTATAAATTGCTTGAAAATGAGACATTAAAACTCTTTGGAAGTAGAGCCACGTTCTTGTCAGTAATGATGGAAGTGGTAGAGCCACGTTCTTGTCAGTAATAATGGAAGTGGTAGAGCCACGTTGTTGTCAGTAATGATGGAAGTGGTAGAGCTACGTCGTTGTCAATTATGATGGAAGTGGTAGAGCCACGCTTTTGTGAGTCATGATGGTAGTGGTAGAGCCACACTGTTATCATTCGTGATGGAAGTGGTAGAGCCACGCCGTAGTCAGTCATGACTCGGCACGAATGGGTAGGCTCGTCCAAGACGATACCACTGTCTCACAGAAAATCGACGTGAAGCGGCAGCTTTGCCGTCACGTTACGTTTGGTGAGGGAGATTGCCGGATGCCCAACACACCTTCTCTCTTCCCATCCTTTTGCCTTCCCGGTCACCTCCCAATTTGATGGGCCGGCAACATATCCATGATCTAAGCGTTGTTCATGGGCGGCAGTGATCACTTATCATCAGGAGACCTGTTAGCTAGTTTGCCGGACAGATGCAATAAAAAAAATTGCTTGTAAGATTTTAATGCATATTATCTATGTACAAATGTGGAATCCCGTTCATTAATCTATCGATCCGTCATCCAAAGTTATAAAGGACTGTTACATATAGCAAACGTTTGATCCAAAAGCGTACCCAACACTCGGCCGCGTCTAGATTGTATATGCGTCCGGTTCACCGATTTATAACTTTAATGTCCAATGAATTTGCATGTTACCTGTTCAATGTAAACAGGAATTCATTGAGCTCGCCGCTATGTGTGGAGCAATACTGAATCAGACTATTTCAGCTATTAATGTGTAAATCGTAGAAACGGTGAAGATTGTTCCACGAGTATCCGCTCGCTGGTATACGTACTGTGAAGCAATATTAACATTACTTTTAAGGTAACTTCTATGGCCACCTGCATATCGTATATAGAGAGAATTAGTAGAATAACGATTTGGCAAAAACCACATCTCTTGTATAGCAATGTCCAGAAATGGACCTTTAGATATGCTCTATGTGTGTATTGTAGGTACCTACATTTTTGCTTAACCAAATTACATAGTCGTAACGAAGCAGGCAGTAGCTGCAGTGTACACGTAGTCAGACAAACTCTGACGTCCCAGCAACCTTTCGCTGGCAAGTTTCTTAATGGATTTAGGTATGTAGGTAATAATGCGTGACATTTGGAGTGGACATGCAACTTGATTGATAGGGTGGGCGAACGGCGAACGTGTGGTGGTGGGCGAGAACATGTCACTTGTTGATAGCAGATATTTTTCTGTGGTGGGTACTCAGGAGTGAGCAGTATTGAGGACACGGGATATGCGGCCGCGATGTGGACAGTGGGCCGCAGCAGGGTGACCGGTGACCGCTTCGGTGTGCCGGGTGCCATATTCGGTCAGTGCACATTGTTGTTTACCGGCGCGGTATCGCGAGGCCGCGTGACGTAGCGTCTAGACGGGCGCCGGCCCGCGCCCCGCCGCCCTCGCCCCGCCGCGCCGCCCGCCTCGCCGCGCCGCCGCCGCGTCCCGCGCCCCGCGCCCGGCACCCCGCGCCCCGCACCCTGCGCCTGCCACCCATTCGACGATGGCGATGCACTGTTTCGATCACGTGCGGTGCACTCAGTGACAACGTCAATAATACCCGGAACTGTACATGAACACCAGATAATACACCGGCAGTCTGTCTCTATCTACATAAACATCATTTTCCGCGTACTATCACTTTCACCGTTTTCCATGCTTATTTGATCACTTCTGCAACTAACATTTACAATATAAAAAGTTTAAGAAAAGGGATCTTTCACCGCCACCCACTCTACATAATTGTTTCACGTAGTTGTTGTAAACAATGACCTTGTATATCATTAAAGAGATATTGTCAACATAATTAGTTTTAGTATAGTCGACGCAATGACATCAGTGATAAATCATCGTGAGTATACATTTTAAATGCAACCGCAACCGGTATAATGAGTCAAGCGACCGCGATGGTCCCAGCCGTTACATACCAATACATGACCATGATAATAAATTACCATAAAAAATCTCTACTTGTCTGAATATATTGGTTGCGCTTTCGTCCACATGGAATCAATAATTCGGTTTTGTTCCTATTTATGTCGTCCTCTTTATGGCGTCAGATAATTAAACACTTTCCTTGCAAATACCTTAATTACTATTTATTTACTACATTATTAATATGTACAATGTAATGTTTCGTATGTAAATACACTATTAAAGGGTCGTATGTACTGACCAATTGCCGAAGTTAAAAACATATGAATGATTTACTCATCGTGTAGATGAGTACAAGCATGTATAGACAATTCGCAAATTAGGCCAGCGGAGACTTTAATAGCGAGATTGTAGATATATATGAAGCTACAGCTCGTAAATAATTTTAATTCTCGCCGTACAGGCGGTAACAAATGACCTAGACAGAGTCTGTCTGGCGCATAATTGTCTGCTAGGCAATTAAACTAGATCTGTGAAACTGCATGTAGCTCTGGTTTGTTTGCGCTTCACGCCGCCGCGCCGCCGCACCCGCGCCGTGCGCACTCTCCGCTCGATTCATTGTTATTTGATGCACCGAACATCTACAACCTCAAATCCAATAACCCTTACAAAACTCTACAGTCTCCACTTTTAATAATACTCTCTTTTGTATTGGCTGCATTGTTATTGATGATGACGTGCATAATCTATCCGTCTGGACATGTATTTTTTACGGTACATAATTACGAAGTAAGCCTTTTTTCATTCGACTCCTAACATACAAAACTGGTAAGTGTATAATGTAGCGAAATTCCGAGCGTTTTACATATTGCGAAATGTTCTTATTCTTATAATAAGACGTAGGTAGTCGTGTATGTCCCAATATCGATCATGAATAATTGTTTTTTTGAGATAACAATTTGATTTTTATAAATTAAGACCCATTTACACAGGGAGAGTTACTCGCATCGTAGATACGATTATCGTAACGATATAAAAAAGTTACATATTGTAAACATTTGTCAGAACACGATAATCTATGATGGTTATGTCATGCAATAATCGCATACGATTCTCGCCGCAAGAAACTCTCCCCGTGTAAATGACGTTTTACTGTCAATACATCTATCTCGACGCTGTGTGGAAATATTAAACCGTATGCTTTAATTTCCTTATATTTCACGAGTACCTATAGTTATTATTTAATTACTGAAATGTAGTTATGAAATGTATTCCTCTTTTATAAACGCTATATTCCTTGTTAACGCTGTAAAAGATCGATATAACCTAATAACTCGGGCTAATTTTCACAGAAACTTTTTTGTGGAAACGAGAATGAGGTTACAATGACACATCGATAGCGAAGAGATAGGATAACGTCTGCTCACAGAATGCATCGACATTAGATAAGATAAACGAAACTCAAAGGTGAACTAATTTTGACATTTACAATCATTTTATCACTTTTTTGTTCCTTTTTATTTACTACTGGCATTTATGTCGTAGGTACCAATAAATTACTTAATCATATGGAATATGCTAATATCTTGTGGTATCAAATAATATTGACTTGCTTTGTTGTTATTTCGAATATGTATCAAACAGTATTGTAGTGTTTCATACTCTTTCTACTCTTTCATTTGATTAATAAGTATGCGTGCTGGCTGGCGAGGGCGCTAGAGCTCGTCCTTGCCACACCATTATACTTCCGGACATCAAGCGAAGCTTACTTCTTTTTTTTTTTTTTTTATTAGCTATATTGTTTCATTTGGTACTGTCCTATTTTATGCAACCCGTACTTTATTCCAGACAATTATAGTTTTAAAACAGTTTTTACAGCTGGTTGAATTATACAATTGAAATGCTTTTGCTTAATGTTAAATAGCTTTTTTGTTTAGGTCACAGGGTGGTTGGTTTCCTCGGATTTTCATTTCTGTAATATTCATTTGGAAAAGTGACAGGGAAAATTTGGAACATCCTATTAGCGTTATCTTATAGAGCGCATGGGAACCTTGACATGAAAAATAATTGCGGAAAACCAACATTAATGCCATTTCGGAATCTGCTGAAGTAGACTAAAAGATAGTCACATCCTCATAAGTAAATTCAAAAAGAAATCCATTTGGGTTTCTACTAAATCCTTATTTCGTTTAATCTATAAGTATATCCTGTACCGAGATTACTGAGTATTAAGTAGGTACGTATGTACTAATCTTTCGGAAAGAGACCAAGTCGATTTACAGGAATTTCCCGATGAAGAAGTCAGGAAATTCCTATATACTATGTTTACGGTTGCCGTATTGGAGTTATTTAACTATCAACCTACACAGTTTATCATTAAGGATGCTTTTCCTTTTCATACTTATAAAAGTAAACAATACACTATCATTTTATCAATCTGGGTTTCCACTTGCGTCGTCACCGAGTACTTAATACAGCAGTCATAATATTACTTGGAACCAAATACAGAGAATTGCGACAGCAATTCTTAAAAAAAAAAATCATCTGTGACTGCCTCGGTGGCGCAGTTGTACTACGGTACGATTACAGCTGAGGTCTTGGGTTCGAATCTCGAGTCGGGCAAAGTGATATTGGATTTTCCTATTCATTATCAGACCGGAGTCAGGAATTTATGCTCGTTATGGCAATAGGCTCGCCTCCTATCATATCGTGGGACGAAACATACAAGGTGAAATGTAGGTGTCCTGGTAGCACCTCTG
Organism: Deilephila elpenor; assembly: GCA_949752805.1. Classification (NCBI taxonomy): domain Eukaryota; kingdom Metazoa; phylum Arthropoda; class Insecta; order Lepidoptera; family Sphingidae; genus Deilephila; species Deilephila elpenor. The sequence goes on along the minus strand of OX457107.1, from coordinate 6,153,493 downwards.
CCTATCTCTGCCTGTATGTATGTATGCTAAATTCAACGGTATAGCCACTGAATATTTCACTTGATAGATTTCTGGACTATTAATTATAATACTCAATAAGTTTGTAAGAAAATATATATTTTATGAATTATAGATGTACACCTAATTTACAAACTTTAATTGATTCGTAACGGTGGTGTTTAGTTTTTATGACGGCATGTTTCCACAATCACGTGTAATAACATATGGTAGAGTTCCAATGAGAAGTTAGCGTCCGTCCCTGCTGCAGAATAGATATAATACCTATTGATGTTTTTATTATTTTTAATGCATAAATAAAAAATTGATACATTTTAACTGAACCTAACCCCTAACCCTGACTTCTTCGAAAATAGTTTCCACAAAGTGATACATTTTCGTGTGTGTTGTGTGCCGTCTACTCGCGTATGTCCGCATTAACGATGTATACACAGAGTGCCAGACGACGCATGCACCGACACAATAACGTGTTATGTGAACATAATTTATAGCAAGTTCAAATCAAACGCCATGCCGAGTTCATTACGAGTTCAAGGTTCCTTCATCTGTACAAACTACACGCAACGTACGTATTATCATATACATGTTTTTTCCGTGTGTTTTTGAAACCATGTTAACTTAGTTTGCATAGCAAAGAAATTCGCTTTCAGTTTCGTTAATAAAATTAATATCAATTCTAGATTATTGCCAATTTGAGCCTATATTTCAATAAAATTAACATAAATTAAATATTAATTTATTTCCTTTTTTATTATTTCAATATATTAGGGAATACTTACTTTGTCTATATTTAAAAAAATTCCGTGGTACATAAAGGCAAAAAACGATGGGTAATAATATGTATAGAGTTAGGCGTGAGGTGTGCCGTGTGATGTTGCGCACGCGTGGCTATTACGTCGGCGCGCACCGGCGCGCGGCGCGGCGCGGCGCAGTGCAGCTCCGCAGCAGTCATGTGATGCGACCCGAGATCGCGCCAGCTGTCTGCCAAATTTCAGGTTAAGCACTTTCTTGCGCGACGCAGACGCCACTGTGGAAACACAGGCATCGCGAGGTCGATGAGCCCCGAGTGGCCAAGTGGCAGCGTGGCTGCCCCCGTGCCCCGCGCACCACGCCGCACCCCCCGCGCCACCCTCGCCGACCAGTTCCACCACAAGGTGCAGCGGCCGCTCCGACCGACCAACCCTACATATCTACCACCTGCCAGACACTACGCGAGTATAGCATCAACCGCCTCGGAAACTTGCCACGACTGGCCGCCACTCACTAACAAAAACAAAACCGCAGATTTTTTCAAAATTATTGTTTTGTTCATTTTGACGCTTACAATTAAAAATATGTATAAAATAATTAATTAATAATATGCAAGTTGTTTCATTGGCAAAAATGATAACGTTATTTTTTTGGTCTTAATAATCTGGGTCATGCAAACAAAATAATAATTCCAAATTATCCTTATATAATACGTCAATATAATAATATTTGCGCTTGTTATTTTCCCTACAAGTACCGGAAACCTGAAACACAATTACGCATTTCCGCATGGCGTCGCGTAACGACTGCAGACAGTGAATTATGGACAGAAAAAGCCGACTTCGACGTTGCAATTGAAAGGCTCGAGCTCGGAGGGCCGCCACTGGTATCGATACGGCGCGGCTGCAGGAACGTTTCGTAGCTGTTAATTGGCGATTCAGTTTTTATGCACCGCAATAAACTGTTAGGTTTTTTTGTGGCCGGCATTTGAGATCAGTCTGGAGATAGACCAGTATGAATGGTGTGTCTAGACGTGCCATCCGTTTCGAGTTCGACTAAGCAGTAAGCACCACATGTGAGCTGCTTGTGTACCGCACAAATTGTGACCAGCTAAATGTGCACTGAATAATATAATCATTGGCACATCGTATTTTTTGCAGCAGTCTTTGACTTTTTGCATCGCTTGTCTGCACCATGCTATGAATAAAAAGAACTCTAATCATGTCTGGAGATTCATATCGGTCTCAATTCGCAACAATTTCAAACTACATTTTGACAAACGATTTGACTGTATCCTTTTTTAACAACACTGACTTCCATTCAAAATGACGTACAACTATTTTTATGATAGTAATAATTTGAAAGTCGAAGACCTCTATCGGCAGACATTTACATAAAGCATCTGCTATAATAAACTGCATTTCAGACGGTTAATATATATTCCATCTAGAAGGCCATTATGATAAACTTTTCTGTCCGCCAATAAAACGTGTCTGTTTCTAATATGCAATATAGTTAAAGAACAGCGGACGCGTTAGAGTTTATTCTCAATAAAAGTAATGAGCATAAGCTGCTTAATAAAATAGTTGAAATGCAGTGAATATCGTAGGAATTGCAGCGCGCAGCTCGAGCCACGAGGAGAGGTCCGACGTACCCGTAACAGGCGAGGAGAGAGCGACGACTTGTAGACGAGACGCGTCTAGAGAGTTTAAATTATCAAACGGTTTACCACGAGCAAACAACTCGATGCCATTTTTGTTAAATACATTTCTATTTCACGAAGCGGTGCAGCGTCAGACAAACGTGTTTAAAAAAAGACCTATTAGACATATGCATACATCTTGCACAAATGTCGACAATCTTATAATTTCTTTAGAATTAGGAACTTGCTGCCGATGAGGTCAATACCTACCAGACTTGAACGAGTTGAGAATGACTAATTTCGAAATGAATTTAGAGTTTTGTTAATTTATAAATATTTATCAAAACATTTCCGTTCATGAGATACATATAGTCATATATAATTTGTGAGTAGATAAGCACACTATAGATTAAACTCGTTTAATAAAACAAATAACACTACAATAAAGTTAACTAAACCGTAACACTATTACAATTACCGTACATTTTTCCTGCAATTAGGATTATAAAATACTCATATTGTTCAACAACGATATGTTGGTGAGTTTTCTTACAGTTATAGGGTCAACGTTCAGTTCCAAGTTGGTAGCACAGACGGGAAAATTTCATTACAGCCATACAGAGTACAGAGTACCGGCGCAAACTACGTTGATGATATGCTGTTATGTTGTTTCTGAAAGGAATTTCATTGTATTCTAAAGACGCACGCTAATGGCTTCTATTTGTATCCATTACAAAATAATGAATGATCTTTGACGAAAGCTAACATCAAAAGACTTTGAAAACTCTTTCTGAAGACGCAACTAAAACATGATGTTATTGCACTCGTCTGCTCAAGATGGTTGTTTTATTTATGTTTACAGTGAGCTAAATGTAATGTGGTTCTAACAATGGCAATATAAAAAAAATATAATACTTTCTATGGTTGAGGGGAGCAGACCACGAAGTCGCAGACCAGCTCGTTGGGCTGATCAAATAAGCAAGAAGCTAGCCATGATTATCCCAGAGGCGCTGCATCTGGCGGAGGACCGTCAAGCCTGGCGATCAGCTGTCCAAGACTCGACCAAGTGACAGGGGTCACGATCCTCAGCTTTGAGTGAACGATTAGAGAGAGAGAATATTTTCTAACTGCCTCGGTTTCTCTCGTACACGGGTACGGGTTACTAAAAACCTTCACTTATTCATTTTGCATTTCACAACACTAAATATTCTGAGGATGTAATATACAGATAGATAACCTAAATGGAGTGACAAGGCGTAATATTATCTGTACTCATATCGATTTTCCGTGACGAACACCAATTAGCGCTGCTTTTTTCATTCCTATAGATGTTAAAATGCAAATACTATCATCTAAAGGAGTTTCACTTAAACTTAGTACAGAGAGGGAGTTTACGTCTGGCATTAACATTTAGAGTACATTTTGTCTTGTTCCGTCACGGAGTTACTGCAGAAATTATCATAAAGTCTGCACGACGTCGCAGGTGACTTGTAATATCGCGTAAATTTCTTTAAAATCATTCATAAACAGATAAAAACCAAGGGTAGTTAATGTCATAAAATAAAGTTGAGGTATATTTCCAACAAAATATAAAAAGCATCGAAAAAGTAGCAAAAAATGCCTTTTATGTGCAACGGTTCGTAGTTTTATGTACCTGAGAATTTTGTAAAATGAGTTTTATTATGCGACCTTGGTATTATATTATTACAATATAGAATACATCGAAATTCCCAATTTTTGATTAGTCTGATTGGGATCCATGTTTTCGACAAAATCAGTGATCTTTAAAAGCAACGATGTGTATATGACAGTCTGCTGCCCTAGTCTATTTTAATCCAGACGTGAAAGGTGGCGAATAACCTAGCCATTCAAATTATACACATGTTAAAATTAACACTCGAAATACCGACGTGTTTTCACACTATAAATTCCAACTGCGCATCACAGATTAACGTATTCCCAATACGTGCAACACTAACACTAACAACTATATTTAGAGCTGGATAATAAAATAATACATTTCTGAGTACCCTGGTAAATCTGTTTTTGAATGATGAAAATATTTGTTGACTACGCATCTGGTAAAAGACGTCGGATGTGACCCAGCTAAACTTTATACTAATATATTTTGCACTTAATAAACGAAGAAACGTTACAAGTATATCGTTAATATAAATCTGTTATATATTGTGATATTTAATTAAAAATAAAGGCTTAATATTTCGTTAAAATTCATACCAGACCTCGCACTTAATTATCTGATGCATTCTCGTCTCAACAAAAGGAGAGCAAAAAAGAAATCGATCGATAGTGAAGTCACCTGTGGCAGGCCTATAGCGCATACTTATATGATGTATAGCTAACTATGCTGGCATGTAATAAACTAGATGTTTGCGGTGTCACGTCACAATGTAAGCGGAGCGCGTCTAGACAGGCCGCAGACGAATTTTTAATAGCTAACTGGTGGCACGACCGCGACTCAGCCACCAGCTACCTATTGCGCCACACCTAACGCGATCACGTCTATTACATTTAATGAAACAACCGCAGAATGATACTTCAGATGCTCTGTTGACGCCTAGACTGTAATACAATTAATATGATAAAATAATGGTTATGGCTTATACAATCACAGGAGATAACTAAAATGGAATCAATTATTTACTTTATTGCTTTTGTTTTAATAATTTATGTCGTTTTGCGTATGTACATCGAAGCAAGATTACGAGTAAATAGTTCATTAAGGATTTGGTGTGTTCCTCGTGAGATCCCGAAGTCCCCTATTTGTGCTGAAGGTGGTCATGGGGTTTTTAGCCGGTAGAAATCCGGCATATGCTGTCTACCAACCCCAAGGTAAATAGAGACCCAAGAGGACATTCCCCATGTTTAAAAAAAAAAAAGAAAAATAAGGAATAAAAAATATTATTTAATGTTATTATGTATATTTTTTTTTGCGTGGATCAAAAACCACATAGAGTCGGCGCAACATGTTATTTATTTAGTATGACGTAATCTTCTTAAGAAATCTTATCTTGAAATAATATTTTTATTTCATGAATATAACCCATACAACGAGTATCGCCATACTGCTGCCACATAAGTACATAATATACCTGTTAAATTCTAAAATAAAACTTTAAGTGTAAAACTTTTACTGGAAAAGGATAGTGTATAAAGAAATATCGAAATATTGTTGTGATCGTAAGTAACATTTGTAATTGTAAGTAAATCATTTCAAGAATATTATAAATGTGTTGTATTTGTACCTTGATGCTCTACTAAAATGTTACTTAATTAGATACAATTCATAAATATGCAAGTCTTAATTTATCAGTGGCGTGCCTGGGGTTTTGGAGTAGGGCAAGCCCAATATTATTTTAGTTTTAATTATTTTAATACATATTTATTTAGAAGGAAAAAAATACTAAGAACGACGAAATCGAATTTACGGCGCGGCGGCAGACCTACCACACAATCTGTACAATATTAGGATTAGGTAATACAAATATAGATAGCTTGTGGTCATGCAACAGTAACTTTTTAATGCACTAACTACTGAGCACTTTTTTAATACCCGGCATTACACGAGCACAACGATAGCTACTATGCTCCCGTGTTTGACTGCGCAGTTAACTAAAATTGCGGACAGAAATTGTTATAAATACATTAAGGTTAAGTTTTTACAAGTAATTTTAATTACAAGTAATAGCATGCCTTTTGAAAGGACCACAAACTCATTGAAATAATAAGAATTAATCCAAACATTCTAATACACAAGTGTCCCTTGAAAAGCATATGTAACACGACTGTTTAATAACCTATATGAATGGGAGCATTTAGAAATCGAATAACGTAGTTAAGTAAACTGAACCGATAAAATGCCTCTTGTGATTTACCACGAATTTAAGAAATGCACAAACTCGGCGTAGTTTTCGCGCCAGTTTCAATATAATTGAATTAAATTACCTTTATAACGCCAATGAACACTTTCACCATCACACTAAAACCATCACAGGAAACAATACAAATCATTTTAGTATCAAAAAGTTTAAATAACATTAAAAAAACGAATAATTAACCTACAACCGGACTATTTACAATTGCACAATGTCAAAAATCAAAATACTTATGAAGTTAGTAGTAATTCGTACAGTATTGCTAGTAAACGAAAAACTAAACATTACAACATGCAATTATAATTTATGAAATAAATATAAAAACTTCATTATTTGTATTAAAAAATGATTAAATAATTTTTAAAAAGAACCAACGTAATTTATCAACAATAATTATAATTTAGTTAACAAATAATGTTACACATGACGACCTTCACATGTACGATGTTCAGTCAAAACAATTCTGTGGTCAAAAGCTGGGCTTTTGGTTTAGTACTTTATTGCTATATATAGATATCTGTAGCTATACATTCGTAGTGCCAGAGTGTAGCATTTCACCCATCAGTGGGAAAGAGATAGCATGCGTTGCCAAAAGCCTCGTAAAAGCACACGAGAGAGAAGAAGGCAGATATATGTTTTGCGCGTACCGTCTTTTAAAAAATGCGTGGAGCTACGTTCAACGTGAGAGTTAAAATTATTGAATGAATTTATTAAATGCGTTGCGCAGCGCGGGCGGCGCTTCGGCTCGCGCTTCATTGAAGAGCCATGCCGCGACGGAACGCGGTAAATTCAAAAATGGTAGATGTTTCGTAATTACTGTTTTGTATTGAATGTAATGGTTTCGTTCAGAATTTAGTATATACGTATTGAGTAGGGCAAGCCGGGCTTTTGGGCTTGTATGGAAGTACCGCCACTATAATTTATCAGTCGGTTCCAATGAGAAACGTAAAATATTCGATCTTTATTGAAATCACCGGATATCCTCTAATTGCAAAAGTAATTATTTATGTAATTAAATTTCAACATTAAGACATATTGATAAACCATTAAAGTTTTGATTTAATTTTATTAATGTGCAATACATTTGTCTTTCAATAGAATTAATAAAACTAGTTAGCAAAAAATAATTGCTACGTTCGTACTCTCTATAACTAAACTTCTATTGTGATACTAAATTTAAATCCATTCATGTTATTCTATTAATTAACACATGAATTTAACAAATTAAATAATGTTAAAATGGCTACATTTATTATTTAATATGTAAAAGACTAACGATGGAATTATGTAAACATTTTTTTTTATTTGAATAGAAATGCGGGACTTTAATGTTATTTAGTTTTATAATATAGATTTTATAAGATGATTGAATTAATAAAATGCAAATTTAAAGACCTTTGTCAAAAGCCTGTTAAAAAATCGTTATTTTCTATACATATGATAAATTTGTAACCGATCGATGTCTGTAAATGGAAGATAAATGAGAGAAACTAATATGGGGGGGTGTATTAACGTAATAGAACGCAAAACAATGATTTTTAGAATTTTTGTCTGTTTGTCTATTTATCTGTGCGGTTGTGCGCGATGAAAAAATCGGCTTAACGGATTTCGATGAAATTTGGTACGGTGGTAGCTGACACCCTGTGTTAACACTTAAGCCAATTTTATATCCCGAAAAGTTTTGTATTGCCGTGGGATGAGGAAGGAATTCTGATATATTTGTTACTTTTTCATAGTCAAAGGGATATAACGGGACGGGACGGGACGGGACGAGATAGGATGGAAAATTCCAAATAAAGTTAATAACGCAGATGGAGTTTGCGGGCATAAGCTAGTCTGAAAAAAACTGTTACACCATTCACGTCGTAAAAGTATAAAAACATGCAATTGAAACATAGCTATAAAGAATGCTGTCATCGTAGTGTATTACGAGTTTTCCGGACAACATCGGCAAAACAAACATAACATGTCGGATAGTCGGCGCGGACAAAATAATTTTACATTCATTTTCTGCGAGCAATTCATGTACAAAATCATCGCGCGCCAACTGTTTCACAGAAAACGACGGAACGACACTCACATGCCCATATTATACCAACTTATTGGTTATTCTACAAATACTTGCTTTATTTCAAAATAAATTTATGTGTAGAAAGATCAACGGTTTTCATAAAAATAACTTGTTTTAATAAAATGCGTATAATTAAAATTAGGAAATCAATAAATATTAATTTATCGAATTATTTATTCATTAAACATCCGTTTAGCCGCCATTCATAATCTGAATCAAAGAATTAAATACGGATTCACATAATTTATGTGACTAAGTTCACATGTATCTAAAAATAAATGACTATAATATTTTGTCATAAAGGACAGAAATAAAACGTCTGCTACCAGAGCTCCGTTGACATGAATGTCATCTAACTTGTTAATTTCTTTCAAAAACTTGAGAGTAAGGCCGAAAATATGCAGATTATGAGTAGAGGGCAAATGTGCGTCAGCTATAAAGGTCATAGTTACGAATCGTCTGGAGGACAGTCGTTAAGTGTGTAATGCATTTAGCTGTAATCCAACGAGAACGCAGCGCGCCGCGTTACAGGAGAGAAGTAATGATCTCATTACAGGTACGGTTACAATTCCTGTTAGTCTGGATAAATTGTGTTATTTACGTTATAAATTCGGTGGATTAAATTTCGAGGTAGTAAATTATCTTTCTGTTTTGCTTACCAATAATATTTAAATTATATGCAGGTTTATTTTTATTTTTAATTATCGAAATAAACAACAACAACATTTACAACCGAGTCATTAAACCAATGTATTTTATATGACATCTAATAAGTGACATTGAACAGACGTCGCTATTGTGAGTGGCGGAATTGTTTTAGCTACATGTATCATTGCCACTTCCATTGCGATGACGCACACGTCTGATGTGGAATCATCAGTTTTTGCCAGGGGGAAAGCCCGCCTATTTACCGTCCACGTATCTAGACTATGAGTATGTGTCTAGACATTCGGTTCCAGGAGGTCGTGAGCGAACCGACCGCTTTCACATATTTATTCAGACACGCCGAAATTAGGCTCCCGACACAATCGACGATTACGTGACGTAATTTCGAATTAATAGTTGTCTGTGACTATTTTCATTGTATCGGGCAACGCAGGTCATACAACGTTCAGTCTAGCCTGTAGCCGCACTAATATATTTTCGGATTAATTGGGACGCATTTGCTAATTTCGTTGTTATAACACTTATCATTTTGATCACATGACTTACTAGTAAGTTATTTACGAGTATGCACAAAATAGTCTACTTATGAAACAAAGATAACAGATTTTTAATTGAGGCGATTTCCTGTTTTTTTTTTCAAAATTTTTATGTGGATTGCTTTAAATTTATGTTCATATACGCATATGCCGGAGGTAAATTTTATTTATATAGTTTGTGTTTTGCCTAAAATGCACCTGAGAGACGCCAAAACAACTACATATTTGTGATTGAATGTTTAAAAGGCAAATATATTGAAGCTCTAATCAAGTATCGTTACCACTCTTACAATAACAAAAACAGTTGAATTAGCAGTGTCAATTGCTAAAATCGTTTAACACACTATTAAAATATAGCTTTGCACGTTTAAATAACTTATTTACCAACGGTATTTGGTAATAATCGAGTTTGGAAAAACTGTTTTCTTTTTGTATTGCAATGAATGGCGAGACGAGCATGCCATTCGCCTGATGGTAAGCGATAAGACCGCTAACGGACAGAAGCAGAACCAAACAACACCATGAATTCCAAAGCAATGCTTGGCATTCCACTGCGTTTGCCATTCTGAGACAAAAGATGTTAAGTCTTATTATATCCAGTAGTTCATCTGGCTACAATGTCCAAACCGAAATACAACAGTGCATTTACACAGCGTTTTGCGCATATGCACAATTTAATGATACGTGTGAAGAACAAAAATGTATACAAGCGAAATAACTTCGCCTTTACATTAGTAATCGATAAAAAATACACCCGTATGTTTATTTATATTGTTATTGCAGCGGACTATCTACACGGGCCTGGCACATTTGAAGCGCAAACATGTTTGTGCAAAATGGCGCGATTCTTTTATTAAAAATAGTCTACTCTTTAAATTCGTTTTCAAAACAGCTTTTATCAAATGTTTATCAGAATGTAATAAGTATATATAGGCAATTAATTGTATTGGATATTTAAAATCTTTGTCTACATTTACAAATTACTAATTTTTGCTCATTGGTTCATGTATTTAAACTTGTTCTTGTGGGCTACATGTAGTTAAACTTGTTCTAAAGCCGCCAATTTACAACAAAATAGGATAACCACAAGACAAGGTAATACGATGCAAGCATTTGTAAGGTTGTATAGCTACAAAGCTGTATAGAGGCGTCGATCGGCAACATCGGCAGGTGGCCACGTCCGCAACTCTATTTATATCAGTCCCGGTACAAAGTTGCACTGGCTGGTCCACAAGAGGCTTATTTATTACGTGAGACGCAGCGGGCGCAGCGAGATGCGGTCGCGAGTCTAGTGAGACCGCAACTAATCTCACATTCTCCGGCTGCATCCAGCCTTTTTGTCCGTCTGCACTGCGCCGAGCTAATGCCACATCATTTCATTACACGCTGATGAACATTTTTTTAATGTGCCTTTTTATTTCCAATACTCACTTGAAGGCTTTCAAGCAAATATGTAGATACTTCCCTTTGGTAATAACAAAGAAAAATAAAAAAAAGTCGTGTTAATTTTAAAACATATTTAATAAAGGTAATATGTTGAATAAATATTTTTTTGGTATATCAAATCCAACTGTGGTAGACAAGAATAATTTCGCACCAAACGAGTGACTTCAGAAGCGAGCCTTCGAGAACATACTGCCGACTAGGTGTGTAATGTAATATTTATGCGATCGTTCACATCACACTCGTACATTTGACCGATAAACAACTGGGTACACACATTTAACCGATAGCTCAACATTCAAGTTCACCCGTAGTTTTTTTGAAAAAGTTTCAGGCAACTTAAGTTTGAAGTTGAAGTTCAAGCAATTATTTTTAATTTCTCAGCAACAATACCAGACTTTATTAAGTTATTCGTGAAGTTGAACCTTGATAAAAGATCTCAGACTGTCACGTCACGATTATTCATTTAAATTAAAATAAAACATATTCTTAATGTTAGCAACTAAAAATGCTGCACGAACATTGAACAACAAACAAATCCTTATGTCCACCGACGCATGCACATTATTATACAAGCTCGTATGTATTCGTATAACATAAATCTTATAAAACGATGGTGTATTTAATCATCACTACTAAAAAAACTTAAAATTATTGCCTACTGAGTTAAAATTATTGCACAAAGAAGATATTTGAACCTATGTCCACATGAAACGGTTACCAAGCGACGCAAACCACAGCCCAGCCAGGGGCGGGCTGGGAGCGGCGCACGGGGGAGGGTGCGGGGTACGGGGCAGGTGGAGGGGGGGAGTCGTCTAGACAGGCCGCAGACGCATGGAGGCTGCGCCGCGGCCGGCACTCACTCACACAGACGCGCGGTGCATCGCCCGATTTCACTAAAACTACACACATGCACCCGCTGCAGTCTCAGGCCTGACCTCTACCACTCACACCACAACGCAACATACACATATAAGTAACTCTTTCTAATGTTTATCTTTAAAACAAAACCATAAAGAAATTTAAAATAAATATCATGTCCAATTGTTTTCTTATAAAATCGAGAATTTTACGCGGTAGTAACAAACGGAAAATATGATAGATAGTCGGCTTACTTAAGTTTTCTGTAACATATTTGCAGTTCAATTATAATATTATTTTTTGGATTTGTGACAAAGTATCATTAAAACAAGTTGCAAGATATTTTTTGTTGACCGGCCAAGCTTATGCAAGATATAAGTAAATACTATGTTCGAAGGACTTTTGTTAAAATAAACGAATGCACATACGTATACAGCATACGCGTAAGTTGGTACATTGTATCGAGTTGCGAGGTCGAGCGATCGTCGGAGCCTGAGCAGGAAGTCCAGCGTTTTTTTTGTCGATCGGCCGCGGTCGCCAGTCGCCGGGCCGCGTGTCGGGTTGCAACTGCGACTGCACCCACTCCCACAGGGTGCACCACCACATGCACAAAAAATACCTCACTCGCCAGTTTCACAATAATATGCATAATGTCGCGCAATGACTTTCGAAATTCAAACAGCTACAATGGTTATGTAGAGAACTTGGATGCTACTAAGAAAGGCCACATCTAGATCCAAACAAGTGCAAATTAATTTCTATAAATGTAATAATATAAAACCCAGCATCTTCAACAAAATAACAGAAATATTTTATTACCACGTCACGATGCCGGCATAAATAGCACAAAGCCAGACACATCACTTTTAATTAGTACTCCATTTAGCAAATCTGACTCGACAAGATTAATGAATTCTATAAACGTTTTGTTCTTGCAATATCGACATTTTAAAAATCGTTTTGTTTTACATAATCATTGCTGAAAGGATATGTTTGAAGGTAGACCAGACTCCATCAAGACAATTTTCATACCAAGGTAAAAATCCGCGACCACAAATGTTCCTTTCGCAACGTTAATAGGATTGGGCGATACAGTGATGTGTATATATGCCAGAGAACAGACGTGGATGTGTTATTAGCACACATTTAATTTACATATACGTATGAAACATTATCGCAAACTGGAGAACAAAGCGGAACACCGGGTGCAAGGCGGACGATAACGGGGCGCGGCGGCAGCGGCGGCGGCGACGGCGCGCGGGATGCCGCGAGGTCGACGATCCACACGTAAACAGATAACTCCGATTGATTACACGACACTGCCCACTCTTCACCAACACTCGCTCCGTACACAAGATACGCCTCCAGTTCACAGAAGGCTGAACTTCCCTCTTGCTCCAAAAATAAACAATGCCCAACACGAACACACACTAGTGTGCCTTGCGCGTTATAATGAAAGTCGGACTTTTATTAATGGTGGCAGATGACTGTACTACTGTACTATCTAACTATAATAAATGACTGATAATTTTGGAGATACCATTCGAGTTAATGACCGCTTTATCCTACGTCCAACCAAGCGTTTGATAAAGTGTCAGTGCTCTGTAAACAATTTATATCAAAACACACTTGCACGACTGTATGTTATTTAATTTGACATTTCGTAGAAAATGATCAATAACAACTCTACAATGCTCCCTGTAGCTCTCCGGTCTTGTTTGTGTTCATTGTATTATACTGACACAAAAGTTATCGGCGATAAAAATGGTAATCGTAAAAATTAGATAAGAACTTTTTACAGGTACTTACAGTAGCTTAGGAATGTATTATTTTTTAAGTCAATAATTGGGTACAATATCTATTGGTATTATTGGTATATACCATAATATATTTTAATGCATCAATAAATGGGCCATACCAACTTGTATATACATATATGTACCTACCTTTTATAATTTATCAAAACTATTTAATTTAGGAGTATATGTGTTACCGGAAATGTATGAAATTTAGGAATTGTATACATTTCCTAGGAAATGTATACAATTCCGAAGCTATTTAGGAAATGTATAAAATATTCTTTCAATAATTATTTTATACATACATATCCTAGGAAATGTATACATTTCCTAGGCATTGTATACAATTCCAATATCGTATTAGGAAATGTATAAGAATAATGGTTTCTGTAATAAAACACGTTGTTCAAATGAGAGTAATATTTTTTATCACAGGTAACAATCATAGCGGTAAATTCTATAATACTCGTATCTTCATATTACCTATGTTACTAATTAAAAATAACCCTTCCGGTGTCCAAGAAGCTCATTTCGGGCTCCCTGTCAAGATTCATGTGACATTCTCCATTGTTCTCCAATGGTAGGTAGGTAGGTTAGGTTAGGTTAGGTTAGTTTATGTTAATTAATATCTTAAATACTTACATTTACTTACATTTCCGATTACTATTTAGGAAATGTATAGATTTCCTAGGAAATGTGTCTAATGTAATTTATTTTACACATTTCCGGGCGATTTTAGGAATTACATACATTTCCTAGGAATTGTATACAATGACGGATTACACACATTTCCGTTAACATATGCATTTGAAGTGGAATTAGAGAGGTTATTTAAACAAAGTGGTTTTACTTGCTGTGATTGATGTACATAAAAACAATGATTTATAAAACTTGTGACTACAGTTCATACGTACAGCCATTTACAGGCAGACATGCATGAAGCAGAGAATAACATTTTCAATTTTGTTTACACGTTTTTTAATAAACTCGAACGTAGCAGACATTTCGTCAAAATATTCCATTGAATACATTCAGCAATGTTCTTTTTGCTCTCACCCGTCACGTTGGCTCGATTGTTTTACTGTAACGGATTGCAGTCAGCACCGAGCTCCGCGCCCGACGCGAATGAACCCAAAGTTCCAATGAACTTCAGGTGCAAACTTACACACATGGGATCAGAATGCATGCGGTTTTCATAAGAATTTGTTCAACCACACGCCAAATATTTTTTGTTGGTTATTACACGTTCACTTCGCAAAATAAAAATACCTCTTATTTTGTTGTGGTTATAGAAATTATTTTTGTGTCGTATACATGTACATAAACGCGATAATGATGCATGCATATTGCATATATGTAAAATAATTGAATATTAACTCGCTTTCTTTATTAGTGAATCTTTCGGTACATATTTTGTGATATATTTTAAATTGACCGTAGAATTACAAAAAATTAAAACATAACCCAGAACTGAAATTAATGTAATATGAATTTGATTTGTCTCTATTAGTTCCTTTATTTGGCGATCAACGTTGAACTATCTAATGTTCGTTCAAACTTTTAATACAACTCAAATGAAAATTTAAAAAATGCTCCGTACACCACGCCAACTTTTTAAGTACTTATTTTCATAATTATTTTAATTTTATAATTAGAAATTTTCTCAATACTTGGTATGGGGATATACATTAGTCAGTATTGAATAATTAATCAGAAATTACTTTATACATTATACATGAATGCATTTTTTAAAAGTTAAATTAAGAGCGGCAGCTTACTTGAAGGCTATCTGTATTGCCAAAGTGGACCTCGTCACAGGTTTAAGCTCAGAGTACACTTTCTGACTCCTGGAACGAGGTATGTGCTCGTATTTGAATTTTTTTATCACTTAGTTTAACGCTGAAGAAAACATTGTGGAAGGACCTACATACCAGAAACTTAATGAGATTTTTAAAGGTGTGTGAAGTTAATATTACATTATTAGGAGGAAATGATCGTACTAATCATTTATAGTAAGTACAGTGCGATCAAACTGGACTAACTGGCGAGTCAGTTTTGCAGCTACCTCTCATAAGTCGACAAAATTGTGATGGCTAGTTCGAAACCGATGTATCGACTGATATCGAAACGAGACCCATTTGCATTGCAATATGGAATACAAAACGCCTCACGTTAGTTTCCTTGAGACACCCCTGTGCGAGCCGGCTTATGTATGCCCAATAGTGTCCATAAATCAACTCTACCACATAAAAAAGCATTTTGTAACTGAATTTATAATTCTATGTGCTACTGTCCATACTTAATTAAGGGGAATTATGAAGACAGATTTAGCAAAAGACCTTAACTAAGCAGACACAAGCTTAAAATCAGTGCAATGGACAGTACCCGTCCGATCTATCGATCAGAAAGTAGGGCGTAGTAACGGGCAGCATTACGACCGATGAGAAGCTCAAATAGGGCGATTGTCATCTGGACGAATAGGTACCGATATTCTGCTACCAACTTATATGTTCCTGGTATAGGTATACTAAATTCTGTGAGACAGTGGTACCAGTCGAGCTGATCCTTACGTTTTTTGTATAGTAGGCTTAAAGGACTACGATAAGGTTCTGCCACTCCTAAAATGTAGGAGTTACTTTCCTAATAATGGAACGTGTATCAGCTGGAACAGATCGGTGCAAGGAAGCAAATAAATTCACATAAAATATTGATATTTATATTATTCACATCCTTGGCATTTGAATAAGAATTGAGATTCCTATCTAAATATTATGTTTTAAATTACGACGAAAAAGATTTTGAAACCGCAATCGCTATTATTTGATGCAAGATATAAAGTTATATTGGCGTTTTTTATCATATCATAAAATTATTATAAATCATAACTATAAACCTATAAAAATAAAGTGCCACTTTTTAACTGTATCGGGAGACGGTGAAAACTTCTTATAATAAAGCCTCATTTACACGGGAAAAGTTTAAATGGAGATTAAATAAATTAGCTTTGGGTTTAAAAGCAGCAGTTCAGTATTTGTATTATAAATACTACTAAATGTCACCAACTAGGCTGTCATCATTTGAATAAATATACATAAATAATAATCATCTACAGCAAAGCGGATTGTAAAATAGCTGAGAGATATTATCCTCCGATAAAAAACATATACAACTGGAGAAGCCAGATGTTAGGTACCACGGGATTAACAATTACATAGGTCCTATAGTGTGAGCTGCTAAATTTTGTTCCAATAATAGTTTTTATAGCAAAAGCGCCGAAAAGTACGGAAATTCTTCCTAGATTTCACAAGAACCAGATAATATGTTGCACCAGTTGTTATTTTCATACTGTTCAACATTATTCTGCGTTCATCGGACCAATATGATGTGCGGTTTGTTCGTACGCGCAGTCAGGTGAAGAGCATTGGCATGCAGGCAATTTAACCAACTTAAAAGTAAATAGTTTGCTCTTAAAGTTGCCGTGTCCTGTAAGAAACTCTGATACACAGTGATCGATTTCTAGCCAAGTTTTTGCTAAGCGATCGCTGACGGACGGTAAGTATTGGTAAAAGTGACACCCCTTTGAGAAAATATCCCACCGGTTCTGCCATTTGTCAATTAACTCAGTGTAGGCAGCAAAATAGGGTTTAAATAATAGGCTTATCTTCAAAAAGTCGTGGGATATAATAAAGCTAGTGTCTATTGTTTTTCTAGTGTAACAACATATTGCGGCGCGCCGTTGCACCTCCAAGTCGACCGGAAGCACACCCGCGAGAACAGGCAAAGCCTCTGTACTAACGGTTCTATATGCCTTACACAAGAATATCAAGACTAGGCCATCACTCTGGAGCAATTTCCTTTGAGAGGCGCAAACAGTAGATCTATCGGCCCAAGCCGTAAAAAATACAAATAAGTTTAAAATTATTGATTTAATTAAGTCCACCGCGTAAGATAGCATCGCGACACCTTGTTGAATATGCAGATATCTTATAAATATTTATGAACGGCGGCTTCTTTATAATGTCATTGTTTATTATGATTATAACCGTTTTTGAGTTGACACTGGGCCAAACTTGCGAAGATCGTGCAAAAGACATCAACGCGTAGACGCACACATCGCGCAAGAGTGTTTTATGATTTTTCTTTATAAATATTTTAAATTATTATACAAATTAACATGTAGCCTGCATTTGTAATCGTTAAGTAGCTTTCTGATATATGCATATATATTTATAGATAGAATATGATTTTCAAATAATAAATATGAGTGAATTATCCGTTTATAAACGTAATATAATCAAAAACAAATATAAGGGTAATAAAATGATTGCGATGTAAAAATCAGCAAGGTAATTAAAACATAAAATGATGGTGGAATAATTAAACAACAGAACAAACGGTGTCGTGGTTCTGCTAGAAGAAAGCATACATTGTGAATAAAAAGACAATTTGTAAATTGCGAAATGTAATTGCAGACGCGCCGCCGGCACCGAGCGGCCAGTGCTGCAGTGCTAATGAAAATTTAAAGTAACCTATGTGAGCGGACACGCTTCGACATGCCAAGAGAGGACAGCGATTTGATCTAATAATAAATTCATGTAAATATTTGAATATTTATATTATGTCAGAACAAGTTTTTTGTTCATGTAGTTGTGTTAAATATTTTTCTTAATGCTTCTAAGATGATTGTATGGTTTTCACCAGGTTTTTTTTATTGCCTATGTCCGGCAAACGAGCAAACTGGTCGACTGATGGTAAGTGATCACTGCCGCCTATGGTCATCTACAACGTTTGGATCATAGATGAGTTGCTAGCCGAAGGGAGCGGGAAAGGAAAGGAATGGGAAGAGGAAAAGGGTATTGGGCATCTCACTCACCGAACGAAACACGACGATTTGCTGTGAGACAGTGGTACAACCCCGGACAAGCCTGCCCATTCATGCTGAGTCATGACTGACAACAGCGTGGCTCTACCACATATGAAGGTACATACCAGGTAATCTTCCGATGTGTAACGTACAATAGGAATCATAGAATATTTAGAACTTGGTTTTAAAGACGATGTAGATGGCGTCTGATTCACCAGAATTTTATTGTCATAGACCCATGACTGAATTGTAAGTCATGTCCTACTGAAATCAAATCTACAATAATGTAGCCCAACATTTCGGTGACACCGACTTTGTAGCTGTCCCTTACCCTCGGGGTCGTCATACACTTTAAGTAACAATGAGTTACATGGCGGGTATGATGATCGCTGGGAGTTGGTGACTTAAAGGAAGGCTGCAGCGGCGGAGGTGAGGCACGCGGCGCGGAGGCGTGGCGGCGTGGGGTGGCGGGCAAAGTGGCCACATGCTCCGGTGCATCGCGACCTCAGTGCAGTGACCCCGCCGCCCGCGCTCCGCACTCCGCACCTCACACCACCCACCCCTGCCCACCTAGTGCAGCGCAGCCTGTTTTGGACAGTATCACATGTCCACCAGCTATATATACACATATGTATCTCTATATATATCGTCGACGTACACTGTCGTCGGTAATTTTTATAAAACGAATAAGCGGGACTTTGCGAGAGAGCATTTTGATAGCGAAGTCTGCTCAAACTCGCTGAAAAGAATAACAAGTGTTGGTACTATAATATTTGTTGTAGAAAGTATTTAGCGATATGATTTCTGAGCATATTTCAAAATGACTAGTGCTATGGTACACCTACCCGGCTGGCCACAACACTGATGATGGAAAATCGCTCATAGTTTTGCATTGAAGTGTGGACGTTCCAGATTTAGTCTGTGCATATCCTGTTTTCAGCAGGCCGAAATAATTGTATCAAATGACTGAGAAATAACTCGAGAATATAATATTGCACTGCCTATGCCTACCATCAGACGTACTATAGTCACTGTGAATGATAGAAAAATATGATTCTTTATTATTATTATTACTAACTTAAATACTCCAAATAGATACAGGCCTTATATTATAGTCCAAAGTACTTGGGTGCAATTTGTACGTTGCAGTTAGCACCTCAAATATCACTTGTCTCGTATCGCAGTGGCTATTACAATAAATATCCTATCTTTATTTACTTCGATCGCCACTGTAGCTCTCCTGTGTCACATAAATATAATTATCTTATTGGCATGAACTTTGTATTAACAACAGACTTTTAATGTGAAGGCTACTTCGTATAATAAAGTTGACCGTCAATTCTTTATTATTTTTCATATTTTTATACTTCCCTGTTTAAACTTATACCTATGAAAGTATTTACGTTAATCAACATTAAGTTAAATCCTTTTCGTTTCAATTTTAAACATTTACATTGACATGAGGAAATAACTACATTACTCCTTATTGAAAGTACACGACAATTGAAATAGAATATTCATCAGCAACACATGGTTATATTTCTTCGATTGAAACATTTATACATGCATGATCGAAAGAGTATATACATGGGTTATACATACATCACGTTATAAAGGTGAAGAAAAACATCGTTAGGAAACCTGCACACCATAACGATTTGAAAGAATTTTTATGGTCGGTCAAACAGTAGTTCTATGGTCGCCATGATGGACCATATTATGGTCAAGTCGCTCGTACATCAAATTGTAGAGAAGTCTGGTGCCCTACAACGGGACGTGTATCGGCTGATACAGTCCAGTAGAGAACATTCATATATTGACAATGATAGATTTTACACCATCATGTAGTATAGCCACTATCAAAGCAGATACGAATATATTGCCACCAGCTATGAGATTTCCGCCACTCATTCAATCAGACGAGGCTATTTCTTCACCTCAGTTTTCCTCGGGTAAGCGCTACCCTCGCTAGAGACCCGTGGGTACTGTAGTTTGTAATAGCTAGAGCATTGCTATACACTCCTGAAACTAAAACTACTAAAATTCATAATAAGAACACCTAATCTCAATTCGGTTTTTAATTAGGTACAAAAAAAAAAACCAAAGGACAGATAGACTGATCCAAAAGGTAAACTAAACTCCTAAAACTAAAACATTAATCAGAACACCTAATCTCAATTCAGTTGTAATTAAGTACGAACAAAAAAAAAAACAAAAGAAAGGAAACACTAATTCAAAATATTAACACCTCAGGCATATCCTCTATCTAACTAATCCAAATTGATTATAATAAGCGAGATAATATTTTTTGAATGAATTGCATACATGACGTGTTGGTTATCAATTAACCCATGTCGTTTTATATCACAATTAATTTGAATGTTACGTGTTGTAATGTTTCCAAGCTTGTTATTCTGAGGTTACAGTAACATATAAATATTTTACATTCTTCGACCGTGATCAAAAATAAGATCAATACTTAATCAATCTAAAATAAGATCAAGATCAATATAATTTCACGCCTACATCTCGGAAAAGGTATGTCGATGGTACATTATTGCTATCCACACTTGGCCGAGCATATTCTTTTTATTAATATTATAGGCGGCAAACCTATCGCCGTGCTCGACACAAAATCCAGTCCCTGGCAACTCTTCTTTATGTTATAGGAGGCAATCGAGCATATGGTTCACCTGATGGTAATTAATTATCACCACCCATGGTCATCTGCAACACCATATAGCATAGAGATCCGTTGCCGGCTTTTAAAGTGGGAATACGTTCTTTTTTGATGGTCGCCAGGTTGTATCTATCCGGAAATGATGCTGTTGGCAAACTTAATGAGGATGATGAAAAGGTTGTCTGGAAGATATCGCCGACAGCGATAAGACCGCTAATTGTACTGTTAATATATGGTAAATGTTTTGTTGTGTAGTCATCTCTTTTTGATGTACAATAAAGTGTAATAATAATGATGAAGTAAGGGAGAAAAGTTGAAGACAACATATGCGCCAAATAAACTTCAATATGACGTACTTCGAATGACGTAAAAATTTGTTATTGGTGTAATATATGTTTCCCGAATAGCGATGACTGTACCCGCTGGCGAAAAAGCCAACACAATGAAACAAATTATATAGGTATGTAGTTATTTATTTTGGAACTCAAACCACGTAAGTAGGCGTGGCGTTTCGGTTTCAGCCAATGTGTATTTGTTTTCAAGCTGTCCAGCATAATTATTGTCAACCGACGAGAAATGGCCAAAGGATATTGACCCATAAACTTATGGATACTTTAGTTTGATTCCAATATTTACAACTTCCATCTGGGGTCAGGATTATGTATGTCACTGTAAGGTGTTTTTTTTTTATTATTTATTTTTTTCTTTATACATACCATAATTGTAGCCACTTTATCGGGCCAGTATATAGCAAAATGCACCAAACGCCATCCATCGGAAGGATCAACAAATACCTATGTATCACACAAATATTTGTCTCGGTACGCGAATCAAACTCGCAGCCTCTCATTTCTCAGATCTCAGAAATCATTTGATATCCCAGTTAGGCATTTTTTGATACATTTCTCGTAAGCTCCGTAGGTAGAAGGCAATTATTATTTCGCTCTTAGTTGAGTCATTACAGTTACATTTCCCAAAGGTCACATTTTCCTCATAGATAAAATATGTTTTTATTTGTTGTGGTATTATTTTGATTACAAACAACATAATATGGTTTTATCAGGTTACATGGTTGTATACTGCAAAAAAAAATCATTGTTTTGTTATACATTCTATTCTATATCAGCCCATATACGTCCCACTGCAGGGCACGGGCCTACTCTACAATCGAGAGATTGATTTGATTGAGAGTGGTTAGGCCATATAGTCCACCACGCTGGCCTAGTGCGGGTTGGCGGACTTACATACCGTATAAATTCTTTAAAATCGCTACGGTATGCAGGTTTCCTCACGATGTTTTCCTTCACCGTTAAAGTGCGTGGTGATTGACTATCAATACACACATAACTTCGAAAAGTCAGAGGTGTGCCCTGGGATTTGAACCCGCGACCACCGTGAACATGTAGGCAGCCGCGTCTGGTCCGTTACCAACAGGCCACCACGCACTTTGTTATACATACTTAAGCAAAACTAAGATAATCTGAATCTTTTTACAAAGAGTTTGTAACAGTGACAGTAATAATAATTAATTGTGCAAATAAATAAATTGTTTGGGAGGGATTTACAGAGAAAGAACGCATACCTACATACATTCTATTGTTGAGTCGAGAATCCTCACAAATCGTATTAATTTTAACAAATGATAACAATCACGCATAAAAATTTAACATGTTCATTAAAATGCTGCCTAAGCAATTTTCAGAAATTTTGGAATCTTATATTTCTGAAAGAATGTTTCGTATAAAACACGAAGATTCTTATTCAGAAATTAAGCGTATAGAAGCTGGAGTACCACAAGGAAGTGTACTAGGTCCGGTCCTGTACTTATTATACACCTGTGATATTCCTGAAATGGAAAACAACGCCATTGCAACTTTCGCAGACGATACAGCTATCATAGCTACAGGTTCGACTCACGAAGAAGCAGTGGATAAAGTCCAAACAGCTGTCAACATCATCTCCAACTGGACAGACAAATGGCGTCTCAAAATAAATGAAACAAAATCTGTTCATATTGATTTCACCAACAAAAGGCCAAAGTATGAGCCTGTGTTCATAAACGGTAAAACCATACCATATGAAAATACAGCCAAATACCTAGGCATGACGCTGGACGCAAAGCTTCGCTGGAAGGCACACGTCAAAAAGAAACGAGACGAGCTGGAAATTCGCTACAAAAAGATGTATTGGTTACTTGGCAAATACTCCTCGTTGTCAATACACAACAAAGTACTTTTGTACAAACAAGTCCTGATGCCAGTATGGACTTATGGTATACAGCTGTGGGGATGTACCAAACCAAGCAATATACTAATAATTCAGCGATTCCAGAACAAAGTACTGAGGGGTATAGCAAACGCCCCATGGTATGTAAGAAACGAAGATCTTCACAGGGACCTCAAAGTGGACTTCGTTAGAAATATAGTAAAAAAGTATGCCGAAGCTCATGAACATAGACTTCATCATCATGTGAATGTCGAGGCGATCCAGCTCCTCGACAACACGGACTTAGTGAGAAGACTAAAAAGGACAAAACCCTTCGAGTTAGTGATGAACAGTTAGTGCAATATAGTGCAGTGAGTGCTAGTGAAACAGAACACGCGAACATTGTGTCTTCCCCTTAATAGAGACAATAAGAAAAGTGTTATTGGACACATTCTTAGTCATAGTCTCTTTAGAAGTTTAGGTTAGATTTAAATAACTTATTAGTCATAAGGCTAGATTGTTATCCAAATGATGTATTCACGCCAGAGTACACCATAAAAAAAAAAAAAAAAAAAAAAAAATTAAAAAATTGCAGAATTTTGCCTTTAATTCCGACCATGAACTTGTAACCTAGGAATATACCTACATAAACTCACGCCGTTTTTCCAGAAGGAATAGGCAGAGGTGCTACCATGTCACCCACATTTCGCATTGTATCCCACGATGTGGTAGAGGGCGAGCCTATCGCCATATCAGGCACAAATTCCTGACTCGGGGGTGATATGAATAGAAAAAGAGGCAGAAACAATAAACATTAGTAATTAAATCCTAAGTGGGCCTATACATATTATATCTATACATATAATCAAAAGTAACTTATATTTTACTGGTGGTAAGTGTCTCATATGTGAGAGGCCGCCTGGATAGGTACCACCGCAATGTCCATTTCTCCCGCCAATCAGCAGTGTTTATGCACTGTTGTGTTCCGGTTTGAAGGACATTGTAACCAAAGTAACTATTGACCAAATTGAGACTTAACATCTTATGTCTCAGGATAGCGAGCGCAGTCGAGTACCAAGCATTGCTTTATAACTCATGGTGTTGTTTGGTTTTCTACTGTCCATGAGCGGGTATCGCTTACCATCAGGCGAATGGCATGCACCTCTCGCCATTCATCGCAATAAAAAAAATGAATGTTCTCATATCACGCCATTTTTAAAAAAAAGCGCGTGTTCGTTATCAAGAATATTTCCCGATCAAGGACTCAATATCTATGAAAAGTATGCGATATGAAAAATTGTACCTATTTATAAAATCGACCGTGATATGTCATGTTTTATAACCGACGTGGAACGTATGCAATTCAATGCACATTTTCCTCATCTTGAGAGACATCTCACAAAATGAGCCATATTTAAATATTTTTTATATTGACATAACGAATACCTTAGGTTATCTTCACTATACTCAGTTCTGACGTATCACTTACCATTCATCAATCTCTACACACATTGTCATTTATTCAAGGTACTTTCGACCTATACGTTGTTTTTTTTTATATTATAGGCAAACGAGCATACGGCTCACCTGATGGCAAGTGATCACCACCGCCCAAGAGGTAAATAAGAGTGAGAGTAGGAGTTAATGACCCACATTGGAAATCTCGTTCATCATCATTATCATCATCAGAAGTCCGTTGCAGTTAGTGGACTGCAGCAGTGGCTGGAGCGGCTGAAGGCCTCTCCCAAGGTACGCCACAGAGTCCGGTCTGCTGCTTTATGCATCCAGTCAAAATCTTATTGCCCAGAGGTTAACACAAAAACAAAACTTCACATGGGCTGTCTAAAAAACAGTAATACCATGATCAAGTCGGAAATGGGCTGACCTACAAGGGGAGAAGATGGGCAGTGGCCCCGCCATCATCCCTATCTTAAAAGTATTAAAAATAAAATATTAAAATTAGGTAACTATTTTAATTGTAAAAAAAAGTACCTAAATTTTGCAAAAACCTGACCAGCTTTTTATTGAAATAAGGAAACGGATTTTAATGAATAAAAAAAGATTTTTAAATCACTATTATTTAAAGAATTTCTCTACTTTTTCTCCACTCCTAAGCATATGCCATGTAAGCCCATGCAGCCGGCTTGTATTGTAATCTGTACTGATCACAGTGTATATTACTTATAAGTCAGGTAAAGGCTTGCAATAATACCGTCTGCCTGTTGCGGTTAGAATTTAGCGTTGAATCCCAACAAATAAATATGTCAATGTGTCATTAGTAGCATCCACAATTCCCGTTCTGATATATAAATAATAATAATAAAGCTGTATCCAAATTGGGCGTTCATTCCGTTCCTTGACAAATCAAAGATCATTTTCAAGCTGAAAAGTCAGAAAAAAATGCAGCGTCAGATTTGGAATTCGATCCCAGGACCCGACAATTCAGAACTGGTACTCGCTGCCACTAGAAAGATATGGTGATTGTAGTGTTAGAAAGTATTAATAAAAATTACATGCTGTATGTACTATGTATAGGATATACCAATACCCAAAGGAAGCATATTAATTTTAACTTAAATTAACAACACTCTTACGTAGCTCCTGGAGCTCATTTTAACATAATTTTGCGCTCGGCTTGTTTCAATACATTTCCATATACGTAATATAGACAAAATTCTAAATGATTCATTCACTGACTCATTATCGCCAAGCCCTAAATTACAACTATAAAAACAAATGATGAAAGACTTATTTGTAAATAATGAAAAGCTTTTTTAAATCCTAACATTGAATTAAATACATAAATAAATTCACCCAACAGCCACATATACTCGTACAATTCTGACGTCATCCTAAGATTGAGTCTTGTGTCGTGGGTATTGGAAACTACTGAGACATTTCGACCTCAGAAATACACAGACCTAAAACAAATACCTGTGGCTCAAGCAAATATTTGTCTAGGTGCGAGGATCAAACCCACAGCGTGGGCTTCACAGCCGGCGGTTAAACAACTGCGCTACGGAAGCTATCAAAAATTTAAAAACATTAGCCAATAAGTTTTTTTTTCTTACCGAAAAATGCTAGTCTCATTGGTAGACTATCAGACTTGATAGTCTAGCGATCTGATACCCCGGAATAGCTCGAGAGTACCTATCTGAAATACACCTTATTTTTTTCGTCTTTTATGCGTTGGCACAACATTCATTCCATTTGTTGTAACTTTTGCACTTATTGTATGAACTTGATTGACGTGGTTCCGTAAACGCACAGTAGGTGGTGAGATTCTAAAAAATGGTGGAGTTTACACTGAAAAAATATTTATATATAACGCGGTCTTCTGCACTTGTATACTCGGTTTCGGCTCAGCCGGCATAATTGTGTAGATGAGTGACAGAAGGTTATCTCTATATTTGTTTTTTAATGCTACTTCATTGCTATCACGTATATTTTATTCACTATGTCGCGCCAACATAGAGAAATGTAGATGCACTATGTCAAGACATATGTTAATGTGATTCAATGGTGTTACAAGCGAGGTGCTAAAGACGGGATGAAATGGCGAAGATTGATCAAGATATCAGACTTAGACACCAGCCACTAGGTACTAGCAGAAAGACAGACACTAGCTATCAATTACACATTACATACGAACATAAAATTACGCCTTTTTCCCAAAAGAAGTTGGCAGAGGTGCTATCAGGACACCCACGTTTCGCCTTGTGTGTTCCATCCCAAGATGTTTTAGGGGACGAATTACGTTTTAATTTCTCTAAACCAAAAACATCCCTATGCATACGTATAGAAATATAGTACATAAGAGGTTTACACATATTTATGGTCCGGACGACGGGGTAAAAAGAAGCTCTTAATAAAAGTAAATATCAAATCCAGGCAAAATGTCGCAGTAGCACTAATGGCATTGAATTTAAATAATACCAGATAAATTATACAGGAAATTTTAAAAAGATCCTAAATCCTAATTACATAATCTCATTTTAATTTTTTCTTCGTAGAAGTTCTATCGTAATCATTCCAAGAATTTGTGTCACACATGACACAGCTATTTTATACAGCCTTAAGCATTATTTTTATGTCACTAGATATAATTTAATCAATGATTTATAAATACCAGTAAATTTATGATCGCTGACTTGATAATTGACACGTCCGCTGGATGATTCCGCCTAAAACTAGATTTTTAGAGGAACAAGTTAATTGTGTTGCAACTATATAATTTATTCTTATTTAAAAAGCGATAAGTGGACTGCCCTTGACCACATGACACATAACGTAGGTCTCTCAATTATAATAGCGCCTGGAAAATCACTAGGGTTAATGGGTGTCAGTTTAGTTTCTTTGTAACATAAACTTAGCCGCTTCATATTATTAAATAAATTGTAGAAAAAATACTAATTAAGGTAGCAGTTTGCTACACTATAATTAATGAGCATCTGAACCAGATGATTTCTTTTTAATTGATAAAACATATCCTCTGTTAAAATATGGCACGAGCCTCCTCTACAATTGAGAAGGATTCAGGCCTTAATTCAACGCACAATTAATTCATTAGTACAAGTTAGCAGGCATTTCGTACGTTAGAATTTATTGAGAGACCTGTAAGTACTCACTGACACGGAAAGAAAATTTTGCAAGACATGTTTCACATGAACTACAGAATATGTCTACTAGGCCTATGTCCAGCAGTGGACTGCAACGGGCTGATGAAGATAATGACTCACATATTAACTATCTTTATAAATTAATTTTGAAAAAGCAGTCTGTTAGTTCCCGCACTATATTTCGGTTATCCATAAAGTAAGCGCTAACTTATTTATACCATATAATTTAGAAAAGGCAGAGGTAAGTACGTGAGACCCTGGATGCGCAGGTTACACTCAAACTATGCCGATTCTTCGCTAAGAAAAGAAGTGAGGATGAAGTTCCAAATTCAAAGATTATTATTTGTAAAACAAATAATTCTGACCACCACTACCACTACTACTACCTATGTGAGATACTTATATGACCTTATATATTTTAATAGTGATAGGTCTCTCAAATGTGAGAGGCCTGCTGCCTGGGCAGGTACCACTGCAATGTCTATTCCTCCCGCCAAAAGCAGTGTAAATGCACTGTGTTCTGGTTAGAAACAGAGTACCTACTGCGCTCTAAGATCCAAATACTGAATGCTTAAAGTCAGCTAGCCTAAAGTGGAACTGGGCTTTTCACATATGCCGCATGCCCATGGAACTGTGGTGAAATCTACAACACAATGGACACCATCTTAAACTCTGAAACGTCGCAGCATGCCCAAGAAAAGATGGCGAGATGAGTTGGACAGGTGGGAGAAAGACTGGCAAGATCGAGCCTTGAACCGGGACGAATGGAAGGAGGGTAGAGAGGCCTTTGCTCTACAGTGGGACAGTGGAGGCTGATGTATATATGTATATTTTCGCGTTTCGAGTTCAGTCTTGGTATGTCTAGTTTCGAACGACATAATTGTGTCAACAAGATAATATTATAGATAATGGCTCACTCTGTTTGGATTGCTATGCTCGTATCTTTAGGTTTGTTAATGTCACTCTATCGGGCAAACTTACAAATGATTTAAATTATCACCACACGCCTAGAAATTGAATTCCACCGCACACGCTATCCTGATACATAAGATGCTAAGTCTCAATATGTCCTGTAGTTACCCTAGCTATTTACACTGCTGTTTGGCGACTAAACTTACACAAGCTAAACTTAGATGCTTTAATATAATCCTTAAGTAATATCATTTAAAAGTGGTTATTTGTAAATACACAGTCAACTTTCATTTTTTGCAAACCTCTACTAATAAAGGTTGAAAATAAAACTAGTTTAAAATTACATCGAAAATAGGTTGTTTACTGTTAGTGACGAGGTTAAAAATAGCTCGCACCTGATTTGATCACAAGTAGTGCTTTTTTTAGTAAAATACACGGAATCGGCATAGCCAGTCGCCGTTGTTTATTTTGCGATAACGGCGAACATTACAAACCGGATTAAAATATTA
Source organism: Deilephila elpenor (assembly GCA_949752805.1). Classification (NCBI taxonomy): domain Eukaryota; kingdom Metazoa; phylum Arthropoda; class Insecta; order Lepidoptera; family Sphingidae; genus Deilephila; species Deilephila elpenor. Next base: position 6,124,022 of record OX457107.1, on the reverse strand, counting down.
TTGGAGATAAAAGTATGGCGTAGTTTGAAAGCCTTAACTGTGTTAACAGTCATAATAAATAAGTTTTTAATTCATGTTGTACGATGTTACAATTAGCAGCTTAAAAAACGATTTCACTTTCAGAAAACACTTGAAAACAATATACATTACTACTACATAAATAAACTCACGCTTTTCCCAGAAGGGGTAGGCAGAGGTGCAACCAGGATAGCAGGAACCAGGTCCTACGATATGATAGGAGGCGGACCTATCACCATATCGGGTACAAATTCCTGACTCCAGGCTTATAATAATTAATAGAAAAATCCAATATCACTTTGCCCGACCCGGGATTCGGACCCAAGACCTCAGCTTTGTTATCATGCTGAAGTACAACTACGACACCGAGGCAGTCGCAATACTACTAATATTTTACAATTATAGTTAACCTGATGGTAGATTTAGTGTCAGTTAGCCACCTGCGAGATATGGGTATTATCATTCTTCGATCAACACAATTACGCCGATTTGCACGAGACAAGAGGTACACGTGCTGAAAAAGAACATAATCGATAAAAAATTAAAGATAATAAATACATACCGCAAACTGTCAAATATACAACATACAGTCCAAAGATACTACTATTATTTCGTGGGTACCAGAATCTTGTACCAGAAACGTTGTATAGTTATGTACAAGATATGTATGTTTCACTCCAAGAGAAAGCTCTGAACCGTACATTTTACAAAATAGTGTTTATATTGGTATATTTAGTGTAGCTTATTACAATGACTTCTTCAGGTTTGTAAACCAACGTATTCGTTTTGTTTTCTCACAGGTTTTTCAGGCTCGAGATAATTTCTGACGTGCTAAAACCAGCTGCTAATGCCAAAGAGTACAAAACTGGAAACAGACCAGATGATATTGCCACTATTAGACAGAAGAACAAGATTAAATTAAATTTGACAGCCTCCGTGGCGCAGCTGATTAGACGTCGGCTGTGAAACAAGAGGCCGTGGATTCAATCCCCGCATCGAGAAAAAATAATTGTGATGCACTTTTGTGAGACCGAAAAGTCTCTCTTAGTAACTGATATTCACGACACAAGGCTCCATGGGGTTTTCCGTGTTCCACACACTCGATCACACACGAGTGTAGGGTCAGGACATGTACAGACTCACAAATCAGTAATTAACTCAAATATTTATAATAATCTATTAAAGAGAAGCTTATATTATTGTTATTATGCCTTATTATGGCTGACAGCCTCCGTAGCGCAGTTAGTTGGACGTCGACTGTGAAAAAATATTGTATGTAACTGGCATCGACCCTTGAAATAAACACACCTCAGTTCAACGCAGTGGTTGACGACATTTCATTTGACTATAGCTGTGTCCTGAGCTTTGAGGAAATTATTATTAGTGTTGTCTTATTATCCTGTTTCTATTTTCCTCTTGGCCCAGCCATAAAAATTGCTGTTGCAGCATTGCTTTTATTTCGCAAAAAATGTTTTGATACAGTCATCTATTACCATTTCCAACTGATGACTTTTGATCGTGATTAAAAAAACTTTAAAAGTCCATTAAAATGTTTTAAAGTCCTTATTATCTTCAGCTACAAAAGATTTACTGCCAACCATCCCTTGTAAGGATTACTGTAATAATATCAACGTAAATACCTATCTACGTACATTATTACACATTATATATTTCAAGTATTGGAAAGTATGCAGAAAAAAATGGAAACACATAAGTAATATCACTTGTATTATATTAATAAAATTATACGAGCAAATAAAACCATTTTATAATACCCTCATTGAGTTAAACCACATAATAATACACTTAATTCACTTTGATAATAAAATATAATATATTCTGCAACACTTCCTTGTCATAATGATAGACAAGCTTGCAGACATTTACTCAATTAAGAATTATGTTATTTGTGAAGTATTTAATAAAAGGTTGTAACTAAAGATTATTGTTGAGTCATAGGAACAAGTATTGTATATAATATGCTAGTGTAATAGCAATAGTATCACACTGTTTATACCTATCAATGATTATTCAGTAATCAAGAGATATACACACCAGCACTCAATTGTAGCGGTGTTATCCTTCAATGACATAACCATGCCATGTCACAAATCTGTGAAATAGTTAAGAATGACACGCTCCTGTGGCACGAAATATTTATACAGGTGGAGCTTCCCGACGTATGAGAGTTCAACGTAATGTCAAACACCTATCTATATCAGAAATAATTTTACATCTAAATATAAACCGTGCATAAGAATTCACAACACAGAGAGCGCGAGACAGTGAGATAGTGCGAGTCTCTGTTTCCTTGCCAATAGCTGCGAGTGCTGCGACATTGTATCTATTGACACGGGCCAGCAGCACGTTCGCCGCCGACTATTTTGAGTGTAGACGGATGGCGCACGTGTTGAGCGGCGGCGGCGGCCGCCGCGACGGCGATCGCCGCAGCTGCGGGCCTTGCCGGCCGCCTGCGAGAGCCCTCTCAATGAAAAAACAAAAGCTCTATAAAAGTGTATCAGTGGCCGCACCGGCGCCGGCGGTGAGATGCAGGTGGCCGCATCGTGGTATATCGCATCACCGCCCGCCCGCAATTTCGCGTAAAATTGGCAGCGTGTGGCGGGCGGGCGGCGGCAGCGGCGCGGAGCGTCGCTCCCGAAATAGTGTTCGGGCGCGGTCGTACGCCGTCGGGAGCGGCGCCCCAGTCGCCGTGTGGACGCGCGCGCGCACCCGCGTCGCTTCGCCAGCGGTCCCCGCGCCGGACGAGTACCCGGGTGACGGAGCTCGCTTGCCGGTGCACGAGTGGACGGTGCGCGTATTTCGGTCGCGAGAGGGCCCCGGGCCGCGTCGGGCGCGCTGCCCGCGCGCTGGCCGCCGTGCTCTGGTGGTGGTGCGTGGCGCTGCTGCGGCTGGTCGCGCTCTGCGCGCCTCCCCCCGGCCCGTCCGGCGTCGGCGCGCCGCCGCTGCCCTCCGTCCGCGCCGCGGAAGATGCGCCGTCGGCGGCCGCTTGCGCGAGCGCGCCTTCCAACACCACCGAGTCGACGCCGCCGCCGCCACCGTCTGCGGCGCCCGACACGCCCGCACACACCGGTCAGTACACCTGCCGCGGCATGTCCATGTCGCCGCCGACACTCCACTATTTCTCCGAACTGACTGCAACACTAATAATGGTCACGATGGCTACACTTGGAACATCGGTCTGATGGTTTAATTCATCTCTCACTCGATGAACCAATCCGAATTTTGAGAGAGCACGTGGTACGTTACGGAGCTCACGCGCATATCAGAAAATAACTACTACAACTACAAGCCATTTTCACCTGGCACTTTATTATATTAGCTCTGAACATTTCATATTATAGCACTTGTTACTATTTACAACAAAAAACTATTGAGTTATTCCGCTAAATAGCTTATGATAACGTACAGCACGGTAGTTAACCGCCACTATGACTTATTAAATCAATACAACAAATATTACTATTGAACCCGGAGTAACTATCCTTTATGTGTTCAATATATTAGGAATATATTATCGGGTCGTTCAACTCGTTTTAAATATATAAAAATAAACGAACTAAAACTTAACACATAAGGAGACCGAGCAATATCAAAACAAATGGTTAGTGTGCTAGCTCTGTGCACTGAGTAAACAGAAGACTAATATTCCAAGTCATAATGATGCAGAAGCTAATTACGTAGAGCGCTTAACTCATAAACAAAAAGGAACACAAACACACGTTCGACGACACATTGTCATGTAAGTGTGTTGCGAGCGGAGAGTTACTTGTGTGTTCCCGATAACTCACATGATAACGTTATTATCAATTAGCAGAAAATAAACAATGTTGTTTATAACTTGCACTACCACTTGTACTTTACATACATATAGGTATGTTAGTGTATACGAGTATGTTTGATTTCTTGACATTTACCTTTGATCAGAGGTAGTCGGAGACAAAATAATAATAAGATAAGACTGGTATTATTACTATAATATAACAAATATATAAAACGCTAATACCAAAGAAGTAGCATTGCTTTGTAATTCAAGGTGTTGTTTGGTTTTGCTTCTATCCACGAGCGGTCGTATCGCTTACTATCATTTCATCGCTTACCATTCATTGCAATAAAAAAAAGTAGAGATGAATTTCATTTTTATCATTCACTTATTCTTTCATTACACATGCAATAGGTAGATGGTTGCGGTATGCCCTCGTCTAGTCACTCTGATTACACTGCGCGTTGTTGAAGATGATGGCCTTGCTCTTAACACTGATCATGCGTCTAAGTTTTATAATTGTGCTAACATTCGTTGACCTAATATGTTCCTTGTTATAATCAATTGTATATACCAATATATGCACATAATAAACTTTTATATACTTTGACAACTGGCGTCGTCCACCAACTATGAAATTGAGGATTTGTAATTATCTATTCAGCTGTTGAATCAGTGACCAAGTTTTATTTTTATTTTCTTATTAATTATCCATTTAGGTTTTTTAAATAATGTTTGTGATTTAATTATGTAATGCATTGAACCATGCTGGCACAAATTGCCTATTGTAATATCGTAAACAAATCCTTTTTTTATAATATTTAGGAAATAAGCAAGTGGTGCTGATTTTACAATGCGTGGTCATAGCGTGTATAGGAAGAAGATTTAATTATGATTAACACAATAACAAATAAATAAATAAAAATTCTGATATATCCAAACCACACGGTTTTGACAAAAATATATCACCCCTCATGATTGCAAAACTGAACATTAAGAATAACAAATACATATTATGTTTATTAATATTACCTATACAAATACTTTTCTTCTTTTCTTTTTATTATAATATTTTTGATGGCATGATTCTATAAACGGTCCAAAACAGTTAAAATATGTAACAGTTCTTTAAAAAACACTAAGTGTGTATCCGTTAATAAAACATGTACAATTTGTTCTAAATCGACATCACTTAGTTCACCTCTATTGTTGACATCAGTAATTCTAAATCCCCATATACTAAAATCTCCATATCTATTATTAAACACGCTAAAATATTCCCACCATCCAAATACTAGGTGTTGCGAGTACGAGTATAGGTCACCTGTTCGTAGTAATTAAATAACATTAAAAACTGCGTTCGCTGTCTGCAAATGTAGACTAAAGCAATGGTGGGCACGGCTCGGCGCCGCCGGGACGCACCGCGCACCTACGTATGTATGTAGGTCATCAGGTCGAAGGTTCCGCAGATCGCAGTCATCCCTCACCCCTCGCTAAGCTCCTGCCTCCCCATTCCCAGTACCTCTTGCAAAATTTGCACGCACTGCGCAACCGCCACACCTTTATATACAACTAGCACAAGCATGTACACCATTTACTCAGCATATACTCGACGAGACGACGCACAATCCAATTATAATTCTAGAAATCATACATACGTATCGAGCAGTCAGGTCACAAGTTGACCACGCACCGATAACACGCTCAGCATATTCGCCAATTATATAGTAATGCATATTGTTGAATGGTTCAATTTGCTAATTAGGTCGCTCACTAATAAGACTATGTCTGAGGTCAAGTAAACGATAAGCTATCAATTCAAATAAAGTTCATATTTAGGCACACTCATCCGCATGTCCACACAATTTTCTGTATGCCTGATCACATAACAATGTACCTAGTTATAGTGTTAAAGTGAGTAGTCATTTTTAGTTCAATACTTGAACGTTTTCATTGAAGATGATTATACGAGTATAGCCATAAGTAAAGTTAATATCTGCTAAATAACAACGATTCCCAGTATATTGCAGATTAATATGATTTTCATCCTGTTAATTTACTTACCATAAACAATAAAGGAATTGTAATGTAATTTATTCACCGTAGCCTAATTTTATTAGTAAATTAAATAAGTTATTTTACTGTATTGACAAAGTTACCTGTAAGTTTTCTAAAAGACAAATATAGCTTCTTAGCAAATCACAAACAAACCAAAAACCTAATATTATTCTAATATGGGTATTAACGGATGTCTAGGGACTAAACATATTTTAAAAATTAATTAAATTTTCAAGAGAACATCTTTACAATTCGATTTATTATTATGCACTTTGATAAACTATTTCAAGTACACAGGTAGACTAGGTCGTTTATTTTTAAATACCAGCACCAAACGCATAACTGGCGAAAAAGATTGCGTATAAACAGGCCGTGGTTAAGGTTACCACTTCGAGATATAAACTGACATTCAATTCTACTTGTTTCTAGTCTTAAAGAGACCAAAAAACCGCTCATTGGTAATATACAGTACTCAACTTGTATCCTCCTGTTAAGGTTCGTCAGGTGACATGTGTGACCATTGGGTATACTTAATGGCGCAAACGTTACCGCAGCCAATATATTTTGAAAGTGTATCTAAAACCATCTAAAGAAATATATAGAATAGCAGGTAGTATATCTCATTTTTTTTCATGTTATTGCGTTTTTGATTATACCGGGTATATCAAGACTGCAACCGAAACGAAGCCAGGTGGTAGTTTTAGTGGTTACAAGCACAACGCAACTAAAAATTTCGCAAAAAAATAACGACAGATTTTTTTGCAATTTTTTAAATATCCTCGTGTTTGGGTGATATTTATATCCAGTTTTTGCGAAAAAAGGAATTTGAACCCTTACGTACAATTGTTTCTTTAAAATAAAAAGGTGTACATTATTATTTTAGGAAATCTATGTATTTATCAACCGAATACGACGATAACTAAAAAAAAACAAAAAAAAATATGATTATTTTTGAGAAATTTTTAGTTTCATTGTGTCTGAAGTCACTAATACTACCTCCTGGCTTCGTTTTCGGTCGCAGTCTTGATATAAGTACTCTGTATATATTTATCTTTTATTCTTTATTCTTTCTTTTATTCTTTGTGATGATTTTAGGCCTATATCGAAGAGATTCTAGAAGATTCCTTGGCATGAAGTCCGCCCATGTACAATTTGTATATGAAGTTTTATAAAGAAAAATAATTTAAAAAATGGCCTAGCAATAGGAATATGGCCGGATAAACACTTACATCATAAACTTTGTAATTTAGTACAACAATTAGCAAATAACTCAATCATAAGCAACATAGCAACTGTCATGGTTTAAATAAAATCTACGCAGTCGTGTAGTTAATTCATTCGCAAAAAATGTGACACTATTATTGTAATGGTATTACCGTTAGTCCACAGTTAGTGTGGCAATGTTTATATGCGTATGCGTAATAGTATGCATTAAATGTTAACACTTTGCTTCTGTACGCAATACGCACTTACGGATGTTTATGGACTTACATGATGTGTGTACATGCGTACCTGCGTACGTGTTAGAATATATTTTTATAACTGTAGAGTGCTGTATCCACCCATAATAGCCCACTATATAGCATAGGATTATTCTAAAATCGAGAGATTGATTGAGAGGGCTTAGGCCATTGTACACCACGCGAACTTAGACGAGTAGGTGGACTACACATACCATATAAATTATCATTTTTATTATTCACTACAAATGTGGATATTTATTAAAATCTTTTGAAATTAAATGACGTAGGTTTATTTATCACAAAGGCTATTAAAAGGCAAACGTTATATTCTGTGAAAAAAATCATAAATCAATTTTTAACAGCTACACTATATCCATTATGAATAGACTAGCTATATTTTTCGTTTATTTTATTCGAGTTTATAGAAATGTCATGTAAATAATTCTGCATTTTTATTTCTTTATAAAACCCCGTAAGGTTTTAATTTCTTAAATCTGAATTCGGCCCTTTAGTAAACCAGTTTTTTGATGGTGGCTATATGTGTATATTAATGAAGGTTTTATAATAATTGTAATAATTTTAATGAGAATAACATATGTTTATGGCGTAGTAACACCACTTACAATATAAAACAGTTAAATACGGGCTTATACGTGTCTATCGTATAAATAGGTACCTATACTCGAAATCCCAGATTATGCCGATTTCTAAATTATTTACATCTCATACATACATAAACTTACGCCTTTATCCCAAAAGGGGTAGGCACAGGCGCCACCAGGACATCCATATTTCGCCTTGTATGTTCCGTCCCATGATGTGACAGGGTGCGAGCCTATCGCCATATCGGGTACAAATTCCTGACTCCGGGCTGATAATGAATAGAAAAACCCAATATCACTTTGCACGACGCGGGCTTTAAACCCGAGACCTCATCTTTGTAGTGGTACCGTAGTTTAACTACGCCACCGAGGCAGTTACATCTTATTATTTAATATTAACCAGTGTATACCTAGATATTCAGCCTTCGTGGCGCAGTTGGTTAGACGCCGCCTGTGAAGCAAGAGGCCGCGGATTCGATCCCCACACAGAAACAAATGTTTATGTGATCCATAGGTATTTTAGTCGGGTCTGGGTGTTTGTGAGACTGGAAAGTCTCTCGCAGTTTCTACCCACGACACAAGACTCGATCTCTTAGTGTGGGTCAGGACTATGTATGTGACTGTAGTGTGTTTATACAGTACTAGTCAACTAACTAGTATCCGTAAACTAGTTAGTCGACACCGTAGTAAGACTAGTCGCATCGTGCACAAATTTTAATTCTCGTATAATTTCCATCGTCTTAAAATAAGCCTTTCTCATTCCTGGATAACAACCTTGAGTCTTTACTGTTCCGTATGCAAAATCATCAAATTATAATAATATATATCACATACTACTTCGCTTAAAATCGGTAGGTACCTGTGATCCGTTGATCGGCAATTAAGACTAAAATAAAATACTACCTTAATGAAACCTCACTCGAATAAACTATTAATAAACTATTATTTCCAATTATTGTTATAATAATATGTGCCATGATGGCACCTTCTACGCTGTTACTACTGAAAATTATGTACATTTATTTTTAACTAGTAATACGAGTACATTGTTTACTACAATGTCGATTAAGGGAATATTTTTTCTGGTTCAAGAATATTTGTATCACCATCATCATGTTTCAGGAAACCGCACTAGTGTTACTAGTGCTGGATTAAGCCCTTGCATATCCGGCTTTAAGCAAGCCAGCATAACTTTGTCGACCGGAAGAAATGGATTGGAATTGTCTATAATATTGTACGGCATAATATACCGTCAGATGCATTTTAGTCTTTCACTCAAGTAGACAAAAAATATTAAATACGCAGATTTTATGCCTTTAGTTTGCAGTGATTTATCTATTAATAAGTTTCCTTCATTTATTGTAGTGTACAATAAAGTATGTAAATAAAAGTGATGTAGTATAAATCGATATTTCAAGTGGTTGTCGATATCCAAGATACAGGTACAGCAAATTTCTGAAATCTCGATTGCTTAGGATACTGATATACTTTAGAATGATCTTAAGCTACTGACTTTTATCCTATCATTTAAATGATATGACGAGATAAAGTAGATATCGTATCTTTACGTTAATGCCATATCTTTACCAAAAACAGAATCAATTTGTGTAAAAGTATACTACACTTTGAGCTTATAACTGAACACATAGGCGGTCTAATATTCTGTAAGAAAGTTTTTAATCAAAAATAGGGCTTTGTATAGGCTCATACATTTAATATATACGTGTAAGAGCATAAAAATATAAATCTTTAAACCGCGACCATCGCATAGAAACATAAACATAAATAAATACACCCAACAGTCACTTACATAGTTCCGACCCCACACTAAGATCGACTCTCGTGTCGCGGGTATTAGAAACTACGACAGACTTCGGTCTCACAAACATCCAGAACCGAAACAAATACCTGTGGTTCACACAAATATTAGGCTCGGTGGGGAGATCGATACCGCAGATATGTTATTGTAGATGATGTAGAGATTGTATAGTTAAGTATTTACTAAGTGGTAGAGCCAAGTTCTACTCGTTGCAACAATAAGTGCAATAATTGGTTACAATAGTATAATAGTCGGCTCAGCCGGAGTGGTACCACGGTCTCACAGTAAACCGACGTGAAGAAGCAACCCTGCTGTCCGCCTCAGTCTTAGGTTCAGCCCTTATAAATCTGGAATCGAGCAGACGGGAGTATTAATGAGCATTGGTGAGATATGGCCAATTCTTAACTAAAAAAACTTAAATAAAAAAATAAATATAATTAATTTGACTTCAAAATGACAATTAAAAAACGAGAGTAGTAAAATTTATCTTTCAAAATTCTCTCTCTCACGCTCTCTCTTCAGCCACAGAAAGTCCACTGCTGAACATAAGCCTCCCCCGTGGATTTCCACATAGACCTGTTGGAAGCAGCCTGCATCCAGCGACTTCCTCACCGATTTATATGAAATAGAAAAGCTGTTGGTTTTCTGTGGTTCCGCCCCAGTCGAGCTGCCCTATTGACGTTGTAATTTTAAAAACCTATAGCTTGGCTTTACCAGGTTCCTGAACACCGTAGTTGATAAGGAAAATCACTATGTACACATTATTTTACACAAACGTGTCTTACAGCAACATTTTTTTATAACCGCCATTTCAATAATAACAAATCCAAACATACATGTGATGTAACAAGAACAAATATTAAAAGCGTTTGGAATTATAGGTATTCTACCTGTCTCGGTTGCGAGCTACACGGCCACTGTCTAGCCTGAATTATAGAACTGCATGCATAATTTGACCAGATGGTACGTTGCGTTGGCTGCATATAGTTTGGTGTGTGTCGCGACATCCAAACTTAATATTTATTGTCGCTGATAGTGTATTTATTTTTATTATAATCGGCTTTACCTTGTCATGTCTTTTATACGCCATGTATGTATTCAAATTAGTGAGCTACTTGTACAATTTACTTTGTATATTTGTCTAAACCTTCAATATCACAGCATATGAAATTGATAGAATCACGATTATTAACTGTTAGCTTCGCCCATTAAAGCACAATATTGTATTGCATTTTAAGAAATTCACGTCTGTAAAATTCCATACATTCATTATATATGATCAAGACTGAATAACCTATATCTGTAGCAAATATCCGATTTATGTATATACAAACAATGATCCTACACATTACACAATAATAAAATCAGAAAAAAAAGAAGAAATGTTGAAACAAGTGATAGGTAATATATTAGAACAAAATATACAGGATTCTCGTATTTCTGATCGTATTAGCACCTCTTAACGTTATAATTATATGAGTACATATAATGAGTGTTTTTATAGTGAGCATGAGTAACGCAATTTATTGTGTTAAATAAGTGACTTAAAATTATCATGTCGCAAAAATTGCACACGAGTTTAATGAGTGTTGCGCTTCATGTGCTTCGCGTGTAACCTGTTTTCGCGTATTTAGTGAGATGTTCATTTTTTTTACTTCAAATTAATTATATATTTTTCTCACACAAACGTTAATGCCATTTCTTATATTTACTGCGCATGACACTTAACCTAACGTCAACACAATATGAAATAAAAGATATACATTACCATTTCCCGGAACAAACCCCTCCGAAATTCGGAAACCTAATATAATTAGCCGTTTCGAAATATCGAAAAAGTTGACCGACTCCTGAAGGGGAAGGATATATTCTAAGAATCAAGGATTGAGGCAAGTTGCGTGAACGGTACTGGGAACTCTGTCGATCCCAGCGAGTAGAATGGGTGCGAAGGTGTGGGGCGGGGAGAGGTTTGTTATGGCGGCGGCAGGAAGCGCCCGGTGGCACGACTGGCACGTGTAAGAGCGGCCTTGAGACGACAGGTCGTCGAACGCGACGCGCCGCCGCCGCCAGACGCAGCCGCCTGTCGCCCTCTGGCCAACCGCTTGCCATAGCCTTTGTAACATCGCCAGTCGACTCCTGCCACCTTATTAACCATTAGCGATGCTACCCGCCTTACTGCCCCGCGTAGCTTTATCTGCCGTCGCGCCGGCCCACCGTGCGTGCTCCTATTGAATTTTCAACCTGAATATAGAATCGAGTAAAGGTCAACTTCGCTGTACTATTACATTACCATTTGTTTATACAGTGAATTATGCATTCTGAATATTATTTGAATGGCGAATACCTTTTCGCGTCAGGTTTTAAAATTGTATAGTTTCGGTGCATGTATGTCAGAAGTTAAAAAACATGACCCCGCTCGAGAGATGGACTGCCGCGACAATGCATATATACTAAATGACGTCATCATTCTGCAAGCTAAATTCTCTACGTACGATTATTCAAACTTAAGCGAACAGATTTCTCCTTGACCGTTCAATAACATAGCATCATATTTAGAGACTAATGTGGTAAGTGGATTATAATTGATAATAATATAATAGAGTGAGCAGGATGCGCGGTAGGCATTAGTGAGTAAGTAGGTGGTAGGTGGCAGAGAGTGTGCGTGGCCGCGGCGCGGCGTGCGCGTACCGGTGCTGGAGCAACGCGCAGCGTCAACTTCTTGTTATCAGTGCGATAAAGGAGCGCGGGGCGAGGGAGGGCGCGACCGCGGGGGACAGGGGCGAGGGAGGAAGTGGGTCGCGGGGCCGTCGCCCGAGCCCGGCCTCTGCCGACGACCTACGACCGCTTCTACCCCTCAGCGAGCTATTCCGCATTAAAACTGTATAGACGATAAACGTTCCTAAGCCAAATTACCTAGGGGAGCTTAGTTTGCATTGAATCATGTTTCAGACATTTATTAAAACCTTATATAATACACGGCAGATGAGATCTGGAAATGTAAAACAAAATGTTGGCGTAGTGAACTATCGATTGGCCGTCCGCCCGCCGCGCCGCAGAAAACTACACGTGTAAGACACCAGTTTAAAAAAAAGCATTCAAATGGTCTACATTTTACGATATAATTCTTTTGCCACCTAAATATGCCTCATTCGCTTCGAACGTTTAATTTGGATTTATGTTGATAATGTGTAAATCTGAGAGTGTAACACAGATGCCAAATAGTCACAGTGTTACATTATAATATACATGACAATGGAACAATAATAGAATGTATAACTAGAGTGTTGAACTCTTGTGTTAGTGCTCACACAAATAATCGTGCTCGTGATACATTTAATATTTAAAATTGCAAATACAAATGAGACAAGGGATGTATTTATTATAATTATTTATTAAACATACGAAAATAAATTCAATTGATTTGTGAAGTAAACGGGCAATAGAAACGTTTTTCCCAAAGTAACGAAACTTAAGTATACACATACTATTTAAACAATACCAGAGCAATACACTCTACTAAGATGTAATCAATCATCTCGTCTATAAAAATATCAAATACCTTGACATTGGCAAAATCTGCGATTCCACGGGGGAGCCATTTATCATTTAAAGAAGAAGAAGAAGAAGAAGATGTAAGAAAATCGTCTTCTTTAAATAGGCTTTTCTTACTTATTTTTCTACCGTTATGATTTGAGCATGTAAGAATTTGTTTATTAAACATTTTTATGGAACTCGGAGACAAAACACATAATAAGCAAAGTTAATATAATTTGGGTCTTTGTAGATAAGATAGACATAAGATGACATACCTTCTATTTTCATTATAGGTACCTATAGGTCATATGCAACTTGTCGGCAATCAACGGCGTTATAAGACCGACACCCGAGTTAGATTCAAATTTTCTGGACCCCATATTTTCTCGAATACGTTTGGGATTTACATTTTTTTGGTTCTCTGTTTAATATCTTATTATATATCTTACATATTATGCAAAATACGAATGTCCAAACGCATTCACATTTAGATATTTATTAAATATAATTGGTTATTTGTGAAACGTCTTTTTATAGCAAACATCAGTATTATATTGATGGTAATAATTATTAAGTATTTAGATTGCATAATCAACTTAATTTAACAAATCAGGGGGCTGCCGCTCCGTGTACCCGCCAAGATGAGCCAAGCGAAGCGCAAGGGCGCCTTTTCTCGAAACGCTTTGTCGTTTTTTTACGCTCTACATGAGATCTGATAACTTTTTGACAGTGCAAGTCATAATATGGTCTCTTTTTGGCAAAATTTTACATGAATTTGTTTTTGGTGTGATACTTCATTACTCGAAATTAATTAAGTAATTAAATGAATGCCGAATCGTGGATATACAAAAAATATTAGTATTACATCTTAGGAAGGAAATAGGCTCAGCAAAGGCTGGGATTGGTAGAACCAAGGATATATAGAGACGTGAGCGTATGTATTCACGTATGAAATAATCATATTATGTATTCCGAATGAGCAATTATTTCCTACGCGGATTTAATGCACAGACATAGCCGCGGGTAATGGGCAGTACGGTAAAGTGTGTTGTATGAGGTATCGTAGTGTTAAGTGAGTCACGTACAATGTGCAGTGGTATGGTATGTGTGGAGTGTAGTCGGTGGCAGCGGCTTACAGCACACACGTACGATATTGATGATCGAATGAAAAGTGTTGTAGTGGCGGCGTTTGTGGACAGTGTGACGTTCGCGAGTGGTCTGCACCGCCGCGTCGCACACGCCCGAAATAACCCGCGAAACACGACGAAAACAATCCACTCCGCGCTTGCGCCCTCACACGCAAGCAAAAATCACAGGGAAATATGCGCGGGCCTCACTCCCTGTGCACACACTCACTGCTCTCACATCTGCGACGGACTCGCCACCATGAGCGAACAATTACACATGAAACTAATCAGCTGTAATCATCAATAACAATAACGAAAATATCGAGTCGTTAGTAATCACATTGCATAAACGAAATCGGACAACAAATCTATTTTCTTTGGGAGAGCGACGCCGCACGGTCGAGTCGCCCATTCATGCTGCAGTCAAGCCTGACTACAGCGTGGCTCTACCAATAATGCGATTTAATCTGATAATGGCATTCTAATAACTACAACAATTCCTTATCAAGGTTGCGACAAACGGGTAAAAGAATTATAACTTCAAAATAACATACGTAAAGCTGTTAGATATACTGCTTAAGTCATGACGAATCTTAATGATGAAAATGTAATGTTCAGCCAGAAGTCGTCAGTGACTAACATTGTAGTACAAGTGAAGCACATGTCCTGTAAGTGAGAGTCGACGTCGGCAGCGGCTACAACCCTACACGCGGTGCTCGTCGCTACGGCCCGCCATCCACCTGCGCTACGCTGCGGCGCCCGCCCGCGCCCTCCGCCCGCGCCCTGCGCTCCCTCGCCCCCTCCCGCGCCCCAGCCCACGCCCGCCGCGCCTCGGCCGCGCCACCGCCACGCTACCGCCGCGCCGCGCCGCGTCTAACCGCACCTCGTCCGCGCCGCGAGCCGCACATAGCGCCCTTCTCTGCGTTCAAACAAAATCGATACTGCATCGTGTCCCACCTGGACCCGCTCTCCTTGTAAAACAATCCACACGCCTCATGCACATTCTTTCAACGGTTATGCAACACGCGGAAAATATAACAAACATTAAATACAGAACAATATACATTTTATTTTGTCCAATGCTTTGCTATCAATAATAAATACCTACGGATGTAATATATCGCAGATTACATAATGGTAATTTGACCGGCAAATGGCTGCGGTATAATTAATTCAACTGTCACTGAGTTATTTTATTTAACGCTTAACCTTCCACGCGGACATTTTATAACAATGTTGCTTTACCCTAAGTATGTTTTGTTGAAGGGACGGGATAGAAATAACCGGTTATTTATTGCCGAGACCAAACTGCGGCATGTCTGCAGCTCACAAGGATACTAAACAGATTTTGAGAGATACCGAAATCCATTAATATCCATGAATATTAGAATTTCTACTTAATAATATTAATGTTGTCAATGGCAATGTATAACAGTAAGTGTAAACAATTTTAAAAATACAATTTTGTAAAAGTTAATTTGTCTGATATAATAATAATAATAAATACACCCAACAGTCACATACATAGTCCTGACCCCACACTAAGATCGAGTCTTGTGTCGTGGGTATCAGAAACTACGAGAGACTTTTCGGTCTCACAAACACCCAGACCCGAAACAAATACCTGTGGATCACACAAATATTTGTTTCGGTGCGGGGATCGAACCCGCGGCCTCTCGTTTCACAGGCCGGCGTCTAACCAACTGCGCCACGGATATTCATTCTACAAGTGCCTTTAATAAAAAAAAATACGAAATTCTCAGAAAATCCGCTTACAGTAAAACAATTTAACTTGAAATAGTTTCATTAGGTACATAATATACCTGTAAAACTAATGCACGTTCTTGAAACTTAACAATGTACGTAACATTACGACACACGTCATTCATCTGTAATGCATTGACGAGGCTCAATGACACCGCAGGCCGCGGCACACCACCGCATAGACAATGGCGATTGTATTGTCACCTCAGCGCTCGCCACTTGACGCGACGACGGCGATGACACGCGCCTAGCTTCATGTTATTTATTTATAGCTGCCGTGCTGCACATGAGTCCGACGTTGACAAACAACTTGCATTAGCACCAGCGGACAAACACCGCACCATTATAAAGGAACACAACAATTACTGCCCGGCACCCGCTGACATCCTCCCGTCGACCTTCAAGTCGCTGTCATTCGCAATGTCGAAAATGACACCGACAACATGCCGGGCCTGTAAACTCTGCAATATAAACTACCTCTAATTTATTGAGCATTTATATTTTATAAACAATTAAGTGTGTGCATTGTGTAATGTGATTACTTATAGAGCAACAAAGTCGATCAAAATTGAATATGACATAGATAGAAGAAATCTAATTTAATATTTTTTTACGTGTAGAATATTTGCTACTAGATAATGTAAAGTACATTATCAAATACCAAAGTATAAAAATAGGGTAGTTTTACTTTCTTTAACATAGATATTTACGTGTATAAATTAACACCATCCTTTACGCATTGCCCTTGAAAATCTTTTATATGGGACATTTCGTGCGTAATACAATGTGTGTCGACCTTACACGTCAATGAAACATTAATGCATTAAATGTAGCAGTGAACAGCTAAATGAAATAATTGATCTTCAATTGAATTGAACTATTTGATTACCAAACCTGTTTTATCAAGAACAAGCATTTTAATAAAAATATAATTCGCAAAAATTATAATTGAAGATAAATTATAAAATTGCAAATAATAATTATTAAGTAAAATATTGTATTACCGAAAAAATAACACAGCAGCAAATGTTAGGTAACGCGACGCCTATATGTATAAATTAAGAATACCTAATATCATCGGAACTACAACTTTCACGCGCATTTTTAAATTTGCCAATATAGGCATAAATTCCAAAGAAATAGAATAAGATAAACAGTGCGTTTGCGGACCACGTCACTGAACCATTTCGAGGCCAGAGACCGAGATATAGCAAATGCTCGAACAAACAAAATCTTATAATATTCTTGATTTCGCGACCGCCAGGGTATCTAATTTCGCATTTAGTCCATTACTCGGAACTAAAGATTTACTTATCAGCGATACAAAAACGTCATTTTTTCCAAGTGCCATTACGTGTATTGTGCTATGGTATTTTTTGCACGGTGGATATAATAAAGTAGCCATTACTATTAATTAGAGTATGTGACAGCTCAAACGCGGCGTCGGAGCGGCCTACGCGCTCACCTTCCTAATTACGCTACGTCTAGACGTCCCGCCAGCTTCCTCCCACAACCTGCCGACTGCCACCCCTCACCAAACACTGCCTACAAACTTATACCGAACACGTCATTATCTCGCGCCGTGCTCCACGCGCCGTTCTCAATTTTTGCCATCGCATTTTTATCAAATACTCCAAGTCTATTACCTAACAAAGAAGTGACCTGGAACGACGGCACACTCAGATAACACTAATCTAATCAACAGACAATATTAACACTCCAATTCTCATCGACGGGCGTATATCGGTTTCCATACATCAAGAATCAAAGTAAGACGAGACCAGATAATAACATATTAAACTATATAAAGAAACGAAAGAAAATACACGTCATTGAAATATTTCTTTTACGTAAAAAAATAAAACGAAAACATGTTTTGATAATATTTTGATTATACTTATTTCTGTAAGACTTACATGAACATTCTTTCAATAACAATAGTTCTTTTGTTATTTAATTTGTACCGGAAATGATATGGCGTATAAAATGAAATAATAAAACTAATATAGTTACATCCAAGGTTATCTGTGAAACCTTATATAATTTCGCTATTTTTTCGTTGTAGGTATTTATCTAATATAGGTATATAGTTTAGCTACGTAGGATTTGATAAGAAAGTATTTGCGCGCTTTTATTCTAAATATGAACATAGTACATACTTATTTCTCTAAAATCAATCATATCTTTACGATAAGAATTTTAAAGATAAGGTATTTTAAAGATAAAAAAAATATAAAGTATTTTTTGGAAATGTTTGAATACATCACAAATTTAAGCCGACATTCGTCTCAAATACATCAATAAGTTTAGCAGACTCTGTCCCCACTCTACCCCGAGTATTCTAAAAATGTGGTGTTTATTTTGACGACTATACTCTGTACACAATTATACGTATTAAAACGAGACAAAGATACAACAGGAGCGGAGATATGGCGTATGTGTGGAAGCGTGATGGTGGTGGCGACGGACCGGCAAGGAGCGACACAGGTAAGCTTGTTCTCGGCTGGTAGTGAGCCGCGGCGGCCACGTGGCCAGGTACTGCCAGCTGGAGAAGTTATTTCGGTGATCGCCGGCAGGCCCCGGCAGACCGACACCAGACGACGCCGCCGCCCCCGCGCTCCTCTCCACCTCTATAAATAACCGCACTGTGCATTCTTGAGCGAACGATGTCGAATTTTTGTCGAGTACGCACGAGACCACATGCTGTTTGTTTTGGCCTAAGCCGCCAACGGCAACCGCTGACCGCCGACCACACTCGGCTTTGTTTCTATGAGATGCGCCACCGCCGCACCAGTGTCGCGCCGCAGTCTATCCCGCGCCCGCCACCAAATTCCACGCGAATACGCATAGCCATTGAACACACATTCAGCATAATATAAACCGAGGTATTGTTATTAATACCTCGGTTTATGTCCAACTATAATTATCAAGTCAATATTAAAATTGAATTAAAACGAAATTAAATTAATCACTCTGGAAATAAAATAATTTAAATATTAATATTCTAAAATATACTATATAGATAAATATAGATGACAAGCTTAAATTTAAAAAATGCCATACAAAAAGTGTCGAAACATACAAGCACAAACTGAATGTGTTGGATATTTAAAGGTAAAGCTACTAGCTACTGAGTTGAGACGCGTAAATATTTCCATATCTACTATTAAGTTATGAGAGCACGCGCTCGACTTCGGTCGTCCGACGAGAGAGATATTCTTATTAAGGTTGCTAAAATTAACCCAACCACGCAAACAAACTCTCTTGCAAAAATAGAATGGCACATAATGCACAAACTCCGTATCCGACGCTACTTACCTGATTCAAATTTACTTTTCGCACTAATAAAGCGAACATTACTCACAATGGCTCGACCTTCTTATAATACATTTAATATAGTTTTTCAATAATACAAATTTGATATTATAACATAACATGTACTTAACTTCTTCAAATGGGAGACTATTGTTAATTAATATTTGTAAAAATAATAACGGCTATCGAAAATAACTATTGAACCGAAAACATATTTAACAACAAGTAAATGAATGAAATTCGAAAATAAAGCGGTCAAAGGCTTAAGCACTATGCTACGTCAAATTGCCTACGGAAGCGCTACGGGACGCGCTACGACAAAAATGAGCTATGGCACATGCCTACCTGAAATTTGATATTTAGTAAAATTTAAAACGGATATCTTATCATTAAAACTTCAAATATATTTATATACTTACATTGAACATTGTCTTTTCCTTGACGTGTAAATATGTAGATAGCGACAAGCCCTAGTAATTTACAATAACCTTTACAAATCTTGACCTTTGTCTCATAAGTCCTTGAGCCCAGAAATACGACAATTATTGTGCACATAAGCACAACTTGATCTTTATATTCAGTAATAAGCATAACAATACCAACACAATGAATGGGTCTCCCAAATTCATCCTATTGTCACTTCAACCTACGAGAGTCATAACTAGGATTAGTCTATTGTGTAAAGATATTTAGAAGTGTTTCCTGGAATATTTTGGTACATAAAAGCTAGTAGCAGCTTCGGTGTAAACGCGCTCGGCCATGGGAGAGGAAGCAATGTAACGAGATGCCATGTGAACTTTCAGAGTGGTGGTGGGCGGGCGCATGCGTGGGCGCAGCAGTGTTGTTGTGCGCCGCGGGCGCGCTGGCCCGCCCGCACCTGCGTCGCAGAAACGCTACCGCCGCACCCGCCGCCGTCAATCCCGTGAGTCTTCCTTCTGACAACTTCTTCTCTCCCAACAGGACTAAACTATCTCAAATCATTTTCACGTGCCAAAATCCGTCTGTTTACCTCTAACTTAAAAACTCGGCCGAGCCTTAAAATTTTAAGTGCATTGGTTTTAGTCGACCGCGTTTACTTGCTTTGCACACAGACCACGTAAGCTAATTGCTAATTAAATGCAATTAATGGCATTCCATTTAACGATTCGCAGGTTTAAAACTTTGCTGTGTAAATATGGGGATTTTTTTACCATTCAAGTTTATTCTATTTACTAGACCCAAATTAAAAACTTTGGTTAACGTACATTCAAATCAAATAGGTACCCGTATTTAAATAATTCTAATATATCTCCTAATTTATGGAGGATGAAAGAAATTTGCCTGTTATATTTAAAAAACAGTTGCGAAACTTTCATTAACATTATATCTACGATAAAAATCATATCAAATGAACAACTTCCTTAATTCTGCACGTGGCTATTACGAGACAAAATTGTATGCCGTCGTAGAAACATTTTTTCATTAAAATACAACAAATCAATTGGTCAATCGCTTAATTATATTGTTAAAACTTTACACGTGTTACTCGCATGGTATTGATATTGGTGACCTCAATTACCGGAGGCATTTTTTGTACTTGAATATAATTGCCAAATTCACGCTAAATTTATCAACTCACACAATATCTACACCCAATTTAGTTGTAATTTACTTATATTAATTGCGTCACACTATTAAATACTGCGAACCTTAAAATGGCTAGAACGTTAATACCAAATTATTTAAATATTTATCTACACATATTAATACATACATGTTGATAAATGTTGACCTTAAGCTTTCTCAATGCAAGTAAAGGCAGTCATCATATAATATTATAATATGCTGATGGATTTACTCCAGCAAAATAAAAAGTTGTGACGCATTACTATTTACTTATGAGCCATATAGCAGTACCCATACTATCTATAAACTGTCATGTCACGTATGTACCAGACGAAATATTATAATCTTATCGCTATAGAATAAAAGCCAATTGATAACTTCATACATCACACAGAAATTTCCTTAAGCGCAGCCAGTTTATACCGAATATTTATATACACAGTCCATTTGATAAATTATTGTGTATACAATTTAATTGGTGACTATAGTTCTTTTAAAAATTCTAAAACTTATTCTGATATGGTTTGAACAAGCTTCTAGGTGCGTGTAAATGATAATGGTATTCGTTGTATAAATTACAAAACATTAATTTTTGTTTCCATCCTAAAAAAAACTAACAAATTTTCCCTATCAATTCAAGTTCTCAATCTCAGAATGGTATTTTGTTATCATTTGTCAAAAAAACACAACTTAATAATTAATATTTGTTGTTTTGCCGTTGTAAATGTTTTAGAACTTGAACTTATAATTATTCACAAATGTGTGTGGAATAATCAATGTAGTTCTGTATTTAGCTAGTTCAAGACCTATAGAGAGGGAAGTCTATGGCTAAGTCATTCATGCCAATTTTATGACTTGGGAGAAACAATGAATTACGGTGGAGTTATCTATACTCTACATAGGTAGAGTTTGATTTCACTCATTAAAATTTAACGTAATATTCGTAATTCTTTTCACACCTACGTTTTAAATATAGTAAGTATATGTATAAGCTTAAAAATAAATAATTTTGTGTTAGTAGATGCTATGGCACAGTTGTTATATTTTAAAATATACATTATAAATAAATAGTACAGTACTGATATAACTACACCAGCTATAATTATTAGAACCGAGTCATATTCACGTAAAAAATATTAATTTGTACAACTAGCCATTGCAAATAAGTAATCTATTATTAAGTATGTAATCATAATAGAAATCGTTTTTAAATAACACATTGCACGTGTCTGGACCAATGAAGCATGAGTGTAAATATTCATAAAGTAGTGAAAGCTCATCCTGCGTGTAAATGGCTATTGTAACACGTGTAATTATCGCATCGTTTATTACAAGTTAGGGTACGTATTAAATACACTTTAAAAATTAGATAAGTATAGTGTAATGACTATTGGTTACGTTCAACACTATGACTACAACTCGATCATTGAGCAATGCCAACCGTCTCGTCTCGCGAGCCGACAAACGCGTCATCGCTCACTATTACCATATTACAGTTATATGTGCGCATATATAACAACGACGGTAGCAGCAATCGAGCTTTATTTACGTGTGTGTCGGACCCATACGTACACACACGCTACGCTCACGATCACACTCACTGGCACCGGCTACATCGTATCATCGCACCTACCGATTGAGCACACAGAGTTAACTAGACAGATTGTTTGTATGTGTGTGAGTGAATACACACGTACTTTAAGTCTGTGTGCGACGATATCGGGGCAGCCGGTGCACCACCCGCCCGCCCGTTCTCCCCACTACGCGACTGCGAACACCGCGCCGCGTCCATCCGCGTCATTGAACAACAAGACTCGCTCGATGGCAGGCGTTTTCCTGCCAATATGAAAAAAAGAGTTAAGAAACTCCATCACAAAATACGCGATAGTGGAATTTATATGTTATCCTTATTTAAAAAATAATTTTATTTTTATAGTGTTAATGCATTAAATAACAAATTTTTATTTATTAGTGAATGATAGTTAATTATTGTAAATACGCTAATCTCTCTACGGTGTTCTGTGATTGTTTTGTTTAAAATATTTAAAGCTTCGTCGAGACAAAACGTAAACGTCAGTGACAGTGTGGTGTTATCATCAGAATGTTTGCTATTCCTGATCGATTTGTTTGTTAGTGACTCGATTACTGTGTCATCAAAATTGGATATAAGAACCTCACTAGCTGTCATCAATAGGTGAAAACCTACGAGGATTGTAAACGACACTGTTTCAAATAGTAAGTAGAGTAAACACTCGTAGTAAATGTTTAAATAATAACAATAAAAGTGAAAAGCAGCCCGCGAACACGTTAGACAATCTGTACACATTTTTGTAGGCACTACTAGGCGATGAAGTAGCCCGTAAAACAATAGGAAACGAATCTGGGATTTAAGAATGTTTGTAGTGGAGACGAGTGAGGCCCGAGGCGAGACGGCGGGAACGTGCCAAGTGATAAGAGGCGCGCCGATAGCGACGTCACACCCAGTCCCAGACGCTGTTTGTGTGAATTTAAATAAATTTTCATGACAGACAGTTCCGTAATCAGCTCTAGCCGTATCACAGTCGTGACATGCGAACTCGATAGTGTATGCACAACTTGTGAACATGCTCATCGCGCACCGTACGTACCTATACTGCTATATTTCATATTATCTCAATCTTAACCTCTCCTATTCTACATATTGTATCTATTTATAGCTGTGCATGTGTCCACAAAAAACTACATACCATTATAATCATTTATAAATAAATGCTCTTCTTGACATTTTACTGACAATTATGTATCTTGCTAATCTTGATACACATTATTGTTTTGCTCAGATAAAGCAATTTTGCACTAGGTGTTTTTAAAATATACATGAAATATCATTGCTCAAAGATATAAATTGTTGATTTGTTATCTGTACAATGCCCAATGGTCTGTGAATTGAAATGAAGCTGTTTGATTTTAACATTAATGTCAGGTAATAGTTTATTTTGGAAAATTGAAACAAAACACTGCAGTGCAATATTAACATTTCAAACAACTTCTACTGCATGTCTTTCACATTATAAAAAATATTATGTAATTAATGGTGATTATTTAAATTGAATACACTATAAAATATAAATATACAGTAAATACATTTTTACAGAAAGAGACTCTGTAAATAAGTTTTAGTATCTATTCTATGTAAATGCACAAATGAAGCAGAAATGCACATTGTACTACAAACATTCTGTAGAAACACTATATCTTGCTAGAAATCCACATATAAATACACTCAACAGTATGCTACACACACCAATGTCATATAACACGGTCTTATTGTGTAGATTACTGTTAATTTTCTTATTTAAAAATGAAATGTTGTATGCTATATATAAAGACTGACCAATAATTGAAAAAGGAATTAACCAATTTTAGTTCGCTGATTATTAAACATTAATTGGAATGAAACAGTTAAATAACATGATAGTGCAACATTTGTAAAAAAATATGTCAGTTGTAGACCTCGCTTAAAAGCATCCTTTATGATTCAATATAATTCTTCAATGTTATTATATACAAAGCAAAAAAATAGCAATAAAACTGAAAAGCTTTCTTTATATTGTAGTCACATTTATAACAAATATTATCATTTCTTTAATACATGTATTTTTTAAATCATTTGTTCTCAGCGGAATATTTTTAACACTATTCTTGTCAAGGGGAATTTTGTTGCAGGATGCAAAATAAATTTTATATTACTTGCTTATTCATTTTATTATAATAATAAGTGATGATGACATCCAGTCTTTTTTTTAACAGGCACACTGAAAAATTAAGTACTTTTGTTGTTAATCTTTAGAAAGCATGCAGTGGATGAAAACAGACTTTAAAATATTTTTTTATTTTTTTTAAATGATATTTGTATAAACTTTTCATATTAAAATATACCGTAAAATGATCATTCTGACTTTTTGATTTTTCATAATTCTGACCACAACATCAACATTTTATTTTGTCCCTAAAAGTAATAAGAAAATTTGATACTTTACTCACATTGCTTCTATATGAGGATAAATAAATTAACTAAAACCATATGCATCAAATGGGATTATGTAATAAATAAAAGGCTGCCAAAACACATCCTTACATATAAACAAAAATCATTATGATAATACAGTCAGATCTGCCCGCATACGTAAGGGGGTTTAAGTCAAAATATTCGATTACAATCAATAGTTATATTTCCGACATCCTTACGCGAATGCCATCTAGTGTAAAAAAAAGAAAACATAATATTACGGCCTCCTTTGAAATTTTTCATAAACAAACTCACAACGTTTTTAAAATTGTTTACATTATTAATAATTAAATAAAGCATAACGAAAGGTACCTCGCCTGGTTACTCCTAATACACATAGACTCTAAACCACGAGGTTCTGAATTCGATCCCAGGTTGAGCAATCAATTAACTGAATTTCTCCAACGCGTTGATATTAACGTGGCGGCCGGTTCTAAAATAGTCTAGCATATAATAATACATTGTTCAACAAACACACTTATTGTATAAACCTGTTTAATCAATAATAGTATTATTGAATTTAGCGATATTCAAAAATATTTCCCGTTTGGACTCGAATTACTCTCTCGTTCAGCAAAAGTCATTCATGCTTATTTTCAACAATTGATTATTATTAAAATACACGTTATACGATCAATAGCAAGTACAACAGTTAAACCTATCTACGTGTTTAAAATATTTTTTTCAGAAAATAATTTTACGTTACAAAATATGAACAATTTTAAATTCCGTCGTCAGACTCTTTAGGGCTTTATTGCATCATGTATGTTCCGTTTTAATCTGATGTTGGTAAAATTTAACGTTTTTTTTTTTTTTTTTTTTAAACTGGCACGGCATAGTGACTGCATTGCACCTGATGGTAAGTGCTAATGCCGTCCAGATAGCGTATCGAATGGTATCAGACGGTAGTCTCATACCATTCGACACAATCATGCCGGCCCGCTGAGATGCCTCTTCACGCTACGGCGGAAGGACCCAGGATTATAGGAAGGAGGGAACACGTGCGGTGGCAAACCGTTCCACAGCTTGACTGTACGGCAGAAAAAAGAATTAGAGAACCTTTTGGTTCGCGCCGAAATGGATTGAACAGTCAAGCTATGGCTCCGCAAGCCAGCACGCGTGGTTCTGTTAAGGAAAGGAGAGGAGGGGATTAAATTGAACAATTCCTCAGAGCATTCGCCATGATACAGACGGAAGAACACGCTTAGAGAGGCGACATCCCTCCGTAACTGTAGCGACTCTAAGTAGCTCGTAATGTCTGCATCATTCACAATGCGGATGGCCCGCCGCTGCAATCCATCCAAGGCATCGAGCAAGTACTGGGCGGATCCATCCCAGAGGTGCGAACAGTATTCCATACCCGGCCGAACCTGCGCTTTATACAAGCGGTAGAGTTGACTGGGCGCGAAAAACCGACGCACCTTGTTCAGGACCCCAACCCTGCGGGAAGTGGCAGATATTACGCCCTCGATGTGATTCCTTGGATTAAGATCACAACGGATATCCACACCAAGGATACTCAGGTCATTCCGCATTGAGAGGGGAATACCCTGAAGAATGGGGAGGGGAGAGAACGGGGATTTTTTGCACGTAGAGATATATTGGAACATGGAGGACATAGGCTACTTTTTATCCCAAAAAAAATGTAGTGCCCCCGTGGGGTAAGTCAGGAATTCAATTCTAATATACATATTTGGTACTTTTTCAAATTCGAATGGATGGCACGGGACAGGAGAGGACAGGATAGCATGCTTTTAGTCATGAGAATATAGACAGAATGGGATATAACGGGAAGGGACGGGAAGGTAGCAGCAATATAGTCGACGGCGGTCACATTGAGTTTAAACATAAAACAGCTAGTACGCGACGTATGTTGTTGATGTGGACTGGTCTCAAAAACTATCTATACCCGGGCGAAACCGAGCCCGACCGCTAGTAATAAATATTGGGTTAGGCCTTTATGTGGGCGTATTTATTATCAGACACCAACCAGCTCTAAGCCAGCATGAACTCTTAGGCTGGAACACCTCACAGGCAAAGATAGTACCTACCTGTTGCTTGCAAAGGGATGTACATTGTACATGTATATGATCGATATTATGTATCAATTCTAATCTATTTACCACTAGATGTGGAGATAAATATAATTAACAAGTCACATGCATAGTCCTGACCTCACAGTAAGATCGAATCTTGTGTTGTGGGCATTAGAAACTACGGGACTTTTCAGTGTCACCAACACTCAAACACGATACAACATCTGTGGATCACACAAAGCGATGCGGGGATCGAACCCGTTAGTCACAGTCGGCGTCTAACCTTTTACTGGTGGTAGATCTCATATGTGAGTGGCAGCCAGGTTAGGTTCCACCGCAATGTCTATTCCTTCCGCAAAACAGCAGTGTAAATGCACTGTTGTGTTTCGGTTTGAAGGACATTGTAGCCAGATAACTACTGGACATAATGAGGCATAACATCTTATGTCTCAGGATGGCGAGCGCAGTGGAATGCCAAGCATTGCTTTGTAATTCATGGTATTGTTTGTTTTTGCTACTGTCCATGAACGGACGTATCGCTTACCATCAGGCGAATGAAATGCTCGTCTTGCCATTCATCGCAAATTAAAAAATATACATGCTAGAACTGTGACACGCGTTAAGAAGCCTGGTTGATTTTCGCAGGCAATACTATTTATCAGTCTGCTTGATTAGATGAATATACTACTATCTGATCGGTCCTAAGTTTCATGTTCTATCTGGTTGTGAAATTGTTAATACTGTCCTCTTTACCCTCCAGATAACTTCGGGTTTATAATTTGAAGATGCAATATTCTCACATACGACTTGTTATAAAAGGTTTAAGCTGCGCCGTCTCTTCGTCAGCGGTTTATTAATTTTCTTTCGTCTTCAAATAATTGATACTAATATATTTCGATTATAACTCAGGACGGATATCTGAAACTTTTGAACAAGGCATCCTATAGATTCTGCGAAATAAAAATCGACTCATTTTCGTATTCCAAAAATTGAAATCTTAAAGCACAAGAATCGTGTTTCGATCTAGTGGGGTCACTCGAGCTAGACAGAAAAAAGTTGTGACAATGTTTTGTTTGATCAATGTACCTCACGAATTTATTACAAGATCCATTGTACCTCAACTATTCTTATGGAAATGACAATAAATCGCCTCATTCATCCAGCGGGGCTCGCGGTTTTATTACGCTCGGAATACATAAATCTAATACTAATCGTAACTTGTGCCAATGTAC
This sequence comes from Deilephila elpenor, assembly GCA_949752805.1. Classification (NCBI taxonomy): domain Eukaryota; kingdom Metazoa; phylum Arthropoda; class Insecta; order Lepidoptera; family Sphingidae; genus Deilephila; species Deilephila elpenor. The sequence goes on along the minus strand of OX457107.1, from coordinate 6,095,620 downwards.
CTCTAGATTTATGCATTAACTCCACGTAATCTCTAACAGAACAGGAGAAATTCAGCAAGAAATATTGACAGTCCAGCAGTGCTCTGTGTAATTTGAATACATACAGGCAAAAGAAGTATACCGTTTTTATGTATTACCAATGTGCCTGTGTATATACCTTTAAATGTTTATACCTATTAACTAGCTAGACCCGTAAATCTTTTAAAAGTTTTGTAGTTAGATTAAATTTACGATTTAGGTATATAATATACAAAATCGAATTTTACGTTAATAAAATGCGGACCATACTTTCGTCTTACTACAAAGCTACTTTTCATGAACTATTGAATTTTGACAAGTGCTTTATAAATGTATATAAATTTACGTGTATATACTGTGTTGACCACTACTTATTAAGAAAGCTCTGTTACTACGGCATCGTCATTTACGCCCGAATACTGGAACGACATTCAAATAATAAGTTGCTCTTAACAGCGCACGGCTCACTTACCCAGTACATTTAATCGGGATTAACGTAGTTAAGCGCAAGTTATATTTAAGTTGCGTTCCAGTATTTGGGCGTAATCTCGTAATGTCGTATTTGTATGGTCGTGTACAAAAAGTTTATTTGAGGCACGGTAGGATCAAAAGTCAAAATTGGGGTTCCATTATGGGTTGGCATTCATGATACAGTAGTGGTCAGACAGTTTTATTTGCAACACAACAATTAAAGTTAGCCGAAAAGACGAAAATCTCCATACACCTAATAATATTCTTAAATTAATTTCGGGTTGTTTAATAAAATTGTGAAGTGGTGGATGCATCCGTCTTGCGTTACCAAACGTGGCAAGCGTAAACTCGGTTGTCGAGCTAAATTGGGGAATACTAGATTTAGTAAGTTCTTCAGTGTTCTTAGGGAATGCTATAAAAAAAATGCAATGGGTTCATCAAATAGAGAAAATTTCATGTAAACTTAATAATACTTATGGTCCACTTAGACAATGAACAAAAAAAAAACATTAAATAGTAAGTAATATTATATTATAAGACTATCGAAAAACAAGCAAATTTAAAATAATAAATATTATTGCAATTGTTTTGTAAATAGAGATTAAGTACTTTGTATTGACTTGTCATAAGAGCTATTTAATTGCTTACATAACCAATAAACCAATTTCATTGACAGCCACCGTGGCGCAATTAGTTTGACGCCGGCTGTGAAACGAGAGGCCGCGGGTGCGATTCCCGCACCGTGACAAATGTTTGTGTGAACCACAGGTATTTGTTTTGGGTCTAGGTGTTTGTGAGACGGAAAAGTCTCTCGCAATTTCTGATACTCACGGCACAAGACTCGATCTTAGTGTGGGCCTAGTACTTAGGATTATATAGGGTACATCAGATGCATTGTCACTTCGTTTCTGAGTAACTTTCTTGCCCACATACTGTTTTGGCAGCGTAGATCGGTGATTTAATCTGCTATTAACATTAAGATATTATGTAAACAATATTCTAAGTGAGTAATCCAGTTGTTTAGAAATGTAGAGCTCGACAATAACATGCACACAACCAACTTTCGCAGTTACTATATCTGTATGGAATACAAAGATATAGTCAATAGAATGTGTGGCGTCTATTGAATAGACATACACGATTCAAGCGCATAATATACGTCCCCGTTTATAACACAAGTTGTAGAATTCATACTTGGTTAGTTAGTTAATAAATTTACATTCATTCATTTTACATAATTTTATATTCTACACCTGATATTTAATCCATTAATCTTATAACACTTAAAAGTTCTAACACTAAATGGCAATTTGAATGTCATTGGATAGCTATCATAAGAATATGTATATAGAGATAAAATAAAAGTACAGAACGTGGTCTTATCGCTCTAAGCCGGCTTTGCCAGACAACCTTTGTATGGAAATTAGAGAAGGATAAAGAGAAAATTTTACTTTAATCCACTATCCATCACATGTGGGTATATTTCACCTTGGTGCATCCGTGCCTAATATGTTGATTAAACTAGTACAATAGTCGGCAAACATAAGTTTCTTCGTAGCACGGTCGAGTACCGCCCAGATTCAATGAGCTTAGAAACTTAAACAAAGTTTATGTATCAAAATTTTAACCAAAGAGCAAAGGCTTATGGAAGTAACTCATATATCGAATCATATACTGCAGGACATGTGCATTTTCAAGATTATACTATTGACTATTGAACGTAATTAATTAAGATTTTCTCAAACCTAGTGGTCTATTAATTAGCCCAAACTCACTCACAGATGGCCACACAGATGTGAGCATAGCTGCGTAGCTACTATTGGTTTCACAGTTCACACCTCCATTATTAAGTCCTCTTATGTCTGTTCAAGCGTGTCAATTTTCCTCAGAGGTTCAAAGTCATGGTCAGTCTAATATAAGAAATTTTAAGCCATGCAAAAGTTTCCGACGTGGCACGACGACGCTTTAGGTAAAAAAAAACTTTAATTAAAACTGTAAACAATTTTATAACATGAAAAAAATAGCAAGTTTCAGTTCTTGTATTATGGTGTAACTTTTTTACATACTGGCAACAAAGTGAAATAATGAAGTAATGTAATATATATTTGGACTCGTATAGATAGATTTAGTGGCGTAATTATCCTACAGCAAAAAGGGTCATTGGCGCTCAGGGTGGCGCCCGGTAATTTATTTACCAAAGTCTGAACAGCATAATAAATATCTAACAGCGTCGTCATTCACGAATTTGTCCATTGAACTTTTGTGCTTGACATATAAATACAATAAATAGTTCAATATTTAACATCCCACGCCCCGACTTTCTCTTTTTTTCTCTTCCTTTAATTTCGAACGATAATATTATGGGTGGTAATCGTTTTAAATTACGCCACTGCATATTATGTTTGTTTCCTCGAATGAATGGAAATAATACGGCACGTTTCGCACTCTTTACCACTACATGAAAAAGAATGAAATCTTGAATACCCAGATTCAATATGAACTTTACTCTTAATATAGAGAACTTTAAAAAAAATTTACCTCATTCTTAATATTTTTCAGAGAAAACCGCAAAATAGACATTAAAAAACAAACAAATACATATTCACATATAAATAATGTACAAAAACTTTTGAATGTTAGTGGTTACGAATATAAAAGTAATTAATAATGTTTTTATATACCATTACGACCTTAAACCTCGTATTACTGATATTAGACTATAACTGAATAATATTCGTTGTCATCTTCGTTATAGTTAGTGTACCTACACTGTATAGGGAATAGAATAGGTAAATATTGATGCGGTGTTGAGGGTAAAGATGACCACATAAGTGAGAGCAGTGTGTTGTGACTTGCAGATGCTCTCGGTACAAGTGCCGGGGTGCGCGGGCATGGAGCGGCTGGGCGCGCCGGGGGGGCCGCGCCTGCGGCACGATCACAGACACCACCATTCCACATTGTAAGTACATTTATTTATTAATACGTATGTATCCATAAACCGAGTCAAAAAAAAAACTATTATATTATTTTGAAAAACTACTCGTATTTTGCATGCGCATTTTTAATTTGAGCGGGGCTAAAACTTTGCACACCAATATGGCATGACAATTTAAAAAAATATATATTTAAAATGTATTTAATATAGATCAAATAGATCCATTGCAAAAATTGGACTGAACTAAAATTACCACATTGGTGGAGACACTTAATTCTACAATACGCACGAGTCGGTTCGACCAGAGTGGATAAAGTCTAAGTCTAAGTCTCAGATAAAGTACGTGAAGTAACATCTTAGCTGAGGCGTGTTATTAATTAAATGAGACTGCCAGAAACCCTATAGCTGGTGGCATGATTTACGCACATTTACTCGTATATCCGCACGAATAAATCCTAGTTTTCCTTACACTAAGGCAAACTCGTCACTATAACTCACGGAAATGTGTCACCTTTAGCGTTTAATCAGTGTATATCCGGTCTCGATCAGGCCGGAAGCATTGTGTCGGTCGGCTAAAGATAACCATCTCAAACTTATCATTATATGTATCGTGAACATTTACCTTGAACACACATACCAATTTCTGTAAGTTAAAAGTATCACCGTCGAGTGCTTAAGCTTAGCTTTGCCACTAGCAATGTGATACAATCCTTATTACATATTTTTAAAGAAATTAAGTCTATTGATAACATTTCAAGCCCTCATTTTATGGATTATGTACAACGAATATTAAACAATTTAATTGAAGTATTGAAGTTAATGTCATATTCATTAATAAACTGTTCTTATTTGATAACAAGTTTACCCCTTAATGTTCCTTATACAAATCAAATAGAGAATTATTAAACTATCAACAATAGAAATGTTACCGCAATTACTAGGTTGATTTCTCATATAACTAATAACCCAGTGAACAGATTGTAATTAATAATTGCACCTGCCCGGCCCGGTCTTAATGGTATAATTTGCGTGTTCCAGGGAATGGGAAAAGCAGCAGACGCTGCAGGCGATGGTGGGCCGGCTCCAAGAGATGGTGGAGCAGGAGACGCGCGCGCGCTCCGCCGCCGCCGCCGAGCGCCTCGGCCTGCCGCCCAGCATACAGCTGCCCGACGGCGAGTACGGCCAGGACGCGCACCTACAGCTACGAGTCCCTTATCAGGTACGCACAGCGGCACAGCCACTGTGCCGCTTAATTTAACACATTTTCATTCATAACTGCGGCCGCCACCACCCCATTTAATCATCTAACTATAAAATGTTTTCAGTGATTACAATGATTGTAAAATGACACGGTGTGATTTCAGCAAGCCGAGCTGACGAGAAGCAGCTTCCAGCCTCCTCCGAACAAGTGCGTGAGCGACGTGCCCGAGTGGGCGGGCGCGGCGGAGGCGCCGGCGGCGCGGCGCGGCGGCAAGAAGGACGGGCTGCTGCAGAAGGCGACGCGGTGGTGGGTGCGCATGGGGGCGCGCGGCGCGCCGGCGCTGCTGCCGGGCTCGGCGGCGCCGGCGCCGGCCGTGGTGATGGTGCCGCGCCGCGCCGCGCCGCCCGCGCCGCCCGACGCGTGACGTCGCGCGCGCGCCGCACACCACGCTTACATTCCATTGTCGGGCCGGTCGCGCGCGCCGCCCGGAGTATTATAGACTTGGTATTTATTTATTCGCCGCGCCCGCGTTCCTCGCGCCGTCTTTGAGTTCGCGAAGACTGAGACTGAGAGAGTGGGGGAGCCGCGCCGGGCGCGAGGGGTCGCCGGGAGCCGGACTCGCGCAGTGTGCGGTTTCGCGTTCGAGTGACCCGTTGTAAAGTTTGATTTCTGTCCGGCAGCTATGAATCTGTGTTTAAACAACTTTTATATTTGCTTATGGTCGTATGTAAAGTCATATCAGTGCGGTGAATGCGAGGATTGTCGATGTTCGACGCATAGTAACTGTTTTATTGTAAATATTGTCTCTAATTGAATGCTAGGGTCGTTTTCGATTGAGTGTTTGCTACATTCCATATTTATGTTGAAACGTTGTCGATGTACCTCGCCGCCCGCCCCGCGCCTCGCCCCCTGCGCCACAGTCGCCGGTCGCTCAGCTCCACACGAGTACGCAACGCGTCGCGTCGTCATTATCAACGTAATGCACGATTACCGACTAGTGACTGATGTTTAAAACGCAGAGTAATCGAAATCTCATTAGGAAATAGACATTGAATAAATGATAAAAGAAATGTTTTATTTAGTTTTAAATTAGCTATTTATTATTTATACTGTAAGGCCGGTAGTTCATATCCTGCATAACCTTATGATTCTAGGTCGAGTATGATAGCAATATTATGCAGAATGTGAATGCCACAAACAAAACCATTAATTTTTTATGATTATTGATTAGCTTTGTCGACCATGATTCTTTGAATTCACGTGAAAAGATTTATTTAAAACGTGTTTTGTCTTCTAGTCCCGTTATTTTCGACTGACACGACGCAAAGACAATAACACAGTATACCTGATCCACAGAGTAACTGTGACTAACACCAAGTGGAGCCCTCTTGTTAATTTTAATATAAATATTTGGACAGTTTACGGTGAACTTTTGTATTTCACTCGACTGAAAAATTTTAAACTATTGACTGCAATTACGGGTGTTAAGCGTAGTGCTGTAATTACATTAATATGGTCTGCCAATATCGACTGCTACTTACCAAGTGTATTGATCGGTGTGTAGTCTGGCGAGGCAACGTCACCGCTCGCGCGCGTGCCCACTCATACATTATACCAATGTGATAGCTTAATGTGTAAACGGACTCCAACCGAGTCTGCGCTCTGTAAAATTATTATTAAATTGTAAATCTTATGCGAAACATGTCTGTATAATTATATTTACACTGTGTAGAAGTAAATCAGCAAACTATTTAACACACTATTGCTGTTAACTACAATTAAATGTATAGAAATAATAATGCAGAACTAAATTAAATATACAACTTTAAGATTATAATAAAACAATTTACAATTCAAATAATTGTATACAATGGAATTCAATACTTACTAAGATATGTGTGTGCAATGACAGGTACTTATTTTGTATTCATACTTGCCTTAAAATACGTGTAACTTGTGTCTTTCATGTCAGACATGTTTGAAACGGTAATATTTATAGTCTCTTTATTTGTGCGGATAACAACAAAAATATGTAACACGTTCACTGTTGATAACGCACTTATTACATGTTCACGAGTTGTACTTGTATTACAACTTATAATTTGACAAGAAAGCGAGCCAAATGCCGTTGCCATTTGATTTAATATGCAATTTGTCTACTTTTTTTTTTACAAAATTATTTTGTTTATTACAGTATCGATTTATTATTATGTAGCATTCGACTGGAAGACGAATGTAATTGCTCCATTACTGGTGTGTTAAATTAATGATGTCAATGTTTAATTAATATTATAATATGTGTTACAAAATATTCCGAATGTTTGTAATAATGTAATGACGTCACATGTTTGTCTCTCAAACGAGCTAATATCAAATGCAGAAATGAAAATGTTCACTTGTACGATTCTGCATTTCGTTTGTTTAAGTAAAATTAATTTAACTTCACCACATGATGATATATTGATGTACATCATTATGGACATGTCTGATTTAGTACCTTAATAAAAAATAGTCATTTAAATTTCAAAAAATAGTAGTAAAGCTGTTCTTGTACAAATAGTGATAAAATATAAAAGTTGTTTAAAATAGTTTCACAGAATAGATATTTAATCTAGATATCAAACAATATTCCATTGTCATATTAATAAGTACAGCAGGAGCAAATGTTTACTATAAAAAAAATCTGCATTAAATTATGACCTACAATAATGACAAAAGCTTTTCATTTTCCTTGTGTACGGCGTTAATAAAAATAGTTGTCAGATAGTGTACAAGTTCTATGATTTCACGAAAATCCATTTAAACACATAATGGTTAATAATTTCGTGTATCTAATAAAAATATAGGCACGAAAATATTAATACATTTCATAAAAAGATTTAAAAACATTTTCGTATCTTTCGTTCGGACACCTTTATGATATCAGGCTTATTTTATTGTGTGTGTCAATGACTTTTGCGAGCGGACACACTCCCGCGCATCTCGCAGTTGGCGGTTCTTGTTTACAATACAAAGAGAGGGGCAGGAGCGAAGTTATATTCAAAAACCGTCGAGGTTTTATTGCATAATAATTAATAACTACCATTGCACTCAGTGTCCCTTAATTTTTCATTGAAGTACACTTTTTTGTCAATAAATAATAGGCAATGAATTATACAATACATATACATAAGTGCATACTCGTAAATCTGGGTGGAAAAGCGAATACCTACTCTACCATCCTCTATAATCGCCTCCATTGTTTAACCTTACGAGTTACGACTTGTATAAAATAATCCTTTACCTACTGAATATCGTACCCTATAACTAGACAATAAACATCGTGTGAGTGAGCTGAAATCAGCAAAAGCTCATGCCCACTGAGATATTATTATAAACAGTACATCGCGACTCTCTTCAGCCCAAGGAAGTCCACTGCTGAACATAAGCCTCCCCCGTGGATCTCCAATAGAAGTCTCCAAAAGTCATCATGAATTAATAAGGTCGTCGTGGCCTGTTGATAACAAAGTAGACGTGGCTGCCGCGGCGCGCGGTGCGGCGTTCTCGAGTTCAAATCCCAGAGCACTCGGTTATGACTTTCAGGGATAAGTGTGTATTAAAATATTCAATTACTCAACTTTGACTACAAGGGTGATCGGTGATCTAGACGGAATTGCACCGATCATCAGGTGCCATGCAGTCACTTTGCCGTGATAGAAAAAAAATGTACCTAGGAAACCGCCTATAAGTTTACTAAAAGTAACTTAGATTACTTAATTTCTATGGTGTCTGAATTCCGCCAACCCACACTTAATAATTATTATATCTCTATAATAATTATTATAGAAAATTCCCGTGCCCTGCAATGGGGATTGGGGCGTATAAGTGCTCAGGACTGAATTATTTATTTTATTTCTGGAATCAGACAGAGTGTGTACCCAAGACTATCCAGGAACCTACCATTAATGGTTGACCACAGGTCACTACGGAGTTCCTTATGGATTTCAACCAGGCTAATACTAACATTTTCCTGGTTGAAGTAGATACTTCCCATAGACGTAGAATATTAGAAATGGGTAACCATTTTTACCTCGTTTTATCTCTCCTCTGTTAAGGGAGCGAACGACAATGTTACATATCGACTATATCATGGAGTAATCTTACCGTGTACAATTATTTGAAAAACCGTATGTGCTAAAATCGCCTCCGTGGCGCAGTTGGTTAGACGCCGGCTGTGAAACGAGTGACCGCGATTTCAATCCCCCCACCTTATAAATGTTTGTGAGGGCCATAAGTGTTTGTAAGACCAAAAATTATATCGTAGTACTTGATACCCACGACACATCACACAAGACTTAATGTATCTTAATGTGGAATCAGGAGTTAGAACTATGTATGAGAATTTTTGGTGCACAGGAGAATAAGAGACTTGGGTTTATTTTTTTATTTATATAAGACAAAGTAATTGTTGTCACTGCATGTTCGCAGTATCTCGCTTATTTCTCTCTCTCTCTCTCTCTCTCTCTCTCTCTCTCTTCGTCCACAGGAGGTCCACTGCTGAACATTCAACATAGGCTTCAACGATATGCGCATCAACTGGATCCATTTACTTCCTACATCGACCATACAATTTATAAGCGGGCTTCGCTTGCCTGTAGGTCTACGTGGCCTTCACTACAGAACTACACCAAAGGAAATGTACCTATGACATACATACATACATACATAAACTCACGCCTTTATAGGCAGAGGCGCCACCAGGACACCCACATTTCGCCTTTTATGTTCCGTCCCACGAATGATAGGGGGCGAGCCCATATCGGGCACAAATTCCTGACTCCGGACTGATAATGAATAGAAAAATCCAATATCACTTTGCCCGACCCGACTCCGAGACTCGAACCCGAGACCTCAGCTTTGTAACCGTACCACAAACCGTACCGTAATACAACTACGCCACCACAGACTAAGGAGTAAATACGCCACCGAGGCAGTCACCCACTGTCACCTATGATTTCTTTATTCTATAATCATTGATAATACCTTTATTCTATATTATGTCTTCTATTTTTATCTGCGATCTTTATTGTAGTCTGTGGTGATTTGACAGTTGCCATTTGGATAGGGATGACGATTCTTTCAGAAAACGATCGACTTTTGAATCAATTTGAATCGTAGCCTGATGTATCGATTCACTAAAAAATCGAGATCTAAAGGATCGATTTTTGAAATCGTAAATATAAATTTATTTTATGAAAAACATGAAAGATAATAAAATAAACGATTTCTTATCAGTAAAATTAGGGATTTTTCAGGAAATTCGATAATTGGGTATTTGACTAATTTTTTTTATTGTATTCATCAAAAAGTATCCATATTCAAAATCTATCAAACAAAGAATTTTGTAAATTCATTCAGAATTTAAAAAGTTAGAAACGTTTTTAATCTTTTAGTGGGGGTAAAAGAAAAGGGATGCAAAACAAAATTGTGTGCGGGTGTGAAAGAGACGGTAAGATGTCCCCACTACGTCCCCACTCTTTCATTTAAAATACTAATATTTGCCTCATGTTACAAGCTACTTTATCACTGTTTTCACAAAAATGTTTTATTTTAATGGCACTACTGTTTGTTTGCAAAATAATACAAAAATTCGATGATAGTCAAATACCCAATTACATTTTTTTATTACCATATTAAATCAAAGGTCAGGGATGCTCCTATCTAGTGGTCATGGCCTGTCCCTAGAATAGGTGCTACGAGTACGCGACCTCGGCCCCCGAGCTACTGCAGTCACTACCAACCTTCCCTTCCGTGACTGCAGTATCCACTCCTACAGGCCATACTTCCCTTTCCCATAACATCCTCCACCCACAAACCCTATTTCCCTTCCCCCGGTTGATGACGGGCAGCAGCGTCATCAACGCGTCGCCCCCCTCCCCTCTGCGCTCGCCAACCCGCCTGCCAAGCGTGGCGAGTATTGGCAAAATCCTCTCAATGATGAGCAAAACCAGGACCAGGCCCCCAGTCCCCGGCAGCCCCGCTATTCCTGGCTATGGTAGCGGCCATGGTTACGGCGGGGCAGGGGGTGCTAAGAATCCCCGGGTTGGCCCCGGCTACCACCCCCGACGACGACTGGCCCTGGTAACACACAACATACGCACGTTGAGGACAGACGAGAAGATTGTCGAACTGGAAGAAGAATTGAGTGGGTTACACTGGGACATTTTGGGGTTATCGGAAGTCCGTAGAATCGGGGAGGATACGATAACCCTGAAGTCCGGTAACCTGCTCTTCTACCGGGGGGACGACCAACAGTCCCGAGGAGGTGTCGGATTTCTCGTCCACAGGTCTATCATCAACAACATCGTATCCATCGAAAGTGTGTCGAGCAGGGTAGTGTACCTTATACTCAGAATATCAAAAAGATATTCGTTGAAGGTCATACAGGTATACGCGCCGACCTCGACACACCCAGATGAAGAAGTAGAGGAGATGTATGAGGACATTAGTCGGGCCATACATACTTCCAAAACCTACTTCAATGTTGTTATGGGAGACTTCAACGCAAAGTTGGGCATGAGAAGCGATGCAGAGTTGAAAGTGGGGCAATTTGGACATGGGCAACGGAACCCCAGGGGCCAGAGGCTGGCCGACTTTCTGGAGAAAGAGGGACTCTTTGCGATGAACTCTTTTTTCCAGAAGCCGCCTCACAGGAAATGGACCTGGCTGAGTCCTGACGGTTCTACGAGAAACGAGATAGATTTCATCTTGACGACGAATAGACGGATGTTCAGTGATGTCTCTGTGATCAACAGGGTGAAAACCGGCAGTGATCACCGACTGGTAAGGGGCTCATTGAATATCAATGTCCAATTAGAAAGACGTCGCTTGATGAAATCTACGCTCCGACCTACTCGCGCCCATATCCAAAACCCCGAGAGCTTTCAACTTGAGCTGGCAAATCGCTTTGATTGTCTCAAAGAAAACCTTGCAGTGGACGAGCTAAACAGCGGTTTGGTAGAAGCTGTCCATACGGTGGGATCTAAGTATTTTAGACCTCGCCGTAGAGATAGACCACAAAAACTCTCGATCCACACTCTTGACCTCATGGCCGAACGTCGATCTATGGCGCTGCAGTCTTCCGATGACGCCGAAGCATATAGGCAGCTCAATAGACGGATCTGGAAGTCCTTGCGACACGATGTCCGTGCTCACAATACTGTGAGCATTAAAGAGACAATTGAGCGGAATGGAGGCTCCAAAGTGTTTGCAAGAGACTTATCTATTGGGCAAAGCCAGTTGTGTAGGCTGAAGACGGACGGCGGCCGCGTAGTGTCGACGAGGGCAGAGGTTTTAAGGGAGATCGAGAGGTTCTACAGACAGCTTTACACCTCGGTTGCCGAACCTACTGTTAGCTCGGCCGAAGACCCGAGAGCCGAGTTGATCCGACACTTTAGCGATGATATCCCGGACATCAGCCTGTGTGAGATTGAGATGGCCCTGAAGCAGCTTAAGAACAACAAGGCGCCGGGTGAGGACGGAATCACTTCAGAGCTTCTGAAAGCGGGCGGAGCGCCGATACTGAAAGTCCTTCAGAGGCTCTTCAATTCCGTTCTCCTCGAGGGATCAACGCCAGAGGCATGGAGCAGGAGCGTGGTGGTACTGTTCTTCAAAAAAGGTGATAACACTTTGCTGAAGAACTACAGGCCCATCTCGCTCCTGAGTCATGTCTATAAGCTGTTTTCGAGGGTCATCACAAATCGTCTCGAACGCAGGTTTGATGACTTCCAGCCTCCCGAACAAGCCGGTTTCCGAAAAGGCTTTAGTACCATAGACCACATTCATACGCTTCGGCAAGTTATACAAAAAACCGGGGAATATAACTTGCCGCTTTGTTTAGCGTTTGTGGACTATGAGAAAGCCTTTGATTCGATCGAAACCTGGGCTGTGCTAAAGTCTCTCCAGCGGTGCCACATAGACTATCGGTACATCGAAGTGTTGAAGTGTATATACAACAACGCCACCATGTCGGTCCGAGTACAAGATCAGAGCACGAAGGCTATTCCACTACAGAGAGGCGTGAGACAGGGAGATGTCATATCTCCGAAACTGTTCACTGCCGCGCTGGAAAACGCCTTCAAGCTCTTGCAGTGGAAAGGATTCGGCATCAACATCAACGGCGAGTATATCACTCACCTTCGATTTGCCGACGATATTGTAGTCTTGGCAGAATCGCTGGAGAACCTTAGCACTATGCTCGAAGACCTCAATCGAGTCGCCCAACAGGTGGGTCTTAAAATGAACATGGACAAAACGAAGATCATGTCGAATGTCCATGTTGTGCCCACCCCCATTGGAGTTGGGGGCTCGACTCTTGAAGTTGTAGACGAATATGTCTATTTAGGACAAGTGGTCCGGTTAGGCAGGTCCAACTTCGAGAGAGAGGTCAATCGGCGAATCCAACTCGGTTGGGCAGCGTTCGGGAAACTACGTGACGTCTTCTTGTCCAAAATACCTCAGTGCCTCAAATCGAAAGTCTTCGATAGTTGTGTGTTGCCAGTGATGACATACGGCACCGAGACGTGGCCTCTCACTATGGGCCTTGTTAGGCGGCTCAAAGTCACTCAACGAGCTATGGAGAGGGCTATGCTCGGGGTTTCCCTACGAGATCGAATCAGAAATGAGGAGATCCGTAGGAGAACTAAAGTAACCGACATAGCCCAGCGGATTAGTAAGTTGAAGTGGCAATGGGCGGGGCACATAGCGCGGAGAACTGATGGCCGATGGGGCCAAAAAGTTCTCGAATGGAGGCCACGTAGCGGAAAGCGCAGCGTAGGACGTCCACCCACAAGATGGTCAGACGACCTGGTAAAGGTGGCGGGACGTCGCTGGATGCAGGCTGCCTCCAAGAGGTCACTGTGGAAATCTTTGGGAGAGGCCTATGTTCAGCAGTGGACGTCCTTTGGCTGATGGATGGATGGATGGAAATCAAAGGAGCAATTATACAACAAGACATTTATTTCCTAAATGTATTTGTTACATAAAAAAATAGATGTATAGATTATAGAACCTAAGCATTTAAAAAAAAAACCGTTTTTTCGTAACATATGTTGAGTACCATGGAGAATAGAGTACATCACCAACGGGGTACCTACTTGGTATTAACTCGCCGTGATGAATACCTTAAAGGCATGTAAAGCTAGCTCTCATTTGAGTTCAGGCTCCTCTACTCTTAATATTCTCCATATTGACTACATTCAACTAATTGTAGATAATTTTATGGTTTTTACTAAAACAGAAAATATCAAATGTGGATTAACTAAGGTGAAAAATCGATTCAGAGCTTTCATATCGATAAAATAACCCGAATTATCGGCCTGAAACATCGATTCATCCATTAATCGATCTCAAATCACTATCCCTAATTTCGGTTGACAGTTGACACTGACAAGATTTTAATACAAGAGCAAAAATTGAATTGTGCTGTTTTGTTTAGAAGTTCTATTAATTATTACGTTAATTTAACTACATTTTAATTTTATGAAGCTGATATGCGAATATATATAGAATGGTACGTGTTATCTGTAAAAAAACCAATCAAATTGAAAACACTGTAATTTTAATATTTCAATAATGAAGAATCTGTAGTTAACACAAAAATCTGTCTTATTTTGTTGTTTTCATTCATATAATCCATAATAACCTCAGTACAAGTAATTAACAAGAAATATTGATACTTAGATGGCTCTACCTTCATCTTCAACTTAAAGCGGTCCACTTCAGGACACAGACCTATAGACACTGTGTACAATAAATCATGTTGCATCAACCCCATGTAAATGTTAGATAAGGGTGGGCCAAAATCATTCAATCAATCATCAATATCATTTGGCTCAATTTGATATTTATTCAGCAATTTATATTTGTAAAAGAGTATTTTTCTTAAAAAAATTCAGCAAGTATATGCATAATCATTCAGTTATAATTTTAGAGCCCCTGTGATTCTCTTAAATGTATATCAATAGTGTTGAACTGACTTAATTTGTTTTTCTTTTTCATTTGTTATGATAAAGTGAGATCAGAGGATTGGCCAACTAATTACACAATGTAATCACATGTGGTGTAATAAATGATATGAATGGAGAACTGAATGATTTGTAGGATGAGTTATTTTTATTTTTAACATAAAAGCAACTATTTTTTAATCTTAGAGGCTGATCTGTAAGGTGGATATGTCAAGTGGAGGTTTTGACTGATTTGTGTAATGTTGAAAGTTGTACATGAAAATAAAAAAAATATATATGAATTTGGAGTACAAAATGTTTTAGTGTTCAAAAATTTGTGAGCCTTCTGGAGCAAAGAGTATATGTATGTGTGTCTCCATATTTTAAGTGAGACTCTGAATTTTAAACATAGTCATTTTGTTACTTTTTATGTTTTAAATATTAAGTGTTTTTGTTTTTTTTTTTAATGCCAAGTAAGTACATAAGTCCTTTCAGTCAATTTATCTTTAAATATTGAATACAATATACAACTTGTCATGTTCCTACCTACATTATATTGTCATATTTAATTTTATGATCAATCAAATTATTTGCAGATAGAAAATTTACAAAAATAAATCAATTGAAAGAAGAAAAGCACCAGCTTATAATCAACTTTATTAACACTAACTTAAAATGGGGCCACCAAAAAAATTTAAAAAATATGATTCAAAATCCAGCAGTGACCGGTCAAGTATGTATACCCCATTGTGGGTTCAAATATTTTAATGTTAAATCCCTTAATCCAATATTGTTTAATGATGTAAATTAGCCATTTTAAAAGCAAAGTTGGTTATGAAACCGACCGTAACAAGAGAGACCTGGATTTGATCCCTGCACAAAGAGAAATGCTTGTGTGATATACAAATATTTGTTTTAAATCAGAGTTTTGAAGTAAAGTGTTTTACATTGTATATTTGTAAAGTTGAAATGCTAAATGAAATATTTTAGGCAAAAAGAAAAAGGTTGAAGAGGATATGACGATAGACTTGGTAGATGATGAGAACTCGGAAAATGTTAATGTTCCCGGGGCGGCTATGCAAGATGCTGAAAAAAATGACCAAGTACCTGAAGACGAGTTTGGCGCGAAAGATTACAGGTGTCTATGCATATTTTGTACAATGATTGTTGTACTAAACAATCATTGTATAAACAAATCTTATAAATACAATTACACAAGGTTCAACAAATTGATACACTTGCTATAATTTGTTTTCAGGAGTCAAATGGCGTTGAAGCCAGATAGTGCCAGTCGTCCTCTATGGGTGGCACCAAATGGGCATATATTTCTCGAGGCATTCTCCCCAGTGTACAAACATGCACATGACTTTTTAATTGCAATATCTGAACCTGTTTGTCGGTTAGTATTTTTTACATTCTTTAGATTAATTGCAATCTTCCATATACCCATACTAGTGATCCTATTCCGATTATATATAAATCTGACAAATATCTCATAAACTTATCAATCCTGATAGATAGTGGACTATGGCCTAAGCCTTCTCAATCGATCTCTCGGGTTTAGAGGGTCTCCTCTACTCAGCAGTGGGCAATTATTATCAGTACAAATTGTATTTGCATGTTTTAGCCCACAACATATCCACGAGTACAAGTTGACAGCGTACAGTTTATACGCAGCTGTGTCAGTGGGCCTGCAGACCGGAGACATCATAGAGTACTTGCAACGTCTCAGCAAGTGCGCTGTCCCCGCGGGTATTATAGAATTTATCCAGCTGTGTACTCTCTCCTACGGCAAGGTTAAACTTGTACTTAAACATAACAGGTGATTTGCTTTCATGAAATTTTCTTTGTATCAATAAACTTGGAAGTATTTTTTTATAATCTTAATTTGCTATAAAGATAAATTCGAAAGTCATGATGACTTTACTAAGTATACCCCAATGTCTATTTCTCTCGCCAAACAGCAGTGTAAATGCGCTGTTGTGTTCCGGTTAGAAGGAGGTTGTAGCCAGAGTAACTACTGGACATAATGAGACTTAACATCTTATGTCTCAAAATGGCGAGCGCAGTCGAATGCCAAGCATTACCTTGTAATTCATAGTGTTGTTTGGTTTTGCTACTGTCCATGAGCGGTCGTATTGCTTACCATCAGGCGATTGGCATGATCGCCATTCATCGCAATGAAAATAAATACTGAGTAATATTTTGACATGCCTGTAAAAAAGAGAAAATCTGATTCTGGGTGTAAGATTATTTCATAATTTCATATTATCAATCCAATATGTGTAATTGTAGATACTTGGTGGAGAGCAAACATGTGGAAGTATTACAAAAGCTACTGCGCGACCCGGTCATCCAACAGTGCCGTCTGCGGCGCGACGGAGACGATGATTTACTGCCTTCTGCATTGCCAAATGTACCCTCCACCGCTGCACCCAAACCAGGTGAGATATTTTCCTGCCCCCACTGCATCTCCTGTCAGCCAAGATCAACAGTCACACGCAAAGAATTGACATCGAGCTCCGGAGCTCGGTGAGTCTCTTAGGGACACTAGCTTGTCTTTAACCCGCATCGAAATTAATAAAAACCAAGTGAGGTAACAAGTCATGTTTAAATTCATATTTACTTTTCAAGTTATCTGCGGCCTATACAGGTGTTCTTCAGACGCAACAGATTTCGGCTATCACACGGCTAATGTGTCATTGCATACATAAAACGCTCGAGCGCCATTGGTGTAAAAGTCAGTGATTTGGCGTCGTAGTGACCGTGTCAATTTAACTCGTGTTGATAATATGGACCCTATGCTTAAGTGACATAAGCATACATATGAATTTCCTCCATAAATTAATCAATGATTTTGAAAATTACCTATTCTAGCATGTTCTCAATTAACCGATAGTTAAATAATTAATTGCACAAGCCTCCGAACAATTATACACATTTTATCGAAGGCACAAGCCTATAATAGGGCAGACAGTGACTGGATGCATAAAGCAGCAGACTGGGCTCTGTGGCGTACCTTGGGAGAGGCTTATGTCCAGCAGAATCCTGCAACAGGCTGATGAGGTGATGAAATAATTAATTTGCAATATATTAGGCGAAGAGAAGCCGGCAGCGAACGGCGCCGTGCCCGACGACATCAGCCAGTTCTACCAGCAGCTGGACAAGGACGACGACGAGGACGAGACGCCGGGCATCACCGCCAACACCGCTGTCGCCTTCGAAGTCGATCCTGATAAGATTGAGGTAGATAGTAGTATTGCATAAGTTTATACCAATGTCTCTGAAGGGGTTGTTAGAATTGCTATCGGTGTCTACTATAGTTCGGTGAGTCTATTTAAATTCGGGCTCGTGACTCCTTTTAGTATTTTTCGCTATTCCTAATAGTTTCGGTTATGGCCATCCACGCCCACTTGAAAAATTAACCCTGTATATTAAGGACATATGTTGAAGTGCCTTAAAACAATGATTTTTCTTGTATAATTTTCCAGGTTATACAAAAGCGTTGTATTGAATTGGAGCATCCATTATTGGCAGAATACGATTTCCGAAATGATACCATAAATCCTGACATAAACATCGACCTGAAACCTACTGCAGTGTTGCGGCCGTATCAGGAGAAAAGCTTACGGAAAATGTTCGGAAATGGACGAGCCAGGTACGTTAATAAACGATCTGTGTAGTAAAGTAGGATAATGATGCGTGCGTACGTACGTAAAGTGTAAACACGTTCGTCTGTGCGTGCGCAGATGTTTGCGTGCACGCGTTCGTACATTTGCACTTGTGGGTGTGTACAGCATTCAAAAAGTCATTTAAGTATAAGTGAATGAAGCCAACTAGGTGAATCGTGCGTTAGTAAGAAGGCCCTTGCTAATAATCAGTGTGAAGGTCAGTAAGAATTGTATATAAGTATGTGTGTGTGTGTGTGTGTGTGTGCGATATGGGTAAGGGTCATAGTATGTACTAATTAATCAGTCTGGAGGTGAGAACTTAGGTACTCAGTAGTAGTACAGGTACTCCAGGTACCTCGGTGGCTATGTGAGTGTGTGCGCGTGCGTAGGTCGGGCGTGATCGTGCTGCCGTGCGGCGCGGGCAAGTCGCTGGTGGGGGTGACGGCGGTGTGCACGGTGCGCAAGCGCGCGCTGGTGCTGTGCAACTCGGGCGTGTCCGTGGAGCAGTGGAAGCAGCAGTTCAAGTGCTGGTCCACTGCAGACGACAGCTGCATCTGCAGGTACTAACAACTAGGACCTGCCCTCTATGACAACCTAATCACGTGCATAATATACCTCATTGAATAAGATGAGTAATACCTACCTATAGTAACCTTGAATAATCTTGAGATGAGATTCCAATGATGAAACTCTTGACTTCGAGTGGGCCGTAGAACAAGGACTGAATAAACCTTAATTATAAGCAAAAAACACGATTATGACAAATTGATATTTTTTTCTGATTTATCAACGACACCTAGTACAAAACAAATCATTCAAAGTATTTTTTTCGTATCTTAAAAATATTTTATTTACCCACACTTTTTTTCACTTTTAGTCTCGATATCAACACTAAAAGTGTATTTAATAATCATCAAGATATAACGAGTGTGTTGCACAGGTTCACCTCCGAAGCGAAGGACAAGCCGATGGGCGCGGGCATATTGATCACGACGTACTCGATGATCACGCACGGGCAGCGGCGCTCGTGGGAGGCGGAGCAGACCATGAAGTGGCTGCAGGCGCAGGAGTGGGGGCTCGTGGTCCTGGACGAGGTGCACACCATCCCCGCCAAGATGTTCCGCAGGGTGCTCACCATCGTGCACTCGCATGCTAAACTGGGTAGGCGCCATTTATTCATTTTTTTTTTCTCTGTTACTTCTAGAGGTGATACTATCTTTCCGCCTATTGATTCCCGCGGCCTTAGTTTGTATACGCGGTATGAGTATATTTTTTGTGAAGTCTTTTTAACCATTTCCTAAAATAAATATTAATTTTAAATAATATAGTCATCATTGCATTAGTTTATCTAAGGGCAGCAGATGTGGGCTAAACGCTGTGAAATATCTAGACTACGCAATTTACATTTTATGGGTTTTTCGGTTTGAAGGAACTTATATAAATTGCTCTATCCTATCTTTAAATGGTAATAAGCGCAGCGATCAATATCTAGGTGGCACATTTACCTCCCCTTTAAGTAATATAGGCGTTAGTTATCTAAATGAATATAACACAGCGTGTTTGATTTGCATTAATGAGTTTTTGATCACATAATATTGCAAAGACGATGTATGGTGCAGGTTTAACGGCGACGCTCCTGCGCGAGGACGACAAGATCGCGGACCTGAACTTCCTGATCGGGCCGAAGCTGTACGAGGCGAACTGGCTGGAGCTGCAGGCGGCCGGCTACATCGCGCGCGTGCAGTGCGCCGAGGTGTGGTGCCCCATGACGCCCGAGTTCTACCGGGAGTACCTCATACAGAAGTAACTAATGCTCATAATCAACATGCTACGATAAACAACGAATTTCTTAAAGCTAAAACACAAGTTAAAGTATAGTTCAGTCCCTATTGTAGTATTGGCTATCCATCCTTGCATTATTTTCAATCTTTTTGCCGTTATATATTTGGCGGTTAATATCACAAAAACTATTATCTCGTATTTGTAAGACTCGTTTGTATCTTTATACTCGTCATTACCACCCTGCACTCTGTAGTCTGCTAACTTAGTAAAAATTTGTGGCGCTCACAAAGTTGGCATTTAAAAAAATTATAATTTTTCATCCATTTATTTACAGAATAAACAAAAAAATGTTGTTGTACGTGATGAATCCGTCGAAGTTCCGAGCTTGCCAGTTCCTGGTGCGCTACCACGAGCGCCGCGGAGACAAAACTATCGTGTTCTCAGACAACGTGTTTGCACTCAGGCACTACGCAGTCAAAATGAATAAGGTAAACTTACTATTAGAGAGGTAACAAGCAATTGTGTCATTTTCTCGTAAATATTCTATTCGGTTAATTATTGACTGATATTCAGAAGTTAATCATTTCTACTAATGTCTTTATATTAAAATCGGCCTTATAAACTTAATGTTTTTTTCTTTCAGCCGTATATTTATGGACCCACATCGCAGAGCGAAAGGATACAAATTTTACAAAACTTCAAATTCAATCCCAAAGTGAACACGATATTCGTGAGTAAGGTAGCCGATACTAGTTTCGATTTGCCCGAAGCGAACGTCCTCATACAAATATCATCGCACGGTGGTTCTAGACGACAAGAAGCTCAACGATTAGGTGAAAAACACTTTTTATTTAATAGCTATATCCTATATTTTAATGTCTGGTGATAGGATATTAATATCCGGCTAGTTAACCAATGTATTCAATGGTGGGACAACCAGTAAGCAAACCACCCAAGTACAATGCATTACAGGTACAGTCTGTATATGTACATATAATATGGCCACATAGCTATATACCAAGCTAGCAATATTGTGTCCACAAAAACACATATTATATTTCTTGCGTAGATGGGTACACTAATTTAGACTGCACTTACCATGATGCATTGTCACATCGTGTCGGCATAAAAAGTATTAATGTGAATTGTTTATTCCAGGTCGTATTTTGAGAGCCAAAAAAGGAGCATTTGCGGAGGAATATAACGCATTCTTCTATACACTCGTATCACAGGATACTCTTGAAATGGCGTACAGCAGAAAAAGACAGCGGTTTCTTGTCAATCAAGGTTACAGTTATAAGGTATTTATATACAAATTTTCAGAAAAATAGGTACTTTCCATAAAATATTGTAATTGGCTTTGTAATCGATATTTATTTCAGGTGATCACCGAACTGAAAGGAATGGATCAAGAACCAGACTTACTGTACGGCACTAGAGAGGAACAAGGGACACTGCTCTCACAGGTCAAAAATTTTAAAATCATCATTTACATAATCTAATTAAAAAAGTGTTGCAAATTCCTCGTGAAATTATGCAACATGTCTTATTTTACCACGCTTGCCGAAACCACTTGCTTGTGTGTGTGCGACATCTTCAGCAGTCTGATGCGCCTGACACTCGTCCAACGGTTTTCGCCGATACCCATATGATGTGCATCGCGGATTTGTGTTTTATACACGCGCTAGGTTTTGTTGTTGAGGTCCGCTTTAGCAAAATATTTCAAGGATTAATAAGATTTTGTACTGCATGTCGCTAGCTGCAGGTTTCAACAGGTTATTATAAAAATCCTTGGAGGTGGCGTATGTGCAACCGCCGGCACGGATCTTGAGCGCTCGGCGACAGAGTGGGGATAGCTTTGCGCATCGTGAACTTAAGGACAAAATAAATGAATGAATTGAACAAACGCAATGAATGAATTAGGCATAACAACAATATGGCGTTGCGTAGTGAACCAATCACTGGCCGATGCGATAATGCCTCCGCCCGCTTACTTCATCACACCTCTAAAGAGACCCAAAAATCGACATCTACGCAAGTAACGGCCAGCGCTCAAGATCCGTGCCGGTAGTTATATCTACTTGTAGTGTTTGAACCGAGTACACATGTGTGGTGCAGGTGCTGGCGGCGTCGGAGACGGAGTGCGAGGAGGAGCGCGAGGGCGGCGCGGGCGGCGCCGGCGTGGCGCGGCGGCCCGGCGCGCTGTCGTCGCTGGCCGGCGCCGACGACGGCCTGTACCTCGAGCACCGCCGCACCGCGCACAACAAGCACCCGCTCTTCAAGAAGTTCCGATACTAACTCTGCGCGGGAACACTCAAAAACTTCAACGTCCTTATTCATTGACAGACTTAAAACTTATTTTAGCTATCGAATGTTATTTCTTCTTCGCTCAAACTATATTCTAGAGTTGTTCGAAAAGGACAAAACATTCTATAACTAAAATAGGTTTTAAGTCTGTTTATGAATAAAGAAAGAATAAAAGCCTTCGAGTAAATAAATATGAATACAGAAATGAACTGAACTGGCTTGCAATTGTTTGCGTAAATAAATAATTATTTTCCAAACATGTTTTATTTGTATCCACCTCGAAGAAGTAATAATATCGGTGCGCATGCGAGACAGTGGTATGTTGCAGTGAGAAGGACGGCGCGGGCGGAGTCCCCGAGTGGGCGTGCGTGGAGCTGCAGGGGCTGGTGCAGACGAAGGGCGAAGGCTCCGAGGAGGCGGCTGTGGTCGGTGACGTGCACTACTACGCCAGGAACAAACACCCGGTGCTTGTCCTCGGACACCACGTGCTCAACGGCAAGGAGGTCAAGCTCGAACAACCAATGGCGGTGCTCGAAAAAATTACAGAAGGAAACGAAACTAAATACAAAGTGCGTGCTGTTGTTAAAAAGAAATTGCTGTTCAAGTCCAGACCTAAACCTATCATTTCTAATGTAGCTGAAAGAGTGTAAGAATAAATTTGTTACCATAACCATTGTTTTATTTTCAAAGTGTTGTTAAATGTGGTTTTGAGTGATATATTTTTAAAATATTGCTTCTTATATGTAACTAGAAATAGTAACAGTGGTTTATACTTTTTAGAGAATTGGTCTACAATAAAAATACCTTTCAGTGTGTATTCTTATAATTACATACATATTAACATCTTTATAATATAATCTTTCATTCTACGTGGAGAAAAATGAATAACACATTTCCAATTAACATAATATAATGCAAAAATAAGAACTAATGTGCCCATTTATGAATATTTCATATTTACATGTATCTATTACTCGAAAACAATGTGTAAAACGAACGAAATAATACCTATAAGGTACGTTTTGTTATACTATGCCTTTTACAAGTGCCAAATCTATCAGCTTCGAAATATAGGACGCTTACTACACCGCAGATTACAGTACAAGGAAATAATTAAGCCCCATACCGATTATTTTAATGAATTATAAAATAATTTGTGAGAGTGCACGCAATATGTAAAATTAAATACTGTTCCCGATAGGGAAATAATTCACTTTGGTGAGCTCATAAATTTAGCTTCATCAATTAATAATTACCGGCGTATAGCACCTACAACTTTACAAGTAAACGTTTGTTAATGCTGTTGCAATGACTTCGAAGTTTTACATCATCCCCTAACATATTGCGTGCACGTACAGCTGTTTTCTCTTCATTTTAAAATGAATAGCAAACTAATCCAGCATTTATACAACATACATGAAAGTAGCTCAAACTAACTTAGCTAGGTATAAGATTCTTCAATATTTATGTTCCCTCCATGCAGTTCGTTTGCCATATTATATAGCGCATTCATTATCATTTACATATTTAGTCATTATTAACAATTTACAAAACACGTACCTACACTGCCGCATTTCAGCACTTCGGGTGTATGTAAATCTAAATTCACAATAATCAGAAGGTATCATAACCAAAACAACCTGCAAGAGACCATCGTGATGGAACATAACTTTCAGAAACGAATTTTAAGAGAAATCCCATGTTCAGCTTTGAGCGATTTATGGGCTGATACGAATAAAGAGATTGTAAGCTATATCAATTGCCCGGATTTTATATTTTAAAATTGTGGGATGTATAGTACTAATATCATCACAAGCAAAGTCATCCTCCCTTTTCTTCTGGTGTGTTTGTGTGATAATTTTAATGAATATAACATAAATTAATATTATGTTATTTATAATGTTTACTTGTCCAGTAAAATTATAAGTACAATATTGGCGATCGATGACGATAATGCAGCAGCAACATACGTGATATTTCACAAACATGTTTATTTACCGTTTAACAAGTTGTATTTGGTTTAATGTTATTATTTACTACACGTTAAATAGAAAATATGCTTTATAGTGAATAAGGTTTCAAAATGTTTCTAAATTAATAATAGATAACCTTCACAGGTGTAAAAACTTGAAGATACAAATGAAATATACAAATATATATTTTACAATATTCAAACGTGTTCAAGGCTCAAAACCTCTCCACTTTTATAAATGTTTTTGTAACTAAAATTCTGTTTATCGTTAAAGGCACTTTATTTTAAACAAATAAAAAATATGTTTTAATATTCGTATAATATTAATAACTTAAAAAAGTCAATATAAGTGTATGTACAATAAATGTGTTTAATAGACAGAGGGATTCAATAAAATATGCAGAGGAATGAATGCTGTGTTCCCACTATAGAATATGAAGTGTTACTTGTGTTCAACAGAGCTATCACTAAGACATGGCATATCATCACGAATGTCACACTTGTCTGTTTCAAACTGTTATGTTAAACTTTGGCTGAAATTAAATTTAATAATTATGCTTAAATTTTAAAATTAAACTCATTGATGCTAAAACAAGCATAAACAATTTCATTTATAACATAATATAATAACTTTATTAACATCTATAGTCCAATGACACCATATCTTAGACGGTAAAATATTCGCATCTTGTCCTACGTACGATAAAATAGTGTTATTTAAATAAATCATTCAACTATATAATTTCTACGAAACTATATTAAACTACTATTATAACGTAACACGCAACATAGTTACACCATACAATGCTTTTAGTCAGTCTATGAAACTAAACAAACAAATTTTCATTTGAACCAATAGATAAAAATATTTATAAACTATTTAAACCCTCACATTTTAAACCGACATCAAATTCGCATACAGTTGACACATTTCCATAATTTTAATGGAATTTCTTTAACAGACACTGAAAAAAATATGCAAAATATTTAATTCGTATTATATACCTACAACATTCAGGAATATGATATCCAAATATCTATAAATTCTATGAATTTACTAAGCAAGTGTAATAACATCATTGCAACGGGTGGCGTTGCTGTGCTATTGACAAAACAAATTAGCGTCTTGTCAAATCAACATGAGTTGATGGTTTAGGTAGTTCCGTATGCCGCGCGTATCAACTCGAGTCCTTCTGGCGACGTCCAGTACTGAACCAACATATCGCGCTCCTTTTCTATGCACGAGCTGAGCGCCTCGCTTTTAGTGGAATTCAACAACTGCTTCTTCAACAACAGGTTCTGGAATAATCAAACATCCCGGATTACAGCTAATGAATAAATGTTATTCATAAAGAGCAGATCGTTGGGACACACCCATTGATAGCAGTGATGATAGAGTCCTTTTGTTTTTTTTAAACTGGCTAAAATTAATTATATGTTGGCTCAAATAGACATATCGACCGACGTAACCTTCGACCCATCATGCACAGAGTAACTAACATTTACTTCAATATGACCTTAAGTTTTTAAATACACATTATTGAACTAATTACTAAAGTATGCAACTCATAGAATAATATGTAGGTACTAACACCAACAAATAATCTGTAGTAACCAAGTATAGTGAAACATAAATACAGAGGTTATCTTATCGACATAATTAGGTTACGGACCTAGTGTCGAGATTTAGTGTGAGAATTATTTCAATTTATGGCAAGTAGACGCAATGTGGATATCGACTCTATTGCTGTTGTTAGTACTACACGTTGCTGTGTACACTAGCCACAATGTAGAAGAACCCACCTTGTACTACTACGGACTGGTGAGTGAATATTTTAACTATTTTACAACCGTTTAAAATATACATATTTAGTTCCTATCGGAAAAGAACTACAAAGCAAAACTCGATTAAGAAGGCTTAGGCTCATAGCCATAAACATTGACGGCCTTCGTGGCGAAGTTAGTTAGACAATGGCTGTGAAACGAGAAACAGGTTGTCGATTCTCGCTCCGCGCCAAATGTGTGGTACATAAATATTTATTTCAGGTCTATACATTTGTGAGACTGAACAGTGTCTCGCAATTTCTGATACTCACGATACAAGACTTGTATCTTAGTGGAAGGTAAACTGAAAACTATGTATGTGACTGTCGGGTGTATTTATGAATGTATAGTCCACCACGGTGGACTTTTACGGGTTGGTATAATGATAACGGATATTAAAATAACGTAGAAAGTTAAGACTGCCTCGGTAGCGTAGTTGTGCTAGGGTACGATTATAAAGAGGTCTCGGGTTCGAATCTCGGGTCGGGCATTGAAGAAAGCGTGAGTTTATGTATGTAGAAAGTGAAGTATAGTATTGGAGTGCGTATCGGTGTGTAATGTGTGTCAGGAGGAGAGCGAGCGCAGCCTGCCCGCGTGCGCGGCGCGGCAGGCGTGCGGCGCGGTGCTGCAGCGCTACTGGCGCGCGGCGGCGCTGCTGCGCCTGTGCCGGTGCGCGCGCCGCACGCGCTGCGACGAGCCCGCGCGCCCGCCGCGCCGGCTGCCGCTCAACAACCGAGCAACCTTGCAGGTACTTACTGCCTACACCTTTACTTCATACTTGTGTCTTTTGTGGGAAGTGAAAAGTGGACAAAATTTATTTCCAACTTCTCCAATAAGTTTTACTGTGTGATTGATTTCGTTGCGGATTAAAAACAAAAACATCCCCGGAGATTCGCTGAGTTTCAATGCTCGGTGTCATTAACATGGGTACCGTTGTTGATCCCGGTTTACAGGAGTTGCAGTGGCGGGTGTGTAGGCGCAACAGTCTCTGCTTACTGCTCACTAGCGCCCTTTGAGCACCGGCGCCAGAAACCGTATATGGGACGTATATGGGTATGCCCTGCAGGGGCAAGGCACGGGCCTCTTCTACGATAGAGAGTACGATCGAGTGGGGAGAGGAGGGGTAAAGGGGCATTGGTACTATTTGTAGTAAATCAAAAGTTGTGTAAATCATTCTCTAAAATACAGAATATTACATAGGAAGCCGGATTGAGGAACCAAATTGACTAAATATTATTTGATTACAGTTTTGTGAACCTGTGACCGACTGGCCAGAATGCTCCTTCGATGATAAACCCCTCACCGTGATAACGTCAAACAACCACATGAACCCAGACGAGCTTGAAGAAATGCATCGCAAAAATATACAGCTAACGCCGCCTAAGATTATATTCAACTGTCGCTGTCACGATCCTATCTACTGGAAGTTGTACAACAGTTCGGGAGACACTCATGTTTACCAATGTGCATCGCTGCCAATATGCAGCACCGATGAATATTGCGGAAATGTCAATTTCCACATAAACGCTTTGTATCAGTCGTGTTTATGTCCTAAACATCACATATGTGTGCATAACGGTGGTATAGCACACACGCACATAAATGAACTCCTATATAATGGCAGAGGTTGGAAAGCATACTGTAGAAAAATAGATGAGGAATACAGTTACGAAGACTATTGATTACATCTATTACTCACTTGAATTGGTTGGCTAGCAATGTCTTTGGCAATGTTGCGAAGTTGTTCACGAAAACTATCTGGCCACAAGGTACGGTTGACGAGGCCATGCCGCAGCGCATCTGACGCAGACACTCTGTGCCCAAACACCACCAACTCACTCAGCTGTAATAACGATATTTTGTTATTAAATATATACATCACAATTTACATTCAATGTGGAATTTATATTATAGCTAGTTAAGCAGAACTTTTTGCTGCTGCAAGCTGATACACCGATAACTGCATATCAACCAAGAGAGCGGCCACTGTACACAATGGTGGAAACAAGTTAAAGTGACTAGCGCAAATGTGTCGCGTTTCAGGTTTAGCTTGTATAGCACGGAGTAGGTTTCCAGTTAGCCGACATAATTGTGAGCTGATATTCATACATTGCTAATATATACTCTATCTGGACAGCACTATACTTACCTTCAGGTACTTTGTAGTCACTTTGTAATTATAGTTACAAAACGTATAATATTTGAATATCTTAAAATAG
Organism: Deilephila elpenor; assembly: GCA_949752805.1. Taxonomy (NCBI): domain Eukaryota; kingdom Metazoa; phylum Arthropoda; class Insecta; order Lepidoptera; family Sphingidae; genus Deilephila; species Deilephila elpenor. The sequence continues at coordinate 6,067,237 of OX457107.1, read as the reverse complement.
ATCCAAATAGTCATTTGATATCAGAGGGTAAATTAATCAGATTATCAAAATTTTTCTTAGCTTACCAGCGATTTTGATAATGTGCGTCCTGCAGCTGACAGTACTGATATACCGGGTACTAGGGGCGCGGTTTTTAATAGTTCATTGGATGACTTGCAAGACTGTAGAGCAAAACTTGCACTCTCTGAGGCTATTGACACATCACTCAGTGCAACTAATGCCAGGCCCACACCAGAGCAACTGCCATCTACACCCGTGCACAACAACTTCTTATGTTGGTCCATTGTGACAAACAACGATCTGCAATTTATTTTCTGATTGAATGCTTTGATATAAATAAACAATATAAAGTTCTATTCCCAAATCTAATGCAAAACTAATTAATGTAAATAGGGCTAACACAATATAATTTTTTTTTAAACCAGATATTTTTTTCAAATGAAGATGTGATCTAGAGTGGTGGGTATATGACTTGATATAATTATAAATATAAATGATTGGAAATACTGTTACCTGATAGATTCTGCAGTATCTTGAGCATATTTGGTTCTTGATTCCAAATTATCAATTAACAATGGTCTTAAGTCTAGTCCAGTACATATGTTGCCACATTCAGACAATAACAATGTTACAGACACATCTTCTTTTGAGTTTATATACACTAAAGCAGATTCCAGTTCCTTTATTACCTAAAAAGCATAACAGTCATTACATAAAATAGCTAGCCATTAAGTTATAAAAATAAACCTGCTGCTCTAAATGAGTTTTCGATTCTAGAATTAAATTTAGAATCTACTCCTTGATAATATATATTTCACAATATCAATTTACTCACCTCAATATTGTAATCGGACCCTGTTTTCTTAATACATATTTCACCTAATCTATTTTCAATATTTATTGATAAATATTTGTATTCTTGTTTTTCAATTGTTTTTGAAACCTTCTTTTGTTTTGCTGGTTTATCCATATGTGTGGTTTCCTGTTTTCTTTTATTTAAAGCTAATGATAATTTAGAATTCAATTTTTCCTTGATTGACAAGCAATCATTTTTATTAATCAACTTATTGGGAGTGCTGGCTTGCTCAGCCATAAATGTGTCATTTACAGATACATTTGTATTTTGCTCTTTGATTTTGTGGTCCGTCTTTTCTGATGTTTGATGTGATAACTTGCCAACATTATGGCTCACACCTGACTCTACATCACTCAAACGCGGTGGACTCATGCATGAGCTGGAATAGGAACTTGAGGAATGGCGGCGATAAATAATGGAGTCATCAGCACTGTGCGCTTCAAAATCTTCACTTACTGATGGTGATTTAACTGATGTACTCAATGACGATCTTTGTTTCCCTCCAGCTATTTTCCGTGGCTCTCCATCCTCTGATCTAGAATCTTTTTTTCTCTCTCTAAACTTCATTTCTTTTGAGTCAGGTGTTGAGCTTTGAAGTTTTTTAATAAATTCTGCTTTAGTTTTCATATTCTTTTTGCCTTTAGTGGCTTCAGGTGTAAGTTGGTATATCATGTTTACAGCCCCCTCATCCATTAATAGCTTGTCAACTTCAGTTAGTCTTTTATATTTATTGCTATTTTTGGGGGTTGGTTTTTTCCATTGTAATTTTGACATGGGAGTTCTAGGCTTAGGCTGTTGATTAGTGTGTTCAACTTTACACTTTTTAATTGGGGACTGAATTTTATCAATCTGTGCTTCTTTGTTTCTAATCGATTTCCCTTTAGTAAATGTGTCAGGATTATCTGGATCAAATATTACTTTCTTTTTGATAACTCTGCCCAATCTACGCTGTGGCAAACTTTCATCAGCACTTCTACTTAAATTTGGTGTTTGTTTATCACTAGCTGTAGAATCAACTGACGACCGCACTGATGCTTTGTCCTGTGTAATACTAGTTTCCTGTGAGTTAACAAGATCAATAGTACTTTTTAGTAGGCTGTCAGCTTCCTCTAACATTTTTTTAGTTACTTCCACCTGCACTGGCTCATCATCTTCCCATTCTTTGACCAACGCAGTGACAATACTTTCTTCAACTTTTGGTTCTTCCTTGTCCTTTTTATTCACAATGTATTTCTTATCATTCTTTCTCTTTTTAAGAAGGTCAACTGACTTTATCTTTTTAGTCCTTTTTAATCTGGAAAGTTGTTGCATAGCTAATTGTTTTTCCAGTGGCTTCCGTTCTTTGGAATCCACTACTGATATTAAAGCAACAGGCACTACTTCTTCAGCATCATTTCCTTGTAAAATGTCCAACAGTTCTTCTTTATTGAAAACTTCTTGTTTTAATGAGCAGTTATTATTTTCAACATTTTCATTTGTGTCTGAAGAGCGAAGCATTTCACTTAATTCCATACTCTGTCCAAGTTCATTTAATAGATTTGTAGCATTGTCTTTTTCTACAATTTGCAACTCTTCACTATTATCTTCATGGACATCGTTGACATTAGCTTCCACTAAAATTTCAGTCTTAAAAGTGACCCTATCATTGGTAGACTCCACTATACCATCTATTTCAACAACCGACTCCTCCACTTCAGCTTCTTCAACATCAATGCCTTTCTCAACATCTTCTATAATTACTGCAATTGTCTCAACATTGTTTTTTGTATTGTCATTAACTTCAGGTTCAGTTCCCTGAATTGGTATATTTGTTGTGTCATTCTCAGTGACGTTTTCTGATACTCTAATAGTCTGAGTTTGTTCAGTATCTTCAGGAGCCTGAGGAGCAGGCTCACACTCAGGCTCTGGCTCTGGCTCTGGCTCTGAAACGTTTTCCTTGAGGTGCTCATCGACTTCTTCAGAAATGACCTCGATATATTGTGTAGTAGGTTCTTCTACCTGTACAACAATATCAACAACATCATCAGTGTGGAGTTCCTCCACGACGCCGTTCGATTTGTGGCACACATCCGTCTCCATCGCCGTCACACAAGTTTCCGTCGTCTCCTCAGGCACAGCACTATTCTTCATCTCATCAACTGATGAATTAACAACTGCAGGCTTATCTACATCTTCCATTTTTTTTGTTTAACGCTAAAATAATCAAAATAAAGAGATGTTATTTGCACTTCAAAAGAATAACCTACATTCGATAAAAGAAATAACACTGTGAATGCACTTAAACTGTGTCCTATTTACTGTTTTCTTATTCGATTCTTAAACAAGTATATCAACCCATTAAATTAAAGCATCACAGATACCTAAAATAATAATATGGGTATATATGTGTATTCAATCAATCCAAGCCAAGCTTCTTTCGCCTTCGTGTAGCTTGCTTTCGTCCATTACAAATTTTCAACACAATAGAGATGCCACACGATTAAAACATTTGTTACAGTCATAATTCAATCGACTATTTAAATTGTTGTTTTAAAATATGTACTGTACAGTGTCATAAGCGAGGAAAATAAAAAATCTGAATTACATACAATATAATGATTAAATATACTTAATTAAACTATTAGGCATTGATTCATAAATTAAAGTTAATAATTTTTTAAAAAATATTAAGCTTTTGGCGTGACAGCCTCCGTGGCGCAGTTGGTTTGGCGCCGCCTGTGAAACGAGAGGCCGCGGGTTCGATCCCTGTACCGAAAAAAATATTTGTGTGATCCACAGGTATTTGTTTCGGGTTTGGGTGTTTGTGCGACCGAAAAGTCTCTCGTAGCTTCTGATACCCACGACACAAGACTCGATCTTAGTGTGGGGTCAGGACTATGTATGTGACTGTTGGGTGTATTTATTTATTTATTTATTTATTTATTTATTTTTTAAAATTATAATATTAAAATAGAGTTATATAGCATCGTTAATCAGTTTCCATTAATACCGATATTTTAACCTACTATCGATGTCATTACATCCCTAGTTATCACAAAAAAACACAAATATGACTGTGTAATGCATAGATAATACACTATATATGACATGGTGTAATGTGTGGTGTAATGTGTATCCTGTGATTTACGTCAAATGAAGAAATCCCAAGAAATAATTAAAATTAATGATTTCATTCTTCAAATCACATTCGGTTAATGTGAAATAGGTTAATTAATTATTTTCGTTTACTTCTTGTTTTTTAAATAGGAAACCATGAATATTTTACCAAAGAAAAGGTTTGTATGGTCCCTCACTTGAATATTCCCAATTTTTAGTAATTTAAATAATGTTTTTGCAGGCCACTCGTGACAAGCCTATGCCAATGTGAAGACAACGTTTTATGATGAATAAATCTACATTATATAAATATTGTTATTTGTAATTCCATTTCAGATGGCATGTCCGGACCAAGGAGAATATAGCTAGAGTAAGACGAGACGAAGCAGAAGCCGCAGAAAAGGAAAGACAAGAAAAGGCAAGGATTGAAAACGCTGATCGTGAAGCAAGACTTAACTTTCTGAAAGAAAAAAGTAAACAAAATCTTCTTGAATATGGCATTACCCAAGAGTCTCAAGTACAAACAGACACTCCATTAAGTGGAGGACATATCAATTTATTTGCTGACATTGATAGTGCTGTTGAAACTACAAATAAAGAACATGATATTGAAGCCAAAGCGAAAATAGAAGAGTATGAAAAGCAAATTGGTTATCTTACTTACCTTGGACAGGATACAAATGAAGCTCTAGGAAAAAAAAATTGGTATGAGGTAGCCCCGGGTATTTCCAGACTTCAACAAGGGAGTGGTATAAAAGAAACTTATAATCGATTGGTACTTAAAGATGCTGATGGCAAACCTAAAGCAAGAGAAATAGATATTAAAAATGGAGAAATTGGGTGGAAGGCTAAACAGAGGCTAGATCCTATGAATAGATTTAAAAAAAATTGTTCACCAGAAAAAAAAAATAGACCAAAGCTTATTGACCCCATTTGTGAAAAACCACAAAATAAATATAGCGAAAAGAATAATTCAAAATCTGACAAAGAAGACAAGAAGAAAAAATTGCAAAGATTGAGAGAAGCTCGCTTAAAACGAGAACAACAGGAAAAATATAGAACTGAGGTATTCTTAACTAACCTCAATAACCCTACAAAACCTAGTGTGAAAACCCAAAATACATCTGAGGTCAGACAAATGTACAATTCTCAATTTAATCCAGACTTAGCTAGACAAAATTACCGATAGCTTATACAAAAGCAGAATGAATTGTTAGTATTGTTGAACTATATTTACTTTTCACAGCATTTATTGAACAATATAGTAAAAAACTGCATAAAAATATGTTTGCATCATTAATTCTTGGGTGCATGTTTATCAAAGTACATTACTAGTGTGCTTTACTAGTTATGGTTCCTAAACCGGCACACTGACAAAATGCTTGATTGGTAGTTAAATTATAAAGTTACATATCAAGCAAATATTTACTTTAAAAATAAAAATTACTTAAATCAAGTATGTAATTGCTACAAACTCATAAAGATAATGAGTATGCTATTATTATATTCCCTTCATTTATTGTTAACAATGAGGTTCTTCTGAAGAATACAACATAAGTATACAAGGCGGACTTAATGCCTATTATAATTTATTTAAAAGATTTAAGTATAACAAGATTTAATATTTTAATTTTCTTATTTACATCTTTATATCGTAACTTATTTTGGTATTGCATGAGTTAATAGCACTAAGGGAAGTTTGTTTTCTATTTTTTTAAATGGGTAACCAAATGCTTCACAAAACATTTCAAGTATTCTGACAATGTAAACTCCTTCGCTGTTTAATTCGGAAGACTTGGATCTGAAAACAAAAATATTAACATGTAATTTATCTTTGGGAAGTCCAACAACGTGCTCTTGGCGAATGAGGTAGATTAACGGCTAAGACCCTCTCCAATCATAATATGGACCCTCAGCAGTGGGAAGTTGATGATTGATAGATTTTTCAAATATTACACCATATCGCACCCTACATTATTTCTGTTAGTGAAATATTTTGTATACAAACCTGGCAAAACTACACAATAAATCGATAAATATATCGAGGTTTTCTGTTTTTGTTTGACACAATATGGTGTGGATGCCGACAATTAGTGGGTATCCATCAATGTTCTCTCCCGACTTCTTTGCGATGAGGTCACCTGCCAAAACGAAATTGAAAAAATATTTTAAGCCACACAGGTTATAAAAAGCAAGCATGCAGATATACGCAGGTAGCAAACCAGCAAAGCGCTTTTTTAAAATGACTGCCTAGGCATACGAGCTGACGGGACGCCTGTTTGGGCTCCCACAGACACTCAAATGTAAGCAAAATGCTACGGGGAGTGGGGACAGTAAAACCGTCGCTACCTAAAATAACAGCTAAGAAAAACAGCCAACAGATGTACCTAAATAATTGGAATCATGACTTATATCATTCTTTTATAACATTGTTGCGAGCGGAAACGGATTTTTTATTATTTATATAAGTAAACTATATACTTATGAAATGTTAATTAACAATAATTATACACATGTTTCCAACTACCCTTGTTTACTTTTACCCCAGATAATGTAGATTGTAATTACCCGTTGTAAAACACATTTGCAGTCTAGGCAACTGGGACAAAACTAGCACACCGAGAATCCGAGCAAGGTCCACATTTAACAATTCTTGAACATTTTTTTCGTATATCTTTCCAAATGGGTCGGAGATTCCACATCTTACAAGATTATCTTCTAAATGTTTTAAAAGATTTGATGACACTTTAGGTTTTGAATCAGACGCAGATGTTGTCTTTATTTCGTTGATAATCGATCTGGAAACAAAATATAAAATAAAATCTAATTATATGGGCGATGGAAGCCTATTCAACGCCCTCTGACATATTTTATTATAACACTATAAACCTTATGCGAATAAAAGTTCATATTCCTAGGGGTCGCAAGGTAAGAACAAAAAAACCTTTTATTTGATATTTATTGACCATCATTTTTTCTGTAATGTTGTAACAAGTGAGAAGCCTGAAGATTTTGCGATGTGGACTTTGATATAGGCCAAAATTGCTCGACAAAAAGATCAACATCCTACGTAACACCACTAATCTCAGTTCACCGACCAAACATGTAGGTACTTACTCATTCAAGGTCCTTAGTGACGCTTCCAGATGAGCAGAATCAAATTTGCAGCTAGTGTTTAACTGATAGGCAATATGTTTGCGAATTATTTGCAATGTTCCAATAAGAATCAACACATCAGTTATTTGTTGAAATACTTTATGCCATTTTGTAACAGTTACTTCGATATCCTTGATATCGAAAGAGAGCCCAGCAATCAATTTATTTTGATTACTTCTGAATATATCTTGAAGATTCTGTATTTGATTCTTTATCATGAAACCGTATAACGTGTCCAACCCGTGAAGACCGACCACGCCTACAGCTTCATTCAATTTAGAAAATGTTTTCGTATTTATCACTTCGGCTTGGGACTTCACATCAAACCAAGCGGCGCATACGCTTATGTATACACATATTCTAAAAGTAAAATAATTGTTAAAATGAATAATATAGCCACATCGATATAGACTTAAATAGAATTCATTTATATATTTATTATTTCGTACCTTGTGTCTACCAACTGTGCTATTTGTCTCGCCAGACTCCCCATGAAACCTGCCGATGGGCTATACAAGACAACTCCTTTACGGAAACTTATTTCTTTCGCCACACTTTTATTTACAATGGCCGAAACCTAACACATAAATTACAGGTAATTGTAAATTTTGTAAGCAAACAATCAAATTAGCGTGAATTTTCTCCAAAAACCAACCTGTTTCTGCCAAATCCTTAATCCGTGGATATTAATGTAATCCTGTATATATTCCAATGATCTTTTATATCCATCCATACTTTCAGCTAATTTTTGTAATCGAGTTAATAAATTATTAGCAGTTGGTTGCAATTTCTTTCCTTGTGGTTCTATAAACTCCACGAATTTGTTACTAATGTGTCTGTCTAATTCTCTCAGTAAACCATCTTCCAGCAACTCTGCCGGGTCAACCCTAATTACTCCCACGAGCGTAGACCTCATATCCAATATTCCTAAACATGAGGTAATGGTTAAACATAATACACAGTTACCAAATCACATCACTGTAATGTATACCGCAAATTGGGTATTTATATATATACCTATTAGGTAAACAAGTGTAATGTCAAAAATAGTTTAATGAAAATGTAAAATGATACCTGTTGTAAAGGTTGACGCAGTGTGCGTTAATTTCGCGACTTCCATTCTATGTTCTAGTTGAGCAAAATCTCTCAGCCGTTCCTTTTCTAGCCTGGTCGGAACCTCTTTAATAGTCCATGTTTGGATATCAATTATTTTCTCCACAATAGCGAACACCATTTCGGGAATGATCTGAAGAACTTTCTGAATATATTTTATCAGTTCGTTACTATAATACTGTGAAACGGAAATTAAATCATCACTGTGAGCTTGATTTATCCTTAGTAAAGGAATTTCCATTGCGCTAGCTAATTTGAGAAACAGCGCGCGGAGTCTGCTAGTAACAGCAGGATTTTCTTTTATACTATCCTGCATGTACGGTGTGTAGGAGTCAATAATGCACCACGCGTAACTGACATCAGCTATCGTTTCCAAATTCACTAAGGAATCTTCTTTCAGTGAAGCTGCTCTTAAAAGGTTTTTCAGCGCCTGTTTGCTTTCAGTGAGAAACTGTATAATAGTTGATGTACTTTTGATACCGTGAAATTCTTCCACTTCGTCTAGGGCTTGAATCAATTGCGTTACTTTTTTTATTGACTTGGTCGTGACTGGTGAGCTTAAAGAGCTAACTTGTTTTGCGATGTTATCGAACCAAAGCTTAAGTTGGTCATTTTGTGGTATTTTGGTAAGAGGTTTTACGCCAGAAAATAATTCTGATAAGCTGCTGATTGCTTCAACCGCTAGCTCTTTATTGGTATTCCAAGCTTCGTCTCTAGAAGCCAATAGTTTGTTTAAAATTTCTCTGACTTTTAATTCCAGTTCTGATGTGCTTATCAACAGTTCAAGTATTTTGAGTGGATCGTAATTAGTCTCTTTGGTCAGCATATCTTTGAGTTGCTTACTTCTTTTATTATTATCGAAAAATATAACATCACTGCTATGTAAAAGCAGCCATCTTACAATCAAATTAGAATTTAGAAGTATGTTTAACACTTTGTTTATATTGTCTAATACAAAGTCATCAGTTAAAGTGCCTTCTTTTAATAGTTGGTGGGTTTTGTTTATCAGTGTTTGTACAGAAGTGCTCCGTTTTGCAAAACATTCTTTGAGAACTTTGCTATTGCAGGTGTTACTTAATGCAGACTTGGCAGCTTTAAAGTTTTCCCAGTAATCTATAATATTCATTGTAATGCCCATGTATATGGGTATCACCCAATTACTTGGAAAGAATTTATCAACGATTTCTCGCATTTTTGAAGAGTCTGCTTGCAGGTAATGTGGGGTAAAAAAGAGACAAACCACCAACATGCTTGCCTGGGTAGCCAGCGCGAGCGAATGGTGCTCAGGCATGGTATACACTGTAAGTTGGTTGTATATATCTTCAGATCGCAATTTTCCAACAACTTTTTCAATAAATTCTGGTCGAATTGGCACTCGGCTGTAGGGGTTGAAACATAGATGTTAATTGTTGCATGGGCATTGAGTAATAAAGGTGTAATGTTCACAGTTCATATTGATTTTTACTGTGATAGATTGGTTTTTAATAATAGGTGCTAACTACTTCTCTTCCATATATTTTTGAATACTAAGTATTTACCTGAAATACTCAATAGGGTAGTCTAGTGGTCTCTTTCCGCTTTGTTGGTCATATCCTGTGTCTCTTAATAATTTGCAAACATCATCAATGTTTGATTGTGACTGACTCGTGCTGTACCTATAGAATGCAACCAGGAGCCGCTCTCTTACTGCACCAGGGATAAATAAGTCACATAGTAACAACATGGCGCCATAAAGATAAAGTGACTCGCACTACAAAATAAATTATTACATTAATATAAGCATAGTATTACATTGGACCCAATGAGTATTTTATCTTGTTACACATACATAAACTCACGCCTATGTCCCATTGGGGTAGGCAGAGACTATTGAGCGCCATACATACCTCTTTCGCTTCATCCACTGTCATTAATCTTTGCATACATGGTTGTCAGTTTCGAGAACTCCGTATTTTTCCTTTCTTTAATAAATCTTGTATGTGATTTTTATAAGTCCTCTGGGACGTTCTTGACCTACTCCACCATCCATCTTCACATCATAAATCTCTTTTGTCAGTCTCCTTGCATCCATCCTTTCCATATGGCCAAACCACCAAAGCATTCCTTTCTCAATCTTAGTCATTACATCCTCTTTCAATCCACATTTCTCCCTTATCACACTATTTTTCACTTTGTCAACCAGTTTGACCCCACACATGCTCCTCAACACTCTCATCTCTACAGCATTAATCCTGCTTTCGTGCTTCTTCACATGCTTTATTTTATTACCTAAATAATATGTAAGTGTGTTGATAGATTATGCAATGTTGCATAAACAATAATTATCTTATACATACCAAAAGTTGTTTGCCTTCAACATCTTTCATAACTGTTTCAATATTTTGTTGGATGAATGCATCATCTTTTAATTGATCAATGAATGTGTTTAAATCTATTATGTATTGATAAATATTCTCAAAGAGTAAATAAAACCTAGTTATTAATTCTAAATACTTTTCTTTTAGATCGTCATCGAGATCTTGCAGTTTCTGAAAACAAAGGTAATGATCATGAATACAATGTAGAGTCCTAATATTTTTTTAATTTATATTATATTATTGGTTAAATTGCACATCAAAACTTACAGGATTCATATTAATTTTTGATTCTTGGTTATCTGATATCTTAAAATAACTAAAATCCATTATTATGTCTTGATATTTTTGCTGCAATTCTTTGCTTTCCAGTCTGAAATCATACACATATCATAAAAACATTTGAAGTGTACATACATTTTAGAATTTTGCATCATTTTTATTAAATTGTTATAAATTTGAATATATATGTTACAATAATTGGGCTTGGTTAAAAATAGTAAAACTATCTCAACATATTTTTTTACATAAGAAATATACATAATACCTGTCCAGAAAGAAAATAATCATGTAATAAACTAATCAGAAAAAAAATAACATAAAACTTACAAATAAATTAAAGGTTTATGATCTTTTAATCTCAATATCTCGGCAACTATGGCATTGCCGTGAGATACAAGTTTTAATAAGTTTTGAGCGCACAAATTATCTTCTGCCATAAAAACTTTCATTGTGGTTTATATCATGTGTGCAGCGTAATAGAGCGAAAACTTTATCTTTCACAAGGTGTCGAAAATTTAAACGATTTTTTAATGTTAAGTGATAATAATAAAGATTATTAGCTTTGTTTTATTTATCAGTCAATCACAGCTCACATTTTAATATGAAATTAATAAATATTGATCATAGATGTTTAAAATATTTTAATATGCTAGTTAAAAAAGTTAATGATAAAAATACACAGCACAAGATTCAACTACAATATAGACTGATATAGACTCAATGATTAAAGAATAAAGAGGATGACGCACTAATGTAGTACTATATATTAAGTTATAATTATGTTAGGAGTATCGACGCGGAATTGTACATTTATGTATCTGTCTCATTTACACAAAGCTAACTTGTCCCTTAATGAAAGAGACAAATAGTAACTCCATTGTTCCGAATATGGCAATATTTTGTTCACTAACCACACTGAGACCGCCCTTGGCCCAAAATGACGCCATTTTTCTTTTCTGCATGTAATGTCAAACTGTGGCGTTATCTGTCAATAGGAGTAAACAAATCTGCACAATCAAAGAATTTCGATTTTTTTCATTGTTAATCTCGTGTCTTAAGTTTGTTAAGTTTGCTTATTAGATTAATTGTAAAGTTTTTAAAATGCCTCAGTGTTGTGTGAAAGGATGCTAGTCGAGTTCAAGCAAAAAGGACCCCTAAATTTCTTTTCATAGGTTAGTAACTGTTTTTACGAAATAATAACAAATATGTGTCTAAATTTACATTTTGGGTTTGTTTATATCATTTACAATTGTTTAAGGATCTTGTTGATTAAGTTTTAGACTCTTCTAAGCGTTATTTATACAAGTAGTACGAATAACAACCGTATTGTTTGCTTACACACAAGTTTAGAGATGTGATACGAAATTATTCATATCGATATTATCATTTTAAAATTTGTTTGTTATTTTTGTTACAAATATATTTATCATAATATTTATACATACATAAACTCACGCCTTTTTTCCCAGAAGGGGTAGGCGGAGGTGCAATCAGGACATCCACATTTCGCCTTGTATGTTCCGTCCCACGATGTTATAGGTGGTGAGCCTATCGCCATATCGGGCACAAATTCCTGACTCTGGGCTGATAATGAATAGAAAAATCCAAAATCACTTTGCCCGACCTTTCGCGATGTCCGCCACAATTCCTTTATTTAGCTAATTGTTTTATTTCCATTTTTACATTTTAACTGTTCGTTTTGTGTAGATATTGTATTTCTAGTTATTTATTTAAGTTGTTAGTTTAGTGTACATATTTTCATTGTTGTTTACGAAGTTTTTAGAACTGGCCACTTAAAAACTCTATATTAAAAAGATAAGTTTACATTTTGTAAATATATTTCTTCGAAAATATTATTGAGTATATATGACTAACTACCTTGAATATTGTTAAGAACTGTCACGGAATTTTGGCAGTCAATTTATTATTTTAGGAAAAACTGTGTATTTACCACCCTTATACGACGATACAAAAAAAAAATAACAAAACAATCGTCGCTTTTACAGTTACAATTATCAAATTGGGCAATAGGGAATATGCACGAGGCTCCAAAATAAGTAAAAATGTTTTTTTTTTTATAATCTTTATTGATGTAGACCTTATGGACTTTTTTAATTTTAATAATCTCTAAATTGGTAAAATTAATAATTAAAAAGTGATATTTTAAATTTGTCGTTAATCATTTCGATACGCGACGCTAATGGTTGCAACACAATGTGACGACAGCGTACACGACCTTAGCTTGTTGGGTACATTATTTTACGTTTATGTTGCACGTTGATGTTTGTAAAAAATTTAAGAAGAGGTAACAATAAAATAGTTGTTGCGATTTCATGTAGTTTTCTTTTACGTCCACATTATTTTATAAATAAATAAATAAATACACCCAACAGTCACATACATGGTCCTAACCCCACATTAAGATCAATTAAGTCTTGTGTCGTGGGTATCAGAAGCTACGAGAGAATTTTCAGCCTCATCAATATTTGTCCCCGTGTGAGAATTGAACCCGCAGCCTCTCGTTTCACAGCCGGCGTCTAACCTACTGCGCCGCGGAGGCTGTCTTATACACGCAGACGAAGTCGCAAGCAAATTATAAATATTAATAAAGTTGTATTTTATCTCACGTGTGTATTATTTGACACGTCAAATCCAATCCAATCATCAGGTAAAACTTACCATGAAATAAATCATAGTATGAATAAAATATCAAAACATCGAAGTATTTTTATCGGATTTAATTTTGAATGACTTTACTGTCTAATCCAAAAATCCCCAGTTTATACTCAATTGACATGTAAAGCGAAAATTAAAAAAGTTATACAAGTTTATACACTGATATTTATGTACATTCAAAGTTTGTCAGTCATATTTATGCCACTATTAATGCATCGATGTCGATAGAAAATTCGGTACTAGCGTATCACTATTTTTAGGGGCGGAGCCGCCGCCATGTTGGTAAAACAAAGGGACCCGCGTCACGTGACCTTATGCTCTATCCTCTTTATTCTATAATCATTGTATAGACTGTAAAACTTAGTTTGATAATTTTGACAGCTCGCAGTAGGGATAAGGGTTGTGTATAATCGTTAATGAATCTATTCGATTATTATTTTTTGGAACTTGTAATCGATAATCGCGTGATTAAGGTATGGATTTTATAAAATAATTTCTTTAAATTTCTTTATTTATTTTATTATTTATTTATTATTAACCGGACTAGAAATATTATTGTTACAGTCGTGGAGTTAATAGATAGTTATGTTACCCTGTCACACCCCTAGAATAGTGAATGTCAACGCATGACTCTTGATTTGCTATAGAGCAAGGGCCAACACAGCTTGCGTTGGCATTTCGAGAAACAGAATATGTTTTGTCTAGACTTAGAGATAACTATTAGGCTAAGGTGTAATTGTATTTTTAATTAATATACGAGAGCATCTCAATCTGCTCACACGTATCACTCTAGTTTTAATTAATTAATATTTTAATTTTTAAAAAGTAAATTTACGTTCCCTCAATCTTGACTGGCGCAGCCGGTAGGATCTGCTTATAAAGGTGCCACCGTTTTCGTGTATATTCGGGCCTAAAAATTTGTTCGATCGCGATCGCGGCGCGCACGAGGCGGATCCTCGAACCAAATAAATTCGTCAAGGAATCGTCCTGGAACGTGATGACGCTGGCGGGTTGGTGAGTAAGCCTTTTTCACCTTCCTTATCCTATTATTTAGTGTTTTGTTATATCGGAATATTCATTTTTCGTATAACTGTTGTCTGGTTTCCCATATAACTTTGTGTGACCATTCTATTACTATTAATTAGTGATTTAAGTTGAAAACGATATTAATGAATAAAAAGTGATATATAAAATAAATAAAGTGTTAAAGTTTTGAAGTAATTTCATAATTAATTCGCATATTTCTGTGAGTAATTAATAATATAATTTTAGTCGAACGCATATTAGATATTCCTGTTTTGTGTTAAATATTATAAAGTATTTAATTGTAAAATGGAAAATTCAGGTGAAACAGTTGCTCAAAAAATTGAACAAATAATTCTTATCCCAAATGAAATGTTAAAACTTATCCCATTATTTGGTGGTGATCAAAGACAATTAAATTTGTTTCTTCGTAAATGTGAATATGTAATTAATAAATACCAAGGGAGTCCGGCGCAAAACATATACGTCATGCATTCCATTACGAGTCGATTAGTAGACAATGCAGCTGCCCTTATCAGTGAGCGCGATGATATTAATACGTGGGTTGATTTCAAGGAATTATTAGTACAACATTTTGGTGACGCTAGGACTGAGGAATGTATCGCTATTGAATTAGAATCTTTAAAACTAAAACATAATGAAAGTTATTTAGAGTTTTGTAACCGAATTCAGTCAGCTAGATCATTATTAATTTCAAAATTAAATCAATCAACAGATCAGTTAGACACACCGAGTAAAATTAGTATTTATAACAATAAATGTCTGAAAGTTTTCTTGAACAATTTGCCGATTGATATGTTACGAGTTGTGAGATTAAGTAAACCACGCACCTTGGAACAAGCACTTAGTGTCGTTATAGAAGAGGTTAACTTCTTTGAACAGTACTCAGCTCAGAATAAATTACAGAATTCTCACATTAGTAAACCACAATTGCAGTCTAGCCCCACACAATTTAAGTTTGGTGTTCAAAATTCACAAAGCTTAGGTTTTAAACCCCAATTTACCCCTAATAAATATTTTAATGTCAGTATGCCACAACAAAAGACAGCAGCTTTCTTGCAACAGAGACCATTAGCTCAACAGGCGATCGGTTATCGCCCGCAGTTTGGTTTTACCCCACAGGTGGGATATCGCCCTCAATTTGGTTACCGTCCCCCATCTGGATATCGTCCTCAATTTGGCTATCGCCCACAGTTAGGATATAGACCCTCTTTCAATTCGTCTAATAATATTATGAAACCTCAGCAATTTGGTATTAATTCACAACCCTTTGGATATAAGCCTAACTTTAATAATAATAATCAAAATACCGATGTTTCAATGAGAACGGCCCCACTTTACAGAAAAGAAGGTTTTAATTTAAATGAATTAGAATTCAATGACGAAAATAATTATAGTGAATATTATCCTGCAGATTATCAATATAACTACAGTAATTCACAAGTGGAAGATAGTTATGAATATTACATAGGAAATGAAAACTTTGAACCGCTTTCTAAAAACGTTGACCAAGTAGATGAAACCGATACTACTGAAATTCCTGAAACTACTGAACAGATGGAAAATTTTCATCTAAGCCCTTTAGAAAAAACCAAGAAGTGATAGAAATTAATTGTGACCCTAATTTGAAATTGCCGTATGTTTACATTCCCGAAATAGACTCTAAATTTATGATAGACACCGGAAGTATGAGATCCTTTTTAAAGCCAGATAAAGCGTATGCATATTTTTATAGTGAAATACGTAATGAACCATTTAAGGTGATTAGCACCCACGCATCTAGCTCTCACGGCGAGGTCGTGGAGATCCCTTTATTTCCAACATTTAACAGTAACTTTCTTCAAAAGTTTTATTTATATAATGTTGATTCACGTTATGATGGTGTAATTGGTGATGACCTGTTAACGAAAGTTGGAGCAATTATCGATCTAAAACATAACGTTATAAGAACAAATTCAACCACTATCCCCATTGTTAATCATTGTCGTAATAAGCATGAATTTATATTACAACCGCGTACTGAACATCGTCTTAAATTACCTACAGATTTATATTCAGGTGAAGGAATTTTAGAGTATAAAGAATTCAGTAAGGATATAAGAATGCCAAGTGCAATTGTGAAATGTGAAAGAGGATATGCATCTACTATAATTCAGAATACTTCAGATAAGGAATGGAAGTTGACAATAGATAAACCTTTTAATGTAATAAGCTTTGATGGTAATAAAGAATGGAAGATTAATAATATGCATGTTGGAAGAAATATAGAGATAGATAGTATGTTAGAGGAAAATTTAAAAAATAAATTACGTTTAGATCATATGAATGAGGAGGAAAGAAAGAAAATATATGGATTATGCAAGGAATATAGGGATATATTTTATTGTGAGGAATTTCCGCTAACTTTTACCAATCAGGTTAAACATTCTATTCGAACTAAAAACGAAGATCCCATCTATATTAAGCCATATAGGCAACCTCCTGCTCAAGCCGTTGAAATTAAAGCTCAAGTAGATTCACTTTTGAAAAATAATGTAATACAGGAGTCATTTTCACCATGGAGTGCACCTGTTCACTTAGTGCCAAAAAAAATGGACGCTACAGGTAAGCCCAAGTATCGAATGGTGATTGACTATAGACGACTTAACGAAATTACGACTGATGACAAGTACCCCTTACCTAACATTACCGACCTTTTTGACAAACTAGGAAAGAGCATTTACTTTACAACATTAGGCTTAGCATCAGGATACCATCAGATCGAGGTCAAGGATGAGGACCGACAAAAAACCGCTTTTAGTACTCAATTCGGACATTTTGAATTTCTTAGGATGCCGTTTGGACTTAAAACGGCACCGGCAACCTTTCAAAGAGCCATGGACAGTATTTTAAGAGGACTGCAAGGTATACATTGCCTTGTTTACTTAGATGACATTATTATATTCTCGACTAGTTTAGATGAACATATACAAAAATTAAGAGCCGTATTTGAAAGACTGAGACAGACAAATTTGAAAATACAGTTGGACAAATCAGAATTTCTCAGAAAAGAGGTGCTTTACCTAGGGCATACTATAACAAAAGATGGACTTCGACCTAACAATGATAAAATTAAAACTGTACTTGACTTTCCCCTGCCGAAAACAACGACTGAAATTAAGAGTTTTCTTGGACTGGTAGGCTATTACAGACGATTTATAAAAGACTTTGCTAAAATTACTCAACCCCTAACAAATTGTTTAAAGAAACGTAACAAAATAGTAATTGACCAAAAATACATAGACTCATTTCAAAAATGTAAAGAACTGTTAACTACTGTACCGCTTTTGCAATATCCTGACTTTAACAAACCTTTCATATTGACAACCGACGCATCAAATGTAGCCCTTGGAGCAGTGTTATCACAAGGTCTCATTGGTAATGACAAACCCGTTGCTTACGCTAGTAGAGCGCTCAGTGAAACTGAGAGTAGATATAGTACAATAGAACGTGAACTTTTAGCCATTATCTGGGCAGTAAAGCATTTCAGACCATACCTTTATGGACGTCGATTTTCGATTTACACAGACCATAGACCCCTTGCCTGGCTGTACTCATTAAAAGAACCTAATAGTAAATTGACAAGATGGCGACTTAGACTTCAGGAATATGACTTTGAAATACTTTACAAAAACGGAAAACAAAATACTAACGCTGACGCACTTTCGCGTATCAAAATTAACGCATTAAATTCGGATGACGAAACTGACTCTATGGCAGTTAATGTTGACAAAAGAGAAAAGGACTTAACATCTTATTTGAACGACTTGACTGAACAAATAACTAGAATAGCTAGGGAACAACCTCCCAATAATACTGATGTAATTTCAATTTCAGATAGTTCAAAGACTATCAGCATTTCCGATTCAGCTACTAGATCAATTGCTTCTTTAGACCCCTACCCCGTAGGATCTGATGATAGTAGTACCGACACCGTTCATTCAGCAGAAGATTTAGAATCAAAAGGTATCCCTATTTTGAACGAGGCAGTAGACACTAAGCCCAATCAGATTCTAATCCATCAGTGGTTTAGAAATGAAATTCAAGTTAAAGATATTTCAAACAATAAACAGAAAATATTAGAAGTCTTTATACCCATTAATAATTTAGAACTAATAAAACAATTTTTAAAAGAATACATTAAGCCTAAAATAAAATACTTTGTATATTTTGAGCATCCCCAACACAGATCAGACTTTTCCCGAACTATAATTAGTTTGTTTAAACAAGGTATGATAGATATATATGAATGTACAGAGCGCGTGATAAATGTGGAAGATGAAAAAGAACAAAAGGCAGTAGTACTTAAACACCATGAAGGCAAGACATGTCACAGAGGAATTAAAGAAACGATATTAAGAATAAAACGAAATTATTATTGGCCAAATATGCAGGAAATAGTAGCAGCTGTTATTAATGATTGTGAATTGTGTAAAAGGATGAAGTATGACAGAAATCCCCTTAAACCCACTCTACAATTAACTCAAACACAAGATGCCCCCTTTCAAGAACTTTTCATAGATATATTTAGTATAGATGGCAAGCATTATTTAACCGTTGTAGACGCTTTTAGCAAACTGGCCCAAGCTTTTGAAATAAGTAACAGATCAACATGCGAAGTTGTTAGAGCCCTTATCAAATATTTTTCATTTTATGGTATTCCAAAAAAAATAAGTAGTGATCCTGGAACAGAATTTAATAATGAGTTAATGCGTGAATTAGCTTCACTTTATAAAATACAGTTGCATATTTGTACAACATATAATCCAAATTCAACTGGCATTGTGGAAAGATTTCACTCTACACTTATTGAAATTTACAGGCTAGCCAAATATGAACAAAAATGTACAGATGCCGCTTCTATTATGACATATTGTATCATGGCATATAATAATACTATACATTCCGCGACAGGTTTAACTCCGTTCGAAATAGTGTTTAGTCATACTGACTCTAGTAAAATTTTTGATGGTGATTTTGAAAAAGCCTATATGCAACAATTACTTAAAGATCACGTAAAACGTTCTAAATTTCTCTATAAACATATATCAGAAAAGATGCTTAAAAATAAAGAAAAGGTAATAACTAGCAAGGGTAAAGATAAAGATAAAATAGATTTAGATTCAGAACAAGTAATTTTTACAAAAGATATTAATACAAGGAAAAGCAAGGATAAGCCCCGCTATAGAAAAGCTGTTGTTAGTGGTGATATAGAGCGCAACATAGTACCCGTTCAGATAAGAAATAGACAAACTAAAGTTCCTTTAAGAAATGTTAAACGTCCTCCGCAGGTGCTGCCTGGCAGTAGCGACGATGATAACCCTCAACCAGGGCCTTCAGTTAGAAAAAGTTGAAAGAAACCCAGGTATATTACCTATCAAATTAGGACAAGCTTTTAAACGAAAGGATAATTGGACAGTTATCAAGGTAATTGATACAAGCGGGATAGAATTAATATTGAGATATAATGTACTTAAGTATCAGCAATTCATTAATATTATAAATACAAACTCTATTTTTGCTAACGACTCCATTGGATTAAGAAAACAAGTTGATAAATTATGTAATGACACTGTTGAAAAATTCGAACAACTTATGCCTACTGTACGTGTTAAAAGAGGCCTAATTAACCCTCTTGGTTCTGTAATTAAATTTGTAACAGGAAATTTAGATTCGGAAGACGCGAAAAGATACGATTCCTTAATTACACAATTAAATAATCATCAGAGTCTAACTAACCAAAAGGTTACTATTTTGTCAAAAATGTTAAGTGATTTTATTAATACTACTGAAACAATACACAGTAATACAAATATTTTGGAAAATAAGATAATTAAAATAAAAGAACTAGCAAAGAAAATTGTTACAAAAGATATTAATATGGTTAACTTTATCCACGTACTTGTTACATTTAATATTTTCACTGATAACTTCAGAACTCTATATATCATCTTAAATGAACTTGAAACTGCTCTAGCATTAAGTAAAGTCTCAGTTCTCCATCAATGTATTATAAATTCAACTGAATTCTTAACAATATTAAAGACCATAAATGACACTGATAATTTAATGTATGAACCAACAGTCAATAATATTGTTAAAATCGAAAAGTCCGTTACTGTAAGAGCCTATGTAAAGAGAAACCAGATAACATTCATTTTAGATATCCCTCTCACAGATAATGTTATATACAATTATTTTAAACTTTATTCTTTCCCTATTTTTAATATTTCCTATAACAAAACACTCGCCATTGTTCCCAAATACCCTTATCTCCTGGTGAAAGGGCTAAAATACCTATCCGCCGCGCACTCCTGCGAGCTGATTGACGACGGCGAGTATCTCTGCACCGACGACGACATCGTCCCCTACTCCGAAGAAACCTGTGTAGAACAGTTGATGAAAATGAGTGAAAATCTTACCAACTGTATAGTTCACCCCGTTGACATAGAGGATAAGAAAATACAGAGAGTCAAATACAACACCTGGCTCATCTACCTGAAAACCTCTACAGTAATGACTGAAAGATGTGATGACGAAATCTCACACTCCTCGCTTCGTGGTTCATATATCCTGAAAATGGAGGAAAACTGTGAAGTAACACTGGACAGCATTCATATTGTACATCATAGAGTATACAGCGATAAGATACAATATCGACTGAAACCCCTGATTACGTTGCCTGTACTTCAGACACCAGCTGTAGCTGAAAACGTCTCACTAGACATGCGTGAGGCAAACTTCGACGACCTGAAACATCTCGCGTACATGCTGAAAGTGAAATCCGAAAGTAGTGTTAGTGAAAATGATGAAAATCAAAGTTCGGTGAAAGTGAATTCAGTGAGTTTAGCATCCCTATTGCTGTACGTGATAGTTATCATTTGTGTTTTAGGTTATTGTCTGTATAAGTCTAGAATAAGATTATGTTCATTCACGCGAAATTACCGGAATCAAGAGTCTTCAGGTAATTCCGCTCTTGGTGAGGGAGGAGTTATGTTACCCTGTCACACCCCTAGAATAGTGAATGTCAACGCATGACTCTTGATTTGCTATAGAGCAAGGGCCAACACAGCTTGCGTTGGCATTTCGAGAAACAGAATATGTTTTGTCTAGACTTAGAGATAACTATTAGGCTAAGGTGTAATTGTATTTTTAATTAATATACGAGAGCATCTCAATCTGCTCACACGTATCACTCTAGTTTTAATTAATTAATATTTTAATTTTTAAAAAGTAAATTTACGTTCCCTCAATCTTGACTAGATACAATTTTTTATATCCATTTTCTAGAGTATAACAACAAAAAATATGACTGGGTAAGTTTTATTCAATGCATATATTTTATCATGTAATCAGTACTGTTAATGGAACATATTTCGGCAATTAAGAAACAAATTATTTTTATTTTTATGTATTGTTTTTTCATTTCAAAACCGATTATTGATAGTCTGCGGTTATTCGTTAAGCGTGGCACATCTCTAAGGGAACGGTACCCATCCATGAAGTACGGTATTTACAATGATTAAAGAATAAAAGAGGATGACGCACAAAAGTAGTACTATAAATTAAGTTATAATTATGTTAGGAGTATCGACGCGGAATTGTACATTTATGTATCTGTCTCATTTACACAAAGCTAACTTGTCCCTTAATGAAAGAGACAAATAGTAACTCCATTGTTCCGAATATGGCAATATTTTGTTCACTAACCACACTGAGACCGCCCTTGGCCCAAAATTACGCCATTTTTCTTTTCTGCATGTAATGTCAAACTGTGGCGTTATCTGTCAATAGGAGTAAACAAATCTGCACAATCAAAGAATTTCGATTTTTTCATTGTTAATCTCGTGTCTTAAGTTTGTTAAGTGTGCTTATTAGATTGAATGTAAAGTTTTTAAAATGCCTCAGTGTTGTGTGAAAGGATGCTAGTCGAGTTCAAGCAAAAAGGACCCCAAAATTTATTTTCATAGGTTAGTAACTGTTTTTACGAAATAATAACAAATATGTATCTAAATTTACATTTTGGGTTTGTTTATATCATTTACAATTGTTTAAGGATCTTGTTGATTAAGTTTTAGACTCTTCTAAGCGTTATTTATACAAGTAGTACGAATAACAACCGTATTGTTTGCTTACACACAAGTTTAGAGATGTGATACGAAATTATTCATATCGATATTATCATTTTTAAATATTTGGATGTTTATTTTTCAAAAAAAGAAATAATAGATATATATTCAGAACGACAAAGAAAGTGAAATTAAATATATTTTTTAGATTACCTATAAACATACAGACCAGGACAAAATGGATACAAAATATCGGAAGACACTATTGGAACCCTTCAATAAATACATTTATTTGTTGTTTACATTTTGAAAAAGACTGCATCAATAAAACATTGAATTTAACAAGACTGAAAGATAACAGCTTCCCAACAATATTCCCGGTAAGTGAAATTGTAATAACTATGATATTTTACCTAATAATCCACACTAAGATCAAAATGTTGAATACATCACATTACTATTTTTATGTAGCAGTTGCATTTTTTGTTAGTTTTGTTACAAATATATTTATCATAATAATTTTAATATTTATACATACATAAACTCACGCCTTTTTTCCCAGAAGGGGTAGGCAGAGGTGCAATCAGGACATCCACATTTCGCCTTGTATGTTCCGTCCCACGATGTTATAGGTGGTGAGTCTATCGCCATATCGGGCACAAATTCCTGACTCTGGGCTGATAATGAATAGAAAAATCCAAAATCACTTTGCCCGACCTGGGATTCGAACCCGAGACTTCAACATTGAACCGTACCATAGTACAACTACACCACCGATACAGTCAATATTTATACATGGATTAAAATCTATAGCACACATTATTCACCGCATGTATGTTTATATAATGTATGTATGTACCGTAAGTGTATTTTTGTTTGATTGATTCATTTCAAAAATATTTTTTTTAGTGCTGATTTCCTGCCTTCGTTCGCGATGTCCGCCACAATTCCTTTATTTAGCTAATTGTTTAATTTCATTTTTAAATTTTAACTGTTCGTTTTGTGTAGATATTGTATTTGTAGTTATATATTTAAGTTGTTAGTTTAGTGTACATATTTTCATTGTTGTTTACTAAGTTTTTAGAACTGGCCACTTAAAAACTCTATATTAAAAAGATAAGTTTAAATTTTGTAAATATATTTCTTTGGCAATATTATTGAGTATATATGACTAACTACCTTGAATATTGTTAAGAACTGTCACTGAAATTTGGCAGTCAATTTATTATTTTAGGAAAAACTGTGTATTTACCACCCTTATACGACGATACAAAAAAAATAACAAAACAATCGTCGCTTTTACAGTTACAATTATCAAATTGGGCAATAGGGAATATGCACGAGGCTCCAAAATAAGTAAAAATGTTTTTTTTGTAATCTTTATTGATGTAGACCTTATGGACTTTTTTAATTTTAATAATCTCTAAATTGGTAAAATTAATAATTAAAAAGTGATATTTTAAATTTGCCGTTAATCATTTCGATACGCGACGCTAATGGTTGCAACACAATGTGACGACAGCGTACACGACCTTAGCTTGTTGGGTGCATTATTTTACGTTTATGTTGCACGTTGATGTTTGTAAAAAATTTAAGATGAGGTAACAATAAAATAGTTGTTGCGATTTCATGTAGTTTTATTTTACGTCCACATTATTTTATAAATAAATAAATAAATAAATACACCCAACAGTCACATACATGGTCCTAACCCCACATTAAGATCAATTAAGTCTTGTGTCGTGGATATCAGAAGCTACGAGAGAATTTTCGGCCTCATCAATATTTGTCCCCGTGCGAGGATTGAACCCGCAGCCTCTCGTTTCACAGCCGGCGTCTAACCTACTGCGCCGCGGAGGCTGTCTTATACACGCAAACGAAGTCGCAAGCAAATTATAAATATTAATAAAGTTGTATTTTATTTCACGTGTGTATTATTTGACACAAATCCAATCCAATCATCAGGCAAAACTTACCATGAAATAAATCATAGTATGAATAAAATATCAAAACATCGAACTATTTTTATCGGATTTAATTTTGAATGACTTTACTGTCTAATCCTAAAATCCCCTGTTTATACTCAATTGACATGTAATGCGAAAATTAAAAAAGTTATACAAGTTTATACACTGATATTTATGTACATTCAAAGTTTGTCAGTCGTATTTATGCCACTATTGATGCATCGATGTCGATAGAAAATTCGGTACTAGCGTATCACTATTTTTAGGGGCGGAGCCGCCGCCATGTTGGTAAAACAAAGGGACTCGTGTCACGTGACCTTATGCTCTATCCTCTTTATTCTATAATCATTGGGTATTTATCTGTATGACATCGTCAATGATGACATCGTAAAAAAAGAATGCCTAACTTTATAGGCGTGAGTTGTCAAAATTATCATGGTAAGTTTAACAGTCCATAACAATTCACAATACGAAAGATTTTAGTACGTTTTTTACCAAAACCTAATTAATGACAACCATGGACTTACTATATAAACAGGACTGCGCACTCATGAAATAGAGTTGTCCTAGAATAAGACGTATTCCTGTGGAACAAGGTTTAATTTGCTACGATAAAAGATATGGAAGACAACTGAACCGAGTGAGATAGCGCATGGAGGTGTATGTCCCTTTTTATTTGCTTGCCAGATCAGATAAAGAATATTTTTACTTGTAGACTATTTACATTCGTCATACGGTAATTAGTTATATAAAAAAAAACTTGAGAGGTGTCAAGGGACACCCAGATGGAACGAAGTTCGATTTATTATTCTTTATTATGTACAAAAAACCTGTATACACTCAACAAAAATAATCGTCGCGACACATTCTGTGCATTCGCATTCTGTTCAATGCGAAATAGAAAGACGAAACGAAAATAACTGGCTTGCTTTCTATGAGCGAGAGAGAGAGAGACAGACAGAGAAACACGCGCACGCCGCACGGCTTACATCTATAGCAAAAAGTGTCGTTACAACTTTTGTTTTATTTTTTTCCGTCTAGCCCCCTTTCGCAACGCACGATAAGGAACTTCGTTCCAAAACTTCGTTCCAATAATAACAATCACCACCTAGACTATACATTAGACACTGTATAGCCATTATACAAAGACTATACATAAATAATAAAAAAAACCAACGTATTGATAACCTCCTTTGAAGTCGGTTAAAAATATAAAATAATAAGCAAATAATTAAAAACAAAAAATAAGTTCCTAAATTTTTAAATTTAGAATGTCAAACTCAAACGTGGAATAAAAGTGTCGGTACACAAGTGACGGTCTTAATTTTTTCCGTCTAGCCCCCTTTCCCAACGCGCGATAACGTCCCAATAGTTCTTACTAGTATAATTGATCATGAATTGTGTCTAACTAAAAAGGTTGATATTTTACAATAGATTCCCGATGACCAGAGACGTGAGGCAGATATAGCTGGACCCCATTCCAGCCTTTACAAATGTCGCGAAAAACTCTGTTGTGTGAGGTGATTTTCACAATGCGAATCCAAGCTAAATGTGCTAACTATTTCAGTGCTGAAATACAGGGTGCACAAGAGAATGGCGCAGTAGCTAAGTTGGGTGCAAGGGCATAATATTAATATGATAATAAAAGAATAATATTTGGAAAATACTTATCCGTTTTGGAGTTACGACCGTTTAAAGTTTTAAGTATAATCATCACATTTTCGCAAAAAAATAATTGAAATGGGTAAAGAACAAGATTTTAACATATACGTATTTTTTCGTTTCGTTGTTAATTAAATGGTTAACGAAATATACCACGAAAACATTTTTTCTCTACAACAAAAATTTCATAGACTTCGCCTTAACATATTTTACAAATAGGCCAGGTCATTAACTCTCAGCTGTATACTTTAACCTTCTCTAATTTTCTAAAAAATGTATATTTTGTTTCATTTCAAAGAAATAAAACCGTTAAACAGGGGCGTACTTAGATTTATAGCGTCAACAAATTCACAACATAATAACTAGGTAGGTATAGTTGCATCGAGCATGGATCGAGTGTTTTGTCAATATTTTGCCTCGCTGGCGCAGTTGTAATAAGGTACGATTAGAGCTCTAAGGTCTCGGGTTCGAATCTGGGGTCGGGTAAAATGATACTGCTAATGATATGCTATGTTATGTTTGTTAGATCATAAAATCTGCTTCAATCGACTTATTAATTTTGACAGTCTCCGTGGCGCAGTTGGTTAGACGCCGGCTGTGAAACGTGAAGCCGTGGGTTCGATCCCACCACCGAGATCTGAGTGTTTATGAGGCCAAAAAGTCTCCCATAGTCCCCGATACCCACGACACCAGACTCGATCTTAGTATGGGGTCAGAACCATGTATGTGACTGTTTGGTCTGCAGGTGTCTTTGTGTGTGTGTTTTACATACATACATACATAAACTCACGCCTTTTATCCCCGAAGGGGTAGGCAGAGGCGCCACCAGGACACCCACATTTCGCCTTGTATGTTTCGTCCCACGATGTGTGTATTTTTATTCAATAAAATTTGACTATAATAGCCAATTCTATTAATTTTCTGTTTTTCCTCAAAATTATGGTTACACTATTAGAGCGGGACACTATCGCCTACTCAACGAATCTCGCTCGGCTCGTTTTTCGATCTGAATACGTGCATGGCAGACGCAAGCAGTCTGAAGCAGTCTTGTTTATTGGTCTGTGACTAGTAGACGTATGCCGTTGTCATTGGATCAATGGATGATCGAAGAAGCCACACATGGTTGGGTTCAGACTTCAGTTTGGTTTGAAGGCTGTACACGATGATTGTATGTCGACTAAGTGTTTGTGATTAATTTTAAATATTTTGACCCAGTGAACAAAGAATTAAGGTATTAAAATGGCCAAGTCATTGTTAAGTTATGAAACGTTAGTACATGCGGTTGCAGGAGCTACGGTGAGTACATTTAATTTATTTTACACATTTCTTAGTCAAAGGACATCGACAATTTAAATTCTTCAAACTAAAATTTTTCAGGGCAGCGTTGTGGGTATGGCGGTATTTTATCCATTGGATACATTAAGGTCTAGATTACAAGGTAAACATACGCATTTATATTTTGGTATACTTATTTAAGAATGTTAACGCTTATAATTATTATTATTATTAAATATTACCTGTGCATTGATGACTCATTGACTAACCACTTCGTTTGTTGTAAATAAATACTCATATTATTTCCAGATAATGCTAACAAATCAGTGGTTGTGATAACAGATGGTTTTTCAAATTATTGTCATATATTATTTGGTTTTAAATATAATTACATAAGAAGTGCTTAATATAAGAGAATGGACATAGTCAATAGTCATTACGGCCAATTCAGTACTTTTCATCTTTTTCTATATTTCCTATCTAATATCTACACCTTATCTGTCTGTCTCTGCTACTTCAATAATTTTTTGAGGAAAAAAGGTTAAATAAAATGTGTCTGGTAGTTTTCGTAATTTAGGGACACTATTAATTTTAAAAATATATTAAATATACTTACTCGGTAAGTCATGGGCATAAATAGCTGAATAGTTGAAACAGGACTCGGACCCCGTATCCTGCCACCCCTTGGAAGTACAGAATACAGATACCACTTAAATGCATTAAGCGTGAGGCAAAGAATTTCCTATGAAAGTAACAGCAAGTCAATGACGAAAGCAAAATCTTTTTAAGATCTCAGCCCACAAAAACGAATCTAGTATTTTTTTTGCTGGATCCCTTCACAGCACAGTCGCGGTATCTACCTATACCTATGCCTACATTGTATGGCAGGCGGAGGCCGAAGACAATAATTAATTAGGACGTTCAGCGTGCCTTGTGAACAATTAAAGTGACGCTGCGTAGTGTTGGTTCGAATACCAGAGTAGGGCCACCGTATTATCTTATAACTACTAAAACCACTGCCTCGGTGGCGTAGTTGTACTACGGTACGACTACAAAGCTGAGGTCTCGGGTTCGAATCCCGGGCCGGGAAAAGTGATATTGGGTTTTTCTATTCATTATCAGCCCGGAGTCAGGAGTTTGTGCCCAATATGGCGATAGGCTCGCCCCCTATCACATCATGGGACGGAACATACAAGGCGAAATGTGGGCGTACTGGTGGCGCCTCTGCCTACCCCTTCTGGGATAAAGGCGTGTGTTTATGTACTAAGGCCACCCTCACCCAGGGCATCTTAACAATCTCGCTCTAGGGCGCTGGACTACCAGCGCTTTTTGGCACTAGCTAAAAACGGCAACAAAGCAAAATCGTTAGTGACATGGTCCGGTCCGGTCCAAGTGACTGAATTCAATTCTCCTATTTATGCGTCTACAAAACTTATTGATTGACGGCGACAGAGATAATTGAGAAAGGTCGTATAAATTCACAATTCGCCACTGGAATTAGTCATTAATTATTTCATATATACATAAAAGTTCCGTCCTTGCTTTATACGATGTATGTAATATTGTTTCATTCTCAACAAAAGAGTGAGAACCACCGCGAGTTCATAAATAAAAGTGTAAATAGCATCGCAAAACTTAGGTTGTAGGTAGTAGGTACCCATACCTATGAAGTATAATTTCCTTGTTTGTTTTCAGTGGAAGATTCCAACAAGTTACAAGGTTCCTCATGGGAACTTTTATTGAAGCTAGCAGATGAAGAAGGACTGGAATCCTTATACAGAGGGCTATCGCCAGTGTTGCAATCACTTTCAGTATCTAATTTCGTTTACTTTTATTCATTCCATGCTTTACGAAAACTGTCACCAAAGCCCACGTCAGCATTACAAGATCTTGTGTATGGCATTGTAGCTGGCAGTATCAATGTTCTGTTAACGTCACCTTTATGGGTCGTTAATACCCGAATGAAGTTAGAGAAAACGAATTGCAATAGTCTTATTGAAGGTCTCATTGAACTAGCTAAGAATGAGGGTGCAAAAGGTTTGTGGTCAGGAACTGTTCCATCTTTGCTTCTAGTATCAAATCCTGCAATACAATTCATGGTTTATGAATCACTAAAACGTAAATTTGTATCCAAAGGGTCTTTTGATACATTTACCGCGTTTATGATAGGCGCAGCTGCGAAAGCCGTTGCTACAACATTGACGTACCCATTACAATTAGTTCAAGCAAGATTACGAGCAGGCACGAGTATGAAACCGTTAGTTAAAGATATGAAGAACAATCCATTAGTAATATTTCGTGGACTTGAAGCTAAACTTCTGCAAACTGTGATGACGGCCGCTTTGATGTTTCTCACCTATGAAAAACTTGTTTTATTAGTATTATCTATTATGAAAGGCCGATATCTAAGACACGGTAAATAAATTACAAATTAAATAGAAAATACGTATTTTGGAAACCACTGGTTTTGTGACATGCTATTAACCTTTATTCACAGTCCGTCATTGGAGGTAATCGATTGAAATTTAAATACATGTATGCACATATTCAAAATAACTGAAAATTGTACGAAAGGTTAAACTGTTTAGCTGGAATTGACATTGAAATGAAAAATGCGTTCTTGATTTACATAATAAATAATTAAGTTATTATGATTCTCTTGTATTAAAGTACTACTAACGGTACTGCCAATTAGGTTTAAACGCGCTCTTTTTTTTATTTTTACCATGACATTAAACTATGTATAAAGATTATGCATGACATACCAATTAACATAAATTGAATAAGTTTGCTGCTATATTGTGGGCTTCCTTCCGTAATAGGTCGACGAAGTATAATGTTGAGTATTTATACAGGGTATATAAAGACCACGACCGAAAACGAAGCGTGGTGGTAGTATTAGTGATATCAAACACAATGAAAGTAAAAATTTCACAAAAAAAATCGTAATTGTAATTTTTTACGTATGTGAGTGATAATAATATAGTTTTTCTAAAATTATGACGTACACCGCTTTATTGTTATACACGCAATGGTACGTAATGGTTTAACATACTATTTTTTTTGCAAAAACTAGGTATTTAACCCCAAAAAGGGTGATTTTTAAAATATAAAAAAAAAAACCGTCGCTGTTTTTGCAAAATTTTTAGTTGCATTGTGACTGTAACCGCTCAAACTACCACCTGGCTTCGTTTTCGGTCGCGGTCTTGATATACCCTGTATATTGTAAAGTAACGCTATGGGTTATTAGTATAATTTAAAACATTTTACCTTGATCTGCAAAGAAAACTGCTTTTCATAGATATTACTTGTCTAGTTAAGAGCCTAAATGAGACGTAAGTGAAGCTGATGATTTGATAGATAAGTTAATTGACATCTAATTACCACCACTTGGGTTGTGGGTATTTTGTCTCCACAGAAATTTGTATTTCTGTTACTTTAGAATTAAGAGGCTAAGACAAATTCATAATGGCATTAAATATTATGATTTAAGAAACCAAATAATTGTTTTAAGTCGGCGAGGTTATACACACGTAGTTCAAACTGGCTCGGGTATAATAAGTTGTAGTTAATGTGGACCATTGAGTTGTTAATTCCGGGTATATTTATTGTATTATTTATTCGTTGTTAATAAAACAATTAATACAAATATTTGTTTTAATCTACACCCATATTGTTTCATGCAGCTTGTTTGACTTGCAACTTCATGTCCTCGGAGGTTCTGATAACCGCCTGCGTGTACTCTTGCACCAGGGAATTTAGTTCATCGTAGATCTAGAACAAGCACAAAGAAACATAAACAATGCGCACATATATTGGATATCTGGACACGTAACTCAATGGGCGAATGAGATAATTTTTGCATGCAAAACATGAGTAACTTGCATTACTCATAAGCATTTCTTGGTCACTTCGTATTTTTTGAATCTATGTTATCGGCTAAACCCGATTTGAGGATAGACCAGTTTCGTCTAGGCCAAACTAGTTCTCCCTACACACGATAGTCCAAACCAAAGTGTTACATGTTTAATTCCTACGAATTTTACGGAATTCCGAAATTATGCTGGGAAATACATAAAAAATGAATGCTTTTCTGAATAATGTTAAAAATGTGCAGGAAATCTGAGAATCAAAATACTCGACCGCATCGAAACGATCGTAAGGTTAGATCAGTTTTTTTTAATTTTTAAATATATTTTATTTTATTTTATCCACTTTTGTCTAGACTTCTGTACGTACTCATTAACTTCATTTAACATACTTCGTACTCATTGACATCCTAGTCGCCCGATTTTAGGGTAAACAATTGATTTATCCTGTCGGTAACAGGAACTAGTTTGGCCTAGGCGTAACTAGGTAGTTCATCCTGAAATCGGGTTTGGCCGGTAACATTTATCCTAATTTAAAAAGCTGAAGTTTGTTTGAACGCGCTAATCTAAGAAATTTGTGGTTCAAACTGACAAAAAAGTGTTGAATTGTCCATTTGTCGAGAAAGGCTACAGGGTACGTTATATATATCGGGACGTTTATACTGCAAAATCTTTTTCACGGGGTTAAGTTGCGAGCTATACTAGTGTAATATAATGACAGTAGTTTGGAGGGTTTCCTCGCGCACGGCTCATTACGGTGATTTTAATATATCATAGGAGCAAACGAGCATACGGTTAATCTGATGGTGAGTAAGCAACACCATAGGGCATGGAGATGCGTTGCCGGGCCTTTTTGTGTAGGTCGATAAGTGAACAGTGCGAGGGACCTGTTTGGCGAAGGCGTCGTGCGCGTGGTGCGCGAGCTCCGCCAGCAGCAGGTCGGCAGGCGCGAGCGGCGCGGCGGCGGGGCGCGCGGGCTGCAGCGGCGCGGCGGGCGCCAGCGCGGCCAGGGCGCGGCGCAGCGCGGCGCAACACGCGGCGCCCGCGTCGCCCGCGCGCCCGCCGCGCAGCAGCGCGCGCACCAGCCCGGCGCCGTCCGCGCGCTGCCGGGACAACACCCACTTGTCAATATACTATTTATACACCACGATATTCGCCTCAGACTCCTCCTGCTTGTTTATTTCCTAACTGATTAATTTCGTTGACAAATTCTTTGCGTGCCATTGTTGATTCTGGCTGCAATGCGGAGATTTAATCCTGTTGAGCCTTCTGTGATTGTGAATAGTACTAACACAAATACTACCAATAAATTTCGTAGAAAAGCAATTTCTATACCTACAATAATTCCGCTATTAAATGTCATTCATTTAATTAACTCTAATTAGCAATTTTTTATGGAACCCAAATATCATTGTATGGAATAACTAATATAAGGACGTTCTACACAATACCATAGATGATATCTACAACCATTCGCTAATTCGAACTTAAACGAAGTGTAGGCCCCTGACACACACACTATAAGTACCTACGCAATATGAGAACAACTGACGATCTTGACCCAAGGTCTCTTTAAATTCAGACGTGGAAAACTTTAATAACAACAGAAGGTGCGATCTTGCGATGTAATACAGGCGTCGGTAAACATATATTTAGAACTTGGTAGGTAATGGTACTTTAGTAGATCAGCATTACATTTCGTAATATAATTAACTTACGGGTCGTATGGGAGATATGCGTATCATCCGTTAACACCGTATTAGCAACTTTCAACTCTGTCATTGAACTTTGGCCACCTAGGTTTTGTTATTGACCACTGACGGAGTTGCGTCATCGATTCACAAAAACCTCAGTTGTGATAATTTAAGTCAATAGGCTTTTGTGGACAAAATATGTGTTATGTCAAATATTATGCCGTAGTCATGGCATGGTTTATTCCAAGGTATGCAAATATATTTGCGCTGTGTTTTGCATTTTCGTATTCGTATATTTATATCTTTATGTATGAGTTAATGTAAAGGTTAAAATGATACAAAACAATTAAATGAACGCGAAGAAATCCAAGGTTACCAGTAATATTAAAAACAACTTGCTATATAATGTTAATGTTTTGAAAGGATGTGATAAAATGTATAAACAACAAAAGAAAAATCAGTTTTACATTGTGCGGTGAGGGGTCACGATTCACATTATTGTGTAGTTCGGATCGTACTAAGACACAACAAGAATTACCGTTCATTTATTTACATTGTTGCTGATAATATACTAAAAATAATATATCAGCCAATGCGCGCCCTCTGCTAAGTACGTAACTCCTTTACAATGCAGAGTTCGATTATTAAATCGACTATGACCTTAGGCCTCTAGAGCTTAAGTCATAGTTCATTCGCTGGTCTCTTGGCGACTTGGCGGATTACACATAGCGTAGGTATTCATGTCAAGATAGCTATGGTGTGCAGGCTTCTTTATATTTTTTCCTTTACTGATATAAGTATATAATGGTGAAGAGAAACATACTTGAAAGCATATTAACGATTATAGTGTTTACCAAATACGTCTGAAGGAACCATTGCGGCAGAAACTGTCCAGTGCTTATAGCTCGCTTCGTGACTGCCAACAATGTGTCTGGGTCCGCGTCTTTCAGCCTCGTGTACAGCTTGTTGAAGTCTATATCGTCGCCTTCTGAAAATTATTCATCATTGTCATGTGCATGTACAATATGGCAGTACGACAACTCTGCCAAAAATTGCCAATTTTACTATTATTGCATATTCATAATATAAAAAATGCTTCAAGTAATTCTTACTCAGTAGCGCTTGTTGTACAACATCCATTGAATCAGGGTCTTCTTCCCGAAGTTCAGCAGCTAATTCTTCAGGCCCTATCACCTGCGAAATGAAATATTATATAAACCCATACTTTATTCTTTTTACAACATTTTAAACTTTAATTCTATTCATTGTTGTATGTTAGATTCTATTTGTTGTGTATTGTTTGTTATTCAGGTCATTACAAGTACAATGTGCCGGGTGTACAATTTCAAATGTTCTTTAAACCGGGTTACATAGTTTATACTAGTGGCGGTACTTCCATACTAATCCAAAAGCCCGGCTCACTACTTAATACGTATATACTGGATACTGAACACAAACCAATACATTCAATACAATACAGTCATTTATTACGAAACATTTATGTACCATTTTCGAATTGACCGCCGAAGCGCCGCGCCGCGCTACACTAGTAATTAATTCATTCAATTATTTAACTACTCACGTAGCTCCACGCATTTTTTAAAACACGGAACTCGCACTACGTATATCCACATCTTTTTCTTTCTCGTGCGCTTTTACGAGGCTTTTGGCAACGCATGATATCTCTTTCAGACTTACGGGTGAAATGCTATACATACTCTGCCACTACGAATGTATAGTTATAGATATTTGTATTTAGCAATTTGTACTAAACCAAATGCCGGGCTATGTAATTGATCGGTTAACTGCGAAATCAAACACGGCAACATAGTAGCTAAGGTTGTGCTAGTGTAATGCGGGATATTAATAAATAATAGTTTGTGTGTGTATGTGTGTGCACCTGCAGCGGGCGCGGCGTGCGCGGCGCGTGCAGCGCGGGGCGCGCGATGAAGGCGTGCTCGGGCTTGGCGAGGCGCAGGCACGTGAGCGCCGCCGCCAGCCAGCGCCGCCGCGCCGCGCCGCCCGCCGCGCCGCGCGCCGCCACGCACTCCGCGCCCACGCGCGCCGCGCGCTCGTACACCACCGCCGCCGCTGCGCACCAAAACAAATCCACTCTATATATTCTTTATTCAAATCTCCTTGTGAATTATTCCAAGTCAACTGGAATGCCGCGCCACACATGAAGATTATGCGATCAGTTTATGCAATATCCATGTCGCCCGAAAACCTTCCCCACCTTATGCGTTATCGGAATGCATTGAATCTTCTGATGTGAACCCATCTATTAACCATTTCATTAACACATATTGTCTTGTTTTATGAATCTACACGTAAACAAATTTCTTTGCGACAAGCATCGTCTGATTTATTAATTTTCAAATCAGGCATACATTACGTATTCAAATTGTACAGAAAGTAAAGAAAAATATAACATTTAATCTATACAATAAAGTAAGAAAAGATTCCGACGAATTGAAAATTTTCTCTTGTTTTGAAGTTGGTTAAAATGAACACAAAATATGGGAAACACATGAAGTGCTAACGCGCGAAACTGCTACGCTAACAGGCCGAGTTGGGAACAAAAAGGAAACTAAACAGTTATAGTCTGGTAAGAGGTGGAAGGTGCCCTTTTTTCAGAGACTACCCCGCCCTCACACCCGCCACTGCAACTCCTGTGTCGCAGAATCAACAGTGGCATGCATTTTAATAACACCGAGCATTGAAGCTCAACGGGTCTCCGGAAATATTTAACTTGTCTTTAAAGAATATACCTTTCCGGTAGTGGTGCCTGGAGAGGTGCAGCGCGTAGAGGAAGTCGTAGTAGGGGTTGTGGTCGAGCGCGTCGTGCAGCTTGGCCCGCGCCGCCGCCGCGCGCTCCGCCTCGCCCGCCAGCGCCGCGCACGACGCCAGCGCGCCCAGCTCGCCGCGCGCGCCTGCACGCATCATTACATATCATAATCACATTCAATTGTGACGTAAATATTGGAGCGAGTGATCAAAATAAATAGAAGCATACATACATAATCGCCACACCTGTATTCCATAGGGGTAGACAGAGACTATGGATCGCCAATTTGCTCGATCCTGATACAACTATTTTCGCTTCATCCACTTTCATCAACGTTTTCATGCATTCACATCAATTGACCTGACCATTGTTAAGGGGTATCACCGATTTAGATAGTATGGGTTCGGTGAGGTCGACCTCTACTGACTCTTCCATTCACACTCGCCTTGTATATTTGCTTTGGTTGGTCAGTCTCAAGTCTTTCATCCAAATAGAAGCAACTTAACAGTTAACTTACATATGTATTTAGGAAATATTGTACAAGAAATAATGGCGGCGACTGAATGGCTAACATTGACATGCGCGCGTATAAGAACGTGTTTGAACGTACATGCAATTGCTCATACGAATTGCAGTACATTTAGCATAATAGGTAATATATGAAAGATGGTGAAGTAGTAGTGACCGAGCGTGGCGAGCGCGGCGGCGGCGGCGGTGGCGCGCGCGGCGGCGGAGGGGTTGGCGGCGGCGGCGGCCAGCGCGCGCGCCGTGCGCCCGCCCTGCAGGTGCCACTTGAACACCACCCACTGGAACATCGCCTGCGCACACACGCACACACATGGCTCGTTAGCACGCACTTTAATATTCCTGCCGCACAACAAGTTTCAAAAACCACATCAGTTTATTCAAAGTAATTATGCATAATAATTAAAATACATCGATATAATGCTCCACGTCAACATGTAATATCTACATTTATAGACGAGACAATAATTACTCTGCGGTTTTCCATAATAAAAATACCTTACTTGTATATATTAATGGTATCATATGTTAGTACGTTAGAACTCACCAAATTGGGATCGTCGCTGTCTGCAATACTGATGGCGGTCTCCGCGAGCCGAACCACGCAAGCGCCCGCATCGTGGATCTCGAACAACTTTATAACCTACATAATAATAAATTAATTAAAATGATGGGCCATACGCAATGCATCGTAAGTGATAATACCGTGTGAGTATATCGTTGCAGTAGTGGCAGTGGTGTGCAGGCACCTTCAAGTAGTAGAGCACGAGCGCCTGGTGGTGCGTGAGGCGCTGGTCGCCGGGCGCGGCGAGGTGTCGCAGGAAGGGCTCGGTGCTGACGCCTTTAGCCGCCTTACAGAACGCCGCGTACGCACACTCCACCTCGTCCATGTCCAGCAATGCCAGCCCCAAGATGAACTGACCTGCGTTAAAACACCACATCTCTAACACACGTACTACAGATCAAGGCACCGACAAAGCAACTGCCTTTCTGCACTGTCGGTTTGCTCAATTGTCGCTCGGAAAAATAGAAGGCGTAATGTTAAACGAAGAAGTTATCATAACACGTAACGGTCTTTGAAAACCCTACTCTATTCTTCGGCGCATATTCTGCCTCTTTACTTTGAGTTGCTGCCGGTGTGCATGCACCGCGCCGGCCACCGACTGCGGCATGCGCAGTAGTGCTAAAGTTATCGACTTGTACAATAGCGTAAAGTAGATACATTAGGCACCTCCCTACCATCTGTACCTGTATTAGCCCATATACGTCCCACTGCAGGGCACGAGCCATTTTTACAATCGAGAGGGGTTAGATCATATAGTCCACCATGCTCGCCTGCTGCGGGTTGCCATATTAATAACACTCGGAAATGTATTATTTAGTAATCAGAGCGTATATTGTACATTTAAAAAATATTGTTATTTATCGATTTAAAAAACATTCGTACGATTGTATTTAATAAACATTATACTTACCTAATCATTAAAATTGTTTTTTTTTTTTTTGTTTAACATAAAATATTGTATTATAATGTCAGACCAGTTTTTTTAAAAATAGATCCATTGTATTCAACGATGAGAATGGGAAACAAAGGCTTGTGAAACACATTTATATTGATCACATAATTAAAATTATGAATTTTAACAACCAAAGTGACCGAATAAGATTAAAAACTTACGTGAGCAGGCGTTCCACTCGCACCAGGGCTCCAGTAACAGCACGTAGTTCTGCACGAGTCTCGGCTGGTTGATGCTCGCCAGCCACCAGCCGAATTCAAATCCGCCGCTCACAGCCCAACTATGCATCGCCAGGAGTTAAGGATGTTTGGTTTATTGGAGGTCGCTATTGTTATTAAATAAGTAGAATGGCATGCACAATGTAGATCTATCATGAGTATCATGAACACTATCGTAAAGTATAAATGAGTTTAAAAAGGATACAGTTGGTGTGCGAGGTGGTATGCGAAGAGCGGCAGCGCCTGGTGCCAGGCGGCGGGCGCGCGCGCCGCGGCCAGGTGCCTGCGCGCCCGCACGCCGCCCGCGCCCGCGCTGTACGCGTGCACCGCGCCCCCCGCGCCCCTCGCACCCGCCGCACCCCCCGCGCTCGCCTCCGACCACTCGGCGCCCAGCGCGCTCATCTTCAGCCGGAACGTCTCCGACGAGCCTGTCGCCCTGCCACACACAATACATGAGTACCATGACGTCACGCGCGCTGCACCGTGACGTATGGAGCCGGCGACACTCACGGCGCGTGCAGCGTGGCGGCGCGCAGCCACAGTAGCGCGCGGTAGGCCTGCCAGTGCACGGCGCAGTGTCCCGCGCCCGGCACGTCGCCCGCGCCGCGGGACAGCGCCAGCGCCGCCAGCGCGCCGCGCACCACGCGACACCTGCCACAATCACTCCACTGAATAGACTCGCCTCGACGACTTTAAGCTCGCGTAAATACCTTCAACGCGGCGCAACCTTACCTCATTTCGGCCATTTGTCGGATGGCTTCCGTAACGATAGCCACACCTAGGTCACTGGCGAACAGACTTTCGTACTCGTCATTTTCTTCTTCATCACCTGCACAGAAAATTAAATGAAGAGCATGATTATACTTAACTTCAACAAGTGCAGCCTTAGTATTCGACGCCACAATCAGGGCCTGATTAACCCTTAGGCTAATTAGGCTGCAGCCTAGGGCGCGAGGATCGGGGGGGCGCGCTGACATCTTATCTTCGCATGCACTATTAATCTAGCTGCATTGCTTTTACCCTCCATATTTCAACTAGACCGAGACAAAACACAAAACCTAAACTGTGAACTGAAAATGCTTGCGAGTCCCTGGGATTATAAAAATAAATAAAATTTTAAAAAGCAAGTCTATAACAAACACTGACTTGTCTTGTCTTACATACTAGCTTCAATAGTATGATGCCTACCGTCTTTTTTAAATATCTTAACAGAAGTTTAAATATACTACGCACAAAAATTAAAGGATATTTTTTTTGGTGTTTTTTGAGAGTCTGTATCTTGGAGAAAATTGATTGTTAAGAAAATCGGAAACTAAAACTTGGAAGCTTGAAATGTCTTTTATGCAGATCTGTGCTCTATTTCTTGATTCCTTGCTAAGTTGATAAGCAATCGTAAGAAAACCAACGAGAAAAAAAAACCAAATTTTTTCTGGATTTCAAAACCGTGCATTTACATGGGTAGTATTTTTTTGGTAACATCATTATAAAATTCCCGTAGATAATTTCATTGCCTTTAATTTGATATACCAGAAACCTCCGTGACATGATTTGGAGCTGACTTATGGTAAATCAAAGTAAAAATGGCCTATCACACTTTGACATTGCATTACTCCATGAATATCAATCATGGGGAAAACAAAATCAGAATTTTAGTAATTTCAAAACATGTTCTATAAGTTGGTATTAAAGTCTTATGATAATGAATAGAATTTCTAAGTAAAATTGTTGACTGAAAAAAAGGTAAAAAAACGGCTATTTATGGATATTCGGAAAACACTGCATATCTTTGGATAAAAGAAACAAACCAAGGATATCGTCGGTAACTTTTCAACCTTAAAGTATTCTAAAGACACTCTGAAAATTTCAAACTGCTCCGATTTGATTATCTTAGTGTTCGGAAGGTTTGAACTTACTGTATTCAGCAAAAATCGTCGTAATGAGCATTTTTCGCATGCTAATGGTTTTGTAACTTGAGAATATTTTTTTAGTGATTATCCATATTCTTTTAATCAAATCCTTTTTTCTAACGTTTTCACTATTCTCCGCAATTGTAAAAAAAATACTGGCACTGTTTTACCGCCGGCATTAGCGTTACCCAAAGCGTACTACGGGGAGGTTGCGTGGTCGGATTTATAGTAAAACAGTGCCAGTATTTTTTTTACAATTGCGGAGAATAGCGAAAACGTTAGAAAAAATGATTTGATTAAAAGAATATGGATAATCACCAAAAAAAGCATTCTGAAGTGACAAAAATCGATCACATACGAAAAATGCTTATTACGACAATTTTGACGAATACAGTAAGTTCAAACCTTCCGAACACTAAGATAATCAAATCGGAGCAGTTTGAAATTTTCAGAGTGTCTTTTGAATACTTTAAGGTTGGAAAGTTACCGACGATATCCTTCGTTCGTTTCTTTTATCTAAAGATATGCAGTGTTTTCCGAATATCCATAAATAACCGTTTTTTTACCTTTTTTTCAGTCAACAATTTTACTTAGAAATACTATTCATTATCATAAGACTTAAATACCATCTTATAGAACATGTTTTGAAGTTACGAAAATTCTGATTTTGTTTTCCCCATGATTAATATTCATGGAGTAATCCAATGTCAAAATGTGATAGGCCATTTTTACTTTGATTTACCATAAGTCAGCTCCAAATCATGTCACGGAGGTTTCTGGTGTATCAAATTAAAGGCAATTAAATTATCTACGGGAATTTTATAATGATGTCACCAAAAAAATACTACCCATGTAAATGCACGGTTTTGAAATCCAGAAAAAATTTGGATTTTTTTTTCTCGTTGGTTTTCTTACGATTGCTTATCAACTTCGCAAGGAATCAAGTAATAGAGCACAGATCTGCAAAAAAGACATTTCAAGCTTCCAAGTTTTAGTTTCCGAATTTCTTAACAATCAATTTTCTCCAAGATACAGACTCTCAAAAAACACCAAAAAAAATTTATCAAAAAAAATATCCTTTAATTTTTGCGAGTAGTGTATTAAAAAAATGCTTAAAGTCGAAGCAAATGTTGAATATCGTGCAGATTAAAGGAGAACGTTAGTTTCGCTTGCAGATCAATCTGACAACTTTTATAAGTTGTATGAATCATGTTTAAATTTTCACACTTGTAAACAAAACAAAAGTAATATACCACTTTTTAGGCTCATTATAATGCAACTTGGGGGGCGCGTCCTCATAATTAGCCTAGGGCGGTCAGAACCCTAGATCAGGCGCTGGCCACAATCACTCACTCTTGCTGGTGTCGATGTCGGGCACGTCGAGTCTCAGCGCGTCGTTCAGCTCGAGCACCGCGTTCTGCAGGTCTTTGATCGGCTCGAGAATATTTGCCAGTTCGTCTATTTGCTGCGGACTCAACATCTAAAAATATCAAAAGAAAGCGGGTGATTCGCGGTTCTAAGGGAAAGCACAGACGAAATGAAGTAGAGTCGTAGTGTTGCGTTTACCGGCGGCGGGTGCGGGTCGTGGGTGGCGGGCGGCGCGCGCAGCAGGTGCAGCAGGCGCGGCAGCAGGCGGTGCTGCGGCGCGGCGCACGCGAACAGCCGCCGCTCCAGCTCCGCCGCCGCGCCCGCCGTGGCCGCGCGCTCCCACCGCGCGCCCGCGCACACCACGCGCAGCGCCGCGCGGGACAACTCGCCCGCGTCCGCCGCGGCCGCCGCGCGCGACCCTGCCGGCACAGCGGTCACTACAACCTGCTCCACACCACACTCGCGCCCCACCACTGCACCACTGTCACATCCGTACCCGCGTCGGAGTCCAGCAGCGAGGTGTCGGGCGACAACATCACCCTCTCCAGCGGCTCCAGCTCGCACACTAGCGAGATGCCGGCGCGGCGCACCACGGCGCACCACCACCCGCCGTCCGCCTCCATGCCCTGTCGACAATAATGTGATCAATACAATATGTACTTCTATGTGGAACTTATTTAACTAGTGAGTTGTACTCACCGGCTTAGACACCATCAATCCGAGCGGTTTTTGCAATCCTTCCATGTATTGCATACACCAGCTGTACAAGTCTGACCAGCATCTGAAATGTAAAGATTGCGTTAATCTGAGGTAAATCTTTGTTGACATATAAAGAGGCCATTGTCATACATGAGTTCAAAATTGTCTTACTTGTGCATGAGGTGCGTTTGGTCGGGATTAGAAGTGCGCGCGCTCAAGTGTCGGAGTCGCGCTTGAACAGCGGCCATCGCGCACTCACCCAGCTCCCCCTCTGTTCCAGTATCGATACCGCCCCACGTTCGGTTGTATATCTTTTGTACCAAAGGGAAGTACAATTAACACGGTTCACCAAAAATATTATAAAGCGTAAACATACAAGAAAGGAATACGTACGGCGAGCGCCTTTCTGATGACGGATGAGGGGAAGAGTCCGGGCGCCAGTAGTCGGTCGCGGTACTGGTGGTGGTGGCACAGCTGCGGCAGCGGGGGCGGCGCCTCGCGCCCCGCCACCGCGCGCCACGACACCTCCGCGCCCACCGCGCTGCCTGCAATCCATAAATACACCCAACATTAAGATCAATAATTAGTCTTATGTCGTGTGTATTAGAACCTACGGACTTATCGGTTTTACAAATACCCAGACCCGAGACAAATATTTGTGTGTCTCACAGACATTTTCCTGACTGCAGGGATCAAACCCGCGGCCTCTCGTTTCACAGCCGGCGTCTAACCAACTGCGCCACGGAGGCTGTTATTTACACCTACACGACACACTTTGTACCTCGCCGTTGTGTGCCCAAGGGTATCACGATGCGGGTTTAGCTAGTGCATAATAATT
The DNA here is from genome assembly GCA_949752805.1 of Deilephila elpenor. NCBI lineage: Eukaryota > Metazoa > Arthropoda > Insecta > Lepidoptera > Sphingidae > Deilephila > Deilephila elpenor. The sequence continues at coordinate 6,024,225 of OX457107.1, read as the reverse complement.
ATCATACATCGTCTTTTAACCAAGACGAAAAAAATAACACGTAGACTGCGGCAAACGCACATGTTGTTTTTTTTTATGGTATGCTCTGTGTGTCATACAAAAATATATTCGATAATTATGTTTCGTATAGAATTTATTTAGAATCCAAAATTGAAAAGTTAGGAACTCACTAGTGATGATTGTATCACCGTCCGGCTGACTCCACAGGGCCCATATGACGTTACTGCCGTCGCCATAACCGATTGTGTAATCTAAAAGATCTAACTGTAACAGAAACAAAATACAATATTCGGTAATCTCGATGTATTACTTTAAGCTCATAGAAAATTATTATTAAAAACGTGTTTAAGGGCTCAAACTTAACGTAACATCATACGTGTCTATCTACTGCTTATAAAATATGTAAAAATAAATCTTACTTGTTTATAGCATCAACCCAATTAATATTTTTGGATGCCTTTATGATTACCTGTGGTCCGAAAATACGGCAGATGTGTGAGAACTTTACTGATCCTGCGCCGCCATCGTGCATTTTCATGACGACAAACTCACATTCATTAGGAAAGGATAAGTAGGCGACCAACAAAATGCTTCCATCCGACCCCGCCGTCTTTTGCAGCATATGGCCATGAGCTGTCAAACGGAAAATATTACACAATCCTGTAGTTATACAAAACTAGAACACCTATGTAATGATTAATTCAATTACACATTTATGGTTTCATCAATACTTACATAATCTTTATGAATCTTATTAAAACCAATACTCGATATAGATATCCAATAGGATTTATCTTATTGCATAAGATACTGAATTGACCATTTAATTTGTTTTTCTATAAACTCTTCTGCTTAGCATTAAACAAACTTAGTATACAAAGTACTAAGTAAGCCAAGTGTGTGGTGGCCTGTTGGTAACGGACCAGACGCGGCTGCCTACATGTTCACGGTGGTCGCGGGTTCAAATCCCAGGGCACACCTCTGACTTTTCGGAGTTATGTGTGTATTGATAGTCAATCACCCCGCACTTTAACGGTGAAGGAAAACATCGTGAGGAAACCTGCATACCGTAGCGATTTTAAAGAATTTCTACGGTATGTAAGTCCGCCAACCCGCACTAGGCCAGCGTGGTGGACTATATGGCCTAACCACTCTCAATCGATTCTCTCGATTGTAGAGTAGGCCCGTGCCCTGCAGTGGGACGTATATGGGCTGATATAGATAGATAGATACAAAGTACAAGAGCATTGTAAAAAAAATAATTAAATAAACTTACGAGGTGGTTTAGGCCTGACTTCCGTCTGTGACAATGTAGTAGATACTGCTATGGGTGTGCCACCTTCGTCTAATGGCCAAGCGCGCAGGCATGTGTCACCACATATAGCTACTGCCAGGCCATTGGTTAAAACTACTCCATAGGTTTCCACGCCATCACTGTTCTTTCCCCTGATATACAAATTATTAGTATTACTTCATAAGAAAATAAGACAACAGAAAGCTCAAAAGTTCCTATACCACTCTGAGGTATCAAATTTTTTATCGTACCTACGCGAATACATAAGCTTACACCTGTATACCTGAAGGCAGTTACAGTTTCAAAGTTTATTTAAGTCACAATATGTTACAGAAAATTATCAAATGCGAGCTTTCAAACCAAAACAATAACATAAACTTAAATTCCAAATTAATAATGGATTCTATTTAAATTGAATAACATTGTAACATCACTTGGATCCAAAATACCTGTTGTTTCCTCAAATTTTTTTTTTTTTTTTTTTTTTTTTTTTTTATTGCCGTTATAGGCAGACGAGCTAGCGGCCCGCCTGATGGTAAGCGGCTACCGCTGCCCAGAGAACTTCGCAGTGCCAGGGGTCCAGCACAACAAAATCGCTGCCTACCTTAAGGAGAGTACTCTCTTTAAGCCTCTTTTGAAGAAGGACAGGTCATAGCGCTCAGGGAACACCGATGCAGGGAGTTCATTCCAGAGCTTGCACGTACGTGGTAAGAAAGAACGCTGAAAACGTACCGTTCGGGAGCGGTACGCTTCCAGGTGGTAGGAATGAACTCTGCTGCGGTGACGGGTGGTGCGATGGTAGAAGGGCGACGTTGGTACCATCTCAAACAATTCCTCGGAGCACTCCCCATGGAACAGACGATAGAACACACAGAGAGACCCGAAGTCTCTCCGCAGTCCTAACGGTTCCAATTTGTCCGTAAGATTGGGATCATCGACTATTCGACAAGCTCGTCGCTGTAAGGAGTCAAGTGGGTTGAGCTGGTATTTTGGGGCACCTGCCCAGAGGTGAGAGCAGTACTCCACGTGGGGCCGGATTTGTGCTTTGTAGAGCGTCAATCTGTGACCCGACGTGAAGGACCGCTTGGCTCTGTTCAGGATACCCAACTTTCTGCTCGCCAGTTTGGCTTTGTCCTCCAAATGACTCCTAAAGTCGACATTGCTTGATATTTCGACGCCGAGGATCCCAATACTTTCGGATCTTTGGAGAGTAACTCCTTGGAATTGCGGCGCCATGACAAAAGGGTCCTTCTTCGCAGTGAATGCGCAAACTTGTGTCTTCGAGGGGTTAAATTGAACTAAGTTCAATTCACCCCATTCGGAGACCCGCCCCAGAGATCTCTCGACTTCAGACACAAGTTGAGACCGTCTTTCCTCAATGGAACCTCGAGAGAGACTCTGATGGCCGATGTATCGCGCGTCACACGTACTATCATCCGCATAACAATGCATGCTGTCGGTAGACAACATGTCATTGATATGCAGGATGAAGAGTGTAGGCGATAGCACCGATCCTTGTGGAACACCAGCGTTAATGGTCTTGGTCTCGGAGCAACAGCCGTCCACTACGACTTTTATGCTCCGACCATCCAAAAAGCTGGCGATCCACTTGCAGAGTCCCTCAGGGATACCATACGCAGGTAGCTTCGCTAGAAGGGCGCCATGCCACACTCGATCGAACGCCTTCGCTATGTCAAGGCCGACCGCAATCGCCTCACCCCCACTCTCCAAAGCCTCCGCCCAACGGTGCGTGAGGTACACGAGGAGGTCACCAGCTGAACGACCGTGACGGAAACCGTACTGGCGGTCACTAATCAGCTGGCGGTCCTCAAGATACCTCAGGAGCTGAGTGTTTATAACTCGCTCCAAGACCTTGGAGAGTAAGGATGTGACAGCAATCGGCCTGTAGCACAAAGGGTCCGATCGGTCACCCTTTTTGGGTACTGGGTGGACATGGGCGACCTTCCACGAAGCCGGAACCCGGTTGGTTTTGTAGGAAAGACGGTAAAGGCGCGTTAGCACGGGGGTCAACTCAGGGGCGCACGTCTTAAGAACCACTGCGGGGATACAGTCTGGCCCACTCGACTTATGGATGTCGAGAGCCATGAGCTCCCGTCTGACAGCACGCTGGGTGATTTTAATATCAGACAGGAGACTCTCACACCAAGGGATGTTCGGCGGTGTGGCTCCCCCGTCATCCAAAGTCGAGTTCGAGGCAAAGAATTGGGCCAAGAGATCGGCCTTCTCCTTTGCACTATGGGCCAAACTGTTATCAGGTTTACGCAGTGGTGGGAGACTGGATAGGCAGAAATTGCCCTCCACAGCCTTAGCGAGCGACCAAAAAGCACGGCTCCCAGAGGGATATCTTTGGAGCCGCTCGCCAATTCTGCGGATGTGCTCCGCCTTGGCCTTAGCTAAGGCTCTTTTGTTGGATCTAGAGGCGGCATTAAACTTCAGTTTCTCCTCCTTCGAATTTGGATCCCGACGCCTCCTGGCGTCTTGCCACGCCGCGTATGCGGACTGCTTGAGGCGCGCAGCAGCAGCGCAGGCACGATTGTACCACGGCTTGCTGCGACGCCCTGCGGGTATTTTTGAGCTGGGTATGAATGTCTCCATACCCAAGCTAATTGTCTCCGCGACGCAGTTCGCACAGGCGTCAGGATCATCAGAGGAGAAGCAAAGCCGCCTCCATGGGTAGGACGCGAAGAATTCTCGGAGTCCGTCCCAATCTGCTGACGAATACCGCCAAACCGTGCGAGTTCCAGTTATTGAAGAACGACTGGAACTCGCTGCAGGGGCCCACGAACGGACCAGGCAGTGGTCAGAAGATCCCAGTGGAGCATCAACCACTATCCTGTATCCGTTCGGGTGTGTCGTCAGCAGAAGATCCAACATAGAGGGCTCATGGCTCTCAACATCTGGAACACGGGTGGGCTGTGTTACCAGCTGCGAGAGACCATAAGCCAAGGCCATCTCGTAAACAGCCCGACCGGGGAGATCAGTGGTCCTGGATCCCAACCACTCTTTGTGATGAGCGTTGAAATCACCAAGGACCACCACCTCCGCGGATGGGAACTGCTCGAGAATCCGGTCAGTCCCCACTTGGACGCTCTCAAATAATTGAGTTGATCCCGTATCACTGCCGTGGGACCTGTACAGGCATGCGTAGACTCGGCTCTTACCCTTGAATTCTACCCGCAGCCATAATAAGGACAGGTCCCGACGCTCGAGGCCCCGAAGGCGGTGACAACAGATATCACCCCTGACGAAGACGCACACCCCGGCTTTACGTAAGAATTGATGTTCCAACACGTAACCGGGGTAATTTAAGTACGATACATCGTCAGGGGTGGATATTTGCGTCTCCGTTAAAAAAGAGCAGGGCAGGCCGCGCCGTCTCTAGATGGTGGTGGACGGCGTCGAGGTTGCTGTGTAGACCCCTGACATTGCAGAAGTCCACAGAAAATGTGGATGCATTTCCCGCCGTGGAGAGCCTTCTTTTGTTTGTCCTTCGCATAGTATATATATTTTTTTAAGAGAGTGGGATAGGGATAGGAAAAAGCGTGGTTGACCCAGGACGATACCCGAGAAAGGGAGGATATAGTGCGAGACGGGCATACGGCAATAGGAGGAGCCAGCGAGAAGCACGGAAGGGCCCCCGGTGCCCCCCCGCGTGCAGTCGCCGGGATCCACTCCAGTCTCCCACTCTGGCACGACGACTGCATGACGGGATTTTCGCCGGTTGGCGGGACAGCTTCCCGGGGAGGGAGTTTGATAATAGTGGGCCCCCGGGTTCAGGTCCCCTACTGACCGGCAGGCGGCCGGCGGTGACCGTTCCCACCGGGTCTCCCTGTACTTCACACCAGCGTCCCCCAGCCTAATGCCCACCCCGACACCCAACCACATAAACGAGCATCGCCTGGATCCACCAACACCAGCAGAAGGTTGGGAACGGATGAGGGAACGGCTATCCAGCCCTTCTACCGGAACGCATTTCTACTTAGCGGCAGAAAAAGACCGGACGATGGTACCAACCCGCTTGGATTTGGCATTGAGTAAAAAATAGAACTCAACCCCAAACCCTACCACCAGTGATGGGGGTGGGGGGGGGGGGGACACCAAAGCCGCGGATTGGGAAGTGGAATGCGGCAATGGTGGCTCGAGGGGCCGGGAGTGCGTGCCCGTGCCATTCTGAAAGACAGCCGGACAGGTTGCCAGAAGAATGACCCTCTGACCTAATTTACTTATTCACTCATGAAATCTGTAATCAGAATAATATTAAATAAACTTACCTTAGAGCACCAGTTAAGCCTGACAAAAACCTAGGCACAGTAGATTCTCTTTTGAGTAGAATAGTCACAGCAGAGCCGGTGACTGGCAGCTTGACTAGTAGAAGTCCTCCCTCACCACTGTGGCCAAATGCAAGTGCAAATACCGCTTCACCATTCTCACGGAGCTGGGAAGTACAGGTGTGGGCAACGCCACTCGCTGTTCAATGAAATTAAGTGTTGTTATTTAAATTTATCAAGTGGTATTAACATGAGTTTATTTATTTTTATGGAATGCTTGGCAGTTTTTATTAATTTCACTTTATTTTTCTGTCATGAAATACAGTATTCAAAAGATTGTATCTGAATATAACAAATTATCAATATAGCAAAATTAAAGATTTGCTTGATACTAAATTAAATGTATTAAACAAAACAAAAAGAAATATAAACACTTACTTGCATTTGAATATTGATTGAGGATATAATAGTTATTTGGATTGTTTATAGAACTGGTATCATTAAATATAGATGGAGACGAACTGCTTAGTGAACCAAATGTTGACTAAAATAAAAAAGAAACAAAAAAACATGTAAATAAATGTTCATAAAAGTCTGCCTAGTGTAAAAAGCACGGAAATATGCAACTTGTTCATGTTATGACTTTAGTGCCTTTGGCTTATTGTTTTCTATGATGTGCACTAACTGGGTTGATTTGTAATTTACAGTTCTTAATGATTATATCCACATTTTAAATTATTTGACTGAAACACACACATAATGTTAACTTGTCCATAGGTGATGCACATGGTGTAATGGGTTTATGTACCTAATTTATCACACTACACATGTATATTTTTATTTTCACATGTAATGAATATTTTAAGTGTTAAGCTTTTAAAACATTTGTTTATGGCATCTGAACCATCAATACTTTTTATTATTACTGTTGTATACTTGTCATGATCAAATGGATATAATTATCATTAAATGTACAATATTTACCTTTCTGTCCAGGTTCATTGGATGTGGAAATACCAATCTGTGCACAGAAGAGACAGTTGCTGCTAGAACAACTACATGTTGGGTGGAGAACCGCTCATACACTGTTATGTTAGTCAATGGAGGAGTTCCGGGAGCCACTTTACATCTCAAATTTGCTCCAGACAAGTTTACATCTAAAGAGGCTTCTGATAGTTCTATTGCATCTGATGTTGTTTGCCTGGAACAAAGTCCACAATTAATAAGATAAATGAATTAATCATTTATAATGTAAAGTTTGAGACCTCTAAAATGTATACTAGATGTTTTAACATTCCTTAGAATTCTCGTTTGATTTTGCATAAATCAAATTCATAAAAAATTGGTAAATCAAAACCAATTTATTCATTCTCATTGTTATAATTATTAACAGTTTATGTAACATGTTCTCTGTGGTCCACATGTTGTGATATTTTTGTTAAATTTTATTTAAATTGTTCCTTCACTGCTATGACTCAATGAGTGGAAATAATCACTGTAAATCAATGAGTGGAATAATGAGGCTGGATAAATACACTCTTCTCTCATATATGATATTATTTCAAATTCTGTATAGGACATAGTAAAATAAGCCATTCCTATAATTATTGTGTCAGGACTGGTTTAAATTTAAACACATAGTTACCAATAGATAAAACGGTTCCTGGTGTAAAGCTTTTTAGGGTCCGTATACCAGTAACCACCGGCTTTTTGAGGTAACTTTATATCCTGCAGGGTACTGTGTGTGCCACCTGCAAACAAACAATAACAAGGCGGTAATCACAATGTACACTAAAAATTAATTCCATACAGTTGTTTCTCTCATATTCGTACCTGTATTCAATACCACTTCTTTCCATTTTTCTGGAATGTTGTAATTAGGAGTAATTTCTTTGAAAATAACTGGCATAGCATCGAGAAACTCCATGATTAATTAATAATGTTTAATTTTAAATAGAATTACAATACAATAATCAAATAAAAAATATATTTTAATTATTAATGGGATTAATGTAAAATTCAAATTTATTTCACCATAAATATAATTCACTTAATAAGAATTGGCGGTTTTGCTTTTAGGTTACCGTTGCAATTTGCATTGATGAATGAATCTGGGAATTGTCAAGTTTGAAGTTACTCAAAAGGGAAGTGTTGTCGTAAGCCTATCGATAATCCAGAATATTAGTCGATTATATTATTTATTCCTATTGAGTTAATGTAGTAAATCGGTACATTCGTGCATTTAAAATAAACGATTAAAATATTTTTTAACTAACTAAATTATAGCTTAGATACACACATTGCCAAATCCAAAAACAACAATGTTAAAAAATACATTTGATAATTAAGTTAACTTGAAGACTACCAAAATATCGCATATATAACAATTTTCTTGACACATATAAACACATTTTAATAATATTAGTAATGTATTTTTTTTAATATTTGTCATATGCACACATACCTTATTTAGAACTAGGCGCAATTTTAAGTCGATTTCTTAATTGAGTAAAAGTTTGTTTACTGAGTACGTTACTAATATATCGATAAAGCTAAAAACTTTACACCTCTATTCTGCAAGAGGGTTGTGCGTGGGTTTATGCTTAATTTCTTTTTTTTGCCTTTTCGTGATAATAACAAAATAAATTGCTAAGTGAATGAATCTCAAAAACAGCAATAAAAATCATAGCCAAAGTTCCACAATGGTGTATGTTTTCATCAGTGAAAAATATTTAAAGGTACATGTTATGATATACATAAATCGATTTTTTATTTGTTTTCACGCGATTAATAACACAAGTAACATACATTATTTTTCATTTATGCGCAGACAGTACATAAATAACGTGCAGTATTTTAACATTTAATTTAACCACGACTTTTGATTATATCCCGTCAGAGTTTTCGTAGGTGTTTCGTAATGCTTACTTTTACTAGATTCAATTCCTTTTCTTTTCTAGCGTATTATTCAACAACTTAAAATAAATGATTTAGTATTTGTATTGTGTGGATTTTTTATTGTTTTCTATAATCAAACATCTGATTCCTCCACAAAAACAAAACCTGTGTAAACTTAATTATTTTTTTGTTAATATTTAAGTTATTTCGTTACTCATTCTGATTGTATGTACATTGTACACATAATATGTAATATCGGTAAATATTTTTTATTGTATAAAACTATGCTCATCAACCTATTTTTGTGCAACATAATGTAATGTAACAAAAAACCTTTAAGCTTTTACATTAATTATATCTAACTTTTTACTTATATATGAAAAACACGCAATCAGAATATTACAGAACCGACTCGGCGATCACACATAGTGTCAATAACAGCCTTCTTTATTTTATGCATTCTTTAATCATTCTTCTGCCCTAACTAGGGTACGATGTTGGACTACATCCAAATCATCCTGGCACAATTTAGGGAAAGAAAAACGTTTTGCAGTATATAACGTTAATTTATCCGTATCAATCGTTTTTATTTTCTAATAATTATTTTATTATTTTCGCGTTTTTAATAGATGCAAATAAATTCACGCTTGAACTCTAGTTTGTAGAAAATTAAACTCATCTTATTGATCTCAGCATTAATGTATTTAAGATACTGGAAATAAAGATTAGTTACACCACCGGTATTCCTTTGTTGCATTGTACTTTATAGATTAGAGATATTATGGTGTTACAAGTGAGAATTTGGTTTTGATGCAGTAGCACAGTGGCGGGTTGTGAGCAGGGCGCGGGTGGCGCAGGGTCAGGCGGCGGGCGGCCCGCGGACACCATCCGGCGCGTGAAGGTGAAGATGTCGTCGGTGTCGGCGCAGGGAGTTGTGGAGCGCGCGTCGGCCGAGCTGTCGCGGCGCATCACGGGGCTGGGGCTGCGCGGGCGCAAGCGCTCGCCCGGCGTGGTGGAGCGCGTGGCCAACGCTCTGTGCGGACCGGCCGCGCCCGCAGCGCCGCGCGTGCCCCGCCGCCGCCGGCCCTCGCCGCGCCCGCTACTGTGGAACCAGTTCATCCTGGAGGAGAGGTTCCTGGAGAAGTTCTTCCTGTACTTCAACGCGAGCGACCGGCGTACGCTGGCGCAAGTGTGCACGCGGTGGCGCGACGTGCTGTACTCGTCGCCGCGTTGGTGGACGGGGCTCGTTGCGGTGCTCGATTGCCGAGAACTCCGCTCTGCGACAGGTTGTTGCATGCAAAGATTCTACAATTCGTTGATAAGGAGAGGTATTCGGGGAGTGGTGTTGGTATCCGCGTCGGATGACGACATAAATGAATTCATAAGACAATTTCCCTTGTCGGCGCATCACGTCCACGCTATTAGTCTAAAAGGATGTACAATAACAGATAGAGGGCTGGAAGCTATTCTGGATCATCTTCAGGTTGGTTGCATTACCCCTAACTTAGTATTACTAATAAACTATCTCATTATAATAAAAACATTCCCTATTCATTTTTAGGTTCTCTTTGAGCTAGAACTAACTGGATGTAACGAAATAACAGAGGCTGGCTTATGGGCATGTCTAACACCCCGAATCGTATCACTCACGCTTACTGACTGCATTAACATTGCTGATGAAGCCGTAAGTATTTAAATCTACGTAATGAAATTGTCTATTTGTTGATTTGGGGAAGCCTGGTATACAAATAGACATAATAAAACGCATTCATATTCGATGTTAATTTTTAAGCAGATTAAAATAAAAGTGAGTCTGTTTCTGGCAGGTGGGTGCGGTGGCTCAGTTGTTGCCCTCGTTGTACGAGTTCTCGTTGCAAGCATATCACGTAACGGACGCGGCTCTCGGGTATTTTTCGCCGAAACAGAGCGCGTCGCTGAGTGTACTGCGCCTGCACAGTTGTTGGGAGCTCACCAACCACGGCGTCGTTAACATCGGTAAGATAATTATTTTTGTTAGTCAGTAGTCCTTACTCTTATCAATGTTTTGCATCAAACTTTTAGAGTGAGGTAAGTCATCGACAATCCGAAATTGAGAAAATATCTATAAGGTACAATTAACATTTACTATGTATTCATTCAACATTAGTGTAACGCAAAAGCAAAACCATAAATTTCATAAATTATAAAGTAGCTTTCAGTTGACAATGTTCAGATTATTATTATTTATTGTAAGGGACAGGAAAGACGCAAAGACTCGGTATTTCCTTGGGACATCAAATCAGAAATTTAAAGATTTACAGGAGAACAAGGGTCAGCGACATAACCAAACTTATAAGAATTTTGAAGTGGCAGTAGGCAAGGTACGCGGAGAATTCGTGGTCGATTGGTCCGAAAAGTTACTGAGTGTAGAGACCACATACCGGAGCGCAGCATCGGATGTTCAACCACAAGGTTGCCGAGGAAATCTTTAAAGCAGGCCTGTGTTTAGTAGCGGACTTCCAGTGGCTGAAAGAAGAACACAGTTCACGGCAAAAACACATTCCTTTTAGGGTTGGTTTTTTCCTATTTGACGTAGAGAAGCTTCATAAAAATATTATTATTTGTCCGTCTTCTTGTGTCGCATTCGTTGAGTTAAAACTTTGCACATTTAGGCATATCTCTTTAAAGATTTCTAGCTTTGTACCTTAAAATTAAATAAGTGGCGGGGACGTTAACTTGATAAATCTATAACCAGGATTTGTATTTACAAAAAGCAAATAATTAGTTGCTGATACACAAAAATCCATCGTTATCTACTTGTTTCCAGAGTCTAGAGGGTTGCAACGAGTCAATAATTACAGTAAGCCAAAACTATAAACAAAGCCGGCTCTAATACGAAGCTTGCTTAACAAATCTATCTGGAATATACATCTGAGTCCAAATTAATTATTGTTGTACTATCGTTTGTTGTAAAATTACAAATGATCTTATAACTCTTGCTGCGATTTTAAAAAACGCAAATTATCACATATTTTTGGGTAAACTTGAATGATTCCATATGTATATGTAACAATATTTTGTCAGCTTAAGGAAAAACACAAAGAAAATATTTGTCTGTGGCAAACAAAGAAACCGCTCTGTTGAAAACAATGGAGCCATTACTTTGATTCTAGTTTCTATTTCGGCGCTCATTCGGCTCAAGAGACGTACGAATGTGTAGACATGATACCTTCGTTGCGTGATTTCTTTTGTTACCGATATTATAATTATCACATCCTGCTACAATTACTGTGTTGTAAATAAAAAAGCAGTTATTACACAACTGCTGATGAAGGGTAATATTTGCTACATTTTTATTTAATGATAACCTAGATGCAATACCGGGGTGGTGAACCTCTGAACCGCCAGACCCTGTGCTGGATTCGCAGGTAGGATAATCCAGTTCATGAAAGATTTAGAATTAGAGGATACGATTTTTCTAGGAATGTTATTTTTTCCAGCCATAAAGCTAATGAAAAATATTTTAGTGTATTAGTTAGTATTTAACCCTGTGTATTGGTTTAACACATTATTACACAAATAGTGCAAGGCTACGTTCGTAATCTAAATTATTAAGAGATTATACAATCCCGAAAGCTAAAATGGTGAAAGATGAAAAATTCTCTTCGAAATTTGTGTTACAAGCGTTTTGCGACTGTGATACATTCTCGCTGCAATAAGCCATATAGTCGCGCCTCTTTTGCCGTTACCATGTTACCGAAATACTCCACGGAGAGAGATGACGTATTGCTATTTTATTTTAGGCAAGTCTAAAACATATACCTCTAACTTTTCAAAGCGACTCGTGTATTAGGGGGTCCCCATATGACCTTAAATTCAAAATACGTTGCTCAAGTTGTAGCATTTTTTACAGCTTTCAGCGGTTCGCTTTAGTTCGGAACATCCGAGGGTGGTCCTACTTCTCGTACCAATTCTATGTTACCTGTATTTACATTCACTTTAATTGTGAAGAAAAACAAGATGATACTTGAATAACTGGTATTTCTTTATAGAATTTCAAAAGATTTTAATGTCCACTAAACTAACTAGGTTAGTATGGTGTATGAGACTTAAACCCCTCAATCAAGAGGGGCCTGTCCTCTTCAGAGGAACGCATAGGTTTCAAATACATATTGATGATTATGACATATGGTATTTAATTTAAACATGTTTAAATTAAATACCATATGTCGATATCACCTACCTAATCCAGGTAGCATTGTACTAAATTTGAAAGAAACCGCGTGGTTGTGTCAAAACTCGCGATTTTAGTTTTCAAGACTTTTAATCAACCCGTATAAGTACGAGTTTTTTTATACTCGTATCTATACGGGTGGCCAAAAATCGTGAAAAATAATATCGGTTATTGACAAAAGATTATCTCGGATTTTTTTGAAATTTTGTACAATGCCACCTGTGATGAGTCATGAGAAACATGTGGGTTAAATTAAATACCATATTATGTCAATATCAGCCGGTATATGAGAATATTATAAATACTGACAAGACACCATTACTATACTGCACCTGATGCTAAGTGCAGTGTCATGCTGATTTCTATGAAGTTACGATTACTCCTCGTTATGCGACAAGTCTACCTGTTTACATATTGTGTCACTCCTTACTGCATGACCCAGCGGTATTCGTAAGATGGCCGGTAGCGGGTAGAGACAATGGGCAGAAAATCGAGCCCAGTGGCGTGCTATAGGAGAGGCCTATGTCCAGCAGTGGACGCAGAAGGGCTGATGACGATGATGATGATGTCACAGTGAGTGAGGTACAGAAGCTGTGGGTTGTAGAATAGTGTTGTTGCTACTAGTGCACTCGCTGCCGAACCTGACGGTGCTGTCGCTGAGTGGCTGCAGCAAGGTGACGGACGAGGGCGTGGAGCTGCTGGCCGAGAACCTGCCGCGCTTGCGCAGCCTCGACCTGAGCTGGTGCCCGCGCGTCACCGACAACGCGCTCGAATACATCGCCTGCGACCTCAACCATCTCGAGGAACTCACGCTCGACAGGTGCGCACCCACTATTACCATTGTGTTAATTACTGAAACTGAAAAAGGTCCATTGTGGATTAGCACGTCATTGATCACATACAAACAAAACATGAAACAGATAGGTACATAAATACATTATACTTATCGACCCTGCAGTAATCATGACTCACTGACACGGCTCAGATACTTACTAGCTATGTGCTTAAAGCTCATATAATATTATTGTGCATAATTTACTGTAATATACAATATTTGCACTATATGCTAACAATAATTTCAATGTTGATGTACGTTGGATACATATACAGAAAGTATTCATTTTCATCTTTACATCATGGAATTCAAAGATAGATAATTTGCAAACTCTTGACATGATAGTTTTTATGTCCATCACATTGTAAAATGGGGAACTTGCATAAAGATTAAAATATACAGTTCTATTATTTTTTTTACCATAAATGTTATTAAAAGTGCATTAGTGAACGATTTAACATAGAGATGGATATTATTTTTTACAGGATATTTGAATTTAATGTTACTTACATATATAAGGATGTAAGTACTTTAAAACACCACTGCGCACAAACTGATATCGGTGGCTACAAACAGCAAGTTCTCTATGAAGTTGTCATTTGGTTTCAGATGTGTCCACATAACAGACATAGGCGTGGGGTACATAAGTACAATGCAGTCGTTAGTGGCTCTATTTTTGAGATGGTGCTCACAACTACGAGATTTCGGAGTTCAACATCTTTGTGGAATGCGATCCCTCCAACTGCTGTCACTAGCTGGTAATATTACATACATGATTGATTTTATTCATACTATTGACACACGCTGCCTCCGCCAACTGTGAAATGAGAAAACGTGGGTTCGATCCCCGCATCAACGCAAAAGTTTGTGCAGCCCACAAATATTTGTTTCGGGTCTGGGTGTTTGTGAGACCGAAAAGTCTCTCGTAGTTTCTGATACCTACGACACAAGACTCGATCTTAGTGTGGGGTCAGGACTATGTGTGTGACTGTTGGGTGTATATTATTGCGTGTGAATATTAAATTAGGTAACAGGTTATACGTTGTAACACATTTTACTTAATATATTTATAATAGATTTTGTTTGTACAATCCAGGCTGTCCACTACTAACCTCTGGTGGATTGTCGAGCCTCATACAGCTAAGACAGTTGCGCGAATTGGAACTGACCAACTGTCCTGGCGCCTCTCCAGAACTGTTCGACTACCTGCACGAACACCTGCCCAGGTGCGTCATCATAGAGTGAGCTCACCTCCAATAAACTTCTTTGTAACGGAGCTTTTTTATGGAACCGAGCAATTCAGTCATAAAAATAAAAGTATTTATTGTATGCTAACGGTAAAGCTACCGTAAATACACTTACTTATTTCCTCGAGTGTTAAACGCTATTCAATCCAATTGCAGATGACATTAAGACATCTTGTTGTGAGAAAATTAAATATGAATATATTTGACAAATCTATTTGGGAAAACTTTAGCTAAAATAATTTACAGTTGGTATTCATCATAGGTTATCCGAGACCAAAATGTTTCGTTTTCCAATTATTTGTTTCCTGAGCGACATTTTAAAAAGTTAACAAATGACTTTGTATCTGATATGCATTATTTGTATATACACATTCTGTACATCAAGTCGTAAAATTTCCCTTTTGTAAATACTACTGCATAAATATACTTTAATAAATTTGAATGTTACCCACAAAAATAGTAAACTTCATAGATTGTGAATTGCATGTGACAGTAATAAGATAATCTGTGAAAAATAGTAAACTTCTTAGAAGATACATTTTATTATTATTTTATACTTTAAGTGGTGTATTTGACGTATCTTAATTTAATTACCTATCTACAATATCTACGAAAAAAGAAGGAATCAAATTGTTTGTTGTTTATTATATTGTTAATTTTAAAAGCCAAAAGATGTGATGCATTCAACACCATAGCCTTTCATTGGCCTATTACTTGTTCAAAGAAGATACTTTGGTGGCCAAACTTGGTGACATACTCACATCATATTATACCCATGGATTATCGTGAGAAAATATTACTTTTACGATTATATTGTATATTGAATTACAGATCACTTATAGGGTTAGCTTTTGGTGTATTAAATTAAAAAAGAGATTTGTCAAATACTCCTGCTTATTATAGTAGGTATTGTTGAAGAAATGTTTTGGTCTTGACAAGTGCACCTCTATTTCTAACATATTTGTAATCTTGCTTATAGGATCTATTGAAAAGAGCAATAAAGTAGTCATAAACACATTTCCATTAATAATATACATAATTTGTAGATCATATACTTTTACACATCTCTTATGTTTCTTTTTCAGTAAATTAATTGTAATATTTATTATTATTGTACTTTTATTTTCTAAGCACATAGTAGTATTTCCACTCTATATTCCTAATATTTGCTCAAAAAGATTGAAATGTCTCATTGGGAACAGAGTTAAAAACGTAAAGTATATAATTATTTATAAGTAACAAAATATTTCACCACTTCTATATTATAACAGATATTTTGAATTATGTATTTCTTTGGAAATTTCATAACACGCCAGTTTTAAAGCATGGTACCTCATAGGATTAAATGAATGTTTAAGGAATCCTTCTTTGTAATATTGTGTTTATGAGTATAAAGAATATTATGAACTTGTCACGAATACTTGCACATTCAAATTTGTCCTTTTTCTATTCATATTCTGAATGTTTTCAACACCTTAGTGACTTATTTATATAACAAAGACATCTTAAGTGAGTTAGTATACCTATTGAATTACTTAATAATTTATGTCCCTTAAATTAAAATTGGGTAAATTCCCAACACCCACTGTAATGGAAAATATAAGAACGAACTACAAACTAGTTTATACATTACACATTTGTCTCATTAGTACATATTCGAGTATATATGCCCATAAAATAATTTCATGTTATTATGGTTTATTTTATTTGTTAAAATAAATAAACACTTCTTTTATTCACATAAGGTATTCATGACAATATTCTTCATTTTTAGAATGTAATAAAATTGAGATAATATGTTACATAACGCACCTGGTATGTGGCATATAAAATCGTAGTACACCACAGACTTAACCATTCAGTACTATTGAAACTTGGTTACTCTTTCCAAACAACATAATATTTGAAAAGCTAAGATTTTTTTCATATAAAAAAGAATTGATCTTTGATTTAAAGCTGTTGAACTTTGGCAGCTATTTATTATTCCTTCAGTAAAATTAATGAAAGAAAATGTCTAGCTAAGTTAAATCTGCATAAAGCAAAGTTAGATCCATAGACTGGCTTCTCCTTACGTCTTACGAGATCCATGCATAGCATTATCATCTTAGATTATTTTTTGCAACATCATAATACAATTATATATTTTATCCTTTATTTCATTATCTACATGTAAAGTTTATATATTTTTCAAGATGATTTGATGATATCTGTGACATTCATAATTTATAAAAGACAAGACATGCATATTAATAAGATGAAAAAACTGGTAGCGTGTAGATATATAAGAAAATAATATAATAATTGCGTTTAACAATTTGGTAATATTAGGCAAAATTTGTGAGATTGCAATTCAAATAAATAATAACTGACAATGACTAATAATAATTTCTTAGCGCAAATAGTTGATTGAAAATTAACACCACAAAAAAAAATATGTTTTGACTGTATAAATTATGATAAATTTTCAGTGTACTTATTATTATCGCCTCAGGGTTATTTATCGTATGAAATATCCTTGTTTTTAAAATATCTTTCTCGGCTCCTCTATGGAGCCATAATGTGGTGGTTAATTTTCAGTTTCTATGGAAGTGTTTCAAGCTGCAATATTTTCTGTAGGGTGTAGTGTCAAGAATAGAATATATTATAGCTGAAACATTGTATAATCAATGCTTATAAAATATTTGACATTGTGAAAACAAATTAATTGCGCCGTATTAAATCAAAATGCATACAGTCAACTTTAGAGTAGTTACACATTCGTAAGTTTGTTTATTTTGCATGAAACATCCTCCGATAATTATAATTTATTTAAAGTATTCAATAAAATACTTTATAATTTATTATAAAGCCGTCCGTATTTATTAAATATAATGTACCTAGTTATAATTACGAGTTAATTATTAAGTAATATCAACTCATTTCAACTCTGTGAGGAACACCGATCTTAAAACATAACGAATTTCTGGTCTCTACTAAAATAACATTTATTCATGTTTCACTCAAATTTCAACGCATTTCAAACGTAAAAAGCTTATTCTAAAATGTAGTTTGTACATATTTGAAGTGAAACTTCTTTATCGGGGTTGGAAAAATTTTTGCGTTACGCGCCATCTTTATTTCTAAGTCACATTTTTGCGTTACGCGCCATCTTTATTTATTTAGTAAATAAGTAATACTTAGTAGTAATCCTGTGTATTGTAACTGTATTTAGTACGAATCCCACACTAGTGTATCATCCCACATTTGGACATAATACAGTGTATACCATTAGAACACATTCTGTACCCACTTCAGTAAGCCACACCCCCAACCGTGCCCAAGCCCCACCCAAAATTTTAAGTCCCACCCACTTTTTTGTAATTTGATCCTTACCCCCCCTCTGGCCTTCCCCCACCCTAAATCCAAAACAGTGCCCAATAGCCTCCCCACGAAACCTCCCCCCCCCCGCTTACCCCCACCCTAAAAATTTTACCTCACCCCCCCTACTCATATCTCCGGCATTATCCATCGTAGACCCACCGACCTTGGGTTCATTGGAACCGGCTCGGTGAGGGCTACAATCCTGCCCCAACAGAATTCCCGAATTCCCCCTCCACAACTTTCCACACCCAAAAATATTTTAAGGTGCCCAATAGCCTCCCCACGAAACCTACCCCCCCCCCCCGCCCCTACCCCCACCTAAAATTTTTACCTCACCCCCCCTATTCCTATCTCGGCCAATAAAGGTCGTGGACCCACCGAGCTTGGTATCCTCGGAACCGTCTCGGTGAGGGCTACAAATTGGCCCCGATAGAAATCCCAAATTCCCTCAAAAATTTCCCCCCTCCTAAACTTAAACTTTATTTAATTTAGCTTTATTTTACCAATTCTGTAAATTTGTAAATAGTAGATCATTTTTCGAAAAATGATGTCATAAAGAAGTTTCACTTCTTACGTGTGTACACTATACACACACACATTTTTTTACTTTTTTAAGCACGTGAATTACATCGTTATTTTACGAGCAAATAACCGACATTAATTTTTATAATACCGGGATCAATCCTAAGGATAATATCTGTAATTTTAAACATCTATAATTTAACACATTTTTATATTATATACCTACCTAAATATAATCAAAAAAATCATCGCTCAGTTGAACTCTTACAATAAGTAGTATATTCTGAACATGTATTAAAATATATTGCGAAATTTAAAAAATGCAGAAGAATTTTAAAACAAATTCATAGTTGTTATAGATATAAATCATAAAATCGACATATTGGGCTCAATAGAATTAAAAGTGCCATATTATAATTTTATTTTATCTATTGGCCATACAATAGTTATTTTATATAATTTTCATAACTTTCATATATTACTGAAAGGAACTAGTCATTGTAGCGATAAGTCACGGTTCAGTGATAACTTGATTAATATAAGTGATTCGGAGTATAGATGATCAATTCTGAAGACACACTTAGCAATATAAAGTAATCATTATGTATGGGAGTTTCATCAATAAATTTATTTAGTTGTGAGCAATTTTGAGTGTCTTCAGAATGGGAGGTTGAATATATTTATAAAACAGATTAATGTATTGCAATAAAATGTGACCTATAGATTTGTTATAATAATTTAAAGTTGCCTTTTATTCGTAGTAATATATCATCTATGGTTACCTTTTAGCCTACCTAATAGCAAACTGCCATTTACAAAAAGCAATGCATTTGCACACCGCTATGGACATTAAGTAGTTGTACTTTAGATAATATTATACCATGCATTTAATATTACTCTTCGCAGTTATAAAACTATATTGTTGGCATGGTAGCTCCGCTTTAAAAGTATCTAATACGGTACTTACTAACTGCTACCTATAGTTCTAAATGAATGCTGAATTGCTTTGCTAAACGATATAGACCATGGGTGGTATAATTTGTGTATTATTGTACATACTTAAAGAGTGTAATAAGTCTATTACTACTAATAATGAAATTTAATATTGTTGAGATCTGACTTCTACATAACTTTACGAAGTGGTTGTAATAAAAGTGTAATATGTACAAGCAATAGAAATAAGTCTATTGAATATATTATATTTATGGATTTTGTTTTCGGAGTCGCCGGTCATGCATGACGTTATTACTACGACTTATTTTCTCTTTGTCAATTAACAGTTCGTTTTAGGTACACTTAATTATTTTGAAGCAATAAGTCACGAAAAAAGGTATGTTTTCATTATCTTTTGTTTATGTGTACATATTATTGAGCTGCGTCTTTTCGTATAGATATTACTATGGATGTGAGACACCTTAGTATTCCGTTGATCACATGTGGTTCGTAATCTGTTCAATGTGTGTAATTTGTATAGTTTGTGTCGTTTGCACCTGCTAGATAATCGGTTGGCATCACCTGTGTACATTTCTATTTTTTTAAGTATAGTATGTTTTGGTATTTAAATCAATAATTTTAAAAATATTAAGTGAGATGTTATAGTGCAATATAGATGTACTGTTTTAAAAATGAATTTTATTTGTCCTTAGTCATTCATGATGATGATGATGATGATAGATGTACTTTTAAAAATGAATTTTATTTGCCCTTAGTCATAATATACAAAAAAAATCCTATGGCACATGGCCATTGCACCGAAATAAATAAAACTTAAAAGAACTGAGTACGTAGTTACGTACTCAGTTCTTCTAGAACTTTATCAATTGGATAAAAAAGTAAATTGAAAATCTTTTATCGTTTTTGTACGTTTTATTGTGATAAAACAGTCTTAAACATAAATCGCAACTGAAAACTATGTGACAGTAATGGTAACTTTCAATTTACATAATTATAGCCCACACATCACAATTTTGACTAAACTTGCAAAACGACTAAATAAATTATTAGTGTGTATAAACGCAAGTTAATATTCTATTATAATTGCACAGTAAGTTGATATTAAAAAAATAATTAAGAGTTAGAATGTTACAAGTCTCCATAAATAGCTTTACGAATATAAGAAAAACTTCTTGCAAAATGAAATATAACAGCACCAATTGCTAATTCCACTCAACATATCTAATATAAATAAAAATATATTATTTATACACATTTACAAACTGTTTAGCTATAGAAGTAGGCCTACGCGTATTCTTTGTGTAGATCATCGTGGAGTGCGTTAATCGACTAATTCACGAAATTTTAAATACAATAGAAATGCAAAAAATACAGTTACAGAATTCGTGCCGTGAAAAAGTACTTGTTTTAAATTGAACTCGTATGACAGCAGCACCCATGACATTTTAGGAAGATTTAGTACTACATTCGACATCACGACGAAGAGGTATAATGACATAATGAAGCTTCCTACACTCGGTGGCGTACGGGACGACAGATGTACAGTAAAAATATAATACAAAAATCTCCCACGCATCAACTAAAATAAATAAATTAAACGCTAGGTAGATCCTCGAGCAAAACAACAGTAAAATCGTTGCAGTTTCAGTCTTTTACGATTTGGTCCTGCAAAACAAATCCTCGCTAGTGGTGAGTGTCCGGGTGGGCGTGAGTGTCGGGCGGCGGGTGCGGCAGGTGCGGGCGCGGTCAGTGGTAGGCGTGCAGGTGGTGCGTGGTGGTCGCGAGGTCGCGGCGCAGCCAGGCCGCGTTGAGGCGCACGGTCTCCACGGCCTGCTGCACGGCGCGCTCCGTGCCCGGCGACACGTGCGTGCGGAAGAACTCCGCGATCTCCTGCGCGCTCGCCTCCGACGCGAAGTTCTCCGTCGTCGACTTCACCAGCCGCGCCAGTAGGAACCCGCCCTGCAACACGCACGCCAGCGTCACACACCGTCGCACCAATCGCATTCACGACTCACCGCAAACATCGCTCACCTGATAGCGGTCCATGAATTCTTGCCAGTGGTCCTTGAAGAACTGCCACGCCAAATCGCGTCCGTTTCTACTCACCGCCACCGACACGATCACGAACACGGTATCTTGCGATCTGACCTCTTCCTGAAAACGTTGACGACGATCGTTCAGTGAGCGCGGGTGGGCAGAAAAATGATCAGGAGAATAGCGTCAGACGGATACCGACCGAGATGGCGAAGTTGAGCACGCGCGTGAGCAGCTCGGGGTCCTTGACGGCGCCGAACGCGCGGCTGATGCGGTCCTTCTCCTCGTGCAGGTCGGCGGCGCGGTACAGCTGCAGGAAGCGCGCGAAGGTGTCGGCGTCGGCGTCGGCCAGCACGGCGCGGTAGCACGCCGAGCGCAGGTCCGCCGCCAGCGCGCGCGCGCCCGCCGCGTGCTGCTCGAACCTGCCGGCACGCACACCTACACGTGCCACACCCGCCTCGCACATCGTATTCCACTACCTACCATATTTTCTTACCGGAGCTTGGCTTCCTTGATAGTTTCCGGATCCTCAAAACTGATCATTTTGTTGAGCACTAAACTCCTCAGCAGCGTATCGAGGTGGCTCTCCTTCTCTTCGGCTTCCCAGCCCAACTTTTTAGTTATGTTGGAATAAAGCTTGCGACCGTAGTTCTTTAACGGTTTGTCGAGAGCGGTTTGGGAAAACAGGGCGCTGAGTTTCGACATGCAGTTGGATATAGTGGACCACACGGTGAAGTTCGTTTCGTTGCCGAACGCTTCCATCAGTTTCAAGGACTGGAACAAAGTAGGAATCGATTCAGAAACCATCTGTAACATTGAAATGAGTCGCGGTAAAAGTAGTGATGAGCTCACCTCGGCAGTCTGCGTGTGTCCCGCCTGCACCATGGCGAAGCAGTCGTCGAGCAGGCCGAGGCGGTCGAGCGGCGGCAGCGAGCCGTCGCGGATGGCCGGCACGAGCTGCGCCAGCATGCTGGCCGGGTAGCGTGTGCGGTAGTAGCCCACCTGCAACACGACAGACTCTTAACCACCTCTGATTTACTATTACCTTATAATTCACAACTTTCTAAAATAAAGTACACATTTCAATGTATACCTTATTTATTAGCATGTAATTGATGAGTTAATTAGTGCCAACAACTTTAAATATTTAAATAAATTACAATCAACATGACAATGGCAAGAATAAAATAGAACCTATAAGGTTCTATTTTATTGTTCTATAGCAAAAATTTAATTAATGTTGATCTTCTTTGCTACAGCTCAGGAAACATGCTAGGAACACAATAATTAATAATATACCAAAAATATATTATCAGTTTTGTAGGCAAAATATCAATGAAACACCTTTTTTCTTATTATGTTTCATGTCATACACACTTAGTAAAAATACTAAGAAATTAGAATTTTAATAAAATACATAATAATATATATTTCAAAAACACTACTATATGCATTCAGAACAATAAATATTTATTAATTGTGGATCTCAAAAATTTTAACTAAAAATAAAGCCTATAAGAAAAAAAACAAAGCCTAAAATAAAGCATATGAAGCCAATTAGCACATGAAAAATAAGCACTTAACAAGTATGTAGTATAATAAAAAAAAAATCTTTTACTTACGGTTCCCGGGTTTAATTTCACCCATGAACCTTCAGCTACATCCTTCAACACTACTTCTTGAGTCCTATTCTCTAAAACCGTAGAGAGGGCGACCTGAAAATGTTACATTAATTGATAATATGGAATACAAAATTATGCTATATATAACATTTATAATGCGTTAATACTTTTGGGGTATCCACAAAAAACCTTCGTTTTCGGAATGGATCCTACACATGATATTTTTTATGACCATTTACCTTTTCACTATACCGATGACCATAAAGCGGTTGAAAATATTTTTATAGTAGTAGCCTTTGACATATAAATATTAACGACTTTGAGAACCAGCCTAATTAATCTTCTTTAATTATCATTTAGTTTTACATTCCTTAATGCTCAATTATTTTATAAATATCAACTTTTAAGAACAATCATAATATAACTATAACAGCGGCCCCTACACTAGGCATTGCCTGTAGGCTGTAATGTAATAAATGCTATTATATTCCCTCAACTTATAAATAAATTAATATAAATACAGGCAATATCTTATAAAATTTTAGTAAATGTAAAAGTGTTAGTTCATAGCAATAAGTTGCCAATCAAGTTGAACAGAAATCTACTTATCTCCTCAACCTTGATGTAATTCCATTTATTGTACATAAAGCTACAAGTTAAAAATTAATACAATATTATGGATTCAAATTGCACTGTATAAATTTATAACTAACAATATTATAATATTATAAATACATTTTGTATATTGTACCAATACTGGTTTAATGTACCTACCCATCAATATTGATATGAACTGAAAAATGTTGGAATTTTTTTACAAAATGGGTCAATGCAAATTGACATACTCAATCAATTCTGAACATCAATTAATATGATAAGATTATGTTGTATCAATTACTTAAATGGATACCAGATGAACAAAGATATTGAATGAATACCAGTTTAATTACCTTTGAAGGATGCTCTTGAGTAGATATTGAGATAGGTATCATCCACAGTGTGTCATCACCTTGACTTCCGTCTGCACAGAATTTCCTCTGTGTTAATGTGAGAACGCGATCTCGCCCTCTTTGTTCAGAGGCTACCTAAAATAATCAAATTCTATATTTATGTACTGCTTGATAGCGTACTTTTCTTCTTTGTTCCCAACGTGAGTGGTGGCCTTGTTAGTAAACGGACCGGACACGACTGCCTACATGTTTACGGTAGTCGCGGGTTCAAATTCCAGGGCATACCTCTGACTTTTCGGGAGTCATGTGTGTATTGATTGTCAATCACCACGCGCTATGACGGTGAAGGAAAACATCGTGAGGAAACCTGCATACCAGAGGGATTTGTAATAATTTCTGTGGTATGTAAAGTCCACCAACACTAGGCTAATGTGGTGGACTATATGGCCTAACCCGTCTCAATCGTACTCTCGATTGTAGAGGAGGCTCGTGCTCTGCAGTGGGTTGTATATGGCCTGATACAGTACAGTACATGTACTGCTTCTTTATCTTTTTCAGCCATTAAAACAACAAACATTATTTTGTATTAATTCTTATTTGTATAATAAAAAAGCGAATTTATCATCAAACTTATGTTCCACTACTTGGTATAAGCCTCTTTAATAATCAAGGCTTTGGACATAGTCCAGAATCTGGACTTCTGGACTGAACTGACCTTCTGGACTCTAGATTGACTTTTATTGTGCCAAGTATATAATCAATTAAATAGTTTTAACCAAGTCATATTTATGTCAAAGTATGAACAAACCTCAACTACAGGGAAACCCATCTGTTTGGTCCATGTTGACATAACAGCACCCACAGGTTTGTTGGATGCTTCTTCCAAGGCTGTCCACAAGTCCTCAGTGAATGTGTTTTTGTACTGAAAGTACATTTATATTTGTTATATTTTAATTAAAGCTATTATATGCTGTATAATCATAAGTAAACATTAAACATATCTAACTAAAAATTGGTAATAACATATCCCTTAAATGCCTATAATTTAAAATTGTCTTATTAAAAATACACTATTGACAAAATGGTGTATACAATTGTACAGAATATTATGTCAAAAAACATATCTCCATTGTTTTAATAAGGCATTATCAAACAAGAAATTGAAAGACCAAATGTGTGTCAATTATATGTTTGTATGTAGCTATTGCTAAACATTGTAATTTGAAACGCCATAATCTTTTAGTGTTTTTGGTAATGTATGTATAATAATATTTACAGTTTGTATGTGAATTACAGTGCTGTTAGGTATACAGATATATGTATAACAATGACTGACTACACAGATAAGGAAATATTATACCACTGATAAGTAAATTCTATTTAATCTTGACTATTGACAAAGTTATACACACAATTCTAAAGTATTAAAATGGACCTATACCTGATGTCTTGTGAGGTATATGTTCATGCCTTTGCGGAAATCATCATCTCCTATGTATCTATGCAACATGCGTATCACAGATGCACCCTTATTGTAAGATATATCATCAAAAATTTCATCAATCTCAGAGGGGTGACCAACAGGCACTTCTATAGGATGTGAGTTTTTCAAACAATCTAATTCTAAAGCCCTGAAAATTATAAGGAACTATATAAACTGTATGAACATATATTTTTTATAACAGTAATCACCTGTATTAAATACTGAATACCTACAACCATATTAAAGTAAATGTAATGCATAATAAAGAAAATTAAATGTATTGAACTATTTTAAAATATGTGAGTATGTAAGGAAAATGTGATTGCAGCATAATCAATTGATTAAATGGCGATTCTGCTGCACATAAAAGGCTTGTATAGTTAGAAGGTCAGCATTACTGCAACACAGCCTTGTGCTATGTGCATGACTAGTCATATCTAAATGCTATATGTCAGTGAATAAATTCTATTGTCCCTCAGGTGAATGACTCTACATTTTACAGTTTCCACTCTTGGCAAAGTTCCAGTACTATACAGAAAAAGCAACAATGCCAAAATGAAAAAAAAAACAAAATACATTGATAATGTGCACCATCATGGGGGATAAATTAGTTCAGTGTATTTTGACACATTTTTTACAAGATAAATAATAATATTATTCCATGAAATGGTTAATTGTTGGCAAAAAGCAAAGTGTAACATAAAACATACAAACCTGATATAGTTCTCTGTGACAAATTGTGTCCATATATCATATTCTGGAAATAGATGGTTTACACACAAGAACTCTACAAATGAAGCATAACCTTCGTTCAGCCAAAGATGTGTCCACCACTCCATGGTGACCAGATTGCCAAACCACTGGTGTGCAAGTTCATGCCCCACCACTAGAGCAATCCATTGCCTTCTCACCGCAGAAGTATGCTCCTCATCTACTAGAAGACAAGTCTCTCTATATGTAACCAAGCCCCAATTTTCCATAGCACCCGCAGAAAAATCTGCAATGGCTATCAAATCAATCTTGGGCAATGGGTAAGCTATATTAAAATACTCTTTGTAATATGGCAGCACCCTGGCAGCTACTTCTAAGGCAAACAACCCCTGTTTACTCTTACCCACAGGGGTATAAACACGCACTAATACACCATCATTTGATTTCCGTTCCACATAATCATATTCACCAACAACCACAGCCACCAAGTAAGTAGACATGATTGGAGTGGTGGCAAAATGCAAAAACTTCTTATCACCAACTGTCTTTTCTTCCTTGACTGGCATATTGGACAAGGCGACGCGGTCCACAGGCACCTCCAAGGAAATATCAAACGTAGCTTTGATAGCCGGTTCATCCCAGCAGGGGAAACATCGGCGGGCATCAGTCGCCTCGAATTGCGTCACAGCGGCAAAACGTTCTTCCCCACTGGGAGTGAGATACTTGCTGCGGTAGAGGCCCTTCATCTTGTCGTTGATCTCTCCTGTGAACTGGCAGTGCAATGTCGCGTCGCCTTCGCTCAGCTCCTCTGCAAACGTGATGGTTGCAATCTCGTCGGCCGCGTTCAGCTCCACCGACGAAGGGCTCATCGTAGTTTCCGAACCTTCTTTGACATATTGAAGTTTCACATTACTCAGCTCCAAGTCCAAACAGTTCAACACTATCACTTTCGTCGAGTTTATGATCTGCAACAGAATGCGATTTAGTGAACAAACCGTCACGTGGATACCAATATTTGCAAGAGTGATGATGAAATTTCCTCTTACCGATACTTTCACTGCTGTTTTCCCCTTAAAAGTGAAATTCTCAAGACTTGGTATTAGTTCTAGATTATAATGTTTTGGAATAACATTTTTGGGGAGACGCTGAAATGGTTTGTTTTCCGACATCGTCACTTTTTCTTTCACGATCGTAAATGTAGGACGCGCTGTAGAAAAATACCGTAATGACCGAGTGACAGACTGAACTCGCGCTCCAACGGCACCGCTGACACGTGCCCCCCGCGCGCGTCTCTGCTCCTTCTCTAAATAACGGTATTCACTACGTAATAACTTGCGATGGAGATCCAAATGAGACTGAGTTTCCTTATATAATGCAAATGAATTACGTATGGCGCGTAGCAATTGTAACGTCATGGAAATAATTATACAGTTAAAACAACACTATAGACAAGTGAAAGTTTCACTTTCTTTGATTACACATAAAATTGAAATTTTAAAGGTTATTTGACAATAGTGTTACCAGATTATGAGATGTTGCAATGTGCAATTTAGCGATGCGCGATGACGAGAGGTTTCATTCGATTGTTTCGATTGTTCGAACATCTCGATGGTTCTCGATTGTTTCAACTTGGACTCGAGTCCGAATGCGATTGGCGCGCGGCGCGTTCATTCGAGACTCGAGAGTAATCGAGTGTTGTTACTCGATGGTTTAGACGCGAGTTCTTGACTTGCGTTGAGATTGCGAATTTAAACTAATAATTCTTTTAACAAGAGCAATCAACAATAATCAATACCGCGACGTGAATAAAATATAAGTAGTTAACTTACGTACGAATAAATAATTACTAATTGTTTATTAACAAAACTCCCATACTATTGATCTTTTAAAAATTCGTGGCATATTAATTAATTAAAAAACTAGTTAAAAATAAAACAGTGTATCGTAATTAATCGTAAGTAAATGTATTAAAGTTCACAAATTACGCACGCCTCTAACTAACATGCACCTCGGCTCGATGCATGCAATCGACCAAATACTAATCTATGCAATCGACTCGGTGACCGAGCGCACAGACTATTAAACAAGAACCGAGCGAGACTCGGTGACTGATTCGAACGATCGAAAACTAACGGTCAAATCCATTGACTCGAAACAATCGAAAAACATCTCGATTGTTTTGTAGAACGGCGAGTCGATGGTTGACTCGATTATTTATTTTAACGACTCCGATTCTTTCGATTGATATAACATCTCGGAATCGCCCATCACTAATGTGCATACAATAATATGTAAGTTGGTTGGACTGTAATGTCTTAGTTAAAAAAAAAAATTATAATACAATTATTGTGCGGAACCCATTGACATAAATATATGGAAATGGTAGAGCGCGCGTAAAATATTCCATTCCGACCAATGATTAAAGAATAAAGAGGATGACGCACAACAGTAGTTCTATATATCAAGTTATAGTTATGTTAGGAGTATCGACGCGGAATTGTACATTTATGCATCTGTCTCACTTACACAAAGGTAACTTGTCCCTTAACGAAAGAGACAAATAATAACTCCATTGTTCCGAATATGGCAATATTTTGTTCACTAACCACACTGAGACCGCCCTTGGCCCAAAATGACGCCATTTTTCTTTTCTGCATGTAATGTCAAACTGTGGCGTTATCTGTCAATAGGAGTAAACAAATCTGCACAATCAAAGAATTTCGATTTTTTCATTGTTAATCTCGTGTCTTAAGTTTGTTAAGTTTGCTCATTAGATTAATTGTAAAGTTTTTAAAATGCCTCGGTGTTGTGTGAAAGGATGCGAGTTGAGTTCAAGCAAAAAAGACCCCAACATTTCTTTTCATAGGTTAGTAACTGTTTTTACGAAATAATAACAAATATGTGTCTAAATTTACATTTTGGGTTTGTTTTTATCATTTATAATTGTTTAAGGATCTTGTTGATTAAGTTTTAGACTCTTCTAAGCGTTATTTATACAAGTAGTACGAATAACAACCGTATTGATTGTTTACACACAAGTTTAGGGATGTGATACGAAATTATTCATATCGATATTATCATTATTAAATATTTTGATGTTTATTTTTCAAAAAAAGAAATTATATATATATATATATATATATTCAGAACGACAAAGAAAGTGAAATTAAAAATATTTTTAAGATTACCTATAAACATACAGACCAGCAGGGCTATTGCGTATCTCGGTTGACAACTGAAAATGATTATCACTATTCAAAGTGTCCAACAAATAACTGTCAAACTAGTATTTTCGTATTGGCTAACTTCGGTTACCAACTACGATGACATCATCGGTGGCTATGAACATTGATAGGCACCGGTGACGTCACGGTGGATATCGACGCACGTAGTTTGTATCGACTCATATTAAATCGGTATTGGCTAAGCAAAGTTGGCATCAAATACATAGGAACTCCACCTGTCAAACGTTTTATGAAAGACACGAACTTTGAGTAGTGATTTTCATAAAGAGAGTGATTATCACTATTAACCGACTGTATTAGAAAGTAAAGCGGCTGTACTAAAATCGTTTGCAATTCTAAATTCTCAATTTGTTAGGAGTCTATGTTCTTAAGTTTACATTTTTTTGTGCGTGTACGCGAGTGTTTGTTATGAAATTAGATTATTTGTTAAAATAATATATTTTTCAATAATATTACGCTGACCTATAGTAGGTTTTAAACAATTTTTATCATGTATCGATCGATTTTGTTGGGATTTGCTGAAGAAGAGAGGAGGAAGAAGGCTTTATGCATCGAAAGACGGCGTCTGCGCGACGCAAGTGATCCATTGCAATTGCCAGAGAAAGAGTTTATTGCTCATTTCCGATTAAGTAAGTGTGGATTCCGTCAGGTTCTCGAAGAACTTCGTCCTCACTTGCCAGAAAATCGGCGAAGAACGGCTATTTCCAACGAATTAAAAGTGAGTGATTTCCTTGAATACCTAACATAAAAATAGCAAGATTATTGTAAAAACTTATGTAAGAACCATTTAAGCACATTAAAACTATTGGTTTAAATTCATTGATTATTGCAGATTTTGGCTGTTTTGAACTTTTTTGCAAATGGTTCCTATCAGCGGAATGTAGGCGCCTCTTATTTATTGAACATGTCCCAACCCACCTTCAGCAAATGCCTCCATGAAGTTGTTAATGGAATTAATGTTCGGGAGGTCCTACTTAAATATATAAAATTTCCTTCATCCCAAAGAGAACGAGAAATTATTATGACAGAGTAAGTGGGTCATTAATAAAATTAATATATATAAAATTAATTAAGTTATATTTTATGTCTGTAAATGTAAAGTTAAATCTTTTCTTTACAGTTTTATGGAAAAGTTTGGTTTTCCTGGTGTTATTGGATGCATTGATGGTACTCATGTAGCATTAATTCGTCCAAAGGAACATGAGGAAGCATTTTTCAATCGGAAAAATTATCATTCTTTGAATGTCTTAATAGTAAGTATTGAAATGTATACTATGTATTTTTTTTGTTTAATACATATGAAAATAACCAAATTACATTTTCCTTGAAAAAATATTTCATATATGTGATGCTAACCTATGTATATACCATGTTGATGCATCTTTTGGAGGTGCATCACATGATTCCTATGTTTGGAATCAGTGTCCAGTAAAGAGTTATTTAGAAGGACTGGACAGGAATGGAGATCATTGTTGGCTATTAGGTATGTACCTGTAATATGTTGTACCTTTTGCTGTTACTTTAATGTAAACTGTCAAAGAATTGTTCCCTTTCCAAACTCTATAGATTCAATGAAGTTTTGCTATTTTCAGTTTATCATTGTAAAGTAAAATTGTTGTGTAATCTTTTTTTTTAGAAGGTACCCTTTTGCCTTATTTTGGGACCCTGCAGGCTATTCATTGATTGATTCTTTTTTTAGGTGACTCTGGATATGCACAGCGACCTTGGATGATGACACCTATCTTAGGCACAGCTCCAGGAACCCCAGAAGCTTATTACACTGAGCTCCATTGTCGTGTAAGGAACACTGTGGAACGCTGCATAGGAGTACTGAAAGCATGTTGGCGTTGTTTGTTAGCACATAGAGTACTTCACTATGACCCAGTTACTACTGGTAAGATAGTGAATGCCTGTGTTGTGTTACATAACATAGCCAATGCACATCATGTTCCAACGCCAGAGTATCCAGCTGATACTTTGAATGATGATCAACATCATCAAGACGTTAGAGAGGTGGACCAAACACAATCTTCTGATGACACTCGGGGTAGACTTGTCTTAAGATTGTGGCAAGCAAGGCAATAAAATTGCGTTTTGGACAGCTGTCTGTTGGACACCTTATATAATCTCTAATTTATGGGATAATTTGTAAATGAAGGCTTATGCAGCTTTGTGCATATGCTTATGTACCACCACTGCCACAGCTTGATTATCATTATTATTTTATTTTATATTTTAATTTTATCTGTATTTTACATCATTCCTCTTTATTTATCTTTTAATAATTGTCTGTGTTGTGTTAGTCCGTATTTAGATTAGTATTTAAAATACTTTGCTAAATCCTGTAAAAGCCAAATGTTCTAAATGAAAAAATAAATGTTACTTTTGAATTTTTATTATTACTTTTATATCATTATTTTTTACCTATGATACAAGTATTATAGATTTTTAAAACAAAATCAACAAATATGTTTATAACACTGCACAATCTAGATATAGGTCATGTATTGGGTTTATAATTTTTGTTAATCTTGACAAATATAAATATTACTTAAACATGAACTTTGGTAAAGCTATGGTGACATTTGTGCATTGGTTTTTAGATTACTAAAAACTGTGATTAAGGTATACAAAATAAACTTAAAGAAAAAGACAAAAAAAATATATAAGTTTTTTTTTATAAACGCGTGTCAAACAAATAAAAATAAAAAGGTATCAAATCAGTAATAAATGATCTTAAAAAAATATATTTTCTTAAATCTGACACGACGAACCACGGTCGATGTCGTCTCTGGGTCTACGACGGTCGGCTGGCCATAGTATAATTTTCTATGGCCGCAGCAATTCTTTCCAAAGCTTCCGCGTGCCGTTCCTCAATACCGAGACGCCGTAGCTCCAATTCATACGCCCATCGAGGCATTCGATGATCTCGAAGAACTAGAATTTATAAACTTATATTATACATAATACACCAAGGCAACTTGTGCACTAGTAAATAAACCCTGTATGCGTTATACTTTAATAAGGACTAATAACAGACACAAAGTACACTCTGAAAAATATCTGTGGATCCACTGAAGTTTAAATATTTGTTTTGTATGAGTTTCGAACCCACTACACTATAGGTTACGCACTATGCCATTCGTGTAGTCTCACAGTTGTATTATATAATTTTGTCAATGTTTATTTAATTATATCAAATTGTAATAATAATATATTAACTGACTTTGTCTAAGTGACCTTCTGGCAGAATGTGAGTTGCGGATCACTCTGGCTGACCCTGGACTTGACTGATGTGGTCCTGAAATAAAAATAATGTTTTAGTACTTTATTTGTAAATAAATTAAATACTTAATTTAAAATTGAACGTAGTGTTTTATTTTAAACTAACTGATCTTTATAATTAAAGTCTCTTACTAAAAGGTCTGTTTTATAATTTACTCAACTGTTCTCTCCTGTGTTGACTACAACTTCACTTTGCACTTCTGGCGTCACCTCAGATTGCACAGACTCCTCGATAGTGGTGGTGGAGGGAAAGGTAGGTGGATCGGAAGGTGGATATGTTGGAATGTCATCAAGCCATTCTTCAGTCATTTCCAACTCAGGAGGAATTATTTCGGGAATCGGGTTGCATGTCTCTGATAGGTTGAGAACCATGGAGGATGTACTTGGTTGAGGAGTTGTTGGATGAGTAGGAGTAGGTACAGGAGCTTCACTTGTTGAAGGTATCTGTAACATGATTTATCACTTATTCTTTTGTTGTACCATGAAATGATTTACCTAACAGTAAAGTTCCATATTTAAGGTAAAATTATTATGTTACCTGAAAACACACAGGATAGAAATAATCTTGGAGAACTATTGTGTCACTAAATGTGGTTTTGCCTATGCCTTTGGGAATGCATGTATGAATTATAGTATGTTATTGCATGCACAAATACTTCATATGAATGAATTTTAACTTCTCAAAGCTTGTTCTTGTAAATTAATATAAACTAACATTTATGGGTATGCGCACACCAGTCAAACCCTCCACCGCTACTGGTCCTATTAAAGCCAGCACTCGCTCCTCGCTCGCAGACAGAGGAATGAGTTTACTGGGTCCTCCACCAGTTGCAGATGCATTCCTTCTGGAGTCTGCTGCTTTGGCTTTTATTTTGGCCTTCAACTCTATCCAGTACTAAAAAGCAAGAACACTTAATGTTAATATTACAAAAATAAAGGTACATAATAGTAAAAAATAAGTGGTTAGCCAAACTTTAAGTGTTTTTACCCTAAAGTTATGCTTATGTGGGCAAATGTTCTCAAGTGGAATATTTCACTTTGTGTTAGGGCAAAAAAAGTTAAGTGACATTCATTTTTTGCCACATTATGCAGCATACAGTATTATGAATAGAAAAAACTGGGTTAAAATATTCACAAACACTTACTCTGCGCCATTGGTCTGGAGTTTTTGTGACACCATCCCCCACTGCATTCAATTTTATAGCTAATGATTCCCAAGTTCGCTTGGTAACTTGACTAGATAGGGGCTCACTTGCGAAGCGGCCCAATGCAATGTCTGGATGGGTCTCCAAGAACTCAATCATTATATCTTGCTGTCTTTGGGAAATTTTTCTCCGAGCAGGCATTTTAAAATACCTGAAAAATAACATGGTAAATTTATACTAATATCTAAAAGGTTACATTTGTATATATAGCTTAATCTAACTACTGTTCCGACGTTAAAAAAAATCTTATACACGTTAGTTTATACACCAGGGAAAAAACTTTCATGGGAGCGGAGTCCCGAATAAAAGCTCGCATTAAATAACTTGCTCCCTGTTCTAGTTTATTTTATTTCTTGCAACCAAAATATACCAATTCCACGACACAATTATCAATTAATTAATTTTACTAGAACTTAATTAATGAACTTGAGATAATTATTAAACTTTAGCATTGTAACTTGCCCTACAACATAATTGATATTCAAACTTAGAAGCTAAGACTCACAAAGTAAACTATGCTGTATCATTTTATACTTACTTTGAATATATTGTTTTCACAATTTATTTTAACTTAAACACATGGACGAACACTTCTCACTTCAATGAAAGTCGAAACGCATATGAGACATGAGTGCACTTTATATGAATCTCGCGCCACAATGTTTTTTCTAGTGCCAAACAGGTAGTTAAGCCGACAAAATGTAAACGACTTAATTTAACTCATTGGCTGTTGGTCCTATTGGTATATTTAAACTAGTCGCTTAACGTCGATAAAAAAATAGAGGTGTCCAATGGCTTGTTGAAAGAAACTCATAAGCATTTACGGTGCCTATCAGTACATTCTCATACGTAATACCAATTTATAAACAGTTTCAGTTGATAACTGTTTTCAGTTGACAACGAAAAATTGATGGTCACTTGAACTGTCAAAATTAGCCAATAGCCCTGCAGGACAAAATGGATACAAAATATCGGAAGACACTATTGGAACCCTCCAATAAATACATTTATTTGTTGTTTACATTTTAAACAGTCGTCGCTTTTACAGTTACAATTATCAAATTGGGCAATAGGGAATATGCACGAGGCTCCAAAATAAGTAAAAATGTTTTTTTTGTAATCTTTATTGATGTAGATCTTATGGACTTTTTTAATTTTAATAATCTCTAAATTGGTAAAATTTATAATTAAAAAGTGATATTTTAAATTTGCCGTTAATCATTTCGATACGCGACGCTAATGGTTGCAACACAATGTGACGACAGCGTACACGACCTTAGCTTGTTGGGTGCATTATTTTACGTTTATGTTGAACGTTGATGTTTGTAAAAAATTTAAGAAGAGGTAACAATAAAATAGTTGTTGCGATTTCATGTAGTTTTCTTTTACGTCCACATTATTTTATATATAAATAAATAAATGCACCCAACAGTCATACATGGTCATCACATACATGGTCCTAACCCCATATTAAGATCCATTAAGTCTTGTGTAGTGGGTATCAGAAGCTACGAGAGAATTTTAGGCCTCATCAATATTTGTCCCCGTGCGAGGATTGAACCCGCAGCCTCTCGTTTCACAGCCGGCGTCTAACCTACTGCGCCGCGGAGGCTGTCTTATACACGCAAACGAAGTCGCAAGCAAATTATAAATATTAATAAAGTTGTATTTTATCTCACATGTGTATTATTTGACACAAATCCAATCCAATCATCAGGTAAAACTTACCATGAAATAAATCATAGTATGAATAAAATATCAAAACATCGAACTATTTTTATCGGATTTAATTTTGAATGACTTTACTGTCTAATCCTAAAATCCCCTGTTTATACTCAATTGACATGTAAAGCGAAAATTAAAAAAGTTATACAAGTTTATACACTGATATTTATGTACATTCAAAGTTTGTCAGTCGTATTTATGCCACAATTGATGCATCGATATCGATAGAAAATTCGGTACTAGTGTAAGGGATTTTCTTCCAATGAAACTCCAGGATCCAAATAGTACACTTTTATATATTGCATATAGATCACAGGACACATACAAATACACTTTCCTCAATTTACTTAGTGTTCGACATACGTCATACCGCACAGGAGTGACCCGATCTGCCGAGTGCAACCGCCATAAATAGCCTTGTTTCTTGTTTTCTACCCCCGTATATATTTTTTAAAAACATAAAATATTGCCAACGCAAAAGATGAAACCTTACACTCGTCCATCCTGATGACGTGTATGTCCCCATACACCACCCTGTTGACAAACCTTACACTCGGCGCACTCTACAGATCAAATCACTCTGCTTACAAATCTTTGTATTAAATTTACACATTGACCGCTATTATCAATTATCACCTTATAATTAAATAATAAATAAAAAACACATTGCTCCCTTTTATCTGCTCAGTAATATTTAATTTTATATTTTAACTAACAATATCTCAATTATATATTCAAACCATCCATTCTGGCCCTTAATTTCATTAAATAAACTAACGAATAAAACTGACGAGGAAAGTTCCGAACCCATCCATTCTCGCAACTTGCCCGTTAACCAAATTAAAACATGACGAGTCAAGTTACGAACCCATCCATTCTCGCAACTTGCCCGTTAACCAAATTAAAACATGACGAGTCAAGTTACGAACCCATCCATTCTCGCAACTTGCCCGTTAACCAAATTAAAACCTGATGAGTCAAGTTACGAACCCATCCATTCTCGCAACTTGCCCGTTAACCAAATTAAAACCTGATGAGTCAAGTTACGAACCCATCCATTCTCGCAACTTGCCCGTTAACCAATACCTGAAACAATGTAGTACATTCTGTAGTATCCGATGTTACAACCACTTACAACAATTTCAATTAACATCATACTTCTAGTTTGGTTTGATATCAGTCTTCACCTATGTTGGCAAACTTGCTTTCGTCATTATCATCATTATTGAGATCTAGGGATGCTACATGAATCCAGGGGTGCATTCTGTCTGAAGCTATAGTAGTTTTACGTTTCTTTTTCGTTCCCTCAAAACCAGGAATAGGTGCAACCTTGTAACGGTCGTTACCCAAGATTTTAATCACTTTAAAAGGACCCTCATATGTCGGTAAAAGTTTGGTGCTCTTGCCATCATTTTGAAAAGTCGTTTTCGCAATTTTTACTAGATCACCTTTAGAATAAGTACGCGCCGGTTTGCGTCCCCTATTATAGTATGCTTGTTGTTTCTCCTGTTCCCTGTCAATTCTATCTTTAACTTCTTTTCGTAATTGATTCATATCACTAGGTTCGCGGACTACGTTCGTGATTTCATTTAATATCGGATTACTTTCACTATTCATCATTGTACCAAACATCACTTCTGTAGGTGTCCTACCTGTAGTCTTTTGTAAAGTATTATTGAGTCCCCATTGAATACGGCCAAGTTTACAGTCCCAGTCTTTCTCATTTTCCTTTAAGTTTTGCGCAGTTAACGAGTCCAAAATAGTTCTATTATACCTCTCTACTTGCCCATTGGACCGAGGGCTTGCTACTGCATTTAGTATGTGCTTCACTCCTCTGTCTAAACAAAACTTTTTAAAAGCATGAGACGTGAAACAGCTACCTCGATCACTAATAAGTCTATCAGGGGTTCTAAAAGTATCAAAAATTTCTTCCAACACTCGTATGACATTAATTACCTTAGTATTCCTAACGGCTTTTATAAATATGAATTTAGTAAACGAATCTACAACCACTAGTATATGGGTGTGTC
Source organism: Deilephila elpenor (assembly GCA_949752805.1). Classification (NCBI taxonomy): domain Eukaryota; kingdom Metazoa; phylum Arthropoda; class Insecta; order Lepidoptera; family Sphingidae; genus Deilephila; species Deilephila elpenor. The sequence goes on along the minus strand of OX457107.1, from coordinate 5,986,323 downwards.
CACGTTTTGACCTCACAAAAGGACCCAGATGGTCAGTGTGCAAGGTATGGAAAGGAATTCCAACCTTTTCAATAGAATGTAGTAGCCCCTCTCTTGAGTTAGATAACTTCTTAGCATATGCGCATTTAATACAAGAGTTTACATATTTTTTTACAAATCGGGTTATCTTCGAAAACCAGTAGCTTCTTTGGATGCGCTCTAAGGTTTTCTCATAGCCGACATGACCTATATCATCATGATTCATTTTGCACACCTGCCATCTGGCTCCTTTTGGAACCACCCATCTCAATTTTGTTTTATTTCCGTCTACGTATCTAAACAGTTTATTGTCTTGTATCACATAGTTTTCTTTAATGTACTCTAGCCCCTTAGGGTCTAGGTCACTACAGATAATATCACGAATTCGCCCTAATTCGGTGTCGCCCATCTGCAAAGTGAGGAGCCAATCTTCGTTACTGATGGCTAAAACATTTGGACAGTCGACTGCATCGTGGACTTCTGGAGCAAGGACCGGATTCCTTGATAGTGCGTCAGCGTGAACCATCTTTTTGCCTGCCCTATACTCGACTGTACAATCAAATTCTTGTAAGACCAGCCACCACCTTGCAATGCGGGGTATAAGGTCCCGTTTTAGAAAAGTGGATCTGAGAGCGCTACAATCCGTAACGATTTTAAATTGTTTGCCCAGTAGGAACACCCTGAATTTTTTTAGAGCGCAAACAACTGCCAACGTTTCCAATTCATAAGAGTGGAAATTTTTCTCTTCCGGAGTCGTTTGACGGCTGTAATATGCTACAGGCTTAAATGAATCAGTACCCTTCGTTTGTTGTAACAGAATTGCACCTAGACCTATCCTGCTTGCATCCGTATGGAGCTCAGTCTCTGCAGCGTGATCATAAATAGCTAGGACTGGTCTATCAACCATCCTAGCTTTTAAAGCTTCGAATGCTTGTTGTTGGTCATTAGTCCATTCCCATCTAACATCTTTTTTTAACAACTTAGTGAGAGGAGATGCCACCTCAGCAAAGCTATAAATAAATTTTCGGAAGTAACTCACTAGTCCGAGGAATTGTCGCACCGCATGAACGTTTTCAGGCTGAGGAAACTCAGAGACGCATTTACTTTTTGCCTCCCCTGGCCGCATTGCCGAAGAACTAATCTCATACCCTAGATACTCTATTTGATTCTGCAAAAAACTACACTTGGACAAATTCAATTTGAGTTTGGCGGCGTCTATAAGTTTTAACACCTCTTCAAGTCTAGAGAGTGCCTCATCTGGGTCTTTTCCATAAATTAATAGATCATCAATGTATACTGTGGCCTTGCTAAATCTAGCTGACCCAAGCACGCGATTCATCATCCTCTGAAATACCGCGGGTGCGTTTGCCAGTCCAAATGGCATTCTGTTAAACTCATATTGCCCATCTGGAGTGACAAACGCCGTCAGATGTTTATGTGGTTCCGCTATGGGTACCTGATAATACCCGGACATTAAATCTAGCGTAATAAACCACGCCTGCCCAGATAGACGAGATATCTCATCCTCTATTATTGGCATTGGGTAACGCTCCTTTAACGTGACAGAGTTTAGCATCCTGTAATCTACGCACATACGCAATTTTCCGTCTTTCTTTCGTATTAGAATAATAGGGCTTGCATAATTCGAAACAGATTCCCTAATGATGCCCGCCTCCAACATTTCGTCTACCATACTACGTACCTTGTCACGTTCGTGGTGTGAAAGTCGATACGGTCTATATACCACGGGGTTTTCAGTAGTGAGCTCTATTTTCATTTCGGTAACATTAGTACAGCCCAATTCTGACAGTTTAAAAGCAAAACAGTGCTTATAACGTTGGAGCAATTCTAGCAGTTTGATTTTATTGTTTTCGGACGCAGAGTCACCAATTTTTATTTGACTTGGTACTTGTTTTTCAGATAATTGCGGCACCTTATTATCAACAGGGTCAGATGAATCATGGGTAAAAAGCTTATTGACAACTTTAATCCTCTGGGCACGAGAAAATACAAAATTTTCTTGTATTATGCATGGAATCGAACAAGGCGTGACTGTAATGTTAACGCGACCGTTACACACGTGATGCACTCCACCTAGTACAACGTATTGTTCGTTGGGCTTTCCTACAATCTTTGTGTCCAACAAGACATCTCCATTAAACGTCGGATCTACTTGAGCCACTAAACTAGCTGCACCAAATAACTTATTACGAGCTACCGTCCTAACCCGCATCGATTGTATTACCTTAGTACAACAGTCCAAGGGGACTATTGTGCCAACATTGAGGAATTGCAACTTAGTTGCGTCCTTAACCACCACTATGTGTGGCTGTTCGGTAAAAGATTGACCTATGAGCAGTGGTTTGTCAAGTAGGCCATTTTCTATGACTTTACATACTACCACAGCATCCACTTCATCTATTGATATGCTAAGTGCGACTGACCCCAAGGAATATACTAAACTATTACCAAAACCTTTCATGACCGACGGTATATCATCATGTGTCACCCCTAACTTTGTGATGATAGATTTTCCTATAAGAGTGACTTCACTGCCAAAGTCCACAAAAGCTTCCAATGTCTCACCGTTTATTTTCACGGATTTAATATATTTACTACTCGGCTTCGACTCAGATATACACAATATTGTTTTCGGTACATTGGTAGTCTTTGCAGATGGATTGGGCTGAGTAAGTGGACAAGTATCGGTTCTATGGCCTATTCTATGGCACTTTTCACACCTAATTAAAGGTTTCGTGCACTTGAGGTACGGATGACCTCGTTCTTTACAATTATAGCAGAACAAAGTCGTATTGACATTTGTTTTGATGGATGCCCTACTGTTCTGACTGTTATCGACAACGTGCGGCTCTGTATACTTATAACGAAACGGTGATGAATAGTTACATTCTTTGTTACTTAATAAGAATTGTAATAGCTGATCTGGCTCTGAGCATCGTAACGCAAGTGCACTCGATTTCGTGGTTTTGTCAGACAGTCCATGAATGATGCAGTCAACCGCACGTCTCCCCGTAATTTCGCATTGATTAACCAAAGCAAGTTTTTCATAATAATAATTTTCGATTGGTTCATTAATCCTGCTCCTCCGCCTCAACATATCTTCCAAGGACTGGCCATAATTTTGCTCGCAAGGAAAAGCTTTAATAAGTTTATCTTCCCATTCCGACCATGTGAACAATATCGATGTTAAACTTTGGTACCAAATTTTAGCCAGTCCTTGCAATTTTTGCATGGAGAAATGTATTTTAGTTTTCTCGTCCCACCCGTACACAGCGGCACATTCGTTTACTTTTCTGAGCCACACATCCATCCTTTGATTTTTATTGGACGGGTCAAATTCTGGCAGAATATTTTTATTGTCTATTTTACCCATAGATTGTGCCTGCTGCTCAAACGGTTGAGACGATACTGTTTTAATCGTTTGAATTATTTTAGCAATGTCTTTAGAGGAAAAAGTTGGGCTACATGACCTTGAACGACATCCGGAGCGACCACGCCGACCTTCTGCTTGTCCTGCATCCCTCGATGACCGACGCGGGTCCTTGCATCGCCTTTGTTGCTCGTCGGCGCGGCGAGGAGGCCGCTGCCCCTGTTCACTCCGCTTGTAGCGCGCTGCTGCATCCCGTTCCGTCTGAAGCTCTCTCTCCAATTGCTGTAGTCGTTCCCGTTCGCGCCTTAATTCTTGTTCTCGCTCCGACAGGCTACTAACGCTGACCCGACTATGACTTCGCTTACTGCAGCGACTGCGACTTCGCGAACGACTGCGTCTTGTAGCACTGCGCCCGTGGGATGGGGTCATCAAACATCGGGAGTCGTCCTCGCGTCTTACATCCATGCTTCTGCAACTCGTAGCCAAAAAAAATATTTTTAGAATCTATACTACGAAATAAATGGGGTACTATAACGGATCTATGACTACCCATATATTTAAAACAATTTATCAGGAATTATATCGACAATAGATAAGCAAACGAAAACTAAAATTTACCTAATCAACTAAATTTGTGCAAATTAAATAATAATTAATACCTATTGTCCTAAATATTTTGTCCTAAATGATTAGTTCCACAACCCGTACGCATGGCGGGTAGGTATGCTAATTATAATCCTATCCTTACAAGTTAGCATAACTGGAATATACTGTATAGTTTTACCTGGTTAAAATAATTTGTAGGTTCAAACGTGACAAATTATAAACTTTAACGAAAAGCAATAATTTGATCGCAAAGATAATAATTAATAATTACTAACACGTGCAAGTACCTCTCACATATGTGTAAAAGAAAATCCTTAGGTACCGGTAAGACATTCTACAGAAGGCATGCGTTTCCTTTTAATTATTCTTAATATATGTAGATACTAATGCTTTGTAACCAATTTAAATTAAAAGTACTTACGCAGATAACGCCGTCGATGCCACTTCTGAGTTGTAAGGGATTTTCTTCCAATGAAACTCCAGGATCCAAATAGTACACTTTTATATATTGCATATAGATCACAGGACACATACAAATACACTTTCCTCAATTTACTTAGTGTTCGACATACGTCATACCGCACAGGAGTGACCCGATCTGCCGAGTGCAACCGCCATAAATAGCCTTGTTTCTTGTTTTCTACCCCCGTATATATTTTTTAAAAACATAAAATATTGCCAACGCAAAAGATGAAACCTTACACTAGCATATCACTATTTTTAGGGGCGGAGCCGCCGCCATGTTGGTAATACAAAGGGACCCATGTCACGTGACCTTATGCTCTATCCTCTTTATTCTATAATCATTGATTCCGACGTAAGTGGTGCGGCGCATGGATGTAATAAACAAACAGGACTGCGAACTCTGATCGAGAAAACGAGCCAATGGAGAGATGTTGAGTGGAGGATTGAGTCCCGCGCTAATAGGGTGACCATAATAAATTTAAAACACGCACAAACCCAACAGTCATATACATGGCAAGACCCCACACTAAGATTAAGTCTTGTGTCGCGGGTATCAGAAGCTAAGAAAGACTTTTCAGTATCACAAACATTCAGACCCGAGACAAATACTTGTGGGCTTCACAAAGATTTATCTCGGTGCAGGGTCGAACCCTTATTTATTTATTTATTTATTTATTTATTTATCTACGACTATCTTATCAAAGGATGGCAGTTGCGCTCAAATTGCCAACTTTTATTGTTTTTCAACAAAATTACATTTTTAAATTATTGTATTGTCATCGGTCCTTGACAAGTGTGTAAGAGTTTAAGGCCCGTATTCACAAACAATACTTTACTCAGTGTTGAAGTAACGCTATGCTAAGTAAGACATTTCTCATAGTGATCGTTCCGCTCAGCCTTTTTATTCATAAACAATACTTGAGTCACCCTTTTACTATGGGAACGCACAGTGTCCAATGCAGATCAGTGATTGGTCAATTACTGTTGCTAATTTCTCCCGCGAATTACGTGTGAGTGTAAAGCGCCTTTGACAACTTCAAATATTTACATGCCAAATATTTTATAAAATTTCCTTCCCACATTTTTAAGCCGTAAATTAGGTCAGGTCTAAATCGACAAGTGGCAATAGTATATGAAGAACAATATCTTTAGCAAATCGATAGCGTCTTCGAAATTCTTCATCATTGTAAAAAAACAAAAGGATTTTGAAAATCTCGAATAATATTTCTTGTACTTATCGTCCTGCGTTCGGTAAGGACATTATTTATATAATTGGGTATTCTACCCATTTTCAAAAAGTCTTTTAAGTTGTTCCTAAGATTAAGACAAACTATTTAAAAAAATATCAAATTTTTATTCGCTCGGCAAGTCCAATAAAAAACCATTTAAAATTTAAATTTTAAATTTATGCGCGCAAATATGTGAAAACGCTAGGCGCCATGTTCCTTTAAAATGATACGTCACTCCGCCAGTAAACAACCTGTGTTTGTATGAGCTCTTGGACACCGGAGGGGGTATTCTACTTACGGAATGACGTAGAATCGTTATCCATCATGGCGGCAGCCGTTTCACATCTTTTTAGGACAGATAAAAAAATTGAAATTTTCAAAACGAATTATAAAATTTATTCCTTGGAAATAAAAACTGAAATTAACATATACTTATTGCTTAATGCTCTACTATATACATTTATAGTTTTTAGATTTTATCTTTCTTATAGTAAAATACCCAATTGTCGAACTCCTCCTCGCTGCTGTAATCCATCGCATTGAAAATTGAAAAAACCTTATGCAAAACACATAAAATGAAATGGCATATACATTACCAATCGACACTATGCGTTGCGTAAAATAGCTGTTGAGTTTCTTTACCTGAGGGCCTCCATAAGTGAACGCATAGGGTCACTCATCACTCAAGTATTGTTTTTGAATCCAAATTGACAATTCTGTGCGTTTGGCTACACTATGCGTCCTCATAGTATTGTTTGTGAATACGGGTGTAAGTCTATCAATCTATTACATTATACATACATATTACCCGACGGAAATATCTGTGGACCTGAATAATAGGTATCATCGCAACATAAATTCAGCAAATTCAAAACATAGGTTAAACAAATTGAATTTAAATAGAAAAAAGAATAAAAAATAGAAAACGTTTTTAATGTAAAATAACACAGTAGATAGGGGAACACAAAAAAATGAAATGTGAGCCGCGTTCCAGCTAGGTTCACAGATATTTCCAACGCGTTATACATACATACAGGCGAAGCTCATAAAAGCGTGTTTAAAAATAGATTTAAGATAGGGTTTTATTATGGTCACCGTAGTGAATGAAAAGAGACACAGTCCTCCATGTACTATCTCGCTCGGCACATTTTGCCTCCATGTCTTTTATCATAGCAAATTAAATCTTATTCCACATGCATATGTGTTATTTCAGGACAACACTATTTCGTGAGTGGGCAGTCCTGTTTGTATAATACGTCCATGGTGCGGCGCTCCAGTGTCCAGGCATCAATGATTATAGACTTTAATCATTGCCAGGCATCGCCAGTAAAGCGTTACTGAAGTTAATTCTATGACGCGTCGTCTCGTCTATCGATAGAATACAATGATTATAGAATAAAGAGGATAGAGCATAAGGTCACGTGACACGGGTCACTTTGGTATACAAACATGGCGGCGGCTCCGCCCCAAAAAATACCGATACGCTAGTACCGAATTCTCTATCGACATCGATCCATCAACCAGTGGCGGCGTAAAGGGGGGGCGATGGGGGCGGTCCGCCCCGGGTACCAAGCTCCAAGGGGTGACAACGACAACCCGACAAGCGACAACAAACGAAGAGCGTGGACCACGATCGTGGGCGAAACGATCCTGCTTGCCGCTGCCTACAAAGGAGGAGGACCTTTTTTTTTTTTAGTCCTTCACGAAAACTCCGGAGTAAGCATGTATAGTTTAGGTAGGGGTGCTCAATACGAAACCGCCCAGGGTACCAACCTACCTTACGCCGCCACTGCCATCAACAGTGGAATAGATACTACTGAAAAACTTTGAATTTACACAAATATCAGTGTATTAACTTGTACATTTTTAATTTTCGCTTTACATGACAATTGAGTATAAACATGGGATTTTAGCCACTCATCCCTAAACTTGTGTGTAAACAAACAATACGGTTATTATTCATACTACTTGTATAAATAACGCCTAGAAGACTCTAAAACTTAATCGACAAGATCCATATACAATTATAAATGATAAAAACAAACCCAAAATGTAAATTTAGACACATATTTGTTATTATTTCGTAAAAACAGTTACTAACCTATAAGAAGAATTGTTGGGGTCTTTTTTGCTTGAACTCAACTTGCATCCTTTAACACAACACTGAGGCATTAGGCTTAAAAACTTAACAATTAAACTAATAAGCAAACTTAACAAACTTAACAAACGAGATTAACATTGAATAATTCGAAATTCTTTGATTGTGCAGATTTGTTTACTTCGATTGACAGATAACGCCACAGTTTGACATTACATGCAGAAAAGAAAAATGGCGTCATTTTGGGCCAAGGGCGGTCTCAGTGTGGTTAGTGAACAAAATATTGCCATATTCGAAACAAAGCAGTTATTATTTGTCTCTTTCATTAAGTTACAAGTTACCTTTGTGTAAATGAGACAGATACATAAATGTACAATTGGCTATTTGACTAATTTCTGAAAAGTGTTTTAAAGTCTAGATATAATCACTCTATACCTCTTCAAACTATTAATTTATTTTTAAAGAGTTGTTTATAACGAATAAACATATTTTTCAGTTTTATCATCATATATGTCACCAAAACGGTAGGTCACGTGACTTTGAAAAAGTTACGTCACGCTTTATAAATAGTGAATGATCTTAGTGGCAGAGATGAATGAAAATTGAAAATCGTGACATCACACGCTGCACAATGACAGCTTGTCGTGTTTTGTTACATTTAATCAACAGATAAAAAATGGCAAACTTATTTTAGATAATTTAAATATTTATAATTTAGATAAATGTAAATAAAAATACCTATAATTATTGTTTACTAAAAAGCTATCATATGCAACACATTTTATAATTTATTGCCACAACAGTCAAATACCCAATTCCGTCGATACTCCTAACACAACTATAACTTGATATTAGTGTTGAGTAGGACATGACTTGAAAAAGAGTTTGTAAGAGTAGCCTCATTTTTGTACTGAGCTAGTACAATGTCCCACTTCAATTGAAGTGAGGCGTAGTGCGTACTAGATAGTTTGAAGGTATTAGTACAATTAGTGCAGTCTGACATGACATGACATGTATTGTTACCATGTGCATCACTCCCTCTCGCCCTCATCCTATAGTTAATGACGTAGTGTAACGAGTACCGGGACACAAAATATGAAGTAGTACATTTCAAAAAGTTGAGCCGCTCTTACATTTTGACGTCATGTACGGGACAAATGTACCACCTCTTGTATGTCCTACTCAACACTACTTGATATATAGAACTACTTTTGTGCGTCATCCTTTTTATTCTTTAATCATTGGTAGAATATAAGTTAATGGACACATCACACAACAGTATAAAATATCAATGTTGATTAATTGAATTATTTTACTCGGGAGTAGTGAATATTCGTCTCAGTTAATACGACTAGAATGTCAACTATCTACCATTGATTAAAGAATAGTAGTTGGAAGCAAATGACATTTGTCAAAGTCAACAAAAAATTACTAACCTTCATTCTTTCTCTACGAATGAGATTTATGGATTTAGTGGAATTTAATCGCATCTTCTAATTGTAGTGATTTCTTACTAAGTTTTAAAACACATTTGCTTATTTTATAATAAATATATGTTTGCTAAATTTTGATTTGTGTGTCTGTTTTTTTCAGTACTTAGGTAGTGCGCGCCGGTGAAATTGTGATCATGGCGAATCCGTCATCAGGCGTTGGTAAGGATTTTTTACACAGATTATTATCAATTTGCCACACAAATAAACAATGTTTACTGTATTAAATAACATAATTGATTAATGTTCATTATTTTCTTTTTAACGAAACAGTGGTTCCTCGGAACTTTCGTCTTCTAGAAGAGCTTGAACAGGGCCAAAAGGGAGTTGGCGACGGAACCATTTCTTGGGGACTCGAGAGCGACGATGACATGACACTCACTCATTGGACTGGCATGATAATTGGCCCCCCTAGGGTATACATTTTCTAATACATGTCAAGTATTCCTTCATGAATGGTATTTACCCATGCAATGCATGATTTCTGTTCCAGACTCCTTACGAAAATAGAATGTATTCACTCAAAATTGAATGTGGCACCCGATATCCTGATGAGCCTCCCACTGCCCGCTTCATCTCTAGAATCAACATGAACTGCGTCAACAGCCAGACTGGACTTGTGAGTATATTTGGATAATGAGTTGTGATTTGTTGCTGACCTATATCATAATTTAATTTTATTGGTTGTCAGGTTGACAATAGACAAGTCCCGATTCTTGCAAGATGGCAGCGTGATTATACTATCAAGACAGTTTTGCAAGAGTTGAGACGTCTCATGACACTCAAAGAGAATATGAAGCTATCGCAGCCACCAGAGGGAAGCACTTTCTAGTTTCATCTTGGAATTTGTCTCACTAAACCCAATCTACCTATAAAATTGTTGATTTGTATTGCCTCAATTAAACTATTCATTTACATGATTTTCTACATGGTGTAAGACAACTAAAACTTTTTGACCGTTGTATGTATGTAATGCTATGCTAGTATGTATCTTAGTTTTAATGCATTTATTTTGAATTAGTCTTTGTGCTTTAGCTGAATTTCTTGTTTGTTACAAGTAGATTGGGGAAAAGCAAGGAATATTTTTGATTGGCTCTTCAATACCCACAAAGAGGGTACAACCCATTTATTTATCATACTACCTAAATTATTGTGGCCTTTAAAATGTTAAACTTGCTTTTGGTATTATTAAGGCTAGTTTTACTGATGTCTTGATTTTAGGTAAGTGAATTTGTGTCTCTGTTTGAGAACAACTACATGGATCAATGCTGGCATGCTAATGGTTTCATATGAAAACTTTAGTTGTTTACAAGCAAAGACACAATGTATTTTTAAAACCTATGTTATCTCATGTCACCATGTCTGAATAATAAGTCAACATTTTTATTTCTATAAAATTATCTTATTGATTTAATGGGAAACATTTGCTTAATTTTTCTAATAGTTTACATGATCAAGTGTAAAATATTGTAGGAAATTTTTATTTCTTAGGGACATAAGATAAAGTACTACTGGTTCACTTTAATGCTTTCATACAGTATCAATATTGCATATAATGCAGCAGCAGTTGGACGACATTCCGCAATGCATACTTTGCTTTTCAAACCTCACTGTAATTATTTCTATACAACTAATATGCAAAAAATATATTGTTACAAAACCAAATGCTAAAGTCAAATTGTTTCATAGCATTAACTATTTTTACCAATGTGTAACTAGCAAAGGTAAATAAATCAAATACAACTTATGTATTACTTTATTTTCACGTCTAACCAGAATGATCATTTGGAAAAAAATAATTGAATGTATTATTTTTGTTCACACTTGGCCTTGTTTCGTAACGTCTAGTACCCCCTGGTGAATAAGTTTCTTTACCTTACCAATTTATTTTTAATAATATTACTAAAGGTTAGCAAGTTATGGTGATTATGCCACAATCAACCCAACAGTAGATACTATAATCTCTACGCCAGTTAAGTCTGCGCGCGACGGAGAAGGGCGCTTCAAATGTTGCAAGCTATATAGCTTTTAATATAGCTATTACATATAATTTTCATATGAAAATTATAAAATCCACAAAAATGGGAATTATGGTACCTATTATAGCCATTGGAGTAATTCTGTTATAACCCAGTTGGCAGTCTGTCGCCTCTTACGGCAGGCAGGGGTGTGCCGGAGTGGTTTTTTTCATTCTTGCACGCAACAGTGACTGCGTAGCACCTGGTGGTAAGCGCTAATGCCGTCCAGACAGAGTATCGAATGGCATCAGGCTGTAGTCTCATACTATTCGACACAATCATGCCAGCCCGCTAAGATGCCTCTTTAGCCTACGGCGGAAGGACCCAGGATTAGGAAGGAGTGAACAGGTGTGATTGCAAACCGTTACAAAGCTTGACTGTGTGGCAGAAAAATTAATTGGAGAACCTTCTGGTTCGCGCCGAGACGGGTTGAACCGTCATGTTATGGCTGAGCTAGCCAGCACGCGTGGTTCTGTTAAAGAAAGGAGATCAAATTGAACAATTCCTCAGAGAATTCGCCATGACACAGACGGTACAACACGCTTAAAGAGGCGACGTTCCTCCGTAACTGTAGCGACTGAGTTGCCCGTAACGTCTGCACCATTCGAAATGCGGGTGGCCCGCCGCTGCAATCCATCCAAGGCATCGAGCAATACTGGGCGAATCCATCCCCTGCTGTTTAGTGGTAGAGTTGTCGGGCATGAAAAACCGACGCACCTTGTTCAGGATTCCAACCCTGCGGGAAGTGGCAGATATTATGCCCTTGATGTGATTCCTTAGATTGAGATCACAGCGCTTATCCACACTAAGGATATTCAGGTCATTCCGCATTGAGAGGGGGATACCCTGAAGATTTAAAAAACCGCCCCCAGTCCAAGGGGCAGATTATGTTATTTGTACAATACATAAATTCAGCATTAATCCATCCATCCATCAACCAAAGGAAGTCCACTGCTGAACATTGGCCTCTCCCAATGATTGCAACATTAATACCTGTAGTTTATATTAGGTACCTAAAAGCGAGCTGTTACTATCAATCAATAATGTTATTTTATTTATAAATAATTCTGAAAAATCCGTCACCACGGGCCTGAGCTCTAAGATCGTTAAATAAATTGTTTAATTTTAATGAACAAAAATTAAAACCATTAGTTTGATATTGTAACATCATATTTATTTTTATAGACACAGTTATAATTTATCCACAAAATTTTGCAAAAGCCGATTATAAATCTACAATGTACAATAAGTCGAAACATTTCAGGTTGGTACGTGCAGTAACTATACTAATTCCGAAAATTATTGCACAGAGAAATATTAAAAATTTGATGGATTTATTTTAATACTTAAAAATTTAATGACACGTCAAAATAAATAACTCGTGAAATATAATTAACTATTTGTGCCAGCAATCAATAATAATAGAAGATCATAGAAAAGGGCCGTTAAGATGTGCTCTGTGAAAAAATATGCACGGCAATGAACCTATTGAAAACAAATTATCAATTTTAAAAACCATTTAAGTAAATAAAAAAGATTAAACTCGTAAGTCATACATATTATAGTGAGTATTATTATATTATTTGAATACAGCATTAATTCAAAGCTTTATCGAAATGAACTTTCTTCATTCTGGCCCTAATGGTTTTACTATGATTTAATAATAAGGGGTGTATCTCACACTTTTTTTTTCTAGTACATAACACGTTACTCCCGTTCCAAACAAACCATGTCATAGAAAAAGAAAAATACAACACTTAACAATAAAGGCAACTGTTAGCTAAATACGATTGGGCACTACCTACATATATACATTGAACAGCAACCAGTAGTTGGTAGTTATTAATTTATTGCCACTTTGACGATTTCACATAGATACATGTATTCATTAACCTCTAATATCAATATTATCAACAAGCACCCACATTAAGTCTACTCTGAAAACATACAAAAACATTCACGCGATTTCTGTGATTTTGCAGTCAATATTATTCCCACTTACGTAATATATTGGCACCAAACAGCACTTGATGTATCGTTAGGAAATGCGTAACACTCAAATTTCTTTATTTCTTTGGTCTGGTTACATTCATATAATCATTGAAATTAAGAGCACCACACGAGTGCGTCTTAGTAAACATATCAAGAGTACGACTATGTAAATAATAATTAAAATATCTTACAATGTCAACGTAATAAATAATATACGATATTGTTTTCATTACAATAACTATAAATTCAAAATTACTTATATAATGTAATATTTGGGATAAACTATGTATTTACAACAAATTTTATTATTTACACAAATATATTATACACAACATCAACTAAAAACAACCATTCTAAGGATGCACACGAGCTACATATTACGATGTTTATGTTCTTCGCTAATTTAGCTAAAATTTATGAAATGCGGCGATTATATAATATTTTAAAATCAAATTATGTAAGAAAAATTGTACATTTTTATTACAATATGTAATAACTAACACCAACTTGAACCTACAACTTAGATCTGCTTCTATAGTTCATGAAAATTCTACTCGTAAAATTACTGTGCTATATACGAGCTGCTGACTGGAGAATTGCCTCGTGAAAATACCATCGTGATAAAATGGGTGCAAAACAATGCTGATCACGAATTGAGAACAAAAAAGAAACATACAATATATTTAGTTTACGTGCAAAGATAGGAAATTATTCACGTACACACGCCAATAAGATTAAATTACAAAGTGAAAATAAAATTACTAAGTTGAACAAATCTAAATACTGATATTACTTTTAAATGTGGATGGACTAATTGTTTTGGTTTTATATTATCTGCTGCAATTCGTGGTAGAGATGAATCAATGTATCATATAACATCCAATATGACGACTGCGCCGTACTTACATATAATTTTGACAGCCTTCGTGGCGCAGTTAGACGCCGGCTGTGAAATGAGAGGCTGCGGGTTCGATCCCCGCACCGAGAGAAATGTTTGTGCAGACTACAAATATTTCTTTCGGGTCCGGGTGTTTGTGAGATCGAAAAGTCTTTCGTAGTTCTCATACCTGCGACACAAGACTTAATTGATCTTAATGGGGGGTCAGGACTATATATGTGACTGTTTGGTCTATTTATTTATATTTATATAATACATATAATAAACTTGTAACGAATCGATGTGTGTACATGGAAGATAAATGAAAAAAACTGGTATGTGGTGACTATATTAACGAAATAGAACCCAAAACAATGATTGTGAGAATTGTGTCTGTTTGTCTGTGCCTTTGTTGACGTTAATCTCAGAAACGGCAGAACCAATTTCACTTAAATTTGGTATGGAGGTAGCTGACACCCTAGATTAATAAATAGGCTTTTTAACCCTAAAAATTTAGTGTTCTCGTGGGATGAGCAAAAAATTCAAATATAATTGTTACTTTTTAAACTCGAAAGGGATGCGATGACAGGAGGGGACAGGATGGGATAAAAGGGGACGGTACGGGAAAAGCAGTGCAGTGGACGGCATTGAGTTTAAATATAATTAAAACAGTACAGGAAATAATATGCTGCTAGTGTGGACAAGGCTGAAAGAGTACACATGTCCACCCGGGCGGAGCCGGGCCGACCCCAGTATAGTCATACATTTCAAGGTGGTTCCAGGGCACCACTTCAATAGCTATCGAATATATCAATCAAGATTGCTGTGGAGCCTTAAGCAATCAATTGTTGTAAAAGCAGTTCCTCCAGCGATAACAGCCGTTGAGCAGTAAGACCAACTATGTGTGATATAAATATTGGTGAACTGAGGCCCGGAAATGTAATAAGATTTCGATCTGTGCACAAAGGAAACAACATGACCACTGGCATACTAAATCGAATGCACATTTTTATTGTAACTACTAGCTTCTGCCCGCCTTCTTTAGACAGCCTCCGTGGCGCAGTTGGTTAGACGCCGGCTGTGAAACGAGAGGCCGCGGGTTCGATCCCCGCACCGAGAAAAATGTTTGTGCAGCCCACAAATATTTCTTTCGGGTCTGGGTGTTTGTGAGACCGAAAAGTCTCTCGTAGTTCTGATACCTGCGACACAAGACTTAATTAATCTTAATGTGGGGAGTGACTATGTGTGTGACTGTTGGGTGATTTATTTATTATTATTATTCTGCCCGCAAACTTTGTCTGCGCGATTAACTTTATTTGTAATTATTGAATTTTTGACAAAAGGCAAATATTCCTAGCTAGGATTCGAACCGGTCAATTTTGAAAAAAAAAAAAAAAAACATACCTATATTATTACACCATTCAATAGTGTCACTAATAAGGATCAAATTCTAAAAAGTAATGGTATACGGCAAACTAAAGGAAAGTGTCGATTTTAATAAAATAAAGTTTTTTTGATAATGAAATGTAATGAAAATAATTTATTGAATCCATAAAATGTTATACATAATTTAGATTCAGTATTTTTTTTTATCCACCACTCGGTTCGGAGGGCGGTTTTCACTACATAACCCTAATATCTAGTCTCATTGTATAAATAAAAAAGAAACAACCTGTATGTAATTCTACATAAACTCAGGCCTTTATCCCCGAAGGGGTAGGCAGAGGCGCCACCAGGACACCCACACTTCACCTTGTAGGTTCCGTCCCACGATGTGATAGGGGGCGAGCCTATCGCCATATCGGGCACAAATTCCTGACTCCGGGCTGATAATGAATAGAAAAATCCAATATCACTTTGCCCGACCCGGGACTCGAACCCGAGCCCTCAGCTTTGTAACCGTACCATAATACAACTACGCCACCGAGGCAGTCATGTAATTCTACCAATGTCAAATTAACTTTACACTTGCAGTTGATAACAGTTTAATATTACCAGAGGTTTCTAAATCAATTTCCCTGTATTTTCTATGGGTATAAAAAAAAGAAACCACCTGTATGTAAATGCAACATATACCAGTTTTTAAGTTGAACCTGCAGCAATACAACTGTGAAAACCGCATCTCATTTGGTGCAGTAGTTTTTGCGTGATGCGCAAGCAAACATACAGAGACAGACAAAAGTTCTAAAAAAAATTGTTTTGGCTTCTGTTGCTGTTATAAAGACCCCTCGCCTAAAAATTTCTTAAATATCTTCCATGTACAGACATCGACCATTTACATTTTTATTATATGTATAAATAACCTGTGCATTTACTTTATAAAAATCTTATTTTTTTCCTGAGTAAGTTAATCTGGAAGAAAAAGAAACATAGGTACTACATTTACATATTAGAAAAACTTTTTTGTACAGTTTTTCTAATATTAGTGGGTAGGTACTGAACATACAAATTTTAAAGGCATGACAATTTTTACTGATTGATTTTACGATGCTAGAATGCTTATTTGTCATAAATTTACATACATACATAAACTCACGCCTTTATCCCCGAAGGGGTAGGCAGAGGCGCCACCAGGACACCCACATTTCGCCTTGTATGTTCCGACCCATGATGTGATAGGGCGCGAGCCTATCGCCATATCGGGCACAAATTCCTGACTCCGAGCTGATAATGAATAGAAAAATCCAATATCACTTTGCCCGACCCGGGACTCGAACCCGAGACCTCAGCTTTGTAACCGTACCGTAATACAACTACGCCACCGAGGCAGTCATAAATTTACATGTGCTGTATATTGATTGCTGGACATGATCTAATTATCCATTAATATTTGCTGGCAGCTAACAACGAAAGAATAATTATCTATTAATCAAAAACAATATTTTATAGTATTTCATGTAGCAATTTCGATTAGAATCTTTCAAATATGTATTTCTGTGCCCCAATGTACGGTTATATTATAAAAATATACATATTCAGGTGAGTTTTTCAAGTGGGCGTGGATGGCCAAACCCGAATCTATGAGGAATATCGAAAAATCGTCAAAGGAGCTACGAGCCCGATTTTGATGCAAACTAAAACTGCTTACTTCGATTTTTATTAAAATTAATATCCCTTGCTATGAATCGAACCCGATGATTTTGAAAAAAAAAAAACACTGTATTAATAGTCTATTCGATAATGTTGCTAAGAAGGATCAAATTCTGGGAAGTAATGACTTATGTTAAACTAAAGGAGAGGTCAATTTTAGCAAAATCACATTTTTTTTTCGTTACCTTAACACCAAGGATCCTTGTGTTGGGAATGGACCCAACAGAAAACAACTCAAAATTGTTCGCAGCTATTATTTATAACGCTTCATTACAAATGCCTGGCTTTATTAGTTTACATTGATAAAGCTACCTCCTTGTTAAAGATAATAAATGTTTTTTTGAAGACCACTAATAGTGAAGAGACCATTTATGCACCACATTTCTTTCGGTACAAAAACGCGAGTTACAATTTACACAAGCCTCCTTTAGATGAGTACTATCATAATTAATTAAATCCATATTAAAATATCAGAATCCAACTTCTTTGTGTCTTTTTTTTTACAAATTTTTAACGAACTAAGAAAAAAATTAAAAATCCGCTCCCAGCGCGAGGGGTTGGGATGTGAAGGTAACGGGGAAAAAAATATTATTTTGCCTAAAATAATAATAATATAATAAATATACCCATCAGTCACATACATAGTCTTGAGCCCACACTAAGATCGAGTGTTGTGTCGTGGGTAGAAAACAACGAGAGACTTTTCGGTGTCACAAACACCCAGACACGAAACAAATTCCAGTGGATCACACAAATATTTGTTCTGGTGCGGGGATCGAACCCGCGGCCTCTCATTTTACAGGCGGCGTTTTAACCAACTGCGCCAAAGAGGCTGTTGCGCTTTGAAAATGAACGCTTTCCTTTAGTTTGGCATATGATTATTAGATGATTACTTCCCAGAACTTGGTCCTTATTAGCAACATTATCGAATGGTGTTATAACACAGCATGTCTTTTTTTTTCAAAATCATCTGTTTTGATTCCTAGTTAGACATATAGGTTTATCCAAAATCAAAGTATGCAGTTTTAATTTTCATCAAAATCAGGCTCGTAACTCCTTTGACGATTTTTCTATATTCCTCATAGTTTCGGATTTCGGCATCCACGCCCATTTGAAAAATTCAACCTGTATACTAATAACAATATAATTATAAGACTGATTATTTAATAAGTACCTACCACAGTCGGCTATTATGTTCTCAATCACGTGGCCAGTTTTCTATATGTATTAAATGAATTTAAAATAATATGGAGTTAAAAGTTTAATATAATGAATCCAAGCGAATCACAAACCCTGTCTAGATTTTACCTTAAAGGTAATATACACAAAGACAAATTACCGGGTATATCTAGACTGCCACTGAAAACAAAGTCAGGTTGTAGTTGTAGTGACTTCAGACACAATGCAACAAAAAAATTCGTTAAATAAAAAAAAAAAATATTTATATAATTTTTTACCTATCGTCGTGTTTGCGTGTGAAAAAGATAGTTTCCTAAAATAATAATGTGCACTGTATGTTTATTTTAAAGACGTAATAGTACGCAAGGGTTAAAATTATTGATTTAGCAAAATCTATGTAATCACCACCCAAATACGATGAAGTATCATCGTAATAAATTACAAAATAAAGTCGCTTCTTGCGAAACTTTTAGTTGCATTTTGTCTGTAGTCAGTAAAACTACCCCTCTGGCTTCGTTTTCGGTCGCAGTCTGAATACGCCCGATATAAGGTCAAAGAGACCACATCTTGCTAATACTGCGGTAAAAAGTCAGGAAGATACAAATCATGTCCAATTTTTATAGAAACTGAATTTCGTAAAAACCCTGTTCACCTACGTTCATTATAAAAAATAGAAATTTGTTCGATAATTCGAGTGACCTCGATCATCAGACGGAATACGGCAAAGATGGTTCTGCGCGTCAGATAAACAGGTGCAACAAATCAGACGCAAACGGAACGCTGAAGAAGAACGAACCATCGCGGCCGACCCCGCGCCGCGCCCCTAGCACAAGCCGTGCAGCCGCCGCGCCGCCGGCCCCGGCCGCGCCGCCGCCAGCAGGCGCAGCAGCGGCCGCCCGCACAGCGCCGCCAGCGCGCCGCCCGCCCAGCGCGCGCCGCCCGCCTCCTCCACCTCCGCGATGCGGTTCAGCGAGCGCGACTCGCGCAGCCGCGACTCCTTGCGCGCCGCGCGCCGCCGCCGCCCCGCGCCACCCGCGCCGCCGCCCGCGCCCCGCGCGTCCCCGCCCGCGCCCGTCGCGCCGCCGCCCGCCGCCGGCGCCGCGCGCCCCGCCGCCGCCGCGCCGCCCCGCGCGCTCGCCGCGCTACCCGCGCCCGCGCCCGCGCCTCTCTCCTGACTGTCGCTGGAGTCGTCGTGCGAGTCGCGCCGGGTGCGATCGATCGGTGCGTCGGCGCGCTCCGCGGCTCGTTTCTTTTTCTCGGAGTCTTCGTCGGAGAGGTCGGACGAGGAGCAAGAGCCGGCGCGGGGCCTCCGCCGCCGACATTCTACCCTTTGACGGCGAGCGGGCGGCGGCGCCGGAGGCGGTGCGCGAGGGGCTTCGACACTTTTCTCGTCGTCCAAGTTGACCTGTGAACGACCGACCGATGATTTGTGCTGATGAAAAGAGACACCGCCGTAACTTCGAGACTGTGAGCGCCCATCGACGCCGATCAATATTCATAAAATAAGTGAAGGGGTCACCTTAGTGAAGTTATCGGCGAGGTGTGCCGGGCGGTGCGCGCTGGGCGGCTGCGGCGCGAGCACCACGAGCGCGGGCGGCGCGGGGTGTGGCGCGGGGTGCGGTGCGGGGTGCGGCGCGGGGGGCGGGTGCGCGAGGCGCGCGGCGAGGTGCAGGCGTCCCTCGGAGCGCGAGCCACGCCGCGTGTCTGCGCCGCGCGAACCACACGTTCCCGCCACCGCACCCTCCTCGTCGTCATCCTCCTCGCGAACTATGCTACACTTGCGAGATCTCTGTCGTTAAAAAAGAAACCTACTATAAATAATTGCAAAAAAAACGCAATTAAAAAAAAAATTTACTAAGAGCTGCACCGGCGAACAATTTTACTCTATTTTTATTGCTCGCGGTGGCATCTATTGAAACTGAATGAAAGTGTCAAGAGTAGAGCAGGTGTAGAAGATGATCTGCCCTGTACCGTACACGCTCTCCCATACATACTAAGGTACACCCTGATATGCGCGAAGAGGGCCATCGAGGGGTTTTGGTCGGTATGTCGGCGTGCGTATCGTGGTAGGATCCCAGCCCGGCATAACACCCACGTGCCGAGCTGGAACGCCGGTGACCCCGACATACATTCCTCTCCCCTCTATAAGGTATTGCAGGAAAGAAGTCATAGCCCATTTGCCTCTTGTAAAAAAAAGGTGAATAAAATGATGGGGGTGTAGAGGATATATGTTTACCGGCGGCACGTCCTGCGGCGTGCGCGGCGCGGCGGCGAGCGGCGGCGGCGCCAGCAGCGAGCGCGCGGCGCCCCCGCCCGCGCCCCCCGCGCCGCCCGCCGCCGCGCCGCGAGCCACGCTCAGCGCCTCGGGCCGCCGAGCGCCGCGCATGGCCTCTTGTCTGCGCAGCGCCTCCATTCTGTGACAAAACTCATTTATAGTCCAACTTCTATCGTCTCTAGCTTCGACCGCTAAACTACAGTAGCAGTTGACACTTACGCGGCGGTTATGCGCAAAATGGTAAAATTATGTTCTTTTCCGTGGATATGCACTGACCTGTTTGAGCGTAGTTTCCTCTCCGCCAGCAGATAATAAGTGGCAGTGATATGATTGTAGTCGTTTTTGTCCAATGATTCCAAGATCTGCTCCTTAGTGGCTATGGAGCCGTTGACCATCCTTTGCACTATGGCCGTGCGGTCGTCTTCTGACAACTGTTCCTTGGCCACGAGGGGAGTGTCGAAGTCCTCCACGGTGATGCCTTCGCCGGCGGTCACCCACGGATCATTCGCGATTTCCGTAAGGGTTGCCCGTTTTTCAGGTTCTCTAACTAGCATTCTTCCTATAAGTCTGAAAAAGAACGTGACATTGTTACTGTATCGTATTCATAAGTACAAAGTTACTTACATAAATGATTCTTAAAATTATAATCAAAAGTAAGGAGAGTTTATGCGAAACTATGAGGAATATGCCTTCTTAGAGGGTTTTATTATCCGTAATCCTGAGTCGAAGAGCGACAATACTACAAATTCCTAGGCGCGAATATCTCTCAACTGAAAAGAATGCCATACAAGATGCATGCTGCTTGTCGACGAGATAGTAAAGACCACCTCAAAAAGGATATGTGAAAAACTGGAGCGACATACTGAAAAATTCCACACTTAAGATCTAAATGACAAGGTGCGATATTTGACTCGTCAGTGTAAGACTTGGGCGATTTCAGTCTCACAATGTAAGAGGACTGAGTGTAATGGTAATAGGGGAAAAATAATATTTTGCCTAAAATAACCACTTTTCTTTAATTTGCCGTTTGTCATTGCTTCCTGGAATGTGATTCTTACTAGCAACATTATTAAATTATGTTAATGTGTTATTTTTCTCAAAACTATCAAGTTCGATTCCTCCTTATTCACTATTTTTCTCTATTCCTCATAGTTTCGGAATTGGCCATTCTCACCCACTTAAAAAATTAACTCTGTATATCTAAATCATAATAATCGGGGACATTAGCCCTGTACATTCATCTGATAAGTAGATAAGCAGAATAACAACATACCGTTTACACGCATTTGATATATGTGGTGGTATTGTATATTTACAATCCATTATCATAGTCAAAGTTTCACTGTCATTAGCCTCTTGGAAGGGGGCTTGTCCGCAAACCAGCATGTACAAGATGACCCCGAGTGACCACACGTCAACTGCTGGCGCATCGTATGAGTCTCCTAGTAAAATTTCGGGTGCTGAATAGGCAAGCGAGCCACATGATGTTTCTAATTTCTGACCGGGGCAAAATTTATTACTAAAACCAAAATCAGTCAGTTTCACTACACCTAATTTCTCGAAGAACACAACATTCTCCGGTTTTAAGTCTCGGTGCACAACATGTAATCTGAAAAAAAAGGTATCAAGTTATTGTTATAAGATGACTGTTTCAAGAATCATATTATTTATCACGTTGAACACTTTGAAAATCACACTGTGGGCGAATACTACATTTTTATTTGTGCCATGCAAATAAAAAAAAAACATTTTACATTACACTTTTGACATTATTGTATTTTATTGCCACTAATGTGTGAAGCTAGCTCTAAAATAAGATTCATTAAATTTCTTGCAAAAAATAACTTTATAATCAAGTAACTTAAATGAAAACATTGTCCATTGCTAATGAGGTGTTGATGTAGCTACAAGAAATGTTGTTTACCTGTGACAGTATGAGATTGCACGAACTATCTGCCGAAAATAATCACGAGCCAGAGATTCTGATAAGCCAGATTCATGTCTCATAATATAATCATATAAGTCTCCACCATCACCCAACTCCAATATCAAATACAACTTTGTTTGGGTGTCAATTACTTCATACAGCCGAACAACATTTGGATGTTGCACTAATTTCATGCAGCGTACCTGTAACCAATGTAAAACAATATTATATAAATAAATAAATAAATAAATAAATACACCCAACAGTCACATACATAGTCCTGACCCCACACTAAGATCGAGTCTTGTGTTGTGGGTATCAGGAACTACGAGAGACTTTTCGGTCTCACAAACACCCAGACCCGAAACAAATACTTGTGGTTCACACAAACATTTGTCTCGGTGCGGGGATCGAACCCGCGGCCTCTCGTTTCACAGCCGGCGTCTAACCATCTGCGCCACGGAGGCTGTCATTTGGATGTTGCACTAATTTCATGCAGCGTACCTGTAACCAATGTAAAACAATATCATATAGATCGGACATTAACTAGACATAGGGTAATTGAGGGTTGGAATACCAAAGCACGCATCTCACGATATTTCCAAGTCATATGTAGTGAAGAAACCATACCATCCTAGAACCTAGAAACCCATCATAATAGACTAGAGGGATTTGCTGTGGCCTAAAAGATGATATCCTTTTTGTGATGAAAAAGCATGAAAGTAAAATAAGAGCAGTAGAGATGAGACCATTAAGGGGAATGTGTGGTGTGAGTTTACGTTACAGAGTGCGAAATTGCGTGGTGATGAAAACTTGTGGAGTGAAAGAGGATGTAGTGACAAGGATTAACAAAGGAATGTTACGATGTCATGTAGAGGATGGATGAAAGGAGAATAACCAAACATATATACAAGACGAGTGTGGATGGAAGAGCCTGTAGGGGTTGACCTCACCGTACCTATACCATCCAAATTGGTAATACCCTAAACAAAGGTCAGGTCAAAAGTACCCTGAACCGACGAGAATGCGTGAAGGGATTGATGAAAGTGGTTGAAGTGAGAGTAATATGTCAGAATCTAGCAAAGTGGCGATCTATACTCTCTGCCTACCTCTATGGGATACAGGAGTAAAAGTTATGTATCTATGTACTTTTTTTGATACAGGACAAATATGAACTAATTAAATAAAAATATACAGACAACATCAATACGTCATTGGTTTAATGAAGTTCGGAATCCTAGTAATGCATCCCAACCACTAATAATTTGTAAAAATTTATCGAAGTTAATTCAAAACAGAGCTGACCAAAATACTAATTTTATCAATAGCATTTCATTTTAATGATGTATTTTAATTTAAAATTCCATTATGTCCATGGTGGTAGTTCCATTTTTCTTCTGTCTACAAGAGTGCAGTGACAGAAAGGTGTCATAATATTGAAACTATATTTATCAATATACATATTTATTCCGACATACTCAGCATATTATGTTCTATCACAAGCCTGTGTAGACCTATACTTGAGTGAGACAATATAATTGTTTCTAGCAAAAAAAAAATACTAATACACAAGGCGGAAAGACCATTAAACTACATCATGGTTACTATAAGCCATTAAAAATACCCTAAACAATTACATTAGGTGTCATATCAAACTAAAAAAAATATATTTGAAAAACCTTTATACAAAATAATCTTTCCTATAAATTACCCATACAGCAAGCATAACATTTACAGTGGCTTTTCCATTTAACATAATTTATTTTTTCCTGTGTATCATATGCTGACAATTATGTCACATATAGATTATTAAATCTATATGTGACATAATTGTCAGTGGTTTCAGTTAATGTTGCTATGCCTCTGTCAATCTGTATAAAATATTGAAACATTTACTTTCCAGGGACAACATTAACAATTCTTTGGATATATCATACTTACTTCTTGGAATAGATGTGATTTGGAGACATCATCAAGCTTACTCTTGTCTATTACTTTCACAGCAACTTTTTCTCCAGTAAATACATGTCTTGCCAGTTTCACTACAGCAAAATGTCCTGAACCCAGTGTGTCAAGCAAATCATATAGTCCAGCTATTTTGGCATCATAAGCCCCTCCTCCTGGTACAATGCTGCCGCCACCAACTCCACTGCAGTTATTATTCATGTCTGTCTCCTATATAAATAATAATTAAGTCAACTTACATAAGTGTATGTTGTGCATAATCTCATACATTTTATAAATAGATCATTAAACATAACCTCATGGACCAAATTGAATTGAAGGAGAAATATTTTAATGTTGTATTTCCTGTAATAACTCTATACATTTTAAATATCAAATGTTAACTAGCAGCTTATTTTTTTATAAAAGTAAACTTTTCTGTCACCCCTACTATTTATTACAAAACAAATAAAAACTTTGACATGTATTGTAATAAAAATATTCCAATTATTGTTTCCTATTTCAGTTTATATATTTTTCTTATAACATTTACACTATTCAAAAACTGGTTATATTGTCAATAACACTTGATTTTGTAATTTTATATCATAATAAATTATATAATCTTAAATTGGATATGTTAATTTCATAAGTAAGTTATTAAATACTTTGTTTAAAATATGTAAAAGTTATATATTTCATACGAACAGATCAAATAAACACGAATGTCATACATGCCTATATTTCTGATATGTTTTTGTAAATGAAGAAGGTGAAATTTATAATGTAATCACCACTAAGAAGGCATTATGATGAGACTCAATTGGGAGAGTTTATCTCGCGATAAATAAATTATTTTCATGACCTACATTTTATCACAGATCTGGATATGATTCTACATAACATTAGCTATTTCAATTTTGCATCATTCAATCACTTGGCTAAATGTCTTATGTACTAATGAATTACTATCGACAATAATAAAAGTAGGAATGTTAGTGTTTACCTGTGTAAATAAAATTAAATATATAAACTTGAGTAACCCAACACTTGACAAAATTCTATCAACTGGTTTCGAATATCATAGTAAGAATTAGACAATACCACACAAATAATTCATAGGTAGAACTGTATCGACAATTAATTGTATTCCTCAAGTTTAGAAAACTGCATTATAGTTATAAAATTGTCAATATCGTTAAACAAATTACTCGACAGGAATCACAACTTCGCCATTTCCCAAAATTCCGTTTAGAAACCAATTAACAAAAAAACCTCCTACAAACAACTCAATGCTAGGTAAGGAAAATGTTACCAGTTATTACCAGCGAACAGTAGCGTAATTTTAAAAATCCCATAGGAAATTAAATCTATGTACTGTTCATTATTTTTACTGTATAATAATTTGTTCATTTAAATTATTTCATAAATCTTAGGTTTAACTTCCTCAAAGTTTTGTATATTTCGATGATTAATCAAAATAATCAAAATAACTAAGTAATTTATATATTAAATACGGTAAATTCTTGTTCTTTCAATGTATGTTCTATTTCTAGCAGTAAAACAAACAATGATTATAGAATCTTTAATCATTGAAAACAAATCAAATAATCCATGGTGCTAGCATGGACCAATGATTAAAGAATGGCATGGACGTATTAAACAAATAGGACTGCGCTCTCACGAAATAATGTTATTCTGAAATAACACATATGCTAGTCACATAAGGTTTAATTTGCTTTGATAAAAGTCATGAAGGCAAAACGAGCCGAGCGAGATAGCACATGGAGGTCTGTGTCCCTTACTTTGTGCTACGGTGACCATTATAAAATCCTTTCTTAAATCTTTTTTGCAAACGACAAATAAAAGTTCAGCAAAAAAATCTAATATTTGCTAACCTGCTTGAATAATAAAAGCGACTCAATTTAATTATTACATTTGTTAAGATTAATTTATATATTACATGTTGTTAAAATAATAATGACTGCCATGGTGGCGTAGTTCTACTACGTTACGACTACAAAGCTGAAATCTCGGGTTTGAATCTCGGGTCGGGCAAAGTGATATTGGGTTTTTCTATTCATTATCAGACCGGAGTTAGGAATTTGTACCCGATATGATGATAGGCTCGCCCTCTAT
This sequence comes from Deilephila elpenor, assembly GCA_949752805.1. Classification (NCBI taxonomy): domain Eukaryota; kingdom Metazoa; phylum Arthropoda; class Insecta; order Lepidoptera; family Sphingidae; genus Deilephila; species Deilephila elpenor. The sequence continues at coordinate 5,959,585 of OX457107.1, read as the reverse complement.
CACATCATGGGACGAAACATACAAGGCGAAATGTGGGTGTCTTGGTGGCGCCTCTGTCTACCCCTTCTGGGATAAAGGCGTGAGTTTATGTGCGGGTGCGGTCGGTGCGGGGATCGAACCCGCCGCGGCCTCTCTTTTCAAAGCCGGCGTCTAACCAATTGCGCCACGGACTCTGTTGAAAAAACGTCTATCTACGGCTATCTTATCAAAGGATAGCAGCTGTGCGCAAACTACTAACTTTTATTGTTTCTTCAACAAAATTATATTTCTGAAGGTCCTGGTTGTGTATGTGGTATGTGGGAATAGTTCCGATAAGAGTCAAATCAAACAAAGGTTGATCTGTTAATCTTCAATATAATATATTCGTCTTTGAGTCGTCGTACGTTGTTCACGTCTTCTATCGTCGTCCAGACTGTTCTCTCGTATTCTGTCCTTCCATATTTCAACATCTTAATCATTCATCCTCTAACTGTTTTACTCTTTAATACTTTCATTCGTTTTCTTTTTTACATAAACTACGTTCCATATCATTTATTCGTCTAACGTTTCATTCTACTCATCTTTCATCGTAACATTCAAGTCCTACATTATGTACTGTCATCAGTCTTTTATAAGTGTGCAAAATTTCAAGTCAACCAATCAATTACATACATACAGGCGAAGCTAATAAAAGCGTGTTACAAAAAATTAAGATAGTTTTGTTATGGTCACCGTAGCGAATAAAAAGAGACAGAGCTGCATGTACTATCTTGCTCGACTCGTTTGGCTTCATGTCTTTTATCATAGCAAATTAAACCTTATTCCACGAGCATACGTGCTATTTCAGGACAACACTATTTCGTGAGTGCGCGTCCTTTGTTTACGTCCATACATTTGTATACGTCTTTGAATACGTCCATAGACAAATACAGATTTGACAAGTAATCTGTGGATTTGACGTTTGCCATAGGCAAATCATTGGGTAAAACTGTGGGGTAAAACCTAGAATCTAGTACTGTACTCTTAGGTAAAACCTAGGCGGCGGGCCTTATTTTCAAAGTTGAAAGTGGTAAAATCACAAACATCATAAATACATATTTATATACCATACGAATTTATATTCTACACCAGTCTTTTGCAAATTGTCAATTCATTTATATTATAAGATCGTAATATAATTTATTGTAATTTTCTTGATAGTACATCTTCGGGACTAAAATGGTTTTAGGCCATAATATAAACGAAGGGAATAGAACCCAAGATATTCGAGTTAAAGAAGACATTACATTTGAGTCATGTTTGTTGAAGAATAGAACGTTGTGTGGTCTGAAAAAATCTGGTTTTTATAAGCCGTCACCTATACAGTTGCATGGAATACCTTTAGGGAAATGTGGATTTGGTAAGGGTTAATTTTGATTATTTTTTTATACCTCTAGACTATTATTAGCATACAAGCTATAATCCACCTTATGGTATGATTGTAGGACATTTGCAACATGAGATGTTAAAAACTGATTAAATTTATTAAAATTATTAATATACTTTTTTTTTATTTGTATAGACTTACTTCTTGAAGCTAAATCTGGCACTGGAAAAACTGCGGTGTTTACTGTTACTGCATTAGAAAAAATCGATCTTGCTGATGGTCTTCAAGTAATAGTGTTGGCACCAACTCGTGAAATTGCTGCGCAGATATGTGATGTTATGAAACAAATAGGGTCTGGATATTCAGGTAACTAGTAATTTGTAGTGTTATTTATTACTTTAAATTTAATAAACTTTGATTGTTTGATTTGTTTCAGGGCTCAATGTTGAGGTGGTTATGGGTGGTTTGCCTATAGAGGAAGACATCCTTAAATTCAAATCTAAAGAAGTGCACATTGTGGTTGGCAGTCCAGGTCGTTTAAAACATTTAATACAAGACAAACACATAGATGTTTCTGCAGTTCGTCTTCTTGTTCTGGACGAGTGTGATAAATTAGTAGAAAAAAGTTTTTTAACAGATATAAACTATGTATTTTCCACACTGCCAAAACAAAAGCAAGTTATCATGAGCAGTGCAACATATCCTGAAAAATATAAATCATTTATTAGTACATTCGTACATAATGCTCAACATGTATGTCCAGATAGTAATAGTGTTTTGCTGGGAATATCACAGAATGTAACACTAGTTAAACAAAATAGTAACATTGTGAAACAAACACAGAACAGGTTCCAGGAACTAATTAAAATATTCATGGCTAGAGAATTCAAACAGTGCTTAATATTTTGCAATTATCAAGCTAGAGTTGCTGAGTTACATAGACTATTAATAAAGGCAAAATGGCCAGCAACATTGTTATATGGCCAACAAGAACAAAATGACCGCCTAGATGCTTTGAAGACTTTGCAAGATTACAAGTGTAGAATATTAATTTCAACCGATTTGGCAGCAAGGGGAATAGATGCATCAAATGTAGACCTTGTTATTAATTTTGAACCACCATTTGACTGGCAAACTTATTTGCATAGAATAGGTAGAGCAGGTAGATATGGTTCTTATGGAACAGCAATAACTATATTAAGTGAAGGACAAGAAGTGGCCAAATTTGAAGAAATTTTTCAAAGAATTAATTTAACATTGAATTTACGAAACTTATGGACTGGTGATACATTTAATTACAGTTCACCCAATTCATCACAGCTTTCAGTTGCAGTTAAGACAGACATTGTACAAGCAGAAAAAGATATACCAGCATCAGATGTAATCAATAAAGAATTGTGGAATATATTGACTTGTAATAGTGAAAGCAATACAGAATTATTTCAAACCTTTGAGGAACTACAGAAGTCCTTTCAAACACCAAGTCTATCGTCTAATAACAACATACAAAGCTTTTCTGATTTAGTTACTTCTTTTCAACTATCAAATAATATAGCAAATGAAGATACAGCTTATTCACATGTAAATATTAGAAAAATGAATATTGTAAAACACTTATTAAGTTTTCGAAATGAAGAAGATGAATCTAAAAAAATTGAACCAGATAATGATTCCTGTCCTAGGCATGAAAATACTGAAAAAAGTGAAAAACATCAACATCACATGCAACATAATGTCTCATTTGAACAAGTAAATGATAACCAACATTATTCTCAAATTGAAACACCTAAAAATGATACTAAACAAATACAAAACAATGGTATAAAAATTAAAGAAAACTCGTCTGGTTTTTATAGCAGTGTAAATAACATTGATATACAAGATTACTCAAAAGCTTTATTAGAAGCTGGATTACCCACAGCATTTGGAAAAAACAAAAAAAATAATTCTAACAACAAGTTCAACTGCCTTGACGTAATAATCAATAATAAAAAGGGCATCTATAAAAAAGAAAAGAAAATAGATGTTAAAGATGAAATAAATATTAGTTCAAAGGGGCAACAAAAACATAAAAGTTTTGAAGAAATCAGAAGTGGTGTAGAAAATAGACAAATCCTTAGTATCCAAAGTAAATTAAAAGAGCCTTTAAAATATCATCAGGATAAAGATTTAAGAACTTTCAATATCAATTCTAGTAGTGCAAGAAATGATAATTACAATATTTGGTATAATCAACTAAAATCGAATATGAGGCAGATAGAATATGCTGTTTATATAAATGAGATGGCAAAACTTAATTAAAGTGTAAAAACAAAACATTATTATTTATTTTTTATTTACATAAAAAAATCCAATATTTTTTTTTACATATAAAATGTTTGAAAAATTATACCAAATCATGAATATACAGCATTTGAACAAAAATATGTTATTCATGTAATTTGTCAGATTTGATTTCACACCAGATAGGGCAAAATGCAAATACTACCTTTTTTATGATATACGCCAAATAGGTGGTCACAGTACTATATAATAATAGTAAACCTATCATTTTAACGGTTGTCGACAATCTACCATGGCAATTTATTTTTATTGTAGTGGTAACCCTTTTGTTTACATTTTTGATCTCTGATTCCATTTCAGGGTATAGTAGTAAACCATGTACCTATTGGATACTCAGATGCGCGTTGGAGATCAAATGCTAATTAAAATTAAAGCTAAATTTTCTACCATGATTTTTGTTAAATACTGTATACATAGTAATAAATCGTATTACCGACTGACATTTTTCCAGTTTATAATTAACTAGATAGTAGATACACATATTTGTAAGTAAGGTTGTTGCTTTATATTGATTTTCTCTAATGCCACGCTTGATACTTTATAAACAAAAGAATAAAGTAAATAGTAAGCCAACATGTATTAACACACCAGCTTTCTTCAAAGTCCATAAGCGTTGTGAACGGTTATTTTATTACAACTTATGTTTAAGCATTGGCAAGTGGGAACAATTTCTGATAGTTTGGTGAAGGGGTTCTTATTTGTCAGGGAGTATTTAACATAATATTGTGGTGGGTAGGAACCGTGACGAATTTTAAAATATCCGGACCGTCATAGTTTTCTCTTAGTCGGTCTACCGTGAGTCGGTGACACATATGAATTTGAGCATGTGTGTATTCTGTCGGAAATATCTGTGCACCTAGCTGGAATGCAGTTTTCCTCGCACCTCGCCCCGTGTTTGCTTACGGAGCACACTACGGAGTACCGATAGGAGGGAAAGCGCGAGCGCACGATCGGTATTTTAGTTCTCGAAATTACTTTTGTTGTGTGTTAGACGATTTGTTTGACAAAATATTGTTGAACTACTTAGTGATATAATATGCGGAAGATTATACATAGTGAATTTGTTGGTTTTTGGAATTGCGCTTTTTTTTATCCCTATCCACTATGTTTTTTAGACAAAACATTTTAATATTAATGCGAAATATGTATATTTTTATTCAATTTTTTTTTTATAATAATTCATTTTTTTCACCTATATTTTAAATTTGCTGATCCTTATGTTCCAATGACATCATTAAGTCAGTTACACAGATATTTCCGACGGGTTGTACTTAGGTTTACCATAGTTGTGTTCCTATTCGGTCTCAGAATTTCATGTGTATCAAAGGCGTTGGCGCATTACTTTTGCTATAATTATTCATTCACTTTTTACCTTTCATAAGTGCTGGAATACCCGAGCACTCCTCCCGACCCTTATACCAGCGGAGGTAACGCCACATAGAAACTAGGTGTTATTTATGGAAAAATTCCGCAAAGTTTTCATATTAAATGTATAATCTATAGAAATAATAAATCCGCCTAAAGATAAAAAAATGCAACCTGTTAAACCAAAACTGTAAATAAATAATATTTTTCATTATTATTTTTCCACAGGTACAGCTCTTACATAGAATTTTATCTAGTTCCGTAATAAAATACTTAAATCTAGGTAGGTAGTCTCATAAGATATTATAATAAATTATTATTGGGGTTCCATATCTAAATCCTCAAAAAAGATTTTATATTATACCATGATGTTTTCACTGTAACTACATGGTGGCCTATCGGTAACGGAACGGACGCTGTTGCCGAGACGCCGCGCCCGCGCCGCGCCGGACGGTGGTCGCGGCTTCAAATCCTAAGGCACACCTGTTGACTTTTCGTGCTCATTTACCGTAGGGGTTATATTACCTATGATTCGGGCCACCGACTCGGCATTCGTCAGGTACGTTACATACGCCATTACAGTATAGTGTACTGTGTATCGTAGTAGGGGAGAATGGGTACGGTTGATACAAAGGACGGTTGAAACAGAGCGAATATCTCATAAACGGTTACGCGGGGACCTATGGGTGCAAAGGGAAAACGAAGCGGACGACAGGTCCGAACACGAATACAGTGTCGCACCCGTTCCCGCGCGTTGTTGTTGTGTGCAGGACACCACATTGTTATTTATTACCCAAAAGTAAGTATTTTTCTTCTGACATTAACGCTTATATTATCTGTTCTTTATAAATGAATGTGTTAAGTGTGTGTTTGCGATTATTACGAAGCTTGTAGAATAAGGGATAGTGATTATTTTTAATGTATTATCATTACTGTTGAAACTATAAAGTGTATTTTACAAAAAGTGGGGTTGGGGACAGTTGAAACATTTTTTGTGGGTACGGTTGAAACAGAATATATATTTATTTCTATTATTTATAGATGCCGGGGTTCGGGCTGGGAAGACTTCCAGAGGGAATATTGACTTATCGAGCTATAGTCACGCATATGAGGAGGTAAAAGCTGAAGATCCACTACGGAAAGCGGCGGAAAAACATGGTGTAAACCAATGTTCCCTGTTAAGAAAAATTCGTAAGAGAGATGCGACCGGCAAAGATGATACAAGTATGGGTTATAAAACACACAATCGTGTTTTTAATATGTATACATATATTTACGTAATAAAGGGCGAAAAACTGTTATAGATACACCAGAGAAAGAAGAGATAAGAAAAGAGCATGAAGCAAAATTAAAACGGACCAAAGTTAAGCAAGTTAAGAAAAGGGTAAAAGAAGAAAAAGGTAAAAGAGAAGTTTCAAAAGGAGAAAGAAGAAATACTAAGCAGGAATTGTCATCTAAAGCATCAGAAGAGGAATGAATCTTTTAGAAGTATTAAAATCTTGAAGAATGATCAATGTTGTCATGTGGTGCCATAATTATTAATATATTTAGTATTAATGATAAATAAAACATGTTTCATTAGTCTTAATTGTATTATTTGTATGTGTTTCAACTGATCCCAATCGCTGTTTCAACCGCCCCTGGCATGGGTACGATTGAAACAAATTATTGTTTTTTTAAAATTTCATATATTTCTAAAGATAGTTATCCGAATACTATAATGATACTGTTATATCGTACCTAAAACTTCAAATTTGAATTTCACGCATCATTATCGTCAGTTGGTTCGTAAACAACAACATTATAAACGATACAAGCTAAATTGTTTCAACCGTACCCAGTCTACCCCTATTATGTACTTAACGAACTATGCGAAGTCAGGCAAAAGTGATTTGCATACAACAAGACTTACACAAGTTACTAAATGAGAAAAAAAGAAATGCATTATGCATAAATAATAATAAATAAATACACTCAACATAACTACAATAAACAAACATACATAATCCTGAACCCACACTAAGATCGAGTCTTGTGTCGTGGGTATCAGAAATTACGAGACATTTCGGTTTACGCTCAAGCAAATTCAAATAATTAATTAGTCAGGAAATCTTATTTAACTCGATACAAGCACACCTAATGGAGTTCATAGGTAAATGAAAGTTTATTTTATCACTGATATCACTTGATAAATAAAACATTTACAATTAAAGTAAGTATAAAAAAGTATATAAAGAAACCTCGATTGAGACACTCCACTATTCAATTTCTTGATCTGTTATAATTATGTTATAAAATGTTGGCTTTGTGAGCATGGAACCTTTAGGGGGATGCCAGCTCAAACTTTCGCCGTTTATTTATTTTGTGTTTGGCAGGTACTAGATCATGGCCAATTTCTTTTATAATTTAATTAGTATTAGAGTAGTTTTTACTTAACAAATGTAAAATAAACTTTCCACACGTTAGTTTATCCTTATTATATACCTAAAATATTGCAACTCAGATCTAGCATTGCCTTAACTCAGTAGTCTTCTTTAAAATCTCTAATAATTCAAATTAAATGGTCCATACACTGAACATATCTGTATTCTGTATAGTACAACAAAATCATAATTTTATCGTCAATATTGGATAGATATTGGATGAAATATATTTTGATTCCATCGTTTTATTACTACGTCTATATTAAATCATATTATTCACAAACACATCCTAATATTAATTGAATTACTTTCGCATAATATATTTTACTGTTTAAATTATTTTTCAATTTATCTATTTGACTAGACAATAAAAAATATCAGCCTGTTAAATGGTAATCAGATTAATTAAGTACTCTCTTTATAAAAAAAAGTAAAAATGTACCTGCTGTTAATAAAAAAACATTGTAAATTATCTGTATCAGCCCATATACAAGTGCGTGGTGGCCTGTTGGTAACGGACCAGACGCGGCTGCCTACATGTTCACGGTGGTCGCGGGTTCAAATCCCAGGGCACACCTCTGACTTTTCGGAGTTATGTGTGTATTGATAGTCAATCACCACGCACTTAAACGGTGAAGGAAAACATCGTGAGGAAACCTGCATACCGTAGCGATTTTAAAGAATTTCTACGGTATGTAAGTCCGCCAACCCGCACTAGGCCAGCGTGGTGGACTATATGGCCTAACCACTCTTAATCGATTCTCTCGATTGTAGAGTAGGCCCGTGCCCTGCAGTGGGACGTATATGGGCTGATATAGATATAGATATAGATATATAGCCCATATACGTCCCACTGCAGGGCACGGGCCTCCTCTACAATCGAAAGAACGATTGTAACTTATATTTTATAGTAATTACTTTACACAATATATTTTTTTTAGTCTATGGTCACAATGTAGAGTCTAGGTTGGTTACTAATTGTTGTCCAAAAAGGACTTTAATATAAATAATAACAATAAGAAATAACCCCAACAGTCACATCCATAGCCATGACCCCACACTAAGATCGGATATTGTGTGGATATCAGAAACTACCAGACTTTTCGGTTTCACAAACACCCAGGCCCGAAACTGTTGGTTGATCTGTTGGTCATACAAACATTTGTTTCGGTGATCGAACTCGCGGTCACCCGTTTCACAGGCGGCGTCTAACAACCTGCGACCCGGAGGCTGTCACAGATATTTGGCAGAAGTTGTAATAGCTTGTATTGCATCTAGACGAGAGGATATTAACAGTTTTGCATTTACCTCACGCTGTATCGTTTGAAGGATTTTAGTAGATTATTGAAGTATCAATAATAATAAATAACGGGTGGTAAAAATAGACTCTTTGTATCACATGTTACTGAAATACTGGCACGAAGGGGAAGTTGTTCCATTGTAATGACTGTTGCATCATTACAGCGTGGGTCTAATCTTTCTTTTCGTGCGACTCTGCAACAAAATATTTACAATGAAATGCCGTACACATTTAGTTTAATTTTACTTACATTTATTATATTCATATACATATCCAGATTTTATGGTAAATAATTATGACGCTGATAATTTATTAAATACTCATGACATACTCAGCCCTTGTTATCAATGTTACTTCAGTGAATCATTATTTTGCCAAGAAACCAAGAACTGATTGATTTCACAATATTGAGGAGATTAAAATTAAGAAATATAAAACTGGTACCTGGGACTTCGTCTTCATCTGCATCAAGTATGTCCGCGCAACAAACTGAATAGCATATAAGTGATAAAAATCCAAGAGGGAGGCCGAATACAACTGATGTCAACACTGGGTTTCCTCTCCACATGTTTGTAACAGTAGTTCTTATTTCAAAGAAGCCTCTGTATATTTGTACTGGCCAATTATTTCCACCATAGGTCTAAGAAACAAAATTTGTATGGATAAAACATTCATTTACAGGCTTCTGAAGTAATATTTATTAAATTCAGTGAATACTGTCAAGTGTTGCTTTGCAAAGCTAATTATTCGATTATTTTTTTCTGTTGGCTGTTATTAAAGATGCGCGTTATGAAGTAAGAAGTTCAACATATATTTTAAATATTAAAAAAGCTCATAGATGGTGTCGTTTAATGATACAAACAAATTTTGAGGGAATAATACGTACTGGTGCTTGTTGTCTGTGTACTTGGTCAAGAAATAAAGACACAGCTTCTGGAGTCATGAGAACTGGATCATCGTCAGGCATATGATGGTGGCTAGTAGTAGAATTAAGTACCAACAAATGTGGAACTGTCAGTTCTGACATTGCTATAGAATTTGCCAAATCGGGTGTACCCATCCATCCAAATTGGAAATTGCTGTGAAGTTCATGTTTTCGTTTCCTAAAAAAAGTAAGTTTTATAAGATAGTAGATACTTGCATGCAGTGGCGGCAGAATGATCTTTTTTTAAATAGTCAGTGGATAGTACATTTTGCATGTATATTTTGTAAGGCCTTTCGACCCGCAAGGCGCGATATCATTACTCTCGTTAAATATTCGAAGACAAATAAATTAATTACCAGCTGTACTGATAATGTAAGGGCGCCACAATATTAGTCATTCTTTAATCTCTAAAATCGACTATACAGCATGTTTTTTTTTTTCAAAATCATCCAGTTTGATTCCTTGCTAGACATATTGAAACACTTGTGACTACTTTTAGGATTTTTCTCTATATAGATGAGGTGAAAAATTCAGTGTATATAAAATTAAATTATACTAAAATCTTAAAAGAATAAAAAAAGTAACAATCTAGGCTATATATTTTGTCTCAAGACGGAAACTGTAAAAAACTCACTTCAGTACATCAAAGATGAAATTAGAAAATTAACCAATAACATTACCCACCTGATGATTCCTTCTATCATGTCTCTAAAATCTCTTTCAGTCTGTGTAACTTCATTTAATTTATTTTCTGACAATACAGCAATGACCAGATATTTTTCTGTATCCATTAAGGCATTTATATTAGCTCTTGTAATTTTGGGGAAAAATCCAAATCTTTCAGCATTAATCCACTTATCTAATGTTGTATTTAGACTATCTCTATCTTCAAGGAGCTGTTGGTTTGCTGTAATATTATTTAATGAACGGTGTTAAAGTGTTGCATATAGTGGAAATGAAATTGTATTAAAACATTATAAAACTTGAAAGCAATACCTTCAAAAAAGTAGGCATCCTCTTCTTTGTATACAAAAATGGCAGTATCATTAGGCACTTTTAAATCATTCTTAATAATATCATGTGACATTGCATAAAACCATGAATGTGGTTGATACTTCTCTGCATGCAGTGCAAACATATCCTAGAATAATTTCCAAATATTAACATATTCATACTGCTTCAATCCTTATTTATAGGTACTGAACTATAACTGACATTGTGCATATGCTTATCTATATATATAAAAGAGGAAGGATTGAAGGATTGACTGACTGACTTACTGACCTATCAATGCACAGCCAAAATGTGCTAAAAACGTGAAATTTTACATAAGGGTGCCTATTGTGACGTAAGATAGCACTAAGGAAGGATTTTTGGAAACTCAACCCCTAAGGGAGTGAAAAGGGTAAAATACTGGTGTATGGAAATCAAAACCGTTGAAGTTGCAGATATCAAACTTGACACTTTAGTTACTCATCTAGAAACAAGAAAAACTGCATACTTTCTTTTCTTACAATTAACCCTAAAGAGGTGAAAATAAGAGTTGAAGTATTGTAGAACCGAACCGCAGTGCCGGTTTAATACACAGCTGAAACTATTGAAGCTAGAAACTTGAAATTTTACACAGGTATTCTTATTGAGATGTAGGGTACCACTAAGGGAGGATATTTGAAAAATCAGCCCCTAAAAGAGTGAAAAGGGTGAAATACTGTAGTTTACAACATCAAAATTTGCAACATGCAGACGAAGTCGCAGGAAAAGCTAGTTATAAATATGCATGTATTTATACAGAATCAAATTAGTCATTACAAGTTTTCTTAAATATGCACATCAAATAGGTCTTACCCATAATGGACCATTTTGTTTCCCAATGTATCCAAAGAAAACAGGATGAGCTTCTTTCAAGTAACCTAAACTATCAGCATGGGAAACTCTTTGGATGGCTGGTTGGGACATTCTCATTGCATAGTGAACCATATCATCCTTTGCTCTTTCACCTTTGTATTCATGTTGATATGAGCCCTTTATACTGGAACATGATGTAAAACAATACACTATAAACAACACAATTCAGGCATGCATTGAGTACATATTATACACAATATGTGATTGGACCACAGTCAATGTATTGTAATTTTGTCAGTGCTACAATCTCAAAATTTGACATATAAAATACATTACTTAATAATGCAATGTAAAAACTAATGAACTTTCTTATTTTGAAGAATAATAATCACCAAAAACAAACTTTGTGTGGTATAACAATGGTATATTATCTAATGGCATAATACTTGCTACCGGCAAGGCTACATTACTTTTACTAACGAGTTACTTATTAATGAAAACCAGTAATAAATGTCATAAAGTATTTAAATTAAATAATACTTACAATATGATTGTAGGATATGCTCTGATGTTAAAATAAGTAGCAACAGCTGCAAAACGAGTGCAGTCAACTTTTGCAACTTTTATAGGCGTGTTGTAGAGTGACTGAGCTACGTGCGCCCATACCGGTTCTAGTCGTTTACAGTGGGCACACCATGGAGCATAAAATTTCACAAACCACATACCATCACTGCTGAACTCAATAAATTTATCACTTAATTCCAGCACTCTAGAAGCTGATATTGCTGGAAAAGCTGTAAAAGTAATAGGGCCAAAGAAAGTGATAGGTAAGCGTATAAAGTCGACTATGAATAAACATTATCACATTTAATTTAATTATGTCTGAACCATGATAAATGGGTATGATAATTTTGGTATTAAAATACACAATTTTTAGATGTAAATGCATGTGTGAATGGCAGCTATGTAATGTGCGATTGTTGGTTTATTATATTAAACTTTAAAGATAGTAAAATGCATTAATTCTCTTTGTTTTTAAATGAGCACATTTCCTACCTGTAAAAAATGCAAAACAAAATCCAGTCCAGAACTTCATTGTTGCTGTCGTTAGAATAAATATTCTTTATTGCATTATTTGGTGGTAAAAGCTTATAATAATTTTTCGATTTTAACTTAGATAATTTGGATCACAGACTAATAAACAAGAATATGGATAAAAATCAATATGTCAAAATATACTATTTTTTAAATAATCTCAGCTTCTTTACTAAGTTTGACAAAGGAAATGCAAATATACAGTCTGCCATAATTTCTTTATATTTTAACTTATTAATACATAATATTATGTTATTGACCTGTTATAAATATGAAGTAATACAATCGACTGAACATAGTTATATAATACGTTATTATTTGTTTGTGATTTACGAGATACCGGTCGGGTGGTAAGACAGGCTCTGTGTTCAAACAATATGGCTCGTTATTTTGCGTTTCAACAAAACATTGAACCACCAATAAATATAATATTTTCAGTTTTTAATAACACTAGTTTTCTCAAGGTATTTTCAGTTATTTACAAAATGGTACTAATGACTATTCTAGTACTAATATTAGTACATAATACATTTAAAATTATGCCGTATGGTAAAAGATTGGCAACTCAGGATCCTGGTCATGTACGTGCGCTCGTTGTATAGTTGCGTTTTCTGAATTTTTGATTGTTTTTTGAATTACATGGGATAAAAAAGGAATTTTATAATATTTTCATACGTTGTTTGTACATAGATAACAGAAAGGAAAAATGAGTGTATTGTGATTTGATACGGTGATAGTGCAGTTTTGGAGGTAAAATGCCCGCTTCCATTTGCGACCCAGTAACAAGCGCATTACGATTATCACTGACTCCAGATGAATCTCAGAGCTCTTCTATGCTAGATGGTAGATTATACTCTTCAGCAAAGGGTGTACTATTATCTAAGATAGAATTTGAAGAGTCTGGCGACTTCCAAGGCACTGTTCTCGACGTACTCAAGTCAAAGTACGTGGTTATACGACCTAAAAAACCAGTGCATGATAGTAAAATCCTTAAAAAAGAAGGCGTTTCTGGTAGTCAAGGCACGGGTAAGTGTTGGTTTTATTAAATGCATAATTTATCGTAAATCGCGAGTTGTTTGTTATCTTCGAATGCGATAAGATCAATTTGGAGGTTATATTTTCTGATTAGTTGTCAATAATGTTGCAAGCGTGACGAAAAAACAATGTGCATGTTGTGGTGAGCTATATTTATTTTTCGCTTTATTATTTCAATTCATTCTAGTTTTAAATTTAGAATTTACCTAACCACTTTCCTCGTGTGTGGAATTGTTTTTAATAGGAGAAGTTGAAATTGCATATATTAATTTTACCATTATTTATATTGAGTTAATGTATACTATGCATTAACCAGATTATCTAATACATAATTTCTTTCAAATGCATTTTCAGAATCAAGTAAAAGTGAGGATGGTCTGCCCAAACCTAGACGGGTGCTGTTCCCTCTTGAAAGAGTTAGCACTGGTTGGCAGTGCCCACGGGCTGCAGGCGCAGGCATGCAGAACGTGGGCAACACTTGCTACCTGAATTCCACCTTACAAGCTCTCTACCATGTGCCTGCTTTTGCTAATTGGCTAGTTACTGAATCTTCTCATGCTGACAAATGTAACCAACAGGGTAAGAGAGATTTGCCTTACAATGTAAAGGTTAAGATTTCAAAAGTCCTTCTTTTTAACAAGAATTGAGGTGTTAATGTTCATAGTGCAAGTGGAGGCCAATAGGCCGCTATCTCTTAGGCTTACATATTTGCGGATATTGTAGCTGAGCTGGGCTCTTTACATATGAGAAGGCAAATGCATAAATAAATTAAACTATATTTGAATATTTGGTTTGCCTTTACTAAAATGATAATTATGGTATGGCGTTTAGTAACATTAAAAATATACTTTTATATTTTTAATGTTACTAAATATATAGTTATAGTAATTGATGACATATTTAATTTGAAGCTACATAATATGTTGTTGTAATTTTACAGAAGCATGTGTAATATGCGGAATGAGGGCAACATTGTTGGCTACTCAAAAAAGTGGTGGGGCTCCTATTAAACCATGGCAGGTGTATTCCAAGCTGCGGCTCATCTGCAGACACCTCACACCCGGCCGACAAGAAGATGCACATGAATTCCTAAGGTACCTAGTTCAATCATTGGTTTTCAAATTCAAAATATTAATCCAAATCAATACAAAAGGCTTTTCAGTCAATAACTATATTTAAAAATAAAACCTTATTTACATTTTATTTAATTGACTTTGAATTTTGATGTTATCAGTCTACTAAATTTGTTTCATTTTATACAATTAACTATTATTTGTTGTGAATTGAACTGTGATTTGTTTTGTTATGCAGACTCTAATTGGGTATTTTATTATTTAAAGGTATCTTGTAGAGGCAATGGAGAAGTGCTATTTGCTCCGGTTTCTTAATTCTGATAAGTTGGACCAGTACAGCAAAGAGACCACTCCACTCAACCAAATTTTGGGAGGTTATTTAAGATCCACTGTTAGATGCCTTGCTTGCCAGCATTTATCTACAACCTACCAACATTTCCAGGTAAATTTTAAAACATCTAAGAGTTTGGATCAACAAACGTCAACAAAAGTTGTTGACCTACTACCGCAGTATGAATACCAGTATGTCTTAAACATATCTTTAAAATATTCATTTCTACTTTATGATTTTACATTTGTATATAGGGTATATCACGACTGCGACTGAAAACAAAGGCAGGTGATAGTATTAGTGACATCAAACAACAGGCAACTAAAAAATTCGCAAAAAAACTTGACGAGTTATTTGAAATTTTAATTTATCGTCGTATTTGAGTAATAAATACATAGTTTGAGTAATAAATACATAGTTTTCCTAAAATAATGATGTACACCTTTTTATTTTTAAAGACGCTATGGTACGTTAGGCTTTAATATTACTATTTTTTCGGAAAAATTTGGTATATATGTATACAAAAACGATGATTTTTTAATATTAATTTTTTGCGAAATTTTTAGTTGCATTGTGTTTGTAACTACTAAAACTACCACCTGGCCTAGTTTTCGGTTGCAGTCTTGTTATGCCCGGTATTATAGATACAATGAGTCTTTTGGTCTATTTAGTTTATTTGCTTGAGAGTTGAATGCAATGGTATAAAAATAATACTCATATAATGTTATACAGGATTTGTTATTGGATATAAGGAAACATTCTACATTGGATGAAGCACTGGATTCATTCTTTTCTCGGGAGAGATTGGAAGATTTGGGATATAAATGTGAAGCATGTAACAAAAAGGTACTAAATCAATTTATTTTATGCCTAAAATATTTAAATGTTGAAAATGGCTTAGTAGTACACAAAATTGTTTGAAGTTTTTGTTAACAATGAGATTATTGCAAAAAAATGCTAATTGCTAATGTTGTACAATTGACATTTCCAGGTATCGGCAACAAAACAATTCTTTGTGGAACGTGCACCTATGGTTCTATGTATTGCATTGAAGAGGTTTTCACTGGCTGGTGGTAAACTTTCTAAACATGTACAGTTCAGAAAGAAGATATCCCTTAACAAATATTTATTCCATAAAAACACTCATCAACAACTGGTGAGTATTTATGTTTAAATCATTCTTTTGATATATAAGCAATAATCTTTTCAAATATAAGCAATCATGCAAGAGAAATAAGACTTCTATTATATGTTGAATGCATTTATAGTTGAGTTATTTTTTGTTCTAAGAATATGTGGTTTGTATTGTGGGTATCACAAATAATATGTGATTTATAACCAACTTCAAAAATAGAGATTATCAATTTTCCTCTATGTGTTTAATATTGTCAGAGTTGCACAGTTTTTGTTTATGTTAGTCTATACCAGCTTCTGAACATTAGTGCCAAATTTCATATATGTTTGTATTTATATTTTAATGATTGGCTGCATATGTCAAAAAGTATAAGTGGGATTCCAAATATCTTTTTTTAAGTTAGATTATGTATTGTCCAACTTTGGGTACAGCACAAGTTTCACCAAAATTTGTTTAATAGTCTTTGAGATAGAGAGTAAAGTGACAAAGTCATTCATTAGGAAAGAGGGATAGTTGGCTTAAAAAAAAATATTAGAATTTAAATCCTACAACAGAAAAAGAAAAAATAAAAGAGTAATTTCAAAAAATTTAACTGCAAGAAGGTGATTTATTCAATTAAATTACACTTTAAATAAAAAAACTAATTGATCCCGGTTTGTACATGGAAGGTATATGAAAAAATCTAATTTTGGGAGACTTTATTAATGTATAAAAAAAAATGATTGTAAAATTTTTGTTTGTTTGTTTGTTAAACTCAAAAAAGCTTAATAGATTTAGATTAAATTTGGTTTCCCTGATTAACAAATAAGCTACTGTTCCTGTGGGATGAGGAAAGAATTCAAATAAATTTGTTACTCTTTCAAGCTCAAAGGGCCCATCCCAGTATAAGACATCTCATCCGATTCGACAGGGACAGGAGAGGCCAGAATTACATGCCTTGAGTAATGGGACAGAACGGGGTATAACGGGACGGGATGTGAAAATCAGAATAAACTTACATTGAATTTAAATATAAGCAAATAAAACAGAATGAGAAACAATACGTTGCTGATGTGGACTGGACTCAAATAGTATCTGCATCCGACGCCGAGCTGGACCGCCAGTAATTAATAAAAAACGTGGAGAAAAGTTTATCCTTTTGCAAATCTAAAATAGCTCAACATACCAACTATTTGATAATGTCTGTGCCAATTGTCCGGCTATAAGCTATATAACTTATCTCTACGAATAACGCGAGTAAAACCGGCTGTTGCAGCTGGGCCCAAACATTAAGGCTGGCATATATCAACAACTTTTTTTGGCATATTAACGTATTTTAGATGATTAGAAGATTAAACTTTTAATCAGTTTTTACAATATAAATGAATGTGAATTCAATTTCAATGTATGTGTTTTTTACTTTTGAGTTTTCTTTACTTTTCAGTTATAATTATTTGTCATAGCCAATATTGTTTTTGTTTCAGTCATACAAACTAGTAAGTTTAGTTACTCACCTTGGACCATCTCAAAACTGTGGACACTATACAGCAATAGGACAGGCATCAAATGGAAACTACTATCAATTTGACGACAGCTGTGTTCGGCCACTGCCTCTGTCGGCTGTGTTGGGTACTAATGCCTACATAATGTTCTTCGAAAAAGACAATTCCACTGATGAGCCTTCTGTATCTGCCCCATCTTCTTCAAGTGCTGTGTATGGACCGCAGCTCCCAGACAATATACTAAATAGAGAAAAAAGCCCCCTAAAACTAACTTTTTACAGACATGATGAGAGGAAACCAGGTTTTCTCAACAGTACTTCAACTGAAGCACCTAAATCTGAAATTAAGCCTATAATTTTAAATAGCACTCTTAGTAAGTCAACGGATTTATGTCACGCTAACTCGGAACCATGGGTTGTGAAACAAAATGGCGAGGTTGAAAAAGTAGTTCAACCGCCTAAGATTTTAAATGGGGTCGATAAAGCATTTAAGTTTGAAGAAGATAAGAAAATCAGCTTTGTGATAAAAAAGCAAAGCGCCGAAGAATGCAATGTCAAACCGAAATTGTCAAAAAGTGAATCTGATCTCAGGTTGACGATCGCCAACACAAAGATGCTCGAGAAGTCTGCATCTACCAGTAAATTAGTTAAACCTTCCAAGTCACCATTAGAAAAATTAGAGGAGCAAATGAACAAAAACGATTCGTCAAATCATTCCGTAAGGGACAGTTGTTCGAGTTCCAGATTGGTCCCTTACGATTCCGAGTCTAGCGGGGACGAACGCAGCGAAAGGCCGAGCGACGACGCCGTCAAGAGGCCACTTTACAAAGACCAATTCCGGAAATCCAAACCGAGCCGCTGCGAGTCGCCGCAGGGACTCGTTGTCACCACCAAGAGCATGCACCACGCGTGGACCGTCTCCAGCGAGAAGAACGGGCCGCTGCTGAGTCCCAGTCTCAACGGCGACACGAATAAAAAGTGAGTTATAGTTCACCGCTTCGGTCGTTCGACACGACTCACAGATACACAAAGGCAGTACTAAAAATGACACGCAATCCACATTGCAGGTTGAAAGAGAAGGAAGAGAAAGAGAGGCAAGAAGAGACGTCGCAGAGTCCCAACACGAGCGTGAGCAGCATGTCCCCGCTGAGCGACCGCAGCGAGGCGTCCGCGCCGGCGCCCCCCGCCCCCGCCGCCGCCGCGCCGGCGCCGTGCCCCGCGGCGGGCGGCGAGGTGGCGCGCGCGCTGCAGGGCGCGTCGCACCGCGGCTACGGCGCGCCCGTGGCCAGCTGGAGCGGCAGCCACAGCGCGCTGTCGCGACAGGTATGCGTATATCGTCGTTACCTATACTACAGTCTATACTACAGTCTTGCGTTAGTTTCCGAATTTTGATTTACGTACTTTGCATTATTTCCACATAAAAAAAGCTGTTTATGAAGAATTGGTTGATGTCAGGTGTTCGAGGAGAGGCGGGAGGAGCGTAAGCGGGCGCACGAAGCCACCGACGAGATGGACCGCGGCCGCACCAAGAAACTGAAGAAATTTCACAATTATAATAGGTTTAATAACAGAAATGGATACAATCCTTTCCAGGTATATACCTTACTCATATTAATATTTTAAGCAGCTACGCGCATTTCTTGATTCTAGGCTTTTAATCTTTTATTAGTTTTCGCCTTCTCGACAACAATTTGGATTAATCCTTATTCAGCCAATTATAATTGTGCTATAAGGCTACATCAGAAATCCTTGATAACGACGAAACGACTAACCTATCGCCGATCAAACCTGTCATAAAAGCTAATGAAATATAGGCATTATTGTAACGAAGTTCCTTATCGCGCGTTGCGAAAGGGGGCAAGACGGAAAAAATTAAGTCCAAAAGTTGTACCGACACTTTTTGCTATAGTTGTAAGCCGTGCGGCGTCCGCGTGTTTCTCTGTCTGTCTCTCTCTCTCTCTCATAGAAAGCAAGCCAGTTATTTTCGTTTCGTCGTTCTATTTCCCATTGAACGGTGTGGTGCCGCGACGATTATTTTTGTTAAGTGTATACAGGGTTTTTGTACATAATAAATCATAAAAAATAATAAATCGAACTTCGTTCCATTCGGGTGTCCCATGACACCACTCAAGTTTTATTTAAATATTTTTTTTAAAGTCATCGTTTTTTCGAAATACTAATTTCAACGCTTACGTTCCATTGCGTCTTTAAAAATTAAAAAGTGTCCATCATTATTTTAGAAAAACTATGTATTTATCACCCAAATACATACATATATAAAAGAATAATTACCAAAAAAAATACGATTTTATTTGCGAAATTTCTAGTTACGTTGTGTCTCAAGTCACTTATACTACCACTACTGGCAGTACTTACATACAAGCCCAAAAGCCCGGCTTGTCCTACTTAATACGTATATACTAAATTCTGAACGGAACCACTACATTCAATACAAAACAGTAATTACGAAACATCTACCATTTTTTTAATTTACCGCGTTCCGTTACGACGTGGCTCTTCAATGAAGCGCCTGCGACGGCGAGCCGAAGCGCCGCCCGCGCTGCGTAACGCTTGTAATAAATTCATTCAATGATTTAACTTCTCACGTAGAACGTAGCTCAATGCATTTTTTAAGAGACGATACTCGCAAAACATATAATATGTACCTTTTTCTCTCTCCTTTATCTATATTTGTATTACCTAATCCTAATTTTGTATAGATGGTGTGGTAGATGTGCCGCCTTGCCGTAAATTCGATTTCGTCGTTCTTAGTACTTTATACCTTCTAAATAAATATGTAATTAACCTAAAATAATATTGGGCATGCCCTACTCCAAAACCCTAGGCACGCTACTGACTCCCACCTGGCTTAGTTTACGGTCGCAGTCTAGATATACCCTCTTTATTTCCGTGTGTCGAAAGTTCATGATTGTAAAAAATGTGTGAAAAAACTTTCAAATTATAATATTACTGAGTTCTTCATTAGGTTCATGTAAATTTAATGTGTTACAGGAAAAACAGAATAAAATCCATTGGGGGACAAACTTCAAATACCGAGGAGATAGGCGCCCACACCATTTCAATAAACATCACAACAACAAGTACAAACGGTTTAATAGGTATTTATTTAATAGTTTCTTATGTCTGTGGTGGCGCAGTTGTACTACGGTATGATTGCAAAGCTGAGGTCTCAGGTTGAATCTCGGGCTGAGCAAAGTGATAATGAATTTTTCTATTCAGTATCAGCCCAGAGTCTGGAATTTATGCATGATATAGCAATAGGCTCGCCCCCTATCACATCATGGGATGCAAAATACAAGGTGAAATGTATGCCTCGTTGCACCTCTGCCTACCCCTTCTAGGAAAAAGGCGTGAGGTTATGTATGTATGTATGAATGTATGTTTCTTATGTTTACGTGAATGTTACACATTCAAATAAAACTATTTTTAACGGATGTACATTAGGAATATTTTATTATTATTAATTCGATTGATTATGCTGTTACACTGGAGTTGTTCACTGTTTTTGACATAATATTGTCGCATTTCAGGTACAGTAGTGGGCATCACTACCCGAGGCACCATTGACGGCGGCTTTATAGTGTCCTCGCTATTGTGTATATAGATAGTATATGGACATAATTTGTAGTTTTAGCAATGTAAAAAGTCCCTAATAGTTAAAACAGTTAAAATAATAAAAGAGCATTATTGTCTGCTGTCGCGCCGGTCTGCCGTGTGATCGTTCAACATGAGTATGCAACGTGTCTCCAGCCAGACTTCATTCAAAAGAACTCATTACCACTTACTGCCAGCGTACGCCTTTATAATATTGTTAAGACAACATAACATGTGATTTGTGTCATGGTTACTGTTGTATTTTAGTCAAAATTACTCGTAGATATGTAACAAAACGAGTAACTCAATTTATTTTCAATGTGGCAGGTTCTGCCTAACAATGGTGTTCTAAAGGGTTTAGGTTAACTTACCACGTGAGATATATTAATGACATTTGGTTTTTTGAATCGTTACAAACATGAATAATAATGATATAACAATAAAGAATTGTATGACCGACGATTGAATGAATTTCTATTTATTTTTTATTTGAATATTTTTCGTAATACCTGCTCACTACGATACCATTTATATTAGAGTGCGTGAGTGGAATACTATCTTTATAAAAAAAAGTTCTTAGACAGAACTTGCCACAAAATGGTTGATTGTTGTGCCGCAATATTTTCTTATTATTATTAATGTTATTACATAGACATAACTACTTACCTCTTTTTCTATTTATTTTAGTAGCAATCAAAGATTTTGTTTACTGACTACTTTGTGTAGATTATTCTGGATTTAATCTAAAGTAATAACAAATTGACTGAAATATTTATGCAGGTTGCTTATATCATCTTCGGAGAATTGTTAGTACATATACGATGTATTCGTGTAAACTATATAAAGCCCCATTTATACGGGGATTGTTTCTCGCCTCGGAGATACGATTATCGTAAGGGTATAAAAAAGTTTACCGTGTAAACGTTTGTCCGAATACAATAATCTATGGCGGCTATGTTATGCGATAATGGCATACTCTTCTCGCCGCGAGAAACTCTCCCTGTAAATGGGGCTTCAGGAATCTTAAAGGTGGTATTAAAACATGTTATTGGTGTCGAATGAGCTGCCAAAAAGTTTATAGACATCACCACGCACGAGTAAGTTAAACATAAGTTAGGGTGTAGTTAGTGTGTTGTTTAGTTTTAATATAGATCGCAAATAGAACGTGCACATTTTTAGTTTAAGTGGAGTGTAAAGGTAAAGGCATGCTAGCCGCATCATATTTCAATAACACGCCTGTATCTACCATACATTTGTACAAATCAGACTGGTCAAAGTGCGGTTTGGCCAAATGTGTGCTTGTTTACTTTTACGTTACACTTCTCTTGTTTCTTTTTTTAAATACATATTTAGAGAAGTATCATACTCGGTAACCGAATTATACTGAGCGCAGTATTTGTGTATTTCGTTAAACAATCGTTATATGAAATAGTGTTACGAGCCCGCCTATGTTGGTGTTATAAATATTTTGCCACCTTGTTCGCCATCAATTGTTATTTTTTTATTCGTCGACCAAGTAAGAGTCGGTTATAGGACATAACAATAAATAAATATCGTGTTACGTATAATTTTATGTTTACGTTTTGTGCAACACTCGGTGCCTTTGTTATGGCAATATTTATGATAGCATGCTTTCATTTATACGAGCGACATGTTCAGTGCGTGAATGCGTGATTTGTGTTAATCAGCGAGAGAAATATTCGAGTCGGTAAATACATGAGTTTGGAAAAAAGTTAATCGGTTAAGATGTAAATTTGAAAGTATTTTCATTGTATTTCAAATTATAAAGCTTAATAAAATAATATAATATAAAATTCAATTAGTAATATACGTTTAAACCATGTTCATATTGCTTTAACTTTTCAGAGCTAAACGAAGTAAAAATGTATTAATTTACCTTGTACGAATAGTTAAAATTTGTTTTATATAGTACATGATATGTAGCGGTAGCACCTTGATTACTGCATTAATTTAATTTTGAATTTGGCAAAGAGAAGAACTTGCAGTGGCATATTTTTAAGTAAAAAGAAACAGAATGTTTACATACCTCATATGTTGTTTTATTCTGCCTACAATTTAAAACGCAATTAAATGAATAAATAAAAAATAAATACACCCAACAGTCCCATACATAGTCCGGGTCCCACACTAAGATCTAGTCTTGTGTCGTGGGTATCAGGAACTATGAGATTTCTTGGTCTCACAATCCGTTAAATAATTCTAAGAGTTCGTACTTCGTGTAATGGTCTTCTTGGCTCATTTGTAGTCAGGTACCAGCGCTACTGCGAAACACGATATTCTATATATCGTGCGATTCTTCGTATTGAAACAGACTATATTGAAATTTACTGCGAGTGAATGCGTTTTTACTTCACCTAATGTCGATGAATAATTCTTTATGCGACACGTCTTGTCAACAATATTAAATCGTTCCAACAGTCGATATGAGTGAAAACGAAGGAACTGAGTTTTAACACGTGGAATCGCACGTTATATTGTTCGTTGTTTATAGCTCTCTTAATCGGACAAACTTCCGTAAAACTTCCTTTCCATTAAGGTGTGCTTGGAAAACTGATAACTTCATCATTGCGTGCCACAATTTTGTTCTTTTATACAATCAAGCAAGTCCATTGCCGAATATAGGTATACAAGGATCTTCACAGCGGCCTATTGAAAGCTTACGACCCTCGTTATTTAGTTGTCCATCCCACCTACGGTTGGACTCCAATGCTGACAGTGTTGTCATAGTAGGTATGTTTGTGCAAAATAACAGAACTGTACATAGTACATATTCGTGAAAAATGAAATGGTTAAGAATACAGCAAAGGTCATTTTATTGCTCACAATGTACTGATAACAAAAAAAAAAAAACATTTGACACTATATACAGGGTATATCAAGACCGCGACCGAAAACGAAGCCAGGAGGTAGTATTAGTGATATCAAACACAATGCAAGTAAAAATTTTACAAAAAAATCGTCAAATTTTTGTTTGTTATTTTTTTTTCATATCGTCGTATTTGAGTGATTAAACATAGTTTTTCTAAAATAATGACGTACATCGCTTAATTTTTAAACACGCAATGGTACGTAAGTGTTTAAATTACTATTTTTGCAAAAACTAGGTTTTTACCCCTCAAAAACGATGATTTTTAAAAAAAATTAAAAAAAATCCGTCGCTTATTTTGCAAAATTTTTAGTTGCATTGTGTCTGTAGCCGCTAAAACTACCACCTGGCTTCGTTTTCGGTCGCGGTCTTGATATACCCTGTATATACATCTTT
Organism: Deilephila elpenor; assembly: GCA_949752805.1. Taxonomy (NCBI): domain Eukaryota; kingdom Metazoa; phylum Arthropoda; class Insecta; order Lepidoptera; family Sphingidae; genus Deilephila; species Deilephila elpenor. The sequence goes on along the minus strand of OX457107.1, from coordinate 5,934,992 downwards.
ACATAACTATTTTGAAAAAAAAAAAAAAAAAAACAGCTCCACTACACGGTCGGGGTATAAATCCATGTAATAAACCAACACGCGCAAAGTGCGAACCACTTAAATTTTACTCATTAAGATGAACATTATTGTCTTTGCTGTTCAATTCAGGCAACCTCGCATCAACCTCGATAAGGCCGTTCATAGAAAAACTATTTGCTGGTCCGGGGGTGCAAGAATTCCGCCACGGTATTCCCTGCCCGTCGTAAGAGGCGGCCTAAAGGGGTCATCGGAGTCGCTGGGCACACAGCCGGGGCGGTGTGCCCTCACGTATAACGACTCCGAGATGTACGATGGAGCCTCGTCTCTGTCAGGGACGCCCACAACACCTTAATCGGGCGTCCAAAAATAGGCGTAAATGGGTGTCATCCGCTCACTGAAGGACCAGCGATGGTTTTGCGCGGGGCGGTAATGCGGTCGTAAATCGGGGCTCTTTTCGCCCTGGGATGTCCGGTACCGCCTATAATGCGTGTGACGGTTAACGAGGGGTTTTTAGTCAGTATGCTGGCGTAGATATTAGGGACCCAGCTCGGTCCCTACATCCGCATTGTTCCGAGCTGGAAGGCCAGTGACACTGACATACCCCTTTCGACCTCCCCCGGGGTACCGAAAGGGGAGCTTAATAGCTCTTCCTCTCGAAACATAAAAAAAAAGAGCTATAGTGCTAGCAATTAAACCATGCACATTATTAAAAACATTTATTTTGAGTCTTATTCTGCCTGCTTCTTTCCCACACTTACGCGTGGTTGGCGCAACACGATTTTTGTAAACGAACCAGGAACAAATTTGGCTTATGATTTTATGACTAAAGGCCCGTTTGCACGGCACAAGTTTCTAGCCTGCAGCATACAATGAACATCAAACAAAAATTATATATTGTATTTGCATTGTGTTATATACAATGCGACGTGGCGATGCGTCTGTGGAGCGCTTTGTGGTGCAGGGTAAAAGCGATGGGATGAAACCGCGCGGTAAATCGCCAATACGTTTGACCGACTAAATAAAGGTTGCACCTGAAAAGATACCCACAACCACTCTGTCAAGAGTGATAACGACTGCGAAAAAGAAGCAAACTTTGTCTACCGAGCATAAATATTACATATTGCTTACACGATGTCCCCTTTTTGTATGCACCAGCAAGTAACTCACTGTGTAAATTACGGCCTTACTCATAGACAGTTTTAAAACCTATTTTAGCAATTTAATTTAAACTTTAGAATTCAGTTTGAGCGAATAAGACAAAACATTCGATAGCCAAGACAGGTTTTGAAACTGTCTATGAATAAAGCCGTTAGTCTTTAACATCTAAGCCAATTATTTTGGGAAATAAAATCCGAGTAAATCGTTAATTTTATACCAAAACTCATATAAATAGTTTTCCTGACGTGGGAATCGAACTTAGGGACTTCGGTTAACAAGCTCATACAACTTACAGTCATTCACTGGAGCGATGAGGTCATTAAAACGATTTGCTGATGTAATTACTAGCTATTTCTGATAGCACTTTTTTGTATACTGTTCTCTGTTGAAAATCTTAAAAGACAGGATCTCGTGAAATCGTCATTCGCTACTGAGTACCAGCAAAAGCTACCGCCACTGTAGAATCATTGTAGCTAATAATTCTTATCTTATATTTAAAACAAGTGTAAAACAATCAGCCTTTGTATTATGTACATAATTCACACTCTAGAAAATAATAGGTACAAATGAGTTATTTAACACGCGATATGTAACAGAAAATAATTATGTATTTTCTCCGTTACGTTATTGCGTTAGTCAAAATCATTTTTCCGTAATTTCTGCATTAACGTCGCCACCAGTGTACGTGAATATAGAGGATATTATGAAACATACTTAATTTTATTATAATATGTTTTTGTAAAGGATTGAATATTGAATGCCCTCAATAAAAAAGTGTACGTTTTAATTTATCCCCGTATAAACATTGTGTGTGCATTTTAATGTGTAGGTAATTAAAAGCCTATCCCTTATTTTTGCTATCACTTCCCTTGATTAGCGTATATTGTCGTATTTAATTAGTTCATTTAGTTATAATGATTGTCTTGCATAATTATAGCTATTTAAGTCCTAAGTTACGATTTTTTAAGTAATATTTCTTTTAGCGCATTAAAAAAAAAATTGAATGAAAAATATTTACGATGCGGTCACACCGAATACCAAAAAGCAACATGATGAAGTTAGCTGTTAACTGTCTGTCAAATTTTTGTGACAACTCATAACTATATTCAAAGTAATTTATTAAATATTCTTACATTTACAACACGTATTTTATAATTAACAGTGGAGATAAAAAAAAAATATATATTTATTTATAAATATATATGCGTGTATGTGGTTTTAAATTACGTATGACGGTGGATTGTAAAAATTCGAGAAAAAAAAACCTTTAATCCAAAAAAAGAAGTATTACTTCTTACGTACATAAGTACACACACACACACACACACACACACACATATATATATATATATATATATATATATATATATATATATATATATATATATATTTATACATAAACGTTATAATACTACCTGAAAATGAGGTAGATATTATGTCTTCTATATGAAGATTTGGAACTTATGTAAAAGAATGCGGTATTCTTATTGGTACCTATATACACTTATTACATAGTACAGGTTAACGGTTCCATCTAAAATTTTAAGAATGTGGTAGTATGTAGTAGATGCGTTATTATCACGTTAAGCTTTTTCTCCCTAGAACATGTTACGCTTCATGAATATACTTTTACGTAATGTACAATGGCGGGTGCGGATGGGAGCGTGTGCGTGTGACATCGTTGTGCGTCTAGAATTTATCACACGTTCTGCTAGTTTCGGCACACCGAGGTAGCGTACTGATTGAAGAAAAGCATTTTCAATATACAACCTTAGAGTATTAATAATATAGGAGCGCTGGTACTTAAAAAACGTAGATAAAAATGATGATGCCGGTCCACCTTTTCTGCCTTCCTATTGGCTGACATTTGACAGATTGGCAAACATACACAAAATATATGAAAAAGAAAAGTAGTTACGGGCTTTTGAATTCCACTTAAACGCGTTTTAGACGGAGAATAACTAAATATACTTTCGGTTAAGAACGATATTTATAGCAATTTGTTGTTAAATAATGAATTAAATTTTAACTAATATAGCAGTGCTACCAACATTAGAAACGCAAATGTAATATATTATATTATAAATACGCTAAGTGTACAACGCTTGAAACTACAGCGCCAAATGTGTGGCCGACATGGTGTTCACGACGCCGCGCCCCCACCACACCCGCCAGCTGTGCTTATACACGATACCTGCCCCAATCATACATAGCGACCAGTGTGATAAGTTTTAAAATACATAGCTGCAACTATTTGAGATATAGATATAATTTGTAGATTGTTTTTATTTGGATTGACAATATGTTAAGCCAAAAAACTTAACAACCCACGATTCTTTTTACTTTACGCTTATAATAAGAACATTTAACAAGTTCCTAAGAAGTAAGATAACAGTGTTCATCATTTTCTTGGTTATCAACAAATATATGTTTGAGGATATTGTCTGTGGGTGGTTGGTTTGGAGATATAGGTTGACATAAGTGGTTAGGGAACGTATAGTACATGTTTCTTTGTTGTGCATCTTCTATAAGAGTTCGCCACTGGTTGTTTTTCTGAAAAAAATAATAATTCAGAATTAATTGTTAAGATATTTGCTGATTTCAAAAATTTCGTGATTTCATCCATGAAAATATGTCAAATGTTTCAAGTATTACCAGTGTAAAATTATTAAACCATGCACTTTGATATACCATGCATAAGAATTACATAATATGCGCTGATTATTAAATATGCGTGATTATATTTTTAAATGCTATTTAATAATAAAATATGTTGCGTTGCGAGCGCCATCTATATTTTAACTAACGTAATTAGCTATCAAGATCCATATGGTAATATGCATATTTACTAAATACAAAAAATATACTAAATAAAACAATATTAATTAGCATTAGTCATTAATGATCAAATGTTAGAAAAATGGAATAGTGTGTTTCAGTATGTGACGTGAGTATGGAGTGTGTCTGTACTCTGTGCGTACCATGACGGCGTGCGGGTTGAGGCAGACGAGCAGCGCGTGGCGCGCGCGCGTGAGCATGACGTTGAGGCGGCCGGCGTCGTGCAGGAAGCCCACGCCGTGGCTGCGCGCCAGCGACACCACCACCACGTCGCGCTCCTGGCCCTGGAAGCTGTCCACCGTGTTCACGTCCACCGCCGCCGCGCCCCTGCAACAATCACCTCTGTACTCATACTGCACTGCCGATGATACTGTCAAACTACTGCATACAATATTTTGTAACAGAAAACTTAATTAGAGGATCCAAAACTTTTTGTCTTTTAGACCTACTTTTTGTGTGTAGTTGTTACTGCAAACTCATTATGAAATTTTCGCTGGTATCGAATTTTTGCAGACTGGTATTGTTTCGTAAGTGTCGATATAGATGATTTTGGATATTAATGATGCAAACAAAGGATATCCTTATTAGCTAAAATTGCGAATAAGGAAGAATATACATATTTTTAGATATAAGGAATTATTCATAGGCAAATTTAAAACTTACTTTAGTTATCGAATGTTTTGTCCCTTTCGAACGACTTTAGAATTCAGTTTGTGCGAGACCTGTCTATGAATAAGGCCGTTAATATTCAGTTAGGCACGGGAGGTGTGCGAGTACTAACTGTTGCAGCAGCGAGTGCAGGTGTTTCCGCAGCAGGTCCTTGTGCGCGTGGTAGGGCGTGACGAGCGCCAGGCTGAGGCGGCGCGCGCGCACGCGCCCGCACAGCGCCGCCACCAGCCGCGCCACGCCGCACGCCTCCCACTCGTTGCCGCCGCTCACTGCGCGCACGCACACGCACACATGTCAATATACGCTCTTACACTCGTAACATTTTCACGGTGGTCGCGGGTTTAAATTACAGTGCACACCTCTGACCTCTGAATTAGGGAGTCTAAAAATGTATATACATGCGCCACATTCGAATATGCTGTGTTTTAATTTGCGACATAGAGTTGTCGATAGAGTTGATAAAATAAAGTGTTGCGTCACGGAAGGGAAAGTTAGTAGTGACTGCAGTAGTTCGGGGCCGAGGTTGCGTACTCGCACCTATTCTAGGAGAGGCCCTGACCTCTAAATAGGAGTATCCTTGACCACAGATAGGAACATCCCTGAACACACAAAAAGAATGGAATTGATAAATACAAAATTAATATAAATAAACCATTATAATGTTCACGAATATATATTTTTTTCTGCATATTTTACTCTTACTTATTTTTTATAGGTATTATAGAGAAGGCTATATAGATATACTGTACCTTGTGCGTTCTCTCTGCTCGATATGCCAAGAACAGCGTAAGGCGGAACGCCAAGCTTGGGGCTGGGCGGCAAGTTGGTGAGTATCTTGGAGTCGTAGAAGGCTCGGTTGGGGTAGTCCACGATGTCGGGGTGCATGCGGTACTGCTGCTCCAGCAGGATCACCGGACTGCCCGCCGCCCACAGCTCCGTGCACGAAGTCAGCCGCGCGAACAGACTCTCGCCCAGCCCGTATTTCTTGGCGCGCTTTGTTTAAAGAAAACATATTAATATGCTCAGTAATAAAATAGTTGTAATAGTGTTATGGCGAGCCTGTTGGAAATATTTGGCGGGATGTGCATAATCATATTTACATATTTATCACATCAGCAACCTAAGTAATGGACAACTGGCCTATATATTACCTAAAAACGGTCCACCAGCATGGGTAAACAATATACATGAATTATATAAATGGCAAACTCGAACCTGAGAGCAAATATATCCCGGTAACTGCTGCGGGTCGCCGACGAGCGTGATGTGCGTGACGTCCAGCATCAGCGGGACCAGCGTCTCCGGCTCGATCACCTGCCCCGCCTCGTCGATTATACACAACGCGATGCGAAGCTTCAGCCTGTGAATGATGTGTACAAATCATGTTGGATTTATTGACTTTTTAGTCTGTGAAAAAAAGAGAAAAGAGGAGAAATATTACTATAAATTATTTTTATTAAGATCTTCAATTGGGGACATTGCAGTGTAATAGAAAAAAACAGAAAGTGATGCGGCTAAGTAAAGTGGAGTGTATGCGTGTTTGCGTGTGAGTCTCACCCCTTGGTCTTGTGCGTGTGCGCGCTGGCGAGCGTGGTGACGATGATGTCGGCGCCCTCCACGATGCGGCGCTCCGCGTGCGCCAGCGCGTCGCCGCACACCTCGCCGCCGCCGCCCTGCCGCACCTGCACGCGCCACCACACCTCACCTCATACCATCACCAACACAACTAAACATGGTTACCATTTTAGATTTGATTTATTCAATAGATATCTATTAAACGTCTTATTCATAGTCAGGTATTTTAAATAGTTTTAAAAACTGATTAAAACTTTAAAGGTAACAAGTTAAAGTTGTTTTATATAAAAAAATAAAGCTTAAAAAAAGAGTCTTAAAAAACACGTTGTGATGTGGTAAGATTTTTCTAGCATTACTATTTTATAAAATTAAATCCATTCCCACCAATGCTATCCTCTTCATAATTTCGTTTTTTCGTGTCTGACAATACGCAACTCGCACTGGGTCCTTTGCATCCTGCTCCGCTGCTCTCCACATGTTGAGTTTAGCTTCCAAGTGGGAAATCTGGAATATTAATTTTAATATTATTATACTGTAAGAATGGTTTAACTCGACCGGCATGGCTATTGGCTCGCAGAAAACCGACGTGGAGCAACAATTTTTTCATTGTGTCGACCGGTGAGTAAAATTGCCAGGGTTCATGGCGCCTTTCCTCATCACGCCCTTTATCTTACTCTTTCAACTCCTCCTTTTTGAGTTTATGATGATAGTGTTGCAGATGTCCATGGGCAGCGGTAATGACTGGCTATCAGGTGAGCAGTTTGCTGACGTGGCGGGGCCACAGTACCTCGTGCGCGAGGGCGGGGTGCGCGGGCGCGCGCGCGGCGTCGCGCTGCGCCAGCTGCTGCGAGCTCACGGGCAGCGCGCGCGCGTGCATGGCCTCGGCGCGCCCCACGCGCACCATGCGGAACCGCTCCGCTGCAACACAACGCGACACATTCTCCGCTTTCTACCTATATACAACTTTAACATTTACACCGTATGAGGGAAATAACGTCCCGCTGCCGCGTCTGAATGAGATAAATACTAAAACTGAACTTATTTGAATACGGTTTTGCCAAAGGACAAAATAACTTGTGACGAAAGTTAAAGGTATAGACGGTCGTTACGGGTCGTGAATCGTAATGTACCATTCGCGGCGAGCATGTTACTTACGCCGTGGGCCAAAACGCGTGTTACATGTTCGTTTCGAACTTTGATCGACATAGGTCACTGACTATTTTATGTTGGTTATACCAAAACATTAATTATAACGATTTATGTTTACAAATTCATCAGAAGTACTAATATTATTGAACTTACATTTGGGCAGTGTTTGCCGAATATTCAGCAATCGAATGACCAATGCGTCTACGGCGGCGTTGCTAGTTGCACAAATCAAAATTTTTCCTCTATTTGAATTTCTTTTATTATGCGCATCATAGAAATACGACATAACCATGCAACATATGACACTTGATTTCCCTGTAAAACAATAATCGGTTTAAATAAACCTTATTTTGCGGATTTTATCACGGTTTTTATATTTTGAAGACTACAGTCTTCGTAGTCACGAGGCGGATTGAAACGCCGGAAAGTTAAATACCACACCCATACCTGTTCCTGGTGGCCCCTGCACCATTTGTATGCTCGGTCGATCACTCAGCGCAGCCGCTACAGACGCATTCACCGCCTTTTGCTGACTCGGATTCAACGTCATATTCCACTAAAAAAAACACACAATATGTCAAATACTTTTATTGCAAGTTACAATATTCACACACAGACCCACGCGCAAACTGTATTCATCACAGTCTCCACAAAAAAACTCAAAGTGCTTCACCGTCCTCAGAATTAAATTAAGAAGGTAGCGATTTGTAGGCGGCATATGCATTTACTAAAATAAAGATGCGATTACCTAAAATATTATAGCAACATTTGTATCTACGTACCGGCAGGTTTGATATCGGCAGCATTTTGGGCGATGGGAAATGATGTGGCTCAGGCCGCAGAATGATTTCGCCGAGAGGGGTTATATTCAGGTAATCCATCGCCTCAAATAACATCAGTTCGTTGTTGATGTAAGATAATGGCTTTGCCGTTATCACCTCCCCTGGTCTTAATGACATTAGTTTACCGCTGTGCGCGCCTTGCAGAATTAACGAGAAGAATGAATTAACGTTACCTGGAACAGATAAAGTATATGGATCTATTTATCAAGTCGATAAATCAATAAAATAATTATTTTCCAAATTTGTTTACATTATTTAAAAATAATTTTGACTATAAAAATCGAATGTTGACAAACATACGATAATGGTATTAACATGGCAAATCATTATGAATCTGTTAGTCTTTCAATAATCCTAAAGGAAGTCCTTACTTGGCGGTGATGGAAGACATCTGACGTTTTGTACAAAGAAAAATCTATTACATTTGGCATTTTCGGGGCCAAATGTAACAATGACAATTTCTCCAACTCGCGGTACTTTCTTAGCATCGGACGATGGCACTGACACTAAAAACAAAATGAATACACGTCACTTGGATTATTAAAAACGCATTGTCGGAATGAATATATTAAGGACGAATTATTAAAAAAAACAAATTAATAGGCCGCTTTCAACAGGTGAATGTGGAGAGGCTTGGGGGAGGCCTATGTGGTTGACTTCCTGTGGCTCAATAAATAGATATAAAAAATACATAACATCGGCTACTTAGATTGCTAAATTGGGTATTCTACCCATTTTCAAAAAGTCTTTTAAGTTGTTCCTAAGATTAAGACGAACTATTAAAAAAAATATCAAATTTTTATTCGCTCGGCAAGTCCAATAAAAAACCATTTAAAATTTAAATTTTAAATTTATGCGCGCAAATATGTGAAAACGCTAGGCGCCATGTTCTTTTAAAATGATACGTCACTCAACCAGTAAACAACCTGTGTTTGTATGAGCTCTTGGACACCGGAGGGGGTAATCTACTTACGGAATGACGTAGAATCGTTATCCATCATGGCGGCAGCCGTTTCACATATTTTTAGGACAGATAAAAAAATTGAAATTTTCAAAACGAATTATAAAATTTATTCCTTGGAAATAAAAACTGAAATTAACATATACTTATTGCTTAATGCTCTACTATATATATTTATAGTTTTTAGATTTTTTCTTTCTTATAGTAAAATACCCAATTATCGATATTATTAAATCAGTATTCACATACTTCGATATCATATTGTATTCGGTAATTTATAATATTTGATATTAAATGCGCTATTCATGTTTTTAGCTAATAATTAAATTAAGCATACTCAAATTTAAATAGCCAGGAACATACGGGATACAGACCAGAGACAGTGTGCTCTAAAAAGATCTCTTTAAGTAGTACTGACTAGAGGCTGTGGCCAGATATTTAAAAAATGGTTTTTAATTACAATTTAAGTTAGATTCAGAGTCAGCATTCAGATACAAAATGCTCAATTCTTCCAAAATTGTATTATATTCTACCATCGTTACTACCGTTAATACTTTGTGGATTACTTACTGTTGACACTGATGTTCGCGAATTCTAACACACTCTCTTGTGAAGGCGCTAGTGGTATATGCTCCACTTGCATACTAATTTCATTTTTCATATCGCGGCCCTTCATATACGCCACAGTTAAACATTCCCAGATTTCCATTAAAAGTAAATCACCAATTTGTCTGTTAATCAATAAAAGTACGACATTAAAAACTATATCTGACATTAATCCGACATAAGTATTCGGGATAAAAAAATAAATGAAAAACGGTCCTTAGGGGGTCAAGTTATGGGGGCGATGACATTATGCCTGGTATGTCATATCACACTGTTTCCTTATTTCAGTACAACGTATATTTTCTGACGCAACTACATATCAGGCAATATGGACATAAGACAATCTGTAATGAACAGTTATTACATCCATGTTGCATACATAGGTACTGTTGCATTCCATTGTTTACATAATTATTATAAAAGAATTGTTGAAAGCAGTTTTACCCTATTTTCAATGTTAATTTTATAGTCTACGATTAGTTCAAGCTTTTGAAACATTTCCAAATGAAGTAATAAACATTCCGAGTGCTAATCATTCCCAGAAATGGCTCTCGGTGTTTAACGTGGCTCACTACCTATGTTCTAACAGGATGCATACAATTAAGCTATGATGAAACTGGACCAAAAAACAAGAAATAGTATAGTTTTAGACAAATAACAAATAATTTTAATTATACAGGGTATATGAAGACTGCGACCGAAAACGAAGCCAGGTGGTAGTTTTAGTGACTACACTACACAATTAAATTAAAGAAAGTGCAGATTTTTTTAAAAATTTAACTTGTCATATTTGGGTGGTTAGTACGTAGTTTTACAAGGGTTTAAACTAGATTTTTAACAAAAACTATATTATTTAAAAAATACTTCACTGGTTTTTTCGTAAATTTTTAGTTAACCACCACCATAAAACTACCACCTGGCTTCGTTTTCGGTCGCAGTCTTGATATACCCTGTAATATTGTGTTCTTCCACAATGTTAAGATTGTGGCATATTTATTTATTTATTTAAATCTTTATTGTACACAGTTAATTAACATACAGAAACAGAAGAAAAAAAAAAAGTACAAATGGCGGTCTTATCGCATAAAGCAATGTCTTACAGACAACCATGGGATGGATTTAAGAGAAGAAGAAAGAGAGGGCAGTGTAAAAAAAAAAGAAATTAAATAAATAAAGAATGAAAGACAAATAAAACTAAATAAGCAATATAAATATAAATACACAGACATTACATACTTACATAACAAATAAAATAAAAACATAATAAATAGACATACATACATATATAAATTTATATACAAAAAGTAAAGAGAATTCAGATGTAGGAAATAATAATAAAATCAGTTTAAAGAGAGAGGTAGTGTTCTTTAGTAAGCCTCTTGAACGATGACAGTGTTTGCGCCTGTCTCACCACAGTAGGAAGCGCGTTCCCCAATCGAACTGCTTTGACAGTAAAGGACTTGTCCATGAATGTCGTGGTGTGCACAGGCATTCGCAGATTAAGATTCTCAGACGACCTCAAGGATCTCGAATGTGAGTCATGAAGAAAAATAAATCGTTCTTTAAGATAAGAAGGGGTAAGAGGATTAAATAAAATATTGTAAAGAAGAGAAAGAATGTGAGCATTCCGACGAAGTCGTATAGGTAACCACTTGAGCTTAGCTCTAAACTCGGAAACATGATCATATTTGCGTAAACCAAATATGAATCTTATGCAGAAATTTTGAAGACGCTCAAGTTTATTAAGTTGGTCTTCGGTGAGATCAAGATAGCTGACATCAGCATAATCAAGGGTGGGGAGAAGGAGGGTTTGCGCAAGCGAAATCTTCGTGGTAACGGGTAGAAAGTTGCGTAACCTTCGCAGGGACCTTGCTGAAACGAACAGCTTACGGCTTATTTCACGAAGCTGGGGACCCCATGTAAAGGATTTATCAATAAGTAGACCCAGATTGCGGACGGTTTCACTATAAGGGATGGTTATACCATCACAATAAACACTGGGAAGCTGAGTCCAATCCAGCTTCGCGATCATCCTGGGACTGCCAACAACAATGACCTGGGTTTTCAATGGGTTGATCTTCAAACCATGAGCTCTACTCCAATCACAGATGTGCTGAATGTCTGTATTAATAGTAGCGATCGCACCGAAAATCTGGTCTAAGGGTGCTTGAGTATAGATCTGGAGATCATCAGCGTAGAGGTGGTAGGAGGAACGTAAAAGGTTGGTTATAGAATTAATAAATATAGCAAAGAGAAGAGGAGATAGCACGCCGCCCTGAGGTACACCAGCAGATACGGGGCACCAGGAGGAAAAGGTTTCCTCCACACGGATGCGTTGCTGGCGTCCATACAGGTAACTACGAAACCAATCAATAGCCATTGGAGATATGTTAAGAGAACGTAGCATGGCAAGTAAAATGTCATAGTCCACAGTGTTAAAGGCATTGCTGAAGTCTAGCAAAGCTAAGACCGTCAGCTTGCCATCCTCCATGCCGGATCTGATGCCATCTGTGATATGGGTCAAACTGGTGGTCGTACTATGCCCCGGACGAAACCCAGATTGGAGAGGATTTAGGAGATTATTCTTGGAAAGGAAATCATTAAGTTGGGTATAGATTAAACGTTCTAGGACTTTGGAAAGGAAAGGAAGTATGGAAATAGGACGAAATTCGGAAAGTAGAGAGGCATTGGATTTTTTGGGAATGGGAATAATATGGGCTTCTTTCCAAGCAGTAGGAAAGATCCCAGTAGAGATGGAGTGGTTTAAAATGTGGGAAATGATAGGAAGGGTTTCGTCTAAGACAGGGAGAATCATGTTACGACTAATAAAGTCGCTACCCGTTGCATTAGATGACATAAGAGTAATGGTTTTCTTAACATCACAAGTGGCAAATTGTTTAAAGACAAAGGTAGAGCAAACGGGAGTCTTAAGGGTGGAAAGATGCTTAATGGTGTTAACTTTAGTCATCCCATCAAAGTAGGACGGAGAAGAGAAATGAATGTTTAAAGAATTTAAATCAATAGATTTGGGAATAGAATCTTGTGGTGATTTACCCACTCCCAGTGTTTTTAAAAATTTCCAGACTTTGTCTGGATCACTATTATCGACTGAATTGTGAATGTATCGGCGTTGAGCATTCCTACACACCTTACTGCAGTGATTCCGGATAGCTACATACTTCAGCCAGTTCGACTCAATCGGACGACGATTATATTTGCTCTTGGCCGACGCTTTTTTACAGAGCAATGCCTTAATATCAGCAGTGAGCCATGGTGAGGGTAGGTGCTTAATTTTAATAGGCCTTACAGGTGCATGTTTGTCAAAAAGGTCGGTCAACTTTTGGTTGAAAGTATGCAGCTTAGTTTCAACACAATCTGAAAGAAGAATCGAGCTCCAGTCAATGCCATGGGCATCCCTACGAAGATCATCAAGATTCATACCCCGAAAATTCCGTTGCATGAGAACTTTAGGTAAGGATTTAGGAGGACGGACACGATAGGAAAGGTATAACAGATCATGGCAGGAAAAGGCGTCGGCGGAACATTGCCCATGTTTAGCAACTAGGTTTGGAGAGGAAACAATAATGAGGTCAAGAAGAGAAGGAGTGTTATTAGGGGAATGGTGAGTGGCTGAGAGAGGAAGAATAGAAAGGTTGCAGGATTGGATAGTATTAAGCAAGGAGGTAGAACGACGATCGTTCTTGAGGAGACAGGTATTGAAATCACCCATGATTATAGTTTGACTGTACAATGGGACAAGATTTTCAAGAATAATTTCGAAAGAAGAAAAGAAGTCAACGCGAAGAGAAGGACAGTAGTATACACCGAGTAAAAGTTTTTTAAGTGAGAATTCCACCTCCAAGAAAAGATGTTCACCAGCATTAAGCGGTGGGGGTTGTGGCATACGATTTAAGGAAAATAATTTGACTTACTGTATATATTGGCTGTGGTTCATAAATGAGTGGAAAATACTTGTTGGTGTTTTATTATGACCCAATATAGGAGGAGGGTCATCAGTAGTTGTTTGCTCATGCAGCCAGTGTGGGTTCCATCTCAGAATTTTCATTAAGGTGATTTTATTTGCAGGGAACTTAGGCATACGTTTTATGTCAATTAATGTAGTTTTTACTAAACTTGTCTTTTTCATTCTATTTCCAGGCTCAATTTCAAATACTCGGACCTTTGGTCCTGCATCAGAAAATGTTACCCTTTTTTTAGATTTTTCAGGCATTAAGGGTTCAACTTTGTTTATGGGTTTTCCCACATTTGTTTTATCATTTAGGCTTTGATCATCTCTATTCAAAAGTGGCTTGAGTTGTTTGATTGGCGCTTTTGAATGTTTGTGTGATTCATTTGATGTTTGATCCCAATCATTTCTATTTTCGTTGTCTTTAACTTTATTCGATGTTTTATCTTTGGTAAATGACTTTTCTTTATCTGTTGATTTTCTGGTAGAATTATCAATAGACTCGCGTTTTTTATTCGATTGTACTGCATGTTTATCTTTAGCACTCATTGGTTTAACAATTTGCACGGTATCACTTAAAAATGTTCCACGACTTGTATTCATTTTTGTATTTATCTTTGGTTTACTAGAATCATGTGTTGAGCATTCAGTATGAAATTCTGAAGATTTTTTTTCTTTTTCAGCTACTTCTTTTAATTTTCTTCTGCGCTCTTCTTTATCAGATTTTGACATTTCCCTTCTGAATGTGGTTTCTTCTTTAGCTTTCCCACTTTTTGATGAGCTACTTTTAGTTTTACCTGAAAACAAAAAAGATTATTAATATTAAGGGACTACTGTTATGCAGGAAACCTCCATACCATAGAGATTTTACAAGAATTTTTGTGGTATGGGACATATATTGGCTGGAAGATTATTGGTCATTATTACTTTTTTTGAGATGGTATGTTTTTAAATATATATTATATAAAATACAGTAATACCCTACTTTACGTGAGGGATACGTTCCGAAAAAAAATCGCGTTAACTGAAATTCGCGTATATCGAGGTTTATGATTAAACATAGTCAAAATTTAATACAAAAAAATACAAATCATTTTAATCAATGACTTTAATTCTAAGAAAATTTTATGTAATATATACTCTTATTTTTTTACGGAAAAATACATCTATTGTCTTTTGGGTAGCGTTTTGTTTACGTTCTTGTAAAATACGTTCATAACACCCAACACTGTTTTTAATTGTTTGACACACGGTCAAGACACGGTCATAATTATTGTCTATACTCTGCAATATGTCCAAACCTGAATAAATTATTGAAAGTGCATTTTGTATTTTCCCTGAAGATAAAACTTTCTCTTCTACTTGTTCTTCCTCATCGTAGATAGGTTTATTCTGTAACTCGATCTTCATTGAAATTTGAAATTCGCGTTATAGTGAAACCGCGTGTAACGGGGTCGCGCTAAGCGGGGTATTACTGTAATTATTCTTAAAAAATTTACATGAAAACATAGAATTCTATTCACTTTTAACCTTTCTTCCTTTAATTGGTATGAAATACAATGTATGAAATACTATACATGCATGTATATGCTATATGCTGTGATATCTGCATCCACCCTGCTAATTATTACCATGCATACAATAAAAAATCTGTTGATGCACAGTGTTATTTCTATTGCGATGAATGGCGAGACGAGCATGCCATCTGCCTGATAGTAAGCGATACGGCCGCCCATGATCAGTAGTAAAACCAAACAACACCATGAATCAAAGCAATGCTTGGCGTTCCACTATGTTTGCTATCCTGAGACATAAGATGTTGAGTCGTGTGTGTCGAGTTAAGTGTCACTGTCAAGTGTCGTGTTTTAGGTTCGGAATGTGTATAGTATTAACTTTGTTGTACCAGTACAGAAAATATTTGTAATGTATTTTCAATATTATACCAGGTATTATATTAAATAGAAATATTGTCTAGAAGTAATCACCCATAGCGATAAGACTGCCGATTATCACACTTAATACAATCTGTGTTCTTTTTTTCTTACTAGTAATATAAATAAATGGTATTAAAAAAAAATCTATTCAAATAGACCCTACCTTTCTTTAATTTGTGGGTAGATTTTTCTTGAGGAGGCTGTACCTCAGGTGATAGTAATTGTTTAGTTTCCTTTTTGGACTCTGGGATATTAATAATAGGTACTTCTTCATCTTGCGGAGGAGGTGGCTCTAAATAAACACCATCAATTTCATCAGGAGTGGTAATGGTAGTTACTTGTGGTTCTAATGAGATTATATCTTTTTCATATTCTTCTTCCTCATCATCACACAAGCTGATGAGTGGGCCGAGGTCATCCATCTGACTGTAAGAACTATGTTCAAGCTGAGATTCATCTACAATTTGTTGTGACAAATTTTTTAGAGACTTTCTTGGCGAATTTTGCGAGAGTCTTGCAAACCAATGATCTGACTCGCCATCACTTTCACTGTCACTCTCAATTTCTATTGGTTCATTATCATTACTTTTCCAATGGTCTTGCTTCACACTAAAAGCTTCAAATGGCAAGTATTCATTCTCATTCATTAGTTTGTTTATGGGAACAGGTTGAATTTTGGGACTCTCATTTATAGTTTCTAATTTTACTTTTTTAGTAGCTGTATCAGTTACTAGATTGTTTTCATTGTCACTGTCTGATATATTGATTACATCATTATTGTTAGTTAAAACTTCATCCTTTATACCATTGATATTAACATCAGACTTTCGCTTTAGCCTCAATCTTGCGTGATGTGGTGATAAGTTGGAATCATAAGTCTTTTCAGAAACAGTGCCATCTAGTAAACATAATTGTTCTTCAATATTGTCTTGTTGAATTTCATTTTTTATTATTTCAGGGGGATGACCAATAAGATGTATTCTAAACACATATTTATCTGCATCATCAATCTTTGCTACTTCTGAATGAGTATCCCATCCAATCCCTATGATGTCAAAATGTTTTACAGTGTACGGCTTATTTGGAAGAATTTTTTCCTTACCAATATATACACCATTAGCACTCTGAAAATTATTATACCATTAATGTGAGTGGTAAATGTGATCAGACCAATTTACTAAAACTTTCTTTCTATTAATTCATTGCCTGTAATGTTATACTAAGAAACATATACCATATCAAAGGCATAATTAGAAGAAATGTAAACAAATATCTACTCCAATATTAATATTCCAGTAGTGTTTACTTTTGCTATCAGATAAGAACAAAACATATTTATAACAATATTAATATCATAATATTTTTCTAATCTTGGATATGTTAAGGGTGACATTACAAATTGTAAGCAATGAATTGTTTGAATTTTTTTTATGAAATTTAATATTCACAATAACCATATGGTTGGGAACAGGTCAGATCAGCAACATAGAGGTTACAGTTTCCAGCTTAAGGCACACAGCTGACTTGATTAAGTGTGTATTTGTGTATGTAAATAGACAATTATCTTCCTTTATAATGAAGAAATATACCTGAGATTTCTGTACAAGATTTTTTAAGATATGTTAAATTTATCAATATATTACATTAGGCCAGCTGAACAGGCTAATGTGGAACCTTCTCTCACTATAAAATTACAAGTCTGATATATTTTCCACTTCTAATCCAAACATGATAATTGAATTGTTGAATGTTTGTGAATGTTTGAAACTTGTGAATATTTATACAAATGATATAAGCTTATAAAAGTTGGATTGACTGGATTTGTTTGTTTATGTCCTGTTAAGACCAGAGTTTCCAAGATAAAGTTAAAAAATGGTTTCTAACTAAAACCTACTTAAATAAAAGTTTTATTTCATAACACATAGTTGGGTAGTAACTTTGTAAGTGGTTTTTTCATTGTAAACTACATTGTATTTACCTTTAAATCTGTGACTTCTGCTGTGTTTTGTAGAAATTTGATTATACAGTGGCGTCTTGAGACGACAGCGCTGGCTAAAGTTATCACATTGTCTTTACCTCTTCCTATACTTACCGCTTCTCCCTCGCCTAGTAAATATTCATCGTCTCCATAAAATAATCTGGTTAGTTTCCACGAAGACATTTCGTCCAGCACTGCTGTACTTTTTATAATTAAGATATAACTATGTTAATATTAAATATTATTTAGCAAATGCATAACTAAAACCAAAATAATAAATGTAACGTATATTTCAGTCACACGAGCGCCAAGTTTGTTTAGTTCGATTTGTCAGTGGCAGTTTGACATTAAGTTGTTTTTTCGATTTATCCCATGGGAAAGGTCTGAGCCATACAGCCTAGTCTAGTGTATGAAATTCTTCAGCCTGTGTTCTTTATAACTTCGAAACGGTGGTTTTCACATAAGTATAAATACTTTGTATACATTAACGTTATTTAGAAGGAGGTCCAAAGAGCGGGGCAAAGAGCCGGGAATATTTTCGGGTGAGTTTGACATTAAGATCAGTGTTACGATTTTACTTAATAACTATAAGATTACAAAAAGTCCACAAAAACAGTACTTTTGCAATTGCATTTTTGTACTATGGCTTATCGGTTTCGTTTGAACAATATTTTTTATTCGCGTAAATCTCAGAAACCATTATGTATTGTGCATAGTGAAGATTATCGATACTGTCCTCAGATTTTGGAAAATTATAGACTGCTAACAAGATTTGAATTCCATTCTCAAATAATCTTTGAACCAGACATTTTATAGTTATATATTATTTACCAATAATTTAATAAAATAATTTAACTCGACTGCCTCGGTGGCGTAGTTGCACTACGGTACGACTACAAAGCTGAGGTCTCGGGTTCGAATCAAATGTAAAGTTTATTACATACATAAAGTCACGCCTTTTTCCCCAAAGGGGTAGGCAGAGGCGGCACCAGGACACCCACATTTCGCCTTGTATGTTCCGTCCCACGATGTGATAGTGGGCGAGCCTATCTCCATATCGGGCACAAATTCCTGACTCCGGACTGATAATTAATGATTAGAAAAATCCAATATCACTTTGCCCGAACCGGGACTCAAACCCGAGACCTCAGCTTTGTAACCGTACCGTATTATACCGTATTATTATTACCGAGTTTATGGAATTTACTATTTAGCACGGAAACAATCTCAACATATTATGTAGTGGATACAGGCGTGAACTATGCTATTCATACGCATCTTACGGTACCAGAACTTGGGTATCCTGATTGGTGAGAACAATGCCCTTTAGCCTATTTGCCGCCTAAATAATGTTGAATGGTATTTAATGTTAATGATCGCAGGTTTGAATCCCAGGGCTCATCTATAAGTTTTCTAAATCATGTGTGAATGGACAGTCAATTATTATGCATTTTAACAGTGAAGTTAAACATCTCGAGATAACCTGAGTATCATAGATAAAAAAGGCTAATTGGTATTTATATTTTCCGAGCGATAATTCTGCCAAAACATCATCGTTAGGAAGGTTGAAAATGATTAAGTGAACAGTATAAATGGACGTTCTTAACACATCGATTACAAAAATAAGGTCGTTTGAGGTAAATTCTATTTTGTTATATATATTTTTAGTTTCTATTTAATTATAATATAGTGTGCCTAATACAGTAATACCCCGCTTTACGCGAGGGATACATTCCGAAAAAAATCGCGTTAACTGAAATTCGCGTATATCGAGGTTTATGATTAAACATAGTCAAAATTTAATACAAAAAAATACAAATCATTTTAATCAATGACTTTAATTCTAAGAACGCTTTATGCAATACATACTCTTATTTTTTACGGAAAAATACATCTATTGTCTTTGGGTAGCGTTTTGTTTACGTTCTTGTAAAATACGTTCATAACACCCAACACTGTTTTTAATTGTTTGACACACGGTCAAGATACGGTCATAATAATTATTGTCTATACTTTGCAATATGTCCAAACCTGAATAAATTATTGAAAGTGCATTTTGTATTTCCCCTGAAGATAAAACTTTCTCTTCTACTTGTTCTTCCTCATCGTAGATAGGTTTATTCTGTAACTCGATCAGATCTTCATTGAAATTTGAAATTCGCGTTATAGTGAAACCGCGCGTAACGGGGTCGCGCTAAGCGGGGTATTACTGTACTCGTATTTGCGAAAACATAAAAAAGGAAGCTTTTGATTCTGTTCTACGACTGTGCTTTAAGTATAAGTAGCTGACGTAACCACAGCTATGTATGGATAAAGTGTAACCAAAAGTGGAAGCGTTATCACAGGCGTAAGTGGAGGCAAAGCATAAGCAGGATAGGTTAAAAGAGCTCTTGGCCAAAGAATTAACTCAACTCTTTCGGACCCCATTATACTTGTTTAGAAACGTACATACTTAAATATAATTCACAATATTCCAAAATTAAGAAATGCAATTGGAATAGGGCTTTGGCGAACTATGATCATAATCATCTGTCAAGGATGTCCTTAGTGACCTGTTGCAAAACAACCTGTTTGCACCGACATCCTGCAACTGCAATTAGGTCGTCTGACCACTTTATATGTGTACGTCTAATGCCACGGTTGTCGGAACGTTTCAATTCGACAATTTTTCGGCTCTATCGGCCATCAGTTTTCCGCGCTATGTCAGTAAAGTTGGTTATCATACGAGTAGTCGCCTGACTCCTTATATCGGGATTGATCCCAGAAAAATAGCGATCTTAGCCTTATGTATAGCTCATTGTGAGACTAACTAATGCATAGTAACTATTTTGATTAAAGATTAAGTACGTAATTTTCAAGAAGGGAACTCTGTGCATAACTAAAATGAAGCTAATAAAAAGCGTATAAAAAGGCTGTTAATGTATAACTTGAGTTATGGTTTCGTCATCATTTCGTCTCTCATGCTGTCCTGTAGCCTATGAATATTGTAGACAGATTACCACACATAACTCATAACTAAAGAGTTCATACAATTTTAGCTCTTGTGAGGATCACAGTGATACTCAATGAAATTACAGCGAGCTGTAAAAATTGGCGAGTTTCTCAGGCGCATTAGAATGTCTGTTACTAGCAGAATCAGAAATAAAAAGGCAAGTCCTTGAGAAAAACTGGACTATAAGAGTTCGGCGACTATTTATGATATTAATCAGTAGGTATCAAAGTATCAAGGTGGATTCTCTATTACTGTCCCGCTGTTCATACGTTTGTCATTCTATTAAAAGCTTTTTAGAAACCTTTAAAAAATAACGGTTGTTTAAAGCATTTTATGAGATACTAACTGATACCCACAACTTTGTACCTACGCTTTACCAAACGCGTGTGCCATGTGTTAATCGAAAATAAAACGAAGCATAAGTCAATGTTATGATGTGGTTGGGTAAAAGATTCAGAATAAATAGCCCAAATAGGCAAAGAGCCCGGTATTACATCGTAGCTACCCTGCGTAATTTCAAGACTTTTGCTCTACGCCATCTAAAGTTGCTTTTCACTATTTTATCCGGATTCTGGACATGCATGCGTAAAATATGCTAGGACTCAGACCAACTATAGTTTGCGAAACTGTATTGAGGTGAACCACAAATATTTGTTTCGGGTTTGGGTCTGGTTGTTTCAGACCAAAAAGTCTGTCAGTGTCTGATACCCACGACACAAGACTCGATCTTACTGTGGAGTGTGGGGTCAAGACTATGTATGTGACTGTTGGTGTATTTATTTTACTGAGGTGGTAGATGAGGTAGTAGGTAGGTGCCTACTCCTTCCGGCCTCCGTCACGGTATCGGGAGGAGAGCTATACACGTATACACAAGCTTCTCCTCTTATATTTCTTATAAATTAGAAAGTCATTAATAAAATAAGTTATATTATTTACTCGATATTTGGTGTTCTAAAAAAATTGTGTACTAAGTTTATTAAGAGATTAATAAATTAATTTTGAAAGAGTCTAAATATAATACAAAGGGTTGGCATAATTTTGCTTATTGTTCCAAAAGCGCTTGCAGGAAAATGAAGGGAATTTATATGTGTGTTTGGTCGCGTTACTGCGTTGCGCAGAGAAAGCTCAGGGCGGGCGGGCGCGGCGGGCGCGGGCGGCCGCGGTCGGGGTGGGCGGCGAGCGGGCGCATCGGGCGCAAATAGCGGCAGCGCGCGTTGGACGAGCTATCCGCGCGGCCAGTCCGCTACCGCGCGTTCTGCCGCTCGTTGCTCTCGTCCCGCGAGCTCGCCGGTTATGGTCCTCGAACCTCCGAATGATCGCGTATCAGCTGAAGAACCCGGCTGCGATATCTAACAAAGGGGTTCACTATTGTGTCTTTGGCCCGTGTCGTGTTCAACAAAATTATTCCGGTTATTGTGCTCCAACTTTGTGTGAAACCTGCATATCATCCTGGCCTCATCAGGTGCATCAGTGAGGCGGCAGTTGAGTGGGAGCACGTGCCGGCGAGATCGATAGTAGAGATACACCCCTCCTAGTTCTTCTCAAGGTCGTACGGGGAGGTAAACATCGATCATTTCATTCACAATTCAGCAATTAGGCTAATATTCGATTTTTTTTATGATTCCCTAGCATCCCATTCCCTAGCACCAGGAGGTTTTTTTTACAATCTGATTGTGATTGCTAAGGTGGTATTACATCACTTAAATCATTAATTTTCTTTGCATAATTTTGGAACTTTATGTAAATCGATTTCGAAGCATCATGCAAGTAACAACAAATGATTGACCCATTTTAGAATTTCAATAGTCGGCAACTCTGTATCGGTTTTTAATAGATGAACTGTTGGGATATTTTGCAGTCCATTTTGTCTTCGAAGATATAAATTATAATAAATTAAAAAGATGAGTGTCATGGTTATGCTTTATTCTTTCATGAGTAAACAACGATTTTTATTAAAGTGCTAATGTTTATAGTCAATAAAAATTAATATATTTAAGGAGATGGATGAAAATGTGGAAACTGTCATCACCATTTTCCAACATTTAATAAAAATAATTTGGTCATACGTTATCCATGCAATTTAGTTATAAGTTTACACATCCATTGGAAAGTTTTGTTTTCGAACTATTTTAAAAATATTTGTGTTCACACTATAACGTCTGCCAAATTGAAGCTTTTCGTGAATTGTTGGAATTTTATACGATACGAGACTTGGCAATTAGTACCTATTTCTTTATTATCATATAATCATGGTTATAATATCTCAAACATGTATTATGTTTGTTCTATGGATTTTATAGCTGTGTAATGTTAGAAATAAAATTTTATTGGTTGAAGAGAGGCTAACAGACTGTCTACATCTATCTTGGTTATTGATAATTACGGTTATCATATACATTGTGGTGACAAGGTTATGATTTTGTCCACAACGTAGGCTCATTACCAAGGGCCAGTCTGATCACTGATGTTGGAATTTTAAGTTTAGAGTTCCTGATGTGTGTATGTCAATGATGATGGTATTGGGTTGTAGATAATTTACGACGGAAAAATTGTAAATTGTTGTGTACATATATAATTTCTTCGAAAGAATATGCCGCTTTAGAATTCGATTTATCCATTTACATGCTATCTATTTTTGTTTTACACTACAGTTATAATTACTAAAGCAATTGTAACAAATCGCAAAATTAAACCGTAATTACACAATATAATATGGAAATGAGTTACGTTAACTAAAACATACAACTAACAGTGCTCGTGAATGAAATGAGCAGATAGGCCGATTACATTCGTGCACGCACCTGTCAGGTAAATAACAGGGTGACGGTAACATCGAGACAACTATTTATTTGACAGGAAGCTATTTGCTGGCCGCGCGGCGAACCTCATCACACTTAGGTATGTTGGCTACTAAAGTTTACTTTGTTTCTCAGTCCGAGAATCAGCTTAGAGAATCTAATTCGTAATTTAAAATTATAATTAATTGTTAATCGTGCTAGAGACAGCGAAGCAGTAAATCAAAATATATAGGTATGTTGAGAAATTAATATTGTTGAGTAATACGCGACAAAGTAGTTAATTATTCAACTGTGGCGTGTTTCGTTGTTTGTAATTTACAAAGTAGAAATAATATTGATCCAACGTCTTACGACGTCGCGTTAGGTTGCTATCGGCTATCGATTAGTTTCATTGTGCAGGCAGTAGTTATCGCGTGTGCTTAGTGCTGTGAGTGTATTAAGGGGTGTAAATAAACTCTACTGTGCTACTGTTGTGTACAAAAATAGACTATACTCATTACAATAATTTATTATAGTCTACACCCATCGTACACTATTGAATATGAAATAGTTTTAAGTCTCATATACATTGGGAAGCAGTCGTTCTATTAGCAGCTTTGGAAGGCCAGTGATACTAACTCCCCCTTTCGGCCTCCTCCGGAGTACCGACAACTCTTGACACAAGAAAAACAGCTTTTAATGCAGCGAATGGTATTATACTTTTAAAGGTGTTCGCAACACATTAAGTACCTACCTGAGTAGTTTGTAGTAGGTACTCGTAAATTGAAATAGGGATAGCATTGGGTACCTACAACAAATTCATAGTTGAAGTACTTAATATGACAATAGGATCTACAAAGCAACCACAAGTTTAGAGCAAAGATTACCGATGCACTTGTTTTGTACCTGTTTCTACTAATGACAATATGAATAACTAATATAATATAATCTATGTAGTTGTTACACCATATTCCATTGTACCGTGTTAGATGTACCTACTTTAATTATTAAACCGAGTTAAATTAAACTTGGTCTTGCTCTTATCATGCAACACCTGCTTTATTATTTTTCTGTCCCCGGGTTAAGGACTCTTTAGAAACCTTGTTTTAGTAATGAATTTTGCAATGTTGATTTTTCTGTTTAGCCTTAAGACCATTAACTTATAAGTTACCTACCGTTTTTTTTTTTAGATTATGGAGTACTAAAATATCGAACAAAATCAGCAATAAATTCGGGTTCTCATAAAATGTACGCTAATATAATGATAGCATCTATCATTCTTAATTTAGAGTGAACAAAGTCTGTCGGCTGGTCAGGTATTATGCTCACGCTATTGTAGCGGGTAGCAAAACCTGATAAGCACAATAATATCGAAAGGTAGCATCGAGCATTCCTCATGTTCTATACTATTAAAACAGCTCTAATATAAAACACTGCGCTTACGATAATAGACGTGTATCTCATTCATCAGTTCTACAAATATGGCTTACGTAAACCAAGTACAATTTAATATAGGGCTTTTCAATACATAATTTGAGCACAGTTAGCACTACTACTTGAAAGTATATCCGTTTTGATGTAACACAATGCTCGCGCACTATATCCGTAGCTGTACACTGTCGTTATAATCAATTTTCATTATGTGGCTTGCAAATTTCATTACGTGAATTGTATAATATTGCAACAAAACGGTACTACAGTTGTCTTAGCAACTTATGCACATATCTGTGTACTTACTAAAATATAGTAAGTGTAAGAAGTCTAAGTGGTAGAGCATTGCTGTAAGTTCTTTAAAGCTATAGAAAAATGGTTCGACTTGACCAAGGTACCTTGAGTACCTGAGACAACGTTTTATCGTCTAGGAAACCGAAGTGAAGTAACTATTTTGCTGTTGCGTATAGTTCGGTGAGTGAGTTTGCTGATGACTCAAAAGCTGGTGATAGAGGATTTGCATCTGCTTACATAGCGACCACACTTCACGAGATTGAAAAGCCTATTATAGTGACAAATGCAAGTTTCTCCGAACTCCCGTTTTAGGTTTCGCCTGTGTATCCGGTTTTGAATAGATAGGCTTAATACGTCAACCGGCGAGATCTCTCGCTGATGGATAGTAATCTCTTTGGATTGGAATGCATTTAAAGTCGGGGGCGTTGCGGTCACATTGTCGTGCCAATATTTTGTATAAGGTACCAATCAAAATATTCGCTATATGTATACTATAGTTTTAGTTTGGTTGGCCAACTAGTACTAGGCCAGCGAGGTGGACTATACGGCCTAACTTTCTCAACCGTATTATCGATTGTAGAAGAGGCCTGCAATGGGACGTCATGGGCCGATATAGATACAGTAGTTAAATCAATACGAACTTGTAAATTCGAAAAATAAACAACATTGTGATCACGATTCTACGGTCCAGATATCTATATTAAACAATACCCGTACTGAGTTACCCTAAATCCAAGAAATATCTTATATTGATTTATACTTGGGCGCCATATTGACATTGCGCCTGATAAGTACTTAGTACAGTGCTCTCGAGATGAAGTAGCGCCGGAGGAAACATTCAGGTGTACTTACTTTGAATCATTCCGGAACGCAACAAACTCGCGTCTCAGTGACAAGTATTATATCGTGTTTATGGGTCGATCTCCAAAGGCATTTTTTTTCGTGTCGGGCTGAATAAGTCCCTTTTAAAATCGAAAAACCATTTCAAGATATTTTTTTATATACAGTTCGGTGCCTAATCTACATGATACAACGCTAATATTATGAATAAGTTTATTATAAATATTTAAAAAAAAATCTTAAACCCTAAAATCCTGATCGCTCTGGGTTGACCGAACTCCGGATTGAATGAAAAAAAGATTATTTAACTTTTTAATGAGAAGGTTCATATAAAACAACTTATTTAGATTACATAACAGATAGTTAATCTTCATCGTAATAAAATATTTTTAGTTATATGAACAATACTTTTGCCACAATTTGAATTTAAAATCGTGACCGGGCATTTTATCTCATCGCTCTGCGCTGAGGTAAAACATCGCGCTCATCCCTGGTTACGCGTTATAGACACTCTATTCCCCTCCCGCGGGGTAATGCCAGTAGTAGTCTAACCGCCGAGGAGGATATTTGTGAGCCACGTTCCTGTGCTCCAACATTACGAAGGTAAGTTTATGATTGCTCTGGATTTGGTTCTCGAATTTTACGATTGCTATGGCATGTTATTTAAATTAAATAATAAGCTAATGAATGTGTTTTTTTATGTGAATTAAGTGATCGTTATGATGTTTTTTATGAGACGTAATCACAACTTTCTACTGCTTTTAAATTCGGCTATATTTATGATTTTGTGACTTTTTCTGATCGCTATGGCTGTGATTGCTCTGTCCAAAAAGACCAGAGCGGTGATATTTTGCATTAATTGTACGTAATAAATCTATTTTTCAGCAAATACTAAAAACGTTTTGGCTATGAGGCGACTAAGTTGTGATTTAGACAACTGCTCACAAGAGACTGTACAATGTCCGCACGGCAAACACTTAGGCTTTTACCAACTTAATAGCGATTCGAACCAAAGTACCTCAAAGACAAACATGTCACGGGCACCAAGGAAGACAAGCCGACCTTTGCTGGTTAAGCGTTCAAAAAATTACAATCAAGAGAAGCAAATTCAGCTCCCACAAATGCTAAATAATAGACAGACTATAACTGCAAATCAAAGTCAACAATCATTACACAACTCGGACCTGCCGGACAGTTTTTGGGATGAAGTTCCATCTATTAACTATGAAAATTTAATTACTCCAAGTATTTCCGAGGTAGTTTTATCTTCGTTGCAAAACGATAACACCTTGACAAAGGTTGCTGCAGCAGAAGATTTACCCGACTCCGACTCTGATGACTTTTCAATTTTCTGAGCTTTCAATAAACCTTCTATTCTTAGTTTGTTGATCAACTAAGCCTTATAGAAATTGTATTATTTTTTGCTTGGTATTAAAATTTGTATCATTATAATTTGCAAACAATATTTCAATCTGATCTGATCATATTCTTAACTGCATTGTACTTTGTGTTGTTCTATTTAATTCTTTACTTTCCACTAAATATTTAGTTAAGGAAAATGTGATTATTACAAATCTCTTAGATAATCTTGAAAAGACTGGTATTTTATTTTATAAAATGTTTATTTTTAAGAATTTTATTTTGTTTTTTATAAACCTTAGTTTTCTTTAATTACTTTTTAAAAACTAATATTTAATACTTCAAATTAAATTTTAATGAGTCTAAGTCATTTTATAACTATAAAAGACTGTAGGTATTAAAGGTTGAATTTCAAAAGGTTTTTAATTTTGTCTCATTAACCTAGAAGTGATTTAATTAAGTCCAAATAAATGAAAGTAAGCCAAAAGTTGATATTTTAATTTTAAGTTAATTTGTTATTTTAGCAATTATGTTATATAAAATATTTCGTTTTTTTTTTATTTGTAAGACTGAATAAATAAAACGGCTAAATAAATAATATTTTATCAATATATTTATATTTTGTTTCACTGATTTCACCATTTATGATTGCTCTGGCACCAATTATGATTACTCTGGTCGCCAATTTTTTTGATCTGAAATATCTCAATAACTATATGTGTAAATTGAAGGCCAATAGTAAAAATGTGCTATTTGAATGTCATTCTTTTTAATGAAATACATAATTACCATTAAATATCAATAACTGAAAAGCACCAGAGCGATCACACGAATACGCCCGATTTGGAGATTGACCCTTATACTGGTTTTCATCAAAGCAGATACGGAACTACCTCCTCCTCCTCCATGTTTAAGGTCTTATTTTGACGTACACCATATGAAGTAGATACATTACTTTTTTAATAAAATTTTATGAAAAATATATTGACACGGCGCATGCGTCAGTTTACATCGGGTTATATATTGTTTGTGCAGGAAGGTTTCATCTGGCTTTTGTCCAAGGAAACAGCCTTGACCTATTCCGTTCAGGCTTAATTTCGGAAGCTACGGATGGAATATGTCCAGAAACAAATAAGTTAAATTGTATGTCATTCCATTTATTGACGTTTGAATAATCTCTGTGTTTAAATACTTAACTGTGCTTGACTAAACTTGGTAACTTTATTATTGCAAAGTTCGAAGTGTATGGCAAAAAGCACAAATTGTTTTTTTTATAGTTTCAAAAGATACCTTATAAGAAATAAGGCTATCTTATACATTAAAATTATGAACCTCTCATTCACAGTGAATTTCATATTTGTATTTTTTAAAATTAAATAATGATTAGGTAATTTTTTTAAAGATAGAATTTAAAGAAATAATTTTAATGAAATCATAGCTCCGGTTCATGCAATTGTTTCATTGTAAAAAAGGGGATTCTATACGCTCTACCATCTGGCGAGGTTCCAGCTGTGACACCTAGTGACCCTGTTTCCTTAGCCTATTCGACGTTCCAGACCTATTTACAATAAAGATTTAAGGCTATTGATTTGATATAATATAACAAATAAAGGTTGTATAAAAGACGTAATATGTACGTAAACAATTTAAAAACAAAATTATATACGATGCAGCTCGTTCGCATCGAAAATGAGAGCGACTCGACAAAGATCATCGTTTTCGCCAATCCGCGCCAAATTCCACCCCTGTGTTGAGCATTATTGTGTCGCTGAAATCGTAAACAAACGCAAAAATACATTTTCAACCTATATTATTGTGCGCTATTGCATATAATACAGGTGTAGGGCCATCATCTGAAGTGTTATGACTTATGAAGCTTGTTAACAATGTGAATGCGACAAGCTCATCCGGTGCCGGCGGAATCGTTGCGCCGCTTAGCTGCAAAAGCACACTTTAATGTTTGCGACACTGACCAACGGAAATGACGGTCCAGTGAACAGCCTGTGACATTATGTCGTGAACTGTTTTCTTGTTCGTTTGTCGTGTATCGTAATAGAGTGTTAGTATTTTAACTTTAATCACGAAACTGTTGCAGACCTGACAACATAAGCTTATTTAACAACGCTTTTCTTTGCGATATTTTTATAATATCATAAATTATAATGGTTATTATTAATGTATTGTGATATGAAATCAGGAATTCACGGATTGAACCTGAAACGCGACACATCTAGTTAGGTCACTATGATAAGTATTCCTTCATGATGAGAATGGTATCTAATCACTATAAGGCCTGATAAAAATATCTTGTCACCAGTTTTAGGGTCTCCGGCAATCTCACTCACTGAACAAAACGCAAAAGCGAAGCTGTTACGTTACATCGCTTTCTATACTATATATCTATATTGACATATTTTTAAAATGCATGTTTACGTAAGTATAAAATAAGGTAAAATGCTTAAAATAGCGGCCTTGTGGGTTACTAGTTTTTAGTAACACAAGACAAAGATACGTTATGTGCAAGAAAATATAATATCTTCCTTTGTTCGCCATGGAAAGTTTTAAGTTGACAGAAATTCAAATAAACATATATTTGAACTGTGTCAATAAGTGTATATAACAGACAGGAAGCATATGTAAGTTGGACTCGGGCACTGGCCCATATCGATCGGACTACGGCTGCAGAACAAAGGCCGGGCTAAGTTGGTTCGGCCCACGCTGCGCCCTAAACGTTCTCTGTGTTCTGTTTTTCCGTTGTTCGCTCCGCGGTCACGTGTGCGGCCCGCGTGGAAGCTCACACAGAACTTTGCGTGCCTTATAATCGATTATAATCAGACAACTATCAAGACGTTTCTATTCATCTTATTTATAACTTTTTGTAATAAAGTAACTGGTTCAAAATTCATTTTTGTGTTATTCTTCATGTTTCTTCTTACAGTAATGAAGATGGAAATGGTTTAAACAAGAATAAATTTTTAATATGAATTTATTAAATTGGTAAAAATTGTGTTTCATTTATTGTTATACTGCGAAAGAATGTAGAGCTTTGTTACAAAAAAAGTGATTTAATAACAAAATTTCGCAATGAAGTGTTGTAATCCAAAATAAACATATAAAAGTGTAGCAAATGATTTATTGTCCGGGATTTGTAAGTAAGATATCAAACAGGCAGAAATGTAGAGCAATATTATATATATATACATAGGTTTTATTCATTTTGTTCGAAAAAAATCGGTTTAGTATGCAGTTAGTATAATCTGCGAACATTAAGGTATTTCACTAATGTTATGAAATGTAGCACACGCACCTATGTATGTTTGTCCCTGAGTAGCTGTTTGTAAGCGATTGCGATTACTTACCGTCTAGTTTGCCGATCTAATATATTAAAAACATATTCGCGTGTTTCGCGTAATGTGACCCGTATATATGTATAATATTCCCCAATATTTGTAATAACAATAACTAATTGACAATCCTGAAATAGATATTATATGGGTTTGAAAAATATTTTTAATGATTACTTACAATAAACGTTTCGTTAATACGCATTATTACTTTATGATTCTTGGTTACACACTACTCAACACCCAATTTATTTGAGCAGTTTGTTTTTATAAAATCTTTTGTTTTGGCGTAAAGGTAATATTGTAGTTTATGAATGGATAATATGACGGCGCCTAGTTACGATATAATCCACACGCGCAAACAAAGATGGAGTGTTTGTTTAATGTTTACTCGCCAATATTAATAAACTCATTAGGCATCCATCAAGACTAGTTACGCGTGCCATCAATCTGCCTGTTTTCGTTCAATGCTGGACATAGGCTTCTTTAATATAACGCTATTCAGGCGTAAACAACACAGATTTGCCTATACTCACACAATTTTGCTAAGCGGAGCTAGGTGAGGGCAGTACCGGAGCCTTCTCATTAATAGCAATGCTACTACTAGGCACGATTATTTGTCATTCTGGTATGTTGGATCATGGATGGATCCCGCTATCCAATATAAGTTTCCTGTGAATATTGTCCTTTTACTCTCCTCCGGTTAACTCCGGGGGGTCGCGGCTAGTATGGTGATATTTTCGTAGTTAAGTCCACATCGACTCTACCTCCATAAAGTCATGCATTGTTCTATAACAACATGATACCCCACCCATATTTAGTCCATCAAAATATTCGGTACATGTATTTTTTTTTATTATTATTAATTGTTTTTACTGTTTCTGTGACGCGTTAGACGTCTCGTTGCTAAAGGCAGAAGTAGCGGAGAAATTCTTGTGCTGAAGAAAAGTCTATGCAATTTCAAAAATTTGGGAATGGACAATGTGGGATTTAAATTGTAACATCGAAAACTTTTAAGCTAATATTCTCTCCATAGCATTTCAGAGGTTAAGAATTTCGATATTGGATTTTTTTAGGTTCGACGTGCATTTTATTGCGTTTATTATATCTATTAGGTAATGATTAAGTTTAAATCTTACCAAAACCTTACCTAATGTAATGTAGTAAATTCAATGTTTATCCTTGCTTTGGATGGTATTTAATTTCAGACCAAATTTCATTTTACCTCTGCAAAATCTACCCTTTGTTTGTCTGTAAGATATTATACCCGAGCCAATGTTTGCCCGGATACGAAGTTAAAAGGCAATAAACATTCTATTTTAAGAATTTACAAGAGTGGCATAGCAGCACCACATACATATGTTCTAAAAATAACAAAGATAAAGCTATATGGAACTCTGAGTATTTACACAAAAGAGTTCTGAAACCAGCCGTAAACGTCATCTGGATACGCATTGTTATGTGTTTGTATCGCTACTCATATATTATTTTGCTTGAAATTGTTTATGTTTATGATACGCATCTCTGCATTGTAATTTCCCGATACCGAGTCGTATACAGGATGTAAACACAATTCATCGTGATCAACTATTACATGCGGAGACTCAAAGCTCGCGCGCTCAGTACTGCAACCCGCCTAGTCTCAACCCCCACAATCCCGCCATCTCTCTCCCTCACCCTCCCGCCTATACGCGTGTACACTTCCACCTTCCAGTGCAATTACGTAACAGGGTAATTCTTACTGTACCTTATTTTATAGTGAGATCTGATATGCCCTTGCACCGGTTACCATCACGCACCTTTTAGTAGTTGATTATGTGCCAAAAGGTTAATAAGGTGAACTTGTGAAAAGTATGCCGGCTTAGTTATTTCAGACACGCCTATTAATCAAACCTATAGTGTGTTTATGATGGTAGTTAATGAAAAAATATATGCCACTAAGAGTGATTACTGCCGACCTTTTCTTTATTATAGTAATTAGTTTTCTGCCTGCTCTTTTACTGCGCTCCACTCTATTAGGCTATGCGCACATGCAACAAGAAACATTGATTTTCAGATTTCAAACATAATAACCTTTGCCTGTATTAATCTTTGAACTTCATTTTCGAGCACTTCAAAACTTTAGACTTGTTCATTTAAAATTTCACATGTATATATATCATGGACCAATGATAATACAGAAAAGTTTATCTAGTTATCTTTAGTAGGAACTTCAGGATACGCGCTTTTTGAAAAAAAAAACTTTCACAAACGCGAGCTGTTTACAACAATTATCATCAAGCACCTTAGGCTTTTTTAAATAATAAAAGCAAAGTTATTTACTCCACTTTCTAATCTTAAACTCTTTGACAATTATTTTATAGCACGATAAACTGTGTCAAGAAGGCAAACATGTTGATGCTCTTGAAAGCCACGTAAAGTTCGCTACATGCATAGCGGAGCCGACGTCTTTGACATAAAAGCTTAACTCTAGATGTTGTCTTACATCGTTATTTTTATGAATAGGTACTAACTTTTCACTTAATTTATGAGATTGTCGTAATGTTTTGCAAAATTTTACTTTTTTGCAATGCTTTTTTGTTGGTACAAAATAAAACAATGAAAGAGAGGGGGAAAAAGTAGAGGTAACCAAGATCTTGGACGAGGATGATCGACTGCGCAGTCTAAGAAACTGGGTTTATACTCCGTAGTTTGCGGGCTCGAAAAATATTTGAATGGGTTAACAGGGTCTGGATGTTTGTAAAAGTACTCTATTTAGGAGTAATCCTGAACCGTTATGCTTTCTCATCGATGATGTAGCTGTACAAACAGAGCTTCTTATGGCAAATGTGATGGCAGACGGTTCAGGTCTTGTGATTTTATGTCTTATTTGGTGATCAGGGTCCATCTCACTCTTCGGTCTTAACATACTGCCACTAAGCCCATAAAGCGATAAAATGATCTGGGAATATATAGCATACCTGTTAATTTAATATTATATGGAATATTACATAACACAAAATATTTATCAATGATTTGAAGTGATGTATTTCATATTAACAACGATACGTAGTGATCCCTGATAGCGCACGTTAGAGGGGACCACCGTCCCGCTATCGGACTATTAACGATTATAATGATAACACCAAACTCAGACTACAGACAATCTAATTAGCCAACGGATTCACAAGTTTCAGGATCACTGTCCATCATCATAATTATAGATTTGATTTAGCACAATGATCGATGAATGCTTTTGGGCCTTGACGTACAAAACATTTCATTATATGCACCTGTAAATGGATCCCCACATGAGATCTAAATATTAATATCATGTAAAACAGCCAAATACTTAAACTACTGCTTATATTGTTTAATACATCATAGTGGACAATATTTAGTTTCTTGCAAAACATATAAATAATTAGATTGAAAGACATGTACAATTAAATATAAGTAATCCGTAATAGGTAGAGTTTACTTGTATTTAAAACAATCAAATACTAGAAATGGTACAGTATATTATGTTGATTATAACAGTTTCTTAGATTTACGCGAATGTTACACATTGAAATAAAACATGAATTATAATCCTAATGGGAAGTCATTTTAATAGTTTGTGTAAAAAATATTTTATGAATACAATCGTCGCTATTGAAATACAAATAAGGGATGATACCCACATTCACACGTATGAGCCTAATGTATGAATTCGTATATTATGTACATTATTTAGTAGGTAAATATAAATATGATCTACGCTTGTAATTTTGGAATTGTTATTGTTTCCGTAATTGAGACTTCACCAGAACGTAAATCATTATAATGTAACGCATTGTAGTAACTAGTAATGGTAAAGGAAACACATATTGGTTGCTTTTATTATTTTCAACACAATTCCAAAATAATCAACATTGTGCTCAATTACGATGTACTTTATTTGTTGTTGCGTTCATAACGGAATCTCTGTTTGGCTAAGGAATCTTGGAATTTAGGATTTGCAATATCTTCACTCAAATGTCGGAACGCATCGTGAGTATATGCAATAAAGTCGGAGTAAATAGTTCCGAAAATAAACATATACATTATATAAGCGGAGGAGCTCCTATTGTGATCGGCGCAGTGTGTTGTTATAAATCGATAAGATAACGTCGGCGGGAGACAGCTCGCCTGCGGCGGGACCTACTTCACCCAGTTGGCAGGCTGGTGCTGGCAGCCCACCAGCTTTGCAACTCTCGGGGACTAGCACGTCACCGCTTTCGACACACAGATAGGCACCTATTTCTGATGAACACGTCACCCAGCTCCATAACACAGTTATGCTAGGGCAGTGGCGGTTGGCTATGCGTTGTGCCGGCAAACATTAATTTGGCTCTTGATACGTTTTGTTGCGTCATTAAACTGTTAATTCTGGTACTTCGGATTAAAGCTACAACAAATTGTAACCGATCCGATCGTTTGTAGCGCGCGAGCCACCCTTTATTCGCGATTGTCGACTTTGATTGCACATTTTATTAAGACTAGAGGTGTTAGAATAGTGCGTAAATGTTATCAGCGCAAATATACGTATATTGTACAAACAAAAGCGAGTGGGAAAATATAAATGGATCGCGTTGGCAAGTTTGCAGAGCGCATTGTTAGTGGAAATAAAATGGATAACAACGTTAAACAACAAATTAGTGGGCATCTGAATTGCGGATTTCATAAAATAATCATGAATCACACTGCTCGATTCGCATCTGAGCGCATTGGATTTCTAAACTTTACACCAATATTACCTCACCAACTGGAACAACAGCGCTGCTTATGCGAATACTTTAACAACATAGAGAGTGCCACTCAAAAGTAGCTACTATTCATTAAACTTTTAAAGTGATCTTGAGCTACAGTTTTGTGGAACGGAATTCCTATTTCCAGCTGCGGTGTGTTCGAAGAAAGTCTCGCAGTGGTTTAGCGAGAAAACTTTTAGTTTTTTTTATTGACGACGACGTAATAGAGTACAATATATTTTAAAACGCCCCAGTTAAAGAGTTTTGTCATTCCAGTGATTGTGTAAAAAGACAATAGGCACTGTGGTATTAACTATTAGGTAATTCCTTTGTGTTTATCCCTTTTTTTTGCTGTATATTGTCATAAAATTTATCAAATAGTAATCGTAAATTCTCAAAAAAAAAAAATATTTGTTGTATCATTCTGAGAAGTAATTGGGAGTACACATTAAATTCATACTCTATCCAGTTTTGATACATATTTAAATGCAACGGGAAAACCAAGTTGAAGATGGTCAAAGACCCTTTATTAACTGATATTAAAATCCTTGAACATTACCTTCATAATATACGAACATATTATGTTTATAGATACTCGTATTACGACATTAAACATTGACTTAAATAAATGAACAAGTTTAAAACGTGTATTTCTCTCTGTTAAGAATGCGCATAGACTCCCCATAGTAACGTTGGTAATAAACGAGATGATATATTGTTTTAATAACTGCAGTGTTCGTTGATTTTCAGCCAGTTTTCATAATTGAAAACAAGAACTTATTACTCAATGCCCGGGAGGCTGGCGTGCTGCATGCCGTGCAATATGAACAAATATTTTAATATAAGGTTCAGGTTCAACCATTTTGCAACAAACTTTAAGCTCATATTGGAGAATATGACTAGAGCAGTGGGATTGTTGGCCGCCTGCCAGTCACTTCCGATCATACTTCTTATAGTTCTTTTGATACGTGAATGGATTTATTAGTGCTTTCCTGAATCAAATGATTTTTTTCCAATTATTTGAGCTCGTACGTAAATGTTATGGGTTATGCTTACTTACACCAAGTTATGTAATATGTTGGCGCATAAGTCATAATTAACTTAATACCGCTTTATTCGTGTATTCGCAGTAGATATCTACATATATATTGTTGATGATTCGTTTTTTATTTTGATTATCACTTTCTGTAATATTTCAACGTATTAAATCGCATATGAAATGTTACTGTAATATGGCCTCAGCATGGTGATAGGTTTATCCAATAAATTTTGGAATGGAAATTCCCCGGATACATGGGTATTCCCGTGACGCTCGCTCGTCTGTATAGGCGTTAGCGCAATAATAAATGATTAAAGAATATCACTGCATCGACTGCCTCGGTGGCGTAGTTGTACTACCGTACGACTACGAAGCTGAGGTCTCGGGTTCGAATCCGGGGTCGGGCAAAGTGATATTGAGTTTTTCTATTAATTATCAGCCCGGAGTCAGGGATTTGTGCCCGATATGGCGATAAGCTCGCCCCATATCACATCATGGGACGGAACATACAAGGCGAAATGTGGGCGTACTGGTGGCGTCTCTGCCTACCCTTTCTGGGATAAAGGCGTGAGTTTATGTATGTATGTATATATATAAAGAAAAATTACGTTCCTTTATCCGTATTTATATGATTATTTATATCCGTATTTATAATGAAAAAGCCTGATATTAAAAGGTTTAAAACTATACCAATTATTATCGATTTTATTTTTGTTTTTAAATAAAGACCGAGAACATATTCTCCTATTATATATCAACAAGAAATCCAAGTTCTAAAATAGGAGAATCTGTTCGAACAATCCCGGCAAATGTTTAACTTAGGTTATTAGAATGTCAAAAGCTTTCATTTGCTCCTGGGAAATAGGTATAATAGGGCGTATTTAAACAAAATATCAAAAGTTCACGGTCTAGTGATAATAAGCATTCGGAAAAATAATTATACGGCTACCATTAATGTGTATCAATTTGAGACAACAGTGTCAAACATGTGCCTACGCTATAATGTGGACGAACGTTAGATATAATCGAACACACGCCGTGGTTTGGACAAAGAGTAGTAATTTATGTAAGTGTATTGTGAATGTTTCCTTCCAATCTGATTGATATTACAAATATTAGCCAACATCAAGTAACAGTAAACATAAACATTTGTGATTGTAATGAGCGTTGGCTCATTCGTGCGGAATACAAGATAATTGCGAGTCTGTGCTCTAGTCTGTAACAGTATACGACTGTGTGTTGCTCGTTTCACGTGTGTGTCGACTATCCGTGTTTTGGTTTAGTCGATAAATTCTATTTAACGACTTTCCTTGCGTACATTTATGAAATGATTAAATCACGTAGGTGCTTCAGTTCCCGTATCGAATATTTATGAGGTTTCAAGTAAATTACGTTTTAAACTATCTTATATTTATAGTGTGTATGACATTATTGGTTAGTTTACCGACTGCATAAAATTTTGCTATGGAACTATTACACATTTTTATAAACATATTGAATAAGTTATTTTTAGATTTATACTGTGTTTTTATAAACGGTTGAATTCAAACGGGAGCTCGGCGCGCTGCTGTCAATGGCGGACCAGGTCCCTAGTACTAAAACCCTACGCCGGCATATCGACAAAAACGCCCCGATGGTCGTCTTCACGCATATGAGGGTAACTGCAGTCCCTGCTAATGAGACACCCCATGCGGTTCAGAGCGTTCTCGATCCTTTTAGTATGAGGGAGTACTGTACGCGCCCCGGTGGCCTTGTTCAGGCGCTATTCTTGGTATCCGGGCGCTCCCCATGGGCACCAAGTGATCCCAAAGGCCACGTTTAGTCGCCTTTTACGACAGGCAGGGGATACCGTAGTGGAATTCTAAACGCCTTAGACGTTTACCTGATGTTTAAACATGACGAAATTTTTATCGGGGAATATAGCAGATATGAGGAACTTTTGTAAAGCAGCGGGTTGAACTTTTGGATATGAACAAAGTTTCAAGCCATTATTAATATCTAGGTGATTGTAAAATAAGCAGAATGTCTCTTCTCCTTTTTTGTTACGGGATCCAATAATTCGTTTTCCGCTCGCAATATCAAAATTAAACACGGGTCACATAAAATACAGGACCATAATATGTGGCCTATACAATAAAATAAATTTAGTTCGTCGGGTGTTTACAAAATATTTGGCACCTAGTGTTCTTCATAAAAATAAATAGTTTTCCCCTTTATTTTAATTAACACGAGGAGTAGAAGTAGATTCAACAAGTTAAGCAGTAAAATGTAATGAAGTGCAATGTCGAAACAAACGTTTGACATACTTTCCTTTTGTGGACACGGAGTGAGTGTTACGTCAGAAAACTTTCTTACATACTTTTCAGCATTCCATGAAAAATACTTTTAAATATTATTTTTATAATTTCGAATGACCAGTTATAAATATATAGGACTATTCTATTCTTATGGACTATCAGACACAATAATAAAAAATAACTTGAAACAGATGTGGAATATTCGCTATTTACCG
This sequence comes from Deilephila elpenor, assembly GCA_949752805.1. Taxonomy (NCBI): domain Eukaryota; kingdom Metazoa; phylum Arthropoda; class Insecta; order Lepidoptera; family Sphingidae; genus Deilephila; species Deilephila elpenor. The sequence goes on along the minus strand of OX457107.1, from coordinate 5,895,958 downwards.
AGTAATTAATGTTTCCAGAAGTTACGTACTGAACGTGAACCGGCCCATATGCATCCCACTGCAGGGTACGGGCCTCCTCTATAATCGAGAATACGATTGCGAGGGCTTAGGCCATATAGTCCTTCATGCTGGCCTAGTGCGGATTGACGGACTTTAGATTCCACAGATTTTTCTAAATCGCTACGATATGCAGGTTTCATTACGATGTTTTCCTTCACCGTTATAGTGCGTGGTGATCGACTGTCAATACACACATGATTTCGGTAAGTCAGAGGTGTGTCCTGGGATTTGAACCCGCGACCACCGTAAACATGTGGCCAGCTAGCATCCAGGAGTTACGTGTAGACTTTGATTTAAAGTCCATATAGTTGGAAAAATTTAATTCGTCATTGGTGATAAAATTATGTGGGATAAGTCGTTGGCATCCACAGTAGGGTTTTATTTGTTCGAGAACAGATTTAACCATAACATTTTCATGAGAGTCGGGGACACTCATAACTCGTCAAACACTATGACACTTAATTAAGGACCGATTGTGTTAGTAGGACGCGCCAGCTCACCTATAAATATGGATTAACAGCTTTTGCTTATGATTGCGCAGAGCAATGAAATTTTACTCGTGAAAAATTATATGCTTTTAGATATGCCTATTGTTTGTTGATAACAAAACATAATAAATGTAAAATATTTTAAACGTTATGGCTTATTTACACTGTACACATCATATGCTGTCTGAGTACATAGCTTGCAAGTATAGCCAATAGCCATAAATATAAAGTATGGGTGTTCGACTTCAGCGTTCAGCGATCTGTACTGCAGATTATTATCGTTAATTTCAGACAACTTTTTACGCATTATTAAGTAAACTTAATTCTGTAAATATTATTATTATAAACATGTTTCAACTATAAAATACCGTTATCTAATTATTATTCCACAACTTATTTCTGCGTAAAATAATATGAAACAAATCTAGTGTTGTTATCAGCATCCGTAGGTTTTAATCATTGTTTTCAATCTACCCTTTTGATTGATGTTAAAGCACCCTATCTCAATAGATTGATATGACAGTTGAGAAGTGGGATCCAGGTTAACAAGGTATGTTTATAAATACACTACATTTTTTTATATATAGATGATGTATTTGTGTAACAAATATAGCGGCAAGCTCAGTGGTTGCTCTTGTACAATAAATCATTTTTGGACTATCAAAGCGTCTTATTTTTAGGTGCGCACGTAAAAAAGCAATTATTTTGTTAAATATAATTTATAGCTCAGAGGAAAAAAATGCTTCTTATTAACGAAACTATGAATAGTAAGAAGGACATAAGTCTCTTTGCAAGTATTCTTTTCGTTAAACTTGGCGAATGATTATTTATAGTGTATCGTAGATGTCAGTAGTTCCGGATGACGGCCCCAGGCGGGCGATGGCCGACGTAGCTATTAGCGGTGCCATTCGGGTGCCATATTTATCAATAGGGATCAGCTTAAATTTAGAAGACATTCACACTGACCATCGCTAACACGTTATAAATATGTACAGCTGTCAAGGCTAGATCTATTAGTGTCAGATGAACGGAGTTAATTTTGAACAAGTGAACGGAAGGCAAATGTTAGTTAATATTCCCCGAAAATATGTTATTCCGCCGTCGCACGCGCTCGGAAGCCGATTTGTTTACATGTTTACAAATTGGAGGCGATCGATCTTCTTTGATCTTGTAATGGTATGGGTGCACACTGCACTTAACGGGTGCTTGTTCGGTCGACACAATTATATAAACATACATATACTATATGATTTGCATATTTTATTTTAATATAATATGATGAAAGGCAATACAGTTAAGTGTGAGCTAAAGTTTACTTAACATTGGACCGTATTGACACACCAAGGTTCGGAAGTTTGAGCTTTTAGCACATAACTAACATATTTAAGTTGTTGTGAATTTTAATGTTTACTGGTAAATGAATACATAATGAGAAGACCTATAAACCTTAGATACATTCACAAGAATTTCAAAGTAATATGAGGTTTAAGACTCATACCAGCCCTGTCTAGACTCTTTTCAATCCTAGAGCAGCCCCATGCTTCAGCAATGGGATTTATACGTGCTAATATATTATTATTCGGGTAATAAGATGCTTGTACATCATATTGCTTATACCGGGTATATCAAGACTGCGACCGAAACAAAGTCAGGTGGTAGTTTTAGTCATTACAAACACGATGCAAATAAAAATTTCGCCAAAACAGTGACAGATATTTATTTAGTTTTTTTTTAAATCATGGTGTTGGATGGTACCTAAAAACCTAGTTTATGAAAAAAAAGTAATTTAAACCCTTACGTGCCATTGTGTGTTTCGAAATAAAACGGTGTACGTCATAATTTTAGAAAAACTATGTATTTATCACTCAAATACGACTATAAGTAAAAAATTACAAAATAAAATACGAATTCTTTGTAAAAAATTTATTTGCCTTGTGTTTGATATCACTAATACTAACACCTGGCTTCGTTTTCGGTCGTGGTCTTGATATACCCTGTAAATTGTCTCTTAAAATTATATTAAAACATTAGCGTAAGTGAGTCTACGACTTTAGCTAGTAAAATATTGCAATCAAATAACATTTCCTTTGCGTATTTTGTCGAGGTGATTTAATTTATTTTGACAAGCCGTGGTTTGTAAAAGTTTATTTACTCACAATAAATCAGCGTAACATACGTCGGAACTATCCGGATGCGTGCGTATGTAAATAAATAATGTGTATCTGTCATCATTCAGACATAAATTACTACGTTACGTCATCGGTGGACGGTGACAGCTAATGAAAGTGAAACGCAAAAATATCATCAATGGTCGCGGCTACGGACCTGTGCTTATAAATGGCTCGTTCACACCCCATTACGACTATAAGCAGGTGTTACAGTCACTTGTACAAAATTAGGTCACGATTCTCATTAATCAGTCGTGCGAGTGATTACAGGAATTCTCTTAAATCGCATTGCTAAATTAACATTGAGGTGCCACCTGGTATTTAATGAGATCTATTCATCAGTTTAATAGCTGCAATATGAAAGTCGGTCCCAGAATGAAATATTTTGTTAATTTACATGAAGATCCGTTTTCATATGAATAGGTAGTACTTATGAGAGTTGATAACGTAGCATTCAGATATCAGTATAAACATATTTAAAACCAATGGAATAATTTGCGGATGTTTACTTTATGAATTCGGCGGTCGTTAATACAAAGAAAAACTAATTGAACACACTTATTTAGAACATATGTTTTATAAGCCAACACTATTTTCATTGCCTTAGGTCACTAGGTAGGTTAATAACATTAAGATGACTATTATTACAACTTTAATACGTCGAACTAAAATCTTCCATCATTTATTTGAATTAGGAGATACGTGATCGCTAATTGACCGCACGATTAAGTTCCTTAGCTACAATGCAGCTTCATTTCCTGTTGGAAGCGCTCTGAAGATCGTTTTGTTTGTAAACTCATTAGGGACTCCGAACTCAGTGCGGAGTGCATTGTACTCGATTCGGTAAAGGATTCATTGTCGTGTAACAATGAGCATGCACGGTATGTACGGCTTCTTGCCAATATGTCGTAAATTGGTAGGATGGCCCATAAACTTGGTCATTATTGACAGCCATTAAATTGGCGAATTTATGAGTTTCGTGTGGTGACGGCAGCCTGCGGCCCGTGTTGCAGCGGGCCCTTAACAAATTAGCGCTCCACATATTTATGTGAACAAATAGGTACATTGTGTTACATATTGTATTCCTAATTTGTTACTAATATGGTTTCATAGTCATACTAAACTGTTTTGGAGTATTATCGCCGGGTTGGAAATCATATTTGATATTTTTAGTAAAATGAAACTTGAGCTAACTTCCATACTTTGTCTAAGCCGTCTTGGAGTTTTTTCAATACTTTAGCAGCTATATTACTGATTCCGCTATATTATAATAGCAGTAGTCATTTTATAGATATAATTATACTGGGAAGATTAAAAAAAAGATGAAGTTATGTACTCATCGGTTATTTAAGGAGTAGGTATTAACAAGGTTTTAATTATTGTATTTCGGATCGGGCAAAGACTTTATAAGTATCTTTGTTGATAGTGTAGGTACGCAACACGAGAGTTGAAAACGAGGTATTTTTTTAAAAAAGACTACGTTAATTTGCTATAATTATAGTTAGAGACTACCACCGATATACAACCAATATCATTTCTAGAACGTCCATAACTTTCTAAGATAATAAGGGAAACGCAGTATTAAACTCATTGCTGAAATAGTTAATTATTCTGATATTTTAATGATGCTCACTGTATGTTGTCTCAGCAATTCGACAGGAAACGTTGCGGTCGGGTCGAATGTGGTTTATGATAAAGAAATGTGTTTTATGTACGACCGGAAGGCGTAAAATGTTTTTATAGTGCCGTTAACGTACCTATACATAGTACTGAATTTATTGAAAAACCGTACCCCAAAACCACTATTTGGTACTTTGCGAGACGGATACACAGGCAGTAACTCATGTGATGTAAAACAGGGTTGTTTTTAGTAAGTACTAAAAACAACCCTGTATCGTTGTAGTGCATATGTTGAACAATCGATGCCGCTTTCAATAATGTTTCGTTGTTTTTGTAGGTATGTACATATTTTATTAAGTGATACTTGCGATATTTGTTGAACAAGTTCCTTTGGTTAAAATTTCAACACAGCAGTAGCAGTTATTAGAATACTCAGAAATACAATAAATACGATTTAAGACTTGTCTGAATAAGCTGCATGATTAAAGATTTTAATTCAATTTGATTTCTCATTTCCCAACCAGATAGATTCTCTTTCGCTGAAGTGCGGCGATAGTTGGTGTAAATAAAAGTAGTTTTGTTTATTTAGTTCATTGTCTTATATTAGTTTTTATTACTATTGCGATACTTAAATGAAATCCAAGTAATTTTTTAAAGAATTTATTAGACTCTACATTGCTCTTGTATATATTTCGTAAGATTCTGCACCATCTGATGTTTTCAACAATGATAATGAATAACTAATGTGCAATGTGCGTACAAAGGAAGTCTAAAAACATCTGTTCAAATCCCCACGTCAGGGATTTTATTATTTCTTATTAGCTATAACGTGCTAGTTTCTGAAATGAGTTCCAATGTAAGCTTGTCGATCGATGTGCCAGAGTCGTGGTCGCATCAAACAGCTGCTTGGGTGAAAATATCTCCACTCGGCTTATATTCGTAATAGCTACGTGTACGTGCTATATACTTGTATGTTGCGCGCGGTTTAATGTCGATACCACTCGGACGAACAGATAGGTCAATGTCTCGAACTAGATCGTATGCGGCCGGATTCACAATCGCGGCTTGCCGAAAAACACTTCGCGAAACTTATTATTCACTTATTGTTTCGAGAAATATCAAATATTGTTTTGTCATTATTTTGCCTTGACTGCGTATAATATTTAGTATGTTTTCTATAATAGGTACAACATATTCGATAATTGTAATAAGTACATTATTGACTAGATAATGGTGTAAAAAAATCGTAAATGGCGTATATCCTTTATGACGTACCTTCAGAGAGGCTTATGTCCAGCAATAGACTGCAACGGGTTGATGATGACGATCATGATTTATTTAGTATTCCGGTAATGAATCTTGAACTGGCTTGGCAAAAGGAAGAAGTCTCTCTTAGAGATAGGCGATGTCTTCTCATTGGCAGTAAATTCTTTGGGTTTTTAATATTAAACGCCATAGAGAATATTTTTTAAGTGTGGAACTTACACTTGTGTCCATTTCTCTAATCAATGTAGTAGAATAATTGTTTATTGTAAGAGTAATTTTATACCGCGTCCATAATTGTGGATGTAGAGCATAGAAGAATAAAATGATATATACCTGTATTGATGAATAGAAATCATCCAAATTTAAATAAGTTAAGATGCGTAGGTGCAGTGTAAAAATATATTAGTAACGTGCCATTACTATGCACTCATACATTCATATTTTACGTAGACGTGTATGTATAGAAAGAATATAAACTTCAGAGTGATGGTTGTGTAATCAATTTCATAGATAATATATATATATATATATATACATATAATGTATAAAATAAATGTATAATTTTTCTTTTAATAAGTAAAAAATGTGTCACATCTTTACTAGTCGAGAAAATAATAATAAAATGCTAATTGGACGCGTGTTTTGATTACAGAGCGCGCTCTGGAACGAGTGTGCGGCTAGAATAAAGAGTAGCGATAAAGGAAAACTGTTTCCCTTATGTTTTTCTACATATATGTACCCATCACCTCAATTTGGAGCGCACTTTAGTTAGTAGGGCAAGCTATGTGCGAATATTGGGCACTACTCAGATACTTGACTCTTTTGCCTTCCAAATCTTTCATTCACAATGTGTTTACAGATAAAATGGATTATTGCAACAAATACTGCTATTACGTTTGACGGATATTCAAATGTTCATTTAACAATGATTAAAAAGTTGTGCTGAGACAATATTAAATATTACGCTGTCCTGTTATAGAAATATTTACACAGTGTTTAATATGACTATAACTGTGATTTAAAATTTAAAAAAATAAAATAAGTTTTCGTTAATTGTGATAAAATTAAGAAAATAATCCTCTCCAGAATCGGAATGCCAAGGTGCAATCATTGCATTGAGTTTGGCCAGTTTGCGTTGAGTAGAAAGTATTGTAGAGCGAATAAAGTAGAGTTACCATAATTTAGTTCTGAATGTGTGATTATATTTGCTGACATTTACGTTTTACATATAATAATAAAATGCGTGTTAACAATAAAATGAATGGTAGAATTATCGTAAAGCAGCGCTCATTACGAACACGCGAGAATTTTTCATTAGATCGTAGATACTCGTTATAAATCGACGAGTACCTATTTTAAAGTCTTATACAAACACTTTTGTGAAACACAAATGGGTTTAATTATTTATTTAGGCAAAAAAGCTCTCCTTAAAAAATATCTCATCATTTTCGACTTGTGTTTTACTATTTATAAAACATTTATTTCCATGCAAAATATTTATTTTGGGTGCTTCGCGAGATCCAGATGTCTAATGGTTTAGATACCAATCATGATTATAGAACACGAGCAATAGATAACAGATACACGCTTGGCTTTGTAGCAGAAATGCACTGATTATGTACTTGTAGTTTAGTTAGTAATTACTTAATATACGTTGTTCATATATGAATCATATCAAAATTATTCGATTAAATGCACCCAATTATCTGAATTTTACAAATTTGTTGAGGTATCTCTATTTGTATATACATAGTGTGGAAAATAGCTCAATTGACTGGATCTTGCATTGCTGTTTATCGCATCCCAATGCGAAAACAATCGGGAAGTGTTGTGCGGATGCGCCCCGGTTCCGATTCTGCGTTCGTTATGTATGACGGAATAGTTAATATTAAACGTATGCGTATGATATGCGGCAGCCCTGTATCAAGGCGACGACCAAAATACGCGTTATGAGCTACGTCGACGGCGCCACACCGAGCCCGCTGCTCCACGCGCACACACGCCACGTGTGCCTCCCGCACCGGCACCCGCCGCGGCTGCCGAGCCACCGAGTCGATGGCCTTTACTTGCTCTACGTTAACGTCTATCTTGTATGACAATAACCTTTACCTTTGAAAAGGTGCGGTTCCTTTGAACCGCCAGCTTTGCTTTAAAGCAAAGGCTCTACCACCTCCAGATAAGACAAAGCACGGCTCTACAATTCTTTACTAGGGACATTTCTATAGAAAAAACGATTTTCTTGTTTAATTTATATGACAATATTAATCTTTAGATTTTGATGTGAAACTTAATCGAACAAGTAACATTTTATTATAGCTTAATGTAATGTTTCCAATATCCACCAGTATGTATATATACGTAGAGAGATAGAGAGAGAGGGTGACCTTTGACTCCGTTCGTGTACAATTTAGTTTAAACTTACTTCGGCACTTCGTTTTAAAGGTCGCCACTCACCGCCCGCGCCGCCGCCGTCGCCCCCCGTACTTTAATAGGATGTAATTAAAATTTTCCACAAACAAACCTTATAACCTATTCCAACTTTTGGAGTCCCTCTCTTTATATTAATTTAAAAAGCGTTTACCTGTATATTTTTATATTTGAATATATTTACATAAATAACAATTTCAAAAGTGGTAGAGCTCACTTTAATTACCTTGCGCTACTGTAGGAATGGGTCAGATCAACCAGTTTAGTATAGTAACGACGGTCACAAACAAAATCGAAATGTAGTCATAGCTCTCATGTAGCATTTTATTAGGCGAGTGTGATCCCCACAGGACTGATATCTCCTGTTTCCATACTTTGTCGTTACGATTCTCCTTACATTTAGAGCTTTTGGCAACGCTAGATGTCGGACGAAGAGTTGTAAATGTCTATGAGCAGCCGTGATCAATTATTATAAAATGAGCCAATACTTCGCTTGCGTAACCAAAAGTATTACAAAATGGACATTTCTTAAACAACGAGTTTCAATGTATTTTTTTCTCTCTTTATCAAATATTATACAATAAATGGAACGGTCCTTAAATTATAAATATATGGAAGTACCAGTATATGCGTTAATGTGATATGGACTTTACAATACACATACTAATCAAACAATACCAACACTCGATAGAACCTCTTGATAGTAAAGCATACTCGTATAATATAAGTTAAAAGTGGAAATGATGCGATAGGCGGCACTAATTGACAGAGTCATTATCGCTCTGCACTCAACACTACAGAATACACATGGACGAGTAATGTTCGAAATGTGACACAGTTTTATGAAATACGATTTCCACGGGGAATTTTCATTCCACTATATGCTTCGACGCCTAGTCCTAACTTCGCAACTCTTGCCACAAATTTACCTGTTGCATTCCAGACTTTTTGTTTGAATTTCATCTGAGATACACGTCGGCTTGGCATGCTGGCTTTCACACAACAGAAACACCCAGTTCTTAAGTTTTATACGGAATTTAGATCAAATTTAGATACACCATATTTCCCACGCATAGAAAACGAAAACGATTGATTTCAAAATTAAATACTGTAATTCTTATTACGAAACGCGTAAAAATCCTATCTCCATTGTTTTTATCTTATTTTCTAATAAAAACAAACAATGGATTCATCCTGTCACAGTATTGTCCAAATAAACACACAAAGTCATCATTGCAAAACCGTTTTTGCGTCTTGCCAACAAAAATATTTTTTAGAATTGGGTCACTTTAATACGAGTAGGTACTAAGCGTGCGATTTGTGAAAATGTGTTACATCGTAAAACGTTACGAGATTTAGTATCTTAGGCTATTTGATTTCACAATAGCAAATGCCGTGACGAATACTAGTTATATTTATAATAAAATGTTCCGCAAAAAGTGCCTCCGTGACGTATTTGTTTGTGGTGAATAATTAAACTGAATTAAAATATTAATAAGGTTTCCGTTATCTCGCTCCGCCCTCCTTCTTCATGAAAGTTTTGTTGTGTAAGCACAAAATACAGGCCGTCGGAGAGCCATTATGCTTCGTCACACTGACTTACGCACACTTAAGTCACAATATTCAGAAAATTTTGCTACGGGCGAATGAAGCACAGACTTTCATCTGAAAAAAAATGACACATTTTCTTTTATAATTAAATCACTACCATATGCTTTCCGTGAGCATTAGTGAGCTATAAACATATTGAATATTTTTTTCTTTATACATTTATATGTAGGTGTTTTTTTTTATATATTTATATGGTACCGCCCGGGATTAGCCTGCCCATTCATACAGAGTTATGACTGACAACGGCGTGGCTGTACCACTTTTGTAAATGGTATTACGGGTTCAGCCCGTGTTTCTTTTGGGTCAGGACTATGTATGTGACTGTTGGGTGTATTTTTTATTTATCATCAAATGTAGTGTCTTCACAATGTCGTACTAGTACACGCAAACGAAACAACGATCTCTTGAAATTTATAAAATAGCTACGGTTTTGATTAGTACGTTTGAAGTGTTTACATAATATTACAGGAAACAGCAAAATGAAAAAGTAATAAAAGTAATCAGCTTAATATCGTTTACTTAAAAGGTATGACGCACCAACGCACTTAAATCATATCATTAATGCATCCAATTGTTGATTACCCACCCCACATAATGTGATATTATCTACCGACCCCAGCAACAATAAAACAGGCAAAAACAACACTACGTCCATTAGTACGCCATGAGTAACACGATACCGAAAGGTTCATGTCATTGAGATAAATATTTTCCAAAATAAAAATACATAATTGCTTTTAGCATTATTTCATGATTATTCAGTTGCGTTAATATTTAGTACTAATTGTTTACATTTTTGGTTGAAAGATGCATTTCCTCCTTAAGTGACAGTAAAACCTATAAATAAATGATGAAACAGGAACACAAGACTGCACGGTCCACATTCCAACGCCCAGGATAAATATGAATCACTGGCAACGAATGTTTACTCTCGTGATTCATATGATTATTAAAAAAAAAAATTTTATAATAAATGACTAAAAAGTTAGTCAATGTAATATGAGTTTGATTTATATGTGTGTCGATGTTATGATAGATTCGATCGCGCTTGTCAGCAGAACAGATGGTTTCTGGAGTGTTGACTGTAGTTTGAAGGGAACGAGAAACGAGAGAGTACGGGAAGATCTCGCAAGTCGTGCCAAAAACACTCCTCGAGCTAAATGCGGACGGACACGTCATGCGCAACTCTGGTGAACTGTCGCGTGTCGCTCTGTTTCTCACTGTTAATTTCTTAATTACTAGTGTATTTATCTTGACTGTGAGATGCCTATCACTTCGTTTGCAGAATTTGGAGAATAAAACTAATATTAATTTTTTAAATAAAATATACGTAACTACTTATAAGTATAGATATAAAAATACTCAGATATCGGGACGCTTCTGCGGTAGAAGTGGTTGTTATGCTGTGAAGTGTCTAGACGTTTATTTTTTCTTAGGCTTAATGTGATGTTTGGTTACGAGGAACAATAAATTTTGTTTTGTGTAATAAAAGTGTAATTGTGTATCGCGACTTTGCTTATTGTTCGTGGGTGATATTTTTTCAAGATAAGAATCCTTCGCGTTTTGTCCCACAAGTGTAACAATGTTTTGTATTCGAATTTCACCCCTGCGACCTTCCACTACGAGGTCAATTTGGAACAAATATAATGTTCGTGATTTTGTTTAATTTGTTTTATATAAATTGTTGTTCATAACAAACTTGAAATAAACCTCGTGTAATCTAATCCATTTAAATCACAAACCCATTTTGTTACTAATACTGAATATTTTCGTATAAATTACCATTACGTTGTGCGTATTCACGAAAGTTTGGAAAACAAAACACGAATGCAAATAATATAAAAATGAGAAGCCATTGTCACGCTCAATACCAGAAAAATCTTTTGTGTATAATAAAGATTTGTATAGTACAAAGTGTCATTGTGCTGTGGAAGTTTACAGTCATAATAACATTTAAAATTTGAAAGTTTTTCATAGTGCACTTTTCCATTTAAAATATAGTCCACGATTCCAGCAAGTGGTCAACGGCCCGAGCGCATCAGGTGCTCGCTGCATTTTATATTTGTACTGGTATTGATTTTCGTTGCGGGACAGCTTGAACCATTTACATTATAATTTATTCAGAGTTAATGGCGCCACGGCGGTACAGATAAACGTACCAGTAATTGTGTTCATTGCCCTATAACACGGCCCTTATGTTTCGGCTTTGTTTAATGTTGTAGAAAATTTGTAGCAATGGTTTTATACTGAAGTATAAATGCAAAATGATTGCAATGAATTCGAACAAGATTATTACTTTACTTAACTAATGTGTCTGTTTATTGTGTTTGTATTATGTTCTGGCTGCTGGGCGTAGATAGCAGACATAATTGATTTATCCCACGCAATGTGTTATTATTTTTTCCGAATAGTGAATATGTTAAAACAATCGCATGTTTGACGAAACGATAGGTAATATAGTAATGAATTTACATGATATTGTGCATATTCTGGATATGCTTTTCTAACTGTTAGGTATATCACATACATTTCATTTCATTTCATTACATGGATTGAAACAATAGGGCATTTGACTATGTTCGTTTTTTTTTATTATTTTGCGTACACACACAAATATCATTAAAATAAAACATTTCTGTCATATCAGTATTGAAGTAGCTTGTAACATGAGGCAAATATCAGTATTTTTTTAAATAAGAGTGGGAGCGTAGTGGGGATATTATACTGGCTCTTTCACACGCGCACACTGTAATGGGATAATACTGTAATATTAGGAATATTGACGTCACTAGTTATGTTTTGCATCTCTTTTCTTTTACTCCCACTAATAGATTAAAAACGTTTATAACTTTTTTATTCCGTATGGATTAACAAAACTCTTTATTAACTAGAATTTGGACATGGATACCTTTTGATAAATACAATAAAAAATATGTAATCAAATACCCTATTGTAAATCGCTAAATTAATATAGCAATAATCATAATTATAACTGTAGCCGTGTGGCTACACGGCCACAGTTTGGGTAATTGAGTCTACCATTAATACCGTTTCAAAAGACGACTCTAACTTTTAAGTTATACAGGGTATATCAAGACCGCGACCGAAAACGAAGACAGTTTTAGCGGCTACAGACACAATGCAACTAAAAATTTTGCAAAATAAGCGACGGATTTTTTTTTACAATTTTTTAAAAATCATCGTTTTTGAGGGGTAAATACCTAGTTTTTGCAAAAATAGTAATTTAAACCCTTACGTACCATTGTGTGTTTAAAAATTAACCGATGTACGTCATTATTTTAGAAAAACTATGTTTAATCACTCAAATACGACGATATGTAAAAAATAACAAAAAAAAATTGACGATTTTTTTTGTAAAATTTTTACTTGCATTGTGTTTGATATCACTAATACTACCTCCTGGTTTCGTTTTCGGTCGCGGTCTTGATATACCCTGTATAACTACGAAATGACGATTTCTTTAAATCTTTCGTCTAAACTTGATCTCTTTGCTGAATGAAATTTCAAATACCCATTCTTAGGGCTTAACTGTATTATATAAGGACGTAGGTATGTACAATTTCCTGCTTCTAAAATGTAGACTTATATGTTTGGGATGTAAGATATTCGTCGCTCCGTTTAAAGAGATAGATAACGTCTAAAATGTGCTTTAATTTGTGTCGATTTTTTCCTTCTTGTGCAACATTGCTTTTATTGGAAACGAAGATGTCTTTCTTTACAAAGTTCGCAGTCTCGTCAAAGTAAAGACCCAGCAAGATAATATATAAGCGCCATCAAAAGAGGGTAACAGGTGTCTGTCAAATTCTCTTACGCTTCATATTGCAGTTGCGAAGTTCAAAGCACGCAGATAATGTCTTTAGTTTATATTTGTATAAATTATCGAATTAGATATGTGTATTGCCCGAACGTAACACTTTACGCAAGTCGCGGCTCCTGTTATGGTATTTTGCTAGAATTTATTGACTTGTTGGCTGTATGCGATTGTATATTATCCTGAAATTGCACGCGTAATATCTATAGGATTAATTTAATTAAAGACGCACGCCAGACGTACCTAATTCACACAAAGCATTCCGTATGCAGCCCACACTAGTGAGCCCTTCATATCCCGCCGCACCCTGAGCCAAACGTATTAATTATAGTGAGGGTGAAAGTATGAGCGAGCGACATTACGAGCGTGAAACACAAGCGCCAATCAATTGGCGTGCGCAAGCCATCTATTATATCTTAATTATTTTATTGAGGAATTCGATAAGCGCACTTTATACCCATTTTGCGTAATCGTTTTCCTCTTTCTCCTGTTTCACTATTACCATAACCGTTCAATTAATTGATAAATTTCTAATTTCCTATAAGAATTCTAAGGGTTTACGACAATTGAGCTTGCGGCCCATGTAGTCCATTCTACACACTTGACATAGTCTCCATAACGATCGCTGCACTCGGTTAAGTCTTGGATTGAAATTTAGATATTTTATAAGAGTCTGAACCATGTTAAGATGGTAAGTTTATTGCCAAATGGCATCACTAAAAATAGGGTAATTTGAAATTTTATGAGACTTAAAACTCAGTGGCTAGACTTTTCCACAGTAAAAAAGATATATTGTTGTGCTATATCAGTACGAGCGCTCAGCGCAGTGAATTATATTCGATACATGCTTCCACAATCCACAAAATAGGGTAACGCGAAGCCATGCGACTCGATGTATGCAAACTAATTACGCATTTAGGTATCAACAAAGGCCGGCATAAAGAGTTTATAACAAAGTGGTTTATTCATGCACACGTGCTGTATATTCAATTATTGGCAGCCTGGCGTAGCAGTTGCGGCGCAAGCTACATTAGCCTGAATGAAGAGCGGTCGCGCTCACAAAAGGTCAGAGGTTAGTAAGCGGTGGATCGTAGCAGCTTGCTACGACACGGTTACGCTTCAAAAGTCATCCATGTATACCGTTTGGTGCTTTTGCTACGCTTTGCCTTTCGGTATATCGACTGTGAAATATTGTCTTTAAAAGTATTACACAACAATAAGTAGGTACGTACTACTTAAAAGAATGAAATGTGAATTATATTGGTTATGATTGTGTACGCCGCAGTCTTATATTATTAGAATTGAAATGAAATAATTAAATAATTTTCCTTCTACTCTTGTTAATAGTTATATCCACGTTCCAACAAGCTAACACGTTAAATGAAGTTTTCTTTGATCGAAATTCGATTGCGGAGTATTAGGGTCACGAAAAATTTTGCGATCGTAAAGACTCTTCGAACCCAGATGTGAAAGTCGATAATGACGCGGTGACATGTTTCGAATCTCCTATTCGATCCGATATTTTCTCTTCGCTCATATTTTTATAGTAATAAAGAAAAGTACGATTATATTCCTGCTGTTATTTGAACTGTTCATTATACATAATCCGCTACAATCATGATTAGATAATTGTTGAGTAAAACAGTATTGTTGAAAATATAGAGTAATTTTGTGTGTATGATACAGGTTTTTATAGATATATTTTTTATACATAACATGCTTATTGTTGCCCAGAGCTTATTTCACGAAAAACTCGAAAGTAAACATTCATGTTTACTCTCTTGGAATTTGGTAATATTCTTTGTGAATATCTAGACGTTGCATTATTAGGAAAGTACCAGCCAGATTTCTCACGTACTATACTTTAGAGTGTGATTGTTAATAGTAAATGATATCGTGCTTTTTCCAATATTCGTTCGTACCTACATGTTGGTGTTTTCCTTTCTATGTACATTATTTATCATTAAATGTGATATATTAGACATGCGTAATCTTCAATAAACTACCAAGCGATTATTATTTATGAAATACACGACAATCTTTGGATTTTTTTTTTTCAATAACTTTCTTGAAAATGTAGGTGTAATTCACTCTTTTGCGTCACATAACGATTGGAGATCGCCGAAACTAAGCCTTTATACATATTTGTTTTCCTGCATTCATGTATAAAATGTTATATTTAAAAAAACAGAAGAAACATATAGTATGTTTGACTTATACAACGTTTAAATTGTTTGCTAAAGTGTAAAAACTATTTTTATTTGTATACGGTGAAGAAAGACAAGGCGATGAAAAACTTATTGAAGTAGCTTCGGCTTATTTACTGTCGGCGGCGCCTCGGCTGTCCCGTTTACAACTTGAGATCAATACGGACCTCGTCTACACCCTTGGCCGAGCCTACTTTATACTTCCATCTCATTCACTCATCACTAAAAATACGAATACTTTCAAGATATTTATCACTCGGCAGGTACATTATACAATTTCCCCAGTGAATAACAATAAAGGCATAATTTGTAGGTTCGTCGGATTGGTGGAACGGCCGGGAGGCACTAGCGGCCAGACAGTGTGGCGCCCCCGACTATAACCGGCTTCAGATTTACAGACGCCACGTTCTATTTATCAAGCATATAGGCCAGTGAGAACTTTTGTCGCAGACATAACATATAAAAATTTATTAAGCTGTATTTTCCAAACATTTGTCACAAACTATTTTATTTATTTGGAATGATCTTTGCGATGTATTTGTGTAAGATGCTCAGTTTCTATTACCTTGATGTAAAATATTAAGTACCTATCTACATAGTTATACAGAAAACATTATGTAAAAATATATTTATTACATTATTGCATCAAAGGATTGATAAACTCCTATTAAAAAACCGTACCAAAGTTTGAACTGTAGTTTATTTAAATTTTCCACGGATAATTTGTTAAGCAAAGTTATAGGATTAACCAATGAAATAGACGTTTTGGGGAACGTTTGAGATGAACAAAGAGTCGTTGGAATTCTTAAGTTACTAAAGTAATGTAGAGGGAAAGGGATGCCAAGTGCACCCCACGGAATGACAACAAAATGTTAAGAGAAGATCGGGCCTTGAATGCATGGCGTATTGTTATGCTCAACAGTCAAAGAATGGTAGAGATGAAAAACATTACCAGTGGGCATCGGTGCAAGGGGTATAGTAGGCTGGTCATTTTTATTTATAATTTATTCTAAAAAGCATAATAAATGTTGAAAATAATGAAGTTTTGCATCTAATATTCTAATAGATGCAAGCTTTTTTATATTCCATGAAAACTTTATATCTTGAGCGACGATAAAATTTTACCTTGTATTTTCTTGCGAGAAAACCTTTTATTATGCAAGAGGTTTCGGCGAGAGGTCCGATAAAGTACATTATAAAACCCGAAGTGTTAATATAATTTATACGAGAGACAGTCTGCAATACTTATACTTTTTGGCTTGTGAAAGCGCTTTACACTTTTCTTAATGGCGCAATAAAACCTGAACGCAGCATAGCTACTTTAACTTGGGAGATAACCTACATTTCTATGAAACCTCGCTGTTGAAAGTTACCATTGCAAACTTTAAATGTCTATAAACATTAAGAGCTCTTACACAATCTTCAATTGATTGTTGAAACTTTATCAAATTGAATATATGTTTTGGAGAAGGTTGTATCGTGAAAAGGATTAAATAAATGGCTCCCGTGCTCTTATAAATCAGATATACATTAATGCAAGTTATTTAACAAAAGCATTGAAATTAGTGAACTTCCATCTTAAATATGATGTCCTTTCATTGGAGTACTGGTTCACCAGAAAACACGATAGACATGCCAATTATCATTAGCTGACAAGACAGCTGAAACCTCCCTAAACTTTCATCCTAACAAAACAAAACGGAAGAGACAATATTCCGTAAAGTTATAAAGTGTAATGTCACTTTGAAAACCTGAATTTAATTATAGAAATTCGCCAAGCACTGCAATACCTACCTCGTATTGTGTATGCAAAACCTTTTACAAGCATTTTTCAGTTAATGTTTATAACAAAATATTACTTAACAACGTGCAGCTATAGGATTTTACTGCAATACATTTATACCAACACTATAATACTTAGGTACAGCCAACCTACTTTAAACTAGAACGTACGAGTACATATTTTAAGTGTCAAAGCACCAAAGTAGGCTGAACTGTGCCTTTATGCCCGAAACTATGTACAAGAACTTTGAGGAAATATTTTTATATAAGTCACGACGAAACGATTACAATGCATTAGATAGTTAGGAGACTGTTCCGCCCTCACACCTGCCACTGCAACTCTCGTAAGCTGGAATCAATTGTGGCACGCGTCTTAATGACACCGAGAATTGAAGCTCAGTGAGTCTCCGGGAATGTCTAACTTGTCTTTAACCAGATTTGGAAATATTATTTATATCTGATAGTTAGTAAAATATAAGCTAAATAGAACATCCATCGGTGATGGATGGGTATCTCTCCAGGGTCAACACAATTATGCCGGCCTGCACGAAACCGTATCGGGTTTATGTAAACCGGATGTATCCGGAACGTGACGTTGTTGCATAAGCCACTATGACAGGGTCTTATCCTGTAGTACCCACTACCCAGGCGGGTACGAACATAGAATAATTATTATGTTATTATCCTGCCACCAGCCCTACCTATTTACATATGAAGCATATATAATATTTCGATAGGTACAAAAAACGAGAAAAAAATTCAAAAGTGGTTTACTGGTGATTAATTGTTTACCTTTTGAAAATAAATATAATATGTAGTTATTGATCGAAGACCTATGCCAACACTCATCTGAAGCGAGGCAAATTGGTTGAAGCTTGTGAATAGAAATGTTAAAGTTGATAAAAAATTGTTTGATACATCGATGTGTGTTTCTGGATCAATTAACTTATATCTAAAATAGGCATAAATGACTATGGGTCCAAAAATCGAGACTTACCAAAGCATTCGAAACGGAGACTCATAAGTATTTCTATCTTGTCTATATTGTAAAGCGAAGCTTTCACTGGACTCGATTGAGCACGTCAAGTGACAAAATAAAAATGGTAGTAATAAACAATTAGTCGAGTTTCTCCAATATTCAAAGATCAAGAAAACATTTTGAAATCGTTAGAAAATTTGTGTAGATTTTCAGACTTCGAACTTACAGAGTTAATTTTAGAAAGCAGGCGACATTTAACAAACTAAAGACTTTAAAATTATTATGAAAGGTACTTACTGTAAATAATCTTGCTATAGTTCCTAGGCCTCGTAGAGTTCTAGGTCGAAATTTCGTGCAAGTTAACTAAGTTATCGCTGCTATAAAATCTTAACTGGCCAACACGTGATTGTTCATTGTACTTTTGTTTATTGTGACCATTTGTTTTAAGTTATGACGGAGAATTAATACATTAGGTACACATAGCCATAGCGTTTCAACTGTGTTTATTGTTTTTTTCTTAGAAAGCTCTGTATATGAAATAAAAACAAATTTTGTTATTGTGGACAGGCGTGGTTGGAAATACATTGACTTATTGTGTTAGATAAGGGTCGATCTCACAGTAGGTTGATAAGGTCGGGTCGCGGGGCAGACCACGCGATCCAGTAATCGATTGCCGTCTCCGCCCACTACCTACTGTTTTGAAATACTCTCAACATATACGTTTGTGCCTTTCGTTTTTTCTGTAAGTTTTATTTTGGCTAGCTTTATGACGAATATCTCTGAATAATACATCGGTACTGGTACATTCTAACATACAATTTATGTATTTGGCCTCCCAAGCGCACGTGTACCCAAACATATTTTATACGATCGTATCTCTACCGTTCCTTCCTTTGAATAAACAATTTACGATTAGTTGTACACACATATGAGAAGAAGCAAAATAAGCAAACTATTTTGAGGATACTAATTCATATTGATTTGAAACATGGTGCATATTACATTATGAGTACTTCAAGATATGATCTAATAAAGTATCATCGAGTAAATGTAATACCACCATGTGAACATTATCCCTAATCTATGGTCTTCTGATGTTATAGATTTTACTGTTGGGTGTTTTTATGTATTAGTTTTAACACGTAACGTAATCTAAGACAAGAACAGACTACATACTACGGAGAGAGACATAGGATTCTCGTGAGGGATATTTGATGAGTATCTGGCTAATTACTTGCTAGTTGTTATGTACCCTAATGCTTTACACTAGCTTTTAATATAAAAATAGCATTAAAGGTAAGTTGTATCTCTGTGAAGCTGTTGGAAGTGCGACAAAAGTGCAGAGGTCAAGGCCGGTGGAATCAGGACGGATGCTGCTCACCGTGACACAGTTTGAATGCACTGTACTCGGTCGCGGTTTTGCACGGTACACGGCAATGCTACAATAACCATGATTGTTCCAATTGTGCTGGAAACGTTTAGCTTCATTACGGAATAAGCCTTTTTGCAACCCATTCGTTGATTACGGCGTTGATGATCTATTGTTCTGTTTTATTTTAGTGTATGAGTTAAGTTATTATGATACCATACTAAGTATATGTAGCGTTCATCGATTGACGGTAATTGTTATTTTTCAGAATAGAGTGGAGAGCGCAGACATGTGTGAAGCAGTGAGGCGGCGAAGTTTGGCATCATGAGCTAGCGGGCATGGGAGGCGAGGGGGCGGGCCGCGGCGCCGCGCGCTTGCACGTGGGCGACTCGCCCCCGCGCGCGCCCATGGGCTTCGCGGCGCCCGCGCAGGATGCGCTGCTCGACCGCGGCCTGGCGCCCGCGCCCGCGCCTGCGCTCGCCGCCGGCGCCAACGCCGCCCTGCAGCGCGCGCACTCAAGGTTTACTATCACTTATCACAAACATGCTTCATGAGGACGTCTTATCTTCCGTCATTTAAATGACTATTCTTCTGACTACTTGTCTTTAAGCCGGAAAATAACATTTAAAAAAAATAAAGAATGCGGCAAAAATAAACAAAGCGGTGGTACCTATGACCTACCGAGATGCCACTCGAATGCATGACGTAGGTACCAGCCAGTAAAGATGTTGAGATGTCGCGATGGTGGTTGCAGATCGATGTCGTCATTACCACCGGAGCCGTTCATGATGCTCCGCGCGAAAGCGCTGAGCAAGCGGGTGATCATCAACGTGGGTGGCGTGCGGCACGAGGTGCTGTGGCGCACGCTGGAGCGGCTGCCGCATACCAGGCTTGGCCGCCTGCGCGACTGCAACACGCACGAGGCCATCACCGAGCTATGCGACGACTACTCGCTACAAGACAACGAGTACTTCTTCGACAGGTACATCATACACATTCATACTAATGGAAGAAAAATTCAAGAAACGGGAAACGTCTCAAAAACCTATCCTTCATTTAAATTTGGCAGATACGTATGACTTTTATACCATTTTGGAGCCAAAATATATTCGACGAACTGTAGTTACAGTGCATTACCTTGTCGTTTGTTTTGTTATTTTGAATAACGTTGCCAAGAAATAGAAAACACATTTGAACAATACATGATTTATGCATTAATCATGATAAACTTAAATCTTTGCATTGAAAGAAATCAGTGAAAAATAAGCCGACAATATATAGCCTTGAAACATAATTATTTATTAAGTATAAAATACTTTCAGGCATCCAAAAAGCTTCAGCTCAATCCTCAACTTTTATCGGACTGGAAAATTACATTTAGTGGACGAGATGTGCGTGTTGGCATTCAGCGACGATCTCGAGTACTGGGGCGTCGACGAGTTATACCTGGAGTCGTGCTGTCAGCACAAGTACCACCAGCGCAAAGAGCACGTGCACGAAGAGATGCGCAAGGAGGCCGAGAGCTTGCGCCAGCGCGAGGAAGAAGAGTTCGGCCAGGGCACCTGCGCACAGTACCAGAAGTGGCTCTGGGACCTGCTCGAGAAGCCCACCACGAGTATAGCAGCCAGGGTAACGTATTTTACATCATCTGTCATTAAACAACTAACTCGTCTTATTTATTGATTTAACAAACTTTAGTAAAGCAGCTGACGGATGTGTAGTAAGATACAGGTATATAGTATACTTTACCAGAGATTAGTAGTTACTACTATATTACTTTTTAGAATTTTGAACCAATTCAGTAGAATTGATACTTGATAGACGCTTTTATCTATTTGTAAATCGTAATTATCTGGTATCATTGGGCACAATTTTATATACACAATACAGATACGTTATTCTCACTATACTCTATATCAAGCACATTTTGAGAAATGAAAAATTGTAATGCAATCGATTAATTCTAAATCACTGATGTTACATTTTTACTTATTAGCACATGAAACATATGTTTACAAGCCTTATCTGCAAGTTTAATGACACAGGGACACAATACTACCTACTAATTTCTAATACGCGGCTAATTTGACTCGTTCTTTACCATTTACTCTATAACTATACATATCTATACATAACTAGTTTAAAGTAGGTTCTAGAATAGCAAGCCTAGTAGGTATATGTGTTTGCACATTACAAAATTGTGTAATTAACTGTCTAACAGTGTATGTGGTGCATGAATAACATCTATCATTGTATCCTACTTTGATGTAGTCTGTTCGTTTTTCGTGTTATGGCATGTGGTGTTGTGTTCGGAAGCTGTACGTAGGTATTATAATGTGTCGTGGTTTACTGGTCACTGCGATCGCTTTTGTCGAACCGTATTTTGTGTACATGTAGATTCGTGACAAATCTTTCAGGGCACTGTGACTTTTCTTTTTGTTATTATGGTATTTTCGACAACAGCGGTTCTACTAATGTCCGTAACTGTGTAAGTATAAACAATGAATGCTCTGCCGTACTACTTTTCAGTATTATAACGATTCTATTTCTTATATTATATAATATATATTATCAGTTTGATATATATTTATCGTACTTAATATATTTATTTTAAAGCAAAATATTAAACTTATGTATTGTATTAAGCAGTAACTTACTAGGAGTAGGTTTGCTGCGAGGCCTGAACTTTAACAATCGTAGTAAATAAAACAATTTAAAGTCTGATCTTCGCTTGTATTCTGTAACTACTCGAAATATATATATTCTTACTGTAATTATTAATTTTGAGTTCTTCGCGGCATAAAATACTTAATATAATCGGTAGTTTTACAAGGTACTGTGGCATATAAGCAGTATTAAATTTTCTGATGTTAAATAAAGCATTCAGTAGACCTACTGTTTATTCCGTGTACCTAAGTTTGTGGATTACTCAATACGTAAATTTTTATGCCGTGATGTATATTAATGGATGTTACAGTTTCAGTCGTTAGCGAACATGTTTAGAATATTTGTATCATTTTTAAAACATACATACCATTCAACTCCACATGAAAAGAGGTAGTTACTGTTAACGTCCGTTTCTTTGTTGAAACGAAATCTTTTACTTCTTGTACATTATATATATTTGTATATATATTTATAAGCGATGTGGGCGCTACTTTTTTTCTGCCACACGTAAGCGTGACGATACGCATCGTTTAGATTTACAATTAATTTTTACAAATGTTCACAGCCGCGTCGATCTTTTTCAAAAAGGAGATTTTTTTTTAATAAACAAAGCTTAATTGTTGTCGTGAATTTGCAAAAATGGGATGGGCTTACGCGATGTAGCCAGCCGCCGCTCGGCGACGCTTTGCGGCCGGCGTGCGGCGCGGCACGGGACGACGCGACGCTCCGCGCGACTCCGCACACTCCGCGAGCGAGCGGCGCGCCGCGTCGCTCCCGCGCCGCTTCCCACCACGGCTGAGCGTCGCCTCGCCGGCATCAACCCCCACCTCCATCGAACCCTTCCCCTGCTCCCCGTCCGCCCGACCGCTCCGTCCGTTCCGTCAGCCCGATATGTCGTTCCACCATTCTATCCACTGATGCTTTCGCTTCGTGGTACTGATCCGACTAACCATACGACGCGGGCGATGGACGGACGCGCGTTTGCTTCACTTCATAGATCTTCAGACATTACTAAACGCACGTCCGTTCACCGACATACATATAATTTTACTACTTATTTACACCACCACTACTACTACACAACACTACTGACATGTACACGTATAGATGTTATTTCTACACCAAAATTTTAGCTATACTCGTACCTACTCTAAGACTTTTTAATTAAGTTATTATTGGCTTTCACTGTTTCTATGACTATCTGTAAATACGTATAATATAATATATAAAGTAATTTAAGTTAATGGCTTGCCGTTGTACAAACATGTGATTCCAATAAACCTGTACAGACACTTGATACCCTACTTGACACATGTAACATGTAGTTGGCAAGTGACTCGGAGAGCGAGGTAGCGGAGGGCACATAGTAGGCACGCGGCGCGGCGGCGCTGTAGCGCGCGGCGCGTGCCGGCGCTACAGGCCGATCGCTGAATGGTGCATGCTTGCAGGTGATCGCGGTGATATCGATCCTCTTCATCGTGCTGTCCACGATAGGGCTCACTCTCAACACGATACCCCAGATGCAAGTGGCCGACGAGAAAGGCGCGCCCATGGACAACCCGCAGCTTGCCATGGTCGAGGCCGTGTGCATCACTTGGTTTACACTTGAGTACGTGCTGCGATTTAGTGCCTCCCCGGATAAATGGAAGTTCTTCAAGGGTGGACTCAACGTTATAGATCTGTTGGCTATACTGCCATATTTTGTATCTCTTTTCCTGCTCGAAACTAATAAAAACGCCACAGACCAGTTCCAAGACGTCCGTCGTGTCGTTCAAATTTTCCGTATAATGCGAATATTGCGTATCCTTAAACTGGCGCGACATTCGACTGGGCTGCAATCGCTCGGTTTCACACTCAGAAATTCATACAAGGAGCTCGGATTGCTCATGTTGTTTCTCGCCATGGGAGTGCTCATATTCTCTTCGTTGGCTTACTTTGCTGAGAAAGAAGAGCCGGGTACTAAATTTATCTCTATTCCGGAGACGTTTTGGTGGGCCGGCATCACTATGACCACAGTTGGATACGGTGACATTTACCCCACGACCCCGTTGGGCAAGGTCATCGGCTCAGTTTGCTGTATTTGCGGCGTGCTGGTAATTGCGTTACCCATCCCCATTATCGTCAACAATTTCGCCGAGTTTTACAAGAATCAGATGAGGCGCGAAAAGGCGCTAAAGCGGCGGGAGGCGCTCGAGCGCGCCAAGCGCGAGGGCTCCATCGTCTCTTTCCACCATATAAACTTGCGCGACGCCTTCGCTAAGAGCATGGACCTCATCGATGTCATTGTCGATACAGGTCAGTACTTTACTTACCATTCGCTTTAGTCGCTTGTCCATGTCATGTCTTACGCCTCCGTATGTTCTATGACTGCACGCATGCCTTCAAGC
This sequence comes from Deilephila elpenor, assembly GCA_949752805.1. Classification (NCBI taxonomy): domain Eukaryota; kingdom Metazoa; phylum Arthropoda; class Insecta; order Lepidoptera; family Sphingidae; genus Deilephila; species Deilephila elpenor. The sequence continues at coordinate 5,871,095 of OX457107.1, read as the reverse complement.
TTCAGACGCTTTCGTGTTTTTGAATGCAGTGAATGTTGAATGAATGCATGTCGATCGAATTGTGTTGGCTCCCCGGACTCGAAACATCTCTAAATTCAAAATGAGTTCACGTAACATCGCAGCTACAGCTATCTTCACCCGTTGGACATGACGAGGCGCACTCAGAGTGTTTTATTCCTTGTCTTCAGGTGACAAATGCGTCCTCATTGAGGCGAGAGACGACCCCAGATGAGCTACTTGCTACTATCGCACAGTCGTCACACTCGACCCCTTATTTTATAAACAGTAACTCGGGGTCGGGTTCGCGTCGCGTGTAGCTTGCGATGTGCGGCGAAGACACTATAATTTAAGGTCTATTACGTTGTGAACGTAAGCCTAACGCTTTCTAGAACTAACAATCCTCTTCTGTGGACTGTTCGATGTGTGTTTCCGGAGGACGCTGGATTTCATAGACTTTCATGTTGTATGTGTGTTGTGTTGTTCACGCTGTTATTTAGTCATTCTTCAATTGTTACTTACTTCGTTGACACAAAAATACGATTGTTCGATATCACTCAAAAGAAGCTGTGGAAAACGCCGCTACTTAAGATGGTGTGTGTCTTCAGGACACAACTTGTCGCAGGCAGACGCCACTAGCCTTGAGGGCGAGCCTCCCGCCACCACTGGCTGCTACAAACAGTACGAGCATGCCATGACTAACAAGCAGCCCCAGAACACTGACCCTAATCAGGTAAATTACACTACTTTGTTCTTTGGTGCATCCACTGCAGCTTCTACCAATCTTCACTACTGCAAACTCCTAAAAGTTACATCAGAATATTCAGTCAGAATATTCAAAATTTCACCCTTTATTTATGTGTAAAAAATGTATACAATCAAGTAATTTATTCTGTTCTACCATTTAGTAATACAACATTTAAATAACGATGACAAAATATGCTGTTTTTGGTCATGTTCTGGGATGCACCTTTACGTAAATCCTTACATGAAACTTTGAAATTTGACTTAACCCCTTGGGTCGCAGTTTCAGAGCAGTCCTAAGAAAGAGCGGCGGTACTCTAACGAGGGCCTTGGTTCGCCGGAAAAACGTTTACTCTTGAACCCTGAGCCCACACCAGTAAGATATCAACGACATTATTACTAATAATCACATAAACGTCGAGGTATAATTGGTCAATAACATTCAGAATGACAAAATTACCAATTTAATGTGTGTAGTGGATATTAAATCGCACTAAAAGCTTTTTAAAACGTTGGCGCTATTAAGTTCTATTAATATGGAAATATTTTCGTTCTTCTTGTGCCTATACTAGAGAAATATTTTTCTTAGTGTCGCTAGTTCGATGTCTAACAATGTTAAGCAAATACGTCAGAAGTATGAATATAACCACTAATCATTTCTCTTTTTCTAGGAAAAGAAGATGGCTGACAAACAGCTTGACTTGGATCAGCTGCCTTCTGAGTTTGAATGTTGTTTTTGCACGTTCAAGGTACTAAAGCTACTAACGCTCAACAATCATGGTAGACACAGTTAACCGTTATTAATTACGTCATTTTTATGATTTCCTATGTAGATTAATTAAGTTTTACTTACCTTTTCAAGCATTATGTATGTAAGTATAAATTTTTGTGACTAATTCACACTGTAAGTACCCACCACGTTATGTAAATTGCACCGAGTAAGCAGTGTTTATAAACCTTTATTTTTTTAGCGATTTCATACATACCTATATGGAAACGAGTATATTTTAATTATTTTATTTTTAATATTATCTACATAAACTTGTAATATAAACAGTTTACTGCCTCTAATGAAGGTTTATTATAATGATGAATTGTTTTTTTATTTAGGGCTACAAGGAGTTCATAGATGCAGAACAGCTGATGCCAATGTCAACATCCGACCTGCGGCAGCCAGTGTGCGTAGAGTTAGCGTGTTTGCAGCGGCATCCCGCGCCAAAAGCGTTGCCCGAAGCCACCCCCAATAGCTTGGATAGTCCAGGTAGGTAACTACCTTGTTTATTCGTTTATTATAATATATAAATTAAATATTTTTAATCGATACGTATTGATACTATTATATTGTTGTTTACAAGTGTTTAATCTGCAAACATGAATAATGTAATTTTGTCGATCATAATTTAAATTTGCTCTGTGTTATGACAAACCCCGTAGACAAATCTTTCTATTGTAATTTTTATAACATTCTTATTATATGTTCAATGTTTTCACATTAAATCCACGACACTTGTCATGTTCGCTCACCACTGTGTCAATGTATCGAGCACGCATGACACACGTGCGCACTGCGCGCATGGTGCGTACACTCCATGAGTCCACCGCCGACAGTCCCCCGTGCGGCACCGATGTGTTTGTGCAAACGTGGGTCCTGCCCGGCTCCATGTGCGTCTTATGTCTTACGTTACAGATACATTTGCATCATGCCTTACGCACCCTTTTCCTTCAGAGGGCGACATCGCATGCGAGAACGACTCGTCAAACTTGTATGTGAATCCTCTGGACGGTAACGGCGGTGGCGGCGCGGGTGCGGGTGGGGACGGGGTGTCGGCAGAGTTTAACGGAGTGCGCAGGAGCGCGTCCGGGGACGGGAGCGTGTTGTGTGCGAAAGGTTCGCAGGGCGAGGCGTCGCCGCGCGGCTCCCGCGGCTCGCACGCCAGCCTGCGGGGCGCGGGCGGGGGTGCGGGGGTGGCGGCGGCGGCGGGCGCGGGGGCGGGGGCGCTGGACGCGTCGCGCACGTCGCTGCCGCAGCCGCTGGACGACGCGGCCGCCGCGCTCGCCGCGCTGGCGCAACCCGAGGACGCCAAGCCCAAGCACAGGAAGGCGCGCTTTCAGCAGGTAAGGCCGCGCTTTCAGCAGGTAAGGCCGCGCACTCTGCGACCGACTCTAATTAATCGGCGCCCGGCCCGTCTCCGCGACCGCATACGTTCACAGTGTACCGATATTTAGGTATGGCTGTCCCCGTGCCCGCATTTTGATTTCTGTGAAAGCAATCGTTGTATCTGCACGATGTAGCTATATAATTTTCTAGTTTGGGTTCTATATGTATTTGTGCATGTGATTGTGTTTCTTCTCTTCTCGATCTGTCCTTAGCCATTTGCAATTAGTTATATATTTTGTACTGTATCTATGTTTTCTTTTGACAGGATTGGTCAGAGGAAGAGAGGCGGCCGCCGAGAGGGATAGCCACACGGATCATTAATCATCATATACTATTCGGTTCGTTTTGTCTATTCATTTAATGTAAGGTTTAATTTTAAGCCCTAAAAACAACTTTAATGTTTCCGACTGTAGGAAAAAATGGCAATAAACGCGGTGGTGGTTGGCCTCTAGACGGCGACTCTCGCTCTCGATCCATCCTCAAGAACAAGGAGTCCCGCGGCACGGACAGCGAGCTGCTTCTGCAGGAAACCACTTCCATTGGTGCTAATGTAAGTACCTTTATGCACTTATCTGTATTTGACTAGACTAATTTTTTTTCTATGTTCTTAAATATTATCCAGATTCTTAGTCTTGTGGCATTTTACACAGGCTGACTACCGTTAAATCCACCTAGTGCGGGTTTTACGAGTGGAAAATAGTTTTTTGCCTGTAGTTTGAAAATTTGCTGTCAAAGACAGTTACTCAGATGGCCGGTCATAAAATAATAAGCTATAATCATAATGCAATATGTATAGTACGATGCTAAACCAATCTTATGTAGGTAACAGCGAAATAAAACATAAAGGTGGTAAGTATACAGAGCTGTGTCCTGATTAATCGATATTCAAGAAACAATTTTAAGACTAAGTTCTGTTTTTAAGCAACCTAATAAGGTTGCTCAAAACATTATATTGATATTAAATATTATATCGATGTAAAAAAACCAATAGACATTGGTTTTTTTACATTGGCTTCGCTCGGATTTTTTTACATATTTTTGTCTTTAATCTTCCCTACACCATAGCTGCAATACTGTAAAGTTTTCACTCCAAGACATTTCACTCCATACTGTAAAGTTAACATTATCGGAATTTTACAAATGTCCCTGAGCTCTTTTTCTGGTTTGATGTTACCTCTTAACTGAATTGGTAACCGTGAAGTTGAAACCAGTAGTGTGGACATTTAAGATAAATATACATTTAATAATATGGCAACCCAATTATAATTGCAGGGTGACTCGGGCAGTGAGTCGTCGCCTATCCGACTGAAAGACTTCAAGGGACAGAATCACAAGGGTGGCGCACCAGAGAAGGACGACCTCGTGACGTAGACGTGGCGGCGGCGGCACGCACTGTACCGTACGCCGTACTGTCACTGTAGCAGTGTAGCATGGGCCTCGCCTCAACACAACTTTACACCGCAATAACATTTATAAAATATATTCAAATAATTTAACATATCATTGGGCGATTGTGACTGCTTGTTGAATAGATTTTCATTTAGTAGAGTTATAAATATTGTAAAAATATTACTTATTGAGTAATAATCGTTCATTCCAATCGAAAAGTTGAAGATACCTATTTGTTAAGTTTTTTACGTGCAATTATTAATTGCTAATTCTAATGTAAGGGTAATAGTTTGTACAGCATAGTAGATGAAAATGAAGCAATTATTAAAATTAAACATTTTCTGAAATTGTTAAAAAAACTATTTTTAATACCCAATTGTTTATAGCGTAGTGTGATAAGACGAGGTTGTATTATTTAATGTTTAGATATTATTCGCCGGCTGAAATCATCAACACCCATTATTAGTCAACAATAATATTTATTTGGAAGCTAATATATTTTCCATAATAAGTATTAAAAGTGTAGAAATATAACATAAAATTCACATTTAACATTAGGAACGTGCTCGTGAAGAAAAGGGACAAATTGAATCGCCATCGGCGCGAATCTTAAACTAATAAAGTCCGAGAGATGTGTCATGTGAGTACATCGCCGATGCACATAAATATCACTGTTTGGAATACAAATAATTTAATAATGGTCTAAAATAATACTCACTGTCACATTAACATATAATACTTAAATCTTAAATAAAATATTCATTACAATATGATTGTGTGAGTTAATAACATAATGAAGACAATACTTTGGTTTGCAATGAGTAAAAGTTACGACTACGAACACTGGTTCAATGTACAAATTATTAACATTACTCTTTCACAGTAGTCAGTACCAAAACTACACATTTCAATAGAACCATTTACACGCTACGTTTTGACATTTGCGATTGTTGAATAAAAAATAGAATTTTAATGATAAATAATTAGAATGAACACTCAGGCACCTCACTTCAGTAGTTAGTTGGCCGTTGAACCTGGCACGCGATTATTCTGAGTAATGTACATGTATCGCTACTCGCTCGCACACACGACACCCGTCCTCTACTCTCTACCAGTAAACGAACACAATCATATACTACGTGCAAAACATGTGTCAATTGTTCACATAAATCACAAATCAATATATCGTGTAATAATTTAAAGCTTTCAGTGTAAAAAATATCACAAAATAATTTTGTAAACTTTTTTCTCAATAGCCAAGTTGACACAATCATTGTTATTCGATTGTTAATCTATACGTAAATTATTGCGAATTAGAATTGTAACACTTTATGCAGTGGACTCTCATCATGTTAATTTTATAATCTTCGTCGTCTAGTTTCAATCTGCAATAAATATAATAAGGCATTATTTCATTAATGATTCTATAAGTTCTAGTCGTTGTTTCTAATCTGTAATAGTATGTAGCAAACGTATGAAATACTCGGTATTGATTAGTGGCGTCCGTGGCACCACGCACTGTGGCGCGCGCCGACCCGCACGTAAAGTGTTATTGCTATCACAAATATGCGTTTGTGTCAATTTAGCTTACATTAATTATACATTGAAAAGAAAATTAATACAGTACCTTGAACAGTTTCTTATAATTATATTATTTAATATTAACGTATCTCTCACGCGCTCAATTACTGCTTAAACACTGCACCTCTAAGTTTTGTCGTTTGTGAAGATGAAGTGAAACTGTGAAAATATTTGTCATTAAATATAAATCATGTCTATGTACACATTTGCAAGCACTCAAAAAGGCAGTTTAGCTGTAAACACATTACACAACGGTCAAACATACCAAAGCTATTTACACCAAAGACCCAGTCAGCGGTTAGTAAGGAGTTAGCTCCACAAGCGCCGCGACCGACTCGCACGTCACCGACGAGATATGTATGTATATATGATAGTGTCGAGTACTATTTTAGTGGAAGTTACGTATTGTCGATGGCACACATGAGGCGACACAACAGATTACGAATGCACACTCGCGAGCGACACCTCTACTTAATAATTTATCAACTATGTAGTCTTTATTGAACGGTTACATGTTACACACGTCTGAGTGAACAAATATGGCTTGTTAGACGGCCGCTTAGTATGAATGTGGTGTGGTGAGTGGTGAGTGGTGGTGTGTGTGGTGGTGGTGCACTACCTGTGCCAGGCGGCGGCGAGCGCGGCGCGCAGCTTGCCCCACAGCCAGGGGTAGAGGCCGCCGCCGCGCCACGCCGCGCGCGCCACGCACTTCACGTACTCGTACACGCCCCACGGCGCGTGGCCGCCGTTCACGTAGTACACGTACGTGAACCCGTCCTTGCACCGCCCCTTTATCGAGTAGTAGTACGGCAGGAACGAGTGCAGCCGGAACCTGCGACACGCACACACTCAGCACGCGCTACTCACGCACCGGCTTGCGACACTGCCCGCGCCCGGCGAACCCTCCCGGACTATTGTTAACACTTGTCGAATATTATTCATTGTTGACATTTCGAAATTATAGAAGTAGTGAGATAGCGAATAGACGTAAGATTGTATTGTGATAGAACGTTTTATCATCACCAATGATATGTTGCAATGGAGTAATAAATATTTGATGATGCGATTGAAGTTGATGTTATTTTTCGATGTTCGAGTGAGAGGATGAGATCACCCCGTTTAATGAAATTCATCTGTATGATGGCTCACCTTCTGTGCTCATAAAAGAGTATGGCCTCGGTGTTGGTGGTGAGCACGTGCAGGAAGATGGCCTTGACGCGGTGCAGGTGCGGCGGCTGCGGCAGCGGGCCGGCCAGCTGGTTGATGAGCACGTCCAGCAGCATGCTGGCCACGCCCGAGCGCCGGTGCGAGCGCGCCACGCCTGCACACGGAATACACTTCGCGACTCACAATTGTTTCAAGTATATTATGTCTTGCACATGCTCTCATGCTCTATTTAAATGAGATAACATTAGCAATAAAATATAAGCTTTATTATGTTATGTATAGTTCTGGTTAACATCAACTATTTCATGCTTTTTCTCGCCATAGTGATGCGTGTGAATTAGCTAATAGCAGATAAAGAAGTATGTGATTATCACGCGTAATTATTGATAAAAATATTCCAACTAATCTAAAATTCGCCATATGTGGAGGAACATCATTGTAACTTATTTAAATGCTACTTTAATTTATTTGGGTGGGCATGAAGAAAACTTATATAAAAATAAATAATAATTTCTGAAACATGGTATTCAAAATTACACATAACACTGTATTTATGTAGGATTTGAATGTTATGATGAAAGATGAATAGAATGAAACGTTACACGAATGACTTATATGAAAGAATTAAGATGTTGAAATATGAAAGGACGGAATAAAAGAGAACAGTTTGGAAGACGATGAGGACGACGGATGACGACTCAATTGAAGACGAATATAAAGAAGACGATTACATACTGAAAAATAATCTAAGCAATCTTCGTTTGATTTTGACCCTAACGGAACTATTCCCACATTTATATTAGTGTACGTAACATACATTACAACATACAAGGAAAACCAAACACATTTTGGTAATACAAAGGAGGTAATGACCTTAGCCAGAATCAATTTCAGTAGCTACTCGTATTATATTACGTACTATCATGACAATTAAATATAAAAACAAATGTTTTAAACTAGTATGAAATAAATCTCACCCAGCGACAGTATGTAGGCAACAAGTGTATCCTTTGAGGCAAACCATCTTGATAATATGCTCCGGTCGTCTGTATTCAGCTTAAGATATGGTTTGATTTCTGCTACAATGAGTCCTATGATCTGCGTCTTATAAACGGCTGCCAGCGCGAAGAACCTCTCCGATGAAGTGATATCTTCATACCATGACTGAGGGTACTCTATTGGAAACCAATCTCTGCAAAGAGATCTCACCTGGAATTAAACAAATCGTACATTTATTCACCGGTGTAGTAACTAGTGACATTGAGTATATGCTGTGAAGCATTAGGTCTCGATTTCTATGGCCAGATCGGACACGGTGTATTGATTTTATGTGGGTTTTTCGGTTTGATATAATGGTTTCCCGGGACTTAAATTAGTGCCTGGTAGGACAAAGACAAGCTTCCTATCACAAGTAGGTAGGTAGCTAGCCAAATGTAATTGCCAGTAGTGGCACCTTGAACTAATAATTTGCGGATACAGGTATAATGTATATTCTGCGTAGGACTTGTGTATGTCGATAAAATATGACTATTCGAAATATAGCTTCGTCATTAATATGCAGACATTCCTGAGTCATTTTAATGAATACCTTACTTGAATGGTATTTAGGAAAAACACTAACTGGAAATTTTGTAGGTATTGTTATTTCCTTAAACATGAATCGTCGTATATACCTCCCGGAGAATAAATTTCAAGAACGATTTCTTTACATACTATGTCGGAATGAAGTACTATGAAATAAATACAACATTTAGAGTTACACTTTCTACATTCTTAATATAAATCAGTGTACCAAATTTGTCTTACATCAGTTTATATTAATGGAGTAACAAAAACATAGAATGATTCATTGATGCTCTGCTTCTTATCTCAAATACTTTAACAAGGTTAGGCAGTGGTAAACATATATTGAAAATATAGTTCTACATGTACTAAATTCGCGGAACGATACAGATATTTAGTGCTACTGTAGGTAACATTATACAATTATTATGTACCATTGCTCTGACAAAAACACAAATGGTTGACTGACTGTAAAGTAATTCCATACATGCTGACAGCCTCCGTGGCGCAGTTGGTTAGAAGCCGACTGTGAAACAAGAAGCCAAGGGGTCCATCCCCGCACCAAACAAATATTTGTGTCATCCATGTATTTGTTCTGGGTTGTGGTGTTTGAGAATGAAGGTTGTGTGTATTTATAATTATTATTATTTAGGACGTTTAGGACACACCTTTTTTTTTTACGTCAGGTGTTAAAAATAGACCACCGTAACTGCATTATCGACCTTTAAAAACCAGCAGGGAAACGACGGGCTTGCTGAACCTACAACAATTTCTCACACACCTGACAAATATAACAAAACTAAACTTGTATCAGAATGGTTCTGGGAGACCACAATTGAGCTACCACCGAACTAGGTGGGCCAACATATAGACTCTTCGAGCCAGCACTTTGAATTTAAGAATTACTTAGATAAATATTAAAAAATTGTCTCCGAAAAGGATCAGAAATAACATGAAAGTTTATTTTTCAAATCAGAAATATAGAAATCAGTGTGCGGCATATAAGATATAGCCAATGATTATACATCATTGGCTATATCTTATATGCCGCACACTGATTTCACACAGGGTCGGCAACGCGCGATTGACATCACTGGTGTTGCAGATGTCTATACGCAACGGTAACTGCTTACTATCAGGCGGGACATATGCTTTTTTTATTGCAATAAATAGCGAGAAGAATATACTATTCGCCTGATGGTAAACGATACGTCCGCTCATGGACAGTAACACAACCAAACAACACCATGAATTACAAAGCAATCAACATCCTAAGACAAGATGTTAAGTGTCATTATGTCCAGTAGTTACTCTGGCTACAATGTTCTGCAAACTGAAACACAACAGTGCATTAACATTGCTGTTTGGCGGGAGAAACAGATATTGCGATGGTGCCTACCCAGGCGGCCCTTCCCAAATGAGAGAACTACCATCAGTAAAAACTTGTTTAAACTACACCAACATTCAGCAATGGTGTAAGGGTTGGGTGAAGATTCTTTATAATAAATTCAATAGGATTGGAAGTTAACCAACCCACACCAAGTGAGCATGATTGACTAATACATAACCCTATTCAACATAATAATACAAAACACAGCGCACACTTACCTCCTCTAGGTCATCAGGGCACAGGAAACGCAATTGAACATCTTTTAGAGAGCATTTTGTTTCTTTCGACTTCTCAATGATAACTTGGAAGCCTTCAGAAAGGTACCTGAAAACAATTTGATATAATCATATTAAATATGCGGTGGTGAGTCACTCATACCAACTATTGCTAACAGCTGCTATGTGTTGCTACAATTATTTACTCAGGTTACTAATTATATAAAATCTGAATACATATTAGCATACCACTGCTTGAGGTAGCATTATTGTAAACAACTTTAACCAAACTAATTAAATTAATACACCTCACAGTAACTTAGATAGTCCTGATACCACATTGAGATCAATTAATTCTTGTGTTGTAGGTATCACAAACTCCAAGTGACTTTTAGCCTCACAAACACCCAGAATTAAGACAAATATATGTGGGCTTCACAAACATTTGTTTTGGTGCAGGGACCTAACCAATTGGCCAGTATCTAACCAACTGTAGGCTGTCCAATCATTGTTACGAAACAAGAGAATACATCCAATGTCTCCAGTTCAGAGTGTATTCATATTGAGGAGTGAGAGATGACCATGTCTATCTTCCATCAGTGACTTACTTCCTATTGACAGGTGTATATTAGTCATTTTGTGGTACCAGAATAAACATACATGCTTTTAATTTAAAGAAATTTTCAAACATACTATAAAATGATTGACTACAAAATTACATTTAAGGTAATTTACTTATGTTTATAAACTATATTAATCTTAACTTTGCTTAGTTTTTTAAAATATTATGTTAGTGCAAGTGGCAAAGTATAGCATACAATAAGACCATGAAAATCAATTAGTGTAATGCTATATTTCTGCCAAAATGCTGTGGCAATCCAAACAAATATTTATCACAAGGTTATACTCATTTATTATAACCTTATAGAACATCAATTTACATTATCATATGGAAATATTGGTGTGTTAAACTTGCATCTGAAGTAAATAAATATACAGTGGTGTTGTGTAGAGTGACCAATGACATCATAACACTACATAATATGATTGCTGAGTTGGAAGAAAGAATAAATCAAAATTTTTGAGGAATTAAATTAAAAAAGTAATCTTATAATAAATCTGATGTAGTAAAAAATATTCCGTGAATTATGCTATTGAATTTAATTTAATAATATATGGTGTACAAACAGCAAACACAATAGTCAAAATTGTATGTGTAGTTTCAATACATGCTATCATATTAGTGTCATCACTACACAGTATAATAAAAAGAAAGAAAAATGTTTACTTCATAACATTTCCAATTAAATTAATTTTAAATTATACTTTATATGAAATAATTAACACATCTGTTATAAAATAGTATTTTATAACAATTTCAAAGAACTACATTTTGCCTAAATGTTTATCTTGTTTATCAGATTTTGTACGCTAGATAATATTGATAAGAAAGACAGTTCATTATTACATAGAATTTATAAATTATAAAGCGGCATGGAACTGAAAATAATAAGTATTTTATTTTTATAAGTGAAATTTGTTTACGATATGTATTTTATTTTTAGTCTGAATACACAATACGAACTTTACATAAAATTCTTTGGAAACCCTATAGTCAATTTATTCAGGGCATTAACGAGTCAATTGGTCAATTTTGTCCAATTATAGTTCAATGAAGACAATAGAAGCACACAAACACAGTGTATGCATGGGAATTATATCTCAACATAATTGAAAAACACCAAAGTCGCTCACCAACTGAAGCCAGCCATTCGGTAGCTCGGCCATCAATACGATTACTGAGCAATCCTCGTTAAACTTGTAATCATTTCAAAAACTATAAAACCGTATCCAGGATGTTGGGAATTGAAACAGTCACAAATAAACTGATAACATTTTCCTTTTGAGTAATTCAATAATGTCATTTGTCAGATTGATTGACAATTCTCAATTTGACGCGGGTGCTAGTGTTCAGCGGTGTGGCGTTCTATGTAATGTTATTATTATTTGTAGCATCTGTTTTTTTGTCTTGCTTGTAATGTTTGTCTTTGATAAAGCCAAACCACTGCTTACTGTTACGCTAAATTTCGCAGCGATCGTTCTAAAGTCTAAACCACAGACTAAGGAGTAATGTCTAAACAAAAAATGACATTTAGTCTCAGTATTGCTACTTTACTCCTTAGTTTGTGATTGCTACTAATAAAAAAAATGGAACAATAAATAGTGATGGCCATAATAGTTTGTTTATAGTGATGGCCAAAATAGTTTGTTTATCTTACGACGTCTCCAGAGATAGTCGATTTCTAAGTGTGTTAAATACGAAGGACCAGATATTATTCTGCGCCGGGCAATCGTAATGGTAATTAAAAGGCGTTGTACAAAAATAATTGGAGTTCAAACGAGCAATACGTAATACATTTTTGTGGTTCACAAATATTATATTTTTCTTCGGTGGCCTACGCCTCGGTGGCGTAGTTGTACTATGGTACGATTACAAAGCTGAGGTCGCAGGTTCGAATCCCGGGTCGGGCAAAGAGAAATTTGTTTTTTCTATTAATTGTCAGCCTGGAGTCAGAAATTTGTGCCCGATATGGCCCCTATAACATCGTGGGACAAAACATATAAGGCGAAATGTGGGTGTCCTGGTGTGAGTTAATGTATGTAATATTTGTCTCAGTGTGGGCATCGAAACTGCACGTTTCGTTCGACAGCTGACGTCCAACCAACCGCACCACGGTGGCTGTCTTGAGATAGTTACATCTTACGATCCTATGTTACGATCAAATGCATTCTATTCAGGTTGTTGTGCCGATATAATATAGGTAAGTAATAAAAAAATGGACCCGCAGTGGAACTCTCAATTGTAGAGTAGCCCCGTGCCCTGCAGTAGGATTATGATATTATTAAAAAGGAGCTTCCGAAATTCAGCCTTTCGAATACCTAAATAAATTATATTATAATAATAATTTTAATTTACCATGGAATCAACCTTAGGACTGCCTCGGTGGCGCAGTTGTACTACGGTACGTTTACAACGCTGAGATGTCAGGTGACGCCGGGTCACATCGTGATATGGAGCGATTCTGTCGCCATGTTGGGCACGAATTTCTGACTCCAGGCTGATAATGATTAGAAAAATCTAAAATCACTTGGCCAGACTCGGGCTTTGAACCCAGACCTCAGCTTTGTAATCGTACCGTAGTACAACTACGTCACCGAGGCATTCATTTCATAAAAAAATGAATTGAATAATAAAAAATAACAATCAAGATTGAAATTGTTTTTAGAAACATGTGATGCAAAGCAATGTGCGTAAGGCTTAATCGTGTCATTCCACACGTGTTGTTAAGAGATCATGTTGTTATATTGTAATGTTGGATTTGATTATTTGTCGGTGCGCGATGTTCTCCAGACGCGGCGGTATCAGCTTACCCGCGCTGGTATCTTCCATCGTGGACATAGAGAAGGTTCACACGGACTGTCGCTCGACTTCGTTCCACTTGAGTCTGTCTTGAACGTTCATCGATGGATTAAATAAACACACAGTTAGTAGACTTCCTCTTGTGCAATTATCTTTTCAATGCTGGTATGTTTATTAATTACAATTTTGTAGATGCTGGGAAAACGTAGATAGTCTACATAGAATCTAGGTAGAAAAAGTCTGAACGCTTATAGATTAATATCATCTGTAATTGTACCTGCAGTACTACTAAAGAGTCATTCTAAGTATAATATTATTCTTTAAATAATTTATAGGGAATTAAATGAAACGTGTTACGTGTTGAGTTTTGAAAACGGAAGTAAAATATATTTTTTTAAAAAAGTAACAACTACACAAACAAAGACAATATACAATATCTAAGTTAACCTACGAGTAGATATTTTGAGCACATTCCAACACTAAGGACATAATCATAATATCTATTTATATCTGTTTTTGGTTTGTGTTATGCTTCGATTAGAAATATAATAATAAAAGATTCGACTAGATGTATAAACGGACACTTAGCATAATGTATGGACAATGGTATAAATATTGGACAATACTGCACTCGAAGACAATACAGACTGAATCCTCTGGGATAATTTCATCTACCTATCATTGCATCAAGGCAGTAAGTTGATCCATAACGTCCCATAGCAATTCTTATGTGGTGGAATTTTCCTAAAATATGATCTTATCAGTAACCCCGATATTCTCCAACGTTGGGGCGTAAAGTACCTACTGCATGTCTACAAATCAGCAACATTTTGTGTTTCATCGAATATGTATTGACTTTTATGAAGCCTATTGGAAAATACCTCAAAAAAGCAATGTCCCGCAGAAGTGATTGATACATAACAGAATTCCTGTCCGAAACAAATAAAAAGTGCACACATAAAATTTAGCATGTTGCTCCGCCCCAGTAATTAATATCTTATGGTTTGGCGCACAAAAAGCGTGTCAGTCAAAGTATTCGGTATCGTTCCGAAGTCGGTCCATGTGTAGGGAGTGTGTGTGTAACGCGAGACGCCGCGCCGCGCCGGAGCACGCGCCTCGCGCTTCATTTGCACTTAATCTTAATATTGCAGCATCAGAATGCACCATTACACATTCACAACAACCTTATTCATTTTTTTGCGCGTGTCAAATCTGGAAACTACGAATTTGTCATCGGTTTCATTGATCCCTTACGCTGGCATTTAAAAAAACTGCCTTTACATATTGGCGTATTTTAAGTATCTAGAAATTTAATTTTAATGTGACTTGTATATCTTGAAGCCTCAATTTCAGAGTAAACTGTAACTATTAACAACAACAAAATTGCAATTTCGACTGAATCGATAACAAACGGACGCAGGCACGATGACATTTCCCTTATCATAGGACGGCAAAACTTCATAAACGCTCCCGATGATAATTCCATAGAAATTCTCTTGAAGTAGCGTAATTACATAATTTGCAGATATGTTTATTGACATCATTAGTGTCATTGGCGAAAAATGTGAGCATGATAAGATAGGGGTGACAACAAGGGAGGCTTTGTGCGCCGGGGCGGGCGTGACCCGAGCGCGCAGATCGCCGGCCACGGCCGGAAACTGCCGGGCGGTTAGGGGTCGCGTATCTCGGCCGTCATCTGCTCTGCCCAGTGCCCACAGATCAATTACTCGGAATTTTAATTAGGTATTTGTATCATTTACAAATAAACTTACAAAGAAAACTAACTAACACTAATCTCAATGCTTTAATATCTTGAATAAAAATAGGCTTTTATTACTGGTTTATATTTACGAGATAGGCAGGAGGCAGTGGCTTGTCCGTGCCGGTTGCTCCTAGCATAACAAACTTCATGTCACACGGTGACGACTTATCCATCATATTCATGTCCCATATGAGCCGTTAGTTCATGTGTCTATGGTGAAAAAAAAGCTCCCAGAAATGCGTTCAGTGATTTAGTAGGTATTTAAGAATTTTTACTTGTAAACAGTAGAAATTAGGGACGATCGCAACGATTTTCAACTTTCTTGTAATCGAAAATGTTTCAAAATAATTTTCATTTTTGGCCTACTTCAAAAGAGGAGGTAATCAAATCGACTGAATTCTTATTTTTATTAACCAGTCTTTTACTTTACCCAAATTATCATAAACAAAATTAACAAATTATTCAATCTGCAAATATTTAAACATTTCTGGTACTTTTTGGATCTGTTTTATTTATTTCTGTTTTGGGGAGTAACAATCTTTGCCGGTTTTCTGCTCTATCTTACCGTTCCACTATTCTTACTTGATTCTGACTATTAAAAGTTATTTAAAACTTAGAAACATAAAACATGAAAATTAGGTAGGTTATGTAAAAACAGGTTCGAAATGACTTATGTCTGTTATACAGCATATCAGTGCAGATAACATATTTTATTCAGAAATTAATTTGTTACTTGCATCCCTGGTCTCTCCTACTTATTGAGGAATGCTGTATCAGCCCATATACGTCTTACTGCAGAGCAAAGGCCTCCTCTACAATTGAGAGTACGATTGGGCAATATTATAGTCAACCACGCTGGCCTAGTGCGGATTTAAATTATTTTTAAAATCGCTTTGGTATGCACTATGCACATTTCCTCACGATGTTTTCCTTCAGCGTTATAGTGCGTGGTGATTGACTATCAATGCACACATAACTCTGAAGAGTCAGAGGTATGCCCTGGGATTTGAACCCACGACCACCGTGAACATGTTGGCGGCAGCGTCTGGTCCGTTACCAACAGGCCACCACGCACGTGTTTCTATAGTGTAAAAACAAGCTCGTAGAAATGTTTGGATATAGGACTTAAGATTTTTCATTTATAAATGTTGTGGAATAATAACACATAATGTATAATATAAACCCACTTTATTTTAAATAATAACATGAATATGATACTTAGAAGTAATTAATCACAACAATAATTTTCCTACAGATATTTTATATTAGTACAATATTCGTCGACTGGTACAAAGATGCTTTAACGCGTACAACAATAATACAGTAATGTACTCAAGTTCAACAAAACTCAGGGTGCGCTTTGACAATTATCTTTGTGATATTTAAATGTCCACACAAAATCATTGATTCATGATTTTATTACTTCATGCTTAATGTTTATGAATATCACAATAATATAAAATTAACGGAAGAATGTAAGAGTAAAATTAATTAAGTAAGTTTTCACTGTCGCCTTGGTAGTCTATAGATATTAAGATAGGTATGTATTAAACAAGTAGGTATTATTTACAATTAGTTTGTTGATTTGAATTGATGAGTAGAAAAAAAACCATGAATGAATAGAAATGATGAAAGATAACATGGTTTTAGAACAATAGCAAAAGCATATTAGGTATGGTATTATTTCTGTTATTTTGTTACTTTAATATCTGGGGTAGGTTTATTTGAACGTAGAAGGTTTTTACCGGGCTATGCTGTTAGTGGCGAATCAATTTACAAATAACTAGGTTTTATTTTTTTCTTAATAAATTCTTAGAAATATTCTAACTTATGCAAAATCGAGCAGTGTTAATTATATGTAATTTAAAGTTTGTATGAAGTAAGTGTGTTCGAAAACTAAGTATGTACCTACTAACTAGAGAGAAATTCGTCAAAGCGCCTATGCTTACTTGGTATTCTTACATATAACTTTGGAACTTAAGAATTTCGTTTACTAACTTATGCCTAAATATGTATAATTTTAATTATATCACTAATTTAAAGTTATAAGCAATTAATGATTCCATATTTTCTTTATAATTCTGCTATTAAAAACTTTTAAGGAAAACATGACTCGTGGATTCGGTATCTATCCTTAGCATCTGTATTTAAATACTCGTAATAAGTGAATAGCAAACCAAATGTTTATTTTGCTGCTGATTAAATGCACGTGCGCAGTAGAGCCGCCGGCCGACGTAGACCTACTTATATTTACAACTTATATGACCTACTTTATATAACTTAACGAAAATGTCGATAAAAATATGGACCACTTTAGGAAACTGTTTGAAACTGTAGGTACCTAATTCGTTACAGTCTGATGTCGCTAAAATTAGGGGTGTCCTGGATAGGGTTGCCACTCATTACAGGGAGAGTGGAGGTGTGGCGGGACGGTGGCGTACAACGTAGATTCTGGGTGGTGCGTCAGGTGGTGCGAGTATCGCGGTTGCAGCTCGTGGTAGTCGGGCCCCGGCTTCAGGTACTGGTCTAACTCGGCGCCATCAGGAGGGCCGCCCACCAGCAATGCCGGGGTGATCTCCGGCATGCCGGCGAAGTCAATGTGACTCTGTTCGGCAGACAACTCGCGTTTAAGTCTCGTTGCCGTCGACGGCGCTGGCTTCCGACGGCGCGGACTGTATTTATAACCGGGATACTTCTTCTTGTGTTGCGTGCGAAGATTATCCGCTTCTTCGATGAACGGTAGCTTTTGTTCTTGACTTAAACTCCTGAAAAGAATACATACAACTTTACACGTTGAATTTCATTTTATTTGAACGTACATAGTAGGATAGTAGGTATAGATAAGTTAATAGCCCAAAAATTTGTGTAGAGAATCGTGAATAGTGACGAGAAGTGCAATATAAAATGCTGCATCACGGAATGATTGTGAGAAACGGATCGTGGAGTGGGGTGAGGCAGCGGCGATTGCGCGATAGCATCGGCGAGACTATCCAGATGCCGCCGGCGCTGCTAATGTGCCGTGAACTGCGCTCGAATACTTCACTACACCAATCGAACTAAATGTTTACGGCTCGACGGGAGACCTATGATTCGAACACTAAATATTCTTTGACAATTATGGACTCTGCTCCATTGGACGAAATAGGTTCATATTATTTGTTAGTTCACGCTATATAATAGCGTTAATTCGAAAGTTTAAATAATATTTATTCATTTTGCCTTACACAAGATTATCCAAGTTTGTGTCTCAAATGTGGTTTTTGTGTTTTGTTTTGTGTTATTCAAAGCAGAATGCAACTAATGCATCTCTTGCAGTGCTTGTGTTATAATAATGTGTTGCGCAGAAACATGGTGGCTGAATGCATGGGATAGATTCGTATTTAGATAGCTTACAGCTAGGAACTCGTACGTCCTATTTACATAAATAGAAAATCTTTGTAATAATACCTATTCGCTAATGATATTCTAGAAGCGATTTTGCTTTATTTAAGTACTGGACAAAAACAATATATTAACAAACATAGATTGCTGTTTCAATCAAATATTATAGACGTTAAAGTGTACAATTTTATTTGAAATAATACGTTACATTTATTTTTCAGGACCCTGCTCATGTGATCAATTTTTGTGATACTGCCAAAAAGCTTTCAAAACGAGAGTAAAAGTTTTTTTTTTTCAATTCTGGCAATGGAAACAAGTGCCGTGTGTGAGAGCCCCGACACGCGCGGGATACATTGCAATCAGCTTCTCTTCACCGGCTGTTTTCTTTGATGATTCGAGAGTTATACCTGCCCGCTCACGTCATTCTTGTCACACACAACCGCTATGTCGAGCGAGATTAGGCTGTGGGTGGCCTATGGTGCATATCGTTGAAAGCTTAATTGATTATTAAAGCTTACTTAAAAAAACCTATTTTAATAAAAAATAGGTACGCTCAACAATCAAATGGTCCTGATCTTTCAATAAAATACCTAGTGTTGTGATGTGGGTATTGGAAAATTCGAGAGTCACAAACATGTGCCTTCGTGCGGGGATCGAACCTGCGGCATCTCATTTCATATCCCGCTTCTTAACCAACAATGCTACGGATTAATGTAACGTATACGCTTTAGTCTTGAAGATAGTTTTCCAACATACCTACTATGAGAAATGTACAGAACTCAACTTTATATTTAGTTTATTCTTTAAATATTTTCGGATAATTAAGTCAAACGTTAAATTTACTTTCTTTGTGCATCATGCCCTTCGTTTTTTCTTTGTGCGAAATTGAAGCACAATTTTCTATTTGAACGAACCGAAACAGTTAGAGATGTTATCATGCCAGTTAGCGGCGATAGCATTTTAATGAGTAAACAATCGATGCACGCCGCTCGGCTGGGCGCCGCACGCGCATCCCGCACCACGAAGCTTCTTCCTTCGCCTTTCCAAATTCTAAATTCCACATTTGTACATGCGGCTTATGATCTTTTCCATATTTTACGTATCGTGGTACACGGGGTGCTCGGCTGATTTACTTTCACAGTCTCTTCGAAGTCGAAACTTTTATGCTTTTGACATCACATTTCTCATCATTAAATTGTCTTTATAGATACGTATTGATAAAATATTTTTATGAAATCGATTTTATGGTTTTAGTTTTAATGTACCGAATTATTTTAATATTACATATTCAATTTATATAGATAGTTATTTGTATACTGACTTCCACATGGTTCCCAATGATTTGCTGAGTTCTGCATTATGTAGAGACGGTCGTTGCTCGGAGAGTCTTCTTCGCATGGCCTGGGCGAAAACCATAAATGCGTTCATTGGCCTCTTCACGTGGTTTCGTTGCGTGCACCCGCCTCCCCTGTACGCACAAAACATAACCTAGTATAATAAACAACTTGAGACTCTCATGTTCAAAAAACAGGAGAATAAGAATCAATTGATTTATTTAATGGCCACAATCTCAGTTTGGCGGTACTGCTAAGAAGCTATAAATAGGATAAGTTTAGAACAAAAACGGAACAAAAAGCTGTGTTGACATAAACAATATGTATTGCGCACTTGAGCGGGCGCGCTCTGAGTGGCCGACGCAACCCAAATTGGTTTAGCTTTCGGCGCGGCACCGATAATTACTAGGTAACTAAAACCATCAAGTGACGACTATAAAGAAAATAAATTACGAGTTACCCTTTACAGGCGAGCAGTAACCAGAGTGCATGTAAAATTTGTAAACAGTCCAAGTGGCGCGGGCTCACGTCATTTTACGCTCGTAAACATCTTTTATTTTATTACCCTTTTTATTTTCTAATGCCGCGTTCAGGTTTCCTTGCGATTTGAATGCTGACAATAAATTATGTTTTTTTCTTCAAACACTGACACGCCACTAAAAACCGATCGATTTCTAACGGATTACTCTCGGGAAGCAATGTGAGGAGAAATAATCACCTATAGCTTCGGCGAACTTGCGGCGGTTTCCTTGTTTATTACTTCGAATGAGTTCTCGTAACGTTTTTGAGTTTTATTACGTCACTCATATATGTAGATGTGCGCTTTACATTATGCCGGAGAAAATTATACACAAGCTGGTTATTAGAAATAGTATAATACATGTAGTAGTGCGAGTATTGAGTGGTGTGTAGTTTGTAGTGAGTAGGTGCAGTCTGTTGGGAGCGTGGGCAGTTTTTGTGGTGTGACAGATGAGGACCCACCACGCGCCGCCATCTGGTTAGTAACATTTCAGCTTCTGACAATCACAGATAGGAACTTCTCGTTGTTACTAATTTAATTGCTACACTCAACTAAGTACTTACGAACTTTGCGGAGATTTATGACTTTAATTGTAGACTCGATCCCCATTTAGAAATATTGACTTTTATGCGTCACGGCGTCTATACTTTTCGATAATTGTAATGACAATGTGGAACTATAATAATATATTAAAAACCAAAATAAAGATATTGTTTGAAAATATGCATTTCTCTTTGCCTTTTATTCACAGAAAGTACTGTAGACAACGAAGTTTAAGGCAGTTAAATATGTATTATACTAATACGTAAGGTAGTATTGCAAATAATTTGGCCAATTTTCTTTATGAATTTTAGGGAATCGCTTAAATTCTATGTAATTTAAAAGTTTTACAAATTGACATGTCATGAAATAAGTTATATTATATGAATTTGTATGTAAGCGAAGTACATTCACATATTTTAATAACTGCTAAAGAATTGATAGCGAAAAGAAAACATTATATTAAAAAATATATAAAAATCGCGAACATCGGCACAGACACGGAAGCTAGATTAATATTAATGATTACGTAGGTCCCCAAAGTGCGACACATTAAACGACAAAAAATCATTTAAAATCTTACACGTGTTCCAATAGTAGATGTCATGATCATCTCCATATTGTAAATCTTACTACATATAGATGTTGTTTTAAATCTGAGTAGGTACGTACTCGCCACAAGTGCTTTGGCTTCAGAAAACCAATCGACGGCACGTGTTTACTATGTGTTTGTTGCTTGAGAATAAATCCTCAGCTTTTGTTTAAGTTTGATATAAAACAAGTATGATTTATGATGTCTGCTCGGTATTTCACCGGAAAATAAACGTAAATGAGTTTTAAACGAATATGATAATTATGGACCAGTGGATAAATAAGTTGTATTGTGTATATAAAAACTTATAAATAGATAATGAAATATTGCCACAGAACTTTAAGGTTAGTGCATCAAATACAGGGACGACAATTTTTACTTTCGTATAAACATGGATTCGACTTTGTTTTGTACAATATAATAGAGAATGATCGAATACGAATGTATTCTATTAAACGCAGTAAAGCGAGAGATATCTATAAAATATTGTACGTATATCCGAAGTTGTTACAAAATATAAAACAAATGCCTAAAATAGAGATATAAAAAAGAAAACTGAGAGGTTTTAATTCCATATTTTGATTCTAATAACAAAAGAAATCCATCTATAATTCTAATATTGGTGAGGTCTATATTTTTTCAAGGTCTCACAGCGAGATTTAGTATTGCACGTGCCGCGTTTGGTCCGCGAACACGTTGTAAGCAATATTTGGGCTATGCTTAGCTCATTATTTGGTGGCATTGTTTAGCAAGCTGCCGGCGGTGTTTTTTGTAACACAATGTGCCGAACTAGTAGCGCCCGCTTGTTTTGAATTTACTAGTTTGATTGATTACTGTAAATAAAGATATCGTTCTAGCGTGTGCCAACTAAATTTATCAAACATTTTTTATTGCAAAATGTTTTTTGCGAACAGCATCAATAGTTTCAATACAGATTCAAGGTTTCCTTTAGCACTTACGAACAAACGAATCAAGTAGAAATTCTGGAGGACTTATTTTTTTGCATTTAACGTCATATACATAGTGGTACCTACTAGTATTCTCTTTGGTTAAGAATTATTGTTTTGCCAAAATAGAATGAATCTCGTACGAAGATTTACATATCCAGTATTTACAGTTACAGCACCTATTTCAAAAGTACAATTTTTAAAATTAATTATTACGACGAAAAATCTTCATTAGTTAAAACACAGACAACAAAGTGTATTAGAAAACCTACGTAGAAATGTGTTTTCGAGATTGACGATCGGACTAACAGGAAAATGTGACTCATCAATGACTCCACAAACTCTTTATTTCGCCTTGTAGCATTTACTACTAATAATATTATAAGGGTATATAAATAATAATTAAAAATAGTACTTTTATAGTAAATCTATATTTCACAACACTACAAAAATCTGATGAAAAATAAACTGTAACAATTTTCTTAAATTTTTTCGTTCTATCTTTTTTACAAGACATTTCTGAATTGTACTTGACTTACCGCCAGTGCGGAGGCGCATTATTACGAACTTACGCTTGGTGCGGGGGCGTTATTTTGAAAACCTTCGTGAGTAGAAATGAGAGCGATATATTTTTATACCTTTTTTCTTAAATACTAACAAAACATAACATCAAAACTATACAAGTCATATTAGTATTGTACGCACTAGAATACGACAAATGCAACTCAGTGCGGTACCATCCAGTCGTGACTTGTACCGATACGTCTTGTACAGCACTCACTGCAGTGGCACTTTTAAATTAGTGCGTGCCAAACTATCGATGTATCGAATGTTTCAGCATCAAAATGAAACGATCGCGCAAAAATGCTATTTAAAGCGCTTGAAAATGGTCAAAATTGTGAAGATGACCGTAATTTTATGATAGAGTCGTCCTCGTCATCTACTGCCACAGAAAAAAATGAAGTTTTAGTAGTAGTCCATTTAGCAATGAGGAAAAAAGAAAAGAAGTAGATTTAGATAGATTTAATCAATGAACAAAAAAAGGAACGTATTTACCTAAGCCCTAGTAAGCCATTACCCGACAAACGTTATGAAAAACTTCACACGTCACATCACTAGACCCAGTATACAAGTCAAAATATTGTCCCCTATTTTCAGTGCGCTACAAGACAAATTTAATCAGTATTTTAAAACGAGTATAGTTTCTAAAATAATTGATCGAATTAGTGCCTGCTGTCCCAGGTGATAGGTAATACATTAAAGATATCAAATCTTTAAAAAAATAACGATTTCTATGAAAACCGATCGACTGATAGGCATTTTTCTAAAACCTATCGTACTAGCCAAAAATGCCTCGGGACGCACCAAGGGAAACTCCTAGTACAAGCTTTAATTGTATTGTAACGCACCCAAAATAAAGTCTAAAAATACAGCGCCGCCGTGAACGTGTTAATGATATAATTTTGTTGGGCTGTATACCACAATCAAATCGTTTTTTTTTTCCTATTATTTTGATACTGTAGCCTTTTATTACAGCAGTGTTCCGAATCCCTATGTAACAAGTTTATCGTATTACGTATGTTTTTCGAAAGAGTTCAGAAGTAGAGCCAACATTTTAATTGATGATGAACAGTAAAAAAATATAATTAATTGAAGTATTTTTTAAATACATAATTAATGCAATGCTTTGAGAGGCTGAAAATGATATGATTAGAGAGTGATTCAAAACGTATCGTATAAAATCTTGTGCTTACGCGATAGTTTGTGGTAGAGCAAAGTGGTAGAGTCTGACTGGTACTGAAGTATCACATTATAACATGCGGCGTGAGATTCATGGTTTTGCCTTGGTATATTTTGATACCTACGTTATGTATGAGGTTTCTATCAAATATTTGGAAATGGAATGTACGAATTAATTTTTATATTTGCATTTTTATTTTTGGAGTTAAAAAGCTGTGATAGAACCGCAAATGGATTCTTCTCTTCCTGCCTGTAATTTAATTGAATGCAAAGATATTTATATATGATAGTATATATTGAAATATATTTAGTGTTCTGTAGTTGCTTAAATTCTGTGTTGTTTTTTTATAATGTACATTACGTATTTCGATTATTGCCGGTACACACTGGTATTAAGTTACGTTTCGTTTTAGAAACTGTGACAGTTACGTGTTTTTATTGGCTGGATAATAATATAGGCAATTTTTTATCTCAAATAAATAAATAAATACACCCAACAGTCACATACATAGTCCTGACCCCACACTAAGATCGAGTCTTGTGTCGTGGGTATCAGAAGCTACGAGAGACTTTTCGGTCTCACAAACACCCAGACCCGAAACAAATACCTGTGGATCACACAAATATTTGTTTCGGTGCGGGGATCGAACCCGCGGCCTCTCGTTTCACAGGCGGCGTCAAACCAACTGCGCCACGGAGGCTGTCGAATGATGGATTAAGGACTAAGGATTAAACGAATTTAACGTTTAAATAAATACACCCAACAGTCGCTTACATTGTCATGACCCCACACTAAGCTCACGTCTTGTGTCATGAGTATCAGAAACTACAAGAGAATTTTCGGTCTCACAAAAACCCAGACTCGAGACAAATATCTATCTGTGGATCACATAAACATTTGTCTCTTTCTTGTTTCACAGTCGGCGTTTAACCAACTGCGCCAAATTAATGTTGCGTTAAAATAATAATATATATTAAAACAGAATATATAGGTACAGGTATAAGGTATATATATATATAGGTAAAAGGTGGCGCAGCATAATCCGGTCAAGGATTGCTCCATGTTCAGGGGATCACGACCCTCAGCAATGAGGAAACGATGCGAGGAGGAGGAGGATAGGTACAAGGCGAAATGTGGGTGTCCTGGTGGCGCCTCTGCCTACCCCTTCTGGGATAAAGGCGTGAGTTTATGTATGTATGTATGAATGTATGTATGTGTGTATTAAAACTATTGTTTTAGTTGAATGTTTGTCTTCTGAAACATAACCCTGTAATTATTATGTCGACTGATGAAAGTAATTAAAAAATATTTAAACAAAGCTGCTAAATAATTTATCCATCCAGGTACACATTTGGCACACGGGCACTAGCACCCGGAGGCCATTGGCTGAGGAAGTCATAAACAGAGCAGATAGCTGTCATCTGTGACGAGCCCGCCCACGCTATTTCTGCCCTCAGTGTTGCGCCGCCGCAGCCGCCCACCGCACATCTACCACGCAAACTTGCCAAACTATAACCACCAACTAACTACGTATATACTACACAGTTTGTTGGCAAGGAACTTCAGTGCATGTTTCCAAAATATAAACAATGCTTCAAGGTTTGAATAAAACGTCTTAAACTTTGAATAATAGTAAGATTGAAAAGTGTCTGAAGTACTATCACGATAATTCAAAATCCAATTATAAAAATATATATTTTGTATTATTACGGTTATTAAAATATGTATGTAGGTATTTTTGAGGGTTTTTTCTTTTAAGACAATAATTAAGGTTTAGATTATTTTGAAACAAGTTGTGCCTATCATTTAAGCTTTAGTTCTTAAACTGTAAAATTTGCTAGTCCTTTCGGGAGTGTATAAATAAAAGTAGATATATCTTGTGTTCTTACTCATTTCCTCAGTTAACTTAAACGCTTAAATGTTTTAGTGTATTTTAAACAATATGCAAGAAGGCTATAACTTGGCGTTCTGTCACCGCGTGCTGGCGTCTTATAAACATCCCCCGCAGCAGTTATCTTTACAGTCGATGTAACAACCACCATTAAACAATTAATGGCGCTGTTAAACACCAGTAGCCGACAGATGACTTTTACAATCATTATTCTGCCACTTGAAGATTGTTTCACCATTACACATGCGCGTCACGATTAGATTACAAGTCACCTGGCTGTGACTCCCTTGGGAAAATTGTCATGTCCAAGCCAATCGAAAGGGGAGCGCATCGAACATCGGAATTTAATGGAAAGGGGAAAATGTTCTCACAAATATTATTTGTTATAAGAATAAATAGTCAGGTGCGTTTATGGAATTATTGATTTTATTGATATAAGTGCGTGGTGGCCTGTTGGTAACGGGCCAGACGCGGCTGCCTACATGTTCACGGTGGTCGCGGGTTCAAATCCCAGGGCACACCTCTGACTTTTCGGAGTTATGTGTGTATTGATAGTTAATCACCACGCACTTTAACGGTGAAGGAAAACATCGTGAGGAAACCTGCATACCGTAGCGATTTTAAAGAATTTATACGGTATGTAAGTCCGCCAACCCGCACTAGGCCAGCGTGGTGGACTATATGGCCTAACCACTCTTAATCGATTCTCTCGATTGTAGAGTAGGCCCGTGCCCTGCAGTGGGACGTATATGGGCTGATATAGATAGATAGATAGATTTTATTGATAACTAAGTATATTTTTAATAATCGCACGATAAAGTGACTAAATTTCATCTAGTGGTAAGTGCAAATGCAGTCCTGACAAGAATACCCACCGGTGAAAGTTGGTTATTTCTAAAATATGTTTGTGATTAATTAAAATGCATCACATGGGCATTTGTTTATATATATATGTTAAGCCCTGGTCTGACGAACGGTACCTGCGGCACTGCGGCAAGCAACGCAGTTCAAGTAACTAAGGAGGTTTCACAGATAGGTTTCACTCTGTGCGTAAATCCGTTGACCAATGGGAGAGCCGAAACTTGACAACAAATGTTATATTGACAATTTTGCATTGAAGTCTTCACGGGTCTCCATGACAACGGATAATAATTTTTTGAGTTCAAAATATATAGAATTTTATTAAAAAATTGTTTGTGCGTCCTTCTAAACGAATTCGGTAAAAAAGCACATAAGACCATTTTCTCAAATATTGATACGTGACATAATTAGTTTATATTTTCTCATGTAAATTCGCGTGTTATTAACTATATTCTTTTATTTTTTTCTGCTAATAAACCTATTCTTTGATCAAGTTATATTTCACTGGACTTGTATAGATACCTACTCTTAAATTATCGCCAATTGTACCGTAATTTGATAAAAACAAATTGTATTATCATTATAAAAATAAATTATTTTGTTATAAATGATCACAAGCAAAACCTGGTTCAATACTGATGGACACTTTTTACAATAATCATTTTATTGTAATTTTTATCTTAATTCACAATACGGAGCTCAAATAATATACGTAGGTATAGGTAGGTAGTAGGTATATATCTACACAACCTCCAGCACAATAGAAGATGTTATAGATGTCAGCACATTAACTTGTTCAAATCCGCAGCTTTATCAAAAAGGAATTAAATAGTGGGATTAAAAAAAAGAATTGTCTATTTGCTTCCATTACAAATTGAAAGACATATAAATATTGAAAAATATTGGCTGGAGAAGCTAGATGTAAAGAAACACGGACTAATATTAACAAGGGACGTATGGTATAAGCTGCGAATTAGCTTTTTTATAATAAGTACGGAAAAATTTAAGAAACATTTAGCGGAAAGTACTGAAATAATTCCTAAATTGATCCATTAGCCACACCCAATAGCAACACGAAATGCTATTTGCACAGTATTCGACTGTAAAGTATTATTATAATACGCTCATCGGATGAACTAGTGATATTTTCGTAATTGCTCCGACCACCGTACACGAAGGTGGTAAACTCGTAAATGAAATATTACGCGTTTCAGGTTCAGCCTACTTAAATATGCTTTCGAGCAGGCTAGTATAATAGTTTTTGACGGCAGAAGCTGATTATTTATTGCTGGTGGATATTGTAATTGGATTTAAAATTGTATTACATCAGATGCATTGCGTTTGCATTTTGATGCTTATATGAAAAAAAAAATGGTCACTCTACCTTCGGAGATTTTTTTCCTTTTATTATCATTTGTTAATGTGTTATTTCTATCTTGATATAAAACACAGGGGCTCCTGCTATTATTACTGTAAAATTATCGACAAATAAATCCATTCCGCAATGTCGCACGCGGCGGCCATTTTACCAGAATGACATCTGGCTGTGCGGTGTATTTTCATATAAGTCTGCGTCCAGCACCGCAAACCGCTGTCAGTTCTATCAAAGACCAAAATATCATCAATGAGTTGACCCTTCACCATTGCGGCTGGCTGACGCTTACCGCTCCAAAACAAAAGACAAATGATGACGTTTTTCATACAAAACCGAGTCTGACACCGCATTGCACGCAACGCATTGCCGCGCGTACCGTTCGGCAGACCAGGGCTTTAGAGATTACACAAGTTTGATCCACGCAGGATGAATGCCATACGCATTGATGTTACTTATTTTATTGGAATTGCAACACAGTCCGACATGATTGAAGTCTTGTAAGTTATCGGTTGCCTATGGTAACGCTGAATGGTCTGTCAGTAGAGTCTGTGATCGGTTTAATAATATTTAATTGTTTCTATTGTAATCTTGCCCGGAACAGCGCCAAACGTGCGCACTGCCTGATTAATAAGAATCATCATGTCGGACGGCAACGACGGCCATATAAATCGCAATCTGTATGATTCTCCGACAGCAGCGGTGGGATCGATCTCAAAATCATCCCTTGTGCCTACCGCATTGCCTGCTACCCAAACTGAAGAATATTTTCGGTCGGAACGTAAGACTCAGTAGTGCGGCCCCGTACATCGAGTATTCTACCAATAAAGCAGCGCTGATAGATTGGCTAGATACTGACAGCTCTAACGATATCGAGATTTCTAGAATCACAGACGTCTAGGCAAAGAACTACGGATGTGGAGAATACGCCAGGAATTATACGCTTACAATGGTGAATATTTATTAAGATGCAAAATCAGCAAAAGCAAGCGTTGATTCTGGCATTTAAAACTCCATTGGAATTGAAAAGAAGATTGATAGATCAATTGATAGACGTTGAAAAAGATAATGCGCTTTCATCAACATGCAATTGGGGGAAGTAATTATTTAAAGGTATCATCTTGTTATAACGATTGGTAAAGTATTGAGAAGAGTCATGTGGTTTTTGCGGATAAATTGTCCAGGTACGACATGAAAATTCGAATAACTTTGTCGTACGAATTGTACCTAAAAGTTATGACACTTTTGGTAACATTTCTATTGTGGTCAAAACGTCAATAGTCCGAAATCTACTCCGCAGTCGTAGATGAATTGTAATGCCTGCAATAAGCTTGGACATAAGATTTGTCATGTATAGAAAATGGGCTAAGATATCATCAATTGTTCTAATAACGAGTTTGGTTATCGCCAACAATCTTGCTTGCCAGTATGTTACAGGTGTGGTTCTTCAGTTCACATAGCGAATCGCTGTCCTCACGGGTCCAGCGCCGCAGCATTGACATCTGTTATAACGTGTTGACATATTATTGTGTGGTCGAGCTGCTCTCCGAAACACTAAAACCCTTTAGTAATTGTTTTAAATGTGGTTTTTACTTTGGCGCTGAGTATCCCTTTGTAAAGGAGTCTGCCACAAGTTAAGAGGTAAGCGAATTGATATTTTTGGCCAGGTGCTTTACTTGATGTGAATTGTCACGCGCGTTGATGGTGAAGGAAAATATCGAGACGAAACATGCTTGAATTGCTGTGATGTGTTAAGTAAATTAACGTACACTGCGTGAGCATAGTGGACTGTGGTCTAGCTCTTTTCAATCGAACTCTCGATTACGGAGAAGTCCTATGCTAAACAGGGATACAATACTTACTGTGTAATTGTTATATTTGGTAGAAATTAATGATTCAAGCATCGAAATTGTATTTCACTTTTGGCTGGTAAAGAATCGTCGCAAAAATAAAATATTGGGTTGCGACATTTTGAATTATAGTTTTCAAATAAGCATGTCCGCACATTAGTTGTATCTGACAAGGTTGGCGTCTGTAAACACAAGTCTTAACACATAGCACGTTTAATACTGTTACACAGATGAAACAATTTGTCCATAATTCATCAATTCTTATGGATCCAGCATTATAAATTGGCGTTCGGTAAATGCCTAATTGAATTAGCGAATAATTGCTACAAGACACGGCAGTAGACAGCTCATATCTTAACCAATGAACCAATAATATTTAAGCCACAGTATCTATGCTAAGTTTCATGCAGATGCCAGTGCCAATGGCTATGGTGCTATTTTATTCTAACCTGTAAGAATGAAACTAAGGCATATCGCATACTTTAGCAAAACTACGATGTTAGCAGAATCGTGTTGTGACATAAGCAAGCTACGTTGCAGCCAGGTCTGTAGTATGAGGGCTGGATCGAATGGTGTTTTGCCATTTTCTTATAGAAGGCCGGCGTGACGTGTAGAAATATTATTATTATTATTATGTGAGTGAGATGGTCGAAGGCCATTTTGCTAGTGGTAGGATTTTCATTCTGCCCGGATGGCTACGACAGTGAATAGTGGATAGATACCCATTATGGTTACTTACGTTAGCGTATCGAGACCATCTCGTGTATATCCGTGTGTAATTGGACCGGCATAGTTGTGTGGATCGGCCAGAGTGAAACATATAGTGCCAGTTGATATTCCATTTGGTCTACACCGCGCTTGCCATCGTGCGGGTTATGGTCACTTTGCTGTTGTAAAGTGTGAAAGTAAGTACCAACGACTTTTAAGGGATTTCTTGAATGAATAAAGTAGCGGTTACAAATTACAATAATCGATACATATGAATGAACTTTCTGTTGTAGAACGCTGTCGACTATCTTAATTGCCCGGAGTGTGGCCAGCCCGGCGCCGCGGACCCTGCACGGTACCTCCGCATTGCACCCTGTGTCGAGTAGCGCCGATGCCCAACGTGGCTCCCCCGTAATCTCCGCTAAGGAGATTTTATAACTCCGTCACTAACAGTCGTGCCGTTATAAATAATAAAACTGGAACTCTTGCCATGGTAAAAGCAGTTGGTCACTTCAGACAATACTTTTGTGGCCGGACATTTACGATTATGACTAACTCTTTTGAATTCATCATTTTATAAGGTAGAATGGGTGGATTAATATTGATTATTGCGTTTTACACTTTCTTACTGGCCAAGGTAACTTAAAGTCTTAAACTGTACTATAAATTTAAGCTCGTTGATTCGCATGCGTGAACACGCAACATGAACATGTTCAGCACTTAATGGCGAATATAGACAGTCCGCGCATCATTTACTTTGGGAGTCTAGTCTTTAACAAAAAGAGCATAGTGTTGGTTAGTATGCAAACATTATCTGGAATTGTATGCTACATGGACCTAGTGCAGACTAGGACGAAATTTCGTGCTTTGCGGCGTTCTGGAGTTCTGGAATCCAAGAGTATCGCTTGAGATGGTAAGGTCATGTCCTGAGAAAGCCGCAGGAGTACGTCGGCAATGTGTGCCTGAGCCTCAACATTCCAGGACCTCGACCGAGGGATAGACCGAAGAAGCGCTGGCTTGATGTCGTCAAGGAAGATATGAGAGTCAATGGCCTTACTATTGAGGATACCGAAGACCGGGCGAAATGGAGGAGACTAAGCCGGAAGGCGGACCCTGGCACCGGCCGGGATAACGCCCAAGTAGAAGTAGAAGAAGAAGAATAATAGATGATATGTGTAGGCACATGCTGATTTCGTTGTACTGAATTTATAACTTCTGACATAAAAATAGATGACAAGCAGAATTAATTATCTGGTAGATCAGGCCTCTAGCAAACTTAGTAACACAAAGATATTGAAGAGGTAATTGCCAATCCCAGTCAGGGAATACTAAGGAATGATGCAATTAGGATATACGAGTTAATACCAGGAATAAGATAAGAATAGGATGGACGAGCAGGCGACGAAAGATAAAAATCGTTATGACTAATAAAGCCACTGTTGTGTAAAAATGCCAATCATTGTTTGAATTTTAGTGATAATTCTGTAGTAAGTCTGTGCTGAAAAATAATAATCTTATATTGTAAGCTTGTGGTGTGTGTGTTGGTGATTGATAAAATGTTGTATTGAAACTCACAGCTGCTATGCTTTATTGAAAGATGGATTGAAAGTATTATCACTTTGTCCTTGTGATCTGTTGAAAGCCATGACGCTTTGCAGGGTGGATTGAAAGCATGAGCGCTTTGTCCTTATGATCTGTTGAAAGCCATGACGCTTTGCAGGATGGATTGAAAGCATGAGCGCTTTGTCCTTGTGATCTGTTGAAAGCCATCACGCTTTGCAGGGTGGATTGAAAGCATGAGCGCTTTGTCCTTGTGATCTGTTGAAAGCCATCACGCTTTGCAGGGTGGATTGAAAGCATGAGCGCTTTGTCCTTGTGATCTGTTGAAAGCCATCACGCTTTGCAGGGTGGATTGAAAGCATGAGCGCTTTGTCCTTGTGATCTGTTGAAAGCCATCACGCTTTGCAGGGTGGATTGAAAGCATTAACGCTTTATCCTTGTGATTTGTAGAAAGCTACCACGCTTTGCAAGATAAATTGAAAGCATTAACGCTTTGTCCTTGTTGTCTGTTGAAAGCTACCACGCTTTGCAGTGAGATTGGGGTCTGATTTATTTTGACTGAAGGTCGACGCTGAAAGCTACGACGCATTGCTAAACGTTAGAAGTCACGTGCTGAAAGTTGTTACGCTTTGCTTTGTGTGTGAGGTTGAAAGCTGTTTGTGTAAATACTATGCTTGTGTGCTATGCGCTGTTCCATCTAGCTTGGCTCTGATGTCAATAAGCAACGCGAGAGCGCGTTGAGGCGCAGAATGGCCGTGTTAGAGATTACACAAGTTTGATCCACGCAGGATGAATGCCATACGCATTGATGTTACTTATTTTATTGGAATTGCAACACAGTCCGACATGATTGAAGTCTTGTAAGTTATCGGTTGCCTATGGTAACGCTGAATGGTCTGTCAGTAGAGTCTGTGATCGGTTTAATAATATTTAATTGTTTCTATTGTAATCTTGCCCGGAACAGCGCCAAACGTGCGCACTGCCTGATTAATAAGAATCATCATGTCGGACGGCAACGACGGCCATATAAATCGCAATCTGTATGATTCTCCGACATATATTTGCACAGTGTAAATATCGTTGTCAACCTGGATTATGCCACTCAAAAATAACTAAGATATACAGGGTATCTCAAGACCGCGACCGAAAACGAAGCCAGGTGGTAGTTTTAGTGGTTACAGACACGACGCAAATAAAAATTTCACCAAAACAGCGACAGATATTTTTTTAAACTTTTTAAAAATCATCTTGTTTGGGTGGTAAAATCCTAGTTTTTGCGAAAATAATAATTTAAACCCTTACATACCATTGAGTGTTGTAAAATAAAAAGGTCTGCATCATTATTTTAGGAAAACTATGTATTTATCACCCAAATACGACCATAAGTAAAAAAAAAAAATACTACCACCTTATACAGGGTATATCAAGACCGCGACCGAAAACGAAGCCAGGAGGTAGTATTAGTGATATCAAACACAATGCAAGTAAAAATTTTACAAAAAAAAATCGTCAATTTTTTTTTGTTATTTTTTACATATCGTCGTATTTGAGTGATTAATACATAGTTTTTCTAAAATAATGACGTACATCGCTTAATTTTTAAACACGCAATGGTACGTAAGGGTTTAAATTACTATTTTTGCAAAAACTAGGTATTTACCCCTCAAAAACGATGATTTTTAAAAAATTTTAAAAAATAATCCGTCGCTTATTTTCCAAAAATTTTAGTTGCATTGTGTCTGTAGCCGCTAAAACTACCACCTGGCTTCGTTTTCGGTCGCGGTCTTGATATACCCTGTATACTAGTCTTTAATATAAATTGTAATAAATTAGGCTGAATATCTTTTTGCCACTCAAAAATAAGACATATACCTACTCGTATTTAAATTGTAATAAATTACACTCTGCTTTTAAATTAAGATAATAAAACATTTAAGCAGCGGTCATATCATAGTAGGTATATAAACGATTATTGAATAAAGCAGATAAAGGGTGTGTCCACCAACAGATACGCCTCGGCCGTCCGATAAGCTCCGACGGTTCTGCGAATGCAATCCGATGCGCCTTCACATCCCGGAAACTACATGCACATACATATAATTTACTTGTATACTAAGAATTTAACATAGGTATAATGGACGGTATCTTTGAATTTTCTTAGCTTATGCTTAGGGGTAGGTATATATAATATAAAAAGTCGCTTGTGCCTCTCCTGTAACTTCCAACTGTTGTTTATAGAATTGTTTAAAATGAATATAATGAGGTCTTTTTGTAAAAATAAAGGATATTTTTTAACGGGATGAAGGCCTGAGTGACTGGAGGTATGAGAGCCGCCCTAAGGCGTTACACATTCTGGGAAATCATTACTGGGATATTGGTTATCTTACTGTAAGGACGATGTAAACAACAAAGCTGTTATCTGTGAGACGGCTGTAGGTAGGCTTGATCCTACTGACCCAACGATGTTGATGTAGTTTATTATACGCACTACGCAGGGTGCCTTTATTACTTGAACATATTTAACTTCGACGTATCGATATACTTACATAGATATTTCATGCATCTTGTTCTTATCCTCTTTTTAAACTAAGAATTATGTGAATAAAATGTATATAAAAGATTGTCTGCATGGTTAATAACGCCTTACTAACTTTGTATGTATTTTACGGCTCCAAAATATATTCTTGGTGAAATATTACTTCAATTAATTAATTTTAAAAAATTTAGTAGTTAGTACACTGCAAAATGGATTACATAACGCTTTGAGTTGCTACAGCTGTAATAACTACTACTGCTACAGGTTTTTAAACAATTGAAAACCTGGTGATAAGACTTGTATTTGGAGCGCAAACAGTTCAATTACTACGCAGTAGGGAGGGTGGTAAGACGCCTGAGAACACTGGGCGCCCATCTGTGTCCACATTATCACTGATAACGTCCACTCGGCTTGCGATATCTCCGTATAGGTGGTTCGGGCGTCCACTCGTACCCATCTTTTGAATATATGCGTCACTAAAGAAGACCCTTTGTTATACAGGGTATATCAAGACCGCGACCGAAAACGAAGCCAGGAGGTAGTATTAGTGATATCAAACACAATGCAAGTAAAAATTTTACAAAAAAAAAACGACAATTTTTTTTTGTTAATTTTTACATATCGTCGTATTTGAGTGATTAATACATAGTTTTTCTAAAATAATGACGTACATCGCTTAATTTTTAAACACGCAATGGTACGTAAGGGTTTAAATTACTATTTTTGCACAAACTAGGTATTTACCCCTCGAAAACGATGATTTTTAAAAAATTGTAAAAAAAAATCCGTCGCTTATTTTGCAAAATTTTTAATTGCATTGTGTCTGTAGCCGCTAAAACTACCACCTGGCTTCGTTTTCGGTCGCGGTCTTGATATACCCTGTATAGTGTATATAAATATAGTCAAGTACAGCAGGTAATTAATTGGAAATTGGTCTACCTTATAATATGTTGTTTGATGTTTAGAGCTTGTTACAAAAAGACACAGTTACCTATTACCGTCTATATAAAGGAAAAATAAAAAGGAAGATTCCATAAATTAAAATGAGTTACCAAACCAAGAAAAAAAAATAACATACAAAATCTTAATTGGTAAGGTAAAATAAGTAGTAAGAAACGTGAACACAACGTTTTGGAAATTAGTAGGCACAGAAATATATCGAGATATATAAACATATAATATTAATATAACATTTTAATATTGCCTACGGGGAATTCCCTACACAAAGAGTAGAAAATGTTTTTTCAACATTAAAACTGCCAATGAAGCCACACACAGAGACAGAACACTGACATCAAGAGTCAAGTGAGTAACAAAATAGGTCATATTCCACTTACAATAAACAGTAGTCAATGAAATTACCAGAGAAATTCCACGTATTTTTAATAATAATAACATATTAATTATAATTTTGTTAAATTTTTAAATTTTAAACTGTACAGTGATACCCGCACGATCATTGCCTGTCCGGTGTACCAAGCAAGTTATCAGGGCAAATTATACAAGTCATTGTTAGGGTTGAAAATATGAACTGAAATGTCAAGAAATGAAAATAAAAACATTTTGATCGTTATAGGTGAAATGTAACAGATTGAATGTAGACGGGAACGCTGCGGTGTTGCAAATAACATTTAGCAGGTATCGGAAACAAATAGTGAGGCGGTAATGAAGAGCGGTGTTAGTGGCGTCAGTGTTAACCGCGTGCATTACCGGCACCTCGCTAAACACACACGGTGCCGGTTAGATTACAACTCTGTCAATATTTGAAACACGCTGGACAGTGTTCGCCGGAGCCCGCAGTCTCTCTCGTCGGCCGCCGCGCCGCGCCGCTCCAATAATTAAAAATTATTGTGCTCCTGCGGTGAGCTTTCCCATACAGTTGTATTTATTTGGTAAACAAAGACTGTCTGGTAGCCTACTGGTAGCGAATGGCTGAGACAAGGCTGGGTTCGATTCTAAAATAATTACAATGTGTTTTGACAGAGAAGTAAAAATAGTAAGAAAAGCTGCGTATGCGAAATCCACTCGCACTGCGTTGTCGACAAAAGACTAACATTGTTCCCCTAATGGCCGGAAGTAATCATTATGTAACAATTTTGCTCGAAAATAATTACGTTAATCTGACATAATTGAATTAAATTTAAGCGATCTAATTCAATAATGAAACAATACACAACATATATACTTTCATAAATGGTACCTACATGCCACGGAAAGTTAATTATTAAAGATGCTATTGCCGTGCACCCGGCGATTCGTATATAATTTAGTCTGAACATGTTCTTCATTCATGAAACGAAGTTGATTAAGCGCCAAAGTTGTAAAGTCAATGTCAAAGTGGGCCAAGTGTGCGGAGGGCGCGAAGTGGCCCGAACAAACACGGGGGTGCAGGGCTCCGCGGCGGCACCTGTGAGGTGTTTGCGCCCCCACTTACACTGCGGGCTACAATCACCTCCGCAAACCGACGGGATGTTTGCTCGCACCGGTGCGCCGCCAGCGACCGCGAGGAAATCTTAATCCACCGAGCAGCGCAGCTCTCTCATTGTAGACAATGCCGTAAAATTTAATTCCAAAGGAATTTCCATTAGAACTCCGTGTTTGGCAATCGGAATTACACCGCAACCGGAGAACAATTAAAAAACCTAACATGCGCGTGTTTGTAAGTTTTGGTTAATAACGCTTTGTATCGGTGAAGTTTTATAGTATTTTATAATCGGTAAATATTATGTTTGTTCGTGGTATTAGAATGAGTTTGTACTTTACCGCTGCTTGCACTTCGCTTAGGATTGATCGTATCACAGATGTCTGAAATATGGAGTCCTGGTATATGTCGGAAGTGGTGTTAAACCAACCATCCCGGATGTTGCTAAATGTCGGCGTTTTTGACATCTAATTAGAAACATAACGGATAGTTTGAAAATGTTTCGGTTCACACTAGGACAATCTCGATACATTGGATAATAAGGGTTCTCGAATATGTACTTTTATCGTATAAGTTATATAATATATAGCTACATATTATTAAATACTAGCTTCTGCCCACAAACTTCGTCTGCGTGATTAACTTTATTCGAAATTAATTTTATTTGGAAATTCCCATACCGTCCCGTTCTGTCCCGTTTCATTCTCACTCAAGGCATGTAATCCAGTCCCATGGCATCCCTTTGAGTATAAAAAAGTAACAATTATACTCTACCTCCATATCAAATTTCAACGAAATCCGTTAAGCCGTTTCTGAGTTCATTGGGTATAACCGCACAGACAAAAATTCTAAAAATCATTGTTTTAGGTTCTATTACGTTAATATTACTTTTTTTTTAAACTGGCACAGCTTAGTGACTGCATTGCACCTGATGGTAAGTGCTAATGCCGTCCAGAAAGAGTATCGAATGGTATCAGACGGTAGTCTCATACTATTCGATACAATCATGCCGGCCCGCTAAGGTGCCTCTTCACGCTACGGCCTCTTCACTAGACGGTCCTTAATAGTTTTTCTCATTTATCTTCCATGTACAGACATCGATCGGTTACAAATTTATTATATGTAGGTATAGATTAATTTTTAAGGTAAAAAACTCTCTTCTACATTCTTCTTGATATAGAACTTTATTTATGGTATTTACATTCACAATGCGATTTCATTCAGAAAGATCTCATGGTCTGTCCTTATTATGTTTCAGAAAATTTGATTAGGATTACAAACCGAGTTAAAAACTGGTGTGGTCTTTTGTATAGGTAACTCATTCCACGTTCCTGTTTAGGATACAGTTATTAATTAGTCAGTAACATGTCAATATTGAAGCTACGTGAGACGGGATGGAGGTTTAGCGGGCGGGGACGCCCTCGGCGGGAGATAAGCGCCCCATAATGTGAATGTTTGCGCAGGCGCATTTATCGCTGCGCCACGCGGAAATAAA
This sequence comes from Deilephila elpenor, assembly GCA_949752805.1. Classification (NCBI taxonomy): domain Eukaryota; kingdom Metazoa; phylum Arthropoda; class Insecta; order Lepidoptera; family Sphingidae; genus Deilephila; species Deilephila elpenor. The sequence goes on along the minus strand of OX457107.1, from coordinate 5,831,958 downwards.
TCGCTCCTAGGCAGGAAGGGAACTTGATAAAGATCGTCACACGGCCCGCGTGCTCTTCAACCAAAATTTACTAATACATTGTATCTACTTGGGAAGTTCATCGATAGAACAACAACGTATCGCGGCGACGGCTAGGAATGGAAGGAATGGAAGGCATGAACGCTAGTGGCATATTCTAGCCTGGTGAAACGGTAGCCAAATTAAATGTAACTTGTATCATTTTTTTCATTTTTATTTTGGCGAAACATCAGTTTCAATTAATAAATAAATAATAAATAAATAATAAATAAATAAATACACCCAACAGTCACATACATAGACCTGACCGCACACTAAGATTGAGTCTTGTGTCGTGGGTATCAGGAACTACGAGAGACTTTTCGGTCTCACAAACACCCAGACCCGAAACAAATACTTGTGGTTCACACAAACATTTGTCTCGGTGCGGGGATCGAACCCGCAGCCTCTCGTTTCACAGCCGGCATCTAACCAACTGCGCCACGGACGCTGTCAAATTATTTAAAAAAAACAATGTATGTACCTAATTCTTCAGTTGCTAGCTACTATTCTTTTTATTGCATTTGTTTATTGGCCTACTTTTAAATAACTTAATTTGTATATGTTTAATAATTAATTATTCATGAAAAGATGTGAAGTGCCGGCGGCCGATGGAAATTAATAAACAAGGAGCGGATAATAGATAACGCAGTGCCATGCCGTTTCAATAAGTGGCGGCAGTTCGTATGACTTGTAGGAACGACTCCGCTGACCTTACCGCGACTTGTCGGAGATATTCTTAATGCATTTGAGTACTTATGTGCAATTAATTACGAGAATTTCGGATGAATGTCGGGTGTGATTAGACACTATCTAAATGATTTCCAGTGACTGCTTGTAGTAAGCTGTAGTTGTAATGCGGTCCTTTTGTCAGAACATCAGCGGTCAAATGAAATACTTTACGGATAAATTAATCAATAGCAATACGTATGCCCGATCTTCTAACTAGGGCGTACTTCGTTTGTTCTGGGAATCAGTGTTATGACTTCTATTCAAAATTTAAATAGAGTTCGGACTTATTTTGATTCGTAACCACAGCAGCAACTTTCGCACCATAAATGAATCCGTTTATTTTTACTTTTGTCGCACTTTTACGTGCCTAAATAGTATCATACAATTATAGTTCGTTAAAGTTTTACATAGGTAATATTCTTTTTGAACTCTGGAGTGTTCAAAAGGGAATGAATGCATTGGGCTGATTGTTGGCAAACTTTATTCCCTTTCACATATTTTAACGTAGGTATGTCCGCGCTAAAATGGTTTGAATTGTTAAAACTTCTCCCGAATCCTATTTGAGGGAACTTTAGTTTACATCTATGCCCCATTGGAACGTGGTGACCAGCGGAATTTTAATAAGTATCTGGGTACAGATACAGATATGTTGTATTTGTTTCCTATCATCAATCTTAAAACTGTAAATAACTGGCCAAGAGCAGACTTTGTATCAAATATCTACCTATGTCGTATCTTTGCTGGAACACACACCTGTACACCACGCTCTACGCTCACTCTGTACTCACGCTGAAGAGCTTACTTCACGTTCTGCGCTCACTACGCTCTTTTCTTGAGTCCAATCCCTCAATGACTCGGTTATCCGAAACACAGAGAAACACAAAAGAAGAAAATTACACTCCTAACATCAGTAATGGTATACAACTTATGGTAATGAGCGACCGACCACAGACTTTATGCTCAAAAAGTATCAAATAAAATGTCTGCTGGTTTGGCTTAAAAACCTGCTTTATCTTAGCAATCGATCTAATCCGTTTGTTTTCAATTTACTGAAGTAACTACTATTTAAAAAAAAAGATTGATTACTGACTAATTAATATAAATAACCTAAACCGTACTTAACCTGAATAAAGCGTACTTTTTAGTTATTGTACCTTGTAGGTATTTGCTTCAAGTGGTGAAGTTATTTTGAAATTGAAAACATTAGACTGATTTTCTTGGGTGGAATAAATCCTTTTACAGTTGGGTCATCCCTAATATGTATCTACATCACTTTATTTTTATACAATCCTTTAATTTATTTTAAATTCTTACGGGAACCCTATGTAGGTACTAGGTAGTCCAGCAGTGGACTTCCCATGGCTACGAATAATGATAACGATTCTCTACTTGTTTGTTGTCCGTACGAGTAGAACTATCTCGAACGCGTAGGTAATCGACAGACCTTTAATACCCTTTAAAGTATTATCTCGACATTTCAAGTAGGTAATAATTATGTTTATTATTTACTGTATACATGGGAGGTTCGCTTTTATAAGCCGCGGGTCACGGCCCCTGCGCAGAGCCGGTCAGCGTACAAACGCACAAACATAACTCCGCCCACATATAACATTATTATGCATAATTATTTATAGTACAGTCACTAGTCAGTTATCAGAAAAAATAATTACACCTCTCATTGGTTGTATTTGCGATAAACTGTGTAAGTTAAAAGCGACTGTATAGGAAAACAGTTACCTACTTGCAAGTTCTAGATTGTTCTAAGATGAGAGAGACCTACCTACTATGAAATACGTGTTTCATTATTTCCTAAAAATTATATCAGTATATTTTTAATAAACTAATAATAACATTAAGTGAACTATTTCATTAATAATTAATTTACATACTGTAGCACTTGTTTTCACTTAATGTAAAACAAGCAAAAAAATTAAAGGTACATAGCTTTAATTAAAAAATCATCGGAACTCTCTGTAGAAAAATATCATCAAAACAAAAAAATAAGCTTTTAGCCAAGTTTTTGGTTATGGTTTTCGTTTCAAATGTAGGCGAGTGACCAAGATATTAATAAAAAACAATTTAAACTCGAAACCTATTTTCCTATTGGATTTACGGAATAAAACTTCTTCGCTGTTGACTCTACCATACAGGCCAGCGAGAAAAACGTATTTATTTCCAGTACACGTTATACTTAAGAATGCTTGATAGATATACCGAATTATTACAAGACGAATATACTTATAATTATGAAAACCTTGTCTTGTTATTTCATTAAATTATAAGGAAGAGCTAGTTTTTATATTAATCACAAAATAGAAGCGAAACTAAAATCTCGTTTAAGAATTAAATTAATACAATAAAACGCCGTCGTTGCTCTTATGCATAACCAATGAAAATATAATAAGTGCCTGTATTTTACGTTTTTTGGGAGTAGAGCCGGCTCCAAGTCTGTCTTCACTTGTTATTGAGATTGTTAATTTAATGTGTATCTACTATAGTAAAATCTGTGATAGTATTTGTATACGTAAAAGCTTATGTTTGTTAATGCTCCCCGCCGTAATATTAAATTGATTAGTATTTTAAAGAAATATATTAATGAATCGTTTGATTTGTCAACAAAAGCGCACTTATTTTGATTCAAACATAAACGACATTCGGATGTTAAGTAGTTGCGTCTTTTCTAAATGCATGGTAAAATTTATATCACACAGTTTACTACTTCTTACAACTTATACCGCAATTGCATCAATATTTGATGATCAGCCGTCAATAGCAAATCCGTGAAATTTGGCACAAAAACTCACTTGGGCGGCTGCGGCACGATGTTGTCGTAGTTGAAGTTCACCAAGAGTTTTCCGACGGCGTCGTTGATCTCCTGCTTGCCCCGCTCCTGCTCCCAGCTCATGTTTACACTCAAACTATCGCCTGTACAGAGACTATGAGCGCCGCAGTGAGGCGGGAGGAACGCGCGTGCTGCCGACTCGCGCGCACACTCTATAAAGAGTTCCTTGTGCCCGCGCATTACTATAAAAATGTTCGACAGAAGGGGCGCGCGCGGCGAGCTCACTCCGTCCTCTGTTTGTTTACTTATCGATTACTTCTTTCTTATATTGCTTGTGAATGTAAATACTATCACAAAGGCGATAAAGGCAACCGTTTGGTTAATCCGGAAAAAATAGTGCTTATAACTGTGATTGCAATTTTAATTTACTCATTAAAGAAATTTATTCCGACTGAAACGAAGTTTACCAACTTAACTTGTCATTAATTAAGATCTTATTAGAAATATTGATCTTATTAAATAAATGTTTGTTCTGAGATAAAATTAAAATAAGATGTATTAACAGTTAAATAGCGATTAATATTGATGTACGTGCAAGTTGGTTGTAAATTTTCCGAGTTTTCCCGTTCCGGCGGCGGTGGGCGGTGCGCGCGCGCTGGCGGCGCCGCCTCGGTCCGCCATTGGCGCGCTATGCCGGCCGCTCTGACGTCACGACAACTACGCTTTTATCCACATATCCACGTGCCTACTGGTGCCACACACTAATCTATCTTTTTTTCCGTGTTTCTGTTGGGTTGCGGTAGTACTACTACGGTAGTGAATCGGTGTCGAAGGTGCGATTTCGGCCAGGAGACAGGACTTGCACAAATCTCTCCAATTTCACAACCAACTTGCATAATTAATTATCTTCGATAAATATCATTTTCGCCATAGTTTTATTTTTAAATAGAGCCTACTTTTAAATAATATTTATATACCCAACATTTAGAATCTACGAGAGAATTTTCGGTCTCTCAACATACAGGCAAACAAACTTTAAAATGGTAAGAAAATTGTTATTTAGTATATTCAGTGTTCCTAGGTTTACCTCGATGTGTTGGGGCTAGTTGTAGTGCAATACGATACAGAAGTGCGCGCACCGGAGAGTCCGCATATAGGTACTGGCAATTAGATGCTTTTTATTAAATCTTCCACTTCGTCCCAATTAGCACGATCTAATTTTGTGGCCACTGCTCGCAATGAAACCGCTAATTAACTTGTCAAGGTGTGCGGTAGCCAGGAAAATGCCTACCAATAACATTATGGGAACACCAAAGATAGGTTTAAATACCTTATACATATTTTACAGAAAACATTGTTCAATGAGACAAATACATATTAGATACGATCACGTTACTAAGTAATTACTTAACATTGATTTTTGGCATGAGTTAGTGTTTCAGCCTGCTTCACATTAATCCTTCACTTCGTACCTTCGATGATATTGTCGTTAATAATATTGCATGGCAAATGCGTGGTTGTTTAATGACCCGGACGCAATGTGCCGAGTAAGGCGGGTTCGAATCCCATGACACGCGTCTGATTTTTGGAGTTATTTAAGTGTGTAATAATAATAATTCAGTCCTTACCTACACATCCCACGGTAGGGCGCTGGCGTTCTTGTAATAAAGAGATAGCAAGTCCACTCCAACTCTCGATTGAAAGAGCTTAGGCCAGTCATGTATTTAAGTATTGATAGTGAATTAGCATGTAAACCGACGACCGGCAATAAGTCAGACTACACATAGGCCGCTAGACTCTCTAGAGTCTAGAACAACAGCACGACGTATTTTACAGCAAACATTTGAAGCTACAAACTTATAATGTTTTCTTATTCAAAATTTGAATGAATTTAACTAATATTGGTTCAAACTTAGCTTTGGAAATGTAAGACACATTCTCTAACTCCAATAACATAGTCTCCTCTGACGAAGCTCATTTCCAAGTTCAGTGAATTTTTTAATTGCCAAAACAATTGTTATTGAGGTCGTGACAATCCAAATTTAAAACCAGGGGCAGGAATGGGCAAGTGGGGAATAGTATCTAAGCGTCAACATTTTTGAAAATCTACGACTTTCAGTAAAAGTTCAAAAGCATACCAACGACGTAATAGGCGACATCTCGATGATTTCATTATTAAAACATAAAATTTCATTATTAGTCTTTATTCTAAAATAAAATAATCAGTTGAAAATATATACTGGATATAACTATGAATCTATACATAATATCATAAATTTGATCGATGTCAGTACATAGAAGATAAATGAGAAAAACTACTCGTAATATAGAGGTCTGTATTAACGTAATAAAAGCCAAAACAATGATTTTTAGATTATTTGTCTGTTGGTGAACTCAGAAATGTCTTAACGGATTTATTTTATTATTATGATACACCAACAGCATAAAATATAATTTACAAATAGGATGTTCTCTTAGCTTATGTATACATTTCAATATGCATCATGCATGCCTTTTACAGGCGTATACAACTTTGACCATAATATATTTCGATGAAATTTGGCATGGAGGTAGCTGACCCCCTGAATTAACACTTAAGCTACTCTTAGTCCCGAAAAATGTAATGTTCATATGGGATGAGGAAGGAATTCCGATATATTTCTTACTTTTTATTCTCAAAGAAATGGGATGGGACTGGATGAGACAAGACGGGCGGGATATTACGTGACGGGACGGGCGGGGTATAACGGAACAGGACGGGAAGGTATGGGATATTCCAAATAAAGGTAATTTCAAATGAAGTTTATCACGCTGACAAAGTTTACAGAGAGTTGGCAGAAGCTAGTTTTTAATAAATGCCTTCCTTTCTGGCCCATCCTATACGTATACCTAATATAATTCAATAATATACATAATTGAATTTATTATCAAATAAAAAAAAACACATATATTTTGGCAAGCAATCCTTAAATAAACAAAATCATTTATTAATTACAACCGAAAGGTCCTTCTCTTCTTTTCGCAGTATTATTATCACTGTTATACTAGCCTGCGTGTTACATGTTCATAGTGGTCGCGGGTTCAAATCCCAGGGCACACCTCTGACTTTTCGGAGTCATGTGTGTATTGAAAGTCAATCACCACGCACTATAACGGAGAAGGAAAACATCGTGAGGAAACCTGCATACCATAGCGATTTGAAACAATTTGTATGGTATGTCAAATCCGCCAACACGCACTAGGCCAGTGTGGTGGACTATATGGCCTAACCCCTCCCAATCGTACTCTAGATTGTAGAGGAAGCTCGAGCCCTGCAGTGGGATGTATATATGGGCTGATACAGTACAGTATACTAGCCTACACGAGCCCATTGCTGGACGAAGATCTACACTAAAACGACATCAAATAAAATAAAAATATTGGCTCTTACTTTTTTATAATTTCTCAAAATAATATTTTATTGCACTATATGCGTTTCGACTTGGTTTCGACAGTAAGGTAGATTTTGAGAGAAAACAGAGGGTTATCCACTTAAAAAATATCTGAAAACGTGTTACGTTACCGCTCCAAAAGCTCAGTGTAAATATTTTGCTATGAAATTATTTCTTATTTTGCCGCTTATAGTCTATAACCTAATTTTTCTTTATAAAATAAGGTAAAGATCTAGAATCGTTTGGCACGAAATGGGGGTTGGGAGGGGATGAGGGGGGAGGGGGAGGATGCCTACTGTCCTCCGGTACTACTCCCATGAAAAGGCAATGCACCATTCCTGAGAAAACCCAATTAAAGTAACCTAACCTCAAAACACTTGTTTTCAAAATATACTTGCTTCTGCAATGTCTCCGGCGCTGCGGGAAGTGCAGCCCCTTCGCCCTTGCGTAACAAAGGATAGGCACCCACGCTCGCCTCCGCAGTTTCGGCTTTCTGGTCGCCTCCGGCGACCAGCCTCAGCCGCTACGGCTCGCACGGTTGCCTATCCTTTGTTACAGCGGGCGGGGGCTGCTCTCCCTCCGCGCCTCCGGCTTTTTATAAACACTCTAGGGGTGGTAGCCAAGAGACTACGTGGAAGCCGGGGTGCTCCGTGTCGGTTTTGGGGCAGATTCGACCTATTTTAACCATAGAGTGGATACACAAACTTGCTTCTGAACATAATTTCTAGGTCGTTATAAAACATGTAAAACAACAAAACATGAGTCTATACACTATTGCAGATGCGTAAACTCCGCAAAAAACATCAACAAAACATTCTAATCACACTGACTCATGACGCAAATCGCGTAGGTTTTACGTTCCGTTTCACGGTATTGCACGACATTTTAAACCACAGACTATATACTTGACACAATAATAAAGATTTAGTTGTCAATCGCCCATAAAAACGTTCCGTTTTACCTAATACCTGATTTAAGCTTAGAAACTTTATTAATTAATTTCTCGAAAACTATAAATTACCTTTTAATAAGAGTGATACGTTATAATCAGGGAACCAATCCCTACCACCTTTAATCATTTTTAGCCCTCAACTCGTGCCAAACGATTCTAGACCCCAGCCTAAAATAATGCAAGATAATATAAATTAAGTTAAACTTAATCATAATTTTGTTAGATTCATATTTGTTAGTTTGAAAACGTTGATTCATATATAAACTCACGCCTTTTTCTCAGAAGGGGTAGGCAGAGGTGCTACCAGTACACCCACGTTTTGGCTTGTGTGTTTCGTCCCACGATATGATAGTGATTGAGCTTCTCGTCAAATCGGGCAAATATTTCTGACTCCGGGCTGATGAAGACAAAAAACCAATATCACTTTGCTCCACCCGGTTTCGAACCTGAGAACACAGCGTTGTTATCGTGCCGTAGTGCAACTACGCTACCGAGGTATGTAGTTGGGTTGTATCATTCGACTTAATGTTATTGTTCAATGCTTGTTCTATTTCTTGTACCTACTGCAAATTTTTGGTCACCCATCTACGGCTACTATATTGTATAGATATAATTTTTGTGGTTTCGTCAAAAGTAAAAACAATAGTTATCGATTATAATATATACCGATTAACGTACGTACATCATTAGTCGAGTTGGTAATCGAAATGTACCGATGTTACCATAGACATAAAGGCCGCATGATCTTTATTGCCTTAGCTTATTGTGTTCAAAGTTGATAGAAATATTTTTTCTTGTTAGTCTGTGTGACACAGACTATGTCACAGTCTGTGTTGTTTAATAGTCTGTGGTCTGTGTTCGTAATTGAAAAATCGTTTTCGTCTTTCGAGTTTTGTGTTGTGTTGGTTATTATTTATTTGTGCAGGAAGCGGCTAATAATAAATTATGAAGTTCAAGAGTATATGAGTAATTTACAACAGAAGCCTTTATACAAAGTGTATTTCTGAATTTTTAGTGAACTGTACCTTTTTAGCAGTAAAGAATTAGTGATTTCGTAGTGTTATTGGTATCCCAAAATGAAAATCGCGGTAGAAGGATGCGCCCACGGGGAGTTAGAGACAATTTATGAATGTGTTGAGACGTTACAAGCGATCCAAGGTATCCAGATCGACTTGTTGATTTGCTGCGGCGATTTCCAAGCTGTCCGTAATGTGGACGATTTAAAGGCTATGGCAGTGCCCCCAAAGTATCAACGAATGTGTACTTTTCACAAGTATGTATAGCAATTATTGCATATTAATATTTAATATAAAAAACAATACACAACACATCATTAAAGAATGAAGTAAACACATTAAAAATGCTTAAAACTTTTTAATAAGCCAATAAATAATAATAAATCATTTAATATTATATATATAATGTTCTACAAATAATCAATTACCCAAACCCTCTATTAAAATAAAAATAAAAGGCTGTTATTTGGTCTATATATACTATGTATGGCTTTTTACAGATATTACAGTGGTGAGAAAAAAGCCCCTATACTTACCCTCTTCATTGGCGGTAACCATGAAGCGTCTAATTATTTACAAGAATTGCCATATGGAGGCTGGGTAGCTCCTAACATTTATTACTTAGGAAGAGCAGGAGTTGTGCGGTTTGGTGACTTAAGAATTGGTGGTAAGGAATATAGAAATTACTTAAGCAAACAAACTGTATGATTTTTTTTAACAGTTCCTGCTCCATAACTACATGTTATTGACTCACTTTTTGTACCTGTTGCAGAAACATTTAGTTTTATGATTTTAATATAGGTTTAAAATGTAGTCTATAAATGCAAGTTCAGTGCAATTATAATAAAAATACAGCATTATTTTTTTCAAATACTTGTAATAAGTGAACTCCCATGGTCATGGTCAATTCTGGGTTTCCTGAAACAGGTTGACAATAATTAAATATATTTATATTGTTTTCCATATTTATAATCCTTTTGGCAGTGGTTTGTTATTGTCACCATTTGACAATTTACATCATTGTTTCAGGTTTATCAGGGATATTCAAAGGGCGTGATTATCTGCAGGGTCTTTGGGAATGTCCGCCCTACGCTCAAGATTCTTTGAGATCTGTATATCATGTGAGATCTCTGGATGTATTTCGATTGGAGCAAATTAAAGAGAAGATGCATGTGATGCTTTCCCATGATTGGCCACGGGGAATCACAGACTATGGTGATAAGGAATTTTTATTAAGAATAAAACCATTTTTTAGGTAATTGTTTTTAACAATATTTTACTTTTACATAAACAAAAAATGTTATCAGTTGTGTTTGGTTACTCATTTTTTTAATCTATTTCAGAGAAGACATTGAAACCAATGATTTGGGCAGCATGCCGGCAGAAACACTTCTTCACAAATTGAAACCTGATTATTGGTTTTCTGCACATTTGCATTGTCAGTTTGCAGCACTTGTTAAACATGATGATGGAACAGAGACAAAGTTCTTGGCCCTGGACAAATGTTTGCCCAAAAGGAGACATTTGCAAATATTGGACATTCCGTCAGAGTTAGATGGTGACAAATGTTTGAAACATGACCCTGAGTGGTTAATGATTCTGAAAAAGACTAATCATTTATTGACAGTAAAGCATATGAATTGCCATATGCCAGGCCCAGGTGGAGATGAGCCGTAAGTAATTTAATTAAAGTTAAAGTTATTGATATTGTTTAATGCTCCCTGCCATAAACTAGGTAAATAATAATTTAAAGTGTCTTGTGTTTGTTATTATATTTACCTAATTAAACATCACTTTGCAGATATGATTTTACACCAACACAAGAAGAAAAGGAATCCGTGACAAAATTAATGCAAAATTTTACAATAGAGGAATCAAGCTTTGTACAGACTGCACCAGTTTATAAACCTGGGCCAATGAAAGGCAGATTGACAGATCCCATTTTAAACCCGCAGACTGTAAAGTTGTGTGAGACTCTCGGTATTGATGATCCAGTTCAGGTAGTAATGGCTCGCTCAGGAAGAGTTATGAAAGACCCATTTTGTAGCAACATAGGAATTTTATCTTCGAAATCCGAAACCGTCATTTCAGAGCCGTGTGTTGAACCTAAACCTGACCCTAAACCTGAACCTATACCTGAACCTATACCTGTCCCCATAACGCCAAAGAAATGTATAAAATTATCATTACCAGCACCTATTACGCCATGTCCGAATGATACTGAACAGAGTATTAAAAGTGAGGTATCAGTAGAAAGCTTTTCAACTCCAGATAAAAGCTTTAATTTTTCCTCTGATTGCATGACACCCATGTCAAGTGGGGAGAAAAAAACTTTCAAAAGACGGAACGTATCAATTTACAGTACTCCAGATGAAGACATTGAGAGTACATCTTCAAATCCATTGACCAGTTCTGAAAGCCCTTGTAAATTTCCACATAAGGATAATGTATATTAGTAACTTTATGAAATAAATGTTGTTCCTGTTGCCAATAGAGTGTTACATATTGTCTATGTAGTAGGTACCTTCTTGATCTCTCTATCTGGCTGAAATTCTACTACTGAAAATCATGTAATGAGTAATTGTCAAAAAAGTATAGTTTTAAAACAAGAATGATATTTAGGCATTGATCGAATTTTAATAGAGGATTTATTTTTGTAATATTTTATCAATTTTAATAAAGTAGTTGAGAATCAAATGATTTTATAGACCTTCTATTGTCTACATTATATTAAAATGTATGTACTTAAAATAAAATTTATCATAAAATTTAATTAAATTAACATGAATATATTATGAAGTTAGAATCTTGTCATAAAATTAGTGCAATTTTAATCATCTAGGTTTCAGGGTACATTACAAAAACATAGATCCTAGTTTTAAATAATGTTTTACTTAACATGACTTAATAAATGTTCTTTGAGTTGTGGCATATTTTTTGGTTGAAAAGTGCATTGATTACATGTCAGTGGTGTAGCCATTAAGCTTTTATGCAGTTCTGGTTCCATTTTCTTTATTACACCATACTCTTCTAGTTGTTGTAATATATCTGGAATGTATAATTTGAATAATTTAAGTTAATTATATACATTATGAATTGTTCTTAGTGAAATCATACAAAAAGCTAATATTGTTACCAAAATGTATGTAGTTCTTTAAACATACTTTCATTTCTTATAAATTGGATTAATGAGTCCAAATAAACAAATTGTAATGTTTATATTTTTATGCATAATAGCTGTCTATAATAATTTATTAACTGTGGTTGTAGTGGTGTAAGAAAAGCCTAGAAATGTAATATTTTTTGCTCACTTTACATTCTTCCTTGTCAACCTTAGTGAGTTATTGCTATGAGTATTAGTCTAAGGGAATTATACTATAAATTGTTGTAAGAATAAACATGTTATACCTGCTATGTGTGTAATAATTACCTTCAAATGGCCTAAAGAAGTCTGTAGTGAAACTATTCCAGTGTATTTTGGTTTTCAGACAAGGAGAAATCATATCTTTGCTAATAATGTGCATGTGCAACCTTTGCATACTTGGTATTGCATGAAAACCGGCTTTAAGTTCCACTCCGAGCGATTCATTTAACTCTTTATATACAATATCGAATTCATTCAATAGTCCAATATGAGATTTATTCAATTTGAATATGCTGTTGATATCTTCACGAGGTAGAACGAGGTAATGAATTTTAGCTTTAGGATACTTATCCTTGATTACTACTACCCTTTCTGTTTCTTTTACTATGGAATTGGGGTCTTTCATTGAGTCTAATAGTCCGAGAGCCCATGGCTTCGCTTTTTTAGCAGCAGCGCTTGGTACTGAACACATTGCTGTTCTCTTGGTAGACATATTAAAGTTGAATAGTTATTAATTTACAGATTAATAGATACTGGCTGGATGGATAACAATCCATTGGACGTCTTAAGTAATAACGCGACAGTTATAAAAGTGTGTTTAAAAAGTTATAAAAACAATTAACAAAATCAGCTGCTTTTTGACACAAGGTGACAGATGCACGGTCCAAGGACCATGGAGTATAGAACTATAGGTATCATTTCTATAAATAGAAAATATCTATCTAAATACAAACAAGGTAGGTATTAGGTAAGATGGCGCTATAGACGCAAGAGAGTAAATTTTAAAGCAAGCCCTTAACGTTTTCACGTATCCAGTTTAGTTTCCAGTTTAACAATTTTCTAAAATACCTTTCCCAATATGGTCAAAATGTTTTTAAAATATAATTTTGATATATACCTTAAAATAGCACTTCGAATAGTTGTCAAAACGTCGATATAAATTTCTGTATTTTGTGTTTCATTGTTGTGTACAATATAAATAAATAAAATAAATAAATATAAAATAGTACTTTTGTGACACAAGCGCCCGCCATTATGGCTGGTTTTTGAACTATTGCTTTCGGTACTCCTAAGTCTATTCTCCATGGAATCATTTTATTTTCCTCCTGATAGGTAAGGAACAAGATCTATTCAGCCAAGGTTTGCATGATAATATTTGTGTGATCCACAGGTATTTGTTTAGGGTCTGGGTATTTGTGAGACCGAAAAGTCCCTCGTAGTTTCTGATACCCACGAAACACGACTCGATCTTAGTGTGGGATCAGCACTATGTATGTGCTGTGGTATGTGTCTGTTGGATCATGGATGTATTTATTTATTTTATTTTATTACTGCACATTTTCATACTGATTCTTGTAACGTTAATCTTTTACGTAACCATATTTAAAAATCCAGTTGGGTTAGGTTAGGTTAGAAAATATTATAACATTGCTATATGCCATGAAGAGAAAAAAAAAAAAAAACATTGCTATAATGGCAATAACCGGCTGACGTAATATGGACGTTATGGCACAGGTTAAGGTACAGGCACAGGGTACAGGGTTAAGGTGACAAAGCCCCTGCGTATTGCGAGTACGAATTTGCGGGGCTTATACCCTTCGATCAAATATATACTAGATACAGGGTCAGGAACAAAATCACATGCCAAAAGTGGCCGAGATTTAAACATTTGTATTTCGAACTATGAGATGTAGAAAAAAGTATTTTAATATGTACAGCTTTAGGTAACAATAAACTTTAATAATTTGCTATAAGATTTATTATGACTTACAATATACATGCATTTATGATTATTTTGACAATTTTGAAAGGCGCATTGCGGCATGTTTACGCGTTGCCGTTGGTGATGATTGAAGCATACTAACTTGACTACACTACTACACTTGACTTTGTGGCTCTATTTTTCGGGCCGTTTTTGAAGTGCTCACCCGACATCTAGTATATATTTGATCGAAGCTTATACCCAACTACTTTTTGCGGGTCGATTATAGATAAGTTTTAATAAAGTAAAATATAAACACTTTGTTCATTTATGATACCATTTTTTAATAAATTATTGTTACAGTTAATGAATAATAATACTACGGCTATAAAACTAAATCAATGGTACTTTTATTCATGCTCACAGTCATGACTGAAAAAAATGTGGTTATGCTCCGTTAGGCTTGCATTTTTTCAGTCATAAGTTATTGAATGTATTACGTACATATCTTTGTCATATTTACCTACCTTAACATGAAATAGAAATAAATATTAAATCTAATACTATTACATTGCTTTATATTTTATCATTGATTTATAATATTACCCGTCAGAAATATCTGTGGACCTGAATAATTGACGTCATTGGAACATAAGTTCAGCAAATTCAAAATATAGGTTAAACAAATTGAATTAAAATAGAAAAAAGAATAAAAAATAGAATTCGCATCCATCTCAAAACGTTTTTAATGTAAAATAACATAGTAGACAGGGGAACACAAAAAAATGAAATGTGAACCGCATTCCAGCTAGGTTCGCAGATATTTCCGACAAGTTATACGTACATAGTAATTACAATCTAAGAACGAAAGATACGATAGGGCTTAATTTTCTATAATTATAATTACAGTTATTATCAGCATTCGTGAGTTATCTCGCGACTCTGGTATAAGGTGCCCACATTAACTTAACCTGCATTATATTGATAAATTGTACTTGGTCATTGCACAGTGGGCCGTCCTGTGTAGCCGGTGTCTGGGAGTGAGTGGTGTGCAAGCTCCCTTAGTATTTGTTCAAAGCCTTTGCCAGTTGGAGCTTGGAGATTGTTATTTTTCAACATGGTCGAGTTGAGTTTTGTAGCCAAGTAACACATCTGTAAAATAAGAAACACTTAAAATGGACGATAATATAAATTATATAAATACTTAGGTACCCACTGAGTCAAATTTAATATTATCATCAAATTGAAACGGTCAAAGCTCAACAGTTTTCGTAACGATTAAAATGAGAACATCTTAGTTATCAATTAGTAGACGAAAAAATCTACATCTTCGGTTTTCTATAGTTAGCACTCTCATTTCGCCAAGATATTTTCCGTGTAAAAGTATAATTATTGACATAGCAAACGCATATTCCAGTCCCGGAAACTCACACGAGACTTTCATATTGGAAATCTCGCACTAACTAGATTGTTTGACCTGTGTATCTTATTTTAAATAAGAAGACTCATATAAATTAAGGAATATAACGTACCAACAAAGCAGCCATAAACAGTAATGCGCCGAGTGCAACAGCGACCATCATAGAAGTCGCGCACGTTGCCTCTATCGGCGTCCGGTAAAACAGCTCTCCCGGCATCACTACTGTGTACTCCAAGTTCTCTTTAAACCTTGTGAATGGAGTCGATGAGTTGTCGGCTACTAATGCGGCACTTGTGGCGTTATGTGTGTGAACTTGGTCTGGGAGAGTTCTTTTACGCCGACCGTGTCCTGAACAAAAAAGCATAGTACAATGCTTAACCGCATCGGTGCATAATATTTGATTTAAAATCAAGATGAAATCGAGATTTCAATATTTCATTAGAACTCCATAGATTTTGATTTCATTGCGATTATCAACATTCAAGCCATGAATTATTACTTGAAAGCCTGATTAATTACAGTTTTCTTCTTACTTTTTTACAATAATTTCAACTGGTCACCTGATACCTGCCCGCGTTCGGTTTTACCGACATACAGACGGACAATGAATTCATATTTTTTTTGTTATACCTACCCATACCATGAAATATGAAAAATATTATGGAAAAGTATGTATTATATTGGAAATATTATGTATTTACGCTTACCCGTCGTTCCTGATGGTTCAAACAAATCAAGACAATAGTCTGGTTGGCAATCGGCGGCATCCATACACGCTTTAATTTGTGAGTGGATCCACAGCGTTGATCGCTCCTTCATTGAGGCCAATAAGAACGCTTCAAAATCTAAAAACACTTCGTTATGTCTCTCGCGATATCGAGCAGGCTGGTGTGGAATAATAGAAGCAAAGTCACGGTTTCGGCACCTGTGGGTACAAATATACATTTTTTAGGATACGTAAGTAGGTGTATTTACGTACATAAATTGTATACATACTAATATTGTGAAGTCTACGTTCATTTAATAGAAATTTTAATCTTAGAACATTAAGGTTTTTCTTTTTTCCAATCTACTGAGGTGAGGCGTTGATCGATATGGCCTATAATATGTTGCGAGTTGGTTGTTCAGAGTGCCGAATTAAGCCAGCGCGGGTTTAGCGCTCCGTGCTAAATCCGCGTGCCTGTTTTGTATACGTACTATAAAAAAAACACTCCTCCTTTTTGGTGAGATTTTGAATGGTTTTTGGCAAAAAGCCACGAGGCCCGTAGCTCATATACCTACCGTAGAACATATGTCTAATCTAGCAGGCGGCACTGAGTGTTCATCATAGCCTTTAAGATTTGACGGTGGTTGAGCACAAAGAACGCGGTAGTCATAGTGAAAATTGTAGCAAATTGCTTGGAGCGAAGGCATTTCTAGGAGTTTTCACATGTACAGGCAATGGTGTTAATAATTCGGACTATCTCCGTACACCAGTAGCTTTGAACACTCCGATATTTTAAAGTAGAGAAGGTAGTCTAAAAACTTGATTAGAAACTAATACAATATGCAACAAGCCAATAGATATTATTAACGCATGTAATATTTCACTAACCCGTCTTTTACGAGTAGTACGGAGCCAGGAGCGTGCGGTCTGTCGGGGTCGGGGGACACTGCTACTTCCAGGAGCTTGATGTGTCGCCACGCCGAGTCAGGGTTGATGCGGGCACGCAACTGTAACTTTGTGCCGATGGGAACCGCCTGGAACAACGTTTGTTTATGTAAGTAATTATATTTTGAACACATTAATAGATACTAATATACGGTTAGTCAGGCAACCTTTATGAGATTGTTTAAACATTATTAGCGATATATTGGCCATGAACTGTAAATTGATTATTTAGCTCAAGGAAAAAAAATAGGCGAGATGGCGATCCCGATATGGCGATAGGCTCGCCCCCTATCACGTCATGGGACGGAACATACAAGGCGAAATGTGGGTGTCCTGGTGGCACCTCTGTCTACCCCTTCTGGGATAAAGGCGTGAGTTTATGTATGTATGTATGAAAAAAAATAGTAAAGATGCTTTTATTGGTAGTTATTTAATAAAACATTAAGATAGTACTACTACCTGATCCACTGGCAGGTCGACGGAGTGGTTGGAATGCCTGGTCACCGGCGGTGCTTCCTTGTACAGCGCCACTTCGTACTCTAGCCTTCCTGGCGTTTCTTCAACCACTCCTGATACGCGTGCGCCGTGAGGGCTGGAAAGTATTTTATCATGTCTATATATATTACAGGCTTTTCTTACTAACAGCCAGGGTTATATCCCAACATAGAGATCCTCTTATTTAACATTGCATGTCAGCGTGCATGACTCATACTCCACCTTACATTGAGTGCCAAGTATTTGCTGAAGCTGCATGGATTCCTATGTACCTTTTTTATAAGGATAATATTTATTACGACTCAGTCTAGTGTTATACTGTTTAAACTGTCTACAGAATTTTAACAGAGTTTAAAAAATGTTTTCATAGCTCCAGAGTAAAGTCGACTGTGCGATTTTGCCATCTAATTATTCCACGCATAGATATGAACTTGGTCATTAACAACTAGTGGTTTTACAAACGGTGTTTGAGTGTACGAGCTTCGCGTCCCTCTACACAGGACGTGTTTAGTCGTTAGGAACAATATGCGGGTACAATACCTACATAAAGTGGTTGTACTAATAACAGACAACCGTTGAAACCAAATGCTTAACGACAACTCCCGTTTACTTTTAACAACTTATGTAGTGGACAAAAAGAAATACAAATACATTTATATTTGACAAAAGCTGCGAATAAAATTCAAAAGTGGCTTGAATTCTTGTGTTAGTAAGTCCTGCATACTTACAAACTTCCAGCGAACCCCGCCGCCTTGTTCTCGATGATGGTGGGCTCGGGCGGCTTGCACATGATGATGAGCTCCTGGTCCGACTGCATCACGACGCCAGGGAACTGCGGGAACCATACCCTCACGTGCACGAACCCCTACGGGCAAAAAAATCTTTATAGGCGCAGCTTCCGAAACCTAAAGAAGGCAGTGGGCAATTTTGAATTATTTGAAATATGAACCTTCTTTGTTATTAGATGTTTGAGGAAAACAAGCTCATAAAATCAAATAAGTTCTCACCAACATCTAAACAGCCATTATACTTTGTTTAAAAATTAAAATTAGAAAGGTGCGAAATGTTCATTACTTGGAATTTATTACAAACCTTGTCGATCAATATATTTTAAGCTCATACGCCACATAGCTTATTACGTTATGTATGTGTATTATAACAAAAACATGTTATTAGTTACCCACGTATATAAGTTTATTGAAGCGTTTACGAAGTGTAATGTGTGAAGTGCATTGTATTCACTGGGTACTCCGGTATTGACAGCAGCGTTTTAATATTCTATTTACCTGGATATTTTACCGGTGTCAGCGGTTGCTAGTTAATAATATATCGGTTGAGTGTGGCTCGTTGTGCACGCTGCAGAGTGCAGGCCACTTATGCACACACATCTTACTGTTACTAACGGAGCTTGTTATTATTTAGATGCGATACAATACCGCCGCGCTGTCTTAACATTGTGGCAAAATATATTTATAATTAAATACCTACGTGTTTTATTGTTGTTTAGTTAATTAGTGATGGTAACTTTAGCATCATGTATGTAAAGTAAAATGACAAAAGCATTGTTTAGCATTGCGTAATAATGAGTGAGTGATTTGTTAAATATTGTTACTTACATTTCTCTTCAGTACCCCACATCTAGTGAAATCGGTGATTCGTAATCTGTACAACAAGCCGGTTGTGTCTTCAGGTTCTGGTCTAATTTGACACACTGGATCTGCTATGGGGTCTGTGCCTCGGTCATCAGCGAACAAGGGCGCTCCTCTAAACCCTTCTGGTTTTCTTAACAACGCTGTCACTGAATCCCGTAATCCCGAGCCTCCACTCGCGAATGTGCATTGAATATCCGTTACTGAAATAAATATGAAATATTAAAATATCGACTTACGTTATTTATTGACTAGTGAACCCTAATGTAATTATAATTAACAATATCAATAATTCTAAAACAGTTGATATCTTTGGGAAGGTATTGTTATGAGCAGGGTTTTGTAAAAAGCAAGCACGTTGAAGTGCTTGGGACGCAGATAATTTTTTGGCAACATTTAATGTTAAAGATCACTAAAATCTATTCAAATAAGGCGAATAAATGAACAAGTGGCGGACGTATATAAGTGAGCTTACCATCGTAATCTTGTGCCAGCGTCAACCGGGTCTGTAACAATAAACATCGGATTAAGAGTTAAACATCGAACAATTAGTAGGTACCTAAATTTTATTTGAATACTCGTATTGTTATTTCTTAAACTACAATACTTCGAGTTTCCGACACAGAGGATACGCAGATCCCTATCACGGCGCCCTTCGGACGTTCATTATAATGTATCTTCAGCGAAAATCTTCGTTGGAAGTTGTTGATGAACTCGTAGCATTAATCAAGTCATATCAATATTTTTTTTAATACATACGCTATCTAGTTTTATTTGGCTATATCTTTTTTTACTGGTCTTAGTTAATACAAAAAGATTCTTCAATAACTTTGTACAAAGTAATTGACTGTGTTAGATGCAATTATATTTTTGCTCTCGTCGCTTAGAGGGAAACATTTAATGAGGTTTTTAAGTGCAGAAAATTTTATAAATCGGTTTAATAAGAAGCTCTACGCTTACGCGGTTGACCGCAAAGGAGATGACTGCGATTATTCCAAAGTAATCTAGGATAACATGATCTACTTTAACATATATACATTTCATTAATATACTAACTTAGTGAGTAGGAATCTCCAGCTGAGATCTAGACGGAGTGTTTGTAACACTTTATCGTACTTATACGAATTGTAGCGGTTTTGGATATGCATTCAAACTGAATTAATATTACGTTAAACAGTGCGTTAAATTACATTTCATTCAGTACGCTGCTTTACTATTTCAATTACAAATGTGTTAACTGAAAGTTATTGCGCTTTTAACACGTGAGAAACCTAAAGTAGGTGTAGGTATAATACGCATTCCAATGCAGTGTCTTTTTTGTTAATATTTCGAGTCTACTCTCACTAAGAGTGGGTAATCATTGCTGGAAAGTTTATAAGTACTTGAGGTTAATATGGTTGCGGTTTCGTAAGACGCAAACCTTAAAACAATTTACTCGTGTACGTGAGGTCGGATTAATCGCTGCCTATTTGAAAGTAAAGAGTCTTGAAGCGTCGCAAGTCACTTTTAACACTGACACGATCTAACTAACGTGTACAAAATGATAAAATCACTTACTTAATAGTTATTGTGTTCTGAAATATTTCGTGTTTCAAAAGGAAAGCCTGACACATTGAGAAAGTCACGGTGCAGTGGTGTGAAAATGTGATCGTATTTCGATAATCGTTCTTTGAAACGCTTGTATGCAGTGTTCAGACGGCTAAACGGTATATTTTAAATCGGTGCTACTCTGATTATTAGGCGTGAAGAGTGTTTCCGAGGCCGGTTAATTGGTTTTACGATTCGTACATATTGTACTCGGTTTTACTGGCGAAGATTTAATTTTATTGTAGCTAAATATGACAACAAAATAGAAAGTGAATAAAATTTTATGTAGAATCCTGCCTCGCCTTTCTAATGTGCCACATAAACGGATTGTTTTTATGATAACATATTATAGTAATAAGAAGAAATCATCTCCAATTAATAATTACGGCTTTTGTTACAATAGGTACTAGTTGATTTTTAATATGACGGTTCAAACTTGAGAATTAGATAATTTGCCTCGGTGGCGTAGTTGCACTACGGTACGATTACACAGCTGAGATCTCGGGTTCGAATCCCGGGTCAGGCAAAGTTTTATAGGATGTTTCTATTCATTATCAGCCTGGAGTCAGGAATTTATGCCCGATATGGCGACAGAATCGCCCCCTATAACACCGTGGGAGTTGGGACGGAACACACAAGGCGAAATGTGGATGTCCTGGTGGCGCCTCTGCCTACCCCTTCCGTGATAGAGGCGTGATTTTATGTATGTATGTAGCTTAATATGCATGCACCTAAGTAGCTCGTTATGCGAGTGTTTAATGACAATGGTGGTGGTTAGTGATATGTTACAATTAAGTGCCATAAATTAGCGGCTGGTCGGAGAGATCGGAGTGGGTTGTTCAGGTCCCTCCCACGGTTGTTTATTATTTTCCCACGCGATTCGGACTAATTGTACAGTAATTATAATGATACACCGCGGGACTGGTGTAGTTAGTGCAAGATAAAGTTAACTCTACTTAGAAGTCCAGCTTGTTGCTTTATATCAAATTGGATTAACAAGATAGTGAAATTGTAAAGTAATTAGAGAGTTCAAGTGCAATTGATATATTAATAAACAATCTATTTCTCTTTTTTTAAGAAACACAAATAATTGGGTGTTTGATTCTGTTTTTTATATTGTATTCATATCATCATCATATAATATGATATGAATACAAATCATATCGAAAATCTAGCACACAAAGAATTATGTATATCTATTCAGAATTAAACAAGTTAGAAAGGTTTTAAATCTTGCAGTGGGAGTAAAAGATAAGGAAAGCAAAACAAAACTAGTGACGTCACAAGTCTGAATATGCAATACAGTATGCGCGTGTGAAAGAGACGATAAGATGACCGCATTACGCTCCCAATCTTTTTTAAAATACTAATATTTCCTTATTTTCCCCGCGACTTTAATCTGTTTTGACAGATATTTTTATTTTAATGGCATGTTTTTGGACGCAAAATAATAAAAAAATCGATCATAGTGTACCCTATTAAAAAATAATATTTAAAAGCTTCTCAAGAGCGACTCGATCATACACTAGTCGGAACCGCAGAAGTGACTTTATCATTTAGGGTATTATAATATGTAAAATGCACGTTTTAGTCTTAACTACACGTGTTACAATAGACAATGATGTAAAAAAAAACTGTCAGCAACAAGTCTCTAGCACGAGAATCCACATAATATTATCATTAATTGTTTTTTTTATATATTCCACCATATTAACAAACATTTCGTGAGAATTTCCGACAGCTGCGTATTACGCTAATACATGCTTGTATTTTTGTTGTTGTATGGGATTCCCCTTAAATTTTTACATATTTTTTTATTGCTCATAATTATGTATTTTATCATAACAAACGCAGTGATTGACAAAGCGAATAAACACATGGATATTTTTTGGTTAGCAATCCCACATATCCTCATGTGGGATTTTTTTGCGAAAATACTTATAAAAGCTGAAAAAGGCTATAGTTACTCCTTTATCTAAATTAAATTAGTAATTTTTAATTATTCCTTATAAAGGCTTATAATTTTGACACTGTTCGGTGTTAGTTATTTTTATCATCTACAATGATTTGAGCCCCTATCAAATTCAGATTTTGAAATAAAACTAATTTTTACGGATTTTATCGCGATTTGGTTTAATTTTTACATTTTTTAACATCCCGAAGTTTTGTTTGCTTTACAGCTTTCGTGGTCAAGTGGCGGACTGAGGTATTAGTTATCCGCTCAGTGAAAATTTAAACCAAAAATGAAAAAAATAAAATTTATTAATGTCAAAAAAAAACGAGCTCCTGAATTTTTAAAAATATTCATGTGTAAAATGACGAAGTATCGGTGCAATAAATGATGATATTAAAATCACTTTTAAGATATTATGTGTACGTGGTATACAGTTATGTGCACGATATGGACATTGAAAGCGTGCGCAGTGAGCTTAACCGAGGCACGCGCATGCACCGCTCCATCAGTACTCTGTACTATTACCTTCAAGTTCATTATCATCGTAATGTTCCGCCGAGCGGTGATTAACCTTTGATAAATCAATGAAGCGATTAATTAATTGCCAACCGTCAGTCACTATGACGTCTATCTAATTCAAGTACAGCAACATTTATTTACTTCCTTTGACGATAGTTTGCTCCCTTTCAATTATATTTCCACGAAATATTGGAAATACAAAAGCGAATTTGTGGTAAAATTTTAATGTTTTGTATCCCTGAAAGATGTTTAATTAAAACATGAACTGCTGTCAATAGTGCGGATGTAGCGTAAATTATAATACAATAATTAGATTTAATCTGACTGCGACCAGTGAGAATCATTCGAACATCCATCCATCATCCATCTATATATATTTAATATTATATGTATATATGTATGTTTGTTGTATTAGTTTATATTTGTGTTTTATTTTATTGTTATTTATCTATTTATATTTATGTCACTATGCACCTTAGACTGCCCTTTCTCTCTCCTTTCTTCTATGTCCATCCTAAGGTTGCCTGGAAGAGATTGCCTTGTGCAATAAGGCCGCCGATTGTACTTATTGTAAAATTTTGTTATAATCTCTGTATGTTTTTCCTGGTGTACAATAAAGAATATATAAATAAACATCCGAATTATCACTTTACAAAATTGGCCTAGAAATAACTCAAGATTTTTTTGCGACAATTTTCTCTAGAACAGATTTAAGCTTCCTAGGTATATTTAATTGCAGCCAGACTAGCTGTTCGACAGCTTCTTTGAATAGCTACAATTAAAAAAGAAAGGATTTTTGGCTGGAAGTGTGACGTACCGTCACCGTTTTATTTTAACTGTTTAGTAAACTAGTTTAAGTTGATGTTGCTGAATAAATGCTGTGTGAATTTGTGCAAGAATAAATGACGTGACGCACCGTTTTCAAAATTATTTTTATGTAAAAGCTCTTGCATTTGAGCACTTGCATCTTGGTAGTATAACACCATTTTATACGACGTATAGAGTTACATTGAAAATTATAGGTACTTATATCCAAAAAGCCAGATTTCTTCATTCATTAGATGATTCATATTTTCATGCTACACAAACAATATTTGTTATTTCATCAGTGCAATCTGAGGTTTTAATCGTTGTTTTAATGATAAAAAAGAAAAAACATTAGACCAACGACATTTCGCGGAATTTCCGACGGTTCGGTCCCGCCATTTATATTAAAATAATTTCCTAATACAACCTATTGTTATGTTTAAATTTAAATGTACAAACACAATAAGTTTGTTACGCATGGGTCGCTTTGAAACTCAATTTCCACTGAATATAAGTAATAAGCTTAGAAGGAAAATAGTCACGAGTATATAAAAAGTCATATTAAATCTTCACATGTAGCTGGGACGTAATGTTTATGCCAAATTTAAAATGAGTAAAATCTTCATTCCATTCGCCAGGGAACTTATTTAAGTATAAAAAAGAGCCCAATAGTAAGACATTTTTATCTTCATTTATTTATCATTTAACTTACTGTCTTTATAAAAAAAAAAAATGGAATTAATTATGTACACGAAGATAACGTTTTTTAAGGTTTAAGGAATTTCATATATATATATTTAATTAAAAAGATTCCGAAGTATTGAGAACCTCCTCCTTGTTTTGAAGTCTGTTAAAAACAGAAATTATACTTTCAACACTTTATTTTTTAAAATTATACTTTTACTACATTCGTATACTCGTAATGTGTCCTAACATCTTGTTTTTTCTTTTATTTACTAATGTTAGTTTATAGTTAGTCCATTTTCCAATTTTAATAGTTATTAGTTACGTCAATTAGTTATTTAGCAATGCGTTGCAATTCATGCATAATAGTTCATGAACAATAGCCACATAAATGTTAATGCTAGAAATTAATTGTTATAGATATTATAGATTTGGTTATTTCATTTCTCTTATAGTGTTTTTTACAGTTTACATCTATCAATGTATAATGGGAGCCCAATGTTCAACTCTGGATTTTCAGTGGCTGAAGATGAGATGATGTGTGGTTATTCGGTAACAGTAAAATGTGAAAAGATAACTTTTATTAATGTGCCAGAATACTTGATATTGTGGCGCTTATGTGGTCCTAGACAAATGGAACTTGAGATTAAGATTTTAAAACGCGGTACCTTTTAGTCTTTGATTTGCATCTCAATTTTGTGCACTGATATCTCAAATTGCACTGAAATTTGCAACAAATTCCACTAGCTTGTAATGACGTATAGTTGTAACAAATTAATACATTGTTACAATAGATAATTATTAAAATTCTAACAAAAAATAATATAAATAATACTATGTTTGTTTTCATATTTTTAATTTCGTTCACGTGTAGATTGAGGATAATTAAATATTTTCCTTACCACATTTCCCATACGAATGCGCCAACAATGGTCAATCAAATATTCGGATCAAACATGCTACGTTCATACATTTACACCTGGTACCAGTAGGATTATTGTATTGATATAGTCAATCACCACGCACTTTAACGGTGAAGGAAAACATCGTGAG
The DNA here is from genome assembly GCA_949752805.1 of Deilephila elpenor. Lineage (NCBI taxonomy): Eukaryota > Metazoa > Arthropoda > Insecta > Lepidoptera > Sphingidae > Deilephila > Deilephila elpenor. The sequence goes on along the minus strand of OX457107.1, from coordinate 5,806,103 downwards.
GAAACCTGCATACCGTAGCGATTTTAAAGAATTTCTACGGTATGTAAGTCCGCCAACCTGCACTAGGCCAGCGTGGTGGACTATATGGCCTAACCACTCTCAATCGATTCTTTCGATTGTAGAGTAGGCCCGTGCCCTGCAGTGGGAAGTATATGGGCTGATATAGATAGATAGATAGATACCAGAAGAATTGGCAGTGGCGCCACACGTATCCCCCGTAGCCAAGCTTATTTGCATTGCAAGATGTGATAGAGGCAAAATTCGATTATTACAATCAATATTATCATCACTGTAAGCAACTTGCAGTCTGCTAAGTAAATACACCCAACTGTCACATACATAGTTCTGACCCCACACTAAGATCGAGTGTTGTGTCGTAGGTGTCAGGGACTACGAGAGACTTTTCAGTCTCACAAACACCCAGATCCGAAACAAATACTTGTGGTTCACACAAACATTTGTCTCGGTGCGGGGGTCGAACCCGCGGCCTCTTGTTTCACAGCCGGCGTCTTACCAACTGCGCCACGGAGGCTGCCATTTAGTAAGTCATCTACCTAACTTACCGTTGGACGTCCAACGTTAAGATGACCGTGACTCGAGAACTTTTTGGTCCGATATGGCCGTTTTGCTTTCCGTGATATGTGCTCAGCCTACTGTTATTAGCAATTGGTAATCCACGGCGCCAAGTAGGTAACTTGATTGTTCTCACTTCTTCTACTTGGTTCTGATTCACTTTTTAGATAAATATTGACGATAGTCCTCTCCATAGCTTGACAAGTGATCTTAAGTCATTGTGATGCCATTGCCATGCCTTAGGCCATTGTATTGAGAGGCCAGCTTGTAATAAAATTATTTCAATGAATGTAATGGTTAACTAGAATATTTAAAATTACTTTTTCTTGCTATTGTTCTGAACTGATTTAGTATCAACATCTATTGACAGTCATGGAGATGCCATATGACTTTAATATTTCGTCGACAGCGTTTATTTTGTTTAACTTTGGAATAGTTCGTAACGAGAGTGTTTACTAGTAAATCGAAATATTACTTACACTATTTATATTAAGTAGAAAGTTAAGCACCTATCCAAGTTTAAAATCCAGCCGAGCAAGAACGTGCCTCAAAGGTTGTTTAAGGAAAAATGTTATCATGAGAAAATCAACTGCCTTGTGACTTACAACAAATAAAAAAAATAATAAATTGTTCTTTAACTTAATTCGGATTGAAGAATCTTGGCATTTAAAATAAGGTAACTTTTGCTATGGCAAAAAAGGTTTTGGGGGATACTGGTTATAGGTACGTAGGTTATATTAGGTTAACTAAAACTACTGATTGAAACTACTGACAGATTGTACGGGTTATGAGCCATGAAGTCTTGAGTTCGAGACTTGGCCACACAATTCCGTTTCGTGTTAGTTTGCCGGCTTGAAAAACAGCATATAAGTTGCACGGGGTTGATATTTGTGAAGCACACCGTCCCAACGTATTTGCGACGAAAAAAATCTCTGCAAACTATTTGTGGCACTGGTATCACCTTTGCCTACTCTTTCAGGGATATAGGCGTGTGTTTGTATATTTCTACTAATTGTAGGTACTATGTATACTTCAATATTACACTAATACCTTCCGATACGATACACGTTATAATGTTGTTAGAAAATCTGATATCCAAACAAATCCTCTTTATTAATAAGCGTAAAACAATAAGAAAAATGACGATAGTAAGTAAGCTACTTTGTTTTTGCAGCGGCGATGGATATCCAGGTAACAATGCCAAATCCCAATTTCTAATAGTTTTTGCGCGCATCACAGAAATCTGCGAGGCGTGAAATTTAATTTTATAAATGGTTTAGATTTCGTCACGTAATGTCGAATCTTAAAGTCGTCTTGGATATTTTTTTGAAAGCGTTCAAGTTCGATTTTCGTACATGTGAAAGAAGTGAAATTTGTAGTATTGAGTATATTATGGGTATAATTGGAATGTTAGAAAATAGTTCCAAACATTTTTTTTTTTCAATTTATTGATATCAAATATAAGGTGATTAATAGAAAGCACGCATTTCAACCATTAACGATATTTATTTTTATTTATTTTCAAATAAAGCTGAATGAAAGTATAAGTTTTATGTATTACGAAATGTTAGAAGAGATCATTAAACATTTCGTGGCTATTATTTTTAACTACCTGCATGAAATTGGTTGAGACTTATACACATTATTTATACACACTTTCCCGAAAATTTATAATATTTAGGTATATTTTATACGATATTTGTGTAATATGTTGATGCTGAAAATAAATAGCAACTGTCTTTATATTTTATATCTTTATACTGTGCATAAATCAATATAAAATCCTGTGAATCAAATATTGTGGCGTCGTAAATTATTTTGTGAATATTAAACAAAATATTATTTTATATTTTAGGAATTTTACAATGAGTCAGAATAATAGAGCATTTCCTATTACGAAAACTTTGCAAAATATACAAATGAATACAAGGAAACTCACGATTAGGAATCCTTCTGAAATGATGTAAACTCATCCGAGAGATAAGTATTTCGGAAGGCACTCTTATCGCGACTAATAAATCAGATAATATTTGCATTAATTTAACGTAGGATGTTTATATTCTGAATAAAATGTTTTGTAATAGATTTATTGTTACGGAATATTATCCTTCCTTCAAGTAAATACAGACGATAACCTTTAAAATAATGTTCATCACATCTACAGACTATACACTTGTTTTTGATATACACACAACAGCCGTGGGACTTAGATTTATAAATTATTATAATTGAAAGTATAATTCTCTTGGGCTTTTTCTTCACGACTGAAAAGGTAATAATTAATATAAGAAATAATGATATACATTCAAATAGACATATTAAAATCGTACCAGTAAAAGGAGCACGAGAGCGCAGTCGCCGGCGCTCGTCATGCTTGCGGTCTGCCACACTCGAGCGCGGAACCAACCGTTAAACTTTATCTGCCCCGATTACCTTACTAAAGCTACTAAAAAACTTCAACCAGAATACTGATCAATGTTATTGAATATTAACCGATACTTTAAAGTCCACAACAATGCTATATTCGATCACAATCACTGATTTTGTATTCTATAAAGAAATGAACACAAAGTGTTTAGGCCGGTAGTGTTTCCCGCGTAAGTGGTAGAGTGGTTGAGGAGTGCGTGAGCGGCGTGGTGCGCCGGAGCTGCTTGTACACGGGACTGCGCGGTCCGCGCTCGCCTCGCTCCGTAGATGATGGTGGAACAGTTAGCCACCGTGGGGAGGGCACCACCTGCCCGTACCTTACAGTTCTCACGACACTACCTCTGATTTGCGCGATTCGGCAATCTCCGTGATCTACATAGTTGATTGGCGTTGGATTAGGGGCAGAATTAGCCGCAGCCACTGCATCGCTGTGTTCATTATCGACACATTCACACAGACAAACTGCGAAACACTACGTTTTGATTGAGTGGCATTTCGATGTTGTCTGTGCTCTTTGTGATCGGGTCATTGATGTCACGTTCCACTCGCAATTTCTCTTCGGATAATTCCGGCAGGGAACGATCTCCAGATAAGATAACTAAATAGCTTTATTTCTGACTTTGTTCGTTCATCATGGCCATCGATATGATTCAAAATCAAATCTTTCTAATAGAAAGTCAATCAAAAGATGAATGATGATAAAAAATCATTTAGTCGAATGTAACAAAGAGAATTTTGTTTAGTGATATGAAACGAGATTTACTGTGTAACTTTATGTTAGTAAAACGTTTGGCTGTAATTGTCATTTCATAAGATACCTACATAGAAAAACAGTGGAATTTTAAGCACTGGGAAGGGATTACGAGTACAATAAGTAAAGGAAGAGTTTTTCTAAAACAGGTGGTTTCGGCAGCTGAAGACACCGAAGCGTAACCATGACCGCTTCGGTCATGCCCTTTATTTTGGAGCAGAAAAACGAATATTTACCGTTGTTTTAAAACTTAATCATCGCAAATACCATTACCTTGTTTGTTAAAATGATAAATTTTGTTTGCTGATTGATTGTCTCATCTATTTATCATGCTTTGGAGTTGCAACGAAGTAAATATTTGAGGTTGTACTCTTTGTATTTAAATTTTAAAATTGGTATTTCACTTTGTGAGCACCTATTAATATGTTTAAGCTATCTATAAGGAGGCTTAATAGGAAGATTTTAATAGCGACTGTTACCATTAAAAATTGTATGTAACCAGGTTCGCCGGTTGAATGTGGTTTAAGAGTAATAATAAGAGTACTTCTCTGTGTTCTAATCACATAAAAGTTATGCATTGCTACTATTAAGGAATAACGGACAGCATGAGTTTTTTTGTCCAAGTCGTCAAAGAGATTCAATCCTCGCAACGAATATTGCTTTTTCAATAATTCAAGTAGGTAGGTATGCAGATTTCATCAAAATCGGGGTCGTGACTCCTGTGAGTATTTTGCATTCCCAATAGTTTTGCATTTGGCCATCCATGCCAATTTGAAACATTCATCCTTTATATTACGTATAAAGGGTATATCCAGAATGCAATCGAAAACGAAGCGAGGTGGTAGTTTTAGTGATTACCGACACAATGCAATTAACAATTTCGCAAAAAAAAAAACGACAGTATTTATTTTAAATTTTTTTAATATCATCGTGTTTGGTTGGTAAATACCGAGTTTTTGCTAAAATAATAATTTAAACCCTTGCATACCATTGCGCCTTAAATAACAAGGTGTACATTATTATTATAGAAAAAATATTTACCACCCAAACACGAAGATAAGTTCAAAATAATAAAAAATATTGTCGCTGTTTTTGCGAATGTTTTAGTTGCATTGTGTCTGGAGTCACTCATACTACCACCTGGCTTCGTTTTCGGTCGCAGTCTGGTTATACCCTTTATTTGAAGTTCTTGTTGGGGACTCTCAGCATTTTACTTAGTACCTATCTTTTTCACGATATTTTTGATACTCATGAAATGATCTAGAGCAAATAAAATACGAATTTAAATTTTTGTTCAAGTTTCGAAAACATTCGTAGATTTTGCCCTATCCACGGTCAACTCCACGATGCCTTTGAGGTATGGACATACTGCGTACTACGTACGTTATTTTAAAAATAAAAACGGATATTTACCTATATTAAAAGATCTACACAATAAGTTTTTTTTATTAAGGAAGTAATAAAATTAGACCTAGTGTTACAATTTTACATTTTGTAATGAAACGTAAATATTGTACGTATATTGTCAGCAACAATTTTAGTAACAAAGCGATCATAAGCTGACTGATAACAACCCCTATAGAAAGTCGACAGAATTTGCAATAAATTTTGACATTGTTAAAATGTAATGTGAGGTGATATTGTAGTAGGTGTTGTAGGTATTGTGCCTTTGCTTGCGGTTTTGATAACTTTAAGAATATTTCCTTAAGATTTCAATAAATAAAAACGGCAAAGATTTTATACCTGCTTGGTATAAAATATTCTTGGAAACAGTGTAAGAATATTATTCGTTGACCGCTTCCGTGGCGCAGTTGGTAAGACGCCGGCTGTGAAAGAAGAGGCCGTGGGTTTGATTCCCGCATCGAGACAAATGTTTGTCTGTTAAAGGTATTATGGGTGTAATCGATAGGCCATTTATCCTATCATTTATATCGCTTTCGGTGGCGGCGAAGCGTTCCCACAGTGCCACCGGCGACACCAATTATAATTTAAGTCGCCTCTTAAACCATACAGGTGACACTTTCCTATATAGTGTATTATCTATGGGTGACACCATGACGGAATGATTACGCCAATTCACTACAAGGTGGGAATTATGGGGCTATAAGAAATGGAAATGGAAAGAGTAGGAGTTAGAAGGCGAGCGCTACGCGTCGACAAAGCTGTTATTCGAGTACGAGGCCGTAGTAGGGGCCTCATCGTCTGTGGTCCTTTCTGCTTTAATAAAAATGGCTCTACCATCTCCAGATTTGCAATTATCGCATAAACTGTATTTTTTTGGTATTATTAGACTGATTTGTGTTTCAGTGTACGCATATAAAATCCGTTAAGATGAATAAACTATAGTTAACTAACATTACTTTTCGGTCGTTACAAATGTCTTGAATGTGACAATGTACAATTCTGTGAATGCATAGTCTCTTAGCGAATACGAGGAAAACATCGTTTTGCACACACACTGCGGCCGACATTATATTATGGCATTCCGTTATCGTTTATTTGATACTCTCCTTAAAAAATATATACTCACATTTATAATCCATGTTAATTTGAAATGGCCTTGCCTTTGCGTCAATGGTTTACTTGCAGCGAGTATGTATTGAAAACAAGAAGATCCTGGGTTCGATTCCTAGGTCCAGCGGAAGTTATTCAACTTGAAAATCTCATATGAAATGTGAATGAATGATTTTTTTTTCGTTATGTTAAAATGAAAATAGTCCTCAAACCTATCTATTAATCCTAAAATTGATTATTTATTTTGGGCAAAGTCACAAAATGCGATCATACTTAATACATTCCAACCAGTCAATTACAACCATCAGCATAATCATAATATCACAAGTGAATAATTACTGAACGAAGCGCATCAACCGAACAGCTTGTTCAGTGGGAATGCTATAAAATAAAAAGTTTTTGACTGTAAGCCCGTACAATATTATCGCCATGGTTTTCATAATGACTGTTATAACTTCAAATCCTTCCTCTGTGCCATTATTAAAAATATGTACAAATAACTAGTCCAAATAGTTTAAAATTAAATAAATTATTTTTTTAAGAAGAAATTGCAAAGTGGCAAGATGGTTTTACTTTATGATCACCGTGTCTAAGTAGTAAAGATAAACAGTTAATGTACCCTCAGTACAACAAGACAGTATTAATCCTGTGTGATAACCTGTCTTGCCTGAGTCACGAAAATGTTAACAACAATACATGAATTTCATTTACTAAAAGGCTACATCTTACCATTTAATTGATGCTTTTACCACGTACCTACTAGTTCAAGCAACCATCATATCGCACGGACATACATTAGGTGCAAAGAAACATGTTTTACATACATCTTTCAATGTAAATACTAAATAAGTATCAAACAGTAGTTACCAAACTCCCATTGGAGCAGTTAACGATCATATAAAATTGCTTTTCTTTAACATGGTGTATATAGACATTGACACAAAATGAAGCAGACAATATGTCGTATCGGGAAATGCTCGGAATGCGCGCGTGCCAGCGGAGTGGTGTTTTTGTCTCCATTATCTCTTAATCTAGCGATGCGAATTCAGTGATTGATGCGGGCGCACCTTCCGCATGCTACAGACAATACGTCTCGTATATGGATCACGCTATATCGTGCACCGAAAACTATACAGTAAACTGTGGGCCCGTTACGTAATCGCGGACGGTAATGTCCATGAAAGCAGTTAAACCGAACAGTTATACTACGCCACGAATTAGATGTAGAACATAAGTTACATACGCAGAGTTTCCACTGGCCGCCATCAAACTACAATTTCCGCAAGATGTAGATTGATTACTTTTTTCATGAATGCTTCTTAAATGACGTAGCTAGAAAATAATGAAGTCATTTATTTGTATACTATATAAACATTGATACAGATCATAAATGGGTATATCTCTAGGAATTAGTCATCGAGATTTTCTACGATATCAGATACCTAAAGAAAATTGAAACAAACTACACTAAACGCTTTCGTATAAAGCTGTTGGGTGCATCTGAATTCTGAGTTGATATATCGGGTTAATCATCCTTTAATCAAATGCTTAAAAAACCACTCCGTTTAAATTACTAAATGAAAATGCATCGCCGCGGATACCGATTGCTAAGGTTGTCAATTCGAGTTACAAAGCCCAGTCCAAAAACATAGGTTTAAGACCCATTTTTTCATCGATCGTATGATGAACTAGACTACACTCATACTTATTAATATGTATCATTGTGGTAGAGCCGGATGATTTTTAAACGAAATCGTATTTATTACAACTTGTGTTTACTAGTTGGTGAATCCGGAGGGGTTTAAATAAATCAATGTAATTAGAGCATAAACACTTTTTAGGAAAAAAGTAACACACTTACATATAAATTCCGTATGCACAATGTAGTTAATTGATTTGTCTATTTGGTTCGTTGGTATTTGGCAGGATGTCAAGTAGGTAAGCGTTAAATAAAAACATATATTTTTTTTTGTTTTACTTACTGTTATTTGTAGATGTACGAAGCCCCAATACAGCCACGATATACCAACGTCGGTATAGCCCTAAATACATTGTTTGGTAGAGCGAGTTAGCTGTTGGTATAACGGACCGTTCACACGGCCATCTACCACGGATGACCGCATCTCATTTCGGACGGACTAATCGTAATTTCAGACTACTTTGAAATAGGACAAAAAGCAGAGGCCGGAACAAGCGGGCAACTAGTACAGCGAAAATTTGAATAATGACTATCAGCTAGCGGAATGTTTTGTTCTTTAAACGCTACGCTGGTTACGTCTGCGACGACGGCTGATTATAACTTGTTGACTTATACGAATCCGCAGCGGCTGAGTTGCATTCAATTCATTTACAATTAGGATGACGCGCTTATTGTCATGTACACGTAAATTGTTTTAATAAGTAACTAATATGAGAAACAATCGAAATTGGTCTAGTCTAGTGCGCCTCACGTAAAGTTAGAATAGTGATTTAAATTCAGAGCGTGCAATGTTATGAGGGATGTTGTAGGTTTGCAAACACGCAATGTGGTATTGGAGCGACTGCATGCTAATTGTGACGTATGTAGAGCATGCGGGACATAATGCTACGGCGTGGGCCGCAGGTCCGCCCCGTCGTTGCCGAGTTGCCTTGGCGCTCGATGGTTAAACTAATGCCTGTGGCCGTCGCCTTCACGTGCACATTGAACGTATCCATTACACCAGTATTGCATGCACTGAATATTCTAGACCCGTTGCTTGTTGACGTAAAAGATTAGCATAAATTACCGATTCTCCAGATGTATGCATCTCTTTTCTTGGAGCCTTCAGACCTATTTGTTATGGGCATGTTTACAAGTAGATAAAAACAATGCTGGAGAAATAATGAAACCTCTTGCACATTAGCAGCTAGTTTGGATAAAAATAAGGTCTTGGCAAGAGTGACTTGAATGTGTGTCACCATTATTAACTTTCAGACGCTACAATAATTATTTCTGTTGCAGCTTATTAACATTCCTAATGTATGCGAGCAACACCGTGACGATTATGATCGCTGATTAATAAACTGCCTTAGATGATACTCGTGTATGGATTTAAATAAAATAGGACGCTGAAAACACATACACATGTAGCAGAATATCATGTGAACTTAATTTACCGATGTTTAATTAAGGTTGAACTAAAATTAAATATATAACGGTCTATTGACATGTCTTAGTTAAAAGAAAATGACAGGCAAAAATACGGGGTCACAATTATACGCTAATAAGTGCTGTAAAATAACGATGTAATTACAATATCGGCAAAAGTAGGTGGGACTCGGTGACAGCGTGGACTCTACCACGAATTAAAAACCACTTAACTGCTTTGATATTCAGAATTCCGTACATTATAATATTTATTATCAAACAGCGAAATCTTTCAATGAATTAGAAGAAAATTGTAAGCGCTATTTTCATAACTGGATAAGTTGACCATTCTTAAAAAAACGTTTTGTGTGAAAATCATAGGTAGAAACATATATTTCGCCTCATTGGTATTTTAGTGATAGTGTGTATCGGCTGTAATCCACAAAGTCCCTGGTTTTATTTCCAGCTCGGACAATACACTTTAGTCGAAGTTTTTGATTTGTAACTTCTCTTGAGTATGCGTTTGCACCTCTTCCGTAATACGTTAATTAAGGTTTGTATGTCGGACATAAATACCAGGGAATTAAAGAATGAATTAAATCCTAGAACAAAGTAACTATAGGTAGTTGATTTCATTTCATTGAGACAGGAAAAACCCATGGCGAAACGTGGGTGTTCTGGTGGCACATCTGCCTACCCCTTCTGAGCAAAAGGCGTGAGTTTATGTATGTATATATGATTTCGTTTTTACATTTCAAATACGGAACTCTAAAATTTAATAGACCTACAATAGGCCATATGGTATTCTGACTTTCAGTTCATTTAACGGTGACGTAAAATACAATTATTTAATTACATTTTAACATCTCTGTCTATAATGTAAGCATGTATTATTATAAAGTCTTAAGTAGTCTTGCTTGGCATTTAATTAAATACGTCTACTCTGAAATGGATGTTAGCATTTTTATTTCCCAACAATAATAGTTCTCCTACATATTATCATTAGTAAATAGGTACTTTAATTTAAACAAAATAGCCATTTCCGCCGGCTATTTTAAAATGACTTAAGAATATATATTCATCTCTCCGTCAATGATATCATCAAACAATGCGTAATTACTAATTACTATATCACACAGAAGACTTTATTTATTAAAACATATTATTGGCATCTAAATCGGTCTGGTGCCAATGATCAATAACTTCATTTTTAATGTTACAATATTTACTACAAAATGTCTTGGTAGTAAATATTGTAAAACGCAATACGCGTACAAGCATCGCATGTCTTGTCGTAAGGGGTTGTTAAAATTCCACCTACGTATTTCCTTTCTTAGAAAGGCGACTAATAAGGTCTTCGGTGTTAATTGGATGCACTTTGAAGGCAATCCACCGTTAGCGAAAGAGAGGCAGAGGAGGCACCCACGGCCTGCATCCGTCCCAAACAAATCTAATGAGAGAGCATCCGCGGAACCAGGGTTGGCCTTTGGTCGATACCAAAAGTATGACTTACGTGACGCGTTTGCAGTCGCCACTAACCACGCGCCAGACTGGAAGGCTGGCGGTTACGACATAACCTTCCCAATTTGTCCCCCAGTAGCGGGAATAGGCGTATCTGCAACGCGGAAAACTCTACCGTGGTGTTTACATTATTACAAATCTAAGTAAACTACGCGAACAATAAATGTAACAATCTTGGCAATACAAGTAGGTAAATATAATTAACAGATAAATATTCACATATATTGTTAAATAAAATAATTATATTTTAAAAGTTTACCTTATAATTGGTTCCAACCTTCAACAAAGCCTTCCGGGCACTAAGATAATTTCACCTACATGCAATTTACTCTGCTCATAGATGTAGTATATACAACATCTATATGACTCTGGTAGACAAAGGACGAAGCTCTGCGGCCAGACCGATGGCGAAATAACCTTGCAGAGATAGCGGTGTCAACTGTTAAAGACGGACAGCAACATCATCAATGCAATGAAATGCGTCCTGCCCCGGTGTATGCTCCCACTAAACGTGACACTAACAGTATTAGCAAAACCTCAATATTTTCTTGTCGGAACCATGTTAAGCAATTACTTTTCCTGTGGTAGAAACTGAAAAAATCGTATTCTTAGTGGAGCTATTTCAACTGCATGCGAAAGATGACGACAAAATATAAATTGAACATAACGAGTTAAATTTTGTTTATCAAATAATGTTTAATGTAGGTAGTTATTATTAAATCCGTAAGTGAAGATATGGTACGCGTGCGTAAACTGGTGTGCGACGTATCGACAGCGCCGGGCCTTGGCATTGCCGAGCTGGGTACATAAAGAGGTATTAACGCCGTTTATACGTGCAATAAAGGCTTGTTTATAAAAGTAAGTTTTAGTCAGTAGGACGCCGACGTGACTGATATCTCGTGTGGAAATTAGTATGATTTACTTAAGGATTAATACGTGCTTTTCTAATTATATACAGCGTTATAACGGCGTTTATTGCGACCGTGATTCATTAAATTCATTTAATTAACTTTTGTATTCATTAAATTAACAACAAGGTCAATTCAAAAATTTTAGTGCAGTCTATTTATGCATGGTGCGCAAGAATGACTAAGACGTAGCATGATGGATAGAATGTTATGCGGTTTTATATTAAGAATTCGGACCGATTTTTCACAATTAACATTACGAAAACATAAATTTCACACTAACAGATTTTATTAGGTATCAAAAACGATTTCTTTGAGTAAGAACATGCACGACATTAACGGAAAGGTACGCTTTAAATAATGACTATTGTTCATATTATGTAAGTAAAGCCATGGTAGAGCATGACTTTTGGATAGTGCGTGCAGCCCGTCTTAATTAATGGTTGATTGAGCTAGGCTGTATGAAGTCACACCCCAGTCTCACAGAACACGGAAATGAAGCAATAATATCGCAGTCAGTATATTTTTCCTGTAACGTGTAAGGCCCCATTTACACAGGGAGAGTTTCTCGCCTCGAAGATACGATTATCGTAAGGATATAAAAAAGTACAATCATGTAAACATTTGTCAGAATACGATAATCTATGGCGGTTATGTCATGCGATAATCGCATACGATTCTCGCCGCGAGAAACTCTCCCCGTGTATATGGCGTTTAACAATTTCTAATACCTACTACTCCTTTCACACCACACCTTGCCATCAAATTATAAAGACTGGCAAAGACTCTATGATAGGAAGGTAACTTTTAAAATATTTACTTTCCTGTTACACTTAAATATGTTTAATTTATAAAGCGTTATGCTTAATGATTTATGGAACATTCCGGTCCTTAGGAATGCTTTTTATTTTCATCTAATATTGAAATATAGGCATCTCCCTTACACCTTAGACTCTAAGGCTTAGCGAATATAAAGTTTAGAGCAGGGCTTCCCAAACATTGCGTCGCGATGCCCTGGAACGTCGCAACATTATCCCAGGGGCGTTGTATGTCGATGCATCGAACATTCCAACAAAGAAACAAGAACATCTAATAGAATTGTCCAGCCTAAAGCATCAATACAACAAAGACAAATTATTCGAATTTAATATCGTGTCATCAGTACTTTACCATTAAAGGTTTCAAGACCACTTGGGACTTCGTACTTGTGCAAAACAGACTTTCCTACAGTGGCTTTTGGAAGTGGTAGAGTCATGCTGTTGTCAGCATGAATGGGCAGAGTTGTCTGGGGCGATACCACTGTCTCACAGGAAATTAACTTAAAACGACAGCTTTGCTGTCGCGTTTTGTTCGATGATCCGGATGACGTGGCCCGCCCAATCCCACTTTAGTTCGGCCGATTTCTGTCCAACATCCTTAATTCTGGTCATGGACCGCAAGGTGTTGAGAATGACTTTAATATATTTTTTATTGCAGTGAATGGCGAGAAGAGCATGCCATTCGCCTGATGGTAGGCGATGCGACCGCTCATGGACAGTACAAAACCAAACAACGACATGAATTACAAAGCAATGCTTGGAATTCTACTGCGTTCGTCATCCTGAGACATAAGACGATAAGTCGCATTATGTCCAGAAGTTCCTGTGGCTACAATGTGTTTCAAACCGGAACACAATACTGCATTTACACTGCAGTTTGGAGGGAGAAATAGACGCTCTCACATATGAGATATCTAACACCAGTAATTAATATTTTCTAAAATGGAGATTAAAGAATAATGATGTGAGGTAGTAGGGTAGGAAAACCAATTTTGAGAGGTTCCGTTTTGACTCCATTTCCTCCGGAAGTGCGATCAAAAACCATTGATTTGAGTGCTCTATATATCTTTACAAATTTAAAAATATGGAAGATGGTGGGTCCAATATACTGTTGCGGGGTCCAGTATACAGTTTTCCTAGCAACTATATATGTATACGTAATCTTCTATACATATAATAAAAATGTAAATGGTCGATGTCTGTACATGGAAGATATTTAAGAAATTTCAACGCGGGGGGTCTTTATAACAGCAACAGAATCCAAAACAATTTTTTTTAGAATTTTTGTCTGTCTGTCTGTCTGTATGTTTGCTTGCGCATCACGCAAAAACTACTGCATCAAATGAGATGCGGTTTTCACAGTTGTATTGCTGCAGGTTCAACTTAAAAACTGGTATATGTTGCATTTGCATACAGGGTGTTTCTTTTCGTTTGCTTGCACATTACTCATAAACTACCGCACCAAATGAGATGCAGTTTTCACAATTACAATGGTGCAGGTCCAACTTAAAAACTGGTATATATTTTATTTATAGACAGGGTGTTTCTTTTTAATTACTTGCGCATAACGCAAAAACTACAAGACGAAATGAGATGCGGTTTCACAGTTATATAAGTACAAGTCCAACTTAAAAATTGGTAAATGTCTTATTTACATACAGGGTGTTTCTTTGTACTATGGAAGATAAATTAGAAAAACTAATATTCCCCATATTAACACTGGATTAACACTTAGGCTACATTTTATCCAGATAAATTAAGTGTTCCCGTGGGATGAGGACGGAAATCCGATATATTTGTTACTTTTTATACTCAAAGGGATGCGATGGGCGTGGATTACATACCTTGAGTGAGAATGAGATAGGACGGGACGGGACGGGATGAGAAATACTAAATAATCTATACATGTATATTTTTTTAAACAATGTTAATCACGCAGACGAAGTTAGCGGGCAGAAGAAGTATAACCATAAAAATTAAATATATTGTAAGCGTTGATCGCATTGTAGATAGTCTTTTTACTTTCCAATCATTATACCTTTGGGTCAATAATTAGATTTTCAACAGTTATGGAGTTATAGTTAGTACTAGTTTTTGCCCGCAAACTTCATCTGCGTGATCAACTTTATTTGGAATTTCCCATCCCGTCCCCTCCCGTTACATCCCGCCCATCCCGCCCATCCCGTCTCATTCTCACTCAAGGCATGTGATCCAGTCCCATCCCATCCCATCCCATCCTTTGGATTATAGAAAAGTACGAATATATCGGAATTTCTTCTTCATCCCACCGGAACACAAATTTTTCGGGATTAAAAGTAGCCTAAGTCTTAATCCAGGTTGTCAGCTACCTCCATACCAAATTTCATCGAAATCCGTTAAGCCGTTTCTGAGTTCATCGCGCACAACCACACAGACAAACAAACCGATAAACAGACAAAAATTAAAAATTATTAATTTGGGTTCTATTACGTTAACACATACGTCTTAACGTAATCGAAGGTATCCCCGATATTAGTTTTTCTAAATTATCTTCCATGTACAGACATCGATTGTTTACAAATTATATTTATAGATTTTTGGACTTCTTGGCTCATTTTTGTTATTTGTAGCTATTCAACCAAGTATAGCAGTTATCAATAAAAGAGAATTACCTATCAACCGCATAGTACTTACCTTATTGTGACTACCGTCATCGAAAACTTTTTCTGTTCTACATATCAGATTTTTCTTATAATCACTTATTTACTTCAGACTTTCAGCATCAAAAAATAAATTTTCTCCAAGTAGTAAAAGTAAGCAGTCAAAATAAAACATAGGTTTGCATAACATAAAACTGTGTGTCCATTACTGGGCTGTTCATGAAAGGATTCATACACCGTTATTAAGAATATTAATCGATTTTTTGGCCTGCGTGTGAATAAAACACTTATTTTTATTTTTCATATTATAAACTTCTCAATTTTCCTAACACAACAGAATGAACAAATAATCGATATTGTATAATCGATTTCACTATGTACGAATGATTCTATCCAGTTCTCTACTTAGACGAGACAAATGAAATGACATTGACAATTGACATTACACAAATACGATAAAAAGTAAAAACATGTGGAGTGTATAAAAGGATAAAATTATTATAAATTGTTGTATTGACTAAGCACGACTTAGTATAGAAACATTGAGTTCGAAAGATGGTTAATTGTTTTAAAAGTACTTAAGTGTAACCAATTACTTAAATATTTGTAATTTATTGATAGTATTTAATTTAATAAATCAAAATGATAGAAGGATACGGTGCAGTTACACAGGCCCTTTTAGGGACTCTTTTGACATGGGGACTGACTGCTGTTGGTGCCGGCTGTGTTTTCTTTATAAGAGGAAAACATGTGAGTCTTAAAATCCAGACATACTGTCAAAGATTTGGAGATGTGATGAGTGATTTTTGTTTATTTTTTTTAGCGGAAACTATTAGACGTGTCATTGGGTTTTGCCGCCGGGGTAATGACCGCGGCTTCATATTGGTCCTTATTGGAACCAGCAATTGAAATGTGTGAAGACTATGGACAGTACAAATTTGTTCCTGTTGCATTTGGTTTCTTGTTTGGAGCTGTATTCGTTTTTGGGACAGACAAATTCCTGGACTACTTGGGATTAAATTCTACAAATATGATGATTTGTAAGTACATACATAATATTTTATTTTCTTGTTCATAATCATGTGAAACACATTTTGAAATTGCTGGTATGTACAGCATACTTAACATGGTATTTTTAAATAGCCCTGGTGTAGATTGTAACATAATTTGAATAATTAAATTAACTGAAAAGAGATAAGAATTTTAGCATAATTAACAATTTAGAGTAGAATAAATAAAACATGCACTTTATCACTTTAAGAAATAAGTAAAAATTTATGGAACTGTTAATTAGGTCTAAACCACTCTCACTCGTAGAACTAGGGCATATGTGATCTGATTTATTTACGAACAAAAATAATCAATTATGACAATTGGGTATTTGACTCATTTTTTTTATTGTATTCGTCAAAAAGTATCCATATCCAAAATCTAACAAACAAAGAATTTTGTAAATCCATTCAGAATTAAAAAAGTTAGAAGCATTTTTAATCTTGTAGTGGGGGTAAAAGAAAAGGGATGCAAAACAAAATTAGTGACGTCACTCTTCTTAATATGCATTACTGTGTGCGGGTGTGAAAGAGACGGTAAGATGTCCCCACTACGTCCCCACTCTTTCATTTAAAATACTAATATTTGCCTCATGTTACAAGCTACTTTATCACTGTTTTCACAAAAATGTTTTATTTTAATGGCACTTCTGTTTGTTTGCAAAATAATACAAAAATTTGATGATAGTCAAATACCCAATTAAGTATATAACATACTAAAATACATTAGCTCTGCCTTATCTATCTACAAAGTATTAAGACTTCTTATAAAAGTTTTTCCTATTAATATTTATTACTACTACTTTAGGCCTTTTATAAAATTAGATACTTGAAAGTATTTGTTTTCATGAATAAAGTGGTATATTATGTTAAAATAATTTTCTAGAATTAATACAACAAAATGTACATAATTATTAACACATATTCACATAATGAAATGTTATTTAAAATATTCTATAAATTTATTATCAATCAAAATTATATTTACTTTATAACAAATTAACAACATGACATATGTTTTTTATAAAATACACATATGTGGTGTTAGAAGTCACCTTAGGACATTATTATGTTTGGTTGAGTAAGGAACTTGACCTCTCTTATTTTTAAAGTTATTACTTAAGTTAGTTAACACATACATGATATAGGTTTCATGATGTATTACTCAAATAAAATTTGTTAAGACTGTATTTACCATGTAGCATCATAATTCATTTGTGTTTTATCCTATTTAGGGATTAAATTTGGAATATATTGCTTGCCCATTTTCAATTAGAAGTTAGAATACAATGGTTTTGTTTTGGTCAAGTGGACAATATTGGAATAATACTTTAAATTTTTCACATGGATACTTTAAAAAAGCCACATTGCTAAAGCAATGTAGTCATAGTGTGTACTTATCTAATTGTTTAAAAAAATAAAATGATCATATTACTTGCCAGTGTAATATTTGTGCTGAATATTTGCAATGAAACATAACAATATTTCATTACTTTATATTTGGATGTACTAGATTTTAAATACCTTACTCATATATTTTGAAGTCATTAAATTGATTTACTTCTTTATCAAATAGTTTATTACCTGAATCAAATTGTGCCAATGTCTATTAATGAAAGAAGGTTTTGATTTTTATTTCATAACAAATATATGTCAGACTCGTTATGTCTGTATAATGTATCAGCCTAGAAACTCCATTGATCACCATAGTATGCAGGTTTTTTTACAAAGTTCACCTCAATATTCAAGGATCTATTGGTCAATATCTATGAACACACACATATCCCTGAACAGTCATTAATGTGGGCTGGGATTTGATTTTGCAACTGCCGTATCAGTAAATTATGTTTGGGGATTACACCAACACTCACTATATATTAGCTTTTAAAAAAGGAAACTGTAGAACTTAGATAAAGGGATTAAGAATTTATTTGAACAAGGACCATAAACACATGTCCAAGGAGTTGACTGCATTAAAAAAAATGAAATATTTTGAAATCATTATTAACATAATATTTTTCTTGTTTGCCTGTTAATATGGTACATTTTAATAGAGCAACAAGTTTAATTGTTTTATATTATATTGTATAATATGAAAATTACAATTTAAAAAGCTGCTTATGTTAGGGAAGTATTATATTAGCCAGCAGCACACATAAAATTAAAACCTGTACATGAACTCTAGTCAAACAAAACAATAAGACCAGTTTTATTTACATTTAATGATGTTCTTAACCAGTTTGTTGTATCTGGTTTCTTATTGAGTTTTGTGTTAAAAAAAAGTTCACCTAGAATTATTTATAAATAAATAAATAAATACACCCAACAGTCACATACATAGTCCTGACCCCACACTAAGATCGAGTCTTGTGTCGTGGGTATCAGAAGCTACGAGAGACTTTTCGGTCTCACAAACACCCAGACCCGAAACAAATACCTGGGGATCACACAAATATTTGTTTCGGTGCGGGGATCGAACCCGCGGCCTCTCGTTTCACAGGCGGCGTCAAACCAACTGCGCCACGGAGGCTGTCGAATGATTGTTCAAAAACATGTCGCTTTATGAATTATTGTTCAAAAACAACACTTCGTTGTAAAAATGATGTGTAATAATTGTACATAAATCAATAACATTAGTAAGTTTTTTGCAATAGAAAATATGTAAGTTTTCAACAGAGAAATTGCAAATTTCTTGGTGTATATGAAAATTTAAATATTATCTTTACATTCAATTAATTTTAGTTCATTTAATGTGACATGATTAAAATATTATCTTGCTGCTTTTTGTGACAAACATAATTGTTAAGAACATTGATACAAAGTAGTGTTTATATTAAAATATGTTATCTTTATGATTTTCAAACAATATTGTGACTGTGCATGAGCACTACAGAGACAACTAGCCCTTTAAGATGTGATATCATAAATGGACTAATGTGAACTACTACTTCCCATGTTAGTATTAAAGTTTTACTCTTTTAGTATTCTCTCAACATGTATTATCAAATAATATGGCAAATATATTTACGGCCTTATTCATAGACACTTCCTCGCTCAAACTTAAATCTAAAGTCGTTTGGAAAGGACAAAACATTTGATAACTAAATAAAAAAGGTTTTAAATCTGTCTATGAATAAGGCCTTTTTAAACTTACAATTTATTTTGTTATAATTTCTATTTTCTTCTCAACACACAAGCAATGCTTTAGTATCCGAGAGAGTAATGATTATAAAAAGAATACAGTTTGTGCAAACTATTTAGAAGGAAAAATATTGTAAATTAATATTTATCCATGTGCATATATTTTTTTAAAGAATTCACATCATACATACAACACTTTGTAGGCAATCCTAATATTTGAGAAAACATATTTATTTTCCTCCGTCGTATTTGCAATTTATGGACATCCAATCGATGTTGATGTTATGAATTTAACGACGAAGATTCTTGCGTTTGTTATAATTATGAGATGTTATAACAGCTTGGACTTTGATCGCCATACTCAGCAATCAGCATCGATAGATTCACGTCAATTTTTTGTTTTGTCTGTAGATGTTTCTTCACCAAATATCAAAGACTTGCACTATTACTTAATGAGATCGAGCAGTGTAATTATTATACTATGTACCTTTGTTACGCGGAGATTGCATTTTATTAAATATCGATAAGAAAATTTATACGTAAATCTACATGCCGCTGTTATTTTCTACGTTTATACCTACTGTGAATATAATAAGGGGATATATAAGTGAAATTTGCTAGATATATCTAGGAAGCGTCGTATGTTTATTTAAATTTTTATATGTGCTTACATACAGCTACGTGTTCAATTTATCTTTTATAGTGTAACATTGACAGTAGTACATACTGATGGTATAATTGAAGAATGAAAACTATCTTATCAGTATTGTAATTATTTTAATCTGCAGTGTGTTAGTATATGTATAGCTACTTGGTAATTTGCACTATAGCTGGAGGAATTAAGTCGTTATCAGTAGTTGCAGGCAGTATTACGGAATAAATTAGTTCTGAAAAATTACGGTTGCGTGTAGACTATTTAAATTTAGATTAACCGTGAATAATTAATTGTAAGATCCGAATACATTAGTGATTAGATAATGGCCGTTTTAAATACTATACTCCTTACGTAATTATTTGATAAAGTTACATTGGCTCGTGTGCAGCATTCTATGTTCTTTAAAACATTTGCTTTGTACAATATGTTTCATGAAAGCTATCAGCTAAGCAATATTAAAACATATTTTTAATTAACCGTTCATATTCACTCGGGTAAATAAGTGGTAAGCTACAGCGGAAGGAACGGCCGAGACGGACACCGTAAATTTAACGAAAGTTCCACACGATGAATCTCTGACTTTCGCAGTTCCTTGACTATGTTTACGAGGCAATTTCCAAACATAATCAACCGAACATTTAGCAACCACAAAAGTAGACTGAAGCATACATATTTGTACCTATCCCTACATTGTTGCTTCAGTTTGAACACTGTTCCCAGTGTTTTTAAGTGTTGAAACTCCGTAGTAAAAACTAAAAATATTCGATCACCTTTAAATTACTATCAACCACAAACTGTACCTAGTGTTGGAAAATCTTATACTTTAATCTTTCTGAATTTTATCTTTTGTATCATTGTTACAAAGGATGTGTGAAGTGATGCGATTGTTTTGATGGAATAAAATATTTTATCAAATGCGGCCTTTTTCCACGATTTTAATATGCAAACAATTACTTTAGTTGTTTAAATTGACGCCGTTATTTATTTTTGAAGACAATAGACGATAATTATTTCACGTGAATCCCCGAAAACTAATGTCATATCATGTCCTTGGCTGTAGTTCACGAACTGGTTTTGCTTCCTTTGGGGTCTGTGCTTGTAAGCATACAAGCTTGTAAGCAGCAGTTCAGTCCACTGTGTCGCTTAATGTTTCACGTTAGATTTGAAGTAATGTACTACTGTTTCTTCCATGCTTATTAACACATTTCGTTATATATTTTTGTTAAATTATGGTCTGAATCCAACTTACGTAGTTTTTATCCTTGTGCGTAATCTTGGGAACAGTGAGGCACAAGCACAGCTTTATTCGGCCGAACTTTCAGTTAAGCTGTTGGTATCACCTAAAACATCAATCTACCAACAGCCTCCGTGGCGCAGTTGGTTAGATGCCGGCTGTGAAACGAGAGGCCGCGGGTTCGATCCCCGCACCAAGATACATGTTAGAAATGAATACGAAAGAATGCTACGTCGCCTCGATGTGATCCCAGTTAACTTACTAGTTCGTGTATTTTGGATTCGTCATCACACAATATTATATTCTTTACGCGTAGTGGGCGAAGGTTTAAAACCGAAAGAATTTGACCTCCAGCGTTATTAGTTTTTTATTTGTTCTTGTACTTAAACGTTTGTGATTTATATCATTCGTTAATCTTTAGAGATAACTCAAGGCTTCAAAACAATATTTAAGTCTATCTGTATATCCTTTAAATATTGTAGTTATAATCTTAGTTGTAAAAATGGTATGTGTGAAGCCTACCTTATCAATGCCATTCACAGAACATAAATAAAGATAAGATAAGACTATGGATATGTTTTGCTTTGAAAATATATGCTACCTTTTGCATCAGATGTAGGAATGAAGAAGATGTAGCTAAATCTTGATAATATTCAGGCTATTGTTGGAGATAGGCCAGTCAAATTCAACAGGTCACAGGTCAGGTCAAAAACAGGTCAATACCTCTTCAAACTAATATGTTGTAATGTTATAAAGAATACATTTTTTTTAAACTGTCTCTCTGCTGTTTGTTATATTGCACAATATAAACTATTTATATCTGATTAACCCACAGTCACTTGTGTAAATATACGCGACCGTATTTAGCGGCGGAACTATACACGTCGTAATGGTTCGTTTATCCGCAGCTATCACAAAGAGCAAAGACTCTAAGGAGAAGTTGGAGGATCTGGAGATGATGACGGCGCTGAACCGGCGGCCTTCGAACCCTACCAGCATAGTGACCATGGAGAGCACACAGCCCGCGGACTTCGCCGACTGCATCTCCAACCAGCACACCGCGCAGAGGCGGCGCGGCCACCATCACTCGGTGCATTCACTGGTCAGTTCTGTGTTCGATGCTTACAATCATACGAGTTAATAGCACATTTACACGGAAGGAGTTCCTCGCCCAATTTCGGTCGAGAATCGTATGCTATCTCATTCGATAATCGTTATAATTCGTATTCTGGCAAATATTTACGCGATGCAACTTTTTTATATCTTTACGATAATCGTGTCTACGATACGAGAGATAATTGTATCTCCACTTGTATATGTTCTTTAGTATGTATATCGAGATGTCGATATGTCAAAAATGCTGCTCATTTTTCAGAACTTGATATGATGGGAGACGATGCTGTCGCTATACCGCCTGACTTTTTGTCAATAACTATTTACAGTAGACACAATTATAAATTATACCAGTATAAAATCTACCTAAAACTAACATTATTATAACACTCATGTATTCATACATATTACACCTTTAAAGTTGAGTTACTTAAAACATAAATATAATAGAAATGTACATGCATGAATTTTAAAAATATAGTACAATAGCTAGTCATACTATTAGCCACCTATCTATTAGCATAGTTACTGTATAATAATAAAACAACAAAAAACCGATGGATTTTCTTCATTTTTGGTCATAGTGTTCAAAAAAGTAAAAATAACACATATCTCAGGTACTACGTATGATCTATTTTATTTCGCATGTTTTTCTAAACGGTCATACGTTCTACTATGAAATTTCAAGGTTATCCATTAATTACTGGACACCCTGTATTTTCGTACAGACCGGCATAATTGTGGCGATGGGCGAGAGATATTAAATAACCACGTCACTCTAGTAGAACCTCTTTTTGGATTGTTCCTCACTTACCATTAGCCATCAGGTATATTGTAATCATTTTGCCGGGGCAGTATAAAAAAATAACAAAAAAGATTGTTCGCTCAGCGCTCATGATCCTGATATTAACGAATGTATGATTCCCACTATGGTGCCAGGACAACACGGTGACGTTTTTCAGTATGTTTTACTTCATTAAATAGCTTTGTTTAATTTATCTCACTTGCATCAAAATTAATATGCATGTTACACAGGTCACATAACATTATAAACATAACAGATGTGAGAAAACATTTGTGTAAACAATTATAATTAGTATTTATTACTATTATCTTGCATAAATAAAACTACCCAAATAATAAAACAAAACTTACGAAGAATAAAAATTAAAATACGGACAGCACTTAATATAGGTACTATAAAAAATACTTATTACGTAATAATAGCTAGTAAATGCTCTTGATATGTATCAAATGCTGATTTTAATGTGTTGAATTAACCAATCGCAAGCGTAACGACCCCCCCCCCCCCCACATTTATGGAATCGAATTTTCGTTGCATTTTGTGGTACCTATAAGCATTGATATGTAAGATTACTCGATATTTCAATAAGAATAGACTCACACACCATAGGTCACGTTCGGCAGTCATGCTTACTGTCATTAATAGCTTATTGCATAGAAAATCGGATTCTTTTGTAGGTATCAAATTCCATTCAAATTCCAATGAAGCCACTTCGCTTGTTAATAATATATTATCCTGTTATTTAAATTAGAATATTTCATACATATCTATGGCATACAGATGTAACAGTTATATTTTTAAAATTTTATGGTAACAGAAAGTGCTGTATTAGACTTTCACCCATGAGGTGGACGGATTGCCTAAAGGAGGTTGCAGGAAATCGCTGGATGCAGGTGGCTTCTGTCGGATCGCTGTACAAACCTTTAAGAGAGACCTAGGTTTAGCAGTAGACGACTGATGATTGATGTTTATGATGATAATATGAACAGTAGCACTAGGCGCTCAAATTCTCTGCCTAACCCAACGGTACATAAGCGTTTGTGTATGTATGCATTTATGTAGCTAAAAGTGATTCAAAATTTGTATTGCTATTTCAGAAAAATGGTGACACCGGCGACGGTGATAGGCGCGACAGCGTGGCACGGTCGCTGGAGGCGCGCCAGTCGCAGTGGAAGAGGATAATGTTGCTGGTGGTGGCCATCACCGTGCATAACATTCCCGAGGGCCTCGCCGTCGGCGTGTCCTTCGGCGCCGCCGGCTCGTCCGACAAAGCTTCTTTCCACACCTCCAGGTAAGTGCTATACTCGATGTAACTAAAACAAAACAAGAAAATTTTCAAATGCGTAAATAGGTACGATATTTCCAAACTGCACTCAATAATATTAACCGTCCAAAACTTAAATAGGCACTACAAACTTTAAGTGTTTAGTTTTTCTATAGGGGTTAATATAAAATCGTTATATGAAATGCGTTGTATTAAGTATTTAGCGGAACATTGAATCGTTATCTATTTTAGCGCCATCTAGTTAATGTGTGGAGAACCTTGACAAGTATTAGCAAGCTAGCGATAAACTGCGTTAGACCTAGAAAGTGCCATCTAGCGATATTTCGTGCTACTAGGTATTCTTTGTACATTTAGAATCTTTGCTACCTATTATAAAGATGGCGTTAGTGGTATCCTTTTATATTTTTGCAAGAGGGGAAATCCTAGTATTTAATTAAACCACAAGGTGTTATTATATAAAATTGCATTTACACGACTAAAATATAGTACTTGATTTGTTGTACATAGTTTCTACATTCGCGTAGAGGTTTTTAAATTCCATTTCATATATTATTAAGTATTACGGTAGGTAGCTATACAATAATTGTATTACATTTTATTGTTTTTCTAATAACATCGTCCCATATAAGATATTGTTAGTTTTCATCCCAGATCATTAATTCCGTCAAAGCGGATAAAATATTCTATAAATATATAAGTAGGATCAATACGTATGCAAATATGTCGAGCGCCATTTTGTTACGTCAGAAGAAGGAACGCGAGGCACCGTTGTTAAAACGAAGGCGGCAGTGGTTTCGCAGGCATTTCATTGATAAGTTGCGGGCGCGAGCGGGATGCACTACTTGCTTGCACTATGCGGCATGCGGCAAGCGGCAATGCCTATGGGTTCGTGCATGGCGCATGTTGCACCGCGCCAGACTAGCGGAGTCGAGTAGCGGGTCAGAGCTACTATCGCGCTGCCCGCTGTCCGCTGTCCGCTTACAATAGTCGCTGCTCGCTTGCGCCGAGTTCACACTGATTTATCAACATCAAAACATAATGACCACCCACTCGTACAGTTACTTACCTATGCTTATATTTAAACCTCGATAACACAGTTATGTTAGGAGCTTTGTCAACTTTATAAATAAGTCTCGACGTGTTGTTAGACGTCGAATGTGGAGGATTGGGCGATGTGTCGCGTCGTCTCGTCGAATGTTTGGCATGAGTCGTTACACGCCTACTTAATTTTTGGCATGGCCATTGCTCTTCTGACTGACTAGTTTTAATTTAGTCGATTCATTATAAAACGTTTAATTGTTTGTAGTTTATTATGTTTCTTCATATCTTCCTAAGAACTGTCTTCGGGGATTCGACGTTACGCTGTATATCGACATACATTTCCGGCGACAGTATCCAGCATTAAAGAAGGAAATTAGCAGAGTAGCACAAGACGAACGGTCGGTGGCGCGAGTGGTGGCACTGGAAGCGGGATGAGTTATGCGTGGAGGGAAGTGGCATGCATTACTGAGTAAGAGAGCAAATGTATTGGCAACGTGGATGTTTGATTAGTAGTTGCGTGGAGTGGAGCAGTGGAGCCAAATCGCGTGGCGGCGAGGGCATCGACCGGCGCGGCGGCGGTGTCGGCGGCGCGGGCGGGCGGGGGGCGCGGCGGCGGGGTGGCGGCGCGGCGCAGACGTTGCCGTCACCGCCGCCGCCGAAACCGTCCGGTGAAACTATTTCACTGAAAAATCCGCCGTCGCGCGCCGTATCATTGAAGTCAACCTTGACGATTTGTCGCGTCGTCTATACTGACGCGTGGGTGCAGCATATTCATAACCGTTAAATATTGGCACCTCTCACTAATGTACACCGACTCACCTACTTTTTCCAAAAACCTCGACTGTGTTTGTTTCAGTTCTTAGGGCCTTTGCCTAAGTCCATATTCAATGCCACATAAAATACCATCCTTAAAATAGCATATAAAATAAATGCAGAGGATTAAATAGAGAAACCACAGCGTAATATATGTATCGCTAATGTGTGTTGACACATACGTTACGTGCACGCGGATGTGCTCTTTCTAATGTAGAGTCTGGCTCTACCTTAACAAAAATGATAAAATGCTATGAATCTTCAACCGAATTTATGAATTTTCAAATGGTTGTACTTGTGGCTTAATTTCGTAAGCATGATTCTGCGTTGGTCGGGGAAAACTGTTTAATATTATTTCAGTTGGCAGTAATAATTACAAATTGTTTGCGGAATAGATTTGTATTCTGTACCTTGTTTCTTCTGTGCCTGTGATGACTCATAGTTCAATGTGGACCTTTTCTAATGCACGCCACTCACTGCGGTCTTCCGCCTTTCGCCTACATACATTCCCAATCGCTTTCACAATGCCTGCCTAAAAAGCGGTTTTACTGATTAAGTTTGGCTATTTAACCCTCGTAGGTAAGGGTTACACTGGGCTGGTACCCCTTCGTCCGCCAAATAGCAGTGTGTAACATTGTTGTATTCTGATATGTGGGATAGCGTTGCCAATGCTTACTTGGCACTAAAAGATTTAACATCCAATGCCCCAGGTTGCGCAGTGCAGTGCAACGGGGTATTTAAGAATAATGAGCTGTGTATATTACTTCTGCCTATGAGTGGGTTAATCGCATGACTGTTACCTTAAGCGACGTTCTTCCTGTCTCGACGTTCTGTCAAAAAAAAAACACTGAAAGCCTCTTAAGGATTGGATGTTGAAAGAATTCTGGTGCCTATTTTTTTGTAAAACCACGTAAATGTAAATTCTATTGTTACTTGTATAACCTTATTAGTCTACTAGCAACATGCATAATCTATGAACCTTAAGGTCCTGGATCCTGGATTCCCGGGACAACCAAGCCACACTATGTGAGTTTTCTATTTTCGAAACCTTGCATGAGTTTCTAGTGAAGTAAATTCGTGCCCTACATTACGATAGGCTCGTGTACTATATTACATTGGAACGGATTACCGTCTGCAAAATATGTGTGCTGCTAGTCATACGTTCCCTACCCTCTCAAGTATACAGGAGTTAGCTAAAGTACGTATTACTTCTGTGGTTATAGGGGAAATGCTTGGTTTTTCGGAACTCTCTAAGTTTCCAACAGGAACAGTTTGTTGCTGTTGAAGTTAAGGATGGTTAGTGAAACTTTAACAGTCACTGATAATTCAGTCTTATCCTAAGCTCCCTATGCAATCTTCAGAGGGAAATTTGCTTGGCAAATCGACAATGGCAACCCTAACATCCTCTTTAGGGGATGTAGGCATGAGCTTAATGCTTATGTATTTATGTATGAAAAGGTGTATGATAGTTGGCATTAATGAATTAAAAAACATGGAACTTGTTGTTTAGGTATCTGAGATGTCGCGATTGTGTCCCATCAGACTTACGGCTGGTGTACAATTATATTGACAATTATTAATCTATATCAGAACGTTGTTTTTTAAGTATATTTAATGATTTTTGCGTCTTATTCCCTTATTCTAGCAATCATTTAAATGCTTATAGTCAGTTCGTTCTCTTCGTTGACAATTGTTTTGCAGAATGGTAACGAATAAACGATATTAAGACTACAAATATTAATGATTTTTTTATGTTACGAGCTACTGCATGCGGTCCCAAATAATGTGGTCGTGTATCAAAAAAACAGGCATAAAGGACTTAGTAGGTAGATATTATGTAGATCCAATTATAGCAGACCATTACTTAGTAATAATTATTGTTTCTATTTCTGTAAATCTTTTAAAGTATGTCATAAGCTTAAAGTAAATCTGACATCAAAATCAAATTTGATTTTTTATGGATTTATAAAATCTCATTATTAAGTAAGCAAGGTCTATCCACAAGCAACCGATACGTCTAGGAGTCCACGAGGTCACGAGGTAAGTAGTATGGTTACCTCTGGTGTACACGAACTGCTTGTGACTGTAATGAGTAGACTTAGTAGCCAGCCAGGTTAGTTCTTTGCATCTAGCAGCTGTTCCCCGCAGCAATTATTGTAATGTTTTTCATTTCTTACCTCGTGTGACTGACATTTGGTGCAAAAATAGTTTGTATCAGTATCTGGGTCGTGTCTTGCCACGGTGGCCCATGTTTCCAATTGAAATGTTTTCAAAACATTACGATTTTTAAAAACGATTTGTAGTTTTTTTAACTATGCTATTATTGTTTTACATAAGATGCTTTTTTTCGTTCTTAATCACAACCGCCAGCTCTAAAACCTTTTATTGTGGAGACTTCTTCAGAAAATATGTGTGATCATACGTTGTGTAGACTTTTTAGTATCTACTACCGATATTGAGCATTATTTGTGGAATACTTTTAAATAAATACTTCGGAATTTGGTGAACTTTCGCCAATTTGTACTTGTTTTAAAATTTCCCTAATGTTTGTGCAGTTGAATCAGGCATGGATGTCGTATAATTGTGGCCATCACAGCTAATCGAAATTCTTGTATACATTATTAACAAGCTAATTCAGTGCGTGATGTATGTTATGTATTCATTTGGTTTTATTTTGAAGTAATAACGTTACATATTCCATTGTTCCCGGCTTTCCTGCTTGTTATGCTGATCGCCTTCTTGCTCATTATAAAAATAATTGCACCCGTAACGAGGTAACGTTTGTATAATTACTTTCGTAGCGATTAACTACTGCCAATTGTAATAAAGTAATGATACAGTGCGCCTTAGTAGAATACATACGTACACATACCGACTCCATTATCACCATGTCAATTAATCTGGATCTATGAGCGTGCTGTGTTCACTCCCGAGTGCTTGCTCGTAGAGTGCAGAGGGTGCTGGCTGCGCCGCCGCATTTGATCTACGTTCCAGTATAACCTTCCGCCAGGTACTTAGCGTATCGCAATATTCTTGTTGCTAAATTCATCAATTTAAAATGATAGGTTCGTAACGCGGGGAACGTTTGGTTCACAAATAAAGCGTATGAAAGTTTCGCAGGCTTTCATTACGATGGCAGATGATAAG
This sequence comes from Deilephila elpenor, assembly GCA_949752805.1. NCBI lineage: Eukaryota > Metazoa > Arthropoda > Insecta > Lepidoptera > Sphingidae > Deilephila > Deilephila elpenor. The sequence goes on along the minus strand of OX457107.1, from coordinate 5,776,563 downwards.
GTGGGTCGATTTAACATCGCATTTGGCCGGTATCGGGTAGTAGCGATCGTGTGTACGCAGTGGGAATCGCGCGGCGCTGCGCGCGAGCCCGCGTCTGGCGCCCCAACCCGGAGGAGGTAGAAGCGTGTCGGCGCGAGGATGAGCGGGGGTGCGGCGGCAGCGGGGGTGCGCGGGCTGCGGATGGCGCCTGCACATAATGGGAGTCGGTAACCGCTTTGTGTCGGCCGCTGTTATTATGCAGATTAACACCGGCGGGAATTTGTTCAAATATCGTAACAAGCGCTCCTCCCGGCACCGGCGCCGTTCGCGCTGCTATAATTTACGATTAGAGCCTCGGGAATGTGTCGGCGTTCACTCCTTTCGCAGGTTTCGTTTCACCGCCCTGCCCAAAACATCTAGCGCTCATGAGATTTCGTTTTATTTTATTCGTTAGTAAAGGCTGCATTATTTATGAGGGCTGACCGAGACGTACGTATTCTTTAATTAAACATGCATCTGTTTTTTTTAATATAGCCCCATGATTTTACAATACTGACATGATTTAGATCTAAATAGATATCGATACTGATTTTAAAACAAAAAAATGTTTTGTCCTAAAATAAAAATCTGACACACAAGGAATAGTTATTTGATATGTAAAAAAATGTTATTTATTTTCCTGTTTTTCGCGTGACAAGCAAATAATGCAATGTGAGTAGTAAGTGTAAAAGTGCGGGTATGCGAAGACGCGGCGTGTAGTGGTGCGGCGCGGGGGTGCGCGGGGCGGGTGGTGCGGGGCGGTGCGGCGAGAGGGTGGGGGGGGGGTTTAGGCTGTAACGTAGCGAGGCCGTGCGTCCGGCCGCATTCCTTGGAAGCCTCCGACCCATCGCCCTGCCGCACGCCAAAGCTTCTGCCGCTTTCCCTCTATAATGGAATGTTACACTAACTAAAATAGTTTCATGCGGGCTTTTATTTAGCAATATGATAATTAATTCATCAACGAGAGGAAATGAACCAAGCTTTGAAAAGGAAGTAAACATTAGTGAACTACTTTCGTCCTGACAGTTTTGAAGAGATTTTCCTGTTTTTTCTTCAGCAACTAAAGTGCCTCGTTTATATTTATTATGAATGTGTTTTCTAGATTAGTCGTGTAGTATGAAACATGAGTAGCCATGTTAAAGATTTAACATTGAAATAAATTGAGAACATAACGACTTTTCTAATTCGGGTTCAGAAGAATATATTTCAAAATCTATTTAAAAACCACGCCTGAAATTTTACCTATTCGTAGAGTCACGGAAAGGGATAAATGCTTTCACAAATGAACTTTTGCTGTTTCAGATCAAATAAACAATAAATAGAGACGGATTTCTTTTTAGTTGCACTTTTTACTCGTCAGCTAATTACGAAAATATTGTTTACAATGAGATTGCAAACAGTAATTATATTGGCACGGGTAAGCGCTTACGCGTGGCAACGGTAAATATGATTACGTTTTTGATATTGTCATAGTGATATTAGTGCGTTCGCTATTTCGGTGGTATGAAGAGCGCGAAGGCAGCAGGGAGGGATTGGTGGGGAACGTTGCACTTGTTTTTACGCACGCGCGCGCCGTGTGGTGCATGACCCCATCGGAATGTACCACGTGCACTAGCCAATGGAATGCGCAACTGTTTGCTTTTTCATTTTTTCTTTGCCGCCACAAACAATACCTTTTAATACTATTTCATAACGAATTCCTTACTAAAGCGATACTTTCTAAAACACTGTTCGCTTCTACGCATTGATTTTTTTTTGTTTGAAATTGTACTTTGAGAATGTAAGAGGGTAACGTCATTAGGAATGCCAATAATATGTCACGTGATTGGTGAATTCGTAGCAATGTTGCAATTTTTATGCTTAAGTGTAATTTTATTAATTAGAATGCGTTTACAATCTTAAACGTTTCACATTCATATTTTATAAACCGAATTTTTGTAACACTTACTTGGAAGTTTATACATTCATAATGCGGAAATTAACATTGGGTAGCTATATAAATACGTATATTTTGAAAAGCACTTCATACGAAGATTAGTGTGAGTAACGGATGTCACATACAAACGAAGTATGCAGGAAATCAGTAGAAAGACTTTTCACTTGTAAGAAATCGCAATCAATCAAATATACAATTGCTATGAGCAAACCACGAATACTAAACAAGTAATACAATAAAAGACGTCTTTAATTTATGACGCGGCTTGTGGAACTCCCCTTGTGATAGTATGTAGCAAAGTTTTGAAATAAGCTATTTAAACATTGAATTTCCGTTGTGTATACTTACGATTGTGTGGATGGTCGGTCGAGCGGCGAGGGTAAATGTAATGTGGGCACTGGGCAGGTGTCGCTCGCCACTCCCTTGCGAACTATTACTGAAATAATCTTCTCGGAACACACAAATTTAAGTGTGGGCAGTTAATCTGCGGTAGGTGGTTAATTCGCCATGAAAATTGCACAGTTCAAAGCTAGCCGTGTGTTAACCGCGGGGAATGCTAAAGAGCAAAGACCTACGCGGCCACTTCGCTTTCCTAGTATCACTCCACGTTTTATTGCACTAAACAGAAGTATATCAAATGAACACTTCTTTGTAATTTGAAGCACGACAATATTGACGTGTTAAGAATATACAAAGAGTTGGTTTTCGACCTTTCAACTAATTTCGTTACAATGTATCAAGCATGTACATACGTTTAAACTTTAAGTATAGTGAGGCCGTTTTGTAGATTTTTATGGAAAATACTCAAATAGTCAGGTCAGTCGTTGTTCTACGAATTTCGTGGTATGCCGGGTCTTTTGTATAGTGTCGCATAATAATTCGGATTCCTGGTATTGTAATGCGGGATATGTGCGTTGGACAAATAACTTGAAGCAACGTTATTAACTGTTATCAAATTCAACCAGTAGTGATGAGGTTGTCTCCTAAAGAATTAATAACAAGCGTAAGAGAAAACAAGTTTATATAGCCTTTTTAATCTGCATTTGGATAGAGTAGGCAAAGTGCAAAAACATAACAAGATTTAATATTTTTAATTAAAAAAATCTATTTTATAGTAGGTATTGATTGCTAAGTATCGGTATGTCGTGCCTATTTATTTTATTGCTATACAACATATAAATATAAATAGTAGCGATGAAAATAATATATAGCCACCTCTTTAGTTTCGTAGTAGCGCATTCCTCGGTCGGTCAATCCACTTTGTGCGAATTTCTGTTTTTGATTAGAAAAATACGATGCGCGTGGAAATGAATAATCTCCCAAGATGTTTGACCTCTGGTGCTGCCGCTCGTAAAATTATAAACATTTGCCTCTCTTAGCAATTTTCTGGAAAGCAATAAACTTACACTTTATTGTGAACACTACTATATTCATAATTATTCAGTACCTAGAAATGACTCACAACTTTCGCTCACAACAGAAACACGCTAAGTAATAACCCGTGTGATTATTTATTATGATCGGTAATCGGGGTGTATAGATGATTTCCTTATAATGTTTGGTTGAGTAAGCGATTAGCGGCGCGGCGGACGCAGTGCTTACTGGTCGCGCGCACGCGGAGCGGAAACAAGCGCGCGGCGCTCGGGCGCGGCGCGGCGCCGGAAAACGCTTTACCGGAAGATGCGCACCAACAACCCGTTGCTCTAGATGCGCTTTTACGATTTCCTGTGCGCCAACCGGCACACGTTTGGCTTGTAAGCTAAAAGTGCCCAGTCAATCACCACGGTTGTTGCTCTTTGTTTTGTTTCTGTTGCGCGGTGCATAGTTGTGAGTCTGTTCCTTTTGCCATTATTCATAAATATTTTCTGACGTTGTATTCATTTAGTTACGAAAGTATATTATGCAATAAAGAGGGCTGATAAAAAAGTAAAGTCATGAAGTACAGTTAGGGTAACAAGACACCGTGCATTGTCTATGATGGGATAGTAGTGGACAATATGAATTAGTGGTGTGTTGGAGTGCAGGCGACGCGACGCGACGGGCGGCAGGCGCCGCGTGCGTCACGGAGCTGCGCCCGCGTCACACGCCGCCCGCCCGGCTAATTGCCTATTACAGAACAACACGCTGGTGACATGTAGCGCCTCTTGCATACCGCTACATCAATACCAACACTAATTACCATCTATCCTGTACTATCAATTGTTAAAATCATATGACAAGATACGCAATTTACCAAAGGTAAAACATTGGGGATCTTCAATCCAAACGTCATTTAGTTATCGTTTAAATGGTAAAGAAACTTATCGCCAAAAAGCACGTTAAACCGAAGAGCCGCCTATAATCGCATATTGTCGGTACGAGCTTATTAATGCACATGCTTAGCGTTTTAGTCATAGCTCCTTAAAAAGCTTTGAGTAGCAGTGGCGATTGCAACGGGAAAATCCGTCGGTGGTTTTATTTGCACGATGAATAAATAATTATTTGTATCTATGAGTCATTATTGTTTACCTACTGGAACCGGTTCTTGTCATATGCACAATTTTTCCAAGTATGGTATGAGTGGATTGTATTAATATTCAGGCTTGCGGGTGAGTAAATCTAAAGAATTCAATACGGTGTCGCCGCAGACCTTGTATGGTTATATGAATGGTTCACATTATCAATATTATACGTATATAAATAACTTCAACAAAGTAACTTGTTCCAACGTTTTATAGGACCACTTCAGGATTATATTGAAGTTATTCATATTAAACTTGCATGTGGTTGCCGTTTGGTAACGTAACGGTATGTGGTTCAATTCTCATGGTACACCTTCGACTTTTCGAAGTCATTACAAGTATTGATAGTTAACTACCACGAGCTTTAACAATCAAGAAAACAGCGCGAGGAAACCTACTAGAGATTTTCAGGAATTCTTATGGTATGTGAAGTCCACTAACCCCGCTCAATCGATTGTACAGGAAGCTCATCCATACAATTCGACGTGTCTATATCTATATCAGCCCATATACATCGCACTGCAGGGCACGGGCCTACTCTACAATCGAGAGAATCGAATTCGACGTGTATGGGATGAATATTTCTTATTATTTTTATTTATATCGATATGAAAATTCACGGTTTTGTAATAAGATGTTAATGACATCAATATATTTAAATCGTATTTAAAAGTCAAAGGACACGTGGTGCAAGCATGAGTGTCATGTCATTAGCGCGGTTTATAGGGCGACGATATTCACAGGTGGTAGTAATGACGTGTCCCATTCATAATTCACCTGTTGAATACACGAGCGATTACCTTCGCGTGATTATCGATAAAGTACGTGTGCTGAGTCAGAGAGAAGGTTCGCGCGGAATGTTGCATTCGCTGAAGGAAATCCGCAATGGCGCCTCGCGCGTACCTACATAGCTGTGTCGCGCCGCGCCGCACGGCGTGCACTGCTCACCGCTCGCTGCTCGCTCACCAGTGACATCATGTTCATTTGCATCGCACAAGCCAACCACAAAGGGTGCTTACATAAATGTTACGAAATTGGTTTTGCCAATTATTCGCTCTTCACGCTACACAATAATAACACCATGTTAAGATTGCTTACGAATATAGGAGGACATGTAGAGTTAAATCAGATGCCCGGTGTATTCAAAAGGAAATGTACCCACACTGAGCAGCTGAGCACTTGCCTATCTCTATATGTCCATACTCACCTTTACTTATTTTCTTTAAGGTAACTGGCAAGTAAACTGTCCTTGTTCATTTTAGACCAACTTACAGAACATTTCATGACAGCCATTTACTAACACCATTATTTACTTTCGCATTATATAATTCAATTTGACAGCATTACATGTACCTAAGATCGAAAACGTTCAGCTCCTCGTCAAGTTAATTTCATAGACTAAATCGTTTCCTCAGAGACCCACACAGCACAATGCACATGTACCAACCCATATCTTTGTCGAAACATGAAGACTAAATCGGTAAATCCAATGTATAAATAGTTACACGTGGTGCAAGACGGGTGACTTGCCTGTATATATAGAATAGTAATGTCATCAAGACAACACCGGTGAGCGGTGACATTATCGTGTAGCCGTCTCTGATAATGTGAGCCGGAGGGTGTTCATTATAATCTAAATAGAATATAAAGCTAAAGCTCGCGAGCGCGGTATTTGTTGCGCTTATATCATAACACGAGTCATGTTTTGGCGAGACATCTCGTTCATGGACAGGGAGACGAGACGACCTTATTTTTGAATTAGACTGCGACTGTGTTTACATTTTTCTCCTTATTGTGACATTTTTGGCAAAATTCCAGGTCGCGATCTAAAACAAAATTGCCCATCGCATACTTTGCAAATGCAATTCGCGTGAATCTTTTTTCAACTCACAAATGTCACACATTTATGTTGCTCTGTAATGAGTGTTCGAATGTACTTCTGATGTCCATTTGTAAATTGAATTCAAGTTGGCGGCGTTCTTACTTTTCTCTGCTGAATGTTGTTATAATGAAATGTAAAGATTAGTCAGTGCAAAATGCGCTTGTTGCTCTACGGAGAAAGTAATTCCTTTGTATAAAAATTGTTATACGTGTTTATTTATATTTAGTTTTCGCGCCGTTTTGCTGTACCTATGTTTATGAGCGACTGTTAGTAAGCGTGAAAGAACACTGGCGACAATCGAATCTTGCTAACAGATTATATAATTTTATGACACATATTGTCGATTGCGGGAAAACTTGCGCTACGTAATCTGCGTCTGCGTCTCGGCATTCAGTTACCTTTTAGAATTCGGAAACGCACAATATGAGTAATAAGCAATACTTCTAAGCCACATGCAACTAGAATTTTCAATTATCTGATGAATATTTATATCAAATTGGTTAAAAATATAATACAAAATACGGTGAAAAATTAAATGTTGTGTTTATCTTTCATTCATTATTAATTTAAGTAAAGTAAAAAAATAAGGTAGTCCAACGGCTGATATTCGTTCGTCTCCAGTGATGTCTCCAGTTAATAGTCTTTGCACTTGTAGACACATTAAATGAAGCATTATGCTAAGCCTTTACATAGTTTTTTCTTCCATTCTAGCGGCTAGACGATGCCGCAGTCCCAATTAGGGTTCGGCAATTCGCATCTTTGGCATTCACGGTTCTAAGAATCTCTAACACATATATTTTTTGACGATATCAAGCGAGGGCTTTTTTACGGCACTGTCAAAATAAAACACAATCTACACCTCGTGTTTTCACCCCTGCTCTCCTCATGTCATGTGACGTTTAAGTCATTTCTGTGTAAATGTAATTGTATAACTTCGTGCTAGTCTAATAAATTTGAAAGCTTGCTTTTCTCAATTATCCTTCTCCACTTGCTGTGTCTCAGTTCCTCGCGTTATCGAAAATCATGTTTATCTTCCTGGAAATATAATTGATAATGAACTCTACAATTTTGGAAATGTTAGCCGTACTCTAGCTTGTTAAACTCACAGTTAGTACCTGTGGCTAGTTGACCGGGCTAGTGCCACTGTCTTATTGGGAACCGACATGAAGTATCAACTTTAACGCTTCATTTAATGGTTTTCATTGCCGAAAACGCTCTAATAGCTGGTATGCGATGGTAGAAAACCCAGTATTGTGGTCCCCGCAATTGTGCTGTGTTCCGGATAAAGTCTGCGTGATTGCGGTCTCGAGCAGGCCGACATAACTAACTCTATCTGAAATACAAATAGATTATCTAAACTCCCACGCACTGTTTCGATTTTTCCTTTGTGATTTATAGAGTCGCCAAAGGCTCTGTAATAATAGTGTCTTAAATAAACTAATGGATTAATTAATCTTTAATTATAATGCAATACTTGTATAAGGAAATTATCGTTTTCAATATGAGAACTCGTACATTGAATGGCATGTGGATGGCTAAGTCATACAGCCGACAACTGAGCGACGGCGGCTGCTCGCCTCCCGCCGCCAAGAGCTGCGAGCTTCATGAACCACTTAGCTGAACCGGTCCGCGGCAGCCCTCCACCACTCCACAGAATGATCAGAACCTCTCTTTTACTAAATATCTCGACAAGAATGAACTTAATTTCAATAAATTCCAACATATAATTAACATTGACTACATTCTTGGGCATCGATCGTTGGATCGGTGATTATAGTGATGGCCGTGTACAGTTAGCGATGTGCACGCGTTGTAAACGTCTGTGTGGCAATTTGTTGTTGTTTATGAATGTCCCTCGGCCGCGGCCGTGGTGCGACCGCGTTGCTTAATGTCCTGGCCCGGCGCGGCGCGGCGCGGCGTGCTGCTCGCTGCCGCTGTCAATAATATAATCGGCGCAATCAAACGCGCGCCACTCAGAGGAATTCGTCGGTATTCGTGACACCTTTTACGCTTTCGAATGTTGATTATTAATTGCTCTCTCATTCAATAGATATTACATTCCGATCATTTTTCTCATACATTCGAAGGAAATGCATATTTAAGTTGTTAACTTTATGTATGTAGCTGACAGTAACTGAGCCCTACGTACGTAACCATTGAGTATCGATGTATTTTTGATAGAATCAAACAGATGGGAAATTTATTCATTTGTGTTTCCGTCGATTATATGTGTATAGGCACAGGTGACATAATATACTTCGTTTTTGGTTGATACTGTTATAGATAAAGGGGTTATGATACATCTTATCAATATTGCCCACACAACGATTTATTCATTTACGTTGTGTGTTTCTCTAGAACGGGGTTTTCACCATCGTGGATACTAATATCCTACTCCAGCTTTTCAGTCTCCAGCAAGTTACAACCTCACTCACCGAACGATACACAAGATCCAGCTGTTACGTACAATATTGCGGTATCATCACGGATGAGCCAACGCATTTGTGAAACTATACAACTTAGGAAGTCGCAGGTTATTTTAGATATAGATTTGCATTTGGGAGTGAACGTATGGTGCCTCAATATTGATATTGACAATTGATAAGAATGAATTAAAATGAACTTACGACTTGTATAATGTTTGTTACATCTAGTAGGTACTACACACAGTACCGAAAATACATTCATTAAACATACAATACCATAACAAAATATAAAAAGCTGATACATTTGTATTCACAACGGAAAAATATATACCTAATGGATTAAGAGTAGCAAAGTAACGGCAATCTCAGATCGAAGTTGCTAGGGTTAAGACAAATAGTTGAAATGTTTCTTGATCTACCCACAATCATCTAGCGATGTTCTCTAGTACTCTGTTGAAACTCTGCGTAAATTGATTTCCAAAACGTAAATTATAGTTCCTATTGCATTACACAGAATGGTGTGGCAAAGAGAGATGCATTGTATATTAGACAGTAGTAGCATTGTCGTTAAGTGAAGTCGTTTATATATCAATCATTTTATTATTTATATATAACCTATTTTCGGTAACAAAATTGATGGGGGCGGTTTTTGTTGGCCTATAGTGTCTCACTGCAGGCTAAAGTCCAATTTTCCATTATTTTTTTCTATAACAACCTGTCGAAGCTCTACTTCTGCTAATCACTGACGAAGTGTTAAAAATTATCTACCTCTTGTACAATCTTTGCTGCCGTATAGTTTATTAATATTCCTAAGAGTTCATTTCATAGTGGTTCACGCTTAAAATTCGTCCAATTTAAGATGACATGCACAGAGTTACTTGGTTGCCCTAAAATATTTCCAACATGTGCGATCTATGTTCTGAGGCGCTGTTCTCTTTGTTTATATTTACTCAATCTGTCGCCCTCCAACGCTGGACGTAGTTCTTTGTGTTTATTGCCGTCAGATAATTTTGCTTTCCAAAGCTCACTGCCAAACCTTGAATTAGGACCTTTGTATTCTTGATAAAAACCGATCGTAAGATTGGAAAGATTGCATATATCCATAGGACTCTTTTTGAGAGTACCTAAGCGAAATGTCACTTTTTAGCGAGTGCTACATCGAGCAGTGGCTTTGCCAGGCGCTCTCTATTCTTCTTTTCTCATTAGCTTCTTGACTGCTCTTCTAAGATATCACCTGATCTCGATGTAAGTACTCAACAACGTATTCAATGTTTATCCCCTTTCTTCAACTTGATATTGTGTTGTCTCTGTGTGTCCTTCGACTTGCACTTGTCTTTGACATATTCTAGAATAATAATCTATCCTCTAAGCTTTATTTAGTCCATTGAATATTATTTCAAGCTTTGATGCAAAAAATCAAAAAGTACAATACCGATAGGAAAACGAATAACAGACATTACATCAAGAACATTAAGAAGATTATTGCAATCGTGCATACGTCAAATTTACATAGGACATAGATTTAAAGGCTCACCTAGATATGCCAACTTGTTATGTTCCACAGTTTAGTCAAGTTGATTGTGATGCTGGCTGTGAAACGAAAGCGTGCGGGTTCGTTTACCGCACCGAGAGAAATATCCATGACATCCACAAATATGTTTTTCTGGTGTGGATATTGTAAGTACTGAAAAGACTCGTATTTTCTATCAGATTTTCTTATACTCACGACACAAGACGTATTATTCTTTTGGGGTTAAGACTATTATATGTCTCTTACATGTTGTTACAAAAAGAGGACAAGAGGTGGTGTAACTAAAGTAGGAAGAATTAGTTATTAGTTGAACTTGTAATCTGAAATCATCTGGTACTATCTACATATTATCTAGCACTAAGTATCTAAATATTATTAATAGTTGGACCCGCACGATTAGATATATGTGAACATTACGTATGTGTAGCGTAATAGTTCGAGTTCAAACAAGTTTCTTGAGAAAGATACACTGTACTTACAGTAACATTAATGTTTTTGGAATAAATATCGAATTAAAAAATGAATAATGGTTTCTTAGATTTACGCAAATGTTACACATTGAAATAAAACAATCTTTTAACGGATTTTATCGCGATTTGGTTTAATTTTTACATTTTGTAACTTCCCGACGTTCCGATCGCTTTCCAGCTTTCGTGGTCACGAGGCGGACTGAATCGCGATAAAATTCGTAAAAAATAGTTTAATTTATAAAATGAAGTTAACTTATTGTTAGTAGGTAAGAACGTTCGAACGTCAATGGTCGATTATAGTTTCTAATGATGCCCATGAAATTTTGTATGAGCAGAATTACGCCTTGACATTGAGCGTTCGTAATGTTTACGCATTTCATTGACCTATATTTAGTTTACATACAATTTGCTTTTTTGTGTTAAATATTTAAGCAGTTTTGCTATAAAATTGTGGACTCAACGATGAAATTTTGTATCAATGATATGAATGTTACGCGATATCTAAATTCTTGTTGGTATATTATTATTACTCGCAGATGATATGATCCGTTGGATTGTACGAGTAATCGAGTCCTCAATGTCTGAGATACGTATTTATTCGATTTAATCGTACCAATACCAATTGGCCAAAAGCGATGTGTTATTAATACATATCGATCGATCGTAACCGAACTGTCTTGTAAAAGTTGCTTAATATGCAATTTTAATCAAAGTGGAGCAGCCTTCGCATGAAGCTGTCGCGACGGTGAGCAGTGAGCGATGCAAGAGGCTGCTGTTAGCCTCCCATGCGGAGCCCCGCTGTCTGGCAGCCGGCCCCCTCCCCGCGCGGCGCCCGTCCCCCCGCGCACTCCGTCTGCGATACCTAGCGCAACCACCGCATATTGGCAATTCATCTACCAGCACATGTTCGGTGCAAGTGTCAGCTAGACGCAGACGTCTACATTGCCACATGCCAAGGCCGAGTGGAACATCGCATGTTTCAATTTCCAATTGCTGTCTGCAGAAGTAGGGCATTGTAAACTTGTAGGTATATACTGCTTTGGCTAGATTTGGCCTTTGTCGACTTTTACTTTTTTATTACCATTTGATTTAATAAAGTTGCACAATGATGTCTGACCGAACAATGTTTCCTTTGTACATGCGATGAAATTGCAATCAATTGAAACTTAACTGTAGAATTTATGCCTTACCCCGGCAAAGATTTTGATACTGTAGTGGCGATATTTTTGAATAAGCAATATCGCATTTAATATTGTTATCCTAGGACGACAACGGGCGACGTTGCATAGACTTATGCAAAGAGTGAGTTACATGTGTAACTCACAGATTATATTTAAATGAATACACTAATTATAATAGAGGATTGCCTTCTTAACGTCCTTAAAAGAATAATTTAAATCGAACAGTTCGATGGAACAAAACGATAACGCTGGAATGTTGCCCTTTTATTTATGTTGCTAATTTATATGGATATTGTAATTGAACATATTGCCATAAAATTGTTCGTCATGGGGCAATTGTACCCTGAATTACGATTCAGGACATAATATTTGAAGTGAAAGATTTGTCTCCCATTAAATTTTAGTTAAACATTTAGACTAGTTTTGTTTCATCACCAACGGACATATTCGATTGCGAACTTCATGTAAGGTTTCAATCAAGTCCGCATCATCATCATCATCACTATCACATATTTCGATAGTTACTAAATATTTTCAATTTCTTTCTATGTTGACCTATATTTTACTAATAGTAATACTATGCAAAAGTGATAAAGATATATTTAGTTCATATTTTAGGAGACATTTTCCAGTACTGCTCTGTGATTCTATAAACATATTATATTTCTTCCCTTGTGCTGACTTTGTAATAATTCTTTGACAATTTTTCAAGTAACAAATCATTCCTAGTTCTAATGTTTAATATGTCTTCTAATAAAGTGAATATATATCCTTATGGAGAGAAATCTATTTGGTTGATTGCGCATGATTTTGTAGGCTCTAATTGAACAAGTGTAGTGATGGTGGTGCGACCTCGGTCCACAACGCGTAGGTCCGATTGCGACACTCGTTGACATGACATTGTGTAAGTGCTGGATGGAATTCCGGCGCGGCGCTGCGAGCAGGTAGCGTATGCGGAGTCCTGCGCCGGCCGCGACGCCGCGCTGCGCACTCCGCCGCCGCGGTATGAATGGAGCCGCGGTATGTAGGTCACGGTGTCGTCAATGGGCCGTCGGCTGGGCCCCGCGCGGCCGCCTCTTGCACCCCCATCGTGCCGTGAAAGTTGCCACTACTTTCGCGACTGTCTCTTCCACCAATAAACACAATTTACACTTTATCGCTCAAAAATTAAGTCACTTTTTGATCGTCGCGGCGAACCGTTCACATCCGCTTCGGAGTTTCTTGCATGGCTCAGAATATATCTTAGCCGGCTCGAGTGGCGCGCGGCCGGGCACTCTGCGCGCGCGTGCACAGAGTCCATTGTCGTTTGCGGCTTGTGAAATTCGGCCGCGCCGTATGCTCGTGCTTAGGAATTCACTTCCGGGTAGGTCGGAAAGTGAAATGGACTCGTCTGTGATGTAATTGGAATTCGGATGTATCCGGAGTCAGAGTTACTCCGTTCACTTATAAAATTTCTATAGGTATCGGTTGACATAATAACTTTGCGTGGCCGTCTCAGATACATTAACATTCAAAGCGATGGAGCGTAAGAAGTTTTTTTCTTGTTTTCCTTCATAAAGTACATTCTTGTCTAATTTTTTTTTTAGTAAGAGGAAATACAACTACATAAATGGTCCCTTAAAAAAGTTATACATAACACTGGCAGCGGGCAGGATATTTTTGAAGAGGCAGTGGGTGGGCCACATTGCGAAAACTTCGATTGAGTATGCTCCATGAATATCTACTCGTATTATAAACTATCTGTGCTGCCAATACTCTACTAGATGCGTTCAAAAGTCGTATGGAACATGATTAAATTGTATGCTGTAGCACTATGATATTTACTTAAATTATTTTTGTGTTGGATTTGAATAATATCTACATGTATTCAAAGTCTTAAATAAAATAAAATAAATATATAGTCTTGCCAAATATTTAAAAAAAATACTGTTATCTATCAACATGCATTGGTGAGGAATCACATAATCATAATATTTATAATATACTCCCTTTGATCTCACATTAAGCAGCCATACTGCCCCTCATCTTGGTAGTGCCGTCAAGCACCTTAAAGGCTGGGGATGGCTGGCAGATGTTCATGGGCTGCGGTGACTACTTACCGTTAGGTTAGACCGAACCTTCCCTTGAACAGTATGCTTGTTTGCCCCTATAACATAAAAGATGATTTAAAATGCGCGAGCGATGCTGCAGCAGCTGTTCACGATGATCTGTTTCAATACTAGTACGAGAAAGTCACGTGACAAAGTTTGCGGGCGGTAGCATATTTGTACTCAGCCAGATCGCGACCACAGGTTAAGAACCCGTCATAAAAATTCACGTAAATGCGTCGCGTTCCATGTTTATTTACGGCCTTATTCATAGACAGATTTAAAACCTATTTTATTTATCGATTGTTTTGTCTTCTTCGCTCAAACTGAATTCTAATGGCGTTCTAAGGCCGTTAGTCTAGATCCAGATATAACCAGGCCGGCATTATGTCGACTGCGAGAGATAAACATCTCACGTTGTTGGATACTCTATTTGCACTTCACAGAACTTACTATCAAATTAATTGTAGTCACTGTGTCTTGTCAATAATAGTGCGTGCTGGCCTGTTGGTAACGGACCGGACGCGGTTGTCAACATGTTCACGGCGGACGCGAGTTCAAATCCCAGGGCACACCTCTGACTTTTCGGAGTCATGTATGTATTGACAGTCAACCAGCACGCACCATAACTGTGAGGGAAAATATCGTGAGGAAACCTGCATACTATAGCGATTTGTAGTAAATTCTATGGTGAGTAAAGTACGCCAACCCGCACTAGGCTAGCGTGGTGGACTATATGGCCTAACCTTCTTTATTCGTACTCTCAATTTTAGAGTAGGCCCGTGCCCTTCACTAGGGTGTATATGGGCTGATACATACACTTTGTCATACCAGTATAGACAAACGACTTGGCACCTTATGATTAGTGCTCTGCAATACAAATAAAGTGTCCTAATTATTCACATACATGATGCTCTGCAGGAAATCAGATGTACAAAGAGTGAAGTATAAGTGAAAATACCTCTCGCTGGTTAGTTTCAGGAGATAAATATATATATAGATGATGAAATAAAAAAATAACACCTATCACCTTTCAGACGGTAGTTCAGGCCAAGAAACTGACGTCGATTCAGAAATCAGTAATTTTTTGTTGTTAAATATCTCAAGATTTTGTATCCAATATGCGATGCTTTTACTAAAGTATTAAAGGATGTATATGCGCCTATATAACCAGACGATAAAAGTTACCAATTTAAAAATAGTATTACATATAACACGTGTAATTGCTTGAAAATGGCTAGAGTATAGGCATATTGGCCGGTAAGTGCAGAGCAATGCAAATAGATTATGCACCGGCGGTAGATACCTGTCGATGAGCGACAAATTTAATCTAGCCTGCTCCAATACGGATATATTTGCCTGAGTCTCTACCATGAGTTCACCATCATCGCCGGCGGTGGTCACTCCTCTGACGAATACAAATGTCCTATCTAAAGTTGTAGGAATTGGGTGTTCAATCTTCGGTGCTCTCACTCGCCGAACGAACGCATATGTTACGTCGCTTTTCAGTGGACTATCCTGGCTAAATCAACCTAATTTCACTATAGCTTTCACGAAATACGGCAGGACTATACCAATATAACCAATATATACATTGACTTCTGTTAAATCCTTCTATTCTAAGCTTAAATTACTTTACATTGCGTTTGCGATATAAAAATGCTCATTCATGAGGTTTCCTCTCAGCTTAGCTTTCAGTTCTGGCGTATAAGTTGTATAATTCGCGACGATATGTTTCTACGGTATAAGGCTGCGTTTTCACTGAGCGGATACGAGCGGAGCGGAGATGTGTAGAAATGACCCAATCATACGTTTAATACATCTATATAGACAAATATGTGCAATACGAGTGGTCTATTCCTACACATGTCCGTTCCATTTTTCCTCGTTTCAGTGGGAACGCAGCGAAACGCGTCGCCTGCTTTTCCGGTCGTCCCCGATACCTACCTTCCAATAAATTCATAAAGAAATTACATTTAACATACAGTCCCAGCAAAAGACAATATCTACAATAAGTTAATGTATATATCTAAATTAGTTCTATATAGAATTCAAGCACCCAAGACAATATTTTACGAAACTCTATCGCATAGGGCGCTTAAAAGGTGTTTTGAAAACTTCTTATACTTATGATAATTGCAGGGTACATTTTATTTATTGTTGTGAAATGTAGATCTGAGGGTTATAGTTGGGACATGGGGTCGCCTTTGACTTGAAGTCGAAGGAATTTCAAAGAACATAAATACGCTCACGTGGAAACTTAAAAGTAGGTACGATGAGTTCGGAAATAATATCGTTGTAGGATATTGCTCTAAAACTTGGTCTTTGAGTTTATGTAAAAGCTTTTGGGTGTATTTTGTATTTGTTTCATTTCGTGCGTATACTCCTTTGCGCCTCGTGTCATAAAAGTTTATAATCAAATTGGCGCGGTGTCTTCGGCGAAAGAGAAAATATATGTATCAGAAAGTAAGTTCTATAGTTTCCTGTGTGGGAAACGCGTCGTTTAATAAAAACCGGTCAAATACCTACAGTGGTTGTGCATAATGGAAGTTTCAAGTGAATTGATCGGCAGCGGTTTGTCAGCGCATGCGCCGCGCCGGCCAGCTTTCACCGAGCTCAAAGCCCTCGCGCCGACGCACATGTTTATTAACTTAACCATTTTAACAGAAATTCCCGACGCTTCCGTTTACGTCGCTATTAGTACTTTTAGTTGTCATTGCGCTTCGAGATCCCGTTAAATTCACGTTCAAAGCTATTTTCACTTCGTCAGATATATAACATTTGATGAAGCCGTCCGTAGCCCGATACAATCATGAATACATTATTACCCCTAACTTAAATCTCTATGTGTATACTAAAGTACCAAATTTGTACCATTCGCCGTTCGTACATTCCTAAAACGCAAATGATGTATAAATATTAATCATCTACAAGGAGTATATGGTAGCGTTCAATAATAACACTTTCTACGAACACACTAATAACATTAGAGAAGTGGTGAGCCGAGTAGTAGTACACTGTGGTACTGGGTAGTAAAGATGAACAAAATCTACAAATTGAACGTTGTTACGGTATTGCACAATATATTACGAGCGGTAAGTTTATGTTGCATCGTAGGAACGGTTCAGTTTAACGGCGATGGAGGCTGTACGGAGTACAGTTATTCGCATTCCTAGAGCGAGCAACGGTGAGGGTCGCAGGTGCAATGCGCGCGGGGTGGAGGGGTGTGCGCAGCGCGCGTGGGGTGGGGGGGAGGGGGCACTGTCTTCTCTGTCTTCTCTGAATGTGTCATTGCTTCGACGTATCCGTTATTGCTTGTATTTGTTACAATGTAAAATAATTACACAAATTGGCAACATATTCGCTAAGTTCAGATAATTCTGTTGGCAATCGATCATATTATTAATTCCGTAATTTAAATATTTTGGAAAACTTATCCCTTTTTTAGTTTTTTGAATATGTTTATCATGATGGCATTCGTCGCTTTATACCTTGCGCATTTTAAATATTTGTATAATAATACGAAATAAATATTTTAGAAACGTATCGTAATGTAAAAGTGATAAATGATATACAAATGAGAGCATGAATAAAGGCATATTTTTCTTCGTTGCAGGAACTTGGCATTAGGTATCGGCATTCAGAACTTCCCAGAAGGTCTGGCTGTTAGTTTACCTCTACAGGCAGCCGGTTTCTCGGTGTGGAGATCATTTTGGTGAGTTTTATTTAAGAACTATACCTGTTTCTAGTTTGTACATTTTTATTTCCTATGCATTCCTCGCTTTCTGTGTATTTTTTTAGTGAAGGCCCAATGAAGGACAGTGCATTAACGGACAACGATAGTCAGTTAATCAGATGCATCCGAATAATTTAGTGAGTTCTGAACTCCCTGACATACTTGTAATCACACGCGGTAGGTGGCGGGGGTGCAATGACTTGGTACCCGAGCTTGCATGGAGTAAATCTAAACTTTACGTGGATTATACTAAACACATATAATCTGTCTCACTCCTTATGTAACGTGATATTTTAAATAATGCCATGATGTGTCTTCATCCCACAGGGTATTATTTGCACTAATGCAGAGTTTTTTGAAAGTGACATAAATAAAAAATGTTTATATGTTTCCTACTTTATTTATATATTTTCAGTTAAAAAAGTAAAAATATTTAACATTTTTATAGAAATCATTTCAACACGACACTTTCGTGTTCTGTTTGGTTATCAGATCTATAACAAAACGTAAGGAAATTGCCACAAAATGGGTTTCAGCATTAAATTAAAGCTTGTCTGAAGCCTAATACACATCCTATAATAAAACAGAAATCTCTGATTAAATCAATACATTGATGATCTTCCGTATTGCCAATTTTAAATTGTATTAATGTATTGTGTCAATTAGTACTGGATTGTACGAAACATAATTTGTCGTGTAGCATTTAAATATGGTTTGCATATTGACAAGGCGTGCGATGTGGTAAAAGTGTGTGCGGAATAAGCGGAGACTGTGCTACTGTATTTTTTCTTCACTACTGTTAGATGGTGGCTCGCGCTGCTAGAGAATGCGCCCGCGCTCGTCGTTAGGCCGGATGCCAACGTAGCCAGACTGGCCGACCCCATTCCTGTTCAGGCTAATTCATTTAGCGACTTGTCGGTCGGAACTACTCGCCACTCCGCTACATACTCGCCGATAGCCTTCCTGCACCACCACAAACATGTTTTCGCATTATAATATTAAACATTAAAATCCCGAACAAATATTTTAACATTATATTATGATTTTAAGTTTCATTTTGTAACATAAAATTATGAAAATGAAAAGCTCGGAATTTGTTAAAATGAGTCAGTGTGCATTGAAGCGTGCATTATATTGTGAGAGTAAAAGGTTACATCTGCGTAGCGTATTGTAGTACGTGCACGCATTGTAAACGTTACCAAATAGGTAAAAGTTGTAAATAGTCGCATTCCGTTGTGTTCTGGGAACCGCGGCGCTGGCGCCGGCCGGGCGGTGCGCTGCGCTGCGCCGCGCCGCGCGGCTACTACGAAAATCACGTACACGTCAACTCTTTATGGATGTGCCTACTACCTACTACCTACTGTCCTCTAAACATTCATAATTTTGTTTTTTTACAAGTAACACGATCACGTACACTGAATATTATATTATCAAAAATGATCCTTTTTTTACTATAAACTCTACTATAAATGCTATATCCCATTGCATCAAAGTTGGCATTATTTAAAATTACGTTTATAAATTACTAATTTAGGTTATCATGCCGTATATTTACATATTTCGAAAGTTATTGCTATAAGCAGCTGTCAAATATTGACTACAAATAACCTGAGGGAAGGCTATCGTTTAATTTTAATCTTTCATCATTCTTACGACTATAACATGCATCTGAGCAATAGTAATCTCTTGTAATCAGATTTGCTGTGAAAATGATAAGACGCGATATCTCAATTGCGGACAGTGTAGTGAAAGGGCGCGGTATGACGTTTGTTTCGCGAAATGCTCTTGATTGTTAGTTCTGTATATGGAATAGGGGGCAAGAATGCGCTCAAGTGGGAATCCTGGCCCGCGCGGGAGACCGGGGGAATGTCCGCCGAACGACGACCCCAGCGCCCGACGCTTTTGCACCCACCACATTTTTATTCTCAGATCGGTGGTCACGTGATAGCATTTTCTTTACAACTTAACAGCGAATACAATATATCGTATACTCGTAGATATGTCAGTGACAAATCTAATATAGTCGTGTTTAGAAAACAAGTTTATTTTCATAAAGATGTTACGCTATTTTACTATTTACGTTTTACCATTTCTGCGTCGCTAACTATTTTGTACTCCGAAAATATTTAAACAGTAAATATTTCCATCTTGTTCAATGTTCCAACACATAGTTGTCGCGGAAAATAGGGCGATGGATTCGAATAATTATTCGAATCTATCGAAAACGCATTTACGAACATTCTAATGTAAGCGAAGAAATACAAAATGCCTAACTTAGATTATTGTTGTCGTCAAGGGTACGATTTTATCATGTTAAAGTATCATCGCGATTGAACAATCTGTTACTAAAACAGTTCTTGCAATAATTCTACAAGTGCACTCCAAGCAGCTGAAGACGGAACCGCACATAAAAATAATAAAGCCAATATTTAAAAAAAAAAAAAAATAAGATTATAATTATTATACGCAAGCACACTCTATAGAGTAGACGCTCTATCCAGGCTAGATAAAAGGATACATTCACGACTGTAAAGCCGAGAAGGTAGGCAGGGAACCACGTGTGGCACCCATAGTATGCTAAGCTGTTTTCCTTGATAATCTTTGTTAATAACTTGTCTTTAAGCTGTATAATTAAACTAAAAGTATTTGTAAGTGCCCGATTGCGTATAAAATCATAAAATACAGATGCCATAGTAATAAATGTAAAACAGTTAGTAAACGGATGTCTAATAAATAAATATGATTGTGGTAAATAGCAAATGTCCAAGGCAACGCGTAATAGGTATGGAATGCAAGGAGCGAGGAATGCAGCTCCGGCAAGAACTCACCTCGCACGTCTCACGAGTCTTAAACATTCGGGATATTGGCAACATTTTTCAAACTTGTACGTCTTGCGATATTCACTTTGTGCTTTGATAACCTGGAATCACCGCCTCCTCTATATTTATTATACTCATTTTATATGCTGTTACATTATACATCTCATTATATTGTGTAACTTCATGATTATTAAAGCCAATAGAAGCACATTGTGATGAAATAATTACATGATATAACGTTAATAGTAACATGTATGTGAATAGTCACACACATGTCCTATGAAGTTGACATTGTGTTAATACGAGTATGATGTTGTATAACTTTGTTTTAACCAATATTTGAATGTGACATTTGCAGTGAGTTCGTCCGCAAAGTTTTTTGCTCTACTATATGATATAATCAGATCAAGTAATATGGTAATCCATTGTTGTAGACAATGCGTCTAGTCAACGTTTCTCACCGCATGCGCACATGACTCATAGTGACGTAGCACACACCATACTTATGTACGCACCATATTAGGTGGCTCATTCGCGGAAACCTATTCAATTATTTTACTTATAATTTGGTAGTACGTTGCACCTTTGTTACGGTTATGCATTTAACCATAAAATTAATTATTGGTATGGGTCAAGAGAACCAATGCTTATGTGCTTTAGGTTAGCGATAGAGAAGCAGTAGATATAGTGAATTTTGGCGCAGTGCAGTAGAGGTCGGTAGCGCAGCCGCTGCGGGTCGGCGAGCGCCGCGTGCGCTGCGCAGCGCTCGCCTGCGTCTCTACGGCGACGCGACAGCGGACAGGCGGTATTTGGTTAGATGGCCATCGCTTACTGGACCCGAGAAAGTTGTCTATTTCGAAATTTTAGCGTTGCGTGTGCTCGGTGTGCGATGTGTCGCTGTGGTGCCGTGGAGTCTGGTGGTGTGAGCGGCGCACGGGCGGCGGCGCGCTGTCTGCCCGTTCTTCCGGACCGCACCCGTCCGACCAGTCGCAGCGTACCGCCCGCTGCCCGCCCCGGGCGATCGGCCTTCAGAGTTAAATAATTAAATCGAGAGAGCAACGCTACGGCCGCAATGTCCGCCACCGCCGCCGCCGCCGGCCGCCGCCGTCGCCGCGTGGGCCCCGAAGAAGTCGTCCCGGAAGGCGCTGCCAGCCTTGATGGCGCTGTTCTGCGCAATCGAGGCCGGTTTGTTGTGCGCGTGTTGCGTTATTGCTGCGCTTAATCTCGGTGGATATTATTTTTAAATCGATCAACAGCTATTTTGTTTAGCGTTACTTCCCGAAACTGCCGTCTCAGCAATTTTATATGTCTATTTACATCTAGATTTTAACAAGAATGTAGATGTAATTGCATTTAATTACCACTGTAAAACTTTATGGGGATGTAATACGCGTTTTTCGAGAACCATGATTTACCCATAAAATAGCTACTAATACGCTAAGAGAATATGCATCAGTAACTGTCTGTACCTCTTCTTAGGTTCTCGTTCACCTTACCTTCAACATTTAAAGACTTTATTTGACTTCACCCAATCACTGTGTTGTAAACTGACAGCGTCATCTGGCCAAGATGTCCACTCCATACACAAGCTATGCGAAATGGTTAACAGAGGTATCTGTTATAAATATGTAATTGTAGTAGTTTCTCTCTCTCGCTCTCTCTCTCTTCAGGCACAGGAAGTCAGCACAGAAGTTGTAGTTTAATAAAGCTCAAAATATGTAATTTGTAAACAAAGCGTACTCGTATATTCACAACATGCAACATCGGTTACATAGAACTTCCCTAGACGTTCAATGTTGCGTATATTGTTCAAGACTACATTAGAAATAACTGCTTCACTTTCATAAATATAAATTTGCTTTTTCTAATTCTCAGGAATCATCATCATTTCGAACTATCAGGATCAAAATGCCCACTAAAAGTACAGACACTGAATTTTTTTTTTTGTAATAACATATTGTAACATTTTATATACTCTTAGAAAGAAAACTTTCTCAAATAACGACTTCATTTCGTTTTCGTATAAATGTGATACAAGTAAACGGGGGGGATCGTGGGAATAAAACCGTTTCTTATAGTCCCCATTTGACCCAGTTGTTTCGCTTTGTGAATTCGATGGCCTATTTCGGCCCCCTTGTTAATGAAAATGAAAATAAAAATAGTTACAAAATGATTCAATTTCGATAAGATTTGTGAAGTTTTTGTGTTGCTACATTATAATATGGTTGTATTGTTCGGCGGTTCCTGCAACAAGATACATACACATACTTAGAGGTCGAAATGATCCCACCATAGGGGTACCGATTCCACAATGAGAAGTCAACTATTTGGTATACCAAAATGCAATTACGCAATTCAGCAGACTGGCATGATTGTACCAAATGGCGTGAACCTAAATTAATTTATCGCTAATCGATGCTGACCTTTTCATATCGGTGAAGGGTTATCTTGGAAGAATAGTCGAAGTGGCTTCCCGTTTGCCTACTTCGCCTAGTCTTCCTTAGCCTGGCGTTAGCTGTCCAAGACTCGACCAAGTGACAGGGGTCGATTAGAGAGAGAGAGAGAATCGATGTTGTTTCTGGTTTACACTGTACCCACCATCAGGCGCATTACAGTCAGTTTATCAAGTCTTCGACAATTCCACTACAATGCGACCGTGTTGAAGTTATCAGTGGATAAAATCTTTATTTGCGACCAACGGCGACGAGCCTTTATAATGCATCAGATCTCTGTTTGAACTGAGACACCAGGCCATTGTGATTAGTATAATTGACATTAATTTGCGGCAAGCGTTACGGAAAGTGGAATCTTAGTAAGGGTACCATTGCCGATGAAAATCATATTTCCAAAACACCTGCGATGGTAGTAGAGACTTCGATTTGTAGAAATTACATTCGTATTCCAAATTTTGTGTCTCGCTACCCTATGACAACAGCGCCCATTGCGTAAAATATATTTGTTTGGGTGCATGAGTGGATGGAAAGAAACATAGCCTCAATATGGGTCCATAAAAAGGGCAATCAAACGCGCTATGGGCAGGGCTAAGCTTGATATTTCGTACAAAATCGAATCAGGAAGGAGAAGATCCGTAGGAGAAAGAATAACACACATACGCTAAAGGTTTAGCAAGGTGAAGTGGCAGTAAGATGGGCATATAGAACGAAGAACTTAGGGCCGATGGAGCCGAAAGTTTTGGAGTGGCAGCCACGTACTAACCCTTACCACGCTTACAAGGCGGACGAAATGCTTGGTTAAGGTTGCAGGAAGTCGCTGGATGCAGGCCGCTACCAACACGACGATCCGGAGATCCTTCGGGAAGGCCTTTGTTTGAAAATAGACTTCCTGTGGCTGATGAGACAGAGAGAGAAATAGGTGGAAATACTGAATCCATACCAAAACTTTTCTCAAAACTATCCCTTGTCCAACGAAAGAGTTCGTCATTAGTCCCAAATTAAACCGTATATGATTAACATGCGGCCCGGCCCAGTTTCACCCAGGTGCAGATATTCTTTTAATCGACAACAAAAATTCCCCGAAAATACATTTTCCTTGTTTTTCCGATTGATATCTGTACATTGAATATAAATGCGAAAAAGTAATATGTGCCTTTGTGCACGTTAATCTTAGAAAAGGTTGAACTAATTTCGCTTAAATTTGGTATGGAGGTAGCTGACATTCGTGACTAAAACTGGCTTTTTTTTTCCCGAAAATGTTGTGTACCCGTGGGATGAGCAAAAAATTCAAATATATTTGTTACTTGCTTAAACTTGAAATGAATGGGATGGCATGGGACAGAATTATATGCCCTGAATAAAATGAAATGAGACAGGGCGGTATATAATGGATCGAGAAGGGATGGGAAAACCAGTACAGAAGACGGCATTGAGTTTGAATATAAATAAGACAGTAAATACGGGAAATAATATGTTGCTGATGTGGACTGGACTCAAAAAGTATCTGCACCATGTTGTCTGCACCTGGGCGGCGCCTGGCCTGCCCCGAGTAATATTAATATAGATTTGCTCATGGTGGTCGTGGTTGTTGGGCATACTGCGGTAGTCTGCTACTGATAGCAATTCCGAAATTGACGCCAGTATGCAAACACCTAGAAAGAACATTTAAACAGAGTCATTAGAAGGAAGTAAATGCGCCCCCACTGGACCAGTTCCGGGCAGTTCCGAGAGAAACGCCGCACTTTCAGGCTCCCCACATTACTGGAACTGAAGCCTCCATTCATGTAAAAAGCGAAACTTCTCATTGCCTCTGTGTAAGTCTCTACTTAGACATAATTAGTTATTTACGAACGATCAGAATGTTTTGTTTTTGTGCAAATGAATTACTCTATACATATATTATTTGGCAACCGCTAATCGTTTTTGACTGTAAAATCTGTAGGGGCCATAAATCCTTCAAGAGCTAAATTATAGATACTTTAATTAAATTGCATCTAGAATGAGAAGCACGCGAATCGTCTTACGCAATAATATACGTTTAATTGTTTATCATATACACCGTTACGTATAACGCGTAAATGCAATTACATTCGTAACAAATATCCGTAAGTCGCGCGCCTATATTTCCATTATTTGATCTGCAAATTTTTTTATTAAAATTCAGCATGTTATTGAGTGACGCAGCTCGTTGTTTTATGCGTTGTCGGCAACTCAACAGTCGGCAATTCTGCGAATCAGTGGATATTGTCGCAAATTGCCGCTTTCGCCACCCGCTGAATAATGCATGCGATAACATAACATCACGTTCGCGCACCCGCCGCCGCCCTCGCCGCTCCCGCCGGCCCCGCCACCGCACCCCCGCCGCCCCGCCGCACTCCTCACTAACTTTACCAAACCCGTTTCCCCCTTGTATTCCGCCTAGCTATAGCACTCACTACCACATTACCTTATTGTTGCCCAACGTAAATTAACCTAGCTACTCTGCTTGCCGCTATCTGCCCCTGCCCGCCTGCGCGTTACACAACGAGCTTACATGCTCTTATGTCCTCTAGCTTTTGAAAGTTCTTATCGATTTACACTCGTTTCGTATCGACTGAATTGTCTTTTGTGCTGTGACGTCACAATCAGTTGTCCCAATCAGACTAGTTGAATTAAAAAAAGAGATTGGATATGGTGTTGGCAGTTATCGATTGGTGTTCGGTGGTAGTTGTTATGTATGAATAGAAGAGGTTGATGGTCTACATCCGTGGTCGTTACATAGGGCCTGGTCGTCGTGTGGGGTGGCCCGGTGCCGGCGTTTCCCACAGCGGCGGCTCCTCGACCAGTTCGTCGGAATGTGGTCGCGGCACCGGCCCGCACTTTCACCAAAACAATTCGTTAGCGGCCTCTTTCGGCATCGCACCGCACACCGCACCCCCCTCACCCCGCCACTCCACCACCCGCATACGTGAAAATTAACAACACACTGATACTTGACTTTGTGATCAGCGTTTAGTACTCGAGCCCATTTTCAAGATCTGCATCGATTTAAGCTTAAAACGGCATGTTACAAGTCCAATCATTGTGCTGTTGTACCATTGCGCTGTACTTTGCCATTACTGTATACTTGTACCATGAGTCCAACTTCATTTCAAACATTTCTTAAGAGCTTATTGAAAATACCTACTTTATTTGTATTTTGTATGGATTAACTTTGACGCCAGACCCTCCAAGAAAGACGACAGTGTGTCTGCCATCTTTCCGATTATAAATATAATAGATTCAACCAACAGCTGCATATATCCATGTCTTATGTCGTGAGTATCGGAAACTACGTGGGACTTTTCGATGACATAACACCCTGACCCGAAGCAAATATTTTTGAATCTCAGAAACATTTATATCGACGCGGGTAATAAATCCGCAATCTCTTGTATCATAGCGGACGTTTGATTAACGTGAGCTTCGATCAACAATACACAGTGAGCCGCATATATAGGTCTCTATTGAAGTCACCATGTATCGAAAGGTTTTTTGTTTTTGAACCTAAAGAAAATATAATTTCTAGGTCGAAATGCGGAATTATCAGTACATGCAATTTTTATCATAAAATTGAGAGTGTTGTTTCGTAGTCTCTTTTCTGACGCAGTCTCGTGATAACTGGTTTCTGGAACGTCTTAGGTTTGAAACCAAATTTGAAATCTATCTTGTCAAAAAAGTGACGTAATTCCTTTCATGTCAACAACAATTGGTTAAGTCGTAATTTCCGACAGTTACCATTACACTGTGGCAGCGGTCTTTAACCCGTGTCAAGAACCTAGCTTCACAATTCTTTGGTTGCAATACAAACATATTTGTTTACCGACTATACTGTAAATCATCATATCAAAGGAATATACGTGTAAAAAAGATAATTTATTTAGCGAAGGGAAATAATTAAAAAATATTATTTGTTGTGCAGGTACGGTCAGCTGTCGGGCATGGTGGAGCCGGTATTCGGCGTGTTGGGCGCGGTGGCGGTGGCTGCGGCTAAGCCCGCGCTGCCGTACGCACTGGCGTTCGCGGCGGGCGCCATGATCTACGTCGTCGCCGATGACATCATACCAGAGGCTAATGCGTCGTGAGTATTTCATCTCATCATTCACCATATAGTTTAACACATATTACGTTTTAAGTAATCGATCTTCTTTTTATTTTTAGCTATATGATATCATATCAACTTATTACCTCCTAAATATAGGGCACATTACACATTTTTTAAATCATATAATAAGGCTTACATTGAGAAACAAAACGATAGCCAATTTTATTGTATTTTTTTCTTTCATATGTGTTTTTGTAGCCCTCGTAAGCGAATTCCTACACGGTTTATGTTGTGTGCTTCTTTCATATACATCATCACCGCTTCTTTGGCGAAAAAAATCTAGTGAATCATGATCTTTATTAGAGCAAAATTGTTTGACAATTATTTAATTCGGAATCATATTATTTTCTTCCCTGTAAATATACCATAATAATTGTACGTATTGTAAAAGGATCTCCAATTATAATTACTGCATCAATTGCATATGTGACATGACATCAAAACAAAGCTGCTGATTTAGGTCTATTTGGATCTATAGCAAAAATGTTCAAAATTGCGGCCACATTTTTCAATTTTGGCTATCAATTTAAAATATCGGAACAGAGTCCCTCCAATATCGATTTTGAGACCATTTGGGTCCATAACAAAAAAGTTCAAAATGGCGGCCACTATTTCCAATTCTGACTCTGAATTTAGATTATCGGAATAAAGAGTCCCTCAGGCATCGATTTTGAGACCCATGGGATTAATAAAATGAACACGATTTTTTACCATTCACTTCCATTTATAATTTCAACGTATACGAGTATCACATTGACACATGTATGAATTATATTTTTTCATTTCCTCTGATATATAATAAAACACGTGTGGTAGATTAATGAATATTTAAGAAACTACTTTGAATATAGTTACGAGTTGTCACGGAAATTTGACAAACAGTTAACCAGCTAACTTAATCATGTCGATGTCGATGTGCGCGCTCATCCTAAAAAATTATATAAATTTTACTTTTATTGTCCAAACGTCCCATCAAAAATACAACCCATAGATAACTGTGACCCCGACAGGGTATTCAGACATGCTAATACCACCCACGGTACGCCGAGACTATTTCCGATCCAACATTGTAATAGGTGGCGAGCCTATCGCCCTGCCAAATCCCAGTACCCGACAACTCATAAATTTTTCAATCTAAACATCTTTAAACTCTTCAATTAGTAGGTACTAACTTGTAACTTAGTAGGAACATCAAATAAAACCATTTTCGATGGGCGCTATTTCCTAATCCTAATCATTATTGCAGTGTTTGAATAAATTAAGCTATACGAGTAGTCTAAATTCCGATGGTTACTGGTTCCGTCCCAAGGCTTTTTGTATTACATTCATGGTAAGTCATCGCTTGATTGCAATATAAGAATCATCATGTGGAAACCAAATCTAATTTTGCTCTTTATCAATTTCTAAGGTATTTCAAGTTGATCAACTAGCTACGCCAATTTCCTAGACACAGACCTAACATTTCCCAGTCGTATATGATGCTGATACCAACATTTGCTAGTTGGATTATGTATATCCTGTAAACTGTTCAGTCTTCGATTCAATTCATATGTGAAAGCGCCCATTGCGTGATTTTCGTTTTTAAAAATCTCATATATATTGCATTATTGCATTTATGGGTACGAAAATTAGGTTACCCTGATGTCCACCCTCTGGTCTTAAAGAATAAGATATGTGATCATCAGCCATGTATGTAACACTCGCTGATATTAAATAACGACTACGATTCGAGATTTATTGTCATATGGAGAATTAAATTTGAAGAGTATGTGCCTAGTCCCTCCGCGCCAACATGAATGTCATTATGTTTAAGATACCCATCTGAGTGTAGAGTACAACGATAGGAACGGATGAATTCAAAAAGATTAAGCAATAGAGATAACCTTGAGTTAAACTTGCACGTCCCTTCAGATGAGCGCGGCTTTGTTGTAACCCTTGCCGACATCACCCTGCCTCCTAACAAGATGGGCGACTCCGCTGTAATTACGCAATATTTAATTGAAATCTGTATATTCGTGAAATTACTTTAAACAAATTAGCAGCCTCCGTCGCGCAGTTGGTTAGACGCCGCCTGTGAAACAAAAGGACCGCGAGTTCGATCCCCGCACCGAAACAAATATTTGTTGTGATCCACAGTTATTTGTTTCGGGTCTGGGTGTTTGTGAGACCGAAAAGTCTTTCGTAGTTTTTAAAATCCACGACACAAGATTCGATCTTAGTGTGGGGTCAGGACTATGTATGTGACTGTTGGGTGTATTTATTTATTTAAATAATGTCGCATAAACATGTTTTACTTGTGTGTGATTTTTTAGCAAACACACCAACGTGTTTGTTGCTCGCTTGATAAGATGTACGAGGCATGTATCTAAACCTCGCGGGTTTAGCAATTGTGTGGACGAGGGGCGCAACGTGTCTTGATTGTACCAATTTATGCGCGTATTTCTTTAGATACAAATTTGACGGCTTGTTAACTATCAATAGACGGACCCTCGTTGGGGTGCGAGTGAAGGACGAAAGCTGTGTTGCGCCGATTCTTCCCCCTGGAGACAGCGCCATTATCCTAACTTGTTGATTGTCTCGGACCGGTCGCGTTTCCCTTCCGGACACAAGACCGATATGTCCAGAAACGTTACGACCTCATTGTTTCCGGTAGGAGCTTCAAACTGGAATGGTACTTATGAAACACAATAGTGTTAGTTCTTTACATCCCGAACAAATGATTATAGCCTGTAGGTATAGGATCGAATATTTGGATTTGTTCGACTTGGACATTATCGAACATGATGTTTGTGTACCGTTTCATGTTTGACATGGTCGATTATTTTGTGAACGTCTCATGTAAATGTTTGTACTAAGTTAATCGCATCGAGCGTGCAAGCAAAATTCGAATATTCACTGTGCATATTGCATATGTTGATTGGTTACGATACACACAGGACGGTTTTATACAACAGTTGCACAACATCACCATTGCAACAGTTACTTACATTTCTCAAAGCTCTCCCCTCCTTATCTCGCCGTTGATAACGCTAAACTATATATTATAGGATTTGCTGCAAACATGATCTTTATAATATTAAATAACGAACTTAAAGTGATTGATAGATAAAAGAGCGCTTTAGCAGGTTAGCAGAAATCATGTGATGTATGGAACTTTTTTAATAACTATTGTATAATTTTAACTTATCACAAATCAATTCTCATTAACTGAAATTATTGAAGCTTTAGATATTGAAATCATTACAAGTTTCTAACAGACACCTAGCAACAGTCACGTATAGCTCGCGAACGCGTCCACTTCAGGAAGTAAGAGAAATTTACACAAAAAATAGATGACTGCAATAACAGTGTGAGATAATAGTGTTTTGCACAGTGCAAGTGGCATGTAAAATGTAGGCGCTCGATGCGGCGGCGTCGGGCGTCGCGACGCAAATACCCCGCCCGAAATAGCGGCGCGCCGTCTGACACCCAGCACGGCACGCTGTCGTTGTCCTCGCACTGCATTTCGAGCTCAGCATTTGTCGCGGTGTCGCCCTCGCTGTATCTTCTTCTAATTGTTACACTAATTATACTATTAATATATCCTACACATGAACCGGCTTCGTACTTCTATCGTCGCTTAGTTACACTTATGCATTACACGGAATCCTAACGAGTATGATGTAGTAAATACATACCATCCGTATCAAAGACTTCCGGAAGTTTTCATGCATTGTTTATGATTATAGATATAATTGAACAGATTTTCCAAAAAGCTGTAGTGTGTGTGTTAACAGGCTATACAACGGATAACATTGATCTGTATGAAAATGCACCCTCTTAAAATTGTCACTCGCTTAATAATCGCGTAGACAAATTACTATTTTTGAAGCTGTTTTGTTATCAATCAATTAATTTATTTACCAAAAATCGATTTCC
Organism: Deilephila elpenor; assembly: GCA_949752805.1. Lineage (NCBI taxonomy): Eukaryota > Metazoa > Arthropoda > Insecta > Lepidoptera > Sphingidae > Deilephila > Deilephila elpenor. The sequence continues at coordinate 5,745,482 of OX457107.1, read as the reverse complement.
GGTGGATAATAATCTTTGTATCAGTATGAGAAGCTGCAAAGCTTTCAGTAGGTTTATTGGGCGGATGTATGAGCTACGAATTTGTCGATAACAATGATACGATGGCCCATTAAAGTATTGATGAGCGACAAAGGTATGGCGCGGTGGCGTGTCTATTTGCAGCGGGCGGGCGGCGCGGCGGCGGCGTACACCGGCCGCCCGATACGCAAACTCTTGGATTATGAAGTAAATTCGGTTCGTCGCCGCCGCGCGTGGGCTTGTCACCGTCTCGCCACTGTCAATAACAATAAATATATAAAATAACACGTTTGTTACCGGGATAAAGCCGGTGATACTGCTCTAGTTTGTCTATGCGCTGACGTCACCGTCTGGGAATCCAGCACGCACTCGTCCAACACTCCCTGACCTACTCAAGTGGTCTCTGGAGAGACACCACACTGCATCTTCCGCCTGTGCACTCCAATGGTTGAGCTGAGCACCATAACCCTCGTATTCAAAGTGTGCTAGCGATGACATGGCAGCAGATTAAGGCTTACAAAGGCCGCTCTACATATTATGTATGTAATAAGCATTGTAAATAAAGTTTATTAGTGCAATATAGTTTTGATATTCAGGGGCGCATGAATATTAAAAATCTATTGAGGTCTCTATCTACTATTTATTGAGGTCTCTAAATCTATTGAGGTTTCTTTGTTTTGCATTTTAAATATAAGTTTTGACTGTAATATAGTATTGATATTATATTGAGAAATAAAATCTATGCCAGATTATTTATGAACTTAATGTTGATGTTTAATTTTCGGATCTTAACATTTGTCTGGCTTTTGTAATGATAACGGTGTGTTTTTTTCTGAAAACGAGAGTGCCGGCACCGGGGGTTACATTAAAACTTTACGTATATTCGAAATTCTTATGGAAAATCCATATATGACACTTGCACCAGTTCATTATTCTTAATCGTTCGTGCGAGCTAGTGTCTCCTATGAAGACACAGGAAATTTAAAAAATGTCATACATGTGTGCCTTAGGATCGAGAGTGTGAGGGTAGGGTGCAGAGTGCCCCGTCTCAGAAATTCTTTTCAGTGCTAACGACCATACGCAACTTGGCACTATCAAAAGTAACTGTAGCGGACCATTTCAATCAATTGTTGTGCCCGCATTTAATAGAACTAAATGACATCTATGTAGTGTCATGAGTGAGCCAGCTGGAACTATCAATCGGGTTTGAAAAGTGTTTATGTTTTATAGCATCACATTACAACCCTTAATAGTTGGGCAGAACTATAGAAACAAGTTTTGTATGGGAAATGTCTTTCTAATTTGAAACCTCCTATGTGACGGTGAAGAACAATCATTACATTCAGGGAAAAGCCTAGTGAGGCGAGACGCTAGTAAGATTTTTTTAATAAATCGCTACACTTGATAAGAATATTTTATTGCTAAAGCAGCTTTTCGATTTACGATTTAAAATGTCTACATTGGCGGAATTTAAGATTATTTCGCAATTCGTTTCTACACTACACGACGTTAACGAACGCATATCAAGGTGCAAAGAAATATTTATTGTAAAATCTATTTTGAATTCTTTACATGCATGTTACAGATAAAAAAGATTCCAAATGTTGTAAACTGTATAGGTAGGTAGTCGTTGAAACTGAATAGTGGGTCGTCTTCGAGTTTAGTAGTTAGTGTGATGTCAGCAGTGGTATTTAGGTTCATGTCGTGTGTACAGTCGGGGTTCCCCATGGCGCGTGATCGGAATATGTGTAATGTATCATTCTGTCATACTCGTTAACATGGCATACTCCGGCGCTTCACGTCGTCACGAAGCGGATGTCAAAACTCCGGCCCGACTACTGAATGTAACTGTCGTAATCGTCTTGTAAAACCCTCTTATGTATATCAAAGAGATTGAGCAAACACAAGCGTGTCTCATGCTGTGCGCTTGCTCATGTGCATAAATAATATCATTTATTAAAACATGTTTTGTTTTTGTTTTATAAGCTGTTGTTTACATTTTGGACATATTGGCAAACTAAGTATCTGCGCGGATTTTCTTTTCTTATATAGGATTTAGAGAATTTTAGTAAATATTTACGGATTAATATAACAGCCCGATTTCGGCCCAGTAAAGTACTTTTTACTCCGCTACACATTTATTAATATCAAGTCCTTCCCCTTTAAGTGATCAATTTTGAAAAAGTTTTTTATGTTAATAAACTTAATAAAACTTTTAACAAATTTTCTATATGTTGTGGAAAATACCGAATATATATTTAGATTCAGCCTTACGTAGTTTCGACACTAAGTGTACATATAATATTATCTTTGCAATTTTTGAACCCCATTTTACCACTTTATAGTCCAGAATTTGAAATTTTATACAAATATTATACGTATATATCATATAAAGATAACCTCATAGGATACTTTAACTCATTTTGGCGCGCCGCTCTGGTACGTTTCATTAATAGAAACGTGTTTCAAGTTTTCTAATTAAAAACAAAATAAAACCTTATTATATGAAGTCATATTTATTATATCTGTCTAGTCGGGCCTCGCCAGGGTGCAGATAGTATAGGTCCAGTCCACATCAACAACATATTATTTCGCGTACTAACTATTTTATATTTAAAATCAATGTGATCACCGACGACTATTATATTACTTTTCCCGTCCCGTTATATCCCGTTCTGTCCCATGACTAAAAGCATGCAATCCTATCCTTTTATTACCAAAATAAAAACTTCATATTTACATGTGTGCGTGCTGCACACACATGTAGAGCCGCGAGCCAAGATGTGTTAACGTGTATACTTATTTTTCATAAATGCAGACAATGTAAAATGTAAACGTATATAACTCAAGATTCGATTACAAAAACAAATCGTAACGGTCTTTATAAGACGCAATAATGCTAAGCAACGGCCATCCTGAGGAGCTCGCTCCCCTCTTTATTAAATAACTGACATGCGCATATGTCGAGATTCTTAGAAAATTTACTAAAGCAGTATTTTTCCACTGTCTAGACGATGTGACGTGACAATCGATACAATTAGACGTGGAACTATTGCTACCCACTATGTGGGCTTATATCATGCATATTTTTGGAACATATAGCTTTGTCAGTTTGCATTTTGCATAAACTAACATGCTTCGGAATAAATATAACTTGATTTGGAAATTTGTATTCCACGATACTGTGGAATATCAAGAGAATTTCTGTTACATACACAGTTATCTGTTTCTGGGAATAAGCTTACTACATCGAAATCATTATGCGATACAACCAACTTAGTTTAGTACTTCTTGAAACGGCAATCAGGATAACTAACAGTATCTAATATAAAATATTTCGATGAAAACGACGCAGATTCTATATAAATATTTTTAGTTCAGAATTTAAACATGGTCGTTAATTACATAAATATAATAAAGAAAACAATGGACAAGTGTGTTCAGCAACTTTGGTTTGATGGCGATACAGGTCGGCTTAAGCTTATTGTTACTGAAAGCGACTGTTCTAAAAAAAATCCTTACGAATTATTTTTAGAGCGTTCTCATACATGTTATCAATTTGAAGTTAGCGACAAAGTTGCAAGACGGAAATCGGTTGTGTTTCGAACTTTTGCGATTACAATTTAATACGCTTTTAGAAACTTTACCTTTATATGATACGTACCAAAAACTACAACATATGTACATGGCGTACGGCATCGTCCGCAAAAACAATTACCTATAAGTAAACATCGATACCTGATCTCCCGGTCGCATGAAGTTTATGAAGGATCAATAGCGGAAACTAATGGTAAATTAATACCGAAACTCGTACAAATTGCATGGCGACGTGGGAATTGACCTAGGTTTTCAAGATATACACTATGCTACTAAACCAATGAACTTGGATTATTGGATTGTGCTTACACATAACCACTTTCAATTTAATTTAATAGCTACAAAACTGTCTTTCTTTACAAATAAATCAATAATTTGTTAATAATTTAAAGAAAACACAAAGTAACTTATAAACAAACGTGAAACAATGCACCCAACAAGCTTAAACTTCATAAGATCGAAAGTGGTCGTCACGTTGCGTTTCAACCAATAGTGTCGCGTTGCGAAAAAATGCAAGGCAAATTACTTTTTAATTATTAATATTACCAATTTAGATATGATGAATTAAAAAAATATCTTTACGGTATATTTCTATGTCAATAAAGACTACAAAAAATATTTTTACTTATTTTGTAGTCTCATGCATATTCCTTATTCGGTATGTACGTAAAAATATGCGGGGAGTGGGCAACTAAGCAAGTACCGGGAATTATTTTAATGTAATGGCCCGTAATTCCAGTTAGCGTATTCCGGTCGGCCGGTTTCTCTAAATCCGAGTGCGTGAGACGCAAACGCCATCGGCGGTCTTTCCGATATCGTAATTTTGCTACCTAATTGATATTCAAATATCGTTTACTTGTTATTTCTCAATGGCCCGTATTGTATGACGATTTTATAACGGACCCCTATATTATTCTGTAGGTACCATTGCGAATATCGCAACCACAATACAACAATAAGGATTGATGAACTGATTCTCTTGTAAACTCCTGTTACGGTTTACGAATATTTTAATTGATTAGGCGCTCATGTGAACGTTGACATGAGTGTAATTACTTTTTGTATACCAAATTGCAATAAAATGTTTGCATTATTATTATATACAAATGAAGGTAAACGCTGAGTAAACTGGATACCTATAAAACATTTTGTCAAATTTCTGGATGGTAAAGACTAAGGTAGATTATTTGTTGTAGTAAGGTTAGGTAGAGTTTCTGGGTTGTGGTGAAGTCAAATCTGGCCCAAAGCGCATGTTAGTAGGATTTTTTTTTCCACCGCATTGCAAAATAATAGCAAACCAATCGAAAGGACGAACGTTGATTAATATTCTACCAGGACGACCTGGTCCACGTGGCGGGGAGGAGCTGGATGAAGACTGCCCAGGACAGAACAACCTGGCGTGCATTGGAAGAGGCCTACACTCAGCATTGGGTGGATATATAGGCTGAAGAAGAAGAAGAAGAAGGTTTATCAAGACTGCGACCGAAAGCGAAGCCAGTTGGTAGTATTAGTGACTTCAGACACAATGCAACTAAAAATTTCGCAAAAGAACATCGTCAATTTTCTTTTGTATATTTTTACTTACCGTCGTATTTGGGTGGTAAATGCATAGTTTTCCTTAAATTATAATGTACGCCGTTTTGTTTTTAAAGACGCAATGGTACGCTAGGGTTTAAATTACTATTTTCACTAAAACTAAGTATTTACCACCAAAACATGATATTTAAAAAATTAAAAAAAAAAAAAACTGACGCATTTTTCTTTGCGAAATTTTTGTTTGCATTGTGTCTGTAACCACTTAAACTACCACCTGCCATAATTTTCGGTCGCAGTCTTGATATACCCGGTATATGAGCAAGCTTTAAATCACTTCCGAAAGTGCAGTTTTCTATAATGATTGATTAATATTTTACTTTGATGACAGCGATATAGATAAGCCGTAAATTCATAAAATGTTGCAAAGCGGCAGCAAACGCAATTTATTGGGCCTGGCGTTTAATGTAGTAAATAGGAAATGTGTAATGTGTACTGAAGTTTCACTTGGTTGTATGCATTTCGAGATATCTCGAAATATATTATATAATAATAACTTATTAATAATCAGAGACAATGTCACATATTATTAAAATTATTTATAAGGTTTTTATATGTAAAGGAATCTATTTATAAATATTGGCATTCTGTCGGAGTTTCCCATTTTAAATTTTGGAATTAGTTTTTCGTATTCTATACACATTCCAAGCAAATTCCCAAGCACGCTGTAAATTAGCTCCTCTTGACCCTTAAAGGCCTTGAATATGTTCTAGCTGTACAGCATCGATCGCAAGAAGTGATGTGAACTGTGATTGAAGATATAACTTTGTTTGCAGCGGCAACGGGAAGCTGGCGACGTGGGGCTGCATCATCGGCTTCGTGGTGATGATGTGTCTGGACGTGGGACTCGGCTAATCGGTCCCCCGCCGCGCCCCCATACCGTGTGCCTTCCCGCTGGCGACTATTAAGCTAAGTAGTTATAACGCCCGTACATTGTGTACTCTTATACGTAGCGAACCTAACAAAACATACTTTAATAATATCCATTTTTTAACATTTTAAAGCAAACATATGATAAAAGAAAGTCAACTAAAAAAATTGTAGTATCAAATCAATTAAATTAGATTTTTTATAGAACTCTCAATCAGATGTCACAAACTTTTAAAGTTGCGTGTGCTAATTTTATTAGATATTGTGGCTATCAATTAAATATGGCAATAGAAGAGTAGTTCGAGTCATTAAAGTAAAAAAAAAAACTGATTATTGTAATATTTTGGAGAAAGTGGTTTTGTACTTATATTCGACATTTTCCTTAAATCATAAGTAGGTATATAATAAGATATTATATATCAGAGGTTGTTAGTACAATGCCACTTCACAAGCTCACATTAGTGTATGAGTTTGAATCCATTTTATTTCATTGCAATTTGAGCTGCGTTATTAGTACAATATAGGGGTAGTCACTGTTAAAATCCGACAAAATAGTATTCTGTTCCTATTGTTTTCATATTTATAACAGTTTATGTAAAATAATAAGTAACGATATAATTTGCTACAAGTTGCTGCTGTAAAATATTGTATGGTTTTAGGGTTATTTTTACTAAAACATTGCCAAAATATGAATGCCATTCACTAGGTGCGTTTTAAAATGTTTCAGCTAAATTTTAACTTATGGTATCGTAGTATTACCGTACTCCTTGCATGTATTGTATAATTTGAAGTAAATTATAGAAAGTATTATATAACATTGTAAATTTCCATCAATAGCTAATACTTTGAACCTCGTATGTGCTGGGTAAAGTAACAGCGAGTCGCCAAACTATAATACTACTTACGCTAGTGTCATTCAGGAGTACTGAGTTAGATTTAAGCCAAATTATCATAAGTAGTGCATTACTTAAGGTTGTGCTTGTCAATGTGCGCGAGTGCATTGTTGATATTATTTTAATATTATTGAGAGAATGATGTAATGACTGCCTCTGTGGCGCAGTGGGTAACGAGCTTTAAAGTCGCGGGTTCAATCCCCGCACCGAGACAAATGTTTGTGGATCTGCGAACTACATATTTGTTTCGGGTTGTACGTTGTCAAGTCCCCCAAAGTTTGTTACCCACGACCCAAAACTTGTATGTAGAGTATGGACTGGGGTCTGAGTGTGAATAGGTGCAAAAAAGATTGTATTGAACAATGATCGTAACCTCCAGCCATAGCTCTAAGAGCATTGTCGTGCTGCCCATTCGGCAGTTTCAATGTTTTCAATTGACAAGTACAAACCTTGATATAGAATAAATTATTAAAGACAATATTGTGTATTTATTTTAAAAAATAAAATTCGATTTAATCGGCACAATGATGAAGGAAATCAGTTGTAGTGCGAGACTTTTTTCACTTTTATGTTATCCAAAGTTTAATTAGATTATTTATATTTTGATTCGCGGAAGCAATATCATAACTGTAATAATTATAAGCAATACTGAACCCAATGTAGTAGATTTTTATTGCATTTAGTTTTATGTATTAAGTGCGGTATTTCGAAGCTCAACAGCACAGTTATATAAATTACGAATTTAATATATTGTGGTTTAAGATAATTTGTTTTACATGTAATATAAAGTGCAGCATAATTATGAAGTGTTTTAATTAATCACACACCAACGTTGACCTACTCGTGACGTTATGTTTTTTGCCCATTGTGTGACCTAAATCTATCGATACTTTATCTATGAATGGCTGAAGCTGTTTTTAATGAACGTTATATCTTTTCAGGTTTGTGATAACCGTTTGTTCAATTGCTTTGTCGACCATATAATAGTAGGTAAATGATCGAAGCCTGTCGCATTATGGTTTTACCGCGTAACAAAAGTTTTCCTTATCGAATGTAAATGGGACGGGAACAGCGATAAACGGGGCCCGAACGGGTCGTTAATAAATCACTGGATAAATACAAAACTTTTGCAGCGTTCTACTCGCAGCTCTGTTTATTTAACTACACCTGCAAGTCTATGAACCTATTCTAAATTTATAAACATACAAATGTCCAGAAAATGAAGTTTTTAAATCACTATTAGTAAATATGCTTGTAGATGAGATTACCTTTCCTGGGACAACGATTTGTCGAAAACGTTTTACGTGACGAAGATAAGTCTAGGAAAAAATACAATTTCTAAGCCGTACCACAAAACTCAGATTTTGCAAGGTGGAGTTGACTGTTTGACGCAAGTCTTCTATAACAATGACCCGATTTCTGATTTGATCTCCGTTCTACTGCTAAAATGTGATAAAAATAATGAGAACATTACTAGTAATCAAGTTGTGTTTCAGCGATGTAGTTACGATTTACATACAAGGAAAATAAAATTACGTAAATATGTAAAAGGTTTTGCTTTTATTTGGGTGAATCAGATGGCTGGAGACAATACAGTGTAGCTGATGGTTCCTATACGTCCGGATAGCAAACACTAAACAATGATGGAAAACACGCCTTAGTTATTCACACCGGTGTCGCCATTCGGGTTTGGCCTCTGTTTATCCGTGTTTTGTTATAGGTAAAAATGCGTGGTGACCTGTTGGTAAACGGACCAGACGTTGCTGCCAACATGTTCACGGTGGTCGTGGGTTCAAATCCCAAGCAACACCTCTGGCTTTTCGGAGTCATGTGTGTATTGGTAGTCAATCACCACGCACTATAACGGTCAAGGAAAACATCGTGAGGAAACCTGCATACCATAGCGATTTGCAACAATTTCTATAGTATGTAAAGTCCGCTAACACGCACTAGGCCAGCGTGGTGGACTATATGTCCTAACCACTCTCAATCGTACTCTCGATTGTAGAGTAGGCCCGTGCCCTGCAGTAGGACGTATATTTGCTGATACTGGCACAATAAATTAACAAAAATGTACTAAATCGTAAGTGCAGTGCAGGGTCCGAACACATATAGATGAACTCGAAATGCTACACAGGTACACTTGCGTAGGTAACCTTTTTTAAATGCAATGAATAGGGAAACGAATATACCATTCGCCTGATGGTAAGCGATACGACTGCTCATCTATTATTGCCAGTAGAGAACAATAAAAACACCATGAATAACAAAACAATGCTTGGTATTCCACTGCGCTCGCCATCCTGAGACATAAGATATAAAATAACATTATTTCCAGTAGTCTGGTTACAATGTCCTTCAAACCGGAACACAACAGTGCATTTACACTGCTGTTTGGCGGAGATATAGACATTGCTATTGACTGACGGGTTCTCAGCGGTGGTCCCTATTCAGGTTGATTTTGATACCTACCATCGGGTATCGAACAGGCTGGGTTATTACCAGTTATTACCACAGTTATATCAGCTTTATTGGAACTGGACTGAAACCATAAGTTACGGTCGGAGGTTCAAACTCAAAGTACATGCCTCTGACTATTCGCACTGCGTATCGATCTTAGAGAAAGCAATGGCGCGTACAGGAGTCAGTATTTTACACTTCTACTTCGTTCGAGTCAATGGCTCAAAATGACTAGACCGTTAAACCTTTACAATTTCCCGGCCCAGTAGGTCGCTACAGTTATGGCAGTTACTATTTTACACTAATAGTATATAGCCCTTACCTAAAAAATATATATTTCTTGAAATAAAATCTATATTTCTGTATCTATAAAATGCATTATAGTTAATATACCACACAGTCAAGTCGCGTTCATTAGCTGTTACACAATGAAACAAAACAGCTTTCAAATGTTACATAATCATAAGTTCATTAATTAGCATGCATCTGTAAAACAAAGTAAATATGTTTAACCAACTAATCACAAATATAACAATGACAAATAACCGTTTTTTGCATTACATAAATTGTACCTCATTATTTATATACATTAATTTGATTGTACCAAAAATCACATTTGGACTCCTAGATTTATTCCCGAGCAAAGTGCGTTAAGGTCGCTATACGTACTTATATGAATAAAAGTGTAGGTTCGGGTAATTTAAGCTACAATGTACAGGATTAAAACGGCAATGATGTAATATTTGAAATCATTTTTTATTAATTGTCAGAAAAATACGCGTCAAAAACAAAGCATCCTCACCAATTATCCTATTCTCTACTCTACTCTTCTCCCGGTACCAATTAATATAATTTAAAGTATAAAATCATATACAGCGTGTCCCAGACCTAGACGATAAACCAGTAACGAGAGAAAAAAATATGTACTATAGTGCCCGTGGTATATTAGTCAAATATTGGCGCATTTTGTCAAGATTCAAAGAAAGTCCCTGACAAAATCAGACCACCGCACCCCGCCTCCCTTCCCACTTCCTCAGAATTTTCACAAATACCTGTTGGAAGCAGCCTGCATCCAACCTTTATTTATTGCATAACAAGATAATAATACATAATAGTGTACATCGTAAAACCGTAAGTATCAAGAGGTAATCAATAAAGAACTTCCTTATTTTTACCTCAAGTAGCAAGTACCTAATAATTAAGTTTAGTCTCAGAATTTCTACTATAAATATACACAAAACAGCTCTATTCGTTACAACACACAGCATATTTACATTGATTTATTTAGCTATAAGTTGTACGAGCCTTCCGCCTTGTATCATACAATCTCCGATGAATATGACAACCGGACATACCTAACCGTTGAGACTCAGGACTAAATTCTCAATCAATCAACGACGCAAAGAGGAGGCAACGGGTGACGCAATATGCCCAAAACAGCCGACAATGTGACACAGACAAATATTTATTTATTTATTTATTTAAATCTTTATTGTACACAGTAAAATAACATACAGGAATAGAAAAAAAAACAGTACAAATGGCGGTCGGTTTAACAGTCGAAAAGATACTCAAAACGAAAAATACTTCAAAATTCGTTTCGAAACAATAACCAATAACGACAGCTCAGTTATATTAGCCCAATAAAATGCAGGGCTGCTTCTTCATATTTTTTTTCAATTCATCCCCGCTATACGGAGATATTGATTATAGGAAGTGGTAGAGCCACGCTGTTGTCAGTTATGACTCAGCATGAATGGGCAGGCTCGTCCAGGGCGGTACCACAGGAGACCGTAAGCTATAGTTTTTCAGTCGCGTTTCGTTCGGTGAGTGAGATTGTTGGATGCCCAATACTTCTTTCCACCTCCCATCCGTTTTCCTTCCCTGTCTTCCCAATTTGATGGGCCGGCAACACATCCATGATCCAGCGTTGTGGATGTTCATGGGTGGCAGACTTCACTTACCATCAGGTGGCTTATCCGCTCGTTTGCAGGACCTATGCAATAAAAATACAATTGTTGCAGACATAACGAAATTAATCTAAAGCTCATCAAAAATAATAATAAAATAAACTAAATTTTAATCTATCTATTGTTCTACACAGTAGTAAGAAAATATGTGAATGAATCCACGTGAATCAGGTAATATCTCCATAACAGGCGAAAGCATATGTTGTCAAAGCTTTATTGTCTAGAACTCTCTAACTCCAATCGGCGATAGCAACTGTAGGACAATGCCAATTGTATCAGCCCATATACGTCCCACTGCAGGGCATGGGCCTACTCTACAATAGAGTTCGATTGAGAGTGGTTAGGCCATATAGGCCATATAGATCATATGGCTTATATACAATACCTACCAATAAAAAAGTATAAAAATCATAGTCAATAACGTTTTTATGTAACCGTCTCTTTTTAAACTTTTCATTTTAACAAATCATAACATAAAACTAAGTAATGTCATAGTTATGACTAACCCCACAAAAAAAAACTATTGTGATACTATTAATGAACAGTTAGTGCGAACGTGCAACAGGATAGTACAATTGTAATGGAATAACTTATTGCTTTGGCGAATTACCCCAGAGCTTAAAATAATTTATTTATTTATTTATTTATTTATAATCCTGAATAATATAAACCAAAGGAATTGTCTCACAGAATTCCGAAATCACCAGGATGCAATAAGGGTTAAAATGCACACTCGAAGCGTAAATTAGTATAATTTTATAAAATCATTTTGAAACAGCTAAGTTTCCTTTTTATACGTTCTTGATATATATGTAGTTAACGAGTGCATTACGTTAACTATTGTATAAAGTTTTATTTGATATTTTATCAGAATTCCGAGAATCGGCCCATATACAACAGGAAACAACTTATAGGGCCCGCTCTCGGGCTTACACCATGCTTAGTGATTATGTACACACAATACTGTATAACATTCAGATATAATTCATCTGACAAGATTTTTGTTGTAATTTTTAAATATTCGTATAATCCATCGGTTCTTATTATAAGATATAGTGAAGACTACTTTATACATGTTATCATATTCATAAGTACCTACCCTAATATACACAAATCTAATATTCTGAATGATCCGACACAAACGAATGTTATATAAAATACAATTATGGATTTAAGATAAAATTCCATGGCTGTTTAATTGCCAGAAGATAGAATTGATAACATTTAAGTGAAACAACCCCGGTGGCAAGATATGTCGACAATCAAGAATCACTTCAGAAAATCGTTTAAAGGGCGCTCGGCGCTACTCGGTCGACGACCCCGTGTGCACTGCTCGTCAGCGCACCCAAACACCCGAATTCTTGCGCGTACGCAGCTCCTCTCTCCGTCGCCACCGATAAAACCCTCTGAATGGAATCTGAGGCATGCTTACATGGTGCGTCGCCGCCTTGCCGCTCGCCGCCTTGCCGCCTTGCAGGCCGGCACGCGCCTTCCCACTCGTTTGTTTTGGAGATCACTTCTCCACGACTGCGCCGATGTTTGCTCGCCAGTCGCCACACTGTGTACCGAGCACTGAGCGTAGCGCTCTCCCCTTACTAATGTGTTGACCTCTCTAACATAATATACCAAACGACAACGATTGTGTAGAGTGCGAAATTACTTAAATCATGAACTTCCAGAAAAACAAATACTGTTCCTAAATATATCACCGTCTTAATTAAACTTATCTTATGTCATATTTTTGAAAAGCTTGACTACTACGAAATTATTTTTAATATATAAAGTGTTTGATCCGAAAATGTAAAATTTCAATAACTCTATTTTTTTAAATATGTTAATAAAAATATAACTGTGTTGTGGTTCACGGAATAACGGAGGTAATACATGTTTAGAATGCAACGGAGCCGTCCGAAGAAGCTCTAGGCCGTCCTCATTTCCATTCATTAGGTGTGTATTGACAATGTATGGGGACGGTGGCGCGGTCAGAGGGCGCGACGGCCGGCGGGGTGCCCCTCGCGGCTGCAGTCAGCCTCGTGCGCCCGCGCCCCGCGCACGCTGCACGCTGCACCGCCGCCGCGCCGCGCATGCACCGCCGCGTATCGTGCGCACGCGCTCTCCGTTCGTTCCCAACGTCACCTTTCGCCGTCGCATACCGGAACGTGCATTGCAAATCGTACCGTCTCAAGATAAGGTCTGGTATGAGCGCAAGAGGATGCGGACCCGAGGCGAGGGCGCAAGCGGCAAGGATGCAGCGCCACCATACATAACTAGGTTTCCTGCCCGATCGATGGACTGTAACAGTTTTGTTTACGTGCCGCCGCTTGCGCACAACACACGTAAGTTATGCATGTGATACCGTGTCCCGTGCGCACATTTCACAATGCGCCGATTGGACACGCCACTCTGTTTGTTTACATATTGCGCCGACTCGTCATTGCGTCGTTTCGCGTCGTTCTGTTTAACATAATCGATAACAGTTTATATTTGAATTTCACAATAGAATGTCTATATGTAGATCATCTTATTGATATCAATTTGGATCAAAACGTTAATCGCTTCATTAGTTATTACGTTTGAAACCGTACAAGTATTGAATGCACGTGCTGAGCTGAGGTGTGTTTAAACAAGTTTGAACTTTATGCGGGCTCCTGTAAGTCGGTAGTGGCGTGCGTGCCGAGCACGGGTAGCGGCACGCAGTTGAGGCAGTAGGTCGGAGGGCGCAGGCTGCAGCGGCGCGCCAGTTGAGGGGCTGAGCCGGCACACACCTGCCTGTTGCGCCATATTTACGCAACCATTTGGATCATTTAATTTAAACTGTTTGTTACACATATTATTCCACGGTGATATCATTTGCTCTATAACAAGTCGGTACCTGTGCGTTTTAAATACTTAGCTAGATGGATTGTTTTATGTGCTCCATGTTATCAATACCAATAAGTGTTACAAGCACCCTAAGCCCATTTCGCTGATCATGTAATTTAAAATTCACTCTGTAAAGTAGGTATTTTTGTTATGTCTAGGTGCAATCAATTAAGTTTACCTAAAGGGATTATGTTAGATATTGTACCTTCAATTAAGCATGACGACGAATATTTAAATTAAAAAAAGATATAATCTGCTTTAAAGAAATACATACCAATAACGGTTTCCCAATTTGGAATAAAAGACTTCAACGATAAGCTTGATATTTATACTGGAAATATTATTAACCGATAAATAGTCAGTTGATATTATAAAGTAGAGATGAACCTGATATTCGGACTATAACAGAGACTACATTTGGCATAAAGATCAGTGGTTGGATGTTACGACGACCCCTTGTTGATATGCCGTCGTTGCTACTAAACCTTAAAATTGTAAGATTATTTACACTTCTCATCTCTTCTTCATCTCACTTCTCAAGTCTACATTATGTTGGTGAACTAACTCTACACAGATATCTGGGGAAATTATTTCTGAATTTAGTGTGCGATATGATAAATACATCCACAGCAATCATAATTTTAGGCTTAGACAGATACCCATTATCGCCCAATACTATATTCAAACTTTTAAGTTCGACAAAAAGCTATCGTAACAATCAATTAATTTCAGGTAAATAAAATAATAACACATAGTGCGTAATCTGTACTTGCTGGAAACCGGGGATCGGTTTGATGTGCATTTGAATCGATTTAAAGGCTTTTACTTAATATCATTTTGTATAAATATATAGTCATATAGGGAATATACTAAGTATATCTCTGTTTCTGTTGTAAATATAACAACAGAGTAAACAGAATGAAAATCAGTGTGTTGCCGGTTAAATCAATTGCTAGCCTTTGGTGCCTGAAGTGGTTTAATTACTGCTGCCGGTATCAATTGGTGCCATCACTGACAATGCAATATTATACTGGAAAATTAATGAAAACATTGCCTGCTTAAAACTTTGAATCGATGGTTCCACGAAGAATCATGTTGACAATGCTCATAACATTTTGGTTATGTTATTACACAAAAAAATAAAATAATAAATGCGCTGAAGAACGTACGAATAGGGAACATATTATTTTTTTCTTAAGAAAAACTATTTATTTTCTCTTTTAAAATACAATAACCATAACTTCTAAGGCTCTTTCTTAATGCCATATTGTAATAAAAATTAAGTTGGACGTATACATAAATAAACTTTAACCTATATTCTGGGATAATCAGCATGTTAACATACTCCGAGGCTAGTCAAAAGTCAAAATATTTACCACCAAATTTGATCGATCCCCCTTCTTGATTCAAACCTACGTCATGCCAGTGTATTTGTATCACTCAAATACATTATATCGACTGAACTACGGGACCTTCGACGTCAAATTTATTTATTAAAATATACCGTTTATCCTGTTTTTTCAATTTGGACTTTCCGTCGTAACTTTATGATAAGAACTGTTTCTATCCGGGAGTTAATTTTTATTACAACAAAATTATATTTGTTTTAATTTTTAATTACATATAAGTAATATATGTAAGTATTGTTTGTAATGTTAGATAGTTAACTACAAAAAATTAAGTGTTCCATATACTTTATGCTTATTCAACAAAATATTGTAAAAGTCACGCAAAAGCTCATTATACACGTTAATTACAATATATTAATAAAATATAACTTACTTTATTGCTTTATGTTTTTATACTCCACAAAAAATCTACTACTTACTATTTTAATAAGGAAGTTCTTAAACACCGCTATTATCAGTTATTTCTATACTTAGCAGCACCAAATCGAATACACCTATGATGTCAAGATGTTGAATTATCTGCAACACACACTAGTCACTACATAAAGAGCATTTACTAATTCGGTGTCTCAATCGAAAGCCCACAATTTATTTGACGACTCAATCAATCTTCATAGATGGATCACATGTAATTATATGTAGGTATATTTCGACGTCAAAAATGTAGTAAACTTTTGACAACCGGGGCCTCCGCGCACACTCCGCGCTAAAAACTATCAAAGGTGATAATGAGATACGCATCAGATAGGCGTATTGCTGCTGTCGATACGCCACTAGCTGCGGCTCTTATTACTACACACATAAGAGAGAATATTGTGCAGCAAGACCACAATGACGACCGTACCTACAGCGAATGCCATTGAATAAAGTTCTTGATCAATTTGCAACAACAACGCGCAGACATTTACACAAAAGATTTCATCAGTAGTTACGTTTAATCGCGTTATACAAAAATTATATCCGTGATTAGAAGAAGAGTTACAGCAAGTTAATGCATGTTATATCTTACGCTTTATTGTAATAACTCATACAGTTCCAATTGTCTAATAAATTATCTGTGAACCAAGCATTAACTTTATGAATGTCATAAACATTGCGTCATTATGTAGGTTAGTTATTCGAAATTAACCAAAGAGCCAAACATATAAGTATTATTTTCGTAATATACGTTATACTGTGTATTCAGCAACCATTATAACGAATATATTATTTTAATAGAGAGTCGATGACAAACACATAATATACATCTTGATTGTACTACAATGGTAAAAGATTAACACAATCATAAATCAATAATCCCATAACTTCCAAATAATTGGAGTATTTGTTATGTGAATAAAATGATCAAATTGCTAGTACTCGTACCTAGGTTACATTGAAAAAACGTTGTTGCAATAATCATGAGCTATACTTTAGCGTAATTGTGGTCATGGCTTGGTGCTGCGCGTCATACGCGTGCGCCCCACCGTCCGCGCTCGGAGTGAGTTGCCCTACGATGTCTAGATGAACACGCTTCTATAAGCGGCTGTAGTAATTGATACAAAAACCTATGACGTCACCGGTGATGCTTCTAATGTTCTTTGTCATTTTATGTACATAAATCTCAATCACAGACAGTTGGTTGGTTTAGTACACGTTCATTGTCGAGGGAGGGGTCATATTGTAAACTTTTTTTATCCGTGACGCCTTAGTAAATATAATAGTTCCATGGATACAGTAAGTACGTTTGTACTAAATTTTGGCATAAACCTACTACGATTTAAATTCAACTAAAACACTTCCGGAAGATTTACTTTAGTCTGCTGAGAGTTTTGTATTGGCCCATATACGTCCCACTGCAAGGCACAGGCCTCCTCTACAATCGATAGTACGATTAAGAGGAGGGGGCATTGATTTGTTAATCCATAGTATTTAAATCAACATATTCGTCGTTGCAGGAAGTCGCTGGATGCATACAGGCCGCTTCCAACGGCTCGATGAGGAGATACTTGGGGGAGGCCTATCTTCAGCAGTGGACTTCCTGTGGCTGAATAAATAGTCAAATACTATCCGTCGACATTTCTGAATAATATATGTACTTCTAGAGTTTGGCTTGGATATGCGAAATGTATAAAGTTGGCACCCTATAGAGCCTTGGTGCTTTTTACGAAAGAATATCTGATTATGGTTTCATGACTGAGATCACAGTCACTATTGAATGTTTCTGTCTATAATGCTTTTTCAGAAAATGTTTTCAACGCACACTTTTCAACTTAGTAGTCACATCAGTTGAGGAACTAATGTGGTTAATATACTTTGAGTATAGCAGCGAAGGATTTCATAATACAATTGTTGTAGTAGATCAACCATAAAAAAGGACCATATACCAAACCATAAAAAGGATATTCGATATTTTTATGAATGACAAGAATCTAAAATTAACTCAGTAAATGTAGGATAAAGTAGTTTAAGGAGTTTGCTAATTAAGATTGAATAAGTCGTTCTGTACGTGTTTCTCTTATACGTTGCACTGGATGTATTATAAAAGGTGTGAACACAAGGCAATTGCGGTGGAAATGTGACTCTCAGTTTGAATCGAGATGTAAGTAATATCTACACGTGTTTTTTACACCTCAGATCTACTTCTGTTTACTGCAGTCGAAGAAAACGACTAAATTGATCATAACCACTAAAGGCTTTAAAAAGTATTTAATAAAAAGATTTAAAAATATGTATTGAATTAAGAAGAAATATAATTTAAAGGAGTAGTTCGTTCTGAACGGCGGTACCGTGTGATATCGCCATAATTTATATAATATCTCACCCATGAACACCCACTTTTGTGCACCTGACTTCTGTATAATTGAGAATTCCGTTAAGAGGGCTTAACCCATAATCCACCACGCAGACGTTTTGGAAGACGGCAGAATATACATACATTTTTTTTTGCAAATCTCCCTCTCTCTCTCTCTTTTTACGACTTGTAAATGTTCATGTTCGGGGAGTAATCTGATTTCATAAGCTGAGCCGTTCGCTTGTTAGTCGTAGCCATGGAATAAAAAAAAAACAAACTGGCGCGAATAAGGTTAGGATGTTCGTAAAACAATCCATTAAATTAGATATCTAAACTAATATTATGAAGAGGAAGGATTTGATTGATTGTTTGCATTGAATAGGCTCTGCAACTGCGGGACGAAATTTGAAAAATTAATTTACCATTAGAATCCTACATTATCCCTCATGAACATAGGAGTTAGAATGTTTTCAATAAGTGTATCTGCACCCGGGCGGTGCCGGCCTGTTTTGGAAATCGATTATAACCGGAAACAAAATATACCTAGACCTGTACCACACTATTTGTCTTATTTGACAGAAAAAATACTTTTCTACAACGCTGAATGAGAAAATCACAATAATTTTATTTTCATTGCGTGTTTTTAATAAACAGGCGCTATGCCATTGTAACTCAAAATCGGCAATGTACTACAAATCATGCAGTAGACACTCAGTACGTTTTTATTACGTTATAAAACCCAAGCAAACACAAAATAATTTATTTAAAAAAAATCACTATACTAACATAAATTGGGAAAGATATGTAAATACCTCTATTATCTTGGCATTTTTTTATTGTAAGACTACTGACTGTTAATTGCAAGACTACTGACTAAAAGTATGAAGAAATGGCCTAGGATTGAAAGGCAGGTAACATCAGCGTGAACTTGCAAATCTCAATAAACTTAAAACATGTTAAACGTTCAAGTTAACCAATAACCGCACGCTTTACACTGTCTTCATCTTATATTTTGTATCTATCGTATATTAATTTAGGTAACTAAGTGGTGCAAGTGGCACATAATCTGTCCGGGCCTTTCTGTCGCTTTGTCCTTCCATAAGTTTGTTCTTCGCTTTCCCTTGTCTAACTGAGGTTCGCTTGTCGCGCAGTTCTTACCTCATTACTGTACCTTCCAGTGGTACCTAGAAAGGTCGACGGATATTTACCATTCGGCGTTTCCATTTCATTGATGATCGCCAATGGTCAGCGTCTTTGGGCTTTTAATACACTAACGGAATTGTTTTTAGTTCAATTACACATCTATTTACAATTCTACTATTAACAGATCTGTTGTCATAATTGGCATTACCATTTGACCAAAGTATCAGAATCTATGTGAAATCTGGAATGTTGAAACTCCAACGTTGATATGTCTATCATAATAAATATAATAAATAAATACACCCAACAGTCACATACATAGTCCTGACCCCACACTAAGATCGAGTCTTGTGTCGTGGGTATCAGAAGCTACGAGAGACTTTTCGGTCTCACAAACACCCAGACCCGAAACAAATACCTTTGGATCACACAAATATTTGTTTCGGTGCGGGGATCGAACCCGCGGCCTCTCGTTTCACAGGCGGCGTCTAACCAACTGCGCCACGGAGGCCATTCATATATCTGCAGGGGTAATTTTATTTTGATAATTTTCCATTTGCTGATTGTGATTTAAAGCCTTATTTACTTTCATTTCTGAGGTTGCCGATGCATCTATTACGGTATTTTTGCAGTTAATAAAGCATAATCATGTATAATTCCTCTTCTTTTACATACTTCAAACTCGAATAAACAAGGAGTATACATATATTCTACGCATACAACTTTTTCTCATGCCTTGTTTAGGCAGGAAAATCAAATCAATTGTACCGTACCATAATTAGATCTACAGCCATGTTAGTCATCGCTATTTCGCCATCTACAGTTTCAGGGTATGTAAACCTTGCTGGAAGCCTTGGAGTGGCCTGCTTGTGGCCAACGATGCCGATTATTAATTAAGCCTTTTCTTTTATTGAAAACTGTAGGACTTGACATTGTGCGCTGTTAAAGGGTAAACACAATAGAAAAATATGCTATTTTTTGCATTATTTATTGTGTACCTATTGGTTTTTGGATTGCACTTATAATCTGGATAATACTCCAGATCTTTCAAAAGTTATATTAAGCTGGCAGCTCAAGACCGTGAGAGATGGAGGGTTACTGTGGATGCCCGCTGCTCCATCTAGAGGACATATGCATGAAATGAATGATGATCTATAGTAACTGAAGCTGAAATTGTTCTTTACGGTAAATCATAATAAAACTATAAAAAATCCTTAATTCACTTAAAATAATCATTCTGTGATTAATTTACTGTAGAGTATTGCACTGTTTATTAAGTAAAACATTTCTGTTTTTTGTCACAGAGATTCAGATGTGTGAACTAGGTACATTTTGAATTATATGGTAGCAGGCTCATGATGTTAGGTTACTATTTGGCATACACCCATGCATTAATATGGATTAAGCCTGAAAATGGATATTAATATCTCTTTTACAATTCTAACATTTATAATACTTTCGATCAAGACCTCTGTACTGGACCTATTTAGGTACCCCATTTCCAGTGACCATTGCATATTTTGCCTAAAATCTAGTGATGATGCATAGTTTACATATTTACTACATTTTTGTGTTCCCCTTACAGCTTTATATACCATAAATACATACATAAACTCACGCCTTTATCCCAGAAGGGGTAGGCAGAGGCGCCACCAGGACACCCACATTTCGCCTTGTATGTTCCGTCCCATGATGTGATAGGGGGCAAGCCTATCGCCATATCGGGCACAAATTCCTGACTCCGGGCTGATAATGCATAGAAAAACCCAATATCACTTTGCCCGACCCGGGATTCGAACCCGAAACCTCAGCTTTGTAGTCGTACCGTAGTACAACTACGCCACCGAGGCAGTCGCTTTATATACTCTTTCCTGTATATAGGTCTCTTTTTGTCTTATACCCTCCCTCTTTTTGTCTTATAAAGGTTAACATTAATCCGGTCTCTAGCAATTTGTATTGTAATATACTATGTTATTTTCCGATAGTAAGCTACTCCTTTCTTTTGCCATCAGTTAAGTTAATAGACAGATAAAACCATTTACGCATTTGCACTGATGTATATTTAAAAGTGCAGTCGTATTTGTCACTAAATTTGAACAGTACTGCTACAATACACTGATGAAATAAAATTGTTAATCAGTGTAACGATGTAAACAGTAGTAGCATTAATGGAGAGTGATGTACTTGGGTACGGAGCGGCCTGCGACGCGACGCTGCGATGCGTCCATGTAGTCGCAGACACTATCACAGCCGAGTGGCAGGCTGCATGACACGTCACTTGCTTGTGCGACAGTCCAATAAAAAGTACGAATGTCGCCTACCTGCTGGTATTTTCATACACCGTGAAAATAAACTGATACTCTAAATTAACATAGCATGGTTCAAACATTTCATGTGGGCAAAACATTTTTGTTACACTGATAAACTACACATTTATCGTGTACAACTGCAGACTAAACTAACTGGAATCCCCCAGCGATGACGTCGTTTTTGTAATGTACCTATCGTCGTCAGTGTTTCACGCTATAATGCAAAGGATCTGAGCTATGCGGCAAAAAACGTGAGCTACGGTGCGTTGCTATGTTCTAATTATCGTGCAATCCGGCAATTTTACTATTTCGAGCCAATCTCATTCATTGGTTCCCCGCCGCCGCGCGCGTTTGTTCGTCATCTGACCTTCGCGCTGGTCTGCCCATTTTGTATACTTGGAATATACGAGCGACTGACTGTAATACTTTAAATAGTGCAAATGAGTATGTTTTATTTTATGAAACGTCTTCATTCATTACTACCGAGACACATAACGTCACTACGTCCAATCAACGATTAAGCGAGGAGCCATCCTTCAGATTCAAGTTTAGGATGTATTGTAATCGGCGTGTGTATAAATAAGTTAATGTGTTTTTCTCTTGTGTCTTGAATCTGAGACTATAGACTGCGCGGGCGCACAGAAGTGACGTGCTCGTCGACATGGCTGTCGCGCCGCGAGTTCGCAGACAAAGCTGGGCAAAAAACCTGTCTGCATATTTTAGTCAGATCTATTAGGGAATGCTTGTTGAAGTCGAGAGGCGATAATGAGGAGTGCAGTGGTGACGTCACACCGGAGTGCGGCTAGCGTGGGGAGTGAGTGGCGGGGTGGCGAGCGCGGCCGGGGGCGCGGGGGGCGTGCGGTGCGGGACACCGAGGACGCAGAGCCGTGCGCCCGTTCATTGTAGTTTTTCGATTATTGTTTAATTAGGGCGAAGCGGCGGCGGAGCGGCGGCCAGGGGGCACCAACGTGCGGCCCGCATTGCCACATGATCGTGCGCCGCGACGTCACCTGTACGTATCTACTCTATCTTACAACCACACACACACACACACACACTAATATTTTACAATTACGTATACATTTAATACTACTTATGAATAACTAAATATTGTGGTGGGTGATGTATTTATTTTACTTATTTTAAGATAGATGCTGAGACGATGAATTTTTGATGGATAGGATTTTTAAATATGAGAATTTCATATAAGCTATCCCATAACCATATGTGCATTACCACTACAGATTTTTTAATGTATGCATCAAATATGTAAAGATAAGAGAGATTTCCTTTCGCTTGTGCATGCTCAGTTAGGATCACACTGGGCCTAAGTTCAGTCCTAGGTAGGGAATATTATGTGCATTGCAATTATTTTTTGCATGAAAATAAGAATGTTAAAGGAAAGAAACGGAGTTTTCATAATAAAGTGTTGAACAATCGTATGGCACGTGATAAATTTGAGGTATTGCGTTAAGAATAGGAAGGCTCGTGATGCGAGCAGAGGACATAGTGGCGAGTAAGCTGATGGATGCGAATATAGTGCTGGGCGTGCGGCGTGCGGTGCAGACAGTGAAACGGTTGGTAGCGCCTGGCTCGCTATCTGCGGGCGGCGACCGCGCCGGGGGCCCGCGGGGTTGGCGGCGGCGGCGGCGCGGGAAAGAGCGCGTAAAAAGGCGAGCGGACGGCGCGCGCGCGGATCCACCGCCGCCGCGCGCCTTTCACGAGGTCGACGCCCGCCGGGGCCCCGCCGAATTCGACCCCCTGCCTCCGCGCACACGCCGTACCCCTGACCCCCTACGAAATTTTCCAATTTTTACAAAAAAAAAACAACGACTATTGGCAATTACCTGTACGAGTGAGCGTGCGCGATGCGATGCCATATTGTCTGTCACCTCGAATACGTAATCCGATGTCTATATTTAGGATACGGTGGCGATGTCTCAAGGTGAGTGGCGGCGTGGTGTGACTGCAGCGGCACGGCACAGCTCGCGCCGGGCCGGCCGCCGCGCCGCCCGGTCCCGTGACCGTCCTCCGAAATGTCTTTCCAGGAACGCCGAGTTCACCGCAGAAATAAAGATTAACTCAGTTATTCCAAGCGAAAGAAAATGTTTTACGATGCGCCTACTGTGTACGATCGAATATAAAAGACGATTCGTCAATAAAAGTATCGTTATTGCCGACTCCACATTTTCAACGTCGGGTCTTAAGCCACGTAGTCACATGATTTTCGGCCTACGACTTGCGGTAGATCAGGCATGAAAATCAAAAAAGAAAAATTAGGTGTAACTCTGGCGTTTCACTGCGGCGCGGCGGTACAAGATTATGACGGCTTATTGATGCGAGAATTAGACGCGTGATTGAAGGCTGACGGCGAGAATTGTGCATTCCCAGCAATGAGGTGGCTTTGTAACATTCCAGAAAAATCAGCGTGTTTGCACAACAGATAGACGTGCGCGCTCGTCGACAGTATCCAGGCCAATGTCAGTCGACTCCGTCGTACCTAAACTAGAAAAGTATTGTCCTCGATGTTCCGAGCGATAACCACAATACGACTAAAAATTATTTGCAGCTCTACATCGGGCGGCTACAGTCGTATTTCGGATGTACGGCGAGGTGGAGGTTGCGCGTGAGATATGTGAAGTCGCGGCATGCGGGTCGCGCGGCGTTCTCACGCTTTGAATATGCCTGCTCCCGACCGCCCCCGCCGCCGCCGCCAGAGCCGCGCCGCGCGCACCCCCCGCGCACAGCCCCGCGCCCTGCGCCCCGCGCCCCCGCCGCACCGCACGCCTTGGCCCGCTCCACCATCGGCCCTTTCAATGACGTCCCCTGACTCCCACTCCGAGTGTCCCGACACTAATTGAATGAACCTCTCTAAGACTGTTTACATCCGCACCGCTCTCCTGTCTCTGCCTGCATACTCTACATTTTATTAGCGATAACTTCTCACTATTCAGTAGACGCCACTTTTTCTTTTTTCTATATTATCTCACTATCTTGCTGAAAAAATATATCTCTGTAAAATTTCTAAGATACCCATACATTATTGAGTTTATGATTTAACACTAAAAATTGTTCATCAAACTTATTCGTCTAAAAATATGTTTTGCGGAAAAAAGACATCAAAATGCAAAGAGGTGAAGATAAAGTGAAGCGAACAAAATCCCGTTCTGTAGAAACAAGATGAATGAAATGTGTATAAATGATTAGCGCGAGCGCAGGCAGGGGCGGGGGAGGGGGTGCGGCGGCCAGTGTGTGGTGTGCTGGTGGTGGTTTCCCAGGCTCGCTAGTCGCTACCACTGCTCGTATTTTCTCTAAGTTTTGATCGTCCCACACGAGTATTGACAACAATGTTTCTACTAGACTTTAGCGCATTAGTCACGTATGGCGCGGTGCGATGAGTAAGTCTCCCACGGTTTTTAAGGCACATCGTAACACTAATCATCCTTGACTTACATTCTGAAAATCATACCTTTTGTGTGGGAGTCAGTTTCCGTGAGAACTAAATACTTTACATTTCACGCGCTTGTCCACCGACATTAGTTTGGCGCCGGCCACAAAAAACCATACCCAATCCTACAATTATTAAATAAGCGTGGACACGCACTTTTAATCATTTTGGTATATCTTTTAACTTTATTTTCATTTAATATATTTGAGTGCCAATATAAATGTTTAGATAAAATATTTGATGTATTCGGCAACCAAATATAGGTTTTTATTTCTATGTTTTTTAATAAGACATTTAAATTATTTTATATGCTGGAGAATATTTTACACGTGTTGAGTAGATAATTTTTTATTATCTACTATTTATATAAATATTTTTAACCTATTTTATTATACTCGTAGTTATCAATTTAACGGATCGGGCTACGTTGTTAACTGTATCTCTTTGTAAAGATGTCATTTTCTTAATCTTAAGTAGTACATTTTTTTTATAATTATTAATTACTAACATTTACACAAATGACTTGTACCGCTTTTAATTAAATATTAGTACTTTTAAAAGAATATGAGTAAGTACCTAATCTACGTATCTTGAATTTAAAGAACTTGTAATGCTCGCTCAATTTACATAGATATTATGAATTCACAGTACGAAAAATATCCTTTTCTGAAATGTTCGTGGTTATGTGTATATTTAACGTTATGCGCTTAAAAGTATTTTACAAATTGTGGTATGCGGATCACCGCAATAAATGTAGCTCTACAAAATCTAGCTAGAAATTTTAAATCGCCCATTAAAATGTAAAGGAATGCACCGAGTCGAAAAGTAATTTTCTTTAGCTATGCCAAATCGATACGCCAGATCGAAATGGAATAAGTCAAAGTTAACGATTTGACGTGCACTGGCGGCCATCGGCTCGAATGCTCAATCGCTCCGTCGGCAGCTACTTGGTGGCTCAGCGAAACCGTTCAACTCGAAACATTTCACAAAACCTTGCTGAAAACTATGAGCGTGTGGCGACAAGAGGTCGGGAAGCTTTGAACCGCAGCTAAATTAATACCTGCTTAGTGCTTAGTCATCGCGTTTGCACTTGCATTACCATTATACCTATACAATATTGAGGTGTCTTGAATCATTTGGGACGCTCATCTTATTTATTTATTTATTGAATCAAGGATCTCCCACAGTATATACATTATCACAATTCTTAGCTAGTTACGTTGTTGTTTTGATGCATATACCACTTATGGGAGTACACAGCACTTTAGTATCTTTTTAGTCTGAGCCAATTTGGCTCTTTTCATCAAAATTTAACTTTGCGCGAAATTTGTAGTCTGATACGGTATAGCAATAAATGCTCAGTGAAATCATTTAAAGGCAAAATACACAACGTAGTAAATTCCCGAGAGAATCAGAAGAGCAATACTCAGTCGTTTTTGTATCATAAAGTGGTGACAAAAAATATGACATCCGTTGCTCTGTTACGAACCAGACCGCTTGATATTTCTCATGAATTTATGAATGGGAAATGAATATATTATAAGAAATATTTTGGATGAAATATTCAAATGCTTCTCTTATACGCCCTGCGTTCACAAAGCAAATGGATAAATTAATTATTAATACGTAAGGTAACATGAAGTAATGGTCGCGTAATCATGAACATATATAACGGTGCGAATCTATTACAATAATAATACGAAAACAAAATCATAGATGTTTTTGTATTGGACGTATAAGCGTAAAATGAATTTACATGGAAGCATCAAAAACAAGGATGGCCGCCGCCAGTTGCAAGGCGATACCTCGTTTTCTGCGAAGTGACGCAAGCATCTCACTACCCACTAGCTCAATGATATGTGACACCGCGTGCAGCGCGTCCACCGCGTCCACTAACCCGCTATTTCTATATTATTCAACGCTTCTATGTCTTTCCTACTATTTGTTTACACGGAACAGATACCTTCAACACCATTCACCATTGTACTTCCATACTCGTGCTACAACTCAACAAACTAAACGCGTTTTATGTATATTTAACAGAGTTTATATGCATATAATTCAAGCAATTACAGGCATCTAAATAAATATATTTTTAAACCCTCATATTACTTCCCTCGTGAATCCGACGAAACAGAATATCCTTTTAACAGTTTTCCTTAAACCTGGTCTTAGTCAAATTGAGTAATTCCATATTATCCCGGATGACACCAAAGCCTCTTAATCTATGTGGAATTTCCTCAGACTTACGCGATCGAGTAGGTAGCTCGCGCACTTTCGCAACGCTATAGGAGATCAGCATTTACGGCATTATTTTGCAATTCATTAGTAAAAAAAACAAATGTAGGCAACCCTAATTCAAAGAAATAGTAGGATAACACGAAGAAACGTTAAATTATAGAAATAAATAAAATATAAGAAATGAACAAAAGAAATTTAAATAGTAATGGCTATATTAGCACTTATATTGGTGAATATAATGTGACAGGTAAAAAGAGCACCGCATAGCGATGTATTTTTCATTAGATTAAAATCCAAATTATTGTTATGCATTCTTCAAAAACTAAGACTTTAATTGATTACACGTATTCTTTAGCGTTCGTAAATTGCTCGGCGCCTTTTTTAAATCTTACACCGCACGTTTCTAATTTGTTCTAGTCTAGTGAAAAAATTTAGAGTTCAGTTCTTTGATAGACGTATACTACGATACTAGACTACATTTCTTAGCGGTTTGTCACCTTTTTATTAAAGTAAATTGACTACATTTAAATCTCTGTCTATAATATTTTACGAAAGTATTGAGTTGATACGCCCGTTTCCTCTTAACTGTGTTGAATAACATCATAACCGAAGCTCTACATTTCGTGAT
Organism: Deilephila elpenor; assembly: GCA_949752805.1. Classification (NCBI taxonomy): domain Eukaryota; kingdom Metazoa; phylum Arthropoda; class Insecta; order Lepidoptera; family Sphingidae; genus Deilephila; species Deilephila elpenor. The sequence continues at coordinate 5,717,268 of OX457107.1, read as the reverse complement.
CGCCACTTCATCTAACTGAACTCCGTGTCTAATTAGCAATTTTTATTACATGTTTGCGGATCCTCTTGCTCGTGTGCAAATTGCGGACAACATTGTACGGTTTTATCATATAAAGAAACCACGTAGCATCCAACTTACCTGTACATTTATATTCTCTTCTGCACGCATGTTGGACATACCGACATATTTAGGCTGTTGGTATAGATATTGACTGTCTCGAAAACGAAATCGCGGATTCGAACCTCGTGTGCACTGAGACAAATGTGTGTCTATCTATCTATCTATCTATATCAGTCCATATACGTCCCACTGCAGGGCACGGGCCTACTCTACAATCGAGAGAATCGATTGAGAGTGGTTGTGCAAATGTGTGTGCGCCACCCAAACAATTACTTCATACAAATTTGGATGTGAGAGTGCAGAGTCTCTCGTGGTGTCTGATCCTACACAAGGCTTGTAACTAACGGCGACACTAACACTATCGGCCTTATTCATAGACAGTTTTAAAACCCATTTTAGCTATCGAATATTTTGTCTTCTTCGCTCTAACTGAATTCAAAAGATCTTAGAAAGGGACAAAACATTCGATACTAAATCTCTCTATGAATACGGCCGTATATGTGTTACGTGACGCTAGTTACACAATTTTTTATCTAAAATCATCATTTATTCGTATCATATATAAGGTTCAACATCTAATTATTTTTTTTTATTTCATAACCATTAAATTATGGGCGAAGACAATGTAAAGTATTTCCTACATTTGACCGTTTTAAGAAGTCCACGTTAGATTCATTGAATAAAAAAAACATTCAAAAATACATTTGTAAATCACATCAAATCGTTTATGAAACATAATAAACATGCAGAGAACGTGGTGCGTGATATTATCTATTTAAAAACATCAAACTAAACTCGACCTATAAAACAATCTTACTGCGTTCAAATACGTACACTGTTGTCCTAATTTCAAACAAAACGCGTACGCGCATATAGCACCGGCAGCATTATAATATAGTAAACACAACACTGTTATTACCCAATTTATTAATGAAAACAAAACACAAATGCATTCCCTATTAACATGTATTTCCTAATAGATACACAACGTCACGTCATTACGGTGCTTAATTGGCCCGAATATTTTTATGTCCGTGCTATATTATAATTTATTTTTATTTCCCTTTAGCGATACGGGCGTTATTCTCAATATTTTGATACACACTCGTAATTACCAGCGACCGACATTATTTACACGTCGTAAAATCAGAATTTGAATTCTCTTTATCCATACGGCATTTCTTTCAACCATAAACTATACAATACATATTTTATAATGTGGTCTCAATTGTTAAGTCTATCGTTATTGTACATAATACATTAGAATGAAAACTATAACATGAAAGATACCAAAAACAAAATATTAAAAAGTACTGAAAAATGCTAGAAAGAAGCACTATTAATAATTAAAAAAAAGGCTACAAACCATATAATTACCATATAGGGACACCAATCTGTCTTTAACCTCTTTAACTAGGTTACCTGTACTGCATATTAATGTATTTCTTCCATGCACACATTTATTCCATTATATTTTATATTCATAAGCATACAAGCAATTTTAAAGTAGACAAAACAATAAGCCATTTGGAGACTTCAACATGAAATAATCAAAATTATTTTGTGTATGGTAAAGAAAATGTATAATGTTTAGTACGTAATATGTCACAAATGTTTTGAGTTTAGGCGAGCAAGTTGAGTAGTAAATGACAGTGGAGCATGGTGCGTGGTGCGGGTGCGTGGAGCGGCGGTGGCGGTGGCGCGGCGGCGTCGCTGCCGGTAGGGCGCGCGTAGGCCGCCGGGCGACGCCACATGCACGTATTTTTAACTCTTGGGGCCGCCGCGCTCAAGCTCACCTTTCGATCTATTCTTGGCTATCTTATTTTTAAACTTTTGTCTATATTACGTCTCTTCCGTCTGCTTATTAGTGGATGATTGAGATGCGTCGCAGGGGGCGCTCCACTTGGAATATATGGCGTTGATATTTCCGGTTTAACGGTCGCCGACATCAACACGCAGGGCGACGTGTCGCCTCTGCTCGCCTCCTTATCATGCGTCAGAATCGAGGGTGAATTAGCCGCCCCGGCCCCCGCTGATCATATAAATATAGCCCTGCCCTTAAGTGTTCTTCTATTTTCGGTCCATGTTTATAAATATATGTAACATCTGTGAAAGTTCGCTTTCACGTTGATGAAACATTTATTATAGTCCAAAATAAAAAATTACAAAAACAAGGTGTTATGACTGTTAAAAGGCTTTAGCATCAATGCAATTAATATGAGATTCATGCAGTGAACACTCGTCAACGATATTCTACTTGTCATTTCGACACTTTGAATATATGTTACAAAAAAGTGTCAAACAAATAATAAATAATCAATACAGAAAGTGAGAAATAATTAGCGCACACTCAAATGTACTAAAATGCCGCAGACGAAGTTTAGTTATATACTCATTTTTCATTACCGTGCGACGGTATACGTTTGTCAAAACTATTCTAAACGATGCGCTCTTCTCTTTTCTTAGTACTTTCTCTAAAGAATGTTATCTAAGTACGCGAACCTGTGTGCGTGTAAACATACGTGTAATGAGTACACACTCGCATACAGACAAATAGTTATATGTACGTACACGCATTAAGATATTGTATTATCGCATAGATTATCACGATGCTCGAATTACTTCTGTTATAAAATTGTAAACGTTATTAATAATGTGTTTTATATGCACTTGTTTATGCATTGTTAATTTTACAATTGGACATAGTTATCATTTAAAAGGCTTCGTCGGTATGGAATGGTATTAGCAAGCGAAGTAGATTATGTTGGAATATGAAAATAAATTACAAAGTTTATTTGTAACGATGTACCGACCCGCACCCCTGTGGCCATGTATTATTGTCAGTCGGATAAGAATGGCCCGTTGGTTTACACATGGAGTGACAACACAATCAGGAAACAAGTAGACGTTTCCTGCGTCATAACGAGCATGTGTTGCCCCGGCGCGGCGGCGTGGCGCGGCGCAGCGTGGCGTGGCGCGACCAGCGCGACTGCCGCGCCCGCCGCTCTGCCAACCCCACCAAGTGACATGTTACACGGATTTACTAACATCTGGCAAGTCGGAAATGAGAGATGCTCGTCTGTCAATGGACTGGTGACTCGACAAATCTACTAAAAATAATTTAGGAAACACATTTGGCCCAGCTTCGTTAGTTTTTTGTTCCAAAGACGACGAAGAAATAGTCGCTCCTTTATGAATGGGCGACCCCTACGAGAGTCCTGGTAAATTATGAATGAAAGTACCCGGAGAGCCCTTAGATGCTCTTTGTACTTGTGTATTTTTATGTCGTTTTACAAATAAATTGCGCTGTTTTTATTCGAACATGGCCTTACGGTAGACTTTCGAGATAGGCAGGTATAGCCCGGTTTTGTTTAAATAGTTTATTATAACATTTTAATCCATATAAGAGATAAGCGGTCGTAATAATTTAATTTGTTTATTAGTTCCATATTTGCGCCGTGTATACAACTAATTATTTATGTAATTTGTAAAGCTGCCGCGGTAAAGCCTATTATGGTTACAAATGGGATTAATAATTAAACTCGGAAATGCGCGCACACAAGCATTAAAGGTGTAAACCGTGGAGTCATTACAATATTTAACGCATAAACAGCAAAATAAACAACCGTTTGTTATTACTCTTTCTCAATGACAATGTTTTATAGCTCTGAATGAGGGATTTGGCTCGGAAGAGTCAGCCTCGACGGCGGCGGCGCGCCCCGCTCTACTTATTAAACTAGACCAAGTTTGGTTATCCTACCACTTGACTTAAATTTTTGCCTAAATACTGTCTTTATACGATATATCGCAAATATTTAAAGAAAGCAGTAAAGTGGCAATTTAACTATTATAACTCGGTTAAATTAATGTTTGACTTGTCGGCTTATAATAATGTTCTAGGATTTACCTCACGCCCAAATACTCAAACGCCATTTAAATATTAAGTTGCACTTAACTACCCACATCCCACTTAATCAGTATATTTAAGCGAGACTTGCTTAGATAAGCGCAACATCATATTTAAGTAGCGTTTGAGTATTCGGGATTTACCTCACTTAGCGTTCTAATCAATTTAGCGATGAATCCTCCACTGTTGTGTCTGGCTTGAAGCCGACCAGTCGATCAATCTTCCATTGTAAACTTTTAATTTTTAGTTTGACTATGATATTCGGTGGTTAGTGAATACGGATGAAGTCAAAGAAGTGTTGCTCAATTCACGTATATTTACACGTAGATGCTCATTTTTTGCAACAGAATTATCAATCATTTAACAGTATATCGAGCTCCAATGAGACAGAGTTTTAATAACAGCACGATGCATGTCTTATTAAAAAATCGTATGCTGCAATGACAACATCCATACAAAAATACATAAACTGCAACTTAACTAATCACACTTCATGGAGTCCTGCGAGCTAAACCTTTCTATTTGAAAGGTTTAGCACAAGGGCCAGCCCTGAACTCAACTCCGTCAATTATTTATATTGTCACATGATGTCTTTAAAGTATCTCCCAGCAATTACGGTCAGTACGAATAACTAGAACGTATCAGATCAACTCCGCGCTGGCTCTACATATAACAATAGGAATGCGAACGTGTTTTCCTTCTATGCAGAAATTGTCTACTTGGCAACTAGTTAGTTAATTGTGAAAGAATGTTATAAAGTAATAGTGAAACTATTACAATATTTTGTCGGCTTACAATTGGTTGATTAAAGACGAGAGTGAGGCTTGTTAAGAATAGACGACGCGTGCGCAGTGCGTGGTGCGCGGAGAGTTCCGACTCAGTCAGCCCAGCGCAGATATGCAAGTGATATTAGATAAAGGCGGTTCGGGCGTGTGCAGCAGGCTCTGCAGATAGTATGCGGCGAGTTGGTTCGACTGGTTTCTAAACTCAATGTCGCTTGGAATGCAGCGGGCGGGCGGGGGGCGGCGGGCGCGGGAGGCGCGGGCGCATCGGACGGTGTTGTCGCAAGTGGCCGCCGCACTTGTCGGCGCGTTTGACTGCCGGAGATATTCGGCGCGGTAACGGGCCGCGGCCTTCCTGGAATTGGTTACCTGTCGCATTCCTCCGGCGGTCGTCGCAGTCGCACTGCACGCCCGCCGCCGCCGCCGCCGCCGCAGCCGCCCGCCCGCACGCTGCATACCGACCGGTGCAGCCTCTAATCGTATCTGCGTTTATGCACTACATTCGATCACTTTGTAAGATACTTTTTACAATGCCGTCTAAAACAAGGCACTCGTTGCTGCTCGTACTTTGTTCAACGTCGTGATGTACTTTTTCCTTCGCGATGTATGTATCTGTGTTATCCGACCGCATCTCACAAGTTTGTGGCCGCGTATGCTTAACTTATTAAGTGAAAATATGCCACTCTACTTTTTTGCAGCCAGCCTCGCATACAACTCTCATCCGTGTATGATTTTTGTTTTCAGTGCAACAACGGAAAATTAATGGTATCATTCGATTTTGGCACTGTGAATATAGATTAGTACGAAGGGCTTGAATTTGGGACAATCAATGTTTCAGTACAACAAGTATATTTATATGATATAGTTGCAATGGTTCACTCAATGGGGCAAAGTAAAGATTAATATAATGATCATTTGTATTGAATTAGTATTGTTACAAAATCAAATTAAGCTTTAATAGAAGAAAGCGAACTAAAGATTTCTTGAAATATATACGTCAATGATCAGAATAACCGCTTTGGTAACATTCGCACTTACTTAATATTATTTTCCGTAATTAAAGTTTCGTAATTATCCTCCTTTCCTAGTGTGTAATGCAGGAACTCCTAAATTCATTAGTTTAAGTAGAACACTTTCGGTATTGCGCTACCGTAAAACATACTTAATAACTTTATACGTTCATAAATACACATCGCGGATATCGAACAGTACCCTCAATGCATGAACTACTGGAGAAAATTCATGGATACAGCACGCATTAATGCACATTTTTCACTTTACGATTCATAAATTGATAACCTCGTTGGTGGGCTTTGCTGCGTTCACACAAGGAACAGTCTAATAGATTCCACGCACACCACCTTCAATGCACTTAGGGCGGCGGACGTGTGCTGATACATTACTGGCTGTATTTCGTGGATGTTGCGCCGAGCGGAACATTTCGCGCAATGTAAATGACATTCTTGAGGCATGTCCGTGATCCTCATAATGGCAGAAACATACCTACGGGGCGTATGTATACATGTGTGCCGATTGCGAGTGTTTTGTTAGTGTGTCGCGGTTGACGCATGTGTGCGTACAGCCGGCGCGTGTGCGTAAGGAGGCCGAACTTTCCGAGAAAAGTTTAGAGTAGTGAGTGAAGTCCAGGCAGCGCTGAAGACTTGGGTGTGCAGAAGGGGTAAGCCGTTGTAGTATAGAGGGGGAGAGGTGGTGGTGTTTGTATTGGGCGCGTGATTAATGAGTGTCAGTAGAATGCGCGAGTTGGCGAGGAGGCGTGCCTGCGTCGGTGCTCGGTAACGGCACCCTGGCGGCCCCAGCGCGCTCCGCGCAGCGCCTCGCTCCGACCGATCAGGGAAATTCAACACGCACCTACGAGTAGCTACACACACAATCTATTGTTTTAATTGAAACCGCCGCAACAATATACCTAAAGATATTTATTTTAATGAGTTGCCAATCTCATTTGTCGGGCTCGCGTTATACCTAATGAATCAGGAAATAAAAAACATGTGGCCGTCTCTCTCCTTTGTTCATGAAGCTATATAAGTTTTAAAGATTGCGTAGTTTTCGTAAATATGTTCTAAAAATTACTTTGATCAACCTTAAACCACAGATAGTTTGGTATTATTATAAGAATTTACTCATTTGTAGTGTAGAGCTCACTCGCTATTCGTTTATATTCTCGTGATATTAATTTATTTTATTTTATGTTCGTAATACTTATCTAAGTACATTTTATATAGCGGAAGGTTCCGTTCAATTTACCTAAGTTTAAAAACTCATATACAATGTGGGTTACATTGTAAAACATACAAAAGAGAAATCAATCGAAACATCACCGTTTAAATACGAGGAAACAGTTAATAATCATAATTTATTATTTTCTGATATGTGTATTATAATATTTTGTTACTTATATAATAGCCACTGACTAGTAAATTCGGTTTTCTTGCGCATAAACGCTAGGGGACGGAATTCAAAGACCTTTCTTATTTATCTCCAAATCGATATAAAGAATAATAGGTATTTATAACATAAGGAAATATTTTATTTACATATACGTGTATAGGTGGGGAGGGGCGGCAAGTACATAATCTCGATGACGACCAAGATTCAGATATACGTACATTGTTTTTATCGGGCGTATTTACTGATACCGTGCGCACATATGTGACTATCTGCCTGTACCCGCTCGATTGATAAACTGCTTACCTAATCTGATTATTTGGAAACACACACAATTGATTTCTAATAAATATTATAGATCTAATTCCTTACATATATTATTCCATATCATATGCTGTACACAAAAGTTTTAAACAATATAATTTAAAGTATTCGACTTCCAAATGATGTAACGAACAAGGGCTTTTATTAATGTTCTTTAGCACCGTTGCTTCATGTTTTAACCTTTTTAAGTAAGTCATTACACTTTAAAATTATCTGATTTGATAACAGTTATTAATAAATCATGATAATACCAACACAGTGCTAAATTTGATTAATTTTACAGCTTTTTATTACATATTAGGTAACTAAGCAAAATCGATATCTAAAAATATACTGGTAAATCATACAAACTGCTTGATATAAAAAAATTAATTAATGCATTTAACAAAACATTAATTGGAAATTCCGAGCCGGAAGAATTCATTAAAACCATAAAAATGGATACAGTGTTAAAATTAAACCACGGAATATCATCAAGATTACTGAAAAGTTAACTAGGCAATAGACCTGATGTCGTTTGACTAACCTTAACTTAAAAACTTTTTTTTTTTTTTCTTAAAAAATCACTAAAATGTTAAAAATATGTATTAGATGTGATAAGTTAAAAGTCGCGTTTAACACTAACGGTCTTGTTCATAGATGGTTTTTAAATTTATTTTAGTTACCGAATGTTTTGTCTTCTTCGCCCAAACTGAATTCAAAAGTCATTCGAAAGTGACAAAACTTTCGATAATTAAAATAGGTTGTAAAACTGTCTATGAATACGGCCGTAAGCGCCCATAGTAAAAATAACTGTAATTGTTTTTGTTTGTATGCTTGTCGGTGCGTGGTGCGTTCGAAGGGCTAATCTGGAGAAGGGTCGGCTTTTATTGTGCGCCGCGGAGTTCCCCTGTGAGTGCTCCCTAGTAATAGACATTAATTGGGAAGATATTATTAAAGCGGATGTAATACAACTGTGAATTTAAAATGTAATTACACGACCTTTAATATGAGTGTTTTCTTTATTACTTTAGATAAGATCTTTTGTGGGAGTGTTGTTGCAGTGCGAAACAAATAGTAACGACAAAAACTAGTGAGATTGCGCTTTGTAATTAATCATAACGCAACCACGGCGTTCATGGCAAGCGATGGATATCGCACTATTAATGATACTCACTTATCGGTGGATGCATTATCAAATGAATACCAAAGTCAATGTAAGGAAAAACTATTCCAATGTGGCTTATTTAATTAACCGCTAATGTTCGTCGTCAGTTGACGCAATCAAAATACCGTTTATTTAAATAATGTGAATATTCACTAATAACTCTACGATTTAGTTGAAACTGAGTGTTAAAGCGGATCCAGCCTCGGATCGGCGTAACTTCTGGTAGAACAATCAAGCCAACAGTAGACTCCGTCCTTAATTTTGATTTCTCTTACCCAAAAACCAAAAACATAAAAACAAGGATTTTATTAAACCGAAAGCTCAATTCGACTTTATTAACAAAGGTATTATTAGATAGAGCATTTTAAAATACTTTTGAAGAATTACACAAAAACATTTAAACATTTCTTTAAGATAACAATAATGGTATAAATAGGAAAAGTAAAGTTTATCTTGTGGAGCATGTTTAAATGTATTAAAGAGGAGTGAGGGCAGCGCTGGCCACCAATTGACTTATTGGTCATTGCACAGTAGGGAGTGATTGGCGCTGCGAGCATGAGTGAAGATGTTCGCTCGAGTGCCGCGGGCCTGTGACGCATCCCGCAGGGTTCGCTGCTTGCGACATGACACCCGCAACTCCCTTCCACGTGCAACACATAAGTACTCACCCGCCGGTGTCATTTTCCTGTACTTACACAGTCACAATGAATTTATGTTTTTCCTTTGTCACAAAACTTTAGATTTCCTTATCGGTGTTTACTGACTCTTCGTTGCTACCGGAATGTAGACTTTAACTGTACAGCAATAACGCGTGAAAAGCCGCAGGAGCGAACAAATATCTGGCGCTCGGTGGCTCGAAGTTGTTATCGTCGCATGCGGCACACGTGTGCCTAACTCTATTTCCGCCCTTCGCTTCCCTCGGGCACACCAAGGACAGTAATAAAAGTCTTACTTAATTACTAGCTTCACAATTAACGAAGAGTATTTGCTTAAAGATAACGGCCTCAATTTGAACTCTATGCACGCCGCGCCGCCTTCCCGCTTCCAGCGATTTTAATAAATTGCCATATGAATTTGACGCTCCCATGAATGTATTACGATATTATATCGCGCTTTACTTAATTATATTTGCACTATTACAAAAACAATACAAAGAATGATTGAGGAGAGGACGCTCAGCGGTGTGTTAGTGATCGATATACTGAGCGACGTGAGATTGAGCGGCAGCCGGACGAGCGTGGTAGGTCGCCGCGAGTACGCGTACAGTTGGCGGTTAAAAGCTGAGCCAGCGGCACCTGCGGATAATAAATAAAAACAATTGCGACGGTTCGTGTGGACTCTAGGCCCGTTCCGGGGTCGATGCCCTCGCCACCCCTTTCTTCAACCCACTTTATGATAATTTTATCCACAGCTTACATAGCTTCGCTAACTTTAACGTTCTTAATAACACGTTTTTTGGTTTCTCTGCCGTAATTAAGGAGGGTAAATATTATCAAAATTTAAAACACATTACCGTGACGTTATGCGCTGTTTAAAAACCCATTGTCTTGTACTCACACCGCCGATATTTTATGGAGCAACTTTATATTCACAAAAAAAGTATGTAGCTTTGTCAATTATGTAAAACGTTGTTTAATTATATTTTAGTACAAAGTTTTTGCATATCATTGACTTTATCAAAACTTTAACAAATAATTTATAATATCTGACATTAATAATTTATTTAGATACCCAAGCAAAAGCCAACAACACAAAAATTGTAAAACAATTCGAAAGTCTATATGTACAAACATATTTGTAGGTACAAAAAAATAAACTAAGTTATTTGGCAATAATAATAACTTAATTAGTGTAAGTTAGGGGGCTCTTAGATCTATAATGCTGCCAATGAATATCAATGATGCTTGTTTGTAATTTCCCTGTACTTTAAATCTAACATACGTAAAGCATTATAAATTCCAAAAAAATATTTATAATAAATACGATGAAACACAGGCAAAATGATAATAAACTACATTTCAAAACTAAGTTTACTGCATTTGCCATTTCTGTCTGATAATTAGCCAAATTCCATTACGAACGGGTATTTAATATCTTCAGCATTCGAATGTTAAAGTTTAGTGGACACTGATTCATTTTGTGTTTATATAAAAGTAATAATGATAAACATTATAAACAAATAACAGTCACACACATAGTTTAGTCCCTACAATGTATCGTGGGCATTAGAATTTACGAGATTTTTTGGGACCGCAAAACTAAGCTCGATACAAATTTACGGTCATACAATTCGGAGCGGAGATCGAACCCGCGGCCTCTAGTTCCACTGCTGGTTTCCTACCCAACGGCCCCAGAGTCTCTCAATCCGTCAAACCAACAGAAGGAACTAAATATGAAATGCGATTAGCAGTTCTTACGCCACACCTACTGTATCAAGTTTTTATTATTTGAGTGAAGTTTTCGATATCAATCCTTTTGCCTAACGCCACTCCGTTGATTGGAATCAATTAGACGGTAGCTAAAACAGTATTGGAGACATCCATGCCGCGCTGTATCCACCACTACTACATTGCTGGTCTCCAACTCATGAAGGCAAATTAAAGCAAATTCTTGTTACCGAACGCGGCTTCTCAATCCTTGTCATTCCTGTTGTGAAAAATTGTCCTATGAATTAAACACAAGTACCCCTTGTCATGAATATAGTTTCTATCTATAAGCGATATTCATCTATAAATCGTAAAAATACATGAGCGCCACTGCATTCATTCACAAAATAAGACGCTTTTAAGCTTTGTTTAACTAAATTAAACGTCTCAACATTATTTTAAACCAAACAATAAACAATAATATTAGATCGGATGTACGTATTTTTAAGAAACCTTTCGTATGCTACTTTTCATCTGATACTAAATTCTCATGTGAACTGCATAGACTCCTACATTAGCTTTTACGGTAAATATAAAATTTTTCTTTCCAACAGATTCTAAATTGAAATTATTATTTTGAATTAAGAACGATATATTTCTAAATTTGAAGTTAAATGAACTAAATGGGGTATAACAATCATATGGTGTAAATATTAGAGATGTTTCGGCATGCAAGTGAGCGTCGATATCGGTGTAGGAGTGCAGGCGCGCGGCGCGTGAGGCGGTGTGTGGCGTCTGCAGCCGCTACCTCTGGGATTAGTTCCCGGAATTCCCGGAATTCGTGCGCCGACACTAACCTAACGGCAACATTACTGATAACATTCTTTGCTGTAATTAAAACGCCCCTATAAATAAAGCTTTAACGCGCGTACACATTTCATTTTTATTTCTATGTTTTTTCTATATAATATTAAGTGATTTAATCTATTATGCATGAGTAGATGTGCATATTGAAATAAAATAATTGTTTATTAAAAGCAGTTCAGTTCTTTGAATAATTTTGTAATAAAAAACAATAAAATATCTCTTTTCTAATATAATAACTTGATACCATCTAGACAGTAATTAGGTACCTTTAGGTATCCAGGTTGAATTTAAACGCTATTAATTAATACACCAATTTGGTGGTTTATATTTTGATTATCACTATTGACTGTACGCTAGCCTATTATAAATATAAAATGTTTGGCAACCACGGGAACAATATTGGATAAAAATTCCAAAGTGACGTCGCGGGCGGTGCGTGTGCGCTTGCTCTGAGGACATTCGCAGCGCGAATTTTCTCCCAAAGATGCGCTTATTTATATTCACATTTTTTATCACACAATATAAATTAGAATTTAAGTATATCCGTAAATACCTAAACATGTATCAAAATAATATGCAAATTAGCTTATCCGCGGTCTGTCCTCGCTATCGTGTATTTTTTTTTATTTTTCGCTTTTCCACTATTAAATATATTTTCCCGGTGTAGAATGAATCGAAATATTTTTTTTAATAATCTAATGTTACTTTCCCGAAATTTAATCGAGACAAAACCGCAGGTTTAACGTTAAAGTAGCAGCGGAGTCGGAAAATTTTGCACAATTTTCCTAAAAAAACTAGCGCGTGTATTTAAATTTTTGCTACATAATATTGACATGTGGGCTTGCGCCTATGCATAGAAGTCAAAAGCTCCAGGTTGGGGACAGTTTTTTGGACATAAGTATGTGAGTGCGAGGGCGCAGCGTGGCCGCCGCCCCGCGCCCGCGCCTCCGCCGCCTGGGCGGGCCCGCGCACCTTCCTATTTATTACTAAAATAATTCACTCACCACATATTTTTTCGCATAAAATGCTTTCTAATACTATTCCCCAATATAATAATTTATAAAAATCATACTTTTATTTTTGCCGTCGAATGTAGACCCTTTCGAAGAAACGAACATTTCAAAGCCTTCTAAGAAGGTCGGCATATTTTTATTTTCTTTCTATTTATTCGCATTAATAAGCGCCGTTCCAATACTTTCTATTTGGGAAAAATAAATTGTGAAATATATCCAGGAATATATTAGAAAATTCGCGAAATTGGAAGAGGCACTACATAGAGTGCGAATACTTAGTAATTTTTTTCTAAGTTTTCCGAGGGTGAATACGGGTTAAGGGTGTTTGCGTCGCGGGCGGGTGGTGTGCGCGGGGGCGCCCACACCCTAAACGTGCACAAAATGAGCACGTTTTTCGTAAGAAAACAGTGTTTTTGGCATGGCTACGGCGGCGTGGTGTGTGTGCGCGGCGCGCGGCGATTGGCCGGAGCGCGGCTGTGTGCGTGCGCGCGCCCCCGCTCGGCCTCTCACCATACCTACCGCGCGCCGCGCCGAGCCGCCGCCGCGCACACACACGCGCACACACTCGCGCGCCCGTGCACGCCGCTACACACACACGCACTCAAGTATACCACACATACCAACTACACATTTTTGTCCTTTAATTCATAATTATAATGATTAAACTAATTTTCGGCCGCCATTTATATTATTCCGTTTTACCAAAATATAAAAATTAATATTTTCACATTTCATTAAGGGTGTCAAAATTATCGAAAGTAAGTCCGATAAAAATACAAATAATAATAAAAATGCATTGCAATTCATGTATCTGATGTATTTTAATTGATTCTACCAAACAACGTGACGTCAGTCAGACAACCAAAACTTTGAATGGTTAAGTTTCGGTTGCCTGATTAGGGTTGCCTGGTTAGGGTTTAAAACTTTAAAACTAATCTGTAAACAGCAATAGTTCCGTAATTAATATGTACTCAAAAATAATTTAAAAAGATTTCTTAGAATTATTGCTGTTTCAATTAAAGAATTTAATGTTGGTTCCTTGCAAATATAACACATAAAAAATTCGTAATACTAAAAATAGTTTTTTATTGAAAATAAATTTCATGTATTGCTGGCTAGTAGCTGGTTTTTGGTTGCTACTATTAATTTTCAAATTGGGGCAATCATATAATTATATAGGAATATATCCATACCTACTGCTCGAAAACTAATTCCTTAGTGTAAGTAGGTGCATAAAGAAACACAACTGTCTGCCTCTCAAAACCGTAGTCTTGATGATTGTATACAAGAAACAAATGAGTTCGCTTCAGGTAATTTTAGGGTTTCCCAGATAAAATAGAATTTGATGTGCCGTTTTCCATTGCATCGACAAATAATTAAAATATATATTTTTAAAATTTTCTACAATATTAGAGGGTTCCATTTATTTTGATTATGAATATGAGTACTTAGAATACAATTAACAAAAGCTAAAAGATAGGTAAATAACGTCATTCAAATTAAAGAAAATTGACAAAAGTAATTTCGTTGTGATTACTTTATCGGCTCATGTCATTCATGAAACAAAAAAATCATATAATTCCACCATAATACACGATTATGGTTGCTATCCGGTATATCGTATCCTCAACTGCAGTCTCTAGCATTGACACTCGCCGAACGAAACACATCAACAATGCTGCTTTACATCAGTTTCCTGTCAAACAATGGTACCAACGCATAGCCAAGCCAATTTGTGCAATTTATTAATTAGTTTTGAAGGGCTACAGTAGCTCGACCACTTCCAACAAATTGTTTCATTGCCCAAGGTGTGAGGCCACCGAAACCGCAGTACATACTCGTATATCGAGCACATCCTTATCAAACTTGTTTGCAAACGTATGAACTTAGTTCAAACAATAATTCATCTGGAATTTAATTCACAATTGACAAAAGCGTGTACCTGTTGTGCCATGCAATTAAACAAATAAATAAATAAATACACTTAAAAATCACATACATAGTCCTAAGATAACCCACATTAAGATCTAGTCTTGTGTCGTGGGTATCCGGAACTACGAGAGACTTATCGGTCTCACAAACACCCAGACCCTTAATACTTGTGGATCACACAAATATTTGTTTTGGTGCGGAATCGAACCCGCAGCCTCACGTTTCACAGCCGGCGTCTAACCAACCGCGCCACAAAAACTGTATCAATAGTTATTTAAAATATAAACGTTCTAAAAGAACATAGAATCTCGTGAGCACAATAACATAAACGTGTTCAAAGTGGTACATTTCTATAAGTGCCGGAGCACAACTCCACGGCTGATGTCCTGGGCTGGATTAGCAGTTCTAGTGCACTTATTGTGAGTTTTAGTTACAGAAATCTCATATAACTTGCGGGAGAGGAGAGTGTGTACCTAGTATGGCAATAGGCTCGTCTGTTGATACTCCAGGCTTGCTACAATCTCTGAACAAGACTTTGTGAATCAGAGTTACGGCTAGGAAACGCCTGCAAGTAGCGACTTAGGATTTAAAACTTCGTATGTCTTTTAACATTTCAGTCACTAACAGAGAGAGAGTTAATCCACCAGACGGTACCTACGTCCTACATTAATGCAATCCAGATACAAAATTGACTGGCGAACAGACAATTATTCTCCACCATTCCAAATATTTGCTGCTTTATTTGTTGACTCTATCGGGAACACAAGCACGCCAAGATAATAAGATTTTCTATCCTTATCTGTCAAATTCGCAATGATAGTACGATAATAATTTGCATTGATTTGTTCACTTATCTGGATACTGCGTGAATGTAGAATCCTATCTAAATACTTCTAATTTCTTGCTGAAATGCCTGTGTATTTCTTCAATTCATAGATACGAAATAAATTTTAAATGAAATAATATTTCACTACCTATATGACTTACTTTGGCAATGTGTTGTAATGAAAAGCTCTACTTTTGAACCAAAATTTAACAGTATAGATGCATAGGACAACAAATATGCCCTTATATTCATTTGAACTAACGATTATGAAACAATTTCATAGATCCGTAAACACTTTTGTGTATTTTGTAAACTATCTTGAATATATTGATGGCATATTTTCTGGCAAGATATAAGGCACAGTAAACGTGCAGTTCAGTTTTATGTTGAACAATATTTCACGGTTTCTAATATGACTTATGTCAAATATACCTACGCGCTGTATAACAATATGTACCCCATTTCTAATTAAGATATAGGAATCACATCGCGGTTTAAAGTTTCTTGAGCAAAGTCTTAGAAATTAAAAGGAAACTGCGCCCTAGAGTTGGTTGTTAGGAAAAATCCCAAAGGGAAATATTAATTTGCACAAGCCCAATATCGTCCCCGTATTAGCGCCATTTCGAGTCTGCCACGTGTTGTTATCTGTAAATCTTCTTTGTTGATTGTGCGCATTCAAAATGCTACTAGATGCGAATCTTCCAAAATACTAGGACACGTCCGTATCTTTCATTCACCAAATTCAGTCGCATGGATATCCAAAATTAATTTCTAAATAGGTTAAAAGTTATCACAAAAACATGCAGTTGCAATATATTTAAGAAGTCGTATACTTGGATTACATATGTTTAAATAAGTTCACTTAAACTGTGAAGTAAAAAATCTTAAGGAACTAACATGATTTGTAACATTTTCATAAAATGTTTAAAGTTAAACGTATTACGTGAACCTACACACTGCTATGGACCAGCCTCTAGGCTTGTAAATTGATGATAGCCTAAATTTCTCTACAAAATTAAAGCCCAAACATCAGGCAACTGAGGATCTCTACAAGTCTACATAGAGAAAATGTATATCAAGAGACTTATGAAACGGATACACACGGAGAGTATGCATGAAAACGTCATCCTAAAAGAAGGATACGCCAAGAGAACCGTGATCCGACGAACCTTCATGACGAGATTGATGAACTTAAATGCAGCGAAATTGGTACAAAGCACACTACAGGGGCGTGCGGTGTGCCCTCAACGATACTAACTTCAGTATGGGTGTTGGAGCGCATGGCATCCTGTCAGTAGTAGACGCCTTTAAATAGGCGCCACAACCAAGTAGTAAGCAGGGAGTACCCACACTCCTCCAACTCGGAGGATTAATCACGGAGGATTCTGGATGAAGTGGCTGCGGCATTAGAAGCAGCTCTTGACAGCTTTTCTCTCATCCAAAACATAACAGTCTCTGGCTAACCCTGTAACACAAGCATGACGTCAAATATATTCATTGATTGGCTTCTTATATATAGATATTTAGAATGGATTAACGTTCCATTTACATGTGTTCTGTAATTACTTTTGCAAGAAATTCTTACAAATCGCTATGGTATGCAGGCTTCCCCACGATGTTTTCCTTCACCGTTATAATGCGTGATGATTGACTATAAATATACACATGAATCCGAAAAGACAGAGATGTGCCCTGGGATTTGAACCCGCGACCACCGTGAACATGTTCCACGTCTGGTCCGTTTACCAACAAGCCACCGTGCAGTTTTAATGAGGATTGGCTTGACATTAAAAACAAAAGAACATGTTATAGATCGTCTACCATTTTCTATGCCCGAAAGCGCTGTAGTGCAATGTTATAAGAATAGTTTGTCTCTCTTCACATTTTATAGCATTGGACACCTAATTATTAGGTTACGAGTATAAATACTGCCTCGGTGGCGTAGTTGTTTTATAGTACGGTTACAAAGCTGAGGTCTCGGGTTCGAGTCCCGGGTCGGACAAAGTGATATTGGATTTTTCTATTCATTATCAGGCTGGAGTCAGGAATTTGTGCCCGATATGGCGATAGGCTCGCCCCCTATCACATCGTGGGTTGGAACATACAAGGCGAAAAGTGGGTGTCCTGGTGGCGATTCTGCCTACCCCTTCGGGAATAAAGGCGTGAGTTTGTGTGTGTCTGTATGTATGTATTTATATAAATAATAAATAAAATTATCATTTTATTTATTTGTAAAGGCATGTGTCAAACAATGCGATAAATAGATAATGTTTACATTTATTTTGTATTTCCTAAGTTTACCACATGCCCATTTATAGTAAGTGCGCTGTAGCCGAACGCAGCGCCCTAGGAAGACCAAAAATAATTGCTTAACCTTTATTCGCCATTAATAGCAATCTATTTATTCATCGTGACTTCGATCGCATGGAATAGGAAATAAGTGAAGAGATGTTTTTTTTTAATTCAAAGAAATCTGGTCCTTTGTTAAGGAACTGCGAGGTGGAGCAACTGCTTTACCTGGTGAAATGTACCCAGATGACAATTGTGCTCAAACAGGACAAGACATTTATAATCTATTCGCTACACATTTTTCCTCCGTATTTTTACCTATGGACAATTCTAAGATTCTATATAGGTATTGGGGATAAGCTACCACAGTTTTCTCTAGAAAATATTAAAGGTGACATTGCTAAGACACTGATATCAATCGGTATTGGTAAAGGTCCTAGACCTGATGGCAATCCCTCGATGCCAGACGCGAAATTGTAGATATTAAAACTTCATTTAAGCTTCTATACGGTAAAATGATTTCTCCTGAACCATTAAGTCAATTAAATATCACAGTTCTTCGCGTTGACCAAGGTAACCTAAAAAACATACATTTTCGTTATCCGGTTGTAGAACAAAGCGTCAAAATGTTAGCTTGAATCGCATTGTTAGGACTTCTGACAAGCTTAACCGCAGTGGCATCGTTGATATTTTCCATGTGGACAGTATTCTTAAGTTGTGACGTCTGTGTAAACCATGTTTCACAATTAATGGTTTCAGAATTTTTTGTGTTAATTTTAAGGCTCGCTTAGATCTCAATGCACTCTGTTCAAAATTTTAATTTTAACTTTGTTACGTTGTCCATGATGCTTCCTTAGTTGTATATGAATTTACGAATTTCCATAACGAACGAGGTAGAGCCCGGAGTCTCACCACAAATTACCAATTTAAGACGATAGACGAATTAATGTCGTTAGAGTTGCCGGTAAACGAAATTCAAATACGTACTTTAAAAATCCAAAAAGTTTGGAGACAGAAACAAGGTTACATGTAAGAAAAATGACATGTAAATCCTATATTGAGGGATGCATTTCTTCTGGTTCATTACAAATTAATTGGATATGTACCGTTTTAGCCGGGATGGCAAACATATCCAGCTGTAGGTAACTAGGGTTTTTTTTGTTAGTATTATTTTTCTAGACCAAAAATGTTATAAATAATACACAAATTATTAATAGCTTGTTTGAAATATCATAAAAAATAGGTATACACTCATTATGATTTCACACAATTAGAATCTAGTATGTCTAAGCTAGTATGCATAACTTGTTATTTTAATACATTTCTTCCAAAAAATGCTTCTCAATTTTAAACTTTATTCCATGCGGTTAAGGTTTAAAGATATTGTAATAAAATTTTATCAAGAGGTGCAAATATTTTGGCAACCGCCGACAGGTTTTTATTTTCCTAAGTGTTATAAATTCATTTCAATTCGAAACCATTATAAGTATATAAATCGAGAGCCCGATTAGGTATTTCAATACAGCCTATACGCCCAGTTCCTCAAATTCAATGTCACTGATATAATTTGCTTACAGTTCTCGTCATGTTATTAAAAAAAGTTTAACAAACTCGGCGCCCTGGCGAGCGGCGAATACATTATTATAACCGGATTACAGGTGGTAACACCAATATTTTGCAAATGAAAACGTGTCGCTCGCGGCGCGAGACGAGCGCGTGGGTTTTCCTTTGATTTTCTCAAAGAATACGTCACGCACGACACCTGCGCACACAGCGCCGGCGACCGCTTGCGCAGCTGTCACTACGTCATCGCGTAATTCAATTATTGTAATCGATTAATTGCAAACTGTCTGCCTGGCGCCCCGCTTCCAACGTTTGTGGAGCACGGATCGGGGGCCCAGCGGCGTCGACAAACGCAAGCGGCACGAGTGCCCCATGACCGCCGCCAGCGCGCCGCCGCCGCGCCGCGCCGTACCCAAATCTAGAACATGGCGGTCCTTGAACAGAAAACACATTCGCAAACACTTTCGGCCGCATCGTCTGTGTGTACACTCCTCTAACGCCCAAGGCTCTTGATACATATAAGGTATAATATGATGTCTACGCTGACGTAAACTTGAGTATCCTCAGTCCGAGCTGTAGGGGAGACCAGGGACGAACGTAACGATTTTCAATTTTCTTGTAATATCTCAGAAACCTTATTAGATCACAATATTTATTTACTACACATAGTATATTGATCTTGTAGCTATCTATTAACACCAACTTGTATGCAACTGCTGTCACAGATTTTGAAAAAAAAAATCCATATGAAAACAGTGGAATTTGTTACAATCATCCTACCCCTAGGGTTAATTGTATTAGTGTAAAGGGATGATTATAACATTTTAAATAAAAACTAAAATTGCTTTCGTTTATCTATATATTTATTTTCAATCAGTGGTTTCGCTTTTACTATACCCAAATTACCATAATAAAAATTCAATAACCACAAGAAATAAACGCAGATATGTTTTTTTTTTTCACAAAATCTGATAGTTATCTTTGTTAACACCATTATATTATTTGCGGGGTATTATTGCAGCATCGACTCGCTACAGCCCAAACCTGATGACACATTAGGCATGTACGCAACTTATGTATATTGGGGGTTCGAAATGACTTATGTCCTTTGTATAGCTTATCAGTGTAAATAACATATTTTTTTACTAATTCATTTGTTACTTTCATCATCATTACTTTCATCCCTGGTCTCCTCTATAGCCTAACATTTACTATCATGCCTAGGCCCTCTTACTAATTATTTTTTAATATTCTCATAGCGGTTATGCGATGCTTAGATACTTCGTCCAGGTCATGGTAAAATACATTCTTGCAAGTTCAGGATTACCATAACAAGTGTTTGTTGTACATATATGGAAATAGACCAGAAATAAAACTAGACCCAAAAGCATACTGTCAGCGTTTAAACGTAAATCATGTATGCAGTAGCAATAACTTGCGATCAGCTCGAAATGTACAAAGTATTCACTAATTATGCGCACCCAAAATAGGTCGCCGATAAGTATGATGCGTGCCGACTCGGATACAGGCGGCGTAGCTCGTCGCGCGTGTGGCCATTGTTTACGTCGCTTGCTCGCTGCTCGCTGACGAACACGATGCGACGCCACACGCCACAGAGCCATGCCACGCCACACCACGCCGCGCCCCACGCTGACCCCTCCCAAGGGAACCAAACTTTATAATCATATCAAGAAATAACTGTTACGGAAGCGATTATCTACACTTAATAACAAACTGTTGAGTAATCGCGTGCTAAATAATTGACACGATAAAGATGTCAACTTGCAGATATATCTGGATTTAAACCATTTATGATTCACTGTTTTATTTAACATTGCTCACTTCTATGTCGATTTTCATATAAATAAATAATGTATTGTTTTTTTGTTAACATTGAAACCAATATTCGGGTATCCTTTTAAAAACAGCTTAGATCACAAGAATGAATTGTTTTTATTTTGCGACAACAAATGTCTAGGCTCTACTAAAATCAAAATACGAGACCAGTGAAATAAATTCCTTCGCTACACTCAATTAAGTAGTTCAAAACAAGCATTTGAAGCGCATACGCGTATGTAGAGCAGCATAAATACCTATCGATATAAAATGATTTTCATTAGGACCGCCGCCTTACATCCGGTTGGAATTTCGTGAGTCGTATAGATAGAAGTCACCGCCCGCCCTTATCACTATTTATTTAGAGTGTAACAACTCGAATAGATAACACTTAAAAATATTGGATTGAACAGAGATTTCAGTGCCCGTATCTATAGGTAGCGACGATGATAATGTTTATGCCATTTACCGGATAGTGTTAGCTAACTAACATTCTACTTCTAAACATAGGTACATAAGGCGAATATCGTATTTTCTTTCTTTATATCGCCTCTTTTTCTAAACATGCAATATTAACATGAGTAGGTACCTCGCACATTGTCACAGGGAAATTCACAGCAAAATTAGAATAAGGTTACATGCTTAAATAATAAGTACTTACTTATTATAAGTTTCCATGAACAACCTTTATTGTTTAAACATATATAAACATGATTAAGTTTACCTAATTTGTACAAAACTTCACGTTTTATGAGAATTCCCTTCTAGGTATACCTTGCTTGTACTAGTGCAAACAGGAAACACCACTAAGAACTATAAACTTTTATGTAACAATCTATATCTTTTAATGCAACTAAATACTCAAATCACTTTTGTTACAGGTACTGGCTCGACAGTGACCATCCTGCAATGGTAAGTGGAGTTCAATCTGAGTAAAGCATTCGCAGATAGATTGTCTTTCGCCACTCGAAACAATTTTCAAACTCAAAAACAATTGAACACAAGTAGAACTTGAATCGCGACACATTTACATGGGTGCCTATGCCGGTTAACGGGAAGCCTCCACTGTTTACCGTGGTCGCCATCTGAAAGGTCAGAAACACCTACAGCTTATGGATTTATGATAAAGCTGTAACTTCACTGCGGTTTTCTTTTAGACAATACAATAATAAAGACCATTTGCCATCACACATAATCCCTCCTTCCTATAATCTTGGGTCCTTCCGCCATAGCGTGAAGAGGCATCTCAATGGGCCGGCACGATTGTATCGAATGGTATGAGACTACCGTCTGATACCATATAAAACTCTGTCTGGACGGCATTAGCACTTACCATCAGGTGCAATCCAGTCATTGTGCCGTGCCAGAATATAAAAACACCAATAGCACCGCCCGGTGTAGGCGACTCAGTCGGACGATATGAGTTACAGCAATGCCCTATCATTTCTTAAACTCGGTTTATTCGTAATTGCTGTAGGTACTAGTTGCCAAACAACTGAATTTCGGAAGACTGTGTAAAAAAAATTTGATAAATAGTATCAGCACGGGCTGATCTACCTGCAGGAAATCATAACAATGCCGTTTACACGGATTTTGCTAAAAGACTTTGCTTATGTATTTCCCCGTCCACCTGCCTGACGTTGATCTTTCTGGGAAATATTCAAATCCGAAAATCATTGTCTGATATCGAGCGCGATAGTAGAAGATAGTAAGATAGTAGCAATCAGCGCGATGTTTTGCTGTCGATTCTAAATATTGAATCCAGAAACACGAAATTCTCAACCTATGGTGCTCCCAAAGAGACATTGAGTTACTAAAAAAGTCATTATAATTAATACCCAAGCAGTAAAGTTTATGTCAGTTGATAAAATGATACCGATATTACTAGGACTCCCTGGGCTGCCTGTGGCTGAATATATAGAATGTATAAAATATTACTGTTAGGAAATAAGATCATTTGTTGCTTTAATTGATGTCTGAAATGCTAAATTACAGTGACCGTTGTTCATGGTTACATTATGTCCACAAGACAGGTTCGTCTAACGTATCTGGTAGATAGATCCGCCCAACATCATAGTGCAACATTCATATTAAAGTCATTGATTTTCTTTTTAGTTGTAAGCTTTAAAACATGGATCATACATGTGCTAAGTGTGTTTAAAATAAATGTATTATTGCCAAATACTAAAGGTCTTATTCATAGATAGTTTTAAAACCTATTTTAGTTATCGAATGTTTTGTCTTCTTCGCTCAAACTCAATTCTAAAGTCGTTCGACAGGGACAAAACATTTATTTGATAACTAAAATAGGTTTTAAAACTGTTTATAAATAAAGCCGTAAATATTCGTAATGAGGAAGTGCCACCCTGATTTATCAGCTAAGACATCACTGTCCATGATCTATTTGTGTAATTATTTCACTTCAAACAATTGAGGAAGAGCACCCACAAATATTAGAAACGACAGCCACATCTGATAACAGAGGTTACGAATTGACTTCTAATAACATAAATTGATTTTTTATCTTGAAATATGTGACGAAATGTTATGAGCCCGTTACTCAACTATGTGCGTTATCTGTTAAATTAACGTCAAATATATCGTGATGTGCCCTTGTTACAAAGCAATCGCGTCGATCCACATTGACGTGTGCGATCCGATTGTACAAAATGATGTTCGCATTAGAAGATTACACTATTGTCTAATCTGTACCATTTTGATCTTATTAGATATACATAGTTATTACTAAAATGAGACGTAAAATCCTTGCAAATCTGCTTTTAATACCAAAACTTGTGGATCTAGAAGCATAAAATGATGCATAGGTGTTCCTATTAATATAGAGCTGAGTATTAAAGATAATAACGTTAATTAATATACTAAATGGGAAATAAAGTAAATAGATTCAGCACATTCTAAATCAGATTAATCGGTATTAGTTCCTACACAGGCTTCTAAAATGTGCTGTAATGTAGAAGTCCATAATCGCTTATAATTTAGCACAGGGCCCTGCATACACACAATCTTCCTCCACTTGGCCCTGCCCAATGTCCGTCTCTCGTTGCATATTAGTTGTATTGCATATTCACACCACACAAGCGATGAGATGGCAGAATTATAAAACCACCCCATCCACTATAAAGGGATCTCCAACATAAAAAACGAGCTATAGATTATGCCATCATCACATACCTATCCTTATCATCGATCATAACCTTCGAATCCAAAACACTCCAGCGCCATTTTATCATTAATTTAAGTATTAAAAACTAAACATCATTGCGAATAACATGGGGGTACATTACCATATTTAATATCTATATGACATTATGTATTTACAGTCGTGACTACAACATGAATGCAATTTCTTTCGCTATGTCATGTCGCAGAAATTCAATGTGAAATAACAGTTTGCTGTCATGTTGTGCATGACCAGTGAGTATGTTATTGCTTCCATTCCAGTCTTAAACCCCGACCTTTGATGACGAACGATTCCTAAGAAGCCGACAATGCAACTACGGTATTAAATATTATGGGTATTTCGACGAGTGTCATTAAATGCCATTCACTATGTCGCTGCGCTCTCTCTTTTTCGTCCTAGTACAAAATCGAGTATTATTTAACTAGAAGAATGATCTTATGTACTTATTTCAAACAGGAGATGTGATGCTTGAATGGCTTACCACGATTCCATATTATTAGTCACTACACGTGCTCTACATTCTCTTATGGAGTGCTTACACTTACAGACCAATATTATTTGGTTTATATGTTGCATCAATATCAACAGCATAGGGCGCATCATGCGTGAAATTTATAATCTTAAATGAGAATCGAATAACAGATTTTTTTGTTTGAATAATGTATTTATTATTGTAAGTCGGGGAGTGCGGAACGAGAACAAGCGGATAATGTCTTCATTATAAATAATAAATTAGTATGAATTCACTAAGTCGGTAAGTCGGCACACTTACTCGTTGGGGGTAAGTCGGTGATGTAGGGAGACGTGAGGAAGGTGCGGGGGGCGCGGGGGGCCGCGGTGTGGGCCGAGGGGAACGGACGCCATCGCCACACATCAAAGCACTATCGACTTCCGGCGCAAACGCGGGTTATCGGGCGACCTCCGAAATTCCCGGCAATTAGCTTGCGCTGCCTGCGAGCGACCCTTTCCTCCCACTCCTGGCACTCACTTCCGCCCGATCGCCTGTCGACACCTTTGCCCGCCCTTATCATTCACTGCATTTATCATATTGTATCACTTTTAATAACTGCTTCTATAAAAAATGTTGTAAGACTCACTCATAGTATTGTTTTGTTTTGGGATAAAAGTCTGCCGTTTAAGTAAGTATAAAGCAAAAGTTCGTGTCTATGTATGGATTTAAATTAAGACCACAATTGAAAGTAATATTCAAAATATAATAGTATTTTATTTAAATAATATTTTAAGACATGTATTTTGATGATCATGAAGTAGCAGAATTTAAGAGTAATACAATCTTTGGCAAATATAATCGGAAATATATACATTTCGATGTAAGTCTTGCGGAATAAGAAAGGGTTTCACGGACTTGTTGTCCTTCGACCCGTAAGATTTTCCCTCGTGGTGGTGGATTACAATGCGGATACTTACAAACTAAGGTCTACAATAAAAGACGTATAGACGGAGCATCGCGGGCGGTGGTACGACAGTGCACGGCGCGGCGTCATGGCGGGTACCTACTGCCCGTAACGTAACGTGTAGTAGTGAACACGATGTGCGCAGGAGCGGTAGGTACTTACGGCCGAGCACTAAATAAATACGAACAACATGAATGAACGTTTGCTCGGCGGATCGAGTCGAGCGCGCACTTCCGGCGACTTGTAATAAGGACTCTGCGCGATACCGACCGATACAATTTCGAAACGGGAGAGTCTAAGGAGGTCACCGGATAAGATTACGGTTAACTGTGTAAACAAACCGTTTACATTGATAACTCGTTAGCATTTCTGCGATGGCGCCTATGACGTCCGATGGATTTTGTGTTTCGCTTTGTCGATAAGCGACGTAACATTGCACGCGTGTTTCAAATGTTCAATGGACTTTATTTCGACACGTCGGCACTTTGCCGTGCATTATTGATAACACACAATAAACATAGTGTTTCTTGATACAAGATTTTCAAGTGTATACACACCCCACATTGATATTTTTAGTTTTTCCCAATTGCACCAGCATACCTAATAAATGTAACCCCACTGAAATACTTAGCGGTTATAATTATCGCGAAACATATAGAAGCAATGGTAAACTTGTATGCCATATACTACATTTACAAACGATACTACGCAGTGGCATCGGCAGATCAAAACAAAGAATCTATAAAGCAACACGCGCAATGATTACTATAAACAATAGCCAAATGATTTTGTACTTTATATCAATGGTGGAAGGTGTGTATTACAATGCAGCAAACATATGCACCGTGAAGTATGCCACAGATTGTGTGCAAAGCGGTGACATCCAAGCCGTAATCCATTTGGTTTTATCAATTGCGTAGTTAATGTAGTATATTGTGCGCAAACAGTGAAGCTGTTGTTTTGGAACAGATCTCGCCGTGGTCCGTGCATGACACATATCATTCATTCACAGCCGTCGATGATAGCCGAGTTCTGGAATAACGGCCGCGCGCGACAGTTACAATGAAACGTTTGTCACATGACTCACCGCGGAACTATGTCGAAAACTATTCGGATCCTGTAAATCGAGGCGGAAATTATTACTATATTAGTACGTGGCCACATGTGTCATCACTTCATACATCAATGAATCAATGCAGCAAATCACTTATCTCGAATGACTGATGACTAATGCAAAAGGTCATTTCCATAGATATAATTACACATTCCAGAGCCGGTTGCTCATGAGGACCCTAAATGATGTGGGCGTGCTCCAATTTGTTACTCACAAAGCAATATGTCACGGAGCTGGAATGACCCGCCAGATACAATACCTGTTCTCCAACATTAAACGTCTGCCATTGTTTATACCCTGTCAAGTTCGTTTAGTTATCGTCGCCAAAGAGTAGAGTCGAGGATCAAACGCCTAACCACTTTTTAACAAGCATACAAAACATTTGCGTATGGCTAGAACAGAAACATTCCTGCAGGACTTTCCTGTATCTTGAAATATCCTTCTTACATTATTGACCAAATGCGTGTGTATTATTATTGTTTATGCGACTGTGTAACAAATATAATAGTAGGTACGTGATTCGATGAGTTGATGTAAGACAAACGTCCCATATTGTTTGTAGGAGCATAGTTTTTATGCGCGTGTAGGGTACTGTTGGTCAATTAAGTCGTTGGACGCCATCGACGTTTATCGGGCGCCTACAATCCGCGTTGACCCCGCGATATCCTCGATCTACATTACCCCTCGCCCCGCCGCCCTGATCGTCAGAACAAACCAATTTTAACCCTCGGTCGATCGTCTTAGAGAACACATTGGCTTGCGACGCAGAGTGGGAGCGGACGTATGAATGGAAGGCTTGTGAATGAGCGGACTATGTCCCGCGGGCGATAAGCGCTATCGTCGGGGCCAGCTGACAGTCCATGTTGACAAACCCTGTTCCACTTTCGTTGTGCCCGAACCGACTTAGGTTTATCAATCATTTTAATGCCGTCGTTGCTTCGGACCGCTCAATTTTTATCCTTAAGTATAAGACTGTATAAACCAAATGACGTTACTGGAATACAATATACATACGTATTTATGTACATACAGCTCAATAATATATATTTCAGATAAGTGGTTTAAAATTGAATGGCCATTATCTAACCTAACCCAACACGGTAAAAATAATTTGACAATTTGACAGGTGCGCACGGTACTCCCAGAAATTATTCGATATATATCTTATATATAGTTGTTTCGATAGTATAGTAAACACTTGGAACTCAAGAATGCTCATAGTACCAGCTAAACATAAGATTGCTACAAAATAACTTTGAATATACATACGTATACGAATATCTTTTGTTTTGACTATATGAATTAGTGAAAAGTAAATGTGTTTCACAATTATGACAATAACAAAGCAATAGTTTTATATAAACAATTTGCGTCCAAAGTACACGTAAAAGGATAAGCATGAATCACATTAAATAAACCTGTGTAAAACTGGTACTTACAATTATTAGTCATTGTTAATATTTTCCTACTTTAGAAAACCTTTGCTACATAATGTTTACTTTTATTTGGTACATTCATAGAAAACACAGGTACAATTTGAATTGTGTAAAAAGCACCCTTTGATTTAATGCTTGTAATAATAAAGGAATTTCCGGTTTGAAGTATGCGTAATATTTAAGAATAATATTCGAAAAATATTTATGCTCGGAATTATTATTGTAGTCATTATTTTTATCTGCGTCCATTCATGTTTATTGTAGAAAATATCCGCAATGTGACTTACATATTGTATGTAGGTATGTCAACTCGTGGTGGGATCTTGCCAACTTAAAATGTGTATGTCAGTTGTCACGTTTAATAAATAACCCTTTATGAATACAAATACAGCATATCAGCGCAATTTGAAGGTAAAAAAAAACCCCGGTATTACCTTAAAATGGTTGAATGTTGGCTTTTAAAGCAAATTTTTTTAGTTAATCTTTTACTAGTCAATAATAGAGTGATGTGAATCAAGTCGTCACTGGAAACCAAGCAATATACAAAGTAAAATCTCATGATTATTGAAGTAGAAAATGTAACAAGGGCAGTTCATAGAATCATAAAAATAACCATAATCGACTTTTTATACATACAAGCTTTTTAAGGCTAACCATTGGCTGCAGAATTTATTTATCTTGATTGCCATTTCGACTTCATCTTAGGAATGTTGCAGAGATTATTAAGATATATCCAAGGAAATGTTACAAAACACGTTCTTTTCATCCAACAGAGCGTTACATTTAAAACATGACCATAATATTTATTTTGCGGCAGGTATTTTATTTAAAAACAACAAACGTTTGCAGAACCGTAGATAAGGTACTATTGCTTGAGCCAGGATGGTGGGAGAAACTATACAAAGCAAACAGGGCAACATAGGACAACAAAGCTTTTACTATAGATATATTTACTGTGAGTTTTATTTTTGTCCAATTTCTCCTACCGACTCTCATGTATGAAACCGACTCATGAACGTCCACCTAAGAACACATACACAATATAAAGGTTGCTCTACGTGCCATGGAACGCTCTATCTTCGGCATATCTCTCACAGACTAAGTCCACAATGAGAAAATCCGTTTGACGTACAACGTATAGCTGGGCTCCAGTGGAGGTGGCCTAGAGAGGCCACGGGGAAAGGCAGGCCACCTGCTACATGGATGGATGATATCACTAAGGTCCAAGGCAAATTGTGAATGAGACAAGCGCAGGACCGAGGAGAGTGGTGTGAAGAAGAAGCCTTATATATCCAGCAGTGGATAAATTTGAGCTAATATGATAATATATAATTTTTGTAGATTAATTATATTCATAAAGAGCATATCTGCGACAGCTTCTGTATCCGCAATCTGGTGGATAAACTCCAGTAATGCCACTGCAGATTAATTGGTTAGGTCTCAGGAATGCGACATGAGTACGTTGGCAATATAAAGCGCTGGCTTTTTATCGTCAAGAAAGTACTGAGGGGCAATGGCCTTACAATTTTGGGTGGTAAAGAACAAATAAAAAAAAAAAAAGGGATTGTGGCACCGCCGAGGCTACCAACACTATTTACCCCATATCCAATTCAGTCAATACAAGTTGCAGATAGCGCTGATTACAATGTAAGCTTTATATCACCTACGTGAGCCGGTATTCACTAATTCCCTCTGCACAAAGACTCAAAACTGAGACTTCCACCTAACTTATTAGCTAATTAAGTAATCTTATGGTAAAAACATATTCACTGGCTTCAGTTGTCACCGTATGGCTCCGTGACGTCGGCAGGTTATGAACGCTAACCAATAGGATTCAAAATCAAGAGTCGATTGAGGAATAGGTTTTAGCAAGGAAAACATTAATTATTAGGCAGTTATTTAAATCACGATCAAACAGACCCTTGTTTTGTGTTTAGGACACTATGCGTCTCTTAAGGCCTCAAGATCAGGAACACTAGATTTTTCGGGATAAAAAGTAGCCTAAGTGTTAATCCAGGGTGTCAGCTACTTCCATACCAAATTTCATTATAATCTGTCAAGCCGTTTCTGAGTTCATCGCGCACAACCGCACAGACAAACCGACAAACAGACAAAAATTCTAAAAATCATAGTTTTGGGTTCTATTACGTTAATACAGACCCCCCATATTATTATTTTTTATTTATCTTTCATGTACAGAAAACGATCGGTTACAAATTTATGTATAGATAACTACTGTCGGTGGAAATGATTCTCGAATGGCAAAAATGTGGATAGTAACAGGGTGAGACAAAGAAGTAGATAATGTGGCCCGTCATAAAGAAATCTATGTACAACAGACACAAGATGACAAATACTTAAGTGATAATAAATAAATGAATCACTGATCAAAATTTTGCCTTTATAAAATATGTGGTAAAGGAAAATGAAACATGTAATATTATTTACGTATGCGTCATACGCGACCGTTACTCAGGAACGTTACATGTTTAAAGTACCTGAATATATTTTACCTCGTCGATATGTTATCATAACTAATATAAGTTTGAACGTTTGTCCCTAAGCAGAGCAGTCTCTAAGCAGTTAAGCAGTATAATATCAATATCAAGAATTTTTAAAACAGGTAGGTTTTTCGCAGTCCTGAGCCAAACATCTTATTTTACATAAGTATAATATGCCATGAAAACCAAGGAGTTGAAAGTCTGTATGATATATACAAATGTATGTACAAGACTATTTAACATGGAATCTAATTTCTATCCTCACATGTTGAACATAACCCATGTTGAGTATTTTCCCAAGTCTTTATTAAGCACATTTGTCTTATTACCCACATAGTTTTTAACTAACAGTGTTAAGCTTCGATACATTAGTATTTCAAGTTAGAGAAATCGCTTGACAGTTGGCGAATCCTAGTACCTAAGGTTAGGCAGTACTTCAATGATCGAATATTCTGCGTGCGATTGGGCGACCACCCAGGGCGCCGTAATAATTTGGCACTGCTGATCTAGTCATGTCCACCTTGTGGTTAGGGAGTATAAGAATTCCGCCACGGTATCCCCTGCCCATCGTAGGAGGCCACTTAAAGGGTTCATCGGAATAGTTAAGCGTACTGTTGAGGCGGTGCACCCTTACTGGCTGCGATTCCGAGATGAATGACTGAGCGCGTGGCCTCGCATCTGTCGTGGACGCTCATAACACCTTAAAGGGGCGTCCAAACCGAGACGTAAATGGGGGACAATTTTATACTCCAATGAAAGAGACAACACATGGTTCGGCGCCGGGCAATCACAGGAATCGAGGCGCTTCTCGCCCTGAGGTATCCAGTCTTGCCCGTAATGCGCGCGACGACCACCGAGGGGTTTTAGTTGGTATACTGGCGTAGGATTTGAAAGGGACCTGGCTCGGCCGCTGTATCCGCAGCGTACCGAGCTGGAAGGCCAGTGACACTAACTAACCCTTTCGGCCTCCTCCGGGGTAAGCACCGAAAGGGGACCTTGACACATTTCTAGTTAAAAAAGGTCTAGATATTGGAATGAGTTTGGATGGCAAATAGGGACGTTGGGTCGTTAACAATCGCCCAGTGCTCCTCGGCAGTCTTGCTCGGAGTGCCTTTACAATCGCACGCAAGGTGCGCGTTCTAGCAGCCACACCCATGATCTAACTCCGGCACTGCTATTGATATTTGTACTATCTACTTTTAATACAACTACATTTTGAAATGTATTAAACTTACATACTGAAATGATAAGCTCGTCCATTAAAATTGTGATTCGATAAATTGAATCGGGGTTTTGTATTTTCTGAGCGGTACAAGATCTTTAGCATACATTAGTAATGAACTATATGGAATGTTGAATTAAAAGTTATGCCATTTAGCGCTCATGCAAATGCGCGTGCATTGACAAGTGCGTAAAATAAAAGGCCACTCAACACGATGAGATAAACATCGCTTTGAGAAACATAAAGTTCTAGATTGTAGTATTAATATGGGTTCATTTCAGAGTTCCGCGATATGGTTGAAAACAAATATTGCACAAATCTGTACAAATTATCACACTTTGATTCCCATTATAATGTAATCCCACTGTAATTTGAATTAGAGGAAGAAATTTTGTCAACATTTATTGATGCTGTGAAAGTGATTGTGAAAATAATAACAAATAATTATTTATACAGAAAATGAATAAGAAAAATTGTAATACAACGATGCGATTAGGGGCATCTGCTGCAGATGTTTTGAATGTTTTTTTTTCATAATTCACTTTTGATCGGTTCAGTAAATGTTACTCTGTGAAAATGATGGCGTGATTGGGTTTTAAATCATGATCGTATAAATACTCACCATACTTATGGGGACAAGTGTACGAATATGACTTGACTTGGTTGACTGGTAAAAAATGCCGTTGGCATTAAGTCCGCCTGTACAATTTTATTGTATGAAGTTTAATAAAATGAAAATAAAAACAAAATATGACAGTAACGTTTAAAAGTATAGAACTCTTTTGTATTAAACAAATGTGTTCTACAACTTTTGCTTATTTCATCACTGGCTTCAGATTATATCAAATAATATATTGGTGGTCGCCAGATCTTCTAAAGTTAATAATAATAACGCGAAAAATAAGTATTGAAGAACTTGAATACTATAGGCAGAACCCAGCAATAACATGCAACATAAAATTAATGATATTCCAACACTACCCTTTTACCATAAATAAGATAAACGGATTACAGGATCTATTACGATTTGTTTAAATTAACATTTCACTTACGCCAGCAGGTTAAACATGTAAACATTTAATAAAGAAAACCCAACAAGCCTAATCTCATAAAAATAACATGATGTGACTCTATGATCCGAAACCAAGTTCGAATGTTTTCTCCACTTACTCCACAAAAAGATCTAATCCTTTATCGTACGTCGTAACCTTAGACAAAGTTCGGGGTGAATCATAAGATTAATCGAGAATAGTATTAATTTTTTGAATTGGAAAACTTACCTCGGACCTTGGATCTTCGTTTCGGAAAACTTACTTCAGACGTTAAAACTTCGTTTCGGATCACAACCCCTCCAGATCTTATACAAAAATACGCATTTAAACAAACCGCTAGTCAAGTACGAGTTGTATACAGGAAGTGTCCATTTTATAAATGAATACATACAGCAAATACAATAAATATGAATGTTAGTATCTGCAATCAGTTCCGATAGTACCAAAACATTGTGTTCAATGAAAAAAATATTAAATCAAATTCTTAATTTTAGCTTCAATAGTCACTGTCTTTTATATGCGTTACATAGTACCATACTATTATTATAAAGGCAATAGTTTATTCGAGTTATATCGTTACTTCTTCATGCTCAAAGGGCAGGACCAATTTTGATGAAATGTGGCATGGTGGTATCTAACATCCTGGATTAACATGTAGACTTCTTAGTCTGAAAAAATGTAGTATTGGAATGTGCAAGGTGCTCAAATAGACACATTACACATACACATTTATTGCTCTTTCATACTCAAATGAGTCGACCGATTTTGATGAAATTTGGCGTACATATAGCTGTGATACTGTCTTAGCACAAAGGCTATCTTAAGTCCCTTATAATTTAGCGTTCCTGGAGGTAGAGCAAGAAATCTAAATATATTTGTTACTATTTTTTGTCTTGGCTTCCTGCTGCTGATCGCTTAGATCTTTTAAATTACGCATCGAAGTTTAATACAGTTTTCATTAATAGATACAGTGATTTAAGAAGAAGGTTTATACGAATAGTTAAAAAATATTTCGATTAGTACCGGGAAATTTGTTTAAGGAACCTATCACTTAAAGGTAAGAGCGGCATGGGAAAACATCTGCACCCGGACGAAGCAATTCGAGCTAGTTGTACATAAGCTACCGTAGAGTTTGTAATTGGTTAAGAGGTGGCGCTACGTTCGAAATGAATCGTGATACAGTTTAGTTCACATTCTGAGTATATTTATAGAGGTTTAATGTAGGAGGTTTTGACTGCCTCCGTGGCGCAGTTGATTCGACGTCGGCTGTGAAACCAGAGGCCGTGGGTTCGATCCCCGAACCAAACCACAAGTATTAGTTTCGGGTCTGGGTATTTGTCAGAAAAGTCTCTCGTAGGTCCCGATACACAAGACGCGATCTTAGTGTGGGGTTACGACTGTTGAGTGTACATATTTATATATGATGTAACTTAGTTATATGATTGATATCCTATTGACATTATTAGTAATTATTATAGTTCAGTCTAGTTGATGTTAGCAACTCTGTAGTATACCTATTTTTTGTTTACTCTGAATACGATTTGCCTATTGTATGTGAATTATTAATTAATTAATTGTAAAGTTTAATTTCGCTAAGGTATTTGATTTTATTAGTTATAGTCATCTGTGCAAACGCGCTGTGATTAGCCTTTTGATTTCATTAACTACACTTAATGAAATCAAACAACTAATGAACTAACAAGTAACTTAGGTACGTTAAATTGATGCAAAGATTTGTCTTGTACCGCCACGATTGCATTCGATAATAATGTATAAACACGGACATACGGCTACCAGAATGACACACGCAAACATGTCGCGTTTTGGAATCAATCCGCGTATTTTATACGTGTAGTTCAGTTTATTTTTGTATACTTACAAAGAAAAAATACACTTATTTCTTAATTTGTAATGTGGATTGGATGTACCTACTTATATTTATCACCAGATACATTATTGAATGTACATAATTTTAATTGTAAACGAAAAAGATTACAATCTCGTACGGGGCTGAACCCTAAAGAATCAATAATTACACCGGGTGGAGAATTCTCGTGCGGCGTTGTAACAAGCAGGCCGGGTGCGCCCGCGCACCTGCCTGCTGCGCGCACGCGCCATCGCGCCACCGCACAACTACCCTCGCTACTCACCTCGCAACAGCTATCGCTCTGCCGAGCTAGCTTCACAATAATCTTAATCTCACTTAGCATGCAGAGCTACGTCTTAATCGTACAACAATAGTATAGTAATAATCCAAATTCCAATTATTATACCATTAAAATGCAAACAGGCTTGAATGAAACTTGAACAGAACTTTGGCGAGATGCAAAACAATAGGTAGGAACTTATAACGAAATTCCATTGACAGGTGCACGTTCCAACGGGTATTTTGATAGAATAGCATTCTGATGAACCTAACTTTAAATTTAAAAAACTAAACTCACACTACAACATAGAGTTTTACTTTGAAATGTACTTGAATTTCAACCAACATTCACACCATAAACGGACTTTAACTTGTCTGCGCTATAAATTTAATAATGGGTTATGCTGATTTACAGATTTAATCATAAAATTTGTTTAAATAACATAAATAATAGTTACCTGGTTTTTACTAACTCTTCTGTTCTTAGCCCAGAAAATCTATAATCTTCCCTACAGTGAGTATAATATAAAATATACAACAATCTGAGGTATGGCTTCAAACACGCGGACGGCTACGGGCTTTGTACAAAAAACAAATGACAATCATTCGGCATGACACGACGAGATGAGAAGTGGGGAATATCAAAGAGCATGCAGTGGCGAGATGGCGGAAGTATCCGCATTCCAAGAGAACATGTTCTAACGCCGTTTCAAAGATCGCCATAAGACATGAGTCATTTGCGACACTGCACCACATTCATGAACATTCCAGCAAATGTCCAACTCCAATACTGGTCTCCTTTGGGCAGACCCACCACTATTCGCTAACAAGTGATTGCCGCCGTTCGGAAAATTCAATCTGCCAGTTAACTACCTTAGACTTATCTTAAACGGATACATCTTCTGAATCATCAAATAAAAACAATCATCATAACATACGGAAATTGTTTGAATTCTATCAACAAATTCTGTGAAACGTTTAATTTACATATCCGTTGAATGTAGGTCTACCTTTGCGACATTTTACTCTTCAACCCGTTGCCGTAAATAACAACTATTACCCAAGGTAATTGTTATTACATGTATTTCTATTCCCATAACGTAATATGCTTCGATACTTCAAAATATTGAAGACATTATTATTGTGATTATTTTAAAGAGCGGTTGTTTGAAGCGCTATAATATGTATGTGTCTGAACATGAAGTGTCGTATTGAAAGGAACCAAAATTGTAGTGATGTAGACACACCTGTTAGAATTAGTTGTAGCGGGTGTTCGTTGCAGGCTGGCGCACGCGCAGGCATGCGTACGTGCTCCCTCCTCTCCTGGCCCTCCCCGCACGCACTCCCCGCCACCTATTCCACCTTCCAGGTCCGCGCTCGCCGCGGCGCCCATTTACCATTCATCGGAATGCAGCTTTTGTACTTTAGTATATCTCATTATCGATGGACGCTGTTTAACCTTATTCGTATGTTCATATGATTATAACTAGGCTGTTTTGCCTTTCACCGTAAATCATCTCGATATCACGATATGGATCACATAACTTCATAGTTCGTAACTTTCGTTAGGAACAACTTTTTTGCCGTGCAATTTCGTACCTGTGTATTTCTTTTTAGTTATAATTTCAATATTAAGTATTTTGACAATTTTACTCCATCGTTACAGATTCCACGGCGTATTGACAAAAAAAGTAAACATTCTGGTATTGTAAAAATCTTCGTCCCAAAGCAACAACCTCATGAACTGTCAAGAAAGTTAACTAAATCCCAACAATATCGAGCATTTGGACAGTTACGGTAGCTTTTTAATATAAGCACAGTTGAAAGTCGACCGTCGGTACACTGTAACGTACAGTTATATCGTAGCAGTTGCTGTACATTACTGCAAATGTATAGAATAATAGAATATTTCTAGTTTGTCGAGTGGTGATGTAATCCGCAGTCAGTGGTCGGTATCGCAGGAGGAGAGCGCTCGGGGCTCCGGGCGGAGGTGTGCAGGGCACGAGGCACGCTAGGAATGCGCGGCCCTCGGCGCCGGTTTACAAATAGAAGGGCCGCTAGCGCGGACTGCACGTGTGATACATTGCCACGATTAATCTGTTAGCGCTGATGGCTGCGCTCGCGCCCAACGTCATGTTATCGCATAACAATTACCTGTAATGAGACAATATCCTTAAGTGATCGCTACAGCGTGATCCGCGAGTGCTCTTATACAACAATATGTGATATTTTATAAATCGTTGGACTCGCTCTGATTTAACCGACAACTTTGGTGTTTCGTACGAATCCGCAAAGAATATACGCGCCGCGAGTGAATCTTAGCGCCAGTGACCAGGTTTAAGTGGTGAATAGTAACAACTGTTGCTATAGTTAGGTGTCGATAGGGAGCACGTGAATGACATCTCGGAGGCTCGTTTGTCGGGCATAAGAAAGCGATTGCCGGCCCTGCGTTCGCTGACCCCGGCCGGACGTCACGCCTGAGAGAAGACGAGTGCAGCACGCCGCGCGCCGCCTGCGCCAGCCGCGCCGCCGCGCCGCCGTGCCGACTGCCCTCCGCCTCCTTCACTCCACTACTCCCGCTGCACTGGTACTCTCCCTTCTAAGCCCGATAGCCCAAATACCATT
This sequence comes from Deilephila elpenor, assembly GCA_949752805.1. Taxonomy (NCBI): domain Eukaryota; kingdom Metazoa; phylum Arthropoda; class Insecta; order Lepidoptera; family Sphingidae; genus Deilephila; species Deilephila elpenor. Next base: position 5,679,177 of record OX457107.1, on the reverse strand, counting down.
ACAATCAATTATCATAAATCAAGCAATCATGGCATCACCTCTAAATCTACTACATATTATTATGAACGATATTCTTATATATCATACATTATATGCTATTGCCATATTGATGATTGAGTTGTCAAAATTGACCAAAATAAAATCCTTCGATTAGGAAATATATCATTTTTCTTAAAATGTAGACTTTTTAATTTCATTGATGTAGTTTAAGAACATATCATTTTTTTTTCAGTTTTACAATCATGTATAGGTATTTAAATAGCTAAGCTTAACACCTTAACTACTTCAATATAATTTCAAAACATCAATCAAAATAGTAAATAATAGAAATCACTGGGCAGTGGGCACATTTCCAAAAAGTTAAGCTATCTCTTAATAACTGACAGAGATAGGACTTTAATTTATTTTTAACTGTGCCATCATAATTTTAAGAATCATTTTTGAATTTTGGGACAACCTGTATGTATATTAAAAGTTTTTTTATAAACTAAAACTTCGCTAAAGGCGAGAAAATAAATATCTTTCCATTCGGCATTACACGTTTAGGTTAAAATAACAATAAAGTAACATGTTTTTTTTAATTAAATTAAAAATAAGACTAAACGTTACATTTATTTAAATATTATTTAACAAAATTAGTCGCCCGAAAACAGACATTTTTTACACTCGTGAAGTTTGAAAAAAAAAGCAATGTATCCTAAGTATATTATATTCTTCTGCCCGTTCTTCTCTAGTGAAAACCGCTGTCCGAACCGGACAGTAATTAGAAAAAAACTCAGTCTGAATGGCATTGAAAATTTTAATGAATTCAATAAATTATTTTCTTTTTTATTCTTATTAAGAATTATATTACCTAGTTTGCTTTTTTCAGAAGTATCCTTGCAATTTAAACTATCAAGCTTGAAATGCTATTTACCTTAGATAATTAAAAAAATATATATTTTAATATAGTTGTTCTGATTTAATTCGGTATGTTTTGGTATATATACATATATGAGCTAAATAATACTATATTTCATGTGTATTTTTAATACATACACCACACACTCTTTTGCGCACTACAACGAACATTACGAGGATGTGTTGTATAATAAGTTTCTCGTAGTGGCCACATTGGGAAAAGCTGTAATCATTATGGCACCTGTAGTCGCGCCAAAATAAATATCACAATTTTTTTTCAAAATAAAATACAATGATTTTAAAAGAATGAATTTACTTACTTAATATTTTTTTATTAATTCAATTGTGCGCCAAAGAAATATTGCAAGTTTAAAATACAACCGAATTGAGCTTTACTAATTTGATTAACATTCATTTAAAAGCGTTAGGCTGCATCATAAACTTTTTTAAAAGAAGCTAGATTCATTTATTACGCCCAACTACATAATAAATTATCATTTCATTGGAGAAATTATGAAGGACTTACGCACGTTGCTTACAAATCAATCGATAAAGCATATTTATGTGCTTAAAATTGTAATGTCGCTATTTAAATAATAATAATATTTTTTCCTAATTATAATTTTAAGGCTTTTTTATTCGGACGTTTGAAATACATTATTATTTTTCTGAGGCAGTCGAAATAGCTATCATTAATAATATAACATGTATGACAACATAATGTCCATAGTTCCTTTAAATACCGCGTGCTTGATGGCCGACGAACACTTCGCCATGCTTACCGTTACTTTCGAACTGTTGATAGCTGTAGTCGTATGTTGCCAATTACAAAATTCTATTTCCAACCTAAATGAGTTAATAATTTTCTATATTCAGAGTTTATTTGTTATAATTTGTTATAATAACGTTTTATTTATTTTTACCAATTTTCTTATAGTATTGACACCATATATTTATTATCCGCGATGCTATTTTAATTAATAAGTAAAATATGCTTTCCTATGATGAATACTTTTTAAACTTAAGTTTAAGATTAACACAAAAATAAAAATAAATTAATATGTTGTTAAATGTACTTTTAGCATTACAAGGCAGATACCTAAGTACCTACTTATTTATTTAAAAAATATTGATGCGGATACATTTAACTTTAACCGTAATCGTAAAGGCTATTGCGAATGTCGTATGAAATTTAAAGTTTTTGTTCAAAAACACATGCAGTGTATATTATATATTTAAGTAAATAACCAGAAACATAGTAGTAGATAAACAAGCTAACAAATTAAATGGAATAGCATTTTACAATTGTATTACATTTATGATATAATACTTAACCTTTTAACGATATAAAAATATTACTGTGATAGATATTCACGATATAGCGCTTATTTTCTATTTTAGGTATCCAACTTATAAAAAACCTAAATGGTGACTAGGATGAATGTTGCAATGTTAAAAAAACAGATACTAATTATGAAACTTATATAAGCAAAAATATATTGATGACAAAAATATGCATAAAATTACTGCAATGTATGATGTAGTTCGGGGTATACAATATTAATATTTCTCAGTGTTAAAAAAATATCACTTGTAAAACTACAAAACTAGTTAGAAGCAAATCTTGTAAATCAAATACCTATATTTATGTAGGTACCTACCTAAAAATCTATAGATAAAAAACAATATGTACTTTTAGATAAAAAATATTTTATATATATATTTTCAGTTTATAAATACATAGTACCTATCTATAATTGTGGGTAAGTGTTGTGTTGTGGGTAATTGTTAAGTACCTAAGACTTGTTAACTTTCTTATGCTCTTTAAGAATTAGCGTGGAAATTACATTTAGACATACACTTGTGGTCAAAAAAACATAGTAGTAATGAAAACACGCTTTCAATGAATAAAAATTATGAATGGACATCAAGAAACGAATAGAATCGTGGAAATTAGTTTGGTAAGACGTAAGTTTTTTTTATTATCTAGGTGGTAAAGTGGGAGACCAAGATTAGATAGTCGCAGCCCTACGTGATGATAACGTCGGATTCCAACACGATTTACACGCCCCACATTTGGCCCATCAAAACATCATTCACTTTACGTTCCATTCCACTACTATTTAATAGCACGTTCTTATTATCTAAAATATATACCTATATATGTTTATTCCCACCGTTAAATCGATGATGGCATCTAAGATGATTTTTTTTACTTATTGGAGTGGTTCTAGGTAGACTATATGTTAAAAATATGTTGATTTGATATAAGTGTAATAGATTGCTTTTTCCTAATTGCCGTGAATAAATATATTAACAATTATTGATTTTTATACAGGTAAAATTAATATAATAAAAGACAAATATTGACTATCAAAAATCAAAGTTTTACAAATATTGGTAATTCTAATATTTATAAAAATTACAACATAATACAAGAAGAGAAGTCAGGTAAAATAATATAAAATAGAACGTGATATGAATGGTGTAGGACCGATGCGACAGATTAGGAGCGAGTGCGCGAGCGTACTGACTCACGCGCACACTTACCGCTGCGTATGGCAACATTGCCACGTACTTCCTGCTGTTTTTTTACGTTTCTACCCTCTCTACAACTCAGCGCCTATCAGAAATTATAAAAAAACTTGACAATTTAAAACAATTTTTATATTTTTAGGGCAGTTTGTCTAACCCTAGCGAGACGCTATTTTACTTCTTAAAAATATTAACAAAACCCTGTGTCCTTCCGTTTCTAAGTGCATTTAGTGTCTTTAAATATAGTAAAAAATATGTAAGGGGGGTCTTATATACGATAAAAATACAAAAATAGGAATATTAGTAAAATTTATAAAATATACGCATATCTTAGGTTTAAGAATCAACCATAGTCTGTTTTAAAAGCATATGAAACAAAATATTTCAATTAAGTTAATATAGGTACTTTTACATTGTTAGGAATGGTTAAAGATTAGATAAATATCCTTAATTTTATTTATGTAGTTTTTATATTTTTTTATTAATTTATTATTTATTACAAGATACTCAACCGTAAATCCAATAACATAGCGTTCTTTTTTCTATTTGCAAGAATTTTGTAACAAATAAATAACGATTAATATAATGCAATATTAAACATTATATAACATATAGTTACTCATATATTTCTATATATATTTATATTATATTGAGCCATGTTGTTCATAACGCCATTGATTATTTGAGGCTTGCATATGGCTAATGTATGTGTCAACTTATGAAAATAATGAACTAAGATGTCGCGAATTTTTCTATTGATTTTATAGTTCCTTAATTTAAGAGAATTTAGTTAATTATGCATTTAGAAAATTTATTTATACCAATTTTTTCACATGAAAGAACTCATTTTATCAAACAGAACCTTTCAATATATTTAATTATTAGGTTGTACTATTAGTATCAATTAAAATTCATATGATATCTAATTTAACATTTTTATTATTAATAACTTATTGCATTATAAATGGGAACATGTTTTAATTTATTAAAAAGGCTTAAGCCTTTCAATAGTACCTACATATTATATTGAACAATTTCAATAAATGCAATCAATCTGTTTAATAAGATCATTAAATATCTTGTTATATTCGTTACCTATCACTTCAGACTTCATTGGTATATTCAACAATAAGAAAAACTTTCCAAAACATTATACATTTATAATAAATTTTAATATAATGTTCTTAATAACAATTAAAAACATTTTTAAGATATTAATGGTTGTTACAATTTCATGTTAGGTTATTCTTTGGAGGTGCCAGAACGTTTTCCAATAGTTTTGGAGTACTGTTTTTATTTTGTATGTTTCCATCTATTATAATATATAAATAGTGTTAGGTTTTCTGCGTTTATATATTATGAATTAAGATATTAAACTGATTGCAAAATTAAATAAACATTGAATAATAACATTATGTAGTTAGATTTAGAAATGATTTTGTTGAACCTATTGGCACACAGTTTTCAGTTTTTGTCCCAATTTATGACAATTACCTAATACTGTCTAGTGCTATATTATGTTTTTTATGTTTATAATAAATTATGATTGATTTTGTTACCTACCCGCCATTTGCATTTTATGATGAATAATTTATTATTGCATATAGAATTAAAATATTAATTGATTTCAAAGACATGATATGATATGATATGTGTTCATGGAGAACTGAGTGCCTATGTGTAGTAGTGTAGTTGGTTCTCCACAGTGGCCATTTTTATATGAGTTCATAAGAATGAAAATAACGGAAACATTTGCGTTTTAGTTGAATAAGTGTGATCCGCAATCGGATGTTTATTGTGTGAATGCGTAATCGGTTTGTATGTTGCGGCCTGTTCCTTGAAGAACGCGGCGGCCAGTCAGCAGTGTGGCGAGGGTGTCATCGAGGCGGCCACGTGGCACAGGCCGCGCCTCGGCCACGGTGACGATGCATGTCAGTTTTCTGGAAAAATTGTCAAATCTAGCACAGCGGGCGAGCGGCGGCGGTGGCGGCGGTGGCGGCGGCGAGCAATTCGCGAGGCACGGCGCGCGTGTGTGGTACTCGTCGCGACGCGATCAGCGTGCGCGCTCGTGTGCGTCGTAAAGTGAAGGTCGAATATTTTGTCCCTACTCCTCGGTCTATTGGTGTTCACGAGTCGGCACTGTGATAATGAGGTGTCGTGGTCCCGCTCGCTCGGGCGCGCGCGCTCGTCCGCCGAAAGGGACGGCCGGCAGTGTGCGCGTGCGTCGGAGCCTCCGCCGGCGCCGGCGCGGCCTGCCCTCATCAGTCTCCCCGCGGCGGGGAAGCGGTTCGCGTGTGTAACTCCGCGTCGGCTCGGCTCGCGGTCCGCGAACGCTCTGTGTCGCGCACGAATATTTTTAGATAACAGCGCGAATAATTTATTTGCAAGTTGGTGACCGCGCGCACTTTTGCGGGTGTCTGTGTCGGCGTATGCGGGCTCGCGCGTGCACTGCATGGCGCGGTGGCGCTCGGCTGCGGCCCGCCGTTGCCGGAGACGTCCCGATAGGTAAGCTGCGCACTTCCTGCGCGCACGCCGCCATGTTCGTTCGGAACGTCACTTCCGCCGGGGCCGGAACCGGCACGACTCGCGCCGAGTGCGGCGGGCCCGAGCTGCGGGCTGGTCGCCGCGCGGCGCGGTGCTGGCGGTGCGCGCGCGCCGACGGCGCCGCGCTCGGCGCTCGCGACCGCTCAATGGGCGACGGCTCTCGATTCATAAAATGTCGGTCGTTCCATTCACGCCGCGGCGCGATGCTACAACGACCGCTCACTCGTGACCCTCGCGTCTTCGAATATTCATGTCTCCCTCGATAACATCGTAACCTCTGACTTCTTTTTGTATTATCACATTGTTTAGTGAACGCCGCCAGCCGAGGACGGACTTCGTGCAATGTGCTGGAAACAAGTGTCCGTTCATGCGTTATGCCAATATCAACTGTGAAATTCAGTGCTTAGTGAATTTTGTGATTTTCCATCTGTATCAGTGGAGTTTTACACACATCAGCGTAAGATTAAAAATTACTTTCAGTTTTAGTTTAACGTTTTTCCTCCATGTCATTTTGATCATTCCGAATAATTTTATGTTAATATAGACAAATCACTATATCGTGCCCATATTCGGAATAAAACGGGAAGCCGTATAAGAAATATTTTTCGTCAGTCGGGGTGAATATTTTAGAAAAATATATGTAGGTAAATATAAAACCGTTATTAGCTTCCGGTTGACACAGGTACCGATCAGTGATAAGTTTCAATAACTGTATTATATTGTTTACAAAAAAGTGCAACTCGGAGAGGAAAGTGCGTGTATGTGCGTGCGCTGTGCTCCGTGCAATGTACGTTGTGTGATGTGCAGTGGCCGGTGCACGTCCACTGTCACGAATGTGGGTAGTCGGACAGTTATTAATTGTAACAATGAGGTATGCAGTTGCGCGGAGAGCACGTTATCGACAGGACGTACGTCACCGGAGCATGACGTGTGTGCGGAGTGGAGCGCGGCGCGGCGCAGCGAGGGCGGGCGCGGGCGCGGGCGCGGGCCGCCGCTGCCACTCTCCGCTCTCGTTTAACCCCCGGCTGTTCATTGCCCTCCGTCACTTACTGAGCCCTACCCTCATTGTGCTTATTTAGATGATTGCTTCTACACTAGTTCACTCTGCATTCCTCATATATTTCTAACATTACAAACGTTTCAAGTTTAATATAACATACAATATTTTTAAGATTATATTGCCGATAATATGTTTGCCACAATAAATAATCGTATATTTCTACCCTACCTAACAAGGATACTCAAATCCATTGAACGTCATTTAACTTTAATTTACATTAGTGGGTTAAATAATCGCTGCAATAAGCACACTTTATTAATAATGAAATAATAGAAGTTTAAAAACGCATAAATGACAGTTGTTGTATGACTTCAAACTCACTGGCCGGGATAGGGAATAAATAACTGGTTGAATTTTTTCCTCGTTGTACACCGTCGGTCGCGTTCTTACAGGAAGCTATAAGTGTTAAACAATGCGAGCAATATTAAAACAATGATTTGCGGTTCACTTTCGTTTCCCGCATTGTAGCGGGGGGTCAGGCGCAACATAGTGTTTCCCAGAGGCGCGCACCCGACTACTTGATGAGTCAGGTGTTCGTGACGTCAGCGACACGTGTGCTCTCATCCACTGCACGCCGTACTCGTGGAGCTGACTCACAGCATCTGTCGGTGACGTAGCATTTTGCGCCACACATCGCATACCCTTCGCTCCACCACTTTCATTCTTATTTTATCGTCCCTTGAAAGTAAGTCGGTGCTGCCAGCGCCAGCGCGCCGACGCAACTTGTAACACAATTTGTGTGTGACACATTTAAGGATCCGCCGCCTACTAGCGTACCAAACTGTGCACGGCTCGCGGTGCGTGGTGCGCCTCCGCTTCCGGTGGAACACAGCTCGCGTGGGCGTACAACTCATAAGCGTTTCCTTCGCTACACTTCCTCGTGCCGAGGGATATACCCTACAACTGAGCTGTCAACTGAATGAGTGGCAAATATTATCCCTTACTAAATCTGTTGATTTCGTCGACGACGGTCACAAAACAGCTTGCGAAATGGCAGCGTGTGGCTCGAGCTCAAGTGCGGTATGCAAATGTAGCGTTACTAAATTGGTCCGTCATTGTTGTATCCGCACTCCGCAATCATAAATGTAGCCGTTTTGTCATTCATGGACATGGTTACGCCGGCCGGCTTGCTTCCGTCAACCACAGCGTGCAGTGCGCTATACACAAGGCTCGCGATGGTCGCAAGAGTAATGAGCTGGGCGCCGGCACCTCACGCCGTCCCGCGCCACTTCAGACCGCGCCGACGTTTCTCAGCCCTACGATAAGCCATTAAGGGTCGCTTCACAAAAAATGATCATTATAAAGGATGTAAAGACTGCACCGGCGCCGACCCTTCCCAGAACTGTGCCCATTCTTATTTCGCGCTCCCGCCTTATTCACGGTCTTTTTTGTATGGTTTTGGTCATTTTTTTCACGGGAGCGGTTCTCCTGTGAGAATTTCAAGGAAATGGCTTATTGGGTTTTGTACAGAATGGGACTTATCTAAGGAGGTTGATCGACGGGTGTCGCGATGCCGGTCCTGGGAACGCACGCTGTTGTCTGCGTGCAGCGACGCGGACGCGCCGTTAGTCGCCGAACACTGTACGTCAATTGTCACATCATCCACGTCATCTTTATCGTATCGTCCATGCACGTTTACATGACTCATATTATTCTAAGGAGCTAATTTAAGAGGCCTGTTCAAAACAGTGAAACCTAAGGATAATCATTTTTAAAATTAAATTACATCGTATTAAAAATTGAATTCTATATTAATTTAGCGAATGTTGAATTTAAATTGTGTGCCAGTTTACATATTGACAGTTTCGTGTTAGATAAAAATATTCAAAGGTCTTGCCGGGTAACTCCTAGTTACTCGTAACAAAGCTCCACGCTCCACTAGCTCAAACAATGTTCGCGGCGCGTAGGATCGACCATCACACCATTGACTTGACAACTAATTTTCCTGTTTTGCAACGAAGATGGTTATAATACGAGTTGATGACAGTTTTGTGTGTTTTTCTCACAAACAATTATGTGCATAAACATGTTCTAACAGACGAGTTATTTGTCCTCACCTGCACCGCCTTGTTGTAATGACTATATATTTGAAACATTACCTTTTTCATGAAACCTAATGAATGCGCAATAGAAGGTAATTAACAAAATACAATATTTTTTCACACAACAAAGGCTCATGATTTGCAGCCACATTAGTGCAGTCGGAACGGCACTCAACGGTATTTCTCACAGATTGTCTGAGTCGGTGCTGGGAACACAATCCTAATTTTCAATAAGAAATAAATAACGTTGATTGTTTTTAATATTCACGTGTTGATTTTGCAAGAGCCGTTATATTTTGATATATTTTTTGCTGCGTTTTCAGTATTGCGCCGAAGTGAGCACGGTTGCAAGTCGCTACACAGATCGCCGCGTATGCGCCCGCAGCGCCCTCTACGAACTCAAACATCACCCCCACAACTTCTACAAGGGTACGTACAAAAAATATTTTTTTCTTTATTATAAACTAACAGCAATATTACTAAACATGTACTTCTTCATGTGGTATTACACATGAATGCGATGTAGTTACAATAAATAAATATTTTTTTCAGTAGCGTCATGTGACCAACATTAATTATTATTATTAAAATAAAAATATATTAGTATTTGCAATTGTAAAGAAATACGAGTATATATTAAATAATATAGACGGCAGGGGCTATTAACAGTTGCTACATCAATAAATGAATGTATGAGTATAAGCGTACGATATCAACCAGCGGCGGAATCGGAATAGTAAAAGTGTAATTTATTCATTCATTTATTTCGGAGTGTGCGTACGCGCAGGTCACGGGCCCTTATTGAGGGCAAAGGGAAGTTATAAATCTGTCGGTGCGAACAATGGCGCGATAAGGAGCACCTTGCGTCGATAGCGACCCGCTCCCTGTACCCTTTCCCATCTATCCTAAACCACTTGAAAACATTCACCTACGCTACTACTATCAACGTCCACACGTGTACATGCCACATACCAACTTCATATTATTATATGTCTCATGTAGCATAAGACATTGTTTTAATTATGGCATTTATAAGTGGAAGTAGACCTTTAGACAAATCACTAAAAATACTACCGAATTGAACTGAGGTACTAAAAACGAGAAGGCATGATTTCTTATTTAAAATTTAATATTGTATATATTCCTATTTTCACCCTTCTTTATACAAAATATGTGGATAGCTAAACTTAATATCGGTAATTAGTAGACTCTACCGCCATCTATGTTTGCTTACTGGTACTAAATATATTTTTGGCAAGCTGTCGAAAACTAGACGTAGTCAAATTATATTTAATTGTACGTAGTTCTATAGTTTTTGAAAAGAGGGCTTTTTTGAGTAGAGAAAAAAAAAGATAGTATTGATATAAAACAACGAACATTAAGGCCCAAGTTACATGGACCAGAACTTGAACCATGTTAACACCATACATTGGGGACGCCAAATATAGGTAGATGATTGACATCATCAAACTTAAAGTTTTGGATAAAGTTACTTGAAGCAACCCTGACCCTAGTCAAACAAATAGAGTTTTCTTTATGTTTCAAAAACCCTGTTATTATGCCATGTAAATTTTTATGGAAACATCTTCAAAAATCTGTAAATTATTTAAAAATGAGAATATGTATTGTATATAGCAGTAATTGGTTGAATAGTGGCCCTGACACTACACGACATAGAGATCGTTTCATACGTATTATAATCTAGAGAGCAAAAGGATGTGTGATTGAGGCGCCACTCGCGCCGGGCAGCGCGGCGTGAGCCAGGCGCCGCGTGACACTTGGCGACCGGGGAACTATTTTGGCACATTTTTATTGATAGGTCGTTTCGAGATAATGCTCGAGGCGAGGGAAAAAGAGGGGTCGGCATGGCACAATCCTTATCGGTCATTGACCTTCACCTAAACTGAGCCTCACATCTCGCTCGGTGCGTTCATTTACATACACAAAATTTCAGGGACTATCACGCGAATATGTTTTATTAAAATATTTACATAGCAACTTCACCGCGCTAACAAGCCACAGTTTGATCAATATAGAGGTCATGCAAACAGCATAAAGCTTACCGCGCACGCAATTAAATTATAACGGGAACCGCCGGTAGTTGAAGGAAATATTTCTTGTCACGTCCTTAACGCTAGTAGCCGTCGGTCGCCAGCCGGGCATTGAGTGCGTGGTCCCAGTAGGTGACAACTTACGAAAGTGGCGGCAGCCGGGACGCCAGGTAGGCGCCAACGAGACCTTGACCTCTTTACCTTGCATGCTAGCGACGCACGCACACACAATGGACTATTCCGCGACATCGGAGCCGACATCCGACCACCCGCCACTCGCCTCCCTCCGCCCATCAAACATCTGAACCTGATATGTACAACACATTACTATATTATTAGTTATTACCTCGTCACTGACATTCATTGCGACTGCTATGTTTACCAATATTGTTTCATATTTAATTTTTAAATTAAGAGCGAGTTCCAATTACCGCGATCCATTAAAAATTCAGTCGAACTTTTGCTTACTTATTGAAATGGTAAACTACCTTTGGATTTCTGACTATTTCTGTTTTATGCTGCCTACCTATATTTATTCAAAAAAAATCAACGGCAAATAAAATTTATTTATTTATTTAACGGCTTCGTGTTGATTGTCACTGTTGCTTATTACTTCTGCGTATTTAGCCTAATTAGGCAGAAGTAATAACAAGTTTATGTGATACGTTGTCTGTGTAAAAAAAATAGTGGGAGGCGCAGGCAACAGCGCCATCGGCCTGGTGCGGGTCGCGGCCTCATGCCGTTGAATTATACATGGAGGAGCGAGAACTGGCGCCACTCTGCGCCAAGCCGTGCGAACAATACGCGGAATGTAGGTCCCTAGGTGCGACAACCGGGGCCTCCCGGCCTTACGGGCCCTCGGGCTGCCGGTCCCTCGGGACGCTGCCGATGAAGTGCTTGTCGCGACACTCGGTACGCCCAACACGACAGCGACACTGCGACATCGCGACATCCGCATACTTTCGGCACCTGCCGACGTCGACTTCGACGTTGACGCGTCATGCTAATATTAAATGACGAAATTAGAGTTCGGTAATTGATGCAACGAATTTGCTCAGCTCTCTGCACTCCTCGTGTGTTAGACAAATAATATTGTAGGCGAGTCGAAACGACACTCTAACCGTTATATGATCTGCAACAAGAACGCTCGCTGAGTACAAACAAATTCAGTGGCGGCTACGCAATTCGCTGACTGCCAAGTCTGTAATGTCTTCAACATATTATATTATGATGTAAAAACAGTTTTGTTTTGTCTAAGTACACTTATATGAAAAAAAAATAAAAATCTGTAATTCGTACTACAGAATATTTTATTCTTCGCGTTAGTGAACACAATACTCAAACATATTAAAACATAAAATAAAATAATTTAATTGAAACGATAAAAACGATTTATATTTCGTAGCAAACAGGATTTAGGACCACTAAACTGCTACAATCATTAAAATAAAGTTTGACATATTGAATTAAATAAGACAGGTAATTACAGTAATATCATTAAAATACTAAGTGACTTATGCAATTACGTGCAAAGAATGTAGCGGCATCGCGGCATCGTAGCGGGCACGTAACGTCTAGTGTCAAGTTTGAAGCGCCGAGCGTGGCGGCAGTTGCAGACGCAAGCGCGGCCACTCCCAACACACGAATTGTACCACAATCATCGTACACACTTCCGTAACTCTATCTTACCAAAGGAACCTCTTCAATGATAATTCCACACCACAAAAAAATCCTGTCATATTTACATCATGTGCACGCCCGTGATTAACAGTTCAAAAATGTTAAATGTTCAACTTAATTACAGTTTATTAAAATGCGGGACGCGCCGCTATGAGCACGTAGAGGCTATTAGCTCCGAGGAACTTGTGTCACCGGCTCCGTTACACATTACATTGGAACAGGGTGCGCACACACACACACTTATTGTGCGACACACTGACACAGATATACAAGTCTTATATACATCAAAAACATATGAGCACTCAGCACATGTATGCACAAGATTTTTATCCAATTATTTAAGTATTGTTGCGTCTGAATACAGAAATATTATAGTAGTCACAAATGTAAAATTATTAAATTGCTCAATGCGATATGGTCACCCGTTGTACCATTAAATTTTTATTTGGTTCAATGAAGAGTATAAATAAATAAATAATAATGTGTACTAAGACTGGTCAATGACCATATCTGTTACAAAACAGTCATGTTTAACTAACTTTAAACTCACAATAAAGCCTATTAAAAAGAATCAGTTTTACATAATTTTATGCCAACTCATGCTAATTTCCACCTTCATGGTATGTTCAAACTATGTTACCCAGTTAGAAACGTATTTCTTTCTATATTTTGTCCATAGTACATTTAAAATCGCGTCCATTAATATTTTTTTTACATCCCTGGGGACATGTTACACTTATAAGTAACTAAGTAAATGTTATGTTATATTCATTGTAGTTCGTATAATTTAACAAGTGAATGTGTGCAGTAATGAGGCAGACTGAGTCAGTACTCAGTGGACTCACTGGACAGTTCCAGTGTTAGCGTCCATGTTCACTGTAAGCGTAATGAATGCCTGACGTATGTTGTGTAGTGTGTAGTGAGTGTAAGATTGTGTCGGTGAGGCGCGCACCCGTTGTATTTTGGTAATTGCCCCGCGATGTTATCACAGCCTAGTTATTAATTACGAGGCACGGAGCCGCGCATTTATTGACCTTATCTCCGGTATGCCCTTGTGCTTTCTTTACCTGCTTACTGGTTAATGAGCGAAGTGCGCGACACCGGAACGGTCCGCGGCTGGCCGCTTGTAGCTCCTCGCCGCGCCGCGCCGCTTCCATTCACTACTTATTAGCTTATTACGGATGGATAATCGATCCTCTTATTTCCTTTAGCGGTAGTGCTTGAAATGTAAAAAATCAAGCTTTCTGTTTACCAAAACCACTATTATCAACAAAGTGTTGCTGTAAAGAAAATATCATCAGTTCAGTTTTTTATTTATGGCAAACGGTGCCGATGACGACAATTCTGCCAGAGAAAATATCATAGTTCACTGACATAGTTTTTAAAAGGTAAAATACCACCAATTTGAACCTATAAGTTTACCCGAATTACATTCTGTAAGTTCATTGTATGAATACCATTTTTGAACCGACAATCAATAACAAAAGTAGGTACCGAAGTTACTTTTTCCCAGCCCATTTTTATAACATTTTATATAATATATGGTCAAATTTTGCCACATAACAATACATGTAAAAAATTACACAATATCAGATGTTTTCCTTCTAACCCATTAATTTGTTTAATAAATACATGACATTACGGAACTATGGCGAGGCGACTTCCGCTTTAAGTTGGCTTTTTATTTATTTTTATCGGAACTTGTACGATTACGTGGGACAAAAGCGATAGGCACGCCGCAGTCTGTCTCGTGAGAAACTCTGAATCGTACACGACGTGGAAATCTCGTGTGTTTATCGTTTTGACAAATGGGGACATAAAGTCGCTCGGCGTTATCTGTAGTACGGTGGCAATCATTCACATGTGAAAAAGGATCTCGTCTGAAATAAACTCATTACACGAGGGGGAGCAGGCGGGCGCGACGTGCGCCCTGTGCCGGGTATAAATAGCCCGGCGGCGGTCCCTTAAGGCGCGGGAGCACGTTTCCGGGCTGGAAGTGTGTCGCTTCCGCTGCGAGCGGTCGTTGACGCCCGTGCATTGTCGCCGGCACATTCCCCGCCGCCGACGACGCCGCCGACGACGTTTTTAAATAGAGGAACGATTACGAGCGTCTGGCTGCGGCGCCGGGCACATGACCGCGCGAAAGTGCAGCGCCCGCCGCGTCACGGGCTATTTGCGACACCGCCGCCGCACGCCGCCACTCCGCTCGCACTCGCACGCCTGCGCCACTGCTACCATCAATGCTCTCGCATTTTGCCCTGCCACTTACCACCAGCTAAGGAGATACGACTTCCCTTCTCTCTGTTTCATTGCATTGCCAAATCATCTAAACAACCAAAAATAGAGCGTTGAAATCTTTTGTTCGCAATCTCTACGGGAAGGTTTTCCTCATTGTTTGTTTATCAACAAGTCAGATAAAATATAGAATTATTCATGTGTATATTATGTATATAATGCAGTACATATTTTAGTCGTGTTCGATAATCACTACAGAAAGAGTGGACACGTTCATAAAATTAGGGATATGATGAAGCTTTGCGTCAAAGACCGCAGTACACGAATGAACAGAATGTAAAGACAATTGTGACGGTGGCGTGGACGTTATTTAATTATACGGGAACGATCCGTATGCAGGCAAGAAGTGGTGTGCTGGGGATCGCTGAACGCGGGCAGTGCGGGTAGCGCACCAAGAGTTGGTCCGATGGCCGCGGCGCTCCGCTCGGGTCGCGGCTGAATAAATTCGGAGGGAGGCGCGCTGGAATGCGGGAGGCGCGGCGGGCGCGGCGCGGCGACGCGGCGCGGCGCGGGCGGGGGGCGCCGTGCGACTGGCGCGCGCGCCGCTGTCCCACGGTCGCGCGGCCCCGCGCCCCGCACCCCGCACACTTTCTTTCGCGCCATAAAGGTCGTTTCAAATATTTCGGAATGCTGTTTGGTGACATTTCACCTGCGGGCGGCGGGGGGAAGAAAGAATGCAGCCACCGGCATTCGGGCGAACGACTCGTTCGCTACTGGAGCCTTCGTAGTTCGTACGCGTAGGGTTTGCGTATTCAGGCCAGGTCGACAATATCGGCGACTGCAGTGCATGTGCTGGAATGACACTCGCAAGCCGCAACGCTCACGTTGCATTGTCGCCCCGTGGCGTGCACCGCTAGTGCAGGCTCGTCGGACCGAGCGATCAAACAGTCTCAGTCGCGATCGCAACTGCGAATGTGTAGGCGTCTCCGACGTCACGAAGTGCCGCTCGGTGCCTCGCTGTACGTACATTCTTATGCGTCATTACACTAAAGATTCCTCGACGAACTATCAAAAAGGGCGCTCGCTTGTTTCATTTCCTGACTCGGACAGTTAAGCTCATGGGTGTACTTTCCACGCTCATGTGTGAACAGAGTTTCTCCAATTAATAGATTCGTTCCAATAGCAAACAGCGGGCCGGAGAAAGCAGTGGCGGCGGGGGTCATTGTCCGATGGAATTCACACCGACCGGCCGCCGTGACGTTCACGAAGAAATGTGGGGTAACGCTCTAAAATTTATAAAAAAAACGTTGCTCGTTTTACCATTCCGGGATGAGGAGGGCGGCGGCCGAGGATCCGCGGACTGCCGCGAGCGGTGTATCGCCGCCGCTCCGACCGCGCTGTTTATCGACTCTCGCGTCGCTATGAATGGAATGCGACGACGGAGGTTGCGCAAGCGACTAGCTTTGCGGCGCGGCGCGGAATGCGCATGGAGGACGCGCGGGGGAGGTGCGGGCCGGCGGGACGGCGGGGGAGGAGGTCGCGCGGGGTGGCCAGGCCGTCGAGAGCGGTGGGGCGCGCTGCAGCCTCCGCTGCATCTCGCGGCCATTCACGCGGCGGCCGCTGTGTGGTCGGCGAAATAACTCACCGTTAGAGACACGGAATGTTCGACGCTCCGCGCTCGTCTGGCTGCGAGCCGTTCGAACGGCGGCCCTGCGGCCTGCGCGCGATGCACTCCTAATCACATGCACGCTGCACTCTGCGCCTATTATTTGTTTTGTTATTTTATGTTATTAGTTATTTGCGTGCACTAAACACCTTGCTGCAAGCCGTGCATCTACATGCGCTCCACACATGCTCCTGTAATTTGAACCTATATATACACAGTGTAGGTATTATAATGTTCCGCTACAATGGCGTTAATTTACATTATACTATATATACATACCTTGTATTTAATAACAAATACGCTATTATTTCCGTAAACAATATTTTTCTCTTTATAACAGACGATTTCACTGACAAAATGAGGCATGATATTACTAATTTTTTTTCAAATGTTAAAAGAAGTACGTTGACCCATTTTTTTAGTAGTTGTATTTTTGATAACGACCATATTCAATACAAATAGATTCGCTAAAAGTAAGTCTGGCATTAGATTCGTTGTTCTGGGCAGTGGGCACAACGCATATTTGTATAAATTCTCAGGTCCCACGAATACTTATCTACGTGTGTAATCCGGATATGTTTATATGCTAATGTATGAGCCACATACATGTACATGAATATCTCAAAGAGTTTATGCACGTGTGCGTATGCCTAAGTAGGTCAAGTCCACGCGCATTCCTGTTTGCAATACAATAATTGTCGAGATCCGCTAGCGGCGCACGCCAGTGTTGTTGCGGCAGCGCGCGGCGGCGCGCACTATCAATAGTCGGCACGTCACCCGCCCTACATAGTTGTCGCGACGCCGGCGCGTCCGCCGTCGCCGCTGCCGCCACCGTTGCCGCCGCCGCCACGGCAGCCGGGAGCTCGTTTCGTCACTTCATGCGCTAAATTCCGTTTTAAGCCCATTGTTCAACGTCTGCGGCGACGACGGCGGGCGAGGCCAGCGCCCGCTGCGCCTGACGTAACTGTCGGCCACGCGACGGCCCACACAGCGGATCTCGCGCCGCTCGTGTCACTTTTGCCGCTTGTCGCTTGCCGCTTTCCACTTGCGCTGCTCACCTAACGTTTGTGATTCGCACGGTCCCGGAACTGGACCGGAACGTTCACCGCAACCTATTACACTTCCGCTTATAACATTATCATTTTAAGTACAAGTTACTACTCGTAACCCTTTTTAATTCATTGCGTCGCCCCAAGAGCGCCTCTAGGCATGAGCATAAAAGGTAGAGATGTATGTGACGGCCCCGATAAAAATTTATTCTTATAAACGGCGCATTCGTCATTATCACAAGTGTAAACACGCTCCACGATAAAAAGTAACACATTTGCGCTATTTCCCATAGTTGTCAGCAATTAGAACAGTGTTTGTGGGTGCGGGGTACGCAAGGCGGCGGCAGCGATACAAGCGGAGGAGTGGGGGGGAGCTGTGACACGTGTGGCCCACATAGTGCGCGCCCATTGAGCTCCCGCGCCACTGCGCCGGACGTGACGTCAGCGACATCATGCACCTGCGTCTTCACACCCGCTGCCACCTCGAGTGCTGCAGGCCAGCTCGGAACCTATGTTGGCACAGCGTAGTATCAAAGACCAACTCAGATTAATTTGCAATACGGAACTTGGTTTCAACAAACGGAATATAACAAAAGCTCGTGCCAATATTTCGAACTTCCTCAAGTTATCACTAACGAAATAAAATACGCGGCGCCAAGACTCCCGCGCACCCGCCTCAACAAGGTCGGAATCGCTTATCCGCACCATTTGTGGGTAACAGTGACTGCGCATTCTTCGATTTACCTAATTAGTGGCGTCGTGCGGTGCCGGTGTGGGTGAACCCGCATTATCGCGGCCTGCTCCGTAAACTTACCCGCCTTTGTTTATTACTATTTTGGTCAATTGAAATATGTTGTACTAACTCAATAACAAGATGAATTTGTTAATATACGATCACAGGGCGCACGGACGGCAACTCTTACACTGTACGCGCTTTAGGCATCAGCTCCACACTGCATCACTGATTAATGATTAATTGCACATGATTTGTATTTACATCTAGCCCGTTAACAAAAGCTTTGTATGTGTTGCAGATGACAGACGACAATTAGCGAAAGAAAAGCATTGTTGGGTGTCGGCTGTGAGTCAGCATGATGTCATATGGCATACGATGATGCGGGTAATGGGAGCGTGCCGCCGCCCGCCGCCTGCCGCCCGCCGCCTGCCCGGCCGGCCACTTCCCGACACATACTTTAGCCAATCGAGCGATGACAAATCCATTCATATTCTTCCATTGCCACTAACTATTGTGTTAAACATCGCATTCCAGCGATTCCAATGTAATTAGCATCCATTAAATGAATACTTCGCTTTGTTATTTGACACTGATAGTGACAAAATTTGTTTTCAAGCTAATATGTTGCTTACAACATATATGTGCATTGTTCACTATATCAATTCTTGAACTAAAATATTCAATATAAAATAGAAGTGGTCGTGCGACAAGAAAATTTTAATATTTATTCCCTTTCAGCAGTTGTATATTTCTTTAAGTTTGAAGCAGATCCAGAAGAAAGCAAGATCATTAAGAAGAAACCACGAAGCAGACAATTTAGAACAAAAGGAACTACGAAACTGGTTTTCATAATGATTTGACAGATTTTATATTCTGAGATCATTGTGAAAGCTGATTTTGTTCCTAAAACAACGTTTACGACGATCACGGCTGCACAAGACAAAACAAGAAAGAACAAGTTAAATCTAGAAGAAAACAGTAAGCCGTCTTGAACCGCTATTATTAATTTATTATGTATGAATATTTCTACTTTTTGTGTACCTACATTTGTTATTGTTTGTAAATATTAATAGTCCAAATATATTCGTTATTGTTAACGACTATCTATGACATAATTTGAAAATATATAAAATTGTAGACGGAATAATTAATGTTAAGTGTCTAATTACCGAACTAAATTCGATTCGTATTAGGAAAATAGGAATAACATGAAGATTACAGTTAAAAAAACAAATAATAAATCAGTTTTATGCTCTTAACATTATATAATAAAAAGGGACGAAAAATGCAATTATCTTAATGCCCAGAGATATTTTTTCCCATAGACCGATAATGGATTACGGATATATTTATTTTGTTGGTTTCCTGTATACCTATAATATATTTTAATTGTACGGGTAATGTGACGTCTGTTAACTCACACTAGGCCAGAGACCTGTATTGTAAATAGGAAGGACCCGTGCTCTGCAGTAGGACATATGCGGGCTGGATTATTATTATTAATATGATGTATTTTAAGGCAATCATCATTCATGATTTAAATTACAATAAGAACTGCTTATGGAATTGTACCATTCACAATAAGTTAGCAATACATTATATTTTTCGTAAGATATTGCTCTATTATAAGTCACTTTAACCGTTTCCACGCCAAGATACTACAGAATAACTGAATAACTCAGAACCGATTAAACTAAGACTTGTGTCTACAACACAGAAATATTGATAATCTGCCGATATAGGTACCATATACATAGTAAGTACGTGTTAGTAAATTTGGAAACATGTTTTAACAGGGCAAGCCCGCATCATAAAGTTGATTGGTTATTATTAGGGACCTTTCATTTATCTGGGACAACTTCAATAACAAGTTTCGTTTTCATTCATCGTTGCAGGGAAGCACTTACATTACTTAATAACACTTATGCTACACGACCTCTTAGTTGAAAGTAAACTCAAACGCAGGGCGACTACATATAATAAGCAAAAGTTTAATTCCCCTCCGCAGCACGTTTTGTAATCATCAAGCTTCAATATCGGTGCTTAGAAAATTCTAAATGATGCATTTATAATAGGCATGGAATTTATAAGATTTATGTTGAGTATTAATTATACAACACATGGTGTGCATGAAGTGAAAACTGTTCAGTGGTTGAATGGTGACATTATCGAATAATTAAATAAATCATACCAATTATTTGTTTACCGAACGATATATGTGTGAATTATAACATTATCAACCATAGGTATAATGATATATCAAATATTACTATGTGTATAAATTACAAAATATATTACACATTACTTTTTGAACGGTGTATCCATGCAAATGGCCAACCCAGGATTGAGAAACAGTTTAAATTATGAAATATATGATATGTGCCAAACATTAGTAGTCATCAAATATTTCAGTTTTGAAATACGATGTGTTATTAATTAAGTATCGGTTTCCTCGTAATTGTTAAAAGCCTAAATTATTAAAATACTTGAAAGCCACTCGCGCTAGTCTAATGCAAAGATCAATATGTCCTGAAAATAGTCCCTCTCGAGGTAATATTAAAAATCTAATAATGTAGCAAGCAACTGATAGCCATTTATAAAATAAGCGCCACAATTGTAGTTCAATAGCAGTTCAACGTGATTGCTCTTGTAATGTTTATAATGTCTAAGTACCGAAACTGCCTTGACTTATAATTGTAATCGTAAACCTATTATGACGCAAACCCAACTTTCAAACACCGATATGGCGTTACAGCAATATTTTGTTTTCTACTGGTATTTTTAAAACATACTATGTTAAAGATAAGTTGTTTCTATACTTTATATACTAGATATTCATATTTTGTGTGGAGGGGTTTCAAATTAAGTCCAACCTCTGACTAATGAACGAAAAGTCTATAAGACTAGTGCTCAGTTTAGTTACCCATCCAATAATATTATAAACATAAGAAAAAATATTGTTGTGTGTAATTAATAAACTCGGTGAATGCTTCGGTGGCGAAGTTGTACTACGGTACGATTACAAAGCTGAGGTCTCGGGTTCGAATCCTGGGTCGGGCAGTGATATTGGATTTTTCTATTAATTATCAGCCTGGAGTCAAGAATTTGTGCCCGATATGGCGATAGGCTCGCGCCCTATCACATCGTGGGACGAAACAAGGCGAAATGCTGGTGTCCTGGTAGCACCCCTGCCTAACCCTTCGGGAAAAAGTTGCGTGAGTTTATGTATATATGTAAACTCACAAAATTATGGTCAATTTAAAAAAAAATCTTTTATTTATAGAATGCTACATTACTATAGGCTACATTATTAATTGAGTGACATTAGGGTCCATACGAAAACTCCAATAATGTATCCAGTATGTAAAAAAACATAAAGCTCGTTACATTGCACCCGCTGTGATGCCTATTTGTTATAGAACTTAATTATGTACTACATTGATATAGAACTTGTCAATATCGGTGTCGCGACATTTTTTAACGTCGCGATACCAACTATGTCCAACGATTGGAGTCTGTTTTTAAAAATAATAGAGCATAATTTACTTTTATTTATTTTCACTAAAGGCACACTATTTGGGTGAGGAGAAATGGGATAATTAAATAGAAAACATTTAAGTTCTCAGATCACAAGCACCAAATGTGTTATTTTACGTAACAGCAGACAGCCTCCGAGGCGCAGTTGGTTAGACGCCGGCTATGAAACGGAGAGGAGAGGCCGCGGGTTCGATCCCCGCACCAAAACAAATATTTGTATGAACCACAGGTATTTGTTTCGGGTCTGGGTGTTAGTGAGACCGAAAAGTCTCTCGTAGTTTCTGATACCCACGATACAAGACTCGATCTTAGTGTGGGGTCAGGACTATGTATGTGGTTGTTGGGTGTATTTATTATTATTTATTAAGATTTTTCATATACCTAGAGTGAGTGGTGAGAAGATTGAACGGTTTTCTGAAGAGATGAACAGTGATTGATTTTTCATTAGTAAAGGGTAGTCAGTCATATCAAATACATCCAGGAAAATCCATTCCAATGCAGTGCCTTAACAATGTTATCAGCCATGTAAAATATGCGCTAATACTGGTGTCAAGGACCAATTTTTGTGTTATCCCGTTTTTCATCTTACCTCCACTCTCCCTACGTAATTTAGGTACCTATTCTTTGCAATGTAATTAAGAAAATAGAATTTGCATGAAAATGTGTAATTCATATTATTACCTATATATTAATATACATATAATTAAGAAGATATTTCGTATACCTACCTACTTATGGTTAGTAATAAAGATATTTTTAGACACCGAATTAGAAATTGAGGAATTATTGGAGAAGTCCGAAGCTCATCCGTACTGCGTGCTCTATTTTATCAACATCCTATATCAGTTAAAAAAATAAAATCTTCCAAAACCTCTTTCCTCTTCCCATCTTTTTTCATTCCCGCTCTCCTCCCGTATTGATGGGCCACACATCTATGATACAAGTGTCGTGGATGTGCACGGGCGGCACTCGGCAGCGATCACATACCATCAGGAGACCTGTTAGCACATGTGCCGGACCTACGTAAAGAAAAAGAGAAAAAAAGATAAGCAGAATTGCCTTAAATATACAACAAAAAAATAATAAAACAACTACGATTTCAACACGTGTCTTTTGGTTATAGGTATTTATTTAAGGAAGTATGTATGTATAAGTTTACACTCCGTGCTTATGCTGAAAACAAACTATCGAACGGACGCAGCTGAGAAATGCCCCTTAAACCGATCTGGACAATGTCATTTCTACAAATTGTGCATTTGTCTATAAAGTGAGATAAATTTGAGTACCTACTAAAAACCCACTCTTCCATCCCTAAAAACTTCGTCATTGGCAGATGAGCAAACCGTAAATAAAAGAAAATAAATTATCAGAGTTCCCTCGGACTGGACGACCCGTGCCTATGTATAATGTTATCAGCCGCGTCCGTCAGCCGCATCCGATCATTTGTTTTTAGCTCACTCGTGTCGTCAGGGATTCCCCGACTATAATGCCGATATAACACGTCATATATTTTGCTACAGGATATGTGCCTATAAAATAATTCAATAAATCATTTTTAATGTCTTCGTATTGTAGCTTAATTCTTTACAATGTATTGAGTGGAGCTTCTTTTTATAAAGTTTGTAGAGATACACTCTAGACAAGTCTTTTTACACCCTTTTTATATCACATCGAACAGTATCACTTATGTTTGAGTAATATAAATATTTAATTTATGTAATAAAAATGAAAGTAGTTTATTGAATCTATAAAATGTTACCCTATATACATATTATTATAAACTAATGCACTATGGTTTTAAATCTCATCTCTCATCTCATCTCTCTGTAATAGCCCATTTACATTTGAAGAGTTTCTCGTCCGATTTCAAGCGAAAATAGTGTGCAATAATCGCTATAGGCTGTGGCTATAGGATTATCGTATTCTAACGGTTACATGTAGGGCAGAAATCAATTCGGATAAATAGATCACTAAAAACGTTTATTTTGGCCACAATAAATACACAAAACAATCATCGAGAAAATAACATCAACATAGGTAATGATTACAAATACATTTATGTGGAATATTGTAACCGCAATCAGGCCCCACCTTAGCAATATGCAAATCTCGTATTCGAATCGTCATACGATACTCGATGAGACTATTTACAACTTAGAAGTTAGAACATTTAATAAGGTGATATTATTGCTTATTATTTCTCCGTTCCTGACTCGTTTATACATCTCGTATGACATTTTTTCTCAATCATACAAGTATCGTACAAATTGGTATGAATCGATTGCAGTGCTAGATTTGCCATTCGAGTTTAATCACTATAGTAAAATTAATATAGTAGTTCGATGAGTAATTCCGAATTCCGATAACATTCAGTTCATTACTCATAATAGAAATTACAGATACTTGTGGAAAACCCAAAAATGAAAATAAAAATGTAGACAACTCTTGTTGCATTTTTAAGAGATTTGGTGATTTAAAAAAGATCATTTTACCCAATGAAGTGCGTGGTGGCCTGTTGGTAATAGACACCAGACGCGGCTGCCTACATGTTCACGGTGGTCGCGGGTTCAAATCCCAGGGCACACCTCTGACTTTTCGGAGTTATGTGTGTATTGATAGTCAATCACCACGCACTTTAACGGTGAAGGAAAACATCGTGAGAAAACCTGCATACCGTAGCGATTTTAAAGAATTTCTACGGTATGTAAGTCCGCCAACCCGCACTAGGCCAGCGTGGTGGACTATATGGCCTAACCACTCTCAATCAATTCTCTCGATTGTAGAGTAGGCCCGTGCCCTGCAGTGGGACGTATATGGGCTGATATAGATATAGATATATATATATATATATATATATATATATATTTTACCCAATAATAAATGTACATAAACTCACAATCTTTTTACATTCTCAGACAATAATTAATCATTTAATTATTGTCTGAGAAAAGCTGCTTTAATTTTATACCATAACGCACTGCACTAAAATAGCATTTTCGAGATTTTCGTTCCTTTTTTGAGCCGCCATCGAATTGTCTGTCATTTTATGCTGTATGGCTCAGACTTTTGCCTTTCCCATGGGATAAACGGAAAAAATAACAACAACATCGAATGTCATATTTTGACAGTTTTGAGGTTATACTAAATACTTGGTTTTCGAATTGTATACTTGTTTATTGTTCTGTGATTATAGTTTTTAAACAAACTTTAACTACACTTGTTTAATTGCTTGGGTATACGCATTAGTGATAACGATCAAATCAATCTGCTTTAGTTTTGTAGCGTGTTCTTCTATTTGTTGTTATGGATACCACTGAGTTTGACGCCACTTTAGGCGGGAGCGAACATCTTCCCCTTTCTGCAAATAACTTGAAATTCGCAGCTTCCAGGAGCGTAGAAATTGCTGCAATGACTGAGCTAATTCTCCGACCAAGTATGACTAAGTTAGTATTCCAAACATTACCCGTACACATGCGCCGCCGGGCCATGAGCCACAATTGTAAAAGACTACCAAGACACTTGAGGAGAGCACATCTGGAGCAGATGACTAAGAGTGGCTTGCCTCCTAAACAAAAACAACCCTCCCGAAAGCACAGACGACGTGCAAAATATTTGTTAAAAGAGTATAATCGTCGTCAAAAACGAAATGTATGGCTTGAAACTCACATATGGCATGCAAAAAGATTTCATATGGCAGATCGTTGGGGTTATCGCTTAGCCTATGCTCCGTGTGACAAAGCATTCAGAGCTTGTTACAGAGCTAGCTCAAGTCATTGCCTTATACAAGATATTTCATATCTTACACCAATAGAAATCAAAGGTCCCATCGACTTGATAAAAGATATGTTCCAGAGTATTATACATAGTGCCTGTAACCTTAGTGTATGCGCCAAAGCTTTTATTTCAGGGCACAGAGAAGGATCTCTTCACATTTTTAACAAAAATGAATATCCCTTTGGTTACATTGGCAAAGTACAATTTATATGGGTGCTAAATGATAATAATGATCAAACCTTGTGGTTTTTTGTACACCCTGCAATTATAAAACAAGTAGAAGCATTGTTAACAGACTTGTTATGTTCTGATGGGCAACATGAACTTTTGGAAACACTTAGTAAAAAAAGAAAAATTACCAAAAATTATGCTGAAAATATTGAAATAAAATTACTACCTGGAGCTTTTAACAGATTTCGTATGACTGGGCCTAACAGTCATGCTATTTTAATTAAGAGCTTGAAATGTGTTGATGATTTTAAGATAAAATGTAATGGTTGGACAACAAAATGCGATAAAAGTAAGTTACTGTTGAAAGAAAAAAAAGAATATTGGTACAACCTTAGTTCTGTAAGCTCACCATCACAATTGCCGCCTCAGAGTGTTGTTGGCTTGGTTGTAACAGATCCTCGTCTCCAGAGACCTACTTTCAGGACTAAAGCCAGGTTTAATTCAAATAGCTCCACAAATATCGACTTATTGGCAACAATTCCGCCATATGCGCCAGTGTCACCATTATGGAATGTGGATGTACAAGAAGCAATCAAGAACAAAGCAGTGAGCAACAGCAAATATATTGAGCATATAACTAAAACCCAACTTGTACCTGGTGCAATTAATGAGGATGACCTATTTCTGCAGAGCTTACCCATTGTTTTAATACAAAGACCAGGTTCACAAGACTCTGATTACAAAAAAATTGGTATGTTTAATTTTCTGCAAATAATTTGTCATTTACTGCCTACAATGAGATGTTTCTATTCATTAAGTTTCTACTTTCTAGTTTCTTAAATACACAGTGATAGAGAGATGAGTAAACTTCGAAATTACTAAAGTAATGCCAAATTGTAGTTACAAAACCAATAAATATAATGGACTGATTATAATAGGTGTATAACTGCTCACATGATATCCTGAATGTGTATTATTTCAATTACTGTTCTCACTTATCATGTCTCCACCAAACATAATATGGCAAGTCATCTGAAATTCATGGCGGCTTCAGGTCGGGGAGGGGCGCCTCGGGGCTGTTGAGGAATGCTGACATAGCCCGCGCAATAAGCTGCATGGATTCCTTCAGACTTTGAGGAACGCTGAAACAAAGCCTAACAAGTTTCTTTCTCTAAAAAATATTTGCAGATTTTGTCTCTTATTGTTTCATACTAAAACTTTTCAGGCTATGGATGCGGTTGGGATATCATAGTACCTGCTAAATACGGGTTACCATTCTGGTTAACATTTATTATGTTTGGAGCAAGGTCTGGAGGACTTAGAGAAACCGAGAGCTTATCCTTTGAAAGTGGAGAATACTTTTTCCCTCCTGATTCAGAAGCAGGAAAATTAGAAGAAAAAAGAATAGAAGCAGAACTAAAAGATAAATACTTCAGATTGCCACCAAGTAAAAGAGCCAACTATGTTAAACTTGGTATTTACAGCCCTTTCATTTGCCCGTGGCTTGTACTCATACAAGATTGGAGTGAAATGCTGGTTGAAAACTTCTTTGTACTGCGAGATAGAAAAATATTGCACGATTTACAAGTAATTGATTATGCTAAGTATGAGATTATTAGCATCAGTATATTTTATATTGGTTATATCTTTTCGTTGTTTATGTTTACAGGATTGCGTAAATGCAAAAAAATGTATGCCACACATCCAGAATGCCAATGCATGCCTTATTCCAATATATTTATGTTTATCTAGAAAAGGAAGTTTAAAGAGGCATGCCTTAATATGTTTACCGGAACCTAGTGATATTGGTAAAATCGAATATTTAACTGAACCTCCCCATGAAGATTATAACGAAAAAATCAGAAAAATGAAAAGAGCAGATCATTTGAAACATTTAAAACAGTTGAGAAGAAAACAAATCAAACTTAAGAAAAGAGAAGTAGTAAGTATTGACTAGCCAAAATTTTTGTGTACGTCGCCCCATTCGTTTACTGGCAGCATGCATGGACTGTGAACCATTAAGTTCAAGTTCCACCTGGTTAATTTAATCAGTTTCATCAGATATTGTATACAAGTTACCTGGGAATATAATGTTTACCCAGTCATTTGAGCAGAGATATACTTATAACAAACTGGTTGGCATTAGTAGCATCCCACTCCCTCCCTCTTTCGTGATAAAAGTGCATGATTTGGTAATAATGTATTGCATTCTTCATCATCATCAAACTGAGCCACGAAAAGTCCGCTATTGAATATAGGTAGGTTTTCTACATCTTCATTGTGTCGTTCGAATTTCCCTAATCAAGCTAAATTGATTTTTTCGAAAGTAGGACTTCAATGTTTACGCCTTAAATGTCGTGCTTCTAACCATTACATGGATTCGTAATTATTTATTTATTTATTCCAGTTACCATCGAAAAATTCGGTGAAACATGCATCAAAAGAACCTTCTAAATATGTTAAAGAAATGAGAGAGTTATGGCTGCCATCGGACATCAAAACAGTTCGCCGCGAAAATTCCCGCCAAATCATGGGCTATCTTACTCAAGGATCTTTTAGTTTTTCAGAGGCACGAAGCTGCGGTGTAGGATACGTAACGTACAATGCACTAAGCAGTCTTTTGGACATGAGAATAAACCAAGTGTTAGTGCGCAATACATGTTCACGAAAATATCGACTTGCCAATATACAAATCATTAAACAATGATATTCAAATAAAACACAACATATAAGAAAATTATGTTTTTATTAATTTACTAATTTCCGATCTTGGTATTGAATTAATCACAAAACGTAGCCACTGTAGGCATTTTTACATTGTGATGAACTCAAACATATTTCCCGTTTTAAAAGATATAAATTATAAAACTAATACCCCTATTTTTACGCGTATACATAAAAAATATTCTCAGGCGAAGAAGTAAGTTTATTATTTATTTATTTATTTTCGATTTAAATCATACCTAACCGTTGTTATGTGTCTTATTTAAATGCTTACATTTTGTACAATTCCAGCTCTGCCCATTCAAACTGTTGCTATCTAGGTGCAAATTAAATATCATGACGTAATAACCTACACGAATTGATGCATCAGGCAGAAACGAAGAGATGGCATTGAAGCCTAATCACAAACTATACACATACTTTGTGTTCCTAATATGTTAAATTTTAGACCTTTTACGAGCTATTGCGTCCTCGACAGCTTTCAGTTGTTTTAAGAGTTCTTCTCTTCTTGAAACAGATTTTTTGGCGGATGCAGAATTCACAGGCGACGTCGCTGAACGTTTTCTCGCAGCCAAATCTATAACAAATAATTTATCGTCATTTTTACTCAGCAAACAAGCAGTAATTATGATTAAAAAAGCACTTCCCCACCTTTATCATTGGG
This sequence comes from Deilephila elpenor, assembly GCA_949752805.1. Taxonomy (NCBI): domain Eukaryota; kingdom Metazoa; phylum Arthropoda; class Insecta; order Lepidoptera; family Sphingidae; genus Deilephila; species Deilephila elpenor. The sequence continues at coordinate 5,649,809 of OX457107.1, read as the reverse complement.
GAGTTCCTTTTTGCTAGCAACTGTCGTTACGGCGACTGCTAACACAGGAGCTGCCTTCCCATTTACCCTATAAAGACAGATTAAAAATGTAAATGGTGGGTACAAGGGATGATTGTGTTACTAGATCTTCACCTTCCAGAAGTCACCTTGATTTAGCCAATAATGTTGGAAAAGGTATGGTCTAATTGCCATATATCTGAAATATTTAATTTATATCTAACTAGCTTTTGCCCGCAACTTTGTCTGCGTGTTTAAGATAATGTAGACGTTATATCGCTAAAACTGTTCCCTTGTAACCTTTACATAAACTTTTAACAAAATTCAACGTGCAAAATTTATATTTCATCAGTTATCGATTCAGAGACCAATCGGATCAATATATAAATGCCCTTATTCATATACAGTTTAAAACCTATTTTAGGTATCGAATGTTTGTTTTCTCGCTCAAACTGAATTGAAAAGTCGTTCGAAAGGGACAAAAGTTAAATTTTCACACGAATAACTTCAGTAGTTTTGATTTCTATACAAACTTTCAACCCTTATTTTTACTCCTTTAGGGTTAAATTTAAGTAAACAGAGTACGCACTTATTTTTGGTCTTAGATGAGTAATTATAGTGTCAAGTTTGAAACCTGCAACTTCAACGATTGGGGTTTTCCATACAAAATAATTTTAACCTTTTCATCCCCCTTAGGGGTTGAATTTTCAAAAATCCTTTCTTAGTGCTACCCTACGTTATAAAAGAAATCCCTGTGTAAAATTTCAAGTTCCTAGCTTCAGTAGTTTCGGCTGTGCGTTGATCCGGCAGTTCGGTTCTACAAAACTTCAACCCTTATTTTCCCTTGAGGGTTGATTTTAGATAAACAAAATATGCAATTATTTTTGTCTTACAATGAATAACTTAAGTGCCAATTTTGACAATTGTAACTATAACGGTTCAAATTTCCCTATATCAGTTATTAACCCTTTACACCCCCTTAGGGATCGAATTTCCAAAAATCCTTCCTTAGTGCTCCCCTACGTCACAATAGGAACCCCTGTGTAAAATTTCAAGTTCCTAGCTTTAGTAGTTTCGACTGTGCGTTGATCCAGCAGTTCGCTTTTACAATACTTCAACCCTTATTTTCACCCCTTTAGGTTTAATTATAAGAAAAATGAGTATGCAGTTGTTCTTGTTTCTAGATGTGTAACTAAAAAGTCAAGTTAGATATCTGCAACTTCAACGGTTTCGGTTTTCTATACACCAGTATTTTACCCTTTTCACCCCTTTAGAGGTCGAATTTCCAAAAATCCTTCCTTAGTGCTACCCTACGTCACAATAGGAACCCCTATGTAAAATTTCACGTTTCTAGCTCCAGTAGTTTCGGCTGTGCGTTGATCGGGTAGGAAGGAAATCACCCAGTTTCTAAACATTTCAACCCTTATTTTAACCCCTTTAATGTAAATTTTTAGATCATTGAGTATGCAATTAATTTTGTTTTTAAATGATTTATTGAACTGCCAAGTTTGACAATTGTAACTTTAACGGTTTAGATTTTCCATACAACAGTTTTTAACCCCTTTCACCGCCTTAGGGGTAGAATTTTCCAAAATCCCTTCTTAGTGCTACCCTACGTCACAATAAGAATCCCTGTGCAAAATTTCAAGTTCCTAGCTCCAGTAGTTTCGGCTGTGCGTTGATAGGTCAGTCAGTCAGTCAGTCAGTCAATCAGGTTCCTCTTTTATATATATAGATAACACTGTGTAAATTTATACGGTCTTATTCATAGACGAACGACTTTTAAATTAAGAGCGAAGAAGACGAAACATTCTAACACTAAAAATCAGTTTCAAAACGGTATGAATAAGGCTGATAATATGATGTAGCAGTACTTAATAATTAAATAAAAAATAAATGAATGAGGAATGAGGCACAGCGAGGGGAGCAACCTGGGCCGGGCGGCCGCGTTGAGCAGGCGGGCGTGGCGCGCGCGCCGGGCGCCCGAGCTGCCCGACGACGACGACGACCGAGACTCGCTCTCCGACTCGCTCGATGTCGACGAAGATTCTAAAACAAATTCAATACCACTTTCAAATATTCCTTCACCTACCCTCAACTTTTACAGAGTGCTTCACCAAATATGCAAACAAATAAATATATCCAACAATCACATATCGTTCTGACCCCACATTAAGATCAATGAAGTCCTTCACTAATACCTATGCCGAAAAATTTCTTGTCAGTCTGTCTGGCTGTCCTGCTTGTTCCGGCTAATCTCCTCACCCGCAGACCAAGGCCTCATTGTATTAAGTATAAGTTATTACTTACTAAACACTGTAAAAAATATTTACTCACCAGAACCTGATGACGAAGACCTCGAATATTTTTTTCTATCTCTGTTGCGACTGGAAGCTTTGTTGCGGCCATACGGGTCCAGTTCATCCTATAACATTTAATTTGTCATTGAGAAGCAATAAAACAAATAAATAATAAATACACCCAACAGTCACATACAAAGTCGTGACTCCAGTCTAAAATCGAGTCTCGGTCGTGGGTATCAGAAACTACGATAGACTCTTCGGTCTCACAAACACCCAGACCCAAAAACAAATACACTTGGGAATCTCACAAATATTTGGTTCGGTGCGGAGATTGAATCCGCGGCTTCTTGCTCCACAGACACAAACAGTCAGTAACGTGGTAAGTGGTGGCGGCGTACCTTGTGTCGGTGCGAGACGGGCGGCGGCGGGTTGGCGGCGGCCTGGCGCGCGGCGGCGGGCGAGGGCGCGCGGCGGCGCGGCGCCGGCGGGTTCATGGCCGTGGCGCGCGCCGTGGCCAGGCGCCGCTCGCGCACGATCACCGACGGCGACAGCCTGCACATACACAAACCGCTCTAGATTAACGTCCTTTTGTCTAGCAAATATTAACCCTACTAGTATGTTCATTCAATATAATATGCTCAAGAAAAATGTAACCTACGGTGCGCACGCAGTTCGCCGATGAGGCATACGTTTTTACAACGGACCGCGTCCGCACCTCCGACGTGTTATGCAAAGAGCGTCCAAAATCCATCGACTCATAAAATTGACGGAACTTTAAAATAAAATAATTAACAATAAAAACATTTCATAAGCTTTCCTAACACCAAAAATGACTTTGGTATACCGGTAAAATATAGTTGTCAGTACGACACGTATCTCAGTCTTACCGTTGTCTCGAAGACGACGACGCTCTCCGCTTGCGTCGCGCGCCGGGCGATCGCGAGCTTCGTGAACTGGAATTTGAAGAGCTGCGGGGTAAGAAAGAGGACGCCGGGGGACGGGGGAGAGGCCGCACGCACGCACACAACGTTCGCACGCACGGACGAACGACAACGCACACGCCGACAAACATCCGTGCACAATCGTCGCACACGCACGCACACAAACCAGTAGCATGTCCCAGTGATTGTGACCAGTAGACGCATGCGGTTAATGTTGTAAAGATGATGTCGGTCAGAGAATGACACCGAAAAACCACAACGTTAGATAGTTATGAAAGCAAAACCCAATAGCACGGGATGAGGGGGAACCAAGCGAGAGGACAGTTCCGCATTAGTCTTATTTGAAAACAATGAAGCTTTATTCTCACTTCGTGAGATTAGCCTCCAACAAACAAATTTTTATTAAAAAAAATCCATTCCATATGCTATACATTATACATAAATAATAATATTTTTTTGAAATAAAAAAAATTAGTCCATGTAAGTAAAAATGCTGTAGGACGAAGACCTTTTATAGGTCACACAAAAATCGTGTGTACATTTAATGTCGTAAATAAGTTCTAAATAATAGTAAATCTCAATATTTAATTCATAACTTAAAAGTTGGAATAAATTAAAAATAAAAAGTAACATAAAATTAGGTTTGTGTGATGAATCGATTATAAACGTTGACCTTAAATAAACTTGAGTACAAAGATTTCCTGTGAGAAAAGTGGAGCCAGTATAGTTGGACAACTATTGCGAAGTTGACTGATCAACCGGATTGATAATCACGATAGTAGAAGTACAAGAAGTATTGCGAGCAGCATACCTGGAGGAGGAGTAGGAGTCTTCGGTGGAGGGCGGGCGGCGGCGACGCGCGGCGGTCTCGGCGCGCATCCACGGGTCTGCCCACTCGTCGCCGCGCCCGCGCCCGCGCGCCTCCCGCGCGTCGCGAGGTTCGCGCGCTTCGCGAGTGTCCCGTGTGTCCCGCGCCTCCCGCGTCTCCCGCACCTCGCGCGTTTCGCGTCGCTCCACTTCGGCGCGCTGCACGATCACTTCACGCGACGAACGCACGCGTCTCTGTAGAGTGGTGTTGTTTCTTCACATTATAATCCTTGCCTGTGCTCTCTACGATATTTATTATTTGTTGTAACAGTGCGCAATTACTATGTTAAATCGAGTTCATGGAACAATTGATAAGTTTCAATTGGAATTAATTTATAAACCTTTATAACTGTATCAGCCCAATATGTCTCACTGCTGGGTACGGGCCACTTTTACAATCGAGAGTACGTTGGAGAGTGGTTAGGCCATATAGTCCATATAGATCTACTCTTACGAGTATGTCATATATTACTCCGTAAACACTTGCGAAAAATACCTAATAACTAAAATATCTGTAATAAACTAGTAAATCACTCGCTCTACTTCTTTGTAGATATAGTTACCTATTGAAATAACATACCTTATGATAAGATGCCTCTTCTGGCACCCCCATGGCGTCTTCATATGTTGGCGGCATCCGCTCGTATATGCGTTCCGGCTCGTATGCACGTTCTCGTTCATAATAGCGTTCGCGCTCCTCTACACCGTGCCGCGGGTATCGGCCACGGTACATCGGACCGTACGGCCTACTGTACAATTTAATATTATTAATGACTTCACTTTCATCAGCCTTATAACAAATATTATGTACATATATTGTTATTTTAACTTATTCAACAACAAAAAGATTAATGAATATCAACTTGTTACCTAAGCAACTATTTTGTTACATTGCAGAATGAAATACCTATTGTTATCTTAGAGGAGCTGAAAAATCTTCATGTCATGTATGGCATTATTTATGGTGCCTTTGGGCACAGCATGATTATTTAAAAGCCGTCTTGTAGTTATTATATTAAAATTAACAGTGTTTTAAGATATATATGTATATAATATACTTGTATAATTCCGATTCCCGATGGTACGAGGCAGGCAGCTCGTGATGGCTGGGCGGCGAGGCGCCAACTGCGGCCGCCGCGTATGCCAGTTCAGCGTCTGGGTCGTGCACTACTCCCCCTACAGACAAGTGAAGTTTCTTCTCTTCAAAATCCATGTCTTGCTCTTTACGCTTGTTTGCTATCCGAAGCATCTGCAACCAAAAAAGTATTACAATACAATTGCATTATCTCCCAATTCATTGTAGCCTATAAATAAATTGTAAGGGAACATTTGATTAAAATGCATACTTTAAACAAGTAACAGCTTTTTGATAAGATTCACATATTCAAATCCATCGAAATGGAGAAGAATAAGAAGAAGGCACCACTATAAGAATGTCGGAAAGGCCATCACGGTGACCCGCGCAGTGTCATGAATCATGACACTGATGACAATATGACAATACGGTACCCGTATCATGACTCATGATACGGGTACAGACTGTATAAATTTGGTTTTGATAAAACTGGCACTATTGTGATTTTTGTTGACTAGCGAAAGAGAGCCATATCTATGAGTATATAACAAACCTCTTTAGCGGTACGGAGTCCACGTTCCCAAGCAGATTCTGGCGGCGCGGCGTCTCTAGTGGGTGCAGCTGGAACTCCACGCACCACCTCAAACATATTGTAGTTGCCTTTGTCCGTCACACCCGGATGCAAAAACCTGAACATTATATCAATCACCCGTTCAATTACTTATCAGTACAAATTACAAATAGAATCATGCGAATTTATTTATAGAATGACTACAGTTCATATAGTCAGCTGTATGTGGAACATCTTTTCCTTAAACATTATACTAACTACTAAAGTGATTGAAACGTCGGGAAGTAACAAAATGTAAAAATTAAACCAAATCGCGATAAAATCCGTATAAAATAGTTTTATTTCAATCTGTAGACAACTTGAAAAAATGTACTTTATGATTCTTACTTGCAACTGTGTCACTATTGCTATCCATGCAATGTCCTAAGTTATTAGTTACAAGGCAAGTGAGAAGGGTAAAACTATGTGACAAAATTACATAACGCTTTCAGACAACCAAATAACTCATACTAATACTAGAGTCTTCAGTCTAGAGATAAAAATCAAAGTAAATTGTACTCAAGTATACTCAAGCCCAAATTCAGTGTGATAGTGGGTGAATAATGTGTGTGAACGGACCTGCAGCTAACACCCCAGGTGCAAGCTCCGCGAGAGAAGAACCTGCACACGGGCCGGGGCTCGCTCTCCTCGGGCCGGCGCTCCGCCTCGTCCGACACCTCGCCCTCCTCCAGCGACGAGCCGCGCGACCGCCGAGCAGCCTTCACATCCTCTGTCACACCATTTTAGTATTTATTTACTAGAGAACAGTGATTATTTTCAATTTTAACATGAATGAACACTTCTATACATATTAGGTACACTTTAAATACAACCAGATCTAGACAATTCATATATGTAGTGTCTATGGTATAGGCCTTTCAAGTGTTCATATAAGTGGAAATTAATCAGCAACTTCTGATGCAACCAACTAATTTCTTAACCACTTCTTTAATTGGGTACATAAATATATTATATTAGGTGTTACCATCAAAGGTAACATATATATGTATTTGTTACCTTTATCATCCCGCTTTTCTTCATTTTCACCATTAGCTTGTTCTGATTTATTTTCAATACATTCGCCTTCCTCTGCTTCGAAATCTAATTGTTCTTCACCATCCTCCGTATTGCTTGTTTTTTCTTGGGGAACCTGAGGTAAGAAACACAATCCTTACTTACACAAAATTATCTAATTACAAATACAAATTTTATATAATTGCATTAACTCAACAACTATCACTACGGCACACTTGGTTAGACGCTGCTTGTGAAATGAAAACCTGCAGGTCGGAATATTACTATAAACAAATGTTGGCACAACAAGTATTTGTTTAAGAAGTAGATGTAGGTGAGACCAAAACGTCTCTTTGTAATGAGACATAAAAATGCATTATGTCCACACTGTGTAACAAACTTTCTTTGGAACATCATTTAGAATTTACCTTTTCCAGAAAAAGAATGTTACACATTGATTACTCAATGGACATTTATTAATTATTGTTTTAACTTTATTGTATGCCAAAAACTTACTCGTAGAAAAATGGGCCCTAAGTTTTCCACATACAATATTATATATATTGTATGTAAGTAGTAAATACTATCAAGACTGAAGTGCAAAATGATTCTTAACCACAAAATAATTTGGTCACATTAATACTAAATGAGTAAAACATTGGATCTTGTTTTTAATTATATTGTCCAATCCTGTTAACCAAGACTAATTATTGTATAACAGGTTACATAACATTTCAATAAATACAATTACCTTTTCAAATTTATGCAAGTCAGTCTTTCCATTGTCAGATTTTGGGGATGATTGTGAAGTGGCGCCTTTCGTGTTGTTTATATTCATCTTTTCTTTTACTGGAGATACTGGTGATTTTGGCTGAAACCATAACAAAAATTAAACATTTTTATTTTATAGAATATGTCCTGCTAACAAGCAAGCATGGAAATCTACAATGCTTGGGTCATAGATGTGTTGCCGTCCCATCAAATCAGAAGAGGAGCAGGAAGGAAAAAGGTAGGGAAGAGGTAAGGGATATTGGGTGAATGAAAATGAATTTTTATATCAATTTTAGGACAGTATCTAGAACAAGATTAATTCATACCTTATTTTCATTAGATGCATCATCAGCTCCTACGGAGTCCAAGTCAGAAACATCTGATAAATCTTCATGGCTTATGTTGAGATCTTTTCCATCATTCTTTACGCTATTATTTGATTTGCTTCTTGATTTTCTTTCCTCTGTATCAGATTCCATTTCCCCTATAAAAGTGTATTTTTATTATCAAATTAATCACATACACAAAAAATAGGAATACAAATTTTTTACATTTTGTTAATCACTTAAACCAAATGTTCATATTTTGGTCACAACATTTTTGGTATTCTTTAGATATCATTTTACAAATACAAGCAATTGATGCTTTTAACACAAAGAAAGAAAATAAATAATGACACACCTTCTGATATTTCCTCAGTTGCAGGATCTTTTACGTTGGATTTATGATAACTGGAGCTCCTGCTGGACTGACTTGACTCAGACCTGCTGCGAGCATGTGATACAGACACCATTTTTTGTTCAGCCTTTGTATGTCGCCTCCATTTCTCCTTAGGACTCCAGTCATTTTTCTTTACCTGCTGTAATCTATGAGGTGATGACTTTGGCGAATTTCTGTCAGGAGATGGACTTGATGAAGATGATCTTCTATCATTTTTTCTTGGTGATGTTGGTTGTGAGACTGAGTCAGGAGAATGAGGTCTGGACCTATGATCGGGTGAACCTGGTTGTGACCTGGCTGAACTACCAGGGCTCTGTGGTGTTTTAGGACCTTCACCAGCAGATGGTGGCGCTGATGAATATTGTTCTGTAAATTGTTGGGTGTATGTTGGTGAACCAGCATTTGAACCTGCGTCACTAGGAGATTTGGGTGCATCTGGGGACTTAGGTCCCACTGGAGAAGCTGGCATAGAATTTTCAGGAGAATTGATGTCAGAATGTGCCCCACTCATATTGCCAGGAGAATGTGGTGGCTTGCCATAGTTGGGTGACCGTACTGACGATTGTGACTGACTCTCTGGTGATGGAGACCTTGGTCCATCAGATCTTGGAGACTGGGGTGACCGTGGTGGCGATTTAGCATTTTTCTTTGATTTTTCACTTCTATCTGAAGACGAACTTCGTCTGCTTCTAGAACTTGAACTGCTACTACTTGATGATGAACGAGCATCACCAGTACCATCACGAGAATCTTCAGAATCCATTCCTGAAAAAAATGGCATATTCATGTGGAGCATGTAATATCCCCAAACCAAACAACCCAACCCAAACAAGCACTCTTTGTGTTATTCCAATTTTGCTTCAAGGAAATTATGCTATTCCTTAAAATTTAATGTTAGTACACACATTTACTTCACTTTTTAAAGCAAATATAAAAAAAGATATAATCTAGAAATTTTATATTAAAAAGATTTTCATTGTCCAACAAATTACTAAACTCACCTTTGTTTATTACCGAAACATGCCCTCATAATGAAATACTTTCTACATTGAATTGTACATGTATTGAATTACCAAGTCCCTAAACATGAAAAATGTACATGTTTTTTGTTGAATTCAATAAAGTGTACGAAAGTCACAGATTTTTGACCCCATGTTAAAGTTTTGTAAAATCTGAGTCAAATTGAGAAACGAACTGTGAGTAAATTACAATTTAATTAATAATTGCATTGAAAATGTTTACATGTTTTATATAGTTGATAATCTGCAAAATTCTACATCGTGTTGTATATTGAAGACACATCCAGCCTTACCTTCAAGATGACGCCTCGACGCCAGAATCGGTGGCACTTTATAACACTTTTCATTTTATCGACTTTAAAATCACAACACAAATGAAACTTAGGTCTGTCACATATACTTGTGATAAACTTTATAACTTTTGTGACGATAAACTGACGAAAACTTATTAAAATCAACACTACTTCAACATGGCTGTGATACAAGGAGGAAATATATGAACATAATAAGTAATCACTTTTCATTACTTCCGTAGGGTTAACTTACGCCCTTACCTTTACTAAGATGGACTAGACGGCAAATTTCTTGAAGTATTCGTAATTTTAATTAAAATATCCTTTAATTTGCGCCGTGAGTCCCTCAACATCGAAGCGAAGTCATCAAAAGCATAGACAACATAAAAATACACATCAAACCAAATAGGGTTGTCTATAATCGATTTTACAGTAAAAGATATATCGGTAGTTCCCAATATGTAAAAATCGACTCTGGCTGAATCATAGATCATCTATGATCTGCAGTAAACTAAACTTTTACTCATAAACTATGCACTATTAAAAAAATATAAATTAAATCGTAAGAAAGTTAAATCCGCGCCAAAATAGTAGTTCTACCTGTAAATACTAATTAATAGAAATAGAAAATATAAAATGAGTAAAAATAAAGATATGCTTGACCAAACTCTTGACGGTAACATTTCCGAAAATGATGATGAAGAAAGTTATTTTCAAGATGTAGATATTTTACAAAAATATGGGATCAACGTCGCTGATATAAAAAAATTAAAAACTGCTGGAATATGTACTATCAAAGGTATTCAAATGTGTACAAAGAAAAAACTGTCGAATATTAAAGGTTTCTCCGACACAAAAGTTGATAAAATCAAAGAAGCATGTCAAAAAGTAGCCGCAATAGGGTTCATGACTGCTTTGGAAGTCAGTGATCGCAGAAAACAAGTATTTAAAATTAGCACTGGAAGTACGGAGCTCGAGTAAGCATATATTTAATTCCATAGCTTCATTAGTAACATAATTTTGATGTATCTAAATTGAAAAAAGAATAATTAATCATCATAATTAAATAATTTTTCAACCGCCCGCAATATGAATATACACAGACAACTTCAGGCGCGACTTTCCTACGGAATGTCATACAGTCATCAATAATGTGCAAGTAATACGACATTTTAGCGCACAAGAACCAGTCGGGCAATTACACACGTTTCTCATTAATTATTTTACCCCTGCTAAAATCTATAAGCTACGGTGGTATCTTGAAGCCAGAGTCCTGAATCGAGAAATAAAACAAATCATCATCATCATCATCAGCCCTTCTGCGTCCACTGCTGAACATAGGCCTCTCCCACAGCACGCCACTGGGCTCGATCTTCAGCTCATCGTCGCCAACCGCTACCAGCCACCCCACGAATACCGTCGCTCCACCTGGTTGGAGGGCGTCCTACACTAAGTTTGCCGAGGTGCGGTCTCCACTCGAGAACACGTCTAGCCCAACGGTGGTCGGTTCTCCGACAATTGTGACCGGCCCACTGCCACTTCAACTTGCTAATCCGTTGGGTTATGTCGTTAACCATGGTTGTCTGTAGGATAAACTCATTTCTGATTTTATCCTTCAGAGAAACACCGAGCATAGCCTGCTCCATAGCTCGTTTAGCGACTTTGAATTGGCGGATTAGTCGCGCCGTCAATGTCCCCGTCTCGGCACCGTATGTCATTATGGGTAGGACGCACTCATTGAAGACTTTCGTCTTCTGACTTTGCGGTATTGGCGACGAAAAGACTCGACGGAGTTTCCCAAATGCTGCCCAGCCCAGCTGGATTCTTCTACGAGCTTCACTCTCAAAGTTGTTTCTACCCAATCGAAATTTCTGCCCGAGGTAGATATATTCCGAAACAACTTCAAGATAGATAACACGTTATAAATCGCCTAATACTTGAATAAACGTATTTTTGTGTTAGCAACTCGCAACAAGTGGTTTTAAATATTTAAAAAATACAAAAAAGAAACGAACTAAATCAAAATTTACATTAAGATTTTTAAAATTAAAACTATAATATAATCTATTATACACGAGATATCATAATGTTCAGCAATGTACTTAGTATATGCACGTACTACGTATGTTCTTACGGAATAAATACTTTAGTTTGCTGTATGACAAAGAATAGACCGTTAGCTGCAGGAGCATAGTTTTACACAATGTAAACACAATATAGTAATTGTAGTACAATTTTGGGATTGGGAAATTTTTCAGTAATATGCAAATGTTGAAGGAAAAGATAGATTTTGCAATTAAATATTTTCAGTATATTACAGACGAAACGACTTTAGATTACAATATATAGGTACCAATAAGATTTTTGTTCCTTTATTTGTAGCAAATTACTCGCTGGAGGGATAGAGTCAATGGCTATAACAGAGGTGTTTGGCGAATTTCGCACGGGCAAAACTCAACTATCTCACACATTATGTGTAACTACACAAATACCTAACTCGACAGGATATTCAGGTGGAAAAGTTATGTTTCTCGATACAGAACATACCTTGTATCCTTTTTTATTGGCTATTATTATTCAGCTACGGCGACTTTATGAGTTATAATTACATATAGTAAAGTAATAAAACAAAATCACCTTGATGCAGGAAAAATAATGAACCATAGTGAATTAGCAATTGGTGACACTACAGTAATTCAACAAGTTATTACAGTAATATCCGGCTACCATTCAGTAGAGGCTATTTTTGTTATATAAAACAATCAAGCAGGCTGCCAGCCCACTACCGCCCAAAGCCCACAATATTATGGTATCCTACATTTTCGACTGTAGACAAGCCTAAAAACAAAGCTCTATTATTTCACGTTAACAACTTAAGACGGTAGGTATCGCTGTATGACTTTCATTCAGCCTCGTACTCATTCATAATCATTTCTATCCCGTAGAGAACAAAGTTATGTGTGTGTGGGGGGAGAGGGTCGTTATTATTGCGCATAAATATGATAATTATCACATACGCGTGACCTGTCTACACGCGTGACTTGCTTTTGCTGATCATTTGTCCTTTTAGAATCTAGGTACACAAACTTCATAAGATGATGAGAACAGGTTCTTACAAAACTTTACAACATTGCTTGATGACATCAAAACATGTATTGGTGTCCCATGAGTTTCCATAACTTTTTACCAGTCGCCCAGATCGGCTGCGGCCTATTGCAGATAGGTTCAACCTCGATCAAAACGCCGTGCTGGATAATGTTTTGTACGCCAGAGCTTACACGTCTGAACATCAGGTAACAACTGCTGTAACTCACTATATATATTCCCAGACGACTCATAAACTAACATTAAAAGACACCAAATGCCAGATCAGATCTCTGCATTCTTTTTACCCCCGTTTTAGGCCGGCCTTAATCGTATCAACTTATAAAATGAGAACGATGTTTTAGTGTCTATTTTTTTTGTGATAGGCAGAGCTCTTGGATTATGTAGCAGCGAAATTTCACGAAGAAGCTGGTGTGTTCAAGCTTTTAATAATAGATTCCATAATGGCCTTATTTCGCGTAGATTTTTCTGGGAGAGGTGAACTAGCGGACAGGCAACAAAAATTAGCACAAGTGCTTTCACGCTTGCAAAAGGTACCTAACTAATAACACATTTATATAAACTGTATTTCAATACGTTATATATTATACATACCAAGGAATATATCAAAAGCTATGTAGGTAAAATGTTTTCATAATGATTGATTTAGTTTAGCGTTACGTAGATTCTACGAAATATGATGTAGAATGTAGATATCCCATACATAATATGCTACATACGTTGTAGTAAACACATTGTAATTATTGTATCTTATAGAACTGTATGAGAAAATTATACTAGTAATAATTATCAATAATGGGCGTGCCGTTCTTATATAGATTAATTTTACTATCGCGATATACATTTATTACATCAAATTTAATCGATGTCGTTTTTACCTACGCAAATGATTAGATCAGTTCCTCTTTCTTTACCAATGTTGCGTTTATGAAAGAAAATTCGAATGTCTAATCTACCTACAATCATAAGTTCTTGATTAATAGTTACTACGAAATAATAAATGAGTAATTCGCTAATTTAGGTACATATAAACCACGTGCGCGTGCTGATCGCAAAATATGCCCTCAAATTTAGGTATGATGAGATCGTTCTATAAATAATTATGTTAATGAAGCTTGTTAAAATTCTACCATAATGCGAATTCAATCCGCACAAGCCGGTATTTCGTACCGATTAAGAATGTATAGATGGCCGAGTAGGCAACAATGTTACTATACATACAGGGTATGTCAAGACTGCGACCGAAAACGAAGCCAGATGGTTGAATTAGTGACTTAATACAGAATGCAACTACGTTTTTTTGTATTTTTTTTCTTATCGTCGTATTTGTGTGGTAAATAAATAATTTTACAACATTTTATTTAAAGGACGCAATGATGCGCAAAGTTTTAAATTACTATTTTCGCAAAAACTAGGAAATTACCACCCAAACAGATGATAATTACTCAACCAACGAAACGCAATATTGATACGTATAATATAAGAAATATTATGGCCGCAATCAGGTATTGCTGGAATTAATTGGGAGCCGCTATCTTCGAGCCTAGAATAACCCGTAAAGAGTTTTGTTAACAGTGGAGCAGCGAATGGGATACTGATTCATCCAAACCAAACGGTGGCAGTTAGGGACAACTGAATTGGGATTGGACGGCTTAAGCCAAACTCTCATAAGCAGGGTTGCTAGTAGGATGATTGGCCAATGCACCACAAATTCTCAAGGAACCCTGGGTCTACGCTTTCAAATAGACGTTCTTCAACTCCCTGGCTTCTTGAAAACTCTTTTAAAAACTTCTTTTAGAGAACTAATATTGAAAACTTCTAAACGCGACCCCTGATCCGCGCGTCGCGTCGGCAATATCTGCAAATTTTTAACAAATGAAACATTTTTTAATGAATCATTATTAAGTGTGTATTATTTGCGTAGTTGGTACGAATACGAAAAAAGTTATTCAAAAGTGTTATTTTATTGTTACTATGCGTCGCATATTATTCATATCTAAGTTCAAGATCGGTGTATAGTGAAACAGTAGTTTCGATAAACGAGGATCCGGTTCCAAACTTCGCTTCGGTTCTTGACCCTCATACGAAATAAGATCAATCTTAAATAATAACCGTGCTAACGTCGTATTTTTACGTGTCTGTTCTTATATGAATTTCTTTTAATATATTACATGTATTTTATTAGGTACATGTATTTTTAATTATCTCCATTTTAACATTCAAATACAACTATAATTAGTACTGTTATTGTATTTTTTAAGTTTGATAAACTAGACTGTACAATGTAGATACACAAGGAAGTATAAGATAAGGCATGACAGATAATAGCTGTTTCGTTTTTAGATTTCTGAAGAATACAATGTAGCCGTATTTATTACTAATCAAATGACGGCTGACCCCGGAGCGACGTTGACCTTTCAAGCGGATCCGAAGAAACCTATCGGTGGAAACATCCTGGCGCATGCATCTACAACTAGAATCGCTCTCAGAAAAGGGCGGGGAGAGAACAGGATAGCCAAGATTTATGATTCTCCAGACTTACCTGAAAGCGAAGCTACTTTTGCCATTACCAATGGAGGTGTATCTGATGCTAAAGACTAATTATTAATAAATACAATTAAACTGTTATTATTCCATTTAACTCTCAACTGAAACAGCATAAAATAGGTAAGTTAAATGTTGAAACCCAATGCTCAGACGAAAATACGTCCATAGAAATTGAAAATTAGGAAAATAAAATTTCAAACAGCGGACTGACAAGCAGTATTTAGGTCTTGATTGCACCGATATTAGTCTGATAAGAAAGATAATAACGAAGAATATTTCAAATTAAACATATATTTGAATTGGATACGATTTATTATCAGCCAAAACTAGTTAGGTACCTAAATAAATTTTAAGTACAATTCAATGAAGTGTTTCTAGACAATGTCTCGTCAATATTTCGTGCGTTGTGGTACCTACCTATTACAACGTCCCAGATAGTAACTTTAGTTTTTTCAATTATTATCTTGTGCCAAATAACGATATTCAGCGGAGTATATTATACAAGATGCAACAGTCATTGGCCTATTAGAATTGGAAGATTTAAATAATATAGATAACCCTACGTGATGTTACAATGCAAGTGTCAGTCAGTCATTCGCGTCGTATGGACGACAAAGTCCACTTGTATTACAGTCGTCATTCATAGTGGCGTGATTCGAACGGACCAATTAAGTTTCTTGACACGATTAGATAAATCGTACCACACCTTCTTGAGTTGACTAAGTACTACATTATATTATTAATTACATATATTGAAACGCACCATTACGAGACTATCCCTTCGGCAGGAATTCTTATTTTGTTAGATTTTCGGTTAATACATTTAAAATATATTATGTTGTGCTACCAAAGGCGGTTAAAAATTGAAATTGCCACACAATTTGAAGTGGTAGAATCTTTCTAAACGCCTTATTGAGTTCAACGTGGCTGGCTGATGGCTCTATTATAGTGGTATCAGTATCAATCTCATAGAAATTTAAAGTAGAGTAATAGTTTTACTGATGGGTTACGTTCAGTGAGTAAAATAGCTAAAGATCTAACTATTTCTTACAAAGCCTCAGTGTCGCAATTGGTTAACCGCCAATAACAAGAGGTCGTAGGTTCGAAGTTTGAACCCCGCATCGAGACCATTTTTTGTGCAATCCACGAGTATTTATTTCAGATCAGTAAGATCTAATCAAGTCTCATGACAAGACTTATAAATTAAGGTCGGGTCGTAACTACCTATTTATTATGTATGTCTGTTGAGTTTATTTATTAACGTTAACCGTGACTACCTCTAGGATCTACCTTTCCTTCTTTTCTCCGAATATATTATCAAAGACAAGACGTGTTATGGGTGTTTATATTGATTGTATGTTAAGAATTTCCTAATATACCTACCCAAAACATAAAATAAAATAAAAAATCCACAAACAATTAATTTTGAACACTAAGACCCGGTGGGGGAATAGAACGAGCAGCCACTTTTTACAATCGAGTTTTTATCCACTGAGACATAGAGGTGTGAAAATAATTAAGTTCTTATACCAACCGTGATGCTCAATTAAGAAGCAGTTAAATAGGTACCGCTCACGTTTATCGTTATCTCCATCTAGATAAACATGAGACTTTAGACAACTTTGTAACCATTTTTGTAACTTTGTTGGGTGGTATTATGACAGTATTTTTCTTGATGATATTTTAACGGCCTTATTCACAGAAATATTTAAAACCTATTTTAGTTAACGAATGTTTTATCCCTTTTGAACGACTTTAGAATCCAGTTTTGAGCATAGAAGACAAAACATTCGATGACGATTTA
The DNA here is from genome assembly GCA_949752805.1 of Deilephila elpenor. NCBI lineage: Eukaryota > Metazoa > Arthropoda > Insecta > Lepidoptera > Sphingidae > Deilephila > Deilephila elpenor. The sequence goes on along the minus strand of OX457107.1, from coordinate 5,632,743 downwards.
AATCTGTCTATGGATAAGGCCGTAAGTTTAATTACCTGAACCGATATCACCCAAGTGGATGCTAAATTGCCCTTTACTGGCCGAATTTATTTTAATCTTTATGCTTAGCGCAATACAAGGTGTAAATTGCACCCCCGCGCCGCGCTGCGCCGGGGATATCATAAAACCACTCTGAAAAATTGATTTAACTGACCCAAAAATCCCACAGTCCGCCAAAATCATAGCCTGAGACACCATAATATCTGTTGCCGCTAGATCTGTGAATCCTCAATTTATTTGAAAGCATGATCTTCTTTGGACAATGCAAAAAATCAAAGGCGTTAAAAAATATATTCTCATGCAACAATGTTTTTATAATATATTAAATAAAAACCCTTAACTATGAGAAAGTAACAATCATTTTCAATAAATTCCAAAATATGAATATTTTTCATCAAGCCTCAAAGCCTTCATGCCTTGAATTTTTTCACATTATTTAGTACCTTCGATATTATTAAATAATATCTAAATTAATTTATCATTACGTCTATTCACCCTGTAGACGCCAGCCAGTATTCATGTGACAGATCACAGATTTGATTGACATTGACAGTTTGCTAGTTGAGTTTTTAGTCTGGTTCAGTGATCGATAGCGGCAGTCATGTATTTAATGTGAAAAACAATATTGCGCTCCCCTAATTAAATTAATTAAAATATAATTCAAACTGAATTAAATTATCTGTAAAAGTTTCGGGTACTAATACGCATTTTAATTAAACCGCACATTTAATATGAGTGAACAAAACGATCAGAAGAAACAAATTCGCGTGTGGTGTGATGGGTGGTGAGTAATATTGAGTTTTAACGTTTAAATTATTTCCTCTTTATGATTTTACTAAATTGAATACACCATATTAGGCGCACAAATATAACACTGGTGTAAAACTCGATGCAATCGCAAAGTGAATAAGTGCAATAAATTAAACATCCGGCACGGCGCTAGGCATGTCCTCAAGATTTTTTTCAAGGCTGTTTTTTTGTGCAAGTGTAGTTAACTGGGGCTATATTTTTATGTTTCAGTTATGATATGGTTCATTTTGGACATGCAAACTCCCTACGCCAAGCAAAAGCTCTAGGCGATGTTCTCATTGTTGGCGTCCACACTGATGAGGAGATATCCAAGCATAAAGGGCCGCCGGTCTTCACACAAGAGGAACGATATAAAATGGTTCGCGCTATCAAATGGGTAGACCAAGTTGTAGAAGGTGCTCCTTATGTTACCACTCTTGAAACATTAGACAAGTACCAGTGTGATTTCTGTGTTCACGGAGGTAATTTAAATATTATTCTCTTTATTTCTTAGTTTTATTAGGAAGCAGATTTTATGAAGCAGTAATCACTTTATTGCTTATGGTTCCTATCTGATCCTAGTCATAAATGAAGAACAGCCATGTTTTATTATGGTGTTTCAGACAAATATGTTATGTGCATATTATTATTTCGCTTATTTATTAAGATTGTTATTCCTATAGATTATGCAAAATTTATTGATATAGGAAAAAATAATATTTATTTAGAACAATTTTCAAACAAATACATGGTAAGATAATGTATACTGTCTATACAAATAATGTTAAATAATTTCTTATAAGACTTAGCTTTAATACAAGTAATAAACATTTATATTTTAGATGACATCACAGTAACTGCAGATGGGATTGATACATACCATTTAGTGAAGAAGGCTGGCAGATATAAGTAAGTTTTGCAGTTTCACACATAATTAAGTCAATTGCTTAATTTACATTGACTAATTAATCAAGCTAATTCGTTTTTGTAATCATTTAAATAATTTTAGTGATGTCATTTATGCCTGTATTATTATTTAAGTAACATGCACTTTAACAATAAAATGAAGCATTATAAAGAAACATAAATTGCATTTCTTTGCACAGAGGTCTTTGTATAAATTTCAGTGGTGTGTGAAGTCTACCCACTGTGATAGACTTAAGTAAAATGCTGGTAGTGGGTTGAGCTTTTCATATGTTCTGAAATGGGGACTGCCATACAAAGAGATTAAATAACCGTTAGTCACATATAAGTGTGACACAGTTCATATACCTGTGTATATCAGAATCCAATTGGGATGGCATAATGCTATTGATAGCATGAGATAGCCATTTCAGGTCAGCTGATACTCTATCTAAATGGCGCTGTACTTACTGTTATGTGTATTATAGTCACTTTATTGTGCCAGTAAAAAATACAGAAAGAATAATATTGACTGAAAATTTCAGAGCTAAAAATCATTGGTATGGCTAACCAGATAAAACACAGTACATCTTTTTACAGGGAGGTACCCAGAACTGCTGGAGTGTCTACTACCGATCTTGTTGGTCGAATGTTACTGCTTACAAGAGAACACTTTAAGTAAGTTGATTACTGTTGAGCAGATTGATCATAAGTCCTGTCTTTATAGGTATATTAAAATGATTTAATCCATGACAGTAGAAGTACATTCTTACACTATAAAGTGGCAGTATTAACTAGAATGCTAAAGCTATTTATCTAGGTATAATCAGTATAATGATTTAATATATTATATGCTTTTAAATAATGATATTGTTAGGTATAACAAATATCACAATCAGATTTACGCCCGAATACTGGAACGACATTCGAATAATAAGTTGCTCTTAACAGCGCACGGCTCACTTAGCCAGTACATTTAATCGGGATTAACCTAGTTAAGCGCAAGTTATATTTAAGTTGCGCTCCAGTATTTGGGCGTTAATTTATTAAAAATTTATTTATAAAATATTCTATTAATTCTGCCGCTTAGATTGTAAGCAATCCTGTATATACCTTGATTTTTTTCTAGCCATTTTAAAGTGGTTTATTGCTGCTTAGGAACATTTGCAAATGCACTTAAGGTATATTGTGATTTCCAGGAGAGGTGACAAAGAATATTCTGTGGCACTGGAGCATTCCTCCAACCTCGGGACCGATTCCACGGCGCGGTCGCCCTACACTGGATGTTCACAGTTCTTGCCTACCACACAGAAAATTATACAATTCAGTAGTGGACTTTCACCAAAACCTACAGACAAGGTATGTTCTACAAATACTTTAATTATTCAATTTGGCAATATTAAATTTCTACAAGTATGAACTAAATATTAATAATATAGTAAAGTGGTAGCAATAGCAACACAGTATACAACAGCTAGTACTAAAGAACGCAAGGATTTGTTTGACAGAGGTGGTCCTACTGCCTCATAGAAAACTGACATCAAACCATGTTATGCTGTGTGCCTTTCGTTTAATGATTGAGATTGATGGAGATCCAATTTTCTGGTAGTATATTCGTTTCCGTCTGTACGGTGACCAACGCAAGAGTGCCTACTGCCTCGTTCCGGGATCAAACTATGAATATCTGGTTTCAAATAGGCCAATTTAATTGCGTTGACTGATGACGTTACTTGCCGGTCGATACTTTTCTTGGTCCGCACTACATTTACTACGGTCATTTTGCGGAGTGGCAGTATAAAAAAATGTGGGTATATAATATGTTTGCTAATTTGTCTCAGTCTTCAGTATTTCAGCTATTTACTTATATGCTGAAGTTTTAAATATAAGTATCACATATTTTTGTGTGCTCATCACGGATATTCATTAGGAAACATTTAAGTACATAGGTACATAATGTTGTACTGACTAAATAGAAACTGCAAGATTTCTTTTTATATTAATATTATATACGTAGCAATTTGACACGCGTTGGGTAGTACTGTTATGATAGGCGAATGTAACATTAACAACCGAATACCAGTTAATTGCCCATAATAATACATAGACAGAGAAATGTATAATACGAATTTTGTTATGTGACACTATCAGTCTTTATATTTACTCTAAAACAAACATCGGAAGAACGATAATATTTTTTCTTACGTAAAATACGTGGTGCGTACAGCGTAGTAATTACGTAATAAAAATTCCCAATGCTATTGTTGTCGCGAACTATAAATATTCAACAACCACAATTTACCCATGTGACAGAATCAAACATATTTTTTTACGAATGTAAATGGTTTATTACGATACTATAATTTATTTTTTATAAAATTCCTGTATTATTTTGGCACTTCTATAAGTTAGTACCAAATCTACATAACATTATTCCATACATCTATTGAAGTTTAATTTTACAATTAGTTATTGGTATTTATTTTAATGTGTATGGGAATTTTTGAAATCCGTCATCACCAATAAAAATATTATTATGTGGATTATAGGGAATTGACTGTACCATAATGATGTGTATGAATATAGGAATTTAAATACAAGCAAGTGAATTACTATAGTATTGAGATGCTAAATAAAAATTTTAATAGTAATATGTATGTGTGTTATAATAATTCATTTCATTAAGGACTCTTTCTATGTAATTACCAATTAATTAGATAATTTACAAGTAGATAAATTGTACACTTAAATGTTGCAGGTTGTATATGTGGCTGGTGCATTTGACCTGTTTCATGTTGGACATTTAGACTTCTTGGAAGAAGCACACAAACAAGGTGATTTCCTCATTGTGGGTCTACACACAGACCTTGAAGTAAACCGTTACAAAGGGTCCAACTATCCCATAATGAACCTTCACGAAAGGGTTCTTTCAGTATTGGCTTGTAAGGTAAATAATCAAAATTAATCAATATTCTTATTTAAAATTAATATATTAACAGGCTGATGCAATATACAATTACTACTATCCAATGCTGAACATACCTTCACCTCCCTCCCAAGGACTTCCACAGTGACATGTTGGAAGCAGTCTGAGTCCAGCGACGTCCTGCAACCACCATTATGTTCGCCTGTCTAATTTTGAATGGTCTCCAGGGCTGGGATTGCCGATAGAAGGCCTATGCTGGAGATTTTTTGGCTCCGTCAGCCATCTCATCTCTGTGCTATGTCCCTACTGCCATAACTCGCTAATCCTTTGTGCTTTGTCGGTAACCTTTACTGTATACATTTCCTTCTTTATACTTCAATCTTATAGGAAAATGCTGAGACCTCCACAGTGCATTTCACATTTAAGCAATCTAGATATTAAATTCTAAAGAAATGGGCTTCTTTCTAAATAATACCGGGTATATAAAGACTGGGACCAAAAATGAAGCCAGGTGGTAGTTTTAAAGGTTACACACACATTGCAACTATAAAATTCATAAAAAAACGGCAGATTTTTTTTAAATTTACGAAAATAGTAATTGAAACCTTCACATAAAAAGGTGTACATCATTATTTTAGGAAAACTATGTATTTATTACCCAAATAAGACTATAAGTAAAAAAATTAAACAAATAAATTGACGATTTTTTTTACGAATTTTTTAGTAGCATTATGTCTGAAGTCATAAATACTACCACCTGGCTTCGTTATCGGTCGCAGTCTTGATGGTGAATACATGGTATGCAATTAAATGAATTTTCATCATCATCATTTGAACCCAAAATCATCCGCTGGATATAGGCCTCCTCTTTATTACACCACATTGCTCGATATTACACAAACTTGAATTTTTATGTAAAACATTTACGGCGTTATTACAAAAAATATTTTAAACACGTGTTTGTATTTTGTGACTATTGGGTGTATTGTATTATTATTATTATAGTATTGGCTGAAAAGCTTGCCATTGTGTTTGTTTTTGTACATAGTAAATTCACATCAGATATTGTGTTCTACCTCCATTATTCTGAGTAATTATATTTATTTGCAGTTTGTCCATGAGGTGGTAATTGGTGCCCCTTACAGCGTGACCGCCGAACTTATGGATCATTTCCGCGTCAAAGTGGTGTGTCATGGATTAACGGCTATTGCTCCCGATGCTGATGTATCAGATCCCTACAAAGTGCCCAAGCAAAGAGGATGTTTTAAGGTAACTACAGATTGCTAATGGTAAAATATTTGTATTGTTGGCATGGATAGGCCAACATTGTCTAAGTTGTCAAAATTGCCAAAATTTAAATTTATATATGTATGTATGTATGTCTATTTATTATGTATTTATTTTATTTGTTTATGTAAGTATGTAATGTCTGTGTATTTATATTGATAAGTTTTATTAGTTTTATTTGGCTTCCATTCTTTATTTATTTAATTTATTTTTTACACTGCCCTCTCTTTCTCTTTCTCCGTCTTTTAAATCCATCCCATGGTTGTCTGTAATGGCTGCCATACACGCTACGGTCCATCGGAAAGGTCCACCTGTGCAGATATGCCTGCCCAGGTATACCGTAATGTGTGTGGGAATAGACCTGTGCAGTTTTTTGAGCCTGTGCAGGCGACCGGCGCAGAATCGAAAATCAATTCTTTCGATTGACACCGTACGGCGTACCTGTGCGTGTGTGCCTGTACTCCGGTCGCCTGCGCAGGTCGCGTCAGTTGTTTTCTAGCATGATCGATCAACGTCCCTTAAAACATTTACGATCCTTTATAATCTATGCTTATACCATTACATGACATTAGCAACCCCCATACATACCCCGCAAAAAAATTACATCGACTGTATTATTTTGCTATTTTTTATGCATCACACTAATGTGTTACAAAGAAATTGGCAAAATAATAAAATCGATGTAAACTTAGAAATACTTACGCCTGTGGCAAGGCGTTCCAAACAAGGCTGAATGCCACCACCTTTGCCTGACACCGAACAATGTTAAAAAAAAAATGTTTTTGTTTTTGCACCTTTTATCTTTAAAATTAAAGCAAGGCCTAGCAATGCCAGTGCGTCATCGTCCTCATTCGATGCCATCGCAAAAAGAACTGAAGACCGCTCCGGTACACCGTAACATTCCCATACACGGTACCAATGTTCGGTCTACCTGCGCAGGCATACCTGCACAGATGACCTCTCCGGTAGACCGTAGTGTGTATGGCTTACATACGGTGTACCGGAGCGGTCTTCAGTTCTTTTTGCGATGGCATCGAATGAGGACGATGACGCACTGGCATTGCTAGGCCTTGCTTTAATTTTAAAGATAAAAGATGCAAAAACAATGAAAAGGAATCGAAAAAAGAGGTGTAAGCATTGGTTATTGAAAAGAAAAACATATAGTCATGTTAATTTATTGAATGAATTAAAATTTAAACCAGAAGATTTTAAAAACTATCTCCGAATGGACGAGAAAACATACCTATCTTAAATTACTGGAAATTGTTACTCCTATGACATGATAAAAAAAAGACAACTGACGAGACCTGCGCAGGCGACCGGAGTACAGGCACACACGCACAGGTACGCCGTACGGTGTCAATCGAAAGAATTGATTTTCGATTCTGCGCCGGTCGCCTGCACAGGCTCAAAAAACTGCACAGGTCTATTCCCACACACATTACGGTATACCTGGGCAGGCATATCTGCACAGGTGGACCTTTCCGATGGACCGTAGCGTGTATGGCAGCCATTACATAAGACATTGCTTTATGCGATAAGACCGCCAATTGTACTGTTTTTTTTTTCTATTCCTGTATGTTATTTTACTGTGTACAATAAAGATTTAAATAAATAAATAAATAAATTGCCTTACCAATTAAAATGGTATAATAACTCAGTATTATTGTCGCTCAGTATTATTAACTGTCACATCGAATCTCATTTATAGGTTTTCTAACGGCAACTTTTTCTGTTAATTCCAGATAGGTATGTACCTTCATTTTTTAATTGCATATATTTTTTTTATAAAATGTTACAGCTACTTAACTCGGGCAACACAATGACAACCGACGACATTGTTCAGCGAATAATACGCCACCGCTTGGAGTTCGAAGTCAGAAATACTCGGAAAGAACAAAAAGAACTTGCCATAATGAAAAGTCTGGACAAAAAAGAAACCAAACAAAATGGTGATTGTGCTGTTACCAAGAATGGTAGTTAAAATGTTTCCCAGGCTGGTGTCTGCATTTTGTTTAAGTACCAAAAACTTGTTAGAATTGTATCTAGATTTGTGTAGTAATAATTATTAACTATTCAGATTTTGCAATATATTTATATATCATATTATAAGCTGCCTGGATTATATAAAGAGTGATGTGCAATTTTGGAAAATTTGGTGCTTCTTTTTGTACATCACTGACTAATTATAAAAAGCCTAAGTCATATGAATAGTTTGATTTCCAGGTAGTGTAAGGTATGCATATTTAAAATACATATTTTTAATGAAATACTTATGTTATGAGTCACATGGATTTGAATTTCCGTGTTTAGCCCCGCCTATTGGTTAATATAAATAGTTTTCCTGAGTAATATAATATATTATTATAACTTTGCAATTATGCACACCACTCTATGTTAATTGTAAAACCCTTGTAAAAAATCTACTCTTGTAGTGATATTGTATCTTTGATAGCAAGTTGAGAGTTAATGGGAGCTTGTTCAAAACTTAAGTAGTCTATCGTTGAGGTTACAGTCACATCATTGAACTCGATATCTGTTATCACCAGGATTTTGCTAATACTATGTTTGCATAAATTAATTATTAACAATTTAACACAACAGCAGCATTTATGAATCAAAAAGGCATAATAAGTTAGATTGGCTAGAGTAGACATTTTACATGAAATATTTTGTGTATTTATTATGTATTTTAATCTTATTTAGCGATGAAAGTGTGAAGAAAACATGTTTATTTAATATTTATTCATTGTTGACAATGTTACATTGCAATGTGTTTTATTGGTTTATAGAAAACTTTCAGTTGTTGAGATTGTTGTAAATAATATCTTCTTGTCATCTATACTGTGTAATTTGTTTTGTCTTAAAGTCAAGCAAAGATATGCTGTATTCCATATCTGGCAACATATTAATATGAGAAATTGATTATATTTTAATACTCACATATTCAATAATAAAATATTTGAAATTCATGACATAATACAATTATTTTGTTGTGTAATATTAAAATGTAGACAAATGTCAATGTGTATGGAATATTTCAATGAATTATAAAGTTTTACTGGTTCTATTTTTTTTCTTTATATTATAATTTTAGTTATAATTAATTCATCATTTTCAATTTAAATATTTTAATTCATTCAATCACATTTACATCATATGTGGCGTACCTTGGGAGAGGCCTATGTCCAGCAGTGGACTGCAATGGGCTGATGATGATGATGATAAATCATATTTAAATTCAAATTCAAATAGCATAGAATGTGAATATTGTATGTAATTTCATACTATACCTATTTTATTATTACTAACGAAGCATGTCTCCATTATAGATGCTATTATAACTAGCGGGTTGCTGATTCATTAGATTTCTTCGGTTTATTTTTAATGAAATAATATATTTGAGCTTAAAACGCCTTGTAAATTGAGACTAAGCTGGCATAATTCTAGTCTTGAATAGGGCAGGGAAAGCAATGTCACAACTAATTTCGGGAAGATGTTCAGGGGTTTTAAATTTCACATTTAAGGAATTTTGAAGGGTGTAAGGGTGACTGAAACTTGTCAGGGAACATTGGTTTTTTTAAATATGAACTTAGAAGCTGGAGAATTGTACCTCGTCATCACAAATAAGCAATGTTAGTTTTTTTATTTACTCATACTAGCTTCTGCCCGCTAACTTCGTCTGCGTGATTAACTTTGTTTCAAAAAATATACATGTATAGATTATTTGGTATTTCTCATCCCGTCCCGTCCCGTCCCGTTATATCCCGCCCGTCCTATCTCATTCTCACTCAAGGTATGTAATCCACGCCCATCGCATCCCTTTGAGTATAAAAAGTAAAAAAATATATCGGATTTCCGTCCTCATCCCACGGGAACACTTAATTTATCTGGATAAAAGTAGCCTAAGTTTTAATCCAGTGTTAATATGGGGAATATTAGTTTTTCTCATTTATCTTCCATAATACAAAGAAACACCCTGTATGTAAATAAGACATTTACCAGTTTTTAAGTTGGACTTGTACCTATATAACTGTGAAACCGCATCTCATTTCGTATGGTAGTTTTTGAGTAATGTCCAAGCAAACAAAAAGAAACATCCTGTATGTAAATGAAATATATACCAGTTTTTGAGTTGGACCTGCACCAATGTAATTGTGAAAACTGCATCTCATTTGGTGCGGTAGTTTATGAGTAATGTGCAAGCAAACAAAAAGAAACACCCTGTATGTCAATGCAACATATACCATTTTTTAAGTTGAACCTGCAGCAATATAACTGTGAAAACCGCATCTCATTTGGTGCGGTTTTTTATGAGTAATGTGCAAGCAAACAAAAAGAAACACCCTGTATGCAAATGCAACATATACCAGTTTTTAAGTTGAACCTGCAGCAATATAACTGTGAAAACCGCATCTCATTTGGTGCAGTAGTTTTTGCGTGATGCGCAAGCAAACATACAGACAGACAGACAGACAGACAGACAAAAATTCTAAAAAAAATTGTTTTGGCTTCTGTTGCTGTTATAAAGACCCCTCGCGTTAAAATTTCTCAAATATCTTCCATGTACAGACATCGACCATTTACATTTTTATTATATGTATAGATTAGAGAGGCGAGGGAGGGCAGGTATAGATAATATTAATAAGAACTTCAAATATATTTTTTTCTTAGAGTGTTAATATTAAAGAGGAGCCCTGCTACATTAGTGGAAATTAAACTTATTATTTTACTACAAATTGCTTTAAATTCCGTTAATAACCGAAAGTATATTTCAGTATCCGTCTAAAACAAATTCATGTTTTTAAAGCCCTAAACAAATGTTTTAAATTTTTTCTTTTTCAAATATTTAGTGTATGTTGGACACCCAGTCAAGTATCCTGTATCAGCTAATAGGAGGGCAGGAAAATGTGACCCGGCAACGCCATTTTGTACTTAATGGAGTATCCAGTTTTCCAAGGTGTAGAAGATAATTGAATCGTATCTACGTATCGTATATGATTAATGACTAGCTATAAGGACTTAGTGCTGCCTCGGTGGCGTAGTAATTCTATGGTACGATTATTACACTGACGTATCTGGTTCGAATCTCGGGTCGGGCATAGTGATGTTGGGTTTTTTTACATATTTTAACTTCCCGACGCACGGTGGGTCGAAACGGCTATTTTTGTGACATAGGATTTTTTTTCGGATTTTCCAATTTTTTTTCACGCCAACGTTTTGATATTATCATTCCTTACACTATTCATTCTTTGTATTTTTTTGCTTAACCCTATAATTTCGGCATAAAAAATTATTTTAGGTTTTTAATGTATGGAACGCACTATAAAAACCTAAATTTCTACGAAGTCCTGCTAGATCCTGCGTTAAAACCTTATTTTTCTGAATCCTGGCCAGTTCTACTTTACTTGTACATTTCGAATGTCTGCATTGACTTGCAACTTTTCCAGTTATAGGGATCGGAAAAATGGTAAAAATAGTACTATTTCTAATTTTGTAATTGACATTTTAAGTCAATTTAACCACAAGATAGTAAGACAAAAACATTGTGGATATACAAACTATTATATAAAAATCTAATAGAATAACACAATAGAAGTAAATAAGTAAATATTTATTGGCATAATTGGTTGTTGTACCCAAAACATGTGGTTACGCAATTAACGTAAACACAGTAATAAATCATAAATGCCACCAGATGGCAAAGGATTACTTTCAGTCATTAACACTGATGACATCTGGAGATTACAGGTGCATTTAGTTAATTGTTTTACAACTACTGTTTGTTTATTGTCTTTAATTAACTAAAACAAAACAAACATTCTCGTGATATCGATTGTAAACATGTTTTGTCCTTTTACTTAGTTCTATCATTAATGAGAGCATCTAGGGCAATAAAATTTGTTTATTGCCCAGGGTATAAAATGACTTATATTTTGAATTCGTTCTTAATGTACATTTATCCGTGCTACGATCCATACCATTTTATTTTGAATCCTTGTTTCGGTATCATGGAGGGTCTAGTTACTAATCTCGATATGTTTGTTGTTTTAAGAGACCAGCTTGGATCTCTATCAGATAGCAAAAAACTTTCTGATTTTCTGCAACAGAAAATAAACGTAACTGAAGAAAATAGTGTAGTGCTTCAAAAGTTTTGTGTAAAATTCTGTTCTTCTATAACAGCTAGATGGCAAAAATGCAATCGTATATTTTCTAACTTTATTAAAAAAAATGGTGATTGGCTAGAAAGTGAAATAATTTGGCCTAAAGGACTAAAATTAAACGAAAGACACGAAGAACATGAAGTACATGAAGAACACGAAAGACATGAAGAGGACTTAAGTCTTGAGAATCTGTCTCCATCCACATCGAAAGCTTCTACAGCTTTGATTTGTCCCAGAAAATCATTCGATGATTTGTCCAACAGACAAAAACGAAGACGAGTAGACCAAATTCAAAATAATTTGTCTCAGGAAGAATTAATTGCAGCTACATCAAATACACTGAAATGTAATGGACAAGAAGCCATCGCTAATATAATAAACCATTTACTTAAAAATCCAGAAGATATAACAAAAGTGAATAATTGCTTGAATGCAAAAAAATATGTTCCATACACTGCTGATAAAGCGTTGGCGCTACTTGTTTCCCTAAATTTGTCGAAGGCACAATATATAAACCTAAGAGAATCAGCAAGCGAAAAAGGCTTTCAATTGTATCCTTCTTATTATAAATTAAAAGAAGCAAAATTGAAATGTTACCCAAGAAAGGAGGATATGACATTTAGTGATTGCACGGCATCAGTTAAATTGCAAGCTCTGCTCAACTTGACAGCCTCAAGGCTTTTGGATACAATTGAGTTCGATTTAGATTCTGCAACTGACCTGAAGCTTATCAGCAAATGGGGCTTTGATGGATCCTCGGGGCAAAGCAATTATAAGCAGATCTCTGAAGTAGGCGTGGACGATTCCAGTATATTTATGGCAAGTCTTGTTCCAATAAGACTACAACATGATGATGGAACGGTTTTATGGGAAAACGATCGAAGTTCATCCACATTTTACTGTCGTCCCATTATGTTTACGTTCACAAAAGAAACACAAATTACTGTAGCAGCTATAAAAGCCGGTATATCAGGAGAAATCGAGGCACTCCAGCCATCTATATTTAGGAAAGTGAAAATTGCCCACGAATTAATGATGACAATGATTGACGGCAAAATAACTTCATACTTTTCTGAGACTTCAACAGCAGTTTGTGACATTTGCAAAGCGAAACCAACAGAAATGAATAATTTGGAATCCCACAAACTGCGATCTAAGAATGAAGAAATGTACCAGTATGGATTGTCATCATTGCATGCGTGGATAAGATGCATGGAGTGCCTACTCCACATAGCTTACCGTTTGGAGATTAAGAAATGGAACTGCAGGGGTGACGATAAAGAGAAAATGAAGACCAGAAAGTCTGCAATTCAACAAGAATTTAAAGAAGAATGTGGCTTGCTAATTGATATAGTGAAGCAAGGAGCAGGCACCACTAATGATGGTAATACGGCTCGAAGATTTTTTAAAAATACAGCCATGACAGCACGTATCACTGGCATTAATGAGCAGTTGATAGAGAATTTTTATATCATTCTACAAACCATTGCGTCTGGAGAGCGTGTTGATATTACTAAATTCGCTTTATTTTCTACCGAAACCGCAAAACTATATGTTGATTTATATCCGTGGTATTATATGCCTTCCAGTGTACATAAATTATTAGTTCATGGGGCTGACATAATTAAACATTTTGGGGCTATACCCATTGGAAAGCTGTCGGAAGAAGCCGCAGAAGCACGGAACAAAGACTTCCGAAAATATAGGGAAAATCATTCCTGAAAAATTAGTAGGATATCTTCGAATGAGGACATCTTACATAATCTCCTTTTGTCATCTGATCCAAAGATCACAAGTCTTAGATCACGCATGACAAAAAAACATGTTATGGTTCTCTCAACAAAAGCTAAAGAGCTTCTGCATTTGCCATCAAAACCAGAAGACTTAGAATTTATTAATGTAGAGAGTATTTTAGAAGATCTACAAAACAGTAGTGATAGTGAGTAGTATATAGGTATAGGCTTTATACTAGCCTTTTTTATTATTATTTTTTAGTTATTTCCATCATTTGTTTTTTTTTAATCTGGCACGGCACATATACAAGTTTTCCTTGGTATTTGTTAATTTATTAGATTAATTATTTATCTTATTTGTGTCAAATTTACTGAAGATAATTGTAAAAAATCTTTTGGGAAATATTGAATTTTATCATTTCTTTCGAACTGCATAACTGAAAAAGTTGCAGGTCGATGCAGACTTTCGAAGTATAGAAGTATAGTAGAACAGACCAAGATTCAGAAAAATAAGGTTTTAACGCAGGATCTAGCAGGACTTCGTAGAAATTTAGGTTTTTATAGTGCGTTCCATACATTAAAAACCTAAAATATTTTTTTTTGCCGAAATTATAGGGTTAAGCAAAAAAATACAAAGAATGAATAGTGTAAGGAATGATAATATCAAAACGATGGCGTCAAAAAAAATTGGAAAATCCGAAAAAAAATCCTATGTCACAAAAATAGCCGTTTCGACCCACTGTGCGACGCGACGTTTCGATTACTTTACAGCTTTCGTGGTCACGGCAAGGTCACGGGGCCGACTGAGGTATTAGTAGTGTTGTGTAATTTTCGGAAAAATTCTGTTTTTCGGAAAAATTTCAGGAAAAATTTCGGAAAAATTTCAAAATGGAAAAATAATGGAAAAATTCAATTATTTAACTTAATTGTTGCTTTTTAATCGTAAAATCGATTAAATTGTTTTATATTCGTAATAAATTTGCTAATAAAGTAAAAATACATGCATTTGTAATACTGTAAAGTCCAAATTCGCGGTAGGGATTAAATGTAATGGCTGCAATTTGTAAAAAAGAGTCATAAACCATTAAATATAAATAAAACATAATCAATTTGGTTCATAAAACACGAATAAACAAACAATATATTTTTTTCTATTTCTCCCTGAGTTTCGATTCACCCCGTTTTTCTGGAAGTTACGTTTCGTTCAAAATTCAAAAATGGAAAATATCGGAAAAATATTTTGAAATTTTTCATATTTTTCTGAAAAATTGAAAATTTTCATTTGGAAAATTTTCGGAAATTTTTCATGACCCAACAGTATGTAGGATTGTATGATTTTATCTTTTACTTTTCCGAAAATATGAAGGAATTAAAAAAATCAAACGTCATGTGCTACCTTAACAGATGGCAACATTTGACAAAAATCCAAAATGGCAGTAGAGATGGCGAAGGATACAATATATTTACTTATATGTTGGTGATTTAATAAAACATAGTGACGTGGTGTAAATTAATTATAGTGAATTTGGACTGGCATTTTCAATTTAAGTATATTTATCACATCACTTTGGACTTAATATAATTAACATCAGCACAAAGGTAAGTTTAAAGCCGCCCTGTAGAGGCAGTAGAATGATCAATCTGATTCATTTCAGTTTTATATCTGCACGATAACGCAGTATCATTTTTATTTAATGCATTTATTAAGAACCTTGTAGCCTAAATATTACGTTATTGCATTAGAACTGTTGGTAATCTATGTTTGACCCTGATAATATTTTCTAAATAATCCAACTGTCACGATTTTCTGTAAGAAGACACTACGCATTAGTAAGTTATTATTAAACTTGTAGATTCGTAGATCACACACAAGATCACAGTTTCTATACGAGTTTAAAATAACGTTAAACGACGGTTTTTCTACTTAAAAGTCGTGAATAAATACTGTCACAATTATTTCGGCATTTGAACATCTGTGTGTCACGTTCATTTTTTGTCTTACATAAATGTCAATCTTCATTATTTTGATTTTATGCAGTGCAAATGTATTGATATCATCGCATTAAAATTATCTAGAGGAACTATTGTACATAATTAATTGTAAAAATCTTCTACAGGGTAGATTTATTACTTTTACTTAATGAAAGAGGATTGGATCTCATAGATCCTACCATAATCAAATCCTTATGAAAGGATTTAATATCTACACATAATTATTAATTTGATCAGTTTGTATAACATTCTAGTTTCTTTTGATATTACTATTGTAGTGTTTTTAGTAAATGTTTCAGCTCACCTTAATATTTTAATATGAATAATTTGGAACCTGATATCTTGTTACAAAACAATATTGTTTTTATATGAAGTTGTTTAATACCTTTTGAAATTGCTATGCATAATATTCAACTAGATTACATGTTCCCTGGAAAATATAACTACTTAAATATAGCTTTGGCTTATATATGTGATCCATTACATTTATCTCCATTATTGTCAGACCCTTTCAGTAAAAAAAAAACTTGCTAGAATTTTTAGTCATGTATAAGAAAACAATTATTACTTCACAAATTATTGAGTCTTTTTTTACAATGTGAACATATCTCTGCTATATCTGCATGCAAATTATCCATTTTTTTTTTCATAGCGTTCTATCGGTTATAAAATATGAATGTCGCTGCAGTCTTCATTACATATGGGAATTGGGAATATTGTATTTATGTTAAACTTCTTATAAAAAAATCTTTATTTATATATTTTTATACATCTAATTCTTTTTTGCACTACCGGGAGATATACAAATGCAAAATTATACAATACAAATAATGGTACAAGTGGCGGCCTTATCACATTAGGTTATTTCTTACAGACAACCATGGGATGGATAAATAAATAGGAGAACGAAACAGCAGTCTAAAGCATTATCATTATGTTTTCATTAGAGAAAACAGAACTATATGTTATACATACATGATATACTCTCATTTGTAACATGTAAATTTGTAACCCAGAAAATAATATACTGAGATGCTACAAGTACCATCCACAATCCAGCAACTTTATTTACATCCCAAAATGTGTTGTATTTTAAATCTTAGGATACAATGGGGATGCCCACTTCTCACGTTGTCCCACTCTTAGAAAATGGAGTTTCATTACCTATATTTTTAGTTTATTTTAGAATAATTATCTTTTCGAGAAATGGTGACCTTAGTTTGTAAACCTTTTAGACCTATAAGACAAAGCAGAAGTCTTCATATACATATACATAGGTTTTAGAAATAATATTGTTGAAGAAATAAGCAGAGTCTGTATTATCAAGCCATGTCACAAATAGAATAGTCTGAAAGCAATCAAAACACAATATGTATACCAAACATAAACAATAATGTTGATTGAAATGTCAACTGTAAAAGTCTGACAAATTCTATTGGTATGTGGTGAAATATTGTACTACAAATAAAATTTAAACACTATATTCCCTATTTAATTAACGCGCGTCAGGATTGGCCTTTTCAGGGGCACTGGGTGAAGAGAGTGATAGGAGTTATAAAATAATGAAATTCCTCATTTACTAACATATAATGGTTTGAAGAGATAAAAACTGTATATTGACAGTAATCTGTGTGTACTGTAATAAGTCACTCAGCGGCTGACTAATACCTCAGTTCGCCCTGTGACCACGAAAGCTGAAAGCAATCGAAATGTCAGAAAGTTAAAAAATATATAAAAATTAAACCAAATCACTCTAAAATCCTAGGTAAATTAGTTTTATTTCAATTACCAGTGGGTCGTAAACCATAGCTTAGGAAATACTGCTATAGTGGATATGGATTTAATTTGTAACTTTTTAATTATAGTCTACTTCAATAATATTAGTAAAAAATAGCAATAAAAAAGTGACTACCTACATTATAGCAAAAGTTCTGTGCTATAATGAGGTTACTAAAAAAAATGATTTTTAAATTCTGAACGAAAATATGAAATATGATAAATAATGTTGGCATCACCCAAAATATTATTAAAAATCATCTAGATTTTTCACAAGAATTCATGTCTACTATAGCTCATAAATGGCCATTCGCCTTTCAGTTTTGAGCAAGTCACATGAGTTTTTTTAAATTAAATATCTCACACAATGTAAATAACTCAACCTCTGAATCAACATAGGCTTGTCATCATATTATGCTTTGCCAGTAGATCATTGTGACAGTCTTTTTACTAGTAGAGACAAAAGGATTTATTTATATGGATCAGTAAAAGACAATTGATGTTGTTTTAATATGATATTACAAAATATTATGTCTCTTGATCTGGGGAGCATTGGTGGCTGTGCATTTAAAATTCACATTTGTATTACCAATGGACAAGGTAGAAGTGCCACCCACAATAAGCCGTACATCTTTGTGAACTTGCGTTTTCTGAGATGTGATAGGTACGATAGAATTTTCCCACTCTTATGAGATTATTGAAATTGTTAAAACCTACATAAAATAGTATGGTCGACCCAGGGGCGGATTAAGTCTTGGGAGCGCCCTAGGCAAGCACCTCAAAGGCGCCCCTCTAGCAGCCATATTAAGAGAAATATTTCAAAGGAACGGGGAATCTTAATTAATAGATGGTGATAGTACAAATATATGAATGAGTGAAGAACATCACTTCATACTTTGCTATATTAAAGAAGAAATAGTTTCAGTCACAGTCATAGTCTAGATGATTTTGCATAGAAACGAAGATATCCGAAATTACGCGCGCCCCTTCGTAACGTCGCGACCCTAGAAATCAAAACCATGACGTCACAGCCATTGTATGCCGCTTTTTGACCACTATCTTCAATTAACCTTAGTAGTAATTCAAGTCGTCTTTCAAATTACAATTACGGTAAAATTTCAATAAAAATATTGTTATATTTTATGTTACATAGAAAAAGGTATTTTGTAAAAAAAAATGCTGTATATTTTTTATACTAAACATTGGTCCCACGGCTATTGTGTTCAAAGCACAACGAATCGATGTTCATTAATAATATTACAAATACTTAATACATGAAATATTTTCATAGGGTAATAGTTGAAAACGAAGCACGTGCGTTTGGGATTATAGGGTCCACGTAGTGCGTAGGCTCGCAGCGTAGCGTAGATGAGGCTGTGATGCGCGGGCGCCGCTCTGAGCGGGCAGTTTGAGCTGTGAGTCACGTCCGCCAGAAATAACTTGGGAATGGGCGCCGCCTACCGGCCGGGGCGGGCGGTGAATCGGTGAGGCTCAGTGGCAGCCGCGACGCCGCCGCTTATACAGGAGCGGCCGTGGTGAAGCGCAAACCCCGTATTGACGCACGGGTGGTGGCGGCGCCGGCGCGGGATGCGCCGCCATGCCGGTACGACACCGCGAACTCGGCGACGAGCTCGCACCTCCAGAGCCCAAGCGCTGCAGGCACTGCGACGGTATGATCACATACTATATTGCTTCGCAGCGCTGGTGTTTTTTCGTTAATTTTGACTAACCACTCGAAGATAGCTGTACCGTAAGCTGATTTTTTCTGACAAATGATCTTTTAACGACACTCAATTTAAAATTTTAAAATTGCGCCTGGATGTGAGCTAATCAATTGACATTTGTTCAATATAAATTATTTTATACACTTATACAACAAACATTAAACAAAAACATAAGATAATCAAATAGCAGTGTCAATTCATATGTGCATATAATTTGTGTGTTTTAAATAGCTAACTACAATATTAAAGACTACTGAATATGTATTGTATTTTGGTATCAGCATAAGATTTTTTTAACGTTGTGTATTAAATCATTCATACATATTCAAATATTATTTTATGAAAATTTTGGTATAGGTTCTAAGTATTAACTGAAAATGAATATAAAAACTATTTTTTTTTTTTGGTTTAGTAACATCGAAAATCAAATAACATTGTAAGAATAAGTTGTTCGAATCTCGACGTAGAGCCGGTTCTTCGGTACATAACTTTTTATAATTTATTACAAAATTATAAATCTTAAGTTAAAACCTTTCGTAATGACTTACGATTGAATTAATCTACAGTAAAATTATCTTTAGCTCACCCTTAGTCACTGGAGTAAGTAATATGTGTCACAAGCGTTGGGAATGGAAAATGCGTATAAATAGTGTTCAAACAGCGCGGAGTGGGCCGCATTCTCCATCTTATGTAACTGAAGCTCGTAAACAAATACACATTGAGTGCCTTACATCCATTTGATTCGAATACTTGTCATCGGTCTGAACGCCAACCGTTAGGTCCTGCGTACTTGATACATCTGCTGTCGGCAAACAGTTTTCACACGTGCTAACCATTCACAATCGTACAAGTCGCCTCAATCCCGTATACTATGGAATTTTGAATTGTTAAAAGGGAAAACAAATTATGTTGGTTTGAACGCCATGTGGATGTGTGTTTATTTGGGTTTGAATATTAGTCATGGTAGTCTATGACCGGTTCGGTTATATTTCATCTTTAGTGTCATATATCGCGAGGTGCGTTGTCAGGTGGTGCGTGTTGTGACAGGTGTGGCGTCACCAGGGAGGACGCGAGCAGGCCAGTCTACTGAGACGCCAATTAATTAGTATTGCTCGTCGCGGCCACAGACCGAGACGCCCCGAATGAAATCATCGATCATCATTATTAGTAAAGCCAAAATAACTAGCAGCTGAAATGTCACGTCGCAAACTATCACATTCTGAGTGAATCATCCGTTTTGAAAGTATTTTTTAAAATTTCGTTGAAATTAAAGTATTCAGTGGTTAAGACCCACATTCTGATTATTATTATTCGTGTCTTCAGGCGTCAAGCAATTTTATATTGTAACAGATAAAAATACTGAATTTACTCTAGATTTCGTGAATTATCTAAACAATATTGTGCTTTTATTTATTTACTTTACTCTATGCACTTTTATGATAATAAATTATTATTTTAATACCTTAAAACTGAATATGGCTAAATCCTAATATAGTTTTATCGAAGAAGACTAAAATCATTCATAGCGGCGTGTTTAGACGACCCAGCTTTATGATGTCAATATTCAGTTTCTCGGAATATCAAGGACAAATGAAATAACAGGTGCACATGTGAATTCTTTGAAGAGCTTTTCCGCTCTACTTAAAAGTCATTTATATGCCACGAACCCATAATAGGTCCGCGGACAATTAAAATGAGAAGGATTATTACAAACCGCCATTGAAGTTACATGCTTAGAAAGTGTTAAGTGCTTTATGTGATCATTTTTAATCTTTATTCTTTGAAGGAATATATTGAGTCCGATAGGGTGTTGGATAGTAATATAGTAGATTTTAATCTTTTTGTTCCTCTGTATTCCAATATTTCTGCAACGTAGAACATTTTAAAATCCATTTTCTTATCCGATAGCATTCTTTAATCCCACAATGATCCAATTAAAGCTAAAAACAACAGCTTTATACCTTGTTAAGGTGGTTAGGTAGTTTCAATGTTCTAATTCAATTATCATGTTTTTAATCGTGTGAGTCGTATGTTGAGTGGTGACTGGTAGTGCGCATTGTTTGCATCGGGCTTGTATCATATTCTACACCGTGGCGCCTATTCCGTGCTATCACAGGTGCGTTTAAGTTTAGATCGCCGCCTATTTTCTGGCGCACACGTGCCACAAACGTCCTTTAGTAATTTTCTTAGAAGTAAATTAATTTTCCACTCTTCACGGGATTCTTTTGTAGTAAAAAGCTGGAGCAAACTTATTCTTGTATCATAGTGGTGACATTCGAGTTTTACCATTACTCGTAGTAACTATTTATCTGGGTAATAGTTATTTAACGGCGCAATATAAAAAATTAACTATTTTTAAAATGTTCGTTGGAATTATATTCTTTCGCATGCGCGATACTTTGCATAGAATGTGAATTTACAAAGAGACTTTCTTTTAAATAATAAAAGTACATATGGGTCATAGTTTCACGATTAACAAATGAAGTGATAATAATTAATATTGATAATAATATTTTGTAATAAGTATACATGTTTTCTTTCACGTCCCCAGTTCATATAGTACTAATGACGTCATTTGTTTCGGCAAGTGTGATTACATTTAACCGTGGTTTCGTTGACGGTTCTAAAATAAAATTCGTGAATTTCCATCCAAGAATTAGGTCTATTTATGCAACAGGCGTCGGCGTCTCGCTTGTGCTGTTGTAGGTCGCACCGCGCATAAGAACGGAATGTTTGTTTTGAGGAGTCGCATACAAACTCATATTTTTTCCACGAAATGTTGCATATAGGTAAGCGATGTGTGGATAAACTATCATTATCTTCTAAAACAATAGTAGGTATTCGCAGAAAATGTTGCTGCACCAATTATTGCAATAATGTGTTGTCATTTTAAATAAAGGATATACTTGAATTTACAATATAAACATGAATGATATAAAAATGTAGATTTGGCACTAACATATTTATCAGTTTATTCAACACCGCTAAGACGACAAATATAAAAAGTTGTATCATTTTTATATCAAAACGGCGCGGTTTAGACTAATGGGGTGTCACCTTATAACTGCCCTATGGCCTGTTATTTTAAGGAGCAGTGATGGCTGCCGAGAATGTGGTCGCGAGTTTAAACTACAGGGCGATTCTCTATAACGTTGCCTGTGGTATGGGGGCGTTTCGGTATCCCCTGCCTGTCGTAAAAGGCGACTAATGGGGAAGTGCAGGTCGCGGGCGCGCAGTGGGAGACTGTCGTAGTTCCCTTTGTATTTGGGTACAATGCGACCGTGAGATGTTCGGCAGCAGAGGTAGAAGTAACTGCCTGTGGCCGTGGAGGCCTAGGTCGTCATTGGGAATGAGGGGCTTTTAGCCTCCAACATAGGGTAAGGACCGCAAATTGGGGGGCAGTGTGCAAGAACGGTTCCGGTAGAAGTTGAGGCGTTCTTACTTCGGGTTCCCGGAGCCGTTTCAATTGTGCCTAAGAGGGCCTCGCGGGTTTTTGGTTGGTATGCCGTAGACTGGTGAACCCAACATAATTGCTCCACTTTCCCGCGAGGTGGAGGTAACTCGGCTTTCCCGCGTCAACAAAAAAAAAGGCACACTTATAACTATTCAAATTCGTATGTGTATTGATAGTCAACTACCACGCACTTTATCGATGAAGGTAAATAAGAAGAAACCTGCATATCATAGAGTTCTTAACAAGATTTGCATATGAAATCCGTCAACTCGTACTAGGACATCATGATAGCCTAAGTCCTCTCAATAGAATTTTCGGTTGTATAGGAGTGATCTGAGCAGTGGGAGATAATGGGCTTATACAGTACAGTACACACACTAAAGTATTTAAGCTATTGTTAACTTTTAAAATACATATAGGTATTACTATAATGGAGAGAAATTCTTGGCAGTTTTGTACACCGCCAATTGTTGCAGAATGACTGGATGTGTAACTCTTAAGAAGAATTATCAAGTACTTACAATAAGCTATTTATTGAGCTACACAACTCGCTGATGTTAATGCGCGTAGAGTTGTTTACCTATTTTATGTTTATATTGTCTCTTTGGTTTGTTACATGTTTTCCTTATATTAAATTCATAGTCGTCACTGGTTCTCAAATACTCATCGTGTTGTTTGGTCTTATTTTTGTTCTTGTCATTAATTTGAGTATTTAGTGTTTGTTGAAACTTTAATCGCTATACTGGTGTATTAAAGTTGTTTTGTTTGATTATATTGTAACGGTTCTTAGAGACAGTACCTATTCGACAGTTTATGGGTGGCAGTTAAATATACCCGTCTCGGTTAGTCGTTACAAATAGAATTTTGGCACTGATTGTCTGCGGTTGTGTAATTCATGTATAAACCACTTGTTGAATTCAAACTATCTCGTCATAAAGTAACTATGTCCGAATAGCTGACGTCTTGAAAATTATTTACATTCCTCCTTAAATTTATGTTGTAAAGGTTTTCTTAAGTTTCCCCCACAAGGAGGTTTATATACGAGTATCACAAATACATCACAAACACCGTAAACTATAGTTTGTGCTGCAAATGTACGCCGTGGTGTATTTTCCTCCAATTACGATAGACGGCCAACTATGACGGCGGTAAATCTTACTTTTACAACATTACATTTTAAGGGTTTCTACGTTTCCTAGATATTTTACGTTTATGTCTCCTTGGGAGCTCGTGAATTTTGTTGAAACGCAATATCTGTAACACCTTGGAATCGTTTGTTACACGTGTCGTAGTTATACACATAAATATTCTCTTTAAATAAGAAAAATATATTTGACATAAATTCATATTGTTATTCAATTCATATTATTATTAATACATTAGTTAAGTACCTATAATTATCGATCATCAATCATCAAACATTCAATCCAAAGTTCTAAAGTGCTAAGTAAAAATTGCTAAGTAAATCTAAATCATGATAAAATTATTATGATTTATCTAAATAAAGAATAAAGATAAAGATCTATTCTCTAGGCGATGCTGGGTGTATTTAAAGAGGAAAAATAAAAACGAGCATGGTAGTGTGAGTTAGATATAACGACGTATCTCTCGCATCATACATAGCACAATTTTTCTATCTCTATACTTATAGAGAGTGTTCAATTTTGCAGACTACTACGCTGGACACCTCTATGAATTAAATTGATTAGGATATTATTTTGTTTACGCGGTTTGGGAATGTTCGCCGTCATGTGAAAAGGGAGACAACATATAAATAGTGTTATCTATGGAAGAATAAATCTCATGGTTAACTTATACCATTTAACATAGATTGGTAATATATGACATCCCTTTAAAAACTATTCAATGATGTATAACGCTTATGCTATTGAATGGGGTGTTAATCATTTCTTCGAAAACATTTCGATGCGGCTGCTATTGTTATCGTTAGTCTCGACGATATTTAGATAAGGAAATGTTAGATTTTATTGTTCGCTACACATTTTAAACCGATTTCGTGTGTCCGACATGATTCATTAGTAATTTGATTACCCAGTCTTGTCAAGGAAACAAACACATTTACGATGTTTTCCAGGGAACTAAACAAACACGATGTACGATAATTTATACATAGCACGCATTCTAACATCTTTGTCTTAGGTGTTGATATATTATGTGGTGAATGTAAATTCCATTTAACTTTGCATTTGTAGAACGGCTTATTCAATTGCAGTTGTCAAGTTTGTTGTGGTAATACAGTTATGTCCTTTGTTAGTATTTAATTAAAAGATAATTAGATTAAAGTTAAAGGTGTCCATATTGGGTAATATTAATCTTAGGTACCAAATGTTGTTCCTATCAGTACTTTGAAGCCACCCCTCAAAACCTGTAATTTCTATTATTATTAAACCTTGCCATACTATTTTTAGCTTTATTATAAAACAAACTAAATCCTGACCGAAAGATCATCATAGTGGTCATAGGAGTTTCACCTCGCCGGCCTCCCTGGCCGTTGTAAAGGCGACTCAAAGGGGTCATCCATCATTGGAGTAGCTCTTACACTGCCGAACTGGTGCGCCCTCTCCGGTCTTCACTCCTAAGTCCTAGATGAGCAATCGATCGTGATTTATCATGAACATCAGTAACACAGGCCTATGTTATGCCTATGCACAACAGGCCTATGTCCTGTTATCCGTGGTGCAGTTGGTTAGACGCCGGCTGTGAAACGAGAGTGGATTGGTCTGCTTGACTTGCTTATAATGATAACTTTTAATTGCTTTAAAACTTTTATTACTATTCATTGCTTTGGTGAAACAGTGTACTGATTCCGCGTTCTGGGCGACTTTACTTACCTAACTCAACCGTACAAAATCACTTGACCAATAACTCTATTCATCATTATTATTCTAAATTATCTATGAACTGCTCTGAATTTAACTGCGCTGCAACCTCTGTATAATTAATTTATTGTAAACTTGTTTTGAAAAGAGCCACGCTAGAGTTTCTTGCCCGTTCTTCTCTGGCGAAAACAGCCTTGTGAACCGGGTGGTAGTGGAAAAAAGTGACTGAATCTAAATAATGTATGACATTTCATGGGTTCAATAAATATTTTCATTTCATTTCAGAGGTCGCGGGTTCGATCCCCGAACCGAGACAAATATTTGTGTGAACCACAAGTATTTGTTACGGGTTTGGGTTTTTGTGAGACAAAAGTTTCTCGTAGTTCCTGATACCCACGACAAAAGAGTCGATCTTAGTGTGGGGTCAGGACCATGTATGTTGGGTGTATTTATTTTTATTTTATTTTATCTGCGGACAGAAACGAAGATAAAAAAACATAGCAAGCGGATTAAAGGTATAAATAATGTTACTTTGCAGAGCGTTCTCGTGGATATGGTACATATAATTCAAGGGAAAGTCACCATGAGTTTTTAGTCGGATTTATGGCGTAAAATTTGTTAAGAGATCCCTACTATCCGCAGTATTCCCGAAAGTGGTAGCCAGGCTGATAGGTCAGTACCTTCGACAATCTCTTGGGCCTTCAGTGGTATCCGAGCGACGGAAAGTTTAAAAGTTTTCCTTTGGAAAATATGCAACACCTCACGTTATTAATGTCGTTAAAGTAGAGCGCTGGGTGGCCCGCCCAAAGTCATGTATTTGGGTATCATATAGTCATGTTTTTGGAAATGTTAGAACACTGTTTTGTAAAGCATGTGTATTATTGAAGAGTCGTGTAGGTAATTAGTGGAGTCGTTCTCGTTCTGAACACACCTTGACCTCGTTGTGTTATTTTACGATCTGCCGTACAATTTTATACTTTTCTTTTCAGTGCACATCGTATAAAATAGTATGAGGATGTTTCACAGACATGTAATTAATATTTACGTCGAAAACATGGTATTAATGAGTAATTTCATACATTATAGCATTTTTATGAATTCATCATTAATCGCTTTGTTCTGCTGATATTTATGTAACATATTGTGATAGAACGTTGTAGTTATGCGTGTATGTTAGTATACTGGTTATGATTCTTGCAGAGACAAAACGTATTGCCAAATCCATAAGCGATTTTGTTTGAACTTGTATGATATCTACTAACCTTACCAGCACATTGTTTTTGAGCAGTTAAAACGCATTGCTGTCTTAGAAAATTCAGCGCCATTAAAAGAGCGGGAATTCTCCTTTCTTAATAAAACTCTAATAACTTAATAAAAAGAAAATTTGTTGAAAAAAATATCAAGTGTAGTACTAGCATTTTAGAATCTTGATAAAACGCGCCAATTTTTGACCAAACTTGCCATGGTCACTATAGTAGATTTTTTTTTCTGAAGTCGAAGACAACTTGTCAATGTTGGTCAATAAGTTATTAAAAAAACTTTCATTGAGGAATTTGATCATATTTCATAATATATTATGGAAATCACTGTTTACAATGTTAAAAAGTGTTGGTGAAAGTAGTATTGGTTTTTAAATTTTACTAGAATAGCTGTTTCTTTAAAACTATGGGATACGGAATATTTTTTTTGTTGCCGTGCCTTTACAGCTTGGTCTATCTCTCGTTATTGGTAAATCGTCTAGTCCTAGGACACCATGTAATCTGTATGTATCATGAAATGAAGATATTCCAAATTCTATGCCTGGTGGCCTGTTGGTAACGGACCTTATACGGCTGCCAACATGTTCGGGTGGTCGCGGGTGCAAATCCCAGGGCATACTTCTGACTTTTCGGGATCATGTGTGTATTGATAGTCAATCACTACGTACTATAAGGTGAAGGAAATCGTCGTGAGTAATACTGCATATCATAGCCATTTGTAAAAATTTTCAATGGTGAATAGTCAGCCAACCCGCACTAGGTCAGCGTGGTGGACTATCCCCTCTCAATCGTACTCTCGATTGTAGAGTAGGCTCGTGCCTTTTAGTAGAACGTATTATGGGCTGATACAGTAAAGACATTTCAAAGAGGATCACAATTAATATTTAGATTGAAAAAAGCTTATAACAATTAATTACTGTCTTGCCATCTTCATAGTAACTAACTGCATTTAAAATATTGCAGGATGTAATAATAGTATGTGCTTACGGTAGACAGGTTACTATTAAAACAAAAAATTGCTTGGTGTTTAGAGTTGGCTCTAGAGTCTAGACGCATGTTGTGATTAACGCGGCAGTTGGGGTGTCGTCGAACACGATTAGCTGTTGGTGCGACCACATGAACCATCTTACCGTTATCTACTGACAGCATCTTGGAATCGTGTCAACTGGACGTTAGCAGAACAATTCCAATTATTATCATTTACACCATAATTGTAACCGTGTAATGAATGTGCTGTGATGCCATTAACAAAACAATGCTTTCATAATAGCGACGATTAAGACTTGGCAAATATTATGTAAGTCTACAGATAACTGCTATCTTTATACGAGCATAAAATTGGAATCGGTTTGTTTGAACGGTTACGTTTTTCCAATAACATTCTTAAGATTTGTTTCTTCTGCGGTTATAAATACAAAATATTTAAGACGCTATAAAAACACCGTAACTTTGTGGAATGCTTTAATAGAATTATTGTGACAACCATTAACTATGTCGAGTGGACATAATTCGGTCAACTTAAAAAATAGTTTACTAAAATCACTTGCGTCATGACGAGTTTTTCATTTCGTACAAAATAGAATAGATAGTGTTTTTGTTGTTTTTCCAAATTATTAGATGGTTTTTAAATATGTGTGAATTATTAATTTTGAATATTCAATTAAAAGTCGCAGCATAAGATTTATAATTACGGGAAAAAATTGATACAAAAAAAATGAAAGTAATTATATATTCATGCCACACGGAACCAACACACTGTACTAGTCATAGCTTTCAAATCAAAGAGATCACATTCCACTGTAGTCGTCAATCTGGACACTTTTACGTTGTTTTGTATTGTACTGTGTACACGAATACCAAGCACACGTGAATGACAGCATCATGTGGGGTTGTTATGCCATTTTGGCATTCTATTCTAAGCTTAAACATTTCCTAACTTATTCGATATGGCTATTTCTAGCTGTACAGTTGAAACATAAAACTATTTCTATTAATCTACCCGGTGTCAAGCGCCCAGCTCAACGAAGAATTACAACTTTGTCGTATTTACACTTAACATTTTATTATTGACATACATTTATTATTGTTGACCTACTTGCCAGATCCTGCGCGCAATACTTGAATGCCGTTTGGTTTTAATATTAAAGCGAGTTGATATTTTAGTAAGTTTGTAATTAAGTCATTATTTTCGTATACTATGTTTTAATTCGATTTTATGAGA
Source organism: Deilephila elpenor (assembly GCA_949752805.1). NCBI lineage: Eukaryota > Metazoa > Arthropoda > Insecta > Lepidoptera > Sphingidae > Deilephila > Deilephila elpenor. The sequence goes on along the minus strand of OX457107.1, from coordinate 5,603,639 downwards.
GTTTCGTATTGTGTTAAATTCCAGCAGGTGTTCGGTCGTCCATCTTCTACGGGTTGAGTTTATACTTTGACGTAATACGGAAAGTAGTTCGTACCAACTTACAGAATTTGACGTCAATGTTTTAAATTGCATTTGAAGGCGCACATTCGGTTGTTACATGAATCACTGCATAAAATTTTTAACAGATACACGTTTGTTATTTCTTTATCTGCTTTATTTAGAGTATTGTGAAATTAACTTTATTTTAAAGTGTTACTAATTTAAAATATATTTACATGGCCAAATATGGCTGGGACAGTACAAACATACGTGCTTAATATGGTTAAAATCTTACTGTTACAAAATGGAAGAATTTAACCATTTTTGCGTCAAATTTAATTTTCAGCTGTTAAATGTCTTTAACGAGAATGTAAATTAATAATAATTTTTGAAATAAAAACATTAATCATATTATAAGGTAATTCCCGATAGATCATTACGCAAGATAATATTCTCGGAGTGTTAAAACAGTTTTGTTTACAAACTGTGTTTCACCGTGCTTGCCTACTTTCTTGGCTCAGGTGAATAAAAAAATGTTTATAATGATTATTATGTTTATTTGCTGATAATAAATACAGTACATTATCGTTAGCTAATATAATAAGTGAAAACAACATGTCGAGCATATTTCAATTGATTCAGTTTTTATGAACATTCCACGTAACCTGCAAATATCTATAAATGCACTTTCGATGAAATCAGTTCAGGAATGTTTTATATTACGAACGACCCTGGCTGTCGGCAAAAATAGCCTTTTTTATACAATGTTTGCTTCTGATCTGTTATACAACATCGGAGCATGTAAAGAATATATGGGTATTTGCATTATTATTAGGATATTATTGCAGTTTCAAGGCCCTTTGTAACGCAGTATTATTGTTTTAACCTTTATCTAAATTTGTTTCATTTTCCACGCTGGAAATTCATTTGTTCTTGCGAGCCAGGTAGGCATTAATCCGCGTTTTGGCAAACGTGTACGCAGCTCACAATTTACTGGACTAAATAATTTGTTCTCAATATGTACGGCGAATTGTTGCCAATGCTTTTAGTAGCGACAATGACTCTTAATACATATTCAAGCATGTTATTCATAGCGTAATTCCCTCCTACATTATACCCTTTATTTTTTAGGTAGTGTCGTTTAAATTGAAATAGACGTGTTTGCAACAGTTGTTTATTACACCGCAGTGTAGCTGCGGGGGCTCCAGGCGACTTACACACGTTAATTTCGTACCAATGACTCAGTGGCGAAGACCAAGCCAACTTGCGTAATATTACGCCCATTCATGGCACATCGCAGCCAAACGAAAAACTTCAGCGCGTCTACTCTTTGTGCAGGGCACGCGGCGCGCTTTAGGAATTATTTTAATTGTGTCAGTGTGCACATGACCGCCGGAAATGCCTGGTTTGTTTAGCTTGCTGATTTATTTCTGTCTGCACGGTGTCATTTGGGGGCGTCATCCTTTGCGAGCGCACCGTCGTCGTCGGGGCGTACCGGGTGCGCTAATGCGCTTGGCGCTTGTTGGCGTGGATTTCGTAACGTCTCTCTCGATGCACACCCGCCGATGGAAATACGGGCCATATGCGTTTGCGAAACGGTTAATTATTATTTGATGGCTACAACCGCGTGCTGCGGCGATTGCCTCCATCAGTCAGGTTAAGGATAATTGACTGAGATCATTTAATTATCTAATTTATTCAATTTAATTTATACGGTATATAAAGATTACGTGAAAATAATGAAATCTTTTTATTTGAAATATGTTGATTGTTTCAAAACGCTGTTAGAGTACTTACGATTACATTCCAGATTGAAGTTACAATAATTAAAAGGTGTAAAAAGTTGTTTTTTGCTCAAAATAATGCTGAATGCTGAATCTTTCTATTCAAGTCGTATACGAGTAATACTTACACTAACTACGTACACATTGCCAAAAAATACAATTCCAAAAACATTCCAATAGAAGGCATGCAAATTGGTAAAATGCAAATATATTCTTTATCCCGATTTCCTTATGTAATAATAAATTTTCTTCTTCACTTATGAGGTTAGGTACGTTTAGAATAATTTGTAAAGGATATCAACTACCTTAATAATAACTGTGTTAGGAAGTCTTGCAATAAGACATTGAAATATATTTAATGCATTTCTTATGCACTGTTTGCGTAATAGCTGTTTAATTTGCTGTCAAAGTAGATTTGATAATGAATGTGCATTGTGGAACGTAGGTAAGTAGACGCCACCTTAGGTCTCAAAATGCACAGTAGTTAACTGAGCGTTTGCGTTCCTTGGTACATAGCCAGAATCACCAATCCTTTTGGCTTGTCGGTTCGCTGGTCGTAGCCCGACGGCGCTCTCGGTGAAAATAATGTCAGTACAGAGATTAACGAACTTCAACCACCTGACCTACATTGAAATATTGCAGGTAAATTCATTCGAGTGCATTCATCTCTGCAGTGTTACTCATTTTAACTTTTTATGTTGGAATCTTATGTAAACGAATGTCAAGCTGTAGTTCATCTCGTCCTAAAATTATGAGATATTTTAATTTCAGTAACTCAGTTTTACGTTACAAACAGGTGAATATTGTTCAGTTATTTTTGAATTTTTGTCAACATGTCTAGTTCTGTTCGTTTTTATCGTCGCAGTGCGTACAAAAAATCCGTGTACCTAATATATGAAATGAAAATGGTTGATTTAAAAATATAAGCATACATATATTTAGCTTAATTCCGTTTTTCATCATATTTATATTTAAAAAAACACTCCTCACATGACTTCCAAACACTTTATTGCTTTACTATAAAGTGAGGAGGCTATAAAAGTGTACAAATGACCAAACGGCTTCATCAAAACTGCAAATTGTACTAATCCGTAAGGAATTCGTAAAACAGTGTTAATGATTAGTGTTTATAAAAACATTGATTTACGTAATTTTGATGTTAGTAGTTGCGTTACATTTCCATTGTGTTTGGTAAACGTTACTGTAGACGAGAGATGCGTGGGCTCGCCGCTGCCGCACCACCCAGCGCTGTCAAACTTGTTTACGAGGTTTTGTCTATTTGCGTTCCCCTCAATTACTGGTACTGCTATGCTCTTTGACAATCGTATTACTCAAGCGCCAGAAGAACGTTTTAACTTTTGCCAAACCATTGTTGTTTTTATATTCACAATTTTTATACTACGCTACGCGACTATCACAAAAACTATGTGGTTTATATTGTGTAACCTTATGCGGGCTACTAAAAATATTCAAATCAACGGAGCAACGGCAGTCTGTTTTTATTTAAGTTACGTATTTAAATTGTCTTTTAAAAAATATAATGTCAATAATGAATACTTTCATTTCGACCCATTTGGCCAATGGCTACAGAGCTTTAAGAACCTATGGTAAAGCTCTACCAAGTACCTGTAATGGTTGCATGGTTTTATGATGAACTATTATTTAATGTAGTATTCGAAAATTAATTGTATATTTACAGATTAATGACCTAGGCAGTCAAAAAATATATTGGTTGAACTAATATTTAAAACAAACAAAAACACGTCATGGTTCCGAGTTAATCGAATAAAGAACATCGATGTCCATTAATCTTTTAAAACCTTAACCTTTCATCACGCTTGCATGACTCACAGGTTGGGACAAAACAAGATTGTTATTTAACTCGATGTTATTAATAGGTACAAAGGTCCAGTAAGGTAGCTGTTAAGGAAATTCCATATTATTCTGTTTTCGTAACCAGCTGGCCTAACGTGCGCGCGTCGAGAAAACATATTATCGTGTATTTGTCGACCGTCTACTGATGGTACATATGTGCACTCAATTATTTGATCATTAATTTTAATCTTAGATTATCAATACTAATACGAGTATACAAATAATCTCAATTATAACGCAGTACACACGTGACAATAGATTCAAAATATTGCGTGTCTTATTTAAAAAAAGACAACTAGAATTTTCTACCATTTAAAATGTAGTTTAATAAAAAGTATTTGTTCCCAGTTATATATTTTAGCTAAATAATTGACTTTTAATACAAATCTGGTATCTGTGCCAAAACTTTTTTGACGCTTAGATATAAAACTGACATGAGACATAAAACGTATAGAAGTAAACAAAGTGTGAGTGTACCCGTATCCTTAGTGCTCTTTAAGGATTTCGTTTTTTTTAGTACTTATGGGAATATAAACACTAATTGTTTATTTTATATTTTCAGGTAATTAACCTTCACATTCCTTCTTTCTGCACGCCTAAATGCTTGGCAAGACCACAACATTTCGGTGAGTCTGGATACAAACGTTAGGTAATTAGATGCGCTTACTGAACTATAAACGACATGTATTTATAAACAAAAAACAAGAGTTACAAGTTCTATTATCGTCGGTTTCAGTAATACATATTTGTAGCGTTATATAAGCTTATAATATTAAATTTAATACATAGTCTTTCTCAGTCTTAAAATATTCTTGATATTTATATTTCCAAAAAAATTGCCTTGGAATAATAAGATTCGTGTTCATTTTAGTTGTTGACTGTACTTTACTATAGATGTAAACGTTGCATCCTACTTGTAAACCGCGAGAAAACAGCTGGTATTTCTTTTATCGCGGTGCGAATTATATCCGAGAAGATATTCAGAAGTAGAGCGTTAGCTTTATATATCTGGTCGCTAAGCGCATTAGATTCACCCACGCTTGCACACCGGCCAAATCTGTTTTTTTCAATCAGTTTTATCGATTGCATCCTGATGTGACTGCTATCATATTTAATATACGCAAGTTTTTGTTTCGCAGTGACGATGAGTGACAAGCGCATGCATTATGTTTGTAGGCCATGGTTTTCGACTTTATACGCATATTGGCGTGGAGCCTGATAATCTGGTTATTTGTAATACTCGTTTCGTTCAATTACTTAGTAATTATTTCTTTGATGTTTTGAATGACTACTGCAAATTGTTTACAACGACGTTTCCGTAATTAAGTTTTTTAAAAACATCCGTTTTCTTCATAAAATACGACAGAGCGGTATAATTGTGCAGCGGTAGCTATTTTTCGCCGCCGTCGAAGGCAGCGTTGCATGATGTGCTCTGTGGTTCTATAACGGTGTTCAGGCTGTTATTCCGCTTCTTGACTCTGCTTTGTTTAAGATTTATTAATAGTTTAATTTGATTACAATGGTTACGATCTTATATCTTACCTCTCGGTGATTTCTCGACTCAACGTGAAATTTGTTACTCATAGATGTGTTGCAGACACATAAAATTTTATCCTTGTCAATATTTTTATGTTTTTCGTATACATTATCGAACATTTCTTATTTTAATGATATAACACGAACTAAATATGCATTCTGTAAAATATCTCTAATGACAAAAATAATAAAATAATAATCTCTAATAATAAAAAACCAGCTTTGCTTAGCTAATAAAAATAATACGTGTGTATTACAAATTTTACGATTCATTTTTTTTGTAACCAGGCGGGCGGCATATTTTGTGGCGTCTTGTTTTTCGCGTCACAGAAATAGACTAGTCCACTACTTTGCTAAATAATAAGAAAAATATCGGGATTGGCCGTGTACGAAATGACCATCCTCATCAATCAGCTGCTTGGAGCGAGTCCAAGATTTTTTCCGAGTTTAGGTTTCGTAGTTTAGTTCAGTAATTCAACCAGTTTCTCGTCGTGTTCTCGTCCTATGCAATACGCACCCACATTCATATTTTGCGTGATACTCGTTCATGTATATTTTTATATCAAATTAAATCTAATATTAGGTATATTACATATTATATATATCAATATACTAGAATATTGATGCTGTTAAATATTATTCCTTTAATTAATATTGATAACGTAATGTATTTAATGATTATAGTTCATACCTTCCCATAAGTTATTTTTTAAAACTATTGAACTTATTGGCGTTGTGTAGGTTAGTAAAGATATTATAATTTATAATATCAATTAATTATTTATCATACGTTATTACTACGAACAAATATTTAGCATAATTTAAAATTGGAGTACGTGTATAAATATGTACCCACCACAATATTCGAAATATCGAATTATTTTGTAGATCCTGTCCCATTTACCTAGTAAGTCGCAATAGGCAATTAAGTAAACATCTATTTCCGTACCTATTGACAGACGCGAATGGTATTTTGGTAGTTTGCTTGTCACGAAAAGTTTTCTGAGACAATTCATATGAAATGCTCACGACACTTTTACGCAATTCCTGTCTCACCCCTCAATGCTGCCAAGAAGCTACGTCATCTGAAAAGCAAATCAACTAAAGTAAATTGTTCCTTTTGCTAAATAACATTTGGGTTTATTGTCCTTCGGCATATTAAAAGGATATTATAACTTTTGAACACGTATAACACTTAATCATCGGCATTGATGAGTTTTGTTACTTATTTTTAATAGTCTTTCTTTTAATAAAATGACTAATAATACTGATATTAATGTTCCTAATTAAGAAACAACATTGTTAATGAACAGTTTTAACTGTAAAATAACATTTGTACAGAACTTTTATGACAATGAACTCCACGTGTAGCGTTGTGGTTCTAGTCTTCCTTTCTAGTCTGTCGAAGCGGGCCGTTGAACTTTTGCTCCTTATTTAGCTTATAGAAGTGGAGACGACGACCGACGGATTCGGGCTGCACGACCTGCTCCGCGAAATGGGTACGAACGATCGCTTCCGCAATCTGTGGCGAATCTCTCCTTCTTATCTCGTCTGTGACACAGTGTCGTTGTGGTGACCACGTTAGTTGGTTTACATTTCACATGGGCACAGGCATGCAATAGAAAAAGGTAGTATACCTATAGAGAAATCGGTGTTGCAAATAACTTTCCCAAATAATTTGGTATAAAAATTTCGCAAATCTAGAAAGAGCACACAAATGGATTGGTGATTTAATCTGAATATTCCATAAAGTGAGGTAATTTAAATAAGGCTGTTTAAAGGAGTGCTAATGGTCCGCGAGAATATACAGCGGTGGTGTGTATCAGGGCGTCGCGAAAGTCGTGACAACATCGCTGGCGCAGTCCTCGCAGTTTAGATGCAGTTCAGAAATAGTCCACGGAAGCGTCCGACCGACCCGTTTGGTATTTGTTCAACGTTGACCTAAAACAGTGTTCGCTTTGCTCGTTTGTTATTCTGTTGGCCGACTACCCCGTTGGGAATATTGTACTAGCCGCTTTAACTGCCTCTTATTATTTTAATATATTTTTTACGACTGATTTTAATATTTACTGTTTCATGTCCTAATTCTACTTGTGTTCAGTGCAAGTAGGTTAAATAGACCGGAGGTATAAGGAAATGTTTTCTCAGCTAACAAATATGTACGTTCACGTGTATGGACAAGGAACATAAATATAAAATGACGTGCCGATACATTGAGTCGATTTTCGAAAGTTCCGACCATTGTAGCGTGTTCTCGTCACGCGGCACGGTGCCAGAGCGTGCAGAGCCGTATCACACGTGTAATATGACGGATGAATGGGGGTCGTCAAGTCGTCACGTGCGACGGTGACCACTGCAATTAGTATAACGCCGGTGTTTTTTATCCATCTGTCAAAGTTATTAGGCAACACGCCACGCGAGTCTTGCTTCCCATCTATTAGGCTCTTTATCAGAGCGTTGCTAGACACACGTTTGTTTACTATTTGTTAATATAGAAATAATTACATATTTCTTTGAACAATTGTGGCAATTTTTTTATAACAAACACTTTGAGACTCAAATATATTATTATTTAAAAGCAGATTGGTTCGCGACAATCTCAGGTGCCTCAGTGTTCATAAAGCCACAGCCATTCATTTTTAAGCATAGAAATAGAGTTAAACAAACTTTTTATCAGACAACATTCCTGAAGTATGTAAAAAAACGTCAGGTGGTTATTAAAATGTGAAATTTTTGCCTCGGGTTCATGATATTTGGCACTTTCACAGCAATAACAGTTATATTACGAGCGGGGATCGAACGTTGCCAAGGGAAAGTTATTTCCTCCTGTCTCCGTGAGACAATTCAACAAGTGTTACAGTTAATTGTCTAGTGCGAACTCCACTCGGTGGCCAATGACTATAAATCCGAGATTAATCAGTCGCTCGATTGTGTCTCAGTACAGTTCGGCGCACCGATCCAAGGCGTTCCAAGCTGGTGACTGGTGTCTGCTACATACGCTCGTGATTATCCGCATGAAACATAGGTGCGTTGTTACTAATATTATCAAAATATTAAATAATTGGTATCATATCAATAATATAATACCAATGAGTAAATATTAAATACATGTCCTTTAATCTAAGCTGTTTTGACTGGTCAGCTATGATTAATGTTTAATCGGAGTAAAATCATAAAGTGAAACTAATTGCTTGTATGTTATTTAAACCATGAAACTAATGATCGCACTTGAATCGTAAAAATGATTGATTTACATGTTTTTAATTCAAATCTTTATCGACTCAGTGTAAAACTGTAACAACAAGAAACAGCTGTCGAAACAACTTCGTACAGGGACACGAAATTTTTATCACCCGAAGTATTTTCTCGTTTACTTGTTGTGCCAATTTATTGTAGTACTTATGTGTGCGTGCGTGTGTGTTGCGTATTACACTATTTATCGAGATAACTACTTACTTAGTTACCAAAATATTTTCATAAAATTTATATGCACATATTTGCGTCAGTGACGAAATATTATTACCCTTACATTTTGTATTTCATCTGGCGATATTCAATAACTGTTTTAAGTCAACTTTACGCCCAGTTAGTGTTTTGTCAAATGTAATTTATATCATAACCGGGGTTAGGTTTGTACCTAATAAATGTTTTATTATAAGCTCTGTGACGTGCAGACGTAACAGAGCTTATAATAAAATATTTAATTAAATTGGTTGAAAGAAATAGTTTTTATTGTATGTGAAGTATTGAGTTTTTTTTTGTTTCTTGGCAAATATTTTTAAGAGCGTCGTAGACGTGTTTGGCGGAGATAAATAATTTTGCCGCTAAACTTGGTGCCGCCGATAAATGGTGGTGACATATTCTTCAGTTATGTATTTGAATAAAAATATAACGTTGGCGCATGGTGTGATGGCGGGTTGATTTATTTTTGAGTAAGATTCAATTCGTGTGTAGAAATGTTTATAACTGTACAACTAAAATGTCTCCTATAATGCTTATTGCGTTAGAGCAGTTATATTTTTATGTGGATTGACTTTTATTTAGATTTATTTTAATGTGAATTCGCACAGTCGGTATTTAATTAAAGTTCACCAGCACATTAATTTTATTAGCTATTTTTTAATGGAATGTTACATATACTACGCTGGTTATTTTGGCTATTTTAGTTTATCGATTACATTAAAGGTTTGAGTATTTTTTTATTATCATAATTGATGTGCAATGTTTTGTGTCAAATTACCGGCGACTAATAAGCTCGGCGCTATACGCGGCAGTCAATCATGCGTTGGTTGCAAACTGCTCCTTTTTTAATTTGTTGGCCGAGTAGATTTTAAACGCGCTAGTTCCATTTGGCATGATGTACTCCTGTGCATATTTTCGTTAATACAATGTTGTTGCGTTGCCATTTATGTGGGCGCCGATTGCGTAACGGGCTGGCTATCACATTGTATGTACATTTATCGGTATGGGCAGGAGTAGTGTAATTCTGTGTGTTTTTACAGCTGCAGTTCGACATAGGCTCAGACCGAACGGAGCTCTAACTGTGCTCGGACGATAAACAGACGGCTGCTGTTGCCGACTCGCTGAAAACATCCTTTTACGTCATCAGCCCGTTATGGCTTCTGCCTTGATATCTTCTGCAATATATTTTGTTATATCATGACTTGGTTTGGAATTTTAGTTTTTGTATTTTGATTTACTCTGGGGTTTGTTTCCAGGGGCTATTCGGGAAGTAGGAAACGTTTACGGCACGAGATAGTTTTTGTAGACGAAAATGCATCTATAGAACAAGATTATTTTTTGGTATTCGGCGAGCAATGTTCAAAATAGATTTCCTGTATTTACAATACCTTGGTTTATCGCGCATTGAATGCGATGGAAGTTGTTTTGTCGCTTTCAATACAAGAGTTTTTCACGTGTTGATGTTAGTGTTATTACGCCGCGGAGGTGTTTAGCAGCAATAGTTAACCTTGCTATATATAATGTTCGGGCGCTGGTGACCGTGAACATTCTAATCTCTTTCTCTCTATTTATAAATGTAGCCTATCTGTCTGTCCGGGTGTGCGCTCACAATAAAATTATCATATCATTTTATTGTTTTTAGTATTTTACTTTCCGCACTTTACTGGCAGCAGCTGCTCAGAAGCATTGTTAAATGTGTTTGTTCAATAATTCTCTTGCTGTTGAAAAGATAATTAATTATTATTGACATAAAATTTAGACATTCATGTCTGTTTGTGATCGATTCTTGCATGTTTATGCTAAATATTATTGTTACAAAGTAATAGGTATTACGGTTTAATATATTTTTCAATTACTTTTTAAAAATATCTTCTATTTACCATATACCTAGTTACATATAATAAACAGAATTAAATTTATTACATTCCTGTTTGACGGTGAATGAAAGCAAAGTGAGACAACCAAAACTCATGAGAGTTCTCTACAAAAAGTTTGCCGACGCGATGGTGTGTAATGTCTATGAACACAACCAGGCAGCATGGTCGACTAAGAATAATAGCTTTCAATCCTCCAAAACCTGTGTCCAGCGTTTAATTAGAGTGCTGATGTATTGTATGCAGTATAGCAATCATTAACGACATGTTAAATAAATATATAAGCCAAAACGATGCTATGTACTTTAGTTTTAACATGTAAGGTAAAGTATGTTTGTTTATTTCAATGAATAAGAAAGGCTATACCGAGGACATTTCATATCATACATTATAATCCTAATACATAAAATGAAAAATAAACAACTTCATAAATACCACAAAGCTATTATTAATGAGGACCGCATTTGTTCAAGTTCGTCATACACCTGTTCAAATTGAATCTAAGCCCATATTGGAGCAGTACTGAGCACACGCCAATCAACGACGTGCGAAGGGAATCCATTCATCGACTTACGAAAGTCAATTGAAATCCGAAATTAGCCTAGCCTGCTAACATGTGCTTTTCAATGATTGCACGGAAGCAGAACAAGCGGAGAGCCAATAACGTCGGTACTCGGTACCATCCACCACAAGTACATTGATTTATCGTTTGTACAACTTACGTAATCAATGTAAAACATATGACCATTTATAAAGAGCTGTTTTGTAATGGGAGTAATGATTTTTTTTGAGAATCGTTTAGCTCTTTGGAATGTAAACGCTTTTTGCGGGATAACAGAGTATAACAGTCCGCTGAGATTGTAAGGAAATATTTATGTAAGACGCAGATTGTTGTTTTACATAAACATGGTGTTGATTGTTGTATTGCGTTGAAATATGTTTCGTTGCCTATCTATCTAAACAATGAGTCACGTAAGAAAAGAAAAATGGTTTGAAGTGCGTGTGCTGACCTAAAGTGTACAATATTTATTAAGTTCGACCATATTTTTAAAATAATTATAGTAGCGAAAAGACGTACAGTAGTCCACATCTCGTTAAACTTAGCTTGCGCAGGTGGTATTTTATAAAGATGACACAAAGAATGGTATCGATTTGTCTCGTGACTGAATATATGAATATTTCAACAATAAGTTAAAGCAGTAATTTTGCCCGCGCTACTAATGATGTCCTAAAGGAGAAGTGAAAAGGGTTGAAGTCCATATTAGTATTTTGATATTTGCACTAACCCTATGTACTTTACGAATAGATGACGTATCGCTTATTGGTATTGCTCATTAGGCTGAGGTCCATACAATATATGATGCTCGCGACACATTTATGTCGAAATATTTTTTTCCTACAGTGAATTGGTATGTCTTGCCAAAGAAGAAGTTGTAGCATTTCAACAGACCTTACCAATTACATATCGCTTACTGTTATTGCTTCCAAGGCTGGAGTCCATACACGTTTACCACTTGTCCATTGCTTTTTAACTTAAGTAAAAAACAACAGTATTGTCATATACTTGTTAAAAGCTTGTTCTAAATTATAAAGCGTTTAATTGTTTCTTGGCATGCTCAACGCGTATGGGAAAATGATGTTTTTTTTTCTCAAGAAAATGATGTTTGTTTTTCTCAGTAAGCGAGCGCGTGTCAATTATCAGTATATGTAAAAAACATACAAGTGAGGCATATAGGTGGGGCGTGGTAGACGGAACGAGGTCACCCGCGAGAACTCTGTCGCGCTCGCCCGACATTCGTCCCACAAATCATATTTAGACTAGCTCTGCAGACAACAGGGACTATGGCCCTCTTGGAATAGATGCGTTCTTTATATTCACCGTCATAATTAACAAAACTTTCCAATTGTCGTAAAAAAATAAATTTTATGCCATTTTTTTAAAGATTCCCTCTACTATGGGTAGTGGCCATCTACTGAAATGTAGACTAGTCACATTTGTAAACATGCCTCAGCTTTATCCCTCCAGGTCAGTGACTAGCTCGGTTTTTGGGCTGGTGCAATGTACAATTTTATAAATGATCTTCATGGTTGGTTTTAACTCCTGTATTATTTCACAATATATTGTATAAAAAAAAAATCGCATTTAATAATCAACTAACACGTAGGTACAATATTGAACGAAGTATCCCTAGACAAACTTACCACGCAGGGTCTGTTTCAAATAATATTGAATTCTTGATGCCAGAGGAATTAGTACTAAATAGATGATCGTATCGACCTTATTGTTCTCTGTTTTCAATGATGGTAGTGTTAACAGTGAAGGAAAACATCGTGAGGAAACCTGCATACCGTAGCGATTTAAAAAAAATCTACGGTATGTAAGTCCGCCAACCCGCACTAGGCCAGCGTGGTGTACTATATGGCCTAACCACTCTCAATCGACTCTCTCGATTGTAGAGTAGGCCCGTGCCTAGCAGTGGGACGTTCATATATGGGCTGATACAATACAATACAAAGTGTTATTCACATAGTATATCCCCCCTGCAAAATGAAGAATACGTTTGCTAGAGATAAGCTAATACATTAATCGCGTACCGGGATCAGTACAGTACACCCCTCTTAACAACCCAGCAAAATTGTGTCAACCAGGGAGTGATAACTATCTCGCCACTCGATACTTTATCGGAACGACGCGACGCAGCACTTACATCAGGTCTGGAACACTGGAATTTGGTATAACAGCATAAAAAAGTCTAAAGCAGACGGGAATTTTGTCATAAGCAAATAGTTCGAGGATATTCAGATGTCCACCATATTCATAATTTTATCTAGGTACTGTCTGTAATGTTGGGTATTGCGTTAATCAACAGATCCTTTCCTTTAAACGGGAACTTTATGGATTGGATCAACACAGATGTGGTTTATTTTATTGAGCGTGGCAATGTTGGCATCACGTGTATCAGTTTTGGCATAAATTTGGAATGTGGCATTAATTAAAGCAAGTGACATCTCTACACGTAGCAGTAGAAAAGGTGCGATGTTATGACGGCGTCGTCACATCGGTTGATAAACAAAGCCACGTGGGCGAGGACAGGTGGTGGCGCCCACGCGCGCCCAGGGCCGTGTGCACGAGTGACGTGAGCACCGCAGCCTGCGGGTGACGTGTAGCGCGCGGACTCAGCGTTACTGCCACATTATGTCACCGCCAAGCAACTTTCTATCCACTGGTTATTAACATTGAAAACAAGCTGTCCTTCCACTTGGCTTGAACTTCGCGGAAGCGTATTTATAAATGAATGTTCTTTATATTCATTCAACTGATAAAGATCATTAATTTGTGCTATAACTTAACCTTGCTATGGTTTCTATTTGATTAAATTATTTTATTGCTTACTAGGTGTTTAGCTATAGATTTTTATTTTTACCTTAGTTTATTTTAATATATCAGAAGAGGAGTTTCATTGCGTATATAACACAGAAGCCTTTATGTTCGACCACAAAGTTGTGGCATGGTGTGAAATATAATATCGGTTCTATAATGCCGGATCTAAAATATTCGTGAATTATCATAGAGACTCCGTATTTTCTAAAGAGAAATATAAAATATAGGTATCTATTGAAATAAACACAAAGTGCTGGTCTTTTGCGGACAGACAGACTTGAACGGTGAAGAAAAACATTGTGTGAATGCTAAAGACCAAGAAATAATAATATTGAAAAAATATAAATGCAATAATATTGTAATTAATACGTACAGTGTTCATTTACTTCATTGAGTATTCTAAGGTTATACCACAGTTATACTGAATACTCTTACACAGACTAAGCAAGTATATTCAAGTACTGAGTCGTATAGAAAATATACAACATTATTAAAAGGCAAGCTTCCTTCTCTCTTCTAAACAATTAACATTCATTACCTTCTACACACTTTAATAAGGTATTACCATAAAGTCATCTCGATCCGACACAAACAATCCGCGAACATCGTATCAATGTACAAAGAAAATCTTTTAACTCGTTGAGTTTTCCGTACCAAACGTAAATATCAAATCTGATATCTAGGAATAATATATTTTAGATTTAGATAATTATTTTACACCAATACTGTACTATATATGCCCCTATTCTAATTAGTATAGTCTTCTTCCTCCTGCCCTACCCCACGCTTGCAAGGGGCCGATGCAACATCACTTTTGTTTCAGCCTTGTTGCATGATTTGGTTTCTAATTTCCTTACGATGTATTAATTTACTGACAATGTCAATTTGAAATTGGTAGTATGTGTGATGCCCCGGGTTTGAAACTGTTATCTCTAGAGATAACAGATAGCCTAAAGTGGCTAGCCACTTCGCTTAATGCAAAACAACAAACCGGGAAATTATTTTGAAATTTATGATTATCAATCGTAGTGGCGGTACTTCCATACAAGCCCAAAAGCCCGGCTTGCCCTACATAATACGTATTTACTCCATATTGAATACAAACTATTACATTCAATACAACAGTCATTTATTAGAAAACATCTAGCATTTAAATTTTTTGAATTTCCCGCGCCGCGATTCAATGAGACGCCAGCGCCGAAGCGCCGCGTAATATTCATTCATTAAAACTATACTGAACTTGAAAAGACGGAGCACACAGCACATATATCTATCCTTTTCTCTCTCGTGTGCTTTTACGGGGCTTCTAGCAACGCGTGAACTGTATGGGGAAATGATATTACTCGATCGCTACGAATGTATAGCTATAGATATGTTATATAGCTGTTCACTGTACACGAAATGCCCGGCTTCGGCCTTGATGATGTAAAAACATCGTGCGTTGCATGGTCGTCACGTGATTATTTGTTAAATCAATTACATATATCTATTGTTATTAAATTAAGTTGGTTCCTTTTAGAAATTATTTCTAATATTTTTTTTAGAACAAATAATGAAGTTTTAATATTTCTTTTAATAAATTGTATCTTTTGTATTGTTTATTTCACGTTTACTGGCAATACAGCACATTTTTCTACTAACTTCATTTGTATTATGATTTATGAGTTGTGAATGTGTTTTGTTTAAGGTTAATGTTTAGTTTTTTTATGTTATTTAAACTTTTTGATACTATTATGAGTTGTATTGTTTTCTGTGATGGTTTGAGTGCGATGGTGAAAGCGTTCATTGCCGGTAAAAAGGTAAATTCATTCAATTATATTGAACAATAAACCGGCGCGAAACCTATGCCGGGTTTGTACATTTAGTAAGTCGCGGTAAATCACAATAGACATTTCTTCAGGTCAGTTTAATAAACTACGTACTTTTATTACTACATGCTCCCTTTAAAGCTATTAAACAATCGTGATTCATATGTTTTTATATGACACGTCTTGTGTGTTAGATTGTTTGGATTATAATGCTTTAATTAAATTTTCATTAATTTAGGTGGTCCTTTCAAAAGGCAATCTATTATTTTAAATTTAGAAAAACATTTAAACATGAATGCGTTAATAATAATTTCTGTCTGCAATTTCGGTTAACCTCGAAGTCGAACACGGCACCACAGAATAGTGACGGCAATAGAAATGCAATGAAAAGTTACGGATGCATGTTCACAAGTAATCTATATTAATTGTTTTAATCTTAAGATTGTGTTGAAGGTTTGCCGACGTATTATAAATTAATTTTCTTCGTTCTTAGTAACTTTGTGTTAAATAATATTAATTAAACGTAAAAAAATATTCGGCTTGCCCTACTCCAAAACCCTAGGCACGCCACTGATCAATCGATGTATGTTATGTTCAGTGTTTAAAAAATAGGCACACAAGACAAATAGAATATAAGGAACACAATGTAGATTTATAAATTAAATAGGTTGCAGCATTTAGTAGTAGCAGACGAGTGCGCGTGTGCGGTGTACGCTGACATCTTGATTGACGTGTTACGTTACGCTACAAGCGACGCGGTGCGCACGCGTCGCCGCGCCACCACCAACCTGCTATTTTATCGTAATTTCCACACACTTAAGAGCGTGTTGACTTCAAAGGAATAGGCCTTGACCCACATGTAACAAAAGCGACAGTTACTAAAGCTTAGATATATTATGATTGCTAGTTTGTTGTTTTCTTAATTATTTAATTCATAATATCTGTATTGTCTGAGGTAAATAATAAAAACAATTAGCCACAATAAAGTGATTTCAACCTTAAAGGTTTTTAAAGTGCAGACATTTTAACGCTTAAAGAAAAAATGCCTTTACGAACTTCGACATCGTTAGTCAGTTTTCTTGTTAACTAATGATCTTCTTTGACTTTTATAAACAACAATTTCGTCGTTAAACAATACCAGACATAAAACGACGCGTAAGTACTTAAGATTTCTTAATAAAAAAGAAATAAATCTATTCTAGAAACTGAGTACGTGTCTAATGACCGACTGACTAAGTAACCGAGTGGTGTCGTGTGGTATACGCGCGATTGTGTGGGAGGCGATGACACGAGACGAATCACTCGGAGGGGCCGCGCCTGCACACAGCACCACGTACAATAACAAGAATATTTGCACTCTTGAACCATAGTCCGTTAGTATAAACGGGAGTCCAGCGAAAAAACAAATCGGAAATTTTGAATGACATGACGTATACAATAATCATGTGTAGGTTGTGTTTATTTGAAAGCGCTATGAAATATTCCCTCCCGCGATTTCAATGTGACGTTTCTAGCGCACATTCTGAAATTTTTACTTACTCAGTATTTTGCAGTATATTGTTGTGGCGATTCATCGCCAAGTCGTTTTCTAACATCAGATATATTCACGCCTCCTTTATGTCCAGGGGGAAGCGGATCAGGAAGAAACCAATAGGCAGAAGTGTCGCTGTTGGCCTATTCATTTCGTAGAGCTTACTTATTTTCGTTCCTAGATATTGGTGGTGGTGATGAAGGGTATTAATTCCAGCACCGGGCAACCCGCATGAAATATCTAAAACCGTAAAAACTGACGTAAAATGTAGTGCCAATTTGGGTATCAAACCCAACTTGATAATTCATAACACCTACACGCTGCCATTACATCAATGATAGGGCTTCCTCTAATTGTTTATTAACATATCTTAGATAAAACTATTCATAAGCTGGTCCATATTCCATAACAACTTCGATTTTTGGTGTAATGACATGGACCCTCGACAGTTGTGACTGTTCCTGGACCAACGTTAACTAGTAAACCGTATTACGTGTATGCAATAAATGACAATCCAGTAATCGCAGTGTTACAATAATCCTGAGCGATCTGTAATGAGTCACGAACACGCACGTGCGCCGGTTTATTTACAAAATTGTGTTCTGTAGCACCGACGTAAAATGCGTAACAGACATTTACAAATAACTTTAAATTAACTTTTGCCAGTAAATTGTTTGCGATCCTCTTATATGTGTTAAAATCATATAGTAATATAACAAATAAATCCCGAAACAGGTTGTAAATCACCATTCGATGTATGTTTTTCATTTTTTAATTCCATGGAACATCTCAAATGTATATGAATTATAGCCTAATGGCAACTTCATTCTGTATTTTCATAGACTCTATATTTATGTTCTAAAAACATAAATAAAATCATATAGCGGAGTTATTGAAAACTACGTCAGAGATAATCTTCTAAAAATTCTCACGTGACAGGTATTGTGTCTCGTGTGTAAATTATTTGCTCGAGTGCTGAATACATTATTTTACTGTCATCTCATAGTTTGTGTAATGTTTCATAACTGTTACCATCTAATTCAATCTCGAGAAATAGGTACATTGCCCAACATGGACGTCTCTCAAGGATTTTCATAGCAACTCGTTGGATTCGGCTTGCACTCAGCGACTTCCTGCAAAATTTAATTAGTCATCAATTCACTTTGTGGGTATAAGATGATTCTGGCCTTTTAGACCTCATCGGTCATTAGTTCTCTGCGCTATATGGTCTGATTAATTACTGCCACTTTTAAATTGCTAATCCGCTGAAGCAAATTAGTAACTTTTGTTCTTCTGCTGACCCCTTTCCTGTCTCGTAACGTAAAATCAATCTTACTAACTCGTTGAGCGACCTAGACCCTCACTATGAGATTACATAGTAAAAAAACACTAATACCGAATTTTCACCAGTGATATCTCACTATCTCAACACCGTTAAACAATGTTCATTTATGACTTTATCGTAGTTACCCTAATAAAGCTTTCGCAAATGTTATATCAAATAAGAATAGCGATTTTACGTTTTTGAAGTCTGCATTTGTTTACTTTACTTTTAGTTTTATACTACACGTGACTCACTGGCAGATGTTTTATTTTCAGCTCGTAATTTCACTCCCTCGTATATCCAACTTTATGAGAGTTTCAAACATTACATAATACTTCCATCTTCCCTCGTCCACGGAAAATACTAAATCTAGCTCGGAATTGTTATCTCATGTATTTCTCATTATGAGTTTTACGAGATATATTTAAAGCAATTCAATTATACACACCTTTAGAAAATTATATAATATTTAAGACATGTTACAGTCATACCGTCCATATTGTTTATTTATTAATTTAATTTTGCCTGTTAAGATAAAGCTATTGCGAGTACCTTTATTCTAGAAAACTTTTCTTCCAATTTGGTGTAGATAGTATCTTTGTAAGAATATGCAGCGAATTTTATTTGTTATCTGTTTAGCGCATAAACTGCTGAGATCGTTAGCACTGTGCACGATATCGTAAAATTGTAACATTCCAACCACAATGCATCAAAAAGCAACGAACGCGCCTACTCACGCATATAAACGTTTCCAAGGATCTCACTCAACTAGGTCAACGTTATGATGCCATAGTGTATTCCAACGCAATGCCTCGCCCAAAATTGACAATTTTGTTTACTATATCCGTACCCGCATTGTCAGCACACGCACTTCCGACTCACCTATTACAACAACATCTGTTCATCACGATCACACATCATTCACTTCTGCGAGCGAACGGGACTGTGTGTAGGTCGACGTAAATTGAGGAAGGTTAGTCTAGAAATAATTGTGCAGATAATTTTGTATGCAGGGATCGCGAAATCGAAATGCATTTTCTTGTATCTTTCTTTTTATCACTTGTTCTTCTATCGTGACTACCTTTATAAACACAATTAGACAAAAAAAAAAAAACAATGTCTAGGCCATACAAATATTTACGTCTGCGGGAATTGTACCCACAACCTATAGAGATGCTGATGATTGCATAGAAAGCAAACGATAGCGTCCGCGTCAAACAGTGGGCAGTTTGATTGTAACGATTTATAAAAATTGTTAATTAATCTGCAGAGAGCCGATCGTCGTGCGGCGGAGGCGACGGCTCAGAGGGCTCGGAGGGGCGCACGTCGTGGCGTGTAACCCTGGACCACGATCTAGTGGAGACCTTGAGCGCTATATACCCAGAGTGGTTCAAGCCACAGCATCGCCGGGAGCGCAGCCGCGCCGCGTCGCCAGGCTCGCCCGCCTCGCCGCCGCGCACGCCTCGCTCGCCGCCCACGCCGCACACGCCGCCCTCGGAGGACACTTTCAGGTCGGCTCTTGTTTCCTACCCTAGGACAATCTTTTCAATCAGTGCTTGTCAAATCACCATTGGTGTGCATAATAGCAACAAGTATCGGAATATCGAGGGTCTGCTACATCAATTGTTGAAACGGTAATAGCGATTATTCGTATTTTCATCACATACGTTGGGACCAATGCAGTATTCATTGGAATTCTTTCGGTGGGTTACAAATTCTGACTTCTATGTGGTATCTGTTATATATTCACTAATCGATATTCGGAGATCATAGATGGTAATATTTTATTTTCTAAGCTAGGCAGTTTTACAATCACTGCCAATCTTTTATCTTTTGCCATTGGTCGCCTCATTGGTCCAATTTCTGCATAATTTGCATATCATATTTTAGTCTGAATAAACGCTATCTACTCAAAACTGTTCACGTGAAAAAGATAGCTTAATGTAGACTTATTGCTAAACGTTTCTGTAACACGACTTACCTGTTATTATTAATGATGATTTGTGTAACAAATTATGTGACGTAGTATTGATCAAATAGTATTTAGGTCATCAAGACTAAGTCACAGCTTTACTAATTATCGATTACAAAAATCTTATGCAGTTCTTTATTAATATCCTTCAATTAAATATTTAATTAAGGAAAAATGTACATTTATACATTGTCCAGTAGCGCATAATCACAAAGAGTAATATAGGTGAATAATGATGTCAGCCCCTTTACGTGTCACTGCACGGGTGTCTTCTATGATCGTGATTGGTGGAGTCCACATGCTTTTGAGCTTGAATTCTCAAATACGTAGTTATCTGGCCGAGTAGGTGATCAATCAGAGGTTAGTAATCGTATGTTTATAATTGTTTAGCAGTTCGGGCGCGGAGGAGATGGCCGGGCGGGCGGCAGGCAGCAGCGGCGCCAGCGAGCCGCCGAGCTCGCCGCGCGTCTCCCCGCCCAAAGTGATCGTCGATGACAGCCCGCTCCAACCAGCCATGGGCAAGCACAAAGAATGTAAGCATCACACTTTACCATATTTATTGATTTTAATATGCAAAATTCGCCGAACAACGCACACACTAATATTTTAAATCTATTGAAATAATTCTCGTGTGGCGTAAATACTTTATTATGTATCTTCTTATTCACTTAAATTCCAATGTAATGGAATTTGTTGATATATACTATAAACAATATGAGTTTGCGAATGATGCATGTTGTAGCGTGCATTTTTATTTAGTGGCTTGCAAGTGGTTTATTCGCATTGTTCGGGCAGTGGCCCCAAGCTGCGACTACTTGGCGCGACCTGATGTATTAGTATGCCTGTGGAGTTGCCACTTCCGGCCGTTTCTGCGTCTGTGTTGTATCACTTCGCGTACGACCATCGCGAATAAACAACAAACGAGAAGATTCATAGGCCTCAGTCTTGCACGTCAATGTCGAGTACCTAAGTACTACTTACGTAGTTTTTCATTATTTTTTGTTTATGGTAAGAGCTGGTGGTATCCAAATCTTTGATAATATGTTTATAGATATACGAAGCGTGTAGTAACGCAAGCGAAGCAAAGACGCCCAGTAACCCACAATATTCGGCCCAGTGGTAGTGAATGTTTCGTCTGTAATACGGTCGCGGCATAACACTAGTTTCCTTGTGCAGTGTTTATTTATGTTGGCGGCGCGCCAGCGTTGTCCGCCCATCGCTCGCTGCTACCCGCTTGTCTACACGCAAACAAGAACATAGGAAGGAGCTCGGTTCGCCTACGCTTTTCCAGTGGCTTTTATCGATATAATTTTCGTGTATCGATGTGCGTATCGATCGGGATTCACGTCGGCACTCGACGCGACGCGCTACGTCAGTGCTGTTCGTTACCTGGCGTCATAACACCATAATGTTCATCAACACATGTCGTCTATTCAATCAATACTCATTGTTGTATAAAAAAGGCAGTCGCATTATATACTCACGTACATGCCCGTGTCGTTCGCATGTTGCCATGTTTTGTTTAAATTTGATATTTTACTGGACACTAGCATCCACGAGGAAAAATATCTTAAGGATAAATTTGCCTTGCCCCGATTAATACGCACAAGTTGTACTTATTGTTAAATTATAAACTGATGTTGGTGTTGATCCACAGCGTTAAAGGTGAAACTCCTGATGCGACCTCCTATAAACCAGCTGGTGGCGCAAGGAATAATGCCTCGTGAGTATTCTATATTATCCTACATTATATAGTGAGGTGTTACACAAATAATATTACGTACTAATTGAAGGAGATGATTTTGTTTTAGTTTAATTAACACACTCGATTTAAAAACATTATGGACATTGAAATAAAATTATAACAATTAAATAGAGCAAGAGCGTCCATGTGTCCAAATGTCGAGCAAGCACCCCGTCACAGTGCGCGCTGCTCTCGGCGCGCGTGGGTGAAACTATTTTATTTATGATCTCAACGATACATATATTGAGAATTCCTAACTTGTTTAAAAAAAAAAGCGACCTTGTCCAAGTGGACGTCGCGTGGTTTTCTCAGCTCGTGTACGCATCTTTTATATTTGCTTTGTTTACAAATCAATTAGCTGGTCAGGGAAATAATATTTAAATTGAAGTTGTTATAGTTCGACATTTTTAAGTTTGTTTTAATGCATCTCTCAGCCTGCATGTGTTTACGAGACCCGCCCTTTCAAAGAGTATTTTCCATACATATACAAGTGACAGCATGGTTTATTAAATAAAAATAAAATACTTTTTGTGTACTTTCGGTGGTGGTAGGACCTACTTTGGGACATTTTGGCTGTTGCGCATATGATGTGATCTAATAAATAGATAATAATCTTCATGATGTCCCACTCACCTTGTTACTATATGGTAGATTCAAAATGCCTATTGAAATATTATTGTTCAAATAATACCAGGCAACTTCCATAGGCCTGTTTCATAATAAAGCATAATAATTTATGATTTTGTTACCGACTCATTAATGTTTCCGAATAAGTATTTAAGATTCAATTTGGAGGCCTGACACACCATTTACACAACACCATCGTTTCGGGTCTATCATAATACTTTAAAGTTATTAAATTAGATGCAAATCATCGAATCAAAACAATATAAAAGCTATAATATTTTAATTCTTATTTGATTGAATGAGAAAATAATATATCCCACAATCATGTAGTCAAGAAAATATATTCAGTGGCTATGTCTTTAAATACAATTATTAGGTATTGTATTCGTATGTAATTAAAATATGTTTTCAGCACTAAAAACGCCCCCGGCATATTTTGAACAATGCAAGCAATTGGCGAGAGCCAAAACTGGGGACTTATTAAAGGCAAAGATACAAAGGAGACCAGATCGACAGGAGTTAGAACGAAGACACATACTGGAACAAGTGAGTTGAATGTTTATTATCAGTCCTCTGCACATGAGGCTCAAAATACCGGGTCGATCGAATTGAAGCATTAAAGCGACGAGCACTTTGAATATTTGTTGGTCTCAATTTTACGACCAAACAGGCACTGTAAGGACTGCGAACAGACTTTTAGTCTGTCTGTGTTTTCTGCCGTTTGTTCTACAGGGTTTGCTTAGAGGAACTGTTTTAAGATGGTATATATAACCTGAAAATAATCCTTTTGCATACGGTTCGTTTCCAAAGGACTTTATGACCACGCATGTGCAGGCTCTGAAATAAATTCCCTGCCTCAGCTTTCCCTAATATATTAGCTTTCCCTAATACGTTCATAATTATATGTATATAATGTCCATTACTCCCTATAATTTGTATTAATGATTAGCATGGAAATAATGACAATGATTTTTTTTCATTAATTTGGATCAAAATTCACTATTTGTTTAACGTTTATGTAGGCGAAAGAAAATATTTGTTTTGCTAACTATGCTTTTGTATTTCAGGAGGGTCATCTTGATCCCAGCCTAGCTGAAAAGCAGCGAATGCTAAAGAAGGCGCGGCTCGCTGATCAGCTCAATGATCAATTGTCTCACAGACCCGGCCCTCTTGAACTCATAAAGAAAAATATACTTCATACCGAGGAGAACATCGAGACCGCAGTCAAAAGCGGAACTCTCGCGTTCAAGGCGACCAGTGAAGGCTCATCGGGACGGCCCCAGCATCCTTCCTCGTACTGTGGTCCGCCAGACGAAGTTTCCCCGTCACCTTCTCCTCCCTCCACACTCTCGCCCGTCAGCGTCCCCTCACCGCCGCAACATCCAGCTCCCGGTAAGGACAAAAATCGAAAAAAAAGCAAACAAAAACAACAGCCGAAAGCGCGCTTCAAATTCCACGAATACAAAGGTCCCCCGAACGCTCTGAAAGCGTCGTCACCGCCCGGCTCCGTGGAGACTCCCTACGAACTGCTGCTGCAGCAACAACAACTGCTCCTGCAGCTCATGCTGCCCGCCTCCCCCGCGCCCTCCTCCGCCGCTTCCGACTGCTCCGACGCGCACCCCGCGCCGCCGCCGCCCCCGCCGCCGCCCGCCACGCCCCTCGCGCCCCTCTCATGCGTCGCGCGCTTCGAGGACATGAAGGTGTCCGACCTGCGCGCCGAGTGCAAGCGACGCAACCTGCGCGTGTCCGGCCCCAAGCCGCAGCTCATCGACCGGCTGCGACCGTTCCTCCTCGAAAAGCAGGAGGAAGCGCCCAAGTCGCCGGCGTCGATCGCGTCGGTCGCCTCGCCGGATCCGCGCATCGAACTGGAGCCGCAGGAAGACATCGTGCAGTCGCAGCGGCGGCAAATAGAAGAACTCGAACGGAAGTTGGAAGCGTCACGGCAGCAGTTGGAGATGGTGCGGCGCGAGGCGGCGGGCGCGGCCGCCAGCGACCAGAGCCGGCGCCTGCTGCAGGCGCACCTGTGCGTGTCGCAGCTGCGCGCCAAGCTGGACGCGCTGCAGCAGCCCGCCGCGCCCGCGCCGCCGCACTACGTGCGCCTCTACACCGTCACGCCGCCCGCGCCCGACCCCGCGCCGCCGCCGCAGAAGCCCGCCAACCCCGCCTACATACTCAACGGCGTCAAGGTCGTGCCCATTGCGATTCTGCCGACGGCGCACTATGAGCCGGAGCGCGTGGCGCCGCCGCCCCCGCCGCCGCCGCCGCCCATGCCGCACGTGGCGCACGTGGCGCCCGTCACGCCCGTCACGCCGCTGCACGACCACACCGAGGACAGTCAGATAATGGACGACGTTTTGGAAATCCTCGTGGAGAACGGCGAGTTGCCCCCGTCCGCCGTGGGGGAAGCGGTGGTGAGTCCCGCTATGGACCCGGGCTACGTGACGGGAACGGATGCTTTTTCGCCGGCCGACGTGTTGACGGACGACGTCCTCGGAGATCCGCACGTCCGAGACTCGCTGGCCGCTGACGAACTGCAGCGAGAACTAGACGACATACAAAACGAAATCATGAATCACGCGGATCTTCACCATGCAGTGACAACAGACAGCCGATGCGTGGTCGATGTGCCTTCGTCTGAAATTAGCGCCGACTTGAGTGTCGACTTACTGTCTAATGGCGAGTTTCACGCAGATTTCGGTTCGGATCCTAATGCCGGTGACGATGATTTCTTTGAGAGTCTTCTTTCTGGAGATGGTGAGCATACAGATGGCAGTATGTCGCAAACGGCGATGGACATAGGCGAAGACCACGAACCCGAAAGAATGAGTATGACGCCTCTGACAAACGGAGATATTCTAGATCACACTCGGACTGGCTTCGAATATATGGACGATTTGTCTCTTCCGTCTTTCCAAAATGAGGACACCCGTCACGAAACATTTGAGGAGCGAGCGTGCGATTTCGATCTAAAAGAGTGCGGTATCGATCTGGGCCCCGCCATGACGATGGACAGCGACGGCTACGATTATATGGATACAGAGATAATCCCCAACATGTTCGGCCGAGGTCACATACCGCAGTACGACCCGCTGCTGGGCGGCGTGTTGTCGCGGCCGGCGCCGCGGCCGGCGCGCAAGCACTACTCCTGGGACAAGATCGAGTTCGACGCCACCTGACCCGCGCTCACTGCCTTCACCGGGAGTCTCACGCTCTCACTATACCGACACACTGATCTCTGAACGATGTCCGCCATGTCTCGAAAAGTGTTCCAATATACTTCAGTTTGTTCGATAATAAGTTTTATTCGTCTATGCTTTGTTGCGATTATTGGAGCTGCGGACATCGGTACGAATTGAAAAACATTGCATCGCAACATAAAGCCACCGAGTGGCGCATTAACTAATTAACGCTAGTCTCACACGAGTGACACGTTCTTCCACAATAGTGACTTTGGTGTAATAAGGACTAGAAATATATTTGATGTGAAACACAAAGTGTTTGCAGTAGTAGAAGACTATGGTTTATATTATAATGTTTGTACTTAATGTTTGATACGAGATGTTTGTGTCGCTAGTTGATAATGAGATTCAGTTTGGTTGTTTCACTAGTGAGTGTCGGCGCACGTATTCGCCGCGTGCGCGCTGATGTACTTGGCTCACATATATTAAGTCCATTTTATTTACTACTTATAGGCATATTTACATATGTATATATTGAAAGTAATAATACTCAACATAGTTGTGGATTTCTGCATTCCGCCCGATGACTAAAACTTAGGGGAAATTATCATAGGAAACGTTGTTGCAGCACAATCAGTCTTTGAGTCACCTGGTTATGTACACTTTGTAACGATAAAAATAATTGAAGTGTTTTAATATTAGGGATTGATGTGCCGATTTAAAAAAAACTTCTTGCTATTACCTCTGTCGCACGCAGAGCTATTTCCCAGATCAATAAGTGACATTCCAGTCTTGTTGAAGTGCAAATGTGGCGCGCCAACTCCTTGTCTCTCTTTTGGTCAACATTTTTATTATTGTTACTTGATCGATTTCACATTAATATTTTATTTAGTTACAACGGCAGTAATGTTGAGAGCAAGGAGCTCATTTCACAAGCCATCGTCATGGGTGGGACCAGCTTGGGAACAATGTTAGATACGAATTCATTTAGTTAACTTAGGGAGCCGGCTCCTCGCACGCAGACAATTATGCAAGTCTCCATAATACAGCTCTTCGTTAGTTTACGATCATGTGTTTTCCGCAATTTCTGTGTTGTATGTCGGCAAACTTTTCCGAAATTTGCTTTATCGTATTATTTGATTCTTCCTAAAATCACTCTTTATTGTTATTGTGAAACAATATGACATTCTAGAAAATGTATCATTCCAATTTATATTATCTAAAGTGTAGGATAGGTGCTTGGTAATCGATAAGTCGCTGTTTTTATTACATATCCATAATACCGTATAAAGTAAATTTTTTATCTGTTAAAAATTGTATAAATGGAGTGCATAATTGTTTGGGTGCACTATTTATAATTTATTATTTACTCCTTAAAGTGTACTTACGGTTTTTGTTGAGCTATATTCATTACTATGTGTGAGTTTTTTTCACTAATGTATACTGTACAGTGTCACGAGTTATTTATATTGCGTTTACCTTTGCTTCACTGGCAGGAGTATGAATACAAAGTAATAAATATATTAATGGAAATATATTGCCATTTTTGCATTTATGTTATATTTAATTTTTGAATACTTGTTGCTACAACGAATAATTAAGGCTTTACTTCCTTGCATGTGCCAATACTATCAAGAAGCATTATTTAAACATAATATTAAGTGTCAGTGTTGAATTTGTCGACTACATTATCTATTACCATTAATACAATCTTGAATATTCTAATAAACTAATTTAACACTACATTATGTAAGAGGTATTTGTGAGTGAATGGATGTTGTGTGACTGTACTTACAATTAGAACATACAATGCAGTAAAAACATTGCATTTTACATCACTTGTAATCCCCATACTTATTTATTTTGTAAGAAGTTGTTATTACATAATTTATTCAGTTTTATTACAAAAGTATTCCTAAAGCAAGAATTTGATAGCATAGAAATTGATGATCCTTCTACATTTGGTATAAAGAAAATCCAAGAAGACATCTTGGTTTTTGA
The DNA here is from genome assembly GCA_949752805.1 of Deilephila elpenor. NCBI lineage: Eukaryota > Metazoa > Arthropoda > Insecta > Lepidoptera > Sphingidae > Deilephila > Deilephila elpenor. The sequence continues at coordinate 5,575,501 of OX457107.1, read as the reverse complement.
ACCAATTATTAATTATGGTTTCTCTCAATTTTAAAGTCTTTTTCTTAAAAAGTATTGTCACATATTATTGGTGCTATAAAATAAGGATTGAATTAATGTATACAAATTTATTGTAACTTGAACTTAATAACTAACGTGAAATGATGTGACCAGTTAATTTTAATATTTAATGTTCTCTGATGCATATGAGAAGTTTTTTACATTAAGACAATCTGTGCATTCATATTTGAAACAGGGCTGATAGGCGGTTTACTTTATTGTTTAAGTAATATTCCATTATCTAAGTAAATTATAACATACCTTTAATCTAGGCTTAAATATTTAAAGAAAATCTATTTGCTCATTTATCAAAATTATATCCATATTAGTCAAATATTTAACTTGTGTGGAAGAGATAATAATACTGCGTTTATTTTCCACTGAGAGTAAACTTAATCTACTTAATTCAAAATGTTAACTTCAAATAGGGAGGTTTTAACGTTCATTTCCCATCACATATTAATTTATTTAAAAACAAAGTTTTGCACTGTCGTATTTCTTCTTAACAAGATGTAAATCGAGAAACAACTATTAAAATAACCTACATTATATTATTATCTTAATCTTAACTTTGTTTTCGCTTTCGCATATTATGTGTAAGGGAAATTGGAATTCACTTCTCCTTGTTTAGGTTGACGATTTGGATGCACATTTTATGTAGAATATTTATTTATAAATGTTTTCAGATGTTTGCTTTTACATAGGTGAAAAGTTGTTGATAGTCAGGTTTTAGTGTTTCACATTAGTAAATACTACATCCACAATCTGAACTTTGATCATATGCAGTGTACCTTGTTTAAATATTGTATGTGTATGTTGTTAGATGATTGTCTTTATTGTCTACATTTTTTTTATCAAAATCTATAAGTTAAGATCAAAAATATTTGTTTTAAACTAATAATAGGCTTAGGTATGTTACGGCCTATAGTATGTATGTTGTATAGCTTTTAATCACTCTTATAGTTTAAATGAATTTAACGAGAAACTAAGTCAGTGAGATTAATATTTGATAAATATTGTATTATCTGCATATTTGTTATGATTGTTGTAATTATTTTAGGAGAGTTTTAATATTTGTCTATACTAGTTTATATTTACAATTTGAAGTGATGATTTACTGAATCATTTTTACGTATTTAAAATTTGCTCTCTGCGTAGTAAATTTTGTTATTGTCTAAAATAGTTAATTGGCTTGGATTCAAATGTAAACACGCTTTTTCATTTCAGTCATATACTCTTATTATATTAGTAATAATTCGACGATTATATATTTAACCCCACAATACACGCCTTTATGTTATGTTTGGTTGCAGAGCCAAGTATTCAATAAATTTTATAATGTAATGATGTGATAATAGGAGTCGGATTTGTAGTGTAACTGGATAGTTTTTTTTTTACCTTGCCCTGTAATGAAGCCTTGTAAATATTTACTAAGCCTTTATTAGCATAAGAGAAGAATGTTTAATAAAATGTTTTGACACAACTATTGTTTCATTGTATTCAAAGTCTTCTACATATTATACAATTTTGCATTTGAACTGTACACATACAGGTGAAATATTTCTTTTGTCTGCCCATATCCCACATTTTGGTGTGCTTTCTGCAATATATTTTTTTATTTGCAGTAGGACGTAGGTATTTAAATTGCCAGTAATATTTTTAATCGTCCGATTTTTATTTCAAATCATTACATAATTTTTGTTATATTCCCAAAAAAATTTTTGCAATGCAATTTGCCTTGCAACTAAAGCCCGTATCAGACGACCGAATATGGTCGGAGCGAACCGCGAACTTGTTGCGCTCCGGACTTTATTCGAATACATGGAGGGGAGTACACCCAAACTACATCAATGAGTACCCCACACATTATTTTATTTTGTTTCTCACATTTTTACATAATATATTATATGTTATAAAAATATACAAAAAAAAAAAAACATTACCCTCCGGTCGCGAAGCCCAGGACCCAAGTCACTGGCGGTTACGGAGACAAAGTTAGGAACCACCTAACAATGTGTGCCGTGTTCAGTAATACTGCATTCTGTATCTGACTCTTGGTCCAATAGCCAATTTAGAGCCTCTGTAGTTGTAGGTCGAGGCTCTTCGGTATCAACCCATGAGCAGAAATGACAATCGGGACAATAATTGTTGAGTCGATATCCCACATATCGGTAACCTCATGTGCCAAATCGAATAATTTGGATATTTTGTTTTTGGACCATTTACAAGGTTATCGTCAGGCGGAATGGTAACGTCATCAAGTAGGTATAGCCCGGCGCGTCAATCGATCTATTATCACAATATCAGGCTTATTGGCATCAATAATCCTGTCTGTAATAAAAGACCGACCCCAGTACAGCGTTGCATGACCATTTTCAAGAACTGGATGGGGAACATACTGATAATATGGTACTTCAGGAGTCATATCTTGCCTACTAGGTTGTCTATGCAAATACTCGCCGTTAGCAAGATACGAACACCTTGAGATAACATGCCTGATGGACTCGCCAGGTCGTTGGCATGCCCGACAGATGTCGCCCGTACCGTCCTTACGGATGTATTTCCTATAGTTGTTCGTCTTAATAACTTCGTTCATAATTTATTATTATTATCTGTGCGGCTGGTTCGACTTGAATCATGCGATAAGTAAAGCCCGTAACAGATGACCGAACATGGTGCGGCACCACCGTACAATTGGCTATTTGACTAATTTCTGAAAAGTGTTTTAAAGTCTAGATATAATCACTCTATACCTCTTCAAACTATTAATTTATTTTTAAAGAGTTGTTTATAATGAATAAACATATTTTTCAGTTTTATCATCATATATGTCACCAAAACGGTAGGTCACGTGACTTTGAAAAAGTTACGTCACGCTTTTTAAATGGTGAATGATCTTAGTGGCAGAGATGAATGAAAATTGTAAATCGTGACATCACACGCTGCACAATGACAGCTTGTCGTGTTTTGTTACATTTAATCAACAGATAAAAAATGGCAAACTTATTTTAGACAATTTAAATATTTATAATTTAGATAAATGTAAATAAAAATACCTATAATTATTGTTTACCAAAAAGCTATCATATGCAACACATTTTATAATTTATTGCCACAACAGTCAAATACCCAATTGAATCAGCCGCACAAATAGTAATAATGATAATGTAAGGCGAACCATCCTACACACAATTGAATATGGTCCGGACCGCACCAAGTTCGCGCCGTCGCACAGTGGGTCGAAACGGCTATTTTTGTGACATAGGATTTTTTTTCGGATTTTCCAATTTTTTTTGACGCCAACGTTTTGATATTATCATTCCTTACACTATTCATTCTTTGTATTTTTTTGCTTAACCCTATAATTTCGGCAAAAAAAAATATTTTAGGTTTTTAATGTATGGAACGCACTATAAAAACCTAAATTTCTACGAAGTCCTGCTAGATCCTGCGTTGAAACCTTATTTTTCTGAATCTTGGTCTGTTCTACTATACTTCTATACTTCGAAAGTCTGCATCGACCTGCAACTTTTTCAGTTATGCAGTTCGAAAGAAATGATAAAATTCAATATTTCCCAAAAGATTTTTTACAATTATCTTCAGTAAATTTTACACAAATAAGATAAATAATTAATCTAATAAATTAACAAATACCAAGGAAAACTTGTATATGTGCCGTGCCAGATTAAAAAAAAACAAATGATGGAAATAACTAAAAAATAATAATAAAAAAGGCTAGTATAAAGCCTATACCTATATACTACTCACTATCACTACTGTTTTGTAGATCTTCTAAAATACTCTCTACATTAATAAATTCTAAGTCTTCTGGTTTTGATGGCAAATGCAGAAGCTCTTTAGCTTTTGTTGAGAGAACCATAACATGTTTTTTGTCATGCGTGATCTAAGACTTGTGATCTTTGGATCAGATGACAAAAGGAGATTATGTAAGATGTCCTCATTCGAAGATATCCTACTAATTTTTCGGGAATGATTTTCCCTATATTTTCGGAAGTCTTTGTTCCGTGCTTCTGCGGCTTCTTCCGACAGCTTTCCAATGGGTATAGCCCCAAAATGTTTAATTATGTCAGCCCCATGAACTAATAATTTATGTACACTGGAAGGCATATAATACCACGGATATAAATCAACATATAGTTTTGCGGTTTCGGTAGAAAATAAAGCGAATTTAGTAATATCAACACGCTCTCCAGACGCAATGGTTTGTAGAATGATATAAAAATTCTCTATCAACTGCTCATTAATGCCAGTGATACGTGCTGTCATGGCTGTATTTTTAAAAAATCTTCGAGCCGTATTACCATCATTAGTGGTGCCTGCTCCTTGCTTCACTATATCAATTAGCAAGCCACATTCTTCTTTAAATTCTTGTTGAATTGCAGACTTTCTGGTCTTCATTTTCTCTTTATCGTCACCCCTGCAGTTCCATTTCTTAATCTCCAAACGGTAAGCTATGTGGAGTAGGCACTCCATGCATCTTATCCACGCATGCAATGATGACAATCCATACTGGTACATTTCTTCATTCTTAGATCGCAGTTTGTGGGATTCCAAATTATTCATTTCTGTTGGTTTCGCTTTGCAAATGTCACAAACTGCTGTTGAAGTCTCAGAAAAGTATGAAGTTATTTTGCCGTCAATCATTGTCATCATTAATTCGTGGGCAATTTTCACTTTCCTAAATATAGATGGCTGGAGTGCCTCGATTTCTCCTGATATACCGGCTTTTATAGCTGCTACAGTAATTTGTGTTTCTTTTGTGAACGTAAACATAATGGGACGACAGTAAAATGTGGATGAACTTCGATCGTTTTCCCATAAAACCGTTCCATCATCATGTTGTAGTCTTATTGGAACAAGACTTGCCATAAATATACTGGAATCGTCCACGCCTACTTCAGAGATCTGCTTATAATTGCTTTGCCCCGAGGATCCATCAAAGCCCCATTTGCTGATAAGCTTCAGGTCAGTTGCAGAATCTAAATCGAACTCAATTGTATCCAAAAGCCTTGAGGCTGTCAAGTTGAGCAGAGCTTGCAATTTAACTGATGCCGTGCAATCACTAAATGTCATATCCTCCTTTCTTGGGTAACATTTCAATTTTGTTTCTTTTAATTTATAATAAGAAGGATACAATTGAAAGCCTTTTTCGCTTGCTGATTCTCTTAGGTTTATATATTGTGCCTTCGACAAATTTAGGGAAACAAGTAGCGCCAACGCTTTATCAGCAGTGTATGGAACATATTTTTTTGCATTCAAGCAATTATTCACTTTTGTTATATCTTCTGGATTTTTAAGTAAATGGTTTATTATATTAGCGATGGCTTCTTGTCCATTACATTTCAGTCTATTTGATGTAGCTGCAATTAATTCTTCCTGAGACAAATTATTTTGAATTTGGTCTACTCGTCTTCGTTTTTGTCTGTTGGACAAATCATCGAATGATTTTCTGGGACAAATCAAAGCTGTAGAAGCTTTCGATGTGGATGGAGACAGATTCTCAAGACTTAAGTCCTCTTCATGTCTTTCGTGTTCTTCATGTACTTCATGTTCTTCGTGTCTTTCGTTTAATTTTAGTCCTTTAGGCCAAATTATTTCACTTTCTAGCCAATCACCATTTTTTTTAATAAAGTTAGAAAATATACGATTGCATTTTTGCCATCTAGCTGTTATAGAAGAACAGAATTTTACACAAAACTTTTGAAGCACTACACTATTTTCTTCAGTTACGTTTATTTTCTGTTGCAGAAAATCAGAAAGTTTTTTGCTATCTGATAGAGATCCAAGCTGGTCTCTTAAAACAACAAACATATCGAGATTAGTAACTAGACCCTCCATGATACCGAAACAAGGATTCAAAATAAAATGGTATGGATCGTAGCACGGATAAATGTACATTAAGAACGAATTCAAAATATAAGTCATTTTATACCCTGGGCAATAAACAAATTTTATTGCCCTAGATGCTCTCATTAATGATAGAACTAAGTAAAAGGACAAAACATGTTTACAATCGATATCACGAGAATGTTTGTTTTGTTTTAGTTAATTAAAGACAATAAACAAACAGTAGTTGTAAAACAATTAACTAAATGCACCTGTAATCTCCAGATGTCATCAGTGTTAATGACTGAAAGTAATCCTTTGCCATCTGGTGGTCCATTTGCATTTATGATTTATTACTGTGTTTACGTTAATTGTGTAACCACATGTTTTGGGTACAACAACCAATTATGCCAATAAATATTTACTTATTTACTTCTATTGTGTTATTCTATTAGATTTTTATATAATAGTTTGTATATCCACAATGTTTTTGTCTTACTATCTTGTGGTTAAATTGACTTAAAATGTCAATTACAAAATTAGAAATAGTACTATTTTTACCATTTTTCCGATCCCTATAACTGGAAAAGTTGCAAGTCAATGCAGACATTCGAAATGTACAAGTAAAGTAGAACTGGCCAGGATTCAGAAAAATAAGGTTTTAACGCAGGATCTAGCAGGACTTCGTAGAAATTTAGGTTTTTATAGTGCGTTCCATACATTAAAAACCTAAAATAATTTTTTATGCCGAAATTATAGGGTTAAGCAAAAAAATACAAAGAATGAATAGTGTAAGGAATGATAATATCAAAACGTTGGCGTGAAAAAAAATTGGAAAATCCGAAAAAAAATCCTATGTCACAAAAATAGCCGTTTCGACCCACCGTGCGTCGCGCATGTTCGGTCTTCTGTTACGAGCTTAACCCAAAACAGATTATACATATTTTTTATCCCTGAAGGCAAGGGTCGGCAGAAGTGAAATTAGGGTCGCCCACATTTCCCTGATATTATTTATGTCCTTAATGTGGTAGGTAACGAATTTATATATGCTATACGGAAAACTAATTCTGGCATTCAAATTGGGTTGTGGTCGTGGGCTTTTCTAACTTTCCAAGAACCATGAAAAATAGAGATCACAGATAAGGATTATCATCACCGTGTATAAAACTGACCGGCCAACGTCGATAATGAAGATAACGCTACTGAGCCAAAAATGTTAATTTAAGGAAAGCACTAAAAGTTGTGCATCCGCTCCGAAAACTTTAAAAAACTTCATTCCCACTTTGAATTCATTGGAAAAGGTGTCCGCTTGAAAACTTTAAGCAACACTAGAACTAGCGCTTGTGGGGCTAATATTCTGACTTTTTATGAACATTTAATAATTCTTTGAAGTAATTTTAAGGTAATAATTATTATTTTAAAAGTAATTAAACCATATTCCATACTTCCATAGTAAGTTTTTTTTAAAACAAATGGATTATATTTATTAGTTATTTGGTTAAAATTTACCCTCTTGCCTCAGTAGCGTCATTATAATTTTTCGTCATTAAAAACAATTTATTTATTTATTTAAAAACTTTATTGTACACCAGTGATATACAAAATGACAAGTTAAGAAAAGATAAAACAAAAAACGTACAAAAGGCGGTCTTATCGCTCAAGGCGATCTCTTACAGACAACCAACCATAGGATGGATAAGAGGGAACAATAGTTTTGGGGTACCATGAGGTGTACGAAAAATGAAATACTAAAATATATACATGTATAAATACATATATACACATATATAAAAATATATATACACATCTACTCATATATACATTACAAATATATATACTTAAAATAATATAAAAATATATAAAAATATGTACTTATAAGAATAATATAAGATGAATGCATAAATATTAAAACATAAAATAACCAAACATATTAAATAAAAAAAAATTAATAATAATACATATATTACATGCGATGACTTCAGTTTGTTTGTGAAAGATAATGCTGTTTGATTAATCTTTTAAATATGGGCAGGGACTTAGCTCGCCTCACTGAGACCGGTAATGAATTCCATAGCCTAGCAGCTTGTACAGTAAAAGACTTATCAAAAAATGAAGTGGAATGCACTGGAATTTTTAGTGTTAAGTTCTCTGATGACCTCAGGGATCTAGAATGCGTAACATGAAGAAACTCGAATCGGTTTCTGAGATACAGGGGAGAGAGAGGATTATAAAGAATAGAATAAAGAAGAGATAGAATATGTGTATTCCGGCGAAACCTGATGGGTAACCACTTGAGCTTTTTGCGGAATTCGGAAACGTGATCATATTTGCGCAGTCCAAATATAAATCTAATACAAAAGTTTTGAAGACGCTCAAAAACAATGTTTTTTTTTCCATCTTAAAGTCAGGAACTTCTGATTTCTATTCTCTATGACTTGCTCTTGTCTCTTACTCGCTGTCAAATAAATTAAAGTTGTGTGTAGGTAAAATGCAAAATTGCACTTGTTAAATTTATTTTTACTGACTTTCCGTCGCGTCTTCATGGAAAGTATTTTTTTAAGTGTAGTTTTTTATTAGTCTTCTATTTTAATCGGATCACAAGTAATTAAAAAAGTAGTTATTATGATATTAGCTGAAACTTTACTATTCTCACTGTCATTAATCGATAGCGGTGCTATACTATTTCTTTTGGTTTACTATATAATTACTTTGTCAGATTTGGAGTGTGATTATTTAAATGCTCAAGAGTGCTGTGACAAATTGAACTATTGGCTCTTGCCTAAATACATTGCACACACGTTCGTTACATTTTTATTGCTGCTGCATGGGCAAGTGATATTGTTTTTATTGAACTTGCCCATGTTTATCTGGCTCACATTCGAGTATTTTACAATACCGCAAGGCAACTTGGGTGCATACGACCCCGCGGAGATCCATAACCGCGGCCAGTTAAGAAAACATTTGAGGGATGTTATGATCTACATTGGTCACTATCTTATATTTTTCTTTATCTATCTGTACTGCTTTATATTGGCACTACTGAAAGGAGACCCTATTCACAGGTCTGACGATCAAATTGTAACTGAAATCTAAAATGTCTGAAAGTTCCAGTGATATGTTTTTTGAGGACAGTGATCAAAATAATGCAGAGTGTGAGTGGTCAGCTGAAGGGGCGAGGTGTACTAAATTGCCTATAGCAGAGAACATCGCGGCTTTTATAGAGAAGAGGGAGCCAGACAGAGAAATAGAGGAAATAAAATGTAACAAAGACTTGCTGGAGACTGTAATGACTAATTATGTTATAGCTAAAGAAATAATAAGTAATTTATCATGGCAAGAAAAGTTCATTTGCAAGCATGTGTGCACAATGTGGCACTCCATTGTGCAAGCGTTGCAGAAGGAGCAGTTAGAACCCGCAGATTTTGTTATGGACCTATTTATTAATATTCCACAAAGTAATGTGGATTTCAAGCAGTCTGGTAATTTTTACACTGAACCACTGGCAGTGCTAACATTTGCTAACATGTTGGGATTCTCTATAACCAGTAAATGTTCAACGATATTGCCAAATGTGTGCTCACCAACTTGTGATAATGCTCATTGCTGTAAGTTTATATGATCACAAAGAATATTTAGTAAATAAATTTATATCTCAATTATTTTATAAGTTTACATTCCAGTTCTATGAATAATATGCAAGCCACACTTAAATTTCTGTTAGGTGTCAACAAATAACACATTGACTGCAATGCCAACACATGTTGTTATTTTTTCATTCAATGTCTTATTCAACTGCTACAGGCATATTATTTATTTAGATAGTAATATTATTTATTTATTAAGCCTTGGCAAGATAGTTCATTGTTTTGGTGTGAAAGTCAAAATGTTGTCAATTGTGATTTAATATAAATAATTACTCCAGAAGACTACAACCAATTCAAAATTGGTCACTTGGTAGCTTTCCATTTATGGTTCGGCAAAATCATAGCTTTTTCACTAGTGTTATGTGTTCCTCAATTTGTAATATATATTTATAATATATTTTCTTATTGCATAGCAATCATGTTTATGTGGAGATCTTTTGTAAATAATACAAGAATCTGTATTTGAGACAGCTGAAAGCAAAATAACATTTATTATTTTTATTTCCAGTAATAGATGTGGTGCAGCACAAAGTGTGTGTGCCAAAAGACTGCATGGTGACTGCAAAAGCAAGTTATTTGTGCTACGTGCCCCTCAACCAAACACCAACATATGAACATGTTTTCACACAACAAATGTTTATACAGTCCAATCCATTCATCTCTGGTGTCTACATACCTCTCATACCCGATGTGGAGTTCAAAGTTATCAATATTATATCAATTGCTGACACACAAAAAGACTTCTTTGATGTTATCCATGAAATGTCCTTAACCCGCATTTTCAAGGCGATCCTAGTTTATGTCACGGAGAGTTATCTTCTACAATCGGTTGAAAACATTGTTTTTCTTAATTATTTTAAGGATGTGTAAGTATTAATTTTTTATCAATATTTTTTAAAATTAAGGATAACTCATGATATACTAACAAAATTCCTTTACTTTACAGGCAACCAATTGTTCCATATGCACTTGGTGGATGTATAGTTGAAGATACAATGTATGGACGAAAGAATATAGATCTAATTGTTGAAGGCAATAACAAATCGGTTGACTTTGTCAGTGAAAATTTAGTTACCATAGCGCTGTTTACTCTACCAAAAGACTCAAATATGTGCAATTTCGATGCGTTTTCACTCATAGTTGAGTCTTCAGACTGGTCTAAAGGAAAAATACAAAAGACTATTGATGATGTAAGCTCCCTAAATTATTAATATTATTATCTATTAGTCAAATTAGAAGAATTGTTATTATCTCTTTTAAGACTAAATAATGCAATCATTTAGTATAGTATATGTGTAAAAACATTTCCCCAACAATAAAAAATATATATATGTTCAAACATATGAGCACAGGGATACAGTTGTGATTGTGTTTCTTAAAATCTTAAGCATATGACTGCTGTGTTTCAGTTCGCGAAAAAAGTGCCCCGATTCGAGCACAGCGTGGCAGTCAAACTGTCTTGCGTGGGGCGTGACCAAAAACACGAAGTCGAGCAGGATTGCTTTCGTGTGGCGTTCCCGTACACACGGATCATCGGGTGCTATGGTAACGGGGAACTCGGAGTCAACCATCCAGCTAAACCACCACTAGAGAAAATGCCCAGTGGTGTAAAAAGACACCGGCGCGATCCTGGGCCACAATACGATATTATGTATTCATATTCAACTGTTTTTGTCTACATGGGTTGGGGCAAACGCACACCGCCAGAGGTTGTCTAGATTCTTATTGCAGTCGTAATAAATGTTAGACAGGTGTAAAAGCTTATACGATTCCAGGTGCATTTTTCTATCACTCATCTTGTTTTAGAAATATTGTTATACAGTAGTTCGATACATAGGTACTATACAAAATATTAGCGCTTATGTATATTCATTATCATGTAATAGACTCGACCCATAAGTGTATTAGCTGATCTACCAGAAATAATGTATTTATGCATATTAGCAATTTTAAGAGTGTCCTTAAGTGTGTAAAGTTGCGCATTGTAGCAAATTAGAATTCATTTAAACGAACTAAGTATATCTGCCTTTTGTACGCAATAGGGAATTTTGTTATTAGAATTTTTATAGATGATTTATGATGTTACAATATTCGTCTTGCTTGGTTCTAAATGTTCGAGCGATTAGTGTCTATTTAATTAGTGTTTCACAAATCAAGTAAATTTAATGCTATGTAACAAATTGCATGGTCACTTCTGTTATATATAGTATATTTACCATCGATCAACTTGCATGTCTTACGTAACTTAGTGAATAAGTGTTTTAAACTCGTGTGGAAATGTTATAAATTCAGAACTCAAAATATTTTATTAAAACATGGTTCTTCATTCATTGTGGACAAGTCGTAAGAACCCAATGTTGCATTTTTTTATTGAAATAAATTTACAAAATTTTTGTACAAATAAACAATTGAGCTTATAAACATTTTACTTGTAAACATGGGTTAATTTCAATAATGTTAATGTTTGGTATTTTTAAGATTAATAAAGTGTTGGAGTAGTTGTCTCTGATATGGTACACTGTACACAGTACACTAAATAGGCTAAGCACTACTACTTTTCTATATCTATACGTATTTCCTCCACTATTTATTGTGTGCAATAAATATGACTTTATTTTTAAGTTAATAAATATTTTGTCGTAACTCATAGTGTTGTTTTCTTTAACTTTAATTATAATAAGTTTTATTTTCATCCCTAGAGTTTACAATCACAAAGATATTGTCGGAATTGAGTCCACAGACAATAGCGATAAAATGTTTCACGGTCCACTTTTATAAGGCCTAATGCCTAATGGAGAAAGCAAGTAAAATAATAAAACCTTGCAAATCTACTTTTTCTACATATGCGAGAATTCATTGAAACGAACATTTGACTAAACCTACAATAAATTAAGTAGGTATACTGGCCATCAGATCTTTGTAATGCCTAAGTATAAATAAGGCTTTGCAACGTTTCACTTAACAATTACTAATCTAGTTCTCATTCAATTGTGTCCAACATTCTAAATGATTTGAGTCGGAACTAATCTTTACTATCCGATCCAATTGAGTTTAATGACACTTTTCACTCTGTTTCAATGAGGATCAGAGAAAAGTACCTAATACCTTCTTTGCTGATTGTAATATAGTTCCGTTTATTTTAAACTTAGTTGCAACACGCATATAGATGAAGATTTATTTACGCGGAGTTCTAACAACCACCTACTTATAATTAATAATCAACGGAATACAAACTGGAAACATAAGTTATTAAGTATTATAATAAAATGGTATGGTATTGTACTAAATTCACACTTAATTCTCAGGTATACAGGACACAGGTGTCCTTAGACCTTACCGTTAAAGCAAGTGTTATTGAACTGTTTTATACTACATCTATGTAATCAAGTGTAAAGTCTAAGCCATATATTGCAACTTCAAAAAGCCAGTTCTTTGAGGTATGTGCCGATTTCGAATCCGCCACTTCGGGTTTGGTACTATGATATCTTCCGTGCGGCCTACTGGTCTATCCCTAGTCTATATTGCACACTATTGAATGTAGAGTTAAAAAATGCAGTAAATATAATATGTTTGCAGAAAGGTCGCACAGAAAACATACTATTGTGTTGTTCTCTACGTCTTTATACAATATCATTTCACAGATCGAATTGTTATTTAGCATTTATACACTACGAAGCACTGGTTTAAAAGATGCACAAAAATCGCACAATACCAGAAGTTATTTTTTATATTTACTGATTTAAAAAGCTTTTTTCAGATATGAGCAAGAAAACCTTAAGAGAAATTTGTTCTCGCGGATATACATAGACTTTCATAGTGATGACTAGATAGGCGCACAATATGCTAATGGTGAACGTTTTAAGCTACCACCGTCGCATTATCACTTTCACCAAAGCTTTCGTTTTCGACGATTTGCCATGTGTTTATTGTAGGGTTTATGTCAAACAAAGTACATGACATCGACTTGAATGTAAATGTCCACATTTGGATAGATTCCAAAGCATTATCTACCTGTTTAAATTGAATACAAAATGAAGTAAGGATATCCAAGTAAGCTTTACCTTTGGTTTTATTACTTTTTAAATATTTTTCGTTGTTCAAATAGTTTAGACGAAAACCTCGATTTGGGGAATCGACGATCGCGCATTTGTACTACTAAGTATACGAAACGCTGCATCACTTTCCACGTTTGTGCCATGGAAATATTGACGGTATCAGTAGATTTGTCCCTCAACGGTAACACAAGGATGTGAAAGTAACTTAAATATGATGCAGCCGGCCAGTGAGTGTTGGATCGAATAACGAGACTCGAAGTTGGAAAATTAAGCTACATTTGGTGATTAATATGGCGATGTCTCGGAAAGCTTAGTTTTTATAATCTATTTGCAGTGATTACTTACTCTATTTATTCGCTGAATATGTAATGTCGACACATCAACCTTATAAAATTTACGAGATTTAGGTATGTAGCGTAGTTGTGTTGAGCGCGTTAGTTTGAGTAACTAGTAAATAATAGCAAAGCAGTATGTGTATCACGCTCGCAGCGATGATTTGATGACGACCATCGGTAATTACCATGGTAACGGCTACGTGAATGATCGCGTCGACCGTTAACCGGTAAACACTACCTGTAATCTGCTGTTTACCACTTTAGCACCAATTAGACCGAAAAAATATTAATTTTTCTCGTGGAATAGAAATCTGTGTACTTAATAAGAAACTGTTACAAGCAACGGTTTTTCTAAACAATAACCGTCTGGCTACATATCGGTGGTGCAGCAGTTAATTTGTTTTTATGGATCAGCTTGCGTGCAGTCGCGTGTGTGCTTCAAAGACATGTTAGACACGCAATCTCGTTCCACCATTATTCAGCCTTCATTAGAATCACTAACGTTTATCATTTAAACGTGTTAATAAACCTATATGTTTTAATATATTAAGGACACTTATGACTATCAGTATTTATTGCTTTAACATTGCTTATAGATAAGTATATAGTAAGTCACTATACAAGTGGTTATGTATATATACGTATGTATACCTTCGTGGAAAATGGAAACCACCTCACATAGTGTATAAAGTGAAATACTTTATAAGGAATTTTACAAACTTCATATAAAACAAGATTTCGTTGACACAATATAACATCGAGCATTTTCAGGAAAGACATCATAAGCACCAAGTCTTAGAAATGTGTTAAGTCGCAACCTCTCAATCATGCAGTTTTCCATTGAAACAAGCTCACTCAGATTATTTTGAATTTACACATCTTTTTAAATAAATATAATAAATAATGTTCAGTGTTTAGTAGGGAATGAAAGGAAAACTGTGTAAAAGGAATTTTTCTGTTACGATTTTCTTTGAAAAGCTCAATATTATCACGAGTGCAACGCTAGAAAACTGATCTCATTTCAGTTTATGATGAGGGTAAAAAATAAAACAAAGCCCAACCTTATACGCGAATTTATTGCCACGGTGTACTGGCAGATCTCTTAAATGTTCAGGGTTTAACTTCCTTTTTACTGTGATTTAATCTCCTAGTAATGATTTAATTTAGTTTATACCCTACCTATCCCAGTTGTTATTGAAATACGAAACTTAACCAGTACTACTTCGCACAGCTGGACTTTTATGAAGTTTAAGTCTGTGACGAGTGGACTAAACTGTGGATTAATTATCTAATTTTATTGTGGAGATAAAATGTCTATCGAAATAGAGAGAGGAATTTGAAGTAATAATGAGAAATTATGCCAGTTGGCATTGGAGATCGTAGCGAATACGTAATTTGGAGTGGAGAGTATGTCCGCGGCGCGCCGGGTGAGCCATGTCAGTGGGCTAGTGCTCCGTCACATGGCCCCGCGGTCGCTCGCTCCGCAGCCTCTCCTGCCGGTCGACTCACGCACGCGGTATACTATCGCGCGCTTCTTATTTCAAATTATAAAAACTTTTATTGTGTTTCGTGAATAATATTTTCTTTAAAAAATTATAAATAGATGCGCATTTTTTAAAAATATTTTTACACCCGAGTATGTTTTTTTTTAATTGTAATACAAAAAAATAAATTTTATAAAGGTAAAACATTTAATTTAAAAAATATGACCTAACTAAATAATTAATTATTAATAATTTATTTTTAATTTAATAGTGGTTTAAATATTTTGCAGTTTTATACAGTTTACTTTTCTTATGTTACGTATAGAATATAGATATTATATTTTATTAAATTGCGTGCCTTAAAAGCCATTTATAAATTATATCCATAAATTATTTTTAATATCAATATAGATATAATTAAATGTCTATTAACCTGAATCGAATCTATTTACTGCAATTAGTGCGGTAATTATCGGCAAGTGTGAATGTGATGCAAAAAACGGACTATTGTTAAGCGTTAGAGAAAGCTAGATATCGCGTTACAAGTGTAAGAGATCGTATGAATGTGAATGAGAGTGCAAATAAAACAAAACAATATTTATGCATGACATTGTCATTAAACTATAATGATTAACAAATGTAGCGAGAAGAGTGGAGAGTGCGCGCCCGTATGGTAGCACCGTCGCGCCGCCCGTCGAGCGTTCACTTTCTCCCGACGTAACCGCCCGCTGCCAAAATACTTTTGTGATCTTATCGATTTAACATTTCATAATAGCGTCACTCATTATTTAATAATTATATACACTTTTTTGTATGCCGTAAATTTAAATGTTGAGGTTTATTAAATAATACTTTTCTTAACAGGGCAATTAATCAGACGTGAAAAGGATAAAAATAAAAATTTCTGTCACGCACTTTGAATAGTGTAAAAAAAGTGTATTTACTTCCTATATTTTTCAAACTAAAAGACAGTAGTATAAAAACTGTGACTGTGCAATTGTAACAAACTTTTTGATATTAAGTGAAAGTTAGAAATTTCCTCCTTTTGTGTGGGAGAATTCGAGCCACAGTGCAAAAACAAAGAAGACACTAGAAACAATGGACCACCTGTTTCGGCAGCGTCGGATTAGCGTGCCCAAGCGGTAAGTGCGCTCATAATCTCAATCCAGGCTAAGTATGGCAAGCCGGCTATTCAAATTTCTGAACGGAAAGCTTTGTTCATTAATGTATTCCTTATTCAATGCTTAATGTGTGACCATATTTAGACAGGCCCCTGCACAATGCAGCCGAGAATTTCTATTAAAATTTAAAGTCCCTGAAGGTATGAACAAAATTATAAATTGTGTTTGTGATTTATCCATGATTATTTGATGCTATAAGAAATTGTTGTGATACTGTTTAAACAAGTGTTGTGTTGATGAGATTCCCGGAGCGATTTCCTCATGCGGGTGAACGGCACCACCGTAATGCGTAAACGTACTCGGCAGTCAGCGATGTTTTTGCGGGCGATATCTCGAGCATTGTTACTGCTACTTGACAATGGAAATTAGCTTCAACTTGATGTTAACGAGCGTTTCATACGTCTAGACCTCAATCGGCGGAGAATAATGCAAAATATTACGGTATTTATATTACAAACTAATGTTTAAGGGAACCTGCATATACTTTGTACAATCGTACAACTGCAATATACGCTTTACAAGAACATCACCATCATGTACTAGTACCCATAACAATATAAAACTTTTGAAGGTTATGTTAATTCGTAACAAAATGAAAAATATTAAATTTTCATCCAATGTCTTTATATAAATTAGCTAGAATATTGTTCACGATTCGATACGACTTTAATACTTGCTTTAACTTTTTGTAAGGGCGGACATATGTAATTTTGAAATTATCTTATCAATTAACACATAAGTGAAGTGGGTAAATGATCTTTAATCCATCCTGTAATTACGCGGAGATGAGGATAAAACCTTACGTGTAATCAGAGCTGTGAGCTTCACTTAGTCATATTTTCAAGACATAAGTAGTATCTTCCTAGAGATATTATCATAGGCGACGTAACGAGAAAATTGCCTATGCATAACATTCTTATCATCAACGTTATCAATTTCGCATGATAAATTGTAGGATGAGGGAGGCCAGGCATATCATTACCTATGCTAAACAATGGAGGTATAAAGAGCCACTTACAGGCTCAGGAAACAACCGCTAAGTAAAAAATAGAAGATATCGCGTAATAAGACTTGGTTATTTTGTGCTACTTTAGCTGAGGTTACCCTTGTCTCTGATTTTATCCCACATTAACGCAGAGTTTGTGCTACGAGTTTTTTGTCCTAGAACGGTCCGGCTTATTGTTCCGCGACCGATGGTCTTTCTGATTCTAAATCTCAGGATTTAAAGAATTAATTTGAATAATCTAAAATTCTAATTGTTTGTTAAGGCTTACCATTAAGTGAATGTTAAATATTACGTCTTCAAATATTACGAGAGTGAAAATAATAAAGTTAATTATATAAATAATTTCTTTATAACCAATTGCGCCACGGAGGCTGTCAATATACATAAACTATTGGTGTTTCTGTAAAAAAATAGCCGAGTATCGAAGTGGCACAGTTGATTGTTCTCTCGCGGTTGTAATTGCAGTTATAATCATCTCTCCAGAAATGAACTTACAACAATTTCATTATTCTCATTTCCTTTCTCAGAAAGTTACCTCTTACCTGAATTCACAGCATAATAAACGTATTAATGCAAATAAAAGTCTGCTTTTTGTCAATTGCTTGTTTCCATTATACTTTAATTATGCGAAAAAGGTCTTGAGAATTTGCATTTGCACGTGTACAGAGTACAAAAAATATGGACGAACAATAATATTAGTTTTTATTAAGATTTTCATATTATGTTTAACAGGTTAAATAGCGTTGAATTAATTTCTTATGTACAAGGAGACGTAATAAAATTTGCTATAATTTGGCTTAAAACATTCTATAAAAAATAATAACTTATTTTTGGCCAAATTGCTTTATTGCATAATATTATTGTATTCGTGGATACACACCGCGCATAAATCTATATTTTCGAAACGTTCAATACGTCATTGACATAAACATTAAGATAAGATAGGTCAAGCAAGTCGCTAACACAAGAGCTTTCATACGATTTGAGATTTTGTGCGAAAATATTTTTGGAGATATTTTTAAATAACAACTTATGACTGTTTTTTGTGGATATTTTATTAGTTACGAGCCAGCATGTGTTTTTACCTTTATACCTTGCATAGAAGTACATACAAAATATTTTCTTTGCGAGAAAACGCGTTCATGCTCTAGTTGTAGTGCGTGGTTGTCATCACTACGCGATCTGTATTCGCGTTGGCTTGTCACAAACGAAAACCCGACACTCGCCGAGCGACAGCGCAGTCTCATGCACCGCGGTTCCGCTCTCTGATCGGAACAAGGAATAGATGTATAATACTATGTGCTGTTCACATGCTGCCCGTCTTTACACTCCGTTGTCCACGAAAATCTATTGTGCCAACACTTTCACCTACATTATGTCATATTAGATAGAAATATGTATTTGATGACATATCACTGTTACCTTGCGCAATATCGAATGCGTCTTCGCTAACGAAATGATATAAAGGCTCGTAATCGCCATTCTCTTCTGTAATTGCTGGGTTTCTATTATAGTTGTCTATTATGTGCTAGGTATGTAGATTGCAGTCCCTCTTTCTTTGTATGAGGTATATATTACGTTGTGATGATTATTATTTGTTCTACTTTTCAGGTGATAGTAAATCACGCTCGTAGTTTTATTATGTTTCCGTGTATAATTATCAGCAAATAAATAAAGAGTATTACCCCTATGAATAATAAATTCAGCCAATATTTGTAAATCTATCTGGTTAAGGTGTTCAGTATTCTACATAAGGCATGATGGTGCGCTGAAGCTTGACGTAGTGATTGCGCACAACTCACAAGGTCTTGGCCGTTGTTCGCCATTACTCGCGGGACAGTTATCGCCGTTCCGCGCTTCACTTCTTGCCTTCATTATCTGCCTGGAATCATTCAATAATTACCTGATGCATGCAGACGCAGCGCTGGTGCCCACTTGTTCGAATTACTATTATAAGTTTTTGCCTTCATATTACGCGGTTTCAGATTTCGTTGTTACTTCTTGCAGTTTGAATATTTCCATTGTTTTTATTCACAGTACAAATTGTCTGCAGGCATAATTTTCCCGCAAGACATCGGGTACGAGTTGATAAAGTGCTTGCATTGTATTTCTTTGTGACAAGGATAATTCCTTTGTATTAAGTTCAGCAATGCGAAACTTGTATTATGTCCATTATTACGTCGTCGCTCGGATCTGTAGCGCTTGTGCATGCGA
Organism: Deilephila elpenor; assembly: GCA_949752805.1. Taxonomy (NCBI): domain Eukaryota; kingdom Metazoa; phylum Arthropoda; class Insecta; order Lepidoptera; family Sphingidae; genus Deilephila; species Deilephila elpenor. Next base: position 5,555,696 of record OX457107.1, on the reverse strand, counting down.
CTCTGTGTTTCTGCTTAACTTCAAATCAATTCAATTCCGCCACCCACAAAAGAATTGCTCTGAAGATGGACCAGTAAAGTGTACAGAAAGAAAGTGTTCGATTTTGACGTTCATATTTGAAATTTAAATTTGAGGTCTAGCCAGCATAATGAATGCTTTTGTCGAAGAGCATACGTGTTCTGGGTCCGAAAATTGAGTAACAAACAGTTAGATAATTTCGTTCTCGAGGTCAGTACATGAATGAGCTTTTTGTCAGTTCAAGATACCGTTTGATATTTTGAAGTCGGCTTCACGCCTGTTTACGTATAATTACCTGGATTTTGGAGAAAACCTCAGCTTACGTTAACATGTTGTTAAACGACTTCCGTTCGTTAAGTGAGTGTTCAAGTAAATGACTCAATATACACTGTCGTCTTAACATATCAAATGCTCTTATTTTAATTACTGAAATGTTGGGGAATTTCTTGTATGTTTTTTGCAGATCTTTTTTATTTATATTAAACTGAATATGTAAATAATCCGAGTGTTATATAACCGCGTCTCAAAAGATCCGTCATACTTTCATCTGGTGAATAGATGTTTGCAAATTCTACACCTCGCCGCGCCACATAATTCTTATTAATTAAAGAGTTTGGACAGTTTTTGTGTGAATTTATACGGCGATTTGAATACTTAAAATTATGTAGGAAGTAACATTTTAAATACCTACATGTAGAGAATTCGGTTGAAATGAAATTGGCAGCTAAGATTCTTGCTAAGCTATCTTGCAATACAATTAAATATTAATATAATAGTAATACTTTTAAAAGCCTACATAATTTTAATATCTTAGCGTAACGGTACCTACCATGGAACAATTTCGTATAAAATAGTAATTAAATGAGACGGTCGAGCAATTACAAGATGCGCCAAGTACCTACAGCTGAAATGAATCGTGGAAACCTAACTGCGGAGGCCACAGGCCACCTGACCAGAAGTAGTAGAAAATGTGCAGTTAATGCCAGGAGCACTGACTACTAATATCAGATCATTTTGCACAAGACTTATATCGTTATATTATATATCATGAAACATTAGGATTAGATACGACGATGGGTTTCAGTTAAAATATTTTTTTATTTCCATGAATGGCTAGACAAGCATGACATTCGCTTGATGGTAAGCGATACGACCGCTCATGGACAGTAGCAAAACCAAAAAACACCATGAATTACAGAGCAATGCTTGGCATTTCACTGCGCTCGTCTTTAGACATAATATGTAGTCTCATTATGTCCAGTAGTTACTCTGGCTACAATGTCGTTCAAATCGGAACACAACAGTGCACTTACACTGCTGTTTGCCGGGAGAAATAGACATTGCGGTGTTACCTACCTAGGCGATCTCTCACATATGAGAGACTAGTGAGACATTTAAAAACAGCTGTTAAAAATATAAACGTCACGATTATCGTGTAGAAAGTGGCGCGAGACTTTTCTTTTCCATGAATAAATTGTTATAAATCTAGGTTTTGGCCAAAGCAATTCCCCGAGAGAGCGTATTCATAATTTTGTTGTCAGTAAATAGGCTCAGGTTATATTATCCAGTATCGAGCGTATAAGAAATGGTTTCCCAGGAAACGCCTACCGGACTTAGCAGTAAATATTTTCTAGTTTTTCCGTGGGACTAGTACTTTAATGAGGTTTTAAAAGGGCCATTATTATAACGTACTATCTGTCATTAGCACGACGGCAGTAACTAAAATGTAAAATTAAATATTATAATTTTAGACTATAAGTATTTCCTGCTTTGAAGGGAGAATCCTTTACAGTTTTAAAAATAAACTTTTTTAAATACTATGACTTTGAAAATGCATTTTCTGATACCTATAATGATCGTCATAATAGGTGTTTTTGCAAACATACACCTGGCATATTTAATCCATTTAAATTTATTTATTAATTAACCACACGTGGGTCAAATATTCATAGGCATTATAAATACACTGCACTATTTGGTCATCAAAATTTGTATGACCATTAAGGTTAAGAAAACCATGTTTTGTGAGATTATTTTGACAATTTGTAAACAAAATAGTCACACGCATTGTCCGTATCAGAACGTATCCATTTTCGTAAAGCTAGTTCATTTCCTGCCAATTTACGCAAACCAACGCATCATTCAAGTATTAGAGTTTCATAATCAATTTGAGTTAAAAATAGATAATGATCAACAATAGAACAATAGGTTCAAAACTCTTGTGAAAACAACATGACCATCTAGCTTAATATATTTTTTCTGACTAGCTAGCCCTTTTGCTAACAATAGAACATATGTAGCTACATACATATTTAATTTTCGTAAATTAATTATAAGTTTGAATCAATATTTCTTGTTACACACGCATTGCTTCTAAGAGTTTGACTATAATTCTAGCTTCTTGTGGTTGGTCTAAGAATTTAGATTTATAGAATACAAGACTCGATCATAGCGTGGAGTCAGGACTATATATGTGACTGTTGAGTGTATTTATTTAAAAAAAAAATTGAACAGTCACACATGAAGTCTTGTCTTCTTCACTTGTCACTGAAAACTGTGTTTTTACATGCAAAAGTCATAAAAGATGTTTACGACATTCATGCGGGAAATTAAAAATTCAATGTCTGTAATTAAAATACGTTTCATAAACAGCGGGAAATTCCAAATATGAACTTTAAAATATAATTTTCGTATCCTGCTTTAAAATACATAAATATTTTTATATACCGTTAAATACAAAGCAAATAATACACTCGTAGTGGTAATATTTTCGTAAATGAAATATGTTGAATTATTATAAATTGTGTTTTGCAATATTTTAAGTGGCAGTTATTTATATTCAGCGTTACTTACATCGATACAAGCACCCAAACTTGAATGCAATTCCAGATAAAAATATTTTGCCGTCACTGTTATTTTGTATCTCAATAAAAATGACAGCTTTTAAGTGGACATCGGCTCTGTACGTAGATGTGCGAATAAGTGCTTAATTTATTGTTTAATTTGTTAAATTGAGAATATTACTTTATTCATAAATAATAATAGCCTTGTACTTACATTTTCTTGTAAATATGTTGAAATTGAGGTAAGTAGTGTGAGTGAGCTCTCGTTGCGTAAATCAGGATATGAAAGTAATGTGAAATGTCAAGTTGGATTTTTTATTAAAAAATGATTATAAGTTTAATGACATCTGTAATTATATACGAAGTAAGCGTTGGCTTAGTTAGGTTTGATCTTATTTCAACCTTATATTTTTATTAACATATTTATGCGTAGTAAAAATAACTGTACGTGGAGGAGAAATATCTTGAGGAAGCCTGGAATCCTGTTCATTTGTCATATAAGTTTATTTATTTATGAAGTTAGGGCTTTATTATTCCTAAAATGGAAAATATAATAGGCATCATAGCCTTTTGAGTTATAATGGCGGTGGCATGGATTTTATAACAGTGGCACATATAGAGCGGCTGCAATATAATGGCATTCTGCAGAAACCACAACCGTGCGTCGCGATGCGTTTATCCGATTGCTTGACATTGCGTCTTATTACTATGACAGTAAAGTTGAGTTTTAATAAGTAGTGAGAACATTTCATCAACCGCAAGTGGAGTAGAGTGAATCTGATTTCGCTTGACAAAGTTCCTGGAGGCCTGCTTTTTACGCGCGCTAAGCATTGTTCACGCTTTAATTAAAACTACATTATTTGACCCGCTGTCATTTTTACCGTTAAAGTTATTTACATTTTTAGTGAATTTGAATTTCGTTTTTTTTAAAGCAATCCAAATATTTTACAATATTATATTGAAAAAAATATTTTAGCCGAGTTTCTAATTAATAATAAAGAAAATTAAACTTTAATTCAGAGTCTGTTAAGTTGATTTTTGTAATGTTACTACTGATGCGTGTGGGATCAGTATCGCATTGCGAGTTCTTTAATTGGATGAAATAGATCAAAAAGAAAAGAAGAACTAAAAGACAACCAATTAACAAGAATAAACGGCTAGAAAGGGAATGTATTATTTAACAATACAAACATCATTATGCAGGTTGATGTATTTATTACACGACAGTAAAAATGGCGTAAAAAATATTTATTTTATCACTATCGATAGCTTTTACCGGTTTTATTTTTCATTCATTACAATTCACGGGCTAAATATTGGCTTATATTATATAGGAGCATTGATTACTATTGATTATTGTTGATTGATTATAATTGTGTTCAAATGAATCCACATTTCATTAGCACCAATGTATACAAAACGATTTGTTTTGTTACATGTATTTCATTACACTTACACATAGAAAAGTAAAAACTATTGCCTAAAAACCCATTTGTGCATCAACCTAATTAAGTTGCTTTAAATAACTCCAGAGAGCCATTCAAATAAATCAATAAAGTGCGCCTCGTTGAACTCTTTTGTACGCGGCTTTCGTGCCGTGCTTCGGTTTAATTTTTTGCGTCTAACAAAATGTGTCTAACGAACGTCATTAACTTTAGATTTCACCGTCTGATTAGATTGGTTCCTGGTTTAGTTTTATACTTAATTTTTTTAGTATCCTCACTGAAATTTTAGTAAAAACTGTTGTTAAAAACATAAACATTTATTTATTTAATTTTAAGAAAGGAATTCACGAAGTTAAATATAACCTCTTTTCATTTCAATTATTAAATAAATATCAAGACCATATCCGGTTTGTTGTAGTTTTCCAGTAAACCTTTATAAATATAAACAAGGGTGCACAGACGCGACGGAGCTGCGTGGAAAGTCGCTTTCTACGGCCGACTTGTGCACCGATCGCTCGATCGATCCGCGAGATGATATCTCCCTCTAAATAGCCGATTCATTTACCAAACGTGGGTGTCTTCTTAATTGGGAACTAGAAGTTAATGTTGCACAATAAAGATTTGTTTTTAAATGACTCACTTAAAAGTGGTGTTCTTAAAATAAAGCACGAGTCTTTTATGGAAGTAACCGTTTTGTGGGATAGGTGTTCATCTTGAATTTTAATTGGCTGCTCGCCATTGATGTTTTTTTTTGCATTTCTGATCCAATTATTTAGGACTTCCTTACAAAAAGCTTTTTTTGCGTTAAATGGCGAGACGAGCTTGCCATTTCCCTGATAGAAGGCTACGAGTATATGACGGCTTATGGACAATAGCAAAACCAAACTCCATGAATTACAAAGCAATGCTTGGCATTGCCCTGCGCTCACCATCCTGAGACATAAGATGTTAAGTCTCAATATGTCCAGTAGTTACTCTGGCTACAATGTCAATTCTACTAACTAGACTATACATACAGGGTATATCAAGACTGCGACCGAAAACGAAGCCGGGTGGTAGTTTTAGTGGTTACAGACACAATGCAAATAAAAATTTTGCAAAATAAGCGACAGATTTTTTTTTGCAATTTTTTGAAAATCATTGTTTTTGGGTAGTAAATACCTATTTAAATAGTAGTTTAAACCCTATCGTACCATTGCGTCTTAAAAAATAAAAAGGTGTACATCATTATTATAGGAAACTATGTTTTTATCATCCAAATACGACGATAAGTAAAAAATTACCAAAAAAACGTTGACGATTTTTTTTGCGAAATATTTCATTGCATTGTGTCTGAAGTCACTAATACTACCACCTGGCTTCGTTTTCGGTCGCGGTCTTGATATACCCTGTATAATAAATTTGTAACCGATCGATGACTGTACATGGAAGATAAATGACAAAATCTAATATTTGGGGTCTGTATTAACGTAATAGAACCCTAAACTCTTTGTTACTTTTTTGTACTCAAAGGGATGGGATGGAACTGGATTACATGCCTTGAGTACGGGACGGGACGGGATAGGAAATTCCAAATAAAGTTAATCACGCAGACGAAGTTTGCGGACAGAAGCTAGTAAACATCGGAAAACATGTTTGTGGTTATATAATTAGTACTATATAATGAGTTAGATGCGCTTGTCTGGATGCATTTGTGAGTGCGACAGGCCATGCATGCGTGCGCTCATTTGTTTATCAAGTGTATCATTCCGATCAATTAACTTTACGATGTCAGTTTAATAGTTTTTACTTGAAAAATAGTAATGCTTTTGTGACAGCTTAGGTAATTTGTGGCTCTAAATATTGGAAATAATAATATATTATATTAATATATTTATGAAAATCATTTCATGCAGAGGGTAAAAATATTGCAACATTTTTCAAATAAAGACATAACTAATACGTTAGAATTTAATAATATTTTATACTAATTAAACTATATTAGACGTTGCTTTGTGATATTAATATATGAACGCTAATACAATTTTGCTATGTAATGATTAACTGTATTTTTAATCATGATATAGGTGGATGACGACGAACCAATGAAAGTTACGAAAAGTTGTTAGATGTAAGTTCTTCTCAAGAGGTTTCCGTGAAAGCAATTGGAGGAAGTCTATTTTCACCTTCAGACTTCCTGTTGCTACTGATGATAAATTAGATGAAAACGATGTGACATAACTACCCACACAAAACCTCTTCGCCAATAAAAATGAAATGTGAAACTAAACGGAAGAAATAAACTAGTGGCAGGTTAAACAAAGGAAATACGAATCAATTTGCGACCACTTACGGTTGCGTAACCAAACATCATGTGACAGCTTGATCAATTATCTCACTTTCGGTCGCCATCTCGATTTATAAACGAGTTTTTCAATACAAATAGGCTGTTTAACCTGTTGCATAATTTTTGTTTATTGCGGTATCTTGTGGTTTAATTAATAAATGATTGATCGTTTAATTATTTTTTTCATTAATTATTTTAACATGGTTTCGTTTAGTTAATTTAAACTTTTGAAAAATTTTTCATTAAAAGGGACAGGTGAACAGGTGACATCAATTATATTTTTCAATAGTCATTTTATATTTTTTTTTAATGAATTGTGGTTTTTCTATATCAGTAAGTAATTTATATATCGGAATGCATTTAAAAATGGTGTGTGGTAATAAAAAAAAGGAATTTTCACATACTATTGCTCTTTGTAAAAAGATTCAATTATATTCTATTTTCAACCACTTTAGTTTAGTTAAGAGCATGGTTTGTTTTGAAATGAGGTTGGCCCTGGCATGGCTTTTGTTAGAATGAATCGCATCAATCAATAAAAAAAAACAGTAGCAATGTGGTTAATTTGGGTTAGTAAAACCACGCGGTTCAGTTGGTGCCGCAATCGTCAACCACGCGTTCATTCAATTACTGGTTACTATCTATTTCATAGCATTTATAGGTATTAAGATCTCGGTTATTATTTTTAAAAGTACGTGTTGAAATATTAATAGTTATGGGAGTAGGCTAGATTCGTTGTCATGCTTTGCGGAGTAAATATGGAATTTTAGACAAATGTATGCTACCATGCTACAGTGTTTATTCCTCAAAATAAATTTATTGTAACAAGAAATAAATTTTACTGTCTGCGTTACATGTTTTGCGTGTTCAAATGCCGTATAACAAGTGATATTTTGTAAAATATGCTTTCAAGATTTAGTTTGGTATTGAGTATTTTGTTGTTAATTTTCTTTGGTAAGGATTTTTAATGTTACCTATCCATCTATTCAGCTACAGGTAGCCCACTGCTAAACAAAGCCCTTCCCGAAGGATCTGCGCATCGACCTGTTGGTTGCGGCCTGCATCCAGCGACTTCCTGCAACCTTAACCAGGTCGTCCGTCCACCATCTAGGCGGGCGTCCGACACTTCGCTTGTCCGTGGCCTCCACTCCAGAATGTTTCGCCCACAACGGCCATCAGTTCTTCGCGCTATGTGACCGGCCCATTGCCAATTTAACTTGCTAATCCTAAGGGCTTTGTCGGTAACCTTAGTTCTTCTACGGATATATTTAAAATTACCTTCTCATTCCAAATTAAAGTGTAAATGGATTTTTATCTCGCCACTACTTAAAGTGTTCATACCGAGTTTATCAATTAAAATAAAACAATGTTAAAGCCAATGGGCGGAATCAATTATTAGTAGTAGTTGTACTTTCCTTGTAGGCATCGCGTCGTGTCCATACATGTGAATAGTAATTAGTTTACGATACCGTGAAGCGTGCTCGACATTCCGGATGGTTGAACGGTAGTTTTAAGTGTTTAAAAGGAACGGGCTGTTTACTCCAGCCTTTATTAGAAGAAACAATTTGCCATGCTAATGTTTTGTTCTAAACAAAAACTACAAACCCGTATTTTCTGAATACCATCGATTTTTTCCCATATAACATATTTTGCCAATCTATTTGTGCTTCGGTACGTCTTGCGTTTGAGCCACCGTTATTTTGATGTAAGTAGTCCTTAAATTAAAGGCCTCGGTCAACATCGGCAAACAGCTTTTATCCGTAATTAAACTGTAAATAAAATTATTAGTAATTACAAAAACCTATTAAATTGAAGTCGTTAATCGTATCGAGTACAGATATATAGAATACATTTAGCATTACTTAGTATCATTGACTGTATCTTCCATCGCTTTTGTAATTAATGTTTTATTGCTTTAGTTTAATGCTACTAGATAAGTTAATGTTAATGTAATACACGCATTATCCTGAATATTTTCAATATCTAGTGGACTTGTAATTAAGAAATTGAACGGTACAAATGAAGGAATTTAAAGAAATATTTTGTTAAAAGAATCCTAGCCACCGTCTATATTTCGTTATGCCTACTTTCAACATTGCTGTGGAAATATACAATCAAGTATGATAATGTAACTGAGATGAAATTCACCGTGCGGCTACAAGAGCCGTTTCGTGATATAATAATATGTTCTGATTTCAATTAAACACCAACTAAATGATTATAAGCCGTGAGTAACGGGAGGTAATAAAAAGGTGTTGTTGATCTTGTCCATTTGTACGTCAGTTAAAATGGCAATGTTGTGACGGTTCACTGGATGAGTGTTTAGTTTCGCACATTAATGTAACATGGGCGCGGCGTGTCAGTGTCAGCCGGCTGAAACGAAAAAAAACGGTGAAAAAAACGGAATGGTATTACAGCAGAAGTCAGTGCACCCCGCAGATCGCCAACACTGACTGTAGGTACAGTATGTACATGTAAGGAATATGTATGTGTGTGTCAACGTTGAGTAATTAGAGGCGGCTGCGCCCGCCGATTAAGTTTACCTGGTAGTCGCGAATAAATACAGTTAGAGTGAACACGCAGTCATTTCCTTTATGTTTAACCTTTCCCATATCAATATATTTCCTTATCCCTAAAGTGGTGACCCCTGTAGCTGTGTTTGTTAATTATTACATACGGTATAATTCGGAAATCGGACGATGACTACCCCAGGTATGAATATACCCACCATGCGCGCCTCGGAGCAGAAACTCGAGTCGCGGCAGGAAGATGCGCTGGCAAGCATCACGGTATCGTCGCGGATAGCGGAATTTTGGGCGGACCAGCCGCGACTGTGGTTCGTCCAATTCGAGGCGGTGGTTGCTAGCCAAAAACTCAGCGACGCTGCTAAGCAGAACCTGGTGGTGACGAAGCTGACCAAGAGCGCCATCCAGCAGGTTAGCGACTTACTGCTGATGCCACCGGAGGAGCGCAGATATGAGGCACTCAAGGAGCGGCTGCTGCAGGTGTTTGAGGAGTCGGAGACACGGCAGTTCCAAAAGTTGCTGGGAGAGATGGAACTGGGCAGCCAGAAGCCTTCCCAACTACTACGGCGCATGCGGGACTTGGCACGTTCGAAAATTCCAGACCCAACGTTGCAAATTATGTGGAATAGCCACCTTCCAGCGGCGGTGCAAGCGGTTTTGGCAGTCACGGAGGTCAAGGAGCTGGACAATTTGGCCGTGATTGCCGACAAGGTCATTGAGGCCACCCGGCCAGCAGAGTTATCGGCGGTGGCGACATCGAGCTCGATCCCAAAAGACACCGCCATATCTTCAGACTTGGCCGCCGCGTTACATAAACTGAGTGTCGAGGTTTCGGAACTACGTCGCGCGCGGCAACCATATCGTGGTCCACGTGGACGTAACTCTCGTAGGTCGAGGTCGCGCACTAGGGACGCGAGTAGGCACCGAAGGGACCCTGAATGGTTATGCTTTTACCATTACAAATATCGCTCCAAAGCAACCAAGTGCGTAAATCCGTGCAACTGGAAAGAGCCGAAACACGTTGCCACAGAGGAAAACTAGCGGCGATACAACCGGCGGCGGAGGTTTGTATCGACGCGTCAAAACGCCTGTGTGTTTTTGATAGAAACAGCGGACTAAAATTTTTAATAGACACTGGTGCGGATGTGTCGGTTATACCCGTTTCGTTTATAAAATCGAAAGATTTCGCGTGTGATAAGTATAAACTTTATGCGGCTAACGGTACCGAGATAAGGACATATGGCGTGCGTACTTTAGTGTTAGACCTTAGTTTAAGAAGATCTTTCCGATGGACTTTCATTGTGGCGGCTGTTAAGCAACCTATAATTGGAGTAGATTTTTTAACTCATTATAGATTGTTAGTTGACTTAAGCGCACGGCGACTCGTAGATCAGGTTACGCGTTTGAATGTTATTGCGTCAGTCATATTATGCCACGGTGAGAATGAATCATCTATTAAAACGTTGATTAATAACAATGTATGGCATGATATGTTATCTAATTATCCTGATATTACCCGTCCGGTATCGTACAAACATATTCCAAAGCATTCAGTGTGCCATCACATAGAGACTTCAGGACCACCTGTCTATGCGAAGGCGAGACCATTACCTCCGGATAGGTATAAAAAGGTTAAGGCGGAATTCCAAAATATGATAGACTTAGGTATTTGTAGGCCCTCCAAAAGTCCTTGGGCAAGCGCGTTACACGTAGTGCCCAAGAAAAATGGAGAACTTAGGCCATGTGGTGATTATAGGCGATTGAACGCGATAACAAAGCCTGATCGTTATCCTATACCGCGTATTAACGATTTTAAATACTTATTGGCAGAAAAAAAGATTATTTTTAGCAAGTTAGATTTGAATAGGGCATATCATTTTATTCCTGTTGCACCCGATGACATTGAGAAAACGGCAATCATTACACCTTTTGGACTTTTCGAATTTCCGCGGATGACGTTCGGTTTGCGCAACGCTGCACAATCGTTTCAGAGATTCATGGACACGATAGTGCTGCGTGGTTTCGATTTCGTATTTAATTATATTGATGACGTTTGTATAGCTAGCGAATCGGAAGAAGCCCATAAGGCACATTTGAAGGCAGTTTTCTCAAGGTTTAACGAATTTGGTGTTACAATTAACGTATCTAAATGTGTATTTGGCGTATCAAAATTAGATTTTTTAGGTTATGAGGTGTCAGCGGATGGTGTTCGCCCGCTTGACGATAAGGTAGAAGCAATTGTAAATTTTCCGAGACCTGAAAATATCGAGCAATTGCGTCGTTTCCTCGGTATGGTTAATTTCTACCGCTCTCACATTCCTAGGGCAGTCGAATGCCAGGCAGAATTAAATGCGTATTTACATAACACCAAAAAGCGTGATAAAACATTAATTAAGTGGACTGATAAGGCTATTGAGGCTTTTGAGAAATGTAAGGCTAGCTTAAAAAGCGCCATTACATTATCCTATCCATTGCCAAATGCTGATTTATCTTTAATGTGTGACGCTTCAAACACTAGTGTAGGTGCAGTCCTACAACAACAAGTTAACAACTGTTGGAAACCGCTAGGATATTTTTCTAGAAAGTTAACGCTCACGGAAACCAAATACTCTACGTACGATCGCGAATTGTTAGCAATATTTATGGCCATCAAACATTTCAAAAGTTTAGTAGAGGGACGAAAATTAACTATTCTTACCGATCATAAACCACTTATATACGCATTTACAAAAATAAACAGCGATAAAGAAAGTCCTAGACGAATCCGTCAACTTTCTTATATAAGTGAGTTTAGCACAGATATTAGGTATATAAACGGTAACCAAAACGTAGTGGCCGATGCTCTTTCCCGCATAGCAACAATAAATTGTCCGACTTTACTGGATTATGCAGCGCTAGCGGAAAAGCAATCGAGTGACGCATATTTACAGCGAATGATACAAGCGTCTAATTGCAACTTGCAGTTTAAACAGTTTTACGTACCTGATGGTAAGAAACAAGTTTATTGTGAAGTCTCACACAATTATATTAGACCGTACTTAACGGAAGATTTTAGGCAATTAGCTTTTCGTTCAGTACATGACCTTAGCCATCCTGGAATTAAATGTACTAAACATTTAATCAAACAAAAGTTCTTTTGGCCAGATATGGACCGGGATATAACCAGATGGGCCAGAGCCTGTCCCGTATGTCAAAAAGTTAAAATAAATAGACATACTGTGTCAGGAGTAGGGAATTTTGAAAGGGTTGATAGATTTCAACATGTACACATCGATATCGTAGGACCTTTGACGATATCGTCTGATGGATATAGATATTGCGTAACAATGATCGACCGTACCACGGGTTGGCCCGAGGCTGTTCCTGTGCAAAATATCACAGCGGAGACCGTAGCTAGAGTAGTTTTTGAGTGTTGGATTTCTCGCTTTGGATGCCCTTCGAAGCTTACTAGCGACCAGGGTAGACAGTTTGAGAGTGATTTATTTAATAACCTCATGAAATATTTAGGCATTCACAAGTTACGTACAACTCCTTATCATCCACAAAGCAACGGCATGATCGAACGTTGGCATAGAGCACTGAAAGTGGCTCTCATGGCACGTTTGCAATGCAACAAGTCATGGGTAGACGAACTTCCGATCGCATTGTTAGGTCTGCGTGCAGCTATCAGAAGTGATAGCGGGGTGAGCGCAGCGGAATTAACCTACGGTAAGCCGTTTCGATTACCGGGAGATTTTTACGACCAATCCAAAATTCGTATGTCGGACTCGGAATATTTACAGTTGCTTAGGGATACTATAAATAAATATAAACCACGACCAAGGAGTCATGGAAATTCGAGATCATTATTCGTGTCTAGCGATCTTAATACATGTAAAAGTGTTTTCGTTAGGAACGATATAATGAGAAGGTCACTTCAGCCTCCATATGATGGTCCATATCCTGTCGTAAAACGACAAGGAAAGACATTTATTATTAAGATAGGTGATAAGGAAACTTGTATTTCAATTGATAGGCTTAAACCTGCATATGTTATCGATAGTGATAGTTCTAGGTTAGATATAACGGATGATAGTAATAACGATAATAGTACTAATATTAAAAACAATAATAACGAGGACACTTCTAGCAAAGTTTTAAATCATAAAACAACGCGAAGTGGCCGCGTTATAAAAACACCTTTACGTTTTGCATAGTATGCAACCTATTGTATTTTAACCGTATTGAGTAATTTTGTTTAGGATTTATGATTAACGCTATTGCGACTTAATTTAGTTCATATATTATACACCAATATACACCTTATTACATTTTATTTACTTTTAACTTTACATTGCATTTTTGTGTAAATTACATTTTTATTGTTCATGCAAAAATTTTGTCGTACGGTTTCATTAATTTTAAGACGTATGCAAAATAATAATTATTGGGCACACGTATAATTAGGCAATAATTTTGTTTTGATTCACGGCAGTATATAATTAATATTTTTGCGGTAAATTACATTTCATTACGTTCTTTGCTCAGACGAACATCATTTTTTGCTAATAATTCAATACGATGGGTTCGAGTCAAACTAAGGAAGAACACAACTCGAGCAATAGTTTGATTACTCAGACGGTGAACAACACTTTCCAGGAAAAATTGGATAGCCTGGTATGGGTTATCATAGCTCTTGTGGCGATTTTGTCCGCCGCCATTGGGTTGATGGTGTGCAGGCGCTGCAAGAGGGCGGCAGAATTATGGGTTCGCAAGCAGACCAGCTGTAACCCCAGCATGGTGACCGTCCAGACGGTGCCTCAACAACAGGCGCCAGTGGCTAGTGCATACGTGTGACCAAAGTGATTTGCATAGTTTTAAAAAAATGAAATCGGGTATTATTAAAATGTGTTTATTGTTTGTTTTAAAGTTATATTATGTACTTATTTTTTAAAAAATATTTTTTTTCTTTAAGAGGGGGGTTGGTGTAGGTACAGTATGTACATGTAAGGAATATGTATGTGTGTGTCAACGTTGAGTAATTAGAGGCGGCTGCGCCCGCCGATTAAGTTTACCTGGTAGTCGCGAATAAATACAGTTAGAGTGAACACGCAGTCATTTCCTTTATGTTTAACCTTTCCCATATCAATATATTTCCTTATCCCTAAACTGACGTTAAACTGCCAATGATGTAATTTATCAATCATTTATTTCGTCAGATGGCACACGCTCTTGTTACGCGCGTGTTTGGCCTTTAACGATATAAACAGATTTTAAATGTTATCCGGTTTCAATATGAATGCACGTTATATAATTAAATTACGAAACTAAAAGATGATTAATGTTAATGTTAAGTAAAACAGTTTACAAAATAAAAAGGTTTTGAGATCGGCAAATAATTAAGAATCTAGATCTTTCGTGTATGTGTCATTAAATGAGGGCACCGTAATTACCCTACTACTGCTATTACTTTCTTTAGTAATCGACAAAAAATGCCAAGAGTTTATAAGGACGTTCGCAAAAAGCATGACATTGTAATTTAGGTGTTTGTTTGTAATTACGTGTCTATTTTGAAATAATTTCCGCTCGATTAATTTTAAATGTGAACCCACACTTTCTCCTTAAGAGCTCTCTAATGGAGCGAGGATGACTGATGAATCTAATACAAATGTATGCAGTAGTTCATTTAATACAACAGTAGAATTCGTCGGCTGTTTGATTAAGAACAACAGATGAACAGAACACAAAAAAATACATTAGGTAATCTTGATAAATGGCTTCAACTTGATGGCAGCGTACTGAGCATATATTTAATATCAATTATAACATACGGAGGAATTAAAACGTCGTTTATAGAACCATTCATGTTGTATGCCGCAATTATCAAGATAGATTAATTACACCTCGTGCATTATTTAACGTAAACTTTTTGTCTTCAAGCGCGTAAGCTATATTTACGATTCATTAAATAATGCATAGGCTAGTGAATTTGTGATAATAATATAAATTGTTGAGTTGTCGTTGATTCGTGAGAAGTGAGTTGAAGTGAGTGAGTTTTTTTGAGTAAAATAAACATTATATCATTTAAATAATAGAGAATAAACCTGTCTTTCAAAAAAACCACAACCTTAGTTTAAAAACTATTTAAATTAAGCAACCGTTTAAATTATAACCTCAACAGGAGGACATGTAGTGGCATTTCTTTAAAGTATCTTCTGTTAAAGGCTCTATCAATCAATCTATCAGTCAGCCTCTCGATTATTAGTTATGTGATTATATTTTTTGTGGTTGTCTTGTTGATATCAATATTTAGTAGATGTTTGTAATTACAAAAAACTATTTTTTTAAGTCTGGTTTTTCAATATAATTTATCAGTACTAGCGCAGATGAAACAGGCTTTAATCACAAGTCATGCATTACAAGTAGTCTATTCTAGTAGATTAATAAATTGGTTCTTTTTATTCCAGTCCGATTTCTCAACGTATGTACAAATAAAAATGTAAGCTGTGGGATTAAAAAAGAGCTTCGCAAACAAATGGCGTTGATTAATTTAAGCACGGCGCGGCATAGTAATTGGGTGTTGCGAGATATCTTCATATCGCTGATGTGATCTCATTTCGATTACAATCCGATTTACTATTAATTTGTTTATATTGAGTGTGTCATTGTCCGTTATGAAGTGCGTTCTGCATTTATAACTAGCAAGTGGCAACGTCACGCGATGCGTGTTCTTTTATTGGCAGTTAATAGTTATTGACGGAGTTTATTGTCTCTCTTATATCTAGAAATTCTTGGAAAATATGTGTGCGTTTCTATAAATAAGATGTCACAGCGTTTCTTCATAAGCGGAGTAACAAAAAAATTTACACATAAACTATTATCTATGAAGCTTATTATTTACTATTATCTTGGGAATAAAATACGATGGACTCTGTGAATTATATATTTTTTCAAATTGTGGTCAATATGTACATTTTTGTTACTCCAACAGAAAACTTTGTAAAAAGTCTGGCAGTAGTATATCACGGTAACGTCATAAAAAACACAACCGGAATGCAGCATGAACTATGCGACAATGGAGTTTCGTGATTGATTTATAGGTAACCGAAAAAAGATGAGTGAATTAAATCTCGATTGGTCATACCAGGAATGCTTCTCCGACGTCAACCGTTAGAACAAAATGGACATGAATCTGACAAGAAACGGTCGGATTTGCCGACTGTGACGTGCGATTTTTTTAATTCACTGCCAAGAGCGTTGTGATTGACGGTCGTCATTTAAAAATACTATTAATATTTAATATTTGGCTAAGAGTATTGTCCGAATTACATCGGCGATGAGTAAGCGTGAAGCATTTTAAATGATCATCTTTTACGTGACGAGGATTGTGTAACTCAGTGTCTATGTGACTTAATATACCTCCGTGATAGGTAGAGTAATTCGTTATTTAAATTAAAGTTACGTTTCTAATTGTATTGGGTTTTTTAGGCAACCAAACAACAAAAATGGGCATACTTTTTTGATGTTTGGTCGGTATCGTATCACATATTGTGGTCATATAAGATATAACAATAAATTAAGGAGGACAAAGAGAACAAAGCGATTGAGTTCGTGCAGTAGAATGTTGAATGAAAAGCGACTAAGGTTGGTGGTAAAAAGCTCGTCTATCTCCACGTCACAAACGACAAGTCAAATCGTTGTGCTCGGTAATTACTTATTGCCGTTTAACAAAAGGAATAATAACTTTTTGTGTCGCGTCAACATCTTGTGGATTACTTGAAAGTTATAACAATAGATTAACAATTTTGTAACAAAATTCAACCGTCTATACAGTTGCTAGGTAGTCTTGATAGTAGATAGACTACACAGGATAGTATCTAACTATATCATATGTGTATGTGTAATGTGTATAGATAAATAGTACCTGAAACTAAAACGAATCTGAAAGCTCAGTTTTCAATGACTAAGTTTGTACATACATGTGTGAGAGTATGAGTAAGTGGTGCTTGCCTGCTTTGTTGTACAAGTGCAGTGCGCTAGACGGATATGTAATTTGTCCACGTTGCCTTGAGAACGTGCGTGACCTTGTAACATACGCATACTTGACGTTGACATGCTATTTAGATTATTTGTTACGTCTCATTATCATTAATTGCAACCTGAATAGTTATTTCTGCGGTCATGTCGATCGTGTAGATTAAAAAGTTAAATGTTAGCGAAAGTTCCTATTCATGTGCGTCACTGTTAAGTATATATATTTTTAGTCTATAAATAACAAAATGTCATAATGTTAAAAATGTGAAAGCGGTTACTTAAGCTCTAAATCCTCTACTTTGAAAAACCTGTTTTTTTTTAAATATCAGACTATATGACTGTTTCTTTTGTATCAAACAGTATGATTCGTTTATTTTTTGTTATTTTTAGTTTATAGTTGTGTCGACTCATGTATCAAGAAGTCCACAATTTGTAAAAGCCGATTGAGAAAGCGGTATAAAGTAAAATGTATGTTACAATGAGGGCTCTTTCAAGGTGATTACATTGTTTGTGTAGGATTACAGGAATCTTGTGATGTTGGTAGATAATGATCTCGGAATTGGTGAAAGTGCGTCTCGCCGCTACATCCAACGGGATACCATCGTACCGCTCGATACACAATGATTGAGCTGTTTTGTCATAAAGTTGTTTAAATGTATACGTATCCCTAAAGAAGATAAACTATCTAAGTTAATAATTATTTATTATATTTTTAAAGAAGATAGAAACTAAAATATAGGTACTCGTAGTTTGTGGAAATTTATCTAATTAAATAGTTAAGACTAGTTGGAATTTGTTAGTGTGTGTAAATTATATAATTAAATTAATAAAGTATAATTGGGTTAATTCTTTACTGCATACTTTAACATTATTACCAATTACGTAGATTATTGACACACACATGTTTTAAAATTATTTACTTTATTCTATGATGCATATAATACGAGAGATTTTTATAAACACAATTTTTTTAGTTTAGATGTTGCCTTATATGATCCTAGTGTGATTCAAATTAGATTTCTTTGTATTAGTAAAAAAAGTTAAGTTAGATTTGATAATAGAGGTGTCGATGACGAAAAAACCCGTACCGTGGTGTCATTGGCTTATGATCTGATAAAACACATCGCCTAATTAACTACTAGCGGCAAGTGGCATATTGTTCATGATATTTTTTTTTTATTACGAGCACTAAAAACCCTAGGGGATTTTGGCAAAAGGAGACAACAGAAAGGTGATAACATTTTAAAACAGTTACAGTGTTTAAAAAAAATATGCAAATATGATTTTATTACAACATTTAACAGTTTTAAAGACAGTTCGATAAAATAAAATAAGCCGGCACTAAATAGATTACTTTTTCACGGGTAATTATTATTTAATGTTCTTATTAATGTGGGGTAGTAAAAACTCTATAAAATGAACCTAAACAAGAACAGACCGCATTCCACGGGATTAAGTAGTGCGAATCTTGACAAGTACAGTGTTTAAAGAGACATTTTTCATTGATAATCAAGTCAAGTTGGCATTATGCATGAGAGAATTCTTTTCATCCGCAGACAGTTAGCGACAGCAGACAACCGTAACCGAGCCACAAGTGACAAGCCGCTGTACACACTCGGAGACAACAGCACGATTAAGCGCAGACGATTGTTAGGTTTTTTTGCTGTTATGTTGACGTCACTTGTCATTTTTGACAGATCCGTGCTGAAACTTAGCGAATAATGCTCTAGTTTGGAAATGGTGTATGGATTATATCTAAATTAGAAATATTTTAATTTAAGTATATCACATAGTTATAAAAAAAGTTGTATTTATAATATTAGACATAAAAGTAATTGATTTTTATATACAAATATAAATAACGTAACCCTCATTATAACAAAATATTTTAACAAGATGATTATCATAAAATTAATAAAAAAATGTAGGACACGATCATTAAACTTACATAAATTAACAATTTTATTAAATTTATATTTTTTTGAATGTATTAGTAAATAGATTATTTTCTTTCATAGGTTATTAATTTTTACCACTTGTTGAGAATTTTAACAGCTTTTTAGGTCGCCTGTCATAGTTGTTATTCGGGACACAAGCGAACTACAAATATTCGACCAGTCCGCAAATTCATTTAGAAAACTTGGTTGTGTTGACAGAGGCGCACATTGTATGCGTTTTAATCAATAACGGTGTACATTCAGTGGTGGATTGAAAACGTGACTTGCCCATTACCATTGTAGCGGGCGAGAATTTAGTACAAACTCACTGGGGTCAAGGTTGTCAAGCTCATTTTGGGATAGTTAGCAAAGCTATTTTGGGTAACAATGGAAACAGAAGATTCGATTCATTGCCCCTTGTTTACGTCACAAGTTATTTAACTCACTTCTTGGAAAAAATATAGAAAAAGCATTAAAAGAAGTTTCATATACTAATAGGATAAAGAGTTGTAAGCGCAAAGCAAATGTATGTGAATAGTGTAACCAACGGCAAAAGATAACCCTCCCATAACGGTTGACTCAATTATATGAGCCTGCCCGGAATCGGATATACACAGGCTGAATCCTATATGTGACACACTTGCGTGGGTCACTAACACGGGTTTACCACCGATGTATACGGTCTTTATCCGGGCGAACACGTCATTATGTGTCGTGTATAATGCTCTTCTTAAAACTGTTCAAAGCTCATCAGCATTCATTCAGTCTATGCCCTATTTCGCCAACTATTTAGTTATAACTTATAAATGCTCTCTCCCGGGTCGCTCCAAATCTCTCCCTTTCGTGCACGAAACAAAGAATCTTCTTGACCCAATTGCTTCTTTTTGTAAGAAGGTAATGTGTATTTTTCTTTAATCAATGCTTAGGCGACCTACATCATCGACGGTCTGATCTTTCATACAATAATTTGCACGTCTTATTTTGTCGTGATGTATATTACGCTCAAACGTTATTACAGTAATTTTATGGAATTAATGCACCGTCGAATGGGAGATTACTATATATAATATATGACGTTTGTTTAATTCACCGGTATTAAGAGGTGGGTATGCTTCGAATCGGTAGATATGCTGGGAATCGGTAATCGCTGAATCTGCGCAAACACACCAATAATTGAAAATTTATGTGGGATTTAAACTATAAAGGAAATATACGCTGTGTTTAATAATGATTATAATTAGTGGCGTTTCGAATTATATAATTACTATAACATAAAATAACCGCCATTCACGTTATTGATATAACCTATATAAATTACATGTTGCGCAACAGCCGAACTTTCTACAAATATACGTTACCAAATGATGTCGGAAGGGCCGACTGCATCAGTTGAACCGTGTCAAAAATTTAAACTCGTCGATTACGTTATACGTATTTAAGAAAGGTTTGTTCACATCCGACGGATAGAAAGCTTTACAATATATTCACACATGTTTATTTAATGGATTATGTATACGTTGAAAAGTAGCGCTGTCTTCCTGCAAGCTTGGTCCTTCCTTCCTACAATCTCATGTCCATAAACAGCGACGTACGAATGCACATGGGTACTCTAACGTATTGCGGTGAGCAGGAAGTGCCGCCATTATGTGATTTGGATTACGTTTCAATTACCTTGTATTGTTTAAGAATTACGGCACATTATTTATTTTATCTTTGAAACACCCCGCAACTTGTAAAGCAGCTTGGTTTTTTTGGAACCTGCGGTACTAACACTTGATTTTGAATGTACAGAAAAGAAAAAGCTCAAGACAATCTATATTTTACAATAAGACTTGCGAAGCACATTGAACAGCTACTTCGATAATAAAAGTGTGAGATCTAGAACGTAGCAAAAACTGGACGTTCTCATCAGATACTAACTCAATCAGTTTGTATTGAAAACTTTTTCAATCATTCATTTGAATCCAGAAAAACACGTGAAGGCTGGGTGTAATTAAAACATGATTTAATATTTATTTTTATTTTTATTAAGCCATAGATATTAATGTGTTCTAGCCTTATTGTTATAGATACATATCGGACTGACGGTTTTGCTTTAATGACAATACAACAAAATTACATTAGGACCAGTAAGAGGTATAAGATTAATCTAATAAAAAATATTTTAACAAAAGTGTAGAATATTCTTCATTTAAACAAAATATCGCAAATGAATAAGAGAATTGAACATTAGCTATGAATAAAAGTCTTGAAAATAGTGACTGACTTTTGAAATGTGTTTGTACTCGTACATCTCTATATTGCATCAGTAACGTAAGATATGAACTGTAGTATGACGCTGGACGTCAATATTTCTTGAGATGAGATAGAAAGTAAAAGTGGTTAGATTGGGCAGTTGTTTCTATTATAAAAGCTCGTTATGTGTGCCGTCCCACGCGTCGCGATCACATGAAAGCGAAAGGATCGCTTCACTCCCAAGTCACATGTTCTTTATATATAATTTTACTTATTTTGCTTTAAAATAGCCGGTAGAAAGTGTCGTTGTGCAAGATGAACCCGTTCCAACCAGTCGACTGACCAACATCCTACGTACATATCTTTATTGCTTGAGAAACAAAACCAAATTCAAAAAACCAGAAAAATAGTTTCAACTTTTAGCTTTTGCAGTTTCATAATAAGTCTATTAAAATTAATCCTCTTGAGATGTTCCATGCTTAAAAAAAAATACTAAGGCGCTGTTTAACAATAAGCGGTTTACGAGTCAGAAGTCTTTTTATTTTATAAAAATATTGATAGTTCGCGTCAGGTCCATCGATTCCCATCGATAAGTTACTAAGTATTGCCGTACGGGGAATGTCGTGTCCCAACCGATTCATTATTTCTTATTTCTTGATTATATTTTTACGATGGTCATATTTCAAAGAATTCCATTCTCATAAAATTACTAAAGTTTTTTTATATTATTCGAATTCCTATAGTATAGATACTTCTATGAAATTAGTCAATAAATTAGCAGTGTTCGGGACTAGAGCCTATAACTGATTGTTTTGTATAAGAACGTTCTATTACGTGAATGAGATTACTTTTACTAAAGTATCCGAATAAAGAATGGAAAAAAAGATTTGAAAATGAGATTTCTGAACTGAAAGAAAGACATTATTGCCATTTAACGCAAGAGTAATATTACTGAGAACAGACGTTAAAAGTCTGTTGACATCATTCTATGTGTAAATAACTTCTGTTTAAAATACATACGCTTCCGAGTTTTCGTCGCTAAGTGATACTTCAGGAAGTACACTTCACTGAATTTTCACTACACGCAAGTCATTTGGGTAAACATATATCGCATTACATAACAGGAAAAAGTGTGAGAGAATAAACAGCGATTTAAAACAAATAATGCTTTAGAGATTGACCAACAGAGCACAGATGTATGCACTATTACGTATTAGCATTACATATGCCTCGTCCCTCTCCCGGCGACCGCGCGTCTCGAGGAAACCCGCTTATTATTGGAGTAATCATTCACAATTTTATACAATTACCTGGATAGATTCCGTTAACTGTCACTAGAATCAAGCTACGAAGATGTTATCTTAGATTTCCGTGATTTTCTTTTACTTTATGTTATTTTAATGTCATCATTAGCCACATTATACGTATGGACGATCTCGTCCCATGGCTGATCGAACATAATAATCCCATTTTATTTCATTTTTAATTCCATCTAATTCTTTAAGATGTGACTGTCAATTACTTTGATATAGTATTTTACAGTTTATTTTAGAGTGGTCTATCTTTGTAATGCATGCTTTAATTACTAACATGTCATTTACAATTAATTGTACATTTCTAGAAATCAAAGCAAAAGAACATTTTTAAAATAATTGAACCAATTGTTACAAAAAGAGGTATAGGCAATCATGTTCAATTTAGAATTGTGCTGTATTTTATTATAAAGCGAAATGTACGGTGACTCTTTGACGTTCAATTCCACTAATGTGTTGTTATTCTTTGCTAAGGAAAAAAAAAGCAGCAGAGAAAATCCTTAACTACAGTCCTATTAAGAACACTAAAACCAGAGTGTCTGGTTTGGTTATTGCTATAATGGTCGATCCGGCTTAGATAATATTTATTATAGACATTCATAGGCAAAAACCAGCCTGTGTGGGTTGTGGGGACTATTGCTTAACGACATTTAGTAGCAGAGAATGTTGTCGTTTTTACCCCCTCCAACAAGTATAGATCTAATTTGTTATATTTGCAGCTGTCTTTTACGCAACTAGTCAGGCAGATCAAGTGCTTAACTACTAAAGTTAACGAGCATACGATAGTTGGTTAATTATGTGGGAGAACTTACTTATGGCCAGACGCCATTACTCTTTTTATTTTAACGTACATATTTATAAAACTGATTGCTATCTGTCAGCCACAACGGAATTTGATATCTTAAGTTATATCTGGAATATAAAACATTTTTTAAGAAAACATTGTGCCCAATCTGAGGTTATTTCTGTAACGTGGTTGCGTTTTCAACTAAGAACATTCACAAAAATCGCCAATATTCAGACGCGACGGCTCGGACCGATTAATCTTCGTGGCAGCCGCATGAATATTATTTTCACTTCGTAATTTCCATTGGATAAATATTGAATTATCAATATATCAAATCAATTTCATAGAATTTTAAAAATATAGATCAAATATAGATTATAAATATTTATTAATCTTTATTCAGTGCGGAAAGAAGTCGGCCATTGTTTATCCGCATCAATAAAATATTGTATAATGATTTTCTGTTACCAAAATTATACAAACTTAAACAACATTTGAAAATGTCTATCTGCCATAGTTCACCTAATTTGTAAAAGTTATCATCTCGCGAGATCACATTAGATTGGGGTCGAGATTAGTGACATGAATCATGATGTAAAATGGCCGAATGTATATAAAATGCAACTGTAACGAACTGCGTGATGTGGAACCACGATTTGTCGTGACGTAGATGCTTCTGTCTCTCACACGAATACATTCATCGATATGTACGAATAGTAGATTATTACACCTACCGTTACTTTGACCTTACGGTTATTAGCTTGAGCATTTGGGATTTGGTCTATATCGGTCAAACGTTTCGATTGTCTTCTACTTGCCCTTATTCCACTCATAAATAACGTCAGTGCGATGTAAGTTTAATGCATGTTCAAAATCTTTGATTGCAATGTATCCCTTAGGTACGCATATTGCAAAATTGGCTTATTAATTTCACCATGGTAGCTACCAATTTTCAATGAAAGTTAATTGTTTTATTCTAAAGTTATTATGATCCAAAAATTCATCTATTAGTACATATACAATCACTATGTTCAAAATTTGGTAGTCAAATTTAATTAGCTTTATAAAATAACTAAAATCAAAAATGATTTTTTTTATTATTCAATTAGCTAATTAAATCTCAAGTTAAAATTGTATGTCAATATATTATGAAGTACACAGGATTGTATAAATATAATTTGCAAACCTGTAAGACTAATTTCTTCGTCCGTAATATAAAACGGATATTAATGCCAGTGCTAGATTGCGCTCAACATGGCTTAAGCGTGCATTAAGCTCAATCAGTAATTAAACGAACAAATGCGGCGCAATCGTAAATGTAATTAGGAACAATGTTAATTTCCAAGTGTAAGTGCATCTGCAGTATCAGAAAGCGCATCTCGGCTGCATGGAAAGCGTAGTGGCTAGTGTGCAACCCGTTAGTAGGACCAGCTGCACCCAGCTTTCCAATCTCACTTGTACTCTAAGTTCGCCTCCCATCTATCAGAGCTTTCTACTTCATTTCACGCCCACTTAATACGTCGTCGCAAATCCCAATTGCTTTAAACGCCATATGTAGAACCGCGCCTACATGGGTTAGGTTTCAAACGTCCACATTACTTTGTATGCCTGGTTCCAGTTTATCTTATTCTAAATTGACTGAAGATATGCGTGGTCTTGCAATTTACTTCTGCAGAATTTATGATGGAATAATAAATAGAAAACTTTTTTTGCCTTGGCATTGCGTTTAACTCAGCGTCGTTTATATTTATTGTTATTGTTGATGTTAGTTTTATTTCTGCTTGAAATAAACTTGAACTTCGATGTATATTATTTCAATCGTATCGTGAAACATAGTAGTGTAGAATAGAGAGTGTATAAAGTAAACGCTAAGGAATAGAGCTCGCGTGTCGATCTACATAGCGTCTAGTTTCAAGTTATCCGAGACGGACACGCTCCGCTCACAGTTCAAGATCAAATGCGCAAACCGTGTGATGGTTAATATTGCATAACACTGAATTCACCTCTGGCCTATTTTAACGGCAATACGTTACGGAAATTCATGATAGTAACTGTTTATGTTAGTGCTGTTTTGTTCATGTAACCCATTAATGCTGTGTAGTTGTTTTATTCAGCTAATTAGAAAGGATTTCATTTATGAACTTTTAATGTTGAAATATAAACCGGCGGTAAAATTACGTTGTCAGTGTAGGAGATACCAAAGAGAGCGATTTATTACATATTTCCTGTTAGGATTTCCTGCTACTCAAGGATTATACATCTTAATGCATTTTGAAAGTGCCATAAATAAGAGACATTTTTGTGAATCACATAAACATTTAAAACACGTCAAATAAGTTTCATATCTTAATTGATCTGTCCATTACCGTTAACGATTACCTCCTATCTGTCTTTTGTTACTACTTTATGTTTTTGGAAGGATTCGGGACAGTCCATAAAAGCCATAATTTCACATTCATATCTCGGCCCTTAAATGGAATTTATTTTGCGATTGGACTTTTCCTCTCGGCCTATTACGATTCTTATATTACAATTGGATATGTGGGCGATATCCTTTAGCGGTATGGCCAAATACTATTTTGGAATTGGTGCCAGAAAACCTCATTTATTGGTCAGATAATTCATTGATGGATTGTTTATTGTGCGGAGGATGACGAACGAGAATGTTCAGATTAACCGTCCACTCCTGCATCGTGGGAAATTGTAATGCTAGTTTAATATAAACTGGTTGGTTAACTGTAGTTAGTGTAAATTCTAATAGTTGTCCTCTATCCTCGGCCATTAATTCTAGTTCAAAGACCTAACAAATGGCCTGACACAAATTACGCATAACAATGAAAACTCGTTCGAATCACATACATGGATTCTCACGAAGATTTCTTTCAATGTAATTCATATGGCTCATATGTAAGTCAAGATACGCGGTAATTAGATTGGAAACGACTACTTTTATATTTCCATCGGTTGATTGGAAAAGCGTATTATTTATACAGAGATATATATATATATATATATATATTATACATATATTATATATTATACAGAGATATATTATACAGAGTTGTAGCCATTCTGTCCTAACGCATTCATTATTTTTCTAAAGCTTGTAATGGCATCGATTAATTATTCCTCTTTTGTTTTATTTAGACAAATTTAAAAATTAATTTGTCTTCTTATTAGTTATCGAATGTTTTCTCTTCTTCGCTCAAGCTTAATTATAAAGTCCTTCGAAAGGGACAAAACATTCGATAAATTAACTAGGTTTTAAATCATCCTATGAATAAGACCGGATTACTTCAATTAACCAAAAGTGAAGTGAGAATAAATTACGGAAGGATGAAAAATTACGAAACGTGTGAAACTACTTTCTACTTTAATTCATTTATAAAATAAATATGTTTGAATATTATGAAGTTTATTATACTACGTGTATACCGGATATACTATGTTACATGTTCTATTGCGATATTATGTTAGCTTTGATGACAGCGTAGGTATAATGTGTAGTGATAGTGTGAAAGGGGCACAATGACCGGCGTTTTGTGACGCTTCTTGTTATATAAGCCAATTCGGCTTCAATTAATCTTCTACTTATTCTCTTCCACTCATTGTTCCGAGTTTAGGCATTATAATTTATAAATATAAATTTATTCGGTGTAGTTGAGTTATGCATTAATTTAAATAATAGAAAGGTTCTAAAATATATGTATATCAGAATATTTTTTTCGGTTTAGTGATTTTAATTATGAAGTCAGCATTTTCGGCCCAAGGAAGGCCACAACAAAGGGCTTCATAAATAAATACAATCTTGGGAACGTATTTCAAATAGTTTTCATTCGTAGTATATCTGAGATAACGTAGACGCCCGATTTCTTAGTCTCAGAGTGATTTATTGAAATACATTCTAGTAATTGTTCGAAAACTCAGCTGTTATTTTAATTCAAAATAAATACAAAGCCTTCGATTTTAATTACTTAACAAGTGATTTTCTTGCCGTATAGTGCATTTTCACAACACTCAAGAGTGATTAACACTGTACATGCATTGAGTCCCTTGACACCACCTACCAGCATTTCACCAGCACACTTTGGATTTTATCGTTCACTATGTCACAATTAGCTGATATAGAACATACACAACTTAGACTCGAGGAAGGTTTCTACCGGAAGATGGCGGATCTTGAAGCCAAATTGCAGTCCGGCGGGCCAGGCAAGGACACTGTGGCAAGGGTGGCTGAAGAGTTCCGGTCTTTCAGGGAGCTTATGCTGGATATGTTGCGGCTGCTCAGGAAGCAAATTGATGAGTGTTCTAACTCAATTGATGCCATTGAGACCAGACATCGGCGGAAAGCACTCATCTTCCTGGATGTTGCAGAGACCAGCCAGGAAAACTCTGCATCTGTGGTCCTGGACGTTATCAATAACACCCTGGCACTAAAGGATATTTCTCCTTGTCACATATCCTCTTGTCATAGAATAGGGGCACCCGGCCAGGATCACCATAGGCCAATTCTAGTTTGGTTCTCACTAGCTGACCACCGCTTGGGTGTGTGGAGGGCCAAAAAGAAGCTTAAGGGGTCTTCTATTTCTGTCCGAGAATTTTTGACCAAGCCCCGGCAGCAGGTTTTCGTGAAGGCCCGGCAGCATTTTGGAATGCGAGCAGTTTGGACCCAGGACGGCACTGTGGTGGTGAAGACACCGGATGGAACACGTACGAAGGTCTTCTCCATCGCAGAACTCGTCTCCCTATCAGCCAAACATCCTGTAGCGAATTCTCCATCATCGGCGGTCGGACGCGGTAATGATCCAGCGGCCGCTTCGAGCTCTAACCTCAAGTCACGCAGGAAATGAGGTTTAGTACGACGATTACTATTTTCGTTATATTATAATTTTATACATTGAATTTTCCTGTTAACTTAGTACTTATAATCTCGCTGTTTCACTTTACATCGTAGTAATTTGTAAATAATATCATGTCAATTTAATATGTTATGTTTTTGTGCTACCGTACACTGTTTACGTATTTTTAAGTGTCAGTGGCAATTTTTTTTTTTTTTTTCATCTGTCATTATAACTGTATAAACGTTCAAAAACTATCTACAGATTGTCTATGATCTACGGTCGCTTGAATGCGTTGTCAAAAATTAAAAATAGATATATATATATTATTTTTTCTCTCTTTATCATTTTAGTAGATTTCACATGAAATCAATATTAGATTAATGTGTCTAAATACGCCATAATTTTTTTAATTTTTTTAATCTTATTTGCATCTACGAATTTCGTCACAGTCCAATGGATTTTAGATGATCTGTATTGTTTTCTGCCCTGATATTTAATTATTATTATTATTTTCTTATTTTGTTTTTTTCACCCACCATAAATTGATTGATGTTGTTTACTTCTTGTTAGTTTACCATTGTACTATTAGGATGTTTGTGTTTGTGTAATATTTGTTTTTCTTTGTTTTTTTTTCTTCCTTATTATTAGTGTGTTGGTTAGCTGGCGGGTGGTGCAGTTAGTACTGAAATTGCACCGGAACGCTTGTCTTTTTATTTTATTGTTAGATATTATTAAGTAATCTTTATTCATATTCAATATATATAAATATCTGATTTTATTATATATATATATTTATAAATTTATGTCATCAGATAATGACTCTTTTTATTCTGCCATTGAGGATGCTGCTTCAACCGATGAGGATAGTTACTCTTTAGCGGCTGACGGGTTTGGTGACCTGGTACGCCAAACATTTAGCCAATCACCTTTGCATAGTTTTAATGTCTGCCATGTTAATGCCCAAAGTATACCTAGCCATTATAGTGACCTGTCCGAAGCCTTCACGGAAGCCAACGTACATGCCGTCCTGATTTCGGAGAGCTGGCTCAAACCTCATCTTCCCTCCGTACTATACCCACTTCCTGGTTTCGTTCTAATTAGGAACGATCGAACTGACAGGAGGGGAGGCGGTGTCGCTATTTATTTGCGCAGTGATTTTAAATTCCGGATTATTGCCTCTTCTTCTGGTATGGGTTCTGCCCATGCGGAATATCTTTTTCTTGAGGTTTGGGTCAAGGGAGTGCAATCCTTACTTGGTGTTGTCTATTGCCCTCCTTCTCTTGACTACTTCTCCAGTCTGGAAACAGTTCTGGAATCCGTGGGATCAAACTACGCACACCACATCATCATGGGCGATTTTAATACCGATCTCCTGGCCCTTCACTCCTCCAGACGCCGTAAACTTCTTGACATCCTTGATTCCGTTAACCTTCACCTATTACCCTTACAAGCCACTCACCATAATGTCAACGATCATGACACTTGGCTTGACATTATCCTAACCTCTGCTCCCTCCTTTGTCTGTTCTCATGGTCAATTTCCTGCCCCTGGTTTCTCTCACCACGATCTTATATACATTTGTTACGCCCTCAAACCCCCTAAATCCTCCCCTAAGGTTTTGCGTTTGCGTTGTTTTGGACGAATGGACTGGGACAAGCTTAACGGGGATGCTGCTAATATTAATTGGGACGCATTAACAACTTCAAAATCCATAGATGAAAAAGTTGAGATCTTTAACACTAAGATTCTCTCTCTTTTTGATACGCACGCTCCCATTGAAAAAGTTAAGCTTAGGCGTCCGCCTGCACCGTGGTTGACACCGGAGGTTCGGATGGCGATGAGACGAAGAGACCGTGCTTATCGTTATTTTAAAAGGGATCGCACGGAAGATAACTGGTGCTCATACAAGGCTGCAAGGAATCGGTGTAATCAGATGGTACGTAATGCTAAACGCCGACATATCCTCAGTAATATATCCACATCTTCCCCCGCTAGTATCTGGAGATTCCTCAGAACTCTGGGTATAGGCAAGGTAAGCATGGACTCTCATGGTACGACCCTTGGATTGGATGACATTAACAGACATTTCTCCACTTCTACCTTTATCAATCACCAAACCAAGCGTTGTACCTTGGAAACTATAGTCGGCCTTCCGAGGCCTACTGCCAACTTCTTCCAATTTTCTCCGGTTTCACCTGGTGAGATCAAAAAGATAATCCTTGCGATTAAATCCAACGCAACTGGTTTCGACAATATCAGCCGTCGGATGATAATCGCAGTCCTCGACCATATTCTTACACCCATCTCCCATATTGTGAATTTTTCCCTAAGCAATGGCGTTTTTCCAGCTCTATGGAGAAAAGCCATTGTTATTCCCCTACCCAAAATCCCTAATCCCTCTCTAGTCAATCACTTCAGGCCTATTTCCATTCTCCCTTTTCTTTCCAAGGTGCTGGAGGCCTGCGCACACAAGCAACTTTACAAGCACATTCACGTGAACAACTTGTTGTGCCCATTTCAATCCGGGTTCAGGCCAGGTCACAGCACCGTCTCCGCGCTCCTCAAAGTGACTGGCGATATAAGGTCAGGCATGGAAAACGGCGAAGTCACTATATTGGCTTTGGTCGATTTTTCAAATGCCTTCAATACCGTCAGTCACGACATCCTTTTAGCTATCCTCTCCCATCTTTCGATCTCTCCCGTGGGACTGGATTGGTTCTCTTCCTATCTTCAGGGACGCCAGCAGTCGGTGCGTATAAACGACTCTGCATCTAACTGGTGCAATATCGAGTCTGGTGTCCCTCAAGGCGGTATACTTTCCCCATTATTATTTTCTATCTTCATAAATCTAATAACTCTTAACCTTCAATGTGCGTATCATCTGTATGCTGATGATTTGCAGTTATATTCTCGGGCTGGCGTCGACTGTGTGTCCACTGCTGTGCATAGGGTTAATAGGGATTTAGAACATATTAAACTTTGGTCAGACAGTTTTGGCCTCTCTGTTAACCCTATGAAATGCCAAGCCATAGTCATCGGCAGTCCGAGGATGATTAGCAGACTGAATTTTTTAAATATCCCACCTGTTATTTTTGATGGCTCCGTCATACCCTGGAGTTCAAATGTTAAGGACCTCGGGCTGCAAATCGACGCCACCCTGAGCTGGCGACCTCAGGTGACCTCCGTTAGTCAGAGAGTTATCGGCACTCTTCGTTCTCTGTATCGCCTGAAGAATTTCCTCCCGTTCAAAACCAAGACTATGCTAGTGCAAACCTTAATCCTCCCGGTTATCGACTATGGTGATGTGTGCTATTTTGATCTGAATGCAGATTTACTCAATAAACTTGACCGTCTTCTAAATAACTGCATTCGATTCGTTTTTAATCTTCGCAAGTTTGACCACATCTCTTCTTACCGTTCGCAGCTAAAATGGCTTCCCATCCGCCAGCGCCGCTCGTTGCGTGCTCTCACGACCCTCTTTTCTATTCTTAAGTCTCCGACCCCTCCTTCTTATCTGTCTTCTGACTTCATTTACCTTAGGGATACTCATCCTAGAAATCTGCGCTCGTCTAGCAATCTCCTTCTAAAGTGTCCTCCTCATAGCTCTGACTTTCTTCACTCTTCTTTTGCTATCCAATCCATTCTTCTCTGGAACGCACTCCCACTCGAAGTCAGGTCGTGCACAACACGGGTGGCTTTCAAAACGAAGGTTCGGCAATTACTCCTCGCCGAAGTAGCAGACTCTCCTCCTTGATGTTGATATTTATTTATGTATGTAGTTGTTTATGTATATATTTTAAAGTATTTATTTACGTACATATTTATTTATGTAGTATTTGTAAGTACTCATATATATAATATTAGCTCTTTCCTATTTATTTTCTATTTATATTGTCCTTTTTATTTTGTGTTGTATATATACATATATATATTATTATGTTTTGCTGCATTTATTATTAACACCTGCTTCCGTCTCTCTGCACCACCTCAAGGTTGACTGGGAGAAAATGCCCTTAGGCATTAAGTCCGCCTGTACTTTTGAAATGTACAAAGTGTTAAAATAAATAAATAAATAATTGATCTACTGTAGCCAATGTCTTTTGGTTAACATCATCAACGTATATTTTTATTGCGCACTAAAATATGATACACCTTCAGTGTCAGATTAAACCTACTTTCCATAACGTGATACTTTAGCACAAAATAAAAAAACATTGAGAAAAGCACCATGTGAAATCGTATTATTTTACCATGTGACCAACTTTACGTGGAATTTGGGTGAACACAAAAAAAAAACTTTATTGCAAAGTAATAAGGAGTAAAGGTTGATAATTATATGAGGTTGATGTCGTTAAGTGAAGTTGACCGTCGTTTATGCATTTTAATTTGGATGTTTTTTATTCTGCGTACATTATGCTAACGTGTCCATATTTTGCACAATTGTGAGATCTAAGTTACCAGGTCAGGCCAAAAACGCCATCAACCCAACATTTAATTTGGATGATTTATAAGTAAGTGTTAGTGGGCTACTAAAGCTCATTCTGTATTTTATTGTTAGTGTCGTAACCTCAAAGTGAAATAAATTCTCGTTGGTGGCTCTGTGTATTCCTTTTAACAGTGGCTTCTACGAGTACTTTTATGGCCGGCAATAATTGGCACGAGATTTTAGTGTCCTCATTCACACGTGAATAATCCTTTAGCCTCCTTTGAATAAAAAAGATTTCTCTTTTCGAACCTTCACGATCTTCCCGTTGTGGATTGTTTATGTTATTGTTAAATGTGCAGCCTCATTTGTGTGCTCGCGCACGAATACTTTAAATAAAAGTAATGGCAGGCCGTCTAGCTAACACGCTGGCTCGGCTGCGTCTGTACTTTTAATGTAACCCACCCAGGAGTGGTTCGCATGCACTCGCATGTAGTCACGTTTCGTTGGTTTTATGTAATGCATGTCGTGGAAATGTTCTGGCTCTGGACAAAGCGTGCACTCTCGACCTTGCACGGTGACACGAAGATCTGTTGATTACGATAGTCGTTATTGAATGCTAAAACTAGTTACTGCTTATAACAGGAAAATCCGCCAGTGTTTTACTCTCCAACTTTCACGCGATAAAGTAAACAAACATCCTTGATACTGTATCATACAACTACCACTGTTGTCATTTCATTCATTGTTATTCTATTTTTAGGCAATAGTTCTACATTCTACGATATTTTGCGACTGCTTTAAATTCTGCCGTTACGTCCAATTGAACACGATGTAAATCAGGTTTGAGGAACAATGTGAATACGCCATATACTTCAAAAGGGCTATTGTTCTACTATAAGTAATGTACATCCGCATTGTTCATTCACACTGTTCACTTGCCAGAATTTTTATTACTGTACTTTAGCAGAACAAAACTCTGCGGCGGCAAGCAAGGAGTCCATAAATTGCAATTTGTTTTTTAGATCACGTTCGGTGCACGGCCACGAACACTTTCTATTTTTATTTAATGTCCATAAAGGCATAAACATGATGCTGCGGGAATATTGAATCGAAAGTTTACTTACTGCTTGATGTGTGGTTATGAATTGAAAGTTCCGAGGAGTGGGCCGTTTATATTCCTGTGTAAAATATTACCATGAAAAATGTGGCTGTAAATCAAAATATTATAAGAAAAAAAGAAGAATTTGTTCTATACAATATCTCTGAAGGTATATTGTGGCACAGTAGAGTTTAATATTTATTTGTGATTGTTCTCGTATATTTGAATGCATGCACCATTTCTTCTGTTGGTATTTATTGAAAACATGAAAGTGTTTGGCACGAGATCTATATCGCACTCGTAATTTAACAAAAACGTTTATAACTAAATTATTGCAGACATCGATAGTATCTCTACCGAACGTTATTCGATATGGACTTGCTTTTAAGATGTGCAGATAACTTATAGCGAATTTCAAATATAATTGTTTATATTATAAATAAATTGAGATAATGTCAATCTACAATAAAGAATAAAGATACGTGTACCTATATATTGAACATATAAAAAAAAATTGCGATATTATTGTGTGGGTAATTGACTGCCTCGGTGGCGTAGTTGTATTACGGTACAGTTACAAAGCTGAGGTCACGGGTTCGAGTCCCGGGTCGGGCAAAGTGATATTGGATTTTTCTATTCATTATCAGTCCGGAGTCAGGAATTTGTGCCCGATATGGCGATAGGCTCCGCCACCTATGACATCATGGGACGGAACATACCAAGGCGAAATGTGGGTGTCCTGGTGGCGCCTCTGCCTACCCCTTCGGGGATAAAGGCGTGAGTTTATGTATGTATGTATGTATGTATGTTTAATCTGTGGCTGGCTGGTGGCTCTAATCATGAATAAAGTAAATTCCAAAGAGAATATAAAACAGTACGGTAAATTCATTGAATATTATACAATTTCAAATACAAATAAATATAGAAGAATAAATCCGAAAAACATTAGGTTCAAGCCTCCTCTAAAAGTATTTAAAAATACCTGTGACCTGTTTATCGAATCTTTAAGGTAATTGTGTACAGATATTAATATTTTATATCAAAAGTGCGCGAAGAAACATCTGAATTGCGAGTAATTTTAGAGTGGGTAAATTCTTTATCAATTAATCGAGTGTTCGAAGTCAGGTGGAAATGAAAGTGGGTACGAAGAGAAAGGATTAGTTCCACTTAACATTTACATGTTTATTCACACAGGCGACTCAGGGAAAAGGGAAGGTGGGAAACGACGTTAATGTGCCTACGTAATTTAGACAGATCAATCACTTGACTGATTCATCGACTCGCACATCTCTATTTACATAATTATGTAACAGTATTATCATGTGACTTTGCATTTTACATAATTCCTAAGCATAATTGACTGTGGTTTTCTGACCTTTTACTTTGTGGTTTGAAACTTTCACAAAATTAGAACTGGTGTTTGAAATCTATTGACACTTCGGAGGTTTTTTTTTTGTTTATTTTAATGGTATTTTATTAACGTTCCTTTCCAAAAATATTTACGATTTTTCCTGTTGCTTACTATACAATAGTTTTACGGGTATGAACTCCTGTTTATAAAAGTAAAAAGTAGAATATATTATTTATGTAGTCTTATGTTAATCGTGTGTTGAAGTATTGTCCCTACTAACATAGTCAATACTGGCTCAAAGTCCCCAAATCAATAAAGAGAGAAAAAAAAAGTATTGTCCCTAATAAGTTTTGTTGCTCATTAGGGGAATTCGTTTAGATAAAAAAAAAACGAAAATAAATTCTTTACTTTGTGTTCAAATGTCTAGAATTGAAAACGAGTGAATTGCTCTTTTTAAATTATTCGTACTCATTTGTTTTAACGGTGCCTATGACACCACGTCCAATTAAACTAGCTAGATTCTTACATATATTATACTAATTAAACATTGAAAGCTTATAATTAATTAAAGACGGTATTTTATAGCGCCGGATGTACATAAGTAGTTTAAAATATTTCTAATTCTATTTGTCTCTTTTTTGCAATTATTTGGTACCATTTGCCATTTATTTATTTTATGATCTCATCTCGTGTTACATTTATATTCTTAAATAATTATTCTCCTCGACAAATCTGACAGTTGTTAATAAATTAACAGACCGTATTGAACTTAATTTAGAATGTTTAACGTTGTTAAATATTTGTTGAGAATTTGAATATTTTGCACCGCTACGGTGGCTGTATAAACAGCGTTTTCATTTTATGAAACTTTTTTTATTCTCGTTTAAAAAAAGTTTTCGGCGGGAAATTTTGACATTACTCATTTATAGTAATTGTTTCATTACTAATCTATGATTTAAGTAATCTGTGCTAATAAGTTTAAATCTGAATGATTAAATTTGTGTGAGCTTCTAGAAAATAATATTATCGTAAAAATAATATGAATTGATATTTTCATTTGTTATAATAATTGCTTTTATGGTTGTTGCAGGACAAGCGAGTTTGTAGCTCTGGTGGCAGTATCATGTACACTTTTCTTGTTCCTGCACACGCGTGACTTGAGCACCAAACTGCGTCGCATCGAAGGGAAACTCAACGATGACGTCACTGCATTCAACCACCTCACAGACAGTGAGTAAAAATAACTATTAACACTTTTAGATCTCACTGTACTTTTAGTCAGATACATAACAGTTAGTTTGTAGTGCCAGTATAAAAATAAAGTTTATTTTATTATTAAGTTATAATATTTATATAATAATACGTCTATATTATCGCCATGAATAATCAATACAAAAACATTTGTAGTGATTATTAGGATTAATTACGTTTGTCTGTGTGATAAATTGTCCTCTACCGTTTCGTTGGATTTAATCAGTCAGTAGCCTGATAACAGTATTTAATTCTTCTTTAATTATTATATAAACATCCTTATCTATATCTAGATTGACATCCGCGATAATACGGGACGTTAACACATTAATATAAATCAAGCTTTTTAATATAGCTCGTATAGGTATCTATATGATTATAGAAATAATATTTTAAAGATTTTATATTTTTTTGCATGATATAACATACGTAATAAAATAAAGTCTTGTGTTGTGAGTATCAAATACTAAGAGAGGTTAAGCGGTCTTACAACACCTTTAACTGAAACGGATATATTTTATAAGCTACAAATATCGGTCGCTGTATAAAATAAGAAATCGTCCAGGATGGGGGGGGGGGGGGGGGGGGGACGAAAAAACGTAAAAAACGAGAAGGGCCAGAGAATGATGTGGTAGATGATGCCTCTGAAACATCGTCATTCAAATCCGTTATCGAAAATACATATAATACACATAATATGTTTGCAGTCATCATAAAATCAAGAATGTAAGTGTAAGTTCATCTCAGTTATTCATATGCGTTTAGAATGTGTCTATAAAATTAAGGTTTTACATTATATAATACCGAAAAGTTCTTTAAAACTAGAATCTGATTGTAGAATTAGTTTGTTTGTCTTAGAAAGTTTTATTAACTATTTTCTTAGTCAGTCTAAGCGCCGAGGCGCCTAATGGGACGGCGCTCTGTGATGGGAGTCTTTAATGATTATACGAAGAGCTTTGTGAGCTTAGTTAATTCTTTTTAAACGATAGTCAGTGTAGTTAGAGCAATTTTATTCTTTAAGATGGAAAATTAAATTTATACAGTATTTATTATTTTTTTTATTTTTACCTCAGCCGTGATGTGCAATTACAATTTAATACAATATATTAAGCTATAATATACCACAACCAGTTCAATGCACTATGAACCAGTGTAGGATTTAACAATATGTTTGTCAAAGAGTTACCGCCTATGAGTGATTCAGTCGTCATTGCCAGCGCTTTTTAGCTGGATATCATTCTCACTGCTTTATTATTCTTGACGCTGTCACATCGATCTCCAATAGATAAGCCTTTGAATGTGGCTTAATCATCTCTAAGGAGATTATTGACGCGCACACAATCTGCACTGATTGTACGCTATACTAACGTCCAACCGCTATCTTGTGCGTGGGCTTTGGAATTTATTTCACAATAAGATATTCCAATTTCCAATACGTCGAACATAACATTTGCTAAAATATATTTCTATATTTACGAACAAGGAAATTGAATCAGCACGGTCTCTTCGCAAACTTAAATAAATATTTTAATAATGCGACAATATATTCCAAGAAAAAGTAATTTTCTTCCACGTCACTGGAAACATTATTTGTTTGTAAAGAAA
The DNA here is from genome assembly GCA_949752805.1 of Deilephila elpenor. NCBI lineage: Eukaryota > Metazoa > Arthropoda > Insecta > Lepidoptera > Sphingidae > Deilephila > Deilephila elpenor. The sequence goes on along the minus strand of OX457107.1, from coordinate 5,517,684 downwards.
TTCCCGTAATATATTTTCGTTAGATTCGAAGCGAGACTCCGTTAATGGTGCCATTTTCGCAAACATAATGTTCTACGCTCAGCGACATAAATAATGAGAATAACTCCATTTATGTTCAGCACAAAAATAATTTCGTGTCCTTGTTTTATACGAGACACAAGAAACAAAACGAAATTATTTCCAGCGAGGTCGGTGACATGAGTTATATTCTTTCAACAAGCCACAGTTCACCGCAACATGATGATAAGATGAGATCTATTAGATAGAACACAGATTGTATTAATATTCTATAACATACAAAAACAAACACAGCTCATCTACAGCGTTGTTGGCGGCGCGTTAAATTAAAACAACGGGGAGAAGTGACTGTACGGTTTGACTTCATCGATTTAATTTCTAAAAAAGGAATAATTACATCTTTTTCACTTCACAAAACGGAGCGAAAGTTTCGTATCGCTAACAAATTATTTACTGATGGTTGTGATTCTGGTTGCCCTCGTCGATTTTATCAAAAACGGGTCCAAATAGCGCACGTTTCACAAATTTAATAATCAAATCACGTAAATGTTAACGCGTTGGTTTGTGTGAGAATATTTTCGACTACTTATACAATTAACAATATTTGTGCAATTCCCACGGATGCCATTTTATAGTTGTTTTTTTACTTTCTTATTTAAATTATTCACAGCAGTAGTATTTGCTAAGTATTATTTATTTATTTCTGTTGTTAAAAACTATTGGCAGAAACAATCACATCAAATATTATTAGATCGTAGATGCGCTGTTATCCTGTGTGAATGGATTAGCCATACGCCCTACAATTAGAAAGGACATGGCTAGGATTGCCCTTTACGCGAGACTAAAATTTATTACATTAAATTATTTGTTGAAAAAGTGGAGATCGTCATTTTGGCGCAGCAATCAATTCGTCGATACATTTATTTCACAAAGTTGACACTTGGCTTGGGTGATGATATATACCGTCATAACTGCACCAAATGCTTCACACAGTTTTGTAACATCATAATGAGAATAAGTTGAATGAAAACTCATTCTGTTAACTGTTCACGCCGCGACCATAATTCATTTTGTCGAGTTGTGACAAGTGAAGATCTGCTTCTTTAAACGTTTTTTTTACCGTTTCAAGTATGGCATGCGGTGGTTGACATTACTATACTGTTATGACTTATGGAATTAAATATCGCTTTAATATTTCAGTTTGTAGGTGGTCCGAAAGTTGTTGATTACGACACGGCAACATTTACAAAAAATGCTGAGTAATTAGCAACATTTGAAAATACCTTTTCCTGTACAGTTTTTGAAAGAAATTAATGATGGAAGTATTCTACTTGGTTGCTGACAGTTGGCACTACTTTTGTACATGCATTAAGGTGCGACCGTACGGAGTTATAAAGGTATATTGTCGTTTACATGTGTATGTTTAGTTAATCTCACCATGTAAGTCAAATTTTGTTTACATGTCTCAGATGATCAGCAACATCTCAAGCATCGTAGACGGTGAACGGTGACGAACGGTGATTTGACGAGAATTTTATAAACACGGACATCTTCTTAGTAGCGTGACGTTGTCTCTTTATCCACTCTGGTAGCCCAATTATATGTCGCGTGATCACCTGTCGAGACGATCATATCTCGGGAGAAGTCCAAACTTTCACTTAAGCCATCAACATTGTGCCATAGTGTCTCCGTTCCGATCGATACCGTTCACTGGCTCGCAGTCCTCTTTTATCGATCCCTAATATAGCGGCTTTTAAATAATCGATTAGTTGTATCTTATTATAACCGTTCCGTTCCGTGTCGATGGATTATTTGATTAGCAACGCAATAAACGTTTATTTTTATCAAACTTTCTTTCCGTGAACCTGGCTTTAGAGATTCGCGGCCGAACCACAAAATAAAATGTCACGCTCCAAATGGCAATGCAACAAACGCATTCATTAGATTATATCTTCGCAAATAAAATTTTATTAGACCAATCGAAAGTAGCTTTAATCGTGAAGATGCACTGTTGCTATATTTTTATTTATATTGTATGTATAGAAATTTGTTGCAGAGTTATTGCGTATTGATGATATTTACCTACAACTCGTTTAAACCATATTTATTTTTACAAAGTAAATAGTATATAAATCTTTTTATATCTGAGGAAATATTATTATTGGAATATTATTAATGTACCAATAATCTAGTATTAATTTGATAACGTTGAAACGTGCCGTTGGTGCATCTAATAAAGTTTGGCGGTATATGAGCGGAGTGGGTAACCGCAGCGGCGTGTTGCGGTGACGGACACCAACAGAGGGCCGACCACCACTTCCTTATTGAATGCTCCAGATTGCCGCCATTAGATATATTAGAAATGCAAGCGCGCGAGATGCTTAAGTCCATGCCTTCTACCGACTACGAGTCGGATTACATTCTTGAGACGCCTTGTTTACGAAATCTTAAATGGCATGAGGAAGATTAGATGAACGGCTACCGTTCAATGTTACGGTGCCTGAGTAATGAGTAGGCGGCTCAATTTTCTAACCGCATTGATTGGCATCTCTGCTCTTATCGTCAAACAGTGGGTTAAACTAAAGCTGGCACTATTATAAGTAAATGCAATAAAAAATTAAATAATTTCTCTGTGATGTGTTTATAAAATTATATAATGTAGGCCATACAAATGTACGTAAACGCATAAATGTCCGTGGTTACCTAAATTTAATTTTAATATTAAAAACCGTGGATAATTGTGTTACATATTATCTGCATGCTTTCAAGACCCTCCATTTATTCAACGGTACTCAGCTTTATACCTCAATATCAATTTACTTTTTTAAACGAATATAGCAAAGCAAACATCGTTAAGTGGCTGGCTTGTTCAGGACAATAAAATTGAATCATGTCGCAATATTTCATTTTGAAACCAAAGACAAAGACAATCCGCTTTGTGTTTGTATATCTATAAATTATTATTAAATTAAAATTACGAGACTTAAGGTATTCCTACTATGCTGTGCTCTGAATTATACTTATACTTATTTGCTTATATTAGGATCTAGAACATAGAAGCTTTTTATAAATGGCTTGTTAAGTTAACTTGAATGACAAATGATGAAACCGTACAAGTAACACTATATTATATGTATGCACATATATCTATAAGCTTCAATTCCTTTTTTTCACACAATCATTTTTAGCCGTCATCAAACATTGTCGGTCGAAGTAGAGTAAAATCTTTGATGGGTAATGCGATAGGGACGTTACCACAAGCTGTATGAAACATCATTTGTCATGTGCCGGGCGACAAGTTCCTTATTGCTTTGTGATAAATTGAACGTTTTTGCAAACCATCTACCCTATAGGCAATTGGTTGACACGTCTCATTATGTTAAGTAACTAAAAATATCTCACACTACACACCGTGAATTGTTCCAGTACGGTTCCGCGAACCGCGCCGCGTATAATAAGAATACTTTACATTACGTTAGCTTTTTAAATTTTATAACGTTGTCCATTTTTGCTTACGTTATTTTGTTGATACTAAGAACCGCACGGCATTCCATATTCGGCGTTTCTTGAAAAACTTTCGGCTATTTATATGGTACGTGACACTTGTAAAATGACAGTGGCGCGGAAACAAGGCGCTATACTAGGCTAGTTAAGTTAGAACGTGTTTCCGGCTTATCTTAGGCACGACATTCGTTAGACGTGCGAAAAATAAATTCACACTGTGCAAGTAGAATATACTTTGCATTAAAGTGGGCGTTTTTGTTTTACCGTCATATTCACATGAACGTACGCTTCTGTGATAGTTATTCTATTCATAGTGTATTGGTTTCATGACAGAGACAAACGGCTCGGGGCGAAGAATTTAAATGCGATGTCCATGTTCCTTTAAACGGAATGTCTCGGGATGTTAAGCATAATTTTATTGACTATATGGAAGCTGTATAATATTTAAGAGAGAGAGAATTCACAGTGTTTTTAACATATTGTTTCATCCCTAATTTAAACGGTACATTTTGTTTTTCTTTAAGAACAGTAAATGCCTAAAGAGTATGTTCTTATAATAGAATATATTACAACACTGTTTCTTTATTAAACATTTCACACAATTTCTTTGTTAACCTTGTTAAGTTAGCTTATATGAATAGTTTTTCGTAATGAGAAGATTTATTTGCTCAACGTGTTTTTAATTTCTATGTAGAGTTTACAAATATAGATTTTCTTTGTGTCACATATGTTAATACTGTGTGATTTAATATATTTGGAAGATGATAAAAGCCTTCACGGCTCCAACTTGGAAACTATAAAATGACAGTAAAAACGAATTCATCTCTGTCTTATTGAAAATACTATTGCCGTCGGTCAGTAAGCTCAGTTACAGTCTCAAAGTAATTTTACCCTGACCGTACTTGAGGAAAAATCAAGGATTAATGAATTTCTGTTATTGCCATAATCTTTTTTACACAAAAACTATTGTTGCAATTATGTAAATGACTTGAGAATAAATGTAATCTTGCAATATTGAGATAGCCTTAGAGCGAACAATGGGGCGGATAATATCCATTTGAGAAGCTAAGGTTTGTACCCGACTATGGTTAAGTCAATTCTTAAATAATATATAAATTAAAATTGCCATGTCATATTGAGTTATTGTAGTGTTGCGTGGTTAGCCTCATAAAGTCAATTGCGATCGCATTGACGAATGAAATATAATGTGCCGTAATGCTGGTATTCCAATGCGTGGATTTGATAACCAAATACGCCTTAAATATAACTCTCTAATTATATACCTGGCTCGTGTTTCACATAGCAAGGGTGTAATTTTCCGAGTTAATGCGCAAGATTCCGATTAAAATCAATAGACTTTTTACAAACATTGTCGGTAATCGTATCCATACTTTGTTAGCATTAGGAAGTATGGTCATCGTTAGTCTTTGAGAAAAATAATTTGTATCCCTCTCTGGTAATATGATAAACCATACATTAAAATAAATGCTCATAACAAAAAAGAACGGTATGCAGCATCGGAAATTACACGTTCCATAGCGATTCTATAACGGATAATAGATCACAATGCGCATATTTTTCTACGTAGAAACTGGTAGAAAGTAGGATGGTAAAAAACATTGAAATCTTCCTATACACGGAATGATTTTCTCCTGGCTGATATGTTTATATTAATTGTCTATTATTTTGTCATGATGGCTTATTTATGAGGATTCCGTCGCTTTCGCGTTGATTTCCAGAGACAAGAATAATTGCTTATACGGTTCTTGCCTCCCATCTATAAGAAGTTCAACGTTCCTTAAAAGTAAGACTAGTTTTTGTGTGCGACTTTCGAGTAGGCTACTATTTATTCTCTATTTATTCGCACATCCACCTCTGTATATATCAATTTATTCACTTCGTCAAATATTTAAAAAAAATCTACACTAAAAATATTATGTTCAGTATAATTTAAATCGGAATGTTCACGTTATGCAACAGAGTGTAGGAGGAGACAGTTAAAAAGTGACCCAGTCACAGTGGAAGTGCATAGAGAGTGTCAAATTAAGACGTGTTATAAACCCGGTTGTTACGTTTGATCCCCGCTTGTCTAGTTAATTTTATGGCTGTCAATAATTCATTGATGGTGAAAGTTGACTATGACACAATCGCATCTCAAAACGGTTTTATGCTTAGCACATATTACGGTTACGTGGTATATTGTAACTCACTTTTAAGGCAGGTTATGAAATAATATTATATCGTGTTGGTAATGGAACAAGTATGTTACTTGAGTTGCTCTATATGCAAACCGTATCACTAATTCCCGCAGTATAATTCCGTTTTCATCAACCCGGTAAAAATAGCTGACAGCAATAAATCTTGTAGAACAACAACGAGGATGTGTAACTATTTTTCAATTTTATTTCTTAAATAAAATGCTGATACATTATTATACTGACATAATAGTTATAAATATTTAACGACTAATTAGTAACACGGAAAATAATCCTGTGGGCGATAAAGAACACTGAATGAATACCAAATACTGGAACTACGACTACCCATTCATTCATAGCTGACATTCAATATAAATTCATGTGCTCTCTTTTACTGTTGAATTTACATAACAATGATTACTAGCTAAAGAATGCTAAAGAAATTATTTCTAGGAAAATAATTGTGTGTAAACATAGTAAAAATCAACTAGTTGCAAAACAAACCGGAAAGATTGTTAACATAACTGGGTATTTGCGTACAATAACGCATAGTATCCACATAACATAATGTAATACCTCAATATAATATGCAAATATGTTTCTATACAAACATCGAATGGCTTCGTCGCACGCGTGTGGTACTGAGAAGTCAAGGACCAGTGTAAGTTATAACTGTGTGATTGTAAGATGTTATGTTTCATTCATGCGACAGCAAACATTGCCGATTTGTTGTTATGAGATTATGAAACTGTTCATTCAACTGTGAACAATCAATGAAACATTTTATGCTTAACTTTTTACAAACCGCATTTGTTTCGGAGTATTTCATTCCCATGGGATTTTAATGATCAAATAAGGGTTCGTATACAAGTCGGAATGTCTTCAAAATAAAAATTGAATGCTAAACGCTGGTTACTGCCTAGTCTGCCTTCCGGCTTCACGGAACGTATTATCGCAAAGGGTTTCGAGAAACCATAAATTCTAGTACTGTTCAACATAGGTTATCGACCGCTAGCTCTGACATTCAGAGTAAGTTCATGGCCCAGAGAAACGACCAAAGATGGAAGGTCCCTCGTGACTCCTTTATCGTGTCGCCAGGCATTAGATCTTGTTTACCCGTTTAATAGCAGTGTCACTGAGGTGTAGCCAGGTATAGTGGCACACTTCTCGTGGGGTTACTCAATTGTTTGAGAAATCTCGAATCACGAATGGGCCGCGTAACGGAAAGCTAAGGAGAAAATCGTGTTTATAACATAAGGAGTATTGAATCGAGAACCATATTTTTACATGGTTAAATTTTTATTCAACGAGTAATACTCACGGTGGTTATTTAAAAAAGAATTTCGGTTGGCTTGTAGCGATCATGTTGTAGTTAATGTCTGATAACATTGTCTCTACGAATGTTTATATTTAATTAACGTCCTTATCCATTTATTCATAAATATATGTCTGTGTGCTTTAATCATGTGGAGAAAGCTGTGTTTTCATGAGGGTCTTAACACAGGTCTTAATTATAATACGAAGAAAGTTTGCGAATCTTCAATAAATAAATAAATAATAAATACACCCAACAGTCACATACATAGTCCTGACCCCACACTAAGATTGAGTCTTGTATCGTGGGTATTAGGAACTACGAGAGACTTTTCGGTCTCACAAACACACAATGCGTGTAATGTTTATTTTATTACCATTAAAGTATTTTAATTTACAAATGCAATATTAAATCGAATTTGACAATATTCAATTTAAGAGTACCTACCCTGTAATGAAGAAAACTTGTCTCAAGAAGAGTATAATAAGTGCCTAATTATAAGTACCCATATGGCTTCATACTAAATAAATTATATTTTACCTATAAATATTTACGTTCTAGTTGATAATAGTTAACATCTGCCATCATTGATAGCGTATCGTAAATTAAATTTCCTTTTATGACGCTTTTCTTCTTTACGACTTTAATTAAATTGACCGATATCCGGCTCTACGCAAGCGAAGTATAACTCATTTTATTCTATCCGAGTAGCCGTAGTAGCGTAATAAGCTATCAACTGCACTCTCGGGCAAGGTCATGGGTTCAAATTCAAGTGATGTGAGCCAATAAATTACACGATCTCGACTACTCACTTTATCATACTTAGATATGTACGTTTAATTTATCGGGCTCCTAGTGCAAAAAAAGGTTAGTATAGCCCTCCAACTATCTAGAGGGCCTTACATTCCAGGTGTGCGCCGTACTGGGGAACTGTCAATAGCCCGGTGAATGTTTTGTTTCCACAAGCAGACATATAAATCAACGCAGTAGAAAAGAGACAGAGAGCATCTCTTTATGTTATAAATACCGCTATGACCATCCTTCGTGTTCGTGTGGTGTCAGTGCGATGTCATTGCAAACACATTGTAAACAAACATGACGTTTGACACATCGTCGTAAATGAATTAATATATTTTCGCATGTTTTAAGTATTTAAAGGTATAATAATATCAAGTGAAGTGTATAATGTCAATATGTATTTATATAAGCAACGATATTAGGTATTAAATGATTATAAAAGCATCAGCCTGCAAAATAATAGAGAACTTCCTTTTCATTCGAATTTACGAGTATTTTGATTCATTGTACTTAGAGAAAGAATTCAATTGGTATTTTTGTTTGTATCGGCCCAATTCCAACCCGTGGTATTCGTGATAAATGCAATATATAAAAATCCTACAATAAATATCAAATATTTACGTATTATTAATGTTGCCAACAGTAAACAGGTAATTTTCCATAAATATGATTTAAATAGTTTTTTGTATAAACAATACAATAAAAAAGACATGACTATTATATTATATATTTTTACAGCTTCTAAAATAAGGAGACACTGCACGAAATGAATAATTATTTATTTATTTATTTATTTATGCTTTTTATACAATGTATAACGGCGGACTTAATGCCTGAGGCATTCTCTCCCAGTCAACCATAGGGTCGTGCAGAGAAATTGAAGTAGGCGCATAAACTAAATGAAAATAGAAAAAATAAAATTAATAGTAAAAAGCTATAAATATTCATATAATATATATTATGCATAGGTTGAATAATATATATCTATATTCACATACACATTTACATAAACATAACTAAAAACACTATAAATATTAAATATATAAATATATGTATATATATATATATCTTCTATATACATAAATATATTATCATATATAATATGTACATACATAAACTACATAAATACTGAAATTATTCTGCCAATTTATTCAAGAACAGCTGTCGAACTTTCGCTTTAAATGTCAAACGAGTACCAGACGACCTGATTTCGAGGGGGAGTGCGTTCCACAGAAGTATTGATTGTATAAAGAAGGAAGAATGAGTGAAGTTAGAGGTGTGTGAAGGACACTGCAGAAGGAGATTATTGCCTGAGCGAAGATTCCTATTATGGTTACTCCCTAAGTAATGAAATTGGGAAATCAAATAAGAAGGTGGAGTAGGGGACATAAGAATAGAGAAAAGTGTTGTAAGGGCGTGTAAAGAACGACGTTGACGTATGGGTAACCATTTTAACTGTGAGCGGAACGAAGAAATATGATCATATTTTCGAAGATTAAAAATGAATCGAATGCAGTTATTAAGAAGCCGGTCAAGTTTATTGAGGTGTTCTGCATTCAGATCAAAATAGCACACATCACCATAGTCGATTATAGGAAATATTAAGGCTTGCACAAGCATTGTCTTGGTTTTCACTGGGAGGAAGTTCTTAAGGCGATAAAGAACTCTTAGAGACCCTGTAACCTTCTGGCAAACTGCAGTTACTTGGACACGCCAGCTCAGAGAGGAATCGATTAGTATGCCTAGGTCTTTTACCACAGGACTCCAAGCAATAATTGAGCCATTATAAGTAAGAGGTGGTAAAAGTGTGGTGTCCAACCTACTTACCATCCTTGGACTACCCACGACAATTGCCTGGCATTTACTTGGGTTGACGGTCAAACCAAAACAGTCAGCCCACTTTTTTATACGGTCTAGGTCTCCGTTCACATTGTCAATCGCTACGGCCACCGAGTCGATTCCCGCCTGCGAGTAAATCTGCAAGTCATCGGCATACAAATGATACGCACATTGAAGATTTTGGGTTATAAGATTAATAAAGATAGATAATAACAACGGAGAAAGTATACCGCCTTGAGGAACGCCAGAGTGAAGGTCACGCCAATTTGACGAGGAGTCATCAAGACGAACCGATTGCTGACGCCCCTGAAGATAGGATGAGAACCATTGCAGTGCCTCGGACGAGATCATTAAGCAGGAGAGGATAGATAAAAGGATGTCGTGACTGACGGTATTAAAGGCATTAGAGAAGTCCACCAAGGCCAACACAGTAACCTTGGAGTTCTCCATGCCCTGCCTTATATCGCCAGTCACTTTGAGGAGCGCAGAGGTAGTGCTGTGTCCAGGTCTGAATCCAGACTGTAGTGGATTTAATAAGTTGTTTAGATGCACAAACCTGGACAGCTGCTTGTGTACACAAGCCTCAAGCACCTTGGACAAGAAGGGTAATATGGATATAGGACGGAAGTGGTTGGCAGTAGACGGCTTAGGAATTTTGGGAAGAGGTATGACATAGGCTTTTCGCCACGAAGACGGATATACACCAGTGTCGAGGGAAGCATTAATGATATGGGTAATAGTTGGGATAAGTAGGTCGAGTAACGGGATAATCATGCGGCGACTGATATTATCGCAGCCCATGGCATTGGATTTAATAGAAAGGATAATCTTTTTGATCTCGTCAGGAGCAACTGTAGAGAAAGAAAAGGGATCAATATTAGGACGAGGAAGGGAATTAAGGAAAGCAAGGGTGCGGTGCTGAGTTTGGTGATTGAGTGGAGTAACATTGGTGAAATGGAAATTAATATCATCCAAACTGATCGCACACGGGAAATCACAATGTTTTCCCTTACCAATACCTAGCGTCCCGAGGAATTTCCAGATATTGGAAGGGGTGGAAGTGGAAATATTATCCAGAATATGGCGGCGTTTAGCATTACGTATCATCTGATTGCAACGATTTCTTGCAGATTTATATAAGCACCAATTAGCATCTGAACGTTCTTTCTTGAATTTATGAAAGGCACGGTCTCTACGCCTCATCGCCCTCCGAACATCACAAGTCAGCCAAGGCGCTGGAGGACGTTTTAACTTTATGCGCTTAATCGGGGCATGGACGTCGTACAGTGCAAGGACGTTACTGCTGAAGATGGCCACTTTTTCGTCTACTGTAGACGCTCCCGACAGGTTCTGCCAGTCCAAATTCCCAGCATCGCTGCGCAACCTGTCCACATTCATACGATCAAAACACCGCCTGTGCAATACCTTGGGTGGAGGTTTATAGGGTTTCAAGGCGTAGGACAGGAAAAGGAGGTCGTGGCGAGAAAATCCGGGAGCCAGATACTGGCCATGACAGGGGACGAGGGAAGGATCAGAGACAAGGATAAGATCAAGCCAAGTGTCATCGCCATCGGTATTGTGGTGAGTGGCTTGCAGAGGTAGGACACATAGACTAGCGGATTCAAGAATGTCAAGGAGTTTACGGGTACGAGAGGAGCTTTGGGCAAGGAGATTGGTGTTGAAATCTCCCATGATGATGTGATGTGCATATTCCGATCCTAAAGATTCCAGAGTTGATTCGAGACTGGAGAAGTAGTCGATAGAAGGAGGACAGTAAACGACACCAAGTAAGGTCTTCACTCCCCTGACCCAAACCTCGAGGAAGAGATACTCGGCCGACGCCGAGTCAACAGAGGACGACGAAGCTACAATATTGTATTGCAAATTGCTGCGAAGATAAATAGCTACGCCGCCGCCCCTCTTATTGACTCGATCATTCCTAACAAGAATAAAGCCGGGAAGAGGATATGCGGCAGAAGCTAAATGAGGCTTGAGCCAGCTCTCGGAAATCAGGACGCCATGCACGTTAGCATCAGCAAAGGTATCCGTTAAGTCACTAAAATGACTTGGTACACTTTGAGCGTTAATGTGACAAATATTAAACGTGTCAGGTTGAGAGGCAAACTTTTGTCGTACCAAGTCACCAAGCCCATCATGTAGCGAGGCAAAACTGTCATCACTGGTCGTAAAAGAAGAATCAATGGCAGATAAAAAAGAATCATTATCAGAAGACATAAATATAAATACCTAAATAAAAATAAATATATATTATAAACTATACTAACAAAGATATAATATATACAAGTTAATAACTGTGGTGCAACGATTCCATCTCAGCACCACCCGCCAGCCAACATTCTTACCACACATAAATGATAAGTGTATAGTACAAAAAAAAAAAACAAACAAAAAACACAACACTTAAATTAATAATAAAAAAAAATAATTAAAAGAAAACAAAAAGTCATAGTAAAAAAAAAAAAAAAATTATAATTTCTAAACGAAACCAATGTGTCAACCGGCAAACGTCAATTTGATGTAAACATTGAAATAAACAAGAAATAATGACATGTTTGCGCGGGTACTACGACAAAGTAGTCAATATTCACGCGAGTAAATAACTATTTTGTATTGTGATGACAAACGAGTGAAAACATAATAAGTTACGAACTTAAAACGAGTTAATAAATAAAATAACGATCAATATAGTATGTAACAAGTTAATAACTATGATCTACCGTGAAAAAGTGTCGTTCATGTTAAAACCTAACAGTTGCATTTAACGCGGTTTTGTTATCGACACCGCGGGTCTGCCGCATTACATCTGTTCGTAATATATGAGAATGCTCTTAAAGTAAAAAGAGCTCTACAATGTATCAAAAATATAATAAAAGTAGCTCTCTCTACTAACCTCTACCTCTGCCTCCACAAAAAATGTAATAAAACATAATTTTATAATCAGGATTAACTAGGAATATTCAATTTAAAAATATATCTTATATTTATTGGACAATAAAGTATCGAGTATTATTATTGCCTTGTTTTTTTTTACTAAATATACAATACAATATCATTAAATATTAATAGGGAGGTGTTTAAGTATCTTCGACGAAAATCTCATATTTAGGAAGACACTTTTACCGAGCTATCAGTTTCAAGTACTTGGGCGGAACCGCCACCAAATTTACCTAGTAAACAATAAACACTTTTTTTTTAATATTACTTCGAGATCTCCCCTAAAATTGGTAATAGATTTAATCATGCAACACCAAGCGTTGTATTACATGTTAATCGTAAATTCTCTATCTCTCTTGGTCTTTGCATGATAGCTGTCACTGCACACCTCCCCTCACTTCATGCCCCGGCTCTCAAGATAGTTGGAGACCTATAATATAGTTTTTTTTTTTTAACGAAACTTGTGAATGCGCAGTTTTGCTTATCTTTCGATATTTTCATACAGGGTATATCAAGACCGCGACCGAAAACGAAGCCAGGTGGTAGTTTTAGCGGCTACAGACACAATGCAACTAAAAATTTTGCAAAATAAGCGACGGATTTTTTTTTACAAATTTTTAAAAATCATCTTTTTTGAGGGATAAATACCTAGTTTTTACAAAAATAGTAATTTAAACCCTTACGTACCATTGCGTGTTTAAAAATTAAGCGATGTACGTCATTATTTTAGAAAAACTATGTTTAATCACTCAAATACGAATAATATGTAAAAAATAACAAAAAAAAAATTGACGATTTTTTTTGTAAAATTTTTACTTGCGTTGTGTTTGATATCACTAATACTACCTCCTGGCTTCGTTTTCGGTCGCGGTCTTGATATACCCTGTATAATGATAATAAAAAAATAGTACTATTAACTATTGACAATTACATTACACTACACTACACTATTTTTATAAAATACTTTCTTTGGTTTTTAATTTAAGCGCGCTAAATATTTGTTGACGTCATGATTATTATATTTTTTTGCCCGCACTAAATAGTTACCCCTAAGTTTTGATCATAAACCACCGAATAATCATTGGTTATTACGGCAATTATAATTTATTAAAATATATTTCTACAACTAAAGTTACAAGTTCCATCAGAAAATTGGTTAGCAAAAACGAATATGTTCATAGAATTATCTGGCACGGTATTTGCATCGCAATTGATTAGAAGCGCGTCTTCCTTACGGCTTACACGGAGGTGATAGCATTCCCATGAAAGCAAGTGCAAAGTCCTAATAAATAGACATTTATATTCAGTGGCATTTAGTCACAGCCCAATAGGTTATTAGCCTGATGCTAATGTTTTTTAACGTAGCCTAACACAGTGCGGTACCCGTCTTACATAATTGATTGGAAATGTATTCGATGCCTTTTTTGAACGCACGCTTTCTGCATAACTGTGGCAAACATTACATAACACGCATTAAGTATGGAAATAATAATCTTTATGCACAATCAAATTGGCTTTATATTATTTTTATTCATTTTGAAAATGTTTAATGAACACTAATGTATATAATGCGGCGACTGTCTCTTTCAGAACAAATATTCTTTATATCTGTTTGTTTATACATAAGTTTTATATAATCTGTCTGAGTACAACTTGCAATTATCATTTTAAGTAATTAATATTTTTTGGGGTGTAATAATTGTAACACTAGGATTCTTATCGACCAATTATCATTTAAATATTATGTAGTACAGTCTTGGTGACGGAACTGTCAGGCGCACGTCGGAAACTCACTATTAATAACATTAAACATAGACATCAGTTTAATAATAAGTCATTCCATTCTATGCGCTGTGTTTCTCGACCGTAACCGCATGTTCTGTAGTAATTAATGTGTTTATACTCGTAGCAAACTACTGGGTGTAAACATTTGCTTGATGCTTCGTAAAATTATGTTGTACTTTCATAGATGTATTACTATCAAGAATAATCTGTAGAATTTGTAAAATATTGAAAAAAAAAAACACTTACAACGTTTATTATATAAAATTAAAATGTTTTTTTAGGATCACTTTTAAAAAATAATTTGTTCTTTTATTTCTGTTACTACAAGTGTTAAAGTATTATAAGTATTGAGAAGATACGCAAGAAACTCCGTGAGCAACACAAACTTGTAGTTTTATGGTGTACACGACGTGGCTGCCCGAGTGGTGTAACTGTTAGGGTGTTGTGTCCGGTCACGCCTCCAATGCCAAGGGCTTTGAACGTTCGCTGCCAACACGAATTTATATAATGGATGGCGATAACTTAGCGCTGATCTCCACGGTACAGGAAGAAGCAGTTTACTGAGCAATTTCTCACAAAGTTGAATGGATTTACCTTTTCAAAGGCAGAATTTGAGATATTATATGTATCAGCGTTTACATTGAGACTAGGTATTCCTAACCTTTTCAAGTAATTTATTTTCAAAATTTCTCCTTCTAGTTTTGCGCTTTATAATATTTCCTTTTACATAAATAAATATTTTAATACATCCACATTCACATACAATATTGTCATTTTGGCTACAAATATATAAAATATGATATTAACTTGATCAAAATGGCTAAGGCATTAGTAACAAATGGCGGTGCTTTAGAAAATTCCTATATCAATTTTCATGGTGATGTTTACAAGTTGTGTAGTGGGCAAATCTCGAGATCGCTGCGGGTAATGTAGCTCGTTAGCCCGCGAGCTGTATCGCTTAACCTATCTAACCCGGGAAATATTTCATGACAATGCGGCGGGATTCGGTACTTGTTATCATAAATATATATGGTTGCAACCGTGCGAAACATCTGCGATGGGAGCTGGAACTTATCGTTTTAGACACACTACACCGGATTTGCGCGTATCATAAAAAGTTATTAAAGAACACCTATGCGAGAAAGGTAATAATGAATCCGTCAGACTGACGAGCTGCAGCGTGTGAAGTCTTTAACGTTTTATTTTTTACTATCTATTTTAATTCGAATGCAAATCTAAAACTCAATCTAAGTAAAACGGAAACAATGAAATAATGCGCTTTATTTTAAGATAAAAGAATAAATTAAAATGCTCAGAAGTGGTAAGTTAATATCCATTGATTTGAGAGCGATTGGTACAACTTTTAGCATTTGTACGGAATACACGTGATATTCAATAAACATTTCTTCATACACCCGTTTTAGGTAAAATAAATTTCCAAAAAGTCCGGTTCTGTGTGATTGACACATAAATTAATGTTTGCAAGTTACGATACTTAGCACCAATAAACAAATATTAATACCATGCGTAGCTAAAATATTTGTGGTCTGTTCTTAAAGAATAGTACCAAAATAAATAACAATATATTAAGACCATAGATTTATTTGAGCTAGGAGCAAAAAACTTTGAAAAGATATATGAAGTCGAGTCAAAGGCGAGCACTTAATGTAATTTTCTTATTCAACAGCACTCATTTGTCATCCTCGAAATGCTGCGGCCCATTAAAATGTCGTTAATGCTGACAGGAGAATCAGGATTTACACGGTTCTTACCATCACAATGTTTTCATAACAATGAATAATACAATTACATATTTTTTACAGTCATTACTAAATAAGACGGAAACGTGTGGACAACCTTCAAAATGAGCGTTTAACTCTTGTGCATGAAATTGTTTTTATATTTTATAAATAGTTCTGATAAAATAATGTCCGAAACGATTATTTTCAATATTTATGCAAATATTAACTTTAAACTTGGCAAATTTTGGGTGGCACAGGTGTCACCTTTCCTTACCCCCCTGGATTAAAGGCATCGGCTTTGTATGTAACTTTAAAAAAATAAGGCAGGAAATATACACGTACGGTGAAAAAATGTTATTAATACATGCTGGTAAGAACTGGCTTCCATTTTATTACAATCCGTTAATCCACTATCTCGCATTATACCAGCGGGTGTACCGAGGTCTAAGCCCCCTCACATATTATGGGAGGAGTCCGGGCCTTCTGGAGAGACGTATGAAGATCTTGGCTATTTGACTTGACAGCTTTCGTGGCGCAGCTAGTTAGACGTCGGTTGTAAACGATAGACCGCGGCTTCGATCCTCGCAACGTGATAAATATTTGTATGATATACTCTATATGTTTCAGGTCTGGGTGTTTGTTAGGCCGAAATGTGTATCGTAGTTTCTGATACCCCTGACCCAAAACTTGTATTTTCGGGCAGGATGAAGACCATGTATGTGACTGTTGGGTTAAGTTCTAAATGTGGAATCAATGTTTTAACCATTTCCAACATTTCAATAAAAACATGGGAAAAAGACATCATAAAGAGATAAGAGAAATGATAACTGAAAAAGAAAATATACGCACATTTTATATCGCGTAATGTATTTGGTGTAAATTAAAGCCTTGGGCTTTAACTTCTGACAGATTCATTGGCTTTGATTATACGATGTACTTGATAATGTGTTTCTCGCGAGGATTTCTCGTAACGTTTTTTACGACTAACGCCACTTGATCCTGCATTTAGATACGGGTATGAGTGCAACTTACGGAAGGGTCTCATATATACCGCTAATGAACAATTTAATTGGCATTTATTACAATTAAAGAATTTTTTTTTATTTCTTATAAAAAGGACAAAGCCTGCAGTTGTCGCGCTGAAAGGGCAATAAAACTGTCAAGAAGAGGCATAATGGTAGCTTATTATAATTTTAAATTTAACGATAAACGGGTAATAGTCACTTAATCACTTCAATTATTTCGCTTCCATTGTTTATTAATTCCGTAATACAGATTACAGACCCTAGATAATATTTCGGTATTTACAATCTGAGCATAAATAAATGTTTTTTTGTGGTGCCTGTGCAGGAAATAAAAGCCTATTCTGTGTGCACAAGCAAGGTACATGTTACATTGCCACGTTAAGGGTGTACTAACGCAAATAAGTGTTTGGAATTTATGTACCTGCTTTTATATTGGCAGTCTTTTTAGTGAAATATTTTTGGTTGTTGGTAAAAGCCGCCTTCATTTATTAAGGCGTTGGGATAAGGTTTACATCTCTTTTGAGAGTGTGAATCTTCTGCGTGTACATACTTATTTTTAGACAGTTATCAAGGAAATATTTTTACACCAAAAATACTTATTTTACACAAATTACTGAGGATAAGAAAGAGCGGTACAAAACCATGGTATTCTAGGATTTTTTCGCAGATAGGATATAATCATTTCCAATTTTATCTTGCTCTATTTCAGCCCTAATATGAGACAGGATATTAGACATTTTTCATTTCAAAATCTCATACTAATTGGACTACCCGCCCTGGGGTTGGAAATCCGGATTGGACGGTCACAGCCAATACACGCTGTCACTAGACTAATAAAACGTAATGTCATGATGGTCAATAAATAGGTAACGAGAATAGTAAACCCTTAAAGTTAAAGCTTATCTAGGAATCGGCTAATCTAGCAGACCTGAATGAACAAGTACCGCCGTTAAATCAACCATAAAACCAAACATACCCCTGAATTAATGTGCAACCAGTGGCCGGGCATTAACACTTTACGATGCATTTAGTCGCTAAAGAGAACCGCCCAGCGCATTAACTATACGTTCAGTCATTAGTACATTATGCCATAATATACAAAATGCTTGACTCGATTGAAGGAAGCTGTAAGTACGCAATTAAAATGCATAGGAAAGCATAAAGTGGGCGTCCAAGTATTTTCCAATCGATTGTAGTTATGTAGAATAAATATCGCATTCTAAAATATTTTAACACGTGATAGAGCCAGTTGTAGTCAAAATACAATAGTTGTGTTTTGTTCGTCCGATCAGAGTAAAAACTGTCTCGATGAAAATAATCGTGAAACACGTGTTGATTGAACTGTAAGCCCGATTCTACAATGCTCCTTAATTGATAGTTGTGGATTGTTAATGGCCAATCAAACGATAAAGTTAATTACTATAGACGCAAAGAAACTATCTTTACAAATAGTTATAAATTCAATAGAGAGTAAAGTTCCTAGTTTAATACTCTCACTGAGGGAAATGTTTATGGGATTAACAAGTATTTGTTTTGGACCTACGTATTTGAAGTTCTAATCCTTTATCATTTCAGATATCTATGATATAATTCGCCTTTATACGTGAAAGATTTTATAGCAATAATAGCCTAGACTGTTAGACATTTTATAAATTTTATCGATAAAGTTTTTATGCGCCTTGAGGTTTCCTGTTGCTAAAGTAAGATAACGTTATATTATAACTTTTATATATATATATTTAAAAATAACAACTAATAGGTAGATTTTAAATCTCGTACTAATCTTAAAATTTAACTACGAAATTAAGCAAAAAAAAAAAACTAGTTTTGAATATAACTTTTTATACCAGCATAACATAGTGTTAGTGGTTGACTTAGTTTTGTAAATTAATTTCAATGCAGCGATGAGCACCCAGTAATTTCATACATTTTTATTATTGGTAACAACCAGTGTGGTCCGATAATTTATCATGTTACATGGTCGTAAATAACATTTTACTGAGTCAAAAAAAATCAATAATACACGCTATATGAGTCTAATTGTATATTTCCATAATAAATACCGACACACGTGTATTTAGTCTTCTTCTTCTACCTGGCGTGTGTTTAGTGTTAGAACAAATTATTAAACCTTTTTTACAGAATAATGACATGTATAAAAATTAGTAATACCATCGTAAAATTAAGTGCAGCATCGTAGATTTTCACATTTGCAATATTTCACTTATTATTTCATTTTATGCTACTTGGACTTTATGGAATATAACTATTTATGAATCCACGACAACACCTGAATAATTAATCACTTAATATCAAAACGAACTATTCTTTATCCAACAATATCTGTTATACCGTTCCTTTTATGCCTTTATAATTACCATTATTGCTGTTCTAATATCATAAAAGGTGCAATGATTTTACATCATCCATAAAGAAATTTCTACTGATTTTCTTATTTGTGCAATAAAGTTCGTAGCCCCGTACGAACCTACGGCGACGTTGAATCTTTATTACACTGACAGCTAAATGAACAATCTTTGGCGCGCTCCTATGTTCTACCTCCATTCCAGCGCGAACTGAGAGCAATTTTAAAATGCGCATAATTTCATTAAACTAATAAATGGTATTACTTGGATTTTATCTAACGGAGGTATGAAAATAAAGCAGAATGTATCATTAAAACGATTTTGGTAGTGATTAGACCCTGTATACCCACCCGAGGCTATCAATTAAGTTTTGCCACTTGCGTTCATTAAAAAAATGCGATCATTAGACAGTAAATGGATATCATTAGCGATCACGCGACGTTTCAACTCTAATGCATTGTGTGTTTCCATCATTTTGTAATTATTACAAAATTTTACTTCTTTGTTTAATGGAAAATAATTATTGTTAAGGCATGGCAAGAAATAATACCTACACATTTGCATATTTAAAAGCTGCCTCTTGATGTATTTTTTCTGTTAACTCTTTATCTAAAATGAATGAATTAAATACCTCTGAAAGAAAATACATAATTATATTTTGTAATTATTATTGCCGTTTGTTAATACCAAAATAAAAAATCCTAGAAACACAAATTATAAAGTATTGATAGTTGTAACTGTACACTTTATTATGGTTAAAAAACTAACACAATAGTTAGAGAAAGAAATAAAGACTACAAAATCCAATAAAGCGTAGCCATTTGTGGATCGCTTTTTTATCGACCACATTATTTATTGGTTATTACAGCGAGAAAGCATAGTTTTAATAGCTATCAACAAAGGAGATTGAACTGGCATCATAATTATATGACTATATTTAGTTCACCATTTCGTCTCTATCTAGTTCGCAGAAACGAAACAGTTGGAATTCAAAATTGCACAATGTAATTTGACTGTTATCGTAATTAGGAATAAGTTTATGAAATCAAGTTTTATTTTCAGCCCCCGTCGCAAAAATATGGGTGTTTTCATCATATTATATTTGTAATAGTTAAATAACTGTCTGGCGGCAGTTCACATAAAGGTAACCAGGCTAAAAGGAAAAATAGATTAATGTGATTTTTACGGAGGCGGGTTCACTATAATGGTGGAAGCTCAGCACCGGATGCGCTCCGCTTGCTCCATTCTTCATACTTACACTTTTTTCATGTCAATCTTGGTACTTATACATATTAAAGGTTGCCGTCTTTTCCAGTCCCATTATTAAGCGAAGTGATGTACTTTTTGTGTATTAGTTGAGAACATGCATGTTTATTAGTATGGTTCACGTTTTAATGGCGGCCAAATGGTTTTTATTCCGTTTCTCATTGTTATTTGCCGTTAGATAATCGAGTAATTTTATAGCAATATTTCTAAAGTAAATATCAATGTGATAAATCATAGGGTACTCTTCCACACGCTACGATTATTTAATAAAGTGGGCTCATTACTTGCGTGTTATTGAATTGTTCATTTGGATCTGCTTTTTATGCACGGAAGATTTTTTACCATTAGTAATGCGCAAGTAATGTCATTTATACCCAAAAAATATGTGTATTAGCTTTATGGAGTCATCCATTTTTTAGTTATTTAATTTAGATCTTTTAAAACGTTATTGTCTGCTTTCTGAATGAAAAAACACATTCTTAGACGAGGTAGAGCATTCTAACAATTACTTTGAGGTAAATGTTTTGAAAATCACATTTGTTTCCAAATAATATGAAAATTAAACAGCATGCATATTTGTCTTCATTTGTTGTTGCATACGTCAGAAACCTCGGATATTAGTCAGTGTCGAATAGCTCGCTTTGCTTGCCAACGTAAACTTTAGAACATTTCTCTTAACGACGATTTAGAGCATGTGCGTGTTCGACATTGCAGGCTATAATAAGAAAATATGGATTTAAAGTATCATAATATAAATTGTGAATGTTAAACTACCGGAGATTCATATCTTGGAATAAAACACGAGTATATTTAATGTAGACAACACTGACATGGTGCTAGAAGAAATAAACTACAGCTTGCAGCCATAAAAACTATAAGAAAACTCTGAATCTGCTATACAACATTAAGAACTTTTGCTACTAAGAAAATAATGCAATAGGTACCTAAACCAAAATACATTAATTACACAATACTAAAAGGTTTGCGTATATGAATGTTACACACGTAGTATCAAGTATGGACCCCATACTAAAAGTATTGTCTAGTGACTAACAAAAATACAAGCGTCACAAATATTTGTAGACATCACCAAAAATATATCGGTGTGAGTTCGAACCTAAAGCTTCTTCTTTTACAACAGAGGTCGTAACTTACTGGGCCAAAGCCAGTCTAAGGTTTCGATAGATGAGGCGTGTCATGGATACCAGAAGCTTGTGGTTTGACTGTGGGGTGAGCGCGATCTCGCGAGTTTTCACTACTTTCTTTGTTATATAGACCAGGCTATTGTTGACAGCCTTCACCACAAATAGTACCACGCGGACACATTTCTTCCGCAGCTTAACGAGTTTAATTATTGTTGACATATGTATAATTAGAACGTTTTTGGAAAAAAAAGCGGTTTAAGAAATATATAGAATGTCCTAAGTGACATCGGTGAAAAATCAAGAGGGGCAAAGTTTCAGTGTTTTCTAAAATAGTAGAGAAAAAAAATATGTAAGTCGTAAATTATTGAAATATTTTTTTGTAATATTAAAATATTGTTTTAAAAATTCGAAAACAATAAAAATTTGGTGCACATTACATATGTATATATATTGCACTCGTATAAGAAAAAAATGGTTGATGTTCAACGGTTCCAGTTATTCTATTAACAAGTACAAAAGCCGAGACTTACTTCAAACCAAGTAACACAATGTGCTATTTTATTTTATTTTTATTTATTAAGTCTTTATTGTACACAACAATGACACACAATATACAGAAATTACAAAAATAATAAAAGTACAAGTGGCGGTCTTATCGCTCTAGGCAATGTCTTACAGACAACCATAGGATGGATTTAAGAGAAGGAAAAAGAGAGGGCAGTGTAGATATAAAGTTAAGTAATACTAGTTCAACATATAAATACACAAACATAATATACATATTATGACTCATAAATACATAAATAAAAATATAAATAAATAAATATACAAGTACATATATAAATACTTATACTATAATATATTACCAATTTATTCAGACGGAGGAAATAACACTAATATCTGTTTAAGGAGAAAGGTAGTGTTCTTTAACCAGCCTTTTAAATGATGACAGTGATTGTGATTGTCTCACCACAACTGGAAGCGCGTTCCATAATCGAACTGCTTTGACAGTGAATGAGTTGTCCGTAAATATTGTGGTGTGCACGGGCATTCTCAGCTTTAGGTTCTCAGACGACCTCAGGGACCTCGAATGTGAGTCATTAAGAAAAATAAATCTATCTTTAAGATAAGAGGGGGTGAGAGGATTAAACAAAATATTATAAAGAAGAGAAAGGGTGTGAGTATTCCGACGAAGCCGAATAGGTAACCACTTGAGCTTAGCACGAAACTCAGAAACATGATCATATTTGCGGAGTCCAAATATGAATCTTATGCAGAAATTTTGAAGACGCTCAAGTTTGTTAAGTTGGTCTTCGGTGAGATCTAGATAGCTGACATCGGCATAATCGAGAATGGGGAGAAGGAGGGTTTGCGCAAGCGAAATCTTCGTGGCGATGGGCAGAAAATTGCGTAACCTTCGCAAGGACCTAGCTGATATGAACAGCTTACGGCTTATTTCACGAAGCTGAGGACCCCAGGTAAATGTTTTGTCTATAATTAGACCCAGATTGCGGACGGTCTCACTGTACGGGATGGTAATACCATCACAATACACACTAGGAAGTTGGGTCCAATCAAGCTTCGAGATCATCCTGGGACTGCCGACAACAATGACTTGGGTTTTTGATGGATTAATCTTCAAACCATGAGCTTTACTCCAATTACAGATGTGTTGAATATCTGAATTAATTCTAAATATTGCCTCGGTCAACCTGTCTAAAGGAGCTTGAGTATATACCTGGAGATCATCAGCGTAGAGGTGGTAGGAGGAGTGTAGAAGATTGGTAATTGAGTTAATAAATACAGCGAAGAGAAGAGGAGACAGCACGCCGCCCTGAGGTACGCCAGCAGATACGTGGCACCAGGAGGAAAAACTTTCCTCCACACGGATGCGTTGCCGGCGTCCATACAGGTAACTACGAAACCAATCAACAGCCATTGGAGATATGTTAAGAGAACGTAGCATGGAAAGTAAAACATCATAGTCGACGGTGTTAAAGGCATTGCTGAAGTCCAGCAAAGCTAAGACAGTCAGCTTGCCTTCCTGCTATTTCATTGTTGAGCGGTAAATAAAGATTGTTTCGTGACTTCAGAGTATATTTCAACGGTTTCAGCTTTTTTGCCAATCAGTTATCTCAAAACCACCATTTCCAAGCGATCTACAAACATTCTCATTGCAAATAGAGCAAGAAAAATGTTAAAACACTACGCCCCCAATATTGACGTTTTTGTATAAATATCAATAGGAAGATCAATTGTTCAAATTAGTTATGCATTGCCCCTAATGTGCGTAACGTCTGTGAAGAAAGCTTTCTTTAAACAGTTATATAAAGTACAATGGATGGGTATTACCGATTCGTGAAAGACAATTTCCTTTCCATAGTAAGGTCGCATCGTGCGAGAAAACATACAGTACGATGCATATTATTTATTACTTTCACGTTCTTGATTTTAAAAGTCAGATCGATTTTAATATGTTCGAAAAGAAATTTAATTACGGTATTTACAAATACTTATGTCAATTATGTTTTTATTTCACTCACTTTTATTGCACCTTCACGCATTGGTGGCATTAACACAGAATAATGAGCGAGAAATAAAATCGCAAAGCTAAACTTAGAGTATTATTACACGTATTTCAGAACATTCGTGGTATAAAAAAAGATTATACAAAACATTTTAAAAAATACTACTTTGCTTTTTTATGGAAAAATTGCGAACGATTGTGCTTTTTGTCATATAATCACAATGACTTCGAGAATTCACAGAATTTGTAGCTTTTTAAGTTTGTCCGATTAGTTCTGGAGTGAGCCGCAGGTGACTGCTCGCAGCAAACTAGTATTTATTGTTGTTATAATTATAGTTAACTCCATTTAACGCAACCAAACACATTATTGGGCTTCTTGTGAAATAAATCTTACGTCACGAACTATGATTTTTGGGTTTATTTCTTATTCTGAACGAGTTTTGTGATTATTTCTATTAAAACTCTTGCAGCTTACTAAATGGAAGGTTATTGTTTTACTTGTAATTACCTATTTAGAACTTTATTTAATTTTTTTAACTAATTTCACCCTTAACTACATAGTAACAACAAAACTACATCCTCTTAGTGAGTTTCAAGAATTAAGCCACATACATTATGTAAATAGAAATATCTTAAAGCGGAATGTCTCGGCGTGTACACGAGCTTAGAATATAATTTCTGCGACATGCATTACTCATGCATCGTACAAGTTCATGTACCTAATTACCCGTATTATACAAGGCAAATCTCAAATTAAAGCTCTTAAAATGAAACGAAATCATGTTTTTAGATTTAAACTGTTTTAAACCTAAATACTAATGAACTATCGGGTTTAAAGCAATCATGACATCGCACGTGGTTTGTATTTACTTACCAAGGAACCCAAGAGCTCCACATACCGAGAGACCGCATATCCACAGATAAATGTGAAGTAATCAAACAGCGAAAAAATAAAATGTAGATAAATAAAGTCCATTAAGAGAAAAATTGATCAATACATTTATAGGAGCGAATGTATTATTGTAATTACATTCATTATTCATTTCAGGAACCCAGACGGATCGTGTGGAACACTCGTACGCGTCCGCCCAGGAATATAAAGAAGCGCTTGAAGCTATACGAAGGCACACCGGAGCTGTAAGTAATAGCTCATTATTACTTACTAATGCCTAAGGGAAATCACCTCATCAGCGACCTTAACTTTCTTTACTTATGTATTTTTAAAAGTTATGATTAGGGTATCTTACGAAAATAAAAATAAACTTACTTGTAGTTACGGTTTACTTAATCTTAAACTAAAATAATCGCACGTAATTGACTTTTTTGCTTGAAAATAATCTAGACTTAATCTTAAACTGAAATAATCGCACGTAATTGACTTTTTTGCTTGAAAATAATCTAGACTTTAACACAATTCAAATATTTTGTGATTTATTAATTATATATGACAAAAATATTATTAAACGCAGTCTGCAATATGATTTTAATCTAATTTCAAAGAGAAGAGCGATAAAAAATAAAAATAAAAATCCAAATCATTACCCGATTTCGATATCACGCTGTCACATAGAAGTTCCATTTGGATGCGCTTCAAAAAGCCCTTTATGCAGTAACTCAATTCCCGCTACATTAAATTGTGAAGAAATAGCTTATTACTGTCTCATTGTTGGCCAAACACCTCCCTCAATGAGGCACCATCCACAATGAGAGGTTAAATCTCCGGGCGGTCGTGATCGCCGCCGCACGTGATAGAAACATGCTTCGTACAATCCAATTCAAAAGAAAGCCCTAAAGTAATAAAGCAAAGCAAAAGGTTTCTTACCTCAAGTACACGGCTTGATGAATTTTCGTTCTTTATGAAATTCATTTGCCTATCGTGTTGCTAGTTAATTATATCTACAGATACATGCAACGATATGAGGCATATTTATACGTACAGATAAAATTTATAGGCAATTAAATGTTTAATAGTCGCCACGTCTTGAGTGTATACTTGTTTTTATTAACATTTTAATGAAATCGAATACCACTCTTTAATTTATTTTATACTAAAGCCGAATTAATCAACGAAGTAGCAAAACTACAAAATTCAAGATAAAAATACTGCCCTCGTGGCATAGTCGTTTAAAAAACCCAACTGCCAAACCTGCGGTCCCCGCACCGACATAATTGTCTGAATGTTGCAGGATCAAAACGTCTGTTCTATTTTCTTTTACCTATTACATAAGACTAGAAATCTTATTGTCGAGTCAGGAATAAAACATGATGGTATGGAAAACATGAATGACTGAAATGACATGAATGAAAATACGTATGAAATATACCCCCAGGAACGCAGCAAACCTCAAAGGACGCTTGAGGCCGAACCCGAAGAGTCTCAGGAGGCAGCTGAGCAGGAGTATCTGGACGATGCTCTGATCCCCGAAGCGTGGGAGCTCAACAACACGGCGCGCGCGGGCGTCGAGCTGCTGTTCTTCAACCGCGTGCCCAAAGTTGGCAGCCAAACCTTCATGGAGCTTCTGCGCAGACTCGCCCTTAGGAACCAATTCGGTAAGGAAAATATTCAAAAACGCAACAAGAAGTAAGAATATGTTTTTCCATGCTTGCTATGATTTCTGTCTATCTTAGCCTACAGAAGTTGTAGTAGCGGGTGTGAAGGCAAGATTGGCCTTTGTAACGGATAATTAATGTTGACTTTTTGAAAAGAAATCACCTGACATATTGATAATTGCACACGTCGTCGAATCGGAATGTGAAATTCACTTCTTTCACTTCCTGATCGCAAGCTGTTCAATTATGACCATCCTACCAATAATATACGCTCGTGCCTAATAATCTCGCTGAAAAGAGCAAGTCACAATTATTGCGAAACAATTTCGACATCATCAATAGTTCGGTTTAATGGATCTTCTATCCTTGTTCACTTTGAAAACGCATCGTCACGTTTGGTCCTCAATTTCATGAAAACGTCGAAACTTCATAACTTACACAGGAATTTTTGATATTTGGACATACTTTAGTGGACTTTATTGATTATTTAATTCAATGTACATACATGGATCGTGATTTGTGAACGATCAATGTCAAGTTTCAATTCTGTGATCGGACAACCTACGGCGATTGATTTTCTTGATTGGAAAGTATGATACATCGGCAATACATTACGGTTGACATCGATTCAAAAACCATTGAGGAGTCAAATATTTAACCTCCAAGCGGTTTTAAAGAACATTAAACCGACCACTCGCACATAACTATGGGTATAGTGATTCGGGAAAAAAACAAAAATCATATTTTCATTTCCGATTTAAAAGTCCGAAGTTTAAAAATTCAGGCGACCCACAGCGCTTTTATGATTATATCTTTCGCTTTTGTTGTTGGATTCCATTCTCCATTAATTTGAAAATGTATTTCTTCCTTTAACGATTAAATAGTTTATGGTTTAAGATTACCGGCGACATACAGCAGTCTCATGATTTGTCCTTTGTTATAAGGATTCCATCGTGATGCGGTGCAGCGCGTGGAGACTATCCGACTGGCGCCGGCCGACCAGCAGGTGCTCGTGAGCCTCGTGTCG
The DNA here is from genome assembly GCA_949752805.1 of Deilephila elpenor. NCBI lineage: Eukaryota > Metazoa > Arthropoda > Insecta > Lepidoptera > Sphingidae > Deilephila > Deilephila elpenor. Next base: position 5,489,624 of record OX457107.1, on the reverse strand, counting down.
CAGCACACGCCGCCCTCCTCCTACATCAAACACGTGTGCTACACCAACTTTACTAGGTAAGTCTTAAACTACATTTTAGCAGCTGATATGGGCCTACTATACAGCAGGCTCCCCTATAATTGAGATTCCATTACGAATGCAAATACCATAGTCCGCCACAATGGCCTTTACAAGTTAGTGAATTTAACATACCACTGGAATTGTTGTAAACATTTCTATGGTACGCAGGCGTGATTTTTTTATGCACCGTTAAAGTGCATAGCAATTTAGTATGTCTTTTATTTTCGAATTAAGTCACTACCGGATTAAACCTGCGCGGACCCGTAGCATATTCCATCTAGGCTTCCTATAGGTTGATAAATAAAATAGTTAAAGAACCAAAAACTCACGTTCTTTACAACGTCTAACGAAATTTGCATTTTAAAACATTCGCTTATGCAAGGGTGAGACTTAACGTATGGAATCCATCATTTTTGCGCGGGGTCCATAGACATGCTACATCAACTAAATGCTAATTCCTTACTAAATATGGCTAAAAAAAATGTCTTTCTTCTTGCATTAGGAACGTCCCACGCAACATTTATATAACTGTGGTCTTAAATTTATAACATGCTTATGCCAAAAATTATCATTAGCCAAATAACAATGACCTGATATAAATTTAAATTATTCAGAATAACGGATTCCATTTTTGTCTCCTTAACTGCAAAATAATTTATTGAATTAGCTCCTTTGTTTGGTTTTTCCAATTCTTATAGTCATTTCGTAACGGTTTCTATTATACAATTATGTAAATACTAACAATAAGAACGTCTTACAATTTTTATTGTGTGGATATGTTAATAGATTAACTGTTTTCATCCTGAACGATACTTTCTAAAAGATTTTAAATATCTTTAGTAATATTATTATGATCTGTTTTTTATTCGTATACAAATTTATTGTAGGTTAATACTATTTATCTTTAGGATTGACAGTAATAAGTTGCCGCACTTCCATCATTAATCAAGCGTGAGGAAAGCATCGGAAGGTGTAGTTAAACAGAAACATACCTAGCATGATAAATGTATCTGCCGGACATTAATAGCTCGAGCATAAGTACAGAGAGGTAACCGACAGACCAGAAAATGGATCAAAACACTACCTCAAATCGACTTAATCTGTATATTAAAGCCTCACATTAGTAGCTCTTGTTATGAATATATAAACTGTTAATTGAAAATGATGAAACTTATTATTAAAAATATTATTTGTACAACCAAAAATACTTATTTTAAAGTTTTTTTTGACACATCTCACTTTTAAGAAAAATTAGACACAAGATGCATAATACGCGGGGGGTCAAAAACCACTTACAAATCTCTTATTACGTTCATGTCATCACGCGTCAGCTGTGTCCCTTGTTACATGTAATTATACGATGTTACTCCAGCACGTGTAAAAACTATGTTAAATTGCACCATTGTTTAGCTACGTCGCCGCGCAATAACATAAAAAAAACACCTTTAGGCGTTCCCATTACTTCAAATCCGTCGACCTTGCTTTGTTACAGTAAGACCGTAATATATTTGCCATTACCTATACCACGCAATGTGTGTGCCAAATGTGATAATTTGCAGTTACAGCTTACAATCAGATGAAGTCCGGTCGTTGTCTTAGCATTTCATTCGGAGTATATAATTTGTACTAGTGTATCTTAAAAATATATTTGAACATCGTCCCCTAAGACTTAGGCTATGATTTTTCGACTTAATTTTTTCGACTTAATTTTATTGTGAAATATGATAATCTATGAATTGAAAATCCGATATGGCGATAAGTTCGGTCTCTACCATATTGTCACAGCCCAGAGGTATGTAAACTTCGTTGCAAGAAGGTTCTCTTTGCATTTCTGTCTACCTATTTAGGTATAAAGGCATTGCAGTACGTTTTTGTATCTAAGCAGTTAACAGTTACTCGATTAAATTAGGTTTTTAGGTTTTCCTAAGAATTCAACCATTCAGGAACCGTGTGAATTGTAAAGAAATAACGTTGCCACTTGCCTGCAGTTGACTATTCCACTGCGATTGAAATACAGAGTAATTGGATGCTCTTTACTACATTTAATTCAACATATAGGCAATAGTATATATACGCATACTATACGCATTATATTTTCAACTTCTCAGAGCGTAATGTTAACAAAAGCTGACAAGTATTTAGTGTTCGAAAAAAAGTTTCGATGTCGCCAGAATAAATATTTTTATTATAAAATAATTCCATAACATGGAAGTATTGTAAGCTCACCCCTATTTTTCCCCAAGGGACAGATATAAGTAACACCAGAGCCACGAAGTCTGCCGAAGTTATTTTGTATCCCAAATGTGACACAAACAGGCAAATACAGTCTTAGGACCTTTCACAGATTTGCATCCTATACATGCTGCCAAAAGATCAATGAAAATGTCGATAGAATCAACTAATTCTAAAAATCGTTGCCATCCATCAGAACCATTTTATTTTAACACTATGGTCAGCGATCCCCACATCTAATTATAGAGATTTGAGATCTGTTCTCAGAATACAGCACAGCATTGGTCATACATAAAAAATACCGTTCCCTGCGATCCACTTAATCTTAGAAAGTACCACACCGTAAAATCGGAAATGTTTCAGTTTAATAGATCAATTTACGACAAGTACCTTAGAAGTAGTATGAAGTAAAGACCGTAGAAAATAATGAAACTAAAAAACATCCCACGTTTAGATTTTTATTTTTTCTATTTAGCATACTACGAAAGTCATAACAGTAAGAAGAACTTCATTTGTATTAAACAAATTGTATGTGTTATTACTTAATTTCTTTTTTCAAGGCAATTTCTTACAAACAAACAAAAATAACAGGAGACATAGATTGGTAGGTATGTCTTAAATGTTATTTATTTCATTTAAGACAATCAAATAGTTGTAGGTTTTTCACTATTTTTGGTGTGATATATTCTTGATCTACCTTTTACTTCCAATGTTATACAAATATCCATGGAAGTATAATCGCAATCCGCAGGTTCGGCTACCCGTCCCCGATCTACGTGAACGTGGTGCGGGACCCGGTGGAGCGCGTGATCTCGTGGTACTACTACGTGCGCGCGCCCTGGTACTACGTGGAGAGGAAGCGCGCCTTCCCCGACCTGCCGCTTCCAGACCCCGCTTGGCTCAAAAAAGTAAGTTGTTTACAGAAAATTTAACATGACGTATGTCCATTAGTATATTTTTCAACCACCTACAATTAAACTTGATTTTCTATGATTCTTTTTTACGTACCTAGTGTGTGGGTGCGCTGGATAGTACTCTTTGGTATATACAGGTAATAGTGCAGGCTTTATGGTACGGAACCCCTGAAGCGCAAGTGTGACTCGTATTTCGTATTCAGTCGGTTTTTTATTTATTTAATTGTATGAATTTTTATAACTATTATAAAGATAAAATTCTCTCTATTTTTTGTGCTGAAATATGTGCTCTACACTTTAACTTCTAACTTAATAATATTAATACATTTTATTTTCATTAGACAATGGAATGTAATATTGTTGTTACCGTTAGGACAGTAACCCCATATTTTGTATTTATTGATCTGCAACTGTTTAACAATGTGGTTTTATCACTCCCAATATGCTAATAATGATTTAGAGTATGTATTCTTTCCTTTATTATTGTTTGAATATGTAAATAAATTCCTTACGGGTTATTCTTTCACCAATGTTATTGTTTATTGCTATCTAATGGACATTAGTAAGAGATAAATTAGGATGTTTGTTGTATAATTTATTTAAATATTATGGACTTATTTAAATTTAAGTAATTAGTTATGCCTACTTTATAATAAATGTCCTACCATGTCCTACCATATGTAAACAACACGATTTGGAATTTTGATTTTTTTAAGGCATGCTGGTCTTTCTGGAAAAGTGTTTTGTTTGTATTTTATAATGAAGCCAACTAAATATATACATCTTCAAGTAAAATATTAAATACACAGTTAAGCAAGCACATATAGACTTAAATTGGTTACGGTGTTTTAAAGTAAGTTATAAGGCTCAATTTACAGCGTGCTGCCGGCAGTTGCGGCGCAAATTAAATAAATTTCTAACTAGCTCAAAGAGCAGTAATTTGCTTGAAACAGAATTTAAAAATCGATTTTAGATTATTTCGCTAGTGAGGCGTCAATTTGCGGTTGAATCGTCGCGCAATCAGTCACGTGCGCTTCGTCCAACCGCCTTCGAGTTGATCTTAAGGAAAAAAGCGTATAATTCGCTGCCGTGAACGTGCTATAATTGGCGAGGATAGTTGGTTTTTATCGACATATTGAACTATTGGTGGTTATTTGAAAAACAACTCATTCGATTCGAACTACTGTTTAAGTTTTTACAGCCGACAGTGAAACGGCTTAGCGCCTCGTTTCCAATTAAATGGATATAACGTGATATAAAAATACATATTTGTAGAAATTCACGTCGTTCGCAGTTTACTTTCGTTGTAAATATTTATGATTCACGCCCATTCAAGTAAAAACTTTACTATTTTTTATTATTCGAAACGATCAGTAAAAGGTAAGCTGTCATAGCTCTGGGAGAATTTATTACAGACCGAGGCCTAGCGCGTTTCAAATATTTTAAGACTCTTAAGTCTAGTGGCTATAAAGCACCATGTATACATATTCATTCATACATAGATCATATAAATTAATTAGTATCAGCAATATAGCGCGTTCCGTTAGATATTGAGAAACGTCTGCGAGGTGTAGAGTCGGCAGCGACACGATGCGCGGATACCTTGACTGACACTCCACGAACCACGAACTATATCAATGATCACGACTATATATTCGGCAGATTAATCTGACTTGCAATATTCGATTAGCTTTATACCTAATAAGACTTTGTATCCGACCTTTAATAGATACATAATATTTTCAATAGATACCAATCGGAATTTATTTTTCGCTAATAAAATCATAACATTTTGAATAAAATAGTATTTAAAACATTTAACCTAATAAGCTTTTGAAAAGTGTGTAAATATAATATACTTTTGTTTACATTCATATGAAACGCAAAAGTGTTTAAATTGTAAAGCTAAACAATAAATCTGATCTATACTAAACGCAATAAACAGAATAAACACATAAACTGCACCTAGGTTAAGAAAATTAACATTATTAGGAAAAATTAACAGCGTGTAATAAGTAAAGCACGCCCACCGTTACAGTCTATGCTAATTTGTAAGTAATAGAGCCACGGTGCAGCTAATTTTATTACAACATAAACCGGCCAGGTCAACCGGGGTTGTACCACTAGCTTGTAGAAAACCAGCGTGTACTTGTTACTTGACAAAGATATTGCTTTGTTGCCGCGTTCTATTCTAACAACATCACTAAAGGCGTATTAACCTTCAGTCGTTGTCATTGTTTGCCACCCCTCCTCTTCAATCCTTAAAGAACGGCAACGCTATTACAACAATGTTCTTCGGTAACTCTGGACCGTTACCATAACACGTCCTATGTAATAAAAAATATAGCAATTAGCAACTAAATACATATTTGCTATTGTCGAAAAACAACATGTGGTAGCGATTCGCAATTTGATCGCATACACTCGCGAATACAAACATTTCATCTATTCTAATTACTTTTAAATACTCAGTGGTGTTCCAATTAGTGCAACGGTTATAGCCTCAGCGGATGATACACACATCATTACGAGTGTCTTGGGGCTACGACTGACAGCTCACACCGGCTTATTATAAAAATTAATGACAGTCGCTTGCCCAGAACAATTTCTCCTGCTTAATTATCTTCTATTGTCAGTCTAGTTAATATAGGATGCAGTGTAACTAGTTATTGAACCTATTCCTAGTCAACAATATTAAATAGGTACAGTCACGTTGACAATCTATATCAGCTATACTTACAATTCTTTGTTTTGGCGATTATTTACTTGGTTGGGTAGGACGAAACTGGTAATATTATTTTGCATAAAGCTTAACGTATTACTTGGCATGCATTACATATTACAACGTTATTGTTTGAAATAATAGTACGATCTAAAACAATACTTATATAGTAGCAACGACTTCAAAATCCTAAAATTAGAATAATCACTTATCCATAACACAACCATTTAGCAAATTGCTTTCGTATAGCAGTGCATTAGCAGCTTTTACATTCGTGCGAAGCTTGATCATCTTGTGCATAATTGAGTTTCCTGTGCTGCATACTAGACATGGCTGTAAGTTTTCAATTCAAGTGCAACTTTTTGCAGAAATGACTTGCGTAATTGTGATTAGATTTCACACGATGCTGATAGTTTAGTATACAATGGGTATACACTATGAATCTAAATAGAAACGTCTTTATAGACCTGCGGTTCGCACAGGTAATTTATCAGATAAAAGCTTCAAATGCAATTATTGTACGAGACGGACTGGTATTTTAATAAGGGAATAATAATGTTCTTATATGGTATAAGTAAAAGGCTAAATGATCGATATTGTTCGCTGTAGTTACAAATTGACAACAAACGGTCGGAGGAGTTACCCTAAGGGTGCCTTAAAAATCTTGCCCAGAAACATAACATTCACATTCATAACGTTCAATCGTGTCAGTTTGTGTACAAAACCGCATTGAGTCAGCATGGTTGACTAATATGTATTTGTATACAAAAAAATCGGCTTACCGCACACATTCATATTGGGAATTCCATAATGCAAAAAAATAAGCCAATTTCTAAAGATACTCTGCGATAGATGATAATTTAAATTTATATTACTTCTATAACGCAGCACTATAATTGAAAGCATATTTAGTATGTGAATCTTACTTCCCGTTTATTGTGCTTAGATACCAAAAGTGCCGAGTCGAATGATTCTTTTGCACGTATAAATATGGTAATACCTATTTCATGTCTCTCAATTTTTACAAATAAGCACCAGTCATATAATGTTCTACTATACGACTCGACTGTACCCAGTTATTGGTGAAGCACAAAAAATAAATTAGTTTTATACTGACAAAAAATTGATGTTATAATTAGTGTAGGAAAAATATTCCCATTTACGTTTAGTGTTTTAGTTGACCATTGACCCTTGTCGGTACGTTTCTGACGAAAAACTTTCATTTCGATCAAGCGTAATGATTCAGGGCGTTTCATTTCCTTCACACATGGTCTGTCATCAAGATGACCTGAGGAGTCAATAGAGCACAACTGATTTATGATTCATGACGTTAAAACACATGTTCCTATCCTTTTATTTGCATGTAACACGTAACAACTAATAATTAGGAAATTGGCAAAATATGTTTTTAATTGCAGTACATACAAAAGAACAATGCGTACAACAATCGATATGAAATAGTCCAGGAATAATAAACTACATTCATAAAATTTTGTAATTAACATAAAGCAATAATATTTCATATTTTTGGGACTAAGTAATATATTCCTTATAGGTGGTCCATCTGAGTAGGTACGACCGCTGCCTATTTCTTCTGCCAAGCAGCAGTGTATAAGCAATTGCTAAATTTTTTTAAAAATATTATATCTAGTGTAGTCAATGGGATTACTGAACATTAAGAGCCCTGCTCTGGGTGACGTCTTACGAGCGCAATATAATAAATGCGATGCTTAGTATTTATCAGTTCTGGGTGATGTTGCTTATGTCTATGAGCAGGCGTGACGCTTTCCATCCAGTACCTAACTTGCACTGCTCGACTTTTGAAAATATTAAAAAATATTTTATAAAACCTTTATAAAAAGCAAGCAAGCAATCAGGTTAATATTGGCAAAGGGTAATGTGTGCTCTGTACGGTTGCAGGACTTCGAGACGTGTGTGTTGAGCGGCGACCGCGAGTGTCGCTACGTGGAGGGCGAGACGCACGAGGGCATCGGCGACCATCGCCGACAAACACTCTTCTTCTGCGGACACGAACCTAACTGCACGTGAGTGCCTTCACATTTACTCACCGCAAATATTACCCCGATGACTTTGATGTTTGGTTTTAACTCTATGTGTGTTTATTTATTAAAAGGATTTCCCACAAGGAATACAAATAATAATAAAATAATATTTCGCAAAACAATCAGCGGGTTTCCTAAGTTATAGGAAATCACAAGCTCAACAAAATTAAAATAAACGTTATGACTATCATAAAGAATATTTATTCTTAAAGGTTTAAAATTTAAATACAAAACAACAATTTAAATTCAAAGCAATTCAAGTTGCAACGAAATGTCCGCTAATATTGATTTTTCACAGTAACTGCGTCACAGAAAATGTAGATATACGAAGATTTATATTGTACTGTATCCGTTCAAAAGCGTCCACGGATCTCGTGCTGATTACGAGGCTCTACAAGCAAGTTAGCGATTAAAAGAGGACGGGATATCCAATACATTTGGTATTTTTCCGTCAATCTCGAATTAATCTTACAGAAAGTGGAAATTAAAATGTGTTCTTTAAAATAGGAAAATCAGGTAGACAGCGCCATCTAGCGGCATATTTTAAAATTAGAAATGGTTGTTTAATTGTATATATTTTGTAATTGAAATAAAACGGTAATTAATCCTATAACTATTTCAAAGTACCTATAATACATATTACAGAAATATTGTGAAACTCCTCAAATACGTTCTACATTATCAGCTGTCTCAGAAACATTTCTTAACGGCATCTTGCGGATAAAATTTCAGCAGGCGGTAAACTTTTCAACATACATGATAATGTAAAAAATATGAACTGACGACTTTATAAATATTACTAGAGGTGGCTGTGAGGTATGGATGTCTTGTGATCCAAAAGTATTAGTTTCCGGTCTGGGGGTTTGTGAGACTGAAAACCTCTCGTAGTTCCTGATACCCACAGCACAAGACTAGATCTTAGTGTGGAGTTAGAACTATGTATTTTACTGTTGGGTATTATTATTATTTCAAGAAGGTCAGAGAATGTGGCTGAATACAGTTTAATGTGTATTGTAAGATGGCATTGTATCAGCCCATATACGTCCCACTGCAGGGCACGGGCCTCCTCTGCAACTGAGAGGACGATTGAGAGGGGTTAGACCATATAGTCCACCGCGCTAAGACAGTGCAGTGACTATAATCCGCGTGTGTGTGGTTCCAGTCCGTTCAACAGCGTGGAGGCGCTGCAGCGCGCCAAGCGCGTGGTGGAGCAGCAGTACGCGGTGGTGGGCGTGCTCGAGGACATCAACTCCACGCTGCTCGCCTTCGAGCGGTACGTGCCTCGGTTCTTCTCCGGAGCGCTGCAGCTGTACTGGGGTCAGTATTCACTATAACACACATATTACATACAGACAATTGATTAAGCCGGCGCCATCGCTCTCACTGGTAACATTAACTGTTTGCGTTCGCCTTGATGTAAATCAACATAATGGTATTTTGATGTATTAAATCATAATTACACTTTTTTTGTTCAATATCGGTTAAGCAGCTTTAAACAATCTGCAAATTAAAATGGTGCACAGAGCAGCGGATACACTAACAAACGATAGTGGATATTAATAATAAAGATATCAATATCACTTACCGGTATCTCGCTCCTTAAGCTGGCTGGACGATGCGGACAAAAACGGTGATCTTCGTAGCACTCAGTAACACTTCCACTTTATTGTCCACAAAACAACTTGAATTACTAAAGAACTTTAGCGTAGCAACGGAGCGCGCGTCTTGCTTCTGCAAGCGTTCACGAGAAACTGAACTATAAGCCCCGGAAGATGACACAAGAAAATTACTATCTACCCTCCACTAGCAAATATTTTTTATAAAAAATATAAGATAAAAAATATGCTAGTTGAAACGAATGAAACTGTTTTTAATAAATTGTTAGTTATGTTTAAGATTTTTGTTTCATAAACTCAATGGGAATAAAATGTTCCTGGTATAATTTAATTTTTATGGATAAGATCTTAAAGAAATACTTTTAAAGACTATACCATGTTAGTTGCACTACCTAAACACTAGAAGTAAAAGTTGCTAACAAAATACTGAACATTTACAGAGGAGTTGAACACATTCAACCGCATCAACCGGAATGCGTTCAAGCCGCCAGTATCGGAAGCCGTGAAGCAGATAGTTCGAGCCAACTTCACCCGGGAGATCGAGTTCTACGAGTTCTGCAAACAGAGACTACACATGCAGCTGCGAGCCCTCAGAGACCCCACGGTCACTCTGCCCACGCCCACGAGACACACGCGCCCACCACGAAGGAAGAGGGCCCACAAGACGCCCACCAGGTTGTAGTCGTTCCTGTAGTCCATGTAGTCCTTGTAGTATCATGTAGAAGTAGGTAGTGTCCCGTATGCAAGGATCGAATATGCCTTTGTATCGCAGAACACGCATAGTTCAAGTGAAAAGGCAATTGTAGACTCCTAAGGAGAATATGCAATGATTGATTGAACTGATGGATGGTGCATTTAATTTTCTGAAATTAGTTGACTTGATTGGTGCTCGCTCATAAAGACATTTGAAAAATCCCTTAATCTTCATATTCAAGTTATCCTAAAATTATATTAAATAGCTAAATAAAGTTTATTCAGTTATTATTTTAGATAAGGTTACTATTGGAGCCTGACAATTTGTCCCCTGAAATTTTGAATGCGCTATCTGAGGTAGTGATTCGATTGGCAAATATGCTAAGTGTTTAAATGTTATTCAGGAATTGGATTCCAAATGCCGTGAAGTGGATTGCATTGTTAGTATTGTTTGGCAAATAAATTTAAGCGAACTGTTGCAAGTTGCAATTGTGTGGAGTGATTGTTAACTAAATTATGTTCAATAGTTTTGTCAAGTCCATTCACGTTAGGTTACGGATTACCGCCGCGTGCTAGATTATTTATTACTGTAAGTTTATAATTAATAACGATTTTTTTATTTTTGTATTCTTGAATGTTTCATGTCAAATTAGTCTTGTAATTTTTATTTTTTTACAATGTAACCAAAAGATGTGTGATTTCTTGAAGAGCGAATTATAATGACTTTGTACATAGTTTTATTAATTTTGAACATTTTTTGTGGTACATATGTCTAGTACAGCAAAATACTATATTTAGACATGAACGTCTACTCTAGATTTAGAATACCTGATATTGTATTATAATATTTTCATACGACTAATAATTTATAATTGTGATATGTTTTGTTTATTTTAGATACTGTAATATAATTAAAGTATGTCCTCTATCAGCTTTACTTTATTTTAATTTTCCCAGCGGCTTCCTTCAAAGGTATACTCATGATACTGTACAGTTTTCCATTCTAATTCTTCGAAGAACTAGATTGTTGTTTCAAATTTAGTGAAAAAATGAGTACATTCAATTAACATACAATGACATATATACGATATATTATGTATCAAGAGTATTATGTTAATTATAAGGTTTATTGAAGTGTAACTTCCTTAGCACGTTTTGATTTGAATATTAGATGAAACGAAAAAGCGACACCAAAAAGACATAAAAAGTACTAGGGCAACAAAGAAAGGAAAGGAGGTTCTTTGAAAACTATGTCATTAATATGCGAATTACTTCTCGGAGCACAAAAAGTACTAGGACGACAGAGAAAGGAAGGAGGTTTTTTCGGTAAACCTATGTCATCAATATGCGCCATATTTCTCAGAGCACAAAAAGTACTAGGGCGACAGAGAACGAAAGGTTTCTTGAAACCTATGTACTATACAGGGTATATCAAGACCGCGACCGAAAACAAAGCCAGGTGGTAGTTTTAGCGGCTACAGACACAATGCAACTTAAAATTTTGCTAATTAAGCGACGGATTTTTATTTTACAATTTTTTAAAAATCATCGTTTTTGAGGGGTAAATACCTAGTTTTTGCAAAAATAGTAATTTAAACCCTTACGTACCATTGCGTGTTTAAAAATAAAGCGATGTACGTCATTATTTTAGAAAATATATGTTTTATCACTCAAATACGACGATATGTAAAAAATAACAAAAAAAATAATTGACGATTTTTTTGTAAAATTTTTACTTGCATTGTGTTTGATATCACTAATACTACCTCCTGGCTTCGTTTTCGGTCGCGGTCTTGATATACCCTGTATATTATATCCTGAATATCTGAATTATTTCTCAGAGCACAAAAAGTACTAGGGCGACAGCGAAAGGAAGGAGGTTACAGTAAACCTATGTCATCAGTATGCGAAATATTTCTCAGAATATAAAAAGTACTAGGGCGACAGAGACAGAGAGGAGTTTTTCTAAAAGTTGTGTCAACAATATGTTGCACAACTTATGTGCTCTGAAAAATATAATTCGCATATTGATGACATTGGTTTAACAAAACCTCCTTCCTTCCTCTGTTGCCCTAGTACTTTTTTCTGTTTTTGGTGTCGCGTATATGAAGACTGCGAATGAAACGTAGCCAGGTGGGAGTTACAGTGGTAACAAACACAATGCAAATTGCAATTAATTTTTTTTCAAAAAAAGCGACAAACTTTTTTTTATAACCCCTTAAATATCATCGTGTTAGGGTGGTGAATACCTAGTTTTATGCGAAATTAAACCCTTGGTACGTACCATTGCGTCTTTAAAATAAAATGGTGTATATTATTTTATTAGGAGCTATCACACGATTAGCAAAAAATTACAAAAAAATAAATAAGATTGTTTTTTGCGAATTTTTTTGTTGCATTTTGTCTGAAGTCACTAATACTACCATCTAGCTTTGTTTTCGGTCGCAGTCTTGATATACCCTGTATATATCAAATTTTTAAATTCCAGCGGTGCTAAAGAAGGTTCACTTCAATAATGTGAACAAAGTATTATTAAATAACTAAAGAGTTATTGGGGTAAATAGCGCTTCACCTTACTAAACCATTGGACATGCTTTATTTTTACAATATAGATAGTTTCATGAAGTAAATAATGTTGTGATCAATTGGGGTTTGATATAATTAAACTTCTTTTATAATTATGCACATTAATTTATTATGTAGGTAGTTATTCAATAAAACAGAGTCAATAATAAGAATAACAATCATTCAATAGGACAGCGATACCGCGCTATGTTAAACAATTAATATGGCCACATTTTAAGAATTCAGGTACATACAAAATAGAAAAGTGGGCCTAATAAATAACTATTACATTATTGCTTAAAAATAATAATAATTTAATTCGATAATTTCTAATAGTCTCATTGTTTAAAATCTCCAAAACAGAATCAACAATTAGATACTATTATATCAGTTCTTGTGTAGGAAGTACATGTCATGATTTCGTTTATGAGTATAAAAATATAAAATGTACATAATATTTTATCCAGTTTATAACATCGATATAATAAAACAGTTCATTTAGATAATTCGTAATAATATAATTATAATTCTTAACACATTAGAAAGGATTATCAAATATTTCGATTAATACCTGATCACTCAGACGTTTTGGTGTGTACGTTAACCATTTATGAAAGTTCATAACTATCTAACAGATGATATAATGTCACCATGTTTAAAAATATATGTCTAGGCGTATCATCTACATTCATAAACATGTCATCGTGAATAAAATCGTTCTAACTAGGTGATGCTTTTGCGCTTAACTTCACATATAAGTATCTAGTACATAATGGCTAATACCTAGTTTAATAAAAATGTATTAAAATATGAATATCATTCAGAATTCATCTCTCTCGATCTATATACACACAAGGAGGGAAGACACGGGGCGTGTTCACTTCCTCTCCGAGCTGCTGCCCTCGCACCGCCACGCCACGCGCGCCACCACGTATGATCACATCGTTTATTGTCCCACCAGACTACAGTAACAGTACGAAACGGAGACAATTCGATAAAATATACATTAACTCGAAACGTTATTGCAAATGGCACTCAGAGAACGAGTCGCACACTCGTTGAATATATCTACAACTAGTCTACTTTATATCACAAAAACGCTTTACAAAGTTAAGCCTCAAAGATTCGGGACGCCGCGCTCATTCTCATTCCGCCGACCCGACCGGGGGGCCCGTGCAGGAACGTGAGCGCGGCCAGGAGCTGTGGGCCCGGACCCGCCGGGCGCGCTCCGCACCGGGACGGACTCGCGCGCGCGCCGCGCTCAGTAGAACGACGGGTGCCAGTCCACGGTGGGGTGCAGCGGGCCCGGTGCCGCCGGCGCGGGCAGCGCGCTGGTGGTGCCCAGCGCCAGGCAGTCGAAGCAGTAGTTGGCGCCGCTATTGTTGTCCCAGAACTGCTGCCCTTTGCACTGGAACCGCACGGCCAGCTCCAACCGCTGCCCCGACGATATGGCTGGTGCGTACAGGACGAACTGGAATCGATCCGAATATCCGTCGCACGAACCCTGCACGTACGTGGTCTGCAAGTCTGTGAAGGTTTTCCATCGGTTCATTGTGTACCGCATGTGAACAGTCTTGTGAAAGTCCAAGTTGCGTACGCGCACTGAACCGCAGACTGTGACGTGTACACCTTCGCAGACGCGTGCGCTCTCGAGACATACGTTTTGTAATTCGAGTTTGTCTGTTACGTCACGGGGTAACTGGAACAGAGGGACCAGTGTGAGACCGCCGAGGCGCGCTGGAGCTTTTACTGGCGGGGAACTCTGCATGTCACAGCCCGTTAGATCATCATAGGCAGATTTAGGAATAACAGGTATTTCATCCATAAATGTTTTAACGTCTGCTAAATCGAGACCTAAAACGTCAGCGAAGCGTACAATTTTTTTGCGACCGGGTGTGCCGGGTGGTGTTTTGCCAGTTTTCAATGAAGAACAGCGCCGAACGCGTTGTGGCCTATCGTCTTCTGTTTCGTTGTGATTTACATCTTTAATTTCTGCACTTAAAAGAGTAGGTTCTATTTCCGGTGCCGGTGAAACGGCTTTTTCGATGGGAACTTCACTGGTTATTATTTCTGGTTCCGTTATCTGCTCGACAGGGGTGGTGTCTTCAGTTGCATTTTTGGATATTTCTTCGTCGATGGGGATTTCTACTTCTGTAATTGATAAATTTTCTATGCAATCCGTAATATCATCCACAGGTTTATCATCATGAGATACTTCTTCCACCAGATCTGAGGGTTCGCTTTTGGCAGATTCGAACTCAGAATCACTATCAAAAGTAGTGCTGACATTTGTCGGTAAACTGTTCACGGTGGTTGGAGGTCTCGCCACGCTGTCAATTTCATCATGACTGTTTTGCCTTGCACAACCTTCGAAGGTAATAGGAGAATACAAACGTTTTTCCGTATGGCCATTCTCGCGTGGAATCGGTTGAATTTTCACTGGCGGACAATCGGAGTAAAAGGCAGTAGAAAATCTGAATCCATTTTTCGCTTTATCATTTTGTTGGACCAGGAGTTTCGCTTGCTCTTTGAGCTCAGGTTCAGAATCAACATCGTAGAATGGTGGTTCTTGATCTTCGGACGGGGATCGTTCGGGAAAGGGGTGATCGTATTCGTCAACGGGACTGGAGGGACTCTCGCATTCTAGTTCAAAATCATAAAAAGTTTCCAAATCACGCTGGCCGGTGGAAGTGGTAGGCTTGTGTGCGTTGGGATTTTCTCGTGTGAGCCAACTGCTCTCGCAGTCGTCGTCGTGTGCTCCGCCTAAGTTTCTCAGACGCGAGTGCAGGTCCCGCGCGAATGCCGCGGCGCGTCCCCGACAAGACATCGGCAGCAGCGACGTCAGCCCGCACTGCGACGTGGCGCGATCACCGTTCATCTGCGTCTGAAACATTACAAACAATACCGTTAATCCTACTGCTATTCATTTTATTTAAATTAACATTATTTCACTATTTCGAACAATAATATCAAAGACATAATTCCTAAAGTCTTCTGAAAGTTGAATGTCAAGAGTGAACGACCCCGATAAGATAAATTTACATAGTTTCCCTATGATCAGCACGCACTGTTTAGATAACATTCAGTGCGAAATATCAAAATAATATAAATTATTCAGTCATAATAAATAGATTGTGAATGGGAATTTTCACATTGTTTTGTCGGTAGATACTGGCAATGTTTTATTACTCATGACTTTTTGTTCATATAATGAAATAAAAAAAAAATTGTTTAGTCGCTAAATGAAGTAGTATGAAACAAGACTGAGAACGTCCACCTAAAAAATATTTATTTTCCACCAAATATTTTATAAAGGAGAATGACCGTTTACGATATAAAATATATTATACATAATATTTATCCTCATCTTACAACCTCCTTCATTTAAAAGAAATCCTCAAACACAATGCCGTCAAAATATTTTACTAATGAAAAATCACAAAGAAATGCATCTGCAGTCTGCAAATACGCAGAAAGCATTATTTTTCCTGTGCATATGACGCATGTGAAGGTCGCAGGTCGACCCATTTCATTGAAGGCAACGACACTACCAAAACTAGGTCGGCGAGTAGCGACCTCAGACCCTCTCGTCGTGACGTCACACAGTCAAAATCAATTATTTTAGACATGGCCAGATGGTTAACGTAAGAAATATCTTTGAATATCAAGTAGAAACACTCGATCGGTTACCGACCGCGTATTATTGCGCTGTGAATGTCACAAGAAGGACATATTATTTTAATAACAAGATTCGTTTCTCGGCAAATTTAGACAGATTTAAATAAATGTGAAGAATGATGAAAGCAATTAACGTACTTTTTCCAGCCAGCATAAATTGATCTAAATAAAAAGGCCGCGCTGATGCAAAATTTAATTGACGATTGAGTTGACGTGTTGTCGGGTTGTTTACTTGTAATGAATGTATTAAAATTCTTAATCAACTCGAGTGTCCTAATTATTCTATGACAGTGCATCGCAGACGTTCTCGTTGCGGCTACGGTGTGATGCTAATCGCGTTACATAAGAAAAGTTCTTAGCCAAAAAAAAAACGTCACTAAAGCGAAGGCGTGTAAAGAAATATCTGGCACATGACATACGCTGTTCTATTCACAACAATATAAATAAGTAAACTTTGCTATTTCCAGTAATGAAAGCGAAGCATCGCAATAATTATACTTTGTTTAAACTAGAACATATTTATTTTACAAACATAATATCTTAAAAAGGTTTAACCAAACTATCATACTAAATTGGAGCTGATGATCTCAGCCTATCTAATATTTACACAAGTGAATCGAAAACATTACAGCATTGCGGATTTTGTGTAGAGTGCATCGGTAGAAGCCTAATAACTATTACTAACATTTCCGTTGCCTATATCTTGTCCATTAGCCTTAATTTAGTAAAATCTAATGAAGGTACATATGCGAAATATTCATTATAAATAAAATAAGTAGGTGTATCGTGTGTGAACATTTATCACATACTAATTAAAGTAATATTTTGAGTTACTTAAAACGTCACAGGTTAATAATTTGCAACTACGACGTAGCATGCTCACATGACAGGAGTTATTTAAGAGTTCGATATAAATACAGATGGTACATTGTCAGGCTATTATTCAATCAGGAGCACGCTCGGTCACCGCTCCGAACTGTTGTAGCGTTACAATCCCTTATGAACCATCGCACTTTATTGTCAACAAACACTACTATACAATTTCAGTATTCTATACAGTCTAATGTCTATAACAGTTTGGCAATACATAAATAAGATTCTCGTACATGTATCTTAGTGAACAGAGCCTTGGCAACTGTAACATATTAAAAATAGACGGACAAAAGTCATCCCATACCTTCGGCTTACGTCTGCTAATCATGTTGTTTTTAGTAATAGCGCTATTAACTTTTCACTCATTAGGTAAATGTTTCAAAACTGAAGGAAACCGCTGCATTTGGCTTTACTCTGAATTGTACCACTGTGAAAATGCATTTAATAGCATTAAAGAGACATCAAGTATTTATCAGACTGCGTTGAAAGCGGTATAATTAAAAATATAGGTAGGTAGGGATTTATAAATACATAAAACTGATAAAAATTATGAGTTATTGGGAAATAATTACTATCGGTAGGAATATAAAAAAACAGTTCATTCGAGAAATATCATCACGTAAACACGATCCAATGCTTCAGTTATCTGACGAGGGATGTTCAAGGTGAATTAATATAAACAGTGAAAGTACTTATGAAAGTCAAGATAAGCCCACACAAGAATATTATTGATTTACTAAATAGTTTCACTTGAATACTCATTCATTTGTATACTTCTTACGATAATCATTAATAATGGCCACACAAATTGCATTGCCTAGGTACTTGTAAATTATTATGTCAATATGATATGAAAAGGCTACAATGTACTATTGCCAGGTGAGTAGTATATCTTTACAAGTTTATAATGATGTAAAGATATGAATTACAAAAGATATTTGTTGCTTAATCATATATCGCATACGATCAACTAACAAAACCATTTGTGACGTACAAACCGGTATCCAAAGTGGATTTATCATGTTGATGCAATTTATATGGTACATACGACATAAATTAAGGCTGTATTTATTAAATAATAAACTAATATCACTCAACTCGCCACATATAACAATTTATGTACCCATACATAAATGCAATTGCAATCGCGAACACGCGAATTCTAATGGCGAGCGTCGTAAGGAGCTCAATGGAGAACTTCGATAAGGTTGGTCATTGAACCGGCAGATAAGGTTCAATTGCTGGGCGCAGGCACCGATATAGGCAACGAGCCCATTGTGCCTGAGTGGAGGCGTTCACTTAATGGCAATGGTTGTGGCCTAAGACCTTTGATCGTAGTGAGACGCCAATATTCTTCATATGACTTTCCTATTTCAACTTCTCCTTATGGCACTGACAGCGATGCAGGTGCGTCCCATTAAATATAACCGCCCCCTCTATTTTTGTTTATTAGTGACGTGACGTGTTGTGTGGGTGTGTACCGGTCAGTATGGCGAGGTGTAGTGGCGCGGTGGGGTGATGTTCCAAGTCATCAATCGCCCCTCTTCTAATCTGTGGGTCGTTAGAGAAGAATTCGTTACATCCGTCCATTAATCAACTAATCTCAATAGTAGCTGGAGGCACGAGTGCTCTACCACCGAGCGAGATTACGTTCTCGTATCAATGAAAAACCCGTCGTGGAGGCTTGCATCAGCGAATCGCATTTCCTGGTGTGGCCGTGTGTATCCAGTTACTAGCGCGGCGATTGGTGATAGTTAAGAGTTCCTTATTAATCGCCGATGCGTTTAGTCTGAATTAGAGTAATAAAGTAATACTAGGCAGTCTATTTCATTTATTTTATACTGAAATACATAGTGACTACAGTCTACAATGTACCTGAGGGCGTGAATTGGCGTGTAATCCAAATTGAGTGTCTATAAGCAAGAGCCGATTATTTGTTGCCAGTCGATAAGATTATTCCAGCCTCAAGGCTTTTCACTAATACACCAAACATACAGACAGGAACCGAAAACCGACGCACTTACATGAGTCCTATGGCGAGTTTTTCACAATCGCGTTATTATCGCCATCATAAACATTTATCATATTACTAAAGATCATGTAATGTGTGTCAATTTCGACATGTATCAATTCGTCGGTGGTCCAAAAGTATCGATCATTAGTCCAATATAGTTCAAATTCGGAACGAGGTCGCGCTGATGAACCTCGGCTGACCCCTCTCAACGGGATTGGAAACCTGCGTGTTGGAGTGGTACCTATATGGTCTAATATATAAATATAGTTCGCAGCCCCACCCACTGGTCGCCGCACTGTCTATTTCGGTCCCCGATGGATCAGGTGACCATCTTCCGACGCATAAGAGACACATCCCATCTTATGATGCCATCCTAACGTAGGATAAACTTACGTAAGTGAAACCGACTTTGTTATCTTTCATTTGCGTCGATTTAAATGGCCTTATAATACTTTTTTATCGTGATTCTCAGATACGCATAATCACGCTTGTGTCTCTGAAGAGGTTGGCAGTGGTCCAATCAATATATACGCGTATCATTAATGACATGGGTCGATCGCCATAGCGAGCACAATTTTCATCTATAGGAAACATGTATTTCAATAATTCAGAAACTTCATATAAAGTGCAATACGCTCATAGCTATTAACCTGATGCGGCGATATTTATGGTAAAAAGAGAGGGCGTATATCCGCTACTTCATTATTTATTTATCAATCGCTTAGACTTTAATTCAACTTATAAAGAGCTGTATACTTAAACAAGTCAGGTTATACACTTCTTAGTTCTTACGCCAACAGGACGCGAAGGGCAAAAAAAGCTGGAATGTAGCAGCCTGCTTAAGACTGCTCGTAGAGACAAAATTAATAACCATGGGAGTGTTTTTTCCAGAGACAGTGTACAGTGTATAGTGGGGTATCTTGCAAGACCGCTGTGTAAAGATCCATGCACTTATGCGAACCGTAACCGTTGCGAAATTGTTACCAATTTAGACTGTGTGTACGCTCCGAATGACGTACGTATTCGTGCATAAGTATCGTATTTAAGGGATTTCAATTCTGATTATCGATAAAAATGTGTTCGCAACAAAATTATGTTGCTTTTACAAGATTAAATACTTTTTTCTAACTGACATTATCTTAAGTTATTTTAGTGTTTATGAGTACCCACATATCAAGAAAATAAATAATAATCCAGAACCTATTCAGCAAACACTCGAGACTTATCAGTCTTGAGCTGTTTTATCATACAACTCCAGATGTTTGTAAAAAGAATAAATTCTAAATTGTGATTCGAATGCCGATAATATAGCACACTACGAATGTTAACACATAACAGTGACAATAATTATTGATACAAGTAAACCTAAAGGGGTTAACACCGGGCACGATTCTGCGGCCGCCCCACACGTGCCGTATCGCCTCTCCGCCCTCGGCTCAATGTAAGCTAATCTTAATACTCAGTTACATCGGACTAGACCACTGATTGTTGGTGTATAATTTATTGCTCAATCAGTTTTTACATGACCAATTGTTGAACGAAATAAATATTATTAGCGCTCAATTTAAATAGATTTTTTTGCGTGAATTTTACAAATAATTAAGTTACCCTACAAATTTTATACAACAAATGCGTAATATTATATAAGTTAATTTCTAAAATAACGTACATACATTGTTTTTACATGACAAACCTGACCTGAATATTTTAAACGTTTCTTCTTTTGAAGAATCAGAAAGAAGAATGTAAGCAGGAGTCACGAATATCGATTAATAACTACTTAGTTATCATGGTAATATGAAAAAAATAAATATATTTCAAATTGGGTTTCTGATAAACAATCGGACTACAGATAGAGCTGGTCCATCCATGAAGTCAGACTATAACGTAGCTCTACCACTTGGTAAATTAATTTAATTACAAACATGAGACACTTCATTGAAATAAAACTATTTTATACGGATTTTATCGCGATTAGGAAGTTAAAAAATGTAAAAATTAAACCAAATCGCGATAAAATCCGTATAAAATAGTTTTATTTCAATGTGTAACATTCGCGTAAATCTAAGAAACCATTATGAGACACTTCCTCTATAAAAATATTGTTCTAATAAACAATAATACACCCATATGTTAAACAAGATAAGGAATAAGATTGTGAAAATATTCACCAATGTCAACGACCTCAATAAACGAATTACGGAATAATCTGAATTTAAATCACAAGTGTTTACAATAATCAGTTCAACTGTGCCTTTGTGTTTAAAGAGTGTAAATAAATGATACAGTAAATATACTCAACTATATACAATTGTATGTATAATACAAATAGCACACATATTACACACGTGTATATACAAATAAATTTCCTATGAATGCCGTGACGTAGTAAATCGTAAATAGTAGTAATATTTTTAACGTAAATTTATATTTAAATATTTAGAGCTAAAGTGACTTAATAACGTAGATAAAAAGCATTCTATATGAGTGGATGACCTAAGGCTTTTGAGAAATTCGCCTGCAAAAGAAGGAATTCATTTGGTCATTGATAACGCACCTACGATTTTCCTGAACATGTTGGTGTTTGTTGACGACATTGATTGGTCTCCCTATCATGTGATACACATACTCATTCATTTATATATATATACAGGGTATATCAAGACCGCGACCGAAAACGAAGCCAGGTGGTAGTTTTAGCGGCTACAGACACAATGCAACAAAAAATTTTGCAAAATAAGCAACGGATTTTTTTTTACAATTTTTAAAAAATCATCGTTTTTGAGGGGTAAATACCTAGTTTTTGCAAAAATTGTAATTTAAACCCTTACGTACCATTGCGTGTTTAAAAATTAAGCAATGTACGTCATTATTTTAGAAAAACTATGTTTAATCACTCAAATACGACGAAATGTAAAAAAAAAAAAAAAAAAAATTGACGATTTTTTTTGTAAAATGTTTACTTGCGTTGTGTTTGATATCACGAATACTACCTCCTGGCTAGTGTTGAGTAGGACATACAAGAGGTAGTACATTTGTCCCGTACATGACGTCAAAATGTAAGAGCGGCTCAACTTTTTGAAATGTACTACTTCATATTTTGTGTCCCGGTACTCGTTACACTACGTCATTAACTATAGGATGAGAGCGAGAGGTACTAATACCTTCAAACTATCTAGTACGCCTCACTTCAATTGAAGTGGGACATTGTACTAGCTCAGTACAAAAATGAGGCTACTCTTACAAACTCTTTTTCAAGTCATGTCCTACTCAACACTACTCCTGGCTTCGTTTTCGGTCGCGGTCTTGATATACCCTGTATATATAAGGAAAAAACAACAATATTATAAAAAGCAATAAGCATTCTATCCCGGTGTCTGGCGGTACCTATTATAGAACATTGTTTCTGCCATTACCTACAAAAATGTATATTATGGTTTCCACAATACAAACACTCAATAAAAATATATTAAATAAACATCAACTGAACATACGTTGCTAATTATTAATTTCACCTTGACCAAACAATTAGTCGTTTCGGTTTAAATCGTAAAGTTTCATTACCAACAAGAGACGATTCGTCGCCAAGACTAAATTGTTTCAAAACTATTATTACAGATGCTGCAATTAATTTATATAGTAAAAATTATCTTCAAAACCTTTATATTAGTACTAAAATACCACATTTAAGACATGGATACAAAACCAATAATCAAATAAATAAGGCAGTATTTTAAGCTCATATAATTTATAAATAAACTTATGCATTGAGCAACATTTACCGCAATTAAATGAGAATGTTACCGCCAATAGTTGTCAACAATGAGACAACCAGCGGTCACACCACTCAGCGGCTCATGTTTTCACACTCACAATGGCATTATATCGACAGCCGGCACGCTGAGTTATACCTACTTTAGCAGTCTCTACGCATACGCGATGCATTCTTGTTTATCGTTTTTGGAATTGTAATATGTAGTTTTATAATTCTGGGATTTTCACATGTGAGGATTTTAATAACGAATCGCATATTTATAATACTGTACTGTATCAGCCCATTTACGTCGCATTGCAGGGCCTACTCTACAATTGAAATTACGATTGAGAGCGTTTATACTATATAGTCCACCACGCTGGCCTAGTGCGGGTTGGTGGTCTTAACATACCATAGAAATTCTTGCAAATCGCTATGGTATGCACCTGCATAAAACCGGAAACCTTTCCTCAAGATGTTTTCCTTCACCGTTAAAGTGCGTGGTGATTGACTATCAATACACACATAACTCCGAAAAGTCAGAGGTGTGCCCTGGGATTTGAACCCGCGATCACCGTGAACATGCGGTCAGCCGCGTCTGATCCGCTACCAACAGACCATGCACGCACTGTTTGTTGCACGCACTGGATATTTATACACATCATATATTTACTATAAAATAAAACGCTGATACTGAGAAGGTTATGTTATCTTAATGGAGAAGCACTATTTCCCTAAAATACTAAGTTAAGGATATTTAAAGTAGAAACATGTGTTGAAAATTGAAAGGGAATTATTATAACTTTTTATAAGTAACATTGTAAATACAATGCATAATAAAAAAGCAGACGACGACAGTCTTTAAAACCGCCATCAGATAATTCATAAGTATTTAGATAATGTTTCATGATTCAGATGACTGGCAGACGTGTGTTTCGTAAACAATAAAGATAAGCTAACCAAGGTGACGACTCATTTAGTCAAAAATCGATATGCAACAAACAGAAACAAAATATAACGATAAACGAAATGCTGGCATCCGTATTTTAAAAGCGAATGACATAATGAATGAACTCCTAAATACTTCAGCGGGATAGAAAAAAAGCAATAATGCTGTAAATTATATTGACGGGAATATCCACGAGCTATTTGAGTCGTGACTTTCACTTTGTGTTCAAAATAGTGTTCAGACACATCGAGACGTAGGTTACAATATAAATAACCGTAGCAGTCACGCGCTTGGCACTTACTGCTGCGAGTTGCGACTCCCTCAGCATCGCTCCATTCCTCGCGAGAGGAAGTCGGAAGCCCTGCCAATGATTTCGACAATTGTAAACATCATGGGACACGCCCTTGACGCGGCTAACGTCGCGACACAATAATCAGCTTATCAATGGTCATATTCATACTGATTCGTAATCACAGATATTTACGGCATGAGACGCGCATTCTTTACCACCAACGGATGCCAACGTTTTTAAATTTACATACACTTTGTGTGAACATGTGTGTGGATTTTTTCGGAAATTTTCTAATACTTTTAAGTCTTTAATTTAATGTTTAATTATTACAATGAGATGGAGTTTATTTATTTATGAATATACAACTTTTAGCTTACCATAGAGTGTGTATCATGCATGTAAAGAGTAAAATTAATATAGGTGCATATAAATGCTTGTTGTAGGTACGAGTACATGCAATAAAATGTAGAGCGACCGTGCTTACGTAGATGCACCGCCCTTGCGTGCAGAATTAATGCTCTTGAGATGATTTTCATTGTCATTTTGAATAAATTGATAATTAAAATAAGGACTTGGATGCGAATAGATCGTGAACGGGCTCTGTGAAATAACGATGTCGTGAGTTAATGGCGCACTCTAAAGGTTGGATTAAATAAGAGAAATAGGCGACAACTTGGTCCTACCGTTATTCATTACTGTCATTTATTCACCATTGTTATTGGCATCTAATGTTCATTCCTGGTGCATAAATGTTGCATCAAAATATAAACGTAGTCATCATTTAAAGTATTCATGGTCTTTGCAGAAACGTTCAGATGTTGACTATCGTTATTGAATAATTGAGTAAAAGTAGTCATGCAATTTTATGAAAAGGTTGCGGTTTGTGTAAATATAATGTCTTATATAAACGATAATTAATTTACTGTTATACACACACGGTGCCCAAACAATCTTTTCCAAACACACATCGATATATCTATGATTCCGTGTTTAACAAACAAACACAATCCTTAGCAAGAAATCCCATTATTATTATCTAATAACACACTGCTGATCAAATGTCCATTTAATTCAAAATCTGTCTCTGTTTTAGCTAGACACATAATTTTATGAAACAGAAGGCAAATATGAATTGTCAACCGGTTCCAAAGAAAACACGCTTTGCACCAACGCTTTCTCAAAGCGACATATTCGTACTGAGAGTTTCACGTGAAGAAATTCAATTATCGTCCGGTGTTGTACTTACGTTACATCTGTATTAAGGCTAATAACCGTTTCAGATGGTAATTACTTGGTATATTTTTAAACATGCCTTCATTGCATGCGCCGGCACATGTGTGCTTCCGAAACAGAGCCTTCGATATTGAATATCATTGAGTAAGTTACTCAAACGTGTATAAATAATATTTTAGGCACGGGGCACGGGGCGCGGTGTGCGCAGTTAGTCTCAAGTCTCTTGAAATGTTTGAATATGATTCAAGTGGCGGTCGCTGGACGGAGGCGGACGGGCGCGTGATTGTGATTCCTTTCGGTAGACGTAGACGCGTGTCGGCTTTCTACCTTGTTTGTAAACACTAATTGAAAGTACCATATTCAACGCCACGTACTGTCAAAAACTCAAAATATGTATTCATATGTCTGCTTATTTACGTTACTTGTTTCTGTTTATTAGACATGTTGTTCTTTTATTCCCTTAATTTTCTATTAAGCTCGCTAATCGATAAATTGATTGAATATTATATTAACTTCACAAACTTTGTAACATTAATAATACAGTATGAATACCCGTCTAATATCTAAGGCATTTCATAACCATTTGGTCATCCTGACTATTAAAACAGATTTACGCTGTAAACACGAGCGGATTTAGCTTTTAATTTGCAATTTTATGGTTGATTTCCGAGTGAATTTGCGTCAAGCGGATCCACATCACATCATCCTTGTGTGCGCGGTATTATTATCCTAGCTGATGTAATGCAAGGTTAAACTTGTCCTGGAGCTACGCATGCACGAAGGGCCGGCGCCCTTGACGACTACCTGCACTGAGACCTTTTATCTACCAAAACAAACAATGAAAGCACTTTTTTCTAGATAAAACTGTCGTAGTATTGATACGGTGGGAATTCAAAAATCTCTATTTTGAGGAATTGTGAATAGCGCGTAAATTCCGCGTGCAGTTTGAATTCGTAAATTCCGAAATGTGTTTTTATGTTTTGTGCATGAAATAGTTTAGCTGACTGACTTATTCTTATTCAAATGAGTCATACAAATGCAATGGTGTTTAATTAACAACTCTCAGCGATGGTGTGAGTGAATGCACCATAAGTACTGACTGATTGCACTACATTATATTACAAATACATTTCTTAAGCATAAATGATTACTGCAATTATACTTTTGTTTGTCAACATGATCGTTGTTTTGTTACAAAATAACTTTATGAGACAGGTTTAATTATTATATTATCTGGCCTCCAGCGTGCCCTCGAGTTCTAACTGATAATTCGCACATTATTATTAACACATGACACCTTTTCCAAAATTGCAGATCGTTCATGACTGCTTTTTGCAACCCATCTTTAAACTCATGATGATTTTGATGATTTCATGTATAAATTGGGTTATGATGGTAACAAATTACCTAACAAATACACCTAACCATTAAGATAACGCTCGTTAAGCACTCTACAAATAAATTAATATAGTGAAAACATGTTTGTTTTCAATCACACAGAATAGTATTTTATTTTTGTTAATTTAAAAATAACATTTTTTTTTTTATAAAATGATTTGATGGATATCTTACATATCCAATTAATGCTGATAGATTAAAGCTTTAGATTTATATTCAATCTGAATCACACTTCTACTGAAGTCTATATGCTAAGACATTGAACCAGCAGATTAGTAGAAATTGTATATAAAAAGCATGTTTATTTAACGCCTATAGCGGTTAGATACGTGCTCTCAATACGAAAACAATAATCTCAGTGTATTTAAATGTACTATATGTGGCTATGTGGGAAGACAGCTCGATTGTGGAGCTATTCGTGCATGCGAGTGACAATGCAAGAGCGATAAGACGGCGTTATGTGCAACATTACTACAAAAAATATCTATACATATAATAAAAATGTAATATGAAATAATTTTAAAAATAGATATTGAAAATTTTTTAAAAGTCCGAACATGACAGCAGTGGCTGCGAAAGTACAACATGACTATGAGAAATTTCGCCAACTCACACATCGTTT
Source organism: Deilephila elpenor (assembly GCA_949752805.1). Taxonomy (NCBI): domain Eukaryota; kingdom Metazoa; phylum Arthropoda; class Insecta; order Lepidoptera; family Sphingidae; genus Deilephila; species Deilephila elpenor. Next base: position 5,461,946 of record OX457107.1, on the reverse strand, counting down.
ATAAAAACAACTTATAAAATTATTCACATATCAATGCTAAAACGCTGTTCTGAGGGGCTATTTCGAATATTCGGGCGCTATTTCGGGTGTTGTGAGGTTAACGAACGCTATAATGCGTCTACCTACGACAGTTTTGTCACTTATTCGTAATCGCAATAAACGTTAACATTGAACTAGTTTGATGGTAAAATGAGATTAGGTGAAAACGGTTTTATTGTTATCGTTTGGACTATTTATGTAAAACAAACGTGTCAATGCACACGTTTGTTTTATATTATATGGTGATAATCAATACATTTTATTGGGTTAATGGTTCATTTTCTCTATGAACTTAGAAAGTTGAAGGCTAGTAATTATAGGCGCATAAACCATTACGGTTGCGTAATATGTACTTGATTGGATATCAATATAAATGATGAAGAAATTCTTACATCGGTTCTCGTGCAACATTGAATATTGTGTATCAATTATATTAATGTACATATTCTAAAAGGGATTTTTAAAACCACAAACTTATTTTTAGGCGTAAAGTAAATTTACATTTTGATAAAGAATTTCAAATTAAATTTGAAGCAAAGAGTTTTGATAAAGAACATATCAACTGACGTGTCGTCAAGATTAAAGATGTGAAAATATTTGCTGTTTACTTTTACACACGACTTTTTCCTGCAGAAGACGGGAACCATTTCGCATATTCAATATCTAGGTTAATGATTATTTACTTAATAACTTTTAGATTAAGTCAAGGCCTGGAAAAGAACCAGTGATACTGCGGTGTGATAGGAAAAATATTTAGATCAACTATCGCCGCGCGATTCGACTACTCGCGAAAACATAGTTGTATTTTGTACTGTATTAGAAACCGCGTTTGCTTTGGAAACCGCGTCTATTGTGTTAGTTCAAACTACAACTATGACGGTTCACCTAAATACCAGGGAAGAAGAACTTTTGCGATTCCCGAACATCTTTGGAATTACTTATATTTCAATGAGTATCTAATTTGACATGTCTATTATCCTTTATAATAAATGTCTAAGGTGTGTATGTACTGTGTAGGTACAGTCCCTACTACGTTAAATCAGTGACCCTTAAGCGACCTTATTATTTATCGATATTTATTCCAAGTACACAGTGTCTATAGCTGCTGTGGCACAGTTGGTTAAGACACCGATAGTGAAACGATAGGCGGCGGGATCGATTTCCAAGACAAATGTGTGAGATCCACTAGCACTTGTTTCTATTCTGGATATTGTTAGACCGAAAAACACATGGTTAAAACAATGTGTGTGATAACGTGTGACTGTTGGGCGTATTTATTTCTTTCAGCGCACCCCCACATTATCCTCGCAGCACAACAATGTTTGCAAGACCGGGAAAGTCTAACACTGTATCATTATCGACACCCGACAAGAACTGGAGCCATTAAATGTAGCCCGCGTCTTTAAAATATGGCGAGATAGTTACGACGATCGCACACATCCTGCCTCGCCAGGACTCCCCGCGAGTCATTCATCAATATGATTACAGGTTCCACTGCTAGCCCCCCGTCATTGGCTCTGCATTATAATACCACATAACTTAACTAGATGCTAAGTAATTTACGAAGCGAGTACTAAAGTACAGGTTAGCTGCGGAATATCGTGCTGCTTTTATTTTGTGGAATAGGCCAACGAGCTGACGGGCCACGGTAAGTGGGCTCAGATGCCACTGGACACATTTATCACCAAAGGAATCGTTGGTGCATTGTCAACTGCCATACTTAGGTCTATAAGGGAAATATAGGCTCTATTTCTAAAGGTTCCTAGGTTGTATGCATACTATTAGCCCTCATAATGTAGATTATAAAGGTACTCTCACACTCACGTAGCAGGAAAACAGGAATGTGTCAAAGCGATAAGACAATCTCGACCCCGTTTAAGGGCAAGCAAGTTAAATATAAAGTGGAAAATTGTCAACAACTAAATTGTTGTGAAACTCGCTCCACTATCTATAGCTTTGCGAAAATATAAATATCTCATTAATATTCATAATTAGCAATCATCTTACAACAACGAGAAAGTGGTATCTACATATGTGTCCTTGATTTTTGATCAATAATTCCGCATTATTTCGACTGATTTGCGTAGAGGCTCAGAATTCGGCTTCCTGCGGCGCGGCGACAGTGAATTTTGTCCACCGTTTAGATAAATATTTCTATAGCCTAAAATGTCTCTGAGTGTGTATTTGTTAAAATAAATTTTATCCATAATACTTTAGTAAATCAAGTGTAGAACATTGTAAAGAAATATTGTTATTGCAATGAAACTGCATAGGCGCAACATATTTTCACATGCGTTGTAACGACCGACCACCCATCGACTCCTATTGGTATTACTTATAATGAGATAATAATGACAATCTTTCTTCTACATCGCACAATCAATCTACACCTTCATAGGGGATTATTATGTTATAACTTTTATAACAGTTGCAATATCCAAGATTAGTTAACAAGTTAATTGTGATGGTATTGAAATTTGGCGATAAGTGGTATTGTTTTGAAAATATTTCACCTAACATACATTCAAACATAAATAAACTTAACGAATGAGGAAATCCACTCATTATTCAACCAGATAAAGAATAGTGTTATCAGTCAGTTAATCGACCACTAGTGAGACACCAGACTCCTCTACAATCGACAGTTCGATAGTAATGGCTTAAGCCATATTTCACCACGCTGGACTAGCAGAGTTTACACACCATAGAAAATCTCGTAAATATCTCTGAGGCATGTAGGTTTCCTCACGATGTTTTCCATCACTGGTGAGTTGCGTATGGTAATTAATCACCTATGCATACACACATTATCGAACAACGACAACGTAGTACAGATGCATTATTCTCTCTTATTCGTAAACAGATTAGGAATAATTGTCTTTCCTTTACCCCGGATAGAGTATGTAATATGCAAATTTGTAAAAGTAGCCCCGCAGTTTATCGTATTTAAATCGGACACCGGCTCGCCGCTGCTGTTGCTGTTCCCAAGCCAGACAACACCGCTGGTAAACTAACAGTTTAATGCACTTTGCCAAATACCGCATTGTTTGAATTGCTATTAAATTTTTGGTTGACAGCGCCTGTTTCTATTAATTAGTGACATATACATGTTAGTAAATAGCAATGGTATATTAAAAGGAACGTTAAGTCATGTTATGTATTTGTGGTTTGATCCCAGGACACACCTTTGGGTTCAAAATAACTTGGGTTAATTATTTTATTTTATATTATATCTTATTTTACTGGTGGCGAAAAAAACTAAAAGGAATCGTCGTTATGAAATTTCGAAAAAATGTTTGTCTATAGCCTACCAATCCGCAATAGACCAGCGTATCCTAACCCTCTTTGACAGGGTTAAATGATCAAGTTTGAAAGTAAAGAAGAATGTGCAGCCTTGAAAATACACCCGCTTGGAAAAACTATCGTTTACCCTCTGTATTTTATTATTATGTAAATGATAAAAATGTTTTTGAATACATTCAATTTGTACGAGTATATTGCATGATAACAAGGTGTTGTCATGGAAATTAAGATACCAAATAAAATATTGTTTTCGGTATCATTTCTTCTTTACTATTTAATATAAACGCAGTGGAAAATAAAGTCATAAATTGTTGAATAAACATTTACTGCACTGTTTAGGTCAAAGGTTTCGTACATGCATAAATAAAGTGACAAGTAGACAACTGCATGAGATAAGCGGGATACGTTTACCTTCTTCATGAGAAGTGGAATCCTATGATCCAAGGACATTTCCAGCCCGGAGGAACTCATGGAGCTTGTGTGGCTCGTACAAATTCATCAATCACTGACTGCTATGCGATCGCGTTCCACTTAACAACGTTACAGTTTATTTATTTACTGATACATATACAATTAATGGAGACACTGAGATAACTTTTCACTCGACGACGGCGTGCTGACGGACTATTATTTATGTAGGTATTTTTAAAATATTTTTATTTCTTATTTAGATTTTATTTTATCAGGGTGGCGTGAGATGTATCGCGGGGCGCGCAGGCAGCCGGCACATGCGCGTGGTTGGAGTGAGCGCGCGCTTCTAGTCGGCACTCGGCCCGGGGCGAGCTGCACCGAGCCGCCTGCGTCCACCGACCGCGCCATACACCACCAATTTCAGACATTTCTATGCAAATACTTAATTAGCTTTGTTTATGTATCGCGTAGTCACAAATAATCCGTCGATCCCCCGATATACTATCACTCATACCGTTTCCTCACATCGCGTATAAATAAAGGTCACGCCGTGGCCGCATGATGATCACGCGCGGTAGGTGTGATTCGTTGGCGCCGGTCGCCATCCAAGAACAAGATGTGAACAGAAACATTCAATTCACGGTTATAATGACATTCTCCAAATTTTGATTATAAATTATAAAATACTTTTTTTGTGTCATCTTTTTATCTTACAAAATTGATGTAATTTTACAAAGTTAACAAAATGTATTTCTTTCTTGCAAAATTCGTATTTTTACCCTGAAAATGTACGAAATGCATAAGTGGTTAAGTGCAGTGCAGATCAAACAGAGCATTCACCGGCGAGACGCTGCTATCTTTGAAAAAGCTATTGTATAATATTGTGCAGCTCAATAGCTACAGTATTTGTATAGCTTTCTGTATGCGCATAAAATTCATGAATGCATTTTATATGCAAAGTGACCTTCAACCTTCGGTTCAAAATAAATAAAATTTCTTTACAGAAAATCAAAAATCACAAAAGCATGACTATGACTTAAATCTACCCTATACTCAATAATTTAATTTAATTTAATAGGGCCCGCATAGATTTAATCAAAAATATATTCGGGGCTAATAAATTTAACTCTGCTTTCGTCTAGAAATACGTGATTCATCGTCATGAACCATTCGATGTCTCCTAAAAAAGTAAAAGTTCCCAATAATAATTACAGTTGCTTACTATTAATATTTAATACTAATTAATTTACGTTGTTAATTACGTTGCATTTCTCCCACAACAAGTTAGACTTTGTCACTTAATCACAAGCAAATGAGAATGATAATAGCAATATTAGACAAATAGTAAACAAAATGCATCTCCGTGTTGTGTGAGATAGAGATTAATTAATTGTGTTGACCTGTGATAACTAATTATTTGCGTCGTGCACATAACATGCTCCACAAGACCCCATGCCCCTTATGGAATACGAAAAACGTAATGGATTTTACAACAGAATTAATAATATTAATTTGTAACACTCACTACAAGTTCTTTGCAACAAGTTTAGTCGAGAATAACAGTGCTTAAACTAGTCCTATTAAGGAGTCTATTCTGCCATAACATAGTTAGCATGAATAATTAATTTAATTAAGAACAACACTTTCTTCTTAATTGTATTATTTATATAAATAAAGTTCAAAGATCTTAACTACAGTATCAACTCAATTTATCGCACCTACAATTTCCTTCGATAATCTAAAATTAAAAAATACATTTCCTGTTGGTTATTATTGATTCTATGAATTGTAAATTAAGACTTGTAACGGAAAAGCGTGTCATCGGACACAAACGTTTTTGTGTCTACACTGAAGCAAATCCATTACTTTTGAAAATATTGTGGACGTCACGTTCTCGTGACGAGAATATCAGCTGACATTTTAAAGAAAGAAAGACTTACAGCCAAGTATGCAAAATAACTCTGACTATAGGAGGCTAGTTAAATCGTTCCCAACTAAAAACAATTACCTACAAGATAAAAGACTACTTCTTAAAATCTCTATTTTAATTTATGAGCAGATCATCGTTGTAGAATCCTTACAGCTTATTAATGGTTACTATTTTTTGGATCATAAAAACTACCCCCTGCGGGTCCCATGACTTCTCATTTGTCATCCATGTTCTCGTGCTGACCCAAATGCCGGTACGATTTAAATTTAACGGTATCGCATGCACTATATTTAATACTAGTTTGATAACATATAACAACATTTATTGGCTAGGGTGTTCACATTATTCTATACTCAGTCTTAAAGTAACTGCGTTTTCAGAATATAAACACAGGTCAATAAATGATATTAAATTACACAAAAATACAACAAAACCAAAAATAATGTAGATCCAAAGGGAAATTTAAACTAGTACGACATTATAAAATCCTTAATATGATGCATATAATGTTGACTACACACTGTAGAACAGAAAGAAAAGGATTTTTTTGCATTCCAACGTATTAAGTCTCAGCCAAAAAAAACATTTTTCAACAGAATCCTCTAGTAATCTTTGCAGCTTAGATACAGTTGTCAAATTATAATTGTAGCATTATTCATAATAATAAAAGAAGCATAGAGAGAAAAATAAGAATTGAAGAAGCCATTGATCACTGTTTACACTCGTTTATCGATCTTTCCCCAAACTCATAATACAGCTGTTATATGGGTTCTCTACTTAGGGACCTACTGGAGGTTGCCAACCGGAACTTATGTATTTGAATGAGAATACTAAGTAGGTACTAAGAACATATACATAGTTTACTTAGGCTTACGATAAACGGCTACGTAAACAACAATGCATTTACAAAACCCAGCCAATTTTCGGAGATTAGATAAAACATGATGTTGCTGTTTAATCTTTTAATGGACATGTCAATGAGTTGGATCATATTTTCTCCTAGGTTTTAGTAAATATCCCTAAATCTGTCTTACGAAAATCTTTTCAATATTCATACACGTCTCTCTTCCTCTACTAACTAAAGGATTTGATGTCTTTTTGAATTCAGTAACCACTAGATTCGGCGTTTACTTTCTACACAGTCCTTTATTTATTTATTTGAAACAAAACATCAATAAAGATCCACACTCATATTACGGAAGACCGGTTAACGAGCTCATTAAGTTATTTTTAAACGAATAATTAGCACGTACTGATAATAGTAACAAGGAAGCTCAATCAATCAATAACAAATCCCTTTGGAATGCCAATAATCAAAAAAAATACCCGCTGTCATAGCTACCGACACGTTTTTACGACAAAGTGACACGTTTGCCATGACAAATATAAGTTTAGCAGTCAACCACGAAGAGCACATTTGGAGGCCCTTTAATAATAAGATTAGATTTTTTCCCATATTTTTTTAAGATCACTACACGTTCCTATTCATTGATTGTCAACTGACCAATGAAAACGAAAATATTTTACGACATTGTAATATTCGTAGCTAAACATTTATAACTGTCTCGAAACGAAAATACTACGAAGTGTATTTTTTGTCCAACCCTAGGATTAGAAAGGGAGCGATGGTCTTTTGGCTGTTTTACATTTGGTGCAACAATTATGTATACTATTCCCACCGCCCCGCTGCGCTGCAGTGCCGATTGAATGCGTTCCCGAGCGCGTAGGCGCTCCGCTTGCAACGCCGGATATCGATCACTAAAATTATTCATACAATTTCAAGCTTCAAAGGCTGATTGTCTGAATTTGACTACAATGGAAATGAAATGAGCCCGTAAACAAGTATTTAAACAATAAAATAAACGACCGTGTCATTGGTTAAGTGCACCATTAGAGAGGAAACAAATCATAGAGAAATTCGTCTACTTACGTGTATTTTTAGGTAACATATTTATAAATATACCTTATAATCACACAAATAGCCCTGACCCCACGCTAAGATACGTATCATGTGTCATACGCATAAGATGCCACGAGATATATTTCAGTCTCGCAACACCAAATGGATCTGATGAACTTTAATCGTCTCGGTGAAGGAATCCAAGTTGGAACTCATAGCCTCTCGTTAAACGACCGGTGTTTATCAACTACGCCACACAAGGTGTAAAATTAAATGTGATAATTATTGTATTGGTAAACACTTTTTTATAAGTAGGTAAGTGCAGAAAGTTTTGTCATATAAAAAATCTTAATGCTACAAGATTAAATAAAAAGAGATGAAAACTATCACGCATACATTTACATAACAATATTACCTACACGTGGGTAAACGTACTAAGCAACAAATAAGTCCAACAAATCTCAAAAATATAAAACCTGTTCTCAAATGTTTGAAATAAGACAAAATATTTGCTACCAATTATCGATTAAGAAACATGTATCGAACGCCGCCCATTCATAAGTTTGGGTGTTGTTAAATCCGAACAAATTACTCGTTGCCCAACTACACAAAACCCTTATGGAGATGGCTATCGAGTTTCTAGCCGGTAACTTCAATAGGATCAACATTCCAACTAATCCGTAGCTTGTACAAAATTAATCGTATACTCATAAAGGATCTCACACTTGACAAATGCACCCTTTTTTATCCCATTATTTTTCTTCCATGCACCCGTCTTTTTATTCTATGTCTCTTGTAAATTTAAAATGTATAAAGCAGACATATTAGTTGTTAATCGTAAATTCATGAGTTGGATTCTCAGCTCGGAAAACTTTCGGGTACTTTGATAAATTTTATGTAATTAATACGAGGCTGGAAATTTGGCCATATTTGTGATCCTGTTGTACTAGAAGGCGCTATTTCGACGTCCTATCTTTGGTATGTGAAAAGCTTCCCGAACGTTGGTTGTCATTAAAGCCACCTATGTACAAATTTATTTAAATAAACATTGAAAAACAATGACAATTTCTTTAGCTAACCTATCGAATAAATTATCAAAATATTGTAAATTGTAGTTGTGCAGTACTAAAATAATTAATAGACTAATGTTCTAACACGCACTTTTGCACATTTACTAGAATCGTTGAACTATTGGAACAGTAACTATAAAATATAAATAAATTTTCTTATAGTCAGTTTTATGACAATTTTATATCGCGGTATGGATGTAAAGGCGAATGATTTATTAATTCCAATATTGTGTAATTACTAAACTCGTCTAACATAAAAGTTATAGTTTAATAAACAGTTTTGTTTTGGGAACTTTCACATGCACAAAAAAATTATAAAATGCTGCGCTCACAACCGGTGAGCGTAGGAACAAATCTGCTTTGACAATGCATTCATACATAATTGTAACGGCTGTATCCCATAGGGATAGAGACTATGGATTACCATTTTGCTTACTTTTTAACAATGCTGTTACTGTCTCACAGATCGACGTGAAGCGACTGTCCTTCGCTGTCGCTTTTCGTTCGGTGAGAGAGGTTGCTGCATATTCTATTGTATAAAAAAAAACTGAACGACATAATCCTAAAAGGCTTTTCCTACAATTGATTCGATTGGGTGTTATTACTATTTAAAACCTAATTCGGTAATTGTTAACACTCATACAGACACGTTTATCAGATTAATTTTAATATAACCGTGTCGTTGCAGTTGTTATCTATGCAGTTCAGCAGTTGTTGACATCTTATCTAGGTCACTTCAGGATATCCAGGCAATATAAGTTTATTATACAATAGATAGTGTATAACTTATATCTAAATATTTATATTATGCTAAGCTTTTTTAATTTTAATGTATTAATTTCGAATTTTTGTGTTAACCATAATAAATATTTTTTATTTCATAATATGTAAACCGTTAGGCCCCTGCCTGTCATCAGATCAAAATATACAAACAAGAATAATAAAAAAATAACAACATCCGATATAAGACGAGCGATAAGACCGCCATTTGTACTTTGTTATTGTTCCTGTGTTGTGTATTTCTGTTCTTAATTGTGTACAATAAAGATTTAAATAAATAAATAAATAAACATCCAATAATTAATTAAAATATAATTCCATAGGAAAGATTGCAAAATATACATTACATTTAACACTGCAATTAACTGTTATGTAATTAATTAACTATTACTATTAAGGCATCTAGGCCAGCGTGGTGGACTATATGGCCTAACCACTCTGAATCGATTCTCTCGATTGTAGAGTAGGCCCGTGCCCTGCAGTGGGACGTATATGGGCTGATATAGATAGATTAAGGCATCTATTACTTATTAGCCAGTGTCATATAATAAAAACTAAGTTGTCTAATAATGTCTATGTAATGTTTATTGTAATAGCCTCTTAGATTTAGTGTTGTCAAGTACGGGCGTGATATATGGGGTTCTCGGTTCGACTTCCAGATTTTGTGTAAATTCTAGAGTTTAGAAAGAAAACTTATCGGATTTGGGGTAGTAAGTACGCCTGACAATCAATGAATGGTATCAGCGGCACGTCTGACAACCCTCGTGCATACCTGCTTCAGTTATTTATTCAATTAATTTAATGTCGCGTTCTACTCAGGTGCAGAATTTTGGCATGAACCAGATACAGGCTCGTAGTTCATAAGTATTGTGAAATGTACAAGTCTACGGCGTGTTCAATGGCTTTAATTGTCAGGGCGCCGCTAAAGAGTTGTGGCTAGGCAGTGGGTACGCCCGCGAATTCCTGTGAAACCAGTCTTTTGATATCTGCGGGCCACTGATAAATATGCCACTAGGTACCTGACAAGCGATACCCGACGCGCCCAATGCTTAGGTGCTGATACAACCCGAGCTTGCTTTATTTCCTACAACGGAGGTTGTATAGTGAAGTTATATTATGTATAATAGATAAACTATGTATTAACATACGCCAAAGTCAGTGGCGATTGGTTGAGAGCTTTCTGTGAAATCAATTCCCGGACCGAGATAAATGTTAATGTGTGGCCCACAAATAGGATCTGGAAGTTACAAGACCAAAAGAAGGCTGTCGTTGTTCCTGATACCCACAAGACATGCCTTCTTACTTCATACATATGTAAAGTCCACCAAACTGAAATGGGTTTATATGAACTAATGCTTAAGCCATTCTCATTCATAGAGGAAAACCGTGGTCAACAGTGTGACGTATGTGAACTGTTAAATTATAATGTATTGATCAAAATAAATAAATCACCAAAAAATATTCGAGAGTGAAAGTATGGTGATAATCAGGCGGCAATCAACTGATTGTGCTATCAGCTATTGTAGACATTTAACACCAGATAGTAGCATAAAAGTGCGTTATCAACGTTACACGTAAATGTTCTCCTCGTATCTGTTACGCAGCTGCTAAGCGTACTATAATTATAATAGATAATGATAAAGTGCTCGGAATTGTTTTAATGTCTGGAACAAATTGCCTCCGCCCGTAACTCACTAGCCGCAACAATGTAGAATTTCAGTCAACATAAATTTATTAAGGTATCGCAGCGTAGATAAAGGAACTGGCTTTCTCGTCAATTCCGTCATACAGCTATTGTATTTATAATATTTTGACCAATAATTATTGATTTCAATAAATGTCAATAAAACATTATGTATTCATTTTTAGCTGCCACTTATTACCTTTCTTATTGTAGAGATGTACAGTTATACTAGATAACAAGGAGAACTGAGACGAATGAAGCTTCCAATAACTACTTCATGATACTAAAATTCTTACTTTTTTCAATATTTTAAACTGATTTATAGAAATAAACAAGCTTTTCGGAAAAGTAATCTCTAAAAATAGAATTCGCGAAACAGCGAAATAAGTAGACGGCAAGAATGTTTCAGCAATATTTAAAGTAAGCATTTTGGTACATTGTATTTTCCAGCTATATAATATAAAGCTGTTAGGAGTAGCGGGCGGTCCTACCGCGGAATGCGAGGAACCGGTCGAAAGGCACCGCGTACCGACGCGACGCGACGCCTGCTCTCCATACTCTATGAATACTATTGTCCCGACAGATAACTAACTCCTTGATCCATTCTTTGTTTCGCTTGTCTGGAGTAACAACTTATTCAATCAAACAATGATCAGAGGTAATAGAGAAATCCCAGTTAATACGTCTAAATAATCGCACATGCTTAACATCACATGATTCAGAAATATGTATATAACATACGTCTATACTTACGGCCTATTTTTCGTATGGTACTTAGTAATGTATTTTAAATGTTTATCTACATTATACATTAAACAATATTAAAAAACCCAAAGATACATACACATATACAACATTTCACTTAGGTTAAAATTATCGCAAATCAATGGACATAAGACATTTTAAGCAATATTTATAGTTGTAATAAATAAAGTTTAATAATTTTGGTAATCAATCATATTTGTATCGCACGTTTATCACAAAATCCCGTTCACATTACGTATATCGTTTAATTTTCATATCACTCATTGATGATTAACTATCTAGTTTGGAAAGTTAGATAACAATAGGAAAAGCATTACTATCGTAATTTCCTGAGTAATTTTAATTACCTAGCAGTGTGATACGTAGAAATCTTAATCCACGCGTTATCACTTTACTCATGAATTAATGTAAAGGAATTGAAGTCGGTCACAATTATATAAGGTGACGGAAGTCAAATAAAAATAGCTGTTTGGACGTAATTCGCATGCTAGACCAACCGATCGGCTTTTTGGCCAAGAAAAACATATAAAGCCCATAAAACGCTTTCAGATCAGTATTAAAGATTACCAACGTTTCAAAAGGGGCTCAAGACTTTCAATGTTTTTCGCACCCCAGTAAACCATATGCGATTTTACGTAAGTTCACTTAGCGAGACCTAAATGTCAAACGAGGACGCAATATGCACAAAATGAGATAATTAGTATGCCGGTGTTGTTGCACCGTGCAGGTGCATATGCAGGATAAAAATAAAGAATGATGTACTTATTTTTACCTTATACCTACTGTTTGTACATTCCATAATATCACTTAACTTAAACACGGAATGTTTTCATAAACACCTGATTATTTCTAATAAGTACATAATAAATTTTCGCTGCAAAATAAATATGTAGATGGCAACAACGGGATAAATGATAAAAGAGTACCTTTTTTACGAGTGCTTAAAATAATTGACATTAATTAAACACGAAAATTACATTTGCACATCAGTGGTACAAGGCAGGTAAATGATATTAGAGATAAACCTTTATAAAAGCGGAAGAATACCGTAATTTTCCTCGAATGTGCTAACATCATTTCATAAACAGAAATACTATGTTGAGGAACTCGTATTACGTATTCACTTTGTAAGAAAACATACCATCTGCTCCACAAATTGCCTCTCAAAATAAAATAACAAAAATACCTAAAATGCCTGCTACAATATTTCTTTTCCGTTCATACTTTGCTATAAAAGTATATAAACAGTATCAGTCAAATAGAATGCTGTTAAAGGCTTTAGATTCCTGAGTGTTGCCTCGATCCGCTTCATATCGATGGCACATGTTGCCTTGAAGGCTGAAACTGGCCATGAACAAAACACGGTTTATATACCTCGACCATTATATGAGAAATCATGACAAATACCGTCCACATTGTTGTGATAAAACACTTAAAAGATCTCGGAGGAGATATTAATTAACAACATGTAATGAAACACAGTATATTATTTTGTGCTATAACATTCAATCAACTAAAAGTACATTATCCCAGCAACTAATAGAAAAATGACAATTATTGAAAAAAATATCAAAGTCCTGACATTAAAGGTCAATAAAGTAAAGACTAGATTAAAAATGAAGAAACATACCATTTCTACTTACTAAATCCTTGCAATGAAACGAAATCGCCTTAATCTTCTGCATATAATTGAAAATAGAATTAAAGGGGTAGCATATTCCGCGAACACAACATAATTTTACTAGACAAGACGGTTATTACAGCAGTAGACCTACCATTCTACAAGGGCGTCCCGCTGGCTGCTCACTGTGGCAACCCTACGGCATAACTTATAGTCCACGACCCAATAATGTATGTGCCGGCATCGATAAACGATGTCGTTCGCGATTTATAAGCACTATGAACCCTCTCACGATCTCCTGATACAGAAAACTGTCTGAACTCAGCTGCCATTTATTGAACAATATTTGAGGAATGTATTGAAGCTGGTATATGTTTGGTTCGTTGCAGGCCTTGGGGGTTATTCAAATATTTTATACCGTTACACAGCAACGTGCCTCCAATATAGTGTAGCAGTTTATTTAATGTAAAAAATAAATTAATGATGTTTATAGTCTTTGGCTTTCTATTTTACTTTAAGCTACTAATAGCTCACACAATGAATATTCAAAAGTAATTATATTATAATTAAGAAGCTGATTATCTCAATAACATCTATTGAATCGCGTGCATTGTACAACCGGTTATGATAAATGGATATTATTTATAGTATTTTAAAGCTTTATATACAGAAAGCTTAGAGTATATACAGGGTGACAAAAAGCTCTGTCAGAACATTAAAGATAACACATCAGGCATCATTAATGTTTTCTGTTTAAAAGATCCCTTTCACATAATGTCTTAAAAAAACAATTCGTGCACTGTCAAATGTCAGCCAATAGGAGGACAGAAAAAGGTTGCCCAGCACCACCATTTTTACGTTTTTTGAAGTACCAGCGCTTCCTCTGTATTATGAATATTCTACAACAGAAAGTTTACAGGGGGACTAAATGCCTTAGGCATTCTCTAAGGTATACTGCTATCTACATTAGGGTGTCGAAGAAATGAAGATATAATCACATTATAAAATAATTAAAATCTTACAAAAGCGGTGTCTTGAAAATCCGCCAAGTTAAATTCTCAAATGTATGGCGCATTTTTATACTAAAAGGAAATGTCTATATGTAGAATGAAAAGGGCCTGAAAATAACATAATTGGGCGGGAGGTCGTCGACCCCTGAACGACTTGTTTGTCAGTGGGCGAGCGGCGCGTGCGCATTGCGCGTGACCTTCGACGACATAGGCGAAAAATAGATCCTAGCCTTCCCTATGTAACAAAGACATAACAATTTTTATTAGATTAATTGTTCGAAGCCCTGCGTAAAAAGTAGCACAAAATGTATGAACATTGTTGATTGCAGAAAAGAAATTAGGTGCCGATATAAAGCAAAAGTAATAAAAATTTGAATTGAAAGGCATTTTAAACAACTTTATTTTACCTTAACAACAAAAGTCGATTAAAAGTTAAGTGAATAAAAAAAAACATTTCTTATCGGCAAGTTTTTTTTTCAAACGAAGGACACTATTATTACGTTACCTATACGGTAAAATCCAACATAAGTAAGTATTACCACATAATACTAAGTATTATGTTACTTGAGCAAATTTTAATTAAAGAATAGTAGTGTAATATGTAACTAAGAAAATATGCTTGATTATGTAATTAAAAGCAAAGCGCAGGTAGAGCTTATTTTGGTATTTGTGTTGTAGTTTGGGCATTTTAAACTGTGCTGGGTACTAAGAGGTTGTATTGATATTCCACTGTAAAAAATATATTATACTTTCCGTTTTGCTGAAATTCTGTAGTTATGGATCAAGGGATCGCTACTTTTTAAATATAACAATCCAATTCCATAACCACTCACTGCAAGACACGGGGCTCTACCAACAAAATGATTTAAGCCACACATCCATACATGGAAATTAAATTGAAATGTTGGCCTGAGATTCGAACGTGGCCGGTGTACTTGTCCATGTGTCAGAGTGGAGCAACAATAACGCGATGCGAACAGCGCAGCGTGACGGCGCACTGCACCGTGACAAAACGACGACGTCTTCACCGCGAGCCGCGCCAAGTGCCCACACCCGACATACTTACCTACTCGACACTTACATACACTCCTTTATGTATATAGCTATACGTGTTGTGACAGGTGATAAGGGTCTCTTTTACGATTTCAGCATGTTAAAGTAGCTATGAATCGCAATAAAGGTACGTTTATAACCCAGCCACAACTTAGTCTACTGCGCAGTATTGCGGATGCACGGAACTTCATTGTGAGGTAGCATTTTTGATTTGGGTCATTCTGAAAATAAACATGAACGTAAAACAACATTTTGGACTTTTGCTGTTAAGAGTTGGTAATTATTTTCCATTATTCTGACTTTTACAGTATTAAATTATTTTAAATCGCGCCCAAGCGTGGGCCGAAACACGTCTGGTTGTTACGTCACTGCAAAACTCACTGAAAATTATGTATTCCGACGTTATTATAATCGTTATCGATATAATCGTTATTCAACGTGGGGGCTATCTTTCAATACATTAAAAACCATCTATGGAGCTACTTACTTAGGATGTATTACTTACGGATCCCCCGTATGGGCCGATAGGGCTACTATCGGTGCTGTGCGAAGGAAATTGCTCCAGAGCCAACGTTTGGCGTTGATATTCTTGTGTAAGGCATATAGGACTGTTAGTACCGAAGCGTTGCCTGTCCTAGCGGGTGTACTTCCAGTTGACCTAGAGGTACAACGTCGCGCCGCGATGTATTACTCAACTAGAGAGAATATGGACAAAGGATTCTTAAATTCACGTGAACTTGTAAAAGTAGACAGATTATTTAAGCCGCTCTCAGTTGTATATAACGAATTAATAGATGAATGGCAGAATAGATGGGAGGTATCTTTGAAGGGTCGGCATCTATACCAATATTTTCCATGCGTGCGTGATCGTTTGACAAAGACTTGGCTAGATATCGATTATTACGTATCACAGTTTCTTACGGGTCATGGTAACTTTAAGTCTAAACTGTACTCATTTAAGCTCGTTGATTCGCCTGCGTGCTCATGTTCAACACCTTATTGCGAATATGAGCAGTCCGCGCATCATGTACTTTGGGAGTGTAGTCTTTGGCAGAATGAGCGTAAAACCATGCTAGATAGTATGCAAATAACATCTGGTGTTGTATACTACATGGACCTTGTGGAGACTAGGAAGAATTTCCGTGCTTTCCGGCGATTTTGCCATACCTATTATTGGAATCAAGTATAACAGCTTACATATTAGGTCCCATTTAAATGTAATAATAACTATTCCGTGGTGCTTTACAGCTGGCTTCTCTGGCTGTAAATGTCTTTATGCGAGGTTGTTGCCTCTTTAGTTCATTGTTTTGTCGCCCGCTTTATTAGGGAGGGAAGTGGACAATAATTTATTTCCAACTCCTCCTATTAATTTAACTTTTTGATTGATTTCGTTGCGGGTTAAAGACAAGTTAGACATTCCCGGAGACGCGCTGAGCTTCAATGCTCAGTGTCATTAATATGCGTGCCACTGATGATCCTGGCTTACAGGAGTTGCAGTGGCGGGTGTGAGGGCGGGACAGTCTCCTTTTGCAGTATTAAATCGAAAAAATATCATTAAAAAAATGCCTTTGAAGAGTTTTGCCCCCCAAAATATGCCAAACTGCCCCTTTCGCCTTGTGAAATGTGAGTTTATCATTTTTTTAAATATATTTTAGCGCTGGAAGTGAACACTTCAAGCTTTTTCGCGAGATCACTATGGTTATACAAAAGCAATAAATACACGAACAAATCTTGCATAAGTTCAAGATATTCTCTAGCCGAATCTAGCTGATTTATTCGCAAAGAATTCACTGGCAGTTCGATAATGTAACACATAAATAATGTATTTTGAAAGCAGCCGCCGGTTTATGACTATTTACATTGTCAATAACTACACCCATATAAAAATTACACGTTTTTCATCGCGCCCAAGCGTGGGCCGAAACACGTCTGGTTGTTACGTCACTGCAAAACTCACTGAAAATTATGTATTCCGACGTGTTTTATTTTTGAAACAGACGTCATAGATGACATGCCGTTACTAACAGAAGAAATTGCAATGACAATTATTTTTTTGGTAGTAACTATGTACTTTTACGGAGAGTCTTTAGTTACTTGATTCAAAGATGTTAGAGCTTTTTCATATCGTTTTAAAATGCAGAATTTATCAATTAAATTTTATAGGAATACACAAAAAGTAGTAAATAAAGCGGGGGGGGGGGGGGGGGGGTTCTTCGGGGGTAGTTGTGAAAAGTAGTAGTACAAATTTTTGCTCTATAAATTATTTTATTTTAAAATACATTTGATTGTTACTTTCCTACAACTAATGTTAAATAACAACAGTTAAACTGTGTACCTGCCGGTATTTGTAATTATTTCCTTTCTTCCCATCACTTTTTTTTTCACTACACTACAACACTGCTTATCACTTGTTGTGTTTGTCACCATGGAGTCTGCATTAAGAACAACATTGGAGGAAATGAAGACGGATTTCCACAAGAGAATGTCTGCTTTTGAAGCCAACCTGCAGAAGTCCCCAGTTGGTGCTTTAGGAACTCTTGATGTGGCTGCCGAGTTTGGGTCATTCAGAACCTTTGTCACCCAAACACTTGGTCTGCTGCAGCAGCAAATCGAGGCCCTGGCACAGACTGTTGACACCATGGAGATGCAGAGGCGTCGGAAAATTCTTTTGCTCCATGGTGTTGCTGAGGTGGCTAATGAAAACCCTGCGCAGGTGATTGTGGATGTGGTGAAAAAACACATTAGCATTGCAGATTTCAGTGTTGATGACATCCAGCGCTGCCATAGGATGGGTCAACCATCTTCGTCATTGAAACCAAGACCCATTCTAGTCAAGCTTCAAGACACTGCAATGAGAGACAAGATCTGGTTCAGCAAGACAAAACTGAAAGGGTCCAGTATTACTCTCTCTGAGTTTTTGACCAAGACCAGGCATAATATTTTTATGGCTGCACGGGAGAAGTTTGGCGTCAGCAACTCTTGGACGCGGGAAGGAGTCGTTTACGTCATGAACTCTGGCATTCGGCATCGCGTGACGTCCCTTACTCTGCTTCGCCAGATTAATGTGGACACCACTCCAAAGCCGAGTCCTCCCAAGAAGGCTATAGCTGTGCCCAAGACCAGGCGAGCTGTGACTGTTAAAAAATAAGCTATGTTGTATACTTTTGTGGTTAGCGTGTAGTCCAGGTAATGTTACAATTTTCTTATTATTTGTATTTGCTAATTTTCTTTCACTATTTCATTTGGGTGTTGTTATTGTTATTACTGTAACTGTTTAGTCTCCATTTCAATGTTAAATCAGTTTGTTTACTTGTTTTGTGTCTTTTGCCTTCATAATGTTCTCATTACACCCGACATCCGTAATTTATAAACATAACCTATTGAGTAGTTGTCAATTTTGACAGTTGTGATTCGTTCGGAATCGTTATGTTTTACATTTCTTTTTGTATAAAGACCGTGACATGCCTGGACTAGCCTTGCTTTTTGTTTTATTATTTCTTTTTGGTTTTAAATATTAGTTTGTGTGTGTTTTTTTTTATGCTTTTATTTTTAATTTTGTATTTTAATTTTTGTATTATTTGTTAATTTTTGCTTTCTCAGAACCGGCAGATGGATGATTTATTAGATTTGTAATTTTTTGTTTGTTTTGTGTTATATTTTTCATATTATTATTATTTTAATTTTATTAGTCTATTGTAATTATAAATAGTTTTTATTATTATTATTATGTCAAGTAGTGACAGTGACGAGTTTCTATCGGCATGTAGCGACGCTAATAGTGATGATAGTTTTGTCAGTGTCCCTTCACTTGCTGACACCCTTACTTTTCAGTTCTCTGATGTCTCAAGAAATTTTAATGTGGTTCATCTCAATGCCCAGAGTATTCCGGCCCATTTTCCCAATATGCTGGCTAGTTTTGACTGTACTAATATTCATGCTATCCTTGTTTCTGAATCTTGGCTTAAGCCTTGCCTTCTTTCGACCTCGTACTCCCTCCCTGGGTTCCACCTCATTAGGAATGATCGCACGGCACGCGGTGGAGGCGGTGTCGCCATCTATCTTCGAAATTATTTTCGTTACACCATAATTAGTACCTCACCGCAACCTCCACCACCAAATGCTGGTGAACATCTTTTCTTGGAGGTGGAATTCTCCGTTAAGAAGCTCTTACTCGGTGTTTACTATTGTCCCTCGCTTCGCATTGATTTCTTTTCTTCTCTTGAAACCATTCTCGAAAACTTAGTTCCTTCGTACAGTCAAAGCATAATCATGGGTGATTTCAACACCTGTCTCCTCAAGAACGACCATCGTTCCTCCTCCCTCACTAATTCTATCCAATCTTGTAACCTTTCTATCCTTCCACTTTCTGCTACCCATCATTCTCCTAACTGCACTCCTTCTCTCTTAGATCTTATCTTTGTATCCTCTCCAAGCCTTGTTGCAAAACATGGTCAATGTTCTGCTGACGGTTTTTCAAATCACGACCTCTTATTCCTATCTTATCGTGTTCGTCCTCCTAAGTCCTCACCTAAAGTTCTGTTGCAGCGTAATTTTCGGGGTATGAATCTTGTCAATCTTCGCAGGGATGCCGGCGACATTAACTGGAGTACGCTCTTCCAGTCGGTTTGTGTTGATGCCAAGGTCGATATCTTCACTAGGACATTAGGTGAACTCTACGACAAACATGCACCTGTTCGGTCAATCAAACTCAGACATCTACCGTCGCCATGGCTTACTGCCGAAATCAAGGAGCTGCTGTGTAAAAAAGCGTCAGCCAAGTCCAAGTACAAACGCCGTCCCAATGAGTCGAACTGGCTGAAGTACGTGGCCATTCGGAATCACTGTAGTAAGGTGTGTAGAAATGCACAACGCCGACATATCCATAGCTCAGTTGAAAACGGAGATCCAGCTAAAATCTGGAAATTTCTCAAGACACTAGGAGTGGGTAAACCTACACAAGACTCAATTCCGAAATCTATTGATTTAAATTCTCTAAATAAGCACTTCTCTTGTCAATCCCATTTTGACACGACAATTAAAGATAATACTATCAAGCATCTTTCTACCATTAAGACTCCTGAATGCTCTACTTTCGTTCTTAAACAATTTGCCACTTGTGATGTTAGGAAAACCATTACGCATATTTCATCAAATGCCATGGGAAGTGACTGTGTCAGCCGTAATATGATTATTCCTATCCTTGACGAAATCCTTCCTGTCATCTGTCACATCCTGAACCATTCCATCTCCTCAGGGATATTTCCTAAAGCGTGGAAAGAAGCCCATATAATCCCCATTCCTAAAAAACCTAAGGCCTCAGTGCTATCTGAATTTCGTCCTATTTCTATTTTACCTTTTCTTTCAAAAGTCCTTGAACGTCTGATCCATACCCAACTTAATGATTTCCTTTCTAGTAACAACCTCCTAAATCCTCTCCAGTCTGGATTTCGTTCTGGCCATAGTACCACCACCACCCTGACTCATATTACGGATGACATCAGATCGGGCATGGAGCAAGGTCAGCTGACAGTCTTAGCACTGCTAGACTTCAGCAACGCCTTCAACTCTGTCGATTTTGATGTGTTGCTTAGTGTACTAGGTTCTCTTAACATATCTCCATTGGCAATTGATTGGTTTCGTAGTTACCTGTTTGGACGCCGGCAGCGCATCTGTGTCGAGAAAAGTTTTTCCTCCTGGTGCTCCATATCTGCTGGCGTTCCACAGGGCGGCGTGTTATCTCCTTTACTTTTTGCAGTTTTTATAAATTCCATAACCAATCATCTTTGTTCCTCCTACCACCTCTACGCAGATGATCTCCAAATTTACTCCCAGGCGCCCTTGGATAAGATGGCTGACGCTATTGCAATTATAAACTCCGATATTCAACAGATTTGTGACTGGAGCAAGACTTATGGATTGATGGTTAATCCATCTAAAACCCAAATCATCGTAGTCGGCAGCCCCAAGATGATTTCTAAAATAAATTGGGATATACTACCACCCGTCACCTGTTATGGCACCATTATACCATATAGTGACACTGTCAAGAATTTAGGCCTAATTCTTGATAGATCACTCACTTGGGGTCCGCAGCTTCGTGAGCTTAGTCGGAAGCTGTTTGCCTCGGCAAGGTCCCTGCGAAGGTTGAGCAATCTTCTACCCATCACAACGAAGATTTCACTTGCACAAACTCTCCTTCTCCCCATCCTTGATTATGCCGATGTCAGCTATCTAGATCTCACCGAGGACCAACTTAATAAGCTTGAGCGTCTCCAAAACTTTTGTATTAGATTCATATTTGGTCTCCGCAAATATGACCATGTTTCTGAATTTCGTGCTAAGCTCAAGTGGTTACCCATCCGGTTTCGTCGGAATACTCATATTCTCTCACTTCTGTACAATATTTTGTATAATCCTCTCACGCCCTCTTATCTTAAAGATCGATTCATCTTTCTCCATGATTCACATTCGAGATCTTTGAGGTCGTCGGAGAACCTGAAATTGAGAATGCCTAAGCACTCCACAGTATTCATGGACAAATCCTTTACTGTCCAAGCTGTCCGACTGTGGAACTTACTTCCATTTGAGGTAAGACGGGCACGAACACTGCCATCATTTAAAAAAATGATCAAGAGTTATTTCCTCTCTCAACAAGATTGTCGCTGAGTACTATTCCTTTAATGAATGTTAGGATAAGTATATAATATGTTTACGTATATGTATGTATTGTATGTATTGTATGTTTGTATGTATGTATGTATGTATGTATGTATGTATTGTAAGTATGTGTGTATTCATATATTTTTACATGTGTTTATGTTTATATTTATATATATTTAGAGTAATACATTATTATTATTTATTTTACGCTTTAGACTGCCCTTTCTTTCTCCTATTTATATATCCATCCCATGGTTGCCTGTAAGAAATTACCTAGTGTGATAAGGCCGCCACTTGTACTATTATTTGTATTGTATAAGTTTGCATTTGTATATGTCCATTTAGTGCAAAAAAGTATTAAATAAATAAATAAATAAATAAAGCCTAACTCTCCGCCAATGTAAATATTGTAAAGATATGGTATTAAGACTAGATTTATTTTCTCTTTATTTTGTAAGACTAGAATTTGCAATTTCTGGAATTCAATTTAAGAAGAATATAGCAGTTGAGGCATAATTTAAAGAAATATAGTTTAACTTTTCATTGTTTACCAAATCGCTAAGGTCCTATATTTACATTTATTCTTAACTAATAATTTAATAAACACAAACCAGTGTTTAATACCCAGTAGCATGTTACAAGAAAGATTTTAATTCCCAGTCTAATTAGTAGCCATCATCGTACATATTCAATTGCATCTGGCATGAATTAAATGTCTTGAGAGATAATTTGTTCGTTTATGGCAAAAGCTACTGCCCTATATGTAAATATAGAAATGTGGCTCTCGCTGGTAATCCCTACATGGATGGCAACACGATTCGTGGAAGCTGTCGCCTTTACTAAATGTGAACAATTATGTAACAACCGTAATGGTTTAATAATTGTCATTTGTTACTGTTGAAAATTTATTTGAATTTTATAGCAACATTACACTTAAATTGCTCACATCACACCAGTATTTCGAAAGAATTGAGCAAAATGCAGCTAACACTTTTCCAGTTTTTTTTTTAATGATTTGACATGTACATTGTTCCGATTTAAACGAACACTTCCCGACGCATATGTAAGGGAACAATATTTACGTTAAGCTTCTGCCCGCAAACTTCGTCAGCGTGATTAATTTATTTGAAAGTAACTTTATTTGGAATTTTACATCCCGTCCCGTTATATCCCGCCCATCCTGTGTCATTCTCACTCAAGGTATATAATCCAGTCCCTTTAAATAATCCCATCTATAAAAAAGTAACAAATATATCGGAATTCCGTCCTCATCCCACGGGGACACTAAATTATCGGGATAAAAAGTAGCCTAAGAGTAAATCCAGGGTATCACCTACCTCCATACCAAATTTCATCGAAATCCGCTAAGCCCTTTCTGAGTTCATCCCGCAAAACCGCACGGACAAACAGATAAACAGACAGATAAAAATATCTAAAATCATTGTTTTGGGTCCTATTTCGTTAATACAGACCCCCAAATATTAGTTTTTCTAATTTATCTTCCATGTACAGACATCGATCGGTTACAAATTTATTATATGTATAGATTAGCCCTTGTTGTAATCATTATGATAATTGTGGATACAGAGAATATAAATAATAATATTTTTAATACACAGACGCAGTGAGATACTAGACGGACAGTTGACCTCACGGAGAGGCCAGTGGATGGATGGACGGCCTAGAGAACCGTTGGACACAACGCAACAAAACAATCTTGTACTTTATACGCAACATAGTACAAAAAACGTTCTAATTTATGTTTTTTTTTTTTTATTGCAATGAATGGCAAGACGAGCATGCCACTCGACTGATGGTAAGCGATACGACCGCTCATGGACAGTAGCAAAACCAAACAACACCATGAATTACAAGGCAATGCTTGGAATTCCACTGCGCTCGCCATCCTGAGACATAAAATGTTAAGTCTCAATATGTCCAGTAATTACTCTGGCTACAATGTCCTTCAAACCGGAACACAACAGCGCATTTAAACTGCTTCTTGGCGGGAGAAATAGACATTGTGGTGGTACCTACCCAGGCGGCCTCGCACATATGAGAGACCTACCACCAGTGATGTTTTCTTTTTATTATCAAACTGACATTAAATCAATTTCAAAACACATTTTTCAAGTAAAATATTTTATTATTGACCGTCGCATTTTTGTATGCAACGTTATGTGCATAGTTGTAGCAAACATAATTTTTCAAAAACAAAAATTCACCTTGATACGAAAATATATGCGTCGTGTTGCCAACAACAGTTGGAGGACAAAACTGACAGAATTATGTAATATTTATCATTTACTCTATTCTAAACGACGCGACGTGTTTGTATTTTCCACGTAATTTAAAGAGTTCAAGAGTTTTTACATTTCTGGATAAAGCTTTTAATTTATTTGCGTAAATATTGATGCACTTGTAACAATCATATTCTGAGACATATTTCGGATATTTATAGTGTTATGTAACGCATTTTTTATTGTAGATTATTTACCAAACAATTATTAAAACGTCGAACATAAAATAAAAGAAAGAGCCGAAATTTTACGTTACGATACATATATATTTGAAAAAACTTTAATATTTATTTATTTTAATAGACTTTTTTATAATTTTGTCACTGTATCATCTGACCGCGTATCCTATATTAGTAACAACTTCGTAGATAAAATGATATGATAATTTAATACGACCAATAGATTTATTTGCTAATGGATATTTATTGGTATTGCGCCGGTTTATGTAGTTCAAACAGAAAATATGATTTATATCATCCTGCTATAAATGGTTTATAATTTTAAATAAAAATTACATGTGTTGCTGATTTACTGAGAAAAATTATAGGTGTATATTTAGATCTAGTGCTGTTGTAAATAAAACTTAGGACAAAAGATGGAGCTAAGTTCCAGATCTTATACGTAAAAAAAATACTTGACACATAAACAACCAAAATTGTAGCACTCATTTAGCGTTGCCACAGTTCGATAAAACATTATAACCTTCCTTGGCAGTAATTGGTAAGAAGCTTAATACGGCTAGTTAAATTCCAAGAGATTGTTCTTATAATATGGAAGACCTTTAACAGTCACGTTCTGTCCTACAGAGACACGGGCGCCCAAACGGGTAACAAGTTCGATCGTGTGCTAAAAGGGCAGCAAAGTCAACATTGCCTTTCTCCAAGAATAACAAACTGTTATCAGTTGTCCCAACACGCTGAAATCTGATCGTGTCGGGCCGAGCGCCAGGGGTCGACGCCGCTAATGACTCCATTCGATAACATTATAATAAACAATTATAATGTGGTCATTTTAATGATTCATTGATATTAAACACAGATGTAAAAATACATTCGTCTACATATATCAAGAAAATTAAACCCGCGTAATAATGTGATAAAAATAAAGATAGCACTAATCATGTAGTCATCAGTGATGATACAAAACTCATAAACGAGGTTTTGTTAATGTTAGTTACAGATTCATGCGTGTAAAATGTCCTACGTCATTACTGACGAATATTATCTTAGGCGGAGGCGGGCGCTTGTTATTCATGGATTCACAGAATTCACACTAAAATTAGGGAAATATATATTTTTAGAGTGTGTACGTGTAGCAATAACAGTCGGTATAATTGGTCGAACCCAGAGACATCATATACATAAAAGTAGATTCATAAATATGTAATCTGTTTGCGATCATCATCATCATCATCATCAGCCCTTCTGCGTCCACTGCTGGACATAGGCCTCTCCCATAGCACGCCACTGGGCTCGATCTTCAGGCCATCGTCGCCAACCGCTACCAGCCACCCCACGAATATCGTCGCTCCACCTGGCTGGAGGGCGTCCTACACTACGTTTGCCGAGGCGCGGTCTCCACTCGAGAACACGTCTACCCCAACGGTTGTCGGTTCTCCGACAAATGTGACCGGCCCACTGCCACTTCAACTTGCTAATCCGTTGGGCTATGTCGATAACCATGGTTCTCTGTCGGATAAGCTCATTTCTGATTTTATCTCTCAGAGAAACACCGAGCATAGCCCGCTCCATAGCTCGTTGAGCGACTTTGAATTGGTGGATCAGTCGCACCGTCAGTGTCCACGTCTCAGCACCGTATGTCATTACGGGTAGGACGCACTCGTTGAAGACTTTCGTCTTCAGACTTTGCGGTATTGGCGACGAAAAGACTCGACGGAGTTTCCCAAATGCTGCCCAGCCCAGCTGGATTCTTCTACGAGCTTCACTCTCAAAGTTGTTTCTACCCAATCGCAATTTCTGCCCGAGGTAGATATATTCCGAAACAACTTCAAGAGGAGCTCCGTTGACAACAATCGGCTCCAGATCAACATGTTCATTAAACATGATTTTGGTTTTATCCAAATTCATCCAAAGACCGATGCGTGCTGAAGAATCAGCTAAGCTAGTCAACATATGGCGCAAATCCTGAGCGGTTTCAGCCACGATGACGATATCGTCCGCAAATCTTAGGTGGGAAATGCATTCGCCATTGATGTTGATGCCGCGTCCTTTCCAGTTTAGGGTCTTGAACATATCCTCTAATGCATTTGAGAACAATTTGGGGGATATAACGTCCCCTTGTCTCACACCTCGATGCAGAGGAATATGTTCAGACTGCTCATTCTGTACTTGGACGGACATAGTGGCGGCTTCGTATAATGATTTCAACACTTGGACGTATCGCCAGTCGACTTGGCACCGTTGTAAGGATTCCAGAACAGACCAGGTTTCAATGGAGTCAAAGGCTTTTTCATAGTCCACAAACGCCATACAAAGGGGCTGATTATATATGGTCTATGGTGCTATATCCTCCTCGAAACCCGGCCTGTTCCGGAGGCTGAAACTCGTCGAGTCTTCGCGCGAGACGATTTGTGATGACTCTCGAAAACAACTTATAGACATGACTCAAGAGAGAAATCGGTCGGTAGTTCTTCAAGAGGGATTCTGTTTGCGATGTACACTGCTATTAACTAAAGCCCGTAATAAAGTTAGCTCCTAATTTTGCAATGTGAAGAGATAAGTTTATTATAACACAATTTAAGAGACACACCGAGTGAGATTTGATAATTGATAATATATCCGGATATTTTAATAACACAATGTACATAATATTTACTTATTATAATAATCATGTTTTCCTTCACCGTTATAGTGCGTGGTGATCGACTATCAATACACACATGACCCCGGAAAGTCAGAGGTGTGCCCTGGGATTTGAATCCGCGACCACCGTGAACATATTGGCAGCCGCGTCTTGTCTGTTTACCAACAGGCCACCACGCAATTTTACGGTGAAGGAAAACATCGTGAGGAAACCTACATACCACTGCGGTTTGTAAGACATTCTATGGTATGTAAAGTCCGCCAAGCCGCACTAGGCCAGCATAATAGACTATATGGCCTAACCACTCTCAATAGTACTCTCGATTGTAGAGGCCCATGCCCTGCAGTAGGACGTATATGGGTTGATACAGATAATAATCATGGAACTAGAGGGAAGCTGTTGAGCTCCTCTCCTGGTACCTCGGGGAAAGCCGAAAGAGGTATGCCCGCGTCATTACTTTTACAAGTTAATACGACCTGATTGTAATTTGTAAGTGCAGTGTAATCTACATCCAGAATATCCACCAACGTGAGAGGATTATCTCTTGTAGGTCGATACGAAATGCCAACGTTCCAAACCCAGTTTTTCTGTTCTGTATCAGACCATATACGTCTCACTGTAGGGCACGGGCCTTCTCTAAAACCGAGAGGACAATTAAGAGGGTTAGACCATAAAGTCCACTACGCTGGCCTAGTGCGGGTTGGCGGACTTTACATACCAGATAAATTCTTGCAAATATTTTTAAATATTATGACAGGGCTAGGTTATCAATCTTATGCTGACATAACACTTAAAACTACTTATTAACAGAAAGTGAACTCTCATGCAGAAGTAAACGTTGGAAATGTACAATTCAAAATTAATTTGCACATTTAACATTTACCGTTGAACTGTGTTAATTGAGGCAATTAATTGATTTTACGTTAACATCCCGGTAATAAACAGATAACAACCGATGGTACACGTTTCTCACGATGTTTTCAGTATTTGATGAAATAATTATGTTTATCATCAAATAAATAACTTACAAAACGTGCTTAAACTGATAAACAAAGTATTTGCAGAGTAATGTTTACCTCGTCAGGTATCTCGTAATAACATGGGATCAGGGGTGAAATTATTTGCCCCACTATGAATCATAATCCGGGTGAGTTGACTACTATGTTGTAATGTAACATATTGTGTTACTTTTTAATTTTATTTTATTCCGAAAACACAGTGCCTTTAGAAGCCAAATATATTTATTTAATTATTTGTTGCACTATATAGAGAAACAATACAGTAAAGATATGATATAACAATAATAGTATGAGGTGGCCTTATCACACTAGGCAATTTCTTTCAGGTAAATATTACCGTACAATCTAGCAAACTATCTTCGCAGCGGTTTAAAGATATAGATTGTAAGAATCTAAAGATTATATTTTCTACTGCATAAATTATGTCTGATTATCCTGATTATAGTTAAAACTAAAAGTGTGAGTTTATGTAGGTACCATTGTACGTACTATTCATTTTTTTCCCAACTGGAATTATCTTATATTATTACGGAACCAATACATAGTCGGTTATGTATGTATGTATGTTGGTCTTTCTTGTCTTGGGAGAGATTGGCGGACGCATGATCACTGGTGCTAGCATATTCATATTCCCGGGACAGTTACCATCATACACGATGATGGAATGGCCACCATAGCACCTCTCGCAAACAAATAAATGCACCCTGTCAAATTTATTTATTAAAAGTACAAGGTTAGAATTGTCAGATTTACAGCGCTCTCCGCTTCTATTATATTACCCACATATATTATTACCCTTATTGCAATTTCCACAAAAGGATGTTATCTCCAGATAGACATCTAATTTACAAGATGGATAATCATGTATTCCGCGGACCTGTCTTCCTGCACCCAACACGTTTATGAACCAATTGTTTTTGCCGGGAGCAAGTTGCGCGTACCCAGCGCGAGCCCTTACATCGCGAGATAAAATCAATGTAAACTAGTTCCTATTAAGATTCTATGACGAGATTACTTCGGAACACCCATGCTGGTGCCCAGGAAAGGGGACAATGTTATTCACATTTACGATATCGGCTTAATAATTTGCTTTTGCCTATAAACGTCGCTTTTGTTTACTATGAAAATACGTTGGACAACTATTTAATTTTATAAAGCTGAGATTAAATTGCTTAAATACACACGTTTATGCCTACGCCTCTATCCTTGAACGGAAAAGCAGAATGTCACGCACAGTTTGCAGATATATTTTGTTGTAAGCTATGACAGTGACGAGCTTATCACCATATAGGCCGAAAATTCCAAGCCGTTGCATATTTGTCAAACTGAAAAACATTATACAAAGTAATCGCCCAACTTGGGAATCGAACACATGTCCATTACGACCCTTACTTGCTGTCACCAGATCAATGGCGAACAAATGCTTATATAAATATTTACTGAAAATGTTTGATAGCTTTAATGTAAAAAAAAAGAATCTAAGACACAGTCATTATATTTTTAGAAGTACTAACTTATTTGTTAATTGTTACCATAAGTAGGTATAGCGAAATGCATCTCCATTGGCATTGTCATTGTCAAGTATAAGTACTATACATTTAAGTTCAATATTGAAACAAACACATACCACACAAAGTTGAGTTGCGTGTAATGATAAGCATGCAGCGCATCGGTCAGGGCGGGTGCTTACGGCGCTCCACACTGTATATC
This sequence comes from Deilephila elpenor, assembly GCA_949752805.1. Lineage (NCBI taxonomy): Eukaryota > Metazoa > Arthropoda > Insecta > Lepidoptera > Sphingidae > Deilephila > Deilephila elpenor. The sequence goes on along the minus strand of OX457107.1, from coordinate 5,431,868 downwards.
CTTAGGGATACAACGTCAGTATTCATGCAAAACGTCAGCTAGTGCAATTACTGAGCATTGCAACTAGCTAGCACAGATTTAAACCCACGCCCAACTATGGACGAGATTGGGCTAAAGGAGGATATGGAGTTATAACTGCAGATTTAAATATAGCAACGTAATTTTCAACAAGAGGATTGCTTCAGCGAATCATGTATCTTGCTTTATTTAATTGGGAATGCTGACTTCACAAATCTTGCTTAAAATCGAATCCTTCCAAAACGTATTTTTCTTAATTGACAATTAAGCCAAGATATATTATCCTTTAAAAACTCATTCGCTCGATAGCATTTTTTTATAAATATGAATATACGCTTTTAAAAGTTAAATAGTTGTAACATATCTTTTGGTTAATGGCATTCTCCTGAAACTCTACATTATAGGAAAAACAAATTGAATGATATCCAGGAGGCTATGTAATGCTTACCCGTAAATCCATCTGATCGCAAAGCACTCACACAGACACATTACTCATCACAAATTATCTTTATTGCTCGGTATAAATAAATACGTGGTGTTTATCAACGAGTATATGAGAGTGCACGACCGATAGCTCGCGAGCTCGGCGGCGCGCGGCGAGTGCTTGCGCGGCAGGATACGCCGCTACATCTACTCTGACTGACAGGACTCCAGCCTCGCCCGAAGAAAGCCACCCGCTCATCGCCTGCGCTCATCTCCCCATCGCCCCGACGATAAATAATGCGATTTAAATTGAATGCCCACTGCTCAAATACCAGCATAAATAATAATAAACATTTGTTATCAAGGAGCAATATGTAACCAAATGTATTTTCAACAATGAATATCGCCACGGAAACGGTCAATGGTGTAAGCAGGAGAAATATGCAGCATTTAAGTAATGTAACTCGGTTATAAATCAATTTAATAAGGCGCTCCGTGCGAGTCACAAAGTGGCACTCTCTCCACTTTATCGCGCAGGGGTTAACGATTTTCTCATGGAAAAGTACTACAGTGATTACGCCTGCCTGCGGCAAATAAAACAATGTCACATTTATCTATAAATAGTAAGTCGCCCAATGCAGCGCGGGCGCAGGCGCGGCTCGGGCGGACGCGAGCCACGACGCGCGAGCGCGAAAATTTGGCACGAGCTTTTTACATACATCTAAAATTGACTGACACCAATTTATTGATGGCTAATATAAAGCGCATACAATGCACGCCCAAGCGGTCTGTAACACTTGCGTCACTCAGTGCATACACTGCAACTTTGTTTCCAGACGCTGTATAATTTTAAGGGGGTCATTTACATTTTCCGCGGCTGAGTCATTCCACAAAGAAAGAGGAAAGAGAAAAAATGCGTGAAATATTTTCCGACATTTACATTTATTTATTAATAAGCATAAGTATAACGCAAGTAGGAGGCTGAAACTTGACTCCCAGCCGAGACAAAACAAGCATAAGAACGTGACTGCGCCGCTTGTTACATTATTTTCACCGTTTAAACAAACTTAGTATATTATGACATAGAATACAACAATTTTAAACATACAAATAAAATCAAGATTTCTTTTCTAATAAAATAAAAACCACGCTAAATTATTTACACCGATGCCGAAGGTAGATTTTCTTTGTGACGTAGTGAGTAGAATGCAGATATAGTATAGATATTGTTGAATATATCACTATACCATATGGGACTCATTTCAAACATAAATAAAAAGTAAAGCATCTTATTTGAGCTTTAATAAAAACCCTACTTTGATCATGTGTATCACTTCTATCAAGTTTGATTTAGAATATACTGGAAGATCGACAATTAATAACCACAGTAAAATATTGAAATAAAACTATTTTATACGGATTTTATCGCGATTTGGTTTAATTTTTACATTTTTTAACTTCCCGACGTTTCGATTACTTTACAGCTTTCGTGGTCACGGGGCGGACAGTAAAATATGTCACCGAGTATTGAGTGCTTTACTAAAATGAACTATTTTCATTTAGTAAAGTTCAATTAGTTATTTGTGTAAGCTGTCCATAAAGAATTACATTTCTGTAGTTGCATTTCATATTATTCCATGTAATACATATTAGTGTACTTATAGTAATTTTAGTTCAATCGGAATGGAGCATTCACCCATTCACATTCAGCATTCAAGCCGGATAAACACTGGAAAAACCGGACACACGCCACACTAGATTTTTAAGACTTTGTTTCCACCATTGCATCGTGTGAGGTGGTCGCTATTTATGGAAATACAAATATCCTTCCATCGACTTTTGGGTCTCCGGCAATCTTAAGCCTGCCACACAAGTTCAATTGCGTTTGCGCAAACGCGAGTTTGCACCAGTTTCTAATAGATAATTGGAACGAAGTTTGCGCAGTTATTTGCCCACACACGTTCCAGTATAGTGGTGCAAACTCAGAATTGCACAGTTACATCGTTACGTGTTTGGCGGCCATTTATCACCGATAAAAAATCAGAAGCAAATGTGTCTTATATTATTATGCCTCACGTAACAAAAAAAAATATCTTGATTTAACAAAATAACTACGATGCACCTGATGGTAAATGTGATGTCGGCCAGAATGGGCATCCATACGTAACAGGCTTATGTAGTTAGTTAAACCCAACTTGAAACATTGTTTTATTTCAATGTGTAACATTAGCGTATATCTAAAAAACCACCTATACCAGCTTAAAAGCTTTTTCAAGTTAAGTTTTTAATAAAGCAATTCTACAATGCCTTTCTACTGATTGTGGTGTTACTGCCACATAAATGTCTTTCAGACAGGGTGTCTACAAGACATGTGTTCAGACATAACAAATAAAGACGACTTGTGGCTATAACACAGTTGCAAACGATTGCGGACGAATGAGATTTGATCCTGAGAAGTGCGGTCAACCGCACTGCCTCTGTCGCACACATACAACTACCCTCCACAAAACTTGATACGGTGACGCATAGTCTGTGTAATCTAGGATAATGTTATTGTTATTTCAGGTGTCTGTATCTGGTTATAAATAAACTAAATTATGCTTTCAATGGAGTTTTAAAGTTTGAAGTAAATTGCAATAATGACCATATAAAAACTCGCAATGAATTATGGATTCATCTTATAATGAGAGGATTAAAAAAACTTTTCAATATGATTTTAATTATTTTCTACAGTTTGACATAGCTAGTAGATTTTTTTTCCTTGAACTAATTTTCATGCTCAATCACAGTTTAAATTTATTGTCGCCGATTGCAGCAATGTATTTCTGCGTAATTAGTTGTTTTTCTCTATTGTTATTGAACCTTAACGGACGAAGATACACAATGATGTAATTGTTTATTATGTAATAAACAATATAATTATTGTCTGTACAAACAACCAAGTAAAAGGGGTTAAATTGCAGAGAAATGGGACATAAAACAATTTTTACGTTGTATGCCAAATAAGATGTTGCAAATTACTTGACAAGGAGCTACTAAAGTACATTTTCATTAGGATTTTACGACGTCATAACAATGTAACATAAGGAATTGTTTTGATCCCGGTTTTTCAGAATAAGCATAGAAGAGAATTTGCACAGAGTAGGGCAAACGAAGGATTGCCGCCCTTCTTAACAAACGGATATAATCTCACTTGCTTGATGAAACGCGAAAGGAAAATTGTGACTTCACAAGTTCTTAGCTAAGTTTTACTATTGATGATATTAGCTGGCTACAGTGTGACTATCACTTCAAAATTACTACCCCCGTCGCTCCAGTCCGGTTTTTCTATCTTTCCCTACCTCCAACTTCTTTATTAGTTAGTCTATCTTCGTATCTCCGTTCTGACAAGTGAGTTAGCCTAAGGTTTCATTTATGTTTACCCACAAATCCGAAAGCGTCTGCCATCCCCGATGCTTGAATCGTTGTTCCAATTTTGATACCTACTCAAAATACAATCTTTCATTGTTACGACAAACATGGACAATAAATTACATTAATGGATGGAACAAAATGTACAATCAAACATTTTTATTGGTTGCACCGATAAATCGGACAATTGAACGGGAATTGACACAATGTTGATTCAATTATTGAATCGGTGACGAGTATTTGCATCGATACCAAATATACCTATATACCTATATTGAATGGCTCGTCTATTAAAATACATGTCGTTAACATAGTACAAATAGTACAAAAAAATCATCTAAGTTTAATATCCGAGGGAAGACTGTACAGGTATTTTCGGTAGGTACTACGATTTTTTTAAATTGTCTCAAAACGGAGTTTGTCTACACCTTAAAGAGATTATTATTCTTTTTAATTTAAATAAATGTACAGTGAAATAACATTTATAATATGCATACATCTCCTTTTGTAAACAATGATAACCTACATGACTGCCTCGGTGGCATAGTTGTACTACGGTACGGACTACAAAGCTGAGGTCTTGGGTTCGAGTCCCGGGTCGGGCAAAGTGATATTGGATTTTTCTATTCATTATCAGCCCGGAGTCAGGAATTTGTGCCCGCTATGGCGATAGGCTCTCCCCCTATCACATCATGGGACGGAACATACAAGGCGAAATGTGGGTGTCCTGGTGGCGCCTCTGCCTACCGCTTCTGGGCTAAAGGCGTGAGTTTATGAATGTATGTATGGATGATAACCTACACATTGTAAACAATAAATGCCACCAGCTCCACAAAATTAATAATTGAATTTTATTTTATTATTATTTTATTTATTAAGGTTCATCAACAGAGATTACAAAAAAATATATATTAATGAGGAATTACATTTGTGACACTTTCTAATTGTATGTCCAGGACGATGTACACAACATGTTTTTAAACAATTAGTGAAGAACTTAAGACAGAACTAAAAATTAAAACTATAATAACATTAACAATTATAAAAGTTTAGAGGATCAATAACGTAATAAAGAAAACATAATGAAAAACTTGAATATAAAACTCGTGCAATTTCGTTATTTTTACAAAAAATTAAGTTGAATTATGGTAAAAAAAAAAAAAGGTGAAGGAAAATAATTATAGGAATTATGATGCTTTCGGCAAAGTCACTTAAACAAACGCAAAAGTTAATAGACGCCAGGTTCCAATGAAGCTTCTACTAATCTTCTCCGTTTCATACCACGATATGTTGGCTACACTCGGCTCTGCCACGTCAAATACTATCTAATAACTTTAAATACCCAACCTTTAAATTTCCCAAACACATAACTTGTCCACTATTTTTATACGTTCTATTTAGCTGTGGCGTTGATAGCTAATATCTACTTTAAGCATTTTTCTATAGAGTTTAAGATCATTAAATAGACAATACTAGCATAGACTTACATAGTAGCAAAATAGACACCAACTACGAGTATAGCCATGACGTTGCCAATATAAAACGAAATAGCTACACCTAAAATAAAAAGAATAAAAAACATATAAAGTTAATGAAGAGAGAACGAATGTAACTGAATGTGAACATCATCGTGATTGTGGTGCCACTAGTAAATTATCGCAAGTGGACCCACTTGCTTTTGTTTGCCACGCACACATATCGGAGACATGACCTCACTCAATTGTTGAGATTTAACAATTATTTATTAAACCATTTACTGGATTTTATGCTAGTATTACTCAATTGTGCGTAAGAATGTATGTTTAACATTTAATAACTGCGCCACAAAGGCTGTCAAATGTATAACTTTTTAGTTCACCCTATTTATATTCGGAGTCAGGAATAATTAATTTAATGCTTACAGTAATTTAAAATATTTTGATTATAAATTCAAATTATTAAACTTTTATTGCACCAGTCCCGTCACCCGTGTTACAACTTACAAATAAGAACAACGTTTGTGCCCAAAATCTCAGTGCATATATACATATCGAAACTAAATATTATGTATTCTATATAATTTACCAATATAAATAGTTATGACAGGCGCCAGAGGGACATAATTAGGAATATTCCACAGACTGAATTCATTGATCGTTGAACTATCTTGAGTAAATAAAACACGATATTATGTGTTTAATTTTACATAACTCTATAATAAATACTTATTCCTTTACCTACATCGTAGTGCGATATGCATATCTTCATCACTATTAAATATGTAGCTACTAAATATTTACTATAGCCGCTAGTCGCTACGGTATCTTTCTTTCGACATCGTGGAAGAGGCCATGTTGTGCGACGTATATGAGCTAATTTATTTTATTTAATTTATGATATCTACCGTATTTTAATTTTAAATATTTAAATTAGTTTTTAATTTTGTGATTGTCTAAGAGGCCTCTTTTTATACTATGTTACAAAGTGTACATTGTGGCGTTCTTCTCTTATGCCTTAAAGCAAATCATCGGGTCAGTTTGAAGTTAAATAGTAGGTATACATTATAAAAGATCATATGCTTAAGTTACTTGTGAGTTTTCAAATGAATCTATAAAGCGAATATGACATACATAAAATAACTATCAATTATGTACTTACTATATAACAATATTTTGGTGCATGTCATTACACGACCTGTCTGACCGCGTCTTATTAATTGCATTAATAAAATAGATTATAAAAATGCTATAAGAATATATTATGTCCACTCGATAACGTTTTATAATAGTTCGATAGTGGCGATATTTTGTAAACATGGCTATCAATTATTGACTGTTTTCAACGTATTACATTTGTCACGACACCTATACCTACGCTTTAATCTCACGTGTCTTTATTTTCTTCTATCTATAGATACCAATTGGGGAAAATAGCATGAAAATAACTTTATTATTCATTGATATTATTAATAATTACGGCCATTCATACATTTTATGACACAAACGTTCTAATACAATAACGACACACTCAAACTTTAATACAAATATTTTGGTAGTTGCGTTCTAGTGCGGACAGATGATCTGATCAGGCGACATAGTTGGCAGTGCACGCTAATTACTAGTGCCAAGGTGGCCACTTCCTTAGTCTTCAGACAAACTACACTTTGTAGATTACAGGTGCTCCAGATATTAAATAATTGTACTGCACTGTATCAGCCCATATGCTTCTAATCGCAGGTCACAAACCTCCTTTACAATCGAGCATACGATTGGTAGGGGTTAAGCCATAAAGTCCACCACGCTGGCTTAGTGCGGGATGCCGGTTATTAAATAATTACGATAGAAATATAACACTAAGGTCTAGCAATGAAATATCAACACGCAGCATCAAATGCATACAACTGCTGGTGTGATATGGAACTCTGTACACAATGCTGGCAAACCGGATATAGTGTTATGCGTGTTGTGTTTCGGGATTAACCTATCTATATCCAGGTTTTCTTAGGCCGCAATAATTGTACTAACTAGACACCAAGGGCGGATCCAGGGGAAAGGTCATGGGGGTCATGACCCTCCCCTGGGCTGACTCCAGATTGACAGATTTTTAAAACATATTCACTAATCACAGGTGTAACAAACTTTTAAATAAGTTTTAAATAATCACTTTTAAATGTATAATTGTATTCGAACTCGAGACGCTAAGAGCCGCACAATATTTTAATAAATTATTAAGAGGCGGACAAAAAATGTTAAGACAACAATTTATTACACGTAGCGAATAAAAATCTAGATTTTTAAATTATTCCTATTATACGACTTTTTATTTATTAAATATACCTACATTTTGTGCCTAGGTAAATACTCGTATTATGCAGACCTAATTTATCCTAATGAAATTATCTGGAAGCCTACCTTACAGGAGTTTATACGCTGCTCTATAATACTCGCAAGTAACGACATCAATCATCAGTCATCACAAATTATGATATCATTATATCAACCCTCCTCACTAAAAATGATTGTACTTCGGTAGAGGGACAAATATATTACTGACTACTGGACGAGTCACATGATGACTGGAAGTTGTCCATTTAAGAAAATGTATTACCATAAGTGCCAATTCATCATGTCTTTTAGCATAATCTATAAGTCGTGGATTTAATTTGCATAGCATGAATGCAATGTCACCTGACAAATGAAAGCATTTTGTGTTTACAAAGCTATTTTAGTGCAACGCGAGGAATGCATTAGAAGATCAAATAAAAATATTTTTAAAACTTTGTAAACAATTCTATAGTATTCTCTCCATATATTTTCAATGAATGCTCGGACCTCAGTTGAATGCAATAATAAAATGCATTTATACGCTGAGATATAAACCGCCTAACTTGTAGTTATATCAAGATTATAGCAAAGTTGCCGCTTCTCGTTATAATTTATTATTATATTGTTCTTGCAGGAGACATTCATACTGATAGTGCTAAATATAATATATCATTACTATGTCAACAAATCATTTACGAACACCTAATCATATTCGTTTTGTTTAGTTTTGTCTCATAACATTAGTTTACTTTTTCCTCTAAAGTAAGAGACATACATAGTTAAGACTTATTTTCATTTCATCCCGTTGTCTTATAAGTGTGTATAAATATTTTCAGGGCCCCTATTCCATCATCCTTTTTTACTGTTTAGTAAATTGATATATGTATAAAGATCCCAAAAAACTAATACAATAAATCTTAACAAAGACGAGGAAACCGAACATAAGCAGTGAAGTGGACGAATTTCCAAGACTTCGAAAATTTGGTAACAATCATAAATTAATCCCGAAGAAGTATTACAAGAATAACAGGCATACAACAATTTTAATGGCGATTTCGAACCAGATGTTGTAGACAAACAAGTTTTTTTTAAATACAGTCATATAAGAAAACTTAAAATGTTGTGTTCAATTTTTACTTTAATATCTAAATAAATAAATAAATAAATACACCCAACAGTCACATACATAGTCCTGACCCCACACTAAGATCGAGTCTTGTGTCGTGAGTATCAGAAGCTACGAGAGACTTTTCGGTCTCACAAACACCCAGACCCGAAACAAATACCTGTGGATCACACAAATATTTGTTTCGGTGCGGGGATCTAACCCGCGGCCTCTCTGTTTCTATATTTCGCTGCGTAGGTTATTATTTATTAAACTGACATTCATTTTCATCTATGCATACGTTACTGTTACGTTACTTGTGTGATTTAGAATAGTTTAGACTATAGAGCAACAATGACTAAATTATTTCTTGGAAGCACTTATCGTGTTGATATAATATTAGGGATAGGTAGATGATGCCTACTCATAATGCCTTTCATCATACTCAATATTTCTTTATATCCCTACTACCTAGCTTATACCTATTATAATTAGAGAGGTTATTGCCCAGCGGTGAACTATGATAAGTTCTTACTGCTGATATTTCTTGTACTTAAGGATCTAGGCAAACCTATATATTAAAACTAGGGATGTTTGAGTGGAATATTTCAGGGTTTTTTCCATACTGCATGAAAATAAACGCATAAAACTTATTACACGACGTCTCGCGATTTATACTCAAAATATCCAGTGACGCGCGAACGCCATTAATTCAGATGAGGCTTGATGTGATCAACATACGCAAATGCAAAAATCCTCTCGTTTTGGAAACGTTCCAATAAGAAAATAAACACAAGTTTAAACATAACTTTATTTTTGAAATTCGCGAAATGAATACACACAATTAGTACAAAAGTGACAACGTCCTTTTCCTTAAAGCTTTCCCTGTGTAAGCATTCTGCGGAAATGTTATTAACAGTCCCCGTGGCCCAGTGGGCAAACGCCTGCTATATATAAACTGCGAAATCGCAGGTTTTATTGAAAAGAGAAAATATAATAACGCGACTTCAGAGGCAAAACGTAAAAAATCTTCAAACAAGAAAAATCCAATGATAAGAAAAAAAAGTACCTAACTTGAAATGTGCGGATAACTTAATGATTGACTGAGTTACTGTGTATTCTAAAATTATTTTATTAACGTGGTTGTGCAGTACCAATATTAATAATTACAACCACAAAATCAACCAAAAACTAATCATATAAACCACAATAGGTACAAGAGTAAAACCTTATCCCAGTGCACAGAACAAGCAACCTAAGGGCTTAATAAGTTCTATAAATAGTAAATACGCAATCGCAAACTGACCGACGTTAAAGTCTAGACTCTAGAGTAATATGCAGTGATAGGCATGAAATTAGACCCACCTCTCAGCACGGCGCGTGTGGCATGCCCGCCGCCCTCCCTCGCACACCACCTGTCATAACCACAACTGATTTAAATTAACTACCAACATTAATAATTTTTTAATCGAGTAATAAATATATTCAAAAATCACATAGCAGTGAGACATTAATATACAAGTATACTGTCGTGGGCATCAGGAGCTGCGAGGGACTTTTTGTTTTCACACCCAAAACTGAAGAAACATTTTGTCTCGGTGCAAGAATTGAAAGCACAGCCTCATGTTTCATAGCTGCTTTCTTTATTTAACTGTGTAAAAATATCCAGTAATCATATTAACAGGATTCGTAATGTTAAAAAGAAGTGTCAACAAATTAGTTCGTCATGGTTGTTTACCACATAACATGTCCGCGGTCCAATATGCATAGATGAACCTCATCACGGTCTCTCCGAAGTCTTCCATTATAGAGCTTTGTTATAAAAACGTATTACTGCATATCTGAGATAAGTCTTATTCATTTACACCAGACCAGACGAAATCCCCTTTTATAGATCTATGAAATTCCGCCAGACAGGTCAAAAACCCCGTAAAACAAACTGCGTTATAAAATTTCAAACCCTTTAAATTAACTACAAACTGCGACTTGCGGTGACTCAGACTTTTTAGTGAAAGTATTTCTCGAAAATGGTTTTTGACAAAGCTATTTTATTGCACTATATCATGTGATTATACGTAGATACCTTTAACATACTAGCCAGCACTTGTTTATTTAATCAGACAATAACTAAAATATCTGAAAAATACTGAGATTGAAAATTCTCATGGCGCAATTGTACATTTTCGGCGAGATTCAACATTACGGTTAACGCTGGCTTGGCCAAATAAAGCGTATAGAAGACCATCGGCGTTAAAGGAGCATACTTTGATCCATCAATTAGTCGTCAGTCGGCGAATCGAACTGCTTAAACTTTGAGTCGGAGATTAGCGAGAACTAGACGCGTATAAGGAGTAGGAACAAATCAAGATCTCTTTTGTTTCGGAGACAAATACCCAAGTTGACGCCTTTAGCCAGCGTATAAATTTACATTAAAAAGCATCATAAATAGCAATTTTCATAGTAAAACTCTAAGCATAAAACAAAATGTAAATATTGTAAGCGTCAGTACAAGGCAGTGACCTACAGTTTATGTAGACGTATACAATTAATTAACCATGAGCTAGCAGACAGCACACTGTTTAACCGGACAAGGGCATTCTGTCACCTGCTAAAACATTAATATGCCATATTAAACGACACCCAGTCCACTTAGCGCATTCATTTAGTGTGTTTACTTTTTTAATAATTTATCTAATAAATATTCTTTTTTAAGGCATATCCATATACTATTTAACTGGTGGCACAATATTCGTTCTCTACCGAATGGCGAAGTCTGTAAAGAAGAGTGCAAAAATCATTATCCATGCAAAACCGCCGCAGATCGGGTTCATAATTGAAAAGACAGGTCGATATTTATTCTGTAATACATTTAGCATCAGAAGCACTGTGGTTACTTTCTATGAAAAATCAACCTTAGATGTGATATTGAAAACTTATCAAAGTTTTAAATGAAAAACTGTTCGATATCAGCGTTGTTCTACAACAAATTGAAACTAAACAGTAAACAATAAGAAAGTTAACAGACGTGTCGCTAGGCCTTCTTGTAATTGTGGCGTTGGCGTACCCTCGCACTTTTATTGATATTTATGATATGATGTACACTTTTCTCTTATTGCTTATAGAAACTAACAATCTTATTCCCGTTGTTTTATTTAAGAGAATTGTTTTGTCACCCGCAATAGATGGTACGCTGTGGGCGTCGTCGCATAGTATAGTCAATGTTACAGGTCATATGAGCGTGAGAACGATCTTTATGATTATCAGAAGCAACATCACTTTGCGTGCAAGCTAACTTGGAACCAATGAAATAAGACAGTTTTATAAAATCTGAATTCAGGAAACTGCCCGAATCGTATGTTGTATCCGTAAATAAATGCAGTAAATATTTTGATGAAATTCACATTGATTATTTTAGTATGACGTATGTTTTTAACGACTATTCCACTAAGAATTAAAGGCTTTTAAACAGAACTGAGAAAAAGTGTTACTTGGTGGCAAACTTTTGTAGCGTGGATTCAATACGACTGCTAGTTTCAAAATGCTTATAATTGCATAATAATTTATTTTGGCGTATACCAATAATAACCGGCTGTTTCTAAAGATTCTACGGGCTGTCAACCGTAAGGATCTGGATTTCAATCTCGTCAGTTTGAAATAGCTCATATGAATCGCTCCGAAATAAATCTTTTGCCCGTTGAGGAGAAAAGCAACACGCAAACTGTGCACAACATTTCTATACTCTTTCTGGAATATTTAAGCGTCAGCTTATGTTTGCTTTTAAACATTTACGCTTCTTTTTTACCTAAAATTGCACTCTTTGTTCAAACAAAATAATTTGACTGCGAACCTATTAGTTGCGGTTACAAACCCAGAAGACGAATAACATTAATTCGAACTTACGTTTATTATTTCTTGCATTACCAGTTAAGGAAAAACGTTACGGAAACCTAAATATCTGAGAATTCCTCGTAAGAATTTCGAAGTAATGTGAAGTAAATATATACGGCATGTATGGTAGACATGGCTATACCTGAAAAAACTGGTATATGGCAGCCTGTAACGTTGTAAAATTAAACCAAATCAAATTACTGAAAGCTGATGTTGCTTCGAAGAGTTCAACTCCATTTAAATGTGGGATTAGAGCGGGCAGAAGAACTTCGTTGTTGAATTGTTTTTCTCCAACAAAACATTTCAATTGTGCTTAAATAATTTCAATAAAAACTGACCCTACCATTTCTAGTGAGTGTTTATATATTAGTTCCAAAAACAGAAAAAAAATAACTTATTGAAGATATTAAAGTTTCGACTTTAATGACAGTTTTAAATAAAAACAAATGCATTTGATACAATCTTTAAGATAAATTTATGGAATCATAGCGGCTCGCATTATAAATAAAAAAGTACTAAATGCGCAATTTATCCCTGCATTGTTGACGTCCCACATCTTCACAAAGCAATTTGCCTCCACATTTATAATGCAAACCGCCGACAGTTTTCAACAAGATTTTAAACTTGTTATTGCATTAAAAATTACACTTAAATAACATGTAGTTATAAAGAAGTATATTAAACTTTCTTGACATGCACACTCAAATAAGCATAGAAAATTAAAAACATCCAAATAAAAGTATCAAGACCATATCCATGAACATTGGAAACGTAGGTATTACGCCGAAATATTGTATGTACGTTGTATGCATTTTGCGGGTAATTAAATACAACAGTTGCAAGTGAGTAGGCACAAACTTGAAGAGAAATAGGATGTTTACATTACAGCTTTTCGGACGTTGACCTCTGAAGAAGGTCATGGTCATATCAATCATTCATTGAATGAGTGGCGGTCGCTCTATTATAATGCATTTTATTAAAGGCAGCAAACCACATCGTTAATAAAATAACAATAAAGAAGTGCTTGTTTTAAATAGGATTCCAAGAGTATGTACTCAGTAGCAGAATAATACACAAACCTGTTTTCACGGCGTGTAAGTTTGAAATCCCACTATTTACTACGGCGAGCGCACATCACAACACTTCACTTCGTCAGCTTAATTTATCACGACGTTCAGTCGGTATGATAACGAAAACGAAAGCGAAAGTGTATCGGCAGTGTGACTTCCTCGTTTATTTACATGTGTGGCGGCACAGCGTGAGCCGACTACTGGCGGTGAGGACGCGGGAAGGTCGCACTCCTCCGGCGCGCATGCGTCGTCATCATCACAACACAGCCAAACTATGCCAATCTTTTCACCTCTGCCAAACTTTCAGCAATAAGCTCCAATATGCGATTATTATCCAATTTATAATGAAGGCGTATAAATAAATGTAAGTACATAATTTTAAGGAAATTTCTATAGAAAATTGACCATTATAAAGTTATGTTATGAGGCTAACATTGTTTTAAAACATTGGAGGTAATTCGATTTTTTACCCAATCGAAGACCAAAATACCTACAGCGCAACATTGAGCAAATTCATAACCGACAACTCGCACTGCTGGTTGCTTGGTGCGACATCTTTTGGCATATACTGGTACTATTTTAGATATTCCCATTAAGCGTTTAAAAACACTTTAAACATTGGTTTCACTAAGCAGTCACATTGAATATTATTTTCATAAATTAAAACTGGACTTAATACTAGGTAAAAAGTCTAATTTAATTGTTTGAACATAAAAAATTAAAACAATTTGAAGCAACCAACGCCATCTATTGGCATATTTACAAAGGAGATAGTAAAGTTTTGGTAGCTTTTTTTAATATTTAATACGATCTTAGCCCGGCATGATACTAAAACGGTATGACCAATACTCTACGAGTTTATTTCCATAAAATAATATGATATAGCAGTATCACGCTGTTCCTTGGGTAAACGTTGCAAAGGACATCCTACGGCCAAGTGTACCTACACATAGCAAAAACCGCAGCAATTCGATAGATGTGATGTATCTTAGATCTAAGACGTAGAGTAGTCTTGGTTGAGTGCATGTACAGCTGGAGAAAAATACGGACTGATGACAATACTGATGAATCTATATAATATGTCTTTGTCTCGTTTACATTTGACGTCTTCCTAATCAGTCTCCACGCCAGTACCTATTTGTGCCCCACTGACTGTCCGACGGCAGACGGCACGCATAGCCAGTCCTCTCCACTTTAGACTGTTCATCTTGCGACAATATCAAGGACTGGTTGGTTAGCGGATGACTACTTTTCAATCGTGACGACTGTAAGATTATATTTATTTAAAATAATAATCCTGCCCCTATTTAACTTCTTGCAGGACACGGACCTCCAATACAATTGAGGGATCGAATCATAGTACACCACGCTGGCCTAATACAAGTTGGTGGCCTTAATATATCATTACAATTCTTGTTAATCTCTACGGTATACAGGGTCCCCCACGATAGCATGGTAAATTACTATATACACACATGGCTCAAAAAAGCAAGAGGTATGCCCAGTGATTCGAACCCGCAATGACTGTATCGGCAACTGCGTACGGTTGTTTGCCAATACGCACTTGTTTATTTATTTATTATAATTATTTGCAATTGCTCATACATCAGTTGTTAAAATGCATATGGTAATGCTGCTCCCCGTAGACGTCGTAGCGTCGAACCAAATATCGAAAGGTGCTATGTGAATCCCGCTGTGCCTCGTACGGGACTTTAAGCCGTAGCTCCCGGTTATTGACACTTGGGTACTGCAATCGTTAAGCCGCATTCTGTATGGGTGGCTGACTACTCGTCTTTTTAAATCCAGGTTTCTAGAAACCCCACAGAGATAACGTGAGGGAAGACCTATGCCTTTGGGACATTAACTTCATATTATGCAAAAAATGAACATAACATCGCACTTAAAGTATTTGCATTATATAAGAAGACTGTGCGTTATTTATTATCAGGATTCAGGATATCAAAGATTTGAACCTACATGTCATATTTTGTTAAAATACTGTAACATCATTTAAAATTGCACAATTAATTAGACAAATTAATAACTATTTAGTAATTGATTTAAACACTGTAATTGAAAACATTAAACGTATGTGGATTAGCCTAAATTAATCTATTAAAAAAATGCCCTGCAATCTATAGATGCTAGGCTAATACTTAATAGTCAAATGGGGAAAATTAGGCCCACGGCAAATATAAAAAAGTTATTTGTTTAATATTAACAATACCCTAGTTTAAAATAATATAAAACCAAACTACATCCGTTGATGAATGTTCCTAAGAAGAATGAATTACAATTTATATGAAATCGTAATTATATTCAGCAATAGGAAAATGGATGAAATTAAAATACAACCGCAATAGTGAGTTAATTGATATCAGGACTACAAATCATGTTTACGTAAAGGGTTCTTTGTTGAGATACCTTATATGTATGTAACTATTGATTACATAGATACTCCTGAACATTTATTAATAAATAAAGCTGAAGTGATTGTTTCTGTATGTACCGTATTATGGTGGCCTGTTGGTAAACGGACCAGACGCGACTGCCAACATGTTCACGATTGTCGCAGGTTCAAATCCCAGGGTACACCTCTGAATTTTGTGTTTTAATAGTCTTATCACCACGCACTATAACTGTGAAAGAATGTTATGGTATGCAGGTTTCCTCTCGATGTTTTCCTTAGCCGTTATGTTACGTGATGATAGATTATTTCAATACACGCTTATTAACCCAGAAAAATCAGAGGTATACTCTGGCCTTCGGTGATAAGACCAAACAGAATGTTAATAAGTACAGTTAGTATAAATGGGAAAGTTTATGAGTGATTCTGTTTGTTACCCAGCTTCGCTTAGCTGTAGCGATTATTGAACTTGTGGTACATTAATTACCTATTGCATAGAAATAGATACAGGAGGATAAAAAATATCCTAGTATCAGCTGTTTGGTCTCTGACGACAAAATCATTCAATATAACAAACTGAGGAGACATGGTGAAAAGTTTAATAAACGGACGAATGCGAATCAATAAAACTTAAAATATTGTATTAACTTTTCATAGCATTATACACCTGCAGTGAAAATACACATTGGACAATGTTTTTAAAAATGTTTAGTATTTTATGTCAATGTTGTGCCTACAACTAAATTAGGTTATTAAAATTGGAAAATCAATATTTACGAATATTTACCTAATAAACATATGCCTATAAAAGCAGCGTGCATGTGCGACCGTTTCAAGTTACATCCCGCTGTAATGACAATTGAACTTACGTTAGTGAAGTTTTACAAATTGCAGCCGCGGGCATTTGATCATCATCAGTCCTATTGAGTTACAGGCAAACAGTCCGCAGCAATGTGTTCAAGTTACCGTGACGCACTGTTTCTCATATAACGCAAGTAGCACAATAATGTTCCAAATCACAATGAGTCTAGTGGCTGTTAGCAGCAACTTCTTTACAATTATATTTCCGGCCGAACCCTATGTCGCAATGCAATGTTATTTAAACATAACTTTGGTATCTCACATACACTTCCACAAGATGATATCATATAAAACCTACATTCAACCTCATGTAAGATAACAATTGATGCTGAACTAAATTTTCTACATATCACAAATAAATAAAAAAGCAATAAGAAGCTCATTTTCACAATTTATTTATGTAAATTTGCAGATATAATTAATACAAATTATGGTCATGTAAATCGGGATCTATGATAAATAATATAACTATTAGCTGGTTTAGAAGACACTGTCTTAACCGCCTCCGGTTTGAACTATTCCCAGCCATTGTTCAATTTAGATGACTCATCGAAATATAAAAAGGCAGTCTCGGAGGTGTGGCATTACAAATACTGTCTTATATTCTAATGTTTACATTATGAGATTTTTATTGTGATAGTGATAAAACACAAACTTATACTATGTGAACATTCTACTTCCTGAATAGTTACAGTACGCATGCACGACTTTGTTACAGTAGTTCCTCACTGTCTAGGTTATTTTAAGTGCAGAGCTATGTCATGTCAACTAACAAATTTCTAGGAGATTAATGTGATAAAACCTATATTGTCTACATGTCATACATCACAATTTTTCCTAAAGCTATCTGTACAGTTTAGGTAATTTATGTTTGTCTAATAATGCCAATCACTATACATAATGTCCAACCATTATTTATATGTTGCCACAATTTTAGCAGGTGTATTATATACCTTCCTACCGATACAGTACAGACCACTGGGTACTCAGCATTACCTTGACATTTTTACCATTGTCACACAATTTTAATTCTCAAGATATCCTGCATTGTTAACAAAACAGTTTAAGTAGATACAAATTAAATTATTCACAAATCCATAAATAAACTTTTATTAAAATGTAAAAGAGTGAAATACTTTATATGCTGACACTACTGATTTGATGAATGTAGGACCACTTCAGAGAGCAAATTGTTATTCTTCAGACTCATCTTGTTCTGGGACAGCTGGTTTTAACCATGGGTGCTGAAGGCACTCATATGCCGTGGCACGCCTATTTGGATCAAAATCCAACATAGGCTTCAAGAAGTCAGCAAACTCTTCTGCATCATGTTGACTCCACTCATATTTTTCTGTGAGCACAGAAACTAAGCCCCATGGCTTTAAACCAGTTATATTCCGTAATTCCCCTTTTTTATTAAAAAACACCTTGGAATATTTGCCTGAAGCAGCAATTCTTTTAGGAATATCACCAAGTAACTCAATAATGTGAGCAAGGTGATCCTCATCTCTGCTGTAACCATCACCAGAATGTGGTTCAAACAAATAATCTCCTGTAGCAAGTTCAAATGCCATACAGGCAGTGCTCCATATATCTGCCGAAGTGCCATACCCAGCACTCAGCAACACCTCCAGTGACCTATACTGACGAGTCTGTATGTCCTCTGTAAAATGTCGGTGAACCCAACATGCATTTCCTAAATCTGCAATCTTCACTTCAAGATCACAAATATCAAAGGCGGGATCTGGTTTCTTATCTAAAGATTTACCTTTTGTTGACTGGGAATTGAAAGAAGGAGGTGTGTCTGTCATTTCTCCCTCTGACATGGGGGTACCAGCATCGTCACCACAACCATACTGTTTGTTACGTAGTTGTACTCCATCATTGTCATAGGGTTCTTCATCTGCCCTCTGTGCATCACTGCACCCATTTACATTAGTTTCAATCTCAGAGCGTGTTGTCTCAATCACACTGGCTTCCTCTGGTGTTTGAGGAGATTCATCATTATCCTGCGACATGGGAGCAGACTCACTATTGCTTATTCGTTTCTGCTCCTCCATCTCTTCAATTTGTTCCATTTGTTTTTTTAACAACATTGACTGGCGTTTTGCTTTTTTCTTTAATTTTTTCTTTTTATTTCTACTCATCTTAGCTGTAACTACTTGTTCCTGAAATTCCTTTGGAGCGGTACTGATAAGGGAGTGGGGTAGACGCAAGCCCAGGGAATGTAGCTCCGTCGCCTCTGCTGCTAGCTTTCTGATATATGGTTCATCAACGCACACTAACACATTTTCAGGTTTAATATCAGTATGGATAATCTTACATTTAGTATGAAGGTAATCCAAGCCTTCGAGCACTTGGCGGATGATGGTCTTAACGTTTTCCCGTGGGATGCCTCTATAATTTGACTTCAATATCAACTTTAAAAGGTGATGACCCAAAACTTCAAACACCATGCACACATGGGTGCCATTCACACCGGTTATTTTAAAGTCATTAAGTAGTTGCACGGTCTTGTTCCTCTTGGGATCGGCGGGATCGCTGTCACGTACAGCCTTCAATATTTTAATTTCATCTAACGCCGTCTCTGTGAAATGCGGCGCCGATTTCACAACTTTCAACGCAACAAAGCGCTTGTCGACGAGGTCCCAGCACAACCACACCGTCGAGAAGTGGCCCCAGCCCAGCTTCCTAGTGACGTGGTAGCGATTCAGGAACAAGTCTCCAATTTTAACTGGATGGTATCCACCCTTACAGTAATCGGCGCTGTCTTCTTGCTCCTCATCGTCGCTGGCGTACTGCTCGTCTTCGTCCTCTTCGATCGTCTCATTGGAAGAGCTGTGTGTTGGTTCTAGACGATTCTGATTCTGGTTACGCAGACCGTTTCCTTGTCCAACAGCCCCGTGATCCTCCTCGCGATTTTTCTTTTTACCAAGTTTATGTCGTTTCTTTTTCGCCTGGATGGCGAGTACCCTTCTGTTTACATCTGATTTAGAACTCATTTAGTAAATTAAAACACTTTCAACAACTGCCAATAAATATAAATTTATCTTTTCATCTCAATCTTTTTGTTTGAGTATGGCGGCCGGTCGCAGAACAAAATGCGCTCGAACATGAGAAGGAATGTTGCTATTGTAAAAATATAATTAGAAAGAATAGACATTTTCTTTTTTCAATGAACTTCAACTTATTTTAGAATGCTGATTTTAATTAAATTAGTTACAAAATAAAATAACCAATAAACGTTACATTTAATATGTTAAAGCAGTATTCAATATTTTGATTTTTTTTTTTTTATTACAAATAAATAATAATATTACACAGCTACAGAAAATTGCCCATGAAATATAGACTTACGTTCCGTATAACGCTGTTAATTACGACATACATTAAAATACTCTTGGATTCAGCCGGATATTTCTAAAGTAATTTTATATTTCTAGAAGTGGAAAGATGCGATAAATTAAAAAAAATCCTAGTCGTAGAAATCTATTAGAGACAGTATTGTGAATATATTCATATCAGACCACGTCAACCCACTGCTAGGTGTAGGCCTCCTCAACTGCACGCCACTTGTTTCTGTCCTGTGCATAGGAAATCCACTTTTTTCCAACGAGACTCACAATATCACCCGACCATCTAGCAGGTGGTCTGCCTCTTAGCCGCCTTGCCCCTCTTGGCCATCACTCCGTCAGCGTCTTAATCCATCTGCCGTCTAAACGTCTAGCCAGATCCCCTGCCCAACTCCATTTCAACTGATGCATTCTCCCACGACTACAAATTTTGTTCTTCGTCGGATTTCTATATTCGGGATACGATCAAACAGCGAAATTTCAAGCAAGCCACGTTCGTTTTGTCTTTACGCTACTTTGATTTTATGTATAGGTAGTTGCTTTTGTTAGTATCCATGTCTCTGCACCATGTGTTACAATGGATAAGATCCATTGATTGAAAACAACATTTATTACGGAATTTCCTTGAAAGAAATAGGCGTGTTTAATTATTGAGCGTGCCATAAATTCAACTATCCCAGACATAGCGCAAACTTCAAATTATGATAGATCTATGAAGTGGTGTCGTAGGATACTAGAAACTAGGAACGGCTTTTCAGTCACGTAAATGCCTTGACTCGAAATACTTGTGGATTACACACGCACTTGTCTCCGCATATGGTCGAACCTGCAGCCTTTCGTTTTACAATCTGTATCATACCAAATACACCACGCCTCGGACGTTGTTGCTGTGGTAATACCACAGACTAAGGAGTAAACAGACGACCAACTCGCCTACATTTTTTTTAGCCCAGTCTCATTCATTCAATCATTCGCTAGAATTACATGACAGTTTTTTTCTTCTTAAACATGGTACGTGGGGCAGGCAAAGGCAGAAGTTGTATTCAGCCTTGTTACGAGCGCTGCGCGTGGCTCCACAGGGTAATTTCTAAATTTCATCGATTTTATTATTTTGCTAAGTCACATTATAGTGATTTATAGAGAAATAGCAAAATAATAAAATAAATTCAACTTTTTGATAATAGATTTATGAATTGTAAATAAAACCCTTATAATTATTTATTAAATTATTTATTTATTTTTGTACATCTCTAAAGCTTTTTGTTGTAATTTTGGTAACATCATCCTTATAATTAACCTAGAAATGTCGGTACCCTTTAAAATTCTAATAATTGTTTTGCACCAATTCATTATGGTAAATTTCACAACAATATTAATATAATTATTAAGAATATACTGTTGGTGGTCGTCACAGCTTACAAAGTCAAATGAATATTTGAAGACATTGCAACCACACATTGTCTTTTCTCATTTCTCGGAATCTTAAATAATATAGCGTCTGGTCGCGAATTTAGGCATTTGCCAACACAACACTGTCATTTTCCTCAAAGCAAAACAACCGTTCACCACGAGAAAGTTATACTTTTGTTTTAAAACACTATGGAGAGGATAAGTTCACTTAATCGACGCAGTACTTGTAATGCACAGGTAACCGCCGCAAACACAGCCGCCATTAAACAATCAACAATGGCGGCGTAGACCGCAGACGCCGCGGAATTAGGTACCGCCCACCGATAGGTGACCACAGGGAATGCGATGTGTGCGCGGGGGGTGCAAAAGTCATGTATCATTGGAACACAGATTATAGAAGGGCAAAATGTATAATTAGGAGGTTAGTCGGGCATGGGTAATACCCATGCTGTGTCGACTTAGAACAATTGGGTATTTTACTATAAGAAAGAAAAAATCTAAAAACTATAAATGTATATAGTAGAGCATTAAGCAATAAGTATATGTTAATTTCAGTTTTTATTTCCAAGGAATAAATTTTATAATTCGTTTTGAAAATTTCAATTTTTTTATCTGTCCTAAAAATATGTGAAACGGCTGCCGCCATGATGGATAACGATTCCGTAAGATTGACGTCATTCCGTAAGTAGAATACCCCCTCCGGTGTCCAAGTGCTCATACAAACACAGGTTGTTTACTGGTTGAAATTTGATATTTTTTTAAATAGTTTGTCTTAATATTAGGAACAACTTAAAAGACTTTTTGAAAATGGGTAGAATACCCAATTCTTATATTAATATTCTAATGTATGGAAACTAGCGCCTCCCGACAGACGTTCATTGAGTTACTTGTTTAATTGTCAGACACGAAAAATAAAACGGAACAAGTTTTTTTCGGATGGCAATTTTTCTACTAAACATCAAACACATAATGGCCGCGAGTCTATTAGTACTATTAATTTAATAGTCAAATCAATTCATGTTTGCTGTTCGTTGCGTACACGCACGTGAATTTTGCCCACATTTTATGTGACCATTTTTCAATAAAATATTACTCGTAGTGCATTCCCCTAGTCACGTCGAATTGAGAATTAAATTTCTCCTCCGTGCTAGTGTGAAAACTTCAGTGGTGTTTATATATTTTGAGACAGGACTCTATTATTTTGTGAAAGTGTTTTGCATTTTCCAAAAACATGTCGTTTTTAAATTGTTGTGTACCTGGTTGTTCAACGAAAGTTACTGACGGTAAGTAATATTTTTCATTTTATTGTACTTAGTATTGCAACCATGGTATTTTATAAAATAGCCATTTTAAATTGTAATGAAAATAATTGCGTTTAAAGTTGAATTACATAATTATTAGATTCAACTTCAATGTTTCTATTTTATAAAAGTATGGTTAACACTCCTACAGTGTAAGAATATTCAAATACCACATGTGGTATATAATTAAAATATTATTGACACTCCTACAGTGTAATAATATTCAAATACTACATGTGGTATTTATTTAAAACATTATTGACACTCCTACAGTGTAAGCATATTCAAATACTTCATGTGGTATTTATTTAAAACATTATTGACACTGCTACAGTGCAAGAATATTAAAACATTATTGAAAAACCAGTGTCAAATCAAACTATTAAAATCTTTTGAATGATAATTAAGATATAAGCAACATAATGTAATTTGTTATAAAATATCAACTAATTATATTTAATTTACTTAAAATTTATTATTGATAATTGAATATTTATACTATAATTTATAAAAAAATAATTTATTTCAGGTATACCGTTGCATCGTTTCCCTAATCCAGTTAACAATATGGAACGTTTTCGTGCATGGGTGGCAAATGTTGGAGGTGAAATTTACACTTTTGATGACAATTATATTTTTAAAAATAGAAGAGTTTGTCATAAACATTTTCATGCAAAATGGTTTTACATGAAGAATCGTTTATGTCCTCTGGCTATACCAGTTCTGCATCTATCAGGTCAGTTGATTATTTTATTATAATATTTATATAATATAATTTATTGTGCATATTAAATAATATTCTTCTTCTGCCTACCTTTATCCAGACTTACATGAGGTTGTCACAACATATTTTTTCACTAATATTAAGAGAATGAACCAGTGACCACCGGTTTGGCAGTCTGATCATCAACAAATAGAGCTATCACTCACTATAGTATTACATAAATTATGATTGAAGATTGAATTATGTTGTAATAATTTGTTAATTTTTTTATCAGGACATCCAACTTTCCAACATTTAGAAGAGCTAAACTCTTCAACATCAAGTAGGATAGTAGAGAATGCCAGTGTATCCATGGAATCACTGTTAACTGAACAAACTCCATCAACCAATTCTATGGCTCCAAGAACACGTACACAACAGAATCAGTCTACAAGTGAGTATAGTTTTTTTAATTTAAAAAAGACAATAAGATAGGTCTAGCCAAGTGGCAGCATTTAATAGAATTGGTGAGGAAAAGTCCAGGGTATAGGGGGATAAGACTAGTACCAAAACTTACAGAAAAACATGTAATGCCACATTTAATACCGAAGATGAGAGTGAAGCACTGCAGGTGTTCAGTCGAACTGTGTATGCGGCTCTAGGTTTCATGGCAGGTTTGTATATTTTTTAATATCATCAAGTATATGGCGATAGGCTCGCCCCCTATCACATCATGGGACGAAACATACAAGGCGAAATGTGGGTGTCCTGGTGGCGCCTCTGCCTACCCCTTCGGGGATAAAGGCGTGAGTTTATGTATGTATGTATGTATCAAGTATTTAGTGCCACAACAAAATTTTAACTGTTTCTTGATATGATTTATTTTTTTATAATCAATCAATATTATGATTCATGTTTTAACTATTTTAAAATTAATGTGGCACCCGAATTTCGTAATTTCGTCATCTTAATTTCTCATATCAGGCTTTTAATTTGTATATTTATGTTCATTTCTCTGAATTTCAGAAGCAGGCAAACTTCCAGAAGAAGCGAAACAAACAGCGGAAATATTGTTATTATTTGACAATATGTTTGATACATTAAATGGAAGTTACAGTAAGGTTAAATCAGGAAAAATTTATAGGACTGCTGTAACACCCACGTCGCCCCATCATCAATTATGGCGAAAAAGTCTACCGGTTCTAAGGACAATGACTTATGTGGACAAAAACGGCAAAAATTCAGTGGTTCCCACAATCTCTAGCTGGATTAAAACTATCGAGGGGTTTAAAATGTTATGTTCACACTTACATAAATTAGGTATGAAATCAATATTACCAAGGAATTTTAACCAAGATCCCCTCGAATTTTTTTTTGGAGCAATCAGAGCACATGGACGTAGTAACATCATGCCAACTGCATTAGGATTCCAAGCTGCATACAAAACGTTGTTAATTAATAATATGGTTTCATCACACTCTGTAGAGGCAAATTGCGAAAAAGACAAAAGCAAATGTCTGCAGAACCTTAGATATTATTTGGAAATAGATAGTTCTGCAGACAATAATCAGTCCGAATACACAATGTTTGAAGATCATTTGAATATCATGCATAATAATATCGAATTATTGAACAGCAATTTGCCCCAAAACATAGAGAGGTGTGCAGCTATTGGATACTGTAGTGGTTGGCTAGTAAAAATGCAAAAAAGTATGTATACAAAAGTTGTACTGTTTGCTCTAGCCAGTTGGAGACTACAGAAAAACAATCATTCCATAATTTAATAAAAATATCGGAATACAGTAATAAAGATTGGTTATGTTACCCATCAAGAAATATTTTTGACGCTTTTGCTCATATGGAAGTCATAGCTATGGAAATAATGAAACATCAGAGCCATAAACAAAATGTTATAGAATATATCAAATTAATAATAACTACAATTGTAAATTTTGGATTTCTCACTTGCAATGATCATAGAATGAAACTAATTGAGTACCTGATTAAAAAGAATGTGTATTTCTGTGTTAATAATTGGTGTAAGGAAATAAACAATATAATGTCTGGAAAAAGCACAAACTGTGATGAAAGTGATCCAATAAAAATAGTGGCCCAAAACTACTATAATAAGAATAAATTAAAAAAGAAAAAAAGGGCTACACGGGTATAGATGTGTAGTAATTATACCGGGTATATCAAGACTGCGACCGAAAACGAAGTCAGGTGATAGTATTAGTGGTTACAGGCACAATGCAATGAAAAATATCGCAAAAAAAGCGGCAGATTTTTTTTGCATTTTTTTAAATATCATCGTGTTGGGCGGTAAATATATAGTTTTTGGGAAAATAGTCGTTTAAACCCACACGTACTATTGCGTCTTTAAAAATAATAACGTATACATTATTATTTTCGAAAAAATATGTATTTATCACCCAAATACAACGAGTAAAAAATTCCAAAAAAAATTGACAATTTTTTTTGCGGAATTTTTAATTGCGTTGTGTCTGAAGTCTTTAATACTACCACCTGGCTTCGTTTTCGGTCGCAGTCTTGATATACCCTGTAAATACTAAAATGGGAGCCTATGGTTAAAAACACAAATTATCGGGTTTTAGCCTAATTGTGAAGATTGGGTTATATTACACATCTATACACAAGGGAATCTGTTTCAGTAAAGGTGTCTTTTTACAAACATTAATTTATTTCTTGATAATTGTTATAGCCTAATACATCCTCAGTTTTTAATTTGCTGCATTCATGCAAACTATCGTATATTTGAATTATTTTATCGCATTATAATGTGCAATTTCTCCTAGTATTGTATAATATTATGGTTAAAGTATTATAATTATTTTTTTCTATTATTTTTCGAAATAAATCCATGCAATATCTTAAACAAAATAATAAATGGAATGTTTAAATACAAATAACTAGACGGTTTTAGCTTGTTATATTATAATTAAAATTATTTTGATAGATTCAATATGACCTAACGAATCATTTCTCATGCATTAGTAATACTTCAATTTATACTATATCTATTTTTGATGGCAAAAGTAGATACTTTTTCTATCAAAAATGCATTTATTTTTTTTAACGAATATAAAAATATAACTTATGTTTCTTTTTATAATTTGTCGAAAAATAATGCAAATATAGCGAAAATATGCGTCATTATGTATTACATTTGAGATGAAATATGCAATAGTCGGTTAGAATGCTTGTATTCCGGTTTTAAGCTATAACCATTAATATTAATTAAATACCTTACATAAATTTGAACAGAGATACACTTAGGTACTCATCTTAGTAGTAGTCATTGCAATAGAGAAATCCAAAATACATAATATTTTGTGTTTCGGAAATTTTAAAAGGGCCAGGTTTTCGATTTCAGTAACATGTGATTGCAAACTCTGGGCAATTATTTGAATTACGAATTAAAAATTTATTTAATCTTTATTCGTTATTTGAATACTTACTGTTATATTATATATTACTCGTCGGAAATATCTGTGGACCTGAATAATTAACGTCACTGGAACATAAGTTCAGCAAATTTAAAATATAGGTTAAACAAATTGAATTAAAACAGAAAAACGAATAAAAAATTGAATTCGCATCCATCTCAAAACATAGTAGATAGGGAACACAAAAATATGAAATGTGAACTGCATTCCAGCTAGGTTCACTGATATTTCCGACGAGTTATACAAAAAATATTCGAATAACGAATAATTCCTTATTAGTTTTTCAAATAATGAATAAAATAAACCAAGGAATAAATAGATATTGAACCAGTAGTAATTTTTATTTAAATAAATAAAATTATTCCAACGACGAATAACAAATGTATGTTTACTGCGATAGGATTGGTTACTAAAAATATTCACTATTTATAATTATTTAAGTTTGTGGAATAAATTGTTTACAAGTATTCAAAAATACACCAATGCGTTTTATTTTTCCCGCCAGAAATCTTAAAAATCTAAAAAGAAATACAAAACATAAACATGCTACTTAAACCTATATGTATATATATCGAGTATTGAGTTTCCATTAATGTCTACTTGGGGCGCTGTTGCTGCATGGATTCAAATAAACCGCGAAGTCAGCACTCTATTTAGTACTGTACTCTTTGGTAATACCATCGCAACAACTATGTAGTATATAATTATTTTTTGACCGACTTCAAAAGAGGAGGTAATCAATTCGACTGAATTTTTTTTTTTTTTTTTGTATGTTTGTTACTCGATTACGCTGGTATTTGGGATCCGATTTTAAAAATTTCTTTTTTGTCGGAAAGCATGATGTACTAGGTTGGTACCATAAAAAATTGGTGAAGACCTGATGAATATCTTTGGTCCTGAAGACCAGAACTCCTCAAAATTGAACGGTACAGCAATAATTCTTTTTGCACCTGGTTCAGTATAAGTGTATTACTACAAAGGGGGGGTTAAAAGGGGAAAGGGGTGTATGGGGGGGGGGGGAGAAAATAGATACTAATGTAAATACTCAATATCTGTGGCAGTACTTAAACGATTTAAAAAATAATAATTTTGTCGACAAGTATGATATGTTAGATTGGTGTCATTAAAAAATGGTGATGGCCTGATGAATATCTTCGGACCTGAAGAACAGAACTCCTCAAAATTGAACGGTACGGCAATAATTCTTTTTGCACCTGGTTCAGTATAAGTGTATTACTACAAAGGGGGGGTTAAAAGGGGAAAGGCGTGTAGGGGGGGGGGGTAGGTAAAAGATACAATTAATTTCCGTTTTCAATATAAAAGTTTTACTATAAACAGTAGGTGAAGAAGAGGGAGAGTGAGAGAAATAGATACGTAAATTACCGACGTAAACTAAGAGAATCCGACCTGGTCAGTGTCTAACAATAGCGGATATCATGATTATAATGACTTACAATTTTCTCATAATTTCACAGCAATAATATCATGTTTGGTCTGAAGGATTCGAAAATTTTAAAGACTACGTTTTGATTATATTATGATCACCTTTCTCATCATTACGATGCCTATGAAAACTAAAAAGGGACAAATAAAATATTTTTTAATAAAAAATAAAAACCGACTTCAAAGTGCTACTACAAAGTAACAAATAATATATATTTCATCGTGCTAGTACACAATGATTAATGTTCTTATTGACTTGACTAGCTAACAAATCTTAAATACGTAATATTTTGAAGGCGGGTCGCTAAGTGCCGAACATGTACCTACAACTTACGCTTAACATTAATTTGTTAAAGAAATTCTAGCGAAAAACACGCAAGATTTACACGGAATATTAATTTGTCTTAATATATCAGGCCGTAATCGTCCACTGTTGAGCATGGGACACAACATACCCTTTCTTGTACTTAAATGCCTTTATGTCATGCAGGTTTCCTGACTATGATTTAAATATATCACTATTAAAGAGTTTGGTAATTGAATATCATCAACACACAAGTGACTCCGATAATTCCGGAGGTGTATACCCTGGAATTATAACCGAGACGGTGGTCAACCGTCTCGTGGATCATATCTAGATAATTATCAACAGGCTACCACACACATATAAGACACATAGAAATTCTATCAAAACTTCAATAAATTTACACGTTGGATTATAAATAAATAAATAAATACACCCAACAGTCACATACATAGTCCTGACCCCACACTAAGATCGAGTCTTGTGTCGTGGGTATCAGAAGCTACGAGAGACTTTTCGGTCTCACAAACGCCCAGACCCGAAACAAATACCTGTGGATCACACAAATATTTGTTTCGGTGCGGGGATCGAACCCGCCGCGGCCTCATTATATTCATTTTTGTTTAATTTACTTACGTGCCTTTCTGAGCCAACATTGCAGGATCTACATGTAATATCAAATGGTGTAACATTTGCTTAAATTTATACGTGTTTGTTATTTAGCGACCCGCCTTCAAAATATTACGTATTTAAGATTTGTTAGCTAGTCAAGTCAATAAGAACATTAATCATTGTGTACTAGCACGATGAAATATATATTATTTGTTACTTTGTAGTAGCACTTTGAAGTCGGTTTTTATTTTTTATTAAAAATTATTTTATTCAAATATTGCATCCTGTGCCCCTAGCCGGAACATTTTGCAGTATCGTAATGTGATCGTAATAGAATAGTAATAGTAAAATTTTGTATGGGTTTGTTTGTGATCGTAATAGAATAGTAATAGTAAAATTCCGAAATAATATAGTGTGTATTTCTTGTAGACACGAGTAATAAGTGTACATGAGTGAATAAAATGAAATTTAATTTTTAATACATATTCATATTTTATTTAAAACAACGTATTATAAAAAAAAATTACATATAACTTAGATAATTCTATCAGTTATAAGTTATTCAGGGGTGCTATTTTTATTTTCTTTATTTACCATAGTCTGAACTGGTAATAGAAATAAACCACTAAGTGTAATAAAAAAACCTGCAACATAAAACGACATCGAATAACCAAAATTATTTTTAAGCATACTTGCTATAGGTGTACTAATTAGAGATCCTACTCCTTGAAATACTAACATCATGCCTGTAGCATTGGTTAGCTTCTCTAATCCATATAAATTTACTATTACCATACTACGCAAACACGCTAAACTGGATATAAAGAACCCAAAAATAGCACAATACCCATATTGGTAGTATAAATTATACGATAAATCTGAAGTTAAAGTGCCTACGCCAGCAATCAAACAGGAAACAGTAAACATTTTTAAAGGATCTATTTTACAAGCTAATATTCCTAACGACAATCGTCCTGCTGCGTTTGCAAATCCTATAGTACTCACAAATAGGGCACAATGGTCACGAGGTATACCTGCTTTCTCATTTCTATCTTGTAAAAATACATATGGTACCAAATATCCTAAGTAAGTTAGAAATCCGCTAATACATAGTAACAAAAAGGAAGATTTTTTCAATAGCTTTGGATCCATCATAGTTGCAAGTATTCTTCTCACTGCCGTGGTGAATACTCCTCTTCGTTCCTGTAAATCCACAGTAGTCGCAGCTCGTGACACAGCCAGTTGGTATTCTAGACCAGTTCTGGCATCTGCCGATGTATCCATAACACTTTTTTGGTAAGCTGGAAGCTTTTCTAATCTTCCATCATAAAAAACATCATCTCGATACATCGGACGAGACTGCGGGACATGTGATTCCCAGTGACATAAACGGGCCCAACAACTACGTTTTGCAGGAGTTTCTACGTGTACCGTTATTTCTATATTTCGTTTTGTCTTATCATGAACACTGCCTTTTGAAATTATTGATTGGACTTGCCTTAATTGACGTTGACTAATTCCGCTAGGCGGAGCATTAGCTTTAATTGTAAGTTTCGAAACCGTTGCCGTTGAAGGACCAGGTTGAGTTGCAGCCACAGGTCCAGTATCCTCAACTACGGCGGCAGCGGTTGGGAAATTCGCATTAGATACTGCACTAAATAATCGCTCCGTAGCAGTAGGCACGAGACCTTCCGCTTTGCCAATACGTGATGGTGCTTGTCGAAGGACAGCTGTCGACAAACTTGGTAGATATGTTACAGTCCGTGTTGGATCATCTGCGGTTTTGATGACAGTTAACGAGAGTAGAGGGCGATACGCCATTCCAAAATAAAAAATGAGACCGAAAAGACCAGAATGTAAAAGTGTAGTTACCCGCCACCCCACTAAACTGACTAAATGTGTATTTAGCGGAAATAAGATCATTATGCCAACACTTGATCCAGAAGTAGCAATTGCTAAAGCAAATGATCTAAGTTTGTGAAAATAAAAACCCACTACCAAACTTGACGCCATGTTAACAAGACAATATCCAAAACCAGCACAAGTGCCATAAAATAAGCAAAGTGAACCATAAGTAGTAGCAAAGTATGAACCAAGAAGGGAAAAAGAACATACTACTGACCCGGACATGATACATGCTCGGAATCCAAACCTATTGATAAATGCTGATGCTATGGGGCCACCGATAAAGTATATTGCAATCGCAATAGAATTGATTAAAGCTACTAATGATTCCGATACATTTAAATCATTTGTTACATCTTTGATTAAGCTACCAAAAGTGAATGCAACTCCATCTAATATCATTATACTGAGAAACGACGCAGCAACAACGAGCCAGCCCCATCCCCCTTCGTGAGGTATTGATATTTCAGCAGCTATTTCAGTCTCTTCGCCACCTTCGAGTTCATCAGGCCTGCTTATCACTCTGCTCGGTACTATAATTATGCTTTTCTTGGTATCCTCTTTTAATGCAGACTTGGGTGGCATTATAGGTATTCATATATGTCCTTTCGTGATAATATTTTCAGGTATTCGATTCGTTTCCAAATGTTTTCCATTGCACGTAAATACATTAAACATATCATGTTATCTTACTCTTTAGCAATTAATGTCACATTCATCAAGATGTCATAATCAAGTTGAGTGGTCCTATTTCAAGGTAAACTCAGAAGAATGCATAGGAAGAATGTAAATCTATTGCAAGTTGTATAAAAAGTATATAATATATGGTACCCAGCAATTGGGTATTTGACTGTTGTGGCAATAAATTATAAAATGTGTTGCATATGATAGCTTTTTGGTAAACAATAATTATAGGTATTTTTATTTACATTTATCTAAATTATAAATATTTAAATAATCTAAAATAAGTTTGCCATTTTTTATCTGTTGATTAAATGTAACAAAACACGACAAGCTGTCATTGTGCAGCGTGTGATGTCACGATTTTCAATTTTCATTCATCTCTGCCACTAAGATCATTCACCATTTATAAAGCGTGACGTAACTTTTTCAAAGTCACGTGACCTACCGTTTTGGTGACATATATGATGATAAAACTGAAAAATATGTTTATTCGTTATAAACAACTCTTTAAAAATAAATTAATAGTTTGAAGAGGTATAGAGTGATTATATGTAGACTTTAAACCACTTTTCAGAAATTAGTCAAATAGCCAATTGGAGTAACTCTTTTATCGCGCAGTCGGCAGTTGGTATTATAATTTTAATGCTTTGAATTTTTAATGTTCTTACTATAGGATTATTCAAATATGATACAATTATATTTACCCAGTTTTAATTAAACTTCAATCATCTTAAATTAGTACATGCGTGAAATTGTATAAGCTGTCAATATATCGAAGTTATTTTCAAAACAACAGTGAATTAATGATTGAAAAAATTATTTGTAATAGTAAGTCTATGGGTAAATTCATTGAATCGGCAATATTCTATGTCGTCAATATTATATAGTTCCAGTTATTTTCGCGCGCAGACTCAGAGCTATTACCAATGATTATAGAATCTTTAATCATTGTTCAAAACGTATAAATATTCCGCCTTTTTTTGTATTCTCTGTCTACGTTTATTGGTCTGTGGTTTTTAAAAGTCTAGTTATAATCTGTGGTCAATTGTCAATGTTGTCATCTTTGGTTCATGGTTGACATTTAATAATTTTGGAGGGAAATTGAGCTGTGAAGATTAGTGCCTTTACTCCTTAGTCTGTGTTAGTGCCTAACTTGCTGGTTTTAGTAATTAGTTATTGGGTCCTCATTAGCTCCGAACTATAAAATAAACCGCAATTGAATTTTAGTATATCACTAGTTATTGAACAGTAATCATGTCTCAGACATCTATTACATCGTTCTTTAACAGTAGAAAACGACCAGCGTCTGACGATATAGTGAGTACCAAAAGTAAAATAGGCCGTAGTGTAGATACTAGTGATAAATTAAATCGGAAAACGATACAAATAAAGAAATTTGATATTAACAAGCTTTTGAATAGTACGTGCGAAATTAAGAAAAATGAAACCAAAAAACCTGACAATGCAACAGTCCAGCCTAATACTGTTAATAAAAGCATAACAGAAACCAAAGAGAAAACAGTATTTTCAAAAAAAGTGAGTGCTTCAAACATCGCTAAGCCTACAGACTCAGCCAAGTCAGAAGTAATAAGTACTGCCAGAAAAGAACTCAGTTTGGGAGACATAAGGAAAAAATTGGCAAGTAGCTCCAGGCTAGCTGAACTAAAAGCCTCTGCAGACCGTATTAGCGCAGGAATAAGGGAATTAAAAGAAACTACTGTGAAGAAGAACCTCAAAGAGTTCAAATCTATTGATGTGGAAGTACCCTCAAGGTATGTATTGGTTTTATTCACTTACATCCTATATTTTGCATATGGTTGCCGCCTTTTGAAATTAAGGTCACTATACTGTTTGTGTTTACTAAATAATACAATTAATAAGAAATTTATTAATAATTTTCATTGCTATTGCATTGATGTTTTTTAGGTTATAAAATACCAATTAGAACCACACTTATTGAATATCACAGAAACACAGTCAGGTGAGACACTGGCTGACTCAAGATGCCGCAGGTTCAATTCCTGCATTAATATTTTTTTTGTGATCCTTAGGTGTTGAGTTTTGGGGCTTGGTTTTGTGAAACTATTCTCCTTACTACTACAACAAGACTTGCATCTTGATATGGGGTAATGGCTATGTATTCAACTGTGTGTGTGATTGTATTATAATATGGGTAAATTTATTTTGCAGTCCAAGCAAAAGAGCATCTCTTCAAAATGAGTTGACTTCACCAAAACAGTCAGTAGAACCGGCTGAAACAAGACCTCTTATCTCACCAAGGAAAGTTTTTGTTAGTCCTGTTAAAAGCCCAAGCAAGGTATGTGTTTAAAATTATTAATATCGTTTATTTTAAGTACATTACTTATCTTACAGTATATTACTAGTGTCACACATCTTGGGCTATAAAATAACCTCATCTAAAGATATTTCATATTAGTTTCAGATTTTATACAATTTTCATATAAGGAATTACATAAATCTGTATCAACTTTTAATAGCAAAATATGTTATTTTATCACAGCTCATGATTTATATTTATTTTTTGTTTAATTCTATTTTAGTCCTTTTTAGTATTACACTACTTAAATGTGTTATATTAGGAGTTTTAAATTCAAACGAGTATTATTAACAGTGTAATTACCAGTTAATTATGTTATTACCAACTAATTTGTACAAGTTATATGTTATTTATAATAACTCACTGACAATTCATATAATTATATTTAATTAGGGCAGGTCATTAATTAGGACTATTTAGACCATAATTGTTATTGATATCCTTTGTTACCTATCTGCAATTGTCTTCTGTAATATGCCTAATCAAATAAAAATAAAATAGATTTGGTAGAATATGTAGTATGAGATCATTGCACTTAAAATTGTTATTGGCATATTGATTACCAACACCTAATTATAAGAATGATTCAAGATATTGTGAACACATTAATTAAAAAGATATTAAGTACACATTAAAATGTAACTTAAATTGACTTATGTTCCAGGTACCAGCTTACATCAGACATGCTGCCTTGGCAACAAGCTCCACTAGCTTACCTTTACCACATCACTACAGATTTCTTGCTGAGTTGTTCCGTGGCATGGAGACTGTTGTTGCAATGTTGTACAACAGAAATGAGAAAGTTACATTCAGTAAACTGAAACCTTCAGTGCAAGAAATGCTCAAACGTAACTTTACTGAAAAGCATTTGGCTCAAATCAAACACTTAGTTCCTGACTTCTATAACTATGAAATTGAGAAAATTAAAAAAATGGATACATCATGCCATAAAGATACATATGAACTTGTAGTTGCACCTAACTTCCCAAATGATATAAAAAATATGAATCCAAGTGTTCTTTTAGAAAGAAGAAGATATTTCTATGATACTCTGTTGCAACTGGCAAAGAAGCACCACTCACAGTACCTTCAATCACTTGATCCCCCCATGATTATTCCCGATGCCAAACTGGCACGCTGGCATCCTGAATTTGAATTGGAAAAGATCCCTGAAGTTGATTGTGCTAAATTACCAGAAATGCCTAATGTAGAGAAATTCTCAACAGCACAAGATGTA
The DNA here is from genome assembly GCA_949752805.1 of Deilephila elpenor. Classification (NCBI taxonomy): domain Eukaryota; kingdom Metazoa; phylum Arthropoda; class Insecta; order Lepidoptera; family Sphingidae; genus Deilephila; species Deilephila elpenor. The sequence goes on along the minus strand of OX457107.1, from coordinate 5,396,125 downwards.
TTAGCCAAAGCTCGTGAATTGTTCAAGTGCAACACCAAAATGGAAAGAGCATTGGAGAAATTAGCTCAAGCTAAAATGAGGGGGTTGACTGAAGCAGAGAAGGTGGTTACTGGTATCACTGACAACAATAACAAGATTGAAGTAAATACAACCAGTACTCAAACAAGCAAACCATCAACTAGCAATATAACTATACTGAATCCTGCTCTTCGCAACCTGCCAGCATCTTTGCTAGAGAAAGTAAAAGCTAAACAAGCAGCTAAAGCACTTGAAGCAATGACAAGGTCTTCAGATGATGATCAAAAATACATGATATACAGCCGTCTACCTGACCTGGCTAGAACATTAAGAAACATATTTGTCACAGAAAGGAAAAATGTCCTAGCACTAAGTATTATTCTCTCTAAGCTAGACAGCAGCTTCAAGTCAAATGTTTCTGCTAATGATTTACAAAGAGATATAAAAGTTCTAGCTGGGGAGATTCCTGAATGGATAAAGTTGCAGGAAATACGGAATACTTCTTATGTTAAGTTAGACAAAAATGCTGACTTGAAGAATATTATCACAAAATTAGAAAATCTAGCTAACAAGTACAAAAGTTAGATAAGTTGATTTGTCATCATATAAGACTGAGTAAGTAATTTTTATATTCATGTTGATGATTTAAATCACTACTTAAGTTAATGTAGTTGTTATACTCATTTAATTTAATAAGATCTGTGAAATGTAATTTAATTGTGCTTGCAATAGATTAATTTAGGATATTTAGAAAGTAGTTACTGATTTGACATAACAAATTATGTGGAATATTTTGACATTCATGTTCTAATTATGTATAAGTTGGACAATTGATTTATAGTTTTATATTGCATAATTTATTTGCCATAACTTAAAAAAATCTTTATAGCACTATTAGATATGAACTTAATGTAAGAAAAAGCACATTAGTTTATTTTGATTTTTACATATTATTTAAGATAATGCTTTTTGTTTTACTGTGTGGTATTTTTCTTAGAAATTATAATTAAAAATGATAAACAAACTGTTGTTTATTTAATTAGAATACATCTATAATTATAATAATGACAATTCAAAACACTAAACAAAGAAATTAAGATATAGATATTTTTTTATTCAATAGTTTTTTTTATTTGAATATACACAAATAATATTAAAATATTAAATATATTATTAAGCAAAACATAGTGTAATATGTAAATCATAGTTTGTATATACATCAATATATTTATATTTCATTTAATAACTCAAAGTTAGGTCTTTGACCTGAAGGGTAAAAACTATGGAATTTCTTTAATATCTCCTTTGGAATCAAATAATCGCTCACAGCTGGATCAGTAAGCATGTTGTCAATATACTCCATCTGAAAAACAAATCATAACTATATTGCAATTAATATTATACAATTTTAAAAGTAAATCAAACCCCAAGACATCCTCCACAAAATTAACATTAACAAGTTTCTCATTTAAAATGATTACATTTAATTAAGAAACCATAGCATTGCTGATAAAACACATACATATTTGTATGTGAAACTAAATAAAAAAATAATTTTTCTTTACCAATAATTTGTACTTTGGCCCTTCAATCTTTATTCTGTCATCGTCAATTACTCTCAGCCTCTCAAACCAAGGCCAATTCATATAATCAGCAAAACCTGGTTCATTGCCATCTAGAAAAATAGTGCCGCGTTTCTTCAACTCTTCTTGAATGAATTCTAATGCCTTATAGTAGGCTGAGATGTTTTCCTCTGTCACCAAATCAGGGGTTTTAATTCTCTTTATACACAGAGTTTGTATCTGAAATTATTAAATATAAAATATTATAGATATATTAGAAATAAGAAAGTATTGTTTAAGAAATATAAATGTCAATAAGATACTTGCAGGTGCAGTAGCTTCTACTATAATTTTATCAACTGCTTTCTTCAATATATCTTTCGGCATTAATGGTCTTTGCGGGAATGCCTCGTCTAAATACTCAGCAATTACTAAACTTTCATAGATAGTAACACCATCCGCAATTTCAAGAGCTGGCACTTTTGCTGAAATATTAAAAAAATAGTTAGTCATCAGTAAATATTGATACAAGACTGCCTCGATGGCGTTGTATTAAGTAAGATTACAACGCTGATGTCCCGGGTTCCAATCCCGGGTCGGGCAAAGTGACATTGGGTTTTTGTATATTTATTTCATCATCAGATCGGAATCAGGAATTTGTGCCCGATTTGGCTATAGGCTTGCTCCCTATCACATCATGGGATGGAAACACAAGAGGAAACGTGGGTGTCCTGATAGCAACTGTGCCTACCCTCCCTTCTGGGAAAAAGGCGTGAGTTTATGTTTGTATGTATAAAGCAGTGAATAATAAATTCAATTTAAGAATTTGACGATTCTAAATATTAAAATAAATAGTATATGCACTTACCAAATGCACTTACTGATGTGAGCCATTCCGGCTTTTCAACAAGATCCACGTTTACCACTTCGTAATCAATTTGCTTTGCATTCAATGCTAGGATAGCTCGTTGAGCATAAGGACAATATCGCATATTGTACAGGCGTAATTTGCCATTGAACGGTGGCAATGGGTCTCCTGAAACAATTGGTATGATTTAGCGGAATAAGTATTTTTTTCTTTATATGTAGTACAAAAAATGGTATATCGTGTAGTTTTACAGAGAAGATGCGCTTGTAAAAGGCGAATAGTATGGATTTTCGAAAATTGGTACTTGTTGGACGCAGTGCGCTTTCACCGAAAATGGTCATGGCATCGACTGCAGTTTCGCAATTTTGCCATGTATCTTCTGTAGGAGCAAAGTTATTGGTAAATAGAAGCAATATTCAGTTTTTTGCAAATAGGCACTTCCTTTACCACCCATATAATGTTACTTATTAGAATACAATCTTTTTAAATAAATATATACACCCAACAGTTACACATACATGCATAGCCCTGACCTCATCGACCTCATGACTAATATCGATTCTTGTGTCTTGGGTATCAGAAAATACAAGAGACTTTTCGGTCTCACAAACACCCAGTGTGGTGTCAATAATTATAAAATAGTAATTATCAAGCGGCATTTGAAAATATAATAAAAAGAATGGCTTATTTTGTTAGAGATTCATTAGTATTAAACATGCTTCAATCGAAAATATAATTAGCGGCTGCAGATATAATTAGGTATATGTAAAGATGTCCTTAAAGACATCGTTACATTCGTTAAGGCAAAAATTGAAAAATGTTCATTACCTAATGACTGGTATTATAGAAAGTTAAACAACATACTAATAATTATCGTGTCATTCATTTTCAAATTAATTGTTGTGGGAAGTTTTAATAGACCTTTAATCAATTCTAATGATATAGAGTAAATTATTAAAATTGGTAGATATAGAATTGTTTTGTCCCTATTATTTCAAAAGAAATTCAATTCAAATCTAAACGAGAGAAAGAGATGTGTGTATGTAGTACATACAGGGTATATCAAGACAGCGACCGAAAACGAAGCCAGGTGCTAATATTAGTGACTTCAGACAGAATGCAACTAAAAATTTCGCAAAAAAAAATCGTCAATTTATTTTTGAATTTTTTTACTTATCGTCGTATTTGGGTGATAAATAGTTTCTCTAAGATAATAATGTTCACCTTTTTACTTTAAAGGACGCAAAGGTTAAAATTACTATTTTCGCAAAAACTAGGCATTTACCACCCAAACACAATGATATTTAAAAAATTGCAAAAAAAAAAAATTATTGCATTGTGTCTGTAACCACTAAAACTACCATCTGGCTTCGTTTTCGGTCGCAGTCTTGATATACCCGGTCTAATTACTTATTAATAGCAAAGTCCTGTCAGGCACTTTGCTATTAAGAAGCATCATATTGATAAAACTAATTATTTAATATTAAATGTTAAATTATTTAATATAAAAAAATATAAACGACAAAATCAAAGTTGTAGTAATTTATTGTTTTCAACAGTTTTTTAAATTATACATCTCATTTTATGGTACCTAATCATTATTTTAAATTTAAAACATGGTTTCAAATAAAAAATCTACAAGTGCATTGTTCGACGTTGTAATCCACTTACACCATATTCTCAAAATACTTAAACTGGTTTGTGGTCATTTCTATCAAATAATAAAATTATAAATTACAAACCTTTTTTTAAATGTTTAGTATTGTAGTCAATACATCTTCCTTTTATTGCAGCCATATTATTGTGAAACGGAATTCCTGCGTACGGTAACACGTATTCCAGTACACGTCCAACCACCCGAACTCCTTGAAATGATGAGTATAACAAATGCATCGCTAAACTTATCGACGACGTCAACATTCTATCTTTAACTTAAACCAATATTGTGAAATTTAACAAACTTGCTTCATCGTAATGAAATTGCAAATATTCTTTGATAAGACTCTGTAGTCTGTAGGTGTATTTGACATTACATCGCAGAATGACGAAGTATTTTTTATGTCCGTATCGAGATTAATAATGCTAATATATTATGACGCAACTAATACTAGAACAAAACATATCAAACGTTTTTTAAGGACTTGCCTTGGCAATGTTTATGTTCAATCATATTAAATAGTTTGTCATGAATAGATAGTGTTCAACGCCCAGAATCTACAGCATTCTATTCTATTTCTTTAAGTTTAATTCTAGGCAATGTACCTATGAGTCATAGGCAATGACCCACTGCTGGACTCACAGAGTACATTTTAAATCTGAGCTGGACTTCAGGTTTGTATTGACATTGTATGCAAAGTTAAAATAATATTTGCGTAATGGCCAATGGGACTATCAGTTACACTTTACAGTTAAATGTATAGATAGACTTTTTGTTCTCTGAAATGTACGGAAACCGGATATCAGCACGCATATACGTATATTCGGCTCATCACAAAAAAACATTGACCTCTACTCACACCTCTACTAGTATAATACGTCTACCACATGTACCTACCTATAAAACATTGACAAACCTTTTTAAAGGTCGGGACGTTATATTTTTTAGTGGCTAGTTTCCATCCCATTCTAGTACAGGCGGACTATGTAGTACATATAACAGATGGCGTTGTTTACAACTTTAGCGTAATAAAATTATAAAAGGTATTTTGCTCACTATCTGAATAATATACAGTCATCTATTATTGGGGTGTAGCGAAATTTGGAACTACATATAACATTTTTAAAAATCTATTTAACGCACTGTTTGAGATATGTTTTCATAATATAAACAACAATGAACAAGCATTTATACTCGTAATCTATTAATTTTATCATGTCCAATATATTAAAATGATCAGAGAAAAACTGTTCCAACATTTTGACAACAGCGCTTTCGGCGTCAGAAGATCTTAGACGACCTATAAAGTTTTCATTTCTGTCATTCCATTTGTTTTACTTTTTCAAGCCGAACGGTGTGTCAACTGTGCAGCCATAGATAATACACTTGTGCAGCACTCAGCAGTCTTCAGCTAAGAATTCAATAATAATTCTCCTCATTATTTTTTCTAAAATATTATATTAAAAGCGAATAGTGTACAACATGTCTGAAAAACATTTGCAATCCGGCAAGTTAAAAATAACCTTATTTAATTAATTCATATAAGAATCGTATGTATTTAATTAACTCAATAATTTTAGGTGATGTCCTGCCTCCTTATAATGGCAAACTGCGTTTATTTGCTATGAGATTCTGTCCGTATGCCGAAAGGACAGTTCTCGTTTTGAATGCAAAGAATTTGCAATATGATTTGACTTTCATTAACTTAGATCACAAACCGGAATGGATTTTTGATTTTAGCCCTAAAGGTAAGAACCGACACTTATGTTTAAAGTTGAAATTTGTTTGGTCACGGTTATAGACACCAATAAAGATGACAATATATTTTATATAAGTCATACTTATAGATAATTAAAATATTATGCGTTTTCAGGCACAGTTCCCGCTCTTGAATATGAACCTGGAAAAGCTATATTTGACAGCAACATAATCAATGTATACCTTGATGAGAAATACCCGGAAGTGACCCTGCAGTCTTCAGACCCACTGCGCAGGGCTCAGGACAAAATGTTTGTTGAAACATTTGCTGCAGTATGTATTTCGGATATTCTTATGATTTGTTCCCTATATTAGTTTCTGAACAAGAACTTAATGAATTACAGTTGAATCCTGATTATCCAGACCAATCAAAACTAAGGGTATTCTGGATAATTGAATATCTGCATAATAAATTTCAAAGCCAAAAAAATTAAATTCAAATTATTATCATGTAATGGGATTACGTACATTGTTTTGACAATATGATATATAAATTAACCAGCTATAAAAATAGTGAATTACATACCTATGTAATTTAAAATTTGTGGTAATATGTCTAGTTGTTTTGTCAATAGATTTTTAAATCATCAAATAGGGCTTGATGATTTAAAGCCAAACATCAATTATCAAATGAGTTTGTATAATTTGATAATTGATGTTCGGATAATTGGAATTCTACTGTATTTAAATATTTGTATTAATTTCGTCTGGAATATTATTAAAAGTATTAATGAAGAAATCTTGGCAATAGAATAACATAATAAGATTATACGTCCTCTGGCCAGATGGCGGGAAGACTTGCACAAGAGGGCCGGCAGTGACTGGATGCGTAAAGCAGCAGACTGAGCTCTGTGGCGAACCTTGGGAGAGGCTTATGTCCAGCAGTGGACTGCAACGGGCTGATGATGATGATGATGATGAATAAGATTAACTCCTTTTTGATATGCTCTTGTAAAATATTTTTGAGCTATCATCATTCGTTTGTTGTTGGTTTACATTATAATACACCTTTATACACTTGTATTTTGCCTAACATGAATATTAGCAGTAGAAAAGTATTTTAAAGCAATGAAATGGTAAAACATACTATGGCAAAATATTCTACATACAGAATTATTCATTTTATTTATCTTTTGGAATAAAAGGTTTCATCAACATACTACACAGCTGCTTTCAATCCTCAAGCACTGGAGCCATCGGCAGTTGAGACTTATCACAAAGGACTTGAAGCTTTACAAAAAGAACTGGAAAACCGCGGCACTAAGTACTTACATGGTGATGACCCTGGACTTATTGATTATACTATCTGGCCATTCCTGGAGCGCTTTGAGGCTTTAACCCTGCTTGGAAAAGCTGAATTTGCCATTGATAAGGCCAAGTATGAGAAATTGGTAAGTCAATTATTTGATTGAGTGTTTGCCTTAAATGTATTAATCGAATTAAAGCATTACCTAGTGACAGCTTGTATGAGCTCGGCACATTAAAATCTTTGATTTCTAATGTAAAAAAATCCTCTTTGTATCAAAGGTTGAAAAAATCACATGGGCTGAATATATGCCCATAACAATGATGTAGTGACTTCCTCCCTATTATTTTTGCTATTGTGTACATATGTATAATGAAAACGGCCACTAACTCATTGATTATCTCCTGCATATTATGCACTAAATAGTAAAGAAGCGAAAATTAGTTGTGTGAAAAAGTATTTTGTAAATCTATACAAGCAAATCCATAATAAGTACTAATTGTCGTAATTTAAGAATAAAATTTAATCCAATAAAATAAATTGAATTTTACGTACAGGTTGCCTACATGGACGCCATGAAAAATGTACCAGCTGTGAAATCATATTGTTTGGCCGGCGAGACCCACGCCAAGTTCATCGAATCTCGTGCCAAGGGTGATGCTAACTACAATATGCTTGACACCAGTGCTGTTTGCTGCATGCGCCCAAGAAAGAAGAAGGAGTAAATCATACTTCCAACTGATATTATTCAACCGTTAAACATTCGAATGCTAATTCAATATTTTAGTAATAAAGCACATTTTTTAATTTAAATTTTATTTTATTTTAATCTAAGATTGGCCCAGCCAATGTATGCTTTTACTTGTCGACAACTAAATTCCGAGATTCGATTTTCTGTAACTTAGTACACCTCTCCGAAATAATTTCTACCTTACGTCGCGTCGTCGTGCTCTCAAACTTCTCTTTATAGCAATATTATAGTATTTTTCCAAGTAAGGCCACCTCCCATACATGATATGTCATATGAAAATTGTATTGGTGGCGTAGTTATGCCATGGAAAGATTACAAAACAGAGGTCTCAGGTTCGAATCCCGGGTCGGTCAAAGTGATATTGGAAGTTTTTCATTCATTAGCCCGGAGTCAGGAATTTGTACCCGATATGACGATAAGCTCACCCCCCATCACATCGTGGGACGGAATATACAAAGCGAAATGTGGATGTCCTGGTAACATCTCCGCCTACTCCTCCTAGGAAAAAGGCGAGAGTTTATGTATGTGAAATTGAAACCCAAGTACTCTTCAACGCATACCGTAAAGTACCTAAATAGTAATTATGTAGCCTGTTCTAAAATTACGAAGTTGGTTATAGCATCTTGTAGCCGCGACGAAACCTTTACATATTATGTCACGTGACTAGTATACAGTTTGCAGGGCCGGCTTTAGGATACGGCGCAGTTGGGCGACGGCCCTGAGGCGCGCTTTCAGTGCTGAAAGGGTGCTATGATTTACGGTTTTTTGCTTGGATTTTGGTAGTACTTATGGGGCGCCGTAGAAATCATACCCAGGGCGTCGTTGATGCTAAAACCAGTAGTCTTGGTCTCCTATAAAAAAATAAAATAAGACGACTTTACAAATCAGGCTGCACCACCACTACAGTCTCAGTTGTTGTTATGTTGTCCCAAAACCCACTTAAAAAATGGTTGAGGGAATTATCTATGTACATACTATATTTCCCTTAATTGCCGATTCAATGGAGAAAAAAAAGAACCAAAAAACATAGAAGACATTTTCATGAAATCGAAATAAGGTCTCTTCATAAACAATTGCCGTAAAATATCCTTTGCGAATTGCCAGTACGTTGGCTTAAACATTGAAAAGTAATTTTATTGTGATGATGATCAATCAGGAAGGTAAAATAAATAGGTTTTTCTTTTTACATATGTATACATAAACTCACGCCTTTTCCCAGAAGGTGTAGGCAGAGGTGTAACCAGGTAGGTACGTATAACGTACCCCACGTTTCGCCCTGCATTTTCCGTCCCACGATGAGATAGGGGGCGAGCCTATCGCCATATCGATAAAAAGATAAACAATCTTTTTATGCACCAGAATTTTGGAGATAAAGTGCGCAGAGATAATATACGCAATAAAGTTGCTTACAAATTGGCTTCACGAAAATGTACGAGTAACGAGCGTAATCTTAATAGTTTTATCAAACGACATGCAAGGTAGGTACTTATAATACCAATGTTGCTTATCTTTATAACGATTCGATACTTAAAAAAAAGAACTATGTACTAGGTACTTACCTACTTATGTTAACATTTTGTCGCTTCGTTTGTCTGCATGTATCGAATCAGTAAATAGATTGGTATAGTGTACCTATACCTACCTAATATAAATGTCTAAGAGAGAGAGATATATTAGATAAAAAGGAAGATTGGTCCTTTAGCGGACCTATGTAATAATATCATGTATATGGTTGTGGTGTTTGTGGGTAGGTATAGGTATTATTTTGCAAGAATGTGTTTGAAACCATGGCGCGTTAAATCCACTCACACTTGCCTTTTTTTTTCAATTCAACTGTCAATGTGAGTCGTAAGTCGTGACAACGTAGATAAAATACTAATTTAGAATATGTGATAAGGTGCGGCGATACGCATTTTATTTACTTATTTGTTGTGTTCGTCTGCATCTGCAGTGTTTAGAGACTTACAGGTACCAAATAAGTTACCTGCTATGGATACTGGTAAAGTAGACTTTAACAAAAAACATTTGAAAAAAGGTGAGTTAACAAATAGTATTTTGGACTTTATTGTTATGGCTATAAGTTAAGAGTATTACAGTAACTGGCGAACGTGAAAAAAGTGAAAAGTTTCACTTTCATTGCTATTGACTAAAAGTACAAACTACTCCCACAAGCTTCGTAACTTGTAGTAGTAGTCAATAGTCTTTGTCTACCTCCATGTGATCTATGCATGTGTGTGTATATAATCACAGTATGTACTTATAGGTACCTATACTTTCCCATTCAAAATTTATGTTCAGAAAACTGCTACATCTCATCTCTAAATCTGAAGTTGACTAAATCCGCCCTTATGGGATATTATGAAAAGTATAAATTATATATTTATAATAGCTCAATTATGTAAAAAGTGTTTAACAAATAGGTATTAATTTATTGTTGGTAGAAATAAAAGAAGTAGGTATTTACAGATGTGCATTGTACATAATACATTGCGATTTGGTAGATATCCGCTACCAGCTATGCTGTAGAGGGAAACACTAGCTTGAAAATAAAATAACTATTTATTATACGAGTTCACTTGTAGGATAAGTATATACGAGTATTATTCTAAAGTCGGCCTTGACGTATCAACTACCTGTTACGAGAAACTTGAATCACGTTCCTATGTTAATGAAGCAAACATTATGCTTAAATACCTAGTCAATTAGTAGATGTACAGAAAAAACTTCTCCTAGCTTATGATACATCTATGGTTATTTATTTGTGTTAATTTTTGTCTTTTGGCATTTACAGTAAATAATAAAAAAAAAATGTTTTGGAACCTACTTAATACTCTAATTAACTTCAGTAGCTACCCCCATAATTTAATTTAATTCCTTTTGTAAGTTTGAGCAGCGGAGAAAACCGTTTTATTAGTCACTGCGCCATCGGGTTTGTAAATTATATTAGTTTTTCAACATAAAAATCCCTGAAGAGAAACGGGGAATGCTGCACACAACATCTTATTATTTATTTTTATAGGTACCGGTATGATAATGGTTACAATGCACCCCATGTTAAATAGTCCAACTAAATTTGTTACCGGTTACCGGTACTATGGATTGGTGGTTGGTTAAGAATGGGTTTTTCACCGTTACCTACGATTGTTCTCATCCGAGCAGATGCGAATATCATTTTAGTAATAATAAAATTAATTTAGTGCTCAAATAATTAATTGTCTTTCAGGCGATCCATTGCCTCCATGGAATGGCAAGCTTCGAATGTACAATATGCGATTATGTCCTTTCGCACAACGAACTATTCTGGCATTGAATGCGAAGAATGTTGATTATGAAGTACTTAACATCGACTTGACTGATAAACCGGAGTGGTTGACATCTAAAAGTGGATTCGGTAAGAATTTTTTTAACGCATCATATTTTGCAATCGTATTCTGTATTTAACTAAATATTATTTGCCTGATTTAATTACAGGTAAGGTGCCAGCATTAGAAGTCGAAGAGGGTGTTTGTATCTACGAAAGTCTTGTGACAGTAGAATATATCGAAGATGTATATCCACAACGACCTTTGTTTCCAAAAGATCCAGTGAAAAAAGCCTTCGACAAAATTCTTGTAGAGTCTGCCATACCTGTGAGTATTGAAATGGTCCTCATATACAGAACTATTTATATAGTTTGCATTGTAAGGGAATATCGTAATTTGTATAGGTGCAAAAATGTTAGTGTGGGAAATTGTAATTGCCTTCTGATATAAATTAAATAATTAAAGTCTATTTCAACGTAAACTTGAATGTTTAGGTAATTCCTTACCTACTTGTATTGGAAAACTGCATGGTTTCTTTTTAATACACGTGGTGGGCGGCAGGGGTGATAACTTAGATAAACCATTACTTCTAAATAACACCAGTGTATCTTTATTAAATTACTTATTTAGCTGCAAATATTCTTCTTCTTATTCTTCTTTTGAATGATATTTTTTTTACTGGATTATTTCAGATTCAAACATTATATTTTAAACTTGTGAGGTTTCCCGACACGATTGTCGACAATAATATTCAAGCGTTTGCAAAAGCGTTGAGCTTCATTCAGGAACACCTCAAGATCCGAGGAACTACGTTTTTGGGTGGTGACGAGCCAGGGTATGCGGACTACATGCTCTGGCCGTGGTTCGAAAGAATGGTTAATATTGATAACGACCTAGCAAGAATTGATGATACGAAATACAGCTTACTGGTAAAGTATTTCTATTTTATTATCACATGACAGTTGCAAAAGAGCAAATTTTATAAGAGTGCACTTTTCTGTACAGAAACTAGCCACGTACTTATTTATATGGTTGATAAAGTCTTTACCAATTATTATAATCAAGACTTTTTATTATAATCAAGTAATAGGTACCTATGTAATTGCTTCTAACCAATGTTGAAGCTGAGCATGATAAACAAGTCACAAAGTATATTATACAACTCATTGTGTCATAAAATCAATTTCATTTGTCGACATGGCATGACATCGTGAAATCAGATTTCCCAAAGTGTTTTTACTGATAATATAACACAAATCACATTGTTACAAACGTCCTGCTTCTCCATTTTCAGGCATAAATATCTTTATTTTCATGGAAATTGAGAAATCTGAATAATGCGTTAATATGATATATTTTATTTTTAGTTGGAATACATTGAACATATGTCGAAGGACCCAGCAGTGAGCTCGTATGCTTTATCAACCGAGGTGTGGAATATTTTCCATCGGGATTACAAAACGGGAACTTTTAAAGTTCAGTCAGTCGAAGAATTCTTAAGTTAAAAAGCAACACTTACGTGTAACAGAAATTGTATTTATTTATAATATCCAATTATCGGAAAATATTAAAGGTCTTAAAGGTGAAACAATTTTATACAAGTTATAATAAGTCAGCTGTATGTGTTGATAATTAAAATGATACACAAGAATAATATTGTGCACATTATTTTTCCACTGAATGTTGAAGTTATTGTACGATGTCTTTGTAGTGTATTCCTACGTATATTTATGATTGCAAGGTAAACAGCCAACAGGAGTGGCATCTGATAACAGCCATTAGTACCTACGACTGTACTCTAAGATTGTAATTTTATCGATTTTACTGCGCGTGATGCAACCGACACTAAATTATTATACCGCTTCCAACAGCACAATGTGATCAATCTAGATAAGCAGGAATCAATCACGAAAAAAGATAAAACTCCTTCGCCTTCTAACAAAAAAAAAAAATGAGTTACAAGTCCATATTTAAATCTGGACAGCACCAACGAAACTCAGAGATTTCGATATTTCGCATCCGCATGTTCATTAGCGGATTCTAAAAAGTCTTTGTAGATCTTTGTAGAAATTTACGTCTGTTTAGATTTTGTGTAATGTACGAAGGATAGATAAAATAAATGTAGCGTAAGTGCCAATGAAAACAAGCTATGCGATGTGCAATTAACACTACACCTAAAAAAACTGCCTCGGTGGCGTAGTCGTACTACGGTACGACTACAAAGCTGAGGTCTCGGGTTCGAATCCCGTGTCGGGCATACTGATATTGTGTTTCTGTATTCATTATCAGCCCTGAGTCAGGAATTTGTGCCTGATATGGCGATAGGCTCGCCCCCTATCACATCACGGGACGGAACATACAAAGCGAAATGTGAGTGTCCTGGTGGCGCCTCTGCCTACCCCTTCTGGGATAAAGACGTGAGTTTATGTATGTATGTATGTATGTATAAAATCAATAAATTATTACTAAAGTAGACCCTATCTCTCTCTCACCCATTATTCCTATGTGGTGGTGGCGTCAGTCGGTTTAATTGTGTCGACCTGTGAGATAGTCATAGTACCTCGCCGTTGGATACTCTATTCGCATACCACTACATTTACATTAAGTAAAATAAATAAAAATAAATAAAATAAAACTTTATTTAACAAAATGAAGATGTCATACAAAACACTAAAACTAAATATACAAGAGCAGCAACTTAAATTGCGCAAGTGTTAGATTGAACTCTGGTGCCCAAATAAAGATTAAACTTGTGTTATGGGCACCAGGGGTTCACATCGTACGTTACAGTCAATTCAACAAAGGTCAATTACAGTATTCAACAGTAATAATCAGTCGTAGCATAGAGGCAAAAAAAATAAAAAATTTACATTTACAGTCGTGCCTGAAGCCAGGTCATTACGTGCATGTGTATATGTGTATTTGTGAGTTTATGCGTTTGTGTGTGTGTGTGTGTGTGTGTGTGTGTGTATGTGTGTGTGTGTGTGTGTGTGTGTGTGTGTGTGTGTGTGTGTGTGTGTGTGTGTGTGTGTGTGTGTGTGTGTGTGTGTGTGTGTGTGTGTGTGTGTGTGTGTGTGTGTGTGTGTGTGTGTGTGTGTGTGTGTGTGTGTGTGTGAGAGAGTTCATGTGTACGTGTGAGAGTGTGTGTTGATGTGAAATAACATAATATATTACGATGTTGTAAAATTTAGGATATTTTCAGTCTCGTTGTAATTTTTGGTTAAGAGCCATTTTTTGACAAGGTGTTTACAATTATATCTATTAAGAGGGTAGATATTGCAAACCTTATTTACTTTATTGTATATGTGATTGCCAGTAATCATAAAGCTGCGCTTAGCTAAGGAAGTTTTAAATGTTTTTGTGGGGCAAATATCGTAGGCACGACGCTTTTTTGTCACATTGCGATCGAACTGCAAGCGGGAGTGTTTACGTAGAATGGTATATAGTATGTATAGTTGCCTAACAGTGAGAACCTGGCAATCTCTATAAAGAAGGTATGTTGGATATCTGAAAGGCCTAGAATTCAAAACCTTTAGCACCGCCCTCTGGGCCCGTTCTAAAGGAAGAATAATTGTTTTGTGGGCGTTACCCCAAACGGAGATACAATAGGACAGTATGGACTGACCTAAAGCATAGTAAACAGAAAAAAGTGTTTGCTGGTCTGCAGAGTGACGAAGTTTTTTAAAAATATAAATTAATTTCCTTACGCGAGAGGTTAGTGATGACAAGTGTATCTTCCAGTTTAGAAGGTTGTCAATCTGTACACCGAGATATTTGACAGAATTTGATTTCATTAAGATATGACAGTCGCAGGTAGGGTTTGATAACGATATCGGACATGTATGGGCTTTAAGTGCAAAGGTATCTTGAATAGTTTGGGTTTGTGGTTTTAGGGAAAACATTAAATAAGTTGATTTATTTAAATTTAAAGTAAGTAAGTTTTGCGAAAGATAAACCATGACTTGTTTAAGAGCGAATTCAGCATGAAGAAAAGTTTCCCTCCAGTTGACACCATGAATCACCAACGCTGTGTCGTCAGCATACGCAAATATAGAACAGTTTGGGATGGAAAGACTACATAATGAGTTGATATATATCAGAAAGAGCGTTGGGCCCAGGATAGAACCCTGGGGGACGCCATAAGTGAGAGAAGAGGTGTGACTAATTTCTGAGCCAATTTTTACGCACTGCGAGCGGTCGGAAAGGTAATCTTTAAAAATGTCCAAAGTTATTCCTCGAATTCCCATTCCATCCATCTTCGCCAAGAGTAGCGGAATAGAAACCGTGTCAAAGGCCTTGGAAAGGTCAAGAAAGATGCCTAGACATTTTTCTTGAGCATCCATTTTGGAAATTATATGTTCTACTAAAGAGCTTACTGCATCCTCAGTAGATTTTCCGCTTCTAAAACCGAATTGGTTGGGAGCCAAGATATTATTTTTCTCTAGAAAATTTACTAATCTCTTGTTTAGAACTTTTTCAAGTGCCAAAAAGTGCCAAGTGGCAACAGGGGGGACTTTGCACTACCAGTATATAAAATCATAATAAACATAATATCGGTGTTATTTCAGTTGGTGATTTCAAATAATACAAGGGCACTTTGAAATAAACAAAAACATTGTCAATATTATCCACCTATGTTATTGAAATTATCTCCGCCTGTGCCCGGACGAAAAGGAGATAATTACGTTAGTGTAAATATGTTAATTTAAAATATAAATTCAATGATAATAGTACCCACCTACCAATGCGACACAAATAACAAAGATAAATAGGTGTACGTTAGTTAGCTACGTTCCAATTTTAATTACGAGAGTTAAACTATTTGTTCAAATGTTTTAAAGATAAGAACTAATACAATTTTAATTGTTCGTATCACCATTCTTTACAAAGACTGACACTCATGATTTAAGCAAACAATATTATATTTTGTTCACTTTATACAATAAAATATTATATAATATTGCGAAAATCCACTCAAAATGACCTTTAAAACTGTTAAAAAAATATAATTCAAAGCTGTTCCACTTGGCTTCATAGCATGTACCTACTTATTAAGTAAAAAAACGTGCTTGACCTCACAACCGACACAAACTGATAAAATTGATTCTTTGTATGAATAAGCATTTTTTACGATTAGTCATTCAGAATACAAGATACAGTTCTATACACATTAGTACCAAACTAAAATGAGCCAATCATGACTTGGCTGGTATGTTTAGACACTGCTTAAGACATGTGACGTTTTGTATATTCTAGGATATAATAATGAATGGTCCAAATGACACCTAAACACTTGGCCGTTAAAATTGTAGTGCCAAGATCACAAACGCTGGTTTGGTGTCAATACGGAGCCATCGATCTCAAAATTAAGGACTTAGAAGATGGGACGAAATGTCAGGGATTGGCCAGGAGAGGTGATTAAAAAAAGATAGTCATAAAATATTATTTATTTCATAAACATCGACCAAAACTAAACTGCCGTGTGCTGAATCTGGCGATTGCTTACAATAAAGTACCAGCTATCATTTCTCCACTACGTCAACAAATTGAAGAACAATGTTAACTTTTTACATTTTTATTGTGCACGGCATACACACATTGATTACCGGATAATTACATCATAACATTGAAGCAAACTAATTAACAATGTCTAAGTAAAGCATATGTATAACATTTTTATAACCCGAAGCTGAAACTCCACCGAAACCGAAGCGAGGGAAATGTATTAGCATCTTAAAATATATATCTTGATAACTATTTAAATACACACTTTCGTTTCGGTGGAACTTCGACCTTCAACATGAGATTCATTACAAAATATTGTTTAATGCTAGTAGCAATCTTAAGAATTAGATATTTATGAGTATAGAATTTTAAAAGACAAAAATGTCGAGTATTCTACTTGTCTTTATTCGATAAATAAACTTAACGCCAATGTAAATACTAAAGACAAATACAATTAATCAGAATTTAAAAGAGAATCGCTCAAGTTATAAAATACTGTCAGTTCGTATAATAATAAAACAACACAACACATTTTAAGGAAGCACCAATTAAGGGAAAAATTTTAAAGTTACTCGTATCTCATTATTTTCGAATGTCGACGTCTTATCGATTTTTTACACAAAATTTTACAATTCACCTGACTCTTTTAGGACTGTTAAGGGTATAATTTCAATATCACTGAACATTAGTAAATTTACAATAATCAGAAATTCAGGTATCTACTAGAACAGGACTCGATAAACAAACTATAAACAGTTCATTTAAAACTTATGAACAATAGACGCCAGCCGAGACGGATGTCCAATATAAATAACAAAAATTAAGTACATAATTAAGTTTAAAAATAAATTAAGTATTGTATAGGTAAATTATCTAAATATACATCTTAACAAGATTGCAATATGGAAGCTCTTTATTTTCTGTTAGCCATTATTAAAAATGTTTTTTTTTTAAATTTCACTGAAGGTAATGGAATTATAGAGCTAAAATAGTATTTTAATATTTCCCTCATCAAAACGACATTTTGAATCGGGAACGGCTTTATAAAAGTACAGATCTTTTATTACGCATGTAACAATGAGTAGTCAATTTGAAAACAAGCTGCAAAGGATTAACATTTTATATTTCGTAAAAATAATCACTTTATTGCACTACATTTGTACTATCCTACTTACTAAAATATAACTAATAATTGTTAAATTAAAAACAGCATAAGACCATTATTGTTTCTTTAGGAATGCACAAAAAGAAACTGTCTGTATAATTTCATTTCAGTCCGTATTGATCGATATTTTAATTTTGATCAAATATATCCGATTGCATATCAAATAATAAACACAAACTACGCCTCAAGAAAGCAAATATTATACTTTGCTTTTTAGCACATTTTGATTAGCGCAATACATAGATTTCGTTCGGTAAATTATTTGGCATAAGCAAGATTTGTGCTATTTATTAGTATTTGTAGTTTGAAACTTAATATTCGGTTAATATTAGAAACGTGTACATGTTCCGATGATTTTTCAAGACAATTGTCGAATCATACAAGCTTTGTGGTTTGTAAAAATTATGCCATTCAATAAATTATTTGTACAAGGAAGCCGATTAATTAATAATGAAACTAACGACTAATTGTCGACAACCTCAACTCGTACGTGAATTATCATTTAAGTACATAGTGCCACTTAACTATAACAAATATTTGAAGTTTAGAAGCGGCTGTGGATAATATAATCACGATAACGTATAATGTTGGATGTAAATGACTTGTAGTTTCTGTAATGACGCGTCTTAAAAATAGTGTTTTAACTTCCCAAATGTCGAGTACATGTTAATATTTTAAATTTATTGTTTGCATTTGTATATTTGCTGAAAATATCGACTATCGCGCATAAATCCGAGGACGCACGTAGGACCAAAAAACAAATAATAAGTAGTTTTTTAAATAAATCTTTATCAAACGCAAATTGCTTTTTTCTGGTGAACTGGTGCAATAGCGAAACATTTTAACTAACTTTTTACTACGACTACGTACATGTCTCGAGCCGGCGAGATTTAAAATTAACTTCTAGAATCAATTCATAATTCTCGAATAGAAAAATTATCACAAAATTGTGCAATTTAAATAATCGACGCCTATTTGTAAAATACTTGACAGACTTGTAAAATATTGCCAATATAAAAATATGCGCCGCTTACGATATTTATGATTATTAAAATTAACATGAGTCTTGAGATGTTACAGGTGTAACACATATTAGATAGTTATTCGACATTGTGTATCAACTATCAAAGAAATCGTGAGGAAACCTGGGAATTCTCCACATTCATGTGGTAAATCCACTTAGCTGTACTGGTAGAAAGCGGTCTGAATGGAGCGACTTCTGGCAACTTTTATTTTGGAGTGTTTAGTAAACGCTCTTTAATAATAGTAAGTTATTGGTCTTTTTAAAGATATTTTCTTAATTAGCGATTAAGACCCTTTTTTTAATTTCGACCGTTACCCTCGCAGGCTGAAAATTTATAAATGCATTTATAAGGAATTAAATATGTTAATGTTTTACTGCGTTTAATTTTAATTAAATCGTTTCTGTTTTTAAGATTTTCTTCTTGGAACTATGGACTTTATTGTCATTAAATGTCTCTAGCCAACGTCAACGTAAATGTCTCGCCAGCGTGGTGGACTAATCAATCAATCTTTCGATTAATAGATTATTTATAATTAATATATGAAATATCTTTGAGTGCGGGCGTTTGAAATTATTTTAATATATGTATAAAGCTGAAGAGTTTGTTTAGTTTATTTGAACGCGCTAATCTCAGGTACTATTGGTCCGAATCGAAAAATTCTTTTAGTGTTGAATAGTCCAGAAATCAAGGAAGGCTCTAGGATACTTTTATTCTTAGAAAATATCGGGACTTTTAGCCCGTTTTTTTTTGACTCCGCAGAATTCACGAGCAAGACTATTAGTACTATACTAGTATGAAAATATGTGAAATGAACCTGCAAGGTGCGGGTGCTAGGTCTTCTTCTTGAAGATGTTGTGCAGCGTGATGTTGTTCTTGACGTGGAACATGTGCGTGACGCGGCGGCCCACCTCGTGCGCGGCCATGTTGGCGGCGTGGCGCGCGGGCTCGCGGCTCGCGTCGCTGGCGGTGCCTGCCGCCGTGTGCAGTAACGCTTCTATGGCTGGCTTGTACTGAGACAGGGACGGTGACTGCACGCTTTCTTCCAGTTTTCTGTTTTAGATATACATTTTGGTGTATTTTTTTACAATTAAAGCTGTCTTAGACTTACAAATATTGCATTTATTATCTTACTTATATCTAATAGGGTAAAAGCCGGATAGTTGCCACACTTTTTAAAAAGCTCCTTTAAAAAATGTGTATCAATACATTTCTTATTCAAAGTGTATTCTCAAACATAGTTCATTAATCTTCTAACATACCCTATCTATAAAAAAATTATAAATATTATAACTTTTAAGTAAATCCAGTTTAATATGACCTCTAAAAAAGAGGATAGTTGCCAACTATAGCGGATACTAGCCTAACGTTAAAAATGGTTGGGGGGATACTTGCCCAATGTGAAGATAGATGCCCGTCTATTTTTTTTTTCAAATAAAAATCAACTTATATTAGTTTAAATTATCAGTTTTTATTATTAAATAAAATATTTTATTAAGTATTAATTAAAGTTAAATTAGAATTATAAAATTATAACAATAATAGACTCCAAAATAGTAAATAAGTGTCCAAAATAAAAATGTAATGTTATTATTTATTTTGAAGATAGAACAATAAACAAAATTAGAATTAACTTTGGCATTAGCCTCTATTAAGTAAGTATTCAGTCTTTATAACTTACTGAGATCCTTTATTATGTACTAAGTACTAAGAGAAGTTAAATTATTACCATATCAACACTTAAAAATACTAAGGTTTTAAATTGTAAGTTAGTAACCCTTTAGTTG
The DNA here is from genome assembly GCA_949752805.1 of Deilephila elpenor. Lineage (NCBI taxonomy): Eukaryota > Metazoa > Arthropoda > Insecta > Lepidoptera > Sphingidae > Deilephila > Deilephila elpenor. Next base: position 5,375,484 of record OX457107.1, on the reverse strand, counting down.
CTTTTCCTTTAGATATTTTTGAACTTATAACATTTTCTTCATTTTCGCTGCTATAACTGTAGATACGAGTTTTTCTTTTCCTTAGAGCCCTTCCTTCAGTCAGTTCAATAAAATCTATGCTATCTGTTTCTGATTCACTGCTAGTAATAACTCTATATTGTTTTGAATTTTTTATTTTTTTGTAGTCGCCCTTTTTTCTTCGTAATCTTTTCTTTGCTACCAACTGGTTTGTTTTTTGTTTCTTTCGTTTGTTTCATTACGCTTGTTTTCTTTACTTTCTCAGTTTTATTCTTCTTCTCGATTATTTTATCATTCGAGTTTAAAATTTCGGCTGATTGTTTAGCCCTTTCGTTGATACTTTTTTGTATTTAGCTCTTCAAACGCAAGTGTTAAACTATCTTCTGTCCAGTTGATGTGGCGCGGCACCACGCCTGGCTTTCGTTTATACTTGCGAGGCATTTTGCTGTTGAGTATTTATTTTATTTAAGTTAAACTATAGTAAAACCAAATAAAAATCACCAAGAAAAAATAGTAAAAGCAAATGAAAAAAATAACTAATAAAAAAAATCTGTCTTTACTTGTTAAAAATGTATAGTTACGGATAGTTGCCGCAGGGCAACAATCCGCAAAAGACAGTAGGGCAACTATCCGATTTGATACGGATACTTGCCCTTTTCATTTATGAAATAAATAAAACATATTTACCAATAAAACCTAATAAACAGTGCAATTTAAACTCTAATGCACTCAAAGAAATATATTTTTGACTGAAATCGCAATCAGTTATAAAAATATTTAACAGAGACTACTTACCAATATAATTCTGGCGTTCGTCAAAGTATCGCCGCGGAAGATGTTTTCTCATACGGACAAAACACTTGCGCCTACTTCAACGGCTTATGCGGCACTGAGGCCTGCGCGGGGGACTCTTTTAATTATGATCAAAAAGAAACACTGTCAATACGTCTAACATAGAGTATTTGAAACTGAGGCATGTATCCGTCCGAGGCAACTATCCGGCTTTTACCCTACACGCAAAATGTGTTCTTATGTTGTTTACGAGATATCGATAGGGGTAAATAAGTCTCTCTATTATCTCTAATAATATCGCCTCTTCCTGACTCACTTAGCTTTTTTTTTACCAATTTTTAAACGTTTAACTAAATCCTACGGATCTAATGGTGACTGCATTGCAATCTAAATAATTAATCTAATCTAAATAAACTCACCTGCGAGAGATTGTTATCTCTTACTCATTAATGAAATTACGTATTGCAGCCTTATCAAAAGCGAACATTTTATTATGATTTTCCTCTTATGTGTACGGTGGGCATTATCCAGAACTACAGAAATATTCTACAACTACGTAGGTACATATAGGGTTTATTTTTCAAAAACTGCACATTTTGTTTATTGAACTGATTGATAAACAGATGGTGGATAATATTCAAATTGATACATAATAAGTCATTTATTTCCATTTCAAAATACCCTTATCAATGTTCAAATTGTTACATTTTTATACACAAACGCGTGCGCAGCGTTTTTGTGTGTGAAGTTTATAAATGGGCCATTATGTTTGTGCGTATTGTCTAAGTATTTATTTTGTGTCGATAAAAATGATATTTATTTATTTTACTAATGTCATGATTTTGAACCTTGTGTTAAAATTTGAATAGTCAAATTAAATTTTTTTTTTATACTGATCTAAACAAAACGTATTTTTTTAATACTGGACAACATATTACCTAAGCGCAGGCACCAAGGCGGGGTGATGTCGACAGTGATGCACGGAGAGCTGCAGGCCCGGAGTGAGCGCCGCCAGGCATTCGCCTGACATCGGCTCGTGGTGACACAGCATACATAATAGTGATACAGCTAGAATAAAATATAATGGATTTTGTTCCATCATTTATGTGGCGGGGTTGGGTATTTTTAGAAAGCAGCTCGATTAATAAATATGACCATTTAAATGGAAAATAATAACAAGAATCGAGTCAGCAACGTGCAAAAAATTAATTAAATAGTTCATATCGGGTAATTCATTCATTTAAAAAATATATCGACAGTATCATAGTGCTGAAGAACATTATCTGTTAAGAAAAGAGTTTCCAACCTCTTTAGTAGATGAGATAAAATAATTTAGCCTTGACGAATAGTGTGTACCGTTTTCGGAGACGGATCGGCTATCGGCGGTGGGCAGCACGAGCAGCGCCAGCGCGTCGGCGGCGCGCACGCGCTCCTTGGCGGACAGCGCGCGGCCCGGCGCCAGCAGCTGCTCGCCCGCCGCCCAGCACGCGCCGCCCCGCGCCGCGCGCGCCGCGCCGCCCCAGCACGCCACGCCCGCCTCGCGCACGCATCTGCACGACAACATTCAGTAAATAAATACACCCCACAGTCACATACATAGTCCTGACCCCACACTAAGATCGAGTCTTGTGTCGTGGGTATCAGAAACTACGAGGGACTTTTCGTTCTCACAAACACCCAGACCCGAAACAAATACTTGTGAATCACACAAACATTTGTTTCGATGCGGAGATCGAACACGCGGCCTCTCGTTTCACAGCCGGCGTCTAACCAACTGCAAAGGAAGCTGTCAAAAAGATTGCTTCATAGTTCAGTGTTGGAAAAATAGAGTTGTATCTAAAGTCTAAACAATATATTTTATTATTAAATCAATATCTTGTACTAGGATATGATGGAACTGGCATGTCCATTGGATAAAAAGTTCCTTAATTAATAAACGAATAAAAAAAACACAATGAAACTCCTCTCTCTCTCCAGCCGTAGAAACTCCACAGCTGAACATAATCCCCTTAAGATCTAATCGACCTATTAGAACCTGCATACAGCGACTTCCTGCCTTAACCAAGTCGTCAGTAAATTTATAATACTGGCACAATCTAAGGATTGTAACAGCCTATTATAAATACAGAGCAACTCTTATATACAGCATCCACCAAGTGGCAGAGCCGGATTAGCCATGAAGCAAATGTATCATATGCTACAGAACTCATACGCACACAAATAAAGCCCCATACAGGTAATAACATGTTATTTCTTACTAAACTTGGATCCCGCGTTATATATTGTGCCGTACAAATACATATAGTTGCAAATACCTACTGAACTTGTGCCAGCTTTTTATTTTACATAATTTCGTGTATCAATGAACTTTAAATATGGACACATTCTCGAAGTTAGTTCCCGCTTGCAACACAAAGAAAGAGAACAGGATAAACAAATTAAATAATACTAACACATCATCGTCATGCAGCAGCGCCACGATCGCCGGCAATATTTGTTTTTCAATATATTTCTCGTTGATTTCAACAATATCCAACAGCTCCGTGATGAGGTTGGCGATGTAAACTCGTATTAAGCTACCGCTAGAGCTCTCGCAACTGCTCGCTGCAACTGAAAATATGTACAGAAAAAAAATATGACAAAGTTTATGTTTGTATGTCTTTATTATTGTCATAATGGTCTGTAGTTTCGAGACAAAAACTAAAAATAATTCAATAATGTACTAAAAATAAATCCTTTGAAAGAGATTTAAGTTTTTTTTTAAATTTTAAACCATGGTTACATTCGGAACTTAGAACTGAGAGTGGGAATTAAAATTTAATTATTATAATAATGTAGATTCTTGAATTCCTGCGGTTAAATAAATACAAGAAAAGTCGAAATACTTACACTCTCTTAGATGTTGTAGATAAAAGTCTAGTGAGTCAGGCCTGTGTTCAGTCACCCATTTGAGAGGTATTGAGAATATTTTGACTGGAAGCACCCTTATACTGCTGTACATAATCCATCTGGAAAAATGTAGCCAAAAAGTTAACAATAGACAATTAAATAATTATACTTCAAATAGTTATTTTCTGGTAAAATAATTATTCACGTGTTAAATGTCTACTATATTTTCTTTATAAATTTGATAACTTTTTAAAATCACCTTTTTGTTTACTAAAACATAGTTTTGCTAGTATACATAAATAAGAACAGATTTTACTCACTTTTGCAAGAACTCGGCCTGCTGCGATTTATCTTCTAAAGCCGGTAAAACAGTTACTAAATATATTCCAACAACCGCTGCACTATCGACATTCACTGAATGCAATTTTTCCATTTTCTGCTCGAGGTCCACAATTATATCAATAAAAATAGGTTTCAATATGAAATTTGTGAAATTCAGACCAAAATGTTCTATATACCTATTGAAGAGTGTTATTAAAATTTCGTACAGAGGCGAATAATTAAGCACTTTCATATTTATTGTCACTTCTAAAATTTGTTTTACACTGAAACATAAAAAAAAAGGATTTATAGCAACAGTCTCTTCACACATATTAATATGAAAGTTATCAAAGGAAAAATATAATTAACTATACTTACTTATCAATAAACCACGTTAATTCGGGCCATCGGACATCAGGTTTCTCCTTAATCAAATTGTTCATAGCCACTAGCAACATCTTCGCGTCCACGCCATCAGTTACATAACATTGCAAATCTACAAAATATTCTTGTTCCTCCAACGGTACTTCTTGTAAATTAATTGATTCCATATCACAGTTGGTCATGGTAACATCCCTAACTATTTGTACATTGACTATGTAAGCCAGTTTGGCCAACACTAACACTCTTAACACATTTAAATATAACAACACACTCTTCCACTCATTCTCATTACTGGCCTTGTTTAAATTCTTCATTATCCGACTACATAGGTCGGATGTGAACTTCCCTGAAATACGAAATATAAATATGAAAAATTTATTAAAAGTAGCTAGACTCTAGTGGACTATATGGCCTAACCACTCTCAATCGATTCTCTCGATTGTAGAGTAGGCCCGTGCCCTGCAGTGGGACGTATATGGGCTGATATAGATAGATAGATAGATAGATAGACTCTAGTGGCTTCTGCATTTGATGGATATGACGTGTTCACCATGTTTAATAAATCTAGTTTAAAATCGGAGAGTATGCAATATTATTTTCGCTTAATATAATTGTTTTAACTTTTAAATTAATTACATTTAAAAAGAGACAAACACAATAATTACTAGGTGAAAAATTAAGTCATTTAATTATTTATGAAGCATCAAACATTTACCTGAAATAATAGCACTTCTAGCTAGCACGGGTGCAAATACATTAATTGTGTCCTTCACACACTTCTCCACTGGATCTTTCAAAAAGTTGAACATTAAATTCTCCAACTGCGCGTATTTGTGTTCAGCTACCGGGCATATTAGGCAGGCGGCTTTTAGCCCCAAACTTCGTATTTCCAACTCGTTAGATTCGCACATCAACATGACAAGACTTAGTAGTAAAGACGTGCATAATTCTATAGGCACGTAGGGAGCGATTGCGACGCATATCTGACTCGCCAGTACGCGCCGCTCTAACGTTCTTGATGATAGTAACTCGGCTATAGAAGATAAAACTTCGCCACTGCCGCCCCACTTTACTATGAAACATGCCGCTGAAAAATAATCAAATAGAAATATGAATTCTGATATCCATAATGATATGATAAGTACAATAAATGGTAATGCAATTATATTTTTTAAAAATGTACAGATGACGTATTAGTCCTATTAAGACATTGATTATAACGTTAGCTGTGATGGGTAAAGTTCATGCGAAAGTGAGTGCTATATATTTAACATATTTATGTAAGTTACTACAATGTATCTACGTAGAAAATACATTTTTGATAATAAGAATACATTTAAGTCAATCAAGACGCGCGTATTTTTTGCGCGGACTTTTTCACTACTTATAGGAATGTTTTCTTGTTGTGTTTAAAATTATAAGGCATTAACCATATTTCATTCATTACAAAAGTTTCGAGTAGAGAGTATTGCATTGTCGATGTAAGTAGCGTGTACTGTGTAGCATAGATACCTTCGCAGATGGCCCTGGTGTCGCGCGGCTCGGGTTTCTTGAGCAGCGTGAGCAGCGCGTGCAGCGTGCGCGCCCGCCGCGCCGCGCCCGCCGGCAGCAGCGCCGCGCACAGCGCCGCCAGCGCCACCGCCTCCGCGCGCCGCGCCACCAGCGTGTGCGGCAGGATCTGCACGCACATCGTACACCACACTACATGTTACCGACTGATACTTTGTTTGTGTCTCTGTGACTATCTTCTCTCACGCTGTGAACATTTCTCGCAGAGGTGATATGTGCACGCAGGGAGCAAAAGTTAATTTACGATGTCTGCGCCACTATAATACCTCAATTATTTATACATATTACTAAATCACGATATTTCCTGAAGCATCTTTCTTGAAACAGCTAATCTCCCAACATAGACACAATGTTGAAAATATAATCAGCAGTCTACTCGCTGTGTCTCTGTAGGTATATAATTTATTGTGTACTGATATTTTATACATCCTTATATCCAAACAACGTATTGAAAGTTTTGCATTTATTGTCTCCTTTGTCAAAGTCAACAGCAACATTGAATGTAAAACATGAAATAATTTCATTGGTTATTTGTACAATGTCTTCATATCTAGTTTACTTAAGATAAAATTATTTTAAATATGTCAAGAACCAAGACTCACCCTCGGTAAAGTGTCGGCTACTAACGTTAGCAATCCGGGTAAAGTGAGCGGTTTGTCATTAGCTATTAATTCAGCCAAAAGATCATTCGAAAGCGGCTCGTTCAAGTTCAGTGTTTCACAGCACCAGTTCAATATTGATACTTTTAGACTGTTTGGAAGACCACTGAAAACAATGAGTGAAATGCATGAATTAAAAGAAAATGTATAATAACAGAAATTAGCTGAAAAATAATTAATACATTTTAAAAAACAACTATCCTCTCAATGATACAAATAATTTCATACTACATACATACAATTAAAAATATCTTGTTATTTTCTAAGTTGCATATTATAATGTCTCACCTGTCAATCCACATCTCCTTATTATTAGTTTCGATGCTGCTATATTCGTATTGCACCCGGGTCCATTCGCCGTTGTCGTTTATACTGAGAGTTTCGTCGAGAGTGGTGACACTGCCGCGCCGTAGCGGGGAATCTCTGATGCTATGCTCTCCTAGTACCGTCGGCTCCAACGAACTGATGTTTGAACCTTCTTTTCTGCTATTCAAAAGGTAAGCATAATATAACACCCATTTAAAAACAAATAAGACAGCCAAAATTAATTAAATGTAAACAAACATGCCTGAATGTAAATAATTTTAGATGTATTTATTTGTCATCTAGAAAATATATTTACTCAAATATATCAACCCAAGTGGTGCAACGTGATGTAATCAGTGTTAAATAAACTCTGTGGTGTTAACTATTTACATTGAGTTTTTAATATCACTTAACATAATTATTCTTGTTTTAAATACTCATCTATGAACATACACTTACATGCTGTTCTTTTCATTGTCAATCATCTCGAACTGCTCGGGCGTCGCACTATGAGTAGAATTACCGCTGCCATAGTGATTCTCAGCCGCCGTGCAGGTAAGAGGTCTGTCGATTGGCTGCTGGACAGACAACAATTTCTCCTCAGGTATCTGCAAATCAAGGCCCTTACCCTCGGATGTTGGACTTGTTAAGGAATTCAAACTGACTATGGCAGCATCATATAGTTTTTGGAAGTTCATCTTTTCAGTCTCAAGGGCGATTATTTTCTGTTTGAGAAGCTCTATCTCTTCCGCTTGTATGAGGAGCTGAAAGGAAATAAAAATTATAACAATACATCAATATATGAATATGTTGTATATTACTAAGATTTTGTTTATGTATAACTGTATATTTGTTGTTATTGAATGCGTTCACTATGCACACAACTAAATAAAATTATCTCAAGTGATCATCTCACATGTTAACACAATGACTGTGGAATTCAGAAACGTCACATCGTATAATTATTACTCACTTACATAGAACATAATTAATCCGTTGTTACTTTTTATAAGCATTGATTGCCTCGCATTGTACGGTCGCTGGAAAACCCAAGACGCAAAACGTCTGTATTTTCTTACACATGACCGTTCAGCGCACTACTACTATTACGGTCTCTAGTCGGAGGGTACAGAAGGGACCTAACGTGGACCCTATTTACAGGACACAAGGCTTAATAATCGTTACTGCACCTCCCTATTCTTTTCAAAAGTCCGTAAGGTGTCTGCGTCTGCCGAGCATCGTGTATGTTATTGGGCTGTAATAACCTTACCCTAAGACGACATCCGAGCCATATGGGCATTTGTGAGACCGAAAAGTCTCTGATAGTTTCTGATACCCATGACACGAGACTTAATTGATCTTAATGTGGGGCCAGAACTATGTATGTGACTGTTGGGTGTATTTATTAATTATTTATATCCTAACTGTCGACTACATGCAATAAAAAAGGTTCAATTTGTAAAAAAAATACCTTACCTCATGACTCCAATCAGTCTCAGGATCGAGTGAAGTTTGACAACTCACGCAGACATTTCCCTCGTCTAACTCAGTTTGGCATTCCACATGCATGACTTGCCAATCTGTTTCCGTAGAGTTATCGCTCTTTGGCAAAGTGACGGTTGATTTTCCCCGAAATAAAGACACCAGCCCTGCTGGACGCGGCATATTGAGCCCTACATCATCCCAGTCTTCAAACTCCTATTGGAAAATGGGAAATATATTTTTAATTCAGATTATTCATTTTTGGGGTCCATTGTAACTGTTATAATTAAGTGAAGTATTAGTAATATTTTCATTACCTTAATAGCATATTTAGTTGTTCAAACTGGATGTTGCTCACTGGAGATTTCTTTCATTTGACAAAGTGCCAATTTTAAGAATAGAAATCTATTGATATGATATGCAAATATATAAACCCACATTCTACTATTTTAGGAATTATTTAATTATACTATAAGTTTCTGCAGAAAATATAAGTATGTATACAATTACCTGATCTGGATTTTCATCAGAAAATGTTATGGAAGTAAGTTTGTAGTTTTGAACCAAAAGGTATTCATTGATAAGGAAGTTGAGAGCCCTTTTTTCATGAGGTTTTAAAGTATGTTGATCTGATATATACTTTGAACTTTTATCTAGTGTCGATTCTCCATCTAAAATGTGAATGAACAGTCATTCAACAATAGAAAAAGATAAACAAAAAGGAAAAGAAATAAAGAACACAGATTGTGTAACTTAGTGATGTTTCCTTGTTGAACTGTTGCAATTTATCTGGCATAGTTGTGTCAATCATCCAGAGATAGTCATCTTTTTGCTTAAATAAAATAAAATAAATTTTAACATGCTAGTAAAAAATACCTGCAAATTGTGTAAGATTTGCTCTTAATGAATTAATAGTTTCTCGAGCTTTGCGTAATTCAAATTCCAATACAGCTAAGTCCCCTCCACTGCCTCCACGGTCACCTCCACCATCTTCTGAATATCTAGCTGTGTCCAGAGAATCGAGAGTGGCTTGACTTGGAGTGCGGTCTGTTAGGAAATAACACATTATTTACAATGACATGATAAGCTGACAAGCCAGTTGTAGACATAGTAACAACAAATGATAACAACTACTACATTTATGTCTTTTACTCGTTATCTTGGCTGTCTATTTGTCTAGTGAGTGAAGCTGTTTATTTTAATTAATTTTCTCAATGTTAATGTGACTGTGCAGGTAGCCCAAATAGTATTTAAACACATAGTAGTCAGAGAAGATGCCTATGTTCAGCAGCGGAATTCCTGTGGCTGGAGAGAGAGAGAGAGTCAATGACATAACAGCAATAACTGATCCATCTGTGGCTCGGGGCAGCTTTTCATTATTATATTTCCTCATTATTTCAATTCAAAAGTAGATCCATCCAATAAAAACAGTTAGTAAGTTTGACCTCTATTTTGAGTCTCTCTAACTTAATCATTAGCATACCTTATATGTTGTAAAACAGAACATTTTTTAATTTTAATTTAACTAATGTTTCTATTTTAAGAAAGAAGGGATAATAATATCATGGCAAAAAGACAATAACAATAATAAATAAATTAAAATCACTTAATACTTATTATAGAAAGGAAAATTACACCATACTATTGTAATGTAATGCTTCTATTGTGGATGTAGTCTCGACATACTTAGCACAAATTAATTTGTTAAATAAACATATTAAGATAAATATCTTGAATATTTTGGTATAGGTTAAAAATTGAATAGGAAGAACAGAATATTAATTCTTCTAGATTGTGGATTCAGTATATCTAAACATATAGTTGTTATCTCAATAAGATATTATTTCTAAAACAATGCAATGTGATAAACAATATTTTATAGTAAGAAGTGTTTTATTTTATTGAATCTGGAGTAGAAATATATAACAAACAAGTTAGGTATATACAAAAAAAGAGTGTTCCCGAAGTGAGACTAAAATATATTTACCTTTCACTTTAAAATACTAAACAATCAATTTTGCTTAAAATAGACCAGTTTTAAAATATATATGTTTATAATTATTTTGTAAAAATAAAACAGTTGTGTCCAGCAGCTATTTGAAATTTGTTGCTATTCTCTACATAAAATGACTTCAAATACAAATAGCATGTGTGTAAGCGAGAAGTGGGATAACAATAAAGGTAAACAGAAAATTGTTTATGTAACAGTGTGTTCATATTAAACACATTTTAGCAGATTGGGTTCACATTATTTCCCGTGATTGTCACAAATCATTTATTAAAATATAATTAACTTACGCATAGACGTAAACTCGGACGGCCTGGATACATGTTGTTCAAAATTTCCGGGATTCGAAAAAAACTCTCTCAGTTGAGGCAATTCTTTGCCACTCTCAACAAGTTCCGTGTGCAGCTCCAAAGCAGTAAGGAAGTAATGGTCCTTAAGCAGCTTTGTAGCTATGTCCTCGTACGACAAATGGGAGGAAGCTGCGAAAGAACTTTCCTCAACATCCTTATAAGGGTTCATCTTGTCCAGGGAAATAAGCACATCACAAGGAAAGTTGACTACGATAAAATATATTGCCAAATGTTTCTATTCACTTTTATGATATGTAGAAAAATCTTTTGTGGAAATTTTGAAAACATAAATCCTATGTATTTTTTACAACCAATTCCAAACCAACTTCACTTCAAGTCTCATTCCACTTGACAATGACATGTCGCTTGACATTGACACTCACAGTGCGTTCCACTTGACGATCGCAACGACCACGCTCACGACCGCGATATTTGCCGTTCCATTTGCTCGTGAGCGTTATGATCGCAAACCCAAGTGGAACGGGTTATGAGGCGTTGCGTTGTGAGCGTTTAAGTAACAAATACCTATTTTAAAAATGTTTTTATTTTTTTTAATTTTTTATTTATTTATTTATTAATAAAATTAGATAAATTTATTGATGTTGAAAAAACCCATTTTACGTTCGAAGTAACAATAATATCCCTCTCCGTATCATATAATGTAATTTTCTCTGTTGACATTTTTCTTGTTTTGACGTTTCAAAATCCCGCCAATTTTCTCAACGCGCACCACGACCAATGATTAAAGAATAAAGAGGATGACGCACTAATGTAGTACTATATATTAAGTTATAATTATGTTAGGAGTATCGACGCGGAATTGTACATTTATGTATCTGTCTCATTTACACAAAGCTAACTTGTCCCTTAATGAAAGAGACAAATAGTAACTCCATTGTTCCGAATATGGCAATATTTTGTTCACTAACCACACTGAGACCGCCCTTGGCCCAAAATGACGCCATTTTTCTTTTCTGCATGTAATGTCAAACTGTGGCGTTATCTGTCAATAGGAGTAAACAAATCTGCACAATCAAAGAATTTCGATTTTTTTCATTGTTAATCTCGTGTCTTAAGTTTGTTAAGTTTGCTTATTAGATTAATTGTAAAGTTTTTAAAATGCCTCAGTGTTGTGTGAAAGGATGCTAGTCGAGTTCAAGCAAAAAGGACCCCAAAATTTCTTTTCATAGGTTAGTAACTGTTTTTACGAAATAATAACAAATATGTGTCTAAATTTACATTTTGGGTTTGTTTATATCATTTACAATTGTTTAAGGATCTTGTTGATTAAGTTTTAGACTCTTCTAAGCGTTATTTATACAAGTAGTACGAATAACAACCGTATTGTTTGTTTACACACAAGTTTAGAGATGTGATACGAAATTATTCATATCGATATTATCATTTTAAAATTTGTTTGTTATTTTTGTTACAAATATATTTATCATAATATTTATACATACATAAACTCACGCCTTTTTTCCCAGAAGGGGTAGGCGGAGGTGCAATCAGGACATCCACATTTCGCCTTGTTTGTTCCGTCCCACGATGTTATAGGTGGTGAGCCTATCGCCATATCGGGCACAAATTCCTGACTCTGGGCTGATAATGAATAGAAAAATCCAAAATCACTTTGCCCGACCTTTCGCGATGTCCGCCACAATTCCTTTATTTAGCTAATTGTTTAATTTCCATTTTTACATTTTAACTGTTCGTTTTGTGTAGATATTGTATTTCTAGTTATTTATTTAAGTTGTTAGTTTAGTGTACATATTTTCATTGTTGTTTACTAAGTTTTTAGAACTGGCCACTTAAAAACTCTATATTAAAAAGATAAGTTTACATTTTGTAAATATATTTCTTCGACAATATTATTGAGTATATATGACTAACTACCTTGAATATTGTTAAGAACTGTCACGGAATTTTGGCAGTCAATTTATTATTTTAGGAAAAACTGTGTATTTACCATCCTTATACGACGATACAAAAAAAAAAAAAAACAAAACAATCGTCGCTTTTACAGTTACAATTATCAAATTGGGCAATAGGGAATATGCACGAGGCTCCAAAATAAGTAAAAATGTTTTTTTTTTATAATCTTTATTGATGTAGACCTTATGGACTTTTTTAATTTTAATAATCTCTAAATTGGTAAAATTAATAATTAAAAAGTGATATTTTAAATTTGTCGTTAATCATTTCGATACGCGACGCTAATGGTTGCAACACAATGTGACGACAGCGTACACGACCTTAGCTTGTTGGGTACATTATTTTACGTTTATGTTGCACGTTGATGTTTGTAAAAAAATTAAGAAGAGGTAACAATAAAATAGTTGTTGCGATTTCATGTAGTTTTCTTTTACGTCCACATTATTTTATAAATAAATAAATAAATACACCCAACAGTCACATACATGGTCCTAACCCCACATTAAGATCAATTAAGTCTTGTGTCGTGGGTATCAGAAGCTACGAGAGAATTTTCGGCCTCATCAATATTTGTCCCCGTGCGAGAATTGAACCCGCAGCCTCTCGTTTCACAGCCGGCGTCTAACCTTCTGCGCCGCGGAGGCTGTCTTATACACGCAGACGAAGTCGCAAGCAAATTATAAATATTAATAAAGTTGTATTTTATCTCACGTGTGTATTATTTGACACAAATCCAATCCAATCATCAGGTAAAACTTACCATGAAATAAATCATAGTATGAATAAAATATCAAAACATCGAACTATTTTTATCGGATTTAATTTTGAATGACTTTACTGTCTAATCCTAAAATCCCCTGTTTATACTCAATTGACATGTAAAGCGAAAATTAAAAAAGTTATACAAGTTTATACACTGATATTTATGTACATTCAAAGTTTGTCAGTCGTATTTATGCCACTATTAATGCATCGATGTCGATAGAAAATTCGGTACTAGCGTATCACTATTTTTAGGGGCGGAGCCGCCGCCATGTTGGTAAAACAAAGGGACCCGTGTCACGTGACCTTATGCTCTATCCTCTCTATTCTATAATCATTGACCACGACCCACCTCTTGACATGGGTCGTCGTGAGCGTATGTCATGACGTCATCAATGTTTCACCGCGACCACGACGATCGTGATCGTCAAATGGAACGGCGAAATGAGTGTTTTTAGCGCCGTGAACGCTTAATGGAACGCGCCCTCAGTGATGTAGCATGAAACTTTCAGATAATCAACTGAACTAACTCGATAAATTATTCGACTATAATTTAGTCTGAGATCTAAAGTCTTAAGAGGCATCTTCAAGGTTTAATAAATTTTCAAATAAACCAATGATTTTATAAGAACTTACTGATTAGTGCATAGATAGTAGTGTATTCTGTATCTGAATTACTACAGAACTACTAAGGGCTATATTAAGGTAATAAGGTAGTAATAAGGTAAATAATAAAAATAAGAAAACCAGAATTATGTTAAATCCTGGCAGAATGCAGAGGCGCGATTTGAAGTTCTACCATTTCATAATAAGAATCAATCGAACCAAGTGTCCACTTGAAAATAACAAACAATTGTTCAAAAACTAACCACAATGGCGCTACTACAGCAAAAGTACTGTTACATTTGTATTTTTTTTAAATTATTTTAGTGTTTACCGTCAAAACTATGTAAAATTATTGTATCAAAATTAAAAAAGTAATTTTTTTTTTTTTATTGCAAATGTATGGCGAGACGAGCATGCCATTCGCCTGATGGTAAGCGATACGACCGCTCATGGACAGTAGCAAAACCAAACAACACCATGAATTACAAGGCAATGCTTGGCATTCCACTGCGCTCGCCATCCTGAGACATAAGATGTTAAGTCTCAATATGTCCAGTAGTTACTCTGGCTACAATGTCCTTCAAACCGGAACACAACAGCGCATTTACACTGCTGTTTGGCGGGAGAAATAGACATTGCGGTGGTACCTACCCAGGCGGCCTCTCACATATGAGAGACCTACCACAAGTAAATTGTCCAACGCCAGACGTATAGTATAATATACTAGCGTTCAATTTAATTTACCCTCTGGCGTCTGTAACGCCATCTTAATTTGTATCTTTTGACGGAATCTAAATAGAAGCTATGTAATCTCTTGTCCATCCTTCATTGGTTCAGTCATCAGTGGTTTATAATTTATATTGTTTTTGGTATAAACAAATACATGTCAAGTCTGACAGCAAAATAACGAAGATGAAAAACTTATGTATTTCAACAGTTTTATTGGAATTTATGACGACAATTTGATGAATACAAACGTTTTTTACCATTTACTATAATAACAATAATATCCTTAGGAGATTGTTAGATTATCAAAATGGGTGAAGCTTACTTTAACTTGTCTCGGAAACTTGAAGAACTCGGTTATAACAATAAGTTACCGCTAGACGCGGTTCCTTTGGTAGAATGTATTTTAGCAGATTTATTACAGACCACTCGTAGTTTGCAGCATTACATGGATTTGTCAAAGGAAGCTTTGCAACAGCGCGATTCTTTAACGCTAGAAGCAGAACCTTATAAATGTGATAACGCCAAGCTGATACAAGAAAATAACCGTCTTCACAAAGAGAATATGCAATTAAAAGAAGATAACTTAAAACTAAATAAAGAAAGTAAGAGAAAGATAAAGTCTATAACAGAAGAACTCCTTAAGAAAGACTCTACTATTAGTAAATTGCAATATGAAGTAAGAGATCTAAGCTTAAGAGGGCTATGTGCAAACACACAAAGTAGTCGCAATAAAAGCCGAAGAAAGGACAGTGACAACCAAGTCAATAAAAATTGTTACTGCAATGAAAAAATTTCATGTAGTGCTGACAAAGATTTTACAGAATTAACAAAAAAAGTGCAATCTTTAGAAGATAAAAATGAGGAGTATTATGATGACATTATGGTGTTAAAAAGTCAAATAGAACATAGGGATAATGAAATTATAAGATTGAACATGCTTTTAGAAGGTGGTAGGCCTTTGTCAGCCATTAATAAAGACTGTTGTATTCCAAATACTGACAGTAGAGTACATAATTTGATGAAGGATTTACATGAAATGGAAATGGCTAATGAAATGTTAAAAAAGGATTTAGAAAAAGGATTAGAAAAACAACACGAAGCAATGCTAAGAGCTCTGAGCCTTGCTGATAAAAACAAAGCTCTGCAAGAAGAATTACAAAAAGTAGATACACTTGCATTAAAAGTTGAAGAAGATGCTAATAAAAGATTAGCATCTATGTTAAATGAAATAAACTTTTTGCAAACAAGGATTGAAGGCTTGTCTTTAAAAAATTCAGAATTAGAAAAACAAATTGCAGCCATAAAACCAAGAGAAACTTCAGAAAAAATCAATAGTATACAAGAATCTTTAAATGGTGCATTGAAGGAAAACATTACTTTGCAAAGAGAAATTAAAGACTTGGTTGATCTAAATAAATGTTTGCAAGATAGAATTTTATCATTACCACATATGAGTAAATCTATTCACTCTAATAATGATCTAGAACATTTAAAAGATAAATGTCCTACAAAGTATGACCTACAGATACTTCTTGAGGAAGAAAGA
Source organism: Deilephila elpenor (assembly GCA_949752805.1). Lineage (NCBI taxonomy): Eukaryota > Metazoa > Arthropoda > Insecta > Lepidoptera > Sphingidae > Deilephila > Deilephila elpenor. Next base: position 5,359,128 of record OX457107.1, on the reverse strand, counting down.
AAGAAGTATGAGACATACATCAAAGATATTCAAGAAAAAATGTCAGAAACAATGAAAGATTTTAATAGACATTTACAAAGGTGTGGAGCTAAGGAATCACCAAGGACATATGAAGCATCTTTTGTTAAAGATTTACACACCAAATTGTGTGAAAGTGAACAGAAAATGTTGACACTCAAAAAAGAAAATGATGAATACAAAAGTCAATTAGCTAGAGTAGAAGAAAATAATAAACAAAACTATAAAGATGTAATAAACCAATTGAACATAGAAAATTCGGAATTATCCAATGAAAATATTGCACTTAGTCAACAGTTAAGTCAGTATAAAAACCTGCATTTATTGAAAACTAATGGCAGAGGTGATTATTTACAAAAAGACATCCAAAAATTAAACAGTAAAATAGATGAATTAACACATGAAATACAGTTCCTAAAGAAAGACAAACATGAATATAATATGAGGTATAAGGAAGCAATGGATTTGTCAGATAAATTAAAAAGAGATCTTGTTATTAAGCAAAAGGAAATTGAAAAGTTAGAAGAAGAAAACAATTCGTACAAACGATCCAATCGAACTGAAAAAGCTTCTACTGATCACCTTAAAGAAGAATGTAACTTTTTAAGAGAGCAATTGAAAAAACTTCAGAGTGATATGATTAGGGAAAAAACTATATGTAATCAAATTAAAAATATACAAGTTGAAACTGAAAGAAGTACTAATGGAATTCAAAATGAATTGTTGTGTACTCAGAAGAAACTTAGTTTATCTAAAGATAGCATTGATACATTGGAAAGAAAATGTAAGGATTTACAAAGTGAAATATTTTCTCTACGAAATGATAAATCAAATTTAATAGAAAGTATCAAAAAGGTTGATCAGGAGCGTGATAAATTAGTTATTGAGCTTGATAACAAGGTAGAAAGTATCAGTTTTCTTGAACAAAAGTTAAAATCCCAAACTTATGATATTACTAAATTAGAAAATGAAATATCAGAGCTAAAAAGAAAAATAACTGTAAATAAAGTTTCTGAACACAAAGTAACAGATTATGAAGCTCAAATAGGCTTTCTAAATGCTGAAATATTGAGGCTGACCCAACAATTGGACACTGCTATAGTTGAAAATAAACAATTACAAAATAGTCTGACTGATGCTAATGGCACCTTGAAGATTACTAAGATTGAATTTGAGAAATCCAAAAAAGAAGTTGAAAGCTTAAAGCAGCAGCTACAACATTATGTCTCTGAAATAAGAAGAATTGAAGAGATGTTATCTCAAAAAGAAGCTGAGAGATCTGATATGTTGGAACATTTTGCAAGTTTGTCGGTTGAAGCAAACATTTTAGAAAATACTAATCATTCTTTGGAAAGTGAGTCAGCTTCAAAGTCAATGCAATTACAAACATATATTAGTAAAATTGAAATGTTAGAATCTAAAGTACTAAACAAGGAAAATACTATAGAGAGCCAATCATCTCGCATAGCAGCCATGACATGTAAAATAAGTGCCTTAGAAAATGAGATTAGGCTTATAACTGAAGAAAAAATTATATTAGAACAAAATATATCATATTTGAAACAAATGTGTAGCAATTTGCAAAGAGAGCAAACAAGTATTGGGGATGGAGATTCTGAACTGAAACTGTATGAGAACAGAATAAAAAGTCTTTCTAGGGCAAAAGAGAATTTAGAACAAGACAAAAGCAAACTAAAAGAAAATTTGGCTACAACTGAGAAGTTGTTATCAAATGCTAGAAGGGAAATAGTAGAATTGAAATTAGCTTTACAGGATGCCACTTCTGAGACAAAGTCTTTACAAGACAGTGTCAACAGATTAAGCAGAAGAGAATCTGAAATTCATGAGGTGAGATATTCTTGTTGCATAGTTTTTTTGATTAAAGTATTTTTAATGATACAGTCTTTGTGTTAAATTTTATAAGAAACATTTAAAAAAAAAATGCTTAATCTGATTGTAAAATTTATTTATTTTTAGACAACTCTGACTAAGGATGACTTTGAATTGCCTTTAATGTTGGAGGAAATTCATGAAGTAAGCCATGAAGAAGATGAAGAAAGTTTGAATTGTACATCAACACACAAAAGAATATCAAAATATTGTAGTGGAACTTTATAAAGTTATTAACAATTTGAAGAAGTCAGTGACACAGGGTTTTGTTATAGTGTTTTTGTATGGTTATGCAAGGTTTAATATCATGTTAACACAAATATTGTTCTATTAATTAGTTAAATCTTCTAATTTGTGAATTATGAAATTAGTAAAATATGAATAAAATTTACTGTATTTTATTTATTAGCACTGCCAACCAGCTGTAATTCCAGGGAGTTATAAACATAGTACAATTAAAACAAAATGACTTTATATAAAATCCAATTTTATTATCTTTGGATAAATATGGAAATTTATATTTCCTTGCCCAAATTGCTTTATGATACAATAATTACCTATATTATAATCACACTAGCTTTGCTTTTAACATAACTTTGCACCTATTGCTTGTGTTATACTGTAATTATTTAACAAATTCAGGTCTATTGTACCTTCATTGATATTGTAACACATGGATAATGGCATAATAATTAAATAGTTCTAAATAATCAATAAATCATCCAATATTGGATCACATTAAATATTTATATTAAAATATTCAGGATGTCACAATAAAACAATTTACAAACACATTTATAAAAGTTGAATACTCATCATTCAGAGTGTTAAACTCTTTTACTACAATTTATACTACAATTTTTGCTTTAAAATATTTTTCTATGTTTCCACCAATTTTAACAAATATTTAAAATTAACAATAAATACATTTTTTCTATGAAGGCAAGAAAAGTTGTAGTGGATAACAGATAACATTAGTATGTACTGTAGCATAAGTACAAACCGATACCATATAAATTATTTTGGGCAGTTAGGGTGCACAGCTTGTATATAAATTGTGCATAATGCAATTTACATTAAAATATTCAATTTATTCAAACAAATATGTTTAGCAATACACATTTTTAACAAATTGATGATTTAAGTTTCATATGAATTCAGATATAGTGCCAAATTAATATTTAATTCGGTGGGGAACTACCTTTACATATACATAAATGAAATTTTAGAGATATAACTACAGAAAGCAGTGAAATTTAGATACATTTGTTACAATTATCATGGAATGCTTTTTCATATACATTAAGGATGGAAGAGTCCCTAAGTACTAACACTAGAGTACAAATTTATGTGGAACATCAGTCATGTAGAAAAATTAAATAATTACATACTTACAAGATAGAATTTCATTTATATATTGTGATTACAGACACAGGAGCTTCAAAAATTTTATTTCTAGTTATCTGATTTTAAGGTATAACTAGTTTACATTGTACAGTTATTTATAGAAGTTATGAATATTGAAGTTGTTATATTACAATGTAGTGATACACAGTTTTCGGAACTAGATGAAATAAACATACACACAAATATTTACACCATATTTTACTTCACTAGTGAGTATTTACTGTCAGGAGTGAGGCAAGCACATACATAGCACTCAATATTAAGTTACTATAAGGAAACAATCACTTTTCTGCACCTTTCCTTCCTCCCATTAAAATGTCTATGATAATTGACTTTTAATTTGTTTGCACTATATTATAATATTGTTGATGATAGGTACACAGTAACAAAATTACTTAAATACAATCTAACTGTAGATAACTATTACAAAGTAGCCAAGATCCGTGTAAAGCCCATCCCAGCACCCAACACAGTTTGTCCGATGCCCCATATCATGGCATGTATGGGAGGCATGGCTAAGTTAGCGGCACGGTATATAAACGCCACAGCTGCACTACTTGCTACACCTGAAGTTATTGGTCCCACCACACCCATTACAATCAACAGGACAGGGAAAAACTTGCCGTATTTGTGTTTCCTTAAAGTTCCAAAGGCTACGAGCGCAGCGCACGTATGCACAAACACTGAAGAACACAATGACCACAGAAACACTGGGTACCACATCTCGCCGAATGTATCCAAAGGATCACCAGGAGTCAATCTCAATATATCCACGAATGAATCGAATTCGGACACTCTGAATTCAGACAACATGTCATACATGTTGTCTCACGTTTACTTAAATCTACAGGCATCGGGGCAGCTTTGATTATAAAACTTGTCTCGTAATAAAAGATACCGTGGGATTGACTGTTCACTTGCAACAACTTGACTTACTTCTTCGTTCGTTTATTAGTGCTTAGATTTAACATCCTAAGCTCATTCTCCTTATATCGCAAATCTTATCGTTACGCTGCAATGATTGTTATATTTATTTGATAAAATATCGACGAACATAATCGCTGACATTTTGTTTTGATCGACAAATGACATAATAAATGTCAAAATCATTCAGCAATCTGAAGCACAGATTGCTTAGATCCCTAATGAAAAGCTGAATACAAAACCTATTACTATACTAACCTATCACGTATCTGTAAATTCGCTAATTGATGTGAGCGATTTGAGTGTTAATTAAGAACTTAATTAAATGATTAAAACAGTAGTATAAAGTAGGTATTTATTTTATAATTTTAAATTAAACTCTTACTTCCTTTTAATATTTTTGCGAATATATTTCTTACATTGATTTTGTCACATAATTAATAAAATATTTTTGTTTTATCGTTAAGAATTTAATTAATAACAAATATAAAAAAGGATCGATATATTATGTTGGTGTGGAGAATGGAAATCCTTTCCGCAATGAAGTTTGCTACAAACACCTCAATCAATGGTATTTGGATTGTACTATCACGGTCGAAGTATTCAGTGTAAAAACTGTAATTTATTTTGAAGTAAACATCAGATAATTACTTTCAGTGGATAATCGTACAATTGTTTTTAACCAAACAAAGTAAGTTTGTTGTTTTTAAGACTATGTTTTTATATTTTTAGCCGCGTGAAGTTGCTTCGTTCCTATTTGACAGCACTGATATGAGTTAACCTCTACGCATTTATTGTTATTGACCGCGTGATATATCTCTCAGCATTTATATTTTTAACTAAAAGCACGGTGTAATAATAAATTCACGATGGGGAAAGTGCGTTCCGCGCCGGGAGCACCCCGGAAACAGGGGTTTAACAAATCCGGCCATTCCATGAATCCAGACAGATCCACTGAAGGTTTGAAAGGAGTCGGAAACCCCAGAACAAAAGGCACCATCAAACGGCTGCAAATGTATAGAAATTTTAAAGCTAAAAGGGACAAGACTGGCAAAATTTTGACTCCAGCACCTTTCCAAGGTTGGTTACCATCTGGCACGCGGGCTCGAGTGGAACCAAACCAGAAGTGGTTTGGAAACTCTCGCGTAATATCACAAAACGCTCTGCAGAAGTTTCAAGACGAATTTGGAGCAGCAGTGAAAAATCCATATCAAGTGATAATGAAACCCACCAATTTGCCCATCACATTACTCAATGAAAAGGCTAAGAATGCAAGAGTGCATTTGTTAGATACAGAAAGTTTTGATAAAACATTTGGTCCAAAGAAGCAAAGAAAGCGAGTAAACTTAAAGTTTAATGATATCCATGCACTACACAAGGCCATTGAGGAGAGTGCAGATAATTATGATGAAACTAAAGATAATGACAGGGTAAGAGAAGATACAGGGGTTAAAGAGGGTCAGAGAGATTGGGTATTTGGAGCTGGAATGAGCAAGAGAATATGGAATGAATTGTACAAAGTCATTGATTCATCAGATGTGCTGCTGCAAGTTTTAGATGCTAGAGATCCCATGGGAACTAGAAGTCCATATGTCGAGAAATTTCTCAGGGATGAAAAACCACATAAACATCTTATTTTTATTTTAAATAAAGTTGATTTAGTACCCAATTGGGTAACACAACGTTGGGTAGCAATACTCAGTGCAGAATACCCCACTATAGCATTTCACTCTTCATTAACACATCCATTTGGAAAAGGTTCCTTGATTAATTTGCTGCGACAATTTGCTAAGTTACACATTGACAAGAAGCAAATCAGTGTTGGCTTGATTGGATATCCAAATGTAGGAAAATCATCAGTTATCAATACTTTAAGATCTAAAAAGGTGTGTAAAGTTGCTCCTATTGCAGGTGAGACTAAAGTATGGCAATACATTACCCTGATGAGAAGAATTTTCCTGATAGATTGCCCTGGTATTGTATACCCATCTGCCGAAACAGATACTGAGAAGGTACTAAAGGGTGTTGTGAGAGTTGAGCTAGTTCAAAATCCTGAAGATTATATAGAGGAAGTAATAAAACGAGTCCGAAAAGAATATTTAACCAAAACATACAAAGTTGATGGCTGGGAAACAGCTACAGAGTTTTTAGAAAAACTAGCTGCACGAACTGGAAAATTATTGAAAAAAGGGGAACCAGATGTAAATCAAGTAGCCAGAATGGTCCTGAATGATTGGCAAAGAGGTAAACTACCCTTTTATGTTGCGCCCGAAGGTTTTGAGGTGCCATTATCCAAGCAACTAACAGAAGATATTAAGGAAATTGCACCTGCAACAGAAGATAAAAAGCCTGAAGAACCTGTTCCCAATGCTCCTCAAACAGAAGTAGAAAGTGAAAAAGAAATTGTTGAAAAACCAATAGTAAACATAAATGCATTTATGATTGCTCAAGATTTTGCAAAAATTAGAGTTGGTTTACAATTTTACAATGAAAATGATGTTAAACCTTTAGAGGAAATGAACATTCCTGAAGAATTGAAAGATATAGATAATGAAGAAAATGATGAAGACTCAAAAGGTGGTGAAGGTAAAAACAATGAAGATGGTGATGACTCATCAGAAATCAGTGAGTTTTACAGCAATGATGAACAAGATCTTAGTGATGCTGAGGACTATTTGACAAATGATCCGGAAACTGTTAGAGAATTGAAAAGAAAAAAGATGGAAGCTGCTAGTGGTGCATTTACCATAGAAGAAGTACCCCAAAATTCTAAGAAACATAAAGTGAATCCTGAAAACAGTGCAGTCAAAAAGAAAGTTACAGCAAAACAGAGAAGAGCTATTGAAAGAGCTCAGAAGCGTACTAAAACAGGAAGCAACTTCTATGAAGTATCTAATGTTAAAAACAAAAATAGAAACAAGAAAAAACCAGCATAATTGTGCTATATTCAAAAGTTGACATTATTCAGCAATAAATTATTATTTTCTGACAATCTTGTTTCATTCAGTTTTGTAAGTAGTATATTAAGGAGGTATAATAATTTTAGATTCAAATGGTATGAAAATATACTTAGTTTTTCTTTCTATTCATAAAAGAAAGAAAGTATTTTCTTTTTTTGCCGTTTTATAATTATAATTATTTCTTAAGGATGTGTTTACATCATTCATGCAAATCTTTAATCATAATTTAACATGAATTAAAGTAACATAAAAAGCTAATTAAAAAATTATAACAAACTTGATCAAATATTTGTTAGGTAGGTAAGTTAAAATTCTGTAATTTTTCTTAGTTCATGAATATTGATGGACTAAAATAACTGAAACTTTTTTATTGATTCATATAATTAATAAGTTTATGGTTAGTTGGTTTTTTTGTGAATTGGTGTTTGGTTTGTAGTAATTTTAAATAGTTTATACTGTATACATACATACTATTAAAGTTCATACAGTTAAGCCCCGTTTACACGGGGAGAGTTTCACGCCTCGAAGATACGACTATCGTAAGGATATAAAAAAGTTGCATCGTGTAAACCTTTGTCAGAACACGATAATCTATGGCGGTTATGTCATGCGATAATCGCATACGATTCTCGCCGCGAGAAACTCTCCCCGTGTAAATGGCGTTTTATCAATAAAAAGTCTCGGAAGCACTGTATTGTATATTATATCATATATGGTTTATTGTTTGTTTAGATGTCATCAGGTAGCGAAAGTGACGAGGATTATGTGCCAAAAGAACCTGAACAATTGTCAGAAGAAGAGTCGGCGGATGATGAAACTGAGAAGCAATATGAGAAAGAAATTGAACATAAAAGTAATAAGCGAAAAGCAACTCAAACTAGTAAAGGCAAAAAGAAGTTGAAAAAGGTTGTTGCAAAAACTAAAGAACCAGAATCTGAACTAAAAGAAGAGGATGGTGAAGTAACAGAAGCGCAATTAAACCCAGAAGAAGAAAAGAAAAGAGAAGAAGATCTCTGGGCTAAATTCCTTGAAGGTACTGATAGTAAAACTAAGACAAAAGACACGAACATTCCTAAGGATCCAATTAAAAATGTAGTGAAAGAAGTTAAACCACAGGCAAGCATGAAGCAGAATGATGATGCAAAGGAAAAGGAAAGAAGAATTTTCGAATTTGCCGGGGAAACGATTGTTGTAGAAAACAATGTAATAAAGGAGAAAATTAAAAAAGCTGAAGCTCCCGACGATGGTAAGTTTTTGGTAATAATATCTATATGACCAAATAAATCATATGAATACTTATTCACAGTAGTCTCATAATACAATTTTACTTACAGCAACTAAACAAGATGGTCCTTCCCAAGTTCCAATTCCTAATAAGTCTGGTGGAAAATCTGGGCTATCCAACATTTTGGGTCAGTTAAACAAGAAAAATAAGTTGTCTACCTTGGAAAAATCTAAACTTGATTGGACCACGTTCAAACAAGAGGAAGGTATAGAGGAGGAGATACAAAGTCACAACAAAGGAAAACAAGGGTAAGCATATTTAACGCCAAAACAAAAACAAAACTTATACTGTAATTTTAATTTCTATACATAATATGTTAAAAAAATAATGATTTTTTCTTACTAGGTACTTGGAACGTCGTGATTTCTTGGAGCGGGCAGATATGCGCCAATACGAGATCGAAAGAGACTTGAGAACGAACCGTCGCAGCAACCGATAAATAATTTCATAGTAAAATTTATTCTCCCTGAAAATAAAACCTTAGTGATTACGTCTAATTTTTTTCACCCTTACAATCACTGCGCGACATCTTGAGTTTCGATCGGAATTACGTCTTAACCGTATACAAGCACGGACTTCGTGTGCAAAAATAAATGGATATGATGTATGAAATTAAGAATTAGAGTAATTTGCACTGCGACTATAATCCGGTCATTCGTGACAAAGTGGAATAGGGAAGGTGGGGAGTCGAATTTCTCATCCCACGAGAATAACGGGTTTATGAGACATATTAGCTATAAATATTTAAAAAAATAGATTCCCTAAATTTTACAATTAAGTATGTATGTAGTAACACAGTAGTAAGTATGTACGAATAAAATATCAGTGCTATACGACTACAATAAAATAAACATTTTTTTTTATCAGCTGAATAAATACACCCAGCAGTCACATACATAGTCCTGACCCCATAATAAGATAAATAAAGTCTTGTGTTATGGGTATCAGAAGCTACGAGAGACTTTTCGGTCTCACAAACACCCAGAGCCGAGGTAAATGCTTATGGGTGTATTTAATACATACATTTGTATCTGCGGGGATCGAACCCACGGCCACTCCTTTTACAACTGGCGTCTAACAAAGTGCGCCACGGAGGCTGTCCAATTCAACAAAAGTGTTAGCAATGCAACATGCAAATTGCATTGCAATCTAGATACCAAGAAGATGCATCGGCGGGAGATGATTATCTTTCACCGGTCGATGCGATTATTCGAGTCTGCTCAGGACCAAATACACACTGATCTAGAAAAATGACTCGTTTTCATGAGTGAGTTTTCTACTATCGCCAGTCAAAGCTTCCATTTTTAAGTGGCCTTATCATAGAGTTTACACCTTCTCCATTTCACTTATTATCTTCTTTGTTTAATGCTTTCGGTGTCCATTGTACGTCTTCAATTCCTTTCATTGAGTTTTGACAAAAAAAATACGTTGTAACACACATTGAACACAACAATACAGATCAGAAACTCAATAATTTCTTATCATCTTCTATACATATAATAAAAATGTAAATGGTCGATGTCTGTACATGGAAGATATTTAAGAAATTTCAACGCGGGGGGTCTTTATAACAGCAACAGTATCCAAAACAATTTTTTTTAGAATTTTTGTCTGTCTGTCTGTCTGTATGTTTGCTTGCGCATGACGCAAAAACTACGGCACCAAATGAGATGCGGTTTTCACAGTTGTATTGCTGCAGGTTCAACTTAAAAACTGGTATATGTTGCATTTGCATACAGGGTGTTTCTTTTTGTTTGCTTGCACATTACTCATAAACTACCGCACCAAATGAGATGCGGTTTTCACAGTTATATTGCTGCAGGTTCTACTTAAAAACTGGTATATGTTGCATTGACATACAGGTTGTTTCTTTTTGTTTGCTTGCACATTACTCATAAACTACCGCACCAAATGAGATGCGGTTTTCACAGTTATATTGCTGCAGGTTCAACTTAAAAACTGGTATATGTTGCATTGACATACAAGGTGTTTCTTTTTGTTTGCTTGCACATTACTCATAAACTACCGCACCAAATGAGATGCAGTTTTCACAATTACATTGGTGCAGGTCCAACTCAAAAACTGGTATATATTTCAATTACATACAGGATGTTTCTTTTTGTTTGCTTGCACATTACTCAAAAACTACCATACGTAATGAGATGCAGTTTTCACAGTAATATTGGTGCACGTCCAATTTGAAAACTGGTATATATTTTATTTATAGACAGGGTGTTTCTTTTTATTTACTTGCGCATAAAGCAAAAACTACAAGACGAAATGAGATGCGGTTTCACAGTTATATAGGTACAAGTCCAACTTAAAAACTGGCAAATGTCTTATTTACATACATGTTTCTTTGTATTATGGAAGATAAATGAGAAAAACTAATATTCCCCATATTAACACTGGATTAACACTTAGGCTACATTTTATCCAGATAAATTAAGTGTTCCCGTGGGATGAGGACGGAAATCCGATATATTTGTTACTTTTTATACTCAAAGGGATGCGATGGGCGTGGATTATATACCTTGAGTGAGAATGAGATAGGACGGGCGGGATATAACGGGACGGGACGGGATGAGAAATACCAAATAATCTATACATGTATATTTTTTAAAACAAAGTTAATCACGCAGACGAAGTTAGCGGGCAGAAGCTAGTAAGTCCATAAAAGCGTTCTTGCGTAGTCGGTGAAATTGCGAAGACCCAATCCATTCCCTTTGATCAAGAATCGACATGTACCGACCTATCTAGTGGTTGTAGGTATGATAGAGTTAATTCTCGTAGAGTTACGGGATTGGATCTTCGTGATAACTTCGTGTTATAACCGTATGAGTCTACGGAACCTACTTTAGCTGCAATTAGTTTGGTGTGATTTTACTTATTTTTGTAACATGCATTTATTTAGATTGTTTTTCTGTTTGTTTTCTTTCACACTAGTATTTGTATTTTCGCTACAGAGTAGGTATAGTTGTTGCAGTGGGTAGCTACTAACCCAGGTTTTATATACAATTTCAGCTCACGAGAGCTTTGATACTTATAAATAGATATAAGATTTATACAGATTTGCACCTTATTCTGTTCTTGCGAATCCTAGCCTTTGTATTATTTTTTCGTTTTCTTAAACTGTGAACGTAATGGCTATGATAAATGTATTAAATCTAAAGTATAAAAATTAGACAAATGTTTGTTGTTTTTCTTATGCAGACAAAGAAGATAAGACTTAATAATTTGCTGAGCAGACTATCAAATTCAGAAAGTCATGATCCAATGCCGTCGTAAATAATATGTTTTGTACTAGGAGGTACATTGGGCTGGGCTACGGAACGGATTATTTTGTATATAATATATTATATGCAATAACTAGATTTTCGTAGGACTTTGTAGTACTTATTAATTATGTGCACTTATAAAATAGACAGAACGACAATAGCAAATTTTAAATGAAGAGAATTTATATTAACGTTTCATATTTCATTCACCGATCGCTATTTTGTAAATATGTTACTAAAAACTTGCTGGATAATTAGACAAATTATATTCAATCCGTAGTTGCGTATTTCATTCTAGTTTGACGGTGAACCAGTTTCAGTACATAGCTTAAATCTTCATTTACTATACCTAGTACCTACTGAAATAGTCGCATTAAGTATACGGAGATGTTTCCTATTTAGCAACGTTCCATTTACTGCACTAGGCAAAACATTCAGTACGTGAAAATATGTAGATTGTAACCGAGCCGAATTCCCACAGTAAGTCGTGGTTTAAAAGCGATCGTTGTGCATCGTTAATATACCTCCGCTTGTATTGGGTCAATAATAGCCAACTAGCGCGCAAGGTTCGCTTCGTCCATTCTACTCAATCACGTCAATGAATGCGACTTGACCGAGCAATCAATTTCAATCTGAACCGTCGTCTTGGACGCACCATGGAACGATTTGCACACGTTGTGCTAATCAAGCGCTAAACAGTTTGTTTGCCGAGGCCGGAGTGTCACATTGCACCGGCTGCCAGTACTGAATTTGCGTTCGTGCTGGATTCATGATTATTTTGTTATTATGTTGTGTTATTTAACAATTTGTGCCAAATAATTTATTGTGAATTGGATGTTCGACCCGATGGATGTGAAGTGAGGTCGGTAATCGGTATGACGACGTACGGGAGATGGACTTTATATGATGGCGGCATGGAAGGAGTTAAGGTTTGTTTACTATCATAATTTAACTTTTTGAATATATCTACCAAGTTTATTTTTTTAGTTAGTTTATAGTTAACGCATAAATATGTTTTATTGCTTAATGATTTAGGATATTGTTATGTATAAAAATCATGAAGCGGTAAAATAAAATATTGTACTGTTTAGATTTTAGAAAAATATCTAGTATTAGAAAGATAGAAATTCATTCGTTTGTAATAACATAATATTTTTTCTTATCATTTTCCTGCGGAGTTTCATCGGAGATGTATTACTATTTACCGGCACCAAAAGAAAATTTATAAAGTTAGTTAAATTATTTTAGTTAATATTACTACATCCAGACGGATATACACACACACACACACACAACACTTTATTGAACACCACAAAGTACAGAGACGCATAAAAATATAAATCTTAAAAAAAAAGTGTACAATTGGCGGTCTTATCGCTATAAGCGATCTCTTCCAGACAACCAAAATACCTATATACCTACCTAGTTAACAAATAATTTGAGACGACATACATAGCCGAGGAGAATAAAGGGTCGACTCGCTTCAATCCTACGTAAGTAGGTATATCCTTCAGATCAAGTACACTTGCATTCATTGAAATACCAAGACGATGATCACAACGATTTATATTGAAAATGTCACCTACTGGCAATGTTGATAAATGTGATTATTTTCAGTACAATTCAATTACCACCGGCATTAATAATGATTTGATTTCTAATGCGATTCATTGTAAATTTTAAGCATTTGAACCACCTATTCAAGCTATTAAATTTATTAAAGCATACAATTCATTCATACAGTTCCGCACTTAGTGACTTCTATTGTTATGTTTGAAAAAGAAACGGAAGTGTTGCTGGAAATAAACACCTGCATCAGGTTCATTTGATAAATTTCTGCTACATGCCTATCTACTGATCTATATTTGAATTCCAAAAGTTGTTACCAACTTACATTTTAACATGAACGCGATTTTATTTGCAATCCAATTCCATACAAGGTTTATGTCTGCTGTTCCTTGCGTATATTGTAGGTGCTATAATATATATTTTTTGCTATGTCACTTTATTTGCGTACTATTTAAATATTCTTATCATGATGAATGTTGTCGGCTGTCTATGCGTACTTCGTTGAGTACTGATCTTGTTTATCAAATATATAATTAATCTAACAGGTTATCTCCCACGTCTAGGAAAGTATTCAAGGATTAGCTAAAAGCTACCACATAATCTAGTGGTTATAGGTAAAATGACGTAATCTGGAACAGTGAACGTAGAAAGGAAAAGTGGGCGAGCTACCGACTGTGTACCTAAACAACCTCGACTTGCGCCCACGTTTGCCCACATCTTGTCCCTTCCAAAATTTGCAATGTTCTGCAAAGAAAAATAAGAAAAAAGTTTGCTTGTAACGGTACTGAGAATAAGTTGTCGTGAGCTTTGCATTTTTTTAAACTAGGTATATTTTTATCGAACTTTTAGCGTTAAAATTTAGATCTAGATAGTTGTGTTCTATTCACCTACTATTATAACACATGGGAGGTAATATGTACATATTTTATTCATGTGATACATAAAGAAAAATGCGGACCTAATCTATTACTTTGATTAGGTATCTGGTATTTTACAGTCTGTCGGGATGTTGTATATGACTAACTATACTTTATATCGATAATATACCTTCGTAGTTTGTACTTAATGTGTGGGAATTTAATAGGCCTTAGGCCAATTAGTTAAAGAAAGAAGCTCGCTATGGGGCAGTAATTGTTTCATTTTAAAACAACGGAGCCATTGTAAAGTTCCATAATATTTGCTCAGGTGTGCGCCGTTCGAGGCGATACCTGTACAAATGAATGAGCCTCGGCTGGTACGATAGCGCAGCGGAGTGCGCATGTGTACTCGTTCACTCGATAAACCGCACTACGCTCGTGGCCGCGGCACGTGTTCATATGACCAGCCCTAAGGATTCGGAGAGTTCTGAGTGAGATGAAGGAGACTGTGCCGCGACCCCAAGCGCGGGGCTCGCGGATGTAGCGAATCCGGCGACGCGCGTGCAAGCCGCGAGGGCCGTGCTGCGAAGGTGCGGGGTGAGCGTTACGCGCGATCGCCGTCCGCGGCGCGCCAGTCGCACGCGACCGCCTGTCGGGGTGGGTGCCAGTTCGGCGTCTCCATTTTATCGCGCCTTTATACATAACCGCATATTGATATATTATATTTGTAATTAATTTTTTGGGTGTTGTAATTTATAACCTGAATGAACCAGCTCGTGATGTGTGGATCCAACGGTCGGAGAGAACGTTTATGGTGTAAAATTGTCTGAACTAGTGGAAAATCGCTTTTCGGGAAAGTGTTTTTCTTGTTTGTGCGAGGCGTCGAAGGGACCGGCATCGGGCGGGCGCGCGGCCCATAGTGGCGGGTCGGTGGATGGTGCGGCGCGGGCGGGCGCCGGGGCGCGGCCGGCGGCGCCGCTAGCAAAATGTCGATACCCCTGGGCCGGGAGACTGTGCTCCCTACGCAGGTGAGTCTTGGTGTGCTCCGGGCTGCAGGCTCCGATATCACAAATGCACTGCTGAGTGCTGTGGTGCGTGTGCGTGTGTGTGTAGTGTGCACGAACAACTGTGTATGTTGCACACTGCAGTCAGCACCTCGCGTGTGCCTTTTGATCTTCTCGTGACTGTGCGTTGCGGGAAAATGAAACGTATCCTGAAATGCGAGCAATTAAGCTCCTTTTAGAACTCTACGCATCATGCACGACACATTTTTCCTTGCTTCCTGAAAACACGACATATCTTTTATTGTGTAAAATGGAATATTGTTTATCTAATCGTGTACAATGTAGATAATGATGTTCATAGATTGTAATTTTATATGTCCTCTAAAATTTATCAAATTGTAATTAAAACTTATCAATATTTGGTAAACTAAAAACATTTTTTGTTAATATTGGTCGATTATTTAATTGTAAAATGTCGATATTATCAGTAGGTACTCTTATTCTAGAGAGGTTCATTACGACTGAGTCCTAATAGACATCCTCTAGACTCCCCTCTAGAATCTATATACATAATATTAACGTGTACATTTTTTACATTATTTATCATAATTAATTGATTGAAATAAATAATAATTAAACGTTACTGCAGTTTCCTTACCCGTAGAGCTAACAAATGTATCTAACAGGTATTATGGAAAGTTTATTTTCTTGGTTTTCCACACATATTTGAGATAAATCTTGTATCCTGTTATACATTGATCTTCAAATTAAGAGAATGAGAAAATGAAAACTTAAAGAGAGAATAAAAGTAATTGTGTAAAATGTATATACTTGCGCATGTGTGTTTCAAAATAAAACATATGCACCATAATTTATACTTGCATACATAATCTGTGAATTCTTCATATGTTTATGATACACTGTCTGTATACTTTATTAGACGTTTATTACACTTAACACTCATTTTTGGTGAGTGGGTGTTAAGTAATTACGCACATTATTTTTTATTAAACAGATGATTTTACGGCATGTGTTTAAATATGTATTAGAATTATGATTAGTAATATTTTTAATACACTGTTAAGAAATATATATAATAATTGTTTTGCCGTCTTTTATTGTATGTAGATAGGGTTTATCAAATGTTACCTATACGAAAAGAAAAGAAACGAATATAATATATTGACTGATTTAACTGCTTTAATTGAAAAGTGCTACGTGTATAACACGAGTGCAGCGTTAATAATACTCAAAGCGATTATTCACGATTCATGTGATAAGTTATTATTCACAATCATACACTGAACAGCCTTTATCGCTGTGCTATTTCACGGAATCAAAAGCACCTACATTGCCACATATCTACTTTGTTTTTCAACCATGCGTAAAGTTAATGACGTTTATTTATAAATAGATTATTTTTATAATAACTGATTCCAAAATAAATAATTGTTTATATGCTTGGAAAACAAATATTACCAAATATAAAAAACCAGATAGTAAATTAATGTATAGAGGATTTAATTTAAGTTTAGACTTATTAAATAATAATCTGAATATATATATACTTTACATCATATCCATATGATTTAAACCTGTACCCACTTGCTTATAATTTCGGACGTCAATAGCAGAGATGAACCAAGAGGGTGCCACAGTGAAAGGATTAAGTGTAACGGGCTAAATTAAAAGAGGGCTTTTCAGATTATAACCTACCGCGCTAGGTGTACATTACATTTGCGCTCAAGTGACATAGGGGCTGAAATCTTTGACGACTAACTTTACTAATCCTATTAAGGGCTTAAAAAATCGAATAGATTCTTGCATACAGAAGCGATTTGTATCTTTAAAGGTATTTGTTATATTGTAGCAATTAATTGCTAAGATTAGAAGCCTTATTGTGTAAAAGATTACATAGTAATTTAGGTTTTTTCATACTTAGCTTTCGTACATGTTATTAGGACATTGAACTAAAACTGTTATTACGGTTCAAATTAGACTACCATACTTGTGTTTTTGTAGGAATAATACTGATTTTTACATTCATATACACTTTATTGCACACATACACAAAAAAAAATACAAATAAAAAGAAAATAACATACATAAAAAGTACAATTGGCGGTCTTATCGCTCAAAGGCAATGTCTTACAGACAACCACGGGATGGATTTTAGAAAAGGATTAACAGCGGGCAGTTTAACGTGTAAGGGGTAGAAGCTAACAATGAATAGTAAATCAAATACAAATAAAATCAAATACATTGCCTAGAATCTGAAACTAAATGATTAATTATAATTATTTTATTTTTTATATTTTGGCTGCTAACATCTATGATGTCATTAAATGCCCTTGGTGTTATGCGTAGCTAAATTAGCACATATTCCTTGCGATGTATTTGATAAAATGATAACATTCTTAAGATATGTCTTACTCTTATCTGAAATTGGTTGTACAGGTCAAATGTGATCGATGTTAGTAATCTGCTTTGAGAATTACTTAAAACAGATTTTTTTCAAGGCAAATATGTTTATTACTCTTCGTAGGTCGAGTTCTGCAGTTGTATTTTTAGGTACATATCTGTGTATATGTCTAATTTAATTATGTGGATATTTATTTATTTACTAAGAAAAAGAAATGTAAAGTAAATTTATTTGCTACAAACCTTAAAATTAAAACGTACATCTCATCAGAAAGCAATAAGAGGAAGATAACTGTATACTAGAAGATGGATTCGTATGCCTATTAAACCAAATATGTTATGTGGTTAGATATTCTGATTTTACTAATAATTTTTTTACTAATAAAGGTTACAAATAAATGAAATTATAAATAACTGATAATATCTATTGGCCTCTACTCTCTAGGTATAGCTAAAGAGGTGAGTAAGAAACGGCACGTGTAACACAAAAGGTAGCGCTTGTGTAAGAGGAAATAGCTGCTTCACAACGCTGCAGTCGTAAACTTGACATTGCCAGGGAGAGATATAGGCCAACGTGAGAATTGCATTGATTGAGAATAAACAAACAGGCTGGGGATAAATTATTGGCTTTAGTCTTTTTTGTACATCACTGCAACTTTGCTGATCTTAAAAAGTTCGATCATGTTTTTACGTTTATGTTACTCATACCTGTATTCTTTTTCTTATGTTTTATTGATTTAATGTAAATTGATGCCGGAAAGCCATACCTATTCAAATTATGAAATATGTTGTTTAGGTACGGTACGCACGCAATTTCAACGAATATATAAATAAGTGGAGTGCTTATCGAGACAAAAATAAACTGATAACCTCAAAGCCGTGGATTCTGTAATACTCGCAGAAAACAATGCACAATAAAATGTCTTTTTTGTTTTTATTGTTGAAGTAATAATAGGGAAATATTCACCGGCAAGTCAGCGTAGTTCTGTATATGGAACGCGACGCAAAGTTCAAGGCTTTATTGATCCATCAGACGGGGTGCAAGGTTGTAGACGGCAATTTTGGAAGTTTATTTACATCCTAGTGGGTCGACTTGTATTTTTTATTTGGAAGGATGGCCGGAAGTTGGTCTTTAATGAATGTCACTCCCAAAGGACGTGTGTGGTCATTCATAGTTCCCAGTAATCCCTTTGGCCCCAAATGCAGCGGGTGGCAATCATATTTAACAAAGAGTGTGGCGAGGGGTTGTCCCATTAAATAATGTTCTTACAATCAAGTTGTTTTTTTATGTTTTGACGCTTTTCTTATTTGCATTTACCTTTACTAAAAGGACAGAAGTCAGATACAGACTGCACAACACCAAGCAGGCGTCGAGTTGTCATCGCATGATGTCACATCCATAGTATGCTTATGAACTTGCTGTACCAAACCGTCAACTTATCTAAATGAGTTGTTTAAACATTGAGTACTTATTAGTGTAAATAAGGTCAGAACTAATGCTGAGTCGGTTCAGTGTCCGTGCATTTCTTGCGCTATTTAACGCCGCTCACATAGTTCTAATGTGACTCATATCTCTTCTTGGAAACGCCGTAGTTTATCGCTCCATCACCCGGTATGTACTTTTAGTAGGTTTTGCCCACGATTTCACGCTGATGACAAGGCAGTGGCCAAATTAGAAGACGTTCACTGTACAGTTATGAACACATAAGGAAACCAGTCTGGATACCGTGTAAAATACAATAATGCTGGGTTGATTTTTTGTACAAATTGTAGGATGCCAAAACTGAGATGCATTTATGACTTGCGAAAGGCATGTGTTATGTTATTACGGTGAAAGCAATCATTGAGAAAAATCAATATTGGAAATATTGAATAAGCGGTTCATATTTTTTGGAAACCTGAAGTAAACAAGTTTAAACTTCAAAGACTTATAATGTTTATTTACACGTATGGCTAAGTAGACAGTAAAGAATCCGACACGTTTCCTTTTATGGACGCTATAAGAATAGTATGTCATATCTAATCTCGAGACAAATATATCATAACATAGATTGAACAAAAACTAGTTCTTGCATCTCAAAATGTCATTTGTTGCGACAATCTCCGCGATATCAAAGGCGGCTGAATAAAAATATAATGCCACACTTAGTATTAAACTGTGATAATGATATTACTAAATTTATTCTACTTTCATAATGTATACTGGCTTAATTTATTTGACGCGAACGAGGTGGTAGCACGGCCTAACAGAAAATCGAGGTGAAGCTGTAATATTTCTGTCGGATTCGTTTCAGAGATATTGCACGAGGCCCAATAATCTTGTCCTTTTTGCACCATTTCCCCATACAGTTATTATGTATATTTAAGAATTTATGAATTATATTTATATCATGAAGAGAAATAAAATATTTTGTACAAAAATCGCACAAATGATTGCGGACAAAGCAATCGATTCGCACTCATTCATCCGTGGCATTTTTTACTTTAAAATTAAAAAGTCATACAGTTTACAATGCTGTTGTGGTTGCGGTTTTACATTGCGTTGCTGAGGTCATATTTATTTCTCAATCGTAGACAGAAATTATTTATACTTTTCGTTAGCAATTGGCGTTGCATGTTGTAGCATCATGCAAATAAATTGGAATATTTCAAATCAGAAAACATACATGGTTCTTCTTCCAACTCCCCTTAGCCCACATTTTGTGGTTTATCCAAATTTTATATAAGATGGAGAATTATTTCTTAATATTAATTAACGAAAGCATTACTCAGAGCTCATTATTGTTCATTATTTCAATTAAGTATAAATATTCAATAACTAAAGGCTTGTAGTGCAGTTGGTCATACTTATTTACGTAATCTTACTGAGCTCGCATTGGTATGACGTGTGTCCGAAAACACGATGGAGCATGACCACATACAGTGGCCGAAATTTTGACTCAGCCCGAGCAAGGTTAGGGCGTCGAAATATCCTTTAAAAAACTTAATTTACACAAAGTTGACGATGAAATAACATCAGGCTGACATGCTTAACTAAAACCTAAAAGTAAGACTGAAAGCTCTGCACCCAATCATTAAAACATTAATTTAACTTGAAACTTTTTTATGCAAAAAATTTAAATACAGGCTGTTCATATTTTAACTGGAAAATATTGTAAAGCTCTACACGGATAGCGATTTTATTCGAGCAACTTTATCAAGCTGACGCCTCGCAGCCCTGATATATTTTAATGTACTGGATAAATCCAGTTTTCCAATTCAGTGAGCATTCCGGTAACTAGGTTACCCTGAAGCTATCCTCTTATCATCGGCACATTGTGTCGATCTAGGCTTGGCTCCAATGTAGAGCTACCGAAGAAGCTCGTGTGCTACGAACACTAACACCACGTGCATCCATTATCCATTAGATACTCTTAGCCAATGTATTTCCTTTTCCTTTTCCTAAATGTACTGTTGTATTTGGTAACGTTTGTTTCATAACTGAAGACTTAGAATATTTTCCAGTTGAAATATGATTAGCATGAATTTAAAATTTTGCATAAACAATTTTCAAGTTAAATATATGTTTTAATGATTGGGTGCAGATCTCTCAGTCTTACTTACTAGAATAACGCTACACTATTGTCTTCATTATATTTCGTGTATCCTTCGTTCGAGGTGCTTAAATAAATTGAATAATAATTGCTTTGATTGTATTTTTATACTATAAAGTGCCGAATAACCGACATAACTCAGTAAAAACAAGTATTTGAATTTACTATCATAATTTCTAAATTATAATTTATTTTCATATCATCTGTGTTCATTATGTATTTGTATAAGATCGGATTGACTAATTAGTGGCGGGAATTGTGTATAAGTATTATTAGACGCAGTTTACTTACAGCAGAGTGACTACGATGCACTTAGCACTAAGTGCGGTACGATCAAGCTAGAGTATCCACGATCAATCTATCGGCGATAGATAACCATCGCTCTCCAATGACCACAATTATGCTCGACCTATTAGAAACGAGATATACATAAGCTGAATCCTAAGTTAGGATTCCTAACCCTCGTATACTCATATGGGTCACTCTAACGAAGTTTTCACCTTCGTGTAGGAGGGTCACTAAGCATACAGATCTGAAAATTTTTGCAATTAGTACCAGCTGTAGAATCGCACCAATGTTACCCCCCGAACGAAATTTAACAGTAAAGCTACCCGGATGACCCAATCTATTGGTACTGTGGCTTTAATGATCTAGCTCGACTCTACCACTTTGAACGTCTTAGTTTCGTACTAAATACCTATTTTATTAACCAGAGCTTAAGACGATGTCTCATATAAGACTATAAACAAAACTACCGATATCTGGATCAGTGCTAGGATAATTGTCCTGGTTCCATTCATTTTACTGTATGTTTGTTTTTGTCTAGGCATGTACAAAATATTTTACTTGTAAATATGTAAATGTTTGTAATTAACAGCGACATATGGCTGATATTTTGTTCTGGTTTTTTATCACTTATAGACCCTAGGTAAGGTGGACCTTTAAGGACTTAAAAATAGCTTCGAACTTTAAAAATACTTTTTGTTGTTCTGATAATTAGTAATTTCCACAGGGATACGGTTCTGTTATGCATTGTATTGGCACGCACGTATCCACTTGCTAATCTCGACATATTTGTAGATACCAGCGCGTTGTATCGATATAGTATCAGTGCTGATAATAATGCGATACCCGGGTAAGTGTTCGATATTGTTTCAGTTATCGAACATTTAACATTCAGCTATCCTTCTATTGTCACTTACACAGTAGAGCAGAAAATAACACACAATACAAATTGTTTAAATTGTATACTTTAAAGTTGTTTGAGAAAATAAAAACATGCACTTTACTTTATTTGTAAACAATACTCTCATAGGGAGTTATTTGTAAGTACCTAACAACCGACTAAGAACATGTTTCAAATCTCTACCCTTTTTATTTGCTTTGATTCGTGCTATAATTATAAAACTTCGATCCCAAAGAAGTTTTAAAATGCCAAGGTTTTCCTGTAGAGCCAGTTTAAAAATGTGTCAAAAAAGAAGACTTCAAATTACGCTTACTATACGAGCATCGCGTGCGTGATTTCGGAGAACTGTATTCCTTAAATAACCATAACCTGTAGTATCAGAGTTCTTGTTTGCCGAGCCGTCCTCGGCGGCGTCCTTTGGATCGCTGTCGAAAATGCTCTCGACACCCTTATTAGGCTACATAATAATCGATCGTTCTGCAAGTCCCGAACCGTCGATTGTTCGGCCCAGTTTGGAAATCGGTGGCATTTTTGCAATAACAACAATTATTTTTTGTTTAGCTGACAATGCCCTTGGATTTCTAGACTGGGATTGCGTTTTTGCACACGTTCCAGTCCGTCGATCTGTTTATTGTTTGTTTAAGAATTTTCTTGCCTGACCACAGGCACAAACATCCTAGGAATCTGTAAAAGTAGGTCACTTAGCTTCAAAATAACAAAAAAATCAGATTGCTCTGATTTTGTCTGTGTTACGCAACGTGTTTAACGTTATAAACAGACCCATAATCTTTATGTGAAATTAAGCGTATGCGTATTAAGCGTTGCGCGTAAACAATTTAGGGCTTGCGCCTAAAATACCTGCGAGCTGGCTGTCGCAAGTGGTCGAGCTCGTCGGCCGCCAGCTCCTTATATGGCGGCGTGGCGCCCGGCGAGGTCGCGCAGCCCTCTCCTCGCCACGACATCGTGGATGCCATCACACCTCCTTATCGCCAATCTTAGCAGGTTCATAGCTAATTTTAGAACTAGAGTTTTCTTTTTTACTTGGTTAGAGAAACATTTGTATGTAAAAACAAGTTGGTGGAGAAGTAATGAGAGGGTAATTAATTGCCGAAATCAAAAATTTCGTCTAAGAAAGAGATCGAAACGCTCACATTTGGTTTATTATGATTGGGTTATTTTCGGCATCTATATTTAGATTGATATTAGGATTGCTTTGTATTTAAATAACTGTCCCTTTGTATTCTAAATATTATTTATGTATTAAAGATTGTAAGTTATCCTTATCCAATGATTTGTGATGTAACTAGACATTTATTTCCGCGTATCTATTATTTTTTGTCAGTCATCGCTAAGGCAACTGCAGTGAGATGTTATCGGGCATCAGCACGGATTTTTATCGAGTATCAATTACTCTCCGCAGACGATATGAGGAGCGAAACTCTGAGATAAAGCACGTCACGAAACTCCGCACAGACGATTGTTACTACCATCTAATCACATAAACCTAATGTTCTATATAAATTGTGATACAAAAGACAAATAAGTTTAATATTCACATATTATTTGATAGCACGAATCATTGTGTACAGAGGTATTATAAAAAATCTCGTAAACTACTTTTTAAATATAATGATTTTGGTCCAATGTTGTGTTAAATAGGACGTTACAGTTATCCCAAATCCTATTTCAATATTTTCTTCATCTTTTTAGCGAAAATATGGAATAGTAGGTGCTATGCTGGAATAAATCGGTCACTTTTTTTATCATTAGCGTTTTTGCCCAGAGTCCACTACAACTTATACCAAGTTATAACAGTGTTATGAACTTATTTGACACAAAAAATGTGAATTACTATGGAAGGGTACTCTTTAGTGATAGCATGATTTAGTGCACAGCCTTCTATATTAATTCTGACAAATAATATTTTGTTTTGACTTACATAATATGTGCTTTTAAAGCTAATTTGGAAAGAGCGAATTAAATCCCTAGTACATCCACCATGGCTGAGAGGATTTCGGAATATAGTTACGGTAAATAAAATATTAAAATCAATTTTATTTTTATGGAAGAGTCGGTAGGGGTCGACCTCATCGAACCTTCACCATCCAAATCGGTGATACCCTCAAGAAGAGTCAGGTCAAAAGTACCCTGAACCGACGAGAATGCATGAAGAGAATGATGAAAGTGTATGAAGCGAAAGTTGTATGTCAGGATCGAGCAAAGTAGCGATCCATAGTGTCTGCCTACCCCTATGGGATACAGGCGTGATGATTATGTATGTATGTATGTTATTTTAACGGATCAGTTACTCATTTTCTAGCGTGTTGAAGATTATTAGTTCGCGTCGTATTCTTTTCGGTGTAAAGAGTTAGGTAACTTGTTATCATGATCGACGAAGGCTACAAATGATTTTTACTTTTTCTGACTGTGTAATAATTTTTCGTAAAATTATTTATACCAACCTCGAATACGGGCAAAATGCGTTGATTATAACGCATTTTGCGTCCTAATTGTGATGTGGCCGTGCTGTTATAATGAACTACGTAAATTACTTATTTTTTACCAAATAAAAGAACCGTTAGGCTAATGTGCAGAAATTGAAGAAAGTGTTACTTGTAATTTGTGCCATCAATTCAAAAATACTCGTGGTAAAGAAAAAGCTGTTATATTCATATTACACTTTTATGTCATTAATGCTTAATATTTTGTTTGAAAATTCCATTATTATATTAAAATTTAATTAACATCCCGTATACGTCCCACTACTGACAGTAGGGTCTTCTCTACGATTAAGATAGGTTAAAGCCTTAATATTTATTAGGGTCACTACAAGTTTAAGCAAAGTAAAAGCTCATAATATCAATAAATTACTTTTAGTTACTCACTTATACAAACCACTTATATAAGCATAAGATGATAAAGCATCTCTTAGCCGGGTCGTGAATGTAACCTAGATGCGGCTCAACAGATAATATCTTCGAGACGCTCTTGACTTTGTTAATAAATGTTCGAGCGGTTTTATACAACGGGTCAATTGATCAGGCGGAGCTCTCGCCATTTTCTTCCTCTAAGGCAGTCCTGTAGACGGAACTCGCCGGCAATACGGCAATAACTCAATAAATCTATAATCATTAATCTGTGGAACTAACGACATTAATTATGCTGTAACTGACGAATAACATTGATGTATGCAATCAAATACGCTAAACGAACACAGCCGTATCTAGACCGCCTACTCGATGTAGGTAACTCGGCCATGCCGTGGAGTTTTATCTTCTTTAGGTATATTCCATTAAGTGGCTATTCAATATATATGTGGAATAGATAAATTGCAAAAGACAGTTTTACAGCCGTAAAGCATTTGCACGGAGGTTAATAGTATTCACGATATTTCATTAGAAATGTGTCAAGAGCAATGCCGTTTTAATGATAGAGATATGAATAAATTGCAGATTCATGACTTAATATTTTTTGGCAAATCATTCATTACTCATCAGTTTTATGCCAAGAATAAAGGATTAATACTTTAAGACTACAACCAAATATTTTATTCATAACTTTATGCATTCAATATTTTTATTAAGGTAGCGCTGCGTCTTCGTAACGGTAGAGAAATACCAAAAATGCGATATATTTCGGTTTTGCGATAAACACGCAGTTTTTTCGTTGCCGGTAGGTACATGAATGTTTTTTGCTGAAAAGGTAAAGAAATGTTTGTCGGCAGAGTTTTGTAGCGGCGACAAGTTGTCGCAATTAGTGTGTCTATACAAGAAGATAAATCGATGCGACCGGCCGCCGACAGCTGGATGACATCGCCAACACGCTGAAGACTTTTTAACTTGTTTCTTTATGTTATCGTTTATCATTCGAGAGAAAATCTCGTTTCTCATGACGATCGTGTGTGACGTTATTGTTTTATTTGTTTCGACAGCGGATTTGGATACTGCCTTGTGCAGGCGCATACAAATTGAAAATTATATTCCATTGACAGGAGCAACTTTTCACCAAATATTTTTATGTCTACGCGTCATTTGATTTTATGTCAGGATAAGCATATGCTAAAAATGCTTTTTCCTCATATTTGTATTCATCTGTGTTTGAATCTACGTACCATAAATTCAGCGACAAATATGTATATATACCGATATATAATTGATGATGTGACATATTCAGTTATGGAGTTGTAGTAATTGGAGGTCACAATTAATTTCCCAGTGCATTGACACATTGCAATACCGCGTTGTTTAGTCTGCGAGTCAACGACCTCGCGTATGTTATAAAAAGTAACTTGAACCTGCCCGCCGCATTACTGCAAATTGACGCCATATCTGCCGATAGCGACCTGGGCTTCCATTGCCAAGTAAGTAGCCAGATAAATAAACGTATCGACTCTTTGATACTGCTTAAGTGTATCTGCATTCACGTATTGATAAGATACAGCGAACGTGGTGTAATTACACAAGTGTGAACCTTTATAATCGATTGATGTCGACTTCGCGAACGAGCAAAACAACTTAAGATACGCAACAAAAATAATCAAATTTAATTTAATTGAAATTGTAACATGCATAAAATATAATTTTAGTATACTAATACGCACTGTTATGAGTGCGCTAATTAGACTGCTCTTTAATGGCGCCTTAGTGATTAAAATAATCATGACAAATTTTATTGGTGTTATAAAGTACGTGGAGTAACATAATTACCCTATGTAATGCATTAGCAAAGTTTTATGGTGGGATTTTATTTTTCATTAGCCAACAGGTTTAAAAGTGTGTATGTCAATTTTATAAATTCATATAGGGATATTTCATAAATATATGAAATAAGTCGACTAAACATACCAATAAATCACGCACACCCTTCAATCCACACGGAGCGCAACATTCGTATCACTCTTGACTTTCACTGATCAAATTTTTGCTAAAAGCCGGTCCACGTTTCGCGAAAGTGGTTGGTCTGGTGGCTTTATCGTCGGTTACGGCTGGATAGACAACGGTTATATTTCATGCTTTGATTGTGTATCCTGTTACATTTATTTCTAATCTACATCAGTTTTTGTTTTACCACAAGAATTGACGAGAAGCGATTCACCGGTCGGAAAGGATCATATGTATTGTTTTTTGTAGGATCTTATTTATATCAGGTAAGAATATTAATTACTTCTTTATTTCTAATTGTTATTATTTAGGCAGATACCGGGTATGGAAGGTTATAATTTCCTCTTTTCTAGTGCTCCTTCACATAGTGTAATAATGGTTTCTTTTATAGGTATATTGCGACAAGTTTGAGTTTTTACGACCGGTTGACTGCGTCACATTAATTCTTCTAGGAAATGGCCAAACCCAAACAATCACTGGTTTTTAAATGCTTTTTCTAGAAATCGAATATATGACTAATACGTACAAAAATATAATTTATTACATGTATGTAGAATAATGATTTTACAAATGCAAATGCATGAGCTAGTTCATACAAAAGTGTAAGCTCTGAAAGGAGTTATTTCCTCTAGCTATGAATGTGGAATGTTTTGAAAATGGTGCACAAACATGACATTTGGGTGCAGGACGGAAATTTAGGGTGTAGCGAGTTAGGGGTATGCAAACAACTGCTAACTAACCGGGCCGAGGGCGACGTGAGCCGGATCTCCGGTACCAAAATTTATCATCGATGCCGGACCTCACTTCCCCGTAACTATGTTACACACAATTGAATTTTCCTACTGTTGTTCAATTTAACAATCAAATTATCCTACAAATTTAATTAAAACCACTTCCCTCTGTGTACTGAAAAAAATTCTCTTCCGGAGTACTTATAGGTACCATTTAGTAAAAATGTTGGTAAACTTACGCTTTTACTTTACGTTATCTGACATCTGGTTTACGATCATACAAACAAAAGAACGGCTCTTGTTTTAAAATTGAATTACTTACCAGACCGCCTTGTTCTTATTAATTTTTTCCACGTATCGGTAAATTGATACAGAGCACGATATTTCAAAATATATTACAACAGTAGGTACTGACAGTCGTACAGACTTTAAATTATATGTGTTTACCGAATACGTAACAAGCAGAAGCCTTGACGACGATTTAGCCAAAGCCTTTTCATATTTGTAAGAGACAATTCAGTATGATAAGAAAAAAAAACAGAACATTTAAATATGTTATTTGTATAATACAATATTTAAATACTAAGAATGACAAACAACCCCGTGGACGGAGAGATGTGAGTGGATTACATTGACTCGTGTCCCAGTTTCTACTCCAGAAGCTTATTAAAATTATGAATGCATCATATTTACCTTTCAACGGTGAACGAAAGCATCGTGAGAACTTGCATAATTCATTGCTTTATTTGCAACGCAGTGCACACCTCTCACAGCAGCTGGAGATGATCCTTGCTTTGCATGGACCAGTATAATTAGATACCGTTGACTGAATGCTGATACTTGAATACTGATATGATCAGGATTTGATAATGCAACTCAGAAAACTCTCCATTCTATCTTAGAGAACTAAACAATAGTAGGAATGACCCGAAGTAAAACACGTTTGAAGCGATAAATAAGATTGATAGTAGAGTTAATGAGTCTGGTGAGGTGTGGTATTATTGAATGTTTCTATATGTAATTAATGGGTTTCAAAGAAAGCTCCGCTGTCAAAGGCCGACAAAATAGCGGAATATGGAAATTAGCAAATAAATCCTTATAATCACGAATGGATATGTTTGCAACAGATTTCGCTGCGATTATAATTTCTTAATTGGTCCGCAGTGTTTATCTACTGACTTACAAATGAATGTTAATACTTTTTTTATAGTTCCAACAAGTGCCCCACAATAAAAGCTAATTTGGACATAATGAATAGTTCGTGTGTAAATAAAATCTGTTGGTCGGCTGTGGTTTGTGTCGTGACGATACTACGTGATAGTCAACTACTGAGGGGCTACTAACTTTTTTAATAGCTTCTCGTAACTTGACACTGATGTTTTGACGTTAGGTACAGTTACATTTATGTGGAAAAAATAACTTGCTAGTACATTGACATTGGATTACACAGTTTTTTTTGTAAACATTAAATACTTAACCTAAAATACCTTTCAATAGAAAGGATTTAAATTAAGTTGCTAGGTCATAGGTTAAAGGGTCATTACCCTCTTGAATGGTAGACAACATTATACTTTTAACTGGATTTTAGTAACCTTTTTGCATTTGAGACTAAGTGGGAGGCCCTTGTATATTTTTTTGTAGAAAAACATAAACATTGTTCACTCTAATTTCATGCAGCCACAAATTATTAAGATAGGATCAAAATAAAATGCGTGTATAACAACGCGCCAGATATGCAAATAGAGCACAGATACATTGTCGGTGTCGATACATATAACGTTTAATTCGATGGTCCCTATAACTGATGAATTATTCAACGCCCGTCCGACCGCCAGAATAAATTTTAACCTCTTGCAAAGTCATCTCTTGAAAATTATAGAAGTTTATGCGAGTGCACAATAAAATTCTTAAAATAAAGCAATAATTTCCATGCTGATCGCGCTTACGTGACACCGGATAATGTTTAACCATATTCAGGTTAATTAACAATTTGGCCAGTGTTTATAAACTTCACGATTAAATTGGCGAGCACCTCGGTTCGTGTGATGCGTGTGGGTAAAATTATGTGACTGTTTCGTGATAAATTTATGCGCGATCTTGTTATGGGGTTAATAATTACTTAGTCATGATTAATTATATTCCGCAGCTGTTTTTTTGCGTTTATTGTTATTTTACTGTCCTGTTTAATTCAAAATATTTTATGGAAGACTGTACTGTATCTGTACATATATGTCCCACTGCAGGGCACGAGCCTCCTCTATAATCTGTAGTACGATTGAGAGGGGTTTGACCATATAGTCCACCACGCTGGCCTAGTGCGGTTTGGCGGACTTTACATACCATAGAAAAGAAAAGATTCCATTATAGAAGACAGGAATGATAAATAATTATAAACAACTGGTACTCTTGATTATATTAACACTTTCACGTGACGTGCCATTTTAAAGTAAACGACCTACATGAGCTCATTGATATAGCCGCATATTAAAAAAGTCTGGCATTTCATTCATACGCAAGTTCAATAAATTACGTCCATTTAAGGAGTATTCTGTAATGAGAATTTATTTGTATGACGTACAGACGGACGTATACATAGACGATATAATAGCCAGTAAATTACTGCATAAGGCGCCAGGACAGGAACTTATCTTGTAATGTGGCTAAGTGGGCCATACATGTCCAGTATCTATGACACAAATGTGCATGTAATTATAAATCTATTTATAAATTGGTGTGTTCACATGAACAAAGTACATTGTTGTCGGACAATTAAACCGGCTAAAGTAGAAACGTGAGCTTTATAATTTCGGCGGGCATTAATCCTGAGTTGTGAATAGATAATACTAACAAGTTATTGTGGGTTTACCCATTTTATTAATTTTATTTTTTTCTAAAGATTTATAATTATTTAATTTTACCACATTTAATTTAATAATTTTGTATTTTTAGTATGGTGTCAGGCGGATAAGTAATAATAAAAATGTTGCAGTACTGTATATGTTGTAGAGCCCTAGTCTGCCCCTTCCTTTACAATTGATATGAATACTTAGGTATTTATGGTTTGCAAGTAAACCTTAATTTGTAGCAGGGATTAAGTTATCATATTGTAAATACATACACATTCTTTACTACTCATAGATAAATTAAAGAACTAAAGATAAAAAGACAGACTCTACATGTCTTCATAAAGTGTGCGATACAGGATCCTACAGATCGCGTGGAAGGTAAAAGATTAATAATAATTGGCTTTAAACATTTAATAACACACAATGATGTCATGTTGAAATTCCTTTCAAATTAAATAATAAATTTAACTGCGGAGTTATGTTCGTAGTGGTTGTACAACAAATGTTGCAGACAGTGGATAGCAATTATATTTAAAATAGCAACCGGCGGCAGCCCGCCCATGTCGCTCGCCACTGAACATGCCCGAGGAACACCCGAGGAACGAGGAAAATAAAAAAACTTAAGCTAATCACTTGTCAGAAGACAAGAAAATAACTTCGGGCGGCAAATTGTTTGCTTGCCCTACTTCGCGGTTATGAAAAATTTTAACAAAGCAATTTTTCAACGTGCATCTTGTTCAATGGACAATTTGCAAAGCGAGTTGTGTTGCTTTGTTTTCGGCTGCACGAACCGGTTTATAAATTGAATACGTTCTTTTATGACTACGGATAGAGCAGTTAGCGGCTTAATAAATAATCTGATTCGCAAATACCCGTAGTGCTTCCATTAAATATTCTGTTCCATCCAATTTTACGTTGGGCCGGACACGATAGCAAACGACAGCTATTTTATGGTGGCTTTCCTAGTTTGCTAGCAACAGAGAAATTAAAACATATTGTTTTTTTCTAGATATTTCTCATATGTATGTAATTCTGGAGTACATATGTCTCTGATACACGTTTAATAAGAACATAGATATTGACATTGACATTGATTATTATGTAGTTGGGAGATTATGTTGGGATGTAAGAATATATCGCTGTTTCATGAAATGAACGGACTTCATAATTTTACTTTGAATTTATAACGTTAATGGTTTCTTATTTACGCGAATGTAACACATTGAAATAAAATATTTTTTACGTATGTTATCGCGATTTTAAATGTAAGAATTAAACGAAATCCGCGGTAAATCCGTAAAAAATAGTTTTATTTCAATGTCACAGTATCAATTTATTTTACAAAAGCTGCATACTTATAGGGCCGTATTTTTTCTAAATTCAAATGCAAACTACCTTACACTGCACTTTTTTATTCAAAACAATAAAACGACTTTATAAAGTTGTATTTTTAAAACTGGCTCCCATTTCGCATAAGTTGCTCTGTTAAGGACACTACCTGGAAATGTTTTA
This sequence comes from Deilephila elpenor, assembly GCA_949752805.1. NCBI lineage: Eukaryota > Metazoa > Arthropoda > Insecta > Lepidoptera > Sphingidae > Deilephila > Deilephila elpenor. The sequence continues at coordinate 5,326,767 of OX457107.1, read as the reverse complement.
ACGAATGGGAACTGCAACACCGCGGCTATTACGTCTTATGAGTTTTTACGAAAAGCGGTCGCGGTCTCGTTTTACGACTGAGTCCGGAATCGCTTGCATCCTCCCAGACATATTGCCATATGTAAATTTAATGACACGTTGTTTATATAAAGGCAACAACGCGTTGCTCCAAAATATATGAGGACGATGATTAATAATTGTAAAAGCTTGGCTTGAGACTGATATTTGCTTTTGATTACGTTCTCTCTATGGGAAGGATTTAAATAGAGGTCCTGGTTTAGATTTTCAGCTAATAATTTGCATAGGAGTATATTTGTAATTGGGTAACTTCAGATAGGCGACTCATCATAAGGTCAAATTACAAATATTTTTGCAACACTTCTTGAACATGAATCGCTTCCATGTGTTTTTAACGCTGAGAAATAAATACGCCCGCGCGGCGCTTTCGTTAATAAATTATAATTTCGTTATTAAAATTCATAACAGCATAACAATGTATAAAGAATACAATAACAAAACTGTCGGGAGCAGGTTATCTCTCTCATTATCTTACTCGTAGTAGTTGTATTACGGTACGGCTACAAAGTTGAGGTCTCGGGTTCGAGTCCCGGGTCGGGCAAAGTGTTATTGGATTTTTCTATTCATTATCAGCCCGGAGTCAGGAATTTGTGCCCGATATAGCGATAGGCTCGCCCCCTATCACATCATGGGACGGAACATACAAGGCGAAATGTGGGTGTCCTGGTGGCGCCTCTGCCTACCCCTTCGGGGATAAAGGCGTGAGTTTATGTATGTATGTATGTATTATCTTAAGGAATCAGTAGTGGGGTCAACGACCTCTAAAATCACGTTTCTCTACGAAACCTCAGAGCTATAAAGCATTGAAATACTCTCATCTGTCATCTAATCTAATAGCCACCCTGCGCCCTCCGGCCGCGGCCATAACGCTTATGCTCTATAACTTAAGGCTTACTGTCAGAAAGTAAAGGCTGTTTATAGAAGGTTTTTATTATACCGGCTCACTCAGCGCACCCTTTTGTGCGTGATACAATACCGAACTTGTATTCCCAGCGTAAACGAGTAATATTTATTTCGTTTTCAATTCCGTATGTAATGTACGAACGTTTTCTTTGTTGCAGGTTGGTAACTTATTGATAAAGATCCAAGGCGGTCAGTACGGAAAAATCTGTTATTTATATTGGTGAGTAACGTTTACACGCCTATATCTCTTGGTGTCAGACCATGTAATTTTTTTATTTGTGTAATATGTTTTTAAATTGTCCAAACATGCATGTTCATTATGCTAAAGGTTCTTTTCTCACTCGTATCAGTTACGGCTTTCAAAAGACGCTCGTGGAGTGTTTTTTTTTGTGGCGTGCTCGCTTTTACATTCAGTACGTAGTGCATGCACATAATATTGTACAATGTTACAGCACGGCGCGGCGCGCTGGCGCGAGCGGCGGCTTTGACTCGCACTAACAAAGCGCGTCGACGCGGACAATCAAATCACTCGCGACAATTTCATCAACGTGCATGTACTTTGTCCTCTGTGCATTGTTCGGCACTATTCGTGACCTTTCCATTATATTTTCTGTGATAACTATGACTAATTGAGTACTTAAGATCTTATAAGTTAATTATGAAAAATAGTCTTTGTGCTGACCGTGTACTGAATAATCATTGCATATTTGTAATACCTACTTTCCTGGCGTTTACTGTTGTCGGATTCATTCGGTATCTTTTCGGAACATTTCGCCACTGTACCCATTACAGTGTAATACCGATGTCACCGCATAAAATTTCGACTATATTTTATTTTTAATTTCAACAGATATCTTCTTCTGCCTTGTTTATCGATAACGAATGTCCAGTTACAGCCTTCTCTTCAAACATTAAGTATGCCTACCGGCGGATATCTTCGGCTTAACTCGTATGCATTTAATATGCATTATCTCAAGAACGCGGATTGCAATTTGCAGCTATTTAGAATTATATAATGATAATAAATCATGTTGATAATTTGCGCTCGTTTAAATATCTCGCGTGTGTCGTAACACATGCATCGCATCTGCATTTGTGTCTGTACGTTAGTTACTCGAGTGGAAATACTGGGTCAGTTTCATTCAGATATGTATAACGTTGTTGATTAGAAAAGTTCTACGGCTCCAATGCTTCAAGTAGTTTATTGGTGATCGAAGTGGGTCGGGTTACCGTGCACATATTTGTGGAGCCCTTATCTCGGTTATAAAAGCAGGTAGTTACATTCCCAGAAGTGTAAAGGCCACTTGTGGATAGTGGATGGGTCGCCGGTCATGTCACATGTTAGTTTTTATTACGTCCACATGAACGACATAGACTCATTAAGTTTTTGCACAAATGTTTACTCTCGACACGCTCAAGTTGTTTTATATTTTTTACTCCACGAGCGAGGTAAAGTTGCGGCAGAATTTTATGAATGTAAAGACCGTCCTGCCCCTTTTAACTTCCAATGAATTAGCACTTGTTTCGTTCAAAGGTTTTTGGGTGTTTTTTTGTTGACCTCCGATATTTCAAGATTAAACAAAAGTGTCGGTGACCGGTGTTCATTGATATATGACCGTTTATGGGTTTTTAAATTCCCGGTTCGGTGGTCTGGGGTCACGACGGACTCTAGTGTTTTTTGTTTATTATCTAATAACGGATAAAATTAAAACGATATACATATTTGTTACAAATCACATTTTTATTATTCGATGGCGTGTTTTCAATTTAATCATTAACGAAGTGCATGCTGTCGTACATACGCGAAATGAGCGGAGGATCAATAACCGAACGTTAGGTCAGATGACAAGGTGACCGGGCCGTGAGTCAGCTGAGCCGCCCGCCCAGCGCGCCTGCCCCGGGCGAGGCCTTTGTACCGCCCGTGTCACCCGGCCGTTACATTTACATTGACTGTTAATTAAACTCTAGCGGACTTTTATACTTTAGATGTACAAATGTGTATTGATTTGTTGTAAGTGCAATAAATAAAGACATTGCAGTACTTACTAATGACAAAGTTTTTATGTTTTGATTAATATGACGATGTAAGTTATAACATGATTTTTTTTGTAGAAAAGCGTGATATGGCGTGTTTGATTTCATTTCGGTAAATAAATAAATAATTATAAACGAAATTAAATTTCTATATATATGGCCCGATATGGCGATAGGCTCATTCCCTATCACATCGTGGGACGAAACATACAAGGCGAAATGTGGTCGTCTTGGTGGCGCCTCTGCCTACCCCTTCTGGGATAAAGGCGTGAGTTTATGTATGTATGTACTATGTATGTATGTAAATTTATATAAACGAAATACAAATTGCATACTCAGTTAAGTGAATGATAGACAAAAAGAGGCGTAGTCTTTATAAAATTATTTCGAATTTATGCAAAATGCTAGAGTTCAGAGAACCTGTTACAGAGGTCAACCACAAAAAAACCTGAGTCTAAACATAACTACCCGTTTTATTTTCAATATCTTAATTATAATGTTAATGAGTTAAGTAATTATGATAGTACAAATATATTTGAAAATTTAGCGTCGTAGAGTTATCGAGTAAGCATGTACGCATTAAAATAAAACTCTCTACAGTAGCAAAACCAAACAACACCTTGAGTTACAAAGCAATGCTTAGCATTCCACAGTGCTCGCCATCCTGAGACATGAGATGTCAAGTCTCATTATGTCCAGTAGTTACTCTGGCTAAAATGTCCTTCGCATCGGAACACAACAGTGCATTTACACTGCCGTTTGGCGGGGGATATATACATTCCGGTCGCACCTATACAGGCGGCCTCTGGCATATGAGAAACCCACCACCAGTAGAAATAAACTTTTGCAGGCTCGTGGAAATGAAGATTTTTTGGTAAACATTGAATTATTTTCAATTCATTTAAGTTAATACGAAATGTACCGCAGCTTAAATGGTAAAACTTGTTTCTGTGTGTATTTTATTATTATTTGGCATTGACACAAAAATAAAACCTTGTTAAAACACTGCAACAATACTCCTATTTAAAAACAATTATGTGAGTATCCTTCCAAGAGAACTGTGTAAAGGAGGTCATCTCGCAACTATGTTAATAAAATACAAAATATACCTATACACGTGGCTACATATCTTCAAAGGCATTTTCTTTGTCTGAGAAATAGTTACGTGCGTTATACCTTATATTATCCGCTGGAAGTTCTTACATAAGGCGACGCTGATTCGTCACGCGGCGCGAATTCGTTCCGTGCACGTCGAGCGAAACAAACGACTAATCATTATTAATCAAGCGAAGATTGATAACTAGGAAAGTTTGCACACTCCGTGGAGAAATTAACGGTAACTGGATCCAGTAGGTCAAGTGAGTTGTTCAACAGGTACGCTACATCTACGCGGGGAGGTGGGCAGTAGGCACCGTCCGTCATGCATGTCCGACAGGATTAAAGTTCAGCTTTCTAGCTCCATGCTCATAGAGATAACATGTGTGTCCGCATCTCCTGTTAGCATGTTACACGCCGCATACTAAACAAACTCAAATGTTTTGCCGGTTGCGTGCCATGACGAAGACTATGCTTACTTAGCATAAATATGACATTAAAATAAACATTTACATTGTGCTGTGCTTTACTTTGTCATTGCTACTTTAGTTTATTTATAGAGTTGGTATGCTGCATAATTTTGTGATGATTATCACATCTTGGGCTGTAATCGCCGCCAAGTGATTTCTCCCCATATTTCTATGTTTTTAATACATATTTGATGGTAGATACTATAAAAATATTTAAAATATTTTTTTATTCGGGTTGGACTTCGATGCATATCAAAAAGACCAATTTTATTCTTAATTCAAAATAAAATTAATTTTCATAATGCTATATTTTTTATGTTTTCATTATTCACAAATAGGATGACCAATATATCGCAGAAGGTTGTTGATTTATTGGAAATAGCGGTAAAGATGTCGGTAGAGGTCACTAGTGCGTACCGAAGTCACAAAAGTAATCTCGTTGGCATTTCCTCTTTCCTTTTCGGAGAACTATCTTTTAATTTAATCTAGTACAGGTATTTTAAAGTCCTACTACTACGCCGAATCATTAACCGCCATTTTCATAGAAAGTTTTAAAACCTAGTTATTTTAGTTATTGAATGTTTTGTCTTCTTCGCTCAAAGTGAATTCAAAAGTCGTTCGAAAGGAAAAAAAACATTCGATTACTAAAATAGGTTTTAAAACTGTACATGAGGCCGTAAATGTTTACCCTAGAGCTTAGTCTAATTCACTTAGTAATGTAAAATATTATCCAACGTATACATATAGACATTGGTTCTAATAGAGCAATGCAAAATATAAAGACACATACAAAAATTGACCGCCTACGGCATAGTTATGCCAAGAGTACATGAAAATCTTCGTAAAGATTGATATATCAGGATTATGCAAAGTGAAGTTCCATAGTCTCTACCTTCCCCTATACAGTCATGACGTCGATTCGAGTTGACGAGTCGTATGTAATATTGTTCAATTCCGAGTAATAACAAAATGTATTCCGTTTATCCAAACGCAAATATTTACTTTACTTATGCGCGTCAACGTCCTAATGCTCCAAATTGAATGCTATCAGCAACAAAGAATTCTAAAGTAAAGCAAGTTCGCAACACCGGAACAAATGCCTCGGGGTCGATGCGTTATGTTGCAATAGCTTTAACACATGCTATTCAAAACAATAAAACCATAACGCAGTGACGTCTTCACATATGTTTGTTGCGGATGCCGCATATGGGAAACATTGCACTCAACTCGTCTATTATACAATAAAAAAAAACTTAGTGTGCCATTACTCAAGTTTAAATGACGGACCTAGTGATAAATGATTGTGTACCGTGAGACTAGATCGAGTGCTGTTCAAATGCAACTTGTGCTTTAATCAAAGTTGCTGCGTAATTAGTGCCATTTTTGTTATTTAATTTAAATGCTGACGTGGTCTGACTTCTCAATTTTCAGTGAGTCACTGCAATATTGCAATTGATTTCAATACTCTAGTATGTTCACATATCACGATTTCCTTTGTACAGTATCGTAATTCTGTTTACCATTAAACAATGTTTACTTCAATCAGTGTGGATTTTCACTTAAATCCAAAACCAGATGCATGTGAGTCAACAGTAATACAGGGTGGTAGGAAGTAGAGAAAGATGTTAACATTAATTGGACATACAGAGATTTGCGTCAGCATTTCATTCAGCAACAAAGTAAAGTAGATAGTGTACAATGGCACAGCTACTGGTAATTTTTACTGAATATCTTCATTATTTCCTTCTTCAATTTGTATGAAAATATTGACTTCTTGATATTTTAATGACAGTTAAATTCAAAGTATTATATATTAATCTTAGCCATTGTGTTGTAGTTTAACAGCGTCATGTTTCCACCACCTTGTGTTAAGAAGGTACTGTTGCTGGGTTTTCTCAACATATAAACATGTTACTGGTTGTTTGTTCAACAAATCAGCTTATGATACATGCCATTTACTTCGGCTGAAGTAAGTTTATTACTGTTTTGCCAGATGCTGTATTTACGTATATTTACGGCTTGCAAGAGGAAGACTTGTGTCAATTATGCGTAGTTGCTTCCTGCCTTTTAAGGCGCCTCAGATGGGCTCCCGCACCACAGAAAAATTGCACGTAGTTAAGATATATTACTCCCGTAACATGCGGTTTGCATGTAATATTTTACTTCCTGCTGGTACATGGTGAAGGTACAAATTAAAAAAGAAGTCTAACAACACTCCTAGTGGAGTGATACTCACGTGTGTTGATGAATATTAATACACCCACAGGTTACATCTCTACGGGTACTTTAGATAAAAAGACTATTGGAAGCAAATTGAAATGTCGTCATATTACGCTACGGATAGAGCAAAAATTTATAAACTTGGTATTTATTGTACGCTATAACGTACATTTATACATTTCATTTGTCTTGTAAGTCTCTCACATTTTTATACTTCGGTATACCTTTTTACAAACAATAAATGATACTTACCTACTCTATAATATTTTCAAACTCTACACATTTTGAAATTGGTAGAGTACCAAATAATTTCTTAGTGCAAAGTTTAGGGTCATGGGAGATTTCATAAAATTGATTTCAGACTGGATTCTAGACTTATACTTAATAACTAATATCGAACTAATGCTTAGTTCAGGAATCTGGGATAGGTATACTAGGTATCACAAATGATGTAACACTGCGAAAATTTATAATCTTAATGTAGTATGGCTCAATTTAAAACAGATGGCAAAGGACATGTGAAAATAAAATTATTAGGCCCGAAGATCTCGGTCCCCTGTCAATACGTTTGATTGGAAACGTAGCGCAATCCACGCCGTCAATGTTTTATTTGCTTTATTTATACGGAGCGCGGACGACCCTAACATATATTATTCTTTATTGAAGCAGCGCCTTATCGGTGTTTTTATTCGTCCTTCTTTAGGACTTTGCCTTATATAAAACCTTTTTAGCGTTTGCTGTAATACTTTCCGCGAAATATGTTTTACCAATTACGGTCTTTCAGGGTCAAGAGGCAACTGAAATGATGTTATTGTTAATTTACCCCAAAATGTGTTAATGTACTTTGTTAAATGATATGTTGTATAATTGTTATTTTAAATCTTGGTCTTGAAATAGACTGTTCAAACTGCATCGTTTTACACATATTTTAATTGAATATTACGTAATTCCTAACACGTATATAGGTTCGCAATACAAAAGAGTTGCGAATAGATCTCCAATTGATTAAAAATGCATGACGTATAAGTTTCCTATTGTGTTCACGGCTCATTATGATCACGACTACTCACTAGGCGTCGGAACGCCTTTGTATGGCCGCGTTTATTATTCTTTATTTGTTTTAATTATAATAGCAGAATAATAAAAGGATCGTGATCCGTCGCCGGCGTCATATCATTAAGAACAGTGAGCAATTATGACGTACGTCATTGTTCTTCACCCGTTGTTTGAGATGGTTAGGGCATACAATATTTCAATAATATTCAATACTCAATAGCAATTCATTTCAAAGTGTCGCGTATGATTGCGTCAAGGTCAAGGAAAATAACGTTAGAGGACCGACCTATTTCAATCATTTCATAAATATGTGGACTTTGTCATATGAAATTGATATATTTACGTTACACAATTCGTATTCAATTGAGGGTCAATTTTCAATAGTAAGAAAAATAAAACCTGGCTGAATATTGAAGAGTCAGAATTGGAATATTTTCTTGACACCTTTGTCTTTTTCATTGGTTTATATTTAGTTAGATATCGAATATCTTATATTTGATGATTTAAAAATCGTCCCTTATAATGACTTCTATCAACCGAGTTGAGGTAACATAAGATATTAAAAAGATTTTGGTTCATCCACCCCTTAGTCATATTCTATGGATCTAAAAGCAAACATAATATTACACATGGCTTTGAGCTGCGGTTGTAACCAGAAGTTAATTACGTCTTGTGTTGTCCAGTGGAACGCAAAGTAACCTACTTTGTACGATGTAATTTTTGCAGCCTAATAAGTTTTTCTTTGACGCTATGATGAGCCACGGGACTGGGGTGGCGAGGGTGCGTTATCTGTGGCGAGCAGTCGCGCGTGACCGCTCATCTCGTTACCGCCTATGCTCTGCCGCCTGTCGCCGCAGCCCATACTTCACATACCCTATCTGATAGTCGCTCTGTTTTAATACACTCAAAATTATATATTAAACTACATTATACCCCCTTCAGCACTGACGTGTATCAACTCTAATATACTAAAAAAAAACTGATTACCTTTTCTAAATAGGTCACTCACCCCCGGCACAAATTCTGTGAACTGCAAAGTTCATTTCTCTCGAGCTAATTTTGTAGTGCACATGCATCAGTGCTCTCCCCGCAATTGTAGTACCCTTCAGTGTATTGGTTATTGAAAACCCGGGTTTAAACTGCGTGCTGTGCCGACATTTAAATTTAAATAATGGAAAATAAGGTATTAGTATTTAATAGATGAGATTTCGAAGGCAAGGACAAGTTTTAGTGCTTTTAAGCATTAAGTTTTCACAGTGTAGAGTGCAAAGAAGCAACGGTGTCTTACTGAGCGCTCGTTGTTCGCAGATCGCAGCTCGGCGCGGTGGCGCGCTGTGCTGTACCGTCTGCAAACTGTACATAAATCTTGAAGCGTTTCTGTGACGCTCGTGGCTCGACGTTCCGCCACGCCGCACTAGGGTTGAATGTTTACTCAGACACTCGGAGAATGCTCAGTTGCATTTTAGAAAAGCTTTTTGTTCTGCTCGCGGCGAGGGCACTTTTACGCTTTTAATTACTGTTGTGGTTTTTGTAAAACTCGGTTTGCTAACATCCAAATGCGTCGGCTACCAACCTAACTGAATTTTATTTAAATGTTCATAAATAAGGCATTTCAGATTTTTTAAATGTTTCCTACATTTTAATTCAATTGTTACTTAGTCTTCTTTGTAAAATTAGGACTATGACACTTTATTATGAGTGTACTTTTAATAACAATGTTTGATTACAGACATGGGAACATGTATAAAGTGATCCATGTAATGGATTAGTGCCGCGTAATTGCTTTATAGCCGAAAATAAAATTGTCGGAAACCTGCTTTGCCCGCCAGATTATTTGCGAAATATTTACAGTTAATTGCTTCATTGTAAATCTATGACAGAGGTTATTGACTATTCAAACTTTGTAATTTAATTGCATAACGTGAAATTCAATATACTATGCCCAAAAGAAGTTACGGCTGTCTCATCTAAAATTATAAATGTTGGACTTTCTAAAATAAATACCTCACGTAAGCGAAAGGATGTAAAATCAATAGTTAGAGAACATAGTCTGAGAGTAAATCTGCTGAGCATTTACAAAGTATCCTTCCGCAGGAGCTGAGGTTTAAAAATAATCCCGCTTCTGAAGATTACGGCGCCTGCAGGTGTGTCTCCCGTATCTGAGAATGCTATTTTTGCTCAATCGTGCCATTTTAGTCTCTATTTTATAACACAGAGAGCAGAAATCTCATCTCTTATAGATAATACGAAATCTATTACATTGTAATCTGTATGTATTGTTTACAAAGTAGACTTTTCTTTATGATGCGTCTAGCTCAATTTTTTTATTTTCCCTTAATATTTTTTTCCAGTACATATAAAAAATGAATCAACCTATGACAATTAATACTAAAGCTTATAGGTCTCATGTCAATAGAAAAGGATATACCTAATTGTAATAAGATGAAAATATGATGGTAATGAGTGAAGTGAAGCGGTCGTGTGTCTCCATAGAATATTTAAAGGGATTTCAACATGCAATGCTATTGCAAACGTATGCGTGCTGCACGCTTATTGTGATAAAGTGATATTTATTATAGGTTTGGCGGCGCTCGCGTGTATATTTTGACATACAATGGCTTGTTTTACATGTCGGTATGGGAATCATAGTGCGGCGCGGCGCCAGTGCCTCGGCGTATCTTAGTATTCCGCGTATCGCGAGCTGTCAGCTATTTCTCTTGCGGTCAGCGCAGGGCCGACGCGACGACGACGCACGCACAAGGTCGCCGGGTGCGCTTCTATCTCGGACGACTGCTTTGTGCTTTACAGTCGAATTAGAATCCTTTGTCCACGCTTCTTGAGCTGCCATTCCAATAATAGACGCGGCTTTATCTTAAGTAATACGAATAAATCAACATGTCAACTGTTGGCGACTTTCGTTCTATTTTAGCCACACAGCATTCGCATGCATCAATGACGACTATGGCTCATGCGTCAGACGTTAGATCTATTTTGGTCATGTTATTGAACTAGCTACACCTTTGACGGAGTGAATTCCAGTCCGGACGGAGAGCGTGTTGCAACTGCAACCATTTTAATATTCATTCACGTATTTCCTCACCAACGTATCAGCTATCACTTTTGTTTAAATAAACATGCGCTACATTCAATCAAGTGCCATAATATTGCAACTATCTATTATAGTTTGTTTGCAACGATCTTTGGTACTTGATCGCCCAAGTGAGCTTTTTGACAGAGCTTCATAACTCACATTAACTATCGCATCAACATATTCGATTATTATGTATTCATGACTAAACTAATTGCAATATGTAATTTAAATTAATAATATCTATTTGAATTTTTGATGTAGCTAACGTGAATATATTCAATTTCTGATTTATCAAAGTAGATTACGATTCGATTACGACGACAAATTACGCGAGCTTAAAAACTCAAGATAAAGTTATAATATTTCTTTAACTTTAGATTTTTTATAGACTTATTTTAAAAACAAAAAAATATTACAAGGTCTGCATAAATCATAATCGCAAAGGGGCGCGTTGAGGTTCACGTGCGTGGCAGGAGTGTACACTGTACTGTGTAATCGATAACAGATAATGAGGCAAGTGTTCACTGTATCTTATTACTGGGGCGTAGAAGCACATTCCAGCCTGTTTTGTTCCATTATTATGCAGATAAATATTATCATACAATTAGTAGAATGAAATAATTGGTAAAAATGATTCGATTGTGTTGCTGTAGGTATCTTTGGTTGGAGTGGGCAATAAAAGTGTGTTATTTTTTAAAATTGAAGATTGTAGGTGATTCATATAAGTTAAAAAAAGGTTATTAAATGATTAATTAAATTGTTGAAAATATTTCATATTAAAGTAAATTGAACATTGTATTCGTTTGTGAGTTTTTAATACTGTTCAGTCAATACCTTTTAGGCTACAAAAACAAATGTTTATTTTAAAATCACGCGCTGAAAACTTTCTTATAAAAAGGGTGACACGCCGCCTTTGTTTTAGACAGGAGCCCTTCCAAATTTGTGTATCTGTTGTGGTATATCAAACAACCCTACACAAACATTGTTAAGTAACTCTGTGTTTACTGTAAAACCATTAAGTGGGTGTGTGCTCGCGTGTAAGTTTTTATTGAACTACAAGCGGTGGCAAAGGAATTACGAACATGCCAAGCAGGACTTCTTAATGTAATCAGCTTAAGCTTAAAATTAATTAATTAGTTACATTCAAAATATGAATCGTTGTTTGTTTTATATTTCAGCATACAAATTCTTAAACATAAATATCTTTACGCAGGTTCCCACGAAAACGAAATTTGAAGAAAACTCTATTGGACCGATAGTTTGTTATTCGCTAACCTCTATTCCGAATTCCGATATTGAAATTGAATGTTCTGCTTGAAATGGAGGTCTGTCTGGGCCATGTCATCAAATATTGTGTCTAGACCCGAGCTATCTTTCGTCAAGGTCTTGTCGGAATCTTTTAGCTTTCGCATGGGATGGAAGGAAAACCCGATAAGCCGACTAGAATACAAAATAACTTTTATCTTGGCTCTGAAATTCGAGTGAGCGTAGCATAGAATTTAAAATAGATGATATTTTATGTGGTACAATAAATGTGAAACGGTATAATGCTTGAGTGACGGGTGTGTGAGCATTCTTTATCAACCGTTCAACGATTCTCTTTGCCTCAACTTCATAAAAAAGCAAGCTGAATTAGTATATTCCTTTGAATTGTATAACGAATTATAGGGTAGAGTATTGCATACACGTTGTTAAATATGTCATTAGTGAAATCTGTGAAGAATAATAAGAGCGCGTGCCTATAGTAATGTCGACGAGATTATCCGCCCGCCCCAGGCGGCACTGAATGAACTAGCGACCATGTGACCACGGTAGTTACGACCCTCTGCCAACACCGACCATGACGAGGGTAAATTGTGATTACATTCACGTTTATTGCGTTATTTCGTTCCATTAGGGTGCCGATCCCGCTTTTTACAAACAAAGCCGAAGTTCCCTGATCGATGTGTTGTGCGTAAATCACGTTCAAAAAGCCAACTTACAATCATATTAATATTTGAGCTGCAAATTATTGCATGTATGTTTTAAACTATGTTGTCCGGTATCGTTGGCTATCAAAACAAATTACGACCAAAGTATGATTAAGTCTGAAATCCTTTGATAATCATCATCTGATAATTTTGATCTATTTACACATCAGAAAATAACACACTTTTAAAATTAAAATTCCACTACTGCGTAAACATATAAAATGTTGGTTACATTGTTAGCTTATTGTAAACTGTAATTTCATACACGCAAAGGCACTTCAATTAAATTTTACCCAGTACTAAATTGCGGCCCACATTTTATATGCATTCGTCCCGAAGTTTTCGCATGTACGAGGTCTGAGGCAGTCGTTAGAATAAAATATAGGTCTAAATTGAATTTGTTCTCTGAATCGTTTTACCCGATGTGTACCTATTCCGTAGGATTTAAGTTGCGAATCTCTCGTTTCCTCTTAAAAACACTCTGCAAGGGCCATTCGAGTGGAGCAAGGGAAGCAATTTTTAAGCTTTATTTACACCCTCAAGAATCGATTAGCCGATGCTCTCGGCGGCATTTCACTCGGCTTGTAGCATTACAGTACAAGTGAATTGATGATTTATTAGGCTTATTACAGTTTTTCTCTACAAATGGAGCATTGTTTACAAACTTAATTTTTATTTAAAGCAATTTGTTTACTAGGGTATACACAGAAATGTGGCTGGGCTTTGTAAATGTCCTTATTACTTTAGTAATGCGTTGGGAGAGCCGTAGTCGCTGTCAGTCACTTGAGCGCGTGCATATCGTAGATTGGAGTGGCTGGCGCTGTCACGTCATACAGATGAGTGCTATCTCCCTAACGCACCTCCCTCTCCCCATATCCTCTCTGTGTGGTTATAGAGGAGTCCAATCATTACGAAAAAATTGCTCGTCGAATTTCATTTTGCATTCGTATTTGGTTTAGGAACGTTAGGAATGGGTTTTTTATATTGGCTTTGATTGAAAAGTCCTATTGATTACCGATTCCCCTGATTCATGGTAGAGAGTGAGCTTTTCAATGCCTTTAGTATGCAATTTATTCGCATAAATATTATGAGTTTTAGCGTATGTTGTGCGATGTCGGTATAAAGACAGTTCAACAGCTCTCGGAGTGTAACAAAGCAACCAAAGGAAGTCTGTTCAATTTCAAACCTCGATAGGAAGCGAGCACATTGTGATGAGCGCAATATCAGTTGCAATATCCTGCAGCTTCTGAGCGTTGTTTATGATGCGCCGCAAAGCCGTACTCGTGTTTGCCTCTCTGGAAAATATTCATTACTTTGTATATTCTATTGTGTGCATTTCAATTGAAATAAAGGATAATATGTATAATTGAAAATGTGCAACAGGTTTTGTGAACTACATTTGTAGTTTCATTGTGCCTTTGTTCATAACACTATGCTTTTTTTTCTACTTTCCGCATGCCGTTGCAAAATAAAATAATCTAACATTGAAAAACAAATACTTTAGACACGCAATCATCATTAGCCCGAATAACTCATAGATGCCTCAATAATAATAACAGCTGTTGAATCATATTATTTTGTTCTCAGAACTATGATCTTTGTTTAAATTTTCTTTCAATGATGATAGAAATTTAACAAATGACTCATGAATTTCCGGGATATTACAATTTGTTATCTAAATTATGTTTGCCGTAGTAGGTATTTTAGAATTAAATTGAAGACTTTATTTTGAAAATTAGGTCATTGATTTATTTATTTGCCATACCAAGAATTATAAATAATAATACCTAAGAATATTGAGTATTTGTTTTTATAAAATATAGTGTATAAAATAGGTATGTCTGTGCCATAAAAAAAATATATCAAAATAATTAAAATAGACTGCTTAATATCATAAATAAAGTTAGGATTGGTGATAATTTACTGTGCTCTTCCTAGTCTGTACTGTATCAGCCCATATACGTCCCACGGCAGGGCACGAGCCTCCTCTACAATCGAGAGTACGATTGGAAGGGGTTAGGCCATATAGCCCACCACGCTAGCCTAGTGCTGGTTAGCGAATTTTTTTCAAATAGTTATGGTTATGCAGGTTTCCTCACGATGTTTTCCTTCACCGTTATAGTGCGTGGTGATTGACCTTCAATACACACATGACTCCCAAAAGTCAGAGGTGTGCCCTAGGATTTGAACTCGCGGCCACCGTGAACATATTGGCAGTCGCGTCTGGTCCGTTGACCAACAGGCCACCACGCAATACCTAGTTTATCGGTAAAAATATGATTACAATATGGGTTAATATAAATTCAAACTCAACAATACGCATGTGACGGTGAGCGCCTGTGATGGGCATACAGAAGCGACAACAAGACACACAATTCATCAAAACGTCACAGCATTACCCTTTATGTTACACACTCAAAGATCTCACCGCTCTTATCTGATCGATAGATCGCTAGTTGATTTCCCACACCGAACATACATGTAATATTTTAACGGCTGCATATTTTGCTACAGCCTTTATTATATACGTGCATAGTATAGAAAACAGTTATATTTATTATTTTAGGTATATTTATTATGCATTAAGTGGTTTTACCCTATTTCTAAAGAATCTTAAACATGAGGAAACATGATATTTTCATTGACACATGGATTTTGTTTTGATCTTGTACCACATTCTTGAGTGATATGTATGCATATGTATCAGCGTTTCGAAATTTAATGGCCTCCACCTAAATAAGAACATCAACACAACAAAATTAATCTAAGTTATAGAGATGTTTAATTGAGTTTTCTTTTATTTTTACGCCTAAATTATTGTAATTTAACATGGAAATTTCCCTTAACATGAAAGAAATCTCCTTTCTGTTATTGGTGAAGAAGAAGAATATTGTAATTATCTACCATAAGCGATGAAACAACTCGAGTAGTATGTGTGACGCCGATTTTTTTAAATTCGGGAGACGTGTATTGAATGCTTGCAGGAAGGGAACTAAACAAACAGCCTACTGACAATGTTTCAGCTAGATAAATAGATACACGTCAGTAACTTAACACATGTAACCCACTTAAAAGTTTTTCTGTGAAACATTCGAGGAAGCAGTCTCATTAGATCCCGTGAGCCGGCAGCGCAGTAATTAGATTTTTTTCTTTTTTATCCCCGGCGCGGCTGGAAGAAAACAAAGGGCCGAGATTTAGAAATGAATGAGATGTAATTTATTCAAGTTAAACACGTTGTACATCTTTAATGCAGCCAGCTTAATTCTACTTTTGATGTAAGTTACGATTGTCTCAAAATGCTCTTTGCAGATATTGGATGTGAAATGGCGTAATGAGTGTATTTTTCTGTTCAGCTTTGCGGAGGGTAAATGCAAGTGGAAGAATAGGGTGGTGCAGACTTATACCGCTGGGAAATGGTGTCAGGGGAGAGCCGTCGAGACTACAAAAGCATTAGGGATCTTAATCACTTATTCAAAGTCAATATAAGAGGCCTACAATTTTTATTTCGTTTCCAAAATATGTACCTACAAAACATTTTTTTATCAGGGTTCAACGTAGAGCTTTTATCATGTAATTAATCGAAAATGTCTATAGGGATTTACATCTATTTTTGTACATGGCATAAAAATATCACTTACCTACAAACATACCACGTAGTTCAATTCACTTTGCGAAAGCAATGCGGACGTACTAAATTTCTGCCCGCAAGTTTATGTTGTAGGAACAAAAGAATCAAATTATGGTGCATGAGGTAAAAATCAATAATTCAGTACTAGAAGTAAGTAAAGTTTAGTGTCTCCGGAGAGCCGTTAACCCGTCTGCCAGCGGGCAGCGCCATCCAAACTTTCCCTCGGTAATTGCTTACGTCACAATCGCTTCTGTGCGCCGCTTTGTTGGGAATATAGGACGTTAATTGGACATTGTAAATTAATGTTCATGGTAAAATTGCCAATTATTTTAGAATGGTTAAAAAATTTAGGATTACTTTTTTTACTAAAGAAAGATACAATAGGTTGGTAGGTATGTGGCTCCCTAATCATAGATTTTAAATTTTCGTGCCAATCTGGATTTTCTAATGGTATATCCTAATATATATTTTATTGCTCATTTATAATGTCATTTTCATTTGCGACTAATTCACTTGAGATGCAGTGCGTTTATTAAGACACGGCTCTCGTGCAAAGCATATTTCATACATACTATTATTAAACAATTAGTTCGTACGCAGCTCTCTATTATTAATTTAACACTTTGATGTTATGAACAAAAATCAAACAAAAGGCGAATTTTGCAAAGGTGCGCAATTCAGGTAAAATTACAACTAATGTTTTTATTTCGTGTTTCATTTGTAGCAAAACGGGACTGCATAGAAAGTTATTTCAAATGCACAGTTTATTTTCAGCATGTGAAGTGGCATACAAAAAATATTCCGTTTTATGAACTACTGGCAGTATATTGAAACGGTTGGCAAATAGAGAAAATATAAGCGGGGCGACGCTCGGCGAGTTTAATCAGAGGCAGTGCTCTCGAGTTTTCAAGTGCAGTTGTGCATCAGACGAAATTGTTTGAAGTCGCGTCGAGTGCCACCGTTCGGCTGTGACTTGTGAGTAGCAGCAGGCGCGCGGTGCCAGCGTGCTCCTGCCAACGCGGCCGTGGCGACGCGACGTGCCGCTCCTGCAAGGAGGACTGTTGTTACATTAAACTAGACCACGGATATAATGGACAAGACATCGCCAAAAAATATATACCCGTATAAGGCACGCTGGAAATTTGATAGGGAGAGGGAAGATAAGGAGTGGGTAGGAGTGACAAAGAGAAGAAAGAAAATTACGATACGGTACCGAACTTTCGTTTGCGTCCTCTAGTATCATACTTCAATGATAAAACACAGTCCATAGTCCATAGTCTCTGTCGAGCGCCCTCACGAACGTGCTTTATCAACTTACGAACAAACCTTGTTACCTTCCGTTTCGCAACGTTGTAACATCGTTTATATGTAAATAACTAATGGTATTTCAACAATAGCTTCTATTAACATTACTACATAGTGTAGGTAACCTATAGATATTACTCAGTTACGCAATATTTTCCCTGATTGACGGAATTTCCATGATCATACTTGGACTTGCCCATGAACTAGCAATTATTTTTGATTATAGGTACATATACTCAGTGATTAAAATTTAATTACAGTATAGATATGCAATTTAATATTATGTATGAAATATGGCATTATTTTTAGAATATTGTCACAATTAAGTATGCGTTTTTAATAAATGTAGAGTCAATAATCTACTCTATGGTTAGGTTTTTTAGTCCATAATATTGTTAATACGATGAAAGTCTCATAAATTTTTGGTTGGGATTTGTTGGATGTTTTGTTTGATGGATATATAAATTATAATTAGAAAAACTAGGCTTTTTACATAAGGCTTGCTTTTGTATTTTTCAAATAAATTATCACTCAGATAATATCTAATACCTATTTAAACGTTTTAATGGAATATACTTAAAATACTTGTTTTGAGATGTGTCACACATACTTGGATGTATGCGACCAGAAGCTTTTTTGCGCTGGTGTTTTCAAAAGTTCCACAAATATGGAAACAGCAATTGGCAAGCGGTGCACGTCGTTATCGCGTATATTCGGCGACGTGGCGTACGAGCATTGTATGAATTAGTACGAATGTGGCATTTGGGCCAGAGCCAAACCCGGCGCGTCGGCCGCCACACGCGACACACGCCACAAGTGTCAAGCACAGGCGCCAGCCATCAACTCCTTCCATGACAAATTCATAATTGGAAACCATGAATGCCTCGCATTCTTTAATCACTGCGCAATAGACAAAAGTTTTAAATCGCTGCAAATTTCACGCTCCAGTCTGCATTGTAAAGCCGCTGCTGTTCAGTGGACAGCAAAAAAGGATTGCGAGCGCGGTTAAAGAGATGTAAAAAATCATTTGCTATTCTTCGGCGACTGCATATCTATAAAACACAGCGGGAAATTGCGGCTCTCGTCCCTCCGGCCGCCGACTCTCACCCTCACGGAGGGAGAGCTTTCAGAGCCCCTCGATGTCCGCGGCCTCTCCTTGTTGCTGCGGTGTTTTCAATTCCCGATATAAATAAATGTTAAACTCACATCTTATTTACATATTCAATTTAAACCCACAGCGTGATCCACTTGCGGATGGATAGATTTGAGATCAAAATTACTTGTAATATACATAGCCAATTATTTAAATGCTTTTTGAATATTATAAAAACTCAATAAAATATTCAAATTATCATATTATTTCAATAAATGAATAATATAGAATGAGTAGGTAAGTATTGAGCGGCGGTAACATGGTGAGTGTAGGTAGAGAACTGTAGGAGTCGGGCTCCAGTGATATTATTTTTAACAAAACCACAAGTTGTTTAATGAATAATAAGAAAGCGATGAGTGGAGGAGTATAATTGTTTCAGAGTAAACCCACATAGAGGATCAATGAATGGTTGTTTGTTCATCACTCGGCGGACAAGTGAGCGGCGCGCCGGCGACATTTACTTATGAAGTGTCCCGCATATTAAGTAGGTTATTAAGAATTAAGTATACTTTAAACAGTAAATTAAATTAGTATGCTATGTCTTTAGGCACAAATTATATTATAATACTGTTACATAGATCTACAATATCAGTGCTGGTAATTTATTGAAAATGTTATATAATGCTTGCGAAATATAGCAGAAAACAGTTTCCATTTCCTAAAAATCCAAACTTATATTACAAACATCTACGCGTTTATGCGACATAATACTTTTGGAGTAGGTATTTAAAAAATGCGCAATAAGAATGAATATACAACCCGAAAGTAGACCGCGTTATTACCACCGAACTTTAAACTTTGCAAAAAATGTTCATATTCTTCGCAAATATTTGGGTCTCGCTGTTCCCATTGTGGTATCAACGTGTGCACAGTCACACTTATGGTGTGTAATGTATCAAAATGTTTGCGACGCCAGCTCCCTGTCACATTTCATGTCGAGCGACTCCGTGGGGAATACGGAACTCGATTTGGTGTTGATATACGTCCATGCGTTTATGTTTTTATATTTTTATCTAAGGTATCTGTACATTGTTGTTACTCGTTTATGCGAATTAGGTATAAGTTAAGTCTTCGCTCGGAATGTGTAGTTTTAAAAGCTCGTTAACAGAGGTGTTAAAGTTCTTTTTAAGGATACGCGCGTCGCACATATTTGCGTTTTTTCCGCAATGTTAACATAGAAACAGACGTCGTTTACCCATACATATACATTATAGTATACATAAAAAGGATAACCATTATAGTTCGGTGCGTATTTCACAAAAACTGCCATCCCTTTACTGAGCCCAAATGAGCATTGGAGGATGAGTTACGCGTAGGAGGGTGCTTTTTATCTATCGAGACAGGTCAATGACTGCGTCAGCCAGTGCATTAAATGTTGAGCGATAGCTACCGTCGCGTATACCTGTACGTTATGAATGAGATTTGTGTAATTGAATGGGTTTTAACGAGAAATTTTAAACCGTCACGAAATTTTTTTACGTGAGAGGAACGACAGCTTTCTACCATTACATATTTTTTAGTAATTTAAAGCAAAAAGTACGGGAGGGTATTAACTAGTGCGTTTGTAACGTCTTATATTAGTCGTTTGGGTAGTGTTTTTCAAAGTGGGCGATTATGCCCCCTGACGACGTTTGAACGTTTCCGGGGGGCAAAGGGAAGCAAAGAGAAAACTACGAATCGTTAAGGGAATACATGAGGATAATGGGGTACAATTTCTATGTAAAAATATGGTATTAAATTTCTCTGCCACAGCAACTATAGAGAAAATACTAAATGCTGCAGAAAATCGTATACGCCTGGATGAGCGAATAAGTTTAAGATTCTGCGTTCAGAGCATACGCGCAAAAAGTTCCCATAGCAAATGAATTATGCTCAAAATTCGAATATTGCGGTTCTTTAATTGGTGTGCAAGAGCGCAATATTCCATTCTAACAACCAATACCGTACACTTACGTGTTGCAAAGAAGTCTTTCAAAAGGCATTTGACTACATGATGATCATACATATTCAGTTAAAGTGCTTACGTGTAGACTTTGTGATCAATTCAAGCCCCTGAAGGCTAGATATTGCTGTTTGCAATCCCTGCAATGATCGATGTTGGGCCTAAGTGGTCGGCGCTAATGCAATCACTTGTTCGTTGTAAACCTATTGAAGGGTTAAGTCAACCGTCATGGCGAGGCAACGCAATCTATTCATCGAACTCTTTTATTCGACAAATGGAAGGTGAAGATTATTAAGAGAACATTGAAATGATTTAAATGATCTATCTGTATCTAATTTCAAAGAAATGCTGTTATGGTTACGTGGCACAATTGGTTTAGATGTCGTTGTGAAACCATATGCCACGGGTTCGACCACTGCGCCGAGACAATTATTTCTATGATCCATAAGGTCTATGTAGCCAAATCAAAAGTTTCATATAGTTTATTATGTCTGTGACTGTTGGGAGAATTTGATATATTTTTTTTTTGGAGCCGGATACCCATAAGACGAGATATCTTTATGTGATGTATAGTATGTGTGTTTTATATTTAACTTATTACTTAATGTATTAAAGGTCTAATAAATGCCGAATGAGGAAATAATGATAAATCATAAAAAGATCCTGTTCTGACTCGTACCATTAACTTTTAGTGCCCACAAACGACTTTATAAAGACGCCATTTTGTAAGCATAATATTGGACATACGTCTTTCATAATAACCAACCATTAAAGAATGGCCATCGATGAAGGGAAAAATGTTTAATTAAAATAAAATAAGAGTCGTCTAGACGGCGGACGGCGCCACACGAGATCGGCCATAATGTCACACGATTAAAACTGCACCAACGAGGTTAAGACTATTTTCAGTGGAACAGTGCGACTGGCCACAGCTTCCTGATCCATTTGTTCGCGTAAACTTCTCGTCTGCGCGACTCCATTATGTCGAGGGATAATGCCATGTCTTTTAACACTTTTCTGTGCAGTTCATTTTAGTGATAACATCATTGTTTTTTCTTGGATTGTGAAATATAAATATTAAATTAGAATGAAGAACATCTTAAAAGACAATACAATTAACTATTATCTAAAAATACGAAGTGATGGATTTATACTTTTTGGCTAAATGATCATCGAACTACAAAAAATACTGATCCAGCATGTTGCGAGATTATCGTAAGTTAAACATGATTTTGTTTAAAACTCAAATATATTTTAATTAAATACAAAGCCTTTATTTTATAATAGTAAAATGAAATTTTGAAAGAAAGTCCTCGGGGTATTTTCATACTTGTCTGCTTTCAATTTATCAGACAAAATAGAAAATAATTTCACGTTGTGTTTTAAGAGACGTCTGCTTTTAAATTAAACGTGCTCTTGGCGATTTTAAAAGTTTACAATAGCTTTAGAAATAGTGCGGGAGACGCGTGAGGCGGCACGCGGCGGTGGCGCATGCGCGCTGTCCCGCCCCGTACTACACGAGCACAGTCGACCTTCGTAGGTCGCCGCCCTGCCATTCAGTCCCCTGGCGGCCCTCATTGATTTTCGACCCACTACCATATGATGGAGCCTGCTCGACCGCGAAAACTGCCTAAACGCTTGATTTGACCGTGTCGCACGTGGCATTCAGTGTAACATACACCCGCGCTTTGTGAACGAAACTAATTTGACAATACCCTGTTAGTTGCCGTTGTATAACGGAAAACAAAATACAAATCATATCAAGAAGTGGTTGCTGATTTCCTCAACATC
Organism: Deilephila elpenor; assembly: GCA_949752805.1. Lineage (NCBI taxonomy): Eukaryota > Metazoa > Arthropoda > Insecta > Lepidoptera > Sphingidae > Deilephila > Deilephila elpenor. Next base: position 5,304,031 of record OX457107.1, on the reverse strand, counting down.
TGGCGCGTGGGAAGGATAAGGTTTCAGAGTTTTGCCATAATTTTACACTAACCGCAAGTGACCGTCACGAGTCTTTATTTTATTTAACGTGTCATTGTGGTTTCCTAAGGTTCAATGCAACTCTAATTCTTCGTATTTTTCCCTTTGTAAACACTGATGTCCTCACTTTTACAAATAGCTCTGACAGCCTCATAATCTCGGTACTTTGTCACGTGTGTGAGGAGCATGTATGTGCCGAGAAACGAATACCTTAATAAGTACTTAGTTGTTTTTTAAATTTTCGTATTGGTTTTATTAAGTGGCTGTATTGGATGCTGTATTTATTTCGCCAACCAAAACAAAATAGGGCGACCTGCTATAGATTTCCTAGCACAATTATTAGATTTCCTGATTTTATTCTTTATAGAAATATGATTTTCTATAAACACAAATGTGTATTCCGTTTTGTATTCCAATACACAAAACCCAAATACTTCCCGACGGTTAATATTATAACATTATTAATATGTATAATTATATTCCTGGATTGTTACCGATTTTTTAACATAAATTAAAAATAAACAGACAATAAAAGAAATCCCTCCATCTAAACCACATTAATAAAGTTTAAGCACACGCATTGAACCGTGAAACGTGTATATAATGTCCATTATTCCATTCATAAATAACTATTAGGCTTAAGCTACGTGAAGATCATAACAAGGAAAATAAATATGATGCATTGATCCCTGATTTAGTGGAGGTTTCATGTATTTTTAAGGTCAGCCAATGACCTCATCTTGTTACCTACGACTTACGAAGCGTGGATAGTTGGCACACAATGTCGGCCAGAAATTCCGTGAACATCGGCGCCGTGAATCACATAAGACATATCCGGCTCCCCATCTCGCAATCTTATCGATCAGTGAAAAATTAACTTAATTGAAACTCGGTGAAAGTGCTCTGTTATCGTTTATCGCTAAGTTTAATGGATATTGTCTATTTTTTTATACCGCAACATACAATTGATATCTACTTGAAATCGGAAATTGTTATCTGTAATTAGATATGCATGGTAATCAATTTTTAACCTTCCATTAATTTGTTTACACTTTCTCTGCGATTAAGGGCAATCTATGAGAATCATCAGAAAAATTCTACATCCCATTTTATTTTGTTTGTAGGTACCAGGTAGGTTCTTTACTTAATCGACACTTTATATTTTTTATTTAATATTTTCTTAGTTATATTTATGTAAACCAGAAATGAATACAAACATTAATTATGATTGACTTATTTAGAATAACATTTAAAGTAATATTTTTTGGAGCATTATTATATGTTTATAAAAACAAATATCATGCTAAAAAGCTTTCAATATTTTAAATATTATGGCGATATCCTTTTGAAATGTTTCTGTAAATGTTTGTGTGTACGTGACAGTGAGAGTTTTTGCTAAAAAGGAAACTCTTTCGCAATATTGTTAATAATATTTATTACTAAAACTATTTATATGTTTACATTTAATTCGATATCTTTGGTTTGTGAATTTTCCGTTATTATTCCTAAATTGTTCCGCTGACTCAGTGCAGTTTACATAAGGTTTATAAGGTAATGGATAACCGTATGGTTGTTTCGGCGCATCTCACGACAATGACGTCGCCGTGAATCACCGCTCCTTACTGTACGACCGGTTCTAATAACTCCAATACAACATAAACACATTTATATTTAACTTGTTTTGAATTAATATTATTTCGATCAGTTCATATGGAATTGTTGCGCGGAACGCATGTGTATCTTACCAATACTAATATTTGCAATCGGTCCCGTGTGGTTATTTTAAATACGAATTGATTCTGTAGTTAAATAAACATTAAAATGTGCAACTGCAAGGACATTCATAAAAGCAGTGTGAGGATAATTTCGGGCCTGCAGGTAAACATTGCAATACCATATTAGGTTTACAACAAAAAATAGTTATATCCGCGTGTTGAAAAAAATATTATGCATTCAAGATAAGGAACTTGTTTTTACTGTCTTCACTAAAGTAACTCTACATAAAACTAATAAGTTTCCGAAATTAATATTTATAAATACCCAAATCCATGATAATTAAATGTCAAGGTTTTGTAAATGTATTGGACCAAGAGTTACATAATTGTAGGTGTTATGCATTTTTTTAAATTACTTATGTAATAATTATAGTATTTTTGTAAAATTATGAATATCAGTCTCAATACATTATCAATGATTTACTCTAACCAAACAATGTTATGTTAGTACATCTTAGTTAACTCCAAGACATTTTATATAATATCAACCCACTGCTGAGAACAGAACATCTTTTCAATCGATAGCTCGATTGAGAGGGCTTAGGCCATGGCCCATCGTGCTGACCTATTACAGTTGGCAAGATATCTAGACCAATTTAAACTAATTAACGCCGAAGAAGCGTAAAAGGAAGCTAATTAGGTTCTAGCGTGTTTGTGTCGGCGTCCCAGACAATGGCTATGACATAATTGCGATTACATCGATCGGAAACATACATGTCCTGCCTCAACGCCGGGCTCGCCTACGGTCTGGTGCTGCACAATGCAATCTGTCATTATCGCCTTCATTTGGGACGCGTCTGTTCCGCTGCAGCTGCGCTTGTACCCACAGGACGAATCCAGGGTTTTATGTAACTCATTCTGATTGTATTTGTGTACAGAATGCGAGAACTGTAAGGAACGTTAGTTTGGGTTTAAAAGTTCATAGTATTGAGCATTTGTTTAGCAATTAATTTTACTGTACATATTCATGCTGGTTATAGAAATATTTAAGACATGCAGTAAATATATTACGTCCCCGTGTCCTTTTTATAGAAATTTTCATTTTTCTAATCGGAATTATTATTATAAATTCTAAAAATTTACTTAATGATCCATGTTATTTCAAGTTTTAATTCAAACAAAAAAAAAATTAATAAATATTATACGATTTTTTTAATTTGAAATCATATTTCTAAAGCCGCCCCTGCGAGTGCAACACATGCGCTAAATTGCAATTGGATCTAGGGTGAATGCTAATAGGAGCGTTGTATGCACATATGTCTGCATCCTTTGTATTTATCACATTCACAAAAATCTATTTCAGATGCTAATTAATAATAAAATATTCACCAGTAAAAGATTCATATTGCACGTAAAATTTTAGTAATAAACAAAACCCGGTAGATTAGTCTTTAAATAAATATGAACGGTTCGTGACGAGTTTATATATAGAGATGAATCAAACAGCTAGTAAACAATAGTTTGAATTATGATATCAATGCAATTCAACGGTGCAAATGAACGGCGATGACGCAAGGGAACCCTCCTGATATAATACAGATTTATGCGTCTGATTTGTGTGTGACAGAGCGATAAATTCGCCGTGTTATGCGTCTGCGACAAATATAGACCTAGACAAAGTGTGATTGACCTCTTCAGACGTAATCATATCATTAGATGGCGTGAAATTTATATAAACGCGTATTTTTTTAACTATACTACTCTACTTTTATTAATACGCTGAACTGTTTATTACTCCATCCGGTTTAAAATTTAGTCTATTTGGCCTCATATTTATTATCCTGTTTAACTATTATGTTCATAATACAAGCGATTTTTAAGTGATAATATTGTATGTTTGTTGCAGTGTATGGCGCGGGCGCTATATGATAACATAGCGGAGTCGCCGGACGAGCTGGCGTTCCGGCGAGGGGACTTGCTCACCGTGCTGGAGCAGAACACAGGAGGCAGCGAGGGCTGGTGGCTCTGCTCGCTCAGAGGACGACAGGTAACGAGAATTCTCTTGCTAAAAAGACTACATTCTAAACCCTAATTACTCTTTACAGTGTGGCTATACCACTAAAAAGTGTCAGTGTCAGTGCCACACTGTAGAGCAGTGGCGAAGGGTGACATTTTTTAAAAGGGAAGCCGAAGCTCAAGTCACAAAATATGTTTATTTTCTTTATCCTGTTACTAGCTTCTGCCCGCAAACTTCGTCTGCGTGGTTAATTTTATTTGAAATCTACCATCCCGTCCCGTCCCATCCCGTTATATCCCGCCCGCCCCGTCTCATTCTCACTAATGGAATGTAATCCGGTCCCATCCCATCTTTTTGAGTACTTATGAAAAAGTAGCAAATATATCGGAATTCCTTCTTCATCCCACGGAAACACTAAACTTTTCGGGATAAAAAGTAGCCTATGTTACTTCTTATACCTCCAAGAATATGTCTACAAAGTTTCATGATGATCGGTTGAGTGGTTTTGCGTTAAAGCGTAACAAACAAACTTACATTCACATTTATAATATTAGTAGGGTTAAGGGATTACGAAATGACTACAATGCGACTGATAGTAAGCGTAGTGCAGTCCGAATAGAGATCAAATTTACTGTGTGATGTTTCACAGAATGAACGCAAAACGCGACACATTTATGCACGTGTGTCCTTATATTCGGACCTTTGCAAATATCCTCCCACCAGCAAATTATTGCTCCGAGAATCTTACTCACCAAACCAAATTATTGGGTTTCATTTGGTAAGTGATATTGTGGCATCTGCCTATTGCGGCCGTCAATTAAATTTTAATATTTTCGTTACCTATGTACTTATACAATATTTACAATGTCCATGAAATAAAAACTAAACCATGCTTACATAATGAGAAAAATAAAAAAGTATATTTCTAAACCGCACGTGAATATAAGATTAATATAAAAGAAATAAAAACCTAGACTCAATGTTAACAAGTACGGTAGCCCCGCATTAATCAGTTGTAACAATAGTAAGACAATGTATTAATCAGGCGAGGATCGAGCACGTCCTAAAATCTAAACACTAACTTTATTTGTAAAATCGACAATCTAAACATATTAGTACGCTCCTAACGATTAGTAATTTCCATTAAAACCATAATATTAATATTACACAGTTTGTAATTAAAAACATTTAAAACTAATTGCATGAACCATGAATATATTGTAAAAATGTAAATACAACACTTATAAATACATTAGACTCCGCATTTCGCTATTATAATAAGTAATATCTATACGTAAGTACACACGAAATGCCGGAGAAGCTCCGGCTTATTTCTTGCTTTTTTAACGTAAATTGAACCTTAAATCATTATAAATTTAAGGTACAATTTTGCGTGGTTTGTTGCATACTATACAATGCGTAAGGGGCGGCGCGGCGGCGGCGCGGTGGCGGCGGGGCGGCGGCGGGCGGCGGCGCACGGGCCGCGCTAGTGTTATTGAATAAGCCGAACAATTTTACAGGAATTCGCCAGAGGTCGCAGCGCGTCGCAATGTAAAAAGGGCTTACCGTGCCGCTTCCTAGTAATATTTACGTATCTGGCCGACAGATGTCGTTGAATGTAAAAAATAATAATTGAGTTTTGATATTAAATAAATAAGTTTGAATATATTGCTTGTTTATAGTGTAATGATAAATTACAAAAGGGAACCCGGCGGGAATTGGCTTCCATGGAGCCTTCGCCACTACTGTAGAGTCCCCTTAAAAGTACTGTAATAAGAGATTAAAATAGTAGAGCCAAACTAAAGTAACCTTGGACTGCTGAAGGAATAGGTTGCCTCGTTCGGGGTGGTACCTCACGGAAAACCGTGATGAAGCGACTGTTTTGTTGTAGTGTTTCGTTCGGTTTTTGGGGTTACCGGACGCCCAGTAGATAGAGGAATGTGATGGTAACTCTACCTATGTCCTCGAGGATATTTGATTGTGCTTGTTTAATATTCGCTACATGTTTAATAAGCTTATGCCAATAATTATAATTAATATGGGTCAGTAGTACCTACTGGATAGTTTTTAGACTTTCCTTTAGGATATGCGCAAACACTCCTCCTCCCCATCCTTGATTATGCCGATGTCAGCTATCTAGATCTCACCGAGGACCAGCTAAATAAACTTGAGCGTCTTCAGAATTTCTGCATAAGATTCATATTTGGTCTACGTAAATATGATCATGTTTCCGAGTTTCGTGCTAAGCTCAAGTGGTTACCTATACGACTTCGCCGGAATACTCACATTCTTTCTCTTCTTTACAATATTTTGTTTAATCCTCTCACCCCTTCTTATCTTAAAGAACGATTTGTCTTTCTTCATGACTCACATACGAGGTCCTTGAGGTCGTCCGAGAACTTAAAGTTGAGAATGCCCGCCCACACTACAACATTTATGGACAAATCTTTCGGTGTCGTAGCTGTTCGCTTGTGGAATGCACTACCCGTTGTGGTGAGGCAGGCTCAAACTCTGTCATCTTTTAAGAAGCTAGTAAAAGAGCACTACCTTTCTTCTTAAACAGATTTACTGATTAATATTATTTCCTTTATTTAAATATATTGGTAATATATTTATATATGTATGTTTATTTACATATAAATGTATTTATGTATGTCTATATACATTAATTATGTAGTTTTTGTAAATTTATGTATAAATAGTATTATTTATTTGAGCTTTTATTGCCTTTATCATACACTGCCCTTTCTTTCTCCCTCTCATAAATCCATCCAATGGTTGTCTGGTAGAGATTGCCTTAGTGCGATAAGACCGCCATTTGTACTTTGTTGTTTTGTTGTCTATATATATCTGTTGTTACATTTTTGTGTACAATAAAGAATATAAATAAATAAATAAATTGCGGACTCCCCTCTGTGCCTTGACCACACCTGTATGCGTGTTATTGCCTGCCTACATACCCATAATAATTCCCACCCGTCATTCTGAATATTATGGCTGTCATTACGCGCTCATCGTCATGTAACATTGTAACTGCTCATAAACTTATGTTTTTATTCCGTTCCCCGAAGTAATTAGATAATTTTTAGGGCCACTGTAATCTTTAAATATTTCAAATACATATTGTGTACTTAGTAGTATTAATAGAAACCGAAAACTAGATTTTTATAATGATCAAGAGATTGTTAAAAATTCATAATTTTAAAATGTCCACCTAATCACAGTTCTATTCATAGCAAAGTGGTTCTCGTATAATCGCCTTGCACTGATGCCCATGAAACAGGGAGCGTATAGTGCATGCTTATCGCAATTACGTAATTTGACTATGTTCAATTAAACTTCATTGTTATTTATAATCAATTTTTTCCTGCTTTCACTAATCAAAACGTATGAGAAAGTTTATGTATGCATCTTCGCTTCGCAAATCAATGACAATACGACATGGGAAACATCAATGAGCGCGTAATATCGGCTGTAGTTTATCAATGACGTACACTTCATGACGCAAGCACTGTAATCCCATTCAGTTCTCACGTACACACAGATGAATAACGAAATAATTTGTAACAATCCGTAGTAAACAATAGTGGAATAGCTTATTGATTGCACTTATTGACGCCGCGTCCGACTCTCAGATAAACAGTTCAGGGAAAATTAAATACGTAAACATTTTAATATGAAACGTTTTAAATGTGTAGAATTTTCACCTAACGATAAGTATAAGAAGTCAAACTTATTACTTGGGGAATTAATTCGTTAAAATTTATGCGCGTCAGAAAGAAAAGTAAAAAAAGCGTTTCGAGGAAACCATAATTTACAAGAATTCTACGTTACCTGTGTAATGTGCGCCTATTTGAAATAAGGCAACCCGTAAAGTAGTGTGTAGAGGGACGTATATGGATTGATTGATTTAAGTTAGAGTACAAGTTGATTTTAGTATTTTTGTTCAGGGAATATGTCCAGGCAACAGACTGAGGATAGTGGCGGGCGTGTTCGACGCCAGCGGGGCGATGCAGAGGCGGCGCACCAGGACGCCCGCGCCCGTCGCCCACCAGCCCTTGCCAACACAGCTGTCACCTGCCTTCACCAAGGTAATTGCTGTTTTCCTTATACATCATACAGGACTGTTTGTGACATTTTCCGAGAGCGTACGAGGTTGTTATTGTTTCCTCAACGTTGCACGGTACAGTAATATTGTCCGTACTCCGTTCAATTGTTTACATATCTCGGTCTCACGGTCGGGGTGAATATGAGCCTACAATTATTTCATTGATGAAGGTTTTATTGTTTGAAAACGCTAATGTGGGCGACAAGTATTACACTTTTATTTTTAAGCTTCTTTATGCGCAGATTTCTAGACTGCATAATACTCTGAGTGGTTTTATTTATCAAAAAACAGCAAGAAAATATTAATGAATGGTTTTTAATTTTCAGATTGAAGAGTGCTCACATTACGATGTGCCCCGCGCACCGATGCCAGTACAGCGCATCGCGACGTACGACTACCCGCGGCCGCTGGGCGACTGGTACGACGCCCCCCGGGCACCCAGACCAGCCAGCGCAGACTCCGCATGCAGCGGCACCGGCTCCCTCGCCTCCGCCACCTCCAGCGCCTCCGCCAACTCCGCCAACTCAGGCAGTTCAGCGCACTCGGCCGCCTCCGCCGCCAGCACGTATGACGTGCCGCGGTCACGCGCCCTGCCCCTGCCATGCGACGCCGCCTTGGAAGCCCTCGAAAGACTACAGGTGACACATACATTCTACAAAAATATATTTAACCTTTACACCAAGGAATATTTACTAAGTTTTGTCCTGTGATTCATTTATACTGGCTCCAGAAGTATGAATAACAACTTAAACATAAAAATTACATTTAATTGAATCAATGAATAGCTGGAAAATAAAGATAGTACTTGTATATTCAGGTTCTTACCTATTGAAAACGTTTGGTCATTGAACTCCTGTTCTCATAAAGCTAGGGCCGTAAACAGCATTTGATTGCTGATATGTGTGCAGGAGGAGGCGTCGGCGGCGGTGAGTCGGTTGCTGTCGTACGTGTCGCCGGGCTGGCGGCGGCGCGGCGCGCTGCGCTCGCGCGTGCTGGACGTGCGCGTGGCGAGCGCGCGCCTGCGTGCCGCACTGCACGACCTCGCTGTCTTCGCGGACGCCACCCTCGCCAACGCACATGATGCCCATGACAAAGGTATGATTGTTAGGCGTCCTACTGCGACAAAAATGAAGGGGGCGTCACAGGCCTAGCTTTTATCATTGCCTCGATTTGGGTGACAGTGTCGAAGGTACCAATCTCTACTACGGTTTTCCAGCAATCTCAACCGGGGCGCCCTAGTCACCTCCCTAGTCCTTACCTTGTCGTCTCCCTTAGGGTTTTTTTTCTCCTGTGTTTTACTATGTTGGGGAGTGATGACTGTCGCTGCTAAGTGTTGTGAGTGAGCAAGTGGGGTGGCTTAACCGGCAAAGGGGTAGGGTCTTGCTATTTGATACGACAACCCGCCCTTCCCTTAGGGTTTTGGGAACTTATACTAAAGCCGCACTACTATTTGACATAGTTCCCATCGCATAATCTATCAAAAACTAAAGTCCAGCAGCAGGATAGGTAACTAACATATCTTTAGTAAAAAAAATATTCTTTACTTTTGAAATGGGTTGTTGTTCTAATGGTGAATTGGCATGTTGTAGGCATCGCAGTGAAACTACGTCCGCTGGTGAAGGCGCTGAAAGACGCAGAGCGGATAACGCACGAGGCGACAAGCGCGCTGGACGCGGGCGACTGGGCACCGGAGCGGCTGGAGCGCGACCGCGAGCCCACGGACGGCACGCAGGACGCGCTCGACCAGCTTGTGAGCTGCGCGCGCTCGCTCACTGAGGACGTGCGACGCGCCGCCTCCTTCATCAACGGAAACGCCTCGCTACTCTTCAGGTTCGATACGCCCCTCTCTCTCCCTCTTCAGGCGGTCCCCCATTATTGAGAATCGTGCCTCTTAATTATATTAATTATGTATCTCAACCGGGCTTCAGTCTTCTGCCTGATGAAGCGGTGCATTAATAGGAACCTTGAGCGCACTGGCAACCTGATTCACCTATCGTTTGGGAGCTTATTCTCAGAAACCGCTACACCCACCTTACATACATACATAAACTCACGCCTTTATCCCCGAAGGGTTAAGCAGAAGCTACACCAAGACACCCACATTTTGCGTTGCATGTTCCGTCCCACGATGTGATAGGGGGCGAGTCTATCACCATATCGGGCACAAATTTCTGACTCCCGGAGTCATCTCTGATAATGAATAGAAAAATCCAATATCACTTTGCCCGACCTGGAACTCGAACCCGAGACCTCAACTTTGTAGCCATACCGTAATACAACTACGCCACCGAGGCACTCCACCCACCTTATTACAATTAATTTCCTTGAATGCACTTAGTCATGTTTATTTTGACGTATGAACAAAACAACTATTTTAAGTATCTAACCGTGTTATGACGACGTGTGTTTGTCGATATATTAATGTTTCTGCGTATTGTAAACTGGAAGCTTCTTACCTCAAATGACGCTATCGATATGACGAACGTTTTGAAATTATATGTTTGTATCTGAAAGAGTTGTTGGTTAAATCACAGATTGATGTGGCTAACCTCGTTGTTATTATTTCAGACGGTCCCCAGCAGCTCCCGAGCACGAGTGGACAGAGGAGTACGATTATGTGAGGCTAGAGTCCCGCGCGGTGGTCGGCCGCAGAAACGCGGAGATACGCGCCGCCCTGCCCGACAAACTGCAAGCCTCATTCGACACATTAGTGAGAGACGCCGACCACGCCGGCGAGGTGAGACCACTCACTATTTTACATTACACTCCTTATAAATATTTTTTATACGTTCAATATTAGCACCCCACCCTGTATAAGTCAATGAATAAGTATATTTTGTATTAAAGTTGTCAAAAGCATGAACCGCTTGATGTTAAAAACCGAAAGGCTAATAGTAGTTGTTATGGCAGGTGAGCGCAGTGGCGGCGGCGGCGCGGTTCCCGCCGGACGACCGGCAGCTGGCCGCCTTCTACGCGGCGCAGACGGCCACCTACGGCGCGCATCTCGCCACAGCCGTCGAGGCCTTCCTGCGCACCATCGAGATGGGGCAGCCCCCGGACGTGTTCCTAGCGCACGGCAAGTTCGTCGTGCTCAGCGCGCACAGGATAGTCCACGTCGGCGACATAGTGCATAGGTGAGCAATACGAAAACGCAACAGCAAGCTGTTACTTGAATTCTGTTTTCCTTGACACTGTTGTTCGAAAGCAACGGTTTCACCATCACAATAACTAAAAGATACCGTAATTTTTTCGACAGGAGCGCCCAACACTCCGGACTGAAGGCGAAAGCGTTGCGATGTTCGGACGCGCTATCTGACGCGTTGGCCATGACGGTCGCGAAGACCAAGGCCGCGGCGCAGCAATTCCCGTGCGCGAGTGCAGTGGCTGAGATGGCGGAGGCGGCGCGCACGCTGGCCGCACGAGCCCAGGAGCTGCGACGCGCCCTCGTGCGCGCCGCCGACCCCCAGCCCGCCAGCGACACGCCGCTCACGCCCGCCACCGCCGTGCCGCCCTCCGCGCCCACTACGCCGCTCACGCCACTGGGGCCGCACGCCACCTCCGCGCTGCAGATATAGGCGGCGCGCGCGACACACGCAGGGCCGCAGCTCGGTGCAAGACACCGCGGGTGCGCGGCGAACCTCACGCGCTGCTCACGAACTGCTCGCCGGCAGGCGGCGCCAGAGAGGCCACTCGACCGCAACCCAATCTGTGACATTACCAAAGACAGCTAACCGCGTAGCACTTCCGACGATTCGAATAGACTGCCGTTCGATGACGAGTAGAGCTGGAGCTTGTATTTAAATATTTAGAGACGTACTGACAACAGACGAAGGCCGCTCACGGGGATTTAATTTGCGAACGGGATTCGCGACAGATTAGCCGAGCGAGATTTTATTGCTGGATGCTCATATTGCCGTAGTGAGTTGAGTTGTCCGTCCAGTTTTATACAATTTTGCAACAGTGTCGTAATTTTGTAGAGCGAGTGTGTGTGAATTTTAGCAGGCGGCATTATTTTGTCGCGCGAAAATAGTATTTCCGAAAATACCCAACGAATGTGACGATAAAATTATTAATTAAAATTGAATCGTGTCGAGTTCTAGACGAAGTCTCTTTTTCATTTGATGGCCCAGATTTATTTTATAATCATATATTTTTCCATTGCTAAGGCTTGAACAGCTATATTTTCGTCTGATATAATTGATTACATAATTATTCTTACCATTATTCGACTAAAGAACTTTTCGCATCTTGAGGCAGCTTGAAAATTGCAATGTCGACAATATAATATAGTTCACGCCATCCGATCGTAAACGTATGCCATTTATAATTAAGAACTCGATGAATCATTAGCTATCATTAAATTATAGGTTTCTATCTTTCATAACTAGAGATAAAATCCACATGACGATGTTGACGTCACATGTGTCATTACTCATTATCAGCATTGTGAATTACAAATGTTCCTTGACTTGAGTTGTATTCAACATTTAACTATGATACTTTGGTATTTACTTTACGTAAATAACAACTAGATATATTTATTTTCAAACATTGACAGCGACCAACTCGACGATTAGGTACCTACTCAATAAACCGCGACACTGCAAAGGGTCCTTCTTTGCGGTGGTTCCATTTTGGCTTATCGTTACTTAACCTTACAATAGTTGTATGTACCTACGTTTTGTACTTTATACAGATGAAGTTGTAGATTCGAGAGCCAGAGACTTCTAGAAGTTTTACAATCTACTGTTCTCCTAACACACAACGCACAATTTTAATAATTTCATGTACGAAAATCTACCTCGACAAATCAGATGTGGTGGGACGAATACAGAGGTACCTGGTTCTCGGTCTCGGTAGATAGAAGTAGTATATAATATCAATGTAAAAAGCATGTTGTATATTAGCGATGCGATGTGTAATATATTTCAAGGACTTCTTATTTTAGCTAGGTATAGATGAAATTGTACAAATGCATATTAAGAATAATTTTATTGATGAATTATAATTTAATCATCTTGTAAAACGCAATCAAGTAAAATATACAAATTTTCGTATCTAATTTATTGTCTTATTTCTCTCCATTTTTCTTATAAGAAACATAGTGATTTTAATCTATGTGTTTCGTCTTTTCACAATACCTAATTTCAAGAAAAAATAATCATTCTTGATTCACAATTATTTCAATGATTCAATTAATCGCCGCGCCGTGGCGTTATTGCACGACGATGATATGGCAGATTGTATCCAGTGGCGCGGGGTGTGTGGTTCAGGTGGGATGCAGCAGATGGCGCGCGGGTTCCTCATCAGCGCTGTATGCGAGCGCGGGGTGCGCGGGCGGCAGTCGCTCCGCGGCCGCCACCGCCTCCAGCCGCGCCGCGCGGACTCGCAACGAACTCTCCAGCCTCTGCGCTTGCATCGCCTCTTCGATTTTTTTTCTTTCTAACTGGAGTAAGAAACGTGCATTGACTTAGACTACGACTGTTCTGTATTGTATCAGCCCGTAATGGCACACTGCTGAGTATGGAACTCTTCTACAACAGAGGGTTCAATTGAGAGGGTTAGGACATAATTCAATATGCTGGCTTAGTGTGGGTAGGGAGACAAGGACATGATTGAAATGTACTAGTGATGTTTTAATATTGAATCAACATTCAAGATATGTATAGAACATTGTAATAATCATGGTTGCACTTAAATCTAAAACTCATTATAGAAATTGAAGCGAAAACAAATTGATTAGGTAGTTACCTTGGCAGTCTCCATCTTATAATGTAGCAATTCCATTTTTAATCTTACAATTTCTTTATTCTCTATTGGATTAATTATATCTGAAACAAAAAAATTCAAAAGAATAAATATAATAAATAAATGATAATAATTGATACACCAAGTTAAGTAATTAAACTGTATTGAAGAATGAGATTTCTAAAAATATAAATATTAACATTATTAGCAGACAAATGATATATTAAACACATAATGCATATTTCGAAATAATAATAACTAAATACATCCAACAGTCACATACATCATCCTGTCCCCACATTAAGATCAATGTCTTGTGACATAGGTATAAGAAACTATGAGAGACTTTTCGTTCTCACAGACACCTAGACCCGAAACAAATATATTTTGTGGGCCACACAAACATTTGTCTCGGTGCGGAATCGAACCCCAGCCCCTCGTTTCATAGCCGGCGTCTAATCAAGTGTGCCACGGAGGCTTCAAAATACATTTTAGACAACTATAACATGACATGCGAAGTAATATACTCACGAAAAATAATAAAACTACCAATGTACATAGAATAGCACTGAGATTTATATTAAGATAACTAACCTATTCCCGAATCACCATTGAATACAGTGCTCAATGGATCTGGTAGTAAGTTTGTACTATTGTTAGATTTTTCATTAATTTCACTGTGGTTGTCGTCAATATCGTCATCCTCTGGCTCAGAATGATCTTTATACTCGAACATTGGCTCCGACTTGACCTTCTGAAAATGTTTAAAAATTACAGTTACATACAAAATTATAACGTACATTTCTACAAAACAAATGTTAAGAAATTATAAGATGCTTATACATTTTTTTGGTCTTTTAATATTTTTCTTTGCGTAATAATTAGAATCGAATATTATTTCTATACAAAATTATACAATATATGTGTAATATATTCATACTTTTATTTCATTACTCAATGGGGTTTTAAGTGTTTTCTTATGTGTTTGTTGCAGATACCCACTTTGTCTGTATCTTCCATTAACTTATTATGTTTTCTGCCAAAATCCTTGATACAGTCCATGAAATTAACACTCTTCGCCAACTTTTTCATATTGCAAAATTTTGTGCGCAAAACTTTTGTCGATCGCTTTTGTGGACTTAACTTATTGTACGCATTAGTTACCTGTAATATAAAAATATGCACATATATTTAGCCTATTAAGATACACATGACTCCAAAAACTGCCCTGGGACCGTCGCATCATTTCGGTAGATTGTCCCCGAACGATACTTGATTATAACATATCCTAATAGTGAACAAAAACATCGGAGAATATACATATATCATAGAGATGCTTAAAATAATTATCTCTCTCGATCGCAAAGTGGTCCTATTAAAGCAGTAAGTGATTATGGGCTGATACAGAATCTATTTTGTAATTGTAAATATAAATAGCCTTACAATATTCAATAAAAAATAAACATACCCTACACCATGCCCGGTTCTTTAGTTTATTAGCACCTGTAGTACCATCTTTGGACAATACAAATTTCTTTTCCTGCCTCACACATTGTATTAATAAATTGCATTCCTGTGGTGAGAAATTCATTGACCTATTCATGAACCTGCAATAATATTAGTATCTTTACATATTTTAATTTTACATTTCTCTAGTTGATAAATTTCTTTCTATTTCTTTAAATATGGGATAGAAATTGTTAACATGGTATATAAAAGAATAAGATATTTATTAGTAATAAATTATAAATAATTTTTGAATTCTAGTTCAAACAACAATTACTTTATTCTAAAATTAGATGCAATAATTAAAAATAGGCTCGCCCCCTATCACATCATGGGACGGAACATACAAGGCGAAATGTGAGTGTCCTGGTGGCGCCTCTGCCTACCCCTTTGGGGATAAAGGCGTGAGTTTATGTATGTATGTATAATTAAAAATATTTACATTTATCCACAAGTATTTACCTTTTATTTTCGTTTTCATTATCACCATCAATTTCTGAAATAAATTGTGTGTAATATTAAAATACAAAAGTAGGAGTTGAAAAAAGGGAGACAACTTAATATAGGGTGCAGAAAGTTGCTGGATGCATGACACTTCCAACGGACCGGTGTGCAAATCTTCGTAGAAATTCTATTTTCAACAGTAAGTCCACAGTTTAAAATGACTATCATGACAGAGCACTTCATTCATCCAGTGGCAATAAGGTATAATACATGTAACCCATGCTGCAGCTGTATTGAATATTAAAATTCAATTTCTATATGTGCAAATATGTTGCACTACATAAAACATGGTGTGTTTGTGAGCCACAGTTAACATATTAATGTAATAAATATACAATCAACATACCATTTGAGTCTGCATCCTCCCCGCCACTCCAATTTAGTGTGTCATTTGTTTGTTTCTGGCCATCTGATTCTGTTCAAGATTATAAAATCAATTTTGATTTTTAATATTTTCATGTATCACCTTCTTGCCTTATGTTTGGATTTTAAATACATCAATGAAATCTGAGTGTTATTTTGATAGTATGTGGTACATATAACCATATATCATGCACATAATTTGGAAAATTTTGTGCATAAGTAAGACAGTAATTTACATATAAAAAAACTAAATAAATAAATATAATTTGCATGGATCCAGTTGTAACTTTAGTAAGTAGATGATTTATAATCCTAACTTCATTAATAATGTACTCTTTTATTTTATTTTATTAAATATTTACCATTAAACTCGTCATAGGACTCAGTCTGTTTCTCCAAGGTATAAGCGTTATTTTCTCCTTCACACATGATAGCTACAGTATGACTGGTCACTTCATCGAGTTCGTCGTGTCTGATATCCATTAAGTTATTAGACATTTTTTTTGCCTGCTTTTTTAAATTTTCCCATTTTCCTTTCAGAGATTCTGCACTTCGTACATTTTTAAATCCTTGAGAATTGAATGCTTTCGTTATTTTCGTCCAAGCAATATCCTTGGCGTGACTCGACGCAGCGGTATTGGATCTAATCAATATTACCGATTTATACTTTTCAATGAGGTTTAATAGAGCTTTTTTTTCTTCCTTACTGAATATAGGGCTTCGGAATCTCCTGAAATGTGAGACAAAAATTAGTTTTGCAGTCGTTATTTTATCTACAAGAAGAGTGGTTGAAAAATTACTTACGAATATGATGGTTTATCTTCTTGACTATCTTCATCCATTTTTGTATTGGATTTATGAGGGTTTTTAGTTTTATATTTTTATAAGGAAGACGAAGTCAGTTAATTTCTTGAATTCCTGACATTGACAAATGCGATTCTCTTGCCGATTCATTTAAAAAAATATGCGTGACATTCTCTAATACTACAAAAATTGCCCATTTTATGGCAGCACTGTACATTTTTTTACTTCTGAACGAAATAAAAATTCCTTCATCTGTTGCCAAAAATTTTGAACGATCTTCTGTCAAAGATAATTTTAAAGAGGTTATATTGGGTTCAAGATTACTTCTTTTAGAAGGAAAACTATTTATTTTATTAATAAGTACGTACATAGATGCTTTTCACCTTATACAGTAGTGTTTTAGTTCTTAATTTCTGCGTTTAACATTTAGCTTTTTATGGCAAAATTTTGGTACCGTACATGTGCCAAAATGGCGCTCAGAAATCATAAGCAATAAACATTATTCCCACAGTAAAACTTTTTAAAACACGTTCGTTGTAATAAGTTACTTATAAGACATAGTGTTGTTCGGGTAATGTGAATGCATTCATAACGTGTTGATAACTAATAACCTATGCTTAGTGAGACATGAAGGAAGTTATATTAGCTATTGTAACCTTCGTATGTAGCGTATTTTTAGTTTTTGTCTTTGTGTTATTTTGTAAGTAGTCCACATTTGCTTGGTGTTTACAGTTACTAACTTGGTTTAAGTGCATTAGTAATTGTGTGGGTATATTGGTTCAGTGTTGGTGATATTTCTTTGTTCTTTGTTGCAGGCTGGTACATTGTGTGGAAGTGTTGTTTATCGAAATTTCGGTTCGTGCGGGAACTGCTGGGTGGCATGTCTGATACTCCCCCGGCGTCTGAGGCCAGGCAACCAAACAAAACAAGGAAGATTCGAAGGGATTAATATAAATATTGTATGTATAGTAAACTAATTAACACTCAATATCATATTTACATGTCAGGTGTCAATTAAGTTTTAACTTCAATAAGTTTACACAAACCTACTATATGTATAGTTTATTTGCATTGCCTTGTACATGGTCAACTATTTTTGTGTTCATTGAATGTTGAAATGTTCAAATAAAATGTATTTTTTTATTTTATAGGCCACAAACAACTTACACAATGAATATCAGGTGTGCTCGTCCAAGTGACTTGATGAACATGCAGCATTGCAACCTTCTCTGTCTGCCAGAGAATTATCAGATGAAATACTACTTCTATCATGGATTATCTTGGCCTCAACTCAGCTATGTTGCTGAAGATGAAAAAGGACATATTGTTGGTAAGACTGACAATCATTTAATACTGTATTATTTATTGTAATTAGAAGTTCAATGCAAAAGCATTATTGTATCTGAGACAGAAGTAGAAACAAATTTATTTTATGTAAGGTTTTCAGTATTGTATGATTAAAATATTAGATTTCTTTGTATTATTGTGTTATTATTTCAATGTGTAACATTCGCGTAAATCTAAGGAACCATTATTATTGTGTTAATTAACACTTCAGTGATATTTTTGCTATATTACATCTTTTTGTTTTAGGGTATGTGTTGGCTAAAATGGAAGAGGATGGTGAAGACAATCGTCATGGACACATAACTTCTCTTGCTGTTAAAAGATCCCATCGTCGACTTGGTCTTGCACAAAAACTTATGAATCAAGCTTCACTCGCAATGGTAGAATGCTTTCAGGTCAGTTAACTTCTCAAGATGAAATTCAAAGGATCTACTCAATTTCTTTATAAATATATTTGTTTTATTTTTAAGTAGGTAATAGTAATGTTATTCTTAGTTATAGTAAAAAAAAACTTTTTCACTCATGACTAATATATGTATTTTGCAAAATAAATGTTATAATGTTATAACCAGTAAAAAATATATTATTTTCAGGCTAAATATGTGTCTCTGCATGTAAGGAAAAGCAACAGAGCCGCATTAAACCTGTACACGAACTCACTTGGATTTAAAATCTTGGAAATTGAACCTAAGTACTATGCAGATGGAGAAGATGCCTATTCCATGATGCGTGACTTAAGTGCATTTGCAGCTGACAGCAAAACTGATACTCAGCCAACTGAAAATATGGAAATCAAGTCTGAATCTGCAATAATTTCACAGTGTTAACTATTTGTAAATAATGCACTTAAATATAGCAAAATTTTAAAAATGTTGTTTTTGTTGCCCTCAGTTTCTAATGAAATATAATGTAATGATGTTACTTCTTCAAGCATATTTTGTGTACAAGTCACAAAAATGCAAAATACATAGTATGAAAAATATAATCAGCAAGGTTTGCCTCTAGAATTTTTTATTTGAGCCACAGTGTTTTATTTTTATGGAAACTAGGTGATGATTTGAATATTATTTGATGTGGCCATAGTGAGCGTTTCATACCACAAGTACTGAATTCTTATGATTTTTTCTGTATTTTGTCTGGTGATAAGAAATAAAAAAACTTATACTTCCTATAAAATACATGGAAAAAACTTCACCTACAAAAGTAACTGATAGATCATAGATATAATTTATTCCTTTATCAAATGACAAATCATATTTAAACAGTAATATTCAAGTATTTGAAAAAAAAATATTTATCTATTAAAGATATACAGGGTATATCAAGACTGCGACCGAAAACTAAGCCAGGTGGTAGATTTAGTGGTTACAGACAATGCAATTAAAATTTTAAATGATAATTGTTACAATTTTCTAGTAGTTGCTAAAATTAACATAATGAAATGTAGACAATAATACAATGCGAGATACATAGCAGTACCTACTTAATGTTATGACATACACTACATAGTTAAGATGTGATGACAGAAAAAAATATGCCTTATTTATATTTCCTTATATTAGAAAATTAGCTTTTAATTTTACTGTGACTACTTGACTTTTGGAACAGTAGCATGTTATGTAATATGTTACACAAAATAAACACATAAAAACATAGTATAGCTTTATTACACAGAGTATTACAATATTGATAAGTAATCATGCTCTACTCCTCTTCTTCATAAAGGTGATCTAATTTAAGCATGTTGATAGGTTTTGCCTCCTCGTTAGATTTTGGTTCCTTTTTAGTCACATTTTTTTCCTTCTTTTTAGACATTCCCACTACATATTCTGGCATTATAACTTTCCCACTTTTGAAAACGGGCTTATCATTTGAAATTTCTTTTTTAATGGCTGACGAAAAGTTAAATGTTGGTTTCTTGAATACTTCTTCGGAGTCATGTTCCATTTCAGAATTATCTTCTGCCTTTTCTTCTATTTTTTTTATCAATGCAAGGGCTGTTGCAGTATTTGTGGCATCCGACATTTGTTCTGGTGTAACATCTGAAAGGTTGTAGTAAACCCATTTTTGTGGATTTTTTATGTGATCTGGAATTTGTCGAGCGCGTAAACATTGTCTGATGTTAGCTGCTGGTAATTTAAATATACTTTCTTTTCCTCGGAATTGTTTCATTTCATGTTTCAATTTTCTATACGTCCTTTTGTCGATTGTGCCATAATCTCGTGGTTCTTCAACTTTATTTTTATGGGAAGCACAATACTGTTCTTCAGCATCTTTTAAATGATTAAACAAAGATTTTCTCCTCTCTTCAAAAGAGGACATGGTAATATTTAGTAGTTTGCTTTTCAGCGCTTGCCGTTCTAAGATATTATTTCGTTTATTAATGTTTTTATTCAATAAACGCAAAAACAATAACCCATTTCAGCTGTTTTGACATATTTTGCTGTATTTTGCTTTTCTTGTATATTAGGGATGTGTGTATTGACTGATATGGCACTTTGCATTTAATCGATTTAAAAATCGACTCAGATTAACTATTTGAAGGATTAATATGAAAGCACCGGTGCAGTGTGGCCATAGGATGTGCCAGATTTATTATTTTTATTAGCCGAGATTCGAGAATGTCACGCTTTTATTTTTTATAAACGTATATTTCACAAACAAAGGAGGAGTTACGAACAGCCATTAGCAACGAAGGAATCATCTTTAAATAAAAAAGGTAAAACTTATGAAACTGTTATTCTGTCATCATTTCAAATAAAAATAAGGCTATTTCTATTGCTTGGCATATTGGCGCTGTCGATCAAGTCGAGCTACTTGACAGCTTCAGTGGGCTCAGTGATTGGCTTAGTGGCGCAGTTGATTAGACGCCGGCTATGAAACGAGAGGCTGCAGGTTTGATCCCCGCACCGAAACAAAATATGTTTGTGAGGCCCACAAGTATTTTCGACCGACTTTTCGGTCTCACAAACCCAAAGGGGTTGAGTGTTTGTGGGACCGAAGAGTCTGTCGTAGTTTCTGATACCCCACGACTTAATTGATCTTAACTATGTATGTGACTGTTGGGTATATTTATTTTTTTATTATTATTGTTTTATAAGACCGAAGCTTGGAGCCTTGTCAGGATATTCGCGTTTCGAGAGCTTCTAACGTCGTTTGTTAAAAATGTTATTAATTGGGACCGTGGTCTTAACTAAGGTTTTGTTGAAAGCGATTTTTTTCCACCCAGGATACAATTCCGAATCCATTACAACTAGAATCATGTCGGTCCCTTTTTTCGTTCTTGTGTGAAAGAAGGAAGAACCAGGAAACATGCTTATTCGTAATGATTTATGCGCAGACTACTAAGGAGATACTACCTATGATAGTATGGTCTGCCCTCTGGATTTTTTTGTATTAGTGTATGGCCGATATTCATTGGTCATGATGGTGATAGTTTCTCGCCTCATGTGTTTAATTTGAGAGTTCGACTGTGAAGCGTTAAGCCTTGGGTTCAATTACTAGATCGAGCAATTCGTTTTCTTCAGTTTTTCGTTGAACCTGCAGATTCACTTCAGTTACCAGGGGTTGCAATTCGAGTACAGTCTGTCGATGGACTCATCACTAACTTATTTTAGCATGGAATTAAACCAATGGCATCCCTGCCTTGTTTTTCAGGGTTCCAAGTGTGATTTTTTATAATGTTTAGCGGGGTCAGGCATATTAGATAGTGGAGTAACACATGATATATCTGCTATTGGATTAGCGCCCGACGCTACTTCGCGCTAGGCTTACCTTCATTTAATTTAAAGATTGAAATATCATATTTACACTACTTTAGTGTTTAAGTAATACATTAAAATGAAGTATCCATATTTTAGAAACTTAAAACAATTAAATTATATAAGCGTTATTATGGTACCTAACAGCGATTTGCCAAGACGGTGGTCTTAGGTTCAAATTTTATGTAAATTTGTAACCGGTCGATGGACATGGGAAATAAATGAGAAAACCTAATATGGGGGTCTCTATTAACGTAATAGAACCCAAGACAATGATTTTTAGATTTTTTGTCTATCTGTTTCAGACTACATGGCCATGGACTATATGGCCTAACCACTCTCAATCGATTCCCTCGATTGCAGAATAGGCCCGTGCCCTGCAGTGGGACGTATATGAGCTGATATACATATAGATAGATACTGTTTGCCCGTGCGGTTGTGCGCGATGAACTCAAAAACTGCTGAACGGATTTCAATGAAATTTGGTATGGAGGTAGCTGTATTAACACTTAGACTACT
Source organism: Deilephila elpenor (assembly GCA_949752805.1). Taxonomy (NCBI): domain Eukaryota; kingdom Metazoa; phylum Arthropoda; class Insecta; order Lepidoptera; family Sphingidae; genus Deilephila; species Deilephila elpenor. The sequence goes on along the minus strand of OX457107.1, from coordinate 5,281,600 downwards.
TGTCATCCCGAAGAAAATAGTGTTCCCGTGGGATGAGGAAGGAATTCCGATATATTTGTTACTTTATTATACTTAAACAGATGGGATAGGGCTGGATAACATACTTTGAGTGAGATATAGACGAGTCGGGCGAGATAAAACGGGACGGGACGGGACGGAATGGGAAATTACAAATAAACTTAATCACGCAGACGAAGTTTACGGTAAGAAGCTAGTGTATTGATATAGCCAATAAGTACCACATATTTTAACAGTGAAGAAAAATATTCTGAAGAAAATATGACACCATAAAAATCTTATGTGACGTCCGCAAACCTGAAATAGTCAAGCGTCGTGGAATATAGCTTAAACCCGCTGAATCAAACTTTCGAGTGTAGTGAAGCACTCGAGTGTAGTGTAGTGCTCGGTAATGAGCGTTTATGGGTTCATATTACTTATACAGTTACAGAATATTTAACAGACTACCTGGGTGGCGCAGTTGCACGACGGTATGATTGCAAAGCTGAGGTCTCGGATTCAAATCCCAGGTCGGGCAAAGTGATATTTGAATTTTCTATTCATTATCAGCCCGGAGTCAGGAATTTGTGAACGATATGGCGATAGGCTCGCAACTATCACACCTTGGGTGACCTGATTGCACCTCTGCCTACCTCTTCTGGGAGAAAGGCGTGAGTTTATGGATCTAGGTGTTACATTAATCACATATTCATATTAATAACATATTTTTCTACTTACCCGTCTTATCACTTTTTCTTTAGTTGAAACATAACCAGATACACACTCAATATGGATATGTCCAACATTGTATGAAGGTTCGTGGTTTTTTTTCATATTAATTGTGAAGTTTTTCTTTCAGTTATGAGTCTCCAGTCTCATTGAAAGAATAAGTTTGTGTAAGAATTAAGAAAGATAAGTTAAGGTTCCACTTCTGTGAGTAGGCGTTGAACAAATAGATTAGTGCATGGGAGATTATGTTTGTAATTAAACCGCTGTTTGCTTTTACAATAAGATAACACAATTGTTTTACTTACCTCGATAATAATTAAACATTGGTAATTGACCAGTACACTGAAAACGTACGACCTAATTTTGATCCAGAGACAAAAACAATCTGATGAATTATTAATCAAATTTCCATATTCCCATTGCATAAAAGTCTTTTAGTTTATTTTGAAAATACACAGGTATTAAATTCAAATAAATTAATACGGCTATTGCAATGTAATTTTAAAGAAAACAATTTGAAGTTACTATCCTTCTCAGTGCCCTTAGACCTATAATATCTCGAAACTTATTGCGGACACACAAAAGTTCTCATTGCCTTCTTTCTCCTCTTGACAATAATAGATCACAGTCTATCTATCATAAGGGATATTGCCAGACAAGCTGAAATAGAATGGATCGATTATATTAAATGTTTCTTCGAGTTTTTGCTGTAACGTAGATACCTATTAATAAAATTTGACCTAGTTCACTTATAATGAGACGTAGTAACGTGTTTACTGTAATTACGTTATGAAAGACCTTAGAAAATATGAATGGTTATACCGGAACAGTTTGACGGTCGAATTTATTATTTATCATACCTTTACAGAATGTTGTGAAGTGTAAAAAATAAATGAGCTAATAAGCTTTAAGATTAGAACCTCGACTTGAACAATGTTACCGTACAACATTGTTATTGTTACATTTTTAAATTGTGTGTGAGTCAGAACACCGCGCCGGTACACGCGCACGCGCATAATATGATCGATGTACGTGTTAACTGCCGCCTCTTGTTAAATCTCAATTTACTAATTTTAACAAGGCAATATGGTCATGAACTTATGCGTAATAGATCGAAATAAACAATTGATTACAGGAAAATACCTTATTTAGGGAAAATAGTAAATACCGAAACCCACACAGTATAAAAGGTACATATTATATTATATAGAAGTAAAATAACTAACAGTGTAGAAAAATAACTTGATTCACGATGGGCAGCGCAAGCTGTATATTGGAGTTGTAAGGTAATTAAAAAAGTAGAAGAGCAAGTCTTTTTGTGTTAATATCAGAGGCCTTTGTAAGTGCAGTTTAGAGTATTGTATTGACTTGCAAAAAATATTTACGACTATCTTTCACAGGTCGAGACAATAATGCCGGCGTAATAGAAACCAAATACGAAGAAGACGTAATAAAAGGCGATGCATTTGCGGGTCACTAATCACTAAGTTGAGCTGTAAACACCCCGCTTAATGTGGTCGCTAAAGGAGTACCCGTTTTTAACTTAGAAAAGCGCTTTATACCTTCCTTTCGATACTCTGGGGGCGGTTAGAAAGGGCATGTCGGGGTCTCCAGCCTTCCAAGTTCCAGCCTGGTGTGTGGGGGCAATGGTCCACACCGCGGAGATATTGCAGCCAGATTGGGTCCCTACGAAGATCTAAGAAGATGCTATACGAGTCTCCCACCACCAGCTATAGCTTCTTCTGCAACCTCAGTCACTAAATCACACGCAACAGCAGACCTGTTACTTCATGTCGGTTTTTATCATGGTCGAGCCGATCATTTCGTTGTGTACTTGTAATTAGCCACAACACGGCTCTACCACTTTATATACTATTATTAGAAACAATCGTAAATAAATAAAGATTTATTATTTCTATTATGGATATTTTTGTAAGAAAGAGATATTCAGTATGATAACGCAGTAAACAGACGAAATTTTCCATGGGGTAGGGGAATTTTCCACGCGTACGAAGTTACAGCCAATATTTCATACCAAATGGAAGTAAAATACGACTGGCGTACGTATAAACACGCAATCGCTAAATATCAGAAACTATCAAGTCTACAAATTTGAAAGGGCCCTTATGGGGCGGATCTTATCTGCGAAAAAAGAATTTTTATAATTAATTCCCAAGGGAGGTGAATGTTGGTGGTTCATTCAGTGTGTGAAAATGAATGTTTAGAGACACTGCAAACGATGATACGCTTATAATATTACAGTACATTATAAAATATTTCAGGTTTATTTTTGCATCTCTACCTTTCAACCTTTCAAGAACCTTAAATTATAAATTGTATGAAATCATGTCAACGTTAATGGCGCGGGTTGTTCCAGTGAATAGCCGTGGGCGGAGGGAAAATTAAATTGTACCCTAGCAAACTCGCGCCGGGCCGTTATTAAACTAAATCATAATGAACTGTTTAAGCCCTTCATTAATATAATTTTGCTTAAGTAAGGCTTTCATGCATAGGCTGAGTTCATAACGAAATAACAAGTTATAAATGAATTATTTATGAAGTATTTATTTTATTTTAGCATAATAAGATTGCATTGTAGCAATAAATGTTAGTAATTTTATAACTTTATGTTTAATAAATACAATATTTCATATTAATAAACAGACGACTATGTTTTTATTTTGTTTATTGGAATAGCATCTCGTAGTATTAATATAGTAAACATACTCTCGATAAATGTTCTAAAAAATAACATCTTAACCCGGACGGGCGTACTGAAATTTAATTTAAAAAATCTAATCTAGCATAAATAATTTACGACACTGCAGAGTACACGTGCCTCTCAATAGAATTATATGTATAGCAAGTTGTGTAGTGAAGTGGAGTTAATAAAGTTCCAGTAAACAAGCTGTACATGTAGGTGGTATGTACGGTAGTCGGGAGGAGGTTCAATACTGCCTTGGTTACGGGAGCGTCGGAGGTGGTGTAGAGCGCAGGCGCGGTGGCGTGACCGCTGCCGGCGCCGGCAGACGGCACCCAGCACCGTCGCCGACACACGTAGTCAGAGGCTCGGAGCTCGCGCGCCCGGAACGCGAAAAATCATTCGCCCGCTAATATTAGCACTACCGCGGCGTGTCCGCGCATGCACTGCGCGCACTAGTGTTGTTTTCCCGGACGAGGCCGCGCAGGGCGGGCGGCGCGCGCCGGCGGCCCAGCCATCCTCAATACACCACCCAGCACACACACAACACCACGTTTCAACAAGTGTATAAACAAAGAAACGGCTGCAACATTCGCTAATGCAATTTGCCCTTTACTAGACTGTGCGGTGTTATTGAAATCTTCGAGCCTCTGATAAACGGCTATGTGAACTGCCTCACCTGTCGATAACTAAATAGGTAACGTATATTTTTTTCATATGTTTGTATGGGTTTAGAGATAAATGAAATTAATAGTGAAACTACCAGAATTGAAAATGGAGGCTGTACATGGTTTTGGTATAACAATGGATTTGGTGGATCTTTTGTAGGATTATAATTTAGTGCGTGTTTCTTAGTTACATGTACACAGAGCGTAGATAATGACAGAGCACCTAATTAAACAAACTATTGAGTTTCTCAATATAACACAACACGCTTGCCAACAAATGAAAGTAAATAATTAGAAAAATACAATATCTATTAAGTGGCTTTTAGAATGTTAGGTGACACCAGGGACGAACGTAACGATAGCAGTTGAAAAAAAACGACGAACAGTTACTTTAGGGGTATTTTTGCAGCATCGACTGATGCTCTGTGCATGCAACTTAGATAAAAGGACTAGAAAAGGCTAAAAATGACTTGATGAAATAAAATTAAATGCCCGTCATACTGCGTATCAGTGTAGATAACATACTTTTTCACAAATTCATTTATTACTTTCATCCCGCGCTACTTTCGTCCCTAGTCTCCCCTATATTAAGAATTCTGTAAAATACAATTGAGCCCTCGCGTATTCTTTATTAAATGAAATCAAATTCATTTATTGGTCACGTAGGCAATTAAATAGCTCATATGACAAGTCAATACACATAGTACTTATTATCTATTTACAAGATACTTGTGATTATATTTATATTAAATTTACTATTTTTCGGTAGCCATTATTAGTCAAATTCTAGAAGGTACCATTTATTTTATTATTAAACAAAGAATAATAAAAAGAAAGTTAATATTATACCTAAGTATTCTATGCAACGTCCAAACAGATAAGTTTAGAAAAGCAAATCGTAACAAACGAATTGCTAATGAAACTCAACAATAAATGATATCTATTCATGCGAATAAGGAATATAAAAATGAGATATTTTAATATCCATTTATACAATTTTATGAAGATAATATTATAAAAATATAACTGAATGAAATAAGCGGAATGATTTCATCTAGACATGCAACTTTTTGAACAACGACTACATTGGCATCTTTCCAATGTTGATACATTTGAATCATAATTCAGTAGTGGTCATTCATGTTTTCAGAAACCTTAAATCACTTCTTATAATATTCTTTATTCATAACAGACTTTAGTAGATACAATAGCATTTTCCTGTCCCTAAACATTAGTATCTTGATTTTCAAGCAAGCGTGTGCTCTACATTAGCGAAATAATTATTTAGTTTTCAATGTGTGTTAAGTGTAAAAGAATAATTTGGTGAGCGTTTATAATTATTTAATATAGTATGCAGCAGATCATAGTATTTATCATACTATTTTAATCTGCATTTGCCAAAGCGACAGCAACTTAGAACAAGCAACTTCGCGTAACACAAATATGCAAAAGGAGAGTCGAATTTAAGTTTTTAGGGTTTTTTTTCCTAAATTAACTATTTCAACTTCACATCACAACATAAATCGTGAAACACACTAATATCGTATTTATTAAAATTAGAGGCAATGGATTTTGTTGTGGATAACGGTTATCAATAAACTTATGTAGCCCGTCGCTAGTTTGATGTTGGGCGTGGAAAGCGCGACGTGATTGATTAATGGGGCCGTGATTTTAAGAATCTTCACAGCTTTTTCATAGTGCGTTGTTTATTGATATTCATGTTCATCTTCTTTTGTAATAAAACATACCTACGTAAATATTTGAAGGAAAACTCTACCGACTATTGTGTCGGTTGGTTACATAAATAGAAATAAGTATTAAAGTTATTGTGAAATTGTATGAGATAACAACATTAACACGGGATTATGAAATTATAATCATCATCATCAACAATCATAGCTAAATAGCTACCTACCTATATTTTTAAATAATATGTATAGTCGACTTTTATGGAAAAACCGAAATTATTTTTAAGGTAAAATAATATCAATATTTTAGAGATTTAGAGATTATGCTTCCATTAATTAGGGAATTCTAAGTGTGTGGGTTGTTTTATTTGAGTATTAGTTATTTGTCTAAGTGAGTCCTAATATGGTTGATTTCTTATAATTTCACTTTTTATAAGACTACTAAATTTTTAGGTGTACAGAGGTCCTTCATTGTCAATTTATGAAAATCAGAAAAACATTAGGGATCAAAAACTAATGAAGGCTCCTATTCGTCGTGAATTGGAACGTATCAATCATACAAAAAACTTATGAAATAAAATTAAATAAAACTAGGTTCTTGACTAGTTTTTAAATAAAGCTAGGTTCTTGACTAGTTTTTAAATTAATAGGCTAGACGTATTTACTATTCTTATGCATTTTGTTTTGAGTCAATAATTGTAAACATATTTGGAATATAAAGTAACACCATTTAATTAAGGGCACAAACAAGTTGTTATAACCAACAGTGAATACTGATAGTGTGACTCGTTCTGTTATTATTCTTGCGGTTTTAGTACCATGACATAACAATGTATTATTTTTATATTTGTGGTATTGTTTTTGAAAATAAATAATTAATATAAAATTATAAATGTTAAGGCTATTACGTATAATAAATAGTCCCAGAACGATATCCAGATTTTGAGAGTTTATTGAATAAATTCTTGTTCTTGATGCTGCAGGTTTCATGTCTGTGTTTATTTTTGTTTTCGACTTCGATCCGTTCTATAATTATACTTATTTTTTTATGATTTAAAAGATATTTAAAAGCGTAAATTTCAGGAGATTTAAGGATTTCAAAAAGATTTTCATTTCAAGGAAACTTTAATGTTTTAAAAAGAAATTAATTGCTATTTTATTGTTAAGGCGCTCGATTAAGGATATTGATAACTTATTAAATAATATTATAAAATATAAATTTACGCGTAATTAGATTTCCATTGTTTTCAACTTGTAATTATAAATATATGACTCATTACTTTGGAGGTGGGTTGAACGATATTTTTTTGCACAAAGAAACATTATACTTTTGGATTCACCTAAAGCACCTTGAAAACGCCGATGACGCGCAAAAAATGACAAATCTTAGTTTTGAAACTAAACTGTAAATACGTTGCATGTAGTTAGTTGAACTTGGGATGAGTGTACTCTAACAGCTTTTCAAGTTGCGGTTGGTTAAATAGTCTGGCGATCGGGTGATTTAATAATGACCTCTACCTACCGGTCATAAGGTGCCTACCTATAGAGGAAAATGGTATGAAGCCACACATTAAGTTTGCAACAAGGGATACGTCATCACAGACGATGGAAACATTATATGGAAAAGTTTTAGAAGCTTCATTATCCCAATTGCTATAAATTCCATTAGTAAAATTTTCCCTACTCTTGAAAGTAAGATTTGCATGAATAATACTAAGCCTATATTAATCCGGGCTAGTGTAAAGTTTCGTTCAGTTCGTATGTTAATGGCATGGAGTTAAGCTGCTGTAGCGCGTTTTATTGTGTACCGAGTGAGTATGTTTCAAATTACTTTTCTGCGTTTAACGTTGCTTATGATTAAAGTTTTGGAACTCTTTATTTTCGTTACGTTTAAATGTTTTATGTACTGTTCATAGATTTAAACGATAAGTTTAGTATTCAGAGATATTAAAAAAGATACATAGGGGGTCAATTTTGCTTGGACCATTCAATAAATAAAAAGGTAGATAACGATTCTAAGTCATATTTCCAAGATTTGTCGGTAAAGATTCTAAAACTCCCATTACTTAAAAACATAAAAAGGTATAAATGTTTTGTAATATAAGATTTGCTGATGTGAAAGTAGAAATATTTATGCCCCTAGCTTCTATGAAGTGTACAAAGCCCAACCACGTTTTTTCCATATTGGTACTGCTGCGTCTATATTTGTATAAATCAATAAACCTCCAGCTAGTATTGGGTACAATACACCTACGCCTTCATTATTCTCCGTAAACATATGGAACCTTGCTTTAGTTCAAAGCGAGCCAAATATTATTTTTACTTGCTGAAATCTGAACATTATCAATAAAACGATAAATCGTATAAAAAATAAGTTATAAGTTCCTACTAGAATATGTAATTTCGTTAGTATTTGCTAAGTATAAGGATGATTCACCTAACGTAAACTTTGTGTGTGAATCAAATTACAGATTTGTATCATTCGGCTATTGCCAAGTATTTTGACCTTCCCGTTTTATGGCATTTTTACACCCAGTTCACCTGTAACGTTGGAAAACTAGCCGTAAATTGTATTAGCGAGATCTTATAGCTTTCATGACTCGCATTATAAATGAAGATGCTTCAGAACTGAGATGACTAACTCATCTGACGCATAAAAGTTAAATTAAAAAAGTATTTTTAGTACTTCAACATCGATTTATATCTGCGGTTTAGTCCTCTGCTGGCGTTCTCAAAACGGGCGTTATGACATTATCATTCAGCTTATATGGAAAACATTATAATTAAAACAAAGTAACAAATACGCACTTGTGAGATATCTTCTTAAATTAATTTATCGCAAGTAATTAATTATTTTTCCAGTGAGGATATAAAGGGCTTAGTGAATGATACGGGATTTTGTATATAAGTATTTTAATTAATTGAAATTTGCTCTTACAAACGGGAACTTAATTCGTTTTAGGTAATCTCTTAATTAAATCAGAATCATATAGAGCTGAAGCAAGATTTAAAGCTAATGGATTTTGCTCAAAGCTCAGTCGATTTCAGGGCTTTTGTAAACACGATGCCAAATTTTCCGATATGACGGGGCACAATTTTCGTCGGAGCTACTCTTGACCCAGTTGGGATAACTGGGACGGATGGCCGCCCGGCCGAGCTCCGCGCAGCGCCGCCCTGCCTCACTGCTACCGGGAACATTCCATACACGTTTCATCATTTACCTGCGTACTGCGTCCAATATCAACTCGCATCAATCAATACCCTGTTACGCCGTTCCAATAGATATTTTGCTCTTATTGGCTTACGCAATATAATTTGCACTATTGGCGTGAAATAATAGGTTTTTCGTGCTAGTTAGTTTTCAAGTATTTATTAATTTGTTTCCTTATAACAATTGGATGCAATTATTTTAGTGAACATACTGAAAATGCTCCAACAGTTTTTTGTAAAATTAGTGAGATTTGTAAAATATGTCACACCTTAATATTACAGCACGTAGTATGAGTTATGCGATTAATGTTATCATAAGCAAACGAAAGCTGTTACCAATAAATATAAATGTGTTGTAACCCTAGCCAATATTATACAGTCAACTTCTTCGTCCCAACACAGAAATCTGAATTAGTTGCTCAAATAAACTAAATGTTTACTTTACTAACTTAGATAGATTTATTATTTCATACAACTTAAGTTACTGAAAGATGTATTTGGGTCAATCTCCAAATCGGGCGTATTCGTGTGATCGCTCTGGTGCTTTTCAGTTATTGATATTTAATGGTAATTATGTATTTCATTAAAAAGAATGACATTCAAATAGCACATTTTTACTATTGGCCTTCAATTTACACATATAGTTATTGAGATATTTCAGATCAAAAAAATTGGCGACCAGAGTAATCATAATTGGTGCCAGAGCAATCATAAATGGTGAAATCAGTGAAACAAAATATAAATATATTGATAAAATATTATTTATTTAGCCGTTTTATTTATTCAGTCTTACAAATAAAAAAAAAACGAAATATTTTATATAACATAATTGCTAAAATAACAAATTAACTTAAAATTAAAATATCAACTTTTGGCTTACTTTCATTTATTTGGACTTAATTAAATCACTTCTAGGTTAATGAGACAAAATTAAAAACCTTTTGAAATTCAACCTTTAATACCTACAGTCTTTTATAGTTATAAAATGACTTAGACTCATTAAAATTTAATTTGAAGTATTAAATATTAGTTTTTAAAAAGTAATTAAAGAAAACTAAGGTTTATAAAAAACAAAATAAAATTCTTAAAAATAAACATTTTATAAAATAAAATACCAGTCTTTTCAAGATTATCTAAGAGATTTGTAATAATCACATTTTCCTTAACTAAATATTTAGTGGAAAGTAAAGAATTAAATAGAACAACACAAAGTACAATGCAGTTAAGAATATGATCAGATCAGATTGAAATATTGTTTGCAAATTATAATGATACAAATTTTAATACCAAGCAAAAAATAATACAATTTCTATAAGGCTTAGTTGATCAACAAACTAAGAATAGAAGGTTTATTGAAAGCTCAGAAAATTGAAAAGTCATCAGAGTCGGAGTCGGGTAAATCTTCTGCTGCAGCAACCTTTGTCAAGGTGTTATCGTTTTGCAACGAAGATAAAACTACCTCGGAAATACTTGGAGTAATTAAATTTTCATAGTTAATAGATGGAACTTCATCCCAAAAACTGTCCGGCAGGTCCGAGTTGTGTAATGATTGTTGACTTTGATTTGCAGTTATAGTCTGTCTATTATTTAGCATTTGTGGGAGCTGAATTTGCTTCTCTTGATTGTAATTTTTTGAACGCTTAACCAGCAAAGGTCGGCTTGTCTTCCTTGGTGCCCGTGACATGTTTGTCTTTGAGGTACTTTGGTTCGAATCGCTATTAAGTTGGTAAAAGCCTAAGTGTTTGCCGTGCGGACATTGTACAGTCTCTTGTGAGCAGTTGTCTAAATCACAACTTAGTCGCCTCATAGCCAAAACGTTTTTAGTATTTGCTGAAAAATAGATTTATTACGTACAATTAATGCAAAATATCACCGCTCTGGTCTTTTTGGACAGAGCAATCACAGCCATAGCGATCAGAAAAAGTCACAAAATCATAAATATAGCCGAATTTAAAAGCAGTAGAAAGTTGTGATTACGTCTCATAAAAAACATCATAACGATCACTTAATTCACATAAAAAAACACATTCATTAGCTTATTATTTAATTTAAATAACATGCCATAGCAATCGTAAAATTCGAGAACCAAATCCAGAGCAATCATAAACTTACCTTCGTAATGTTGGAGCACAGGAACGTGGCTCACAAATATCCTCCTCGGCGGTTAGACTACTACTGGCATTACCCCGCGGGAGGGGAATAGAGTGTCTATAACGCGTAACCAGGGATGAGCGCGATGTTTTACCTCAGCGCAGAGCGATGAGATAAAATGCCCGGTCACGATTTTAAATTCAAATTGTGGCAAAAGTATTGTTCATATAACTAAAAATATTTTATTACGATGAAGATTAACTATCTGTTATGTAATCTAAATAAGTTGTTTTATATGAACCTTCTCATTAAAAAGTTAAATAATCTTTTTTTCATTCAATCCGGAGTTCGGTCAACCCAGAGCGATCAGGATTTTAGGGTTTAAGATTTTTTTTTAAATATTTATAATAAACTTATTCATAATATTAGCGTTGTATCATGTAGATTAGGCACCGAACTGTATATAAAAAAATATCTTGAAATGGTTTTTCGATTTTAAAAGGGACTTATTCAGCCCGACACGAAAAAAAATGCCTTTGGAGATCGACCCATTTGCTATTAACTATCCCTACCACCAATTTCAAAAGATCTAAAAAGGCCTTATTTCGAAACTTGAAACACTGCCCAAATAATGTTCCGTTAATCTGAAAAGAATACTGTTTGTGTACGGCTTAGACACTTTGTCTGAAGTAGCGCTAAGTGCCGAGCAAACATCCAACATAATACAATTCGAATGACCTTTGTGACGATATGGAACTATTTAATCAACGAGCAAATATATCGAACATTTGTACAAAATAATACCATATTACGAAAGATAACATTGACGATCTATGGCAGAATAACATCGTTTTAGTTTGGAAAACACTTATCAGTTTCGGCGATACGAATGTGAAAGTGGTAGTTTCACTTTTTTCGGATAACATCTGTTTTATCACATTGCTAAAAAGGTTCTCTAAAAGAAAGGATAATAATTATTAATATGCCGACTTATATAGGATGGAACTGGTCGGGACAGGATTGAATACGATAGGACGTCAGTCTAGTCGGGATGAGCCAGAATGAAAAGGAGCCGATAAGATGTTTCTGGTGTTTGATGTACATTTATCGACATTATGTTCTTTTGCACTATATTGTCCACAAAAAAAATTAAATTACTCTAGAACTTCTAGCACAGCGACGGAGCGCGCGTCTTGCTTCTGCAAGCGTTAACGAGAAACTGAACTGTTAGTCCAGCAAGATGACACAAGATAATTCCACTAACTACCCTACAAAAATGTTTTTATAAAAAAAAAAACAAGTTTTAAAATATGGCGAAGTTTCGCGTAGTGAACCAATCACCGTGATGCACTTGCCCCCCGTCCTTCCTCGTACTGCTAAAAAGAGCTAAAAATCTTCTGCGCAAGTAGCGGCCACCGCTCAAGATCCGTGCCGATTATTATATTTTGTTCGACCATAACTCTTCGATTCTTCTGCATTATTAAACTATTACACCAACGATTGTAATCAATTCTAAGCAATTGAATATGCATAATATAAAGTACATATTAACATTCGGCAAAAGAGAAGCGAAGTTGTGATCAAAACGCAGATGTGGTGCGGCTAAGTCGATTCACTGCACATTCATTTCCGCATGTCGCAGCCGAGTGCTATTTCCGAAACGCTACAACTCAGATCAGCAACTATTTCGTCACGCCGCGTTGTTAGCGGGACAATTAAATAGATGCCGATGTAATCAATTGTTGTTATATTAATTCTATTGATGTTTGTAACAAAGATTCAGAAGCTATAGAAAGAAGATAGTGATATGCAAAAGTTTAATTTCGAATTTATAATATTGTTAAACATATCATCACCTCGTATCGCCTGATGATAACTGATGATAGGAACTCTATTTTCAAGTTATTTTCATTCTAAGAAAAAACAAGACCGTAGTATATACGTCAATAAACAAAATAAAGGTAAAAGCTTCATATGGATTGTTAGAGGAAACTGAAACATTTCATAATGAATGTAATTATTTCACTGCACATGTTCATTGAAATCACTAATTGGCAATTATTTACGTAACTAAGCCTTCATTTGTTTACTCTCTTGCCTGTGTTATCGTTTTGAGTACATTAATATAGTTTTTTCTATTATTTAGTGCCTGTTGTTGGACAATGCCGTGTTCTCGTATTACGTGGCGAGGTTTAAGCCTTGCTTGATGAAAGGTCCGATTCTATTAAGCTAATTTCAATTTTAGTGTGAGTATTTTGTACCGGAGCTCAAAGTTTCTAAAAAAGCTCACCGACCCCGCAGTACCCGTCCACCTAAAAATGTTCCGTTACACATAAAAATCTCGTGGTTCTTGTATACAAACTGAGAAATTTGCATCGTTGGTTTCCAATACTCGTCAGTCCGAACTTACGGGCCCCTAAAAAGAAACTTATATTTCCTAATAAAACTATTATTCGCTCTTCAAAGGTATGAATAAAATATTTGTATAAACAATTTGTAAACAAAGGCACAAACATAATAATGAAGTGTTTCTTATAAAAGGCATTACACTTGCGCATATTAGACAGTAGTACGTGCCTTGATTTCCACGCAAGGTTGCCATTCACTGTTATCGGCTTTTAATGTTAGGTAATTCATAGGATCCACGCTCCACGAGAACTAAGGGCGTTAGCCGACCGTGTCTTATTATTTAAAATATATTATATTCAAAAAATGAAAAATAAAGAACTACGGAATCCACTTTGGGAATTATGATGGATGAGGCTAATATTTGGGACTAATATTGCCGTGAAACGTGATCCATCACCGAGGAAAATCGTTGTAGAGATTTATACTTACATTGTTACATTTTGTTCTCATTCAATTTGCGAATATATTGTATGATGCAATTTTTTTTAATTAACGCGTATTCTGAATCTGTAAACAATAAAATTACTTGAAACAAGCTCTTGGATCTCTCTCTGTAAATAAATGTGCATGATTGAAACATTGCAATAAAAGATACAAATAAAAATAATGACCAATCACTTTAGCACACATGTGGAATGGCCAGAGAAACGCATATGCTTTCGTAACATTGCACTAACGGATCACTGTCTCTAAATATAGGGCAATTCCAGCGCAGTGGTGAGCTATGCGAATGTTACTTATGTGGGCCACAGGGCATCACGGAATATAACTACCGTCAAATATCCTTTTGCTTTCTAAATTATTTCTTAGCATATATAACCGACATGTCTTCTCTCTGGGATCACAGGGTAGACGGAGAATATGGATCTTCATAGTCCACTTTCTTCGATTCTGGCATATTACTTTCACCTTATTCCATTTCAATATCCTTTTCATAAAATTTCGTTGGGGGTTCTTCTGACCTCACTCTAGTTCAGTTTTGGCTGACGTAGAGTCGATGACTATGGTGTATGACTTTGATCCGTATGATTCTGCCGTAATGTCGTAAGCTTAAATTATCACAAACCCTTTGAAAACTACTTCTAGCATATTAATTGAGCAAAAATTAATAATTAATCTGTTTTTATATTTCTAGAAACTATGTTGGAAAAATCGTTAGACATTGAAGCTTGAATTTTCATGTTTTCGTACATATTGACAATTGAAATTGTTTTATACCTAAATATTAATTACAGTATTTTATTAAAAGATTCTGTTTTTAAAAAGCCATCACACATACCAACAACTAGAGTTGGCATGACACGAAAAGCGTTATTTTCAGTAATTCATAAAAAAATAGAACAAGGAAATAGATCGTTGTCACAAATATTTTGACACCATTCTGGAATATTCGCGGAAGAAATTGTGTTTACCCCATTATAAAGCAATAAACATAATGAAAGAAATATTTAATTGCATTCTAGTGGCCCAAAGTTTAAAACATTTGATTACTGTTGATTGTTGAATTTTGCAATCTAACTATTCAGTGATTTTTAATAAGGCTATGAGGCTCAGCAAAATATCCTTCAGTTGGTTATCAACAATATCTTACGCCTAGAATCGTCCAAGGTTATTGTCATTTATTGGGAATATGGTTTTGTAGATTTAAAAGAAGGTTTCACGTAGTTATCGATATAGATTTTGGGGACATGTGAGTTTGTACGTGTATATTAATCTTCTGCGGAATCAAATAAATACTGTACGGGTATATTATAATTATACACGTAATTCCTAAAAGCGTTGAAAATTACTTCAATGTAATTAAACTACAACATATTAAACCATATGAAGATCAAAGTGAAATATGTAAGTGATATAATTACTGTAGGACATGAAATGCACCGATGTATATTTTTAAAGCGAACCGAATAACATTCGAGGCATTTCACCAGTATTTTTGTTTATGCGAGGGGAATGCACTAAGTGGAGTGCGCTGGGTGACGTGTGTTTCGCGAAAACGAACATTCTGCTATCTTATAAGCATGAATGACGACAACCATTCCTTGTACTTGGTATGGAAATTGTTTCAACTGCGATTTCATGATTTATTTTCAAACACAATTAGCTGGCTGTTAAGAAAAACTTTGAGTCATTTTTGTGACCCGGCGTGTAGGGACAACGCGATTCAATTCTTTGGTATATGTTTATTATTTCAAAAGTCAAACGGTAATTAATAAAGCATGGAAATACATCGAATGGAATAAGTATTCGGAGTAATGTCGGTGTTGGGATGAGCTTCAGTGGCCTGAAGGCAAGGGTGGGGCGGCTGTAGGTATTGAGATGGTTTATTTCTCCGACATTAGCCTGCCTAGTCTGGAGTGGAATCACGGCGGAAAATCAATACGGATGCTTCCTTGCGTCTAGCTAGTTAAGTTTATTTCAATAGATAGGTATGCATATTAAACCAGCATTTATGTAAAGTGAATGCTTAGACTCTATATTTTATGTTTCTCTTATTTAAGACGTAGGAAAAATAAACATGTAATCCAGTTTGTTTGTTAAATTTGTTCAACTAATAGATATAATTTTAGGTATTTTAAATATTTTATTATATGTTCATATACTTCAGGCATCACTTTTGTTGTATTACATGACCACAATGTACTGTTGTATTCTACGTATGTACATGTTATCACGGAACAAACAAACAATTGTGTATTTGTAAAAAAATGTACACACTAGTAATTGCCCTTGGTGTTCTATTTAACACCTGGGATGAGTCGCTACTCGCAACACAAACAGATGTAATAATGATTCTTTATATGGTGCTGATATGCTCATGCAGGATATAATAGAGGGCGCTAAGAGAACTGGTTAGCAGCTAACGGGCACAAGGAAATGCGCCAATAGGAAATAATCATATAATAATACATTGTGTAATCTTTACAAATGTACAGTAAACCTCACTTGACCAAATATTCAGATTTTTTGTTTTTATGATTTAACGTGTGTTTATGATACTAGTTTTAGAATACATAACGACGAAATATTACAATTCTAACATGTTTCATGTGTTCATTCCAGATAGCGAGACTCAAAAAATATCAAGATGACGGTGGTGACGAATCCCGCCCGCTCCCACAGCGACGACGAGATTCACACAATCGATAGTTTGAACGGCTACAACGGCGAGTCGTCGGGCCTCGAGCTCGACGACAACGCGCGCCTCTACGATGACGAGAAGGAGAGCGACATTGTGTTCGTGGCGGGTATCAACGGCGACACGTGGCGCTATCCCGGACACCGCCGCGTGCTAGCCGCCACTAGCCCCGTATTTGCTGCTCTACTCACTGCCAAAACTGATGTCATTGTGGTTGACTATGTCGATAGACGGGGCTTCGAACAACTGCTCCGCTACCATTACTGCGAACCTACTCAGCTGAATTCTGTGGCCACTGCCCGCTGCTCGCTCGACGCTGCGTACAAGTTTCTATGCCCACTTCTCGCCGAACGATGTGCTCGGCGGCTCGATGAGATGCTAGATGCCGGTGTCGCCCTCGAAATACTGCGCGACCTGCGTTACTTGTGCGCTCGGCTTCCCGGAGCCGCCTCGGCGCCCCCACTACCCGCGCTCACTAATGATGCCGCTGCAAGGTCGCTGGCGCAGTGCTCACGATGGTGCGATTCGTTGGCGCACAACGCACTTCTGGTCCTCGATGATAATGCCGATGCGGCTCTAACTGATGAACGCCTCGAGGAATTAACTTACGAAGATCTTGCGTTGATTGTGAAACGCGACACACTCCGAGTGTCCAGCGAGCTGGTGTTGGCAGAGGCTCTATCGCGATGGGCCACCGCTGCCTGCAAGCGTACTAAGCGCGAATTGACTCCTAGCAATAAGCGCGCAGCTCTCGGTGAGCTGGCATACTGCCCTCGATACTTGCTACTCTCTGGAGAAGAACTGGACAGGGCATTGGCTTTAGAGCTTTTGGAGCCGGTAGAGCGCGCACTTGTCACTGCCAGGGCCCGGAAGCTGTCGGCACCGGTGCCAGTGGGAGCTGAACAAGAAGGTATGCTCCGTCGTTGGGCCCGCCCGCGTCCCACCCAGCCGGCCAATTTGCCCGTGCACCTGAGCGCTCGTTCCGAACAGCCAAGTGACGAGCCGCAGCCCAGCCGGCTCTGCGTGCGCCGTTCCAAGAGACCCAAGCAGCCCAGCTTTGCAGTAGAAGAGACTAATAAGAGGGAGGGCTGCTGCGCTTGCTTCGGAGACGGGCTTCTGAGGGCTTTTATTTGTCTTTTTGACTGAGAACGGGCCCCCGCTTACTACGTGTAAACGAGAAGATCATGTTCTTCAAAAATAATATAAAAATGATGTTTTTCAAGTGACAATGGACACAATTCGAAAAGTTTCCTAAATGTCTTCTTCAGATGTGCGTAGAACTATACCTGCGTTTCAAGACTCTTGATCGAATTTTTAATGTTAAATCAAATCAAATTATGTGTATGTGTATGAACTATGTCAGTAGAATAATTTTCTTATAGATAAGTGAAATGGGAAATAAGAAAAGTTAGTCAAAGAAAGGATGCCTTCTTTTGTATTTTTTTACGAGATGTTATCAAACAGATTCGTGCTAAAATATCTCCTGAGCGGTTCCTTTAGTTCAGCTTCGCGTGTTCATTTTCAGTATTTATATGGTGTTAAAGCATTTATTATAGTTATGTTAGTTTATATTACCGACTGATTTTTTGTATGTTATATGAATTGTTAGATGGCAGCTAAGAATAATGGTGTTATTGTTACTGCAACGCTATTATTGATAAATCAACAAGTATATATACATATATATATATAAAAGAGTCCAAAGACTAATACATTAAAATTCTAAATTTTACCAAACACGTTTATATTCAATCTATTATACTTCAAAAGCGTGGCTCAGCGACGCCTATATTAAATGTTTTGTTTTAAACAATTCATGTGTTTGGATCTAATTGGGCGAATATATTGTGATACTTACCTATATATACCATGATATTGTTTTGTTATATTTAAGCATATCAATTTTTAGACAATTAGAATTTCGTTTGAAATGAAGTTACCAAGTTAGAGCACAAGTTGGGTACTAGATAATTTTGTTGCATTTACTTAATTGTGAATAGTTTAGTTAAATTGCTTGTTTATTAGAAATATTATTTTTTCCCTAGTTAAGTTAGTTGAACTCTTCCATTACGAGTGTTAATTGACTAGTCGTATTTAAAGTACACAATAAGGCCCAAGGATAATTGAATGACGAATAGAATTAAGACATGTATAGATGTTCTGAGAACGATAACTTTCATAAAAACATCATTAAAAGTTTAAGCTAAAGATTTGTATAAAAATTTTCGATGAATGTTTTGTTAGATAAAATTTGAATATAACTTGCACTTTAAACATATATAGTTAGCTTCTTATTAAACGTGCCATATTGAATGTGGTTAGTTAACGAAATAATACTATGTGTATTACATTTTAATTAAAATTATAGATAACCATGGTATACCTACTCTCAATGTTATTGTCTGTTTAGCAAATTTAGATAAAGCTTTTTATGTAATCAAATTACTAAACGTAATATATCTATGTGGCGTTTCAAACGATTTCTTGTCGGTGTAAGAACAACTTCTGTTCGCATTTAAATTATAGATTATAATTAATTTATTGTAAACGATATAGATCGATGTGTTGAGCTCTGAGCTGTATTAGTTACATGGTCCCATCCTGAAATACATATATGTTGTTCAATATTACGTGATTTTATTTATCTTTCCGTGTTTCAAAAACTTATTACACAAAATTCGAGGTACTTGCCCTTGAAAACACGTTTGTTTAGTAATGCATAACCGAATGCTGATAATTTGTAAATTAAATACATATTAACCACACTTGAAGCATTAAATAACACAAGGAAAAATAAGCTAGAGTTCTTTTACTATCAAACTATTATAACATTCGTTATACCAGCTGTCCTCATCCAATTAATATTTTGTATCATAAAGTACCTAATTCTCATTTAAATTAGCCTAACGTCAACAGTTTTTAGTTACTAAATAATCGTAGCTTTTTATCTGGGGATCGAACCGGTGACCACTCCATTAATTACTACCCATACGTGTACTATAAAATGTTTGTATATGTGTATATTACTAGCGAGGGCGATAAAAGATGCAATATGTTCTTATGTTAAAAATGGAAATGATGCCGGTAATCATTTTTTTTATTGCGATGAATGGCAAGACGAGCATGGAATTTGCCTGATAGTAAGCGATACGTTCGCTCATGAACAGTAGCAAAACCAAACAACACTATGAATTACAAAGCAATGCAAGGCATTTCACTGCGCTCGCCATCCTGAGACATAAGGTGGTAAGTCTCATTATGTCCAGTAGTTGCTCTGGCTACAATATCCTTCAAACCGAAACACAACAGTGTATTTACACTGCTTTTTGGCTTACCCAGGCGGTCTCTCACATATGAGGCCTACCACAAGTAAATCAGTTTAAAATATCAGCAAAAGAAATTAAGGCATTATTAAGATTATGAGACAGTGTCCTTGATGATAATTATATTTATGATTGCATTAGTGCCAACTACAGTTTGCTTGTCACATTTCCGTTCCAAGTTGTGATAGGAAGCAATCCAATAATAAGTTTATACTTTGTGATCTATATTTTCCACTTTTTATTGCACAACATACAAAAGTACCAAAAACGAACAATGAAAATACTAAATATGCGTTACATCCGATGAAAATACTTCTCTTTCTTCCGAGATTGGCGACGGTGATTTGAACAAATCCCTTTGAGAGTTCATGCTGTAAAGTTCGCTTTCAAAAGTTGCTACGTCTAACTGCCTGATCCTGTTTTCCATGTTCTTTAAAGTTGCTTCCGCGGTGTGTAGATCAGTCCTCATGGCAGCTATGTTATTCTGTAATTCGATCATTGAATCAATTTTTTTTTCTACTTTTTGTAATCTTTCATTGATGAACGCCCGCGTTGTCTGAGCTTGACCAAGGGCTTTGTCTACTCTGTTTGATATTTCGCGTTTCATTTCCTTTAGTTTTTGGTCGAAGGTGTTATCTTCCGTGCTATCACGCCGTCTCTTTTCACCAGTGTTTGTGGAGAGAGTCCGGTATTTATAACCAGTACTACGCGAAGTGTAACAGCTTTTGTGGAATATTTGCGACATGACTTGAAAATTTATGAACAAAGGAATTAAGTCATTTTTACAAAATATAATTAATTCATTTTGTTTGAATTGTGTATTATTCAATATGTCTCTATGAAAATTCATATGGCATAATTTTTATGTCAGATGAAATTTTGGCATATTATTGGCGTCTATTCATACTTTTTGCTTGGCTTCTAACACAAAGGTTTTATGTTACAATATAACTACTGCGCCATCTAGTACCAAATGTATGTATTACTTGGTAGAGGTGCGTTTGAAAATATTTAAGTTTAATCAGGTAGTTCAATATGTAATAAACTAGATAGTCAACAGATGGCGCCTTTGTATTTTAATGTTTCTTACATTAACTTTATTTTTAACAATTAAATTAATAAAAATAACTGCTGTATGCTGCCGATGAATGTATACCTCTATCAAAAGGTCGCTTTAGAAATCCTAGTGAATCGTTACTGAATTATATTCAGTAATGAATTTTACGTGGGTGAAGATGATGATGATTTGTAATTGATAGTTTTATTTCAATACATAATTTAATTATATTTATAATTAAATCATATTTATAATGGGTAATACAATTCCGACACGATGATTGAACAAACAACATATCAAACACGATAGGTAGGTATGCTCTCTTTGTTTATGAAATGGAAAACTAGATGTATCTGCAAGTTGTCCATTGGATCCATTTAAAAGCAACGTATTCAGCTCATAACATGATTTCCGAGAATTGTCCGACAAATGTTTCAATTAACTCAGTAGTATGTGATACCTACACTATTTAATGTTGCGGTAATGTGTATCACCATGGTTTTACATTGAAATGTGTTTAACGCAACTTTAAATAAGATAATATTTCCCGCACTTAGCTGTGTTAAGTGTGAACTAATAATCGCTATTAATAAAAGTACTAGTTTCAAGGAGCAATTTATTAAACAAGTTTATGTTCAATCTATATCAAAAATAGTAAGAGGATTGAATAATATATGGAGTAGCATTTGATTTAACGTACAAAAGACTTGAGTTAATTTATTTCGTAATATAATTACATTCAATACCTGTTGTACCATTTTTTGTGAAGACAGTATTGTAATTCACTTTAAACATTTGTAAGCACAATGCATCAAAAATGGCATGAATATGGCCACTTGAAAAGACAACAATCCATAGACCACTTGAAAATGTCACATAAAAAATGCAGTTAGAAACAATAATTTACTTTCATAACCGTTGTAACAATGGTGAAGAATCACGTCGGAGCCAATTTTTTTAAATCCATTGTTCGCGTCACAAAGGTAAAGCAGGTTGAGACTATTATCTGCAGATAAATTTATTTTTGATGAACTGCAGAAGTCGATGGGGTCTTTGAGGGGATTTCGGTAAAATTTGTGATATGGGTACAATGTGGACACTGTGGGCCGTGAAGGGTTTTGGCACACATGGGCTCAATATGCCCATTGTGCTTTGTGAACGGCGACTAATGAATGTTGGTGTGAGAAACCGAGTTTACAACACATCGTCTCGTGTTTTTATCAGTTTTTGTGTATTTCACACGAACGATTAACGTCCTGCGTTCATTTACAAAGATGATTGATAATATATGTTGTAAGTGTACACTTTTATATTTTTTGTCCTCTTTTATATTTTTTGTTGATGCGGGTACAAAACGCGGAGATTCATTCAATAAAACATTTATAACAAACCAGAGCACCTACTTCCAAAAAACCGAAATCTACATCATTTTTTTTTGTATGATCCACACATTTAAACAGAAATAATTTAAGTAATACTGGTGTAGGTGTCAACTGGTGGTCTCTCATATGAGAGAGGCCGACTGAGTAGGTGCAACCGAAATGTCTTTTTCTTCCACCAAACAGCAGTGTAAATGCACTGTTTTGTTCCATGCTTCAACATATTGTAGCTAGAGTAACTACTGGACATAATGAGACTTAACATCTTATGTTTCAGGATAGCGAGCGCAATGGTAGCCAAGCATTGCTTTATAATTCATGATATCGTATGGTTTAGTTACCGTCTATGAGCGGTCGTATTGCTTACCATCTGGCGAATGGCATACTCGTCTCTCTATTCGTCGCAATAAAAAATATCCATGTTATTCGACGAAAATTAATTTGTTTCTGTCCCATGACTGGCTAAGAACATTTCTTTACATTCTATTAAGTCTAATTTCAGTATAAGAGCAGTGTATGGGACAGATGAAAACGGATATCATTATAAACCTTGAAATTACTCTACTATTTATTTCATTATTAAGCAAAGCAGAAAATGAGGATGTATTTACTGGACTTTTATTACTAGTATTGGACATATTCGTATTTATCTATAAATATATCAACCTAATGTTCTCGCTCTTGGCCGTCTCCGAATTTCCTTTTGTATTTATTTATTTATTCATGCATATAATAATAAGGAATCTTATACTAAAACATTAGGAAATCGTATTAATTTTATCATTATACCAGTTTTACATTAGGCATAGTGATAATGTAATAAATAAAAACAGATGTTTCCTATTTTTGATATTTCGTCAAATGTGTGCATATGTTATAGCAGTTGACGTCTTAAAGCCATATTTAATAAATTAAACGTGAATTGTCCCCTTTTGTCATCAATTATTTTCTCTATACATTTGTAGAGCACACCCACAAAGCGTCGGCTATTGTCGGAGGCGGTAAATTTGACGAATACTGAGAATGTCTCTCGTATTATTTTCGGGAACAGGCACGTATTCAATATAAAGGTAGCCAATTCCCCCAAGGCTTTGACGTCAAATTTATTAATACCGATTTAATTGCCTCTTAAAATCTGTTTATAGTTACGAAGATACAAGTGAAAATAAAATATGTTAGGTGTATGTGAGAGTTTTAAAAACTGTTTACAAGAATGGTGTTAAACCGCCAAACGTTGTTAGAGTCATAATAAACATAAAATATTTTTGAAACAGAACAATATTTTAATAATCCCGTATTAAGGTTTAAGATCTTTGTTACAATTATTGTTAATGAAGATAATGCAAAACAATATCCTTTTCCGCAATAAGCCTCTTAAGGAAAATACTCAAATACGTACCTGTGTAGTTTTAATACCGCTCTCAAGTTGTGCTATTCATGGTTTATTGCATCTATTCAATAGGAGTCATTGGGTACAGCCCTTTTAGTTGTAAGCGCCACCTCTTCGGGGCTATTGACATTTTTTTACTTGAAAATAGTATCGTAGTAAGATTTCGTCAGAAACAGGTTGGGGGTAAGGACGGATTTGCCACAGGTATATGTTTTTTGCACGGGTCTTTCCGAAATTTAATTTTACGCCGACAGGTAAATGTGTGGTCGATTTGGGTGAATTTTGGTTAGTAATCTTCAAAATTGTCGATCCATAAACCCTGATATTACTCGGTGAAATGAAATGCTTGAAATATGTTTTGTTTTAAAATCTTAATATGTGCAGATTCTTTTGTCTGCTGGCAGCAACAATAACCCACTTCTCACAAACTATCCACGTAAGGAATGTAGAGTCCTTGAGGCGCAAGACACCCAATTTTATGGGAAATTCGAAACGCATGCATTCTTCAGTGTCGCCTTGTCTAGGCAGGCTCGTCTGCCGAACATTCCGAGATAGTAATTCGAAACCACTTTACTGTAGAATAAGAAAAAATGTAAATAATGTCGGCGGTGCGCTCCGGGAGTTGGGTTTTTTGTGAGCGTTCCGAGTGTTGATCGGTTTTATTGGCGTCAGCGGTTGGACGCCACGTACAACCATAAAAACGTTCTTTTTAATTTTTTTACACGCCACATTGTTCGACACTAGGCCTCCAAATTAAAACGGTGCCATCAATAACCCAGCACATATAACATACGTGTTGTATAATGTTAATTCAGTTTGGTACTGTATACTACATAGCGTTGGTCTTCACTCTCGATTGTGACCGCGCGTCGGTAGCGTGTCGCTGATGCTTCAGTGGAACATTGCTTTGAGCTAAATTTGCATAATGTGGCGTAATATTCATCGTCGTTTGAATTTTCTTTGTGAGACTTCCCAACGTTAAATGAACTTAAAAACCAGAAATAACATCCCTTTGTGTGTAATGAAGTAAAATATTTTATAACCGCACATTTTTTGTACTGCTCTTGGGTAAGGAAGCATTGAAATGTTACATAAAAGAGGTCATCAGTCTTGCCGAAAACAAATAGCCCACAAGCTATCGAGTGAGCGAATCAAGCTATTGGTGCGCAATTACCACCTCTAGTTCCAAGAACTTCTAAAATATTGTAGGTACTTAGACTGCGGATAGAAATTCTGAACACTTCTCGGTAATCACTTAGTCAACATGATACTAGTGAGGGGCTTTATATGACTACACAGGAAAATCATGTGTCTAGAATATCTCTTGGTTACACCATTTATATCAGCCTGGATATTCAGATAACCGTATATTTTTTACGCATGGAAGTTGTATAAAAAATATCTTCGAGATAAATGAGCGGAGGTTTGATCTGTGTTAGTTATACTCATCTGCATCCAAAATAAGTGTGTACCATAAAAGTTTATTCATTTAGTTTATGCATTTCCGTCATTTTATATTAAGCATAACTATCAAATCATCGTCTTCATCTAAATTTATATCTTCGCGACTTCCTTACGACCTTTCTGAACGTGAAAACATCAAGTTAACGAGTGTTTAGAGATGATATTCTGTTTCTTCTTTTAAGTGATATTTTGTAAGTGCTAAAAGGCTTTTTAATGTGTCGAGTGTCGAGCGGCGTGTCCCTGTGTGCAGCGACGCGGTTCGCCGGCGGGTAAACAATAGTATCCAGTCGTCACACCGGCGCCATTACTATTACCTCACGTCAATGGGACCATTTCTTTGAGATAACCTCACCACTAACGTCCATTATGAGTCTGTCTGCGCCGAGAGCTTTGTCCGCCGGCCAGCGTATTGAGTTTGATAAATAAACTGAATTCAAGCTATAAATCACGACGTCTGGATGTTTGTAAGCCAACCACGCCAATTATTGAGGATAATTAATACGTAACTTGGCATTACTCCCACATTCAAATTACGTACGCCATTCTTAGCTTACAATAGCGTATCTAGGTATTTATGTTCAAATATACGTCGCATATATACAACAGGTGTTTGACATCATGAATGCGTAAAATTAGAATTAAGATCCTTTTAAGGCAATTGTTCAAGGATAGGTTTTATTAGTGTAATTGGCGCAAACGCCGTCTCGAGCAAAAACGGCCGGTGTATAATGGTTTGGCGCAAAGTATTTGAAGCTCGTAGTTGTTCGGACAATGCGCAATGCTAATTCCTCCCGTAAAAGCTCTAATTGGTCGTTTTTCATCGTCGTCAGAGGACGGCCGGCGACCGAGGACCGGGGACGAGCAAAAAGCGGTGGCGTCGCGGAATGCGCCCGGTTGAATAACCAGCCGCGTAGCCGTCTGCTCCGCCGCGCTACTAGCTATAAACAAAAAGCCCTGTTGCGTAAAAATACGTTATCCCGACGGTACGCGGCGCGGCGCGGCGCACGGTACACCACTTCACGGTACACCATATCGACATGATTTATTTTCCGAGGCACCGCGGCCGCCATCCCCCGCACTCTCTTCGCTGCGCACTTTCAATACCAAGTGGGCTTATTTACGTTGGTGTTCGTTTATTTTTTTCTCAGATTATCGGAGCCGCGCCAAGAATGTCGAAATCATTCAGGCCAGTAAGTGGGCAGAGGAATTTGCCATTCATATTGCTGATGCCGTCAGAATAACAAAATGATTTTTGGAACGACGAAATTAGGGTTCTCGTGAAATGTTGCAGCGTGATGAAAAACTTTTGCATTTATTTGTCGTGTTCTTACGGAATTATGTTTCTCCTCACTCCAATACGAAGTTTTCATCTGTACTATTTCCAAGTAAGGCAAATAAATAAGTCACGTGAACATCAAAGTTTCGTTTGATATAATGTTAAAGAAGCCTTTCTCATCTCCAAGGAATATTTCATAATTTTCACCTCAAAGTTTTCTTTTATATGTCAGCCATCATATTTAGTCAATTTCTTCTTAAATCATACGCAAATATTACGTTATCATTATGCGGAATATTTCAACATCTTTTTTAAAATCTTGGTCGATATTCCATCCACTTCAATTAATATACGACTCATTTCAAAATAAACTACACGTGTTATTTAAAGCGTGCGATACATATCCTTGAACAATAAATTAGTTCATGGCTTTAATTTCGACCTCAAAAGTATTTCTGGAATTTAACACAACAAACTTGAACAAAGCGAATGTAAATAACAAAAATTCATTTTCAATGTACACGTGAATATTATACGCCGATCAAAAATTATTATTAAAATACAAATGTTATAAAGTCAAATATTTGAATATGAATACGAATGTTTTATAATTATTAAACGCCCACGCGCATAACATATATTTCGATATTTGGCCTTTCGTTCGATCAATTATGGACATAATTGTTTAATAGTCTACAAGATATCAAATAACGCAAGTAATTATTATTTCTACGCCTATCTTCACATTACTAGATTTCTATCTAGGAATATACGGCGTCAGAATACTGAAGCCACATCAACGCTTGGCAACCTGACTAACCGATTGTTCCCATAAAAAGACACCTATAAACCGACTGCTCACTGTTTGAGATTTTGATCACAAAAAAGTGCTCGTTCCCCATCCTGAAATTGAACCCGAGTCAATTAAGCGATGCACTCCCACGCCTAGTACGTTACCGATTTAATATCCAACTGTCAACTGAGGTGGAAGTAATGAGGTACTCAACTACAACATTACTTTCGAGTTTTTCATAAGATTTGTGTCAGTCAATTTTAAAATTAAATGATTACTTGTTTACAACCTGTGGGTAATAGGTTGACAGCAAAAATATAAATGATTCATGAATTTGAATAACACGTAACATCTTAAAATTCATTCCTAGTTTAAATAACAGGTACACTTAACAATTGATTGCTAATTTCCCATATGCAAGTATTTGCCATCATAAAAAATGGGCTGTATCTTTGTAGCTCAATAAAAACGGATCACCCTTGAAATGTTACATAATATATTGCATACTCTATATATTATTCGGAAAACGTTCCTGCTCTGAAAACCAGTGATATAAACAGAAAGATAAGTTTCACTACGCTCCCCGCACCTGTTGCGCTACAAAATACAATGCGTGTATTTTGTTAGTTTTCATAATCGCTTGTTTGTGGTTATCATAAAATGTAACCGGAATAAAACGAAAATGAACAAAGGCCTTTGAATTTAATACGAGTTGCTTACAATGTGAATAGATTGATTGAAGTATGGAAAACATGTGGTTTGTGCACCAGTATTGTGGGCCGTATGACAAAGCTTATTTTCTGACTTCAGTGTACTCATGGTGTATTATGTTTCTTAGGTCATTACCCTATTTCCTTATTCATAATGGAACCCTTCCGCGACTCTTATTACATACGGTATACGAATTCATTTTAACAGTGCTTTATTTTGATCATTATCGTTAATGTAAAACTTTACTTTGAGATAAAAATAATTATTATGCTTAGTCGTTGGAAACTTGTTTTGATAGGTATTTGAGTCTGAATTTTAAAACTATTTGGATCAAAAATTAAATCATATAGCATAATATATTTTCTCTTATGAAATTCAATAAAAGTTCCGTCTTTTTTTTTCTTTCTTAGAGCCTCTCTGTTTTTGCATAGTTACAATGTATAACCAAATTGTTACTTAAACCACTCTTTAGTAGAATTCAGTGAAATGAGATATTACTTGGGGTCATTAATATAGGATATTAATTTAGTGGCATTGTGAAACATTGTAGTAAAAATATAGTCGCGTATTAAATTACTACATGAACAGTGAACTGTTTAATTTTGGATTTCTTAGACATCGCATTTTGTTAGCTTTAAAACTATAATTTTGTACTAAATTGGCAAATATTATAATGTTCTAAATTAACTTTCGTGTTATAGACAACATCTTGCTTAGTAATTAGAAATGTATCAAATTCTAGATTCTAGAATATTCATTTCGATGATAATTTTAACAAAATTTGGCGTTCTATTTTGAGCAGTTCATCAACACGAGATAAACATGGCTGAACAATGGACTGGTTTAATCTATCCATAATTTAATTACAGCTAATTAATTAAAAGGTAAGTAATATGTCTTCTAGTGAAATTAATCAGCTGTAACAGTAATCTAGATCGTCCGCGAACTATAAATCATTATCCGATATATCTTTCGATCGACAGAAAACAGGAAGCTCGGAGCGGTATTATCGACCGTCATCTGTGAAATTGCGATTAGAATTTGTCAGTAGATATTGAGTGGAGATTCTGCTTTTTCTTGTAAGATACGAAAACAATGTTGGTTTTAATTGGCGGACTCAAGGTTATGGAGGTCGATGTCCTTGTGTGTGTAGTGAGTGCCGGCGGGTGCAGACGCAACGGCAGTAACCTCTCGTAGCAGCGGACTATGGCAGCGGAGTGCGGAGTGCCGGAGTGCTGAGCGCCGCGCCGAGTGCATAGTGAGGGACCCGACGCCGCGCCGGTCACCGCTTGTCGATACTCATATACATAAATAATTGTATTATTATAGCACACGGGGGAAATATCATCACACCGTCACCAGGCCACCCGTGTCACGACACATATATACTGCATAGTTAGGTGTGGTTTACTGTACGTTTATACATATAGGTAGAGGGGTTATTTATAAGAGGTTTTCCTAAAGGCAACACAATGGATAATAACATTACTTTTTAATGTAGGTCAAATATGCAATTATAATTTGTTGAATATATAATTATTATAAACGTTTAGTTATTTTTACTAACTGAGATCAACTAAGTTTTGTTCACATCATTATTTGATAGCCGCTCTGACGCTCTACGGGTAGAGTTTGGGCTTTTACTTCAATTCAGCTAAATAAAAACATTGTAAATAGAAAATCATAATCTAATGTTCTGAAAGTTTTATAATCGGATTTGATCTGCATTTACGAAAAGTTGATTGATTATAATTTAATATGTAATAAAAGTTCACAAACAGGATGTAGATAATCATGCATTTGCGTACAACACGTGTTTTCTAACAAACATACGCATTTTATGAACGTAATGATGAATGGGTATAACGTTTTGGCCGATGAATTAAATCGATGATTACGGTCCGCGCAGCCTTGGTACAGCATGTGAGCCGCTGACTACTGAGCTACGCGGGCTCGGTCCGCACCGCCGGCGCCGATGTTTCACGATCATATCGTTTGTTTATTGGCGCATAAGCTTTATCGTTTCGCACAACACTTATTAACGATGCTATTTTAAGATACTCCCGTACGTTCATCTGTCCTAGTTTCTGATGATACAAGACTATTGACGTCGCGCCGAGTCCACTCGCTTTAGGAGCGCGATAAAAGGTGACCCCGGTTTGCATCTGATTATGAGATTGTTGCGCCTAGAATAGCTTACGTTATGGTTTTCAAATATTTCCAACCTCAACCATATATGTAACAATAGGAAAGAAATTCAAGTCTTCTAACGATGGCGTGATGTCTAAATTGTTTTATTGAACTTTGGATGTTGAATTATATTTAAAATGTTTCAATGGCGTAATATTTGCATGTGTTATTTGTATTCGCGGCTAAATTCTGTGCTGAAATTCTAGTCAGCGGGTTGTTTTTATAAGCAGTAGATTTGTAGTACGCATATATTCATCCCACGCTCTTCCGGTGAGCGAAAACAACGACATTTATCAATCGCGAAATTTAAAACACTATTCCGCGTTTGAAACCGTGTTGTAATGGATATAGCTCATCACTAAAAATAATGCACTTAAGATAGTTCATTAAAGAAAATACGATATAAAATATTTTTTCTTCAACATGAACCGTAAATATAACTATAATCTCATAATGTATTTTCTTTCATCGAGATTCTAGTATATCTAGCGTGTACTCTTATAATTTTAAATTAAACGCCTTTTACGCCGACTGCAAAATATTTTAAAGAAACTCGCATGTTGATATCAAAATTGTGTTCGATGTTGTACGTGAGGCAAGTTTGGCTATCGGACTTTTGTATCGGATGGTTTTCGAATTCTCACTGATTATCTTTTCCATGCAAAAATATTTGCAAGACTGATAAAATCTATTACACAATTATGACGCACGACATTACACGCGCGACTAATTAAGATTTAACTGATATTAAATATTTATGTACAAGTGAATGAATCTATAAATGTAATACTATCAGGTAAATGACGCGACCTAGAAATGAACAAGGAAAAACAAGTCAAAAAAAAAAGATAATACGCAATTTTGTAACAAGATAACGCTCATCGCAGACTAATAACGAAATTAATAAGCCACGTTCTACGTTAGATATTTTTATATTACATCTATGTTTTACAATACTTATCAGTCATAACTCGATGTTATGGATATATGTTATAGATATTTTACAAGCACTTAAACCTTTCGAATTCTACGCGTGAAAATTGTTATTTTTTGATGGTTTTAATTTTTTGGTTAAATTATTTCATCATGCTCATTATCCACATTTTGTAGGTAAGCAGGAGCACCAGGAGGGTTGGAATTACATATCAAGAAATTAAATTCCTATTTAACTTTCGTTTGAATAGACCGTCGGCATTCATGTCTAACGTAAAGTGGGTGATCTCAAAGGGGCTCCCTACTGTTCTATATTGTGAACTCACAAAGAGATTTGCAATGCCTTATGTGTATTTTTAAAGTGAAACTTTTTAGCGGCGCCTTGCTTTCACGTTGCAATTATTCAATCGCTAAATGTTCCGAGGATGAAAACAGAAATCTTACACTTACACGCTAATATTTATCAAAGCGAAAACTTCGGAAGTATTCCGCCCACTCACTCACCACTGCTATTCCTGTAAGCCAGGATTCAAAAGTGGCACGCAAAGAATAGATACCGGCGGAAACTCGACGAGTTTCTTAGAAATGCTAACTTTTCTTGTCGCTTCGGAAATATCGGAATTGTGTTAAATTATTTAATAAATATCAGCAAGAAAAAATTATATGTATTGAGAGTAAAGTTTTTGTGTGGTAGAATAAGTGTGGTTAAGTATAAGTTTATATTCTTTCGTGTCCCCGATAGCTCGATTACTCTTTGTTCCCGGTTGTCAATATTTACCGGTGGCAATAGTTTTTAGCTGCTGTAGACCTCTTATAAGAAGTTTAAAAAGTATACAGTCTACACTACCCACTAGTTAAATAAAGTTCTTCTTTCCACCTATAGTTAACACTGTAGGCCCTTGAGTCTGGAATACCTAGTAGGATGGTTGAAAAGCAAGATCAAAGCCCTTACCTACCTACCTCACATAGTGAGTAATAGACCGATGCCCAACAATGGAAAGTACATTTGTTAATTTAAAAAATACTATAAACTTATTGATATAAAACTAACTTTTACGAATTTTATAGCGGATTTTATTTTTTACATTTTTAACTTTGCACCGTTTCGATAAAATCCATAAAAAATATTTTTATGTCAATGTGCAACATTCGCATAAATCTAAGATACCATTATACTACAAACTTAATTAAAATTATATAGACTATACACAATAATACCGGTACAAGGTTCAAGCACCTTAAGGTAGTAAATAACTTTCTCTACGAACTATTAGGCATTCAAATCAGTCTATTCAGAAATCTAGACTCAATGGATATTATCTGAGTCGTGACTTACACTACGGTAAGAGACTTTGTTACGCTCTCTTTGTGTTACAATCACGAAACTCCATTAAGACAAAGATTTTTTTGATAACTCTTGTATAAGCTACTTCGGTACGGACTTGGCCATATTAATACCTCAGAAATAAGTAAATTATGTATATTGTACATAGTGGTATATTTCACAATGTGTCTTTTATTTGAATACTGTTATTCATCATCATCATCATTCACAGCCTGTAGGGTCCCACTGCTGGGTATAGGCCTCTCTCATACTATGCCATTTTAATTTGTCTTTTGTCAGTCGCATCCAGGTTCGGCCTGCGACTTTGACAATGTCGTCGACCCATCTTGCCGCCGGACGGCCAACGCTGCGTTTACCCAGTTTTGGCCACCATTCTGTAAGCGCCTTACTCCACCTGCCATCAGTGCGTCTAGCCACGTGCCCAGCCCAACTCCATTTGAGTCCCATGACAAACTGTATGACATCTCGAACTTTCGTTCGTCGTCGGATTACGACATACTGTTATTACTTGCAAAAATATTACCTTCCGGCTTCTACAAATTATAAATTTATCGACGACCCGGTGCAATGGTTGCAAAAGGGTTTTATACGCTGAAGGACCCAAATAACCCAAGAAGGACCCAAGTCCCAAGGTCTCCCTTTCGGATATATAATTTGTCTAATTCACAGAATTTGGTTAGGATAGTTAGTAGTTCAAAAACATTTTAATTATTATCGTTGTGTGACTGAATTTTTTTGCTAAAGTTACACCTATCAAAAACAAAAATACACATGGAATTATTTTAACTATACATTTCACATTATAATTCTTGTTTCTGTTAGAATAATTATAAAGGATAAAGTGTTAATTCTGCGTAAGTGTTAACATGATGAATTGATTAGCAGACTGTTGACCTCTGTGTACACGTAACACAATAATTTCTGTAAACGCTTTTATTCCACTTTTGTGTTCGTTTCAGTGCTGCAAAAAATCAAATTAATTACATTAAAATAAGAAATGTTGTCTTTTTTTAGCGTAGGTACATTCATACGGTCTGTGTACTTTTTCTATTCTCGATTGTAGAGAAAACCCGTGCACTGCAGTGGGACGTTTATGGGCTGAAATATATATATATATATATTATATACTTTCTATAAGAGGACCTACATACATTCATAAATTCACGCCTTTTTCCCAGAAGGGGTAGGCAGAGGTGCAACCTGGTCACCCAAATTTCGCCTTGCATGTTCCGTCCCACAATGTGATATGGGACGAGCCTATCGCCATATCCGGCACAAATTCCTGACTCCGCGATAATAGAAAAATCCATTATCCAATATCACTTTGACCGACCCGGGATTCGAACCTGAGATCTCATCATTGTAATTGTACAGTAGTACAACAACCGAGGCAGCCCGTAGTACCGTCTCCTATGTCAATTATTAATCGTTAAATGTGCATTGTAAGAAAATGGGCACGGCAATTGCGTGCGGTGTGCACGTGATCAGCCAAATCGTGTGGGCAGAACACCGAACAGTGAACACAGGTCACAAGTAGCACACTACATGGTTGTCTGTTAGGAAATATGAAAGCGTTGACAATACAAGTAAATAACACTCGATGAATGTTTAGGATGATAAATGTAAAAAATAAATAGCGAGGAATTTCACACGGCCGTATGGGTTTTTATTGTATTGGTCTGGCAATCGGCTTACCTGTTATATTATTACCGCCAACTATCAACATCAATAACTTTAGAGCCGTATTGATTGGCTCTCAAAACGATAGGTAAAAGAAAAGGGAAAAGAATGGGAGGTAAATAGGTACCTATTAGGCTTATGGAAAATTTAATCCCCGCAGGAAACATGACGACAAAGCCGCTGTTACACATTGATTTTATGTAAGATTTTGGTATCAAGCTGATCAGATTGGCCCTTCCTTAAAAATAAGTGTGCAGCTTTAACATTATGAAAGTAATTCGATATTTGATAACAAAAATATAATTTTCATTCAATAAAACGAAAAATAATCTACCGAGTTATGTAGTTTACCATCATAAATAACGAATACATTTCTAAACTTAAAGATTCTAAAAGGAAATTCTTAACATTTGTATTAAATCCGAAAGTTTTGTAAGACGGGAAACTCACATGTATAATTGAACAATAAAACGTTGAAATATTTTACGTATTTGTTAAGCGGAAACATGCATTACAGATATAATATAACATATGCCACATAACCCTTTTTTACCTTGTGTTCAAGGATTTTTATTGGCACAGCATGAACGAATATAAGCCTCACTAAGATTGGCAAGGTTTTCCTCTGTACCTGTCCAAATTAAATCTATAATACTAATCAATAATAAAATTAAAGATATTACTTATTAGATAACACGCAGACATTACTTTAAAAAGTCATTCTTTAACTGATATGAATTGATTTTACATTTCAAATTAGCTGATAGACTTAATGGACTTTTGAGCTCGAGTATTTTCATAAAATAATTCATTTTATCTCCCCTGTTGTTGACAACATTTAAAGTATGCATACATTTCAGCTGTCAATAATATCATGAATCCAATGAAGCTTGAACTGCGAAAGTGTCACAAATAAATTATTTATCACATCCCAGGGCACATGTACGTTATAAATTCAGATTTAATTCCAGTTATAGAAGTTTCCCGCTTTTACATGTTTTATTTCAAGTATTCTTGTAATATTTGGTTATGTAGTGTATTACGTATTTTAAATTTTATTGATATCGATCACACGTTATTTATTACGAATAGGTATCATTGCAGCGATCATATCATGTCGATGACGTCTCTGCGAATATTCTATCTTTGAAATCTATATTGATATCATACTTAATCAGTCAAAATCACTCAATTCTTATATAAGTAATAATATCATCAATCATACCAAATATCAGTAAATAAGTGTCCGATTTTAAAATGTATAAAACAGTGCTTATTGAATATTATTTTAATAAAACAATCCTTAATTGAACAAGTATGTGGACTTAGACCCCTATACAAACGCTCTGCCTAGACATGGTTCGCAAGATGACACTAAGCTGCGCTTTAATATCGTAAAACAATATTTTTATTAGAATGTGACAACAGGCAGCCCTATCAAGGCTTGTATGTTGTGACCCATTATACGAACAAACACAACAAACCTGTTCGTGTTGATATTCGCATTCACTGACCAACGGAGAGATATCGGCGCGATCCACGTAAGTAACAAAATGTCCTATCAGTGTATTGACTACAGAGCGACGTATCAGACTTCATTGTAAGCGATGTGCCGACCAACAACGCTCCGAGCAAAACATTTAGTCCTCGTCAATTGATGAAATAGTTACCAATTTTCTTTGCAGTTTGGACTGAGAAATAACCTTGGAAATCTAATGTACCTAATGTATCTACGTCTGCCTGTTGGAAAAAAATATGTGCTTCACTACACGGATAGCATAAACACATTGTAAATAAATATTAAATCAGTTTTTGAACATAAGTCATGTTGCGAATTACGTAGAATTCATTATTTTGTAACATTTCATTAGTATGACTTCAAAATATCCTGTATCGGCCCATATACGTCCCACTGTAGAACACGGGCCTCTTCCACAATCGCGAGTAAGATTGTGAGGGGTTAGGCCATGTAGTCCACCACGCTGGCCTAGTACGGGTTGGCGCAAATGATGACGATTTCAAATGATTTGTTTCATTTATACTTGTGATTGTGAGTTCTCAGTTTCCGTTTTAGTTTAGCAGTAGTTTAGTAATTGCAGCTGACGACATTTTTTTATTGATCATAAAATGTAAAAATGATTTTATGCGTTGTATTTTGTCATTAAATTAGTCTTTCCCATTATCCGCTGCTCATATATATTCCAAATATACATTTAAATTAACATAAAGATTTTCGCAAAAGACATAAAATTAAACATTTTTACTGCACATAAAGGCATACGGGTTTTTTAAATTTTAGCTTTCCTACTCTATAAGCCATGAAAACATTGCACTACCAATGTCAGTTAAAGACAAAAATACATAATTTTATTAACAATTCAACTGTATAGAGATACATACAATGTATAGATATATATGTTACTGTAAAAGCTCGAACTACGGTTAATCTTAAGATTTACGCGTAAGTCTTAGGATTTACCGACATGAGTTGGTAAATGTAAGTATTTCTGAAAATACGACGATTTTTTCGGGCTTTTACCATTCGAATTCAGTATATGCTAGGTTTTACCACTGTCAGCTGGTAGATGTTGGTTTTAGGAATAAAACAATAAGTAATTCTTAATTATTTACTTTAATGAACTATTAGACAAAACAGGTACATAGTATTATAAAGGTATCATATGATAGTAATAAGTACAAACTAATACCAACTTATTTAAATTATTTTGAAAAAACATATTAACCTAACCTAACCTAACCTAATTATCTTTCTTGTTTGCCAAAAAAATACAATTAGAAATCAAATTATCGTGCAAGTTCAAACGTGTCAAACAAGCGACTGAGGCGAGCGGATCGGCGGCGGATGTTTTGTTTTTCAACATTTACCGTGCCATTAATGTAAATCCTAAGATTTACCAACGGAATGGTGGTAAGAGTTCGAATCGCAAACCTTTTCGGACATTTACCATTAGGAATTGGTAGATCTTAGGTTTTACTGGAATATCTTAGGATTTACTGCAGTTCGAGCTTTTACAGTAACATATTATAATATCTTCAAAACTGGATACATAACACCAAACATAGAATCATACAAAATACCATGCAGTATGTTATTATAAACCTCTACACATTTTGCTTAGCCCATAATCTAATCAGACGTATTCACATTTATTCATTAAACAATTAAGCCCTTGTTAAAAATGCTGAAAATCAAATCACACAAGACGTAAGAATGCGAGTAAAGAGTTCATAAGGAGATTCCCACGCAATTGGCCGGTGCCAAACCTCGCGTGATCGCGCACCATGTGAGGCTTCGTATCGCTCCCGTGGGAAATCGCTTTCTCCCGATTTACGACCATATAAAATTCTATCTTGCCAAATGTGCGCCATGGTTGCAAGCGTATTTCATAATGTTATACCGCCGATATCGCATACAGATTCTGCGTCATTGAAAATGTGCGTAGGAATATCCGAAGCTTGATAAGGGGTGGTTAAAACCAAGCTTTATAATACATGTTTGTTCTGTTCTTTTAACTGCATATTTTTCAGGAACCTTCATTCTGTGTCGATAAATAAAACAATGAAACATTGTCGTTGATTTAGGTACACAAATATTAAAAATATTTTAAAGGCTCTATTTTTTTAGGCCTAAGATTAAATTTTAATCACTTTTATATAATAACTCCCATAGGTACAATATCAAGCACGATTGTCTGAATTTTGAACTGATTTATTCAAAAGGTGGGTATTGACATAATGAGACTTAACATCTTATGTCTCAGGATAGCGAGCGCAGTGGAATTATTGATATGTAATTCATGGTGTTATTTGGTTTTGCTACTGTCCATGAGCGGTCATATCGCTTAGCATCAGCGAATGGCCTGCTCGTTTCGCCATTCATCGCAATAAAAAAAATAGCTTCTAATGCTGCCCGTTCCTGTGAGACTCTACATCAGCCAGGCATATAATATTGAAATTTGAAGTAGTAGCAAATTTACGAGGTGACAAATTTATTTTCAAAAAATCCTTTACAGAACTCGTTCAATTAATAAGCGTCATCTGCTGCGCACTTCGATATTTTTATTCTACTATAAATACGATGTGAGTGTATTCATACCCTTTGCTAAAGATAGAGCTTTGATTACCCGCATAACTGCGCAAGCGTTATAATCGATCTTAAATAAGGCTATAAGAAAATAAGCTGGTAGCTTTGGAAGGCTAACCAGTTATACACTCAATTATAATATAATTACGTTTAATGAAACAATTTATGGACAAAAAATTAATGCCGTCGTTCTTTACGTACATACAATTAGAGCACGTGGAAATAATAAGCGTTAAATACTTTCATGTTTTGTGTTACTTTTTATCTTTGTTTCCTTTTTATAATTTTTGACAGCCTCCGTGGCGCAGTTGGTTAGACGCCGGCTGTGAAACGAGAGACCACGGGTTCGATTCCCGCACCAAAAAAAATGTTTGTGTGAACCACAGGTATTCGTTTCGGGTCTGGGTGTTTGTGAGACCGAAAAGTCTCTCGTAGTGTCTGATACGACACAAGACTCGATCTTAGTGTGGATCTTAGGGATGTACATATGTGACTGCTGTATTTATTTATTATAATGAAAGAATATAGTGAAATCTATTAGACACAATGTTTATGGAAATATTATGAAAAGAATATATACACTATATTATATTCAATAATATTGACACTATAAAAACATTAATATTATTTAAATACAATTTAATTAATTTATACACCACAATCTGCTATTGCGCTCTTTGCAATAAATTATAAAATAAGCAATTATTTGAAAACTAATTCACAAACAATAATTTACGAGTAACTATTGAGTATAAATATTATATACACGATTATGTTGAATTTATAAACCGAGCCATATACAATATCATAAGATGTTTAATCGTTTTCCTAATCAAAATGCTGGTCAATGTTCGTGTGGTTCCCCTCAACGTATACCATAAATAGAATGTTGTTTTGTCATCACATAATAAAACAAACTAAGGATTGCAGACAGCACAAAAAAAAGAATGTCACAAATGCCCGGCTGCGTGCTCGCCGTCGTTTTTGTTAACGCAAGTGTTTTCTTTTTAAATTGCAATGAAAATCATAGAGACACAGGACGCTCAACCGTTTAAATCCATCGCCATACCGACTTACAATTACTGTAATATGTAAAAAGAAAACAACAGGTGGAATGTAGATGATGCACAGTCACCGAGGTGCTTTAAATATTTCAAAGACAATATGCATTCCACAAGTAAATACACATACCTACATAATTTGACAGGGTAATAATTGTCTTTTATAATGGACATATGTATGTATGTAGTCCGTTGATAAATCAATGCAATTTTTATATTATGATTGATGATAAAGTGATTATATCAGATCATGATATCGCATAGTAGAGATTTGACAACACTCAAGTGATTAATATAAATATGTAGTCACTTTAATATTATATTATACAGGGTACGTACAGATACGTAGAAATACGATCTTTTACTACACATAAAATAAATAAATTGCAAACATTACGTACCCATAGATATAGTTTATTTTATCAATAAAACAGCAGTATGAGTATATATAAAGTAGATATAATGTAAGTAGTAGCCTAAAATGTTGATTCGCCTACATGGCCGGTTATCGTGTTGCCATAACGCCGTAAGCCAGATACGGAATGCGCTGGCTGACCGGTCACTGATTGTGACTCGTGATGTTTCATCTTCATCCCACTTAATATACACTGGATTTTTATACTCGTACTCATAAAGGTTTTATTAAAAAATATTATCTTGTAAGCAAAGTGCTATTTAGGGACATGTTAGTGGCAAGATTGTATAATAATTCGATGTATTGTCTGATTTGTGAACTAATAAAAAAAGGTGACATTTGGTTTTGCTCGCTAAATATGTTATAATTATTAGATATTTTTAAGGTTTCAGTACATTAATTAAAATAGTCAATATTGTTATTAACTAAAGCCTTTACTAGGAAAATTGAAAACGCTTTACTTTAATGAATTGCGTTAAATTTCTGTTCCCAAGAAAACGGTTTCGATCAAATTTCTTTGATTAAATTACTTCTATCAAAAAAATCCCAATAGACTCCGACAGTAAATAAACACCTCTAAATTGGTATAACTCCTATATAAACAATAACAATTTATTGAGATAAGGAAAACTTAAGTTTACATTTAATATGCTAAAGATATTAGGAATGTATTAATGAAACAAAATGATTCCGATAGGCTTCAATGATATGTTGTCACGATAGGTAGTGCAACCTGACAAGGTTTCGAGTTATTATCAGCACATTACACACATAGCATTACACATCGGCTGTCCATAATTACGTGTAGGTTATATAGAGATGTTATGTAAGGCACACGACGCTGTTATGTAACGATATTGAATCAATTACAGCGCGCACGACGGTCGACAGCGGCGCGGTGCGGCGCGCGGCGGCGCGGCGCGGCGGCCGGGTGGACGCGACGGATGGCTCGCGGCTCCGAGCACCGACCCACCGCGGCACACCGCTTCCACGCCAAAGCAAAAAGTGAATCGCCGCGAATAATTCATGCCGTGTACGCGGAGCTTAACATTGAATGCTTTCAAATCGCACAAACAATCGAGCGTAAGTACGCATTGCATACCTTTTTCAAATATTTCTTTTTCTCATTTCGCCGTTTCCTTTCCTGGCCGAGTGCCACATGTTTTATTGATGGTCGGTTCATTGATATGGCTGGCTCGTTCAGCCGGTGGGTGAGTGGCCACTTATATGAGCCATAAAAGGCCTAGCCTTGGCCATATGGGGAAGCCGTCACACCGCGAATGCATTCATGCGCGCGCGCATATCAGATCGACGGGTTACAAAACAAAGTGACGGCCGTATTTGTTATTCCACTTTATACGTTTGTATTATACGAAATTGTTCTTTACTTGCTGCAATATTTTAAAATCCAAAAACCTGCGTTCTCCGAACTATTGCATAATGTACGTCCAGCATTATACCGACTTGATGGGTGTGTTTAATTGTAGGGTCCGCACAGGAAGATTATTGCATGCGCTAAAACGTGACTTTATAATTGCCTGTATCTCCGTTATTTTTATTGAACTTTATTTTGTGCTACAAATAAAACATGACACGAAGTTGTGAGTCGTTTCGTAACACCCATTGTTTATAAACGTACATTATCCGTTTATTATTCAATATGCGTTATTTCTGTCTGTAGGTAATAATTGAAACAGGTTTCAATTTGCCTCACCAGTTATGTTGGACGATATAAAAGCTCGTTCCAAGTTCACAGAATCGGGAGACATAAAAATAACTTAATAAGAGAATGGGGTAAAGATCCTTGAAAAGCAATAGTTATCTGAGCTTTATCAAATAGTGTGCCACTATGCAGGAGATTACGCACCACAACAATAACCGGTAGGTGTTGCGCAAGTGACAAATGTGTTGCGTAATATAAACTATAGTAATTTCACTCAAAGTTTATTTATCTAGCGCTTTGTCTCTGTAATTGGCAAACGTTTTGTAATGTTTATATTTATACCGGGCTTTAGCGTCTGTTAACCAAATTACTAGCGGTTACATAGTAAAAATATGCGCTTGTATGTGTGGGTTGAGCCGAGCCTGACCCGTAGCTTGAGTACAACTAGACAAAATAGTATATTCGACGCACGTGTCGCTCAGCTGATAGAGAGAGAGGCACGAAGGGGGAACACTACCCTGCACCCGCCACCCGACTAGAGCCGACAAAAACCCGTGGGAACCTACACTCTATCGATAGCTTCTATTTACCTTTATTTAACCCTGCCTAAATGGTACCAAATATCGATTTTACGATCTTGTCTGATATGATTATCATTATATTTCTATTATGT
This sequence comes from Deilephila elpenor, assembly GCA_949752805.1. Classification (NCBI taxonomy): domain Eukaryota; kingdom Metazoa; phylum Arthropoda; class Insecta; order Lepidoptera; family Sphingidae; genus Deilephila; species Deilephila elpenor. Next base: position 5,239,510 of record OX457107.1, on the reverse strand, counting down.
CTAAAGAAACCAAAATACACGTATTATTTCATAGTAATTAAAATATGGCATGTGAGTTTGCTCGGCTTCCCCTCTCTTCCGTAACGTCTCAAAACATAGGTAGCTATTGACTGTGGTTTCGGAATTTTGTAATAAGGTTAGGCTTAAGGAAAGTATAGGCTGAGTTAAGGTTAATTTGCAAAAAATACGTTTTTCCCCTATTACTCATCTGTCCGGCAGTGGTTTGTTTGTAACGCTGTAGAATGAAATCTCACCTCTTTATCTGATTCATCATGAAACGTAGGTAACAAATTGTCTCAAGGATTTCCATGATGATCTGATCTCCTTGATCGTTTATTATTCATCAATAACATTACTATTGCATCATTCTAGTATAAGTGTTAGTCTTTTTACAATTATATCTATGCTACTATTTGGTACTAATTTATTGGCCTTCTTATTTTGTATTTTATCATTCCTACAACTTTAACATTAATGTAAAATTATAAATTTATAGCACTTTATGTTTTTTTGGACTCTAGGTATCAATACGAGTAATTCATCATTGTGTTTTATCTCTAATTCCAAACTATACAAACAATTGTGGATGTTATATAAAAAATATGATAAAATCAGTGTGAATTATCGATAAATAAAGCAGTAGGGCCAAGGAGCCGCCCTACTGACGCACGTGTCTCGCGGCCAAGGCTGCGTCGTGAAAGCTCTGTGTACGTACCCGCCTACGCTCGTCGCACACAAGCGCGGCGGCTTGTGCGGCGGAGCGCCTGTGCCTGTGTGCGGAGCCTGTGTGTCATGCCTGTGTGTGTAGCCTGAGGTAAGGCGCGTCGGCTCTGTTGCCAGGCTTTGAGTATTGTAGTCTGCAGTAATCGCAACGGGTTGGTGTGTGCGTACACACGGGCCGCGGACCAGTGTGCCGCTTCGCTCCATAACTTGTTTGGTGAACAAATTCTTAGAATCACGCTAATGTTAGTGTGGTTTTGTCTACACTGGTTTAAGTTTCGTTCATCAGTCTTCCTTGTCTTGTTAAGTGCGTAAGATATTAGGAATTTACATACGTATGATCGTGTTTCACACATTTTTTTCCTTCCGTTATTGTTGGGTATCATGTATTGGATTTATATAACTTTTTTCTCATAGATATTCGCTTATCTTGGTGATCACGGTTGGCTGCCGGTTTCTCAACGCAGTCCTTTGTAGACCCAAACATGATGGATAGCTAGGGTTCAGCTGGATATAACACATCACATGTATAACAAATGCGGGTTTACTGACGTTTTATTTTATCATTGGCCATCATAATTGCCAACATTAAATAGTTACACATGTTTTGTAATAATTCAGTTGTTATAAAATTTAAACGAAAAGTATTTTGTGTTATCAAAGAAATGATAGGCCATTATTTAATAATAGCTTCAATTTGCGGCTTCATTGGTAATGAATTGCCGTGAAAAAGCGGTGCTTCTTATGTGACAATAAGTTGCTTAATTCACACTCCGACTCATAACATAACTCCATTTTAATCTAGAAATCGTTCATTTCTATATAGTTTAATTAAATTTAAACACGATGTTTTAAACGAACATTATTGGTTGAAGTTTTAAATTACGTTATTGTCTGATACTAATTAGAGCAGCTATCTCGTTACTAAACTGATACAAAGGGAATATAAAAATATTTTTCTTGGCTTGTTTACAGTGGGAAAATATAAAGGTTTTTAATTAACGTGTCTGGAACGAGCATACTTCCGTTGTCAGCAACGTAATAGTTCCGACTTGTGCGCTAATTAAATGATCATATTGTATTGCAAACACATGCGCATATTAATTACACATCATATATTTAAAATATAGGAATAGAGGTCGAGACTTATAAAATGTTACCCTAGAAATACATATTACAGAGAAGAGACTATAAATCTCAAGCGATATAAGCGTAATGTAACTGTCTATAACCCTTTCACCCAAAATTATTATTTCGAATTATTTCAATATATTTTATATACAATTTTGGGCTGGATATAGATCTGGGATCTCGAAAAACTAGACTGGAGCAGCGAAGAGTGGAGTGAGGCGAAAAATTAATTTCACCTGGGGTAGTAAGTATGTAAATGTTTGCTTTTATAGGAAATTAGAATGTCGTTGTTGATATAATAAACAATAGAGTTTAAATCACGTAGATATAGACGAGACACGTCAAACAAATAAAGTGCCCCCGTATTTTAAAAGCACACTGCAATATTACATCACTTACCTGGTATTTTATTAAAATATTATAACTTCAGACGATTTGCTTTCGGCTTGACGGCGAAACATTCATTTATTACTTTTAAACGTATGCGATAAGGCGTTCTGCATTGTCACTGTCACGAAGCAAACTGATTCATGTGTGGTGCATGCACCGCAAGTAGGTGGGACACATTTTTTGTGCTGAATGTCTTATCTAGTGTAACATTGATATCGATAGCAGAATACCATTTTTCCAAGTGAAAAGCTTAAAGTGGATTACCTGATCTAGGACGTAAACTGATCGTTTATTAGATCAACGAGATATCAGTTTTTTTTCTATTTCCCGTTATCCTACAAGGGCTTAGACTTTTTATTTAAATCGACACAAATCCTTAAACGTTTGAAATTCTTTTATATGTGCATTGTGCAAATTTATTTATTATCTTGGATGTACTAAGTAGTAGTGACGTCATTACAATATAAACTAAATATAAATGTGCAAGTTAGCTAACGTGAAACATAATTGATGTCCATTTAGATTGTAGTGCTGACGTCTAACAGTCGTGCATTATTTATCAGCAACCCTAAAACTGATAAAGTGCTCCACTTTGCCAAAGTGAAGTCGACATTTCCAGATAAAATGGAGAGCTGCTGACAACCCTTCGGGCTAAAACATTTTTGCACGAGGTGTATCATTAGGAAATGCACGCTGAAAGTGGGCGGTGTCATTTTTTACTCGATCTTTTGAGGCGGGGCGTGGGGTTATCAGTCCTAGGGGTGAGGGTGCCTGGTCGTGACGTGTCAGGGACATCTGCTAAGTGTTGACCTAGGATGAGGTCTAATGATTTAGCAGTGTTCTGATACTATGCTTACTAAATAACTTCAGCATATATTTTGTAGCTTGTGGGGAAATTGCGGTCTTAAATATAATGTTATACATTTCTCAAAAGAGTTATTGCGTAAAGAGAATTTAGATATTTAAGGAAATGAGCATAATCGAGGCATAATTCATGACGTCATTAAACATCACTGAATTCACTTTAGAATTATTTAAATGTTTAAATATAATCGTAATTTTAGCATTCAAAACACGTAATACACTGTCATTTTCCTGCAGTCAATCTAAGAAAACTGTTGGAGAAGGGTTCTGAGAGAAAAATATGTGCGGGGCGAGATAGGGTAGTGGTGGGGGGTGAGGGTGCCCTTGTGAGGCTGCATCTGGGTCACCGGGACAGTGCAGCCACGAGCACGGGCTGCCGTGACCTGACCCATTTCCACACTCCATGCTAAACATCCCGGCGATACTGTAAACATTACCGGGAATTTTCAGTATAACATTGTGGAATTTAATTTGTGAATTTACCTATAATAATATTTTATATGTGGAGTATATTCAAAATTGTTAGGTGAAAATGCTACATATATTTGATTATGTAATAGCTACACAATAATACACGAAACGTAATAAGGTTTGATTAAAAAGAAAACAAAATACAACATTTTTTATTCCCAAAAACTTCCACCAAATAGCAGCGCAAAACAAATAAACGTGCAAGTATAAATAAACAAAATAATTAGTATATGGGTAAGAATCGCTGAAACGACCCATTTTCGCTGGCAGCATGAATGATACCCCAGCGAGTGCGGGGTGGGCGCCCCCTCGCGGGGTGAGTCGCCCGGGACCGCTAGTATACGTATTTGTATTCAATGTTTATTCCACCGCTGTATGACAAATTGTTCGCGACTGTGTTCTTGTACACGCTGGGTGAGGAAAGAACAATTTAGTAATAAAGAGGTGTGCTAAAGTGCGGATAAGCCAACGCGGTTGCTTGTTAGGAATTGAACTAAGTATTTATATTCCAACCGAACAATTTGTTTTGTTTTCTTATAACGGAAGGATAAAGTGACTTAAATTCACTTTATTAGAACAAGAGCGCATTTCAAATATAAAATACCCACTATAACAGGTACTTGACCAATGTTTGCGAACGTCGATATCTGGGCGAATATGGAAATACTACCTATGCATAATGTACTGCATAATGTACTCCTATAATCAAGCAATCTTTATATCATCAACATCATCTTTAGCTTCACTAAGTCCAGTCTTGAGTCTTGACCATAAGGTCTCACCAAATTTTACGTTTATGTGGATAGAAAATAGATAAAAACCTACTTACAACGCACATCGGTTTAGGTAAAGTAATGGAATGTATCAAATAAACCACTACTGTATTTACTTCTGAGAATAACCAAGTAGATACTAGAGATAGCAATTCTCAGTACTGGCTGCTACAGACGGACTGATGGCGACGAGGTAGAGATAGCGGCACGAGTTACATATTTTAGATACACCCGAATAAATTGGACAAGACTTTTCTAAAACTTAAAAACTATTTTAAGGGTTTTAGAAAACTACCAATTAGAATTCAATGGCGCTTGTATGATAGAAAACAAATCAAGCAAGCCATACATTTTTATTCAGCTGATGCAATAAGTGCAACTTAAACTTATTTAAATAAACAACACAGAACACTTTAACTAAGAAAAATCCATCCATAAACTCAGGCCTTTATCCCCGAAGGGGTAGGCAGAGGCGCCACCAGGACACCCACATTTCGCCTTGTATGTTCCGTCCCGCGATGTGATAGGTGGCGAGCCTATCGCCATATCGGGCACAAATTCCTGACTCCGGATTGATAATGAATAGAAAAATCCAATATCACTTTGCCCGACCCGGGACTCGAAGCTGAGACCTCAGCTTTGTAACCGTACCGTAATACAACTACGCCACCGAGGCAGGCACTAAGAAAAATGCCATGATATTTATTCCACGAATCAATCGCCTCGTCCGCCTACCTTAGTGTTGCGTGAACGCCTCCAGACAATGTGTTTCTATTAATCACTAATTATTATTGCAGCTGTATCCGCTATTCCTGGGACAAATAACAAAGTACCGAGAACCGGATGTCAAGTGCTCCGAAGAAAGCATATACCGTGAAGGAAACGATAGTCGTGGAATGTCCAGAAACCTACATAATATTAATTCCAAACATCCTTTTGTATTCCAAACCTTTGCTCTTTATTATTCTGTTATGAAATCGGAAAATAGGGCTTGAATCTCATTTCGTAATATCCATTGCAAATATGTTTTTTCTGGGTATTACTATTACTTTGATAGTACTGAGTATTTTCAGTAGCAAAGGAAAGGAAGACAACTTCAATGTTGGTTTACCTAATTGCGTTGTAATGGTCGGAGACATCTGAAAGAGAAATCGTTAACACTATTTCGCTCTGATTTCTCTCCAAGTTGAATATATAACTTTACTGCTCAATTCATTATTGAATTATATGGTTAATTTAAAGGGAGTTATTTTATTAACAATAGTTACAAAAATATAATCAGGTTATATGACACCCGTAATCCACAATGCGCTCCACCCACTGTAATATTATGTCTTCAAGAATATTTCTGAGAAATGTATGAATAACAACATTATTTCAGTTCTATAGACTTGTAATATATAGCAGTACCTACGCAAAACGCATCTTAAAAATAAAGAAGTTTTCAACAAACCCACTTAACTTGAATCTACAAGTAATATTATTTGTTTTCATTATTCGCATTTCCATAATAAACTTGTAATATTATTGCTATATTTTCTCTTCTCCAAATACCAGAGGTCGCAGTAACAGAAATAACAATGATATTTATGTTCATACTTGTGCGTAGGCAACTTGTTTTGCCGAAATGTTTCATATTTGCCTCAGGCCTGTGACTTGTGTACATTGTTGGGAAATCTCAAGAGGCTACGTTATTTATGGTGCAATGGAAAAATAAATAGTCGAATTGTTACAGCAAGGCTAACACGCATGCCAGTATCGGAAAGTCGAGAATGTCAAGAGTAAATAACTTAAAATCATAGAGGTATAAAATATACTGCCCACGCGATTCTAGCATGTTGGCCAAGAGACACGTTCTTTATACAAAATTTCTAAAACATATAATAATTTTGTAAGGCGAAACAGTCTGAATTTTGCGTACCTACCTTATTTATGCCAACCCGCACTAGGCCAGCGTGGTGGACTATATGGCCTAACTCCTCACAATCGCACTCTCAATTTTAAAGAAGCATGTGCTTCGTGCCTGTAGTAGGACGTATAAAGGCTGATACAACTATAACAAAGTCATCTTTACCTATTTTGAGATAAAATCGAATTTCTCTAATTTTTTATGTTCCGTGATTCGTAAATCCACTTCGCAGGTCTACTTGGATTTCAAAATAACAGCAGTGGTTAAACTTCGTCAGTAACTAAATAGCTACATGTTTACAAGTACATAGATTGACGCCTTGGCGATTTTAAACGATTTTGTATAAACTTAATTATTTACTTACATCTATCAAAAAAATTCTCGCAGTAAAAATACCATGCTAAGTCAAAAAACAAAATTCCCACAGCTTAGGATTAAAACATTCTATTTAGATTGATTACTCATATAAGTAAGTACGTCATTTAGTGGTGCTCTATTAAATTGAACAGTGTAGTGATGGACAGATACTAATGCGTTCTCATACAGCCATACTTGTATCGGAGTATGTCCTGGCTTCACAGCAAATTGCCAATTGGCCGATGCGACAGTTCTTCTAGACTATAAACTATATAATAAACATTGGTTAATTTGCGAGCCAATCTGTAGAACCAGTGCCAGTTGCACAAGGTGGATACTTTGAACGGAAAATTACAATGTTATTTACTAGTAATTTCAGTTTCATGACATTATAGAGCGTTGTCGACGGCGCAATATCTGCCATTATAAATTGTTTTACAAAATGATTATCTGCATAGACATTTACTTTAATTTTTTCCCTTTTATGCTGCTATATATGTACATATAGTATTGAATGATTAATGATAACGCCGTAATCGAAGCTATAATACGCGCTCGTGTTAAAAATGATGGAGTTCATCTATTCTAAAAATATTTACTTATAATGATTCATTGTTTACACTGAAACAATTCCCGCAAGCTTATAAGCCAAACCCACCATTAGTTGAGGCTATTATGGGGTCCCATTTACGCTCTAAACACGAGTGATTCATTCGGATAGTAAATGATGCGTGTAGAAGTTATTTATAGGAAGTTACCTAATTCCAGCGTTTATCCTCATAACAGACTTGTACTCATATAAATTAAGTTTTCAAGAAGAGTTTCTTTGACAATGCAATAATTTAATGAAATCCTCAAGTGTTGCTGGTCGCGCAAGCAGACATTACTCACGCTCAAAAGGATTATTTAGTACCAAGGAACATAAAACGGTAGTGTCTACAAAATATGTGCTCTTTGGAAAAGATATAATTAGAATTTTGATTACATTTTGCTTATGAGATAAATAATATAGTGATAAACACCTAAAGGATAAATGATACAAAAATATCTTAAAGAAAATGCTATAATCAACTCGTTTTGAAGCATTAATGAACAATACTGGGACTGCCCTATGTTTTTCCTTCTCTTATGTCCATCCCATGGTAGTCGGTAAGAGATTGCCATTTGTGCTTTAATATTAAATATTTGTTTAGATAATAAGATTTATTTATTGTCCAAAAAGAATAAAATAAATAAATTAAATACTTAAATGATGGATTTGATAAGTTCGTAATCAGTTTAAGTATTTTTCTATTATCGATTCTTTATCATCATATTATTTTAGAGTTATCTTGAAATTACTTGCTGTGTCCACTCACGATAATCTGTTGATTTCTCGCCGTAAATATTACAACATGCCATTTTACAATGATTTTTAATCAGTTTCCATCATGACTATAATTCTGTCAATGCAGGTAAGTTTTACTCCTATTTTTGTTGGACTTTGTCGTACGATCTAAATATTTCACTACAGATTAGTAAAAGACATACTTAATAAAAACTTTGTCAAATATCAAAAAAGGTTTTGAAAACCAAATCATTATTAAGGCAATGTATTTATATAATTTTAGTTAAGAAATGTTAATTCTAAGGACATACAAATAATGTGCTAGTATTAAGGAATAATCTTATTGGCATTCTCGACTAGGTAATACAAATGTTTAGCTTTAAGTAATGTTATACAACTTAACTACACTTTAATGGCAAAAAGTGTCAATTATTAAATTTATAGACTTGAAACTTACAAGTATAAATTACTTAAATTATCCAAACATAATTAAACTATTAGTTTTTGTTGCCAGCGCTATGTAATCTAGGCTCGCTGCAGTGTTAAGTATCTAAATATTTGGCATTGGCGCATTTAATGTAGTCAAAAACATTAATGCTTGTCAGGCGAACCGTTGCGCTGCAACAATAGCAGAATTAATTGATGCCGCCATGTACTAATGTATTAGTTAGAGCGTAGTGTGCAGTGTCCCGCCGGCGCGGCGCGGCGCGCTGCGCGATGCGCCGACGCTCCACGCCGCGCCAGCTTGACATTTACGCACACGACAAGCGAATGTAGCACAATGGGGATTAGGCACTCGACATGTTTATTCGACAATTATAAATAACCGTAAAATACGACCACGTATTGAAACATAAATACATTACTTTGTTCTTTCGCGAATAATGAAGACAATTACAACTTACATTTTCATCTCGTTCCCAAAATAAGCACTTTATTTGCCTTTGGCATAGCTTAACCTTTATAAGGAAACATGACTAACACCGGCATCATTAATAAAACTTTTGTGACGTGCAAAGTTAGGACTGGGTTCAATATTTTATTAATAAGATTTAGTACGAAAGGGCACGGAGAACAAAATGTAAATGTGAAGCATAAACTTCCATCAGTTACTGCGCCAAAATAGGAACAGAAACTTTACGATGTTATAAAGTCGAACATTTCTTTGATCCCATTCAAAGAAAGAAATTAAAACTACAGTTACATGGAACAATAGGCTCTCTGTGATGGAGGATCCTTGATACACAAAAAGTTCACATCGTCCACGAATGGAACACATTCAGTGCGCAGATTCACATGTCTTGGCTCCTGTGAACGCTCTTTCATCTGAGTGTTCGCTGTAATTAAAATAACTGGTAATGAGTGGCGCATACTTAGTGATCGGTCATGACACTATGATGAATGTGAGATGGGCACAAACAGCCATTCTCTCAGACTTTGCATTTATAACTGGTCTAATTTTTCACTGCAACATCGCGGTCGACTACAACATTTAGAACTGTCTCTGATGTGTCTAGAATTAACCGTCGGCTTATATCATATCTACAGTCTTCAGTTTGACAATTTTAGCTTTCGGATATGTTCTAGTTATTCTGAGGGCACATGAAATGGTAAATAAACATCGGAGCTGGCTACAAAGTTTTTAGATAGTAACAAAGCATGAAAATACATCCATGGCTGTTGGTTTAGGTCGTAACTAGTATGTAGCGAGCGTGCAAAAAGTAGTTAGGTGCAAACTACACATTTCAAATAAGGAAGCGAACGTAGTGTGAGCATAAACAAGCACGTTCCTAATGAGCTGGCAACTTGCTTTGAACTCGAACCTATTTTCAGTCAAAGAACAATGTTGCTTTGTCGTTCTGGGAAAAATAAATCTTCACACGGCGGTGCCGCGCCGCGCTGCGCCGCGCCGCGCGAGCTGTTTGCTATGAAAACTTGCTGGCTCGTGTTTCTTTTATATCGCCCATAGGTTTTGCTGCGGTTGCTATTGTTATAGGTTTCAGTCGGCCTTAGATCACCTTTACTTCTCGGCTTACTGTTGTAACCCGCGCTTTGTCATGTCTCTGTTTTCGCTAAAATCATCATTAAAGTAACATTACTAATGTGTTCTCTAAAGCTGCATAGAACATGAACCTTCATATTACAGTAGAGATATGCTCGTCAAAAGATTTTGAAAAACGATAATGTGCACCTGTTACTAAAATATCTACGACGTTTATGTTGGCATGTGCGACAAGAAATATATTTGCAACATTAATCAGATTCTTTGCCAACTAAAAATTACTCAATTACATTGACACGCAATATAATACGCAATTACTATGTGCTCAACTTTGACTTATAATTATTATAGTAGTTGTGTAATGACAGCTACTTAATTTTAGATATTAGTAAAATTATTTATTATAATAAAGAGAAATTTATATATGTCTGGTATCGTAAATCTATACATATTAAAGTAATAATGTAGTCGTCATAAAATTAAACGTCTTTAAATATCTGCTATTATTTATCCACTGAGCATATCTAAACTAATATTAACCAAAATAAAACTTTTACTACAAAAATAGTTGAATTTACGTGATCAACGTTTTGAGTGAAGCACGCGTGTCGTTAAAAATGTATTAATGGCACGGAGCAGACAGTTGTGCCAATGTAATGATAGCAATTTATATAGCAAATAAATAGAAACTAGACGGTCGGCTGATAGCTGATGCGTAGGCTCGCTCCGAAATAGAATAACGGCCAGACTGAACGCACTCGCCGACGGACGGACGAAATAAGAGCGGAGCGACGAGCCCGCCACGCCGCGCCGCCTGCCCTATGATTAATTATGTCACAACTTATAGAACATGTGTAATATGGACACTAAACAAAAAGACATTGGTGTGTAGTGAGTACAGATAGAAATTTCTGGTGGTAGTAGTTAAGAAACCGTCATAGTCACCAACGTGTGTATATAAATAATGTGTACATGTTCCGAGTGTATATCCGGATACAATTAAGGCGGTGTAATGTTATCGACTTTTGAGATACCCATGTCAACTCATGGTACCGAGATGTTACCTGATGGCAAGCCGTCAGGTGCATTGTAGTTAGTGTCGTGCCAGTATTTGAAAAAAAAACAAATTCACGTAGGTACTCTCGGAAACACATCACGTAAAGGAAATGATATGATCAACAAAACGCAGTGAACGTTAAACGTTTCGAAAGTAAAATAACTAAACGTTGCCCAAACTGATTATGCACTTTGGATTTGGCAATTTTATTCGTATTTATTTTAATGTTAACTCGCCAAGTTGCATACGCTATATCTCAACGTAAACGAATGTTTCACATTTGTATTGTTGGACATAAGTTAAATCAGTGGATTTATAAAGCACTTCACGTGCTTGCCAGCTTTCCTTTGGTTGATCGTGTATCGGTACGCACCACTCGAATTATCTTTCAACAAGCTTCTTATGAGCAGCATCCGTGTACCCATATCTCTATATTAGTATGCTGTCAGCACTAAGCTTTATATAATTCGGCATTACGTCTGGCGAGCACTGAACAAGAATAGTCTAAATGGCAAACTATAATAAACGCGGAATATAAGACAAGCTCGTTGCACAATTTATAGTGTGTAATGAACTTTAGTTTACAACGATAAATAGAATTGAATTAATAAGTATAAGTGACAAACGTCGCGTGCTTTTAAAATGATGATCGCTACTCGCTACATAGTATTTCTGCAACAAAAATACAAGTTTTTAGTACTTCCAATATCCTATAAATTGGGCGGTGTTTAACGATATTATTATTTATATAAAGTGAGCGGACGACGACCCACTGTCTGACTCCCACAAACTGCAATTTGGGAAGCACGATTACGCCATTCCCTCTTTGTTCGCGTCAGCAGAGTGCACCACGGACAGGTAAAGGTCCCAGAATGACCACATAAACATATTGTTTTAGTGAATATAGATATTGCGGCTAATTATGAATAGTCTATACCGGGTAACCCAGACTGCGACCGAAAACGAAACCAGGTGGTAGTTTCAATGATCACAGACACAACGAAAAATTTCGCAATAAAGACACAGTTTTTTTTTTACTTTTTAAATATCTTCGTGTTTGGGTGATTAATACCTACTTTTTGCTAAAATAATAATTTAAACCCTTGCTTATCATAACGTTTTTTTGTTTAAATATAAAAGTGTACATTATTATTTTAAGAAATGTATGCATTTCTTATCTAAATATGATAATAAGTAAAAAATAAAAAAAAAATGGCATTGGAAAATTTTTAGTTGCATTGTATTGTGTCTGACTCTGAAGTCACTTATATTACCTTATACCAGACTTCGTTTTTGGTCGCAGTCTGGATGTACCCTGTATGTGTGTAGTAGTGATATATGAACCATTGTCTCGTAGAATAACTATCGCCCAGTATTATTTATATTTTATGGGCGGTGAACCAAGAAACAGAACTACCCTGATATAAAATGAATGACACAAACAAACATTACTACCCGTCAACATTCAGGATACTGTAGGCATTTTTATTAGGATTTTCTAATTAGGGAATGACAAGGACTCTGACAATCCCGATGACTTGAAAACTCGTGACACTAGTTTTGGCTTCACGAAGGTTTTTCGCGTGTCATTGGTGGAAGGACTTACACTTGTACTGTTATTAACATGTTGTACTATTATTATTACACTTGTACTATTAGTATCATATTATTAACATTTTGTAATTAGGCAATGAAATAATATTGTAATTGTATAAATTCCGATTCCGTTCTATTCATTAATTAATCAACTTTGTGTTTTTTTGTGCTATGTTTCAGTCTATAACTATACTATGTAAAAAAAAAGAAAAACATTGGAATACGGGTATATTAAATGTAGCTTACCTTTTTAAAAGTTCACATTTCAGCGCAGTAATAATAAAAAACATCAAACACATAAAGCGCGTTATTTCCATCGAATATTTCAAAAGGTATTTATTTAATTCGTCGAATTTTGACCGACCAACTTCGGCATTCGCTTTTTACTATTTGTATAGAGTAAACTGAAAGCTGGATTCTACGAAAAACGACAATTTAATCAACGGATTGACGTTACTTTGGCTGCAATTCTCGTGAAATAGGTAGAATGCCAACAGATACAGTTTCAGCTACTATTTTATACTAACCTAAAATTGTCTGTCAATATTGTTCAATCACTCAATTTACAGCCTCGATTAGAGCTGATATTATTAATCGAATTTAAGTATACCTAATGGTAAATATCTTTTAAAAAATGAATTGTGTATTTTCAATGTTGCGCATTTACCTCCCATCTCGGTTCTCTGCGTATGTAAGATAATCCTCCTAGTACATGACGTATAAAGAAAGCATGTAAGTGGAAAGTGACAGAATAGGTACGTACCTGAAGCTAATGGGAAGGTGGAGCGTGGGCAGACAGACGTCTGCGATATAGATAAACACGCGGAGTGGAGTCAACAAACCACGTCGCATTACCGAGATGCAATCTACCTACACGTAGAATTAATATCACGTACAAAGCCTTCGAATGAGGTAGGTTTTATGTCACGCTAAAAGTTTAGTAATCGGTGCACATTTAAACTTTCTTCCCATATAATGATTTAAAGCTTATGGTCTTAAAATCCTTGAAATATACTCAATGTATGTTTTATTCGGAATTCCGTTTTAAGAATTGTAAGATAAAATAATTGCAAACAACTGGATTTTAGCAGTTCGATGAAAAAAATAATTTTTCAATTTTGTTTTATAAATCAAACATTCACTCACATCACGCAAAAGCTACTGGAATTCAACAATTTTGTTTTATTTCTCAACGATGGTAACCTTAAGACATGATGAATAATGAATTTATTAAATTGTTTAACAGTGCAATTATCAAAAGATATTGTATTTTTTTGTTATACAAGTATGTATAGATTACCATTAAAAAAAACAATGTCAAAACCTCTGGACTAAGTAAGTTATACATTTCCACACATCTATGAAAATAAAGGAATTGGTAAATGGCAAAAACTTCTTAAACTCTGCCTCCAGTAGTAAGATTACAACAATACAATATACAATTAGTGTTCGCGTGATAAGTTTAATAAGTGCGTTGATGTGTACGCGCTACGCACCTGCCACGCACGGCGGTCACGCACCGACGCGCCGCTTAGACAATGCACTGGGAGGCTCCACTACACAGGCATTTTAATTTGCATACGTTTTTATTACTACGAAATCTAAAACAGTAGCTCACGCTAGTTAAATATTGCGACAAAGACTGTCTTTTTTTAAGCTCTACCAATTTAACCTAAAACTAATAAGGTCAACAATTAAAGTACTGTTTAAGAACATATTTTTAGAGAAGTTACTTGCTATATCTACCCTCAATACCCTACGTCCTTTAGCATCTATAAACAACTTCTAAAATGTCATTTGTAAGCAACATCACACCCACAACAACGATTGTCATAAACTGTATAGGTTATGAAATCTATAGGATTCGGTAATTTCTAGTCACACAGTACATACCATCTAATGCAGTATCAAGTAAATAAATTAAATGTGAAGATGAAATAAAAAAAACCTACTAGAAAGCAGATATAGAGCGAGCTAATACTCGTTTAAGGGGAGAAAAAAAGAGAAAGCATGTTGTTGCCGCCCCGTATTTGATATTGGTTTAAGTAACTTAGATCAACAAATGAGTAACATGTTTTTGCATCAAATGTATTATTTATATCACTATACACATCATTGTAAGCAACAAAATATTCGACTCTACATTTTTTAGATTTTTAGACCATACATTAGAACTAGATTTAGTGTTCAGAAATAACATTATTATTATTTTATTATAAATGAGATAAACTTAATAAATTATTTCTAAATTAACTTTTAAAAGTGTATAAATTTAAAAATGTTCCTGCGCCTGAGCGCGTCACTAATCGATCGATGGCCCTTACCGAAGAGTTCAACGCGGACGTACCATTGGTCGATTACTGCGACCCACTCACTCAGATTATAAACAAAACCACATGATGAGTGAAATTACAATGAGTTATCGTAGTTATGTAATTAACCATAAAGTAATATAAACTAATTTAAATATCACATTATATATTTCCTACACACATCATATGAAGAGATTTCTAGGAATCACGGAGCGGACTTGGTATTTAAAAATTGATATCATAAAAATATTTCAATATCTGGTTTTGATAATAAAACAAATTAAACCACACAAGGCCTTTGAGAATCTTGAGATTAATGAAAAGCAATTAATCAAATACCTACTCTGTTTAATATTCAACCATTGGAGTAGAAACTATTTAGAAAATTCTCAGAGCAGCTTTAATAAATACAGCTTATTGGACGCTTAGTGTAGTCACAGAATGAAAAGGCATTTTATATGTTTACTTAATAAAAGTATAGTCATCACGAGAGCTTGCGTTCATTTTGAAACAAAAAACAATGTACACACAGAATAGTTATTAAAGATTAGAGTCAAGGCAAGAGAAACATATTTTTGTAACAAAAAACGGCGTAGTCCCATTTCTTTTTAAGGCTTATCTTAGATACCGTTTGTCGAACAATGGAAGTAGCCAGGATTACGCTCGGTTACACTCGCGGCTCCCGGGCCCCGCCGCGCCACTGCACCGCCGCGCCGCCGCCCCGGCAACTGTTGCTTGTTCCACTACATGTAGTTTCTCCTGCTTTGTCAATCTTAAGTACCCATTCTTTAAAGTTTGCCGCTCGTCATTGTCTTTTAAGCCTTTATCTCCTCAGTGTACGCCCAAACCTCTTGACTGCACAGAGATTACTGAACATTGTTATTATAGAAACGCCACGTGTACGAGCAAACATTTCTCTCAGTAAAACTGCTTGTCATGGGAATAACACTAATTATGCTAATAACAAGACTATAAAGTAAAAAGGTCTCCAAAGATACATATCATGAGCACGAAGTATGCAATGACGTCAGCAACGTAGAGTTCGGAACCGGTTCGGAAACCTTTCCACTAAAGATGTGTGGGAAATACTTCTAGAGAGTAAGTTTTATTGAGTGCTGAATAATGTCACAGCTCTGACATATAAACTGATTGTCAAACCGGTAAACGCTGAATGAGCTTCGCATTTCCATAATATAGCGCGGAAGTAAACTTTCATATTAGCGACAGTGGCAGAGGGCAGCGGGCGTCGAGCAACGCCAACAAAACAACAATGTTTCCAATTGGCATTCAGTCCGATGGGTGGACCTAGGCGAGCGACACCGTGTTGAACTAATTGATAAGTTATAAGCGTTTAACAGCCGCATTGCATCATGGCCTTACGTGGCAGCGCCGTGCAGCGAGCACGCTGCTCGCCGCCGGCGTATGGCCGGTAGCAAGCACATTCGGTGGCAACGGCCAACACTCACATAAGAATTCATTTCGCCCTGAGAAGTGTCCGGTTTCAGTCTGGCACGACGAGCGCTCATATTGCATTTAGTATTTATTTATGTATCGGTGAAGCGCAGGTTGTATAGGCGGGCGGGTGGCGGCGGGCGGCGGCGCGGCGACGGCGGAGTGCGGCCCAGGGGGGCATACTTACTACGTGATTAATCCGCGTCCCCCCCGGCCCCGCGCGGCGCACCGCGGGCCGGGCGCTCCGTACTCGCGCCGGGTTTCCTCGTCCCCGCGCCTCACGGCCACTCACTACGCACGGGGCTCAGCGTAGTGCCGCCGCCAGTCGCGCTGCGACCCGTGCCGACGTCGCACATCGTCCGCGTCCACATAGCCGCGACATCGATCCGTGATATCATTCATGCTGATCTCCGCCCGTTGATTTTCCTGCCGAGTGTCCGTAGTGTGGCAGCCGCGCTCCGCGAGTTGTGAATGTTCGTGTCGGTCGCGGCGGCGCAAGTTTTCCTCGGAGGGCGCACGCACAGCTCCCGCTTGCAGTGTCAGCCGGCGACTCGCCGCCTCGGATGAGAGCCGTGCCCGGCGCCCGTCTCCGCCGTCCGCAGCCTGCGATGCTGTGTCCGTGACCGTCTCACAACAGTGCCACGAAACGTAAGGATCCGATAGTTCATTGGTGTGGATCGCGTGCACGGGCCGCCTTCCTATTTGCATGGCGCATACGAGTGGATTTTATTTTCGTCTGGCGAGGTGTGTGTGTGCGGGTGTGCGGGTGGAGAGTGTGCGAGGCGGCGGAGTGTGCGCGCGGCCGCGTGTGTGTGTCGCGTTCCGTGTCCGCCGAGACGGCTACTCCCTGCTGGCCCGCTTTATTTAGGTTGTTTCTGAGCGTGTCGGCAGCGCTCGGCCTGGCGCCCACCGCTACCATAGCGCCGCCGCCGCCGCTCCGCCACTCCCGCCGCCCGCTACATCACTACTTTACTATTTCGCCACTCTCTACCTGTATACCTTGCGTGACCGATACCTCCAAATCTAAACAGACAGTCCTTTTTGAGCTCATATGACATATTATATGTATATATTGTTACTTTATACATGCCTGAAGCGCTACTATTGGTAAAGAAAATATACTAGTATCTCGTTTGACAAGATAGATGTTGAATGATGTTCATGTATTCGTGGTCAATCTTTTTATAAGTAATGAATAATTTAGAAAACATGTTGCGGGGGGCATGGTAGAGGCGGCGAAGGCGGCAGAGCCGGGCCGCGGCGCTCGCGTGCTGTATGTCCTCCGCGCGATCACACCGATCCACATGTCGTAGTGTGAGAACTGGTCTTACAATGTTGCCGAGTTGGCAATATTAACATTTTCTACAATTCAATGCGCGTTACGTGTCAATGATCTCGGAACATCACAGCACTTCTCTTTTTAACGCTACATCTTTGTGGCCCTGCCTCACCGCTCACGGATTACTTTACCTGCGCCGCTAAAATAACACACCTGCAAATGACGTTCGACGGCTTGCCTGTTATAAACTACTTTATATTGACGTTCTCTATGACGGGCTCCGTTGACCGTTTGTAATAATGACATGAGCCAAGCCCGGCTTATTACTAAACCCACAGCCAAGGCAATATCTTAACATTAAATGTCGCATTCCTTTAGATAAATCTTAACGATACGCATTACTGGAAGTGGCACGGAGGCTCGGTATGTTTATTTACACGCTAGGATAGAGGCGCTGAACACCAGTATTTTTTCCACAAACTAACATAACCCCTGTTTACTTACTCTAGATTACGTCATCTATCTGAGGTTAATAGCTCTATAATTTTGTAGACTTAGAGCTCGGAGCTAAACATAACAATTAGTGTGCTATAAATTATACAGATAAGAACGAAAACAAGAAACAAGTGCCTTTTTTACTTTAACACATTACGGAGAGAGCCGCTCTATTCCACATTAATGTACCCAAATACTATACACAAGAAAATGGAAACATCTGCGGAGCCCTTCTAATTATAACGTGCGTATTCAAATTAGATGGAGTAGGAAAAGTACGTAGTGGGCAGTTAGGTCTCAGTGATAAACTTTGACCTGAAACACTTCCATACTGGCGAGTGCGGGGACTACTATTGCATAGTAATTAGTTACGTATACACTACACACTACACAGTACAATGTGTACTAGTGTACATAAACATTAAGGAATATTGTACACTTTGCCGACAGATAAACGCTCAAACAAACAAATTAATTGCTTAAATAAAACTTATCTCGTACACATGCAGCGCTTATGAAACTCTTGTGTGTGTATTTGATAATATAAATAATTAATTGTAGAGACAAATTAACAGTAATATAATTGCTTTCCCTCTTTACTGAGGCGAATATAATGGATACACAATTTTTCCGGGTATTGTATACTATTGATGTAGCTTTTGTAAACGATTTAATTATGGTATATTGTGAATATTGTGTATATTGTGTGATTGTAAACTATAGTTTAGAAGGAAAATAAACTACATATTTTTATGCGAGTAATAAGATAAGAAAAAAGGACACCACTAAAAAGCGTACTCTGCCTATACGGGATTAAATAAATAAAATAAATAAATAAATACACCCAACAGTCACATACATAGTCCTGACCCCACACTAAGATCGAGTCTTGTGTCGTGGGTATCAGAAGCTACGAGAGACTTTTCGGTCTCACAAACACCCAGACCCGAAACAAATACCTGTGGATCACACAAATATTTGTTTCGGTGCGGGGATCGAACCCGCGGCCTCTCGTTTCACAGGCGGCGTCTAACCAACTGCGCCACGGAGGCTGTCAATACTGACAAGAGTAACGAAATGACAACAGTTTCAAATCATGCATTATGAATTTAATATCATCCACTGAAGTTGCTATTGTTAGAGTTTAGTAATAAGTCAAAATGGCCTATTAGACTCTACATATTTTCTTCCCGCTGTTTGTTTTCGTCCCGCTATTTTACTTTATAATTATAGTTAGGGAATAAAATAAATAAAAACAATACTTTCATATGTCAAATACGTTTTGTGGTGGAAAACAAGATGTGTATTATTGTGGCATATAAAAATGCTAGTGCTCTTTAATTTTGTGAGGGGCGTGGTCACCACACCAAACATAATTCCCGTCCCAGACTAAAACGTAGATTACGTTTTAGTATCCTCGTAAAAAGGATTCTTAGAGATCAGACACAGCATTCAGGTTCAGTAGCCACAACAAAATACGGTGATAACATTATTATGATTGCATTGCCCTAGCGGTGTTTATCGAGAGGGCACTTTATTAATTTTATCTTCAGAAACCATGACTAAGCTAATTAGTGTAAATTATTGAAAATTTCATGCTACATTGCTGTTATCAGGCGTTGGAGTGACATATAGTAAGATTGTATACTGCACGGTCACGTGATAAAGATGTCTAGTTACACATACTAATTAACGATTTCAGATATTGATTTGGAATTTTGGACTTATATAATTTGTCTCTCTTTTATATTGTGTAAAAGTTTATCTATTCTAAAACACAGTATTTGATAGTTACTTCATCAAGATTACTAAAATAATAGATTGTAAAAACGTAAAGTTGAATTAATATCACCTTCAAATTAAAAATACTTGAGATCTCAACGTGAGATTATTAAATATACTTCTTGTATTGGACTGTATAATATTAATGATTATGTAATCTGAAATATAATATATAATACAAGTTTTATTTACAAAAATAAAGCGGGCGAGATAAGTATTTCTATGAATACGATTTATAAAATACATAAGACGTTATATTTTAGTACAGTAGTCAAAAGCGTCGGGTCAAATCTTTACGTTATTAGCATCGTATAATTCATATTCATCTTTTAATATAAAATTAACAGAACATAAAAACATAATTTATTCGTATGGAAGTCGAAATATGCCAAAGTTAATGTAATATGAATAAATATCGTTGTATCAGACACCTTGAAGGACCTTGCGTTTAAGATTATCAGCTGGATAAACATATCAATACTCAACAGGCTTTATTACATTGCTGTTGTGTGAATTAAGTCAATTTTAGTAACGGAATAATTCCGACTCACCTACCTATGTATATTACATACGAGATAATGAGTGATTAAACTGTATTTTTATTATCGGAGAACATTCACTGATCTGAGCGTATCTGTGTCACTTTTATAACTTTAGATATGAAAACAAAAAAAAATGCTTTGATTAAAACGCTTTGTTAGGTTCATAGTAAGACTTAACCAAACTAGGTTATATTTGTGTGCCGAATTATTAAAGAGAATCTCTTTCACTATCCTTATTTGAATGTAAAAGTTCCAAATAATCCATGCCCATATTTAAATAAAATATAGCAATTAATTCAGAGAATTTTCCCTGATTCCACCGCGTAAATAAAAATACCTATAATAAACAAGCTCTACCCGAGAAATCAATACCTCCTCTAATTAAACGTCGTTTAAGAACACATGTAAAAACCACAATCCATTGAACTTGAGATAGATGAAACCATGAGCGGGCGGCTTGTATTAAATAAACGACAACCATTTGTCACATAACAAGCAGCGATTGCAAAGAAAACAAAGTGATATCACAGCTTGTGTTACCGATACGACACACATATGCGTGTTTGTGTGTGTGCAGTTTGGTGTGCGGTTATGTGTGTGTATGGGTTGTGGTGTGTGTGTGAGCGGCCAGTGTTATCAGAGAGCGAGCTACCGCCTACGTACTGATATCTAATGCTATCAGCTGTATTAAGCACGATAATACCCCGCATACCTGTACTGTGCCTTTGCACGTTAGTAAAATAAAACAGACATGAATGAGCGTTACGGCTTACCTGCACACTTAACGCAATATATTTATTGGAATGAATAAGGTGGCGTGAAATATTTTATCTGCCGTGGTGTTTTTTCAACACTTACTCACTAATGTGGACTGATTTTCATCCATTTCGATTGGCCTAGTAAATTATTGTCTACTGAAGTTTGTTAAGATAGTTTTTAGGTGTTTAATACCATAAATTTCAACGTTTCAATGACCTAATTAAACTCCTATACATCCTTGAGTAAAGGTAAATAAATAGTGAAGAGCTCTACGTTTTTTCAATATATTTGCCAGTACTCAAGGAAGTATCGGATTTAGAAAGGTGTATCTGGCCGCTGTTGGCCAAATTGTAATATATGAAGACATAAAACACCCAAAACTGTTCCTTTATTTTTATATTTATTTGTAAAGTGAATATTATACGTTTGTTTTAAGCACGTCTACTCAAAAGCAAGAGTTTATGATACTAGGAGTCTTTGTTCAACAAGCTCAGGACTCGAGTTACACTGAACAAGCAAATTTCGTATCCCACAATCCTAACAGAACGGTATCTTATTTTATTATATCAACAAACCCAAGTTTCACGCCAGTTTGAGCGTTTTATATTTCACAATGGTCCGCCATTTTACGTTTTGTTATCATATATTGTTTTCAAAACAAGATCTCTTGTTGAAATTTAGTTTCACTTGCGAAACTATATGTTGGCTTTAACAACTTTAGGATGTTGTGTACACTTTCTTTAATGTTGCAATATCGCAAATCCTTTTCGTTAACCGTAAGATACACCTTTAATACAAAATGTGTTTTAATATAAATATATAGTACACAAAAGGCGGAATTGTAGAGTACAATACTCTTACTATTTCCATACATCCACGTTATATCTATAGAGTCTTCAATAAGTATCAAACATTGTTAAATAAAATTGATATTACTGTTTAGCTACTTTTAATAAATAATAAATACACCCAACAGTCATATACAACTTCTGACAACGCACTAAGATTGAGTCTTGTGTCATAGGTATCAGAAACTACGAGAGATTTTTCGGTCTCACAAAAACCCACCAGTTTTATTTACATACATACCAGTTTAAACGAACGAGCAGGCAACAATAATGGCAACTACTACAGTTATAAGATACTAAACGTAACAGTTGAATAACACCATTGCCGAGTTACATTTAGCAAAATGTTTTTCCTATTAATAATCATCATCTATTTCTGTTCCGTACGGAACAATGTAAATGTGAAACAATTTGCATTTAAATAATACACATTACAAACACACATTGTTGCAAGTTAAACAATGAATATATTAAGGGTACAGTGTTTGTCAACACGGCCCTTACTGTTGGTGTTTGAATGTTGGTTGTTGCCTACGTTTTGTTCGCAGTCAATGTATGTATGAATAAACACTACCACATGTGTATTTTAAGCATATGAGCGTTATAGTAGAAACCATGTAAAATTTTGAAAACCGCTTAGTGACTGCGGGAATTGCTTCGCTTCATTATTAAGACGTTTATTTATGACTCTGCTCTGAATTTTTATTTTCATTGTGCTTTGTATACCAAAGCATATACGTGGACCTGTGACATTCTTTACCGTAGTCAATGAGAGATAAGTGTAACTGACGCTGCAATTACCGACGCCCGTGTAACTAAATATCACCAATACCCTGAAGTCACTGTGAATTTGGATCACGCGCTCGGTGCCGTAACTTAAGCTCGGATTTCTGTCCAATCTTATCAATCTCAAGCAAATAAACTCGAAGAGGAGAAATTCACTGTGCCATATGCAAAGTGCGACTCATGCATAAATGTCAAGATCCTTCAGCGTGTTATTACCTACTTTGTAACATATTTAAGGTTATTACGCTTAATATCCTCCAGTACACTCGCCTTAGAACACGTTTATGCGTGTTTAACAGAAGCTAAGTGGAAAATTGTTACAATATAGAGGCAGACATCGCAACGCACATCGCACAACGCAGCTGAAATACACACAAGAAAACGTGAATTTAACATCCGTAACGTAGTGTTTTGTTCTATCTGATTTATTCGCAACGCACTTGATCGATGTTGTTGACCTGGCTTTCCACAACGCCGCTGCTCCTACGTCTCCGCATGAATCCAACCTTTTTATACTTGAATATTTTAGCATTAGGATCTCAAATGCTGTTCCACGGCAAATGTTGCGAGTTCACGAAATTCAAATAAGGTTGACACAAATGAACACTCGCAATATAAATTATTCACAAGGGCTCCCATTTTTTCAATATTTCAACCGAGAAAGAGGTTCAGAAAAACGAAATTCTGTAACCTACTTGCCGTGTCACTTCAGGGTCGTCCCGAATGTGAATTGTGACAGAGGTTTTGGACAGGCAGCGCAGTACACCTGACACCTGAAATTAATCTCGAGTATTATATTTGCATTAGAGCTAATATAAAGCAGTAATTGGGATTAAGTAACCGGTTGCATTGACGATTCCGTCTAATCAATGGGCGGCCGGTGGTGCCGTGGCGCGGCGCGGTTACATCACGGCTTTCGCGGCTACACTGTAGTGGGATCTTGCGAAATAGCGCTTATGCAAGAAGTATGCGATACGTAAATATGCGATCTGAGCGAATGTTGCATATATATCGTGTTAATAATATATTACTGCAATGCGTCCACCACGTATGCTGCAACTTGTTCGGACAAACTTATCATCGACGTACGCAGTGTTCTTGCCAACTGATTATTAAATTGATTTCTAAAATAAGTCCAACGCTAACATAATTGAGTGCGCAATCACCATAACTTAAGCGGAGTTTGTGCGGCCATTCCGATACGTTGCATAGTAGTTTTGCTGGTGTAATTTGCGGGTTCCTTTACCTAGTCCGTGATGATATTTTATAGCTATGTTTTGTACACTATTTTTAGCCTCACTTATGACAATGCTGTAAATATGTACTTGAAACGATAAGACTACGTCAAGATAATCTGTAAAAGTATTACGACTTATCACAATGCTTTCGCAGGACGTTATTGTTTTTGTCCCTCTTGAAACTCCCTCATTCAACAAATACATTTTAATTCACTTAAGATTATCGTCATATATTGAAGATATGATAATGACAAAGACGCATTCGCTTTGATAAGATTAATGTTATAATGAATTTTAAAATATGTTTGATGCTTGATATTTCGAGAACGTTTTACTACGAATGTTATCTATAATGCCTATTGGATTAATCGTTTATCACTTTGTTTTCATGTAACAAGGTAAAACATATTGTTTAAAAGGAAGTGTTAGATTCTTTGAACTCGGACACTGTTATCCTTTTTCAATAGGAGTTAGATCAATTTTGGAGTCACTCATTCAGATGATAAAGGTGTATAGAGCAATTATCTTTAGAATATTTCATATGCATTTAAGAAAATGTAACTAGATATAAGAATTGTGTGTTCAAATACATATTAGAATTTATTATTCCTGCTTGCTCCGCAATACATACTCACTTTAGTAGATAATTATAGATTTTAGAAGCATATCATTTTGCTTGTTGTGTCTTATGTTACTATTTCCTCATCTTATTGCATTTACTGCATTATAAAATACTTCCTCCCAAGAATTTCTTATGCAGCGGCATGATCAGAATTATGTAATTTATCGGCTAGCTCCGGTTTTACTTTTTTTTGTCTAAATATTTCAATACCTAACCAGCACAAGACATTTTTTAAAACTTTATTTAGTTTTTTTTTTAATTCGGATATCTACTTCACCAATTATATTCGTAGCTTTCACTAAAATATACTTAATATAAATATATTTATTGGTTTCATGGCTAAATGCTAACAAATATTAAATAGTAAATTAATTTTCTTGGTATGGAAACAATAATGATAAAATGTTTTTACATCATTTAATAATACGACTGAAAAACGGATCCCACGTAGGTGTTTACTAGCTTGGCCCGGCAAAGTCTTGCACCTGATGGTAGAATATGTAAAATTATACCCAGGGAGAGAACCCTTAACAATAGTTAATTATCTCTTGCCGATTGACATCTTCACACCGGTCTATTTTAAGTTTAATCTCATCTTTATAAGAACATTACGACTATCCTAAATTACATAAATGTTCAAAAAGTTTGTAACATTTTTCTTCAAACATTGCCCAGTATTCTATCCATATGTAACATTATATGTTAAGGTACTCGTTATGTAATGTAAGCTAAATGAGACTCTAACGATACATTACAACACTCAAGTAATGGACTCAACTCCGACCTTAGAGAGACTATTTTGCATAACACATTAGTTTGGAAGTAATCGCAGGCTAAGTGATTCCTTATCGTGTATGTAAATGTAGCTTGTTGTGTTTGTTCATTAATCTTCCTTTAACTCTCAGGGCGTTTCTTGGTTAATGATTTATAAACTAAGCGTCAAGTGCTCTTCTAAGTAATTAAGGTTGTGATCCAAGTCATTTTGCATTATTTATTTTCCCATTAGCTCTCAAAGTACCTACCCAACTCGTCTAACAAATTAAACATTGTTAAAGCATATTTCTTAATCTGAGAAAGGATCTTCTGAAAATGTTCGACTGATTCATATTTTAGTTACACGAAATTTCACTCTCAAGAATGGATTAAATATTTAGAATTATTAGATTCAATGCTTAATTTATTGACACATTATATTTTTAACATGCAGTCAATTTGGTGGAGTTAATAGGATTTCTTTTGACGGACCACGTTTTATAATTATTTACATCAAAGTATTTGCATTTACAAACTAAAGTTTTCGTAATTCCTCAGTGGAATATAAAATTCTTGTTCTTGTATCAAAACCTGTGATTACTTTATTAGCATGCCGCGGCGCTCGCATGAAAAATCCAAAAGCGGTTTATCCGTAACTCAAAGAAAGAATATTCAATGTTTTGCATGCGTATCAAAATGGTTGCCAGCGAAATCTAAATAAATATTTGCCTTAGGTCCTTTGAGAACTGTCGAGGTAGTGTAACATCAAACTAACTTTACACGGGCCGACGATTCAAGTCAACTTTTTTATACAAACAAAAAAGAAATGTTTGTGCTGGAAATATTTGAATGTTCGTGTCGCTTTCGGTTCATTAGTGATTACACTTAATTGATACCAGGTTAGGCACGATGACTGAAACGCTCGATTTTTGTGCCCTACTCGAGACTCTATCACTTAAAAGTACCGTTTTCGTTTATAATACAAATTCCACTTAGAAATATGTCGTTTCAGCGTCAGGTCCGTTTGCTACAAGAAGAATAAACCATCTTAGTTATAGATAAATTATAGACTTCGTAACACAATATCTGTGTTCAGGATACATTTCACTCGCACATAAATATGTGAATGGCACTTCACATTAATGCTACGTCACTGCGCCTATTAAGCAATGAGTGTAAAGATAGCACAAGCGGATCGGTTTCATGGGATATCTATCGGGAGCTATATTTAGCGGAGGCAGTAGGCACAGACGGCAGGTTAGCTGGCTGTTGCTTATTGTGGTTTGAGCAAGATGAAACAGCGTGGCTAGGTGAGTTCACGGTTAGTTAGGTACGGCGCGGCGGTGCGCGGCGCGGCGCACGGTGGCGTTGATGTGGCCGGTGCGATAGCGCGGCCTTGTCGCGGTCGCTGTCGGCGGTGCTCACTGCTCCCCGCGCCGCCCCCCGCGCCGCGCCGCAAGCCGCGCACGTGCTCGTGTGCGATGACGTCACGCGCGCACGCACCACGCTCTACGTTCAAGTTCAATGTTGCCTATTAATTTTACTCCACCACCAACTGACGCCGTACTGTGACACCACAAGCACTATCCGACTCTGCGCGCTTTGCCACTCCGCAAGGACACCTCAGTGGAACGCGCACGCTTACTAATGATAAATGGAAGCAAGTTTGGTGATATGATTAAGAGGGTCCTACATACCATGTGTCATCGCTTTTGTATCTTAGATGTTTCACTGTTTATAAAACTGTGAACATTTTTGCCTCTAACAGTTACCAGTGTTATTCTTACGAAGTGAAATCACGCTTGGTTTGTTATTTTTGCTCAATTCCGTTGTTAGTCATGGTTAATTAATGAATAAATATTTAAGGTTTGAGCTCTTAAGTTTCTTTTTCATCGTTTATTTGCCTCGCCTAGCTTTTGCGGTTTTGTAAAGAATCTACCAACAAACAGATTGCGAAAACATATACCAACATATTATGAGTTTCATCTCTACTTAAATTTCGAAAGTAACAAAACTGAAAGAAACATTTGTCGTATACATGGTGTTTCGAGTTATACAGTGTATTGATATTTGCTTGGATCGTTTTGAAAACAGTAGGATGCAAGCAATGTCCATTGATTGGCGGTGTGTTCCGCGAAGAGCTCGTGCGCAAGTATCAACATGTCGGAGGAACAGTGGAAGGCGCGTGCGCTCATTGTGCAGTGACGTCACCACATCCGCGTGCGTCGCTCTCACTTCCAAATATTTTGTATTTACGTTTACAATTGACGAGCACTGTAAGCTGTTTCTATTCTGTCCGCACGAAGATATATTTTAACTTAGCCAATAGTTTCTACTCGCGGATAACGTAAAAAGCGATAAGAGTAGCGTTTCTTGTAAAGCGGGCAATTCTTCATCCGTGTAAATTGTCAATGTTATCGGCACCAAATGGAATAATCTTTACACAAATACGTACCATCGAAACTAAGCATATTGTTTTTTTTTTATAATTACTGATGGTAATCCTCACGTCGATATTTTTGCTTTTTTTGTTCTTTCATAATGCTGACATTTTATCCGTAGTGTAATTAAGTAATACTGTGTAAGTAAATTGAATAACAAGTGTGCGTGATCGTGCGATGTCGAGTAACCAAAGTTTATCGGTGTGATATTTTAATTACAAATTATCTGCGCATCGGAAAGCCGGTTAAGTGCGGTCCTGCTATTATGTTGTCTATTGGAATATAAATGTTGCGTTCAACTTGTACACAGTGTAGGTACGTGACTCACAGAATACGAAAAAGCAAACTTGCCAACTCAGAAATGCTACGTACCACTTTGTATCTAATGTAGAATTTCCGACGCGAATAAATCAAATAAGCAGTTATCACACGCTGGTGAGCAAACATATTTACAGTAAGTTAATGTGAATAAGTGGGTAGTGTTTTTGTAGATTTCGCGGCGGAACAGCAACACGGCGGCACGTGTATCATTCGCCACGGGTCAGCAGATAGCCAACACCTAGGGACCGCTGCTGTTTGCCACGCTATCTTATCCACCACTCACCGATACCACCAATGAAAACATTCGACATGTTATAATTAACAAAAAACGTGTAGGTCGCAGATTTAACCCGGGAAGTGCAGCATTCATTTGATAATGTAAATAACTTGTGTGATTTAAAATTATTTATTAGTGTAAAATTAGGTACGTGTGCATTGTTTCAGTGCACACGTACCTAATTTTACACTAACAAATAATTTTAAATCATTCCCATAAAGCTATTTTAGTAATTAGGTATTTTGAATATTTCAATAATCGAACATTCCTGTCCAATTTATCCGGGAAATACGAATGTATAGGTACTTAAATTCCAACCCAATTACAAATGGAGGTGCATTTGTATGTGGTTGGAATTCATTATTAATATAAATTATTTCCATTTGAATTATTTAATTAACATGTTTCACCTACATGCGAGAGAATTTGGTATTCATCATTTTGTGTAATCAAAACTATTTACCATAACGTTTACATCATCTTTTTCGATCTAAGCTATGACGCACTGCTAGTATAGCGATATAGTTTACGCTCATCTGAAAGTTTCTCCAAAAAACTGGGCCAATATTAGTTTTGCGCACGTTGCAAATGTTTTTTGACAAACATAACGGTGTAAAAATCGCACAAGCAGTTAGTGCATGCTGAGTTACACGTGCCGACTCGACTGATCTATTTTCATTAACCCAATGTATAAACATTGATAACAATATTTGTTTTCATTACACCGCTAAATCGGTAGCGAATGCGAATAAAAAATAACATAAAACCGTGACATATGACTTATTACATCATTGTGTTACATTTGTTTGTACGATTCGGTTGAATGCAAAGCGGCGCATAACTATTATTAAACTACATTATACACCTCTACGGAATTAATCTGAACTAACTTTTACTTAGCCTTCGTCTGTGCTCTTTACGACCTATTCATAAAGCTTAGGTCATCGGCATGCCTCTACAGACTCTATGTTTGGACAGGTGACCCCGGCACCACTATGCAAATTCGACTCACAAGGAACTCGACGAAAACGCCCACACCTCACTCCACATAGGCATATTACAATGTCGCGACAATATTTACAAGCCGATTTACAAATGTTGGCAATTTGAGAGTTTTAACGCAGTTTTAATGTAGTTAAACGTCGTCTCTTTTTATGCAGGCGAATGCATTGTTGTTTATTTTTCGATGTCTCTAGTTGATTGTCTTTGTGTGCTATATCGGTCGGCACTGGCGTCCTTTCGAGGATCAATGGTTGAGGCGAGTACGGCGCGGCACGGCGTGGCGCGGCGGCGCTGCTTAGCATACAATCGGTGGTAATTCCTGCTGGCAGGTTAGTCACGCGGCCACTCAGATCTCCGAGTTTAGTATTCAAGGGACGCCAGCGCTTGCCTACGCGTGTAACAATCACGAAACGAATCTAAATCGAGAAGCAATAACTGTTCACACGAGGTCAGCTTTGATATGTTTGCAAATATATTACGAAATAGGACAATCTGACACTTTGTAATCGGAACTACTTATGGTAGCACCTTATTAAAAATATATAATTGTAAGAAATTATGAGACGAGCGTATGTTATTAGAATTGCAAATACTCTTCACGT
Organism: Deilephila elpenor; assembly: GCA_949752805.1. Taxonomy (NCBI): domain Eukaryota; kingdom Metazoa; phylum Arthropoda; class Insecta; order Lepidoptera; family Sphingidae; genus Deilephila; species Deilephila elpenor. The sequence goes on along the minus strand of OX457107.1, from coordinate 5,209,402 downwards.
ATCTATGCCACAGTATTAAATTCATTCCGCTTAATATACGTCGGTTAGTAGTTAGCGACACGATCGCCATAGCAATAAACATAATACTCTAGTGGATTCACATAAGCGGCTCGTATTGTTTATTTATTGTGTCTGGAATGAATTAAAAGCATGAAGGAGTACGTGCCGCGTGGTTGGCAAGCCAGGGGAAAGCACTTGGCAGGCCCATTGTCTATTGACACGAGCGGCTGATTGATCGCGCATTATTCTTGGAGAGGTACTTTGTATTATTTTAAAATGCTTGGCAAATGCCAACTATTCACTTGCTAATGAATCTTTGATCTAAAACGCGGCTTTTGTAATTTATAGGAAAAGAAAACGATCATACTTCTTATGAGATTTCTCGGAAAATGTCCGCTGCAATAAAAACACGGCGAACAAAAAATATTATGAAATTCAACGTTCTTTCATTGACGTAACATGACAAATTTGTTTTATATCGAGGAATCATTTATCAATGCATCATTTTTTTCATATTTCCCCGATTAGATGTGCCTGGATAATATTTAAAATGCATAACGTATTTATAGTCGATACCTAAAACGATATCGATCGACCTCGCGACAGATGAGTAACTAAACATGAATACATAGTGTTACATAACACCCGCCAAAATTATATTATTAATTTTAGTTTTTATATCGTTTATTTCAATGTTTTAGTTCTAAATATTTTGATACAGGATCAGTTTTATTGTACAATTTTATAAAATTGAAACTCTATCATGAAAATTCAGACTTCTTGGCAACGTCTGGCAAAGCTTAGAATTGAATATCCCATTCTTATGTTTAAAGTTCTAGATTTTCCATGTCCTGAATGAATCTCTGAATTCCAAAAACGTTAATATTCTGTAACCATAAACAAAATGTATCATAAAGTATATTATATATTTAAGTGATCAGTGCATTAATGTGATTGTGTAACACAATGATCCTCTTCGCTCAAACTGACTTCTAAAGTCTTTCGAAAGGGACAAAATATTCGATAATTAAAATAAGCTTTAAATCTGTCTATGAATAAGGCCGTAGGCGTATAGCAATAAAAACTAATTAAATTAGAAAAAAGTAAGCCCTTTTAGCAAGATTATCTTTATTTTGAATGTGAGTTCTGCGAAAGACATTCAAAATAGCGTTATTAATTTAGGATATGATTAATACATATCAACACATATATTTGGAAGAGTTACTAAATTTGTAATTCAACAATTACTAATTATATATCTGTAGGTACTTTAATATCACTTGACTAGACTTGTAATTACATTAGCTTATAAAATATGGGTAATACATGCTCTTGACAGCCATAAACAGTAGAACTATTGGAATAATCACATAATTTTTTACAATTTCGCACATTTTTGCTCGTACTATTTTACGTAATTAAATTATCATAGATTAGACATTATTTGACGTCTGCAGCATATATGTATCTACAGAAATAGAACCTATCTATTGCCTATATAGGAAGAAAACAAAGTGAAGTCGGGGCGTTTTAATAAAAGTTCCAATATAAAAGTGGTCGGTAGAGGCGGCTATATTAAATTAGAAGTGACCTGGTTTCTAAAAGGCAGTTTCATGTATCTATTTAATGCACATACGAAAATAAAGTCCATTTACCGGTCGGCCGTGGGTGGACGCTGACACCCGTCTCACGTCCAAACGTATTCACCTAAATGCTTTGTTTACTTACAAATTCCACGAATGCTGGACGCTCTGACATGTGTATTACAAACTACAAACTATTGTCAAATACTATTCATATTACCCCGCTAACACTGGAGGATTTTCCGTATATTTTCGTGTCTCGTACTAGACGTGAAACTATAGCGGCTTCAACATGTTTTCAGTGTAAAAGTGTTGATGTTATGATGAGAGACGCGGCCTCTCTAACCGTTCTATTAGCGCCCCGGAGCCGGTGCGTGGGCGTCCGCATGGCCAATTATATCACACGTATATACACTTTATGATCCCATTGTTTTGTCTAGTTTACAGCTCGAAATTTATTGCTCCCGTTCTGTGTTGTTAATTCACTATTATACGGCGTTCAGTGTTCTATAAAAAGAATGGACGTGCATGATTTAATTTTACTACTAAATTAAACATATAATGATGAGTTAACATCTTGGGCATAGTTACATTATCTACCAGCGGACATCGTTACTAAACCAGGTCCAAAATTAAGTAATAGCCGGTCATTCACCTCACTAATTGATGTTAATGTAGCAACAATTTGATTTCATTTATCGCCCAATAGTTTCATTCAAATCAACCGTGAAATTCGCTGTAAGCAACTTTATTTCAATAATGTTTAGTGTCAATACAATTAGCGAAGTAACAGAGTCACTGTTTGTTGTAATAACAGCCGTGCGCGTAGAAATATACAAATGAATAAGTGCAGAACATTTTTCAAGGCTTTAAAACGAGTGGCGCCTTATAACTGGTAGCACACAAATTAAACAAATTGTACATAATATGAGCGACGCGTGGGCGTTTGAGGCGTTGACTGTCTACAATTCTACATTAGCGTCCAACCTCAGGGCTACCATAAATATTCCATGTACGTAGTCGGCGCATATTCAGAGTTAGACAAGGTTATACTAATGCTACAGGTGACATAAATGTTAAGAATTGATGCGAACGTCGATAAGTTACAAAAGAACCCCCAAATCATGGAATGCATTGGTGTTTTTACAAAATATTGACGTTGCGATAATTAGTGTTAAATGATTAGGTATCAGTTGAATTGGCAACCCTGAAGTGTATGTAGAATATAGAAGATTGCGTCCGCGCGGTGCGGCGGCGGCGGTGGCGAGCGTCGCGAGTGTAGGCGGGGTTGTTTGCCTCGGTTCACCCATTGCGTGATCCACTCAATAAAACTGTTGTTGGACTCCAAATTGGTCGTTTAAACGAATATGCCGCCTCCTTCTGCGATAGTTCTCGACGCGAATAATGTTACTTACCGACATTCTACACCAATACGATGATCATTTTTACGTTTCAAACTTACAAACGGCGAGAGCCCGACTCCGTTTCGGATAAGTTAACGAAACTTGTTTATTATTCACAAATACACGCACAGTCATTCGCCGCGATTGCAAATGGAACTGGAAATAACTGTCCTTAACACGCCGAGCCGGTTTCTCGATAGGAATCAAATTGCAAGTTTAATATTATAATTAGCGATACTGCAATGTAATTAACACGTCAGACGCCTTTTTACCGCAAACAAGTAAGTATTGTAGAAACTCAACTTTACGTAACTGGTGTCGCGTGACTAGAACGCCGTTCATTCAGCCTCGCCATTCGCTAGTCGCAGTTGCAGGCTGACTTCTGTAATGCCACTCTACTGATTTATAAACTCTATCGTGCCACATTCACTCTATATTAATCCAATTTACCCACAATCTGTGCTCTGTATTTTTTTGCGATGAATGGCGAGACGAGCATGTCGTTTGCCTGATGGTAAGTGATACGACCGGTCAAAGACAGTAGCAAAACGAAACAACACCAGCAATGCTTGGCAGTGCTTGCCATCCTGAGGCATAAGATGTTAAGTCTCACTATGTCCAGTAGTTATTCTGGCAATATCCTTCAAACCGGAACACAACAGTGCATTTAAACTGCTGACATTGCGATGGTACCTACCCAGGAGGCCTTTCACATATGGGAGACCTACCACGAGTATGTATAGTAGAAATCATAGACAATTATGTTCTTAAACGCACGCACTGTTTACAAAAAAGTTTTATGTCCGTTAAAATGATTTATTCTTGTTCCATAAAGAAGGTATTTTTACTTCGAACTTGCAATGTTTGAGTTTTCATGTTTTTACAACACTGCGGTAACGTAAAAAGCGTTTAATATTACAATATTACCCAGAATCCGGATCGTTTTAATCTAAGTATAGTTTACAACACCACTGACGTAAATCACGACGATTATGTTTAGTTACCATTATTAATAGATGCTAATATAATACGTAATGATCTCGAGTTTACATTACACGTAAATGTCAAGTTTATTGAGATAAGGTTGCACTATGTTTGAAGTATAGGCTATAGCAATGTAGTAAAAGTTCCATAGTCCAGTCTTACTGAACAAAACAAAAATATTTATGTTATTTCCATACAGAATGTTTATAGTAAAATAACATTATGTAGACATGCTTTATATTGTAAATACATATTACAGAGACTCGCAGAAGGTATCTGATGATGTTTTCTATTCAGTTATTTCTTAATTGATAACATATTTAAACTAGAGTCGCATATGTATTTAATTGTATGTCCAACCCAGAATTGAAATAATGTATAAACATTTATACATATATCTAAGTATCCTAATAACCTTCTTTATTTCATTAACGAGCTTCGTGTCCATGACTCTACGAAGAAATGATGTAATGCCAACTTATTATAGATTTTATTGTTTTCTTGTGCCACAAGCATTTGTGCATTTGTCGTTTAGTGCTCAATATAACATAATAATTAAATAAGCTACCATGTTTTCGTATGCTAAATGACTTAAAAACATGGTTATTATTGGCTGCTTTAAAATAGTTTATACCACCAAGTTTGCCCTTATGCAACATTAATGCTTAAAAGGTGAAATTAATTAGTAGATTCAAAGTGTCTATGGCAATAGAAAGATATAAGATTTTGTTTACTTATAAATGGCCTTTCACAACGTACAGCTCTTAGCCATAAAGTAAAATAATTGAGTATGCTTGTTGCTAAGCAATAGGATTTACAAAGGTCAAGAATAATTCAAGAGTTAAATGCCGAGTGTAATCCGTACTATGAAAATATTTACACTATTCGGCTACAGAGGCAGCTAATGTTTGTTCAACGCTATAATTAAAACTCATATGCGTAATTATGTTGAATTGTGGTTACCGTAACCATACGTTCATATTGTGTTTATAATTTATAGGAAAGTCCAGTAATTATTTAATTTACGTTTGAATAAATTAATTGTTTATTCAATTAAATTAGTGTATGCCAACTTAGTCATGAATGTATACCAATGTTTCAAAACCAGGTACCTAATAAATGCATTAAAATATTTTTGAACTCAATAATAATTTATTATAGTTTCCTCTAGGCTCTATAGAAAGGCTGTTGTAAACCTACAAAACGAGAATACTAATATAGAAACCATTATGTCACATTCGTTGCCTCCCTGTAGAGACCAAGTCGACGTGAATTCAAAGCTAAAATTAAATCCTATATTCATTAGTACGAACACTTTGTGGGCAAGCAGCCCTGAATGTAACGTTTGTGACAGCTGGGTGGAACAGGTGAGGGCCATCATATCGTAACGTACGTTGTACTAGCAACATTATTTATAACTACAAACTAAACATGTATTATCACACTATATTTATATTATCTATTAGTAGCTTTTTCAATATCTCGGTTTATATTTTCGTGATACCTGCGGTGTAAAAAGTTTAAATAACATGATACAGGTCTATAAGTAAAGAGGTAGAGTCCCTGCTTCTCTGAGAGAGCGTTAAGGACTCAGCCCTTATTTCTTGACACTGACGGTTGTCCTTAAGCTGCATTCTATATCCATTATACTGGGGTCAAATTGTCTGATACATTGTAGCAGTTTGGTAAACTAAGACTAAAACCTAAACTTTTTCGCTTGGTAGGAAGGAAGCGCATGCTTGAAATTGGGATGTTATAGACTTAGAAGGATATTTAAAATGCAAAATGCTAATGATGCCGTTAGTTTCATAATTTGTTGTTACTTTGAGAAACATATATATCCTCGACATTTAGGGGCCACTAGCCATAGGTAGGCCTTCACTACACTTAATATGTCTGAGCCCCAATTTCTATTTCTACCATTTTTTCTAAGTACTTAACTATTATTTTATTTTATATATACACATATATAATTTTGCCTTCCATTGCAACAGTTTTAAAAATATTTTTCTTTTTAAAAACACAAAATCAAAATGGAATCTAAGATAAAGTACTATCCGAAGAATTTGATTCTTCACAATAATATTTGCTTTATCTCCAAGTTTTCGATCACGATCCTAACTTCCAAATAATTTTTCACCGACGGCAAGCAATATTTAAGTATTTGATGCGAATATTGTTTTGATATATCAACCTACATTTTAGTATTATTCTTTATATACAGTTTTTAAGCTATGTATAAAAAGTTTATCTACTAAAGTATTTAGCAATTGCATATTTATTTGCGCCACGCCGTGTTAATAAGCATTTAACAGATTGATATAATTGTGTTCACCGTTGACAGCTAATCGCCTCTTGCCAGTTTGTATGAAACAAATGAACACCATTCTTCTTACTATCAAATGCAATATCATTATTTTAATTTTGCTGTGTCATACTAAATATAAAAAACAGGGAATTACTGAACCACTTGACCCTTCATTAAATAATATTGATAAAATATGTGGTAAATAACAATCTTTCATTGTTCATGTGTGATATTGGCAGTCTGTTTTCCTTAATTGTAATCAATAAACAGCTACATATCTGTGACTTAATTAAACGGACAATATGCAGCAAATAATACACACGTTTAACCTTATATTAATACCACATCCGCTCATTGTTGTAGTGGAGATAAAAAAATATATTTAACATTAATATCTGGGTTTTCCATACGCTGAGTTGGAATAAACAGAAGATGGAACAAATGAACCGCGGGTCAAAATAATCCTAGCATCGGGGCTGGGGGCGCGCGCCACCGCGTGGTGTGGGGCGGTGGTGGCGGCTGGTGGCGGCTGGGGGGGTGTGGTGGCTGTAAGACGCGGCGTGAATGGCGGCGGCAAGGTCAGGGGCGCCGGAAGTGGGTTACGGGCGCCACCTATCGACCGCCCGCGCCGAGCCGCGGCCCCCGCCCGCCCAGCCGCCTAATAATGTCGTTGTTATTATCTCACTGCTGTCATAATAAAAGTTGCAAATTAATTTCTGATTCGGAACATTTCTGAATGTCGCGGATTGTTTGTTTAACAACGTGTAATCTTTGGAAAACTGACAAGTTAAATGAAATGACCCGCGTTTTTGGTACGATATATGTATTGAGTATAATGTTGCCCTACTGCAGCGCACATTGTTATTATTGCACGGTTAAAACCTAATTTATTGAGATTTTTAAAAGTATTTTTTTCTTTCCCTATTCTTCACGTTTCACTCACAATTCAGAAAACCTTATGAATCATAGTAATACGAGTAAATTTGCACCGCAGATTTGAAACTAAAGATATCACTTTAAGGACGTCATAGAAGTTCTGAGTTCCGAAAGAGATCTTTTGCAAAGCAATTCAGCAGAGCCGCTTATATAACTTTTGGCTATAATTACGAAGCAAGATGTAAGAGCCATCACACTTTATTACTCAAGAAAGGAGAACAATGATGTCTCCTTTAAATTAATATAGGTATCCCAGCCTCAAATTGATTGCCCTGACCTATTTTCTAAAGTTCCTTTTGGATTTACTAAACAATATAGGACTCTACAACTAACATACTTAAATACGAATTAATTTTGTTAATTAATTAATATTAAGAAATCAATTTCTTAATATGTGGTACCTACTATGTACATATTTCGCCATCAGGATCTGGATTTGTTTCGTTAAAAAGTATAAACTTTTAAGCACAGTGTAACTTGAAGTTGTGGAACATTTTTCTTGCCATGTGTTTTCAGCAATTGAACAGCCGGCTTTAATAGTGCTCTACCTCAAGTACTCTATGTAGATGGCATTGACGAACTATCAAATACATAGACCATTAATTTACTACGGCAGAAAAAATGAAGATAGGATTAGTTTTCTTACATAGGTAATCTGCTTAGAAAGAAAAAGAAATAGCTTTTTAGAATAGAATGTGAAATATTAAAAAATCTAGATATATCGTGTACAGCACAGTGTAGAGCAAGTATAAATACGTTACGGCTCGAGATTTTTAGCGTTGAGCTACATATTATTATACAAATTGTTTACAAAACCGAAACGCAACGTTTCAGATAGGAAATATTTTTCTGTTTTCTACTCGCATTCCGTCAGCTGCTGAGTTATATACGTTTTTACTAAGTGTAAACACGAGCAACAGATATCGGTGTGGCGATGCGCGGGCGGCCATGTTGCGCGTGTCCGAGCGCGTGATGTAAGCGCTTCCGCGCAGATTCGTTCGCCAATTCGGCTCGCCATTCATACGGGGTTCCTTGCCGCGGACGCCGAACCCGCGGCCTTGCTACTTGCGCCTACGCTGCGCCGCGCCGCCGCGCGCGTCTTCAACCTTACGGACATAGTAAATGTATAGTAATGCAACACAGATTCACTTCTCCCCGCCCACGCCTGCATAACTTCACAAAACGCCATCGTGTAGCCAACAAATATAAATATACACAACACATTCAGCGACAACTTCTCCTACTCATCGCATCTCTACTGTGACACTGTCGGGTGGAGTGAATAAAGTATTTTAAAAACAGAGACGTATTTATTGCAGCTCAGTACAAATGCATTAGATTCGAACAAAAAACTATCTACAGTTTTCAGTGATTTAGATTGAATGGCATTCATATTATTCATTTTTGTACTTTATTTAATTTTGTTTGTGTTCACGGTGATCGGAAATGCAAAGGATAAATGTTGTCAGAGATTGCGGTGCGGGATTTCGTTTTATCAGTGCATTTAATACTTATTACATTACATTATATTTAATTACTTTACATTTAATACATGATTGCCGTCCAGAAATTTTGGAAAAACCATATTGCCGGTAAATCATATTAAATATTTTTGCTTGTGATTGTTTAGTATGTTAACCGCATTGACTGATAATTATTAACTGAAATATAATAAAATTTTGAAGATATTTCAAACTTAAACATTTCTAGTAATTACTTACGAGACATTACATTTCGTATAAATGTAAGACAGCCTCCGTGGCGCAGTTGGTTAGACGCCGCCTGTGAAACGAGAGGCCGCGGGTTCGATCCCCGCACCGAAACAAATATTTGTGTGATCCACAGGTATTTGTTTCGGGTCTGGGTGTTTGTGAGACCGAAAAGTCTCTCGTAGCTTCTGATACCCACGACACAAGACTCGATCTTAGTGTGGGGTCAGGACTATGTATGTGACTGTTGGGTGTATTTATTTATTTATTTATTTATTATACCGAGTAATAAACTTAAGGCTTACACGTACTTGCGCTTCAAAGCGGAATTTAATATACATAAGATATGTGGTTGAGGTAGTGGCTTCCATTTAAAAATAAATCCAAAAATAGTCACTAAGCTGTCGGCTTTGTTTAGAGCGCGGTCGAAACTAGCTAATTGGCTTGAATTTTTAAAGGCTTAGTCACAACAATGCTTCGCCATCTCAGTGTTTTTCTGACTCACATTGGAAAACAATATATACATTATAATATAGAGACCACATATTTCCTCATTGTATTTTTAAATAATTTACATTGTACATCAATTTATAATGGAACACATTCTAAACATAAACAAGTATAAAGTTGCCTAATCAAAAACAAAATTGCCGATGTTTTCGTGATTTATTGAAGCCAGTAGTTAATACAAGTTGCAGGTATGGATGTTGCAGTACTACCTTCCCGAATGTAATATCTTAAAAGTATATAAGGCTATATCCCAACCTGAAAATAATATACAGATTTATAACAGGAAAATCTGTTTACCCCAGCACTCAAAGAGGCGGCGACGACAGCCAATAATCGTTTCTTCAGGTGCTATAAAATTGTTTACGTGTTCACAAGGCCATGAAAGGTCCGTGACTAGGTCTTGAAAGCCCAGTTTTGTGTAATATTTCAATGCCTATTGAGTTTCACATCTTTTAATGCATTTTAAAGCGATTTTTGTAGCGTTTTTTATAAAACCCGGTCAGGTAATGAAAAACGTACGCTGTCTGTCAATAAGCACGAATTTCATTTACGAAATTGGAACATCATGAACTGGCTAGTGGATAATGAATATAATAGAACTGTGTTCGTGAGTGTACTGTGTTCTTAGTACATTAGAGTACATATCGTTTGTATATAATGTCATCCCTTAGTTCGAGAAATGCATGTTAAGTTGAGAAGAGCTTATTGTTTGCGCAGGTGTGTCGGCGCATTCTTTGTTCTACAAATTATCGTCTGTACCACAAATGTGTGCACAGGAATGTCGAGGATCTTCTTACACTCCTGCACTTACGATCTATTTGAATATGGACGCATTATTTCACGGTTATTAACTGCCGCTATCTAATTGTCTTGTTTATTTACACTCAAATGTAGACAAATTTTCACTACGAATTACGATCGCTTTATTTTTATCTTGACCTATATACATTATTTACTTTCATATAACCTAAACTTGTTTTTAAACGGATAATTTAATTTGCCTATCACGCCTGTATAAATGAAAACAGAAGAAATTCACATTGCTTTTTCATTAATAGCGTCTGGTGCAATTTCTCATGTCTATTTTTTCAATAAATTTAATAATACCTACTCGTACATTCTGAATACGAGGTTGTGCGCATTTAATAAATGTTCCGAATAAATTTTTTTGAAGCTTTTTTCGGCGTGTTTCCCTGTTATAATGTAGGCACATGTTTGGTAAATTGCTTTAGTTGCTACGCTGTAAAAGTCCTTAGTGACAATCAATTCGACAGTTAAATCGTATTATAAACATAAACGGTAGGTAAGTCATTCGATATCGGGTTGTTGTTAGTTTAGGTCGCTTAGTAAGTAGATAACCTTGTAAGTATGTATGGGTGCTTTACATTACAATAATTCTATTACACATACATCAAAAGCGTACCTAAACAAACTGGACTAAGTATCAACAAAGTCTACACACAATTTCTTCAATTATGTAGCTAAAGCCTGGGGTCTTGCACGTTTCTTTATGACCTTAGTATTACCTTCACACGGTTGTACTATTATTATTCTAGTCAGACGAGGTTTTTCAATTCTTTCACGTAACACCTCAAGCATAAGCTAAGAATTACATCGAGTGCTCAGGCTCGGCAGTCGGTGCGCTGTGCGTTGTATAAAAATGTATAATAAATAAACAATGTTGTAAGTGCCGGCTCATGTACGCTCGGCGCTCTGTATGATGAACGGACGATAAAACAACAAAGAATCGTTTTATGTGTTGATCGTAGACCTACGGGGTCCTAAAAATAGAACAAAAACGGTGTTTATAGTCACACGACAGACTACTCCACGTCATGTGGTGTGCACACTGAATTAGTAAGTTTTATGTGTGTGAATAAAATCTATTTATAATGTTGACGTCGACCGCTCCACATTCTTATCTCGTCGCGATACTGTAATGCAGATGTTTCGTCTTGGTACATAGTGTTAAAGAACAAGGGCCCGCTCTTTGTTAATTACTACGTAGCCACATAAATATGTTCTTCTAACGTCACTGCACAAGTGTTCTAAGAATAAAATTATTACTATTCCGTTTTTACATACAAAGCGACAATGCGATGATGATATCTCAGATTCCTAATAAGGTGGTTTTGTAGGTTCTAATCTGTTGTGTTTGAACATGTATATGCGTGTGGGCAGAGAGGACCTTTTGCCGATTGAAAATATACCATAATTTATTTTAATCTCCCGACTTATGTTATGAATTAGTTTAGTGTGATATTGAAACGTTTTAGCTTCTCGTTCCTCATGCATTAGTTTGTGGTACGTTTGTATTTATGATTGTGTGTATTGTTGCAGCCCGTCCGATGATCTCGGCGAGCCTCCCCGGCGAGGCGCTCGCCCAGCTGCAGCTCGGGCAGCTGAGCCACTTGTACCCTCCTCCTCCGGCGGCCGGCATGACGCCCGAGTTCCTGGCGCCGCCGCCGCGTCCCTACACGCGCTATGCCCCGCGGCGGCCGGCGGCGCGCGACCACATGCCGGCGCCGCACGCGCCGCACGCCGCGCCCGCGCCGCCCGCGCCCTTCCCCGCCGTGCCCAGCTACCCGCCGTTCCTGCACCACCCGGCCACCTACACCTCGTATCTGTACCGCACGCGGGCCCCGCAGCCGCCGACCAACTTCCCGCTGCGGCCGCGCCCCACTTCCGGTTTCGTGCCTCCGGCGCCTGCGCCGCAGTCTCCACCCGTGTCGGTACCGGCTCCTCCACCGCCGAGAGAAGTAAGTTTTTCATTTATTATAAAAAATACATGTACCCGACAATCACACACATCCTGTTCCCACAGTAACATACCCAATCATTTAGCATGGGGCTCAAAGCACCGGGCTCTTGTTTAGCTATCAACCAATTACACCACTAAAGCCTTCAAATTTATAATGTAGGATGTTGTGTAATATAATATGCTAACATTTTAACTCAATTATCTTCAGGAGCCGCCAGCGTCCCCGGAGCGCGCGGCGCCTGCTCCGTACTTCTGTCGTGGTGCATTGATAAGATTAGAGGACGGCTCGTTTCGGCGCGTGGAGGAGATGCGCACAGAGGACTTCGTGATGAGCGCGGATCGCAGCGGCGATCTCGCTCTTACACAGTGCACTCTGCTGCGACTGGAGGAGCGGGGAGACAAGCTAGCCCTCACTCTAACGTATGACAGGAATCGCTCAAAGGTAAATAACACTTCATTTATTGATTTTATCACTTTTTGTGAACGCAAAGATGTCTCTACCTGCTCTACCCCAATCCAGGACTGTTCTAATGGCCTGTGTGTAATTTCAGTCGACGTATAATGTAACAAACAAGCGTTTATTTAATAATGTGTTTTGAAATTCCAGGTGGAACTGGAGTCGACGGTGGAACACCCTTTCTTCGTGTATGGCCGCGGCTGGGCGTCGTGTAAGCCGGAGCGGACGCTGGCGCAGTACGGCTTGCGCGTGCAGAGGCTGCAGGTGGGCGACGTGTGCGTGTCGCTGGTGCTGCGCAAGCACGCGCCACCCGCGCCCCCCGCGCCGCACCCTGCGCCACACCCCGCGCCGCACCCCGCGCCCCTGCCCTCCTCTGCGCCGCCGCAGACGCACCCCGAGAACCTCAGCGTCAAGGAGGACGCGCGCAAGAGGCGATGGTCCGCGTCTGACGTGTGCGAGGACGACCGCCCTCCGGCGAAGAAGCGTTGAGACCAGCGACGCCGTCCGGGATCTGTGGAGGAGAACTATCTTAAACGTGTTGTGATCGCCTTCGTTGCAAACACTTGTTTCGTATTCAGTCATTGTTATGTTCGGGCCGAGCGCCCCGGCCGGGCTGGAAGTCCCCGGATGCGCTCGTCCTCACCTCAGTAGATTACTTTCTAAACTGACGTAGATATAAACGGCCCCAGTGAGTCGCATTGCGTGATGCGCGACTTTCAATTTATGTTAATTTGCGTTGTTTCTGCAGCGATGGTCAGTCTACAACTGTACGCTTATGATATTCTATTCGGGAACTCTAGGTGCTTTTTACTATCGGGTGCTTTTGTACGCGTTCGTGTACGATGTTGTAAATATGTAAGTAAGGTCAAAGTTAAACGTTACACTCCATGACTAAATCGATGTGTCACAAAGTTGGGTCGGCTGTCGTACCCTAGCGATACGCTTAACGTTCTCCTAACATGTTACACGCGTTAAGAACGTTCTTATTTCGTTGCTAAGCACGGTGACAATATTACATTATTGTTAAACATCACTAGTGAATAGTAAATTGTCTAAAATGATCATTTTAACGGTTCGACGCCTGTCTACAGTTGAACCGTTAAATAATACAAACGTATACTTAAAGCATTCGTGCGACATGGAGTCATTGATGACGAGCACAAAATAACAATGTGTAGGTTTGTACCAGATCTTAAAGTAGGTTAGATAATGTGATAACCAATGAGATTTTAAACCGCAAGTCTGCGCAGACAGTAGACACGTGGCAGTCCAATGTCCATATTTAAGACATAACAAAAGGTACAATGAATGTTAGACTGTAGCTAGTGGTATTTGGCTGAGGTGTGCTTAAATTTCGACTGATTTCTTTTGGTGAGTTATCTGTGTGGTATCGTTTGATTTCCGAGCAGTCATGTTGAGCTCCATTCTCCTCCAATGGTTGTGACTGCATACATATCCATGACGATTAGCTTGTTGTTCTGAACTGGGACTCGTGCGGCCGCACGCCGCTCCTTCACTGTCATGTGAACGTTTCATTACTTATTTGAACATAGGTGGCAAACTCTTCTGACAAATAATTTGATCGTGTTTTAAAAATCGTTGACGTAATTGATAAGTATATATTTATATATATTGTAAAAAATTAAATATCTATTGTATATGATCATGGTTATCTAGATGTCATCTGTGTTGCTTTTTGACGTCCATGTGTGATACACATAAAACTTTTCTATAAGATGAAGTATACATAATAAACACACAGTCTGTGATATTTTGTAGTTATTGGACCGAGTAGGTATGAAGTATTGCTTGAGTAAAGGGAATATATGTTTTAGGGTAATAAGTGCGTTTATTGGTAAGAAATTGTATAAATTGTTGTATACTCAAATGTAAAACGCTGAAAATGAATAACTAAATACAAATGTAACAAGTAGCGTCTGTGATTAATATACATATGTATATCGTTATGTCACATAACGGCGAACGCATGGCCATATCAAAATCAAATTAATTTTATATAATTAAGTCCAACATAGTTATTCGTTCTTAGTTCGGAATGTCCAACTATAAATTTATTTTACATACGTTTTACTCGAACAATATTATGTTGTCAGATGATATTAGTCCATAAGAAGACGATACAACGATCCTATTGGATATCCGAGAATGAATATTAGAATGTGAGCAGTTCGGCACCGGTACGAATTCGAATCCGCAAGGTTCTGGACTGGTAATGTACTGTGCTCTGTGCTCTGTGTAGTGAACCTGCCAAACCGTGTGAACTTGCGGAGTTTGTCGAGTGGACAGTAAGAAGGGACGCGCAGTCTCATTGTACCATTATTGCTACGTGCTTGATGACTTACATCGACGCTGTAGACGAACACAGAACGCGGACACCTCATCAACGACCAACGGTGTTGTACAAAGGTTAATAATTTGTTGTATAATGTATGTAATTCTAGTTTTATTGTCTTTTTATTAATATTCGTAATTATAATGAAAGATCTCATTTTATTAATCGGTATTCTCTAACAAGGCGCTTTCATAAGATCATGACTAAGCCTACCTCACAAACTTTAAGACTAGTGTCTCGACGCGGCGACAGTGTGCCACGAGTCACATCGGCCGGTGACGTCACGCGGGAGCCGGTCGCAAACAAGTCTAAACAAGATCTCAATTTGATGAAAATAAACTTTTAAAAAGACTGGGACGCTTTACTGAATGTTGTGGGATAGTAGTTTCTTTGAAGATATTACTTAAATTATGAGATAGGAGCATTTATTTCGTGAGCGCGAGCTCGATCCGTCGTATATCTTTCTAAAGGCTCCGCTTTTGACAAGCTGGTAAATCAAGTTAGTACAAAATTCGATATAAAAAAGTATTATTTCCCAAAATCCAAATTCAGAAAGTATTAATTTAATTTCAATAAAAGGTGCTATGTTGTTTTATGTACGTACGTTGTTCAGGCGCAATCACGATGATTATTATAAAATAACTAATTATTGTCAAGGGACTATGTTGCCAATGTAATGACACAATATAAATATGTTCTTCCGCGCCTTCTGGTAGATTTAAAGTCAATTCAACATTAAATATATCGTAACTTAGGCATAATTGTTCATTCGACATTTATTACTTCAATATCTTACGTGTTATTCGTGATTATAATATGATGATTAGTATATATTTGTTGCGAAGTTTCCATATTATATGTTGATTGAAAATGCAGAAATTATAAAATGTATGTTTATAAATATAAAATTATATTAACATCTTTAAAACGTAAACCAGAGGCTGATGTTTTATAGTGAACATTTCTCTAAGTGCCTATTATAATTACTTTCATCATTTCCACGTATTCATTTCTACTGCATAATTGTCTACAATGCAATGTTACATTTTACTACTATATGCATCGTATGAGATACTATATCTATTTGTAATGTGTCTGTTTTTCCTGAGGATAACCGTCTAATGGTAGATGTGTAAATTTGGTGTGTCCCAATTGTGATTAATTTGAATAAGTGTTACAAATGTAGTGACAATAGTTTTTATATAAATGGAGAGATTCATAATATAATTATTTTGTTGTTGCCAATGTTAGTTGCGGCCAGTAATGGTTTCCATACTCCATAATATTAGTTACAGCACATATACAATATATAACTTGGACACAAAACGATTGTGCCATCCGTTAGTTGTCGGTGTATTTTAGTATTCACTTGTTTTCGGTAAGATGGTGGTTGTATTCGACACATGTTCAACTTACCGCTGAGGGTTTGTGATAATGCATAATGGGAACAGTATAAACAAATATTTGCACAGTATATTCACAAATTCTAAAGGAACGAGCGCTGTTTCCAACGTGTAGATCAGTAGAGAACAGGAAATGTTGTGTCATTTTAAATTAATAGATTACTATAAAAATGTTATATAATTATAATATGACAAATATGGCAAAATATATATGTATATTTTATTGTATAGCGGAATGAGTACTATTTCAGATTTATTGTAAATGAAAAAAAATGTTATAGATCAAGATATGTTACGAGTAAGTTAACTGTTTGTAAAAAGAAGAGAAAAATATGTATAACTGAATATTTGCTATGCGTTTGTTTTATTTTTAAATAACCCATGCCCAACAAAGCAACACTGACTATATATTTTGTATTTCAATTTTCAATACATACACACCTTTATTTCTTGCAACTATAATATCCATACCAATTCTTCACAAGACTACAAACAAAAACAAATAAATAAAAAAATCTAAAATAAATACTTAAAAGAATTTATTTTAACCGCGTTCACAACATGGAATACTATTCAAGCAATGGTATCTAAATATAACACTATTATATATCGGAGTTCAGATCGAGGAGTACTTTCTCGCCCGGCTTGAACGCTGGCATCCCCAAGTACGGGCAAGTGGCGCAGCGGAACGCGTCTCCTAGGTAACACTGAAAAAGAAAAAAATACTTCAAAAACATGTATTTGGAGGACTTACATTGCAGGCTGATAATGTTGGTATCAACAAAAACACATTTTTGTGGCACGTCAAGAGACCAAAAAGGTTCTGGTGACAAATAAAGTCCAATTTAAATGGGTGTCCACTTTCCAGAAATAGTAATTCTCTATAGCTCTTTATTAGGCAGTCCGCAGTATTATCACCCGGTCTATGCAAAATATTCGTGTTGTAGCCCTAGCGAGTTACAGCATGATTTAACGTTTAAAATTTCGACCTCCATAATAAAACAATAATTTGTTAACCTGTATCGCTGCCACAAGAAAAAAATACAATGAGCTAGCTATAAATTGTGCAATATTAATATAGGTTGAAAGTACTACCAATCTAGGCTCTAGGGTATTTAAATCAATCAATATTCAAACATGACCGTCCAAACGTTGCAAGAAGAAATTAGGTCTAATATAAAATGAATATTCATAACGATTGTGCGAGCGTCCTCGGCACCATTAGGTCGTTTGAAACCAACAATGCTATTGTTATTCATCGCGCTATCTTATTAACGCACTTATAAAATATTATAATTTATCTATACGTTTCTACTATACAATGTGCCTTGCAACGTACCTATGCAATGTGCCTTAATCATATTCTAGGTGCAATTTAACCACAGAGCAACACTTGTTGGTCCTGGGGAACTATAATGTGACACTGCCTCTATCCAAGTGCCATGTAAGTACAGTGTGGCTCCACCACTTCCTATATGCATGGTTACCACAGTGAGGTTAAGATAACTTTACGCCTAGTTCGTGTCAGGACGATAATATTATTATTATTCTCCACCGCGCTAAAAAAAATATTGCGCCGACAACTACATGTGTTTTTTTAGGTAGCAAATAAAAATGATTTTATTTTCTACAATAATTAATAATAATTATCAGCCCCATTATCAAGAACTACCTCGGTGGCGCCGTTGTACTAAGGTAAAATTACAACACCGAGGTCGCTGTTAGATTCCCTGGTCGGTCAATGCGACATTGGATTGTTTTATCCATTATCAGCCCGGAAATAAAAAAAATAAAAAATATCGGCCCGGAGTCAGGAATTTGTGCCCGATATAGCCAAAGGCTCGCCCGCTATCGCATCGGACAGACGAAACAAACTAGGCGAAACGTGTAGCCCTGGTAACATCTTTGCCTACCCTTTCTGGGAGAAAGGAGTGAGTTTATGTATGTACATTGTACATATTATTGATTATCAAGAATTTGCACTATGGAGCTCTATGGAGCACTATTTTAAAAACGGTTTCTTAGATTTACGCGAATGTTACACATTGAAATAAAACTATTTTATACGGATTTTATCGCGATTTGGTTTAATTTTTACATTTTTTAACTTCCCGACGTTTCGATTACTTTACAGCTTTCGTGGTCACGGGCCGGACTCGAAACGTCGGGAAGTTAAAAAATGTAAAAATTAAACCAAATCGCGATAAAATCCGTATAAAATAGTTTTATTTCAATATTTTAAAAACGTTAAAGCTTGCTTTAGGTTTTAGTCTACCACACAATTGAAACTGTTCTGAAGCGGGCTGTTATA
Source organism: Deilephila elpenor (assembly GCA_949752805.1). Taxonomy (NCBI): domain Eukaryota; kingdom Metazoa; phylum Arthropoda; class Insecta; order Lepidoptera; family Sphingidae; genus Deilephila; species Deilephila elpenor. Next base: position 5,190,684 of record OX457107.1, on the reverse strand, counting down.
CTTCAATTACTTTCTATATTACTGTTTAGATTATAATCTAAAATACACGACTTTGCGGGTTCCCTAGTCCTCCATCATAAACAAAATGAACCATAACTACTATAATATAAATAACATAGAAATAACTTACACTTCCACACGAGGATTTCGGCGTCTCCTTAACCTCACCACGGAGCTCTTCAGCGAGACCGCACGAACAATCCGCGCACGCTTTCCGCTTGCCCGTCGTTGCACATACTGAAAATAGTATTATACATTATTATGTAAATATAGTTCCTATTATATGTAGTCTCAGTAGAGCAGTGGCGAATGTGGGCTATAGCCCACATCATCGTACCAGACCTGACGGTTTAGTAACCGTGGTCCTGGATTCAATTTCTAAGTAAGACAGTTAATAATGAATGTTTTTTAATTTCACAATGTTTTCATCCGAATAGGGCAATTTAACAAAGAGATTGAAGTCAACAAAACTTAATGTACGTCTTTATCCCACAAATAAAAGGTAAGATATAATATCAATTTCTATTCTAGACTACAGCACCTGCAGATTTAGTAATTGGCTAGATGTCGCTGTTCTCAAATTACAACCATCTATCTCTTTACTATCTCTTATAAAACCACTTGCTGCAGAAAATTAATTTTTGTTATAAAAAAAGACTATATTTTTAAAACAAGTGTTAATTTTAACACAATTCTTTTTATTTAACTAACATACCAAACATCAGTTGACGCAATCATGATGTCATTGACCTAGTGCAATGATACGTCACAGTCATAACCTCGGCCGCGGTTCGGAACACAAAACCTCCACACTCATTCAGCTTCGTACTAGTCGCAACACAAAACCTCGGCTAAGGTGTGACAACAAGATTGATAATAACTAATGCTGATAAAATTGATAACAAGTTACAATCAGTTTATCATGATTCACCAACACCCTCATTATATCAATATTTAAAGCGATAGATAATAAAAAAGATGTATGTTAGCAGATATACTGAATTCAGACATCATTAAAGGCCTGACTTAGCAAAGGTCAGTAACATAAGAACAATTTTTATTTTTGTGTCCTTATACACCTGCATGTGTCTGAATAATTTGACTTTTTGAATTTTAATTTGTGACGCCATAATATACAGCAATCTTAAAAACTCCAGCCAATTGCCTAACATTAACGCTTTTGAGGAATTAATGAGTCAGAAATTATTTTACTAAATCTAAAACATAACAAAATACTTAAAGACATAAAATGATTGCATTTTAGATTAATAAAATTCCTCAAATCACTCGTTTTTTATCACCCTCACAATTAGGTATAAATAATCTCAATCAATAAGATACTATAAGTTTGAAGCTTACCTCTCAAAGACTCTTGGTTGGGTTTCATGAGATCTTCTTCCTCGAGGAGTTGGTTCTCATCAATAATGTCATCATCATTGGCTCCCTTCCATGCCTCTTCCACTGTACTGTCCAGTTTCCAAACATTTGCTGCTTTACCATTTAGATTTAGCCGAGCTTTTGATCCTACCTGAAATTATTAATAACTATACTAGTGAATTTTATAAGTATTCGTCCAGTAATTTTATCAATTATTGTGGTATTTTTCAATGTTAGATAAATTTTAATGTGTTATAAATTATTTCATAAACCCACAACACTTTCGATATAAACATAAGGTAAAAATGGACATTAAAATAAACTATTGAATTTTATACATATTCTAAGGCTATTAAAATATTAAAAGTATATTCATTATGTAACCTGCCATTAAAAGACATATCAAAAAAATTTAGGATAATGCATACAGCTGCCGCCTCTCAAAGATTTTGTCTAGTCAAAATATTGTTGTAATTTTCAAACTTATTGAAATAAATAAAATGCCATAAGTTTCATCAGTCTTTGTTTTTTCTATTAGTAAACAACTTACCTCAAATTTAGGTTTTTCAGATGTATAAACATTATTTTCATCCTTAGTTATATTCACAAACCCATTTAATTTAAGAGCACTGGTCATGTCAGTGTTATCCTTTAATATAAACTTTCCGCTTGGTTTCAGTACTTTGATAATAATGGCCAGGAGTTCATCTGAGTGTTTCACTGTGTAGGGTGGTAACCAGTTTGATAATACTATTTCAAATGATGAATGTTCTCTTCCTCCTGCAATATTTACTAAATTGTTATATCAAATGTTAATTATATAGGGGGATGGCAACATGTTAACGTTTAACTACAGCATGATTACTAGAAATCAATAAAATTACTTTAAATTATACAAATGGCTCAGCAAAAATCTTTCAATATCATATATCTATTAATTATTTTATACAATTGTTTGTATTTTAATTACTTTGGCGAAATAACCTACTATCTCACTTAATGTTGTCATGTCACCAGCACACAATGTAATGTTACTTTAATTATTATAACATACTAAAATGTTAACATAATATGCAATCCATCTATCAGACAAACAATGACAGGTACTGTTAATATTATCAAAGTAAATTGATATGAAATCAACACATACATATCACTGACACAAATAAACTAGGCTAAAATCAAGCTGAATGTACCTCTGGTTGTGCAGTTACTACAATTTTACAGATGCTATTCATAAAAAAAATATTTAGAAATAAATTTTAAAGGATGTTATTACACTTTTGCATCGTCATGGACGTAATAATTAAGCAAGTATTACAAATAAAAAACGGGCATATTATTGTAAAAAATTGAAGTATTTTGTTCTTAGAAAGTATTTAACTCAATGATCACTTCATGAACTTTACCTTCGCGTATTATTTCAGAGTTTTCCAGAAGCACGGAACCACCTTGAGTGGCATCTTTTATTTCGTTAGCCAAGTTGGTAATGTTATCTTCCACATCTTTGTTCCAAATAATTAAAACATTATCACCAGCTTTTACAAGATCCATCTTGTTTATTAGTTATTTGATAATTTTTACTAAATTTTAAAATATTAAACACCTAAAACGATCACAGCTTTTTTGATTCTCAATTTTTTTACTTACGGTGCCTTTTATATACACGCGATAATGACAGCTTGAGAGTTGAGACTTGAGGCTGATGGACTGAGACAAGAGACTGATGAGCAATAAAAATGATCCTCATGAGCACAGACGAAATATCTAATCATAGACGAAAAATCTAATAGACTGCTGTATAGTGCCTATTCAGTCCCACAGAAAGAGATGCCGCTTATAGGTTTTGCTATAAGATAGAAAGAGATCGAAATATACATTTTCTGTCCTGCACCGCGTGCCGGTTTTTTCAAGGTCGGAATTGAAATTGCTAAACAAATTTTGACATAAGACTGTCGTATCGTGTTTGTGTTTAGTGTCGGAAGTTTTCAAAGTGATTTATAATTGTTTAAATTCTAAAATCTTTGCTAAATCCATCACAAAATGGTGCGGTGTAGCGTACTTGGTTGTAAAAGCGACAGTGGTGTGAAAATAACAGGATTATCATTCCATTTGTAAGTAAATAACTTTAGTAACAATTAATAGTATCCAGCAGTATTCAAATTAACTAGTTTGCTATAAAATCTTATAAAAGAGATAACACTGTAATACATTGTAGTTATACATTTGTTTATCTCAATGTTATTGTAATTTTATTAAACACGTAAACTTTATAACCTAAAATGTCAGTGTGGCAAGAGTGAGATTGTAGTATTACCCCGTACCCTGTATAGTAACCCATATAGTTATATATTGTTGATCTATCATACGTAATTTTGTACACTTTGTAAATATATGTATACAGTAATAAATAAAACAAACCTATCAAACTGTTGCATTTTTATTTTTTCTTCCTTCTTCCGTGTTTGCAAATTTTGTATCATTCTAAAAAGCCGTTACCTAATAGTGGGTAATTGTACCATACTTGGCAACCCTAAACCATTTAAGTACTTTATTTGTTGTCCCTTTCGGTGGCACGGGGTCACTACGTCTATTAGATATTTCGTCTATGTATCTAATAGACGTAGTGACCCCGTGCCACCGAAAGGGACAACAAATAAAGTACTTAATTGGTTTAGGGTTGCCAAGTATGGTACAATTACCCACTATTAGGTAACGGCTTTTTAGAATGATACAAAATTTGCAAACACGGAAGAAGGAAGGATAAATAAAAATGCAACAGTTTGATAGGTTTGTTTTATTTATTACTGTATACATATATTTACAAAGTGTACAAAATTACGTATGATAGATCAACAATATATAACTATACGGGTTACTATACAGGGTACGGGGTAATACTACAATCTCACTCTTGCCACACTGACATTTTAGGTTATAAAGTTTACGTGTTTATTATAATTACAATAACATTGAGATAAACAAATGTATAACTACAATGTATTACAGTGTTATCTCTTTTATAAGATTTTATAGCAAACTAGTTAATTTAAATACTGGTGGATACTATTAATTGTTACTAAAGTTGAAATAAAACTATTTTATACGGATTTTATCGCGATTTGGTTTAATTTTTACATTTTTTAACTTCCCGACGTTTCGATTACTTTACAGCTTTCGTGGTCACGGGGCGGACTGTGAAGCTGTAAAGTAATCGAAACGTCGGGAAGTTAAAAAATTAAACCAAATCGCGATAAAATCCGTATAAAATAGTTTTATTTCAATGTGTAACATTCGCGTAAATCTAAGAAACCATTATGTTACTAAAGCTATTTACTTACCCATGGAATGATAATCCTGTTATTTTCACACCACTGTCGCTTTTACAACCAAGTACGCTACACCGCACCATTTTGTGATGGATTTAGCAAAGATTTTAGAATTTATACAATTATAAATCACTTTGAAAACTTCCGACACTAAACACAAACACGATACGACAGTCTTATGTCAAAATTTGTTTAGCAATTTCAATTCCGACCTTGAAAAAACCGGCACGCGGTGCAGGACAGAAAATGTATATTTCGATCTCTTTCTATCTTATAGCAAAACCTATAAGCGGCATCTCTTTCTGTGGGACTGAATAGGCACTATACAGCAGTCTATTAGATTTTTCGTCTATGCTCATGAGTCATGACTGATGATAATCAATAAGAAATACATTTATGTTATCTAGAAGCAACTGTTATAATCACCTGTAAAAAAATACAAATAACTTTAGCACTGAACTTGGTTGATCGCCTATCTGTTTTATTTTTACTTATTAGTCTGTGGTGGAATTTATCAGTTTAAAATTGTTTGATTCATTATTTATATTAATTCATGTGCTAATTTGTGCCCCTTTTTGTAACTGTTATTTGGAAAATAGTGGCAATATTTATTTCACATATTTTTTATTCTACTAATAATAATATAATAGAAGCATATAAAACGGAACGTATTGGATTGACCATGTTTATGTACAAACAAAATTTTTCTAGGTTAGCCTCAGTTAGCCTTCTATGTAACAGTATAATAAACATACTATAATATGAATGTGGCTGCATTAGGTGCTTTTTATTATAACCTTTACATCGTTTTATGAAGAGTTAACAGTTACGGTAAAATGTACGTCGAAGCTTTTCTTGCTGGTATATGGGCATCTATAGGAAGTACGTTAGGCAAGTTGTCTGGAAGTGCGACTATTGTTGTGAGTATTATAAATTAAAGTCATCATATGATTGGATATTATTAATTATTACTGTAATATTCAATTTCAGTTTGTAATTATTTATTTTAATCACGCCCTCTAGTAGAAATCTATGGTACTAATATATCAAAACACTGCTAGTCAAAAGATTCATAACTGTGTCACTAGAGGCCATTGTAATGAAATGCTGCAAGTTTGTAATGTAAAATAATATTGGATCTAACATTAATTGACAAACTACCGCACACTTATTAAATTAAGTAGCTACAGGAATTACGTAAGTTGACCTTTCTATATTTTTATTACAGGGGGATAGTTACTTAATATGGGGTGCTTTACTAATAACCATGGTGCTGGTTAATACCTGGGGATGTAGGCACTATCTGAGGTCCTTGGACGCCGCGCCGAACTCCGTTGTACCTACCGTCATATCTGCTGCTTCGAGTTACGTGTTTTCAGTTAGTATTTTTGATTATTTTAAATACGTTTAAAGGCAAAAATATATTTGATTCTAATTGAAGTAGATGGCAAGTGCTTGGTGGCCTGTTAGTAACGGACCAGACGCGGTTACCAACATGTTAACGGTAGTCGCGGGTTCAAATCCCGGGGCACAACTCTGACTTTTTGGAGTCATGTGTATATTGATAGTCATTCACCAGGCACTATAACGCTGCAGTAGCCAGTGGGACGTATTATATGGGCTGATACAGTACTGTAGTGTACAGATTGAAATTACTGTTGCTGTTCAGATAAGCAGTACCATTAGAGGATGTCATATGAAAGATGATGTGGTGACTAAGCTTGATTGACACTGGTCATGTGGGGACGATGAAGATAGCTGTTTATCAAGCGAACGTGGATAGAAATGCAGGATGGGATGCCCGAGAAAAATACGAATGCGCCCAGAAATAGAAAAACACTTTCGATAGCCTAAAATACAAATTTTCGACAAAGCAACCTATTAAAAAATTCCAATACATGGTTTAGGTGTTTTCCTTTATCTACAAACAATATATACAGATGGCTATAAAATTTACGTATTTTTCGCAGGGAATCATTGGAATAAGTTTATTTGAAGAGAGTTCAACAATACGCTGGTGGTGCGGCGCGATGCTCATCATAGTAGGACTCGGCTTAGTCGCCAGGCCCCGCAACAAACATAAAACCGAATAAAATACGTTATTTTACCCGGCTTAAGTAAGATATTACGTAGAAAACCGACTTATGTGGTATTACTTAAGAAATTCTATTACGGTTGCCAAAGGTAATGTACCTTTTTTACCTTCTAAAAGCGAAAGGCACATTTATGTTTATTGGTTTTTTTCTTTTACTACATAAATAATCTTTAATGTACCATTTATGATATTGATTTTAATAGTGATACATTCCTATACAACAGTATTTTAAAATTAGTGACATTTTTTATACTCGTAGTAAAAGTAGAGCCATTGCCTAGACTCTACAGTGATAAGACCGCTATTTATGCTTCCATTTTATGTTATTTCTTTATATGGTTATGTTTTTTTTGTATATAATAAGGAGTAAATAAATCAATAAATATAAGTAAATATTTATTTATTTATTTTATATTCCTCAATGAATTATAGTATATTTAGGCTCGAAAGACTTCACTGCATTTTACGTTTCGCTGATATATCCGTCTAAAAAGTCGCCTAAAAACTGAAAAATTATCTCTTTCCATTTCACACAATTACTCTTTACACCACAAACGTTTCCTCAAAATATGACGATTATGTTAAATGTATCTGACTATTAATGAACTAACCGAAAAACACACTAACTGCGACATAATTTCTTTGCTTATAATAAATATAAAAATAAATGAATACACCCAACAGTCACACACATAGTGCTGACCCCACACTAAGATCGCGTCTTGTGTCGTGGGTATCAGAAACTACGAGTGACTTTTCGCTCTCACAAACACCCAGACCCGAAACAAATTCCTGACGAAATGACAACATGGACTTGAAAATATCAGCATACAAGGACTCTGCAAAAAAAAAAAAACGCATGTCGTTGAATGTTAGTTATGGTAATATCTTGGAGTAGTTTTTCCATCGCGGTTCCAGACACTAGACTACTCAGATTACAAGAATAATTACCTTGCGGAACTTCAGTATTGTTCGGGAACTAAGATAAATTGTATTAAAACTAGGCCAGTTCAGTATGATATAGGTTTTTTTTATACAGACAGGACAAACATGTAATGCAGAAATAATTCAATTAATATTAAGGGTTATTTCACTCAGTGATCCGTTTTACGGGCCCGTTTTATCGTAAATGTTATTATTCAGTGATTGCGTATGTAGTTGTAGGAGCCAGTTCGTCTTTGTTCAACATTCATCGAAAGAGTTCACACACAAAACAGTATCCACGATCCTGTAAAAAATACCGATCCGACAAAATATACAGCAATCCATTTTACAGGTCCGTTTTATCGTATACATTTTAGTGAGCGATGACGTAATATATGTAATTGTATGAGCAAATTCACATAAACAACGTTATAAAAATCCTGTTATTAAAAATGCTCCTAAAAATACGGGCTTTCTATGTAAACGAACCCTAAGTAAAATAACCCATGCAACAATACACTGTTGGTTTGTGCAAACACAAATATTTAGCATAAGAAGTGGTAGATCCACAGTGCAGCTCGTTGAAGCACTATCTCATTGTAACACGGTCTCAGAAAACCGAAGTTTAATAACTGATGTCGCATTTCGTTCGAGGAGTAAGATTGGCGGATGGCCACCTGCGTGCAAACCCGATTTGATTACCGATCGTGGAAATCCCGTCGTAGTGACGTCAAGTGCGCCGCGTTTCGACTTCAGGACATGTATGTCTAGGTTGGTCTAGCCAGTATTCTTGAGTGCATGTGCTGTTAATACTGCATTCATTTGACTATCAGTTGCATTGTCGTGCAAGTAAATAGGCTTTAAAAAAACATGCTAGTGGTAATTTCAGATGAGTATACATACACCTTGTGAAATCCATGTATTAAAATAATAATAATTATTAATAAAAAAATTATTTCCCACAAGTTTTACAAAGAGTAGGTACCCTGACCTCTGTGCTAGGTGTGTTACAAAAGTCAGTACCCTCTTCCTTTAAGTAACTAGTGCACATGTCAAAAATTACAAAAACGTATATCAACAAAAACAATAATTAACTTATGGAAGGCAATGTTATATATTTTGGCGTACATAGCAACGTCTAAGCTAACTGTTTGACGAAACGAGCCGCCGAGTTTATTCCGCGCTCGATCTGAACATCATGTCAATAATATTTGCAATAAAGTTATAACCAGACTTCATATTCTTAATGTACGCAAAGGCAATAATAATAAGCAAAAACATAAAAAATATAACTGTGATCAATTTCTGTTTAATGTTTACTCATTATATTAAAAACTTAATATAACTAAATTTATAAGTTTAAAATTTAAATTAAAACAGGGAGTTTTTTTGCAAACTGTTCTTGTGTATTATAAAAATGCTACCATTAATGTAATTATTGCAATAATACAGAATATACTGATACCAAACCACAGTAATTTTGTATTCAAAGATTAAAGATACTAGTTCGCGAACAACAGACAAAAAAAAACTACACAGGTCAAGTGATCTGTCGAGGCAAAGACTATGGAAATATTTTGCATATTTATTCCAAAGTTGTAAGGGCTCTTATGCAGATTGAACCGATATCGGTATGGACAAGTGTACTTTATTATAGTAAAAACTTACAAGTATCTACATGAAAATGGAAATTTGTATATTATTATTAAAAATCCTTATGTTGAAGTAAAATGGTTGGCTACAAGTTACGAGCAGCTTATTGGGAGAAACAAAATATATCTATTTATTAAAAGACAAATGATGTCGCTAACTTAATGCAAAGAATCCTTGAACTGTGATCAAAAACTGGACGATAGAAACAGTGTACCTATTGATTGTATTTACAATGAATGCAGTATTTTATATTTTTAGTTTATTTGTAATATCTGTAATTTAATATTTTGATTGTAATACATATTTTTCTATCACATTAATAATTTTATTTGAGTTTGAGTCCGACGTCCTCTGTTTGTCCCTATGCTTTTTTCCACTGCCACGTCTATAAAAAGATCCTAAGGTCTACGGCTAACGAGTCGTTAAGAAGCAAGGATATCCTACGCATTCCATCCACCAATTTAAAATGAGCTTACCCACTCGAGGGTAGTCCGATATTCTTGTCGATATTCGAAGAAACGGCCTAAATTACATTATACTACAGAAACGGGAACTTTAATATATTTCACAATTGGATTTTAGGGAAATTGAATGCTTAACTGAAACACTAGATTTTTCACAGAATCTCCAACTTTTCATATGGACTCGGCGCACTTGCATTACACAGATAAGTTTATTTCATTGTATTTTTGCTGAATAAAAACAACGTCAACGTAATCATATGGCTTGAAGATCTTTTAAAGTTACGCAGGGGTGGGTACCAATTGTACCATGTGCAATAAATTATAAATTGTTTTATTAATGAAGGACGACACATTCCCTTGTCTTTATAATAAAATATTATTATCTTTTCAACAATATCCTAGCTGAACTTCCTTATACGGTAAAACGTCTAAAACGGAATGTATATCGACATCAGTGTGTCGACAGGGCGCCGCGCTAGAGGGTTTAGAGACGCAGTGACGACTGACGCGGGACGCCGGTACGGCAGTGGCGCGCCGCGGGCCGAGTATGCTGTACGTGTTCTGTTCACGCTCAAACAAACTGGACGCCTCAACCGTCATCACTCACCAAGTCACACGAAATTAATTCAATCGATAACACAAAGTTGTAACAGAAATATAAAACGTTTACTTTAGTCACACGTAATACCTGCAGTGCAGATCCCGATTATCACATTATACAGTTTTATAACGTGTCATGATGGCAACATCGATATCGCGTGGCGCACCGGCGTCAACAATGTAGTCATAGTGACGCGCTAATGTTGACACTTTGACACTCGATTGTGATGTACAGTTGTTAAATCTGTAAACAAGTTTGTTAAAATGCTGTGAATAAGTTGTTGTGTACTGATGAGAACAATAGAGTTATCGGTTTATTTTGGTATTTAAGAACAATCAGCAAACATGGGAAATGGAATGAACAAGGTAATTGTGTATTTTATTTATTTTAAATAATATAAGGTAGTTGTTCAGTTAAAATGCACGAAATTGCATTGAAAGTGTTCGTTACGTAACTATAACGTAGACGTAGAGAACCGTAGCTCGCGTTCGCGTCTGGGGTACTGCCTGTGGCTCCCGCGCCTTAAACATTTCTTGCTACCCTATAAATATTATATTCTATGATAAAAGCCCAATAAAATATTAGCAAGGCACTCATTTAAATTTTATTTTATATTTTAAACACTGTGGTCTTCATATAATTTATGTATAATTTATTATTATATTCTGGCTGCATTTTTTCATGTATTAATAATGTTATGGTGTACGTTTTTAAAAGCATCTATACGGCTCACTACCTATTGTCCTCGTCCTCTTGTCTCCGTCCCATAGTTGTCTTCAGACTCCAAGAGATTGCCTCGAGCGATAAGCCATTTATCTTTCTTATGTAAACAAAGTTATTTTTATTGTATTCTTAGATCGCAAGTAGGTAACTTCTTACATAAAATCACATTAAGCCATCTCTCTTACTCATAAGAACACACAGTAATCGAAATATATGATATAAAATTTCCTTACCTGGACCATAGAGACCGCTAAATATCGCATAAATACCAATGAAAAATGGTAGTAGTTACCACCAGTGGTTAATGTCTTCGTGAAACAATATTTTTTCCAACATACGTCATTTATACTCATTGTACAGCAATTCAACAAACAATATAAGCAATCAATTATTCCCGAAACGTCTAAGTTTAAAAGAAATAGGAACCCAGTTTAAGTTAAATTTGCTCATGGCCTCGAATCGAATTCAGTCATCCTTGGGGAACCCTCGGTATTCAGTTACTCGAATCTTTATTTAGAACTTCTTCATATTCACGATGCTCTTGTAACACACGTTTCCATATTAATTCACATTGCATCCAGTTATATGTCTTATGAGATCGTAATTTTAGTTCCTGATTTATCTTTACCTACTCTTCAAGGGACAGAATCACAGTTTGCCCATAGCAATTTTGGACTAATTATAATTTGTACCTTCATGTACCCATCATGATTTTCCAGTAATATTAATTTATTTTACTACTACATGGAAATCGTATATGCGATCATAATATTATTCTTTTCTATACTTCATCATTTGTTTCTAGAAATGTATTAATTAATCATTTCAACCTTCACGGACCTGACCCCTGACGTAATTTTTATTTACATGCAGGAAGTTAAATCATCAGCATAAACTCCGTGGCGCAGTTTGTTGATATGACGGTCGTGAAACAAGAGGTCGTGGGTTCGATCCCTGCACCGGGAGACGAAAATACTAGCACCTAAATCTCTCGGTAGTTTCTAATACAAGCGAAATAAAACTAGTATCTCCGTAATTAAGTACTAATTTTAAAATAGGTACCTACTTACTTAGCTCCCACAAGTTTTTCGCCAATCACAAAGCTAAACTAATACATTCATAGGTATAGTACTTTTTACCCTAATGGCGAAATAGATAACCTATTATAGAAAGGAGATGGTATTGGATAACGCATTAACGTTCAATATCCTGCATACAATATCCTAACTAAGCTAAAATCACATTATAGCTGATCGCATCTTTGACGTTAGGATTTTCATTAACAAAACATTAGAAGACCATGGACACATAAAAACATTGTTCTTTTAGATTTTTGATATGATTTTTTTTATTGTTATAATTATATGAAAACAGGAATGTATAATAAAACAATGTATAGTATAAAATTCGTGCATTTGATAGAGACTCATGATCCATGTAAGTTAAAAGGATCTCATCCCAAAATAAGTACTCCATTTACTTCTATTAAAAACGGCTATTGACTAAAAGTTTAAAAAATGTAGTCTTCAGGTTTATTAAAGGCTAACAAAACGTGCTGGACTTTGTGAAAACAAAGGTTTTCGCTATTTATATTCCGTTTTGAACTTGCGAATAAGATAAAACATAGGTCAGGTTGCATCCATTGTTCCGGGCCATCTAAACGAAGCAGACGTTTTCGCGTGACGTGAAAACAAAGATAAACAAACAAAATTGTGAAAATATTTTCCGACTGCCTTACCTAGCTTATGCACATTTAGTTAAAGGATATTACTTCATAAGATTTTTATTAAAAAATTGACGTAACAAATTTTTTTGATGCAATTTTATTTTTGGGCTAAGGATATTTATTACCCAGTACCGTTTTGGCATGATATATGTATCTAAAAATAACCAAAGATAAACGTTTGATAGTCAATAGCGTACCCTTAAAAGGAGAGTGAGAATTGATCTCCTAGGTAAGTTTTTTTTCAGCAACGAAATTCGGCTCATCAGGCCCGCAAGGCCTTGCTCCAGTGAATCGTGACTACGTCCACTGTCCATTTCGAGAGCTGAAAAAATTGTGTAAATTTCGATTTCCACAGAAAACAAGATTTAGAGGAAATTCTGAATCTATGCGATTCTCTACCGACTATTCTAATAACACCTAAAGGTTCACCTGCTTTCATAAATAAATTTCATTTTTTTTAAACAGAAAATAATAGTAACATCAATTTTAGGTCTATCTGACGAGTTGTTGCAAGTATGTACAATTCGATGAAATTCTGTCTAACTCTAAGGGTGGGTTGCAGAAAATAACTTTAACATTAACTAAGGGCTAATCAACCGTCAAATCGACGGTTATGCAATTTTCGGGTTGCATAAAATTAACAATTGTTAAAATGACGTCACGTATAACATTAACATTAACCGTTCAATTTCGGGCGGTTATTGTTAAAGTCACGGTTATCTTTCGTTATTTGTGTGTGTTCTCTGTATTGATAATTGTCATTTGTGTATCGATTTGAATTATAACCTGTACTTTAAAACAATTTACAAAAATACGCTGATAAATTTCGACGTAAAATCGCATCGCATCATTTCACTGGTCACTCTTTTAACTTTAACTATAACAATTATGACAATGGTGCAACAAAAGAATTTTCTATCCCGTGGTCATTGTTATTGTCACTGCTAAAGTTAACTTTACCGTTAACAATAACGTCAGATTTTTTGCAACCCACCCTAAGTGTGCTTACATTTTTGCATGACATGTGACGTATTGGGTAGATTTTGTAAACATAATATAATAATATATTTTTCGTTTATTAGTGTGGCTAAGCAGTCATCACCTGTGTAGCCAAACGTAGTGCATTATAGCAAATCAAACGAATCCAATATTTTTGACTTGCAAAATATCAACACCATAGGTAGTAAGACATAATGACGCTTCTATTTCGTGTTTTCAGACCTAGAAATTGCTCAAAAATGCGAACCACAAGTTCCTATTTTATTCGCTCAGAAAATAAATTTTAAGCGAGTTATCAAACTGAAAAACATGTGTTGGCTGCGATGGCATTATTTCGATCAAGGATTGACGTAAGGCCGTTCAGCAAGTCGTATGCAAAATCTTACTACAACATGCATGAAATAAATTCATCTGGCGCGGAACATGCTTATACGTGGCGGAAGGGCAACTAAAACATAATTGGATTTTAAATTTTCATACCGACCTTGATTTGAATTTCCATATTTGATATCAATTGCATTTGATACAGCGACGCTGTTACAATGTCACCGCATCGATTAACCAGAAGCAGGATGGAAATTCGCCATACTATAGGGCGGTAATAAAATGGGCAGTGTGCCTAAAAGCAATAACTTTGGACGTAAACCGATACTATAATGTGATGTAACGTTCATATGCGAATGATACACGGTTGCGGAAAATATCCGCAGTAGGGTAGTTATGTAGGGCGGAATTTGTGGCAGAGATATACTTAAACGCATGGTATCGATGTCACATACAGCCGTTTCTATTTGTCAATAGTGCATTCGTATCAGCCGCGTCGCATGACTGCACTCGCAATTTAAGAGGATCAGTGGACAATGCACATTACGTTCTGGGCGCCAATATAAATAAGTCGCACCGCTTGCATATCTTTTAGAATATTCTTCGTGAGTGAATTTGCAGATTGTTGTATGGTCTTTTTACTACAAGTAGATTGATTTAGCAGCATGATATCTAACCAATCCGATTACGTACCTATTTCTCTATTAATTCAGAAATTACGACTACCTATTTAGGGTGCAGCATACAAAATGGTTTAACACAAGTTTTATTACTGATCAATGTGAAATGAATAATGATGATTCGTACAAACACTTCTAAAAAGGTTCATGTCAGTGATCAATGTGTTTAACATAAATATGTTGACAAAATAAAACACTCTTGCAAGCCATCTTCAACAGAAGTTTCGTATTTAAAGTCTACTGTGAAATATATCAAAAATTGAAATATACCAGTAAAAGAAAGGAAAGTAAAAATAACTGAAGCTAGTAGTAATATGTCGTCACAAGGAAGGCTGGAATACCTATAAAGTTGTTGACATAGTGTACCTCGCCAGAAAGAAAACATTCTATCTGTTTACCCACCTGGGGCCAAATTAAATTCTGGACGCCTTGTCTTACTTTCCTCAATATTAAGCTTGTGTTGTTCTTGTGTCAATACCGAGACATCGATATTGAGAATAATTTGTGGCTATTACAAATCTGTACATGGTCCTTCGAAAGAAATATCGCGTTATTAGTATTAAATTAACCGAATTTTAAATGAGATATATTTAGATAAACTAACTATAAGGCTTACTTTAACCCTACTGGTTGCTTTAATCTCTGTGTATTCTACCTTTGTTGTTTTTATTTTAAATTTAATAAAATAACGGATTTTTTGTTACATTTATGTCCAAATAAACAGCCGATGTCGTAATTACAAAAGGGTTTTTGAATCTTGCCAATGAAACTCTCTTTGAATTCGATACCTTTATCATAAAACGCATATTTTTTTATTATTTATTTTTCAGCTTTCGTATCAATCAATTACAAGATGCTCTTACTTTACTTTTTACTTTAAAACTTCCGTCGTCATAGAGCAAAGTGTGGTTGGCGATTCAAATTCAAGTAATTAAGTAAATAGCTGAACTTTTGATCTAATTTATTCGCTAATTAGGTCACCGTGAGCTTTTTTGCACGCAATGACGTAATATTAAAAATAATGTAATATGTAGGTACGAGTATAATTAATGTTGACGGCGCTCTAGTAATGCCCAGTGCTATCTTAGACTGTTTTATACTTTTACAGGTATGACCTCATAAGGTTAATTCTGAGAAGAACCTATGGTTTCCGACTGACATTGTCCTCTGCACCTAGACTATAAGGAAGGGAGCTTTGAGAATGAACTTAGATGAAAAGATTGTGTTGAGATACTAAACGACATCCTCCGTGTTGTAATTTTTCAGTGACAAATTTTAGAAAACAATTACAAATTGTTTTCTAAAATCAATTCATAGAGCGATCCAGATTTCCACAACATTAGGAACCTATCTTGATCCATAATGTGGCATATATTATACGTAGTTCGCTTACCTTCTAGTTACTCTAGCCATGATTGTAGTTACTTGACTCTGGAACATATTGAATGACACTCTAGTCAAGCCTACTTGTATTTAGTTTTCGAATTTGCTATTTCGCAGCTTCATAGTTCAGTAAAATAATTTGATAATCTCAGAGAGTAAACTTCGACGGTTGCCAGTTGCGTGTCCCGTGTACTTCTGTCTGCATTGCGACCCTCTGCATAATATGATTAATAACATCAACATAACTTCTGCAAACTAGAATAGACCACGAAATGTTCGTCATAGCGACCTCAGTTCGCCCCTAGTCATGCTATGATTCACCCAGCTCAAACAATGCCAGTTCATTTCACTTCATTACTTTTTGCATGAACATCGCATTAAAATAGTAGACAATATGGCCTGACCTATTTCATTGTTATTATATTACATCATGTTTGAAGCAATATATTATACCGTTGTGTTGTGTGACTTCACAAAAACGACTTGGCAGCTTAACTTACGTTGGTAACGCATGTGTACAAATAAAAGATTCTTGAAATATACTAAAAAAGAAATTTTATTTTCGATTCAACTGACAACTAGATGTAGTAATAAATAATTGTTTGCATCATGAGATTTTGCCATACTATTGTTGGATTTCAGGCTCCGCAAATAAGGTGTGATTTACAATTTCAGCATCTCTGAGTTCATAAAGTGTAAGCCGTCCATAAAACATTATTTCTTCGGTGTAAATATAAAAAGGTTGGTTACTGTTAAACAAATCTTTTGTAGCTGCTGACATCGCAGAAACCTTTACTCGATGAATACGTATTCGTGCTTGTAGTTTCGCAAATAGGTTTTAAATATATGGTAGGTGCCTACTTAGTTTGTTAAAACTAATATCATAACCTGCACTTATTGAATAAGATAGGATTAGAAACTGTGGAAATAAGGAATATCTCATACCAAAAATACGATGTGGGTTGACTGAGATAAATAGACCACAATTTTGCGGTTCCAACAAAGAAAATGCAGAGTTCTTCAATACAAGCAACACATGACAAATGAGTGCGAGGAAATCTCTCGACGCTATACATCTTCCAGTAAAAAGGGAACAAAACTGAAAAGGCACGCTAGTTCGTCTACATTTCTATATGCGATTTCGCAACATCCTTGAAACGTTGTATACCCATTGTAGTACGAAATAAGTTTGTAACAATAGTTTCGACAGCGTGTCAGAGTTAGTAAAATCCGCAGTGTGCCTACGTGGAAATGCCACTACTGTGTCTTGTGAGTCGCTTTCGCACAACACAATACCTGCCTAACAAACGTTGTCGGCTTTCTTTCTTAGATCACTACAAACTGTACTTGACTGCATCAAGATTTCACACTCTTAAAAGGCTTTTATATTGTTCTTGAAATGTGTTGCATGACACAGTTCTCTTTATCTAGACCTGCATAACTTCGCCAATACGCACACAATAGATATACCTAAGACTGCTTCGGTGGAGTGGTTGTACTACGGTACGATTACAAAGCTGAGGTCTCAGGTTCGAATCCCGGGTCGGGCAAAGCGGTCGATAGGTTCGCCCCCTTATCACATCGTGGGACGGAACATATAAGGCGAAATGTGGGTGTCCTGGTGGAACCTCTGCCTACCACTTCTGGAAAAAAGGCATGATATTTAATAAATATAAATAAAAAGATATACATAATAATTATATGACATTCTTTAGTTTCCACGTAGTCGCATCTATAGCTTCCATATTAATATTATGGTCTTAGATGAAGATAACTATTCCATGTAATACACTACCGGATTAAATGGAATTAGCGATAGCTTATGTAAACGGTCGACCGTTAATTCTAAATAATACACTTAGGACATCTCACTTTGCCCGATTTATTTCACTACAAAATAAAATTTATGTTTTAAAAAGAGTTATGCCAGCAATACGAATGTGCATTTATTCAACTTATGAAATTCCTTTACCTACGTAAACATTACAGATATGAGAAAATTCTTGAATTGTAGAGACAATTTTCCTTTCTAATTATTTGATAAGATTTTCCATTTGTCGATAAGCATCTTTTAAATAAATCTCAACGTTTAAATGACTTATGTTAACATTTGTATAAATACAGTTCGTCTTTTCATCCATTTCGAAAGCTTTCATTGTGTATAGAAGGCATTTCGTTAGCTATTATATTATTTAATATG
The DNA here is from genome assembly GCA_949752805.1 of Deilephila elpenor. Classification (NCBI taxonomy): domain Eukaryota; kingdom Metazoa; phylum Arthropoda; class Insecta; order Lepidoptera; family Sphingidae; genus Deilephila; species Deilephila elpenor. The sequence goes on along the minus strand of OX457107.1, from coordinate 5,172,206 downwards.
TAACTCAAGTATTGTTTACATGTAATAAAAGGCAAGATAACAGTGAAACCTTCTAAGCCTTTTATATTACGCAGAAGTTAATGATACGATTGACTTTAGAAGCCTTAATATGCATAAAAACATATTAACACAGTCAGGTTAAAGACATTATAAACTGGGCTTCCTTGAGGTTGAAATCCTTTTAGACTTATTTGCGGGGTAATTGCGCTGCGAAGATTTTGTATTTCATTTAAGTAAATTTCCAAGAATTTAGCCCACGGCTCCCCGCTGCCAGGTAAGGCTAAATACTTTTCATATTTCTTTAGACATTCGCTCTTTTAATGGTTAATAACTCATTTTTTCTTTAAAGACGGCGTGCCACGGATTGCAGCCTAGTTCGTCTAACAAATTTTTGCAATTTCCTTTGAAGTTTCGTGGGTTTGGAGCCTGAATGGAGAGCAACTTAGTGGAAAATCTTAAAATTCACCCGGTTTATCTCCCTTTCCTTGAGATAATCCTACGTATTGCTCTAATAATCCAATCAGCAAGGGTCACGAAGCCTGTTAGTGGTTTAAATGATCTAACATATATTTAAATTCTGCCGAACTGACCGACTGCCTCGGTGGCGTAGTTGTACTATGGTACGACTACAAAGCTGAGGTCTCGGATTCGAATCCCGGGTCGGGCAAAGTGATACTGGGTTTTCTATTCATTATCAGCCCGGAGTCAGGAATTTGTGCCCGATATGGCGATAGAATCGCCCCCTATCACATCATGGGACGGAACATACAAGGCGAAATGTGGGTGTCCTGGTGGTGACGCTGCCTACCCTTTCTAGGATAAAGGCGTGAGTTTATGTATGTATGTATGTATGTATGTTATTTAACTACTAGTCTGACAAAGTCCATCCAATCCCTGTAAGATTGTCAAAATGGACAACCTACTACTCAATTTTCCTTACTCATTCATATATATGCCATGCAATGGACTAATATAGAGTGGCTTGGTAGTAACGTATAGTATCTTATCACACCAATGAATAAGATTTAAAAAAACCATATTCAAAAGTGTTTTCCCATGTACCATTTATATTTCAGGAAATGTAGTCCCTCACGGAACATTACCGAGGGGAAAAGTTTTGTTTGCCTAAATTCTGGAAACTTTGCTATACAGTTAACATATTGTGCCTTAATAATGAGATTGTGTTACTGTAATGTGGTGTTTTGGCGCCTGGTGACTGCCAGCTGTCGCCGGCTTAACTTGTAAATTACCTAACTCGCGTATTGTCGCCACACAAGTTCGGTACTTAGCCTGCATTGTAATAAGCGTTAACTACCTGACTACTCGCTGTTCCGCAGTTGAAGAACACTTACGAGTGAGGTATGAGCTAGCGTCATCCTTTGAATCTTCAAGCTTATAAAGTCGTTACTTACAATATTTATTTTATTGATATCCGTCGTACCAGAAACGTTGTATTTTGTTAAAAACTGAAATTAATAAAATAATGAACCGATGAAATTAATTAATGATTAAGTGTTAACATTGATAAAATGTACCTCATTGAAAATAAAAAGCTTGCAGCTTGCTCGAAGTTCGTGGTGGCCTGTTAGTAAAGGACCAGACACGGCTGCCAACATGTTCACGGTGGTCGCGGGTTTATATCTCCGATTTTTCGGAGTCATGCGTGTATTGATAGTCAATCACCACGCACTGTAACAGTGAATGTAAACATCGTGGGGAAACCTGCATAGACGCATACCATAGCGATTTGTAAAAAAACATCTATTGTATATAAAATCTGCCAACCCGCACTAGGCCAGCGTAGCGGACTCTACGGCTTAACTCCTTTCAATCGTACTCCCGATTGTCAAGGAGGCCCGTGCCCTGCAATGGGACGTATATTGGCTGATACAGATACAAATACATTGAAAAATATAATTAATTGTATTTATCAAAAGGCTCACATAGGCTCACACAAACTAAGGCCTACATCGTTCTCTATCGTAGAGGCCCAAGCTCTGTAGTTAGATGTGTATGAGTTGATATATAGGTACCTACCTAGTAAGATCTTTTAGTATAAATTCGATTTAACTAGTAAACCGTCTTGTTTGATCGGCAGGTGCTCCCCGGGCTATACGTGGGGAACTACCGGGACTCCAAAGACACAGTGCAGCTCGACAAGTACAAGATCACACACATACTCTCTATACACGATGCTGCGAGACGATTGCATTCTGTGAGTATTAGTAGCTGCAAATCTTATTATGGACGTATTAAAAGAAATAGTATCGACAAAAAAAAAACAAATTTGTATGTTTGTTTTTTAAGGTAGCCTGTATTTTTTCTTGCATAGGTTTCGGCAAACGAGCAAACAGGTCACCTGATGAACGACAATGCTTGGATCACAGATATGTTGCCGGCCCATTAAATCGGGAGGGGTGGGAAAAAGGATGGGAAGGGTGATGGATATTGAACATCCGGCAATGTAACTCACCGAACGTAACGCTACAGCGAAGCTGTCGGTTCACGTCGATCTTTTGCGAGACAGTGGGACCACCTCGGACGAGCCTGCCCATTTATTCTGAGTCATGTCTGACAACAGCGTGGCTCTAACACAATATATATTGTGTAATTTTGTTTTACTTCCATATTCATATAACCAGTTACAATTCTGCATATTAGCTGTCAGAAAGCCGTTATTTCAGTTTCTCCTCTGGGAGAAAACTTAAGTAAAGACCAACACGTGTAATATAGTGTGCCAGCAATATGAGACCGTATTACCCATTAAAATTCTATGCAATCATATCACGGGCGAGCGGGCCGCGGCGTCGCCCGTGCCCCGAACGCGTATTTTATTCACGATATTGTCTGTCAGGAGTCAAAGCCAGTGGATAATTAAGTTAGGCGCAACCTCGTCACACCTCAGGGGCGCTGATGAGTTTACTCCAACACAATTCACTATGCTCGCATTACACAGGGGTAATCATGTTGTGATTGGACGCTCCAATAAATGTCGGCAAAATTCATTTAGCTCTTGATATGTACAGTGATTGGTATTGTAGTAGGCATCTTGGATATTTGAAAGATGCATCTTGTATCGTGGACAATTTTTTACATTACAGTAAAAACGGATGCGTTAGTGCAACACCAATATAAACCTTCGATCTTCAGATTAAAACGCATAATGCTACGGTATACAATATGCGGTGTTGGACATGACTTTGTAAGAAAATCACAAAGAATCTTTATTTTTCTTTTGTTTCGTTGTAAAGTGCGTCATCGCTGAGAGGAATTAACGAAACTGTGTGTCTGTTCAGTTCACAAAACCAAAGCTTAAGGATGATTGAATAATTATTTACTCCGCGTTGGTTTTGACTTCACATGACCCGTGAGTCATGACTCTCAACGCATTTCGTCGTGACTCTTCTGCCGTATATGAAAAAGCGTCTGGTTTTTCAGCAAAATCCTTGATGAAAGGCAAGCGTAACTCTACCACTTTATAATCCCCGTGCTGGGATTTTCGGAGGTTGTATTCAAATACACATATAAAGCATTCAGTAGCTAAAAGCTGAGATCCCTCCATGCCTTTATAACACGTTATGCTGTCGTTTACATCTAGCGAAAGTGCCATTTCCCAGGGTTTTTCTGCTGGTAGAATTTTCATAACACATCATAGCGACCAACGTACAAAATGGTAGAAAACCAGTCATTGACATATAGAAGTATGTAACGTTTCGGGTTCATTCTACACAATAGATATTTCTATATTTTTTTAAATAATAAATACTCCCAACAGTCACATACTTAGTCCTGACCCCACACTGAGACCCTTGTGTCGTGGGTATCAGAAACTACGAGAGACTTTTCGGTCGCACAAACACCCAGACCCGAAACAAATATCTATGGTTTACACAAACATTAGTCTCGGTGCTGGGATCGAACCCGCAGCCTCTTCTTTCGTCTAACCAACTCCGCCAAGGTGGCTGTATTAATTAAACACTATCACTCCTTATTATAGTTACGTATAGATAATTAGATCCGTAGCACAGTTGGCTATATTACTGACTGAGAAACAAAAGACTGTAGATTCAATTGTCAAATTCCGGCAACAAGCCGAACGATCACATGATACACAAATATTAGTTTGGTATCTGGAGGTTGTAAGACCACATAACCTCTTGTATTTCCTAATACACACAACACTTAATTGATCTAACTATGAGGTCAGGCCTAAAGTGTATTTATTTATCTGTAATACAATATGTGCAATTAAATAAGTCGTTTCATGACATAAAGTATTTTTGTGTGATAAAATTTAGGTCAAGCCATAATGAGCGATCGATTCGACACTTCGCTTTTCGTGCGAGATATAATCTTGGACTGTGTAGTGTTTTCCTACCGCCCATTCTCCACCAGTTTACTCTCAAATTCAGTTAACTTTTAGTTCGCTATTTTAAAACAATGCTGCGTGAAAATAAAGTCTGTAAATTTTACGTTAAGTGAGATAAATATGCCTACATAAGCTCGCGCCTGCATCCTCGGAGGTGTAGGTAGAGTTAGGCGAATTATGAGTTGCACTAATAAGAATTAGTGCCTATGCCCGTCCTGAGTTGTAACAGAATCAGATTTCTTGATATCAGATTTCTCAAATAGTAAAATCATATAAAATGGTATGCTCGACCAGAGTCGAATCCAGAACCTTACAATTAAATGTCTATACACGCCACTAGACGAATAATATGATGACAGGTGAATTATAACGAATGTAGTATCAATCGCGACAATAAATTTTATAGCTACTTTAGTTTTATGATATCAACACTTATATTTATGAAACCTTTTTACGCCGGCAATAAATATCGACCTCACATTTGTATATAATGTGCAATAGCAGCCGCTATAAGCCGCATCGGAATCCCTAGGAATAGTCTGAATATTCTAGTAATAGAACACATTCTCTCTATTTCCATCGTTATATCATCTATATTTATTACCTGATTCACAACGTTCCACTGCATTATCACCTCTATGTGTGAAGTCCTGGTTTATGGCGACCCACTCCAGATTAGTAGATAAATTAATATCCAATCAGAGTAGTTTTATATAATCGAATTAGCTATCCAGACGCATTTGGGTGCTGTAGTTCTACTTGACAAGAATATTGTCACATTAGAAGTTATTCTCCCCTCTGTCAATCGAACTATCGATTGTAGAACAGTCACCTTCTCAGCATTGGCCGATTATAAGAAACACGAAGCAGTAACGCAGAGTTAATTCTTACCCAGCAGTGAAGGAATACAAATAGGTTCGGTCCTAAAATAGCTGAAACCGATAAGCCGAAACACAATACATCAGAAACATTGTTATCTAAGTCAATATAAGCACAATTTCCACTAGTGTGTATTCAGCCATTGACCTTTCACCCGAGGCCGCAAACAAAACAAATAGTAAATGAGGGTAGTTTCAAGTTCTAAGAAGCGATACACATTTTGCGGTGCGAGTAGTAAGTATTACAATTTACTGAGGTGGGCACTAAATAATGAAGAACTGTGTCAGCGATCGAGCCACGGCGACAATTAATTGCCCCACTAAGCTCTTTCTCTTAATTTATTGTCTTCTTATGTACGTTTATTGAAAGTGGACTCCTTTATTGCTGAGCTTTTTATCTTCGAGAAGTATACTTTTGCTTTATTGGCTTTTGAAAGACAATACTTTTTTAGAACAAAACCCACTTCGGTTTTATTTGTTGGAAAGTTGATGGTCGAAATTACTAAAGTTAGGAAAAGCCTAAACATTCTTGGCTCAAAAAATGTTTACACCAACAATTAGACAATAAGTAATAGTGTTGGAGGCAGTGATACTAATTCACTGAATTATTAAAATCAAACTCATGCATTATCTGTCGCAAAGAGGCATAACTTTTAGTCAATATTGTTTGTAGGTCTACATATTTTCGATTATAATACGAGAAAAAAATGCGTTCAATATTTGAAGTCCAAGAGAAAACACAATGGTAATACTGTTGTTTAACTTTAAATCAGAACCTTACGTACCACAGGGTATAAAAGTCAACTAACGTGGATTATACAATCTATACTCATTTCCTTGGTATCAAATTTTACTGTCGCAGGCACTAAATGCAGGGCGTGTTATACTTCAGGGAAGGCGGCCGGTGGCGCTCGCGTGTTGTGACACATTTACCCATTCCGCTCCCTAACTACATATCCGACAAGCTTCCGCTGAAAAATTTCACGTTGATATTTCTTAGAGGCTACGTAATAACCTTGTGAACATCTCGGGAAATGTACAAGTATTTAATAATGTTTTAAGCGTTGAAATAAATAAGTGCCAATCGCAACTCAGGTTCCGTAGATACTTACTTATTTATCGAAATAGTAAAACTTACCCATACAGTTTGTAATGCCGAAGTGAATAAAATGTGTAATAATGTTCGTTTACTTGAATTGCTTGTACCAAATTTGATATGAGAGTAAAAGAAACTTGTAATATTTTGTAAATGGATAGGTAAATAGTAACGGTTAATTTTGTATCGAAATTATTGAAACAATGTGCACATGTTGTGACTTAAAACAACTATCGGTATTTTTTGGCTAAAAGTGGAGCCGTTGGTTTAACGTGCTCTCCGGGCCGTGAAGAGATACACGAGTTTAGAAAACAAATCGTTCTCCATTCCAGATTTCCCTACATTCCACACCTGCGTGTATACTTTTTATGTGATCTAAAACTCAATGGCCTATAGGACTCAGTAATTCATAATTTTATTATAAGGTTAAGTTAAATTATAGGTGTGATGAAACACATTCGATATTCCATAGAAAAAATAGCGTAATAGCGCTATTATATTATGCTCCAAGTATTAAATATTTATAAGCGGAGTTCCTTTCATGTTACATGTTTAGTACGCTCCCTATTCAATAATCAATCTTTTCACGGATGTTTGCACTTCGGAGTGCCTTTGATCGTGTATCATTTTGTTATAATTATGACCTCCGTGGTGGCCTCAATCTCGTAATTATCGTTATTTTTCGAATATACTGCTCTATATTGGCTTCGCTTTATTCGAGTTGGCCATTGTTTTGGCTCGTGAGCTAAAATAAAGTTTTAAAGCGATTAGCTCCGGAACATTCCTAAGCAGCTTGGACTTCGGTTTACGGCTTTGGGAGATTAGTTAAAGAAACGAGATAACGCTCTGAAAAGGGTATTGTACTGAATATTGAAAACAGGATTTTCGAATATCCTTCGAGCTCAGTGTTGTAAATTCTATGTTGCTATATACTTCTATACGGCATTACTATTCCATTACCTGCTGATCGATTAAAGCTTATTGAAAAAAACACGATTACATTGGCAGCTACACTGTGGATCAAATTGGATATTATCAGATTAGTACTACAGGTTGATTATGACTGTTCTGGGCGATACAATTTCATTACCAATTTGTATAAATTGTTAACCAAATTATGTCGCGTAGAGTAAGATTAGGACAACAGAATTAGGGTTGTCAACGTTTTGTAGTCAATTTATAGTATATACCAGATTAAATAATGGAATAAATAATATCTCAAATATATTATTAAACATCATGATATATTTATATTCGTATTTAATTTATTTTCTTATCATAACTAGAGTAAAGAAAAGATGACTAAATTCTTGGGTCCATATTAATTCTTAAATCATTAATGATACATTTTATTTGTCCCGTTGTTTTTATTTGCCATGTTTGATTCTTAGTTACTATGTGTTACTACTTTAGCGTAGACCAGATTTGCGTAATATTCATATTTTTAGTAACTTTAGCACAATCAATTCTACCTATATTATAGTACTGCTGACAGCCCTTTATATAATCGATATTGTGATCACAGCGGTGATATTATCATAATAACTTCATTTGTTTAAGACAACCCTTGGGCGGGCCACGCTACAGCGCCCAGTTTTTCCCCAATCTGTAATATATTATGTATATACATTGCTTAATGTATTACAGTTTACGTCAAAACGTAATAAAAGAAACGCAAAACCCGCAACAATGAGTTAGAATTTATTAAAATGCTTTACAAGCAATATAGCTCAGAATGAGATCATTGCCGGGGAAAAGTTGCCAAGGCTTTTGAGTCTTAAATTCTTAGACAGAAGGTTAAAAATACCGCGTAATTCAAACTTAACTGAGTTTTCCAAGTTCTTTTTAATAAGATATACTTTTCAAATTAATAAATGTTGTGTTCACAAATAATGGTATGATGATAAGCTTTTAATTAAATAAATGAGTGCTACATGACTTAAGTAATTGTATGTAAGTTAATTTAATGAATAATTAGTATAAATAATAAATAAATAAAATAAATAAATAAATAAAAATAATATATGTGTGAATAATTTCTTTTACACGTCCATAAGCAATGCAACTATAATCTCTAATATGACTAAGCAATACTTGCTAACCCACTTACAATCGTTAAATATATTCACTCACCGAATAAAGAAACCCTGAAAGAACGGAATATTTCAAAAATATATTAAATCAAAGCTGATTTGAAATGGGAAACGCGCAATATTATTAACGAGACGCCATCATCATTCCGGCGGGCGGTGAATCGCACCCATGAATATTCAATATGGAGCCAGATGGACGCTGTTTGAAGCTACAATATGCAAAGTCCCACGTGTAGTTCGCTCGTGGTGCGAATGCTCTCATGGTTGATTTATTACAATTTCCATTATGATTTATGAAAGATTTTTTATAAAATGTCTATATCTATATCAGCCCATATACGTCCCACTGCAGGGCACGGGCCTACTCTACAATCGTATAATCCTAATAGAGTATGCACTATCTACCGGTGAGAGATTTTTTTTTAACCGACTTTTAATAGGAGGATGTGTTCAATTCTATTGTATGTTTTTTTTTATTTTACATACAAACATTATCGTCAGGCATGTATCCCATAAGCGTAGGCAGAGGCTACGCCACTTTGCGCGATCCTGACATATTAATACTTTCGCTTCATCCACTTTCATCAATATCTGCATGCATTCTCGTCAGTTCAGGGTACCTGTTTTCCCCGATAATTTCATTCACCGAACGAAACGCAACAGCAAATCTGTCACTACATACATCTCTTCTGTTTAAATTAAAAGTGTATTACTTCACCATCTTCCTCCTGCGTTGTCTCACGCAGTAACGTTCTATACGTATATGTTATGATAAAGAATTGTTATGAAAAATATTTGGGGAATAATTTCACGATCGGTCGCCTGCCTGATGGCAGAAGGATTGGATATTTTGGGATGATATCCAATCCTTGGAAGATCATATCTCTTGAACTGGAAAATTAATATTGTTAACAAAAATATAAGTTTTTTTTTCTTTTTTTGTGTCATAATATAACTAATTGGTATAAAAGTGAGTTGGTAATAAAATATGGCATATAAGAGTTGATGTCAAATATAAATAAATAACAGGAAAATTCTATTCCCCCAGAATACACGTACAAAATTGTTATTTTCTATAGTAAAAACGTTTAAAAAACATAACAAAAGATGTATCACGCGAGGTATTATATAGCAAGTAAAGCAAATTTAGTGTGTTGCCAACTGCGGTGCCGTAACTAGTTAGTGTGTCAAGGGCACGCGCGGGTCAGGAATGTTTCAGACCGACAGATCTTTCAATAACAAAGAGTTAGCGCCTCGCCTTCAGGAAATATAACACACCTTCGGGCACGATCGTATTGGAAATTTAGCTTTATTTAATTTCCTTTGACTGCACTCTTAATATTTATTTTAAATATTTAAATGAAAACAAAACAATAGTAAACTGGTGTTATCTTTTCACTTATATTATTTTTAAAGACAAATCTACATCGATAGTTTTTCACACATAACTTCTAACAAGCTATTATTATGTTTACCCTTTTCTTAAACTCGCAACATTTTTCTAGGCATTTCAATCTGTTCCCGAATAAGCTCTCGCATTATTATAAAATGTTCAGAAGGTAATAATAGCTTCCGTGGCGGATACTACAAGTTTGTCGCTTGTAAATCTTTATTATATTGTTACTCATATACTGGAACGACTCCACAGAAAATTTGTAAGTTGGTTTTAAGAAATAATACTCTAGAGCCATTACCAAAACGTTTAGGTTCCTAAACGAGGCTATTTGCTAGTGTGAGCACGTTTTCTACTTCTGTAGTTGGAATTGTAGTATTTGTTCCTGGCAATTTAGTTTGTATTTATTATATCTGTAGGTGAACTATTTAGTTTGAAACAGGAAAGCAAATATTAAAATGATCGCATCTTTTCTTCAGCAACAGAAATTCTACAGCTGTATACAGGCCCCAAAAACATTAACCGAAAAGACTTTTAAAAGCAACCACCAAAAATATTATATAATAATGTTTTATGTATTTAACTAACAATATGAAATGTGATTTATATTTCATCGTAACTTTAATTTCCAAAGTTTGCTATGTATGCGGGTTTTTTCTCGTGGATAGACGTATAAGTAATAACGGATGCAAACACACACACCCGGACACCGATAAATGTCGCACACTTTAAGACATTTGAAATGGACCTTCAATTAAAAAAAACTACATATATAACCAGTGTGCTTATAGATAGTGTGGCGTATATTGCTCTTAAAGAGTTGATAAAGTTTTGATAACTCTTGTATTAATGTAATTCCACAAAGAACAGTTTTACTGCATTTATTACGCGGCGTGCAGTTAAATGCCAAAGATCACCGCGGGAGCTTTGTAACTCTACAGAAACGGTTACAACTAGCCTTTACCTATTTATTTTTATAAATCTGCTGTACACTATTTTAGCATCATTTTAGTTCAGATGTTCTTTCAATTTCATAATTTTCTTATTAGGATATGACTTTTTTTTACTGTTGCCATAAATTACGCGAAGAGCATGCCATTCGCCTGATGGTAAGAAATACGACCGCCCATCGACAGTAGCAAAACCAAACAATACCATGAATTACAAAGCAATGCTTAGTATTCCACTGCGCTCGCCATCCTGAGACAAGGGATGATAAGTCGGTTAAGTTTCGAACAGGTCCGCTATAAAATCCTTAAGAGAGAAATATGTTCAGCAGCTTTCTGATTCCTGAAGTGAAGACGGTAGTAATGATGAATATTTTTTTGTTGGGCATTTTAAAAACATATTTATTGATATCTTAAATATAAATACATATTATGAGATATTTTTAATAATAATAATAAATACACCCAACAGTCACATACATAGTCCTGACCCCACACTAAGATCGAGTCTTGTGTCGTGGGTATCAGAAGCTACGAGATACTTTTCGGTCTCACAAACACCCAGACCCGAAACAAATACCTGTGGAACACACAAATATTTGTTTCGGTGCGGGGATCGAACCCGCGGCCTCTCGTTTCACAGGCGGCGTCAAACCAACTGCGCCACGGAGGCTGTCACGGAGGATATCGAAGTTAATTTAATTTAAATATTGGTATTTAAATCACTTTTCAACTTTCACTTTTTTAACATTGTTTACCCCTTTTGCGGTCAAGGCTTGCCCTAAGCTAAATTAGCGGATTGTTAGACATGAAAATCTATATTCATTTTTCAATTCTATTTTTGGCACTACACAACTGTTGTTCAGCAATGAAACTGCGAAATATGCATGATTGATATGGAAATTTACTTATTTATTCGCTGGTGCCGACTCACGCACAATGTTTTACGCAATGTCTATCCAAAATGTTTTTCAAGCCCATACAACTTACTTCGCATGTGTGACCTAATAAATTCAAAATATAAAAGCCAGACGGTAGACACACGATAAATCTTACTACAACGAGAGTTTTCTGTTTTTCTAGACTACGACTTGACATTAAATATATTACCTTTAAAGTGTTCTTTTTTGCGCTTTAGTAGAAATTTGGAGCATTACTTTTTGTTGTTTGATACAATTAATGTTTGGAAATTGTTTTAATCCTTCATAATAATATTTGGGACGGTTTTGGAAAAACATTTCAATAAGTACTTGCCGTCATCATACACCAATCTGAGGGGCACGTGACTTAACTTTAAATTATCCTGATTATATTAATTTTAGGATTGGCATCTTGTCAGACTTGACATATTTTATGCAAATCGATTTTGTAATCCGAAACAACAAAAATATTCTAACACCTTACATTTTTAATATGCGGATGTAGCAATACCTCAAAGCGATAAGCGATTAGTCCTAGATCTAGTATATCTGAGATAATTGATGCTTATGCCTAATCGACTACCAGGAGTGGACTGGCAGGTTAGATAATGTTGGCCTGTAAGTGTCGTTCTACGGTATGTAAAGTCCGCCAACCAGCATTAGACCAGCATGGCGGACTATAAGGCCTAACCCCTCACAATCGTACTGTCGATTGTAGAGGAGGACCGTTCTTTGCAGTGGGACGTATTTGGGCTACAGGCAAGTGTCGTTAGTATTAGGAACGGCTTAATAGTTCTCGTATTAAATCGGTCGCGAGTTTAACCATTAGTTTAAACCCGCCAACCAACATTTGATACGTTATTCGCTTGATGAATTTGAGTAAAACCATTATGGGTTAGCGTTAACGCTTTCAAAACTTGTAACGTTTTCAACGTGTGAATTTAGTTAGGGTAAACTTTTATTATACACTTTAAAGAAATTAGTATAGTAGAAGGATGTCAAATATATATTTTGAAGACTACCATCCCGGAATGGGCTAGCTTAATGTATTATAGCGTTTTCCTGTTGAGATTATAGAAACCAGCTTTAAAATAAGACAATCTCCAAGAAGTAAAATAAAACCGTTGCTAATTAAAAAAAACGTATTAAATTAATTTTAAAAAGTACGCGAAGCACGCTTGATAATATAAGCCCTCCTGCTTAAATCTTTAGTTTTGACAGAGTCTGCGTAGATATACAGATAGTAAAAAAATCCATGCTTTATGTTACCCTATAAATTGCTACTAGATAAGTAGAGCAATGAAAGTGGAAATAAAATTAGGTCCTTTTGGTGCAAAAAATGTAATTTCTGGTGTAGACAGTGGGATGGTCGCTGAAGGAGTTTATCTCGATTCGCTATCTCTTAATGTCCGGAGTCGCGGGCGGCCGGAACTTTATTTATCAGCGTATTATTAAATCGCACTGCTTACCCTGAGCCACACAATTAGGGAATATTAGTTGTTTGCGCTACCTTGTTTTAATTTCTTGCTCCTTGTGTTGCTGGTAGATAACATTTGATTTATTCGATTTAGTTATTGTCTTGTAAACCTATATATTCAACTGCAACCCTAATCCCCTTTGGTAAGTTATTCCTTTCCTTCCGTGTAACTTTCACAAAGGTAAGTGACCTCCTTTGCCGAACATCGTGTTTATATACGAGCAATCAAGCTATGTTAATTGAGCATCATAAGCTCTTAAAAATATGGTATTGTACGGGTCATATACTTTATATTGTTTATTCGTATTTTAAAATTTTTAATTAAATTTAATCATGTCTACAAACGGTCATTACAAAATATTCGTGCACCTAAATTAAGCACCAAAATGTGTTGCAAGTACAAACACTGATACAGTGGATAAGACCTAGTAAAAAGTTAAGTAAAGACATACATCAGTGATGCAAAAATACGTGAGATTAAAAATAAGAGTTGTATAAGAGATAATTTCTCGGCATTAATAATTTATAAGCAACCGTGACCTACTTCGAGTCGGCGACATAAATCAAACATCCAGCTCAAAAAGAAGAGTTTAGTCTTCACAAGTTTTTCTTCAAGTTGTAGTGGTGCGCAGATTTCTCGTTACTTATGTACATATTATTTAGTTTGAATGTAATTCCCCAAATCCGTATGAACTTTGACGTTGCGAATGTAAATTGAAAGGCTCTAAATCTGCTTTGCGGTTAACCTTTGAATTTATGTGATTTTCATAACATCGAATTAGGTTATGTTAATATAAACCGATGATTCAGTACAATAATTTACCTGAAATTGAGAATGCCTATGCACTCCACAGTATTCATGGACAAATCATTTACTATTCAAGCTGTCCGACTGTGGAACTCACTTCCAGTTGAGGTAAGACAGGCACGAACACTGTCATCATTTAAAAATATGATCAAAATCTATTTCCTCTCTCAACAAGATTGTCGCTGAGTACTATTTTCGTCCTTCAAATCCTTTGATGAATGTTAGGATAAGTATTTAATATGTTTACGTATATGTATGTATTATATGTTTGTATGTATGTATGTGTGCCTTTTTTTTTTAAGTATGTGTATATTCATATATTTTTACATGTGTTTATGTTTATATTTATATATTTAGAGTAATACATTGTTGATGATTATTATTTATTTCACGCTTTAGACTGCCCTTTCTTTCTCCTATTTATATATCCATCCCATGGTTGCCTGTAAGAAATTACCTAGTGTGACAAGGCCGCCACTTGTACTATTATTTGTATTGTATAAGTTTGCATTTGTATATCTCTATGTAGTGCAAAAAAGTATTAAATAAATAAATAAATAATAAATAAATAATTTATGGAGATACAGATGCTTAGAGAGTTTAATAGTTTTTTTTTTTTTTTTTTTTTTTTATTGCAATGAATGACGAGACGAGCAAGCCGTTCGCCTGATAGTAAGCGATACGACCGCTCATAAACAGTAGCAACATTCCACTGCGCTCGCAATCCTGAGACATAAGATGTTAAGTCTCAATATGTCCAGTAGTTACTCTGGCTACAATGTTTATTAAATTCTAATAAATATTAAAATTAAGTTGATTAAATTCTGTTAAATTTAAGTCTTTATAACATAAATTCGCCTATAAAACTCGATTAATTCGTTGACTGTGAGATATCGAAGTGATTCACATTACTGGTCTGCGTGTGGAGTGGGGAGCATCAAGTTGATAGATACCTCAAGTGGAGTTTACGGAACTTATACGACCGTGATTAAACTTTACACTATCCAACATTACAAAGACAATTCGCGTTACTTGTAAAACTCACCGTCGCGACATTGCTGTTCCGCTTATAATTAATATTGTTATACTTTAAGATACAGCTTTATACAAATAATAATATAAACAATACCTTCTACAATTGCGTAATCGCTAATATTCCTTCAGTTTACTTTCGCCGCATCAATTTAAATAAACAATATATATATATGTATTGCTGCGTAATTTGTCTATCAGTACCAGTTCATATAGGTTCATATAGGTGATACTGAGGTCACCCATAAACTTTCTATCGTGGTTTAACGACTGTTGCCTTTGCCTAATAGTAAAACCCGGAACCAATGACGAAACATGCTCTCGGAGGCATGAGTTTACTCGAGATTTTTGTCGCCAAAACTGATCGCTCTTCATTCTGAGTTGAAAAATGACCTCGGCCAGTAAGGATACAAACTCCTTAATTTAATATAAATATTTCTGTTCACAGGATAAGCACTACCTCTGTATAATGGCGTCCGACTCACCAGATCAAAACCTCACGCAGTACTTTAGTTTATGCAACGACTTCATACACGCCGCTCGACTCAGGGATGGCAACGTCCTCATACATTGGTAAGTTCACAGTTTACATCAACCAACTTGGTGGTATGGGTTATAAATTGGTCGTCGTAAGGGAAACAAATAAGCAAGCAGCTCACCCGATTAGAAGTGTTTACACCCATAAACACCTTTGCAAGATTTTGGATATGAATACCTTTTGATAAAAACAATAAAAAAAAATATGGGTTCAGCCTGTTATATGGGTTAGAACAATTCATAGGTAGTTATCTCGACCAGCGAGAGAAATTCATCTTCCGCCGGTAGATATTCTATTTTTATAGCATTGCACTTATCGTTAATTGCAGGGCTTGATTAACCCTTAGGCTAATTAGGCTGCAGCCTAAGGCGCGAGGATCGGGGGGGGGGGGGGGGGGGCGCTGACATCTTATCTTCGCATGCACTATTAATCTAGCATCATTGCTTTTACCCTCCATATTTCAACTAGACCGAGACAAAACACAAAACCTAAACTGTGAACTGAAAAAGCTTTCGAGTCCCTGAGATTATAACAATATATAAAATTGTAAAAAGCACCTGTATAACAAATACTGACTTGTCTTGTACTTGTTTCAATAGTATGATGCCTCCCATGTTTTTTAAATATCTTAACAGAAGTTTAAATATTTAAAAAATGCTTAAAGTCGAAGCAAATGTTGAATATCGTGCAGATTAAAGGACAACGTTAGATTCGCTTGCAGATCAATCTGACAACTTTTATAAGTTGTATGAATCATGCTAAAATTTTCACACTTGTAAACAAAACAAAACTAATATACCACTTTTTAGGCTTATTGTAATGCACCTGGCGGGGGCGCATCTTCATAATTAGCCTAGGGCGGTCAGAACCCTAGATCAGGCGCTGGTTAATTGTATTTTAATCAATATTTAAAATGAATGTCAATTTGAATGTCGGGCAAAAGGCATGCTTTAGTGAATTATTAACATGACTGTACATGAAACGACAGCAATTAAAATATCGAGAGAGGCATGCAAAGCGAACCGCAAATTCGTGAAAATGTTGAACTTCTGGGTTAGCTTTTGAATAGAATTTCCTATCCAACTTTCTAATAGAATTAATTTAATTTCCGATATAACTTGAACTTTGATAAAAGATGATTAAAAACATTTCGATGTCATCGTCTAAGTTAAATTGACAATATTCTGTTGATATTCCCAAAAGCCTTTGGTAAAACCAAAGTATGTCCGTTAATTTTAACACCCAAAACGGGCTTAAATACACATCAACTCACGCCATTTTTCCACAAATTCCTGACTCCTGGCTGAAAATGAATAGAAAAATCCAATATCACTTTGCCCGACCCGGGAATGAAACCCGAAACCTTAGCGTTGTAATCATATCGGAGTACAACTGCGCCACCGAAGCTGTCTTTCCGTCAAATCGGGCTTAGGTCCTGTTTTATTACTATGTATTTTTCAATCAAGCTTTATTACAGGGTATATCAAGACTGCGACCGAAAACGAAGCCGGGTGGTAGTATTAGTGACTTCAGACACAATGCAAGTAAAAATTTCACAAAAAATCTAGACAATTTTTTTTTGTAATTTTTTACTTATCGTCGTATTTGGGTGATAAATACATAGTTTTCCTAAAATAATGATGCAGACCTCTTTATTTTTCAACACTCAATGGTACGTAAGGGTTTAAATTATTATTTTTACAAAAACTAGGTTTTTTTCCACCCAAACAAGATGATTTTTAAAATATTCTAAAAAACATATCTGTCGCTGTTTTGGTGAATTCTTTATTTGCATCGTGTCAGTAACCACTAAAACTACAACCTGGCTTCGTTTTCGGTCGCAGTCTTGAGATACCCGGTATAATATAGGTGTCTATCATACAAGTACGATAGCTAGCAGTTCCATTTCATGGAGTATCTGCGTCAAATCAAAAGTCTTCGAAACTACAAATTGCTTCCCGAGTTTGATCTATACGAACACTCGCGTATAACTAACTGATCCTTGGTTAAATTACATACAGTACAACTACAACATTTGGAACATAACGGGGGTATCAAGAATGCGATCGAAAACGAAGCTAGGTGGTAGTTTTAGTAAGTACAGACGCAATGCAACTAAAAATTTAGCTAAAGCCGCATTTATCACTCAAACACTATGTATGATACTTTAAAAATTCCAAAAAAAATCGTGGCTGATTTTGAGACAAATTTTTTGTTGCATTATGTCTGAAGTCACTAAAACTACTACCTGGGTTCGTTTTCGGTCGCAGCCTGGATAATTCGGTATTATAAATATAATATTCTCAAATATCAGTTTTGCTGTACATTATATTTTTGTATGTAACCTGCAATTGGTACCATTGTTAATATAGTAGGTATATAATATCCTGAATCGCTTAGTTTTTTAACCCATTTGTTTATTATATTTGCATTTAAATAGCAAAGATAGTCTATACTTTAACCCTATAGTTCATATGATTCAATAGATTCAATTGAGTTTCAAAATTAGGGCAGTAACATCTTTGCATACGACATATACGATCGGAATCCTCATCGAAACATAAAGCTCATATAAAATCAATAAAACACCAAATATAATTAACCAATTCATTCTGAAGTGTTTTACATTCATCACCAAGTGAAACTGTTTTATGTTATCCAATATGGGCTTCTAAAAATGTCTCCCTCGTAAATTGTAATTAAGCTAATTGAAATACATATTTGCACCCAAAACCGAACAATAAGCATTAGCTGCTCAGTGACCCTCACAATTAATTTTATTAAGTACTTTCTTTTTTATTGAGTTCGTCGTTCAAACCGCCCAATAATTTAATAGTCACATAATACTCGTACATTTATTTTTGTGTGCGCGGGTTTTATATCAGTTCTGCGAATACAATAGGTATACCTAATAAAACAACTGAAAAATTATGTTTCCATTTGTAGGCTGCAGTTGTAAAAGAAAAACCTCGAATTCGAATAGGTATACTACAACTTAAAAGCTTTAAAGGAAATGTTGAATTATTTAGTAGTTCTAAACCAAGTTCTAATATTGGGAACTACTATTTTTGTTGTCATTCACTTCAAACATTTATGCAATATTGTTTGACTGTTTGATTAACACGGATCGACGTTTTCCATCCTACTGGCGCATTTTAATTAATATTCAGGCACATCGAAGCCAACTGCCGGATAAAAAAATATTTAACACAAAATAACGCGTAGTCATGTGATAATGCAAATGATTTTTTTTATTGCAAAAACGTAATAACTGTTTATTTCCAAGCGGCGCTTAATTACTGTGACCTTTTAAGGCATGAATAACGTGCTTAGCAAGCGAATCCGAGTTGAAACCGTACGGTCGCGGCGTCTCAAGAGCCACTTTAGCTGATATGTTCCGCAGATTATTTGCTGCTTATGTCACCTCACTCGGTCAAGTGTCAATCACAGCTTTCTCCTACATTTCTGAGACTTGCGAGATTAATTGACATCATTTCTTATTTCTGAAGGAATTTCAATTCAACTTTCTTACATTTTTAACGTTTTTTGTGAATCGACTCACAGGCATAGTCCTTTTTCCATTAATAAAGGGACGTTGACCGCTAATGTCGGATTAGTGGGTTTAATGTCAAACCTAGATTCCGGTCGCTTACTTCAATAATTTAGTTGGAAGAAAAAGCAGGGTCGTTGAACGGTTTCTGTTATAAATTAGCTACCAGTATTGGATTCCAAAGTAAGCAACTGTTAATGGAAATACCGAACGTAGCTTTATTGAATTTTTTTTCAATACTGGCACGACAATATGTAATACAAATTATGTTGAATGCAATGTAGGCGAAATGGAGTTTCCAGTTAAAATAATCGTTCGGTCTGATCGAAATCGAATATACCAACACACTGAACCGGAAACGCGGCGCACCTGCGTTAGTCACCATGTGGGGTTCACAACGATTATGAAATCGACCACCAGCTAATGACGCTTGTGCAAAACAATGGATATGGTATGGCCATGTAACAGGTGTGCACTGTGCATACCTGACCTTAGATTTTTGGATAGTCATATCCACCGCCCGGGAACAATCATAACACCTGGAGAATCGAGGGCTAGAGGATATTTTGTATTGGACTTATTCAAGATTGTGATTTCGCCCAGTCGAACGGGCCCAGTGATGCTATATTGATTTAAGTCAAGTTAGTATTCCTGAAGAGTATCCAAGCCTCTGTACTTGGTGCAGTTCTTAGTACGTGTCGGAATTGATCTTGTGCGTGAAATGGTATGTGCTAAAATACTTTCATACTTATTTTGCTAAACTCAAATATTTCTTCTGTCTCGAATTGGATCGAAATCGCACCATTTTTTCTCGTTCGCAAAATGGTCGGATTTAAGTTGTAACGCATTCTCACAATTGAAGCGATTTAGTTAGGAGAAAGAGTTCAATCAACTAGAGCAAAGGCGTCGGGGGCAGGCACAATTCAACTTAGACTGGGGCGAGGGCTGAATATCTAAGAAGGCGCTGGATGTAATCTTGTCAAAATGCGGAACGGCCCCGTCCAATTCTGACTAGGGTCGGATCAACGATTTTTTTTAACGCAAGTTTTTGTCGGCAGCTTGGCAGGCATGTCACGCAGTGTGACCGTGGCGGTGGCATACATCATGTCAGTGACACCCCTGACGTGGCGGGAGGCGCTGAAAGTGGTGAGGGCGGGCCGGGCTGTTGCCAACCCTAACCTAGGCTTCCAGAGACAACTTCAGGACTTCGAAACTTACAAACTTGTTGAGGTATGCTAGAACTATTATTATCTCATGTTGACGTCAACGTGGAAAAACATTATGAGTTCTGTTTTTATAAGTGGTTTTTATAAATAAACGCGTACTCCTTGCCTGTTTTCACCCACCTACGTCGGTTCAGCTCATGATTTATTACTTAGGTTATGAGAGGATTTGCCTTAATATTTAACGAGCTGCCCGGCCGCCTGCCCAACAGAAACCATTACGAGAAATAATACAAATAGGATAAATATTTGATTTCCATTTTTTAAATCCTTATTATCGGCAAGAGCTCCTCCTTGCTGTATTGAAAACTAACTGAGGTTTTAATATGGATACTACGTTGTATGAAGCATTAATATTTTGAATAATTTAACCAAATTATTGTATCAGAGAGCTTGGTCTTTAGTCAACGTAGTCTTTCTACCAAATATAAAAAAAAAATGATTTACTTACTATCAATGTAGCTACGATAAACACAGTATTTGTTGATTGAGTAGGCAACAGAGTATACGGTAATAGAATGTTTGCGTGCGACTCACATAGCGTGACATTACGCATCAAATATTAATATGTCATACATTTTATTACAGGCTAATACCGTGCCATTCTAATGTATATAAATACATGTGGTGTCCATTAAATTGCTTATACTTAAATAATACTCGTATTTAAAGTTCTATCTTCTTTTGTAACAGATTTAAAATGATAATAATATTAACTTTTTTATCAAATGCTGCTTATTATTGTGAATAAATGTACTTATATTTTGGTTTCTATGTGCTTATAATTCCACAGAACTATTGGTTCAAAAGCGCACGTTTATCTTCAGAGCTCGGCTTTTACTCGTATAACGAAATGCCTGCGCGTCTGCACCTATGTAATTGAAACTTATTGGAAACTCATAAAATAGATTGTATTTTTAAAATTTGATATTAAAAATATATTTATAAAACCCAGTTTGCTATACCGTACATTATTATTTAATAATTGTCTCCTAGAACTATTACACCAGTAGAATTGTAGAGTATGTGGTTTATTAAGAAATCAACTGCTACTTTATTTGTTTATTAGTTTTTGCCAGTCGAAAATTCGTAATTTGAAAATAATTTATTGTAACCATTAAAAATTAAATTAGAAACTTTTAACAATACAGACGTCAAACCATTAGACTTCAAAAGGTGACAAATGGTAACTTCTATACATTAATCTTTATGAAATAAGTAACTCATATTGTTTTGCGGTGGAGTTAAAGTATCATTTGTGAACATGTAAATTTTACACATAAAAATTCGCTCACAAGCTGTCCACAAAATTTCTTTACTTCGTATCGGATATTTTCCATGTAGATTCGATAAGCCCCGGCGACTTCTCCCGGATATTTTCCTTCTTAAATCCGATAGGTTGGTAAATTTCAATTTCATCGTGTTTGTGTGGTCGGATATGCACGCAGGTTTAATTAAAACGTCGTGTAAATAACCCGTTCGTGTCTACTTGGTAAACGATCTAATCCCGAGAAGCACTCAACGGATTTTTATTGCGGTTTTCACTCCGTGTTATTGTTACTTACTTGATTGAATCACACCAATCGTGTTTATTTTATTGCCAGAATGATGTTCAACGCGGAATTGATTTCGATTAAAAAAGGGTTAAGTTGAGAATGGCTTGAATGCGAGTTTTATTTATTCTGAATGCAGAATGAAATGAGAATAAAAATAAAATATAAGAGAAAAAGTTTTTAATGGCGGATGCGTAACCTCTTTTGTAATGTGTGCGTATATTCTCAGCCTACATTTAATGAACTTCCTTTTGATTTTTATAAAAGTGAAGAGTAGAAAAGTTTTTGTTGTAAAAATATTCCTAGAATAAAGCTCTATTAATGGAGATTTAAAATTGTTATTACCGAAGAAATGTAGCGCGAATTCAAAACCTATTTTTGCTCTTATGTAGAAGTATCTTATGTGTTGGCGTTAAGTGACTAATTCAAGTTTTTACCCACGACAATGTGCAAACATAAATCTAGTCCCTTTGAAATTTTACAACACAATAAGAAGTATCGCGTGTCGTGTCGTGTTCGTCGCCACCGCGTTACGCACTTACCCTTTGTTCTTGACTACTTCGCATCGCGAGGCACTTGTTTTATTTTAAAACTGGAGTTTCACGATGTCGCGTTGGATAAAGCCAGGTCTAACCACTCTGACGACCTCTACTTACTCATGACGGAGTACATTTAGCACAAGAGAAACTAATTTCTTAGATGTGATAGAACAAAAACGGCTTCATGTAGGTATATTTACTTGCGCTCAAATCCTACACTCGGTGCAGTCGCCGTGGCGAGCTCGTAATCTCTGAAAGAGACCCATTAAAACTAATGGAAATGTTGAAATATGAAGAAAGTGAGGTAGAAAATATTCCTTTTACGATTGACCTACATTTCAAATCGTAGTGTTCTTCACAGAAACTTGCGGCGTTTAATGATAGTCATTGAACCCTACCAAGAAATTGTCGCTGTAGTAGCTTCATATTTCAGTATTTTCCGAATATTACTACTATACACATAAATAGCAGTGAACTGTTTAAAGTAACTAACTAATCAAGTAGCATAATCCGATGATCCGAAGCATAAAATTAAGTACCTATTACCGTACTCACGTTACACGGTAATTACCATCGAGACCCTCTTGATGAGGTAATATAAAAAAACGAAAATTTGAGTTAAATTGAAGAGGATATTTTAGGCCAAGCTTATTAACTAAATATAATTTAACTAACTAAATATAAGATTCGTTATAACTGACTACTACTATTCAGTTTAATATTTCATATTTTTGAAGTAATGTGTAAATTATAGAGTAGAGATGTTGTGGATGCAGATATTTTAACATCTGATACGGATTATGGAAGATTCTTATTTCCGATATTAATACAACATCTCTGCTACAAAGGAAAAGAGACAATAAATCCCGACAAATAAGCAATAAATTGCCTCTCCTTTGTCATAAATCAGGAGAGGAGACGTCTGAAGGAGCGCTACCCGTCACTAGCGCTCGCCGACCGCGACCTCTCGGAGTGCCGCATCATGCTGGACTCCTACCAGACCATGCTGAGCCAGAGGGCCATCTGCGAGGGCAAGTGCGCCATGGGCCGCCAGTGTCCCACTGGTAAGGTACACAACAATTTCGATCTACTGTTTGTGTTTTAACTGTGGTAGTTATGTGTGCAGCGTCGGAGCTTGTCTGCGCGCTGATGAACCTTGAAAAGTTTTTAGAAATAGTCTATTATGTGTCGCAGTAAATCATAGATGTATTTCTAAGTTAAATTGAAGATAATTGAGATGACGATTGAAAAACAAAATTAGAATTGCAATTATTTTTAGATTTCAAATATTCGGACATTTAAAAAGGTTGGTATCTGCTATGTAAATTAAGTGTTAAAACCACAATACTACTGCATATTCAATAAAAATTTGGCTCGTTCCTATCACTTGTTAAAGCTTGCCGACAAATGTGCCACATTGGCGAATAGCACTCGAGTCTAAGAGCCAGTTACACAGTTTTGTAGAGCCGCCAATGCACTTGTCCTTTTACACAGCGGAATTTATTGCGCCATTGTAACAGCTTACTACGGACAGAAACACGCTTATAACACTTGAAAAATACCGATAGAGCTTCTGTTTGATCGCAAATACCGCATCGGTATAAGTACATCTCTCCCCTCGCATATTGAATGAGGCCCGCGCTACAATTAGCGTGATAATAGAGGAATAAAAATCAAAGCGAATTATTACGCCGCTGCATGTCGAAATGGCACAGCAATTATTTGTCCATTAGGCCCGGGCTGTGAATTTCAAACTGGAATTAAACATGGTCTGCTATTTGTTTTGACTACAACATGCTGAACAATACTATATTTTACTCTATATTTATCGATTTCCATGAATCATTACGCATTTGTAGCAACATTTTAAGTACATGTAGTTTGTATTATAACGTATTTTGTAGGTGTAAAAATATTGCTTTGTGTTTTAGAGTGACCTGTAGATAATAAATTAGTGTTGATTGGAATTATTTATTATTCGGTTATCGTTTATGACATAGGATAAATTGTCTTATGTCGTTAGCATTATCGACAGAATATGTAACGTTGATATAACAAATGCAAATAAAACTATTTCGCTGTGTAAATTTAGGTACCTAGACATGTAGCAAAGTAAAATAGATTTATACAACAATATAAAGGAATATCTCCTTAGTGCTTGTTTCTCAGGGCCGTAAAATATTGCAATGTTGCCCAGCGTTGGTCATTACTAAAACTAATATTAAACCAAACATTAATGACTACTTTCCGATAAAGCAATTCATTTAATTAAATCCCATTGCAAAGTGCACCCTGTTCACCAAGCCAATAAATTATGCTTGTAAAATGTAAATTACTATTGGGCTGAGTGTTACTGTTTAAAAATCACCTGCTGTATATAGACCACGTAGACATTTAGATAGCCTCCGTGGCGCAGTTGATTAGAAAGGCTGTGAAACGAATGGCCGCGGGTCCGATCCCCGCACCGATACAAATGTTTGTGTGATCCACAGGTATTTGTTTCTGGTCTGTGTGTTTGTGAGACCGAAAAGTCACTTGTAGTTTCTGATACCCACTACACAAAGCATTATCTTAATGTGTTCAGGACTTTATGTGTGATAGTTGGGTATTTATTGTTTACTTTGTTTTAAATTGGTCTATGAATATAACACAATCTGTTTGGTATGTAAGGTGTGTGCAGAACAGGGTCCAAGAGACAGCCACGTCCACGCAAACCGGCGACCGCAAGTAGTATGGGAGACTCAGGTCCGGCGGGGCTGAAGCGCTCTCCATCCACCTTCTCCACAGCTTCCACTGCTTCTGGCTACCGTCCGAGATCCTCTCCAGCCGGACTTTACAGCTATACTGGTGGTAAGTTTCACAGGGAAGAGTAGGGCTCATCTAGAATATACTACGAATCTTAGTTATAAGTGATATGAAGCTCTTAGATATAAGTGGAGATTTGGAAAAGACCATGGAATTTAAGATATCAGCAATTAATGTATGTTAAAATCATCATCATCCTTAGCCACAGGAATCTGCTGGAAATAAGTCTTTTAATTCTTGATAACAACAAACATGGGCTCTCCGTATTTATGTTAAAAGGTATTTTTAGTTTTATTTTTTTGTTGGGTGTTGGTTGGATTCTACAAGGGAAACAGGTAGCACAAGGATTTTAAGCCATTTATTAAGGAATTAACCCCAAGTTTTGGTAACAGTTGATCATAATAAACTAATCACGTAGTTAAATCACTGAGTGTTTTAAGTGATATAGATTGATCTGTTAATATCGCACTCTTTTTCGTTTTCATTTATCTCAGCATTCTTTCCGATATCCATATTTTAAACTTTATCTAAATAAATTGAAAGTCAAGGACGAGATAGCACTGGTGTATTTTTGGTGACCTAACCAAGTACAGATTGTGAAATCATTTTGCAATAAAGGTGCGCCACTTTAATCCACTTCCTATCGAAAGATTTCAAAGATTAATTAAAACGTTATTCGAAAAGAAATCTTCTTTAAAATCTCGCCTTTATTAGTTTAATTTATTTCTTTAACGAGATTCACAATTAATTGACTTTAGATTTGTTTTGTTTGTTTGTTTTGTTGACTTTTTTATATAAGAACCTTCCATATCTCTACTGTTGCCAATTCCGTTGCCTTGACATAAACATTTTTCGTTATTTTATAGTTTTAAATAATAAATGTCTAGTAGGCTTCTGTCATTTAAATGGTCTAGAATTTAATACGAATTCAACAATGTGACGAGCGTTTATACGTGTATGAAGTTTTGTAGGAGCCAGTCGTCATGGCATCTCGCAACCCGCGATACATTACTATGCCACTATTACTATCTAGATTGGGGTCGTTGATACGTACATAGTTGTAGCGTTTTCATATAATAACGTGTTGCGAATTCAGGAAGTGCTTTGAAAATGCAGTTCCATTTTAATTACAACAAATTCAATGGTATCCACTTTGACGCCTTGATATTTGTTTTTCTTAAAATAAGTCGCTAGAGTATGGACAATTAATTATAATTAACGACAAAACGTACCTATTATTTAAGAAAGTAGCCTATATACATATGTATATAGGTTAAAACAGTCCGTAGTTTATTACGTTCCGGGAAACGGCAACGCGATGGCAAAAAACTTTAAGCGGCTCTATAGCACATGGAAGGAATATAATATGAAGCCTCAAGCTAAAGTTATTGGCCCTAGTTCTTTATACATAGGTCCATATAAATGACATCCAGTTGGTGGGTTGATAGTTCGGACACTGGGCTACCCGTAATAGCGCAGTGAATTTATAAAAGTCAAAAGAAACTATTTTCAAACTATTAATCGCTACAATTAATACTATCGTTAAACTAAAAATCAAAGCTTCCTGTTGCGGTGAGACAGGCTCAAACGCTGTCGTCATTTAAGAGGCTAACTAAAGAGCACTACCTTTCTCTTTAAGCAGACTTTAGTGTTATTTTCTTAAAGTTATCATTTGGCTATTTGTAGTATATATGTGTATGTATGTTTATATTTATTTGTATATATGTATTTATATATGTATACATGTATTTATGATTAACTGTTATGTGTGTATAGTATGTTTGTGTATTTATATATGTTTAATAACTATTATTAGCTTTAATTCTTTATTTTTGTTACACTGCCCTCTCTCTCTCCTTCTTTTAAATCCATCCCATGGTTGTCTGTAAGACATTGCTGTAGAGCGATAAGACCGCCATTTGTACTTTTTTTTTTGTTATTGTTTCTGTATTGTGTATTTTTCTTCTTAATTGTGTACAATAAAGATTTAAATAAATAAATAAATAAATAAAAATAGATCCCATGACGTTAATTAAGTTTTTAAAGAAACTTAGTTCGGTAATGCTTTTTACTAGCTAGGGAATTAGTCATTGGCCCGCAATTAGTCCAAACTTCGTACTTAACTGGGTATTTATTACTCGATTCTACATTCAATAACAGAAACCAAAAGCCGTGCTTTACCTCGCCCAATATTTTAAGATAACGTAAGCCATTAAGTAGTTGACCAATGTACGTATTTCATATTAGTAATTGTGAATAGTTAAACTATGTATTAAATTAAAAACAAATCGACTTCTAAGACTTATTATCCAATTGCTATTACATTAGTAAAAGATTAAGAACACAGACATGATAAATATACTTAGAGACTGCTGATAATATATTTTTTGACTTGTGACGAAAGCAATGAGAGCTTTTTTCTATTTTAAATTGATAACGAGTAATGCTTTCTCATTGTATGTTCAATTATATCAATCCACAGTTACAAGAATGTCTGCTGCAGCGACGTGTTGAAAGCAGTCTGCATCAAGCGTCTTCGTGCATCCTTAATATTTTTTTACAATGAATTTGCCTAAATAGCACCTGCTCGGCCGACGCGGTCTGCCTCGGGACTGTGCGTGACGCGCGTGACGGACCCGGGCGGCGGCGGCTCGGCGATGGCGGTGGGCGGCAGCGAGTACTCGCGTCGGCGAGCTGCGTCCGCGCCCGCCACGCCCGCCCTCTCCCCCGCCTCATCCCCGCCCGGCTCCCCGCACCGCGTCCTGCATAGGTGATCATCATTTATAACTTACTATGTAGGTATAGCTTGAGCTAATTCATGACAATTTTTGCTCAAGCAGCAGTGGTGAAGAGTGTTTTTTAAGCGAAGGACTTAAATGAATATGTTTGAACTTTTATACACCTATAAAAGGGAAGCCGATGGGAATTGAGTGGATGTTTCGTCACTGCAAAACAGTGTTGCTGAGTGGACAGCGTTAATAGTGTAATTTATGTGTAATATTTTACGATATAAAGTACTTTTACTCCCTGATATTCTGCCAGTGGTATTTTATCTCCGTTTTAAAATAATGTGCTTCTATAAAATCTGTTTGCCTGCTGATGTATTAAACCCGACTACTATAAGACATTCCTTCAGTAACCTCTGTCTATATTCAATTAAAATTAAATCTTGACCAAACATATATTTATTCATAAGGTTTAAGATACGTATTAATTTGGCATTAAGATTCGTACCACAACATTTATTTTTATTTTGTACTTTCATTGAACTTTGCGTGTTTAACAGCAATTTGAGACGTAGGGTTGATTGATTTTTACTTCCCCCATCCATTAAACTTTTTTTCGTCTGCACATTCCTCATCCGCCCTTCGCGCCTGCCAATTCCGAGATCTTACCATTAAATACGACAGGGCCAGTGCCGACGCTCCTTTTAATATTTTAAGCGTTGTCGTTTAAAATTTTCACTTTCGCCACGAGGAATATCGCATAAAAATGAGTTACTGCATGGTTTTTCATATTTTTACTGCATATGCTTCTACTTCTGGTATCTTAAATGTGGAAAGCTGAAACTGAAAATGTATTTCGTACAAATTATAAAAAAGCTCTTCAGTTACCTTAAGTCGAACTAAGCTGGTGAACTTTGTTTTACAGAACGAATGTAATGAGTTTGATTGATGCACTGGAACCACACGGAACGAGGAATAATGTGGCCCTTGTTTCGATTCCCAGCGCAATGCATTAATTTGTGTCAATATTCAAATTCTATGTGTGATCTGCCCAGTCGTATAATAAACAAAATCTTTTGGCAATACGCATAAAATATAATAGGTGAGGAAAATCCTGCGTGTGGGCTAAGATAAGAGCAGGTGAAGGCACTTTTGTTTGCTGTAAGCGTAGGCCGACGAGCTGCCGGTGCTGCGGTGGTAAGCACTCGCAATATTAAACAGCAATATTTCACCAACATAATATATATAAATCAAGTTCTTAAACTATAATAAAAATATCGCTTTGTTTAATGATTGTAATCACTCTCATATATCTACAATTAACAGCAATTTGCAGCGCACTATGAAGCAATGCGTCAACGTCGCTTGATGTGATTTATATGATTTTGGTTGACTAGGGGCGGATGTGCGTGGGTCATACCTACAGTGAAGTGGGAGGCCGACACAATGTAGCCACGTCTCGTGTCAAGCAGTTTTAATCACTCGCCTGCACTCCATCATAAGGTCACTTCATTGTTTCTTTTGTTTGGCTCGACACTCGCTTACTTAACATTCGTTGTCGCCATTTTTAACAACCCCCTTTTGTTATTGTGGAATTTATAACTACAATTGTGCTATGAGCATTATTCACGAAACAACAGTGTATACTTCCTTACAAATTATGAATGTAATCAACTCCTAATTGCTATGCTTTTCATTCATCCCTGATTAGTATGCTTCGTAAATTGTGCTTGTTGCCAATTGTAGAGATGTAATTAATTTAAAAGTTGACAATTAGATAATTTATAATATTGTACCAATTTTAAGTGTAAGGCGGTTTTAAAAAAATATATAGGACCAATTTCTTTTGTGTAAGATGCCTATTATTATTTTCCACGATAAAATTTATATTCAGTGCACGTAATTGTACATTCCTTTTGTAATATTCTCGTATACGGGTAATTTTAAGTATTGTATATATTTAAAGATATTTATTATATTTTTACCCTGTAAGTAGTTTATAAAATAATTTGTATAGTTCATTTATGTCTTAAAGTTTATGTATTAAAGTGTACCAAGATTTGAACCTGTGTTCAGAAATCTGTGTTGAATAACGTTGATTAAGTGAATGGCTGCTAAAACTATTATTTATAGTGAGATCAGTTCAGATCTGCCGCATCTTGACGGCCTCCATTCAATTGTAAGACAAACGGATATACGCTTAAACCATAATTTTTGGATATCAAACTCTACTAGTAGTTTTTTCTATTGTTAGAACTACGTTAAATATAGCAAAACCACGAAAATACAAATATTTAAATCACCAAAATATTAATTACTTTTTGCCTAATTTTGATTCATTAATTTTATTGGAAATATCTAGATTCGGTTCATTAAAAAGCGCATTATATTTAATTACCCGTGGTTTTTTATATTTTATTACCGTAAAGATATTTTTAAGTCGTCGGCATTTTAATATTTAATGTCGGTGCCACAGTTTTACGAGTAATAAATGTGTATAAGGGTCCATAAAAATCTTGTTCGCCACAACCGTCTTGATGAGCTGTTATTGTTACATTAAATTGAATTTACAAGCGAAACTGTTCATTATTAAAATTTACTGAGCGATCTTCGTACCAACTCATGTTCCTCTTTAAATTATTAAGGAGTAATAAAGGACTGCCGCGGTGGCGCACTACGTTACCATTGCAACGTCGAGGTCTCGGGTTCGAATCCAACCCGAGCAAAGTGATATTGGATTTTTCTATTCAGAATCAGACCGGTGTCAGGAATTTGTGCACGATATGGCGATAGTATCGCCCCTTACCACATCGTGGGACGGAACATACAAAGCTAAACGTAGGTGTCCTGGTAGCACCTCTACCTACCCAGTACTCCTTCTGGGAAAAAGGCGTGAATTTAAGTATGAAATAAAGTAAGAGACGAGAAATAAAAATCTCTCACCGGTGAATACGGGGTAGTGAAATTCACTTAGCGTCAGGTGCATAGTTATTGTGGTGCCGGTTAAAAAAAAAATAGTGGTCCTGGAAGACTTTAGTTGACACTTTTTAATAATAATTCTTGTAGACTATGAATTAGATTAAGTTTAGTATTAGATAGTGAGTTTGAACTTTAAAATCAGTATTAGAAATTTTGATCCTTTGTGTGTTTATATTTTTGTGGAGTGTGATGTATTTTTAGCTCATTCGTTTGTATTTATGTAATATTGTATTTAAGTATTTATGTAGTTATATGTATTTGCTAATTTAACTAATCCTCTAATGACTTTTTGTACATAGTATAGCAACTTTTCTATCTACTAACAAACAAGATTTTCGTAGAACATTAGCTGATAATAACTTTTTATCGACCAACAAATATTTTTGTAGAACTTTTCTTATAGTATTTTGGTTTAACTAGTTGTTTTTCCATCAGATCCCGACCAGTACAGCGGTGTTCGTAGCAGGCATGCGCAAGTCGTCCAGGATCCGCCCAGTATCATCAGCATATGCCCTGCATTCACACCCTCCTTTAGAAATACGATGTAATTTACATGCACATTTCGACTATTGTGATTAGCTTCGAAGGCTGTGCTATTGTCTTAAGCCATTGGACAAGCTAGCGACTGTTATTGGCGCCAATGTTGGACGTATTGTTCGAAACATTGGCTGTAACGCCTCCGTCTACTACAATACGTAGAATCATAATCGCGTTATGGATACATTGGCCAAAACAATATTCTTTGTTCGAATCACTAATAAGCAGCTTGCCACAGCGATTCACACAAAGACTATTTGACCTTGGTATGTTAATAGCGCGGTCATTGTCTGCCACGGTGTAGTAGACAGAGACCCTAAACATCATCTTATTGGTCCAATTTGTAGACGTGACAAGTGTCATTAGTGAAAATTTTCGTTCAATTAAGCGATTCTCAATTTGGTACAATTTGGAATGGATGTCGAGTGGAGATGAAATTGTGTTGGAGCTCCGTTATTCGTGTCTAGGCTTGTGGTTACGATTGCTACGTAAGCGGCTACGATTCTGTAGAGCGTCTACAAATGCGCTACGAAATTGTTTGCGAGAGTTTAGTTTCCTTCCTAAGCACTGTAAATATTTTCTATCTAAAGATTTGTTATGTAATAAATACCTTTATATCTTTCAATAACAAAATGATAATCCTTAGTTAAAATCTCTTATTTTCAGAATAATTAATTTTAAATAACCACAAGTAAATTAAAAATATTATTTGGTATAGATTTCAATGTGTTATATACACAGTTTATTAGATTATTACCACAATTCTTACGAATCCAATTATACTAAATTTATATTGTAACAGATATTTTTAAGTTAATATATATGTATTGTTTAATTTTAATAAATACCTTTTGTTACAATAATGATTGTAAGGACTAAGGACTAAAAATGTTGTTTACAGATGGCTATGGTAAGAAAAGTTATAAGATAGTAATGATACGATTAAAAGTTAATGCGATGGAATGAAGAGTACAACGGACTAATACTCGTATAATAAAGTAGTAAAATTTAAATAAAATGTGATTTTTCGATTGATTTCGATCGTAGTCACGTAGCTCGTACAGAATAAGGAAATGTCTGGCTGGTTCAGATCTATTTAAATAAGGTTTCTACTTTCAAATTGTCTAGCTCAGTTTCATTACACTTAGAAGAAACTTATCTATAATATTTCACACGATATAAAATTTATTATGTATTGTAGTGCCTCTACGACACCTAAACACGTTGCGGTAACAATTTTTACTTAAAACTGTGGATAAATAAAGTGAATAAATTGCTTCACGACATTTATTCCACTTTAAAGACCACTCAAGTAATTATTTATTTCAAGATAATTGCCCCAAATATCCGAGTGAGCTAGATTAAATACTTAATTGCGTGTCTAATCTCCTTTCTCGCAATAAAAGTAAATAGAAACCATTAAATGGGGACATTTATCCTGTCTCCGTGTGTTTGGGTGTCAATGTAGTGATTGCTCAATTGGATAACTAAATCCGTTCCTTGCACGGCACAATTTTGTTTTAGAGCTACGCACATTTTCGGCAGTGAGGTCGATTTACAAAATTGTTGTAATTAGTAGATAATTCACTTGGATTCTCTTGGATTGGGGCTGGCAAAGATAAATCTTACTGTCAGTTTTTCAGATTTCTGTCGTAGCTAAGGCGAATATAGCAATTGTTATAAGTCTTTTAATCACAGCTTTTAATAAAAAATGGCGAAAATAATTACTATAACACTGCAATACTTAATAAAATAACCAAGCTATTTGCTTAAACAGATTATACTGCTTGATCAGTTGTATACGTAAAATATATCGAATATTTTCGTGGGTTATAGTGATTTGCATCTACAATAAGCATAGATACTTTTTAACTATTCATCTGCTCGCCTTGATCTAATACAGCCAATGTGATATTAAGAAAAATGTATTTATAGAATAATGGTTGATAACTTTCTATAAATTAATGACGTTGCGTCATAGCTTTTGCCTCTGATAACTTTAAAATCTCCAACTTGTTCCGCTCACTTCATTAAGTGTTCTTTACAAACGTCTGGTACGTAGGTATCTAATTTGTGAATATTTGCATATATTTTTCATTCTCGAGCGAGGCTTAGCCTGATTTAGATAAAAATGTGATTTAGATGCCTTTAGCACGGTGGCGTATATAGATTTCGATAGATATTTTATTTGTTGTTGCAGGCACATAGCCAAGTGTAATTATGAATTCTTATAGCAATATTTCGAGGAATAAACAGCGGTATATCGATTTGTAGTATGATAGGTTTTAATATATTGTTTTCACATTATTCCTTTGTCTGTTGTGGGGAAGGGAG
Organism: Deilephila elpenor; assembly: GCA_949752805.1. Classification (NCBI taxonomy): domain Eukaryota; kingdom Metazoa; phylum Arthropoda; class Insecta; order Lepidoptera; family Sphingidae; genus Deilephila; species Deilephila elpenor. The sequence goes on along the minus strand of OX457107.1, from coordinate 5,138,409 downwards.
GGGCGCGCAGCAGATGTTCAATCCGCCGCACGTACGTCGCACTATTCAGTTTCATTTCGTATTAATTTCATGCATACATATTTATTAGATGTTATACATTTTCTTATGACCATAGTCTAGAAACAAAATACGTTAGACATGTGGTATCTATCTGGCTATGTGCTTGGTTATTAAAATGCTGCCACTGTAGCTTTGTTACTCATTCATAAGTTTGTAAATAAAACTTATAATAAGGTATTTTTTTGAAAGAAATATACGTGATGGATCCAGTAGCTTGTACGATTATTTGAGTTGTCAACTTGGCATACAAAAATTCTAAAGCTATCGCAGACAACCGACGATTATAGGTGAGATCGGGTGAAACATATCATACTTGCACAAAAAATTGCAATCTGCTTTTCAATCGAATCTGCCATTCTATTAGAAGCAATTATACACTGGTGTGTATTAATAAGCACTAATTTTCAATAATTGACCGCTTTCGACTGCGACAACAGTTGGTAGTTTGCGATATTTCTAAGGCTGTTTAGATATGCAACACAGCATTCAAGGCAAGTGAACCGCTGTTTGTACTGTAACTATGTAATGTTGGTTCGAAATCGGCGATGCAAATACTCCGCGCACACCTCAATTGCCAGCGAGTTCGCAAATAGTTCGGGATCGGATTATAATGAATAAGTATTGTTGATTTGCGTGAAGTGTTGCATATAATGCTATGGGTCTTATGGCTTTGATATTAATGGCTTTTTAGTGACAAACCCGACGTCGCTTAGGCCCTTTATAAATTAAATTAAAAGATAACTTGCAAACTACGACCTACGGCCGCCGTCAGAGACGTTTAATGTCAATTAAATCGTTCCTTGGTATACGAGTACACTCCCTTTGTAAAATCTACACTTACTTAGTAATTATTTAATTGACACTTAATGTCTCTGAGTACGGCATTTAGAGAAAAAAATATATCTAGACCGGTCATGGTTATCGAAATTGAATTCAATAAGAAATTAGAAAGCGAATTCAATACCCTAAATATTAAATTGCACGAATTTGATAATCTTACTGTACACATTAAATAACGAACGCAATAATAATACAAATATATATGTATAATTTGTAGACAATATTGTTCTGGTTAAATTTTATGGAAAGAATATGTGAGATATTGTTGATAAATGAATATATCTATATAGTTTAAACTACCTGTAATTATATTTTTTTAATTCCGTTATTTAAGAAAACGTATATTTGTACATGTTTAGATGTACATACGTCATGTGAAGCGAGTGCACCACAAAGTTTTACGTCAATTGTGTCCAATTAATGCAAAACAATGTATTACTTTGAGATTTAAGATCCGCGCACGTACCTACATGTACATATCTAAACATAAAACCTGTTGTGAGTGTGTATAAGTTATTTATAAAAAAGTTTTCCTTCTGATTTGTCTGTTTTTCTATTGTTAAAACCCTTTTTATTAATTTACAATAATATCTGACTAAAATATTAATTTAATTAGAAGTCGCCAATAGATAAATGACAATATTTTAAGAAAAGTTTAAGAGAAATATTTTTGTCAGATATTCATATGATTTAAAGCTGTAAACAATTTTCAATATAATTATTTCCTCAACAATTCGACTGTATGTATTATTTAAACCTATATTAGGAAAATACATGCGTACAATCAGGAGAAAAAGTTAAAAAACGGACCACGGAAAGCAAATAAATGAATTTATGTTTTCAATACAAATCTGATAGGTACCTACTTTATTCTGACAGTATCTGCCTTCTAAACTATTTAAATAGATTGTTAAAAGAATATATAGAGTTAATACTGTTACTTGTTTCTGATGGGTACCTCCTCCTTCTTGCGTCGATACCCCAATGCTGGGGGTCGTGAGACATCCGGGAAACAATCCTTCGCGCACGATGTTGTGCCATCTGGTCCGATCCTTGGCGACTTTAACCGCTTCAGCCACGGTCATGTTGATGGGTACCTACATGAGGCAATGGGCTGCCGACCGTGAAATCCTAAATTACTAAATTATACAAAATACAATGGATATGAGACACAACTTACCTTTGAATATTGGTTTTGTAGATTGACGTGACAGAAATGGCCCATAATAGTCTAACCGAATATTTTTTGCAAAATGCGTAATAAAGCAGCAAGCAGCAGCATACTACTACTTTGTATGCTTTCAGTAGAAATGGCATCATTGTGTCGATGAGAGATGATCTCTTACTGCATAGACAAGACAATATTAGAGCAACAGCCCGTAGCCCCAGACTTTCGTAATTTTATAAAAGCTGAAAGTTTGTCTGCTGGCAATATTATATATTACGATATCTCCAAACTTTAATAAAATGTAGTTTTGCCAGCGTTATAGTATAAAAGCTGAATTTTAAATACATACATGTAAAGCAACTATCAAAAGATGTTTCCTTGGCATCCGGGCACTTTTGATAGTTCTTTCATCTTGCCAGACACATTAAAACTGATAATTTACAAAGCCACCCTGATCTTATTTCAACAACTTTCAGTTGTTATAAAATAACGTTTGGCGTCTACGGCCTCTTGGTCTGTCTGCATTTGATTTTTTAGTTTGACTGCATTGCCCTTACCATCAGATACATATATTTCTATCATACCAGTATGTAAGGTTACGCTTCCTGCATACGCGGCTTACACGCAAATACCTATTATGGCGGTTTACTGGCGAATATATTGTATAATGGTTTCTTAGATTTACGCGAATATTACACATTGAAATAAAACTATTTTATACGGATTTTATCGCGATTTGGTTTAATTTTACATTTTTTAACTTCCCGACGTTTCGATTATTTTACAGCTTTCGTGGTCACGGGGCGGACTGTCCGTCGGGAAGTTAAAAAATGTAAAATTAAACCAAATCGCGATAAAATCCGTATAAAATAGTTTTATTTCAATGAATATATTGTATTTTTAACATAAAGAAGCAATGCACTCTAACACTTTATGAGTTCGTATTTAGGCGTTCAAATTGAAGCAATAAAATAATGTTGATAAGGCGTCTATAGTATCGAGAAGAATATGTTTAACATATGTAACTGTGTATATTTTTAATATAAAATTTAATATATAATGTGATGTTTTATTTTGTGTTAACACCCAAAATATAAGAAAGTAACTCTCACGCACTGAGGTATTTTTGTAGTTTTTATATCTGTAATACATAATCCGAAAAGGTTTATATTTGTCTGATTTTAATTATTAATTTAATGTTCCTTAATGACAGTAAACCAATAAACTTAGCATTACGAAATGAAACACGTGATTGTTATGTCAATAATTTTATTTATTTATACACATACTTAAAAACTTGGAGCTAAAACATTTTAATTAATAAAATATCTATCGTTACTTTATCTTATATTTTTAACAATGATTCAGACGAAAACATTTCTATTACTGCCCATTTCAACTATTTTTCATTACAAAAATAATTTCCTTCATTATCATGGAACAAATAAAGCGATTCCATTATCTCTACATAACTCTGACTTCATTGCATACCTATATACTTGTACAACATATATATGGAAATATGAATTTAGATAAAAGATGGAAATGCGTGCACTATGCGGAATGTATTAGAATACACAAGGTCAATTAATTCGACCTTTTTATGTAGGGCTTTGGGGGTATACATTATAATTGCATATACACAGATATTTGAATTACCCATCTACATTATTAATCTAGCATCTAGGGCTTACCCTAGTCATTTAATATCAGCTTTATACAGCCCGTCGGTATTTAATTTTTTAAAGCATAATTTGGAAAAACGTTGAATTTTTTTCAGTATTTATCATCTAAAAATGAAAATCGCCAATATTCTAATATTGACAATAGAAAACCGATTTAATTCAACTAGTTTGTTAATGAACTTATTAACGAAAAAATAAAATAAAGCGAGGGAATGGAGCAGCTAATGTTTTATCCTACCGCCAATATGTCGTATTTTAATTGACAACAAAACACTAAAAACTCAGGGCAGGAATTATAAATTAATATTACTAGTTGGTACAGTAAGACAGACTACAAAGCAAGTTGGATATTCGTTGAAATATATAGATTTCTCTTTATTTACATGTAGTCAATTAAAATGTACTTAGATTTACACCTACACAGCATAGTTAGGTAGTTCATATCCTAAATAAAAAGAAAAATATTAGTACAACCTACAGACAACAAAACGTTTAACGAATATCAATGGTTAAAATCTAGTGTATTAATTCGATTAACGAAAATACAATAATAAGAGTATTTTAACACAGGTATTATTTTTATGTATTTTTAAAATTGACAAATTACATTTATTCGAAAAACACAACGGTCTTAATTTTAAATAGTGAATATTATTCGTAGTATAATTATAGCAGAATTTGTTAAGATACCGTAAGAAATAAGAGACCATTAACATATTTAATTGAGATGTAGAATTATTGTGATGGGGAAATGTACAGTTTTAAGTTATAATATATCTGTGAGACAAAACGATCAACAATTTTGGACGGCGAAGCGCGATCAAGCACATCAGTAACGCTTGCATTCATGAGCATAGAGTAATTTATCAATATTTAGAAGAATCAATTGTTATTATTTACTTTATGGCACTTTTAGTAACTGTACATTTTGCAATTTAAAAGGTTGTGTGGCAGTGCTATGTGGCCCGTGTGTTATTAGCAAACATTTTGACATCTATTTGTGTAATTTTCAAGTGAAAATAATTAATAAACATTTTTTTTGAACACCAGGAAATATCAAGTGTTACCCTCTGTTATTTCTTCAATATACATCTACACATTTGTAATTTAAAATGTCCTGTACAGTTAAATAGTTTAATTTACTTTGTTTAAATGTTACCTTACATACGATATATTTAGGGAGAAGTGAGAACGACTCACTGTTATAGTGATGAAACTGTGTCGTATTTAAATCCTATGATTTGAAAGGCAAGTTTATATAATTGGCAAGTACTCGATATGCCCTTCAAGTTCAAATTGTAAGGCCCTATTGCCGCCCTAGAAAGCTATGCTATAAACAGTATTTAACCAAACAATTTAAAAAGTACGAACATTAAAGGCATGGCAACCTTACAGCTACGGGCAGTGGCGGCGTATGGGTAGGGAGCTACGAGTAGCAACGCCATTAATAAACGGGCGCATCAAACCCGATTTTGACGTTTTTGCATAGGTTTGGGTAGAAATAGGAGACGACATAGAAATCTCGCCCAAAGCGCCATTAGTGCTAAACAGGCTACAAGACATGATCCATTATGTTATCACTTCGAATTCGTGAAGTGTACAAAGGAAATGATTGAATATTCATTTTTATAAGCCTCTATACACAAAATCGTCCAGCAACCCACTTGTTCATCGCAATGTATCTCATAACTTTTCGTGGAAATTGGCTACCAATGTTTTGAAGTTGCCAGATAAATGAGGCGGTCAGGGCAAACTTTGCAAAATTTCTCTCAAGGTTAAGCCACATTTAGGCTGACGTCCTGAAATATCACTGTAGTATACAATCTCATTCTAAGTAGATACTATACGATTTAGCGGGCCTTAAAGATACCGATGAATTCCGTGTTCCCACCCTCGTAAAATTGAGTTTTAATCGTGAGACGTTGGACGATTTTTATACAAGACATTGATAAGCATCGATACAAAATATTAGGATTACCTAAAACGATAAACTTTGACGCAGGAACATCGATAATGCCCAAAGATACATATACAAAATAACTATTCTCATTTATTCTTACATATTTCATTATGGGCTGAAGAATAACTTACACATTACATTTCTAAAAGTAAGACTAGTTAGTAAATATGATTAAATACCTCAACAAACGTGGTCAGAACTGAGGCAAGCGTGGTGCACACATGTGTGCATGTCAAATAGCCTCATACTCTTTGGCAAGCTGAAGTGTTTACAGCGGTTTTTTCTGAATTAAACTGGCAAAGGAATTTGAATCATGGGGCCTAATGCATGTTTATTTAATAAATTCACTGAAATTCGTCGTCGGAGCTGAGGAGCGTGGTCTTCTCGTGGTAGTTGGTGGCGTGGCAGATGGTGGCCACGCGCTGCGGCGGCGGGCGCGGCGCCAGCGCAGCCCCCTCCTCCCCGCGCTTGCCTGCCTCCGTGCGCCCGCGCATCACTACACAAGTAATGTTTTTAGAATTTTTCAGACACAAAACACTGACTGCGGCCCATTGATACCAGAAATGTTGTGTATTTTGGGTGGCGTACCTATTGTGGTTATCACACGGATTGCGTGTCTTTTCCATATGGAATGCGCCCGAACCGTCTTTGGCGCCGCAGTAAACATCTTATTTAACATAATTTATATGTAATATAAGATGCCTATACATCCTTAAATTTAATTAACATTTATATTATATTTTTTGCTGAAGTCAAGTAGTAACTTCAAAGAACTAGAAAGTCTCGAGTTCTTTAATTTATAGATATCCCTATAATGGATTATTAACAAATTCATTACAGGTTTTCATTTATTAATATAGGAAAATATTGTATTCGTAACTTATGTGTGTGATTGCAGTTTTAAGTAAATGAGCACCCAAAGTGCTGAGTATTTTTGAGTGATAGTGATGTAGCTACGGTGCACTAGTGATGGTATTTTCTTACCCATAAATAGTGAGGTTACTTTGACAATCATCTAAATGTGTTTCGCATACCTACTATATTTAGTGTGTGTGTGCACCATTACCTATGTTTTCCTCGATAATCGCTTTATATTTTGTAGGCGTGGGAAGTACACAAGTTCACCATACAAAAATATATATAATAACATTATAGTTAAAGGTAATCTGCTTTGGTTGCGTACGTTATACGTTGTTTTCAGTTGGAAATACTAAATGCTTTATATAATTGTCAATGGTGTACATTACAGAGTACTGCACCGTGCAGTAATTTACAAGAAAATATGTTTTATTGTAAATTAAACCGTAACAAATATACATGAGAATAATATTGTTGAACGTTACGGATTTCCAATGTTTATTTCATTCTGGGTGCCCGGTTTACAAAGCACAGTAATTTATCCATTCCATCAATACCGTGGACCTCTCACGGATATTTGCTTATCAAAAATATTGTCTAGGTATTGAATAATTTAATTTGGCATCTTTCCTTGTGGGTATACTTACAGTTTATTATGTATGAATTAAAAACGCTGTACGATAAACATAGCGAACACAATAACACGTGCATACATTCCGTGGTATGTTATTCACGTAGCGATGACAGCATGCTTGCAAAACAATTAATAATAAGCTAAAATAAAGAAAAATCTTACCTCAAAATGTCCTTGTGAACATCCACTATTGTAAATCTATCACACATTCAAAACTTTAATGAAATAAAAGGTAATGCAGTACCAGAAAGTTATTTATTAGTAACGGGGAAAGTACAATTTGTGTTTGAGAATATGAAAATCGAAAACTTTATAAACTTAAACCTACATTTTCTAAAGCGATAAAATTAAATTTAAGATACGATTAACCTAATTTTTACTTATAAAAAATATTAAAACAGGCATGGCTTCATTAACTGTGTTATTAAAAAAAGCGCGTATTACAAAGCAAAGGATTCGTTCTGAAACTAGTATGTCTAAAATGCCGTTCTTTGGTCTGGCAAATAATTTATTTCAAAAAAGTATTTTACAAGAAGCCAAACGACCTGGTAAACGCTAACAAAAATATTTCAGCAATTTTATGTTGCATAAATCTAGCTATACTACTTATAGGATTATATCCAGCGATGAAAAGAAACATAACAAAAGTACAAAAAAAAAGGAAAAATCACAGAAAATTAATAACACCTATTTTTACAAACACCAATATAATAATAAGTACAAAATAAATTCTAACTAATGTATGGCAATGATTAGTCCGAATAAAAAAAACGACGACGGCAGTGATATATAATATATTTTTGTGTAAAATTATAAACAATTCGGTGTCGTGTATTTTCGTATCAAAAAATGCTATATCAGGCAATTTATGCAAACAAAAACGCTGTCAAAGATGTTACTACAATGTTGAATTAAAATTACTTGACCTTATGTTCCGGACTAGCCAAATACCGCGACTAAATTTAGAAAAAATAAAATAAAACATAAACTAAATAGGTCTGTGACCGAGCACCGAAAGCCATAATTTCAATTTTTCGCTTTTTATAATTGAATTAATACAAATTAAAGAATCAAATAAAAAAAGGCTAATAAAAAATGACTGACGTTATAATTTCCAATGTTAAGTTAACCTAACCTAACTATTATCTTTTATTAATTGAATAAAAACGATTGATGAAAATTTAAAACTAAAAAAATAAATGACATAATTTTTTATTCGTCTTGTTTGAAAGGTTTTTCTCTTTTATTGATTGTAACAGGCGCTTTAAAGTAAAATTATATGGGATGAACTATAATTTTCATTAAATATTATGGGGCGGTATAGCTCGTATAAAAATAACGTATTATGGGACACGATCATATTATCTCTATTTCTGAGATCACAGATGAGCCGCACGTGTCAGTTACACATGGATGTTAGTGGCGTGTTCATGCTCGGACCTGATTATTTATTTCGCGTATTATGTATGACAGACAGACAGCAATGCACTTCATGCAGAGCACAGCTATGGCAGAACTTATAGTTTCTCATAAGGCAGGTGGGAAGTGACATCTGAAAGAAAATAAAAAACCAAAAAAATAAGACCAACCTAGCCTAATTTATGATATCGTATGCACCTAAATATCCAGTCAAAATTAACGTGCTTAACTATTGACTGCCCAAATCATAATGGAATCAAAACACCCTTTTCAAAACTAATGAGTTTTTTAAACCCAATTTTTTTTCGTGCTAAAAATATTCCTTTAATGGTATAAAAATGAGTAATCTATCTAGCCTAGACATCGTAATGGCAAATAAAAGTACAGGCAGCGATGAGGCATGCGACAAAGAGCTACGACAAGCGACTCACCCGAGCTGTACTGCGTGTACTGCTGGTACTGCGGGTGGAAGTTGTGGAACGCGTCCGTCATTATGTCCTTGGGGTTCATGGTCTCCTGGAATGGGAAATAGTATGAATTATTATTTATAATCGTCTATAAAATTGTCTAGGGAGTAGGTAGCGCTGTGTTCACGGCATACAGCGGGAATCATGAATTTAAATAATTCTCAAAATGAGCATAAGTAAAATAATACGTTACTCTCTAAATCGCGATAATAGTGAGTACATAAAATGATCACATATTTTCTCTTTAAAATATAATCTGGTTGAAAAGATGATGCTGTTAATTCATCCGCGTATGAGTACGTAAGCGCAAATTTTCTATAATATGTAAAGTCCGCCAACAAGCACTAGACTAGCGAGATGGACTATGGCCAAATCTCTCTCAATCTAACTCGATTGTAAAGGGGGCCCGTGCTCAGCAGCACATATTAATATGTTGGGGTTTGAGTTGAATTGCCGATTAGTGTTGTGAACGTGTATGTGGTCCTCCAGTACCTTGAGGCTGCTGGAGATGGACTGCATGGTGACGGAGCGGTGCGGGTCGCGGTGCGCGTGCGCGTACACGGCGGCGGGGAAGGCGTAGCGCAGCGCCACGCCGGCCGCCAGCATCTCCAGGCAGATCAGGAAGTTCTGGTAGCCAGCAGACACCGTACCCGCCGTCGTAGGCACGCCGTTCTGGTCCACTATCGGCGAAATCACCTCAGCCTTCTCTAGGATAGCGAGGGCTACACCTGCGGATACAGAATGCAATCTTTAAAATTGTATTACAATTGAAGACGCCGAAGAACGGACAAGGCGGCGGATATTAATCAGAAAGGCGGATCCTGGCACTGACCGGGATAACGCCAAGCAACATGGACGAAAGCATGACACCAACAACAATCATCTTCAAATACTAATAATCAATGTATCTTACCTTGCCAGAATGACAGGAAAATAACGGATTTGACGGTGAAGAACTTGAGTACTGGGTCGAAGGGCTTGAGCATCTCCCGGGTGGCGCCGAGGAACAGGAACAGTCCGTACAGCGCCAAACTTACGGAGAAGTTGTACACTATGGTGATGTAGATGTAACCGCCGTCGGGACTCCAGTCACCGTCGTGGTAATGGCCGAAAGCCTAAAAAAGTAAATCAATTCATTGTTCAGGCAATTTAACGGAGCCAAGTGATATTTTTTTCTGATGCTGGATTAGGTAAAAATGTTTTAGCATGAGTAATTAGTGTTATTATTCATCCAAATATTGGAAAGTGTGAAAACATCAAGGGAGTCTTGCTTGTCGAATGCTATACGTAAACTATGTCAAAGCGTTTCAAATAGATAATATTTATTTAAGATCAAATGGACATAAGTACATGACAAACTTAAAATAAAAATAGAAAGAGTTTACGTCAAACGTATGTTAAAATTACAGATAATCTTTTGTCGATGATCTCCACGCTAGGTTCGAGACCTGAATTGTGAAGATCGATTTGTGAAAATCGATATCAATTGATGGTTGTTCTTACGACGAGATAATGTGTGATTGAAATTAATCTAGATGCCAATGTAGTTTATAGTACAGGAACACTGCTATAAAATAAACAGGAAATACATAATAATATTTATTGTAAAAATCAATTTATTATTACGAATATCTACAACCAATCCCGTACGACAATGCGCAAACATCTTATGTTGACCTTCTTTAAACAGGAACAAAACAGTATTCAATGAACGGCAGGGAAACTACCGGTTTCCGAGGTAATGCACTTTATACATTTTGGAAATATGTAAACAATTCGAATGCAACCTCAGTAATTATCGCGCCATATTTCTTGCTGATAATGTTGCAACACAAATACACTCACTTATCAGTATATACATCGTTTTATCTAAGATTTAATATCTCGTAAATTACCGTATCTATTGGTCGATGTGCTAGATACCAGACTTTTCTAGAATGCGTTTTAATTTTATTGTCCACGGCTATAAAAACTTCAGTTTACGATTTAAAGTAATAAAATGATTGAATATTTTATTGTTTCGTTGCAACTTGAGTAAATAGCGATAAGTTTGCGTTATTCATACGTCCAAGAGAATAATGGTTTACAAAATTACGATTATTCGAAATTTGAAACATAAAATGAATCAAAATGTACGGAATGAATGAATCGTAACTCATAATAACCGGTGATATCCATCGGTCTAAGATACTTAATGATAAGATATCGATTTCCTGAAGAAATAATCAGATAGATTCAAAACAAACGTGTGGTTAGAAGATTAAAGTTACATTTTGTATACAATGGATAATCGCACTGTATTTACATAAATGTTTGAACACAAATAAATTCCAATAAAGCCGTACGTTGACTCAATTGATTTTTCATGAGTATCCTCCTCGTTGCGTCGTTCTCAATTCTGAGGGTTCTGACATCTCACCAGCTTTCGCCGTTTATTGTCACGCCATCGATCTTGACTGTCGCTCACCTGTATGCACAAAATCCTATAATTCCTATAAGAAAACATTACCTGCAAGAATATAATGATGAAAGCGCAGACAGGCTTGATGAGGCAGAACTGCAGCGTGGCTTGCTTGCAGAAGCGCAAGAAGCCGATGGTGTAGGTGGCGCCGGCGAGGCAGCACGTGCCGTTGACGCACGACGCGCGCACCGGCCGCCCGCGCAACTCCGACATTATGTTGCCCTCGCCGCCCAAGTACTCGTAGCACAGGGATAGGAAACTGTAGATCACGAACGCTGCGCACACACGCACATATATTCATCATCGTCATCATCTTAAGTCATGAGATGTTCAATGCTAATCATAAACTTCCTTCCAGAACTTATAAAGTTTAGAACATTATCCGCCAAGGGAGAATAATCGTTAAATATAGACCTCCAACAAGGAATTTATTAAATATTATATAAGTATTGATGATACCTTTTTAAAAATTTTGTACCGATAATCTTCAGACTTCTAAATACGGTTGTAAAAGTCAATAAATTATAAACCTAGCCATGTTTAAATTTGAAATACAGCAATATACCTACTAGATTCCTTTTATTATGATAGTACTTAATAAATCAAGGTGTAAACAATTCTAGGTGTTTTTTTCTCCATGACAAATAGACGAAAAGTAGTGGCAGAGACTTAAACGATACAACCAATAGCACATTAAAAATTCACGCATAAGTTAAACGCGTGGTTATTTACTGCATTTCATTTCCACATATTTTAGCACATTATTCCTTACAAATTCATTCTCTAAGTATTCCATACCGAATTTTCGATTTTGCTTAAGTTAGTGAGGACATATTACGATGAGATGGGACCGCCACGGTAGCAAAAACAGCGGTTCTTTGTTGGTTTAGGCTCATAACTTTACGTGTAAATCCCATAACGTATACAACTGAGGCACCAAAATATAAAATTACAACATTAACAAGACCGTGTTTAGGGGCCAAAAGCTATCACTCTTGACATTTAGAAACATAAACTATTATTTATCTAGAGAAAAATTTTTATAAGTAGATTATTTATCGAAAAATATATATTCTAGCCGGCATGAAATTTATTTAAAAAAAGGCGTGTGTAATCGGGCCTCAGAGAGGACGTTGTGCTGTAGCTTCCGTTTGCATAATACAATGACATCAGTGAGATAATCCGTGCCGAAAATCCGTGCGCTGTTGAATGATTGTAACTTTATATTAAAAAGTATCAATAAATGTATACGTTAAGTACTTATTACACTGGCACGGAAAATTAATGCACCTAATTGTAAGTTCAATTTTAAATTCGGTATTCACTCGTCGACGAACATAATGCCGAGTTAAGTACCGCCAAAATAAATAGATGTGATAACTTTCACTAACATACATAATCAATTTTGATTTTGTTCCACAAGATATTCAAAATTATTTATGTAAACATCCCATTTGCATTATTACAAACAAGAATAAATAAGAAATATTCGTATGCAAACGAAACATTCCTAGCTATTATTTAGCTAATTGCACAGTAATTAATCTTTTCTATATTGTGGAGGTCGTCGACCTCGCAATCAAGGCGTCCTAGTTTTATTATTCAAATGCAAGTTTGCATATTTTCACTAGATATAAAAAGTTAGGTTTTATATAAAAATATTTATTAATACGAGTGTTGAAGCTATTAGATAGCTAAATTAAAAGTCAGGAACAGTTGGGTTACTAAATATAAGTATATTATTGTAACAAAGTTTTTCAATCTGTCTAATAAAACCTTTATTTATAAATTTTAAAATAGATAAAAGTGTACAAATTGTCATGATCCTTGTTAGTCTCCCAAGCCTAAGATTACTTCTCGACAATGTAAAAGAAAGATACTGACCTCACTGGAATTAATCTATTTTAGTGCAGTTTTAAGTAGAATCATTGTGATTATTACATTATGATGTCTTCTTGGTAAAACGATTTACACGCTTAAAACAGTCATTTAGTATTTAACAAATGATTCACTAATGCCATACAATATAACGAAACAGTTGTTTTCTTATCACGTACGATTTACGTAATCAAGACTCGACTTAATTCAGTTAGACGAAGGTACGGATGCGCTGGAGATAACTGTTGCTATCTGAGAAAGTGTGGAGATTTGATCTATTACACACACGAATTTAACTGACAGATGAAGACCACAAATGATGCCTAGTAAATTATGTGGTGAAATTGAGCATCAACTCTGAGAGCAGACGTCAGACAATCGTGCGTGTATGACTTATCAACGAATCGACGGCAACGTGATGAGGGCCAAGGCTAAATATTTACTTCATCAATCAGCCTTTATCCCGAGTTAAGCGAGATCGAACAAACAAGATTTTCATGCACGACGCACAAATATTTTGGTTAATTGGTAAAATATTTAATACTTGAAATGTACGACATACCAAACAATAGACGAAGTACTATGACATAACAATTTAACATGCGTATTTGGGAAATACGTCAAGTGAAAATGAACCCTTCAAACCAACGCAATAATTATCACTTATTACGAAACTTACCTGACAACAGTCTTACTTTATTTTATATATTTTAAAAATAATAAAAATGATCAATACCTTCATAACAATCCCTGACGGTGAAAAAGTAGACATAATAGGAGTCGGCGTTAAAGAAAAGCAACGATATCCAGCTGTAGCAGCCGTATATCGGCACGATGAACAAGATGCGCACTATCCAACGCTGCTCCGACGGGTTCGTGTACCAGCGGAGATGCTGGTAAATCTGCAATGAACATTAAAATTTGTTTATTCTTCTTCTCTATCTCTTACGCGGACTCGACGTAACAGACGTGGGATTCAGTTTATTATTTTTCGACCCATGACAGACCTGCCATCACCCAAATTAAATTAGATAACAATCAAAATATACAAGATAAGATGCTTACAACTACAACTGTATCTTATATTATAAGAATCTTAATGGCCAAGAAAATATTGACATGCCACGTCTTGGTAAATTATATCGGAATGTTACTCAACCGTAAACTCTCCAGATAAAAAAGTACCTTGCATGCAATATGCATACATACATGCAATACATATACATTTTTAGACCGAAAACACTCATCGTATCATCATAACGAGCATTAAAAAATAATTTGATCTGTAGATGCCAAGCACATTAGCATTCATATTATGCAAAAGGATCAAACTTATTTCTGTTTCCTTAAAATGATTAGACAAATAATACTCGTATCGTACATAAAGATAACTGATAAAGAAACCAAGTTATATGTCTCATACGATTTGTGTGAAAACCCGGCAGATTACGTCGTGCGTTAACGTCTCGATTTCACTTTTCCGTTATATGTCTATTCACACATTTTACGTATCGGCACACGCTGAGTTATCTTTCTTGTGACGTTTACCACTCCTCCAAGATGACCATATTTCATTCTTGAAGGTTGCCTCGTTTCATCGGTCAAATACGTGCAAGTGGGTTTTCCACAGATATTGTGCTCAAAATAACTACGCTATTTTGACGCCAGGCAGGCAGTCGATAATATCGACAGTAAAATATTTAACAGTTTCCTAGGAGCAGTTAAATAAGATGCCGGGTGTGAAGCGACAGGCTGTTGATTCGACCCTCCAGGAGACAAAGTTTTGGTGAGCCTCAAATATTTGCATTTGGTCCGGGTGAGACCGAAAATTACCTCTTAATTTCTGATATCCATGAAACAAGACTTTATATCCTAACCTTAATATGGAGTCAGAATTACAAGAAAATCATTAATATTAAAATCATGTTTAGCCGAAGGCAAGTAAATGGAAATAAAAGAAAACAATATCTATGTCAACAATATGAATTATAGCAAAATTTTTCCAACCGCCTTTTGACAATAACAACAATAGCATCTGCTCCAGATTCGTGCTCTCCGTGGTTACGTTTCATAATCATTTACCAATATTCACAATTGGCTGAACTTCGCTAAATTGACAGGAATTGATGGTCGTTCGCTATCGGAATGCGAGCAATATCGTATATTTAACACAAATTAAATACAGCTACTATCTAACCTAACCGATGTGTCTTGTTTATTAATAAAGATATTAAAAATTCCCACGTTTTTATTTAAATTTCTTAAAATTACGCATTCTAGTTGGCAACGACACAGTTTAATTACAAAAGGTATGCCAAAAGATTATTCTTGGTGTCAATTTAGGTAATTCGCTTGAACGGTATAATTAACTCGCCTTTATTGCGGAAAGATGAGCTCTTTGAGTTATAAACCAGCTGCAAAGAGAGTTAATAAATAGTAAGCAAGAGAACGGCCGTGACTATGATTCAATAGTAGCGACGTTGCAGACACTCTCCTCATTTGCAACTAAATCAAATGATTAGCTTCGAGAGAAGATACTTAAATTGACCGTGACGCAACGGTGTTTAACAACAACACCAATATTTTTTTGTTATTCTATTTCATCAATAACTAGATCGCATTCAATACATTGCAGACGTGTTAAAATACAATTACTATTTATTGTTTCGCCCGGGCGTTGTGTACACAGTGCGCTACGTCTTCAACAATAAACATTAATGTAATGAACGTGACAATTCAAGTGCGCTTTGATCATGTTGAAAATGCCATTTACCTTGTTTTTCAAACTTTTACAAGCTATTTTTAGTAGGTGCGGTGAGGAAATTTTAATAAAATTTATGCTTAATAGCAGACGTGACCTTAAATTCAAATTTATTCGATCCTATCAAAACCCATTTTGTCTCGATGAAGCTGTTTGATATTTGTACTAGAATTGTTTTAAAACTTGTTTTTAACGTTCGGTGTCCGCTATAAACTCATTTAAGTCTATTGCATCTATTGAATATTTTGCTAATGGGCAAGAAATTCAAGCGGGTCGCGTAGGGTTACGCGTTTCAAATTACACTTATTCAAGCAAAGTCAAGGAACAGTTCCGTTGAGCAAATGCAAAGTAAAAATAAATATTAGGTCAGCGTGAGGCGTGGCGAACACAAAATACAAGTTAACGACAAACTAACCATCGCTGGTGAATTTGTTCCACTGATTTTACGGCAATCTGCAAGACATTTCGTAAAAAAAAACAAAAGTCGAGTGAGTGTGAGATCAGGTTTACCAAAATGTGTTTGTGAACGTTACATTGTTATAATCATACATATTACATTATTCGGCAGCCTGTAGTTAAACACAAACTACACTAAGTTAAAAAAGATTAATAAAGAAAATATATGAAAAAAATATCATTGATTTGTATCATTGTCATTAACACGCTTTAATCATCAACGTGACAAAACGATATATAGTTAACTGTCAGTCGTTAAATTGCGACATTTTCCTCAGAGAAATAAAACTCATTATAGTTTTATACCCAAAAAGATGCTCTATTACATAGGCCATATGACTCAATATAAACTAATGTTTTTTGGATCTAGCCATTTAATAAAATTCAATTGGAAAACTAAAACCCCATTGGGTCATACAACCTTTGAATACATTCGGAAGCCCATGAAAAAACTACCATTGTTACTTGTAAAGCAATAATGCCTTATCAGCGGCTAAACACATAACGGTGTAAAGCCTGCCCGTAAAGGCGGTAATAACTAACTGATAATAGGACAAAAGAATTACTATCGCCCCAGCCCCGCATACACCCACCTCACTAACTTTAACCGACGTAAATACTCCAGATGCATATTTAAAAATAACTTTATGAGCACGTAGAGTAAGATATTCCAGACTAAACACTGTCCGGTAATATTCACTTCGATATAAATTAAGACCAAGATGCGGTTGCTAATACATTTGCTCTTAGTGCTCGAGCACAAAGCCACATACATATATGTATGTATATTTACCGATAGAAATAGTACGTCCACCACTCTACTATTCAATAGCGGTGTAGATTCATAAGCATTAAAATCATTTTAAGAGGAAATAAGGCCTGATTTAACTCAATAAAGTACATCGAAATATAGGTAATGTTCATACGAACATAAACCACAATTTGATACTTATTTTAGTCAGATACGAGTAAATTGAAACATTTATTTGGACGCCATTCGAGAATATACCTATTGTTACAATTTTAAATAGCCAGAAAAGATACGTAAGTAATTGAAAAGTGGTTTTTGTTCAACCACTTTATTCTGGTACAAACGAATAACTATTAGTGCCTTGGCACACATTTTTGATGCACATAATGTTCATAATAAAGAATCATTCCAATTCCAAGAGTTACATGTCATACCTCATGGCATCCAAAACTTATGACGCATAAATGGCATCCAATTCTCTTCTCAACCTCCAAAAAAAAAACTAGGTAAGCGAAAATGTTCAAGGTTGTAATTGCTTTAGAAGCCGATTCAAACTTAGTGAGAGTAATTTTATTGTTCTGTATATTGTGCGATACACTATCATTTTGAACCGAATAATAAAAGAAATTTGCACGTCATTAGAAAGTTTAACTTGCGTACAACATAGCATCAGGTTCGTCACGTTAGAGCCATAACGGATTATGTTGTATTGTAAGTTATCTCTGCGGAGGCCGCTCATGAGCTGCGCAAAGAAATATTTCTAGCTTTTTGTTATTACCAACAACCACATCATATTTTTTCAATGAACATGATCTTTAATCAGCATCGCGCCATACTTGCCCGTAATTATGCTAAAACTGGATAAAAATAGTCCACTTTCTGTAATAGGCTCTAATATCATTGACATAAAACTTGTAGTCTTGGTAGGTATTTTAATCGATACCACATGTTAAAGTCTTTCAATCAAATTACTTAATGGATGTGCTCATTGAGTGATTATATAACGTATCTTTAATAGAACGAAATAGCATAAATTTAGTTTACTGTTTGGGCATAAATCATTAAGAAAATATTCGATATACATTTAGAAAGGTAACTGTGACATCTACATCTGTACTACGGCACCGAAAATTCTAGACGGAATTATTCAAAGTGTGTCCGCTACTTTTATATGAAGAAACAGGTAAAACTACACTAAGTCCGCAAGCGAGCAAGGTCACAAGGAATAAAAAACATTATTATATATAACGTAACACTATTTACGGCTACAAGTGGAGCAATTCGAACGAGACTAGAATGAATACTAAATAATCTTCGATGTGTATTATAGATACCATATTTGCATGATTATAATATTGTTGTAGATCTATAGTAAGTTTATAATTTAAGCCCACCTGATGCAGTTTCTACTATAGTTTGTAAATTGTAGATCTTTGCGTGATTATGTCACGATGATGAAACCCAATATGATAAACCCGTTCCGCAGAAACACCGCGGTTGCCGAAACCACGATTGAAATGTTCGTACAAGTTTACGTATGAAAGGAAAGGGCGTTCGGACCTAATTATTTAAATTATACTTAAAAGAGCTTCGGTTGATAATTATGGCGTTACTCGGTAAATCTTTTAGCGTATAATTTGCGGTTTTTACATTTCCGTAAGCGAATATTGAAATGTAAACCTGATGTGTCTGCGCTGTACGTCTTCCGTCGGTCCGATTGTTCATTCATCCCTTTTCACAGTGCTGTTACATCTAAATTATATGCAATTAACACTTAAAATTCACATATAAAATATGTAAATAATTATCCCACGTACGTTCAAACAGCAAACATAATTAAGTTCTATAGATCTTCATACAATGATTAGCGAATCGACATGACTAAATTAAGATTCAGAAGAAACCAATAGTACTATATTACAAGTATTGTAACTTAATTGGAACTATAACGTAAAATTACATTGACATGGAAATTATCATCAAGATAATTGAAATGTGTCTTTTAGATTCAGCAATGAGTGGGAGTTATGAAACCTTAGTATTAATCAAATTTTCCTATTGAAGAAGTGATGGCATGGAATTAATAATTTTTATAATACCAAACGATAACTTGATAGTTGATACGCATGCGGAAAATGAAGCCGGTCACGCCTCTGCGGCTACGATACTTATAAATAACGTGAAGCAAATAAATAGAATTACTTGAAATCGCTAATAAATGACTGCCCCTAAAAAGAGTAATTGACTGACGTACGTGTGAACGGTCAGATTATCCACTTTGCAACATTGGGACTGCCAACATGGACTGATGTCATCGAAATGACTCACATCGTGCAAACAAACATTAAAACACCTTTTCAAATTGAATTGTTCTGCAGAACATTGCTCTAAAAATACTACTTTATCCAATGAAAAGGTCAGATGAAAGTTGCCGAGACAAAGGGGATCTCAGGGCGTTTTAGCTTTTTCAAACCCACGTCGATATTAATAAAAGAGGTAATTAATACGTCATCCTCAAGGGAAAACCGGTGGTATATTTCCATGAATCGTGGTTCAGGAACAACTAAGATAGCGACTAATGAAGTGTTACGTCATGGCCATTTTGGTTTGTAGTTTGTACTATACTTTGCTAATTGGTCTCCATATTGTTCTGGTGTGTATGAGCGTTAATGATCTGTAAACCGCTAGGTCTTGGGTTCGATTCCACTTGGTTAATGAAGTCGAGCACTCTATTTAAGTTTTTTCGGTTTAAGTATTCTAATATGAGGTACCGGCTCCAATTTATGACCGGTATGTTGAAAGGCTCATCCTCTATCATATCTTCAGTCACATGAGCCACCTCCCAACCCCCACGGAAATACAGTCGTGAACGTTTATATTTCTATAAGGATTTGTCGTGCAGGGTTTACAACTTTCAATAGTATAACTACTTTAATAGTTTCGAGAGAAATAATCGGAACTCACCACTTGTTTATTATACGTATTCCGATTTCGCTAAAGCAAACAAAAAAATATTTATGAAAAGCGTTTTGTAATATAGAATAGACAATACACTAATGTTTAATTCGTTCTATCACGTAGTATAACACCTTTTAATAATTATACACGTAACTTCCCCATTCATCGCCCTTGAAAAAGAAATGTACGGGATGGATCGATTTTTTTGCACGTATGTGTAGATTTGTGATTTTTTACATTTCGTTTATTCTTGAATGGGAGTTGTGTTTCATTTGTTTCGCTGAATGAGAATTGGGTATTCTACCCATTTTCAAAAAGTCTTTTAAGTTGTTCCTAAGATTAAGACAAACTATTTAAAAAAATATCAAATTTTTATTAGCTCGGCAAGTCCAATAAAAAACCATTTAAAATTTAAATTTTAAATTTATGCGCGCAAATATGTGAAAACGCTAGGCGCCATGTTCCTTTAAAATGATACGTCACTCAACCAGTAAACAACCTGTGTTTGTATGAGCTCTTGGACACCGGAGGGGGTATTCTACTTACGGAATGACGTTGAATCGTTATCCATCATGGCGGCAGCCGTTTCACATATTTTTAGGACAGATAAAAAAATTGAAATTTTCAAAACGAATTATAAAATTTATTCCTTGGAAATAAAAACTGAAATTAACATATACTTATTGCTTAATGCTCTACTATATACATTTATAGTTTTTAGATTTTTTTCTTTCTTATAGTAAAATACCCAATTAGAAACGAAGCAATCACGCTTGAAATACATTTTACATTTATTGCAGAGTGAAATTGAATACCGCAGGGAAATTAAGGAATTTATTTATTTGCTCTTGAAACTGGTAACATTTTCGTTATATCGAAACAAAGAATCATATCGTATGAATATGAGATCGCAGTATATCTAAAATAGGTAATTTTAAGAAAATTATGATAGTCTCGATATAGTAATGAAAACGACAGTAATACTATAATAAAATCATAAAGAAATTAAAATGTGTAGAAAATAGCAATGTAATTAAAGTATTTCTTTAAGTTGTATTGTTTAAATTACAAGTCAAGTTCAAAGCTCGATCCATTGAACCATGGATTAGGAAATTAAGTCATAAAGTGCTCGTAAAACAAGCCACTTATTTGACGTATCGATCGTGTACCGATGATACCGTATAGTATGTTTGATATGCACTACATATAGACAAAATAGCTTTCTTATACGAGTGTGTAGACTTTTTAATGATCTCTCGCGTGAATTTGACTTGGACATATTCAATACTAGTGTTTCTCAGCTTAAAAATTACTGCAAAATATTTTTTTTTTTTGTAAAGAGAGAGATTTATAATTAATTATCAGTTATTGATATAGACCAACTAAATATCCCTTTTTTTGTTTTTCATGAATTGAATTATTATTGCACTCAAATTTCTGCATTAATATTATGTAAGCAATGACTGATCATTAGCAAATCGGCCCTAATTTAATCTGATCAACGATAATGACGATTACTTTATATAATTTCCTACTGACCCCCTTAATTTTGTACTGTTTTCTATTTGCGAAAACTTTTAAATGGCCTTTTCGTATTGTCGTTCCCCTATTAATATGTAAACTAGCTGTAAGTTTTCCGTAAATGATAAAATAAAATAAAATATTACGTTTGTATTCTGTTGAGCTTATTATATTGCTTTTTGGGTAAACTTCAAAGAAGATTATATAAAACTCTGTAACTAGCTGGTATTATCAACTCTAATTTATTTTGTTAACGTGAACAAGGTGGTTTTAATATATTATTCAAATTGTTGCGGATTGTGATTGATATCTTTTCCCTTACTACAAACCACTTAGGGTATATACAATTATAAAAGTATTGCTGCTTTAAACTGGGTAATAAACGTTTAATATATTGGCAAAAGTTTTCAACTATAATGGTAGTAGCCATGCAAAAATATTCTAGTTTTACTAATTAAAGCAACAAAAAATTGAGGCAGCATTACTCAACGTTTTTAATATGATACAATAAAAGTATTCACCGATACGCTCACATCTGTAGCGTAGAAAGTGTAGGAAGTGGCCTAGAGGTGTAGTTACACCTTGATGGCACTAGTTAGTGCCATCAACAATTCGCCAAGCTTATTCTTACCCGAAAAGAAATTAATAAAGGACGATCCTAATGCAATGCCGTACAAAATCCGCTCCCAGGTAACTCACATATTATGTTATAAAGCGGAAAACCATGACAATATGAATAACTAAATCTAGCGACCGAAATGACTTCATCATTCACAATGTGTAAAAAAGTAGCATTCACAATAAATTACCTGTTGGCAAGTGATAAACAAAGCGGCCCACACGAATATCCCGGCTATGACTTGAGCTGTGCGCGTCTGCAGGAACATAGGCTCTTGCAGCGGCTTCAGAATGTTGTGGACTATTTCCGACATCGGCTGGGCCGTCACGTTGATCGTCTCCGTAGAACTCATCCTGCAACAAAACATTCCGTATAGATATCGGTCTCATTTCCGCATAAGGATCTCTGCGTTCTCAATCTCTTTCTTCAGCCACAGAAAGTATGCTATGCTCCATTCCAATGGTTGGAGGTACATACTTTTACTATAATAACGGGAACGGGGCCATAATAACGCATGATTGTCATTCATCAGTTTGATAACATAATATGGTAAAAAAATCAATTGAGATTGAATCTTAATCACAAAAAAGTAATATTTAAAAATATAGTATGTACTATAGCTACAGTCACACACACTTTACCATAACAAATTATATAAACTTCTTTAGATAACTTTAATCAATAATATGTTTAATGTATTTGTTATTAAATGAATCTATTGGATTAATTATAAAGTCAACATATTATATTATTTAATGTGGTTTGTCACTTAATCTTGATTACAAGTGACCTCGAGTGTTACTTACGAAATTTTACCCAGATACAATAACAGAAAACTACTGCTCTTATATAAAACAAATTGCTCATCTATGCTTCAGAGAACTTGTTTTTAAAATATTACTGTGGTAATGATGACAATGCGAATGTAAACAGCTGTTTAATATACAGTGTATATTATTGCCACATAAAGAATGATAACAAATAATTTTGTCATTACCTACTTATCATTGGTACATTCATTAGAAATTACATTTAATGATCGTTGATAATGGAAATGCATTAACAATATTTAACTAAGGATAAAGTATTTTAATAACAAAGGAACATTCAACATCCAAATAAAAAATTGAAACAACATCAAGATTGGACAGTGGCATGGGCAGTTCTCCAGGATTATCACTAACTTGTAGCTTGTTGCACTTTTTACCTGACTATGCCTTATTCATAGACAATTTTAAATCATATTTTAGTAATCAAATGTTTTGGTCACAATTATAAAACTGTGATAACCCGACAATTCCTATATTGGGTTTCTGCACATTGTTTTCCCACACGAAAATTACTCATTAATGGAGAAATATACTTCATTCAAATTCTTATTCTCTCTAGGAATGAATACCTTTTATTTGTCACACAAATTAAATATATATAAAGGGAAACATTTTTATAAGATTTATAACCCACAGTTAGCAGATACAGGTCTATTAATAATAACAAGATATTAATTAAATTAAATACTCATTGGTAGTACAATACTCCAAGTGAAAATGTAATTAACAACAAGGCCCTAATGATACTTTCCATTATTATTCTAGCTTGTTGTCTTTGAATTGAGGCCAGTAAACAATAACCTAGATTGTGGCACTATATCTAATACAACATGATATTTTGTTACTAAGTAACTTTCAAGTTTTATCTGCATATTGCAATGTAAAATAACCAAGGGCCTAAAATATATAATTAAAAGTTTACACAAGGGATATATGTAACTTTGGTTAAAGAAAGTATAAATAATGGTAAAAATCTTTTTGCCAACCCACTGAAACATTAAAAGATATTGTCACTTATTAAGACTAATATTATAAATGTGAGTGCCAGTTTGTTTGTTATGCTTCGAAAGCTTAACTACTCAACCAATAATATGTTGCATACATGTTATAAGATTTCTATAATACAGGATAGTATGCCCTTCATTCAAAAGTACAGTTCTTAAAAAAATACCATTTTTATATTAAACTAGCTTCTGCCCGCTAACTTCGTCTGCGTGATTAACTTTGTTTAAAAAAATATACATGTATAGATTATTTGGTATTTCTCATCCCGTCCCGTCCCGTCCCGTTATATCCCGCCCGTCCTATCTCATTCTCACTCAAGGTATGTAATCCACGCCCATCGCATCTCTTTGAGTATAAAAAGTAACAAATATATCGGATTTCCGTCCTCATCCCACGGGAACACTTAATTTATCTGGATAAAATGTAGCCTAAATGTAATCCAGTGTTAATATGGGGAATATTAGTTTTTCTCATTTATCTTCCATAATACAAAGAAACACCCTGTATGTAAATAAGACATTTACCAGTTTTTAAGTTGGACCTGCTCCAATATAACTGAAAACTGCATCTTAATTCGTGCGGTGGTTTTTGAGTAATTTGCAAGCAACCAAAAAGAAACACTCTGTATGTAAATGCAACATATACCAGTTTTCAAGTTGGACCTGCACCAATATAACTGAAAACTGCATCTAAATTCGTGCGGTGGTTTTTGAGTAATGTGCAAGCAACCAAAAAGAAACAGCCTGTATGTAAATGAAATATATACCAGTTTTCAAGTTGAACCTGTAGCAATACAACTGTGAAAACTGCATCTCATTTCGTATGGTAGTTTGTGAGTAATATGCAAGCAAACAAAAAGAAACATCCTGTATGTAAATGAAATATATACCAGTTTTTAAATTGGACCTGCACCAATGTAATTGTGAAAACTGCATGTCATTTGGTGCGGTAGTTTATGAGTAATGTGCAAGGAAACAAAAAGAAACACCCTGTATGTCAATGCAACATATACCAGTTTTTAAGTTGAACCTGCAGCAATATAACTGTGAAAACCGCATCTCATTTGGTGCGGTAGTTTATGAGTAATGTGCAAGCAAACAAAAAGAAACACCCTGTATGCAAATGCAACATATACCAGTTTTTAAGTTGAACCTGCAGCAATACAACTGTGAAAACCGCATCTCATTTGGTGCAGTAGTTTTTGCGTGATGCGCAAGCAAACATACAGACAGACAGACAGACAGACAGACAAAAATTCTAAAAAAAATTGTTTTGGATTCTGTTGCTGTTATAAAGACCCCCCGCGTTGAAATTTCTTAAATATCTTCCATGTACAGACATCGACCATTTACATTTTTATTATATGTATAGAAGATAAATTCCTTTAGTGTTGACTTACAACTGAAATTAAATGACAACTACACCTATGTGTGCATTGCTGCTAGCAAAAACTCATCATTTATATATAACTTAAAGGTAAAAGAAATCACTAAACATTGTTCTGATAAAAGTAATTATGTTTACAAACTATCACATTGTTTATTGACACATACTTGCTATAGGTATATTTAATAGAACCTGCAAAACAATTAATGTATAACAATAACAGGGAGAATGCTGATTTATCCAAACAATTGTATGTATTGATATAGCAGGAATACCTTTTGAAAATTATTAATATAATGAAATATGACATATGTATATGTATATTATGTAAAATGCAGGACGCATTTATTCACAATAATACTATCAAGTGTATAATGTAAAATTTTAATGACTATTATAAATACTCTCAATAGTCGCATACATAGTCCTGATCCCACATTTAGATCAATTAAGTTTAGTGTCATAGGTAGCAGAAACTATGAGAGACTTATCAATCTTACAAACATGCCGACCTGGAGATATAGTAGGCCACAATAACATTCTCCCGGTTCAAGTATTGAAGACTGGCCCCTTCTTTCACAGCCGGCGTCTAACCAACTGCACCACAGACTGTCTTTCTGTCAACTGCACCCTATTTGGTAATCAACTATATCAATTTACCTGGACATAGATAACTATTTTTTTTAAATAAATCCAAAATGTTAGGAATAAATATTAATTTTAATTTTAAAAAAATATTGGCAACCGCTCCAAAATATTGGCATATTTTCTTTAAGGGAAACTCAATTTAACCTTCAAGCGGGCGCGCGTAGTCGAATCGACCGCGCTTAGTACATTTTTGTTTATATTATTGTTACTACCCACCACATTAATTTCTCATTCCTAGTAGCCTGTCGCTATGTCATTGGGAGTAAAATAAACAATAAACCGTCGCTCGAGGCGCTCTTCCCACTCCGCAGATCGCAATTGTTTTAGTCCCGGCGTAGTCGTCGAAAAGATTACACGCGCCTGTCGTCGAAAAGATTACGCGCGACGCTCAACGCGACATACACTCGTTCATGCTTGTAATAGTTCTTCGGACATTATTCAATATTATCTAATTTATTTTGGATTTTTATATAGCAATGAGTCGTAGACAGTTATCACAAAGTGCAATCGAGGATTTACTAAGAGAAGACGAAGAAGAGAGTGAATCAGAGCTCAGCGACCATGGCTCTGAAAATTCCGACCACATCGTGGCAGAGGAACCTCGATCTGCTGAGGAGTCAAACTGCTCAGACGAAGAAGAGGATGATTTGCCACTTTCAGTAATAAATAGCTATTTTACAGGACGCGATAAAGTAACGAAGTGGCAAAAATCTAACAATAACAGAGTGAGACGTCAAGTGCAAAATGTTCTGACGGAAGATGCGGGTATTCGGAGAAATGGTGTGGGAGCAACAACATTTACGCAAGCCTGGAGTTTATTCATTTCAGAGAATATTATTGAAAAAGTTGTTAGATATACCAACGAATTTATTCAAAAAAAGGCGCAATCGTATAACAGAATACGTGACTGCAAACCAACTGATGCGGTAGAAATTCGAGCACTTTTCGGATTGTTGTACATAGCAGGATCCTTGAAGACATCACACGCCAATTTAGAAGATTTATATGCAAGTGATGGAACAGGTATACCTATTTTTCCTACTACTATGTCAGTGAAAAGAGTAAAATTTCTACTGAATTCATTGCGGTTTGATGATGCTACTACGCGACAAGCTCGTCGAACTTTAGACAAAGCTGCACCAATAAGAGAAGTTTTAGATATGTTTACACAAAACTGTCTTTTGCCATATTCAGTGGGAGAGAATGTTGTAATCGACGAGATGATGATTGGCTTTCGAGGAAAATGTCCTTTCCGACAGTACATGAAATCAAAGCCCGACAAATACGGAATCAAACTGTATCCACTAGTAGATGCTGCTACGTTTTACGTTCTAAATATTGAACTTTATGCTGGCAGGCAGCCTGAAGGCCCATATCAATTGAGTAATGCTGCGGCAGACGTCGTAAAGAGGCTAATTACACCGATTTCTGGCACTGGAAGAAACCTTACCATCGACAATTGGTATACGAGTGTGCCGTTGATAAACGATTTGGCCAAGGATTATAAAATTTCTGTTGTGGGTACCATGCGTAAGAACAAGAGAGAAATACCTCCTTGCTTTATAGATAAAAACCAACCTGAATATTCAAGTCAATTTGGATTTTCAGATACATCTACACTCGTGTCTTACGTACCTAAAAAGAAAAGATCAGTAGTTCTTATATCATCACTTCACTGTGCTGCAGAAATAGATGAAAGTACAAATGAAAAGCGCAAACCTAGCATCATTACTTTTTACAATAAAACAAAGGGGGGTGTTGATGAAGTCGATAAAAAAGCAAAAATGTATTCGGTTTCAAGGAAGAATAATAGATGGCCATTGACACTCTTCTTTCGTCTCCTGGATATTGCAGGAATAAATAGTATGGTGATATTGAGGGCAAATAATGTCATTCTAAGGAAAAGGCGAATGTATTTACGGGCATTAGGCATTGAATTGATAAAAGAGTATGTCCAAAGAAGATCAACGATGTCAGGCCTTCCAAGAAAACTAAAAAGAAACATAAGGGAGCATTTGAATATGGAGGATAGTGCTGCTGATGCAGAAGCAGGTAGTTCTGGCACATGCAGAGGAACCTGTAAAATATGTCCAGCCAAAAAAAGGAGGCAATCAAAAACGCAATGTAACTTATGTATGAAAAATATTTGCAGAAGTCATACAACATTTATTTGCAATCAATGTTATATGAACGAAGAAACTGATTCCAATGAAAACTAAACCAAAGTTAATTATTATTATTCTTATTTTGAATTTTTATTATTAGACTAGGTATATATACTAGTCTTAGATATAAAAAAGGGTTTTGTGTTCCTAATTTTTGTTTTGATTTATAGAATGTTTGAGTTATGTTTATTAATGTAAAAATTGTTTCTTTTTCATAATTTTAATTACTTTTTTTGACAAATTACACTTTAAACACAATCATAATGTATCTGAGTACAAATAAATAAGAGAATATCGAATAATTAGTGCTTTATTTGTCTTATTCATCCCATAGGTCTTTTCGGTTACGCGCGCCCGCTCCCGTTACAAATGACCGCGCGCCCGCTTGAAGGTTAACAATGATAACAAACCAATTATCTTATTTAATGCCCTTGAATCTGCAACCATTAAACTATACATTTCTATGTTAGCTCCTCTTAAAATACACCCAACCAATATAGCAAGATTTTTTGAATTCCTTTACTTTTTTTTCCTTAAGACCACATAGTAATTAAAACATGTATACTTTCTTATTAATCTCTGCAATGCAATATTGCAACAATTAATAATAAAAATATTTCATTTTAATATTGTATTTGCAAAAGCACACGCCTTATCTAAATACATGAGTAGTTATTTCAAATGGAGTGATAAGATTATTTGATGACTAATCGGATATGATGGTATTTTAAGCAGTCATTAATATATTACAATCTATCATCAAAATAACAAATACAATATATAAATATCAAATAACTTTCCCATAAAATATCTACAAGTATAGTAATGTTGGTTTACCCAATGAATGACCTATTTTCAAAACTAGTCTGGTTTTGTACTTTTAATAAGATGTTAAAATATGTGGAGATAATCCCTGTACTATAGTAACAATTACAATAAGATAGGCAATTTTTTGAAAATTGTGGAATTTTACAATTTTCAATACTGTTATTGTTTTTGCTGCTTTACTAAAGGCAAATGTATATGTTGTAACAAGATGTGTAACATAGCAACCCAAGTTCACCAGCTAACTTGTTTTGACCTTACACAATTTCAAAACAATAGATCATAATATGGTAATGAGGAAAAAACAATAGTACACTGTTGTCTTTTTACAAGCAGATCAACAGTTATAATGGACAGTGCAAATAAAAGTAGGTTAGAAAACCAGACTAAGGAGGCTTCTGAAGATTTTTCGATGCCTTCAATTTAAATGGGAATAAAACTTTTTTCTTATATTAAAGCCCTTTTTAAAAAATCTCTTAAAATGATATGACATACTGCCTAATGCAAACAATTATTGTCAAATATTTATATTCAATGAGACCACCTTTTTTTACTAACATAAATAATAAAAAAATGGAAAATATAATTAAAAATAGAATGTAGAATTATATAGCTTACATTGAAAACTCACATAATATAAGCATTTCTAAGAATTCAGATATAAAACCATTCATGCAAACTTTACAATAAAAAGCTTCATGAGGCCACAATATAACACTTCAGCTTAATACATTTGATTTAAACTGTGTACATGAATGTGTATGAATCTTTTTGGCTACAATCATGATTAAAATATAAGGACAAAAAGCACATGTTTTGAATGATTAATATCATAATATCTTTCCCTGTAACTGGTGGTCATGTTGTTCAATCACCATATCGTCTTGCCTACATGCCAAATGGGACGCAAACAACGCCAGAGAATGTAAAACGCACCCAATTAGTGGAAACGCATATGTGTGTCGACGGACTGATATAAAAATGAGAAATAGGATCTGGTAAATAAATTGGAGGTCATGTCTTGACATTTTCTTGTTTCATGTTTGGTTTACATCAATAGTGAAGGGCGATACGATTTTGTGACGCATGAAACTTACTTCCATTACAAAGTAACAATATTTATTGATGCAAAAGCTCCGTGAAAATACGTATTAAGTGTAATTACCTGATATCTTAAAGTGAATATCTTCTATGTCACTGTTTTCCTTTTGTTAACAGATGTCATTCGTAATCAACACTCTGCGCATATTGTACACAATCACGTAGTTTTCTTTACATCAATGTTCGTTCAATCGTTTCTCACTACGCAATGAAAACAAACGCACTGTAACAAACACAATAAAAACTATAGTCGCAAACAACAGTTTCACTCTAAATGCTTTCCCATCGTAATTACAAACCTACTGTTCGCAAATTCGTATGTTTCGTGTGGATAACTTTCGTAGCTATTATCTACTTTAGTTCCTGAAGAAAATTGACGTCTCTACAAATTACGTATTATTGTCTATGGTTTTTGGTTTTTATGATTTACCACCCCAGACACCAAGGTACTAATCTAAAAAAGAATTTGCAGGTATAATAACAAAAATAAATATTTACCAAAATAAAATTTTACCACCAATTATACAGCGTTTATCACAGGCGTTAACCATTACATTATATTATACGCCATACATTATTCTTGCGATTATTCTGCTCGTGAGATTCAATAGGGTTGTCACATTTTTAACCCACTTTGAAAATGTAAGTTATGCTTCCGAGGGTCAGGTCTAGAATAGTTTGGCAGGAGTGGGTGTTTGGAAGGGGGGGGGGGCGGGTGTCCCCTCTCCCCTGGTATCACTCCCATGAAAAGGTAATGCACCATTCCAGAGCAACCCTAATTAAAGTAACCTAACCTCAAAATACTTATTGTCAAAACAAAAGTTGCTTCTGCAACGTCTCTGGCGCTGCGGGAAGTGCAGCGCCCACGCTCGCCCAGTTGCCTATCCTTTGTTACAGTGGGCGGGAACTGCTCTCCCTCCACGCCTCCGGCGTTTTTATAAACACTCTAGGGTTGGTACCCAAAAACTACGGGAAGTCGGGGTGCCCTTAGTCGGTTTTGGGACAAAGTCGACCTATGTTACCCACAAAGTACCAACTTAGTGGGTAAAATAGGTCGACTTTGTCATTTGTTCTGGTACATTCCGTTTCTCCCCAAGTTGCGTGATAATGTTCCGATGGTAGTTAGTAACAACACTAACTACCATTGCAACTCGGGGAGAAAGGGAATGAACCAAAACAAATGACACTGACAGTTATCGCAACTCGTAAAATATATATTTTTTTAAGTTCCGTTTCACCATTTTTTCAAACCGCACACTATATATTTGACATAGTATTATCGATTTTTTTGTCAGTCGCCCATAATGACGATCCGTTTTACCTTATATGTGATTTAATGTTAATAACTATTTTAATTAATTTCTCGAAAACTATGCATTATCTTGTATTCCGAGTGAAAACATATAATCTAGGACCCAATCTCTACCACCTCTAATAATTTTACCCCTCAAATCGTGCCAACCGATTCTAGGCCATGACTCGAGGTCGGCTATATGGCCTAACCCCTCTTAATCGAACCCCCGATTGTAGAGGAAGCTCGTACCCTGCAATGGGACGTATAGGGGCTGATATAGTACAGTACACATAGGTCATTGTAAAAAAAACCTAATATAAGTAACTTTTATATTAAGAAATAAACATTTTTACGTGGTAAGTACAAACACACACTTTTTATTTATATTATTTTATATTTATTGCTTATAAATAATTTATTTACAATGCTCTCATTGTAAATTAATTATTTCAAGGTATCATAGTATAGTGACAGCCCTAAGTAACTTTAAGAATTGAAGTGAATTTGACGAGGTTGCCAGGTCATTTTTATGGTATATTCCAGATAAAATATAACTTGTTGTTTTTACTTATTTAAACAACGCTACTGGTAAGGTATAATATTAGGTTTTGTAAAACTGAGAATATATTTTTTAAAGCAGAATATTACAAATTCTTTTTGCTTTTTACGAAGGTTTCATTTCTTGTTATGGATTAATTAAGGCAGACAAGTCCTTAATTTTGGACACTGTACCTGCTAATAATGTTGACCCTGTCAGTATTTTTTCAATTGTACTACAATGAACGAACCCCTTTCATCAATACAGTCTCGGCACAATGGTAAAGTTGCCACAATTGGGTATTTTACTATAAGAAAGAAAAAATCTTAAAACTATAAATGTATATAGTAGAGCATTAAGCAATAAGTATATGTTAATTTCAGTTTTTATTTCCAAGGAATAAATTTTATAATTCGTTTTGAAAATTTCAATTTTTTTATCTGTCCTAAAAATATGTGAAACGGCTGCCGCCATGATGGATAACGATTCTACGTCATTCCGTAAGTAGAATACCCCCTCCGGTGTCCAAGAGCTCATACAAACACAGGTTGTTTACTGGTTGAGTGACGTATCATTTTAAGGGAACATGGCGCCTAGCGTTTTCACATATTTGCGCGCATAAATTTAAAATTTAAATTTTAAATGGTTTTTTATTGGACTTGCCGAGCGAATAAAAATTTGATATTTTTTTAAATAGTTTGTCTTAATCTTAGGAACAACTTAAAAAACTTTTTGAAAATGGGTAGAATACCCAATTGACTATAATTTATTATAACTAATTCACTCCTAGATTTTTTTTGCATGGCAACCTATTGGTAAAAATATCATAGACAATCAACAAACTAAAAATGTCCGTCGTAAGAGATACGTTCTAATTTATTTTGTGACTGTGTAATTTATAGTTGGCGATGTGGATTACTTCATAATATTTATTACATTGGAATAACATATTAGCTACAATAAAATGATTGTCCAAGAGCCTATACAGGTAAAGTACAAAATAATTTTCAATGAACTGTCAAACGCAGCTTAAGGGACGTTATTAATTTTTTATTTAATTTGTCCACAGGTTATTGTTTGGGATTGCCTCAATAATTACGAGTTTGATAATGCTATATTCTTGGCAGAAAGATTGCATGCTGAAGGTAAATTTGGGCAAAAAATATCATCAATGTTTACAGAATAATATTTTAACAACCTCATTTTGTTAATTATCGATTTTTACGAAACATTTTTGAACAATGTTTATTATGATGTATTAAATAGCTTTATGATGGGCGATTATATTTATTGACTTATTTCAGTGACGTCAGAAGAGACGGCTTTTTTGTTGGGAACATGTTACTATAGAGCTGGAAGAGTAAATGAAGCACACCATTTGCTAAAACAGATGCCCCTAAGCCTGCCACAGGCTAGATTCCTTCTAGCGAAATGTTCGATCGACTTGAAGCTGTAAGTAATAAACTGATTCTAATTGTAAACATGGTTAGTCTCTTCATTATTGGCTAGTCAGCAGCCAAGCCCAGCTTTGCTAGGATGCAGTACACTTACTACTTGCATATACTGATCTTGAAACCGCATCATTAGAAATGGTTGCCTCTTACTTTTATATTATCATGCATTCAAATTGAAATTGAGTTTTTAAGATTTTCACTAAATTGTTTAAATGGGAAACTTAGAACTTAAAATATTGGTCAAAATGACTTTTTTTAGAAATATATCAATGTTTGTTTTGTTGGTTAAGTGATTTCAACTACAACTACAACCAATATCTTATGTGGAACAGCAAAGGCCAGGTGAAATTTGCATCGTTAAGTAATTAGCATAAAAAATATAAAAGTAAATAAATACACCCAACATTCACATACATAGTCCTGACCCCACACTAAGATCGAGTCTTGTGTCGTGTTTGTATTGTTCACACAAACATTTGTCTCGGTTTGGGTATTGAACCCACAGCCTCTTGTTTCACAGTAGGTGTCTAACCAACTGCACTATGGAGGCTGTTAATTACTTATCATATTGTAGATTTACACTATTTATCAGAACCCCCACCATGGTGTCATAAGTATCTTATGTTCTGATATTGGTCTGTGTGTGTTGTAATCTGTGGTTTGGTAGTGGTAGATGTAAGTAGGCTTTTATGACTTTTTCTAGGCTTGACCAGCAAGATAAGTTTATCTATTGCTATTTATCCTCTGCCTGAGTACCCTGTACCTACCTGTTAGTAGGTGTATGGTAGACAGCATATTGATATATACTGACTGTGTGTACCATACTTGTGGTGTGTTTGTTGTTACAAGGTGGAGCCGCAGTCAAGCTTTTAAGTACATTGTAGTCACTGCTTTGCCATTAACAAAATTCATCATTACATCAGTCTCATTTGAATTGTTTTTATCACTATTCTATTGGCACACTTCTTATTAATATGTGTTATGTCAATGCTTTACAGATATTAAGTATCTTTCTTGTGCCAGATAGTGGAGAAAAAATAGGTATTATATCTTAATTTTCCATTTATGTTCAATGCCACCTTTTTGTATAATATTTTTTTTTTATTTTTTTTTTATTTATTGTTTATTTATTAGTACGGTTATACCAATTACACTGGAACCAGGATAAAGCTGCTGATTCTTTTTCACCAAAAGACACTAAAATAATAGTGTCTGAGTATATGGGTGTACACACCCATGTATGTACTAAATTAACCACTCACTCAAAACTTAATTGACTTTGAATGTATTGTAAGTGAAAATGGATTACCCAGGAACTTCCTTTTCAAGCTCAGGATTTCTGGTGGTAATCCTTTTTTTTTATTACATCTATGCTTAACAACTATTTGTCGCAATCTCATAGCTTGTTGTACAGTGAACTCACTGGACTTTTAAACAGCTTTGTTAACTGGGTATTGTTGGTACTAAAACATATCTCGTAGACAGCCTCAGCCAGTTGGTTAGATGCCAGCTGTAAAACAAGACGCCGCGGGTCCGATCCCCCCACCAAAACAAATATTTGTGTGATCCACAGGTATTTGTTTCGTATCTGGGTATTTATGAGACCGAAGAGTTTCTCGTAGTTTCTGATACCCAAGACTCGATCTTAGTGTAGGGTCAGGACTATGTATGTGACTGTTGGGTGCATTTATTTATAGATTCTCATACCCACAACATATGAACTTTATCTAAGTGTGAGTTTAGAACTATTTTAATGACTGTTGAGTTTATTTATTTATAAAAGTCTTAATCAAAACTAGATGTGATGTAATTTCAAGTGATAATTTAACATATTTGTATTAAAATAATGTGTGTAGTTTTAAATTTTAAATAGGCATTATTTTCCATAAGTACTCCCTATGATCAGTTTTTTATTTTCAGATACAAAGAAGCCGAAAATGCACTTGGAGGTACAAATCTCGACATTATTGCTTCAGAATTTGGTGAACAAGCTCCGTATGCTTTACAGCTTCTTGCTAAAATATATACAACTACAGACAGAAGAAATAAAGCAGGTGATGCTCACAAAAAGGCACTTTCGCTCAATCCATTCATGTGGAAATCTTACGCGCAACTTTGTAATATGGGGGATAAAGTGGATCCACACCAAGTGTTTCATATAAACAACAGTGACTTTACATTTGGTGTAACTACATTAGTGAATCTAGTCAGCAACTCAGAGAATATTTCATTTGTTAATAGTAACATTCCTAATAATACTGGTATCAATACTAATGTCACACCAAATAATGTTGCAACTAAAACCCCTATGACTATGTCCTCAAGCATTACGCCAGAAACTCAAGCGCCCATAAAACGTATGCACAGCGTGTTTAGTGGCATAGCACCAATCCCATTCTCACCGTCTTTTGGTATGTTACCTATGGAAGAATCTCCTGTATTATATACGCCGATGTTGACAGATTCCAATGAACAAAAAACTATACCAAAATTAGTAAATTCATTTCGTGCAGTATTTAGTCCCGCTCCAAGATGTACAGGCCCTGCGCCCAGGCGGTCTTCTAGATTATTCAGTAATAATAATAGCAGTTACTCAGTTAAAGAAAATAACAAGTCTCCAAGTAGGAAAATTGTAGCCCCTAAGAGCCCATCTAGAAAAAACAAACAACGCACTGCTAAAAACATAAAATCTAATTTAGTAGAAACCAATGAAAGGACTAAAAGTATAGAAACTGTAACACCCAATATCGCACCAAAGAATTCCAATGGCATAGCATTATTAAATTTGATGCGTGAGATAGGTGAAGCATATAAAGCACTTGCATTCTTAGACTGTAAAAACGCGATAAAATTGTTTCAAGAATTACCACCAAAACAATTAGCTTCACCTTGGGTGCAAACGATGATTGCGCGAGGTCACTACGAATTGGCGCAATATGAAGCCGCCGCCAAAATATTTGCGGAAATTAGGAAACAGTATAGAAATCGTACTGAAGGAATGGATATTTATAGTACCTGCTTATGGCATCTACAGCGTGAAGCACAATTATCAGCGTTAGCTCAAGACTTAGTGGAATTAAATCGTACAAATCCCATAGCTTGGCTAGCTGCTGGAAACTGCTTTTCCTTGCACAAGGAGCGTGAGACTGCATTAAAGTTTTTCAAACGAGCTGTACAGTTGGATCCAAGTGCCGCTTATGCCCACGCATTATTAGGCCACGAGTATGCTGTTGCCGAAGAGACAGATAAAGCACTTTCTAGCTTTAGGACTGCTGTAAGCATCGACCCTCGTAACTACGTTGCGTGGTTTGGTATTGCCACTGTATACGCGCGACAAGAGCGTTGGAAAGCGTCAGAAGTGCACATACGTCGGGCTCTTACTATACACCCCAATTCTGGAGTGTTGAAGTGCCAGCTGGGATTAGCACAAGCTGCCCTTGGTAAAATGGATCGAGCTCTTGCCACATTAGAAAAAGCTGTCGCTTTAGACACTGAAAATCCACTGTGCAGGTTCCACAGAGCATCAGTATTATTACGCGCGGGAAGGCCACAAGACGCTCTGACTGATCTTCAACACTTGAAAGACATAGCACCGAGAGAGTCACTAGTATATTACCTGCTTGGAAAAGTTCACAATAAATTAGGCAATTCCCATTTAGCCCTTATGCACTTCAGTTGGGCCACTGATTTGGACCCCAAAGGTACCGGAGGACACATAAAAGAAGGTTTTGACCCCTCCAAACAAGAAGATCCCCCAGAGAGGGCAACCTAACTTGTGTGACGAATTTTAAAGGATTAAAGGACAGACTCGCCTGCACGTTGTCGGCAGAGCTTAAAATATTTGACTGATCATTTGTAAATATCGCTCTCACCTGTCGAGCTCTCGATTGACACCAAATTCTTCCAAATGATAGCTTTATCGAGTTCGATAGGTGTCTGGTGGCATTTAGTTGCTGTAATAGTAAGGGCGTATGTGGATATGTTTATATAGAATAAGATGTGGATATTCCTAATATACTAGTTTATTATATATCTTGTATAGCTCGTAACTTCTATAGAAATTAAAAAGAATTAAATTTTTAAAGAGATAACACTTTAATAAGTTTTAAGAGGTATAAATAAAGCCTTGATCTCAATGAAAAGATTTAATCAATGATAACTATTAAAATATTGACTTTATCTTGACTTTGCAAATCCAATGCCATATTAAGTAAATCTTCACATAAATGAAGTTCCATGGTAATAATATTGCTAGTTCGAAAGATATTGAGACATGCATTCTCTTTTTGCGTCAAAAATATACCAATTATATCAGAGTTGGAATTTGGATCACAATAAGATAGTAATGTTCTCAGATGCCGCTGGCGGTGTATATATTATAGTAATCAGGTCATAACTTATAGGTATTATATTTGTTGTAATACAAAATTATGATGCTACAGCAAAATCGTGAAATCCTTGCATGTTTTTTTTTATTTCAAGACATTTTTGAGAATTGTTTCTCAGCTTTGAATGTTAGTTATAGCTGAATGTAATAATTGGATATATAAACCACGGCAAACAAAAAGATTTTATTATTTCGCTACTTAGGTCAGAGTATTAGTTCTTAGCTGATGTAAAAACGTTTTTGTGTGTATGTAAATATGTAACAAATTAACTATAGCACTGTTTGTCATTTCAAATCACCAATGAACTGCTAGCTCTGTGGACATAACTGTTTGAACCACCTATAATATGTACGAACTTATAAATAAAACAGATATGATGTAATAATGAGTTTTTTTAACATCTTATAAATTGTTTTTATTTTGACACATTATTATTAATTACAGTATGAGGGGTCACGCAAACTTCTGCAGTATAGTGTCCAATGCTTTTCTGACAGTGGGATCATTGAGCAGTTTGTTCTGTTGGGGCTGCGGTGGCGGCGTGGGCGCACGTGGGGTCTCCGCCGGGAGCGCCACTTTCTTGTCATTCAATATATTCAAAATGCGTTGCTGAAGATCAACCTGGGTTTTACTCGCGGGTGCTGGATTTAGGGGTTGACCGACCTCTATCTTAACTTGTTGTTCCCGGCGTTCCTAAAATTAATATACATAACATTTAAAAATGATTGATCGTCTATAACAACTTTAAAGTATAAAAATTCTATGGACGCTTTTATATAAAAAACGACTCGATACCCCAAATGATCAATTACCAGATAATTTTTAAAACCTTCATAACATTAACTTTAAATTTAATGTTATGAAGGTTTTAAAACAACTTTCAGAATACATACAAAATGGGGAATATAAACGTGAAGTGAATATACCTGTAAATACTCCATAACTTTATCATATTGTAGTACGGTGAGTGTCCGTCCGTCCGCCAGTTGCCCCAACAGAGCGTATACAGCTTCCCTTCCTGAGGGACCGCCGCGTTTCACCTCTTGGAAATTTCTCGATAGCAGTTGCAATGCATCGTCTAGCGGCATATTACGGTGCTCTGCAATACATAAACACATTTTATTACACTCTCAGTAATCTTTGAAACCAAATAGTAATGTTAGCAGTACCAAAAATGCATTGTAAGTCATATTCAATCAATTGTTAATGGGGAGTTTAAAAAATCGCGAAGTATCATCACGAGAATAATTGGAATGGTTTTTTTGTATCCAACTGACCTTGTGGTAATCCATGCAGAATGGTCAAAGTCAAAGATCTGTTTTCCTGATTCTGTGGCATAACTAATATAGCGTAAAGGCACCCGCGCGATGCTATGTTGCCCAGCACTTTGCCGATGGGGACATCTTCCATAGGGAACAACAAATCCACAACTATGCCCAGCCGTTTTAGTCGACCTTCAATGTATTCTGCATATTCCCTGAAAAAATATCGATTTCTATAGTTAATACAATCATAAAGCATTTTATTATAGTAGGCAATGGTCTGGCTTGTACCCCAGTGGTTCATTATCCTTGAAGGTACTTAATATTATGCCTGCAATATTGCCTGCCTATATTTATTTTGGACAAGAGTGGTCCTGATGTAATGCAGAAGCATTTTAGGGTTGATAGCGACTCGCATTGTAGTTAGGTGGCATAACAATTCCATCATGTTCCTTGCTCGTTATAAGAGATGATCTGAAGGGTCACGGGGGTTGCTGGGTACATTGATGATCAGAGACAGGAGGTAGAACGCGTGGCGTACATATTTACGTGAGAGTCCATAGCACAACAACATTCAATTCAACCAAATTGCAAGTGGGGGGACATCTGTTTAAACCAGGGGTCATAACAGTAGTACATCGGACGGTCACATCGAAGATAACTTAGAGGGCCTCATGCTTTGAGATGTTTTTTAAGTGCCATTGCGTTTCTAACACATTTAGGATGTTTTACAATGATGAAACAAATAACAGAGCGACAAACCACTACCTATGTAGGTAGAGGCATACAATGCAATTATGCTGTAGTCTATGACGTCGTTTGGCATATTACTAAGTAGTAGTACCATGTGATCATGGGATCCTTGTCCAAGCGAGAGTACATGTTACGTCGAAAATATCCCATGTCGAAGAATTGGCACTTGTCCCCACAACTATTGCGACGATATTGTAGTTTCTAATTTGGCATAAAAACTAAACCTAGCCGTCAAGTGCACGCAATTTAATTCAACATCTGAAGACATTAGTGAAAGATATAAATTCGGTACGCTGTTATCAGGTGGGTTACTAAACTAATTTCAGCCACACATTTCATTGTGCCTTTAATGTAGTGGGAATGCAGTTATCGCTGGTTTCTCTAATGATAAATATTAGGCTAAATAATGTCCTTAATGTCTGCTTCAACATAATTATCAATGTAATGTAAATTAGCGGGAATTACTTACGTGAGTGTTTTCGAAACGACGATTATTTCGCAGTCATTTCTTTCCGGGACAGGCAGAGCCCTGGGATATTCGGACATTGGTTGGGCGTACCGATCATAACCTCCGCGTTCCGGCCATTCGCCACTCCCTGACACATAAATAGACGCACTAGATATCACCGTATGTACTAGAAACATACATTCTTTTAATACTAGTCAACAAAACTATAAAAGCATCTAAACATTTTATATGATCATTCCTATTTATGCTATTTTTGCGATGGCTATTTTTAAAAGTAGCGTATGGGATGAAGCTACTTAATGAGGAATATTCATAGTTAAATGTGTATTTTCCACCATAGAGTTAGTTGACCAAACATCTTTTAAGGTTTTGTACATAAAGTGTGATGGAATCTTTGTATACATCTGAACATGGGTTTTAAAATATAGTAAAATTTCTTCGTACCGCCTCATAAGTACCTTACGAAACCTCTGTCCATGTGCAGAAGAGCATATCATAAAAAAATGCATATGATTTTAAAAATAAGCAGTGTATAAGGTGCTCACCTCTCTTGCCCACTGGTGAGCGATCTCGGAATCCTCCCCTCCCGCGCATGCCTCGACCCCTGCCCCGCGGCATCCCCCTCCCGCGGCCTCTGCCTCGTTCATCGCCACGAACGTTATTCTCTGACCAGTTGCTTTCGCTCATGTCTTCCTGGTAATCTAAGTTCAAAAAGTGTCATTAAATAAATAATTAGTCAGATGCATTGTTTCTTGTTAGGATTAAGATGGTGTGTATATTATTTCTAGGATCTATGATATTTATTTACATAACCTTTTTAAGCAAATACTTAAACTTTACTCCAGTCCCTGCCACACTTGGGAATA
Organism: Deilephila elpenor; assembly: GCA_949752805.1. Classification (NCBI taxonomy): domain Eukaryota; kingdom Metazoa; phylum Arthropoda; class Insecta; order Lepidoptera; family Sphingidae; genus Deilephila; species Deilephila elpenor. Next base: position 5,096,929 of record OX457107.1, on the reverse strand, counting down.
GAAGTCTTCACTGATGCAGTCCCACTGTATCCATGAGACATTCATTACATAATAATTATACCATCACCATTTGACTGATAATTATGATGTTGCACTTAAGGCTTCCAACCAATAAGCACAACAATCTGTCAAAAATGGTTTCAATTCAGCAATTTTCCCCATCCCTTATCAGTGCATCACAAGTCTGTGCATTCACAGAAATTAGCCAACCTGTATATATAAATGCACTGGTAGGTAAAGACCAATTAAAACTCTTCTTAACTTGAAAACTGTTTTGTAAACTATCAGCCAACAAATGTGACATGTTTTAGGATAATGATATAATATTTTTGCTTTATAATTGGAAATATATTATCAAAAAACATGTTGTTAGCAATAACACTAACTAAACTTACATACCTCCACTTGGCTTTTCTCCTGAGTTGACCATCATGGAGATATATATAAACAAATAATAACAGAGTATTTAGGTGATTCAATAAAAAAAAAACAAATTTCTATTTAATTTATGGACTACACACATTGCATTTTTAAATATGAAATATATGTGCAGCTATCAATCTATAGGTCTGTCAAATAATTACAGTGTTGCTTGAGCTACATTAGTAGTTTGTATGTTAATTGATACCCACAAGTGTAAAAAGCTATACCAAGTGTTATTTCATAAAAATATTTAGTCTCTTACTTTGTTCATTACCATAATTTCCATATGCATCATATGAATCATCATATTCTTCGCTGGCTGGTGGGGCAGCTTCATTTGGTGCGGATGCCAGTGGACCCTGTGGGCCTCCTTGTTCTACATGTGCGTTTCCATCATTTCCATCAGTTCTGCTATAAAAAAATTGTTCATAAATAATATATTACAGGCACAGTCACAGAAAATTATATTTAATTATTTTTTGTTCTAGCATAGCAGTTACTATAATGCTGCTAATATAAGTTAATTGGTAAATAAGTATCAACTGTTTATATGACTCTGTATAATTAATCTGGCCTGTTCAGGAGCATCTTCATGACTCACATAAAAAACCCAACATTATACCACTAGATAAGGTACTTTGAGACAGAAAACTGTTCAACTGCTATTAGTTAAACTTTGTTGATTTTATTCATTATTAAATAGAGTTAAAAGTATGTTAACCCATCTAGTAAAAATATATTTGGTATTTGCAATATCATGTTTTGTGAAGCTATCCACTAATAGCATACCAACTTTTTTACGGCATTGAAATAGATGTTGGTATTGTCAACAAATTAATGTTCGTATTTATTCTAGTGTTTCTTTCAATCACCAAAATATTCTCATATTCGTTACTGCAGGGTAAAGCTATGATGTTGTGGTTGTAAATGGTTCTACAATTTCACATTCAAAGTTTGAGAACTTCTATGTTCATTATTGATTAAAGTACACAATAATGTCTAACCTCTTATCAGTTATCTGTGCAGTTTTGACTGTGAGATACTTTCCTTTGAAAGTTCTACCACTCGCCTTAGCAATAGCTTCTTGTGCGCTGGACTCGAGTTCAAATTGTACAAAACCAAAGTTTCTGTTTATAACTATACCATTAATCTGCCCATATTCGCTAAAATGGTCATAAACCTCGTCGACAGTGTCTTTCTCTGTTAGCCAACCGACATACACTCGTAGATGAGCAGTTGCCCTGTCTTTCATTGCATGTCTACCAAGAGGAAAGTATCTTGAACCAGACATGATGGAATTTTAGGTATCTGTCCGTGGTTTATCTTATAAAATCCATAAATTAATATATTTGAAGGAATTCCTCATTAAACAACGCGAAGAACACAATTTCGGTAAAAATGTACTCTGTAGAACACAAACAAAATCACAACACGCATCGGCTTCTGGCACAGAATAGAATGCAGATAATAAAACTTGTAGTGTTGCGCTTTCGGAATATCAGATGATCAGGTCGGAACTGGTCGGAACGGATAAATTCAGAACCAATAAATATTATGTCGTCGATCGGGGAACTTTGGTCCAGTCTGCAATACATTTTTTCAGAGTTTTCTAATGTTTCTATTGTTTGATTATATTAATAAAGTTGTAAAATTAAGTTGAATTTTTCGAATTTTTAGCTATTGTGATTTACACGTTTTTTAGTTTGTTGTTCATCGTAAGTATTAGACCATTAAGAAGAAATCGCAAGCGTTATGAACGCTGTTCATTTCTTCGTTCTTTTCGTAAAATTATAGTTTATACTTTATACATCACTATTTTTTGCGGAAAGTTCAATTTTAAGGTTATAGGTAAACATAAAAACATGTATTTTATTCATGTTATATAATATTTTTGTATTAAAGTACGAAATAAAAACTTGTAGAAGTTTGAATTTTGTACATGTATTTTTTTCACTGCCAGTAATAACCTACTTTTTACTATTACCAAGAAAACAACTTCACGTAAGTAACCTCTTGGAAATTAAGTTTTTCTTTTAGGTCTTTAAACATTAATTGTATATAGTAACCAATTACAATTCACAATATTACCATTGACATAACGTTAATCATATTTGAGCTTTGCCTAATCAGTCACCTATAAGTATGATAGATTTGATTTCTCTGACTGTATTTCTTTTATGATGTAGTTACACAAACTTAATATTAATTTACACGTGTAAATTATTCATACATTATTTTAAATTTGATAATCTAATTGTGTAGTAAGAAACTGTTGGATTCGTTAGTACTGACTGCAAAATGCTGGTGTAAAATAGATACTAACAATCTTCCTTAATTTGTTCTAGGTTAATCATGCTTCTTTTGTAATGGCAATTAGAAGGTTCTTTTCAAAAGCTTATAAAACATACAAACAAGCTAAAGATGATGCCTTTAACCGCAAAAATCTGTTTTACACCAACGTCTTGTTGTCAATCGGCATATCTACTACTGGGGATTTAATAGAACAGACTTATGAAAATTATATAGGAGAGTCAAGCAAATATGATTTTGGTCGCACTAAACAAATGGCCATATCTGGTGCAACAGCTGGTGTTATTTGTCACAACTGGTATAGAATCCTTGACAGAGTAATTATTGGGAGATCTTTTGACATGGTAATCAAAAAGTTGCTGTTGGATCAGTTTATCTGTTCCCCAATTATTATTTTATCTTTTTTTGCCACAGTGGCAATATTCGAAGAAAACCCATGGGAGAATTTCACTGATGAGGTTAAAGATAAATTTTGGACACTGTACAAAGCTGAATGGGTTGTGTGGCCACCAGCACAAATAATAAATTTTTATTTCTTACCTACAAAATACAGAGTTGCATATGACAATACAGTTTCTCTTGGATATGATATATACACTTCTCATGTAAAACATGAAAAAGTTCAAAGAGATGAAAAACATAAGTAAGATGAGACACCAAAAGTCTTATTTGTGCTGTTTGTGTATAGTGTGTGTTATTTAATGTTTTTAGATTTTAATTTTTCATTTTTACGTTGTGACGAATTAAAAAGTCCATAAACCAACTGTCTTTCTTTTTTTTTATAAAGAGACAAAATAAACCATTACTTCTAATTGCTAAAAGTGTTTTCATTCTTTGCAGATATAAAAATGCAGGCCCTTGGGGTGACATGGAGAAAACTAGCTTCAAATGTACGCAATTCATCATCAATGTCACGACTTAGAAATGTTGTGAAGATATCATTTAGTGATAAATATTTATTTTATACAAATATTACCATATCAGTAAGTTTATCATCTCTAGGAGATTTCATAGAACAAAGTTATGAAATATACATAAAGGAACAGGATAAGTTTGATTTTAAACGGACTAGTCACATGGCATTCTCTGGTGCAACTGTGGGTGTCCTTTGTCACCATTGGTATAAAGTGTTAGACAGGTTTATTATTGGCAAAACTCTTGATATGGTTGCAAAGAAACTGCTTCTAGACCAAGTGATATTTTCGCCACTCATGATAATGACATTCTTTGGAAGTGTAGCATTATTTGAAGATAATCCATTGGAGAATTTCAAGGAAGAAGTGAAAGACAAATTTGTGACGTTATACAGAGCTGAGTGGATGGTGTGGCCTCCAGCGCAAGTCATAAATTTCTATTTCCTACCAACTAGATTTAGAGTGTTGTATGACAACACAATATCATTGGGCTATGATATATACACATCTCAAGTTAAACACAACAAAAATTTGAAGAGTACACCTGATGTTAAAGAAAATGGGACCAAAATTGACACAAAATCTTGACGAATGCTGTGCTATCACAGAGTTTCAATTACTTGGATAGTGAATTACAAATGAACTAAGAGATGTCTTTACACATTAAACTATTTAAATATACAATTAGTACAAACATTACAGATATGATCTGTACTACCAGTCAATTTTTACCTTCACAATAAGCTTTCCTGTGATATCTGTATATGTAATGAATATTAATTATAATTTATTTTTATTTTATAAAATATTGAATATTTACAAAGTTCAACATAGAAGTCAATAAAATATTTTACTTGCACAATGTTTTTTTTCTAATTCTAAACGAATGTATAAGTTCCCTAGACGTATGAAACGCATGACGCCTTCGACATGACGCCATGCTAAATATGAGATATTAAATCATATTATGAGGACTAAGATTAAACGAAATCGAGGGCTTCTTAAAACCCAAGCATATTCTCATTCTTAGGTCGGGAATAGACTTTTGCAAAGGTCTCCTCTTTTGATCAGTCCATTGTATAATCTTAAACTTCTACCTATACGAGTATGCGATACTTAAAACTTAATGATATGTCCTGCAAAACTGTATGAACATTTTGATTTCTTTGCAGTTTGTAATTGTAATTAATAATAATCATGACACTGCAGAGAAACGAATCATTCTCCTACACAAAAAACAGGCAGTAATAAAAATTGTAATATATAATTAATAAAACAGATATGTACTATTAAACTTGCAAAATATCACTTTCTAAACTATTGTTTTTCATGTAAACTTTGGTTCCACGTTTTTTAAATGGCGTAATCTCAATTCCTACTCTTGGTACACGTAAGTTATCCTTGCCATCTAATATCAGTTTGGTGTTAAAAATAGGTCTTCTTCACAGGAGTTCCGTTTGTTAGCTTTTAAGCTGGTTATGACGTTGCGTACAACGGAATCTTCAAAAATCCTTTCGGGCCATGATTCTGATCGCCTGTTCCCGAGTTCATTTATCACCGGTAGATTACTCGATCTCGGTGTGCCTCGATGGGATCGGAAAGAACGACGTTTGTCTTTAAGACCTAGTACTGACGTCAGTAGTTTATCCAACGCTGCAATTTCTTCAATATTCGTTCTTGATTGAGCTAATTTGGGAGCACTGGCAAATAATTTGCTGGATCGCCTTGAATCTTGCATGCCAGTTTGTAGTCCAATAGATCTGATAACCTGAGAATCGACAATAATTATTAAACGATTATTCTGGCAAGGCTGCCTTGGTGGCGCAGTTGTTTTGTTGTTGTTGTATGGTTTTTTTTCTATTCATAAGCCCGGAGGCAGCAATGTGTGCCCTTTATGGCAACGGTGTATGGGACACACAAGGCGAAACGTGCTTGTCCTGGTAGTATCTCTGCTTACCCTACATAACATACATAAAATCACGCCTTTATCCCAGAAGGGGTAGGCAGAGGCGCCACTAGGACACTCACATTTCGCCTTGTATGTTCCGTCCCACGATGTGATAGAAGTCGAGCCTATCGCCATATCGGGCACAAATTTCTGACTTCGAGCTGATAACGAATAGAAAAATCCAATATCACTGTCAGACCCGGGATTCGAACCCGAGACCTCAGCTTTGTAACCGTACCGTAGTACAACTACGCCAAAGAAGCAGTCTGCTTGAATGTATTTTAGTTCGATACTAATTCCTTTTGTTGCTCTTTTATAATCTGCATTTTTACATAAAATTTGCGTAACACGATGGAATTTTAGGTGGCAGATAGGGTTAGGAAGATAATTATTATTCGGGTCTAATCAATTGATTGACAGCACAGTTGATAGTCTGATGTCGGCCCTTCTTACGTAGGTACCTAGATATTATCTAAACAACGGCAAATTATACATCCAGACTATTATTTGGGAATGTGGATTGTTTATTTCGGAATGTAACTTGCGTCCTCTCAGTTTGCAATCCAATTTTTTATTATAAATGTTCGTGTCTTGGATATCAATACATATTTCGATTGTGTTTTGAATACACAATCGTAGTTATTTGGCCAGGTATTTTGCATTTAAATAATAGTTAGTAGATATGTGTTGAATTACAAATATGAGTTTTCCGAAGTATAGCAAAACGTGTCATATCAAGATGATCTCAATGGTGACGGACAAGATTTTCTTTGTCATTGTTACCTCGTCAGCATTGTGACTTTGGTAGCTTATTCGTTTAATTTTTCTATATGTGTCGTCGTCTAGTGCTTCTTGTATTGCCGCTTCTAACTTTTCTTTCATTTCTTCATCTCCAGTTTGGTTAAGATCATCGAGCACCAACCTACAATAATTGAAAGATTAATTTTCAGTAGGCTTACTGGAAATCATTATTAAAAGTAGCATATCATTAAGTTTATTTAGAGCCTAAATCACCTACTTAATAGCGGTAGTTCGAACTTCGACGTTATTTTATACGCAATTGTCAAATTGCAAGTACCTATAGCTCTTAAATTATATGAAAGTCTTACTCAGCCCGTTCTTCTTCTTCACCCTGCAGGTAAGCACGATTTGCTTCCCTGGCAACCTTGATGTCTTGTTCCCAAAATCGCCTAACATCCGGACTCGATGTATACGGAGCAGCCACTTCTTTAATTTTGAGAAATATTATGGCTGTTATAAATATGCAGATAACGTTAACTATAGTTAGACAGCAACTTACGATACCTGCAAAATATTAAAAGGTACTTATTCTACTTATAAATATTTATCTGTCTTGTTCTAAAAGTAGTAGAGCCAAGCTGTTGTCGGTGATGGCTCATCATGAATGGGGAGGCTCCTCCGGGACGCTACCACTGTCTCATAGGAGATCGACGTGAATCGACAGCTTGCTGTCGCGTTGCGTTCGGTCCCTTCCGTCTTCCCATCCTTTTCCATCCAGCTCCCCTCCTGATTAGATGGGCCGGCAACTCATCTACGATCTAATGGTTGTTGGTATTCAAGGGCGACTTGTTTTCTCGTTTGCTGGACCTAACGCAACTATAAAAAAATAAATTTCAACAGTGCAATATCTATAGGGTATATCAAGACTGCGACCGAAAGTAGACGGGTAGTAGTAGTGACATCAGACAACTAAAAATTTCGCAAAAATAATCGTCAATCCTTTTTTAATTTTTTACTCATTGTCGTATTTGGATAAAAAAAATACATAGTTCTCCTTAAATAATAATGTATACCTTTTTATTTTTTAAGGACGCAATAGTACGTAAGAGTTTATATTATTTTTTCGCAAAAACTAGGCATTTAGGACCCAAACAGGAAGATTTTTAAAAAAATGCAAAAGAAAACTGGCGCATTTTTTTTTTTCGAAATTTTTATTTGCATTGTGTTCGTAACCACTAAAACTACCACCTGGCTCCGTTTTCAATCGCAGTCTTGATATACCCGGTAGTAAAATAAAAAATGGCTAAAATAATTTTTAGAAATAATTAAGGCGAACATTTGTAAAAACAATGTAGCAATGGGCATCTTATATACTTGCCATTTACAGCAAATTCAATTGGAATATAGTCATGGTACAACGGCTGATATGATGAATTGCCATCAAATGATTCACCCTTTATATGAGGTATCTTTGTCTCCGGATACAGCAGCCAGATGCACGCCAAAGACCAAAATAATCCCTACGCAAAAAATAATAAGTAAAAAACTAAGAAATAAAGTAAAAAAAATTAAAATATAGAAACTTACACAATTGACGACAGGCGGTAATAAAGAAGCTGATATTGCGATACCAATCAATGGACCTGCGCTTCCTTGAAGCAAGGCTAAAGCCACCCCAGTCCCAGAGGTGAGGGCCCATAAAACGCCCATCCAAAGAGATCTGACGTTCCCCCTAAAAACATATAGGTAGCTAGATTTCGACATTCGAAGAGAAATTGTATTAATTACGAGCGCTAAATTAAGTTATCCACCGTGATTTCATCTCTTCAGTTGGCCAGTCTCCAAAGCCCCAGGGCATTTCAGTTGTTCCCAATATAAGGCCGAATATGAAACCAAATATTAAAGAAAATATCATGCCCGCGATTAAACTTTCGAAACCGCTTCTTACTAGACTTCTGTCTGCAATTATTGTGCCAAATGTGATTGACATCACTGGTCCCATTAATGGAGAAACTAACATAGCTGCTACGATGTTGGATGCATTGTTTTCTACAAGCCCAAGAGCAGCAAGAGAACTGAAATCAATTTAATAATTATTTAAATATTACTTAGTACAGAATAAACATAAGAGCAGATTCATAAATCACTTACTCCGCTGTTATAATTAAAGTAAGGTAATCAAAAGATAGTTCTCCTCCGCCTCGAACTCCGTCAACCACCTGTTTTACAGTTAGTTTTGATCTAATAGATTCCACGAAGTTCCGCCAGCGTTTTGTTTCTTCAGTTTTGTGCCTGTATTTATATACTTTGTAATTATCTAGTACCTAACATTTGTTACAAAATAGGACTTTGAATACCTTGAAAACTTTGGGTTATAATTGTAGATAATAAATATACATTAAGTATAATATGCGTAATGCCTAGGTAGGTATTTCATAAATATGATCATTGAATTATGGCTTGGCTGGTAAAACAATAAAAAATATAGTAATTTGAACTTACATTGCTGTTTCTTCATCTCTGTCCTTATTATCGATCGCTGAATGAACCACATTACACTGGACGACGCTGAAATATACAGCTAGTTATAAGGTGCGGTCCTTTTACTGAGATAAATACCTTAGTTGAAATTGTCATCTTACCTAACAATAGATTTCCATTTTACGCCAATGCCAAGCTCCGTGAGACAATGAAGCATCGTCTCGCATAGATCCCCAGTTGCCAACGGGAATATTATCTCTAAGTAATTTCCGACTTTATCACTCATCCACACTGCGTGCTCTACATGTAGCTTCGTTAATAATTCTTGCAAAATCTGCAGTTCGTTTAATTAATTAATTGATATTATTTTTGCCTTTATCTTTATCATTATTATTTTGTCTAATCGGTACCTACTAATCTATGTATTCTTAAATTGTATCTATTAATGGCTTAAACTGTACTGAATGACTTCAAAATAAACATGTTCATTTTGAATACGTATAGGTATCTACCATAATATATTTTTAAACAGACCTTGATAAGTTGCAGTAAAAAAGGCTTCGTAGTTCGTAATCTTACTAATCGTTAAATTTTTTGTTACTTATTTTGATTTATCATTTCCATGGCTTTCTGATGGACTTTTTTTTCAAATAAAATGTTTATCAGATTCTCTATATTACGAACTTATTATTGTAAGCATCACTCAACTTATTATACAGTTACTCAAGATATTGCTGTGGTTGTAGACATCGATAAAATGTATTTGCTGACAAGTTTATCGAAACGTAGTTATTAGAGGCTAGTCATTTAATGTAAATAAATTTGTTTATCGTTTCAATGTTATTATATTATGCTTATTTTGCGTTTCAGGAATATTTTTTCGGTTTCTCTTAATCTTAACTTACTTTCACAGTAAAAATAAAAAAGGAATTTCATAAGATAACTTTATAGCACAGCACTAAATAAAGTACCTACATACGTGAATTACTGCAATATGCATAATGTATGAAATATTTTAGTAACAACTTTATAATATGCCGACGGCGTTACTTACCCCAAGCACCCCAACTCCCACGCCCGGAATATTTTAATTATCTAATTTGTCTTATAAAACTTGCGTACCAGAATTTTCGTGACTTATACATAAAGTTGCCGCGCAATTCAACGTATTTTCATCAAGAAGAATTTTAAGCTGCCATTCTTGTGTCTGGCCTGCATTTGTTGAAAGTACAAAGTCCGCATATAGTGGTTGATCTTTAGTTAAACCAATTTAGATTTTAGAATAGAATATGTTTGGGCTTGCTTGACTAATGTCTAGAATGTTATTAATTTCTCAAATAATGTGTGTGTGACTAGTGTTTGTTGAGTATCTAATATAAAATCAGCATTGCATCGATATTCCCTAAGTGCTATGGGTGTTTAAAGGCGTCTGGATGAGGATCTCTTGCGGTTCTGTTGTTTATTACTAACTTTTGACAGCCAGTAATTTCCTTTTGTCTTTCGGTAATATTATGTTTGCTTAAATTTGTTGTATTATTTGTTAATTTTAAGGCAATAAACTTTATTTTATTTACTTATTTTTTTATTTAACATGTATGAACGTGTCTTTATTAACTGGTTAAATTAATGAAAGCTTTTGGCTCACCAGTATATTTAAACTAGAAATTTGTGTTACCGATTATTGTTTTTTTATAATGGACTTATGTATACAAGTAGAAAACTCCACACTGCACCCATATCTGAGACATCACTAGTAATAATATGTTTAATATAGATAGCTACTTACACTTTCCATGGTAAAAAACTCATCATCTTCATTTACACTTTCCACCGCATTAAATGCCTCATTGTAATATTGTTGGGTGAAATGAATTGGAATACTCCTTGCTTTTTTGTTCCTCAATTCCACAGCTAAGCGACACGGCTTAGGTGCGTATTCGTCTGAAGAAATCGTATCTCTAGGTTTGCCAAAACGAAGCACATGCTCGTAATTGCTCGATGGAATGTAAACGATAAATATTACTCCAGAAGGCATGACGCTAGATTGAACGTGTTGGAAAGCCTGTGGAGTTATTTATACCCGTTCGCAGGTATATTTTATCGTATGTGCATCAGTTCATTAGAGCCACGGTGAAACAATTAGGACATGAAGTTGTTAGCGCAGTAGACACGTTATACCGCTTGTAGGATCTTGTTATTAAGAACATCTTAATTAGCGGCTTGTTCCGGAACTTTGTAACACCAGTGCAGTGTAGTGTTCAAAATATGTTGATAAAAATAATTTTATTAATCGTGGGTAAGGCAGAAAAGAATAAATATACGCAATATCTATCTTAAATATATATATTTTATTTGTAAATTTACCTATATCTGAGTATTCGAGCCACATAGCTGACATTAAACCTCGTGACTTGCCCCGCATTTTTTGACACCTATAGTAATATTTAACGATGGGTCTATAGTCGGATGTTTATTTTGATCATTACAAAGGTTCTTCTGACTTTGCGTATTATTCAGTATCTCACTTTCACTTTTACAATTGATTTCATTCATAATAGTGTATTCTTCTTCGATGTTTCTAAGATGCTCATGATTCAGTATAGATGATTCTGAATTTAATTTCATGTAGTTTTCGTCGACACTGTAAAATAATTTACGTACTCACATGTATATAAATATAATAGTTATTTACTTAACCTATAGGTCCATTCTCATGGGCGTGAAAACTATTGATTTTTTATTGATTTATCCCTTGTTCACTTATTTGGAAAGAATACGAGTAGGTAAGAGGGTAATTTCAATATTACGATAGAAGGCAATATGTAGTACAATTATGGCTTTATTAATGTGAATCGTGTTCTTTTCCGGATAAATAAATAGTAAATAGAAGATTATGTCCATCAGTGGACGCAGAATGGCTGATAAAGATGATGAGGATGAAATAGGTATTTTAAAACATAGAAAAAAATCGCGTGAACTATCTAGTATTTATGTAAACACTGTATGAATTTATTTTAAATAATATGCACAGATGACATACAGTGTAATTTGTATTTAAACGGTCTCATGTGGACAAATCATCATCATCATTAATCGTGTCATTAAATCATTTTTAAGCGCTTATAGCTTTTTATGGTGATCAACATAAAAATACCTAGATTGTTGATTGATTTACTAAATTATTCGCTGTCGCAGTTTAAAATAAAACATCATGCCAAAAGTTATAGACATAAAACAATAGAATAAAAAAACATAGATTTACGTGTCTAGGTTATTCAGGTGCAAGACCCAGGTTGCTGAACTTTAGAAGGTATATTCAGCAATCGACAGGCACGTTTTGTGCGTGTTAAGAAATAAGTATTTTCTTTCTGTTGTTAGTAAGTTGTGATTACTCTCCAATTGCAATACAAATTTTAACCAAAATAGTTGTTAAATGATATACTTATTACTTACTCAGGTTTTTCAACGTAGCACCCATAAAAATACTGGTTCCTTAGGCTTAGATGTGGTCGTGGCGATCGTTGACGACACAGCACACGATTCTTTTCATTTGTTTTTGTGGTTTTTGGATTGCCAATTATACTCCTTGCATTAATAGGATCTGAGGTTTTATTTCTAGAATATAAATATTAAATTCACTTGTGAATAGATCTGAAGCTTATAAATGAATTGCTTAATTTACATAACCAGCCACTTTGAATCTTAAGTTTAATTTTTTTAAATAAATCTGTATTTTTTTTTTATTAATGTGAAGAATTCGTAATATTTACTCGGAAGTTTTCCAAGATAATGGATTTTCGTAAACGTCTCTTTTCATCTTAGGTTTCTGCAGGAAAATTGAGCTCTTTCTCCACCACGGAATGTCCTTCCTATCCAGAGGACATACTTCTTTAATCTGTAATTGTAATGTATGTATGTACTATGTAGTGATATTAAATTACGACAGTATTTAAAGTCACTTATGGCTGTATGTAAACGTGTTTCCCTACAATCATCAGGAGTAATTCTATTCTTAATAATTCTAAGGTAAATTTTTAAGGTATCTCAGATAATAAACACGGTGACACTTCATCTTGGCTTAAATGAAAGGGCAGTAAGAATATTCACCATAAAGAACATTTTACCTTATATACAGCGACTCCGGTGAGAAATATGCACAGGATGTTAAACAGAGTGAGGCATAGAGAAGCTGTTCCCAGCTTCGCGAGTTCAACAGGTTGAGTTACTACCCAACGAGTTTTATCCTTTGGAAATATTAGACGAAGTAATGCCATTGCCCACACAAGACCCTGCAATATCGGAGAAAACGCTTCAAATATTTCATTTCAGACGCTATTTTGCTGCGAACGTATTTTCTAAACTTTATGCATGAAAGGAAGTTTCAAAATACAAAAATATTTGTTGTTTATTTTTTAGCAATTCCCTCGCTTGATGGTTTAAGTGTTATGATTTTTTATAAATCGCACTGCATGTCACTGCACTTTGCTCATCACCCTAAGACACTAATTGTTAAGATTTTTAATACACTTTTAATAAAAACGAGTATCGACCGGCGTTAAACAAACAATTGCTTTTGGGGGTTGATAAGATTTTCATCTGTGAACATACATTTTTCGATAATAATTAATAAAGATCCGTACTTACAGCATTGACAGCCGGCGGAAGTAACGAGGCGGATATAGCAACGCCAACTAATGAGCTGGTATACTCTCCAAGGACGGCGACGGCCACTGCGGCTCCGCTTGGTATTGCAACCAGAGTGCCCAACCACAAAGAACGAAGCTCACATCTGCATGGACAATAGTATAATTTATTAAAGATTCAAACGCTTTGAACGACAAGATTGAAAGAATCTTTAATACCTATTTGATGTAGGAATAGAACTAAGACGAATACGTTAAAAAACAATTCAATAAAAGTGAAATGTTGGTCATTTTATTATAGTCGGTAAAAATTGAAGTTTGGATCAATAGTCGTTTATTATTTAATTTCTATTCGGTCTGTCTGCTAGGCAAACACCTCCACCGTTCATTTCGATTGTTGTCTCTTTCATCTACGTAGCTTACAGAGGCATTTAAGAATCAAATATTATGTTAAACATTGAGTAAGTACACATACAAATACACTATATGGAATACATTGCGATTTCGAAGGAAGTTTAGTATTCAATAGGTTGTGCGAGTGTTATAGCCAACTTATAAGATGCAAATTAAAAACCTCGTGATCATCTCATGAGTGGGCCATTCTCCCACTACGTCGTACTTATCGTCGATAGTGCAGATAACTAGGCCAAAGATAAAACCAATGACTAAAGATAAAAATAAGCCCATCATTCCATGTTTCACGCCTATAGCTTGTAGCGAACGATCGCTGACCGCAGTCCCCAAGGTGGCTGCTGTTATAGGGCTCTGAAAACAAACAAGTTTCAAATATAACCTGAACTAAAGCCAGAATGCATTGTTATCGTGAAATTGGAACACAGGTAGGTAGGTAGTGCCTAATTACTTTGGTTTCCTTTACAAAATTTAGCCTAGGGACGTGATATTACATTCTTGACTAGCAATTTTGATTATGAACGAGCAATGTACCTAATTAGTATCACAGTATCACATTTATGTTTAGTACGTTAGTTTATCAAACAAATTATAAAAGCATGGAGTTCGGGAATGCTTTTATGATTGAAAGATTGCGAATAATAAACATAATATTTTACCATAAGTGGGGAAATCAGCATGCTAGCAACGATTACGATCGCCGAGTTTTCAACCAGGCCAATAGCAGCAACCAACGCAGCTACTATGAGAAGGAACATCCAATCGAAGGTCAACGCTGCGCTGAGTCTTACTTCTTGTATTACTTGGGCCAAGTTAGTTCGTGCCCTGACCGATGATGAGAATTGAGACCATGTTGAATTTATGACACTATAAACAGAACATTTATATTAATGCTGAGGAGAGTTTCGTCTGCCATGTTTACAGGTTATTATAACATATTCGTTTTAATGATGGCATACACACATACATATATACATAAACTCACGCTTCTTTCCTAGAAGGGAAAGGCAGATGTGCTACCAGGACACCCACGTATGTGATATGTTCCGTCCCACGATGTGATAGGGGGCTATCGCTATACTGGCAAACAAATTCAAATTTCTGACTCCGGACTGATAATGTATAGAAAAATCTAATATTAATTTTCCCGATTTGGGATACGAACCCGAGACCTCGGCGTTGGAATTGTACCCTATTAAAACTGCGTTACCGAGGCAGTTAATGACGTCATAATCATAATTTCGCGTAGAAGAATGACACATTTTAATTACGGTTCATGTTTTTTTTATATTAATTCGTGTGGCCTGGGATGATAAAAACGCTTTGTAAGGATCGTTAAACCTAAGAATGAATAAAAGAACCTACATATATCATTGCGGTCCAACGCTGCCCGCCCATACGATGTCCCTGGCTCTAATGAGCATTTCCTAGTTCTAGGTCACTGCTGAAGATCTTGTTTACCATAGCCTTCACGATTTTAATTCTTACGATTCATGCCAGCACATATTATATAGGTATGTACTATGTAGGTATTGATATAACGAAGATTCAAAACTTTTATTACTATTTACTATTTGTAAATGTGTATCTAATAATATGTTTGTATCTTTTGCATGCTGAGAATGGGAATTAAGATTGACTGCTTTTATCTCGAGTCCATCCGTCGCAGCGTGAAGAAGCAGAACTGCTTTAAGTAAGTTGACCGGCTTAAGACTCGACTATTGGTAAGAGATTATGATCCTTTGCAAATCAGCGTAGACAGCATTGTATGCGGAGAGATGCGGTGTAGTCGCTACCGTTCCAAGTCAAAAAGTAGGTAGTCCCCAAACGGTGTTCACGTTCTAAAATATGGTCAAACCATGGCTGTCTTGCCTAGCATTTGTGTGGTAATTAATTCTCCATTATTCACACAGTCAGTTATGTATGTTATAATCAATAGAGGTGACAGAGGATACATCAACGGAATGATCGAATTGCGCTATGCAGATGAAGGCGGGTTGAACGGCAAGTCAACTAAAGTACCTACCATCGTCAATTTAATTAAAGCGGATAGTTGACAGCATTAGAGATTTAGTTCTAAACTACGTAGATTGGCGAGGGGACGAGATCGATACAAAGTTAAGAAGGAGGTTAAAGTCCACCTCGCTGACCTTTAGGCAGTGGACAATCAATACTCCGAAGTTATCAATAGTACATGAACTTCCAACAGCACCATGCTATAGGGGCGATCGATGCAGATTTGATTTGTATGAAAATTATTACTTTATGACACGTGTGTAGTTCGTCTGTATGCAAGTGATCGATGAAACGAAATGGAAATAGACCCAGACGTAGACAAAAAAGAATGTATAGAATTTTTTTTTCATAGCATGTCGGGTGTCAATATGATGAAGTGATAAACTGATGATTATTGTTATTGAAAAAAATCTTTTGAACAAAATACAGAAAAATACAGTCGTATTTTTGAAATCACATTAGAATACAATTCTCGTCTTATCAGAAATTATTACAAGAGAACTTTGGATCGAACAAACACCCAGAAACGCGTCTAAGATTTGATCCAGGTGGTGAACACATTGTCTCTGGGCTCTGCCACCAGTTGTAATGCTATTTTTTATATGCCCATGATTTGAAGTTTCTGTAGCAGTAAAAAATATAAATGCTTACTGTTAATAACCACTCATTAGCAGGTTGGCCTGCCAAGAATGACTGTTAGGCAGATCTGTCGGTTGTTTCTGTACATGTATTCTTAACTTACTTATCATTATTGAAGTTTTCTTCTTCAGCAGTCGTCTCTTTGTTGAGGTTATTGGATGTAAAGCATAGTGCACACGGAATCACGCTGACAGACGATTTGTGTCGTGACCCGATACCGAAGGTTCTCAAGACTTGAAGTAGTTCTTCGCATAAGCTATCTGACTCCAATGTGAAAGTAACCTAGAAAATATTATAGTGATATGGTAGGTAAGCGGAAGATGTATTTTGAAACAAAATTTGGTCCTAAGTAAATTAAGCAACTTTAAGTAGATTTTTTATATACAAGGTCTGGACTTTGAATGTAGATTTTGGCAGCGCTATAAATTAGAAACACATTGTGTATTGAATTGAATACTTCAAAATATTGATTAATATAATTTGAATGTAGCGATGAACGCTTGATTACCATATTTTAGTGATTGAAGTTAGCGGCAAATATCGCAAAATATATATTTTTTGTGACTTTGATCTCTTACCTGATAAGACGTATTATCTTTGGTCGCATTCCAGGTGACATTGTGGTCATTTAGACGATCCAGTATTTCCAACAGAATCTAAAAAATATACAATTATATAATAGTGCTATGTAGCACTACTGGCGTCCTATGCGAGATTACTGTTGCACGCAGAACTAGATTTAAACGGGCACCCTATCTACCAATAATAAAATAGTTTGGAAACAGTACTAGGCTAAATACTAACTAGTCAAATCAATTATCTTCTTCTTAATGTTATTGTAGGTACGTATTATGTCTGAGTCTAAAATGCGCTTGTGAGATGTTGCTGATTAAAAGATATCCATCCATCAGCCAAAGGTCGTCCACTGCTGAACATAGGCCTCTCCCAATGATTTCCACAGTGACCTGTTGGAGGCAGCCTGCATCCAGCGACGTCCCGCCACCTTTACCAGGTCGTCTGACCATCTTGTGGGTGGACGTCCTACGCTGTGCTTTCCGCTACGTGGCCTCCATTCGAGAACTTTTTGGCCCCATCGGCCATCAGTTCTCCGCGCTATGTGCCCCGCCCATTGCCACTTCAACTTACTAATCCGCTGGGCTATGTCGGTTACTTTAGTTCTCCTACGGATCTCCTCATTTCTGATTCGATCTCGTAGGGAAACCCCGAGCATAGCCCTCTCCATAGCTCGTTGAGTGACTTTGAGCCGCCTAATAAGGCCCATAGTGAGAGGCCACGTCTCGGTGCCGTATGTCATCACTGGCAACACACAACTATCGAAGACTTTCGATTTGAGGCACTGAGGTATTTTGGACAAGAAGACGTCGCGTAGTTTCCCGAACGCTGCCCAGCCGAGTTGGATTCGACGATTGACCTCTCTCTCGAAGTTGGACCTGCCTAACCGGACCACTTGTCCTAAATAGACATATTCGTCTACAACTTCAAGAGTCGAGCCCCCAACTCCAATGGGGGTGGGCACTACATGGACATTCGACATGATCTTCGTTTTGTCCATGTTCATTTTAAGACCCACCTGTTGGGAGACTCGATTGAGGTCTTCGAGCATAGTGCTAAGGTTCTCCAGCGATTCTGCCAAGACTACAATATCGTCGGCAAATCGAAGGTGAGTGATATACTCGCCGTTGATGTTGATGCCGAATCCTTTCCACTGCAAGAGCTTGAAGGCGTTTTCCAGCGCGGCAGTGAACAGTTTCGGAGATATGACATCTCCCTGTCTGATTAAAAGATATATATACATTAATTACTTAGATTATAAGATGAGTACATTTTATGGAATGTGTAAACATCAATTTAATTTGAAAACAAGTACAATAAAATACAAATTGATGTGGGTAGTCAGAAGTGGGGCAGAGTGGGGTTGTTCACGATTTAGTATAAATAGACCAGCATTGCTTGAAGTGCGACAGTGTTGTTCGAGTCGTGGAGCAGGACATTACTCTGCCCCCTGTCAGTGTAAATCTGGCTCTGAGTACCATTAACAAGATGAGTATAATTGTTGGTTTATATTGCTTTAGTAATTATATTTGTTTTACTAATTTTAATAGTTAATATAGTGAATTAATGATTATAATGTTATTATAAGTATATCAATTAAAGTATAGCAGTGTTTGAATATATTTGTGTTTATGAAAGATATACAGGGTATATCAAGACCGCGACCGAAACCGAAGCCAGGAGGTATTATTAGTGATATCAAACACAAAGCAAGTAAAAATTTTACAAAAAAAAAAGTCAATTTTTTTTTTGTTATTTTTTACATATCGTCGTATTTGAGTGATTAAACATAGTTTTTCTAAAATAATGACGTACATCGCTTAATTTTTAAACACGCAATGGTATGTAAGGGTTTAAATTACTATTTTTGCAAAAACTAGGTATTTACCCCTCAAAAACGATGATTTTTAAAAAATTGTAAAAAAAAATCCGTCGCTCATTTTGCAAAATTTTTAGTTGTATTGTGTCTGTAGCTGCTAAAACTACCACCTGTCTTCGTTTTCGGTCGCGGTCTTGATATACCCTGTATAATAAATTATATTGGCATATAGAATAAATATGTACTATTATTATATTTTATTTGTATTTTGTGTTATACAACTCTAACATCAGAATTGGGATCAGAACTAACATGATTAATTTGAAATTATATAGTTGGAGGAGCAGTGAGCGTGGATTGAAATTGATCCTGGTGCCCATAAATAATAATAAAAAAAAAAAGTCCATCCGGGATATTTACAATGCAACGTCAAATTCTGACCACGAGTATTTGGATTCATCTAGTTGCTCAAAAAAAAAAAAAAAATGTGAGACAAGAAGGTGTACCTTTAAAACTATTTACTGCCGCTCTGCAGAATGCCTCCCGGTTTTGGCAACGAGTACAGTACAATACGACGTACGACTACCTACATGAAGAAGAAAAAAAAAAAAAAACAAAACCTTGTATTGAAATCAAGGAGCTATCAAGAAGGATTGATGACATTTATGGAAGGCTAAAAGTGGCCTGAACCAGAAAGAGTTGCTTCTGGTAGAAGTAAAGAAGATTTCTATGAGACAGTGGCGCTTATATTCCAAGAAAAGAAAGAGAGCTGACAGATCTACAGTTCGTCAACAAATTCTGATTCGATGATCAGCGATCAGGAATGCTGCAAAAAGCGACTAGTAGGATTGACCAAAGCGAATTGATTAAAGTGGAGAAGCCAAAGATCGTGTCGAAAGGTCATATTGTGCCCAGCCCAAAGCAGTCAACGGGCTATCTACTGAAGACTAATTCTTTTGTTGGGCGAGTCCGCTTGTAAAAGACAAGAGAACCACTGCATTCAGTAGCATCCTGCACCCAGTTTAATTGGGTGGCATTTCACGGACTAAGACTTCTCGCCCAGATTATCTCAAAGGATCTTGGGTTGTAGTATGCTGCCGGTCATGATGGTGACACTGAATCGTCATTTAACTATGAACTTCTTTAGTGGACCCAAAGTATCTTCACGATCTGTATCAAGAGGCAACTGCCAAAATATACGGTACCAATAACTGGTCACTGATGAAGCCCAAACATTATCAAACCAAGGTCATATATCAGCTAGATATATAGCATCGAAGAGGCTCAAGGTATCTTCGCGGTCTATGCCAAGTGGCAGCTGACACACATACCAGCAAATATGGCGTCAGACATCTGCTTATAGTATAGCCCGATTACCTGATAAGGGTAGCAGAAGTTAGTTCGCATAGAACTGTAGTTCATCTATCATCAATGATCCTAGTGTGAAGTTTTAATGTAGATCTGTTTCGGGTATATCTACAGGGTTACTTCTGAGTGGAAGACCTGGTCTAGAATACGTCTGTTTTCCAAAACCTTCAGAAGAACATATATCGTACTAAAATAATAATAAACTACTTTCTTTCTTCTTTCGTACCAGTGAATCGTAATTAGCTCCTGTCATACAGTGATAAGATATCCTTGTTGGAAGGAGAGCCTGTCAAGTATCAAGGAAGCTCTTTGTTCAACAACGCAATCGGAATTCCTGAACCTGTATTCAATATACATGGCATCAGTTTAGCTATATCCTTGACTTTGAAAACGCCTATGAGCCGTGGTGACTGTTAACCATTAAGTGAGGCACCAACTCGTCTGCCTGTCTAGGCAGTTCATTGTAACCAAGAGCTATCAGCGGTGACTGTGTGCCCTGGAAGTTCGAACTTGGATGTCTTGGAAGACATCCGTATCCATTATTTATAATACTAAATATTATTGTTTTAGAGGATGGCCGACACCGTTCTGAAGGAACTACACACAAAAATTACAGACCCTGTCAGCAGTTCTTGGTCAAGAAATAAGGACATTGCATTACTGGAGTTCAGTCTAGTCAAAATCGATTTGGAGAAGACTTCCTTAAAAATAAAATCGGTTGGAATAGTGAAGCGACTGTTGCTACACTATTCCAGGAAGGCAGTTGGTTGGAACCACCCTGGTATTAACCAAAAATCTCCAGAAGCAGATGTGAAAATGAGAGTAAAAAAATAATAATAATAATGATGAAATGAAAGAAAAAAAATGATGCGATAAATAAGGGATCTCTATCCACTTAGCTTGCAAATGCCTTACATATTTTATTTTTGTTGTTCCAGATAGTGTGAAACAAAGACTCGATCGTGAAAAGCAAGAAAAAAAAAATATTAATAAGCGGAATCACTGCATAGCAACGGCCTAGTGGAACGATACATTAATATGATGACGACTACATGTACCAAAGAGGCAGAATGGCCGAACTCGTTATATCAATTACAATTGACCCTGTGAAATAATAGAAATTGTGGAGAATGACAAATACCGACTAAAAGGACAAAGGACGACTATAAAATGTGGTAATCGCTAAAGAAAAAAAAAAATCTTTAAATTTGGTTTAGTGAATGAAAAGATGAAAGCGGCACAGCAGAACAAGGTATGAAGTTTAGTTTATTTTGAGATTGGAATGGATGCGGTAAGTTCACTGATGTGAGTGTGTGTGTGTGTATGTGTGGGTATTTGCTGCAAAGGTGGCCTGGTGTGATGTCTGGACACCACGAGGCAGCACGTGGTGGGACTGAACACGACAGCCCAACCTGAGAAATGATCAATGATAAAGAAATGGGTTATGAGATGCTTGCTGCAAAGGTGGCCTGGTGTGATGTCTGGACACCACGAGGCAGCACGTGGTGGGACTGAACACGACAGCCCAACCTGAGAAATGGTCAAGACAAATGGTCAATGATGAAGAAATGGATTATGAGTTGCTGGGTATACTGGCCTGGTGAAAGGGTTAGATACTATGACCAGCACATAGTAAGCCTAATCACGACAGGTGCAGGGGAGATTATGCGATCTTAAGGGTGATGGTTTTATGAGAGCCGTGTGAGATGTTGAGCATGTTGGTCCGATGGGAGATCAACACCATGAAAAAGTGACGAATGAAATAAAGTATTGATTGATCTACAAATCTAAACGCAGATACTGTCGAAGAATAAATTAATGGAAACGGTGAATAGTATTACTTCGAGAGCGAAGTAACCGTCAGAATGGCCGTGTGAGATGTTGCTGATTAAAAGATATACATTAATTACTTAGATTATAAGATGAGTACATTTTATGGAATGTGTAAACATCAATTTAATTTGAAAACAAGTACAATAAAATACAAATTGATGTGGGTAGTCAGAAGTGGGGCAGAGTGGGGTTGTTCACGATTTAGTATAAATAGACCAGCATTGCTTGAAGTGCGACAGTATTGTTCGAGTCGTGGAGCAGGACATTACTCTGCCCCCTGTCAGTGTAAATCTGGCTCTGAGTACCATTAACAAGATGAGTATAATTGTTGGTTTATATTGCTTTAGTAATTATATTTGTTTTACTAATTTTAATAGTTAATATAGTGAATTAATGATTATAATGTTATTATAAGTATATCAATTAAAGTATAGCAGTGTTTGAATATATTTGTGTTTATGAAAGATATAAATAAATATATATAATATATAATATATAATAAATTATATTGGCATATAGAATAAATATGTATTATTATTATATTTTATTTGTATTTTGTGTTATACAACTCTAACACGCTCGTAACTTTATTAATAAATTACTGTATACAAGTCACATATAAGAGCGCATTAGAGGGCTGAACAGCAACTTCTTATTTTGAAATGCGCCTGTCTAGTCTACTAAGTAACAACCATCGTAGCCAAAAACGGCTTGTACTCATCGTTATTATCGTCATTCTAACTAGCCTTCCTTATATTAAATGGTAAAAAAGCATGTTTTATTTCCTATCTGTATTCACTCAATTCTACATCTGTAGTCTATTTTTGTTTGTGTGAAAGATTGAAGAAGCAAAAGAGATTCATAGTCTCTGCCTACCCCTATGAAATACTGGTGACATGTGAAAAAGGACAAGCGCAGACATAATATAGTTTGTAGTTGTGACAGATTGGAAGCTGATTCCGAGGTGGTGGGAGCGGCTTAATACCTTAATCCGATTACAAGCCCCGTGGTCGAATATGCCCCAGGCTCCACACGTGTCGCAGAAATCTGACGGTGGACGATTAATCAACTGCCTATATTACAATACGATCGATTGGTTGAATGTCATTGGATTTATACGCCTTTATTTGTATTATTTATTTTTAAATAATGACACATCAAACATCTCTGCGTTGATTAAATGTGTTATTAGTGATTTAACTGTTACTATGTTATTCTCTTTTATTGTCGTGTACAATACAGTATGTAAATAAGTAAATAAATATACGGTCTATCAATAGGACACACTAATTAATTATAATTAAGTAAGTAAGTTCAATTGTAATTAAACCGGTTTCATTATCTATTTAGTGTCTAGAACTTAGAAGGGGATCATTCATGAAATCATTTTGATCGATTTAAAAAGAAAATTGTATAAATGCTTATCTATTATTCTTACATCACGTCGTAATGATAATTATTTGTTTCGTCGTAAACAAAACTTATTTCGACACAATTAACAACGATACCTTAATGTGCCAATTGCTTGACATCGATTTGCTATTGTTTTGAATAATTACGTTGTAGTACCGCCTAATTGTAGTTCGTAAGGTCAAGCGAAATAAAGTTGTACAATATTGATTGTTAAACAAATAATTACCCCGGTTTAGTTTGGTTGAAGCGTGTAATTTTGCCGACACTTGAAAGGCTACGTTTATTCGTGCAGAGCGTAACTACCTAATTCCAAAATTTTGAAACTTTTGGGCAAATATTGCACCAAACTATGATTGAGTGAAGCAATAAATGAAAATATATGCATATACATACAGGCAATTCAGTATAATATGTACCCGGGAAGAAATTTTTACGGATCATTGGAAGAGATTGCTACGGCGGGGCGCCTTTTCTACCACCCAAACACTTTTTGGCTCTTTTTTTTTTTTTTTTTTTTTTCTTTATTAAATGAGCTTGGTCACTGAGTGATCATGTCGCTCAATAATATAAACTTACAATATAACAGACAAAAACTTAATTTAAATTCTATTAACAAAACATACATTCGCCATTTTATACAATTTAATTGCTTGATTTGTTTTAGGAGAAGCCAAAATTAAGTTACAGTAGCCGATGTCTTTCATTAAATTTCCAAAGTAACAAATTCTCTCGGTTTCGTTTTTACTGCACTCTGCTAAAACATGGTACACATCTTCAGGAACACAGCACTGCTCACAATTGGGAGATGATACTTTTTTCATCATGTATGCCAATTTATTTAATGGAATATGGCCGGAGCGGAGCCGTAATGCCATTATTACGTCCCGTTTATTTAATAAGCAATCAATCCAAGGGGAGCTCAATGGGTGTGGTTGGATAGTTTTATACCATATACCTTTTTCGACCGATCTCTTATCAAAATATTCGCACCACATCTCGTGACATTTTATTTTAATATCAGGTATGTGTTCGGTATAATGAGGAGTAATATTAAGTGTGATACCGTCATGACAAGCTTGTTTTGCTAATATATCTACTTCTTCATTACCTAATAACCCTATATGAGACGGAATCCATTGCAGTACTATTTGTTTGTTGTTAGCTCTAAGATTACGAATAATGTCGAGAATGCTATAGGCAATCGGTAAACCTCGTAAAGACGAGGTACAACGAGCCAAATGTTGCAGTGAACTTTTTGAATCAGTTAAAATAACAAAATGTTCAAAGTCCAATGTGGTAATATGTGATAAAGCTTTATAAATAGCCATAAGTTCCGCATGCATAATAGAAATATTCGCATCTGCTTTAAATTTCATAGAAAATTTAGAACTCGAATCTAAAAATGCAATTCCGATACCGTCTACTTGTTTGGACCCGTCAGTATATATTGATATATAATTATTATAATTTCTCTCAATGAATTTTGAAATTGACAATCTTAAATGCCAGGAGTTATAATAACGTTTCGCTTCTTCCATGAAATTGATGTTGTCTTTAACTATATTGTTTAAATTAATATTTCCTACCCAAGTCCCCAAGGAGAACATGTCTACGTATTTACTATTATAAACAAGCTTTGGTTTTAAAAATGTATTTAATGAAATTAAGAGTGGTGTTTTTCTCCTCCAATTATAAATGGTGCAACAATTATTAAGGTTATCTAGTAAGGAAATAGTTGTATTGTCAGTAAATGATTTAGATTTTAATAAAAATTTTGTTCCCAAATACCATCTACGAAATTCTAAGGGGCATATGCACAATTCGCTCTCCATGACATGAATAGGAGTGCTTTTTATAAAATTGCCTATGATCCGCAATGCCTGATTTTGAACCTTGTCTAATTTTCCCAAGTGGGTCTTACAACAAGTGTCATAAAGAAAACTGCCGTAATCTATGCGACTTCTAATGATAGAAATATACAGCCTTCTTAAATGCTTGGGGTGCACCCCCCAACCGGAGCCTGTTAAAATTCTGAACACATTTAAATAACGTAATACTTTGACCTGCAATTCATTTACATGTTTAGTCCATCTCAAGGAACTATCCAACCAAAAACCCAAATATTTTACGTTATCTACTAAAGGAATGGGGTTATTATTAATTTTAAGTTCGAACGGAATTCTCCTAGGGCCTTTTTTAAATATACAGATTTTACATTTTTGCGGAGAAAATTCTAATCCAATTTCAATTAGAATTCCGACAAATTTATCTAATGCTTCCTGTAATTTCATTTTAGCTTCTAAAATATTACTTTCTGAACTAAAGATAACAAAATCATTATTATTATTATTATTATTATTTAAATCTTTATTGTACACAATTACAAATTAAAATACACAATACAGAAAAAACATAAAAAAAAAAGTACAAATGGCGGTCTTATCGCTCTACAGCAATGTCTTACAGACAACCATGGGATGGATTTAAAAGATATTCATCCGCATATTGTAGAATATTTACATTACAGATTAGTGAGCATACTTTCAATGTGACAATGTTAAATAATAATGGGGAAAGCGGATCACCTTGTGCTAACCCTCGTCCCGTTCTTCTAGTTATAACATTTTTACCCATTTGTATTTTAAGATATCTTTCGCTTAGAAAAAACCACAAGTATTTACAGATTTTAGATCCAATTCCTAAATTATCTAATTGTTTTAAAAGTGCTTTTATATCGACATTATTGTACGCATTGTTAATATCTAGAAAACAACCTACTGTTACTATATTCTTACAGAACCCAATTTGTATACTAGACACCAAACGACTAAGGCTATCCAAACATGATCTAGATTTTCTAAAACCCACCGTGTTTTCAGAAAAAATGTTTCTGCCCTCCACAAACCATTCTAAGCGTTTGTTTAAAATGTAATGGAAAATTTTACAAATACAGGACATCAATGCTATGGGCCGAAGGGATGAAGTTAAATTATGTTCCTGGCCAATTTTTGGGATTGGAATTATAGACACATTCCGCCACTGTGACGGAACAAAGCCAGAGGACAAAATTCTATTATATAACTGAAGCAAAATCTGTTTACCATTATCGGGAAGTCTCTTGATCATGGAATACGATATGTTATCTAACCCCGGGGAAGTGTCCTTTGCTTTAATGGATTTCTCAAATTCATGTAGTTCAATGGTATTTTCTAATTGTTCATTACTAGATCGAAAAACAGGTAAACATGGAGATACAAAGTCTGGTGTTAAACTATGGATGAGATCACTCGCTTTATCTGCATCAACATATGGTTTGGGGGAACTAAAGCCTTTCAGCCATTTCATCTTCCGCCACAAATCACTAGATGATGTAGCTTGGTCTATAGAACTACAAAATGTACGCCAACAATTACTTTTGGCAGTTCTTATTAGTCTTTGAGCATCTCGAACCTTTTGATAGAGGATGTCTAGGTTCCTTGGACAAGGGTTCCGTCTGAATCTAGAAAGAGCCAGCCGTCGTTCTGCAACAGCTTTTGATAAAGTTACATTCCAATAAGGTTTTGGTCGGAACATATTGGAGGGGTTCATATTAATTTTGATTTGAGGGATGTGTTTATCGGCAGTTTTACTTAGAGTTTCTATAAAAAGATCGTAGGCGTCTTGTACATTACTTGGCAAAGAAAAGGATGCGAATAGAATTTCTAGATCTTTTGAATATGAGGCCCAGTCAGCGTTTTTAAAATTCCTTCTTATTAATACGTGCTTGTCGGTATCAATGTAGGTGGAAATTTTAATTACTAAATGGTCGCTTCCTAAAGTCTCGTTAGTGACACACCAATTAAATCTCATGGCTAGGTCAGAAGAAATCATAGATATATCCGGTGATGATTTCTGTATAATTCCATTTACAATTTTCATTCGAGTGGAAGAACCATCATTTAATGTAATAAAATTATTATCAGTTAAAGCTTCACAAATTTTAATACCCCGGGAATCTGTTTTATACGACCAATTCGAATGGTGCGCATTAAAATCCCCAACTATTAAGGATTTTGTAGTAACTGAGCTAAAAATATTATCCCAATCATGTTGGGATGTACTTACCGAAGACGGACAATAAATAGATATAATATTCTGAAGATAGTCACAATTAATTAACTTTACAAAAATAAATTCAATACCACCTATACTTGATACCTGACAGACTTGAGATTTTATTGATTGATGGACCATAATAGCCACACCGCCGTAAGAATCATCTCTGTCTCTGCGATAAATGGTGTATCCGTTCACCCTAAGTGGACTACTAGGTTTCAGCCAAGTTTCACTTAGTGTTGCAATATGGATTTTTTCATGTGATAATAATTGTTCGAAAGTAGCTAACTTTGGCTTCAGGCTTTGCGCATTCCACTGTAATATATTCAATCTCAGTTTTTTTTCCGTATTAGCCATTAAAAAGATTTTGAAACACAGCCACGGAATTGATATTTTTGACTACATACGATAAAATCCACTCCCCAAGTATTTGTACTATCATTTTAATTTTAGCCATCATGTCATACTTCTTCATAAGTATCACCTCTTTTATACGCAGTAGTAAGCCTGGATTATTAACTTCTTTTTCTTCGTTATAATTGCTACGTGGAATATTTGGGGGCGTGGTATCTGATTGAAGAGAAGCGTTATCCCAGTCAACACCCGTGCAGTTAGTCTTATGTAATTGAACCTTTGTTTTCATTGTACTTCTCCTACTTTTTTGAGGAAATTTAGTCTCGATATTTCTATTACTTGTGTCAGTATCAATATGAGGTTTGTTTAATGCAGGGAATTCGGCTGATGAAAATCGGGAGGTAGTGGATGTATCTTGAGCGTCTTTTGTGTTCTGTTCGCGTGGGGATGGAGGAACGTACATGTTGAGAGCCATTCTGTATGAGCAATTAAATTCCGACATTAATTCTCTTATTCTTCTCTCTTTCAAATATTCTGGACATTTTTTGTACAGAGCCATATGATGGCCACCGCAATTTGCGCATTTATAATTGTTTGTTTCACAATTTGCGTGACTTTCGCTGCATTTAGGACATGTGAATCTGCGAGATGGACAAAGTTTGCCAGAATGACCGAATCGCCAACACCTGGAACATTGAGTTACTGGGAACTTGTATGGGTCTACTTTGGTTTTAATACCATGTATATAAACAAACGCTGGCAATGTTGAACCCTTAAAGCAGATCCGAATACATTCGCTAGAAGCCCATTTCCCTTCGGCATCTCTGTAGTTAAGTCTTTTAATGGACACAATTTCAGCAGTAGGTGATGATAAACTTTCCAGGATCTCAGCCTCCTCCAACTCTACTTCACAATCTCTTAATACACCAAATGATAGTCCTACTTCCAGAGTCTTCTGACATCGCCATCCTTTATCCGTAAAAGCTTTGTTAAGTACCAGTTGACTTGCGCTTTCCTCACTATTAAAAGTTACTAAAATTTTATACGGGTTAACATACTTCACTCTTATTATATCTTTAATATTCGCCGATCTAAATAATCTTGCTAATGCGAATTGTTTAGGTAGAATTTCTTTGCATGTGATGCAAACTTCTATTTTGGATTCCACAACTTCGATTGAAGAATTCATGGTTTCCCGTATTCTTTTTTTGCCACTCCTCGTTACCTGAGTCCATACTTCATCCTGATCGACAGTTCTCAAGCGTTTTCCACGTCTAAAATCCTCTTCGGAACACTCCTCCAAGTCCATCTCTGTACTTTCCTCTCTCTCTGGTTGTGTTTGGTACGACATATTTTCCTCCCGCGATCCTTCTGATTGATTAATCACTAAATTTGAATAAACTCCATCGGCGTCTTGAAATAATTCAGTATGATTCATGAGATAACATAAACACCGGGCCGAGCCGCACTAGGCAGGCTCGCCGCGATCGAGCGGCAAACCGGTTCTGAGGTAATTAAGTTAACACAAAAACAATAAGCGACAAGTGATCGAGTCGAGCGTCCGACTGCGAGTGTTTTTGGCTCTTAAAAATGTTTTCGGTATGTTAATATTAATCAAAATATTATAATAAAAACACCATCCCACTCTTTACTTTTTGTCCGTGTCACATTGTAATTATTTTTCTGATGACAAAATAGTAATAAGGATGTTCATCGGTACCTAATATTTATTCTAAGGAAGGTTATTTTCGTTGTATAACTATTTTTGTATTAGAAATTTTGCTCGGGTTTTCTAAAAACAAGTAGGTATATAATGTGCTTAAAATACCTTTTATTACGTATTTACGTCATCATAATATCCTGTGTTTTCATAAATAAAGAAGGAATTTCCAGTAGAAACTTGTTTTTAAACACATAACTTGTTATTTCAACAGGCCCGGCAAACGAGCAATCAGATCACCTGATGGTAAATGATCACTGCCGCCCACGAACATCCACAAACCTGGGATTATAGATGTGTTGCCGGCCCATCCAATCGGAAGGGGAGCGGGAAGACAAAAGGATGGGAAGAGGAAAGTCGTATTGGGCAACTGGCAATCTCAGTCACCAAACGAAACGCAACAGCGATGCTGTCGCTTCACGTCGATCTCCTGTGAGACAGTGGTACCGCCCTGGACGAGCCTGCACTTTTATGCAGAAAAAATTAGAGGATATTTATAACAACCACCATAAAAACGATGGCAGAGAACCTGTCATAGTGACCCACTTTTGCTTCTTGGAATCAACCTGTTTAGGCATATCCGGATTGTGGCGGGCCGCCACAATAGTGTATTTGACTATGATCGATTTTTTGTATTATTTTGCGTCCAAACACAAATAACATTAAAATAAAACATTTCTGTCAAAACAGTATTAAAGTAGCTTCTAACATGAGGCAAATATTGCTATTTAAAAAAAAGGAGTGGGAGTGTAAAGGGCACATCATACTGTCTCTTTCACACGCGGACACTGTAATGCATATTGAGACTAGTGACGTCACTAGTTTTGTTTTGCATCCCTTTTCTTTTACTCCCACTACAAGATTTAAAAATGTTTCTAACTTGTCTAATTCTAAATAGATTTACAAAATTCTTCGTATGCTAGATTTTGGATATGGATATCTTTTGATATATACAACCAAAAAAATGGAGTCAAATACATATTGTGGTGATCGGCGATACAGCACCGTCGCTGTTATATTGTTGCTCTAGTAAAAAAAATATCTTGGCTTAGGTCAGTTAGGATTGCTGCTATTATTATTAAAGTGGTGAATGAGCCAAAGAACTACGGCACTTAGTATCCTTATAATAAGTTTTCGTTAGCGAGAAAAAATACTTCAGACATTTCTCAATATTGGTGGAGTTGGCCATGTGTGTAAAGTAACTTATACATCCAATAACACGGAAAGGGCGTCTATATTCAGAGTTTATGTAACTTACTAGTTCTATGATTGATTTAGTGGTTTCGCAACTTTGTATGGAAAACTTTGTGACCATATTCCGTACTTCCGTCTATTGTATAGATCCGATATCCTGCCTGAAAATTCCCGTACAATTACAAGATTAACTACTAGTCATTATTTTTTTCATTAGTTTTGTTTTAGCCCGAGTTAACCGGCATACCTTTTTCGTCCTCTCCCGGTCTAACAAAACGGGTGATTATTTTTTTAATGGAGGAAACCATTTATTGTTACATCGCTTTCCAGGTGGGGACAAAGTTACCAGCAAAGAAACGGCTCTCTGTGTCTTTGAAAGCACGAGAATAATTTGTAATTTAGTCCTTGTCGAGACCGCACGATTCAAAGGGAGCCATAACAGATCCCCAATATGCGCTCGCGACTTCTTGAGGCCCTATTCGCCGCCCCTTACGACAGATAGGAGTACCCCTGTCCGTATCCGTGATAGAATTCTCAAAACGCACCCAATCTCCACTCAATTGAAGTAGGAGAATGAGAAGAAATTTAATTGTGGTGATTTAGTGTAATTAATTTTACTCATAATATACAGACTGATTCACTCTACAAATAATTTCTATCTTAAAAAGCTACCTGTGTCTTCAATGTCAATTAATATTGCTCACTCCAACGGTGCAGGAAAACATCGTTAGCAAACCGGCACGAGTGAGAATTCTATGCAAGAAATTCATATTCATGTGGAGTTTACCAAACCGCAACGGTTGACCCCTGTCTGTCATGAAGCGCCCGTCGGCCCGTGCCCTGCAGTAGGGCGTTGGCATATAACTATAAGCTGATATAGTTATTGATGAATATACCGGGTATATCAAGACTACGACCGAAAACGAAGCCAGGTGGTTACAAACACGCTGCAAATAAAATTTTCACCAAAACAGCGACAGATATTTTTTTTGAATTTTTAAAAAATCATATTGTTTGGGGTGGTAAATACATAGTTTTTGCGAAATTATTAATTTAAACCCTTACGTACCATTGAGTGTTTAAAAACAAAGAGGTTTACATCATTATTTTAGGAAAACTATGTATTTACCACCCAAATACGACGATAAATAAAAAAATACACAAAAAAAGTTGTCGATTATTTTTGCGAAATTTTTACTTGCATTGTGTCTGAAGTCACTAATACTACCACCTGGCTTTGTTTTCGGTCGCAGTCTTGATATACCCTGTATAATATTTTTGTGGTAAACTCAGGAGATACTTTTTTAACCCACACACGACCCATATAGGACCCCGACATCGGTGACCCCGACGATTAAAGTGGACAGACTCTACATTGACATAAACTTATTGTGGGTGCTGTAAAAACGTCACAATGAATTCTCCGTTGGCGTTCCAAAAATACAAGGTATGATGCTTCGGTATGATGTGACTATCTGACCTTTTCTCGAAAGTTTGAAGTCAGGTAGGCGACAGGTTGTTTAATAAATTTTTAATTTGATTCAAAGTCTAATCGCAATATGCCTAAAGTACGCATTAAGGACAAAGTAGATAGAGGCAGGAGAAATAAATAAGTATAATGGATATCTATAACCATTATTGGTATTATGTACGACAGTAGCTATGTATATGTACTCACTATTTCGAGCGGAGTATCCCAATGAAAAGCTCCAACAATATCAACACCGCGCATTGGACGTGAAATTTTCAATTTATTTTTCTTCAACGTCATCATTTGCTTCATTTCTTCCCAAGATGCTTTCAGATAATTTTTATTTATATTATCAGAGTTTATATCACTCATATTTATTGCATTTTCACTACGGCTTTTAAATAAACGGGGAATTTTGCCCGTGTTCAAGAATTCTGTAGACGTGCATCTCGATATTGGAATGTGAATTTTATTAGTCATCTTTTTGTATTGTTCATGTTTGAAAGTGGTGTGGACTGTTGTAGTATTTTTCTTTATTATCTCTTCGTATTCTTTTCTAGGCACGTTTACAATAAATAATACTCCTGGCATTTTAAAAAAATGACGTGTATTTATAATAAATAATTAATATGTAATATTAAATTGTAATTGGTATAAAATAAGTTTATTTATTCGTTTTGGACCACTGTGTGTACTCGCACTGGTTTCTTGCAAATAACTAAGTTAAAAGCAGAAAAAAATCAGCTCCATTGTAGCCAAGTTGTCCAAATGTGAATAACGTTGCGCCATGGAAAATAACAAAACAATCAACTTCCCCTGTTTAAACTGTGGCAATCACGTTGCAAATTGTTCGCAACTATTGTTTTTGTTTGAAAAAAATTGCAGGCACTCTCGTATTCCACTTATGTTTATTTTTAAATTACTGGAATTAAATAGCCTTTTTGTAATATTATACCTACGTTTATAAAATTAGTATTTTTTATACTATAATTACATCTATAAAATTCATTTGAATCTTCAAGTGATATTTTTTAGTTTTTGAGAACTTTTTACAGTTTTTAACGTTGGAAATTCCTAGTAATTTATGTAAATAACAACATGCATAAATGTTTATCGAAAACATTCACGTAGATGATTTCATCTTGGACCCTCAGCAACGGTTGCGGGTCAAAATATAAGCCGCGCAGCCGTAGAGGGTGCGAGGGTGCGAGGGTGCGAGGGCGCGAGGGCGGGCGGCTGGCGGCGGCCGGGCCCCACGCGCGCCCCGCGGCACAGTCGCGGCGCAACCTGCCGCTCGCGCGAACCACGCGCCCCTCCGCGACTCGCGATCAATAACATTAACCTACACAACAAATCCTTCAAATATCCTTCTCGTCTCCACACCAAAGTGCTCCTACCGAAGACAAAGACTGTCTCCTCAACGTGGGTATAAAACACACGACACATTCGCAATGCTGAAAGTTTTTATAAACTCCATAAAATATGGCCCCCTTCGAAAACACATGATCTTTAGGGTTAGCCGAGTTATTCTCGGACACAAATAATTCACGTGCTTAACAATCGTGTATCAGTAGGTGGGATATTTTGTATTTTATCGCGTGGTTACGTAAAATGCTAAGCCGTGTAGCGTTTCAAAATCGATACGATAATAAATGTTGTATGGATTTGATTGTCGCGTCTCGGTTTGGTTACAATACTATCGTTACATCTTGGCCACAGCGTTGATTTACAACGTCTACATTTTGATTAATTACTTTAATTTGCAGCATTCGCTGATTTATGAAGGGAAATTATTTTATTAGGTAACCTAGCTGCGGTCGTCTTTCAGGGCGAACGTCTATCTATTGCCGAAAACACGCGGCATAAAAAGAATAAAGTGTTAGCGTTATATAACGTTATCCTTGTGACGTAAGTGTATCTGCATCATTATACGGTAAGGACGCCAATGTATCCCCTAGTAACACTGGACACTAGACAATGTTTAACATTTGTTTTATATTTGAACCAAAATCCTGCGCTTGTCGTATAATATTTAAATGCTTACTTTCTTTAACTATAATTCTCCAGTTTTGGGACTTAATGTAATGGTTTAGCAATTGGTTTTAATTGTCAAACACTACATTCAACTATTTTCGAAGAAAATTGTGACATCTTCATATTGTTATGGTTTAATATACCTACTAATGAGATCTAAGAGAACTTTTTTACTAGCTAATGCAAATACCAAACCTTATAGGACTTAATCCCTGTTACCTGTATGAGATACCCTGTATATTTGGTAAATCGGTAAAGGTAAATAAATTTGGTTCAATTAATTAAAATGTGATTTCGTAGCACAGTTACACAATGCCGGCTTGGATAGAGAATCATTAGCTTGTTTAGTTTGCAAAGTCAGTTTTTAATTGTACACAGAATCCTTTTTTGCAAACAGTTGTAGACAAGTAATGAAAAAAGTTTGACGACCCGTAGCTACGTATTCAAATTCAAATGTTTATGCAAATGTGGTGCCTTTTGTATCATATTTCATCAATGTTTAGCACTTTAAAGAGCAGGCCTTATGAAGAAACTAGAAAATGTAAGGTAGGTACTCTTTATTAGCAAAATAATTTGTTTTGATAATACATATATATATATAGGCTAGATTTTACTGGAGAATAAAATGTTGCTTCCCAGTTGATTATCTTCTCAGTTCTCGGTTAACGTAGGTTCAATTACTAAATGGAGTACGATAGAGTTTCTAAAGACTTATAACTTCGTTTCTAAAAGAACTTGTTACGTTGTCGATACAAGTCAGAGTGTAATTAAAATCATTTGACATAAATTAAGGACGCGTGATTTAAATTTACTTCAAATGGTAATAATAAACCAGTGTAGCTTAGGTTTTGGGTCATAGAATACTGTAGTAGGTATTACCCAACAATGAAAAACCTAAAAGAATTCCTATTTTTATTTCTTTGTATTTTTGCAGGAAAATATAGGTACGATTTAAATGACATGCAACGTGAACACATTCAGAAATAGTAGAACATGAAATATTAATAGTAAAATAGCAATTCCATGACGTAAATCATATGATTTTATTCATGAACGTGTAATTGACTGAGATATTAAGTTAATATCACCATTATGTGGCGTTTCTGCGGTAAAGCCGTGCGGCTTCTGTCATTCGACGAATTATTTAATAATGGTAAAAGTTGTTTTATACATTTTTAACATTGTAAAATGAACTGCTGTCTTTATATAATTACTATACCATCTAGACAAAACATCCCGAGGAAACCTGCATTCTTGTGATACTTCGCAAGAATTTCAAAGGTATGTGAATTCACACAACACGGAATACATTCCGCGTAGTGGACCAAGGCGTAACTCCATTTCATTCTTAAAGAAGACATTTGCCCAGCAATGGAATTTATATGAGCTGGTTTTATCATTAGATATTTATTGGATTGTTGAGTCAAGACCGAGGACAGAATTGAAATAAAACTATTTTATACGGATTTTATCGCGATTTAAAGCTTTAAAGCTGTAAAGAAATCGAAACGTAGGGAAGTTAAAAAATGTAATGTAAAAATTAAACCAAATCGCGATAAAATCCGTATAAAATAGTTTTATTTCAATGTGTAACATTCGCGTAAATCTAAGAAACCATTACCGAAGACAGAAGCTATTCTAACGTAGTGTCTGAAAAAAAAACTTGGCTCTTTCAACAATTCAACTAATTGAAGAGTATTTGGACATGTATTGTTAAATCTTTGACGACTTATTTTAAAGCATAGGTGACTAGGATCTAGGATCAAATGTAATATATTGTAATTGTTGTATATATTGTAATTTGCCTAAAATGCTATTCCAAAATTACATTGTTTTTAAGCATATCAATAAGATAAACAATGTTTAAATAAATTTCTGAGCTTATGCATCATGATTTTATCAATTCGAAGTAAAGAGCTACTTTCGTAAAATCGTAGGTATTTGAGTTTGAGACAATATTGAAGAACGTAATGTATCATTCGAAGTCCCACTAGTATTTAAGTCTGTAAGTGGGGTTAAGCCTCGGTCCACACAAATGGTGGCCAATAGCGGGTTGGTAAACGGATGAATTAATTAAGGTTAGTAGTTGTTTAAATTAGTAGTTATGTCAAAATTTAAGAGTTTTTGGCCGGATTAAACGATTCCTAAAATTGGCTTATTATTAAATATAAAAACGGTGTAAGTTGCATTCCCAAACACGAGATAGCTACGAAAAGTTTTTATTTATTTATTTATTTATTTATTTTTATTCTTTATTGTACACAATAGGTATAGAGACAACAAAATAACAAAGTACAAATGGCGGTCTTATCGCACTAAGGCAATCTCTACCAGACAACCATTGGATGGATTTATGAGAAGGAGAAAGAAAGGGCAGTGTATAATAAAGACAAAAGCTCAAATAAATAATACTATTTATACATAAATATACAAAAACCCCTGAAGTTTTTGAACCCCTCCAACACTCTTTGTTGAGTCTTGGAGGGGTTAAAAAACATTGATGTAGCCGTTATTGCAGCACCATGCTCAACGAGAAATCCAACTAAAATATGTTAAGTTCAGTATCCGATTGGGATTGTCTCAATCAGAAATTCAATGTATTTATTCAAAATACATAAGGCTATGTAGCATGGCAAGGGTACATAAAGATGATTTATTTTCAGTGAGAACGTTACTGACCTTAACAGTTTATGACTTGGTGAAACAATAAATTTTAGTACTTACTTAGTTTTATCGCAGCTGTCTGGTGCGTTTTATGTTAGAATTTTAAAACTACGAACTCTATCACTGTCTACATTTGTTAGTGCACTAATATTATACTTTATTTTTTACGGTTGTTTCTATTTCATTGAAATGTATCGATTTTTCTGAGCCATGGTAAATTCTTAGTCGAACATGAGAATCCAAAAAAATCCGAGTGACCTGGTAGACATCATCCAATATCATTTATCAAGTGGCTGCTTCGTTTTCTAGAAGGCAGTAAGACAGTATATCATACACGTGACCTTTAGGGCCCTATGGACCATGAGTTCTTGTCCATTTCAAACATTAAATGCGTTATATATGAATTATAGTTTTCAATTCATTTTGACAAAGTACGTGGGTAGTTTATATTCGTTACTTGAAGTAGATATTGACGTATTAAGGAGTATAGCATAGCATAGCAGCTCGACGTCCTATCATAATATTAATGCAATCCCCCGCATATTGCAAGACGTTGCTTGAATTATTGACAACATAACGCAGGGCCCCGATTTAGTAAGATACCGAATAGAGGCGAATCTACGATAACATTAAGGAAGGATATCTTATTACTTTATTACGATTAATAGGCCTCAAAGTAAGTTTTGCTATTTGTATTCATGATATCATTGCGTATATTTAACAGCATGATAATACTCGACATTGGAGTGTTATGGGTTGGTAACCAGAATCAAATTAAGCATGCTTTGCTTTAAATTTTGGACCCTAAAATAGCCACTAGTTCAATAAAATTGTCCGCATAGCTATAATTAAAACCTTTTTAACATGGTAGGTATATGATATAAAACTGAAATACATATAACGCGTATTTGCGTGCTAACGGTCTTAATTTTTTTGGATGTAATGAAATTAAAAAAAAACTAAGCAGCGGTGTTTTTCGAGCGATATGATCTGACCTTCAAATGAGACTTAGAAAGTATTTACTGCGGGGTCAGCAATAACTTAACTATGCTTTTGGCATTACCAAAGTACACGAGCGGCGATTGCTTCTTGACATCAAGTAGTCTGCAAGTTCGTATACAATATTAAATCAAACCACAAATTTAACTGCATAAAAATCGAAAATTGCGCGTATCACAAAGATTCCCTAAAAATAGTGAGTGAGTAATTCACCAAAAAAATATACTTTTGGTACATTACGACTACGATATGTAACCCATTTTGCATATGATAGGTATTCATGTTTGAAACATGGCAGGTCGGCACCTGTCATTACTGGTTATCGATAGCACGACCACTACAATTCCCAGTGCATGTTTTATGGATACTGAACGATGTCAATATGATTAACGATAAAGCCTTTATTAATATTGGCAACTGGACTTGTCACTCGCATCCGTAGTTACAATGGAATATAGTACCTACGTCTAGTTATAGGAAAACGAGTGTTTATTTCGATAACCGCATTCTCTATTGTTGCCAGTAGTTGTGTTTTCTCATGCATAGTAATTGCTATCTTCATATAAATTATATTGTTCAAGAAAATACTCTTTACGTAAACTCACGCCTTTTTCCCAGAAGGGGTAGACAGAGGCGCCACCCACATTTCGCTTTGTATGTTCGATCGTGTGATAGGATCTATGATCGATTATCTAACCCAACATTATCATTATCTATCCCATGATGTGACAGAGGCCGAGCCTATCGCCATATCGCGCATAAATTCCTAACTCTGGGCTGATAATGAATAGAAAAATCCAATAACACTTTGCCCGACCCGGCATTCGAACACAAGACCTCAGCTTTGCAATCGTACCGTAGTCCAACTACGCCACCGATGCAGCAAGATACTCTTTAATTTCTGTTCAATATTGATATGTCTTCTAGTTTTGTACAACATAGAAACAGTTTTAATGTTTCGTTTCGATACAAATATTATAATACGCTCATTAATATAAAACTTAATAGTTTAAATTGAGAATAAAAAGTCTATTTATAGTATTGTTCACGTAAGTCAATAAGTATAAAATGTTACGATATTTTATAATAAAAATTGCCACAGTTGCATGGTAGCTCACGTTTTATGTAAATACATTTATATGCCATGACAAAGATAATTTTACTATAAATGCCTTGATTTCAAATAAATATTTTGTTATAATCCGTTAATCAAACCAAATACTATAGGCATACATAAACTCAGGCCTATGTCCCATTTGAGTGGGCAGAGACAATTGGGCGCCAAGTGCTACGGTCCATACATACCTCTTTTGCTTCACCTACTGTCATTCATCTCTGCGCTCGTCGGTTTCGAGGTCTCCGTATTTAATTAAATACGTATTTAATTATATTAAATTCAATTAAATACAATAGAGATAATTAAAATATAGATAGATATTTTTTATCATTTTTTTATCTTGGATAGGGAATACTAAATCATGTAATGTCAAAAACGTAGAGATTTATTGCAATCGAAATGGTGTGAGAGGCAGTAAAGTCGCCAAACAGGTGCTTTTATTTACTGGGTTTTACCACAGTTTTACTTTGCGTACTTTGGATCACACGGCAAAGATTACTACAAGATCATAAACTTTATTGTCGTCTGTACTATATGGACGATCTAACTACAGAACGTAGTGTTCGTTTATATGATGGTGATTATTAGCAATTTGGAATCCGTTCTCGTAGATAGGATTGTCTGAAATTATTTATAATAAAGAGCAGGTATATAGCTTGCGAAAGACGGATTCTTCCATCGTGTATAAATAGGCAATGTACTAGTGGCAACGCATAGATTTATGTGCTTACGTCCCCGTCTTCTAACCAACCGTACTCGGTAAATAGACATCAAAGTAATGTTATACAGGGTATATCAAGACCGCGACCGAAAACGAAGCCAGGAGGTAGTATTAGTGATATCAAACACAATGCAAGTAAAAATTTTACAAAAAAAATCGTCAATTTTTATTTTTTATTTTTTACATATCGTCGTATTTGAGTGAATAAACATAGTTTTTCTAAAATAATGACGTACATCGCTTAATTTTTAAACACGCAATGGTACGTAAGGGTTTAAATTACTATTTTTGCAAAAACTAGGTATTTACCCCTCAAAAACGATGATTTTTAAAAAATTGTAAAAAAAAATCCGTCGCTTATTTTGCAAAATTTTTAGTGGCATTGTGTCTGTAGCCGCTAAAACTACCACCTGGCTTCGTTTTCGGTCGCGGTCTTGATATACCCTGTATTAGTTTTTTTTTAAGTTGGCTAGGAATTTATTTTAATGAATTACTTTTGATTAAAGTCTTGTCCACTGCGTAGCGTGGTGGCTTTTTAGTCTGTGATAGCACCCGTTACGCCTATTGTTGTATCAGACATAGCTACCTTCGAAAAAAGAGCGTATTCCCACCTGTCAACGCACCTCCATGCCCTGTGGTATTGCAGATGTTTAAGGGCGGCGGTGATTACCGTATGCTTGTTTGCCTCCTTATAATAAAAAAAAGATAGCTAATCCAGCGAGCAACATTTTCATTTCACAGACTTTATTATTGTGAATGTGACCGTATATATTAAACAAAAAACTACGAACATTATGAATGATGAGAAAAAATATTATGTTGTCTCCTCCATATTG
This sequence comes from Deilephila elpenor, assembly GCA_949752805.1. NCBI lineage: Eukaryota > Metazoa > Arthropoda > Insecta > Lepidoptera > Sphingidae > Deilephila > Deilephila elpenor. The sequence continues at coordinate 5,056,192 of OX457107.1, read as the reverse complement.
TTGGTTACGTTTAATTAAACTTTTAATTAAGCTTGAAACTCATGCTACTATTTAAATTTGGTCTCATTTCTCTCCACTATTTTGGCAGAAGTTCATTTACTGTGAAACAAATGAGTAAAAGTTCTCTTCATTTACTAGTGACGTACCCATTTTTTTTAATTAAAATTTAATGTGTCGATGCCATTTACAAGCCCAAAGACTCGATAAATATTTTGGATCACACGAATTTATTTCTTTCGGATATTTTAATAAGGAAAATAACTTTAAAATGTGTTGTAGAAAATAAAATAGAAATAAAGACCTATTGGTGGACTATAAGGCTTAACCTCTCACAATCGTTACCTCGATTACAGAGGAGACCCGTGCCCTGCAGTGGGACATATATAATGGGTTGAAAAAAGACACTAATTCCTAAAGGCCGGACGCGTCTGGCGTCTGCTGTTTCAATACGGCATGTCGTGCAAATGGCCTGCGGAAGATTGTTGATACAGGCACCTTTACCTACAATAATTTATCAACCACCATCGCACACATTTATAATGACAATAAATAAGTTATCGACATAGATAAAGTCGTATAAAAATACGATAGCTATTTTTAGACTAAATACAAAATGAATCCCATTTTAACTAGGTTGATAATTCAATGTTGTCTCTCCTGCACAACCTCTTTATTCTGTTAGAAACTTTCGAGTTATTGAACCTTGACCATTCTTATAGATATCCACAATTTCCGACCCTGTGTTGTTCGTATGCACAGCTTCCCTGTGGCCTCATTCCGTTCTTTAATCTTTTATTCAATTTATATTCTCTTTTATAGCTTTGATTAGTTTTTAGAGTCCGCGTTTGATTTCATTCAACCCGGTCTTTATTACTGTTTTATACGTCTGCTTAATTTTCAGAAACGCAAATTACTGGTGTTTTGCGATATCCTCGTTAGTAAGAGTGCAAGCTAAGTTTATTTGCCTTTGAATTAAAACCTTTCTGAGGGCTATTCACACCAGTGGAATTTTATAAAGCTATGCAAAGTCGGTGCTTGCCCCCGCTGCAGATTTACCACAGAATTCAATGACTTATATTTAGAACTGTAATTTTTACTAACATGATTATACGAAAGCAAATCTAGCTCACTTTTCCTCTCAAGATTTGCTACGTCACTTATTTATTTGCTAAATGTCTTACTACAAATGTCAATATCTACAAAAGCTTTGGCACATCACTATGTTTTCTTATCTGCTTTATGTAACGCAAATATTCGTTTTGCTACAAGTAAGTATTTTCAATTAAGCTGATAGAATGGATGATTGGAATACCGCTGTCAGTATGATTCCCAGATACGTGTTGTAGTACATTGCAGTGGGCGGTACAAAAAGCATAAAGCATTAAGTAAAATGAAATATAAATGAAATGGTTTTGTGTAAAACGTATATCTTATCTTGCGATGGACAAGGGATTACTTGTCTGCCATTTACATAGACTTTTCTTACATATCGTTGTTATCCGTATAAGCATTCAATATCTTATTAGCATCTATAATCGCCGAATTTAAAAACCTAAAGGAATTTTGTTTTGAGTAGATGCATCATTGGCAATATAATATTGTTTATTGTTATTATACTTCTTAGTGAGTGTGTTAAATATTTTAAATGCGCAATATTTATTTATAGTACAAAGTAAATTTAAGTATGTACATATTGTAGCAATTATAACTTTGTATGGACTCAGCTTTTACATTTTTCAACCAGAATCAGGTCGACTAAAAGAAAATAGCTGTTGTTACCTTATTTTTTTGTAGCCTTGTTTCAGTACCTCCAAGTTAAAGCGTTATAACTCGCTTGCAATACGCCTCAGGCAAATATTATTCTCCACAGACTCTAAAGCTTCGAGATTGTTGTTTATTTGTTAATTTATTTGCTTTATTTAACATTCCGTACTAAAGCAGTAAGCATAAAAATTTTAAAATGATAAGAAATGAAATAAAAAAAACTCACAGACTTTCATTAAAACTTAGCGCTTCCAAGAAATATTGCATATTGTGGGCAATGCCCTGGACGACATGTTTGCTTTCACACCATTAAGCGATTGTAATGTGAATGTATTCGTAAGTTAATGGGTAGTCTCGGTAGCAACTCACCAACTTAGATTTACGTTTTATATTTATTTGCTTATTATTTGAAATTTTAACTTTATTTAAACATGTATTTTTGTTTAAAGACTGCAGATCTTTAACTGTAAAACATCTGCGAGTCGTAATATTTAGTAATAGTTACCGATTACTCTATCTGTATTTATTGTTTTTTTATTATTATAAAAAAGCATAATATACCATATATACATTATATTATACCATAGTTAATTTTCTAGAGTACACTTAAATCCACTAAAGGGTGTTCATATTTACGAGGGGATTATGCGTCGGCAACTATTATTGGACACTTGCACTTTTATTACATTCGCCATAGTTCAGTGATTTCATGTGGTCGTATTGTAGAGCAGCGATTGCCCTCGATTTAGTTCGCGCTACGTAATTCTTGTAGAATTTCCATGACTAATAGCTACGACAGCTACCAGCGCACGGTGACCCCATAGTCTCGCCGTTAATACCGGGCAAAAAATCCGTATTGAATTGATGTCTTGTAGTCGCAATTGGCAAATATTTTATAGCTACTAAATATTTGTATGTCAATACAGTAGAGACAATCGCCTTGCTTGGTTGTTAAAAGGTCATTAAGATTTTAAACACTTAAATTCTTCTTTAATTTCTCATAATGTCCTCATTACTGTACAGTGATAGATTTTAGTTTAATGAAATGAGAGAGTTCGCTTATAATAACTGCGTCAGTAGAATTTGCCAATTTATCGATATTTGATTGAGTTTTCTGCATTAATTTTGGGATTGGCTTAGAATTTACGTGTAGAACATGTGATATACATGAAGCCAAAACTAAAGCAGCGTTGGCAGACCACTAAGTTTGCAGACAACCAATTTTGTAGCAGCATAGTAACGACATCGTGAAGCGAGAATTAAATTGCTTTGAGGAATTCTCATTTGCCAGGTTGAGATTCTGTGGCTACAAGTGTGTACCTTCATTCCAGTATGCATAATTTACTCTGACGAAGTTCAATAATTTTCTTGATATAACTCTGCATCGATGAAGATAGTTCTGAATACTGCAAAATAATTCCTATCTAGAAAGAAAGTTTTAGTTTTCTTTCTTTGAAGCATATTGATTTTCTGTTGGGTAAAAAGTAGGTACATTGATCTTAGTATGCGAGTCGTGCCATTGGCGTGTATTTAAAATATTTTTTCCAGCTCTCTGACATCAACAAAGTCTTATGATAAGGTATCTACAGGTTTTTATCACATCAATTTTTGCGATCACATATCAAAATCTCTATTTTAAATAATGTTTGAGCGTTAAAGTAATTGTATGCAACATAAAAGTTTTGCGTTACAGGTATATTATGTTTTTTCTTTTTTTTAAATTCTTGATTATATTTTTATATGCTCATAAATAGTATATAATAATAGTAACTATATGTCACGGCTATTTACAAACAGATTGAAGTTTTCATTCAGTGTATTTCGCTGAGCAATGAGCTCTTTATGTTAAAACTTATTAATTTCAAGATTGCACGCTCCTACTGGATATATTTTAATTGACTGTCGCGTGCTACATTTGCAAGTGGGTACTTATTACTTAAAATATTTATAGGTGTGGTGTAATATTTTTTATTATTGTATGGTGTTGCTACTGTCCATGAGTCGTCGGCATGCATCGTCTAGTCATTCGTAGCATTAAAAAAATATGGCTTGTTTAAGCTCAATTTTAATTTTAATTTATTGGTATCTGCGGGAGACGGGACTACATTATTTGGAAACACTTGCAACATGCGTCAGTCATTTCACTCATTAAGGTTAAAAATATTGTTTTTTATTTCGATGTTTAATCTGATTTAATAATTTCATCATATCCGACTGCCTCGGAGGCGTAGATGTACTACGGTACGACTACAAAGCTAAGGTCTCGGGTTCGAATCCCGGGTCGGGCAGTGTTATTGAGTTTTTCTTTTCATTATCAGTCCGGAGTCAGGTATTTGAGCCCGATACGGCGATAGGCTCGCTCCCTATCACATCATGGGACGGAACATACAAGGTGAAATGTGGGTGTCCTGGTGGCGCCTCTGCCTACCCCTTCTGGGATAAAGGCGTGAGTTTATGTATTTATAATATTAAAGTTTGATGAACTCTTAGCCAATGCTGAACTAGTTAGCCATCGTCATGTGACCACCACACTCTGTATTCAATAGCCTGGGTATAAATTGAGAAGAAACATAAACACTAAAACAATATGCAACAATCATTGTAAAAAGTTTGTCAAAACACATTTAACGAATCTCTTGTGTCTGCATTCGTTGCTGCATAATTATATTTATATTCAGCAAAGTGTAAATGCTTTTGTCTAAATCTAAAACATGCTGCCTTTCTTGCAGATTATACGAGCAATTTTTTTTTTTACAATTTTACTATTATTATTTTTTATATCATTTCTCGTAAGCTGTTTATTTTCCAATTTAGCTTAAAGCGCTTTGAATAGTAAATAGTGAAAGAAGAATAAAATATGGTCGCGCCGTAATAACGCAATGTTTTTTAGTTGTTATTTTGCAATATATTGAATATCTATAAATAGAAACAACAATTCCCTTTACTAAACTCAACTGCTGCAATTTCAATTTTAATGATTACTGTATGATTTTTTTCTATCAAGAAAATTTAACGACAGCATATTTGAACACAATGGTCCACTCATAAATACGATCAAGATTAACACACGTATCTGCTCTAAAATGTACACAGTTTAAAAAGCCTATTTCGACTATGCACAACGTTTTAAAGTAAGTAGATGATGTGCAACATTTTATCAGGGATTTTAAAAGGTACTTACTAATGTATGATTACGTGTCATGTCTGTCGTAGCATAAATTTTGTGAAATTAATTGCTGCGAAAATATTCGCACACCCAAAAGTTTCTACGTGTTTTTCACTTAAGTAAAATTATTGTTGTTTTCACTTTCAGTGAAAATAATAAGCTTTTAGCTTTTAATTTCATATAAATTAGTTTACGTGAGCGTCTGCTTCGTGTTCAAATGAAATTACTATGCACTTACCTTTTTGTTGATATTCAAAAATGTAATCAATTATGAAATTGGTTTTCTACAAAATTTAAGGCAATTTCTCTACCAGTATTTTACAAGTCATTTTTGTTATTTGTCGCTTGCCAGTCTGAAATTCAACACAAAGAAAAAAGGAGATTGTTTGACGCGCAAATGATGTTACGTTCGATACCTTACAGCCTACAGTCTACACCAACATTGGAACATTATGCAACAACCGAACATGTAATATTTTATCAACTATCTGCTCATAATAGTAACATTGATTAGTAGTACGTCTGAACTAATCTAATATTGAGGCTGTTGAGGCATGAATAGACAGCAAGCATCACGTCACACTGCCGGCGCACAGTTCCCGCTGCTACCTTGAACTGCACTATTGTCACAAAGCATGAAACCTGCCTATGTACTTTGTAGCTCATTTCGTTATGCGAGCCAACTATTAGCTCGCTTCTACAAAAACGGAGCTTATTTTTATTCTAAAGCGTCGCAACTTGCTGCTAATCTATCGATACCTTTGTACTTTTTTTGTTCTAATATCAACATGGTTGTATTGATTAGCTCTACTGTTATTGAGGCTAGTATTTTATTATATTTTCAGCATAATGTTCTTTTACTTCGTCGTCTGGATATCTTAAATATTTTACCTTTTAAATACAACACAAATTTTAGTTTCAAGAACAAAACAAACAACATCGTGAGCTTTGTCCCTAAATGGCAGTCTAGTACATGTAAAATTTTAATGAATAAGCTTTTCTCGTCCAATGTCGCATGTCTAGCACTGCAGTGTCCTTGACCTCCGCCTGTAGCGGTACGTGGGGAAAATACATGATTGCGATTCGGCTACGAAAGGATCAACCACACTTTATTATCTCATAGACGAAGCTCCGAGCTTCAATTTAGAAAATGCAAGGAATAAAAATAATAATTCCGTTGGAAAAGCCCAAGTTTCGAAATAAAAATAAATTAAATGGGTTTAATAATGAGACTGAACGTATTACAAAGTTATAAGTATAAGTATACAATTTATTGTATTTTGTTTTTGGAAATATTACAACACCTACGAGATTTAGCTGTCTGATCCTAATTCGGGATTATGACAACGTTAATATTGACACTTTTATCTTACATACATATATTACGCTAAATGAAATACAACGATTACACATTGCTAGTCATAACTTTTGTGTTGTTTTACCAATCATTGTTAGTTTCTCCCTTGCTACATTCGACGTCAAATGCATTGTTATGTTGTTTTATTTATTGTGTACACTGTATAGTAGGAAATGTTGACGCAAATAGGGCACGTCGGCATAAAAAATATCCTAAGCGTCGGTTACGCCTGCGGTTATAAAATCATGTAAATTGTTCGTTTGTGAAGGCGCGGCAACTTGGTCAAGGAAAACAAACAATACATTACTGACAAAAGTTCAAAAAATTGGATTAAAAATGTTGCTCTCTGAATACGGAATAGGCAGATACGGCAGACGGTTTTTTTCACACCACAAGCAGTCGCCATACTTTAAATAATTTTGCCTTGCCAATTGCCAGTCTACTAGTAAAACTTCAAGTCAAGTCATTAGTTCAACAATTTATAACAAAATGTCTTCTATGATGCATAAAAAAGTTACCTATGTTGTTTTCGAATTTAGGTAAGTATAGCTAGATAAACAACAACACAGAGAAAAATATCCAAAATATAAAAAAAAACAAAGTTTAGCGTAAAGTTGTTAAGTTTTTAAAGATTTTGTGTATCTGTCTGTGAGCGTTATTTTTTAATGGATAGTACGAACTTGGTATGTTGGGAGGTTAAATTAATTGAGATGGCTCTTAGATTTTTCATGAAGACCTAATTAATCATTTACTACTTTTGCGTACATTACTGCAGAATCTTCTACCAAGGTGACCTAGAAAAAAGTAATAAACATATATTTTCCACAGTTAATGTTTTATATCGGGCCTTTTTAATATTCATGTATTCCGTACATTTCACAACACATACACAAAGAAGTAGATATCTTAGGAATCTTGCCATTTATAGAGGCTGAGCTGTTTCACTCGACCCTGTTTCCATAAGGGATTAATTAGCCCGATGGCATCTTAATACTGGGACATCATTAATCAACTTCTCTTTTTGGGTCAAACCAAAAAGATGTCTTTGAACAAATATTAATTTTCGGCCTTGTAAGTCAGGCCGTATAACTATTTCCGATTTCGTAATAAAAAGTAAAAGTAAAGTAAACACTTCTATATTTCAGTTTTAAAGATAGGTTTCTGGAAAAAGGTATTATAGACACAGAATTTGCCTGTTTGAAATAATTAATTGTATAAAATACAAATTTCAATGAAAATTTACTACGCGATTTTTCACGTTTTTCGTGGAAGTTCGTACGACAGTATTGTAGCCGTGTTTTAGTGAAATATTTAGTAACATGACTATGGTATTTATTTTGTACACTTATTTATTTATACAGCTGTGCAAGCAAACAATAAACTATGTAGTGTTTTGTATTATTTTAATACCTGTTCATGTCCCTTGCATATAATTTAAGGACTCACACTATAAATGAGGAATACAACATTATGATTACAACATTTAGGACCCCCTAAATTTTCAAGATTATTACATTTTTGAGATTACATTTTTAGGTTAAGAATATGTTACCATAATCTTAATAACCCGAATCCTAATAATGTGATGTCCTAGAAATCTACGCAAATATTTGAATGTAGCCTGTTATTAGATATTATTGTGTTGTTGGGCGAGGGCCAAGGAATTATAGCGACCTTCTTTCCTTCAGGGTTTTTAAGAAGCTACTGCGGAATTCAATTGACATTATAATCACGCGGTGGGTGTTGCTACCCATTTGAATATACGTCAATGTGTCTACAGTTCCTTCGTAGCTTCTGTAAAGATTTTGATAGACCGTATAGCAATTGGAAATATCTCGTTTCTTTTTTTATTGCGTAGCTAACGAGCTCACACGATTATTTCCAATGGAGATCTAATTAGGTACATGAATTATCTTACGAATTACATCATAGCTTCATGTCAGCTTTTTTTGAGGGATTGGTATAGCCCTTGCCTACCCCAAAAATTTCTACTTACCTCCAGTAGTTCATGATGAAGTAAGGTGGTTCTACCATGCTCAAAAGTTTTTCCAGAAACCAACATGAGTTTTATTGTCCATATTTCGAGCCACTCGATAAATTATATAAGTGACCTCGTTTGCGATCCACGAAAATGGATGCCATGTAGTAAATGTTCGCGTTAAGCTAATAATACGACATTCAAAGTCCTGTAGTCCTTGAGCCAAGGGCGTCGCGTCGTGGCGTCATACAGACGTCTCTACGGGCCAATGTCTGTTACGTCATTGCCATGTATAATCTTCAATTAATCTAAGCCTATGTCAATTATATGTGAATGAACCTAGCGGCATTTTGGCTTCAATAAGATTGTTCATGCAAGAATTTGAAAAATTGCTATGACTTTCACGTCCTCCATCAAAGTTAAGGTTACAAAAACTTTAAACAGGCAATTTTTAATTTGGACATATTTACTTGCGTTTTATGTTATTTGTTTGAAATACTTGAATATTTCTTATCACTGCAGCATTCTTTCATTTAAAAACTAATCAGCATTGCGAATGGTTCACCGAGAACTAATTACCATCTAATGAAGTTTGCTAGTAATAGGTGAATATAAATGTGCCCTGTTTAAGACTGAACATGAATGTTATAGTGAAGTGCGACAGTGTGTGCGGTGGATGTGCGTAGTGCGGTGACGCATGAGGTGAGTCAGTCATGACGTCACTGAAGCATGGAGTCAACCTGAGCCGGCGGGCGTGTAGGCGAATGGTCACGTTGCTGGCTGTGGGCGCCCTTCTGCAAGTGGCGCGCTGCAGTCCCGTTGAAGTAAGTGGAAATACAAATCGATATACAAGTCACGTGCTGTAATTAACTTTTCAAAAGTCTTATGTAAATCTTCAAATTAGTTTTAGGAAAAGCAGCAGTTTCATACCAGGCATAAGCCAGGTATGAAACAAACGAACAATTTTAACATGATAGTTCCAAAATTATCTTAGAACAATACCCGTGGGTGCGTGGTGGCCTGTTGGTAACGAGACGCGGCTGCCTACATGTTCACGGTGGTCGCGGGTTCAAATCCCAGGGCACACCTCTGACTTTTCGGAGTTATGTGTGTATTGATAGTCAATCACCACGCACTTTAACGGTGAAGGAAAACATCGTGGGGAAACCTGCATACCGTAGCGATTTTAAACAATTTCTACGGTATGTAAGTCCGCCAACCCGCACTAGGCCAGCGTGGTGGACTATATGGCCTAACCACTCTCTATCGATTCTCTCGATTGTAGAGTAGGTCCGTGCCCTGCAGTGGGACGTATATGGGCTGATATAGATACAAGTCACGTGCTGTAATTAACTTTTCAAAAGTCTTATATAAATCTTCAAATTAGTTTTAGGAAAAGCAGCAGTTTCATACCAGGCATAAGCCAGGTATGAAACAAACGAACAATTTTAACATGATAGTTCCAAAATTATCTTAGAACAATACCCGTGGTGTTAGCTAAGCTAAAAGGTTACCGCTGTAGGTACCGAAATGAGAGAAGTTTGTCGAAACGTGGGCACGTGGTCAGTAATCAAACAATGAAACTCACGTGTTCCCCGCTGCGGTTTCAAACTTGTTCGTTATTACTCGTATTTAGCCAGAAAGGTCGACATTTCTATTACATTCAAATTTTTTACTGACTTCTAAAATGGAGGATTTACGTGATATCTCTGCCAGATATGGCTGATTTTTTGTATAGGTGATATACTAGCAGCTTAATCTAATTACTTTCTAAGACAATTAGGCTATATTAATTAGATGTAAAGTTATCGTCTAAATGTAAATGTTTTAAATAAGTAAGCAGATATTTACATAATAGACAATACAGTAAGGTTGCAAGTAAATAGTTAGAAATAGGTATAGGCAGAGAAAAAAAATATTTACCTATATTTTTGGTAACGAATATTTTGTCCCTATCCGAACGACTCTTGAATTCAGTTTTAGCGAAGAAGACAAAACGCTCAATAACTAAAATAGATTTTAAATACTGTATATGAATAAGACCTTTAGTGTAAACTATTCGGCGCATAATAGTTTCCTCTACCTGCAGTTATTTCGCTCCAGTTACGCAGGCTCGGCAGTCGGCGCACTCTTTTTAAAGCTCGCTTAGAAAGTTTTTTATGAATCGATCGAAGGCATTTTTAAGAAGCTAAGTCATAGTTTAGAAGAAGGAATTCTTTTTTTATTAAAATGCTGCATAAACAATTTCTGGACTAGGAGTTGAGCCCAAATAATTATTTATATTTACCAATATGCCAATAAGCCAATTATGCGGAAAATTAGGACCATTGAAACTCCAGCGGGCTTTTAAATTATTTACCCACCAAAACAGACCAATTGACCCTGTTTTGGTAATGAAGCTATAGAATAAGTTCAGCTACTTATTTATTATTGTGTTCTGGAATTAATTTGAATATAGGTACTGCTCGTTGTATTTTTATCTACGTTTATTGTGAGCATGAATCTCATTTTACGATATATAAATGTATGCTTGATTGACATGTATTGACTTATTTCCAGAAAGTATTTGTAAATGAAATTTCTTTTAAAAACCGCAGCAGTCGGTTAATTATCACGTTGGCTGGATAAAACTTGCGAAGTAAAAACGTTCCACGAATTCACGTTATATAAATGGCAAGTCTGTTCCGAGCGGGTGGCGGTAAGCAACGACAAACTTGGAATCGAACAAGTCAGCGGCAAACGTGGGACAAATTATATTTATATGTGAATACTGGCTTTTAGCTTTGACACTCGCTGGAAACTTTATCTTTAAAAAAAAACATGATATGTATTTGAAAGATCTTACATTTTATGAGTCATTAATCATTGCTTTAATCAATTACAAAAATCATGCGTAATCACAGCGGTAAAAAAAAACGAAATCAAAACACGTCATAAATAAAAACGACATTTTAACAGTTATTATCTAAATACCTATATAGTAGATTCCACAATTCTGTGCTAATAATATTATCCCCGATGTAGGTTATCCACGTGGTTGAATATTATCATATTGAGAAACGAATAAGAAGCTTACTTTTTATAGAATATTTTTATTGGGTTATCTATTTCATTGCGTGATCTTACTTTATTTGATATCTAAAGGATATGAATATCCATACCAAATAAGGAATATTATTTCTTAAACAACCAAATATTATGTATAGGTATTGTAAAAACAGATAATTCATATTGAGTTTAGAAACAGAGCAACGATATATGAACATGTTTTTGTGATGGCAAAAAATTGGAACAGATATTTTTTATGTGAATGACGTCAGTGCTAACAACAATCGTAGCGTATTTGGTAATTTCGACACACTACGCATAGCCCGGATAGCTCAGTCGGTAGAGCATTGGACTTTTAATCCAAGGGTCCAGGGTTCAAGTCCCTGTTCGGGCGGCCTTCTTTTTGAATGTTTTTAGACTTTTGGGATTTTGTTTAGAATGTGTGTTGTTTTTTCGCTATAAGAATTTAAATTAGTCGAAAATTGTACTTAATTATATTTTTCATTTTTTTTCTTCTGGATTCTATTTACAGTTAGTATTTACTAGTTTGTTTATTAGTCAATATATTTGTTTTTGTCTTTTTGGATTGGCAACGGCGTGGTTTTATGTCAATATTTAAAACAAATAATTTGAAAAAAAAATCTACCTATTCCGGCTAGGTAGACCCGACCCCAAGTAGTTCCATCGACCCGACTGACACATTTACGGAAGGACATATAGAAGTTAGACCTAATTGTCTGTTCAACCGCTCGATAAGGGAGTTTACAGACTAAGCACTTGCAAATAAATATTAAAAGGAGAGGAGCCGTGGAACATCGACCTTCACCCATCTGATAACCAAATTAGACATATTATTTATTAAATAGTACTCTATTGATAAAAAACATGTCTATGATAATTTTCCTATTGAAAAGTGTTGGCTATTTTTAATAATTAATCAATATATCCAATAGTGGTTGTTTCCATAGTAAAATAATATGAAGTGATTAGACATTGCTTTCTTAATAAATTTTCTTAAAAGTAGTTATAAAATAAGTGCTGGCACGAAGTATCTACAATAAATTGCAAAAAAACTATAATAGTTTGTACATACAGTAAATTATGTATTGTAGGTACCTACTGTAAAAGATAACCTTCAGTGGACTATAAAATAAATCATTTTAAAGTTTTATTTCTGTACATTTGAAGAACGTCGTAGAACTCCCACTCTGAAAGATAAATTCTGACACCGAGATAAGTCACACATTTATTACAGAAAAGTTTTATAAGTCTTTATTTCGGCTCCAATAAATATTGTATCGGAATAATTAATGATCGCTAGTTTGCATTTGAATTTTTACATACAATCATTGGCCTTTAAATAACAATGTATTGCAGTTACGTGCCATGGTTTGAGCATTTATTCATATTAAAGTGTATTAAAGTCACACAATTCTCTAAAGTCAAGACTGAAATATTATTTCTGTTTGTTTTGCAGTACGGAATGTAAAATGACATCCGTAGCTTTAATTTCACTAAAAGTTTTCATTTCATCTTTATTTATTAACCACTACGTCGCCGGAAATGTTATACTAGTGGCATGATTTCCATTTAGAAGGTAGAGTTTGAAGGTTATGAAAAGCCGTTTTATCTAGATAACAGAATTGTTTTATCCACATAATATATTTTGTGTTGTCCCTTAGATCAGGTCACGTGTTACAAGGCGATTTCCCCTAAGTGTTTAATCTACTTCTTTGCCTCAATCTTAAGAAGGTCGCGGTATCGAGACAAAGCTCGTTTCGGGCCAAGGTCAATAGGTACCTTACAGAAGCCGACTACTGTCGAGAAAACTCTTCCAACTTAATATTTTACTTCGCAATCATAATAAAGACGATAAAAAGTTTAAATAATGGCTATTCATCCTTTGATAAAAGTGTAACTAAATTCAATAATCTACAGACTAATGCTACAGGACAGAGGAATTATAATTTATATAGGGTGTCCCACAGCGATGCCACATGAAGGGGAAGGGTCTTAAATATTGTAGATAGACAATTTTACTGAAAGAAGACATCAATTTTTTTTCACAAATTCATTTCTCACATTCATCCTTGGTCTCCCCTATATTTAATACAACAAGAACTTTGTTTTGTTCTATTATATATTGGTACAACTGTACCTACAATGTACTTGCAATATTCTTTTGCCTTGCTAATTCGTTTAAATAAATACTACAAAATAATTTATAAACCATTGGTATCTTTTGCCGGTCGACAAACTTATGCAATCTTGGTGAATTTTTAATAATATACAGAGGCTGTAACCCAAAACGCGACGTATACGTGGGTCACTGTCCAGTGTCCACTGGAGAGATTTCCACCATCGTGTAACGTGGTCGTTATCTGAGGGAAGATAAGATCGTAGCAATAGTTTAAACTAGTAAGCGGTAGTCACCAATTTTCAACAATGACCTAAATCTGGCAAGGAAGATACACAAAGGACGTCATATTTTCTGAAACGGGATGAGGTAAAGAAACGGAAGCTTTTTGTGTGTTCGTTGTAAAGGAAGGATGGACGCACACATCCCTCCTGAGATTGGCTGTCCTAAAAACATCGTACCGTGAACAATGCACTGTATGGACACGTGCGAACAAAGTATTCTCGACGATATTTTCTTGTCTATTTCTTGTCTTTTATTTGTACTTTGAAATAAATAGTGTAATAGTTTTTAAAAAGATCATCCAATAGTAAAACGAAGTCTCGACTGCGCAATAAGATAAAGAATTTGTGTGTTGGATATCAGAATCTGTATGTGACTTATGGTCTCACAATATTACCGAGATCATTGTAGACAAATATTTTGGTCATACAAACATTCGTTTCGATATGAAGATCGAAGCCGCGGCCTCTTGTTTAATATCAATCCTATCTTATCGGTCTGCGCATCGAAGAATATCCTGTATGCATATTGAAATTAAATTCACAGTATTAACAATATACTTATTACTTGAACATATACCTTGATTATTAGTTACCCATTAATTAGACAAAGGACCTTTTCATAAGTAAGTAATTGCAGTTTTTATTGAGGTTAATCTCGTAGGTTAATGTGATAATGCACTACTAGATAATGAAGTATAAGATAGAGCAGAGCACAAAAACAAAACTGTAATGAAGAATGAACAAATCTCAATTCTCAATAGCTCAATTGATATCCCATTCGGATTGTAATTATGTAAGAAGCGCAACATGATACCTTAACTTTTATCTTCTTTACAGACAACTACGAAAACAAGTCCGTCCATAACGGTCGATGGGATCTCCACGTACCCCGGGCTGGGGTTCGGCCCCATGGGTCCGGTGGCGCCGCTGCCCGGCGAGCCCCTGGGCACGCAGCTGCGCCAGAACCAGGACACCACCACCGACCTCCCCACCACCGTCAAACCGAAGAAGGAGAGGACCTTTGTCATCGCCGCCGTTGAGTTTCATAGAGTCGAAACGCCCTTCCTGATCGGCGTGTGGATATTCTTCGCTAGCATTGCTAAAATCTGTAAGTTTACGAGTATAACTGAGAGTAAAAAGATTTTTTACGTCTTTTAATTACGTAAAATTTATTTTTATGAATCTCGTTTCGTAGATGGCTTTTCTTTCATTTTCGTTACGTAGTTCTTTTTTTTCAGCAAAAACATCAGAAGAAGCAATTAATTATAAAGGTGTTTTGTTTCGGGTCTTCTCTTGTAGTTGCCTTATCCTGAACTGCAATCTATCAACTGTATTCACCAAAATCTAAACCGCTTCAAATATACTCGTTTGTTAGTTGTTATTTGGACTCGTTGTTACTCGTTTGGACAGCCTCCGTGGCGCAGTTGGTATGACGCCGCCTGTGAAACGAGAGGCCGCGGGTTCGATCCCCGCACCGAGACAAATGTTTGTGTGATCCACTGGTATTTGTTTCGGGTCTGGGTGTTTGTGAGACCAAAAAGTCTCTCGTAGCTTCTAATACCCACGACACAAGACTCGATCTTAGTGTGGGGTCAGGACTATGTATGTGACTGTTGGGTGTATTTATTACTTACTTATTACTTATTTACTATTTATACATTGTAAATAATAAGCACATACAGTTTGCGTAGTAGTAAGAATGCCATATAAGTGAACGAATTGCCTGCAATAAGGAACAGCTGCTACTATTTTATGGAGCTAGTTATGAAGAAATGAGCAAGCAAGATAAATTTTACAACCTATTAGCCTATATAGTATATTCATTACTGTTCTAGTATTTTACGGGAAGGACAAGTGTTTTGTTGATACTGGCTTAAGTAATACTAAGGTTGGACCTTGGCTTACTATTATCGAGGGTAATAAAACGAAGGCAGTTAAATGGATTAAGAATATAACATGTGAGCGATGTAAACAGCGGTCTGGCAATATAAATACAAATACAAATACACCCAACAGTCCCATGCATAGTCCTGACCCCACATTAAGATCAATTAAGTCTTGTATCGTGGGTATCAGTGGGTATCATTTCAGCTACGAGAGACACCAGGACCCAGGACAAATACTTGTGGGCCTCACAAACATTTGTCTCGGTGCGGGGATGGAAACCGCGGCCTCTCGTTTCACAACCGGCGTCTAACCACCTGCGCCGCTGAGGCTGTAATATAAATAAAAAAATCCTGTTGTATGTTTTGTAGTGTAGGTTACCAATGACTGTTAATTTACTATCAATCAATACGAGCACATACCGTGATTGGAATTGGTATTATGAACTTTTTTTTAACAGCCGCATACACACTTGGTGGAAGATCTGTTAAATGAGAATGACTAGCTAAATTTTGTTTATTTCTGCCTATTACCTAACTACCACTGTTTTGCCAGTTTCTTTTGTCAAACGGGTGTATGAAAGCACCATTGTGTTCTAATTTTAAGAATTGTATTTAGGGATTAGGAGATTCAAAATGTAATATGGTGTGGTCTTTTTGTTTCTCCTTCTCATAAATCCATCCAATGGTTGTCGCAATTTATATTCATTTTAAGATCGCCATTTGTATTTTGTTGTTTTGTTTTCTCTATATACCTATTGTTATATTTTGTTAACAATAAAGAATATAAATAAAATAAATAAATAAATAAGAAATGCAGTCCCAAGCAGTGCTTGTTGCTATTACCCGTGAATAGCTTCTGACTGTAACTAGCCATGTCTTATCTTTCTGGCAATTAAATAAAATATTTAACAAAAACAAAATCTCTGAATTTAACTGCGCTTCGACTCCTGTATAATCACTGTATTCTAAACTTATTTTGAAAAGAGCAACGCTAGAGTTTCTTGTCTGTTCTTCTTTGGCGAAAACAGCCTTGTGAATTGGGTGGTATTGTTTAATAAAATATTTTCATTACAATTTAGTTTATAACAATTTGATTTACTATCACACTGCAATGAACTGACTCTCAATTATAGGATTTGAATGTTCAAAGCAAATAAAATCACGCTCACTGTTAGGCCGAAATCGAATAACGTTAAAATTAAACGGCTCTACAGCGGATAATACCGTTTCAGCTTTCAGTGTTCCTATCTGACGAATACATCCTTTAATTTTAAACGAGATTTCAATCATTTAGTATTCAAAATGAAAATGAAATTAATTTATTGAATCCGTAAAATGTTTTATATCATTTAAATTCATTGGTATTTTTCTGTACCACCCGATATTATTGTTGCATGTTTTTTATGTAGGATTTGTGACTCAAATAAAGGCGTTGTTCAATAAAATTTGTGAAACGCTAAAGTTTTAGTAAGCTTATCAGGATAGGAAGTAAATATCCTTGATAGCAATAATGTCAAATCCCTTCAGCTCTTAAAAGTTATGTAAAGCCAATGGTAGTAATCGGTTTTTTTATTGCGATGAATGGCGAGACGAGCCTGTTATTCGCCTGGTAAGGACAACACCCTATGGCAAGTACTTCAAACACAGTTATTGAATCAAAGAAAATAATAAAAAGACATTAAAGAATAGAAATAATATATTTTAGCTCGACAATCTATCAAATCTTATTGTGATACAACCTGGTGATTTAATAAGGTTAGTCTATGTTTAAACACAAACAAATTGTTTGTTCTTGGAAAAGCCTCGAGTGCGTGTAGACGTCCTTCGGAACTTTCCATGACAATTAGGTCATATTAACAATAGGATAAATTATTTCTTTACGAGCAATTATGAAACTCGGGGCTTTCGAGTTTATTTTGTTGACTCTCGTACGAAAAGAAATCGCTGTTGCTCAACCAATAAATTTAATTAAATTGAGCTCTGAAAAGCAGTCGTTTATATGTACATACCTATTTAAATTAGGTATATCGAGGAATAATATCGTTTGCATCTTGCTAAATAAATATTTATATCATTTTCGTCTAAAACTGTGCGCATAAGTAAAAAATGTAGAGCCATATTATACATACAGGGTATATCCAGACCGCGACCGAAACGAAGCCAATGAGTTACTTCAGACACATTGGAACAAACAATTTAAAAATTCACACTCAGTGACGTGGATCCATCTTAAAACAGTATTGCTTAATAACGACATAAATTAACAGCTTTGAAAAACTATTCTGCGTTAATGAAATTTAGCGGCCCAACATCCTTCGAAAGTCGGCAGTCGGCAATGTATCTGCAGTGCCTTGGGATTTACTGAATGACGGTGATTATTTATCGTTAGGAAACCCGCTTGCCTATTTGCCGAACCTTTGGTATTATATCACAATAAACAGTCTTCATTGGGAAGCTACGTGGCCTAGGTAGAGTATAACCGTCTGCATGTTTATATTTCGCTCTGTTATTTGTAGTTTATATTACTTATGAGACTGGGAGTAAATAACGCAGTGTCATGAGATTTAGTATTTTCTTGTAGTGTCTGGTGCTCCTTGCACATTAAATGTTTTTAGTATTTTGTTACGTTGATAATCAATAAATCAATCGATGTACGGCTCTTCGACGTATTTATTCACTATTAAAATATTTTACGGAAAAAGCAAAATAAAAATATGCTGCAAAGTACGTATTTGCGAATTAGGGGTATTAAGGAATTCTTCGTCATATAAAATGTATTCTAACGCCTGGATTTTTTTATATGCATCTGATTGTTTCATTGCTATTATAATGTGTCAGGTACATTTAGTGTGTCAGGTATGAAGGTTTCATTCATAGACTTTTCATACCACTGCACTTTAATAATGTGAAACTCTGTAATATCTTAATAACTCTTTATTAAATTGACAACATATGAATTAAATTATTTTAATGTTATATTTTTTAAGATAAATATATAAGGTGTCTGTAAAAAAAGCGGAGGCATACATTTTATTAATGCTTTATTTCCCTTGGCAATAAATCTAGAACGGTGGTGGTGTAGTCTGAGCTGTTTAAGTATTCAGGCGGTGAAACGATCCTAATATTTTTAACTTAAGGGCTTTGCATTCAAGTCTTACCCTTGGAACATTCCCAAGAGTTTTGACGGCAAAAATCGATTTAGAAACCGGGTTCGCTGATCGGTGAAAGCATAAACGTGCATCAATAATTCAGAAGAAAAATGTATTAGGTACTTCGCTATAGATTTGCAAACTATGGTGCTTTAGTTGTTGGTATAACTGAATTCTATAAAACCTGGCTTAAATAACTGCATACATATTACATACATACATAAACTCACGCCATTATCCCAGACTGCCTCGGTGGCGTAGTTGTATTACGGTACGGTTACAAAGCTGAGGTCTCGGGTTCGAGTCCCGGGTCGGGCAAAGTGATATTGGATAAAGGCGTGAGTTTATGTATGTATGTATTATCCCAGAAGGGGTAGGCAGAGGCGCCACCAGGACACCCACATTTCGCCTTGTATGTTCTGTCCCATGATGTGATAGGTGGCGAGCCTATCGCCATATCGGGGACAAATTCCTGACTCCGGGCTGATAATGCCCGACCCGGGATTCGAACCCGAGACCTCAGCTTTGTAGTCGTACCGTAGTACAACTGCGCCACCGAGGCAGTCCAAAATAACTAGTGGTAACATTTCCTATTTTGATAATAACAACGGAGTGACAATAAAAAAGGATCCCTTAATGCTAAGTTATCAAAGTTGCCGATGAGCAATACTAAAAAGTCACAAACTTGAGACATCATAAGTGAAGTATTGATCTTAGAGGATTAAAGATTATTACTCCGTTAGCAATTACTGTGCACGGATTGTGTTTTCTCTGAGACAGTCGGATTAACACGGCGAGACATCTTTATATGTAGTCAAAACATGTTGCAGTGTGGCTTTACCACTAACGTAGCATAATTTCTTATATTATATGATATCTCTTTTTTTCATCTCTTAATATAAAAAAAACCTTAACAGATCTTTAACGGTTAACGTTAAGTTGTTTTTTTTACAGTCAATCGCAAAACCAATAATCAAATAAAAATTTTGGTAGAGTCATTAAATTTATAGTTAATTATGTTTCACTGTGGCACACCGTTTCCGCTCACGGAAACAACTGTAACCGAATTACCCAAAGATGAAAAAGAAGGAAATTTCAAAGCCTTTCAGTAATGGTTACTTGTTAAAAAAATATACCGAATTTCAGGTCAAGCGCCAAAGTTACACGATATTTTTATACAAAATATATGCGACCGCCTTCCTGCAAAATGAATTAGGTGTATTAATTAAGTATCACCTCGCAAACTAGAAGTTCATAAAATGATGTGTCAATTTAATTACTCATTTATGCTAAAACTTATCTATATTTTGTATAATAAATAGGGGCGCATTTTAAATATTAGGTACATCTTTGTACCTAGAAATGAATTTGTCGAACGCTTCTGTTTCGCATATCAAGAGTGAGACTTTTTTTTATTACTATGAATGGCGAGATATGTATGCTGTTCGCCTGGTGGTAGGCGATACGACCACTCATGGACAGTAGCAAAACCAAACAACACCAAGAATTACAAAGCAATGCCTGGCATTCCACTGCGCTCGCAATCCTGAGACATAAGACGTTACCTCTAAGTATGTCCAGTAGTTACTCTGGCCACAATGTCCTTCAAACCGGAACACAACAGTGCATTTACTTGCGATGAAATGGGTAGCGAATTCATTAATTGAATGTTTAAAATAAAACTATTTTATACGGATTTTATTTCGATTTGGTTTAATTTTTACATTTTTTAACTTCCCGACGTTTCGATTACTTTACAGCTTTCGTGGTCACGGGGCGGACCACGAATTAAACCAAATCGCGATAAAATCCGTATAAAATAGTTTAATTTCAATGTGTAACATTCGCGTAAATCTAAGAAACCATAATTGAATGTTTTTTATATTTGTGACTCTATGTAGTTGGTAGAGGACAATTTTATTACTGTCTAACATGTTCTATGTGACTTGTGAGGTGTTCTATTTGTTTTTTTATACAACAGGTCCAGCAAACGAGTAAACAGATTACCTGATGGGAAGTGATCGCCGATGGCCATCCATAACCCTAGGATCATAAAACCTGGAAGGCAGCGAGACGGAAAAAGGATGGGAAGGGGATAGGGGCATCCTCACTCACAAACGAAACGCAACAGCGGAGCTGTCACGTTGATCTCCATGTTGACAGTGGGGTACCAATACCACTACAATACTACCGGACGAGCCTACCCATTCATGCTGAGTCATGACTCAGCGTGACTCTACCACGCTAATAATGTTCTTTATGAATCATGACAATGTTTATAATACTCGTTATATTATTTATTCGTCTTGTGGAGTAAGCTGCAACTACTACCAACAGAGATTTTCTCTCTTGTCAAAAATATGTAAGGATACTGTGCTGTATCTTTTGTACCTCATCAAGAGGTTCTTAGTTAGAATTTTCAACTTAACTTAGTTTTATGAGAAGGTCAAATTATTTGTAGTGTTTTATAATTTTAATTGTTTTTATTCATCAATGCAAGAACAGATTACACTAATTACCGCAGTAGTACTAATCTAATGCCTATAAATATTAATTACAGTATGTAAATATTTATTTATTCAAATCAATTATTTATTAAGAGACCAGCAGTGTGTGCACTGGGCTGCACGTAAGGATTGGCGATGTTGTTACCAGCTTTGTAACCGATATGTATTACCTATTTATGTTAAAATATGATATAAATCTGTAATTCTTGTGTGTATAAGGTGCAACTGATGCACCTTGACTCTACCTAATTTTAATCAGAAACCACATAGCAAAAAAAAAAAATGCTACCAGAAAATATTTTTTAACTTTACATTGCAATATTTGCTAATGTCAACATAACAGACAACGCTAAATCTTTGATATTACAAAATATAAATTGGTCTATCAAAAAGCTTACGATAATACGCGTCTTTGTCTGTTCGTGGTTACGTGAGAAATTGCATGGCTTCTTCAAGGGATTTTGACCCACTTTTAAACAACTTTGGCCAACGATTTAGTGAAATGTATGCACGTTATACTGTAAAACTCAGGTATTTTTTTTTTAACGAATTGTTAAGTCTATGCAGTAAGTAATAAAACATTTTCACCATTAGATAATATCGTTATGTTATTTATTATGACCATAATATACTATGATGTGCTTTTATATTGAGCTATTGTTGTTTAATCGAGTTATATGTAAATTGACTGTACATTTTTGATTAATTATAGTCAATGTGTTTGCATAAAATGAAATATTATGTACCGTAATGTAATAATAGTCAAATTATTTTTCGGCGTTTAATACGACAGAAAAGTAATAACAATGAAATTAACCACATTAAATAGAAAAGAACACACGGGTTCATACATAATTGTCGACAGTTTGTTGATACACAATATGTTTGGAGCGGTTTACATTGATATGTTTGGATGATTTATACCTTTTCCTTCTGTTGATAAACAGTCGCCTATGCTTGTAATTCATGAAGCTCCTGTGCGACTTAACGGACGAGGGATTTAGGCAGTCGCGGTACGCTGGCGCGATGCACTTGCCCATTTCTTTGATGTTGCCAGAGGTAATGTACCCTGTAGTGGAAGTAGGTTCACCATGTGTGTGAAACGCAGCCACGTAAGCAACATCAGGACTAAAACCTGTTTGCCTACACCGCATAGATTCGCGTATAACACGATGTTCACCAGATGGACAATGGCTTTTCAACTCTACCGAAGAAGTAACCGACCCCGATGTTATAGACAGTTCCATTCCTGATATCGGATTAGTAAACTTATCTTCATACCGTAATGTGTGAACATTTGTGTAATATTTATCCATCTTTACGTCAATATAATCTAAAGAACCACTAGAAACCTTCGACTGCAAACCCAACTCTCTTTCTGAATACATCTTGTTGCGAAATTGACAGCCAACGTCTCTAATAAACACTATCATCTCGTTGCTCTCGCTTTCTTTTGGAACGTTGAATGTATAGCACTTGTTTTCAGTGCAATCGTATTGACATGATTTGGTCAATTTGTACAAACATGTATTTGGTGAGGGCACTTGACATGGAGAGTAGGAATTGGGCATACAGTTCGTTTGTGGAGTTATTAAAAACGCGGGTGTTTGATACCCGTTCATAAACTCGCAAGCGTGTTGCATCTGAGGCATCATATGTATTTTATTGTTCACGTTATTCACTAATGAATCGTGTTGACACACGGGGATATATTTGCATCTCGGAACGTGTGGACACTCTTCGTTTTCCTTCTCATCAACGTGCTTATTCACTTCCTCGTAATGCATGCTTTTAGAAAATGGAACACAGAGAGGTAGATTAACGCAACGAGGTCGATGTAAGCATGGTGGAATATATTCGCAATTGTTTTTAAGAACGTTTGCTCTTTGGCATGACGGTACCACTGTACATGGTGGGTGGTGCCTGCAAGCCTTAGTAATTCTGATAACGCGCGTGTTCGTTTTTGGACTTGGTTGCGATTTTACGCTTTTCGAATTGGAATAGTTGTCATCACATGGAAGTATTTGGCAAACCGGCACCAACTCACAACGTGGTTCGTGGTAGCATACATCTCCATCTTCTTCAATTTTACTTTTATAATTTTTGGGTGGTGGAGACCTGCACGCATATGCCGCGGTTGGTGTTAACTCTTTACTACCATATGTTGAGGAGTCGCATTTAAGAATTTCTTCATCTTCAGTGGTACTTATAATTTCAACCTTTTCTCTACAATTTGGACATATTATTTTTCTTGGTTTTTTATAAGGTTTCTGTTTATTTTTAATGTTGGTTTGGTCCTTGTCTAAGGTTTCAGTTAATCTCGGCGAATCTTGATTGTTAGTAACTTCGGTAATTGACCGGTTTTTATATGGTAATTCCTCGGCTGTTTCAATAGGACTTATACTGGTTGGTTTCTCTTCTTTGGTCTTTTGGCGTTTTTGTTTCTTTGTGAGTTTCTTTTTAATTTCTGTCGTGTCATCCATTACAAAGTTTGTGCTAGTGACTTGGTCAACAACTATCAAGGATTTATGGCTTCTAGCTAGTTCTGTGAGCGATTTTTTGTCCGTACATGGGCACACATATGAGAATAGCTGACATGGACATGGATCTTCCACTTGCTTTTCTTTCTCTTTCTTTTTGTGTTTTTTTCCTTCTGACATTGGACATATATATTCTGTTCTATATTTTGCATATGACCAAAACTTTTGTTGTTTATCACTTATATTTTTGTCATAATATTGTTTTTTGTCATACTCATTGGTATATTCTTCATCTCTCAAAAATATTTCTGACGAAAGAATTGTATTATGATCAAACTTCTTTTTTATTTTTTTAAAATTGAGGTCAATACTATCGCGGGCCAATAGCTTTGGTTGAATTTGTGTTGCACACTCTTGTACTACAGCTTCCGATTTATCTCCAAAGGCGTTCTTAGTGACTGGTATCTTCAACACTTTCAAAATATTCGCATTTGATATGCTGAGCTCAGTAAGACAGTGAAACGAATGTCTTTTCGCGATTTCGTCAAGATCGCAGAATATAGTACTATTTGATTGAACAACGGATTTATAGCTTACGTCTTTGTTCAGATGATGATAATTTTCACTTGTTACATATTTAGTAAGATTAAGGTTAATAGAGTCTTTAATATCAGATCTTTTTTCAGAATCGCCGCAAGGACGAAATAAATGCTCTCTGTCAGTTTTCTTTGGATTTTTGTAAAGGACGTCATTGAATGGAGATGAACCGAATATTTCGTAAATACTCGTGTATGATTTCGCATGCGGTAACATCCTGATTCTGTCGCTATTGTTTACCTGTTACTACAATATGTTTTTACTATATTTCACAGTAAGAATATTAAGTAATTTGGATGCCTCAAAAGTAGTACTGTTTTGATTTATCCACAGAAATTTTATTCTCCTTTACTTAGTAATTTTAGATTTATTTTCCCATTTTTGTAATACTTTAATTCGGCAATGTCAATGTCAATTCGAGACATTTAGTTACTTTTTAATTTTTGTTTATTATTATTCCTAGATGATTAGGTTGATTCTATGCGTTTTGTTGCAGGTTTTCACATGGCACCGAAATTATCAAGAATGTTTCCGGAGTCGTGTCTTCTTATTTTTGTTGGAGTCCTCATAGGAGCACTTCTGCTTAGCACTCATAGTGTCCACGTCCAGCCACTCACTCCTGACACTTTCTTCTTGTACATGCTACCTCCTATTATACTGGACGCTGGATATTTTATGCCAAACAGGCTGTTTTTCGACCACTTAGGAACAATATTGCTGTTCGCAGTGGTTGGCACTGTTTTTAACACTATTACTATTGGTAAGTATTTGTCACTAAAGTCATTTATTTTAACAATTTATTCAATAACCGTCATATTATTTTATCAAAAATTTACAACTTATTAGATATCACTTGCTCTTTATAGTTTCTTCCTACTTTTACCCATTATCATTTTCAGTCAAACCTTCATTGCATATACGAAGATTTCAAAACTTATTAAAACTTCGAAAATAATTAAAATGAAATGTGAGTTTAAACTTAATGTTAATTTAAGGGGCGTCTCTGTGGGCATGTGGACAGACGGGTATGTTTGGTTGCACCACGCCCCTTCTCGACATGATGCTCTTCGGCGCTTTGATCTCGGCTGTAGACCCGGTTGCCGTGCTGGCTGTGTTTGAGGAAATTCATGTAGATGAGATCTTGTACATAGTGGTGTTCGGAGAATCTTTACTCAACGACGCCGTCACTGTGGTCCTCTATCACATGTTCGAGGCCTACACGTAAGTAAACTTTTCCACCTTTATCAACTTCCTGATAAATAGAACTTTAAAAAGCATTGTTTTTCATTGTTGAATGAATTAAAATTTAATTACAGATGGAATAAAAGGTAAAGATGAATGTGTTTTTCAGAGAAATGGGCCCATCTCGTGTGGTTTACACGGACGTTTTGGCTGGTTTGGCATCTTTTCTAGTTGTCGCTGTAGGCGGCACATGTATTGGTGTTGTGTGGGGCTTCGCTACAGGCCTTGTTACGAGATTTACACACGAAGTGAGGGTAATAGAGCCAATATTCATTTTCGTCATGGCATACCTGGCATATCTGAACGCTGAAA
Source organism: Deilephila elpenor (assembly GCA_949752805.1). NCBI lineage: Eukaryota > Metazoa > Arthropoda > Insecta > Lepidoptera > Sphingidae > Deilephila > Deilephila elpenor. Next base: position 5,030,285 of record OX457107.1, on the reverse strand, counting down.
TGTTCCATATGAGCGGGATATTGGCGTAAGTCGCATTTAATTAAATATGGAAACTATTTTAAAAAGTTACATAGGTAGAGCTAGAGTATACTCGTACATGTACTATGTTAAATAACGTCACCATATCTTAATAATCCTAGTAAGACTAATAACAAGTATACAGCAAATTATAATTCATAATACTATCATAAACATTTTATTTTATTTTTTGTTCATTTAACCATTAAGAATAACACTAAAAAGGCAAATATATGCATATTTCAAATATGTATTTTTGTATGATGTAGAAAACGGACGCATATTGATTGCTTTCATCGAGAATGTGTCCAAGGCAAGGCTGAAAATATCGGTACATGTATTGTTACTTCAAATTGTGTTTCGTTCGTAGTTCGGACGTTTTCCAGCTACAAATTGAAATCGATTAGGTTAATGTTACGAAGCGCTACAGTAAACTAGCTGAGGAAATCCAATACTATCCTCGTATATTTAGGTTTCTCAAAAGCAAACACAATAGCCTTGTTTTACCATGACCTAAATAAATACACAGAAAGATCTTCAATGAGGCTAATTATATTTATTGGAATTAGCAGAAATTCAAAGAAGAAAGATGAGAATACCTACGACAAAAATAGGAACCTTCTTCAGCGTTTTATAAACATAATTCATGGCTCCTTTCTTTTTTATACGTTCTCATTTACATTATTATGTAGATTTATTAAAAAAGGTTCCCTCATTTTCTTCATCATATTGTTTTACTTATCTCTAACACAAATTGCTTCATTTCGTTTGCTGCGCAGATAATCCGCTTGATGAGATGCTGTGAGTTCTTTATGTAGGTTCTGTATTCCTTATATCCCAGAATATATGTACAAATACAATTTTACCGTCATCATAAATATCGTTCGCAATTCGTCGTGCTATTTTTTACCTTGGACTCCAAGGTAAAGCGATTTAGGTTAAAAAAGTTATTTAATAGACTTTCTCAGCAATTCATCATTTGTTTTAGAGGTGACGTGGTTTAAATTAACTTTTCTTTTGAATAATTGCTAATTTCAGGAGTTAGTAATTAGTCAATTAGGTTCTTTTATAATTGGCGAATATAGTTAATTAATCATGTTAATTACATATAAATGAAAAATTTAAAGGCAATAGCAGTAATTTTGTATTAATTATATTCTTATACTTTTTAATATATTTTTGTCTTTTTAAAATATCCTTTGTTCTGTTCAGGATTACGTTTTGTGGAATAACGATGAAGAATTATGTGGAGGCAAATATATCCCACAAATCTCATACAACAATCAAGTACACAATGAAGATGTTATCCTCATCTTCAGAGACTATCATATTTATGTTCCTTGGGGTAGCAACTGTGAACAATAACCACGATTGGAACACTTGGTTCGTTCTATTAACCATTGTTTTCTGCTCAATATTTCGGATAATAGGTGCGTGCTAAATTATATTTATTTTCTTTTTTGTTATACCTCCTATTTAATGATCGATTATACTTTATTAAAAATATTATCCATCTTCTTTTTTTCTGTAATAACTTTGAAATACTTCTATTTTTCCGCGACCTTTTCAAACGTGTAACCTTTCGTAATAAATAGACAAAGGATTTAATATAATTTTCTAGAAATATTGTACATCTAATAATATGTAATGTTGTTTATCTTTCAGGAGTATACATATTTAGTGCTGTAGCCAATAAGTTTCGCTTGCACAAGTTAAATAGAGTTGAGAAATTTGTTATGTCTTACGGAGGTAAGATGTTTATTTAATTTTATAGTTACACCTAATCAAGACTTTTAAAGCGTACCTAATATATCATGGAAATGGCGAGCGATTCAGGTTATAGGTAATAATATAATGTTATGCATATATCAGCAGTATTCTGGTATATAAAATGTATCTCGATCCCCAAACCTTAATAAAGAGAAAAGTGAATTGTTTTTACGCTTTATATAGGAATATATACCTATCTTTACCTAAGCTATAATAACTTTATTACTCATTCATACTCCCGTTAGCGTCTGGCTTCGCAAAATTCAATATCTAAATATGAAAACCTCTAGTTTGATCAGTGGTGCTTTTTTTTGTATCCATCTGTTCTAGACAGCGACGTATTGGCTGTTCTATACAACTAAAATAACACTTTTGTATCGATTTTTACCTTAGTTTTGTAGCTTTCGTTCTAGATATACGTGGAGCTCTTATTAGACAGCCTATAATTTACTGACTCTAGGTCAAAATAGTACTTGTTGGAAAACTTAATAAGGCTTTGATAAATAGAATAGATTCCAGTTACATATTAGTATCACCTTACTTAACTATAATGTATCAAAACGCTATGTAGAGTTTGATTAAGCCAAGTGTTGTGTCTCCGGTAACTTTTAAAGGTTAAAATTATGTGAGATTTACATAATGCCTTTGAGGTTACTATTATGCAGACAATGAACGTTTGTATGGAAGATTGTTCATATAAGTACATTATAGGTCTTCGAGGCGCGGTTGCCTTTGCGTTGGTGCTGCTCATAGATCCCGAGGTGGTGCACTTGCAACCGATGTTCGTGACTACCACTATAGCCGTCATATACTTCACCGTGTTTATACAAGGCATTACAATAAAGCCATTGGTCAAAATACTTAATGTTAAGACAGCTGAAAAGAGGAAACCTACTATGAATGAGAGGATACATGAAAGGGTAAGCTATTTTAATGATAAGGTTCGGACACATTTTGTTATGAAATCTATAAAATAGATGTTACATTATTCCTAGCAAATGATTCAATTATCCAATATATTGATTATTTATAATTCTACATGTAGTAATTATAACAATTGCTCGAGATAAAATGATTACAATGAACTAAGAGTGTTGGTATAAAACAGTTTTTTTTTATTGTATAGGTCCGACCAACGAGCAAATCTGATAGTAAGTGATTACTGCCACCCATGAACATCCACAACGCTGGACCCACATGAACATCAATCATGGATGTATTGCCGGTTCATCAAAACGGGAGTACAGCGGGAAAGAAATAGGATGGGAAGATGAAAGAGGTATTGGGCATCGGACGAAACGCGACAACAAAGCTGTCGCTACACCTCAATTTTCTGTGAGATAGTGTTACCGCCACGGATGAGCCTGCCCATGATGAGTCATGACTGACAATAGTTTGGCTCTGCCGCTTACAATCTACAATTTGATTAATTATTACCGTTCTTAATGAAAGTGTGATAGCTGCTATCAGTCATGCAATGACCACCTGTACAAGCCTAGTTTTACTATATTTTCAGTGTATGGATCATTTGATGGCGGGTATAGAAGATATTTTGGGTAAGCACGGTAACCATCACATGCGGGATAAATTTAAAAGATTTGACAATAGATTTATCCGACCGTTTTTACTCAGAAATTATCAGGTAATGTCATTTTATATTTGTTGTATTTGTTTGTCATAAGTATGTCTACAAATAGCCGATTTTCTTATAATTCCAGGGTGCCGAACCAAAAATATTGGAAACGTATTCCAAGTTAGCTATGAGGGATGCAATTGAGTATATGCAACGAAATGCCTCTACAATTGGCAATATATCGGGAGCTGAGTCAATGTCGGCTATATTCAAGAACTATACGAATGCCAACTTCAACGGAAGGTAACATTATTGCCACAGTCACATACAAAGAAAGAAAATATTTTTTAACTTTTATTTTTAGATATTTTGTTGTAAGCATCCTAATGAATTTTTGTTTTATATTTAGCCCGAGCTTCAGTCAAATAGATTCGTCAACGTGGAATATAGACATGCAGGAATTGGAGTACAATCCGTCCAAAAAGGATCTTACCGATGCTAAAATACACCATCTTCTTGCCGAAGAGCTCTGTAAACCATTTAGACGAGTAAGAATACTTAACTAGATGTTATTTTAATTAAAACGCGGTGCCTCGTTAAAGTAAATACAGTTTCATAAAAGTTGGCCCTTGTTTAGCTTTAATAAGATGAAAATAGCAGTGGAACTATTCGGAAAATTTAAAGATGTCAAACCTGAATAGATTGTCTTGTTATGTTTTGAATAATTTTTATGCTGAACTTTTAATTTCTTATGGTATAAACCGCAATATAGTTCCCGATACCCGCAACGTCATTATCTTATAAGTCAACGAATTAACTTTCTTAATATTTTCATCACAGCATCGTCGTTTGAGCTACAGCCGTCATGCTGTGAATGATCGGGACCTCGGTACACAAGTCAATTACAAAACCCATATGAATATACGCCGGCGCGTCGGCGACAGGAAACACCACCATAAACGTAGTAAACGTGGAAAACAGGTGACAAGCATTTAAAGTGTTATCATAGATTAAAGATAAGTGCTAATAATACTATTCATTGATTGTTATGCGATTTTTCATAAAAAATCTTATTATAATTATACATTCCAGGATGGCAAAAATCATGTCACTTTCCCTGAATTCCAGCAAAACGGTTCGGCAAAACAGTTCACGCACGGTAAAATAAAGTATTATAGATTAGGTACTTATTTATTCTTTATTACTATCACGAGTGTCGATCGCATGCACGTGTGGGTTCAAGTATTTATTTACTTTGTTTTTTTTTTTATTTTATGTCGTGTTAGATACCATTGTTACGTTTTATTTGCCAGCACATACGCTTCATATTACACTAGAAATGGCATGTAACATAAAATAAAATAAATATAAACACTAAACATGCTGCATATTAATTTTTATTTTAACGTCAAAACATTTTACATTTACGTAAACGTCGTCTTAAATAAGAGATGTTGATTATGTTATGTAAACTAAAAATGTATCGAGTTGAAACGCTTCGTATTGTTTGAATGTTCGTTTTGTGCACATTTCAAATATATTTTAATGCAGATATAGTAAACTAGTTAATTGATTACAGACTACATAGACGAGGTGCTGCAAGAAGACGGCGACGATCGCGAGCCCCGGCGCGACGGCGACGACGGCGGTATAACATTTACTGCCAAATCCCCGCGTAGGTATTCTGCATGAAAAGCCCGGGGTGACACCCATGTTTGGATTTGAATATACAGCTTATACGTGACTTATGATGACCACGAACTATAGCGCATCAGATTTGCTAAACGAATAAAAAACATCTTTTATATTTTATCTCAGCGCTATGTAGCTTTATGACTATAATAGACATTACACTCTGTTTATGAATAATGCATAATATTTTTCTTACCTCTTTATGTAGGTTATTAAAAATATTCTGTTTTATTAGTATTACAGTTATGATGATGAAGATGAATTTTTAATCGTTAGAATAAAAATATAAATTCAAATCCAAACTGCACTCATTGGATGTTGTGTATTATTGTTTTTTCACTATATGCACTTAATCTTTTTAAATGTTCAATATCAAACAAAGGAGAACGTGGTTATATTATTAATAAGTTGTTTATTACCACTAATATTATTTGCTGGGTACAGAATCGCTCCTTTTCTGACATGGCTACCTACTGTGAGAATGTGCTGAAATGTTACTTGTGGTGGCATGATCCCAATTTTACGTTGTATTTGTAATTTTTATTTTCAACGTAACTTGGTATACATTGAGTTAATTTTCGTTTGGTTGCTGTTCTTGTCCTGTTCTTTTAGGAATTTCCTTTAATCCTATAAATTAATTTTGCAAACCTTTATAGCAATTCATTGGTTTAATAATATGGAACGTGCAAAACAGACTGAATATGTAAAGTGTGTTCCGTATATTATTGCTAATTAAAGGTTTGCTATTTCTACTAGGAGAAAATACAAATAGGATTAGCGCTACACCAAATTAATTGAACCATTGTACACGTAGAGACCCTCGTAGACATCGCTCTTTGTCTTTGCTTGTTTTAATATCATTTGTGTTTGATTGTCGTTTTCTTCCCTTCTGGCAATCTTCATGTGGCACCGCAAACTGCAAACTAACGATACTCTCGACAACTGGCGACGCTGATATTATCAGCCGGATACAAGGAAGTCAGTCCGACGTCCTCGCATAAAGAAAATAGTAGTTCACTTTTAAACCAGTTGGCTAATCTACCCGGATTCAATCCTTTGAAAGCGAGGATAGTCAAGCAGTACGCTAAAACGCCCGAAGAGATACTACCGACAGCTGTTGAGAAATCCTTACCGTGGAGAAGGGACAGATCCACGTATAACTTTGGTATGTGTTTATTCGAAAATAAACGTTATACATTAGATATTCACATTTGCGTCTGATGATCAAAATTCAATATAACACGCGCTGCTTCCTTCATTTGGTGTGTGATATTAAATCAATTCGTTTTCAAAATATTCATAGAGCCGCGAATCGAGTGCTACATTGTTTCCGTGTGATATCTACACTAATAAGGTTTTCTTTATTTTTATCACTATTGTATTTATTTTTATAAATGGTTATTCATCAGACGCTTTGTTCTTAAATTGCCCCTAAATTGGTCATCTGATACAAAATTATTGCATGTTACCTATATTAAACACATACAATGTTATTTATATCATTGCTCACGTGTAGTTGGACCTGTATTTATTGGAAATATTTGTTATCTATACCATGAGAGTAGTCGATAATTGTCTATGACAAGTATGTTTTGTCTCTGTGTATTAGATTGTTCCGGAAACATGTCTGTGTCGTGTTTGTAATATGTCTATTAAATAAAACGCAAGAAACAAGTTAATAAGTTTCATTTATAATAGGTTATGGGCCCAGAAGCAAGGCAAAATAAGAATGGCGCAAATGAATATAATTAATTTGCCTCAACTACAAAGTGAAAATTTTAATAATTGGCTTTTCCGCTTGGAGATTGCGCTTGATGAAAAAGGAGTCAAGGAACACATTCAAACGAAAATTGAATTGAAGGATAATGAAACACTCAAAAAGGATGCTAAAGCACGCAACCTCATAGTACAAGCATTGCCAGATAAATTTCTAGAATATGTGAAAAATGTCGACACAGCATTCGACATGGTTAGCAATCTCAGGAAAATCTTTGAGAGAAAAAGCACCATATCAACAATTTATATACGAAAAGAACTCATAAACCTCAAATGTAAAAAAAGTGACAATGTAGAAGAGCACTTTATTAAATTCGAAAAATTAATAAATAAAATTAAAGCAAATGGCGGAACAATGGAGCAAAAGGATGTGATATGTCAACTACTTATAAGCTTAGAGGAAGCATATCAGGAGGTTGTTACGGCCCTAGAATTATGTGATACACCATTAACTATAGAATTCGTGAAGAGTAAGATATTGGATACGGAACTTAAACGGAAATCACAAAGAAGCAACTCTACAACAATAAATAAAGATTATGTTTTTCAAAATACTCAAATTAAATGTTTTAGATGTGGCAAACTAAATCATATCGCACGAAATTGCAAAACACAGATCAGTAGTTATAACACAAGTAATTATAACACACTTAAATACCATAGAAATATAAATAACCGTAGAAATACATTCAATAACAAAAGGGAAAATGCAAACTTTAGCGAAGAAAGAGAAAACAAAGACTATGTAACGTTTATAGCTTTACAAGCCTATACAAATAACATTGAAGGGAAACATTTAAATGAAATAGAGTTTGTAATTGACTCTGGATCATCATATCACATGGTGAGTAACAGGTATGAGAGATTCATGAAGAATATAACAATGATACCACACATAAAAATACAAGTAGCAAATGGAAATATACTAACAGCAAATAAAAAGGGTGAATTAATTGGAATATCTAAAGAAGGACATCAAATAACTATTAAAGATTGTTTAATTATAGAAAAACTATCTCACAATTTAATATCAGTCTTGAGATTAAATGAAAAAGGATTAAAAGTAACATTTGAAGAGAGAAAGGCAACCATAAGCAATAAAAATATAAGAATAGAAGGACATAGCAATGGAAAATTATGTACAGTAAGGTTAAATTTGAACTATGACACTTCGCTTATTTTAAAGAAAATGGACACAAATTTATGGCATAGAAGAATGGGACATTTAAACTATGGAGGGATGAAAATCCTCGGTTTGCCAATATCAAGTGAACGCTGCACTATCTGTATGGAAGCAAAAGCAACACGTTGCTCATTTACATCAATACCATTACCGAGAACAAATAGTATTGGAGAACTTGTTTATTGTGACATAGGTGGTCCAGTCACACCAATGAGCGCAGAAGATGATCGCTATTATCTTACCATTATAGATGATTACTCACATTTCTTGGAAATATACCTAATAAAAACAAAAGATGAAGCAAAACATCACATCATAAATTATGTTAATAGAATGAAAAACAATAATATAAATATAAGAAGAATAAGAACAGATAGAGGAACAGAATTTCTAAATCAAACTTTAAGAATATTTTATGAGAAGAATGGTATAAAACAAGAGACAACATGTGCATATACACCACAACAAAATTCAGTTTGCGAAAGAATGAATAGAACTCTTCTTGATAAGGTAAGAGCTATGTTACTGGAGACCAATTTACCCAAACATTTATGGAGTGAAGCAATAAGATGTGCTGCATATGTAATTAACAGATCACCAACAAAGGCATTAAAAGGTGATACACCGGCAAGAATGTGGTATGGAAAGAACCAACTTGATAAAATCAGAGTCTTTGGATCAAGGGCTTGGAATGTAATTCTTCCTCGTCAAAACAAACTAGAACCAAGAGCTAAACCAATGATAATGGTTGGTTACTGTGGATCGGGATATAGACTATGGGATCCAATGACTAATGATGTAATCATATCAAGAGATGTCAGATTTGATGAATCAAATTTTAAGTATGAGAACAACATGAACACTCATATTGTAATTAATAAAGATACAGAAACAGAATCGGATGATGAAGAGGAATATTCAGAATGTGATCCAGACAATACACCTGAAAATATCACTGGTTACACAGAAAGTTTGAGAGAGAGTCAAAATAATAATGTTAAACGAAAAATTAGATTGCCAAAACATTTTGAAGACTATGATATGACTAATATAGCTTTTGCACTTATGACAGAACATGACCCTAAATGCTACAGTGAAGCAATCAAACAAGAAGAATGGTCGGAAGCTATACAAAAAGAGCTAGATGCACATAAAAGACTTGGAACTTGGGAGAAGAGTGAACTACCGAAGGGTTGCAAAGCAATCACTACAAAATGGATATTTAGAACAAAATCTGATGATACAAAGAAAGCCAGATTAGTTGCAAGAGGATTCCAAGAAGAAACTACTCAAAATGTTTATGCACCAGTTGCTCGGATGACAACTGTGAGACTATTTTTAAACAAAGCTGTGCAACAAGGTTTTAATATCAAGCAATTGGATATACCAACTGCCTTTTTAAATGGAGAATTAAAATCAGAAGTGTACATTAAGTATCCAGAAGGTTTAGAACACGAAGAAGGAAAAGTTTTAAAGTTGAGAAGAGCTTTATATGGACTAAAGGAGGCTCCGCGATGTTGGAATGATAAATTAAAAGAAACCCTATTAAAAACAGGATTAGAGCAATCACAGAATGATTTCTGTCTATATACAGGAAACAATGTATATGTTTTAATATATGTTGATGATATATTAGTAATGGGAAATGGACAAGCTGTAATAAACAAATTAAAAGAACAATTTAAAGCTAAAGATCTTGGAAATATAAATAAGTTTCTTGGGATGGAAATAACAAACTCAAACGGAGGAATGAAAATAAAACAAACACAAATCATAGAGAAAATTTTAATTAAATATAATATGCAAGATTGTAAAGGAATAAATACACCTATGGAAATTGGAATAAACGTAGAAAGTGAGAAACACAATATATTGATTAACATTCCATATAGAGAACTTGTTGGAGCATTGATGTATATTGCAACAATTAGTAGACCTGATATTGCATATTCGACAGGATTCTTGAGCAGATATTTGGATTGTCCAACACCTATCTTGTGGCAAGCTGCAAAGAGAGTCTTGAGATACCTAAAACAAACAAAAGATAAAGGATTAATTTACAGAAAAGATAATACTAATAAAAATTACTTACAGGCTTTTTCAGATTCAGATTGGGGAAGTGAGAAGATGGACCGCAAAAGTGTGTCAGGCACAACAATTTTTCATCAAGGGAACTTGGTGACTTGGTGTTCAAGAAAACAACACACTGTGGCGTTGTCAACAGCAGAGTCTGAGTATGTGGCAGCAGCATTAACTGTAAGCGAAGCAATCTATATTATTGGAGTATTAACAGACTTGAATTGTAATGTTAATTTAAATAGTTTTCTCATGATAGATAATCAAAGCACTATTAAAATGATTGAAAGTTATGAAAATAGTAAAAGATCAAAACATATAGACATTAAAGTACATTTTATTAAAGACATTATAAATAAAGGATTGTTAAAGGTAAAATATGTTTCAACAGATAATAACAAAGCTGATATACTTACTAAAGCGTTAACAAAAGTTAAACACGAGTATTTTTGTAAAGCACTAGGCTTACACTGAAATAATTATTTTGTCTAATTTCATAGATTACATATTAAATAATTATAAAAACTGTTTTTGCTAACATAGAGTAAGAATTTTTGTTTTGTTTATAAAGTTGTATTGAATTTAAGTTCTATTGTATTTATTGTAAACATAGAAATGTCAAAACATTGACAATAGCAGCTTGTGATAGCAGCTTGTGTTGTATCTTTAAATTTAATTAACTAGTGTTACCATTAATTGTTATTGAGTTGTGTTTTATGAAAAAAAAAATATTAGATACAAAGATAAAATTTGTAACTTTGTAAAATTATAATATCAAGTTACAAGTTTCACATATAAATATGAAACTTGAACTTGAGCCGGGGTATTGGAAATATTTGTTATCTATACCATGAGAGTAGTCGATAATTGTCTATGACAAGTATGTTTTGTCTCTGTGTATTAGATTGTTCCGGAAACATGTCTGTGTCGTGTTTGTAATATGTCTATTAAATAAAACGCAAGAAACAAGTTAATAAGTTTCATTTATAATAGTATTTTTATGTAATGATGTGGAGACGGCAAACCATTTATTAAGAACCCATCAATAAATAAATATAAACTAATGGAAATGGTTTTCTGTAACCGCATTCTTGCTTGTTAAATTTATATGCAAGTATGATATTTGTACCCATTCATGTTATTAGCACTATTGAATAATCGATGTACCTACCTATATCAGAGCTTAGCTTGTATCTGACCTTTATCTAAGTTTGCTTTTATTGTAACATGTGGCGTCCGCTTTTATTTTGAAAAAAACAAATTGAATTCTGAAGCTGCATTCAGGGGCTGTGACTTTCAACCGAATAGGATTGCAAGCGGTAACAACATTTTCACGTGAAAATATAATCCGAATGGTAACATAGACCTATCATTTATTTATATAAAATACCAATTTGATACGCATGGAGTGTTGGCCTTTCCTCTCACCAAGCGTTTATAAACCTGACTGATTAAACGGTATACTTTTCTTTATTTATCACCTCAAAATATTTGCCATATCCGTCACGCTCCACTTTTCAAACTGGCACTCCGGCTTATAAGACATATTCACGTCAAATGATGCTGCGCAAGGCAAAGAATTCATAAGCATACATACGATGCTCCCATTAACAACGCGTAGTGTTTAGAATTGTGTAGTACCTAGTCCCAAAACTTGAATCATAAGATTTGATTTTAAATAATAACAATTTGTTATTTTTTACTTTTAGTACCTAACGAGGATATACTAGAAGAAGAAGAAAGAAGGATGTCAGGTGATAATGGTAAGATTTATTTTAAATTCACAATTAATGCCTATCTCATTGTTCAATTTATGGGTCTCTACAGATACCTACTTATAATAAAATGTTTACTATATTCTTATAGACACGTACATGATTGTCGCCGAGCAAGCTCGCGTGGCTACACCCACGGCCACGGAAACAATGTTGCCATGGAAACGAGAGGAAACTGAGGGCTCTGGTGCTCTTAAGCAATCTGAGTTTCCGTCGTGGGCCTCCAACAAGGAGTACCTGGCTTACAACTCACCATCTGCTACATTTTTAGGTGAGATCTGATTTAGCACATATATGTATGTAGATAGTTCTAGTCAGATATTAAGTTTACTGGGTAGATTTAACTCTTCTACTATAGCCATTGTCCTATGACTTATATGCATTCGGCAGTAGGAAACCAATTGGCAGAATTCAACATTTATCAGTAAATTTATGTTGTTCTAGTTGCCAACTACTTGTTATGTGTACTTAATCATTTGTCTTCCATTTGAAAATTATGTAGGTTGAACGTATTTAATGCAACTCGCAAAACCACTTTTTATATTGGAACTTTACAACAGTTGTATTTCTTTACCAACGGCATTTCTGAGAATGAGTTGTATGGCGGCCTGGTATCTAGGTACTTTTGTACGTTTTATGATAATATCCTAAAATTTAATTCTAATAATTATGCTTTTGCTTTATCTTAGTGGGAGAAAATAATAAGCCTGATTGCATCGCATTACATTCACATGCATGTTGGCTATGAAATTTAATGCTGTGCAGAACCGCGTTCATTTTATTTTGTTTTTAAAATGAAACAACTTCCTTTTGTCATCTAACAAATATTTATTATTAAGTACTAATGATTATTACTTATTAATCTAGTCTTATGATAATTTATATCATTAATGTAGAATACCAATCGCACCGCCTTATGCCGTCAAGCTATCATTGATTTATAGTAACTCTTTTAACTTTATTATCCTGCACAATTTACCTTATAATGAAATAATATCCGACAGTTTCTGATTTAAGTTTTTTTTCTCTTTCCTCCTTGTCCACTCCTTTACACACCTCCATCATCATGCTCATCCTACCTATAGGTGGCATAGAGAAGCCAAAACACCCAAAATCTATCATAGGTCTATTTCGAAGAGAGAGCTCTAGTTCAACGCAAGGTGCGGCTGAAGGAGCTGCGGCCTCTGATTCCGAGGGAAATAAGGACGGCAGTAAATCAGAAGGATCATCTAAGGATATGCCTGGAGGTCGCCCAGGACCTAACTTAATGTCGAAAAGGAGTACAAGCCTTGGTGGGCCCTCTGTGTTGTTGATGGAGGACGTAGCCCACTCGGATCCCTTAGGAGCATCAAGCAGACCAGCCAGTATTATGCAAGGACCGCATCGAGGGCAGTGTCGAAGAGGATCTATGTTAGAATTGACTGGGTATGTCGTTTTAATTGGGCGAAATCATTTTATATTTTTAATTTGTTATTCATAATGTATATTTTTAATGTGATATTTTTAGGGAAACAAGCTCCTAGCCTATACCTCTAGATAGCTTTTATCCAACTTTTTAATGTACACCTACAGAACTGCCAATATTTTTAACCAATAAAAAATAAATTCGGGTTCGAATCCCGGGTCGGGCAAAGTGATATTGTTTGATTTTTCTATTCATTATCAGCCCGGAGTCAGAAATTTGTGCCCAATATGGCGATAGGATCGCCCCCTATCACATCATGGCACGGAACATACAAGGCGAAATGTGGATGTCCTGGTAGCACTTCTGCCTACCCCTTCTGGGAAAAAGGCGTGAGTTTATTAATGTACGTAAAAAAAAATTGCTGAATTAATTATCTAATTAGAGCTATACGATTCGTTGCTGTTTTATTTTACGGATGTAAAAGAATATATGTAGAAAGTTTTGCGTAATCTGAAATTCCAGGTCACTATCTCGAGATGCCATAACAGAGGAGAAATGCAGCAAATCGTTGCCGGAAAGTGAGCGCATGGGCGTGCGAAGACTTCCTTTGGGTCAGCAAAGCCTCCCTCGAGAGCCATTTATCCGGCAACTCACAATGGCATCTACTCTGACCACCAGCTCATCGTCCGACGATTCTTCAGACGAGAACACCTGAGTGCGCCGCCGTGGTGACCCTGACAGGTTGCCACTGTTAAAATATAGAACCTTAGAGTAACAAGTGATCTCATGCCGAAATGTTATATAAGAACAAATTAGTTTCTAAACAGTGCTGTGAATTTGTGGTGTATAGTATAATATAAATAAATAAACTAATACGATTAAAATTGTGCAAATAAATAAAGCCTTTGGTAGTAAAATTATTGGTGTATCAAATTTCTAATGAGATGAAGAGATGAGGGAAGACATAGCTTTATTTTCGACGATGGTAATCACTAATCGAAATCGAACTAGACTGTGGTAAATCGGTATTATACTGTATACTTTAATGCATTGTTGTTTGTGCTTTTGATTTATAAATAATTATGTACCTATTACTATACTTGTGTCTCGTGCTTATGTTTAATATTAATGTATCATCACTAATAAAACAAACGCACATCGTATAGATAGATTATTATTATACACCTAAGTAGATGGTTAGGTAGTCCTATGTTAATTACTTCTTATTCTAGTAAATGCAAGGTACTTTGATCCTGTATAGCCTATGTTGTTGACTCTTCACACTGTAAATACTTAACTAGAATTACATAATTTATATTCTTATTCTTAAGCACTTTAATCGGCAGTCTTGTTGCCTAAAGCAGGCAACACGTTGTCCTGTCAATTCTTTGCAGTTTCCTTGCTATTTAGATGTTCATCTTGTCAGCATTCGACCTAAGCCTTCACTAGTGGTTATTTCGTCGCCAAGATTTTCATGAGACATTGTATAATGAAATTTAAAACGCCAAACAGCAATATCAAAGGATATTTTAACATATACTAAATGCCTATTTAGTAGGTGAGCAGTTACCAAGTATTTTTGTATGCTATTTGTAAATTACGATTGAGGATATGTCTACGAAATAATTTAGGTAGAATATTGACGGATATTTTTATTTGTAAAATGGCGTTAGTTGCCAATGACAATATTGTTATTAGATTTATTCAAGATAAAATTAGACATGTAGAATTAGCATAAAAGAAGCACATTTGTTTCATTTGACTTGAGAATAAAGCACCGGATATATAATTTAACAATAATCAAAAAACACCATTGTTAGTTAAGCTTAACCGCTTACATATTTCAAATGTAAATGAGTAATAATCGTATCAACCCTTTCACTTTGTTTCGGTGTCATTGGCAATTTGAAGTCATTGTGTTTGTGTGTGTTAATGTACGTTTACTTCGAAATACAAGGTGTAAATATTAAATAACACGGCATCGAAGAATTATAACAAATCGCGTAGTTGACAACAAAATATTAACAACAGGAAATAATTTTGTTGATTTTGATTCTTTATTAATTTTAATAATAAAGGTTTCGTTCAAGGTAACTTTTAAAAATGAATTTTTTCCTTATAATTTTGGACCAGATTTGTCTGTTAATATATTATCTAATCATTATTGTGAAGGATTTTTTAATTTATTCACTTATATTTGGGATAGTAAAATTTGACAAATAAAAATTATAGTTTCTCGGTCCGAATTTCTTAATTTAAGTAGATATTAGACATAGGGACGAAAATCATTTTAATTACATATTGTACTTGTGTAAATACATACACACCCGGGCCCTAATTATAATGTGATTGTCTAATTTACATCACAAAAAATGTAAGATAACTTCAGTGAAATAAAAATAAACGAACTTAAAATTACTTAATTTTTTTTTAATTAAAAATATGAAAAACAATGGTATCAATAATTATAGGTTTATTTTTGTTTTATGTTACACTTAAAACAGTAGGTAAATTTAAGGGGGGCGCCGCGCCGCGCCGTATTGCAGCTTCAACGTAACTCTCCTAAGGTTAAGGTGCAAAATTATGTCCGTTTGGAAATATATTTTAAGTCAGAGCCAAAGCAGGTTTTATCATAGCCAATTATATTTTACATCTTGTATTTTTGAGTTTAGATATAAAATGCTAGTAATATTTTTAAACTACTTGAAATGTTGAATTGTTACTAGATCGTCATTATAGGCAACACTGTTCGCAACAAAAGTAGAACTATTTATATAGAAATGTTTGTAAGTAATTTAGTACATTATTAGGAGTAGCTTCATAGACAAAATAGTTCATACAATATAAAAAAAATATTGTAAATAAAAAGAAGTTAATTTTGTCAGATATTTTATTGTAAACACATAAGAAAATGTAAGTAAAGTAACAGAGAAGATTTAAATTGTTAAGCTGAATCTCAAATTTAATGCTGCTTTGTATGGGTATTATTAAAAATAGGTAGAAAATTACAGTGTTAAATAATAAAAAAATGGAAGCGGATTAAATGCTCATGTATTACTTACCACAGATCATTTTTGGGAATGAGATTTTCTATTGCAGACTGCTCGTTTAAGGTTAAATTCATTTGAGATCGTATATTTTTATCTACACCAAATGCATTAAACTATTTTAGTTTAGTTGATATGAGTTAGTTAATATAATTGTGGGTACTGATCGGTGTTACGGGGCGTAATGTAACATGTTACACAGCGAGCATTCGTGCAACGAGCGGCTTGTTCGTTTCGAGTGCTCTGCCTGTTGTGAGTTTTTTGGCAAGTCCCTCTGAGTGTTGCGCAGACATCTTGAATGAAACTGGCTTATGAATTTGTAGCACGCACGAACAAAAAAAAACTTGAATAGGAACGACCATATTACCCGGATTTTACCACTCAGACGTACCTAATATAATATGCATGCTTCGAATAACATCTACATTATGGCCGGTAACGCCCGTCAGTAGGTATCCACTTTAATGCATGCATACATAACGAAAGATTTCATTAATTTTTGACTATTTTCTTAAATTATGTGCTACTCTCGTAAATATAATAAATGTATCAGGTGAACTCATTGAAACACTTCAATGGATAAATTAAAAGCTTTGTGAAAGATGGTACGTCAATTGAAAATAATAGTGCCTAGAGTACGAGTAAACTATTTACACAGCTCATTTTTTTTTTCTAAAAACGTATACTGTTAAGTTATAGACAAAATATTATAAAACTTACGAAATAAAATTCATTGCATCTTGGAGCATTACTTTATTTTTATACTATTACCCTATTATAAGTAGTAAGCCTTCCCCAATATATAGAAATCATCAGTGAAATAGTAATAAAATAAGTAACTTACAAATACAATATCCATTCAAATTCGCGCCAAAGTATCTTGAGCGCTTTATCAGCTGTTTAAAAGTATGACAATGGACGCTGACGTTTATCAATTCAATTTATTAGCACTGGCAATGATTTTAACTAGTATTTTTTTAAATACGAGGTTATCATTTAAGTACGGATATTACAAAATATTACAACACTTTTCAAAGAAATTAAATACGTTAAAAAATATTAAAAATTACACAGTTTGTAAAATTACTACTTTTTAAAACCACAATTAAAACCTATGATTAAAACCGTGCAACACCGAACGTGTCAGAAAAAACTTCTCGCTAGCTTGCCGTCTTGTGATTTTTCTCCTTGTTTTTAATTTTATTGAAAAAATACAAAAAATAATGGAAAATGATATGTAACTGCGAAATGATGAGTGAATGATTCATTATTTATTAGTATAATATATGTGTTTGCAACTGTGTGATATGTTTTTCGGCTATATGTTTATCATGTGTGGCAAATGTATCAACACAAGGATGAAACATACTTTTGCTTTGTAACAAACTAGAACAACGGTAAGTAACGTGATTAAGTAAACAAAACAAACACATTTTTATTATGTTGTCTGTTGTTTATCATTCTACATATTGACCCGTAAACGTGAATTGGACTGTCCAAGTAAAGTGCCTTTCTAAACTGTCAGTTTGTTTTTAAAATCATTTCCAATCGTTGTGGGCGAAACTGTGTTTTATGAATTATACATATATTTAAATTGTTGTTTTGCAATCATAAATATCCAAATCCAAGAATTTATGTAGATACTTAACAAAATGTATTGGCTTATGTTATCTTATCAGACTTGTGTCAGTTATCAATAAGTTTACCGAAGTATTATGTACCAATGTCTAATATAACACTAACATAATGATTCCATTAATAACTGAATTTTAAGCCCATACACAATTCAATGATTTAAGTAGGAGCCAAACACTTGTATTTACATTAGTCTATTCTCAGCATTATACTAGAAAAAAACAATACACAAGCTGCTATATTACATATATTCTGATTAATAACAACTTCGCTAAAATAGTTTGAAAAAATTATATAGTTAAATTAATAAAAAAATGTGTATATAGAAATTTAACTTCAATTGGGACATATTTTCAATTCTAATGGTTAAACTGCAGCCACATTACCCTGAATGATTGATGACAGGATGTCAGTACTGTAGTTCAATATCTAATATGAATCAAGTTGGTTTCCAATTCTAAACAAAAGTATTAGTATTGAATATAAGTTTAAACATGATTGTTGTAGATACCTATCAAGATGGAGCATGCTGACTTAGTGGCTGAGATGGCCCAGGTGGAGCACCTGACTACACAGGAACGTCTTCATCTGGCCCGGAGGTAATAACCTTATTTTAACAAACATCCATTTTATTACAACAATACCTATAAGATGATGATGATATGATATAATAATATGCACATGATTGCAATACTTAATATTGAGAAAATATCCACATATTTTTTTATTCGTATTTCCTAAAATGTGTCTATTAGGATTGTAATTACTTATTTGTTATCTGATCATTGCTAGCTATTTCCAGTGTGGTTTAAACCCATATTGGTGTTATAAACACAAAGCATTGTTTTTAAAAGTTTTAAAACATGAGTTGCTGTTATTATGGAAATCCACAATGTAATATTTAATATTGTGAATGTGAACTGACTTTATATAACAATATTTCTGTTTTAACATGAAGGCAAGAAAAATACTTTTTATAAATAATGATTTTTAGCATAATACAAACCAAATCTAATAAATATATGAGTAGGGCTTAGTATTTAAAGATATTTCATGTTTATCAAAACAGTTGCATGTGAAATTCGCTCATTCAGCGAGATGATATTATTATATTTTTTTATAAAATTCTGTATATAGGAAATTTTACAAAATCTATGCATTTTATGCTGCCTTAATATTGTGACAAGTTCAGGATAAACGAATTAGTAGTATATTAGCATTTTTCCAATTAAAGGATTTTTTAAATATAGGCTTGCAGAGTGACCACTCTAAAATCTAACAATGATAAGTGCAAGCTTGTTTGAATAAACTATGGACTGACTAAATACAGAAAGATTTCTGTATTTCTTACCAGCCATTAAAATGATGCCAATTTATTTGACTTGGCTTCCAGCCCCAGTTGTTTTAGTTCATCATATTAGAGAACTACTTGCTTACCACTGCTTACTCTGCACACCTTCTTACAACTGTAATTATTTTTGACTTTCATTCATACATTAAATGTTGAACCATCAAAGTCCTTGTGGTTAATTCTAAGTGCAAACCCAATCAGATGATGTAGGAAATAATTACAAATGTATTATGTAATATATATATCGTGCATCCCATGGAAGTAGGTAGACAATGGAAATAATTTTGATGAAAAATAGGCATTAGATTTAAGTTTTGTTTTTACTAAAACAATTGAGTCTGTGTAAGTTGATACACAAATAAGATAATTATAATAAATAACAACCATGCAAAAAAGTGAAAAAGCCTCCAAAGAGACTCACACAAGAGATTGGATCCAATTTGAGCAGGCCAGTGTGGCTGTATTAATTAGTGATATGATTATCAAGCAGCATTAGTATAAATCTGGACTGTACTGTTCGTAACAACAGCTGCTTTAAGAAGCCGGTTGTGAAACGACACATCCCACATTCAATTGCTGCATCTAGACAATTTTTGAAACACATCAATATTTGTTATGAGGCTGCAAAGCCAGTCTTAATAACGGATACACACAGCACATATTAAGGTCATGTATCGTACCATCGGATCAGCACCATGTGGGGCACTATAGCCTGTATTTTACACTTGTTTAGGTATATTATTTTAACTGTTAGTAAAAATAGAATTAAAGACCTCAAGTAATCACAGTTGCTAGGCCAAAGTATGCCGAGGAAGGGTAGGGCAAAGGAAGAGATCTAAATCCATATCACAGAGGTATTTTTGCTTAGATTGTATTTCAAATTTCAGTAAACATCTGACATTAAATAACATCCAAGTTTACTAAGAACAAATATAACGCCCTAGAAGTGTCAAGAAAAAACAGTTCTATTTTTATACGTTGAAATGCCAATCCAAACAACATATAAATTGATGGTTGCGTAAATATAATTATATAGATTGTTTTAGTGGCGCTAGAAATACAAATGTACACGGAATATAATCTTGTTTTCGTTATCGGCGAAGATGGCAGGTATTGATAAACGTTGATGTATTAAGAGTTCAGTGGTGCTCGTGGTTTTTCAATGCAGATTATATTGATATAGATATATCAAGTCGCATGATATGTTAATATTGCTTTGAAATGTTGATATAAAGGCCGCGCACGTTAAAAGTGTGTCATTGAGACAAACTTGAGCGAAATAGCATTGTCTCAAAATGAATTTCGTTCACAATTTTACATAATGTCCGACTAAGTTATCCGTTAGTCCGACAACTTATTTAATACATCACCAAGCGTTTACGTTCTAGTTTAGATATACAATAATGAGTATTGTATAACTCAAACTATACCCTTTTAAGTTTGCTGACGTTTTCTGGCAGCATACGAGTACATATCTTCTCATATCTTCGTATATCGAATGTATGTATTGATAGATATTTCGTTTTAACGTCGTGATAACACGCATTTTAAAGGAACATAATAGTACAATTTAGCGCGCACTTCTAGATTGTGTCAACACGTTTCACTTATATCATATGCTCACGATTTTGTTTGCCCTTCTAAAAATAGAGGTAATCCTTTGACTGCCGACGTCATCAGGATTATGAGAGTTTACAGTGATAACAGTTATCAACCTTTGCTACCGTTAGTGTAATAGTTCAACAAATGAGAAAACCCAATTATCTCATGTAACGATGAGATCTAAAATAATATTTTGGAATGGCTTAGTGAGAGGCGTATTTCATACTTGCGTGCAATGAATGGCATAATGTCCTTTCCGATATTAGGTTTTGTTCGTGTACTTATAAATTACGCGCCTACCAAATACATATATGTTTCAGTGTTCGTGTTTTTTACATGGAGAAAATGTAGTCATGTACCACATGTAATATCAATATGATTATTACTCCGGTGAACGGCAAGAATGTCGTGTCCTTTCTGTATTAATATTGTTTAATGTTAAGAAGGTTTTAAGTCGACAGTATGAAGTATGCGTCATTATTGCGCTTACAATTCCACACGGAAGTTCAAATACCGGGCGGAGAGTGAACATGTCGGTGACTACAACCTTATATCCTTCCGTTTCTCTGACAAGCCTGCCGCTTCAACTGTTAAAGGTTGTAATAATTGTAATACCTCTATGTTTCTCATATGAATATATTAAATAAAATAAATAAATACATCCAGAAGTCGCACACATAATCCTGAGATCACGATCATTAATATATCAAAAATTGTACTTATATCAGAACATACTAGAATTTTTTTGATCTCACAACACCCAAACCGGATTTGTGGGCCATATAAATATTTGCTTCGGTACGGAGATAGAACCAACGTATGCTTGTTTCACAGCCGGCTCTCAAACGATTTGGCCACGAAGGTTTAAAATATATTGTCAACCATATTTCCGTAATTGGACATTTTAAAACAGTATACTAGATGTTAAACATTTTCATATCGTGTGAATTACATACATACACACATAAACTCACGCCTTTATCCCCGACGGGGTAGACAGAGGCGCCACCAGGACACCCACATTTCGCCTTGTATGTTCCGTCCCACGATGTGATAGGGGGCGAGCCTATCGACATATCTGGCACAAATTCCTGACTCCGGACTGATAATGAAAAGAAAAATCCAACATCACTTTGCCCGACCCGGGACTCGAACCCGAGACCTCAACTTTGTAACCGTACCGTAATACAACTACGCCACCGAGGCAGTGTGAATTATGTACAGGGAATATTGTTTCCACATAGACCGGCTTTGCATTTTTATTTTTGTTTTGTTCTGTACAAAAAGTAACGTTCCGTAAGTACCGTTATAAGATTCACAGACATTGATTAAATACCTAACAAACATTTTGAGTGTAACCCTTGCAGACTTAGCGGTTACTAAATGATTATTTTATCATAATGTTTTTCCTTATACGTCGAAAATGGTTTGAAAGTTATATGAGTGCCCAATATTATGACGTTATAGGTAAACCAGAAACGAATTACGAATAAACATATTACCGGTTTTCTTAATTACATAAAAAAAAACATTGCTGATACAATGAAACTTAATGCAAAATGCTTGTTGTGATTAGTGAGTTATCTGTAATTTAAATGTTTCGTCTGCTAATAGCCCTAGATGTTGTTGGATTAGATGAGAGACATTAGATATTATGCTCTATACGTTTGCCGATCCATATTCATTAAGAGTGTCTTACGAGCTGGTGTGGCATTTAAACTTTGCAACATATCATATTTAAATCTGGCGCGACTTTGGACGTGAAGTGAAACCTTGTTTTCACTTTTTTGATTGCATGACAATTTACAGTTATTTGGCAGAACCCATATGAAATATACACGAAACGTATAAAAGTAAATGACATAAATTAAAAGGCGCCATTTAGACTTTTATTGAAAACCAATTTGAAAAATGTAATGTAGAGGTGTGGTTTAATCAAATACCGTTCATGCAAAATCCTTTGTTCTTATACCGTTTCAATAGAAATGGAAAATGAATTCCGAGAAATATTTACGCTGCAAACCGTTTCAAAGAAACATCATCAAAAGCATAATTTTATTTTCAACACTTTTACTGTAATGTCTTTATTTAAAACATAGGTAAATATTTGCGTACTTTTAAATCATTCGCCCCCACAAATAACTTAATTGTGCTGATAAACAAGTTTTATAGATAGTTTATGTATGTATATTTAGCGCATACATCGTGACTCTAAGAGGCATAGGTATAATTCTATAAACAGTTTCGAATTTAGCACTTGCAAATCACGCGTGGTACAAGTGTTCATGGGTTTGTACTTATAAGTTAGTACTTACCACTTAAACCTAAGTAAATTATGTTTGGCCTACATATTTCTTAGCGCCTACAGTTATGAGAATTTGGTGAACCCGACAACGCTATTAAACGGCATAGTACCAGACACTTTTTACTTATTTATAGAACAAAATCAAATAGCATAATATTATCACATGGAGGTATATTGCTATGCGTTGACATAAAATCCTAGGCTTTCATTATAATGCCCTGTTTTTGTGCCTTGCATGGGCTTTGTGAAGTGGGTAATTATCATCTGCCCATAGTAGTCCACTGCTGAACATAATATTATGTAGGTCTCCTTCAATATGAGCCATTTTACCCTGTCTGCGCCTTGTCGCGAATCGTCTCATAGACTAGTTAGTACTAACGGTATTACTATGACGAAATATTCGATTATGTGATAAGCTTTCGTTAGGTCATTGACATATATGGGGATAAGAACCGAAGTGCGATACTTCAATAAATGTAGCAATGTGGCATTTCCAACGCACTTATTGCGAAACTTAGTATTTATGGAATTTAACATGTTTCATAGCTCCAATTAAGTTCGAATTTTAAACATTGCTACTAATCTAAATCAGTCGTAATGTTACACATACATTTACAATAGTGTTTTTAGAAATATGATGTAAATGTACGATGGGTTGTTATGAATTGTTTCGTTTTAAGTGTACAACATTTTGCAGAGGTTAGCGATATACAACAAATGGACTTGTTAAATTAACGAACTAGTAAAACTTACGTGACGTCCACTCATGTGTAATACATTTTACCTCTAAGAAACAACTGCTAATTTGTTTTGCATGATCTAAATTCTAAAACATGACCACGCTGTATCGCAAGAATTGAAATTTCTCAAAAGTCTAAGTGGACAAGTTAATAATTACTCATTGAACAATAATACTTCATGTCACTCCACACGGATTAGTACGAGTATATGTATAAGTAATTTTTTTCGACGCTAAAATCTTAACGTATGTCTCATTACATTGTTTTCTGTGACGAATTACCGATACACCAAAATATTTGTGTTGCAAGTGACGTCATTGTGCTACAATTCCTTATACAGGTTGTGTCATTACTATGTGCTTGTTTTGGTTGTATGAGACAACTTTGGAATATAATACATCTAGGTATATCTAACATATTTGTTTACTTACTAGTTTATACCACTTGTTGCAATGTCAATGTAGGATGTGCGTGTGATTTGTGGTGTGGTTTTTATCAGTGCCTTGTGTGGCCGCAGAAAAGTACCTTCTGACGTTTTTTTGAAAGTGATAAAAGTAATTAATTATCGGTTGTTAACAGACGACGCATGCAGCAGCTAAAAATATGGCAGCAACGGGAAAAAGAGTGGGCGCGACTGCGACCAAAACGAGAGAAGAGCAACAAAAGGAACATTTATTTTAGCGACAGTGTGATGCTGCTGGAGGCGGCGGCCAGAAACGATATAGATGAAGGTGAGCCGGTTGTAATTAACAAATTTTTTGATTATTTATTGTACATACAAACATATCTTATGCATTTTGAATGTGAAAGTTTCCTGAAATAGCTACTTTATCTAAAAATACATAATATAATGGTTTCTTAGATTTACGCGAATGTTACACATTGAAATAAAACTATTTTATACGGATTTAATCGCGATTTGGTTTAATTTTTTTGGCTGAACACATAGAGGAAGGCTCCAAGCATTACCTTCGCTTTGACCAGCCCCAAATCCTTGCCAAAGAACACCGTTTCCTGCCCAGGATGTTTCGCGAGGCTATTGAAATTAAAAAACATCCAAATTTCAATAGAGAAGATGGCTTGAAGCTTGCACCATCATGGGATCCAATTCTACATTTAATTAAATCGGAACCCAAAAGACCAGCTGCCAGACCTCAAGACACAGTGAGCTCCTTCTGCGTAGATCGGATCGCAAATACTAGCTAACTTTTTAAATTAACTTTTTAATTTAATAATTATAAATTAAGGGTAGTTTAATTGTAGCAGTCACTGAGCGGATGACCAATACCTCAGTCCGCCCCGTGACCACGAAAGCTGTAAAGTAATCGAAACGTCGGGAAGTTAAAAAATGTAAAAATTTAACCAAATCGCGATAAAATCCGTATAAAATAGTTTTATTTCAATAAATACATAATATGTTAGTTGAAAATTAAACCAATTCGTACCTAACTACTCTTTGTAAAATTAAAGTTAAAACTTATGGATTCTACATGGATATTATGTAATAAACAGTAATTTATAAATATGCATTGGTATACGTATCAGTAGATTTGTTAATTGTAAAAATGAAATTGATCACCATTATTGGATTTGAAAGTTTAAAAACTTTTGAAACATTAATTTGTAAACAACAACGACGCGACTACGGAACGGCGCGGCGTCTTCAATAATCTTGTGGTAAAATAATGGCGTGTTCGATGTACGCTACCATTTATTATCTAATTTATGTAATAAATTGATAATTCTATAATCAGTGTCCATACTATTTCAGTCGAATTTGTCCGTGCCAGTGGGATCCTTATATTTTAATAACGTTTGTGATAACGCAACTCACGTGCTCAACGGGATTTTCTACCTTGTACTGTAGTATATTGTTTTGATTGTACGCTGCCTACACATTCAATCACGACACTTTAATTAACATTTGTTTCGTATCTGATAATTGGCTTTGTATCGTTATCAGCAGATCGTGAAATATAAAGTAAATCAATTTACATATTGTGATAATGACCAACACATGTCATATTTTTTAGACTTTGAATTGAGCTTGAAAATGCTATTGAAACGTTTAAATTCAATCATTTAAATTCGCGAACGCTGTATATACTATCAGCTAAGCCATTTCGTTCTCTAAGTTTAGCACCATATAGCAATTGATAATATTTTTAGAATAACTGTAGGAATTAGTATAATAGTTAAGAATGAAAACACCTTTTGTTAAATACATTAAAATATAATTACATTTAAATAAAGAATACTAAATTTACCTGACCTCTGGCAATGCTAGTAGCTTCACCTAGTGAAGTTTTAGTAAGACGATGTCAAAAAAAATACCCAAATGCATTTGCTAATTGTATTTTACTGTAAATGCTACAATGTAATTCTTAACACTTGCTCAAATGTGACAGTCACACCTATGCAAATCTTATAACATCTGTATGTTTACGCTGCATTGCGCCAGCAAACATATGTGGTGTAACACTTCATTTCATGAATCTTTTTCTAAATAGTATTATTTACTTAAGCTTCTTTCTCTGATAAATGCCGATCGTGATTATCTACTTTTGAAACCCATATATTTCGATGATGGCATCTTCTTTTTATGTATGAGATCATATATATTATTGTTATAATTCATTTTACATAATGCGACATGTCATTGACTTAAAAACGAAACTATATTTCTCAAGTAATTTATAGTTTTCGTAACTAAAACCTATTGTCGAACATTGTCAGATCTAAATTGCCTACAAACATCCACCTCCTGACCTCTCCGTGGCCAATCATCCATCTAGTAAGCGGCTATCTTCCGTCTTCAGCGCAAGGTCACTATTACATAAACTTTCCACTTGGTTGGCTCGACGAGCTTCACACACACTCAACTGCATTTCCAATAATAGTTCTTAATAATATGTTTCGAATATTCCAGTGCGGCGCCTCCTCGCTCGTGGTGTCACTCCCGACGCGACCAACGAGGATGGCCTAACAGCGTTGCATCAATGCTGCATCGACAACAACGAGGCCATGATGCGCCTATTACTTGACCACGGGGCTAATGTCAACGCGGAAGACAGTGAGAAATGGACGCCTTTACACGCCGCAGCTACTTGTGGCAACCTTAACTTAGTTCGAATATTAATACAAAGAGGAGCTAACTTATTAGCTGTCAATGGAGACGGCAACATGCCATACGATATATGCGAAGAGGAGCGGACGTTAGACGCGATCGAGAGTGAAATGGCGGCCAGGGGTGTCACGCAGAGGTTAATAGACGAAACGAGAGCAGCTACAGAGATGAAGATGCTTATGGATGTGGCGGATTTAGTTAAGCAAAACATGGACTTGGACGAACCGAGGGACAACCAGGGCGCTACGTTGGTCAGTACAATTAAATTTCAAATACATTAGAAATTCAAGGTCGACGTGACGTCACCATTAGTAATAGTGAAGTTGCGATCGCAATCGGAAATGATTTTAAAGATAAAGCTGATAAAGTTACTTTTGCAAAAAGTAAGTTTTGTTATCAGTAGTCTTTAATTAGCGTGTAGTCACCGTATTCAATTTATCGCTACAGTCGTATTAAGGCATATCTTTGTAACACAAAGATCAATAACATAAAAGTAACACATTGTCCCTACAATACAATTACGGTAACATTTATGTAATTCTGTTTTTACACGTATTGGACATACCTATATGCAATATTTTATCAATTACTTTTACCAATTACGGATTAAAAATTTATATGTATGCCTATATTTTTGGCAGGGAGATCTTTTTTTAATTAGTAAATAATCGATGACTTATCACAATTTTATATTTGTTGCACCAATTGGAAATATTTTTAATCTAAATTTATAATAATATGTAACATATTCTAAAAGTAATTAACTGAGTCGTTAATTCTGAGTTCCTTTAACAAGTTGATTCACGCAGTATTGTATTTCAAAGGGTTGACGTCAAACAGGCGGCCGGTCGTAAATCATAACGCAAATCGTTCTGGAATAAAAATAAATTTATTTAGTACCGGCCACACGTAAATGTGGTGTAAGAGCACGTACAAAAAGTCATAGTAGGTAGCCATTATTTTTAATAACGGCAAATGCGTAGAGATACGATGTACCAAGTTTACAGCTCACCTCATAGCGAGGTGACCTGGAGGTTGCATGTGTTGACTTTTGTAAGAACTGAGATTCAACAAATCTGCTTTTGCATTTGTTCTAATTATAAGACGTTTTACCATTGGATAGCCCATTTATCGAGGAAGGCTATTGCGCTATATAACATAAAGCTATGATTAATAGGAGCGGAGCATCATCACGGGGAAAACTTACTCTCCGGGAATTTTGAGTGCGAATAAGAGTCGCATATTTGCAAGTACTTAATCTCCATGTTCAAGTGATTGTACATAGAAGATTATACAGCCTCCGTGGCGCAATTAGTTAGACGCTGACTGTGAAATGAGAGGCCGCGGGTTCGATGCCCGCACCTAGACAATTAATGTTTGTGAGGCCCACAAATATTTGTCTCGGGTCTGGGTGTTTGTGAGACCGAAAAATTCCCCGTAGTTTCTGATACCCACGACACAAGACTTAATTGATCTTAATGTGGACAGGACTATGTATGGGACTGTTGATTGCGTTTATGTATGTATGTATAAATGTTGTTGCAGCTGCACATCGCGTCGGCCAACGGGTACATGAAGGTGGTGGAGTTCCTGCTGGAGCAGCGCGCGTCCACGGACGTGGTGGACCACGACATGTGGCAGCCCGTGCACGCCGCCGCCTGCTGGGGACACGTACGTCACGCTACACACTACACGCTACACACTACATACTGCTACATACTTTAAATTTACATATTTGTTAAAAATATCACAGTTTATTACTTTACATAATGTAGTCATAAACTCAGTGAGTTTTTTCGAGCATTATAATATGATCATACTATCATTTTTCGACAGCCTCCGTAGCGCAGTTGGTTAGACGCCGGTTATGAAACGAGAGGCTGCGGGTTCGATCCCCGCACCGAGACAAATGTTTGTGAGGCCCACAAATATTTGTCTCGGGTCTGGGTGTTTGTGAGACCGAAAAGTCTCTCGTAGTTTCTGATACCTGCGACACAATTGATCTTAATGTGGGGTCAGGACTATGTATGTGACTGTTGGGTGTATTTATTTATTTATTATAATTTATTTATTTATCATAGTTGTATAATAATGTTTTGTACAGGGTAGATTTTAACGAATGATATTGTGTATCGTCTACTAAGCCGGCCTTCGCCGGCGTCGCGTCGATATCATAAAAACTGTACTTGCTGTGTTTTATGCATCTATACATATGTGTACAGGGTGTTCGAAACACTGCTCCATACACACTCTTCACAAATTCTGCTTTATGCAATTATACAGAATGCTGGAAACATAATATTCATTGAAATTACAGGGTATTTCGCGACAATTCGTACAACAAAAAATATTCAATTATAGGTAGCCAATGGTGAACTAGATATTTTTTATACTGGGTGATATTGTCATATAATGATGATCATTAATTTAACCCTCATGTCTATTATCACCCGAGGTAATAGTGCATCGTTTCTTTTTTAAAATTTTGTACTATGTTGCATGGTTGTCTGTAAGACATTGCTTTATGCGATAGGACCGCCATTTGTACTTTTTTTTTGTTATTTTTCTGTTTACAAGAAAGATTTAAATAAATAAACAAATGTTACCTGGAGTGATAAGAAATATGTAGATTAAAGTAATTATCAATCTTTAATATCACCCTGTATATCGATTTGCGTAGAACTATTGATACGATATGATAGATACGTAATTTTACAATTTAATTGTGTTGTAGTTTAGTAAGGTCATGTTTCCTCATCCTGTCTAGAGTTTATCGGTCCATATTAGTTTACGTTGATTAAGATAGTTCAATTCAATAACCCCCTAGTATTTTTGTGTTGTATTGTATTCGTAATGTTCCCCCAAAATGTTTATAATTCACTATTATCTTGTTATTTAAGTGGTATCATTAAATTTTCTATGAATTATCGGCTTAGATCGATGATTATATTAGTTAATCAATGATACAATACTAGGAAACATATTGACATTGAACAACAGTAAATTTTTTACCGAAGATCCTATGAGATTGAGTCGTAAAGTGTGATAGTTATTTTATTGCGCTGATACTGTGCCTTCGAAGGTTCGACTACCCGATTTTGTCTGTTATCGACAACACTTCAGTTTTATCAAAGTGTTGTAAGAAAACTTTGTATTTACGCGTCATATGCCATTGTCGTGCAGTAGTAGACATATCGACTGATATAATTTAACTCATCGAGATAAACATAATGCCGGCTTATGGATACCGTACAAATCCCCACTTTACACACTATGGATCATTTCTATTATGAGTGTTATCATGAGTAGACAATTGCCAACCATAAATTACTGGAAATGGAAACAAATTGAACTAACTGTACACAAAGATTAGATAAAGTTGCGGTATATAAAAATACATGAAATAACAAACAAACGATACAAAGCACTGTTCTCGATTGTTTCTTAGCAACGTAATATAATGCGAAACGAAAAACAAGACAAAAAAAATCGTTTCACTCGTTTCCGATTTCTTAAAATTGTGAAACATACATTTCACTACCTCTTCATACCGAAGACATCGAATCATATTTATTTCACTCTTCATGATCTCATATTTTGTCGAGATAAAATGGTCTTTATTTGTTGCGTATGAAGAGATACTTCGTGATGGAGCTACCGAGGAACTTAATATTTATCATCTTGTCTGCACATGCTATAAGTATCGGATTACGATGTCAATTAAGAGACTGAAATTTATGAATCTGTTCATACTGTTTTTAATTAATATAGCAACATTTAATTTTGCGTTTCTTATTAGCTCGACGAGAGCTCTTTCAGTGTAGTTATTTGAACACTTCATTTCATATTTGATGATAAATGATTTGGTCCAGTCTCTCATACGCTTCTCGAATAAATAATTATTATATTAAAAGCCTATCAACAGCCAACCTTTAGAAATATTTTGCCTTATACAAATACGGATTGCTAAAAAAACAGGTAATAAATATGACGGTTTTTATTTTAAAAGATGCTATCGGAATTACGACTGCAGTTATTATATCATAAATACTCAATATTACAGTCCAATAATTTTATCTTTCTGGACACAATGTTGTACAAAACTTTTTTTGGTGCCTTTTTTTACGTTATGATCTATTAGGTTTGAATATGAAAATGCCTGATATTATATGAATTTAAATTTGTTTTTCGTTGCAGCTAGAAGTGTTGGAACTGCTCGTACAATACGGAGCCGATCTCAACGTGAGGAATAAACACGATGAAACCCCAGCAGGTATGTATGACGTCATAAGTTTATTACTATACATCAATGTGGTTCTATATGCTAAACGACACGTGCAATTAAGACAGCAACAATTTACCAGCGAGCACTCCAATGCCACTGCTGTTTTAACATTTTTATATTTTGGCCAACCAGTGTAAGTGTATAAATCTTTATAATCTGGCTAAGTATGTTTGTATGACAGCCTCCGTGGCGCAGTTGGTAAGACACCGGCTATGAAACGAGAGGCCGCGGGTTCGATCCCCGCACCGAGACAAATATTTGTGAGGCCCATAAGTATTTGTTTCGGTTCTGGGTGTTTGTGAAATCGAAAAGTCTCTCGTAGCTTCTGAACCACGACACATGATTTAATTGATCTTAATGTGGGGACTATTATTTAATTTATGATATGTGTGCAGACATCTGCGAGGAGGGCGAGGTGCGCGGGCGCATCGCGCGGCTGGCGGCGGAGCAGGAGGAGTCGCGGCGCCGCGCGCTGGCCGCGCCCGACACGCTGCGCGCCGCGCGCCGCTCCTCCTCCTCCGCCAGCACCAGCAGGTACAGGCGCTGCTGCTGCATACTTACATACTACTGTATTCATTATACAGGCTGATTTGTGATCAAATAGACGTCGATGGCTAAATCTGTAACTATATAGAATACCGAAAATTACTGAAAAGAGTCACGAACCCAATTTTAATGAAAATAAAAAATGTAAATCTTCTGTGCCTGAAAAGAAAGAAAGAGAGAGAAAGACAACTCAATCGTAAACAAAATCGCAGATAAGTCGTCGCAAGTCGTTTGTACTCGTTTATTCAAAAGTTATGTTATTTGCTCTGACTGCCGTTCAACATAAAAAGGCGGGCTTACTAATTCGTATATTGATTTTATCAAATAATAATCAATATAGCTCTTAATAAAAAAAGAAAAAGTCCATAACTCAAGTTACATTGAGTAAATATAAATGTTTAATGATTTTAATTACTATGATTCCTTTCTTTAAATTAAATCATTTCTATAAGTGCATCATTCAATCTTACAAATCATATTATGTTGTATACACGATTGAACGATACTCACGCGTTGCGGGGCTGGAGTTTACGCGGACGTTTTCTTTCGAACCTGATATAAACACAATAATATTTTCCATGTTCTTTTAATGTACAACCATAAGAAATAAATGAACATTGACTAAAATAGACACTTTGAAAAAGTAATCAAAATTTAAACTCAGTCATATCTCCAGTCAAAACACGTCGATAAAATATTTTTTATGAGCACTCATGCGATTGGTGAAATGTTTCTCCCGTATTAATAAATGTTGATGGGTTTATGTTGTATAGACAACTGACGTAACTTTGCACGAGTCTGCAAAATAATTTTGATGAATGTGCTTTAATTTTCTGGAAATTAAGCTAACATTATTTACTGAATTGGTGTTGATGTTTTGATGTTTTAAGCCCTTGGGTAACTTTGGTGCTTTAGTGTATTATTCAAAGGTATAAAAACTTTTTGATTGGCATTATTAACTTTTTTGAAGCTTCCGTAAACGTCTAAATTTTTAATATTACAATATTTATTATGTTTTTATCAACTAATAAATTATTACGTGTGGTTAGGGGGTAAAAGAATAAAACTGGTAGATGATATGTAGTGGGCCAATGTTATAATAATGCACAAAGTTATCCTAATTGATCTAAAGTATGGGTAAATCACACTGTTCATGTATCAGTGAGAGGGAAGATAGTGCAATTATGTAAGAGTGACAGGCAGTTATACCGGTATACTTACCACTATTTGCTACTTATAGTTTTTTAAAGAAAGAAAAACTTTTATTTGTATAAAAATGCAAAATGTTAATAAAGATAACAATAACATAAAATGCTTGTCACAAAAACGGCAATATTCAGCGTGTGCTGATATCATCAGATCATAGATAGATAGATGATAGATCAGCGCTGTTCTTCCATATGGCAGTTAGTTGACGTCATGGTGCCTTGTAGGGTATATGTAGATGGTAGTAGGCAGTAAGTGTATGTGTGCATGTGGCGCGCAGGGTGCGGTCGGTGCGGCGCACGTCGCTGCGCGAGAAGCAGCTGACGGCCAAGGCCGACGTGCGCGGGGAGGCGCGCCTCAGGGAAACCTTCGACTCCGCCGCCGACGACCAGCTGCAGGTATTTATTTATGATTTATTTATTTAATACTTTTTTGCACTACATGGAGATATACAACAGCAAACTTATACAATACAAATAATAGTACAAGTGGCGGCCTTATCACACTAGGTAATTTCTTTCTTATAACACCATCAATAACTAACATTATTTATTTTTTACCACTATGAATGGTAGTGCACATAAATACACACTTCAAAAATAATATAAATGATATAAATTTTATAATAAAAAGGCAAGCGTAATGAAAGAGTCATATTTCGTTAAATTTATGGTATCACACCGTGTCTAAACCCTTCCACTGGATGGAACTGCTGTTACATCAAAGTGCCCAATGGATCTGGTACTGTATCATAAAAGCGTTATAAGAATCCGGTACTACTCTACCTCAACGCCTATGAGTACAGGGGAAAAGGCAGAATAGCGCTTTCAATAGCTTTAGGAAGTGCGAGCGCGAAGCAGCTTCCCTCGTGCTCCGTTTGGTTGATGTGGAGCCTTCAGCAGCTCGCTCAACGACCACGTGGATGCCTTCTAGTTGCCGTAACGCCAGGCCGGAGATTATATCAGCCCATATATGTCCCACTGCAGGGCAAGGGCCTACTCTACAATCGAGGATACGATTGAGAATGGTTAGGCCATATAGTCCACCACGCTGGCCTAGTGCGGGTTGACCATAGAAATTCTTAAAATCGCTATGGTATGCAAGTTTCCTCACGATGTTTTCTTTCACCGTAATAGTACGTGGTGGTTGACTATTAATACACACCTGACTCTGAAATGTCAGAGGTGTACCCTGGGATTTGAAAACGCGACCGCCGTGAACAAGTAGGCAACCGCGTCTGGTCCATTGCCAACAGGCCACCACGCACGCAGACCGGAGATACCATAATGAAATCCTATACCTTGTTGCTGCAGACCAGACTTTTCTCCTAGACAACCCTGATATATCATATTTGATTCATTTGTTTAAATCAATCTTAAATGATAGATCGTGTACTTCGTTATGTGTATATACCGTTCTTAAAGAAATGCTTAATATTATTCTGCAATTGATTAATTGCGGACGAACAATTTCTCAATCGAGTCAATAATTCTATAAAAAAATGAATTTAGACTGTCAACAACCTGTCACGTAAATATTTAACTTTCACCGGCGATGAAAACAATACGCGTATGAAAACGTGTTGTTTACGCGTCGATGACTACCTTGCGATAGAGTTGATAGTTATCAGTGTTATAGAAAATAAAGATGTCTTAACAGCCAATAAACTAACAAATCCTTTAATCAAGTTAAGACTTTCATGGGGCACCTTAATTAAAATTATAAAGTTTAAATTTCATTTTCTGTGATGTTAAAAGTTTCATTATTTTTAAATTATAAAGAAAATGGTAGTATATATTGTTACCGAATAAAAATAAAGTAATGTTAATTAAAATTATACTTAAATAAACTCACGCCTTTCCCATAAGGGGTAGGCAGGGGTGCTACCAGTACACCCACATTTCGCCTAGTATGTTCCGTCCCACGATGTGATAGGGGTGAGCCTATCGCCACATCGGGCACAAATTCCTGACTCCGGGCTGATAATTCAGTAGATTGCAGTATTGTATTATTTTCGTTACTACAAGTTTGTTTTTCTACGATTGCTTATTAACCAGGCATGCAATGAAGAAACAGAGCGCAGATCTGAAAAATAGATTTATTTCTAGCTTCCAGCATCTTTGAATAACTTCTTAACGATCAATGTCCTCCAAGGTACAGACTGTCAAAAAACACCAAAAATATGATTAAAAAATATCATTTATTTTTTGTGAATAGTATATATAAATGTTTTAGCGGTATCGATCTACAGTATTTTTTAACCAATCCGATAATCATTTGACCTAGCCTCGTGGTCGTTAAACATTAGTTGTACGGTCCGATCAGTGGAAAAGTCTCCATAAAAGTAAATAATGGAATTTAATTTTGAAATCTAGGTACCATTTATGTAACAACTAAGTAGACATACATTTATTAACGCTGTGTTTACATAAGCACGCTGGTTTGACAAATTGTATGCTAATGTCTGCAGTAAGAACTCGCAAAAGCAATCACGGTACTCTTACATCAATTAGTATAAGTAATACTATTTTGGTTAATTTGCATGTCCTAATAATAACTAATTTTCAGGCTGAAAGATTGTATTACAATATTATGGTGTTATTTCATGTTTTGCATTCCCAGCGTTTTATTTTAATTATTTTATTGTGTCGCTTCACACACTCCACTCCTGGATCTGAATTTTACAACCCATTTCAACTCATACAAAAACTTAACGTGATTGTTTTGGATATGGATGTTGTGATTCTGAAATTGAAGTCAATTTTGCGGATTAGGACTAGTGTGTATTTTAGCAATTGCAGTATTCGATTTGCACCCAATACGGAAAAGTAAAAAACAATACTAGTACAAAAGTGAGCAACTGATGCACCTTGCTATTTCTTTTCTTTTTTTTTTTTGTTGTCGTGTGAAACCGAATTACCGCCACCGCCCCATCCCGAGGAAAAGCGGAGTAGTTATATTGAGTTCACTTGTCTTACAAGCTAAAAATACATTTATAATAAGGCCCTTAAAGTCCACGGCAGAAGGCAGTTGCTCCCACCTCTAATGCCGAAAATCTCGGAGTCGCACTGTAATGAAATACATCGGACGCTACGACAACCCGCGACCCCCAGTCACCCCCAGTTGCTCCATTACCTACTCGCAGTTCATCTGTATGAGTTTGTTTTTAATAATAATCTAAATAAAAATACAATGATGCTGTTAATCATTCCGATGCGTAATTAAAACGGTTCCCGAT
Organism: Deilephila elpenor; assembly: GCA_949752805.1. Classification (NCBI taxonomy): domain Eukaryota; kingdom Metazoa; phylum Arthropoda; class Insecta; order Lepidoptera; family Sphingidae; genus Deilephila; species Deilephila elpenor. The sequence goes on along the minus strand of OX457107.1, from coordinate 4,993,935 downwards.
ATAAATCTACTATTAAGCAGGAATTCTGGTTATATTGCAGCCAAACTATAAAACAACTCTTTATTGTTTTAATAAACGTATTATGTATTTCAGTTCGGTACGCGGATGGATTTTGAGGTTATCTAGATTTTGTATCTACGCATTATATTGCGACGGCTGCACTGGCGTAACCGACGCTCGTTTCATATTGTAAATGTGTTGTAAACAGGCTCGTTGAGAATTTAAAATGAAAAAGTAACGTTAATAAACCACTCCCGGTGGTTACTTGTTAAGATTAATATGGTTGCACATATTGTACGCGTGTACAAGTCGTAAAAACAGTGAAATGCAGCGAAACAATTTACGAGCTCTTTAGCTCATTACTATTCCATTGAACAGTTGTGTTTTCGAAGAATACTGTTTGATTTGGTTTTTTGGTTTCACTTTCTACATCAGGCTGTATCGGTTGTTCTGGTAGGCACGAACCGTCACTGCATGTGCGTGAGATTGAGTAGTAGTCCCGCTGAACTAAAAACGTAATAAATACATAGGGCTAATGATGCCGTTATTTTCCAGTGGATACCTTTGAAACTGACGATTATAACGATGGAACTTAACATTCTCTCATGGATCTCTTAGCACCGAATAACAAACAACTCCATCAAAAATCTCCAGATACTTTTAGACTCATCTGCTCTGGCAGACTATTACTTCGTGTAGCTCGAAAACGGTAAGATATTTGGATATCATACACATCGTCATGCAATGATTACTATCAAGCAATCATTCGTCGATAAACTCCAGTTATGGTGGTTGATATAATTCGGTTGCATTTCCACAGCGTGTAAGCATGTGGTACAAATTGTTTTACGGTGCACGCTTGACTCAGCCACGGTGTAGTGGACGTGCGTAATTGTCGACCAATTAGTTGGGGTGCAGTAATGCGCTTTACGTTCGTATTAGCAGACGGTATGTGGCGCACACTCGGACACACCACCGTACAAATTTACGCTGTTGTTATGAGTTCCTGGTGTGTTTTTCTTGCCAATTACAGCGATGGTGTATGGTACCGTCTGCTAATTGATATAGTTAACTCGGGACTCAATAAACATGAACGTAGAATCTAGCGGAAAAAACGGTGAAAGTTACGGAATGTCCAGATATGTAGCAGTACATAAAATTTTCCATATAATATTATGATACTTAAGATTTGGTAAATAAGAAATGAAAAATCTTATTGTTGAAGAAAGATGTGATGGTACAATGACAAACCCTTTCAAAATATTGGTTTAATCGTAGTACCTATAACTATTTATTTGCTTTATTCAGGGCAATCAATATTTTCGGTGTTGTTAATATCGAATTTGTAAACGATAATGTAAAATCGACACCGTTCTATCACACTGCACACTGTGAACTGAATGTATTTAAGGATACGGCAGATCACATTACAAATGCATAGATTTTTAACAAAGTAATCTCGCATAATTTTCTTCTAGTTAACCTAGTTATAATACGTGGTTAATTAGCATGATTGTTTATAATTTAACGCACGATGGACCGCCCACCGATTGTACAGATTGTTCCGACGGAACACGAGTTCTAGCACTAATAACCCGTCGGAAATCACAATCCAGCTGCAGCAGTCTAATTAAACTACTATTTTGCAATATCCGAAAGGATTATTGAAAATCATTGATATTACTTTAAATATTTACTAATGATTTTTTGCTATAGTTATTAACGATAAATTATGTAATGTGGCAAAAGAACACTGGAAGACAGAAATCAGGTTTCCGGTATTGGTACGTATTTCTAAACCGCTCTAGAAATCCTTTGCTTCGATAATTAATTCTAATTTTAGATGTCCCTTGTTAAAATTCATTCAATTAATGGCTTTAAATCGATTAAATCTTATCAATATTAACAGTTTGAACAACTAACTTAATGTGGAATAATGGGACACTAAGAACCTACATGGAGGAAAGAAAGGCTTTTTCTACCTTTTTAATCGTAGATTATATTCCTTGAATACAAATACCGAATTTCAGACAAGATAAGCATACTATTAACACCTTCCTTCATTATGAAGCAATACTAAGGTATGAAAATTACGCGGATGCAATGTAATGCGCGCACTCGTAATTGATCTCATTTTCACAATCAAACGGTCATAAATAGATGTTGCGTTTCTTATACGAAACTCACGTATGATTATCGTCTTAACGATATGCAATAAGAGATTTACGTACAAAAACTGTAACGTTCTTAGGTGAGTGAAACTAAATTATTATTCAAATGGGTGGTGTATTACATCGGAATGTGTTTAAAAACATAACGAGTGCGTAACAGTTTGAGACCGGTCCCGCTCGCCGGCGACAGTGTTTGTAAAATTGCATATGTTACCACTTACCACTGATCTGGTTTGTGTCCTACAATCACGAAAATTCTTATTGCGTTAGTGTCTGTAAAATGAGAACTTTGCCTCGCTCACTTTGTTAGTGTATGACGAAAATGTCCTACGCCTTATTGGTCTTGTCGTAGCTGAGATTGTGAATGTCGTATCCTGGGCTCAATCCTTAAGTTTAGTTGCCGAGTTCGTTCTCTATACATCCGATTTGATTGAATTACCCATAACTGTATGATTTCAATTTTGACCCACATGCTTGCCGCGAGTTGGAAAGGAAATATCCTTTTGCTGATATCTATAGAAGTCTTCAAATTAATTACATATTTTTTAAAATCATTGATTGCGTTATTATTATTGATGCGATGCGAAATAAAATGAAAATATTTCGTGACATTATATTATCTTTAAAGCAGGCACATGCTATCAGTTATTCAGCATGTGTATCCAATCCGTCGAACTTTAACCAAAAAATAATGGAAAAGCATGGAAAATTCTTCTATATTGAGATATCTTCTACGCATTTCATGAAATAACCTCGTCGGACGCACCTAGTGTAACTGAATAGCTCTGTCCAAGATACAAGACGCGTCGAGAATACTTTCTCTGCTTTCGACTAAAGATCGCAACATGGTAATTAGTACGACTAAGACAATTAATTATCTTTGTAAATTTATACAACTCGCACATCATTTAAATACTACATAATTATCTTCATCATATCTTGATCAAAGTGTTCATCTTTATTACGAACCAGAGGCCTGTTTTAATTTTCATACATTGTCACAGACTGCTATAATTTCTACCTGAAAGTTATTTAAAGTGACTCAGTCCAGTTTAACTGGTTGCAATTCATTTACTTTGTGAAGCACTCTTCGGTTCAATTATATATTTCAATTATTAAGACAATCTTGTCTTAATATTTGTGATCACGTTTCCTAATCTGTTATAATTCTTCAATCTTTTCAAGTTTCAACAGTATTTGTAAAGCTGATGATTTCCCAGAATTTGTCTCAAGATGATGAGGAAACTATTGATTTACTTCCTGAGTTATTAAACATATAGTAAATTTTAATAACTTCATGTAGTCACACATGTCGTAAACTCGGTAATGGTATTGAGATTTTCTATGTAAATCTATGACATAACATTTTTCCATCAACGATTTCAAATATATAAACTAACGCAATTTAATATAAAATCATGTAAGACGTCAATTTTACATTCAGGTTAAAAAGGTAATCAACATTCGTTACGACCACATTAACTGAAATAATACTGACAAAAATGAATGTTACATCTGGACCGTAATGCTTAAGTAATGTGCAGTAAAATGCTAAGATCTAGAAATTATTTTGCAATGTTTATTTTGCAAAGTTTCAAATTTCAATTGTATTTCATTTATTTTTGGAATGTATTCGAACGGACAAGAGGTTGATGTTAAGTCACAAAATTAACCGAAACCTTCCTCACGATGTTGTTCTTCACCGTTATAGTGCGTGGTGATTGACTCAATACACAGTACACACATGTATGAAAAGTTAGATGTGTGCCCTAGGATTTGAATTAGACACCACCGTGAACATGTTGGCAGCCGGGTGTGGTCCGTTACCAACGCACGAAAAGAATACACAGAAGAATAAGATTCGATTTTTTTGTGTGCCAAAAACATGAATTATTGATTTTAGTGATGTATGACGACACAGCCTTTCTTGAGCGTGGCCAGTCTGCATGCATGACCATCGCGTTCGTGCCGGGCTCCAATAAAACTCCTGTTCTCCTGTAGTAGTAGCTTTACTAGAGCGATGGATTCGCTCTCGCGTCGCGGTCGCACAACCACTCTTAATTGTTTATATTGGTGAATCCGTTTCATTCACATAGTTTCGTTATGTGTACACATTATTACGTGTGGTTATACATATGGATATTTGAATTAGAAGCGTCAAAACCAGTACGGTTTTTATCTGATATTCACTAGATGATTTTCAGTATTTCGATTGTAGAGTTCTTCCGTTACGCCCTCTTTAATATTTAGATGCCTAATTTGCACCTGTAACCAATATCACAAATTCATAAATAAACATGTTTTATTATTTTGTTTCTGAAGAAATTATGTCATCAGGCTACTTTCAGTAATGTGCTGTTCCGGTGATATATCATAACTTGTTAATTTACTGTCTTGTATAGTAACTGCAATCATAATAATGTTATGCTAATTTAATACATTCAAATTATTTTATGTAACATTACACTGGAGGCGAAGAGTGTGGATTGCACGAGACCGTAAACAATGCATAACATACCAACGAATAAATGCCAAGTGAAAGAAAGAAGCATTCGAAGTGTTGAGAACTTGATGTATGCGTTAAATAGAAATTCCAAGGTTATTAAATTTGATACCATTAATCATTGGTCGTACGCACATGATCCTCGTTATTAGTCAAGTGAGTGACACGAGGCATCCCGTTCCGGTGTGCGAATTGATTGACGACATCGCGACTCACTAAGTTTTCCTGCGATTTCCCTCGCCCGGCGGCACCACGCGCAGTCTACGTCGCCAGTCTGTGTGGTCAGCGCGCCAACACACAACCGCGTACAATTTTTTTTTTTAATTCGATACTTCTATAATGCACTTCGATATTCAGAAGCTCCGCTCCAAGTCAAAGCTCTTCCTTTATGGTGTTCGCATAAAGTGATTTGTTCGCTAGAAAAAATCTTTTAGTGTTGTGATGTGTGATGTGTATTGTGTATAGCACTTAAACATGTCTTTGGATATAATGTTTTTGACACACGACAACCTGCGGCGCATGCGCAGGGAGCCGCAGGTTCTAGGCCTCCGATATAGGGTACGTTGATAATGTAAAATGTCTAATATGGAAAACAAATATGTTAACAATTGTTATACTGCTGACTGCACTGCACTGAATGAAAACTGGAAACCCATTTTCATTTCAAGATTAACAAATATAAACATACTTGGAAATATTTGTTTATATTGGAAACGAATAAAAATCAGAACCTACTAAATACATTTTTAGTTACTTTCATAAAGTTGTATTTAGTTAGTGATAATATTCGTAAATGATCATTGTTTCAATCTTTTACAGGATATATTTTTAGAGTCACCTTACTGCAATAGAAATTTATATCATTATCATACAATTGAATGTATATAATTTAAAGAACGTTATAATAGGTACACAAACACATGCGACCATGGCATTTAATACTGCTGTGGCAATGCACGATTATGAATAATTAGCAATACACTTAAAGAAAAGTTATAACATGAAATTGTATTTGATAACGCGAACTTAAACAATTGAAGATATAAGAAATAAAGTTTCGTTCGGCTAGTGATTTAATTAGACACGCACGTCTTCAAGATACATTTAGTTTCTAATAGATGTGCGAACAACTAATTACTGAGTAAAATGTTTTAATTTGACAGTCACGATACATCAATGCAGATATAGCTAGATTTTTATTGTTATTGCTCATTGTCAGTAGTCTATTATATCTTCAATGTTACTCAGTGAAGCATTCATATTGCATAAAAAATGTTTTGTTTGCATTTCAGGGTCTATCGAATGGCGTGGAAAACGACCCAAACAGCGCAAACTTGCAAGTAGCAGATTTAACCCACAAACGGTTATCGACGAGTTCTACCACATCTGGTCAGAGTTACGACTCCAACGTGGACTACGCCGTGCCCAAGCACTCGTACAACCAGCGCACCGCGCACCGCACCAGTGACGTCAGCGACGCTTCAGACAACATCCCCTACCACCCACCAAAGATATCCAACCCGCTGTTCGGGATCAACGCCGCGTCGCACTACGCGCCCGGCACGCTGCAGGCCACACAACATGAAGCCGTCAACGACACCAAACTATACGAAAGACAAAACCTACCGAACGGTGTTAGGAAAGCGCCCGAGGGACAAGACAATGACGCGTACAAAACGGAGGACACGATAGACGGTAGGAAAGAGGTGGTCGTGAACCCCAACCAGATCGCGATCACTGAGGGCGGCACCGCGACCTACACCACAGACAATAATGGTAAAATCAATGTTCATGTCACCGTCATGATTAACGCAGGTAATTATATGCATCCTTACGAAATCAAATTGAACGTAACAAGCACATAATATACATAATATAGCACAATACCGAACTAAAATTATAGATACCGATTTGATCTAACAGTTTTGCACAGTGATGGTTTATAAATATAAATTGAAGTTTGGAAGGGGACTGTGTGCGGGTTTCCTGAATTGAATCACTCTCGAGGATGCATATCGAGGCAAGCAGTCTCTGGTCGTAGTTGCATGCATGTTAGTGTGACGCGTGAGCCAACGTTCCTACCCTTGTGTCATTGTGTTCGTGTAGATTAGTATGTGTATTTGTGTCGGCATGCATGGACGTATCTCTAAACTGTCATCTGTATTCCTAATGGTTCTGTCGAATTACACGCATTTTCATTTCATTACTAACGTATTATTAACTAGTATGTAAGCTTCCGATCTGTTATTACCAATCGTGATTTTTACGTTTAACGCATTTGCTACTTCATTTAGATTGCGATCACAGTTTGTTTTGTTTAATCCACGCAGAGTATTACAAGTAAAAAAAATACACCATTTTAGCAGCACTTTACGTAACTTTCTTTTCTATTCCAATATGACATTTACGTATAATGTATCGTGTAAAATAATTTTCCAGGTACTCTCGCCGACCTGAAGAAGCAACGTTCTCAGATACGAACGAACGGCAGCCCCGTGGAGAGCAGCGTCACCTCCACCAACAACCACAGCCTCAGCTCGCTGCCCGACGCAGGTAAGCACGACATGCCCGTGCAACTCAACCCGCTCAGCCTGGGGGGCGCGCCGGGGGGCGTGGCGGGGGGCGTGGGGGGCAACGTGCCGCGCTTCTCGGGACACACCAGCGACGTGGTGGGCGACACGCGCTCGCACCGCTGCTGCGTCATCGTGTAGTCAGGCCGCCGGCAGCGATACTGCTCGTGCCAGGAACGCCTACAAGTCTGATTATCATTCCTGAAATGGCGCTCGGGGCTTCGACTTTTTAATCTAGAAGTGTTACTTTGAGCAGGCTTTTAGAGAAAATATTTATTTATTCTAATACTGGCAAATTTGAGTACCAAATGTCGCGCTGGAATGTAACACAGATTAAAAATGTTGAGTGTAAAGGCTCCGTTCGGAGACGTAATGTAAATTGATAATGCCGATTGAGTATTGCCATTTTTGCTCACCAAGCGAGGGCTTGCCAATGGCTGGTAAACAGTGTGATAGTGTTATAAGAGCTCAATGGTTATTTTATTGTTAGATGTAAGGAAAATATATGGTTGCTAATATTTTACTTAGTGTTATATGTGAATCCTATATTGCAGTTATTGTCATATATCTAAGTATTATATTGTAGTCTTTGCCGTATTTAACGACTAAACATTCCAATATCTAAATTAATTATTTTATTGTTTACAACATGATGTGATTGTGATTGTAAAATGGTACAGTATTCTCTTCATTGTCAAGGAAATATCGTGTCACGTTTTAGACTGTACATACATTGCATAATACATAATACAGTACATTAAACATTCCTAAATTAAATACGATGCAATAACTGAAGTCTTTTAAAAAATTAAAGTGCCTCGTAAATTGTTCTAGCGCTTGTATATGTAAAACATAGGGTAATTTAAATATTTTTATTTATAAAAATAAATTATTTAAAATATATTTAAGTAAAAACATCTACTCTTGTAACTATTCGCGAAAGAATTTAGATTATTATTTAATTAGAACAAATGTAAATATATCGGTGATATCCGATACACTGCGATGACTGCCTCGGCTACGGTTTTATTTCGATCACTCCACAGCAACAATATCACTAGATGTAGACACTTTTCAAAAAGTTTTAGTCTGTAAACCCTCACTTACCGGCGTTACTAGGTCGCGGCTTTTACCTATGCTATGTATAATTAGAATATTCGCTAAACTCTGCTAAAATAATTTAAAAGTAATGATTCCACTAAATTGCTACAAAAAGTGAAATAGACATTTAAAGCAAATATATAGCATTTTCCAACCCAACCTAACCCTTCGGTAAGTGAGGGTCTAACATACCCTCCGACTTATACTAATGTTTAAATTGTCCTATATTTCTTCCAATTGAGAAACAATACTGACTTTAAACATTATCACTCGTATGCAATCAATATATGGTTGGGATTAAAAATATATCCGATTATAAAGTTGTAGGCGTGTTTCGTGTTAATAAAAGTGTTCCTCCTAGAAAACTTATATTGCTAGTTTTCTATTAAAGTTGTATTTTATTCTTATTCGATTTATAGTATTTTTATGAAAATTTAATTTTGAGTTTGGATTTCAACAACTTAAGACTGGATTTGTTACGTAGGTGTTATATTAAGTGGTGGTGAGCGTGTGGGTTGCCATACTTAAATTAGAAAAGTGTAATGAAAATATACATTTTATGAACATTTTTTTATTGTAATTACATATTATCCATGTTATATTATTCACTGTTTTATTCAGATAATTTTAGTATTTTACAATTCATCAACACATGCATATAGGTATTAAAATTTTGAAAAAAGATAACCAGTAATAAAAATAATAAAGTGTGCGGTTAAGTGCGCAATAGTAAAACATAACGGAGTACATTTAATTCATTTTTGAAGTATTTTTGTATACTTTTTTGGTAATGTTTACTTTTTGTATAAGTAGTGGTACTTGTAACCCACACGCCGCTATTGAGATTTAAATTCCGAAATACAGCTGATTGTTGATAGAGCGAGGGGGCCACGGCATTCGTGCTGTTCATTTTAATGTCCGTGCATTGGACTACATTACGTATACTATTGGACCCATATGGACCACAATATTGATGTACACGTTTTAATTTTACGTAAATACTACTAGTCCTTTAAGCAGCAGCTAATGAAAAAATACCACATTTATTTTATGTCACAAAATGTTAAATAGTTTTAGGAACAGAAATTAAAGATTTTCAGTGTAGACGATGCACGGATTAGTCGAGTGCCTTTTTCTTGTTTCTTAGAGCTAAATACTCAATTTGTGCCAATTTTAATGTTTTGAACTGCATGCATAATTTACTTTTGGGACGGACGGTGTTACAACGGCCAACGAGTCTTTTCGTAAATGTTTAATATTACATGTCTGTGAATAATCGAATGAAAATTAATATAAAACGAAAAAGTGATGTCCGTTATAACACAGCGACCGTTTATAAATCCTCCATTGTTTTTTGTAATGTGGTAACCCCCCTTTAGTGAACATTTAGTATACGAGAAACTCCAGTAGTGCTTAAGGACTTTTAACAAACACTTGCATAAAATTTTAGACGTCACTTTAAACGTATAGTTTGATTTAGTAGGGGATTGTAATATAGTGTTCATATCTGTGGTATTCTTGTAGATACGATGGCAGACATTCCGTTGGTTATCACTTTATTACATTTTTATATTTATACATTGTAATTGTAAGCTTTTGGATATGTATTGTATCATGTAAACGCCATTAGAACTATCCAGTAGCAATCCATTCGTCCATATCTTAGTCATTAGTGTAACTACATATTATCATAGATTGAATTATTCTTCAGTACTTATGAAGTACTTAATCTGTGTACATTACTGTAACACGCGGGAACTAATACATATAAAATACATATAATTAACGTTACACCTAAAGGAACATATAAAGCAATATTTGAATGGCCTTATAAGAGTAAGCACAATATTGCATGTTTTTTTTTGGTGCAGTATTATTTTTGTTACAAGCATTTTTAAAAAGCATTTTATGGTACTATTGTATCTATTGTAAATTACCAGTGCAAAAGGTTTAATGGTTTGTGGGGAGTGTACAACCTTATTTTTTTCCTGTTGTGGTGATCAAGGTGACCTGGTTTTATTCAATAAAAATGTTTTTGTTTGTTTTTGTTTTTATTCCTACTATTGTTGTTCGTACAAATATAATTGTTCTTAAAGTCTTCTGCGTGACTAACATACAGGGTTCATCTAACCGAATTCATTTCGTACAATCAATCGTAGGGCTTCCTTAATCAATGTTATTAGGATATCGGACGGAATGAATCCTTACTGATTCGACATTCTTGCTATGAAAAGTTAATAGTTTCTTGCCTCGCTATTTAATAAAACTTTTACTTCATCCTTATAATGTTAAACTATTTATTTGAATGAATATTAAATATATACTGTTATATAATAGTACTTTAAGTTATGGGTAGAACTTATTCTTAGATTCTTCATAATTAATGCCCTATCAATGTGCCACTAAAGTAGCTAAGGTTTTTAGGATTCCCGATAGATCAATGAATTGTTAATTCCTGTATATTTTTTCCGAATATTCTTTTAAGTGAACATTAAGAAGGTTCACTTTTCTATTATTGTCATTAATCAGATCAATTTGGTCACTACGACATTTAAATATAAAATATACAAGTACATATATAAATTGTAATCTATAAAGATATTGAATAGTGCCTGTTATCAGTCTTGCCTTAGTAAAGAGTTAAACTGTGTTGAACATTGTTATATCTTGGATGTGGTTGTCTTGTAAATAATGTTGGATTATACGTATTAATTTAATAAATTAATTGTTGCTTCTAAAAAGGTTGTACTATAAGGCGGTTTATTTACATTTGTATTAGTGATGCAGCGAATGTGCGCAATGGAACTGGCTGTATCCTTCTTTTCACTGATTTATAAAGATTAACCGTATAAAATTTAATGGACAGGCTTTTATATTGTACATTGGCCTATTATTATTTTGCAATATTAGAACTGCCATATTTGTACTTAATTAATTTATAAGTTCTAACTTAACATGTCCATGATTGTATGTACCATTTGCGTCGTAAAATTATAATTCTAATACATTTAAAATATCCATAAAAATCTTATTAATATCGATTCTATGTATTACCATTCATATTACCTATCTACAGTACAAATGCATTCGCTCCATCATTAATACACAGGTGTATAATTTTGTTACGTCAGTTGTTACGCGATAAAACGATGGAGTGACGTCACAATGAGTATTTATTCTACATATTTACACAGTATTGCGCAAACGAAACATCACCATTTCATATTTGTAAATAATTTATATTTTACATAATACGTATGTCGTGCAAATTGTAAAATCTTGTAGAGTTTGAATATTTTCGAAATTTTGTACAGCTCAGTAGATGAGTGTAGATTTTAATTAAGGAGAAGTATATTACCTTGCCATTTCTCGTCTTGCCCTGTATTGGCCGCATTTAGGGTCCGCCTTAGTGAGCTCAGGTTTCAAAACGATTAAGGACTGTTGCAATATTTTCGGCGTCCGTAGATGAAATGAATGAAACTAACGACGACTTAAAGTTATTAAAAAACGTCGTCTGATCCTGATTGTGTAACTATATTTGCGCATCCAATTGGCGCATTCATCTCGCCATAAACAAGAGAAATCGCTCATTAATTTCAAAAAAGCACCATGATTGCCTCTTAGGATTCTAACAACGGCTCTTTAGATACGTACTTTGGGCGCCGCGAATGCTCAAGTTCCCAATTTTGCCTTCAACGCACGAAATCCGTAGTAAAATTTAAAACTATGTGTCTATATTAAATGTTATTGTTATGTTCTTAATCTATTTACTTACTGTGTTATAATTAGTGAACCTATAATAATACTTAAAATGCAGCTATTGTAATACCAATGCAGCAGACTAGATTAATTGTTAAAACAAATATAATTTGTAACATTCACTCTTAAAAATTATCATGATCATACGCAGCAGTACATTGGCAAAATAAATAGTAAAATACTATGCTGTTAAATGTATGCTGTTAAAGTAATTTATTTGGGATATAAACACTATACAAGAAACTCACAGTAAGCGTTACAATAACTCACTCGAGTGAGGTAATTAAATTGTCAATGGATTTAAATAAATACTGACGTCACTATATGTATTACAAAGCTTAATGTGGTATAAGAAATGATTTATACAACGCATTGCACATACATAAAACGTGGTACATATAGTTTTAAAAAACAATGCAATAATAAAAGTACAATATATGGTGAGTGGTTTCCCTCATGTCGGCGATATAGTATTACATAATAATTATGTTGAGGTTTAATTGAATTAGCTGTGCTGTAGCAGTTTTCTTACGTAACCCTTTCTCAGATGATCAGTTTTATGTTTTTCCTGTAATAATTTATCGAAGCGTTGCGATATATTGTCCGCACGCCTGATCAATGGACTTGTTACTTGTTGAACTCCTGAATTGTACGCGATAAAATGAGCGAACGTAACCGGTTTGGGATGGCCTAATGAATGCCACTGACCTCGGTAAACATAAAAGATTTAGTTAGGACACAAGAAATATTATAATTGTATGATGCCGATGTACTGCTGTATGATATATACACATAACTGTTACAGTATCTATTTATTCCAGCATCGTGTACTTATATTTGACACTACTGTTCAAATGTCGACAATAGAATTTATAACTGATTGTAAGTTTATATCGAGTTTAATACAAATCAATGCAAGCTTTCCAAGGTTGTATAATATTCCGTTGATTGTATAGATCTTTAGTAAATAGAAATTTTCATTTAATGTTTACAATATTGAATGGTAGTCCAAAATCAATTTTACTTAAAATGTAAAAAATATAAATAAACCGTTTGATTAAATCATTTCTTGGTTTTATTTTTTCCCAGTGGTTTAATTTTATTTAAAGCATTTCCTCGAACGTCAGGTAAGATAACGTAATTATTTACAACATTTCTTATTATGTATGTGAGTCTTCTTTGGGTTCCTGCATTGTATCTAACTAAATTCCATATCCCCACTTCTTAAATTTTTGTACGCACAATACCACAACCCACACAGTTAGCGACATTGTTCGGCTTTCATGGAGGCCTTTTCCTTTGGCATATTATTCAAATGCTCTGTTACTAAACATTCCTAAGAAAAAGAAAATAATGTCTGTCTGTAGGGGTTTAATGTTATGTAAACATATAAGAAACCGTGGGATGAAACAGTTACTTACACAAGAAACAAATGTGAAAACCATAATATAGTGAAAAATCAACATTTGTATGAGCCTTGAGGTGCGTAAGAAGGGGGGCGATGGCAGAATGAAAAGGTAAAATTTTACTTGATTAATTTTTATAATGGTTTCTCTGATTTACTCTATGAAACTACGCGAATTTTACACATGGAAATAAAATATTGAATTAAACTAAATCTGCGATAAATACTTACCGTAAAAAATAGTTTTAATACATTTTTGTTTGGATATAGGTGATTATAATGTAGAAAAACTTCTTACTCGGCCACAAGACGTCCACTACTAAACATAAGTCTCGATAAATGATATCAACAACAGCATGAGTATAGCAGCCTACACCAGCGATTTCATGGATCCTTCATTAGAACGTCCGTCCTGTGTGTGTGTACGTCCAACAGTTCATGGCCTTCGCTAGTTCGACGCGCTATGTGCCTTCTTCATTGTCTGTGTAACTCGCTAATCCGATGATTTCATCTCGTAGGATAATACCGAGGAAAGCACTCAATTGCTCTTTATGTGACGTTGAGCCTCTCGACGTCGCCTTTGACTGGGGTTGGGCTTAGGTGCCGTTTGTCATCACTGGAAACGAATATAAATGTGAAGCACAATCTATTATGATATTTTAGGGTGATATGAAACACCACGAAATTAACATAATAAGTATCCACATGTTGGAGAAGATCGCAGTTATGATGATTCTGTAGGAAATTAAAGGCTTGACAAAACTGAACATTGCAATATCAGAAAAAAGTGCCTTATATTAAAATGTTTAAATTAACTTTAATATCTACTTACATTGTTATGATCATCCAATATTACCTAGGACTCAAAACGGCTCTTAGGTCAGCGTACAATACATGTAGTCATTCACAAAGTTACAAAAAATATTAAATGCCTTTTCTTGACAACAAAAAGAAAGTTAGTTGATTAACTACGCGAGAATTAAATTACAAATTTGATATTTTCTAGTCCTAGAGATTTGTTTATCGATAGTGTTAGTATTAATTTTCCATTTTTTGTTCAGACAATCTTTATTTGCTTATATCTATATTCCACGCTTTAAACAAATAGGGGTAAAATTATTGGTCCTTCGAGCCTCTAGTTATTAATAAAACGTAGATTAAAGTTTTGCCATTAAAAATAGTATCCGGAAGCGATAACATGCTTAATTTGAGACTTTTGTTACAATATTTTTATCTTATCGATTCGTCATGCCACGGGCAAGCCGTGAACGACGCTTGAGACGGCGCGCGGCCGTCGTCGCGGGCAAGGTTACGTCATGACTTCATCGCGGTGTGTCGCCAATAAATATATGCACACGAACAAACGTGATTTACACATGTTGTACTAAAGCCACCATTATAGCGGAGAAATAATTTTCAATACACACAATTGATTATTGCTGAACTGCTGACACCGCTGACTTCCAAGGTTTTATTCAGCTTTATTTTTTGATTAGTCATATTCTATGTAGCACGGTATGTTGTTGGAAAACAATATGTGGCATGCCGTAGCGAGTTTAATGCCTGCCAACTTCGACTGCGGCAGTGTTCGCCGGACGGCCACATTACGCCGACGCGTCGCGGCCTCACTCCACACTCATCAGCGATCTATATCACGCGTAATCATACGGTTTGGAACAAACGCTCCCAATTGCTCAACATTCCTCGGAAGACCAAGAAGAAATTTTGTTGCAAAAAAAATCAACGGTCGTTCCAGTCTTCTGCATGCTGAGATTAATTAGACAACTTTGTACGATGAAACCTCCAGTAAACGTAAGTTCTTAATCTATTTTTTTTTTCTAAAACGTAATTTAAACCGCCAAGGCAATTACCGTTTTGGCATTTAAGAGTCTTGGGATTATATCCCACCTTAATTTTATTTTATGATGCAATCATGAGGTATTTATTATGTAAATATTTGCGACATTATAATTTAAAACCTTTAACAGAAATTGCAAAATGATGCGTCGTGGTCCTAATTTAAATTTGTCAGCATTTTATTTTGTTTATGATTTTGTGCACGTTTTCATTACTCTTCTGGACGGCAAAAACTTTTTGGGTTATATAACTGTTGATGTCACTTAAAACCACAGGATAAATTGCAAAATTAACCACGCGGTGTCTTTGCATCGGCTGTACCTAATCTATTTTGGGCATTCATGGTAACTAGGCCAAGGTAATGATAAAAATCGCGTTTAATTTTCTTGATCAACATTTCATTTATTTACGTCATCATAAAAAATATTTTGACAATTGCTTTCAAAAGAATCTTCCTACCCTACTTGTGCCAATTTGCCTGTGTATTTGACATATTCTAAACTTCTTGTTTATAATGTGAATATAATTCTATTATCACGTGCCAACCTAAGCCTAACATTTGTGGTACTTTTTAATATTTATATATTCATTGCCTCTTCTTATGTTCTCGTCATATAGAAATAAAAATATTGTATTCTATACTTTGTTTACGTGGTGGAACTAAACTACGCGTAGGTAGGTAATAAGTTCTTATGCTTGTTAAAAATAGTGCATTAAATAATTGAATAAATTATAGTTGTATTGTAATTATAATACTGTAGTTGCACACAGTTTTTTTTTTAAATATAGATCGAGTGAGTTCTTGCAACACATAAAGAACAATGAACTTTTACCCCATCATGTTAATGTCAGACGTAAATAAACTGGTTACTTTTTGTAACCGCAGTACTTGTAGGGTTAACGGTCGTTCAATCGATATGTTGCGGTCCTCTTTCGCCATAAAAACAAACTCTTATCATTTTTAGTGCGTACGCAAAGATGACTGATGAAATCGATTAGCAAATGATGTCGTCCAACTTAATGATATGTAATCAAAATTAAATTTAAATTAAAGTCATTATGCCAACGTATATACCCAATAGTTATTTAATTAACTACTTATAATAATTTTAAAAAAGTCTCACTGAGATTCACTGTTTTCTTTGATTCTATTTATTTTTTAATCACGTAAAGTTTAATGTTTGTTTATATCCATTCTGTTGTGTTTATTTTGAATCTTTTTGTTCTAATATCTATCTAATTCCTTACATATTTTTATCACAACTACCAATAGAAATCAGAATCAATGGCGATAAAACAAAGAAAGATCGAACCAGAATATAAACAATGACCGGAGTGACATGATGTGGCCATCCCATTTTTTATGACGCCTGGCATTTTCTGCCAGACAGGTTTTTGATGACCTGAAATCTTTCTAGGTTGCATATATTGGTAATTGGCGACAAATTCATATGATCGGTTACATTGACTCCGTGGCTTTGAAATCACGAGATCTAATCTGTGGACATCTTAATAGGGATGTGGACCATTTCGTATGCCTGAAATAGAATTGTGTTGAAGAATTGACACAGCCTCTATTGTGGATGTCGGGGCAAACACAATAAGTAATGCATTTTATTAAAAAAAAAATAAAGTCCTGCACGTAACATCTTATATAATAGGTACATACTCTACGTGTATTATTGTTTCTTCTTAGATTAGGTATGCATAAATCCGTAAAAATAGTTTTAGTATATTCAATTAAGTGTCTAAATAATAATTGTGTTCATAAATATAAAATTACTTTAAAAACCGGTAAACCAAAGTTTAAACGAAATAACACATTTACGCGATTTTGGTTGATGTAAACCATAAATATAAGAGTAGGTATGCAGGATAGGTATATAAGGGATGTTTTGTGATAGGGAACCTACAATAGAAAGCCTTTCCGAGTTCACCTTTGTAAGTTATTTATTTATTTACATTGCATTGCATACACAAGAACAAAACAAATACAATGAGAAACCAGATACATCAAAAGTACAATTCGCGGTCTTATCGCTCAAAGGCATTGTCGAACAGGAGACCAGCATGGGATGTAATTAAGAAAAGATTAAGTTGTTATTCTGAATGATATTGAAAAGTTTATCTTATTACAAAAAAAAAATACATACCTACACAGTTTTTTGTACGCATTGCTTCATAACTGTAATTATGAAAATTCATTACCGTAGTTATGAACCGAAGTTTCATAAATAAAATCATTTTAACAATATCTTATCGTCTAAATTTTATTCTTTAAAATTTGATAAAATAACAATATGTACTCGTAAATTCTAAGATAGATATCCGTCTTATATTATCGTATTGGTACTTGATAATATTAATACATTCGCATAAGCATATTTCATTTTATCTATAAAATTGACAGGAAATTTGTGTGAAAATTATATGCACGTGGAGGAAACAGAAATAATGTAATTTACAAAAACATTTGCTTTAATTTTACACCAGAGGAAATGTGTGTATGTGAGAACATGAATGTGGCAAATGAAATTAACAATTACGCAGTTATTGCATCTTGTCTTCTTAGGGGTCTGTGATAACAGATATGGCGCAGTTAGTCTCACATTTTTGAAGGATCATCTTTGTTAGTTCATAACTGTGACCTTTTGGACTGTGGCGATAAGGCTATTAATGAATTCGTCTCTATCTTGCCGGGTATCTTATCACTACACTTCGTCTGTTCATTGTATTGTTTGAATAAATAAATCTAACAGCTAACACAATCCTGACCCCACAGTGAGATATTATCACGCCTTATATCGGCACTCGGCAGTACCTATTAGAAACTATGAGATACTTTTTGCTCTCCCGTCACCAATATCGAAAGACATGTTTATATGTGACTGGCGGTCCGTCCCAGCTTCGCCTGGGTACAGATATTTTTTCATCCTATGTTCATCAGGAATAAACTAGGAATCTAAAGGTGGTATTTTTTCAAATCGGACCAGTCATTTCAGAGACTGTTCAATGCAAACAAATAATCAAATCTTTCCACTTTATAATATTAGTTTAGACAAAGCATTTGATGCACAGATTGAACCCGCAGCCTCTCGTTTCACAAACCGTTGCAGAATCCACTGCGCCACAGAAGCTCGTTTATCTTAATTATTTTCCACTATTCCTAGTTATTCATGACTATTATAAGTAACTACTTTAGGTTTATGTATAACATAGGACGATGCGTTTAACGCTATAATTACTAAATTGCATGCCGTGTCATTATTTTAACAGAATCATTGTTTATTGCGAATACCGAATGAAGTGTATTAATAGTTGTCTCTTATTCCTTGTGCCTAATAATTATTTTTTGTGCGTGACTTTGAATTTAAGATACAAATTATATAACGTAAAAACCGATGTAACTTTTAGTTTACTGTTTGCAGTCAGCCCTCCTTCACGATGTGGACATCCCAGCAAAGAAGGCGACGTTCGGCATGGGGTGCTTCTGGTCGAATGATTCGCTGTTCGGGGCCACTCTCGGAGTGATTCGCACGCGCGTCGGCTACGCTGGCGGCACTACCAAGAACCCGCACTACAGAAGCATGTTAGTGTATTTTCCTGGTATTTCAACTGTTAAATAGCGATTGCTTGTGAAAACGCATGCATTTACGGGTTTCAGCATTTTTCTACTTGCACGACCAAGTGCCCTTAACATTGCATTCCATTTATCAGGTGCGATGCAGTCACTTTGACATGGCAATATTTAAAAAATACTCGTTTTTCTTACCGTGAAATTCCTAGGATTTTTTTCTGTATTTTTCTTTCTAAATAGTATTTCAGGTTATATTGTAGAGAATTTAAGAAATATTCCTTAATGGCTAGCACATATGCTAGACCTTCTAATACCATACATTTTAGATCACATATCGAACTTAGTGTACTACATTATTCGAAGGAAAAACTTACCTATTTCTTCAATATACGTACATACTTATCTAAATGTTTGAATGTTGTGTATACTTTTATTTTTATTAAATTAGATTATATGGCATTTGTTGTATATTATCTATATTGTCAGGTCATTTTAATAATATATCCTTTTGTTTTTTTTTTGTTATTCTACGTCCATTTAAAAAGTACATTTTTTAAATCTTCATTACCTATCTCTTTTATTCAGATTTTATGACATTATCTATCACCGCTATCTGTTTACATTTCTTTTGTGACCTATTTCGTTATGAACTCATATAGATAATCAGTTTATAAGTTTATATCAGGCATTAACATGCTTATCAATGTTTTTATTGTTGTGTCTATTGTTATCATTAGATCCATATAACTACACGAGGGATAAGTTCCTGAATGAATAGATGGTGGATTATAATGGATAATGGTACGCGTGAGATTATACAATGACTTGCTTGTTTAGATATCTAACGTCATTTCAAGAAAGTATTGCGCAATATAAATTGACCCAAACACAATGACCGAGCGATTTCGATAAATTGTAAAATTACTTAAACTAATTATAAGTAATTAGCGTGGATATTGACAACAAATATGCTTATTCACTTTACTATTTCTATTCTATAACTAGCGTGTAATAATAATTTATAATCTTACGCAACTAGCATTGTATTAAAATAAAGTAAGTTCTCCGAAACACGTGTAGGAAAATAAAATGACAACATGTCCAGAAAAGATTTTCCGAGGATTTAGACTTACTGACGTTAACGTACTAGGAAAACAAAATAAGGAATCAATAAAACAAGGTACCTACCTGTTCATGCTCATGTGAATTCCATTCATAGATCTGCGTGTTTCCTCTAATGAGTATTGCAGTGGCACACATAAAGGATATTATTTTTAGAACGCCAATAATATTTTCTTTCTCCTTGTAATAATGTCTAGGTTAATGGTAGAAAATAGTTTGTATGTATGAAAGTGTGTGGACCTACTATGTAGGCGCCACAAGGTCTGCCTGATTAGAATTGACCTACATTGAAATGAGTTCACCTGACTCCATTAGTCAAAAGAAGTACGGGTACCTAATTGTATTTATATCATCTTCTATTCAGAGTGCATATGGAAATGAGGAATTAATTGTCTTTATAAGTAAGTAGGTACTAGGTGTAGTTATCTATATACCTACTTACAATTATTAATAATCCTCAATTGAAGCTTTCGTTTTATGTAATACGTATGTATTTGCCGCCAATATTTACACATTTTAGTCATGCGTCGCAGTTGGTTATGTGGTTAGACGCCGGCCGTGAATCGAGAGGCCGCGAGTTCGATCCCCGCACCGAGACAAATGTTTGTGTGAACCACAAGTATTTGTTTCGGCCTTCGGGTCTAGGTGTTTGTGAGACCGAAAAGTCACTCGTAGTTCCTGATACCCACGACACAAGGCTCAAGGTGACTGTTGAGGGTTATTCATGTTCGAGTGTCACGGGATTGTGTTGTGTTAGTAATTTGGTGAAACTTCGTAATTTTTTTAACACGCGTGTTCCGATGCCAAGGCTGGCGACCTACGCACAAGGCCAAGGTTGCCGCTACACGTGTTTCCAATTCTCTCACTATTCCCCTGTATAAATAACCAAAATACTCAAAATTTCATACTTATTTTGATTACAAACTTTAAGTAGTCGTTATTATTATAACGGACATCCTTAATGTCACTATCCGTTTTGTATTTGGATATGTTGATTGTTGAGAATGACGTATAATCACCGTATAATACGAGTAATATTAGTAACAGCTTCACAATAAAAAAATAACGTAACCATCTAAACTGAACAAGTGTTGCGAAGTCCTTCTAGATTCAACATTCATTCGTTATCATTAAATGCGCAAATTCTATCAGTTTTAAAGTAAGCATTCGGCCTTGTGTGACTCACGTCTGGAAATACAAACAACTTGCAAAAAATTGTATAATGAGCAAAATGTTGGCAGTAATGCGTTGAAGAAGATTCATTAGTATTACCCATTTCTCGTTGTTGATAACTACAAATAAAATCTAAGTTTAGTTCATTTTGCCATTAAAGATTCTCCTACTACCTACAGAAAACAAATTGATATTTCGTGTTACGTATTTACATGTATATTTGCAATCTACAAATATCTAAAACGCAATTTGTTGGATATATATAACTATAGGTATATTAGGTATACTATGTTAATTTTTAACCTTCAAATCGACGCAAAAGTTCAAAAGTAGTTGCGAGTTTCTTATATAGTTTTATATTCATGAAAATATTGTTTTGACGCTGCGGACTGCTGTGATATGAAGTTTTACTCTGATAGTCTAATATCCATAACAATACAGTGTAGTGGTCACGACTGAAACACTCGTTACTGTTAAAATACCCTTGCTTAGTCACTTGCTTTCAATGTTAAGTAATAAATAATGAATACAATGTATTTATAACCTTCCAGTGGAGACCATACGGAGGTGATTGAAATTGACTTCGATCCTAAGACAGTCACCTATGAAGATCTGCTAGACATGTTCTGGGCGAATCACGAATATGGACTTACCACCAAACTAAAGAGACAGGTAAATTAATCGAACTCTTTTAAAACATTAAATTCTACGTACTAAAACTCTGGTAGATCCATTTATAGAAATTATAGCAATCGTACAATTGAAATGCTTACTACTCGTATTTTGGACAGCCATTAAAAATAGGTAAATATAGTAAGATTCAGAAATAGAGTGCAGTTTGAATTCCCGATAGACTTCACCACAATTGTAATTATAAGAGTCTATTTCAACGCAGTTGTGTACCTTTTATAAATAGCCAATGTTACTCATGTCAATGTACACTATTAATGGAATACAAGGACAATTTTACGTCCACCCTTCCCCTTCGATACCACTTTTTTTACCCGTCTTGTCAGCAATTATAGAGAGCCCTTATTTTTAAAGAAACAACAATAAATTCCTTGAGTTACGATGTACTTGTTTACCACAATGTAAATCGATCCTAATATAAAAATATATTGAAGTTAGAAGACATTGCCACTGGTCGTTAGCTGTTCACTGTGTAGTTACAATGTGACCTTTGCTATTATGGCGCGAAACGTTTCTTTCTTTCATATATTCACTTTTTATCATTTATTGTTGTCTTATTGTAATATCAAGAAAACAATGTTGCCGCACGTCGTAACCAAAACAGTTTTTTTATATTAATTTATTTATACATTGATCTGTTGAGAGACCTATTGTATTGTGTTAATTTCTTCTTTGTATCTTTCATTAAATATGAGTAAATAAGTTAAAATTTGAACAACTATAGTAGGTACTTAATATAGCTTTATATATTAAATGCATCAATATCGATTTACTAATTGATAATCCTAATTTGACCATGAAAGACCAACACAAAGTATTATTATGGGCTGCGGTATTTACACATTTATTATCACTACAATCAGCCACAGAAAGTCTGTTACGGAACCTAGGCATAATAAAGATAGCAGAAAAACGAAGAATAGGCTGATTCCAGTGGGTCGCAATATAAATCCTTGGTAGAAACATTGTATTTTAATCAAAGTATATTTATTGTATTTCAGTATCAATCCCTGATCCTCTACCATGACGAGGAGCAGCGCCAGGCCGCGGAGGCATCACATAAAGTTATGGAAGTTCGTTGCAACGGACAGCTACGTACCGAGATCGCACCCGCAGGCCCATTTTATCCCGCCGAAGAGTAAGTGTCTATGAGTGCTAATGTTGAAATTACCGAGTAAGAGACAAAAATTTTATGCTGTCACTGACATGAGATCACTCCTACTTACTGCAATAACCTTCTTGATGACAAATTGATTGTAATCAATATCTCAATGAATAACAAATAAGCACATATTAAAAAGAATTAATTTATTTATATCACATGTTCAGCGACAGGAAGTCCCCTGAAACATCTACATGTGTCTTGGCCTATGCCTACAGAGATCTGTTGAAAGCGAACCTAATGTATATTAGGTCGTCCGTCCTACAAATAATATCAATATATCTCTTATCTTGAAGATCCTACACTGGTGCATTAAGGTGGACCTTAGCATCCTCTAATAACACAGGCGGGGAACCAAGTCAATCAATAGAATGTGTGGTTAATATAGAAAATAATAAAGATAATTATGTTTTTTAACCATATAAACTTAAATATAAATTGATATATTAAGCTTGAGCTGCACACTGCAATAATACTAAATTCGAATTGAGTATTGTAACAATTTGTCACAAAAGTGTTATATACGTCAATTAAAACTTGATTGAAATGTAGTACACAATTTATAAACGCCAAACGACAATACGCAATTAGTAATTAGCATGTTTGAGGCTAATTACTATATCCATTCATGATTAATGGTCGATAACGACAATGTTATAAACCAAATGCATATTTGATCAAGGCATTGCAGATAAATGATTAGTAAAATGAGGCCAGGGTCGGCTCCTTTTAGAGATGTGCACGCGTTACATTGTAATAATGGATCCATTGTTAGTTACACAGTCTGATTTATATTCTATCCAGTAGTTTTCCTGTATTGTGACTCTGACATTGCCTAATACGAAATAGCGAATACCATACATGCTAAATTGATACCATGCACTGTACTATTGTCTGTTTGATGTCACGAAAAAGTGCCCACAATGCATTTGTTCTGTGCACATTGGAATCCAAATAGTGTTGACTAGTCAGAAACAGTATCGCAGA
The DNA here is from genome assembly GCA_949752805.1 of Deilephila elpenor. NCBI lineage: Eukaryota > Metazoa > Arthropoda > Insecta > Lepidoptera > Sphingidae > Deilephila > Deilephila elpenor. Next base: position 4,969,858 of record OX457107.1, on the reverse strand, counting down.
TTGATACTTTTGACGGCTTCGTCGCAGCTAGTAATGCATGAGCTGAAACCGAAACGCGACCCACTTGTTTCTCACTATGACGGGTTTTCCACGATCGTGTGCTGTTTTGCTTTCTAGGGGAATACAAATATCATACGTCCAGTATTTGTGTCTCTAGCAATCTCACTCCCCGAACGTAACTCAGAGTAAAATTATTATATGTCGGTTTACTGTAGTATGGTAGTAACTAGCCTTGTCAAACCGATCCGTTTATACTGTAGCTTTAACGACCTACATAGAGTAAATACAACATACAGCAAGGCTCTACCACTTATTTCGCTCTCTCGATATCACGTGGTTCTAACTTTAGGTTTGTTTTTTATTCTTCTTCAATTATTACTTATGAATAAATAGATTTGGTTCCAAGGCGATGTGATTAAGATTATGGTGCTCATATCTAACTCCAAATGGAAGCATCATGTTCCATGACTTCTCGGTGAGGCCCCAACTCTGATACTCCCAGCCCATGATATAATGAAGTGTGGAGGGACCATTCGATTTATTAAGAAAACTCAATTTCCAGTTATATTGAGGTCATATGTGGTAGCTACCAAAAACTTAAGTATTGTGAATGTGGATGTGGATGTGCTGCCATCTAGTGCACGTCCTCTTTGCCAGCGTTATATTCGGCGCATATAGTAGGTAAATATCAATAACCTAAACATTAAAACTGTACGACATAATTCTTCCAAAGTTTAACTTTAATTTACAATGTGATGTACCATTCTGTGATTTAGCCCTTGTTTTGCATGATCGAACTTTCCCTTCTGATCATCTCAAAATGCATAGCGGTGGAGACATGTTACAATAAATTATTTCGTAACAATATTACCTACATCTCGTATCTTTGAAAAAGAATAGACGAAAAAATATCGGTAAAACGAAATGTTATTTGCAAATAAAATATATTTCAATTTTGCTTATTGTAAAGGTAGAGCCTTGCTTGAGGTCGTTAAAGCTACAGTACCTCCGTGGCGCAGTTAGTTAGACGCCGGCTGAGAAACGAGATGCCGCGGTTTCGATCACCGATTCGAGACACCGAGGCCCACAAATATTTGCCTCAGGCCTGGGTGTTTGTGAGACCGAAAATTCTCTCGTAGTTTCTGATATTCTCAACATAACTCTTAATTGATCTTTATGTGGGATAAGGACGATGTATGTGACTGTAGAGTGTATTTATTATTATAATATTTACCTATCGTTCACATCGACCGGGGTAGTGCCACTGTCTCGTAGACAAAGGATATGAAGTAACAACATTTCTGTTGAATTTTACTTAAATTTACTTATTTCGTGAGATTGTCGGAGAACCACCACCGGCACCCTCCCCGTTATAATACTCCGATTCGGGACTTGTATAGCGACGACCACCTTATACAATGGTGGAAAGCCCGCCAGTGACTGACGCAAGTGTTTCCCGCTTTGTGTTCACTTGTGTACCTTTATCCGGTTTTGGCGATGCCGGCACAATTGTATAAACCGTCGAGAGAGTATTAGTATAAAAGAATATTCAGTATATTTTTTAATTGTCAAGTTAGGAGTACATCAACTTCTAAATTGAATCCTGTTTAGGGAATTAGTTATCAAATTCTATGACAAGGTATATTTTTTATTTATTTATACTCTTCATTCTACATCTATTTTTTTAAATTTGCGTCTAACGAAAAAAAGCTAAATTATTGTTTTATTTTATTGTTTGTGAAATTGCTGTCACTTTATCCCATCAAGAGTAATAAATGAGCTCTAATAAAGATCGGTGGCTGGGGCACGGGTTGACAAACTCAGGGGTCGATACATCCAGCCCGGGCGCCGGCACACAAGTACCCGCAATTGGTATTGGCGCGGCTCAATTGACCAATCAAATTTTATTGTCCGTCTCCTTTATTGCCCTTACAAATTACCAACGTTTGATTTAACAAAACAAAAAAACTGGAAGTGCAATTTGTACAATAGAGTACAATGAATTCACACGAAGTCGACAGGCTTTGTGGATAGAAAACCACCAGATCTTCTGGCCATCATCATTAGAAAATTATCAACTAATTTAATCACCTTATAACTTTTGCAATATTATTCTTAAGATTATAAGTTAATTTAATGTTCCATATTTTTCTAATTTGTACTTTGTAGCATAAGTTTAAATTCGCATCTTGCGCCTGCTCGTATATCTGTGCTTAAACGAGCACAATTTGACTTTATTTTCAATATTGCAAAATCGAAATTTAATTCCCTTTCCTAATACTTTATATTTTCCGACAGTTACCACCAGAAATATAGATTGCAAGGCCACAAGGATCTCTGCCGCAGCCTCGGCCTGGACTCGTCCAAGCTCCAGACGTCTCACTTGGCAGCCAGACTCAACGGCTACCTGGTTGGAGTGGGGGGGATGGCACAGTTCGAGCAAGAAGTGTCAAAACTCGGCCTCAGCGAAAAACAAGCCGAGTACGTGAGAAGAGAATTAGAACGCAATGAAGGAGGCGGCCTCGCTTGCTAGTGGCTTTCCAATAACGCTGTCATTTCTCAATTGAATTGATAACTAAAAGAAAAAAATATATTTTTCTGATATTAGGATTTAGTTATCGCGAATTGAAACGTACGTATATAAAATTAGTTTTACAATGTGTATTTTGTTAAATATATTTCTACTTATTCACAAATTGCTAAAATATATTCAGAGCACATGTGATTATTTTTATAGTGGTACCTATATTTGCAAGTCTTGTTGTTAAACACATGCACGGACAGTTTATGACAGCGAAGCATTTTAAAACAAGTGAATAGATAAGTAGGAAATTCGAACTTTTTAATTCCATTATATTGTAAGATGTCTATTTTCATTTTCCGTCAACATTTTGTCACTTTTGTTTTGTTTTTCTTATCTCAGTATTAAGATTAAAGTAATAGTGAATTATTTTTGAAATACAAAACTAAACATTTATTTATTTTTATTACCATAACATTATAAGATCATATTGATAATGTCTTATTCTAAATACAATATGTGTATATTTTATGGATTAAAAATCCTTGTTTACTGGGAAATAAGTACTTTTTATTGAGTAAAAACTATGAAAAATGAAATATTGGTTTTATTTCTTCAAAGCGACATCTCTACTAATCTCATTAAACATTTTGGTGAACACAGTATTTAAATAAGTTCTTACATATACCGGTAGATGGTGTTTAGATCGCAATAAAATTACGGCTAGAAGTAAAACCTTTGCACGCCCTTTTTTAAAACAGGGAAAAATATTGTCACGTTTGTTCTACTCTCCGTAGAGTCCCTGGACTAAACCACACTTATCGCAGCGGGAGGTACCGATTTCTCACAATCGATATAGAAAATAGATCTTTGTGTATTACTTAGTTAATTTTAATTAAGGTTTTTTAATAATCACATGTTGTCATACATATTCAAAAACAGGCTGTGAATGCCTTTTTCTCAGCATAAAATTTTTCGACGATAGTATGCATATAAAATGAGAAGTGAAAGAAAAAAGGAAAGACCTTAGCCCTATGGAAGAACATAGTTCAAAATTAAAATCAATATAGCCTGTATGTACATTTTTGAAATTCTAAAAAGTACGCTACTTAAACTACAAATACTTATCGAAAAATTATATAGATTTCTGTAGTTAATAAACCATCTTATTATAGAGACAGCCATCATTCTCTTTCATCTCATGAGTTTTAAATTTTATTCGACCTACTTAGACATATTTAAATTATTTTAAACGACACGGCGACAAAATGGAACAATTGGCAACTATTTTAAAATGCGTAGAATGTTAGTTTGGGGTCAGCACTGTTTTTTGTGTATGAAATCGATTGGTAGACAGAGTTTCGCGAGTTTTCATTGTGAGAATACAATGGAAGAGTTCATTTTCCTTGTCTAGGTACTTAGAAAAAGATTTTTATTAAATCCACACTTGGACCTTTGTTGTATTTAAACAAAGTGAAGGAATAAAAATAGCAACTGGCTAATATTTGTTACGCACGGCTTATTATTTTATGTTTGCGAATAAATAACAATTTATACATACGTGGAATCTCTTATATGTATGGGCAATATATTTATATACTAAAAATATGTACGTCATGGTTATCTGCAAGACATTGCTGTAGGTGTAGAGCGATAAGACCGCCATTTGTACTTTATTTTTTATTATTTCTGTATAGTATATTTTATGTATATTTATGTACTATGACGATTTAAATAAATAAATAAGTACAAGGTCTTACGTTAAAGCATATATTACGCTAAAAGCTATTGGTGTGGTTTATTAGATACTGTTAGTTCCCTAATTCAGGCTATAATAGTCAGAGCCTGATTCACACTTGTGTATAGATAAATTTATTAAACAAGCAATTAACTCCTCAAGTAGGCAACGACTCACTTATAATAGTATAAACCGAATATTTTTTTTAGGTAACAAGACCATTAGCTGTGTAGGCTCAAGCCGCGTGACATTGTCAATCGCAGGTAATTTAGAATGCTAAAGGAAGTGTGCGTCACGTTTTTGGTGAATTTACGTAGTTAGGTACCCTTTATTGACTATTACGGCAGTCAACAACGTAGGTACGTAGACATTTAAGTGAAATATGCGAAGCTGCAGACACGCTATATTTGCATCAGCATTCCACGATTTTGCAGCTGTGGAGCAGTAGTGCAATTTGGCAACACTTAACAATCTATCACGGCACCAAAATCGCCGAATGTAGAAACCGCGACAAAATGCAAGTCGCGCGCAAATACATGGATATGGAAAAGCGTCTCATATTGTTGAAACTACTTTGTTTAATTCTTATATAAGTTTCGAGTATATTTTCAAAACCGTTCAGGGAATATTTTAGTATAAGACTGATAAATTTTCCTACGTTGTTTTTATACTACGTCTACATGGTTGTTAAGACAGTTAGGTCATGCACAGAGAACGAAAGATGAAATACTAACGAAGTAGATACACAAGGTTTTAGTAGATGGAAGAGTCAGTAGAGTTTAGTCGCAGTTTTATGGTAATCAAATCGTCAAATCGATGAGAGTAATCGATCGCTGCTATATGAGGAACAGGTTCAGGGTAACCTAGAAGCGGCAAAAGTAATGAAGAGATTGATAAACATAGAGAAAGAGAAAATGCCATGTTAGGGTCGTGCAAAATGGAGATTCATAGTCTACCTGCGCCTATATGAAAGGCGTTAGTTTTATGTATGTATCTGTAGACTATCTGTTATCGAGTAGATATTTAATAAATAATAGTGGCATTTTAAATTAAAACCTGTTCAATAAAAACGTTAATGAGCGTGCATCTACGTAAGTACTTTAATAAAAGAAACGTACGTATTTTAGGTTAAAAACATGATGATACGCTATTTGTATTCGAGCAGATCGTGACGGCTGTACTAATGTGGTAGTCATTAAACACCGAGTGAGGTTCTGTAAATAAGTTCGCGATATTCATATAAATATTCTGGTAACGTCTTCATGTTGCAGGTGTTTTGCAGCAGGAATTAATGACGTGTTATGACTTTTTCAAATTTTAAGTACTCATGTTTTGTCAGAGAGGAATAAACCCGAGGTCCATAATATTAGAAGGCTATCTATTTGAAGCCTATATCCTCACCGAAGCCCAGATTGAAAAGCTTGAGAGACTTCAAAATTTTTGCATTAGGTTCATATTTGGTCTTCGCAAATATGACCATGTTTCCGAATTCCGAGTCAAACTCAAGTGGCTATCAATACGTTTTCGCCGAAATACACGAATTCTTTCACTCCTATATGGTATCTTGTTCCATCCCACCACCCCCCACTACCTTAAAAACCGCTTTAATTTCCTCGGTCACACTCACGCACGAACTCTTAGATCAACGGAGAACTTGACGCTAGACATTCCCAAGCACAGCACTTCATTTCTTGATAAGTCTTTTACAGTTCATGCTGCTCGCTTGTGGAACGAATTACCAATATCAATTAGGCAAGCCAAGTCACTACCAATTTTTAAGAGACTTGTTAAGACTCACTATTTGTCGCTACAATAACTTTTTATCCTGTCATATTTTTTATCCTCCTTATTTATATCATCATTTAAGTTTACTTGATATATACTAATATGTAAGTATATGTTTATGTATATATATGTATATTTGTGTGTATGTATGTATTTATAATGTAGGTATATATTATGTATGTATATGTTTATTATGTATAGCTTGTACATCCATGTTCCATTTTTTTCCAGTTGTACTACCCCATAATTCTATATAGTAATGATTTAATCCATCCAAAGGTTGCCTGGAAGAGATCGCAGTTAGCGATAAGGCCGCCAATTGTAACCATGACATTAGCTTTAAGTGATTTACTGTTACTGTGTTATTCTCTTTTATTGTGGTGTACAATAAAGTGTGTAAATAAATAAATAAATAATATTTGATAACACTATGTATTTTCTTGATTTTTCCGAAAGTTATACCATGAGGGATAAAGAGATCGCGTTAGTTACAGAATACTGACAGTTCTTTATTTTGTTAAGCATTTGTTCTTTCGATAAAAAGATTAATAATGTACGTACGTAACTAAATTATTTTAAGAAAAATATTTATGGATACTATGTATGCATAATGGAAAGACATAAAAAACTAAATAATTAAAAAAGGTATTTAAGAAAATAACTGGTTGCGATATTGCGCGTCGTAAAATGTAACATTATTGATTCTGCATAATATTTACATTGTATACTTATTTATTTTCTGCGCATTAAACTATAATAATTAGTATGAACGCATGCCTTCACTAAGCATTTTCACGATTAGTACTTGTGTGAGATTCAATGTTAGGTCGTCATTATTTATAAATAACTACAGTATAGTAAGATCTTAGTATGGGGTCAGGACTATGTATGTGACTGTTGGGTGTATTTATAAAAAAAAAACAATGAAAGATTACTCAATCAAATGCACTGTATCTAAAACTAAAATTAAATGCGTAAAACAGCAGACCGGGCTCTGTGGCCTACTTTGGGACAAGCCTATGTCCAGCAGTGGACTGCAAAAGGCTGATGATGATGATGATGATTTTGAAATTGAAACATTAATATAGTTTGTAAGTTCAATGTATGTATGTTGTATACAGTTTTCTTTATATTAACTATATATTTCTGGATAAATCTCGTACCTACTCGTATAAGTTTTCAATATGAAATCTATTTTTGATCATTGTAAATGCAACGACACTTCAAAGTTACGTAGTCCGTTTGATTACGACCTGTCAAGAACGCATTCTTTGTGCGGCCATGCTGTAAATTTAAACATCCGAGCAAAATAATTATTAAATTTAATATGGAGGGTTGTTAAAAACATGGGCTATTTTCAGTTAAATGCTTAATAGAAAGGAAATCCTCATAAGAAATACCGAGTGCAGTAGCATTTTATTTACATAGTTATTGATAAAAGTTGACATAGTACCTACATTATTTTTACAGTGTAAGATGTCAAAGTTTACCAATAATATAATTAATTTGAAATTCCTTCCGTAAGGAATTTGATAAATTTTCTTGAAAAGTAACTTGTTTGATGTAGTTTCTTATGTAGTTCTAAAGCTTAGCTATTGATCACCGCAAAACATGAATCTTAATAATAAATAATACAAACTACTTGTCACACTGTCACAAAGTGTTGCTCAAGGTAGATTTTTTTGATGTTTTTACTAGAAAGGCTGTATCTTGAAAACTATCGAGGATAGGACTATAGTTTTTTTGTTTCTGTGCCGCCATAACTTAGTCTATCTCTGTTTACCGATTTATCGTCTAGTTCTGAGACACCCTTTATATGTTGGAATCAAGGCTGTAACATTTTTCTATCACTAAAATATTATAAGTCTTGGTATAAAACTGCCACATATTATGGGAATAATGTGAAATATAATACAATAAATTCATATTGGGATTATTAATTTCGAATATTGTGATGCCACTATTTCACACAAAATGGAACGTGAACGTTTGTTTAAAAAATTACAAGACGTAATTCGAGTCTCATTTTTTTATTATGTTGTAAAATTTATAGGTAGGTACTTTCCACTCCTATTCGCAAATCGCGCGTCACAGTCATATTTTTCTCCACCTGTCAAAATGATATAAAAGTAATGTACATTGTGCAAGTATTTTACGTACCATTATATATCAATAACTGAATATTTAGGGAATTCCTCTGCTAATGTTAGTTTAAACTATATTGTTGATTAATCATTTAATTGTTTCACTTATTTACGCAACTAATCACCGCTTTTGTGTGTTTTACATCACCCTACGAACACGACTTGAAATTCTTAGTATTCAAACCCGTTCACATGTTAGTAATTGCACAATACAATAAAAAATATAAAAATATATGTCTAAAAATACCGTTAACAAGTGCAGTAGCGGTTTTGGGTTTTCCCCGTGATTAAAAGCGATCAAACAGTTTAAACATGCAATTGATAAAATTACCTTCGAGTATAAAACTGGCATTGTTACTTGTTATTTTGTAATGGTTAGTTTTAACATAATGTTTCCGCATACCTCGCTTTTCCACAAGAATCTAAAATATCAATGAATTTTAAGTTCTAGAGCAGTCTGGTGGTCAAAGAGCGTATCTCTTCTAGTAGATAAAAACCATGTTTAATATTTATCTTTATGCAGACATGTACAGTAATGCATCCACTCAGGCAATAAATATTGTTATACTTGATAATTTGGTATCTTTTATCCCGAAAAATTAGAATTCTACACCAATAAGAACTTTAAAAAATATTTCTATTGGGATTAAGAAATTTATAAGATCAAATTCCCAGTATTCTATTTTTTACGTATATATTTTTTTCGTGTAATTGCGAGGTTATATTTTGGATTTGCGCATCCCTCCGTCAGAAAATCATCTACTAAATTGGTGCCTGGGTCTTTGAAACCTTCTGTCGCCCTCTGCTCCCCTCGCCGCTGCTAATTAGCAAGTAATATTACCTAGCTAGAACACAATGTACCCTCATCAATTCTGATGGAAGATACATAACATTACGGACATACCATATTGCGAATATTTTATTATAAATAAAAATAAAATAAACGCAATATATAATAAATACATCGTATTTTAACTAAAATTATATTTACTTATCTACAAATTTGAATGTTGACTTTTCTAAGCTCTTTACATATCCATGCTTATCTTAAATATATTGTGATTTATACGAATGGTTTGCGATTATCATATGATTGTCATCGTTCAACCATTAATCCATAATTCCTAACAAACTGTGTCACGTTTTCATGCCACACCATTTCTACAACTAAATACCTACTGTGTGAAGTGATAGTGCTGATCGATATGTTAGATACTCAATATTGTTTATCGCTGATTTTATATACGTACAGGTGCGTAACGAGAGCATTTTCAAGGGATTTAATTATTTTTCTATGAATGCTGTGTGTATATGTTAACGGAAATGTGTGTAATCCGTCATTGTATACAATTCCTAGGAAATGTATGTAATTCCTAAAATCGCCCGGAAATGTGTAAAATAAATTACATTAGACACATTTCCTAGGAAATCTATACATTTCCTAAATAGTAATCGGAAATGTAAGATATTTAAGATATCAATTAACCTAAACTAACCTAACCTAACCTACCTACCTACCTGCCATTGGAGAACAATGGAGAATGTCACATAAATCTTGACAGGGAGCCCGAAATGAGCTTCTTGGACACCGGAAGGGTTATTTTTAATTAGTAACATAGGTAATATGAAGATACGAGTATTATAGAATTTAACGCTATGATTGTTACCTGTGTTAAAAAATATTACTCTCATTTGAACAACGTATTTTATAATGGTTTCTTAGATTTACGCAAATGTTACACATTGAAATAAAACTATTTTATACGGATTTTATCGCGATTTGTTTTAATTTTTACATTTTTTAACTTCCCGACGTTTCGATTACTTTACAGCTTTCGTGGTCACGGGGCGGACTAAACCAAATCGCGATAAAATCCGTATAAAGTAGTTTTATTTCAACGTGTTTTATAACAGAAACCATTATTCTTATACATTTCCTAATACGATATTGGAATTTTATACAATGCCTAGGAAATGTATACATTTCCTAGGATATGTATGTATAAAATAATTATTGAAAGAATATTTTATACATTTCCTAAATAGCTTCGGAATTGTATACATTTCCTAGGAAATGTATACAATTCCTAGACTTCATACATTTCCGGTAACATATATTTTACAACTTTCTACACCGCAATAACTTGGATGTGTTTGTCATTGACTTAATTATCAGCCTTTGCTAAGCTTAGCACTCTACCGAAAAATGTATATGCCAGAGGTACAAACCTGTGTAAAAGCTTTTGTCAGATCGTTGTCGTTGAGGACATTTCTTTGATTTTATTAATGTGAAAATGTTTAAGTAGGTATATAATTTCTATGTAGTTATTATTTTCCATGTCCCACTGCTGAACATCGGCTCTACCCACTTATGAAGAGATTTAGGTTAAATATTTTGAATTTCAACGGAGAATCAATTAAGGAAGCAATAATTTTAAAAATATATTTATTTCGGACACCAATGGCATTCAATAGCCAGTTGTTGACAATTTCGTGTGCAATGCTTGATTGGACAAATTGGAAAGGTCCGTGGATGGCCGAACGCTAGAGTGATCTCTGTCAACATCGATCATCAGAGGCGGGACCTGTCTGACGTCATATGTATCTGTTAAGGCGCGAAACAAGGCACGTTTTTATATGATATTAATATTAAAAAAAGTGAAAATTGTTTGGAAGTATGCTCTTAATCCTGGATTAGATATGGGAACTCTATAGAAGAGTTGGAAATACTTTCCCTCCGTAGCAATACAATGAACTAATGATGTAAATAACTTTGGTTAAAGACTTTTACATTAGCCAGAGAAGCCAGCTGGAAAGTACTATGGATCATATTACTATTATATTTAATGGGAGCTATTATGTGATGTGTTATACTTGATTCCAGTAGTAGGTATGGCAAAAACGCAGGAAATCATGGAAATTCATCCTAATCTCCTGCATACCTATTATTCAACTTGATTTTACGCTCATTTTCCAAAGACTACGCTCCCAAAGTATATGTTGCGCGGACTGTTTATATTCGCAATTAGGTTTTGAACATGGATACGCAGGCGCATCAACGAGCTTAAATGAGTACTTAAATGATTAGTTAAAACAACGCATAATTGCAATAACGTCAAGTACGCGCCTGCTAACCGTTTATTTGCAAGTGCCTGTACACTGATCGTGTACCGGAAGACACAGTTCTCTGTAACAAGATAATTCTCATTGAGCACTTGTGTAGAGCTGCGCCGGTGCATTCGGTGCGAACTGAGGTCACGACCGCCACAGGTTCAAATAGCTCCAACAATTTACTGTCATTAGCTGTGGGTGTTCTTCATATTGCTTTAACAGTAAAATTGACTTTAAAGTGTGTCACTATATCGGACAAGACAGATCGACGTAATTGTAAGATTTACATATATTTGTCAGATAAAAATAGTTTGAATATTCTAATAAGTCATTTCAAATGTTTTGTGCCTAAAGAATTTGAGCTTATCTTATCTAGTTTGCATTTTAAAATTCCGTACAAAATGATGATTCAAGTTGCTACCACGCATAGGTACCTTGGAATAATGAAGACGGATCACTACCGATAACTAATACCGGAAGTGACAAGGAGATATTTTTTTATATAACAAACTGGACAATACGTATTTCATACGAGGGTCAAAAGTCAGCCGCAAATACGAGTATACTTTCACTCACTGCCGAATAAAATCGAATTGCTGCCATCAATTTGTTACGTCAACTATTTCAGAATCTGAATTTGCGCGTTAAAAGTAATGTGAATGGAGATAAACAATATTTATAGCTTTTGGATTTCAATGTTCAAAGGTTACGCACATAACTGTATCTGCTCATCTGAAATAATGTTCGATTGTTCAACACTTAATTAACGTGATGTTCCGAATTGTTCCATATCAATCGATGCAGTACTCGTAGCCATATAAATGAAAAAGACATTCTAATCGAGAAAGTACACGACGCTGATAAGAGATAAAAGTTCTTTAGGCACTTAAAGCAAAAGAATAAGGCCATTAAAATAATAAGTAACCAAATAACACGTGAAGCACGACAAGAGCAAAATAAAACAAACGCATGAAATTTTTGTACGTAGATATAAACAGCAAACGATTTCATTGAGGCCGAAGTAATTCACACGGCTCGTTTGTGTAAACTGAACCGTGAGATTAACCAATTTCAACAATTTTATAACAGAATGCAATCGATTTCCTGCGAAATCACCGCATTGGATATAAATTAAACTTCGTTACCGCGCAATGATGACTCTGTTAATGTGTCGTTTCTTTTGTTCTTCATTATTTACTACGACAAGGTTATTTAGTTCAGACATGCTATCAGTAATTAAACTTTTTGCGAAACACAGACCTGTGTTTTCGCCGTTAATTACCATTTTGTTTCTAAGACGTGGTTGTTTTCTCCTATTTGGATGAATATGGCAATCCTGAATGAAAATGGTGCCTTGGTTGAAAAAACAATCACTGGTTAATAGGAAAAGGGATGAAAAATAATGTACTGGCACTGCAAAAACCGATACAGTTATAAGTAGTCATAATTATAATACAATTTTTGATAATTACACCAAGATACACTAAGCCTATCAGTGGCATGAAGCATCTCTATCAATTTTTTTGAAAGTGCCATCTAACCTGCTTTATATATGCTACACGTGATGAATTAAAGATGCAATATCGCTCTATAAAATAAAAATTTATTTAAAAGTACGAGAATAACAAATATCGTTTTCAACCGTCCTTACTCTACATACGCCTGCATCGCATTAAACCATATCGATTCACAATTAGGTACTAATGGCCTTATTCATAGACAGATTTAAAACCTATTTAAGTTATCGAATGTTCTGTCTCTTTCAAATTACCCTTGATTTCACTTTGAGCGAGGAAGACAAAATATTCGATAACTAAAATAGGATTTAAAACTGTCTATGAATAAGGCTATTCTCTTTTTTTAATCTATGTTCAACAGATATAAACACGATTCAATAAATCTTTTCAATAGTAGCCACTGAAAAGTTGTAGTAGTCCAATTTGAGAAAAATTGCCAAGTTGTTTTTCAATTGAACGTAAATAATGTAGACGCGGTCGATAGGATAACAAAATACGTAAACGGCAATGGGAACGGCTATTAAAGGCTTAATTTACATTTTATACATCGCAGTAAATATGAAGGCTATTCTATTAACTTACTTCAAAAGCAACATAGAAATGAGGAAAAGGTTCCTGATTATTTTAGATAAGGACACTGTTATTAAACCAACTACAAACATAATTAATACTTTCGCAAACAAGTTAAAGTGACCACGGAGCCTGAAGCCAGATTACGCTGTAATCCGCAAAGAGGCCAACAAGTAACTTAAAAAAATATACCTGTGCAGAACAGGTTCTGTTTGAGAAAATTATTATGACGTAGGCGAAAGCGCATCGATGAAGTGATAAAGTGCACTGCGTTACGTGTTTCGCAACCATATCGCTACCTACCATCATTTAAATCGTGACAGGAATTGCTCTTTGTAAGTGAGAGACATCGCGGAAATTGCACAATTATTGTTGATGTATTATTTTATCAACTGGTTCAACTTTCTCAATGGTGTACAAACAAGTTAATTAGATGTGTGGGTGAGTATTCGAAGTTGTATTAAAATTTGTATTATTTTTAGAATTTATTGAAGTAGGCAATATTTCAAAAAGAAAGGGAGCTATAAAATAATATTTTTTTGGTAACTACCTATATTAAAAAGTGTTTACCGTAAGAGCCATAAATATAAGGCGAAACGACCACCCACATTAGCACCAAAAATAAAAATGCAATTCGTATTTACATATTATCATCTTTATACAAAAACTTTATGGCGTCATTGCCCGACCCGTTTTCAAAGTTGTTTCATAAAAAAAAGAACGTACACAACCACACATGCAATCAATGGAATTGTTGTTAGTTCACAAACGACGAATAACAACACGATAGAAAAACATCGATAAAACACACAAGTGAACAAAGCTAGTACTAATATGAACACAGAGACAACAAAGCGGAGAGGAAAACCAGAAACGTGGCAATCACCTGCAATTTGATAATACGACCTTAGTCACGTTCATCAGAAGGCTATAAGACGATTACGTCATCATTTGGTTCTTATCACTCGGTTTCTTCTGACTCGATTCCAATTAACAGGTACACTTCCTTACCTGTCATCTTTTTATTTACACTTTTATTTATTTCTTTAATCTTACTTTTGAATGCCGGCCAAAATTACAGGGCTAACTTATATTTAACAATATTTTATGCAATAAATAAACGCGTAGCATTAGCAAAGAATTAAATTATGTATTAATTTTGGCATCTAAACGTAATCATTTCAATGCTCTACTCATTGTACTGTGGCCAAGCCAATGGTGCGTTATTGAAACAAATATTTTCTCATTCAGAAAAAAAAAGAATGCTATGAGTATTGACGTATAAAAAACGAGTATGTAAAAAACAGAGTTAAAACATGTTCACCAAAATCTAAAGTACTTGGACTTGAAGGATTATCTTTAGTCCAATAAAGCAATCTAAACAATCTTTAGGTCACGGAAGGGAATTGTTTGTTTTGACTACATCACGTCAGTCCCGTTTAGTTGTTTTATTTTGTGTTTTATTTCATCGTACTTTTTTCGAAACCTCATTCGAAGTTGGCATTTAGTACCGAGTGGCATGTTATAAATCTTTCGTTTTATTACAATGTAAAATGACACCAGGTTTTCGTAGAATTTGCTACGAAGATAAAAATTACAATAAAAATGTGTGATTAAATTCTACTTGTATGCAAAAAGGCAAATCTTATCGTGGTTTACTGAATGAAGTTAGACGTACGTCAATGTGTAATCTATTAGGAAAGATATTTGGTATCTGTAATTCGAATTTATATTAAGAGATTCCCCGAAAACGGCCATATTATTTTCGTCATTTATATTTTCATTTTTTTCTATATCACAGCTGATAATAATATATTGAATTCCTTGTCTTTGTTATACAGTAGTTTATTCGTGTTAATGGCTGCCATACACGCTACGGTCCATCGGAAAGGTCCACCTGTGCAGATATGCCTGCCCAGGTATACCGTAATGTGTGTGGGAATAGACCTGTGCAGTTTTTTGAGCCTGTGCAGGCGACCGGCGCAGAATCGAAAATCAATTCTTTCGATTGACACCGTACGGCGTACCTGTGCGTGTGTGCCTGTACTCCGGTCGCCTGCGCAGGTCGCTAGTTTTTAAAATCTTCTGGTTCAAATTTTAATTCATTCAATAAATTAACATGACTATATGTTTTTCTTTTCAATAACCAATGCTTACACCACTTTTTTCGATTCCTTTTCATTGTATTTGCATCTTTTATCTTTAAAGTTAAAGCAAGGCCTAGCAATGCCAGTGCGTCATCGTCCTCATTCGATGCCATCGCAAAAAGAACTGAAGACCGCTCCGGTACACCGTAACATTCCCATACACGGTACCGATGTTCGGTCTACCTGCGCAGGCATACCTGCACAGATGACCTCTCCGGTAGACCGTAGTGTGTATGGCTTACATAAGGAGATACAAGCGAAGTATGGAAAACATTTATTTTTCAGTCATCGCCATAGCGCATAATGTTCAAGCTTTAATACATAATTAAATATATTACGTCGCAATGTTCAAAAGCAAATACACGTATACACTTTAACATTTACTTACTAATAAGGTACATAGTCTAGGCAGAGTCAATGTTACAAAATAAATGTTGTAATCATAATTATATCAACTTGATATCACAATTCAAACTATTGTCGCGCCAGATAACGTCATCAGTGCTAAACAAATATCTGTATTTATCGACCTATTTATAACCGCTATCTGCAATTAACATATTGTGAAATTACTGAGAAGAATGACGCTAAATTGTATAACTTATTATTCTACTAGGACATCGCTTGTAATGCGACGATCCTTTATGAATTTATATAAAGTAAATATAGGGAGAAATGGTGATAATACTTAAACTTATATCCAAATACATCTCATTACCGGTCCTGGGCCTTTATTACGAAATAGGGCACTACTTTTGTTATAGTGCCTATGGTAATTGTTAAATTACCATCATTTAAAGTCGCATGGAACATATTTAAGACGGCTTTGCGAATATTGTTGCCTAAGCATTATTTTATTGAAACAAGGAGGCACTTAAGTATTTTTGTAATAAATGTGGTTGCTCTCCGTGCTGGATTTTCACTCATTAAAATGTGCTCTACCAACTAAACTGCATTCCCCTTTGTAATGAAAATGGCTATATTATTTCAACAAATATGTATACATATAATTGAATATAATCATAAAATTAAATGACAAATGCGCATCAATAAAAAAATCAAATATAAAACATCTCACAATCTCACAATATAAAATATAAATCTCACAATCCAATAAGTCTTTCTAAACAAAATTGTTTACAAACAAACCTTATTAATATTTGAAAAGGTTCTAGGGAAAAGTTGCAACTGAAAGAAAAAGATTTCAATTTGAAACGCAGTCTTTTTTATTCACTGATATATTTTGAGTAGAGACGGTACGTTCACTTTCGACTTTCCACTGCTTTTGTCAGACAGAAATGTTAAAGTTCATTGCGTGATGCTTAACTCTTAATATTTAATCTATGAATTGATCTAGTAAAACGGAATACAGTGGCCAGCCCGCTCCATTGGGATTTACGTTGGGTCAATGACCCATTGCTTGTACGTCACAAACCCTCATGAGACCTGATAATAGACTTTATTAAATGTTACTAAAATAGATCCGTAACAAGATTACTGTGAATACCGTATGTATTTTTCATTTCCATAATACTTTATTACAATCGTCAATGTTTTATGAGACTTATATAGGAATTAATACAGCGATTGCAAACAGTACCATAGTGGACGTTATAATCTTGTCTTATTAAAGGTAGGTAGATAAATACCCATAAAAACAAAACAAAATTGCGTTTAACTATAACTTTTAAAAATATATTTACAAATATCACATTGTCGTGACCTAAAAACCTAAGGCAATGTACACAAATAAAAATATTTCACTAAAACAAGATTACATTTTCCAGCAAACAAATAAACTGAATTAAGAATGCCAAATATACTTAGCCTGTATCTAGATTCACTTCGTTTGCTCAGTGCTCATTACAATAACATTCTAAGTACTTTAAAAACCTAATGTGTGAATGAACACTTATTAGTGATCAACTGAGACAAGGTATGACTCATTGAGTACACGTGCACTTAACTCGCACCAGGCTCTAGTACCTGCTGTTGCAGATATTAATTTATATAAGACTTTTCACAACGATTTATTATTTGAAATGTCTACCATTTACGCACACATGCAGTGTTATCCGATATTTACAAAAAACAATGTAATCAAATTTAAATGAACATAGCAAAAAACTTACGCACTGTAATAAAACATATTTATGCAAGTTTATTTTCGCATACCATTGTAATTCTGCTTAAACTTACGCAGATACATCCCATTTAGATTTTCTTCTGAGTAGATCGTATGAAAAATGAAGTAAATTAGACATCAATCAACAATAAGCTTCCTGCTGTTAGAGTAAAGGTATAGCCGACAGGGGTAGCGATCAGCGATCATTGACTTTACGGCTGGCGTCGATTATTTACAAAAATACTTATCTGGATATTGAAATCTTATATATGTATATCAATAAAATTGTTGGAAACATGCTTCCAAAGCACGCGCCTTGAATGAAGGAGAGTTAATAAGCACATGTAGGATTTATATCCCCAATAATAAATTTAAAAAATTGTACGATGGCCAATGCAATTCCTTAAAGATTTTTTAAATAGTTATATTTTCCTATATAAAATCTAAATGATCAGTCACTTCATAGATTTACAAATACTGCAAGGTACTGCGACAACAACCACTCAAGAGCGCCTTTGCCTTGTACGGAACGAGCCCAGCTCGTTTTTACAATTTGTCTCGTCGACCATGACGTCATATATTTTTTAACTAAGACGCACTGCTTCTAGAAAATTTCTAACATGTATTTAGATATTATAAAGCACATTACCGTGGCCTACTATGTAAAGTAAACTCTTTTGTAAGTGCACCACCAAGCTTATCTTACTAACAAATGTATTGTTTCTTGTAGTAAAATTATTGCATTTTATATTATTCTTGTGAATTGTTATATTGTTACATGTAAGAAATATTACGGAATTTCTCAAGGAATTTACATTACACAAATACTAAACATATTTTGGAATAATTTGTCGTTATTAAAAAAGTAGCGTCAACAGCGTTCATGCGACGAATAAAATTACAATAATCGTAAATAATAACTATACCCCTAGACATGTTTATTACTTTAATTCGATAGTAATTTATATTTTTAACATTATCGCTAAATACTAAATAGTATTCTGACCTTCGAATATTTACAAAATAATAAATGTTTACTTTGGTACCTATAGGTTGATTTTTTTATTATTTTCATTACAAAGAACAATTTAACTAAAACCAATGCCGTAAAACCATAACTTCTTGTTAATTAAATGATATTGCGTCAACGCACAAATCTACAATACATTCACTACATTACGTAAATGAAGTATAAAGACATTATTTCTTATTAAATTGTATTACATAACTTTCATGGGCGCCTATCGAAATGAAATCGATGTCTTTCACTCGTGCCAATACGCAACTGCAGAGTTTCGGTAGTGTAGAGGAAATATACATATAAGTACAACACACTCATATTATAAATGTGCACCTTTTTCTTATGTAATCCATATTATGTTACATCTACATGAAACCGTTAGTTCCGAATTTCCATGGATGTGTATCATGACAAACAAATCGTTTGCAAAGAAATCTTAAGGAAATAGCCAATTAATCTAATTATTTCCGGAATTAAATGAACCATACCTTATGAGTGTGATATAAACTACGTGAATTTGTGCAAGGAGATTAAATAATATAACATTCTTATTTTTCATGAAAATGACTAGAGACATTCACTGTCGAAATACTAATAAATATTTTTGAAAATTTATATTTAGCATGTAATTCAATTCAATAGAGAACATCTTTGTGTTGACAAATCCGGCAACGATTGATAATATTGATGTCACTAACTAATATAATGAGCACTTGACCGATTTTATTAATTAGGAGCAATATTTTGGCCCGCTAGTTTAGTGTACGCAGTTCTCCGGTGCTCCTGACATTACCACTGATCCATACAAACAACAGCGTGGGTGGTAGCATAAAATGAGCACATTTTTTAAAACCAAACGAGTGCCAGATTTATTAGCCACTCAAAATTTACGATCAGCGGAAGCCAAACTTCATCGTTGTAAAATGAAATCAGTTTGTTTAATACATTTATGGCTAATCTTACCCATTATTTATTAAAGCCATATTCTCTCAATGGAATATAACAGAACAGTTTTTCGAATTTTATCATAAAGTTTTCAGTCTTATTCAAAGAATAGGAAATTGCAGTTGATGTTTCCATCAACAAAGTAACTCTTCATTTCTTTCTTTTAACGATATCATTTGTCACGTTTCTGTCGCATCATCCTTACAGCTACATCGATTATATTGCATGACTCTTTACTCCTTTGACGATAAAATTATGAAAATTATGTACTTTTACTGACTTTACTGTAAATCCACCCTAGCCTCTCGACAATTTTACTATCTTAGTCCCAAATTATACAATAAATTGAATAAACAACTAAACATCTTTCCACTCACAATTCGAGAATGTAAAATATGTGTACGCTAGAACACATTTGGTGCTGGATTGGTGAAGTAAAAGATTTTTCTTGAGTTTTTTCTGATTTCTTTATTCGTTGCTTTCTTGAGGTAAGGCCGCCGACGACTGTGCCGAACCAAAAACCCGGCTCCATATTTATATGATTTTGCGGTAAACGTAAGCGGCGCTCTGATTGGCTAGCCAATCACAGGGCCTACTTATTAGCCAATAGGAGCGCGGCTGTATGTTAACTGTCGGGCGGCGTTACCGTAGGGAGAGCCATCGTAACAATTAGGCTCTTAACTATTCTAAATACATATTTACTATTATATAATTAATACTGTTATGTACATTATTATAAGCGTACGTATATGTTAAAATCAAAATTTATTGTACAACGATAAGTTATTAGATACTATCTCGTACATAATATACTTTATCAGACACTATCTCGTACATAATATACATTATTAGACACTATCCGTACATTATATACATTACTAGACACTATCCCGTACATCACTCCCGCCGTGCGACTGCGTCGCATCAAGTTTTGGTGCGGGTGTGTCGATCGTTGCTATTGGTAACACCACGAGTTTCTTCACTGGCCGCCGTAATACTCCTCCTTTTGTGCGGATGTCTACTGTCCGTACGACGTTGTCTGGACCAGGATAGGTAGCGATGACTCGTCCTCGGATCCACACGTTTCTTGGTAAGTTCGAGTCGACGACTTGCACAAGGTCGCCGTTTTTTATGGGTGTTCCTCTTCCGTGCGGCTCCCGCCGGTGTTGCAGCTCTGGTAGGTACTCTCTGACCCAGCGTGACCAAAATATGTCCGCTAGGCGTTGTGCAGCTCGCCAACTGGATCTGATAGAGTCGGATTCCTTAAACGTCCCTGGCTGTGGTACTAACCCTGGTCCCCCCAAAAGGAAATGGTTGGGTGTCAGGGCTTCCGGATCTTCGGTGTCGACTGAGACGTGTGTCAATGGTCGACTGTTGATCGTATATTCCACCTCGGCAAGTAGTGTGGATAAGACTTCTTCTGTTGGGTGTCGCTCATGTAGCGTTGCTGCCAGTGCTGTTTTTACAGAGCGAACCATTCGTTCCCAAGCTCCACCCATAAAGGGTGGTCCTGGTGGAATGTAGCGCCAGGAGATGGTCTTTTTAGCGGCTTCTTCAGCTGTCGCCACGTCGATGGCTCTTCTAAGTTCCTTATCGGCGCCTTTTAAATTAGTGCCGTTGTCCGACCAAATCTCGGTGGGGCAGCCACGTCGTGCTATCATTCTTCTTAGTGCCATTATTGCGGAGTCCGTGCTGAGTGATCCAGCTAATTCTAAGTGTATGGCCCGAACTGTTAAGCACGTAAACAGGGCCACGTATCTCTTCTGTTGAGTCCGACCGACGGTGACGGTGAGCGGGCCGAAATAATCTATGCCTGTATATGTGAATGGTCGCTTGTGGTGAGCCAAACGACTCGCCGGCAAATCTCCAGTTCTTGGTTGTGGGGGAGCTTGAGTTCTCATTCTGCAGAACAGACATTTCTTCACGATCGTACGACACACCGGTCGTAAACGTATGATCCAATATTGTTGTCTACACTCATTTACAGTGGCTTCTACTCCGGAGTGATGTAGTTTGCGATGCATCGCTTCTATCCACAGCTTGACCGTCGGATGATCACCGTCTAAGACCATGGGATTCTTCATTTGTTCTTCTATGTTTTCTGTTGCTTGAATACGGCTTCTGAGTCTAAGTGTATCGTTTATATATTCGACACTTAGGTGCTGTATGCGACTCCCTCGTTCTACCTGCTTCCCATTATTTAAGTTTTCTATGTCCTCAGCGAAGGATTGTTCTTGAACGTTACGCATCAGGAGTTTTTCCGCCAATTGGAGAATTTCGGCTGAGACGGGTATGTATTTCCTGTTATCCTGGGTCAGCTTCTTCTTTGTTCCTTGTGGTAAGCTTAACAACGGCTTTTTTCGTTTGCTCCAAGCTGGATCAACTTCCTTATTTCTCTTTGACCTCTTATAGTTGACGCTCTGCTTTTCCATCTTGCATATCTGGATGAAGTGTAGTACTCTTGCTGTTGCGTATCTAAGGCGCTCCCAGTTGGAGAACCGCGATACCTCAGGTAGTGCTTCTGAGAGCTTCGGTTTGTTGGTATTTGCTGTATAGAATACTTTTTCTTCTCCAGAGGGTTCTGAGATGGTTACTGATTCGGTCGGCCAGAATTCATCCGCATCATAGAGGAACTCAGGTCCTTTGTACCATCTGTGTTCTTTTCCGAATGTTGCAGGAACGTCTCGTGTAGCGTCGTCAGCCACATTAAGTTTGGTCGGGACCCAGCGCCATTCGTTAACTTTTGAACATTCTTCTATGGCTGCCAATCGGTGTGCTACATAGGGCTTGTATGACCTGGACCCTGTGCGTATCCAGGTGAGCACTGTCTTGCTGTCTGTCCAGAATACCTTACGATCTGGTTTTCTTTCATGTTCTTGTATCACAGTTTCCGCGAGTCGTGCTCCCATGACCGCGGCTTGTAGTTCTAGCCTCGGGATGGATGTGAGCTTCAGTGGTGCTACTTTCGCCTTTCCCATGATGTGAGAGAGATTCACTTCGCCGTTTGGAGTAGTTGTTCTCCAAAAAAGTACTGTAGAATAGGCGGACTCGCTTGCGTCGGTGAAGACGTGTAATTCCAACGAGGGTGCGTCACTGTAGTTCAAGTAACACCTTGGTAGCGTGATGGTGTCCAGATTTTTCAGGTGAGTTATCCAGTTCATCCATTGTTCCGAAAGATCTTCGTCTATCTGGTCGTCCCATGCTGTTCCTCTGCGCCACACTTCTTGCAGAAGTTGTTTTGCCATTATCGTCACTGGTGAGGCGAATCCGAGTGGGTCAAAAAATGACATGACGATACGAAGAGCTTCTCGTTTGGTGGGTGTTTTCCCTTCTGTTATATTCTTTGGAATGTGAGTCATGTTTAATTTAAATGTGAATTCGTCTGTTTTAATGTTCCACAGTATACCGAGTACTCGTTCGGTTTTTTCTTCTGACCTGTAGAGTTCTATATTGTTTGTAGCACTATCTTCACCAAGCTCCTCCAGTAATGCTTGTGAGTTTGATTTCCACTGTTTCAGTTCGAAGTGAGCCGCTCGGTGTATTTCTCGTACGCCCTTTGTTATTTCTTTGGCGTCATCGAGGGTTTTGAAGCTGTCTATATAGTCGTCTACATAATGTTTCTTGATTATTGCTGCTGCAGCTTTTGGATGAATATCTTCGTACTGCTTCGCGTTCAAGTCCTTTATATAAATTGCTGTCGTTGGTGAACTTGACGCGCCGAAGATCAAGGATGTCATTCTGTACTCTTCCGGAGGTTGATCGTCTCGACGATTGCCGCGCCACAAATACCGTAAGGCGTCTCTATCTTCTGGTCGTAGTGTCACTTGCATAAACATTTCTTTTATGTCGGCTGTGACCGCCACGGCGTGTTGTCGGAAACGCATGATGACCCCCGGCAGTGACTGTAGCAGGTCGGGTCCTTTAAGTAACATGTCGTTGAGGGCTATTCCCTTTGTCTTGGCTGCAGCGTCGTGTACAATCCTCAATTTTTCCGGCTTCATTGGATTGACCACTGCAAAGTGCGGTAGGTACCAGGTCTTGCCCTGGGTTTTTGAAGTGAAACTTCTTTATCGGGGTTGGAAAAAAATTTTCGTTACGCGTCACATTCTTCCGTTACGCGCCATCTTTTTTTATTTAGTAAATTAGTACCCACTTCAGTAAGCCACACCCCCAACCGTTTCCAAGCCCCACCCAAAATTTTAAGTCCCACCCACTTTTTTGTAATTTGATCCTTACCCCCCCTCTGGCCTTCCCCCACCCTAAATCCAAAACAGTGCCCAATAGCCTCCCCACGAAACCTCCCCCCCCCCCGCTTACCCCCACCCTAAAAATTTTACCTCACCCCCCCTACTCATATCTCCGGCATTATCCATCGTAGACCCACCGACCTTGGGTTCATTGGAACCGGCTCGGTGAGGGCTACAATCCTGCCCCAACAGAATTCCCGAATTCCCCCTCCACAACTTTCCCCACCCAAAAATATTTTAAGGTGCCCAATAGCCTCCCCACGAAACCTAACCCCCCCCCCGCCCCTACCCCCACCTAAATTTTTTACCTCACCCCCCCTATTCCTATCTCCGCCAATATCCATCGTAGACCCATCTACCCTGGGTTCATTAGAACCGGCTCGGTGAGGCCTACAATCCTGCCCCAACAGAATTCCCGAATTCCCCCTCCACAACTTTCCCCACCCAAAAATATTTTAAGGTGCCCATTAGCCCCCCCACGAAACCTAACCCCCCCCCCGCCCCTACCCCCACCTAAAATTTTTACCTCACCCCCCCTAAACCTATCTCGGCCAATAAAGGTCGTGGACCCACCGAGCTTGGTATCCTCGGAACCGTCTCGGTGAGGGCTACAAATTGGCCCCGATAGAAATCCCAAATTCCCTCAAAAATTTCCCCCCTCCTAAACTTAAACTTTATTTAATTTAGCTTTATTTTACCAATTCTGTAAATTTGTAAATAGTAGATCATTTTTCGAAAAATGATGTCATAAAGAAGTTTCACTTCTTACGTGTGTACACTAATACACACACACACATTTTTTTTTGTATTTGGAGCTATTTCAGCATATCCCTTCGTGATGAGTGCTTCCATGTGTTCTGTATATTTCTGTTTCAGCTTGGGATCGCGGTCAATTTTCTTTTCTATTCCCAAGAGGCGTCTCAGTGAGCTTTCGTAATTGTCTGGGAATGTGACGTCTTCTTTGCGCCATAGAAGTCCTGTTTCGTACCTTCCTGTTTCTGTCTTCCTCGTCACTTTTTCTAGCATGCGCAGAGCTTGTTCTTCTGGATCGGATTTAGGCCTCTTAGGGTTGATGCAAAGTGCGTCCATCTCGAAGTACTGTTGTACAAGGTTTTCCAGGTCGTCCTTGTTGTCATCTGTGAGATGTGACACGAAATCCACATCGTTGCCTATTGTTCTTGTGCGGTTCCCGTGTAATACCCAACCTAGTGGCGTGAGAGATGCCACTGGTTGGTTTTTGCTGCCTCTTCTTGTTTCTGTTGCTAATAATAGATGCCAATTGTCTTGACCAATCAGCACCCGAGGTTCTGCTTCTGCATAGGTGAGGAACTTGCGGATATCTTCTAGGTGTCTGCACCCTTCTATTGTTTTCTCTGTGACTCGTTGCGGCGTTACTTGTAGTCTGTTTATGGTGCGTGCTTGTATTCTTTCTGTGTGTTCATTGATACCTCTCAACTTTATGTTGACCCTTCTCGATGTTGTTTCTGATGCTTTCATATCGTTGATGGTTTCAAGTTTGAGCGGGTCCACCGGTCCTGTTGCTCCGACGCGTTCGGCTATGCTTCTGTCCACTAATGTGACAGTCGATCCGTCGTCTAATAGAGCAAAGGTCTTCACTGATCCTCGTGGCCCTGTGACTTGAATTGGCAATATTTTCAGATATGACTGTTTCCTCGTTGTCCATGCGGAATTAATGGCTTCTGTTGGTTCTTCTGTCTTGTTTTCTTTCTTTGTGTAGTGCAGCATTTTGTGGTGGTAATGCTTGCATTCGTTGATACCGCATGGTACTGCTCGGCAACTATGAGTTTTGTTTCTGTATCGTAGACATCTGAAGCACAGGCGTTTCGACTTCGCTATGTCCCATCTTCCGTTTTCTTCTGTTTGTTTGAATTTTTCACAACTTGTTGTGTTGTGACCTATTTGATCACAAACGGGACACTTCGATGTGTGTGTGTTTTCTGTTACGTTGTGCACCTTCTGAGGTTTCCGCTGTGCAAACGTTGAGCTCTGTATTGTTATTTGTTCTGGTAGCGCATATGGGGCGCACCAGTCAGCTTCACGCTTCAGAAATTTTTCTAACTTCATTAGCTCTGGATCTTCCTTGTTCTGTGTGTTCGCGAATTCGTAGTACCGGTATCGCAGTGCAGGTGGCAATTTTTCCATCACTGTTTTCGATATCTCTGGGTTGTATAAATATTTGATGCAGCTGAGGGTCTTCAATGTTGCTACTATGTTGGTGATCTTAGTGGCGAAAATACATATATCTCTTGGGGAATCTACTAGGCGAGGTAACGCCCGGAGTGCTTCGATTTCCATGATTGCGATGGATTCCGGTCTGCCGAATCTTGATTCCAGTGTCTTTAGAATTTCCGTTGGGTGGGCACTCGTCGCGAGTAGCGCTTCAACTGCTTCTCTTGCTTTTCCTTTGAGGTTTCTTCTAAGACGGTTTGTATTTTCGACTGCGGAAAACATATCTTCGGTTTCTGTATATGCTGCTCGGAACGGTAGCCACTCTTGGTGCGAACCACTGAAGATTGGTAGCTCTGTATATTTCGGACGTTGCGCGGCTTTGACTGCGAGTGTGATTGCCGTTGCTAGTCCTGTGAAGTCTGTTTGCGGGACTCCCGCCGGTACTGATTGCGGGTGACATGACTGTTTCGGTTCTTGGTAGTTTCTTACTATTTCTTGTTCGGTTGTAGCTTCTATTACTTCGGGTTGCCTTGGCACTTCTTGAGGTTTGTCAGCAATGGCAAGTATCGGACGTGGTACTTGTGATTCCAGCCAGCTGTCAATTCTTTCGTTGACTTCGGTTTTCGATGATTCCGAACTCATGTCATCTTCGTTTGCGGAATCTTCGGCTTCAAGTAAGGCGAGACGTGCTGCTGCGAGTTCAACTTGCTTGCTCAATAGTTCTTCTCTCGCCTTTGCTATTTTGTATGCTTTCTTGCTGTAGGTGGACCCCCCTCCCCGTTTCCTATTATCGGAGACAGGGTGGTCCGGCGGTCCTTCTGTTTGTGGTGGACCCGAAATGCCTTTCATTCTTTTGACTGTCGAAGTTTCTTTGAAGGCGTCAATGACAGACGTTGGTGCCTCTTCTCTTGTCGGTTTGTCGACAATTCTCCTGGTGAAGTCCGAAGTCACGTTAGGTGCTCCTTTTTTCTGTTTGGCGGAGGGCGCGGCGGTCGATGAGCGTTCTGTTGAGGCCTCCGTCCCGGTAGTCGTTGTCGCTGTTCTGTCTGTTGACCCCGTGGCGGTGGTTCCCGTTGCTGTACTCGTTTCGGCCGTAGTTCCGCTCGTCGAGGTAGTCAAAGTACCCTTAGACGAAGACGGAGTTTCTTCTGTAGGTTTGCGTCCTCTTCCTTCCGAGCGTGTGACCGGCATTTTTTCTTTCTTGATACTTCACAAAATCCGGCTCGAAGGACCATTAAATGTGTACGCTAGAACACATTTGGTGCTGGATTGGTGAAGTAAAAGATTTTTCTTGAGTTTTTTCTGATTTCTTTATTCGTTGCTTTCTTGAGGTAAGGCCGCCGACGACTGTGCCGAACCAAAAACCCGGCTCCATATTTATATGATTTTGCGGTAAACGTAAGCGGCGCTCTGATTGGCTAGCCAATCACAGGGCCTACTTATTAGCCAATAGGAGCGCGGCTGTATGTTAACTGTCGGGCGGCGTTACCGTAGGGAGAGCCATCGTAACAATTAGGCTCTTAACTATTCTAAATACATATTTACTATTATATAATTAATACTGTTATGTACATTATTATAAGCGTACGTATATGTTAAAATCAAAATTTATTGTACAACGATAAGTTATTAGATACTATCTCGTACATAATATACTTTATCAGACACTATCTCGTACATAATATACATTATTAGACACTATCCGTACATTATATACATTACTAGACACTATCCCGTACAAAATACGTGTATTTAATTGGCTTAAAACCCTCACATATGACAATACGGAAAATATATTATTGATAGGTTAAAACAAAATAATCTTAAAAATTTGCTAACATAAAATTCATGATTACTAATGACTACACAAAATAAAATTTTTATAAATATTAAGAATGATATGTTATAATGTAAATGGTTTATATCTACACATACTCACACACTCACTCACACACTCACACACACACACAGACACACAGACACACACACACACACACACACACACACACACACACACACACACACACACACACACACACACACATACACACACACACAAAACACTCTTTTTTTAGTCTTTCAAATTTTAGTATTCTTTGCATTATATTATCACTATAATTTAAACGTCCTATTATTATAAGAAACCTAATGAAAGCAACTGTTAAGGAGGGCCTAATAACTGCGACACAGTAATAACTAATGCAGTTATTATGGCAAAATTGTTATTGTTACATTATTTCTTTGGTTCCTAAATAAATTTTATTTTATTTTATTTATTTTTTATTTTATGGCCTTGTTGTATCCCCAAGCAATAAGCATAACTGTTTTTTTTAAATTTATTCAATAATTTGTTTGAGTTTTAAAAACTTCATAAGTGTAAGGTCCGGGGAATTTATACTCAGCATGGCAATGGTTGGGACGGAAATAAGTTTATCGAAATGTGATGCATACCATTTGTTTTGTGATGATCGAAATATGACGTGCGCTGTTTGTACCATCTCAAACTATTCTATGAGCTATGATCGTGTGTATATTTTGCGTGATGATGTCACTTATATTCTAATTTAAAATCAAAGTAGGTATGTTTAACACATTTCGTAGACAGTAGACATCATTAGCCACAAAAATACTGCAATTTGTGAGGACAAATGTGCACGCATTTATGTCATGTACAATATAAGTAGTTCTCGACTTACAAACAGTAAGATATTTAAGACTAAAACGCCATACAGGCTAGGGTATACCTGAAAGGTTTGACTGTGCAGTTGAACTTTGCGGGTAGAGCGTGTATGTGGCACAACTGAGTAGATTTCCAGAATTGTTCGGGGGGCCGAAAAATATATTTTGATATTGAAATAAAACTATTTTTACGGATTTTATCGCGATTTGGTTTAATTTTTACATTTTTTAACTTCCCGAAGTTTCGATTACTTTACAGCTTCCGTGGTCACGGGGCGGACTGAAACGTCGGGAAGTTAAAAAATGTAAAAATTAAACCAAATCGCGATAAAATCCGTAAAAATAGTTTTATTTCAATGTGTAACATTCGCGTAAATATAAGAAACCATTATATATTTTGATATTTTTGCTTGAGGGTTTCAGTTTAATTGTAGAAGTAAAACTAAGCGGTTATGGCGCCGTTCTTTTTGCAGACGTTGGTTATGCAGTGATTGCAAGAGAGAAGGAGATCGCCGATAGCTAGGGTTCATATGGTTGTTTGACACATTCGTAAGTTCTCTCTGTTACAAGGTATCTTAACATCACTGTCAGTCTTTCATGAGGCGATATAGTTTGCTCATTACTGTATCCTGCTTTCAAATTAAGGTATTTACTGCTAATAACAGTTGGAGATACGTCTTTTCATGCAATCACAGATAGTTTCGGTAGTCTTTCGGCTTAAATTGTAAATCTTTCAATAAGGTCACATGAATGTATTCTTTGCAGTAACCGTGCTTAACATAATTTTTCATGGTATATTCGTTTAAAATTCCTTCTTCAAAAAATCAAATAATAAACCTATTGGTATCATTAATCATAGCGTCGAGATCTGCGTTCGCCGCTGCCGGGGCTTCAACTGCGAGTTTGTATAGGTTTACGTCTACGTGTATGTCATCTATTCAGCTCAAGTATACCGTATCGTATATGTCTAGCTTTATACACTTTTTCACACATTCCCGGAGACGCGCTGAGCTTCAATGCTCAGTGTCATTAAAATGCGTGCCACTGTTGATCCTGGCTTACAGGAGTTGCAGTGGCGGGTGTGATGGCGGGACAGTCTCCAATTATACATTTTTTAACATAGGCGAAGTAACAAAAAAAATGGAATATAAAGAATAATTCTTTGTTCATAAATCCGTGAATCACGCATGATCGAAAGGTCGCGGTGTGTTAACTCAATACTTCCTTATTTCAGACGCGCACGAGTTCACTCAGTACTTTGACTACAATATCGATGTTTCCATTGATGACTAAAACACATTATCATACATACAAGTAGACAAATTAGCAGACTACTACTAAATGCATGTTAACCACACCGTAATTAGGAGTATAGTCATAGCTCTTGCTTCCTAAAGAGTCGATGAAAATTGTTGTTGCTGCTTACATTTATTTTCTTTAAATAACTTCACTGAATGACACTGTATTATTTGATGAAATATTATTTGCTACACCTAAAGTTGTCATAATATTTATGAAAATTTCTGACGTAAGTGTTGAATTATTGATATTTTAATAAAACGAGAGTGTAAATAATGTTTCGGTCATTTCGCTCGAATTAGCTCCCACGAAAGTAGTTGGAAGTAAAAAAAGAATATATGTATATGGTTTTAATGATCATGAACTTAATGTAGTCAAGAACAATATGAGAAGTGAAGACTTTGATCGAAAAGCGGAAGTAATGTGTGAAAAAAACTAAGATAGAAAGATGAAAGGATAGAGATAGTAGAATAAGTTATTGAAAATAAGATAGAAACAGAAAAAGGGATTCAAAAGACACCAATCCATACTACTACTGTTATAGAATTCATATAGATATTTTTTTTGGGATAGTAATCAGTTGTTTTTCTAAATTGCTAGAGCTAGATTTTAAATTAAACCTTTTTTTTAATTGCATAGGTCCGGCAAACGAGCAAACAGGTCACCTGAGGGTAATTGACCATGCCGCCGATCACTGCCGCCCATGAATATCCAGGACGCTTGGATCATGGATATGTTGCCGGACCATCGAATTAGGAAGAGAGCGGGTAGGAAAAAAGATGGGTCGAGGAACAGGGTATTGGGCATCCGCCTAACCAACAATCTCACTCACCGAACAAAACGCGAAGCTGTCGCTTCACATCAATTTTCTATGGGACAGTGGTACTGCCCCCGACGAGCTGCTGAGTCTGAACTGACAACAGCGTGGCTCCACCACTTCCAACCTTCATAAAAAGGTGTCATCAACCTAGTATCCTGGTTTAGATAAATAAATAGTAAATAGGTAGAACATGTCAATTAAATATAGTGTTATTTTATCTTTTATGTGCTACGAGTGTCATGAAAATCAGGTGAGTAGATAACGTTAATTTATATTATTTCTTGACTTTAAACAGGGATATTTTAATAACGTAATAACATAAAATCATATGAATAAAATATTTGTCTTAGGTCTGGGTGGTTGTGAGACCGAAAAGTCTGTCGTGGTTTCTGATACCCACGACACAGGACTTAATTGTTCTTAATGTGGGGTATTTATTATTATTATATGTAAATATTGGCTTAGGACAAGTGAAAGAAATAAAACAACTTCTTATTTAAGTATAGTAATCCGAGTACCATACCAGTGTAAACAAAACAGTTACTTAATCAAACCGCACCAGATATGGGTAAAATAATCTAATAGATTTAATTGACAAATAATAAACTCTAATCTATGCCTATTTCTTCATTGACAAATTCATAGAAGGACATACAATCCATTCTGCCTAAAAAAACAAACCATGCTTCATTAGGAAATTCCACACTTGGAAGATAGTCCTAATGAACCCCTCGGCATTACGAAATAATCTAATTTACTAACAGAAAGAGAACTGTTACTATACATTGACGTAGAAAGCCGTTACAAGCCACCATTATTTCAAAATTGGAAAATGTTTGCAGTTTACGGTAGCGTCTACTGAGCTATAAAAGAAACATATGGCAGACATGTCGAGTTATTAACGCTATGCCGATACGCTTTTAGAAATGGAATAAAAATACGCAATGTGGGTGGGTCGGGAATTATAACGTCTAGGTGGAAAAATCAACAAGTGGCCACTAATATAGCTGACATTACTGCACGCTTTACGGCTTTCCTTAAATCCTTTGTCTTTTAAGGAACTGTCTTTTAAGTACATTTTATCATGAGAACATGGTACATGGCATACTTAAAAAATAAAGCTATCACACACAAAAGTATATTTAAATTGCGTAAAAAATGCTATTTTATATCAAAGTTGCTATTTAATGCTATTAAATATTTAAGACACATACGCAACAGTATTTTATTTGAAATATCTGTACACATAACATTTTGTTTTTAATAAAGTTATTTTAGTAATACACTGCACCTAACATTCTACGGAAAGATTGATTGCAGTTCGCGTATTAATAGGACGGCGCCATAACTTTCATATTGAAAATTAATTCGTTAAAGAAAATCGAAGAGTGAATGATTATGTACTCTATATTAATAATATTCTGTTTTTTGTAGTTAAATTGTTTTTATCGCACTACGGAGAAAGCATTATAAGGAAGACATTGTGGTGAAATTAATTGTTTGATTAAAGACGACGATAAATGGCAGAATCGTTAAGACAATCGTTATCCTTTACCAGAGCAAGTCTTTATTGCTATGGATGTCATCGTTTAAATTTTTAACATTACAGTAACATAGTCTAGCTCTAGATAAATGATTTGCACTTTAAACAATCTATTGGAACACTGTGCACAATGGGTCAACATATTATTATACTTAAAACAAAGGATTTTGATGGAGTCAGTTCTATCACTTTACCTACACTTATGTCGTTTCATTTGCGAGACGCATTGTTCTAGGTTTCAAGTTGTTTACTAAGACTTTCTTGAAGTCGTAGTTAAATTGAAATATGTGAAACTTGTTCAACACTGGAACATAAATAGACCGTTGTAGATTATAGTAATGTCCACCATATGTCAAACGTACCCAAACAAGTTTTTCTTTCTGTATCGATCGCCTAATGGAGGTTATACTCGTACACCATCAAGCATTTCCACGAAAGTCTTGTGTAGGCAGGGGCTATCATAAAAAGATTATTTCTAGCGGCGGCGCTAGACTTAAATGCGTTGTAGCCTGTAGGTGTAATACATTTTACGATACCCTTTTAATCAGGACTAAAAAAGTTTTTGGAATAGTGTGGCACGTGATGAGTGAGAATTATCATTTGATAATGAGTTCAGCTTTAGTTATGGTCACGGATTATAATCATTAGAAATATTGTTATAAGATAAATCTTCAAGGCGTGAGGACTCTTGGTCATCGAGGCTGTAGGCAGTCACCCTCATTGCCGATGCGTAATACCGTTACTGATTATAAACAAATATTACTAAAATACACAAAGATGTTCGAACTTACGACCGATAATTTTGAAACCTATTAGGTACTTACTGTATTTTATGCACAATGTAATGAATCGTTTTGATTAGACATTTAATTAGTTGAAATGATACAAGAATTTCATATCTTTCACCGCACTTCGTTATCACATTTACGAAGAGAAAACTTTCCACAGGTGAAGTTAACTGTGGTGTCATTTTATCAACGCATATTTGTGTTGGCGATTAGCAGTAACAGCGTAGGCACACAACATAACCTGAAAAACGAACCAGGTACATAATAAAATTTAAATAAGTCGACCTCGAATCCTCGTAACAAGTCGTCGGCTTGGCACGGGTGTCACTCATTGAAAGTGTAGTCGAGCCAATAGTTAGTTTTCTACGGTATCGGCGAGTATCGATATAAATAAATTAGTTAGAGTATGGAAGCGGAAGGAGCGTTGACCAGCCCTTGATGACGGCCTTGCTATGTCGAGTGCTTTCATACTCGTACATACTAGTGAAGTAGCTTGGTCATCTAGGGCCGTGTAGATAGAACCATAAAATCAATCTGTCATTATTGTTAACCACGATGCAAATTAGACATAATGAGTTGTTTGTTCCATATTTTCTTCGAAGCAATTACTTCAAAACACACCATTTTAACAACATTGAATGACTGGTATGCGTCCCGATAAAATACTTTAATGTGTTTTTAATTTATTCTATTTACATTGCAGTACGTTTATTTGTGTTTAACGTTTAATTAAAATAATTGATTTGTTATGTCTAAGTATGTGGACAAAAGATGTGAATAGTAATGCAATACTAAGCTGTTTTAATCTATTCGTTATAATAAGATGATAGCTTATGAGATTAAAGGTCACGAGTGTTTCCGACATTGCAGCATAAGCTTTTGTTTATTTTGTGATTATTGTTATTCGTGTTATGACATAGTAAATGTAATACGTGAAACCGAAATATTCAGAAATGTTGGCATTTGAACAAACAGCGAGATTTTGACGACTTTAATATCTTTAACTCTATCCCTCAGAAGTTTGTATTTTGTGAGCGTTATTAAATTAACATATTAGAAAACAAATAAAAAACTAAAAAATCTTCCATGATGTCATCGTTAAAAATGTTCTTTTAAAGGACAATAATTTCTTGTTTAACAGCAGTGTGTCGGTCGGGTGTTCGCATTCCGACCGCAAGAAACAAATACTCGATATCTACAACGTGATACAACTGAGTCATCTTTCGTCATCGTGGTGCCGAGTTATAGTGGAATTCTCATGGCCATCAGTTCGCGTGCACCGACGCCCGAGAGCGGTCAGACTTATCGCTCGCTCGTTTTATTATCGACGCTATTTTCGTGCGAGCCGCTCGATTGATAAGTCAAACTACCCTTGCGCTTTGTTAACAACGCACGCTCGCCGCTCGTATTATCAATTCTGTATATTGGCTCGCGCTCACAACTGTCGTATATTTGAATTATAATTGTAAATAGTCGCTGTGTCGGATGAGTGAATTTTCGAAGTGTCAGTGGGAGCGCGACAGTGGGGCCAGCGCGGGCGCTATGGAAAGCTGTTACAAACTGTACACATGGATCAATCACACAGTGTTGATGCTGCTCTTCCAGATATTCTGGAAAGTCAGCCAGATATCGGACTACTTGAAGGGAAAGTGAGTACTTATTTGTTATTTATTGCAGTGTTGCGAATCTTGTTCTACATGTAAAAAAGTGTTAAACTATGAATGTGTAGGTAGTATTAGTATTTGTTCAATTACATAAGAATTCAGTTGGAATAATAGTAAACACCTTATTGAAACTTATGCCGGACACAAACTTGTTAGGATACATAGATAGTATCTTATTTTAATAAACATATACAGATACCTACAAATGATCTCATCGCTAGTTTCATCATGTAGGTATAAGGTAAACAAAGACAAAATAAATATGTTCATGCTTTTCAACTTATCATTCGATTTACTTACCTAACTTCTCTGTAAATGTAAAGGTAGTTTATATTTGCCTAGTGCAACAAAATGTTCAATGCTTAATATGTTCACAACAACGACATGATCGATCGAATGAAAACTGCACTATCATCGATGAAAACAATATTATGCTTATACGGAACATTCCCCTAGGAGAACCATTTTTTTAGTGGATATATTATTATAGTAAGCCCTTGAAAATGCATAATAAAGATAAATCCATTATGATAAAGTATAATATACATATGTCTTCATGCATACGAAACAGTAATCTTTGATAGCGATAAACTGTTAAGACGACATTATCTCGATACACTTGAACTGATAAACGTTTCAGGTCGTAGGCATTTATTATTTATGTATTAAGATAAATTAAATCTACGTCACAATTCAACAATTAGTACAGGAAACATCGTATTGTCATACAACAATCACCGGTGACTATTAATTTGTATTCCCAATGACGTATAGTTTTTACCAAACAATTTCCTATTTAATGGATGTTTCACGTATACACATCAGGGGGAAAGAATTATTTGTTATTTGGTTTCTGAAATACTGTCATTGTAGCTGAATTGCTAAAGTAATGATCTCAAGTTGAAGTGGACTACAACAGAGAATGTGCTTCTTTTAAGTTCGATGTAATGAGAGGGAAAATATTGTCAGAGATTTTTTTTTAGTAACCCGCAGATAAAATGTGAATAACATTCACCAATGCATTCATTTCTCAATGTGATTTTTTATTTATTCGATTATTTTAGACTTTACCCGACGCGACGTACTCAAAATGCACCATGCCACTCGAAAATAATTTGAATCACAAACCAACATATTACGGACTAAAAAAAATCTGATGCCAGAAAGTGTAACGATCCGTTTTTTCCGTATTTTAATACAACTAGTATTAAAATACGGAATTTAATTATCATTTTTCTGTGTAATTTCAATTAACATTTACTGATATAAACAAATGAAGTTTTAACAACGAAATTGTATACTTGTAGATTTACTCTACTTAATTAAATCACGTTTTTATGATTTAATTACGTGAACATGACACTCGTTTTGAAGAGTTCACATACGGCAACAGTTACATAAAACCCAAGGCAGTTTTTTTTTTATTTATTTAAATCTTAGTAGTTTCCAAAATTCTTATTGATCACCCAATATTTGTTTCGTAGCGGGGATCGAACCCTCGTCCTCTCGGCCTCTTTCGCAGTCGGCGATGGTCGGCGTCAAACCAACTGCGCCACAGAGGCTGTCAACCTTGAATTTTTAATGCTAATCATATGTAGAAACATAAAATAATAAGTTGCTAAAAACCATTGAAAACAATATAATTGTTTTATTTTCGGTTGGTGATAATGAACTAATGTTATTTTTCAAAGTTAGCACTGTCAAATAGAACAAGTAAGACAATATTATTCAAATTCATACTCGATATAATTAAATTCGTTGTTTATGCCATGGAGAAACTAACGTTAATATTTTTTTATATTAATGATGAATAGTTGAACCCTAACTAGTAAATAGGTAATACGATTTCTAGAGTACATCTTAATACCAATGTCAGATACTATGATCCAACAAATAAATTTACAATTTTTTACTCTTGACAAGAAAAAAGTGTAGCAAAAACTACCCAAATAGGACAACTATTAGTTTGCCACCGAATATCGCTGTTCCGAACGCAATACCAGTTTTATGAATATATTATTTTTATGTATGTATTGGCCAGTAGTTCTAGAAATATTAAATTAAAAACAACTTTATTATTATCCGGTTGAACTTATTATTGTAAATTAAAAAGTCCATTTGGTTTTTATTACTCAATACCAAAGCAGCGATTGCAGCGATTGGGCAAGAAGTAAGAACTTGGCATGGAATAACAAATGGAACTTGGAACAACAATATTATGTAAACAATCTGCAACATTCCGAATATTCATTGACAAAACTAGTGGATAGTGGATACTTTTGTAAGTAATGTCAGTGTTAGCATTTTGGCTTGCTGTCGTTGGATTAAATAATTTTTCTAGACGCCCGTCTGCAAGATAGCTTGTAGGTAATTGAGAAAATAACTCTTAAATTGTAATTTAGAATTAAACGCATCAGCAAGAACGAAAAATTCTTGACTCCGTTCTCTAAATCAAATTTCTAAAACGATATGGAGTTATGACTATGCTACAAATATTAATATTTGAATTCGGTTGCTTTTCTAGTTTTAATATTGGAACTGACGAACTGACAGCAAAAAGTGCCCTCTGACTTCATCCGATTGCTGTTTAGTTTAAAGATAAAAACAAGTAATCCGGAACTGATTAATTCAATGCACAACCCAGTGACTGAACACCCAAAATAAAAGACATAGTAGAGGTTTGCAGCGATTGAATATGATAACAACTAGCGTGCAGGCAGCGTAAACAATATAAATCATGGAATGTAAACAACAATAGTCGCTTCGGATGTTTATTGTGTGATTTGCATTTTTATCACGCGAAACACAACGCTACATCAAACATTTGATTCCAGACAATGAATACTTGCATATTTTATGAATATACGATTACAGCAGTTACGCAATAGGACATAACTTTATAAATAGACCGCTAACACGGGACTATGGATAAGAACAGATGAGGATTACTTAAAATTCTGTACACAATACCGAAAACGTTGCAATGCCTCTAATAATAACGGTACCTATCATATTAATGGTAAAACCTATTTAAATGCAATGAATTTAGATTTGATTTCATTAGTAATTTAATTTGTTTTTATATTTGGATCCATCCCTCACTTGATTTGTGGAACGAGAGGCCGCGGGTTCGATCCCAATATATTTGTGTGATCCACAAGTATTTGTTTCGGGTCTGGGTGTTTGTGAGACCGAAAAGTCTCTCGTAGCTTCTGATACCCACGACACAAGACTCGATCTTAGTGTGGGGTCAGGACTATGTATGTGACTGTTGGGTGTATTTATTTATTTATTTGATGATATCGACTCATTTTCTAGAGCTAATTTTATCGAATCTGTGAAAAAAAATCAGAAATTGCTTTTTACGAACAGATAATA
Source organism: Deilephila elpenor (assembly GCA_949752805.1). Classification (NCBI taxonomy): domain Eukaryota; kingdom Metazoa; phylum Arthropoda; class Insecta; order Lepidoptera; family Sphingidae; genus Deilephila; species Deilephila elpenor. The sequence continues at coordinate 4,931,626 of OX457107.1, read as the reverse complement.
TTACTCGTTAGGCCGGTGTTTTGATGTGGAATCTAAAACAGTTTCATAAACCTTTGAAATGTTAATTCTATCAAAACTCTAGTCTACATTATTAACACTTGTAAAGGCTTTATAATATGAATTACTTTTATCCCAAGTCTAGATATTATCAATAAACTTGTTTAGGTTTTAGTTTTATGTGCAACTATCAGTACTTTCCTGAGGAAAACTGCACGTCATTACAATGTAATTTTCAATGCGTGCGTAATATGTATTCTATACTGCGATAACTTCGACAGATATTACGGCTGGCCTCGAAATAGATTGCAGTGAAACTCTGATCTGACTCCAATTCGGGCTGAAGTAAGCCCACGATGCACGTACTCTTTTAGAGTCGGTAGAACTAGCTAGGTACCTATGTACATAATAATATTTTCAGCGGCTTAGGTCCCAAATATAGATGCTCATAAATTCCTGACTATTTACAGCCGAATTATTTGCTTCAATAATTTTCCTTCGAAGTGCATAATATGTGGCGTAAATATTTCATCCTTTGAGTTACGTTAATGCGACATATAAGAATTTAATTTATTCGTACAAATTAGTATTCTGTGGTACAAAAGTAATAGCAGTCGATTTTATGGATTGCACGAAAATAGATGCAAAGTTGTTATATGTTATGAATTGATGATAAAACGGATTTTATTTTTTCGTATGTCAGAAATGTTCTTAAAATATATAGTTTATGTTGTGTTAAATACGTAAGACGTAAATTTATGATTGGATATAAGAGAGAATTTACTATGTGCAAATATACATAGAACAACAATAAAGTCTGTCATAAATGCGGTGAAAATGGTATTATTGAACTAACTGCACATATTGTATTCAACTTTATTTGTTTATATTACAGCACTGCGTATGAAGTGAATATAAACAGTATATACTATTGTGAAAAGCAAGATTGCTTATTTGAAAGTATTTTTTTTATTGAAATAAAACTATTTTTACGGATTTTTTCGCGATTTGGTTTAATTTTTACATTTTTTAACTTCCCGACGTTTCGATTACTTTACAGCTTTCGTGGTCACGGGGCGGACAGTATTTTTTTATTTAGCGGTATTTGTCTTAGTAAAACATTGAACCAATTCCGTAAAAACTAGAAATGTGCTTCATACCTATCTTGATTTTTAAAAAAACAAGTATAAGACTAATCGGTTTATAGATAATCTTATGACAAACAAGGAAAGGCTTTTTATTGGCAACGCGGGCAAATATCATGGCTGGAACACAATACAAATATACTTAATGCCGAATTAAATCGTTTATTGTTTAATCTCCTTTTTCCTTATCTTCATCACCGCTTCCCGTTATACGAGGTCAACTTTCTTAAATATGAGGCAATATACTTGCTGCATAATATGATAAATTTTCTCAAAAAAGCATTATCTTCAACTTAAGTCGTAAATTATTACCATAATTTATAAAATATACAAATTTCAAAGAAAAACGCAAATGAATCATAATTATGTTCGTGATAATAAATAAATTATCGTATTGAAAAAACATATTACAATATAAGCGGCTTTAAGTAGAAGATCTGTCTTTTAGTACATTATCAAAATTACAATCAATTTAAAATTATGTCATTATTTATTTCGGTACTTACCCGACTGATAAATAGGACAAATTCCGTATCTTTTTTCGATGTCGTAAAAGTTGGCTGGGGAACTTAGTTGCACAATGAGCGGCAGCGTTGTATTGATTGACAAAGCTACTGCGCAGTGAGACAATCAGCCCCAGACTCGATGCATAGTTATAAAAATCGTTTGATAGATATGCGACGAGAATTGGCATCTTCAGCTATTAGTTAAACATTGCAGAATGAATGCTTACTGGTAATTATCATTATGGAGAAAGAGAGACTTCAAATCAAGCAAGTGATAAAAACTTAGGTACTCGAATAGCTAATGGGTATAATTTTCGTAAGAATCAATTGAATCATATGAAACCGTTTAAAAATATTAGTTTTGAATGTGTGCCAATGACCAAACACATGAGAAAGTTTTATTGAAACTGATTATGCATACATTGTGTTAGATTTGCGAGCGTCCCAATTTCGCTTATCAAAGTCCAATCCCATACAAATATTATTCGTTTGGTTTATGACGTACTTAGTGACGGTATTCTCGGAGATAAACTGGTTGTAGGATATTCACATCCGGGCGGATATCGACCATCGAACATGATGTACAATCCTTCATAGTAACCCACACTGGTGGGTCCCGTTTCGGATTCACCCTTAGCATATTCAATTTCGAGCCAGACTAGTGAGAGATGGTTGTTCACGCTGGTAGATATTCCATTATATTTCCATTTTACTTGCTATTTCATACATTGTAGACGCTTTGTCGCGTAGTTTGAATATGTAGGTACTTATTGTTTTTAGTTCTATGTTTCCGTGCGTTATACTCGGTATTTAGAGGATCCATTCGATGTAATATTTGTCGGATTACGATATCAATGTTTGCTTCATAAATCATGGTCTCACACCAATTAATCCCTTAATGCTAAATGATAATACAAACATAGTTAATTTGATAAGTATATAATGTCACAGAGATCTGTTTGCTTCGCTTCGCTTATTCTGTAACTTTATTAGTAGGCTCTACAGAAAAATAATTTATTATAATATTATGCATAACACAACATCCCTATTGGTCCGGCAATTGATTTCTATTGATGAATTTAAAACAAGAACTCTACTTTAGGCCTACACTTATACTTATTAATCACTGCTAATACGGTTACCAGCTAATTAAGGAATGTTTTCTAACTATCTTTATAGAAACCATAAAATAAACCTGAGATAAAGAATTTAATTTATAAAATTGTTTTTTTTTTTTTTATTGCAATGAATGGCGAGACGAGCATGCCATTCGCCTGATGGTAAGCGATACGACCGCTCATGGACAGTAGCAAAACCAAACAATACCATGAATTACAAGGCAATGCTTGGCATTCCACTACGCTCGCCATCCTGAGACATAAGTGATGTTAAGTCTCAATATGACCACTAGTTACTCTGGCTACAATGTCCTTCAAACCGGAACACAACAGCGCATTTACACTGCTGTTTGGCGGGAGAAATAGACATTGCGGTGGCACCTACCCAGGCGGCCTCTCACGTATGAGAGACCTACCAGCAGTAAATAAGCTATATTATAATTCGCTATATTATAAGAAAGAAGGGCTCTACATTAGACGGACTTTAGTTGTTAGGGTTTTTTAAAATATGTCTTAAACTACTGCTCTATATTACTTATTTAAATCATTACTAAATGCAAGAGAATACTTTCAAAATTGCTTTTTCGAATTCTAAGGGAAAAACAAATTAATTAGTTTGTCAAATATCCCTTACCGAACGCAGACAGGGGTGTGTCTCGAATCAGATTACACCACGAACTATTTTTAGCTCCAGACGGTTAATAAAGTGGTTTCAATTCAGATATACTTGTTCATGACATCCCAAAGCAATACTGTATTTGAAGGTTGTTTCCTCCACGCAAGCCGTATGAACTGCAAGGTTGTTAAAATAACAGTTTATAGCTCACTGACTGTTCAATTTGTGTTTACAATTCAATACACAGTTGCATAAGTTTCGTATTACGTAAAATAGATTACCAGCGCAATTTTAGAGGTCTCGGTCTGTCCATTTTAAAATAAGTAGTGCCATAAACAATTTAATTTAAGTTTAATTTGCCACGCAAACGTAAAAAAAAAACATTTGAAGTACGAATAAGACGCAACTTTTTAATTTAAGAATAATTTGAAAAACTTATGTGGCCAGCACTAACATCGTTTATTTTTAACTTTAAATGTTTGCGTCAAATCGTTTGAAATTGTGCAGCCAACTTTAATATAAAATTATATTTGTGTTTGATAATAAAAGCATGAGAAAAATTAAACGAATTAATCAATTATTAATTAATTTAGAAATTTTAAAAGCACGTGACCTCAACCACGGCTCTAATATTATATGCTTGCAGACATAATTTATTCATACCGCGTTATATCTATAAATGCAAGTTATATCTATACGTACTTATATTATACATATGCATTAGCATGTGTTTAATAACAGAAATAAACAGACTGACCTTTTATTTCAAGAAGTTAAATATGTATTACTATATTTTGCATTGGTTTCAAGAACAGACTAGTTGAAGATGGCTTTAAATACCGAAGTACGTAAGGTTCATTATTATGCAGTTATATTGTCGCCATTCTTCCACGTTCATGGAAGCATTTAAAATATTACAGCATAAATAACAGTGATCTCACACGTTCTGTGGTAAGGGGACTTGTATGCGTTGGCATGATTTTAATATTTTTATGGCTAATATACTGCTTTTCTCTCTTACATGAACGTCGACTAAATCGCATTATTGTTTTATAAAACACTGAGAATATTTAGGAGAACTGTTAATTAGTGTTGACTTTTAGCATCGGAGTATGGAAGGGAAACTACAAAACTGGAGATAGACCGCCGGATCCCAACTGTAGGTAGGTACTGCATTACCCATCAGGTTCATTGCAATCGCATTATAACAAGAATCTACATTACAAAAACTTTAAATTACCTGTTATAATTGATTTTAATGTATTCGCTGCATAGTACAGCGTTATAGCACAAAATTTAAATAAACGTGATTTTCCGAACAAATGTGGAACGTTCGTGACTGCTCATATATATCAAAATAATTACTCGCTGTTTGTAAAAAATACCAACACATTTAATATACCTGTCTATCCACGGCATGCATTTTTAATTTATCACGAAATGCCATGGCCAAGGCTGGATTATTTAAAAATATTAATTAAATCTCCTATCTATGTCAATTATTTTGTTAATAAAAAGCTTCCTCTTTGTTTGGAATACGCTGTAGATTAAATAAATTATTTATTTTACGTTTATTTACGATACTTCAATGATATTCTTTGTTTTATAAATCCCAAAAAAATACTCATTTAAATTATGTCCTAACTAAACATGAATTGTTTTAATAGCATTATGAAACAATGTGGATTACACGTAATGCGTCAACAATCCTTTCTGAATCATTATGGTTACGTCAACACTCCATCCTGTAAAATACAAAATTCCGAGTAAAATGAATTACAATACAAATTGATTGGTCCACATAAATATACTCACTGAATAAGCTCATCTTCCTAACAAGGAAACCAGGAAATTATTTTAAAAATGTACGTCAATAATACGCTAATTCATTACCTAATTTAGTTTACAAAAAACTACGGGTGGTTCATCAATTAACTGATTTTTTATATAAATTTCTACTGAATTCATACTGCCCACATTTGTAACTTGAGATGTACTCTAACATGTTGATTTAACATATTAGATATCTTTTAAGAATTTGGATTTTACGGTAGTGAATAAAATATGTTAAACGCAAACGTAGTATTTACACCCAAAAGGATAGATTTTAAAATTATACTAGGAGTTAAACGATTGTTAGACAGTTGGCAATGTCATTGACCAAACAAAAACCGATAGCACAGCTTTTATTCTCGTTGGGTGTTGTGTGAGACGTTGGTAATACCCCGGAAGAGCCAGCCTATTCATATTGTAGACTAATCTGTCTACCGGAAAGCTCTATCAGATTTTATGTAGGTAAAATGGTAAATTGACATCAGTCAATTGCACACTCAGGCAGCGTGCACACTTTTAACGCTGTTAATCATTCATTGACAAAATAAATAAAATAACTCATTAAAAAATATATGTATGAGTCAATTGACTCTTAACCCTTCTGATATCAGTTATATTATTTATAGTTCTTATCAGTTTTTTCTTCAATGGTTGAATAAAAGTTGTTTATGTATTTCGAGATGGGATGACCTGTGAAAATGATTACTATAAAAATTATTTTTTTTGTTTTTTTTTGTTTCGAGTTATGTGTTGTAAAGTTCATTATTATTGGTCTTGCGAAAATAATGTGGGAAGAAACTCATATGGATATTTAAAGCCCTATATATGTTCCTTTGACGCGTGTTATAAAGGAAAAAAAAACAAAGTCATCATACTATGGAATCTTTTACATGCCTATAACCATGAATCGATTCAATGACCCCAAAGTGAATAACAATGAATTAAACATAAATCTTTTGCAGTTTTGGTAATGTAATGATTTTTTTCAATCGACACGAATATCAATAACATTTTTTATATACCTATCTGGATTGTTCTATTATTCCTGATTCGGACACGAGAATTACCTTTTCAAACGTATAGCTACCCTCCTTAGCTACCTTCTTACAAAAACTTGAGAAGTTATCATAAATAATTTGGTCATAATTCTTTTTCTACATTTTGGAATTGCACTTATCGACTGTTTATTCAGAACCCCATGCTTACTCAAATAACAATTAAAGAGATTGTAAATTCAGTGAAATACTATGCGGGCGAGACTTTAAATAAATAAAAAAAGGACTTTAAATAACGCCTACTTAAGAAACGTGTACTGCTACGTCAACAGTTTCTCATTTTGGCGACAGAATGTTCAGAAAAACAAACGGAAAAATACCTCCTTTTTATTATTCATTAAAATGTGGAACTCAAGCTTAAAAAACGTTATTAGAGTAAAGAATCAAGAACTTCATTTTGTAATAAAAGCTTCTTAAATGGTTGTTGAAAATTAATACAAGAGTTTTTTTTTGTTTTCTCAATTTCACATCAGACGTCCGTCCTTTCATCGTCAAAACACAGCTGCAGTATATTTTTAACACTTCACAATATCATTCAAAACCGAAAAACAAAACAAACAACACACCAAAGCGAATTAATTTTGTCAAATCTCGGTTTTTATTGGGGTTGCGCCAAGATACTGCACTCGTCCGTGTCTTGTGGATATTTCGATGACCTAATATCCTATAAAAAAGCTTAACTAAATTTATTCTACGCTTGTTTTATGGTAATTTTGTCTTCACCTTATTACGTTAGGGCGTCGTGATTAATTGGTTCCGAAGTACATAGATTATGCTCATGGTTAGTTATTGAAGATTAAGCAACAATAAACAGATTGCTGCAAGCATGGAGGCGTAGCGGAAAACATGAATGATAATTAACACTTCAGTTCAAACGGTTTTCAATTATCTAATTGCTGTTTCATTGATTTGTGATTTCCCAAACACGGCACTTCAAGACTTTCAATTGCTTCAATTCTCTTAACCTTATGTTTACCAGATATCCTTCGGGATTAACTGAATCCAATACATTAGACACGTGCGCTAAAGCAGCAACCACTTATGAAATTATTTCATAGAATGTGTAATAGTGTATAACACTCGCATTAAGAGAGTATTTATTACTCGGATTATATCGATGTATAATTTGGCACAGCGAGAACTTTCCTCCCACGTTAAATTGTTTTCCAGTTTGCTGTGAAGCTTGATATGGACAGTGGAAGTTGTAACACGAGTGGCTAGTCTGCTGTCTACGGAAACCAACCTTTGGACTACTGACGTGGCTTTGTATTACACAGAAAGCTGTTGCACTTGAGAATTATAGTATGATTCAATTGAAATTAAGCTTAAATTATCTGTAATTCCACCTCATTAATGTTGTGGTTTTGAAATTACCCGAAGTTAATGGTTGATTTCTAGAATTTTCATAGGTTTTTAACACCATTAGCTAACAATTGATTCACTATTATGTTTGGTAAAGCCCCTATTTCATAAGATGCTTCGTGTTTGTTCGTGTGAACAACGTAATGCTCGTATTCGCCATATATGAACATTGAACATTACGTAAATCATAATAGTTATTATCTAATTTTAAATGAACTTTTCACTAGAGGAACTGTCTATCCGGTTCGTTTTGAGATAAGTTCCACTCATAATAATTACATAACAGTTATCAGCTATCCGATAAATAGCATATAATTACTGCTGTTGATACAGCAACAGACGGGTCTTTCTTCCTGTCGTGGTGGAGTTGACTATCTAAAATTCTAAATAATATATAGAACTGGTATCTATGCCTTTTTGTAGTAGAATAATGATAGTAGGTACGATAAAAATATAAATTAATGTCGCAGAGGTTAACAGAGACATGTCATATATCATGTGTCTCATTGTAATTTGTTCTACGAAGAACTTTGATCGGTTATGTAAATCACAAATATATTTATTGTTAATACTTAATGTAAGATGCGACAGACAATTTTCTTCGAATAATAAAACATGCCTTTGGCTGGACGTTTTCATTTTTATAAACAGGTACGATAAGATTTTCGATTTGCTTATCGATTGCTCATTTCCCAATAACAAGAAAGCGCTCGGAAGTAGGAATTACAAAATAGGAATTTTAATCGTAGATACTTCATTCTAGTGCTATCGAGATATTCCGGTTCACTTAGAATCGAGACTAACGTTATCATAACCGTCTCAAATTGTTAGTCATTTATTTACGATCAATATGACATCACGAGAAAACATTATCGACTGTTATTATTCTCCGTAACGAGTGTAATTTCCTAATAGAGTGCTGAGATAATGAGCTGGTGTATTGAATTAAACATCACGCGATTTATGCCGTTATTTAATAACGATTGGAAATCATTATGAAGAATATCCTATAAATTATTTAATTACATGTAAATATTTACTTCAGATATTGTTGGAGGAAAATTAATTATATTTCCCGAATAGTTGTTTTAATTAGTTGACTTCAATAAGTTCTTCAGCCGTGTTGTTTGCAACTATAAAAAATAAATATAAAAGTTTTAGATATCAGTTGAGGAAAACACAATGTTACGTACATTGCCTTAATCTATACCCTAACGTTGTAAAGATATGGTTACGTTTTAGTGTGAATAGTGAATACCTGGAAGAAGTCAATATTTTAGTTACAGCTCGACTCCCATGTCTTTCACACTAATGGAACACAAACAACGGTCTTATAAAGTTGGCGCAATGCGGTTTAACTGACGTATCGACAAAATTAAATATCTTTACCGGATATCGAAATAGCAAACACAGGTAAACCGTCTTGATGCCACAGTAAAATAATGTAAGTTCTGTTTTGTGTAGTTGGTATCGGGAAAATAACAGCATCAAGACTTAAAAAAATCTACTGACGATGAATCTAACAGGGTCTAAACCGCAAAAGAAACATCTATATTTTTTAATTTAAAGAAATTGGTTGTGGAGAAGGGGTAGGGATAACGCCGAAGTGACATCCAAATCTTGCCCACACCTCATGATTTTGGCAACAAAACTAAGGAATTAAATAAATTTTATCAATTTTTGAATGGCAACCAATGTGATAACATTCGATTACTTACCAATACTTTTTAAAAAATAATGTCATTAATTTTCATTTCAAATCATGAAGACAAGGAGTATAGTTTTCTAGAACGGTGTAACATATCCCGTATTGCGTCGACCTCAGTCAAGTCGGTTTCGCTTCCTGATAAAGACGAATGTCTAGGTGAGGTCCACTCAAGTTCACGTTCGTCGCTTATTTATTGCAGGAACGGCCCTCGCGTTCAATATGACTGCAATTCCAATTAATTACACCTTATCGCATGCTCTGTATATTCGTTATCACTGAGGAATGAGCGCAACCACTTCAGAGTTCAGACATAACAGTTTAAGGTTAAAGAATGAGAATTAATGATAGTACATTGGTAATAAAATGCCAGAGTCGTGATACGGTTGATTTAATCAGGATCGGTTCATGGAACGATGGAACAATATACCTAATAATTAATGTGGGACATCGGAATTTGGTGTACCTACATACATTGAAATGTGCGTTATTTCTAGAATTTTAAATTTTAAATACGAGGCTACGGGTAATAAATAGATTTTTTGGTAAATGGACATAAATAGACCACTTTGACAGCATAGTTTACGGCGATTAGATTTATGTTTGTTATCAATATTTGGTAAAAATGTATTCGAATAAAAAACGTGGTTTGACTTTCGTATCGCAGCAAATGTTAGCATAACCTTCACGGCTGCGTCGAGGTGCTCCCACTGAACAATGTGTGCCTAGAGAATAGTTATGTATTTTTGGGAGTGTTTTATTATGTCGTGTCTCGTCTTTCAATTTACAATATGAAGGTTCCAGCAAATTACTTACGTAATTGATCTGATAATTTATAGCTGTGCCATAAATTAATTTGTTTTAACGTCATTGATTGCACGCGTAACAGTGGCCGGGTGCCGTTTGTGGACTTCATTTTAAATGTATAAATGAGACGGCACAAGTTATAAATAAATTTAGTGATAAAAGCGCATGCACGAGTGTAAATATTTATATTTAGACGTGTATTCAGTGACGTGGAGTTTCCAAATATTTAAACGATATCTCTCGTGTGATTGCTGTAACTATTTGTTACTATGAAGAATACATAATATTAAACTTTGATGTTTCAATTAAAACTTTGCAGACAGAATAAAATTCTTCTTATCACATAAGCCAAACAAACAATTATTCCAAGTTGATATTTGTCAGGCAAATGAACTCTGATTAGAGGTCGTAAAGTTTAACTACATGCAGTAATGTTTCTTTCTGTTATTTCCAGGTCTTTGGAAGAGCCACAGAGTAACAACGCGCTGACTTTTGCACCTCTCACAAAAGAATCCAAATATAGAAGACACATCAGATCAATGTCAGACGTACATTGTAGCACACCCTACAGACTACCTTACAGATCGAGGAAGGGCAGCAACCACATTCTCATGTACGATTCAGACACGAGAGCCAGAAGAATCGTCCCCAGGCACAGACAGTATGAGTCCTCAGACTCGAGCGACTGTTATGAGTCGCCGATGAAACTGAGAAGCTTGGGACACAATATCATGAAACATTCAGATTCCATGAGAATATTGTAAAATAGAAAAGATCTGACACATCAATGAGGCTGTACAATCTAGTTACTTACTAGATCGGAATCACGTCGGGGATACTAGGAGTTATAAAGAAGAAACAAGAAACAAGCTAGAAAGAAAAAAATACTGCAATCAATGTCTTCTTACGTCAGGACTGTACCAATGATTCAGCTCTTTTATATAACGGGACGAAAATATATTTTATTGGATATTTATAAAAAATCTTCACGCAGTCCTTTGTTTAAAAATACATATCATATTTGCATGTGTAAGAACAATATGGGACAAAAATATGATTTTATCAAAACAATTGTTACTTGTAAACCCAACGTGATTTAGTATGAACAGACTTTATAGTGTTTTCCTTTATGAGACTGTGATTCAAATAGAAATATGGTAAGAATACCTGTAACTAATAAGTAGGTAGCTTTTAAAGTAGATTTAAGTATGCGTTCTGAATCAAGTTCTCGTTAACATTTGATTATTTCAAAATGGTGCCGGATAAAACATTACAAATGCGTCTCGGATGAGAATTGGCAAAATGATCCAAAACATCCAGTTTTCAAGTAGTTTTGGAATATGACGTAGAGACGCCCAATCATTTCTGTATTTGTTATTTTAACAAAAATACTTTTCAACATGATCAAATCTCGCACCATTTATTGAATTGAAGGCCATAATATACTAACAAACAAGTCGTTAGAACTTTGTATATAGGCATCTTTATGTATATTTTGATATGTGAGCAAATAAAATATATAGTGTCAATGGTATGTGTTTTAACTATGACATACATCATACTTATAAACAACAAACAATCAACACCTCTTCAAATTGTGAGTTTCAGAATCAATACACCAAAAAAATAATTAAATGTTAGTTAAAATTTTATTTTGCAAAACTTCGATGTTTCGATCGCGTGTAATAGGTAGGTGTCCTATGTAAATGAATAAATAAAAACTGAAACAGACACTTGGGATATAAAATTACATTAACAAAATAAGTGGGACCGATATCCATTACGCTAATTCAACATTAAAGCTTGCTATAAAGAAGTGACAATAGTCATCATTGACCATCATTTGATGTAATGCTTTTCAAGAATGATGTATAACTTATCGTATTCTGATGATTTTCATATAAAATTGAAGCGTTACATCTATGAAGATAGCAATCTAAAATCATTAGCAAAATTATTAACTTGTATTTTATCTTTTTTCCTTACATTTTTTTATTATTATAATATTATTTGTTTTTAATACACTGTATAATTATTTGTTAAATTAAGGTGCTAATTGTACACCGATAGAGAATAAATAGCGGCAATGTGATAGGTAGCACTAAATAGATTATACTTTTGTTATTTATTTAATTACCAATTTCATTATGATGAATGTAAATAAAAGGATGTTCGTTTATTTTTGTGTGTATTTATTGTTTGGAATTGACACGCTCTGTACACATCATTGTTTGAACGTTTGAAGTTTTGGATCAAATCATACAATCTTCAACCACAACACCAGTACTGCAAATAGGTCTTGCTCAAAATCCTATGCTAACTCATATTTACCTCTATTCTCTAATCACCCAGAGCGGCCCTCAGCTGCTCAAGCAATTTTACCTATCTTTATGGACTCTTTGATTCAATGGTCTTAGAGCTACTACTACCACTAGCAATACAATGTTGGATGCCTAGATTAATAGACTTTATGGATGCAGATGTTTATAGGCTGTCTATAATCCGCACAAATTAATTATATTGAATTCATAAAAGCAGGTGATAAAATATCCAAAATAATAAATATTCTTACATAGGAACATCAACAAACAGGATAAATGTTATGAAGAAATATGAGTAAAGTTAATTATTATTCTACTAGGCAAGAAACTTTTGCTATCCGCCCAATAACGATATTATTTATTTGCAATAATAATTCACGGTTATTTTCTGTTATTGAAAAATTATCATTATCATTTAACGAATACGGACGGGTGGTGAATGGTGATCGTAGGGGTCATAACCTCTCAAACTAAATACCAGGGAAATTTTAAACACAACCCTACCTCTCTGACCACCCTTTTCATTTTACCTGCTATTGTCATATTAGGAATCACATAGGGTACCCAGGGTGGGTACCCTGTGTGATTCCTACCTACCCGGTACGGGGTACCTAGTGTAAGAGTAGCAAAACGCAATGCGTTGATAGCGCCATCTACATATCAATTTAGTCAATACCGAAAATATCATAGAAAATAGATGGCAGTAAAAGAAACTAATATAGTACCCATAGTAGGAGGCTTAGTGGTTTACACAATTCAGATAGATGTCGCTGTTTACTACATTTAAACAGTTTTTGAATGATTAATTTCTTTAACATTTTCAAATTAAAATAATATACTTCCATTAGGTAAGTGTAAAAATATGTTATTTTACTATTGTCTAAAATTATATATTGGTACGTATTCAAAACCCTTACATTTTTTTAAGATTACTTGACGGCTCACAAGTCACAATACAAATTCTGACAGATCTTTGTTTATCATTGTGTATTTTCAAACAGTACAGTTTAGTTGGCAATTGTACGTGCTGATAAATGGCAAACGTTTTATAATTACTAAATATAATTCGAAACAATGAGGCTTTTATTCCTTAGTTTACTTCTAATTAAATTAATTTCTGCGTCACCAACTCCTATAGTATTATGGCATGGAATGGGCAAGTTTTTTATTTAATAAATTAATTAAATAATACTTGAGTGAAACAAGTACTTACGCATATTTTTTACAGGGGATACATGTTGCTTCTCATTTAGTCTTGGAGGTTTTGCAATATTCCTAAAAGATAGAATTCCCGGCGTGTATGTTGTCTCTTTGCGCATCGGGAATAACACGGTGGAAGATTTTGAAAATGGATATTTCATGAACCCAAACAAGCAAGTGCAGTACGTTTGCGACCAACTTGCCGCAGATCCTAAGCTGGCCGACGGTTTTAATGCTATAGGATTTTCACAAGGATGTCAATTTATGTAAGTGCTAATTTTTTTAAAATAAATAGCTGTATTTCTATTGAGACATAAACTTATATTATTAGGAATATTATTGAGGTTTTTAAAAACAATGCTGCAAAAACAATTCTATATTATAAGTTTGTGAAAAATTATCATAGAAAATATTTATTGTTAGTTTATTCTAGTACTATTTTAAAAATAATGAGAAATAAGGGAAACAATATTCATATCACATATTTATGATAACATAGCCAAGAGCACATAATATTTAAATATAATATTGTACTCTACAACTGTTGATAGAATACTCCGTTCACAATCTTTGCAAATATTGTTAATTCTATTTGAGAACCACTAATATTGTGAAAATAAAATATTTATTGTACATGTTTAATTTTTATGAATTATTTTGTGTTTGGTGCAAAAAGTTAAAAAATAATTATTGAAAATAATTATTTTTTGTTTTATTTTCGCAGGCGTGGAGTTATACAAAGATGTGGTGACAGATTGAAAATCAAAAATTTTATTTCACTTGGAGGACAGCATCAGGGAGTGTATGGTTTACCCCACTGTGGAGCCTTGGAGCACCAGACTTGCGACTATGTGAGAAAAATGCTCAACCTTGCCGCTTACAATAAGTATGTTTAATATATTATTTAAAGACTCAATAAATCAATCCTGTTATAAGTTCTCTGATCAGGAATTAACAAATTACAAAGACAGGGTTAAGGTTAAGGTTTTTTGTTTCTTTGATACTGTTTAAGTCATTTATTTTATTACATAAAGCTGTATGTCTACTGTCTGCTAATATTATTGGTTTCAATGCCTAGGGACCCTAGGACACATGTTCTTAGAGGAAGCTTTCTAATAAAACTAATTTTTATGGTTTTTATCGCGTTTTGCTCTAGTTTTTACATTTTTTAACTTCCCGACGCGACGCGACGTTTCAATTGCTTTACAGCTTAATACATCAACAGTTGCATTCACTATTTTGCGACTATTGTGAGCTAGGATACTTGACTAGATTTATAGTTCCGACGACCTCGTGCGAACTGCGCGTCGTAACTTCATGTTCTTGAATGAAGTACTTGCTTGCAATAAGTATTGTCTGCATAATAAGCAAGCAAGCTAATAGTGTAAGTAGTTGGAGTTAGTTTATTAGCTTATAGCTTTTTAAGTAGATGGGCAGTATTTATTTGTTCTGGTCTGGTATATGCAGCACTTTATCTACTAGTAGCTACACTTCGTCTAGAATCTAGACTCTAGATAAAATATTGGCTTGCGACAGACGTTTATCATTCGCCATTAAAAGCAAACTCGACTGACTTTGATACTTCACGTACCGCATTAAGGATACAGGATTATAGGAAGGAAGAAAGTAACGCGAAACTCAGCAAACTATTCTACATCCTAATGATACGACAGAGATTGGAACTAGCTAGACTCTGTACAAGCTGAGTCAGGGTCAAAACTATGGGTATGTTAGCCAGGACCGTCTTGATATAAAAAACAGGGTGGTACGAAGTTTGATCTCTATTATTCTTCCGATCTTCACTGTTAAAATATCGTCTCCACTAAAATAAAGCAAGGGTCTAAATAAGGCGCTAGGAATTTTATGTCAGTAACATAAAAAGGCCTATTCCGCAATAGGGACCCAACCGTGTCGCCTTCCGGAATTAGCCGACTTGTGGACGGGTCGATGCGCGAAACATAATCATTAATCATGTATTACCATTTACTCTATATGTTGTTGGTGTCATTTCTGCATTAACAAATATAACAATTGCCAAATACATTAATCGGCCTCCTGATTTTCTCAGCACAAAATTAAAATATTTTGCTAATCCTCATTAACTAAGAATATATTCTAAGTGTAATGTTCGTATGTAGTAGTTTTATGATATCGCATTTTAAATACATGGTTATAGTTATTTATTGATGATCGTCGCCGTGTACTTTATTTTGGATCATTTCCAAGTCATGCCTATACAAGGAAAATCAATTATTTATTTCAATTGGAAGCAAACTCATAATGAAATAACATTAATTATATATGTGAGGTCGCGTGTAATCGGATTTATTATCCTTCTCCGTGTGTGTTATTATTTTATAAACAAGTAAAACAAAGGGACACAATGGACCTGGAGATGCGCAATGTAAATAGAGAATGCAGAATTCTTCTTATCCTATGCTCGGTGTAAGAGCAAACTCTTTACCTGAATGGTGACCATAGCATTACAGTCTTTAAAGATGAATGATGAGAGCTGTAAGGAATTGGTAGCGTGTTAGATTTTCAACAAGCATATACACAAGCTGAACCCAAAATGTGATACACATGGTCTCTTGTTGTTCGCTTTACAGATGGTTTAAGATAAGCTACGTCAAGGAATTATGCAGATAAA
This sequence comes from Deilephila elpenor, assembly GCA_949752805.1. Classification (NCBI taxonomy): domain Eukaryota; kingdom Metazoa; phylum Arthropoda; class Insecta; order Lepidoptera; family Sphingidae; genus Deilephila; species Deilephila elpenor. The sequence continues at coordinate 4,915,311 of OX457107.1, read as the reverse complement.
AGATCGAAAATCTATTTCGACCGTTGAGATAAGTTGATTGTAGTCGGATAAAACCGCAAGACATTGTAATCATCACGTCGATAACTTGATCTTCAATCAGGAAGCAATGTTATATTACTTAGTGTCCTGCGAATGTAAATACTTGAATAATGAACGATGCAGTCATTGCAAAGTCAACATCTAGAATACACTAAGGTTAACAATCACTTTGTGACATGTTTGCGAATTTATTAGTCTAACAGCATACTTGGTGACTTGAGGCTAGTCTATTTGTATTGGGTTTAAAGAGACAAAACGTAATAGAATTAATAGATGATAATCCAGGTTTAATAATTCCCATAAGATAGTAAAATCAAAAGCCGAATCCTTCTGATTTCTGAAAGATACATAATGTCATGCTATTGGTTGGAATAGGGTACGGATTGCCATTTTGCACTATATTAATATTATATTCACTTTCCTTATCACCTGTTGTCCATTATATACATTTTCATCGGAATGATAAAGATACGCAATTACGTATATAGTGATTTCATTGTTCTCGAGAAAAGTAAATGTAATTTTTATTTAAGTGAGATTAATCACTAATCTCTAATTAGCTTTTGGTTACGGGAAGTCTTCATCAGATCACGGGCTGGCTTTGATCATACTCAGACTAGATAGGTATTTTTTAGAAGTGGTAGAACGTCTCTAGTGGTTTTTGATACCGACTACATAAGATTGTATTTTGGTGTGATATGGGGACTATGTTTGGGGCTGTTACTTACATTTATGTACGTATTTACGTTGTTATTCTACGAGATAAGTAAATGACACTCATGTAAATGGAGCGACCAATAAAAGGTTTAAATATTATATTCGAAGTTATATTTCTGAACAGTATTGAAAACTTCCTTTCTGCAAGGATAAATTACAGTACGTAGACAAACAAGGATGTGTTTCGAATGCGTAATATTTGTCCAAGTCGTCACCAACAGGAAGAATGGTCGATGTTGTCTGCCAAAAATGTCATGGATTGTTTACCCACAAGGCAGGCGAGTCGTCTGTAGCGATATACACTGACTGACCTATGCGCTGTGTTATCCGGTAAAATAAATACTTATAGTCCGCAATACATACGTGTACTTTTCTTTAAGAGATAAATTCATCTCCGTTGGTGTTTTTTATTGTTTTATTGGCTCTCGATGATTAAAAGGTCAAAATAATATAATTATGTAATTTCGACACTCATTTTTTAGTGTCATGTACGTTTGTATTGCGAATCATAGAGAAGCAATCATTTTAAGACGACAGATTCAAGCGACACACTAATGCAAAAAAATACAACGATAATGATAATACTAAATAACTATCCTTAGTTTACAATTTTCCTTTGTTACACAGATGGGTGCAAAATGCCCTAGTGCAAGCGACGTATTGGCACGATCCGCTCAACGAGAAGAAATACAAACGAAACAGCATCTTCCTTGGAGACATCAACAACGAGAAAACAGTCAACAAGACATACATACAAAATTTGAACAAACTGGAGCACTTCATCCTAGTGAAGTTCGACAATGAGACGATAGTACAGCCGGGGGAGACTGAATGGTTCGGTTTCTACGCACCGGGACAGGACAAGAAAATGATATCTTTGCAGGAATCACAGCTGTATATAGAGGTGACGAATAATAATCATAATCATTCATAGCCATAGAAAGTTTGCTGTCATAGACTAGTGACGATCTTAGCACTACCGGCGTCCGGGACAAGATTATTACAAAGTATTTTATCTGCCATCCAAATGTGTATGAAAATGGGTAGACTAGGTTAGTGAAGTTCGTTCATTTCTTCGCCCTGAGGGGTTGCCCAGCCGCGCCCATCTCTGACGCCACTTGGTACTGAAATAGACCTCTTCGAAACATGTAACTATCTATCTATCTATCTATATCAGCCCATATACGTCCCACTGCAGGGCACGGGCCTACTCTACAATCGAGAGAATCGATTGAGAGTGGTTAGGCCATATAATCCACCACGCTGGCCTAGTGCGGGTTGGCGGACTTACATACCGTAGATATTCTTTAAAATCGCTACGGTATGCAGGTTTCCTCACGATGTTTTCCTTCAACATGTAACTATTTAAATATAATTATAAATTGTGTTTTGAACAACTTATTTCTTATATCAATGAACCGTAACAATTTGTTGTTTGACAGAATGGTTCAACATGCGGTTTTGTACGAATCCAGTGCTTATATAAACTTTTTTTTCATTACCATAATTTATGATTGTTATAAAATTAATACTTCGTTAGAGTTACTGATTGTAACTATAACTTTAAAGGAACAGTACCTATTATCGTCGTAATTACATTTGTTTATTTCCTTATTACGTAGTTATTAAATTGCGATAGTATTATATTACTTGGTATTATTACTGTGCTAATTACATAAAAAACGTTGACAATATTGCTGGTAAGAAAGATTATTTGATTTATACGTAATTTTTAATTTGGGGACTATGTATAAAGTTTCTACTGGGAAACGTAAGGTCCTGCGTTCAAGTCCCATTTGGAGCAATCGGTGTTTCACAAGAATTTTGGCTTGAAAATTTAATATGTGTAGTCCGCTATTCGCTAATGGAATTTGTATCCAGTATCAAGATATCACTCCGTATCACATCTTAGGTTATAAATAAATTTTAGGCGAAGAGGTAGACCCCGAAAGCGATGGCTGGACGACCTCAATAAATTTAACAACGACTGGAAGAAAATTGCTCTCAACAGAGATTTATGGAAAAACTTAGGGGAGGCCTTTGCCCAGCAGTGGGATCTTTTAGGCTAGTATAATAATAATAATAATAATTGTAACACTAGCTAAGCTCTACCTACTCTTTCGGAAATTATGGCGTGAGCTTATTTACAGATATAATCATCTCTACCTATTTATTTTATTTATATTAACATTGTTTGTCATTTCAGGATCGCCTAGGCCTCAAGAAGATGGATAAAGACGGTAAATTAATATTCTTATCGTCGCCCGGAGATCACCTTCATTTCACACAAGAGTGGTTCATAAAGAACATACTGGATCCTTATCTTGCTAATTAAAACTCAATCGCGAGCTGCAAGAACAACCTAATGAATTCTCATTTGTGATAAGAATCTTTATTAAAATGATTCTTTAGTTTAATTACATATTAGAACTTGGAATTTTTAATTAAATCAATATCTAATAAGCTTATATTCAAATAAGCTTCTTATTTCTACTAATTATAATTTATATTTTTTATCTCATGTGATGTGTAGGTAATATGTTGCTAATAATAAAATTACTTGCAAAAAAAATTAACAAATAGAAAATCATACCAAAAATATTAATTGTATGTACATAATTTTAGGTAATAAGAGAATTGTGAAAATTCAGATATTTATATTTCGAACAAATAACAAATAAGATAGTGTTATTGTCACCATTCAGTTTTGATAACTTAAAAATATCTTCCAATAATTGAACTGTTTATCTATCAGCAATAATAATTGTAAAAAATATCTTATGAACAAATTGTTTTAATTGTTTTATTTTAGTTAATAAAGTTTAACGAAATTTCATTAAAATTGTTGTGTTTATTTTGGTAACCATATATTTTTAACTATGTCTCCAGATTAACAGCTAATAAAATTGGGTTAATAAAATTTATTTATTCAATCAGAATGGAAAATTTAAATCTTGTTAGGATTTATGTAAAAGTATTATACATTGACATAATATAGACGCCATTAAACTTTAGCAATGTAATTACATCGTTTGGCCGATTACGTCCCTACATAAATCTTTTATCTTTAAAGGTAGAGAAGTAATTGCTATTATGTAAAGGCGAAAGATTTATACGTTTTGAAGGGAAACCAGAGTATTGCTATTATGTAAGGAATCAGTTTTGAAGGGAAGTCATCAAAATATACAAAGTAAGATAAGCGTAAGATTTGGGTTTCAAAACAAAAACTAGCACTAAAAAAATAACTATGTCCAGCAGTGGGAAACGTCTCCTTAAGAAACCATATAACCAATCAAAAATAAAAAAAAAAACCAGCAAGATAAAGTACAACACCAAACTTTATTACAATCTCAAAACTTCAACTAGTGTTGAACCTAGAAGTTCTCCTGGAGCGATAGTTCACTCTAGGAGAACTTCTAGGTCGTTAGACTTCTTCTTGATGGAGGCTCGATCAACATCGACGTCCAGATGTACGCGTGCGTCTACGTACACACGAACATATCGGTTGTGTTCTGAAGTCTGTTTTATGTATGGTGCGTTCGTCCCGCGTAATTTGTGTAGGGGGAACTTCAGTATACACTGGAGATTGCATTTTTCTGCTATTTTGTAACTGAAATCAATAATTATGTTAGTAATATTTATATTTTATTGTATGAAAAATTTGCTGTTGTGGTTTTAGCAATATTTTTTACAGACAGCCTATGTAGCGCAGTTGGTTAGAAGCCGGCTGTAAAACGAGAAGCCGCGGGTTCGATCCCCGCTCCAAGAGAGCGTGGAGCTGTGTAGTCCACAAGTATTCGCTTCAGGCCTGGGTGTTTGCGAGACAAAAATCTCTAGAAGTCTCTCTCTCTCTTATTTAATTTCTTTTAATAGCAGGACCAGTGTTGTGGATTATGGCTGAGGCAATAACCTGAAGCATATTATTAAGAACAATTTCTCACTCGTAAGGGTTAATGCAATCCATTCGTATGACATTGTATCCTTGATCGTGTGCTTGCTCTTTAGATTTCTCTACGAGCATCACGGCTAATCCCTGCCGTCGATAGTCCGGCAATATCGTTAACATTTTGATCTGCATAAACAAAGATTAAATAGGACTAAAATATATACTTAATCAAAAAAATATACAATAACTTCTAAAACACATTATTGCCACCAAAAAAATAAGGACGTGTATTTTTAGCAGGCACGTTTAAGTTTAAACGATACATACATACAGAAACTCACCCTTTATCCCCAAACAACCTTTATCCCCGAAGAGGTAGGCAGAGGCGCCTCCAGGACACCCACATTTCGCCTTGTATGTTTCGTCCCATGATGTGATAGGGGGCGAGCCTATCGCCATATCAGGCACAAGTTTAAACGATCTCTTGCTTTAACCATCCACCTGTTTTTTATTAATACCAGCAGCTAAGTCAATAATGTATTAACATTCAACATCTAAACTGAAGCCGATGTGAGGTCTACGCTTTAAAATATGTTTGGTAAATAAAGTATATATGTAAGCTAGATATACCTCAAAAACTTTTTGTTGATTAAAAACTTGCCAAAGATTTGGCGTCTCTTGTAACTTTGCTGTGAAATATAGGAAATCTTTTGTATTTGGATCCTGAAATGCGATGAATAATAATTAGATTGCAATGTAGCGTATAAAATGCTAGGATACGTATCGTAAAATAATAATAAATGATGATTTTTATAACTTAATGCGTACCTGTCGATAAAAAGCATAATGCCTTAAATTTTTCGCGTCAATGGGACTGCTGGCGTAACTTATGCACACTCCTGCCACGGAATCTTGTTCCGTTTTAACAAACAACGAATTACCTACAATTTAAATTAATCACTTAGAATTAATCCCACAAAGCGAATAACATATTCTAATCAATAATGAAACAAAATAATTTTAAATAGTCACCTTGTTTAAGTAAACTAAGAATGTATTCGTCGACTGCACGATCATTACTAAGATTCATATTACGAGCTCGCACGAGTACATGATCATTTAAATAATACTTTTTAATTATATCCACCGCCACATCAAGATTATTCATAGTCACTGGGCATATTGTAAAGTTGTCCGGCTGTAAAAACAATGTTCCATATTTAAGAAATTGCTGTGGAAATCGTTAAGGAACGCTTGTGTCCAGCAGTAGGCTTATTGCGGGTGACATTTGTCATACTCGTAATAAAACGAACAACAGAACGGAAAAACGAACTTCGAATGGAGTAACTTAAATGATCACCGCTGGCCATGGTCAATCACAAAACCTAATTTTTCGAAGGTCCGTTTGCGATCATTAAAATAAATCGGATATGGAAACAGAGATTATTGCGCCAAACCGGTAGGTACTTTGTGACGGTATTTAACGAGAGAATGGTGCTGCTCTGAAATAGCTGTATAATATATTGTATCTAGTCTCAGTTGGCTCATCAACGGAGCTACTGATATTATTAGTATTTTCTATTTATTCAAAGTTATATATTGGAATAGGTATTGGAATGGCGAGATGCAGACTGACTAAAAGGCATCATGTAGCATTACCCTTTCTTGGTGTATTAAATCTTTTATACCAAATACACTGTGACATTTTCTTATCGTTATCCTTCGAGTGACAAAAGGTGTTATAAATTTTAATAGTTTTATTACAGACATTACTGAAAATTTTAACACTTTCGATCAAGTGGTATTTGACAATAGACACCAAAGAGAATATAAAACACTATGATAGACACTTTCATTATTATGAAAACTTTTTGTCAGATGTCAGAAACTTTCTAAGGCGATTGTTATCAGCCAGTTACATTTGAAAACAAGCTCTGTTTTATTTATGCTAGTCTACATTACCTATATTAGTAGAACCTATATAAATATTTCATTCAAACTAATTTAGGAATCTCATAATTCTATCAAGCAAAAAAAATGCAAGGTACGACAGCAACTAGCAAGTATAGTTACCGTTGAGTAAAACTTAATGAATATTAGAATCATGACTGCCTCGGTGGCGTAGTTGTATTACGGTACGGTTACAAAGCTGAGGTCTCGGGTTCGAGTCCCGGGTCGGGCAAAGTGGTATTGGATTTTTCTATTCATTATCAGTCCGGAGTCAGGAATTTGTGCCCCATATGGCGATAGGCTCGTCCCCTATCACATCGTGGGACGGAACATACAAGGCGAAATGTGGGTGTCCTAGTGGCACCTCTGCCTACCCCTTCGGGGATAAAGGCGTGAGTTTATGTATGTATGTAGAATCGTCATGTCTTAATATGTGTACATATGTGGGTATTTAGTATCTCTTTATAGATTATATTTATAGATTTAAATCAATCCATAGGTTTAATGTAGCAGGCATAGGATTGTATGAGGAATTTTATGAGGCGCATTAAATTTGATTTGATAGTAACAGCTCGTTAATGTCGTGTAATCATAATTATTTTGGAATTATGTGTTTTGCTTGAGCTCACATGTAATTAATGTTATGTTGCACAACAGCTAAAACAAACTAGCGATGTGAATATGAGGATACTGGTTACAACATTATGTGAGTATTCATTGCAATAATTTTTTAAACCAACAAATTGTTATTCGGAATTATAAATTATTTTAGTATTTTTAGTAGGCAAATGATGTTTATTTTAATTTTTGACTCCAGCACAGATTTACAACACTCTTTATTTCGCATCTTCAAATATTCATTGTTATTGTTCTAGGGACAACCTACATCCTAACAGAATGCGTAGGAATTAGATTAATAGACATACCATCAAATAAACGACACAAAATGACCCAAAGCAACCACAAAACACATTCAAACACAAAGAAAACATCAAACGTAATAAGAAGAGACGGGCTCGCTAAAGGAAAATTTAATCCCAAAGAACACATTCTAAGAACCATCTACCAAGAGGATGAGAAAGACACTAATTTAAAGAATAAAATTTCAACACTAGTGCAGCAAACTCTCTTCGACACTGAAAGGAAAATTAAATCCGTTCAAGACTTGAAAGATAAAAATAGAGAGCAACCGCCTTACAGAGCGGGTTTTATACTAAGCATGATAAAGAAAACCCGGGACGTATTGAACGAGTTATTCAACGTGGCTGTGAAGCACAGGGACGCATGGAAGGCTCTGGAACAGCTCAAGATATTCGAGCTTATTGTGCACACTAATGTGGACACCACTAATCTGGTGCGACAGCTGGTCGAGATTCATGTCACGCACCTAAATTCTACTAACGCGAGGAGAGTTGTTTTGTTATAGATTGTGTTCACAAAACGATGTTTTATTTCGCGTTAATTATTGCCTTCACTCATGAACAAATTACAAAATAATACGATGTAGCACTTGAAGAAAAAAGGCGACATTAAGCCAGGTATTTTGACTTTATCAAACCAATTGATGTAAACCGATATTTTGGCAAGTACCTACAAAAACCACACACATACAACCGCACACTAATTTAAAATGAATCTTCTCTTCACAAAATTTCAACGTGTTTATGAAAGTAACAACTAACAGCACAAATATTTAATATACTGTCACGTTATGTGAAGGTATAAAACAATCCAAACTTTCCTACAAATTGCGCATATAAAAGCACACTACTCAAACCTGCCACCTCGCCAGTTTCGTATATGAAAAAATAGAGGCTACAGTTTATTCAGTAGACAATACACGTGTGTTTACAACCGCACATTGTGTACGATCTTAAATAATGAGGAGGCGCATCCCATCTTTTCCAGCCGGTAATTATTTCTCAACGTACGGCGTGGCTGCGAACACCTGCGCCTTGATGAGGTCGGCGGTAGTGCATTAGTTGATGACGTCACGCCTCGCCGAAGACACCAGGGCTGATGTCTATCATGTAGGAAAAGACTTATTTACAAAACTGCAGAGTGCAGAAACAGCAGAAACAATAGTTCTGTCTGCGTGCAAATAATTAACTTTTGATTAGATTCTTTTGGGCCTTGATCATAAGCTTGTAAATGTATGATAATATGTTTACAATGACTTAGCGTTAACGTATTAAATCTTTATCTAAAGATGAAGATGAAGGAGTAAGTAGTACTTAAGCCATAGCAATTTTGGTAGTATAAAATATGTTACTCGCCTAATTAGTTTAATCGAAACTTAGGTCTGAGTCGTGAAATTCCATGCTTTAGTTTAAGCCGCATTACAATCCTTCTGTTTTTTTGTCTAAATAGAAAATTACTGCTGACAACATTTTAAAACCTGTCGTTCGACCCATGCCAATGTTTCAAATTAGTCGGTCGTAGTCGTTGATGGAAACTATAACAATTCTGCATTTTAATTTAATGATTTGTAATTTTTAAAATTACTTAGTAAATTTTTCGTTGCGAAAAAGAAAGAATATGAAAACGTGCTAAAGCAACTACTTCTATTAAGTGTAAATTAGTCACAATGTTCTCTAAAGTAAAGTCTAACAAAAGATAAGTTCCAAAAACAAATGAAACACAAAATAACCCTAAAACCGTGGTACATTCGCAAACAATACAAACTCTTCTTCAATTTATAAAAGCAACCGAGTATCCTAAGCATTCGTATCGCATAAAACAAAAGAGCATCACAATGGAAAATAAGGAAAACTTTTTTGGCGCAAACCACCGGCTGTAGGTAAACGTGGAATAGACATTTTTTTTTTGGTTTCAGGGGTGTCGATGCATAAAGCCATTCAAATATACAGCTTTGAATTGACATTAATGTCTAATCTTCTCTTACTGACAAAAATTCAAATAAAATATATATTTTGTATTGCAGTGAATGGCGAGACGAGAATGCCATTCGCCTAATAGTAATCGATACGACTGCTCATGGACATTAGAAAACCAAACAACAACATGAATAACAAAGCAATGTTTGGCATTCCACTGCGCTCGCCATCCTGAGACATAGATGTTAAGTCTCGTTAGTTAGTCTCTGTTAGTTATTCTGGCTACAATGTCCCATAAACCGGAACACAACAGTGCATTTACACTGTTTACGTTGTTTGGCGGAAGAAATATACATTGCGGTGGTACCTACCCAGGCGGCCTCTCACATATGAGAGACCTACCACCAGCAAAACATCAGTGCTCAAAATATTCGTTACATAATTTTGCCCGAATATAGATTAGTATTTTTTAAGCTCTTTAAATCTATGCAATTTTATCTTGGTGGAAACTTGAGGTGCCTAAAAAGATACTCGTTGTCTATGGTCAGCCCTGAGCAACCCGTTTTACGTATATGCTCATAAGGAACAGAACGGCAGCGCTGTGATTGCTAAATTGATCATTGTTTCGGCAGTTGCTTTATTTAAAATATGAAAACACCGAGCTACGTTCGGCCGGACTGCTTCCGACAGTCTACAGAGTGCTGCATTTTTACAAGCATTGAGGCAAAAATCTAGCACGTAATTAGAACCACAACCTATGGTACACACCGAATATTTATCAACAAAAAAGCAAATAATTAAAGTAAGAAAGTTATTTATGTAACTGTTACTTAATATATTTTTCTCTATTTTTCCACCAACTTAATAGATCTAGTAATTGTTGATTAAGTTGTGAAATTGGAAAATGAAATCAATAGGGTTTTATTGAATAAGTGGGTGATGTCCTGTTGCTTACGGACGGGGAGCAGTTGCCGATACGTTCTCTGTGTTCATAAATTCAAATCCCAGAGCACACCTTTGACATTTCGGAGACATGTGTATACCTGAAGGAAAACATTGGTAGAAATCCTACGATGCGAAATCTTCGCAGAATTAATAAGATATGAAATCAGCCAATACACACTAGGCCATACTAGCGGTCTACGGCCCATGTCTTCCAGCAAGTAGTATATTGGTCTGGACAATTATGATAATAGAAGACTGTCCCGCCCTCACACCCGCCACTGCATCTCCTGTAAGCCAGGATCAACAATGGCACGCATTTTAATGATACCGAGCATTGAACTCAGCGAGTCTCCGGGAATGTCTAACTTATCTTTAACCGCAACGAAATCAATCACACACAATCATGATAATATTGAATAATGGAAAAGCATCACCCCGTAGTCCAGGTTTAGCATACATAGGTAGTAGTCCGTCCAGTAGTCTAACGTAGCGCGGCGCCCGCCTAGCCGAAATATGTATACTGCGACCGTGAAGCATTGATATTTGAACGCCAATTTGGCTAATAATCATATCATCATATCAAGGATATGAGTGGACATAATAAAAAAAATTGTGTCTGTAATGTGACGAAAAAAATCAACCAGGCGCTTAATGCGGTAAGATTTCCTCAAGAAAAGTCTATGTGTGACGAACAAACAATGTAAAAAAACAGTTTTTCGAATACTTCGATACTCTTAACGAAAAAAAAAGCATCTATAGGAAAAGTCCGATAAACGATAATTCCCATTAAAAAAATCGTTTCTTGAAAATCATAAGTCAATCGACGGCCTTTGTCAATTTAGCTGAGAAAAAAGAACAAGAAGGAATTGGTAGAACTAGGTGGACCACTGACAATGCCGTTAGATATAAAATCAAAGCTGTTATTTTGATTTACTATGAAACCGTAGTTACCAGAGCGCCGCTACAAAATAATTAATAGTTATTACCTATATTTAAATATCACAAGCCACGTTAATAGCTTTTACACTTCATATTTCTTTATACTTGGAGGAAATCCCGCCCTGAAACTATTGAAATTCATGTAAATCAGTACTAACACTGACACCTTTAAGTTTATTTGCCTCCGTGGCGCAGAAGGTTAGACGCCGGCTGTGAAACGAAAGGCCACGGGTTCGATCCCCGCACCAAGAGCAATGTTTGTGCGGCCCACAAATATATCTTTCGGGTCTGGGTGTTTGTGAGACCGAAAAGTCTCTCGTAGCTCTGATACCAGCGACACAAGACTTAATTGATCTCAATGTGGGATCAGGACTATGTATGTGACTGTTGCGTGTATTTATTATTATTTTAACACTGACCACCTTTAATATCGCTTCACCTCTCTTAATTTAATTGTATTTTCATTATATTAGACGACATCAGCCAAGCAGTCATACTGTGTTATAGTTTGTAGCACATTATGTCCAGATGTAAACTGCCCATTAAAATCTTACCTAACAATGAAAATCTCGGAGTAACGAGCACAGTAAAATGCTATGCTGTGCTTTATAAATATAATTTCCGAGAGGCATTTCTTCTATCTGAGCCTAGTTGGGCGACCAGCTCATCAGATAAATCTTAATAATGATAAACTCATCAAAAATGTATTGCGTTTCATAGTATCAAGTAAGTTTAACCGCAGTACGACGCGGTGCCGTGGACTTGGTCAGTTTCTTTCATGCGGCCAGAATTCACGGCTAATTGTTACATTAAACAATAGAACCTCTTTGCAGTACGACTAACGCGCATCACCATTGTTCACAATCAAAAACTTCGCAGCACGCCCGTAGCCGGTGCGTGTCTGCACACACAATAAAAAATAAACTTTTAACTCTGCCTTCTTCCTGAATACCGTAAATAAGCATAAAATATTTAATGGTTATAGTAATAATTACGTTTCTTTATTGGATTATTTTTGATAATATTATTTAATAACCTTCAAATCTGCACTAATAGATTTTTCCCAAATTTAAACAATTTAATCAAAACTTTCAATTACAATTACGGGCCGAATATTGTTGTGTTAAAATGAACTTAAATTCCAACATAATAATCATATCAATCAACAAAAAGCAGATTTTAATTAATTAAATTCATTGAATGCTAAAACATCACTTGCTTTTCAACGATTCCCAGACAAAGCGTAAAGTGTATTATTTTATAGACAGATCGAAACAGAACAGAATTATGTACTTACATAATAAAATATTTGTTGTGACTATAACACTTATTATAACTGATTAAGGACGAAATTATTATACATATTACCGTCGACTATGTCCTTTTGCGATTGAACACGAGTATAATAGGGGATGGAAGGGGGCGTGTCCATGGCTCGTCGCAAATATAATCAGGAATTAAAAATGACGTGGAGACGTGAAAAATTTATTATTTATTATTTATTAATTATGTGTTACAATTATTAAGCACTTTATGCATTGCGTTTATAACCCCAAGAAAAAAGATGTTAACCCTCTTTATCCACTGTATTTACTGCCTACAATATTAATTCAAAAGAAAAATTAAAAGTGCTTTTGAATAAAGTGTATAATGTAGCAAATTTTAGCCACGAGTTAATAAAGAACATCACAGACGGTTAACACTAAACAGCGGTTGGTTGTGGGGCAGAATGTTTTTTCACAGTACTATTCAACTGTTTTGTTACTTTTTTAAATCGTAGGTACTATCACTGGGTGATTATTGAACTGCAACCAATGGCGGATAGATGATGTACAGTGCTGAGACAATAGACATAATTATTTCGCACGTTGAAATTAAATGCTACAGCTGGAAGGCGAATGTGCGGGCGCTTACAAATAATTATGCGATTTTCGTGAGTAATGGCTTACTTTGTGTGTAGGTACGCGATTTCAGTGCACACTTGTAGTATACTATCATCAGCATAATTTTCCAACTACAAATTGTAATGAGAGTAGCGATACTAAACTAGGGGGTTACTCTATGATCCGAAACGAAGTTGAAACATTCGACGTCTGAAGTAAGTTATAAGGAAACCACTTCTAAAAATCAATACTATTCTCTATTATCATTCACACCGAACTTAGTCTAAGGTTGCGACGCACGATAGAGGATTCAAACATTTTGTAGAGTACCTAGACACATTCGTACAGTTTTACGTACGTCGTACATTCGATCATTCGAACTTCATTTCGGATCATAGAGTAACCCCCCTGCGATTAATGCGAATAGCATAATCGTTATCATTTGTCTTAAGCTACAGGAAGTCCAGTGAACTAAAAGCTTCTCCAAGGACCTCCACAATAATCGCATAGAAAAATGACTTAATGATTTTGCGATGTTATTACCAGGCCCGATAGATCGTACAATAAAGGTATTTCAATATTGCCAAATATTTATTGTCATAAAATAGTATTCTAAAGTCTACTCTACATCATCGTTGTGCACTAATCAACGCCGCTCGGCGACTGAGCTCAGCCGCCCTCTATCACAATGCCGCTATTACATTTGCCCAATAATTGCCGCCGCCGCACCCCGCGCTCACCCCCGACCACCCGCCGCTCGCCACACAGATGTTCTCACCTTTGGAATATCTGATATGCTCTCACAGCGTCCACACAGATTGTATTGGTCTAACTATTGTGGAATTCCATGTATAGTTTAGATGGGAAGTAATTTGTTCATTGGTCATGTAGGCTATTTTAATAGTATTAAATAGTATAATACAGGGTATATCAAGACCGCGACCGAAAATGAAGCCAGGTGGTAGTTTTAGCGGCTACAGACACAATGCAACTAAAAATTTTGCAAAATAAGCGACGGATTTTTTTTTACAATTTTTTAAAAATCATCGTTTTTGAGGGTTAAATACCTCGTTTTTGCAAAAAATGTAATTTAAACACTTACGTACTACTGCTTGTATAAAAATAAAACGGTGTACGTCATAATTTTAGAAAAACTATGTATTATTACCCAAATATGACCATAAGTAAAAAAAAAATATAAAAAAAATTAACCTTGTTTTTTGTGAAATTTTTACTTGCATTGTGTTTGATATCACTAATACTACCACCTGGCTTCGTTTTCGGTCGCGGTCTTGATATACCCTGTATATACTCGTATCACAAAATATTTTAATATGGTTTCCAGCGTGGTGGACTATATGGCCTAAACACTCTAAATCGATTCTTTCGATCGTAGAGTAGGCCCGTGCCCTGCAGTGGGACGTATATGGGCTGATATAGATATAGATAGATAGATATAGATGGTCTCATGCAAAAACAGGTACAATATATAGGTAGTGTTTGCATAATATGCCCACTAATATACAGAATATAGGAAAACAAACTGATAGGCATTGACTTATATTCTACCTGATATCGATGCTGATAGGATATTCATGTACGCTCGGATAACAACCACCGCATACCACGGTGAAACCCTTCAATCCAAAATGGTACAGTTAAGTATGGCGTGTTTCAGTCTAGACTTTGGCCTGTGTAGCGTGGATATTCGGTTTGACCAGACCAGTATAATTGTGTAGACCGGCGGGAGATAAACATTCCTCGTCGATACATATCCCGTTTGGATTTCAATGCAGTTACTATTAGGAGTATTGCCATGAGCCACAACTTTGTCATGCCAGTACAGAAAAAATATCAATAAATGATATTGCTAGAAAATATACGAAAGTTAACGGTCTTACAATTAAGAAATGGTGAATAATGAATGAAATGTATGGGAAAAGATCTGACTAGCGCCAAATAGAATGCAAGAATAGTGAAAATATGCCTATTACCTACTAAGTATTATACCGGGTATATCAAGACTGCGACCGAAAACGAAGCCAGGTGGTAGTATTAGTGACTTCAGACACAAGGAAAGTAAAAATTTCGCAAAAAAAAATCGACCACTTTCTTTTTGTAGTATAGTTTTCCTAGAATAATGATGTAGACCTTTTTATTTTTAAACACTCAATGGTAAGTAAGGGTTTAAATTATTATTTTCGTAAAAACTATTTATTTACCACCCAAAACAAGATGATTATTAAAAATTAAAAAAAATATCTGTCGCTGTTTTGGTTAAATTTTTGTTTGCATCGTGTCTGCAACCACTAAAACTACCACCCGGCTTCATTTTCGCAGTCTTGATATATCCGGTATGTTATGGTATTATTAATGATTTAACAAATCATGGTGTTTTATATTATATTCAAGAAGTAAGGTACATTGGGGTAACACCGCAATACAAGGATGAAAAAGGTAAGAACGTAAATTCTTATATTTTATAGGAGTTTACGTTCTTACTCCTACACAACTCTAATACGGTGTTACTCCAACCCACTATATTATAATATTTTGTCGGCGGTAGTTTGCATTAGATACAGCGATAACTCTATCTTCTATACCATTGTAAAACAGCGATACAGGTGAGGAGTATTCATTGCACGTCCTCCCAATTTTAGTAAATCATTGAATATATAATACATTTATGCAATCAAGTGATGTGTATGTGGTCAGTTAAATACACCCACCCAACAGTCACACACATAGTCCCGACCCCACATTAAGATCAATTAAGTCTTGTGTCGCAGGTATCAGAACTACGAGACTTTTTCGGTCTCACAAACACCCAGACCCGACAGAAATATTTGTGGGCCGCACAAACATTTCTCTCGGTGCGGGGATCGAACCCGCGGCCTCTCGTTTCACAACCGGCACCTAACCAACTGCGCCACGGAGGCTGTCAAAGAGTTAAAGTAATAAAGAATTAATTTTGGCAATATAAATTAACATCTACATGATGCGATGGATTATCCACAGTCATAGCGTGCCTAAAATATCACTATCATCACGTGTTAGCCCGATGCGAGTTGGTGGACCTTTAAAAATATAATAAAACTATCTAGAGGTTGTTCTTGGAGGGTATGCTTAGCTATATTAAGCAAAGGAATTCCTGTAGCTGGATACGAAGATTATGATATATTCATTTTATTATTTAATCTTTAAACACTCTCCACTCTTTTTAAGTTTAAAACTTTTAATAAACATACAAGAAAATTGATGGTAAATGTGTACAGTTTTCGTTCACCGGAAATGTAATTAATGTACTTCAATTAGTGAATACGGTGTTTGTGGCTACAATAAAAGATTAGGAACAAGGTTGGCTGTGACACAGGTTTAGTAGATTTGCGGTGAGCGGCGCTTCGCCACCGACCAACGTCAATTCATTAAGAGTTGATTAAAATACGCTTACGTGATTCTATTTATGTTGCGGATAAATTGTTTAGGGTATTAAATTATATTAGTGTTTGTACCAATGTCTATGAATTTTGCTATTTATCCACGAAAAAATATTTTCCTCTTGTCGAACCCAAAGAAATATGAACCAATGTAGTCGCATGGTAATAAGTGTGTTGTAGCCTTGTAGGTACCTGTAGTTTTTACATTTTCACGAATAACATTTTATGTAAGTATTGTTCGAAAAATTGCAACCCAATATAATTTACCTTAACAAACCAATATCTAATAATATACATCATATTCAGATTTAAAATTCATAAATTCTGTCTTTAAATTGCACGTATTTTGTATCTTGAATAAAATATAGAAATTGTCACAAAAAGTAACATAAGAAATTAATTTCTCCATTTAAAAGTGGTTCACATTTAAATTCGTTCTGTCGCACAAATAAAATGTAAGAGTGATAATTTGTGCAAGTGTTAAATTAAATGGAAACGAGAGATAGCTTTGAGCGGACGTTTACCAAACCATCTGTAAATTAGCAAAGAGCGAAGACTAAAAGTAATTACTTCAGATGAAGCGGCCTGATAGAAATTAGTTTAAACAGGGTCGCCATGGGTTTATTATGGAAAGCCGGATATATGTTGGATGCTGGTAAAATTTGTAGGTGTGTAGTAATAAAAATCTACTTTAGCGCCATATGAGATGGTCTTCAAAGAGAGTTTGAGTGTCTGCAGACTCGTAATAGATAAAAATTCGTAAAGTTTTTGGAAGCATCCATTTCTGTTATCTAGTAGCCCGTTATTTTAAGGGCGATAATTCATTTCAACGTTACTCTAAGGCAATCTACAAGTTTTCATAGAAAAATGTAGCGTAAACGCCGCTCCCACCAAATATGCGGAAACATATTTTTGTGATTGTAAAAATATAGAAATATATCGTGTCAGGGTGGAAAAATGAAGAATAGATTTAGTATAATTTTCTGAGTGATCTTCTGAAAAAATAAGAAATCACGTCATCTCAAAGACTACACGGGGCTAATAGTTTAAATTTTGTCCTTTAATTTATTTATTATCCAGTTTGTCCGTGCGGAGCGGCGAAGCATGCCACCCCAATCTAAACGTATCTTTGACTGTGACCGCTACGTCCAGCTTTAATTAAAGGATTGGCCGTTTTTCCGCGCGTTCCGCTGCCGTCGGGCTCGACCACGTTTGCGGCCATGGTTACTCTATTTTGCGTATACGTAATTAGTCGGCTAAAACGTGCACCAGCCAGCGTACGGTCAGACTGAGGTGTGCGTCTGAAACTGGGGTTTTTTATACGTTTTACGTTCCTACTTTCACGGTGGTTTATTTTAAAACTCTAACTAGTTTGCACGGTGAATTTAGAAATGTTTGAATTCGTTTGAAACTGGGTTGATTTATTTTGTTCAAAAAGTTTTGCGATGTTATTTTGCATAGCAGGTATTATTTATTATTTTGATAGCAATCATAAACTGTACTGTATTTTTGAATTATCAATATTTATTATAACTGAAAAATATTTATATGCAGAGTGATTACTATCATCTCTGAATCTAAATATATGATTTCGGTACACATACAAATCTACGAGCACATTTCCCTCTGTTCTCACATTTGACAAAGTAAGAAGCTGAAAGTTATAAAAATTGTGTGCCTACAATAAATATAGACATTTTCAATTACCAAAACAGCGAGTGTCATACATGCTAAAAACCTCATTCATATTTTCCGCCGAAAAAACCCGAGCCACTATTCCAACGTAGGTATTATTTCAGCGAGCACCAAATCCGTTGAAACAAGTAATTAATGAACATAAACAAAAAAAGGAACCCTTTTGTGTGTTATCCGCTTCCCGGCGAATATTCTCCATTATTGTGCGCTCTTTAACAAACTGCATTCGGAATTAAAATTTTTCATTCCGCGCCCTCTGGAGTCCTCCTCCTTGCAGGAATGGGATCACTTTGATTATATTCTCTCTTCCACCGCAACATAATTGGGATATTTTGTAGGAACAACAATGGAGCTGCACATTCATTCGTTTTATGTTGATATTACGATTGTTTTGTTCGTTTTATTTCACCACGATGCGTCTATGCTCGCTCATAAACATGTTATGTTAACACTATCTGCTCATGTCTGAACTTTGCTTTGTTTTCATTAAAATAATCGGTGTCAAATGTTAAATATGATGTGATTTCCTTTATCTAGAAAGTATATGTCATTGACACATAGTTCTTGATATTTGGCCTTTCCCAGAATTTTTTATCACATAATAATTATATGTGCGTGGTGGCCTGTTGGTAACGGACCAGACGCGGCTGCCTACATGTTCACGGTGGTCGCGGGTTCAAATCCCAGGGCACACCTCTGACTTTTCGGAGTTATGTGTGTATTGATAGTCAATCACCACGCACTTTAACGGTGAAGGAAAACATCGTGAGGAAACCTGCATACCGTAGCGATTTTAAAGAATTTCTACGGTATGTAAGTCCGCCAATCCGCACTAGGCCAGCGTGGTGGACTATATGGCCTAACCACTTTCAATCGATTCTTTCGATTGTAGAGTAGGCCCGTGCCCTGCAGTGGGACGTATATGGGCTGATATAGATAGAAGATAGAAGAATTATATGTAAAATGAAAAGGAAGTGATTCTTTTATTATTGAATTTTTCGTATACATTTTTTTTCAAGAAATTCAACATATAACCCAATGTGCAGGTATTGACTTTTCGTATTCCTATTCTATATATTCTATATCAGCCCATATACGTCCCACTGCAGGGCACAGGCCTACTCTACAATCGAGAGAATCGATTGAGAGTGGTTAGGCCATATAGTCCACCACGCTGGTCTAGTGCGGGTTGGCGGACTTACATACCTACCGTAGAAATTCTTTAAAATCGCTACGGTATGCAGGTTTCCTCACGATGTTTTCCTTCACCGTTAAAGTGCGTGGTGATTGACTATCAATATACACATAACTCCGAAAAGTCAGAGGTGTGCCCTGGGATTTGAACCCGCGACCACCGTGAACATGTAGGCAGCCGCGTCTGGTCCGTTACCGACAGGCCACCACGCACTTGTATTCCTATATTTAAAGTTTTTTTTTATTGCATGGATGTGGCAAACGAGCAAACAGCTCACCTGATGGTAAGTGATCACTGCCGCCAATGAACATCCACAACGCTGGACCATGGATGTGTTGCCGGTCCATCAAATTGGAAAGAGAGCGGGAAGCAAAAATGATGGAAAGAGGAAAGGGGTATTAAGAAGCCGACAATCTTACTTACTGAACGAAACCGACAGCTAAGCTGTCGCTTCACGTCCATTTCCTGTGAGATAGTTGTACCGCCCCGGACGATCCTGGCCATTCATGTTGAGTCATGACTGATAACAAGCGTGGCTCTACCAGTTTCAAAAAGTGTTTTGTATTAAATAACTACATCACATGTTGTTTTTAAATTCACCCAGCGATAAAGTAAACGTGGTGATCAATATTTGGATTCCTATTATTTTATTTCAGATACAAATTGCAATATCATACATTTATACATACCAATCCGATAATTATGTCGTTAATCGTTATCAATGACCACTATGAACCTTATGATAAAAAAGTACCTTTTTGTGGTTTAATCAAAATATTTAACCAATAGCTTGAATATTGTAGGTGTTAAAATTCTAAACAACCGTATTTACATCGCAGATTAAAAACGAAGCTAGAAAGCATGGTATCACACCCTTTTACATATTAAACAATATGTAAAAAGTGCAACAAAAGGACATATTTTTCGCTTATTCACGTTACCACCGTGAAATGGCAACTTCAATCTTTTAGAGGAATTAGGTGTCACCGGCAACAATGTGGCGCGTCGCGTTGCGGTGCGTCGTTGCGGAGCGACAGCGGCGCGGCAACGCGTGACGTCATCAACTAATGCCCTACACCTAGCTGATTGTTACAGGTAAGGCTTATGCCGCAAGATACACGCGGATGTTGAGTGCTGGAACTGGCTCTATCATCCGTAAATCATTCACCAATCCATATACAAAACGGAATGACGAAACGACAAAAGTAGCGGGACATAACTAAAGGTAGTAGAAGTTGCTTCTATAGCAATGATTGACGAACCTGACTGAAGTGTTCTATTGTGTAACAGAAAAACGACGTCAATTAATTGATTCTCTTTACAGTATGTTTGGTCGATGATAAAATTTCCAAAAACGTAAAACATCCAACTTCTTCCTACTTTCTCTCTCTTATTCCCATTTTTTTTCATCAGGTTAGTCGTTTGCACGTTTATCGGACCTTTAAAAATTGACCAAAAAGAATGAGAAATAAAGATTGAACACCATCTCAAGAGATACAGAGCATGAAGTATGTTAGCGCTAGTCAAATAAGGCGAAGAAGTCAGTTCTATAAGCTGTAGGTCTTGGTGGAAGCAGGTGCAAGACTGATTACTTCTCCGGGCCGCGCCACGCACCTCCCTAATTAACGGTGTCACCGCAGAATAAATGCATGCAGGGGAGACTCGTTCATGGACAATTTTGACTTCTGCCTGACAGCTATTGTATGAAAAGAAATAAGTAAAGGAGAACAGTTTAAAAGTGTCAGGCATTTAGAAAATCTTACAGACTCGCTTGGTAATCTCTACCATGATAACACCAAAATGATATCGCTTATTTGGTTTAGACTTAATAATTTGCTAAATCCTAAGTAAGTACTTGCTGTTATTAATATTGTTGGTCTATGCATATTGTAAAGAGTATTAATATAAACACAAGCACTTTAAATTGATTTGCAAAAGCTATTGTAACTACGAATAAAAAATTGA
Source organism: Deilephila elpenor (assembly GCA_949752805.1). Classification (NCBI taxonomy): domain Eukaryota; kingdom Metazoa; phylum Arthropoda; class Insecta; order Lepidoptera; family Sphingidae; genus Deilephila; species Deilephila elpenor. The sequence continues at coordinate 4,893,823 of OX457107.1, read as the reverse complement.
AAGCCGTAATAATACAGGGAAAATGTCAAAAGACATCAGTAAGATAAAGAGCTAAAATTGTACGTGAAGCTATTCTACGTAATAATGTTGGGGCTAATAAACAAGAATGAATGAGATATATTAGGTAAATGTGTTTCTTTTGTGCGGATTTGTTTGGGATAATATTTTAACTGTTCTGCCCGAACCGGACTTTTCATTTGGCTCGTCCCACCCCCGCGCTGCCCCCGCGGCTTCTATAAAATTATATGGAGCAAACAATCTGCGTGCCGAGTGACCAACACTACTCAAACTTTTACCTTACCTTTCACCTTTCATTTGAATTTGAATATTTTGATCAATAAGGGCTTCGATTATAATAAACTATATCGTCATTGCGCCATAATAATAATAATGCTACACCATTGTGTTTATTATATAATGCCATGTATCCTTCGTTGGAGGTCCTAATAAAATAAAATAATATTAGTCCTAAGTACGCCTATAGACACCCAGGTATATTTTAAATTGCTTACTTGCATTGGAAAACTCAGAATTACGAAAAACCGAAATAACGAACATTACAACTTAATGCGAAAACGCATCACAAAATGATAGTCAAATAATAACATTAATACTTTTCAATAGGTTTTAAATGTAAATAGTTTTTCCTATATTTTCATTTGGCTCGGACAGAACAACTATTCCCATGAGCCTTAATTTCCAATTAGTCTGGTGAAGTTGATTAAATTTTTAAACGGTCGCAGTTATTCGACTGGAGTTTATTGAGAGGTATTTATTGTGAATATTGAGAAGCGCTGTCGGACCGAATGCGCACTCGGTAAAAATTACAAAATGAAAATTGCGGCCCGGCGCCGCTGAATACATTAATATCGAATATTGAATACATTATATAAAAATATTGAATGAATACACAGCTAAAACGAGAGCCGAATGGAAATCAGCGAAAATCCCGGGAGATTCCATTTCAAATGAGATGTTCTACGTTCGCGTTTATGTTTATTAATCATTTTATTATCATTCATTCAGGTTTACATATTCAGTAATTTTAGTAATGAATAACCATAAACTACCTACGTATAATGTTTTGATATTTTTCCAATATCGATTCACCTATTCACTTCAATCTAAATTCCTAGTCAGCACCAACGTCCAGCATGCTGTCAATCATTAGTCTACCTACAAGGTATGTTGGATTCATATTACATTGAATATAATTAATAACTTACTATAATCAACATTAGAACTAACTTTTGTTCATCACCGCAATCATTAAAGAACGGAAAATAAATTAAAAACACGGTATACCGAAACCAATCTCGAAATAATACAAAGTTTTTACACGAATAAATATGTACCCAATTACATAAAATCGCCAACAAAAATACCTTTAATTACAACAGAGTAATTGCTTAAATAACTATAAATATGTGAATTAAATAACGATTGCAAGTAGTCCAATTGAGTGATTCATTTGTTGGAGCCGGGCGCTGGTTTTAATCAACTTTGGTGGCTGAGATCGGCGTAACGTTCGCACAACAATGCTCGCTAGCTGCAATCAATTTGTGTATTCAATCATAGCTACAGGCAACAGCTTCCACTCCGACAGATGGAAATATGAGACCCTTAATTGAAATGCCATAATGAAAATCTCTTTATAATACTGTTTGTTGTTGTATGAATGGAATATTAATGGAAGGAAAGCGTTTTGATAGATCAGGAGTAATTTGTATTTGGATATAGAGGTAGGAAAAACTTTTAATTATTATATTTTCTAAAACGGTTAAAGTGATTTAAATATTCTTTCGCTGGTATCGCACTCATAACAAGTAATAATGGATTAAACTAAACAATTACTCAACTGTGTTTTAATATTATAAAAGAAAAGGAAATTAAGTTAGAATGGTTGGTATAATTTATTAAGTATTAGATTTTTCTTAAGTTGTGGACGTTTCTCTTTAGTACCCTCCATTTTAAGATGCTTCAGATCAAACTTAAGATATGGGTTCTATCTAGTTGCTCAGTTAGGTGAAAGGGGCAATTTTATTGTAGTATCTTGTATGTATATATTTATTTTATACCTACATATTTATTTAAACAATGTATAACGTAAAACGAGAATCGCATTTAAGATTTTATTTAATTTACAAATATGGGTTGGCTCTTCGCTTAAAATAAGAATTGCCATGTAGTGTAATTTTTTCCTGGTAATATGCTGGATATTATCGGGATGTGTATTCTAGCTCTACCCCTTCACTTCGCCTAACCAATTAATGATCTTACATTTTCACATTAATTCCTTCTAAATTCGTAAATTTCTATCAGGGTCCAAATGTATTATAAAAAATACCCTTACTGATATTCACTTTGGAGGGCAAAAACAAGAAAATAGAAGAAAGCAACAATAGTTTTGGTGTAACAAAATCTAATATTCAGATCGATCCGTCCAAGACATTACATTGGGCTAGCATTTTAAAATAAATATTATTATTTTTAAGGCTCACTACTTTCTAATAATAGTTATCAATAAAATATATTATATTATCCATTGCTCTGGCGCGGCAAAGTGTCTGCACTGCACCTTACGGCGAAAATAGTACCGCACGGCAACACACAAATCTCTTGTAATTCGACAAAATTTTGCCGGCATGTTCAGTTGTTTTTCAGGGTAAAGTGCTTGGTTATCACGGTTTCATATCCGAAATAAAGGCATCTAACGTCTACTTAAATGAACATGATTTTAATAAGCCTCATTATCTTAAAAGTAAATATTAATGATTTTACCTACATACATTTTGTCTCTATATGAATAAACGTTGGTTTTGGATGATGGATCTGAAATTTTCATAAGAAATTAGTTATTGTTATTTCATACACATAAACAAACAAAATCGTTTTTAGAATCTTGTATTAGAACTTTTCCTGTTAGATGATGCATACCTACTTTACCGGATTTATTTTTTTATGATGTCAAAACGCACAAATCGATTTAAGTAGGAATAGAGAGAATATAATTTAATAAATACTTTAATTTGTGCTAATTATCAATCTTGTATACACAAATAATAAAATCAATTTCACATGTCGACATACGCAAATGAAACACCGAATCAATTGAATGACCCATCAGCCCTCAAACAAATGAATGCGACAACATAATAAAACGTTGAATGTGATTAAAAATAACACTCGGGCCGCTGATAGGCACGATTAAATGAATCCGGGCCGGTTCCGCGGGTTCTGTTTTGGAGTAGCGAGAAAGAGTGCAATCACATTAGCGGCTGAACCCTAAAATTTTAATCTGCGCCACAATGGGAGCAATCGCTGATTGCAGCCGGTGCGCATATGCATGGTCTTTGGGGATCGCTTAGCGTACACTGGCAGCCAACGCGGTTTATAACTTTTATTAAAAATACACTAGTTTCGGCGTTCTGTTGTTTTAAAAACAATGTGGGAATACGTAATAGATTTTTGCCACTGCTGCTCTTTATATTGTTGTTTGTAATTCTTTATGAAGGCAGTATTGAGTTGAAATTTATTAGTCTAAACTAAACAACCGCATTTTATGAATATAAAGATCGGTTAATATGGATTTTTTTATAAAATTATTCCAAAAAAATAAAAATACTTTTTTCTAAACTTTATTAGTTGCATTATTTTAGTTCCTCCTAACACTTAGAGATAAGTCATAATGTTATGATAATATGTACTTAGATGAAATTATTTCCTATAGTATTAATTCCCAAAATTCATATTTTATTCAAATGAAAATAGGTTTAAGAGGTTGGACCTTGTCTAGACGTTGCGTATAAGATCCCTTGTATGATAAAACTACATTAATATGTTATGTAGCCTAAACCTATTTGGAATCACTAAATATTACGTTAAAAAAGTTAAAAAATTATTGGGTATATTTTATACAACAAAAAATAATTAAAAAAAACATCGTCGCTAAGCATGTCCTGCAGTATAATCCATAACCGACAAGGGACGAATTGTTTTCGTATTAATAGGATGTTGAGAGCATGTACAAAGGCGAGGCACCCGCGCCCCTCGCGCTCAGCGTTTATGATAATTTGACGCTTTTTAACGTGACTTACGCGAGTGGATTATTGGCTTTAAATATTTGTAGTGGTTACGACGTGGAAATACGGGATTTGCGTGTTTTTATACAACTATTTTTGTTAGTAGATGTGACATATAGCTATTGTGGAGGGAATTATGGTATGTTTCTATTACTGCTAAAGAAGTATGTTGGTAATAATTACAGCAGAAATGGTAGAACCACGCTGTTGTCAGTCATGACTCAGCATTACTGCGCAGGCTTATCCGGGGCGATACCACTGTCTCACAGGAAATCGACGTGAACCGACAGTTTCGCTGTCACGTTTCGTTCCGTGCGCGAGATTGCCGGATGCGCGATACTCCTTTTCTCTTCCCATCCTGTTTCCTTCCCACTCTCCCCCCAATTTGATGGGCCGACTACAAATCCATGGTCCAGCGTTGTGGATGTTCATGGGCCGCAGTGACCACTTGTTTCTCGTTTACCGGACCAATGCAATAAATAAAGCACCTCTAAGGTAAGTCTATAATCATCATCAGCCTTCATTTGTCCACTACTGGATATAAGCCTCCTCCAATTTGCACCATTCCATCCTGTATTCGGCTTGTCGCATCCAGCATCTGCCAGCGACCTTTCGCAAGTAAGTCTTTACACATTAATAAGGAACTTCGTTCCAATAAACTATATAGTTTGACGTAAGACCATCGACTTAACTTTGTGTCTTTTTAAAATATATTTATTTATTTACATGTTTTGTCCCTTTCGAACCACTTTTGAATACAGTTTATGCGAAGACAAAACATTTGATAACTAAAATAGGTTTAAAACGGTCTATGAATAGGGCCGTTAGATTTATATTGCACCATAATTATATGCTTTTTTATATGTAGTATATAAGCCGATTTTATATTTAAAACGTTCTCAATCCTTTTGTCCGGGGTGCTATTGATTAGTTAATTTTTTTACACATTTTTAAATCCTTAATCACCCTTCGAATCTCAGACAATAGCACCTTATTGCGACATGGGGCTTTAAAGCTTGTTAAAAAATGCATAATATTATCGAACTTCAAGTCTTTAAAGGATGTCTTCTTGTCTGTCACCGTAATATAGAGTCAAAACGACTAGTAATGTGTAAGGTTTTAGATATTTTACATACAGTTTAAACGTTTGCACTGTTATTAATATATTTTATTTAGTTTAGAACGTACTTAGTTACTTTTATTCGTGTAACTTCAATTAGCATATAGGTAGAGTACGCCTATTATTGTATGTTATGAAATAATGAACTAATAGTTTAAAACAAGTGTATTCATATTTTAATCAACTTCAAACGAATTTGTGCTACTTCTTAGACAAGCCTTGTAAAATATATAGAATTTTTAACAGAAAGGAAGAGTCGTCAAAGTGATATAAAATGTATTGCCAATGCTCATGTGAAAGTCAAACCCCTGTCTCAAATAAATTAAACTGAGATCACAATAACAACGACACTCTTTATATTAAAACCCATCTTTTCATCATCAACGAAATATATTAAAAAACATCTTCGTGTCAAAGTTTGTCTCTTCGGCAAACTGATTTACGGCGCGCTGTTATTGCGTTGTTCAGGTGCGGCTGACGAGGTAGTTTTGTTTCATCACCGTGCACCCCCTACCCCCACCCCTCTGCACCCCCTACACCCTCTAGCTGCACTACTGTACAGTTTCGTCGCGTCTGAAAATTAATTCCTCTACATAATCAGAACTTCCGTGAGCGCGCCGCCCCGCGCCTTTATCATTTAGCTTCACTTTGAAAATATTTATCGGATGCGTCTGTTGGCAAGAAATGAAATAGTGCACACTATGTATCCAGTGTTGTGTCTGCTGTCTGCGCAATATTATTTACTAAAGTACCTATTTCATGTTTTAGTTCGTTTCTGTGTAAAGTTTTTACAAATGACGAGATGTTAGGTCAGAGAGAGATTACCCATAAACCCAAATTCTGTGTAGGTTCTTAACCCAGTAGTAATCATAGCTAATGAGTTATTTAATCATTAATTCAAGAGAATTTGCATTTATAGAGTGGGTTAGAGTAATATAATTTTCGCTATCCGAAAAGAAACCAAGTCATGTTTGACAGATGAAACTCACTTGCTTGAAATGCGTAAAATAGAGCCAATTAGGTAAAACTTTGGATTAAAATATATCTAATTCTATTCGCCAACGAGTATTTTAGCTCTCATACAGCTCACTAAAAAGATTTCCTTGAACTAAGTACTTGGACTGTTTTGTGATTTGTCTGTGTTGTATTTTTTTTTGTGCAAAAAAACACACAACATAAAGTTAGCAACATTTAATTGCCTCGTTGGTTCTTGAATATTCAAATACTCAAAATTTTATAAAAAGTTGGTTTAAATATTTTTGCTGAAAGAACAGCCTAGTTTGATTACAAAACACTGCTTTATGATATGAAGCAATACACGCATTTCAGTATAGAGTCGGCTCAATGTATGTTACTGATAGACGTATCATTGCGTCACACTTTATTAAAAATAAATCCTGACTGAATTGTTAAATAGTACTAAAAAAACAGTTTCTTTATTTTCTCACAAATGCCTATGCAATCCGAGAATCAAACTCGCATCTATCGACTACAAATTACTTTACAAACCATCACGGCCGTTGTTTCGCTAAAGACAAAAAGGCTCAACGTCATAATTAAAAAAATCTCGTGCCTGCAAAGAAAGGGGGTAGTAGCGTGAAAGGAAGACGGATGGGGCGCCACAGAGGGCCCCGGCAAAGACAATGTCGCGCTTTGGACGCACAGCTTAATCATAAATATATCAAGCGGAGACGTTGTAAGGTGCTGTCTACACTTGTCGCTTGTTATTATCGATCTACGAGTATATCAAAAGATTGAGATATTAAGAATAAATTCAAAGAAGAGAAAACAGTATCACGTAGACAGTTCAATTGAACGTTTATAATTATATTTAACATTGTGGCTATTGGATATTATATTGTTGCTTGATGTATTTCTACAGTTTGTTTATTTTTCTGTCGCTGGATTTTGCTACCGGACGCAGACCTAGCTTTGTCTCATGAATGAAGAGCTGATTTTTATGATTGCTTAGATTATTGTTTATGCTATACGTATTATATTAAACATTTATGACGATAGGCGCTGTGTTCTAAAATAAATAATATTAAATAGGCGCTAGTGCCTATAACTATACATTAATTTATAGGACAACGTAATGAAAAACCTGAAGTTATAAATTCAGTTTTTTTAAATGGGATAGAATCACAGTTACATTATAGTTAGCCAGTTATCTTGCACTACTGTTGACTTGAGGCGGTTGTAATCTCTTACCTGTGGACCGCTTGCTTGTATACGGTAAAATATTATGTCATAGGTATATCGTTTTCAAAGATTTTCGTTTCTCTAGAGCCGATTTCGAAAACATTTTAAAAAATCATGATGTTTTGGTTAATACGTTGACATGGTCATAAGATATGATAATTCTATGCTATGTTAACCTCACCTCCCATTGCAAATCGCTTAATCAACATTCGAATTAGTGAACATTTTACACTGAAGCCATAGCGATTTGTAAGTACGTAAAGTCCGCCAACTCGCACTAGGCCAACGTGGTGGATTATATGGCATAACCCCTGTCAATCGTACTCTCGATTGTACAGGACGCCCGTGCCCTGCAGTGCGTCTTATATAGGCCGATACAGTTCAACAGAATGGCGATTCATGAAATTTAGATTTATATTGTGACGAGTTTTACTTAAGAATGTTTATCGTAGTGCCAACTAAATTAAGCTTTCCGGAATTGGATTTACTCATTACCTGACACCAAAATGTTTACCCCCAAGTGAATGAATCATAATTTTTTTTTATGACAATATTATAGTATGATGAAATACCATGAGCAAAATATATTTTTCATCAACACTTTTACATGTTACTAATTAAAGGACTACATAGAATTTAAAAGAATTTTAATACAAACATGTTTATGTATTTGGTAACACTTTAGAAGAATTCTAAGCACTTTGAAATGTAACGTCATAGTACTATGTAGTTTAATAAGTATTTTACAATAATAGGAGGAACTTTATGTAATCTGGCGTACCTACTATCATCAAAAAAAGTATGTCTGGCATTTGTGCATTGAATTTGTAATAATTCTTTCAACTTCAGATATGAATTATATTTGGATCTGATTTAATTTTTGATGTCGTTAATAACTTAAGCTGAATAAAACAATCACGCAGTCAGCAGCAATAACTAGATTGTAGGTAAATTGAATCGATAATAAAGTTGCCGCCACTCCCATAGTGGCATGAGCCACGCTCCCAAAAGCTGGTAGAAAAAATATCAATATAATTTAACACATTTCAAATTGAAATAATCATTTTTGAGTTGGTTTTTTTTAACAGTATCGTGTACCAGCACCTTAAAGAGGACGAAGGAGGCACATGAGTGTATGAAAGTTTAAAAGGGGTGTTAAAACAAAACGGATGAGTTTGGACAAAGGAAGGAAGAGACGCGTTTCTCGTAAAGTCTTTTGATATAGCGATGTGTAGGCGATGCGAATATATCTAACATATTTTGATTAATGAATGCGTCGTACATAACGTGCTGTATTGTTATTGTCTTATGTAACTGGGGGCGATTGTTTTGTTCAATTAAAGGATAGTTTACACGTATTTGTACCACTATATGTTTCCGACTGCCTCGGTGGCGTAGTTGTATTACGGTACGGTTACAAAGCTGAGGTCTCGGGTTCGAGTCCCGGGTCGGGCAAAGTGATATTGGATTTTTCTATTCATTATCAGCCCGGAGTCAGGAATTTGTGCCCGATATGGCGATAGGCTCGCCCCCTATCACATCATGGGACGAAACATACAAGGCGAAATGTGGGTGTCCTGGTGGCGCCTCTGCCTACCCCTTCGGGGATAAAGGCGTGAGTTTATGTATGTATGTATGTTTTAGGAAAATGAAATAATACATTACCTAATCTTAAATCTTTTGCTGTTGTAACAGTAAACATAAAAAATAACATTATATTTATTGTTATCTATTATCTTCATAATAATGTCCGGTATGTTGCTATGTCAAAAAGGTATTTTGTGAGTCTAGTGATTGTATTACTATCAAGATATGTTTATTTTCTCCATACTTATTAAACACAAAGACCTAAATGTAAACATAAAAAAATACTGCAAAAGTACAATAATTAACATAAAATTTAATTAAGTATAAAAGCAAATCAATCGCTCGTAAATTTGCACGCAAACAAACGAATGAATAGAGTTGTGCGGCGGCTGGGGAATCACCCCTGTCACTAATCATGGCGTTCACCTTACCGATCCTCACGTAATTACGTGTGCAGTTAATCAGGCGCGCTCGCGGGTGCAACTACTGACTACTGACTACTGCCGACTACCGACTAGCGACTAGCGGGAAAGCGCATTAATTAGTCCAGTGTGCGCTCTGCGCGGCCGACTGTATTGTCCCAGCTACTGCCAGCGAATAAGTAAACACTGTTAACGTTCGCTATAGGGCTGCCAGGATGGCTTTAGATAGAAATCTTTTAAAACATTTTGTGTAGTGTGGTTTTGAGATTAATTTTCTCTTTGTCAACCTTTTCGCAGCAAATGATTTTATCTGTATTTCGAGTTAACATATTGTTGAAATTTCTTTAAATTTATACGTCGCTTTCTCGCTTCTATAATCATATAGAATATCGGATATTTTAAAATGTTAATGAGTTAGATATATTTTGATTTATTTAGGGTTTTGGGGATGTAGCAGAGCCTGCTTCCAACAGCTTCGATATGTAGTAAAGTACCTGTGTCGGCACGATATCTGTTCACTGGTAGACTTCTTGTGCCGTTGCAAAATCGTCTACAAAATAATAAATATCCCGGTAGTGTATGTATGATACTAAGATATGAATAGTTTGTCTATGTTAATATACCTCCAATATTACGAAAATAATTGTATTTAATCGCATTTCATTATCTCCATAGAAATCTACATATTTACGAAAAAATATTACCTCAATGAGTTTGTAGAGAACTCATACTTTCGAAGTAAATAGTCATTATAATCTATTACTTAGTCTACTCAAGTTTAAACACCGTAGATTATTTATAATCATAGAGTAGTATTTATTTATTTTATTTAAAAGTAATATGTCTAGCAGTGGACGCAGAAAGGCTGATGATGATGATGATGAAAAGTAATAAAGGCATATTTGAGATGTAGAGCCATATTGTAGCATTTACTACAATATGATTAGAATGACTTGATTCAACCACATTTTCCTATCTTTCCTTTTTGATGCAACAAATGTTACAATTAATCTAAAGATTGTTTGGAAAAAATCACGTAAGTGTTATTTAAGGTAACTACCAAAAATATACTCCCACCATTACACACAAAATAAACACTCATATTGATTCTATCAAAGACTTGATTCCTAAGATAAAGCAATACAAATTGATCAGCCGTTTGCAGTTGAGAGATTCCAAACTTATGAGGTTCCAGGAACTTATTAGGTAACAATGAATTCTCTAGTTATTAGAAAGTACATTAATTCTCTTGATTAGTTAATAAAATCACTAGTAAATGATAACATTCCAACCCTAAACAACAACCGTAGGGGAGGCATTTCCCACTGGTTTGCGCTTCGTTTATAAATGCTATTTTAACGCGGAAAAAAAGATTAATTAACTAATTGAGCTGTTGGACCGTGCCTCCGTACAGTTTTCAACTTTTTTCATACGACTAATTAAGCAGATTGACGTACACGACATCGCGAGCTACTAATCACCTAGACTTACTATTTACAGCGGTTCGGTTTACGCGTTTTTAAACTTTGATGAGCAAATGAGATTTAGAAGTCGATAACTTTGGTGTTGTACTTTATCATACACAAAAGGGAAGAAATGGTTATAAGAAAGATGATAAGGCTTTGGAAAAATGTGACTGTCTTGAGACACAGTATGTAATAAAGTTAATTGTAGATGTATATTGAGTACCCCTAAGTCCTATGTAACCAAATAATTGTTATTAATTAGTCCATATACGTATCTATACTGTACGGGTCTATTTTACGATGAAGCAGAGGTTTGGTTAGTCCTTTATTAAAGCAAATCTTGCGTTAATTAGTGGAATTCACAAACTTTTGAAATCTTGTAAATAATTTTCAGAAAATATTATTAAAACAAAGAAAGGTAACCGAGATCCTTGTAAGTTTGGATTTATGTTTATACTTGTTAAATATATACTGTCTCGTTTTCTCAATAGTTTGAAGATAAATTAAACAAAATTTCTTCAAAATAATTAAATATTGAAACTTAATATTATGTGCTACTTGTATTTACTATTACAAAATAGTGAATACGAAATGGCGCAACATCGTAACTGAAACAATATGGCTCGAATGTTTAATTAGCACATTGCAAGCTCCCTTGGATGCACCGGGGGTGGGGAGACGGCGGGCGCGGGGGTGAGGGGCGGGTAGAGGAAGGTGGAGGGGGGTGTGGAGGCAAAGGGAGGTGTTATTCATTAAAATGTTTGCGGAAACTCGTTTAGCGCCGATGCGGTGGGCGGGCGCCGCCTCAGCCACCAGCGCAGGGCTGCCCAGCGAGCCACTTTGTACCAGGCTCTCATGATTCTATGAATAGCAAAGATGAGACCGCTTGAACGGTTAAAGCTTTTTTTTTTATTAAGGAGCTGATTTTATTTTTTTGTCTTTTTTTGTGTTGATTAAATTGGTGGTATGACCTTTGTCACGGCGGATTGTCGAAAATTATTTAAAAAAAAAAACTTTTTTTTCCTTAGGCCTAAAACTAATTTTCCGCCTATAACGCACTTGAGCGCTATAATTAGCCTACCGATCCTAATTGTAATTAATGATGATATTATGATGATTATAATCACTTACTAGGTTACTTATTTAAAATCGTAATATAAGGGGATCGTCTCCTTGTTTCAAATAATCTAATAAAATGTCTGCACTTATGAGATAAAAAGTACTTAATAATGTAGTCAGAGAATTTTTTTATTTAGTTTTCCCAACTGTCGAAATAGACTACAGCGAGTCAAATTAAAATATTTTCTTATTAATTATTTTAACATAGCTATTGATTCCTTAAAATGTACAACTGTCACCTCTCAGACCATGTAAAAGTATGCACAACAAATACTGCAAGAAAATCTGCCATCAACTGGCTTCTTTTACAATCTGTAGCAAAATTTTGGAGATGCAATCGAATGTATTGACAACAACAATGTTTTCATTAAATTAGTAAAAAACAACGTGGACAATAAACAAGGAAACTCTATAGTCATATACGAGTATAATTCTTCTGTGCTGCGGGTGACGACATCTTACTAAACGACCCATTTTAATGATTTTTTTGTGTCTTCTGATGGATTCGAGTATGGTTTAGATTCAAAATTAAAACGTATCTGCACCAAACCAACAGAACAGCGGACACAGTAAGAAATGGTACATGATAATAATAATATAGTAACTACATCTCTAACACTCACCGAAATCTCCCTCTTGAAGCTAGCTGGACGACGCCGACAAAAACGGTGATCACTGTAGCACTCAACATCACTTGCACTGTATTGTCCACAAAACAATTTAAATTAGTCAAGAACTTTAGTGTGCTACGGAGCGCACGTATTGCTTAATCTGCCAGCGTTCACGAGAAACTGAACTATTAGTCCAGCAAGATGACACAAGGCAATTACAATAACTACCCTTCATTTGATAATATTTTGTATCAAAAATACAAGATCGAAAATATGGCGGTTGAAACGAAAGCGACTGTTTTTTTTAGGATGAGATGGGATGCGAAGGAACAGAACGAAACGCAAAGGGATGAAAATCGAAGGGTACTAAGGATGAATTCAGGAAGTGAAAAGTTTGAACAAGAATAACATGTTTCTGGTGTGGAGTGAAGTTAAAACATAACTGCACCCAGGGCGAAGCTGGCCCGGACCGCTTGTTCAAAACATAAATATTGATAGACTTTAGCATACTAATATTTATAAAACTATTAGCTATAAATCAGCTAGCAGGTTACAAACTTGAATAATAAATACATTAAAAATTCACAGCCACCTGGCGCAATAGATAAAGATTCCGTATGCAAGCTTGAGTTTGAATCCCGCAGCGAGACAAATATTTGTCAAATCCACAGACATTTGTTTCTCGACTGGGGGTTGCGAGACCGAATAGTCTCTGGTAATAATACCCGTGGATATCAGGTAAGTGACAGGTTTTAGGAAAGCTTATAACAACGATGGTACAAAAAACACTTATTTCAACTAAGAAATTAAGATGATGGATAAGCCTTGGAACCTATAGAACCCTCAGGGTTAGAGGCCTGTGATGTGTGGTCAAAGATATATGTGTGACTATTTAGAATACGTACCTATTTAATTATTATTGCAAATTGTAAACAAGTGTTGTAGCATACCAAACATCACACAAAACTATTTAAAATTCCGTTCTTCTTTTCAAGGATAAAGGTGTCAGTGAAACATCCTTATCAGCGTGATATTTAATTGTTATTGCAAATACGGATTCTAGCATACCATACACCTGGAAAAATCACTTTTGCTTCTAAGTTCGGTGTAAAGTTGACACTTCAATAACGTCAGCCCTAGAAGTGTAATATTTGAATTAAAACTATTTTTTACGGATTTTATCGCGGTTTGGTTACATTTTTAAATTTTTTAACTTCGCGACGTTTCGATTGCTTTACAGCTTTCGTGGTCACGGAGCGGATACGGTGCACAGCGTAATATTTATCTAATATTGCAAATAAGTCTTCTATCATACTAACAAAAGTATAAATTTATTCCTTTTCCTTCCAAGTTCCGTGTTAGGGTAGTGTAACAGCCCTAGCAGCGTGACGCTGGGTTGCGACGGGCGGTGACGTCCATTTCCTCCTCATAATTGCTGCTTCCGCTATCTGCAACCCACTTAGCGTACTTAATTTGCCTCTGTCTTGTAAACGCACAGCGGATTTCAGTGATACATCGCTTCAGGTGTGGTGTGTGTTTTTGTTTCATGCTACTTTCATGGGAGTTTGTCTGGAGGATTATTTTCTTACAGAATTGGTTATGAAAATACCTGTGATAGCACTTTTAGGTTAAATCTATTAAACATATATAAACATACATATCTAATGAAGAGAAAATTTAATTATCAATAAATAATTGATCAATTAAAAATTATAGATTAAACCATGTTACACGTGCTCAGTAAGGAAACAAAATGTGATGAGTTAATTCTTATTACAATTAATTTGAATAATTATTACATTTAATATTACTAAGACATTAATTTAATTATATGACATACATAGGTACATATATCAGCTGAGAATATTCAAAAACAAATTAATAATATATTCGCGATGTAATCTCGTGGCACACCAATTATTGAATGCAGAATAATCTCTTTGAAGGTAATTGCGTTTATACAAATTTTGTATTTACACTCACACCACAATTTAATCTACACCTATTAAACACATCCCCTCGCGATCCGTTGCGATTGGCCGAGCTTTCCATCCCCTGTCGCATCCAGCCAATCACGCGCCCTCATTCTATTGCCGAGGGGTGGAGCTACGGGGGTTTTCACCACGAAATTTTCGCGATTTCGAGCAGTGAAATACTGTTCATCCCGGGTACAAGACCCCTTTGGCACTCCAAAGTTCGCAGTGATATCGAAAAGTTTGTCACAACTTTAAATTCAGTGATTCAGTAAATTTGCAAAAAAAAAATATTTTGAAAATTGCAATAAATTAGAACAATTGTAATAACTACAAAACGCTATTTTAATTTGTATATTTAGTAAATATTGTGTTGCAAAAGTGGCGCGTTGAATAATTTTAGAGAAATAACTTTAACCTAAAATAACAGATCGGATAAATAAGTCAACACCAAAAGCACTCTATTTAATCTAAAAATGAATATATCCGCATTAATTCTATAGTTACAAGAGGAAAATCTTGAAAGAAATTAAAGCGGTGCTAGAACAACAATTGAAGAATGGCGGGTCCGTATTTATCGCCTTTGCCGGGAGATCTCCTTACTGAGTACATGTTCGGCAGACGGCGGCAGCGCAGAAATCGAACCACCTTCACCCCACAACAGCTCAGCGAGCTAGAGTCATTGTTCCAGAAGACTCATTATCCAGATGTATTTTTGAGAGAAGAAGTCGCGCTGCGAATCAGCCTTTCCGAAGCTAGAGTGCAAGTAAGTAAAGATGTTGTAGGTAGTTGCGATTCATTAAATTGGATTAAATGTAAATATTTGTGACTGTATGCTGCCTTTGTCAATGAATTTAATAATAGTCGCGGCTCTACAAAACTGTCGTAGAGAATCGGAAAGTACGAGAATTGAAGCAAAAATGTATTGGTATATAAACTTACTTTTTGTTAATGCAAACCCTGAAATATTGTAAAAAGGAACACGTTTAAGTGGTAATAAACTAAATATAACATTACTTTCATAAAAATACTGCCGATTTCATTCAATGCATATTAAAATCTAAGATATCAATTAACATGCGTGATATTTGATTAAATTTCTGTTCATAACAAGGAATAAAATAGATTCTTCAATGCTAATATTTTTATTAACAATCGAATTTAGATGTTTAAAAATGTACAGGCTTCGATATAGAATAGCTAGTGCACAGTTACGAAAAGCAAATATTTTTCAGGTGTGGTTCCAAAACCGTCGCGCTAAATGGCGGAAGCAGGCCCGACTGCAACTTCTACAAGACGCGTGGCGGATGAGGTGCCTTGGACTAGGCACGCCACCCCTGCCGCTACCAGGTTACTTAATATCACTTTAACAATAATTCTTTTATTTTAAATTATTTTTTAAAGTACTTTTAATATTGTTTTCTAAATTATTATTTATTTGCTTAGCTTTTATAACATTTAATAAAAGTGAATTAGAAAATAATTAAATCATTCTAATTTTGAAATTTCGTAATGAATATATTTGACTGATTGTAAATAAATGTAGCTTCATTTTTCCCAACGTGAAGAAACACTTTCCTGGCGGCTTACAGGTCACGCCAAACCACCAGATTCGTCGCCCGAAGCACCAGACTCTCCAAACGGGAAAGAATCTCCGGAACCGCCGTCACTCGAAAACAGGGACTTAAAGTCTCCGCGACAAGACCCTTACATGCACAACCCAAACGTGCAGGACTCGATGCCTTCCATACCTCCTGTACACGACATGCAAGCGCCCATGCCTTACAACGAAGATGGCAGACTCATGCAGCCGCCATTCCCCTTCTCGCCATTACTGATGCCGCCGCAAATGGACCCAGAAATAACCCCAACAGACTTGAGGGTCATGGGCACTAAGAACCCTTGTGCATGCGCCGGCGAAGTAGACGAACCACAGAACTTGGCATACCGCCCTCAGAGACGCGATAAAGAAAGCGACAGTGACAGCGATGCCGAAATAGATCTCACGTCTCACTCCTCCAAAGACGATGATTTGAGGGAATCGGAAAGATTGGCCAACAGAATAGCAACAAGCATCTTCAGAAGCGACACCGTGTTGCACGATCTAGTGCCCAATGATCTAAGCTTAGGGTCCGTCAAGAATGACAGGAATGTTGGTCGAAACAACGTGCCGATGTAAATTCATAACGAGCGATGTATTATAATTGTATACAGAGAGACTGATTTAAGAAAATCAGATGAAATTAGTAGATAGTACATATTGTTGATTTATCGTGCATTAAATTAAATAAGTGTAGGACGGATCTCAAGTAGGAGGATATAATTTGTGTTATTAGTCATTTAAATATAGTCATATAAATTTAATTTGATGACGGATGTAAGTGAATATTAATCGCGATTTCTGCTCACCATGAACAAATCATCACTAATTGTTTTTAAATGATCATAATGGCGAAAATATAGTATAAATAGATATTCATACGGATAACTCATTTTATGTTTATAAATGTGTAAAGGATTTTGCAATTTAAGAATTTTCTAGTCATTCGTACTTTTAAACGGTTTGTTAAGTAGATATGTATCAGAGATTTTCGTTAAAATATTTTTTATTGTTCTTGATGTTCGTAGACAAATAGACGCAATGTATTCCCTGTACAAAATAAAAGGCTACATTTCAATCGGCCGACATTTTCTTCTTTACACTCGTAGCGTTTCAGCGTAGACTTTACATAATATAATCATATTTATTCCAGAGCTTTATTTCATTCATGGTTCGAAATGCAACACGCAAGCAGGAAGTTTTGGAAATACATTTTTATAGTATCTAACTATTGTATGTTAATATATAATATTTTTATATGTCATATTACAAACTTATCTACCATCGATGATTAAGATCAACAGTGCTGAATATAGGTACCTATACAAACAAATGAAATATCCTCAGGTGTAACGCGATTTTCTACGGTTTCTACGGTATGTAAGTCCGCCAACTCGCACTAGGCCAGCGTAGTGGACTATATGGCCTAACCACTCTCAATCATTTCTCTCGATTGTAGAGTAGGCCCGTGCCCAACAGTGGGACGTATATGGGCTGATACAAGGTACAAGGTTACGCGATTGCTACAACTTTGGAAAAGGACTCCTTGCTACTTTTTCTTTTTTCTTTTCTTTCTCAATTAAATTACCATAGACGTACGAATACTATACGTCCATGATTAATGCATGTTAGCTTACGAATACGTTGTTTTAAACTTAAAAAATGCGATTAGGATCCCAAATCCCAACAGAGCTGATCACAGCCAAACCAAATGGCGCAGTGGTTGCATTTGTAGTCAACTTACGCATCAGAAAGGTGCGGGTTACATTTCCCTAAAGATAAACATTATTCTATAGGTATTAATTATGCGCTTGTATTTTCTGTGTATGTAAATTCATGCACGATTCAGGAAAATATCTTCGGTAGGTACGGAGTTAAATCAACTAAATAGGCCGCCTGGCTAGGTACCACTACAATGGCTAATTCTTCCACCAAACAGCAGTGCAAATGTACTGTTGTGTTCTGAGTAATTTCTGGACATAATGACGCTTAACATCTTATGTCTCAGAATGGCGAGCGCAGTCAAATGTCAATCATTGCTTTGTAATTCGACAGCCTCCGTGGCGCAGTTGGTTAGACGCCGCCTGTGAAACGAGAGGCCGCGGGTTCGATCCCCGCACCGAAACAAATATTTGTGTGATCCACAGGTATTTGTTTCGGGTCTGGGTGTTTGTGAGACCGAAAAGTCTCTCGTAGCTTCTGATACCCACGACACAAGACTCGATCTTAGTGTGGGGTCAGGACTATGTATGTGACTGTTGGGTGTATTTATTTATTTATTTTATTTATTTTATTTATTCATGGTGTTGTTTGGTTTTGCTAATGTCCATGAGCGGTCGTATCGCTTACCATCAGGTGAATGGCATGCTCGTCTCGCCATCCATAGCAATAAAAAAACTGTTATTTAGTGGACTATGAAGTGATGCGACGCGACAGTCTAGTTTTTTTTATACACTACTGTTTAGCGGGAGAAATATACATTGCGGTGTTACCTACCCAGGCGACCTCTCACGTATGAAAGACCTACCACCAGTTGCTCACGGACGGGACTGACAATTCGACATACAACTCTTATCCAAAGTTGCGTGTGCATTCGTAGCTAATTATCTCTCATTACAATCGCAGAAGAAGACATCGTACGGAATACTGCACCTAGTAATTTTGCGCTAGATTTTTTAAAGGTATGTGAATTATGATGTTCGCCAATCTGAATAAGGCCCTCGTGATACGAAGACTTTAATCTCTCTCAAACATATAGCGGGCCCGAGTTCAGCAGTAGAGTGTACCTAACTAGATGTGTAATAAAAATAATATGATATCACAGCTTATGTAGGTCCCACTGCTGGACTTAAGCCTCCTCTATAATAGTGAGTTCGATTGAGAGAGGTTAGGCCATAGGTCCACGTTGGCCTAATGTGAGTTGGCGTACTCCCATACTGTAGAAATCCTTTAAAAGAACTTTACACAGGTTTCACCCCGATGTTTTCCATCACCATTTAAAGATCGAGGTAAATGACTATCAATACACACATAACTTCAAAAGTCAAAGGTGTGCCCTGTTATTTAAACTGTTCGGACCCGCATCCTGTATGCGGGGATTTATCTAAAAGCATGCCATACAGGTCACATGCGGGGACCGTTTGCATTCGTTGTGCATTATACATGCGGAGTGCGGGAAATATTTTGTCCATGGAGTTGTGTCAGTTTCTGCAATGCCACGCTCTTTACCGACCGAGTTACCGCTATCAAAAAAATAAAACACAAAATACGATATAAATAGCACCTTTATTTCACAGTCCTTAAGTATATTTTAACAAATCATATTATGCATAGTTCAATATTCTGTCATGATAGGTAAAATAAGGTATTTCAGTCATTTTTTATTCTCTTCAAACAATTCAGGAATCATCGGTTTCTTGGCAAATTTTTTTTTTACTATAGGGTAAGTAAGAGGCTTATTTTAAATGCCGCCTTAGAAACTATTGCACATCACGTAGGCGGACATGTATTATAGCATTCGCTTAAAGCTACATCTATTATTGCAATGTATCAAAAATGAGCTACAAAACACAAACAATCAAACTATTACAATCTAGTAAAAGGTATAATGAAATATTCAGGAACGGATTGTGTAATTTTTGTTGTAGGAAATAACCCCCATATTATATTTCCTCACAAGAGACCGCATCCCGCTCAAAATATTTTTTGATCAATAAAAACATATTATGCAATATTTAGTACTTCTTCACGATATTTGTCATGTCTTAATGTTGAGATCAATAAATTATAAGGCCTAAATATTTACTCTTAATTATCAAAACCAGTTGTTCTTCAATTGCAAATATGATTTTATATGTTACGTAGATTTTAGTTATGATTTGTTAAAAATATATTTTATAGTAAGACTCCCACATATCAACATATTTTGGCGATAAAGTAATTGATTATACTTATTATATTTTGATTTGGATAAATATATTAATATTTGAGCATATCTATTAGAATATAGGAATCAATATGCGCCACCTTCCAGGCCGAGTTTGAAATAAATCATCACAGAGTTTTGATGAAAAATATTAGACATATTATACTAAAAACTGTAAATCTACTCTGTTTAATTTAGTGAACAGATTTTTGTAGCCTTTCTTAGAGCTGAATTAAGTATCTTCATTGAATCTTAAGTGAAATAATATTTTTGTAATGTAATGTCTTTTCATTCTCCTAAAGACTAAATAAGAAAACATCACCAAGATCAATTTTGATCATTACACATTTGTTCATCAAAAAATAATAAACTGTCATTAAATGCTTAACACAACTGTCTCGGCCTTGAACAGACGAGGAAGAACCTTAGACAACGCTAACTGTTGTAAGAAGTAGCACATTAGTAGCACTTGGACTCGTGTTGTGCGCACCAGGCGGGTGCCATGGCGTCGGGTTTGATTCCTCGTGCGATCAAGCGGGCGCGGTGCCTCTGCAGGCGCGGCTCGGCGACGTACACGTCGGAGCGGGGGTCGGCCCACAGCCGCTCCCCCACTGCGGCCGTGCGCGGCCACACGCGCGTGTCTGCAAACATGTACGAATGGTTATTGGGAACGACAGAGCTATATTTGTATTCGGTGACGAAAATAAGTCATGTTTAGATTTTAGAATATAATTATATACTTGTTATATAGGACTCTACCGCTGAGAGTTTGATTGGGAAGGTTTAGGTCAGTGCCTCCTACGCTGGCCCAGTGCGGTTTGGTAGAATATTTGTTATTAAAATTTGTCTACATATGCTACTGCCAATCGATTGAGTGTAGTACCCTATAGCTATAATATACAGTCTCAGATATTGAAGATGTACAATTGCATTCAGTCCAGTAATTTTTCTTAGTAAAGTTATCTAGGATTTTGTGTGTCATTTCAAGAGCAGAGTCGCAGAATGTAAGTTTGCCAATGCCTTTATCTATAAAATTTATTTACCTTTATAAAACTACAAATCAACTTACCCAGAACCTGTGAGTCACAGTACTCAGTCCACATGGCGACTTCTCCTCCGATCACGCCCTCATCTTTGGGCAGCTGGTGCGAGTACATCCGCCGCCAGTTGGAGTACTTGGTGACGCCCCAGGTGCCGTGGTCGAGGTACCAGATGTCCTTGGGTACTGACACCACACGGTACCCTAGTCGCAGCAGCTGGGATAGGAGCGGGCTGGTGATGACTTCCCATACTTCGATGATGTACCTGGAAATTAGGACTTGGTCATTTGTGGCTGATAAAGCGTGGACAAATTATAATATAACTATTTTATCATAAGTCCTATTGCAAAATTGTTATGTTTAGATAGGATGATAAAATCGTATCTAAGTAGCCAGATCTCGCAATAATTGCAAATATTCCTGTTCTGTGCCAGAGCTCTGAAATTCCCGATTGTAAGACGATTTATTCTGATAATATTCTTGACGACGTCAACCAGCGATTTTTTGGACGACCTCCGGACTTTGGCCCTACCAATGTTGAGGTCTGTACCGTCTGCAGGACCAGCTATTTATAATATAAAATAACATTTACATCTATAAATAAAACGAAACAATTTTAGAAACACTTGTCAGATTTTTTCTATTCGAACTTGAGAACATCCTCCACGGTAATTAAAATTGTTCGTTTGATTAACGTGACCCTCACATTTGTACAATCACAAGACAAGATTGTGCAATCAAATGTTGAAACTCGTAAAACAACTAAACCGTGGATAAAAATATAGGCTCTTTGTTAAAATTAATATTACAAGGGCTTTCCATGGTATCCTGGTATCTTTTTCAAATACTTAGATGATTACACCTCATCCAGGATGTAAAAAAACAAAATGTAAACAAGAAGAGAACAAAGGACTTATTCAAAATGAGGATGTTCTTTATAAAGAAAAAGAAAATATTCAACAACCTGATAACCTAATAAGGGTAATAAGCAAAGGCAATTAAAAAGTACCTGTTCTTGTCTAAGAATTTCTGGATCCTCTGTGGCTGTGTGAGCTCCGAAGACCACAACATGACGGGTTGTGGTCCGCCTGCCCCACAAGCATTGACCTCTTCGTCCCAGATCTGCAGGGCCTTCTCGTGGAACTCTCCCCACAGCTTCATGAAACCTTCCTCTGTAGTGTCGTAGCCTTTTTCCTTCATGTAGTCGACTATCTCTTGGCTGGAGTTCCAGCAGTTTAGGAAAACCTGGGATATAAGGGAAATGAAGTTGGTGATATTTACTATTTTAAATAAGCTGTTCATATTTCAAGACTATGTTTAATTAATCCTGTCCGATGGCATTTGGCAAATGATAAACTTTACCATAGTATAAAAATGCTTATGAAATAGTCTAATTATATGAACTGGAATCGATAAGTGAAATATGCTATACGAAAGACGATAGAATGTGAGTTTTATAACCCACGGCAGAAAAGCCAATTTGGGCTGGCTGAATCGGCTCTATTGAAATGTTAACGTTGCCCCACTTGCATATTGTTAATGGCAACTCATTCTCATACATTTGTAGAGTATTAAAAATTTTTTTGTCAATGTAAGTAAGCATGTTTGATGGTTCTATGATTTGTAAAACTGCGCCATGCAAGCTAAGTCTGGGTGTTTGTGAGACCGAAAAGTCTCTCGTAGTTCCTGATACCCACGACACAAGACTCGATCTTAGTGTGGGGTCAGGACTATGTATGTGACTGACTATGTATGTGACACCCAACGGTGTATTTATTTATTTAAGTTTCAAGTCCTTTCATTCATACACCCACATATTTTCTAATTCTCTATTACCATTGTTTTTCTAAATAATTACACTCAAACTTACATAGCTTTCACCACACACCAAGATAGGGTCGTGGGTATCAAAAACTATGAAAGACGTGTCGATATCTCAAACGCAGACCCGGAACAACAACTCATAAATGACACAATATGTCCCCTGTTGTTTCGCAGCCAGCGTCTAACCGACTACGGAGGCTATAATTCTTATTACCTCATCACCTCCCATATGCAGCAGAGGTGGCTGAGTTAAAGTCTCGGCGATGTCCCGGTAGAGGTCGCGCAGCACGCGGTACATGGCGGGGTTGGCGGGGTTGAGCTGCCCGCACGGGGGCTCGATGCAGTACGGACGCCAGGGGTACACGTTCACGCACACCGCTAGATCACCGAAGCCGTACTCCTGGAATTAGATATCATGAAGGATTAATGCTTGTACGATAAAATAAGGTGGACTTCATATAGGTTGGACATTTAACAGGTCGTTGCTGAAATCCTTGGTTTAGGCCTATATCCGGTTGTGAATGTTATAGCTGAAAAAGATAATTATGATAAAATAATAGCATTATTGACTTTAGATGTAATTTTGGTGTTGTAATTACTAGTAATCACCAACAGTTATTGCCTCGTCAACAGTTATCTCTTGGTCGTATACACAGTGTATATAGCCGCATCGGTATTTATATTCCCGATTTCAACTTACGTAACATTATTGTATAGCTCGCTAAGATAACAGTAACATGGTAGCAGATTCACTTCTATTTCATCATGGGATACACCATACAATTTACGCAAAATTGGTGCACTTTTTTTCATATATCCGTCAATTCTTTCGGAGATGCAGAATCTGTATTTTATATTAGAATTGCATTGCTAGATAAACAGTTTATAATACAGATTAGTAAAACAAAGACAGTATTACCTTGCCCCACTGCCAGCCGTTGCCGGCGTGCGCGGGCGCGTCGATTTCTATCATCACGCGAATACCGCGCACCTTCGCGTATTGAATCAATTCCCTCACTTCTTCTGTCGTGTATATCTCGTTGGCAGAGTATGCGCCGTATCTGGAATTATAAAAGACCAATTATTTTATAATGGTTTCTAAGATTTACGCGAATGTTACACATTGAAATAAAACTATTTTTCACGGATTTTATCGCGGATTTCGACTCAGTCCACCACGTGACCACGAAAGCTGTAAAGCAATCAAAACGTCGGGAAGTTAAAAAATGTAAAAACTATACCATATCCGCGATAAAATCCGTAAAAAATAGTTTTATTTCAACAAATTATTATTCTAGACAGACCGCATTTCTCAGCGTTTTCAAATTTCTCGTATGTTATTAGGCCAGATCAAGATGTAGTAAATTTTGTGATAATATAGCAAACCGTATTCAGTACTGTGTAGTGAACACAGGACATGAACGTACAAAAACACTTTGTGCAGTGATGTTGGTAAATGTAATATTAAAATTCGTATTCGTATTCGTAATCGTAAAATTATAATTCGTAAAACAACGAAACTAAGCTGATCTCGAAATTTGAAACATAACGCACGTAAAACTTACATAACTTTAGAATAATAATCGCTAAGATTGATCGTAATCTATTATCAATCTACTAAAATCCAAGTCATAATAAAGAAATAACCTTGTAAACTGCGGCACTCGGCTGGACTCCAACGGGAAGCTGTGCGAATCAGTCACGTGCCAATGGAACACGTTCATTTTGGTCGCTGCCAGACCATCTATCGTCCTCTTGATGTCAGACATCGGGATAAAATGCCTAGAGCTGTCCATAACGAAGCCTCTGTGTTTGTAGGCAGGCCTGTCCCGGATCTTGGCTCCGGAGACGAGGCGAAGACCACATTTTCCAGAGTCAACAGTATCTACCCTGTCTGGAGCGGCTAGTTGAGTGAAGGTCTCAAAAGCATGACGCGCTCCAAACACCGTTTCAGCTACTACGTGTACAGCGATTTCTTCTTCTGGAATTGGATAATAGAAAATATTAATAAAAAGGTCTTGGTCTTCTGTTTATGAATATGACTGTGGGTGTCGTCTAGAATTATATGAGAACATTTTTATCTTTGACAGGCAAGGCAGTAAGGGATTTTATTAGACAGTTAACTAACTCTATTTTCGTAACAAAAAAAATTAAGACTATATTCCTTCTAAATAAATGTGTTGAATTTTATAATTTCTCCTTGATCTTAGAGTAAAAGTTTCCGAAGAAAATAGCTAAGTGTTGTATTAAAACGACATTAATTCAGACATCAATTGTGACCCGACACGTTTAGCGGCCAAGAGTGCATTATGCCGTTACATTTGCTTGGTGCCAAACACTAGCGGTCGCCGTGCCAAGTTAGTAACGCTAGGGCAGACTAGTCTAGGTGTCTGGGCCAAATATAAATACACTTTTAACTAGCCTAATAATACCTCTATATGCAATATAACAAATTGAACAAATAAATAAATAAAAAGATAACAGCTATATCACTAGATAATTTGAAAAACTATAGAAAAACATCATCATGTTTTCAATTTTATTAGTAGGATCATATCACAATAGTCAAACTATAAACTATATTCTTTGTTGTTCAACTAGCACAAACAATTTATTTTTTGTTCTTACTTTCAATGCTATGTATCTGGTTCTAATTAACATTATCTCCCAAGTAGTAAAACTAAGGTAGATAACTCGTTTAGCATTTGGATAATAGCAATTTAATTACTGTCCCATTTTATTAGCATATCACTAATTTAACATAGAGGTCGCATTTAACTCGTTTGTTTTGAGGTTAATTGCACTTTATTTACTTTCTTTCACTTTAATTACATGTGCATAAACATTTAACACATTTTTTTTTTAACTAGATTAACACCAAATCTACTTAAAACTGTTTGGACTTACTTATAGATACAACCAAATTCAGATTCAGAACTACTATTACAAACAGATATTACTCTTGATTTGGGAATCTAACCTTGGTTTTTGAGATTGTCATTGTCTGCTCTACCAAGGCTGTCATAAAACCAGGGCTTGTAAACGATACCAATTCACATTAAAAGTATCGGTAAATACCGGTATTTTCATAAAGATACCTGTGTATCGTTAAAATTAAGTAACGGTAATTGAGTATCGTAACGAAACACAATCGTTATGATACCATAACGTTAACAATTATCGATATTTTTTTACGTACATAACGTTAAAAATATCGGTAATTTCGTATCGTTACTTTATGCGACGTTGCTTGTAGTTTAAATTGTGAAGACTGCCCGTTGTTTATTTGGTGCTTATTTAATCACAAACGCGTGCCGACTGCCGCCACGCTCTTCGCATGAAGGTGGTTGGTTGGCAAACGTTGCGAGTTGCCGGTAGCGAAGGTAACGAAATACACTCATAACGTTAAAAGTATCGGTAAGTTTAAGCGAAGGTAACGAAATACACTCATAACGTTAAAAGTATCGGTAAGTTTGGGAGTACCGGTATTTATATGTAACGTTAAAATATCGTTAACTTGGGTATCGTTACTTATGAATTTACCGATACCTGCTTCTAGCTCCAATAACGATACCAAACTTTTACCGGTATTTCAAGCCCTGCATAAAACATCTAAAAATGAATTTACCTTTAGTCTGTACGTCTAACATGTATTGCTCATCAGTCTCCCAAGTGAGGGCAGTGACTGCAGTCTTCACAGAGATATAGACGACGACGGGTGTCTCTACGATGTCTGTGACGTTGCCGCCGCACTCCGCCAGCAGATTGTCTCCAATAAGTTTGGTCATCTGAACTAGAAGCCCGCGAGTCTCAGCCGGGACGTCCACTAGATCGAACCTTGAAAATAAAACATTATCGTCATTCATAGTTTTCTAGCCCATATACATACGTTGCACTGTAGAACATAGGTCACGGCTACAATAGAGAGTTTCATTAAAAGTGGGTAGCTATGGACCACCACGCTGTCTTCATTCATAGTATGGGACTGAAAAGAGACCTCCTTCGAAAAGTATCACCATTAGTCTTGGTAAGTCCGTCGTTGCTGATATAACCAAAACCTTCTCCAGCGAATTGGAGACTGTTCCGCCCTCACACTCGCCACTGCAACTCCTGTATCAACAGTGGCGCGCATCTTAAAGTCACCGAGCATTAGACTCAGCGAGTCTTCGGGAATGTCTAGCTTGTCTTTAACCCGCAACGAAATTAATTCTAAAGTTAAATAATAGGAGTTAAAAATATCTCCAGTGACTTGTTAGAAGTGGTCTGCACCCAGCGAGCGTATGAAACTTTTATCACATATGTGATATGACGAAACTAAGTTAACGAATAAGTTTTAACAATGAAGCTTACGCTGTTCGTAAGCATCATCGGTCATCTTATTATCACTCCATTAGAATGATGTTGTTCTTAATTCAGGGAAAGGATCGAGGTGATGACCATAGAGTAAGTAATCACTACGTTCTAGTGATGACACCCGTCAGTCATTTTTTTTATTTCAAAGAGACTTTAGGCAGAAATTATTTAAGGATAATTATCCTTTGAAATAATATTTTTATTTAAAAATACGTTTTATCATCAATGTAAATCCAGTAATGTACAAAGAGGCCTTAACCTTTAGTAGGCAGACAATAAACAAATCGATACTTACCGTTCTCTTGCTTTTATACTGAAGAACATAAATATTAAACAGCTTTCCGTTCCATATTTTTATTTGGTTTGGGACATTCTTTAGACTTCTGTGCGATGATATAAAGTTTTACTTAGCTACATTTAAGTCCAATAGATATTCTAAAACTACTTTTCTATATTAGTTTTGCAAGCAATGCGAGTTCATTCATTCATTCCCGTTACTTCAAACCTTAAGAGATCAACAGCACAGTTTAACAGCAAGTCATATTTCATATTATATTGCTTTCAACTATCTACTCAGTGGTCTAGTGTGCATGTTCTGTGAACCACAAGTTCCGGTGTTTTACTTCTAACTTCTAAGCTAACTTATACTCAAAATTGTAGATTTAGAAAATGTGATTTAGGTATCTGGAATTGTATTTTATATCAAATAGCTAATCAAATAAGTTGAAAGTATATGCAAAATCACGAACCAAATCGATATTTATATGTATAAGCCGTACATTAACGTAGGCTTTAAGAAAAAATATTTCTTACTTCAAAAGGAAAAAAAAAGGAAAAATTCATAATATGTAGTCTAGTAACGCATCGGCGATTCCCCTAATGTACGTGCTTGCTTACATCGATGACCACTTCCCTTCGGGTAAAGTTCGCCCGTCCGTTTGTTTATAAAAAATCCAACAAAAGTAATGTTGCGTCGACTGTACTAAAGTTCGCAATAAAAGTAAATCGTTGCAAAAAAAGACAACCAACGAGCATATTGCATTTCAGTCATAAAAAATATGCGACCTTAAACTTATGCTGTTCCCAAGGAACTAAATATAGACACGTGGTAAATGTACATAATGAGGTATTAGCAACTTAATTTCGATCCTTTCGAGTTCGATGCACTGCAAACTATTGGCATTTACAATTCAAACAGGTTGAAATAAAACCCAATGAACGATGTGTTAAATATGCTAAGAGACTTCGCACGTGGACTTTCCGGAAGCTAGAACGGTGTCTGGTGTCAAATGCGCGAGGATCGTAGGTTGAAGATCCGTTATTTCATTTGTAGTGTCGTTCACCTTATAATATAGAAAAGCAAATATAAGTATGATAATAAAGATGACCGGTATGGGTTGGCAACCAATAGCAAGCGAGTCATATCGTGTTTTATGTTTAGATATCTGATAATAAAATATAACTTGACAAGGCGAATTGACGAATTTTTGGAATTCGTTTTTAAATATTTACTGCATCTAAATATTTCCAAAAGAAATTATAAAGAAATTATAAAAAATAAACCGTAGCATTCAAGCATGATAGCACGATAATTAAATCTAACTGAATAATTGTAGATACAGAAACAATTTCATAAACATTCTTCCCTAATGACTTACGAGTTATACATACAAAAGTTATTGTGATATCGACAGAATGTATACAAACGTCTGTGATTTTTTGTCGTCGGTACAAGTTAAATTGGACTATGTACGAGCCAATTGATATGATCAACATTTCAATCATTGCCTGTATCTCGGTTAGCACACTTTTTGTTCGACGTTTATTAAACTCATACGATAAGATAACGCTATGCGATATATTTGTATTTGTACTTAATAACTGCCATTTATAAGACTTATAAGACTATTATATGCCTTATAGGATGATGATGGGTGATCCGTTGGTCCCATTTGAAATTATGAATGAAAGTTAAGTCATTAAAGTAATAACTTTCAAATACTATATAAAGTAAATTAATGAATAATTATAATAATCGTACTTTTATCATAATACCTATTCGTTATCATGAATTATTATCAATATTACTATCTGATTAAACAAATGTAACGCTTAATCATTAAAATATTAGAGAGGTCTATGTTAGAAAATTACATCTACTACTAAAATACCATCTAATGATACATTATACGGTAAGAACCGGGCACGTTTGGCTGTGAAAATTGCGTTAAACCGACTGCCGTTGTTATTATTTGACTAAGACTACCGCTAGCAAAAAGCTCGGACATTTGAAAAATGATAACTAAGTTGCAGAGTGAATAACGAGCAAAGCAGACAAGGAGAAGGTTATTATTTATAGGGTGCATAACAGGCTCACTGACGGAACGAAATGCGGTAGGATATCCGCTACTTCCACTTCCAGTATTTAATAAAAATTTCAGTGTGAATCTCTCAATAACGTGGGAACAGACACATAGGAAGTACTTACTATCTCAATCAGAAATGAAATCTCTGATATTTTATCTCAACAACGATAAATACCAACGTTTGAAGATAAGGATACCTAAATTTCATCAGTAAATTACTAGATCTAATGCAAACAGCATTTCAAATGGTTCCTAGAAGAGTTAAATAAATATTGGCAGCTATAACCAGCGACCACAATGAAGCAAACATTACAATGCTGTGAGCGTTGTTTGAAATCAAAAATAGGATAATGTTGACATTTACCTCGGTATTTATAGTCCCGTAAATTTTCATATCACTTGCGCACGTTCAGTTACTGCACCGGATTCAAATATATTACGGTTTAAAGTCTAAGCCCTTTAAGATTATTTGGAGAGGAACTCTGTACGAAAAGGCGGCTCCCGGAAATCTTATTTTTAATTTAATATAGCAAAGCATTTGAAGCACCAAGTTTTAACCTTCTACACCTTGCAATGATTTTTGACATTTAAAAAACATTTCCTTTGTAATGTTTAAATATCAGCACAGTCATCAAGAGCCTGACTTATCCAGTTTTAGTTTCATACATTCTGTACAAGACTAGTGTAATGGTTAAGGTGCCTTTATTTATTGTTTCCAGGTAATTAAATGAAACAATTTTGTTAAATACATTTGACAAATAGCCTCAACAATAAAACTTAATTTAATCCATATAGATAGATAGGTATCTAGTAATTTCATAGTCAATCGCCTATAACCTCGATATTTTCCTGTCCTAGACAATGGTAGGTACTTTTTGTTCGTTCTATTCTTGCTTCATAGAAAACAAAGCAATTAATTAAACTGACTATTATCTAACGTAGGACTGTTCCTTAATTTGTCTATTATTATATCATAAAAGCTCTAGCAATTGAAAACTCACAATCAAATCCGCTGGCATTGTGTGTTTACGTCTTTGTAGACGTCATTTCTACGTAAAATATTAAATTTAGGCATCTATAAATAAAATACATGTTGTTCTAATAAAAATGTCACCATTGTGAAATGTAATGGACGGCGCAACGTAAGCGGGAAAATGAATTTGTTTTTAAAATGTATTTTTTATAATATATTTATTGGTAATAAATTTAACGGCGCCTTCAAATATTATAAACGGTACATGGAATCCTTAAATTAAATTTCCAGAAATATTTATGAATCTGTTTGGTCTGCAACACAACTTAAAATAACATAAAATAACATAAAACAACATAAAATTTGCCGATCTAAAATAGTTAAGTCACAATGTAAGCATGCTAGATTTTAATTCAAGTTTAATACGATTTAGGACTGTTACAGATTGATAAAAAAATCATAGAACATGTAAATGAAAGGCGTGTATTTTTTAACGGTTTAGTCATAACTAGACTTACTAGTCTTAACGGTGAAAGTATACATCGTGAGAAAACCTGCATGCCTTAGAGATATACGAAAATTTCTGTGATAGGCGAAGTCCGCCAACCTGTAATTGACCAGCATGGTAAACTATGAACTACGGCGTCTTAATCGAAATCTTGCTGGTAAATGAGTCCCGTGGTCAGCAGTGGGCGATTATGGGTTGATACAGTACTGACTCTGACGTCTTTCGTCCGAGTATGACGCTATGCATGATCAGACAAGCTAAATGTCGAAAGTTCCAATGGCGCCACACTGTTGGCAAAAGCGTTGTTTCTACCGTTTTATAATACATATAGTGCTTGCTACTTGATGGCTGAAATTATTTTACAATAATAAATTACAAGTAGACATTTATAATGTCTCGGTGTAATTTATTTATTTTTAAAGTGACAGCGATACTTAAACGCAAAAGATATTAAAAAAAATGTGTGTGTGTATTAGTGTACACACGTAAGAAGTGAAACTTCTTTATGACATCATTTTTCGAAAAATGATCTACTATTTACAAATTTTCAGAATTGGTAAAATAAAGCTAAATTAAATAAAGTTTAAGTTTAGGAGGAGGGAAATTTTTGAGGGAATTTGGGATTTCTATCGGGGCCAATTTGTAGCCCTCACCGAGACGGTTCCGAGGATACCAAGCTCGGTGGGTCCACGACCTTTATTGGCCGAGATAGGTTTAGGGGGGGTGAGGTAAAATTTTTAGGTGGGGGTAGGGGCGGGGGGGGGTTAGGTTTCGTGGGCGGGCTATTGGGCACATTAAAATATTTTTGGGTGGGGAAAGTTGTGGAGGGGGAATTCGGGAATTCTGTTGGGGCAGGATTGTAGGCCTCACCGAGCCGGTTCTAATGAACCCAGGGTCGATGGGTCTACGATGGATATTGGCGGAGATAGGAATAGGGGGGGCGAGGTAAAAATTTTAGGTGGGGGTAGGGGCGGGTGGGGGGGGTTTAGGTTTCGTGGGGAGGCTATTGGGCACCTTAAAATATTTTTGGGTCGGGAAAGTTGTGGAGGGGGAATTCGGGAATTCTGTTGGGGCAGGATTGTAGCCCTCACCGAGCCGGTTCCAATGAACCCAAGGTCGGTGGGTCTACGATGGATAATGCCGGAGATATGAGTAGGGGGGGTGAGGTAAAAATTTTAGGGTGGGGGTAAGCGGGGGGGGGGGGAGGTTTCGTGGGGAGGCTATTGGGCACTGTTTTGGATTTAGGGTGGGGGAAGGCCAGAGGGGGGGTAAGGATCAAATTACAAAAAAGTGGGTGGGACTTAAAATTTTGGGTGGGGCTTGGAAACGGTTGGGGGTGTGGCTTACTGAAGTGGGTACTAATTTACTAAATAAAAAAAGATGGCGCGTAACGGAAGAATGTGACGCGTAACGAAAATTTTTTTCCAACCCCGATAAAGAAGTTTCACTTCAAAAACTCATTAAAATATGCGTGAGGCATAGAAACTGTCTTACAAGAGGCAGTGAGACGGAAGTTTCAATCAATGTGCCCTAAAACCTAATCTAGAGAAATGGAACACTATTGGACAAAGCAGGATGTGCTCAGTTCATAATATGATGTATCTTAATAACTTTATTTCCTATCACAAGATACGTACAAATATTTATAGGTCGCATAAACACGTTTGCCCCTTGTTTCGTAGTTGGATTCTTTACCAATTGCGTTGCGTTAGTTGACAAAAAGACAAAAACAAAAAAGTATTTTATAGTCTTCAATAAAGTTTGTTCCAAGGGGGTTCCAATCCCAACAACAAGCCGAAATCCGCTCCGCCGAGAGTGTTGACGCGTCTAGCTGTGTGACGCAAGCCATGTCACAGCCGCCGAGAATAGACAGACGAGCACGAGACACCTGCGCGGAGGGCCTCAGCATCAAAAATACATAAACACTACGGATCAACTACACTCGTTAATACCCAACACTATCCACTTACAGATTTATTAACTCATACTGCTCGTGCCAACTGGGAATTGATGGCGTTATTATTCTTTTTATTGCCCTCACCAAAAGTTTAATTGCACGTATTTCATTTTACTGGAGATTTAAAGCTTTGGTATTTTTTTATATGGAACGAAGAGGCT
The DNA here is from genome assembly GCA_949752805.1 of Deilephila elpenor. Classification (NCBI taxonomy): domain Eukaryota; kingdom Metazoa; phylum Arthropoda; class Insecta; order Lepidoptera; family Sphingidae; genus Deilephila; species Deilephila elpenor. Next base: position 4,860,534 of record OX457107.1, on the reverse strand, counting down.
GCAATGCAATTGGTGGTAGTGAAATGCAATTCAAGCATCGAAACCTGTTTCGAATTTTATCATTGAGTGTTCTTCAGACTTCATTCCAATTATATTGATTGCATGTAGGCGATTACTCTCACCCATCATACTAAATGAAATACGTCTTTTCAGAATATCCAGCCCATACACAAACTACTACAAACCCTGTCAGACGGGGTCAACGCAACCAATTGGTGGCGGTCCCTGACCATCTTACCACGACGAGCCTACTAGACACATTAGCCTGTTTTTACTCACAACAAAATGAAATAAATAGAAAAATAACAGAAGAAATAGCAAAATATAATGCCGACTTTCCGTTAAAAAAAAACAGAAGACAAAATAATGAGCTAAGAGAAAAAGCACCTCGAAGAAATATTTACACAGTGCTAGTTAAGCTTGGTTCTAAATGAAATACATTTTAAATTATATGAGTTTTCAACATACATACCACAGATATGTTGCACTGTTTTCTAATGCAAACAAAGATTATCGTTGGCATTCCGTACTAAGTTTACAAGGTATCGCCTTATCGATTCACACTCGTGTAGGCCCCTATCTGGGTTAATGGATTTACGCACTACATAACTTAATATTATTTTTTAACTTGTTTGTATTGACAGAACTGTCGTCCTATGTTTTCGAAGGAAATAAGAAACATTTAAACTATGTCGTTCATTTGTTTACTTTACACCTTCGAAAAATGACTGTAGCACAGGGCATTCGATGTTTAAAATTCTTGATGACCAATTCATAAACATTGATTGCAAAGGACTATGCCTAGTTCAATTAATAAGCCATGGTTTGATATTTACGTACTTCAAAAAATGATATAATTTTTAGCATTGAATATTTTCCAATAATCAACAACTCAACTATAATGGCCATTTTAATCATCATTTTCTTCATTAGATTTTTTAATTACTAGGAACACGCTACATCTAACGCACGCCTATAAAATTGATTTTCCGCGCATTTTTTGCGTATTTCATATAATTTCAAATATTCGTATAATTTCTATATTTTTCGGAATGACCACTTACTAAACAAAATAAATATAATCAAAAAGTTATTGTTGAGCCTAAGCTTTTCTTCTGCAAGCACATGCTCACAGAGCTTGCCACGACCTCCGACTCTCAACCATGAAAGGAATCACGGCCAAGAGCGAGATTACTCCGACAGCTGCTTTTCTCTGCTCTCATCACTGCATGATATGCCACTGGTTGAGGCAAAACAGATAGCCTTAATAAAATACTCATGGATCTTACCTCATGTAATTGGGATGTATCTTGACGGTCTGCGAGCTGAGAGCAGCAGAGACGGGCCGAGGCCAGAGTCCGCCGAACCGGCCGCAGACAGTGCGACAGACGTCCAAACTGCCGAACATTTGGGCAGACATGTTGCCCATCACTGTGGGGTGAGGATGTTCTGTCCGCTCGCATCCCTGGTCCGGCACGCATCTGTACATCCATGATGGCCTGGGAATAGAAAATGCTGATGTAAATCCAAATTGTGGTGCTTGGTATAGCAAGGTTATGAAACCAAAGGAAGTAGTTTTGCATAGATGATTGGGACATAGCATACAGACTAGAAACAAGTAAGTAAATTACATCAAGTAAAAATAAATATGTAATAGAATAAAACCATACCCAGAAATAAGTAATTATACGAGTGTGTTCACGAAACTTCAAAAATATATTTTAAACGATTTTTCAAAAGATAAAATATTCATGCCATCTAAAACAAAAAACAAATTTTGTTAAATATTGAATAATGAGCTTTGAGCATTAAGTTTGTAGACAGATCTATTTTAGGTCTCCATAATGGCAACGATTCAAAGAAAAACACATTGTGGGGAGAGGATTTCAGTTCTACAAATTAAGAATTCTTTGTAGAAAACAAAGGAAACAGATTAATGTTAACAAACGGAAATCTATTTGGTACAATAAGCGTAGTTCTTAGAAAAATCCCTGACGTCAATAACGTGCATTTTATGAAGAATACATTACGCTGGCTGATGCAAGACGGACAAAAAACCATCACTAGGTAGTAGATAATCTATGAAAAATAATGTAGTATCATGCGTTACAACTACATTGTCGTTAAATGGAGTGACATAATAAAGTATTTAATTTAAACCCCGTGATACTCATCACCCCAGGTGACATTGTACAATGTTTGAAAAGACCCCGAGATGATCTTTTGTGAAAAATCATCATTTTGGCCCTCCTGTATAGATACGAGTATTTTACCACATAGCTGAACTTCAGTTCGCTTCGAAAACTTACCTGAGTGGTAACAAGATTCGTACCAATACGGATTGAACAAAATTTATGAAACTTATATTGCAATTTTTTACAAAACTAACAGATACGTTTTTCAAACTTGGTACAATGTTACCTAGTGTGGTTAGGAACATGTGGTTTTTTAAATTAAATACCATATGCTAATATCACACAGTACATCTTAACGTAATTATTTGTAACAGTCGAATCACTTTACTCCACTAGAAAAGGAGACTTTAAGAGCAATTTCTTGAGTTCAAACTTACCCGTTCTTGAGACGATTTTACTCTCATAATAGACAATAGAACGTGTATGATCCATTAACGACAGTAACATTACTCACTCATATATGTGTGGAATAACATCTTCAACCTTCTCCTCGTTGCATTGGACTAAATGCAACGCTACCACAAACAGCAACACCCAACGGTACACCATCCTTACCTGAAAAAAGACAAAAAGATTTTGAAATAAGTTTGATCGTACAAATAATATTTTTGACAATCGATAATGTGATTGACCCATTGACCCATTCGCAGTGGAAGGTTGCCGGTTCGTTCTATGATCAAATGCGTTAATATTAGAATGCCTTGTAGATATTTAAAGTTCTTCTACACTTAGATAGTATGTAAAAAGCAAAACAGAGTCTTGTTCTGAAACATGAAGAAAATTCATGATAGTTTTATTTGTTCTTTTTCCACATGAGCTTAAATCCCTTCTGTGTCAGTTGACTAAAAATCTTTGACTATAATATGGCGCTCGAGCAGATAATGTAGCGATTAACTATAAATAATAAAAAATAATAATAAAATTGTTTATTAATCTCTTTCCTTAACCTAGGTTACAAGCAAAATTTTGATTTAATTAAAAGTGCTTAGGCTAAGATTTTAGTAGGTAGTGAGAAACGGCTGGTGCTTATACTAGGTTAGCCCTGTACAATAAGCACCAGCCACCATCTTTATGTTGCAGGGCCTAGTTGCAAAGGGTATTTATGCAGGTGTTTAGGATAAGTATTAAGTAGTATTAGATTAATAGTAAAGTAGTTATAATTAAAGACTAGTAATACTATATAAACTGCATATAACAAAACAATAAATAAATGAAAATAAAAATCAGTGGTTGGTCTTCACTACCACATTTGTCATTTGTATCACATTGTCCACTAAAGGAAATCATTTTAAATGAAGCTATTAAAAGCGTATTAAAAAGACATCCATAACTTATTCATGACTATTATAAATGATACTGTAAATGCGGCGTATTCTAGTCACTTTTTCGCGGCATTTAAAAAAAATACTGTAAATGCTTCGTTTACTGATACAGTAATTTGTTTTTGCACAAACAATTATGTGTCGATAAGCTTAGTATCATTAATATTAACTTATCGGATATGCTGTGTGCATGTAGCGTTAAATGCTTCGCTTGCGTGATTAACGAAATCACCCCCAACTATGTTGACAGTTTGTATTGACTACCTCGGTGGCGCAGTTGTACTACGGTACGATTACAAAGCTGAGGTCTCCGTTCGAATCCGGGGTCGGGCAAAGTGATATTGCACTTTTCTATTCATTATCAGCCGGAGTCAGAAATTTATAACCGCTATGGTGATAGGCTCTCCCCCTATCACATTGCAGGACGGAACACAAAAGGGGGAACTTAGATGTCCTGGTAGCACCTCTGCCTACCCCTTCTGGGAAAATAGCGTGAGTTTATGTGTGATTTGAATCAGTCCATATGGACGAAAGCGTGACACTTTCCGGCACGCGATGAAATCCACTGTCATTAAAATCAATTCTATTTGTGTTTGTACGATAAATACTATGGACATTAGTTCCCCGAGGTCAGCTGTGTGATTATTCTTTAGTAATGTTGCATAACGTTACGGGATTTGTATAGTTTATGACTGCAAATGAAGAATGTTGTAAATTGCAAAACAGAAATATGCAAACATACAGGTTCACGACAGTATCTCCGAAGGTGAAGGCTGAGAAGTAACGATTGCCACGCATAGTTCGCTGGGTTTATTTTCGTTTCAAGATGTAATAGACGGCGAGCTTATCACATCTCAAAATGAAAAAATAGCATAACCATGTGCAATATTATGCAAAATCTAACCTAGACCTGAATAAATATTTCAATAGAAAAAAATACTTCTGTCGTTCAATAAAAGCCTTTAAAAGCTATATCTGTGAAAATGCGAAGAAAGTATTCATTCAATATTTGATATCTAAATTCTAAACATTGTTATTACTTTCTTCGAATGTACTCAGAGTTACTTTATAGAAATCGTTTTGAAGAAGATTCTCAAGTAGTTTTTTGGAGTCAACGAGTTTAGACAGTAACTTTGTGCGACATGTGACTTCAGCGAACTCGTTATATTTAGAGACCACAGCAATTACCATAAGCTTTTATTGTAAACGTCTTCACGAACCATTACCTCTCCAACCTTTTTTATTAACGTACATACATACGATTTTAGACTTTAATTATTTGACATATAGATGCCATTACTAAACACTAATTTCACATTCATAATATGTTTCTCATTATGTACATACTTAATTTAAATTATAGCAATTAATGTAATTGGCATAGAAATTGATTCATTACGTGTATCCGTGTAAAATATTATAATAAAATTATTATACAAAATATAGTTATTCCTTGAAAAATTGAGTTTAGAAAAAGTTTTTAAAAGACGCACTGTTTCCTTTAATAAATATTTTAGACGCATGGTAATCGTTGCTCCTTTTTGTAGAAATTGGCGCCGACAGATGGCAGTTCAAAGCTGGCGTAAGTTAAAACTAACATAAAACTACTTCTATTTTATATTCGTTCAATGCGCTGAAGTGTAATGGCTGTTCTTGGTGCCACCCACTGGGGTAAATAATTATGATTACTTTTAATACTTGTGTTATACGGCTATCAAAACGGATACAAAGATCCTACCAACCATGGTTCCCTTATTAAAAGTTTTTATCACATAAACCGTTTTTTATATATTGTTCACAATAGCGGAGCCTTCGCTATGATACTAATGTTTTATTTTAATAAAACGCGTTATTTGTTGTGTCATGTGTGCATTTAGGTAAATAATCTATTGCATCGATAAATCGTATTTTTTTTATATCATCGCGCACAGCAAGGACTAAAAAGCAATAAAAAGAATCTGCACACCTACAAAATCTTTTCTAGAATTTCAGTAAATTTCGCCTTGGTATGTTCCGTCCCACGATGTGATAGGGGGCGAGCCCATCGCTATATCGGTCACATATTCGTGACTCCGGGTTGATAATGAATAGAAAAACCCAATATCATTTTGCCCGATCCGGGATTTGAACCCCAGACCTCAGCTTTGTAGTCATAACTCATACCGTAGTACAACTACGCCACCGAGGCATACATACGGATATGTAACAAATATCACTACTTACAAGTTACAACACTATTTATTCTACAATGAATAGCTTGACTATTAATTACGTGCCTACTATCAAAAATTGGCGACGAATATCTAAAATGGAAACTGCAAACCCATTGTTTTGAAACAACGAAGGCTGGTTTTTACACGATTTTTTGTTGTGACTGATACATTATAAAGACAGATGTGTGTTTGTTTGTTGCGCTTTCACGCCTCAACTACTCAGCCGATCATCATGAATAACGAGATTCGCTTACACACAACCAGCCCTGTCCGTAATGGTACTGGGGTCCTTTTTTAACCCAAATATCATAATAAGGTAAGACTACGTTTGATAGGTTGTTCATCGATTTGTTATGATTTGTTGCAAATTGATAACGTAGAATGCAGAGAGTGACATGAGCTGATTTTCATGTAGAAAAAATGCCCTTAAGAGTAAGTTATATCAGCCCAAACTCCAAATTGAACCCGAGTAAAACCGCAGCGCGTAGGTAGTTTTTTAAATCTCTTGGTCGTACTTACGTTGTTTACGAGCCAAGCCGTGTTTGTTGACTATTCTATCTAAAGCTATAGGCGATGATAACCTGTTCTCAAAGAAACAGGCTGCGATGCTTGTATCAACTTGTAGGGCTTTTATTCAATTTTCTGCTTTTAGAGATAAGTCGACGAGTGAGACGGGTCCGAAGAATAACATTGTATCTCAAAAATCAAGGGTTATTTGCCTAATATACCACATATTATTTAAGTGAAGAATCGTGAAGTGAAACAAAAAACAATTGATTTTGTTCTTTGGACAAAGCTGCATTTTTCTACCGCAGTGTGCATTTATAAGATTCATTTTGAAGATTAAGATATTCAGTTTGTCTTTCATTCGCCTATTTGCGTAAGATTGCCAAAAAAAATCGATACAGCAAATGCCAAGCAAGCAGGCGGTAGTAAAATCGTAAGCCACATTTTTCTGCAACTTGGATGTTTATGATATTTTTGGACGCCAAGAAATACATCCAGAAAAAGAGTGCTAGTAATAAATTTGAAATATCGTCTAAAGAATAGTTTAGAGTTTTCAATCCCCATATAGTCGTTATCCATCAAATAAATTATCATCTAACTGAATACAAATGTGGCACAATCCGGCGATTTTATTAATACAAAGTTGTCATTTTCAAATCATATTTTATCTGACGAGTTTTAAATTAGACAATTGAAAAACAAGACTAGACGATTTCTTTTAAGAATAGTATATATTATTATGTCCGAATGTGAAGGAAATATAATAAAAGCTTTGAAGCTCTGCTTCTGATACTCCGAGGAAAGCCCAAAAAGGGTGTGACGGAGTGAGGTGTCATTAGCCTTCCAGATGGTTACAAGTTTGAGGCACCATCAGATATTATTTGAATATCGTGAAGTTAAAGAATAATTTATACCATAATTTTTAATTGTTTATACTTTATTATTCAGGCTTCTACACTCTTACGTCTTATCGTCTGACGAAAGATTACAGTAATTAATGCATGAATTGTTATCCACCTTTCTCGGGCTACTGAATTTTGAACCCAACGAAAGGTATTACCTATTATAAGATGGCAGGTTTTTACTTCAGTGTCAGGAGTCAATATATACAACACTGGATTTTTGAAAATACGTATATTGTATGTGGCAATTATTTCTGACTTCAACGATAAAAGAAGACATCGTTAGAAACCCTGCGTACATAATAGGCTTCAATGGGATTTTGAAACTAGGTGACATATTGTTTTATTTTCATAATAGTTTGACTAACGATGAGGCATCAATTGTTCCTTATTATGAATTCTTAGGTTTGTTGTTGAACGGCTTGTGAATTACTAGTTTAAACTTCACAATTCATTGTTATACTGTGATCATTAGATATACTGTCATCATTAAATATTTGATTTATTATTTTAAACCTCTGTATGATAGTTGGGCCCAGGGACCGAAAACCGCTATGCATTACGGTACCGGTATCGACGAATTTCGGTTACCTTTCTGATTTAGGTAACCGTTATTACGATAACCAATATTATAAAGGTTACCCTTAAATAAGATTACCGTATTAATACCGGTAACCGAAAAATGTCCTTGATTGCAAGAAAGAAACGGAGTATCGCGTAGAAAATAGTTTCACCATTGCATACCAGACGAATATCATTCTTGTGTTCTTTACGACTTACGTATAATCAAAGTAATCGGGTCACTTTTTGCGGTGTAATTGTGTTGAAAATAAAAGGAAATGAGTAAAGGATAAACTTATATGTGGTAGTACCATACTGTACACTGTACGTATAGAAGAAAGATATTTTTATATCTCAGTTGATATTATTTAATGATATTATTTTATATTCTTTTTTGTGATCTAATATTATTATTGTCATTCAAATCTATATTTTGTTGTTTTATCCTTTTTGTTGTTGCTTATTTTTATTATGTTTGATTTATCTAAATACAGTATGTTACTATACCAAATAATTAGTTTTAAAAATTTGATTAATGCAATTAGCTTTCGACTTTTCAATTGAATAAATAAATAGATAGATACCTAAATTCACATAAATGATATAATTTAGTACAAATTCCCGATACTTTTAAGACATTAAAATTTTAAATAAGGCCCTACTCCGAGCAAATGACCTTGAGCATTCACGTCATACTAAATCCGATGGCCGGCGCGCGAGTTAGCGCTGCTAACTCCCTTGTCCCTGTACTCTTTCAGTCTTCTGAATGCTTACACACAGGCTTCATGACAGTGCACAAAAAGAAAGCAGGTCCTTCAGCGGCGTATAACCCCACCACCGCGTTCACTATGGAGTTCGCCAACATCCGCGGACTCCATACAAACCTTAATGCCGTCCACCACCTTCTTGAGACGGCCCGGCCTGCTTTGCTCTTCTTGACGGAGACGCAGATTCGTTTTCCGGCCGACAATTCTTACCTAATGTACCTCGGTTATTCGCTTGAAGGAAACTTCAAGCCAAAAGCCAGGGTATGCTTGTATGTTCGGTCGGACGTCTGCTGTCGCCGTCTGCGCTGCATGGAGGACCCCTCCTTCTCCGCACTGTGGGTGCACGTGGATCTTGGTTCCCTGAGCCGCATCTACGTGTGCCTCTACAGGTCACACAATGGGGACGATGAGATGACTCGGCTGTACAGATACCTTAGCCAGGCGGCAGATGACGCGCAGGTGCAGTTCCCGTCAGCGGAAATGGTGGTCTTGGGGGATTTTAACGCACATCATGAATTGTGGTTGGGCGCTTCCAAGACCGATCATGCTGGCGGAGCTGCCTATGCATTCGCTCTCACACATGACTTATCACAACTGGTGAACCAGCCCACCAGGATCCCGGATGTGGCGAGTCATGCGCCGTCTCTGCTGGACCTTCTGCTGGCGAGTCACCCGGCCGGGTATAGTGTGACCGTTAGTGCTCCTTTGGGCACTTCCGATCACTGCCTGGTTCGGTCCTTGGTACCGTTCGCTTCACCTCCACATCCCGTGCAGGTTAAGCTAGGGTCTGGCATTACTTGTCGGCGGATTGGGATAGCATGCGGGAATATTTCGCATCTATCCCTTGGCGGCAGCGCTGCTTTAAAGGAAAAGATCCTTCTGCGAGTACCAACGCTATTGCTGACGAAATCAGACTAGGAATGGAATATTACATTCCTTCATCTGAGATCAGTAAAGGCCGTGGAGGCTCCTGGTTCAATCGTGCATGCGCCGATGCTGTCGGTGACAAACAGGCGGCGTATCGCGCTTGGATCAGGGGCCGCGCTAAGAATTATCCTAATATCAGTTCCCTCAAGGAAGCCTATAATCGAGCCGCCAAGGCCTGCAAGAAGGCCTACGTTAGAGCAGATTCCCAGCGCGTTTGCAGGATTGGGCGAGCGTTGGCCAATCACCCAACTAGCAGTCGTGCTTATTGGAGATTGGCCAGGGCCGTGCAATCTAACTTCTGCCGTCCAGCACTGTCCAAACTTCCGGCATACGGTCTGCTCGACAACTTGTGTTCGTGGATTTCTGGCTTTCTGCATGGGCGTATAATGCGTGTCGTCGTTGACGGACAAGTTTCGGCGTTCATGTCGGTTAATGCAGGAGTTCCGCAAGGCTCGGTGCTGTCGCCCACCCTGTTTATTCTGCATATCAATGATATGTTGTCGCTTGGCAACATTCATTGCTATGCAGATGACAGCACGGTTCATGGGCGATACTGCCATGGGCCCCCAGGTTGCCAGGTCGACACTGTAAGTGGGCGCGAGGATCTTGTCATTGAGCTCAATCGGTCCTTGGGTCTCATTTCTTCATGGGGCTCCAGGAATATGGTTGAGTTCAATGCCAGGAAAACCCAGGTGTGTGCGTTCACGTGCAAAAAATCCCCGTTCTCTCCCCTCCCCATTCTTCAGGGTATTCCCCTCTCAATGCGGAATGACAATGGATGTCCGTTGTGATCTCGATCCAAGGAATCACATCGAAGGCGTAATATCTGCCACTTCCCGCAGGGTTGGGGTTCTGAACAAGGTGCGTCGGTTTTTCACGCCCGGTCAACTTGTATAAAGCACAGGTTCGGCCGGGTATGGAATACTGTTCGCACCTCTGGGATGGATCCGCCCAGTACTTGCTCAATGCCTTGGATGGATTGCAGCGGCGGGCTATCCGCATTGTGAATTATGCAGGCAACTTAGAGTCGCTACAGTTACGGAGGGATGTCGCCTCTCTAAGCGTGTTCTACCGTGTTTACAATGGCGAATGCTCTGAGGAATTGTTCAATTTGATCCCCTCCTCTCCTTTCCTTAACAGAACCACGCGCGCTGGCTTGCGGAGCCATAGCTTGACTATTCAATCCATCTTGGCGCGAACCAAAAGGTTCTCTAATTCATTTTTCTGCCGCGCAGTCAAGCTGTGGAACGGTTTGCCATCACACGTGTTCCCTCCTTCCTATAATCCTGGGTCCTTCCGCCGTAGCGTAAAGAGGCATCTCAGCGGGCCGGCATGATTGTATGGAATGATATGAGACTTCCGTCTGATACCATTCTGGGCGGCATTAGCACTTACCACCAGATGCAATGCAGTCTCTATAATAATAATAATAATAATAATAAAAACATTTATTTCAGATAAAATCCATAAAATAATAATACACACACAGTAGATCACACAAACAGTTCAAGAATACAAATAGAGAATGAACGATATACTAATTCAATTAATTAAATATACGAAGGAAATGAATTAGGAACACACAATTATATCAATACAGTAGTAACCACTCTATGTCAATATTAGCTATCATTATGTCAATCAGTCAATCAATTAATAAAAAGAAAATCATACACATTTCATAATGAAGAGTAAAATAATAATAATAAGGATATGTCAGTCTTGTCCGGTAATTATACACATCCATTTATGTTGGATCGGACAATCAGCGCGAGAAGCAATCATCCCGAGGATGCTATTACTACTGTCTCTCACTCGTCTTATTAAAGAGGCAACCTTTTTTCGGATTATAGCTTGATAGCTATCCGTCCGAGCATCAGCAAACATTTGCGACGCACTGCAGTAGGGAGGCAGCCGCAACAGCACCCTGAAGATGTTATTATACTGAACGCGCAGGACCCTGGCAGCCCGCTGAGTATGATTCACCCATAGACTGCTCGCGTAAAACGATTGACAAAATGCCTTAAACAAAGTAATTTTTACTGGGGAGGAGCACCGAGCGAATCTACGGGCAATCATGTTTCCTCGGACCGCCAATGCCCTGCGCTCCCGCTCCAAATCTGCGTCATCGGACAAATCATCCGTCACAATGTGGCCTAGGTACTTAAAACTGGTTACTCTCTGCAGTTCCTCATCGTATAATTTAATTGAAGGAACACGAACTGGAACGGGTGCACCTGACTTACCCTTGAAAAGCAGAACTTTACTTTTTGCTTTACTGTAGGTCAGTCCATGTTCCCCAGCGTAGGTTTCGCATATAGCTAACATCTTACGAATAGCACCCACCGATGGTCCCAGCAGCACCATATCGTCCGCGTAGCTAATATTATTGACGCATACACTATCAATATGACAACCGGTATGAGTGCTGCTGAGCTCACCGATAAGGTCATTTATATACAAGTTAAATAACAAAGGAGAGGTCAGCCCCCCCTGCCTCACGCCACACTCCATGCCATATTGCCCGGACAAAGCTCCCGCCCATCTCACCTGATTCCGCTGGCAGTGGTACCATTCCTGCAACACTGATATGACCTCAACCGGTACACCCGCTCTGCCCAGTTTGTCCCAAAGCTTATCATATAGGACTGTGTCAAACGCCTTAGACAAGTCTAGGAAGCACGCGTATACCGGTGTTTTCCTGTCCGTATAGTACTGAACAGCCTGCTTAAGACATAATATCGCACTTTCAGTGGAAAGCCCATTTCTGAAACCGAACTGGGCTTCATGCAGTTTAATGTGTTTGTTAAGAATGTTATTAAGCAAGCCGTCCAACACCTTGGCCAATATGGTCGCAAGAGAGATGGGTCGATAGTTATTCATATCCGAGACGTCCCCAGTTCTGTTCTTAATGATTGGAATCACTATAGTTTTAGTAAGTTCCTCTGGTAAGTAACTATGGCAAATGCAGAGATTATAAAACAAGGATAGGACGCGTGGCAGGTGGACTCCAGCATGTCTAAGATGCTCGATGCTGAGACCATCATATCCAGGGGATTTACCTCTATGCATGCTGTTAATAACTTTTTTAACCTCCTTCGATGTAAAACTGATATCTCTTTTCTGGACGATGGTTCCAGCAACGGGCGACCGAAACACACCAGTATTACGCTGCGGTGTCACCTTGAAGTGTTTACTAAACGCATTTGCAATCAAGTGATGGTCAAAAATACCATTAATACTCACAGGAAGGCCAGGTTTCTGGTTAAATTTTCCGGTATCTTTCCAGAACTGTGGGAAATTATTAGCGGAATGATGGGATGCAAGTGCGTCCATTTTAATTTGTTCCTGCCTATCCTGGCACCATCTTAACTTCTGCTTAAACAACTTCCTACTTTCTACCATGTCAACATACGTCTGACCATTTTTAGGCTTACCATCTTCCACCCAGGCCAAAAACCTCAACCTGGCCTCCCTATGGTAACCTACAACATATCTGTTCCATCCCGCAACATAACCACCCCTCCTTCGAGCCTTGACCCTTTTGGAAGTAGCTGTTGCTGCATCCGACAATGTAGTAACCAGTCTTAAGTACATATTTTTTATTAATAACTTGTGCTCTGCATTGGAGCACATTCCATCACAACAACTACTCATTTCCATCGGAAAATCAATTTCTCGCAGTTGAGCACAACATAGTTTATTATATTTCCGGATTTGCTCAGCCGTACGTTCACGCCAAAGAACCCCACTGAACACTGGTGCACCGACTGGCAACTGTTTATACGACACTAAATCCAAGTTACAATCAATTACCAGTGGGAAATGATCAGACCATTGCACGTCATACTCGACTAACACGTTAACCACTGTCGACAGCGCTGCATTTGTGACTACACAATGATCCAACCATCTCACGCAACCATGCGCCTCGCTTATGAAGGTGTAGGTATCATCAGTATTCATACTATTAAGGTCTATGCAAGTCCAGTGCTGGTCATCACAAAAGTCTAATAAGTGATTACAAAAGAGCTCACTTGGATGTGCATTGAAGTCACCCAGAACGTAAACCGCCGAACAATCACTATTTTCTTCTGCAATAGCACTGATTGAGCTCAAACACTGTGTGAACGCAGGCAGATTTTCAGCACAATCAGTTGGCATATACACACTAAAAACCATAACAGACGCACCACTCACTTGTAATTTTACCGCTGATAAACGAGCATCGCTACAATCTATGCCGTGCCAGTATAAAAAAAACGAGACACAATTTCGTTAGTAAATTTTGACTGTTTAGAGAACAAAAAGCCATCTATACATATAATCAAAATGTTAATGGTCGATGTCTGTACATGGAAGATATATTAGAAAATTTGGATCACTGAGTCATAGGGACACTCAGACTTCCATTTTGAGATCGATCGGACCAATAACTAAATACTTCAAAATGGCAACCACTATTTTCAATCTTTAATACAAAGTCAGCCGATGGCGATGTCTAGGAAGACATTTCAATCGCTTAGTTTTTTGAACTTGATAGGAATCAAATAAACAAACAATTCAACACTCGCGACCGTACTAAATGAAATTTCAATGAAGAAAAAAAATCGCAAAGGACGCGTCAGTACCAGTTGCAACATGCACCCATGCGCCAGCCGGGGCGGCGGCCTTGAGTTGAGGCCCGCGCTTTGACTTATGCCGACGGCACGTGTAACATAAAGGTAATGCTTATTTCGGTTACCGGTATGATACCGGTAAAATCTGTCAAATTTAATGATTGATGGTGGATAAGGGTTACCTTTTAAAATACCGGTATTTTTTTGTTTCGGTTGTAACCTAAAAATTACGGTTTTCTCGATACCGGTTTCGGTCCTTCGGTGCCAACTTGGCACGTACGCTGGTTGTGAGAGGTTGCGGGTTCGATTCTAACATATAGACAAATTAATTGTTGTAATTTGATTGATTCAACCCCGCTCAATCGTACTCTCGATTGTAGAAGAGGCTCGTGCCCTGCAGTGGGACGTATATGGGTTGATACAGTACAGTAAATTTGATTGTTGTGAGATTGAAGATTCTATAACACATAGTTCCCTGGTGCCCATAACACAAGTTTAATCTTTATTTGGGCACCAGAGTTCAATCTAACACTTGCGCAATTTTAGTTGTTGCTCTTGTATATTATTTAGTTTTAGTGTTTTGTATGTCTTAATTTTGTTAAATAAAGTTTTATTATTATTATTATTTTTTTGTTTCTGATCCCCTAAAGCGAAGACTTGTATCATTATATGGGTCACGAAGGTCTGGCTGACTATTGGGTTTACTTAATTAATTAATTAATAAAAATAAAAAATAAAATTAGTTATTTACAATCAAACTGTATCTCTAAAAGACAACAGAAGTGCATCGCGATCTTTCAATTTTGCCCCGAGTATTCGCCCCATAACGTTATAGCCATAACAAATCCGCTGGCATATTGCTTTTTGTACGAAGATGCATCGTAATTATAAAATGGACATTATAAATTACATACTTCTCTACCTGGAAACCCAGGAATTTGAAGTTCACAGCTCTGGTATGCTACTATATCGACTTGTCAATCGGGAGACCACTGCCACTGGTATACCCCCTCTGCCGTTTACTGGGATCTTAAAAGGGGATCCCAACGGCATACATCTCATAAAAACAAATGCTATTACTTTAACTACCTATATGATGTGATGTATGTATTTGCACAACTGTTTTCGAAGGTGTTTTCGAATGTGGAAAATAATAAAGAACACCTTGTGCGTGTTACTGTTATAATAAGTATAAAGGAGACGGGTAGAGCATTCGGAGATGGGTGTGGTGGGATATAATTCGCCCGGATAACAAGCAGTAACGGATAACAATGTTGGATGTAGACCGTCTATAGTCGCTCGACACTCATGTATGTTCTGGATACAGCGTGTATATCTCCGGTTTTGGGCAGACCTGCAACATCGACCGGCGTCTCTCGCTGATGGATACTCTATTTCTCTTGCCACTTACCATCACACGAATTGAAGTGTCTGTACTAATGTTGTCGTGGCGGTATAAAAATAAATAAGATAAGTATAATATCTGCAACCACATAGCAATAAAATACCTGTTAATGAATGAGTAATATTTATTCTACGTATTTAATAATAGGTATTAACTATTTTCGTGTAGGAATTACTTAACTCTTCTTTCCCTCTATCCACAGACCTCTATCACACTCTCTGGACAGCGCCGT
Organism: Deilephila elpenor; assembly: GCA_949752805.1. Taxonomy (NCBI): domain Eukaryota; kingdom Metazoa; phylum Arthropoda; class Insecta; order Lepidoptera; family Sphingidae; genus Deilephila; species Deilephila elpenor. The sequence continues at coordinate 4,844,884 of OX457107.1, read as the reverse complement.
ACTTAGAAACAAATGCAGTTATTAAAAATTGAAAATATTTACTCAGTAAAAAAATATGAATGAATATTTGCATCGTGTCAGTAACCACTAACAGCCGATGCCAACAATCAATCCCAATCTAAAATTTGCTGTTTGACATTGACAGCTCAATCTTTTTTCTGATTATAGCTTGCCAATAATTAATCTCAGTAGGGAAAAAACTATCTAAAAAATCAATCTACTTTTGGGAGGGCCAATCCCTGCTTGTGGATTGTCCTCTGTATGGAAATGACAGTTTAGGCTTGCCAATAAACAATTATCAGTTTTGACGTTTGGATGGATTGTTCAAAACAATCCAATATTGCAATCCGAGAATTTCCACGGATTATTTATGCAGATTTGCCAACAGCAATGAAACTAGAAAGTAGAAACGAATGTAGATGAAGATGACACAACATTGATTAACGATTTCTTCATTTAGATCTAAAATATTGTATTGTTGTGTATATTTTGATAAATATGATTTCTGTTATGATATGTTTCTTAATTTCATAGTTGTATTTTTATTTAATTGTTCAGTGTGTTTTGTGAAAAAAACATTTATAATGAAATATTCTTTATTACTCACAATTTACAATAATAATAGAAAGAATAAATATAATAGAAAAGGGAATCAAATTTTGATCATGGGAAGTTGTAGAGCCACGCTGCTATCAGCCATGACTCAGTATGAATGGGCAGGCTATGGCCTTCTCGCTCTCCTCCCGATTTGATGGGCCGGTTACACAGCCATGATTCAATCGTAGTGGATGTTCATGGGCGGCAGTGATCACTTTCCACGGATCTATGTAAATGTTCAATAACATTTCGCAATTTTCTCCACAATATTCTCATAATATTTCTATTAGAATGACAAGTGATAAATCATTGTTTACTGGATATATTATTTTTCAGTGGCCAGAAACACAACAATTCTGTAAAAATCTATATAATTGGCACAAATTGAATTGTTTTTATTGCAATTATTATTATTTCTAACGTTAATTTTTGTTTTTCACAAATTATTTATTTACAAAATGCTGAAAGTGCATAAATATGCAATGAAATATTCTGCGTCAAACTAAATTGTCAAGAGGGAACCGATTGTTTTCAATCTATCAACAAAGGCAATCGACTGTCGCCTGTTTTGTTTATTGGCAACAAGATATTCGACCAATCGAAAAGTAGAAACCAATCCGGATTGACTCCAATCTAACATTTTTGATTGATTGTTGGCATCGGCTGTAAAACTACCACCTGGCTTCGTTTTCGGTCGTGGTCTTGAGATACCCTGTATAAAATATGTATGTTTCATAACAAAATAAGTGAAACACCCATACGTCTACTGCACAACCAATGCCACTACAATGTTTGAATACAATAATGATAATACGTCGCCTTTAGGTCATGAGCGATAAGATAACATCAACTCACAATTCAAATACAATTGTAATACATTGCACAAATCAGTCGGGATTATGAAACGCATGTATCCTCTTTTTATTATTTTCTCTATGAACAACATAAAGAAATAACCTTCATCAAGAACACCAAGTAATATAAATTATAAACATATTAATCTTTTTAAAAATCTTACATCTGCATCGATACAAAAACTTGAAAAAATATAAGCAGGAAAACAGCAGTAGAACACAGAAATGTTAATGAATATGTATGTGTATAGTTGTTTAATTATCGAGTCGTTACTGGCTCAGTGTTGTGGAATGGCACACTTATGAACGTTATGCTTTAAAAATCAACCTGGGTGCGATTGGCAACGAATGCTTGCTAGTCTCCGGCCTAAGGTACTTGTGCGTGCAAAAGTACGATTACTCGCTTTATGTTAATGAAGCGGATACTCACTCGAATGAAAGTGGCGAATAACTTCACGGTCGTGGATATGTAGTGTGCACTCACTTTCCTACTCGCAAAATATAACTTAACGCGGACTACACGCGACTGCAACTGTCATTATATGTACTAGCGATTGTTTATATACACTATGTTTTCGTCCCAGCGGATATCCGATGTTTTTACAATGTTAAGATTTGAGTTGTCCGCGCCGGCAATTTTTGTTTTTATTTATCGTTTGGAAGTGGAAACAAGTCGCGGGAGCTAAACCGGCCCGGCGCCGTTTTTGTCCTTTTATTTATTGTGTGTTTTATCGCGGACCTTTTCGCGATGCACGCAGCGGCACGCAGGGAGTGTTCGCGTCGCGGAGGTGGCCTGTACTTTGCCACGGTCGTCGCTCGCTAATGGTTTTAAGTAATTTTGTTATAATTCAGTGAATGCCGCATCGGAAGCATTATCGCGTTTTTGATAAACGCGCGCCAACGTACGTAAGGCGCGAACCGCTCTGATTGGACGACTGAACTGGCACTTAGCGGCTATGGAGCGTTTTGGCGGGAGATCCGCTTTTAGCCGATCGCGGCTGCTTAGTCTGTTACGTGCGTTACCTTTCTACTACCTTGAACTTTATATCATAACATATATGAGTAAGTTTTTGCATGTTTAGCCTTATATTTTTTGATTATGATGTCTTTGTAAATATGTTTTAAAATTAACCGTTTGTAATAAAGTTACGATGCAAGATGTATTATACCATCAGTATGATTCACGCAATTAACCTGGCTAGATTTATGTGACGTCTAATAATTGAGTTGACATTGTTAAGAAACTCCCACCATTACCATCCTCGCTAACATTGCATCTAGTTAGAGGTGCATTATCGATGCTCTCTTGGAATAACGCATTTGAACGCGTCGTTTCTTCGACTTCGTCAATGATTGATATTTAAAGGCCAATTAGTTCAAGCATGTTTGCTTTGCTTCAAATTGAATGGACGTAATGACTGTTTGTTTACGACCCCTGTCGACCAGTCAGACCTCGCTTTGAAGTTTACGTTTTAATAACCGCGATCAGAAACTGGATCAAATGGTACCTAGCGGTTCAATTTTATTAATAGGTAGCCGAATACACGAATAGCCCTTCTTCCCGTGACGTCAATGGTGACCGAACGGACCGGCGGACGACTGACGAAGCCAAGCTCGCACCTACAGATTGCACAATTAATGGGACACCACTGTCACCCACTCGACCAAAACGATGTCATATTAGTTTAAAAATGTTGTTTTGCGTTAAAAACAATGTTTGGCTGAACTAGTTCGCGCAGCCGACTCGCTCTAAATAAATCAACGCAAATGGGCTGCTCGTCAATTACGAAAAAAAAAGATTATTTTAAGTGTCCCTCTATATTTGTCAATACGACTAGGCAAAACAAAAGGAATATAAAAATTCCTAAGCGCCATAACGACCAAAATATTCTACGTGTACCCAGTTTTATCACCGTGTTATTTATCGATAGGCATTTTTTAAGAATTCGGAGAATTCTGAATTCTGTTAATATAAAATAGGTAGGTAAGTACTTACATATGTCTATACAAAGAATACCTATATATCTAATTTGAAACATGTAATTGGAAAGAATCAATTTTAAGTTAAACCGTCCAATTTGATGTCGACTAAAACATTTATGAAATCGCAATGAGTAAATTGAAAAAATAACATTAAAAAAATCATTGTCTCAAGTACCCCTCATTCTTACATTAGATCTCTTCTAATTCATCAAAAGATACGATTTAAACGGCAATAACTATAAAATAAAATTAAAATATTAATAATATTGTACGCCATGGCGCTGCCGTTGGTGCACGCTAGTGTGATCTGGCCCCATTATTTCGGTCCCGTTAGTTGCATTAGACGTGGGAGCTGCGGCGTGAAATACCATTGTTCACGTGTTTCTGGAACAAACGCACTGTTCGCTGTTCACCGTGCTTATCTAGATGCTAACGGATTGCCCTGAACGAATATTGTAGGTACTTACTATCTTTTCTGTGTAAATTCCTCAGTACGATAGATAATATCATCATCATGATCAGTCATCCAGATAAGATCCGTTGGCTCAGTCTTATCTGGATTATTCGAAATTTCGGTGTAGTGGTAGAGAATCTTTTACAGCATTTTAACAACCTCCGTGGTCCAGTTGGTTGGATGTGGATGGTAAAAGAGAAGACACGGGTTTAATCCTCGCGCCAAAGAAACCGACTATGCACCTACCATCCAAGTGTTCTATATGTTCGACATTCATTGTTAATGTGAGCCGTAAAAGGAAATAAGCATGCTTTGTGACCAAAGGTTCAATGTACCTTATGTGCCATATATGGCAGTTATATTATTTATATTAGACGCTAGTTTAATACCCTTAGTAAAAAGGTGGTAGGTATCTCATAATATGTAAAAGACCGCCTGGGTGGGTACCACTGCAGTGTCTTTTTTCCCACCAAACAGCTGTATAAATACACTGTCGTATTCCGTTTAAAGGACATTCTAGCCAGTAACTACTGGACATATTGAGACTTAACATCGTATGTCTCAGGATGGCGAGCGCAGTGGAATGCCAAGAATCGCTTTGTGGTGTTGTTTTGTTTTGCTACTGTCCATGAGCGGTCTTATCGCTTACCATCAAGCGAATGTCATGCTCGTCTCGTCATTCATTGCAATAAAAAAACACTCGGCAGGATATTTTTTCTAAATATTTTAAAATTGTATATTTTAATAGATTTGACTAGGTATCATAGCAATATATGGCGACAACTCACGCCAACCCGGACCTTTTATTTTATATTGGAAAAACTCGTTCAAAATACAGTGCCCGCTGAGGTAATTTGAAGGGGGATTATAAAATTGGACACCGCTGAAGAAGTTAATTGATCTTTCTGCATAAAAATTACCTACCTATAATTCCAACTTAATTTACAGCTTGTTTATTTTTTATAATGCGTCGAAATTGTTTCCAGATGTAATAAAAACACACTACAAGAACATTAAACAACAAATCGTGACTAAGCACTAAAGGAAACACCAAATAAAGCGTTTAATAACTATCAAAACATTATAATTATGGAAATATTGCCAATTATCTTACTTTATTCAATTCATTACTTTATTATGTTGAAAACTAATACCTATCGACTAGGTTATAGACCCCAAACGCTAGACAGTTTAATCAAATCAATTGTCGAATCAACTTCATGTTTGCGTTCATCATTTTTTCTCATGCTTGCCGGGAAAGTAAATACAATGCACTTGATACTCAGTATAATATAATCCAGATAAAGTATTAGTCGAAGAGATGTGGTTATCTCCCAAGTGCGGACACTTTTAGAAGTGGTAGAGTCACGCTTTTCTCAGTTATGGCTCAGCATGAATCAAAATGAGAAGCTATTATATGATTGTTAAAAATTAAGAAGTAAATCATCTTTCTAACATAATTACAGTCTATTTTAAACGAATCTGATTCAACCGAAGAATGGCGAGCGAATTGGCATGGCATGGCGGTTATATAAATGTTGTAGGAGCAAAATATACATCATCATCATCATCATCATCATCATCATCAGCCCGTTGCAGTCCACTGCTGGACATAGGCCTCTCCCAAGGTACGCCACAGAGCCCGGTCTGCTGCTTTACGCATCCAGTCGCTGCCGGCCCTTTTATGCAAGTCGTCCCGCCATCTGGCCAAAGGACGTCCCACGCTACGTAAGTTGTACCACATATTTTCGTCGGATATACCACAGAGCCTGAAGACAAAAGTGTTTAACCAGTGCGTCCTCCCTGTAATGACGTACGGAGCCGAGACGTGGACTGGAAATATACATACAGACATAATAAAATTTTGTGATATCGGAATTCCCCGACATTCGGATTTATCCGAATAGACCATAATAAATTATCATTAGCATTAGTAAATTAATTTGACTAATCCTAAGGTAATAAAATATATTAAGGTCCACTTAATTTGTAATGATAATAAACATAAAAATCCGTTTTATTTTTTAATTCAATTACCTCATATACATAACTAATCTGTTGACAACATCAAAAGTGCATTAGTAACTTATTAGTAAACAACATAATAGTCAGAATTAAAAACGTATGTTGTCAACAATCAAATGTGAAACAAAATGGATCAATTAAGAGATAAAAAATACTTCAAAAAGCAATCAACAATAATAGGTATTTGTTGTCGTACGTGAATGACTTTCATCTGTATTGATTCAGTCATCAGTGCAAAAAACAAACGCAACACCTAATGCTTTGATAATATTTTTTTTTCTTTGTTGATTTACAATCCACATTATTAATTACACATAGTTTCAATGGTAACCATTACCAAATCTATGGAACACGTTGTCTAGAAATTTTTAGGTCATAAACTAACTACAGCCATGTTCCTTAACTTCAACGATCACCCAACAAATTGTTTAAAATTATAATTAAATACTAAGAGAAAGTTCAAATTTGTGAACAAAGGCGAAAGTCCAGACATGCAAGGATTTTCGAAATAGGCATAAAAACGCGCTTACTTAGGAACAAAGGCATTATGTTTTCTTGTCACGTGCTATCCTTGTTAGCATTTTACATATGAATGAAAACAGGTGCTGTAAGGCTGGCCAGATAGGTTTACATTTTGAATTTATGCAGTAATGCATTCCAGTTTCAATATACGGCGTGCTGTCGTTACAACAAGTAATTTACTTCAACGTGTGGACGTTAAGGAATTCGCTTTTATTTCTACCAGGACATTAGCTATGCAATTAGCTACGGAAGTACTAAGTCGTGCATTCCATGGAAAGTGAAACATCGATATCTTAGATTTACATAGATTAAGGGCCTTGTTCACCATCTTCAAGTAAACAGTTGATTAGTTACTTTTTGATTAACGTTATTTGCCAAGTAAATGTGCAAAGTATCTTCAGTCGGTTTCACAAGCGAAAATAAAGTAACGTGCTGCTGCTAATAAATATGTAAAATAAATATTGTGATTTTTTGAACTATTTTCCCCTTCATCCTTCAAGCAAACAGTAATATTTAAATATAAAACACTTTCGTAAATCAGGCTATTAAGGGGTGAATGACATAAGAAATTGAACAAATCATTCGTTCAATATTGCGTCAAATGCAATGATTATAGAATATTATTATTAAACTAGCTGCCCGTCCCAGCTTCACCTGGGTGCAGATATCTTTTGATAACATTCCAGATAAGATAGATGTTATTTTTCATACAAACTCTTGTATACCTAAACCTCTTGAAACCTAAACTCGACCTAGCTATCTTACTGTCACTTTTTTTCTAACTATGACCTGTCCTCCTCAATTCCGTCCCGTCCCGTCTGTCAAGTCACTTCCCGATAAGTCCCGTTCTTTCTGTTCATTATCCAATCTGTCTCATCCCGTGCCTTTACTTTTCATTCTATCCCATCAAATGAAATCTGTCAACTATCCAATCTTATCTCGTCCCTCTCACTTTATTCTATCCCATGTAGTTCTATCCCCTCTATACCCAAATAGTGTGCCATACGATTTTTTGACATTAAAAACTTCAGCGATTGCGGATAAGGAAAATCGGATCAGTAACACGGGCGCTTCAGCGATTTTGGTTTCCATACAACATGTCATTCCTTATTTCACCTCCATAATGTTTTTTTCCAAATTTGTTGGTCGCCATTATTTTTTGTTATCAAGAGCTGAAATCTAATTTTTCATAGAAATAACTTAAGTGGTTTTGGTTTTGGTTAAAAAATATAATACATAACATAGGGGTTGATCGTAGAGGGTTGAAAATTTAGGGCTGTCTGTATTTTTTAATGCTGCATCATAAAAAGTAACCAAAAAAATTGTCTAAAAAATAAATATAAATATTTGGGGTGAACCACCCTTAGCACTTAGGGGTGTAAAAATTAATTATAAACCTATTCTCATACCTACTGAATATACATAATATAAAATTTCATCAATATCGGTCAAGCCGTTTCGGAGGAGTTTATACACTAAAACTGTGACAGAAGAATTTCATATATTAGATAATTGGTCAAATGTTTCCCGCCCTGCCTCCCACTGAAGTGTCAACGTGTTTTTTTCTTTAAATAAAAAAAAATGAGTTGAGATTTTAACCTTATTTTAACCATCAAGTAAATACGCTTATGCCAGATGATGTAGGCAGTAAAGTATTGATTAGTGTAATCATAGGATTAGTGTTACTGGAGCATCGTGAAATCGACACGTGATGTTTCGGGTGACTTTAAGTGATGACTAGCCTAATCAATGGTTTACTCGAAGATGGTGAACGAGGCCCTAAGGATACCTACATAATGCAAAATTCTACTCGCTAAATGCAGATCAACAGAGCATATCTACAGGAAAGTAGGTATGTATATGTATTTAATATTGTACTAAAATAGGTAAATACATACTTCGATTTAAGGTCAAAATACGGAATTTATTATTCATAATATGCTTTTAGTCGGTTGTTAATTGACTCTACGAACTACAATTATTTTATTTAGCTGTCTTCCTTTTTTTAATAACTTTTGCACTATTATGGATCTTATGTTTTATATTTTTTTACCTATATTAAAAATAGCTAATGTTTTTAAAATGCTCATAATTCTGATAACCCGAACAAATACCTGTGGATTGCACAAAGTACAAACCTTTGTCTCAGTGCGGGGATCATCGAACCCGCAGCCTCTCGTTTTCTCGTTTCAAAGCCTTTAAGTTTGTTGTTAATTACCTTATGAAGTATTATTTATATTTAATTGTTTATCTTGTATATATTTTATTTTAATTATTTAACTGTATCTCAGTTGCTATGTGTGGGTGCAGAACCTTCGCCCATTCAATCCCACTCACGTTAACCGGTTCGCTTTGTATTTCCTAGACTTTATTAAACTTATACAGAGTTTACCAACGAAAGTGACGAAGATTTCCTCCAAACAAAACTAAAAGTAATAAGCCATCATTAATCTATCAAATTCCAATTTAGATCTAATCGACATGACAATCATAGTCTAGTAAATATGGCACTACAGTAAAAAATAACAGTTCCGATAGGGCGATAGCATCACACCCATTTCGTCACGCAAAAACGTCAGCTAATTCTGTCGTCATTCACCAGTCAAATCGTATCTTTTTGCAGTCGCGTGCATCAACGCTACTTAATTTCCATAAAAATAATAACGACTTCCTGAAATGTCGAAGCCGCTTCTAAATAAAGCGTTAGTAGAACATTAAGTTCCTTCCTCGCATTCACTTCCTCGGATAGACAAATAATAGATTATCACGGCAACTCTCGCTAATCGCTATTGTAAATATGTAGGTAGGTATACTTATGTAATAAGTTTCTATCGGATTGTCAATAAATGTTTTTGATTTTATGTTGCTTGAAAATAATCATCGAATTTAAGAAAGCGTCTTATACCTTATACGTGTAGATATAAATGTACCTAGCATGGCAGATGCACGATCAAACGCGTGGCCTCATGTCTGGTGTGGATGTTCATCACACCATGAATAACCGAAGCAAGGGTAAGTGGGCGACATTTGCGCCCTTATCGCGAACAGCCATCAGCATGTTATTGGGTCGTGCGGTATGGCGGGCTATACTCGGCGCCTCTCGGCCTATTATTATAATATATTGTCTGCCGCCCATAATACCAAAAGGTTTTAATCGATATGCTGGCGTAGATAGAATTTTGGTTAAGGATCACCCCGATGAGGAAAGAACGCATGCCGGGCTGGAATGCTAGAGACAACGACATACCCCTTTACTGCTACCCTCCCCCGAGGCCCCGGAAGGGAAGCTTCTTAATAACACAAACCATAGACCTATAAATAGTATCTACTACCTAATTGGTTTTCTTTCCTCTAAAAGTAACCCTAACGACATCTACCGATATTTTCTATTACTACTTAGCTACTTTATAATTTAAACAAAATTGCGTAAAAAGAAATGTCAATAATGATACCAGCCACAGTTTTATAAATACTACTCTCACACTCTTACATAAGTACATCCGTATCATTGCCAAAAAATTAACAAAGCGTGTCACATAAAATTATTACTATTTCAAAATTATTACTTATTTGTTGATGTAATTTTTATGCATCAAACAATTTATAATAAATGGGACCTTCCAATTTGTAGTCATATTTTATTTTGTGGCAACATAATACATCAGTCAGGTTGGTCTCGTAATCCGTGTGTGACTTTTGAGTTTATTTTTTTAATTTCTGTGCGAAATTTTAAAATGTATACTGTCTCTAAGGGGCCTAGCAAAATAGTCGCTAAAACTCGAAGAGGTATATATTTTGTCCTACGATATTTCTCATACGTTAAGCTTTACCATGTCAATGATCATGTGAGATGATCTTTTGAACGTCTATTTCCAATTTGCAGGTCTATCACAGAATTTAGAAAGATTAGACAGTCGTAAGGACCATAACAGGAAATCCTCAGAATCAGACAATGGAGAAATCGTCAAGTATGTTATTATGTTTAATTTCTATATGCAGTTACTTATTGCAAAAAATTTCATCAGTTATTTTATATAACCTATTTGCCCGGGAGAAATTTTGTTTATAATCGTCACTAGCAACAATTTTAAACGTCCAGATTATTTTTACTTCTTATATTATGTTTGAAATCAACTAGTTTGTTTATTTTTGAGATAACTGAGATGTTAATCTAAACTGGGGTTTATTTCAGCATGCCTAAACCTATTTTTCATTCCAATGGCAAAAAGTCAGTACATCAGAGAATACAGCACCATGTGATAACTCCACAGCATGAAGAAATCATTAGATTTATAAGTGAAAGTAAGTATTTTTAATTATTTTCTTTTTTTTATTCATGTAATAAAATAATACATAAATTTTCAATAAAAAAATTACCATAGTTCCTTCATAATCATAGGCAAAAAACATTATTTAGAAATTGATGTGATATATTTTTAACAACCAATATGTAATATTGTCTTAAAAGTAGAACATTGACCTAAATAACAGTTCAAACCACTTAAAAGTAGTTTGTGATGTATTGTTCTTATAATATTTTTTTGACTTATTGTATGGTGCATCAAAAATATATGTTTTTAGATTGTAAAAAACTTGACAAATATTTAAACTGCCAATCCAGTTTAGCACACACATTAAACTTTGTATGGTTACATCAAGATGAACTATGACATACAAAGCAATTTAACTATGTTAATGTGATTGTGAAAGATATTTATCTTCTATGACAATAGACTTTATCTTCTATGAATACAGACAATGTGCATGGAATATTGTAGATGTTTGAAATCCTTGCATTTCAGAACTGCACCAAAAACATATTAGTCTACTGTTCTTTCTTTTAACATAAATGGTTAACCCCAATGGTTTGTACTATAGCAAAATTATTTATATAAAATATAGAGGAAGATATCCCTTGATCATGTTCTCTATAGTAAAACATATAAAATATTTATGAAGATTGGCATAACAGTGCCTACAGCATTATTTTTTTTTTGTAAGCAACAATGTGAAAAGAAAAGAAAAGAATTAGGTTCCCGCATATCTGATAGAATCTGTTTTTAGCACCGCTAGATAACTATCTGAGCAATGCTTTTAAGGTTGATATTCAATTATGATACATACAATATCTTTACCACATTATCTGTGGAGTACAGACATACACATGATGTTTTTAAGTGCTAAGTGTGTGTGGCTGTCGACACTAGGAACATTATTTGCCTATATAGCAGCTCAGATGTAGGACAGAGCTGCTTTGATGGCAGTTCATATTATATTGTTTTCGCATCACATCATGTCCATTATTAAGCTTGAGACATACTTCTAATAATTTAATTTGGTTTCACTTTAAGTTAATTGAATAAAGTAGTCCCATTGTCATTTTAATGTATAAATTGCCAATACTGCTTAGGTAACTTTTATCTATTTTGATATTGCAGGATAGATACATATATAGATAATAACTGTTTTATGTGGGATAACATTGAGTTTATAATTTAATAAATTCATAATTACTTGCAATTTTGTTCCAGCTTGGACACAGTCTGCTTATGGTGAAAGCGAGCCTTCATCGCCTACCAGTACCATCGGTAAGTACCTAGAGAGATCATTTTATATTGCTAGCATTGCTAGATTTCACAATATTTTGAATCTGTAACATAGTATAATAGATACATTGACCAAAATCATGCTTCTTAAATCATGCCATAATATTATGTTCATCATAATTTGTAACACATGTACAATCAGAAATGTTACAAAAGTCTCAAAACTTTAAATAAATTTTAATCATAACAAAAGTATGTAGTTATCGTATATTTATTATTTTCATTTTAAATAAACGAAATCTAGCAAACAAATTAATTCTAGTTTTTTTATAAGACAGGAAACATCTATTGATCAGTATATGAACATCCAGAATTTAACCAGCTCAGTTACATTAGTAAATTGCTCACCTTTATACTTTACTAGTGATATCCAGTTTTGCGATAAACTAGTTTTTTTAGGACCAGTGCAGATTAGGAATTATTGAGGTCATTCAACCTACACTGAATTATAGTACATTATGTATTTCATCATATCAAGACAGCTAGAATGAACTTTGGTAGAAAGTAGAAACTAGAAACAGATATAAAGAGCTGTGTGTATTCATGATATTAATCAATTAAAGTCATTGGTGGGTCATGGTGAATGGTCAATATTCAATGATTGAAGGTGAAATAAATCTATTAAATCTATCTAGTCTATGAATATCGCAACTATGCGCTATAAAGATAGCTATAGTAAGATATTGTAAAATATATGTTTAATGCATTCTTGCATGGTCAATCATATTGCTAATCCATGTGATTATTTCAATCTATGATAAAAATGCAGTGTTTGTTATTTTAGCAATATAAGCCTGGTTTGTAATTATTACTGATGGATACACCATATTGCATTCCACTTACCATCTCTTACTGTGAGACAAATATACTGCTATGTTAAAAAAACATTAATTTTGGTCAGAATGTCTGAGTTTATTTCTGCTACCATTTTATTATGTTTTGTATGAATAATAATTTTTACAGGATCAGGAAGTTCATCACCAGCCCCTCCCTCCAACCTGTATTACCAAGATGACGCGCCCAGTCCAGTGCTGCGCGACTTCAAGCCCTTCGACCTGGAGACATGGTGGGGCAAGCGGCTCTTCCAAAACATCACCAACTCGCTGTGACTCCCCAGACACTCACGCACAGAGGGAAAGCAATATAAATCGGTAGTGTAAGTCACAATCATCTGTAGTTTACTAAATTTTATACTATATTTTGTATAAAATGCCAGTATTTTTCGCTAAATAGAACAATGCTGATTGATGCCCAATTTTGCTACATTTGTAGTGTTTAGTGACTTTAGTATAATTTTTGATTATACTATGTAACTGTAAACGTTTATTAATATTCAATAAGATTACGCAAGAAAAATTAAGTAATCTACAGATGATTGTGGATCTCAATAGTTATTTCATAATGTAAGTAAACTTTTCCAAAAGCTCAATTACTTTGCACAGTTACTGCGAACCAATATTCTTTAAGATTTTTTTGTTTTGATTGTATGTTGTTTGTTTTGTTGATCAGTTTAAATGAGTTTAATTGTTTTCTTTTACATTATCTTTAACCAAAGAGTTAGAAAATCATGTTACATTGGTAAACTATGGGATTGACCAAAATGTAGCCAAAATTCTACGAGCCAAATTGGTTATTAAATGTAGTTAAATACTAGTCGTACAATATTGTTTTTAGTGTAGTGTTACACAAGTTTATAGTTATGGATTACTTAAGAATTTCTGCATGTCAATCTCTAATTTATAAGATGTTTTCTAAGTTCGCAGTCTGACAGATAATGCAATAATTTAAAGTGCCTAATTATCGCCTAATGGATAGTTTCGAATTATAAAATATGAACGCATCACATAGGATTATTTTTCCATATTATAATATGCCTTTTAAAGTTTTGCCTTGGCAATGGTATAGCTGTTGTAATAAATGAATACCACATGGATTCAGAATGTGGTAATATAAATTTGTTCAATATAAAATGTTAATGTCTATTATTGTTAATAAATCAGTATTCATGTTAACGTGCGGTAGCTTTTTACATTTTGACATATAAAATTGTTAATATTGTTATAATGGATTTATTTTTAAATTGTTGTTTGTGTTGTTCACGGCTTCACTGGCTTGAGGCTATACAATGTCTTCCAGAACATTTTACATCGAGTTAATCATGTCTTTGGAATATTGGTTTTATTGTGTAAATAGAAAATATATAGAATTTCTTTTCTCATATACATTCATATTATTTACGATAGCTCTACATGCCGTTTGTCTACTTGCTGCACGGATATGTAAGCTCATTCGAATATTTTCTGTTAAATTTGTCAATTCTCCGAGAAATATAAATTGAAAGTAATTTTCCCGTGTGCTGTACAATATGGAAAGTGCAGGAAGTATGCAAATAAGGTGACTTGTGTAGAGAAAGTTATTTTACGCGGTAAGCAAACTATGCACTAACGTAGTTTAAAATCCTTTTAGATGGAATATTTCAATCATCGTAGTGATATCGCAGGAGAATATTTTTAGACTGATTTAGTTATAAAAAGTTATGCTTTTTGTTGTAGTTAAATAAACCATCTGACCAGAAATTCTCGTATTCATTAGATTACCAACCTTTTACGTTACATGAACGTTTTGATGAATTAAAAAAAATGGTATATATTGACACTTCTTAAATTTCATTCATACATCAACACCAGCAGTGAAAACTAAATATTTTTAAAATGCAAAACATAAATAATGTGAACAATTTGTTCTCGCCGGAGAATTTGAAATGCGTTGAAATCAACAATGTTCCTGTGAGTAATCTTAAGTTAATATCGAAGAATTTCATTCCTAAATTACAGTGTAGAAAATAAATTAAACAAAGCTATTAAATATGTTTTAAAGCTAAGAAAATGCTTGAAAACACTATTCTTTCTTTGTAAAGTTTCCAAAACCATGGTTGAATCTACACAGGGTATCTGAAATAGCAAAAAAATATAGAAATAAATAGAGGCATCACTGAGCCGTTTACATGGCATCACTTTAAAGTTCGGATTTTAATATTATTAAATCGTTTCTACACTTTTTTGCCAATCTGTATATTTTGAATTCAGAATTTAATTACATTGTATATTAGGATGAGAAACACCAGACCGTATTGAGAAGTGTTATTCAAAGCATTCATAAGTTACTGAACGGTCTTGAGCACAGTATCAACAAGTCAAACAAATATGAAAAACGGTTGTTTCAATGTAAAGCGAGTCACGCGCATTCCCATAGCCATGATGTGGGCGAATGGTGGGACACCGATGTATCAGAAGAAAAGAGCCACTCTTTCAAAGGTAATGGTAGGTAATTCTCAATAATAGCACGATCAACGTGAGCATTGCGATTGTTAAGAAATCACTTCATAAACAATTCACTAAAGTTAAAAAATCAAATTGGTATTTTTTATTACATACGTTGATTTAGATTAGAATTAGTTAAATCCAGAAATCTAGTCTAGCTTTTACCCGACGACATCTAGTGGATCTTATTTGTACTGCAGTCTCCAGTCTCCCATTCTCTTTTTATTGGAGAATTCTTGAATTTCAGGCTCGGAACAGCCTTCCATCAATATTGACATTACAGAATCATGGTCAACAGTAAGCATTGTTTGCCTACAATATCAGTAAGTATAATGATCTATTAAAAAGTGAATAGTGTTTAGTGTATCTTTCAATCTAAATCTACATGGATTGGAACATTAACGACTTGAATCATTTATTCCTACGGTATCTAACGCTCTACTTGCCGTTGTGTGATGTCAAAGCCTAGATAACAATTTATACAGGGTATCTCAAGACCGCGACCGAAAACGAACACAGGTGGTATTATTAGTGACTTCAAACACAATGCAACTAAAATTTTCCCAAAAAAATTGGCCTTTTTTTTAATAATTTTAGCTGATCGTTTTATTTGGGTGACTATTTTTTTTTTTTTTACGAGCCTGTAACGTCCCACTGCAGAGCAAAGGCCTCTCTTTCCGCTTTCCATATATCCCTGTCGAAGGCTTTACAAGACCAATCTTTCCAATAGGCGTCCAACTCGTCTCGCCACCTACGTCTAGGCCTTCCACGTGGTCGACGCCACTTCGGGACCCATTGTGTGGTGGTCTTCGCCCACATCCTATCCGGCATGCGACACACATGCCCAGTCCCACTTGAGCTTGGCGGCTTTTTAGCCAACATCAGTTAATTTGGTTCTGAAACGTATTTCAGTATTGCTAATTCGATCTAATAGATTGACACCCAAAATGCTGCGCTCCATTGCTCGTTGACAAACGCCAAGGCTGAATTTTTGAACCTTAGTAAGTGACCATGTCTGGGCACCGTATGTGAGAATGGGAAGAATGCACATGTCCATGAGTTTGCGCTTTAGGGAGGGCGGCAACGGTCCTTTCATAAGATCTTTAAGAGACCAATAGCTTTTCCAGGCGTTTTCAGTGCATCGGGTGATTAATACATAATTTTAATAAAATAATAATGTACACCTCTTTATTTTTAAAGACGCAATGGCACGCAAAGTTTTAAATTACTATTTTCTTAAAAACTAGATATTTAACACCTAAACACGATGAAGTTTAAAAATTGCAAGGAAAACTGTTGCTTTTTTACGGAATTTTTAGTTGCAATGTGTTTGTAACCATAAAAACTACCACCTGGCTTCATTTTCGGTTGCATTTACTCCTTAGTCTGTGGTCGCAGTCTTGATATTACCGGTATGAAAACTGTACGAGGCAGGCAGGAGCCTGAAAAAAAAAAAAAAAAAGGCAGGAGCCTGGTTAAGTCCAAAAAATTAAGCTTAGTTTCGTTCGATAGATCTCATCATCCTCCATCCATCAACCAAAGGAAGTCCACTGCTGAACATAGGCCTCTCCCAATAATTTCCACAGTGACCTGTTGGAAGCAGCCTGCATCCAGCGACGTCCCGCGACCTTAGCAGGTCGTCTGACCATCTTGTGGGTGGACGTCCTACACTGCGCTTTCCGCTACGTGGCCTCTTTTTGGCACCATCGGCCATCAGTTCTCCGCGCTATGTGCTCCGCCCATTGCCGCTTCAACTTACTAATGCGATAGATCTCACATAAATTGAAATATCGTGTAGAGTACTCTTAGATATACAAGTTTTCTCAAGATGTTTTCCTTAACATCTCGGTAGTAAGTGCATTGTACACTTAACTATCACACAAGTTTTTAAAAATTCAAATTCGAATTTCGAATCACCTTAGCCATAGAACTCTATATTTTAGATACGAAGAACTCTCGAAACGTTATGACTCCTTGCTAAAAGAGTACGACGCACGTTGCGGCGCTGTAAATGATTGTAATAAATCAATTTCTAATTTACGCCAACGTTTAAACTGCACGCGTGAACAACTAACGCATGCTTACACAGACCTACTCGCTGTAGGAGACAAATATATATCACTGCGACGCAAAAGGAATAAGCAAGTACGAATGTATTTCCTAGAAAGTAACGGATGTTTGTTTGTACCGGTGTGACGTAATCAATCATTCTTACGCAATTTCTATGGTGGTTTTAGTAAAACTGGTTGGAACTGTTAGTATCGTTAAGTTACATGAAGATCGATTTACTCATTACCCACACTTTTAAAGTTACATTGGTTCATTTTCGCGTACAATTCCATTATGAATGAGATTTAACGCAGTCGATTTTCTAGCTAATACTCAAACTGGGGGATCTGATTGAATAATTCGGAGATATCTTAGGTTATAGAATCCAATAAAAGCTGGAACGTGGAATGTTTCTGCAAAATGTCCTCATAGTAAACTTAAACGGCGTTAGGTAGGTAGATTTAATATCCATATTAAAAATATCAATGAAGGTGCGAAAAACTTACATTTATGTAGTGGTTTTGTATTAGTCGTGGGACTGTTTAGTTAATCCCTTATGGTACGGGAGCTAGCAACGTCTGGAAAACAAGCATTTTAGGTAGGCCAGTTTTTAGATATGCTATCTCTCTCACTCTCCCGGACGTCATACAGGCTATCTGGCTGGCGGTAGTGGTTGCGTTCGTCAGTGCGCAGCCTACCTATACAGGTAAAATATCGAATTTTAAAATCATTTTAAGAAGCTTTTTGCCTTTATTATTATTTTTATTGAACTTTTTGCAACATGAATCTGACGGCGCATTTAATTAAATGAGTAACCGTCGGTAGCTGTCACCGTCGTCTTACTCTGACACAACACCCGGCGCTAGCGCAGCAAGTGCCGTCAATGCACACAATCGAGTTGCATCGGACCGGCGCGTTACGTGTTTGGTGGAGTGTCGTGTGATTTCGTGTGTTCGATTCCGTGACTGTCTGATCGGGAATATATTTTGTAGTTCGTTGTTGTGAAATAAAGGATTAGCTCTAGAACACGTGTGGCGTTTCGTTCTCCTCGCCCGAATACCCACGCTTAACCGAAATGGAGCCTATTGATGCTGGGAATCCTTCTGTTTTCTCAACATCAGAAGTGGGATGCGGAGGGCAAACACCAGGAGAAAGGAATGTAAATCCTGAACAATCAGCGCATGGTTTGCTACACAATATGGAAACTTTGTTATCTCGACTCCTGGAGACTTCGCGGCCCTCTCATGCCGTGAATGATACAACGACACAGCTAATTCGCTTTGACCCGGATGAAACCGATGCAGATATAGAAGGTTGGTGTAGAATAACCGAAATTGTCGTAAATAGCAGGAAACTAGAGGGCGCAGAACTTTTACTAGCCCTCACGCACGCTTTGCGCGGTCGCGCAGCCACGTGTTTAACCAAATTACAATCTTCGCAACTAACATGGCCGCAAATAAAGGAACTACTCTTAGCCAAATTTGGAAAACCGATGTTACCTCAGGACTATTTCGATGAAATACTGAGATTTCAAATTGGCGTTAAAGAAACCGCCAGTGAAGCCGCGATGCGTCTCTGGGGCATGATAGAACAGATTCCACGTATTGAAATGCCGGAAGATATCATGACCGGCTTTGTGACTTCAGTTTTGTGCCAAAAGGATATCATCATACGCCGTGAGCTGCAGTCTTGTAACATTTCCACCAGGGCCCAACTATGCCGGATCCTAAAAGGTATTTCTTTGAAACGGAGGTTTGAAGGCCTAGAAACTAACGATGTCGAATCGAAGAAGAGTCGTCCGAATGAATCGCGTTTCCCGGGCACTTGTCATCGATGTGGTCTACCGGGTCATCGAGCGGTAGACTGCCGCAGACGTCGAGAGGAACCCACCGTTAAACCTACGACGTCTAAGGCCCCCGAGCGGTCTCCAATGCCGCGAGGCTTCTCGCGACCGCCCGTCTGTTTCGTGTGTGGCCAACAAGGCCACGTAGCGTCAACGTGTTCGGACCGCAAGGGATCCCACGAGCAGCCGGCGGTCAAAGAGGTCCACCTGTGCGAGCGCAGACCAGCGAGCGGCACCTTGACTACATCTTCCGGTGAGCCCGTTTCCTTTCTTTTTGACAGTGGTTCCGCTTGCTCGTTAGTGAATCGTAGTATAGCTGATAGGCTTCTAGGCACTATGCTTGATGATTTGGTGTATCTTACTGGGATAGGCGAAAACAATGTAGTAAAGTGCAACTCCCAGATCCTTAGTGTCATCGATGTGCAGGGCATTTCGTTAGAAGTGTTATTCCACGTGGTCCCCGATACAGCTATAAGCGAACAAGTAATAATAGGCAGAGATATTTTAGACAAAGGTGTTACTGTTGAGGTAAACAGCGACGAAACTCGGTTCGTGTCGCGTAAAGAGGTCGACATCGTGGAAAAAGCCAGTCAAATAAATTTTGATAGCATCGATACCGATCTGCAGGGCGCTCATAGGGTAGCTCTAATCAAACTCTTGAGTAAGTATAGCGACTCCTTCATAGATGGTATACCTACACGCCGCGTCACTACCGGGCATTTGCGAATAGAACCCATAGACCCAAGTAAAACGGTACAGCGACGTCCCTACCGGTTGTCTCCTGTAGAGAAAGAGGTAGTTAGAAATAAAGTGAAACATCTTCTTGAAGCTGGTGTTATCCGTGAAAGTACATCTGTATTTGCCAGCCCGGTACTCCTCGTAAAGAAGAAGGACAATTCCGATAGGATGTGTGTTGACTACCGTGAGTTGAATGCCAATACTCGTCCCGAACACTACCCCTTGCCTATAATCGATGAACAGATAGATAGACTGCATGGGGCGTGCTATTTCTCTTCTTTAGACATGGCTTCGGGCTATCATCAAATTCTGATTGATCCGGAGGGCGACAGCATTGCCCGTACGGCGTTCGTGACCCCCGAGGGGCAGTATGAGTATTTAGCAATGCCTTTTGGGCTACGAAATGCAGCCTCGGTGTATCAGAGGTGCATTAATAAGGCTTTAGGTCCGCTTAAGGATACTGTAGCCCTAGCCTACATGGACGATGTGCTTTGTTATTCTAGTGACGTCACGCAAGGCTTGGAACGTTTAGATCACACCCTGAAAGCCCTATCCGAAGCAGGTTTTTCACTGAACATCCGGAAATGCAAATTCATGAAAAACGAAGTAGACTATCTAGGGTACGTAGTAAAATCCGGAAAGGTCACCCCAAACCCTAGGAAGATACAAGCCTTGGTAGACGCACCTACACCGCGAACCGCGAGCCAAGTCCGCCAGTTCTTAGGTCTCGCCTCCTACTTTCGTCGGTTCATCCCAAATTACACTCATCTAGTAGGACCGTTGTACCCTTTGACGAAATTGAAAGGGGCGATAACGTGGACGAATGCGCATAACGAAATACACAAAAAGATTGTTCACATACTGACATCTGAACCTATCTTGATGATCTTTGACCCAAAATTACCAGTGGAATTACACACAGACGCGAGCTCAGAAGGGTACGGCGCTATTTTAATTCAAAGACAAAACAATTTACCCCATGTGATATCCTACTTCAGCCGCCGAACTACCGATTCGGAGTCCCGCTACCACTCCTACGAGTTGGAAACCTTAGCGGTCGTTCGAGCTGTAGAGCACTTCAGGCATTACCTGTACGGGCAGCACTTTACTGTCTTTACGGACTGTAACTCCTTGAAAGCATCCAAGTCCAAGACTGATCTCACGCCACGTGTCCACCGATGGTGGGCCTTCCTTCAGGCGTATGATTTCGACATTGTACACAAACAAGGGAGCAGTATGGGGCACGCTGACTTTCTATCTAGAAATCCACTCGCTGACTCTCCGGTAGAATGTCCAGAAACTGGTTCGTCAGCAAAAATCAAATCCATCAAGTTCGTAGAACTCCATGAGGGTTGGTTAGTAGTCGAACAAAGGAGAGACAGCGAGATCCGGGACTTGATTGACAAGCACAATAATGGTGAACTTCCCGAAGTAATATCTGCCACTTATGACGTCCGTAAAGGAATACTCTACAGGAAAATCCAGCGGAACAAGTGTAGCTATTGGCTCCCTGTTGTACCTCGATCTCTCACTTGGTCCCTAATCAACCATGTCCACACAGAGATCAAGCATTTAGGTGCTGATAAGACTCTAGACAAGCTATACGAACAATATTGGTTCCCACAAATGTCGAAATCAGTGCACAAATTTGTAGATTCATGTATAGTATGCAAAGCGTCAAAAGGCCCATCAGGTGCTACCCAAGTCAGACTTCATCCAATCCCAAAGGTCCCCACTCCCTGGCACACCATACACATCGACATCACAGGTAAACTCAGTGGTAAAAGCGATCAGAAAGACTACTCCTCAGTAATCATCGATGCATTTACCAAGTATGTCCTTTTGGAGCACACCCCTTCTCTCGACTCGGCAAGCGCTGTAAAGGCCCTAAAGAAAGCCGTATGTCTGTTTGGCGCCCCTAAACGTATTATAGCCGATCAAGGCAGATGCTACGTAAGTGCTGAATTCAGAGAGTTTTGTAGAGACCATTCCATAGAACTCCATCTCATCGCCACAGGCTCCAGCAGAGCGAACGGCCAAGTGGAACGAGTTATGCGTACCCTGAAAAGCTTACTCACAATAATTGAAAACGACCCTAACAAAACGTGGCGGGACGAACTTCTTGATGTCCAGTTAGCACTAAACAGTACAAGGTCTAGGGTTACTGGATACACACCCACAGAATTGATGTTTGGAATAAAGGCACAATCGCTAGGTATGGCTAAAATAACCCCAAGCTCCGAACCGGTACCGCGATTAGATTTAGAAATGATAAGACGCAATGCCGCCGACAATATCGCGAAAGCAGCATCATCTGAAACAAAGCGATTTAACCGTGGTAAAGCCGTCGTAAAACCATTCGCTAAGGGAGAGTATGTCTTTATAAAAAATAACGAGCGCAATCAAACCAAACTGAACAGAAAATTTAAGGGACCATTTATAATCACTAAAGTATTAGAAAATGATAGGTATGAATTAAAAAGCATTTTAGGTCTAACCGGACTTACAAATACGCTCACGAAAATTTGCGTCTAGTGCCTAGGGGTCATGGTGGCCTAGTAGAGGTAGCTACCTCATTGATTAATGACGATGAGGAGGAGGAGGCCGAGACGGCGAGTCAGGGTCAAGGAAATGAAACGGTGTCATCGGACGATGATACGATCTCGGTAGATAGTTCACACACTATGACCGCCAGCTCGGCAACCCTCTCGGCATCGGAACGTGAAGAAGACCTTTGAGACGTGAGTAGTGACGTAATTATGTATCATAATCCAAACCAGTTGGCTCCACGTCATATGAGATGACGTCGGGTAGAGATGCGGAGGTGACTACATCCCACAGTAGTACTATTTGCATGAGGTCAAATATTACTATGAGGTTGTGCGCAAGATGCGAGGCCGTCCGGTCCATGTCGTCATACGAGATGGCGAGCTTGGTCGAAGGGACACCCAGCTGCGGTACTATTTGCATGAGGCCAAATATTACCATGAGTTTGTGTGTAAGACTTAAGGCCTTCCAGTCCAGGTCGCCATATGAGTTGGCATGCTTGTTCGAAAGGAAACCTCGACCTTATCTCATTTGCATGAGGCCAAACATTAATACCCATGTGTGTACTAAATCATACTTGAAAAAATGTCAGGATAGACGAGCGAAGTAAAAAATTGTGATCCCAGTGATTTCTTTTCTTTTATTGCAGGCCGTCAAACACCGAAGAAGACAGATGCGCACGAGGACGTGCGAATGTCAGTCTGGCCGTGACGGCGCATTTAATTAAATGAGTAACCGTCGGTAGCTGTCACCGTCGTCTTACTCTGACACAACACCCGGCGCTAGCGCAGCAAGTGCCGTCAATGCACACAATCGAGTTGCATCGGACCGGCGCGTTACGTGTTTGGTGGAGTGTCGTGTGATTTCGTGTGTTCGATTCCGTGACTGTCTGATCGGGAATATATTTTGTAGTTCGTTGTTGTGAAATAAAGGATTAGCTCTAGAACACGTGTGGCGTTTCGTTCTCCTCGCCCGAATACCCACGCTTAACCGAAATGGAGCCTATTGATGCTGGGAATCCTTCTGTTTTCTCAACAAATCTATTATTGCCAGATATTTCTATTGTTGTTTAAACTATGCCAGACGCTAATTCTGAATTAAAAAAATATTATTTTTCTAAGTATTTCAGTATGGCTGTAATTTTTATATGATGTTATTTAAGTATCTAAAAACCTAAATTTAATTTGCCAGACATTAATTCGATTGTTAAACCTTCAGCCAGACCGACCTAAAAGTGAAAAGTGATGTGGTATCATTTTGCTTGATCTAGGAATAGTTGTCGAATAAATTACATAGAACTAATTAAAAACTATTGAATTAATGTGTGGATTAATATAGTATCAAAATAACTATTTATCGTTGTACAAAATAAGATAATAATCAATCTCAAGGATGAAAATAACCAAAAATTATATTTTTCAATCCATAATTTTATCACAAAAAAAACGGAGGCATCTTGATAATTATCATCATCATCATCATCTTCAGCACTGTAGTCATTTTTATTGTCATCGTCGTCTTTTGAAATGTCATCGTCTTGTAATAAGTTATTATCTGTAAAAGAATGAAACATTTTATAATCTATCGGCAAATAAATTTATTAGTATTTTATTTTTAATTTTTACCTTTAATGATAATGTCGGCAACTAATGATGGCAATTGCTCTCCAACAAACCAGATAAAATCATATTTATGGTCCAGCCGGAAACTTGAGGTGATAGAGATGTTGGTTGTTGTAAATGATCATTTCTCCAAAACTTTGTAACGTAACGAACTCGTAGTAAATGCTGATAAAATTCAGCTTTGCATGGTGGTAGGCTTGATGGATCAAAATTACGATTTTGTTTTTTCAAAATTATCATCTGATTTTGTAGACAGATATGTGTTTGAAAACAGATGACACCGAAGTTCATTGACGTTCCATGAATCCCGAGCTCCGTAAATATGACAAATTAACTTTTCTAAGATCTTAAATGTCTCATCCAGCAATTCTTCATCATCTGTTATAATATTTTGACAGGCTAATTGATACTCTTCTGATTGTTCTAACAGTTTAAAGATCGAAGTTTGCCTTTCCGGAAAAAACCTGGTGTGTAGTCGCATCCAGTGAGTGCATAAAAGCACGGTAGAGCTTTCGATAAAGAATTCTCTAGAATTTCGTGTACTTGATGACGCTTATAAATCGCTCATAATTCCCCACGCCCAAATTTACCCAGATTTTAGTGATGCATTCAAATGCTCCATGTTACCAAGAAGTATTATTAAAATATCTGTGTCTGAGCAGCGTATCACAACTTCGCCATCGACATTTATTTGACAAATGTGATATATTATTATTTGAGAATCGGCTTCTTCTTGTTCTTCGCAAGACAGTACATCTTCAACAGTTTTAATAACCTTATTACTTTCAACCCGGTATGAAAAGCACTTGTTAATTGCATTAGAAGTGTCAATTTCTTGGATATTAACTTCTGTATGTGAATTCTGAGACGTATTATCTGGCAGGGTTTCGCTAACATCTACTGCAGTATTTGATAACGAAGTTGAACTAGATGTGCTGGGAAGATCTACTGTTGACGAGAAATTAATTTCAGATAAATTACGATATTTTGTCATTAAAGCTGTAAAACTGCTGTAACAATTTCTGTGATATCCATCAGTGTCATAACTTGCTCCGGTAACTGTACACTATTATACCGGGTATATCAAGACTGCGACCGAAAACGAAGCCAGGTTGTAGTTTTAGTGGCTCCAAACACGATGCAAATAAAAATTTCGCCAAAACAGTGATAGATATTTTTTATATATTTTTTAAAATCATCGTGTTTTGGTGGAAAATACCTATTTTTGCGAAAATACTAATTTAAACCCTTATGTACCATTGCGTGTTTAAAAATAAAGAGGTCTACATCTTTATTTTAGGAAAATTATGTTTTTATCACCCAAATACGACGATTAGTAAAAAATTACAAAAAAAAGTTGACGATATTTTTTGCGAAATTTTTACTTGCATTGTGTCTGAAGTCACTAATACTACCACCTGGCTTCGTTTTCGGTCGCGGTCTTGATATACCCTGTATTTCAGTTTAAAATTTACACGTATTTGCAGAACTTCTTTACACTTTTTTAATGTATCTTCAACAAAAGTTATTATTTTTCCATTTCTGTCTTTACAAAAACCACATTTTAATTTTTCGCTAGCCATTGTAATACAATTTTGTTATACACATTAAAAATAACACGTGATTGTCTGTACTCTTTCAACATGCCCAATCACTTTTCACTTTTAGATCGGTCTGGCTGAAGGTTTAACAATCGAATTAATGTCTGGCAAATTAAATTTAGGTTTTTAGATACTTAAATAACATCATATAAAAATTACAGCCATACTGAAATACTTTGAAAAATAATATTTTTTTAATTCAAAATTAGCGTCTGGCACAGTTTAAACAACAATAGAAATATCTGGCAATAATAGATTCATGTTGCAAAAAGTTCAATAAAAATAATAATAAAGGAAAAAAGCTTCTTAAAATGATTTTAAAATTCGATATTTTACCTGTATAGGTAGGCTGCGCACTGACGAACGCAACCACTACCGCCAGCCAGATAGCCTGTATGACGTCCGGGAGAGTGAGAGAGATAGCATATCTAAAAACTGGCCTACCTGAAATTCTCTCTCAAAAACGTTGCTACCTCTTAGACTATTACATTATAACCTTTATATGAACCTACTGGTGTAACGAGTGAACATTTATGCAATTAGAAAGGCGTATATGAAGATAAAATACACGCGCTGAAGGAAATGCTACACAACGTTCTCAAAGCGGCGGAAAAAGCGAGGATTAATTTTGATTCACAACTTGCTCTTTGTCTTGCTGAAGAGAGAAATTCTGATGCAGCGCTGTTGCTTTGTGAGGTAAGCTAATTTGCAATTTGTTGATGACTTGTTAATCTACATAGAACCGGATAATGTCATAAATATAATTTTATTTTCTTAGAAGATATTTTTTTCCAATCAACGCCAAAAAAGAACAATTATATAGAAGTAGGCTAAGGTAAGAATTACAAAAACATACCCAAAACAAAACGAAAATGGATAGATACCTACCGCATTTTCGTATAAAAGGATAAGGAAAAGAGCAATCAAAATCATATGTAGTGCAGTTGGTTAGACGCCGGCTGTGAAACGAGAGGCCGCGGGTTCGATCCCCGCACCGAGACAAATGTTTGTGTGAACCACATATTTGTTTCGAGTTTGGGTGTTTGTGAGACCGAAAAGTCTCGCATAGTTCCTGATACTTACGACACAAGATTCGATCTTAGTGTGGGGTCAGGACTATGTATGTGACTGTTGGGTGTATTTATTTATTATTATTTAAGTATTTATTTATTTTGTCTATGGTAAGTCTATTCTATAATGAAGAATTAAACCCACGACATTAATATTATTAACAGTGCATATGTATCCTTCTTTACTAAAACAGCAAGAATGCTTTATTATTATTTCTCATAACTCAATATTTTCAATCTACGATTTATTTAAAAATGTACAATGTTCTGAGAATAATTAATTAACCATACTGCTTATACGTTAGATCAGAAAATGCAATCAGCTGTTCTTGGAAAATTTGCGACTCAAGACACAAATCCAAGAATGTCCTGCCGAGAATGTTATTAAGGATTAATGCCCTATGCAAACTGTTTTTGTGACTGTGTGCAAGTTTGATATTACGATTCCCTTCCTTTAAATAAAGTATATATTTATAAATTACATATTTAATTGCTTTATACCTGATGTCAATTTTTTATTATATATTTCACACTTGGATTGCAACCACTTATTGGTGTCAGGCACTTGTGTTATTTTTCCCTGACTGTTTTTAAAATCAATTCCGACCAGATTCTGTAGTACCTACTTTAGTCTCTCAATGCCTATAACATTTCTGCCAGAAAAATTAAAGCAGTTAAGAAGAAACTCCGAAATATCTGGAGACAGAACATCATTAATTTAACAACTGTAATAACGTCTCGACCTAGCAAAGAAACAGCATTGTGCAAGAACATCGCCATTAACAATATTTTTCAAATGCAGCATAGACGCATTGGATGAGCATATTAAAAAATAACTTTAGAGATCATTGGTCAATAAAATAAATTATTCATGTACAGAAACAATGTAATGGCACATTATTATACAGTATAAACCAAGCTATAATCTGAATAATGTGAACACGCTCGGAAACTTCATTCTAACACGTTGATTTAAATTAGCAACAGAATAAAGACGTTAGATGTTAACCGTCAGTAACGTCACGATGCAGAAGTGAAGTGTGGGTCGAGGTTTAAAAATACACATTAAAATGCTACAACTACAAAAAGCGTAACTAATCAAGCAACATAGATAGGTGTGTCGGAGGTAACAGAAAGAATGAAGAACCTACAGTTTCATATTTGAATGTGAAACAGATATTTGTGGTTAATTGTAGCATTAGCTTTTATGTTGGATACCAATTGCAGAAATATATTTTACACCCATTATCTCGAAGTTAGCTTTACACAGGCTGTCACATTACTGCAACCGTGAATCATAAAAGCTTTAAAGTGATTTTCTCAATACCTTACGATATAATCTACTTTTTTGTCGCCACCCTAACCTATAAAAAACGGTTGGAGTTTGCAAGAATGCACTCAGGAAGGCCCCAGCAATGAATTATTACTTAATACAGTAAGAACTTTACGTTAAATAACTGATACAGTAATCTCTCGGCAAGAAACTGACGTTACTAAGTTATTACTTAACTGTAGGTCCTAACTACGCCGCAGATACTTTAGCTGCGGTCTTAAAAGATAACAGTCTTGTCTAAATCGATGGTGCGTTAACCACGAAAACGGCATGAAGTTGAAAGTTACAAAACCTTTTTAACGGTTATTGGTGCAATAGGTCATTTACGCATTGATGCTTGGGATTATGTGAAATTATGAGAGTGTGGGAGTATTATAACTAGCCATTGCTTGAGATGTAAAATTGATTCGCATCTAAAATATTTAATAAATTATAATATTTTACACCATTAATAAGGAAATTGCGTTATTCGTTAAATTACATACATACATAAACTCACGCCTTTATCCCCGAAGGGGTAGGCAGAGGCGCCACCAGGACACCCACATTTCGCCTTGTATGTTCGCCATATCGGGCACAAATTCCTGACTCCGGACTGATAATGAATAGAAAAATCCAATATCACTTTGCCCGACCCGGGACTCGAACCCGAGACCTCAGCTTTGTAACCGTACCGTAATACAACTACGCCACCGAGGCAGTCGTTAAATTACATAACATATAAATAATTTTTCGGAGATGATATTTGTATTGCTAGGAGTAGGAACTGTCTTAGACATGTCGTTCTATAATCTGTACTAGATAATAATCGACGATACATGTAAATTCTAATAGGGTACCCCAAAAAAGACTTTAAAATAGCTATAAAAATAAAACTGTTACACGAGTGATTGCTTTAATAAATGTATATACAATTAAGCTTAATTTATAGATGTATTGATCAATCAAACACCTTGGCACTTAGATGATTTACCTCTAAAGATACATCATAAACAAACATCGCTTAACGCACTCGTATTTAGGAATGTTATTTGTCTTCGTCGGTTTTCTGTCGCTTTATGAAGCACAGCACATTAATCCAGATGAAGGAGGTAGAAGCTACATACACCACGCGCAAGTGTGGGGGCATAAAGAAGAAGTTGATGGTCTGTGCAGGGATCCAAAAGGTTTGGTTGGCGATGAAAGTCTTCACATATTTCTGGCGAAGCTCCTCGAATATGTCTTCTCTACGCTCCAAAACGCCTAGAACTGAGAAAAAATACAAAATAGATGTTAGGCGTGTATAGATAGCAAGAGAGAAAACTGTTACCCTGGAGAAAAATTGGGACGGTTTGATGCCAAAGTCACTTAAAATATCTTATAGTTAGTTTATATATTATTTTTTGTGAATTTGCGCTCATAACCAATGAAAATTAAAACATTGGAATTTAAAAATAATGTATCAATCAACAATCACATATATCAATTTAGTCACATCGTTTTATACATTTGTTCGGGTGTGGGCACGCAATTAACAAAATATATTACTAGTTTATGAAAGATTTCCTCTGTTATTATTTGCAATTGCTTCTGCTTACGTGTAAAGAATGTGGCCAATAAAACAGGAGTCATGAGGAACTGGTCGGCGCACACTTTCGTCGCTACCGCTCTTATCGCATTCCCAGCGAATTTCTTGTCAAGGAACTTGTACCTGAGAGACAAAAATTGTAAAAAAATAAAAATACAGTCACACCCACAATAGAAAGAAAGCCTCTAAGGCGTACCTACAATTAATTAAGATGTATACGCTCGGAATGAAGTAAGCGCCAGCGTAGGATTCAAACCAGCAGATTTAAATAAGTTTTATTATCATTATTTTGTTTTTGTAGTACGTGGAATTGGTGTTATTGAAATGCGTTTGTATTACTAGAGCCTTAGCGTGGAACGATTATATTATGAAAAAAGGTGAAATTGTGTAAAATGGTTAAACAATTTACCAGAAATAAAGCGTCGGGGCATAAACAGTGCTACCAACAGTTACTATGCGGGCTGCTGCGCCAAAATCCAATTCCGGCTTCTCTGGCTGAAATATAATGATTTCCATGTATAATTTATGTAATTTTCTAATCATAGAAAATATCATATGGATTTCTATAACCGCCTGCAGGAAGCGGGCCCTATCCAAAATGACTACGTGCAATTTTTATTTTTAGACATAGCACATTTCGAATTTCTATACACGGCCACCACTCAAAAACCGTTGACAATCTACCTCTTGCCAATGTCGGAAAAATACTACACATTTAGATGTTTTTAATAAATATCTATTACGATGAATTGACAAGAAATCGAAGGTCTACAATTATGAAAATCTAGCTATCCCGCCCGTCCCGTTGCATTCTCACATATGTTAATGTAATCCAGTCGCAAGCCATCCCTTTGAGTATAAAAAAGTAACAAATATATCGGAATTCCTTTCTCAACCCTCGGGAACACTAAATCTTTCGGGATAAAAAGAGGTCTAAGTGTTCATTCAGGGTGTCAACTACCGCCATACAAAATTTCATCGAAATCCGTCAAGCCGTTTCTGAGTTCATCGCGCACAACCGCACAGACGAACAGACAAAAATTCTAAAAATCATTTATTTGGGTTTATACAGACACCCATATTAGTTTTTCTCTTTTATCTCCCATGTACTTATGCATGTACAGACATCAATCGGTTACAATTTGTCATAATATGTATAAATATTGGACATTTTATCATTGATAAAATAAGAGAGTGATAGGTATTATAAAATAATGCAATTCCTCATTTACTAAAATAGTCTTTATGTCACTCTTCGTTACTCACACATATGGACATAATTTTGTTTTCTGGAATAAATATGCTATTATTATTATTATTTTTACTTATATTGAAATATCTCTCTTCATCAGAGGTTTTATTTGCTTATCCGCGAGCTTTTGGCCAAACGGATAGTACAAGATGAATTTAATATTAGTCAGTATTAGTCTATCGATAAGAATTTTCGGACAATTCCACAAGTATTCAAAATAGCAGCTTTTTGTAATTGTGTGTATGTAAGGGGATGCATGTCAAGAATTTTTAAACTATTGTGAATGGTGTGTGGGATGACTCCTGTGGAGGAAATTATGATGGGTACTGTTGTAACTGTTTGAACTTGCCACTGGGTTTTAATTTCTATGACTAAGTCTGTATATTTAGTTAATTTGTCTGTAAATGTGGAGGTAAGGTTATGGGTATTTGGCACGGCAATATCTACCAAGTACCTATACTACTTTGTTTCTCTTGTCGTGAAATGTGATATCCGGTCTATTGAAGTGAATTGTTTTATCTGTAATAATGGTTCTATCCCAGTAAAGTTTAAATTCAATATTGTCTAATATAACTTGTGGTTTGTATTTATAGTAGGCCGTTTTCTCTTTGATCAAACCGTATTTTAAAGCGAGTTTTTGATGAATGATGGCAGCAACTTGGTCTTGTCGATGTTTATAGTCAGTTTGAGTAATATAATGGCAAGCTTCCGTCATATGCTGTATGGTTTCTGGTAAGTGATGGCAGTGACGGCACAAGTCTGAAGTAAATCTGGAATCTTTGATGATATATTTTCTGTAGTTTTTAGTATCGGTTACCTGGTCCTGTATTGCTAACATAAACCCTTCAGTTTCCGGGAACAATTATTATTGCAATTGACCTCATAACGCGCATTGTGTGAAATAAACTTGGTATTTCAAAAAGAATGCCAATTTCGAAACATCAACTATGGGTAGCGTGGCCGAGCGGTCTAAGGCGCTGGTTTAAGGCACCAGTCTCTTCGGAGGCGTGGGTTCGAATCCCACCGCTGCCAACGTTTGTTTTGATAGCTGTGTTACATTTTGCTTTTCTTTAATAACTGTAACTAATTAACACGCAAACATTTTCTTCATGGAATAAGAAATAAAAGTAAACTACATTAATTTTTAGTTTACATATTTTTTCACTAGATGGCGCGCAAATGATTTTGCATAAGCTAGTACTTGTTAATTTCAACATGGTAGAGCCAGTCTAGTCAGTTCGACCGGAGAGTGGCCGGCCACTGGCCACTGTGTTAATGTTTCGCTGGTTGAATAAGTTTGTTGGAGGTCTTTTCTTCTCTCTTTGCGATAGATATTCAGTATATGACTATACATTTACAGTCGAACTCACATTAGCTCATTTGCTGGTCTATGCAATAACATATACAAAAAGTATTCTCACTGAGTAGATCTTGTTGAAGGTCTGCTGGGAGAGCTCGGCGGCGGTGTAGAAGGTCGCATACACGGCGGTGTTTGTCAACACCGGCCGCCGCTGCAGCGAGTGGCGCCACCAGCCTAGCAACCGCGACGCCATTCTACCTTCCTTGTGATTTGTGAATGAAACATTTTAAGTACATTTTTGTATTTGCTACATAAATACAATTAATATTACTTTAGTGAAGTTTTATATATTTTAGAACATATTTATGAATATTGCTAGAATGTAATATGCAATTTTAAATCAGGTTTTACTAGCTCAGTTGCTAAAAAATGTTTTTTTAAACGTCATCATTAATTTAATGTATACTAAATTGCTTAAAGACACTGATTTCACTCAGCATAATTTACAGCATTTTTGAGCTCTCTTTCCGTACGATATAAGGTATATACAAATTTTATATAAATACTTTTTAAACCAAACTGGTATTTAGGTATTTACAGTGAGGTCAGGAAGAATATACATTCAAACCTCATGTCTAGATATTGCGTAATGAAAGTGCCTAATTAGTTTAAAATGTATTATCAATTCCATTATCAGTTTTAAGAGCACCTGTTACACATTTGATTTAAATCTTTATCGTTTATTTCAAGTGACTGCTAGTTACAAATGAAGCTATGATGTAAAACCAGTAAAATAAATATAAAAAATGTCTAATGGAACATACAATTAACAGACAACATATTTTTTGTTATTTTCTTCGATAAAGTGTCTATTTGATCAAGGTGCTTAGCGCTCCGTTGAAGAACGTAAGTTTAATTCCAATACGAATAAATATTTTTAGTGAAAGTTGTACTTACGGTACCGAAGTACTCCTTAAACACTAGAATATTTAAAGTACACCATATAGGTATGGGAAAATCGTTTTAAACCAGTGCATACAATTTTATCCGCATCTTTCTGCTTCACTACGGAATGTGTAGAACGCTATCTACAAAGTACAAACCACACGAGATCAAAATCGAGGTGATGACCTATATGGCATTTATCTGATAACTCTCTCAATTTGGGTTCGTTCACGTAAGTCATATCATAGTTTGTTTTATGTTAATGTTTACATAACAATTAACACACAATTTCGTCTCGAAAGATTTGCTTGAAGATAATATTTTCTGAAATACTGGATGGAGAAAAGGCCGGTGATAAAATCATATTAGAAATTAAATTAATATCTTATTACTATTTTTACGACATGCTCAAAACTCATGTTGCACTAACCCTACGCAGATAAGAAATAAAGAGTTAAGAGAGATATAAAACCACAATTAAATTATGAAGCGTAGATCGTAAAAAAAATGCAAAACGTCACACTCACTTTGTTTAAGAAAAATAACTTTAAATTACAATCGCTTATTCAAGTATGGTTTAATATTTTCCACTTTGTTTTGCAGAAGTGATACCACTAAATTCTAAAACACACTTGAAATAATAATCTTGTTCAATGCTAAACGATCACTGACACTTGCACTGAGCAAATAATTATTTTCACAATATTTAAATAAGAATTAATGTTTTTATCACACACGGCTGTTATCAGTTGGTATTCAAACTACACTGTGCCGCACCGACGGATACTCAATTGACTTCAATAGAATAATTAAATAAAAACCCTGTCACTCGCGTCCATGTTTATTCGAAGGCCGAAATGTATTTGTTTTATTGGGAAGGAATAGTTCCGATTTATATTGAGGATTCAAACTTTATAAAACATATTATACGTACCTAATACTGTTTACGCAGTTTAGGTATGTGTGATACTCTTTTAATACCAACATAATGTTTCCTATTTTTATTTTTAAGGGTTCCGTGGCGATTATAAGTGTCCATCCATTCCATCCATGCTCGGTGTTTCTCTGAGGGATAAAATCAGAAATGAGCTTATCCGACAGAGAACCATGGTTATCGACATAGCCCAACGGATTAGCAAGTTGAAGTGGCAATGGGCCGGTCACATTTGTCGGAGAACCGACAACCGTTGGGGTAGACGTGTTCTCGGGTGGAGACCGTGCCTCGGCAAACGTAGTGTAGGACGCCCTCCAGCCAGGTGGAGCGACGATATTCGTGGGGTGGCTGGTAGCGGTTGGCGACGATGGGCTGAAGATCGAGCCCAGTGGCGTGCTATGGGAGAGGCCTATGTCCAGCAGTGGACGCAGAAGGGCTGATGATGATGATGATCCATTCCATTCTTTTGGTTTATAAGGGAGATGACAGTTTAGCATGATGAAGTAACTACATTGCCCTGATGGTAAGAGCAGTGCAGTCCAAAAAAGAGTAAACGCGGTACGCCGATGAGAAACGGCTAGGTATCTCTCACTGGTGTACACAATTATGGTGAATAGTTCTATACCGGATGTAAACTAGCTAAATCTGAAATGCGATTCGATTGCTATGGAGGGTTTGATACCATCGTGCATCGTTAGTCGGCACGATACGAATACGAAATATCCTTACAGTTTTTGGGTCTTCGGCAATTGCACTCACCAAATTAAAGGTAGTAGCAAAGCTTTGGGATCACCTTGGTCGAGCTGACCCATTGGTATAGCATTGACTAACAGCCAAGTTCTACAATTTAGAGCTATGTAAATAATTTCACAACTCTACCATTTCTTTTTGTCTCCATTCTATTAGTCCTTCGCCCACACCTGCAAGGAGTAGGCACAACATGATTTATGCATGCTGCTGCAAAATATGGCGTTTATTTTTACGAATTGTCGCCTGACTGATGACATACTTTTTTGGAAAAATCCACTACTGGACATTTAATATTTGTGTCGACCGTAAAGACACGTGAACTAAATCTATGGCGGGACCTCACGATATTAAGTACTACCATTGGACTAATGACACAACAAATGTATTTTTAACTTATTGTAAAATAACATAATTCGGTATTATGCAAAAGCTAACGCGAGGGTGCGCATGACTCTACTAATCGTAAGCTGAACGCAGTACGGAAGCTTGAAAAAGGACTGATATTATTTTATTAGTATAGAATGAAATATACAGTTACGTGTAGAATTAAAGCCTCTACTATAATGTGTTCAAGAAACATCTGATCTAATTATTGAATAAAACTTATCTTGGTAAAATTATGTAATATTAAATCAGGCAATTGCTACCAATTGAAAAAATAAAATCACGGTCCAAAACTACAGTGAAGTATATCCATTACACGGTTATAATGTTCAGAAATCATAATGTGTGACATTGAATCCTGATAAGCAGATAGTGAGTAATTATAAACGTATCATTTGAAATCGACACTCAATGATGGCCTTTTATATCCTCGAAGAATTAGCTCCTTCTATGTACCTATATTATATACTATAAGTACTTAATGTTAGAGATTCTCTCCGCAATGATGATCATTGTTATCAGTGATAATTTATTAAATTGTTT
This sequence comes from Deilephila elpenor, assembly GCA_949752805.1. Taxonomy (NCBI): domain Eukaryota; kingdom Metazoa; phylum Arthropoda; class Insecta; order Lepidoptera; family Sphingidae; genus Deilephila; species Deilephila elpenor. Next base: position 4,809,045 of record OX457107.1, on the reverse strand, counting down.
TTAGACGTATTTACATACATAAACTCACGACTTTTTTCCAGAAGGGGTAGGCAAAGGTGCAACCAGGACACCCACGTTTCGCCTTGTATTTTCCGTCCCACGAAATGATATGGGTCGAGCCTATGGTCATATCGGGCACCAATTCCTGACTCCGCGCTCACGAAAAATCCAATATCACTTTACTCAAACCCGAGTCCTCAGCTTTGCAATCATACCGTAGTACAACTGCGCCACCGAGGCAGTCTATACGATTGACGCCACATATAAGCAAGTTAAAAGTTTGTATTATTAACACACATGCGAATTTTCTCATTTAATAAGTCGTTTTTAAAAATAATTAAAATAAACATAGTTAATAAAATTGTGATCGTGTAAAAGTTATTCTCGTGCCTCCATTTCATTATTATTTGCAACATTGCTGTTTATATTTTCATTGAAAAGTAACGTAAAAATATATATAAAAAAAATAAAAAATTTGTGATTGATTAGGTTGTTTTTTTTTTTATTTAATTCTTGTTTTGGGACTTTTGGAAAATCATGAGTATTTTTTTTTTATTCTTTCAGATTATATTAACCAGCCAGAAAAGTGTACTAATAATGCCTTACAGAATTACAAGTCACAGTACTGATGAGCACAAAGAGTCTTGCTAATTACTCTACGTCGAAGTAAGATTGCCTGAGGCACAACATTCTTTGTAGTAGCAACGTAATGTATGAAATGTGCATGCTATTAGACTGCACTGATCACAAATCATCAGATGACATGCTAGTTCACTTGCCAATGGAGTGACATTAAAAAAAAACTTAGTGCCAGTGTAAGTGCAACGTACCAGAATGACTCTACATTTTCCATGTGGCGAATATTTTTTTAAATTTAATACTGATAATATTTTTAATACTAGTGTCAGAAACAAAGTTTAAAACTTCTTTATTTTCAATACACAATTACCTAATATGTCAATATTACACAAATATTACTTAGGTAGAGCGCAAGAAATGTGAGTTGAAACTGCTAAATGACACTACATCAGCCCAGAACTGATGTAACAAACTTTATGAATCGATTTAATGATAGGAATTAGCAAAACATACTACAATTTCGGTATCATAAGTTAATTACGCCTACTTGCAATGTAACTGGCCAATAAAATCGTTAACAACAGTAATTTCGCAAATAATTATAATGCAATGAAGCCATATGAATAAATTACACGGTAAATTAATTATTTAATTATTAATTTATGTCTCAATACAAAAAAATAATAATTTGAGGGTCAAACCTTAAAATTCTTTCACGTATTCGAAAAAGGAATTTTACCTATGCGGCACCTCCTTGTTTATACACCGAGTTACTGATGCGATGTGGCTAATGGAGGGCGAAGGGCTTTTAACGCCGAAAGGGGAATGCAACCTGTTGCACACGATCCCGCGGGAATTTATAATAACTAATTTTGAAGAGTTTCATCGAACGATCTTAAATATTTCATAAGATTTTTGGTATTTTATTGAAAAAATAACGGCAGTTGTGTGAGTTCTGATCCATTTTTATGGTTTTGCAATTATTTTTTTAAATACTAGAGTGGTAAAGGCAAAGGTTTAAAATTTGAAATGCGTGGCGGCGCGGGGGTCGGGGCGCGCCGTGGTCGCCGGTACCAGGTAACAGGAGGTACGGCCGCACAGTGCGGCCGTAGCGAACTACGTGGACAAAACAATCTATAGAAAAATATTGCTACAAATTGTACGGAAATTATTTGCTTTTTGATATAATATGGCCACTTACGTTAATGACGCAAAATTATATAAAACGATATTATTTCTTTTTAAGTTAACATGCAGTAAAATCTTTGCGTAATAACTAATATGTATCATGATAACATTTTTCTTATAAGTATTATGAACATTTAAAAAAAAATCTTTGAAACTTATTACATATACGTCAAAAGAAAATAGATTTCTGTGAACTTACTGTTTCTACAATGTATTGATAAGTTGCTTTTCCTTTGAAATTGTGCAAAAATATGCTGTGCTGGGGTGTAGTGCCAATTTTAATGCTTAACCGATAAACATCCTTTAAATTTCCATGGGACTATTATAGGAGCAAGATAGTTTTAATACATTTGTTTTCAAAGTAATCATTTAGGTAAACCCAGATTAAGTCATATTAGATGTCTAGTAAACTATAATTTCATTAATTCAACTTCTTTAATATACTTACTTTATAAAAATAATACAAAAACAAATTTCAAAAAACAATACGAATGTTGCATTGCAGCGCAGTGCGCGTTCTTGAAGCTAGCGGTCGTCCTCCCTCCCACGTCAGCACGTGTCTCTCTCTTGCATCATCACTCTATCTCTGTCCCACAACACAGTCAGTCGCCGCGGAACTGTAGCGTGTTTCACAGGTGTGTCGAGCGAACGCGGCACGACGATCTCTCGTAAATAAAACCAGTTATTTATTACAACAAGTCGCAGTTTCTCAATAAATATACAGAGAAATTATCTTATATACCCGCAAAGTGACATAAAACAAGCCGATACAGTGGAAAAGTGTACCAATAAGTGAAATTTCGAAACAGTGACAAGTTTTTCTTGTGTTGTGTGCTCAATCCTTGAGTTGGAGGCTTTATCATCGTCAATAACGCCTGTGCCGTTGACTCTCATACATTTCGTGGCCGTTTGAGATCAAGGTATGCGACATATTTCACCTTTGTTCGAGTTTATGTTTAACACTCATTTTATGGTATAAGCCTTCGGTGATGATGCAGATTGTATGTTTACTTTGCAATTTACATGTCACATTTATGGCTTGTTTGTTTCGTGGCATTTACGTAGTTTGAAATTTATTTTCCAGAAGCACTAGTCAAGAACCTACTGATTATTTTCACACAATTTTATTCGATTTCATCTAAGTAAGTTGAGTAGTCAAGCTTTCCATACCCTACATAAATTGTCATGTTTTTTTTAATTAAATAAAACTAAAACTATATGTATAAGTATCAAAACCAAAAATGTACTTAAAACAAGTTTAAATTACCACAGAGTCGAACTCTCTCCATTTAAATTCACATACACAGGTGCTCTATTGTAGAGTACAATGTAGTCAAGTTGCGTTTGAAATGGGGTGATGTCTGTTTACATTGCTACCTGCCCCGTAATTCCGCATCTCTACGTGTTGCACCTCTATTTTATTATTCTTTTTTTAATTCCACCTGACGTGTGCAAATGGCGACATAATTGCTTTTGCGTTTTATTGTACGTGTAGCATTACTGACGTTAGATATTTTTTATTTAGTTTTGTTTTCTATGATACATATAATAAAGATGTTGCATTTGCAACAAAATATTATTCTGAATAGAGATGAATATTTATTAAGTTTGCAAGATTCGAAAAACTCGTTCACCTCACAATGACGTCATAAGTACAAAAATTTTAAAAATTAATTGTCATAAATATCCACTTCTTCGATGCAACTTAATATGTATGTTAATTGACTGCGAGGCTAATGAATGCACATTAACTTTAAGCTTAATAGTTTTAGCCAATTATCATAATTCCACTAAATCACTTTGATACGAGGAAACATACTATACTATAGCTCTATCTGAGCAATCTTCAATTTGACTTCTTCACTTATCCACCTCTAATCCTAGAGCAATAACTCTTAAACTAAATATATCTCCAATCATCCTAACCTATTAATACTTCTTAATCCTCTACCATTAAAAATAGCTCATTCAGGGATTATCAGCTAACAATGCTTGCAAATTCCGTCGTCCATGACTCGTCTGTCAGCATGTCGCTCGGTGAGTCATGACTCATGGCACAAGCGCGCCGAATTCGTCAGTTTGCCAGATGAAAGAGCTACGTGGGCATTATTACTAAAACACTACAACACAAAATTTAAAAACATTCTATTTTTTTGTCTATGGCAAGTGACTCTACATCATTGAGAATACTGCCAGTGAATGATCTCCCTTGGTTTCATGTACAATGTAACGTACGTGGAAGTCATTTTTTTTTCTATGAAACATACAGAGTAATGAAAACATTATTGAACTACAAAATAAAATAAACTACAATACTATTAATTTTTATCTTGGTATTAGATGTCGAGTAAAAAAATTACTAAACAAACGAAACTATAGATATCTTTATAGGTGCAAAAATATTCAGAGGCTATACTAATGTTTGATGTACGAACAACAGGCGTGAGAAACTATAGTGTATATAGAATACAATTATGGTTCCAATTCATGCTACGTCTCCACCACCCCGCATACTGTTTACGTAAGCAATCGCTCCCTATAAAGTATTCTATCGAATCTTTTTCATTTACGTCAAACTGTTAAGTAATGATTGAAAATAGCTTTTACAACGTATTCGAAGCCGGGGTTTTAAAAAATCGAACATTACCTACATTATCTAGTTTTTCGCATCGATTTTTAATGCCGCATTCAAACCCATTGTTGTGACGACCATTGCACCAAGCTAACGTTTATAAGGTTTAAAAATATTGGTTTCTAGTAGATCTAAAAGTCGCACGTAGTTTGTGGTATTCGCGATTCAAAATCTGTATCTCAGTTTGGATTGTGGGTTATGACTTATGCATGTGATTGTTAAGTGTAATTAATATTATCTGAAAAAAAGAAGTATTATCCCTGGGATACAAAGTAACTTATGCCATTCTAACTCATAAACTATGTCTATGCAAATATCATTGACCCTTGATGCATTAGGACGTAAAAGAAAGAACGGGTGAACGCACACATTACATGACTAGAATTTTATAGCTACTAAATAACATAAAGGTTGTAACATTTAGTATTAATCTTTCCAAGAAATACTTGATTTACACGAAATAAAAACGTGTTTCTAAACATGCGAACATGCAAAGGAACTCCATTGACCCGTTGAAATAAAAATTTCAAATATATAGCCCTGTTTTGCATCACGCAAAAATTACATAATAACTACGCATCGTATAAACATGGGTATAGTATTATGTACTATGTGATATTTCACACGAACACTCATGTTGTGTGACCTTTATTGGTTCATTCAAATGTTTGTGAATGTAGTCTTAGGTAACATCACTCCATTGAGCACATGGCAAAAAAACTTGGCCATTGATTGACGCAGCGGCAAACCTGGTAACTTTCTGTGGTGAAGGACAGGTTCGATTATAAATTAATTTCAGTTTCTTCGGAAAGTTTTCATTAGAATATCAAAACTGATATAAGAACTAAGAATCTCATCCATCACCATATTCTTATTTTAACATGCAGAAATCAAAATTCAAAATCATCTTCATGCAAAATAACAAAATATTTCCAATATTCAAACTGCGTATCTCCGCCGATAAACCGGATCCAATCCTAAACTCTTTTTCAACGACTCAACCACAATTTGTTCGGCATTCTAAAAATCTCGAAAACTATAAAATTTCATGTTCCACCAATCACCATTTAAGCACCTAAAATCTTTCGCCATCCACTAATTTATCTCAGTACATTTGTGTTACTCCGGCAGTTTCTATATTGAAATATCGAGCGAAACTAAACGGCGTGATAAGTTTTTCACAAAATTCCGTAGAGCGAAGTTTTCATTCAATAAATTTGGAGAGTGAATGTATGATGAGGCAGTTAAGATACGTTTCGCTGCACATGTTAAGATAATCTCCATCTTTGGAATTACGTAAAAATATTGCATACATTAATAAGTAATTTATGTATTTACTTTTTAGGTCAATATGGTTGGCTTAAATTTCTTTTATTAGTCGTCTCCATTATTTAGCTATGAATAGCTTACGTTTTCTGCACAAATTCAAAATAATTTAAGTAATAACAATTAACGTGGGGAAAGCTACAAAACGTTTATTAAGAATATATTTTTGCATCCTTTTCATGCTCTTACTAATTAATAATAATAATAGAAGACAAAACTGCATATTTCATATATAAAATGTAATTTATTCAGCTGTAAAACATGAAAATACATTGCTACGGTTTTTTTTTATTCAATGCACTGTCGCATATCACTTTTATTGCGATAATTTATATCTCATTTTTTACTAAAGACCTGACAATGCCGTATGAATTGTGAGGTAGTAAATGTCTTCATCGTCCATATCTTATCGGTTCTGTTGTATGGAAGAGTTATCTTATCACGTATTGAATAAATCCTTCTGTTTAAATCCTCATTAAAAATAAACTGTGATAGAATTGATGTTTTCTCCCGCCAAAGAGCTGTGTAAATGCATTGTTGTATTTCGGTTTGAAGGATATTGTAGTCAGAGTAGCTACTGGACATTATGAGACTTAACATCTAATGTCTCAGGATGTGGAGCGCAGTGGAATGCCAAGCATTGCTTTATAATTCATGGTGCTGTTTGGTTTTGCTACTGTCCATGAGCGGTCGTATCACTAAGCATTAGGCGATTATCATACTCGTCTCGCCCTTCATAGCATTAAAAAAAAGGTTTAATGAGAAACTCGTTGTTTCGAGACGAGAAAACAATACAACGACGACGATATAAAATAAAATATTCGAAACCAATCAAGAAACATATTTTGAGGAATTTTGGAACGCTAAGGTAACGATGTGAAAACAAACATTTTTACAAACTATTTCTGTTTATCTCTCAACTTTCTTGAAAATACAATTTCTAAGACACAATTTATATCAGCACAGGAGCAGAGATTAAAAATATGATGTGTTACGTGAATTAATATTCTCGTTATTTATTATTCAATATCTCAGGCATTACGCATCCCCTCATATCACCTCATAGAGAACAAACCAACACCGTAACACAGATCCGCGGGCAGACAATAATATCAATTAAATAAATCGCCGCCCTACACAATCGCATGAATCATACGTGTTGAAAAACACCGACACATCTCATTTGAAAATGGAACCGCGTGTTTACAAACTTTTGTTGGAGTTTATAAACTGTGAGCCGACCGCCTCGATGTCCATACATGCGCTCATTCTACACTGCGCCTAAATAAACGTAACTAGATATTTTCGTGTTTAATTACATCGTTACTTGGTTATTAAGCAATACATTTTTTTATGTGTTTACGTATTAATGTTACTATACACGTCAACACGTGTCGTTAAGGTGACTTTATTTTATGCCTAAAATAAATTGTACGTCTTTCTTTCGTTTTAGTTTTACATCCATTCCATGACTGTCTGTAAGAAATTGCTAAGAGCAACAAAACTGCTATTTGCGTTTCTTATACACACATATGTAATTATTATTATTTTTCTGTATACAATAAACTATAATAAAACAAATTAATTGTATGCTTTTTTATGTTCTTGGGTAATAGGAAACAATAATCCCACTTATTTAATAGCAATATAGATATTTGCATAAGCACTAAAAAGACTGGGCACAAGGAGGCCGCTCCTTACCTCAGATAGCTCTTACAATAGTTTATTGGGACGCGCAACAGCTGTTTCATAGTAAATCATGAGCTATGACATTTCTATACTGTGTTGAGAGAGTTTATCGAACTCATATAAAGACAGAGCAGAGTTACATTAATTAAAACAAGTAGTTTGAATTAATTCTTAGGTATAATACGATGTGAAAAGTTAAAATTCAATAATCATTAAAAAATCTAATGCAATCATGCAATATTTCCGAATACATTATAAGCTTTCTAAAGCGTTTAATTTGTGTAGATCTATCTATTCATAATTTCACTGACGTTAAACATAAATAATTACGTGATTTAAATACCTAAATAAAATAATTACCAAGCAATAACAATTTGCCATCCTATATCATAAAACGTATTTAACAGCTATTACGATACAATGAAAAATATTCAGTTAATGTAGCGACATTACTCAACCAAGTTCTAATTTGCTCGCAATATTAATTCATTACAAACAGAGGCGAGTGAAAGTGCTCCGCCGGTTTCACACTCCGCTAGTCGCTTTGAAAAATCCACCGAGGTTTTACCAATTCTTCAGTTCAAAGTTAAAAACAAATCGATTGTTTACGAACCAGGAATGTGGGTCGGCTAATGACGAAAACTGATTCTATTAATGTCATTTTTAAATGAAATTTTTCTATATAATCTCGGGTTTATATGTGGCCTGAATGTGTATTTTTAGATATAGCGAAATATTCTTGAAATTTGTAACAGCCAACAGGTGTTTTTTAGGCGTTGTCGACCTTATTTTATTACTTTTAAATCCCAATCTCAAATTTTAACACAAGTTTCAAGTACTTCAGTCAATCGAGTGAATACTAAATACATATAATTCATTCAAAAAATAATAGTGCTCATACATTAAACAGCTTTATTAATATATTACAGTTAAAGGAAAATAAATTCTTAAATTGACTTTATTTAAGACTTTATTTAAATCATGTTTATAATTCACATGAATAGGGAAAGATTATTCTAATTTGTCGGCTTCTTAGCTTAGTTTTCAATGTATTCACATAATTGCTTCTATTTTACAAATTATATATTGTATTAAATAATAATTATCACCATTCTAACTTTGAAAATGTAGAGCAACAATGAGCGTTTCGAAGTTACCCATCGATCCGTTGACTATATTATTTCTTATTTTACTAAATTTCAACATTCTTAAGCCTTACGCAAAACTTAAGTACGTCGAAATGTATCAGTGCCAAATTATTTTACCGCATTTTATGAAGCAAGCCATTGAACCGACATAAAAAAATTCAACACTTACCTATCCACGTCGTGGAACTAAAAAGGTCAGGGAAGGTCGTCTCAATTTCCCATGACGTCTGGCGTGCTTGGAAGCCGTATAAAAAATTGGGCTCATCTATCACTCTCCCCTTAACCGTTTCTTTTAGTTTCACACAGGAACTGTCTTGGAACATTGCGCACAGGAAGGGCGCATTATCACATAATGTTGAGAACTTTTATGGGAACATGGCATTGACATAGCACTATTTTAAATAAATGCCGCTTGAGAAGACACTGATCCTAAATAATTCTAACTTTATCACACAAGTTATAATTACAAGCTTTTTTATTTGATATATTTACTTAACGTAAACAAAAGTAGGTTTCTCTGTCTACAATTTACAAATTGCGAATACCACGGGTGCTGCCAAATGTATTCGATTCTCGCGTCAGTTTTGTGTCGTCTGTCATTGTCTTGCCAGTCACTACGATTTCCATAAATTGGACTTAAACTAACAACGTTATTTTATATTCCAGGGAAATAACACTAAAATACGAAATGGGTTTAAAATTGGATATTCTACTTCGACTGTACTTAAGTGCGTACTTTGAAATCCTTTAAATTCAAATATTTTTTAAGTTTTTAAGTATGCACAGGACTAAAACGTTCAAGGGTCATATGATATTTTAAGTGGACTCTTAAAAGCTAAATCGTGGGATAGTAATTTTATTTTTTGAACACCATTTTACAGCAATTTTACGGCTTTATTTTTTGTGCTTTTCAAATAATAATTATGTTTAAAGTAGATAAAAGCATACTATTATTCACACTTAAAATATTATCCTTCACCAACTCTCACTGTATTAAACTCGTGTTTAAAAAATCACGTGTTCATTTATTATAAAACCAATTCTCTTGTTCGTGACGTAAAGAATAGTCATGACAACTAGCTCATAATAATCTCGCTCATAATAGATCGCTACGCCATGTAGCGATCAAATCCCTTTATAAAGCCAGCTCTGTAGCTCATTCGAGAGTAATCGAATTAGGATAAAGTGACAATTTTTGTATCGTTAACTTTTTCTTGGATTTGTGTGTTGTTTAACCCAAAAGCTGTCTTCTATTGTATTTTTTATCTCAACGACGTAAGACACTTAACCTAGTGCAAAGTTAGCTGTTTGTCCATTTCTTAAGTTTATAAAAATAGTTTAAACTATCCATTAAAATACGTCATTTACATCTAAGGCTATACTCGTAGAAATAACTGCATCTACAGTCCGAACTAGAATACAATTAACATAGTATATGTTGTAGGCTATACATGTAGGTTAACGGTATACTTGTCAGGAGAACTATACTTACGAGTATAAGCTTTCTTCGAATAAGCTTTCTCTCTGACAATGGAAAATGTCATCGCAACCAACTTCGTATTGCCGAGTTCTCTCGATGCGATTCATTTCTTATCACCCATTGTGCAACGGTTCCCAAGTAATGTTACTTCGTTATATGAAACTGTTTATGGAATTCGAAATTACGTTTTGTGTGAAACGACTGGTGGGATTCTTGGAAAGTGTTGACAAAGGAGAGTAAACTGTTACAGCAGCGTGCATTACTTGTTCATAAAATATCTTAACAACTTCTCATTTAATCGATATCGCATTTTCTGTCGGAACTGATATTATCACCTAATAGGTATTTTTAGAATTCAATTACCTAATTCAAGCGGCTTTTCGATGGAAGAAAATGATATTGAATGTATTTTCAACTTAATATATTATGTTATGACAGATAATATACGGATTGTAATACTGGAGTTTACGTAGATATTAAAAAACTTTCAAGATCATAGAAATCTCAAGTTCTAACATAACTTTCGCGGAGTTGAATCAATTTGTTGCGTATTACACGGCATTTCATTTTACTATATTGACTTACACGCTATAAAGTTTATTTAGATTATTCAATAACCACAACACATTCACGAGAAGAATTAGAAAGTCAAACACTGCCTCAAGGTTTGTAAACTCAACTATAGTTATTTGTGATGTATCTAATATTTGAGGTCGCTTTGAGACCACCTACAACTCATCGTTATAAATCCAGCACATAGTTAAGTTTACTGCCTTTTAGAAATACATCTTGTAGGTATTGTACCTACAATTTCCTCTGTTTTAATAGCGTGACTGCCTCGGCGTCGCGTCGTCGTTGTGCTATGGTACGATTACAAAACTGAGGTCTCGGTATTGAATCCCGGGTCGGGTAAATTGTTATTGGATTTTTCTATTAATTATCAGCCCGGAGTAAGGAATTTATGCCCGATATGGCGATAGGCTCGCCCCCTATCACATTATGGGACGAAACGTACAAGGCGATATGTGGTTGCTCTTCTGCCTACCCCTTCTGGGAAAAAGGCGTGATTTTATGTATGTATGTATGTATGTTAAGAATTTTAAAACATAACGGATTTTTATTCAGTCGTCACTTGTCGCTTTTCCGTCCTACAATCCTTGCAATAGAAGGAGTTCTATGTTACTAAATTTCATAGAGGTGACTTCTTGTCAACGAAATATCTTTTGGTCAATACATATGTAAAGCAATCATTTTATTTGACACAAACAATTCAACTAAAAATGCTAATGGTTTTGTCCATAAATTCTTCGATAATATGTTGATGGGACAAAAATGTATAATCCATATCAGCTCAAATCATAATTTTATTATATTAACATCGATAAATCACGAGGTTCAATCAAATCCCCATCATCCTGTCAGTGATTTACGGCACTCTGTTGAACTGTGACCCAAAGCCTTTCCCATAATTCAACGGGCGGGCATTAACCAATGTACAGTACCATTCATTAAAATTTTTATTAAAGAGAATAATGTTTGAAGATGTAAGTTTTGATAAAATGTATAAAAATCTTACATAATCTGATATAAGTTACTTCTCCTTAAATCATGGCTTACATAACGTAGAAATTTGTATTAATGTTATTGAACTAAAATATAATACTACACATCTTTTTTAAAACACTTTTATAAAAACTTTGATAGCATTTTACGTTCTAGCCTCTTCTAGCCTCTCTTCTCAGTACTAGACTCTTCATAGACATATTATACTAAGACAGGTTTTTATGAGACCATAACGTGCAGCTGCAGCTAACGTGAATATAGAAGACATTAAACACTTTCTTCCAATAAGTCTAATACTAATCTTATGTAGGATGTAATACAAATACAAAATATATTTTTTTCTTTTACCCATCGTTTAATATCCATAAACGTAATATTATAATGTGTGCATCGAGTGTCCGCGAGTGGCCATTGCAACGCCCACATCCGCTGCGTGACAGTTGGGGTAATGTTACCACGAGCGATGTGAAGTTTTCCACACATCGCCGATCGAGTAATTTATAATATCAATTTAATATGTTTACGTTAATGATTAACTTCTCATAATAGATATTGTGATGTGGCTGTAGTGCTATCTGTAAGAATTAGTGCATATTTGATCGAAGATTATTGATATACAAATGCATTTAGCCTTTTAGTAAAGCTTCTAATAATAGTCACTGGATAAATCTAGAAAATACACGTTTAATGATATCCCGACGTTGGAACCTAGATTGACACATAATTAAAAATCAGACCAATCATTAGATATGTATCAATAGTTTTTATACTCCAAATAGCTTAGAAAATACCATACCACGTTATTCCCCAGCCACAGTACAGAAGACAACCTATGTAAGATCAGAAACCTTACACATGGCTTTAAAGATTTCTTACTAATTTGCTAACTCCTCATACAAGGAAAAAATTTAATCAAAGATCAAAATCAATGTAGGGATGAACTCTGTCTAGCCGTGGATCCTTAGCGCATATTAACTGTATGAGTAGTGTCAATTGACATAAAACTAATTTTTAGTAGTAATTTAGTAACATACGCGTAAATCTAAGAAACCATTATGCAGACGAGTGGTGTCAAGTTAAATACTACTGCGATCACGCAACGCTCGTCTCCTCTTACCTTACGCAACATTACTTCGATATTAGACACGTTAGTGACTGCACCATTGTTTACTTCTGATAAAGAGTTATGAAACTGTTGCAATAGTATATAATATAGATAAAGTGAAATTGATAAACGTAAGTCAAATCAATGCATATAACACTGATGTTCTTATTTAATATACAGCGTGAAAAGTAGCTCAAGTGCGAAACGTTATCGAAACGTAATCGAACGAGCTGTGTCTCAACTTTCACACAAACATGCTGGAAATACTGTTATTGATCATTTTTAATTCATGTTATAATGCATGATCAGGTCAGTGTGTTATAGTTTAGCGGCCTTATTCATAGACAGATTTAAAACCTCTTTCCAAAATAGATGGTTTTTTGTAGATCTAAAGAACATACTATTGTATTGATCGCTTATTAAAAAGAAATCGGTTTTACCATACACTTCTTGCTATCAATTTGATCTATCTATATCTATATCTATATTTATATCTATATCAGCCCATATACGTCCCAATGCAGGGCACGGGCCTACTTTACAATCGAGGGAATCGATTGAGAGTGGTTAGGCCATATAGTCCACCACGATAGCCTTGTGCAGGTTGTCGGACTTACATACCGTAGAAATTATATTATCAATTTGATCATCTTTTGTTTTTATATAAATGAATCGGTTACACATTTTGACATTTGGAGCAGAGTTACGTAAATAAAAAGAAAACTCAATCAACTTACCCTTCACTTCAACTTTAAGCAATACAATAAAATATCCGCAACACTTAAAGTAAAAGTACGATAAATATAATAAAATACAATCGCGTTTATGATTTAACTGAAGAAATGGAAGAGAAGGCTCTCTCACAAGGGAAGAAGATTTAACTGGGTGAAACTGCCGATAGTCGTAATGGTGAAATTGCATTTATACAATTCATTGTACTCATTCGCGTCAATGAGCGCTAGAGATTCCGATTGTCATTAATTCAAATAAATCTATCTAAGCACATTTTACTTCTACATAGTTGTTATTCACTTTTATAATTTGATAAATTCTTGGATTGCCAACCATCTAAGCTAAAGTGTGAAGTGACATGCCATGTTTAAATTTAATTTACTGTTAATTTAAACGACTTTTTGCTTGTTTTGTGTTTATTTAATAGACTGTCTTCCACAGTTTTTATTTTCATGTGATAACGTTAACAAACTCCTAAATTACAACAATTTAATGATATGTATAGGCGGAGTGACACATTATCGTCCCCAAGGATCTCTACAACGACTGGTAGATGATATCTGCTAGTTTGCCAGTCCTTCTTCTTCCGACTGTACTTATCCCACACTTGTGAGGTCAGTTTTGTCGAATGATTTAATTTAATTTTACGACCGATCGTGTATCTCATACTAACCCTGTCGGCAATAGGCCTTTAACCTGGTGACTTAACACTTCTTACATACATACATCATCTCACGCCTTTATCCCATAAGGGGTAGGCAGAGGCGCCACCAGGACGCCTACATTTCGACTTGTATGTTCATCCCATGATGTGATAGGGGGTGAGTCTATCGCCATATCGGGCAAAAATTTCTGACTCCGGGCTGATAATGAATAGAAAAACCCAATCACTTTGCCCGACCCGGGATTCACTTTCTTAACTCTCGTTAATCCCAGCCGATGCCTAGGCATTTCTATCCTACTCAATCTCGTCCATTTCAGACTTTAGCTTATAAAATATAAGTGTTAATTTTACAGGATGAAACAATATGCACTAGTAACAGGTAGCGTCACACATTTGGGATTGTATCTTTTCATACAGCCCACCTGAACAAATACCATTGTTTTGTAACCGTATCGCAAACAGTGGCGTCAGTGTGCTGTTCGTGAATGTTCGAATGAGCTGCTGTTTATCCACTTTACAATATAAATCGTATTATATATTACCACCTCTTACCGATGGATTCTATATTTGAATTGCACTGCGGTCACCATCATGTGCAATGTGCTTTGTCGTAATTTTGTCGTGTTAGAGTAAAAAATAAAACACACAGAAGTGGTGTTTCTAGAATTAGCAATATAATTCTACATTTTATCATTTATGTTATTTCTTTATAATATATAACTACCTAGTCTTTGAAAGTCTGCAGTCCTCGTTTGCGCCATCAGTAAGCCGATAGGTTTGTAAGGTTGTTAACTGTTACGTAATGTTTTACAGTAAACTGCCAGACAACCTCAAACGCAAACAAAAAGCAACAAAACAATTGACGACAGTGGCTCAAGGCTGACGAAATGCCGCCGTATCCAAAATAAATATTCTAGTGGTGGAGGAATCTATTCTTACACGTTTTACAATATTGTAAGCACACACAGAATATATCAAAATATCTAGAATATCTTCAATCAAAAATCACTTGTGACTAACTATACCTTGAAGAATTTCGTTTATTTTGTACTCACACTAACGTGGCTGTCGTTGAAAAGCATAAATGTTATGAAATATTTAAGCTGTTATTGTTACTTATGTTACTGTTATTTATTGATTTCAAAAATATGCGTCTATAGGTACGAAGTGTATAGGGCACGTTTTGTAGGTACAGTATTCGCGTGTGCTTACAGGTTTTAACTTAAATTTTACGTTTTCCGTTCTTATTATATTATCAGCATAATATGTATAGACTATTTTAAAACGGTAACATGATAGACGCCAACTCATATCTATTTATATAAACAATTTTGTAAGTGATCGGTGTCTGTACATAGAATTCTCATCTGAAATCGGAAACAGTTCAATTATATATTAAAGACAACTACGCTACAAATATATGACCACATTTGAATAAAACATCCTAAAAATAATCCTTTCATAGATAAACTATCATATTTGTTGTTACAAAAGTTTTCCTATCATCAATATAGAAAAATATACATAGATACATAATATGTATATTGTTGCTTCTTACTTGTTACACCCAAAATTAATAAGCAATCCCAATCCCTATCTAAGGATCGATCCGGAAAATAGACCAATCAGAACACATCAAATGTGAGCGTGTCGGCAATACCTTGAGCCCATTGGTTTATTTTCACGATCGATCTTTAGATAGAAACGAAGATCGTTTATTAATCATGGCCATTAGTCTTGAATATGATGTCATGTTTAACAAATAAGCATTGAATATTTGCACACTTGTTATAGTCAATAATAATATTGTGGAAATCACGTTGATATTGGAAGACGCCAACGCAAAGAAACATAAACTATTACCTGTTATAGACAAGTTTTCTATTCTCAGAAACATTAATATTCATGTTTAATCCCTAACGGATCGTGGTTTTATTATAAAAAATATTAGACTATATTTAGATTATTCTGTAAAAGCCTTCTTTAGACTCGTAATTTGATGATAATGTTATTGAATTAGAGAATGAATTAGGTATTCAATCCACGAGTATACAAGACCAATGGCTAAGAAAATTGTATATCTATCGTTCACTAACATTTTAGTGTTGTAATTTTTTTTTAATCTCACCATTAATTAGACAGTTAGCTGTGATTCTGAAACAAGCATTAAAATACTTATAATATTAAAATGTTGTTAAAATAACAATAGATCGTGTACAAAAACCACACGCGTGTTAAGTCATGGTCAAATGGCAAATAGAATAATAACACCAAATGGTTACCACGGTAGATGACGAAATTGGTTGCAGCTAAGACTATTCGGACCAATGTAGCATTTAGAGATTCGTAATCTTTTAATTGGTATGGGAGACCAGGGACCATCGTAACAATTTTCAATTTTCTTGTAATATTTCACAGACCATATTAGATCACAGAATACTTATTACTACATTATATATTGGTCTTTTAACTCTCTATTAATACCATTTTATTTGCAACTGCTATTACAGATTTTGAGTATTCAGCAAGTGGGCGTATATGGGCTGACATTTTATTAATCGTTTTTAATTTTTATGTATACGCGGACATTGCACATTGATATAAAACTAATTCATTGGATTTTTACGCGGATATTTTATAATATTAATCATGACTTTCAACTTCCCAAAGTTTCGAATTCGTTCTTATTACTAACAAGTTTTTGAAAATCATGCTTTAAAATTTAAATCTTCGCAAGTATTCTATTTTGTTCATAAAACAAAACGATAGTACACTTCTGGCAATAACTCCTCTTCATACCAGACAAGTGCCAACTGCGCAATTATAATACTTTGCCATTAGCATTCCATTTACAATGTTATTAGTATTTACCTGTATATTGCGCCACACAGCCTTTCGACGTTTTCAAATGAAAAATATAGGAAAGCAGAAAAGTTTGTCGGTTAATATGGGTTTTCAAGAGCGCTGTTGAAAGTGTTCAGCTTTTGTTGAAGTAAAATAATTTTTGAACTGAGTTACAACTTTTAATGTGATGTTAAATGGTTTCCAATAATATTGCTTAAACCTTGATGCTTCAACGGCCTTATTCATAGACAGTTTTAAAACCTATTTTAGTTATCGAATGTTTTGTCTTTTTCGCTCAAACTTATTTCAAAAGTCGTTCGAATGGGACAAAACATTCGATAACTAAAATAAGTTTTAATGGCGATGTGTAACTACGACGTAGAAAAAGTTAATTATATGAATAATTAATTAAAAGTCGTATAAACAAGGCGGAGGATAAAATAAAACAAAAATAATAGATATAATGATAATTATATAGAGATCTAGAACATACGAGAGTGTTGTTCGCACGTATTTGCTATTCATACTATATGTATAAAACGTAGTAGTAAATGAGAATATCGCATGTGTGTCAATAATACAGGTTTAAGATGCTAATATGTAGCGTCAATCGTGTAGACTGCCCCGGTGGCAAAGTTGTACTACGGTACGATAACAACGCTAATGTCTCGGGTTCGAATTCCGGGCAAAGTGATATTGGATTTTCTATTCATTGCATTGTTTGGAGTCGGAAATTTGTGCCCGATATGGCGATAGGCTCTCCCCTTACCAGATTGTGGGATGGAACACACAAGGCGAAACGTGGTTTTCCACCTCTGCCTACCCTTACTGGGAAAAAGGCTGATGTTTATGTATATGTATGTATGTAATCGTATATGTAATTTTGTTGTTGTAGCTTGACATTTGCAATAGTACATACATACCCTTAGATTATATACACGTCATACATACCATTATTAGTACAGTGGACCCCCGATAATCCGGCCCCTGGCTAATGCGGCACCCCCTGTAATCCGACATGGTCTATTATTTATTGTGTACATATGTAAATTTGTTTGTACACAATTATTTCCTAATGTAAAGTTATTGCATATTTTTTTGTGAGTTCTATAGCATTAATAACGTTAATTTTGTAATAAAACGAAAGCTTTCTATTTGACATACATAATGAAGTATGATTTGTACTTCAGAGTACATATATATAACATGTGGAATCTTATCATTGGATCTGTAATTTGTCGGATTACAAGGTACTCTTTCGTAAAAAAATCCGGACTATAGGGGGTCTTAGTCAGTACTCTATAATCCGACAAATTCGATAATCCGACACTGCCCTGCAAACTGTTTGTCGGATTACCGCGGGTCCACTTGTTACTTTCCTAGCGAGAGGTAACTGACTTTTGCTATAGTATGCTCTATTTACATTGCACTGCAGTGCAATAAAATATAGCACTAAACGTCAGTTAAAATGCAGTGATTTTGTTGCACCAATACAACGAAAAATAGTATTAGAGATACGTAACAAACTTTCCTCTTTAATATAAAAAGTATTATAATAAATTCTTTATGCAAGTCCATGTGTTGTTTACACTGCTGTATTAAATGTGAGAAAAGTTTATCACCAGGAAGTGGAGTTTGCGTTTACAAGCGTTTAAGAAGTTGCGACATAATCTGAACAATTCACATGAAACTGTTTCAATTCACATGAAATCACGTTAGTTCAGTTACGAAATAAATTTGCCCTTAAAGATACATTACCTACGATAGTCTATAGTCTATACACAGATCTAATTCTGCCTCTCTGGTATAAACATTGAGGTGTCGTCTGACCAAGCAGGTGGCCATTCACGTAATCGGTATACTATACATAAGTATATAATACCATATAATAAACGATCAAACGTATGATTCATTTTTTATATTCACCCGCGTAGCTAATTAGCTATCAGCCATGTTGTGACGTAGGCACACGTCATTTAATTCATGTCCGGTGTGTGAATATTGTGTGTGATCTATTTTGGTTAATTAACGCGTGGCAGGTGAGGCTAAGTGCTACACTAACGCGATGATAGGCGAGCGACGTGCGTGCTCAAACGCATCATTACCTAAGCCTTTTGGTGATACCGACGTGTCTTCCTTCCGCCCGGCCTTATCAGAAACAAAAATGTCGGTGAAACATAAATTTTTTTCTATGTTGCAGAATGATTTGGCATTTAATTTTAGAATGCAAAGCCTGCCAAACACTAATAGGAAATATAATTGTTTGACTTGCATAATGCGTTCGGTAAACTTTACATACCGACTGAAACCTAAATTGTGTGTTATGGTTTTTTCAAGCGAAAACGGATATATCACCGAAAGCTACAGTAACACGTTGAGAAGCGAATATTGTTAGTTTTTATTTCTTGTCTATGCTTAGAAATTTCTTTACCTCACTGTATTTCTCAACCAAAGATCATCTTGGAGTATTGATCTCAATATTTTTTCAAGCTCGGTCAGTTGCGACTTTGACCGAATGTAGTTAATTGAGCGTGTCTCGCATGCGCACACCGCGACCTTCACTCTATGCACAAAATATTCATAATTTCGTATTTTAGCGCCGTATGTGGGCTGTGGCGTGAACAATGTAGCTTTCTAGTTTTGTAATACGTTTCAGAAGATAAAAACACCTACACGCACTTCACACTTGCCATTGATTTTTAGCACTTGTTTCAAATTGCTTGTGAATGAATACCAAAGCATAGCAAGTAAAAGGTTAAAAATAAAGAGTAGACTAATTTTAATCCAATAAGCGTCCATTCGAGTTTGAAACGCATACATTAGATCGAGCACAAAATAAAGATCTTTAAAGTTAGGACACCACGATTGACGATACAAACCTTTTAGCTTACGTCTCTTTTAGCTAGTTCATAGGGATGTATAAATTAAGTAAGGGAGTATCTTGTAAGTAAAGGGTTATAAATTAAGTAAGAATAATCTTATATATACTTTCGTGAATTGCAATATAATCTAAGAAAGGATACAAAACGAACATACATCCGCCCGCTACGAAAAATTAAGACAACAATGAACAACTAAACAGCTACGTTAGCCCCAAAACCTGATTTGGTATTAATAAACGTATCTAATTCATCGGAATGCAGTTTTTCATTATACAATATTCTAGGAACACAATGAACTGTTGACGAGACCTTGATATTTGCGACGACGTGACGTAGACATCGGACGTGCCAAATCATTAGATACGTTCCGCCTGCATTCATGAAACATCAAGTTTTAAGGCCAAGTAAAGGCTGTGGGCTCTAGAGATCACGAATCGAAAATTTTTGCGTGGGATGCCCAGCTAGGAGTAACCAAGAAAAATCGCTAGCAAAAACTAGATGAGACAAGCGGAAAACAGTGTGAATTGGGGCCTAGTGGAGATATATGTCCAACAGTGGCATGATGTGATGATGACGATGATCATTTTGGTGATGATGAAAGGTTGTGAATTGGACACTGCCTCAGTAATATTCTAGACACTGTAATGTAATGGAGATAATATATATTATAAGATGTGCTTACGTATGTAACTACTTATATTAATCAATGTGTAACTGAAATATATCTCCATTACAGTAACTCTATGAGCCTGAATCGACAGCGCCACATAGAGTAGAAGCGCGGCGACACTCTGGGAACTATAAATTGCCTAAATTATTAAATTAGCCAAATAAATGACCTTGACTAAAATAGCCAAAACATTATCCATAGAGTTAATTTGAACGAATTTTATTTGGCAAACTATACTCATTATGTGTCACGAGATGGTTCCCGATACTTAGGTCTATATTTAGTTCGTGCGTACAGTTACCGCCGCCAATATGTCTACACAATCGTTTTAAGTTGTGACGTCATAACATTTCTAAAACAACAACTCACAAATCATGTTTAGATTATTGTGATATAATATTTTAAATCAAAATATTTACACAAAGCAATAGATTCACAGCT
Organism: Deilephila elpenor; assembly: GCA_949752805.1. Taxonomy (NCBI): domain Eukaryota; kingdom Metazoa; phylum Arthropoda; class Insecta; order Lepidoptera; family Sphingidae; genus Deilephila; species Deilephila elpenor. Next base: position 4,788,102 of record OX457107.1, on the reverse strand, counting down.
CCCAACTTTAATCAAGATTTTAAAATTCCAAGTGCAATTCAAGAAACAAAAAGCAATATAATTCATTCATGAGTGACATTATTTACGCTGTAAAAATTCTGGAATTACAAATATTTGACGCTGTTTGCAAATAAAAACGGGCAACGAGCCAGAATCTTATTTTTGTTTGTTATTCCAGCGGGCTGGTAATTGCCTGTTATTTATTGAAGATAATTGCGTATTTAAAAACCAGGTTTCAGTATATAAACAACTATTTTCATGTGTGTTAATACTTGAACCCTATTATTTAAGAGCTTTATAAAAATAAATATTAAAATGTACCTACATGAATAGAAAACCAGAACTTGCCATTTTCGTAGACCGTTATAGGTTCCAGTATATCCTTGGCGGAGGCCTATGTTAACTTTCAGTGACTACAGATTATAATAATCATTATGATATTAATACCAAATATGTATATAAAAATATCAAAGATTTTTGCAGTTTAATTAATGCATGGCGGTTAACGGGTTCACTTATAACATTGGGGACTTATTCATAGACAGTTTTAAAACCTATTTTGGATGGAATGTTATGTCTTTTTCACTCAAACTGAATTCAAAAGTCGTTCGAAGGAGGCTAACATAAGGACAGGACTATAGCTAACATGATTACGTTAACTGAAGCGTGAAAAATGGATTAAGCGGGCTAATCTAACTTTGTCAAGTAATATATGGAGACATTTAATAGGGAGGTGTGTATTAACACAAGCGACTGACTAGTTTATAGGCTGAAGAATCCTATCACTTTTTAACACAACACAATGTTCGCACATATAGGATAAATTCATGAAGGGATGAGATTGCGTAAAAATAACTTTTTTATGAAAAAGAAGCCAGTGCAATAGACTGGCCACCTGATGGTAAACAACCACAACTGCGTATTAAATTTAAAAAACAACTTCAAAAACGATTGAAATAGTAGCGGGCAGCTGCTGCCAATACAAATAAACACAAAAGATTACCGCGCCAATATTAATTGATGCCATCTAAACATCGGCTATTTTCCCGCCCTAAAAGATTACCAACGTACCGCGAATAAAGAGCCGCGGATGTTTCCGTTTGCCCTACAAAACCATGTAACATGCAACGCAGATCAAACTGATAGGGTCGATGGCCTAAACGACCTTAAAACGATGTGGGACACTACAATTACTGAAACACTAAGCCGAATCGAATTATGCCATTAGCGCCAAGGATTATAATTTGCATGAACTTAAATTATTTAAAAGTATTATTTTATGTTTGGATTTCATAGTTTGATGTTGTTACTTAATAACAAAACTAAAGAAAAAAATAAATGAAAAAGAAATATTTAACAATTAAAATTTTTAGGTAACCTAAACCATCAAATGCATTTTTATTATTTCACCTCCTCCTTAGAAGAATAGGGATTTCTAAATAAAATGAATTCCGATTGCTTAATCACAGATAGCAGTTACTGACAATACCCTAATACCCAAATAATCGGAATCGAGACAACAACAACAAAATTGTCTATTTTTAGAGACAAAACTGAATATTGCGTAAGCGCTTGACATTGTGAAATTACTTTCTAGTTGCGTCAGAGCGTGGGTTGTGACGGCACACCCGTCCCATCAGTTGATTTGACCACCCCACCCCCACTTCCTATAATAGTATGCAAATATAAAACATTCGCCTTGTTTGAACTCTGTATCTCGGAAACGATATGATTCAGGTTTTCATTTCCCTGAAGAATACGCTGGAACCGTTCATACAAAGCTGTACAATTTTTCCGAATTCAAATGGAATAATTAGAACACTATGTAGTATGTGTAGATAACAGACTTTATAGATGACGAAAGGACAAGAAGTACCAACAATCGTACCTTTCCAAAGGTGTAGACACTGTAATAGTTGAAATATTCATGACAGACCATGACGGGTCATGACCAGAAATGTATAAGGTTTTTAACCAGTCAGAAATGACGACTTCCAGTAGGCTCTATGTGGACTATGTCTGCTGCATGTGCCACCAGGCGCATTACTCATTTAAACTTGTATTGTATCAGTCAATATACTTCCCACTCCAGGGTGTAGGCCTCCTCTACAATGGAAGGAACGATTGAGTGGGGTTAGGCCGTATAATCCAACACGCTGGCCTAGTGTGAGTTGGCTGACTTACTTACTTACCATTTAAACTTAGCAGAAAAATAAACTCCAACCAGAAGAGTCCATTCATTCATGCAGTCTTACCAATGGGCGTAGTATATTGATACAACGAAGCTCTACCACTTTTATGTTGTTACATTTATACGCTCTTCACTACACAGTACACCGTAGTCTTTATGGTACTCACATTCACTTAACACGCACTAATAGTTTTACACCAAAACTGCTGTTATGGTTTGTGAATAAATATGACACGTTTTTAATTGTAAATAACACGTGAACACTTTCTATTCATTAAGTTATTCCTAAAAATAAACAACAGTTACTAAAATCGGTCAGTAGTTTAATTGGGTTGATGGAAAAACGTACTCGAAAATCACACGACCGTGACCTATTACTGAGTTTTTTGCCGTTGAAATACACAAAACATTCAGATCTTAACTCATTTGATTATTTAATAGGAATCCTTTAAATGTTTTTTTACAGATCCCAAGGTTTTTTTCTCTTCACCTGAATTACTGTATATTCTCATACTACCTTTAACAACCTTGTCATTCGCTCTTTTGCCTTCATACATAACATCATCAGGAGTGTGCCGATGACATATTGAATAAATAAATTTACCTTTGATCGTTATAACAACACTATTAAAATACAATACATACAATGTAAATCGTTTTACTGATAGAAAATATCAATTGTCTGTTCTGGGTCCAAAGTAAATGGATCAGTTTTAACGCGTTTGTTTCTTTAGCTTTTAATATTAGCCATGAAAATAGTAAATATTAATATGTGTTACTAATGGTGTATTAATTTATCCGTTCGTTGAATTAAGAAGGAAAATCAGTGACCTCAATATAGTAAAGAATAATATTATGTATTAAAATTCCTAGCACTAATCAAAACGTCTGAAATGTATATTATGTAACTTCAATGGTCATTAAGTTCATGTGCGCGCATCTATCTTCATATATAAACACTTTTCTTTTAAAATTATTATATAACACCGACGCTATTACATGGAGTTTGATGCAAATGGCTTCTGCTCATACAGCAGTCACAAATTATGACATAACGCGTTATATGATGCTTCATGATTCTGGGAACTGAAGTGTTCTCAGACAATTACCCACTGAGATGTTTAACATACCTTCTGATAAAAGCCTTCGTAATGTATTTTCATTGCAAGAGTTAATGCGAAAAATGTACTGAGGGTACAACACGTTCTTTGGAAGTCGTTGAGAAGCGAATGTTTATAGAAAAGGGCTTGGCTATAAGAACCAGCAATCGTTGATACGACTGCAATACTACGAGACAAGCAGCAATGCAAATTCTGACAAAACGAATGAAATTAATATCTTGATATATATCTTGATATATTTAAAAAATTATATAGTTGGCAAACTCTTACAAAGTTAACCTTAAGCGATAAGATCATAATTTGTATTACTTTCCTGTACATATGTTATTAAAAGAGAATATGCATAGCATATAAAATTATATACAGTTATACGCATGCAAATAAAATTACAAACATCTAAACAATTCAACACGCAAAACATTATAGAAATTCGCATACAAATATTGCCAAGAATAACAGAACGAGCGAACATAAACCAAGCAGTTATAACAGATAGCGCATAGCAGACTCGGCGACGCCGTGTCCTAATATAGCGAGCGTTAATAGTACATTTTATACCCCAGCGACTATTTCGCATTGAGTGAAATACGAGTGAATGTGTCCAGAGGCTTGGACCGGAGCCAGGCGCGCGAAGATCTTGCGAACGGTCATACCCGCTGGAAAGGACATCTTAATGGATTTTGTTTACATAAAAGTTGCATTAAGTGATGACATAGCTTTATATTACATGTCAACTACTAAAATTTTAACGAACTTCTGTAACTTAAGCATGTCCTCCGGGGATTGTTCCATTTTCTGATCAAGAAGTATAACTTCGCCGATGTCTTGATACACTATTTATCGCCCATTCGCTGTATCTCAAGGCGTTTCACGTAATGATCTTGAACTACCAACATCGAAGTTATCGCTAATCGGACTCGACATTATAGACAAAAAGGGCATATATGACCCCAGAAACCATTCGGAATCTAAACTGAGCGAATTTTATAATAGGTACAACAAGCCGTATACACTCAATTTTGTGATTTAATGCTCGCGACTACTAACGCTAAGTGAGGAAACATACAGGCTAATTAATAGAAAAATGTTTTTTTTTATAAGCGAGATTTCCAAGACAAGCTACTGTCCTGGAGGTATTCATCGCGCCTGCAAATAAATAAGAGCAACATCGGTCACATAACCTTTAACTGATGATAAAAAAGCACTGCATAGTATTGCACTGCACTTGTGACCCCGAAACTTAGTGTTTTGGCTTATAATGACCAGTAATACATACAGACATAAACTCACGCCTTTTTCCCAGAAGTGGTAGGCAGAGGTGCTACCAGGACAAACATATTTCGCCTTGTATGTTCAGTCCCACGATGTGACGGAATGTCAGTAATTTTAATCTATAATGCCCTTCACGAATCACGATATACCCTATTGCTTACTAAAATACAGTACGTCTCTTCCTTTGGCCGATACATCTTCAATATAACCCTAATCTGATCTAACAAGATTTATGCATCAATCTTCCCTTTACCCTTATTCCTTTTGCTATTCTAGGTGCGTGTTTCAAACAGCGCATCAACTCTTTAATCCATGAAACTTGTGATGTAAGACGTTTAACGGTTTAATTTCCCCTTTATGTTTATAGTTAAAACGATTATTGGGAAACGAAAACGTTAGCCAAGTAATAAAACATTTACGTTCAAAACTTTTTTCTTTATAGAAGTAAAGGATTAAATCTAATCGCTAATACACCTTGTTTTTCATAAACAATATTTGTAGCTGTTGACACTTAAAGGCAGAGCTATAAACAAAAATGTAATGTTAGTTTAGTCAAAATAGTGCAAACAGAACTTATGATACATACGTATGTTTAAATATGAGTTGCAATAATTATTTACTTTAATCTATGCTTGTTGTATAGCCTCTGGCATAGTCCTGTGTTTGTTGATTGCAAATCCATAAATGTATAAGTAACTAAAATGTTGGTATATATATGTAATCAAACCAGTCAGAACATAAACCTGTCACTTGCAAAGTTCGTATAAGGTATAGTATAAATATAAAGATTTTAACGATTATTCCATTTGTACGAAAAAATGTCTAACTATACAAAACGCTAACAGAATCTAACGATCATGTCGAAATCGGAAAATAACAAAATTAATCAATCACGCCCACTTTTTGCATCGGTTAGTTCGAGTGTGGAATGGCACATTATTGGCCATGTGCTTGATAAAAAAACATACTAGTCAGAACCGCACAGTTATGACGTGTCTTTATTCGTAATTCGTGATTATCAAAACAACAAGGAACTGTTCGGCAATGCCAAACAATCATTAATTTCATGACCATTATTACATCAAGTTTCATCTTAGTCTAGGTCGTACCGCGTAGACTAAACTAAATCATAGTCATGCTATTCAGGCACAGGACCTCCAGAGCTGTACATAAGTCTCCTCCAAGGATTCCCATAACGATCTGTTGGAAGCGGCCCGCATCCAACGACTTCCTGCAACATTCACTACGTCATCCGTCCACCGTCTTTTTTAATGTAATTCACCTTCCCGGTCATATACATTACTTTCCATTTATCTATGTATGTAGTTGTCCATGAGGATACTATTTATTTATTTTTAACTGCGCACAAAAAGGGAAAAAAACTTAAAAGATATTAGAAATTAACAAGAAAGAACAGATATTAAGGCTCTAGGCGATTTCTTACAGACAAACTTTCGATAGATTTATGAAAAGGCAAAGGGAGAAAGGGCAGTCTAGAGTATAAAGGATCCAAGCTCCAATATATAAAAGATTATGAGGATTATGATTATGAGGTTATAATTTGTCATCGAAGTAAGTTTAAAAACAGGTTCCTTAGTAGGTTTTATACTATTCATGCGGATATTCTTTGAATTATCCTTGTAATACAAATGTCAGAAACATAAGTAACTGTTTTGACCTCGAATAAAACTAGAACGTGACATCTTTATTCACGGTAAATATTTTATACTAACGTAATATTAAATTATTTATGAATTATTAGTTAATGCCATTAAGCAAATGGCAGCAGCTGTTAAAAGGTCTCAATTATTACGAGTAGTTAGTGACTTATATTTGCTGTTTATTAATATAAATTATTTAATAAAATCTGTGTCAACTTTATAAAGCTTATGTCGTAACGTGAAGAGAGCGGATACATATTGCAAATGTGTTTAAGGAGAAAGGGTCCGATACACAGTATCTATACCGAAATATTGTTGTCACTTTATTTGTCCAGTAATATTGCAAACTGGCAGTAAATGATGAGGTCTTGTATTAAAATCCCATATTTGTAATAGTTTTAATTGTAAAAATCGGATAAATTTTTGATATGGGAAAATCATCACACACTAAATGAAGGTTCACCCACTAAACATAGTTTTCAAATACAAAGCCTGCACATTACTGACACTTGAGAAATTAAATTAGTTTTGTTTTCGTAATATATTACCTGTACAGTCGCTTGCAGACAGAGTGTCTTCCCAGGTCACTTGGTAATACTTAATTAACCTTAATAGAAAGGTATATAATCCTAATGCGTTATCACGTATGCTAGCTTCAAAGTGAATGGTAAAGGAAAACAATGCGGATAGTTGGGTCTCTGAAATTTTCATTGACTTGACAATAATAAGTAGGGCAGAAGTTTCTATCACCTATCATTAAAATAAAAGCCCTTCTAACTTATCATCATCCACTATCTATAAGATGACTACTGCCGTGGAAGGCATCTAAATATTTCCAAGGTGTACAGACTTGACGGCACCAGAAGTTAAAATCAAGCGGCTTCCAACAGGTCGTTCTGCCTATATCTGAGCGAAAACCAATGATACAACAATAACCGTGACTAAGCTACAAAGCTTGTATCCGTGAAGTCAATGCTGTGCCTAATAAGGCGCGCCGGCATTACCGTAGGCGCCTGTTAAACGCACAATCTCGGGAGTTGTAACATTCTAATGTAGTGACTAGTGAGTGTACTCGATAAATCACGTTAAATTAGACATAATCGTGCGATTGATGTCATTATATTTGTCGAGTTTTAAAGACTTTTTATCGTTAAGTAGTTATTCTGTATTTGTATCTGTATCAACCCATATACGTCCTACTGCTGGGCTCGAGCCTCCTCTGCAATCTACATTGCGATTCAGAGGGGTTTGGCCATATAGTGCACCACGCTGGCCTAGGGGTGGACATTACATACCACATTTTTTTTTACAATTTGCTTTGGTATGCAGTTTTTCACACGATGTTTTCCTTCACTGTTATAGAGCGTGGTGATTGACTATCAATACACACATGACTCCGAAAAGTCAGAGGTGTGCTCTGGGATCTGAAGTATTGAAATTGATTTGCGTATTTATTAAATCGTATCCGTAATAGGTAATGACAGGTAGGTTTCATTAATTAATAACAGTATTTCTTTTGTATTTAAATATTATTATTTTTAAAATAGGCTTTAGTAGGTCAATGAAAGCATTTATGAAGATTAAGAATTATTTTTTAGGGTGTGAATCGATTAGCAAATGTATTTAGTATTTACAACCGTAGCTTGATTCATAATAGTGTCATTCCGAAGTGCTTAATATTTAACAATACATCATGACTGAATTTTAAGCATTAAAACTTTACACGAAACAACATGCATAATGAAGTTCTAATGCTTCATACTACTCAGAGCACTTATGATAAGAGCAAAGTCAACGAACTGTTTACACCATTGATTGGATCGGTTAATCAGAGCGATCGTACACCCGGTAGTCAGACTTCCACAGTTGCCACTCCAAGCGTGAACAAATCAAACAGAATGATACTACGGGTAATGCTTTTCTATTAGTTTAAAATGCGAATACAGTCACGGAGGAGGTTGGTGAGAATGATATAAAACAGTTTTTATTCTTGTTTTCTCCAACCTCCTTCGTGATAGAGCGGGAAAAAATGAGGTTATAACTGAGGCTCGGAGCTGTTAGCATCGTTTTTACTTCATTCCGTAAACAAAAATTCATAAAAATGTGCTAAACTGTGCTTAAATACCTGTGTTACATATCAAAATGTGCGCGCTGCGACGCCCGAACTAGTGGTGAAATCAGTTTTTCCAATCGGACAATTTTCCAGTGAGTTTTCGCGGAAAAACTGCAAAATTGCGCTATCCAGAGACACAAAAGTGCGTACGCTGCTGCAAACAGATCTGCAACACCCGATTTTTCTAGTGCAGTTAGTTGCGTAAGGATCCTCTCTACATCGTGCCAAAGTTTTAGAAGTTTCCGATGGAAAATGAGTGAGATAGTGACTCTTAAACTTTCAAAACAGTGAACTTTTTCGCGATTATCTGACTAATTCAATTATAACGAATATCTCCGTGAAAACATCTGCAACTCATACTTTTTTGACCCCACGTTTGTAGTCCAGGACCGAGGCCACAACAATACGCAAAGTGTTCTTGTGTACCCCTCAAGACCTTCATTTGAGCGGTGCTTTTCTAGTGGAAAATACCAGTCACATTTGGAGGGCTCCCTCTCATCCACGCATGGGACATCTGCGTGTAGAATAAAGTATTCTGATGCCCCAAACCTTCACTCGTCCGGAGACACCTCGTTCAACAGGATCTGACATCTGAAAGTGGGTGAAAAGCTGGCATAACTGAAGCAAGGATTGTGTGTCAACTTTGTAACGTGATATACCAGCGACCATCAACTGCAGCACTGGGCAACCGCATCAGGGAACATTTTCTGGATCCCCCCAAGCCATCTTCAAAAAATCACCAGCAACGATCGAAAGACCAGGAAGTCGATTTCTGGAAAACCCTTCTTCAGATCATATCCCGCACGGGTTTCGGTACGATCTCTGTCCGGGATAATAATCCTATAGAGGACCACTTCCCGCATCGTTAGACACCACATACACCCAGGTCCGACACTCTGGGAGGAGTTGAGCGGCGCTTTTCCTTCGAAAAGAAAATGCTCATTTAACATGGGCAGGACAAAGGATTCTGAAGATGTACCCCTGCCGGTTACCGCCGGCAGCGTCGACACAAACAACGCGGACAACATATGTGATGCTATTAAGGAGCTCGCTACCATGATTCCGGATATACTGTCCACCAACGGCAATAGAGTCACCGCCGCCAACAGGAAACGTTCTATCAGCGCCTGTGACGAGATTCTAGCACTGGTCGAATGTATCAGGAGCCTTAAAGTAGTGCGCTCCAACGACTCGGCCCCTAATCAATCAACTCTTAAACAGGACATAGTAACTTGTGTCCGCGATGAAATTGCGAAGCAACTTAATGCCTTCTCAGCACGTCAGGCGAAAACGAATACATACGCCAGTGTCGCCTCCACCACCCGCTCCCGTGACATCGCCGGCAAACCACAGACCTCGGCCTCTGCCGCGCTCAGTGCGCCAACCAAGACTCGCCCCGCTTTGATCATCACTCCCAAGGTAGCTGTGAAAACCAAGCAGGAAGCCATTAACGCGATGAAGAAATCCATCTCGTTTCGCGACTGCAACTACGCCCCGGCTCGTGTTCAATCTGTGTCACACAACAAGCTGAGGGTGGAATTTGACTCTGCGGACCAGAGGGACGATGCACTCAGGCGACTGCAGGCTGCTGAGACGTCTCAGGTAAGCGCTGAACCTGCTCGTAAGCTCAGACCAATGCTCATTTTAAAAGGCATATCCAATGATGTTCAGGCTGAAGAACTTGTAGATTTAATTAAGTCCCAAAACACGGAGATAGGCCATATGGTGTCCGACCCAGAGGACCTGAAATTTAGGTTCAAAAGATCGAATCGCAACGCCAATCTATATAACGCGGTCTTAATTGCTAACCCCAACATCTGGCGCAAAATCACTGAGACGGGGAGAGTCTCCATCGAGTACCAAAGGGTGCACGCGGAGGACTTCTCTCCGTTTCTGCAATGCTTTAAGTGCCTACAATTCGGACATACTAAAGGTAAATGTACAGCGTCCACCACCACTTGTGCACATTGCGCCGATGAGAATCACGGCACAGACAGCTGCCCACTCAAAGCGAAACAGGGCGCACCAGTGTGTGCAAACTGCCTCGCCCACAACACCAAATTCAACTCCAAGATCGACACAGCGCATAAGGCTACCTCACACAACTGCCCACGCCTGCGAGCCATGAAGGAAAAGATAAATAATAGAGTCGATTATGGATAATAACACTCTACCCATTGTACAGTGTAACTTGGATCGCTCTAAAAGTTGTTTACAGGAATTTATCTCCTCCTTCGTGGCTAGCCGTAATAAAATTGCACTCGTCTCGGAGCCGTACGTCGGCTCCGGTAAGGAGCTAAGGCCGCAACCTGGCGTAAATATTTTTCAATTTTGCACCGGGGAGCGAGTCAAGGCTTGCGTACTTGTTAAGGCCAACTTCGGTGCGGTGCTGGGCATGACACAACACTCTACATCGAATTTAAGCGTGGTTAGGCTTGATCTAGGTCACCGCCGCATTTATGTTGCATCGGCCTATGTTGAGCCTTACCACGACAAACACGACACTATACAACACATTGACACTTTTCTGAAGTCGGCCCGGGGCGGCTCCGTAATACTCGGCGGGGATTTTAACGGGTGGCACCCGTTATGGGGCGGCCGCGTTGCTAATCCCCGCGGAAACAGTGTTGTAGAGCTGGCCTGTGCAAACGACTTGCACATTTGCAACACGGGCACAACCCCCACTTTCGAGACTGTCGCACTCGGACGTGTACGCTCGTCCATTATTGACATCACGTTAGCGTCATACGACATCTTTGACGCGGTCCGACAGTGGCGGGTTGACCTTTCATTCTGTCCGCACGCACAACACAATGCCATTGCGTTCTGTGTCGATGTTGGAGTTATAACTCAAACACTTATATCACACACCACATCTTCCACCTTTAAATATAAAAGTGCCAAAGCCAACTGGGCACTTTTTCAGGACTCCCTACACACACAGTTCACGGAGTCGGACGTATTAGAGATGGACATACACTCACAAGACATACAACAACTCGAACACACCATCGACACCATTACACAAATCATACACACAGCTTGCATCAAATCTATGCCTGTCAAAAAGGGCGGCGGGAAATTTAGGCCTCCGTGGTGGACGGAGGCACTCGAGTCGCGTAAGCGCGAGGTTATTGGCATACACCGCCGTTTGCACGCCGCCGTGAAACGCGGGCGGCCGCCAGAATCCCTGGTTGAAGAGCTACGCAAAACAAAAACATTATACTCACAGGAACTCAGAGCCGCGTCAACAAATAACTTTCGCGAGTTTTGCGAACTCCAAACCAGGGAGAACGTGTGGTCGCTCACAAATCGTCTTCTCAAGGAGACCGCGCCTCGTCGACCGCCGGCGACATTGAGGATCGGGGACCGTTTTACCGTCGGAGGGGAGGAAACAGCCGCAGCCCTGTTGCGACATTTCTACCCTGATGACGGTCCGGATACCGAACCAAGTCATTGTCGCTTGCGGGCGCGGAGCGGTCTCACTCCCGACACGTCGGACGACCCTCCTTTCACTGTTGGGGAGGTGCTGGAACACATCAGCTCCATGAACCCCAAGAAAGCCCCAGGACTAGACGGACTTACTGCCGACATATGTCATAACTTCATAAAATCATATCCCGATCTCATGACTAACATTTTTAATCGATGCCTCTCCTTACAACACTTTCCCCGGCAGTGGAAGGAAGCGTACGTCCGGATCATACCTAAGCCCGGCAAGCCAGATTATAACATAATCAGCGCATTCCGGCCAATCGGCCTTATACCAGTCTTCGGGAAACTTCTCGAAAAACTTTTTATCAAGAGGGTGACGTACAAGGCGGCAAAACATGGCAAGGCGAACAAGTATCAGTTTGGCTTTCGCGAGCAAACAAATACGACCGCCGCCATCAACACTGCCCTGAAGTTTGTCAAGGAAGCCAAAGCACAGAAACACCTGGTCGCTGCGGTATCATTAGATATCAAAGCGGCCTTTGACAACGCTTGGTGGCCCGCGCTCTTGCATAGGCTCAGAGCTATCGAATGCCCACTTAACATCTTTGGGCTTATTCGGAGTTACATTACCGACCGCAGCGTAACTCTGGACCATGCGGGGTCGCGGGTTACCAAGAGTATGTCCAAAGGGTGCATACAAGGGTCCACTTGTGGGCCTGTGCTCTGGAATATTATCCTCGACGAACTTCTGGACAGACCTTTGCCGCCGGGTTGTCACCTGCAAGCGTACGCGGACGACGTGCTTCTCGTTGCATCCGCTGGGGAAATCAGCACGCTCGAGCGCACTATAAATAGCGCACTAACGGATATCGCCGCGTGGGGTAGGGGCGTAAAACTTGTGTTCGGCGCCGATAAGACACAGGCTATCGCGTTCACGCCGAAAGCCAAAGCCGCGCAGCTCAGCATGGACGGGCATCCTGTCACCTTCTCGCCGAGCATCAAGCTCCTTGGAGTTGTGCTTGACGAGAGGTTGACGTTTCGCGGTCACGTGCGACACACCATAGACAAGGCTACACGCATTTTCAATAAACTATGTCTGTACGCGAAACCCCTTTGGGGAATGCACACAGATAACGTACAAATTATTCACGATCACGTAATTGTGCCTATCATAACATACGCAGCTGGCGTGTGGGGGCACGTGGCCGCGAAAAAGTATGTTCGCCGTATGTTGTTGAGCATGCAACGCGGTTTTGCCATTAAAGCCATTCGAGCATACTGCACAGTATCGACTTCTGCCGCCCTGGCACTTGCACATTTCATTCCAATGGACCTACGCGTCCTTGAAACACACAAAGTGGAGGTTGCCCGATTGACCGGAACCACCGAATATCTTTCCGAAGACGTCCCTCTTGAGCGGCCTACACCCGTCCACCACTTGCTACACCCTGCAGAAAGAATCACTTTACCGCTCGTTACCTCATCTAATAAGGACGAGGTAAATAAGATTATACGTAGCACAGCAGTGCATATTTACACTGATGGGAGTAAGCAAGAAAACGATGAGGTCGGGGCCGCTTTTGTTTGCTTTGACCCAGGCGGGGGGAAAACTACAATCACCACACATAAACTTAAATTACACAACTGTTGCACAGTTTTTCAAGCCGAATTACTAGCAATTTTACATGCATGTATGTGGGCTTCTGACCAGAAATATCCCGATGTACAAATATTTACTGACTCACTCTCTTCCCTTATAGCTATACAAAATCGAAGCAATACCCATTCGCTAGTGTCCCATATCCACAAAATACTCTATGAACACAAAACGGTTGGCAACATCGAGATATCTTGGGTCAGAAGCCACGTAGGCATAGACGGCAACGAGCTTGCCGATCAAGCAGCGAACTCCGCCGCGTCGCTACACCGCACGCCGGACTACCATTATGTCCCGGAATCGTACATAAAAAAATGCGCTCGCAGATCTACTTTGAACATCTGGCAATCACGATACGCAAGCGCAGAACAAGGCCTTAGAACCAGGACGATGTTCCCCAACCTCGGTGATATCCGAGCGTTGTGGAAGAAAATAACCCCAAACTTCTATCTTACGCAGTTCCTCACCGGGCACGGCGCTCATAGGGCCTATCTCCATCGTTTCCATATAGTGTCAAATAACACGTGTCCTTGCGACGACACCACTATCCAAACCCCGGACCATTTACTAGAGGAATGCCCGCGTTTTGGAGCGTTGCGCCTTAGACACGAGATGGTCTGCAGTCGCTTCAGTGTTTCGCCATATAATATCGCTGAGCTTGCTCGGAAGGAAAAAGCTCTCAGTTCCTTTTTGGAACTGGTTGAGTCCATTTATAGCAGGCTAAAGGCTTTCAATAACAATTAAAAAACTGTATCGTTACTTACTTTAGACTGTTTGATTAATTATTGTAACCGAATCTAGTGTAGCTTTATATAACTTATACAATTCATATCTCTGTTAATAAGTGTTTATTGTAGTCTTGGCGCCTCAATGGTCAGCACCTATGTATAAATTAATTGAATCAATGTAACCTAACCCTAATGGCGTCATTATGTAGCAAATAAGCAACATTTACTTTAATTTAGTTATTTGTCCGTTTCTATATAATAGGAAGGACCTAACTCTCGCGACCACACACTCAACTCACAACATTTACACACACCTCAATTCTTCTACACTTCCCAGGGGGCCGATGAGGGGCGGACGAAGGCATTGCTATGCCGTAGTCCTGCTCCTCCGGAAAATTCCCCTACACCTACATTTAAAACTGACAAAGGGAGATCCACCGTATCAAATAGCGAGGCGTCTCTCCTTTGTCAGTTAAATCATCCCACATACTAAAACACAACACTTTACAGTGATATAGACAATTCCCCTACAGAACAAAACACAGAAAAAAAAAAAAAAAAAAAAAAAAAAAAAAAAAAAAAAAATTGCAAATCATAGTTGATTAATAAAAGAATATGATAAACTTAATCTAGCGTTATTTTAGTGTATTATACTTTATAATAAATACCTATTGTACTTCTTTAACTATATATATGTAAAGTTTTACACACAAACCACAATGCACCAAACAAACCAAAGAATTGCAGCTGTTTTCGTTATTATTAAATTTCTGTTTTTTTACTTACATAATTATCTAAATTCTAAAAATATGTGAATTCGTTGGTATCATTCTATTATTTTAGGATTAATTAGATTTAATGACGTAGCTTTTTATATGGGATATAAAATGTGTGAAATTTAAGTGTTATTAGAAAATATATTTTGACATAAATATACCATTAGTTTTGACTACTTTCACAAATTAAATTCACATTTGTTATTAAAAAGTGCAAATAAATACGGCATTCTGATATTCTTTGCCGCATTGCTTTCTGAAGCGATCGCTTCAAATGAACTAGTATTTTATTGCATTGCCAATTTCACCTTTAAATCATAAGTTATGTGGCGTTTCCTTACGTAACATTCAACTGTAGATATAGAAATTTTACAAATTCATTTCTGCTTTGTCGATAATTCAAAAGCACCTTATGATTTTTTTGTTCTATATTTATCACCTCACAAATTATGAAAGGGTGGGGCATGCCGCATGAGAAAATAAATTGTAGGAAAAACTAACTGCAGTGTTAGCTTTAGCCTCCACGAGTGTTAAGTGATCTTGTACGCTTTATACAATGGATTAATAAAATGCTATGAATATCATTACAAGTAAATTAAATTATAATGACATACCTTTAATTAACAAAATGGATTTTTAATAAAAAGCTGTGAATACAAGTAGTTTAGCAAGGGTGTAACATCATGAATGGGCCGTGCATACAAAACACCGGTTTTGTAATCTGATAACTGCCAATTTTAATATTATCACGTAGCCAAAATTACACACCGTACGTTTATAGACATAGACACTATGAAACAGTAGCGCAGACCCAGATTACGACACTAGTAGAAATATAATGCCACTGATACTATTGGCATCGATGGCAATTGCAGCGCGACGGTTCCAATTACATTAAAGTTAAGTAGACAAGTAGCCAGCCTTCTTGTTACACTAAATGGTTTAAAGAAAGCCGCGATTGGCGCGGGGTTCTGTATAGGAATATCTTGTTTATTTAAAAACCTAGGTGGTGTATTATAAAGTTAATTTCTTAATAAAAAAATCTTCTTAATAGTCGTGCCCTCTTGACGGAGTGGTCGTGATTAGGCTGATTGCTGAGCCGTTGTTTTCGCAATGCGTCCCCACGTGTCTAGATATTAATGTAAAACATAATGTTAATATGTGATATGTATTTATTATTTCCAACTCCTATTAATATAACTTTGTGATTGATTTCTTTGCGAGTTAAAGACAAGTTAGACATTCCCGGAGAATAGGGTAGATGACTATGATCGAATGTTTGTATTATTTTGTAGACAAACACAAGTGCCATTAAAACAAAACGTTTTTGTGAAAACAGTATTAAAGTAGCTTGTAACATGAGGCAAATATTAGTATTTTAAATGAAAGAGTGGGGTCGTAGTGGGGACATCTTACCGTCTCTTTCACACCCGCACACTATAATGCCCTATAAAGAACAGTGACGTCACTAATTTTGTTTTGCATCCCTTTTTTATTACCCCCACTACAAGATTTAAAACGTTTCTAACTTGTTTAATTCTGAATGGATTTAAAAAATTCTTTGCTTGCTAGATTTTGAATATGGATACTTTTTGATTAATACAATAAAAAAAAATGAGTCATGTACCCTATTGCTGAGGTTCATTGGTCAGTGTCATTAAAATGCGTGGCACTGTTGATCCTGGCTTATAGGAGTTGCAGTGGCGGGTGTGAGGGCAGTCTCATGTAATATGTATTTAGACCTGGGTGCACCAGTATCCTTCCTATGATTTAAGATGTTAGTGATAACAATAATAAAATATATTTCTAAGAATTTGTATACACACAGCAAACGCTAGCAGTAATAGTGGCAATTACTAATATGGACTCGAAACAGAGAGGTTGTGAAATCGATGTTCCAATCAAGTACTTTAATCCGTACTTAGCTATGTCACAGATAGATTAATCTCTGGCAGGCGCTCGTACAAGCATAAGATAAATCTTATTGCAAACATAGAACATTTATCTAAATGCATGTTGCGGTGATTATATCCGTTACACACTCACCAACTCGCCTCTCCAGAATGAGTGAGTATGGGGAAAAAATCTCTTGGTTAACGCAATATGACGTAATCTTAAAAAACCTGTCTTGAAGTCGAGGAATACACGTCGATGTAGAAAAAAATATATGTATTATTCCTTATTTTTAATAACATACTTTTTTCGTAAGCTATACTGTTACCTGATGAATTTGTGTACAATGGAGTGCACTTAAAATATTTAATTCTTAAAATTAATTAACATTGCACATTGCAGCTTCTTATGAGGATAAAAGCCAAGTAATATGGCAATTTTACCTCAGTGGCGCAGTTGTACTACGGTACGATTGCAAGCTAAGTTTTCAGGTTCAAATCCCGAGTCGGGCAGTGATATTGAATTTTTTATTCATTATCAGTCTGGAGTCGGGAATTCCTGCCCGATATGGCGATAGGCTCGCCTTTCATCACATCGTGAGACGGAAAATACAAGACGAAACGTGGGTGTCCTGGTATCACCTCTGACTACCCTTCTGGGAAAAAGGCGTGAGTTTATATATGTAATATGGCAATCATAAAATAAATTAACGTAGTGGACTGGCTTGTTTGCTCGTTTATTTTGTTGTATTACGCGCCTGACACAAGTTTCCTCGCAAAGCTTACATCATTAGCATTTATGATAATAAAATGTATGCGCATAGTATTTTATAAAATACATAAATAAATCCCATGCTAACTATCATAAGGATAAGACTATTTCAAGCAAGGAAACATCAAACAAAGTGAATAGCGTGAGTGAAAGCACGGAGATTCCACTCCACAGCCATTAAAGTAGAAGTTCTCGACATTAATTACTGGTGGATATCTTACTTCTAGGAAAGTGAGTGTAAAATTTACATAGGCTTCAAAAATAGAAGTATTCGATATAACGAAAATAAAGCAAAACAGTCCAAAACTGCCACTGCTCAACAGATACCATGATACATCAATAATTCAGGAATTGATCCTGCACTGAGTAAATTACTCGCCCTGGTAACCAGAATATATGACCATATTCATAGACAGTTTTCAAACCCATTTTAGTTATCGAATGTTTTGTCTTCTTCGCTTATAACTGAGCTCAAAAGTCGTTCGAAAGGGACAAAATAGGTTTTAAAACTGTCTATGAATAAAACCATTAATGTTAGGACCCAAAATACAAAAAAAAGAATCAAGCACTTACATTCTATTTTATCATTTTACAGTGATTTTATAATTTATTTATACATATCTCTAAAAGTAAATAGCGACAAAAAGAATGCATCTTTACGCACGAGCTGCAAGAACCGAATCATTGTTCGGTACAAATTCGAAACGTGACTAAAACCGAGTCTGGTTTCGACGCCAGTGAAATCACATCACCGGCAAACAATGACATTTTCGCTTTACATGAAAAGTGCTATGTTTTGTGAAATTAACGAATGAATTAATAGTATTTTTATCTAAATACTAATGAAATAAAAATCATTAAAATAAATAATCAAAATCATTGCCCTTTCTATTATTATTCGTCTTCGTGTAAAAATATATTTACTTTAAAATAAGATATATGTTTTCTTCAACGTGACACTAAATAGCGTACTTGTGACCTAAAATCCAAGCCAACTTTTTGTGATATACTTAATTTAGTTACTTTTTTCTTTTCAGATTGCGTGCCTCGTGCTTTATTTGGATTGAAAAGTGGACTGAAATTGCGGTAAGCGCCTTTTTGCTCACTTACCTCTTTTAAATGTTGCAATAAAATTAAAGGAAAGGATCATTACTCGGTAAGGAATTCCAGTCGCGTAGCACCCATCCGGTGTATTTTTGTTTTACCATTATCGACTTTGTTCATTCGCGTAAAAAATCGAGTGACGATTGTGTGACGTCATTCCAAGAGAATTCATGACAAAAGAATAGAAAGAGTATTCGTTACTATCTACTATTTATTACCACAAAGTTATGACGTAATGTGAACACTGCTCGTTTACTAATTCATGTAAAAACAAAGATATTAGAAGCACCAACGTGACGTGACTTATAACTCGATTGACGACATTATACGGTAAATTGATATTCGAACATCCATGACACTATTAATTTTCTTATCCGTTATATAATTTGCGGAGTTTCTTTAATATTGTCACTTAATACGGCGAAACTAGTCGGGCAAGAAGCCATATCCTTTGCGACGGATAAAAACAAGGAAGCATTAATATTTAATGAGCATGAAACTTCCGTCGTTGTTGAACATCGCATCCACAGTAATGAGATAGGGACGTATAGAAAACAATTTCCCATGTACATGCATAGAATCGGTCCACTGTACTGTGAAATATTCATGTAACAATCGATACTCGATTTTTGTTACCGATATGTCGCTTTTGGACTCGTTAGTAATATAAATCTGGTCTTTAATATAATAAAATATGTCGACGTCTGTATGTGAAATAGTCTCACATAAGGTTCATCGAATTAGTCCACTTTCAGATCGATCATAAATACCGATGCGCTTACGCCACTGAATCGATTTTCCGATTGAGCGTTGATCGTCATGGCTGTAATGAGATAATGTTATTCAACGTTTAGCTGTTTTTTTTACAGCTTTATGAAGTTGGTGTATCGAATGTGCATCGAATGTCGGGGCACGGTTGCGCAATTTCGGGTCGATGCCTCATTGCTCCTAACGATCAATCCACTAAAATTGTTGTAACATTTGACAGCGCTATTGTAGCCGGGTCATCATTTTAATTTAAATACTGTCATGATAATACCAAAAACATCTTTTGCAATAAATGTTTTATACAATGTTCTGTGCGCTTTTTTAGTTCGTTTCGTTCAGGTTATGTTCGCTGTTCGAGAGGTTAAAACAATGCTAAATGTGTCTGTGTCTCGTTATAATGTTGCGGTTAAACCTGATTCTAACTGTAAATACTAGATCTATGACATAATAAACCAGAAATTGTGGTTATGTGTTACTTAACAGTCTCTTAGCTTAGAAACAACTAATTGACAGAAATAATAGGTATGTCTCTTTAATTATTACTGGAGTATTTAAGAGTTAGAACGTATTTTCTAAAAAAAACACATGGTCATAAAACTGCCAATTCCGTGACGTTGCAAGGACATCGCAGAAGACCCCGTATACCTTAACCAAGAACAAACACTAAACAGCAACAAGTTTACGCTACTTATCAGAAATAAATTCATTCCTTTTGTATTGAATCCATATCATGAAATTTTATCACATACAATCACAATTACCAATTCTGCTATCAAGAGACTAGTGTTGCAACAACAAGCAACCGATTTTATTAAAAAGGTAACGCTTACACGAATGCTCGCAACCATAGTTGCCAAGGCCGAATAGTTATGCAAATAATGTGGTACACGTTCTCGGTCTATTTAATTTGGACTTAGTTTCTCAGCACTACTGGGAAATCGTTCTGAATTGATTTACTCTGAGAAAGTTACCGACGCTAAATGGAACGCTTTTGTTGCAAATTCGTCAAAAATAATCGTTTTATTACCCAGATCATGCTAATTAGGTGGTCCATTTGTGGAATAATTTTAAATTTCGATGTGCTTGGATTGTTTATAAGTTTGAATAAATTGTACGTTATTATCAAGTTATGACTCGTTAATTACTGGCAGGTGGCTATTAAAATATAATCAGACAGTGATTAAACAACGAACCTGGTAAATATTAGTTTCTATTTTAAGTGAAAAAAAAAAGATACCACTAAATTATAGACTTCGTCTATACTGAAATAGTCTATATTAATAGTCCATACTTAACGTATTCTATTCTAATGAGTGATAAAATCAATCGACAGACTGAAGAATCGGCCTTGTCTTAAATTATTAACAGCTAACATTTTGCGTAATTTCTAAAACTCGCGCGGAATTATGGTGTTCCTATTTCCTATCAGATTTAACCTCCGTTAAAATAATATGAATAAAAAAGACACACAGGAAATAATTAAAATAAACAATATTTTGAAAGTAAAACAAGTTATAAACACACCTTCTTTGTAAACTTGAAGAAAAAGTTTTTTGCGCGTCAAATCCGGTCACATGGGTATGCGAAATGCCGCACTTCTTTAGGACATGGGCATCCACTTGTCAAACATGCTTTAGAGAACGGGTCTCATTCCTATGGAACATGTTCCATTGGAATAATTTCTAATTAAGTGGGAATAAAATGTAGGCAATTCTGCTACTCCCCGTCCAACAATCCGGTTAGAATTTGCAATATGTCTTGATGGTATAATTTCCATAAACGTGAATAAAGTAATTCAATCGTCCACAGTTTGATTTTTAGGTCTAAAAGACTATGAGGAGTTTTTTTTTAATTGAATTAAGTATTTTATTTATAGTGATCTTGATGATGATGTGAGTAATGATGCTAATAACTAATGAAGTGGTTGATTGTGCTTTAATAGTTGAAAGATATTTATCGTTTTTTTTTACTCTTTTTGAATCGAAAGGTATTTGAAGACTTTAAAATGTCAATTAATGACAAAAATGACGAAAAAATTATAATAAAAGAAAACCTAGTCTTAATCTGACGGGATCGTTAAATCAGTAATTAACCTTTTTTATTACAATATAATCTGTAATTTTGTTACACATGCGTGTAAAATGGTTCATGAAACATTTCATTGTTCTTAAGCAATCGATTTGTCACTGCCGTGGGATCAACAAACTCCTGAGTGTTTACAATCAATTACAGTATACTATACAAGATATTTATCACAATAAACTTTCACAATCGCGACAACGGTTTTCGCGAGCAGTTTAAAAGTATATAATTGCTCTAGTTGTTATCGCAACACCAACAATAAGCGTTTTTTTACCTGCAACGTTTTGCCTCGTGGTTTATCGATAATACCGTAATATTAGTTCTTGTTGCATAATTATGAATGAACGGTTAGCGTGCTGCCCGCAGTCGATGCTTGTGGGCGAACCTCGCCGGTACGAGCTACAAATTGGGGAAACTACCCTACATTCGTCCTACACTAATATCTACAAAAAACTGTTGACAGTGTATCAGAAATGTCAAGAAACGTGTAATGTGTTGAGTGTATTAAAGTTTATAATAGTAATGAATTTGATGTGTAAATAATACAGTTTAAGTTTCGTTGGTAATTAAAGTGACAAGAATCGGTGAAATTGTGTGCATTTATGTTTATTATTTAGACAAATAAGTGTAAGTGTAGTTTATAATTCGCGAAGTAATACTGTAAGACGTTTATAGATTTCATTTATCACACGTGCAATTATATTTATAAGAAGAGGGGAAAGGATACAAAGTACACATAACCTATAAACATGTCGTAATACCAATTTAACCAATATAAAAGGATGTTTCAAAAGATTATAAACAATGCAATCGTGTCCATATTTTTTTCTGTTACCGTTTATGCACTTGAGTAACAGTGTACGAAGGACGGCTTACGTAAATCGGACGCCCACATGTCGGTAATTTTACTTGCATGTTCAAAATGCTTGCATTGTTGCCAGTTATTAATCATTTGTATGTAAATAATCACCTGCTTAGTCCACTAGGAATTACAGAACCGTATATCGATTGGGACATCCAACTCAAATTATAAGCAGTGGAACAACTATGTCAGACAGTTGGGCTTGCTTAAATAGAACTTTGAAAACTAATGAGCCAAGAACCTTATCGAAATTTTGGAAGTATATTAATTTTAATGACATAAGTTACTTTTTATTACCCCGATTTTTTTTTCATTTATTAACAATTATAAATTCCTGCTATGTAGTAAATCACAGATTGCTCCAATTGTCCCTTTGCGAGAAATTCGATGAAAGATATAGCCGTATTTTATCGCCTCCTCCCTCAATGAAGTAAATGAATGACACATGTGTTTGTTAAATTTATTCCAAAACATCTCCCCTTAATACTGTCAACAGTTTATTCATGATTCTTTAACGTTTGTTACTTAATTAACATCAGCTGTTCCGCTCTGTCAAAATATGTAGTTACTCTGCTTACTCATTCTTGAAAAATTAATAAACACCTGGGAAGATTTTAAAATTATTTGTTAATAATTCTTAATTTAAAGACTCGCTTTTTTTATGTATCAACCAGCTATCGCCAGTGTTTTACATAATCTGTTTTTTTCCTAACTTCCTTATATAATTTATCCTTTATTTTGTTAAACAAAATGTTTTCAAGAACTTTCTTCTCATTTGCCTTCCAAATTCATCGCATAGGAATTGTTATTTCAATGACCAATAATATTTGTTCTATCATGCTACTAGGCAAAGAAATATTTAACAGTTCGATTAATAAAAAGAACTAAATAAAGGCTTGGAAAATAATAATACTCAAGACTCGTTGCAGAAAAAATGCAATAGTAACATAACTTTTAGTTGTTATTTACGAATTCGGTTAAAGGGATGTGGAATTAGAATTAGGCAATTCAAAGACAAGAACGGCGAAATTGGTAAATTGGCGAATTAAGCAGGATAGCGGTACTTACACCATATTCTCTTGAAACATAATGTAAACATGCAAGCATTGGCATAATTATAACTGTCCTATTTTCATGTAATTGCTACTTCCTAATATATCAAACGAAAAAAACATAGAGTAAGTTAGCTAAGACTAGGCAGTCTCTTCTATTTAATGCTACAGATTTTTTTTTAGCTGAATTTCGCTTTTAATTGACTTAACTTGTCAGGGTAACAAAATCAGATATAATGATCAAGAAGTTGTTGAGTGTAGGACAAGAAGCAGATTATTCTCGGAACATGACCTAAAGTTACATTAGTGCGGTAAATACATTTAACGAAACAAGCTACTAATGGTTTATTATAAGCTTTAACGAGCATGGTTGAGGTATTCGAAGCTTGTCACAATTTGACATGCGATTGCTCTCGACTAGCTACCAGATACTTGTGCAGAGAGCGTGACCCATCTCGTTCGCGGCTTGCTCCAATCGACGTTAACCATTCATGTCTGCACTCAATTATCAACATCATCACACCTTCGCTGCGTCTCAGTGTACAGCAATTAGCCATAAACAACTAGTATGGTAATTAAATCTTCATTGTGATTATCATTAATAATAGATATCGTTTTATTCAAATAGCTGCAATGCGATTCGCTTTCTAAATATTTATCAATTTAGTGTAGTTAATCAAGGTCGATATGCACTCAAGCGATTTTTTTGTCTCAAAAATCACAAATACTTGGCATGGGTAAAATCATAGTTGGTACTGATGAAATAAATTACATGCAAGAAAAAAATGAAGTTAAAGCATCTGCCTAAACACAAAAGTACGCGTTGAATTAAACATTGAAAATAATCAAGATTTAATTAAACCAGAATGTTTCGCAAATCTTGGATTACAACCTCTAGTAGCTCTGAAAATATATCCAGATCAGGATGTATATATAATATGTGCATAGCGGTCCTGTTTTCACTACTGGTTAGAAATGCCACGGCCCAGTAACGTTGCAGGCGCGTACACGTTATCGCTTGGTATGATGACACAGTTTCTTATCAAACTCTCCGCTACGCTCCATTGCGTGAACCAAACCTAACTTTCTACGGTGATTTAGGTTTAGAATATTACGCCATTGTTAAAACCCATTGCGAATTGATTTAGTAGTAGGTTTTATAGTCGATTTTTTTTTGTTGTTGATAAAATAATATAATCTAATGAATTCTCCTTCGAGCAAACTTCGAATTATCCAAACTCAAAATATTTGATATCCTTCATTTTCTTCCTCATTGACTAGCATAGTGGGTTTTTATGAGAAAACATTGAAGATTTAGTTGACCAGCTAGTTCATTTTCCTCTAATAAGCTTTAAAAGAAAATACGAATGATTAAACACTTGCAATATTTGTTAACATTCTTTTGTGTAGGTTAAATTAATTACAAACCAAACGCTGTTTATTTGTAAAACACCAACACTTAAACCACACGGTTATGAACCTAAAAACCTCACTATAAACCTCAATCATCTATTTTTTTCTGGGAAGTTAAGATTTCAAGTGATAACACTACTAGATATGTCGATAGTGCAAAAATACTAGTGCAGTGAATGACAAAAAACTATAATACAGCCATAGACATGTCGATATTGTAGTCGTACTAGTGCAGTGGACAAATGTGGTATTGATGCCGATATCTATGACTGGCGTGGCTGCGGTGTCCAGGTGTGATGTGCTGGAACTGGTGCGACTCCTGGAAGCCTGGTGGAAGGGACTGGTTCTCTTTGCTAAGCTGTTGCTCTGCTACTGCAAGCTGCTGCAGGGATCTTCGTATGGTGGGCATTATCTTCCAAATCCTGAGAATTACAATTCAATACTTCCATATTGTTTCAAAAGATGTGTTACGGTTTTTAGGGTACCCAAATTTGGTAATGATGTATATAAAAAAAACACTTATTTACAAAGAGGTTGGGGCCGGAAAACCACGTTTCGTGATATTCGAGACTGGGAGAGACAAGATGCCGCAGAAACCTTAGAAGTGGTTTGAAAATATTCACACTTGTTCTTTACCCGCTTATTAATTAAGATGAGAGTAACAATTTAATGGACCGAGACTTGATATAAGAGTTACTTTATGAAGAAAACATGATTTGGTTAAACTTTTACCAAAAGAACACAAAAAATGTTTAAGTACAGGCTTCAAAACTGCAAAATCTCTCTCCCCTCGTCACACTTTTAATTTTGGTGTTCAACTAAAGTTTCAACGTTAATCCGAGCTCTGATAAAACCCCAGTGGTACATTCAGTCGGTGAATGTAATTTTACCAACAATAGTCGGTAATCTCCAAGGTTGTATGCAGCTATAACGGGGCTTATTACAATGACGTGCTTATTATCTAGTCGCCGATGTACTGGCTTGTGTGCTTAGAATTGTTCAAAAATGACTTGGCAAAAGAGAAAGTGCTAAGGTCTTGTATAATATAAGCGTTCGGTATGCTAATCTGTCCGTTAGCCCTTAAATGTATGCAAAAATGTCTTTGTTAGTCTTTGCAGAACATCTGTCTATATTCAGCGAATACTATTTCTTTTCCACTTCAATGTAAATAGGACTCTTATTCTTGTGCACTATAACTTTTACTATACAAAGACGCAACTGTATGTGAATTTATTATCGTTTGGAGATCCAAAGAATAATTCTGTACTTAACATACTATTAAGTATCTTGTTCTTTCTCTTTTCATTCATTTTCTTTATTTCTATAGTCAATAATTAGACTGAATCAATTGTACTAATGACTGCCCTTAATCGCACCAGAAGTTTTTAAACTTTTACCATCCGTTCTACATTCCAAATACGACGAATCAAATTCAATTCAGCGGCATTCTATAAAATAACAGAATATTAATCTAAACATGATCGCGATTATGTATCACAAGTAAATTCCAGTTTTAATATTGTGACGTGTTTTTAATCAACATTGATAAGGTGCGGCGATATTGTTATCGAGCATTTAGTAGCAAAAACATGCCATGTAATGAATACAAACCTATAATTTGCTAAGAAACGGTTATGGAACAATTGACAAAGAAATTACACGTTGTTTAAACAAAGGCCGCAAAGCCCTTTGGACTTAATGCCTCAAAGAGAACATAAATGCATGATTTAGTCATGAGTGTCACATTAACAGCTAGAGTACGAGTACAAAGGTTTCGGCCGCTAACCTAATTTACACTGTTCAGGAATTTATTTCGTAGCACAAAGGACTTTTGCGTGAGACCTACATTTTTAAGTATTTGTTTTCTTTGTAGCACTGGCCCCATTTTCTTTGTACTAATTACAATATTTAGTAGTAAAACCTTTCTCGTGGTATTTATTGTTGTAGTATTCGTTATCCATGTGGCAATAACCAGTAAAAGTGTACGATGTTTTAATAACTATGTTTAAATTAGGAATAACGTTTATTAAACGTTTATTAAGCGCATTAAACTTTGGATGAGATTTTCATTATGGCCAGTCACAAGTAAAACATTTCTAGAAACACGTATGGAATTAAAAAAATATTGACCTTTGAAAGTCACGAAGGGCAGGTACAAATGTGTAACTTTAATATTTACCTAATAAGTACAATTTTTAAAAATGTCCAATGTAAACGAGCGTCGCCATTTTATCTTAATCGGTTTTTCACCTCGCCCCGATACGTGTATGACGTTCTAAATATTAGGTGTACAAGTACCTAATGAATTTATTTTTATTTCCAGAAGTGAAGGTGCCGGCAATGATGGCGCCCAGCGTGTTCCAAAGGACTAAGTCGCCACGATCCTCGCCTGGAAACTTGCCTAGAAAATTACAGGTAGCTATTATAATTTACTGTCTTGACTCCACTACATGATTTTTAATAAGTTTAGCCAGAATAAGAAAATTATTCTTGACAGTTGTCCTCTCGGTCTTTAAATGAACAATGTTTAAAATAGTACAATACTGAATATACCTCCATAAGTCTAGTGGCAATGAATATGATGGAAACTTCAAGACCCTGGGTTTGGCTCCCAGGCTGTGCGATTCCTTTCATGCGAAATACCCAATTCAAAGGAAAAAAAATATCCTCGATATTAAAATAACACATCCAGTAATGTAAACAACACAATCGTTACAAGAAAATCAAATTAAGAAACACGTATAAAACACCAGGATAAAGGCATAAGACAAAGATAAGAGTATGGATTCCGTCGTCAGCAGTCCAACAGGGCATCTTTCACGCTCGTATGCACCGGGGTACGAAGCTGATCCTATTGGGGTCACCTACATTCCGCATTGATTTATTTCCTAGACTTGACACTTGTGACGTGGCGGAATGTGGCGTTGCTTTTACATATGCCTATTATTACATTATAAACGTAAAATCATTGTAGTAGGAAGAGTCATTTTGTCTTCGATAAAATATACACTTGATCGAAGCTTTTGTTTTACATTATCGAACTTTTTTATCACAACATATTTTATTCTACAATACTTTTTATGAAAATGTAAAGACAAATACTGTTTATGTCATAAAAGGACGATATACAAGCAAATAAAAATTATCTCAGTGTAAGGTATGTTTTATGTGCCTGATATCGCAATTTTCCCCCATCCTTCCTAATTTACCAGCTATTCTAAATATTGTGTGTAATATTACATTTCAGAATGGTGCAGAGCCGCCCGGGCAGTCTGTCCCCACGGCAGATTCTAGTCCGGGGAACTCAATCTCCGACGCTGAGAACTTCGAGTGTTACGGCGAGGCCGACGCCGATGTACCTGCTAACACGTTAGTACTATACGAACCTAATATAATACAATCCAGCCCCTAGATATGAGTCCCACTGCAAGGCACCGGTCTTCTCCTTCATCCATAGTTCGATTGAGTAGGGTTAGTCCATCACGCTGACCTAGTTCACGTCTTGCTGCAAGGCATGGGCATCCCTTACAAGAGTTAGGAACAGTCTGTCACGCCGGTCTAGTGCGGGCTGATAGACTATACATACCATAGAATTGTTCGCAAAATCTATGGAATGCTTGTATCCTCACGATATTTTCCTGCAAGAATTTAAATTTTAAATAGGCTCAGGCCGTACAGCTGCACCCACAGTTAGCTTAACTTATTTCCGTCCCAAGATGTGATATGGGGCGAAACTAACGCGATGTCATCAGTATTTTTATCTTCTTGACTACATAAGAATACATACATACATAAACTCACGCCTTTATCCCAGGAGGGGTAGGCAGAGGCGCCACCAGGACACCTACATTTCGCCTTGTATGTTGCGTCCCACGATGTGATAGGGGGGCGAGCCTATCGCCATATCGGGCACAAATTCCAGACTCCGGGCTGATAATGAATAGAAAAATCCAATATCACTTTGCCCGACCCGGGATTCGAACCCGAGACCTCAGCTTTGTAACCGTACCGTAGTACAACTACGCCACCGAAGCAGTCTAATTTATAATAAATTATAATAATAATAAATTAGGTAATATAGTCACACGATAGACTGATGAATTAATTTAATTCTCATCCTTATATCCGTGTGTAATCCTCCTAAAACGTTTTGATCATCTAATAAAAATAATGTAATATTGTACTTCTTACATTATTTTTGATTCTTTACAAATAACCAATATACTTCTGTTGTCTAAAGATTATGAAAAAACTGTCATACAATGACGTAATTGTGAACACTATGATAGTCGTAGTCTAATCACAACTTCGAGATCAAACACAGAGTTCGCAAATCTCACCATCACAGGTGAACGCCCGAATTATTGCCCTCATGCGGTTTAGACAAAAATGTGACATAATACTGTCTACATTACGAGATAAATGCTTCTGCCGGCAACCTTATATGCATAAAAACACCCGCGTTCATTTACAAAGTGTGTGGTGGCCTGTTGGTAACGGACCAGACGCGGCTGCCTACATGTTTACGGTGGTCGCGGTTTCAAATCCCAGGGCACACCTCTGACTTTTCGGAGTTATGTGTGCATTAATAGTCAAACACCACGCACTTTAACGGTCAAGGAAAACATCGTGAGGAAACCTGCATAGTGCATACCGTAGCGATTTTAAAGAATTTCTACGGTATGTAAGTCCGCCAACCCGCACTAAGCCAGCGTGGTAGACTATATGGCCTAACCACTCTCAATCGATTCTCTCGATTGTAGAGTAGGCCCGTACCCTGCAATGGGACGTATATGGGCTGATATAGATTCATTTACAAAGTAATATAACAAGTTACAAAGCTGAGACAAAAACTTTGTCAGTACATACTGTATTTATGTATGTTACCTACACCTAGCGGCCATATATTTAGTGCCAATCACACAAAAATATACGTGTCTCGTGTGGTGGATTTTCAAAACTATAAGAAAACATTTCGGTTTCACAATGCCCAGAACAAAATATCATTCACCATTTTTTTCTGCAACCAGTAAAAATAAAACATGTAGCGCCGATTACTCGTTAGTTTTAATAGCACAACAATGTTACTCAGATGATGTTCAGTGCAGTACAGTTTAAATTCAATGTCCACGGAAAGATGATTATCACAAGCAGTTTGTGACAAAAATGCTGGTCGGCTGGATAGTGGATACAAACTGGACCTACAAAGATTGAATCGGAAACGCGACACACTTCTTATGTCACTTGACAGATTTTCATCATATTGTATGGTTAATGGTATATAAGCACATTCAAACGAACAGCAATCTAACCAGCTGTAAGGTATCTGGTAATGTCATACACCGAACAATAATTATTAGAAAAGATCTTACTTCTCTTTTACAGTGCACTAAAAATATGTTATCTTCGATCAAGTTTATTTAAGGATACTTTCCCACCCAGTCTCATGGCTAATCTCGATATAGAAGTAAATACACATATCCGAACAAGTTACCACGAAACATTACACGCCAAAGAACACAAAGTAAAACATTATCACCGCGCGTTTAATGGGCGGTCAACGGTATCGTAAAGGCTTCCTAAAGCAATCCCGTTTTATGTTGGACATCACAATTTTCTACAACAAATGGTGCGTTAGGCTTTTACAACTTTTACATTTTGGGTCTTTGCTTTAAATTGTTTTTTTTTTATGGTTCTAATACTATGGTAAATATGCACGATTAGTCCGCAATGTATTAAAATGTTAATGAAGAAAGAAACTCGAATGTAGATTATAATATCTAGTTACAGACTATAGTGTGTCACATACACACTATAGTCTGTAACTGCAAGGTCGTAGATATGTTGCCAGTTTGGTAAATCTGGGAGGGAGCGGGAAAGAAAAAGAATGAGAAGAAGAAAGAGGTATTGGTATTGGTATTATGAGGCAATCGCACTCACCGATCAAAACGCGACAGCGCCACCCCGGACGAGCCGGCCCATTGATGCTAAGTCATAACTGACAGCAGCGTGGCTCTACCAATCTATAAAATGCATAACAAAACCATGTCGGCAATTGCCACAAAGCACCTGGCTGTGTGACGGAGATGCATTCTATGGCGTACCCCTTATTTAAAATCCTACCTATAACTTAAAACAACGCAGAATTAAACTTCTCACAATCTTCACTAGATAACACTGGTCAACAAAAAAACAACTTTTGCATGTAACATGAAAACTTTTGTCTAGTTATGTTTAGGACAAGGATAAGGATACTAGAAATAAAATTAAAATGCTTCAAATACGAATAGTTTTTTCGTAATACCATTTTGGAATTTTTCAATTTTTATCAACAGAAATAAGTTATTTCGATTTATTGCAACATTAATATGAATTTTCTTTTACGATTTTCGTCTGTATTTTGCTTCAGGAACGTCTCGTTTTAATGTCCAACTGTAATCTGCTAACATACGTGGGCTCCACTTGCCCTCATATCGTTTTTCTATGGTAGAAATGTATTGATGGAATCTTTCATCGTGATCATCGCGGACGGCGCCCAAATTTTCAGGAAAGAAGTCTAAATGTGTATTAAGAAAATGTATTTTCAACGAGATATTAGAGCCCAAAGCCTTTTAATTTAAGTACATAAAAGCTCCGCGATAATACATTTATAGTCACTTGATCGGTGATTTCCTAGAAAATTGGAAGTTACTTTCATGAAAGATTCCCAAGCTGATTTTTCTAAATTATAAGCTTTTCTTTAAATACATCATCTTTCATCAATTGCCTGATTTGAGGGCTAACAAATATGCCCTCTTTAATTTTTGCTTTACTTAGCTTAGGAATTTTTTCTTTCAAGTATAAAAAGCCGTCACCCCTGTTGTCCATAGCTTTCACTTTGTGGTTCTGATACCGGTAGATCTTCACTATGAGGGATCTTTCTTTTAGCTGATGGCAGGTCAGGATTAATTGTAATACCTTTTGTATCAGTAAGACAAAAAAACAATCAGATGAGTGGTTCGTTGGTTCCGTCCAAATCATAGGGATTGCAAAAGGTATAGATCGAGATCTTTTCGCCCATCCAGTGAGGAGACCCACACAGGTAACACAGCAGACGTGTGGAACCCACGTTTTGTCTTGTTATTCGATGGCGAAGCCAAAATACTGTTCATATAACTTAGATAGTAATGGTGTCAATTTCCTTCGCTGAGTTTTGAAAGTATTGTCACCACAAATGTAACAAAACTTGTCAGGATCAATTTGACACTTTCTTGACATTATTTAAGAATAATTTAACTCTAAAAACAGAACAAAACACTACGTTCTTCAAATAAACAAACTCTCTGAATGCGAAAGTGAAACAAAAACGGTCAATTTTTAATTTTGTGGTTAGTACCTGTAACACGAAAACTAGACCTAACAGTCAAAATAAATATGGTAATAAAATGAGGATAGGTAGGTAATTTAAAATTAGCAAGCACCTTTCTTGTTACAAAATTTTGTTGACCAGTGTAATTTTTCGACACTAAATGAAATCGAGGACGATCGGTTCATGGATGGTATATCATACCATACCATAACATATAAGGCGAGCAAAGTAACAAATACCACTTACCTTAACCATGCAATAGCTTTATTTATTCCGCCATCTGGCGGCGTATAATGTAACCTGTGCATTAAAAGCAATAGTTTACTTAAAAATAAATCAGTGATCTAACTGAACACTATTTCCAATCCGATAGTAAAATAACATACGATGAAGTACCTATAATTAAATTCATACACTCACGCCTATAGACAAGTTCTATTTTCTCGGAGATAGAGTTAGGCAGAGAACCATTCCTATGCAAGTTCTTTATATAGTTCTTCTTATCTTTCTTTATATATGGATAATTTATGGACATTATTACCAACCGAAGATATGATCGGTGGCCAGTTCATCGCCCAGCGAAACCCGAATTTTAGTTATGTTCGCTGAAAAACGCTTTTGTAGACACATACTAAAAATTGTAGTACTAATAGGTCCACCCAGAAAATGAGAAGCTAACACACAATTTAAAACCCGCCTAATAACCATACATAAACTACACGCCTTTTTCGCAGAAAGAGTAGGCTGAGGTGCAACCAGGACACCCACGTTTTGTCTTATGTGTTCCATCCCACGATGTGAGAGGGGGCGATTCTATCGCCATATCAGGCACTAATTCCTGACTCCGGACTGATTATAATTAATAGAAAAATCCAATATCAATTTGACCGACCCGGGATTCGAACCCGAGACCTCAGCGTTATAATTGTATGGTAGTGCAACTACGCCACTGAGTCAGTCAACCGCCTAGTAACTTACATAACATTTTCACCTTTCGGGACCACAATGTTGTATTTTCATCTGGTTTTAAAGTTCATATGGAATTGGATAAACAAGCTCCAATCTGGACAGTACTATACTTATCACCAGACGCAGTGCAGTCACTTTATCTTGCTAATATAAAAGTATTCCCACGAGCTATTTTTAGAACACCTAATTATCAGTACTTATAGATAGAATACTGCATGACCTAAAAGATTAGGACTGTCAGTAATAAGATAATAATATGACACGTGAATCGACATGTGTGCCAAACATGTGACTGGGTTTTGGCTATAAGTCTAATCTGAATATGGCTTCCTGCAACATAAAGTCTGAAATTATTATGACGATGATACTGATTTCATAACTGTCTTTTTAATTAATGACAATCACAGGAATAGTTTTCTTTTAATATCTATTTGTAAAAGCTTCAATTGCTTGGCATGGGCATCGTTCCATTTTGTAGATAATGTCTAGCAAAAAATCTTTTAGGCAATAGTCTGCTAACTTTGATAATGCGAATTGAAAAATGTAATATGCTACAGTTCAATCCCTATAATTACGAAATAAAGCTATAATATTAATTTTCTATTTTACTATTTTCTTTTTTTTTATTCAAATATTTTTTTTTCAATTTTATGTAATTAAATATACTCAGATTTGTCATTTTGTTCGTAGATTAGAAAATGGAACCAGGAGTCCTGGCAACCCACTGAACAGGCATTCTTGGACGCGAACCAGCTTGCGAAGAACACCACCGAGGTAAATAAATATTATTAAAATCGTTTGTTCAAGCACAAATATGATTACAAGTATTCACGCACACTATATTTTAAATTCGAGCTTTATTGTAATTTTGTGCAAGATTTACGAATTGTGTGAATTTGTTCACTACCGTACCTATTCCTCCTATTTCTGTGTTCGGCACTGTTTTAGCGTTTTGCTTGTGTTCAATTATAATTTACTCACTATTGTTTACATATTCTTTTGTTTTCTTTAAGTTGCTTGTTAATTTGTTTTGCTAATTTCCGTTTGCTTTATTCTTTTGTGTTATCTTCCGTAGCCATCAAGAGAATCTGCCGCACCGACGATGGGGCTCCATGAGACAGTAAGCTATGATTTTATTTATTTACACTCTTTGCTTGGCACAACCTTTTTCAATAATATACAAGTGATCTATTTTACTTAAATAGAATGAAGCAATATCGAACCAAAAAAACTTGCATATATTTTATTTTATGCGGTGATTGATGATAGAACCTAAAAGTAAGTAAATACCATCGCCAACGTGCGTATGGCAAACTAGTTTTTATCCAAAGAAAATAAATCACGAGTATATTTTGTGTTTTTGATTTATTAAATGCAACAGGGATATTTCCATAAACTTTATATAAACCTATGCAGAATGTGCATCAAGTTCTCGTTATTTTACAGCTCCCCAAAACTTTAATCCATAATTAAGTAAATATGTGGTACTTATAACATTGTAAAGAAAAATAGTCATAGGCTGACCTAATGCCGCTGAGTAATTAATCTAATAACTACACTATGTACCTTTTTCTTTCTTTACATTTACCAGTATTACGGTCCTTGTAAGCACCGCAAGGATTTAAGATTCCCTGCATCCAACGAACTTTCAAGAAAATCTAGTTTTAATTTTCTTTGCAACAATTCTGTCAAGTTAAAAAATTGATTGAAAAACGAGCACTGCAACAGCATTATGAGATAATTAAGTAGGTCGTGCAGTTATTGATGTAATGATTTCAATGGATATAGATTGCGATGAATTGATAAGGTACGTTATTGTAGAGTAGATTGAGTTATTTACGAGCTAACCATCTTTACCGGTCGGTAATCTTTGTATTACACTGTATAGTACCTACTATCTTCAACCTTGCACTGAAGCAACTTTATCGTACCTATTTAAAAAATATTAATAACTTAGAAGAAAGAAGCTATCTGCTGGATATAAAAATATTACAAAAAAACTTGGCTATTAAAGAGCTGCTAAAATGCCATGATTATGACAGCATAAATATTTCGTAATAATGACTCAATTGATTAGATCTCCTTAAAGTTACAAGATCACATCTGACGCACACTAGATTTTAATGAGAGCCAAATTAACATGCGGTAAACGTGTCTATCGTCTAAGGTCGCAAGGATTCTTATGGATGTAGGCCGATTAAAGCGATGGCTTTGGAAATCTTTCGAGAAGAAGTATGGTTAGCAGTGGACATTCTGTAACATATTGTTCAAATACAGATCTGTGATCACGTAATGACGCTAATACGAAAACCGCTAAAAGTAGTGGAATGGAAGCAGTAAATAATCACTTCCACTGGATGTAGATTTAAAAATACACAACTCTTCACTTTTAGATATTGTGTTTGAACTTCAAAAAGGACACTGTTATTCAGTAATACCCTAACTAAAGCTATTATTGAAATCTACTTATTTTGTTTCAACGTGACGAGGCCACATGTTCAAAGCATTGTCACAAACATGTGTTCAGACTTAACAAAGAAGCTTAACAAAGTGTTCAAAAAATCAATTGACATTTATAATTGGATACGGTGGCATTACCGAACACGTGGCTAAATAAACAATACACAAACAGAGTAATGGAACATGGCTGAGTGCGAAACAAGCGCGGAATCTGCCTTGATGCGACGAAACAATTTATCATTGTCTAGGAAGTTTCTATAGTTAGACCAACTTGAATATCCAGGACTAAATTGACTTCGCATCGACGATTTTACATTGCAATCTATACTATGTGAATATGAGCTCGTTTGTTACATTCTCACTTCTTCTTTCTAAATTAATTTCATTCTAAATTATTCTGACAATTATAGCTAAATTTTGCATACATTTAGACATTTAGTTAAACACTTGCCAATTAATTTTGCATCATATTTATATAACAATAAAAAGGTTATTAGTTGTAAGGCACCATTGTGTGTTAAACAATGGTGACACTATTTTCAGATGGCCAATGAGTCATATAATCACGTCAGATTTAGAAGTGAACCGCCTTAGACAATGCGACGTCGATGGAAATATAGTTTCTAAGCTAAACGAATGAATACCTCTGGCAACGAATGTTGTCAAAAAATAAAGAATTGTTTATCTCTCTTGATCACATTTTATGACATTGGACCTAATATTATACGATTACAGGTATAATTTCTTGTTATTGATATTATAAAAACATATCTCAAACAATGAGTTAGATAGATACTTTTCAAATTTTATTTGTAGTTCCAAATTTCGCCACAAGCCTACAGAACATCGATAGCGTATATAGTTATATGAACTATGAAAACGAATTGTTTCAAGATTAACATTGACAAAGATTAGCAGAATGTCATTTGTTTTAATTTATGGAGCCGCTAATATGATTTGTCTGTCTGGACTGATGTATATTAGAATCACACGTGCTTATGTATATTCATTTAATTTGAAAGAAGTGGCTACATTAATAGTACTAGAATAGAGGTCGGACTTAAATCCGCGTGAAAAGAAACATTCAATACCATGAAGACGATGTATAATTATTTGTGGATCACTCAACAGAAATCGGTATCTAAGTTCTAGTAAATTTCCTACCATTACAAAATTATAAATATTTGATTTGAATAAAATATAAGTACATGTCACTATACTATATATTTTTTAATGAGGAGAAGATATACCGCAATCGGAAGTCACATCTCAATTATACAGTATAATTAAGCAATTAATTACCCCCTGCATTTGACTAAATTCATTGCCCCTTATTATGACATTCGCATAATAAACCCATATTATTCAAAGCTGTATAATTTCCGTGTGAAAATGCAGAGTAACACAAAGTGCGAATACCTAAACGCAATTCGTACGTTTTAATTGGTGTACATGTAACAGTTTGGTAACAGTAAAACGGTTATCTGTACGTAAACGTAAGTGCGTTAGTACTTAGTATGTGCTGTTTATATATAAATAAATAAATACACCCAACAGTCACATACATAGTTCTGACCCCACATTAAGATCAATTAAGTCTTGTGTCGCAGGTATCAGAAACTAGAAGAGACTTTTCGGTCTCACAAACACCCAGACCCGAGACAAATATTCGTGGGCCTCACAAACATTTGTCTCGGTGCGGGGATCGAATCTACGGCCTCTCGTTTCACAACCGGCGTCAACCAACTGCGCTACGGAGGCTGTCAAAATATTTTCTCCTTTATACACGAAATATATTAAAGCCATGCCTTTCCATACTCGCCTTCCGTACTGTCATGACACGGTGTTAGGATAAGGCGAAGTTGAGTGGCATAGATCTCAGAAATGAAGCGGCGTCGGAGGTATACATGTTTTAATTTTTATAAGGTTTTGGTTTAAAGATAGGGTTCGCCGTTGTGACCTTGACTAGGGCCCCCTAGCGTGGCTTAGCATCCTTGATTTAAGGTGCTGGTAGAGCTAAAAGTAGCACCGCCAAAGGAAACTATTATCAAGCCATCATACTTTAGATATCCATAGACAGACGCAATATAAGTTTAAGGTTTTTGTCAAGACAAAAATTATAGATCTCATGTTCGTAAATAAAAATTGTAAGTATATTTTCTTTACTTATTATTAAACCTTAATAGGTACTTACGAACGACGATTGAATTATAGTGACGTTAATAGTATTTACAAAAAGTCGTTTGATTATAAAATAAAGCAAGTGAGTATTGCGGTTGCGCCACGTCTCACCGTCGATCGTTTGCGGTTGGAGAAACTGCTCAAATTATATGCGATGAATAAACCAGATTCGAAAATGGGTCTAGAGCAAGAGCGCGACTTTTTTCTCGTTGACAATTACAGTAGTTATAATAATAGAGTTTCATAGATTTTGGCAAATAGTTTAATGAGGCCTAATGGATATACGAACGAGTTTAACTGAAAACTGCTTTCCCATTTTAGCAGTACCTAAAATAAAAAAACTTTTAAAACATAAAGAAAATAAGTTGACCACCTAATAAGTACTAATATTAATAAATCAAAATTGTGTTAACAACATTGATTTAAAAAATAGTAACAACCTGCGTTATTGCATGTTTTTGGTTATAACAAGTTTATATCGGTTTATAAGGCATAAAACTAGATTCTATTGCTCTATAAGACTCGTGGGCAAATATTTGCACTGGATTTAATAACCACGATTTTATTCGTTTTTTAGGCAATAGTTCCCTTGATTAAGACCAAATTGGTAACATTTCCTATTGAATTTGCATACTATTTTATAAATAAACATTTAATTCAAAAGAAATGAAAGAAACAAATGTGTCAAAATATATTCTTCTTATATTAATAGGTAATAACTATAAATATTACCTGATGGTCGATGACGCTGCGGCATACGTAAAAAGCGCTGGCGAGACGACCTGGATGCTTTCGAGCCCATGTGGCCTGAAATTTCGTTAGAACTTAGAACGCGAATTGTGGAGGAACAGGGGAGAGACCTTTGCCCAGCAGTGGGATAAAGTAGGTTAATTTAAAAAAATCAATAGGACATTTTATACATATCATTATATGAAACCTTAAAGATATCTCAATTTCCTGTGCAGGATGTCGCTGGAAATTGCTTTGCAAAATGTAATTCTATCATAGACTATTTCTTATACGACACAAAGCTTGCAATAATGACTGAGAACTTTAAATCGAAGTATTCATCCATCGACACAGATAACATTATGTCTTTGTCGAAAGGAGCCCATCCTTAATAAATAGAATCGTTTGTCAAAACAACCATTACGAGTTAATTTTATAGTTGACATTCGTAAAACTTTTTTATTAAAAGTTCGCATCTTAATTGGAAAGTCAATTAAAAACTGAAAAATAAACTAATATGTGGATGCACCTTAATATGGTTCATTAAACGCTATAATATTTGACTTATTCTTCGACTTACTAAGAGCTTAAATGTTATACCGAATTTATTATGTTTCTAGTTGTTCTAGTGCCTGTAAGTTATAACTAAGTTGCTAATGTAACAATTAGGTATACATATTGATCTCTATCTAAAGATTGAACTCGAAAATAGACCATCTAGTAAAATATTATTATCGACACACTCACATTTTATGTATCTTGAGTGGTTAATTTTTGGGATGGATCATTAGATAGTGATTAAGGATCACTTATTTTTGACCATCAAAGGTCGTTTGATGTCAGGCAGACAGCCGGTTGTAAAAGTAAAATCCGAATAATTCTTCAACATGACTGAAAAAACTGTTACACGTCTTTCTGTAAGAGATAAGGACACCTAGAAGAAAGGCAAATAGAAATAAAGATAATACAAAATTGTTGAGCCGAAAGAAATTATCAATAGTAACAACTAACAAAGCGTTGGTTAGTTAGTCGGCAATACAATGTGGCGAAGACGTTAGCGCGCTGGATTCTCACCAAGAAAGTGAAGTGCGTGGTTCCGGGCGGGTGCACGGCGTTCCACTGTTGCTCAACGAGCTATTTGACAACACGTTCCGCGCCGTACCTGCTAATACTTATTGCACTTATTGCTAGTGACTCATGTTTTAAAAGGATATAGGAAGGAAGGATGAGAAGAAAATTGAGCACCGATTGCATTGGGATTCTATGAGTTCTTATAGTCCACCAAAATATGTTCCTTTAACACTGCTCATGAAAACCTAAGAATATGGGTTTTCATTTTATTTTTTTGTGATTAATAACACCAATAGTGTTCGTTTCAAGATCAACGTGGACCTACTAAAATTAACCAGTTCTGGTATTATTGTCTACTCTAAAGTGACAAAAAGCTGGAAGGATAGCAATTTGATAAACCAGAACCGACAGGACGGGTAGCGTTGCCACACATATAATAATAGGTAAAAATAGCCAATTAATATAATTGTGGGAAACAGTTACCTGTACGTAGACATGAATATAAGCGTTAATTAATTTGCGACTTCCTGTCACTGGACAGGCGGTCACGCATCGAACCACTTGAGTTTTTATACGACCACCTTGAAATTGTACATAGTAAAGTAAATTGTGTCGTGGGATAAATGGTTCGATCTGTTGGAGAACAAAACCCGCACGTACCAATTTGAATGGAAGTTATGCCAGCACGGTACCTTGAACTAAATTGAAAAGGTAGCCAATAAAATATACATGATAAAGTCTGTCTATCAACGCAAAGTCAAACAGAAACAGCCCACTCTCCTGCTGTATAAAGTGACGTCAAACCTTACAGACCATAACAAATAACAAAATTATGAAACACTTTAGTATACCTTAATCTACACTATTATTCACCCGAGCACTTGTTAAGCGGTTTCTGAAACCCTACAAGTGGTCTGAAAATTATGTCACTAGTATCTAATCTATAAACCTAAACGGTAACAATTTAAACTACGATTCAAACCATCTAATACTGGTGTAGACAATGTTGAAGAGACCAGAATTCGATATTCGGTAAATGTTCGTTGGTGGTCTCTTTTATATGGACAATATTTGGAAGGACAATATGTTATACAATGTTTGCTCGTGGTAAGATATAATAATAACCTTAAGTAGTAAGTAACGACTGTGTTTTGTTTCTTAACTTCAAATACGTATACCTCTCCCATTTTTTTTCGCCTGATTTCTGTACGTTCATTATTTTGATACCCCAAGATTTCTGTACAAATAGTTTGTAAGGCTGTTATTAAATAAATAATTTATTATTATTCTTTATAATATGTATCCGCCTGAATAGTGACCGGCATACTCGAGGAAAACCCGTCGTCGTAGTATTCAAGTGTGTCGCGAATCGCGATTTGGGTTCAGCCTGTGTATATCCGGTTACAAACTGTCTGACTTACTTGTATCGCCGGTGGATATTCTATTTGCATTGCATCAGATGCACTGCATTCACTTTTTGATGCCTGTATAAAAAATGTAGATTTCCAATTTTGTGGAAATATTTCTTACTTCCGATGCAAATTTTCTCTTCGCTTAGTTTTCGATATCTGCACCAGCCTGTGGAATCGCATTTAACTTGGTAATTTCGTGCCAATGATATGCAAATGTTTCAAGTATTCATAAACAAGAGGATGCGGCATAAACTAACATTCTGCAGTTTCCATTAAATTCAATACTACATTACCTTGCGCTTGCGAGGACGTGGCAATAAAATTGATTTTTATTACGAAAGCAAACATGCAGCTTAGTCAGAAATCCAAAATAAATTGTGGATATCGTGACGAAACATTCTGTAAATGGACTTGACGTGGGAGGAAGGAGAACACGTAAAAACCTTTAGGCCACGAGCCTTCACATGAATCAAAAATGTTAAGAAATATTTAGCCGTTTTTAAGACCTTAACACCTCAATTCTCAGCTGATATATGCTACGTTTACCGATCGGAGTAGTTCAATAACCTCATTAGTGTTTAAATCATCTTAAAAACCTCTTCAATAATTCTTAAAAAAAAAAATTACATTTCTCATATCACACTTTGTGGTCGAATACATTTACCAGCAAACGACACCTCTAAAAATAAAATATCAGACATTAGCATATCCTTTGATCCGATATCGGAGCCAAGTTGGACAGCGCGCGTGCGGCCGGCTACCTGCTTAATAATTTAATAACGCCGTTTCGCAGGCGGCTATTGTCTGGATGGCTCACAACTCGCTGACCGGTCCACACAGCGCCACTGGCCAGTAGGCAGTACGATCGGTGCGTCAGTGCCCGCCGCGTCCGCACTCCGCTAAAAAATCGGTGTCTTGTGCAGTGATGTTACAAATATTCGCGTTCCGTGTGAACGAGCGTGTGTAGATCTTTATCAGTTCAATTTTGTTTGTAAAGCTGGAGCGTAACGGTGTTTACATGCATTACAGAAAGCGACCCTACAGGTATGAATGATAATTAACATTTTTAACATAACAATCGTGTGTAGTGGCCTATTTTAATAGTTTTTCTTTGATACCATTCATTCATAGTTTATAATGTTTACACACGTCACGAATAACCGGAATTATAAGCTGATTTCATAGTAAATTAATGTATTTTATAATGTGTGTGTGTGTTTCTGAGTGCGTGATTGGTTTGTTATTGCATATTTTAATAACTTTCACAAGATTCATTGTAACTCAGTTCATCATTTCAATTGTCATTCAAAGGTTCACTATAAATATTATTACGATATAATTGATTGAAACTGATCATTGATTTAAGATAAATTATTGAACTTGTATGACATTGAATTAAAATGTTATTTGCTGTTGCTTAACAATTAAGTTTACCTTACCAAAACTACATTAATTATTCCTGTGGTCAAAATCAAAAATTAAATACCATTTACAATTTTTGTCACTAAAACAAGTTCATAATTAGAAATATGCAACCTTATGATAAACACGTTTACACAAATCATAATCTAATAATCGACATTCTATTCTTCTTTTAAATAATGATATTAAATTAGTTGATAGATGCGTCAACCGACTGTACTGTTTAAAATCATAGGGCCATTGGACGAAGTGAGCAATGAGCACGTGTGCATTATTTTGAATTTATGTTTATGAACGCGTAATGTTGTGACGCAACTGCAGCTATTAGCTTCACGATGGCCGTCATTGTCACACCAAACAATGTACAGCATGGGTTTTATTGTCTGTTTAATTGTACATCGGCACCAAAGCTAGAATTCTATGAAGCAACAAAAAGTATAGAGCATATTCCCACCTTAAATGCCGACAATTCTTTTCTATGCCCTACAGTGTTACAGATGTTCATGGGCGGCGGTGACCACTGACCATCGGGTGAACCGTATGCTCGTTTGCCCTATGATTTAAAAAAGTAATGTAGCTGAATTGCAGTTGGTTACAGAACCTGCAAGAAACATGCGGTTTCCTTCGCGTGTTCTGTTGCTAATTGTTTTTTTGTGGGGAAATCCTCGTCGGCACACTGTTGAAAGTAGTGGGATCTTTCTTTTTCCTGCTAAAATAGGATAGAGGCTCTAAAGTGCAGAGTGATGGTAGATATAATTAAAAGAAGATCAAAAGCTCTGTCTGTAGTCCTTTATCCTCATATCCTCACTCTTTTTCTTTTGCCTGTACGAAATCGGTCATAAATTACTGCCTAGTTGCAGCATGATTTAGCTTATAACTTTACAATCTTTATATCCCGTAATACTTGTATTTTAAAGGGGTTGATTTTGCATTTTTGCATTGCAATTGCAGTGGTAATTTTGCATTTGCAATACTTTGTCCCATTTTTTGATGTCCCGAAAATAAAAAAATATAGAAAGAAAGAAGAAAGAAAGAAAAACTATTTATTGATCACAGTTGCAACACGTAACAATAAGCATGAAAACAAACACACACAATAAAAATGGCTGATCGCGACTGTGACCGGTAGGTGGCCACTCAGCTTTATGTTATGATGTGGTGCAAACCACAACACAACGCTGATTTTCAGTGGCCACCTTAAGTGACGTACAGACGTCAAACCAACTACTCAAAAACATTAAAACAGAAATAGTAAAATAAATAATAAAATGTTCAATATTTTAAAATAACATCTGTTTCACAATCGACATTGTGCGCGAGCACACAACTGCGACGTTATTGTATAATTTAGTTGCGATGTACACGCCGTCGCAGGCGCAAGTTGCAGAGTGAGCCCTGCGTGTGCAAATAAATAACTTATCCAACAATTGGAAACAAACAAATAACACCTAAAGTGGGTATAACGTTATAGCTTCGCGCCGTAAAATATACCGTTCTTATTTCAATCACGCCATGAGGGATATATTTGAGTATCACATAGAATAGTGATAGTCGAAGCTGCTTGGAGTTTGAAATCGTTCCATATACACATAGGTCATAAAACATGTGTAAGTATAAATTTACTTTGGAAAATATTTTTATTTTTTTTGTTCTGTTAACAAATAACTTTTATAGTGTAATTTAAATGTTTGTTTTGTTTTAAGGGATCTTACATATGGAGGAAGTAAAACGTTCCAGCAGTGAGTGGCCGCGAATTTGAAACACCCCCTAAAGGCAGCAGTTTTATGATGAGGCGTCGAGA
Source organism: Deilephila elpenor (assembly GCA_949752805.1). NCBI lineage: Eukaryota > Metazoa > Arthropoda > Insecta > Lepidoptera > Sphingidae > Deilephila > Deilephila elpenor. The sequence continues at coordinate 4,743,810 of OX457107.1, read as the reverse complement.
GCGGATAAGATGTCGAACGAGCAGAGTAGCTGTAATGGTCATGTCTCCAAATTAACTTGTTGTATAGGTATGCCGGCTTGTGTGTATTAATCAGTCCGAATAATAAAGTTGCCATATGTAATTTACGACGAGCAGCCATTTTTAATACATTGTTATCGTTCAAGTAAGGCGTAATGTGGTCTCTAAAAGCTACATTAAAACAGAATCGTGCGCATGCGTTCTGAACACGCTGGATTAGACGTTCTGTGCGTGACAAGAGGCACGGACCGTAAACTGTGTCGCAATAATTTAATTTTGATAAGATTAAGCTATCTACTAGCCTCTTTCTTAAGGTAACACTAAGAAAACCTCTTATCCCGTACAAAACCCTCAATCTATAAAAACATGTTTTAGCAACGCTATTGATGTGATTCTCAAACCGCAGTCCCGGGTCTATTACTAGACCCAAATTCCGAGCATTCTCCACGCGAGTTATGCTTTGACCCAAAATTTTAACATCTGGGTTCATAGAAGTTATGGCTCTGATTTGTTTTTGACTCCCCAAAACCATATACTTAGATTTTTGGGGGTTCAAAACGAGTGAGTTACTTAAAGACCAGGTAGCAATTCTATTTAAGTCTTCATTTAAAAAAGAAACGGCAGATGATGTCCGAGCTGCGTTAAAAGAAACATAAAGTTGAGTATCGTCCGCATAAACATGATACTTGCAATTTTTGATGTTGGTAATCATGTCTGCACTATACAAAATGAACAAAATTGGACCTAAAAGCGATCCCTGTGGAACCCCTCTAGATACTGGTCGTGGAGAGGAAGAAAGTAACGAACCATCACTTCTGCGGATCTGGACACGCTGAGACCTACCAGTTAGGTAACTATGAAACCACTTTAGAGAATGGCAATCAAAACCGTAGTATGATAGTTTAGACAAGAGTAAGTTAATATTAATTGTGTCAAAAGCGCGTGAGAAATCAAGCAACGTCAGTATCGTCCCCTCCTCCCGATCCTGCGCCTCAAGGACGTTACCAACAACATCGGCTAAAGCTGTAGTGGTACCACGTCCCCTCCTAAAGCCCGACTGTAAATCAGGTAGTATTCCATTCATTTCAAGATAATCTGTAACCTGCAAATATACAACCTTTTCCAAAACCTTGGACAAGCACGGTAATACACTTATGGGCCGTAGATCCTTATAGGTTTGAGGATTTTTATTTTTAGGGAAAGGCCGCACTATCGCTTCCCGCCACAGATCTGGAAATTTGCATGATGTGATGGAACAGTTTATTATTTCAGTAATAGCTGACAAAGATTGTGGCAGAGTTAAGTCCAGCATTTCTTTAGAAATCCCATCAATTCCGTGTGCGTTGGTAGTTATATTATTTATAATTTTTAAAATTGTTTTTGAGTCAGTCGGTTTCAGTGAAAAACTATTTTTATCGTTACGATTAAATTCATAGAATGTTAATTGCGATAACGTCACATTAGGGTCACCTGGTATATCCAGAAACGCTGAATTTATACTCTCGGGATCGTTAAATTCTTCAAGAATATGATGGTCATTCGTGTCCTCTGGACGGACGTGTTTTTTTAGATTATACCAGAGTGACCTGGAATTAGGTATATTTTCATTGATATACTTATCAAAATACGCCTTTTTTTCATTAAATAGGCTAACCGTAGCCAGGTGTTTGAGGTCTAAATAATATTGTTTATGAGTCTCAAGTTTAGAGTGGCGATAGCGATTACGAGCGTCATTTCTGAGTTTGAATAATAGTTTTATATTGTCAGTTATCCAAGGCGTTGGTGGGGTCTTAAAGTATCTCGTTTTCAATGGAGCGTGTGCGTCAAACAGTCGTGTTACATATAAATTAAAATATCGTACCATATCATTAACGTCTCTGAGCTCGCAGATTGAACTCCACGGCATAGCATCTACATCTTGCTTAAATTTGTCTACCGAGATGTTCTTGAAAGGGCGAAACGATACAACATTGCGCATGATTTTCTCAGTTTTAAAAACAGATTCGCACGTGATGAAAGAATGATTGCCGAGTTCCAAAATGTGGTCCACAAAGACTCCCCGGGACCGCGCGTCTGTACAAATCACATCAATTAATGTGGCACTATCACCAACGAAATGCGTGGGTGTATTTACAATTTGTGCTAAATTAAAAAGTTTTAAAAATTGCTTAAATCTAATGGTTCTAGAACTATTTACATCAAGTAAATTAACATTAAAATCGCCCAACAACATAACTTTTTCATAAGGTGCTAGCGCGCAAAGGGTGTCAGTTATAGAGTCCAAAAAAACGTCCAAGTCCAGCCACGGAGGCCTATATGCAGTGCCTATCAGCATTTTTTTAGACTTGGCCATGAGGGATATCCACATTTGTTCCACCTGCGAGTGGTGAGGGTGAGCATGTTCTCGGATTTTGATGCCCGATTTAATGTAGAAAGCAACACCTCCCCCTCTTCCTCTACGAATATTCTCTGGGCGCGGAGTGTGACGCAGTCGGAAACCGGGAATCACTGGCGCTCTGCCCTCCTCTCCCCTACGAAGCCAGGTCTCATTGATTGCCATGACATCAACTAAGTGATGGTTCATGGCAATAACGAATTCGTCATGTTTTGTGGAGAGTGATCCGGCATTAAAAAGACCAAATTTTATAGTATTTTTACGTGGCATTTAAAGATACACATGAAAATCGTACCTGCATTTCAGAAAATATAAAATATATTAATACGTAGACTATGTGAATATAATTTCCATTATTTAACATTATAATAACCATAATAATACAGTCTTTTATATAAACTAAATAAGTGGAGTTATAACCAAATAAAAAGCTATGTTTGCACAAAATAAAAAAAGTAATTAAAAGCAAGTATTTTAGATTTAAGATGACAGCCCTATTGCACTCACAACCAAGATAAATAGTACGACGTAAACAAGTATGATGTTTAAAATTAAGTCTAACATAATTAAGTCCATTTACAACAAAAGACTTAGTGATTATATCAAGATACATTATAGAACTATAAAATATTTTATAATAATGATAAATTTTATGCATCGGATCCAAAAGCACGCTGAAGATCAATCTCGTTCCGAATGATGACCGCTTTGTCGTCAGCATGCTGTCGCGCAAGAATACGCCCATGTTTCGTCCATATAAATTTCCAACTAAGGCGTTGACCAGCTTCACGCGCACGACGAAACAACATACGGTTGTGTTTGGTTAGGCGCTCGTTAAGGAAAAATCTACGCGGTTGTCCTGGCAAATCGAGGTCGCCAGTATTAGCTCCTCGGCGTACCCGTGCGACGCGCAATAATTCGTCGCGTAGTTCGCGGCGCGCAAGGCGAACGACGATGGGGCGGGGCCTACTCTCCACTGCGCCCGCGGAACACGTAGCGTTCACTCGCCTGCCCCCGGCACGAACCACGCTCACTATATCGCGATCCTCCAAACGAACACCCAACTTGGTCGCTATAAGCATAACCGTATGGGTGAGGCTTTCTGTGGAGTGTTCTGGCAAGTTGGAAATCTCCAGATCGTTCGAAAGCAATTGCTGGTCGCGATCATTAAGCTCCAGTCTTAATTGAGCGACTTCAGCTATCGCCTCAGAGGGGCCCTTAAGATTTTGCTCACAAGCTGCCATCCTGGTGTCTATAACGTCTAGACGCTCTCTTAGGCAATCACAGGATCCCTTTAGTTGGTCCCTGTCTGTCTGTAGAATAGACAGATCCGCACGCAGCCCCTGAAGTTCGTCCAGGAACTCCCTTTTGACCATACCAAATTCCTCCTTGATCATTTGTCGCAGTTCTCCCCGCAGCTCTCCCTTGAAGCTGTGTAGCACATCAAGTATGTCCGCGCCAAAAGTCTCCTGTCCAGGAAACTTTGTTGAAGGTCCCTTGGTTACACAAACCATCCCCGGTTCAACTACAGATGTCTCCACAAGCGATGATTTTTGACCCTTCTGTGTGCAAGTGGAACAACACCAAGTTGTTGCCACGGGGCCCGTAGCTGGTAAGGAACCACAGGAACGATGGAATGGTGATTTACAAATACCACACGTAGCGGCACCTAGCGGGGACAAGTACTTTGCACAACCGCCACATTTAGCTGCAGGCATGTTTATAATCGATCTTTCTATATAGTACACGAGGGCAATAATAGATGGCGCTACAAGTTTTATTACATATAATTACTATATAATGTAGTATATCACTACCATAAAACGATACTATTGAGAGGCTGAGCACACGCACCGGCATACACTTTATCTTAAGTTATTTTAGATAAATATTGAGAACTGATCACTTTTTCCTATTATACATATAGTTAAGGGTAGATTTAACACACAAAAGTTTTAAGTTTCTTATTAATGTTTTTTTTAAACTTTATTCACCACTGTAGCACTGTGTAACGATAGCACTAATATATTGTACTGAGAATAATATTATGACGAATAAACAGATGTTAAATATGCACTTGTTTTATTTAATATCGCGAATAGACATAGAATCGATTTGTACCAGTTCAACGTCAGTGACGTCACTCATATAGCTGTCTAACATCTGTAAACTTCTTAGCATAACACGAATTCCTTATAATGTTGTGATTAAATCATCGGTTGCAAAAACAAACAAACCGTCTATCGGATGTAAACAGAAATATAATTAATCGTCTACGGCTTCGCCATGCATTCGTTCTATTGCATTTTGTGTTTAATTAAATTCCAGTCAGTTTATTCGTTGTGTTTTTCAACATTCATACCAAACACATTTCGTCGGTAAAACAATGCAAATTATAATTTTCAAGCCCCGACAACCGTTGGGGTAGACGTGTTCTCGAGTGGAGACCGCGCCTCGGCAAACGTAGTGTAGGACGCCCTCCAGCCAGGTGGAGCGACGATATTCGTGGGGTGGCTGGTAGCGGTTGGCGACGATGGGCTGAAGATCGAGCCCAGTGGCGTGCTATGGGAGAGGTCTATGTCCAGCAGTGGACGCAGAAGGGCTGATGATGATGATGATGATCTTAATTTCGACGTCAAAATTATCTAAACAATGTATATGATTTACTTGTTTATTTCCATCATCTTCAGCTACTAGATGTTATCATATTAACCAAACACAGCGCTCCCTTAATGACTTTCAATAGACTACTTGTGTTAACTTCCATAGTGATCTTTTTAAAGACCCCATTATTCATCATCTTCATACCTTTATCATTTAAGTTCGAAAAACTTCCGGACGCTAAACTCATGTAAAAACTTCGTCTTTCCGTTGTTCAGTGCGTAGTTCAGACGTTCGAAACACCAAGGTTAGCCCAAAGCCGTGGATTTTACGTAACAATCCCCGTGCGAGTGGAAATCTGCTTTGGGAATTAGTGTTTCATCAATTCCCATTAGGTTGCGGAGGTTTTAACACCGAACCACTGTTAATTGCGCTTGTGAAAGGGATCCGACGGAAACACTAACTCTAGTTTATTAGACTGTCTATTAACCAGCTATTGCAGTCTTTATTTCAGCAAATTAAGGCTAAGGCTAAGGATTGCTGGTGTAATGTGTATTAATTAATTAGTTATCAACCACAGTAAATAGTAGTCCTTGGATGATTAGGCAAATTGTTTTTTAGAATTTAATTAAACATTATTATTTCATTCTTCTATATCAGCCCGCCAACCCGCACTAGTGGACATATATATCTATATCTATATCAGCCCATATACGTCCCACTGCAGGGCACGGGCCTACTCTACAATCGAGAGAATCGATTGAGAGTGGTTAGGCCATATAGTCCACCACGCTGGCCAAGTGCGGGTTGGCGGACTTACATACCGTAGAAATTCTTTAAAATCGCTACGGTATGCAGGTTTCCTCACGATGTTTTTCTTCACCGTTAAAGTCTTCTTATTATAATGCAATTAAAATTTGTTTAAAATTTAGTCATATTGCAATTACGCTTCAAATTTTAATTAATTTTCCATTACATATTATTTCAATATGAACGAATTAATTATAAAGGTACCTATGTAGCGAATTAATTATATTAAAAAAAATGTTTTCTACGTGTATTTTTAAAACGGACACATTTTCCTATAAATAGTTGATAGACAATATTTGTAATAAATAGTAATCATTCTGACGTGCTTATGCTAAACAAGCAACGTGGTTATTTTCTACGGAAAAAGAAAAAAACAGCATCCTGTACTTAGCGAAATGCAACCCTAAGTATAAACTGCTCTCGCATGACGAAAAATGAACTCGCGTTAAAATAACATCCAACATTCGCTTAGGAAATTGTGCAAGCGAGTCACTTATTTCCCGCAAATTACGAAGTTACGAAACTAAATAAAAGAAACTCAGACACGATGTATTATGTACACGACACTTACCCGAGTCGTGATCATCGTTTTATCATGCTATGGGAAGAAGCCGGGCCTTCACAAGGAAATCAATGATTGCGTATATGTAACATTATTATATTGTCTTTCGCCTAACCCAGTTTCAACGATCGGTTTACACGTCCGAATCGATACTGTTTTCCATAAGGGTTTTCCAGACGTCGACCTGAGCAGGCAAAGTTCAAATTATATTTTTTTGTTATTTGACATATTGACTTATGTAGTGGAATGATATCGCGCATCAGCTGTAAGTCATAGAGGCCTGCAAATTATGATGAACAGGCGGATTCTGGCCAGTAACTTGTTAATGAATTAATGAATGTCTGAAACATATGTAGGTAACTTTGTAAGGTTTATATATTATGATATAATTAAACTGCAAATGGACTGTAAAGAAATAACATACAACTTATAAATTAGTAAAAATCATCATCATCATCATCATCATCATCATCCACAGCCTGTAGGGTCCCACTGCTGGTATAGGCCTCCCACATACTATGCCACGTGTCTCAAAAGCGTAGCGTTGGCCGTCCGGCGGCAGGATGTCGCAGGCCGAACCTGGATGCGACTGACAAAAGACAAATTAAAGTGGCATAGTAAAAATAGGATTGATTTATAGTCTTTATGCATTTTAAAACCAACAGACAATATTTTATTTATTGAGAGATATGAATCATAGCAAAAGGTGATTTACTACCGTAATTTATCAATCACCTTTTATTACACCGGCTAATTTATTATTTTTAATACATAGCTCTATTATTTTATGACAGGAAATCAGCGTTGCAATATAAAACTTAACGCATGAATAAATAATTGAGAGGCTCTATAACCATGTAAAATTCGATGATCGGTACAGATAAATCAAATTCGTTTCTACTAATTTACCTCTGGTTTCTATAATCGATCCGATTCCGATCGATTTAATTCGATCTTAATGCAAAGAGATTGAAATTTACTCTCACAGATATTTGCAAATACTTTTGAAATTGGGGTAAAAGTATGAGAAAGACGGTAAGAGCAGTTGTCTGGTAGTATTGATAGAGCACAATCGATTCGGTCCTTTTCTCGAAAGTTGCCATTAGTTAGCCAGTAAATTTTGCATGTTTTCAAGGCTTATTACCCAGTCCATCTTGATTTATTCTAAATAAAAATAAATTACATTTTTTGCTTTTTTTAAATTTCGAACAGAACAAAGGAATCGCAGACATACAGCCTGGTTTATTTTTTCAAATTATTTGCGTGGAATGCAGACTAGTTACTGGTCGCTTGTTTGCGTACACTTTCTTACACAATTTCACGGCGTGCGCGCACCCATATCTCATTTGGCAGGCTCGATGTTTTCTCCGACACTCCCCGCGGACGTCCTGTCCGTTTAGAAATTACGCCGGATTACCCAACCGATTCTATTGTATGCAATTTGTTTAACATCACTGCGTCGATTTTTATATAATACGCCTTTATTCTTGCGAATTTGATTATAATAAACCTAAATACCTCTTGGGATCAATTTTTCATGGCATCATGGCTAACAAGTCTTGTTGCGCTGACCCTATCTAAGTAGGTATGGACTAAGGGCAAGCCAGAGAAGGCAAGCGGCAGAAATAGACAGTTTCTTGTAATATCAAATTTTGGTAACAGATTAAATCCTAATACGAGTAACAAGTATCTAAATATACACTTGCTTTTGAAAAGTGAATGTAGTTTTTACATACTCAAAATGTTTGTGACCTCAGTGTAATACCAAATCCGCACATAATAATTAGTGTAATTTATAAACGGAATAGTTTCAAAACATTAGAAGGAACCGCTAAACTATCGGAGCACTGACGCCGACAAACGTCGACCCAAATGATGCAAGGTTTGAGCATTACAGAAGGTCACTTTTCATTGAATACTATTGACACTAGGCTCTTGTCTTTTTTGTTTGTTAAAGAAAATTTCGCCTCCGTCTACGAGGTGGTAAATATGACGAAAAATGAAATCACATTCTGAGTTTCACGGCACCAGTATGTAATACGATAAATCAATAAACAATATTAATTGGCATGTAGCTATGGGTTTTTTTTATTAGTTAGCTTATTACCGATAAAATCATATCCTCGTTTAGTTTGGTTCATTATTTTGAATTTTAATTTTGCTATGTTGTCTTCGTTTTAAAAAAATATTTAAGTTGATTCATAGTGATCGTGTACCTAGTTTATTCCTGTCATGTCTCCACCAGTCTGTAAAACATATCTCTGCAACACATTCATTCTAGAATAAGATTCCATTTATGTTCAATAATCTGAAATACAATAGCGGTACTCAATGTGAAGGTGGAGATATGTTTACATTTGTCTTCCTCAAGTTACAGTAAATACATTGTTTACGTAATACATATTTATGTACCAAACAAATTCACGTAGTTTCGCGATTTGCACATCATACAACTTGATTAAAATTGAGTTCCGAATAGCTGATCAAACAATGCCTCAAATAAGACTGCTCAAAACAATATCTAATTTGAAACACGAAATCGGAAATAAACAACTTAAAATTACAAAGAGTATAGCACCTCTTATCAAGCTGGCAGAATCATATTTTATTGCCAATCGATACTCTAAGCCCTAAGGCGTTGCCTTTGCCTTTCATGAATGACAGCGCAGTTAAAAAATAAAAAATATTCTTATACAAAACGAAACGAGTTTCCATCGTTAAACAATCACACTAACAATGTGCAATCTACGTAACATGAACGTACTTGTAATATAATGAACTAATTGCGTACGCTTGCGCTATCTGCTAAAATATTTCCTTCTTTCTATTGGAGAACGCATACCAACACCGGACGTACGGTTTGCAATTGAGTTTATTACCGGGACCATTTGTAGTTATGTTCATTTAGCTTATAGCTTTTCGCCCTTAAATACTGAACTACATTTCATGAGTCATGACATTTAAAATAAAATTCACGTTTTTCCGTAATTAGCAAGAAAAATCTGACAACACATCCAAAAACCGGATGTAAATCTTGAAAAATTTGGCTAGGCGATAAAACTTCAATATTGTATATAAGTGCGATTAGGTTTCTTATAAACGGTGTTTTAATCTAGTATAGGTACTGACAATTGCAATTAATACTTTTTATCATTCTAGTTATAACCGTCTTAAATAAAATAATTCGGTGTACAGTGGATTAGGTCAATCCATCACAAATTTGTCTGTAGTCGGTACTTGCGACTCAGTCGGTGTGCAGTCACGACACAGGCCCACATACTTTTACCGTGATTATTCTCAGTTACGCAGGTGCGACGTGACTTACCATCGTGGTTACAGGATGCACATAATACGTAGCTACACACCGTTAATTTTATGCCACTCGCTATCATTAACGTCGCCATTTCGTAACACTGTTTCCTTAATAATATATATTTTCTATTGTCAGTCTTTCAATTTATATTGATTTAAATTATTATTAGATGTTGTCTAAATAAGTATTAAAAAATTGTGTAAATTGTTTCAGCTCCGGCAAGCGACAAATCGGCTCCAATGTCTTAGCAAGGTAAGTTCATTTTTACATAAATTAATAATTGGCATTAAAGCCTTTTTCTCTCCTTCCACTCGTGTGCGATTGACTGCTAGCAGAGCCATCTATCAATCAGTATTCAGTACTTACAACGTGGCAAGCACAGTGGCAAGCTAATTCAATGAAATTAGTTTCATACCGTGACACAGATGGCGCTGTATTAATTCCATTTAAAGACACTAGATGTCGCTACGTACATAACGCAGATGTTAATTAAGCAAGTTTTCTTGTAATTCAGATAATACCTGTTGACTAATAAAATTCACGAGGAGTTAAAATTGTTCCAGCCAATTGTATCGTTCGTCGTCATTCAACTCGTCTGGCTGCGGCTCCGGCGGTGAACCAGCAGATGACATGTACTCAGATGTGTCTCTAGAAGAGGATGTCCAAGGTCTTAATTATAAGGTCAGTGTTAAAATATTCCATAAATGTTCTGTTCAATTTGTCAGTAAAATTTCTGGAAACACTGTTTTGTGTGTATGATTCACATTTCACACTACTCGCTTTACTTATCTGTAGTTTGAATATGGACTGTTAGGTATAGTACGTTGCTCCAATTTTAGAACAGGTTAAATAATTACATTCGAAACACTTTTATACAAAAAAGAAACCGTGTTTATAATTGAAAAAGATTGTTAATTTTACTGCGAAAGTTTAATTGGCAATATTTATGTTCTTTTATTTTTGCATCTCACACCTACATAAATATAAATGTTATGAGCAAAAAGCTAAATATAAACTCCACAAATTATATGTCCGATTTGGTTATTATTTCACAACTTATTCGAGTTTTTCTACCTACGTAAAGATTTGAAATGAATCCATAAATCCACTCGTGATGAATTGTTTGTTATTCTTGGTGTATTATTAATAACATCTGCCTGGATATTATACATAAACATGAAGTTTATAATTATATTTCCCTGTATTTTATGTCCAATTAATATTCAGTAATAACAGGTCAATTACTTTCAATCGAAAACTTTAAGGAAGGATGAAAATATACTAACAAACACCTATCGAGAGCATTGGCTATAAATGAAGCTGTAGTTACAAACATAACGCTTCAATTAATAATCTAGATTCTAGTATAATTACCTACACGAAATTAAATTTACGGTAACTCGTGACAGCAACAAATTAATCGACAAAATTATAAATTTATAATTTGTTCCCATTTTCTGTGATTAAATGATTGAAATGGTATTTGAATAAATGGTATTCAGTTACATAGTTTCCTTATATCTACTACTGAACCTGCTTTTTCGTAAGATAATTAATAATCCAATATTTTTGTTTCAATACAAAACGCGCAGAAAAGGACTGTAAGTAGAAGAAACACATTATTAGAAAACGTTATAAATTATAGTTATCTCTATGTGAAATCTACAAATATGTCGTGAAGAATAGAATTTATCAACATGATCAAATAGTATCACAATACAAACAATGATTCATTTACATCCATTCACAAGTATGTAACTTGAACCTATGTGAAGGTTTCTGAGAAAACCCGCCTGGTCTCTTTGGAAAACTGATAATCGCGTTAATCATCGTCTGTTGTACGCGATTGTGTTATGTCAGCTTCCTTCCTGCCTTACGTATTTTTATGGAGGATATGACAAATCAGTTCATTTTAAGTAAACTGTAAACACGTACCTACCAAGTCATAAATTGTAGGAATCTAACAACCATAACATGTTAGGTCCCATTTAAATGTAATAATCACTATTCCGTGGTTCTCTGGCTGTAAATGTCTTTATGCGAGGTTGTTTGCCTCTTTAGTTCATTGTTTTGTCACCCGCTTTATTAGGGAGGGAAGTGGACAATAATTTATTTCCAACTCCTCCTATTAATTTAACTTTTTGATTGATTTCGTTGCGGGTTAAAGACAAGTTAGACATTCCCGGAGACGCGCTGAGCTTCAATGCTCAGTGTCATTAATATGCGTGCCACTGTTGATCCTGGCTTACAGGAGTTGCAGTGGCGGGTGTGAGGGCGGGACAGTCTCCAACCATAACATGTGTCGACATATTCGATTTGTGCACTTACAAAAATATAGAAAATATGTGTCATTCCATCCATTTGTTAAATTCATAAAAAATAAGTTATTTCCCGCTTACATACCTATTAAAAATTATTTTAATAAAAACCCATAATTAAGGCATGCCAAATAAATGTTCCTATAAAGACATTTATTTGGAATGCCTAATACCTAATCGAAATTATGATGGTTTGGAAAATATGACACACATTATGTCTCAGGATGGCGAGAGCAGTGAAATGTTAAGCATTGCTTTGTAATTCATGGTGTTGTTTTGTTTGCTACTGTTCATTTGTGGTCGTATCTCTTACAATCAGGCGAATGGCATGCTCGTCTCGCCATTCATAGCAATACAAAAAACAAAACAGTTTGGAAAAACATGGTTTCTCTAGGCATAGACACTAAAATCACAATGCTGTTTGTTGAAGGCATTTTTTTATATACCAAAACATTACTTACTACGTACACCCGTGTAGGTTTCTCGTTACTTATATTTGGTATTCACAGTGCCCATATACCATTCATATTGGCATGATTCAATGTCGCACAATGAGTCAATACAATACTATGATATATCCGGTGTCACAAGTGTAGAAAGATGAGTCTTAATGAAATTAATCTAAAAGTTGGCCCCAGTGCCTCATCATACAACACTCACTGCTTCAAGGTAAAAATAATATTATTTCATAAGTGATATCCACATCTAGAAATTGTCTAATAAAGGGACTTATAGACATTTTAGAAAAAAAGGAACTAAATTATTATTATATTTTAATGTAACGAATACCGTAGCGTGTTTAATTCATTAAAACAACTACAATATTATTTTCTAGCTGTGGTTCGCTACATCAATCTCCACATTATGTTCTGTATTTATGCCATTATGGCACCAAAAATATAGGTAAGGTAAAAAATATTAAATTATATTATTCTTGCTTTCATTATTTTTACAGACATGTTACATTATTGTCGTATTTTATATAACACCTATACTTGAATTTATCTGCAGTGCTTAGTGTTCACTTATATTGATATTTTATGTAGTACTTAATAACTGATTAAAGATAACGTTATGTCCTTGATAATCACGATGATAGGGTAATTACTGATCGTAGCCTACAGATACTTGATAGAAATTTCCAATGTCCTTTACAAATTACGCACTTGTATGTTGTTTTTTCCTGGTCTGTTCATTCTACTAAGAATTTTTTATCTTATGCAAGCTTATGATCAATGGTATCAGTATTCACGAAAAATCCCCGAGATCACATCTAGTAAACAACAATCATACAAAGATATTTATTGGAGTCACCAACGATTAGTTACAGAATACCATAGCCAACTCAATGTATAAAAAAATACCGTGTCTATTTCTTTAATAAAGATTGATATCTGATAATAAAATCCCCAAGGAAAAGTTAAACAGGTACTACAATATGTTAAAGAAATAAAAAAGTACGATACCGCTAATAAGTTTTTCATCTACTTCAGCACAATAAAACTTTCCTGAAGATAGCAGGTTTTTAACACGCAACGCAAGTAAAATATATAAAGTTCCCTACTTAACATGATTTAATATATTTTAAGGACTCGCCACCCTTTTAGTTGAGAAAGGAATGTTAAATAAATCAAATAAATAAACGTCATATTTCAAGGATAGCTGGGTATTCAACACGCAATTAAACCGATACGAATATCCTTCTAATCGACTAAAGAAATATGGAAACAAATTGTAAATAATTATTATGAAGATAACCAATATTACTACATGGTCACTAAATAGATAGTTGTCAAGAAACATGAGATTCAATAGACTTAGAACTGAGGACACTAAAGTAAACTATGATGTAAGCCTTTTGAAATAAATATAAGTACATAAGAGAAATTGTAATTTTGTGCATGGATACAAACGGCAGATGACGTGATAACGTGAAACAACATGCGAAAATAGCTGGATACAGGGATCCTTTGCGATCACAATTTAAAATAACTCTAAGTCACATTCAGTCAGCGTCGCCTCGACACTGATCAGTGGTGGCTTTATTACTCCATACATCTGTTTGGCTTCATTCTATGTAATTACTTTTTGAATACTGTACGTCTAAGACTTTTGAAAACTTCTTCGTTTATTTTATTTGTCTGGTTCACCCATTCCAGTTTGGTCTAGTCCAGTCGTAGCAAAAATCTAATAACTAAATTTGTCTAGCTTGGCCGGCTATCAGAAATCGAACCGCATTAAAATTGCTGTATGTAGCACTAGTTCTACTTAAAGTTGGTGGGACAATAGTTTGTAGAATATTTTAAATTTTAATTAAGTAGGTATATCATTTTCCCAGGATTCATAATTTCTGTAATGATGATATGTATACGACAATTGAACATAAAATGGGGAACTTAATTATTACTTGAACACATATTTCATTTAGATGTTATAAGTTTTCTATACATATTATAGCCAATGTAATTGGGTTTTCGAGCAACTAAAGCACTGCAACCTTGCCAAGAAATTTAATCTGACTTCGGTAAATCGTTGTTCATTCATATCTTTTAATTTTATTGACATTATGAATGATTTCCTAAAAAAAACTTGTTACTATGATTCATATAATTCGGTGCAAAACTATTTTAGCGTCTCACGGGGCAAGGTCGCGCTGGCATTTGTCCAACTAGATAAATTATGTGTTAGTAAACTTCATATCGAGAGCATGACACGATACGAGTCATTTCCACTGTTACATACGCCACAAGTACTGGTTTGTGTAAGATTATTCATAATTGGACACAGAAAATAATTGTGAGATTTAAATTCTTGAATATTAATATCTAAAATATCGATGTTTTCCTACCGCAGAAACTGCATTACGCTGTAATCTGTATCAAAAAGTTTTTCTTTAAAAAGTATTTATGGTTCCATCGGTATTGGCTCATTTTGCCAATGTAAGGAAATTCGAACAATCCTTTAGCCACAGATTATAAGTTATAGCTTATAAATTCTGACACTAGTCTATTTATATCCCTCGACCAGCCAATGACCGAGGCGTCATGAACTAATTTCCAAACTCCGCCTGCAATGTAGGAGATAATGTGTGTCTAATTCTGAGACTGATAACGGATGTATACCTATTACAAATCAATGTATAGCTAAAATTACACATTTCGGCTGATTTTACAAAAGGTATTCGAAAGATTATTGCTAAATAACCAGCATATTATAATATGTTCATAATTGCTCCAGATGATAAATGACATTAATAATTTTAAGTTCAAAAACAGTTTGTGGTTACAGACATACCCTTCCTAATTGACCCTCGTTAAGCAATGTAAACAACAATAAGAAATTAATTATCCTTGCAAATACCCACACAATTTGTAGTAAACATCCTGTCAGTCCTGTCCATAGACAGGTTGCTCGTAATATTACGCAACTTGCGGAACAATATAATCGTGTATGATCATACGTGATCGGTGTTCAATGACCCCATTACAGATATGCCTTGAATATTACCAAAGGAAGGGTTTAAACAATGGATCGTGCCGGTTCATTTGATAGTCGAACCTAGTGCGACATTAATGGACGCCGGAAACAGTCCCTCAGTGCGCCGTTTCCGGTCAGATGCGTGCCCATCCTATGATAAATGATTAATACTAAATTAGTAACTTATTGTTTGTTATTGTTTTATAAATCCTTGTACCGCAGGCTTAGCTGCCGCTGTACTGCACTAATGTGCTGTCAAATCAAAATATGTTATGGTTGTGCAGGAAACAGTAAGTTCACTGTTTTATGATCAAACAGGATAAATTCTGTATAGAAAATTGACAGACAGTAAAACATCTATACGTTTTTAAAGTTGTAAAGTATTAATTAGTGACCTTAGTCTATGAAATACCTAGCTCATAATATTTTACTTGAAGTCGAAACAATATACATACTCTACATGAAGAATAGTCTCTACATATAATATAGATCAACAAATAGCCCCCCAGAACCTTGCTGTGAAATAGGTAAACCCAGAAAAGTATTATTCATAGTGGTCATTCCATTAAAACCCATTTCCAGACATGAAAATGGTAACAAAAGACTTTCGCGACTATAGTAAGAAGGCGACAACGGTTTCCTATGTTGACATTCTACAGTTATTCATTTACTTAGTGACTATAAAAGACAATATGTCCAAAAAACAATAAAACCACCACCAGAACCATTTTCCGGATTTTTTATACATAAAATGTTCGTCTCAATGCACTCTTTTTTCTCAGACTAGATAGAACTAGAAAATACTTCGCTTCCTGGAAGTTCAGTCGCTATGTAGTTTAATTTCTTAGCTAAGTTTTTATACTACATAATAAGAAGATGTAGAGTTTTATTTACTCACACCTAGAAAATGGATTTTATCAAACCAGATACGGTAATTACCCAGACGTTCCTAATTCCTTCACGTACAAGGGACATTTGCATCAATTCTAAAAATGTAGCACGATCCGAGAATCGAACCCAGGACCACAACATAGGACTAATACGGCGACATAATAATAATAAGACATTCTTAATATTTAAGAAATTTCAAGAGAAATAAAGAAGGTTTTCTACGGTACGTTTATAGTCTTATTTTTGCAAATAATTCTTGCTGCGAGACTTTCAAAGAATCCCGATTTAAAAACCTAACGCAAGCCAGAACCCGTTTTCAGTGTTACTATACAAAAAATATACAATACTAAATGTCTGGTTGAATTTCGACCTTGTGTCTTTGTAATAAGGCAGTGTTGAGTAAAGTGCCCACTAGACAATATCTCTAGAGAAACGGCTCGCATACCATTGAATTTTGCATAACGCTGCCTACATCGGAATGCGATGTTGGTAGGTACCAGATGTAAGTGCATTAGGGGATTACCGAGCTGTGCGAACTCAAAGAGGCTTAATCTCTAGGTTTTCTCTTACATAAAGTGAATTTTTCTTCACTTTAAACCGTATTTACATAAGTAGAGGTTTTGGGATTAACATTAGTGATAAATTTACTATGGCTGCTGGAAAAGTTAAATTTATAACGTGCGGCTACGCCACTGAAATTATGTGACTAAGTCAAAGACGTGATTATTGTTTTATATATCCTGAATTCTGATAATGAAAAATTATGTAAAAACGATAAAAAATACGCACAATGATTGAGTAATTGCCAATTTCAGACACTCTAAAACCTTCTCAATGATCGATTTATACTTCAGATGATACATATATTTAAAGACTAAAACTTAAAACAATAATGTTATACTAGAAAATGTCCAACTACGTGCAAGTAATGTATTGGAAATGCATTGTGGCGTGCACTGTCCGATATTTATAGCGTATCATCAACATCCTGTGCGGTAATGTTACAGCACCGATCAACGCCCATCCTTTCTAAATAACCAAAAGTTGGATAATTTATAAACGTGAAATACTATTAGGAAAATTAAAATTTTCTCTAAATCAAGGATTTGCAAATTTAATATATTTTTTTCTCTTAAATAATGAAAAGAAAATAATAAATACATCCAATGATCATATATGCATAGTCCTGCTCCCACATTAAGATCAATTAAGTCTTGTGTCGTAAACGAGTTGTCTCACAAACACCCCGACTCACAAGTAAGTAATTATGTAAATCATTATTGGCATTATATTTTATAACAACCTAGCTTTGTGCTACTACAGATCTGCCCTAATTTTTTCAATGAAAATAACTTATCTATAATTAATTAATTAATACACCCAAACAGTCACATACATAGACCTGACCCCATACAAAGATCGAGTCGTGTGTCGTGGGTATCGGGGTCTACAAGAGACTTTTCGGTCTCACAAACACCCAGACCCGAAACAAATACCTGTGCGTCACACAAATTTATCTTTGGGTGTGGGGATCGAACCCGCGGCCTCACGTTTCACAGCCTGCGTTCAACCAACTGCGCCACGAAGGCGGTCGCTAATTATTTCAAAAATTCGCATGATCAGTTTACAGTCTCAGATTATTGTCGTATAGATGTTAACAGTCGTCCATTGTTCAAGATATTCCACAACAGACCGAAACTGTTTATGATAATCGAACAGTAGAGTTTAGCTCGTGGGTGGCGCCACGTGGGTGGTCATATCTGTGTCAAGGGTGACAGGAACCTCGCGAAATAACTCTTTTCGCTTATAATTAATTGACTATTAACGTCCTTATGACGCTTGTGGATTATGGAGTTGACGTATGTGTTTACCACAGACTTTGTAATTGTTTGTGTTTAAAATATTTCCTTCTGGTTGTTTTAGTTCCACATAAATGTTAGATCGATGTGTAATTCCATAAAGTAGAGTGACAGTTTAAATTATACTCACAATTAAAAACAGCATGTTAGCACCGTTAACAAAAATAATATCCATATTAGGAATGAATACTGAGTGTAATCATCAATGATAAAAAATATTATCAATGAATCTATTACAAATATAATAATTCAGTTATGGACTAAGTTTAACATAATATTTTGGTCTATTAAATGTTCTAAGATTTAAGAACTTGGTTCTTTTGTCAAGCACCAAAAATAATTAAACTCATGTACCTAATCTACCACTAAGTGGTCAGATTTCTTGGTTCCAACTTTCCCCAAAGAACCCTGATGTACACATACAAAAACTTTGAACCTTGCTACACCAAGGATCCACGCCACTTATTAACTTCAAAAATAATGAGCTCAGGTCGATAGAAAAGTAAATTCTTCCGCCTGGATAGTCTGTAACGCATATTTATACTAAATGCCAAATAAGTTACCAGATCATTATAATAATGGTAATTTATGAAACCTGCCTTTTAAGCTCGGCAAAATTACTGCCCTGCACCAATACTGCCCGACGTCTGCATAGAAATTGAATGACGACGAATAATTATCTCTCTTCAACCGACAATATAATGCTGTTCTGTACATATTGACGCCTAAAATATTTTCAATATAACATATACCAGTGGCGAAGGGTGACTTTTTTCAAAAGGGAAGCCGATACTTCTGGTGACTAGTTTTATTAAATTAACAAGTACTCATACTTATATTTTTACTCCGTTATGTACGTAAGATATTGAGCGACATATTTGCTTAGTAATACTTACTATATTTTCATACAACACTTGCACGGAATAGCACTGTGCCCGTTAGGTGCTTTTTTTAACGTTTTTAAAGTAAATTTCGATTCTATGCAAAAGACAACATTACCCTGTTTTGAAATTGATCGACAATAAAATTTCAAACGTTCCTTATATATAAAAAAAAGATGAAGAGATTGATGTAAGTGGACGAAAGTAACTATGCCAGTATAGAGCTAACTGGAGATCTATCGAATCTGGCAACCCTCATGGGATGCAGGCGTGGGTTATGTTTGTATGTCCTATTTTGAATCAACGCTAACAAAAATACGGCATTACAATATTTATTAAATAATTAAAACTTGTCAGTTGCCGTTCTTTCTCTGGTACTTAAATGTATTATCAAATTTAATATAATTTCCAGTGCGTTTTTTAATTACGTAAATGCAGCATTTTTAAAATTACCTCTTAATAATGCAATTCATGAGATAAAACGATACATACGACATTATCAAGTTTCATTCATCATTAAAGTTTTTCTAAATAGATAGATCTGTTTGCACTTCGAAACCAGTAAAATTTAATAAATTACCCACTTATTATATACAAACCTAAAAATAGACACCGCATTATACATATACACTGAAACAACACAGTAGTAAATAATATTTTCTAATTATAAACACGAAATAAAAGAGGCGCGAACTGGCAAATTACTTTATAAGCCGTAGGCCCACCGGCATATTCACAAGCGAATACCGTCGTATTTCTACAAATAAATTTAGACCTTAAAAGCTACGGGTTTTAAGGTGCAATTTTGCATGCAGTTCTGAGCAACAAACGTGTAACAGAGATGGCAAATAATGCGTTGGAAATGAGCGCGAGAGCAACGGGAACTCGTGCTGTGTCCTTGTAGCCTGACGTGACGTCATTGGGATCTAGGCGGCCGCGTGTTTCGTATGCATGTACTTACGTTGAACATCGCGCAATGCGTTTGTCGTTATGTTATTAATTGATCGATAATATTTTGTTTATTAATATCGAATAACATTTGTTTATTGTTTATATTTATTTTAATATTGTTTATTATTTGATTATTTTCTTCATATAACTTGTTTAAAAAAATGTATATAATTAATAATTTCCTTTAAATTATAAGGCGTGCTGTTAGGAATCGGCTTGTAAGAACCCTTCGCCACTGACATATACACTTGCAACTATAAGATCAAAATGAATGCTAGTAAGAATAAAGATGTTTATATTACATAACATGCAGATCTCGTACATGTTGGGACGATTAAAATGAATGTAAATAAATTATTGAAAGCCTACAGATTGGTTCACTAAATGTAGCAACCAGTGGCTATGATTCTAATATATTGACGACTATAAATAATTTATAGCACACATGTTTTACTACGTGTTTGAACTAGGAAAACATACAAACATATTATTTGCTCTCGTTTAAAATATTAATATCCGATAATTATGACTTTCTATTTCGAGTTTTATGATTTCTAGATTTTATAACACAACAAAACTAAAAGATTCCTATAATTAGCTTAGATTGATTAGATATTATTCAGCCACTAGATTCCGCTTTTGAACACAAGTCTCCCGCAGTTAATAATCAGAAATTCCATTTGCATATATTCAAAATGACAATCGAAATGAAACATTACAGACATTTCGACACCGTTCTAAAATCGATATAAGATATTGTTAGTTGTTGCGTAAAGTTGTGTCGAAGTACGTCGCGTTATCACGTGGTAATCTATCAAACTTATCTCGCATCGGCGGTGTCAAGACATCGCATTATACCGCACACTTCTTTCTGCGTCATTTCTAACCAGTGTTTGATTAGCCTTGCTCTCTTATAGGAAGATAAAGATTTATCTATTTGCCATCCACTTTTTTTACTATGTGTTACACTAAATCACGAACTTTATGGGGTCTAATTTGGGCCTAATCATGTAATGTTGTTCTCGAAAAATATCCTCGCTGGCTAAAGATGTTCTAATGAGGGCCACAAATCGCGATCTAGAGACGTTTTTAACTATCTAATCGGCGGTCTCCATACCTCATCCCCGTGAGTCAAGTTAATTTTGACCACACGATGAAACTTGTATACTTGGGAGTACTCCCGAATAATTCTAAGTTTTTGAAATCCTCTAATCCATACTAGGTAACGTGATAACTAAAGATTGATTCCCTCTTAATTATAGGAAAAGCTCAGCAATGAGGTATACATAGATGGCTTAGCATTACATGTTTACGTTTCATTACACGTAGTATAAATAGCGAACAGATTTTTTCTTATGATCTTACAACAGGCTCCTAACCCCCATTTTTATTACAAGTCATAAGTATAAATATACTCAGCGAGCATGACAGACACACATTAAACTTGTCGATTATGTATGTAATGCGGACTGACAAAAAACACTCGGCTAACGCGAAACGGAAAGTGATGCGAATGAACCCGTGCGAAATGTCGACACATTGTGTCGACGGGAACTCTTCACTGCGATATAACCGATGATAATGGCAATACTGATTGTTTAATTAGACTCTACGACCATCTGTTATGTGGTCTTATCATTACCGCGGAAGACGCTAACGAAGTTACGTAAAGAGACGTCCTCAACGCAAGATTCTATGAAGATTGATGAGTGTGGAAGAAAATAAGAGGCCCTTTTTATTTTATTATATTATGCGTACATTCACGTCTGTATCTTCAAATCAAAATTCAAATCTATCATCGCACGAGTTAGTATTACCTATGACATGGCATTAACGGATACAGTAAAAGAGACTCTATATTTATCATATAATCATATAATATGACTCAGTGCTGGACTAATAAACCTCCTCATAATTTAAAAGCCTTGTTTACGCGACAGCAGGCGAAAATCCACCCCGGGAATTAAAACACATAGAAAGTCCATTACTGGCGCTAGGGACAAGTCGGCGGGGAGGCAGGCCCCGGGGCACAATTAACAACTTTCAAAGCCATTAAATAAAAAGACTGTATTTTATACATAATATTATGCACGCTCCTTAATTCAATTGTACTAAAAATTTTAAGGATCAGCTTAAGTTTTTTTTATAATATTATAGGCCCGAATTAGGTAAGAAGGTGCAATTCAGCCTGCATAGAATGTTTAAAGTGGACCGTTAAATTCTTATATATGGAGTAATGACTCCACTTGAATAATTTAATTTTGCTGAACAATTCAAAAGATCTTTGAAAATATCATATTTTAATGACGAATATTATTTATTTATATACTTTATTTTAAATGGTGGTGACGTTTATAAAAAGAATCAATGAAACATATATCGGTACCTGCGATTTCTTCCAGGCAAGCTTTGTATGGACCAGATGAATTTAATATTGGTTTTTGTAGCGTAGATATTAGATAATGATATGCGCTTCGGAATGTGTTGTAGGTCTCAAGAAGAAAAGGCGCAAGAAACTCTCTATCTTCATTAATTATTCTTCTTTTTATATCGCCATTTGAATTTATGGCGGACAGTGCATGCTTCTCGAATTTTCCTTTAAACTAAAGTCTGTTTTTCATTGTTATCACAATCCTGAAACCCTTCAAATTAATATTCAAATTATGCCACGGCACGTCGACTTCCGTTCGTCAGCTGCGTATTACTTTTAACTTATCACATTTGCCCTTCATGCGTTTCCTTCATTAATACGTTTGTAAAAAATATACCTAAATCTTTATAAGGAGTTCTTGTGTCATGTGATATTAAGTATATGTCTGGATTTGTTTTCCATGTCACATCACACCCTAAAAATTTCCAGACCTTAATTAATAACACCATTCCTTAACAAACATTACCTACAACAATTTCAAAGTGAAAAGTGCAGTAGTTTAACTATTCATCATAGTTTTAATTTAAACTATGATTCGATAATATTTATAAACAAGTTTATTTTATAATGTATCGTACATTGTTTCTGTGTCGTATATTTTGCACATTGCGCCGCTTGCTTCGTTGCACCTAGTCTTATGTGTCTTATGTGTCCATGTGTTAACCCCAGGAAGTCGAGTTTGGGCATAGTCATTTCTCAAAAGGCGTTCCTGAGATATGTTTTCGCCTTACATCCAATTACTGGCGCGCTGAACACAAATTATCCCCTTAGCTAACCCGGAAATCCCATACCGGGCTCAAATACGTGCCGCGCACCGACTTTTAAGCGAAAAAGCCGTTTGTAAATCCGTCAAGTAGACTCTGCTGAGCGGGTCAACAGGGTCAAGACTTCAGATCAAGCCTCAAGCCTTGTGTGACTTGGGTACAGCCAGCTAAGATTCTTTATGTGAAACTAAGTTCTAAGCTGTATTATTATTTGTAAATTGAAATGCATGCTGAAGAAACGACATGTTAGTGACAGTCTTGAGTATAATTTTTTTTGTTGTAAATGTATTTAAGACAACTTCGTCGTTTAACAAAGCGATTTGCAAACCAAACAATTAACAACTAAATATCCTTTCTATTTTGTTTCGATGAGATTGATGTTTCACAGTATAGTTTTACGGTCTAGTTTTGGAATCCTAATGTCTTCCTTCAAATAACATTCCAAGAATCTGTGGCAATAGAAAATAAATGACGACGGGAGTCAACGTTACCAAAGTAGGGCACGTGTAATTATCGTGTAAAAGCAATTGATCCAGTTTTTAGGCCGCAAAGATCGTCGCGTGGTGCGAAAACTATAATTCGGGAACAGATCCCAACTTAGATAAATATTTTTTCCCATTAAAGTGCCAATTATGGCGTGAGACCATACTACAGAGATGCGAATCTGTGAACCCATTAATTTATAAATTGAAAATATGTTAAAAATATACGTTGCTTCTAGTTATTTCGAATGTTTGGATGTTAAAAGACAGGCAAACCATGTTTTAGAACGGAGTAGGATCACGAAAAGAAGAATAGAAAACGACTAATGAATTACCTACGTGTGTGTAATAACAAAAAACAGATGACATTCTCTCAGGTGTGATTATGATTAGAAACATTAAACCACTAATGCATAAGTAACGAGAAGGAAATCCGGAAGCCTGGCTTCATCCTCTACATTAGTGCATACTGTATACTTTGCGTGTGTACGTAACTCTTTCGCGAATCAAATTAGCGTTACATTGATTGGCGTGAAAATATAACTGAACAATGTTTTTGTGGAAACGTGTGGTGCGCTTGCACGGTTCTTCTCACGAAACCTTGAACTTGGTTGAGGTCGTTTGGTATTGTTTTTGAGGCAATTTAACTCGCTAAAATTGCATAATAGCCATCGCTATTATTTCGTAATCAACTTTACTTGTCAGTTTGAAGATAAGATATTGCCACTGTTAAAATGTATCTACTTAGATTGTAGTAGCTATTGCATTTTTTATAAATATAATATTATTCGAAATAACACACCATGGACTCCGATAAAGTGTAATGTCAATTTACTGTCCCCAAAACCATTCAATTGCAAAGTTAGGAAGCAACTGAAATGGAACTACCAGACATAACATTTAATGTCAACAGCCACGTTTCCTACGTAATACAACAAGCCAAGTCAAATAAATATAAAAGTAGGGGAAGGACATACATGGTATATAAGTTAAAGCGCTGACTAAGGCAATTACTGACGCACCCCATCCAGCAACACCCCTTACGACTAATCCTTTAATAAATGAATAACGGGGAAAGCCGAAATTACTTTTTCTGTTCGCGTGTCTGGCGTCGATAGTCGATACGACGCGAATGCCGCTCGGCAAACGATGTTTTTTTGTGAATTCTGTCTAGTTGTAACCATATATCATTTTATTCAGTTATTTTAAATCTCCAAATCGTACGGTATTTTGTGAATAGCCAGCAGGAAAATCTACAATACCACATATATTGAAAATAAAATTGGTCGCTCTAATGTCGTGGTAAGCTATTAGGATTTGAATAGAATTTATAGTCTTTAAATTATTTCAAAGAAAGTGTACTATTTATTATATAAGTGAGACTCAAATGACGTTACAGGGGATTTCTACCCTAATTAAAATATTTTGCTATACATATTGAATCTACCAATAACGAAATTACTTATCTCAAAAAATAATACTAACGCTTGAAAATCGGAATGTAATCTAAAAAAAATGTACCATATCATCCAATACATGAAACCAGAAAACATCCCATTGAGTAACCAACTTAAGACATAAAAGACGTTTTTCAGCGAATTCCATCTACTATTGTATGCATGGGTGAAATGCAATTAATTTCGATATTTGCCACGATTAAAAAACTACTCAGACGTATGAGACCTCATTGTTGCTATAACGTGGTTTGTTACGTTGTAATATGTCCCCTGTATGTTCCATACCATACGGCATGCGTAGTTAGTACACATTAATACAATTGAAGATAAAAGTAATGAAATCTTGTTTGAAGTGCAGCAGCTCAGCCATGTGGCTTGAACATCCGGCGCTGCCCAACCAATGTATTATTACAAACAAAATTCGTTTCATTCATTTGTACTTATTTCCGTGCATAATTCAAACATTTCCAGCGTAAACAAATCAACAGAGAGCTTATTTAAGTATCTAATATAACAGCCATAAATACTCTCGTGATTTCTGCTCAGATTAAATTATTGCTTCACAGTTTCTGTTACCCATTAAATGGAGGCCGTAATAATGTCCAATTCAAACTTCTGTACACAAATTTCACACGGTCCGAACAATAGATTCAATTTCATTTCAGTATTAAATAACTCTTGTTTCTTTTTCTAATATTTCTGTAGCATTTCTATGGAGGCTGCTTTATAAATTTCATCATCTGCTACCAATTACTGGAGCTTTGTACGACAATTCTACTTCACCACGGAACGTGAATAATGTAAAGCGCACGTACGATTCGCTTTATTATGAATATTCTTATTTTCTTCTATAATCAAGTAATCAAATATACATCAAGCAAAGGCGAACGTTCATGGCACTGCACTGTGATGGCAACTTGCAAAAGCCGGTTACATCTTATGTTGTACCCGCGTAATGATTTCACATTTTTTTCCTATCCTATTAATTTCACTTTCAATATCAACTTTCTTCAGTTTCTCTACATTGATCTTGTTAATAGCTTTAATTAATGCATAATTGTTGTTTTAAAACTTAATGCACTATCAAATTTCAATTCATTCAGTGCCAAATATGAATATGCAAAAGGCTAAACATCTTTTGCATTTCTCTCAAAAACCACGCTCGTTCCCCTGATGGAGGGCAATGCAATCATGGCTGTCTCTCAGCCGTTAAATTATGAGATGCAACCAGACTGGGGGAGCTTATGAGAGGGGTTATTGCCACGGAACTATCCATCGGGCGGTCGTGCATATGTGCAGGGAGCGAATAAAGTTTATTTGTATGGCGCGGCGGCTTCGGCCGGCTGATAATCATGTCGTGTCAATGGGTGGGGCGCGCCGGCCGAGTGCTCGCGAACGCTTGCCGAGCGCCTTCTTAGTGTCTAACGCGATATTGTGCCAACATCACGCGTCGCTCTTGCTTCTATACACTATTCGATTTCAATGCGATACTTATTGCGACTGTTTACAGTTTCGTTCAGTTCAAAACTTAGGGGCATTCCTTTATACGCGCCACTGCCCTTTCGCGAAGGATGTCAGAGCAACCGTCAAAAATTTTGAATCGACTTCGCCGAAGTCTTTTTCTGCCTGATATTTTAATTCTCGTTTACGACGATAATTAGATAATTTCTGTGGATAACGCTTTCATTGGATTCCTGTGACGAGTTGTGGTAACTTTTGTGTGTGAAAAATGTGACGCCGTGTTTGGAAAAGACAGTATTACGTGAATACAGTACACTTTATAGTTTAAGAATTTAGTCATTCGCAGTCAACAAGAACTGTCGCTTAATCAATTGTGCCATTGGAAGACTTAGCTTTATCTGGAACAAAATATTCTAATCGTGTTTGAAAGTCAAGTTATGAAATAAGGTTTAATTTATGTGTCGTAAAAATTATAGTGTAGTGCAATATTGGAATAAATCCAAAGATAACGAAATTGTATGAGAACCGGATCTTAAATGTTTAAATCGGGAATATTCAACCGCTCAAGAGGCACGATGGGTGAACCGATCGAAGTAGAAGACAGCCTGGAACTGGAATACGATATGTGGGACGGACAGTTTGACTTCGTGGGCCCCCAGGGCCCGCCGCCCGAGGTCAGAGCGCGCATCACGTCCGACGCCAGCCTCACCGAGGATCTCTTCACCGGCGGTCCGCTGACCCCGCACTTGAGCAACGGCTTAAATGGTGGCAAGAAAACAGCAGCGCACCAGTGGTGCGACAATCTCTCTGACCAAGTGAGGCCTGCTCCATTTACCTCGCGTTATTACAGACAATAACAGTAATGTTCATTATGTCATAACTGTTCACTACTTTTTAGCATGTCGATTTTATTGGACACTTTATTCTATGAATTGAGCTTTAACTGTCCACAATTTAGACTAATTTAGCATCGCGTTATCGCTCACGCACTTAACGATGTATTTAACCGCATTGTACTTAATATTGACGTCAAGTACGTCGGTGACACAGGAACATTGTTCAATCCAGAATTGTTTTCCGTGATTTATTGACTCATGCGGGAATTTGTCCTTACCATAAATGTTCATTGCTCTGAATCATCAAAGTTTTAAATCAAATTAGTAAGCCTATAGTCAACAGATACTTGAATATCTAATTGAATGAAGCGAACCATTAAATAAGTTCATTAAAGTAACTTTCATTCAAAACCATTATTGGAAAAACTAGCAATTTCAATATCACTATGAAACAAAATACTTTATACAAATGATTAAGTTTTTGCATTTATCATCAATTCGTTTGATTATAATTACTTCAATGGAATACAAAAAGTTCCATGTCGTCAATAGTAGCCGATGCGTCTACAACAAAAGTTTTATTTTTTATTATTTATATTCCGGGCGAGACCGTCACCATTTCTCGACCTGGTAGTACCATCGCGGCCTTTGATTTGTTCCACGCTGTCACGCGACGCTTAAATATTTCTACTTGCAACGTTTTCATCGATCAAACTCAACACTCACGTAATATTTACCGCATAACAGTAGACATTTGCGAAACCAACAACTGATATGCAATGCTATATTGATGGCTATAAAATTGACACTGATCGTACAGGAAAAAATGATACAAAATTCAATAATTCAAATAATTATTAGATATTTAACTTAAATAATATTAGATGATTATGCGTGTTCGTGAAACGCATTTGCAGTTTATGGAACACTTTTCCATACATTAAAATTAGCTTTACGTCTAAACCTCGGTTATTATATTTTTTAAACGTCACCATTTATAATTAACTGTTTTGAGCAGTAAGTCATACTATAAATTGTGTATGTCTTGTTTGATATTATAGTACGGAAATATTTTTCTATGGAAAATATTTACGAGCTTTTGCCTCCCCTTGCATTTTATTATGTGCAGTCTAACCTACAGCATTTCAGAATACCTTTTAATGGTTTTAAAACTCTAGAGGCAGACGTCAACTGTTGAGCGGCGCCATTGTTCTGCATTTGTGCACTGAGTAATTACATGGTACCTATGGTTAAAATACTATTTTAATTACACCATTATATTTTTGCTCGTTCCCAATCTTTGAAATATAAGCAAAAAGTTTACCTCATTTGTTTTCGACGACCTTTTTGTTGTATTTTCCGTTTACGAAAAACATAACAGCTTGTGATGAACTGTGTTTTAGGCAATCTATTTGTGTGTCTTTATCATTGTTGATATTATTATCAGTCGGTATCTTTGTTTTGTACATCGAGATTACTT
Organism: Deilephila elpenor; assembly: GCA_949752805.1. Taxonomy (NCBI): domain Eukaryota; kingdom Metazoa; phylum Arthropoda; class Insecta; order Lepidoptera; family Sphingidae; genus Deilephila; species Deilephila elpenor. The sequence goes on along the minus strand of OX457107.1, from coordinate 4,714,823 downwards.
TATTTTTATCGTTATAATTTAACAAACTTTGCTCAGATACAATGTGATTGATGAAGTGTTATCGCTGTGAGCTGGCCGGAAATACTGTTTTCTCGATACAATATTTTAAATACGTTATTGAAAATTGTTTATTATAACAATGGATAGTTTTAGTTATGCTCTCGAAATTTCGTGAAGAGTAATTGTGCTTACAGAAAAAATATGTTAAATTAATTATTTAATGTTTTAACTTCAGTATGTTATAACAAGTATAATATAGTATACCTGTTTATTATTACGTAGTTCAATATTCTTCATTCCTTAATTAATTTAAGAGGCTGTACAATTTATCGCCATTATTTCTAAAGTCTGCCATTTTTAACTCAACTTCTTTTTTTTATTTCGTGTCAACTGTTATTTGTAAATCTTATCAGATCATGAGTCACTGTATAAATTGATTGTGTAATATTTATTCCCTTATCTCATCTCTATGAAGTTTCGTTATACATTTTAGTTTGTAGTTTACTCACTACTTCATCGTACCTATACTACATACTCACGTGTTAAATGGCCTGCATAATATATGCACGCCAGTTTTACGCTTTAAAAAGTAAAATTCTCGAGCATTCATCGAGATCATTATAATATATTCTCAAGAAGCGAGCCGTTGAGAAAGGCGCCTTGCGTGGTCCATCTTAGCAACACATTAGCATAATTACTGACGCTTAATACACTTCTGCTCGTGTAAGAACAATGATTTAGTTTTTGTGCGCCGTGTGACCCTGTGTAATTTTGGTTGTGCTATCGTTCAACTATGTCATAGATAACCTAAATGCTGATTATTTTTGTTGTTGTTCTTAATAAGTCTATGACAAACTCCGTAGTTTACATATAAGGTCTTCATTAAATAGTAAAATAAATAATTAAAATACCCCAAGTCTTCCCTATAGTATGATCTGATGAAACTACAAAGAATATAAGTACTTACATATATATTCGGAACATATTTACCTACGTCTATTAATGGACTCATTGTCAATAATGTGAAACACTGGTGCAAATACCACACCTAATATAAATAAATTGATGTAATAGCCTGCCAAGTAAAACACACAACCTTATGTCTATACGCTTATTAAATACCAGCTGTAACATGGACACTGTCGGAAGAACATAAAACAAATTAACATCAGTACGTAGCCATTACACGGTGTCAGTTAGACCATAAACACTAGCCGACTCAAAGATCAACGATCATAATTGCTCTTTGTAGATTCTTGTCATCGAAGCCTTCATTTGTTTAGTTCCTTTAGGCTTTAACATATCTCAAATCGTAACCTCAAACCCATAGTAAATCTAATAGTAATCAACCGAGCCTATTACTATTACACAATATACTTCACTTATTAAACCGTATTCCTCATGGTATTATTGAAGGCGGAACTTATTTGTATTATCTATTTTTATATCACTAGAAAGTTCATTCAGACGGTTTGATTATTAACTTTCACTCGCGGGATCCCTTTATAACCGATTTATTTTAAATACATTTAAATCGATCGATTGTACGCGGAACTAGTGATTTGCAAAGGCTGTAATAACTTGTTTTTTTTTTCACAATTATTACGGAAAAGAGGACACAATGTACAACTCGGTGAACTTACATAATGAAGCCTTTACTCAGTTCTGAATGGCACGAGATCATTTTAAAATGCGACAACTTATTTTTGGTGGCTCGTAATTTACATGATCATAATCATTTATTGCGTCAAACCATGTCGCCCTGAACAAAGTAAATAAATTTGAAGTGACTTAAGCTTCATACCTAACATCTGTACTGGTATTTTTAAAGTAAAAATCACATACCATAGAGAAGTAATTACGCCACAAGGCCTTCTAAACACGGCCATCATTATGTAATTTTAAACTGCCTTCGTAAGGACAGACGTAGTTTTGAGAAATATGCTATGAAATGCTTTTTAGATCTAACCTTAAATGTATAAAATGTCTTAAATAATTAACGAAAATTCCGACAATTACACAGCCATACAAACAAATAATTGAAGTGTTCCAAAAGTTAGGGGTTACATGATTTTGCTAAATTAATATCAATGGCCAAAAATCCATCTCATTGTATAGTTTTTTTTATGGCAGTGACTTACATTTTCAATAATTATAAGGTCTTTGGGAAAAAGCATAGATTATTTAGTGGCTGTGTTAATAAACCAGTTTATGCGCCATCAGCCAGTATTAACTATTAGGTACTATTAGTTATAAATCTATATATTAAAACATCATGAATATACAGCGCATCTACTGTACTCGTATACCTTAAGGGCAGAAAACGTTTTAACATAACCATCTAGCAACATTCCTTAACGGTGATTTACCTTTCTTCGCTGTTTCCCAGCGTGAATCAAAGAGCATATCTATGCCGCATTGTCATGCATTCATCGCATTACATCATTACTTTATTGATCGACTTGTGTATCCGAACGAATTGATTAAACATGCGAAACTACACAATGAAGAATGTGTTATTGTTAAATTTTCAACCATTATTATCATTGTTTTTAATCTGATTGAAATGTCAGGTTCAGAATTCATTGCCATGTATCTGTTTAAGGTGAGTTTTTTGTCTGGAATTGGATAATCTCACAATTTTCATCTAAGGCTGTCAGGGTGATCCTTGTTTTTATATTTTCGAGTAACAAATAAGGATTGCTTTGAATGCCCTACAATTAAGGCTAAAAGCTTATGTGATAAACTGAGTTAAGACTCAAATTTTATACGTGCGTTGGCAATGCGATTTATATTAAATGCATTATTGTTTTCACTTTTTTTAAAGCAAGCGAAATGAAATAATTGAAAGCGCATATTTGCGCACATCGGACTTAGTAGATTATGTACTCGGGTATGTTTTACAAAAAAAAATGAATATGCAGGTTTGGCCGGCGCGGCGTAGAGATATTTGTTACTAGATATCTGTGGTACATTTTACATTTGTTTTAGTTATTTTAGTAATGCAGGAATTGAATTAAATTCTTCAGCGATAACTAAATTATTTATTCTACGACAGACAAGTATAATTTTTTATATTATTGATATTTCCCTTTGTAGTTAAAATTATAAGTTACCTACCCCTTGGAATTTCATAAAAGGTAAATACTACAAGTTTTATAATGGAAAAGGAATATAACATTGCTTTGCATTCCCACTGGGTCACAAACCTCTTATCGTATTAAAAGCAAGTAGTTTGTACTAATTAATTACACTCTCCACACTTTTTTATCTATAATCGTTTAAATTAGCGAGATTACGTGGCTTCAGTGTATCATTTCGTTGGAAAACTTAGAAACTTCTGAAACTTGATAGCAACAAAGTCTACACAATGTATGAGTTGTCTGCAAATGTCTGTTAGTTTCACTAATGTTAAACATGGACATTTTCCGAACGTTACGGACGACGCGACGGGGCTAATGTCTTCGCCGAGCTACAATTATGGAACATGATTAGTTCTACCTTAGTAATTATTCTGCATATATTTACACATAATTAGACCATCGTGAATGCCTGGCAACATTCTTCGAGCATACATTGTATTTTGAAAATGTTCTACCTGTTCAAGATAAGCCTAAATACTCTAAATACTTACCTATTTACTTCGTGTTGTATCAGATAAAAATCAAAATTTAAAACAATTAAATACCGTGTTAATTGTGTGAGATTTCTCTGATATCCATTGCACCTAATTGTATCGACCTTCGCACATCCTCTTTGTAAAAACATTTTGTCTAATTGAAACAATTTTGTTCAAGTCGGCTGCATTTAGTAACAGTAAAAATCCGCGGTAATCATCCATTCCCTCCATACTTCATTTTTTATCAGAGGCAAAGGTCGAAAGTCATACAGCCAAGTTGTACAATCGCGTTGTCAAGTGACACACGAGTGTCTACGGTCACAACTGGTGGTTACAGTTATCAAATGGAGTGCACATTCTCATACATAAATCGATCGACGGCTACCAACAGCGAGCATACTGCAGGCCCGTGCATATTTATAATTCGTTATACCTAATTTGAACTATTCACAGATGCACGATGCGTAGCTATTGTAATGGAATACATATTTATTGCAAGTGGAGTAAGTGATCGTTTTTATTAAGTGATTTCGTAAATGTTTGCCTCATTTGCTTTTGGTAAATTTACTTACTCGTCATGGAAATTAAGAAAATCCAATGAATTCACTAGTTATGAAAACACAATTTAATACCTAATTATAACATACTAACTCCCCTGCTTAAGCTTAGTACACACAGCTAAACCCCCATATTATTAAACATGGAATTTAATAACATGGATTAGCTTTTCAATCGGAATTCCCTGTGTTTTACCATCCATAACAAAACAATCCGACGCCCATGTCACCTGAGACCATTCACTGTCGCTGGTAATTGAACGAAACCGACAGACAATCGGTAAATATTCACCGATAAACCCCAGCGCACATGCACACGCGGGCATATTGGAGATAATACAATAGAGTTTGTTAAAAATATGATAACATTTTACAATCATCAATGGTCGTTGACCGTAAGCCAACTAATCTTGGTTGTTATTAAGAATATTTTTGATAAACGGAGATTTTACTTGAAATACGAATCTAAGTGGGTACTCATAATGGTAGTTTAGTTATTAAACACACCACATGAATTAAAACACCGTAAATAACTACAAACAAATGCAAATCGCATCTAACAACAAAGAATCTAAATAAAACAAAAAGGGTTATGTACATTCAAGCAGATCTGGCACTTCACATCATCAATCACAACATCCGACAATTTGAGCAACACGTCTGCCCATCCTCAGTAAAAGCTGCATACTTGTTCCACTATTCCAAACATTTCATATTGCGTAAGGAGTGAACTCGTAAATGGATTTTAACACATGATTTGTACGGAGGCTTGCAAATCTGATCTGATCAAATATTTGGAGAATGTTCTATGCCCATGCTAATCTACACGGGGTAATGTGCCGTTGTTAACAAACGCTGGAAAGTTGCAAGACAAGTTGACGGGGCCAAGAAAATATGTTCAGTCGAGGAAGTCACGAGCGCACACTTTGCTGGCTATTCAACTAAAGTGCCTTATTGATTGTGTTTGACTTTAAGCCCTCCCTTATTGGATATTACTGTACCATTCGACATTTCGGTGACAAGAAATTGATGTAATCATTTATCCGCTACGGGAAACTGCAATTATAAATATACTTTATTATAAGATTATTTAACTGGAGTGATGGTTTTATAGGTAACTTTTACAAAAATGTATTATTTACTCATTTATTATGTACTTTAAGATAATCATTATCCTTGACCATAGAAATTCTACTGCTGCATACAGACCTCCCTAAAATATAATCACAGAGACCTCTTGGAAGTATCCTGAAAAATCAATTAGTTCATAGTTATTTATTTCAGTACTTACTTTCGTAAATTGGAACCCAGTAGAAAGTATAAATTATATCTATAAATAGCAATAGGTATAAACATATAGCGTATATGATAATTCGTATTTGTACGTGTATTGGAAATTCTATAGGGAGCATAACAAAAATAGGTTACAGGAAAAAAACAACATTATTTAATGTACTGCATTTATATCCATCCAATACACATCGTATATATTTTTACAGACAAATACACGATCACTTCGTTGAAGAATATTTTCGTCCACACCTGCGTATCTCTACAATATTTATTGACCAGCCAAGACGGCTGGTGGTTACCGAAACCAACGCATATTTGCATTTAACAAACCACTGGTATAACTTGATTTTAATGTTTGTTTTAAATCTCTGGCATATGATCTCACGTGATCGGTAAACAGCTGATAACCAGACTCGGTGGTAAACGAGGTTATCGCCTCAGACCTCAACTCAATGTTTATTTTTCAGTCAATTATAAAAGCTTACTTTGTAATGCACAATAATCAATGTAGAAAGAATAAATGCGAAAAGCTTTATTACTTATAGGAATAAAACTGTTATCTTAAACGTGATAGGTCTACTAGTTACGTATGTATAAGCAGGAGGAGAAATAAAAGCAAAGCTATAAATTATGTACCTAGTTACGAAAGGACATGAGAGAAAATACGACTATGATCTAAACCCCCTCAATCACCGAGTGGGTAATCCTGTCGAGGCATATGGACTAATATATTTTGTAGAAAACTGAAAGAAATGTACTTGATTATTTAAAAATAATAACAACGAAGCTGAAAACTCCTGTACCGTAATCATACATATATTGAATATGCGCTACATTGTCAGTTTCACAGTAAAGCCATCAAACCTTAAAATGGAAAGGACGCAAATAGTCTGAAACTAAGTCAAAAGCGTAATAACGAAGTTCTTAGTACAAGTGTATGGTAATAATTTATGTCAAGTAACGAGCATCGACAGCTTCCGCTAATAACAAATATGTGATGAAGCAAAATCAGTTAACTTTCACTTACATAATGTCATAAACTTGGAATAATTTATTACGCATTTGTTTTCATATTCATAAATCGAGAAATGGCGTTAAAGAGAACGGTGACTATTAAATCGTATCTGCCTGATGGATTTATAATCCGATTGTTCTCATCTGAATCCATTAAGACGTGTATTGATGTTTTGTTTATTGCTGGATTGTAGAAATTAAAAATAGGGATGTTTAAATGAACGAAAAAGATATAATTGAATAATAGTATTGGTTAAATACTAGTAAAATTTAATTTTTACTGAAAAATAAAATTATAAAATATAAAGTAAAATTATAAATAAAGTAAAATTTTATGTTAAAACTTAAGTATGGCGTTAAATTAACTTCATAACCTCCACAGTTTGTTGTAATTGCAATTAAATTGAAACTAAGAATAAACACATGAAATTACCAAATTATAAAATAGCCTCCAGTTACCCAATCTGCAATAAAACTATCCATTAGCAATAGAAATAGAGTTTTTATTAATAAAGGGCTATAACGCACCAACCGATAACATCTATGAGATAATCTATCCACAAGCGTCTTGGAGCAAATCAGCAAGTGAAACTTCGCTCTGAACTCGATTCTTAACAACAGTTAAATCGAATATCTACTGCTAACTTCTACACACTTGCTCTTTCGAATCGAAAGTAAATTTGATATGATAGACAAATGTGATTGACGTTTTAATTATATTAAAGCTGTAGTAGTCTGCATAAAATCCAATATATTTATTAGTTTATGGTGCACCTTAATCACACATATGTCATGTGATTTGTGGTCCAACGAATAGATTAATCATTCAGATTATTTATTCAATTGTTTATTTGGTAATTAGTAAATACTGGTTATTCAAAACAGATCATTATTTCAACAATTGAAAGTATCAGTAACATTTCACATCAATTACCAACATTAATCGTTCAAACTCGTTTAGTATGTAAATGCGTTTCGTAGAAATTAATTACTTAATGTATGGAGTATTTAACAGTTTCGTTGTTTGCCTTGTCTAAGGAATGTTGCTTATTACCCCGAAATGTTTCGTTAATCTAATTTACATTTACACTTTCCTAGGTAGATTAATAATTTTGGCGCCTATTCTATTTTTGTCGCAGCGTGAATGAAATCATGTTGCTAATATTTTTCGATATTTTGAATAGAATACCATTTATCTTTAAAAATGCAAAGAAAATAAAATAAAGTATCTTCCGCTTATATACACTCTATATTACCAAGTGTTATCGACGTACCGTCCGCCATCTTTCGTTTGCATCATTAATGCAATTTAAAAATAAATGGGGCGTAATTGGTCTGGCGACGGACAACGCCACTGTAGCAATTAACGTTTATATAGCACTGCGTCCAGATATATACGTATTCGATCTTCCTTTTTTCTTATTTCTTCCGGGTGATTATCTAGCTGATGCTAAGGTCCTTCTTCTGGCTCTATATTATCTCCTTGACGCAATCTTAGGGTGTAAGTGTACTTCACCAAGTAGTTTATATTCGGTGAGTTTATCTAAAAATATTTCACGATTATGAATTGTATTGACTCTACCTTTATTTATGTTGTAATTGGTTTTACTATTAACTAATACTCCGTCTTCTCGTTTCCACGATTCTGCTTTGTTTACTTTCCTAAAAACTTAAGCAATGTGCAAAATGCAATTGATTTATATATTTATATCCGTTTATACAGTGACTGCCTCGGTGGCGTACTTGTATTACGGTACGGTTACAAAGCTGAGGTCTCGGGTTCGAGTCCCGGGTCGGGCAAAGTGATATTGGATTTTTCTATTCATTATCAGCCCGGAGTCAGGAATTTGTGCCCGATATGGCGATAGGCTCGCCCCCTATCACATCATGGGACGGAACATACAAGGCGAAATGTGGATGTCCTGGTGGCGCCTCTGCCTACCCCTTCGGGGATAAAGGCGTGAGTTTATGTATGTATGTATGTATACAGTAACACTTGAATCGATCGCCTTGAAGATGAGTCCATAGTCAATGGAGCGATAAATTTAAATGCATCATTGGCCACAACCCATTCTTATCTTTAGAAATGCATTTTTCGCCTGCTATTTATACATCGGAGTAATTGCCGATATCCACCTGCGTAGAAAGTTTACTGCCAATAGCGATGCTCTTATATCAATAATTCAACAGCACCACGTATTTTTTAATAAAATATATCTATTCTTACGAATATATGACGTATTTTTTTCAATCAATATTTTTCTTTATTGAGCTAATATTGATAGATAAAACTAAACGGACTATTCTTTATAAGAAGTTGAAAGATTACGATATGTTTAAGAGGAATTATATCGCGTCAACTATCGGTAATATATTTCTCATCAAGCCTTTTTAAGGGTTTTTATTATTTATGATCAGGATTTACACGAATCTAGAGCACGTTTAGTGTAAAATGATCTCTGAGTATGATGATAAAAAAACATCATGATGCCTCGTCAGTCAGTGATTCACCTTTTGGCATTGGAACGAAATTTATTCATTCAGAATTACGTATTTATTTCTGGCACCCCGTGTGTAATATTTGTGTACAACGATTTTTTTTAAATGTCTGTACGGCGTACTGTAATGTTTTACCTACTTTTAGGCAATTAAGCGAAGGATTTAATCAATATTTGACATTGGATTATAATGGTGATTCATAAAACGTGAGAATTGATAATGTTATTACTTTTCTTGATATGTGTGTCAATTTTATTTAATGCGATATTTTTATTTTTAATCGTTTACGTATTTTGTACGCCAATTATAATTCTCTACTATTTAGAATGTCTTGATCACCACGTGACGAAGTGGTAAGTGGTAACTATTACGCATGAGTGTCGTTTGTCATCAATTTAGTGGCAGGACTAAATCAGGCTCTTCCTGTGCTCGGGACGCATCTTCCTGTACGGTAATATTGTTCTTAGTCATGTTGGCACATGTAATCCTTTAAAAGGGTTCCGAAATTAATAATAAGCATAAGCAGCGTTAATCTCTTTCTTTATTTCTCACTTTGTTCATAAGAAACCAGTTAAATTTTTATTGATAAATTATTACAACTGCAAAATAGTCCTAATTCTTATATGCTTACTAGAATTACTAAAATCAGTGTTTCTTTCCACATTAACTTTTTTTACAAAATGTTTTGATTCTGCCTTATCACTCCCTCCAAATCATGCAGTATATTAAATTAAATATGCTACTTCTAGCATTTTTACGACTAGAAATAAATCGTTATCTAACAAAAACATGGCAAGTGTATATTAAAATGACCGTTCAATGTCAGAATAATTGCGATGAAAATAACTTATCAACGCGTCATATTCGCAATATAGGTACTCGTAACTAGTTCGTGTAAAATTGGCTCAATTGATATAAAAAAAAACATATAAAAAAACTCATTTTATTATACAGGGTATATCAAGACCGCGACCGAAAACGAAGCCAGGTGGTAGTTTTAGCGGCTACAGACACAATGCAACTAAAAATTTTGCAAAATAAGCGACGGATTTTTTTTTACAATTTTTTAAAAATCATCGTTTTTGAGGGGTAAAAACCTAGTTTTTGCAAAAATAGTAATTTAAACTCTTATATACCATTGCGTGTTTAAAAATTAAGCGATGTACGTCATTATTTTAGAAAAACTATGTTTAATCACTCAAATACGACGATATGTAAAAAATAACAAAAAAAAATTGACGATTTTTTTTGTAAAATTTTTACTTGCATTGTGTTTGATATCACTAATACTACCTCCTGGCTTCGTTTTCGGTCGCGGTCTTGATATACTCTGTATACAAATTTTGTGCGCGTTATTTATCGGTGTACAAATTTACATTAAGCACTTTTCTACATTTGTATACCTACTGTAACTGCGCCAAATATTTATTTTTTTCAATCTGAAACACGTGTTGCCTAGGAACAAAGGATACTCTTGACACACTAATAGAAACATGGTTCCGATTTGTTTCTGCACTTAAACAAGGCTACAGTATTGCAAATGCAGCAACGATCTGGTTTCGTTATTTCCCCTCAATTACTTTTAATTCCTTTCCTACTAATATTTTTCCTTATAACAGAAACTAAAGTGAATTGGAGTATGGAAACCGATGAGTTCCTCCTTCCAAATGAGTTTTCTCTGTGGTTTATATTGATCAGAACTGAAGCGGTTTGGTGGAGTACCAAAAGCCGGAATGTAAGTCAAGGACGCCCTGCTTTTGTAAATGTGAGCCAGATAAACAAAGTGCTGATTAGTATAAGCGAGCTCTTGTGTTTGTCAAATTATTACTGCTATAAGGGTTTGCATATTCCTGTTACCGACATTGTCATTGTTTGTAGTAAAGAAGTTTATTCCAGAGATGTCATGTTACTTACTCAAATTTAAAAAAATAATGATGTATTTTGATTATTATTTAGTTTAAAGATTATGTTATTTTAAAGCACAAAATAACTGATACTAACATAATAACACCTATGTCTATGCATGAACATAGTATACATTATAGTACTTGTATCATTTTAATATTATTGAAACTGCATTTGCAGAAAACAGTTATTTTAAGTTAAGAAGAATTGGCAGTTCTGCTTAAAGAATTGACTGCATCGTTTGAAATTACCTTAGGGTAATTATTTGACATAAATAAAGATTAATCGCGTCGTACAAGTCCCGAATAGTTTCTGAAAGTGACAAAGCTGTTATACTCGTACAACAACTGCATTCCGATACAACTGAGCATGAAAATATTCTAATAAAAAGGCACGTTACAATCAATTAAGCGCTTGAATTATTTATTATTTAGTCACCAAAGTAAATGGTTAAAGACAGTATTAGTTTAAAAACATTTTGTTTACTTATATTAATGAAGATCCGTATGTCCAATGTCCGTAGATATGTTTGTTATGATAACTATCATGCACATGTTACATGGTTCACTCGAAACAGCTGACATTCTAATAATTAAGTACTATTTAGCTCAAGTAGATTTCCTTGAACGCAGTTACCGCTATCTTGAAGTGGTGCTCCTAATTGTTGACACTTTAATTAAATACTTAGATCAATTTTCTAGATCTCGGTATTCTAATTCCAACTTTGGCTTTGACATAATGTTGTAATCATTTATATCTGTATCGTTTTTGCGTTTTGTCCTTTAAATTTTGATCTAAACATTGAATGTTTCCTAATTAGCTATATGTATGATTATTGATCGATTAAATGAATTTACTTTATGTGTGTATATTATGTAAAGTTATGTTGTATATTGCAATAAAACTAATCTAAATATTATAAGTAAAAATTAAACAGCAATTGTATTTATTAGTCTAAATAAGTCTCATAATTTGTAGGTTTGGAGTAAAAATTAAAATTTCATAAAGAAACTGAAATGATGCTTGCAAATTCAATATATTATCTACTAAAAAACAACACAACACTAATATAACCCTTGTTTCTTCACAGGTGCAACTACTCCAGCAGCAAGTGACGTCACTGGCGGACACGCAGAGCACGGCGGACGAGCGGTACGCGCGCGCCAAGGCCGACAACGCGGTGCTACAGGCCCGGGTGCACATGCTCGACGAACAGATACGGGAGGTAAACATACATCCCTCTCACTCTTTCTCTCTCCCTCTCTCTTCAGCTACAGCAAGTCCGCTGCCGAAGGACAGGCTTTTCTAAAGATTTCCATAAAGAATGGATCTGTTGGAAGCGTACGTAATGCTCTTGAATATGAAAAAGCAATTATTCGCATAATTGTTTCTGTCTGGGTTCAGAAGTCAGAACGTTCGTCATATTTTACGCTTGCTTGTTGAATGATCTGCAATGGTTTGTCTAAGAGTTCTTGAATTGTAATTTTGATACATGTTTTTTAATTATAAGTTACGATGTACATGAAGAATCTGTCCGGTCTACTGCTTGTCATTCACGAACCAACTATTTATGAACGGTATATTCCTACAAGATGATAATTTTGTTTGCCCATAATCTATGGAACTTATAAATAATTTTCTCCAGATCGAATGCCGCTGCGAGGAGAGCATAGCGGAGGAGAAGCGGCGGAGTCGGGAGGCGATATCGCGCATTGAGCGCGACCGCGACACGCAGCTGGCTGCCATCACCGACCGTCTCACCGCCGCCGAGGCGGAGGCCTCTGATCTCAAACAAGAGGTGAGGAAAGATTTTAAAGCAAATTCATGTATTAACCATCGAGCTCTTTGTTTGTTTCTTAACACATAGAATTAATTTTAATTTAATTAATTCAGTATTCATTTTAAGAGTCATGGGTTACTTACTCTTATAGACAGGAATTTTATTCTAGAACCTTTTTACTCGTTGAACGATGGACGGAAACTTACTGTATCATAATTCCTTTGAATTACCCACTTATGCATTTTTGTTGTTGATATTATTATATATCCTTGAATTGCTTGATGTGATCCTCGATGTCATCGATTTTATCCTTAATTTGATTGATACTAATCATTATTCTAGCAACTTATTCGATCACCAAATTTTTTATAATAAGACAAATTAAAATAACTAATCAAATTAAATTTCAAGGTGGGCCGGCTCCGAGGCGTGGCAGAAACATTAAGGGCTAACGCGGAAGCCGCTGCCAGGGCGCACCGCGAAGCCCAGGAGCAGGTGAACGAGCTATCAGCTCAGTTGAGCGCGGCGCGGGAGGCCGAGCGGCGGGAGCGGGACTCCGCCGCCGCCGCCGCGGGGCTGCTGGCCGCCGCCAAGCTGGAGCTGCAGCGCCTGCAGGACGCGCCGCCCCCGCCGCCAGACCCGCGCCTCGACGAGCTCAGGAAGGAGCTGGTCTTGTTGAGGACGCAGAACAAATGTAGGTCTTTAGATATTTTACTTGTAGCATTTTTAGGAAATTTAGTAATTTGTATCATAACTAGACGAGGAATAATAACTAGACGAGTAGCATGTTCGACTCATAGTTAGCGTTATACCTGCTTACGAACGGGAGCCACACTACTCACAATTTATAGTCAAATGTGAGCTCTAAGCTAACAATATTCTCATTGTTTCTAGCGTTATCCGAGGCGCAAGAGGAGTTGCAAGCGCAGATCCTGACGCGCGGCGTGGAGGAGGGCCGCAGCCTGCTGGACGGCGTGAGCGGCCCGCTCGTCGCCACGCACTCGCTGGCACACGAGCTCTCGCAGATGAGCGACGACGAGGTAACACTACCTTCCATCTGTGGAGTACTAGCCACTGGCATTCATATTGGCTTTATACACGCTCTGGGAAACATCTGGATCAGTATCAGCCCATATATCTATATCAGGACACGCCTCTACGATCGAGGAAACATACTGGGGGTTACACTATTCTCCGACACGACGACGAATGTTCGAACGTCGTAAGTACGTAAAACTGTACGAATATGTCCTATACTCTACAAAATGTTCGAATCCTCTATCGTACGTCATAATCAAAGACTAAGTTTGGAATGAATTATAAATTTTATAGAAAATAGTATTGATTTTTAAAAGTGATTTTTTTTTACATGTTAGTAGACGTCGAATGTTCAAACATACGAACCTTGTATCGGAAAATAGAGTTACCCCCTTGAACTACAAATAGGTCGTCAACATTTTCATTGTTCAAGATTGTTTGTTTACATCGTAAATTCATATTGGCATTTATCATCAGCTTCTTGCTTCTAAATTAAAGTATACATTTTTTTATTCATATCACATGTCGCTTTGCTTACGATTGACAAATTGCGAAGCATTATCATACATATGTATTTTATGTACGCATTTTTACAGCTCGATGGTAGCCAAACACAAACTGATCACAGCATAGAGTTGGAAAAGGTACGACATTTTTTACTAACTGTGCATGTCCTATGTATACGCTAACTATTGCATGCTTGATATGACAATTTACATAACCGGGATTGAAAGTGTACCTTTTTCATACTTTATAAAAACATGTTTGAACCCAAAACAATATTGGTCGCCATTAATATTCATTAGTTTAGTTTGCCCATTCCTCGTCGCACAGCATGGTTTGTAGAGCACAAACAAAATGTTTTAATAGCGTTGATTAAATGCTTCGTTTCCTAATTACAGCTACAAAAGGCTTTAAAAGAACAGCAAGATGTAAACGTGCAACTGAGGAATTACATCGATGGAATATTGCTGTCCATCGTCGAGAACTACCCACAACTACTTGAAGTCAAGTACCAGAAGCAGCCCGAAATCAAATCATAACACTGAACTGCCATTCAACACTTTCTCTTCACGTTTTACAATACGGCATTTGTTAGTTGGATATTACTTTAGACGTGTTAACAAATTATTATTTTATCAAAATTATGTTAAATAAATTTAAAATATATAATCGTTACTGTGATAAATGAAGTAATGAAATTCACGTGTGCTTTCTTAACTTTTAAGAAACAGACAAATTAAATTGAATGTTAATGGAATTATATTGATTTAAATAATGAAATTGAAAACTATCGGCGATTCAAAATGTAAATATTGTGAATATGGAATTTTAAATCGTAAAGGAAAGAAACCTTCCCTATTATCTCAAACTTTAATCCTGTTTAAAATATGAAATGTATAATTTATTTAGTTGTAATTGCTAAGATCTGCACGAGATGTGTACGTTTCGTTAGTGGAGAAGGCCAGGCCGTCCATAATGATATTAATTCGTTACTACTTAAAGCAATTTTTATGAAAGACTGTATGAATGTTACACTTGGGTGTGAAATGGGTATTCTAATCGTTCAATACGAAAAACAGAGCTACAGAAATTAATACCACTTTGCAGTATTTGAGAAAACATCTTATTTATTAGAATGTTCTATTAGATTGCATAAACATCTGCGTTAGGAAATTAGGAGCCCAGTATAACAAAGCCATTGAAATCGTGTAATGTAAAATAATATTACGTTTTTAACTATATACCTTAGTACCTAAATGTTATACATATAAGAGAATGTGTACCTATATTTTTACATTGAGATATTTATAATATAAGGTAGCGTGTAGCGTTAGGCATTTGTGTACATTTTGATAACATAAAAATAATGAAGGATGTTTCGTAACAGTCATCGATATGAATAAAATGAATTCTAATACAGTTTTCAGTCTTTTTATTTCTCTCTATTTTGCTGCAAACACATTACCTACAATAAATAGCATAACACTCATACTGGAAATATTACAATATAATTTAAATATGTCAACGTTGTATCTGCATAAATTGTTTTTTTTTATTCACATCTTTTCCATCTCCAATTGGCTTATTAGTATCGCAATTACAGCGTATACCGAATATTTATATGCTCTATCGAAATAACCTGTAGCTTATGTATATCAAATCTTAACGTAAGGCAATAAGGTTGATTTTGCATTGGCATTCACATTGGTTTTTAGTCGGGAATAGCTAAGGTATTCGTTTGCGCGCGTACCAAGATTGTCGATGTAATTTATTTAATTATCACACCTATATCAAAATAAGTAAAATCAATCTACTTTCTACACATGCCAATCGATATACCCTGTTATGATATCTATTAACTAATCATTCTTCCTCAATCGCTTCAGGATTGTCTTCTCTCTTGCTTTGATCAATATTACTTAGAACTTTCTGTACGTCCAGACGAAGCATCATGAATTTCGGATCCATGTAATCCTAAAAAAGACAAATAAATTATCCCTGGCCCTGATCTAATCTAACTATAACCGCAGATTAAAATAATACCTATACTTTTGATGGAATTTATCGCGTATTTGGTTTGATCTTACATTTTTTTCATCACTCAACAAGCATCCACTCCAAGCATTGTCTAAGCTTTGACTAGCCTAGCATTACCTAAATAATCCTCGCTAAAGAACACCCCTTCCTACCCCGGATGTTTTGCAGGTCTTTTTAAAATTTCAGCCTGCGTAGGTCTAATCAACAATAGCGAACTTTTTAAAATTATAAAACGACGGTAGTTTTTGTAATATTCACTGAGCGGATGATTAGTACCCCAGTCCGCCCCGTGACCATGAATGCTGAAGCTTTTATCGAAACGTCGGGAATCGGGTAGTTAAAAAAATATTTAAGTAAACCAAATGTGCGAAAAAATCCGTCAAAAAAGTAGTTTTATTTCAATGTGTAACATTCGCGTAAATATAAGAAACCATTACACAGTCGCTTACCTTAAATGGTCCCGATTCCATCTGCATAGGTTCTGGACTTGGTAAGTTTTCAACAACATGACTACTCGTATGTCTGTCGTCAATACTCAAATGAGAAATTAGCGGGTTGTGCCTCAGATTGAAGTTTCTACTCATCAGATGCGCCATTTCCTGTTCTATTGCATTCATTGCAGAATTTACATGAACATCTCTCGGATCTCTAGGAGCTGGTACGTTTAAAAACGATTCTGGTAAAGTATATGTATTTTCAAAACTGTAAGGTGCATTTTGAGTAGATTTACACAGTGAACACTGTTGTCTACTTTCTACTTGTTTTCTCTCGTTATGAAGTGTCAATCTTTCTCTCGACAAAGCCACCTTTTCCCTGGCAATCTGTTTTTCCCTAGAGTTAAGTGAAACAACGTGCTCTTGGATACGCCGTATCCTGTCTTCGT
This sequence comes from Deilephila elpenor, assembly GCA_949752805.1. Classification (NCBI taxonomy): domain Eukaryota; kingdom Metazoa; phylum Arthropoda; class Insecta; order Lepidoptera; family Sphingidae; genus Deilephila; species Deilephila elpenor. Next base: position 4,697,694 of record OX457107.1, on the reverse strand, counting down.
ATTTTCTTTGTAAAAATTCCGCTTCTGAATATTTTTTATCAGCTTGTGATTGTTTTTCTATGGCCGACTTTGCTAATAGATCTAAATCTCGACTCCTAAAAAACGATTTCAAATGATAATCCGTACAAAGATTTTAAGAAAATATTTGAGCACGCAATAATACTTACTTGGCCATTATTCTTTGCTCTTCCATGTGCATTTGTTGTTTCTCAGCATTTAATTTCGATCTCTCTTCAGAAACTTCTTCCAATTGTGCCTGAAGTTCGGCTTTCATTTTCTACAATTATTGAACTTCAATTACATCTATTACCAAAACAAATATGTAGGCTTAATAATAACAATCAGTTACCTCGAGTTCTTGTTTCAAATTCATCGCGGACGCTTTTTCTTTAGCAACAGCTGCACTATCTCTTATTGCTTTTGCTTTTTCTTCGTCTATTTTCGCAATTTTTTCCTCATATTCTTTTTCTATTTCTTCTCTCATAGCCTTTAAACAACATAAAAAAATACTTAGTTTTTACGACAGCTACAATTTGGTTTTAATATTATTAAATATTATATTATTATATTATTAATTAGGAGCAAATTGTAACTGTAACCGTTGTATAGGTATATACGACGGTTCGTACGGACGATATCGTCGTATATGTATATATTTATATGTTATAGGTACGTTTTTTTTCTTATACAGATATTATAACAAATCTTTACGATACATTTACCTTTACTTCTTCATCTTGCTTTTTCAACACACTTTTAGCGAATTCTGTTTGTTTATTGAATGTTGCCTTTTCAAATTCAAATTCCATTTTCTTTTGCTTTAATGATGAAGTCTCTTCCTCGATCATCTGTTAAATATATTAAATGTAAGTACTTTTCGTTTTTATGAGCTTCTACATTCAGTAGTACAGAGATACTTACACTTGTCATTTGTTTTAATCTTGCTTCTAACATTTTAATGATATCTCTACTTTCCGTCTTCTCCGTTTCAAAATTATCTCTTTCTTTCTTCAATTGTTGTATCATATCTGTAATAAAAGTTGTTGACTGACCAAAAATAGCTTAGTGATCAATTACAGTGAAAGCGTAGTTACCATTAATTTGCGCTTCTCTTGCTTGCAAATTTTTCTCTGTATCACGCTGAGTATTCTCAGCTAACTGCTGAACTTTATCGACGAGTACTTGACACTGTGATTTATTCTCTTTGATATCAGTTAGCAACTCTTGTAAATTCGACGAAAATCCAGCAGAATCCTGTATTAGAACTTGTTCTTGTTTTACTGCATTTCTGCAAAATATTACAACGATATAATACTAACGAAATAGTATTTACAATAGAATATGAGTTAACCAAAACAAAAAAAAGGAAATACAGTGGAAACTATTCTACAAACATTAATTACAAAAATCTACTAGCATCTTAAAGCAAATATGTCTAGATAAGTAATAATTACGATAATTTACTTTATGTTCTCCATAAGAGCAGCATGATGTTCCTGTAAAACCCTGACATTCTCCAAATGCTGTTGTCGAAGCATTTCGTTTTCAGCTCTGTGTCTTTCAGTCAACGCAGTCAGATTCTCTTCCGTCATCTTCTTAAACAATTGATGATGCTCTTCAAGCCATCCTATCTTCTCTGTATAAAATTTTACTAGTTTGTCGCTTTCCTCTTTCATTCGCTCCTCTGATTGATTCAGTGATACTTCCAAAAAAGCAAGTTGTCTCCTGGGAATATTGAACGTTTAAAATAAATCTATCTTCAAAATTATTTAAACAATATTTATAAAAGTAACATGATATCTCTCAGATTTAAGAAATTAAAATTTCAGTTATCAGTGGAGGCCTCATAAATTAAACAAGTTCCGATACCTGTAGGATGTTTCCATTAAATCGATTTCTTTATCGTGATTTTCTTGCAGTGATTGTACCAACTGTAGCAATTGTTTTCTTTCTCTTGCATATGGGGTATCTTTCTTTTCTGTCCCTAAATTATCATACTCTTCATTATAATTACCTATTTCTTCATTATTTACGTCTTGTGTACCTAGTAAAGCCTATGTACAAAAGAAGAGAATTAAAAAAAACATAGTCCTGACCCCACCCTAAGATCTAATTTTTTGTTATATCAGGAACTACAAGAGACTTTCGGTCTCACAAACACCCAGACCAGAAACAAATACCTGTGAATCACACAAATTTTGTTTCGGTGCGGATATGAAACGCGCTGCCTCTCGTTTCACAGCCGACGTCTAACCAATTCCGGCACGGAGGCTGTCGAAGTTAAATTAATTATGTAAGTAATTTACAATAAGACTCGCGTTCTATGGAATTTCAAATGCAATAATATAGTAAATTTGTAGAAATATTTAAAATTACGTAATAGACTGACCTTAATTCTCTGCGTTATTCGTTCCTGATGAGCCGAGATGATTGCCTGCATTTGCTGCCGATTCTCTGACTGTTTTCTCAGCATCGCGTCCAACTGCGCGTGATGTGCCAGCGCTGCCTCTCGCTGTACGCGCTGACTTTCTTTTTGACGCACTGCGTACATACAGGAACTAAACTAACTGCTATTATTTATACTTGTATATCAAATTTTAATTATTATCATCACCGCCACTACCAGTGCACTACTAAAAATTTAAATCTTCTCTCGGAGATTTCAAGGACCTGTTGAAAGCAGCTGCCTTTCAGCAATTACCTGTAACCTTTATAAGATCGTCTGCCTATGTTATTTTTGGAATTCAATGCTGTACTTCCCTAAATGGCGTTTCGACTCATCGGGCATCAGTACTACACTCTACTATAATATCATAAATTTATCTAACTAAACAACTTGAACTTGCTGTTATCGACGGCTACGTCGTTTATTCCTTACGAAAAATAAATCAGCTAAAGTCATTTGCTCGCTAATAACATTGCAACGGATTTTCATTTTTTATGTAATTGGCTATTTGACTAATTTCTGAAAAGTGTTTTAAAGTCTAGATATAATCACTCTATACCTCTTCAAACTATTAATTTATTTTTAAAGAGTTGTTTATAACGAATAAACATATTTTTCAGTTTTATCATCATATATGTCACCAAAACGGTAGGTCACGTGACTTTGAAAAAGTTACGTCACGCTTTATAAATGGTGAATGAACTTAGTGGCAGAGATGAATGAAAATTGTAAATCGTGACATCACACACTGCACAATGACAGCTTGTCGTGTTTTGTTACATTTAATCAACAGATAAAAAATGGCAAACTTATTTTAGACAATTTAAATATTTATAATTTAGATAAATGTAAATAAAAATACCTATAATTATTGTTTACCAAAAAGCTATCATATGCAACACATTTTATAATTTATTGCCACAACAGTCAAATACCCAATTACCAATTAGTTACTTACTGCCTGTAGTTGTACTAAGCTGAGGTCTTGGGTTCGAATCCCGGGTCAGGCAAAGTGATATTTAGTTTTTCTATGCATTATCAGCCCGGAGTCAGGAATTTCTGCCCGATATGGCGATAGGCTCGCCCCTTCTAACATCATGGACGGAACATACAAGGCGAAATGTGAGTGTCCTAATGATGCCTCTGCCTACTCTATCTGGGATAAAGAGGTAAGTTGATGTATATATGTAGTTACTTACTCTGCATAGCCACGAGTTTTTCCTCTTGTGCTTTTAATTGCAACGCTACCATTAATTGAGACTCTTGTTGTTGTAAAAAGAGTGCTGCTCCTTCGGCGGTAATGTCCTCATTACTACCTTGCATTACTATTGAACTTGACGGTACCGTCATTACTTGAGGAGTCTTTGGTTGATTTGATTCTGTAATAATTTTCTCAACTTCTCGCTCACTGACTTGTGGTGATTCTTCAACTATCTTCTCTTTCACTTCTTCTTTTTTCTTCGGTTCTGGTTTCTTATCAGGTTGCTTATCTTTCTTTTTCTTTTTGGTGTCGCCGCCGACCAACCAAGAAGGCATGCCGCTGTCCACCTCGTCGTCATCTTCTTCTTTGTCTTCGAACAATCCCAACCAGTCCTCACTAGATTTTTTTTTTATTGTAGCAGATTCGTCTTTTGGATTATCCGTCTTAGGATTTTGTTTTTGAGTATTCTTGCTTGACGTAGTCTTAGCTTCACTTTTCCCTAAAAACGAGTCTAAGTCGAAATCACTTCTAGCTGCTGTAACTGGCCTGGCTTGAGTTTGTTCTTTGGTTTTAGCGGTCGGACCTCCTAAAATGTCATCTAGAAGGGATTGAGAACTTTTACCTTTCTCTAAAGGCTTTATTTCTTTCTTTGGCTCACCCAATAAATCAATTTTATCAGTACTTCTACTTCCTTTAGACTTAGCTGGAGACTTGCTTGTATCGAAAGATGCTTTACTCTTGGAATCAGAAGATTGAAATTTAATCGAATCTTTTGTAGCAAGTGGTTTGATCGTTTTCGGCTCATCAATAAAGGCTTTATCAAAGTCAAACAAACTATCTTTTTTAACATCTTGAGAAGGAATAGGTTTTTCTGCAGATTTATCCGCATCTCCTAAATCAAATAATGAGGTTTTCTTTTCTATAGTTGGTGTACCTTTTGCCTTCGCCGGCTTTTTCTTCCCTAAGATATCGTCATCGAAAAAACTATCATCGCTACCGTCGCTCAGAATTCCAGCTAAAGGATCATCAATCTTGAAACTCATTATTAATTTATTATTAGAGATACAATTGAAGATATTGAACTTAAAAAAGCATACTCTAACCTAGTGTATTATCTATGCTCTAACCTTTGTTTTTAAACTCGCTGTCATGGAAACGAATATCATCACATTAATCGGAGGTAGAGATTTTATGGCCCAACATGGGTTGACATTCTCATGAAAACACTGAGCAATCAATGAAATATTATGACAGTAATCCTACAGAGTATAAATATAAGTACATTGAGCACCTTTTCTTTAATCTGTAATTATATACAGTCTGTGAAAAAATTTGTTGCTTCACGTCAGCCTGTCGGCAATATTTTATAATTTTTTTCAAAACAACTACAAAACAAAAGTCTTATTTTAATAATTTACACAATTAAACGCAAAAAATATTTCAAAGGATGGAATGTATAGGTAAGTCCTGAACAGTATAATTTACAAAACGGGTGTTATTTAGAAAGACATCGGGTCCTTTTGTTCTAGAAATTTTGCTAACTCACGTTTTGGGTTTGTTTACCAGCATCAGAGAAGGGAGATTCATCAGAGAATCAAGATCCAAATTCATTGGCTAATGGCACATCGAAGGCAGCAGATAAGCCGAGTGTGGACGGAGAAAAATCGCACATAGAAGCAGCCGCGGAGAGCGCGCCGAGCGCACCATGTACTTCGGAATCCACAGAAGACACCGAAATATGTGAAATTCCGGAACAGGTCGAATTTACAGTAGTTTTTAATAAAGCCAAACATGACATTACGTTTGCTTATGACGCTTCTGTATTAGAACTTAAAGCGCACTTGGAGCGAATAACTGGCGTTCCGCAATCAGCGCAGAAGTTAATCATCAAAGGCATGGCTAAAGACGAAATGACACTCAGGAAAGCTGGTATCGTCAAAGGCGGGAAAGTAATGCTTGTTGGATCTAAAATGGATGATATCTTAGCGGTCAAGAGTGCTCCAAAGGTAGGTACAAAGGCAATCATGTACAAAATTAATGTGATGCTCAATACTAAAAGCATTCAATATTTTTGCGCTTATTTTTAGGAAATCTTAGATGAAAAAGCTGGCAGCCAAACAAGCAAAGAACCATTGTGCATGCAGAAAATCCACAGGAAAGTATTAGACAAGGGCATTCCACCCGATGTACTGCCCGGTATCAAGGGAGGAAAGGTATGGATGATACATTTTTGCTTAAGCTGGGCAAATTAATTGCTACTTTATAAAATTAAAATGCATGATACACCTATTAATGATATAAAACATAGTTTTCTGGAGCAAAATGCAATAATTGGTTAATTCTTGAAATCAACCATTAGATACGGATTGAGATTACTGATTTTTGCCATAAATGTCTTTTATTTGAGTTCTCACACTGTATTAAGTCTGATTCTGACACATTCCAAATATGTGCCAAATATATCCTGCATTGTGATGACTATAATATTACTTTTTGGCATCACACCAATACAGTATGACAACTTATAGACATATCACCATATGGCATTATTTGTGTATATTGCAGTTTCACTCTTGGGATGTTATGCCTGGCTATAATGAATGACCAAGGAAAAAATATTCACTATATTTTTCCTAATACAATTATAAAGCACAATGTAATTATATGTTGACTGTGGTCCTCACATATGTGTTTTTTCTGGGTCTGTCACACTTTTTATACTCCATCACATATTAGAAAGTTGACAGTTTTTGGAAAAAGAATGGGTTTTGTGTTTCTAACAAGTGAACAAATCTGATGTTATTATTTAGTCCTTTGACTATATTAAAATAATGTGTAATAATATAATATTGTACATAATTTACTAACTTTAGCTGTACCACTTATGATTTCAATCTATGGGCAAAACTCATTTTTCATAACTGCGGCATAGACATTTAATGAATTAATTATCATCTCAGATCTAGCTTTATTTCATTGTAAGCCTTGTATTCTAAAAAATAATTTAATTAAATATTGTTTTAATGGTTCTCTAACTGACGGCAATGATTCGCAAATTGTTATAGCTCTGTAATCTAGATTTATAGCTTAGTTTGATATAACTAATAGTTTCACTTCTCTGTTTTTTATTCTTGATTATTTAACTGTTTTATTAACTTTTATTTTATATTCTTTATTTATATTGTTTTTCTTTTATATATTCTTATATTAGTTACATATTTGCAAAAACATTCTTTTGTATTAATTGCACATTATTAGATAACAAGTCTTATTGGTATCAATAATATTAAAGCTTTGTTTTCCTTAAAAAATATACTTGTATATTGCATTGCATTGTAACCATATTGCCATGCGACTATTAACATAAAAAATAATTTCCATAAATAATTTATTGAAAATAATTAAGGACCAAGAATATCATAGTATTATCATATAGGAAATAACTTGTTTAGAATCCTGTTGCCTTTTTAAATTAGTAGTAAGTAATTTAATAAATATGTATAACCACTGTGCTCAATAGTTATTTAAATTAGGCATTTGTTTAACAGTCCTTTTTGTACGATATAATATTATTTTATTGAATACCTGTTAAATTAATTTTGAATTTCAGGAGTCACTGCCCCCTGTGCCATTAAGTGGTATGTTAAATAAACATGGAGGTAAAGTAAGGCTCACATTCAAATTAGATCAAGATCAACTTTGGATTGGAACTAAAGAACGCACTGAGAAACTTGCCATGACCTCCATCAAAAGTAAGTAACTCATAGGACAACCTGTTTCCCGGTTCCAATCTCCAAGTTTGGTTTTGTGTTATAAATAGTAGTTATAGCCCAGAATCTAGACCCTTTACTTTAAAGATTTTCTTGCAAATACACACTATAAGATATGATAAGTTTTTCTGTGTTGCAGGCATCACATCTGAGCCCATCAAGGGCCATGAAGAATATCACATCATGGTGAGTTCTACTCAATCAACGTTCCCACAAATATAGTGAAATGAGCTTGTTTTGATTAATATCACATTCTATTGTTTCACAGGGACTCCAACTAGGGCCAACTGAAGCTTCTAGATATTGGGTGTACTGGGTTCCCGCACAGTATATAGAGGCCATAAAAGATGCAATACTTGGTGTATGGCAGTTTTTCTAAGTGTATTTATCAACTTTTATTTTGTACAATTGCTATTTCTACCTTCCCTCAAAATTGGGTAGTTGCAATCAAAATTACTGATGTGTATGGTGTCCATTTCAAAAGGTACAATATAATGGTACCATTTTTTGTGATATCACTATGCCATGTCAATTAAAATTGTCCATTTGAATACTTGGCATCTATCTGGTCAAATGTGAAATTATTTATTATTATTGTGAGTTTGCATTTTTTGCATTTGGGTTCAGTGAGCTGTACATAAACTGTAATAATTTTTTAAATATTGTATCATTGTACATCCATTATGAGCTTATTGTCCCAAGAGTTTCTAATCTGATCTCTTTATGTAAACTTTACAATATGCAGTCACTTGAGTGAAGGATTGGGCAAGATCATGTGACTATTGGTCATCAAAATAATGCTTATAATATCACAGTCGCCATAAAATAATAATAGCATTTAATGTTCAATACCAATCCTTCACTGAATACTTTTGATCTTAGAATTAGACGAATACAATGTTTTGAATATCAATTATTTGTTTTATTTTTTCAATCAATATAGGTAATCCTCATCAACAACAAACATTAATGAGCAATAAAATTATCCAATATACAAAATTCTCACTAATGGTTTGTCTGCTTATTAAATGTGGTGCTTTTTCTGTAACCATGTACAAGTGTTCACAAAGTTACAGTTTAGTCTTGTTAATAAAGATTTTTTTGTAGGTACTAAGTATCAAATAAAACCAAATATATATTTCAAAAAAGCTTTATAAAATATCATGTTGTACAATACATGACAATAAATACTGATAAAATATTGGGCTTATAGCTAAATACTAGTAGTTGCACTACATACAAATGGCACATTAGTGTATAAAAAGCAATAAATGTAAAATATATCAGGTAATTGGGAATATTTGGTATGTTGATATGTTGCACTTAATTTGTACTGGAAGAAATATCAATCTATATCTATCCATATTCAGATTGAACGGTCAGTGAAAACTGACCCTTTGGAATCCTTGTGGCGTGGTACCAAATGCGGGTGTCCAACAACACTGGAAAAAATACATGTTGACATTATTTTTTATGAATAAAACCAACTTCAACACATTGACAAAATCACAGTGAATTATCTCTTATCTTTGTGTAATTTTTGTCATTAAATATGTGATCAAACCCACCAACGTCACCTGGTTCCACATAAAACTCTATCTTGTTGCAGACATGGTCGCACTCTGGCACGGGAGCTATGAACCATGTCTTGTTTCCTCTCACTTGACCCTGCCACATCAGTCTTGGTATATAATCCAACTGGAACAAATGGACACCAATAAGTACCTAATTTCCATTTAGTGAAAACTAATATATACTTCTTAAAATATTCTAATTGTGAAAACTGGTGGACACAGCTATAATATTTATCACCCTAGAATTATTTTCTCTTCATTATAACTCTTCATAATATGCAAAGACGGACATTAAGCCTAAGGAGTTCTGTACTACTAGGAAATGAAGCTGATACAGAAATAATGTTGTTAAAGTATTATACCTACATGCATAACAGCTCCTATTTCATATCCAAAAAATATATTCTCAGTTGCTGGATATTCTGCATCTTCTGGCAGAAAATCAGGTACATCATAATATTGTCTTACTGTTGATAAAATATCTGGATGACAGTTACCCCTGCAAAAAATTACAAATACTCATTCAGAAACATATTTTGTGATAATCACATGCAATGTGTATGGAAAAAAAACATGTAAGAACCTTTTTATTTTCATTGTAATCTAATGAATAGTTATTTAAAATAATAATTGACTTGTATAATAATAACTGTTAATAGCATAATTTATTTCATATTAACTTATTTATTATTCAAGTATTTAGTTCAAACTAAATTAATATTGCTACATAGGGTACTCTACCATTGGATTAAGTCATCAATAGTTTTTATCTTGTTACATGATTAAAAATGTTAACTTACCATCCCACATACCAGGGCTCCTGCCCAGGATCATTTCTGGCTCTAGCCTCAGGCATACTGAATACTTCTTTCAGACTGAAGAGGTCCGATTTAAAGTTAAGAAACTGGCATCCCTCATCAAGACTCTCATAGCTGCCAGCAGTAGTTTCATAGAGGCGCTTGAACATCTTATAACTAAACTCTTTGGTTGCCCTCCAGTGGCTTATTGCATTCTTTACTATAACTGGCTTTGACGTATATGAATATTTCTGAAGAAAAAAAAATGTAATAACTTCCATGTCTTACACTGGCATGGTAAAATATGCAAGTAAAGTATTATGCAGCCCAGACAGTGCACCTCCTTGGTGGTTGTTTCTGACTAGAAGGATTGGTGAAAAATATTTAATATTTTTCATCATACTTACGGCGAAATTTTGACGCGTAACATTCCATAATATAACAGGTCTTGTGACGTTCCGGCAATAAAAACAATCAGCAAGAGGCCGCGTCGCCTCCCACACTAGGAAGTTACTTGGTAATATACATCTTGCACTTAAAAATACGTTTGATACTATGACGCTTACTACTAATAATATAAAAGCAATAATAATACTTAATATCAGACTTTTATTTACTCCTTTTACGTTAATTCCACGATTAGAACTGCAAATTATATCGTATTGCTTCAGTAGTGACAAATTGACGCCACATTTAATGGCATTTTTTTGTATGGCACTTATTTTTTTAATAGCATTTCGACGCTGGATTGTAAGTTTTTGCATTTTTTATTTAGAAAATAAGAAAACATCTTTATAATTAACAATAATTTCCATTGCAGTTGAAAAGTAAACAATTGTAAAAAAATGTTCTGTCAAATGTGGTTTCGTTCGGAAACCTATGTTAATTCTATAATAATATTAAATATTTGAAACCTTATTACAAATATAATTTTTAATAATTTATTATTTCACTACCTAATACATAATATGAATTTTAAAAATTATCTCGTATTTCTACAGTGTAGTAGTTATTAGTTGGTAGTTGGTACTAATATTTTAGTGGGCTATACATACATATTTTAATTTTTCTATAGATATTTTTTCTTTATGTAAACAATTTGGCATACTTTGCATAGAAACGTTGCTATTAAAAAATCTGTATAGTTTTTGCACCGAATTATAGTAATAGACTGCTTAATATTAACAATAAATACCCAAGAGGTAAGTTATGGTGTTCTATTTTTTTTTCTAAACTTAAATGCCATTGTCTTGCTATGGTATCCCCATAACCTGACGCTGTCATGTCAACGAACTGATGAACTTGGCGGTTTCATTAGTAACTTAGATAAAAAAAAAACTCAAAAAATGCCTCCCAAAAAGCGCGATAAAGATGGGGAACCGAACAAAAGCAACAAAATTGATCATTTGCAGGCTGACCATGAGTTATTCTTACAGGCATTCGAAAGTAAGTTGTTAGATATTTATGATCGTGTATGTTAGCGTTTCCTGTAAATTTATTCACATTGATATGTATTTTTCAGAGCCTACACAGATATATAGATTTCTTAGGACACGGAATATGCTTTCGGTATGTAGCATACAAATAAAATTTTTACGTAGCGTCCCCATAACAACAAATTTTAATTAAGAACATTTTTATCGCTTGCAGCCGATATTCCTGAATCGAACACTATCGTATATGAAAAGGAGGATGTCTAGGAGTAACAAGACCCGCATAGGGTTCAAAGTAGACTCGCTCCTCGAGAAAATAACTCTGAAAAAGAGCACTGAACTGCAACCAAACAGTCTGGGAGGTTACATGACACTGACATTTCTAGGTTTCTATGACAAAAGCCTAGAGGACCCACGAGACTATCAAGTGAAAGTAGAAACCTTACTGTTAAAGATATGTCATAAAAAGAGAAAGGAGAGCTCTTCAGCTATTGTTGAAGTGTCTGTGAGTATAATGTAATTGCATTAACATTGTGAGTTGTATACATATAACTACAATTATGTGTTTTTGATAATGAATGGTAATGAGTGACTATCCTTGAGTTTGAATGCCATGTAACTGTTGACTTGTTGGGGGCTATGAAATGCAATTATTCCTTGAATAGCTAATACATTCCCAATTCAATTATCAAAGGTAATATAATATGTTACTGAGCATTCAAGAAAATCTAATCTTAAACACATAAGTTAACATAGGCCTAATGCCTGGTTAATACTTGCTGAGACTCAGTACCTTCTAGGTACATATGAATTTTGATTATAGGCTAATCACCATCTGCTGCACACATTCACTAAAAGATGTACAATATTATTAATACACTACTCACAAAAATTAAAGGATATTTTTTTTTGATCAATTTTTTTTGGTGTTTTTTGAGAGCCTGTATCTTGGAGAAAATTGATTGTTAAGAAATTCAGAAACTAAAACTTTGAAGCTTGAAATGTCTATTTTGCAGATCTGTGCTCTATTTCTTGATTGCTCGCTTAGTTGATAAGCAATCGTAAGAAAACCAACGAGAAAAAAAAAAAATCCAATTTTTTTCTGGGTTTCAAAACCCTGCATTTACATGGGTAGTGATTTTTTTGTGACATTATTATAAAATTCCCGTAGATAATTTAATTGCCTTTAATTTGATATACCAGAAACCTCCGTGACATGATTTGGAGCTGACTTATGGTAAATCAAAGTAAAAATGGCCTATCACACTTTGACATTGATTTACTCCATGAATATCAATCATGGGGAAAACAAAATCAGAATTTTAGTAACTTCAAATCATGCTTTATAAGTTGGTATTAAAGTCTTATGATAATAAACAGTATTTATAAGTAAAATTGTTGACTAAAAAAAAGGTAAAAATACGGTTATTTATGGATATTCGGAAAACACTGCATATCTTTGGATAAAAGAAACGAACGAAGAATATCGTCGGTAACTTTTCAACCTTAAAGTATTCTAAAGACACTCTGAAAATTTCAAACTGCTCCGATTTGATTATCTTAGTGTTCGGAAGGTTTAAACTTACTGTATTCAGCAAAAATCGTCGTAATGAGCATTTTTCGCATGCTGATGATTTTGTAAATTGAGAATATTTTTTTTAGTAATTATCCATATTCTTTTAATCAAATCCTTTTTTCAAACGTTTTCACTATTCTCCGCAATTGTAAAAAAAAAATGTGTGTGTGTATTAGTGTACACACGTAAGAAGTGAAACTTCTTTATGACATCATTTTTCGAAAAATGATCTACTATTTACAAATTTACAGAATTGGTAAAATAAAGCTAAATTAAATAAAGTTTAAGTTTAGGAGGGGGGAAATTTTTGAGGGAATTTGGGATTTCTATCGGGGCCAATTTGTAGCCCTCACCGAGACGGTTCCGAGGATACCAAGCTCGGTGGGTCCACGACCTTTATTGGCCGAGATAGGTTTAGGGGGGTGAGGTAAAAATTTTAGGTGGGGGTAGGGGCGGGGGGGGGTTTAGGTTTCGTGGGGGGCTATTGGGCACCTTAAAATATTTTTGGGTGGGGAAAGTTGTGGAGGGGGAATTCGGGAATTCTGTTGGGGCAGGATTGTAGGCCTCACCGAGCCGGTTCTAATGAACCCAGGGTCGATGGGTCTACGATGGATATTGGCGGAGATACGAATAGGGGGGGTGAGGTAAAAATTTTAGGTGGGGGTAGGGGCGGGGGGGGGGGTTAGGTTTCGTGGGGAGGCTATTGGGCACCTTAAAATATTTTTGGGTGGGGAAAGTTGTGGAGGGGGAATTCGGGAATTCTGTTGGGGCAGGATTGTAGCCCTCACCGAGCCGGTTCCAATGAACCCAAGGTCGGTGGGTCTACGATGGATAATGCCGGAGATATGAGTAGGGGGGGTGAGGTAAAATTTTTAGGGTGGGGGTAAGCGGGGGGGGGGGAGGTTTCGTGGGGAGGCTATTGGGCACTGTTTTGGATTTAGGGTGGGGGAAGGCCAGAGGGGGGGGGTAAGGATCAAATTACAAAAAAGTGGGTGGGACTTAAAATTTTGGGTGGGGCTTGGAAACGGTTGGGGGTGTGGCTTACTGAAGTGGGTACTAATTTACTAAATAAAAAAAGATGGCGCGTAACGGAAGAATGTGACGCGTAACGAAAATTTTTTTCCAACCCCGATAAAGAAGTTTCACTTCAAAAAATACTGGCACTGTTTTACCGCCGGCATAAGCGTTACCCAAAGCGTACTACGGGGAGGTTGCATCGTCGGATTTATAGTAAAACAGTGCCAGTATGTTTTTTACAAATGCGGATAATAGAGAAAACGTTAGAAAAAATGATTTGATTAAAAGAATATGGATAATCACCAAAAAAAGCATTCTGAAGTGACAAAAATCGATCACATACGAAAAATGCTTATTACGACAATTTTGACGAATACAGTAAGTTCAAACCTTCCGAACACTAAGATAATCAAATCGGAGCAGTTTGAAATTTTCAGAGTGTCTTTAGAATACTTTAAGGTTGAAAAGTTACCGACGATATCCTTCGTTAGTTTCTTTTGTCTAAAGATATGCAGTGTTTTCCGAATATCCATAAATAACCGTTTTTTTACCTTTTTTTCAATTAACAATTTTACTTGGAAATACTGTTTATTATCATAAGACTTTAATACCATCTTATAGAGCATGTTTTGAAGTTACTAAAATTCTGATTTTGTTTTCCCCATAATTGATATTCATGGAGTAATCCAATGTCAAAGTGTGATAGGCCATTTTTACTTTGATTTACCATAAGTCAGCTCCAAATCATGTCACGGAGGTTTCTGGTATATCAAATTAAAGGCAATTAAATTATCTACGGGAATTTTATAATGATGTCACAAAAAAAACACTACCCATGTAAATGCAGGGTTTTGAAATCCAGAAAAATATTGTTTTTTTTTTTCTCGTGAGTTTTCTTACGATTGCTTATCAACTAAGCAAGCAATCAAAAAATAGAGCACAGATCTGCAAAATAGACATTTCAAGCTTCAAAGTTTTAGTTTCTGAATTTCTTAACAATCAATTTTCTCCAAGATACAGACTCTCAAAAAACACCAAAAAAAATGGATCAAAAAAATATCCTTTAATTTTTGTGCGTAGTATATACCAGCGATAATGATTAGAAAGGAATCATTAGAAGAAGACACATGGTCATTTCATTCTAACCATTATATTTTAAAATATTGAAACCATCACCTTCCAGGTAGGCAGTTGTTCAGTGCCACTTAATCCATCAACCTCAGAACCGCCAGCCATGGCTTCTGCAGTTAGCATATCCAGTGATACATTCAGCCCATCACAAGGACCAAATGTGAAGTCATACATGCTCATGCTCAGGGTAACGGTAACAAGGGCATCACCTTCAACAAGTAACGGTACCACTAGTGCCACGGAAATTACTAATGGGGATTGTGATGGTATGTAACCGTGTTGCTTTAACTCTAGGTATTAGCAATAATAATAACTCCATTTATGGTACACATGTTTAATTTTATATGAGGATTCTCTATAAATCAAATGTGATGAAAAAAACAGTATTTCAAAATTATAGTGTAATATTAATTCATTTGTTTCATTTACAGTGAAGAAAATTATTCAGTGTGTACAATATTCAATTTCATTTTGTAATGAAGACATGTATAGTATGTATGATGTAGACAGACAGAATACAAGAATTATCAAACATTACTACATACCAATAAAATTTTGGTTATTGTAATATTGCTGCAGTCACAGAAGTGCATTATTTGTTTATCTATAAATTCAGCTTATGCCAATTTAGCACGCCTGGCGCCCTGGACGTGATTACTATGACACCCACTATCTGCCATTCTAATCCGTGCGAAAAATCTTAAAACTAGGCCTACAACGCCATTTTATATCTGGCGCCCTTGGCAATCATCCAAATGGACCCTACATCAAAGCCACTACTGAGTAAAATATGTAAAGATTTAGCACAAAAAGCGCAAACAATCGGAAAAAATACTATAAATATGTTGAAACAGATTAGTAAATTTTGCAACATTTCTGTCTCACACAACACTTTTTTCTAGAGCCAGTAACGAAGCGTCTGAAGTCAGCAGCAGATCACATATCAGATGGCAAATGGACTAAGCTGTATGGTAGTGAGCTGATAGTATATGACAAACATAACAGATGTCTGCTGACAAATGGAGAATATGACTTAGTATTACATGACGCGGCGCCTGGCGGCAGAAGTGCGACTATCGCTCGGTCACCTCATAAAGCTCTCATGGCTCAGTGGGAAACTATACCTAACGTAAGTTTTTTTTTTTATATTAGTGTCGAAATGTCTTTCAATTAAGACTGCCATTCCTTTTGAAAAAAGTTGCTATACTACCGGTTAGTAAAATAAAGATTATTTTAAATATAAATAAATAAAATAACCTTACAAGTTAAGTTTTACTAATATTATATTATTTGTATTGAATATCTAAGTTTTTTTATAAACAGTTTCATCTTTGCAGGAAAATGACTTACAAACAGAAACAAATCCATTCGATGTGTTTAAAGTGAGACCGTTACTAAAACTTAAGCTAAGTTGGAGCCAAGAACCGACAAATGGATTAGTGAACAGACCAAAACTTTACCAACAGACCAGTGACAATGGCATGAAAAAAGATTCAGGCTCCAGTAAAGACAGGTCATCCTCACAGAAAAGTGGAACTCATGATAAAAATAGTAAGTAATGTTGTATAGGTATATTCAATAATATTTTGAATAACCCTATTGATAGGTTAAATTGGGTGATAACAATCCAAATACGAATGTCCCTACCGCCAGCAACATCTTTCGTCATATTTTATCCATAGTATTTTACATTCTATTTCGCCTATAGACCATGTTAATAAAAAAGAAAGATTTATTCTATTGTATCAGCCGATATACGTCCCACTGCAAGGCACAAGCCGTTTCTAGAATCGAGAAGACGATTGAGAGGGGTTAGGCTATATGTGTAGACCACCACACTGGGCTATTTGGCGGACTTACATATCATAGAAATTCATACAAATCGCTTATGAATTAATGTAATAGGTGATAAACCAAAAACGGACGGTGCGGAAGGGGAGCCGAGGCGACAGCAGATAATCTACCAGTTCCTGTACAACAACAACTCGCGGCAACAGACGGAGGCGTGCGACGACTTGCACTGTCCTTGGTGCTCGCTAGATTGTGGGACTTTGTACTCGTTGCTGAAACACCTCAAGCTTTGTCACTCGAGGTTCAATTTCACGTACTTTGTGAGTATGGAGTTTTACTATGTGTAACACATTTAAATAATAATTACAAAACAAATCGTTTACAATTTTTCTTAGTAACTGTTTTTGATTTTACAATCTGCATCCTCCTAATTCTAAATTGCCTTTTAAACCAGTTTAACAAACAATAATTGAATTTGAAAGTACACTACTCTATAACATTTATCATATTGAATAGGATTTGAAAGCACTTTACTGTATTAAATTAAACGCTAATTTATTTTTCGTCTAACTAATGTATACTTCCGCAGCCAATCCCTGGCGGGGCCCGCATCGACGTATCCATTAACGAGCTGTACGACGGCTCGTACACGGGCTCGCCGCACGACCTGATTGCGTCACAGGGCACGGTGGGCGGGGCGGCGGGGGGGCCGGCGGCGGCGAGCGCGGGGGGTACCTTGTGCGGCGCGGTCAGTGCGGGCGGCAGTACGGGCGCGCGCGCCGGCCCGGCCAGACGCACGTCGCTCACGCACGTGCTGGTGTGTCGGCCCCGCTCGCGCCGCCGCGCGCCCGTGCACAGCCTCGCTGAGTTCCTCGAGCTGGATGATGCGGACGCCACCGACGCGCAGAGACCCTACCTCACCGGACACAACAGGTCAGCAAAGCTATAAAAATTGCTGATTTTGGTGTGGTTTCAGAATAAGCTCACTCTTAATTCATTTCAGAGTCTAATACTAATAATTTTGAGCCGCATTCGTAATCTGGTCACTGCTAGCACATATGTAATTTGATATTTATTAACATTTCAGGCTGTATCATCATACTATCACATGCTTGCCAGTTTACCCCAATGAGTTGGACATCGACTCGGAGAGCGAGACCGACCCGTTGTGGTTGCAACAGAAGACCATGATGATGATCGACGAGTTCACAGACGTGAACGAAGGCGAGAAGGAACTAATGAAGATGTGGAACCTGCACGTCATGAAGTACAACTACGTCGGTGACTGCCAAATACCGCTCGCTTGCCAGATGTTCCTTCAGATGAGAGGCAAAGAATTATTAGAGAAGAATTTATACAGAAATTTTATTTTACACATGTGTTCATTGCACGATTTCGGACTGATCAGTCCGGTCGCGCTGTACCAGACGGTACAAATGCTCAACCAAATGCTGGCGGACAACGCCGAGGCCAAAGAGAAAATGCGCGAGTCGCTGAGAGCCCAGCGCGAGCACTGGAACGCCGTGGGCAAGTACCAGCAGCCCGCGCCCAGCGACCTCAAGCCCCCGCCCGCCACCAAGCTCGGCGTCGAGGCCTCGCCCTCCGTGCGCCGCAAGACCTCCAACCTGCAGAACGCCAACAGGATGGCCGGCGCCACCTCCACCTTCAGCAAGTCGGCCAGCCCGGGGCCCAGCCACCCCGACTCCAAGCGCAAGATGTCCGGCACCATACAGAGCCGCAAACGGTCCTCCATATCAGAACGAAAAAGTTCTGTATAGCGAATACTTAGACGTAAATATTGTTATACACTCGTCCCCAATTCGAGGCTCTAAAGTACAACCAGGATGTTACGTCGGTTACATCTCAGGGTAGGTGGCGGCTATCACGAAGAATGAATGATGTTTGTGTTTTAAAATAGTTCTCTATGTTACCACGCGTGTGTTTTTGTTAAAGTGGATTTATGTGCGGACATTATATGAAAAACTGAAGACGAATAAAAAGATGTGAAAAATCATAAAAAAGGAATTACGATGCGCGTGGTTGTATCCAAAATGATTAGCAGAATGTGTGTTACGTGCATTATGCATTCTTACATTGGCGCCATATCAAATCATTGTTGTAAACTGAATTTTGTGTGTAGTGGGTAGTTATCTGTCTCTTTCCCGACCATTACGATTTAGTTTTAAGTATGGACGTCCATTAAATGGATGACAATAGTTAAGTTACTAAATTATAACGTATTATATTTTGCCAATAATTCTGACATTAGATCTCTGCTACGTCGTATTTTTTTTTACATTAATGAGTGTGTTTGCTGTCTCGATTATCTTTACTGTGATTTTTCAATGCGACTTCTAGTAATAAACTTAGTTTAATCGTTTGTTCGACTTCACAGCCGCGTCAATTCGAGGACCTTTACAGTAACAACAAATAACAATGAAGTAATAGATAAATTAATATATTTTTATACCATACACTACTTTATATCAGTGCTCCATTATATTATGCAATAATCCGTAGCAAATAATATAGTGATGTGCTTTTGAGAACAAACTTAGTCGTCATTATTTTTTTTTATACACAATGTTTTGATCAGTGGTAGGATAGTAAAAAATTTAGAGACTTCATATGGATGGGTTCTGAAGTGCTATCTATAATACATGTATTATTATACACGTTGAGTGCAATGTTATGCAAGGGTGTACGGAACATGATCGTGCAATTATCTCATATTTTAGTTAGCACCAGTGAATTGTATTCCGTTTAGTATCAAAGCATGTCTAGTTTAATTATTTAATTAGATAAATAAATCAATTTCATTATAATTGAGTGAATCGTGAAGTATGAATGTGGTAATAATTCATTGAAACCTTTATAAAGACTGCAGGGTGTTGTTATTGCCTTAACAAAATGTTTCAATTTACTGTTTTACTAAGATTCTAACAGTGGTTCACTGAGGGTTTTATTCGCTATCACAAACAAATACTCTCTCGCAACGTAAGCCCATAAACTAGACTGTTTGTTTACTGTAATAAATATGGTATTATGTATTGTACCATTTGGTTTCTATACATTAATTAGTTGTATGTTAACGTTAAAACCGCGATTGTGCAGTGCTAATAATAATTCTATTTGTTATATTTTTTAATTGTTCCACTTTTAGTAATGTCCAGTAAATTGTACTTATGAAATGAAATATAACAACTATTTTCCAAAAATCTATTTTTATTGTAAATAATTTAATTGTAAGTTTTATAAAACATTAACGGCTTTATTCATAGACAGTTTTAAAACCTATTTTAGTTATTGAATGTTTTGTCCCTTTCGAACGACTTTCGAATTCAGTTCGAGCGAAGAAAACAAAACATTCTATAACTAAAATAGGTTTTAAAACTATCTGTGAATAAGGCCGTAAATCTTCACCAAATTATGTATAATTTAAATAAGTTTAGTGTCGGACATTGCTTTCATTTATGATAATGGTAACGGAGCTCGTACACAGAGCAACAAGTAACATACTACTTGGTAAATTAAAAATAAAAGCTATTGAAATATAGGCCCTATTGCCTTAAATTAAGGTTTCATTTCAATTCGATTCGTTATTTCTGTCAACGTTTCAAATCTACGACAAGTTGCTAAAACCATAGAGACGAGTACGAGTACGTACTAGTAGTAAAATATGAAAAAGGTGACGCGTAAATAGCACGCATGGTTAATGAATAAAATAATATTCCCGTCTGTAAAACAAAATCACTTTTGCGGGTACAGTCAATCACAACTCTATTTTATTTCGAAAAGGTTTCATTTTGCAACTTCACACAAACGTAAAAAAATATTAAAATTAGAATTGTCAAAGTAGACCAGGCAAAGAGAAAAATGGAAAGTCATTTGACAAAGGTAACAAACTGAAATTTGTTGTTAAAATATGTCACACACGAGGAACACACAAAAAATTAATGACAAAGCAGACGCACAGCCTTCCAACAAGAATGAGGACGAAGGTAATTGATTCGGTTTACAATTGTGTTACAAATCATGTCGACAGTCATTTTGACAGTTACGTTTGGTTGCAGGCGAAATAAATTGTAATGCTACTGATAGCTGTACTTACGCTGGTATGTATCTTTCACCATGTAGGCTTTTGTAAATAACACAGGTTTCCTCATAATGTTTAATTATTCTAGTGACGGTTTCGAAAAAACCTTCAGCGTCTAGCGAAGAGGGTGCCTTTTGTTCGAGCCAGAAGTCTTTCATTAGCATACATTCGACTGATCAGTTATGCCAAGTCGCCGACATAGATAATCCAGCTAATATTGAAGAATGCAATTTAGAAGTTTTAAGCTTGAACGAGGTGTTTCCTTCAACTTCCGAAGAGAGTGTTTCGAATGACGATGAAAGTCCAGCGCAAAGGAAGAAATCAGTGAAAAATAAGACTGTAACACATAAGCCGCAACTGGAAAATACTGCGAAAACGTCGTATGTGCCGACAAACAGCAAGTCGTCTACCGGATCGAGGCAAAAAGAACAAGTTGAAGGACAAACTTCAGTTTATTCAGATTTTGATATTCCGAAAAGTACTCTATACGTTGTGGGCAGCAATCCCGGCGAGCCCAAGATGTCTTATCCCGATCCTCCCAAGAAAATTTCGAAAACGGTATGAATGGCACATTCTTTGATTCTACATGTCAAAAATAATTTCTTATAATCTTGTTTATACATGTTTATGTATGTAATATAAACTCATGTCTACCCCCGAAGGGGTAGGCAGAGGCGCCACCAGGACACCCACATTTCGCCTTGTATGTTCCGTCCCACGATTTGATAGGGGGCGAGCCTATCGCCATATTGGGCACAAATTCCTGACTCCGGACTGATAATGAATAGAAAAATCCAATATCACTCTGCCCGACCCGGGACTCGAACCCGAGACCGCAGCTTTGTAACCGTACCGTTATACAACTACGCCACCGAGACAGTCTTATACTAAATTTTATTTCAGATGAAAAAATTCTTGCGCAATATAGACAAACATAAGAGTGAACAAAATAGTAAAAGTAATGAGAAAGCCATAAGCAAGTTGACAACAATGCGAGGGATTTTAAAAGACGGCCGATGTGGACCTGAATGTACAGGAGATTCATCCGTGCAAGGCGGCGAAGAATATGATACGTGTAACTATCAAATCATTTGTGTAATATAAATTTATCTTCTTATATGAGCCTTCCAATTCGCTGAAGTGTAGCACATACTGTCCCATATCATTTGAATTTTCTGCAATGACTGTTATTTTTTATATATAACACACTTTAAACCCTAACATTTGATTTCAGCTGACGATATGAGTCTTCAATTTCAAGTGGAGTATGATCCTAGAAATCACTATGGCAAGCAAAATCCAGACAAAAACGTAACTTTCAACACTCAAGTTGTGATCATCCATTTTACTGGAGATTTGTGCGTCGGCCAAAGCGTAGAAACGCTTAGCAAAGAGAAAGATCAACAAGCAAGAAATTCTGAACTTAGAAAGACTTTTCTTACCAAGTATAACGAGTTTTGGCCGACGCAAAAGTAGTTGTAGGTACATTAGACAGTGGCTAAATGTCTTTGGTGTTAGAAAGCATGCAACGTAATTTATTCACATTAAATTTTATCTATTGTGCGATACGTTCCAGTTATAAAGCCTGCGTTTTGTCTATTGTTTATTTATTAAAATCCGTGCGATCTCATGTAACTTATATAAATTGAAATAAATATACTGCGACTATTACGGTTGTTTTTAAATGA
Source organism: Deilephila elpenor (assembly GCA_949752805.1). Taxonomy (NCBI): domain Eukaryota; kingdom Metazoa; phylum Arthropoda; class Insecta; order Lepidoptera; family Sphingidae; genus Deilephila; species Deilephila elpenor. The sequence continues at coordinate 4,675,174 of OX457107.1, read as the reverse complement.
AACAATTTTTAGCAAAAGTAATTTATTATCACAGTTGTCTAAAAGTTACTCGGTTGGGAGGATATTTTCCATAAAACTAAGTCTTTTACTCGATCATACGTGAAGTATTTGGGGAAATCGAGCGGTAACAGTTCGACTGTCCAAGTGGAATGAACGTTTTCTGTCTTCACTTTGTCCAGCAGTGAGAGGAATGTCTCGTAACATGGCGCCACGGCGTCCAAGTGTTCTATTGTAAATACGTATCGCTTTTCAAGCACTACGTATAAGGTTTTTGGCGGTTTCGTATTCAATATCTTCTGTATCGTGGAAATAAAAGCAGCGGTCACGTCATCGTCGTATATTACTGGAATGGCAAATATGTGGAAAATTAAGTAAGTAACTAATATGAAAAAGAAATACATAACTTACGCGGGTATTATTTCTGAGTTTCTAGCTCAGTTCTAGCAGCTGCTGCAAGTTTTGCTCAAATGTTATAGTTTTATAGGTTTTTAAATATGAAAATGGGCCTACAAAACTTAATTCATTCATCTAATAATTCATCTAATATCAGATGAATTAGTTTTAAAATAAGTAAAGACCATTCTCACCATCTGCACATATAATGATGTCAACGTCTTTAATGACGCTGGTCAGTTGAGAACTCCAAGTAGTAACATTGAAGTCCAGAGGCATCACCTTGAATTCTGACTTGATAAACTTCGCGTTATATTTAGCATTCAGCTTTATTAAATCCAAAATTCCTCCTAAATCAATATCTGGAAAGAAACACACGAATGTAATAGTTTTAAATAATAAGTATAGTAAAAACTAAAAACCATTGTTCTGACCTTACTTAAGATACAATTCTTGTGTCCTGCGTATCAGGAGTCCAGGACCGACCAGAGGTTACCATCTCACAACACCTAGCCCCGAAATAAATATGTATAGATCACACAATGTTTTCTCTCCTTGCAGGGATTCGAACCCGCGACCTCTCGTTTCGCAGTCAGATTTTTTAACAACTACGCCATGAAGGATTTCAATGTTTTGAAATTCCATAGGAATTGCAAAGCTAAATATTATTATTAAATAATATCCGTTAAAATTCCTTGTTCAACATATGAATGAACAGCTAAATGATATGTTACAGCTGTTATTTTTTATATATAATATTCATAACCGCAAGTTTGAGTGTACGTCACGATGTTTACTATAACACGCTCTCGTGATCACCACACGATCACTGTTATAAATCTAACGACCTTCGCGGTGCAGCGAGTAGCCGTCGAGACAGACGTAACTAATAATTCATAATACATCTGTTTTATATTACATAGATCCGACTACATATACCAAACCTAGACCCAAATTGAAGATTCTACGTGGATGCTGTAAAAATATGGATAGGAAAAGCGGTGAAAGGACTGAAGGCAAGATTTGTGAGTAGGGTGGGTACTCCAGAAATCCAGTCACGAATAAAACACAGACAGCCATTACGTCATCTGCAAGATAGTGGTACTTCTTCGATCGAGTGAATACATTGCTATTTTAATCTATACTGATTACAACTACAGTCTACTTAGGAAAATATCATCGGTTAAGGCCCGCGGGAGCAGCCGACGCCGCTCGTTTCCCGCTGAGTTCGTGGGCGCGGCCTAAGGGGTACAACGCACCAGAGTCGCCTTTGTGTGCAAATAATTTTGTAGGCGCAATAATTTTTTTCGCACGATGGAACAGGTGATTTAAATATTATTTTCGTTCGTCCATCGCTTAACCGGCACTTATGACAACTACTTCTGAATTTTTTTATCTAGTAAATGGATATAGGTGCTAAATTACTATTTACCTGTACACACAACTTTCTTGGCATACATAGCAGCAACAAAGCTAGTGACTCCGGTCCCAGCTCCCAGTTCCAACACATTCTTGCCTGCTAGTTCTCCTTTTAGGCCAAGGTGTATCAACCAGTCTCCGAGAAGGAATGCCCCTCGCCATACTTGCAGGCCCACTAATGATATCTTGGTTTTTGAACTGTGCTCTGCAAAGGAGATTTAAATAAAATCATTGTCATCATCATGAGTAAACCTTTTTTCATTGAATTGTTTCTTCATTGTGCAATTAAGGATAAATAAAATAGTTCAAGCATTGATATGGATGGTGGTAATCTAATCTTTAATAAAAATATTATAACATATATCTTGTAAATAGAGAATAAGTACTATGCGTATTGACTTGTCATAAGAGCTATTTAATTGCCTATGTGACCAATTAACATATTTCATTTCATATTAATAAGTAAATAAAATAAGTTCATATTCTACTTATAATATAGCATTCGAAAGTTTGCTATCCATTTGGTGCAAATAAGGTGGTATACACCCAGTTTTGGGGTTGACACAATCTCATTTTGGTTGAATGAATTCAGCTAGGTAATATTAGTACAAAATTTGGTATGATTATACTTACCAATTCTTATAACTTCCTTTTGTGGTCGTTCAACATCCAAATCATCATCTTCATCATATGTAACTATGCCATCCCTAATAGGCAACAAAAATGGAAATTCTGATATTACATCTGAAAGATACATCTTAATTTAACCCCTGTTTGGTATTCCAAAATATAGTTTAAGAAGATCTTTATCTATACAAGTAGAAATTCACCAGGTAACTTTATTGGTATTGCTTTTTAATAAAGTTTGTATAACATCTGTATATTGACACAAAAGATGTAAAATATTACTTAGGTAACTTAATTTGAACTTACTTCCCTCTTTACTTGGATTTATTTTTGTTCGGTAGTCATATTCTTCATATATTTCTGACGTAACAGTGTACTCTGGCATCTATAAACACAAGACCATAAATGTGTTAAAGTGGAAACTGTTTAATAAACTTTAATGATCATGAAATTAATGCTTACAAATTTAACACATTAAACTGGTTGATAAGTCCTAAAAAGGAAATATGGTTATAGAATGTGATTATTAAACAAATTAATACCTCTAATTTGATACACTCTGCTCCCAGAATTGTAATTTGGAAAAAGTTACATACCTTGTAAACTATTGTTTTTTTTTATGATTTAGGGACTATGGACAATACACTAACTAGACACAGACTGTTAATGAAGAAGGTGCGTATAAAAATTGGATTGGTGCCAATTTTAAAACATCTAAAATAAATCTGTAATAGTGTGAGCAGTCTGAATGCCAGCGTTTGTGAATTACTAATGTAGTTCATGGTGACGTAGATTAGTTGGAAATGTAGAGAATTATAGCAAAATATTTATAGCCACCTTTCTATTCTGAATATAATGTGATTGTTGCACACGGTCTTACATAATACTATATTAAATGTATCGTGGAGATATAGGTAAACGGGTATGTTGGTTTTATATATATGCATTATGTACCTAAAATAGAAATAATTCTAATCAACAATTTTCGTATGTGTAATATTTCATTACAAGCACAAACTGTAGTGAGTAGCAGTAGTTTATTTTAGTTGATTTTGCTATAATTAAATTTATTTCGTAATAATCAAGTAATTTATGTCCCTTAACCACTTAAAAATAACAAAGCAATGTCAAAATCAGCTGTTGCCTGTTGATGACATTTTTACGATGTCGTTCGAATACACACATTATTTAACTTAAATAGTATTGATTAATGACTATTGAGTAAGATATGCCATTTTAAAATATCCGTTGACATTATTATAAATAATTAATATTAAATTTTTAAAGGCAAAATAAATATGAATCTATGGTATTTTTTAAATAAATGGTGTACCCTCTTATTAACCCTATAGTCACGCTTCGTTTTAAAAAAAATAAGCTCGACCAATCGGAGCCAAACACACGTTCGACGCTGCCACGTCAAGTAAGACAGCGGTGAATGAAGTGGCGTTTTTTCGGCATTTTATAGAGTTTCGTCTTCCGAGTAGGCTTTAGTAATAGAAGTCTAACATTACGAGATGCGTGTTTTATTGTTCACCGCCTTAGCACTCTTAGGAGTTGCCCTCGGAGACGATATTCCCACTGAGGATAATGTTCTCGTTTTAAGTAAATCTAATTTCGATTCTGTTATCTCCTCGACTGAATTCATCTTAGTGGAATTCTGTAAGTTTTTGTGATTTTCTTATTTTGTGGTATAATATTGTAATTTTATGTGAAAATTGTTGTATTAAAGTAGTTATTTGCTGTGTGCAGAGGGTAATGACACGTCAGAAGTATGCGGCGCGGCCGGCACAGCGCCGCGCGTCGTTTCCATTGTTTCAACGTGTTTTTTTGTCTGTAGATGCACCATGGTGTGGCCACTGCAAATCCCTGGCGCCAGAATACGCCAAGGCGGCCACTAAGTTGGCTGAAGAAGAATCTCCTATCAAGTTAGCTAAAGTTGACGCCACTCAGGAGCAGGAACTCGCTGAGAACTACGGGGTGAGAGGCTACCCTACTCTCAAATTCTTCAAGAACGGCAATCCCGTCGACTACAATGGTAATATTATTTTTTTAAATAATTTTAATAGATGATGAAATATACTAAGATTAAATTTAAATATTGAATCATATTTTTTGTTCTACTTCTGTGTCTTTTAATTTAAAATATAGTGTGTAGTATATAGCATATTTATAATGTATTTTAAAAATCAACCTCGTAATATTTTTAAAATATTAAACATTTCTATTAAATCTGCACACAAATCTTATCTATCAATTATAAACGCATTGTAAATCACTTAACACAATTTTGCATGCTTAACAAAGAATGATCAACAATGTTTTTTCTTAGGTGGTCGTCAGGCTGATGATATTGTTAACTGGCTGAAGAAGAAGACTGGTCCACCAGCCGTTGAAGTTGCTTCTGCTGAACAGGCTAAAGAACTGATTGCTGCGAACCCTGTCATTATCTTTGGTTTCTTCCCTGACCAGAGCACAGACAAGGCGAAGGTGTTCCTTGCCACTGCTGGTGTTGTCGATGACCAGGTCTTCGCTTTGGTTTCTGACGAGAAAGTTGTCAAAGAGCTGGAAGCTGAGGAAGATGATATTGTGCTTTTCAAGAACGTAAGTTGCTATTTCACAATGTTTTTAGAACTAAAATTTAGCTTTTGTTTCTACCATATTTTCATGAGTCATATAGAATGATATACTCTTATTTCTAATTGTCCTAACAATCCAAAAATGTTTTATGATTGTTTGATGACCTTACACTACATTTCAAGTAGATGCAATTTTTTAAAAGGCATACTAATTGTTGTTTAAACTATCTAAATTGGTATGCAAATTAAATTACATAAAAAAGCTGATTAACTCAAAATTAAATTAAAAAATACTTGTGTTGTGTTGAAACTGATAAGAAGGTTTGTTGCCTCTGCAGTAGCATAGATAATAATAATAATAATAATAATAATAATAATAATAGCCTTTATTCAGATAATCTTAATCTAGTAACAAAATTTTATTATTCTAATATATCTATCTTATTTATTTTTGAAAATCTGTTTGCCCATCGGCAAAGGCCTCCTCCAACCGTTTCCATTCTGATCTCTCTTGCGCTACTCTGTTCCACATCACTCCTGCTACTTTTCTTATGTCGTCATCCCACCTTCTTTGCGGTCGGCCCCTCTTCCTTTTGCCTTCCCTTGGATACCATCTTGTCACTTTCTTACTCCATTTGTCATGTCCTCTCATCGTGTGGCCTGCCCACTTCCATTTGAGTCTTCTAATCTTCTGTGTTACGTCTATGATTTTAGTTTTATTTCTGATGACATTGTTCCTTATTCTATCTGACCTTTTTACACTTAACATACTCCTTTCCATAGCACGTTGACTAGATGCAAGTTTGCTTGTCATTTCGTGGGTTAGAGTCCATGACTGACATCCATACATCAGAACGGGTAATATGCAGGTGTTAAAAAGTTTACTTTTAACGTTGATGTTAAGTTTTTTGTCTTTCATAGCTTCTTTCATGCTCCAATACCTTTTCCAGCCATTTGTGATTCTTCTTTTTACTTCTTCTCGCATAGGTTCTTTTTGAGTTATGAGTTGTCCTAAATAAATGTATTCGTCGGTGTAATTTATTCCAGTGTTTCCTAGCAGTATTACGTCTTTATTTCCATTTGTCATCAATCTAGTCTTTTCAGGATTAAGTTTCAGCCCTACTTTCTCACTTTCTGTGGCAAGGTCAATTATCATTTTATTTAAGGTTTCAGATGTTTTGGCAAACAGCACTATGTCATCTGCGAATCTCAGATGAGTCAATAATATGCCGTCGATATTAATTCCGAAGTTGTCCCAGTCGAGTCTCCTAAAAATGGATTCCAGAACCGCTGAGAATAATTTGGGAGATAAGGGGTCTCCTTGTCTTACGCCTTTCCCTATTTTAAATGCGTGACCTTTCTTTTCTAGCTGAATTCTGGCACTACTATGACTATATACATTCTTTATTAATCTTATGTATTTGTGTTCAATTCCTTGTTCTACCAATGCTTCCCAAATGTTTTCGTGTAGTAAAGAATCGAATGCTTTGCTGTAGTCGATGAAGGCAATGTAATATGTGAGCTGGTATTCGTTGTATTTCTCTAATATCTGGCGAACTACGTGAATGTGGTCAATCACCGAATATCCTTTCCTAAATCCAGCCTGTTCTATTGGTTGATGGGCGTCTAGTTTCCCTTCTATACGTTTTAAAATAATCTTTGAAAATATTTTGTAGATATTGGACATGAGACTGATAGGACGGTAATTTCCGATTTCGTGTTTATCTCCTTTCTTATACAGCAGGATTATATTGGATTCTGTCCATTGTTGAGGTATTATTTCTGTTATTATTATGTTATTAAAAATATTTGTAAGGATCGGTGTAAATATTTCACTGCCATATTTTAACATTTCGTTACTTATGCCGTCGGGGCCTGGTGCTTTATCTATTTTTTGGCTAACTATAGCTTTTTCAACTTCAGCGTGTAGAATGTCAGGAACAGTCGAGGATTCCGCTAGATCTATTTGACCTTCTATTATTACCTTACTTTCGTATAGTTTTTCGTAGTACGATGTTGCTATTTCTAGTATGTCAGTTCTACGGTGATTCCACTTTCCACTTTCAGTTTTCATTTTAATTACCCAATCCGTTGAATTCTTTAGTTCTTTATATGCTTTTTTGATGCCACCTGTTTTATTTATATATTTTTCTATAGTTTTCATTCTGCTTTGTTTTCTGTCTATTCTCATGTTTTCTTTAATTTCTTTACTAATATTTGCTATTTGTTTCCTTCTATCTTGTATGTCTGTTGCATTGATGAGTTTATTTCTGGTTTTAAGTAGTTCTTTAGTATTGTTGGTCAGCCATTCTTTCCGTTCGTTTTTGATATTTGCAAATTTTTGTATTTGTGTTTTTGTAACTTCTTCTATCCAGTTGTATTTTTCTTGTGTATCGAAGTCTTTTGTTTTAACTTGGAAGTCTATAAATTTGTCTCCTAGAGCGGTTATTACTTGTTCTAATTGTTCAATTCCGAGTTTTATAGTTTTGTAATCTTGTCTTGGTCTAGGCTTTTTTGTGCTATTTGCTAGTAGTTCTGTTCTAATTAGTTTATGGTTGGTGTTAAAGTTGAGTGTATTTATTATAGTAAAGTTGCTGAAGGCTCTTTTCCTATTGGTGATTATTAAATCAATTTGATTTTTTGTTTTGCCATCTGGTGAAACCCAGGTCCACATGTTTTTCCTTTTTTTCCTGAATATGGTATTTAGGATGGTTAGGTTATTTTCTAGTGCAAAGTTTATGATATGCTCGCCATTCCTACTTCTGGGTTTATTGCTGTATGTGTAAGGTCCTATTATATTTTCTTCTCCTGGACGCATATCACCAATTTTTCCATTACAGTCTCCCATCACTATAAGGTTTTTATGACCGTGTTCATGAATCGCTGTATTTAGATCGAAGTAGAATTTATTTATAGTTTCTGAGTCTGATTTTTCGGTTGGCGAATAGATTTGAACTATGGACCAAGGATCTTTATATCCAGGTAGTTTCAAATTCAGTATTGCAATACGCTCTGAGACACCAACGAATCCTTCCACATAGTTTGTTAAATGCTTTTTGACAATGAATCCCACACCGTGAAGTCCTGGGGTCTCTCCGATATGGTAAAATATAAAATCTGGGTAAGATTTTATGTTTTCGCCCATTCTTCTCACTTCGCTCAAGCCAATAATGTCAAATTTGATGTGTTTCAACGCGTATAGCAGTTCTATAAGATTTTCTTCATTTTTTAAGGTAAGTACGTTAAGGGATGCGATGTTAATTGTATTTTTATGTCTTTTGATGTTATGCTCGTTGTTTGTTATTGGAGGGTTTTGGTCTTCTTCCCCCACGAGGACCGGTCGTCTTGGGGGAGATTGATGTATTTTTGTTTCTTTGTAGCTGGTTTCTTCGGTTGGTTTTGGTTTCCATTTGCCGATTTTTAATTGCTATTGTTTACTTGTAGCAGAAATTTCGGAAAGAGAGCTGGATCTAGGCTTCATCATTTCGAAAATATTTGTTTTGTTTGGTTTATTTGGAGGTCCAGTCTGTTGTTTTTTAGGTTGGTTATTATAAGCAGAGGGTGAAGCGGATGGTTCTCTCTTCCTTTTCTCTTGGTTATTTTTATTTTCTTTGACTATTAGTTTATCATACTTCAAATATGCCATATTTCCTTTTTTTCTCTCATCAGCCAGCTCAGCCTGTAGCTTTTTCCTCTTTTCCAATACTTCTTTTGAATAATCGTCAGTGATGTAAATTGTTTTTAGGTTACTTTTGTTCTTCATGATTTCATTCTTTTTCATATTGCTTATGAATGAACATAGTATCGGCCTGGGTTTGTTACCTTGTTTGTTTCCTAAGCGGTGGATCTTGTTGATTTCTGTATCTTCCAATTTAATTTTTAGATCATTATTCAGATTTCCTTTTAAGTGTTGGAGTAATTCGTAATTTGTCTTTTCTTTTTCTTCGAGTCCAAATATTATAATGTTATTTTTCTTTTCCCCTCTTTTCAGGAACTCTATTTCTTTTTCTAATTTCTCAATTCTGGTTTTTAAGTTCTTGTTTTCTTCCACTAAAGGAATTAATTTCTCTTCCATTTTATCCATAATATTTTGTGTGATCGATTCCTTTAGTTCAGCAGTTTGGTTTTGCAACTCAATTTTCATTTTTTCAAATAGTAATTGGAATTGACCGTCCATTGTATAATTACAAAATTGTTTTGCGTATGTTGGAACGTTATAGTAGAAATTGGTAGATAATAAGCCTTGAATGAACTTTAATTGGCAACACTGTTACAGATGTCACCTTTGGCGTTGTTATGACAGTACAATGATTAATTTTGTTTTCTAACCTCAATGTATGATGAATTGAGACGAATCATTGGCGAACTCCAAAATCATGCAAATATGGATATGTATAACCACTTCACTCAAGTTTTGCTTGTTTTACGTGACGAAGTACGTATTCATAGACCACTGTGACTACTTTTATTTATTTTTCTTCCGGAGCTTATAATTACGATGTTGTCAGTTTAGATGCCGGAAACGGAAACCGCAGTAGCATAGATAGCAGGAGAATATTCCCGCCCCCGATTGGTTGCTCTTTCGTCGTTTAATTGTGGGCAATACAGATAAGAGAGCATTAATAATTGCTCTTTTATCTCACATTTGATTTTTGTTGCCCATTAAAAAAGCATCTCTTATTTAATAATATGTACTATCACCATGTGACTTATACCTTCGTTATTATTAAATTCTTTAGTTACTCATATTGTCAGAGATAAAATGGATAGATATCTATTGACCCTGAAGAAGGCCGAAATGTCAAGTGTCATCCAGTCAGTGGAGCAAAAAAGTTATATGTCAGTGAAATATCAAACCACGTGTTTTGATACTAACCGAATTTTAAAATATAAGTCGAATATTTTATTCTTTGCGGGAAATAATATTTAGTAATTAATATTTTTTAGGCGATAGAGTAAAACTCGTAATAAAATTTCAACACAATATAAAATCTCCTTATTAATTGTATAATAAAATCATCATTTTTTGTCTATAGTTCGAAGAGAACCGCGTCAAATACGATGCTGAGAAACTGGACGAGGATCTCCTCAAATCGTGGGTGTTTGTGCAAAGCATGCCTACCATCGTCGAGTTCTCTCACGAGACCGCTTCCAAAATCTTCGGAGGACAGATCAAATACCACCTGCTGTTGTTCCTGTCCAAGGTAAGAAACACACTTACATTTTCTTTTATTTGTAACAGTTATTTTACAGCAGATGTTGCAAACTTTGGGAAAAGTTAGAACTAAGACAAAAAGATGGCATAAAGAGTTGTAGGGTTTTTCCGAAAGGGATTGTTAGGCAGCCGGTCGTATGAAATCATTCTACAACATATAAGTTTTTCAGGCGACCCTTTAAGTGTGGTAGCAAAGTATAGAAAAATATATTTTAGAGCGTAAAATTTTGCCATTTTTGTTTAGTACAGATGTTAAATTTTGCAAACCACATGTATGTAACACGTCATCGATATTTTTGTACAAGTTGGAACCACTTAATTGAAACAAAGCTCATTACTTGTCGATTATGCGTGCCAAGATTGAATGTTACATAAAAATTGCGTGCCAATGATAAAATGTTTACTACCTGTGCTATAGAAATTGTTAACAATCCGCTCTTTATGGGTGTGACATAGTTAGTATTTGCTTGATATGGTAATGTTCGCGTGATGTCTTTACTTTCAATACGTATTGTTTGATATTTTGCACGCGTTGTGGTTAGTGCTATGATCCACGTAATTCATTTGTTATACCATGAGATGCGTGGCAAGTTCATTTTGTAGCGTTTTTATCACATGTTGCGTTTTAAGAAGAATATGAAAAAGTGCGTTTTAAGCGATGCTCTGAAGTCAGCTAATAGACTGGCCTGATTTCAAAGAAGATAGTTATGAGAGGATGATGTAAGCCTCTGAAGATGCAAAAAATCCGGCTAAATTTGTACATGTAGAGTGTAGGAAATGCGAAAAATACATTCAAGGTTTTTAATTGCCAATGCCTAATATGATGGATTTATCTCTGCATTAAAAAGGTAGATACTTTATTTGTACTGCCCTTATACAGATGCAAAATAGCTCCTTTGTAATGCCAATACAAAAATCATCGTTTTTGGCAAAGCGTGTTGACACACAAGGAGGTTGTCGATATAAAAAGTTTTGATACTACATCATTACATGTAAGGAGTCCCGCAGCGCAGCAAGTGCCGCCCCCGCGGGCTAAGGACAATATAACTGCAGCCTTAAAGGTCGGACACTGCGGTGTTAACAACAATGTGCGCTTTAATAATTTCACTATTCGTATCCAAGTACTTGTATAAAAAATGAGAAGGAAATATATTTTAGGCAGTTTAAGTGTTTTCTGTAAATTAGTAGTATTTTTTCTTCATAAATAAACTATTGCATACTTTATGGTGCTGTCGCATGTGCTGAGCAGTAAGCAAGCAAAGGTATCGGAAAATTGGCCTCTCGAGACTGACACAAATTAGGCAAATTATGCAGGAAATACTACAAGAAAATTCTGGCCGAATATTTGGCGCCATTTTAACTTGATAGGTGAATAGGAATCTTTATAGTCCAAGTGTTATCTACGGTCTGTCTGTACCCACAATTGTAGTATTTTTAAAGTAACAATCCAAATAGGATGTATTGTATTGCGTTGCATACATATTTATCGTCCCGAGCGCCACTATTATTGAAAGATACGCTTCGTAATCAAGTCATCAGCGTTGATAGTATCAAATTCGGTTACATTTATTCAAAGTGCACGTTGTACTTTATAGTTTATACAAGATATTTGTATACGTTGATAATATTATTAGTCTTCAAGTCATTAACGAATTTTAGCACTTAATGAGGTTTCAATATTAAGATGTTGATAAATATAGTTTTTATGGGTAGGGACAGAACATTTTGTAAAATATATTTCCTCAATACCTACTGTGTGATGAGGCTAGGAGGCTCTAGTTAGGAGTAATACCGATTTGGATTGATTTTAAACTGATAGCCAGTGAAAAGTCACAATCATTCATTCATCTTTAAGTTTAGTAGCCGAAAGACTGCTGTAGTTACTCATACAGTAACATTACCCATATTACAAAATAAAAGAAAGGAATAAAACAGCGTTATCAATCGACTCGGGGCACGCAACAAGCATCGAAATTAAAATGCATGACATCATACACGTTTACAGATGTGTCCCACCGCTAGACACCGTGGTCGTACAGCGGACCAACTTTTGTTCTAACGGTACAAGCATCTATCCGGTACAGACATCCCACACATTATGTGTGTCGGTTTTTTGCTGCATTTCGAACTTGAAAGTGGAATGTCGAGATTGTGCACTTTCTCGAGCCATGGATAGTACGGGTGACCTTTACCATTTACCGATTTATGCCTTTAGAGTTAACTTTGATCTTTAATGAATATGATGTAGCTGTCTGAGTAATCATTAATTTTATGACGAATAGAATTCTAGTTTTGTTTTTAAGCCAAGCTGATTTGGTAGCGAAATAAATTTAGACCATAAATATCGTAATTGGAAGCAATTAGATATTCAACCCTTATTAAATGTAATTAAGATTTCTCTTACTGCCAATTGTTACGTATTATTAAACAACTTAAATCACAATGTCTGCTTTAAACTGGCTAATAACAAATTCACAATACACTTACTTGAACAGAATTACTGAACAATCATCAATATTAATATCATCGAATTTGAGACGACACTTGGATGACAATGATGCTGATCTCTGCCAGTTTTTAAAATAGTACATCTATAACAATTATACATTGTTAACATTTAAATAAACACAAATTAACATAAAATGTCGAATGAAGATTTTTTTAATTATTTTTATAAACTTGCAAAGAATAATTCGGGTAATGAGTAAATGTTATTGGGTTTTTATCAGAAACGAGTTTCGTTTTAACATTGACATTGAATTGTCGTTAAAGGCAGTGAATATGGTGGCTTTTTATTTTATGTCGTAGCCTCACGTGTTATTAGTAATTGAAGTGGTATGACTGAATTACAGTTACGTGCCCCAAAGCAAATACCAGTTGCCGAGTCATTATGTTCTATTCATACACGTCATCGTTTGTCAACCAAGAACACGACCAGCTAAATAAAGAACTTTATCAAATAAATATAGGAATATGGTATATTTACTTAAATCATCTTCGTGGCATTCAGTATTATTTTTATAGCTAGCTTCAGCAAGACAGTTTGCTACTTTTTAATGGTCAATGTAAAGTTGACTTAATGTAGCTCTCTACTATGATTACGAGGGGTGTGATTTTAAAAAGGTAGCATATTCAATAATTTATTTTAAAAGTAATTATACAAAATATAATATCAAGCACCGAATGGAATTAAATAAAATTTAATTATGTTTCTCATTAAAATATGATTAAAAGTCGCCTTGTATAGATTAATTAATCACGGGAAATATTACGAGCGAGTAATCAGGCCAAGTTAATTGAAGTTTAAAATTGACACGAGCAATGTGCGATTACAAAAATATGTGATAAAAGTCTACGTACAGAGAAGTAAAGGTAGTCGACCCATGGAGTTCAATGACCCGTGCTCATTAACGACTCTATGCCATATTCGACGTCGTCTCTCGTCACATTTCACAACGCAATTTAAATGATCGAATACCTTCTTAAATTGTTATTTAAGGGAAATATTGATGTCGTAGAGGTGCTTAATGACAGTGAAGTGAATGTTCAATAATTTGTCAGTCACCATCGCTTCTAAGCTAGAGACTGCATGTTGTGAATACGGAAGTTCGGAGTTCGAATCTCAAGCACATTGTGTACGTTTTCTGGTTTGAAAAATGTCAGGACTAAAAATTGTTCTTCACATAGCGATAGGTTCTCCGCCTATCACATTTTGTGACGTCAATAGGTTCGATGCACGATGGGTGACACTAGCATCTATATCTTCGAGGATATGAACTTGAGTTTACGTTATTTTGGCGTTTTATTTGGCCTACTATGGCAAAAGATTCTAATTCCCAACATTTACTTTTATTGATCAACCACGATTAGCTCTAAACTAAATTACATTGTATTTACAGATCAAAAACCTTCAGATTCATTGACAAATGAATTAGCTATACATACCTTCTAAAAAAAATTCATTGATAAAATAATTTCTCATACTCTTACAAGTAGCATTGTTTTAACGAGGCTCCTTTTGTGTGTAGAAAAATGGCGAGTTCGAGAAACACGTTGAGGAACTGAAATCCGTTGCCAAGAACTACCGCGACAGGATCATGACCGTTGCCATTGATGCCGATGAGGACGAACACCAGAGGTACGTACATAACCTTGTATTTTCTTTTCTTTTTTATCATTGTATAAAATGAAAGATTGGCTGTAATGGAGGAAAAAATACTCGATAATGATTAAAAGGTTGGTATAATTGTATTAACCGGCGAGAGATGACCATCTGACGTTAGCGAATTGTCTATGTGGACTGCAATTTGCACTGCATTTTACATTACGTGAATTGTAGTCACTTTGCTTCGCTGTAGTATAAATATATGTATTTTAATTATTTGTTCGTCCCTATTTGCTATAAATGTAGTATTATTATTTTTAAAGTTACTCATTAAAATTATAGCAATTTAATAACTAAAGAAACATCGTAGGGTTGGTTTGAAAGTATAAACAAGTTTCATGACAAAACCTGTTCCGCGTAAAATGAAGCATATTTTTATTAAATAAGTATTTTATGTACTGTACTTCCACGTAAGTAATATATCACACAATCACTACGGCGGATTGATTACCAACTATTGATTATACGCAGGTTTATCGGCAAACCGTGACCAATATATTTTTATCATTTTCACATGCGATAATTTCATTTCTAAACTACATACATACATAAACTCACGCCTTTTTCCAAGAAGGGGCTTACCCCTCAGCTTACTGAGGTGTTAGTAGGACATCCACATTTCGCCTTGTATGTTCCATCCCACGATTAAATAAGGGGCGAGCCTATCGCCAAATCGGGCAAAAATTCCTGACTCCGGGCTAATAATGAATAGAAAAATCCAATATCACTTCCCGGCCCGGAATTCGAACTCGAGACCTCAGCGTTGTAACCGTATTAGTACGACTGCGCTATCGAGGCAGTTATTTCCAAACTATCGCCCGACAATACTAATGTTTCAGTTTATAAATGAATCATGCTCTCACAGATTCTTACTAATTGACCTGAATCTCGTGAAAGTAGTCGAGATGCAGGTGTCATATTGATACTGTGTCAACGACATGATAAATGTTGTTTATACTTTCAAATTAATGTTCTGAACCGTATAAGGGTTCTTGCAGATTTTAATGGGTTCGAAATTCAATTTAAGCGTAGCATGAATTTCAGAGCTCAGTCAGTTTTATTTGGATGGTATTTAAAATTGTAGAATGCACACATGTACGAAATTAACAGTTATTTCTCCTCTCTACCCAGGATCCTGGAGTTCTTCGGCATGAAGAAGGAGGAGGTGCCTGCCGCCCGCCTCATCGCCCTGGAGCAAGACATGGCCAAGTACAAGCCCACTAGCGACGAACTCTCTGCCAACGCCGTCGAGGTAACCACCATTACTTAACATTGCCTTTTAGGAGTCAAGTGCAAGAAGAGTCAAGCTAGTCCATTATAAACATAACATAGTCACTAATAGAACATAACACGTTGGAACATTGGTGAATTATTCGTTTTAAAAATAGTCCAGAAGTTATTATGTCGATGTATACCATTTTATGCCTTACTGGGTCATGTAGTAAGATTAATATTTAATCTTCATATTCCATCATTGATAATTTGATATAAACGACGCAAGAAATTGAGAACAATGGAAACATGGCTCAGTAATAATGTTACTGGGACATTATATCGCCGGTTACGGATTTTAAGCGGCTTGCGTCACGCAATTGACTGATTTTCTCATTAATATGCGTTGTAATGAAGCGTTACCTCCAAGTACTATGGAATTTATTAAGATTCTATGGCAATCTGATTAGCTACAGAAGAATTGATTAAAGAATACGTTATAATTTACGATAGGATGTATTTTGCATTCATTGCGTGGTGATTAATGTATTATCGATGGATAGATATTAAGTTATCTAGCTTTATCGGAAAGCATCATAACTATTATTTAGAATTATATAAACAGTCCCACTTCGTTAGTGAGCAATCTCAAAGATAACAGAAAATCTAAATATTAAATCTAATCGATAAATAAGCTTATCATATTAAATAATAAAGTATTTCAAATAAAAAAAATACGAAATATAGAACAAATCTGATTGCTTTTATCAACATTATAAATTAACTTTTGTCAGCTTCAAATACTGTAAGACCATTTATTGTTCTACTAATTAGGATAAACTACAACAGTTCAAATGCATAGAAAGTAATCAGTTGTGATAAAGATATTAATAAACAGAGTTACGGGTCAATAAAAAAAGACTTAAAAATTATTTCTATATGTACTCTTGTTTTTTCAATATCAATAATCTATTAAAAATAACATTAAAGTCATTATTAATCTAATCGTTATAATAGTAATCAATCTAGTAAAAAATCTATACTATTTAATATGATTTTAAGTGTACCAATTGCTAAAGTTTTACAGATTGTATTCAATTTTAATATCATGTCTACAATACCCGCTATTTATTTACATTCAGCTGAACACAGACTACATAAAAAATATCCCTGTCAATCTTCCCCGAGCTACATTTTTTACGATGTATTTCTATAACTAGACATAGAAATTAACCTCATTTTTTTCCTTCCTAGGAATTCGTGCAATCATTCTTCGCTGGTACCCTGAAGCAGCACCTGTTGAGCGAAGATCTTCCATCAGACTGGGCCGCCAAACCCGTTAAAGTGCTTGTCGCTACCAACTTCGATGAGGTGGTCTTTGACACCAACAAGAAGGTCCTTGTTGAGTTCTACGCGCCTTGGTGAGTGATTTTCTTTCTATAATAAATTTCTGGAAGTTTAACGTCATTTAATAAACGAGCAAGCAAATATTTTAATGTAGGTAGTAATTTTAAATTCACACAACATTTTAGAATTATAAAAGCAATGGCACGCATAAAGTAGATGGGGAAATGGAGGAAAATGAAGAGGAGCTGTCAATTCCACTCATTGAATAAAATGTGTCAGAAAATTTGTGATTTCACGCTTAGGTTTTCTGTAACAATTTTTGGTGAAATTGTAATAAAAACTAAGACCCCATAAGATAACCGATTAATTGTCACTTTCACTAGATTAATGCCGATACCAAAACATTTCAACAATTTAAATTCCCACACATGTAAATAAAAAAAGGGTTTATTATTCACAAAAAATAACATATTATAGTATTGGCTTGATGTGTTTGGTAGAAAGTACCAGCTAAGCGTACACTGTTATGCAATATATCTTTAATTTGACCTTCGTTTAATAAGAAAGTTAAGACACAATAACTTGATAATCACATAATATTTGTTCATTTAGAATTGAAATAAATACTCGTGTTGATGCACAACAATACCTCGCAGTCCTTAAAGGTTACAAATATTTACCCAGATGGAGAAAAGTACACAATAATATAATTATTATAAAAAAGTCAATATTATGTGACATTACAAAGTCATTATGAATTTCTAAACTAAAGTAAAAGAATCGGAAAGTTGCGTCATAGCCTTTGAGAAAGAATATTTATGCAATTGTGTATTAATTAATTCTATTCATTGAGCAATTAATACCTTTGTGTTTAACGAAGCTGTTACTTGTTCAACGGTTCGGAAAGTGTCTTTTATGTAAATGCTTCTTGAAGTGTTGATGTCGACGTGTTGCCACGCCAGATAAAAATGTAAATCAGGTTTAATAATTTCGTGTTATTTAATCGGTTTGAATATTTCTGGAATGGAATAGAATCTTCGATTAATTCGTGGATTTAATAGTGTCGTTTTGATATTTGATACATTTGATGTAATTAATTTGAATGAGTTTACGAGAAAGAAGTAGACTTAAGATACATTTGTCATAGTATTTGTGACTAATAGTTATAATTCAATAGAAGTACAAAATACAATTGTAGGAAAACACTAGGTGGACTAATACAATTGGGTATTTGACTGTTGTGGCAATAAATTATAAAATGTGTTGCATATGATAGCTTTTTGGTAAACAATAATTATAGCTATTTTTATTTACATTTATCTAAATTATAAATATTTAAATTGTCTAAAATAAGTTTGCCATTTTTTATCTGTTGATTAAATGTAACAAAACACGACAAGCTGTCATTGTGCAGCGTGTGATGTCACGATTTACAATTCTCATTCATCTCTGCCCCTAAGATCATTCACCATTTGAATGACGTGACGTAACTTTTTCAAAGTCACGTGACCTACCGTTTTGGTGACATATATGATGATAAAACTGAAAAATATGTTTATTCGTTATAAACAACTCTTTAAAAATAAATTAATAGTTTGAAGAGGTATAGGGTGATTATATCTAGACTTTAAAACACTTTTCAGAAATTAGTCAAATAGCCAATTAGATATTTCTTAAAAATTAATATTAGAACAGAATAAAGTTTAAACAGGATTATTTAAATAACATTTAAAATTATTTAGATATTTTTGACATTTTAATTTCTACGGTATGTAAGTCCGCCAACCCGCACTAGGCCAGCGTGGTGGACTATATGGCCTTAACCACTCTCAATCGATTCTCTCGATTGTAGAGTAGGCCCGTGCCCTGCAGTGGGACGTATATGGGCTGATATAGATAGATATATAGATTTTTGACATGAATTAGATTTGAAAGTAGAATTGTTTCCCCCAGGTGCGGCCACTGCAAGCAGCTGGTGCCCATCTACGACAAGCTGGGCGAGCACTTCGAGAAGGACGATGACGTCATCATCGCCAAGCTCGACGCCACCGCCAACGAACTCGAGCACACCAAGATCACCTCCTTCCCCACCATCAAGTTGTACACCAAAGACAACCAGGTGAGGACATTATTTCAATTATTTAGTGACAAGATAAATAACATTTATTTTTTAATTATTTATCTTTTTTAATTCATCCGTTTTTGTTTTTCATTTAAATGTGATAAAGATATATGTAGATAGAGGTTATATTAAATTCCTTAATTATTTTATTTCATTTTAATAACCTTGATATTGTTTGCGATAAACTTAAAGTTATTCAGTAAAATGTATTTACACACATTGAGCATAAAATACACCTACAGTATGTGTAAATAATTGTGTAGTTTTAAGTCCAGATTTTATTTTACTGACGTTTTTGTATTAAGGTTATTAATATAACGTGTGTGTGCGTGTGTGTGCGTGCAGGTGCGCGAGTACAACGGCGAGCGCACGTTGTCGGCGCTGACTAAGTTCGTGGAGACCGACGGAGAAGGCGCCGAGCCCGCGCCCTCCGTGGTACGTACTCACTGCTTACACTCACCGCCATGTACTGCAGACCACGAGCCTCAAATCGAGAGTATGATTGAAAAGGGTTAGGCCATGTAGTCCACCACGTTGGCCTAGTGCGGGTTGGCGGACTTTACATGATGATTTACATTACTTTGTATGTTCTTTTATATACAGGGTATATCAAGACTGCGACCGAAAACGAAGCCAGGTGGTAGTATTAGAGACTTCAGACAATACGCAACTAAAAATTTCGCAAAAAAAAAAATGACAACTTTTTTTTTGTAATTTTTTACTTATCGACGTATTTGTGTGATAAATACATAGTTTTTCTAAAATAATGATGTACACCTTTTTATTTTTCAAGACGCAATGGTACGATAGTGTTTAAATTACTTTTTTCGCAATAACTAGGTATTTACTACCCAAACACAATGATTTTTAAAAAATTGCAAAAAAAGATCTGTCGCTTATTTTGGCAAATTTTTATTTGCATTGTGTCTGTAACCACTAAAACTACAACCCGGCTTCGTTTTCGGTCGCAGTCTTGATATACCCGGTATATATCCCTATAATAAAATCATTCGTTGAAAACTCCAATGTCTGATGGTCAATGTGCAACCTGATTGAAACCCAAAGAAGTCGTGAGATGCAAACTACTTCCAATAAGTTGTGTATAATTTTGGAAGAGACCTGTGCACACTAAAGGATACTCTAAGGATGATGACATAGCATGTCACTTTTTGTACTAATTTATTAAGTAATACCGGTAAACATAGTATACGCCGTAAGAAAATGCTGGGAGCTTGATTCCCTCCCGATATAAATTTTGGTTTAGGATGCACCACCGAAAATATCCGTAGTCGTTAATAACTACCACAATATTACAATCGTTCCTTGATGTATAAATAACAGCGAAGTTTAACAAAATGTATTAAAATTTCAGAGCGAATACGAAGAGGAGGACGAGCTGCCCGCCAAGGACGAGTTATAAGCAGTGGCGCCGCTCTCGTAACACTTCCATAGTTTAGTACTGTATAGATTATAATTATTTACTTTTATACTTAAAACATAAATAACATTGCATTTCGTTCGCTAGACTGTTGACTTATTCTCTTAAATTTGTAGGGGCCGTACACATTTTTGTCAACGTACGACCTTAATTGATATTGGTAAAATACTCCGATTAATGTCGAAAGGAGCATTAGAACTCGGGCCAGACAAAAAATTATTTATAATGCATAATTTATTATATACGAACAGCAGCATAACTTAGATTATGTCGATGTATTTATAATTTCTGTATCATAATGGTCATAGTTCAAATAATCCCAGTACAATGTTTAGTTGCATCGAACAAGTGTGTGTATGTTGTAGGTACATTGGCGTTGACTTTTTTAGATTTTTAACGTGGCTTGTACATTATTCATCACAAGAGCATAGATTTGTTAAGATAAACTTATTATGATAGTCTTGTATTTTTTTAAATTGTTTTATTGAGTTTTAAAGTTGAATTGTTGGCTTCAATTAATCTCCTGTTAATAATGAAATATTTTCGTATACAACAGCGTGTAGTGTTATAAATTCATGATTGTCTTTTTCTCTATGTAAATATGTAAAACGTGACTTGGCCAAATCGTTTTGTGTATCTGTTGTGGATACAGAAATTGATAAATAAAGAAAATAATAAAAATTATAATTTTTTTATTAATTTATGTGTGTATCGCAAAACTACTAGTCCGCTGTGAAGATGTCTCGCGGGTGTAGCGGGTTCCGCCGACATCCAAAGTACCATAGAAATACGTCAAAACTTCACATTGGACAAGTTGTTTTGTGTCGTCTGTATACCTTTACCTAGTTTTCTAAGTATGTCCATTTTAAAAGCGCAAGAAAAATATAAATTCATATCCCCTCCGGTGTCGATGTGTTGACAGATGTGTTTTGACAATGGAAAACAATTGAAAAACAATAGGCTACGTCATCAAAATTTTGACAACACGCTCAAAATGAGCTCTTGGACACCGGAAGTAATATTTTCTTTGGTTTTGTCATCCTGGTAACATATTTTGAAAATTCGATGAAAAGAAAAAGAGGCACCAAACAAAGAGGAGGCTTCGTTAACCTGTCAAGATTATATGCGCAAAACTACTCGGAGCACAAAAGTACTAGGGCGACAGAGAAAAGAAGACGGTTTTGTTAACCTATGTCATGAATATTAAACCTATGTCAAGATTATACGCGCAACATGACTCGGAGCACAAAAAGTACTAGGGCGACAGAGAAAGGAAGGTTTTGTTAACCTATGCCATGAATATTAAACCTATGTCTAAATTATATGCGCAAAATTACTCGGAGCACAAAAAGTACTAGGGCGACAGAAAAAGGAAGGAGGTTTTATTAACCTATGTCATGAATATTAAACCTATGTCAAGATTATATGCGCAACATTACTCGGAGCACAAAAAGTACTAGGGCGACAGAAAAAGGAAGGAGGTTTTATTAACCTGTCATGAATATTAAACCTATGTCAAGATTATATGCGCAACATTACTCGGAGCACAAAAAGTACTAGGGCGACAGAAAAAGGAAGGAGGTTGTCCGGTGTCTAGCCGCAATTGTATGTCTACCCGCAGTTACATACCCTCAGTAATTATATTATGTCATCAATTCAGTGAGTTTATAGAGGCAATTTCGACCTATCATTGGGTATTTTATTTTTTCCTACCTTCTGATCAAAATCAATGTGAGTATCTATTAGTAAGATCGTAAAATTTCTTCCCAATAATTGTGATGTGACGATTGAAGATAAAAAATAGTAGGAATACTCCTTTTGCCTCTTTTGTAATTGCCGTCCTTGTCTTGTTTGTTTGTATACAGGTGAATAAAAAAACCACATCGTTACCATAATTATTTTATTACCTTAAATACAACGATTACAACGTAAAATAACTCTTTTTAAATAATAATCATTAAGCTTGTTCCTTATAAATTATCACATAAATACCAAAAGAACATTTAATCGAGACGAAAATTGGAATGGCTAAGTGTCCGTTAACACGTTTGTGTTAGTAAAAACCAATCGCAAACTTTGGTAAATACAGAGCGCAAGGGTTATCGTACGGGTAACTTCGTACAAGTTAATATCAATATTACACTGTGCGGAAAAAAACACTCCTATACAACTTTAACAATGGCTGAACGTGTGTCTAGCAAGTTGACTTCCATTTCGAAATTAAAAGGTACACAAATAGTCAACAAATACGACTAAACTATACAATTATTTTAGTGTGAGGAAGCTGGTTAACTAACACGAATTTTACAATCGAACCGTTTTATTATTACTAGCAATACAGTTCTTAGCACAACATTTATAAGTGCTCCTATTGCCAAGTCAAGAGATTAGCGTGAAAACCTGACTATACAAAATATTGTGACTTAACAAAAACAAAGTAAAAACGCTTTAACTTGTAATAATAAATAAGTCCCAGGAGGCACCCGAGCTATCGTATTTTCGCGGTAAAATAAATTTCAATACCGCCTTAAAGATTATATTACAAATCCATGCAAACAACAACACGGAAAAAATGTAATAAGTTATGTATAAAAATTGCATTAATGACTATGCGTAAATACAATATTACCATGATTTAATTTCGCGTCAAACGTATAAATACATGTATTTTATAAAAGCACACATATCACAAATCACGACCCATTTTACGATTTCGAAAACACTATCGAATCGTAAATATTATAATCTTATCACATTAGTTCGGTTCATTTAATAATCCAAAACATTCCTAGAACTTTTTTCAAATTCTCAATAGTGATATCTCAAAAAGTTAGTTAAAGTGTTGTTGTACCATGTAAATAACATAATTTCTTTATGTTTTATTTAACATATAACAAGAAATAAATCGAGCTATTGCATGTTAAATTAATTATCGACAACAGTCGCTAAAACAAAAAAGAATAACAGATAAACAAGTTCGCGTAGTGATTGGCTAAAATAAATTCCTGCGTATCAAAATGTCCTAATCACGGAAACGTAACTTATTTAAACAGTAAAATAAACGACGATTTCTCGAACCGAACTAACACACCGTCCAAAGCCAGGTCTTTCATTAAATGCTCCCGTGGTCTCATGACTACTAAATGTTTTTATATATTAGGAAAAATCTATCAATATAAACTTACGCTAACGTAATAAGTAGTCGATAACTGCCGTACTGTATCATGAAGCCCGTACGATAAATACATTGAAGTATTTTAAGTTGATGATATAATTAAAGGGAATATCAACAAATCATATACAAAATTCATTAACATGATTGATTTCTATCACAGTCTAAATAAGTGAGACAAATACTGTTCCGAGCTCACATTAAAGTGCTCATTTCAAAGAAACGATTGACGAAATCTATTTTAATTTCTAAGATGTTAACATTTCTATATAAAAATGACAATTGCGAGCTAAATTAAGGATCTTTACAAGCACGCAATGAAATCATAATTGTGTATTATTAATGTTTGTTAACACAAATATTCTATGTTAATTGATATAATGAAACAACTTTAATGTGCTGTACAACAATAAAACGAGAACTATCGTGTGTAACCAATATCACACGAATTTCATAAATCATGAATAGCACAAAAATGTACACATTGAGGTATTAATTAAACTGGAGCGGACGTTACGAATAAAATTGGATCAACAGTGCTAATATAGATGAGACACTTCATTTGCAGATGCTAAATCAAAATAATACCAAAAAATCCTAATTCACCAATTGTTTTATCGACATTGGACTGTATAGGTTTTTATACGTTAATTTTAAAAAAGGTGTGACTATGGCTGATGGGGTAATATCATCAAAACTTGAATAATCTTGTCAAAATCGGGATTTGGATTGGATTTGCAAGCTTTCATTGGGGGCGAAAACGAAACGTCGACTGTCCACAGTTTCTATTATATATAATATTTTGTTCTTGTATCCGCTCTAGCAAATACCACAATGTTTCATTATTTATATATAAGTGTGTAAAATCGAGACTAAACATTTCGCTTACGTTTTAACAATCAATCGATTAGTCAGCTTAAAATATTTCAATCAAACATGTATAAAAAGCCAGGCACCGTGGCATATCATTTATGAACGTACATCGTACTGGTACAAGCGCTCGTCTGCAATCCGTCTCATGTCGGCGAGTCAATGTAATGTGAATGAAATATAAACTATTGCCTCTATCATCTACGAACCGAAATCAATGAATATTACTTTTTCAAAGCAATTTTGCACTATTTTTTTTGGTTCATTCACATTTTCCTGTCTGTAAATACATAATTCGATGCAAAAACAACAACAAATATCTATCAGCTATGCATTACTTGCGTCAAGCACATCAGAGCGCGAACATGGAGTCCTGATCTTCTTTTTTGATTTGTCGGTGGCGTGGCGTTTGGTTCGGCGTGTTTTGACCCCTATTGTCATTGATGTTGGGTAGATTTTCGGCTGCAGCGGCGCGTTCGGCGAGGAATTTGTCGAAATCGCTGCTGGTCACACTTTCTTGAGCGGCGCCGTTCGCTTCGGAGGCGGCCTGGATTTTTTTTATTAATTTATAGAGACATTGAAAAAATAAGAACGTTAGTAGTGGTTGCGTAGTGTTGTGCAGTAATGTCTAAGTGACATTATGTGGGGTTGCCAAGTCAGTGTTTATTATACCATTTTAGTACAATATTGAAAGGTATAAAAAGTGTTCAGTGCAAAATAAATGACTGTGCAGTGACATGTATGTTGAGTGGTATAATATTACTTAATAAATAATATTTGGGGTGACAAACATGCTAATAAAATAAATATAAATAAAAATAGTGCATACAGCGGGGAACAAACCTTTTCCTGAGCTAACCACGCGGCAATCTCATCGATTTCCCTTTCATCCATGCCCGTCGGCTGTTAAATAAACCACAACGAAATAAGCAAAAAAATAAATGGGCGCATACAGAAAATATATAAAACAACAGATATATGAATAAATAATATATATGCACATTAATTTTCAAAAAAAATCACGGGTTAAAATAAGGGAACAAGACATTGTTTATATACCACAGAAGGACAAAAATAAATGAAATAGAAAAAGGCAACAGGTCATTAAAAACAGGAACAGCACACAGGGATATTTCTAAGAATTACGACTAATACCATGTAATTACTTATAAATTAAACTTTGTATTCATGCCCGAGTAGAGCAATTCAAAATAAACTTTTAGATGTACAGAGTTACGACATGATTTGACCGCGATAAAAATTTAATCGAGTCGTAAATTTATAATAATTTCTTGTATTTTTAGAACACACATATATTTTTTTGCGCTCCCCAAATTTTAGAGGGTGTGCATAATTATATGGATAGTGATAATGCGTGTACCAGTGGTTGCGCGTGCGTGGCTCGTTGCGCGGCGGCGGCCAGGCTGGCAGAACTTTGATCTTCTAAATTATCTGCATAGCTGCTGCCACTGAAACACAAAAAACGTTAATAATCATATCAATCATAAATGATATTATCCCAATACTGCAATCCAAAGCAGAAGTTTGAAAGGAAATGTACAGAATACTAACGAATATGCTCTTATAGTTTGTTGAAATAAATAACTTTTTAATTAAAAACATTAGAATAGTTTCTTATGTTTTTTGATGAATTGAAACAAAATGAATTTTAACAAATTTATCCACAATTTTGGATTGTTTTAAAGCTTTATTTCAGAGTTGAAAAACGATACAAATTAAGGTGAAAAGAGAGACGTTGATGAAGTGAAGTAAATATAATAATATGTATTTATTCACTTTAAGAACAAATATAGACAATAGACAATAAAATTACAATGAAGTAAAGAATTTAGTGTTTACTTACCCAGTTTTAGAATTTTCGTAAGTTACATTCCGCGACTGCGCGAACATGTCGAATTCATCTTTGGAGCTGCTCGGAGACTTGTCAGGTTGTGCGTCCTTCACAGCTACAACAAATCACACATTGCCAATGTTATAAAATGCGTACATATATAAGCTCACGCCTTTTTACCCAGAAGGGGTAGGCAGAGGTGCTACTACGATACCCACATTTCACCTTGTATGTTTCGGCCCATAATGTGATAAAAGGGCGAGCCTATCGGCCCGGAATTTGAACCCGAGACCTCAGCATTGTAATCGTACCGTAGTACAAGTAGGGCACCGAGGCAGTCGTTATAAAATGCATTCGTTATAATAGAAAACTTGTTTTGCATTATTATGAAACTGTAAACATAATTATGATTTTAAAGACAATATAATTGATAATAATAATCACGATACATCAAATTATTCTACCTAATTTAACGAATGCATTACCAGTTTTAAAATAATGCTTTTGTGACCTAAGAATGGAGAATGCATTCAGTATGATGTAATTTTTTTTTAAATCCGAATTCCATCTTTGTTTCAGGTAACATTGTGACATTTTTAAGCTTTTTCTATTATAGCTTTAAATCTATAAATCTAATATAGCTCCGAAAGTGTTTTTTTTTGGAATAAATTACAACACTGAATGTTTTACTTACTGAGTTTAGCAATATCAGGTACATCATCACTCAGATCAATCAGAGCGTCGTCTTCAGTCTTCTTTGCTGTGAACGAAACATTTACAAATCTCTATATCTACAGAAAGCTATACATAGTCTAACAGGATAGAACGGGAAGAATATCTATTAATCAAGCCAAAATGACAGTATACTGGGAAATATTGACATATAGTATTTAATTTAAGCCACAAGTTTCTCATAATTCCAGGTGACATTAAACGAAATTAAAAACAAAAACGAAGTCTTTTTGTCAAAAATCGTGATTGTAGTTTTCACGATTTTTGGCCACCTCGTATATGTATACGAATATTTTTACCACTTTCCTGAACTTCGGCTCGGTTTAGGAACTTACCTGAGCGGTAAGAAACATTCGTTCGATACGGGTTGATGGAAAGCCTTGCAAACTAAAATCGCGATTTTTGACAAAACTACCAGGCAGCTTCTTTTCAAACTTGGTACAATGTTACCTGGACTGTTTACTTTAAATTAAATACCATATGAAAATATCACCTGGAATAATTTGCACATTTACTGTTATTTCTACTGTAAGATCAAACTGTACTAGCATCTTGTTAACGAGTTATTGTTGAAGTAAGTATGGAGTATGGATGTTAGTGGACTTTTTTAAGTAGCGAATGGATATTTCGATCAAATGTGGCTGATAATATTAATACTTTGTTTATTACTCACGAGAGTTGTTGGTGTTGGCGACAGCGTTGTTGTTGGGCACGCCCATCGCCGCTCCCAAAATGGCCGACGGAGTTGCCACACCAGTAGCCGCGTTCCTGTTCATCCAATTATTGTCATTAAAAAGCTTATAATAATAATGTATGTATGTGTAGTGTGGGTATTTATGTATGTACGTGTAGAGTGGGTATTTATGTATGTATGTGTAGTGTGGGTATTTATGTATGTATGTGTAATGTGGGTATTTATGTATGTATGTGTAGTGTGGATATTTGTAATTGTATGTGTAGGTTGGGTATTTATGTATGTATGTGTATTGTGTAATGTGGGTATTTATGTATGTATGTGTAGTGTGGATATTTGTAATTGTATGTGTAGGTTGGGTATTTATGTATGTATGTGTATTGTGTAATGTGGGTATTTATGTATGTATGTGTAGTGTGGATATTTGTAATTGTATGTGTAGGTTGGGTATTTATGTATGTATGTGTAGGTTGGGTATTTATGTATGTATGTGTAGTGTGGGTATTCGTGCATATATGTGTAGCGTGTGTACCTGTTGTTGATGAACCGCGAGTGTCGCAGCAGCAGGTTGTTGAGCCTGTCGTTGTGGTGCAGCAGCTCCGCCGTGAGCGGCGCGTCGGCCGCGAGGCGCGCGATGAGCTCGGCCACGCGAGTCTGCATGGCGCGGAGAGTATCTGCCAGCTCCTGGTATTGATAAACAAGTTTATTATCTGATTATATACCAATGCAATTTCAGTGAGCCGAGATAAATAATAATTAAATCCGGCAACAGTTACATACATAGTCCTGAACCAACACTAAGATCGACTCTTGTGTATTCGGTATCAGAAGCTAATCACCCAGACCCGAAAGCAATACCTCCACACATCCACAGATCACTCAAACATTTGTCGCGATGCGGGTATACAAGCCGCGGCCTCTCGTTTCACAGCCGGCGTATAACCAACTGCGCCACGGGAGGCAGTTTCACTAGGACATCGCAGTGACACATAAAAAAAATACACATCATCTTGGGGAGCGTTTTAGGTTGAACAGTCTCCTAATTAAATCGTAGCTTCGTTATTCACAAAGAAGTAGGGTAAGTTGGAAATGTATGATAAATAATTTATAGCTAATGAGGTATTTGCTCATGGGCCATGAAACTCGTTGCTCAGATATTTTAAATTTCTTCGTTAATTAATTAGTAAACATAGAAAACCCGAGACGAGGAATTTTAGAATGGAAAGGAACTTATAATAATCAGTGCAGTTGTATACCCAACAACATGGTACTAAGTACTAACGTTGAGCAGGTCGACGTCGCTGGGGTGGTGGTGCGCGGGCGGCTGCGCGGTGAGCTCGTGCAGCATGTCGTTCATGACGCTCATGTTGCCCTCCACCACGCC
The DNA here is from genome assembly GCA_949752805.1 of Deilephila elpenor. Classification (NCBI taxonomy): domain Eukaryota; kingdom Metazoa; phylum Arthropoda; class Insecta; order Lepidoptera; family Sphingidae; genus Deilephila; species Deilephila elpenor. Next base: position 4,645,953 of record OX457107.1, on the reverse strand, counting down.
CAGGTCCGCGCGCAACTTGTTGCTCTGGCTCTCCGACAGAGACACCTGCGACGCACAACCGAACTGCAACCATGTTTATAAGTTATAACATTTCAATATATTATAAATAAAATAATAAATAAATAAATACACCCAACAGTCACATACATAGTCCTGACCCCACACTAAGATCCAGTCTTGTGTCGTGGGTATCAGAAGCTACGAGAGACTTTTCGGTCTCACAAACACCCAAACCCGAAACAAATACCTGTGGATCACACAAATATTTGTTTCGGTGCGGGGATCGAACCCGCGGCCTCTCGTTTCACAGGCGGCGTCAAACCAACTGCGCCATGGAGGCTGTCGATGTTATGTGTACGAACTTACGATAAAACTGGATATGACTGAAATATGAAAACTACAATATTTATACATACAAACATATATAAACTCACGCCTAACGCCTTTATCCCTGAAGGGGTAGGCAGAGGCGCCACCAGGTCACCCACATTTCACCTTGTATGTTCCGTCCCATGATGTGATAGGGGGCGAGCCTATCGCCATATCGGGCACAAATTTCTGACTCCGGGCTGATAATTAATAGAAAAACCCAATATCACTTTGCCCGACCCGCGATTCGAACCCGAGACCTCAGCTTTGTAGTCGTAACGCAGTACAACTACGCCACCGAGGCCTAATGCTGAACATATACCACCCGAAAATTTCTACAACGCTGAATTGAAAACAATTTGCATCCAGCTACTTTCTACAACATTTACTACATTGTTGGTCCACACTCCATCTCGTAGAAGATAAAATAAATATTTCTATTCAATTTAATTTTTTTTTACCCTAATTATATCTTTATTTCGACGGTATGTAAGTCCGCCAACCCGCACTAGGCCAGCGTGGTGGACTATATGGCCTAACCACTCTCAATCGATTGTCTCGATTGTAAAGTAGGCCCGTGCCCTGCATTGGGACGTATATGGGCTGATATAGATATAGATAGAATTATATCTTTAATTAACGCATTCTTTTCTTAAATATTATATACGTTTTTTTGTAAGTAAGTAACTTACAGAGACTTGTTCTGGTGGCGGGCGGCTGGGCGAGTTCTGCGGCAACGCGGCGCGCTGCGGAGACCCCACCACGGGGTTGTCGCCATTGTCTGGTACACTCTGACAATATAACAAATATCATTCTAGTTTGATAAAGAAATTGGCGTAGGCTGTGTCTCAAATCAAAAATAAATTTTCATAAAAGGTTTTACTTATTAATTTTGAATGTCGGAAAATGGTAAATCTAATATACTTAAACCTACTTTTCCACTACTGTCGTCGGAATTTGAATTTCAAGAACTTAACTAGTACATTAACCCACATAAAGAAAAAAAAAATGTGTGTGTGTATTAGTGTACACACGTAAGAAGTGAAACTTCTTTATGACATCATTTTTCGAAAAATGATCTACTATTTACAAATTTACAGAATTGGTAAAATAAAGCTAAATTAAATAAAGTTTAAGTTTAGGAGGGGGGAAATTTTTGAGGGAATTTGGGATTTCTATCGGGGCCAATTTGTAGCCCTCACCGAGACGGTTCCGAGGATACCAAGCTCGGTGGGTCCACGCCCTTTATTGGCCGAGATAGGTTTAGGGGGGGTGAGGTAAAAATTTTAGGTGGGGGTAGGGGCGGGGGGGCGTTAGGTTTCGTGGGGAGGCTATTGGGCACCTTAAAATATTTTTGGGTGGGGAAAGTTGTGGAGGGGGAATTCGGGAATTCTGTTGGGGCAGGATTGTAGCCCTCACCGAGCCGGTTCCAATGAACCCAAGGACGGTGGGTCTACGATGGATAATGCCGGAGATATGAGTAGGGGGGGTGAGGTAAAATTTTTAGGGTGGGGGTAAGCGGGGGGTGGGGGGGAGGTTTCGTGGGGAGGCTATTGGGCACTGTTTTGGATTTAGGGTGGGGGAAGGCCAGAGGGGGGTAAGGATCAAATTACAAAAAAGTAGGTGGGACTTAAAATTTTGGGTGGGGCTTGGAAACGGTTGGGGGTGTGGCTTACTGAAGTGGGTACTAATTTACTAAATAAAAAAAGATGGCGCGTAACGGAAGAATGTGACGCGTAACGAAAAATTTTTTCCAACCCCGATAAAGAAGTTTCACTTCAAAAATACTTAAAGTAAAGTCCCTCACCCTCTGTGGCGTGAAGATTGGCGCCATTGCGTCCAAATCGGTCATCGGGAACTCGACTCCTTTAGTCCGCAGTTCATTGTACACTTGGACGACGCCCTGAAACAATCGATTTCAGATAACAACAGCTTATTTACATTTATGCCAATGACCCAGCCGCAATAAAAATTATTTTATCAAAAGATTAGCCGTCCGAAACACTAAAAATCACAAGATCATTGAATACAGACAAAATAACCGTGGAAAGAATATCAAGACGATATAATTATTGCTACAGATAACAAATTATCGCATTGGAATTTGTTTATTACAAATATGCAATATAATAGATTCTTTAGAGATATTGTTTACGTTAGCATACTGAGCGTCTATTATATTTTATAGGCATTTTTATGCGTGACGACATGATAGAATTTATAATTTCTATGATTTCAACATGCAGTTTAACAAAAATGTACAGTAGTTGAATAGTTTCACTGCAATGCGGCGCATCTATTCGATCTACTTGACATTCAGGTTTTCATTAGAAAAATATCTTAGAAGAACTGTTTTATAACCTTCAAGTGTGAGAGTTTCCTAAAAATATCAACAATTGTCCTCGTAAATACAATTTGTATGCGTTGCGTTGAGAGCTCTTCATGACAAATTTTATGTGTAATTGGAGAAAGTACGAGACTTACGATAAGATTTTCAACTTTCACGCATGATAGTGCATAAAGTTTGCGCTACTAATTAAACGAGATTTACATCGGCTTTGAGTAATGCATAGAGCATTTCTCGAATTTCGCTGACATTATCAACACATTACTCGTATTTTTTGGCACAGGCCACATAGACAGATTTCCTAAACTATATTATGTCAACATAAATGTATATATTTAATTACCTGCAACTCTGGTTGATTTTGGAAAGCGTCCGCCCAACACTGGATAAGACTCAAAACTTTCTCTTGGACCACTGTTGGTGGATCATTCTTCGGCCCGATCAATTTTACCTGCAAAGTACACCAATAATAAATTACATCGAATAATAATTCATAAAACCAAACAGGTTTCAGATGTTATGTCACTTGTTAAATATCTGTGAATTAGTGGCTCGTAAAACAAAAATAACTTAATCGTCTGATAATCACTTATACATATAAATTGAGTATATTTATGATATTCAAATGAAGTATGTAAATTATATGAGTCCCTGTAATATCTTCTAGAGAATCATTCTAAGTTGGAACATGCAAATTATTATTTTGTATGTTGTCAAACAGCATTCTACGTTTTACCTACAACATTTCAAGAGCAAATAAATAACATTATTTCGCTTGTATTCATTCAAACCATAAGTGCTTTGTACTTTCTAGATTGTAATAGAATATTTCACTGTTACCCAATCATGTGGAAGTTAAACCAAGGAAATGAGATGTGTCATTGATGGTAACTGGACCGAAATTAATTTAATTATATACGCGTAAGTAAACGAGGCCGTAGGATTGAGCAATCACACGTCATGTACTTGAACTCGTCTGCGTAGGATATTCGTTATTAGCTTAAAACTTACCAAGTTATCAAAACAAAAACTGGTTTACCAATACGAATAATTATAATCATTCCAAGTCTGTTGAATATGATAATCATGGTACTGAATTATTTATACAGAATTAACATTTTGTTTATGTCGCGAAAATTCTTTGTCGTTAATTTAGATAACAAAATGTGTATTATCATTGAGCAATCAGTATCTAATTTTAAAGCGATGATTAAAAAAAAAAAAACCTTATAATAATCATGAATCAATACTATTCTAAAGTAGAAGATTCTGAAATGTATATTTCTTGTGGTGCAATAGATTTAAATACTATAATAAACATTATTCATGAAATTTGGTATGTTCATTCAAAAGTGGCATCGACCCATTTAGATCAACTACCAAACATGATCGAAAATATCGCTAAATCCACTTGGCGTATCGGCCATTCGCTGTAATCCTCACTGATATCTGTAGATATCGCTACATGTTGATAGTTGGAAGCTGGGAGCTTCTATGTGTTGATCGTGAATATTAAAAATGTCAAGCTTTAACAACACTCAGTCTAACCAGCAGTATGTGTGTAATACTTCGTGTCAATTAGCATTATAGTTCCGCTCACGGTTCGTTCATAGTTCTATCTCGATTTAATAATTCTACGGTTGGGACGGTGTATCCGGTGGGACAGACGTTTATATGCGTCACAGGACACGGGTATCCCCCAATGGAAAGGACTTAAGCCACGTTTTAATACGCGATCTCGATTGATGATTGATTTGATTTGATAAAGTTTAATCTTGGGATTCGATCGAAACTGATAGTTCAGGCGGACAAGCCTAAACGTAGCTTGAACGTTAGTTAGTCTATCACTTAAACCATCCTCAGATTGTACAGACGATGGATTACTACAGAATACAGATTGATAATAAATCGAGATCACGTTGTACAGCACCCCACAAACAATGAGATTGATAAACATATGGGCCGCGTTGTGCAGAAATAAATAACCCATAAAGTGTTACTGGTTTCATGAAAATTCATCAAAAATTATCTCTATTTTTATTTTTATGTGTCGAAAACTCTTTCTATATCTAGAAATTATTTTTTATCACTGTATATCTATCACGAAATAAACAAATTGATATTTTTAAACAGAACAACACGAATGTGGGTTTTTGTATGTTGGAATATTTATGTACATCATCCAAATGACATTCAAATCATTTAATATCAGCAAAATTACTGACCTAAGTCCAATCCTATGTTTTCGCTGTAGGGTCGAGATATGCTATTTCCCTGACCACCCACAATTCTCTCTATATTCGCCCACGTATTTATAAACTAGATCAAACTAATTACACTTAATTAAAATAATTAATACGGTACAACGTATTTATTAGCATATTTTGAAAACAAAAACAACCACGCTAAGTATTCACACAAATCAAGAAGTCGCATAGACCACGATAATGTTTTTATTACGTATCGTAAATTGACTTTTATGACTCATTGTCTACACAACAAGTACAATGTCAACTTATCAGATACAGATATAGTTTGTTAACACTGTCTTGAAAATTCAATGGTATTTATTAACATTGCCACTGATTTTAGCGGCGAGATATTTTTTAAGGTTTTCTATGTCATAACAGAGTTTATGTAGGAAATTATGTAATTTCAACTTTATAAAAATATTTCCTCGTTTTAAAGTGGGCAATGGGCATGTTGACTTTTTATGTCTGAATTCTGACGTAAGTACATGGGCTTCTGAGTCACCAGGTTTGTTTCACATATTATGTTAATTGTTTTTGTAGTTTTTTATGTGTTAATTATTATTAATAGAATTGGGTTATCAAACAAAATATTCAAAGTACGCCAGGTTCATCTAGACTATGAAGGGGCTGTCTTAAGAGCCAACTCCTAGGGGGTTGCGGATGGATGCTCGCGCGAATCTTGCGCACCTCCTTCAAGGAACATCGTGAATTACCACAGGGCTTTAGTCGGTAGGACGTTCTAATATATTAGACTATTGGTCTTATATATTGGAGCGGTGAGTTTGACATACCATTATGGATCCGCAAATGGATTTCCTCGTGTAATCAAAAAAAAAGTTTCATCTAGACTATGAATAACAATAAGTCTAATATTTCAGCATAAAATAACATGATGGTATGTGGTAAGGGCAGGTTAAAAGAAATTAAGCTATTAAGGATGATATGCTTTCAGTCAAAATATCAAAAAAAATATTATAATTTTCCAAACTTCTTTTCATCAAAGTTTATCACACAGAACAGATTACAGAAATAGTGTACAATACTCTTTATCGAGAAATATTTGATTTTAGCTAGATGTTAAGACACAGTCAAACTGATTATGGTTAAACACCCAACAATGTTTTGTTGAATGTCTATACCTACTAGTCTTACAGGCTACTGGAGTATTAAGCAGGCATAATATAAATATACATAAGACTGATGTAACATCATATCATAGGTATGGTTGTTTTAAGATGCAAATAAATATATTATGCTTTTCCCTGAACCTGTTTTAAAATAAACATGCATTAAAACTGATTTAAATGTAGGTTCACAAGATTAACTTGCAAATTTTATATGCAATAAATTAACATATGTTTTTCTCTGGATATTATTTACATCTTGAGAGAATATTAAATTTTCTAATATTTTTGCCCTTCAACCTTAAATTCAATTACATCATGTAAATTTAAAATTGAATGAATATTGGTAAAATTATGTTTGAATTTTTATTTCCAATTTTTTTTTATTTGTGTGAGAAATATGAGCTGTTATGGCACCAATTAAATTCTATTTCCAATATATTATAATGAGAAGCTATGGATTCTATATACAATTTGGATATAGATGTAGTATTAATATACAATTTCAATTTCAGTTATGGGTATATTTGTATTTCAAATATCCAATAGTTTCATAATGGTCAGAGCTGCATAATATTCTTGATTCCATGTTTAGCAAAATTCTTTCTAAAACTAATAATTCAGAAAAAATCCTGAATCATTAAAAAATACCATACTATAGTATTTTAATACACAAAAGTTTGCCATCAAAGGATTTGTACAATAAACAAAATATAAATATCAACAAAAGCATGTGACTTTGGCTTATCCAGATTATACTTATTAGGATAATATTGGTATTGCCACAAACAACTACGAACAGAAGGTAAACTATCTTCATTAGTGTTTTAGAGTGCATAATATGGACAGTTTGAAGTTAATGGGCAATTAATTAGATCACTGACTACTGCATTGATTTCCTATAATGACTTTGATAATTATTAATGTGTGAACCTATTTGTGGTTCATATGATTTCACAATGTGAAGAAACATAAGCAATGGATCAAAGTAAGGGGGCCATAGCACACTCTATAGGTGCCTTAGGTTTCTTATGGGTTAGTCAAATATAGGAAACAATAAAAAGTTCTATGCCTAACAAAGTTCTACTTCAAAAAATACATTATGCAATTGAATTTCTAACATTTATAAGAGTATCACATAATTTCATAAACATATTAGAGATAAGAATAACTATTTACTTATTATTCTTAATCTTATTATAATATAAGTATACATATAGTATATGTATAGTGGTAACTTGCATTTCTTTAATTGTTTGAACCATAATATGCTAGTTGGAAAAGTTATGTATGTTTTTCTACAATTAATTTGCTTCACTACAGTAATAAAATTAGTCAACTGCATAGTTTCACCATGTTCTCAATTTATCAAGGAAAATATTAACAGGAAACTTTTTAACATTTGTAAAGTACTGTGGATTTAAAAAAATCCTGATTTATCCGAACCAAAGAAATATGGGTATTGCAATTGAAATTACACAATGCAATCTTTAGTATGAATATATCTAGAAGAATTGATATGACAAAATGAACTCACCAGTTCCGATATGAATTCTTTGTTACAAGCAAGTGCGTGGAATGACTTGCCGCAGTTCTTCACACAAGTTTCGAGCACAGTGAGAGTATACATCACAACAGTGTAGTTCTTCCCAGCACTCATTGTCAACCTCTTCCTAATGGCTTTGATAGCATCCTTAGGTCCATCTGTGCTGCTGTTGATGATGTCACAGATCTCCATGTTAAGAGCCCAGTTCTCCGACGGTAACGATCCATCTGTAGCTTGTTCTGCAACCAAATCGTTCGCGTATCACACAGCCAAAGGGTCAAAATAATTAACACCGGTTCAATAATCGATGGCGGATTTTACGAGAACCACACCGATAAAACAACTAATAAGCACCATTTAATGTATTATTAAGCAACGGAATACGACCATGACATTATAACAAAGAGAAAATAAATTTTACTAGTGCGCAACAAAAAAGAAAATGTACCTAGATCACAGGATGATTTAAGTTTATTTCGGATGGCTGTCGAATATTTTTACTGCTTACTTACCAATTTTTTGACCGACCGGCGTAGAAAAAGGATTTCCTACCCCAAAAAAGGACATTTTTGCAAAATAATCGAATATTTATCAAAATGATTCCACCGATTTCACTTGTCACTAAAAACTGCGGAGTTGCCTACTTTTTATATATACTTCCCTGACTACCAATTTATTGCCTCACGTTAAATAATCCATATTGCACAAAAACGAATTAATAAAATTTTACCATAAAATTACAATTAAATCTGGATATATATGTCTGATAAAATAAAATAAATATAGGGATTCGAGATAATAACAATTTAAAAACAATATTTCTTTATTAATTGGGTGTCATAATTTCCTTAGCTATCGGTAAATAAATTTTGAGCTAGCAATAAAATAAACACCGGTATCATTCCACAAATTGACAATCATAATTGCGTTCGAAAATGTTAAGTTTTCTGTATAAATCATTTTTTTACAGATGGTTTATACAGGTAATATATGGGCAATATTGACTACACAAAAAATATTTTTCTTTAATTATAGCATTATTTAAATTAATATTTTTATAAAACGATACATTTTTCAGAACGAAAATTTTATGGCGGCTTATTTAAAACAATAAGACACATTTATTACACAAAATAATTAATATTATGATAATGGTGCCAATTCAGTATAATTCACAGCGATTTTAAGTAAACACATTAAAAATGTATATATTATGTTTACATAGCAACCGGTAAACAATAGTTATGACACTGTTCTTTTAAAGATTTTATATTCAGAAATCATTAATTTAACAATGACGGAGAAAAAATCATTAAATAGTCTCATAATCCATCCTGCTATCGAACCTGGGGTTATTGATAATGCTATGATCATACGATGCATATTAGAGTACGGTTAGTAACTCAATTTTATAGTAAACTAAATAAAATTTATTATCCACATAACCGAGCTACATATCCACACTTATTGAGACAATAATTACATGATAGACGCATCTATCGGTCATCCTCACTCTTGTCACCTACCAAATTTCTTCTTAATTTAACTTCGTGTTAGAGACATGATTCTCTGGGCTGGAGATTCCAATTTCGATTCAATGGTAAAACAGGAGCAATAGCTGGGACTGTATGCGAGGAACTCAAAATTGAAGTAAATGCAATGTGTCTAATGTAGTCCTGAAAGGCCAATATCTCCTCAAAATTCGATTACAGAAACCTCCACGAAGCGGAGGAATCCTAATTTGAACATACATTGTGATTGTGTTCTAAAAATATTTGTCAACAATACCATCGAGCTAATGATTTTCCTTCATCTACTTAGATTGTTGCAAAGCAATGCGTGTGGCATTCTTTATTCAGTCCCATAAATCTTTAGTTTATAAAATGAATACCTAGTTTATTTTTGATTTGGATAGGTATGGTTTAATATAATTTCGTTTTCAGGACCAACTGAAGAAGCAGGTAGATTATTCGCTGAAGAGGGAGTGCATCTAGACGAAGCACCTATAGTGCGTTTAGAATTCCAAAACATCCTCAGAATAGATCACCTGTGGATGTTAAAGTCATTGCGGAAATTGACATTAGCACATAACCTGATAGAGAAAATTGAAAATCTCGAACTATTGGTGGGTTTAAATGAACTAGACCTGTCCTTCAATAAAATCGAAAAGATTGAGAATCTAGAAATGCTTGTCAATTTGGAAGTACTTACGTTATTCCATAATAAAATAAGGAAATTGGAAAATATGGACACTTTAGAGAGGTTACTGGTGTTTAGCATTGGCGATAATTTGATCGAAGATTATAAAGAGGTATACAGCATAATTAAGTTATAAGAACATTTGCTTCTGTTTTCTGTCAGCTTTAACTTAATATTAGTATTTTTATTAGATGATATATCTGCGTAGATTTCGCAAGTTGCGATCAGTAAGCTTCAAAGGAAATCCTTGTTGCGACGACCCTATGACTTACCACTTCCTTAAGGCAGTACTTGTTAGAGTCACGTATCTCGATTATAAAACTGTTACCGACGAAGAGAGGGAAAATGGACGCGCCTTGTTTAGGTATTTATACCTAATTTTTATTCTAATCGGCACGATAAATTTACTACAATGCTTTTTATAAGCCTCGCCTCACCTTCTATGGCTATTGTTTATTAAAAATTGTAAATTACCATATATTCCTCAAGTCTAGTGGCATATAAGAAACATTTTGGAGAGTTAATTCCCTTTTTTACGTTCAGAGCTATGCTCCGCAAATTAGATGAAGCTGATGAAAGAAAGGAGAAGGAAAGAATAGCTAAAGAGGAATACGACGCTAAAGTGGAGTTCTACGCACTGTCGTTTGTGGAATACCTCAGTGGACCAGAACTTGTTGAGTCCATGTTTGAGAAAGATCCTGACGGATCGCTTCTACTCAAGATCGGAGGCGAATTGAACGGGTTCTATGAACAGTAAGAACACATATTTTATATTCAACCACATAGTAGATATAAAGTTATAGTAAAATGGCTTTTTAATCTGCTTAATAGTTGTGTACCAGGTACCTCATTTACGCGGAAGCAGTTCACCAATAAACTTACTAAGTATGGTTAGAAATCTCTACTCTCAGGAAATCGGCGGAACAGTTAAGAAAATATATTCTCCTAAAAAATCGTGTAACGTTTGATCGTTTGATCAGGAAATTAGACACTATTCACTATGGATTTCGGGTCTCGCAAGCAATATTAAATCTTTAGATAACTGAGTTTAAAAAACTACACATGTAGCCTTGTAGGTTTTAAAAGAATGGAACTTGGTAGCCTACATTGAAATGTTTTAATTTGTATTTAGGTATAAGGAGCAGTACGTAGAAACCATGGCTGGCTTGGTGGAGTTCGCACAAGAGGCATACAACGCGAGGCAGAACGAAATCAAGCTTTTCAAGGATCTCGTCGACAATGCCTTGGAGGCTAGCGTTTGTAAAAGTAAAAAGTAAGTAGGTACCATCATCAGCACTATCAACTATAAAAAAGAAGAACTTCTAATTATATAATGTTTCGTTTTGTTACACGATTAATATCTTGAAATTAATTTTTACTCAGATAAATAATGCAAGTTTTGTTAGTTTCTCGTTTACATTGTGTAAGAGAAATTGCACAAAATGTCCTATTTTTCGATCTATCACAACTTATTCACCGTTTATCTGTTAAAATTTTAAAAATCGTTTTTAATAATCTTCATGACTGAGTGTACATAGTGTCCTTTTTACGCGACCTTCTATTGTACAGGGTAATAGAAGAATTTGAAGAAAAGAAGAAACCACTAGTAGACAGCATGAACGAGCTGATAGCAAAGTTCACGAGCAAACAGGCGACTATAGAGCAGGTCGAGCAAACGCTCATGGATCTGGGAGACACGTTCAATGAAGTATTGTACCAGTTGTGGAAGAGTCTCATGACTATTGAAATGCAGTTGTATGAGCAGTGCGAGGTTAATATCAGTCTCTTTGGTTTTATTTGCCTTCAGTTAATAATAATGCTTTGATGAATGTACGCCGTAGTAAATGTATGCCACTAAACACGATCCTCGGTTTCTCGTATACATCCACGAGGGTCTTTGCTTTCGTTAATTTTGATTGAATTGTTTGTAATTTTTGGATTTATTTCTTTAAATTTTACGTACCTGGTTATATGCAATTATCGCATGTGAACGGTAATCACCGACAGCATCTGAGGAAACTCCTATAAAAAAATCTGCTCTCGGCAACTTAGGCTTATACTCTGACGTTTGGGTGGTAATATACAATCACGTTATAGTTCTACTCATGAACCTATTAACAATGCAATCTATGACATAATGGTTTTTAAACCTGTTAACAACTGTCCCAACCTGAACCATAAAAAGCCCGTTAATGTATAAATCCCCATTATCGAAATGGTTTCCTGCCAATTCGCAGGAATCTCGCGTGCAATTCGCAGTAAACATGACGGAAATGATCACGAAACTGATGGAGGTCGCGCGGAATGCGTTTGGAGCGTGGCGCGAACACGAAGGCGTTTGGACCATGCGGCAGATTGAAACTCTGACTAAACTCCTTGGTAACAAGATTCTGTTGGGAGACGCACCGCCTGAATTGTTTGAGGTAGGTATGTAGTAAAGTTGGTAGATTTTTATTCGTTGTAGAAGTAATAGGACCATATTGAGTGCAATAAAGCAGCAGACCGGGCACTGTGGCGTACCTTGGGAGCGGCCTGTCCAGCAGTGGACTGCAACGGGCTGATGATGATGATGATGATGATTGAGTGCAGTCATCTATCAATTTTATCTGGAAAGATTTCCGAGAGTTTTGGACATAGTTGAACTTATGGATTTTGAGGTGCTCTTCGAATTTCCAATTTGCGACTTTGGACCTCGTATCGTCGCCGCTCGCGCCGCCACATTGAAAAAAATGGCGTCGAAAAGCAGTTTTGCGCGGCACTGTTGGTTAGACGCCGGCTATGAAACGAGAGGTCGCGGGTTCGATCCCCGCACCGGAAGAAATGTTTGCGTGAACTACAAGTAATTTTTCTTTCGGGTCTGGGTGTTTGTGAGAGCAAAAAGTCTCTTGTAGTTCCTTGATACCCACGACAGAAGACTCGACCTTAGTGTGGATCCGGACATCCGGAAAACTTTCCAGGTAAACCCCTTTCTTTGAACAAAATAACTGTAGTCTGTACTAACAAGCAAACCAATAAATATTGTTAGATTCAAGATTGTATTTGCCACTGCTATGAACAAAAACAACACCGTGAGATTTGAAAGCAGATTCTCAAATTTTGTGATCTCTCCTTGAAAAATCTCCACTCTCCCTGAAAAATCTCCACTTGAATGTTTTCAGTGTCCAACTGGCAGCTTCCCTTTACTATTTAAGAATCCTTACATAATTTCTAGCATGAATTTTTTTTTTTTCTCAGGTGATGATGGACCGAGATATGATGATGAACCTCATCGCTCAGTCATCAGACAATCACCTCAGATTCATAGACACCCGCGAAGACACGCTCATGACTCGTTCAAACAACTGGCGAGATGAGCTCGTTCAGGGGACAAACGAGTAAGTTGTGTCTATATTTTGGTGTCAGTTTACCCACATTTTGGAACGGTAGGACCTCGCCTTGACTGCCTCGTTAGCGTAGTTGTACTACAGTACGATTGCAAAGCTGAAGTCTCGGGTTTGAAACCCGGGTCAGGCAGTGTGATATTGAATTTTTCTACTCATTATCAGCCCGGAGTCAGGAATTTTAGTCTCGCCCCATATCAGATCGTGACACGGAACATACAGGGCGAAATGTGGGTGTCCTGGTAGCACCTCTGGCTGCTCTGCGTCTGCCCTTCTGGGAAAAAGGCGCGAGTTTATATTAGTTAGTTAGTTTATTTTATGTATGTAGAACCTTGCTGTAGGTCGTTAAAACTACAGTTTTAATTGGTTGGACCGGGTTCAGGGTGTTACCAGTTACCACTGTCTTACAGTAAAGTAAAAACTTAACTGGTGTGTTTTGTTCGATGAGAGGAATTTCCGGATTCGGAGACCATTGCTGGCGATAGATTAGTGATAAAAAGATTTTCATTTCGCATGGGTAGACATTAATTATAGAACTTAATTTTTGTCTGCGAGTGTTTTGTCTCAGTATATTTGTAAATTGATCACTTGATCACTTTTTACCAAATTTATTCACATTGCATTTTAATCCTGCAGCAACGAAGTAAAACGTAACCGCGACAGAATCTTGGAGATAAACTTCTTCATCGACAACCAGCGCGAGGAGTGGACCGACATGCAGATGGGACTCACTGAGACAGTCGACCCGGAGACCGCCGCGTTGCTCGGAGATGACTTTTAAAATATACCTAAATATGTCATCTTTAATAATTGTTTTATTTTATATCTATTTTTCGATAACATTTTAATTTGGTTACCACTATTCATACTTGTAGGATATAGGAATATTATTTAAAATTTTAATCGATGTTGGAGCAGATATTCTTCTTATTCGTGCTCTTAAACCGGGAGACCAAAATCTAATTTCTTATTTTAAGTGTTTTTATGTCGGTAAAACAACTAGACATAGACAAATTTAAAAGACTTTTAGCTATCGAATGTATTGTCTTCTTCGCTCAAACTGAATTCTAAAGTCGTCCGAAAGCGACAAATCATTCAATAACTAAAATAGGTTATAAATCTGTCTATGAATAAGGCAGATAGACTTTATTTACAATTGAATGAATACTCGGTGGCTCTCTGCTTCAAGTTCTGTATGTAGAACTCGAGGGATTGTTGCACCTTGGGGTCCTGCAGGAAGGCCATGAATTCGTCCAGGTCTAGTTGTCGGTTTTTATTGAGCCAGGCTAGCGCACCCTCTCGGAATCTTTGCTTGGTGACGGCGCGCGCCAGTGGCGGGATCCGCGCGAACTTCTTCAGATATTTCTTGCTTTTCTCAATTGCGTCAGCTTTGTCTGTTGCGTTTTCGTCAATGAGGCCCATCTGAAAAGTACGCATCCAACAAACTGGTTAAGCATCTTTGGAATTACATTAAATATTATGTTCATTAAGGGATACATATTTCTCTTCAAGGTTAGAATTATTACAACTGCCTACTAGATCATACCTCGGGACATATCTTGAACTTGAAATTAAAATGAATATCTATAAACCATATTTAGTTATTACTGAGATTCATCAATGGCGAGTATTGGTTAGATTATTAAATTACCTTGAGAGCTTCATTAACGGTGAACAATCGGGCTGTGGATAAAGCGAGCTCGGTCTCTCTCCTGGATATGATGTTAGTAATAAAGTACATCAACCATCTGGGCGCGAAGACGCCGAGGGCGGTCTCGTTGAGGCCGATGGTGAACTTGCCACTTACCATCACGCGGTACTCGCACGACATGGCCAACATACAACCGCCGGCTAGAGCGTGACCCTGAAGATAAAGTCATATGGTAAATATAGGCTTGATATAGATATCTACATATTATAGCAAGGTCAATGTGGCACATTGCAAGCATAAACTTATAAACCAGTAACTAATTAGTGTGAGTTTCACGGTTCCCAAAATCTCTTTGATGCCCGTGTCTAGAATTTGTACCCAGCATGGCAATACCCTCGCCTCCTATCACATCTTGAAACAGAAAAGTTTGTCGATCTTTGATAGTCGTGATCTGTACTCAATCACTTGAAATATTATACAGGTGTGAATTGTGATTCTTTTAATATAAAAAGACCTCTTAGACTGATCAATAAAGATGAGTCTAATCATAAGACATAATATCAACCATAGCAAAAATAGGTGACACAACGAAAAAAAATATCCTTTATTGTTATTCCAGTTCGTTTTGTAGCTTTTTTTTGCTATGTTTCGATTTTCTTTGTTAAATATACATAAATCATATATAATCATGAAAATATTGAAATGTTATATACATATTATATACTTACATTAATAATGACTGCTGTAGGATAGTCTGCTCCGTAAAGTTTAAGCCATACTTCTTGCAAGGTCTTCCAAAATGTTTCAGCTCTCTTCATATCAGGTTTGTAAATCTCCAAGAAATCCAAACCAGCGGAGAAGACTGTTGGTATCGACTGAAATATTTCATTCGAAAGTTTTGTACTTAGTTCAGTGTAAGTTTATCTAACTGAATTTTACTGTAGTAATAGGGAATATGCATGTAATTTTTTATTATCGATTCTGTAAGTTAATACATTGTATCATATTGTATCAGCCCATATAAGTCCTACTGCAGGGCACGAACCTCCTTTACAATCATGAGTACGATTGATAGAGGTTAGGCTATAGAGTCCACCACGCTGGCCTAGTGCTGGTTGAGCGACTTTACATACCATAGAAATTCTTATAAATCGCTATGGTATGCAGGTTTCCTCACGATGTTTTCCTTCACCTTTATAGTGCTTGGTGATTGATTAATTATCAATACCTAACACACATCACTCCGAAAAGTCAGAGGTGTGCCCTGGAATTTGACCCGCGACCACCGTGAACATGTTGGCAGCTCCGCGTATGTTTCGTTACCAACAGGCCACCACGCAATGTATAGTCTACAAGTAATTTATACTGCTGTGAAAATCATGTTAACCCACGGAAATACGAGTTTTATACTGGAATCGAAATTACCTACGTAGGTACATATTATACGGACTTGTTTTATTAACAAAACTGGACTTCACTTTCACTTCAACATAATTTGCTTAAGTTTTGAAAGATCACTTATTCACTAACGGCCGGTCTCTATATCCTATCTATCTTTAACTAGAGCTTAACATAGCAACCATTACTATGGCGATACAATTATAAACTTCAATAAACAAAGATAGACATGTACATTAATCTTACCTAGCCAACTTCAAATAAATACTCCATATTTATATCTCTCTCTATCTTTGTTTTCTGAAGCATAAAATGCATCTAAATATGTAACGAAATCTCTTGTTAAAGATAGATAGATTATAGAAACTGGGCGTAAGCAATCCAGAGGGATCCTTTTATTAACAGTCATCCTTAATCCTTTTTATTAGTTTTTATATAATTTTTTGTTTGTTTTATATAGCTTTTGAACAGAGACAAAAAAATACTAACTATACGAAAAGAAAGAAGTTATACCACATAAATTCTACTGTCAGGAAAATAAATTGCCGTTATCACCGGTTAGAATGACTGCTTTTGAAAAGCCAAATAAGCCCTTGTTGAAGAAGCTATACTTGTATTTCAAGCAGAACTATTAGAAATTCGTCCGGGTATAGCATCAGCACCTTTTCATATGCTTATGGAATCAATTGATTCCGAAAATAAAATAAACTGTAAAGCTACTAATCAAATGTAGTATCTTGTAATAATGTATTGTAAGCAGCAAAGGTGTCAACGTAAATTTAAAAGTAATTAAATAAATGATTAATTACTAAAATAATTATCATTTCTCTCTCTAGTCGGTCATGTCTGAAGATCGTGGTCAGCATCAGGGTTGCATCTGGAAAAGATAATTTACTTCCACAGGTTTCTATTTCTATGCCAATAATTATTTCAGACATGATATTTCTTTGTAATGACTTACCGAAGTAAGGATCATGCCCTTACGCTTATTATTTTCGACATCGTCCAGGGATTTGCTAATTTCCTGCAGCACGTCAAGATTAAGGCTGTTGACTGGAGGTCTTTGTAGCGTCATCGTGGCGTACCCTTCGTCGTCGACGGCCAAATCTACAAGCGGTCTCTTGGATGACATGTATCTGCGTCTGGGCACCGCCCGACGAACAGTGCCTACTGCTTGACGTAGAGGAAACATCCTGAAATAAATATAATAACTTCACGCTCAGTGTTCATAGTTTTTGTGATGCAAATACCTACATACGTACTTAAAATGTTGTCGGTAGTCAGCAGTACCGATGGGTAATACACTAGTAATTCACCCCCGCATCCCTCTTAAAATGTGAAAATCCCAAAGCCCTGAACCCAGCACATATTTAATCATGTTTTTGATATTACTTTCTACTTCCGTATTTGAGTCTTGTATGATTTTTCCTACTAGCTAATTACCTAAACTAGTACATAATTTTCGAAGATTATCGTTTATATTATTATTTACTGAAATAACTCTGCTGGGAAGTTGCGGACAAGGTACATTATCGCTCAAAGATAATAAATGTGCAGGCACATACAAGATAACACATTTGGAATAAAAAAATGCATAAATCGGAATGAATACAAATTAAAAGTGTTTCGTCCTAACAAACCCTAAGTTTTGTTAAAAGTAATATAATTTTTAAAATAATTTATGACAATGATCATTAGTTGAATTTTCATGTAGATACTATTTAGTATTTCGTACAGTTAGTAACTCTTACAGTATTAGTTATATAGGTAGGTAGTAGTTACGTGTCACGTTTTAACTCATTTATTCCAATTTTCACTAGTTTAGACCAGTATTAGCTGTTCTTTCCAATAAATTCCCATTGTACCTCTACAGGTACGAAAAGTAATCGTAGTAATCATTTAAAAAACTTGGACTGAAAACAAATTCTAGGATAAATCAGTGACCCGATATTGCTATAATTTGAACCAATCTAAGTTACGTACATACCTTTGGGTTTACATCACAGCTTCATAATATTGAGTGCTTACTGCGAAATGAAATGCACTATTCAAGTAAACTTAAGTTTTAATTTAAAAATAAAAGAGTATAAACACTACACCGACATAGCTTTAATGTTTGATAACTATAATTTAATCTACACTGTGAATCTACACTTATGTAGGATATGTGTAGGATTATGTAGATATGTATATTGTGTAGGATTATGTACGATAAGAAAGTGTAGGTACTAGGTAATTGATAATGACTATGTACTTTTCTGTGTAGGTTAGCACATAGGTAGCTAGCACATAGTTGTACATAGCAACAAGTGCACAGCATACAAATAATTAGACCCGCGCTTTTTCTACGGGATTCTGAAACCGTGCGGTTCCCGTCGTGTCTGAAGGCAGGCCAATTGTACCTGTATAGTTTTTGTTTTTACGCCTACTTCCATTTAATCTTTACTAATCAGTCATGACTCAGTCATTCATGGGCTGGCTCGTCCGTGGGGATACTACTCTTACAGGAGATGGTCGTGAACTGAAATCTTTGCTGTCGCGTTTCGTCCGGTGGGTGAAATTGCCGGATGCCCAATACTTCTATCTTCTTCCCGTCCTTTTTCCTCACTCCCCTCTCGATTTGATGGCCCGGAAATACATCTATTTTTAAGATAGATGTACTTACTATCGTTTCATTTATCTGGACTCTGGAGTAACAGGATAAAGCTAACTTATTTTTATCACCTAATTTAAGCCAAAACAAGTGAGCATTTTATTTGGTTAGACGATGTAAGTGTAAAATTAAACAACCATAAACAAGTATATAAATATATTTAGAAAAACACAATATGGCAATAGTATATGCGCCACGGAGCGAGTGGCTTAAAACTTGATTATACATATAGACTGGCAAAATCGTGCGCGACCTGCCAGAGAATGAGAGAGGAAGAAGCCTTGACGTGATATTGACGTCAGCGGGGGTAATACCTCCCCTTAATATTCTCATCCACTGTGCGAGTTGCGCACGAATTCAACAGTCTAAAGCCTGCAATTTGTGTGATTGCGTGGCAGTGGGAAGACATATTATTTATTTACTTAAAATTTAAAATACACATACGGCCTTATTCATAGACATATTTAAAACCTATTTTACTTATAGAATGTTTTGCTTTCTTCGCTGAAACTGAATTGAAAAGTCGTTTGAAAGGGTCAAAACATTCGATAGTTAAAATAGGTTTTAATTCGGTCTATGAATAAAGCCCCCAGTTACACGGAGAGAGTTTCTAGCGACGAGAATCGTATTCCATTATCGCATGACATAATCGCTATAGATTGTTGTGTTCTGACAAACGTTTACAAGAACCAACTTTCTTTATATTTCTCTCTCTCTCAGAAACTCAGAAATTCTCCCCATATAAAAGTGGGTTTAGACCATTTGACTTTATTTACAATTCAAGACTACTTGGCGGCTTTCTGCTTCAAGCTCTGTATGTAGACTTCGAGGGACTGTTGCACCTGGGGGTTCTGCAGGAAGCCCATGAACTCGTCCAGGTCTTGTTGTCGGTTGTTACGGAGCCAGGTTAGTGCGGCTTCTCTGAACCTCTGCTTGGTGATGGCGCGCGCCAGTGGCGGGATCCGCGCGTACTTCTTCAGATATTTCTTGCTTTTCTCAATGGCGTCGGCTTTGTCTGTTGCGTTTTCGTCAATGAGGCCCACCTGAAAAAAATATGATTTTTTATATACCGGGAAAATGGTATATCAACTGGTTAGGTTTCTTAGCAATTAATGGATTGTTATTTGTTAATATTCATTGAAGGAAACCGGTACAAACTACGAGCGAGTGGCACGTGAGAATATGTTTAAACATACTAAAATTAATAAAATAAGAATTATTTAAACAGTCGCACAGTGATTCACCTAGAACAAGCTAGGTGGACAAAAACATTTGAGTTTGTATTTTGGTTGTTTTGGCTACAGACAGTAATATTTTAAGAGGATATATGGTTTAAATGCTTAGAGGATAATAATAATGATAAAAAAGCACGAATTAAAATTGATGAAAAATTGTAATATAAAAAAGGCAACTTAGGACATAAATTATATACCTAGTAAATAAAAACACAATATAAAAACATATGTACTTAACACGACTTAGCATAGAAATAAAAAGAAACATTATGATTTAATAATATTTTAAATTAAATATTAATAATTAAATCAACTCCTAACCTAATGAGTCATCACTCTCACAATCAGACGAGTCAGGTACCAAGTAATCATCAACGTCACATGGCGTTAGACTATTTGATGCCCGAGGTATTGGTATGGAAGATGACACTAACAAATTCAGCACTTCTGATGGTAAAGAGTCTTTTTTCTTTTTGGGGAGTTCTCTGAGTGAATTAATTACAGGATCTGATGTTATTAAAAGCATATGCAATAAATCTGTATTCGTGGCAATACGCGACTGTTTCCTCGTATGATGTTCCCGAAAGACTGTTTGGACTTACATAAATTATGATATGATGGAAACACTTGATGTCCCGCCTTCAATGACCACTTTCGCGTTTGTTTGTAAGAATGACTCGTACATTTTGAATCTACATAGTAGGCTAATGCTTCGTCACTATTTAATTGTCTACCACTGCACGTTTTTTCACATAGTTTAGTTTTGTCAGAGGAGTGGCTACTCATTCTGATCCCAGAAGCGACTTTTCTTTGACCTGCCATACGGTTTGCAACTTCCGCAGCTATGGTCAATTCGCCGGCACTGCGTGTTTGCAGCAGTTCTTCAACTCTGTGCTTTTTTGTTTTATAACAAAAGTCGTCGAATTCTTTTCTAGGTCGACCTTGAGGCCGACCCCCTTCCGATGACGTGGATAGACAAGGTCGATACACACATACTGTAAAATGTATGTTGTCACCTTCTAACCACTTTTTATTATGATTTAAAAAGCGATCTAATAACATATTTGATGCCACCAATTTTTCGGATAATTTTGACGATATACTAGATATTTTCTGTTTAACGGCCCTCAGCGAATCACTAGTTATATCACTAACACCAAATTTATTCTGTATATGTTCTAATAAACGAACATTCCGTTCTTCTTTAGTATGTTTTCGCCATTCTTCAAAAAACTCAATTTTCGAAATGGAGAAGACACGTTCTGAAAAATAAAATAAAAACTATTAGTGGTGGGATGTGGAGCCAAATTATATCTTGTTTACAAGGTAAATATTCCTACTATATCCCATAGAAAAATTAGACTGGATACATTTGGATACAAAAAGATACATACGTTTAAAATTTGGAAACTTGAAAAAAAAAATCGTATTTTTCAATAATATATTCAAAGTCCTATGGGACCACACTTTCTCATATTAGAATCTAATTGGTAGTAAAATATGAAAGCACTTACCCTCGACAGTGGTATCCATCACAAAAATCACGGTAATATATCACACAAATTGTAGGAGATGTTATCGAAAGCTCTGCAAAAATGCAACTACTCTAATTACATTAATGCAATTGTTACATTGCCTACCTGCGATAGTTGATGACTCATCCCTGTGTAATGTTTTTCACCCTTTCTACCTGTTTTAATGACCTAATTAGTAGATTCTTGGAAGTGACTTTTGTCCACCTAGCTTGTTCTAGGCGAATCACAGTGAGTCGTCCGAAAATAAATTTCAGTAGCATAATAATTACCTTGAGGGCTTCATCAACGGTGAACATGCGTGCTGTGGTCAAAGCCAGTTCTGCCTCCCTTCTCGAAATGGTGTTGGTCATAGAGTCCATGAACCACCTAGGCGCGACGATGCCCAGAGCGGTCTCGTTGAGGCCGATGGTGAACCTGCCACTTACCATCACGCGGTACTCACACGACATGGCCAACAGACAACCACCGGCTGGAGCGTGACCCTGGAGCAATGGCAAAAGGAAACCTCAAGTTATTTGTTCACCCTGGCATTTTAAAGTAACTGATTTGTAAGTGGAGGATAATGCAGCAAGAGTATCCACTGCACCGGGCGGGAAATAACCGTACCTTAAGCCCCGGGCTTATCACGGGGAGTGATTCTCGCCTCGAAGATAAGATTATCATAAGGGTATAAAAAATTACCACCATGTAAACATTTATCAGAACACGATAATCTCCTCGATAATCTCACGATAACCACCCCGCGATAAACTCTTCGTGTGTAAATGGCGCTTCACACGTAGACAAAATTAAACTAGTTTACTCGAAACCGGATAAACACAGGGTGAGCTCAAAACGCTAACAATATTACTGATTTTACGCCCTTGTGAAATCCAAATTCTCCCTCTACAGTGATAGCACTTCAAGCGGACAAAAAAAGTTTTTAGGTGGTAAATCCTTAGTTTTTCCAAAAAAGTAATTTAAACCCATAAGTATCATTGCGTCTTTAAAAATAAAATGGTGTACATAATTATTTTGGAAAAAATATGTATTTATCACCCAAATACGACGATAAGTAAAAAAATGACGATTTATATTGCGGAATTTTTAGTTGCATTGTGTCTGAAGTCACTGATATTACCACCTGGCTTCGTTTTCGGTCGCGGTCTTGATATACCCTGTATTTTACTACTAAAACTTACATTAATTGCGGCTGCTGTAGGATAACCTGAGCCGTACAGTTTGAGCCACACTTCTTGCAAGGTCCTCCAGAATGTTTCCGCTCTCTTCAAATCGGGTTTGTACATCTCCATGATGTCCAAACCAGCAGAGAATACTGTTGATGACGACTGAAAGAATATACACTTTGGACAGTTGAGTAAGTGTAAGCTTAGAAGGTATTACCTGTCTCAGCCCATATTTGTACTGCCCTCATTACTCAATACAATACCTCTACGGTACAATAGATAGTAACATTGAGAGGGATAAAGCCATATAGTCCACCACGCTGGCCGAGTGCGGGTTTAAGTTTCATAGGTAATAAGTACTAATGGGCAGGCTAAGTCTTGAATCACCTTAATACCTTACTCCGAGTATTTTCAAAGTGCGATAACGCATTTAGGACTATGGGCAGCGATGATTTACTACCATTATACATATGAGTTCATAGCTTCTGAAGTCCTTAGTCAGAAATCAGACGAAGTTAAAACACACATTTGACCTGGGGCGATATGACTTATTCCAGGATGTAAAATAAAACGAGCAAAGATTAAAAGACAAGAAAATTCCATAACTATACGTAGGTTAATGAAATATCGAGTAGCTATAGTTACATATCATTTAATGTTTTTTTGCTGTACGAAATGCTTAACCGATTCTGCAGGCTGTGTGGGCTTTGAATAATAATTATTCTTATATTTCCACAACAGAAATGAAAATGATTAGACTCGTATGAAATTGATGAAATTGATAACAACACAAATTAATTATTCATTATTTAGAATAATCAAGGAAATAAAATAAACAGGTTGTGACTTTTTGACGGAAATACCAGCTGTATTTGGGTTTTGAATTCATATGTTGACCTAGAACAATAAACGGGCTATCTAAAGTAAATTATGTTAATTTTCTAGACAATTTTAACAGATATAAAGTAAATTGCACCGTTTACGCTAAAATTTTATGAAGATTTTGGCAGGAAGCCGATTCCGATAAATTTTGGAATTAGTGTGTCGTGGGTATTTCATTGTCATTTAATAGTGTACTAAATTGTGAGACCTACATTTTGTAGTAATACAAATTTGTCAAGAACAATAAAGTCTATTTATATCGTTAGTAGCCAACATAAATCTAAATAAAACCAGTCAATATAATTCAAATGTGGGCGTGTCGGTGATAAATAATAATAATATCGTTCAAATCTTTCATCTGATTGGTGTATTTTAGAGATCGATCTTTAGATAGAGACTAAGATCGTTTATTAATTAACAAGCTTAGAGACTTTGCCGCTAACCCGTCCACTGGGTAAACCAACTCCTGTCAGCCAGGATCAACAGTGGCACGCAAAGAAATTACGCGGAGCATCAAAATTAATCAGAAAATAATCACTAATATAGTTGGAAATCTAAATGCAATACAAAACAACTACTGAGCTAGCTTCGTTACGAAGGTTCTAAATGTTTAAGCAGCTTTTCAGGAATCCAATTAAGATGTGTAAAACCATAAAGTGAAAATATATACACATAAAATTTACAGAAAATAATTGGAATAATCATACCGCATAAAGGAGACAACGTGTGTAACGCAACGCCTTGTTGCAGGATGATTTTAATAATTTAAATAAATGGTGCCATGACGCGGGGTTAGTTTTAAATGCTGAGAAAACTAAACTACTCACTATTAAATCGCCACATCTAAAACGATCTACCAAAGCAAATATTGTGGCACATGATCACCACTGCTTGCATACTCAAAGCTTTTTCACTTGTAACTGCGCTAGTATCGAACTTGTTAATAAGCACACTTACCTAGGCTTAATAATTGACAATAAACTTAACTGGAGTTATCACATTGCAAATATTTGTAACAAACTCAGACAATTTTTAGCGAATATTACTGTACTAAAAGACCGCATTCCTTTTAATGTAAAATTAATGTTATATTACTCATTGGCTGATTCCTATATACAATATGGCCTAACCAGCTATGGAAGAACATTCAAAACGTATTTAAATCAAATACAAAAACTCCAATTAAAAATTATAAAAAACATAGTGTCAAAAAAAAATTATCTCCGATTTCATAATGACCCTTTGGCACTGTTTGATCATTGTAAAATCCTACCGATACATACCAAATTTAATTACATGCTACTTAAAGAACAATTCTTTAATAAAACACTCCAACACGAAATTAAACATCCTTTGTATACACGCGCAGTTGCAAGTAATCGGCTTTGTACAACTAGCGCTTACAATGTGTACGGTGAACGAACTACCTCCTACTTGATTCCACGATTATTAAATGACCTACCTACCAACGTACGAGACTGTATTACACCAATTAATATAAAAACAAAATTAAAGGAATATTATTTTAAAACGATTAAAGGGAACAATAATAAATAGATTAATGTTGCGCTTGCCTAGTTTCTCGTACGGTGCACTTATATCTAATTAACGTAATTACTTATTTTAATGTAAAATAATGTAATTTAGACTAACCTATTATATTGTTGGCCTGATGCGAACTTGTAAATTTATATAGCATTTGGATAAACCTCAGTGGTTTTTAATGCATATACTAACAATAATTATTGTACCTTTGTTGTTAATAAATAAATGAAAAAAAAAAAAAAAAAAAAAAAAAAACTTTATGAGGCGTATTAAAAAAACTATTAAATAAAATTGGCTTGAAAATGTTATAGTGTATAATTTTGTAACAGATCGTTGTCTGTACATGGAAGATAAATGACAAAAACTAATATGAGGTCTGTATTAACCTAATAGAACCCAAAACAATGATTTGACAATAAGAATTTTTGTTTGTTTGTCTGTGCGGTTGTGAGTGATGAACTCAGAAACGGTTTAACAGAATTCGATGAAATTTGGTAGGGGTGTCTGCTATCTGGAATAACACTTAGGCTACTTTTTATTCCGAAAAATTCAGCGTCCCGTAGGATGAGGAAGTAATTCCGATATATTTGCCACTTTTTTATACTCAAAGGGACGGGATGGAACTGGATTACATGCCTTGAGTGAGAATGATGTGATGAAAAGATAATAACGGGATAGGACGGGATTGGAAATTCGAAATAAAGTTAATCACGCAGAAGTTTGCGGGCAGAAGCTAGTTTTATATAAAATCTTATAACTCAATGTTATAAAAAAAGCATTAAAATAATATGAATAGAATAAATTATAATTACATTAAATTGTGGACTTCTCATGTCTGTAATAATTTATTACATTGCCATATGTAGTGTTTCTAATGAAAAAAATAATGTTATTTTATGTTTTTATTTTAAAGAGTTAACATAAGTATAATAAAATCGTTAAGAGCAAAAAACAGTTACATTTATACACGAAAAAATTGCTTCATTATCCGTCTCGGCATATTCTATCATGCTTTATACATCTACTTCAGGACAAAGGCCTTTTCAAGATAACGTCATTCTTACCTGTCCTTAGCCAATTGCTTCCCGTAATACACACTATGTTACTACTCAATTGCCCCTTACGAGGATAGAACATTCATAATGCAGGTTCTATTTGCAAGACATCATCAACATCTTCTGCCACAAAAAATCTACTACTGAAAATAGACCTCTCCCAAAGATTTCAACCACTACCCATCTATATATCATGTTTGAAGCGGCTTGAATTCAGGGACTTTCTGCAAACTTTAATAAGTATTTCGTCCAACTTTTAGGTCTTCGAAAACGCGCTAACATATATTTACCATATACTATTTATAAGTATGACTTACCGAAGTAAGGATCATGCCCTTACACTTGTTCTTTCCGACATCGTCCAGGGTTTTGCTAATTTCCTGCAGCAGGTCAAGATTAAGGCTGTTGACTGGCGGTCTTTGGAGCGTCACCGTGGCGTACCCTTCGTTGTCGACGGCCAAATCCACAAGAGGGCCCTTGGAGGACATGCATCTAAAGCTGGGCACTGCCCGACGTACAGTGCATACTGCTTGACGTAGAGGAAACATTCTGTAATAAATATATTGCATTTTGTCTTTATGGTCCAATTGTTGCCACTTGCGAGCATGATCTGTGAATCGTGAAGTCGATTTACAGGTTGCAAGGTTCATTTTCTATTTGTCAGTTATAAAAAAATCATATGAGTTGATTTGACCGGTTATGGTCGGCATTGCGATAGACTTTTTTTTTAAATAATAATATTCGCCTCATTTGAAAAGCTACTTTAATACTGTTTTATTTTAGTGGTATTTGTGTTTGAATGAAAAATAATAAATAAATCGATAATAGTCAAATACCCAACTGAGCTAACTATAGAATGTCTTTTTCCTATTTATTTATTTATTTATTTATTTATTTTATTACTCTGATAGCGAAAGTATAAATACATCAATAGGTTTTAAGTGATAAAACATGTCATAAGCAGTGGGAATGTGCAATATATGCAAATGCTTATGTAAATACTCATAATCTAGTCAGCACTCTCTTCTTATAACTAATTGAAGCAATCAAAGGCACTAATTGAATCATCAAAGCAAAAAATATGAATTATTGCAATGAAGCCACATTTCACGTATGTGGATATAGTTCAGTTATTTGATTCTTATTAGTATTAATACTTATGCTTGCTGTAGTTATATGACGGGCAAAATATCAAAATATATCAATAAATGTGTTACTTTTATTTATACAGAGATAAACAAGCAGTGTTTTTTTTATTAATAATTCGTTGATGCATATTTACAAATACAAAAGAAATAACGATTTGCCGGATTTTAATAAATAAGTACGGTTTTTTTAATGTTTTGTGAGTAATCTTTGGGAGAATATATTTAACAAAGGCATTAAGTGCTTAGTTAATATATACATCATACATCAAGAATGATTGATTGCCATCTGGATTTACACATTGGAACTGTTTTTCACATAATTAACATTTAATGGTGTGAGTCAATATGAAAAACATTCATTGTTTTGACTTAAAAATAACTGGGGTCAATAAACAGCCTTTTAGTACAACTGAAAGTGGTTAATTAAGTTGTATGTAATAAACAAAATTAGGTGGTGCAATTTGTTGAATATCTATGTCATTGTCATTAACAACATACAGCAGCCATGCCTGGCATCAATATATAAAAAAACTGACCAAATGAGATTTGGAAAAGTGCAACAGAATAATATATAATAATATACCATAAAATACCATTCCATACCAAACCTTCATTTTACTATGATACATAGTTTTGCTAACTACATTTTTATAATAATATTTATTAAAAGAAAAAGGATGTGGAGTGTAATGCAATAATAAATAAAAGGTGCTTAAAAAGCTTTAATTAAGTTATAATTTAAGACACAATAAAACATCATTGATTAATGAAAGTAAAAACAACCCATAACAATGGTATAATGCACTCAGTGTGCAATGATTCACACAAGTCAGCTTTTTGCCCATAGAAAATTCTGTTAATTTATTACACACTACAGAAATATTTGATTTGACCTACTAAACAATTTTTTAAACAAGTTTTTATGCTTCTATAATGATAAATAATTATTGTTTTTATTTATTCTCTAGATTGATATTGCCATATGTTTTAAAAAATATATTAATTTATTGAAGATAACATTAAGAAAATATACCATTAAATAGCTGAAAAAATTTCAATCTTTAAGATTTTAAATGATAGCCAATTTAATAAATACATTTAAATTTATATCTTATAACATTGATGAAAAACTCTTCAATATTAATAATATATTAATAAGGTAATGTGTTAGTAGGTATTCAAAAGAACTTATAGTATTTTTCAAAACTAATACATTAAAAATATGTTTTATTTTTCTATAAATGGGAAAGAAAATTTTGAAACAAGCATATGTTTCGATTACCTTTCCCTTTCAGTTTTAGAGAACTGTTTTAATATTTCAATAAAGTTTATATATTTTGTATAAAATCTATACCAGATAAATACGTGTCAAGTTTTAACCCATTTGTTCCAATTTTAAATACTATCACCATTTGTTTTGATCAACATTCACTGTTTCTGGGACCAATGTGTATTGCATTTGGAATATTCATTAGAATCTTGAACTAAAAGCAAATTTTGAAAGAAATAGACTTTGACCCAATAGATCCATAATTTAAATTATTATGAGTTAATTACATACCTTTGGGTTTAGTATCACAGCTTGCAAAGAATACGTGAGCGCTTGGAGCAAAATAAAATGCTCACCCAAATAAAGTGAACTTAAGTTTTATAATTTTATTTAAAACAATAAAATAATTAAACAAAACTACTGCAACATCGCTTTAGTGTTTGACATCTCTAAATGTAGATCGATATAAAAGTGCACTAATCGATAGTTCGATTTAATAGTAATAATACGTTACGGGCTGTAAAACATAGCTTGATAATTTTGACAGCTCAAGCCTATAAAGTTAGGCATTCTTTTTGTTACGTTGTCATACAGATAAATACCGTACTTCATGGATGGGTACCGCCCCCTTAGAGATGTGCCACACATAACGAATAACCGCAGACTACAATAATCGGTTTTGAAATAAAAACAATACATAAAAATAAAAATAATTTGTTTCTTAATTGCCGAAATATGTTCCATTAACAGTACTGATTACATGATAAAATATGTGCATTTAATAAAAGTTACCCAGTCATATTTTTTGGTGTTATACTAGAAAATGGATATAAAAAATAGTATCTATTGACTCCACGACTGTAACAATAATATTTCTAGTCCGGTTAATAATAAATAAATGATAAAATAAATAAAGATGTTTAAAGAAATTATTTTATAAAATCCATACCTTAATCACGTGATTATCGATTACAAGTTCCAAAAAATAATAATCGAATAGATTCATTAACGATTATACACAACCCTCATCCCTACTGCGACCTGTCAAAATTATCAAGCTAAGTTTTACAGTCCATAACGTTCGCGATATCGCATTTTTTTTTTTTAATACTTTTCCCATTTTTTGTGAAGGCAAAAGGTAATAACGCATTTCAAGTCATCAACATGATGTTGTCCTTAATATTATCATAGATAGTTTACGTATCTGCATACGTACCCATTACTTTGTTACCACGCTGTACCAAGTAGTGGATTGAAAATGAAAATTGCATGCACAATGTATTTTCTTAACAAAATGTTTTTTCTTAACAAACGCCAAGTTTTATTGAATCCTGACAAATATTATAACGCCTTAACTTCTCAACAGATTTCATGAAATTTTAGAAACACATTGTCAGGAGTACATAGTAACAGACAAGTACATGGGGTACTTTTCATCCAGAAAACATGTGCTGTTCGACTAGATTAGGAAAACGTCCGAAAAAAGTACGCGGTAGTGGGATATAAAAGCAATGCCTACAGACTTGAATTAATCAGAAAGTAATGCCTAAATGGCAAGATTAGTATCGCTGTAAAGAGTAATTGTGAATGCGCATGTGGTGTGAATTAACCGACAAAGGGGAAAGGTCTCGCTATTTTATACGATATCCGTGCCTTTGCCGGTTTTATGGGTATGTGTAGGGGGAGCTGCTGGAGAGACAGGACTTCCGCATAGCAATACTTCCGTCCTTCGTCGGCTTCCCTGGGTAATGTAAGAAAGATAAGATGTGTGTTCGTGTAGTGAGTTATGGGTGTGGTCGCAAGAGTTATTGTTTATTAACTAGTAATAATTTTAAATTTAAATAAATAAGGTTTCCACACTAACGTTAAATTAAAAAATATATAATCGGTGTAATTCAATGAGCTGCGAAAGAGTAGCAGTTTAAATGTTCGGAGAGATCAGTGTG
Source organism: Deilephila elpenor (assembly GCA_949752805.1). Taxonomy (NCBI): domain Eukaryota; kingdom Metazoa; phylum Arthropoda; class Insecta; order Lepidoptera; family Sphingidae; genus Deilephila; species Deilephila elpenor. Next base: position 4,615,252 of record OX457107.1, on the reverse strand, counting down.
GAGAGTATAAGGGGAAAGGGGGAAAGGAGAACGTTAAGAACAAAAATGGGGGAGTGTAGAAAGTGTTAAATGTGATATGAAAATGTAAAATGTTCAAATAGAAAATGTTCCAAATGTCGTAGTATCGATAGGTATGGTACCCATCACTACCACCACCCATGGATATTGTTAAATTTTATATTTATGTTATCGGCCAAACCGGATTTTAGGATAAACTAGTTTCGCCTAGGTCAAATTATTTCTGCATACACGCGATAGGCCAAACCAGTTTTACATTTACGGGTGGATTTCCGACGAATTCTATGCAATTCTGAAATTATGCTAGGAAATACATAAACAATGAATGTTTTAACTAGTTCTAGAAACTAGTTCATCCTGAAATCGGGTTTGGCCGGTATATAAAGGATTTATTGGCGTGTGGCGAAATTTGAAACTAGAAATAAACAAGAGGGGGGAGAGAGAGAGAGAGAGAGAGAGAGAGAGAGAGGGAGAGAGTGAAAGAGAGAGAGAGAGAGAGAGAGAAGGAGAGATTTCTTAATATTTTGGCAACAGCGCTTTCAACACCAGAAGATTGCGGTCTGAGATTGCAGCCTGTTGCAGCCGAAGGTGTGCCATTAAGGTGATATTTTTAAATCGATCGTCGAAATTTGAACCAAAAAAAGGTTAAACGCAACTTTTGAAAACGCAACGGACTTGTAGGTCGGAAGACTGTTATTTTTTTTTATGTTGTCCATATATTAACGGAATGTGTTCGGAACGAAGCCGAAAGGCATTTATTTTGTAGTAAATTTAATATAAATATATTATGTCAAGGTGTCATAAATTCCATTTCGGATGAGGCTAAATCCTTATATAACTGTGCCATGTTAGGTATAAAGCAGTGGCGTGCCCAGGGTTTTGGACTAGGGCAAGCCCAATATTTTTTAGGTTTAACATACATACATAGACTCACGCCTCTATCCCAGAAGGGGTAGGCAGAGGCACCACCAGGACACCCACATTTCGCCTTGTAAGTTCCGTCACGCGATGTGATAGGGGGCGAGCCTATCGCCATATAGGGTACAAATTCCAGACTCCGGGCTGATCATCATCATCAGCCCTTCTGCGTCCACTGCTGGACATAGGCCTCTCCCATAGCACGCCACTGGGCTCGATCTTCAGCCCATCGTCGCCAACCGCTACCAGCCACCCCACGAATATCGTCGCTCCACCTGGTTGGAGGGCGTCCTACACTACGTTTGCCGAGGCGCGGTCTCCACTCGGGAACTGATAATGAATAGAAAAATCCAATATCACTTTGCCCGACCTGGGATTCGAACCCGAGACTTCAGCTTTGTTACCATACCTTAGTACAAATACGCCACCGAGGTTTTTTTTAGGTATTAACTACTGATTTACTTACGCAAAGTTACTAAGAACGAAGAAAACGAATTTACGTCGGCATACCAATCACACAATCAATATACAGCACACACAAACCATCACAGGAAACAATACAACTCATTCAATTAAAAAAACTATAAATAACACAAAAAACTAAACAATAATCATAAACAGATCTTCACAATGTCATAAAACAAATATAAAGTTAGTAGCAATTCGTACAGTACCTGTTGCTATTAAACGTGAAATAAACATTACGACATATAAATATAATTTATTGAAAAGTATATGAATATTTCATTATTTGTACAAAAAAAATATATAAAATAATTTCAAAAAGCAACCAACATCAATTAATAACAACAAACATAATTTACTGAGCAAATAATAACGTGACGACTATGAAACGTACGATGTTTAAGCCGGGCATATCGTCTAATAGAAATTGCTATACAAAATATCTATAGCTATACATTCGTTGCGATCGAGTAGTAGCATTTCGCCCGATGTGCGAGCAACAGATTCCAAATTGCCAGAAGCCTCGTAAAAGCACACGAGAGAGAAAAGGACAGATATATGTGCCGCGTGTTCCGCCTTTTTAAGTTCTATTTAATTATTGAATTAAGTATTTCATTACGCGGCGCGGCGCACAGTGGGTCGAAACGGCTATTTTTGTGACATAGGATTTTTTTTCGGATTTTCCAATTTTTTTTGACGCCAACGTTTTGATATTATCATTCCTTACACTATTCATTCTTTGTATTTTTTTGCTTAACCCTATAATATCGGCAAAAAAAAATATTTTAGGTTTTTAATGTATGGAACGCACTATAAAAACCTAAATTTCTACGAAGTCCTGCTAGATCCTGCGTTGAAACCTTATTTTTCTGAATCTTGGTCTGTTCTACTATACTTCTATACTTCGAAAGTCTGCATCGACCTGCAACTTTTTCAGTTATGCAGTTCGAAAGAAATGATAAAATTCAATATTTCCCAAAAGATTTTTTACAATTATCTTCAGTAAATTTGACACAAATAAGATAAATAATTAATCTAATAAATTAACAAATACCAAGGAAAACTTGTATATGTGCCGTGCCAGATTAAAAAAAAACAAATGATGGAAATAACTAAAAAATAATAATAAAAAAGGCTAGTATAAAGCCTATACCTATATACTACTCACTATCACTACTGTTTTGTAGATCTTCTAAAATACTCTCTACATTAATAAATTCTAAGTCTTCTGGTTTTGATGGCAAATGCAGAAGCTCTTTAGCTTTTGTTGAGAGAACCATAACATGTTTTTTTGTCATGCGTGATCTAAGACTTGTGATCTTTGGATCAGATGACAAAAGGAGATTATGTAAGATGTCCTCATTCGAAGATATCCTACTAATTTTTCGGGAATGATTTTCCCTATATTTTCGGAAGTCTTTGTTCCGTGCTTCTGCGGCTTCTTCCGACAGCTTTCCAATGGGTATAGCCCCAAAATGTTTAATTATGTCAGCCCCATGAACTAATAATTTATGTACACTGGAAGGCATATAATACCACGGATATAAATCAACATATAGTTTTGCGGTTTCGGTAGAAAATAAAGCGAATTTAGTAATATCAACACGCTCTCCAGACGCAATGGTTTGTAGAATGATATAAAAATTCTCTATCAACTGCTCATTAATGCCAGTGATACGTGCTGTCATGACTGTATTTTTAAAAAATCTTCGAGCCGTATTACCATCATTAGTGGTGCCTGCTCCTTGCTTCACTATATCAATTAGCAAGCCACATTCTTCTTTAAATTCTTGTTGAATTGCAGACTTTCTGGTCTTCATTTTCTCTTTATCGTCACCCCTGCAGTTCCATTTCTTAATCTCCAAACGGTAAGCTATGTGGAGTAGGCACTCCATGCATCTTATCCACGCATGCAATGATGACAATCCATACTGGTACATTTCTTCATTCTTAGATCGCAGTTTGTGGGATTCCAAATTATTCATTTCTGTTGGTTTCGCTTTGCAAATGTCACAAACTGCTGTTGAAGTCTCAGAAAAGTATGAAGTTATTTTGCCGTCAATCATTGTCATCATTAATTCGTGGGCAATTTTCACTTTCCTAAATATAGATGGCTGGAGTGCCTCGATTTCTCCTGATATACCGGCTTTTATAGCTGCTACAGTAATTTGTGTTTCTTTTGTGAACGTAAACATAATGGGACGACAGTAAAATGTGGATGAACTTCGATCGTTTTCCCATAAAACCGTTCCATCATCATGTTGTAGTCTTATTGGAACAAGACTTGCCATAAATATACTGGAATCGTCCACGCCTACTTCAGAGATCTGCTTATAATTGCTTTGCCCCGAGGATCCATCAAAGCCCCATTTGCTGATAAGCTTCAGGTCAGTTGCAGAATCTAAATCGAACTCAATTGTATCCAAAAGCCTTGAGGCTGTCAAGTTGAGCAGAGCTTGCAATTTAACTGATGCCGTGCAATCACTAAATGTCATATCCTCCTTTCTTGGGTAACATTTCAATTTTGCTTCTTTTAATTTATAATAAGAAGGATACAATTGAAAGCCTTTTTCGCTTGCTGATTCTCTTAGGTTTATATATTGTGCCTTCGACAAATTTAGGGAAACAAGTAGCGCCAACGCTTTATCAGCAGTGTATGGAACATATTTTTTTGCATTCAAGCAATTATTCACTTTTGTTATATCTTCTGGATTTTTAAGTAAATGGTTTATTATATTAGCGATGGCTTCTTGTCCATTACATTTCAGTGTATTTGATGTAGCTGCAATTAATTCTTCCTGAGACAAATTATTTTGAATTTGGTCTACTCGTCTTCGTTTTTGTCTGTTGGACAAATCATCGAATGATTTTCTGGGACAAATCAAAGCTGTAGAAGCTTTCGATGTGGATGGAGACAGATTCTCAAGACTTAAGTCCTCTTCATGTCTTTCGTGTTCTTCATGTTCTTCGTGTCTTTCGTTTAATTTTAGTCCTTTAGGCCAAATTATTTCACTTTCTAGCCAATCACCATTTTTTTTAATAAAGTTAGAAAATATACGATTGCATTTTTGCCATCTAGCTGTTATAGAAGAACAGAATTTTACACAAAACTTTTGAAGCACTACACTATTTTCTTCAGTTACGTTTATTTTCTGTTGCAGAAAATAAGAAAGTTTTTTGCTATCTGATAGAGATCCAAGCTGGTCTCTTAAAACAACAAACATATCGAGATTAGTAACTAGACCCTCCATGATACCGAAACAAGGATTCAAAATAAAATGGTATGGATCGTAGCACGGATAAATGTACATTAAGAACGAATTCAAAATATAAGTCATTTTATACCCTGGGCAATAAACAAATTTTATTGCCCTAGATGCTCTCATTAATGATAGAACTAAGTAAAAGGACAAAACATGTTTACAATCGATATCACGAGAATGTTTGTTTTGTTTTAGTTAATTAAAGACAATAAACAAACAGTAGTTGTAAAACAATTAACTAAATGCACCTGTAATCTCCAGATGTCATCAGTGTTAATGACTGAAAGTAATCCTTTGCCATCTGGTGGTCCATTTGCATTTATGATTTATTACTGTGTTTACGTTAATTGTGTAACCACATGTTTTGGGTACAACAACCAATTATGCCAATAAATATTTACTTATTTACTTCTATTGTGTTATTCTATTAGATTTTTATATAATAGTTTGTATATCCACAATGTTTTTGTCTTACTATCTTGTGGTTAAATTGACTTAAAATGTCAATTACAAAATTAGAAATAGTACTATTTTTACCATTTTTCCGATCCCTATAACTGGAAAAGTTGCAAGTCAATGCAGACATTCGAAATGTACAAGTAAAGTAGAACTGGCCAGGATTCAGAAAAATAAGGTTTTAACGCAGGATCTAGCAGGACTTCGTAGAAATTTAGGTTTTTATAGTGCGTTCCATACATTAAAAACCTAAAATAATTTTTTATGCCGAAATTATAGGGTTAAGCAAAAAAATACAAAGAATGAATAGTGTAAGGAATGATAATATCAAAACGTTGGCGTGAAAAAAAATTGGAAAATCCGAAAAAAAATCCTATGTCACAAAAATAGCCGTTTCGACCCACCGTGCGGCGCGCGCTTTGGCGGGCGCTCCGTCGCAGACGCTTCATTGAAACACGACGCGGCTCGACACCAGCGGCGCGGTAAATTCAAAAAGTAGAATTTTTTATTACATGACTGTATTGTATTAAATGTAATGGTTAGTGTTCAGTATCGAGTATATTCGTATCATGTAGGGCAAGCCGGGCTTTTGGGCTTGTATGGAAGTACCGCCACTAGTATAAAGAGACGATGAGTTTAAAAGACTAGCCCCAATGAGGGTGACATAAATATCTTTAAAACCCTCCTTTAAAAATAAAGAAAAAATGTTATAATTTTTAATTTATACATAAGACTTCACATTTAATTGGCTATTTGACTAATTTCTGAAAAGTGTTTTAAAGTCTAGATATAATCACTCTATACCTCTTCAAACTATTAATTTATTTTTAAAGAGTTGTTTATAACGAATAAACATATTTTTCAGTTTTATCATCATATATGTCACCAAAACGGTAGGTCACGTGACTTTGAAAAAGTTACGTCACGCTTTATAAATGGTGAATGATCTTAGTGGCAGAGATGAATGAAAATTGTAAATCGTGACATCACACGCTGCACAATGACAGCTTGTCGTGTTTTGTTACATTTAATCAACAGATAAAAAATGGCAAACTTATTTTAGACAATTTAAATATTTATAATTTAGATAAATGTAAATAAAAATACCTATAATTATTGTTTACCAATAAGCTATCATATGCAACACATTTTATAATTGGGTATTTGACTGTTGTGGCAATAAATTATAAAATGTGTTACATATGATAGCTTTTTGGTAAACAATAATTATAGGTATTTTTATTTACATTTATCTAAATTATAAATATTTAAATTGACTAAAATAAGTTTGCGATTTTTTATCTGTTGATTAAATGTAACAAAACACGACAAGCTGTCATTGTGCAGCGTGTGATGTCACGATTTACAATTTTCATTCATCTCTGCCACTAAGATCATTCACCATTTATAAAGCGTGACGTAACTTTTTCAAAGTCACGTGACCTACCGTTTTGGTGACTTATATGATGATAAAACTGAAAAATATGTTTATTCGTTATAAACAACTCTTTAAAAATAAATTAATAGTTTGAAGAGGTATAGAGTGATTATATCTAGACTTTAAAACACTTTTCAGAAATTAGTCAAATAGCCAATTTATTGCCACAACAGTCAAATACCCAATTAATTAATAATATAATCGACTAACTGTCACAATTAGTTTATTCCAATACTTTATGAGCCCTCCCTAATATAGCTAATGTCAATGTCAGTGTCAATCAAAATTCAAATTGCAATTTCGCAAACGTCAATGTGGGTTGTTGATGGTCGCTGGGAAGTGGGAAACTAAATATTATTTTAATAAGTTTATAATAATGTCTTTCAGTATGTAGATTTCATTATTTGAACTGACGATTTATATTAAACGAAAATGTCACTCGAACAAACGGCGTGTGATGGTGAGAATATTTATTTTAAAATTGTCTATTCCGGATGTTTGCCTTTTTATTTTTTTTTGTATTTTATCGCAAAATGTGCTATTCACTTCTGCTATACATTCATAATCCGATAAGATTTATAAACCAGGATGTAACGTAACAGCCGCACACATTATAAAAGCAACTCATAAGAATGGCTTTATTTTTACCTTTTATTATAATTCGAAAAAAATATCTTGTTCGAGATATTTTACACGAATAACATAGAATTGATACTGCAGATTTGGAGAGCAATATATATGTGATTTCGAATACGATGTTGTAGTTGCAACAAGAATATAATTAGAAAACAATCCGAAAATCTAGTAGGATTGAAAATAGAAATTAATTAACTAAGAATCAAGAAATGATTAAATGATCTTATTTATTTACAATGTCATGTAAACAGATAATTATGTATTGTAGTGTAGCCATGTCTTATCTCATGTATAAGCTAAAATACTTTGATATCTGTTCTGTTTTGCTTAGAAAAGTAAAACATAATATTACATACTTTCTCATTTACAGCATTCCCTATTAGTATATTGTATTTAATAAATTTGGTCTATTTTATAAAGTAAATGAATATCAGGGTTCTTTGTTAAAGATTAATTGATTAACTGTAGTTTTTCTGATTATTACGTTTGCTTAATTTAACAATATAAAATTGGACTTGACAATAATCTGTTTAAGATTAATGATACCTAATAGTTGTTATTGCAGATCTCAAAGCCTTTGAGCGTCGCCTCACTGAAGTGATAGCATGTTTACAGCCAGCCACTATGAGATGGAGAAGTAAGTATATTATAACAACTCCAAATAATACAATGATTGTGTAATCATTATTCCTGTATTCTTTTCCAACATCATGTTCATCAATACAAAGGCTTTCTACCAAATACAACTCGCATATTGAAATGCCTAAAACGTTTCTTCTAGAACATTCACAGCGTAATCCCCGACTCAGCCATCCTTCTAATCAGCTGTTGACAACTCTGTTCTATATTCAAATCCCTATTCTATTCTTCTTAATATAACTGCCAGCACCATCGTCATACTCGAATTAGGTTGCTTTACTGATTGCTTATAAAAAGCTCCCGTAACAATATAATGAGCAATTGTTTAAGACATTGTTTATTATTGTCAGATAAAAAATCTCCTTGAATTAAAACAAAAGCAAAAATTGATCTTTTTTCATGTAATATAGATTACTACATATTGAATTATGTAGTAATCTATATTACATCTTATTCTTAGACATTTAATTTACATTTTTACCCTGTTTATTAATAATAAAACCAAATAAGTTTTTGCTACTTATGAAAGTTCTGATCTGATTTGGATGGTATTGTTAACTATGTTCTAAAATATAGACTTAAATGTAAATGACCGACAGTTTATTTATATTAAAGCATCACTGACATGGCAGAGTGGTTTTCATTACATCAATTATATTGGTGCTTCCAATGTTTATGCTCCTTTACCTCTAAACCTATAATTGCACCTAAGTACAATTTTGTAATACATAACTTAAAATAATTGCTTTTATTTTCAGTTTTGCTGACAGTAGTGTCTGTGTGTACGGCAATAGCTGCATATCACTGGCTGATGGACCCGCTCACATCAATTGTTTCCCTGACTCAGTCGCTGTGGAACCACCCCTTCTTTGCATTCACATCCACTTTCTTAGGTATGACTTTATTTGATATTTTTTGAAACACAAGACAACTTTTGATGATTTGATCGTTTATACTCCAAGAAATGCCGGAAATGTAAAGGCCTGAAAAAATGTTAAACAAGGTCATGAATTCCACCAAGCATATTTGTAAAAACAAGAATTTTTAGTAAAATTATTTTAGCTACTGTTTACTGCTAACTTGTTTTCTTTTTGAATGTATAAATTAAATCAATTCTCTTAGCTGTTATGGTTGACAGAAGTCAATGTTTTTAATCATGGAAGTAGTCCATATCCTTCATAAGGCTTAATGTTGGCATTTGATTTTATTTGATCAAAGGATTTGTAAATTTGGTACTATTAAATTCCTTAGCAGCAGAGGTTTTTGCTCTATCTTACATGACTGTGGTGGCATTTTGACTTTTAACAACCTCCGTGGCGCAGTTGGTTAGACGCCGCCTGTGAAACGAGAGGCTGCGGGTTAGATCCCCGGGTTCGGTCTGGGTGTTAGTGAGACCGAAAAGTCTCTCGTAGCTTCTGATACCCACGACACAAGACTCGATCTTAGTGTGGGGTCAGGACTATGTATGTGACTGTTGGGTGTACTTTTTTTTTTTTTTATTTAATAGAAAATTAAATAGCGTATTAACCACAGACTAGCCTATGTTGCTACAAATAAAAATCAACCCTCCACAATACATTCCAGTGCTGTTATTCATGATGGGGGTGCACCGCAAGGTGGTGGCTCCGAGCATCATCACGGCGCGCACGCGCTCCGTGCTCAACGACTTCAACATGTCGTGCGACGACACCGGCAAGCTCATCCTCAAACCAAGACCCGCCAACACTTAATGTACATATCAATATAGTTAAGAATAAACGAGGTTGTTTTACTGTTGCCAGTTCTTTTTATTTTCACTAGTATTGGGTGTTGGCTTGAAAACAGAATGTTTACTCAGATACTGAAGAATGTATGCCATACAAGATTTCATTCATATTTACGAGAAAATGTTGCACTTCTCGGATAAAAAAGACGAGACATTAATATGAAAAAAGTTAATATGACAAAATTGATAGTCCGCACGCGGCTTTATTTATTAGAAAAAGGGCAATTGCTCATTGATTGTAACAATTGCTCCATTAGACATTTAATTATAGTTGAATGCAGTATTCATAAATAACACTTTTTAATGACATTGTGAGATACTGTGATTGTGAAATGTCTCTGAAATATATGCATACAAGGGTTTATAATAAAACAATTTCATACAAGAATCTATTAGATTATTTATTACTTAATAACTTTGGTGTGTTTTATATACAATAAATAAATGACGACTAAGGAAAATAAGTTTATCATACATTACCACAATAAATGATTAACAGAAATATTGCAGTACAATTATATAACGCAAATAACAACATTAATAACCACATTTTGCATTTTCTATTAACTTGAGAAGAATTTACTAAACATTTGTCCTAACTCACGTAAATTTAATCTTGGTATTATACAAATAAATATCGCTTTCACAATGAAATTTCATTCTACATGTAACATCTGTAAAGGCTTTACATCAATCATTTTCTATACCATAATTCCTACATTCATAAAGCATTCAATTTTGCCATCTCTAAATTACACACATTTGCCAATTTATACTCAACATGGAGTCTTCAGTATTACTATTATTTGATACATTTAAAAACCTATGTATAAAAATTTTAGGGCAGTGACAATTTTCGGATCGTTATTTTGTTTTTTATTCAATTCACTCGATCAATTCCTTACTATAAATGCAATTCGGAGTATAGTTACATTGACAGGGACTCACAAGAGGCCAATTTGTGGGTTTTACGATAATAATTACAATGTGCTGTCTGTGCGTACATCTAACTATACTAACATGACAATTAACGCTAAGTTTCTCTACATAAAGGAGAAGTTTGTGCTTCAGTGATATAACGACATGCATTAAAGATTCGTATAAATTTAATAAACTTATGAAATAATCCATACTGATTGGAGTAAGAAAAGTAACAGGGTTAAAAACTACAAAGTCCACTTCACATTTTTGCAGTTGGTAACATTAACTTTTCATTCTGCTTACAATTTCAAAGTAACACTAATAAATATATTTTTCATAATAAAGACATCTGAAGAGTAGAGAATAATCACAATTATAATAAAATGTAAATTAGTGTGCTATAAAATCTACAAAGTATAATACTAGTCTAATATATGAATTACTCTAATTATGAAGTTAAAATAACATTTAGTGGTAATTTACGTTTTTGAGCGTATTCAGCGGCTTTTTAAAAGGTTTACAAATATTTGTGTGTATTCATGCGATTTTTGTCATGGAGATGGGACAGATCCGACGTTACACCTATTTCAAAGCAGAACAGTGCCAATCCAAATTGTACCTACTGTTGAAACCGAAACGCTCAGTATTTTATTAGATGACACCCTTTGTGGCACAGTTGGTTAAGCTGGCTGTGACACGACAGGCCAAGGGTTCAAGACAACAATGTGTTCCGTATCTGGGTTTTTTTTTCTGACAATAGAAAGTCTCTTCTAAAACCCACAACACAATACTTTTATTTGTCTTGAGTACTGCTCTGTGAAAAAGTGTAACCGGATTAATTATTATTTTAGGATGTTTTTGGTCCATGTCTCGCCGTAGGATGAAGATGTGTAGGAAGCCTATTTGTGATTATGCCAACTCGACCATTTCTTACTTCCAAACCAACGTTGCGTCCTCCATAAATATTATTTACTTCTTAAACATGTAAAATTGTATATACACGTTTTAATACAATGAAACATATAATTGTAGTACCATTTGAATAAGTTACAACGAATCTGCGGATATTACGAATTTTTCATACATAGGAATATATTTTGACCAATCATTACGCGAGCCATTGACGCGCGAAATAATTGGTTATTTCGTATACTTCAGAATGGCTACCACTATTTATTTTGATTGTCTACGATTTGAGACTGCACATTATCACAATAGCATAATCTAGATTTGTTGAATTTCCATTTTGAATTTAAGGCAATAAGGCTTATATTACTTTGGCTTTAAAATCGGTTTAAATCGGCGGTGGTTTAAACTTCAGATAGCCGATGTAGCTTATTTAAACGGTACACATAAACATATAAATTCAAAACGTTAGTCAACATCAAGGCAGTGGTGCATGCATAAATTCAACATTGTTATACGAATTACTTAACATTTATAATAATTTGCAAAAGGATTGATTAATTTTCTCCGACATAACGCTTCGAACTTTCAATGGTATATTTAATTATTAATTGCGTGATTGTTATCAAAATATTTTCTTACCAACAGTGTAGTTGTTATCAGTCTTTTTGAAAAATAAGGTACCGTCGATGTCGTGAACATAGATCGTAATTTTTAAATTTTCTTTGGAAATAAATACTTTCATTGCTATACAATATTACAAGTATCAAAACTGTTTGAATAAACTCATATATACGTAATATTACGAACCAACACTGGGACTAATGTAAGAATGTTCTCGAGATATACTTACGTGCTTTATTGTAAAACATATTACACTAAAATTGTATCGTTACCTATATCTATGCAACAAAGCACATAACTCCCTCAAAAGAACAACAATAACAATAATTATTGTACAAATCACATAATTTAATGATGTGGTAACCAATCAATAAAATTCCAAGAGAATTTTTATACAGTAAATACAACATATATAATACTTTTTCCTTAAGTATATTAGAACGCCTAAATCTCCCTATGATTTGTTTATAAAATCTAATTCTCTTTGCGACCGTATCAAATCTGTTGTGGCATTACTGTGACCTTGCATTGAGTGAGGATACAGGGGACCGTTTCTCAACATTAAATATGCTTTTAAAGCTAGCGTATTTATGAAACAAACATATAGTTTCCCAAAATAGTAATATGTTATACATTATTATTATAATTCATAGAATATTTAGAATATGAGCAATCGATTACACATTTACAAAGATATAATCTCGATTAAAGTAAAGGAAAAAAGTAAACACTTAATTGCGACGAGTATTGAAATATTGTTAATACCTACGCGAATCGGTTGTGTATGCGAATGAGCAAAACAAAGGCGTGCCGATGAGAACCCCCACAATTATTGTCGACTCATTCCCCACAGCAGCATGCAAGGCTGGAGTGCTGCCCTCACGCGGCCAGCAGGCTGCGGATGTTCTTCGGCGTGGACTGGTGGTTGAGGTGCTTGGTGGTGTACCTTAAATATTAAAATTCTAATGTGACATGTTTGTTATGATATAATTAATTAGAATTATGTTTTATGAATTATTATTTGAATTCATATTTTTAATGTATTTCTCTTATTATTGTGTTTTATTTTATAACTAATGAGTTTCAGTGGCATTGTTTTCGATCAGTATCGTTACACCTTGTACAGATTTGTTCTTTTGATGTTATGTCTTGGCCATGCAATTATGATTTTTTTTACCTGAGGGCGTTAAGCAGCGGCTCGGCCTTGGTGGGCGGCTGCTGCTGGAGGAACTTGACGCAGCCCTTCACGTCCACGGAGGAGGAGCGGCAGAACGCGCCCGAGGGATGCACCCAGTCGTACAGGATGATCAGACCCACCATCACACGGAGCACTAGGAGAGACGTCTCCTCTCTGCTGAATTGGGCGACTAGTTTCCTGAAAATGATTTATTGAGGAATATAAATATATTGTTTTTGTGTATACGTGATAGTCTGCATTGATAAATTTAGGCTCAGTTGCAGGAATAACTGGGACTATAACCATGTTAAATAAAAGTATATACTAAACAACATTTGAAATGCCAAATGTATGGCGTAGATTTTATCAAAGTTGAAGTCATCGTCAAAGTTAGTCGATGCAACTGGGGCTTAACTCAAATTGAGTCACGTAAATGATTAGATATCGTTACAATACCAAGGTCCGAGGATCTTTTACTGTCATAATTTATACCCGGCAGCGTGATCAAATTATTTGGAACTTTATATATGTTAGTGGATTTTCATAAAAAGTCAGGTCGTGGTGCAAAGTACTAACATTTCATCTTATCCATCCCATATTAACAATGCAAATATAATTTTGGTCAAATTCTATTCTTTGAAAAAACTAGTAAAAAGGCTAAGATATCCTGTAGTTGTACATTCATGGTAATTATCCTTGTCACTTGCAGAAAAATACGTATGCAACAACCACACCGCATTGCGACGAGACGTGGTGGACGAATGAAAAATATACAAAATGTTAACTATTTCCTAGGAATAGCAATGCGGTCCGAAATACTGAGAAAACATTAAAAAAATCTATATAAATTATATAGTATATAAATTACATTTTGCAATTTTATTGTCATTACCATAGTATAAATGAGCCGTAAAAATATTAACATTTTGCCCATACGTTTTATCTGTACTTTAGCATTTAGCTGGAGTGCTTTTGAAAACATCACACTTCGATCTATCCTACAGCAAACGAGCATTTTCCAAGATTAAAATGGAGCAAAGATTGTGCGGTAGCTTCAATTTTTAAAATTATTTGTGGAGTACAATCGAATCGTAGCCCCCATAAAAGGAAGATACACCTAAGATAAACGATAAAAGATGTGTAAATTTTTCATAATGAAATACGATTCACACATGAGCGGCTAAGAAATGTTATATCAGAACCAACCGCTAAAACCAGTGAACTATACGTAACGGGAAATTTGATAAAATCGTTTCAAATTTCAGCTGTTTTAGCCAACATCTACATTGTTATAGATTAGTTTGTAAGGCTTGGTGTTTGCACAAACTTGTGAAGTTGTTCGTCCGGAAATTACGAACACGAGTAGTTCGCCACTTCTTATACAATAACATCGAGGGCGAAAATAAGTGATGGGTTCTTTCACACTCACGAAACGGTCTCGACAATGTAACAAACTTCAATAGTGTGTAAAATGTTTGCTACTGTGAAATATTATGAATATTGGACCATTGTTTTGGAAACCGTGTTCTTTGTGAGGCATATTTTCTAACAATGTATTGCCCATTTAGCAATGTTCAATTTATATTTATTTACGAAATAAAAAGATAACAGTTAATACAATTTAAAATGACGTATATGAAAATATCGAAATGAAAGATATAGAGTAATACGATACCATAATGACGATACGTCACGTTTAGTGAAGCAACTAATGAGGTCATGAAACCTACACATTTTTAGCAAATTCAAAGCAAACCAGACTGAAATTAAAAGAGGTTAATCCTCAACAGACATGATGAAACTAGTTAGAATAAACAATTCATTTCGGTATAATGGACAGTGCCCCGAGGTATACTCACATGAGCGGGGAGTACAAAATTTAGTTTTACGTCTCCGGGGACATGAGTACTGAGAATTCAGCAGCATTCGCACTTGGCCCGTTTATTTTTTTTGGTGGCGTGTTCTGTACATATTCCGGAATGTTTTCGGACTTTTGGGACGCATGTGTGTATGTTTGTGTAGCTGACGAGACGAATTTACGAACCAATAAAACGCATGAACCGTTTTCGTCGATCGGGCATGTTATGTGAAGTTTGCTAACCTACGCTAATTTCGGTTTTAATTTTTTCGTCTATTTTTTGTCACTAGAAAATGATTACATTGCACCTGAAGGATATATATTACTGCGATACTGTAGATGCGGAGTATAGACTAGTTGAAGATTAAAATTTCTTGTCCGTTGACATAATCGTGTCGGTCCGTGCAATTATTACGTTACGTTTCGCATCGCTTCATATAGTAAGAGTGTAGTGTGGAAAGATTTTTTTATAAAAAAAAACAAAAACGTAACTCAGAAAAGGCACTTACTAAAATATATAAATGAAAAAAAAAATTAAAAAGTGAAAAAGATGAAACATTGTTACTGTGTTAAAATCGCGAATGAAATACCAAAAACAAATTCACATAGATAAAAGAGATTAAATCCTATAAAGGTTCACCAACTGTCTCCTTTGAAGATAAACTTTAAGGATAATCGTGTATTTGACGCGGGGAACCCTTGCAGCAGATGTTATCGGTACGGTTCAACATTTGTACAAACGGTCATCATGATTACACAACTTCACTGCACACGACGTTACCCGTTAAGATTATCAACAGTATAAGCGCAATTTATATCAGGTTACATAAATCCCTAAACCTGCGTTCAATAAAAGTGACTTGTAAATCTAATAAAATCTATCAGGGGGGTTACTCTTATTCTTCGACACGACGACGAATGTTCGAACGTGATACGTAAAACTGTACGAATGTGCCTAAATACTCTACATTTTCGAATCGTCTATCGTACGTCGTAACTATAGACTAAGGAGTTTGGAGTGAATGATAAACTTATCATGTAAATGAAAGTTTATGGAGAATAATATTGATTTTTAGAAGCGGTTTTTTTATTATTTTAAACGTGGATGTCGAACGTTCTAACATTCGAACTCATTGTCAGAGAATAGAGTCACTCCCCTGGACACGATCACATCATCGCCTATATATTTCATAAAAAATATCCGTATACGATCACACCAATTTTCTTTGGATCAGTTTGATGGACAATGAACGCCTACGTCTTCCTAAGAAATGTTAACTGTTACACAGGGTAAATAAACATCTTATATGGATATCGCGTAGGTACAATAAAGCGCTAGTTACTGCCTAGTTCGAAGTGGGTTCGGTTACAGTAAAAATATATTCGTTTCTGCAGTACAGAGCTACAGCGCAAAAATCTAACAGGTACCTAAGTAAAATATTGAATATGAACACTAGTTCATATTCAATATCTTAGTATGTAGTGAATATGAATTGAATAGTTTAGTAATTATGCTGCTTTTGACTAATTAATTGCATTTCCAAACAGCATTCAAGTATAAACAATGTCAATTCCAATTCAATAACACAATTAAAACAAATTATTTTGTAAGAAGTTTTAACTTTCCGCAAACTTTTTTGCCCCAATTAGAATTTTGGAGCTCATTTGGAAAAGTGCTGGCAACGGCCAGAATCCCAATTAATTAAGGAAAAAAGGTTCCATTGTGTACTGTTCAATTATAAAGAGTTTTTATTACTTTTGCATTTAAGCACTTCGGATGAACTAAAAATGGGGCGAATTGAAAATGTGCTCCATTTTCGAAGCCAGTTATTTTACCAGTAAGCGAAACTACATTTTATAAAACTCTTAAGTATTATTATAGCTAATGATCAATGATATCGTAAAATAATACGTAAATTAATCCACACAGCAGCTCATTTCTCAAATTTTCCTTTTGCAATTATTAAATTAAATAAATAAGCATATTGTTGAACAGCTTAACGAACGAAAACATCCATGTAATAGTTACTACAGCGCACGGATTCTTCGTACGAAATAACTGGACTCCAGTTGCCTTATATGGCCGCGGACAACTTCGGTGACTAATGTAATACTTAGATATTATGTAAACACAAATTCACTCTTCAAGTAATTTAATTATATTTATCATTTAATATTTTAATTTAAGAAATAATATTTTTTTTTTCATTTTGAGTTTATGTTTTATTACATCCATTATTTAAAAAAATTGTCTTTCTATTGTATTCTATTGACCGCATTTTTTGTTATTGAAATAAGAATAATTTACAATTGAAAATACCTAATTGCTTACATGCCTGAAGATTGCGTTCTGTTCAGAGTCTTTTAATACTTATCTGTTTCACTACAAGCGACAAAGGACTACGCAGACCAAGATTCTAGAGCAATCTTTTGTTTATTATTAGCCGTTTTAGTTTGCTTAGTAGAAAGTTTCTTACTGTGTAATGGTTTCTTACTGTGACTTGCTTCTGTAACTTTCTTTTATCTTTCCACTACTATTTAATCATCTTCTGTATTAAATTGTTCACTATTGTTCCTTCGTATTTTTTCATATTACGATCGAGTTCGACGTACCTATTCTATTTATATTGCCATCAATTCTCATAGCAAATTACGGGGTCACAAAATTGAATAAGTACTGGAGCTCTCAATGCATTATTTTCTATTGTACACCATTTATTGCTAACAAGCAAATGTTGGCCGGATTGTGCGTACTGCGGATGTTTTTTATTACCGATGCGTTGTGTGTAAACTTTTTACAATGAATGTTGCGGTTCCTTACTGTTTGCTTAAAAGTTGTGACTATTAACGCAGACAATATTTACACAACCCAGTTGTGGTATTGTTATAGGTTTTTCTGTACATTACTGTGTTTTTTTTTTAAGTCTACTGCGGTAGAAATTGGTGATTGTGATTCAGATATATTCTTTATAGCTAAATCTGTTTTTTTTGGATCAACTATATTGAACTTTTTTACATGCGACATGTTTGTAACATTAGGTTTTGCATATCGGAATTATGTTATTTCTGTTTTGTTTAGCTTGTTCATCGAAAGAACAGATAATAATTTTGCTCTTTATAGCTCTGTCTGTTGCACGGTTCTTTCTTACTTTTGCAAATTTATATCTATATATTTCACTAGTCTTTCGTATCTTGGCAATGCTAAACACTAAATTGTACCATTATTATGCCAACTTTTAGAAGCCTCGAATATTATTTCCCACTTCAATACGTAATTAAAACTCAGGTATACGCTAACTTCCTATCGTTTCTAGATACGATAGCTATTAACTAGTATAATGTCACGTTCGTTTATCAAATTAAACGCGTGACAAACTTGTGATTCAAGTCACAGGGCGCCATTGTCGCTTTCAATGACGACTCACTACTGCTACATATACAATGGAACACAATCAAAATTCAATTTGTCTGATACAACGGCTGCTCACGTAGTTGGAACCGTTTTTCTCGCTATTATTATTCATATTTTACGTTTATTCATATTTGGCAACTTATTTGTATAGTTCGGATATTTTTTTATTGCAATTAATGGCGAGACGAACATGCCGTTCGCCTGGTGGTAAGCGGTATGGTAAGCGATACGATCGCTCATGGACAGTAGCAAACCCAAACATCATGAATTACAAAGCAATGCTTGGCATTCCACTGCGCTCGCCATCCTAAGACAGAAGATGTTAAGTCTCATTATGTCCAGTAGTTACTCTGGGTATTACAAGATTTATTTTCTGGCACGTTAGAGTAGAACACATTTCGTGACATCTTGAATTCGATTCCGAAATCGGTTAACTGACGTTTCCCCAATCTTTCGATTCTGCCTGAGATTGAATAATTTGAAGTTGGTTCTAGATATGCGCTTGATCATAAAATCACGTGCCATATAATCATGAAACGTGCATAAAACATATCGTATTGGTGTCAAATAAAAGAGATTGTCTATAAATCATACGACAAGAACAGCAGTCGTTTCAAGTCGTATATTATCGTTATAGGTAGATAGAAGACACTATGTACATATATCCTATTATTATCATTAAAGCTTTATTCTAAAAATACATTTAAGACTGCCCTCTCTTTTTTTCCTTCTCTTATGTCCATCCCATGGTAGTAGATATTGCCTTGAGCGATACTACCGCCATTTGTACTTTTGTGTTAAACATTCGTTTGGTTAGTGTACAAAAGAATAAAATAAAAATAAATAAATACATACATATCGCACAGAAGTTACTACTAATAAATAATGGTATCAGATGTATATAGATTCATTATATCGTCTGTCCACAGAAGGCAATGTAGGACAGCACGTAGTGATTTATTCATTGATAACACGAGATAAGCAGTGAATCATGCAATCTCTATCTTTGCTCCACAAATGTGTTAGTAGATGCAAAACTATGCATAACTGCAACTTGAAGAGATATGCGGTGTATTTATTAAACTACATTGAATTCACTTATTAGTTTCCGATGTACATCGATGTTAAGCTATATATAGCTACCCATTGGTGGGTTTACATCTCAATTCATTTGGGAGTGTTCATGACTTATTCATAATCAAATTGGTATCTAGATTCTAGACTACTTTCCTAATTTTAATTCTAATATAATTTTAATGTGGTGTAACCTAGAACTTTATTGTCTTCTAAAATAATTTGTAATTAATGAATAACTGTGTGGAGTCACGGAGATAGTAGCAAAAAGAAAAGCTCAAAGCCCATTATAATCAGGAAAATCTTAAATATTGCATCATTATACCAGATTTATTTACAAGCAGTTAAAATTAATTAAAAACACGACATAAAAGGTATGCAATAACAAAACGCAACGGAAGCGCGGGCTGTCACGCAGGAGTCAGGACTAAACGTCAAACGCGTAGGGAAGGAAGCTACCAATTGGAGTTTCAAATGACAAGTGACGTAGGAACGTTGACGATTATCATTTTTGTAACAGCGCGATATCGCGGACCCAGGAAATCATTATCAGCACAGAGTTAATTAAAGGGCTGTTTCCGTTCAACACTGGAAGTAGTTTGGGCGTTATAGATTGTAAAAAAAAAAGTGTCGAAGAATAGTTCTAAGATCTGTTTGGTTCTTTAACTACGTTTTGGTTTATCTATGTTTTGAAGAATATTATATGTGAAATACTGTTTATATGTATTTTGATATCAATTTTTTTTCTTACTCTAACTTCCTTACACTTAATTTATGATGTTTCGGCGTAATGTGTATTTAACGCATTTCGTAGAATGATTTGAGTTTTGATAGGAATACTGCACATTGCCATAAATATTCTTATTTTAATCATTATTATCATTGTACATTAGCAGTCAGAAGCATCATGTAAATTGCTACTTTCCTAAACAATAAGAAAGACAGCTGCCTCGTTCCCCAGCAATCTTGGCCTTGGAATTAAATATGAATACAAAACAGAACAGTTAAAATTTTAATATTCATTAAGAGCAGAGACATGATGAATATTCTAGATTCGTAGAAATATTTTAAGGCGCGAAAACAATCCAGACAAAATAGACCTATGTTTTTCGTCCAATTGAACATTTTCGTAACTTTTCTTAAATTTTGTTTGGTTTTTACGCTTTGTTTACATAATTCGTTTTTCAGGTTGCTTTACGTTAAAAAAATTAGATTCTAGGTTTATTACATGCTGTGTTTAAGGAAATTCGAAATCAGGTCGCTTTATTAGCCCACATTTTATTATTATGTTCGCGTTATTTTTAGCTCGCATGAAATGACCAAGAAATATGGAACGGAACTCGTTATTCTTGATACAATTCTTTGATTAATATTTCAAGAATGAGGCAGTATTCTTTCATACGTTATATCGTCTACCTAATCGTTACTTCAAGAACTATTCTTTCGGTTTGTTTCGAATCATATTTCAATTTCAGTTAACGTATCTTGAAACCTACTTCTTTTTCCTACGTGTAGTGGTATTTAGATAATAATATATGTAATTTTAAAGGAATTCAGAATTTTGAAGGAATTTTCACAATAAAAATAAAACATCGAAATCGAACGCAAATATTTACTTTTTCGATCTGTTAGTAGAACGCATTAAATTATTCATGTGGTATGAACCTACACAGAAAGTAGGTCAGTACCAAAGCAAAGCCAGATACTCAAACAAAATAATCAATTATGTCCAAAACCAAATACAGCAATTAAACAAAGCTTTTCCAACAATGAGGATCGCGTAACGATTAATTAAACAGCGCTGAAACACATCAAACAATTGTTGAACAGCCACGTGTTAAAAGCAGGGACAGATGATTTGAAATGAACGTGAATATAAGGCTCGTTTTGATTAGGATTGTCCCTTTTTTCGCAAGTTCACCCCGGTGTCATTAAAGAAAGCTTTAGGAGGCTTTAGGGTCCGTTTTTTAATTATAAAAGGCTGAGATATTAATAAAAAGTGAACTGACCTCAAAATGTTAGAATTGTGATCCCAAATTTTATTCTAAATATTGCTTTAATACATGATTGTGAAATACCCGTCTTAGTTACCTACGCCAATAGGTCGATTTTGGGTGTGTACTCGGCTTCCTTGTCGGGGGAAACTATATTTAGATTGCACTGCACTATCGGTACATTGGAGGTCACAATTAGTGTCAGTATAAAGAAAAACAACTTGGTATAACTCACAAAAATGTAAAAAACCTTATCGACGTTCTTTTATTCCCTTAATTTTGATAATGTGCCATATGAGTTAACAAAATCTGGTCACGTTTCTATTGCTATTTGTCACACGTGAGTAATATGGAACCGTTGGAGCATCACATCTGCGACTGACCGACACACGATCCCCTGTAATGTATCCGACCTTGTTGGTGCAAGGATAACAAACGCAGTTCTTTACAATGAGCGCCCACGGCGCTTTTTGAAAGGAATGGACACTGAAACTTGTTCTTCGCCATGAGTTATGTTTCCGATTTCATTTTCAACATAATCTACAGCAGCATCTGTATTTCCAAGCTTTTTTGTTTCGTTAAACCGTAGCCATGTCTTTTGTGCTTTTGTTAAGCCCCACGCTTACGTTAAATTTAATTTTCGCAAATACTTTAACTTCTTGTGTGTTTGTGAGTATATTAAGTATAGTGCTTCTTATAGGCCTTTGCAAGTTGTCGTCACGGAGTCGGTATAGACTCCTCTGGGTATCAATGATCGAAAGCACCATTACTACTGGACACAGGTAACCTGAAAGATTTATAAAGTACCCTGTAGGAAGCGGCTGACATCAGCGATCGTCGGCGACATTGATCGGACCGTCTGTTTAACTTTTAATGGGATTTTTCAAAGCTGTAATTGCTATTACGTTAACTCTTCTTGAGATTTTTTCTGCGATAACGTATGTACGAGTATATGGATTTTTTTAAATTACATAATCTTATTGAAGAAGTGATCACATGTAAAAGAGACCGCGAGTCACAAGTCTCTAAGAAACAAGCAGTGGTCATCTTGCCTACAACAACACAAACGGGCCGGGTCGCCGGGGCATTACCGTTCTTTAACAAAAAACAGAGGCGAATTAACCCTCAGTACATTTATCTTGTCGTGTCATTGTCGTGTTGTTTGTTGCGGTCTAAACAACCCACTCGTCGTAGTCTACGCATTATGGTAATGACGAATCTGTTATACGTCATAACCATGTCATATTCTTTATTGCTGTTTTAATGTTTACTTTTAGAATGTTGTGCTAAAGGAACGACAATATTTATTTTGTAATATCCATTGGTTTACAGAACTTAATCATCAAACTTTAAATTAAGGTAAATTATGATTTCATTTCCACGTAATATGTAAATTCGTGACGCGAATGTACAAACACTATTAAGTGTTTCTTTACTATCCTTGTTGAAACAGACGATTAATTTATTATAGCTTTACCAAATTTTATTACCGTTAAATACAATATTTAAATATTACAGTATTAATAACATTTAATGTCTTAAATATTTGCAGATGTTTCAAGAAAATATTTTTTTATTCCTTTACATACTTGTAACTTATTTACGACAGGCTTCGTGGCGCATTTAGTAAGACGACGCTTGTGAAACGAGAAGCCGCGGGTTCGATCCCCGCACGCGACAAATATTTGTGTGAATCATAAGTATTTGTTTCGAGTCTAGGTGGTTGTGAGACCGAAAAGTCTCACAGTTCCTGATACCCACGACACAAGACTCGATCTTAGTGTGTGGTCAGGAATATGTATGTCGGAGAATCATACAGATTGCGATTTATATGGCCGTCGTTGCCGTCCGACATGATGATTCTTATTAATCAGTCAGTGCGCACGTTTGGCGCTGTTCCGGGCAAAATTACAATAGAAACAATTAAATATTATTAAACCGATCACAGACTCTACTGACAGACCATTCAGCGTTACCATAGGCAACCGATAACTTACAAGACTTCAATCATGTCGGACTGTGTTGCAATTCCAATAAAATAAGTAACATCAATGCGTATGGCATTCATCCTGCGTGGATCAAACTTGTGTAATCTCTAACACGGCCATTCTGCGCCTCAACGCGCTCTCGCGTTGCTTATTGACATCAGAGCCAAGCTAGATGGAACAGCGCATAGCACACAAGCATAGTATTTACACAAACAGCTTTCAACCTCACACACAAAGCAAAGCGTAACAGCTTTCAGCACGTGACTTCTAACGTTTAGCAAAGCGTCGTAGCTTTCAGCATCGACCTTCAGTCAAAATAAATCAGACCCCAATCTCACTGCAAAGCGTGGTAGCTTTCAACAGACAACAAGGACAAAGCGTTAATGCTTTCAATTTATCTTGCAAAGCGTGGTAGCTTTCAACAAATCACAAGGATAAAGCGTTAATGCTTTCAATCCACCCTGCAAAGCGTGATGGCTTTCAACAGATCACAAGGACAAAGCGCTCATGCTTTCAATCCACCCTGCAAAGCGTGATAGCTTTCAGCAGATCATAAGGACAAAGCGCTCATGCTTTCAATCCACCCTGTAAAGCGTGATGGCTTTCAACCGATCACTAGGACAAAGCGCTCATGCTTTCAATCCACCCTGCAAAGCGTGATGGCTTTCAACAGATCACAAGGACAAAGCGCTCATGCTTTCAATCCACCCTGCAAAGCGTGATGGCTTTCAACAGATCACAAGGACAAAGCGCTCATGCTTTCAATCCACCCTGCAAAGCGTGATGGCTTTCAACAGATCACAAGGACAAAGCGCTCATGCTTTCAATCCACCCTGCAAAGCGTGAAGGCTTTCAACAGATCACAAGGACAAAGCGCTCATGCTTTCAATCCATCCTGCAAAGCGTCATGGCTTTCAACAGATCATAAGGACAAAGCGCTCATGCTTTCAATCCACCCTGCAAAGCGTCATGGCTTTCAACAGATCACAAGGACAAAGTGATAATACTTTCAATCCATCTTTCAATAAAGCATAGCAGCTGTGAGTTTCAATACAACATTTTATCAATCACCAACACACACACCACAAGCTTTCAATATAAGATTATTATTTTTCAGCACAGAATTACTACAGAATTATCACTAAAATTCAAACAATGATTGGCATTTTTACACAACAGTGGCTTTATTAGTCATAACGATTTTTATCTTTCGTCGCCTGCTCGTCCATCCTATTCTTATCTTATTCCTGGTATTAACTCGTATATCCTAATTGCATCATTCCTTAGTATTCCCTGACTGGGATTGGCAATTACCTCTTCAATATCTTTGTGTTACTAAGTTTGCTAGAGGCCTGATCTACCAGATAATTAATTCTGCTTGTCATCTATTTCTGTCAGGAGTTATAAATTCAGTACAACGAAATCAGCATGTGCCTACACATATCTATTATTCTTCTTCTTCTACCTCTACTTAGGCGTTATCCCGGCCGGTGCCAGGGTCCGCCTTCCGGCTTAGTCTCCTCCATTTCGCCCGGTCTTCGGTATCCTCAATAGTAAGGCCATTGACTCTCATATCTTCCTTGACGACATCAAGCCAGCGCTTCTTCGGTCTATCCCTCGGTCGAGGTCAAGAATGTTGAGGCTCAGGCACACATTGCCGATGTACTCCTGCGGCTTTCTCAGGACATGACCTTACCATCTCAAGCGATACTCTTGGAGTTTATCTGTCATATCGCGGACACCAAGGCTGCCGCGGATGTGCTCGTTACGGATGTATTAATGTTAAAATCAAAGGTTTGGAGACTGTTTTACTTGATTCCAGAACTCCAGAACGCCGCAAAGCACGAAATTTCGTCCTAGTCTGCACTAGGTCCATGTAGCATACAATTCCAGATAATGTTTGCATACTAACCAACACTATGCTCTTTTTGTTAAAGACTAGACTCCCAAAGTAAATGATGCGCGGACTGTCTATATTCGCCATTAAGTGCTGAACATGTTCATGTTGCGTGTTCACGCATGCGAATCAACGAGCTTAAATTTATAGTACAGTTTAAGACTTTAAGTTACCTTGGCCAGTAAGAAAGTGTAAAACGCAATAATCAATATTAATCCACCCATTCTACCTTATAAAATGATGAATTCAAAAGAGTTAGTCATAATCGTAAATGTCCGGCCACAAAAGTATTGTCTGAAGTGACCAACTGCTTTTACCATGGCAAGAGTTCCAGTTTTATTATTTATAACGGCACGACTGTTAGTGACGGAGTTATAAAATCTCCTTAGCGGAGATTACGGGGGTGCCACGTTGGGCATCGGCGCTACTCGACACAGGGTGCAATGCGGAGGTACCGTTCAGGGTCCGCGGCGCCGGGCTGGCCACACTCCGGGCAATTAAGATAGTCGACAGCGTTCTACAACAGAAAGTTCATTCATATGTATCGATTATTGTAATTTGTAACCGCTACTTTATTCATTCAAGAAATCCCTTAAAAGTCGTTGGTACTTACTTTCACACTTTACAACAGCAAAGTGACCATAACCCGCACGATGGCAAGCGCGGTGTAGACCAAATGGAATATCAACTGGCACTATATGTTTCACTCTCGCCGATCCACACAACTATGCCGGTCCAATTACACACGGATATACACGGGATGGTCTCGATACGCTAACGTAAGTAACCATAATGGGTATCTATCCACTATTCACTGTCGTAGCCATCCAGGCAGAATGAAAATCCTACCACTAGCAAAATGGCCTTCGACCATCTCACTCACATAATAATAATAATAATATTTCTACACGTCACGCCGGCCTTCTATAAGAAAATGGCAAAACACCATTCGATCCAGCCCTCATACTATAGACCTGGCTGCAACGTGGCTTGCTTATGTCACAACACGATTCTGCTAACATCGTAGTTTTGCTAAAGTATGCGATATGCCTTAGTTTCATTCTTACAGGTTAGAATAAAATAGCACCATAGCCATTGGCACTGGCATCTGCATGAAACTTAGTATAGATACTGTGGCTTAAATATTATTGGTTCATTGGTTAAGATATGAGCTGTCTACTGCCGTGTCTTGTAGCAATTATTCGATAATTCAATTAGGCATTTACCGAACGCCAATTTATAATATCCATAAGAATTGATGAATTATGGACAAATTGTTTCATCTGTGTAACAGTATTAAACGTGCTATGTGTTAAGACTTGTGTTTACAGACGCCAACCTTGTCAGATACAACTAATGTGCGGACATGCTTATTTGAAAACTATAATTCAAAATGTCGCAACCCAATATTGTATTTTTGCGACGATTCTTTACCAGCCAAAAGTGAAATACAATTTCGATGCTTGAATTTCTACCAAATATAACAATTACACAGTAAGTATTGTATCCCTGTTTAGCATAGGACTTCTCCGTAATTGAGAGTTCGATTGAAAAGAGCTAGACCACAGTCCACTATGCTCACGCAGTGTACGTTAATTTACTTAACACATCACAGCAATTCAAGCATGTTTCGTCTCGATATTTTCCTTCACCATCAACGCGCGTGACAATTCACATCAAGAAAAGCACCTGGCCAAAAATA
The DNA here is from genome assembly GCA_949752805.1 of Deilephila elpenor. Taxonomy (NCBI): domain Eukaryota; kingdom Metazoa; phylum Arthropoda; class Insecta; order Lepidoptera; family Sphingidae; genus Deilephila; species Deilephila elpenor. The sequence continues at coordinate 4,588,101 of OX457107.1, read as the reverse complement.
TCAATTCGCTTACCTCTTTAACTTGTGGCAGACTCCTTTACAAAGGGATACTCAGCGCCAAAGTAAAAACCACATTTAAAACAATTACTAAAGGGTTTTAGTGTTTCGGAGAGCAGCTCGACCACACATAATAATATGTCAACACGTTATAACAGATGTCAATGCTGCGGCGCTGGACCCGTGAGGACAGCGATTCGCTATGTGAACTGAAGAATCACACCTGTAACATACTGGCAAGCAAGATTGTTGGCGATAACCAAACTCGTTATTAGAACAATTGATGATATCTTAGCCTATTTTCTATACATGACAAATCTTATGTCCAAGCTTACTGCAGGCATGACAATTCATCTACGACTGCTGAGTAGATTTCGGACTATTGACGTTTTGACCACAATAGAAATGTTACCAAAAGTGTCATAACCTTTAGATAAAATTCGTACGACAAAGTTATTCAAATGTTCACGTCGTACCTGTACAATTTATCCGCAACAACCACATGGATCCTCTTAATATTTTACCAATCGCTATAACAAGTTGATACCTTTAAATAATTACTTCCACCAATTGCATGTTGATGAAAACGTATCATCTTTTTCAACGTCTATCAATTGATCTATCAATCTTCTTTTCAATTCCAATGGAGTTTTAAATGCCAGAATCAACGCTTGCTTTTGCTGATTTTGCATCTTAATAAATATTCACCATTGTAAGCGTATAATTCCTGGCGTATTCTCCACATCCGTAGTTCTTTGCCTAGACGTCTGTGATTCTAGAAATCTCGATATCGTTAGAGCTGTCAGTATCTAGCCCATCTATCAGCGCTGCTTTATTGGTAGAATACTCGATGTACGTGGCCGCACTACTGAGCCTTACGTTCCGACCGAAAATATTCATCAGTTTGGGTAGCAGGCAATGCGGCAGGCACAAGGGATGATTTTGAGATCGATCCCACCGCTGCTGTCGGAGAATCATACAGATTGCGATTTATATGGCCGTCGTTGCCGTCCGACATGATGATTCTTATTAATCAGTCAGTGCGCACGTTTGGCGCTGTTCCGGGCAAAATTACAATAGAAACAATTAAATATTATTAAACCGATCACAGACTCTACTGACAGACCATTCAGCGTTACCATAGGCAACCGATAACTTACAAGACTTCAATCATGTCGGACTGTGTTGCAATTCCAATAAAATAAGTAACATCAATGCGTATGGCATTCATCCTGCGTGGATCAAACTTGTGTAATCTCTAACATGTATGTGACTGTTGGGTGTATTTATTTATTTATTACGTTTGTCCGTTGTCTATAGGAATACTTTACTTACAACAAACATACTAACTATAAAGAGACGTAAAGAAATTGTTACCAATGAAAATATACATAAAATATTACCACATATTTTATTCTACATACATTTTAAAACATATTTATTCAATATTTCTTGCTACAACATTTTCACGTACTCGCGGAGCTGTTGAAACACGAGCCTCTCTCGCACTTGTTATTTTGTTTGGTGAATTACATTGATATTCGCGTGTCAGCACCCAATACTTCCCGGATCAGAAATTCAGTGTTTCACGAATTAAAGATCAAACGAAACAGGAATAAGTCCCAAAAGACACCGATCACACTTGTTACACTTTTACCAATAGTTTCTGGGAGATAAATATGTTCGAGTTCATTATACTTACGAGAAACTTTCTTTAGCGTGTTATTACTAATAAGAAATACATACGTACATACATAAACTCACGCCTTTATCCCAGAAGGGGCAGGCAGAGGCGTCACCACCCACATTACGCCTTGAATAAGAAATACAGTTTCAAACCAATAAAATAGTGATCTATTTATTATTCTTTACGAACATCCATGACACCATCAATTTACGTTTAAGCAATGATCTTTTAAACATTATAAAAATATTCATCTCCGAAATTAAACTAAATTTCAAGATTATGTGCTTCAATTTAATTCCCTAAGTTTTGAAACTTAGTGCTAAGCGTGAAGTTCAAAGGCCTTTAGGCCGCCTCACACTGATTCATTTGAATAGTTAATACACCTAGCAACGTATATAGAGCAATTTCCATCAATATTTCACGTAAACGCCAACGGAAATTCCCATTCGATTCCGCTCCAAGCCATTAGTGGGGTCTCTAAAATTAATCCTTTATAAAACTTGGTGCGTAAATGATCTTTCATAGGCTTAAACAGATTATGACAGGTTTAAACTGGTTTTAGGGAGATCAATAACGTCATTTCGTGATTAATGCTCGGTTCGGCGCGATATGGGGAAAGTGCGCATCAAGTTATGCAAGTACACCAAAAGCTTTAACATTATCATTAAATGCCACCGAGCTATAGAAAACAATAAGTGTCATACAGGGATATCGACACGGACCCTTTGTATTCCACAACAAGATTCATTGAATTATAAGTTTGATGTAATATTAAGAAAATAATTTAAAACTGAACTGCAGTTGGTGGTTAATGGGACCGCAATTGAAAAAAAAAATACTTGGGCAATGCATATCATAATATACATGTTGTAAATTGAAAATACGATACTATGCTAGACTCTAGTCTAATAAACATAAACCAAAACATTCCTCGCATTAGGTCATCATACATGCCGGATGAAGATTCTAAGAATTGTTTTATCAGGTGTAATTAACTGTATGTCAGGTAGCTTCTTTAACACTCATACTCCGATTAATAGTCCTTTTCATATCATTATCTTTGTAATGTTTAATTATAATATACGAGAACCGGTAAAGCCGCAAACATTCTAATTAGGGTGCATACAGTCAACGAACTAAGATCCTGGCTTCCGATCCGACGAATCGCTTTGTAAGTTTTTCGTATCATTCGAAGTGCTAATTTCTGTAGAATTAGGTATATCGCAACGAGCAACGATTGGACACATTCAAGAATAATATAATCCAGCAATCGTATATTACCCTATCAACTAATTCAGCGGGCAAAGTCGTGAGTAAAACTCAGCGCATTCATATTCAATTGCATTGTGCGACCGTTCTAACTTCGCGTTTCGAAATCCGGTCCGCTAAGGTAATCCGAGATATACGTTTGTTATAGCAGGGCTGTCTTGTCCGAAGTTAATAAATAAGTTCGAATCCCGAGTCCGGCAAAGTTATATTGGATTTTTTACTCATTATCAGCCCGGAGTCAGGAATTTTGTACCTGATATGGCGATATGCTCGCCCCCTCTTAGATCGTGGGACGACGTGGGATACAGGGCAAGACGCGGGTTTCCTGGTTGCACTTCTGGCTACCCTTTCTGGGAGAAAGACGTGAGTTTATGTATAAATGTAGGTATATATGTTGATCTCTATCTACAGATTTGGTTTTTTATCGAGACGCATAACAAGCGAGTAAAAATGTTCGTCACCCACGGCGATGCGTACTATTGCAGACAAAGATTTGCCTTTTTAATACAAAGCCGGGTCCGGCACTACATATTGTAAGCCGCAGGGTTGTGCATTTTAAAACAATAGAGACCACAGTTTTAAGATTGATCACGAAAATAGGCCAATAGGATCATAGATTTATAGATACGCCCACATTTAACTTATCTTGATTGGTCTACTATTAGGATTGTTCCTTAGATTGGGATTAGGATCGTTTATTAATCATGACATACAATCCGCATACTTCTCGCAACGTATATTAAAGTAATATAGGTATTAAGGTAATAGTGTGTTTGTTCTAATTGCGAAACAAAAAAGTATTTGTTAAAATAATCGGTTCTTTTTTTTACTTTCATAGTATCAATACGTATTTTAGTCGTACGCATTTTAAATTTAGGATTCTATTATTTCTACCTGGAATTGTGTCTGGTTAGTACAGCCCTCAATATACAATATAGGCTCAAGTTTCTACAGCACGAAACTCCATCGTTTAAAATATTTCATATTACGTGACTTTTTTATATTCATTAAACACGGCTTTATTATCTTGACCCATTTTTTAACACCTTTATGAAAGTCGGCCATCGGCATTTTCCGTCAGATTATGTTTAAAAATATTATTTTTTAATTCCTAATTCTACATCAAACAGCAGTTTGTTTCGTTTTTTATTGAGATAATGAAATTCGTTTTAGTAATAGTTTACTTTCTTTTGAATAAATTCGGCAATTTTATAGCTTACTATGAAGTATGAAATAAGGAGTCACAAAATGTACCAACAATACTTTTGGAAATGTTCTAACAAGAATGAAACATTATCCACACGTTCACATCTTTTTCACCTGTGTTTAGAAAATTTACAAATGCTAGTAGTATATATATCACTAGTCGCAATAGAGCCCTATACTAGGACGTTTCATTACAGAGAAATATTTTTTTATAAGAATTACGAAGCTAACAGCTAACACATTAAATCTAATAAATAGACTAAAAAAAGATACTTACGGATTCTCCAACATCCTCAAACAGACTTTCGCCATCGTGCTCAAGGTTTCTGTAGTATTTTCTAGATCTTGCTGGTTATCGTTTACGAACTGACTAGTGGCCTCGGAAAGGACTTTGAGCATCGGTGTGGCCTGGGCATAGAATAGGGACATTCTGTTCGCCACCTCCGCTGTTATGTGTGGTTCTTCGCCTGGTGGTAACTCAGAGTTGATGAGGCCCCCTCTTGAGACACTTCTTCTGTAGTAGCTAAAGTCGTTTTGGATTGCCGGCGTTTTCATCTGAAACAAAATTGAATTGTATAGTGGGTGAAACGATACTTCCTATTACTTAAACAAAAACTTGAATTGAAATTGAATTATACCATGTGTACTGTAGATTGGAGACTATGAATTTAACTGTGATTGTATTATTACATTAATTTATTTGTCACGTATCAATATCTAAACTACGGAACGTCTAAATCCTCCCAGACAACAATATATGTATGTTTGACGCGAAAACCAGGTATAAATTAGTTATCTGTTATGTATGTATAGTATGTTTGTGTATTTATATATGTTTAATAACTATCATTTAGCTTTAATTCTTTATTTTTTACAATGCCCTCTCTCTCCTTCTTTTAAATCCATCCCATGGTTATCTGTAAGACATTGCTGTAGACCGCCATTTGTACTTTTTTTTGTATTGTTTCTGTATTGTGTATTTTTGTTTTTAACTGTGTACAATAAAGATTTAAATAAATAATAAATTCGGATTTTTTCCGACTCTTTCCTAGCCACAATTTTATTTATCTTAACATTTTTGCACCATAGAGAAACAATAACAGTAATAAAATTACAAAATAATAATAGTACAGGAGGTGGCCTTATCACACTAGGGAATTTCTTCCAGGTAACCTGTGGTACTGTATTATATACGAAACCAATAATTATACTTGACTCATAACTGAATGCATACGTAATTAACATGTACGTAATATTAAAGCGTAAAGTTTACATAATTGAAATAAAACGCATAATGCACATATTACGCAAAGACATGCAAAAAGAAAATGAACGAGTGAAATCACGAAGCAATTTTGATATTTGAACAAACAAAAAAGATCTGAAGCTGGATGATTCAACCTTACAAGTTGAAGTTACTACAGATCACATTACGTTACACAATAAAACGAAAGTGAAAATGAAAAGGCCGATGAGACTGTATTGCTTAACGGTCGTGACTGAGGTTTCAGATATCTCGAACCTTGCTAGAGCTCTGCACCGACCTATATACAGGTACATTAGAAAGTACTAGACACCGGTTGAACTATCGAGCTTGGATTAACTATTGATTTTGAACATTTATTACAATGCCATTTAACTATGGTACTATTTTATTAAATTAAAGATATTAATTGTCATGGACAGGAAAATGGTGACGCAAGTGATTTAATTGTTAGAGCATAGTTATCTTGCATAGTTTATACTACGTAAACAATATTGTACAAATGAAAAATGAATGATATCATTTTTCATGCACAAAATACATGTACAAACAAATATTATCAAATGACGAAGAACAAATGAGACAGAAATGCGTTGGCGTGACTCAGGCGGACGAAGGCCAATGCTTTCTATGACAATAGCCGTTGAGTTGATCAGTACGCACCCTTATTGGTCCCGCGGATATTCGATGACTAACGTTGAATTTAATTACTAAAGACATGTTCCACAAGCAGTACGACAGTTTACACACGTCAGTATAAATAAAGATATTTCCGTGGTTGCCTTGTAGCATTTTAATTGTTAGAAATAAAAATAACCAAAAATATTTGATTTTGAGGAAAATTATTACTGGTAACCGCAAAAAAACTAAGTTTTCATAGTAATATTTTATATGGAATTCATTTAGACATATTGAATAAGTTATAAGCCGGAAATGACGTACTTACATATGAGTGTTGCTCATATAAATACCGTCTGATACTTTCATAACAATTTATGAAATCATTGCATGCAGCTTATCGAATTCCTATTTTTAATCATATTCATATCATCGAATTCATATTTCTAAACAAAGAGAAATGAACTGATGATAAAAATTTTCGCCATTGTGGAAAATTAAAATACATTGAAACTACACAGATACGAGTGAAATTAAAAACGTAATGAACTTGTTTCACAATAAAGCGATTTGCTTTAATATGTTAATTCGAGCCCTCGTTGAATGCATTTGCTAAATCGGCTTAAAACTTCCATCGGTTTCAAGTTAAGCGCATGTGAAAAGTTGTGCGTTTAAATATGTTCCGAATTTCACGTTTCGAATCCTGAGTGTTCAAATTTAAATTGGAAAGGATGCCAATAATTCATCAGTTGAAAGACATTTGAATAATCGACTTGTCAATAAACGCTCGAGCGCGGTCACAACGGAGCAACGACACCGCAAGGTTAGGGTCGAAAGGGCTCGATGTAATTGCCAATTCAATTACTTTATTCTATTCTAGATATGAGGATTGTTCGTGCTAAAGTTCATTACATTATGTGGCTATTGTTCCGATAGATTTCTAGTGCCTATTATAGACGACCTAGGGTGCAAGGGAGTGGAAAATAAGGTGCGGTGGTCGATCAATGGATGGGGCATTATCTGTTTGAGCGAAAGTAAGACGGGGCAGGGTCATCGGTGCTTTAGCCTTGCACTTGAGTTTGTCCGTGCGTTTTTTGTTGACTTCACTCACTTTTACTTTCAGCTGACTTGAAAGAGGTTGTGTTTTTACTATGTGGAGCATAATATTTAGATCTTTAAACACACTCCCAAAAATTTCAGTTTTGAACCAAATGCGAAACCGTCAGCTCTAGTATGTTAAACGTTTAATCTGTGCCAAAAAGTGTGGTACTCAATTGTCCATTAGTCGAATGATTCGTTAAACAGCAGGGGAACTTGTTTAGTTGGTTAATTGCTTATACAAATGTTGCTAATTACGACATATTATTCATAACAAAGCCATTATCTACATATTTACAAACTTATAGTTCAAATTTTGTTTTTCGTCACCAGTGCGGTGTTTGTATATTGTTCTTCAAACATTTTAAAGCTTTAATCTAGAGCTATGACATCACAGCTTAAGTGAGCTGGATAATGCATTGCAATGCTGTGTCGATTCAGGCATGAGATACAACGATGTATTGTTAACCAGCAGAGCGGAATATTACGGCCTCGCGAACGTTCCCTGGCTTTGTATTGAACTTTCGATTGCGTTTAAATAGCAGTCATATTTGTAGCTCAAAGTTCACGCTACAGATCCAAATTGCGATATCGGGAATATGGTTTACTTGACATTTCGATTAGCACCGGATTATTGGCTGGAGAATCACGGTCGGTCGGATGATAAATTGTTGTGGCAAGTTGTATGGTTTGTGGTTTCTCGTACGCTATATTAGGGCATGTTCTACATCTGTCTTGTCCTTATTCGACATTAAGATGAGTCGGTCATACAATATGGTGTTTTTGGTATGTCGTAAAATTACATTTTTGATTTTACGATCCGTCTTTGTATTTTTTTAATAGTTTCAGACAAAATCTGGGCTGTAATATAAATAATAATATAATAGACGTCCCTTATTTATATGAACTTTTTACACCTACATTAAGTTTATCTTCAACGTTTCTCATTTACATCAAAATAACAACACCAATATTGATTGTATTACATCGAGGATAGATGCCGCCTTATTTTTATGTAGGTATATTCGATTTTTAAATAATTTGTTTTTGAGGTAGGTCGACTCTGGACGCTAACGAAGGCCCGTGTGCACTATGAATATTCATTACTGCATTCTTTAATACCACCGCAATTTTTCCACTTTAATTTTATTCGTGGCTTTAAATGACACATATTTTTTGAGCTGTTGTGTATTTATAAGGACTGAATGAATGGCTAGCTTGAATGAGCTGGCACGTCCAAAGAGGTACCATTGTCTCACAGAAAAGTAACGTGAAGCAAAGAAAAGCTTTACCTACTTTAGGGTTATCTCTAGTTAGTTTTTTATATATGCCGAATATTACAGTAACTTTCATTTCCATTCCATTCAAGAAAACCGTCAATTCAGTTTTAACCCTTCGTTAAAGTATTGGACCACAACCAATTGCCATCAAATGATAGATCAATCATTTATCTATCTCATGTGATAAAACGGAATATACGACGTAGAAAAATGACTAGACTTATTAACAATGCAATTATCTTTAATCTAATTCATGCCATCACAACAAATCCTACACATCTAAAAAAAAATATTCATTGCCTTTTTAATAGAAAAAATACACAGCAACAACTGATAAGTAATACGATAAGTCCTTTTGGTCAACGTTGAAACGAAGCAGAACAAATCTGAGGCGATATATGTTACACAAAAAAATACAAGAGAAGTTTTTCACTCCGACGGCTGACCCCATTAGCGTCGTGTTCAATAAAGATCAGATGTTTGTGCAGGCTTAGCGTTATAAAGAGCGAAGGAAAATGATAATGTGTGAATTTGTGGAAATATTCAAGGTTTTAGATGAGTTTGTTTAGCGTTTGAGCAAACTGAAGGACCCTTTCTAGACTATGGCTACTTACAGACTGGTCTGTAGTAATGATCAAGCATATTTTAGAAAGGATTTGAAGTCGAGTAATTTCGGTACTAAATGAACAGATGGATCTGACAATGATGCCAACAATCTCATTTACTTACACAACTATCAATTTACACAAAATTTTAAACTAACTTGTTGGCAAAAATGCGAAACCATTTTAACGTAGGCTGTTATTATAAACAGAATTCAAATGTGTGGTGTAAAAAAGATCTTAGAAACTTACTTTGTATTCGTCAAATTTGAGCACAAACTCTAGAATCTCCGCGAACTGTTTGACGAGTGCCTGTTGTTGTTCGAGGTGCTGCGTGGGACTCATCGCGCCGCCCACCAGCGAGCCCAGCAACCGAGGTACTACCTGCAACCAAAATATTTAAGTTAGTGAACGAATAGAAAGCTTGTACAGTTTTATACTGTAATTTATTTTATTAATGCATAGACAAAAATATCAATCTAAAACTTTGCAGAATTGAAGCAAATCAAAATTCGAAATTTTAAATTTGGAACGAAAACGTTGGTATGACGTGACGTCACTCTTTAACAGGTTCTTTTTCATAACGCTTAAATTTCATTCGATCACCGCAAGAACAATGTATTTTTGGTTATATTTTATGTTCTTTTCAGACAGTACATGTGGCGTTTCCGTTTCAGTGGAGAAGTAAAAAGAAATTTTAGTAACCAGTATTTTAATATTCCGCGATTGGCAAGAGATACAAGTATCTCGTTCATCGTTGGTGCAGTAAGTTGCTTTTTAGGTCGAGCTACAATTAAAAAAAAACAATACTGCCGCAGGCCAATGCTTCACTGTTATGTTATAGAATTGCAACGTTTTTAATGAAAGAGCGCATCTTTCTATAAGCAGTAGTTACGTTTGATGTATTGCGTAAGTATTCATTAAAATTTTAGTAGTCGTAAAGGGATTTTATGGGGTCTCATTTTTTATAATGACACGACAAAGTGACTTAAATGTACCTAAGGCCTTAGGGGTTAGTCCAGTGCAATGTTAATGGAGTATCGACCGAAGACAGATGGACTCTCACGTCGGTAGACACAATATTCCGGCCTTTTCAAAGCTGAACATTCATAGACTATTGCGTGACTGTGAATGGTGTACCACCAATGTGTACGATGGGCGCTATTTCGAGATACATTTTATTTACACACACAAGTCACATATACACTCCTGACCTTACATTAACATCAATTAATTCTTATGTCATGGGTATCAGAAGCTACAAGAGACTTTTCTGCCTCACACCCAGACCCTTATAATACTTGTGGGCCTTAAAATATTTGTATCGGTGCGGGGATAGAACCCGCGGCCACAGAGGTTGTCAAAACATTTGAATATCGCATCAATAAAGCGGAAGGCCTTTATGTGACAATAGGGTGTATAAAATCTATGGATTTCTATTCACAGTAGTACAAAATGTTATTATTGTTTAATTTGTTACTAAATAATATTTTATAAAATATCTTATAAATATTATACAGTTGTTTAGGTAGAAAAAAAGGGGTAGGTAAAATTATAATAGCTATGTTCTTTATACAATTCGTCATATTATTATTGTAATTTACGAATGAAGTGTTTGTATTGTTGGTTTGCATGGTTATGTCATCACCAGATTATTGTGGTGGATACAAAGCAAGTCATAACACGAAAGTGTTTGTTCATCCCAACGGCACGCATGAGTGGTAGTTGGTACCTTAAATTACTTTGTGTATAAAAAAATATTTAAAAATATTACGTAATAATACACCCAACATACATAGTCCTGACCCCACACTAAGTCTTGAGTCTTGAGTCATGTGTATCAGAAACTACGGGAGACTTTTCGGTCTCATATACACCCAGACCCGAAACAAATACCTGTGGATCACATAAATATTTGTTTCGGTGCGGGGATCGAAACAGCGACCTCTCGTTGCACAGGCAGCGTCTAACCAACTGCGGCACAGAGACTGTCTCACATCGTGTCATGTTGAGTGGACACATCACACATGACAACATTAAATTACAACACGCCCCTACGAGGCAAACAAAAACATTTTAAATTAATAATTTGCCTATCACAAACTAAATGAGAGAATTGACGATACAACAATATATTCTACTTGATAGTAAAAAATATCCAATGGTCATACCCCTAAATATGATGTAATTTGTTGTGTACGAATTTCTGACGCGATATTTTATATGTAGTTTATATACATGTTAGAATAGTATAGGTGTTCCCATGTCTTTACTGTTCGGTATATTATTTAATTACTTCACGAACATCACGCATACAATTAAGGAAAATAACATTCATATAACCTTCAGTAAAGATAGCTAAGTAATAAACTCCCTTGGACTAATTAAAATGATTACTTCATGACTTGCCACTGTGGATGGCTTTATTTACATACATTATTCAATCAAACTTCCTCCTAAGATTTGTATTAATATTTGCATAAATAGTAGTAATGAGTTAATTCTCAGGTTGAGCTCATTTGCTGTAAGTTTTACGATTCGAAAGAAATACATTGGATCTAAATATTATTCTCAAGGAATGCCAGTCAGGCGTCCGTCAAATTTGGAGTCAAAATAATCAATATGTGTATCAATCAATTAATTGCATGAATACTCGCAGGCATGTTGAATAATAGCAGTCAGAAAAAAATAACTGCCTGTTGTGAAGTACGAGACTTAAGGAGTTTTAATATTGATGGATGAACAAGCTAGCTTGTTAGCTTAGCAGATATTTTCAACTTATATTTCGAAGCATTCATTCAACTTATTTAGAAATACAGAGAGCGTTTATTTTCCCAATTTGGGCATAATTGCTTCTAATAGAAATCGAATCACCAGTCCATTAATGCAATAGACCTTTAAATATTTTACTCCATCATCTCAAATACTAAGTATCACACAAATACTTCACAATAATCACAACTTGAGTACAATGAAGCAATTAATCTGGGCGCAGTTGGCTGCTGGCGCACGGCACCAAATCAGTCGCAGTTACTTATTGTGAGACGAACAATGTCAGGAAGCACGTGGTTATCTTTATTACATTGCGAGTTTAAACCATTGGGTACTAGAGTGAATCTCGACAATTATATGTTTTCAGGTCAATCAACTACGATATTATGCTAATGGGTATTTGTATTGTATTGTATATACGTCCCACTGCAAGGCACGGGCCTCCTCCATAATCGAGAGAACATCTGAGAGGAGTTAGGCCTTAAAAGTCCACATATATAGGGTATTTGTACAAAGATTAATGTTTTTCTTCTAACTGCACTTTTTTATATAAAATGTAGTGTCAGCTTAATAATCAGTTTCGAGCTGCAGAAATATTAAATTTCGTATTTATGGAGCGACTGTTTGGCTGAAGTCAATTCTTTTAGGAAAAATAAATAAGTACACTATATAAATAAGCTAAATAATTTTGTAACATGGACGTAAAGTCATAATGCGCAGAAATAATGCAACTGTGAAATAAAGGTAGGCAAAAGAAAAGAAACACTATACATGCAAATTGAATCTAATATAATAACTAATTAAGTGGCTATCTCCAATTTTACTATTAACTTATAATTAGCTCCTTGAGAAAAGAAACTCTTCATCACACCGATAAGGTTTCTGAGGAATTCATCTGAATTTATTTTATGGTTTCTGAAATGTTTCATCATTTGAACATCTGCTAGGAGACGTTTTTAAGGTCTTGGCTGACATATGGTGACTAACCTTGTCCATCTGCCTATCCTGTTTTACTAAATGTTCCGAAAGTGTTTCTAGCATTATTTACAATTACTATTTTGTTAGTAAAGTGAATATATTATATACATACACATTGGAAGTACGTTCGTTTTTTGTACTTACGTACTATACTTTTTCACACTTTAAAGTCAATTGCACTGTTTCAACTTCGTATATAGGTACTTCTATGTTAAAATTATTCGGGACGAATTAAAATTGGAGTTATTCTATACAAATATACTTCACGTTATTTATTGGCACTATCTTCAAAATAGTCTAACTGTAGTTACATCTACGCTTTCAAGATACCTATTGCAGTTTAAATAATCATTTTCAATTCACTTACTACGCGAAATGTAAACAAAGTGACTATAATTCAACATTACATAACGTTGCAATTGTGATATCAAGTCGGTAGTGAATTTATAACACATTTGACCCGGGAAGGTACTTAAACCGATTGATTTGCTACATCCCGTCTTGTTCTAAATGATAACATCTGATTCATGCTCTATTACTTGCAGCCCAATAAACAGTTGTGTAATCTGTTAATTTATTCATTGTTCTATCAAGAAATACTGACATGAAATATTGAATATCGGTTGGAAATAAATTGTTTTTATATCATCTATTACGAAACCAAATCTGATAAGTGTTATGTTGATATTGATCTTGCAAAGTGCAACACACGTGAGTCTTAAAAATAGAAAGATTATTGTCTCGTAAAAAAAAACATTCTTTTACCGCTACTTTTTTTTATCAGTGTGTAAGAGTCCCACTGTTGGAGATAGACTTCTTGGTACCTACGGTGTGGACGAGATAAGGGCCATTGTCTAATAAAATATATTACATTAGTCGGATGAATATCGGCAAGATATTTCATATCGCAGTAGTATTCTGCTGAATATATGGGGCTAGTAGTGACGAGAGGGGGTGAACACCCATCTCATATGAAATAGCTCGCAAAATAAAGGTTAAAATCGTCAATAAAAGGTAGTCTTTACGGATTTGATATTCGGATTGGATTTTTCGGATATGAATATTAAGCTACCAAAGAAAGGCACAAAAACAAAGTGATTGAAAGCCGGAAACGCATTAGCTATCACATCAAAATGAGCATTTAGGCTTGTGATATTAATGTTCAACAATTAAATGTAGCCTCGGTCACGCAAACCAGATATAATATAGATATAATGCTTCCTTCCGACACCCAAATCATCAGCGTAAAAATCGATTCGTACATCCTAACCTTGGATTCTCATTTCGAGGATGTTGGTATATTTAACTGGCAATTTCCTCTCTTTGTTACGTTTGTTGTCGAGTAATCAAAACCGTTGTTGATGAGAACGCGAAATGTATAAAGAGAGGGAAATGCTCTCGGTGAATACATAAAAAGTGCCTTTGAAAGGACATTTCAAAAGATTCGTTGGAAGAGGACTCAGGAAATGACGCTAATATTTGGAAATGACACAAAACGTCATATTGTCTCTGTGGCTGGAAATGATGATGGGAGTTACAATGCAATTCATTTACCTTACTTGATTATTAAATGTAATAAAACTTCCATCAATCAACATTATTCGATGGTTTTAGCGTTGAAATCTGTTGTCAAACAATTAATTTCATAAATCAATTTACATCTTAGTAAAAATAAATTTCTTGTTCTTGCAAATCCCACAAAATGGTTAAAAAGGTTTTATGCACAATATATCCAGTTTCTTAAAAATGAAAGGTTTGACCGATAATATTATTGAATTTTAATCCAGACATGATGTTTTAAAATGCGGCTTGGAAACCTAATGAACAACATCCCAATAAACATTATTATGTTGGAGATCAAAGCAATCAAACAATCATATTTAGTTTACGAAAAATAAACACATTATGTACCAGAAATTGCATTCACTGAATCAAGTTCTTGGCATACTCTTTGTTCTGAAGCAATTCACATTGAAAAGTAAAATAAAAACTAAATCAAATTAATGTACGATTTCCGATCGAAACAGACGATGCGGCGCGTATGCTTTGTGAAAATGCTGCTCATCATATTTTATATGCTCCGCCGGATTAAGAACAGCTTCCGTTGGTCCAGATAATCTCATAAATCTCAGTGTTTTAGCTGTCCGTTTGTTGCACCATCATGCTAACGGTCAATTTGGGACGAAAACTAATAGGAAGTGACTTCGAATTAATTTATGTGGTTTTGTATCTCAAAAATATTTTTCTGTTGAAGGAAATGACTTGTGAATAAGAATATTACAGAAGGATTTTAATCGGATGAATTTAATTTTACTCTGAGTTGGAAAGCTCCAAAAAGTAGATGCTTATTTTTGCTCTTTAGGTTTTCGATGCTAACAGTACATGATTAAATATAATACGTTATAGGACAGACCCTAAAGGAATAATCTATACCACTAATTCTTATTCATTTAAATTACTTGGAAAAAGTAGGACATAAAAATGTATATCTACCGCAATACTAAAACGACACACGGTTTCACATAGCGAGCTTATGATTCACGAAATTAAGAGGTGAATCATTGAAAGGATACCGATTTTATATTTTTAAGCCCCGATGGACACTGACAGTGCGTTGAATGAAAAGCAAAAACGATTCGAATTGGATTAAAAGCATGAGAAATCACTTTATCTGTAGGTGACTTTAGCGTGTTTATTTATGAGAGTAGGCTAGAAATTTATACTGACGGCACTACATATGTTAGTAAATTGCGATTTAGATAGATTATTGACTGGTGAAAGATGATAATCCTTTAAGGAGCCCTTGATCCAAAATATTGACTTGTAGTATAAGGACATTTCGCCACGTAATTGATCCAATACGACCATGTTTTTTAGGAACATGGGGTAAGGAATCTGATGTGATAGAAAGCTTTTTTCGAAGTTAGCCACGTGATTTATTTTTACGCAGATGTTAAACAGAATGTAAATGTCGACCAAACAGCTCATCCAGTACAATTCATGTATGCGATGATGTAATAATAACAGGCATTTATAAATATAGCGCCCATGTGGCACGTAACACTAACTGGAATTAACATTGTGTCTTCAAGGCGACGAATTTATTGTGAGTGACAAATTGGTCGGTGTCTGCGAGACGGGCACCTGAGTGGGTCGCTACTACCCTCGAATTCAGAAAGTGTTATGAGCAAATTGGACACGGTTTGAACTGGTTATTTATTTGTGCCTTGAATACCAGGTTTGGCAATCTTTATTAAGGAAGGAACAGTCATAAAATCGTGTTAGCAATATTAGCTTTTCAGTAATTTTTGAATGGGACTTCTATGGCGCTTATTAGGTGCCATCTCAACCGCTGCGATAGTTGGTATATCCTGGTTTGCAGAGTTTCTTCATCACTGGCATCCTTAGAGGCCACTGAATCTCACCTTATTTTAAAAGGCAGTCCATATAAGCTTACGAATATTTTTAAGTATGGGCATGGTAACAGATCATAGTTTGTTCTGTATGGAACGTAGAGTTAGAAAGACAAAGGACGACGAGATAACTCATATTAGTTGACAAGGAGTTTTATTAGATCTAAGTAATTGCTTGTACATTGAATTATATGATGGACTTATAGAATTGGTTCATGCATTCATTATTAAAACAAATTTGGTTTATTTCAAATATATGTAAAGGATATAATGCCATATTGGGACAAAGACATTTCCCGACGATACTATTGGTTGATTTACTAATGACACATGTGCAAACACCCGGCTTCAGACAAATATCTATAAGCAAGTAATAAGCAGTCAATGTGGGGCAAAAATTAAATATATCCCAATAATGTAATACCTTTGTTTAGCAGTGGACTTTTTGTGGCTGAATAGATAATACCTACGAATCCAGTCTGTTATAGACTGTAAATTCGGTGTTACAAAGTATATTTTTAATTCAAATAATAGGCAGAGGTAAAATACGTTACATTACAGGAAAACTTATTTTATCCTTTTCAAAACAATCGCTATTCAGATTTTTATGCTTTTATTTTATACATAATACATATAGCTATCAATATAACATTAGATTTCAATAATTAATATGACAATTGATTGCAGAATGCCGTCATGATTAATATGATAGGAATTGATTTGAGTCAAATACTGCTGGTTGGTATTATCTATATCAATTCCGATATAAAAATAAAAATCAGATAAATCAAATACGCATTGCCGCCGTTTTTGATTTCGATATGAAACATTTGCATCGGCATTGAGCATAAATCGAGCGATATTTTATTGCGTCAAAAACGTGTGATAAAACGTCGCATCAACCGTGATACTTTTTATAGGTCCCTCGGCTCAAATAGTTGCAGAATAACGAGTGCTTTTTGGTCTCCCATCTGGTTATTACTGAGATTATTTCAGAGTGAAAACTTTATGTATAATACATTTTCAAGATTATGCCACTGACCGTTAATACACAAAATATTGCCTATACTCATTATTTACACACGTTAGATATTAGTGTTGGTAAGCTCAATATTGAAGCTTTTCCACTCGCAAGACTTGATCGTACACAACAATATAACGTACAAATAACTACCAGTTTAATCATTACTGGTTATTAAACAGGGACATTTTTTTATGATTATCTATTTCAGAACTCTGCGGATCATATAGGTCTTAATGCATAAATTTACACCACGAATATAAATCAGAATATCCTTACGCGAAATAAATCATTACAGTGACGTCATGCTCGGTGTTAACCCAGTCTGGCCGCATTGTGCAACGTTCAGCACTCATACGCAAGCATAAAGAGCAATTCACAATTAAGTGATCTCGCACGATCATCGCTCGGATAAAGTGGGGGGTAATTAAATTAACACCATTTACCGACCAATTGCGAGATTTGAGCGATAAATCCCGACAGATGGCGCTTCATTAAGTAGGCGAAAACGGCACGAGTGCGTGTGTCGCTTTGTTTATTTATAGCGGCGATGACTTTATGATGTTCGGTCGTGCGTGACGGGTGTTCGCGTCTTTATAATAGCACCCCAGGAGAGTTAGAGGTGTTTCATATCTTCGATGACGTTTATTTAGATTTTTTATAGTGGTTTTTAAATGGGATGTTTTCGTTCGGATTTCGTTTTATAGGTTTCCTCGTAACAGTATTCAATTTAATGTGGCACGCACTTTTGAATGACATTTTGTTGATATAGCTTTAAATAATAATATTCACCATGTTTGATACTAAAAATCTTTTAAGCGGAGTGTAATTAAATCCCCCTGCTGTTATTATTTCTGAAATTGCAGCAGTTCATAAGTTGAAACAGCAAACCTTCAACCTTGGGTGTTTTGTTAATGATTACATTAAAGTATCAACTAGTCTAATAATTCCCAATATTCAACCATTTCTATTAAGCCCAATAAGGCAGTCGCTCCCAGCAAAGAAAAATAGTGCATCATATCAAATATTAATTTCTTATCGACATTGGATAATCTTCTCCTGTTTTTAGGTAATTATACAAGTTTTCAAATGTTTTTAACTAAAAAATTCACGCAAAGGAAATCGTCTCACTTGGATTTGAACCCAGGACCTCACAGTATTGCAAGCTCCTATTAACCGTGCGAGGCAACTTATATCCGTATGAAGATAAAGAAATATTTTGTTGCTACGATTTTAAAGATAATATGGCACATTGATTACTGCGAAATTGATAACATATACATAATATACAATAATACTATGAATAATACCGATTACCTGTATACATACATAAAGGTAGCTAGGGAAAAGGTAGAAGTAAAGAGTATACCGAAGATTACCAAAACAAAATCGTATGAAAAAACAATACGAAATTCAGTTTATTATTTATTCATTGCATTTTAGCATGGAAAAACACTATATCTACTACTACCCCTATCACATCATGGGACGAAACATACAAGGCGAAATGTGGGTGTCCTGGTAACACCTATGCCTACCCCTTTTGGGAAAAAATTTAATGAGTTTATGTATGTATGTAAAAACTACATGTCACCATATATTTAGTTTTTAAACTTTACTTTAAACAATCAATAAATAGTCGACTTAAATATGTAGGTATTTTTAGGAAATATTTATATTCTAGATACGAATTCGTTATTGGAAAGCGTCGATATTAGCTTATGTGTCGAATCATACATTCATACATGTTGCAATTTATTAAGGAAGTACGGGCCCCAACGGAAGATGAACAAATGACAATGTATTCTCGCCGAACTCTCATTCAAAACAATTTAGCATTCTGTACGCATTTAATATTCATTGTGACATCCTGTTGAATTATGGTGTATTTGTGATGGCTTCGTAAAAGATCTGTCTGTGTCTTTTAATAGAAGTCAAGTTCTTTTTATCTATAAATCACTGTTATTTTTTTACCAATAATCATAATAACAGCATCAGAGTGTGTTGTATAATTATGTTATGCACCCAATAAAAGTGCTTGCAAGATTTCGTGCCTGATTACTGTTCCGAAGTTGTAATGTTTTATCAAAAATCTGCTTTTTTCTGTTTTCACGCACTTTCGTTATTTCCTATAAAAAAATTGATTGCAAACATATAAAAGAGTCTATTCAGACTGGAATGATAACTTTCCAGAAGTTCCAGCCTATTTCCTTATAAACCTCAGCAATCTTCACACACTTGTTGGCGAAGTATTTTAACACGTTTCCACTGCGTGACGGGACATCATTTTTCCATCAAACATTATCGTTAGAGAAAAAAGTAATTATATTGCACAAAACAGAAAGTATGCATTCTGGGATGCGAGTGCAACGTACTGCATGCACCATTAACTTTGGTTCCACTTCGCAGATATATGCGGACATCTTGTGCGAGTTACCGCTGAGCCACTTTGATGACCGCCTAACATCTTAACGCAAGGAACCTACTTGCCAACTTGCAAATTACTTTACTCTTAGGGTTAGAGCGCACGGGTGACTTTAGTCAGAGTGACATAAAAATTTCTGTCACTGCCACGTCACGTCTCCAAAGCAGAATGCGCTCACGATAGTCCTTCAGGTGTCCATGTATAGACAATAGACTTTTGGCAGATCTACATAATAGAGAACAATGGGAGCACAATGGAGAATGTTACATAAATCATGACATGGTGCTCCATGTCATATGAGCGTCATCGACACCGGAAGGGCTATGGGTAGCGACGAAAATGTCACCCAAATGTCACGTAGTAACATGCGCGCATCTCCGTACATAGTCTCGAACTTCATAAGAGTAACGAAATCATCACGGAGACAAAAGTACCCTGTATGCGCTAGCCCGTAATGCTTGCAAATGTAACTAGCCAGTTCAGTTTTTAAATTTCGAACTCCTTTTTAGTTTAAAGTATTGTTGCATAGACAAAGAGCACGGCGAACCAGCTGTCAGATAGAGACTGGCGCCCAAATGTACAGGCCAGTATTTTTTTTTGCTTTTAAAATAGAACATTCAGTCGCTTTGTCTCTCTGAAGAGTGCTGAATTTTGTAATATTAAATTGCAGTCCATTTTCTGTGTTTATATTAATTGGATGTTTAATGTTTTATTTCTGAAAGTTAATTTAAATTTAAACTTTAGTACGCCATCGTTTTTTGTTAAATATCGAAATATTAAATTCTCTTAAAAAGCGTTTTGTTTAAAAGTATGCCCTCGTTGAATGTGTCACTTTGCATTTTAATATTAAACATCGATCATTGAATAATGATTTCATTGCCTAATTTCGTACGTCAAAACTGAATGAATCGGAACTGGCTATTTAAATAACTACAGCTTATCGTTACTGTATTTTTATTCCGCGCTATGATGATAGTTGTTACTTGTTGGTTTCAGTTGTCAGTGTGATATTTATCCAGCTTTGAAACTTTCTGCCACCACAGTTGTTCTAGTTTCAAAGTGATATTAAGGTTGCTAGATGTCTTTATCTCACTAACATATCTTGCATCATACAATTTCTGTAACATGCCCACCCCGTGTTTTCTTATTAGAATACCTGGTATGCAAGTCTGAGCTCTTGCTTTGAATTATGATAATTCGAAGCTCAAGTGGGCGAACGTTGTATGAAATAACTGTAGCGCGTTGCGGTTTATGTTTATTTTATACGAAGATCGAAAATACATTCTGCGTATTGATTTGAAACGTCAATTTCAATGACAGTTTCATTAAAATAACTATGTTATCAATGGTTGGATGTGATCAATCTTTGCCGATAAACTCTTTTACTTCTGGTCGGATGTTTGTATCCCCCCGGTGAACGATTACCGCACACAGATCACATTATCGTAATCAAGAGAAGTAGGTATTCGGTTCTGAGATTAGCCACTGCAAATTCGGTTTTAACATAGTCGGTATAATTGCGTCTACTGTGATAAGTAGTTTAATCACTTTTTCAAATTACATACATACCTACATAAACTCACGCCTTTATCCCAGAAGGGTTAGGCAGAGGCGCCACCAGGACACCCACATTTCGCCTTGTATGCTCCGTCCCACGATGTGATAGGGGGCGAGCCTATCGCCATATCGGCTTTCTCGAATTTGTGATAAATATATAAATATTAGATCATGTCTATACACATCACACATTTTACCATGCTTATTTCTATCTTCTAATGCAAGCCTGCCTTGAATAAGAAACACCACGTATTTAAAAATATCTGTGAACAGCTTTCGACGATTATGTATTGCAGTCAATGCATCAGCCAAACTGACTCTATCTTTCAATCATTGCTTTGGTCTTTATCAAATCATCAGTTTATCTGTTGTCGATCATGTGGGGTTGCATCAATCATCAGTTCTTCGAAGTCAATCACTTTGTCAGGTTTTATCGAGGATGCCACTTAATGCTAAGCGGTAACAATATACCAGATATTGGATCTTGCGTTGTTAGCGGGAGCTAGCGACGTAGGCGGAGCAAGTAACTGATGTACGCGAGAATAACTAAATTTCAGTGATATTTCCTTACGGAAATGTGAAGTAATAGGACACGTCTTTCTGTGTAACCGGTTTATTTCCCGCTCGTTTAGATAACGGGTAACAGAGTTTAATTTTTCTTAGTATCATGATTATCTTGTGTTACAGGAATACACTGTTCAACATAATTCTACCACCATTTAAATGTAATTTTAGTGTCCAAATATTAATACTATTGATTTTGGTCTGGAACGGTTCACCTAAGACTTGTATGAAGTTATAAGTGTATCACCACAAATGGTTGCTTCCCGTCCCTGATTCTCGGACCTCACATTATTTTCATACATAATTCTCCAGTCTGAATATAAATAGTAACCTTCGACAGCTTTAAATCTCACCGGATGAAGTGGGCGGGCGATTGCGGCCCTCAGACAAAACGGTTGCATTGCACCCACATCATGTCATAAAGCTTTATCATCGCCGCATACTGAATAAACAATCTTCAAAACCTTAATCCACACAAATGTGACGCAACATGCACCTTCCCACAAAGCGCTTGAAGCATAACTTAGCGAAATTAACCAAATACTTTCATAGCGTGCACCCACTCGCGACGCGTAAAGGCATTATATTGCACCCACGGGTTGACATTAAATTCAAACAATGCTACATTAAACGGCCGGTTACATTTGTTGCCAATAGTTGCAGGAAACTCCACAGCACAAGCGGTTTGCTTGTTTTGGCTTCACGCAGCTCCGAGTTGAACGAAACGCTTCATAAATAATGCCCACAACAGTGGCCAACTTTTCCGAAGTCCATTTTGCGAGCGCAGCTGAACACGTGAATTTTTTACAAACCGCCGTTTAAAATCGGCTTTCCAGACAGAGAAGCTGCGAAAAGACCCCTTTTATTATAATTTATGCGTAATCATGACCGCCCCCTCTTGTCTTGTTTTACGCAATATCTTTGGGTTTTAGTTTCTCACTTGGGAAGCTTTTAGAATTTTAAAGAATAGATAAGCAGGCAAGTCTCTCGCATTCCTTCGCTAATTGGAATTTTCTTTTAAAAATGCCGTAACAAAACAAATTGGATTTAGGAAAGACGCCTTATCTGAATGTAATTCTGTGGAACTGTCACGAAAACCTTAGCTCTAAATGGCATAAACTATAAAGCCTTTAGATGTGATGACATGACAGGTGCAAATTGTAACTGGTCTTATGGAATTACGCGGAATGCCCGCAGCTTATTCATGCGTTGGTAAATGTCAGACACAGAGGCTCTTTATAAAGGACTAATTAGACGTAATTTATTGTAATGTGCTGAGACTATGGCCTGTGCAGCTGTGTGTATTATCTTTGGAATGTAGATGGTAAAGGTGTATGAGAACAGCTGCTGGATAATTGTATTGCCATGGGTAACCATTAACACGCATGCGCGAGTGTAAACGAACTTTTGTATTATTCAAGAAAATGTTATTTCGTCGCGCTTCATGAAAGTAGTCCAAACATCTGTCACCGATGTCGCCGTATTAAAATTTTGTTCGACCTAAAAAAGCGTTAATTGTGAATAGAAAAAGATTCAAAAAAAAAATATTAATCATAATATAGTACAATATTTATACACCAATTCAGATCTACATAAAACAACTTTTTATATCAACAGCAAATTAAATTTAAAACTATGTTATCTTCGGTACGAATTGTGTCACTTCCCGAGTAGGAAGCGACGTATACTTGGAGTCACTGCGGCATGTATTATTCTAGTAATAAGTAAAGTTGATGTCATTGGAAGGAGTTCCTGCGTGTTTAACTTTGTCAAACATACAGGCGCCGGTGGGGTTGTTCATTATGCAAACATGATTTGTACATACCGGGACATTTTCAACGAATGCTTTATAGACTGCGAGTATTTCATGTTGGAATTGAATAATGAAAATCATTTCTTGTGTGTAGTTCTCCGAGTTCATACAGCTTTGAATTTAATTTCTAACTTAATTATATTCGTAAAAAAATGTGATGTTTTTAAATCGCGGGTGTTGGCTAAGGCTTTATCAGACGATGCCTTGAAGATCTCAGATACTCCGAGACCTAGCCAAGCAGTCTGCGTTCGGGGAATGGTTTCGATAGCTGCAAGGTTCGCTTTTATCAAACTTGTAGAGTCTGCTCTCATGTAATCTGCAACTAATGGAATCCATCATTACGAAGATATCCAAATCCGCGCAACATTCGCCCTTTCCCGCAATAAAGCTATATTCCGTGATTGAGCACTGGGTTGAATTCCGTCGTGCCACTTTGTGAGCATGTCACGTACCAACCCCACTCGGGAGAGATTCCTGCTCCATTAATACGTATATATAATGCACATTCCAGGCGCGTCTCTGATGTGTCGGAGGTAATTAACCCGCAAACCGCGGTGGGTCCAATAGGAGCCAAACCATAGGGTGGCACGGGTGAATGCACATGCGCATTATAGCCTCATATAGGGATAGCTATGGAGGTGATCAATCGATGGTTTTCTGATAATCAATTTGCTTTAATTATCTTCGACCTCCATGACTTTTCATGAGCCAAATATTCGTATTGGCGTCCTTTTTAATGAAGAAGAATCCTCAGAAACAAAAGCTACTTTATTTAATTATGGATTGAGCTTAATCGTTTATGGGTCGATAACCGTGTTTACTTCCAACCAAGCTACTTTGTGCATCGTGCACCATAAATCTCTTGCTGCTGTAGCTTAAAAGCGCTTAGTTTTTAGATAACTTACACGAGATAATGTTGTGAAACTCCATAAACATAAACCTCGACAGTTAAAAGGCGATGTGCATGAAACACCGCTGGTCCAATCTGAGTGTTATTACTCACGGGCGTGTTAGGGGTGTCGCCCCACGTCTCGAAGCGAAAATTTAGGCCAAGGTCGGTCAATTTGCACAGTATATTAGAATGGTATGAAGAAGAGAAAGCCGTATTGAGACATTATTTTTTTTATGAAAGTTACAAACGGTTTGATGTTATGTTAAAACTAGAAGTGTTTTTTTAGAGTAAATTAACTGTTTTTTGTCGTAAAATATAAATTGACGATACGAGTCTCTGATCTTAAACAAAATATTCGAACGAATTAATATTATGATCATCAACAATCCATCCATCCATCCATCAGCCATCAATAAACCATCCATATCATCAGCCATCATATATCATCAATAAACGTCTCCAATAATACAAGTATCTAAGTTATTACTAAAACGCCCTCTACACCTTCCCAAACAATCCATCAAAATAAAGCTCTTTAATAAAGCCTACGCCCGTGTTCCGCCACAAGTCTACTTACTTAAGTTAGTCACACCTCACGTTTCCTTGACGGTAGTTGTCATTGTTCCTAAAATGGCCGCCTGCGGTCTGGAGCGTATCTGTTGAGTTTTAGCACCATCTGTCACGTTTACGACTCGGGAACGATGATCTTGTGATTGCCAAAGATTTGCTTGTAAGCAATAGGGGACATCAAAGGGATGTTGTTTGAGCAATAGGTTTGAGTGTGTTAGATGTAGTTCGTTTTCAGTTTTCCAAAGATTTTTATAACCCTAGCAATGTATAAGGGTAAAGTAAATGTAAAGTCAGTGTCAAAATACATCATCAGCTACCTATATAGCTTTTTTGAAGTGCAATTCTTGACCAATGGGATATATTATATAAAACCATAACCGCTGGGTTTGTCCCCAAAGAGCTCTCCGTGTGTTTATATGATAATCGATAACTAATAAATCCATCGTTCATTGAAGCAGATGTGCGCTATAAATTTAGGAATGCTAAATTTAAGCAATGTGTTTGGAAATACTAACATTTGATACCGTAAATCTTGGCAGGTTATACTTGCAAAACCATAAATATTACGGTTTAGAAGAGCTTCGTTATGATTACGTTCCCTGTAACTATTTTACAAGTTCACAGATATTTAACAAACTACTTTGATGTAATATATTTTATGAGGTTTTATTATCGGTTGTAATTATTATCTTCTTGCAACTTAATATTAACATTGTCGGGCTCATTGCCTCACAGATGATACCTAAAGATACTATTACAAATATTTAGAATACGTCGATTTTATTTTACAAACTTTTGTTTTAATATGATGAGCATTAGGCAATCATAATAAGACCTATAAAGGGAAACATATGGTATATTTGCGTTAATAAGGAAAAAAATATTTTGTTTTGTATGTTGTAAATAAATTACATCATGCATTGTTATAATAATAGTTTGACCCACTGGAAACCCTTTTATTCTCCATTTGATGCAGAAAATTAGTGATTGCTATGTATATGTAGGCTAAAAGTCTGTGGCTACAATGTCGTGTATCATGACCGTGGAGTGAGTAGTCGTAGCAGACAAATTGATTCAATTTTTTGTACGACTTACAAAAAGATATGGGCCATAGCTTTCCCGTTCCTTAAGGTAATGGTCATTTGGTCTTGCTTACTTTAATCCCTTCGGCTTCTTTGTAGATTTACATAGTTTACGAACAACTGTGCTACAGAATATTAGTAGTACACTTTTCGTATAAAACTCTCGCCATGTATTTCAAATTATTTCTTCCAACTCATATCGTAAAATGAACTAAGAATAGTTTAGTCTAGACGTTTTCTAAATAGCCGATTCTGAAAACTTTCTGAAACATATATTGTTTCTTGAAACAAAAGACTGCTTGCCGTAAGTGCAGAGCGTTCTAAAAGAAATAATACAGAGCGATGAGCTTTTCCGACAGATGTTTTTAGAGAAAATTATCTATCTATATCAGCCCATATACGTCCCACTGCAGGGCACGGGCCTACTCTACAATCGAGAGAATCGATTGAGAGTGGTTAGGCCATATAGTCCACCACGCTGGCCTAGTGCGGGTTGGCGGACTTACATACCGTAGAAATTCTTTAAAATCGCTACGGTATGCAGGTTTCCTCACGATGTTTTTCTTCACCGTTAAAGTGCGTGGTGATTGACTATCAATACACACATAACTCCGAAAAGTCAGAGGTGTGCCCTGGGATTTGAACCCGCGACCACCGTGAACATGTAGGTAGCCGCGTCTGGTCCGTTAACCAACAGGCCACCACGCACTTAACACAAAATTATACTTGAGTGCAATTTAAACTATTGTTTTATGTTTATTTTAATAATTCCCTAATAGGTTGAACGCTATTTTCAGTACTTTTTACAAATAAATTAAAATGGCTTAATTTCGTAATAATTTGTCTTAACCTATACGTATACGGCACCCTATGTAGGATATATTGAAAGTGTTGGACGATTTTTACACTGAGCAATTTACTTTGTGCGTTTTTCTGATCGAAAAATTCATTGAGCCCACATTTATAAATTTTTCAGAAGTTCAGTTTTATACCAGGCATCTAGACCCTATGTATTATTGGAATATAAGGCAAAAAACAATAATCCTTTCTGTTATTTCGTTTTTTCCTTACATAAATACATTGGTTTACCATTAGTCACGTGTTTAAAACATTCGTTTGATAACAATGTGTTAATTGCGATACATTTCACGCCCAATCTTTAATAGCCCTTATCAATGAGTAGGCGTTATCTGAAGTACCCATTCAGGATAGCATTGTTTGTATATTAGTAACATAAAAACAAACATTTATTGTCATTAATGTCGGCGTAAAAATAGGCTATTCATCTTTGGTATCTAGTTGACAAGCTTTTCTGTATATTGGAGTTCCATTAATAACCATTAGATGGCGTTACTTAAGAATTCACCAAATGATTATTTCATATTCTTCTCTGTATCTTGTTTCCATTAAATTTACGTTTATTTACAATTTTTATTATTTTTCAGCTGTTATTAGCTGATTTCAATGAAAGAAGCTAATCAGTTCGTTTGATTATTTTTATTTATTTACAATTTTTTATCTCACGATGTCGCGTATAACTGCTTTTTATGGGTATATTTTATCGATTATTTGTGTATGACTATATGACTATGACTATAGCTCTGATTTCGTTTAATATTTGACCTTAAACATAGGGAATACTGCAGAGACTCCTCAAAATGAAATAGGTTTTAAACGTTGTAATTTGAAATTATATTAAATCAACAGCGGCTACAATTAATCATAATCATTTTCATACAAAATACGTCCGGTCCATACTAATATTTTAATGCATTTAACATTAAGAAATGGTAGGCTGGTAGAAAATGCCGATGGCATTAAGTCCGCTTGTACAATTTTATTGTATGAAGATAACAAAAAAAAATAATAATATTCAAATTATACCACAGATGAGTTTCCACGCCAATGCAGTGGTATTCACATCCAGTAATTGATGGTAGCATTGCCCCTTGGTATTGTACAAACACTGTGCATTTCTCACGCGGCGCTCTGAATTGTTTTGATTGGATGATTGTCGCTGTAGCGTGTGGATTACTGAAATAAAACCACTGAGGGGTGAATGTGGAATTTGATTTCACGGCAATTTATGAGTTATTTTGCCATCAATATTTGTTTTTTATTTTTTTTATTGCCTTCGCAGGCAGACGAGCATGCTGCCCGTCTGGTGGAAAGCGGTCACCTTCGCAGTGCCAGGGGTCCAGCATAACCAGGTCGCTGCCCATCGTAAGGAGATTACTCTCTTTAAGAATTTTTAGTTTTATAAAGTCCGCCAACCCGCACTAAGCCAGCGTGGTGGACTATATGGCCTAACCCCTCTATTAACCTATCTTCGATAAAGGGCTGGGCCATGCACTGGTAAAAGTATTTTATAGAACGGATTTTGTTTTGTCTGTAATGTTATGATGATGTGTTTCGTTTAAGAAAACAAATTAATGGTAATTAGTGATTTTACAGAATATTGTTCAGTCACTGATACCATGAAGTTTGTGTTCGTATTAGGTATAATGTAAATGTAGGTGAAATGACCTAATGAACAATTTTGTGAAAAGGATGTTTGCGGAATTATGCCTTCAACCTTTTTTGCCTGGGGCCTTTTTCAGCAACACAATACGACAGTAATCATAGCACTTTTTATTACTGCCTTGTTGACCTACGTATCGCTTTATTATTGTTATATAGTGTGCTGTATTATGTAATAAATGTATTATTTTTCCTATTGACACACTTAAACAAATCAAAATACATATTTTAGCACTATATTTAAATCTATTGTATTCTTTCTTCGTTTATCGCTTTTTTATAATACAAAAGTAAGATAGGTTTAGTATAAACTTATTTCACAAAACTAAGTCAATAAAACAAGTCGAGAAGACATAAGTTTCCCTATAACTGGGGACGTTAACCACAACTCTCCGAGCTGGAAAGTGTGTCAAGTTAAATCAAAGGATTAAGAGTAACACGACGCAATGGAAATTGTACAAAATGAAAAAAGACGCCCTCAAAAGATATTTCCTTTCTTTTAAGAATGAAAGATAACGTTATTAGAAATAACAATACGACGCGACGTGGTAATTATCTTATGCAACTTTAATACTTTTCTATGCAAATGCTAGGCTTTAGTAATATGTAAGTAAGGTATATTGTTTGGAGATTATAATAGTATAGAAACTGGTATAACAGGGTAAATAACCTCTGAGGAGGTTTTAAAATCTAGAAAGTGTTTCATCTTAACAATATAATTTTCAAGTGAAACCTATTTTATTTATTTCAACACTGGCTATTGAACAATAAATATTATAACGTGAATCTGGATCCCATAAAATGTTGTCGATTTTAAAAATTAAGATGGGCGCGACGTTGCTCTCCAATGTTAAAGGAACAATTAAAATCAGTATTACCAAAACTTTTGTATAATAAATTACTGAGTAAAAAGAAAGATTTTTACAGTACTTAACTACTCCCAACAAACGACCACAGGACTGGCAATTTCACAGTCCTCACCGACAAACGAGATTTAAGTAACAAAAATAAAAAAACCTACTAAAGCGAGTACACACGAGTGGAAAGCGAAGAATGTAATTGTCTGCCACGCTACGTGCCGGAAACACGTCCTATAGGGCGCCGAAATGATATCCAGTTATGTGGTAGTCGCGTGTCCCGTGTATTTGCATGTATTTCTTACGACGACGGTTCTAAGTGGCACCAATGTTTGGGTAAACTTTTGGGCCAATGTTACCCTATTTGACCAGTGTTTGAGTGGTCTATAAAAAAATTGAGTTGAGAGCAGTGAAATAAAACTAGCGAATTTGGTTTAATTTTTTTATAAATTTTTAAATAATAGTTTTATTTGTATGTGTAAAATTCGCGTAAATTTAGAACAGTGATTTTAGTTATATTGATACAACTGTTTTTAAATTGCTGGTGTAATGTGTTGTATTTTATCATACGTCTAATTATTTGGCGATTAAAAATCATTCATAACACGAGTATCACTGAAACCAGCGGCCAAAAACACACTTGAAGTTAATCTATTTAGCGTAGTGTCTTGACGAGGAAAAATCTTGGAAATCTGTATTCTTGTTGTGCAGCTAAAGCTCCATTTCAGAGCTACGTGGTGTACAGGGAGTCAATGTTAGTACTAACGTGTGGGCCCGTCAAAATCTTTGCATAATTTACGTGACAAATGACACCTTGATTCGCTGCGCGGTATTCTCAAAACTTTACTCATTTACAAGTCCCTTACAAAAACAATTCTCACATCTATGTTTAAAAGATAGTGTATTTTTTTCAGTGCAATAGAAAAGGTCGCCGGGGAAATTTTGTTGGGGTGGCTCATGACATTGGACATTTTCCGGCCAAAGAATGCCCTGATGTTTTCTTTTAATTTGTTTTATACAAATACACATAATAAAACAATTTAGTGTTACTAACTAAACGTTTTCAGACTAAGTTTGACGCGTAAAATCAGTAATTGTGTGGATAATTCTTAGGAAAGCGGAACTTAGTGGCCGACATACCGTTGCACAGAGCACTAGACGTATTACTCTCAGATTTTCTGAAATTCTTGGCATTAATCGCTGTATTAAAGATAGTTTATTGTAAAATACTTTGAATATTAACAGGACAAAGTGAATTCAATGCATCTGATGGTCACTGCAGTGCAATACAAATAGTTTTTACTGATGCTAGATGGTTTCTGGTTGATTCAATTGTTCTAGCCTGGTCGAAATTGGATATGAGCACTGAATCCGACAAGCGATATTTGAGTGGGTTTTCCACCATAGTGTACGGTGCATGAATATCCACCTATTCTGGTTATCCCGCACAATAAAAAAATAGTACTTATGTTTTATATGACCTATAATACTAGGAAAGTAGTGTTAGTTATAAAACTATGTCAGATCGCCACGGGTGGCAGGAGAATAAATAGCAATTCGATTAGCTATGAAGTACTCGGCGTAATATAACTGTGTAGGCGATAATGGAATCCAATCGCACTGAAAGCATTGTATAACTAGCCCAGTGGTAGAATCATATGGATTTATAGAGGTGGAATAAAATTATATTACTCGTATTTCCGCTTTCTCACAACATCTAATACTTGGAAAATAATAAGAGATATTTAGTTTATTATTTCAACAAGTACTTCAGTGCCAACTGCATTTTATGCAATGACTTGTCTTAGAATTTAAAACTATGTAACAATTATTTTTTGTTCTCGTAGAGCTGCATAGAAGTCTTGTTTTTAATATGAACCTAGCTTAACTGGTACCCCAGTTAAGGTAGTAGGGTAGTAAGGTAGGATCGATTCACAGAAAATCATTTAGCTAAACTATTGCGTTCTGTATGGCTAGTTGGATTGCCAGTGACCGAACAATACCTACTCTACCCTTCCCTTATTCTATTCATCCTCAAAAGTCTACAACGCGCATACAATTCCCTAGATATTCTGGGTGTTCAAGGGAAGGTAGCCTAGCGGTAATCTCTAGCTATCTAGTATGTCATTTGCTGTTCATATAGCACAAAAACGTTAATTACCTAACGGGACGCTTGACCTTACTAATACCTTTTACAAGTCACCTAATTAAAACAATAAAAATTAAAAAATAGGCCCATGTTAGACGACGAGCTACAATAAATGAGGTCCGTGCTTCGTTTATTTTGCATTAATTTAACGTCCACTGAATGCGAAGTAGCTAACCTTTCCAATTGGATCCAGTGTCAACGTATTGACGCTTCAATGAACACTGAACCACCCACCGACATTCAATCGAGTTATTAATAAGTTTTATTTTCATTCTATTTGCAGCGAAAACCTGTTGCCGGTTCATGTGTGAATATGAAGCTAATAATTGGCTTGCCAATAGAAATTGTTGAAGTAATTTTAAGCTGATTGAAGTTACAGTATTTACTGGTGAAGATATTAAATGTATAAATGTTTAGGTCTAATTTGTATTTTTTTTAATAGCATAAGATCACAAAAACATTCATAATAAGGATTCGCAATAATAGGCGTTTATTTTGAATGTAGTTAGGTGACTATCGTGCATAATATTACAGTAAATTTTAATTAGAATATGAATTCTAGTCAAATCTAGTAATTTTTGTGTTGTCCTTAAATAATATGATAAAGAGCATGCTGATACAATTACATCGTCCATCAAGAGATGGTTATCTCTCGAGATTGGATAATCGATCTGGATAACACTTCACTTATTATCAGATGCAATGTAGATGCAGTCATACGCGGATAATAAAGTAATTTTAATAATTAAATTATTATGTGGCAACAAAGCTGGTATTGCAAAGTAATGTATTATTTACAATTGAAGATTGCCAATGACTTGGTAACAATCACGAGATGTGCTTGACTTGCTTGATGTAAGCGTCACGCCTGCTTTAAATCGGATTAACAAAATTCAGAATTAATTGTTAAGTACTGCAAATCACTGCGTTCGTCAACCTGAGGCAAGTTGTTTAAGACCGGGTGAAATGTACATGGAGCAGTAAGGTGCGTAAATATAATGCGTTTTGGATTCAACTTGTAATATTACCAGCCCAAAATTATGCAGCAGAGCTTAGGTCCAGAGACGACAACGCAATACAGAAAAAAATATTACATTGGGAAAATTTCCACAGCAATAAACGTGAAGGCAGAAGGCACGTGTTTTCCATGTTATCAGCATGAGAACGTATCGCTCAACGTATCACAATCTTATCACGTGTTATCTCTGTGACGAGAGCACACTCACAATTTCTAACACACACGTTTATGCACTTGTTTGGACTGCGATATGGAATTTAATCAATATTGTTTTAAACTAGGATTTCCTGTGGCGTGAGCGCAGACGTGGGATGTGGTTGCGGGAGCGCGATTGTGGATATTTCGACGAGTTTGGTACATATTGCTGGACCAGCCAGGCTAAAGATAGTTATCCTTAACTGGACTCAAGTATATGTTGTAAATGAGAATCTGGGTCCAACATCTAGATTGGGCGTCCATTCAATCTCTTATTAATTTGTATGAGAAATTCTTCAAAAAATTTAACCTGGCTTGTGTTAGATAATGTCATCAGGTAGACACGAAAAGCAGTGAATTTATATTAAATATATAGGGTAAAATGGTAAATGACTACCCGGAAGGTAGCCATGACCAAGGGGCACGACAGGATAATGGCAAGTTCAGCACAAACTGAATTGTATCTTAAAAGATTGAACATAAGCCACATGGTTGGTTGTAATGTTTTTTGCAATATGCATATTACAAAGCTAATTTTAATAGTAAAAATAATACATCAACTGTTTGGGCATGAAGGAGAAACACAGCTGTATATTCTTTTTAACACTTGAACTTCATAAAATCAGTTAAATTACATGGAGTAAACAGGCTTATAGTTACTTAGTTTAGTAACACATTATATTTAGATACATCAAGCAAAATAAATTTACAAAATTATACCAGTTGAGACAACAATAATAATACAAAATTGTGTTGCATATTTTAATCAATCATATTTTCATGCTTCAGTGACTAGATAACCAGATTGATTGCATATTTAGATACATCAAATATTTCATAGAAGGGTATAATATTATAAATTATTATATAAACAATGTCAGTTAATTTATAAAATAACAGTCTGCATAACATAAATTGCATCATTATACAGCAAATATATAAACTGCAATAATTTTCCGTGCCGTGGTTGCTCTTAATAGCTAGACTTATTTATTTTTATTTCTAATTATGTTGTGACTCAAGGAAAATGTATATGGCAAAGTGATTTCCTTAATTTATTGTGGTAATAATTGTATTATTCAGTCCTTAATATAATTAATATAAAAATTTCCTTATGAAGAAAAATTGTAGAGATAATTTACAAAATAAGAATGTATTTCCGGCACATCACTGAATATAGGTCATGTTTATGTACGTTTTAGTTTCAAGGTGAAATTTCAGCATAGACCAGATACCATGCATACAAATATTAAACAACTTAGTAACTGGTATTTATAGTTGGTATTTAGTTCCTCGCCGACGTCATCTAAATTAAGAGCATGAGGTGGGATTGTGCTTAGTTTAAAGTTTCTGAGAATAGGGATTACTCACCCGCTGGAGCTCGAGGGAATGGTTGTAACACCGCAAAAGCTTGTCTACCAGGGGCTTGACCGCACGCCAAGCTCGCTCGGAAGATATCCTCGAAGGGTCTGCTATAGCATCACGTATCTCCTTCCCCGCCCCTTTGTAACATTGTATCTCTTCCAATATTCTTTCTGAGTCCAACAAAACTCTTTGGACTTCCTCGTAAACATTTTTCTCCGTATCTGTGGGTGCGGCGTTCTCAAAATCTAAGAATATATCGTAACGCGGCGATGAACAACAATTCGAGTCATCGCGCGATAAAAGGCTCAACAATTTACCCATTTTATGTAAATAATAAACACACAATTTATTAGAAACACTGCATTGCCTAAATATTTTATAAATTCAATTTTACGTCCACACTGCGATATATGTATGCGACACTAGAACAAATTGTTTATTGTATAATGTTCCCCAAAATTTTATTAAATGTTGTAGTTATATATTTTGATATCCACCCAGTTTTATTAACAGTAAAACTTTCGCGACGTGCACCAACTACCCTACTCGACCAACGAATGCGGTGAATGAATGGGTCACGATATTAACGTCAGTTTGCGTCAGTCGCCAGTGAATGAACAAGTGAACGAATAAGAAGGATTTCTACCGTGGAATGACGTTTCGTAAGGACGTACCACATTAGTTATATTTTATCGATTTAAAAATAGTCGATGTTACTTTGCAAAATAAATAATATACAGAACGCTGTTTATTTAATACATATCCTCATAATATTATAAAAGATAAAATACTTGTTTTTCAAGTTTTTCAGTTACCACGTTAATGTTATTCTAAAATACCTTAAAATACAGTGATAAATATGGTGCCTTATCAAGTTTTGATATTATAAGCCCCATAGATGTAGTATAAACCATCTATTATAAGCCAATCAATATCACGATTTGTCCATATCTGCCGCTAAGCAATTTTATTTATGTATCTTTATCGGTTGACTATTGTATTTCGGTTTGAAAGCTATTATAGCCAGTAAAATTCATGAGTTTTTACAAACATAACACTCACGGCCATATACATAGACAGTTTTAAAACCTGTTATAGTTGCCGAATGTTTTGTCTTCTTCGCTCAAACTGAATTCGAAAGTAGTTCGAAAGGGAAAAACCATTCGACAGCTAAAATAGGTTTTAAAACTGTGTATAAATAAGGCCGTTAATGTTTCGAGGTAACGAACGAACGCCATTGGGCGCTTATTAATTAGGTTCTGACTTTTGAGTAGTTTTGCTCTTGTTTATGAGTAGGCGCTAGAGGTACATTCTATAAGTAGACTTTAGGCTCACCTTTATCTTCGTCATTATCTTATAAAATTAAGAAAGTTCTAGAGAAATAATAAATTAAACGAACCTGCCGTCACGATCACGAGACGGCTTCTTTTATCATTTAGTATTAGCGGTGTTTATCGTTGTCCAGAGATTCCATATAGGATTTCAGACATTGTAACTTTATAGAGGACATTGAGTAAAACACATTCTTTCAGGAATTCGTTTATTTATTATTTATATGTGTATAACATCGACACATTGCCATTAGACATACGATTTACAAATAAAATTTCATTTACTGTATTATTTACAAAATTCTTTCCCGTCTTTTAATACACAACTACTACATACATGCATTTAAATCATGTACAGAGAATTGCATCATTAGTGAACATTATTCAATTTCAAGGTACAAAAAGGAACCAAATAACTGTTTCTAATCTATGGCAAAATATACAATCCTGGGGGGACAGGAAATCTTTATTTAAATACAACTGATATATGACTAAAGAATATACAAATACGGGCAAATCTTTAAAAACTATTTTTTTTTGAAAAATGTACCTCTAAATCAACTCCCTGTACATAAATCATTTGAATAAGATATTCGGGTCATCAGTTTCAATATAAAGTAATTTTAATAAGGAATTATTAAACTCTCTAAATGTACTTTTAAAAATAACATTACAAATATATTTTTGCGGCTATATTTTATTTCATTCCTATATCAGTAGTGAGAGAAAATCAATTATTGAACAATCAGTAGAAATGCTAATAAAAAATTGTCATGTTTAACACGAGGTGTGTTCCGGAATCCGGACTAGGAGTGCGGTCGCTGCGGATGTTAACCATTGAAATTGATAGCCTTGATTGTCTTAAATTCGCTCATAACCATTAAATACAACATATATCTACAATATAACTATATCTCACGAAATAAAACAAGCCCCTGTATAAAACAACTACAGAATAATATAAACACGTGGACAGAGCGATACTATTTATATAAAAGTAAAATCTAACAAGAAAGGATACGTCTATGAAACTTACCCATAATCATAGTGATCGTATATTTAAAGATCAGTCTAACATTCGTTAAAAATTTACAACTTTCTCTAACATGTTAAAGTGATTAAGGCTACGGCCGCAGTTTTCAGGCCTTTTCATTTATTTCTCGCAACAGGAACATAAACATTACAACGATAGTTAAATGATAAATGCGAATAATTAGAAATTCATTTTGAAGTTCCTTGTCGATTCCTTTTGTGCGATGGAAGAGAATTGGGGATCTTGGTAAATGCGGTAGGCATAAGATATTTTAATTTTTGATCGTTGTAGTGGTCAAAATCATCACTTGATTAAAATTAAATACGGTATTTCAAAACTTTATAATCAAAGAATTGGTTGTATTTTAATGATGACAAGAAAAGTGAGCATAGCATCTTATTTTACAAATATGTAAAAAGTAAAGACAATAAAATACGAAATATATTAATGTATAATGTAAGAATGATCAAATATTTAAACAAGTGATGCAAATTGACTTTTACCTAAATAAGGCTGCCATCACAAGATGATATTACGAATGACTCGGTTTCTATTGTATTGAAACATCTGTGTGCCATTTTACAAATTGCAGTAAGTACTTATATTAAAACACTTCATTGTATTAGTTTAAAAATTAATTCGTATTAACAATAAAATTCTTAAAGATATTGATAAAACTGTAATTTTGATTGTTAAGATGTTATGTTGATTGATGTGATGTTGTTAAGATGGCAACCCTTAATGAAATTATGCTGTGAAATGTCACAGTGTAGACAACAATATTAATATTATAACATCTATCTATAATTATCTACATTAGCTAAATTGTAGTCTTAATTATTTGGTGTAAAGATCCATCTTACGCTACTTAATTAAAATTGTTGCTTCATTGTAATTCTCAACGCTGTTCATAAATCACTTTCTTAGAGTATTTATAATTTAGAGGGAGTGCTGGTACCTACTTCAAAAACGTAGATATAAATGGTGGTGCTGGGCCACCTACTTCTGCTCGCCTATTGGTTGAAATTTGACAGGTTGTCCAACATGCACGAATTATTTGAAAACGAAAAATAAAATGTTTAGGGCTATTGAATTCCACTCAAACTAGTTTTCGCTGGTAATAACTAATTATACTTTCAGTGACCAACGGAATTTATAGCAATTTGTTGTTAAATAGTTAGTTCAATTTTCACTAACACGCCAGTGCTACCCACATTACGAACAAGAAAATATGTACGTTTTTGAAATCGCTAATTATGTACGACAGCGCTCGTTCTATATTATAAATACCTACTCTAAGATCACTATGTAGGACTTGAATCGAATTGTCTCGCTATCATTCGATTTAATCGTTAAAATCGGGTGTGGGCGTATTCATTTTAAATCAGTATTAGTTTATTAGGGTTTCAAAATAAGGTAAAAGATTGATGATTGCTTCACTATACAGTATATGTACATTGATTAAAAATATGCCAGCTCCATCATTACAATGCGACTAATGCTTTTGGTTAATGCAGAATTATTATTGGTAAATCTCCCTTCCCGTTTCGTTTTTAATGCCTTAAAACTCGCATGTTTAAAGTGCATTAGTCGAGCAATTGGAAACTTTACTGATGTCTCATAACTCATTTCAATCTTTACCACAATGAAGTGAGTTTAGATAACATTCTCAAATAAGCCGACGTTTGGCATCTCCAGTCAAGCAACGAAAAACAAACATACCAGTTATAAAAACAAATGCTAGGAAAAAAATGCAAATTAAGAGTTGAAAATAAATGCCTAGTAATGTAGAAAAGTAGAATCGTTAATGAAGGATAATTGAACTAAATCAAAAGTGCCAATCGCTTTCGGTTTTACGAATAAGCGTATAGTGATACCGATTTCAGTCTCAAACGTGATATCATTTTTTGCTGTATAAATCATTACCGGAAATATTTGAGTGCGGAGACAAGAAGGAATTTCTCTATGAATAGATCTGAGTCTAGAGCTGCGATGTGAGCGGCGCGGCCGACTAATGCACTGGCCGTGTGTGGAAGCGCGTGTTGGACGTCGTAACGGACCACCGACACAGATGAAGCCCGCGCTAGCGGCGCCACCATGTTGTGTACCTGTGAAATAATTCAAGTGCTTAAGTATCATAAAGGAAATAAATAGTGATAACATATAACGACAACCCCCGTGGCGTAGCTGGTTAGACGCCGCTTGTAAAACGAGAGGAGAAAACTCCTGTTGTGTGAACCACAAGTATTTGTTGCGGGTCTGGGCGTATGTAAGACCGAAATGTCTCTTGTAGTTTCTGATACCCATGACACAAGTCTCGGCCTTAGTGTGGGGTCAGGAATATGTATCAATGTCAGGAAAACAGCCGTTCATGAAATTATAAGCATAATCATAGTTCAATAATGCTGAAAAGTCATGTTGTGTTTACATATAAATGCCATAAGGGCCGGTAGAAGAAAACCAAATGTTCACAAATGTTGTGTTAACATATCTACTTCTTTTCCAATATTTTAGAATTATATAATATCACTGTACTGGTTTATAGAAGATGTACTGGTTTATAGAAAAACATCAAAAAGAAAAGGTATCAAATATAAACACGCACTATTTTGTTAAAGTTACTCACCATTTCCCGATACGCTTGTCCCAGCAGAGACATATCCTTAGCAGCGGCCTTGCAAAGCTCGAGCCTGGCTGAGTGCAGAGGGACGTATCGGTCCTGCCCGGAGCCGCAGAGCAAGATGTGCTTGAACTGGTGCAGCTGGCTGCGCTCGCTCAGGCGGTAGAGGAACGAGCGCCGCGGATCGGACGCGTCGCGTAAGGACAGTTGGAGCAGCGATCCCGACTTCTTCCACTTTTGCATGAACCACATGCCTGGAAAAATATTTATTGGCATGTATAATAGGAAAATTACATCTTCGAAGTTATAATGACAAGAAAATCTATGAAAACTTTACGTTACTTTTTTACTTTCGATTTAGCTTCTTGGGACTTGCAGCGGACGCAAAGGCCCTAATTTGAATAGTAGCTGGTATGGTGCCGAGGCATTATCTAAGAATGAATATTAAAATGAAAATGTTATTTATTTATTAATGATTTAATTTAATTATAAATCAGTAAAAAATTACCAGCATTAACGAGGCCGCTAGAGTTATACAGGGTGCCAAGGTGCGGGCCGCTAAGAGACAGGAAGGTGTGCAGCTTGCCCAGGAATGGCTTCATCTGAGGTCTGGCCAGCGCAGACCTGATGATTATCGTACCAAGCGAGTGTCCTACAAAGCTTATGCGCGCTGGATCGCTCGAATTCTGAATATGCGTGAGGATCTCTTGGACCAATCTGGAATATGGAAATAGAAAGTCAAAAAATTAATAAATTCTTTACTTTTGTATGTACTATGATTCAATCTAGTACTGAACTGTATCAAGGTATTATCGCCCATTGCTAAGCTCGCGGCTCCTCTACAATAAAGAGTTCGATTCCGAGTGCTAAGGTCTTAATCCACCACGCCGATCTAGCTGGGAATAGCGAACTTCACACACTATAGAAAATCTTGTTAAATATCTATTGTACTACGCAGGTTTCCTCACGATGTTTCTCTTCTCTGATAATTCATATTTGATCTTTATTTAGTTTCAAATTGTTTTAAGTAAAATGAGTTTCATTATTTAACTTGCCTGTCCGTCATCGTATCAAAATCGGAGAATGTGTCTCCTTGATTCCTCTCTGACATGAGGAAATCTAATCTTGCTCCAGGTAAACCCAATTCTAGGTAAGTTTTGACCAAGCGTAGGTCAGCCGCGTTCCCGTCCAAGCCATGAACGCATATAATAAGATGTAGTCCTGAAAAACAAAAAAGTTATTTGTCATTTATTTGATTAGAATAATAAATGATGGTTTATATACGTGTAATCCAACAAAGAATGATAATTCTAATGTGTACATACCTATGTATTCCCACTTTAAAAGGAAATTATTAAGCTAACCTTTCGGACATAAACAAATTGAATAAATCATACCTTCAGGATTAAACATTCGATATTCATCGCTGATATGGAAATAAGGAAGCGAGTTCTCCACAGGAGGGAAATCCGAATATATCGCTCCTGGATACTTGACGCTTTGTCTAAATTCGTCTCGGCATTTCACGAACAACCTCTCGGACTCAGCGAGGCCGAAAATACTGATGAGGTTACTCTCTCGTTCTGGAATGAAACATCTTTTAAATTAATGCCTTCAATCGTGAAAGAAAATAAGTAATTTAAAAGTGTTAGTTTAAATCCTGGTTTATTAAAATATCTATAATAGGATACAGCTTACACTACAGAAAATTAACCACTTTATAGAAGGAGACAAAAGGATTGGTCTGTGACAGTCTCGAAATTTCCAGCTATATTTACTTAATAGTTTCGAAATAATAAAAACATGCTGTATGTTTATTTTCGTCACCTTTATTATTTCCATTTTCATTACGACTAGCTAATTCCCCTGTGCTCTGGCTTTTATTCAACGTCGTTGATGACGTTGCGCCACTAGAGTTTACAGACTGATGGGGTCTGAGTTTCCTCCTTTCCATAATACCTGAAAGCGAAGCTATTGTTAGTATTGTTAGTAGCAAAAGCCGGGATTAGTTATGTCGCATTATTCCTTACCCTCGCATACGTGATATAGTGGGTTATCCAACTCTAATGTCGACGGCTGAGCTTGTTGCTTCTGTGGTGTCTTAGATGGCGTCGAAGATTTACTGTTCTGCCCACTTAATTTAGGTGACTTTGCAGGTGGATCCTAAAACATTGTAAGCATTTAATAAGTTAGAGTCACCTCTGACATTTTGTTGAAGAATATCACTTGCCTTAAATTCATCTGGAGGCGGAGGGGCATCTCTGAATTGTTGTGGCGGTGGCAAATGTTCATAATCATTGTCCCCTATGAAGTGAGCCAGATCTATTTCAGACTTGGCCTTATTGTGATATTGTTGCACAGCCGCTACGGCACCCGATGCAGATTTTTTATTATGGCTCTTACAGGATCTATCAACTGTGAGACTTCTTAACTCTGCTGCTATCAATCTTTCTGTGTATTCAATTCTTTCCCTGAGTTTACTTTTATCCATATTGCTAGATTTACCGGAAGCAGGTTGCGGTTGGGGTTTCGGCACCATTTCCTTACGTATATAAGGATGCAGGTTATCGCTAATCGTTTGTGATTTCTTGACTACACCCTCACTCGCAGCTTTTGCTGTGCTAAAGGATTTCCCTTGTACAGCACTGAACGAATTATGTCTTTGGTTCACTTTAGCATTTATTTCAGACATCTGTTGGAAGCAACTAGCAGTGCACGTGTCAGAATTACAACCTGCATCAATCCCATTACTGTGCATAAGTTTATTATATTCACACTGACTATCAGTACATATTGAGTCGCTACATATCGTACATTCTTCGCATATTTCTTTATCACAGCATTCTATCTTCTCATTAGAGTTATTCTGAGCTACTTTTACAGCTAGTTTCAGTAGTCGTTCACGTAACTGTTCTCCATTCAGTACAGTCCTTTTAAAGTCACTTATAGTTTCAGCTTCTGTTTTACGTATTTCAATAGGGTCCTCATATGTTTTGGTAGGAGTTTTGGGAACTACTTGGGTTGGAGGAGGGAAGTTTTGGTTTAATTGACAACTGGTATTATCGGGAGAAGAGGGGCCTGAGCTACGCCCACTGGAAACCCAACCGCTTTGCTCACTTAAGCTCGATGTAGAACTACTTCTCCTGCTTTTGTCCTCTTTATTAGAGAAGTTCTCGGGAGGTAAAATTTTGAAATCCTTGTCTCCTATGTCAAGAGGTGGTGATTCAAATGCAGGAGGGGGTGCTAAATTAGGTAGAGATTCAGAGCCGAAATTATTATTTAAATTCGGTTCGTCCAATACTGAAGCAGCACTTCTACAATGCCGTAATAGTTCAGGGCCATGATCGAGGCTATAAGGGACACTCGCAGATGACTCTAGTCTGCGTAATTCAAAAGGTATACTCTCATTACTAGAGGACGAAGCGGCTTCGGACATCAATTGTGTCATTTTTTCAGACGGTTTGTGTTTCGATCGTTTTTCAGGTTTGCCGCTGGATCTACCACTTTTAGGTGTAGCTACACCTGATTTTGGTGTAGCTCTTCCAGACTTAGGTGTGGCTAGTCCAGACCTTGGGGTCATACGGCCTGATTTAGGTGTAGACTTCCCTGATCTCGGGGTCGCTCTATCAGATTTTGGCGTACTGCGATCGGATTTTGATGTATGCCGGTCTGATTTACTATCTCTTGATTTTATAGAATGATGACTACTTAATGAATCACGGCTAGAATTAACCTTTGAGTTCTCTTTACCGCTGTGATTTAATTTAGATTCCTTTGATCTACTCTTCTTATGCCTCACGGAGGGCATCGTTGAATGTGGAGTCGAGGGCGGTGTTTTTGAATAGGTGGATTTAGAAGTTCCATCGCTGCTTCTATCTAGAGTCATCACAAAACCGCTGTCATCACTGCTTTTACTAGATTTCTTTTGATAATTTTGGATAAGGCTGCCAGTATTAAAATCATAGCTCCAGTCTCCCTTTTGAAGGTAGTAATTTAGTTCATATCTTAGTTGGTTACGAGCTGCTTCAATGTCGATTTGTTGGCTGTCCATATTCTGATGAAATACATGCGTAGAATTAGATCTATGAACATGTTTATTAGAAACTAAGTTATTTTGATCAGTCACTTGTGTTTTACCACTAACCGGTGGGTAAGAATTACGCGGAGGCAACATAGGACGGGGTAAATTTACACTGTAGCCTCTCTGAAACTCTAACGGATTACGAATAACATTATTCACTTGCAGAGTACCCTGATTACCGAAAGTATAGCCATATACTTGGTTAGGATTAGGTTTCATCGCACCATCATACTTATATCCTACATTATTATGAAATACTTCATTGCTCATTCCATGTTGCGGAGTTAAATTCATATTGCATGGATTCTTATATTTCTCTCTAAACTCAGTAATATTCCTTCTATAATCGTCTCCTTTAGAACTGCATCGCGTGGTAGTACTTGTGGGATAGGCTGTAGTAGTGACACTACGGGGTAGTGTCGTGGGTTTCATTTGTTGCGCTGGAATGTATGATTTAGGAAAGTTGACTGATGAATTAGAACTATTCCTTACATTTTTGGTAAGCGTTTGCGCTGCACTAAAAGGAGTCATTTGCGATACTCGCAGCTGATCTAACGATTTGCTATGTCTAGCAGGTAAAGTGCTAACGCCACTCGTAATTTCATGTTTCTGTCTCAATGGTTCATTTGGATCGCCTTTTTCTTTGCCTGCACGCGATATGTTAGATGTGCTTTTCGATGCATTTATGTCCAATAATGTTGAAGCAGAATATCTAGACAGTTGTTGTCCTTGTTGTATCGAGCATGATGCGAAAGCATTATTTGGCGGGAGCTGAATTTCGCTGATTTGATTGTTTTGTACGATATATCTATTTCGGCCAGTTAGCTCCAGCTGTTTGTTATGCGGCTTGTTCATTTCAACTACATTTTGCTTTACTAATGCCCTTTTTGGAGAACCTCGAGCAGATTTTTGAGGGGCGAGAGTTAATGTTGCTTGGACCACATTAGAACTCGTCTTTGGCGCTTGGAATTGTGGTTCAAGAACATCCATTATTGTTTTGGGCAGTGTAAGGGTCACTCTGGACGCCTCTGATGAGGGCCTTCTTGAGTCAATAAGGGAAGACACACTGCAAGCGCAATCTTCGCCAACGGGTTCAGAACATAAAAATGGATCTGTAAAAAATAAATTCATAACTTTATTTATCTTGGCTCATATCCAGACACGTACTGCAATTGATTCGTGACGATGTTATTCTTTGCAGTTTTGAAAAACAAAGCAAAAATACCAACCGCTACCAGATTTATTCGCACTGGAATTTAA
Source organism: Deilephila elpenor (assembly GCA_949752805.1). Taxonomy (NCBI): domain Eukaryota; kingdom Metazoa; phylum Arthropoda; class Insecta; order Lepidoptera; family Sphingidae; genus Deilephila; species Deilephila elpenor. The sequence goes on along the minus strand of OX457107.1, from coordinate 4,543,564 downwards.
AAATGATCGTCGTCTTGCAAACTCAGCAGTGTCTTGGTATCTGAAACAGTCGATACTTTATTTAAATGTTCAGTTGATAGACTCAATTCTTTTAACTTCTTATCTTCTTTATTCTTTATAAAAATCTTACCTATCCTCAAAGATGATGGGCATAATGTGCGGGTCTCCGTCGAGAGCAATGCAATGCACTGGTAATGGTGGAAGCAGAGCTAGATACCGAGACCTTCGAGCAGCTTCGCCGACACTCTGGTACGACTGGTAGTTGCTGTCGTAGCAACCGGCCATCGAGTGCCGAGGATTGTCCAGCACGAAAAAGCATTCTGAGAATCGCTTGATTCTGCAAATCAGAAAATCGATTTCGTGTGCGAGTTATATATCTTAGAGCTACAAGGAAATTTGTCTAAACCATTCCGTGATCCATCTTTTAATAAATGGAGAACTTGAAGTTTTGCTAGCTAACATTAAAGTGGAATTTGTTATTGAGGTAGCCAAGCTTTATTATTCTGATGCAACGGTAATACCGGGGATATTATTTCAATTTGGTACAGCAAGTGACCAAGTAACACAGAAAAACGATAGATAAAGTACAAGAATAAGCAAGGATGTTGTACCCCTATCATGAAGTCACAATTTCTCTGCTTTAAATGAACATAAATAATATACAGATTGAATTTTTCAAATGGGCGTGGACGGCCAAATCTAAAAATATGAAGAATTTGATAAACGACGATTTTGATAAAAACTAAACCTGCATACTTAGATTTTTGAAAAATTAATATGACTAGCGAGAAATCGAACCCGATGATTTAAAAAAAAACACACGCTGTGTTATACACATATAAGAGACCTACTATCAGTACAGTGATCATAATCATATACTTACCGCAACGCATGATGTCGAGCAGCGAGCGCGTGGTGGACGTGAGGACGGTCAGTAGTGTGGTGCAGGAAGGCGCGCCACCGAAGCGTCACCTCCGCACACAGCCGCGCTATATCGTGGGCAGCGCTCATCGCCCATTCTTCCTCCTCGCCACACTCTGACTTCTGCAAATTCTAACAATTTCGTAATTTAGGACAATGAAGCTTCCTTTATAGAAGAAAAAATCAGCACATCATTCAAAATAACTATACATCAATCAAAATTTGAAGTATTGTACGAGTATTTGTATAGTACAATGGTCAGCTCCAATAATGGAATAAATTAGTTAATTGGTTAAGGAAATGTCATTATATTGGTAACTTATTATAATTCTATAGTTCGAAACGACAGGTAAAACCTAAAATTATTTTTAATACTCACTTTTCCAAATTCACTTAGATCTTTTATCCTTTGCGCCACTTCTCCGACCACCGAGTTAGAAGTGGACTCTTCAGGAGTCAGCATTACTCCTGTTGAGCCGCATACTGTTAACGCAGTTTGCAAACCTTCCAGTGATCCTAGTAGGATCCCGCATACTTCAGCATGCACTTGCCTTAAAGAAAGGATAGTAAGAATTGCAATAGTCAATAACCTAACATCAGCAAATAAGTTGCACCATCAAAAATATTTGTCGACTAATCATTCTATTTCGAATTAAATATATTCAGATTTTTTAATATCTCCAAAGATTGATTTGTGATTTAAAAGAGTGTGTACTTAATACAAATTTAAACCTAAGGTAATGAAAATGAATGGTGTTAGATGTTAAACTAATGTCAAATTGAGCATGTATCCCAACAATATGAAAATAGTAAAAATAATGAACCATTCTCGTAATACGTCTGATGGTAGTTAGTTTAAAGTTTAATTACCTGGCGTGGGCTATTTTGCTCGAGTTCCCACCGGCGCATTTGCCAGTGGATCCGAACAGCACGTTCTCGAAGCTTCCAGACGCACTGAAGTTAGAACCAGCACTTTTCATTAATTTGCCCCACTGTTTGCTTGAGCGAGGCGTGCTGGAAGAACAAACGTATTGTGTTACACTCATAACTGTTATTAGAAAACGCGTTAGAATGTCCCATGTTCGAATAGGTTTTTAGAATTTCTTTTTTTTAAATAACTATCGTTGTATATTGATAGAGGTGTACTAATTTCTAACAAAATTATTATTAATGTAGACAAGCAGTTCTTTTTACAGATATACAAAAAACATAATTCCAAACACTAAATTTATTTCGGAGTTTTGTATAAGGCAGATTTCATTTGCGGAGTGCAATTAGTAAATATGGCTAATTCTTTACCTAATAAAAATGCATCTACTCGAAATACGTCCAATAATTCAAATGCTAATGATGCTTTTTAAAATTGCTATATTTTATTGCATCTTGTAGAGTTTATAAAGTCTAAGAAAAAAAACTTTTTCTATAACATTGTTAACTGTTACAAACTGTAGTGGTAGTTACGGAAAGTTATAGAAAAAAACTACATCCGACGATGAGCGAGTTCATAGCGGTCTTGAATCGACATAGCTAACATTGATGGATATCAATGTTACATTTAAACATTGAATAGTTATTTTAATTGCCTTCTATCATAGTAAAAAGAAAGAATATACATACTTACCAGCTTTGTACGTAATGCATAATGCTTTTCCTTTCGTCAACAGGCATGAAAATTACAACGAAAAAGTGTTAAGGTCCAAAATTAGTATTTATAATTCGAAGTAACGTATAAGGATATGTTATTTATGTAATATATATTTCATCATCATATTCACTATGATGTGACATTGGAGAGCCCAATCTTCAAAGTTTGTATAAATCAAATCTCTATATTTGGAGCGTACGTCCTAACTACATCAATCATCACAACCCTTAGAATTTTAACCACTGAATAGGCCCAACAGCATTACGTCTCTAAACAGAAGCAACAAAACACTTACTTGATGTAGGGTTGATGCAAAGCGACTAAACTGGCGTGGATGGTGATGGAGACGGCCGACAGGTGGAAGTAGTCGAACAGCACCGGCAGGTGGTAATGCAGGCCCTGGGAGGGTTGGAAGTGCAGCTTCAGCACCCTGCAGGAGACAGGAGCTAGGGTGCTGGACTGCGCCCCCTCGCTGCACCACAACTCCACCCCGAGACTCCATTCTGCTCGCTCTAAGGACTCTTTGAGGTTTCGGCTGTCGACTGTGGAGAACCATTATGAAAATTTAAACATAACAGTGTATAGAGATAGTATAAATATACAGAGCACAAAAGCCGGTCTTATCGCTCTAAGGCAATCTCTACCAGACAACCATGGGATGGATATATGAGAAGGCTGTTTATTTCCTGACTTTTATGAGTCTAACATTGGTATAGTTTGTTGGACTGGGTATCAAATGTTTTATGGGCCACTGAATGTTCATATCGCCCCGAAGGTAATGACATTTACTATTGACTAAGGATATCGACAAGTTATAAATCGCCTACCTTCAATTTTACTCTTGCATATTTTTTTAGACGTTCAAGTATTGCTTCATTAAAAAACAAATTAGCGATTTTCTTATTTCCCTAAGATTTTATTTAAGTACCTATGTCAAGTATTATCTCATGATTTGCTTCATTAAAAAAGAAATGAGCGATTTTGCTATTTCCCCAAGATTTTTTTAAATGTATTTCATCTAAAATCCTAAACTTTCACAAAGCCATCTGACGTTTAATGATGAAGGAATAATTTAATCTTCAAAAGTATTAGACAACAAGTACTCATGCACCGAAAATTTGCACCTATAATGTTCAGCCTCGACTGCATTTGGCCTCGAATACTAATGTGTTATCTACATTATCATACAAACCCACGCATCAATTCCACCATAATCGCAGTCTATACGTCAGTCTGAACTGACGATTTAAAATGATTTATCCGCTCGACATAGTTGCACAAATATCCGAGCAATCATCAGGCATTTAATATTTTACAGCATTTGCCTGTGATTTCATTCGGATGTGAATAATAAATCATCTCACGAATAGCTATTAAATGTGCGTGTTTTCGTAAAGAGTTGATTTGAAGGAAATACGTATTTTGAATAACATAGAACTCTATCTATATTTTAATAAGGGTAAATTAAAATTTAAAATAGATATCTAATTTCGAGATGTCATATTTATCATTTATGGTAATTGGTAGTTGGTTTTTTTGTTTTTAACTTTTCGAGACATAATAATTGATTTTAAAGGCCTAACAATCCTCAGTCTCTCCTTCTCCTACTAGATATTTCTCGATCGTTTATAGTAACTAGAATGCTCTTATGATCACTAGTTTTCTAAAAACTCCTTTAGCTAACTGTAGTTAAGGGGCTTCTTTGAAATCTAAATGATAACTGAATCATTTAAGTGCCATCAGCTATGCCATAAGCAACTTACCCAGCAAATGAGCTCTAAAATGCACGATGTCCCTGAGCGTGACCTCCTCGTTCCTGTACATGATCTGGAAGGCCCTGGAAGCAGCCAAGCCGCCGATGAGCGAGGCGTTGGCAGCGGGCCTGCCGGTGCGGGCGGCGCCATTGCTGCTGGAGACGGACGCCTCGATATGCACCGGCACCTTGGGCGATACGCGCAGACCCACGCGGATTTGGTAAAGCCTGGGAGAAAATTACAAGTTAGTGAACTGTAATTGCAGAAAGTTACTGGATACAAGCTGGCAACAAGTCTTTATGGTAAACCCATGAAGGAGCTCTATTTTTTTTGAAGGAGAAAGAGGACCAAACAGTCACACTCAGCCCTGGCCCTACACTGAGTTACAAGTCTTGTGGCGTGGGCAACAGAAACACGAGAAACTTTCCGGTATCACACTACCTAGACCCGAAATAAATAAAGATTATGATTATAAAGATAGAGAGTAAAATGAAACAGCTGGTTTTACATGTTGAAAATTATAATATAAATATTTGCGCGTTGCAATAGTAAAGGGCATTATTTATAATCAATGAAACTATAATAATGTGGCAACATTCGTTAATACTTTAGCGTCCTAACTGAACAAAGCAGAATTATGAAATAGTTCTCTAGATTTAAACACACCGCTACACGACTTATATTTTTCATACATAAAGAGCCTTTATTTTCAGATCCTTTAGTAGTTCTGCCACCCTTCTCATGCTTCCCCTTACGTTCCATCTAGCATGTGATCCCCATTTGATGACAATCGTATACCGCAGCATGCATTCAACTTAAAGTCAGCGCACTTTACTCTGTCCTATTTGCAACGCACTGCATTTTGTATCAATAGACCGCAGTGGGTCGCGAAACAATGCAGTGTTAGATTGTTTCCAGAGAATATGTGTCTCTATGCGTACTATTTATTTTTCCTAGGATAATGTTCTTTCTATCATACCATGATGTCTAGAGAATAGAAATACTTGGAATAAGATACTCTTCTTGATTACGCAATAGAATTGAGAGTAAAATCTGTCCTCCAATTCTTTACACATCATCGATTTAACTGATATCGTTTTGAGATCGATACTGCCGTTTTATTTTTAATTGATTTTCATTGAAATACTTTTCTTTGACGCTAGATATGAATTATAAAATTAACCAAACTGCGTTACTAAATATTATAGTGTTGTTATTAATTGACTTTAACAAAAATATATGTCGACTCTTAGTCTTTTAATTTAGCTTCTTGCGGTTCCTCAACCACTGCGAAAAACATTGAAAAGACGAATATCGATTGATCCCTATATAACAAGTCATCATATTTATTTCCCACCCTTCACTCGGCAAAAACATCCTTGCATATAGTACCTACCACTGAACCAATCACACGATTCTGTGTCCCCAATGAGGATATTGAGAAAGATAAATCATTTAAAAGCCCAATTTATCATTTCCTGTTGTGTCCAATTTAAATAGTTACCTACAGAATACCCTCTATCGAATATCCCTTCGAAGGGGAGAAAAGAGGTCGCTAATAAAATTTAGCCTAAAAAGGTTACCCTCAATATACGTATAGTTGTGAACTTCAGAATGTAGGGAATCGTAAATGTCATATGTATTTATGTTACGGCTAGAACTAGGTCTGGCCAGCTAAATATAAGTGCAGTCGATCGCATTCGATTAGAAATAGTTGTCGTCTCTGGACCAATGTGTGGAACAAGGCTAGATTCTATTATTTAGTGAATTAGTCTTTTCGAAGACTTTAGCTGGAAGTAAAACATAACCCAGTAATAACAGAAACAATCCCTTATCGAGATATGCTAGAACAAAAATCTCCGTACGAATATGTTGGTGGAAATGATACATTAGAATATTCGACAATCTGTTTCTACGTTACGTTTCTAATTAATAGAAATTTGAAGAAACGAGCTTAATCATATCCATTTAAAAAGTGATGACTCTAATGAACTGCCTTAATGAAGCGAAGCGACGCGTTTCTTGTCTTATGACTATCATTTAAAATCAGATTTTTTAAATTCGTTGAATCTTGAATTAGCGTGATAATCTGCAAAATATTTGATCATATCATTGCAATGTTAACGTAAAAATAAATAAAAATATTCCACATTTTATCTTTTACTTGAACTATTTCGTTATTGATTTTGCCACACTTCGATAGTGGAATGCCAGGATTGTTGGTATCTTTACAAAGCTTTTTACCCGTTGCGGTATCTCCGACTGCGCAAGGATTCTTCGCAATCCAGCCAATTCCATTTCGATTGATTTTACGCATCCACAGTTACAAAACCGTTGTCTACCTTCTTAAAGGAATAGTTAGTGTGAAAATATTTATGAAAAAAAATAATTTAAATCTTATTTTATTTTGACGAGTTCTGCTGCACAACATCAAATATAATTTTATAAATTAAAATGTTGTCAACTTGAGATGTTGATTCACGTGCAAGAAGCTTCATAAAAATCGGTTTCGAATTAGTGAAGACTTCGGCAAACATGCACTTTAAAGAAAAAACATTCGTAGAACCGAACATATTGTATATTTAAAAGGCAGTTAAAAATATGTGGACAAAAGTCCAAATTTCAACAATGACGTGTCAAAAATTGGTATAAAGTAGAAAGAATCCCTTTCTGTATTTATCTTAATGAGGTTTTGCGTATTCAAATTTTTGTTTAACCTGGTTTTTATGAAAGCGTTGTAAGTATATTACATTGGAGTAACTATTAATTTGATGGATGTTTGAAATATTCGTGCGAGATAGCACATAAATTATTTAAAAATATGACTTGCAAACTTCTTGCGTGTCACCGACTATTAAGAGTTATTTAAGTAGTCGAAGGTAATGTTTCGTGCGTAGTTATTATTGCAAATAACTAAATATATATTAATGAAATAATGCCAATCTATTTACATTTATAAGAAACTACGAAACGATTAAATAATAGGGAGATTAACTTATTAATGACGATTCAATAACTGCAGATTGCGAATGGAAATTTATTACTCCTGCATACATAATATAACTGACAAATTGCCTCTTCACATTTCCCTATAGTGAAATGCATGTCACAATACAAAATAATTCCAATATTTTGCGTAACACCCAATTATCGTGCTCATTTATCTAATAGGGATACATTTCTAAATGACAATTTAATTTGATGTGTTGGCGTGAAAATGAGACATTCTTACGTGTAGATTTATATTTGTATTGCAGAATGTTTAAGAGAAGTGGTCGAAATAAAAACTGGGTCACGATCCGTCGCGATGCGTAGGTGTCCCGTCGTATTTTAATTTTACATTCGAAACATGAAATATTTAATTTCATAACCATCGGATAATTTTGTGCTGATGTGTTTGTGGTTTGAAACTGTGAAATATAAGTTAATTTTGACGTTCTATTTATATCTAATCTATTAACTAAATCTGTTTAATGTTTATGTATCCGGATGGTTATGGGCGTGTCAGCAGGACTATTTTAAGGAAGACGCATCCGCATCTAAACATTTTACTATTAACAGATTAGATGCTGCAGAGTGTGAAAGAGAATCGAATAGTAATTTCTTATTCATGTTTAAATAACAAACATTTAGAAAGTATTTATAGATAAGTATAATTGAGAAAACTAAAATATTATTTATAATTTTTAAAAATATCATTAAAAAGTCCAACACTTAAGACACAACACACACTTCCAATACATAATAATAAATCTTCAATTAAAGAAATGAAGAAAATGCACTAACATTAAAGCTCAACCATTGAAAGACGTTTGCTTACTTTTCAATACAACGATGCGTAGTAAAACGGGCGGAGTAAACGTTGTAAAACGTAAAGGCCAGTTAGATAATTTTAGAACTAACCACGACCTTGCACAGACGCAAGCTGTTGCACGTGGGAAAGCAAAACAAATATGCATCGGAAATGTAATGGATTATTTGGCAAACAGCTATAAATAAATACACCCACATAGTCACATACATAGTCCTGACCCCACATTAAGATCAATGAAGTCTTGTGTCGTGGGTATCAGAAGCTATGAGAGACTTTTCGGCCTCACAAACGCCCAGACCTTAGCTATGTATTCAGGTTTGATGAAACCTTTGACATGATCTAGTATACGTGTTAGATATGTTTGGTAAAGATTTAAATAGAGGCAAGCTTACTAGTCGTTATTACAGTCTGAATGAAGGGCTTGACAGGAGCAATACCACTGTCTTATAGAAAGTGAACCCTTTGTTAGTAGTCCAATAACCATCACAGTTCGATGATCACCTTATTTTACCAACTATAACACTAGTAGTTATTTTCCGTTAGAAGAGGCCTTTGTACCCTTGTCGCTCATATCCACAGAAGAACCTATGTTGCTTTAAATAAAGAAAACATCTTGAGTCTCTGTTACCAGCCAAGTTGAAGCAAAACGTCGGTGGTGGGGTTTGGATTATCTGTAGCAAGAAAATGATAATAGATACATTGGAAGAAGACTACGACAGAAGCGCAGATTACATTAAACACAAAAAGATAAGAAGAATTCTTAGGTATTAATTTAATTTTAGAATGAAAGGTTTATGTTCAACAATGTAGTAGATGCGAGAATGATTAATATGGCGCGCTAAGTGTATAAAATAATTAAAATACATCCAATTCTAATTTAATAAATTTTGTAGCGTACAAAGATTTTTACCAGTATTAAATATTAACTAAGAGCTCGCAACCTAACATTGCTGATTATTTGCATTAAAAAGTAATGAGATAATGAGGGGAAAGTGGCTGTATTAGGGCCTCTTAGAGATATATTGTAACCCTTACAAATAAAGTTCTGTGGTAATCCACAAAGTAATTATAGTTGAATGTTATTATTGTTGAGCGATCTAGCTCAGTCCCCCGCTGAGTCGAAGATGGATATTTTAGGATGACCATTCTAGTGTTTCATGTAATGGAAATATTTAGATAAAAAGCTTTCTGGGATTAGTTACGATCGGAGCTACGGCTTATTGTTTTAAGTAAACACATCTATTTTCGATGACATGTTTGTGTTCTCTTTTATTTTGGTTTAAGCTTAGACCTATTTTAGTTAAAACTATGTAGTTTATTATGTTTTTGACGTGCAAGACAACAATTAGGTTAGGTTTTAGGATCATTTTATTATATATATGAATTAAAAAAACGATTATAATGTTTTTCAAGTAATATTATTAAGAATGTCCTTTGAAAGACATATAATACTAAATAAATGCAATCGATTTGTAAGAGAACCAATAACTTACTGGAATCCTAAGAAGTGCACAAGACTTTGATTGCGACGATGCCAGCGAGAAGATTAAGAAAAAGCCGGTCAAGTGCGAGTCGCATTCGCGCAACAAGGGTTCTGTACCACGATTTAAACTCATATTAGGAAATACGGTCTTGCCCTCATACACGCGACTGCAAATCTCGTAAGCCAGAATCAAATCATGATGCCAAGTACCGAAACTCCGCTAGTCTTTTACGGACACTATTTTGTTTTTAATGGCCTAAGTTCAACCGATTTTTATTATGAACCATTAATATCATCCAGAATGTTAATGATTAACGATAACGAGTAGTCATGTGCAACTTGAAGTACATCGACGATGTTCGTAATTTCATTTTGGTGATGATTTTTCAAAATAGACTTTATCTAGTTTATCGTTTTTTTTCTGCTTACCACTCCACACTAAACTAGCCTTGTGTAAGACAACCAAAACTGTATCATGCTTATTGTGCGGTCAAAACCTGGTAATGCCTACGATGGCTCAAAATTCAACATTTGATTTCAAATTTAATAGTAATATTTAACATCAAAATATGAGTGAAACGAAGAAGAGACGTCTGCAGATGTGAAAATTATATATTATTTCGGAAAAGACCAGAACTATAACGAACCAATAAAAGAAATAACACAAGAAACTCCAGAAAAATTGCCTCAACGCAAAAGGCTATACAAGAAATGATCGTCTATATAGCGAACTATATAGGAATAGCGATACGTAACACAGGCTATAAAGTATACGATGCTTTGTTCCAGATTCACCAATTTTCACAAAGATAAAGTGGTGACCCGTTTGCGGGGGTGCGAGATCAAACTGGGACGAAAGGAACATACTCGATTGGCATAAAGACAAAAGAGATACAAGTAAAAGATTCAAGTTATATGTTTCTAGGCGCCTTGGGCGGAACTATTTTGTTACTATTGCTAGCTTTTGGACAAAATGGGGTTTTGGATTGTTGGAAAATCTTTTGTTTTTCCTGGTTCAAGCAGTTAACTGTCGTATATCTGATAAGTGCTGTGCTATTCATAATATACACTTATGAGATATGGTTATTCCACGTCGGTGGACACAATAGGACATTTGACTCCAGTTTTTGTATTGTATTTATCAAAAGGAATCCATATCAAAAATCTAGCAAACAAAGTAGTTTGTAAATCAATTCAGATTTAAACAAGATAGAAACATTTTAATAATTATGGTGGGAGTAAAAGAAAAAGGATGCAAAACAAAACTAGTGACAACATTAGTCTTAATATGCTTTGCAGTGTGCGCGTGTGAAAGAGATGGTAGGTAATATGTCCCAATAACGCTCCCACTATTTTTTAAAATACCATTATTTGCCTCAGTTTACAAGCTACTTTAATACTGTTTTCACAGAAATATTTTATTTTAGTGGTGTTTGTGTTTAACGGCAAAATAATAAAAAATCGATCATTATCAAATACCCAATTATGTCGCCTGATTGACACCGAATATATAGGTACAGGCTGAATCCAAAACTTGTCACATTTGTTTGTATTAATTTGACTGCTTTTCCATCATGGTAATGTTTTCTGTTAACCAATTTTCTGTTATCAGCTAACAGGGGACCCTGTATGATCTCTGGCAGTTATTTATGAAACGAATCAACATCAATTATAATTAACAATATCCAGAATTCTCATAAAAATGAAGCTAGAACATTAGTTGCAGTACGTGCGTGTATAAGTTTCGACTATAATTCATATTAGCAAATGATTTGGTGACGGCTATGCATCAAATTTTTGTTTCGATTTGATTAATGATAGCATTACTCAATTGCTTTCTGAATGTGATCAATCTTATCGTAAGGAACACTTGAAACTATGTTATATTTAAACAAATTATGATGAGGATTAATTAATTAAAATGTCATTACTAACGAAGCTCTATTTTGAACACCAAATGTAACAGAGTATTACGGTACGGTTACAAAGCTGTGGTCTCGGGTTCGAGTCCCGGGTCGGGCAAAGTGATATTGGATTTTTCTATTCATTATCAGCCCGGAGTCAGGAATTTGTGCCCGATATGGCGATAGGCTCGCCACCTATCACATCGTGGGATGGAACATACAAGGCGAAATGTGGGTGTCCTGGCGGCGCCTCTGCCTACCCTTTCGGGGATAAAGGCGTGAGTTTATGTATGAGTTTATGTATGTATCTGATAAAACCAGAGGTTTTTAACAATACTAATACTTTTGTTTAACCCTTGTCAGTAATCGTTGATAAAAGGTCTAAATGAGGGCTAAAACGCCATAGAATTTTTGTTATATAGTAAGAATAAGGGTTAAAGCTCCATAGCAATTTTTTCTGCCTTCTTTTTGTTTGAAACATTCTTCATAAACTACCTCCAATGAGTAATGCACGCTATGTAGTTAATCAAATTTTACCCCTAAATTGATGTTCCTTGAATGGCTTAGGGCAGTGGTTCCCAAAGTTAACTGCCACCCACCTAATAAAACCCGTCAAATTCGGGCTCACCTTTTGGCCGTAAAAGTATATTATACAAAATTTACTTACAATAAAAAAAATACTTATGGGTCGATCTCCAAAGGCATTTTTTTTCGTGTCGGGCTGAATAAGCCCCGTTTAAAATCGAAAAACGTTTTCAAAATATTTTTTTATATACAGTTTGGTGCCTAATCTACGTGATACAACGCTAATATTATGAATAAGTTTATTATAAATATTTTAAAAAAAATCTTAAACCCTAAAATCCTGATCGCTCTGGGTTGACCGAACTCCCGATTGAATGAAAAAAATATTTTTTAACTTTTTAATGAGAAGGTTCATATGAAACAACTTATTTAGATTACATAACAGATAGTTAATCTTCATCGTAATAAAATATTTTTAGTTATATGAACAATACTTTTGCCACAATTTGAATTAAAAATCGTGACCGGGCATTTTATCTCATCGCTCTGCGCTGAGGTAAAACATCGCGCTCATCCCTGGTTACGCAATATAGACACTCTATTCCCCTCCCGTGGGGTAACGCCAGTAGTGGTCTAACCGCCGAGGAGGATACTTGTGTGCCACTTCCCCGGGCTCCAACATTACGAAGGTAAGTCTATGATTGCTCTGGATTTGGTTCTCGAATTTTATGATTGCTATGGCATGTTATTAAAATTAAATAATAAGCTTGTGAATGTGTTTTTTATGTGAATCAAGTGATCGTTACGATATTTTTTATGAGACGTAATCACAACTTTCTACTGCTTTTAAATTCGGCTATATTTATGATTTTGTGACTTTTTCTGATCGCTATGGCTGTGATTGCTCTGTCCAAAAAGACCAGAGCGATGATATTTCGCATTAATTGTACGTTATAAATCTATTTTTCAGCAAATACTAACAAGTTTTGGCTATGAGGCGACTAAGCTGTGATTTAGACAACTGCTCACAAGAGGCTATACAATGTCCGCACGGCAAACACTTAGGCGTTTGCTAACTTAATAGCGATTCGAACCAAAGAGATGCTTTGGTTGTCAAGAACAAACATGTCACGAGTACCAAGGAAGATAAGCCGACCTTCGCTGGTTATGCGTTCAAAAAATTACAATCAAGAGAAGCAAATTCAGCTTCCACAAATGCTAAATAATAGACAGACTATAACTGCAAATCAAAGTCAACAATCATTACACAACTCGGAATTGCCGGACAGTTTTTGGGATGTAGTTCCATCTATTGACTATGAAAATTTAATTACTCCAAGTATTTCCGAGGTAGTTTTATCTTCGTTGCAAAACGATAACACCTTGACAAAGGTTGCAGCAGCAGAAGATTTACCCGACTCCGACTCTGATGACTTTTCAATTTTCTGAGCTTCCAATAAACCTTATTATATTCTTAGTTTGTTGATCAACTAAGCCTTACAGAAATTGTATTTTTTTTTACTTGGTGTTAAAATTTGTATCATTTATTTATTATTATATATTTTTTTATTAAATACTTATTTCAGAATAGAATTCCATATAATTGTTAGTTAATTGTTAGTTATCATAATTTGCAAACAATATTTCAATCTGATCTGATCATATTCAGAATTGCATTGTACTTTGTGTTGTTCTATTTAATTCTTTACTTTCCACTAAATATATAGTTAAGGAAAATGTGATTATTACAAATCTCTTAGATAATCTAGAAAAGACTTTTTTTTATAAAATGTTTATTTTTAAGAATTTAATTTTGTTTTTTATAAACCTTAGTTTTCTTTAAATACTTTTTAAAAACTAATATTTAATACTTTAAATTAAATTTTAATGAATATAAGTCATTTTATAACTATAAAAGACTGCAGGTATTAAAAGTTGATTTCAAAAGGTTTTTAATTTTGTCTCATTAACCTAGAAGTGATTTAATGAAGTCCAAATAAATGAAACTAAGCCAAAAGTTGATATTTTAATTTTTAAGTTAATTTGTTATTTTAGCAATTATGTTATATAAAAATTACGTTTTTTTTTAATTTGTAAGACTGAATAAATAAAACGGCTAAATAAATAATATTTTACCAATATATTTATATTTTGTTTCACTGATTTCACCATTTATGATTGCTCTGGCACCAATTATGATTGCTCTGGTCGCGAATTTTTTGAACTTAAATATTTCAATAACTATATGTGTAAATTGAAGGCCAATAGTAAAAATGTGCTATTTGAATATCATTCTTTTTAATGAGATACATTATTACCATTAAATATCATTAACTGAAAAGCACCAGAGCGATCACACGAATACGCCCGATTTGGAGATTGACCCTTATACCTACAAGAACTGTAATTCTAATATGACGAGTGGATAGTTTTATTTTTTTTTATAAAGTATAGCTTTAGCATCAACTTCAATTTAAGTTACTTTCGGTCTGTTTAATTTGAGACTGCAAGTGGCACAGTTGTACTACAGTATGATTGCAAAGTTGAGGTCTCGGGTTCGAATCCCAGGTCGGGCAAAGTGATATTGGATTTTTCTGTTCATTATCAGCCCGGAATCATGAATTTGTAATAGATATATCTGTGCCAGTATAGCAGAAAATCTGGCCTCGCAAATACATGAGGTATTAAAGGGGGAAGGACTTCTATCCTATCTATTCAGGGCCCACTTAATATTCGCTTGCGACCCACTGTGGGTCCGACCCACAGTTTGGGAAACGCTGGCTTAGGTCAGGTCGTAGTTTATTACATTTAATGAGTCACACGTCGGGTACGGGTATAATAGGTCTTTTTGAAATCAAATTAATATGTGGTTATTTTTAGCGGTTTTTTGGTTATCTTTGTTGTGTGTTGCCACTCTCAGCGTTTTTTTATAAGCGATTATAATTTATAAAAATTTGGTGAATTATATTTCGTATAGTATTTTTTGAATAAACCGCAGTATATATTGCTTAGTTTATTATTGTAATATTTAGGACAATGCCGGCCACTAGGCATTTCTTTTCATCAACTAACGCAGTTCATCGGGAAATATATCAATCTTACCCGATGAGAAGAGGCTACCATCATCTAGCAATGCCACACAACAGGACAGCCAAGCTGTTGCCTGCCCAAAGCGAAGTGAGGGTATCATAATCTTTAATAGCTTGTTGCTTACTCCTTGAATGATATCTCATTCAAACTTCTATAGGATTGTTTCCGGGGAAACCCGAATGGGTTATAAAATCAAGATCAATAATGATAAGTTTCTTCTAAACTAAAGACCATCCTGTCCTCATATTCATCCACACCTCAAGATTCTACCAGCACGGCACAATCAGGTTCACACATTGCCGAAGAATACGTAAAGCAAATAGAATTGAATAATTGGCAATCAAGTCGTCAGTCCGCAAGTCAGTTCTCGAAAAGGCCGACGGCATTAATTGGAGGGGAGTGCAAATCGCGCATCCGACGTTGCGTGCCCAAGGAGACTACGGATAATAGAGTTTAATTTCACTAATTGAAATTATAGTTTTTATCGTAGTTAATTGGATTCCAAGGTATATGTGGCTTGAGGACTCTTGAAATTGCTAATGATGCAAAAGCATGGGATGATTTGAGCTGTGAGGATTGATGTGAACATGACCAAGAAGAGATTTTTAATTATAATCACACTTTGAAAGCAGTGCTATGATATAAAGGATTGATGGGCAAGAGGTACAAGATTATTGATGCCTTTAGGACTCAAACGAATGACCAATTAATATGAAATCTTTCTGATACACAACTATGCATAAAGTAAAAGTCATATCTACTTCAATAGCTGTATCAGCTGTATTACATTTACGATAAGTTTGGTTATGGTATTCTACAGAAGTATTCGATAATTTAAGATTCAGATTTAAGTTGTGACGTCTTTCATACGAGTATATGTTTTTATATTCTTTACATTTGGTTTATCCAAAGCGCATTTGTGAAATGAAAAACAACCATGGTTCCGCTTTACATTCTTTTATACGAGAAGGCTCTTTAGGGACCCAAGTGATGGATAACATGTTAAATTAATATGAAGTGTGAGTATCCAACCAATATCATCGAAGGGATCTCGTTTCTCCGCGACCTCCGGGGACCTGTTCCTCACAAATACTTGATAACTAGTTGTGACAGTTTGACGTCACAGCAACAATATCTCCGTGGAACAGCCTGACGCCACTCGACACGCGAAGATCTCTATTGTTAATATGCCATTATGTAACTGCGAGACAGCCTAATGGCAAGTAAATACTTACACAATGGATATCACATAACACGCCGATCCGCTCAAACTACAAACTGTCGGCAAGATTTATTGCGTGAATGTTTTACGGCATCGCTGCGTGTTTCATGTTTCTTGTGGGACTTTCAAAGGATATCTGATAAATTTGGCTCCTTTATGCCAAATAAGACCAATGATTCAAAATTAACGTGGTATTAATTTAAATTCAGCATTTCTCTCGTTGTCCTGTGCAGTTGTACTATTCTAGCAAATAATCAATATACTTATGTGGGTTATCTCTTATCAATATATGTATCGGATCAGTGGTTAATCTTCCAGAGTGATAACAAACAGTTATCGTTAATCTCACCCTCTCTGGAAGAGGTCGACATTGTAGAACTTGTAAAGTTCCACGGAGAACTCAAATGTGGCCTGCAGGTCGCTCATGGTGCAAGTGTGTGGGAGCCGGCGGTGGCGCGGGCGCGGGCGCGGCCAGCGCGGCGCGCCATGTCGCGCGTGCTAGCAGCGCGCCGACCGCATCCCCGGCCGCCGCCGCTCGCCGCGCCGCCGCACGCCGCACGTGGCTGCCGCTCGCACTGCCACTGCACTGCACCGCACTGCACCCACCGCACCGCACCGCACGCACTCGCGACCACACCCGCCGCTGCTGCGCTACTCCGCCGCTGCGAGCCGCTCGCCACGGGCGCGGTCCCGGTCTCACCGCGCAAAAATAGCGACGCGAACGTGGCGGCGCCGATGAACGTACAGCTCACAGTGCGGGAACCAGGAATTCATTTTTTAATAGCGGGCGGCACGCATGCGCACGGCGCGGCGGCGGCGGCGGGCGGCGCGCCGTCGGCGGCTGCAGCAGTGTGCGCCGCTCGCCCACCTAGACAGGTGCGCTCGCAATAAACCACTAATCCGGCACTCGAGAGGAGCGCTCGTGGATGTTATGAGAGCGTTTCAGGGATGTGTCGCCGCGTGGTGATGCGGCGCGATTACGCTCTCCCGCGGGAGACTGTAAAGGTCAGGGGGAGGCCGCGTGTGTCGACCCCCGGCCGCGCCGCCGCCGCCGCCCTCGCAGACGTAACCTTTCTAGTACCTGCCGATCGCACCAGCTTCTATAATAAGTCTGTACCGATGACGCCATTTTATGAATGCCTGCGGGGGTGTTATTTGGGGTGACATTTCAAAAGCGAGATTTAATGTTTTACGGTATCGCGATTCATGTCATCAACTGCTGTGTATCAGCCTGTTGACGTATTTTTAAATGTTTACAACACTTGCACACATTTTAATTGATTAGTATGGCTTACAATTCTCCAGTACCTATCTTTATCACTTTGTTCTTATGATATTATCGGCAAGTACCGATTATACACTACCCATAATTGGGACTTTAATCTAGGACCCTTTATTAATTACCAAGACACCACTATGTACCAAACTACCTATTTGTTTGGTTCCCGTCTAAGCTTAAATTGTGTTTTTGGTTAAATCGAAATATAAAAGGTACAAATCAGCAAAAAGTATTTTCCTTTCAGCAAAAATGGTGAAGATATTCCACATGTGACAATACCGGGCATTTCACACTTCGCAATAAATGTACAAATTGCTGGGGATGTAATAAAATTCGGCCCACAGACGAATGTCGCGAAACAAGCAATATAAGAGCTTCTTGACATTCCTATGAAGAACCTTCACAATCGGGAATTTATTAACAACAAATTGGGTTTGAGAACGCAAGCAATGGAAATTTAATTGCAGGCTTGCCGGCGAAAGGTCATAGTTCGAATTTGGGGTGGTCGATAATCGCGTGTAGGACTGCGAAGGGTTCTAATAGTAGGCGGTCTTGCGAATCACGGTCCACGGAGGGACTCTCTCAATAACTTTGATTGCTTGTCTTTATTTAGGGCGTTTATCGGAATATCCCGAGGTGATATCGATTTGATATTAATCGAGTCTTGACTGCCGAACAAGAGGGGTATTTTAAGAAATGAGGGAAAATGCTTTTTTTTTTCAGGTGTCTTTTCACGTAAAGTTTGGCAGTTCTACGTCACTACGTTTTCGTAGTAATGGAGCCGGAATTTTCCAGACAGAAATCTCTATAGGGAAGGTGAAAAAGGATTGCTTTGAGGCGGTTTTAAATCGCGAACAATGTGCTCGCAGTTTTATCTTGCATCTAGCTTGGTTTAATGATATACGGCCTCCATAAATTATTTATGCAGACGTTTCCTGGTTAGGAAGAATTATTGCTTGGAAAAATTTCGGTTTGCATTTTACAGAACGTTATCATGTTTGAATAATTATTATGAGCCATTATATTGGTAGCATAACTTTATAGGATCATGTTGGAAACAGTAAATATTTTCTACCTGTTCCTACTGTAATAGTTTCTACGTTGGATCTTCTCGCATTTCTTGAGTTTGGTATATTGTAACGTACCAATTGGTTGGTAATTTTTCGACCAAAACTTCAAAGTGACTGCTTTGCACCTTCTGGTGGTAAATCTGATGCTATTCTGAAAGAGAGTCGCTTGACAACAGAATATAATCTCTTGCTACTTGAAGTGATAGGTGCAGCGAAAGAACCTACCACTATAAGAAAAACGGATGAAGTGAGACAGAAAACTTTTCCGCAGAGAAAATATTTTAGTCCTAGGGCAACTTTATACTCGGAAGGAATATTTATTGACATAGTTTCAAAAAGCTAGGTATCGGAACGTGTTCAATTTTCTTCCCAGGATTAGAATGCACTTCGCGCAAATGATAGCTGGCACGTTACCAACTTAGATACAAGCTACAAGCCTCTGTTTTCAGCGAAAGTATATAAAGAATAAGATCACGCGGGGGGACACTAACAAGATGGACTAATCAAATTATAGCTTCGTCGTCCACTAGATGCGCTGGGCAGAAACCGGTGGAGATCATCCGCTCCAGATGCAATCCTGATGCTGACCAAGATCCTTAGACATGAGGATCGACCAGAGAGAGAGAGAGAGAGAGAGAGAGATAAAGAATATACTGTACGAGCCTGTCATAGCCCAATGTTGCGGACAGACACTCTTCTGCAACTGAAAGATCTTTGAGAAAGAAAAGAGAAGAGAAAGAGAAAGAAAGAGAGTGCTGTCCTAGTTTGGTGGACTTCTCATACAATAGAAAGTGTTGTAAAGATCTCTCTAGGAAGTATGCGGGTTTCTTTACCTTCTCTTATCAAAAATGCAGTTACCAATTTTTCATTTGTGTAAAGTTGTCACTAGAATGTGAGAGTCAATTTCGTCACAAAACTGAGGATGCAAAAGATCGGGTGAAGTGGCAGAGATTGTTTAAGAAGACATCGACCGCCATGGCGCCAAGTAAATCCGTTGAACTTCGATGAATTTGAAACTGCGCTTACAAAGAGAACTTATTAAATAATATTTGGTTTTTTGCTCAGTTTTGCCCGTTGACTAATTTATTTGACGGTTTGTCAATAAAAAAGGTTTTCATAAACATAATGGTTTATTATATTTACGCGAATGTTGCACATAGAAATAAAACTCATTTTTACGGATTTTATCGCGACCGCCGTCCTCGTGGTCTCAGTCCGCCCTGTGACCACGAAAACTGTAAAGCAATCGAAACGGGAAGTTAGAAAATGTAAAAATTAAACCAATTCGCGATAAAATGCGTAAAAATTCGTTTTGAATCAAATTTTCATAAACATGTTTTATCTTGGTCCACTCACAAAAGCTGTGATGCCACAATAGTACAGACAAAATTTTGAAAGTTACCTGTCTATTGATTACGAGGGCTAAAAAAGGAATTGTATACTTCATACCTTAAAGTATATATGACCCATTTGTCATTAATATAGCTATTACAGTCACAGATTTCATAACAACTAATTAAAACGTCAAATACATTTTGCGTCGAAAATAGAGCATGGTGACGTCTTACTGCTAAGTATAGAGATGTGACGTCATTAGCGCGAATATTACCAGTTACGAAACCTCCGCTTTGATTGGTTATAAATATTTATTCCTGGATTGGTTGTTCAATCAAAATCATTGGTGTAGTGTATATTTTTAGATTTATTTTTATGATATTATTCCGCCTTTGGGGCCTGTGTTCATTAGTAGACTTCCTGTAGCTGAATAGATAGAGATGTTTTAGATACTGGTACGGTCAATAATGCACTACTGAGTTTACTTTAACTATCAGGGTTTTGAGGGTGAAATACAAAGCTATTCTCGACACGATTATTTCCAGACCACTCGAAATCGTATGTACACCAGCGAATCCATGAACTCGACATATTTGAGTAATATGTACTATTTTACAGCTTGCTTATTGTAGCGTAGTTGTATTACGGTACGGCTACAAAGCTGAGGTCTCGGGTTCGAGTCCCGGGTCGGGCAAAGTGGTATTGGATTTTTCAATTCAATATCAGCCCGGAGTCAGGAATTTGTGCCCGATGTGGCGATAGGCTCGCCCCCTATCACATTATGGGACGGAACATACAAGGCGAAATGTGGGTGTCCTGGTGGCGCCTCTGCCTACCCCTTCGGGGATAAAGGCGTGAGTTTATGTATGTATGTATTATTTGTGTATATTTTCGATAACCAACTAAGACATTCTAGATAATAAGATTATTTTAAAATTAGGTATTTATCTTAAAATTACCCATTATTCTGTATTTCACGAATTATTCAACACTGGTCAGTACTGTTTTCGGTGGTGAAATAAAACTAAACTTGTTAAGGCAGCTAGGAAGTTTAAAAAAATGTTCAGGCTGGGTTGGAAACTAGAACAAAAATAATTAATGCAAAAAGCACGATATATACGAGTTGGAAAGTCCGACCACTTTTCTGATTCCTTTTTTTTTAACAAAACTTTGCTTGGAAAGAACCTCTTAGATGTTATGCCGCTTGTTTCCTGCTTATGAGCCGCTGAATAATTTAATCTCAGCGGTAAGTCATACAAATCGACTTGTTTTTCAATCCATAATTAGATTTGATTGTATATTATACACTAAAATTTATGCTGGAGAAGTAACAATAGAAATCCTTTGGGAAGACGCATGGTAGTGAATGATTTATTTATTTATTATTATTATATTGAGAGAAAGGGACTCTAAAGTCTAGGTATTTTTTTTATTCTCGCTCAACAAAATGACTTCCCTGCACTTGGTGTTAAGTGCAATGCCGTCCAAACAAATTTATTTTTACTGTTTGATACATTCATGACTATTTATATGATTTTTCACAGGAGGACCCAGAATTATAGAAAGTTATAACCTTAACACAGACTGTGTTTACTTACGCTCTGTATAAATGACCATGTCATATCGATTCTTACGGCGTGGCGGTACATAAAACGAAAAAGCGAAATGTTCGCGGCGGCCCGACAATGGCGTCGCAGCCGTACCGCGAACAATGCATGTACAAATATACCACTCAGCATATTGCTTGCCACTCGCAAAAGAACAAACATTCGTATTTCCACTCATAGGAGGTACGCCTATTTTTCTTCTTGAATATTTTAGCGTTTTTTTGTTTTTTCTGTTGCCATGCTGTTTCTGAACGAGATGGTTTGCTTTGGAATTTAATGCCGACCATAAGGAAGATTGTTTTGTTTACTTTTTTCATTAGTTTAGATTTTTTTGATAGGTATCATGCTTTTGTGTTTTTAATTAGTTTTAAGCGTATCTCAAGCTCTCAAAAGGCATCCTAAAATGTTACTAAGGCCAAAGGTTACATTGAGATTGTAACCTTTCATTTCTATGAAACTGACTTGCATTGTGACTGTGAAAAAATTGCAGCTTTTCGTTTGGTGTATGCTCTGTTAGTAAGATTTCAGAAAACACAACAATTCTTATGACGCTCAAACATTTTTTTACACGTCTCCACATAAGGTACTCTAATGCCATTTATGATCCCTAAACATTGTGAAGGTTAAGTCGTTGCAGTAATCACTTACTCAGAATACACCGTCACATTCCTCTCAGCTTGCGCGACCCTCAGACGGATATGTAATAAAACCTAAAATATACATAAGAAGATCCATGGTATCATCATCATCATCATCATCATTAGCCCGTTGCAGTCCACTACTGGACATAGGCCTTGCCCAAGGTACGCTACAGAAGCTGGTCTACCGTGGTATACCTGATGTTTATTAATGTTACTCAAAGATTCTTCATTTTGGCGGCGTGGGTCGTGGTCTCCACAAATAGGTGATTGAAAGGCGATATGTATCGCAGTGCATAAGCCGATTAAAGAATTAGGGCCACGAATTAAACGGATTTGTATTGTAGACAGGTTTCAATATTTTAATTATTATTTTGATTCCAATTACACTGTAAAACGAAGGTAGGTGAAATAAAGTAATTAATTGATATATTATGAAAAGTGTTAAAATAACAGAGGAAGTTTATAAATCACATTTAATTAACTAAAGAAGCAAAACGCAAGGCAAGCAATGGCTATAATAAATTGAAGGATCGGAGCTCTCGGAAAATGTAGAGTTGCACATTGCATTTAATTGACTTGAATTATCGTAAAAATATTAATGTATCTGACAAAGCAATTACACATAATTCAATTAACTTTAAAATACAAAAAAAATGTAATCGAGAAAAACGATAATTAAGTCAGCAGGGCTAAACATCAGTGGCGAAGGGTTCTTACAAGCCGATTCCTAACAGCACGCCTTATAATTTAAAGGAAATTATTAATTATTTACATTTTTTTAAACAAGTAAATATAAACAATAAACAAATGTTATTCGATATTAATAAACAAAATATTATCGATCAATTAATAACACAACGACAAACGCATTGCGCGATGTTCAACGTAAGTACATGCATACGAAACACGCGGCCGCCTAGATCCCGATGACGTCACGTCAGGCTACAAGGACACAGCACGAGTTCCCGTTGCTCTCGCGCTCATTTCCAACGCATTATTTGCCATCTCTGTTACACGTTTGTTGCTCAGAACTGCATGCAAAATTGCACCTTAAAACTTATAACTTTTAAGGTCTAACTTTATTTGTAGAAATACGACGGTATTCGCTTGTGAATATGCCGGTGGGCCTACGGCTTATAAAGTAATTTGCCAGTTCGCGCCTCTTTTATTTCGTGTTTATAATTAGAAAATATTATTTACTACTGTGTTGTTTCAGTGTATATGTATAATGCGGTGTCTATTTTTAGGTTTGTATATAATTAGTGGGTAATTTATGAAATTTTACTGGTTTCGAAGTGCAAACAGATCTATCTATTTAGAAAAACTTTAATGATGAATGAAACTTGATAATGTCGTATGTATTGTTTTATCTTATGAATTGCATTATTAAGAGGTAATTTTAAAAATGCTGCATTTACGTAATTAAAAAACGCACTGGAAATTATATTAAATTTGATAATACATTTAAGTACCAGAGAAAGAACGGCAACTGACAAGTTTTAATTATTTAATAAATATTGTAATGCCGTATTTTTGTTAGCGTTGATTCAAAATAGGATATACAAACATAACCCACGCCTGCATCCCATGAGGGTTGCCAGATTCGATAGATCTCCAGTTAGCTCTATACTGGCATCGTTTTACTTTCGTCCACTTACATCAATCTCTTCATCTTTTTTTTATATATAAGGAACGTTTGAAATTTTATTGTCGATCAATTTCAAAACAGGGTAATGTTGTCTTTTGCATTGAATCGAAATTTACTTTAAAAACGTTAAAAAAAGCACCTAACGGGCACAGTGCTATTCCGTGCAAGTGTTGTATGAAAATATAGTAAGTATTACTAAGCAAATATGTCGCTCAATATCTTACGTACATAACGGAGTAAAAATATAAGTATGAGTACTTGTTAATTTAATAAAACTAGTCACCAGAAGTATCGGCTTCCCTTTTGAAAAAAGTCACCCTTCGCCACTGCTAAACATTCCTAATACTTTCTGTATTACAAACTTGAATTCCCTCCACGAGCAAGTACTCGAAGCAAGCTGGTAACTTTCACCATAATTTGTTGAGATGTAAGGTGTGAGAACAAGTTTATATTGTCACTTATAGCCGTCGAGAGCAGCGGTCCTTTGAAACGTGGCGCGCTCGCCTGCAACGGTCGCTCTAAAGAGGTAAAAAGGGTGGAAGAGGTAAATGTAGCACACGCTTAACAAACGTAATGGGAGCAATGGGCAACACCGTTATTCTGATACTGTTTTGTTTTGCTAAAACAGGAGAGAGGTAGGTTTTGTGTTATTGGATGTAATACTTCGGAAAGTAATATGATTGGCGCCAATGTAAAATTACCTCAATGGGCAATATGTTGACGGTTTTTAGACCACAAATAGGACTCTTGTTGGTACTTATTGTTTTGTTAACATTTTTAATATATTATCAATCTAACCGTATACCGTACTTTTCTAATTTGCATGAATTATAATTTTAATAAGTAAATCAGAGATACCAGGTAAAGTATACTATAGTTTTAAAGATTAATTTTATGAAGGAATGATTCAACATCGGAATTGAACTGAGGGTTTAAAGTTCTTCGTAAAATGAGCCGATATAAAAGTTTGCCATATAATCATTGCCCGTTTTAAAAAAGAATCGAGCATAAAAATACCGGTATATTAATTTTTTATTTCAATGCTGTAAAAAATATTATAATTTTACACCAAAAGAAAACATTTTAGGCTAAAGCAAGTCAATTGAATAAAAGGTTAAACGTAACAGCTTGTAGAATAAGATCGCAGGAATCGTTTTGCACGGCACTAACCACACCTCATGCTTTTCGCTTTTTACGTTTTTGCCACCGTCCGATGCGGTTCTACATATCACTTTTATAGGTTCCCGCTGCAAATGTGTGGTGTAATAAACTTTTTTGGCTTTCCGTACGCGATAAAGTGTCTGTTTATAATTGCTGCGCTGGCTTTTCATAGTTTTCGTTCACGTCTCGGTTTGTGAGAGTCGTGAGTGTTGTCCTTTGCATTGTTATCTTCGCCGTTTCTCGTGTTTGCTAATGAGTTCTGCATAAACTTTGCAGGTGGATTGTGTTGCATATATTTTCTTTCAGCAGACTTCGAAAGGAGATGGAGTGAATGGGGTGTATGAAATGATGGATAAGATTCGGTAGAAGGTACGTCTTAGTACTGTTTGGAATAACATTTTTTAGAAATAAGGAATAAGCGAACGTGTGGCGAGTCACCATTCCCATTCACCTACCGAGGTGTATTGTATCAGCCAATATACGTCCCACTGCTGGGCACCGGCCTACTCTACAATCGGGAGAATCGATTGAGAGTAGTTAGGCCATATAGTCTACCACGCTGGCCTAGTGCGGGTTGGTGGTCTTACATACCGTAGAAATTCTTTAAAATCGCTACGGTATGCAGGTTTCCTCACAATGTTTCCCTTACCGTTAAAGTGCGTGGTGATTGACTATCAATACACACATAACTCCGAAAAGTCAGAGGTTTGCCCTGGGATTTGAACCCGCGACCACCGTGAACATGTAGGCAGCCGCGTCTGGTCCGTTACAAACAGGCCACCACGCATTTTTTTTTTTTTTTTGTGTCCAAGAGGAAAAGCTATTAAGCTCCCCTTTCGGTACCCCGGGGGAGGCCGAAAGGGGTATGTCAGTGTCTCTGGCCTTCCAACCCGTCACATTGCGGATTGTGGTCGGGCTGGGACCCTAACAAAACCTATGCCAGCATACTGACTAAAAACCCCTCGGTGACCTTCACACGCATTTTGGGCGGCACCGGACATCCCAGGGCAGCAATCGCCCCGATATACGTCCGCGTAACCGCCCAGCGCAAAACTGTTGCTGGTCCTTCCGTAGTGGGGGCCTGAATGCCCCACATTTGCTACTAGTTTGGACGCCCGTTTAGGATGTTGTGGGCGTCCACGACAGAGTCTGACCCATGCACTCTATCACACATCTCGAGGTCGTTATGAGTGAGGGCGCACCGCCCCCGCAGTTTGCCCAACGACCCCGATGGCCCCTTTAAGTCGCCTCTTACGACAGGCAGGAGGTACCGTGGCGGAATTCTTGCACCCCCGAACCACTGGGCGAAGGCGCCGGTTCAGCCGTTTATAGGCCACCACGCACTTACAGAGGTGTATAGAACTTAATAAAGCTTTCAAATACTAGTATCTGGCAGTGTATTTAAATGTCCTACTAACACAGTATTACTTTTAAAAGAAGTCAACGGCCAACGCTGCACATTTTGCAAGACTAAAGACCGCAAAATGCAAAAAGCCAGCAAGTCCAAGTCTCACAAAATTCGCAACACACAAAAGTACCATAATGAATCCTTTAATTACAACGTATGCGTGTATAAATCTCAAAACAGCACTACAAGAGTGGCTAACGAGTACGAAACGAGGTTGCCTCGTCAAAGGTTATAATTAGGAGCGCTGCATTTAGTTTGTTCCTTTTAGTTTTGCACTCATTTACTTGTGGAACGGGAACAATGGCAAATTTAATCACTGCAAAAGATTTGCTTCCGAGAGCTATGGATGAGCTCGCATTTACGGAAGACAAGCCGTAATACCGTCCGGTTTTGCATCAGCAGTTGTAATTAAAGAGTGGTGGTCTGCGGAAAACTTTACATAAACGGCTTTTTAAATAAAGTTGAATGGAAGAATATGCACTTCAGTTTTTAGGTGGGCCGTGGTGCTAGTTCTACAAAGGCCGGCAAACAATAGGTGTAAAGATCTGAAGATGTCGACAAGGTATTTTTAAGCTAAGTTTAGTTCGGGAGGGGCTGGTATTCATCCGCCAGAAATAAAGTCAGTCTAGCGAAGTGTCTATTAATTTATAACCTACTTTTGAAAATGTCACGACGACGGTTAAATATATAATTGTTAAAATAGTCGATATGCATTGATTTAATCATTATTTAGTTTAACGTTGACCCACCTTATACATATATACCTTTAACCTTATAAGGAGATTATAGGTAATAAACAATTATACATAATATTATAAAAATTAAAACCGTATTTTTAAGGATCTATTACCAAATTCTGACAAGTATACAACTAATAAATTAATCATAAAGATTATAAGCAGGTTGAAAGTTTAAAATGTTTGTTCTACAATGCACAAACACCACAAAATTAAGTAATACGAAGATATCAAACGTAACCTTTAACACGAATTAATTGAAGCTCCTGACGGTGTACCATATTGGCGCTCGTTAAAAATCTCATCAAAAGCAAAATTTGTAATTTCTTTCTCGTTTCGGTTGTGAGTTCATGTTACATTCGTGCCATTTCGACGTAACTAAACGCGATTGCTTACTTAACAAGAATTTTAAGGTGATCGTATTTTGTAATATGGCTTGGATGGTGGATAGTTCGACTTGTCTTTGCAATTTTAAATTGTTGTCAATGATTTAAATTTTACTGTAATTAAGGTGACTTATTATTGAATAGTTTCTGATCGACGTACTTGGTTCGTTGGTATTTAGTTTTAGTAGTTATTTTTTCATGTCTTATATTCTGATTTAGAAGCTCGTATTCAGTTAAGTTTTTGAGGTAACCACTCGCTTGGTAAATCGTAAATTTATTCTTTGAAATAACCTAATCGAAAGTCTCTGATATGATCAACAACATGCAAGGTATAATGGTGAACTCTTACCTAAATAAAATATAAAATGATTATTGCTATTTTGGACAGATAACCTACTAAAGGGTTTAAGAAGTCAGTCGATGCAGACCGCTTTCGATAGCTTAGGAAGTAATTGAGGGGCACCTATATCTGGCAATGAACTTCCTAGACGCATCGAACGAAAACGCATCGGGGTCTTACTACGTTAATCTCAAAACAATATTGAATCTATGTATTACAGCAACGCACCTTTTAAAATGAAATCAATCATTGCAATACGTAGCTATAATTTGAATGTAATTCCCATCGTAATTTGCACTATAATAAATATAATTTATGACTTGATGAATATATTGCGTGCAGGAATTGATGAAAAAAGATTATACAAAAGAAAAATGAATGACATATTAAGAAACAACAATGTTGAATGTCAAGGTACTAATATCATACAGTTACTTCATACAATAGTTAAAACACATGTTGAAACATTGTACGCAGTAAAAGCATTAATTACTTTGTTTTTTAGGCCGTTTAAAGGCAGTAAAAGATACTAAATATTGAAAAAACTAACTGTAAACAGTTTCAATACTCTAAAGTGCTGTATGTCATAATCTGCAAAAAGAAATTAATAACGACCAGCTCTCGACGAGTTAAATGATATGCGTTTTATAGCTTGCAGTGGAGAATAAACTTTAGAACAAGAAGCTAGGGTTCGTTTTACTTCGGACAAGGAATATGGATCGACAACGCCAGGCTCTACTGGTAATACGACGGCTTATAGGCAAATTGTAGATGTTCAGGAAATGAGGAGGCGAGCCGAACAACAAATAGATGTGTCTGATATTTGTGCTTATATTGCCGCTTCAATATGAAACCAGGAATTACTTTTGAGACGAGACAGATGTCCTCTATGATACCAGAATGTTTAAAGGATAGTAAGTTAAACGTTTAAGAGTTCAACGTTTTGTTTTTCATATTTTTTCATTTTCATATGTATCCACCCAAATTCACGCTGAGTAAACTAACATGTTTTTTGCATGATGGAAAATAAATGGGTTTCAAGTTTATTACTGCCATCTTACGTGACGTCAAGCCTTTTAAAAATATGTTGCAATCGAATTTAACTACACGAAATGTTTTTTTTTTTTAAACAAAATATGTTTTCAATCGTATGACTGAAGCTGATCTCCAATACTTAATTTGATAAGTTTAACGTTTATCTGTAAGATTTCTTTACGTTGGTTCTTAAGATTACATCCTGTTATTACGTGTAAAAGGTCGTCTTCATAGTATAAAACACTGGTAAAAATTAAACCAAGTCTTTGTTAACCAACCAAGCCTTTGTAAACCTATGCCTTTGAGTACCTACGCTCCGATTCGAACAACCGAATGCGAATTATTCTTGGGATTCGCTGACGCGTTAAGTGTCGTGAGCTTGTGTTTACCCCTGTGCGAATATTGCGGTTGCTCCGGAAAGCGATATTGCGGCTTTGAATAATATAACCAGCAGTAGCAAATCCTGCTATGAAATATGTACGACAATGTATTTATTGTCTGGGAATTTCGTATGAATGGTTGTAATATTCTTGATGATGATATTACTTTCTATCGTCTTCATCCATGTTCCTGAGCCATTAAGAAATTATACTACGGAACCAATGGTTTGAGTCATCACCTGTGTTTCTGAAAGAATTCCCACATTGATTTGTTGGAAGCGGTTTTAACTGTTTATCTTGTAGATGCACATCCTATCGAGTGCCTACTGGTACTTGGTGTTCACATAGCACCTAGCTCTCATGATTGGCGCCTGACGGAGCTAAAAAATCTTAAGTGAATCTGTTTTTACAACGTGGAATTTTAACAAAAACATATTAAAAATAAAAATCAAAAGTTAGATACAAATAAACACATAGATTCTATCCGCCATGAAAACATGAAACTAATAATCACAACTGCAAACACTTTTGCAACATTTCACACCGTATGTCATGGTATTCTGATGCGATTGCATTAAATAGGTTAAATATTTTAAATAGGTTAAATTGCAGGTACGATTCGACGGTAAGTGTGATAGGATGTGGGCGAAAGCAAGACGGTAATCCGGTAACTAATTTCCTCATATCTGGCTCTATTTCATTGCCCTAGCCACTTATAACGACGTAAAACGGTCTATATATGCGATCTCTCGTGATTGATGACAGTTTCAACTTTAGAAATATGACTTTGCAGTTTTTATTTGGCAACATCGTTTTGCAGATGTCATTTTTCTAATAATCGTTAATGTATTAAAATTTAAAATATACAGGGTATCTCAAGACTGCGACCGAAAACGAAGCCAAGTGGTAGTTTTAGTGGTTACAAACACGATGCAAATAAAAATTTCGCCAAAACAGTAACAGATATTTTTTTAGATTTTTTTAAAAATCATTGTTTTTGGGTGGTAAATACCTAGTTTTTGCGATAATACTAATTTAAACCCTTGCGCACCATTGTGTGTTTAAAAATATAGAGGTGTACATCTTTATTTTAGGAAAACTATGTAATATATCACCCAAATAAGACGATAAGTAAAAAATTCAAAAAAAAATTGTCGATTTTCTTTGCGAATTTTTTACTTGCATTATGTCTGAAGTCACTAATCCTACCACCTGGCTTCGTTTTCGGTCGCGGTCTTGATATACCCTGTATAACCTAATTTAGTAAACAAGGAAACAGTCTTTTCCACTACAATGTAAAAAAATATAAAGCAAATTAGCAAAATAAATGCTTAGTAGTATTAATATGGTATTAATATTCAACTGGCAACTGGAGGCGGTAGTCACGCCGTTTTTTCAATAATCAATCTTAATGTAAATAAATCCGTTTGTATTTGAATCAGATATTAAAATGAATAAGGGATACGTGAAGCAAATTGTAAATACTTAATGTTATGGATATTAATTTTCTTTACACTTTAAACAATTTCTACACAACTGTCTATAAAGATAATGATGGCAACACTGTAATTTCGTCTCCTCTTTTTTTAACAAAATAAAGTGACTGAATCATGTGTGTAGGTACATCACATACGCATCTTTCTTTGGGAAGAAATCACAATAAGCCCGTAGCCGGATTCCCTGGGGCGAAGTAAATTCCCGCCGAGTTTGAAGGCTGGCAACACGTGACTTGGTTATTAATAAGTCCGCGTGCTCAAACCGAACGCCTTATGACCTTCCCATACTTTATATATAGAGGACAGAAGAATCAGTTTATAAATTAAATATATTCACTCTGTTCAAAAACGAAGCCAGGTGGTAGTTTTAGCGGCAATTAAAAATTTTGCAAAATATGCGACGGTTTTTTTTTTACAAATTTTAAAATATCATAGTTTTTGAGGGGTAAATACCTAGTTTATGCAAAAATAGTAATTTAAACCCTTACGTACCATTGCGTGTTTAAAAATTAAGCGATGTACGTCATTATTTTAGAAAAACTATGTTTAATCACTCAAATAGGACGATAAGTAAAAAATAATAAAAAAAAAATTGGCGATTTTTTTTGTAAAATTTTTACTTGCATTGTGTTTGATATCACTAATACTACCTCCTGGCTTCGTTTTCGGTCGCGGTCTTGATATACCCTGTATAATAAAAATGTAAATGGTCGATGTCTGTACATGGAAGATATTTAAGAAATTTCAACGCGAGGGGTCTTTATAACAGCAACAGAAGCCAAAAATTTTTTTTAGAATTTTTGTCTGTCTGTCTGTCTGTCTGTATGTTTGCTTGCGCATCACGCCAAAACTACTGCACCAAATGAGATGCGGTTTTCACAGTTGTATTGCTGCAGGTTCAACTTAAAAACTGGTATATGTTTTATTTATAGACAGGGTGTTTCTTTTTATTTACTTGCGCATAACGCAAAAACTACAAGACGAAATGAGATGCGGTTTCACAGTTATATAGGTACAAGTCCAACTTAAAAACTGGTAAATGTCTTATTTACATACAGGGTGTTTCTTTGTATTATGGAAGATAAATGAGAAAAACTAATATTCCCCATATTAACACTGGATTAACACTTAGGCTACATTTTATCCAGATAAATTAAGTGTTCCCGTGGGATGAGGACGGAAATCCGATATATTTGTTACTTTTTATACTCAAAGGGATGCGATGGGCGTGGATTACATACATCATGATGATGATGATGATGATGATGACGATGAGTGAGAATGAGATAGGACGGGCGGGATATAACGGGACGGGATGAGAAATACCAAATAATCTATACATGTAATTTTTTTTAAACAAAGTTAATCACGCAGACGAAGTTAGCGGGCAGAAGCTAGATTTATAATAAATCATAAAATTTTATTAATAATTACTTAAATTTTATTATAGGTATTGTTTTTACCAAGGACACATGAATTTTATTCCTTTAACTCAAGTTGAATTTTTAAGATTACTCAAGTGGTACTCAAAATATTAGGTTTTTTCCAGTATTAATAATATAGAGGGTGCCCTGTCATACATTTGCGTCTTCAAAAACGTACATATTATGTTTTTGGTCGTAATGCTATATTAGTGAAAATTGAACTAATTTAAATAACAACAAATTCCGTTGGTTACCGAACGTATATTTAGTTATTGTCCGTATTAAACGACTTTGAGAGGAATTCAATAGCCCTAAATATTTTTTGTGCATAACAACCTGTCAAATGTCACTCAAGGGGAGGGCAGAAAAAGGTGGCCCGACCACCATTTTTACCTACGTCTTTGAAGTACCAGCGCTCTCTCTGTTTTATAAATACTCTAAGTTTTATATAAAAATACCAGTATTAGGTGCCACTCATCACTGTAAAGTTTTGATTCTCCCTCAATTTATCGAAATAACTTCAAAACACAATAACTACAACATCCCAGTTTCTAAATAAAACAACGATGTGGATATATTTTAGTGCGGTCCCGTGTCCTTGCATTTACATACAGTGTTCGTAAGGCTGTGGTCGCATGAAATTTTCAGCGGACCGTTGCCAGGTAACTGATGGCATGGCGCCTGTCGCTCCTATAAAAACCGTACCGGCCTGTGAATTTAGATGAGTGCATTTTCGATTCCTATTTTTTATAATTTTTATGTACAGATTTGTTTGTGGTAATTTTATTTTCTGTATGGTTGATAGCGTATGTTGATATCGATATAATTTTTCTTATGCAGTTTAGCAATGATATTCAGGGCGGTATTTCATGGAGGTTGGTTTGGAAGGTAAACGCTCGGTAGATAGAAAAGAACATGGAACTTTTTACTTTCAATAATTTTCTAAGGCTACGAACTCCGTTTACAAAAGTTTGTAATATTGTTTATTTTCGATGTTAATAATGCCCATTTTCATTTGATACTTCTAATTAATGGTGTATATATTTTTTTAAATAACCGCAATTATTTTTAGTGAACGCAATTTAAATAAAAAACCTTCACATTATATGCATTAAATATCTGTATCTGAAGAAATGAACATGCACCCCGATTATATACTCAACCAACATAACATGATATTACTTCATCTACTTGGGTCACCCTTTTCACGTATTCTCGCCGGTTAAGGACACCCTTGACCTGTCCTTCATTGAGGATGTCAGTGATTTGCTTGATGAGGGTTTACTGACGGTTTCCGAGACTAACCTTAACCTGTGGCTCAGAGTTTATTTTACAAAAAAAATATATTATTTTACACTTTGTTTTTTTTTAATTGTAGTTGAAAAAAGAATTAACTTATCGTATGAATTGTATAACTGCAATGCAACGATAATACATTATATACGTCTAGCTAGTGGGTAAAGGACATAGGCTTGGTTTTAGTAAGTCCATACCCCATCGCTTGAGTTGACGGGCGGATCGTTTCATTTTTTCTAAATATATTTTTTTTAATTTAGAAGGCTGGCTTACCTTGTTCCCCGAAGCAGGCACAGGCTTACGATTTTGTTCACCACACACAACCTCCTTACTAAACTTAAATCTAAATCATTCTGCTTTGTTTCATAATACAGTGCAACCTCGATATAACAAATCGGAGGGGAACAAGAAAATATTCGTAATATCAAGTAATTCGTTGAACTGAGGTTTGTTATGTTGAGGTTAGATTGGTCTAAAATTCGTTATAAAGAGGTAAAAGAATAGTTTTACTTTAGAACTCGCATGATTTTAATCTTTTACTGTTTACATTCAAACCACTTTCTTCTGAAAACTTATCTTTAGATTTTAAAATTGTAGCCAATGTACTTGCGGGAATCCCGAACTTATTAGCTATGTCTAATTTTTTCGTCATGGGATTTTGGTCAACATAATTAATGATGTTTCGCTTTTCTGCGACCGATAAGGAACACCTTTTACGTTTCTGAGCCATTTTAACTTAAATCTTTAACAATAGTGACGAGCACAGGTGTTTACATTACTTTCCATCAAAACAACAATGATTACTTTACAAACAAAAGCGTGTCGAAACATGTCGAGACATGAATCACATTATAAGATTAAGAGTTATATTATTGGTGGAAACTTTATATAAAGGTTTTGGGTTGGCAAAATTCGTTAATTAGAGGTATGAATACTTTTTCTTGATAGTTGAAAATTCGTTATAAAGAGGTTGTACGCAAATAATGTTCGCAATGTAAAGGTATATTTTATATTGACTCTTATGGACAATTCAAGGGGATTACGATGAATTTGTTAAATCGAGGAAGTCGTTATATTGAGGTACGTTATATTAAGGTTGCACTGTAGTAGGTATTACGAAATTCGTTTTATAAGTTGAGCAACGGGCTCTTCTAAATTTAAATTATCACTAATATACATAACTTGAGACAATAAGTTTATCGACCTCACAATTCCTGTATAACAAGATCACAGATTTTTGCACCAATGAATTACATTTTATTCGAATCACTACTAGAATCATAGTGTTTTTGACACGTAAATGACAGTTCATTTACCTCCATTGTATAGAAATGTTGTAAATTAGCGTGGAATGGAGGTGAATAGCCCTTGGACACGGTATAACGGTATTAATGTTATTTAAGCTATTTAGCGTGTTTTATTACATTTTATGTTTATGGTCTTTGTGGTTATTTGTAGTTTATTTGAATAATGTCCTTTTGGTGTTGTTATTGTTGTGTTTGCTTATCTTTTGGATAATGCATATTGTGATGAATTTGGTGGAAGGTTTTTTAAAAATTTTGATTTGTGATAGACGCTATAAAGCGCTTTTTTGTTTTCCATCTATTCTTTTCCCATATTAATGTAGAGTCGATGTAATTGTTTTTCAATATATTGTTTTATCAGCTGCTTATGACGTGCGTTAAATTACACATGGGTCAACAACCCAAGTTTCATGGGCCTAAGGATGCTCCCACTACCTCTGTAATCACAGCATAAAAAGTTAAATTAGCATACATTATTAGCCAAGGGTTTAATAAAAGGAACACCATAATGTTTTATGTGAATTTATTGATTGTACTTACAACTATATACATTTACATCTAAGGTAACTTTGTTTATCCACTATTTGACTATGGACACATGGTGTCCATGGGCCGAAGCCCGAGGTTTTAAGATCGTAAGGCAGTGATCGTTGCGAAATCATAAAATATTACATGTATGTGTTTGTATATTCCACAACCGAGACAAGGTCGAGAAACAATATAAATAAACGTTCCTAAATACCATCCTAACTATTCTTTACTGACCGACTATCATTTCGATAACTTTCCCACTTTGAATCTTTCCAAATCCTCTCATTATACATACGACATTGAAATATTTCGTAAATTCTTTGTATAGACATGCAATGCACGGCCTTGGTACACTTGCATTTATGTAAAAACTTTGAATCCTTAATGAATACTTAAATGACATTTCTAATGATCTTTATATAGAGTGAAATGGCGTAAAATCCACCGAATTCTCACAGACATTAGCTACATAAATAAAAAGCGTTTTTCATTCATGAATAAACTATTCTCTGATGATAATGTGAACATTGATATGTCTAACGGATGTTGGTATTACGGTGGTTTTTATGATACAAATGAAACATTTTCATGAGATGGCGTTATCTAGCACACTAGATTTCTATCACACAACTAGAGCGTTCAATCCGACCGCACTTCGCAGATGAAATAGGTTTCGAATGAGCACGGTGAGTCGTTCCACTTGAGTCCCTTGTCGTCTCTGTTCCATAGTTCCAGACAGTTCTCTTCCTCTCCGTTCTCGTATCTGAAGTTGTTTGGTTCCCCCGCGTTCCAGTTGACGAACGTCAGCGGCCTGCCGTTTGCCATCCAGAAGAAGTTTCCTTCTTCTGCCAAATCGGTGCCTGACGTCCAGAAGTGCTCACGACCGTAGCCTGCAATGATAATATTGATTAATGTAGTTTTGAATATTCCATGTTGATATAGGTTTATGTAAAATTGATTATGATTAAACGTTGTGGGATTGGTTAAATATTTTGAATACAAACTAAAATTCTTTGCTTTATAATAATCAAAGGTTCCTTAGTGTACATTATTTCTACAATTCATCATGATTATTAGACCGGCACAGCTTGTTTAAAGAGAGTCTAGTAAGAACCAGTTTTCATGTGATTTTTTAATATGATATAAGCATTAAAAGATTTGACGAGACTTCAGTCACGTAGAATTATTGATTAACTTCGGATTTGCAGACAATTAAAATTCTAATAACCA
Organism: Deilephila elpenor; assembly: GCA_949752805.1. Classification (NCBI taxonomy): domain Eukaryota; kingdom Metazoa; phylum Arthropoda; class Insecta; order Lepidoptera; family Sphingidae; genus Deilephila; species Deilephila elpenor. The sequence continues at coordinate 4,506,898 of OX457107.1, read as the reverse complement.
TCTGGCTTTCATAAAATTGATTATTCCTCGTTGACCAAATTCAGACAAAATGAATTTCGACCTTTCAAATGTTGATTCATCTAAAACCAGTTTGAACTTTGCAATCGCAATGTGACCAAGATTGTTTGACCTCTGCTTGGTAAATTCTGCGAGATGTTCTTAGACTAGTCTGACCAGTAGTCTATTAAACCTTTTAAATGATTTGTCTTTTATATCTTGGCCCTATAAACGCAATTCTGGGGATTCTAAATCGTAAGGCTTCTTTGATTGGTTATGTAGTCGCAATTGATTGATTTGTAGCAGAGCGATCTAAATTGGATTTGAAAATGTTTTGTGAATTGTCAGCGTCCTCAAACGCTTGTGTGTCACGATGCAAATTAGAACAACTTTGTTTCTAAACAAATGGTAAACGTGCTAAAATGCTACAACATTCAAATGGTTAGTAACAAGAGACGTTTGATGGATCCAGATGTATTTATTTTAGTATGCTTTTATGTTGCACGATGACGATTAATTATACTCAATTTAGGCAGTAAGAATATACTATTTATGTGCTAGAAATGATGCCATTTCAGTTAATTCAGTATAATTAAGGATATTACCTGAATCTTTGACGTATTGCTCGAGTTTATCGTTCTCCTGCTGTGAAGCGATGGAAGCCAGATGCATTCCGTGGAACCGACAGTACTGTTGCGCCTTAAACCAGTTCGCCTGAAATTATAGAAACGAGATCATTAACAAATTGTTTTAGTTACACTGTGATAGTTTAGGGACATGGGTATTTTTGCGTTACGTTTCAAATTAACGTGTGGGTATTTTATTTATTTTTATTCTTAGGCCCAGGAAAAATTTAAAAGGACCAGCTGATGAATAGTTAATATTTGTAACATCTGGAAAATCAGGAAAGGAGTTGAGGACTTATTGAGCTATCTGCCAACTTATCACTGAAGAAATATGACAGTAAATCGTTAGTGCATGACTTCCTTTGGCAATTTATATTATCCTATAGTACCGCTAGCGCCATCTATTTTCTTATAGGTGTGTTAAATATAATATTAGGGTAGGTACAAATTTGATAAAAATGGAATATAAATAGATACATGAATCTTGATAAGCAAGTTTTGTAAACATAACGTCGAGATCAATATCAAATACGAAAGATTAAAATTAGATTAGATTAGATAAAAATTGAATTTGAAAATTTAAAATGCAAAGCCATTACAATGGCACGTTTGATTTTCCCATGCGCGTTACGGAAGCCGCATACTAACTAGGTTACTAATACAAAAGCAAAGTGGTTAGCCGCACGTAGAATTCTTGGCTTTGCCGCTCGCCCACTGATTCTATCGCTTTTATTTCGACTACAATGCGCCGGTTAATTAACCCTCATTCCTGGTTGTTACAACTTGGTTTACGTTACTTGGTTTGGTTTTTTTATTCCGGAAAAATGACACTAATGCGCCTTTGAATACACTGAAATCCCGATAACCATCTAGCTGGAATGATGACGTCGAGCTACGGGAGATTAAATTTCGTCAGTCGACACAATTTATTTATTGAATATTTATCTATTTTATTTATTTATAACAGATATAAAACAGAATACATGTACATACACAAATATGAGTGCAAAATTATTAGCAGTTAAAAACTAGATATAAACGCAGGCTGAATGATGACGCACTTACGTCGATTACTATGATCACGCATTCCAAAAATGGTTACTGTGAACGCTATCCAGTAGGATATGAACGGTACCACCAGCTGTTTAATATAATTGCAGTTATAATCTCTAATATTTAGTAATTATCTTGTATAGGTTTTGCGTAACGTTAGTTTGCGCTAAGGCTTAACTTGTGTCTATAAGTTCAGTACAAAAGTGCATCAGGTTACTATTCAAATATGGACCTTATTGTAACTTTCATTGATAATTAACTAGAACATTTTCATTTTTAATCACACGTAAATATGGAAATATCGTATAATGTCAATCAAATTGTTATATTTGATCAGTCAGCAGGTAAATAACGAAATAACTTCCAGCCTTTTACATCCATAACATTTATAGTAGGGGCCGCATTATATCTTGCGGTTATTCTCATGAATTGTGATTACCAGCAACCACAAACACAAACCGAATAAGCTAGAAAGAAATTGCAGTTTCAAAGCTGATTTCTGTCTAATAACATTATTAAGAGCTGGGAGTACAACAATAATGAAAGAATTAAAACCCGTAGACAACGAAGGTTTTACCTCAGCCCTTATTTGTAATACGTTGGAAACATTATTTCGAAGCCCACTCATTGAACATAAATATAATATATGTTTCAAGCCACAAGACCCACTTTCCCCTGGCATTGAAATTCACATTGTTCATTGGTGAGCACGACATAAAACATCTGTTAATCTCTTGCAGGAATCGAAACAATGAAATTATTTATAAGTTCAGTCTCTTGTATATTGTTTTTTTATTGAAAAATCATTTACAGATAAGTCGTGTGTTGTTGAATTTCAAGTATTTAAATACAGTTTTAATTTATCTACTACTGAAATAAATTTATCATTTTAAAAAGCTTAGCGGTCAAATCTGTAGCCCATGGTTTAACGAAATGACTAGTAACAAGTTCCTAAAGTGTCAGCCATCAGTAAAGTGTACATATTCTTTTCTGTTATCATTCCTTCTCATCTTTTATTGAATATTTTCTGTTTTGTCAATAGCTTTCTGTTGGCTTTTTAAATCTTATTTTTATTTCCCTTTATTTATTGTTCTATTTCTTTTAACATTTTTGCATATATAATAAAAAAATCTAAGTACATATAAAAAAGAGATTCACCCAACAATGGCGAGGTTCGAGACCAAAATCATCGGTGGTTAGGACCCCAAAGTGAGGAACCTCCTCACTATACGTGACGTGTCAAGCAATACTGCCTTCAGAATCTGGCTCTTGACCCAACGGCCCATTTGAGCCTCTGGTGATGTTCGTTGTTGGTCTCATTAAATTTATTGTTAATGAATCGATGAAATTATTTATACGATAAAATTGTTGTGGTATTTTAAACTATTGATTTTGTTTTGTTTTTGTACGTCTGTCTCACTGTCGCATTAATTAAAACTCTACCGGTTCTTCCATATTTTTTGCATCTCTTATGAATTCTGACAGAAGTAAGTTATAAGACCTTTATGAATAATGACATAATATGTTGGAAATAATAACAATTGAGTACATAAATATAGTGAATACGTAATTATGGTAATCTTAATAGAGCTCTTGGGAGTGACTGTAACCAACATTTTGTTTAATATAAATAATTATTTGTTTATCAGAGCCATTCCTAAAATAAATAACTAGCTATAATAATTAAACAGACTGACCCAACCGCAACTTGTAATATGGATAGAAATAATATGATTTATTTATTTCATTTGTATTTAAAGTTTTAAGTTACTGCCTCTGTGGCGTAGTTGTATTACGGTACGGTTACAAAGCTGAGGTCTCGGGTTCGAGTCCCGGGTCGGGCATAGTGATATTGGATTTTTCTATTCATTATCAGCCCGGAGTCAGGAATTTGTGCCCGATATGGCGATAGGCTCGCCCCCTATCACATCATGGGACGAAACATACAAGGTGAAATGTGGGTGTCCTGGTGGCGCCTCTGCCTACCCCTTCGGGGATAAAGGCGTGAGTTTATGTATGTATGTATGTTAAAGTTTTAAGAGTGGACAGTTTACTGATGTTAGATAAATTAATTGTGTTGTGACCCGTGATATCTTTAAATGCCGCAGGAAATAGGGCAACCGATTCCGTTCACCTCTCGACGGTCACGGCTGTGTCGTTAAATTTATTATACCATAAAGTCAAGGGCCATAATATGCGCGAATTATGTAATACGTTGCACGCTGTTACACAAATCTTTCTTTCACTGATGACGTTATTATGTTATGTAAATATTTTAAGTGAGTTTATCTTCATAATGATTTTGATGGTTATTGTTGGTTAAATGAGAAAACTTGATTGTAAGTGGCCATCGCCTCTAATGAGGAGGCCATGTCCAGCAGTGGACCATAAACAGCTGATGATGATGATGATGATAAATTAAATTCGGCATGTAATTTAAATGACAATTCGTATTATCAATTAAAGTCATCATGAACTTCGTCTTCAGGAGAAGACATAATTATAAACCACGTTTCCCGTATTACATAAAGTTTTAAAGACTACAAAACAGACCGATTGTAATCATTCAGAATTATGTTGATGATGTGAAATTTAGTAACAATCGCGATTGTTTAACAGAGCGGCAAGTAAGTATTTAGGTAAATTATATAATGATGTACAATGTTGCAGAATGCATTTATATGGGAGAAGTGGATACGTTTAAGTTTGATGAAAATCATGTACTTACTAAAAAATAACTATTTTCTTTTTGCGATTGTTTTTTTTTCTTATGGCAAGGATGCCGATGTCGACAATTCTGCCAATTTTAGATGAGAACGCGATTTTAATAACATTTTTTTGTTGTAACTACCTACTACACTAATAATGCTTGCTCGACAGTGAACTTAACGCATGGAATTGTTGCGATTGATTGATTTTTCCATTCAATATTGACATGTTATTTGAGACCAACATATTATGTTCTTATTTTAATGTTTGGTGCATTATTAACTGAGGTCAGCATTTTAAAATGTTGCCTTAGAGGATCTAAGCTAAATAAACAAAAAAATACTATAAAGAAAGAAACACACAGCAGACTTGATGATATGCGGTCCCATACAGACGTTGTAAAATATACGTTGCGTTTAAAGCTCGGTGTCTGTTCCGGAGTAAGACCTCTTTGAGCAGATGTTTGCATAATAAGTTCCATGGTGTCTGTCCATTGTTGCTAGCGTTTTAAATTTCAAAATCATTTCCTCCTATGGTACGGGATTACGGCATACAAAAGGAAAATTAATATTAGCACGTTTGGTGATACTTATGTCATACACTTGGCGACATATGAAGGGAGTGTTAAGTTAATTAGTATTACCGTTTTCTTTCCTCCTAATGACGAAATATGTGTAGGCTAACTATTTGAAAATCTTACTCAAGCGAGAATTATTACAAAAATCCGCGACCCTTTTAAACTTGCGAGTTTTGACATGAATTTATACATTATTTCCGTGATTTAATTTATGTTAAGTATATCAACTATTATAAATTTATAACAGTTTGAAATATTTTTACAAAAAAAAATCTACGCTGGTATGGTTGCATAAATAGGTCTCTGCGGTTCCGGACATACCCACTATTAATATGCTAGTAATTTGTTATGGTCAGCTTCAACGAATAAAGCAATACTAAACCTACAGGTTATCCTGCTAAAACATATGCTAGACAGACTCAGATAGAATCGATAAATGCATGCCCTGAATATCTAGGCCCTATGAAAAATCACATAATTTGTCAATGGAGCCAGGTCCTATTTGACAGCATGGTACTAATTCTTATGTATGAGTGGTACTCATCCTCTTTGGAAGATGTCTTCATCAATAAACCCGCAATGAAATGATTGATATGAAACGAAAAATCTGTATGGTGGAGTTCATATCATAGTTCCCAGTCATAATGTATCGCAAACCTGTGAATATTAGTCAAATACACACCCCTAAATGCGTCACGTAATGTAATAATCGGAAGTAGCTCCGGGCTTTTTCTGCCGGTGTGGGACGACTAATATACTTAGCCTGCATAACATTATTTACGATGTCTAAGTATTCATTATGTTATACATATTTTAGTAAAAGATGGTAACTTTCAGATATTTTGCAGTTATACATCCAGAAATGGAACGTTCTAAATAAAACCAAATAAGTCTAATACATATCTCAATATTATGACGTCATAAATTGACGGATCCAATGAATGATTTAATAAATTTTAAATGCACTCGAAAAAATTGAAGTTTAATACTAAAAGGATTGAAAATTAAGATTAAGATATTAAAATCAAGTATATTGGGCCGATTGAGCAAATAATTTGTAACTTTAGGACCTTACATATCTTTCTCTGAATTCAATATAATCGAAATAGATCATAATATTATACCAAAAATGTATATCACGTATGTTGCGCATTTTTTTTGCACCAAGGACATGTTCTAAAAATTCAGCGCTTGAGTTATATAATCCGTTGAGGTTCCGCACTAATTACCTCTAAAGCTGTAATTAATTCTACTTGAAATATCTACGTCACTTGTTAAACTGGTCGTAGAGAAAGTACTCGACGGAATTCCACGAGATTGCTTATTGGTATCGGCGGGAGCAGCGCGTCGGGTGTAAATTACGATGCACTAAGGTTGCCAAACCACTATCCGAGGATATTAGACGTGTCGTCACAATAAAATTAACATACCGTTGCGAACATTGTAGCTTCTGTCTTTATCAAAATGTGTATTTTGTTTTGTATAGAAACTGTTCGATTTTCAAATCCTTTTTTAGTTGCTTTAAGCGACATCTGTTGAAATCATTTGGAATATTATTGATGTTATTGTTGGCGGGATTTTTTATGGTGCAGTCTCCTTTTAATTTTAAATTGGTTAAGAAGTGTAAGCTATAGGTACAGCTTTTTTTCTTGCCTTTTCTTCATTCTTGAAAGACATCGATGTTCATGTTGCATCTCGTAATGTTAAATTGTCATAACAAATATATTTAATTCTTCGATGTCTAAACAATAGCCGACTCGGTTTCACAATCGCAATTGCGCTGCGGCAACCTTAAACCACCTCTTAAACATAAGTTGTAGACAGAGAAACGCTCAGCGACAAGTGATAATCATTTATTATTCATTCTTGTGGTTCTAAGATCCAGTAGGTATCTTTTGCAACTTTAACGTTTAATTTAAAATTCCGATGTGACGACATAGAATGTTTATCTGCTATACAACACAATATTAGCATTATACGAATTTTAGGGTAATTTTATGATATAGTCAAACACACATCATAGTAGTTTTAATTTAAGTACGATTGTAATCTAAGTTTTTTAGTTAGTCATTCATCATTGCCTGTACATTATTTTGTACAGGCAATATAAATATTATAATCAAACAATTTGTTGTGTATCCGAAAATTATCTTTACGAATTACGATGAACAAGGCTTTATGTTATCACTGTCTTTGCCTACTTCAGATATCAAAAAGTACGTCATCGCCTATTAATGTGTATCCTAGTTTTCATAGACGCATCGCCGTCCTTTGAAGGCCGTTGAGCTGCCGGCAATCTCACAACATAGACGCAACTGAAAACCTGTTCCTATTACTAAGTCGAGGTGGTCTGTATACCTATGAAGCTCCCTGCATACGCAATTACTAACAATAAAATGAATATGAAGTAGATTGCTCATTAAAAAAAACCGATATTTTTAAAAGTCTTTTTGTTTTCGTTCCTTTTCTGAAACGATTATACAAACAAACTTGAAACTTGCAGTGATTATAGTGCAAATTGTGTAGTGGTACAGAACCCTTGAAGCGAGGGACGGACTCGCGCTCGCCTGTTTTTATTAAATTTTGATGTAAATACAAGTCGAGATTTTAATTTTAAATATATAGTAAGGACGCAATATTAACGGCATTAAGCAATATAAGCACAGAAGAAAAATTTCTGCTTCCATTTTGCAACAATTTAACCAACAAACGTTGGCGAATATATACATTTTGATGTGTTTTAGATCGCATCGCGATATGGAAGGCACACCTATCTGCATCGAACGTTACGTTATATCGTATCATCCAATACTGGTAAACACTCCTGCCAAAAAGCAATATATCTCATAAAGCATAAGCAATTCTATCGTGTATCCCAACGGATTTTAAGGTGTTTATTCCATGTCACATTGAGGGAGATACGTCGTTGCTAGTTTGGATAGTATTCGTATGAGACTGTGGTCCGTTTTGAGTTTCCAGTAGATTTTGCAGTGCGGACACTGTGTAATTTCCGGCCCATTGGCTCACGTGGCTAATATTGTGGAAAGTGACAAGTTGCCCGAAAATTCATGAGCTCTTAACGCGATTTTTGGTCGGTAGCGTGTAGCCAGGCGACTATATGAATTATTAATTTGCATGAGGAAATAAAGCAAGCTTTACATATTTATTAATGTTACTAATAATCTTTATGTATGACGATGATCTTTGATGCTTTTATTAACGACAAGACGAGTATGACGAGAATCTTAGCATCGAAGGTATATCTTCAATTTCCAGTGATTAAACGGCAGGGTAGTTGTTGTTATAATACTTCAGCGACAGAACGTCGACTGCTGGACAACTAGGTCTCTTCTAAGGAAAGTGAGGTAATTCAGGCGTCCCCAAGATAGTTGTTTAAATAATATCGAAATGATGCCTGTATCCCAGATTTTGTTTACGTTTATCGCAGATTTTTTTAATTGTTATTTAATATTATGCTCAACCCGCAAAGTTCGGCAGATAGCCGGATGTAAAATAATAAGGCAATTTTACAGCTACTAGTAAAAGCCTTAAAATAAAATTGCTCACACTCCAAAATGCAGAAAAAGGAGAAGACTATGGTAACTAAGTTATGAATTTTTCAATCAAATATTATTATCTTCTTAACTACAATAAAAATATTTAGTTACTAATACAGAATTAAAAAAGCCATGTTAATATTTAAATGTTTATTCATCAATATACTGTGAGTTTAGGTAGCCATCAGGTTTTGTGACTTTGTAAATAGATATGTAATTTGACGCTGCGGTAACCTAACCTTTGCTTTTCGTGCCAAGGAAATCAGAATATGACGGGAATACGTTTTCTTAATATTGTTAATGTATGATAATAGTTTTTTATGTTCTTGTCCAAAAATATTTCTGAGACTTGCTTTGTATTTGACGGTGTGGAAAGAAATATATGGTCCACAAAATTATTTTAAATCTGATTGTTGGTAAAATTTCTGGAATGAGTTGGTAAATCATGAACCTACAGGACATATCAACAATTGATATAAGCCTGGCCACAAGTTTGAAACAAAACCATTCATCTGCCAAACATCTACACGCTACCTTCAATCTACCCACAATTGCTACAGCAACACCTATATCTTCTTCTTTTTTTTAGTGCCTCTTCAGTGTTGAAGGTTGGCCATCAGCTTCTTGTATTCTTGGTTGTCTAGCAGTACAATAAACATTGAAAGATGCTAAGACATCAGCAGACCCCTTTGGGCCACCCCCGATAAAACCGGAAAGAAAGGTTAAAATAAAAATAACGTTCCTATTGTTAAAAATTACTAACTGGTTTGCTATAAGTATGTAATCCAAAAATTTACAGATTAAGTTTTACAGCCTCTTCTAGAAACCTAGTTCTAACATCTATCTTCTAAAACGAATATTTAGCGAATAATACTGCAAAAAGTTATAAGAAAACAGAAGTAAGTATCCATCCATTATGCAGTCAGAATGAAAGTCGACTAAATATGTTTCAATATTTTTTTTCTATTTACATTAGGCGTAATTACTGACACACCTGTTTCGTCTACGAATTAAAGAAAGCGACGCAATTTTTAATAATATACACAATGAACATGCGTAGATCTACAGTCACTTCGGAGAGAAAGAGAAAGCTCTTAGTTATCGATCATAATACCGGTTGTAAAGGGTTGCCATGTAAATCTAAATTAGTTACCCAAAGCGTTGGAGTATTTTCACGATTTGGAAAAACAAAATGATATATTTTTATACTTGCTTGCATATACTAAGCTGTGATGTTGTAATAGCTGACACAGTTATGACAGAATAAAATTTTCTTTCATGTGTTTACAATGACTCAATATGAACTCTTTCACTAAATTTCTATTACATAAAATTCTAATGATACAATAGGAAGATCGTGAATATTATTCATGATCAACCATATAAGTAGACACCTAATAACCTGCGTATCCAATTATTTTACTTCAGCTGTCATCAGATGTCATTTCACAAAGCATCATCATCGCTATTGTACGAAAACGAATCTGCATCTGTTACATCTTTATTTAATTGACATAACCTTTCCTTATGTTTGGACTAGATGATAGTTGCGTAAGTGGTAGTTCATAGTGTAATAAACATTTGATTGTCATTGGCAAACGTACTGTGAATTATACTACAAAACAGAGTGCCATATTTTGAACACGCTATGTTTCCTCAAGTTGCGCCATAAATGTACTTGTATCTAAGAAATAACGAAATTTGTAGTATCACTGGACCATACATTTCCTGAGTAACTGTTTTTAAAATACACTTATTGCAAAATAGCACGTAATTTAGGCAAAGCTCCGTTGAAGCGATTTCACCTTCGTCAATGTTGTCAATATTTGTAGAGTACGTAATTTTGGGGCAAGATGTTTTCCTTGTAGTTACATCACCAAGGTGCTCATGGCTCAAGTGATATGTAATTTGAAGTACCATTATGATGGTGGACGGTGACCTTTCCTGAATGGCCAGTTTTATTCTTGCAAAAGTGATATTTTATAGTTTAGCCAAATCATCATATAAATAATCTGTCATTGCCAAACATGTAATCAAGTTGATACAAAGAATAAAACAAAATTTTGGACGAGCCATTTATTATGTTTTCCTCATAATTACCTCCCAGAGATACTCATAGTTCAATTGGTGTAACGCAATTTGTACGACTATGCGTGCTCGACCTTTTCTTAGTCGTTATTTTTTAAGTACACTTATTGCATTACAGTTTATTTAAGTAGTTTAAATATCATCATTGCCAAACATGTAAATATTTAAGAAGGGTACACATTTTGAACTAGCAAATGTTTTTTGCTCACAGTTACGCCATAAGTAATCTGCAATATTTAAGTTAGAACGTACCACAAAAATAAAAGCCATCATGATTTTGCAACCCATGCCAGGAAGAAACGACTCACTTTTACTGCCTTTTAATTTTACAGTTCAAATTATTACCTAAAATAGATAGAAACGACAAGAAACCTGATATCCCAGTACGTAGACATAGAGTTGCTTATTTTAAAGAAAATCGACGGAAGTCTATTGATATCTTACTGTATTAATTAACAATGAAAACATTATTACAACATAAATACCATTCAAAATATCCTTAAAATTAAAATTAAGATTGAATATAAAATTTAAACATTACCCTCCCATTACCCGAGTTTTCGTTAATTTCCTGGCAACACCAAGACTGCTGGCCATGCGGTTAAATTACGACATTGGAAGATGCGTTCACGCAGCCTTCTTAAGGTAATCGGTCATGCAATCAGTGACATGTGTTTGACGTTTATTTGGGACAAAGCCATGCACTACTTTCGATTTGGTAAATATGGGTTTCGCTTTTGATTTCATTCTTAGAGCAAAGAATCAAGTGATTATTGATATTTAGAAACACGCAATTGCTATTGGATTGATGATTAAGTTAAAAGTAATAGCCATTAGCCATTGCACTCTTCATATTAAGAGTTTAAAACATAAAATTCCCTGCTATTCGTCATTTTATAGCATAGGATACCTACTAGTGGATAAGTAATAAATTTCAATGTGAAACGGTTACAATATTATCTCAATATAAATAGTTTACATTCGATTCAGTCGAGGTGTTAAGACGTAATATCCTGTTTTATTATTAGCTTTCTATAAACATAGAACTTGAAAATCAAATTGCTTAGGCATTACAGCAAGAAATAGGTATTTCATCTATATTTTATTTATCAGAAACCATGAGTTATGAAGAAATTTGACAAATTATAGTTTAGCCTTTGCTATTCGTATATAGATGAGTTAAAAAGGGCCAAATAACACATTTTCTTGAATGTAGCATTTGGCTCTCTCTCTCTGGCGTTTCTAGTCTCTGTTTATCAAAATGGGAAAAGGCAAAAGTTTATGTATGCATGGATTTGGGTTTCCTCGTTTCTTTCTTCTTTTCCTTTATCCTATGGTAACCCAATAATATCCTCAGGGTTATTGTAATAGTTTGTTTCATTATCGCATCTATGTTATAAAATATGACTCACCTTAAAGAAAATTCCTAAGTAGTATCTTTTTTCTCCAGTTTTGAGTAAGGGCATTGTCCACCGAGTGATCCCGAGTTCGTCGTCATTGCAACTCGAGCATTCTGAAACAAATGGAAACATTGTTATATTTTTTGCAAAATTTAGATATTGGAGACCAATGAGCAGGAGGCTCACCTAGTAATTCATCACGAGTTACGATAGAATGATATTTAATGAAATAAATGGTTTAAATTATGTAGGTGTAGTCAAAGTTTAATAAGATTTCGTTTAATTTTGGAATAATACGTTGGTTTTAGAACTAGGTTTTATTTATTATGGATGATATTTTTTTGCAATGTTTTTATTGTCTTTTAACATAAATACTACATAAAACGGATATCGACTTAATAGTGTAGATTCAATTGCCATGAACTGAAAACAGTGTAACCGAGTAATTTTATAATCTACTAACCATTTAAAAGTTTTTGCCTTTATATAGATATAATACGAATATGCAGTCGTTGTATTACTCCTAGCTACTATTAGCCTCCGTGGCGCAGTTGGTTAGACGCCGCCTGTGAAACGAGAGGCCGCGGGTTCGATCCCCGCACCGAAACAAATGTTTGTGTGATCCACAGGTATTTGTTTCGGGTCTGGGTGTTTGTGAGACCGAAAAGTCTCTCGTAGCTTCTGATACCCACGACACAAGACTCGATCTTAGTGTGGGGTCAGGACTATGTATGTGACTGTTGGGTGTATTTATTTATTTGTATTAGGGTAAAACCGAAGAATGTGAAGCATAAGTGATTGTTTTGATTTATTAAAAAAAATGAATGGACTTTGTTGCTTTTTATTGTATGGCAGAAAAATTTATGTCACAACTTGTTTCTTTTATGACTAAAACAATTATTAGTTGTAATGTCAGATCGGTTCAAATACCACATAATTGTTAACTAGTTAAAAATGCAGTCGGCGGAATGCGGATTTCTCATAATGACTCAAAAATTATGACAGGTCTTGGCAATGACATTTATTTAATAATTTTGATGATCCTATTGAAAACCCATAATTTTGTTTTAAAGGTTATTAATTTCAGATGGCCTCGGAAATTTTATATATGAACCCATAAATCAATACATACAAATCAGGCATAAGTCACACATTTACAAGCAATTAAGAAGTTAATTATATCCCGTTATATTACCTAATTTATTAAAATTATAAAACACTCAAAGGTCAATATGGATTTCAATAAAAAATCCAGTTAAATAAAATATTTTTATGTATCACATTTGACTAATTGCTGTCATTTCTGGTGTTAAAATTCGTGACATCGTAAATAATCATAAATCAGGAAAAATTAAATTCCATACATAACAAGTTGTCAATCAAATGTCACTTCTAATGTATTGACATTTATATTGATGATTTTTTTAATGACCTGTCAAAGGTCGAATGTCATTCGACATTTAGGTACTAGTAAGCACAGAAATCATTGTCGGAACAACGGTATAATATTATTCTTCCGATTTTCATTACATAAATTATTACTGGGTCCTTTTTTCACGTTAAGTTTTTTTAATGCGGATAAAATTCGAATTACATTGCAGAAGAAATGCTGGTTTTAGTATATCTTAAACTCTCAAGCTTCAATATGTTGAGTTATACATATAAATCAACACATTATGAAAAATCTTTATTCTGCTTTGCTAATTTTTAGGTTCAAGTCAACATGTCGAGTATTTCAGTTACTGAGATTTTATGATTTGTCAATGATTTTTTTCTGAAACATAAATTGATTGTAAATACCAACGATAGAATTAAAAAAAGGCATAATATAATTGACCGCAAATCACAAGAGACTCTTCAATCATACACATTATTTGGAAAACCCCGTCCCATACAAAGTAGAAAGCTAGTTTCTCCAACTGTAACTTGGGTTATTAAGGCGGAGTTTTATTTTGTTTTCTGTTACATACATGTCTGGCCTTGCGTAATGCTATGGCGAACCGAAACATTTGACCGTAATAACGGTGTGGGGAAATGCACGCGACGTTTCCAATACCGTCCTGTGGTGATTTCAAATGTTTCGCAGCAATTTGTTGAATTTTGTGTATGTAAATACGTGCTAAAGAGTGGTCGAAGATTCGTCAACATCGATACTGAAGGGATGTGAGTTCGATCCGTGGATTCATAATCTGTATCAGCCCATATCCGTCCCATTGCAGAGCACGGGCCTCTTCTACAATCGAGAGTACGGTTGAGGGGAATGGATTCATATAAATTCGTTAAAATATTTTACTAAAGTAATCGAAATGACGTTGTCATGGTTACAAGAAATCGCTGAATGCAGGTCGCTTTTAACAGTGCGCTACGGAAATCTTCGGAGCAGGCGTATGAGGCGGTGAGGATGATGATGATGATGAATGAACAAAATTTTAAGAAACATTCACCGATATGGTGATGATCGACGATCCATGATCTAAAGTTTCGTAGCCTAAGCGCGCCTTTACTTATTAATTTATTTACTAACCAATATAAAATTACTCATCTTATAAGTTAGCATGCCGATTCCAATTAAAGTCCTTATAATACAAAAAAGTGTTTTAGAAGCGGACAAATTATACCATGGAAGTTTGTTTGCTGCAGCGATTCGTTGACGCCGCAATAACAAATGCACGAATTTGTTCTCTTTCAAGAATGCAGGCGAGTTTTATCGCTACTAATTTATTCCCTTAGTTTTAATTCAATAAATTAAACGAGGAATCGGATAGTTACTAAATGGCTAATATTTTACTGTTCCTGAGAATTTACGTGCCAGTAACAGAGTAGAAATAGATGGAAATAATATAGGCATCATTATCTTCAGCCATGAGATATCTAGTTAGACCTTAGGCCTCTCGAAAGATTTGAAGATATAGTCAATGGAATTACTAAATGAATACTATACGTAAACAAGTAAATCTTGGTCAAACATTAAATAAGTACAATGTTAGTCAACGTTATTACATCTTTTAATCTCAAAAACAAATAGGACGCGTTTTGCAAGATAACTACACCGTTCACAGCTCTTAAGTTTATAAAATTGTGCAAATGTGGACAACTGTTGGTCAATGCTTGCGTGTTTAATTAGTTAACACAAAATAAGCTTAACGGTGTTTAAATTGATGTTACGCTTGCATTGACAAATGACGAAATCATTGAGTGAAAACTGTCTTGAATCATGTATGTACAATGCAAATTGATGTACATCGCATTGTTGAGTCCGACACAATAGGCGGTTGTGGTTATAAATTACGCATTACTACACAAAATTGTCGTGTACAATTTCTATCGCGTGGAATTGATTTGGCTGCGTTTAGGATAAGTGGATCTGTATTCCTTCCTAATAAGAGTGTGGTTCCTTTTCTATATTTTCAGTCATGAAACAAAATAATATAATATTTATAATATGTTAATTATAATTAATCTATCAATTACATTACTCTCCATATAATGCAATATTAATTCCACAATTAATGGTTATTCATTATAATACACTGACACAAACATTTTCTCTATTCTGTATTGCATACACAATACCTGCTTATAGTTTTTTGTTAACGGCATAATTTAAGGAAAAAACCTAATATTTGCTTACGACCCATGTGAAAGTAAGTACATAATACACATTTAAAAATATAGCTACGATGTTATGAAATACAAATAGGTATATATTTTCCTTAATCAATATGTATGAGGAAGTGAGATTTCTAATACAAAAAATCAACACATAATTTTAAATTCGCATTGCAAAATCATTTCAAGCAATTGTATTTACATATAAGTAAAGTGATGGTTTCATTGATGTTAAAAAGACAATTCGATACATAAAGCTAGGTACCCACTATGCCAAATAGGTTGAGCGTCATTAAAGTGCCAGAACCGGCCGAAATATTCTAGGGAGTTCTACGCACATTAGTCTGATATCATCGTAAAACAAAACAGCAGAATTACTCTTTAGTAAACAGGATGTTTATACCCTGTATCGACTATTGAGACCATCATCCAGTTAACCTGTCCATTTATCCATTTAACATTTGTCCTGGTGGCGCCTCTGCCTACCCCTTCGGGGATAAAGGCGTGAGTTTATGTATGTATGTATGTATGTATCATCCATTTAACAAAAGAACCTATATTATTCGATGTCCTGCTTTAAGCACTCAAATAATATTCCAATGTAAAGTAAGTCACAGAATGGTATATTAGCAATAAATATAAAAAAAATTGCCGTCTCACGTATCTTCCTATACCCAGTGGGTGTTTAACTTTACGCAAGATATTTATTTTGCGGTAATCACGAAACATACTTCACGGCACTTATTTAAATTATGAAGTATTTGTAATATTCGACACGGAGCTTTCCTCATACACAGTTCAAGATAAATTACTCATCATTGTGGTTAGTTTTTATGAGTATTTTTTAAATAACGTCCCAACCCCTCAATCGTTTTCTCGATTTTAGAAGGCCCGTGTCTTGCGGTTGAACATATATGGGCTGACACAATACAATACATTTTTTTAAATAATTGCGCAGTTTTCCTGTTTCAGCGAATAATGGAAAGTGTTATAAAGAGGTTACATATCCCTCCACGTGATTAAGGATGCTTAACATCCATATTGTGTAAGGTTAAACATGATGAAATCAGCGTGTGAAATCGTAAATTAAATTCTTGTTCCGAGTAATTCTAGACTTGGTTTATCATTAACAATGAGTAGCAATTACCTTCTTTAATGAAGCTAGGAAGCTGATATTGTGATTATTAAAAATGTATTTTAATTAGGCTACAATAATGATTAATTTCTTAATACAATAGAATTAGTTCAAGTTGCCTATAAAATCAGTGATACACCTATGTACATATTGTAATTCCGGTCACAACGCCGCAAAAAACACACATAATGCATCCTAATGTAGAGTTTGACTTTAGTATGTTAATTATTTTTCTTTTTGTTTTTATATTTTGTTTCTATTTAAGTCCACTACATTTTGATTTCTTTTTATACATTAATATCGACAACAAAGCGTTTCTTCTCTCTTTCTATATCAACATTGCATCAGAATCACAAACAGAAAATCTATTACATAAATATCGAGTTTTAAAGCCTACACCGTGCGTAAAATGCTTACGGCATCCAAGTGGCGAATAAAGTCTATATTATGTTTATTCCCACACAAAACCCAATAAAGTATTGTCGATATTTCCATGGTTACGTGCAAGCATGCGAGTTTTTCACATTGTTTTCCCGCGGCCCGCGTGAAGGCATTTCGTACGGACACCGAATTATAAACGGTACGTGGACGCGATGCGAATCGAAATCATTCGTTCGAGCCATCACCTTAATGACAGATCAATCTAGGCTTTATCTTTTATTTAAATTGATAAAACCAGTGTCATTTACCTCGGTTTTTAGGTTTTCTATACACGAAAAGTCTAGACGAAATGCTTCTTGTGCTTGCGTAATAGCCGCTCCGTTTGCGTTCCTATTTCACAGTCTTTGACATAATCAGGTGCCATTAGAGGCAGCTCTAGCTATGCGTTCTGGGATGAATGAGTTAGCTTATGTGTTTATATGTAGACATTTATTTATTTATTTATTTATATTCTTTATTGTACACAAAAATGTAACAACAGATATATATAGACAACAAAACAACAAAGTACAAATGGCGGTCTTATCGCACTAAGGCAAATGTGTATTGTAAGCCTGGAATCACATTTCGCGATGAATGAATACAATATTTAACTGCAATAATATGTTTTTTCAAGAAAACAGTCTAATGGAGACATCCAGTAGTAATAACGTCACATAAAAGACATTTTGTGAAAAAAAAACTTGCTTGCGAAGTTTATAAGCACTGATATCGAACGAATAAAGTAGGACGATACTGTGAATGATGCAATGTAGTAACAATAATCGATTTTTAAAAATAATAATATGGCTATGTACGAGACACACCCAACAATCTCGTAAATAGTCTTGCCCATACTAAAATTTAAGTCTTGTGTGGGTAATGGGTATATGTAACTAAGAAAGACAAAATCACAACAATAAAGTCAAGTTAATAAAACACGTTTCATGTCGTCCGGGCTTGATTTAAAAAAATCTGATAAACAAATATTTAAATCAATTTAATATTTTTCTCACAAAATTGGGTCATTTACATGACAGAAGAATTTGCGTAGGTGGACTTGACAATTTATTTCGTGCTGATTCACCTGAATATAATGCGTTTATTTTGTCGAATATTATATCAAATGTAAATAAATAAATCTTATATTAAGCCAATCGTCCGATATTAATGTAGTCAACATAAACCTAGAACCTCACAAAAAGTAAAAATATTGAATAATAATAAAAACAAACACATTACCTGATTTTCCAACATTTCCAAGCGGCGACTGATAACTGACAACAGTCTTCGAGTCACCCATCCAGCTTATTATCAATAAAAATACGCACAAAATGTTTTTCTGCCACATTTTTAACACTTTTACCGCAAACGTTCAAATCGATATTGCAAAAATATGAGTAGGCCAACCTAATGCGGGGCACTTGATGTAGTGGACTTGCGAGTCAAGACCTGGTTTACTAATGAGGTGACATTTAATGAGATACGTAGGACAAGACGGAATGTTTCGTCAGCATTTTGATATTTTTAGAGGCGGAAAACATACGAGCTTGATCAGGAAGGGATTTTGACTTGCTGAGATATCGTAATTGTTTTTGATGCTTGGTATTTTTGTTATGAGCTGTAAACCTTATAAGTTACGAGCATATTTTTACTTATATTGGTAGTAAAAAAAGACATTCATAAAAATATGCAATGTCAATAAGGTAATCAACATTTTTGCTCTCATTTCGATCGCTTTGTTCGTTTAAAAAAAATGTTTTTGTTAAGCCATTCTTATATAATTTCACGGCAAAAACGTAGCTCAAATACGTTAACACTAATTACATAAACTACTTTTTAATACCAACAAAATTATTAGACCATTACCACAATGTTAACGATGCAAT
Organism: Deilephila elpenor; assembly: GCA_949752805.1. Lineage (NCBI taxonomy): Eukaryota > Metazoa > Arthropoda > Insecta > Lepidoptera > Sphingidae > Deilephila > Deilephila elpenor. Next base: position 4,487,838 of record OX457107.1, on the reverse strand, counting down.
TTAATTGCGTTTAAATTCTTGTTTGCGTAAAACCGAATTATGATCTTGGAATTCGTATTTTCGCTTCCGATGGTACGCTGATTACAACATAGATTGGAGATAACATATTTAGGGGTTATGAGAGCGCCGCGTAATCTTTGTAATCTAGAAACAATGTATACGTGCAACGGATCCGCTTCGTGATACATTTCCAGTATTAGGCAATGCCGAATAATAGCTTAGAAATGCATCGTTCGTAATTTTATCACGACTGCGCGATTTCATTGCCAATATTATGTGGGAACTTACTCGGATTGTGCGATGTTAATGTTTAAAGGCGAATAGGGTAAATGCTATTGTTATTGTTCACGAGCAAAATACTATTGAAAGAAAGAAGGACTTTTTTTTATATTGTAGTCTTTTCAGTTTCCAAATCGTGATGTATGTAGTTAAAAATATGAATTTTCTAGTTACAGTGAAGAAATACTACTTTTAGGGGGGACTGTAACTGTACTATTTACCCTATACGTACAAAGTATTGTCGGTACCTACTTTTATCGCTTTAAACGACTTCTTAGACTTTGTGCTTACCATTTTTGGGAATTTAACCGAAAGATTTTTTGTAACAATGGTTTTTATCTAGTCAAATCTAAGAACTAGTTTGATCTAACGTGTGATATGTTTTACAACCCAAATTGGGTGTTTTATGTGGGTGGTACAAATGACACCTACTTCCCATTTTATAACGCAATTTGACGTCTATTTTATTCGTGAATTATTATGCTTTTTTGACGAAATAATTACAAACGCGATATATATGTTAATGAAGTTGGCTTGAATTATGTGTTATGCCAACTCAATAACATCGCCTATAGAAATTGGAGCTACAAATTATTTTTATTGCTTATTTATACTTACATTAATTATAACTTGTTTATTTAGCACTTAGTTCAATGGAGCTTTTATTATTTTCGTTATAATAATTTATGGTAAAATAATGAGAACGAGAATGATTATATCAAAAATCTTTTAAAATCATGTCAGTTTGGAATTAGAATTCTTCTTCGCTCATTTGCGCTCTTTTTAAATTTAATTTTTATTTATACTAATCAAATATTAAATAGTAGTTACTTTAAGAAGTACATGTATTAACAAATAAGTAAATATTATAAACATTACTGATTTTCTATATTATCATCTAATCCACAAGCTATAATTTTGTGAGCACACTTTCAATTTTCAATCAACTAGGTTGTAACCTAGGAATGAAATATTAGTCACAATTAAATAGTTCGAAATAACCTTCACACAGACTAGTGCCGAAGCTTCACACGTTGAGTCATACGAAAAACAGACGTATTACGAAATCTGTAGCCATTTAACATTATTACTCGTCGGAAATATCTGTGGACCTGGATAATTGACACCATCGGAACATAAGTTCAGCAAATTCAAAATATAGATTAAACAAATTGAATTAAAATAGAAAAAAGAATAAAAAATATAATTCGCATCCATCTCAAAACGTTTTTAATGTAACATAACATAGAAGATAGGGGAACACACACAAATGAAATGTGAACCGCATTCTAGCTAGGTTCACAGATATTTCCTACAGTTTATACATGAATACCGTCTCGTGCGATCGACAAATTATATGATGCATGTATAGGTATATATGTAAATGCATAAGCTGTGTGTACCTATATGTCATGTTAGGGCAAGAAGAATTATAGAGCATTAAATGTTATAATCTGAAGTTCTTAGGCAATGGTTGGTAAAGTGGTTCTACCATGCTAGTGCTGATATATACAGGCCATTATTTTGTTTCGCTTTTTTTGTTTTTTGGTTGTGTATTGAATTGACAACATTAAAATTTTAATTATTTAATCATTATGGAACTCTGGCCACTAGACCGTTCTGACGTCATCAATAGCAATTCTTAAAAACAATATTTTGTGCTTGATACATTCCTAGCACGGTTATAGTATGTTACTTTGTCTAAAACTGACTTAGTTGACTCATGTCAGCCTGTTAATTCCTGCATCGTTTTCTCACGTGTTACATTTAATTTTCGTATCCGGGTGAATAACTTAACTGTTCTGTGCAAAGATTTTTTGTAGTTACTATATTTAGTATATGTATGCATTACTCGTTCTACTTGATTATAGATGCGAAACATATCTCTTGTAAATTCAAATTATTTTATCCAATGTGTAGGAATGTAAGTGTTGTTGACGATATGAATAAACAAACAAATATAGCTTCATTAATACTACTTCGTATGCATCGCTTGCATCACCTATCCCTTTGGAAACAAACTTGACTCTATGTAACTTATGAAATAAAATTAAATGAAATTAAATGAATCCGCTTAACCCGGCTCAGCGCCATAATAGTTTTATTCAAAAGATACTCCTTCAAAAATGCGTTCTTCCAAGTAGCGTGAAGAAGCATTTAGGAGACCGATAAAGTTATGCCGAATTGCGAGATGTGAAGGACCACATCAGCAGTCGCTTTGTCAAGCTTTTAAAAGACGTTAAGAATGTTCCATTTTCAAAAATTGCAATAAAATAAATTCTTTTATTTCGGAAGTGCAGTTATCGGAAGCAAAACAATGATCATAACAGGAAAATCGCCTAAGGTCACATTCATCACAGGTTTACCGGCGGGGTAACAAAAACAGCTGATGGCCACGTGGCATGCAAATGTAAAAGGCCTGACCTCTACCCAAACACCTACAATAAACCCATGCAAAAAGGCAATGAAGAGACGCGGATACAAAGGCACCTTTCTACAGGCAAATTGTGCAATAAAAACGCGTTATTTAGTATCCTATCTGACATTCGCAATGTGATCGTAAAAAAGGACATATTGTTGCTATGCAAGGCTTGTAACATTTGTGTCGTGACATGCAGTGCCGAAAAGGTCGGTGTTAGATAAATTGTAAATTTTTACACAAGGCTTTCTGTTATAGACATCGAAGCACAGACGCGATGCATGCGCATAAAAATAAAAGTAAATTGAATTATTTGATGTTTCGTGTATTGAAAATGATCGATTATGATTGATTTGTGATTGATAAATGTGATTTTATCATACAAACAAACAAGTGCCATTTAGTTTTCTCCTCTATAAAATGATGGGTCTATAATATATGATTTAAAATTACTGTATTTTCTGTTACTTGCAATGGGATTTATAAAAATTTAATTATTATTTAATTTAATTTTTATATTTTAAATATCAACACAACTGTTCTTCATTTCATTTGCCTTGTATTAAATTCCGTAGTGTCTTTAACGTCTACAGATTCATCTAAAAAGGTTCATTGGTTAGAATATATTTCCAAAAAATAAAATACTATTGTATGAAATTAGATCATAGAAAACATGACCAAGCAAAATATTTACACCCGGACATTGTAACGTTAAGTTCATCTCTAGTCGGGTGACGTGTCTGTGTTATTAAAAACCAATTATTGCGGTTAAGTTGGATAACTGCGCTTCCATCCTCTACATCCGTGATGGCATCATTAAGCTCTTCCAAAACGTGTTCTGTTGTAGTGAAGGGTTAATCTTTGATTTCTAAAGATTGTATGGTATTAGTGATTGGATGTCTATTATTTTGGTAATTAGCATCGAAATATGAAGGTTTATTATGCATATTAAGTTAATGTTCGTTTTAATGTTTTTGTATTATACTATGATTATCACGGGGGCATGTCTACGCATATGAACTAATGTGGTGTAATTTCTGCATTTTGATCTTGGATTTTTATAATAGTTATAAATATGAACTAAAAATAGTGGCTATTAGTATCAGTTTTTGTTTATTGAAAAAAACCTGATCCTCGAATTAAAGCCAAAATATTATGCCCTTGTTCATAAATGTTTTATTTGCATAAATGTAAATGCCACGAATTAGTTATTTTAAAAGTATAAAGTTGGCCAATAAATTAAGAGCCTAAGTATTTGTATTTGCATACGTTGAAGTATGTTAGGTGATAAGAAAACATGTCGTTAACAAATCAATTACTCATTACGATTACGATTAATCGATATTTTAAATCAATAACAACAAATAAAAAAATTATGTCTATTAAAACAACAGATAATATACTAGTTTTAGTATTATTTGGAACCAAGGGAACCATGTAAGTTGAAAATACTTGTTCTGTTGTGTCTTAATGTTTTTTTTTTTCTTCTTTCTGGCTACAAGCACTGTGTTGATGTGCTACGCCAAGTGTCTTTATGTTCTTTATGCAAATATCATTCAAAACTTTCATTTTCATGACAAGGTCATTTCAGTATCCTCATTTTCACCTTGACTTTTTTATTTTTTTGAAGTGACGTGGCATGAAAAACATACCTATTATTTTTTGATGCTTAAAGACAAAGGAGACTTTTTATACAGACCATTATGTTTGGATGTCCCACTTTTTTATTTGTTGCAGTTGTAAAGGCTTTTAAATTAAGAATGCTTACAATGATTTTGCTTATGTTATTGATCAGATAATATCATGTTAATTTATACAAAGTCCTAAATACTTATTGGTTATAAATAGATTGCTGCTTTGTATCACAACTTTTGACATTGATAAGGATTTTAGTAGCTAAATGTCCTTTTATTCGAAAGGCAGTGCCCGTTTTCGCTACTTCCTAGCTTTGACAATGTCTATAATATTTTTACTGACACTGGCTTACAGTCGTATTTTTCTAAAAAAGCAAACTACGACGAGGCAATATATAAATATTTTTTGGTACTAGATAGGTATTTAATAGGTTAGATACATTTGAAGGAAATAACATGTGTGTCGAATATTGATTACATCACACACGTTCCACCGGTCGGTGCATGTTCGTCCGGTTCAATTTCATAGGATATCGGAGTTTCCTAGCGAGAGCGTCCGCAACCGTGTTAAGAAACTTGCGTGGAAAACTTGTTTGCCGTCTAGCTAATACTAAACTCATCAAACAACTTGCAGGAATTGAACAAATTAAATGTCATTTACTTCTAGTTTCAAATTCTAATACACGTCAACAATCCAAATAATATTACCAAAATACCTGTTATAAAAAAAAGGTTTAAAAAATTATCGTAATTAATTTCCACAACACGAAATCATGATTATGTCAAGGTCGATAATAAAAATTATAAATTAGTCGAAAAAGGAATACCTAAATTGATATATTAATCCGGAGAAATGCTTATACGAAAAATAAAACGTGATTCACTATTTTTTTAACACTCACAATGTCACCTCATTAGTAAATTGCCGATATTAACATTACAATTTTAAAAAGTTACGTTTTTAAATTTAGAAGGTTCGCGCGCAAGCCCGCATGCGCGTGCTCCGTTCGATCGTGTCGGTTCTACTAAGGTGTTCGACAATGATAAAATAAGCGAAGCCTTTATGCAACCTTCGAATTGAAAGCCGCATTTTTGTGGTCAAGCGCTGGTTCTATCACGCGAAGATGTTGCAAACGGCGTATCTTTCTGTAGAGGTATCGTTTGGCCTTTACAAGGCTCTTTAATATAAACAGTAGATTTATTTGTCTTTAAATTGGGCATCGCTGTTGCCCAAGAGGTTCTTGAAGTCTGCTCTTTATAGACGTATGGCCAAATGACCCAATATTTTAAGGCCTACCCTACATCATTTTATTAAAGTATTTATAATTTAAATTATAGAGGGAGCGAGAGCGCTGTCATACATTTGCGTCTTCAAAAACGTAGATATTTTTTTGTTCTTAATGTTGGTAGCACTGCTATATTACTGAAAATGTTACTGAATATTTAATAACAAACTGGCATAAATTCCATTGGGAGCCATTGACATATATTCTACCGATAGACAAGACATGTCATAGAAATTATTTGTCCCAGCTCAATAGCGACATCTACTTTATTGACTTGATATCATACAAATTATGGCCAAAGAAAAACGTGCCACGAATAGATAAGACAATTCATATTAATCGTAACTCTTCGTTATATGATGTCTACATATTAATACCGACAACTAAAATATAATATAAAATAATAGTTTCTTTTACATAAAATAATATGGTTTCTTTTATTTACCGGATTTATAAACATGGCGCCTGGTGAGCACATTATTTATTATTAATAATCTGAAGGTAACCACGTTTCTTCGCCGCGATTCTTCTGAACAAATTTGATCCACAATTCTCTTGTTTCACGACATGGCCGAGGAAACCTTTTAATTTAAATAATAATAAAAATATTAATTTAAATGCTTTTAATTTTTTATCTTATATAAATACTTCAGTATCCGTTACAAATCTGCGTCGATATTGTCGACTCTGCGCATACAAATACTCGTTAGTCTTTGACATGCATGGCCGCCCGTCATCAACCGCTGCCACATGTCACAATTGTTGATATTAAATTAGATTAAATGTGTTTTTAATATAATAAGTTAAACTCACTGGTGAAAAGTCACACCTTGACTTTTACTTATGTTTTTGGAATTGTTCGAGCAGTATTTTAATGCACACGACGGCATTTTGTCGAATAAAACTTCGCACTGATACGTGTCTAGTTCTAGCAAGCGCTTGACATAGACTAAATGAGTTGGAGCGCCTGGACTCCAACTCGTGTTACAAACTATTTGCTTGAGGTGTCTTCTCTAGTACGTAGTACATTATAACTCAATGTTGGGAGCCGAAAGTATATTTAGTTTTTAACCGTCTAAAACTTGTTTGAGTGGAATTCAATAGCTCGATTTTTTTATATTTTTCTTTTCAAATAATTTGTGCATGTTGTCAAATGTCAACTAATAGGAGTGCAAACAAAGGTGGCCCGGTACCACTATTTATATCTTCGTATTTGAAGTACCAGCGCTCCCAATATATTATAAATAGGTACGTCAAGATAATTTTATAGAAACAAAATTTACAAAAAGTTTATTATAATTCCTCAATATCATGTTTATTATGTTCTGCGAGGCGATTTAAAACTTAATAATATTAATTATTCTTTTCTCATCCCGGAAGCGAATGTCGGCCGGAGGTTGTTCATCCAAATTAAACTTAGGAAATAATTATATTTTTGAACACGTGAAGGTTTTGTAAAAGGTTTTGCCTTCACTGAGTATGATTTAGTAATTTACCGAATAAAAACAGTTTCTATATTACGAGTACTATAAGTACGCGAAAAAGGCGCAATTGATTATGGAGACACTTTTCCAATAAATACGTAGGATACAAGCTTGAAAGAATTATTAGGTCAAATTAATTAACAGAAATCTAATGAACAAAGATAAAAGTTGAAGGTATATTTTGCCCTTACTATTAAGTCAGAAAACATTGGCATTATATTCAGAAAGTAAGATACAAACGACTCGAAGTCATTTAATATATGAGTCATAATAATTGCAATAATTATGAGAAAGGAGCTAACCGGTACTTCAGTGATACTTTTAAAAATATATTGCTAATCAAAATATACCTAATATCCTCCCAGATAGTGACCAAAATGGCGGAAAACTATAAGCTAGTAACCCATACTAGTACAAGTAGTTTCAGGTTTAGATTTGAGCCTATGCATTATCTGGACTGCATCGCAGTTACCATAAGGCGCATTGTACTAAGCCTGTCATGCCCATATAAAATACACAAGGAGTTTACTGTACTGTTTGTAGTATGTACTTTTGAGTGTAGACTTTAAACTAAATTGATAAGCTATATGTATATGGCTTAAATAAAAATTATAATGATGAATGTAGTATATTCAATTTTATGTTCCATATTCAAAATACGATTGGTAACTATATTATTATGCCATATTTTATTTATTTCATTCACTTTTCGCGGCATTAATGTCATTTTTATATTTTTGGCCAGTTTAAACACCTTTAGATTGGCTGACAATCGTCAAGGATTTATAAGTCTACTTTCTTTGTCCTTTTAAGAGTTTCTAAAAACCCAAAAAAAGAAAGCCCTATAGACGTTAGTTTTCCAATCACATTCAAACAGTCATGGGGGCAACGCTTTCAATATAATTGTAGTTGACGTGAATAGAATGTCAAGGTGGGTGCAAGAGCTATGTCTCGAGCCATGTGAACGACCCACAAAGGACAAGGTTTTTCGACCAAAGACCTGTGTCTTAATAATTATTTTTTACATCAGCTTTTTTGCTCTAGATAACGTATCTTTTGTTTTATGGTTTTGAATTTTGAGATTTATTCCTGGTCGGATAATATGCTACTTTTTTAATTTTTATCAAGGAAGATTTAATAATGAATTCAACTTAATCTTCTGTCAGCATCTTTTGTATACTGGCAGGACCAAGTCACTATGCAGTATACACTTTATAAAAAGTCGACTCAATTATGTCGGTCAAAAACTTACTGCCGTTGCGATACATTTGCGCATGTCATTGTGAAGGGTTTTCCACCATCGTTTACGAATACGAATACGAATACACACGAATACTTATTTAATAACTCCCCTAAAATATTGATGTCAAAATATTGTTATTAATTGATTACGTTGTGAATTTTGTTTGTGTATCCAAAATTGTGTAACACAGGCCACACCTATTGTGGGATAATTAAATATGGAAAACAATTGAAAAAAAAATAAACATCATTAATCGCGCTTCAGAGAACTACTACTACTGTGAATCAGTGACTGTACTCTTGCAGTTTGTGGACCAGCTACACGCGCAGGGCATACAGTAAGCGTGTTTAGTTTAGTAAAGCTTTGAGGATGTTACTGGGGCTGCCTCGGTTTTGTAGTCCATCCGGGATATTTGCGGCGGCCGGCATAGATGGCTTTCATGCTATCAAAAATAGTTGTGCATCCCTCTTGCATAGACAACGTAACAGTGCCAGCAGCATCCTAAGAGAACTGTGTGTTAGGTGGGACCATGATGAAACACACAGCTTATGTCTGTTGCTAAGTGCGCAGTGCTCTAGCATACCGTCCACGTCTTTTCGCCTTGTTATTAACCGACTTCAAGAAGAGGTTATCAATTCGTTGGGATATTTTATATTTTTATATTATACTTACTAACACTATGGCTGATTGGTCTGCAATATATTATTTTACAATATTAAATTTATTTAATACTTCTAAAACTATAAGTGTGAATTAAGATATAATAAATGTAGTTATAAGTCTAGTTACCAAAACGGGAATGTTTAGCTTGTTTTAACATCCGTTGTCATTTACAACAAAATAATTGACGCTGGTACAAAAAGCCACGAAAACGAGCGGTGAGTCATTATGTAGATAACCTACTGGGTTGCACACTTGTAATAAAGTTTTGTATTCTTGGTTTTATGACGGTTAACCCGTTTCATATTCACCCTCGTTAAATACAAGAACCTTTGTATTTATGAGTATCGATAAAAACATGTGGAACATTTTAAAAGTTAATACATTATTTAATATTGTCGGAAGAATTAATTCATATTATAATACAACACTACGTACATTGAATCTCGTTTCCTGATTAATTAACGTCATTAATTTTACTTAACGTTTAAAGTTGTTCGCGATTGTAATATGTTTAGAATGCTTGCTGAGAACTGGCCACGCTACCATTAACGATGACTGGATGTCATATGGAGGAATATAATAAAACCTAATTTGATAATCGCTCACTGTGCAAACAGCCCATATTATTTTTATTTGTTTAACTGTACATTACATATTCCCGTAGCGAAGTCTCGTGATAAAAGTACATTTACATCGAAAGCCGTCATCGGAATTTTTAAGATGTGCGTAATTGTCCACCGGTGTCATATCTTGGCCATAAATTAAATTGTTCGTGATTGCAGATCGAGTTAATGGGGGATTTAATGTTATTTCAACCATATATTATGTATGGAAGTAATTATTATTTTATTTATTATAGGCCAGTGTAAATCAATTTCTAGGTTGCTGTATAATAATTGTAATCAATTTGCGATATCAAAAGTACTGTAGGAAAAAAATGACATGCGATTTTGTATAATGTTTGTTTTTTTTTTGGCACAGGACTTTTGAGTATATTTTTTTTTATAATGGTTTCTTAGATTTACGCGAATGTTACACATTGAAATAAAACTATTTTATACGGATTTTATCGCGATTTGGTTTAATTGGCGGACGCCCCGACAGACTGTTACAGTCCGCCCCGTGACCACGAAAGCTGTAAAGTAATCGAAACGTCGGGAAGTTAAAAAATTTGAAAATTTAACCAAATCGCGATAAAATCCGTATAAAATAGTTTTATTTCAATTTTTTTTTAATCCGCTCTATCTTCTAGGAAAAGTGAAAGGTGACGTCATACAGGATTCGTCATCTGTAAAGCGAAAGTTATTCGCTTAAATCATGGGATTTTTCGAAGGCTTTTCATATTATTATTTGTGGTATTTCTTAGAACACTCAAAGAATGTAATAAAACTTCAACTTCTGTGAAACACTTATTGATGTTTAACAAGCAAAAAAATCATTTAGGCATGACGTTTGAGGATGTAATGATATTTTACTATTCATAGTGACATAAAAAAAAACAAAAATAATAAAACAAAGAACTTTTCGGACTGGAATCAAATATTTTTTTATCACAATGCCAGTCGAATGGACGACAACGTGTTCCCAATGCATACCTATAATTGTTCCAATTATTTTATATTTGTTACTTTCAGCATTAAATATTTCGCCTTGTGTCTTCCGTCCCACGATAGGTGGCGTGTTTCTCGCCATTTCGGGCATAAATTCCTGATTCTGGGCTGATAATTAATAGAAAATCTTATTTCATTTGGCCCGACTTGGAATTCGAATCCGAGACCTCAGCGTCGTAATCACACCTTAGTACTTCTGCGCCACCGAGGCAGTTTTGTTATTATTCTTCGATATATATATTTTATATTTCGTACCAACACAAATATACTAATTTCACATATTTACATAAGCTTACTGCAATAATTTGTTGAAAACAATGTGATATACCACATGACATCTCCATAGTATGCGTGGCCATACAAACGGCGGTTCAATATAAAATGGTTCATACTCACATATTAATACTATTTATATATAAAATATCAGGTGGTTGTTTCTGCTACATAATTATTAATTCTCAATTGAATCCGATAGCCGACCGACTCATCGTCACGACCTTGACTTTTACAAATAACTATAATTTAAACGAACTCGCAAGTTTTGCAAGCTCGTTTCTATCGTAAAGAATTCGTATCGGTATTTCGAATTTGTCAAACGGATGTTTTATCTGCATTGCTTAAGTTTTATGTGAATTATGCAAACAAATATTTGTTTTTGGTTTAAAAAGTTTCGTGCATATGTAGGTATTGGGACTTAAAGTACTCTTAACATAAGATCATGGTTAATTGCGTAATGGTTTAATTAATAGTCGAAACGATTTTACCAAATTTTTTGTCTTCCAGAAACTAACCATCATTTTGCCAAAAAATAATACAGTAATTAATTTCCATCAGGACAGTTTTATTTAAGACTAGCTTCTGCCCGCTAACTTCGTCTGCGTGATTAACTTTGTTTAAAAAAATATACATGTATAGATTATTTGGTATTTCTCATCCCGTCCCGTCCCGTTATATCCCGCCCGTCCTATCTCATTCTCACTCAAGTCTCAAGGTATGTAATCCACGCCCATCGCATCCCTTTGAGTATAAAAAGTAACAAACATATCGGATTTCCGTCCTCATCCCACGGGAACACTTAATTTATCTGGATAAAATGTAGCCTAAGTGTTAATCCAATGTTAATATGGGGAATATTAGTTTTCTCATTTATCTTCCATAATACAAAGAAACACCCTGTATGTAAATAAGACATTTACCGGTTTTTAAGTTGGACTTGTACCTATATAACTGTGAAACCGCATCTCATTTCGTCTTGTAGTTTTTGCGTTATGCGCAAGTAAATAAAAAGAAACACCCTGTCTATAAATAAAATATATACCAGTTTTCAAATTGGACGTGCACCAATATTACTGTGAAAACTGCATCTCATTTCGTATGGTAGTTTTGAGTAATGTGCAAGCAAACAAAAAGAAACATTCTGTATGTAAATGAAATATATACCAGTTTTTAAGTTGGATCTGCACCATTGTAATTGTGAAAACTGCATCTCATTTGGAGCGGTAGTTTATGAGTAAAGTGCAAGCAAACAAAAAGAAACATCCTGTATGTCAATGCAACATATACCAGTTTTTAAGTTGAACCTGCAGCAATATAACTGTGAAAACCGCATCTCATTTGGTTCGGTAGTTTTTGAGTAATGTGCAAGCAAACAAAAAGAAACACCCTGTATGCAAAAGCAACATATATCAGTTTTTAAGTTGAACCTGCAGCAATACAACTGTGAAAACCGCATCTAATTTGGTGCAGTAGTTTTTGCGTGATGCGCAAGCAAACATACAGACAGACAGACAGACAGACAGACAGACAAAAATTCAAAAAAAAATTGTTTTGGATTCTGTTGCTGTTATAAAGACCCCCCGCGTTGAAATTTCTTAAATATCTTCCATGTACAGACATCGACCATTTACAAGTTTATTATATGTATAGATAGTGTATTTGTAATAAAGAGATCTATAGAAAAATATTATGTTTTTGACGGATTGATTATACTTGATATTATAATTGGAACTATAATCACTTACTACTTTGGTTCCTTTGTGATGGTGTCTTCGGTACCTACGCCTAGAAGCTTATTTTGAACAGTACTTTCTATTGTCAATAATGCTGAGATTCATACATTCTTGTTTCAATTTTTACCAATGATATCTACATATTCATATAAGTTCTACGTATAAGTACGATTACAGAGTTGAGGTCTCGGGTTCAAATCCCGGGTTAAGCGAAGTGATATTGGACTTTTCTATTCAGTATCAGCCCGGAGTCAAAAATTTGTGCCGGATATGGCGATAGCCTCCTATCCTATCACCCTCCTATCACATCACATCGTGGGACGGAAAATACGAGGCGAAACGCGGGTGTCCTGGATGCACCTCAGTCAACCCCTTCTGGGAAAAAGGCGTGAGTTTATGTATGTAAGTTCTACACCTAAAGACGTAAAACCATAAGTGAATCATATAAAGTACTAATCCCACGTTGTCTGCGTCCGTGGCCGTCTTTTACGAAATGGATATCCACATTAACGAAGCGTAACAGATACATACCAGTAACTAGCAGATAGTAGATATGTACAATCGTCATTTGGTTATGTAATATGTATGAAAAAAGATTGCTTTGAACACAAGAATCACAAACAATTTTTTGTTGTAATTTTTCAGAAGTGAAGTTTTACAAAAGGACGAAAAAGAAATTACCATTGCAACTAATGATATCTGAAGCCAAATTTTGAAAGGAATACAATACTTATTTTGCCACTAGTTTGTACCTACAATATTTAAGAAATATTGTTTAACGGTGAAATAGACGTAAACGTTTTCAACACGTGTGGAACTATTGTGTTGTGTAAAATTAAATAAATAATTCATTTAAATAATGGAGTGGTCCTATAACGGAAAAACGCAAGTAAAGTATCTCATAAACCAGTATTATTGAATTAAAAAGATCATCCAGTTTTTCACGGCTTAATAAAATTGAAAATATCAACCACTAGGATATTTACTACGCTATAAAGTGAATTCATGAACCCGTGGTAGTGGTTATTGTAACTCGATACAAATGTGCAGAAGGCATGAAAACCCGCGGCCTTGTTTGCAAGCTAGTTCAAATGTCAAGAAGCAGTTTGGCCGGTCTGTTCGTCCACATCTTACATCTATAACCACTGTTCTATACGTGTAAATACTTAGGTGACGTCAGGCACCATCGAAGCAGCTTTGGCATTAAAAATTATCCATACGTGCCCTAATCAATATGCAGCGAGTTATGAAAAAAGATATAAATTTTGGCAGAAATTCCGTGAAGACAACAAAAATGTCGATGATCTAAGCTAGATGTCGATGCAGGCAATTTTATGTTATTTTTATGTATGGGATGTCTCAATCCAAGGATTGTTAAATACTTATATCTTAATCTTCAAATGATCATAAGATAAAAAACGTACAATCTTTGATATCGATGCGTACAAATAAAAAATGCATTCCTTTTCTGCGACCTTAAAATAAATAAGTGTACTAACATCATAATATACTATATTAAATAGAGACGATACAATATGGATGCATCAGCTTATGATCAAATAGCAGGTGCATTAAATGAAGATGGATATAAACGATATGAAAAAATATTGTGAAATATGTAAATGAGAATGTTAAAATGGCGATGAAGAAAATGGCGGGCGCACGGCGTCAAATTTTGCTCGCGTTTGAACTATCAACGCAAAATATGTTGCAAATGCAAATAGTTGAAACAATGATTTTATAAAAGCTTTTTGCGATGGGATGAGAATTATGTTTAGATAATATCGCTTACGATATTGACCGGGTTCCAATTCGGGTTCAAACGGCGGACTGGGATATTTTCTTCTGCCTGCAACAAAAGCAAGTAGATATTTTCATTTTGGGCGCTGCAAAAGTCCATTTTTTGGAAATACTGTTTGGTACTGTCATGAATATATGTTTCTGTTGAAGCTATGCATATTTATGGTGAATTTTGGTTGGTTTAAATCAGTAGTTCCCAAACTTATTTTTCTCGTGGACCACTTTCAAAATTTTACTGGTTTCGGTGGACCCTCTGCTGCTACATTTCTACCACATTCTTAAAGTTGCCAAAAAATATAAAAATAATGTCGCTTCTGAGTTCTGTCCCTATATTCCGATAGGTAAAATAAAAACGATCCTTTTTTTGTTAAGAGGTTTGTAACGGCACTAAAACTCCTTTCGACAAGGTATGACGTGGGAAAAGCTATTAAAAATTTCCTTGCGTTTACCCACAGTCCAGGATATTTTTCGGGTATTTCTGCTTGCAGCCAAAATGTTTGGTAGCCTTTTCTAAATTTCACCTTCAGCTCCTCATTGGTGCTTAGCTCGAGCAGCTCCTCTTGTAATACAACATTGGCCACTTCCGTTTCATCAAATGGATTTATGATCTATAGTGGTATATCCATCGTCAGCATATCTTCAAACCTGGTTTTGAAGTCATTATGCAGGGCACTTAAATGTTGAATGTAGGTATGGATATCCTCATCAATACATTCTACCTGCGACAAGTTTGGAAATTGAGAGAATTCGCGCCGACTAATGTTTTGCTTCATAAATTTCAATTTCCCAAGAAAAGCCGAAATTATCCCCTTTGTTTTTATTAAATTCAGACTGTCCCCATTTTTTGTTCACGCCTACGTAGACCCCCAGCAAGTCTCCCGTGGACCCCTGGGGGTCCACCTGGACCACTTTGGGAATCACTGGTTTAAATGTTCTATTCTAAATGCTCCTCTTAAAGACAATAAATTAGGGAGGTGTGAAAAAACTAAATCGAACATGTCGGATTTTGAAGCATCTTATTTAGTTTAATTTCTTTCTTTCCATCTTAAAAATGCGAGCTTTTTATTTAATTTCTTTGTTACAAAATCAAACTGATGAGTGGTGACATTAATTAATTATATTTAAATCTATATTACACGTTCAAATCATGTAACTAGTAATGCATAGAAATGTCTCAATTATTAATTTTAAAACCTATTTCTATTTTTTAATTCTTATCGTGCTTGAATATGCTGTTTAACAGTTTAGGGAAATGTATTTAATCTCGAAATATTCTCGCTCGTATTGTCCCGACTTGTAGCAGTTTAGTTTCCTGGTCAGTATCTCTCGGCCAGACTAAATTTACGTAACAATTGTAAGACCGTTGACTTTCATAAACCAGTAATTTGTGCTTGTGTTGCCAGCGTTTGCAAAGATTGACAAGAAAGTGCCCAGGGCGTACAAACCGACGCATCTCTCGTAAACAGAGAATTAAAAGCAAAATTCGAAATTAAAGCGAGCTTACCCATTAGTGTTGGCAAATGAAAGCAGATTTTATAATCACTACCACTAACTCTCGGGGGGTTTGTGGTGGACTGTAAGCGGGTCGCGAGGGACACTGCGAAAATGGGTCAGTGATTTCTAACGATGTTCCTTTTTGCACTTTTTAGCCAGCATCTTTCGTCGACACGGATCGAAGAATTGCTTGAGTTTATATTTCTATTTTATACGGCGGCTGTTCGCGACGGGCTCTACAACTGGCGGCCGGATTTCGCTCTTAAAGAATATCCGGGGTGGAATGATAGGCAAGCGGTTAAGATCTACCTTTTGCAGGATCGGTTTGAGCAGGTGAATTGATGACACAATTTTAATGCCTTTTGGTAAACTTTTTATTGTTTTATTAATTACAAAAAGATTATAGTAGATTATTCTGGTAGAAATAAACTAGGCAATAATTCACCGCGCTGGCATAATATAGATTCAAACATGTCGCGTCCATACTTTTTTGTGAAGAACCAGAAACAATGTTGGAATGTGGAAGAACATAATAAGCCCTCTTACGATATAATGCTAGCTAATTGATACTTTCGAGAATACTAAAGTAGGTTGATAAAGTTAGAAAAGTTTGTTTCATTTCAATCTAGGTTACCATACATTTATTAATTTAAAATTAATTTTTTAAGACTATTTATTATACTTTTAATAAAGAGGACACGTACATGGAAAACAAATTAATAAGTGTATTTATGCTGCACCCGTATGATATAAGAAGACAAACGCAATTAATCTCGGGATAATAAGGATTTATCAGCGATCGAATGCTTCAATAGCGTGTAATTGTCAATTATACTTGCTTTATGTGACACCTTAATATATAAATAAATTACATACTTCACCATGCAAGTTCAGTGTTAGCAATTTAAGATATAAATCGACAATGAACTGTCTTAGTAGTATCATTGTGCATCTTAAATTATTTTTCCTGACTGAATTAATTTTTCAATAAATACCAATTTTTTGCTAAGGCAGCAGTAAATTTCCAATATTCAGCCGATGGCAATAGTGATATTATTAAATTGTTCACTATAGGATACAGCGAATCAAAGACTAGTATTAACTTCAGATAATAAAATTCATTTCCGTAATCGAAGCCTTACTAGCTAATCTCTATCAAGAATACGCAACGCTGGTTGTCGGCTTAAAGACAACAATGTTGCACCTCATGGCTTTAAAATTCGATTAAGGTGGGTGGCATATTATTCAATGTCGTTTGGACGCTGCTATTGTGCAATCACAATGAATGTAACAGACCGTATCAAGGAACTGGAAGCGGGTGTCCATCAACAGGTATTTGAAGGGAAGGACGGGCAGGAGACGTTCTTAAGACAAAACTTATGCATATAAGTATTCGAACAATCATGAAATGACAAAAGTATGACCAAAGGCTTTTATAGTTTCAATATCATCGGTAAGTCAAGTATTGAAAATACTACATTTTATTTCATTGTCATTTCTACTTTATATCGAAGTATCCTCGTAATTTTTAGTTGTATAGCAACCACATTGCAGACAGAGCAAAGTTAATGCAGCGGTACTGTTCAGCCATATTTCATCTATAAAATATTGCTTACAGCTTTTTATTTCATGAATATTGTTTATTGTTGTAACATTACAAAGGTTTGTGGCGTGCCGTGTCCGCTTGTAAGCGAAACTAGTCTCAACTGGCGACGTCACGGAAATGGGTCAGTTACCTCTGATGGTAGTTGGGGCTGCGTGTATAAGTTTTCATTCACGTGATACTGTCACTTTTATTGAGGAATACAGAAATGAAATCTAAATAATGAAAAATGTGATAAAAACTAGATATAAAGCTTTGATTCTGTTTAGTATTTTTGTATCATTTTTCATACACTATTTTCCCAATATATTTTCAATATTCCAAATATTTTTATTTTCTTCGGTTCCTACACTCACATTTTACGTCGTTTTAAATAAATACCCCGTTCTGTTACATAGGTACAGAAATAAAGGTAAATATAATGATATTGTCTAAAATATAAAAGCACAGTTAGTATAGTGCCGTATCATTTTAATTTCTTAGTTTGTCGACAACAGTTTGTGACAGTTATGGCGAGATGCGCAACGCTTGTGGCAGCAGCGCAGTGGAACCCAGATTTTGAATTAAAATAATCTCTGAGCGAACGATCCTATTAAAGCAACATTTATTTGAGATAATTTTAGTGTTTAATATTTTATCTGTTTGTGATTTTGTGGTGCTTATTGAGAATATCAATGCCACACACTAATTAATGACTAGATTAATACACAATTGAAAAGTTTTAAGATGTAACGCATAATATAACGAAGTTAAAATATTGTGCACTTATTAATTCCTTTAGTATATATAGTGCACGAATACAAATAAAATAGAATTAAGATGTAACTGTTGCCATTTGATTTTTAACTGTTCACTAAAATAAAATAAAACAAAAGAAAAACCTATTAAAATGTATACTCGTAAGAGGAGAAACTATATTTAAAAATAAATGATTATTTTGTTATTTTGCCTGTACAATTTATGTTACCACCTTGTTACCACACAAAGAAAATATTTGAATACCTTAAAAAATAAATATAGATGTGACAATTACTAACCTCTAGAAGTTATTGAAACTGTTTTTAAAAAAGACGAATAGTTTCCTAAATTTAGATAATAATAGAACTAACGAAACTTAATATTCAACCATTTTTAACAGCCAATTAATTTTTAAATTATTATCTCTAGGAATTAATGGCGACCTTAATTTTTAAATACTGCTTTATTCGGATAAGGTTTTATGTTATTTACTATTATATACCTAATGTATTTTTATGAGTCTTGCTCCCTACGTTAGATTGATAGACTCTAAGCCTAACCCCACTAAATCGGATTGTAGGTTGTAAAGGGGTCTAGTGATAAGCAGTAAGCCATTGTGGGCTGATACAGTACAGTACAGTGTTTTTAATACCATATTTCTGATTTTTTTTTCTTCTACCTCTTTAAAATTGCGGCGGAGGTGAAAGGCATCGAAGGTCTCTTTATTAATCCTATTTTCAGTATACTCTTTTTATTCAAGCCATGCACATTTATAGCGTTACAATAAACAGAACAAGTGTTCAATTCCAAAACTCGTCCAATTATGCACAGGACGGCAGGCAAAATAATAGGCATTTATAGACATGGATTTCCTGTGAGTTCGCCTGCCTATTTAATTTCATCCTTGGAGTACCTTAATTTTCCCTATAACCCCTTTGTTTTACCCAGATACTTGGAGCCTTAAAATTAAAGATATCAATGTGTTCGACCCGATAGATTTAAATATTATCGCTAGTAAGAAGAAAAAGGCAAGACAAAATTGTGTCAAAAAATTAACTTTGTTAGGACGTTTTTCAACATAATATGAATCTTTAAAAAAAGTAATTTATAAAAGTAATTGGAAACAAGAAGATGGACAGATAGACAAACAAAAATGCGCATTGTATGGTTGTACACGGGAGAAGATCTTAGTTTTTTCAGGGCATTCTCTTGTCCTTAGCGATATCCGCAGGGTCGGAACACTGCAACCAGTCCTTAACCGCAACATTGAACTTTGCAAGGAGAACGAGTATTGCAAAGATCACGGCCCGCTTGCCATCAGTAACTCATTTTATTAGCTACGTGATGAGAAATACGCTTTGATGGCATTTAAAACTGAAAAATAAATAAGCCTGACTAGTGTTGGCGTCGATCAAATCGTAGAGTCGATTTTTATCGATTAAAACTTCATTCATATCGATTGTACGAATTGGTTTATTAATAAGCATGAATATGTATGACAAATAAAAAGTGTATTGATACTGAATGATAAAAACTTTTCGATTTCAGAAATGTGCTAAAAGTGGGTGAGTGGTCGGGATCTCTATGTCAAAGAAATATTTTAAATATGTTTGGCTGATTGAAAACAATTCTACAGCTTTTAAAATTAAAATATGGCGGAAACGTCCTATTGGAGCATTGCTCGCGACACATTTTCCAAATTCAACCGGTTATTTGGGTCTTTCACATATCAAGCATTGAAAGAATAAAGGTATGTAGTACATTAGGTACTATTACTTATCGCAAAGTTTATTGTTTAAATAGTTTAATTCTACTTTAACGTGTAATGATCGATAGCCAATTCTCACACACTTCGCTATATTCATAAACTTCAGCCTACTAGACGAAATATAAAATTAATTCATGAAATCAAAAATGCATAATATATATAACTAGTCTGTGATAAAACGACTGACAAGACGTTATAGAGACTTTTTGCCGCGTAAAAATTATGTCCTGATTTTATAATAGAATCATAAAATATAAAAATTGATGTTAAGATTAAATTATAATCAATAGAAGTCTTTTGATGATACTTTTCAGAACTTATTTAAGATTTTAAAATATGAGTGAAATTAAAATAGTGTATTGTTTTCATTAAGACAATTGAACTTTCTTAATACTTATTACATCGCTAATCTGTTTTCAATATCGTAGTACTTAGAAACGCAAATTTTATAATTGAGTATTTACGGAGTAAATTTTTTTTTTCTTCACTTTTATGAATATTAAAGTATTGATGTGGTGGACTATATGGCCTAACCCCTCTTAATCGTACTTTCAATTGTAGAGGCCCGTGCCCTGCGGGGGGCGAGTATGAGCTGATACACACATACACAAAGTATTGATATTAATTAGTCAAATTAGACGTTGGCTAAAGTAACAACTTGGTAGCTAAGCTGCCGTAACATTGAACTTGCCAAGGTGAACGTCAAATGTCAGGTGTGAAATCGATTTGCGAGCTGTAAGTCAAATTAAGTGGGCGTATTTTATTTGTAAATGGTAAAACAATTTGGACAAAGGTGCTGTGTTTGATAGTTTTTGTTTAGTTTTATATTCCTTTATGCGTAGATGTAGAATTGTTTAATTTTGGAATTATTGTTTCCTTTTCAATGTAGAGCTGTGAGAGATGTGAGACCACTATTTTAAAGAAAATCGACGTGAAGTAACAAGCCAAGTAACTAATTTAGTGAAAGAAGGTGCTAGAATTATAACAAGATCCTAATTAGTGTGCATATATTTTAATGATACACGCCTAGTTGCATCTGGGGTACATATTTTAACTCTACAGCATGCGCTCACCAAGTTCCTTGATTTTATTCAAACTTTACCAAGTTTAAAATAAATCAATTTCTCCTTAGAGGTTGAATTATTTATTAATAAATAGTAGGTTGTGTCCTGTTCCACATCCCTGGCTATCTATCTGTTAAATTTCATCACGACCTGTCAAAAGGTTTAATCGCGACAAGGCGACAAATAGATTTACTTTCGCGTGACATTGTGGATGTGATAATAAGTAAATGTAAAAGGATTGCAGAAAATATTCAATGTAGCCTTACATTCACTATAAGGATCATCAAAATTTGTTTTAAGAATAAAATGGTGCTAATAGATTGATGCACGATCGATAACATAAGGATAACAATAAAATATATTTGCTATTTAGCTTTTCTTTAGTAACTTGTGACCTAAATCGTCTGACCCTTTCGTAATGTTTGTACCGAGTTTGGATTAGCATTATTCACACATACGATTTACTTACGTATGTTTGCATTTCTCTACATTTTGTTTGACTTACATATACTTAATACGGGTCGTGGTCATTGCTGGGAATTGCGTTTTGCGACAAACATCCAAATCAAATATTTTTGTATGAGAAGAATCTGAAATAATTTTGAAGCCTACTTGTTTGACATTAAGTATTTCCTTGTTTTTTGAGGTTTTGTATCCAAATATCGCAGGCGTAAAAGTGTATTTTATTACACAAATACTGTTTTTGTGCTCTACAAGGTTTCGTAAATATTATCATAATTTAACTCGGAGCTTTGTTTTTTAGATTAGGTACCAAAATTATTTCCCATACATAATTAATTTAAATCGTGATTAAGTTATGTCACATAAAACACGCTGATAAATAGAGAGTGACTGAAATATAGAACATAGTAAAAATAACAATAAAATACGTGCCATCATACGAATCGTAAATTGAATCGATCTGTTCCGTTTCAACGCTTTGGAAAGCGTCCTCTTCTGGCAGTTCTTGTTCCTCCTGTATTTCCTCTTGTACTTGTTTTTCTTCTTCTTCTTCTTCTTCTAGATACTGCTTATTCGATTCTCTGACATTTCTCTCTTCGGTCTGCATTTTGATCGGTAGAATGTCAGTTATCGAAGGAGGCTTGAAGTTGTTACTCCTTAAACCAAGTTTCTTCTGAATGAATGCCTCTAATATCTGCTTTGTGATCTTGTTCTGCCGCGCCAACTCATGGGGATCTGCGAAGAAAGGTGAAATCAGATAAAAATGACTGTGCGTAACATTTCAACAGGGAAGAATAGAAAAGAATTAACAAAATGACGTCATTTTTATCTGGTTCTCCTTTCTTGGCTCGAAGAAAAAGGGTTTCTAGGAACAGACCTATTGTATTGATTTAAATATAAGCAAAATAAAGATACCATTATTAATGACACGAATATATGGAGCAACCGTTTTTTTTGTATCCGATTATTACAAGAATAAACATAAAACAATGCTATGTTCATGTAAGTGTATGGAAACTTGAATTCGTTAGTTTTTACAATCCTTATTGACAAAACCATCCAATTGTCTACATAGCAAGAACAATGAGATCAATTCACGTAATAAATATACTATTGCACCAATTGTTATATCATTTGGTGAATGTACGGAAGCACGAAAGATTTTCAATCAAATGATTGCAAGTGTACGGATACTTTAATTGTTTTGCACGCGAACGTACGTGCGTGTGGCATTGTTCTCGATTCCGATTGTTTCGGAAGGGTCGAAGGTGGAGTTGAAGGCTTTGGATTCGAAATAATGATTCCTCGGAATTTTAATTAAAGGAGAAGTAAAAAATCATCATTTATTATTTGGTTTTTGGCAAGTTGGCATAATTATTACCACGCATGAGATTGATCGTATCAAATAAATAGAACACTAACATCTAGCGACGACAATGGTTTGTTAATTAAAATGATTTTATACTACTTTACTAAATAGGCTTGCGTTTTGCCAACATCCGCCTGATTAACAGCTCTGATGCGGCATAACACGAATGGGTAGCGAAAAAACATTTTAAGGAAAGCTTTATTCGACGAAGTATCTGCGGCATCTAGCGGATAGCAATTGCTGCAAGCGTCATACTCGTTGTCTCTAGTAAACTATTTTGGACTCCATTCAACATAAAATCACGTTCGGTGTATTCATTTAGTGGTGCGATAAAAACGATTTATTACCATTACAATTAATTATCGTAGTTTTGGCAAGGGTATGGCATTTTGTGTATAGGCATAAGCATTTCGTCGGCTGCTTCGTAATGTAAGCAAAAAATATTAGCTGGGAAAAGTACATATTAAACATAATAATATCGAATGTTACTAAAAAATTACAGAATTATAAATGCTTTCTAATTATATGTTTTTTCGTTATAAAAACTGGCGCTATAACATATCGAGTTTTAGACTAATGCTGATTATGTAAATTGCCACGTTAATATTTTTTTACTCCATGACCTGACATGACATTTGCGAGAAAAAAAAGACTTGTTTAAGATTTTTAGAAAAGTGTAATGACTTTCAATGTGTTTCAACCGGTTTGGAGGTTGTTCATCGACCTACACGGTAGGTAAGTAAAATTATATCTGCTTCAAAATAAAATAAACTTGTTCATAGATCATTCCACTATTAGTGTTTGGATTGTTAACTATAAAATACGAGTATAGATGTATAGATGTTTAGAGAGCTATCAAATTAAATTGTATATTTCTCAATATATATTAAATAAATATTTAGTCGTATATAATTTTAATGTCTTAGAAAATGAATATTAAAGCAACGTTAATTTATAACATAGATCTATCGAAATATCTTAATAAATGCCTTTGTGGGAAAGAGGTATCGTAACGTGGTAACGTTTTTGTAGAAAAATTACGTGAAACAAAAGCTATGTTGTTTAATATGGAATTGGATATCTGTAACTTCATGCAGTTTGATAACAACCATATAGATTACTTAATAATCATCTTAAGGTAAACCTACAACTTGAAAAGAGTATGACCAAAAAATTATGTTTTCACAGATTGTTTCAAATGAAGTATGTGTTTACCTTCGTCGTCCCTTAACACTTATGTACACGTCTTTGTACCAATATTACCTTATTTAAAATTTTCACCACGTATATCTTTTATCGTAACACATTAAACGACAATTTTGCTCGCTTATTTCGATACAAATTACGTGTATAACTTATTTTGCAACTTTATGCATTTTACGAGTGTTGCAGATTTTAGCAAAAATATATTTCGCATTACGAAACAACAGGCGTTTCCGAAGACGACTTTAGTAAGGCTTCGCAATAAGCAGTAAATTAAGGATTTAATGGTGTAAAAATGCTCGCATGCGATACTTGAAACCGTTCACATGTTCAGTATCAAATATTTTGTCAACAACCTGTATGGGGCTTTTTTAAGTAATGTCGTGTTTATTACCAGAAGCTTGTTTGGATTCCTTATCAAAGATGATATTTTATTTACTGGTTTTGTCTCAGTGTCTAAACTGCTTGTATCAAACACCAATGCTTTGAAAATGCAATTTGGAATACTTTCAAATACCACGTCCAACAGTTACACGCCAATTTTCAACTTCGTAGTAGATACACCTTACACGTTTTTTGAATTACATAGATTCGGCAAACTAGTAAACAAGTCACCTGATGGTAAGTGGTCACTGCCGCCCATGAACAAAGGAGTATTGGGCATCCGGCAATCTCACTAACCGAACGAAGCGCGACAGCCAAGATGTCGCTTTACGTCGATTTTCTGTAAGACAGTACCGCTCTAGACTAGCCAGCCCATTCATGCTGAGTCATGACTAACAACAGCGTGGCTCTTCGATTTGAATTTTATATTATATCAAAATCTGCAAGGGAATTTTCGTCCTCATAAATAGGTAGACCCGGTGCGGGAATCATTTCACAGATGGCTGCCCACCACGTAGACTGTTACTAATATTTGCCCACATTTAAAAATGTTTTTTTTACCTTTGACTTCATGTTTACTGGTAAAATGTAGGTATAAATATTCATCAAATAGCAATTATTTAATGAACCACTTACGAGGAAGTTCAATATTTAGCTTCATTTTGTACAAATTTTGTTTCTTGAATTAGTGTTGGTCCACAATGCTCCTCAAATCACAACGTGAGCATGTTCTAAATATTCTTGAATTTCTTGTAACTATTTAGCTATTTCAGCTAATCCACATGTTTTATGAAAATTGGCCAAATCTGCTATTTTTCCCATTAACTTGTTTTTACAAAAATGTATACAGACATTATTTTGTGCTATCCCATGGTTGTTTGTTTTGGAATGACGTAATGTTAATTTCGCGTTGAGCGAAATCACTCCTGCTTAGTGCTTCACGCTTCAAAACCCATTTTGGGGTGGCTAGACGCGCCTTCATGCCATGCTTGGCAATTATCCAGTTTTCGATCGGGTGCTCTAAACAGGATTTATAGGGGCGGAAGCTGTGAAGAGGATCAGGTCTGCGCGAAATTTTGATTGCTTATTTTGTAACGTTGCAATTTTGATGTAACACAGAAAATGTTTGCCTTACGTGTATTCATAAATTGCCATTTTTTGTGTTGACCAAAAATAGAAGGCAAGTTACAACGGAATCACACGATATTTATTAAAATGAATTTACTTCAGTATAGGATCGTTCATAAATTTTATTTTAAAACTGAAATATGGATAATGTATAAATTATTTATTATAGACATCCAAAAACAGCAGTTTTTGGAGACCCTCGCCTTATTTGTATTGGCGCCTGTAAAGGCTCTCCTTGAAAAGTGTGTTTAATTGATATGTCTTCTTTACATAAGTTTCTTTGGTTATAAATCTTGATGAGATTTATTTGTAAATAAAAAAATACAATGTAAATTAACTAAACTTCCGGAGCTAATAAAATCTATTTAAATTTCACCATCAAATTCTTAGTATCATAATTATTTAGCCTATTATAAAAATAGTCTATTGCTCATTGAATAATTACTACTAACACGATACCGGGCGCAACAAGTCTTAAAATGAATGGTGGATTGATAATAAGGAGCCAATCAGTCCCATAACCGTCGAGTGAATACAGGCAGTATTTATACCCTTTTGGGAAAGATCTAGAAATGTCCACCGAGATATTTGGAATAGTTCGTGACTGTCGATCGTAAACTCGGTTCTGAGTCGCACCCACTTCGTTACGTTAATAAGCCGCCGACACTCTCGCTGTAATCAAGCTTGTTTTTAGTTGCCTCAAATAAACCGTGCATAGTTTATCTGCAACATTTTAAATTCAAACGATTTTGGACTTTATACCAATGGTGTAGTATTTGGAATTGTGTTACCGTGTTTCGGGAGATTCGTGAAAACACAAATTGTACTAGTAATGTATGATGTTACGTTTATGATGAATTATGCTTTTAATTGTGAAGGTCAATGTTCTAAAAATATCGGGATATTTTTGCCTATCGGTGTGAAAATAGAGAGACAGCGTGTATTTTATATTTTGATGCTGGGAAAATGCGTGTTATAATTTCTTTATAACAATGTTCCAAGATTTTTTCATGTTTTGTTACTTTTCTATAATTAATTTAATTGTATAATTAGAAAACAAATGTGCAGATACACATATTTTAACTTTAAATGGAGCTGTCAAGTCTCAATCGACCATTAATGAATGAATTAAATATTTAATATTTAGAACACTATTTTTTTGATGGCTTCGACCGTTTATCTGTTAATAATTTATATTCTATCTAACATATCCCAAACAGCATCGATGATATAATGAAACGGTCGATTGCCATTGAATGTAATCTTGCCATCGCTTTGTTGTTGGTAGTAGTGCTGAATATCAACCGGATGTAGGCCAAGTGCACAATTAACTAAACGACGCTAGTTGCCTATCAAATTCTAACATCATGGCCCGGTGAAAAGGTAGTAAGACTGCGTTTAGAGATCACAAACTTTATTTATTATATTTAAGTTGAACAGTTACTACAAATAAGAACGATATATTTTTGGGTGAGAAAGATAGAGGAAAATATATACATGAACTCCCGCCTTTTTCCCAGAAAGGGTAAGAAAATAGACTAAACAAAAATAAAATAAGCAGACATGAAAGAAATTTGCCGATAGAAATATAGGGTTAGAAATAATTACCGACATAAAGTCGAAAAAAATCTACTTCAAGAAAAATAATAGAAAGTTCGTTAAATAATTTGTTAATACAAATAGAAAAAATGGCTTACTTTATTTGGTAATTGTTTTTTACTTCGTCTTGTGACAATCTTTGTACTCTTGATTTCGAATCGTTACAATTTAAAAATATCTGTTTTCTTTAAATAATTCTTACAACGACAACCACTCAAATAAATTACTTTAGTGATAGCATACAATTCCGGGTACTTTCAATCATCCTTTTGGTTTAATATTAAAGGTCTTAATCAATTACCGATGAAATTGATAAATATAGTATTTCGCACCGAATAACTTATACTCGTACATATGATATAAGGTTTGACATTTCGAACGATAAAATCCATATTTACGTCGTGATAATTGTGACAATTGTGCTAAAAGTAAGTGGGCGATTATTTGTCCCATGTAAATGCGATGGAGAAATATATTGGCACTCAATCCGAATATCGAAAGGTAACATCCAGATATGGCACGATTGATGGTCGAATATATTAACAAGGAAACTTGGAAAATGTTTCGTATGTTTATTTTAACGCCTTATCTCGCAAGCCTGTACTTTAAGTTATAAAAGACGATAGTAGCAAACGACAAAGTCATCCTAGTATGTTTTCAACGTTAATATTTCGAGATTGCAAACTTTGTTAAATTAAAGGATTTGTTCCTCTTTCATTATTTACTGTTCACCGCGCCTTAATAATTGTGTACTTTAGAAATACGAAATTCAATTTCGGATTTTGATAGCGCAGTATAGTAACTGAATGAATGAAAATCATCTTCTTCAATCACAAGAATTCAAAAATAATTGAATCCTATCCAACTATGAAAAACTATTAATGTGACCTTTAATAGCGGTGCTATTCAATATGTTCGTGTTGAGACGATGTTTAATCTACTAGAAGCTATTGCACACTTCATTCTTAGCCATATTGTTTGTTAGTAATTTGAGCTAATTGGTTTGTGAAATGATTAATGTATTTTACTTACTAAATAGTCTGTCAATTCACGCCATTAGTCGATTTTATATAATTGGCTTCTAATTGATTTAAGTTACATTAATGTAGTGATTTAGATGTTAACCTTTATAAAAGAGTCGATTGCATAAAATAAAGCAAATTTGTAACAAAATAACCATAGAAATGTTACAAAGCATAATGTTGCTCGTAATACAAAAGGTAAAATTAAAAATACAGGTATTGTTTTCACAATAACTCATATTTCGTTTGAGTAAACATTAGTCCATTGAGCTCAAACCACAAGCATAAGCCGCATGATAAGGCATACAATAAATTAATAATAAGCTTAATCAATATGCTACATGGCTGATATATTATCGGCGATTCTATGTAAAGTGAGTTAAAGAAAAACAGAAGAATTAAAGATACAAATATGCCGAAAAATACGCAAATACTCTTAAGGCAACATGAAACTATAAGTCAGTTTCATTCAAGTGGGGTTCCAATTATTTTTATTGTAGAGGTCACTTGTGTGATTAAACCAACGCAATGCTTACAAGGTTAATATTGACCTATAGAAGATGAGATAGTTATTACCGAATTGGTAAGACCGGTTATCTATTTGCTACCTTGGGTTGATGATGCTACCGACCCACTTGGCGTCTCACGTTTGCTTTATTCCTAAATTTATGTCTCACTTGGCATTGTGCTATAATCTTCATTAGTGCTTCAAAAATCAATTTAAATTGAAGTAAAGTTTATCGGAACAAATCCATAAATTTTGCTGTCGATATTGCTATAAATAAATAATATAATAAATAAATACACCCAACAGTCACATACATAGTCCTGACCCCACACTAAGATCGAGTCTTGTGTCGTGGGTATCAGAAGCTACGAGAGACTTTTCGGTCTCACAAACACCCAGACTCGAAACAAATACCTGTGGATCACACAAATATTTGTTTCGGTGCGGGGATCGAACCCGCGGCCTCTCGTTTCACAGGCGGCGTCTAACCAACTGCGCCACGGAGGCTGTCAAAATAAAATGTTATATTTATTAAAAAAATAATTTGAATGCTAATTTTGCAACATTGAAAATATAATATTTATAGGCAATTTAGGTTTTGGAATGTCCGAAGTATTTATTGCAATTTATATTATTTTGAATAAATAAATTGAATGCAAATTTTTAAATTCAAATGTCGCCTTATGATTAATTATTTCTTTAGTACTAATGATTTAGCTTGTTAAAGACGAGGCTTACAAGAGTCGGTTAGTTAACAATGGTCATAATATCAATGGTCATTGACCATGAAGATGTGAGGTAGCAATGTTTAGGTCTTTAATGTAGCTATTAGCACAATTTATATGAAAACCATACAATATTTTTGCACAAAATTCAGTGGCAATGTGTTAAATCTTCATTGTTAAAAGATCCATCGAATTGAGCAGGATCATTTTGCACTTTGTAATTTAAGCATTACTATGTACATCTCAGTGCATCATGTGTCAACGCAGTAACATTACTTTTACAAAAATGTTAGACTTGACAATACTAACATAAAATTAAAAATGAATTTCAAACATATTACTATTTTGCATCAATCAATAACTAACCATTACTGAAAATGAGGCTCTACAATCGAGAGTCCAACTAAGAAGTCTTTATCCACAATCTACCACGTTAGTTTATAACCGCTGGGCGTGCTTCATATACCATGAAAATTCTTTTATAGGTATCGATGGTATACGGGTTTGTTTACGATGTTTTTAACCGGCTTCAAAAAAGGAGGAGGTTTGCAATTCGTCGCAATCTGTTTTTTATGTATGTTCACCGATTACTCGAATACGCCTGAACCAATTTGGAAATTTATTTTTTTTTGTTCAAAGCGTATCCCTACTTCACGGATAGTTCCATAAAAAATTGATCAATATTGACGAATTTTGGGACCTGGAGAGTAAAACTCCACAAATTTGAGTAGCGTTCCAATGGTTCTTTTTGCATTATCTAAGTAACAAGACGAAGAAATACCCTTTATAGTCGGTAAGAATCCATTATTTACAGACTGACCTCGATCCTTAGGTCGCATACTCGTAAAGTATGCATGTAATATTTGGAACAAAGGGGAGTAATGAATATTTAAACAATATGAAACGAGTGAACGTTTTTCCTTGATTTTGGGTTTTTCATACATACTGTATAAGGTTATCGCATGCGACCACCATAACGAATGAACATGGTTTGTACGAGTGACTGCCTCGGTGGCGTAGTTGTACTACGGTACGACAACGAAGCTGAGGTCTCGGGTTCGAATCCCGGGTCGGGCAAAGTGATATTGGATTTTTCTAATCATTATCAGCCCGGAGTCAGGAATTTGTGCCCGAAATGGCGATAGGCTCGCACCCTATCACATCATGGGACAGAACATACAAGGCGAAATGTGGGTGCCCTGGTGGCCACCTCTGCCTACCCCTTCTGGGAAAAAGGCGTGAGTTTATGTATGTATGTATGTAAGAGAGAATTTCTATAACGCTCTTTGAACTGAATATATTGTTAGAAAGCAAATTACAACTACATTGTAAATACCATATTCTAGTAGAATTTAACATGAAATTATAAATCTTATCTTCGCAAAAAATATAGCAAGAGCAATACTTAAATATTGTAATTATCATTGGCAAAATTCTTAATTCAGGATTTTAATAATTGTCTAAAAGAGCCTTGTATATTTATAGATTTACATTGAAATAACATTGTTTTAATGTTCATATATGTATTAAACTAAGCAAATAATATATTAATAGCAACTGAGTTCACTAATAAATTTCATAACAATTTTAAAGCTACGATGAAGTTGTAAAGACGATGCAAATTATAATCATATTAATTACGATTAGCTAGAGAAAGAAGACATTCCATAGTTACTTGAATATATAAATAAATAATAATAAATACACCCAACAGTCACATTCATAGTCCTGACCCCACACTAAGATCGAGTCTTGTGTTGTGGGTATCAGGAACTACGAGAGACTTTTCGGTCTCACAAACACCCAGACCCGAAACAAATACCTGTGGTTCACACAAACATTTGTTTCGTGCGGGGATCGAACTCGCGGTCTCTCGTTTCTCAGCCGGCATCCAACCAACTGCGCCATGGAGGCTGTCATGTAATCTAATTTAAAGATTATATCAGTACAGAAATAGAACAAAGACGAAAGATAATAAGTAGGTATAAGTGCTTAATGGCCTTGTAATTAATGCCTAAGTGGAAGCATTTCATTTCCAATCTCATTTCCAATGTTCGCATAAAGCGCTGTAGTTTTAACGAATAATTACGATAGTCATCTTTAAGCGTTGTTATAATTTTAGACACAAATAACCTTTTGAGTACCTTTTTAATTTTTATTACGAACGCCATACGCGTAAATAAATGCTATTGTGAATAAATTTCCTACAACGTGCACGTTTTGCGCAAATTATTTATAGGTCCAAACTTGTATAAATAAAACATTACATGGTAAAAATACAGCGTACAGTCAGATCGGTTTGGTATTACTAGTGCTGCCATCTCTGATTGGTACATGTACAAGAATGTACTAAACAGAAAATGTTCAAAGCTTTGCAAGGTGATAAAATTGCTTTGTAAATGTAAATCAAGTTACGGAGTGGTAGAGCCACGCTGTTGTCATGACTCAGCATGAATGGGCCAGCTCGTCCGGGGCTGTACCACTGTCTCACAGGAGATCGACGTGAAGCGATAGTTTCGCTGTCGTGTTTTGTTCGGTGAGTAAGATTGCCGAATGCTCAATACCCCTTGACTCTTCCCGTCCTTTGTCCTTCCCGCTCGTCTCCCGATTTCATGGGCCGGTAACACATCTATAATCTAAGCGTTGTGGATGTTCATGGGCGTTTCACGGGCGGTGATCATTTCCCATCAAGTGACCTGTTTGCTCGTTTCCCGGGCCTATAGTATTACAAAAAAATAGATAGAAATATAAAGTTGTTTCTGTCGTTGCTTAAGTTTATATTGAGTAGAAATTTCTAAAATAAACATGTTATTTCATAGCACTGGGATTTTCCTCAAACTACACAAGTATGTGCCAAGCCGAGCTTCGTGCGTGCGCAGTATCTTGAAAAGTCCATTGTTGCTTAAATTGGCACTAATTCCACCACACCTTGACCCAAATGGAGCACAGTGCTAACTGTACCCCACTAATTTGTGTCACCTTGTCGACATCTTTGTGGATTTTGTTAGAGGACTTCTTTCGCTGTGAAAAGTGCGGGAGAATTGCAAAAGACCGCGAAAAATATTTCCAAATATCTCGTAGTGTTTAGATACATAATATGTTATTTTGGAAGCTGATAATCAGATAATCATTCAATGTGTACTAGCATTGCTGAATGTGTTTATGTAATGCTGTATGGTTTTCATTCATATTTCCTTGAAAGTGGATGCGTTTGTCAATTTCAGAATAGGTGTTTTGCAGTCCAACACAATTCTTTTTTATTCTGTTCTATTTGTCATTCCTTGAATTACTTCTACTTTTAATTGAATAAAATTATTATTGGGTTGTTTTTATTTAATGCAATTTAGATGATCAGCGTTATTAGCTCTTTTCACATCGTTTACAAAATTAAACACATTTTCATTCACGCAAGTTTAAGTTATGTTATAAAAGCCTATAATACATTCTCATAGCTTACATTTCTTGACACTAATTTGTATAACAATGGCCCAGTGTAAATCGTGTATAAAATAGCATTGTAAAACTTATTTACGTGACTTGTAATAAAATTAACATATTCCGCCAATGTATCATGTTTATTGTTTGCGTTAAAGTCGTGATTGACATTAATTATTACTTGTTTTCACACCGTTATAGCTTTAAACTATTCTGACTGTAAGTTTTTGTTGAAAATCTAGTAATGTATTTATTTTATATTATAAACGGATTTTTTTATTTTCCTTCACTTTTCAGGGCAGTATTTTTTACATGGTACAGTTTGATATTAAATGTTTCCGGATATTATCAAATTTTACACAAATATGTTTTTTTTAAATATAGTTTCCTTTATTAGTGGATTGTCTGACTAGTGGTTAATGCTCAGGCTTCCAATTGATTTTCTAAGGTAGTTGAAGAAAATACATTCTATTTTCCGACAGTAAAGCTTGCCTATTTTCGTTTTCTTCAAGATGTATGAAAACTTAATGACAAAGTATTATTTTTTAATTTTAAATTAATAGCTGACCTTGTCTATCTAATTGCAATAAATAAAATCTATTATCTTTATCCGACGAATGTGAACGTTTATTTGGTAATTAACATTCGTTATACTCATTAGTGGAGCAATAACAATAACACTTTATTGTGAAGATCGGGTTATTACGCTCTAAAAGTACTAAACGATTGAAAAATCCGCGCTGATTGCAATCGATACATAATTAGCGATCGGTTAAAAGCGATAGCGATCGCGTTACTCAATACAGTTTAATTAGAAGGTTGTTTCCAATTTTATCGGGAACGTAATTATAAGTTTTATTTTTAGCATCTTGAAAATTGCATTCAATTGGTTGATACAAAATTGCTACCGTTTTTTTTTATTAATTACTGAGATTGTTGATATAGATGTAGTAAATTTTTGTTTGTCTTCAAAATATGTTCTATTTTCGTCCCACCATATCATTGGCATGTTTTTGAACCTGACTCAAATACAAATTCCAATATTCGACAAAAGGATGCTGAAAATAATTAACAACATTAACTCATGTCTCTGCTTCATCTCTATCGGATGACTTTAATGTTGAAATATTTTTCCACCTACAATTATACCATCCGTACAAGACTGCTTCAGTGCAGTCCACTCAGCGCTCAATGCTCTCATCTGGTTTTCGACCGTGTCGCTCGCGTTGGCAAGTTCAGTCGTCACTCGGGCTGGACAAAAAGCTCTTCGTTAACTCCGATATGACCGTTGTTCCATTTCACCGTATTCAGTTTTGAATTGTCATTACTCATTGCGTTCGCCTTTTGTTTTTTAATATGTGTAGGTTATAATTTATTAATTTGCTCTATTAATCTTTTAATATTAAACCTTAGATATCTTGGCGAATTTTATTAATTTTAGCAATAATTCTACGAATAATTATACGAATTATTGTTATAGCTGTTGTTAATAAATGATTTAAACCATGGATTTCTGTAATCAAGCTGAGGTTATTAAAATAGTCCATATAATTACGAAAACACTTAATTAAAAACATGTAAAAATAATTTTAAACACATAGGGAACCTTATTTCGTATGTATTATTCAAATTATCGACTGAGTTAATTTGGATTAAAATATCATGTTAATAATTTGAATAGGAATCTTCTTAGGATTTATTACTTTTAAATATCCTTCAGTTATAATTAACTTTTTAGTAGGCATAATAAGATAAATCATGTATAAATATCACATAATCTTAAGTAGAACGGTATAGATCATCAATATGGCATTGACCATTGACATATGCGTGAGTTATTTAGAATTTTTGTAAAATTGGTT
The DNA here is from genome assembly GCA_949752805.1 of Deilephila elpenor. Lineage (NCBI taxonomy): Eukaryota > Metazoa > Arthropoda > Insecta > Lepidoptera > Sphingidae > Deilephila > Deilephila elpenor. Next base: position 4,453,047 of record OX457107.1, on the reverse strand, counting down.
ATCGATTGCTCGATTTTATTACGACACATTTTATCGTTATAATATGCAGATTAAATAGAATCGGCTACTTATTAAATTCTTAAGATAATAATAGAGTCGGTGTATCGTCGTTTACCGAATGTTTGACCGAAAATATTTTATTTATTTATTCTAATTTTAAGTTACTAATCGCATCACGGCTTTATTGCTTTTTAACCCCTGATCGACTCTGGCGCCAATTATAAGTCATATTTTAATTTCGATGTTTAGGAAGAAAGTCGCTACTTATCTCTATTTGAGTTTTTCAGAAGGACCACGACTAAAAGATCCCAACTTCGGCATTGCTGGGTACGTTCCCAGCCAGACAACCTTCTCTTTAGTTGAAGGAGCAACACCTACAAATTCCTTTCCAGCATGCTCATTATCAACAAGAGGTTCGTCTTCTAAAGGTAGTTCTTCTCCAAATAACAATATCAGTTCATCGGTGGCGTAGTTGTAGTACGGTACGATTACAAAACTGAGGTCTGGCGTTCGAATCCCGGGTGGGGCAAAGTGATATTGGGTTTTTCTATCCATTATTGGCACGGAGTCAGGAATTTGTGCCGGATATGGCGATAGACTCGCCCTCTTTCACATCTTAAGACGGAACATACTAGGCGAAATGTGGGTGTCCTGGTCGCGCCTCTGCCGACCCCTTCTGGGATAAAACTTGAATTTATGTTCGTATGTATCAGTTTCATCCGAAAAAAACACCGATATACTAAAACCGAAACTGGTACGCCCACCACTATTATAGCCGTATTATACAGTTATATCTTCATTTTGATGTGTTATACGTTGCGTAACATGTTACAAATATGTGTTTTTTTATAATTTTTGCGTAGAATAGATTTGACATTATGTTTTTTTCCTAGTGATTTATGAATGGAAACATTGAGATGTGGGTCAAAGATTTTTTATTATGGGAACGGTAAATGGGTAGGACGTTCACCTGATTTTATGAATAGAAATAGGTAGTATTGGCTTGTAATAATAGTTTTGCCGTAGTATTTTCTATGGTTACTTAGATTCCAGAAGATCAATTCTTGTTTCTTCTCGTTTCCTCCCTTTTCCCATATACTATCGGCTGTACGCATATGGCCCTTTGGTATTGTAACAGATAGAATCAACCGCAGAAATCATGAAAAACCCGGTTGTTCTACATAAAGCATGATCACTCTTATATCCACAAGCGGGCTCAAATCCCAGGGCACACCTCTGACTTTTTGGAGTTATGTGTGTATTGATAGTCAATCACCACGCACTTTAACGGTGAAGGAAAACATCGTGAGGAAACCTGCATACCGTAGCGATTTTAAAGAATTTATACGGTATGTAAGTCCGCCAACCCGCACTAGGCCAGCGTGGTGGACTATATGGCCTAACCACTCTCAATCGATTCTCTCGACTGTAGAGTAGGCCCGTGCCCTGCAGTGGGACGTATATGGGCTGATATAGATAGATAGATAGTATTCAATAAAATTTTTGAAACGATGAGATACGAGAAAAAAATAAATGCTAACTAGTCTTTTTATAGGAAACTGTCGCAATGATCCTCCGGTCCTTGCCGCTCCTTGTATGCACGACTAAAAACCTTGTTCACCTTTTTGTTATACCAATACTGTTTACCAGTTATTTGATATAATTTTCATATATTTTGGTAGAAGTTAAATAATTATGTTTTATATGGCATTTATTTTTACGTCAAAGATCGACCGACAATAAATCTATTTTATCTATTCATGGTAGGGATAATAAGGTAGTTATCCCTTAACATTTGATTCAGTATGAGAATCATAATTAGTAATAGAATCGGATTTTTTTTATTTGCATGAAATTTAAATGCAGTTTCAAGGTCATGTGATGATCTTATTGATTGATATTTGTTGATCGTAGATAGATTAAAAGGGAACGAAAATAAAATGAGTAGATAAGGCTGTTAGGACATCTCATAATGTGCCATATTTGTATGTCATTTTAGAATTGGAGTACGTTGATTTAGTTAAACTATACTGTTATTTCGCAGTATAACATGGTATGACAAGAAGTAGTGGGAGGTTGTAAAGATTTGATCTTGTTTTTTTATATAAATTTTGTAATAAGCTGTATCATTACTATGCTTATTTACATACATCACATACGATAAAAAACGACGTTATTTCATTTTATTAAAGGCCCAGCGTGCGCTACACTTAAGCATCGAATTATTACAATACACCTTGCTATTACAATCCATTAGGACTTCAATTTCAATGAACTTAACGTAATAGTGTCCTTTGTCCATATATTTCATTGTCACCATTCAATTAGCATCTATAATGCAGTAAATAAAACAGTGATATAACCTTAACACCTGTGCGAGGCTGACTTTGGTATTGATGAATGAAATGTTTAGTATAAGCACGGAGCATAAGTCTTATAAGCGATGCTTATCGTAATGGTAATAACGTTTTGAGATCCCATTGATCAATGACATTTAAAGACAATTTCGGACTAGAGATGCGTGTGGGTGATAATATTAATCGGTAATGGGACCAAGGTTTTTTCATAGACACACATAACTTTTTATGTAACTAAAATTCTTGGAACTAGAAGCCAATTCATCTGCTAGTAATAATAAAGGTAACTGACGAGTTTATGACTTTTTTTTATCAAAGGTAAAGTTATTCAAGAACTAAACCAGAAGGAGTTTTAAAGCCTTTACTGGTGGTAGGTCTCTCATATGTGAGAGGCCATCTGGGTAGGTACCACCGCAATGTCTATTTCTCCCGTGAAACAACACTGCGTAAATGCACTGTTGTGTTTCGGATTGAAGGACATTGTAGCCAGAGTAACTACTGGACATATTGAGACTTAACATCTTATGTCTCAGGATTGCGAGCGCAGTGGAATGTTGCTACTGTTTATGAGTGGTCGTATCGCTTACCATCAGGCGAACGGCTTGCTCGTCTCGTAATTCATTGCAATAAAAAAATAAAAAAAAATAAAATAAAAAAAAAAGACATAATTACCAAAATATTTCAATAGCAGTATTCGTCGATTCAGAATTAAGTAATCCTTCAAAATTACATGGATCGGAATATTATGCGCTAAAGGTGGGTACATAGTAGCTTCAGGAATTTCCTGTATAACTTTAAACTTCGTCAGACTGCGCAATAGGTTCATGAAACTAGTTCCGGTAGAATTGAAGCTAAAGTAAGTACTTATAAAATATTTTCATGTTGCCATGCCGTATAACAAATAACCAGTTATGTAATATGCAGTTGGTTACAAGTCAAATACCAACATTTTTATCTTTACCACACTGCTTTTTAAGATCTTTATGTAGAGGATTCGTTTGCCAATCCCAATTTCCCGTGTACTCAGATCTAGATGTAGAAGAAGTCATATCATCATCTTCAGTTACAGGAAGTCTACACAGGCCTCCTCCTAAGATTCGCTGTTGGAAGCAGCTTTCATTAAATGGTTTCATCACATCTTTGACCTTAGTTACCTTGAGTTCACACAAATATTTGTGGGTGCAGTAATGTAAACCGCAATAGTTTTAGCTTTGAAAGTACCATATATGCTACCCCTGCATCTAATTCGGATATTATAAAAAATATCCTCATTATCTAAAAATTCAACTAGTTTTTTAACCTTCATACGATTTAACCGTTTATACTAATAGTCCACAATACAATGCTTTAATAAACTGTGAGGTAAAGTGTAGCAGGAGCGGTGGTGAAAATCCAACGAAAGGGCGGTGTGCCCTCAATCCGTTATCTCTGTTGGACTTTGGCTCTCGTCCAGCCAGGACTGTACTACCGTGTTCTCACTCGTTATGCCTGTTTCAATTCTATGGACGTGGCGACAACCTCTGATATATTTTTGGTATTTTGTTCTGAAATTTGTATTTTATACATACTATTTAATACTTGTTAAGGTCATTCTCCCTTTAATGTGGCGATCCATGAGGAAGGCCTATGTTCAGCAGTGGACTTCCTGTGGCTGAAGAGAGAGAGAGAGAGAGAGAGAGAGAGAGAGAGAGAAGGTTATTCTTTCAACAAATATTTTTAAATTATACAACCTTTGAAAGGTGTGAATTTAATTTAAGCTTTACAAGGTTCTTAGGTTCTAATTCTTTTACAGATTGAGGTAAACTTATTTTACTTGCCAAAACCTAACCCTATCCAAATAATTTTCTGCATGCGTATGTTCAGAAATGGACTTGTACGGTAGGTGATACGCAGAATGTATTAGATGACAATTTAACAAAATAATCGAATCAAAATCATACCCTCTCATACAAAACTATAAACTTTTGTAATTAATAAAACTGGATACGAGATTTCAAATGTTTTAAACCCTTTAAAGGGCAGTTGATATTTTCATTAATGCAAGTAATTTCGACACAGCATTATTGGGACTTACATAACTACGTTTATAAGGATAGGTCTTATTAAAGTATTTGAATATTTAGCCTTTGAATAATATATTGTAAATACGTTTCGTGTGGAGATTCGCTATTGGTATTAACTAGATTTTCAATAGATTGTAGTTTCGACCTTATTCGTAGACAGATTAAAAATTTATTTTAGTTATCGAATGTTTTGTACCTTTCAAACGTGGTTAGAATTCAGTTTGAGCGATGAAGACAAAACATTCGATAACTAAAATAGGTTTTAAATCTATCTATAAATGTGTTTGTGTGTAGTATAAGTTTTAATTACATTGCAGTAACTATAGTCGTTTTGGTGATACTTCTTTACATTAGCCTAATTAATGTAATAAAGTAATTAAAGTAATACGTCAGGATCGAGAAAAGTGGCGATCCATAGTCTCTGCCTACCCCTATCGGATACAGGCGTGACGATTATGTTTGTATGTAATGTATTAAAGTGCATCCAACAGCAGCATGCGACGAGCAGCGGAATGTGGCGCTGCGAAACGAGCGACTGCGCGATCGATCTCCGCACCGAGACTATTAATTTTTGTGATATAATGATCCACAAATATCTGCTTCTACTCTGGATGTTTGTGAAACTTATTGTATTCGGAAAACGTTAGACCTACGCGAATGAATGTAAATTTTAGGTGTAATTAGTTATTTTTATTGCATAGCGTATATCTTGTCCCCTAAATAAGGTGACCGCTCCCAAATTCCTCAAATGTGTACCTACTGTTGGCAATGCTTTTAAATACTGACACTAGAAAAATCTAGAAAAAATATTAAAAAGCTACATAGGTATTCGTAGTTGACGCATTTAACGTCGATGTAAAGACAGGTATCGCTAGCGGTCGTCGACACGGTAGCTACCGCAGACTTTAGCTTCTTTTATATTTTGTACGCTGTTCATTGATGGTTTACAATAATTATATTAAGTTGAATCGAGAAAAAATAAATAAATATATCCAACAGTCACATACCTACTCCGTACCCCAGGCTAAGATAGAGTCTTGTGATGTGAGTATCAGAAACTGCGAGTGACTTTTCGGTCTCATAAACACGCAGAGCCGAAACAAATATTTGTGGATCACACAAACATTTGTTTCGGTGCGGGGATCGAACCCGCGGCCTCTCGTTTCACAGGTGGCGTCGAACCAACTGCCACGGAGGCTGTCAAAATAGAAATGAATATTCTATTTCTTATATTTAAAGAAGTTCGAGTATGAATCTTTTGTACTTGGTGAGTTCTTTTTACCCTTATCTGGCAGAGCTCTCGTATGCAAATGATCTGGGTACCTTCTACCATCGCTTTGTCTTTTATTCCTACCTCAAGTAAATAACAGTGTGTAAGCACTGCTCTGCTGCGTTTTGCAGGAGATTTTATCCTTTGATTCCTGACTACTGGGCATTAAGAGTTTTAAAGCAATGCATCGAGGTGACTAATGTATTGCAGTGCTTTTTAAATTCTGAGTGGCGTTGCTCTGTTTCTGTATCATCCCATATATGTCCCACTGCAGGGCATGAGCCTCCTTTACAATCGAGAGTACGATTGAGAGGTGTTAGGCCATTTACGGGAAATGAATTTGTGTTCATGGACCATGCCATTGAAAAATTGAGAATATTGCCTATTACTAAGCCATTAGGCCCTTATGCAAATACATAGAGGAATTAATCAAAACTATGATAAGGCATAACGATCTTTGTGATGCGATTTCTTTTGGCGCTACATCAAGTGTCGTAAATATTAATGTGTATTATTGAATTAATCCAATAATTTATGACTATGAGATATCCTAATTTATCCTATACAAAAATCATTCAATTTATATGAACTATCCGAATAATAAGATGATAAAGCTTGCGTAGTTCACTTAACGCGGTTGTATTAGTTCTTGCATTATACCGTTTTGAATCCTAGTTATTAGCATAATACATATGCTAGTATAGAACAGCTTCGTCTGCAATAATGTTAAGTTCCGGTATAAGTCAGTGAACGTCTAAAATCGAATCATCATCCAGATTTCCATAAATTTCTTAACTCTCACGACATTCATAGACAGATTTAATACCTATTTTAGTTATAGAATGTTTGGTCCCTTTCGAACGACTTTTGAATTCAGTTTGAGCGAAGAAGACATTTGATAGCTAAAATAGGTTTTAAATCCGTCTATGAATAAGACCGTCCGTCTTTATACATGGCACCGTAAAAATCATCTATCACACCTGGAATTTCATTTCAATAAAAAAAGCACTTTCAACAGTCTTCGTTTAAAAAGTGCTGAATCGACAGTCCCATTAAAATACGCACGCCCCGATTTCAAATACCATTCGTTGAATATTCGCATACAGAAATTGTCAATGGAGCATCGAGTCAATCAGTTTACAAAGCGCTGCATGCAACGAGTACTTGCTTTTTTAAAGTTCACTACTTCGGCATCGTCCTCGATATTCATCGATTACTGAAAAGCAGGCACATTTTTTTATCAAGAACGGCAAAGAGCTGAGAGCTGAGTATGAGAATGACGAGTGCATTTTTTAAGACAGATGAGGTTCACTTAATTCGCGAAGTACCGAATTTTGATCGAACTAAAGTAATAAGATCTATCAATGATCTTTATAATAATTATACTTTTAATTCTCTAGCCTATTAAATACACTTCCACTGCAGTAGATAACTCTCCATTAAAATCCAGATTTTGTTTGTGAGGGCTTATAATAAAAGTCTACCTGATTGACTTAGTTCTTTATCATAAACTGACGATATTTTTATTCTACCGATTGTTCTATCGCTCCTGGAAATAGAATTGTAAGTTGCATAGGCCGTGACTATAGATATTTCAAATTACGTCGTCTTGTTTTGCTTAGTCGGTCGACTGTCATCCTTATTCGAATACTGGCAACCCGCCAACTTTGCTGCGTGCCCAAACTTTTGACAGTTCGACGATTTATGCAATACATTTGTTCTAGCAGATAACTCGCTGATAAATCAATTTAAAACGTTTTTAATTATTCATTCCATTTGACTAATGCAATATTCATTTAGTCATGCACCAGTCAGAACTGTCCACCTGCGATATATTACTCGTTCGATTATGCAAGTAATTGAAACTTTTAAGTTCAGTGCGTTCAATGTAGGCTGTTTATGCAAAATCTATAAAAAAGAAACAGTACCAAACTGACATAATCGAAACGTCATTTTATTCATTTATTTGTCAAAGAAAAAGACAATATTTCTCGTAAATATTTCTGCAGAAATTATGGACAGACGTTCTATATCAGCTAGTGATATATCAGCCGATAGCCTTGACGAAGAATTTAACAGAAAAAATATCGCAATGAAAGAATCAGAGGAAAACGTAGACACAATACTTGTTCCTTTTTATGAAAAAGACGTTTTAATAAAAATACCAAAAGATCGCAAAAGAAAACAAAGAACGGACATTGAAAATGCTCAAGGTAATTATAATAGACAAAAAAAGGAAACTCAACAAAAAAGCTATCTAGTCAATAAAGACAAACAAAAAGCTAAATGTGCCACGTACTTGGAAATATTTCGCAAGCAATTTACGAGTAAGTGTGTTGAGAAAACAACCGAAAGAGACGAAATACGATCATTGTCACCAGAATTTGGTGATACCGAAAGAGAAAGTATAGGCGAAGACCACAATCCAGTCACAGAATTTTATAATACTGAGTCTTACAATGAAATATACTATGCCAAGCTGTTGAACAGTGAAATGGCTCAGAACTTTGATAACTCTTTCGAGGAAGAATGTCGGTTTGCTGAGGATATTACAAGTAAGTCACCAGATGAGGGCGAAGAAAATAACCTGAGAAGTATTTCTGAGATTTCCCAACCTCGACGTCCCATGAGGCGGTACACAGACCAACCTATACAAAATGTAAAATTAGGTGGTTTGGGTCCCGATATGGAGAAGATAAAACCACGACTGGAACGAGCAAGAAGTCTTCAAAGATACTCTGAGAAGGTTAGGATGGAGAATCGTTTAAAAATTTATAAAAAGTCTATTCAAGTGGAAGCTGAAAAGAAAAATGAAAACGAGTTATCAGCAAGACGACGAGATGCTTCCAAGGATCGCCAAGAAGAAATTAATGCATCTTACTTAGTAAATAAAACGAAGCAAGAAAAGAATATGAAGGGATTAAAAAGTGTACTTCCGTATAAATCTAAATCAGCTGGCCTACAACGAAATACAGAAAAAGATCAAATAGTAAAACGTGTCCCAAAAAAAGGTAATAAAAACGAGCGAACAAGAAATGAAACAAATATAGAAAAGTCTAAAGAAAAAGTTGAATATGAAAGAGACATCAAAGTGAAAGTGAAATCTGCTGCTACTACAAAACCCCGAAAGACGGGAACAGAAAGTGGTGAAGAGATACCACCAGTTCAAATAAATTTTATGGTGAATGTTGGCAGAGTGAGACCATCGAGTACTCTAAAAACTCTGGAGGAGAAACATCGAATGTATCAGGAGCAAGTAAAATCGTTCAATATAGGACAAAATAACATGTGATTTGTGTATCATATTTTGATGTTATATATTTTTTTGGCAACAAACGTAACAATAAATTTACAGCCTGTATTGTGTTTTGTAGAAATCATTTATCTATAGTGCGATTACACAATATTTATTTATGCTCTGTGCATTGTTGTTTTGTTTGATTCAGCTTTAGATATACATGTTTAATCGACGGGTGTGTTCACACATTTAAAAAGTACTAAAAAAGTAATTAGTGTTTGTACACAGAGATTAGATCATATCTCTAAATTAATAGCTTGAACGACGTGTTAAGACAAGTGAAAGCGAGTGCAGATGTTACACGTGGTGTATTGCCGACCAAAACACTTTTGCCTTCACGCGTAATTACCTTAACGTTCTCGTCGAATGCAGTTTATTTTGAAATTTGGAGGAAGTAGTTTATAATATAAAGCTTAAATATTGTCATTAAAGTATGAAAATAATGGTTTAAACATAACAAAAGCGTTAACTTTCTAGAGATAAAGTAATTACCTAGGTCAATAAAAATACATTACAAAAATATTTATTTGTTTGTAAAAATCTTATCTGACTTATTAACAGTACTCTTTATACTTGAATTATGAGGCTATATATCTTTTTCAATTGGCATTCCTCGCTGCAATAATTATTCATGTACTAATTGATTGGTATCAATTTAGTATTATTCTTCGTATCTAAGCGTCAACGGATTCCGGTTTGGTTTTGTACCAGAGAAAGTGGTCCGAAGGCGTTTCAAGGCGATAACGACAGTGACGCGGTTTCTCGTGTAGCCAAATTATACTTACTATTATAGAAATCGCCTCTGTTGGTGTTCATAGATCGAACTTAAGGTTCTGAATAACCCACTGCAGTATGTTTTTTAAGTGTAAGTGAAATCTATGCATGACTATTTATGTGGTTATGGTGGACGGTTGACCTAATTTAATTTGACAGCCTCCGTGGCGCAGTTGGTTCAACGTCGCCTGTGAAACGAGAGGCCGCGGGTTCGATCCCCGCACCGGAACAAATATTTGTGTGAACCGCAGGTATTTGTTTCGGGTCTGGGTGTTTGTGAGACCGAAAAGTCTCGTAGTTTCTGATACTCACGACACAAGACTCGATCTTAGAGTGGGTCAGGACTATGTATGTGACGGTTGGGTGCATTTATTAACAATTAAATGTGTAGGATGTAGATGGCTACAAGCTACTTTCAATAGGTCAATGTATACAGAAGACCCATCATTAATCCCATCATAAGGCTCAGCAGTAAACACCTTGTTGATACTACCTATCTGTGCGATATTAAATAAATCAATGTTCCACAGCTCATTCTTGCCCTGCTCTGTGGGCATATACCTAATAATATGGACGTTTTTGGGTTGTCTGCCTGTATCTGCAATCTGTACTCGTTTGAACAATGTCGTCGACCCAGCGCCGCAGGCCTCGACCTCTTCGTCCTAGTCTCGGCCAACAGTCGGTCAAAGCTTTGATCTCTTTCAACACTTTGTCTTAGTATGTATAACTAATAGTTTGTATAGATGGCAAAATGCTGTGTGATTCGGGCGTTTTATTCGTGAAAAATATGGTGTTTTGATTAAGGTGTAGGAATAATTGTAAACACAATAGACACAAAATCACGGTTTTATGATATTGTAGATTTTAACAAGACACCGCGTTGTAAATATAACACATTAATTCACTACAAGTCTCCTTCTGTCTACAAAATATTTTAATACGCATGTACCCGAATTTAAAAAAAAACTACATATTAGAACAGACTTTTTAAAAATAAAAGCTTCAGGCATACAAGTCTCCTCGGTCAAAAATATGCACCAACCCAATTTCATTATCATAATATTATAATGCGTCTGCGTAGTTGCACATCTCGTGGGATTCTGTCAAATCCATTCGGAATTAGTTTAGTCGAGTATACGAGCGAAGGTCGCGAGGTGTCAACCATATCAAGCACAGGTCAAATAACTAACCCGCATCATATATAGGCACACCCTGGTACTAATGACCCCCGATCGGTGTCACGGGTTGGCCGACAACTCAAAAGTCACGATGCCAACAGCGTTTAGCTATTTGACCACCTTGATGCGTCTATTAGGTAAATATTTTCCAAACTTTCGCGAATACCTTTTGACGGGTTAGGTAATATGGTTATCGTGATAAAGTTGATAGCTCGCAATTGATGCTTAATGTTGTAAATATCAATAGTTTTGAAGCTTATAGACACACCCTAGGAATAAATAGCCGATACTACCTTACTTTACTTACGTTACCATGCTTTGCTCTAGAATCTCTATTTTCAATAGGTACCTACTTAAAGAATTAGACAAAGCTGATTTAACACAGGATAGAGGTGTCTGTGGCTTTTTTTCATGTCAATAGATTTGCGTAGGTACTTCTAAAACCACTTAGGATAATATGCTTTATGCAATATAGTCTGCATTCTTCAAATAAAAACCAGCTTTAAGTAATCCCAAACATTAAGCATCAACAAATAATTGAGTAACTTAGTGACTCAATTCAACGGGACAATTCGCATCCCAAGGTTACGTACATTACCGAATGAAATGCCGATTTGTTCTGCAATCATTTTACAAGCCTCTTATCGAAATTTCAGCAAAAATGTGGGTCGTACGAGTTGACCGCACACCTACAACTTTTACCGTCCTTGGTACCTTTTGAATATTCAAATTAATTTGACAAGTGTGAACATTTCTGGAGCTCTTTTTAGATCTTTAATTAATTAGACAATCCAGATAGACAATTTAAGCTCGATGTCGATAATACTAAAAGCACAGCTGTGCTTTTAGTACCTAGTAGACAAACGGTACAGATTAATAAAACTGTTATCATCGATCAAATGACAGCCGCCGCCTTCCAAGGAATACTTTCTTTGTACCTCCACAGAAGAAGAACTTATCATAGTCATAGCTAAATGGTAGGTCTTTACGCTAAGGATTTGCCATAGAAAAAAAATAATTCCAAAGCATAATGTACGTAGGCGAAAAATCACTAAAAACGGACTATACTGGCAATACGTCACTGATACACATTTTTGAACTAAGTACCTATTTAAAGTTAGAATTGTATTTAGGTAGGTACATACTATTATAATATATAAAGATTTGATTAGTAATATAAATGTATTAATTAGCTGTTTCTATTTAGATCAATGTCAGACAATGTATCTAGTTAAAATTATTTATTTATGTGCCTAGAATTGTTCGTGTAGAAAAAATGAAACACGAATATGACACTAGCAATATTTGTGCTGCCTTGAAACCATAATTCAAATAGATTTATTGGTAGCTGTGTCTGCGACTACTTAAATTCGTATAGACAATATTTTTTCATGCATAATAATAAATATTACAACCAAACCAGACAATAGCGCACGAATAAAAATGAATGTATCCCTTAATAAACCTATTTTTCTAATTAAATTAATTCCAATAGTTTTAAACAGATTTTTTAATTGGCATGGTTTCACGTTTCCGGCAACTCTGATGCGACATTTGTTTGAACTCGGAACAATATGATTTTTGTAGACATTACTAACGAATTTAGCTCATGACCACGATATTTTGGCTACCTGACTTCAAGACTTTTGGTATTACATATACCATTTTACGGTTGAAAGTCCTTAAATAATAATATTGCCACTTATGATTAACACATAATATAGGAGTGTAATTCTATATGTTCATCAGGCCATTCCTTTTTTCCATCCTTCAGGCCACTTCCAACACGTCAATGTGAAGATCCTTGGCGGAGCCCTATGTTAGGCAGTGGATTTCCTATGGCTGAAAAGGGAAATAAAGGATCCTACTTGTTTATTTTTAATTACCACCAAAGTCAGTCAAGACATATGGTGTATTATCTAATCTCGATTTATATCACAATGCAATTATAAAATAGCTCCATTGTTACAATGTCGCAAAGTGTGAAGAAGTTTAAGCGTATCTGATGACTGAGTTCTGTAATAAACTCCATTGTTGCTAAATGTTACCTATGTTTATCTGTTTCGGCAGAGCCGTAGCGAGGACAAAACGATGGGGGTTTAAGTGAATTATTGGTTTCTTTGAGCTGTACAAGTAACTTTAAAGTATTAAGTTGATAAAAATAAATATAAGTTAGTACTATGGATAATATCGAGAGCAATCAGTAGGTAAATCTAAATATCAACGTGCAAATCCCTTGTGTTATGCTATTAGGCGTACACAATGATTCTTTTGTTCCATGGGAAAATACAAAAGTATGCAGTTTAAATAATCCTCAATGTAGAAAGTCCAAAATCCACAGCGATGCAGAAATCAGTGACTTCCTTTGGCCTTTATCGGATCGTCTACCCATATTGTTCAACAGTGCATTTGGATTTACACGATGTCTCCTTAAAACATTTAGACCACTTAAAAAAAGATCTGATATCTTAAAACCGGCCCTGTATGTCGCGCTTTATGCAATATGAACACGGGTTTTTTGAGAGACCATTGTCGAAGGAAAGTAGACCGTGTAGATAATAAGAAATTATGCTTATCGTTATGGTGTAACCATTTGATAATATTCGGCCTTTGCGATGTAAATTTGGATTTAGGGCTCGGACACAAAACGTGCGGTGCGAAAAAATGCGCATCGTAAAAATCTACGAGCTCCTACGGCGCATCGCAAGAACTTGAGAATTGATTCGCATCGCAAATGCTTCTTTGTTTGTTTTTCCTGTATCTCGTTAGCAATAAGCGACACTGGAATCGTGCAAGGGATCTGCCTTGCTGGATGAAATCGCATCGCAGCAACTCGTGTGACGTGTCGCAGTTTTCTGCGTTGCGAATTCGCAGTTTTGTGTACCTACTACAAGCGCTTATTTTGCATACGTTTTTGTCCGTGGTTTTGTTTCTGTTGTTTGTCACAAGATGACCATAATATTTCTAAGTTAAAATAAGTTACATAAACATATTTTTTTTAAGTTAATGGGATTTCATCAACTACTGGAGAACGTTTCAAGGAAATTTTCTAGGCTACCTAGAAACTATCTTTCGTTTTGTACATTTGAAGATGATCTTTTTATGCGTCATTTTTACTTGTGTTATAAAAAAATAGAGCTTTAATTTTTGTTATAAGGAGCACAAATAAGATTCATCACATGAGGGCTTTTTTTAATGCAAAAACTTACTTTTATAAATCCAATATGCAATGAAGATAAAACGTGACTATGAACATGTCCGAATGTATAGCAAAGGGCGCGATCGAGTCTAGTGTCGACATCTATGATTCTAGCTTTGCAGGAAGTAATGTAAACAGAAGGGAAAGTTCTTGATCCCAACAAAAAGATGGCGCTAAATGCGTTAATATTGTATTTATTGTGACTTGTGAGACAAAATATTTGATTTATTTGGTCATAATGGTCGTAGGCATAGATGTAGCATAACATAGATCGGCAATGTGAAAGAGATAGAATGATTTATATCATACATTAAAGCGAGATGCATGATGCGACCATGCGTTTACACGGAGAGCTAACTTTAGTGATTTGTGTGAAAATATGTCATTTAAGCGAACGACAAATTTCGCTTATTTTCTTGATTTATTTAATATTTCAGTACTAAGCTACTTTTATTAAATGTAATTTATCATGGTGAATTGTCCAGTGCCTGGATGTGATTGATTTTAGTGTAAAAACCCGAATAATCATAGTTTTTCATAAGATCGTATCACTTTTTTCAATGTTGTTTAGTGACAATATTGTAGATTTGTAAGACAAACCTTGTATGTATATCGGTAGAACAGAATGTCCTTATTCATTATTTAAATGCATAAAAAGCATCCATTGCCTATAAAAAATGATATCATATACGTGAATTTATAATAATTTCAACCAACATTTGCTAGAGATTGATTGACAGTTTCGATCAATAATATTATGTCGATAAAAATAGTCAATGACCATAGAGGTTTCACTTCATTTTATAATCTCGTAGTATAACATCAATTCTATAATAACAGTTATTACTTCACTTTATTTATTCACTATTGATATTTGCTAAATATTAATTAATATTTCGTGTGCGTAATTTACCATTTCTGAGCCGGTTTCAAATTAACTGTGCCACGGAGGCTGTCATTCTAATAAAACAATAGAACATTAGATATTATTATAAGAAATGCTTTACAAAACTTGTCAAATAAAATTATTCTCAAATATGACGATTTATCTTTATTTACTTGTGTTTACGTATCTGTGTTGAAATAAACACAATCATTATTTTTCTGTTAAAATACCATGAAATGTCTCACAAAATTTAATTTTATTGGTTGGGCCGTAAGGTATATCGATATGATAGTATCGACAGTGCATGGCGCAGCATTATCTGTCACGCACACATGCAAACTTCACGCACACTATTATATTCTCGTTTTGGTTTCACTCAAAATGATACATTGCCGATCTATGTTATACTACATCTATGGTCGTAGGTATACAAAGGCGGTGGACCGCGAATTCCTGGGTTCAAATCCTAGATCGGTATTTCGGTTAGCAACATTTTATGATATGAGAATATTCGCAAATGATTAAATATTTGGGTCGAGGTCTTTTATAAGATCGATAAACTACGTCTGTTTCATCTTTAAATATATGCATTAATTTACCATATACATAAAAACTATGTATATTAATAGGTTATGTATTTTTCATTCAAGATCGGTTGACATTTCGATTGATTCGAGTTCATTTTCCGATTTTTGAAGTGAAACTTCTTTATCGGGGTTGGAAAAAATTTTTCGTTACGCGTCACATTCTTCCGTTACGCGCCATCTTTTTTTATTTAGTTAATTAGTACCCACTTCAGTAAGCCACACCCCCAACCGTTTCCAAGCCCCACCCAAAATTTTAAGTCCCACCCACTTTTTTGTAATTTGATCCTTACCCCCCCTCTGGCCTTCCCCCACCCTAAATCCAAAACAGTGCCCAATAGCCTCCCCACGAAACCTCCCCCCCCCCCGATAACCCCCACCCTAAAATTTTTACCTCACCCCCCCCTACTCATATCTCCGGCATTATCCATCGTAGACCCACCGACCTTGGGTTCATTGGAACCGGCTCGGTGAGGGCTACAATCCTGCCCCAACAGAATTCCCGAATTCCCCCTCCACAACTTTCCCCACCCAAAAATATTTTAAGGTGCCCAATAGCCTCCCCACGAAACCTAACCCCCCCCCCCCCCGCCCCTACCCCCACCTAAAATTTTTACCTCACCCCCCCCTATTCCTATCTCCGCCAATAAAGGTCGTGGACCCACCGAGCTTGGTATCCTCGGAACCGTCTCGGTGAGGGCTACAAATTGGCCCCGATAGAAATCCCAAATTCCCTCAAAAATTTCCCCCCTCCTAAACTTAAACTTTATTTAATTTAGCTTTATTTTACCAATTCTGTAAATTTGTAAATAGTAGATAATTTTTCGAAAAATGATGTCATAAAGAAGTTTCACTTCTTACGTGTGTACACTAATACACACACACATTTTTTTATTAATATTTATAAGATATCCAATATGATATCATTTAATACTTATTAAGCTATGGTATGGTCAACGGTATTTTAATTGGTTAAAGTATAAAATATTCAAATAATTGATTTTTGTAACTGATACAAGATAATTTTTAAACTCAGTTTTGAAGCGAAATAACCCTGGTAAATGGTGCTATGAAAACCGACGGCATGTTAGTGCCTGATATTATATTTTAGGAAACAGGCCTTTTATTAAAATATTCACTTGACTCTTTACAGGTATTATTCAGATTGATATATTTAGTTTCAATATTAAAGTAGATTCTTTTAAATATCAATAAATGCCGCTGGGAGTTCCGACGTCTTTCGTTTGATGATTAAGATTCTTCTTCTCTTTCAATGTTTCGTCGCCCTGTTTCAAGAACTGAAAACATACTACTCCTAAAGATTTTGGTAATGTATAGACATCGGTTATTACTTACTAAGAGGTAGAGTCGTTGACTCTTTTTCATGTGCTCTGCCACGACAAACACTGCTTTAGTAATACTTCTACACTTCTGCTGAGTTTTCTGTGTATGAACTTTTAAGATGTATTTAAAATAATCATACTTTGATTCGTAAAGCTTACAGATGAGTGATGAAGATAGAATCAAATATTGTATTGTATCAGACCATATACGCCCCACTGCAGGGACGGGCGTACTCTACAAACAAGTACGATTGCGAGTGGTTAGGCCATATAGTTCACCACGCTGGCCTAGTGCGGGTTGATGGACTTTACATATCATAGAAATTCTTACAAGTCGATATGGTATGCAGGTTTCCTCACGATGTTTTCCTTCACCGATATAGCGCCGTTATAGAAAAAATGATCCTAAATAAATTCAAATTAATATGATTCTCTCTGTCTAGCCCTGCTTTATAATTATTTTATAAAGTAATATTACAGACAGCATTATACCTATATAACCATCTTCACGCAAATCCACGGCCTATTAACCTATCCATCCAACCTGATTAATAATTTAATAGCCTATAAAAAAATAAAAACTAGTTAAGTTTATGTAATCATCATAAGAATTTAATGCAATTAATCACTCGAAGACAAGTCATTTACTGGTATGTTCTTATCAAAAAGTAACCTGTTTACGTGACATTCGGAGATTAATACCGATAAATCGGAGATAATTTAATAACAGCGATTTTGTTTTTTTGCAACATAATAAGCACTAAAACTACCCATTAAATAATTATTGAAAATAAATAAAATTATATTTCGGACCTTCAAATTTATTTAATGTATTATTTTTATGTTAAGTCTAAGGAAACTCGCTACTAAGTTCTAGGTAAATAAATAAAATAAAATTTCTAGAGGTTACGTTGGTTTTATTGATATTATATTTATATAAGAAATAGTGATTTGTTTGTAACCATATAGGTATTGACCGTAAAAAAACTGTTATTCCTAAACAAGGAACTTTTATTGCTGTGTTAAAATGTACTTTCTAAAAAAGAAACTACTTAATAAACCTATTTAAAACATACTTAAAACTTTTTGTATATTTTTCTGCAGAAACTAATGATAAGTTATTTGTTATAAAACCACAAAACAATCAGGATATTGTATCATCTATACAATAAATAACCTTTTTGTTACGTCAAAAGGAAAACCATGGAATATAGGGTACCTGGGTCGAATATGGCCAGCCGAAAAATATGGCCACCTACCATTATTCCAAACACGAAAATTTGTAAATATCTGAGCGCTACCATAAATTGTCGCTAGTGTCACATGTATCCGAACGACGTACCTGTCATCCTTCCCGCGCGTCCAGTACTCGCCCAGCGTCCATTTAAGTAAAACTGCAGTCAAAGCGGTAAAATGAAAGTGTATACGGCTGCAAAGCATTAAAATGTGCCAAGACGCACTCTAAGACGATATTTACTAGAAGAAAGGGAGACTAAATCTACTTTGGGCCGGAAACCACTTCTTAATCCTGAACAAGAGAAGATTTTAGCATCACGTATTATTCGATTATGCAATGTGGGATACCCATTGACACAACGTGTACTACGTAGATGCGTTAAGACATTCTGTGAACGAAATAACATTTTAAGTTAAAAAAATATATATCATTGTTGATTTTGATATCTTTAAATACTAATAACTGTCACCCAAAGAATATCTTATAAATAAATGCTCTATTACAACATAATATCCACTTTTATTTCACTTCATTAGATGTTTTTTAAAATTGTTAATTCGTATAGTAAATATGGCCACATATGTGGGCATAATTACCTCCCCCGTCGAAAATATGGCCAATTTCAATTTTTTTTTAATACTGTTGTAAAAGTTATTTTTCTTTTAAATTCCTTGTATTGTTTACCTTTGTTGTAAAGATAAATAGCTACTCTTCATGAATACGTGCTAAAACTTGTTTGTTTTAGCATTATTATTATTAAAAAAGGATAACAAACCTTAAGGTGGCCATATTCGACCCAGGTAGCTTATTTGTTTCAAAAAAAAAACAAATTGAAAAAAAAATATATGACTACATGAATTATCGATTTTAAGCTGGTATTTCCTATAAATAATCATCAGTTACTTACAAAATAAACAATATTTCACAAAAACTATTTTTGCGGTTTATTTGTTATTATGCAAAAACTACTTCAATGAATAGTGAAGTATCATCATGATTTCATAGATGATTTGTTTATTGTTTAACTTAAAAACTAAGGTCATTTATAGTATGCATTACCCGGAAAATAAAATAAACCGCAGTATACGGATATTTACAAAACATTTTTTATTCGCTTTATATAGTAAGGCCTCTGCCATTTTTTGAGCGAAAACGGATGACGAGCAATTTACCCATCTGATAGATAAATTGCTGCTCTTGACAATTAATACTATAGAACCGTAAATATGACTGGCTGACTATAGAAGACGATAGATGGAGCCGAGAGGAAATAACCATTATTGAACTGAAGTGAATTAATCGATACGCGACAGTAAGGGACTCTACTTTATACCCACTCAAACGTAACATGCCTTAACCATGCTATAAAAATATCGTGCAAAGGACTTTCTGCGGCCTGCTGGCATGCATCCTACAAAAAATAGTTAATTCATTATAATATTTTATGCCACTTAAGTTCATACTACATTCAACATTTTACAGGATAGAGCACCTAGAGCTATTAATGTTCTAAGCTGTCATAATCATCATCGTCATCATCAGCCCGTTGCAGTTCACTATTGGACATAGGCCTCTCCCAAGGTACGCCACAGAGCCCGGTCTGCTGGTTTACGCATCCATTCGCTGCCAGATGGCGGGATCACTTGCACAAGAGCGCCGGCAGCGACTGGATGCGTAAAGCAACAGACCTGTCACTTACGAGTTTATGACAAGATTAGAAATATGTGAAACCTATATATCTTACAGAGTTTTAGAGTGCAATTTAGACAAGGAATGCATTAAATTACATCTAAATTTTGTTGTATATGTTTATGGTCTATAGCTAAAATTAGAAACCAATTAATTTTTATAAGGAAAAATACAAGTATTGTCCCTATCTTTTTTCCATCTCCTACTTTTGCTTTGAAAGGCAACGACGTCCTAGTTATTATCCGGAACTGTCATTTAATAACATAATTATCGTAAAATATACCATATACATAGACTATGAAGTATATTAACAACTACCAAACATATTTTCTGCATGAATATCTACAGTCAGAAGAACAGGAAGGAATGTTTCTTACTGCAATGCGTGAGAAATCAGGACAATGGAATGCTCCGAATATCCATACAAAATCTATTGAATTGTCTAAAGCCTAACTGTGCTCCAGTTAGGGCTGTTGTGTAAGCAAGCCCGATCTCTTCCTTGTACGGCTAAGTGGGCCCTGTCACTTGGGCATTGCTAACTGAAAATTAATTCACGAGTATTGCTTTGAAGTTATATCATAGGAATTGTATTAATTTCACGCCTCTAACTTTTAAATGATGATACCATTAAGGGTATTTAACTTCGTTTATTACCAAAATAATATGATATAAGTTTAAAAAAATACAATATATTATATAGTAAGTAGTGTAGTAATACAGATACCTAATTATTTTATTTCTTTTAACCTGAATTTGAACACAAAATATATTATCTATGTAAAATTCTTCAGCAAATGCAGAAAGTAATTTTTAATACAATAGTTTTATTTCCTCTTTTTTTAACAATACGATTGTTTTATAATGTGAATTGTCATGATATCCATTCCTAATTATGATTAAAATCTATTGTATTGATGCTAATATATGTGTACATATCACATTTTTTTGTATCTGCCTTTATACTAACATACCTACCATAAGCGTTATTTATTTTCCTTTTAGATGACCAATAAACAAATTTCATTTCGAACGGTATCTTGAGTCTTATTTTGAATTTTCACCTGTTATATCCAACCAAGTGTCAGAACTTGACTAATCTACATAATTAAGGGTCTTGCTAAAATGTTTAACATGCATGTAATCTTTGGACATAGGACCACACCTTACGCAGTGTCAGATACTGATCGTAAATATTGTGCCGACCATGTACCACACAACCTAGTTTGATTCTACGGAAGTTTCTTATTAGCATGGTGTGAATTCATTCATATAAATTATTATCTAAGAAAATTTTACAAAACCTGATAATACTTGGCGTTATAATACACTCGTGCCATGAATGTATTTAAGAAAAAACAAGTATTTTACAATTTAATAACATTGCCTAAGGCTTAGGTATACATTTTCTATTAAATAAATTACATTATATATAGAACAAGGTTTATGTTATATCCTAATTTATCAATCATTCACTGGACTTCTAACAAACATTACACCAGAAATATATCAAAAACAACTTAATTTCCTTGCCTTAAACTTTAAACAGAGATTTAAAGACATCGATAAACCCAAGCGTGCGATACCTTATACGTTCTGGAATTACGTTTAA
This sequence comes from Deilephila elpenor, assembly GCA_949752805.1. NCBI lineage: Eukaryota > Metazoa > Arthropoda > Insecta > Lepidoptera > Sphingidae > Deilephila > Deilephila elpenor. Next base: position 4,431,560 of record OX457107.1, on the reverse strand, counting down.
ATCACCCAGACACATAAAACATTTTACAAAATAAAACGTGAAAATTTGCATTGTACTCGAATACTGTATTTTTAATGTATTTCGGAAGGATCCGAAAACCTTCATTGTAAAAATATTTCGATTTTATCGTGCGTCACGAACGACTTCCGTACAAAGCCAAGTTTACCGATTAAGGCTGCACTAGCAAACATAAAAATGATATCGATATGTGATCCGTGAAATCGGAATGCGTTTTTCACGCAATCCCTATCTACACAGACAAATTCAACCTTAGCTGTATATGTTTAAAGTGTAAAATCCATTGGCTGTTTAGTAGAATTTTATAAAGACCGTTCTCATTCTACGGTCTCGATCGCGTAACATATCTGTCGAATATATCGTTCCACAAAGCTCCGTATTAATGGTATGTCTGGCTTGTGCCGGCGTTTAATCGGGTTATTAACCGTTAAATCTTTTAGTGTGAAACTAAATGAACTACTACGGGTATACGTTACACTAATTAAATCTCGGTGTTACATACGTACATAAACTCACGCCTTTTTCCCAGAAGGGGTTGACAGAGGTGCTACCAGGACATCCACCGGGGCAGTATGATGAATTATCGCTGTTGATCATGAATAAATAGGAAATATGTAAATACTTACTTCAAAGTAGCATTATGCGTAGTACTAAATGGTATGGTGCATTATTTGTTTATAAATATCATATGATATTTGAATAATTGCAATATTTTTAGGCCTAATATAAATCCGATTTAGTAAAGACTTTTATAAGCTCAAAATTAATAATATTTGAATTGCAAGAGTTCCCAAAACTCCCAAAACTTTAGTTAAGGTTTTGATTAACCAATATTTTTTATGTCAAGGAGATGTTTTATTAATATTCCCATAGAAGAACTGCAAACAGTGTTTATCGGCGTTCAATCGCTTATTAGAAAAACATTAACCTTTTAAACCATCTAATAAATAAAGCATATATTCAATTTTGTTCCACTAAATTAAATATTAAAATCATACCAATCAAAAGTAACCTTTGACACAAAATCAAATGCTTATTGAATCATTAAAATAATAACTCACATCACTGAAAGCTATTAAAAAAGCGATTAAATTTGCAATAACAGCGTAATGTTAATTTTGAATAATAACTGTGTAAAATTTTATTTTAATTGAATTTTCAGGTCATAAAAATTATTGTGGAATCAAAATAACAATCAAATATTTATAATTCGAGAGATCCTCTATCTGGATCCCCCTGTACACTTAAAATCAAGTGCATTGCAAACGCTTTCGACCTTATTCATAGACAGATTTCAAACCTATTTTAGTAATCATAATATAATTTGTCTTCTTCGCTCAAACTGACTTCTAAATTCGTTTGAAAGGGACAACATATTCGATACTTAACTAAAATAGGTTTAAAATGTGTCTAAGAATAAGGCCGTTTATCGTCTCAGCATATTAAAAATCTTTGTCTATTAATTCTTATTGTTCATGTTATAAATATTGTCATTTATTTAATGTGATATTACCGGATATTACTAACTTACTGATTAATTCTTTTTATGATGAATTAATTTATAAAAGTTACATACGAGATCGATATTTTTCTTGAAATGTCATTCTCATCATTTTCTAGGTGTACAATTATGTATTACCATTGCGTCATATTTAGGAATTTTCTAGATACTCGGGGTCTGGTACTTCAATAGAATCCGCCCTGTTGCAATAACTCGGCCATCTGGTGCACGTTTCTTGCAGTTTGAAAAGGTAAACCTTATAATTGTATAAGGTCAGCCTTATTCATAGACAGCTTTAAAACCTATTTTAGTAAACAAATGTTTTGTGTTCTTCGCTATAACTGAATTCAGAAGTCGTTCAAAAGTGATAAAACATTCGGTAGCTAAAATATGTTTTAAACTGTTTATGAATAAGGCAGAATACGGTTAAAGTACATACGATTTTTTTATGTGCGGTCTTATTTTCTTCGGCGTTCTAGCCGATGATATGAATAATATGGGAAGTACACTACTTACATAGGCATTACTTTAAAAATTGGGGGAATCTCTAGCTCTAGCAGACAAATGACAACGCTGAGCAAACATTCAATGACAAATTAACATAATCAAAGATTTTCAACCTATGAATTTAATCATAGCCATGGCCGTTCTCAGTGTACCTGTTTGTATCCTGATGTTATATCTGTATTTGATAAATAAATAAATTAGACGATCTATATCGTGAATTACAGTGATCGTAGATGCATGGGCTTGTCGCCTTACATCATATTTGGATGTTAGTAAATGAAACTTTTTATCATTCTAACAATGCGACATAAGATGTTTTATAACACTAACAATTATTAATGTAAGTAACTTGTTTACATCATGCTTGTTGCTATGCAACTCGTTATTTGCCACTATACTTCTAAAATGTATGTTTCGAGTAATGCACACAACTACAATAAAAATCTGGTTAAGGGTTTGGCTGTCGTCCAAAAAATGTTTGGAGCCGAAATTTTGATGAATCCGTGCATTGCAACGTGTGATAATGTCTCGTAATGATTTGTGTAAAGCTGACCACAAGTCGTGTCATTTTGTCAAATAAAATTGTGTATTTTTAAGGAAAAAGCTGAGGTGTCAATCACAGGTACATACAAAATGTCACGCAGATTACGTTAATGCACATAGATCATGAAATAGTAACAACAGTGTTTGCGAATATAAGAAATAATTTCGTAATCAATGGTTAGTATAGTTAGCTTCCTAGTTTACACATTTATTTATTTTGCAACAGTGACTTAAGGATGATCTAAATTCTAAAGTATCGTATCAATGGTTAGTATAGTTAGCTTCCTAGTTTACACATTGATTTATTTAGCAACAGTGAATTTAGGATAATCTAAAGTATTGTTATTACTTCCGGTGTCCAAGAGCTCATTTTGAGCGTGTTGTCAAAATTTTGATGACGTAGCCTATTGTTTTTCAATTGTTTTCCATTGTCAAAACATATCTGTCAACACATCGACACCGGAGGGATTATAGCAACTTTAAGCGCCATTTACGCGAGGACATTTTTTCACGACGAGAATCGTATGCATGGCATAACCGTCATAAGATCGTATATGACAAATGTTTACACGATACAACTTTTTTATATTCTTACGATAACCATAATCAGTCCGCCCCGTGACCACGAAAGCTGTAAAGTAATCGAAACGTCGGGAAGTTAAAAAATGTAAAAATTAAACCAAATCGCGATAAAATCCGTATAAAATAGTTTTATTTCAATGTGTAACATTCGCGTAAATCTAAGAAACCATTATAACCATAATCATCATCTTTGGAGTAAGAAACTCTCCCCTTGTAAGCTTTAGTGTGTTGATGGCTAGCCAAGGAAACGCAAAATATCACCTGCGAGTATTACCCAAATAAGTTGAACCTTGCATCAAATGTAGATGATTATCGTTACTTAGTCGATATTAAACATACTAAATGAATAGCAAATCGTTTGCTAATGTATTATCTACTACGCAAGCCAAATGTATAAATGTGATTAATTAATTTACCCAGCTAGAACAGTGTTACATCCCCGATCTGATGGACGGGTTTTTATCTGCTATGAATATCTCGCGGGAATAAAAAAAATCTGAATATATCTAGTTTGTACAAATGAAAGTAGATTTATATATTGAAATATTAGTACTAAATTCATAACTATGGTAAATTATGGGCTAAATCTTGTCACATTACGATAGTGTCCAAACCTCAGAATGTATATAGGTGATATGAATAACAAGTCTTGCATATTTGATTTTGAGAAATATCCTTATATTCTTTAATGTAAAAGTTAGTGGAGGTTTTTTATCACCAATTATTGTTTTTAAAATATGGCTTGGTTATTATTATGTGGGTGTCCTGGTGGCGCCTCGCCTATCCCTTCGGGGATAAAGGCGTGAGTTTATGTATGTATGTATGTAAAATATGGCTTGAAATTAATCTCATTGCAAAAGAGTGAGTAAAGCTAACTCTCCGTATTCAAGAAGCGATTGCGACAATTTAAAATTCTGTTTTCCTCAAAAGCAAACTGCTAAACCAATATAAACGAAATTTCAAATAAGATTAGTGTTTATTTGGTGAGAATTACAGCACAATGACTTACAACTCCTTGACGATTGACCAAACGTTTGCAGAAATCGAAATATAAATTCATAAATTAATTTTCCTTATGATTGGTTATGGAACCTACTTATTCGTATAACCGGATATTGAACTGTAATATAAGTTATTAAATTATATTTTTATCTACGTAGATAGAACTAGATGCAGGTCTTTTAGGTTTTAACAATGCCAAAAGTACAGTCAAATCTCTACCTATCATTGATTTCATTTTTACCAACCAACCGTACATACATATTTTGCATTCGAACCTGCTACCTCCAGATCAGCAGTCACTGAGCCATCGCGTCGTACTGATAAAAAACATACAAATATTATGAAATGAAAAGTGTCACGCTAGAACTCTACCGTAGTATTATAATGTGTATAATTAAGTTATGCAATTAATTTACATTTAAATCGCATCGCGAGACTAACGCAACGGATGACACAGATTCACTCAAGAATTTTAGAATAAAAATCGCATTTTTTATATGAAATAAGATTTAGTGTTGATGACTTGTTAGTACGGCAATTAGTAAATAAGTAATGAGTAAAGAGAATACAAAACAATAATAGTAATGAGTAAGATATTTAGGCAAAGGAAGCAAAGTACATACAGTAAAAGATAAAATAAAAATGGACCTTGCGATTAATACTAGACCAATGTTATTTTATGTTATTAACTTCAACAATGAATTTCGCAATTATCCCTTATTGTTATCATGTAGAACGTCGAAGATTGAGTGATGGTTAAATTAGCGCTAAAGGCTATGTTTCGTATTTATTTTTAGTTTTAACTTTTTAAATAAAATGAAAATTACTCTCAGGTTTGTTTTACTTAATTATGAGTACCTACGATTATGTATCCCGGATGGTAAATAATTAGCTTACATAACTAACCAGTAAGTAAAATCTAGATTTCGAGCCTTGTAAAACACTAAGTTGTGTGTCCCGGTCGTTGCGAAACTGCAATCTATGTGCAACATCAGAAACCCTTCAATTAAACATACAGGTACTTGCTTTTATTACGTAGGTTGGTTTTGAGCCTATTTCTATCTGTATCAGTCTATAATCGGCCCATGATACGTAGGGACTTCTCTACAAACCCAATATAGCGTATATTGGTGAGGCCCGCCAACCTGGCCTTATTTACAGACAGATTTAAAACCTATTTTAGTCATCGGATGTTTTGTCTTCTTCGCTCAAACTGAATTCAAAAGACGTTCGAAAGGAAGAAAACATTCGATAACTAAAATAGGTTTTAAAGCTGTCAATGAATAAGGCCGTTAGCCAATGCTTACATGTTAATGGTTATTACATATTAAGATATAAGCCTACATTTTTAACCGTCAATCACCAAATAATTAGCTCGAAGGCATTCTATGTAATTTTTTAATGGTTTCAATCTATGTATTAAGTTGTGATATAAAAACTGTTTCGATTATTTTACAAGACGTTATTTGAGTGACATCTTTATAATTCCTTCAGGGTCTTAATAGGTGATAATCCTGAATATTTACTCCTAATTTTCAAAAGATAAAAATAGTTCAAATTATTTCAATATAAAACTTGGTAATTTTTGAACAATTTTTTTAAATTTTTAGCTGTGTTTGAGAAAAATCTTTGAAACACCAGTAACTTTAGAAACTTAGTTATTTTAAAACGCCGTACACTTATTTCCTGGGTAAGCATTACAACAGCGCAAATTAAAAGCCATGGATTTTAAAACCGTTTAACGGTTCGCTACTGACTTATTGTATTATAAAAGCCAGAAGGCAGAATGCCTCCAATTCTAATATCTATATTCTATCATAATGGAATTAAACTTGCAATCAATATTAAATCTTTGAATTCGTAATTTAACAGTATACAAATGCACAAATGACTCAAACAGTAGTGCGTGCTGAAGCAATTATGATTAAAATATATGACCATTTAATTTGACTGCAATTAAAATTTTAATTTATTAGTGCAGCTAAATAGCATTGGTATTTGATAACCTGCAATTTTATTCTTTAACTGTTGACAAATTACGATTATCCAAAATAACTGGTTGTTGATACAAATATTTGAAATCGTACAAACGTTGCGTACAAATTCTGGACCCCCCTGGCCCCTCATTCAGACAAATTGACGAATAACCAAAAGCAATTTAGGAAAGCTTTAAATAAATTGATCGTTTTAATCCTCACTTACTCAATATGGGGTAGTACGTACACGTACTTAACATACAAACCTTTATTATTTTTCAGGGCCAACGAACAGTTGTAATCAGATGTATGAATCTATTGCTCAGTGGTTCTGATCCTTGATATTTGTGCAACCTTAGGAATTCGTTCTAGGCCGAGGCCATCATACTCTGCGTTTAAGAGTGCGTGATAACTGATATGGTAGTATATGTGTGCTCTTTAAAAATCGTATTCTAGCGGATGTTACAACACCTCGCATACTTCAAATTTTCAATGGCATTAATTATGCAATAACAAAATAAAATACATAATATTCAATGACATACAATATGTAAAGGCCTTCATAAGTGTTTTCTTAACACCAATCTTGTTTCAACAACATACTTTATAACTTATTTTCTAAATTCGAATAGAGATTGTGATTGGTGAAAGTTTATAGTTCTTGTTTAATGACAGACGGATTATTAGTCAAACGTTTTTTAAAAAACACGAGGCTTAGTAAAGGTCTCAAATAGGAGTATTAAACGTGATGTTTCTGCTGATATTCTTCAAACAAATACCAATCTATTAAACGGGTTCACGAAAACGGCTTATCCATGAAAAGATGAGTAATAATAAGGGATGTAATAAGTAAACATGATCGACTTATTTATACCCCGTATTTAAAAGAATTAAACAGTATCATAAAAATACGTTAATATTGAAAAATAAAATGTCATTTTTAATACCACCATTTACATACTATAAGTTACAGTGCTTAATAAAGATTTCTGTCAACGCTTTACTTAATGTGCGTTCATAAACACATATAATTAAATAAATAATACTTATTGTGATTGGTTGAAGAGTAAAATGGAATCTTGTTCCTTTATGTTGAACGCTTTTGCGCGGTGATTCGAGGCGAACAACTATTGTCAAATTAAAAACATCATTTAAATATGTATATTAAACCTCCTGTTTCTATCTTTGGAGTCAATAACTGCGTATAATTATTTGCTAATTATGAATTTATATAAGATGGAGGCGGAATAAATATTTTTATAAACATACAGAAGTTCCTATCGATACCTTCGTGGCGTAGTGGATGAAAAGTTGATTGTGAAACATAAAATTATGAGTTCGGTGCCGGCATAGAGGCAAATATCTCATGCAGGTGTAATTTCTGGATTCAGAAAGTTCCTCGGAGTTTCTAATACTCATTATGTGTATGCGTAAGTATGTGATTATTGAAGTGATGATAAGTATTTCTAAAATGGCTAAAAGCTTTGTAATTTAATACGGCTAAAATGTAACACAGGAAAGATACAGTTTTTTTTAGCTTTTAACCGATTAAAAGCAAAAAAAAACTATCAATAGTTTCAATATTTTTCTTGGCCTGACATGAAGTACAAAATATTTGACCATTTAAGACTGGAAATTGCAATTACGTGAAGACTATTTTATTGAAGAAGTCAAAACAAGTTTTTTTTTACTAATAATACGTTTCTTGTGTACAAGCTTCGTGACTTGAAACACGTCTCACAATCAGATAGACATAATAAGAAGAGGTTTTCACAATAGCTGTTTTTTGCAAGAGAATTCTTTAATATGATAACGTTTACCGATCATTATCAAAAATCTGCATTTTCTTTTATATTTTCTATGTAATAAATACTAATTTCAAAACCAGGTCTAGCGCCATAATGGATTATTGTTCATAAATCATAGTATTCGCGAAAATATTAATCTTATTTTACGATAACTTTATAAATATATGTTTATATCCACCGTTAACTTATGTACGGAAGTTTAATTGCCAATTGTTCCATAGAATTATTAAATCATAGACTTAGAAAATTAATATTGTCTATGATATCATTCATATTTCAAATAAATGAGGACCATTTTACATCATCGTAGACGGGTTACGTGAGTCATAATAGAAATTTTGAATAAAGAATTTTAATTTCGTCAAAATTCTTTACAGCATTCCGAAATTAACACATGCCTTATCGATTACTTTTGCTTTTATAAGTAGGTTGTGGGCTCATACCACTGCAATGTTTTTGCACCTTGTATTTCTGTCACACGCAGAACATTTTAGGCTGTCCATTGGCCGCATAGCAAATGACAAACGTAACTAGGTCGAACAGCTTTAAAAATATTTAGCACAGAATAATTATTACAAGAGGCAACCTCATTATAGCCAAACTGCCTAACTTGTTTTTATATACAGCATGATAATTTTTTTACCTTTTTTTAGATGCGTCGTTTTGCCTCCTACAAGACATGAGACCTAGCTAAGATTGCAGGAATTCGCTAGTAGCAGGCCGTATCAAATAGTTATCTATAGAAATTACTAGGAGAAGCCTATATTTAGTTGCAGTCTAGTCTATAGTTTGTTGGGCACACGCTGTATCATGCGACTTCATGCAACCTCAGCTAGGTTGTGTACACATCACTCTGAATAAAATTCAACATTGTAAAGTCTCGTTCTATATCGATAACCACAACTCGACTACCGATATTACATATACATAAATATAACTTGCAGCAACGTACATCAAAATTACCTCCGGAATGTGAAGCGAAAGTACGTATATCGACAGTTACTATCGTTTATATACTATGTATCTATATACAACTTTGGGCCCGCGGAATGTTCATTTTATTTATAATTAATAGCCAAGCGAGCAATGACTTTCTCGAAGTGTTGTAGCCAAATTGTGTGGCGTAATTAGCACCTACTCGCGAACATGCTTGGAAATTAGCTTTTTATATTTTTTGTGACGTAATAAATGTTTGGGCGTGAAAATGATATTTATAAGCAATGCAATTAGAATTTAAGAAGTCCGGTAGCGAGATAACGAGGTTCTTGGAACATCGTGTTTAATGGCCTGTTCTAGCCTCTTAATACGTGTTATATTTAGACACTTAACATCGACAAGTGCACATACAAACTATCTTCTGGTTCTGCATTATTTATCGTCGTATTTTTTTTTCTAACACCTAATTGTTAAAAACACTAGGCATTCGATCCATACAGCCTTACGTAAGTATGTTAGTAATTAATAGTTCGTGTATTAATTTAAATGACTATACGCACAAGAGGGCCGGCAGCGACTGGATGCATAAAGCAGCAGACCGGGCTCTGTGGCGTACTTTGGGAGAGGCCTATGTCCGGCAGTGGACTGCAACATGCTGATTATGATGATGATGATACGCACTTTTCTCAAAGTAAATCTTAATGAATTTGTAATTAAAAGTGTTTAAAATTAAATACCCATCAACTTTTATACATATATTTAAATAAGTAAGTGAAAGTGCGGCGTGGTTTTAAGTATTGAATAAGGCACTTTTTAAGTATGCATTAATGCCTTCGCTATAAACGAGTGTTGGTTTATACCAACGTATATAATAAATTATAACTAAAGGCTTAAGAAAATTTTAACCCCTTGTCGTCAGTCTAATCTGCACTACATCTACTATCGGATGCATAATGTATTGCGGTCAGTTTGTCATGTCAGTTTAAAAATATGCTACGGATTACTGTATCACAATTATTTTTCCTACAAACACAAAGCCGCCTCTGTGTTAAGTAGTAAATTTCATAAAGCTGATGATGATTACCGACATTGATTCATAAATAAAAATACAATTCATCGTTTCCGCGAAATCACGTAAAGGTACAAAAAATCGCAAACACGTAAAAGTTTCAAACACAATAGTATTTGAAGAAAGTTGAAACGTCCCGCAAGGATTTCTACTTCTAACGCGTATGTGTTAATAAAAAACGCAAACATAATGGAAACCTGCGCCACGTGTTCTGACCTTTACGCTCTGATTAACCTAACAATTATGTATCTTTTACATAACATGCGTAACTAAGCTTAAATACTTAATTAAATCATTGAGGAAATAATAATAATTTCATTTGGCATTATTTGTTTCATTATCACGGAATCCTTCACCTACATCCTGATAATTTGTTTACATATTTTTTTGAAATACCACATTGCACTGGTTGAAGTAATTATAAATGATTTCACATTATGTGCCGTAGGCAGTATATTTCGGTTGCCTTTTCCATAATACTATAACTTTAAAATAATTTTATAGGTACTTTTTAAATACATGACTTTTTTTGCAGCGATTCAATTCGTTCAATTATTCCTGCAAAAAGTTTGGTTAATGCATTGGGTTCATATCGATAGAAATTAAAAAGGTTTTCACGTTAAATTAATTTCAAAACTAGTACCACTTACAAGCTACTAAAATTATTAATAAATAAAAAACGAAATGAATCGATTTAAACGTAATAATGTGTGTTATTCAATCTCTCCAGTGACTCTTCGGAAGTAGTTGAAAGTGAATGCCGTTGGCGGACATTGAAAAAGGCAAGGTGAGCTGTAACCAGTCTGGTCTAACAATAAACTTGACAGCGAAACATGAGCGCAGTGCGTACGCACACATTGACTGTAAAATTCTGTGGCCACTCGATTTTGTGTATTGTTTTTTTTTATATTTAAGTCAACGTAAGTACCTGTGATAACCCCAGATTGATTGACAACTTTGTTCATATTTTAAAATAATGTATTACATATTTAATTATAAATATTATTTTTGTAAAGACCTAAATTGTAATGACATACAGTAATGACATGACTCTGCCTACTATGTTTATCTTTATACAAATCACAGGAAAAGTAATAAGCTATTTTTTCGGGTCAGTCCGCCCCGTGACCACGAAAGCTGAAAAGCAATCGAAACGTCGCGTCGGGAAGTTAAAAAATGTAAAAATTAAACCAAATTGCTATAAAATCCGTAAAAACAATTTTATTTCAATGTGTAACATTCGCGTAAATCTAAGAACCATTAAGTAATAAGCTTGGAGTTATTCCAACATACCACCACTAATAAATTAATTTTATTTCGCCCCACCAATGACGTAAAGCTGCTTCCTTTTACGTCTAGAAAAGATGAACTTGTATGTAGCGCTGTCTCTATCTTACGCATGGCCAATGTTACGTGTGTCAATTTGCACCTCTAATGTAAGACAATGACATTGCTTCGTCCAACCTTCTATTTCGTGGCCGTTATTTTCGGCACCTGTCAACATTCCAGTTATAATAAACAATAGCAACAAATAATTAATTGTTATTTTTATAATCGAAGACAGCTAACGTCAGTAGAAAGGAAGGTTTGGTTTAAACCATTTGAACCCCCTCATTCTTTAAATGTTTTATACTTATTACTACAATCTGATATGAATTGCTATTTTCAACTTAACTCATCCTCTTTGCGTAATGATGTACAGCAATAAACAAATCAAATTACACACTTATACTCTTACCATGGTTTTTTTCGAAATACAATGAAATCTATCTAAGGTCAATTGCTTCACGCAAAATACACATTCATGTATCCGTTTCAAATTAAAAATATACATATACTTATATCTTTGTTTTCAATGAGAAATGTTTTTTTATTGAATACGCTTAGTTTATTTATATAAAACAGGTAAATATAGGTATTAGGTAATAATCTCGGTTTTGGTCTGCATCCTTGCGTGTGTAACACTATACTTTTTGGATAAATGTCACCTACACAATAGTTTTCTGAACATTACATCCTAAATCTAAATTGCTCCTTCGCGTGATGTTTTGAAAATATCACAACTTAATCTTACAATGCAATCGTAATGTCAGACCTAGAAACTTTCAACTACGAAGTTTTTGTAACACTCTATAAGGCCTAAGAGGTGATATTTTAACGTGGTTATGTAATTAATATAAGATAGAGAGTATTAAGTTTCTGATATTTTGACAGACACAAAAAAATCGCCATCGAAACCAGACAAAATAATTGAGGTATTTTTTTTGCTTATCGGCAAAATATTTTAAATCATATTTTTTTTACTTTTACGATATTATTATGATATCTAACATATTTACCGATCCATATTCAATAATATATTAATATTTATTTTCGATACAAAATGATGATAAAACCCACGAGACTAAAGGATTAATTTCAAAGTTTATCACACATTATTTTATTATATATATCATTGTATCTGTAACACCATAACCTGACACAATAAAAAACGTAAAATAAAAAACTCAACACAATTGACGTCACGCTCTATTCAAGTTATTATTGTAGGCCACAAAGCACGTAGAATCTCATCTAAATTTATAATCGAGTATAACATCCACAATCTACCTATTATTAAAAAAAACTTAATTACTCAATTTGCAATAAAAACACATCCCGCAATTTTGGGCTAATAGGTACCATTAACAATATACTCGTAGATTGTCTTGATGTATGGTCAAACTAATTATTCATCCGGCGTATATTTGTTTGTTTCTCAATGTTTCCAGTCTAAATAAATGATACATCTTAATCTTCATATTATTTTTTACAACATCTGTGCCTCCTTTCTCAGTTCATTATTCCGCAAAGTTTCAAGGTCTTGTGAAAATTATAGGTGATGACGATTAGCTACCTTCAGACGAAGAGCTTGTTAGTTAATACGATCTATTTTGTATTTTAAAAAAATTACAACTTAAGAGCTCAAAATCCATTAAATTTTGTTCGGTTTCCTTGAGATTAACGCCTCGTTGTGGTCTATTGAGGACTCCTTTATTCAGACACAACGCGAACTTGGGATCAAATATTCGGGAAACTATGGCGAGCTCTATGTCAAACTTTTGGTTAATTAAAGTGATTGGCGAAGACAATATGCCTTCTAATTATAATTTAACAAAATTCTCATCCTTTAATTACGTCTTGCACTTTTAGATTATTACAATGATGTTCTAATATTGTGTGGTAGTTTGCTAGTAACATTGGTGTTTATTACACATAATTACCGTGCATATTTTGCCCTTTGTTTAAAGCGATGATAATGACAGTAATTTCGGATTACCGTGGGATACGCAATGATTAAGCGTTTGGCCGCCATTATAAATTAACTTATACATCATATTGGGTCTTAGCCAGTAGAACAGTTTTGTTTGTTGATTGTGTTATCTTATTCGTAAATGTGAATTTATAGAATGAAGTTATTTACCTTCTTTTGTGAGCTTAATTAATAATGTTGGCTTATAAAATGAAATGAAATTTAAGCCATTACAATCTTCCTATTATGAAGATTCATTGTATTAAATCTAATTCACTTCATTATATCGTTTTAGTATCAATAAATTTCTATATCTACTATTGAAAAACATGAAAAACATATCAACTTTAAAAACGGCCAATATAAAAGTATTATTATCTCAATGTATAAAAGCAAAACTCAAATTTAACGATGACTTACAACAACAATGAATGTTTATAGCTGTCCTCTTTAACATTTTCTTTATTGCAATAAAAGTCATGGACCAAATATGCGCAATGTAGGTAACAGAGATGACATCAAGGGCGTATGGGTTAAATCACAAAACGAATGGACCAATAATAATCATTATATTTTTATTTTACTATGCACTTTAGACGCTCATCACTTCAATTCCATCAAAGTGAAAATAATGTCATAGACAATTTAGACAATTTGTTTTTATATTACAATTCCAAAAAGTCTTTCTAGAACTAAATTGAACGGTTTTATACTTTTTTATAATTTCAAATAGGTTTCCTAATATTGATTGGGACCACACTCGACTATTAAATTTATTTTTATTACTTAAATTCATGTTTTTTTTACGCTATGTTAACATATTATCTAATTGATATTAAGGCGGCTTAGAATATTGCAATTCACGGTTCTTACGAATTGCTACAAGACTAAAAAGCTTAAAAAATTACTAATTACGTTTTTCTAAAAATAAGCCATTACCGACCATTTGTACAGATGAGTTTAAGCAGACATAAAAAGTGACCTTAAGCTTTAAATGTAAAAGGAATTTCATGCGATATTAGTACCGTTCAGGCTAGGCCGAATCAGTGGCACGAACAATAGTCCACAGGCACAAAAACAGGTCTAACAATGAATTTAATTTGTATGCAAATATTCAATATCGCAGCACAAGGAACAATCGCATAATTAATAAGTAAAAGTAGCGAATGCCTTTATTGTCTATGCAGTGGAGTGTAAACTGATTGTCTATGAAATAATTTACAGAGCTTTCTTCATGCCAGAAAAAGAAAACTCTAGCTTTACTACTAAATTACTGGCATGACAGTGATTGAAAAGCATATAATGGTAAATGCAGTTTATTTTAAATAGTTGATTAATATTACGTTTGCCTTAAGGCAAAACATGATTATTGACGGTCTTATCACTATCAGCTATGTATTACATATAAACATGTTGCATTTTCATGTTTGTTACACCTTTTATTTGCCCTATTAGGTACTCAACGACAAAACATTGATAAACTACTCTTTTTTCAATTCCGATAAAATTGAAGCTTCCGCTCAATTACAATAATCTACAGGCAAACAGTAAAATGGCCGTAACAAGTTGCGATATGTGGCATGCTACAGGTGTGCATGCAATGACCGTTCACCATACGGCGGCCACCTGGTATCCCATTAAAAAAAAGATAAAATGAATCTGGATTGGCACCGCTTCCGCTATGGCTTTAGCGTAAAGTAACAGACATTTTTTATCTTTTAATAGAGCTTACAGGTATAGGTAATAATATATAGGTTTGCAGTTCATAGTAGCCCTCGGGTTCGTTTTTTATAGTGCCCAGAGATTATTGTATGGATTGCCTGGAATTAATATAAATAATAATTAATAAATTCAACAGTCACTTACATAGGCCCGACCTCACGCTAAGATCGAGTCCTGTATGGTGGGTATCAGAAACTAAGAAGGACTTTTCAGTGTCATAAACAAGCAGACCCGTAACAAACATTTTTTCGGTGCGGGCATCGAGTCCCTGATGCCACAGACAACAAATATATAATAATAAATACTTTATTGTTATATACCTACTTATTTCTCGCCTGCAACGGTCTACTTACGCTCGTCAGTGTTTACATTCGTGTCAATGCTCATACAATATAAATACCGTTACATAATACACTAGAGCATCCTAAATGAGTTGGTTTTACAATCCTCCATACACGGTCAGACGACCTGGTAAAGGTCGTGGGATATCGCTGGATGCTGGCTGCCCCCAAGTGTGGAAATCATTGGGAGAGGCCTATGTTCAGCAGTGGACTTCCTTTGGTCGATGGATGGATGGTGACAATCAATCTATCTTCTCCTATCTTTCATCCCGGATTTATTCTTTTGAAGTTATACTTATTTTGGCTTAATGGCTCTTAGATTTACGCGAATGTTACACATTGAAATAAAACTATTTTATACGGATTTTATCGCGATTTGGTTTAATTTTTTCATTTTTTAACTTCCCGACGTTTCGATTACTTTACAGCTTTCGTGGTCACGTGGTCGCGATAAAATCCGTATAAAATAGTTTTATTTCAATGTTATTTTGGCTTGTTTGAAAAATAATATGTAATATGTAAGTAAAACTTTTACAATGCGCGCGCACACCGACAGCCAAAAAGCGACATAATGCAGTTATTTAAAATTTATTTAGAGTAATTTACTTTTAATTTTACGACCTATCTGGCCATCAACCCTTTTAGAAATAACCATTTTACTTATGAATCTATATCGCTGACGCAACGCGGTTTGATAGAGTTCGCAATTTTTGAAATTCTCAAATAAGAAACAAGCGTGTATGTTGCGTCACGACATTTGCAATGACTAAAGATAATAATTATAGTATTGTTTAAAGGTATCATCATAGGTGATTGTATTGATTGCTCGAAATAATTTCGCAACGTTATCCTTTAATCATTTCAATGCAACGTGTAATGTTTTAAATTCTCTCAAAGCGTCATAAATTGTTTCAAAATTGAGGCCATGTAGGTAGATATTATGATTATTCATATAATAACAATCATTGAACTTTACACGAAACCATCATAAACTACTTAAAGTTTATTTGTTCTTTGAATTCATAGGTTAGGCAAAATAAAGGGTTTACACAAATTTATAATAGATTAAGTTTAATCTCTTTCTATGAATGATTCAATTTAAGTGTTGTCTAAAAACTGTGATCGGCGATTTATATTAACATCCCATAATGACTATGACTGCCTCGGTGGCCTAGTTGTACTACGGTACGATTACAAAGCTGAGGTCACGGGTTCGAATCCCAGGTCGGACAAAGCGATATTGGGTTTTCTATTCATTATCAGCCCGGAGTCAGGAATTTGTGCCCGATATGGCGACAGACTCGCCCCCGCCTCGCGAAATGTTGGTGTCTTGGTGGCGTCTCTGCCTACCCTTTCTGGGATAAAGGCGTGATATAATGTATGAATGTATAATGACTATATTATGCTATTTTATCTATTTTTAAGATAAGGATTAAAAAAGTTAATGTTTTCTTAAATTAATTTATATATTTTGGAAATATTTGTATGATATCATATCGGTACCGAAAAAGTTAAAAAAAAATCCTTCTAAGAACTAGGTATCGTTAGCTATCAAACTATTGTTCAGTGAGTTTGGTAGGGTTCTTCTGGATGTACGAATTCGCTGATGTTTTAAAATTCCATGAACATTCCATCATATTAGGTAGGTATGATTACGCCATTTCTACTGGTAGTAGGTCTTTCATATGTGAGAGGCCGCCTGGGTAGGTATCACCGCAATGTCTATGTCTCCCGTCAAACAGCAGTGTAAATGCACTGTTGTGTCGGAACACACCGGACCGGACTTCAAACCGGAGTTTGAAGGACATTGTAGCCAGAGTAACTACTGGACATATTGAGACTTAACATCTTATGTCTCAGGATGATGAGCGCATTGGAATGCCAAGCATTGCTTTGTAATTCATGATGTTGTTTGGTTTTTTACTGTCATTAGGCGAATGTCATGTTCGTCTCGACATTCATTGCAATAAAAAAACGCCATTGCAGGACGCGTGGGATGTTAGAACATCCCATTAACTAATATTTGAATGAGCGAATATGTTATAAACTGCCTCACTGGTCTCATAGAAGCGAGGAAAAGTTATGAAACCAGAGGCCGTTACAAGAATTCTTAGGTTGAGAAAACACTTTTTGTGTTTTCAATTTTTAAAACACATTTTTCTGGGTGTAAGCTTCCAAAAAACACTGACGTAAGATACAACCAATCATAAATAATAAGTTACATAAGAATCCTTCTGTCATATATGAGAAAATTTATCATGTCGATTCCCTGCTTATATGAAATAAACACCTATAAAAAACTCATATAAATGATCAAATTTTTTTTAATGACATTAATTTAATATGACAGTACATAATATACATTTTAGATGTATATGTTTTACTTTATTTTTTTGTACATATTGATTTCGTTATTAATTATAGGTGCTTGACTCATATTTCACTTTAGAAACAACTTGTGCTTCTCCTTTAAGAATTAGCGGTACTGATGTACCTATAACATAACATAACATGAATTTCTTGTTTTGTATTTTTAGGAATTTGGTTAGTGCCGAATAACTAAATAGATATTAAAGATTAGGTGCGTCATAGATGGTTTGTTTCTTTGAGAAAAAGGTCCAAAACAACATCGATGAAGCATTGTATTGTATGGACGTTGTGGGAGAGTCGATAGCTCGCCATCAAGTGAAATCACACCCACAACCGGTGAAAAAGTAAAAGTGTAGCGCCAAGCGTCTGTCAGTTTGAAATGCTTTATTTATACATTATTATGCATGATCGTAGAATTTTGTTACGTAACGTAAAGAGATAACAGGTTTAATACCATACCTTGAATCTTATTACTTTTACCGCCAATAATTTTTTAAAATTAATAATTTCATCCAGATAGGTTTATCGATGTTAGAATGATAATTAATGCGTTTTATTACACCTATTCCATCTTCACGATTGTGATTAAAGCAATCATAACACGCATTAAAAATAAGGTCAAAATTATTAATAATTTGTAAACATGAAAATAGCTTTTCAAATATAATTTACTAGCGGCTATAATTTAATTACTCCTACTGTGCGATTTTTGTTATCATTTTTGTAAACTATCAAAAATAAGGAATAAAAATGTTCTTTCGCACGTAAGAAACAAATATACAATTTTAGGTATCACTTGTTTGACAATTCCAAAAACTAACTTTCAACCTTTAATAAAAATCATTAGGTACGTTTTAGGCCTACAATCAAAATATAACGTACAAACGTTGGATAAAAACTATTTTGAAATATATTAACCAACAATAACAAAATAGTTTCATAGTATCAAACTTTAAAAGTAAAATTACCAAATATTACGGTGTACATCGCGTGTGCATTCTATGTTATTTTCCTCAATCTTAAGATGGCCAGCGACCTTGAGGATTACATGTAGATAAAATTGACATAGATGTTTTAAAAATTTGTTAATTTAATGTCGAAATTTTATTTCCATAATTACGTTGATGGTTTTCGTAAGAAAGTAGACAAGGCATACCAATAAATATTATTATGTAACTAACACTCGGCAAGCAGAAGGAAAGAGCTATTAGCTTCATAAATTATTTTCTTTGACTCTCTGATATATTTATTTATTATAATATAAGGAAACAAAGAAAATAATTTACAGCGCGATTTTATAAAATATTATACAATTGTGCAATTTAAAATGTATTTCTATTATCTAAATTATTTTTTTTAGATAATAGAATATTACTTTTTTTTGTATTTTATTTGTAATGGATATGAAATATTTTTTAAATGCCTAATTACAAAAAGTACCTAATTGCTAAAAAAAAGAGTTGCGTATTTTCATTCAGTCGCAACTGGTAACGAAATGCGTTCGACTAATGCGGATGCATATAAGTGCATAATTTGCATTGGAAATATTATACTGGTATGTTAATAATGAAAACAGTATTGTGCATACATATTCATCACTTACCAACATCTCTCACGTTGTTTGACGTTCTGTGTGCATTAACCAGAAGCACCAACGATACCAGCAACACACTCGGTACATTCGTGAACAACATTTTCATTTTTTTAACACAGGAACAAAATTACAAGAGCCAATTGAATTAAAAAATAAAAATAATTACACGAATGTCTATGCCGATTATTAAAAAAAACTAAAATATTTTTTTAAATTTAGAAGATCGTTTTCATTTTCGCGCGAACGTCGTCGGCCGCGAGATCAGTGGAGCGCGTTGCGCAGCCTTTGGTTAGTACACTGAGCGGAGGCTGTGCCGGCGCAAACGCTATGTAGAGAAAGAAGAGCACGGTAGGTATGGATCGGTCGATGGCACCGGACGCAGGACGTTTTTTTTTCGCTAGTTATCAAACGCGACACATTAAAAATGTATTTCGGGAATAACTAGTTGGCT
Organism: Deilephila elpenor; assembly: GCA_949752805.1. Lineage (NCBI taxonomy): Eukaryota > Metazoa > Arthropoda > Insecta > Lepidoptera > Sphingidae > Deilephila > Deilephila elpenor. Next base: position 4,411,848 of record OX457107.1, on the reverse strand, counting down.
CTACAACTTAAAGTTTTTATTTCGATAATTTCTAGAAATGTTTTTTCTTTTTCTTGTATACCTTACTACCTACTTCATTATGTTAATGGGGTATTATAAAGTATGATTTAATGTACGAAGAGTTGTAAAAAAGTAGTCTTGTTAAAATTTATAGTGATTCGCAATTTTGTTGGTGGACTGGACATTTTTGCAAGATTATGTTAAACAGAGAGTGGAACACGACATTTAACTGCAACACGATCGCTCGGAGTCAAATAGTGAATCAAACGAAATACATTCACTATCGAATACGAAAATACATTATTTTCAAAATGATTGAGAATATAATTATTAAAGTAAGAAATTATCAAGAATTTAATAGTATGTGGTATTCATATTAGCGTAGAGCGTATTAATATTGTAGTTGACTACTGTATGAAATGTGTAGACAAAACCTATCATAAAATCGAAATGTCAATTTGGTACCTATAAAAAGACAAAACCCAAGTGTTTACAGTGTTCGTACATTGAATATCTAAAAATATTTAATATTACTTAGTATGGGTTAGCACTATCATTACCTACTGTAGTTATGTTCGTAGTAGACGCACAGTTTAATTGTCGCGTAATAATTGTCACAAATAGTAAAGAAAAGAGTAAAATAATTAGAATTTAGCATAGCAGCCCATTACTTGTTACTATAATATATTCGAGCCTGTATGACCCTCGGGTAACACAACACGCTCAACTGTTTAGATAGCAACAATTCTAGACTCGGGTCATAAACTCTATGAGTTGCTGGATAATACTCTCAGCAACGAATTAAAAATATCGCAAACAGAATAAGAGATATAATCAATAATTGCACAGTGAGATAATTGACAAACAGTTTATTTTTTATATCAGCATCTTCAGCCACAGAAAGGTCAAGGCAATTGCTGAATAGTGAATGCCTATAGGCCTTCAGCACGGGTACTCCATAGTGATCCGTGGTAAGCGAACTGCATTAAATCAGTGACTGCCACCTTTGCTTTTAATGCTTCGTAATAAAACTGAGTACAAGTTTTACGCGACGCGAATTTTACCGTGCGTGCTCACTGCACAGCCTGCTGAAATATTATAAGCAAAAAAGTATGTTTACTTTTGGTAATTCTATATTTATCTATTTAAAATGCCTTTTCTTTCGTACTTTGCAATTTTTTTTAAATGCAGCAATTTGAACAATATGCATTGTGAAAGATTAAAGTTCTATCAGGCGTTTTCCAATAGGTTTACTAATAGTAAACGCCTGGTAAAACCTATCATAATATTTATGTAACAACTTTGCTGTTGCGTTTTGAACATTGTCCACCTTGTTACGATAGGACTAGAAAATCCGCAACTACTGTTGGGTCGTGAAAAATTTCCGAAAATTTTCCAAATGAAATTTTTCAATTTTTCAGAAAAATATGAAAAATTTCAGAATATTTTTCCGATATTTTTCCATTTTTGAATTTCGAACGAAACGTAACTTCCAGAAAAACGGGGTGAATCGAAACTCAGGGAGAAATAGAAAAAAAAATATTGTTTGTTTTTTCGTGTTTTATGAACCAAATTGATTATAATTTATTTATAATTAATGATTTATGACTCTTTTTTACAAATTGCAACCATTACATTTAATCCCTATCGCGAATTTGGACTTTACAGTATAACAAATGCATGTATTTTTACTTTATTAGCAAATTTATTACGAATATAAAACAATTAAATCGATTTTACGATTAAAAAGCAACAATTAAGTTAAATAATCGAATTTTTCCATTATTTTTCCATTTTGAAATTTTTCCGAAAAAATTCCTGAAATTTTTCCGAAAAAATTCCTGAAATTTTTCCGAAAAATAGAATTTTTCCGAAAATTACACAACACTATCCGCAACTATTTCTCGTTTTGGGTCAGTCTGAGTATAACTATTAAGTTACGATCGAGCCGGTTTAGTAAAAAAAAATATCGACCGGTGAACGATAACTATCGATTGCACTGCGCTAAAGAATAAACCACTCTGCATTTACAATCGGAGTATTGTCGTCTCTTGTCGTGCTGGAAAAAAAATGTATATTTTAAGACAAAAAAATATTTAAAGTACTAAATACTTGCGGTAAAAAATAAAAAATATAATATCCAATTTTGTAATTGAATCAAGTAAACGGCAAACGAAACGCCTAAGGTTTTTTTATCCAAGATGGCGACCGAACATGTCAATTGTCAATATACACCAGAGTAGACGATTTCCTATTTCAGTCCGTGGCGTGTAGCGTTATTATTTAGTTAAAAGTAACGTATTATGGCTGGATTTACTGAAAACGCGCTCGTACGTAAACTTCAAGAATTGAATTCCAGCCAACAAAGTATACAAACATTGTCTCTGTGGCTAATCCATCATAGAAAACACCACGCAGCAGTCGTCAAAACTTGGTTCAAAGAACTGATGAAAGGTATAGGTTACATTTCATTGTTATTGTTGCTTATTTCACTTTTTAATTACGATTCATCATTACCATTTAAGCAGTTTTAACATTATATTATTTTTAAAATAATTACAAGTATTTAAACTTAAATCGTATCAAACTGTCAACAAAGTTTCTTTTATTTTGTTACAGACATTTTTGCATTTTATCCACTTTGTAGTTTACTATTAAGTAGTTTTATCTAATTTATTACACTTTAAGATAAGTAGATGCCAGGAGGTTTCACCAAATATTTACTTTTGGGGGTAAATGTAATAAGTTTTATCAGTGTGTTCAATAAAAATGTTTTAACCTTAGATTAAGTTAATTGTAATCCGTTATAAAGTAATTAACCAGCATTTTTCTATTAATACATTCAGTTGATTACATCCGTAACGTAAAGTTCTGATAATATCTCATATAAGTTTTGCAGTATATTCTTAATTGTATTTTTTATGTATTAGAAACATAATAATAATTGTTTCAAATTTTCACTTTATATAAGAGTCTAATAAATTTATGAATCTACTAAATACATTTAATGACCTGTATTTAATTACTACCTAGTAAGTGTTCATGTTCACTATGACAACAGTTGCTAAGATGATCCATAAAACTGTATAGCTTGTGAAATATCTTGTTAGCTAGTGATATAATGTCTGTAGATGTACCCAAAATAACTGTTTGTGTGCTCCAAAATTATGTGTTTCGGGTCTCGGTGTTTGTAAGACTGAAAAGTCACTCATACTTTCTGATATCCACGACACTGATTGATCCTAATGTGAGTTTGGAACTTCCAATCATTTAACTACCCAGTAAGCTTACCTAGAGTTTTATAATATCCAACCTAATAGCAATTGTACTGTATTGTATCAGCCCATCGCATCACATATACATCCCACTGCTCTACAATTGAGAATACAATTTAGTGGGGTTAGGCCATATAGTCCACCATGCTGGTCTAATAGTAATGACTTCTCTGAATAGGGGAGAAACATTATGTGTTACAGTTTTGTTAAGCTCATGTATACTCAGTGTTATTTATAACCACTATTAAGTGCCAGTATAACACAATAATCTGATTTCAATTTTATTCCACTGTCAGTTTGTGCTTTTATTGATCAAAAATCATTCACCGTAAAATGTAATGGCCATTAAATTTAAATTTAGATGATAACTCAAATTGTATAAATATGTTTGCAGTATAATATGATAATTTTGGTTGAAATGTTGTCTTTTGTCATTATTTATATTTACTCTATTACAAATTTGTATGTCATTGATTATCTATTAAAGGCCGAAATTAATAAACGATCTTAGTATCCATGTAAGTTTTTTTTCCGAAAATATACCTATTGGGTTAAAGAATTATTAATTCATATAACATTTGTAAATTATGATCAAGTAATACTTATGGTCAGCAAAATATCTAACTGGCATTAGTCGGTCATTAGTCGTCAGTTTGTTAAGTCAAGATAATTATTGTCTATCACACTGAAAACAATGAACTATTCACCCATATGGCCCGGCCTTATTATGGAGACAAATGACATGCCTTACATGTGATATTTGTTCATGCACAAGCTGTTTAGATAGAAAACATATTATTTGTGGCCATAGTCCTTGTGTGTAAAAATTGTGATTGCAATATACAGGGTGAATTTTTCAAGTGGGCGTGGATGGCCAAGTCCGAGACTATAAGGAATATCGAAAAATGCTGAAAGGAGTTACGAGCCCGATTTTGATGAAAACCAAAACTGCATAAATCAATATGCCTAACTAGGAATAGAACCCAATGATTTTGAAAATCATAACACATGCTGTATTATTACACCATTCGATAATGTTGCTAATAAGAACCAAGTTCTGGAAAGTAATGTCATATGGCAAACTAAAGGAAAGCGGTACATTTTAGGCAAAATAATATTTTTTCCCCTGTTAATTTCACACCCGGTCCCCTTGCGTTTGGAGCGGAATTTCGAAGGATTTCGTATTTCGTTAAAAATTGGTAAAAAAATATACAAAAGTTGAATACTGTTATTTTAATATGGATTTAATTAATCATGAGAGTACTTATGTAAAAAGTGCCGTGCATATGGTTTCTTCAGTGTTAATAGTCTCCAAAAAAATATTTATTATCTTTAACAAGAAGGTAGCTTTATCAATGTAAACTAATAAAGCCAGGCATTTGTAATGAAGCGTTAGATATAACAGCTCCGAATAACATTGAGTTATTTTCTGTTAGTTCCATGCCCAACACAACAATCCTTGGTGTTAAGATAAGGGAAGAAAAAATATGATTTTGCTTAAAATGACCTCTTTCCTTTAGTTCGACGTATGTCATTACTTCCCAGAATTTGATCCTTAGCAACATTATCGAATAGTGTAATAATACAGTATGTGTTTTTTTTTTCAAAATCATAGAGTTCGATTCCTCTAGATGCTAGGGATATTGATTTATCAAAAATCTAAGTATGCAGTTTTAGTTTTCATCTAAATCGGGCTCGTGACTCCTAAGACGATTTTTCGATATTCCTCATAGATTCGGATTTGGCCATCCACGCCCACTTGAAAAACTCACCCTGTATATTAGAATAGTAATTTATTTTACATCACTGGAGGTAAACATGCATTACAGTCATAATAAATCTTTAAATAAATCAATAAAATAGTACACTAATTGTACAATACATTATGCAATTATTAATTATTGTTGTTACATGCTGTTTCAAGGTTAATGTTTTATAATTACAGTTAAAGATGCCAGACAACTTACATTTATGTACCTAGCAAATGACGTCATACAGAACAGTAAGAAGAAAGGACCAGAGTATGGCAAAGAGTTTGGTGAGGTGCTCATAGAATCATTTCAGCATATGGCAAAGACTGGTATAGATACTAAGACAAAGAATTCGCTGCACAGAATACTTTCTATATGGGAGGAGAGAGGCGTGTATGACGCACAGAAAATACAAGACTTTAAGGATGCTAGTGAGTGGACTGTACAAATTTTGGTACTTTATTAACATGTAATCAAATTTGTGCATTAATTTTTTAACTTCAAAGTGATGTTAATAATAAAAATATTAGACATTTTTAGGCCTAAATAATGGTAAATTATATTTTACTTTTTATATAAATACCTGTTCTACACTTGTCGAATCTCAGTTATTATTTTGCTAATTTAGCCAATGCGAATAAAGAAATATGAGTATCAATGCTCAATAAGAATTTTTATTTTATAGTGAATCCAAGTAATCTAGGAAAGGAGAAAAAAGTAAACAAAAGAAAATCGACTGACGCCGAACCAAAGGAGCCTGCTAAGAAGAGTAAATCTGAGAAAACAAAGAGTGAGAGACGACACAGTGAGACCAAGGTGGAAGTGGACGGACAAATTGAGACACACACAACACTTAGCCCAAAAACTCCACCTGAAGACCCACCGGAACCTGATGAGTTAATCAAGGTAAGTGTCATTCATAATCTCACCAACAGGGGAATAATTCAGTCAACCAATTGAAATAATTGCTATGGTACCCAGGTTACCTCTTCAGACAACACAGATATTAAATTTGTATGACCTTCATTAAATATAATATGTACTCGCCTCTTTCAATTAATTGTGTATGTAAAATTTTGTTTAGTTAAATGCACAGTGGTCATTGTAATGTGTAACAATATTTTTGTACAAAAAGTGTATAATCTGCATCAGTTTTTTCAGCTTTACTGATGTGAGAATTATGTTTTTGTACTTATTTTTTACGAAGGTTTTGCTAAATTCTAATATTTTTTTTTAATTCCAGGCACTGTTAGAGTTAGAGTCAAGTGCATCAAGTGACGAGGCGGTGAGAGAGCGTATAGCGTCATTACCACCAGAAGTATCTGAAGTGCAATTATTGTCAAAGTTAGAAGGTAAAATGCCACCATACTATCGTGTTAAAGCAGTCATAAGACTTGTAGTGCAATTGAGGAGTTTGTATTTATGGCTACAAGCAAACAAACCATGACACCCATTTATATTTCACTTTTCAATTGGCTTCCAATGGAAAGTACTTTGAAACCTTGAATGTGATTTTTATAGCCTTGCTTATGTCAATTAATAGATTTAAAGAAAAAAAATACATTGTTTTATATGTATATTTACTAAAGACAATAGCATGTATGTGTTTTGTGTATTCACAACTTTTTCATAATAAAATTGTATCTAAAAATGTTGTCTGTTCTTTCACATCCTTCATCCATAAATTGTGACATCTAATGCATTGATATCAACACGAAAAAAACAATTAAAACATATGAAATAAAATGCCTATTATTTTCACCCTGTACCAAACACATCCACTATAAATTAGTAGTTTTAAAATTGATGTGTGTATGCTAGTGCACTCTCCTACCTTGCCTCAAATGCACTACAAGATTTGAGCAGCTTATCTCTATGTTATCGTCATTTCAATAATTAGATTTATCATTTGAGAATAAACAACATGTATTGTTTTTTTTTTAATAAAAGTAACTAGTAAAACCTTTTTTTTAAACAATTATAATTTATGTCATACTGTAGCAAGTCGTAAATTCTTTAAATACATTTGTTATTTTTTGCATTCTATGTAAACCTATAGCAACAATTGCAAATATATCATTGTATTTTTTTTTCAAAATCCCCAGCATGATAATTGATAACACGGTAACTCAAACAAAACCAACAATATTAATGGAAATGTGTATGTGTAAAAATATATCCAAAAACATAAAAAATGCCGTTTTATTCGAATTTGTATTTAACGGATATAAATTTTAAATAATTCTTGCAGATAAGGAATCAGCGTTAAGCCTAAGTGCGGTGGTGAATTCGGCTGTCGAGTTGCTTGCTGAATATAATTTGAGGTTAACTGAGGAGTTGGAGAAGAGAAGGAAAGTGGCCGCTATGCTGAGGGACTTTGCGCAGGCGCAACGAGATCTCGCCAAACAAGCGGAGGCTAGGCTTGAGGTAATAAATATATAAAATAATATAAATAAATATACCTAATAGTTACATACATAGTCCTGACTCCACATAAAAATCAATTAAGTTTGTCGTGGATATCAGAAACTACGAGATTGATCTCACAACCACCCAGATCTGAAAGATACGGGAATCGAACCCTCTCTATATAGTTTCTTATCCGGCAGCAATGCGCCACTGTCAGACAACAAGACAATGTCTGACAGTTGCGTGTAAGCGCCAGCGCAGACCGAGACGATATGACAAGGGTTAATTTTTTTACCAAAGGACATTCAAAGCTATCGAGGAATTCGATGCCGCGACATTAGTTTAAAACATTCGAATATAAGTTGTATTTGTACCAGATAAGTTAAAATATCCTTTGGTAAAAATTAAATTCCTTGCCTTGCCCGGTCTGCGCTGCCATAAATAGATAGCAGATATTCTACAAATATGCCGGCCTGCTAACAGACGGTATTGGATGTACGATTCACTTTCGTGCGTCACTGACGTCTGCGAGGTCGCTAATGTCTATATGATGCGGATGCGAATATTTCACAATATACACCCATCTGTTGAGATACTAAATAATAAAAAAAGCTTAAATACCTACTCGTTTTTTGGAAGTTAACTACATTTCGTTTTTAAATGACATTGCGTTATGATAATTATGCATTGTAATTATAGGCAATATTTTATTAATGTACTTATATAATTACAGGAGTACAATATAAAACTACAGAAGATCTACGCGGTGAAAGCGGAAGTGAAGTCGCACATAGACAACCTGCCGGATGTGTCGCGCTTGCCTGACGTCACGGGCGGCCTGGCGCCACTGCCCTCCGCCGGAGACCTCTTCAACATCTAATTATTGTACATTACAATGAAAATTATACATCAATAAACATTGTCAGGGTCCTCCCCCATCAATGTAGTTAGGAGTTGAAGATTTATTTTGCACGGACCGATATTTTTATATGCCTTTAATAAATCGACCTGATGAAGTGAAACTAAATGAATGGTAGACAGATTAAGATTTTGCCCAGAAGGGGGCGTTATAGGCACGAATGTTACGTACAAAGGAAGCGTTTAATGAGCGAGTAATTTAAATTTGCGCGATAAATTTAAACGCAAATTACTCCACAACGTGTTTGTAAGTCAATTCGCGCGATTCGCAGCGAATTCGCCCCGTCTGGACATGGTCTTAAGGTGTGAAGAAAAGAAATCCCATCCCCAATATTTAATCTGTGACATGTAGGATAAAAATCGTTTGCCTTACCATAGATTGCCTACCATAGAATAGATTCGAGGTGCTAAAATAGTACAAGAATTAAAATATAAATATTACTAACACTGCTGTTTATTCCTTGTTGAGTTCAAAATATATGTTATGATGTAAAACTTATTGGAAGCCATTTTCCTTTGATTTCATCCTAGTCGTAGAGTTCTGTTATTCATCTAAATAAAAATTCATTATTACTCATTCACATCATGGAGTTACAAAATTTGTTCGTTCTTTGCATAATTTTATCATTCATTTTATTGATGGTTTAAGTTGTTCCATCGTTCACCATGTATAAAATAATAATTATGCTGTATATTGAACCTGTTTCTCATATATTCTAATCAATTGACAGCCTCCGTGGCGTAGTTTAGACGCCGGCTGTGAAACGAGAGGCCGCGGGTTCGATTCCTGCACCGAAACAATCGTTTGTTTTAACGACAGGCATTTGTTTCGTGTTAGGGTGTTTATGAGACCGAAAAGTCTCATAGTTTCTGATACCACGACACAAGAGTCGATTTTAGTGTGGGGTCATGACTATGTGTGTGACTGTTGGGTGTATTTATTTATTTAATTTTTAAAATCGTAATAATCTGACATATTTTCAGTATAGTAAAACTGTAATATATTATTAAAATAGAGTAAAATTAAAAATATGCTGTAGATCAGGTTTTAATAAGGAATTTAAGGTAGATTGGAGATGCCCTGACAATGTACTAATTTGTTGTTACTATTAGATGTAATAGAATTTATCTTCTATGTTTAGAATTAATCGTTTCGACTAAATACCTTTTGGTATATTATATAGAAGCAAGAACTTGGTTATTTGCTGTTTCATTTGCTAATGATCGAATTTTCTTTCCCACATAGCCAATATTTACACGGACTGTCTAATTATGAATACATTTAGTTTAATGACGAATGGGTCAATGAATGAGATTACCTTGCTAGTTATTGTCACTATGATGATAATTACGGACAGATATTATAAAGTAATATTTTAATGGATATAAAAATGACATAATTTTTGGTCGTGTTTCGCTAAGCAAATTGTGTAGTTTTGCACATAGGTCGCGAGATGTCGCTATCTTAATGATTATATTTACGTAAACATTAATATTTTATTCACTCGTTTTAATATTTCAAGATCCATAGACAATGTTTATAACATCTCTAAAATAAGCTTTGCAAATACATAAAAAAGGTTTATTAAAAATATTTATTAGCCTCTTTTAATAACACAATAAAAAGCCTTGATGTTGCAAAAACGATAAATTCTAAACATTTATTATGGTATATTTATTTATTCGTGGTATATTTAAAGCAATATCTTCCAGTATTATAATTGACATATAAAAGACGTCCCTATATAAAGCAATATAAGAGTATAAAGGATTCTGTAATAATACGCTTACTAATTCGCTTGTATGATAGCGCTTGACACAAACATCTGCACTTTGAAGTAGAAACTGCAGTTATTGGCGATTACGTCATTTATTTACAAAATAAAATAATTGTTGAAGGTCACAACCGTTTGCTAAACATGGATGAATCCTTAGGATAAATATTATGCCTCATCAATAGCAGAAATCGAAAAGTCGTTTATGTTTATGTGATGTTTGTATACATTTTAAATAATTCGCCACTAGATAGCGCTGAACAACTATACCATCGGCACTAGCGACGGCACCATACCCGAGTGAGAGGTACCCCGCTTTACTTCCAAATACAACATAGTGAAACCTGTGCCCCTAGCCGGAACATTTTGAAATATCGTATAGTAATTCTCGTATAGTAAAGTAAACGTTTCCCGCTGTGAAATTTTAGTTCCAAATACGCTCACAATGGCGCTGTTTAAACTCCCATACAAAATTTTACTATTACTATTCTATTACGATACTGCAAAATGTTCCGGCTAGGGGCACTGGTGTTAATAATTGGAGAGTAGAGTCAACTAAATTTAACTAAGTTGATCTGGGTCATGAGCTGTTAATGTGGTATAAATAAATACCTTTCTGAAGTTTACTGCCGAACATAGAAGAAATTCCTTTTACGCGAAAATTCTGGTTTAACTATATGGCATTTTGTAAATGATGAAATGCTGATATGTGATAGAAATTAGAGTAGACAAATCTCCATTTATTTGTGATTAAACACAAGTGTATTAAAACATGGCATTAAAATTTTTAAGGATTGTATAATAATTACTTTCGACACTTTCACTGCTACGTTATCTATAATATCTAGAATCAGCTGATTGAAATTCTGCAAGTCGTAAAAAATGAATAAAGCAAAACTTTAACTAAGTAATTTGTTAAATTTCACTGATATGTCGGAAAAAAACATCGGAATTTTCTGAATTAAATAAATTTTTTTGTTGATTTGTTGTGAATGCTAATAATTACTGCAAATAAATTGCATACAAATTCAAATTTGATATTAACATGAAAATGAATAAATATACAAGCTCAAACAATTAAATCCAGCTCCCTGGGATTAAGAACTTGAGGTTATTTAAGCTTATTTTAATTATTTCTTTGTTATTTTAATAAGAGCAATAAAAGACATTATTCCGAGTGAACATTAGCCATTAATTACTCGCATACTGATCACAGGATGCAATAATTATTTATAATGTCTATTGGGGACTTTCGGTGCGCTTGAAGGATTTTATTTTTATCTGCAATTGCAATAGGATATTTTTTCAAAAAAACGAAAAAAAGTAAATAAGTTTTTATGATGGCGATTCGTAAGTTTAACATGCGCCATACCCAGTCCACCCCTCTATACAACTATATATAAAGCTATTAAAAATAGAAGGATGATATTTGAAAAGGTAAATAAAATTAGTGTGATTAGCGTAACACATTTTAATGAGAATTTCTAGCGATAAATAATGTTACATGTATTTGTTTGCACCTTGTGTATATCTTTGTCACGATATTAGTTTCTTATACATACAGGGTATATCAAGACTGCGACCGAAAACGAAGCCGGGTGATAGTTTTAGTGGTTACAGACACAATGTAAATAAAAATTTCGCAAAATAAGCTACAGATTTTTTTTTGCAATTTTTTGAAAATCATTGTTTTTGTGTAGTAAATACCTAGTTATTGCGAAAATAGTAATTTAAACCCTATCGTACCATTGCGTCTTAAAAAATAAAATAATGTACATCATTATTTTATGAAAAATATGTAATTATCACCCAAATACGACGATAAGTAAAAAATTACCAAAAAAAAGTTGACGATTTTTTTTTGCGAAATTTTTCATTGCATTGTGTCTGAAGTCACTAATACTACCACCTGGCTTCGTTTTCGGTCGCGGTCCTGATATACCCTGTATACATACATATACCACAATATGATAACCATCTTATAGAGGGACTAGCAACAGGATGCGTATCATGTTGCGCGTAAATTTTCAGTTTTAACGCTTTCATGCGTTGATCCCCATCCGCACTAGGCCAGCGTGATGGACTATATCTGTTTCCAGTTTCAGCCCAAATATGTCCCAATGCAGGGCACGGGTCTCCTCTACAATCAAAAGTACGATTGAGAGGGGTTAGGCTATACGCTACGGACTATATGAGTCCGTCAAGCTGGCCTAGTGCGGGTTGGCGGACTTTACATACCATAGAAATTCTTTAAAATCGCTAAGGTATGCAGGTTTCCTCACGATGTTTTCCTTCACCGTTTTAGGGGACTACATGGCCTAACTTAACTCCTCTCAATTGTAGAGGAGGCTCGGGATCTGCAGTTGGACATATGTGGGCTGATACAGGGCATTGATTTGCACTCATGCAACGTTCTCAAACCTGTTACGCGTAACATGTAACTCGTCTAGTAATTTGTAGCTTAAGTAATGCAATATTTTTTGCGTATTCTGCACATCACAAATTAATTTAGGAGTTGAATCGGGATTTAATTTCTTAAATGTTACTTATCGTTTAGATTTAATTTAAAAAAAATGACGTCTTTCGGAAATAAAAAATAATAATAAAAAATACGTACAAGTTTTAGTTTTTTTAAATAAACCATTAATTATTTGTTATATTTTAACGATGTAATCTTGTGTAGCTTACGATAGCTGCAACTGGTTTGCTGAATTTATTCATGAAAAATTCGGATTTTTATGGTTGACTTCTAGTTTAGATTTTAGATGTTCTTGTTTAGGTTTAAGATGTTTTTTCCTTAATCACGTTCTATAATTATATACGTTCTAATATCACTATTTTAAATGACCGGACTAAAGGTTATATTCATATTTTTTTTATTAAAAATATCGTCAGTTTCGTTAAACGATCACGTTAAAATTTACTTTTGTCAATATTGGTTCCAAGTAAGTTAACAACCTAGATATGTTGTAAACCAAATAATAGAATAATTTGGTGCGAGCTAGTTATTTATTTGCCACAAAGCGAGGCATAGCTACGTTTAGCGAATTATAATAATTGTTATACCAACAACATTCGTCTTTTATTTACGCCCTCTTTTTATTTTTATTCACAACTTATCTATTTATTGCATAATGTATTTAACGAGGCCCGATTGTAAAACGGAAAACAAGACAGGTGTTGTAACTATCTATTTCGTCTTATAGTTAAATCTAAAAAGCTCTGTTAAAGAAAATACAAGAAAAAAACACGGCGCACGCAAAATTTATTTCATATATATTTACTTGTATTGCGAAATGCTCATTAATATTTAACAAAAATCTATTTAAAAAAATATGCTCCAGGTGAGGCTCGAACTCACAACCCCGGCATTTCTCACACGTACACTGCCTTATAAGTACCGTGCGCTAACCAATTGCGCCACTGGAGCCACGCAATAGTTTGGCTAATTGAACGAGGGGATTTGACGTTGGCCAATTTCCTTACAATGTGAATAGAGTAGGTAGAACTAACAAAAAACCTTTTTAGAGATAACCCGAGTTTGTCATAGTTTAAAGATGAACTTTATTAATTGACATTAACTTTTAACACGTTTGACACGAATTTGTAGATCAAAGTATTTTTAATTATTTTCAATAATTATATTAATGAATTCTGTTATTATATTTTTGAAGAAATGAGTGAAAGTGGAGTAGGTATTTCCAATTTATGATACAGAAAGATGTATTATTATTTAATGTGGGGTGTATTTATTTATTTCTTTCTTTTTTTTTAGACTACTCGAACGAAGACTGTGTCTGAATCTGTAGATTCTGAATCTACGGATAGCCCTTTAGTAAGTTCATATTTATTATTAGGTAATATAATTTTTATAGTTATATATCTACATCCAAACTACACAAGTCGATAGATAGCATTTATAGAAAGATGATTAAATCTAGTCAGTTCCAATCAATTATTGGAACTGACTCGATAGAAAATGATAAGAATATATTGATGGTTTCATTGTTAAGTGTTTGTTTACTCTCTGTAGTTGTACGGCTGTTTTCGAGGCAAAATTTGAATTCCTAGACATGCCAGCAATTCTTAAAGTAGGAATTTGGCAAATAACACCTATAAGGCTATAAAATCTGATAAAAACGTGATCAAACCATGATAGATTTATAGAAAGATAATTCAAATATCAGCACATTTTAATAACTGTCCATTAAAGAGCACGGATCTCCTCTAAGATTGATAAGGTTTTATTGTTAGACTGTAGTCTACCAGGCTGACCTAGTGCAGTTTGGCGGACCTCTCATACCCTTCGAAATTCTTGTTCCGAAATAGGTATGCAGATTTCCTGATGGTTTTATGATATACTAGTTTTTATAACTTTTTTAAACTATCGACATTCTTTTCAAGATAACGGATCGATGGACCAACAACATAAGTTACCGCCAGCTGGTAATGTCGTCATGCATAGGCATCATACAACTATGGTGGCACCCATACTTGCACGACCTGCGCAAACTCCTCCCCTTTCTGTTCCTGTACAATGTGTTCAGTATAATATTTGGCTACCCCTTGTTGTATTTGGAGCTGGCTCTTGGTGTAGTTACTAAAAAAGGCGTTTTGAACTGCTGGGATTTAGCGCCGGTGGCAAGAGGTAAGACATTTTTTTCGCTTACGTTGAAGTTAGATTTTAGAGGGTTTGTTATGAAAGTATAAGCATGTATTGTAGTCTATACAGTGCCTGTAAAGTGGTACTGTAAAATATTATTATCACAGTATTAGAAATACATACAAGCAAATTACGATATAGGTCAAAATATATATGTTTCTCAAATTTAGGAGTAGGATTCGCGATGCTAGCGTCGTGCTTGTTCACGGCACTTGCTGTGGGTGCAGTAGCAGCCTGGAGTCTAGCGATGTTGGTGCACAGTTTCCATTCCTTCCTACCGTGGTTGCACTGCGCAGCGAGCGCTCGGCCGGCCTGCGCCGCGCGACACCGCCCTCTATCGGCCGGTAGTGAAACTCCTGCGCATTCGTTTTTCTTGTTAGTTTTCGTTTTATAACTTTTATAGTTCTAAATTCAATACGAAAAAATATGTAGACATTATTTCCCATATTATAATTATCTCTGTTTTATTAGGTGTATTTAACAGAAAAAAATTATATTTTCGAAATATGTTAATTTAATAATACCTAGTACCTACATATTTTAATTATTCATGTCTTGATTTAAGATGGTAGGTAAAAGCAATATTTTTTCTATAGCTATCTTGAAAGTGAATGTTTTGTTTCAGTAATTTTGTATTAAACTTGAAGAGAGAAGGTTTAGAAGGTGGCCTGGGTAACATAACATGGGAGTTGACGTGGTATTATATTATTAGCTGGGTGCTAATATATTTCATTGCGGTAAAAAGGATATACAGCTATTCGAAGGTATATTTAAATTATGAAGTTGTGTGGAAGTTGAAGAAATTATGAAGAAGTTTGTGACTTATTTTCGTGTGTTTTAGTTGGTGCTTTTCAAAGACGTGTTGGCGTATTTTGTGCTTTTATGTAGTGCTTTTGGGGCGGCTCGTCTCGAAGGAGCGGGCCGCATGTTTCGAGACTGCGATTGGTCAGTGCTTCTCAATGGATTTGAGGTACTTATACGATTTTTAAGCCTAGAAATAATTTAGGATTGTTCGCTTTAATTAATGTTTCCTAAGTTTAATTACCTTCATTCCAAACCTCTGCAATCCAAGTGAAAATTACCGATATTGTAGTGGCAGGATGTTCGGGTCCGGCCGGATGATGATTGTAGGTACACGATGGTGGTAAAACCGTCACTGCGACCTATGCACGTGGATCGTGCTTAGGATTCACCTTGTGCTTGTGTATTTGGATTCTACGAGGCCGTTATTATCGTATCCTATGGCGGGTGAATTTCATCTCTCGACGGACATTGAATTTGGTTTGCAGAACATTTTCGAACAGGCGCATTTTATTGTCTTTTACATGCCAAATGTATTTAAAGAAATCAAAAGTCCACTACGAGATTTTGTCGATGTGATGAGCAACTACATATTACGAAATTCTATAACAATACTGACTTGCTTTTAGATATGGAGAGAAGCTATAGAATTCACTCTAATACAGATGTCGGTGTCACATGGAACTTTAGTAATGTTGGGTTCGTATTGTCCAAAAGAGCAACATAAATTGAGCACAACAGTGATCCTAGCGTTCGCCGTCTCAAAAGTCAGCTGCATGACCAGTGCTTTGGTGCTTGGGGCCGCGCATGGAGCCCTAATGAGAGATTATGATAATGAGACTAATATTTGGAGCGGTAAGTATTTTTTGTCATTTGTATTATACATTTACTTAGTTATATCTACATTGATCAGTAAGATTTATTAAGATTTATCAAGTCACTGGACAATATTTTAGTTACCTAGATAAACAATCGACTAGCGGTTGAACTACAAACTACCTGTTTGTAGGTCGATACCTTTTATTTATTTTTAAATATTTTTTTTCAAATCTCTCAAATGTTTGGATAACATTTTTCTTCACCCACTTTCCTCTATGGCAGGCAGACATCTACTCATGGAAAACTGCACAAAAAACATATTTTCCGTTATTTCCTTCAGGTGCTTCATCTGCAATGATTTTATGGTCAGACTACGTCGCTAGAATTCCAGGAAGTCAGTTTTGGTCATGCCTTGTCTTCTTTACTTTGTTCGTGTTGTCTTTATCATCAGCGGTACGTACTATTACTTAATTTTCATAAATAAATGTAATTTATTGTAGCTTGCTACAGGACTTTTTCTTTGCAGGCTCTGCTTGTTCAAACAATAATGTCTGTATTCACGGGCCGTTCGATAAGGAAAGTCACGTGGGCGTTTCTTGTAGCAATGTGTTTATTGTTTTGTTTCATTGGAATTATTACCCTCTGTACTCAAGTAAGTCGTATCATATCTCTTAAAATTATGATATGTAGGTATTAGTGGCGGTACTTCCATACAAGCCCAAAAGCCCGGCTTGCCCTACATAATACGTATATACTCCATACTGAATACAAACTATTACATTCAATACAACAGTAATTTATTAGAAAACATCTAACATTTAATTTTTTTGAATTTACCGCGCTTCGATTCAATGAAACGCCAGCGCCGAAGCGCCGCGTAATTCCATGCGCGTAATATTCATTCATTAAAACTATATTGAACTTGAAAAGACGGAGCACACAGCACATACATCTATCCTTTTCTCTCTCGTGTGCTTTTACGGGGCTTCTAACAACGCGTGAACTGTATGGGGAAATGATATTACTCGATCGCTACGAATGTATAGCTATAGATATGTTATATAGCAGTTTACTCTAGACGATATGCCCGGCTTCGGCCTTGGTGATGTAAAAACATCGTGCGTTGCATGGTCGTCACGTGATTATTTGTTATATCAATTGTTATTAAATTAAGTTGGTTCCTTTTAGAAATTATATCTAATATTTTTTTTAGAACAACTAATGAAGTTTTAATAATTCTTTTAATAAATTGTATCTTTTGTATTGTTTATTTCACTTTTACTGGCAATACAGCACATATTTCTACTAACTTCATTTGTATTATGATATTTTATGAGTTGTGAATTTGTTTTGTTTAAGGTTAATGTTTAGTTTTTTATGTTATTTAAACTTTTTGATACTATTATGAGTTGTATTGTTTTCTGTGATGGTTTGAGTGCGATTGTGAAAGCGTTCATTGCCGGTAAAAAGGTAAATTCATTCAATTATATTGAAAAATAAACCGGCGCGAAACCTATGCCGTGTTTGTACATTTAATAAGTCGTGATAAATCACAATAGAAATTTCTTCAGTTCAGTTTAATAAACTACGTACTTTTATTACTACATACTCCCTTTAAAGCTATTAAACAATCGTGATTCATATGTTTTTAAACGACACGTCTTGTGTGTTAGATTGTTTGGATTATAATGCTTTAAATTTTCATTAAATTAGGTGGTCCTTTCAAAAGCAATCTATTATTTTAAATTCAGAAAAACATTTAAACATGAATGCGTTAATAATAATTTCTGCTTGCAATTTCGGTAAACCTCGAAGTCGACCACGGCACCACAGAATAGTGACGGCAATAGAAATGTAATGAATAGTTACGGATACATGTTCACAAGTAATCTATAATAATTGTTTTAATCTTAATATTGATTGTGTGGTAGGTTTGCCGACGTATTATAAATTAATTTTCTTCGTTCTTAGTAACTTTGTGTTTCTAAAACAATATAAATTAAACGTAAAAAAATATTCGGCTTGCCCTACTCCAAAACCCTAGGCACGCCACTGGTAGGTATCCCCTATCTACTAGAAATTAAAGCCACAGAAACAGGTAAGAGGTTTGGTTAAATCTACATAATTTATCTACAATATTTTTCGGGACACAAAAAGTACCAGGGCGATAGAGAAAGGAAGGATGTTTCATAATCTTATGTCAAATATTTCTCAGAGCACAAAAGTGCTAGGGAAACAGAGAAAGGAAGGAGGTTTCGTTAAACCTGTGTCATTTAATGAAATCCGAATATCCGGATATTTATCTCATTCGCTTGCAGACTACTTTTCTGACGTTCAAACATCGCATTGTGGGTAGAATTTTCTAACCACAGTAACCTCCACTATTTTTTGTCGCCTTAGTGCTTCTTTACTTCTAAGAATTAGTATACGCATTAGAGATGAAACGGATAGTAGTTTGGCCGGATACCGGATATTCGGCAAGCTACTAGGCCGGAGCGCCGGATATCCGGCTGCCAGATATTCGGCCCTTTATTGCGTTGACGCGATCAGTTTGATTTGAATATTGGCGCGGTGAACGAGATCGGAAATATTCAGGCGCATTCGGGTTGCACATAAGAGTGTTATCGCGCGTGACAGCTTGTGTTTGTTTCTCAGTTCGGTTGTTGTTTATTTCATTGTTTATCACTTGTAGTCGTGATTTTATGTTTGAATTCTGATAGATTATCAAGAAATGTCAATAACTAATAAAACAAACATTTTTGATGTGCGACTATAAAAATAAACGGTGTCGTCCATAGCCTATTGGAGTATGATTTGCCTTTTGTAAAATAACGAGATTTTTTAAAATTTTACTATCCGGTATTCGGCCGGATACTGTATCACTATCCGGTATCCGGCCGGATAGTGAAAACAAGGCCGGATACCGGATAGTTACCGGATATGCGTTTCATCTCTAATACGCATATTGATTGCACAACTATTACAAAAACTCATTTCTTTCTCTGTCGCCCTTGTAATTTTTATTTATTTATTTTTATTTTATTTGCTTTATATACTAAATTGTATACAGGTGGACTTAATGCCAGAGGCATTCTATTACAGTCAACAATTTTTGTGCTCTGAGAAATATTGCGCATATTGATGACGCTTTAATGATACCTCCTTTTTCTCTAATGCCTTAGTTCTTTTTTACTATTTATTGTGTCGCTCTTTCGTTTTGTCAATTTATAAATCACAACGGTGCTAAAGAAAATAATATGTCGCATAGTTACTCTGGTTTATTAACTATTATAAAGTATATAGATATTCATCTTTGTAATGTAACGTCTAAATAATACCGGCCTTATTCATAGACAGTTTTAAAACCTATTTTAGATATCGAATGTTTTGTCTTCTTCCCTCAAGCTGAATTCAAAAGTAGTTCGAAAGGGTCAAAACATTCGCTAACTGAAACAGGTTTTAAATCTGTCTATGAATAAGGCCGTATGAATTTAAGTTATCCATAAATTATTCAGTAATTACGCTTATGATTAAATGTAATTTTGTGCCTAATATTACTTTAGGGTGGTCTATTCATTATGAACTTTTTGATGAATTGGCCTGTGGCAAAGCCTCGTGCGCCCGTCGCGGCTTTGGTGGCTGTAATGGTCACTTACATCTATGGCCAGACCACGTTCTGTGAAGACGTGTTTTTCGCCGTTGGAGAATATCCCGGAGTTTTCTTAAGGGTTTGCTGGGCCCTGTCGCCAGCTTTGTTAATGGTAAGTTTCTTCAGCACAATTCTTAAGAACCTTACATTTTTTAAAAATGTTTATGTAATTTGTAGGCTATTAAGAGAAATTATAGATTCTAATTGCAAATACTAAGTGAATACCCACCTTCCTCCCGGGACCATGTTAAATCAATATTGTATTTTTAGCAAATAAAATATAGGTACACCCAACAGTCATATACAGGGTATATCAAGACTGCGACCGAAAACGAAGCCAGGTGGTAGTATTAGTGACTTCAGACACAATGCAACTAAAAATTCCGCTAAATTAATCGTAATTTTTTTTTTGGTATTTTTTTTACTTATCGTCGTATTTGGGTGATAAATACATATTTTTTCCAAAATAATGATGTACACCTTTTTATTTTTAAAGACGCAATGATACTTAAGGGTTTAAATTACTATTTTCACAAAAAATTAGGACTTACCACCTAAAAACTATGATTTTTAAAAAATTGTAAAAAATAATCTATCGCTTATTTTTCGAAATTTTTAGTTGCATTGTGTCTATAGCCACCAAAACTACCACCCGGCTTCGTTGTCGGTCGCGGTCTTGATATACCCGGTATATATGACTACACTAAAATCGAGTCTTATGTCGCTTGTGGGTATCAGAAACTACACAAGACTTTCGGTCTCACCAACACCCTGACCTGAAATAAATACCTGTGGATCAAAGAAATATTTGTTTCGGTCTGGGGACCCGCTGTCTCTCGTTTCACAGCTGCCACGGCGGTACACTGCCGGCGTACCACCAATTGCGCAACGGAGGCTAGTAAAAATACTTGACGTTGTACTGTTGATGAGATCATTTGGGTTTGTTCTAGATTATATGTGCGGCTGGCATAGGATCGTGGACTTCAGAAGCACTGGCCGGGTGGATGCTGATCATTTTGTCCATGATACCCATTGTTATTGTCATGGTGTTCTACATGTTCTTCAAATGCAGGATTCGGGTAAGTGATCAATTTTAATTAAATTTTAAAGTTATTAAAAAGTTATTAAAAATTAAAAAGTTCTTTTCGTTTCAGAATATGGTGCAGAGTGAAAAATAGTGTTTTGATAGCATGTTAATAAAGTTTATATATGACCGTTAAATTCGTTTGAATGTAGGGTAGATATAACACGGGAAAAATAATTGAAAGATTTATCAGAATGACACCATATTTTATTCACAATTTTTTCATAACACCAATTTGTTACCAAAATAAAGGATTATTTTTATAATTAGTCATACACACATTCACATAACAAATTATAAAGTTGATCGTAATAGACAGTACGCCGCGATTTATGTGTGCATATTATTTTTTTGTCTTTTTTACGCGCATTGTCTATTACGAGCAACAGGAGTATTTTTTACACAACATTTCAACTGAAAAGGTTGAAGAACGTAATAGGGTATAGCTTAGCTTCATTGAGAAAAAAACACTCCATTTATTAATACAGCCTTGGATCTTATCACTAAAATTAACTGTAACTTAAATAAAGAACTTCTCATATAAAAATAATTATAAACATACAACATACGTATTTTATTTAAATCTAAGTAGATAGACCGCCAAAGTGTTCATTGTTACGTTGCCGAGTTAGTCAATATGATTTGTTAAAAGCTATTGCACATGTTCAGGACTGGTTTTAGTAAATATTTCATATAATTTAGGGCTAACATTGTGACAGTAACGTTTATAATTCGATGTACACTTAATTGCACCGATATACACGTTCTGTAGAGGACTAGATGTTTCGAAATATTTTTTTCAACTCGAGGACTATGAGAATTTGGTCAAGTGCGATATAGTTCCAACGAAGTTTGGTATTTCATCGAAAATAGTCATTTTTGGTTCATGTCGGATATATTTCTCAGTGGTTTGAATTTGGTTGATAACGGCCAATTTCTAAAATATGACGAACACTGCCCTATCCTAAGGCACGATAATACTAAATGGGTAAACAACTTAAACACGTTTAGATTTTCACTAATTTTACTTGTCTACCCGCTGTGCTTATTGTCAGAAATCAATTGTACAAAAAATTAACACGAAACAAAAATATTAATTTGAAATAAAATTTCTTTCCTTCTTCAAATGTAACGAAATACCTAGAATTTATATTCGATAGTCAAAACGTATACTTTTAGATGCCAAGTTAGTTTTTGTTCGAATATTACTCCAATATCAATCAAATATTTTGAAGATATAAATAAATATAATTATTTTGCATTAGAAAGACTTCGCACGGGCAGAATTTTGACAAGGCGATAGGCGTCAAGAGCGACGAAGACTAAAAATAACATGCAGATGCATCTTAAATATATAAAGAAAATAATTCACGAGCATTTTCACAAACCGGCGAAAGGAATAATATTCAAGTCACTTGTGCTAAATAAACAACAGAGAGCGGACCATAGATAATAATCTATACTTCTTTATATACTTATTATGTTTAATTAATATTAGAAAAATCCTTAGTTACCAATTACTTAAGACAAGCTCTCGTTAATTCAATTCAAGCATATTTTAACATTAAAAAGCTAAATAAGATCTTCGATTTGACAATTATAGGCATCATAAATAATGTAATCGATAGTCACACACAAATATTACAAAATATTGATCTCTAAAAGCAACTTTAAAAATATTCGTTTCATTTCTACACTTATAGCGCACCTACAGTTCATTGTGTTACAAGTTTAAAACATTAGCGCGGGCTTGGGAGGGAGGAGCGATTCAGTTAAATAGCGGGACGAAGGGAACTATAGTAAATCTCAGTCTAACTCTTGGACATGTGACCTATCCTCGCTCCTCCCTGTAATAACAAGTAAACAGTTGGCACCTTTCAACCAATATAAGCTGCTCTCTGCCCGTTAAAATAAAGAGAAATAAAATTAAAATACCTCAATGTTACACAATTTGATCATCTATCGTTAAACGTATCAGGAACATTCACTAATAGAATAAACTCTTTAAACTAATGTATGCAATATAACGTATTATTAAAATTACATTTTACACTGAAATCAGTACATTACGACACAATATGTCAATTCAAAGTAGTTTTAGAGATATAATATTGTTTTAAAAATCATTTGCAAGTTGCACATTTACCAAAGTCATCATAGGAGTCCACCAGAATAAAAATGTTTATCCTTATTAAACTTTATTTTAAAATTGTTTAAAATACAATTAATATCTGATCGAGGCAAACAATAAAATTGAACGTGATTCTACCCTCTAGAATTTAATCTAGCGTAGTAAATAATAATAATTTACCTGTCATCTTAATCCCATTACTTCTAACTTAATTACTTTTGGAATTGCGAATGTTGGATAAAATCGTAAAAATACTGATTTCAGTAAAATGTTGTGTACAATAAATTAACACGCAAACATACGCTTAAATAAAAGGCAGCGTTATGATCCTTACAAACTACCAGTTTACGTAAACCAATACATTCTCGTGGACTATGAGCTCAGCATCACATAGAAATTTACAGTTTCAATCGAGTTTACATGAAATGATTCGATTTAAGCAACTGATGAACCGATCTTTGATAAGTTATTCGATGTTATTATCTCGCAGATTTCTCAGACAAAAATATATTTCAAAATCAGGCACACGTAATTATTTATTCAAAGACCGAATCCCACGCTTGCTGTATCGAATCCCAACCCACAAAGCGCAAAAAAAACAAGCAAATAAACACAAACGGCGTCCACACCGATAAATAACGCTACCATAAAGGAACCTACATTTATTTTGTGCAACTATCATTTAAAATCACCCCTCAATGTCCAGAGGTACACTATGGTGCTACACTACGGGTAAAATTGTTCGTGAACAAAATCAAAACATATTTGCAACAATGCGAATTATTTACAAAGGTGTGCGTAGCAAACGAAATCAACTTCGACATATTATTGCTATTTTATCGGACTCGACATTTCTGGTCATAACTCCCCTTTTACATATTTAATTATAAAATATACAGGTAATATTTTATAATATCTTATGGGAAATCTTCTAAGCGTATTTTATCTAAAATAACAATGCTATTCGAGAATTTTCGAGTTAATATATTTATACTCGAAAACTTGCCTTACCTGTATACAAAACAATTAAAGGGGAGTCGATTTTACAAGACTTGCATTCACACCGAAGCGGGAACTATAAAATGTAATACTGCATATAAAAAGTTTACGCACAGCGTAATGTAAGCGTCGGAGAGTGGTCAGTCGCGGCGAGTGTGTGTGTGAGTGTGTGTGTGTGATGCTGCGGTGTGAATGCGGCCGCGAGTGTTCGGGTGCAGTCGTACTCTACACAGTAATTCGGCGTGTTGAATTGGCGTCTTAAATACTACGATACATTATTGCCGTACCTTTCACTATCCTATCACCTACCCACGATCCAAAATAAAAACGAATAAACAACAACCAAGTTATACATATAAAAGCTTAGCAAGTTAGTATTTAACTCCTCTCTGAGATATTATCGTACAATACAAAACTAAATCTATTTCGTTTTCATTACAATAGTTTAAATTGACTAATTACCGAGACTATTATAAATATTCTTACCGTTGGACACATAACCGAAGTGCGTTTTAATGATAAATAACATCTAAATGGTGTTGGCATTTTTTGTTTTTCACATTTTTTTATAACACCTTAAATATAAAAGCTAATTTAGAAGCAAACGTTAAACAATATGCGTAGTTTTTGGTCAATCGAGTTCGTTAGCGTTCCAATATTCTAATAAGGCATGATATATTGCCACATAGCTTAAGAAAATATACATCCATACCCAAATATAAATGATTAATTTTTCAAACAACAACAATATGAGTGAGATCAAACGGTAATTTTCAATTTGTATTCATATATGAAAATTATGATCCAATTTTTACACTTAACAATCATTACACGTTATGCTGGGCTGATATAAATTTAATCGTAACCGTAAGTTCCCACTTGTCGGATGTCGGACTCAATTTTTATCGGATGTCACATCCGTTCTTACTAGTCGGATGTCGACCTCATTGAAGTGGAACCAGTCTGAATCTCTCAACTCAAGCCTGAATGTCTCAACATCCAACAAGTGTGAACAATATCATAAACTCATCTGCGCGTGAGATCTGACATGATTTTTTATCAGACGGTGGTAAAACACCCGACAATACCCACTACGAACGAAAAAATCGTCGTCCGATAACTGTTAAAAGCTCCACATTTGGCCACTAAGAGTTCCCGACATTTTATCGGACCAGACACCCGATTAGTGGTAACGGGGCATTACTGTTGCAAATCAAATATCTTATGAACAGCCAAATGCATTGTATTAGAATACATTGGTCGACAATGTCATCAGACGTATTTCATACTCATCGACATGGTGTCGATTATGGATCTAAAGTTAATTGAAATAAATTAATTTTATTAATTAACACGTATTCGATTACAAAGCTATCGGCACCGAACTTGGTGGTTCATGCGACATATTCACAAGTCGCATAAATTAAGTTTTATGCAGAAATGTTTCAAACCATAGAAACATGTATATTTAGATTTTAAACATAGATATTTGTTTGTGACAGTTAATTAGTGCTTAAAAAAGAACTTTTAGTTGTCAATACAAAACTAATTTAGTCACAAAAGTAAACAGATTTTAGGGCAGTTTGTGGGCTGAATCATTTCTGCACAACACATCTTACAATAAAATCAAAAGTATTCTATCCCATTTATTCCAGTCTAGTTTGATCACTTCAAAATACAGCGCAAGATACTGCCGTCATACAAATAATAAATTTGAACAACTCCAACCATAACTAAATTAGTTTCACTCGCGTTCCACCCACCAAACAATCGCAAACACTGACATGCTATTTTTGAATATTTTTTAAGAGAAATAATATTAAAAACAGGCCCCCCGTATAACATACCAACATGGAAATAATGTATTTATAACACTTATAACAACTGTACAGAGTAGAACTAATCAATGCGCATCACTGTCCCGTCTGTATCACATATGTCAAGGGCACCATCACTCACTGCCTGGCCGTCGATGACGGAGCACCGTTCCGTGTTCACACACCCTTACAATTAATTACCTCTAGGACGTAATGATTCACTCAATTCAAGTTACATATTCCTCCGCTCCACACATGTTCAGTCTTGATACCATGTTCTTTCCCACAAGCAATACTAATAGTATTTTCGGAAATGCATTCTGGTATGTCTGACGCCACTAATATCACAACAATATCGTAACTTTGTACCATCGATCCATCTCGTTTTCAATACACAGGAATAATATGTATCGTGAATTTAATTTTTATCCTAAATATTTTTTTTTAACTTTTTTTATTATAAAATTTATTAACACCACAATTCCATATTGTCGATTAGAGAACTTATGGACACTAAAGGATCACCGGCACACTGCCGCATTAACACTCAACAGAAATACAATACTTGCTATTAAAATCTTTAAGCCCTTCTGTTATAAATACGTTACACTATTTACATTATAATACATATTTCTATTGTAATAGAAGGAATACATTTCGACTGAGTTTTCTTTTCTAAAAGTTGTCAACATGTTTCGCTGTGTAGGATTGTTGCAACAAACAAATTTGTACTTTATAAAACTGCGAAAAATATTACAGATAACCTTCTAAACGTAAATAATATCCATACAAAGCCTTACACTACTACTTTACAAATTTTATACAAACATTTGAGAATTTTAGCTCAGTTGTGGGCTATTAATGTGTATAAATTAGTGGAAATTTAGCACTTTTTACTTTTTCAAATATTTTTCCAACAACTGGCCTGTATTTACAATTATTATACAGTAATTAAATATAGAAAATTTACACTTATATTAGCAAATCCTTTTCATTAACTCGAATATAGTAGGCACGCGTATATTTACACATTCAAATACCAACCAGTATTTTCGTTCAAAACTGTCTTTACACCAAACAATTTAACAGAATCTTCAAGGCACACTCCATGATAAACATGTATACTCCGCAACTGAGTACTATCAGGATAATTTAACATATTTACATATGAACTACTGCAATGACTTTTTTCCCATCATGGGACAATTTTTTACAGAAAGCAGTTTATCCACAATAAACCATTTTACTATTTACACCAAGAATGTTTCGGGTAAATTCAGCATTCTACCGCAATTTTGTTGGATATTAATCCAAAACACAATTTACTTGCTGTATTAACCACATGAGCCAATCACTATAACCAAGTCATTTCTAATAGGCCGTTCCTTCTAAATCCAAGCTTTAACATCCTTTGTGGTATTCCAAATATAAAATAGAGATATTTAGAGAGAAGGTTACGTGTTTAGCTGAAGTGGGTGTAGAAGTGTATGTTCAGTCCTTGGGCGGTCGCTGGGTAGGCAGCGTGTCATGCCTGCGGTACATGAGTAGGTACGGCATGCGGGGAGGCTTGGGCTTCGTCACCATCGCCTCGCCCACCTGCGTCACCGTCGAGTCGTCGTACCTGCATAATTATTACCATTAGTACAATTCTTATATAGTTATAGGTTGGGAGTGGTGCTTGAAAGTGTACTCAGTATTTGTTGTCCACATTTTAAGTGTTCTTTGACACTTTCGGAGACGAAAAATAAACGGCATCATTGTAAACTCTTATAATTTATTACACTACATTTTACGTGTTATATTCAACTTGTGTTATTGAAATTTCCATTGGAAATATGTGTTGGAAAATATCTTTATGGGAATTTACATATTAAAATTTGCTTTTAATATTTTATTGACCTCTAAATTTCGGAATTTTATACATAAAAATTGCTTTTCATAAATATGAATTACTTTCTAACAAAGCTCGGCACAAACCAAGTTTTATTTTGCAATTTGAAAGCTTATAAATGAACTAATTAGCTTACCTTATCCACCCAGCTTGTCCATGGTAGGTATCAGTGACGTAGTGTCCCTTCACAGCCTCCACTCCTTCATGGTACACCACTGCAAACAGCTTGTACAGACGCTGTTTTGTGGTGTACTTCAACTTTGATGACATTATCTCTGTGAAAAAATCGCAATGTGTGAGCCTGTGTTCTTTTTGTATAAAGGTTTATAATGTTGTGGAGTGTTTACTCAGTCTAAATCTTCCACATATTTATTGACTTTTTGTCAATCTCGGAGACGAAAAATAAATTCCATCATTGTAAAAAATATTATTAATTGGAAATTTTAATATGATTATGTGCTGATCGTATTGTTGCGTTTATCAGATGTAATATTGATGACCTAGAAAAATTATGTTGTTTGCAATTAAACTATGATTATAAAAATTTCGTTGTATATTGTATTATGGTTTTTTATAAAAATCAATCGCCATTACATTATCTATCGCTTTGCTGATTAATTACCACATATAAAACACTAATAGCACCAAATCCATTACCAATTATCAACAACAATTTAGTTTTAACATTCAAATATCAAGTATACTCACTGGGATCGATCTTTAAGTCCACTGGAAAGTCGATGTTCTTGACAATCTTGGCGGTGTGTCCGTCTGCATCCAGCTGGAAGCATTTCAGGTGCAGTAGGAGCACCACGGGCAGCTGCTCCAGCGACAGCTGCTGCCACGCATCCCCCACCCCTTCCAGCGTATCCTTCCCCACCAGTAGTTCCAGTGCTTCCTTCACACTGCTCGCACGCTGCACATGTAATATTTGAATTTTATGAAAGATCAGTAGAATAAAATGTTAGAATGACTGATTAATTTTTATTAATTTATTTAAAAACTTATTGTACACATGACCAAAAATTAAATATATGTAAAAAAAAGTATACAATGGAGTCCTTATCATTTGAGGCGATCTCTTTCAGGCAACCTTCCATAGGATGGATAAGACAGAACGACAATTTGGGGGAACCATGAAGTGTACGAAAAAATAAAAGAAAAATAATAAAACAAAAAAGTACTATTGTACTCAAAACAATATAAATTAAACAAGAAAAATACATACATTTGCATAAAGTAGTGTAAAAGAGATGTAAAAGAGTAGGCGGTACCTCGATGTCGAGCTGCAGCGTGAAGAAGGGCTGCACGGCGTCGGTGACGTCATGGTGGTGCGCGCGGTGCAGGCGCACGCGCGTCTGTCCGCGGAAGATGTCGCCCACCGGCGTGCAGCGCGCCGCCCAGCGCCGCTCCACCGCGCCGCGGTTGCGCGGACCCATCACCTGCGCCGCGACACGTGCTCACTCCATGTTTTGTTATCGTTTGGCCCCACATTGAGATCTAGTCTTGTGTCGTGGGTATCAGGAGAGAGACTTTTCGGTCTCACAAACACCCAGACCCGACACAGATACTTGTGGTTCACACAAACATTCGTCTCGGTACGGGTATAGAACCCGCGACCTTTCGTTTCAAAGCCGGACAATCATGCGATATCTCCTAATAATAAAGGGCGCGTATAAAGTCTGCTCAGGGATAAAGCCCATACGAAATACCCGGCTATCGGCAGATTCATTATTCTACCAATAGTATCCGCCTGAATAGCCATTATTTACAATGGTAAAATAATTAGCGTATATTATATTGTTTCTAACAACATGACATAATTGTGTCAATTGATAATAATCTGTCGTCAATGGATATGTACTTTATCTCGATTGCAATGCACTTGTTGTCAAGGGCATTGAAATCACTTTATCGTGCTAATACAAAATAATTATATACATTTCCCTAGCAGACAAATACCAACAGTACTATAAATAAAGCATTTCAAATAAAACGTTTGAATATAAACATGGGTACTATTGAATATTAAGGCCTAAACCAAATATTTCCAACATCAATTACATATATCTTTGAATATATATCCAATGCGGTGTTAAATAAATATGTACTACTTTAATATTAAATTCTGACCTTCCATTCATCATCGTCGTCATCATCTTCAGGCACTTGCTCCTGGGTGACAATGCCGTTGGTCTGACCATTGGTTTCTTTGGGTTCTTCCGGCTCCACCAGTTTCATCAGCTATAAACAAAATTAAATTTCAATGATCTGATATATTTTAATATGTTCAAATGTCGTTAGGTCAAAAAACTCAGGTTAAGTTGTTTAAGTGGTAATGAGATTATTCTAATACTTGCACACTTTAACTAATGAAAAGTACATTTTGTTTTTGAAATAAAATATAAGATTTGCCGGTCATATACTATAAAAAAAGTATATAAGAAGGCAAAGTCCACAAACCTCGATCATCTCATCATTGAGTGAGTTGAGCAGGCATCCTAAAAACTCTTCGGCATCCTCCTGGCGTCCCTCTTGTGAGCCGGGGAAGGGGCGTAGCGCCCGCAGCACGCGCAGCCCCGCGCCCCCCTCGAGGGGCGGACCCCCCGGCACCACCAGCCCCGCGCCCCCCGCGCACGCGCCGCGGCCGCCGCGCGTGCTCGCTGTACTGCTCGCACTGCTGCCCGGAGCTGGACTGAACTCGTAGCACAGCTCTACCCTATGAAAATAACACAACGATCAATATTACACAATTTAAAATGAAAAGGTTTTTTTTGTGCAATAGATCTCTCGATACTTTTCCATCTGACTTCACACAACGGGAGTTATTGGGAGTTCTACACAATTTATTCATTGATCGAAACACAATAGTATAGCCGTCGTTATATGTTGGTTAGTCGAACCCGCTTTTACGTTCAGAGTAGTTCGAGGTAAATATGGTGTGATAAATATAATAAATTTATAATAAATTTTTAAATTCCATTAACTTATAAAAAAAATATACATACATGGAGTCGATAACAGGCGTGCTGGACTTGCCGCGGCGCGTTTGGTACGGCATGGACTTCAGCAAGTTGTAGAACGGCGGGCAAGCAATCAACGCCTGCAGGATGGCGTTCACGTAGCAGTAGTTGGAGCGGTTGGTGAGCCCGCGCGGGATGATCTGCACTGGCCTGTTGTCCAATTGGTACTTCGTAAGAAACTCTGAAAATTGATTGCAGAAATTATATTTAACTCTAATATAAAGGTCAGCTGCAACATGTACTTGCTCAGTAGGAAGTAATTAATTATTTGACAAGCAGTAATAAACATATTTACCTCCCATCCTGTACGAGTTGGGGTCATCGCTGAAAGGGGAGGGCTGAACGGGTGTGGTGGGTGCGTCTCGCTGCGCGGGTACCTCGCGGGGTTCGGACGGAGGTTGGCTCGGCGTGGTGGGTTTCGGGCTAGCAGCCGTCACACCGGCGGCGCTCACGGCATTCACAGAGGTCTTTTCAGAATAAGAAACCGCCGACGGAGCGTTAGAAGGAGACACTTTATCGGGCGTGACTCCGGACAGAGGCGAAGCATCAAACGGGGGCACTTTCGCAACCGGCTTCTGCACATTAGGCGCAGTAGGGGGAGTACTCGACGTGGGACTGACGGGTTCGTCGGCGGGCGGCGCGGCGGCGGCGGGGGCGGGGGCGGGGGCGGGCGCGGCCGGCTTGGTGGAGAACAAGCTGGCCCAGGACTTGCCGGGCGCGGGCTGCGGCTGCGGCGCCACGGCGAGGGGCGGCGGCTCGGCGCGGTTGCGCGGGGTGGGCGGCGGCGGGAAGTCGGAGGCGGTGGGCGCGGGCGGCGGCGGCTGCGGCGCGGGCGGCGGCTCCGGCGCGCTGGCGCCCGCCTTGCGGGAGTGTCCGAATGGCGCTTTGCCCGAAACTATCAACGGCTGTCCCGGAGCGTGCAAGTTGATCGATATCGGCATCGGCGCCTTGCTCGGCGGCAGCGGAGGCTCACGTTTCACGTGTTCCAAGCTCATCGTCGCTCTGTCGTTACCTTCGGCGATTTCATTCGACGGGGACCGGTTTGAAGGCCCTTCGCGTTTCTGTCTGTTGCCAAAAGGCGCTTTTGGAGTGGACACCGTTTGTTGCACGGGTATAATGGTCTGAGGCGCGGCCGATTTCGCTGGTGGCTTGCCCCCAGAGAAGGGCGCTGCGGGACCTTTAATGGTCTTCCCGGGAGTCGGTGGTACTTTACTGAGGGTGGTGGTGGGCGAACTGGTGCTGGTGGTAAGAGGCGGGAACGTCCTCGCTGTGGCCTGCACCTGATTTAAGCTGATAGGTTCAGTCTTTTCTGGTGGGGTCGCTGTAGGTTTTATATCAGTCTTTGGTGACACTTTGTCAGTTTGCAGGATAGTAGGTTTCGGCATGGGACCACTGCTATCAGGTCGTTCAGTCTGTTTAGGACTTCCTGGTCCTTTGCTAGTAATCTTGAGATCTTTCATGGGCAATGCTTCTACAGCCGTAGCGGAGACGGTGGCCGCTGTCGTCACAGGTGGGGTGCGGCGCTCTTGGGGTTTTTCCGGTTGCACATAGGTACGTCCCTGACCCGCGACGAAATTTTTCGCGTGCACGTTAAATTGGTGGGGCACGTGATGGTGGTGCAGCGCTTGTTGTACGGGAGGCGGGTGGTGAGGGGGCGGCAGATACATCGGAGGCACATACTCGACACCTCCGTCAACTGGCGGTCCATACGGCGGACCCGCGTAATGTGCACTGGCGTAATAAGCGTCCACCGCTTCTTGCTCCATGACAACTTCAGGGGGATACTCTTCCGGTCCTTTGTCAGTGTCGCCCTCGACGGGCATCGGATATTCCGGGTAGTAAGCGGAGGGGTAGGCGTAGGGTCCGTAGACGAGCGGCTGGTAGACGGGCAGGTGGTAGAGCGGCGCGCCCTGCGCCTGCGCGGCGGGGTAGTACTGCGGGTACTGCAGGTAGTAGGGTTGGTGGTGCGGCGGCGGCGAGGGCTGGCGCTTGGCGCGGCGGTCGCGGCGGTGCGTGCGCGGGGCGCGCTCCTGGGGCGGCGGCGCGTACTGCGGCGCGGGCGGCTGGTAGTACTGGCCCATGTAGCCGTGCACGTTGACGTTGGCGGTGACCTGGCTCACGTACACGTTGGGCGGCGCCACGGGCCACTGGTGGTGCGGCGGCGGGTAGGTGGGCGGCGGCTGCGCGTAGGGCGGCGCGTGCGGCGGCCCGCCCCCCCCGCGCGCCGGCGAGTGCGGCGCCATCTCGCCCTCGCCGCCCGACAGGCTGTCCACGCTGCCGGACACCTTTAGTGGACCCGCCGTGCTCGACGAACGCGATGGTGGATCTGATGCGACAGACACTATATTAGACTCGATCGCAATTAAAAATTACTAACACGAAATTATTTATTATGGATTTTACCTATAGTTGATTGGTTGCGACCGACGCTAAGTTCGGCCGCTGTGGAGTCAGGTTGTTTCTCGAACAGTGCGCACTGCAGACTGCTCAGGTCTGCGTCCTTCACATCAGATAAGTCTAGGAACTCATATTCCTGAAACACGCCACTTTGTATGTAACAATGATCTGTGTGGTTGTACTCAATTACATGCACATTACAAAACCCCCATACAATACTGATACTAACATCTGTCATATACATATTATATGTAATATATTTATGACATGAATTTTTTTTATATTGTATATTTTAAGACATTTTTAAAAAGGAACAAAAATACAGTGGTACAGAAGGTAAAAGGATGAGGCTTTAGTAGTGCTGACTTTGACCCCAAATATTATTTGATATTACTCAACTGGACATATACAATGTGGACTACATAACATACCAACCATAGAAAATTTAATTTCCATACAATGATACAGTGAACCTAATTGCACACCAATATTATGGAAAGTCACATTATGGTTATGTTATAAAACTACACAAGGTCATCCATTACATGTGTTTTACTCAGGAATAACCTTATTTGCCAATTAATCACTGCATAAAATTACATTTTGAAGTAAATATTGGTGCATAATTATCAACCTTAAGAACCAAGTAAGCCATATAACATTAATTGGAGATTTTTAGTAGAAAGAACTTAACCTTAAGCATGAAAAGAAGCAATAATTTGTAGAGAACCTTATTATAGAAGCTTACAACAGATGAATTATATCTCTTTTCCTTCAAATTAGATTTTATCATTAGAGGTTTTTTCTACCAATATTGACAAGTAATAAAAAGGTTAATTTAAAGTTACAAATCCATATAATTTTTTTTATTTGCTATGATAATTGTTCATTACAGGTCTAAGAAAGTTATAAATATAAAATCCTGAATATACACTAGTATCATTACTACTTTATCAAGTTTTTATTTTATGGTTTGGACTTTGAAACACCTAAAGCCTCTATATAGAAAAAAAAGAATTACAAATTAATATTGTAATTATGTCTTCTTTTTTGTTAAAAAACTGGGGTCTTCGGGAAACTAATTTGTATGTCAAAGTATGTGAAAAGTATAATTTTAAGAAACTTTAGCCCATTTTGAAATTTTAACATCAGGAAATGAAGCCAAACACCTCTCACCTCCACCAATACCCATTCTACTCATATAAACAAACATCCTAAGCAATTGTACTACTGCTGGAAATTAAACTGTAGACTGAATTGTCATACAGTTGTTTGCAACCCAGAAAAATAATACTTTAAAATAAGACTACAGTCATTATTTACAAAATAATCATGGCCTTATTATAAAGAATGCTTTTTCTAAAAGATTGACATATTTTCTTAAGTATGTTAATGGCATGCTCTCAATGCTCTGCCAATAATGTTAATGTTCTATTATATTACTATGTTAGTTCTAAGATCTAGCCACCAAATCAATAATTTGAATTTTCTGTTCTCGATATAAGTTTCAAAAGTATTGCATCAAGTAATAAGAAATTATGGTTTATCAAAAAGTAAATGGATAAATAATTTACGTACTCGTTTATAAAATTTAGGATATTTTTATAATTTATTATAAATATGCTGATTTATAGATAAACATATATTATGTGTAAATATAAGTACTGCTAAATTATAAAATACATCCACCACACAAACCTATTATTGGCCCCACAGTAAAGTACAAGATGTGTTGTGGCAATGAGAAATTCGAGACTTTTTTGTATATCTATGCCTCCCCCCAATGACAAATACTTGTGGGGTACACATGCATGTGTATAATTGTGGGAATCAAACCCGCAATTTCTGTGTTCATAGCAGATTTCTTATCCAATTCTTAGGAAGATTACCAAATAATATAATTGAGAAAAGAAAAACTAAAACAAAAATACCAAAAAGAATACTTAAATACACAAGTGTCACAATTTCAACTAGCCTTTCCTCTTATAAAATTAATTTGCATAAATAAAATACATATTCATAAGAGACAAAATAAGAGTATAAAACTGTTTTATTTATAGTTTTAGCAAGTATGAATTACACAATAAAGAAATACTTCACATATAGGGTATAATTAATTCTGTCCAAGAAATGACAGGGGAAATTCCAAGTATTCTACTTTAAATGTTAAACGACATTCACTTTCAGAGATATTTTAGAAAATGCCAATCATTTCTGATCCATACACAAAACTTGAGTGCCTTCATGATTATTAGTATTTGTGAAATTATAATTTAATAATAATATATCTATGATTCTAATCTTGTGTTTGACATTTATACTTACTATGATGCAATATAATTGTAATCACTATTTTTCTTGAAATAAAGTGTATGTTATCCAATTATTCATTCTTTAAGCCAAGTGATACATCATAATTTGAATGTTAACATTGTACATTGCATGAATATTGTTAATACTTTGTGCGTTAACAAGATACACTCTGACAGAAATTTCAGTTTCGTGAATTAACAATAGAATGTTTATCATAATGTTACCTATACATATCAACTGTTGTTTATCATGAACTAATGACTATGACTAAGCTTGTTTTTTTTGCACAAATATCATTCAAACTTTGGGTATAGAAAACTGTATGGTCAACTTTAACCTATATTTATAAAATATTGTAAGGTATTTTATACAGAAAATGTTATGTAATGCAGTCGCATATTATCATTATAACATTATTATAAAATAAAAACCTAACATATTCTGTAAACATCATAGACATCAATCTATTATAATTGTGACTTGCATGTGCAAGAGATGGTTCTAAATATAGTTTAAAATTAAAAGTATATGTAGCAACATATAATTTCACTGTTAAATAACAATATAAAACAAAAATAACAAAAACCAACAAATAATTGAACTAAATTGTACCATCCAAATAATAAAAATAGGTCTCTTTGAAAAGGTAACCTTGGAATCGGCTGCAGAATGTACCGAAATTACACTCGTTTCGATTGTTGGACGGCGGTGTCAAAACTTATAGGTTAGGTATTTCGTATATCACAGCCACCAATCACTTTTAAGTTACAAGCACAATAATCATCATATTATTAAATAACAATTTAACATGCACACAAATTAAGCAGTAACTTATATTCACAGATGTAACAATAACAAATCCGTAGCACATGGTTCATCAACTCGTGAGATGCGATGCAGAGATGAAATTGACATACCCATTACAAATGAGTGTCGCATCGACTTCCTTTGGAATCCATCTATATTAAAGCATGATTTTCAGCGTCTAACCGTCTCTTGCACTAACGCAAAGCTGCAAAATATGCGGAACATTTGGAGGACTATAAGATGGCGTAACAACGCTCGGTTGCCGGGTGCCATCAATGTATCGACTAATCAACATATTGGTGATTCTTATTGCGTAAACTCGAAACTGGACACCGTCTATTTATCGTTAATGTTAGCACTTACCTCTCACGTGCACACAATTTCTGGAAAGAGATATTTTTTCTAATGTAATGGCCAGTTTCAATATCACCAAAACAAGAAACAAAAGCCAAACAAAATGTTTCACGTGAATGTACTGCGACTTTGTTACTCTTACCGTTTTCATCAAATCCATGGCCTATTTGAGAACACCATCACGAAATTTAACGCCGCAAATAATACGTATATACAGCGGCGGCTTTGTACAAGAAAAATCTTAGAACGGGATCAACGTCGAGGCCATGCACTCGCCCAACACATAACAGGAAGTGACAAAAGACCCGCCATTTTTAATTTTGTATATTGGCCAATAGGAAAGCCGGATTTCCACCATAGACATAAATAAAGGCAGAGAGGAAAATAGTGTTGTAATAAATAACAATTTGTGCGGATGTACGGTTTTTTATTAACATAAATATGAATAATTAAACTATTGGAACTGCTGTCTAATCGATTATCGATTGAAATATATTTATTTTAAATATAATTCGTCTAAATTCTATTGACGTGGGGCGAAATTCGGAACTACAAATAAAATTTCAAAATGATCTATTCTACTCAGTGATTGAGATATGTGTTTTAATAATAACAACTAGCAATTATACTCGTAATCTTAATTATTAATCTTAACATATTCAATTTTATAATAAAATGTAAAGAGAGAAAATCTCATAACATTTTGACAACAGCGCATTCGAACAACAATAGACCGTAAACGATTTTTATTGTTGGTATTATATATCATCGGCGAGCCATAATATATTGATGAGGTGCTGAATTTATCATTTAAGCCCTGCAAATTGCTAATGCGCCTTGCGACATGATGGTGACGTCTATGTGACTTAGCTCGAAACAAGTAACGTAAAGGTGGTTCTACGTTACAAGAGCCGAGCTTAATCGGAGCACCATCTGTACCAAAGAAAATACCATTAGATCCGTACATAGCCATTGTTCGGACAAAGTCATTGTTGTTAAGTTTTGATATTTTTTGTTATTGTTAACTTATTTATTTGAATAATGACCTTAATAAAATAATGTTTAAATGCATCTACTTACGTATTACCAACTGGAATTTTAGTAATTAGCAATTTTATTTTAATATAAACGAGAAAAAATTACACCATTTATATTATATACTTAGCGTTACCTTAATGATAATAATCGAGTGTCTACACAGACAAAGTTTCTGCGCATTACCATTTTGGGGGGTTTTTACTACATATTTTACATACATAAATACATAAACTCGGGCCTTTATCCCCGAAGGGGTAAGCAGAGACGCCACCAGGACACCCACATTTCGCCTTGTATGTTCCGTCCCATGATGTGATAGGGGGCGAGCCTATTGCCATATCGGGCACAAATTCCTGACTCCAGGCTGATAATTAATAGAAAAATCCAATATCACTTTGCCCAACCCGGGACTCGAACCCGAGACCTCAGCTTTGTAACCGTTCCGTAATACAACTACGCCCCCGAGGCAGTCACTGCATATTTTAAACATAATATTCTGAAGTCTAATAAATAGCATTAAAATTGCGTGATTGCGAAATAATGGATAAAAAATAATGTTTTTTTTTATATATTAATAGGCACTGAACGAAATAACATAATCACTTGATTATTTCTATATAGGTATCCATCTTATATGTTGGGATATGTGTTGGGATTCACCTTCCCACTATGAAATGAAATGATTTAGATAAGTCACCCTTTTATCTATAACAAATATTGGCACGTTTGCTTTGACCGCTCGTTTCAGTCCGTACGTGACACATTACTCGTTTATTTTCATATTATTAAATATATTGGGTTGGTATATGTGAAAATTACCGGCCTTTTTCGTATATAGACGCGTAGGCAGATAATTTTCGACATTAAGAACTTACTGCTAGCAAAATTATTTTAATGGTGATAAAATTGTGTTTATTTGGCAAATAATTGAACAATCGCATATTATATTTTTAAAACAATTCTCTGATTTCATACTTATGACAGACAACTCCAATAAATCACAAAAATAATTTATGTTTAAAGAAGAATGCAAAGTGCAAACTCATGTAATTAACACTAGAAAGACCAAGGCAGTCAAATTGGCGGCAAGGCAATTTCATTGTTAAATATTTCACAAATTATGTTTTTGTTTATTTTCATATTTTATGACTTTTCCTAATTTGCTATTATTAAGCTAAATCTATATTTAAAAAAAAATAACAATATATTGTAAATGAGTTTCGATTACAAATACCTACTAAGACCGCGCACCGTCAATGTGACGGCATACATATAAAGGCGGCGATAAGAATAGTAAACAACGAATTCTTCAAACTAATGTGGGTACTTTTGTTTTTATTTATGTTGAATTGAATTCTGAGTAAGTTGTTACTGCCTAGCTTGTTTACATTTTACAGTAGACATTGGTTTCGTTCGGTGAGCAGTCGTAACATTTTATAAAAAAATGAGTCGCCAGCTCTCAAATTCGGAAATAGAACAAGAATTGTTGCGATATCGGGATATACAAGAAGATGTGTCAGGTGATGAAAGTAGTGATGATAAATTAGACAGTGTTAGTGAAAATCGTGATACAGAATTTCAGCCGGAACAGGTCACTTCTAAATCAGAAGACTCCGAAGTAGATTCATCTGCTACAAATAACAATATTATTGTAAATTCGCGCAGAGGACGCGGGGTATCTCGTAGAGTGGAGGTTCAGCTAGGACATCTTCAGTACCGGAAGTCGGTATGTTACAAGTAGCAAGTGACGGCACAGAATGGACTTGTATTTCTACAGACGCTAGTGGAGTAGGACGTCGTAGCCAGCAAAATATACTTCAAGAAATCTCAGGGCCTACTCCATACGCCAAACGATACATTGAAAATAACAAGCCAATTTCAAAACCAAAAAGTCACAGGAATAAAAAATTCTCGTCATGATTTTATCCTTCAACTAGTGAGCGAACTACGTGAAGAGTATGTAAAAAAAAACCACTTCAACTGCGACTCAGAGACAAGGAACTAATTCTGAAACAAGTGAACCATGTACTACAAACAATAAGAGGCGGTAATGTCAAATCAATAGTAATTGTAAAAAAAATAAAACAAGTGAAAACTGCACTATCTGTAAAAAAGCTGTTTGTGGAAAATGTACAAAAGAGTCTAAAAAAACTATTACAGATGTTACTAACTTTAATGCTAAATTGTTAACTATTAATAAAAAATAAATATGTATTATTTTTATTTTATTTTTATTTAAAATATGTAATAATTTCATAAGTATTCTCACTTAATCTCTAGTACCGTCAAATTGACCGCTGCGGTCTTTGAAGGTATAGCATGAAGCCCGGCCCTTCTAGTGTTAAACAATATTCCTTCTGACCTGTGTGAAACACTAGGCATGAATATTAAGAATAGGCTTAAATTTAAAACATTCCTCAAGCTATACAGTGGAATTAATAACGTTGGTTACTATAAATATTAAATATCATAGCGGTTCACTATTGGTTCACTTGTGTCTTCCGTCTTCGGCTTTTCATCTCATAATGCACGGAGCATTTGTTTGACCAAGCTACATCAACAACAATATTACTTATTGGGAGCATTAATAAAGATACGGATGCATTCCAATCCGTACCGAATGAAATCCAGAATATATCGTAATATTTTGTCTACAGCACCAGAACAACGTATTCGGGCGTCGGAAGATGGAAAAGGATCGACGTAATATATTTTAACCACCACTACTTTAAACTATAATTCAACGAGAAAATTTCGCCTCATGTCGAATTTTATTCTTCTGTGTAGGCAAAGTCCTGACAACTTAGATTAAACAACGCAGACAAGAATCGCTAAGTTCTTATTGGGAAATGTCATCAGTGCCGAACTTTTCGTGGGCGTAGCGCAGCCTTTCAATTTCTTTGTGATTTTAGAATTTACGTGGGTTTCAGTTGAGCACTTTCACTCGTCAATGCTCGTTATGTATTGTTTTTAAACTTGAAATATGTGTAATTTAGATGTAATATAAATGTCAGTAAAGGTAGTGTAATAACTAATAAGTTAAGACGCCGGCTGTGAAACTTGAGGACACTGGTTCAATTCCCGCACCGCTTCTGCACCGACACAAATTTTTGATACTAATTACTTGATATATATGGTAATTGATTAGATTTTCTTTTGTTTGCCTATACAAACTTATGGAGTAATAATGATACTCTCATTGCCATGTCTGCCAAGCCGAAACTTGTCTTTGTTGGTGGATGGCAAGGTTCGTGTAGACTGTAGACGAACCTTGCCATCCGAATCCATACGAATTATTTTAAATTACAAATAACTGAATAGTTAGTAAATATATTTTGGGTCGATTAAACGATTATGGTTTTCTTGTAAATTTACGACTCACCTACTTGATATTAATTCTTGAGACCAATATCGGATCGAAAATTACGCACACAGTTCAATGTATGAAATTACATTGATGCCAAAGACGAATTTGATTGGATATACACTACATCTAGATCATTTAGCCGACAATTTTTCTATGCTTTATTTATAAATACTTTCTATTTACTAGAATCAATATTAATAATTAATTTTTGGAGCAGAAACTTCCTCAGCAATATCATCTTTTTTAATTTTCTATTTTAGCTAATACAATTATTTCTATTCCGGAAAAGATTGCGTCAGCAAATAGCCTACACTAAAAGCAATCTAGAGTCTTTCGTCAGCAACGTGTTATCCATCAATCGACTGACGAGGGACAATTAAAAGTAGACCGGGAGCCTTCGGTCAGAGTAATCAATTAAAAGGCACTCGGCAATCAGGCCGTGGAGTGATTATGGGTTTATTAGTACCGACTGAGGGCATATGGATTGCATCGTTCCGACTTCACAATGTGGCGACGATGTGTGATAAACGATGAGACGAGGGGCATAAAAACCTATAGCTTTAAGTAGGTTTTAATCAAAGAAATTCTAACTGGTGTTCAGATTTTTTTATTTTAGATATTTTAAATTAATTGCAGCTATTCATTCCATCGTTTTTTTGCTTTCTTAGTTTATTTAAAAAATTGTCTGTTCTAAATATTTTATAATATAAGACATTATACAAGACAACGAATATAATATAATATATAAACTAAACGGCATTTTCAAACTGAGAAAACTTTTCAGTGTGTAGATGTACTGAAAAGTATGGCTCATAATAGTGTTCCATTCTGTTTGTAACCTCACACAACAATAGGTTGTCTGATATGGCAGTCGAACGCACGACCTCCATGTTCAAATCTTATACGCTGTTTAGGCTATTAAGGTTTATTGATATTTCACATAGATTAATACTAAAAACTGTAAAACCTAATAATGTTGTTAAAATTGCAAATTCATGTAAAATAATGATCAATTTTAAATTCTCAGGATTCTTGGAATTTTCTAAATAATGTTTTATTTAATGGTTCCTTTGAGGGAATGGCTGGGAATTGACTAGCTTATTACTTAAAGAATAAAAAAAAGCTTGTAATTTGCTCAACAATTACGTGAAATAAATTTTATACATTTTTAAAAACTAATGATGTAAACTAGTGATGTAATCTACTTGGTTTGCTAGATTTATTTATTTATGTATTTGGGGCATGATTTTACAACCATGTTACTATTTTAATATGGCCCTTTAAATAGTACTCTCGCCCTGCAGTGGGACGTATGTACCATTTCAAATAGGTAGGTTCTTAATTAAAAAGAATAAAAATGTAACTCCAAAACATTATTGGAGTATTTTTACGGATTGAACGCGTTCAAACGTCGACATCTTGTTTGGTCTTTCTTAGTTAACTTTTTTAAAATCTGGATGTATTGTAATACCAAGTGGGTATATGAAGCGAAAGTAATAATTTTTTTTTACGAAACGAATTAGAATTTTTTGATTAAATGCAATCGCATGACGATATAAAACGCATGCATGGTCAAAGTGCATTCAAATCCTCTTAGCAAATCGCATTAAAGGTAATTTATTATACTTTTATGACTTGCATATTGCAAACTACGCTTATGCATTAGCCGTCAACTGCAAATCTCGTATAGAAGATATAAATTTATCACTTTGTAACAGTG
Organism: Deilephila elpenor; assembly: GCA_949752805.1. NCBI lineage: Eukaryota > Metazoa > Arthropoda > Insecta > Lepidoptera > Sphingidae > Deilephila > Deilephila elpenor. The sequence continues at coordinate 4,368,847 of OX457107.1, read as the reverse complement.
TATTTTATAATCGTGTTATGGCTATACCTGTTACGTGGTTTTAGGGTAATATCTTATCTTAACATTCATCTTCTAACCCTTCTTAATCGTACTCTCGATTATAATGGAGGCCTGTGCCCAACAGTGGGACATATGTAGGCTGATACAGATGCAGATGAACACTGAATTCTGAATTTCTTATTTAATTAAGCACGTGAAATAAAAGTTTCTTATTTTTTTAATCCTTTGTTGCACTATATAGAAACAACTACAGTACAAGAGGCGACCTTATCACACTTGGCAATAACTTCCAGGGTACCTTTGTAGTTTGTTTATTTTATGTTAGGAAAAAATACTATAAATAATAAATATAATATTACATTTTCTAGCTCAAAACATCGAGTGCAGGCGATTTGCAGCTATACGCCTACCCTAGGATGGTATCTCAACACTCCAGTTGGTCGTGCAGGTCGGAATCCTATACCAGGAGTAACCCTATAAGTTAAAAGTATGAAAAACGATTCTCGAAAACAGTGCATGTATAAGTAATTAATATTTAATAAAATACCAACATATTTCTCTGCATTTTTATTAAACAACTGGAAAATCTAATATCTTTGGGTATAATAATGTTACTGTGGGTAACGTAAAATTCGATTCGGTATCCACCCGAGAGAAATCAAAGATAACAATGTAGATATCCTGGAAAGCTACAAGGTTGACGATATAGTAAAAATAAAGCTGAGTAAGCTCAATCGACAAAGCTGGTTGAAAAATATCAGGGTGTTGATGTTAGAATAATAGTTCCATGTATTATTACGTATCACCATCATTTTCCGGCATAGGGAGTGTATTCCTAAGCAGAGGCCTTTCTCAAGGATTTCAAGAGCAGCCTGCATCTTCCTAAAAAGTTTTATTACATCAAAGTACTGGTAGATCCATATTGTGAATAGATGTTGCGCTTATTTAGATTATTACATATGCGTTATGGAAAATCTCAAAACCACATGAAGGGCAACCAAATGTTTGCGCAATGACGTTAATTATTCAGATTTTTTTACCTCCGTAGGTAAATATATACATAAATACACCCAACAGTCACATACATAGTCCTGATCCCACACTAAAATCGAATCTTGTGTTGTGGGTACGAGACTACACTACGACACTAGAGTGACTACACGAGGCACTACGAGAGACTTTCGGCCTCATAGACACCCAGACCAGAAACAAATATCTGTGGATCACACAATTATGTGTATTTGTTTCGGTGCGGGGATCGAACCCGCAGCCTCACGTTTCACAGCTGGCATCTAACTAACTGCGCCACGGTGGTATGTAACTATGTTTTGTAAATTACAAGTAAGTGATATGATGTTTTTACAAATCGGGTAGCTATAATTCAGATAAACATTTCCGGTGCATCAGTAGAGGTAGTGGGAAATTTCATGGGAAGAAATTGGTACATGAAAATACAGGATTGCGGATTGTAGACGTTACAAGAAGAAAACTCTACAGCACGGAAAACCTTGCTGAGGATAATTTTAGAAGGGGCTTGCGATTTAATCTACTTTAGTTAATTGTGTAAATAAGCATTTCTGAGTGTTACCAATTCGTGAATCTCTGAATAGATTGCAACAACATTTTGTAAAGATGTAGCCTGTGACGGTAAGGACAAAAGATTATTTTCTTACTTAAATTCCTAATGAAAAATATACAGGGTGATAAGGACTGAAATCAATGCGTGTGGCCTAAGTCGGGATGGTTTATTAGTTTTTCATTAACTTACTTATTTAAGCTAATGTTTGTGTCTTCGAAGTCTTATGCAAAAGTGCAGCTAAAGTCGTAATATTTTACCGAGCTTAGTTTCGTTCCAAGAAGAAAATAAATTATATCGAGATAGTTAAGGGAAAATAAGCAAATAACGTCATAGAAAGTTAAATGAATATATGAATACTAGAAAGTGAAATTGAACATAATATTGTATAAAAATAATTTTGCACTGATGTTAAATACTTTTCGTCAAAAGGCGGAATGCAAAATTATATGGAACTAAAATTTACTGCATTAAGTTGATACACTAAATTGACTTTTACTATGACAATACGCCCACAAAATGCTCCCTAAAATATAAAGTGTTCTTATCAACATTGCCTAAGAAGTCGTGAACTTTAAATCTGGCTCTCAGTAATTTTCTTTTGTTAATCCTGGCCAAAAAATATCTTGGTGTTAATTCCTTGCAGATTAAGTATGCTGTGACGACATTAAAAGTGAGTTAGTTTCTGTTTTAGCGACCTTTACGCTGGTTTGCCTTTTTTATTCTGTATCTGTATATATTAGTCGAAATTAGTAGTGTAATTACTAATTAGGGTGACCTGTGAATTTGAACACAGTCATTTCGAGTTCTGCTTGTATCAGTGGATGTACGTCCTACTGCAGGGCAGGGGCCTTCTCTACAATCGAGGGTACAATTGAGTGGGGCTTGGCCATATAGTCCACCATGAAGGCCTGATGCGAATTCTTCCGAACCGCCATGGTAAGCAGATTTCCGCACGATGTTTTCCTTCACTGCGATAGTGCGTGGTGACTATCAATACACACATGACTGCGAAAAGTCAGAGGTGTGCCCTGGGATACCCGTGACCACTATAACAGGTTGGCAGTCACGCCTCGTCAGTAATCACCAGGCCACCAAGCACTTACAACATACGAATACCTTTATAATACCAATGCTTCACCTCTTATCATGCTTCATCTCACTCATAGATAACACCGAGTCAAAATATACAAAACCAGGAAAAACAAAACCCTACTATGAGAGCGCGAGTTTCCGATTTCCTGTGGCAATAATAGTACAAATGTCAACGATGTTATTTAGTGAACGGAATGTAATAATGTGACGATATGTTGTCAGCTCATCCAATATTGTCAAACAATCTGTGTCGACAGCTTTCGAGACTCAGCGGGGAAGAACGGCTGTGAAACGGGGGGTCGCAGGTTCAGACCTCGCCGCATCACAAACTATGTTTAAACTCCTTTTAGCTTTTAAGGTCTACATCGCTTTTCATAGACTTTTTCGGTTCGGGAATTTACTTAACCGGTAAAAAGACTCTTACTTATACGGGTTGATTAAAAGCTTTGTGAACTAAAGTCGCTGTTTTGACAAAACTACCAGGCAGTTTTTTTTCAAACTTAGGGGTGGTTAGGAACATGTGGTTTAAATTAAATATCATGTCAATATCACCCTGTATACAGAGATAGTTCACGAACCAGAAAGCAATTTCAATTAATTTTCATCCAGTGAATATTTACCACTGTATAGAAACTAATAAATGAAATATAGATTCACTAAATGCTACGAAATCCTACGGACTGAAAGGTATAATTGTCAGCAAACGTTCCATGGTGCTTTTGGCTACTTCCGTGTTGCCGAGCTTTACTGAGCTTTCAACATTTCTCCGTAGTTAATACCGCTTGACAAGAACTGTAACTAGCCATGTCATATGCTCTTTAAGGTAACGAGGGAATGACATGCTAGTGACAATTTTGGTCTAACATAAATAGATTCTGCTTAAAATAGACCCATGTAGAAATAGCGTATACTGATTCATCTTTCTGAGATTGTGCTTCGATCAGCCGTATAGAAGTATATATAGCGTTATTATGTAATGACAAATAAATAAATAAATACATACAACAGTCACATAGTCCTGACCCCACATTAAAATCAATTAAGTCTTGTGTCGTGGGTATCAGAAGCTACGAGAGACTTTTCCGTCTCACAAACACCCAGACCCGAAACAAATACATGTGGGCCTCACAAACATTCAAATATCACATTTATATAGAAAACATAATATAGGTTGCAAACGATTAAATAAGCTGCTTTGTATAAAACAAGTTGCGATTTCGAAATCATTGTTTTCGAAACAATTTAAAAAAGAGCAACACTGGAGTATCTTGCCCGTATTTCTTTGTTGAAAACTGCGTTCTGGAGTTGGAGGAATGAAAAATATCTGGAGCTAACATATTAATGCGTTGAATAAACTATTTTAATCTCTACGATTTACTAACCTTAGTTGAAAACCACAAAACAAGCTACGTCATAACTACACTTAAAATAAACTTGAAGCACTTAATTAATCGCTAATTTTAGCATCATAACTCCTTCAAGTCTGATTTAATTTAATTATTTAAACAATCATCTCTACATAGTTGAAGTAATTGATTAAAAGGTGAAGATATAGGTTCCGTACTCCAAAAATATTTTAAAGAAAATGCAAAATCTTCATTCTTTTATTAACATTAGATTTCAACATTAAATTTTTATACATACATGAAAGTCACGCCCTTACCTCTTAGGGGTAGGCAGAGACTATGGCTCTCCACTTTGCCCGATCCTGACATACTACTTTCGAATCGTTCACTTTCATTAACTTCATGCATTTTCGTCGGTTCAGGGTACTTTTAACCTGACCCTTGCGTAGGACAAAATTTTTACATCGTGGGTAATATGTTAATATCGATTTTTAAGAAGCAACTCCTATGAACACGTGAAAAAGTTGACTTCTTGCGCTAAGATCATTTCAAACTTGATTTCTAATAAAGTGACGCATTAATAATTGCATCTGTCATACGCATAGTCCAGAGTCCTGATAAGATTCTGAGTCATAGTAAGGAAATACTGTTAGATCTCACCCACTCATGGCAAATATTTGAGAATATCCTATGGTAAATGTAGTGCCATTAAGGCACGGTATCGCCTGACAATTATATCGTCCTGTTTAATTCTTCACGTTTCGTTTGAAGAACCCATGTTAAAGGAATACGTGGGCCGACAGACTGTTCCTCAGCTTAATCCGGTAGATATATACGGCCTTATTCATAGACAGTTTTAAAACCTATTTTAGCTATCGAATGTTTTGTCCCTTTCAAACGACTATTGAATTGAGTTTTAAAGAAACATTCGATAACTAAATATAGGTTTTAGAACTGTCTATGAATAAGGCCGTCAATCTTTATTTTTGAGTTGGGTATCATTGCAATGTGTAAGATGAAGTAGCAACTCAAGTGAAAATAGAACGAATGCACGTGAAAAGTCAACGGAATGGAATAAGACGAATCTATAAGGCTTAGCAGTGTATTCAATAGGCCAATATTTATATTTTCTGTATTGTATTACTCATATCTAGATTTACTCATAGAATAATCTTTTTGGATTTATATGTTGTTGTATTCCTTGATTCACAGATTAAGACCTGAACTTATGCAGTATTATAATTATCTGTAAACTTTTTGATACCCGAAATTTAATAATTTCCAGAAAGTGTTGTTCTGTATAATCCCCGAATACGCAAGTTCTAGAATAGACTCCGTAATCTTCATGAAGTAAGACTTAAAGAGATGATTTACTATACGGTAGGTATTAGCTGGATAGTGCCCTTGCCTTTACCTAGGTCCAAAAATCTATCTATCTCTCTATATCAGCCCATATACGTCCCACTGCAGGACACAGGCCTACTCTACAATCGAGACATTCGATTGAGAGTGGTTAGGCCTTATAGTCCACCACGCTGGCCTAGTGCGGGTTGGCGGACTTACATACCGTAGAAATGCTTTAAAATCGCTACGGTATGCAGGTTTCCTCACTATGTTTTCCTTCACCGTTAAAGTGCGTGGTGATTGACTATCAATACACACATAACTCCGAAAAGTCAGAGTTGTGCCCTGGGATTTGAACCCGCGACCACCGTGAACATGTAGGCAACCGCGTCTGGTCCGTTACCAACAGGCCACCACGCACTAGGTCCAAAAATAGTCAATAGAAATCTCAGAAATATCTTGCCAGCTGTTATACTGCTATTCCATATGAAATCATATCTTAAGCCGCGAAGACGGAGGTATTCCAGATATTTCGAAGCTCCATTATTCGTTTGAACCAAAGGCATATCGTAGTAAAGTATGTGTAATTAAATAAATACACCAACAATCACATACATAGTCCTGACCCTACAGTAAGTTCGAGTCTTGTGTCATGGGTATCAGAAACTACGAGGGACTTTTCGGTCTCTCAAACACCCGGACCCGAAACAAATAGTTGTGAATGCAGGATTGCACAAACATTGCTCTCTGTCCAGGGATCGAACCCGCGGCCTCTCGTATCACAGTCGCCATCTAACCAACTGCGCTACTGAGGAGGTTTATGTAAAGTTGTATATATGTAGTATTTTATGTAAAATAGGCCCTTACAGTCCCATGGCACTGATAGGTGACAACACGAAATAATTAAAGTAAACGCCACTATAAAAAAGTCATGAAATGAACGAATTACATAATTAATTATAAATTCGATGTTTTATTGTGAATATTTTATAATGTTTTGTAGCTATATGGATAGTGAAAGATATTTTAAAAACATAATTAATGTTTAGAGTTTCATTGTATTTATTTTTTTAATTCTTGAAAATGCTATATTAATTATTATGAGAATTCTAAATATACACACCTTAATTTGAGCTTTAGTCAAATCTCATAATTTAATATAAGTCACTTCGCAGAAAAGCTATCGTATAATACGATAACGAGTACAAACAAATATAATCACAAAACATTTTAAGGCATTAAATTCACACCATTGTCGGTAATCCAAGTCGCAATAGATATCAAATTAACAGGAAAATTTACTAACTGATGCTAATATTTCATTTATGACGTAATCAATGGGTAATGTAATCGTCATACAGTTAATGAATTATTTAATTTCAAATGAATTTGGAATATTTATCGCGACTAGATAAATGATTTGACATCACGATGATATATTGCATTCCTGTGATAGCTTTAGGAATTTGCATCGTGATTAGTTATTGTTTAATTATGATTTGATAATTCTAATTGGTGATGTGGCTGTAGAGAAGAATATTTTATTCTAATTAAAAAATATATTGCCTACAACAGTACGTCAAAAATTTCACAATTTGAATTATCTATTCTTGTAAGGGATGCTTTTTCAACAATAAAAATATACGCAATCTCTAAGAAAAATATTTACAGAAGAAATTATCCTTGCCAGGTACGTAAGTAAGCAATAAACCCAAATGAACACATAACTCTCTATTGCCAAATAGCCAATAATCGCAATAATCACGTATTCTCATTTACCCAATACATAACCAATTAGCGTAGCATGCCGTAGGCAGGGGCCTACGCACGCCTACGCTGGGCGCGGCGTAGCACCGTAGAAGCGCTGCGCTCCTATCCGCGTCCAGTATATAATGCGGAGAATAAAGTTCTGAGGCCATTTCAGTTTGAACTTCAAAGCGCGCAGCACGCGTAGCCAAGTGTACTAGTGAACGTCGTGTCCCGTTACGAGACTTAACGGTAAGTTACTGATTGCTTACTGATACACAGAAAAATGTTTTTGAGTCCGTTTACGTTAATATGAACCAGAGAAAATAATTTGGTGATTTATTTTTTCTGAAGTCTTAAAAAGTAAGAGACAATAAATAAAGTTACAAATAATACAAATAAAGTAACTTTACGAGTTATTTTTACGAATATATAGTATTTTTCTTTTTTTGATATATGCACAAAGTAGTTATATTATTTTCTCAACTTTATTATACGGTATACTTTACGATAATTTTATTTAAAATTCTATGATTTACCTACGAAAAATATCGTATAAAAACGCAGAAAATATATTTTTTCGAATGTATTAAAATAAAGTGATTAACAAGTGGTGGTTATTTATAAATGATTATAAACGTGGCGATGCAAGGGTGCTTACTGACCTACATATAATATAAAGCGAAGCGTCAAGCACTTTGATCTAATTTCCTTAGAGATATCTCTTATAACACATATTGATATTAAAAATATTGAAAGCTAGTAATTTTGTAAAGGAAAATACTAGAAACAAAACAAAACAAACTCTTAAAAAAATCGACAGAAGTATTTTATAACTCTAAATAAATTTATAAAGTCTGAATTATTATTTACTTCTAAGAAATATAATATATAGGCCGATACCCATTTTAAAACATAAACCTTACAGAAATGTAAACATAGAATCCAACAATATATGAACAAATAATTACTTGGAATCGTGATAAGAACAAATCAATATCCTTTACCTTAATATTGTTGCCATACGAATATTTAACAAAGAAACCATGGCTTATATACGTCTTAAAAATATTTATACTACACAGTTTCATAATAACATAATAATAAAATAACATTAATTCTAAACACAACACCTACTCAAGCTTACATAAAAAGTCAACTTCGCCTATTTTAAAAATCGCTCACGTTTCGAGTGAAAACCTCCCAACTTTGTTTCTCCGACCACTCAGAGCCATTTCCTTTTTATTAAAATCACTAAGATTCTTAATAGGATCTTAATTTAATTTCCCATTAAAATACAGAAGTAGGCTTTTAATCGTTCATAGTTAATTAGATTACTATCCGGTATATAACAGAGTCAGCTTATATACTAGAGGTGGAATGTGTGGGTGAGAATCTTTAGGTATTGTGATCGGTTCCCAGGTAGGACAGTCTATTTTAACGACTTATTCGGAAAATATAACTTACTTTGATTAGAACTATTTTTGAAGAATTTATGTCAGCGGAACATAAAATGCATCCGGTCCTCAATTATCTGAATTATAAATACATAAACTCTCGCCTTTTTCCCAGAAGGGGTAGGCAGAGGTGCTACCAGGATACCCACATTTTGCCTTGTATGTTCCGTCCCATGATGTGATAGGGGTAGCCTTTCACCATATCGTTTACAAATTTCTGACTCCAGGCTGATAATGAATAGAAAAATCCAATATGACTTTGCCTGACCCGGGATTCGAACCCGAGACCTCAGTTTTGTAATCTTATGATAGTACAACTACGCCACCGAGGCAGTCTGAATTATGCATATAACTTATTTTGTTGCTTTACGGAATCGAGGGATCAAAGCAAACAGAAGATTTAAGAGGATGGTTAAATCAGTTAAACAAAAGAAGGATGAATAGTCTATTAGTTAACTAAACATAGTTCGGAAGTAAGAGGGCCCGTGATTGTGTTAAATTTACGTAAGAGGCTTGACAACATACTCTTATTAAGTAAAGAGGTTTGTCATAATGTACATTCACCTTTAGTGCGTAAATACATTTACTCTTAGTTTTCTAAAAATATTCCAATAATAATGTGACGTTTTGAAGGGGTCAAAATCATGTTCAAAGATTCCGTTACATACTAACATACATCCGTCTGAAGCTAATAAAAAGCGTATAAAAATAGAACCTGTTCTTTACTTTAAACATATTGATATTTATGTTGTTTCTGAATGTATAAGTTCACGGTATGTATGTTTTTTTGAGATTAAAAAAGAAATACTTTTCTCATCGGTAAAAGTAGATAATTAAAAATACAGGTAAATTCTAACAATATTCGTTCCGTTGGATATTCCAACAAATGAAATAAATGAATTCGAATAGAATTGGGTCCGTGTCATTTGAGCGGAGAAAAGATTTCGACGGGCCCTTTGAAATTCTAAGACATTGTATTTAGAAAACCACCTTATTTGCAAATTAAATTCGGTAGAAGCTTATAAAAGAAAAATTAAAATATCCGTCATTTAGTATTTCAAATATAAACAATAAAAAAGTTGTTAATTACTTTTTACGAAGTCTTAAGATGTACAATTATTTTTTGATGGAATTGTAAACATGGCCAATAAATATTTATGCCTTTATTAAAAAGATGTTTAGAATTATGTAAAATGTCGAAGTACTTACAATTCGGGCCAATTTATAATTTACAAGTCTTCAGTTTACTGATGATCGCCTGCAGCGAACTTCTAACTTTGTAACGAGGAAACCGCTAATGTAAAATGTTATCTTAGTAATATACATATTTCTCGTAATCTGATGATTTCCTTGTCCTTTGTTTTATAGCTGAGAACGACGAGACGAATAATTTACAGGCTACATAATGAGAACAATATTACTTAAAACTGACTCAAATCAAGCTCTGCACTGCACTCGTCACCCCGAGAGTTAGATTTAGTTTTTTAATATAAAGTAACCTCTTTGAAACCGGAAAACAACAGTGCAATAAATTTGCTACAACATGGCAAATATGAAAGCTCCTTAAAAATAAAAACCAAAAGTTACACTAAACCAGTCTAAGGGTTATATGAAGTAAAATTAATGATTATCAAAATATCATCCCCATTATAAAAATGGCATTTTTCAGTAGGATTCGGTGGTCAAAAGTGCGCCTGTAATGTAGCAAGAATTTCCATCTCGTGATAACTAGAGAGCCGATATAAAATGAAACAATGAAAAAACTTTATTTCTTTAATTTGTAATTATCTTATATCTTCCATCGCACCCAAAAAACCAAAGAATTTCCGTTAATCAGTTCAGTTTTAAAACACATCAAAGGCAATACCAAACACCAGTTCATTGAAAATCTTAATGAAACGTTGAATGAAATGTTTGCAAGTCGAAAGCAATTTTGAAACTTTTTGACGTCAGTTATTGGCTTAACCCGGCTTTGTTTAATCGGATCACTAATTTAATCACCACGCTGTATATCCCGCTGACAATATTATTATTATAAAAGATTTTTGTTTAAAAAAATATGATCAGAATTTTGAATACGGGAAGCGTGGATGACAGGTTTTAGCAAATATTCCTTTGGCACTTTTCATCATAATTCTTTTGTGTCAATATTATTAATGATATTTTGACAAAGAGTTCATTAACTTGACTTTTCTAACTTTGGTGAGAAAGATTGGCAGAGACTCATAATTTCAAGCCTTCTTCGATGTGTCTTGTATTCATTTTCAAAACCTGGCATTACACCAGAGATCTTCAAGTATTTTAGTTAGGTACATACAAATGCAACCTAAATGGACATTCAAATACAGTTTTTAGTCGTGGAATTCTATGTTTCCCAACTTATAATGATTTCGCTCCCTGAAAGACAGCCAGGGCACTATACACTCTCGGATCTGTATGGCACCGTTGTTGCTCATAATGTGCGTGATAGTCACCAACAGACGTTTGCCGGTGTGCTGGCATGGGATTAAGTTGATACAGTGCAGTCGGGCTGCAAGATATGCGAGCGTGCCAAGTAAAAATGCTGATGACACAGGTGGTGGTGTGGTGTGGTATGCGTACCAACAAAGGAGCCAAAAACTTTTTTCTCCAGTTCATGTAAAAGTGAGGGCCAATCTATCTTATATCTAATCTATCTTGTAATTTATTTTATGAAATCTAAAACATTATTTTTATAGATTTGTTCCACCTACGACACTCCAACTCAAAACATAAATTAACCTGATTTTAATAACAATGTACTTCAGCTACCCACCTACAAAGAATTATTGTTTTATTCATAAGCAATACTTCTTTTACTTGTTAACTATGTACGACAAGAACTTCCCTCTTTCGAACATGTTGGAAACATCTCGAAAGCACTCGTTTACCTCATAAGAAGTTTCATCATATAATTCGGCAATATGTAATTAAATTTACGTCTTACAATCTTTTGTAATATTATTTTTATCTTGGTAATTCAGGAATGTCGGTTAGTAAAATCAATCTTGAGTTATAGACAGAAATTACGGGGTGTTCTATAAATGAAGTATTAAAATGTTATTAAGTAATATTTAACACATATAATGATTATCTGATAAAGTTTATCACTAACACCCTTAAATTCTAGGTTACCTTTCCTAGCCAAGTGTATACTAAAACTTGACAATATAACGTTTATTCAAAGTAGAGAAACCAATCGTTAAAAAAACTAAAAACACGCTTTAGTAAAAGACCGAACTAAGCTAAGGTGCTTGGTAAGCAACCCACGCTTATAACAACAAAATGAATGCATATCACTCGATTTTCTAATTTTAATCTTATACTCATTAACAATTATTTTTAACCATTTTACTTGAGTCTTTACTAAAAAGATAATGTCCAAAATTTTAAATTATTGTGTTGTCATCGGTCCTTGATAACTGTGCAATATTTCAAATTAACTCGATGTTTTAAAGTGCACGAAAATCTACTTCAAAGATTCCACTACATACATTCATACAGACAGGCAAAGCTAATAAAAGCGTGTTAAAAGGATCTTGTAAAACACACGAGTGGTTGTTGAGTTATAAACACACTTACAGAGTTTGGCGTTTTATAACACGAAAGTCTGAAATGAATTCAAATATCTATATTTCCGAGCAGCTCACAGACACATTCAACGTCCAATAATGAATCAACACGTTGGAAAAACACTCACTCCGGCCAAGTTGGAAACTTCCTTATGGCATCGGATGGAGGGTTGAAAGTTAAAAATAAACATTTGTTAGTGCGGTACTTTGTACCAGGAGTCGAGTCACGTATGAACACTGGTATTTAACTTCACGTCTTTGTTAGGGTTAAACTGCTCAACTAAATGAAGCTATGCGATCTGATCTTTAAAGTGTAAAGGGAAACTAAATGAAGTTTAAAATGGTTGCTATTGGATGCTTGAAACGGTTATGAGTTTGACTCAGCCCCTGAATAGCCAGTCTTCGCGAAGTGGTCGCTCACCATCAAGCAGATCGATTGATCAATTGTTTACCTTTTGAAAAAAGTAGTACAAATTATATCTTGAATAATATTTTATGAACCGGAACAAATAAGTATGATTACGAAAAACAAAATATGTAAAATGTTGCCAAGACGAGACCATATGACTCGCACTGTCTATAAGTTACCAGATCTCATTTAGAGCCAAGCTTCTTACTCTTCACGCCCTAACTCTACAAGGCCTTACTTCACAAACTCTATACCTTAGTCAAAATATGTGGCTTGGACATATTTTGTCCTGTATACAGGCACTGCGATAATCATAATATAAATCAAAAAGATTTTATATTTCACGTGCCAAGTTTCAAGTGTTTTAAAGCAGAATGGAAGTATAATTATTCTAATCACTTTCTGTGACAATTTTCAAACATATAAAAAACACCAAACTAATGCCTCGTTGCATGCACAAAAACCTAACATACCGATTGACAATAAATTTCTATTCAACCTCTAGCAATGTGGTTTGAAAAAACAACGGCAGACCGCTCCTAGCGGTCATTAAAGTTTTAAAAATAAATCCATGAAATAAATGGGCGAGGTATTAGGGTTGACACGCGGCCGACGTGCGCGATTAACCATTTAAAAGTCAAAATCCCTATCAGAATTGTACTGGAATTGGTCTTTATTCGCCCATTACAATGATAAATATTTAAATATTTTTTCGCATTTTTCAATTTCGGAATAAAGGCGTAGTATAATTTATTGTAATAAATATCACGAAAAAACCTTTTTGTAATAAGTGGTGAGTTGTTTTTTATTATTATAACTGGTTGTTAATACATTGCTACGAGAGTCAACTTTTTAATTATAATAATTGATTAAAAATGGTACGGATTGCGACACAGAGGTTTCGGGTTCAATCTAGATTTTACTTTTAAAACAAGGCGCACACTCCTGCTTTTCGAAATTAGGGATGTCCTCATTTACAGTTTATGGTCATTTAGTTTAATTATGAAGAAAAACATGTTGAGAAAAACTGCACATTTTCTGTAAGAAATTCTAACGTATCCAGTACCCACAGTAGTTTAGTGCGCCTCTTGAGGCCTAACTCAAGCTAAAATTTAGTCACGAAGCACATATAAACACTAGCATAGACTGCAAAATAGCTCTAATTGGAATGAAGATAACATTAAAAAAGATTTATTATATTATCATCATCGAAAAACGAACTAAATTACAGATATAGGCTCTTTCCGTTACAATCACATTCTCAGCGGAAATTCTTTACGTGCCCTTTGAAAACTCAAAATAAATCGGAAGTTCAATTGTTCTGTAATTGAATGAATTTGTGAAAAGGAACTATTTTTATATATTTTTTATTAGAAGTATGTAAAAACATTTAATGTTACACGAGCCGCATTAGCTGAATCAATTTGTTACATATTTTATGCACGTGTTCGAGAAATATCACTGAATATAAAAAATATGGAAATTCTGTTTCAACTATTCCGAGCGCGTAGATTTCTTTTCCTACTGTGTACGGTGTAATTATTCATCACAAATACACTTACTTTTGAAATTGTAAGCTTGTGTTTACTTAAATCATTCAGGTTAATTGTACCTCAGGGTCTCTTTCCCTGTAAATAAACCTGACCTTACATCTAGATGCTCATTACTACAATTAGCAAAGCCGATTGCAATTTTGCCGAAACAGTGCGATAAAAAAACAAGCCTTATGTTTTTTTTTTCTATTCAATAAAACCATAATTATCTCTTCAGTCCCGCGTAGTCCACTGCTAGACATAGGCTTTAAGGATTTCTAACTTGTTTTTTTTTATAATTAACCAACCCCCATTCCCATGCAAATTGCAATGTACTTTAAATATCCTATGGATCTTGGTAATCAGAAACAATCTTATACAAAGCATTTGGCATTTAACTAAAGAGTCTTGCTACTAAAGCGTTTCGGGAAAGTGGAGAGGGTACTTCCGCTACCGTTCATATTGAAGCCGCCACTTTGGCATTATAGGGTATATACCAAAATATTTCTTTTTGTCATGATAGTACTCACATGTTTATATTTCATTTTTTAATTTAATATAGACGGACTAGACGCGGCTGCCTACATGTTCACGGTGGTCGCGGGTTCAAATCCCAGGGCACACCTCTGACTTTTCGGAGTTATGTGTGTATTGATAGTCAATCACCACGCACTTTAACGGTGAAGGAAAACATCGTGAGGAAACCTGCATACTGTAGCGATTTTAACGAATTTCTACGGTATGTAAGTCCGCCAACCCGCACTAGGCCAGCGTGGTGGACTATATGGCCTAACCACTCTTAATCGATTCTCTCGATTGTAGAGTAGGCCCGTGCCCTGCAGTGGGACGTATAAGGGCTGATATAGATTATTTTAATATATTGCATGGAAACAAGGAAATATTCTTCGTATTTAAAATAAAATAATTACAATTTATTCTACCAAGCTCTGTCTTCATTTTAATTATGATATAAAACTATTTATCGCCATATATCATGTATTTGATTACGTTAACATTTATTAAATGAATTGAGTATTACATGTAGCTTTTCTGTTTTAATTTTACATTGCGTTTTCTCCGATCCGTCCTCTATTAAAATAAAGCGCATCTTTAAGTTTTCTGTAAAGATATTTTAATATATTATTGAATGGAAGCTTTATTAAAACTAGTCTCAACGTTTTATAAAAACTACTTTCCATTTCAGTGGGAACTGAAACAATAATTTGTAAACAGCATGGAAAAGTTGGCTATTCACACGCTTTGTGTATTATTGAGTTGTCTATAGTGCATTGTCTTTGGGTGACTATCATTGGTAGGTTGAAAGCTTGGATGTGACGCAAAAAGCCGTACGTAAAATCCTATGACATAAAAATCATGTCATAGGACATGTTATACCGAGTATGGGTACATTTATTGCGTCATACAAATGAATACATCCAACATTTACATACATAGTCATGACTTCTTGTTAGATACCAAGTCTTTTCTCGTGGGCATCGAGTAGAAGAGACTTTTCAGCCTCACGTAACATATGGAGCCGACGCAAATATTGTAGACTATATAAACATTTTCTCCCTGCAAGGACATACCTACGACCTTTCGTTTCAAAGTAGGATTCATAACCAACTGAGCAAGACGTTTTTTGACAAGTTTCTGCAGTTTTTACCGCGTATTTTACGTTTAAAATAAATGTTCCTCAGTTTATGGTTAATAATTTTAATAACGGTATTAGTAGATAGAATATTAAAACTGGGGTTCGGAGCATTTGCATCACAATGTCATTGTCGGCAATTTGAAATATTTGTGGACATAGCGCTTGTATAAAATGGCAATAAAAACAATGAGATGCCGGGTAATAATACAGTTTAAATGATTTTTTATTTGGAAGCATAATACATTCAATGGTCGGTATTATAAATTATACCTAACTCCCAGTACTAATTTACAGGTAAATATTATTTCAGAAATCAAATTTACTTCATCCAAGGCGCATTAGCCTAACATAGGTTGCTAATAAAACCCTCTCACAATTTGCTCACATCATGATCCTCTTACCAAGATTTTTAAAGTATGTGGAGTATAGTAATCCCTTCTAGAGTCTAGACTAACGTTACGACCTAACCTCTTTCGTTTGAAGTTGGCACGTGTTAAAAGTAGCTAATGGTTCATAAAAATGGGGATGGCTTGTTAGATTAAGTCCGACACTCATCCAACCTGTCAAAAAGATCTTGCAAATCTTATGGCACACACTATGCCAGCGGCATGTTATGCGAAACTTGGATACACCCAAAACTTCCTTCGTCTGTTGATTCTTTACCTAATTAAAATTTATATCACAGTCGAATTGGCGATGTTGATGGCTTCATCGTCCATAATAAATATTAGAAATTCAAAGTGTACAATTACTAGCATTCTACACGGCGGTCACAACTGAAATGATACTCTGCGACATTGTGCCAGGTTTTGCGGCAATTGTCACCTGCCTGGTATTACCGACGGCATACTCGCCGACAGTGCCGCTGGCATAGTGGAGCCTTTAGGCCAAGGAGAAGTCTATAAGATATTGGCTATTATTAAATCTAGTTGTATTCACGTAGAATAAAGCAAACAGAATACAGTCCATATATTTTAGATCTCTCTCGATAGCATGATTGTAAAGGGTTTATGTCTTAAGAATGTTCTTTAGAGTGTGCGACACACCGTGTAAGCAGATAATCTTATTATTGGAATGTTACTTACTTTTTTACTGTTTTGTCGTCTTTACTGGTATCGGTAAAGGTTTTTTGTATTTCGTTGTAAATAAGTTTATTTATTTTTTACATGAATTTCATGTATTTATGGAAGCTGGAAAGCTGTGTTACGTGCGTTCACAGAAACAGAATCAATATAATAGTAAAATATTGTACTAATTGGAGTTAGTTAACGTCAAATTTAATAATAAAACTATAGAAGAAGTTAACACTGCCAAATTCTTAGGGCTAACCATTGATAAAAAATTAAACTGGAAAGAGCATATTCAAATTTTAAGCAAAAAAATCAGTAACTCCACATATGCTCTTCACAAATTAGTTCCGATGCTTAACATCAAGGTTTTACTGACTGCATACTACGGCTTAGTGTCATCACATCTCCGTTATGGAATTATTTTCTGGGGCAACTCAACGGACAAGGAAATAGTATTTAAAGCCCAAAAGAGATGCATTAGGACCATATTTAAGTTAAAATCAACAGATTCATGCAAACCCTTTTTTATAAACCATAAAATATTAACCGTACCCTGTATTTATATTTTAGAAGTTGTTATGTTTACCAAAAAGAACCCCCAACTATTCCCACGTCCATCAGATGTCGTCAAACGCAACAGACGCGATAACTCTATGCTAAGCTTGTGTAGCTCAAAAACGGCGCTAATGCATAAAAGTATCTTCTGCATGGCACCTATGATATTTAATAAGTTACCTAAAAGTTGGAGGGAGCAGGATACTCATAGTTTAAAAAGAAACCTTAAACTCCTTTTAGAAAAACGAGCATATTACTGTATCGAAGATTTTTTAAATAATAAATTTTAGCAAACTATTGTAATTAATATTGAAATAAGCATAATTTTAAATTTGTTAATACGTTTAGTATAATAAGTAGGTAAAAATGATGATAACGTTATAATGTATTATTTGTTAATTAAGTTTTATATATGATTATATATATATATGTATGTATATATATGTAATTATATAGTAAAAACTCTTAAGTAATTTAGTTATAAGTTTTAAATATTTGTACGCCATTAAGGCCAAACGTGATAGATCTGCTTTTCATATTTGAACACCTTGCATGCTCTGTATGTATACTCATGTTTGACAAATAAAGATTTTGAATTTGAATTTGAATTTGAATTTAAAAGTCTATTTGATTACTAAATGTCCTTTAAGCGAAGGTAAGGTGCATCTTACAAAGAATTATTATATTTTTAATTTAGTTTGACATTTTTCAAAGCGGCTAATGAAAAGCGCCTAAAATTAATGCATCAGTACTAAGTCTGTTCGTCTAAATGCATTTGAAAGTTATTCATTAATATTAAATGATTGAAATATTTATTACTTATTGAAATAAAACTATTTTACGGATTTTATCGCGATTTGGTTTAATTTTTACATTTTTTAGCTTCCCGACGTTTCGATTACTTTACAGCTTTCGTGGTCACGGGGCGGTATTTATTACTTTTTAATTTTCATTACATCAATCGTCTAGCTGGAGATTTGTTATCATTCTAAGTTGTAATATATTTACAAACAAAAAGTAAATTATGATTGATTTTTTTACTAAAAGGATCAGGAATTAGAATGAAAAACAGTCTTATGAAACTGTGAAGTATTTTCATATTAAATACCAATTAAATTAAGTATTCAACTTAATTCGTTTTAATCCATCAAAAGAAAAATATTTTTTGCCAATCATTTCACAAAATTATTTTCTTTTCACGAAATTCCATGATAAAGTTTCAAACAAAGGGATAGACGAAGTAATGAATAATTTAGGGAGAACTGTAACATTAAGAGTCGCAGAAAGGTTCAAATATTCCATTTGTAGTTGATACAACGGACCCTACAACATGTGTGGTTCATACACGTGGAAAATATTGAGGTGTTTTCAAACTGTCCATATACCTTTGGATATTAAGGAATCTATAAAAGTTGTTTAATATGTGAATATTTCATAATGTAGAGGTTTATTGTATTATAATTAGGTACTGCCTCGGTGGCGTAGTTGTACTACGGTACGACTACAAAGCTGAGGTCTCGGGTTCGAATCTCGGGTCGAGCAAAGTGATATTGGGTTTTTCTATTCATTATCAGCCCGGAGTCAGGAATTTGTGCCCGATATGGCGATAGGTTCGCCCCCTATCACATCATGAGACGGAACATACAAGGCGAAATGTGGGTGTCCTGGTGGCGCCTCTACCTACGCCTACCCCTTCTGGGATAAAGACGTGAGTTTATGTATGTATGTATGTAATTAGGATAATATGATGGCGTTAAGAAAAAGAAATATTATGTGGTTGAGGACAGAAAAAAATTAAGAATACTTTTGGGAGACCCTCTTGGCTTAGTCTTTAGTTAGGGAATGGGTGACAACTGACAATAGAAACCAGCAGGCTAGAGGCTTTTGCCTAGCAATGGGTCACAATCTTGTTAAAAAAGACACTACAGTCGTATCATAAAAATATTGTGTCATAATATTAGGTGTACAATTTGTTTCATATTGTGCATCAGGATTGTTTAAATATGAAATTATACATATCAATATATCGAGATATTAGTTACTTGTAAGACAATAAAAATAAAATGACACTGTTTTACAAATGTAATTCTTCTGAATACTGCTGAAAGTGCTTAGTTTCCGTTTTCGTTTTCGCTTTATTAAGAACAATAAATATTAATGCCTATTTTCACAAATTCTTGGAAAAACATCTTTCCCGGTAGTTCCGACGCTTAAGAAACGGTTTCTAGTCGTTTCCATTTGCATATTCATCCTGCTCTCCTTTAAACATTTATTATAATTATATTAACTTTGCATTCATATTTAAGTATACAGTAATATTATAAATGAAATGCAGTTATATTTCGAAAAAGCAGAAGACTGATACATTTTAGATTCAAAATGCCAATATCAATTCAATTTATCAATTCTCTCGATTTTCATGCAATATGTAGATAGTATAGATTTCGACAAATTGCTACGCATGTTAGTAGAAGACACTATTTTCGTCAGACATTTGCAGTTGGAGCCGAACAAGTATAGAATGCGATAACGGTGTTTTGTCTGGATAACAAAGACAAAGGCATAATAGAGGCCACTCCATACAAAGGAATATGAATCAATTGATACACGTTGGAAATCTTATCATAGTGGCTTTGTGCACAAAGTTGAAAGGCTCCGAGTAAGGTGCGAAATGGCTTTTTTATCTCTGTAGTTTTCTGTGGGCTTATTACCTTTAATATAAAAGTAAAATGTTTCTTTGTTTAGCTGATGTGAGCATGTAACTCAAGGAGCGATGATCCATTATGTTTTCTTCAGTACGATAATGCATTTTCTAATAGTCGTTACACACTTTTCACCCAGTATATTTAAATAAATACACCCAACAATCATATACATAGTCTTAGGTCAACAGATAAATAGTTTTGTCGAAGTCTTGTCTTGTGACCTGGGTAATAGAAGTTACAAAGAACTTTTTGATGTCACACCACTCGGAAACAAATATTTGTGGATCATACAAATATTTGTCTCGGTGCTGGAATCGAACCCGCAGTCTCTTGTTTCACAGCGGGCTCTCAACCTCGCTACGGAGGTCGTAAACCCACCCTATATTTTTTTTATTGCGTTATATTATGTAACTTAAACCGACGCTTAGTCGACTTCACTTTAAAATTGTTGGGGTCAAAGAAATATCAACTTTTACTTTGCAAGTTTCATTCTCGGAACGATGTATTGGAAACATAAGAATCTTTACAAACTTTCTTCACCTTTAATGACTTTATTGCAAAATATCGCTTACTTAGTTGGTAGAATAACATTGATTTAGTAACGTTCTAGTGTGGAATTTATATATTTTTGGAATTTTCTATTTCGACAAGATTGCAATTATCACTAGCCGCATTCAAGTCACCTTACTATTCTGTGATAAAAATATAATCTAAAATGTAAGCCGAAAGAGGTTTTACACTAATTAAACCACGTCTTCTAAATCGCTTACCGAACACAAATAATTGTATGAAAAATCGCCTTCTAAGTTTTCACTGATGAACAAAATATTTCAATTAAGAAGGAGTGACACGGCGTTTAGTTGAAAACGTAATTAATGGAACTTCATTAGATCATAATGAACACGGTACAGATTTGATACAAGGTAAGTGGTTCGTGATTTTGTTATTTTAGGGTTAATAAGTTTTGGAAACTGTAGGAGTGTGTTTTGAATGGACGGGTTAAACTGATTTTGGAGAATTGTGTTAATTTGTTTGACGTCAGCATCGGCTTGAATGAGGCTGAAAGGTTTTTTTAAGTTGTGATAGTCATGACATAGAACAATGTAGCTGGTGCTGGACCAATAAGTGATTATTAAGAAAAAAAAAACAATCCACCTCCCTATCCCCAAAAGTTAAACATTCTTGTGATTTTTAAGGGGTTTTCTGTTTTTATTTCAGTTTAAAAAGGGTTAAGGTTGTATCTAAAAATAAAAAAATATTAACACATTAGGTATATTATATAAAAAACATGAAGGTGTTTTCTTTTATAAGTAAATCTAGACTCGGATTAGGCTGTCTTATATTCTACCCAAAGATAGGTTTACCTTTTCTAGATTTTGCCTACTTAGGTATTAGTGAACGCAAAGCTTGTAAAAATAAGAGTATTGTGACTACATAAAGCTCTTGCAAAGTAGAATTTTACCTAACAAGCTTACTTGACAGTTCAAGCTAACATTTTGCGACGTCAAGTATTGAACTTAAATTGAGTAGTGAATTTTCTTTGATTTAAATAAGCTATATCGTTTTAAAACAACAGATATGTATAGGAATGAAGCTTTTTAAGACGTTTAAAATTGATTATTATGCACCTGTAGAAAAGAAGAAATTACGTCTGAAATAAGAATTCCAGACATCCAGAAGTGAATAAAAATACTCATTCAAAAATGCTTATCTAAAACAAATAACCAGGAAAATTTGAAATTGCCACAGCATCGACAGAAATTCTATTATTTTGAAAATGTCGTGTCGCCTGGCATCGAATATAAATCCCTATTTTCATATCTGTGTGTCGTTTCGCACGCTTATACAATACGCTATGGAGCCTTATGAAATATTTATTACGAGAATGTAATGCATTTTATTGAATATACCTGAATGCATGACTCAAGCACGTACTTCCGTGAACATTTTTATCATTTACTTATTTATAAGCTTCATGATTATGACATAACCCTTCTCAATCGAACTCTCGATTGTAAAGACCCATGCTTAGCTGTGGGTATGTATGGGCTAATACTCGTATATCTATTTCCCTAAATGAAGGCAATAACACAAGGACATTTTAGCGTGAGCATATCTACATCCATTCAAAAATTTTTTTTTACTGATATTTATTTCTTTAAAAATCTACTCAATTCTATTTCTTATTTTCTCACAATATTAAACAATAATTAATAAGTATATTGCTTCATTTTTATTCTGCATATACCTAGCAATATAAAAAGAATCAGGGTGAAAGTCAATAACCGTCTATTGTCCAAAGACTGGATTACGTATCATTGTTGATCGTACATAATAACTATTTATAGATACAAAGCTTAGGTACAACTTAGATTGTTATTTGTTTACATGATTGTACAGGACTTTAAACACCCGCTTAGCAATTAATCCGTGTAAATTCCAATAAGATATTTCCCCCAATAGGCAATAATGCCGAAATCAAATGTAAATACGATGGCGGCATTTAGAAATTGGGTATTCAAGGGATTAAATACCCATTATCCGTTCACCCATTTTATGGTGTAATTTATTAAATTTGTTTAGGCTTACCTTATCCGACGTTAAGGATTAACACTTTAGCTTAATTTAGTAATATACGTCCTATCTATTCAGTTTTTGTTTTGGTGTTAATATGTAATCTTAAGACAGGCGTCCACATATCCGCATCGTACGCATCGGACGTATTGGACGCATCGCATCAAACGGATTGTTCACACCATTAAGTAATAATGTCGACAAATCCGATCGCTGCTGATACTGTGGACGCATTGTAAAAAATAATCCGCTTAATGCGATCCGTCCGTTACGTGCGATCCGAATATGTGGATGCCTGCCTTTAAGAGCTAACTCAATATTTTGTTACTCCAGTTATAATATCAGTCACGAGTAACGACTGTAATATTGATCATTCAAAATAGATAGCGTATGTTTGAAATAACTTCTAAGTAATGGCTTCATAAGAATTCGTCGGCAAACTCTTGAATTCGTTATATTATTTGTGATAATTTATTTGGAAATCAAAATGTCTCTATAGGAAATATATTTTTATAAACATTCAACGGTGATAGCTGCAAGATTCACGCCAATAAAAAAATACACGGTTTATTTAGTGCAGTAAAAGACAAACTGTCACACGGGTAAAATAAAAACTGATCATTTAAAGAAAATTAAATTAAAATTTAAGAAGCAATATAATTTCATTCTGTTAATGCTAAATGGGTGAAAGTGACTGAATGGCTGAATATAAACGATTACGACATAATTAAATTCTGTTAAAATTACATCACTCAAATTCAAAGCCACAAAGACGCTGAATCTTAATTACACAAAGGGAATCCCAATATTTGTGAAATTTGATATTCAAAGGAGATAGTTATTTTACTTATCCCCAGTTAGGTGTTGCAGCCTTTTATCTTTGCCTACTCCTAGAAGTTCCTTCGGGTAATTTAATCGGCACCAAGTTTATCAATGTTTAAAATGGAAAGTAAACCAACCTCTTTAACACTTTGTTGTGAATTCTCAGTAACAATAGTTTACGATCAAAACAATTTCGAGTAGAGTTATAAAGCTAAGTTTAGAGTATTTTATATCTAGAGGGAGCGCTGTGAAACATTTGCGTCTTCACAAAGCTAGATATTTTTATATTCTTAATGTTGGTAGCACCTCTATATTAGTGAGATTGAGCTAATTTTGTTAACCAAAAATTTGCTCTTAATTCCGTTTGTAGCCGAAAGTATATAATTTTGTTATTATCCATCTATTTATTCAGCCACAGTTAAATGTGGAACATATGCTTCCCCCAAGTAATTAAGTTTTTATCTAATTATTAAAATCTATTTTGTTATTATTATCTCTCTCTTAGATATTATCCGCCCAAAATGATTTTCAATGAAATTGAATAGCACTAAACTATATTTTATTTATTTTTCTGTTTCAAAAAATTCACGCGAATTCCAGCACTGTCAAATGTCAGCCAATGTGATCAATAGATATACTTTATAAACTCACAATTATTTTATGACGTCTTAAGTGTTCGTAATATCGTAGAACTAATATATTGTCATACCTAATATTTATAAACGGGAGGGATATTAAAGCAAGCTCTTATTACGGCAAAAATACTTTTATTTTAAGACATTTGTCTACTTCCACAAAAATTATGACGCCTTAAGATAACCATACTTTGAATCATAAAGAATGAAAGTAATTCATACATGCGTATGTATAGAACATAATATATTTTTCCACGCAAGATTAGGCAGGCAATTTGTTTAAATAGCATACATTTTTCGAGATCGACACCCGTGTCACAGCTTCTGTGATTACTTTCCCGCCATTTGTCAGGCAGCCGCCATGTTGTCTTAAATGACACATTTTATCTTGAGTTGTCAGCATTAAAAAGTAATAGGTTCATAAAAACATTTGAGTTAAAAAGAAAATTATATATTCATGAATTTTTATTTATTACAATTGCCTAACCCTATTCCCGGAAAGAATGACGTCATGCTGTCAGTCAACCGTAAAAAAATAAGCCAATTTATTTTATAATACGTACGTATAAAAATGTTCCGTGTGTGTGAGAAATGAAGACAGGTAGAAGAAGATAATACAATAACTGCAAGATAATAATAAGCAGTGTATTTCTATGTACAAGAACTCTAGATCCTTTCTATTCGCACTACATACGAAGGTTGTAATTTGCTGGGACCAAGCCGTGTCTAGCTGGTCCCTATAACGTTATGGACGGTTATGATCATTTGTCGACGTTTTAGATGACATAATAATATTTGTTTAGGTATCATAATTTTAATCTGAAAAACATTGAAGACTGATGGCTAGTCAGTTTTAGCTAAAGGCCTTTTGAATTTGATTCACAAAGTATACACGAGGGAAGGTTCTAGATCGGTCATTTTCTAATATTGATAGTCTTTCAAGATATGTTCATAAAGTACCACATTATGACTTATTGTTATAATAGAATAACTTATTACAAGTTCTATTTTCGTTCAATCTAACATCGACAATGATATTAATGGATATTGATTTACAATCAATATATTTATTGTTCGATGTTTCGATACAGTTTATGAATCAACTATAGATGTTATCAAACAACTCAATTATTACTTAAGCAATAAACATTGAATGTAAATTAATTGTTTATCTAGCCTAAAGCATTACCTTCAAATTTATATGGCGGCACTAAAACGTTCACTATCTTTAAGTCATAAATAACCGTCAATAATTTTGTAGTTGAGGTTATTAGCGCTTTTGGAGGTAAAGTAAATAGATTTTGCTGTAGTTGATTAATGCATATATCTAACTAAAATATACGTAGTTTGACGTCACAACTATCTAATAATTAGCAGACGGACAAAGCTTGCAGAACTAGAATAAATATCTTGGTGACAGAAGTTTTGGGTCAAAGATTAAGCCCGCAGTCTTTAGTTTCACAGCCGTCTTCTCATTTACTGCGCCAAAATGTTCAATGTAATATCTTGAACACTGAAAAAGAAATAGTTCTTCATAATGCACATTCTGCCGGAGGCAATCTAACGACTTGATAACGCGGTTGAAACGGCGAGCAATAAGCTGTTTAACGTAAATAGTTGTGAAACAAAACGAGCTGCAAACTATTACTCTCATAGCAGCGTAAGCTTAAAGATTTTTATTTAAATTAACTATTTCACAATATTCTGAGTACTCATTTTGATAGAGACCACAAGCGTGATAAAGCCTAAAGCCTTGTCCCAAGTCTTTCGGGTTCTTCTCTATTTATTAAGTTTTAAGCAAGCCGGGAAAACTGTGACGCAATAGATTTGTATCTAATCCAGTGAATATTCTATTTACTATACTGCGTCAGGTAAACAAGTATGAAAAAAACTTTATTTGCAAAAACGTACAAAAATGAGAAGCTTTGCTTTCTTCATTAAAGAAGTGAAAGAATATAAAATAATTTTAAAACACCAGTTACTCGAAATGTACGTTGATTTTTTTAGCTTCAACAGACCCAAAAATAATAATATTATTGTCCACTCTTAGAAGAAGAGGGGTAATTGAACATAAATTCTATGCCATTCCTGTTGTCTTTCTATTATGTTGTATATTTTAATAAAAATTAACTCTGTTTTCAATTTAATTTTATTCGCTATGAAGTATAGAAGCTGGATTGTAAATAGTTCAGCAGTTTTGAAGACCCGATGTTGCCAACTTATAAAAAAATACCCGAATTTTAGGATAAAGCTTTAAATTGCGCTACTTTCATATCCCAGTGTTTTAACAGTAAATTAAAAATTACACAATTGTATCGATTATTATGTGTAACAAATATCACACCCTAAACACTAGAGGGCGCGGCAGTTTTTGGCGACGTAATTAACTACTCGACATTTATACATATTTCCTCAGGGACTATTTGGAGCATTTCTATACGCCATGGAAGCACTTCGTATTATTACTTGACATACTGTTCATTCTTTTACTGTGTTAGTGATTGTATGACCAACTAGAGGTCAAAATCTTTGGTTTGGAAATATTTTTTCTCGATTCTTCAACAACTTCCCACTGCTGAAAAACGCTTTTCTAAAGATTTTTACAGCTAGTTGGAATCTAACATTTAGTCTTATAAAATCAATTCATTTGACAGCGTACATCGTTTGTTAGAAACCGGGTGTAAAACGAAAGGCTGCGGGTTCGATCCCCACACCGAGACAAATATTGATGCAAACCACAAGTACCTATTTGTTTCGGGTCTGAACGTTTGTGAGACTGAAAATTCTCTCATAGATACTTATATCTGTAACACTAGACTTGATTGAAACATACATACATAAACTCAAGCCTTTTTTCCAGAAGGGGTAGGCAGAGGTGCTACTAGGACACCCACATTTCGCCTTGTATGTTCCGTCGCAAAATATAATAGGCGTGGAGCCTATCGCCATTCCTGACTCCGGGCTAATATACAATTAATAGAAAAACCCAATATCGCATTGCCCGGCCCGGGATTGGAACCTCAGACCTCAGCTTTGTAATCGTAACGTAGTACAAATACGCCACCGAAGCAGTTGATTTTAATATGGGATTATTACTATGTCTATTACATGTCTTTATTCACCACAAAATGGACTATCATAGTCAACTAGCGCCCAAATGCTCTCATATAATTTGAGTTTCATGTCCACCATTAGAATCTTTATGACCACATCTAAAACTTTAATGATAATAGCATTGATTATAGTGTGAACTGACCGCTTATCATCCAATTTGTTTGCGCAGCCCGTCATAACACCGCCATTTGTAATGCCGGCGTCGAAAATAAACGGCGTTATTGAAATCGATTGTAATAGAGCGGTTTCTATGTTTGGTTTTATGCAATGCAAACACCATTAGAATTATTAAAATTAAAATGTATCATACTATACATGGTATATCCAAACTGCGAAAAAGAAACCAGGTGGTAGTTTCAGTGACTTCAGACACAATGCAACTAAAAATGTATCTACAAAAGCGATTTTTTTCTGTATTTTATTACATATCGTCGTATTTGAGTGGTAACGCAGTTTTGCCTAAAATATTACACCCGTTTATTTTTAAAGACGCAATGGTACGCAAGGGCTTAAATTAGTATTGTAGCAGTAACTAAGTATTTACCACCAAAATAAGATATTTTTTTAAAAATTTTAGAAAAAAAGTCGCTGTTTTTATCGAAAATTTTAGTTGCATTATTACATCGCTTCTTTACAAAGCTGAAGAGTCTATTTTTTTTGTCTGAACACGCTAATCTCAAGAACTACTGGTCCGAACTGAAAGTTTATTTTGATGTTGTTTGGCCTATTTATCGAGAAAGGCTATAGACCATATAATATCACGCTGTAATCAATAGGAGCAGAGCAATAATGAAAAATGTTTCAAAAATTGTTTACCCATCAAAAAATTTCTGAACCTTGCCGAATTCGAAGATAATGTGTTATAAAATGAGCCAGTAATTAGTACATAAAATATAACTATATAATAATAAATGTAGTAGTGACGTCACAATGTATAAGTTACATAATTATTCTTTTTCCGTTACGTGATAATTACCTCCAAACCCCACTACTTCTTAAAATTATTTAATCTTTATTTTGAATGGATTATAATAACTTTTTATGTCAGGTTATGGAAAGCAAAAAAAAAAGATAAAACAGAAAAATGCCTTGTATGTTACATTGGAAAGTTCTAGTATAATTTCTTTGCTTAAGCCGTGTCTTACTTTACGAGTTAACTTCAGATTGACTTTTACTATCTGCAAGTGGACAACTTCGTTAACATTATTTATTCTAATGAAGTTAGCTGCAGGTGCAAAGAAGTCTGCGATACTTTTACTTCTGTGAAATTAGTTAAAGAACTGGTTTAGTACTGAAAAAGGACTTGTTTTTATGACGGATAACACTTTTGCTAAAAGAACTGGGTCCTTTGGTCATGGGATAGAAAAATAACATTTAAGTACTAGGACAACATAAGTTGGTGAAAGCGGACAGGGTCTTAATTTAAACGTGTAAGATAAAACGAGTGAGTAAGATAGTGTATCAAGGAAACAGACAGATTTTACTAAATCATTCTTCATGTATGGTTTCTATAATATATTAATATATTAATTAGACAACAAGCAAATAAGTCATAAAAAAATAGTGCCATATTGTTACTGTATCAACCCATTTACGTCCCACTGCAGGGCACGAGCCAACTCTACACTCGAGTGTACGATTGAAAGGGGTTAGGCCATAAAGTCCATATTGTTAACAATATTTTAAAATTATGGTACGTATGTTAGTCTTAATAATATAACTTAAGCATACAGTTACTTCAAATATTACCGCCATGTTTTTTTATCATATAATCAGAATGTGGAGAGATGTATGACGCTTCCACGTGACAGAGGGTCATGACCTCTATAAATTATGAATCATTTCATTTAATAAACGGAAGCATCCTTTTTACAACAAATAATGTTTCTTGTCATGTAAAAGAGGTGGACAGCGCGTCCGAATTAGTAAGAACTACCTATCATAAGTAATAAAAAAATATAATTAAATCAAGTACAATAACACAGTTTTAAGCTAGGGAAATGTCGATGGGTTTGCGAGCTTTGTCTCGAGATATAAATATGTTTGGCAAATTTTAGATGGTATTAGTAGCACTTCTGTTTATCCCTTTAGGGGTACAGATTTGTACCTCACTATTTCTACGTCTTCCGCGAATTGGACCATTGGTTTTCGACATAAAAGACATTTCGACTTTCTTTTCTATAAAATAAGATACTCAAGTTAATAGAAAATTCGCTTTTCAAGATCTGAAGATGCATTCGATGCATTTTAATGCAAATTGGAATATCTTTTATCCCTATTCTTTCCATAAATTTCTCTAAGAGCATAACCAAGAGTCGAGAAACCAGAAGACTTGTATTATGTCGACGGATATTCACTATGCAAATATGGATTAAAAGAGGAAACTAAGTAATAAGATTTAGAGCAAATCCAACCGGGGATTACGTGAGAAAATAATTGTCAAGACAGTTGGACAGGATAGTGATCTTTATTGTTTAATGTAGAGTAACTTTGAGCTTTGATAAAAAATACGTGGATATATTTAAGTAGAAAGTTATGTTCAACCCCTATTGGTTTTCTTTTTGATTAAGGACGCGATAAAGACTATATCGCTAGAAGACTTGTCGGCATTTTGTTCTTGGTGTGCATTTTTTACGTGCCGCTGTTGCTCCTTGTAAACAGGAGTTGAAGTGGAGAGTGGATGGAATAATCCCTGATGTGCATTTATAGAGGATCCAGTGATAACTAACAACATACAAAGATATTTTGCTTTGTGAATGAAATAACGCAGATGATAGTGAATATCGGTATGGATGTTGAAAATTGAATCGTTAACGACCAGCGTTCATTATTACCCATGTGAACCGTGTTTGGACCTCTAGACCTCCGCGCCTGTAGTCCGAACTCCCGAATATTCTATTGCGCACTTCGCTCGTACTCATAAAGTAGATAATACCAAAGAAAATTCGAGTATTATTCGACCATTTCCCACATAATTCGAAGCTCAAGATCCTCAAATATCTCGCGTCCCCAGTGATCGGATTGACCAAGCTTATTACACAAATTCATTGTTTAAATTTGCACAGACGATATTCAATAAGATTTGGAAGCAATAATCCGCTATAACAATGTTAGGGACAAATTTGACCCTTGGAATTTGAGTTTATTCAATTCTTGACCGGACCTCAGGCGTCAAATAATATTTTGTTAACATTTATCTTCGTAAAACGTGGGATTTTGGGCACTTTTATATCTGACTTTTGTGCGAAGCGCCCTTATTATACGGTTTCAGTAATAAAATGAATATACGAGCAAGTCGAAGACAGATAAATGGTTGTCGGTGTTTTATGCACCTGCACTTCCGGAATTATGACATTTTTATAATAATGGATATTGTTTTCATAGCGCGTTTTATGTTCGTTATTTCAGTTGTTAGCGAAATTATTGTGTACCTATGCTGTAGATTTGTAAATGTTTGTATGTTTATGTATAAGCATTTTATTAGATTTTATTTCTATTTATAGCTAAGATGTTATAATAAACAATGCTCAAGTAGATTGCTTATTGGTAACAAATGGATATAAGAATTACCTTAATACTCTACTTTAGTCTAGAAAAATTAAATACCTAATGTAGGAAATTTCATACTTTAGCCGTCACAAGATGAACGTTATAGCAAATCGGTTCGAGCGAATTTGTGCTAAAAATACCAACATAAGTATAAAAAACGGTCGTCTGTTTAGTATTAGTAACTATCTATTGCTATATGTTTTCTATTAATTAATATTTCTAATATATTATTTTAGGTACTCTTACCACACATTGAAAGACATGTAGACAAAAATAAATTTCTATTTTATCACGATCATAGCAAGATTTCTAATTAATTACATTTACGTAATATGTAATTAATTTAATTTGTACTCACATTCAGACATCGTTTCATTAGATGAAGTAGCAGAGCAGACTTTGAATCTGTTAAAAATAGAACCGTTTCTCAGTTCAGAGGTACTGTTAAATATTTTTTTTTAGGAAAACCTGATAAGCATATTATCGTATTTTTCATAAGACAGCCTCCGTGGTATAGTTGGTTAGACATAATGTGAAACGAGAGACCGCGAGTTCGATTCCCGCGTCGATACAAATATTTGTGTGAACCACAGGTATTTGTTTCGGGTTTGGGTGATTGTGAGGCCGATTTCTGATACCCACGACACAAGACTCGATCTTATTGTGAGGTCAGGGCTATGTATGTGACTGTTAGGTGTATTTTTTTTGACTGTTACTGCCTCGGTGGCGTAGTTGTATTACGGTACGGTTACAAAGCTGAGGTCTCGGGTTCGAGTCCCGGGTCGGGCAAAGTGGATTTTTATTGGATTTGTCTATTCATTATCAGCCCGGAGTCAGGAATTTGTGCCCGATATGCTCGCCCCCTATCACATCATGGGACGGAATATACAAGGCGAAATGTGGGTGTCCTGGTGGCGCCTCTGCCTACCCCTTCGGGGATAAAGGCGTGAGTTTATGTATGTATGTATGTATTCTAGTATTGTCATGTCGTATAAATTATCCTAGTACTACTACGTAAGATAATTGTAGGTAATTTTTTGTCATAACCTAACTTGAAAGCGCCATAGGGCATACACAGCGCTTGCAGTTTATACATTGAATTTATCGAGCGATATCATAAAATATATGAAAAACCCAGGTGCTAACCCTGCTGATGGCCATACGTTAACCTGCGGAAAATGCGTAAAAAGCCCACTAAAATATTCAAGGGTTAATAACAACCCTTCAATGTGAGGTTTGGAAGATACGTTCACATCGCCTCGATACGGCCTTTTTTACTTTACATAAATTATTTACTAGGACTAATTATTATATTTATGCTGTCCCCACTTATTTAAATATAGACTGTATAGCTGGTCATTAGTTTGAGCTGAGCTAAAATAGTTTTACATTATTTAGTATTTTTATAAATAGCGAGGGCTTTGGTTATGTTGAATACATTTATTTACTCATCAGATAAAATTCAATATTTTTTGTAGTACTCTGTTAAAAACTTAATAAAGGGGTATTTGTGTTAACGGCTTAAATTCCAATACTGAACTACTAGCATTTTCTTTATACTCCACATATCACATTGAAATTTCCTATTCAATGATACAATCTCGAATGTCATAGGTCGAAAACGGTGGTTTTGCAATCGCATCTCACGCGAGCACTTAATTAGTCTTTGTCCGTGTTGTAGTGTCGACATCTAGTCAATACGACTGGACTGTGAAGATACCATCTGAGTCTAGTTTTACACTAGGACAATTGACAAAAGACTTGATTAAGGGTAAACTCTGGAGTAGATTCGTTAGTCCAGTAGTCTTACGACCGCAATCAGACACGTTTAATCTCAATTAAATCGTTTCTTAGTGTAGATTCAGTGCATTTGGTATTAACTTGGTACTAAATTGAGCTTTGTTTTGTATCCCTCCCATTTAAAGTAATTTATATAATTCATTGTTTGTATCAATAAAATCAAAAGAAAACTTGAGTTTTAGACAAAATAATATAGTATATTTAAAATATAGTAAGTAGTGCATCGGTTTAAAAGCTTAACCGATCCGATTAAAACAACTTCTGTTTGTGCAAACCACTATCGCAAAATATATATTTTAATTTTTGTATCCCGCGATGCTCTCATCTTTACCCGAAAAAATATTACTTGAATACAATCCGAAAAGAAATCTGCAGAAATGTAATCTCTCTAAAGGACTTTCCCTGATTTAGACCACTCCGAGTGGAATGGCGATTCGCAAAGTATTTTTTTTTCTCCGAAAATACAGTACTGTCTGGAAAACAATAAAGCTATTATGATGATAAATTTATGTCAACAAAAAATAACGTTTCGCCTCTTACAATAATCTTGATTACTGTTCCAAAGGTTACTTTTATTAAAATGATAATTCATTTTGTTCTCGTGTTTTTCATTTTGTGAAATCTCGCTTTCGGGATGTTTATGGTAGAGGTTGCTTAGGTTATTAACATTAGTAGGACTTTCTGTAAAACATTTTTCTTGTAACAATTTTGATATGTAACCACAGGATATATCATACAATATGTATTTTTTGTAGATAATTCCTAGAATAGCAAACTTTTAATTTCGAAAATACCGTAAATTGACACATTCTAGGTTAAAAAGACGAAAAATTGTTCATGATATCTTCCTTACATTTAATTTCCAGCAAGAATTTGGCAGTTAAATCTACTTCTATTAATTCTTCTCAACTTCTCATAATGAAATCACTAACTACCCTCCTTAAAAGGGGAAGTTTAAGTTAATAAAGGCTGACAAGGCGAAAGAATTAAAACAGGATCTTGAACTTGAAATTCATGCGTTCTGACTACTCGTATATAGGAACTAGAGTTAATGCGATTTATGTATTTTTCTTCCATTTTCAGGTAACAATATTGAACATTCTGCTCAATAAATATAATTAAAGCTGAAGACATTATAGCCGTGTAGAATTTAACAAAAGCCTGGCAAAGTTTAGTACTCTTTTGAGAAGGATAAAGCTACTGAGCAACTGTCTATTTTTATTGGAACTTACAAGTTTATGACATATCTCTGGATCGGGCCAAAACTTCTAATGACAGTACAATTGCTTTGACGTTCAATTTTTTGAATTTATTTCACAATTGTATAGGAAACGGTTCTCCTTACCAATCATAGATTATATATTATCATCATCAATCATAGATTATATATAGATTTAATTAACCAAATCAAAAATAAATTAGTAGTCATTATTGCGGAACAATGCCCTCTGTAATTTGATTTTCGAACTAAATACCCTAGAATTTAATTTAATTTAACAAACGGTTCAACGGTTGCTAGAAGGTAATTATGAGGCACATGTAAACATGCCGCATTTAGACGGGCTTGCCTGTCCGTTGTCAATATTGGGTATGCTCGCCGTATCTTGTCAAAAACAGTGTTCTGTTGGGTGGGCGGGAGTAAATATACGCGCGAGTATGGTTCAAAATTTACTGCTATATACACTTAGAGTATGGATTATATAGACTATTTACGATTATATCGATGTGGAATTATTAGTATGCTATAATGATTCCACATTAATGGATTGGGACAGAACATACAAGGTGAAATGTGGGTGTCCTGGTATCACCTCTGCGTACCTTCTGGGAAAAAGGCGTAAGTTTATGTACATATGTATGAATTAGTTATGGATGACTTCTAAGTTTTGTTTTGAAGATATAGTATATTTTAGGGTATAAGTTAGTTTATTGGAGGTTCCTATCTTCATAAAGGGTCAAAAATAATTATATTATCTTAAAGAAAACAACAGTTGAAAACAACAGCTTTCGTGTAAAATTTCTTTTAGTCTATCACATAGATGTTTGGCTATTTTGTCTTGAATTAGAACCCAGTTGGCAGTTCATATTTTCAAATAAGTACGTTCGTACGGCGTACGTATGTGTGTTATACCGACGTATAAGCAATCTCAACGTATGAAATTACCTAATAATTTCAGTATATCACAAAAAATGTGTATTACATACTGAGCTTCAAACCCACATTGTTAATAAGATTACTTCTACCCTTCATAACGTAAAACATTCATTTTCCAACTGAGTATTATGACTTGAAACATCATGTTATTAACATACATTTAGCCGTGTTAATAACCAAATAATTATAAGTGAATTATCAACCACCGGATAAATTCCATTACAAACCATACAAAGTGGGTGTTATGATTTTCCTACCACATATTAAGCAAATATTTCAGAGATTAAATTTAATACCGTTTTGTTGCCTCGGCTGATATTTAAACGTTGGAAATGTTGACTTAATATTAAGTTAATTTGACGTATAAATAATGTAATAGTCAAGTTAGTTTAGGTAGAATAGCAACGTATAAATATGATTTTTCGTGACATTGTAAAGATGGAAGAATTTTAAGATATAAATTGCAGTCATTATTTATAATTTTTATTTATTGAAAACCTATTTTCGTTTTAATTTATATTAGTTAGTAAGTATTTTAAGAATCAAGGCGCTTAGGAATGCATTACATTTTGTAACAGAGGAATCTTTGAACCTGTCACTTAAAACATATTGTTGTGAAAAAAAAAATGTGTCGGATCTAGGCTTTGAAAAGCTGACTTTAGAGCTTAATTTTCGATACAAGACATTTTACTATAAGCTGGTTATGTGACTGTCGGTTATATTAAAGGGGAAAAGTCGAACACACGATCGGAGAAATAATTTATCGGATATATAATTCACTCAATTGACTCCCATAGCTGAATGTCAAGGTATAATGAAAGATCTCGTCTCCGCGTTGTTTTACATAATGTATTCCTTTGCTTACAATTGTAATGCTCGGGGGAGATTCTTTTCGCAAACCCTTTGTGCTCAGTTGGTTCAACTCGTCCTTTGCATGCTTGATTGTAATTGTCAAGGATATTACGTCATTTGCTTCGTCTCGTAAAATATTGTCTTGATCGTAAAGATAACTCTTTGAAATTTAAATTTGCTTCCTTTTTCTACAGTAATATGTTTAATTCACACTTCTTGCCTTCTTTCACTAGTAATTATTTTCCAAAACTATAATTTTCAATTTTGATTAAATGCTTTTAAGGGTATATTTTTGTGCAGGTAATTCAAATATTTTAACTATACCTAATTGGTTCCATTAAACCAACGGCTTTCACTAATGGTAGTAAAAGGTTTTTGTGTCATCTGCAAGTGCCCGTATAATGTATAATCTGAATATAAATGTGTCCATTATACCCTTTTTGTTAGTGTATTGTATAGAGCAAGGAAAAGTTTTAAATCATTGGTAAAGGTGTATTATATAGCCGAAATGGATATTTTAGATATTTGTTCTTGAAGTCTACTTGTTTTCCAAGAATAGTCATATATATAGTTAGGATGACTACAAATTATTTTACTATATCGATTATGATATAAGGCTATTTCTACTCCTCCCACCGAACAGCAGTGTTATTTCATTGTTGTGTTCCGGTTTGAAGGACATAGTAGCCAGAGTAACTACTGGAAATAATGAGACTTAACATCTTGTGTCTTAGGATGGCGAATGCAGTGGAATGCCAAGCAATGCTTTGATTCAAGGTGTTGTTTGCTTTGATATTGTTTATGAGCGGTCGTATCGCTTACCATCAGGAGAATAGCAAGCTAGTCTCGCCATTCATTGCAATAAAAAAATTGACTGGTTACCCAAGTGACGTAAAAAATTGAGCCAATTTTTATTTCAATCAACCTCCGAGGCTCAGTGAACTCAAACGTTTGGACCTCCAAAACTCTTCAGCCAGTTACGCTATTGTACCAAATATACTTCAGTTATGAAATACGAATTTCATTTGTTTTGATCAAAGCCTGCTCTTTTGACCACACAAATTCTTCCATAATGAAATTATTTTGCTACTTTCACGAGTAAGGATATAAAAAAGGTAAAAGATAAGCGTGATATTCTTACATAAAACGTGTTTGGTAAATTAATCTAAAGAATGTAAAAAAACTTATAAATACGTTTACCGATTATATTAAAACAAATCCGGAGGGGAATAATTAATATATTCAAGGCACCTGTGGATGTGTAGAGACTAGAGAGAAGCTCTAAGAATTACCAAATGCTAGAAAATTGGCCAAGATGATTACTACGATGATGTTTCAAGAACAATATCCATCGAATTGTTTTGGTTGTAAATCATATTACTAAATTAATTCGTTAATTACTGCCCAATCATTACAAACGATTATACAAATCAAAAGACTTACAAAGTTAGTACCTAAAGTTGCATTTATAAGTATTTCCCCTGACAATGGCATTGAACGAGGTAACTTAGTTCTAAAGATAAACTCTTCCGTATAAAGTAATGCGATTCTTAAGCATTAGATTAACGCAGGTTTAAGGCTTCGTTTGTAAGTCCGGATGACACAACGCCGTCATTTGTTTGACTAATACTTAGTTATATACTTTCTAATACGATTCAGCAAATATAAAGAACCAATGGCGTCAAATGCTTTTGGAAGTTCTAAATATTAGTATTTCTCTATTTAAAATTCGAATAACTGCTCTCAAGTAGATAAGAATTTCATGAAAGTACTTAAAATAGCTAAAAAAATATATAATGCACGTATAAATTGACGGTACTTCTACAATTACCAAGGAAAGTCATTTGGCTAATAACAGATGCAACTTCGCTTCCTCTTCTATCGCAGACTTTGGTCTCAAGATTTATCACAATTAATATAGATCTTGATTAAGCAAAGAGCTTCCTTTGTAAGATGCAGTCCTTGTCGGACTCTCAGATGTACCTCGTAACCATTTGGACTACCATTCCCCTGCACTACTGTTATTAGGGTTTTGAAATTTCCCAGAACTCTAAGTAATTGTTTTTGCAATGGAGGACGCTTGTTTCATTTTTAGCTCGTCATAAAAGGATGCTATATTGCTGAGAGCATCCTAGTTTATGTGAGTTTGTATGATGCAGTTCCTGGACTTGCTTAAATGGGTAATGATGTGACGCTAGTGAAGATTTTAAGGATTCTACGCTTTATATATTCGTTATTTAAGAATGACTTCATTTACAGATAGGTACTGAGAGAAGGTACCTTTATTTTCTTAATATTCTTCCATTTATAAAAATCCAGGTCACTTAATAAATATAAAGGAAACCACTACATCACACGTGTTGAAGGGTACTCTTACAAATCGTTAAAGTTGTTATTAGAAAATTCTATTAGGAAGACAAATATGTCCGTACAATTGGTGTTCTAAAAAGGTCGCCTTTAATAGAAGGTGAATGGACACGCCAGCATATTGACCAACCTATAACTATATTATCGAACTACGTGAATGGAAAAGTTTGGTTTTTATCAGGTTTTATAATCAAAGATATAGGTTCAAACGATATCTGTGAGATATTTATTGAATTGGAATTTTAGTGTTCAACACTAAGACCTGTTGCTGAATTTCCTAACTCGATTATAAGTATATAGCTTAGTTTACGACACTTCTCATCTAACTGAAAGCTGAACTCTGTTGTCGGTATAAATGCTTGGTAACTTCATTAATTGATTCTTATTATTGAATATCTCTAATATTGTGATTAAAGCAATTCTTTTACTAATTACTTTAATGCATTGATAGGTATATATGAAGTAAACTAATTAATCATAACAATCAAATAAGATATGACTCTTGTATCTTTTGATTATTAGTATGTTTATCTGCATTAAGAATGAATTATAAGACCTTTTGTAATATGGATCATTTCCAGGATTTTATGATGCATTAAATATTGTTATTTATTGTTTTTTCTTCGTGATACTTTTATGAAAAATGTTTTTGTTTGATTTTATCATTAAATATTTAAAACAGAATTTTGTAAGACTGTGATATTTCATACACCCCATTTCTATTGCTCACAGAAATGAATCTGACGATGCAATTAGCTGTGGTGGTGGCGGTGTGCCTCTGCGTGGCGGAGGGCGCGCCCGACGTCCGGCTGACGAGGACCAAGCAGCAGCGACCCACCCGCGGCTTCAAGAACGTCGAGATGATGACTGCTAGGGGCTTCGGCAAGCGCGACAGGCCACACCCCCGTGCTGAACGTGAGTTTATTAACAAAAAAAAAAACATTGAAAAAGTTTTTGCAAAAAATAATAATTATGAACTTGATTATATGAAGTAGTGTTCTATTGAAGTTTGATTATCCATTTAGTTGTAATTTATTTTTAATATTAATGTGATAATTAAAAATCTGTCGTATGGATTAAATAGTTCAGTTGCTTCAATTGTACCGATGTGTTCTAATTTAGTAGATAAGAAAAACATTTGGTTGTTGATAAATCAGGTTTTTTACTCATAGGATGTCATAAATTTGAAAAAGTAAGCTCATTGTACATATGTAAATAAATGAACAGTGTTTTTTCTATTTTTCATCATATTGATGTTTTATACAATAATAGGCACCGTGGCGGCTTAATATTCTCGTAATTTTAAAGGTAATGAAAGTAACGCATGCCAAACTGTAATTATACGCAAAACATATTTCTGTGAAAACACTGAGTTATGAGAACTGTGAATATGTTGTGACTCTAACTTAGAAAATTAAATAATTTATACTATTTTATTCTGCTAATATAAATATTTAAAAGTGACTGAACGTAATAACCACAAAGTTTCAAGGGACAATATTTGTCTACTTATATTATTGATAAAAACTGAAATTCATTTAAGGTTACTTATTCTCTGTTATAGATATAACAATTGAAATACCAGGTTATACGAATGTTATTATAAAAGCTTTGTACTATTTCAATTACTTCTTGATACTAGATATTGCATTAATTATTCAAATTATTTAACAAAATTCATATAGACACTACTTTTTAATTAATTAAGTATTAAATTATTATATATTAAATATATATTTAATTAATGGTATAAAAATAATAATAAATGGATATATATTATTTTTACACAATGTAACAACAAAAAACAAACTTACTCATCGAATATCACAAAGAAATATATATTGGAAAAGACATTAGTCTTGTCTGTCGAGTTAGCTCGCCTGGTTAGATCCTAATGGACCAACAAAACTTGTTATGAATATTACAAGGTTTCCTTGCCTTTACATCCCTTTATTGAAATTCAAATAACCCAACAATTGTCGCAAGTTTGTTTTACTTCTCATCTTCTAACTTCAACGTGAACTGAAGAGCTATTTAATTAGATTCACAAATACATTACTGTATATAAGGAATAAGTGGAAAAAGGGGTATATTTAATGATCGTATTTGACAAATTGACTTTGGCGTACCTAATAATCTTATTATTTGTTCGATGAAGCAAAAGAAACAATTTGTTCGAAGTATTGGGGTTAAAAATGAGAAATAAATTACGTCGTAATTGAGTTTTCTGATAATAATTGATTTAGCCCACCATCTCTTATGGATTTATACTTCGAATCACAAAATCGGTTATTTTTTCAGTAGGGGACAATTTAAATAAACAGCATCATAAATTAGGACATGTAAAAAATATACATTATAATCCTACAAGTCCATTTAGTGGTGACTACAAAAATACTTCTCATATATGTTAATCTCTAGTTTCTTATGAACATTGTTCCTAAAGGCGATGTTGATCACCAAACCCCATCGGCGCGTCCTAACCGCGGCACTCCTACCTTTAAAAGCCCTACCGTTGGAATCGCCAGGGATTTCGGTAAAAGGGCATCGGACTACGGCAGCGAAGGTACCATAGGTTGAAATAAGCCTGTGAGGAAACCCAAGGCTGCGGTATACTTGCAGTCGGCTTCACGGCCTGATTACTGACGGCAAACTGTACGAATCCTTAAAAACCTGTTAGAAAATATATATTTAAAAGTAAAAAATAAAATTACCAACAGCACCTAATACTTCTGGAAACGACCTTTTAAGAACAAACAAAAATAAATCTACAGCAGCACTAACTTAACGTGCACAAGCACTTTTCAATCAATTTAAACTGCAGCGCGTTTCGTATCAATAGTTCAAAGGTTCGCTAATGGTTTCTCGTCAGTAATTCTACCACAAAGTGAGAGATGAAATAAAACAAAAAATCCAATTGGTACTGGTTGTGGAAGCCTTACATGGGACATTCAGGAGAGCGGTCCCGCTTTGCTGGTGTTTGTCAGGATCGAAATCTTGTTAGCGTGCGAAATTGGTTCGTGCATCGAATGAAAACGTTATTTAGAGAGAACATGTGTAAACGCCTGTTGGAATTATGCTTTGATAATTTCAAAACATTGCTACTTGTGAAAGTATATAATTGAGACATTTTAGATAAAAAATAGATGTAGGTAAAAATCCTGTACATTGTCAATCTTAACGTGTTCTCTCAAAATAAAATAAATGCTGTTTACTTTGGAATATTTTGACGATTCAAAGTGAAGTAAGCATTGCATGAAATGGTAGCCCTAACATGAACATTTTGAAATGTTTTTAGAGTTATCGTAGAAATAAAATTTCTGAGAAAAGTGTATTTTGGAATATTTGACAACGAAACACAGCGGAATGTTCATGTATGGGTGATTGAAAAAATAAAACACCAAATTATCTGGTGTCAAGCTTATGTCAACAGTACTAACTAAACAGACAATACAAACATAACTTCAGAAACTATACATGCAGACAAAGAAACTAAATTAATGTTGCTTTTGTGATAAACTCAACAAACAGATTCAATGAACTTCGACTCAAACCCACGCAAGAAGTTCAATCCTAAAAGCAGTCTGATGGTTGCTCAGGATTTTGGCAAAAGGAATGGTAATGAAGAAGCAGTAAACGACGAAGGTAAAAGAAGAAGGCTTACTGTGGAAGTGGCCTAACGCTTTGAAGATTCTGTGTGCTGTAATTGTACCTTTAAACAAATTACTGATATTAGACAATTAATAATATGCTTTAAGGAAGTTGCCTTTTCACTTCTTATAAAATTATTCTAGAACATCATAACCAATTATGAAACTTTTTATGTTATTAATCAAATATATAGCTATATAGGCTGATGTAAATTTTACACACCATTTTTTATAAATTAAACTATGAAAGTTTATTTAAAACCGTAACAAACGTTTGGTGAAAACGCAACTTCTATAAATAAAACACGTAACGCATTTTGATAAAGCAATATTTGAACATGAATTGGCATTTCGACAGAAGAAGAGATCAGAGTGACCCGTGGAACGTTCAAGCCCAACTCAAACATTCTTATTGCCCGCGGCTATGGGAAACGTACTCAATTGCCAG
This sequence comes from Deilephila elpenor, assembly GCA_949752805.1. Lineage (NCBI taxonomy): Eukaryota > Metazoa > Arthropoda > Insecta > Lepidoptera > Sphingidae > Deilephila > Deilephila elpenor. The sequence continues at coordinate 4,326,802 of OX457107.1, read as the reverse complement.
AAACCGACGGAGGTATCGCTTAGATTATCTGGAATCCAATAAAAAAGGAAAATACTACAAACTGTGACGTGGTTGTATTAGGAAAAGGCTTAAAGAATAACGTTTATTTGTTCAAACGGATCGATTAAATCCTCGGGGACTGGACGCGACATACTCGTATTAGGCTGACGTGAACATGCAATAAGCTTATTAAAACATGCAAACAATTGGACAATTTTATTATAATACTTCACAAAAATACTGCTTGCTTGGTACAATGCTTATACGACAAAATGCGAGGAAAATGAAGATACGACATAGTAGCCATACAAAAAATATGCTGTATTTTTATCTCACACGTACGACTTATGAGTGCTTCGATAAACGTCTCCTTAGACTCATTTTCTTTAGCAAAAGAAAAGGTAAAAGGTGTATCTTGGTAAACACTCAACTACTTAGTTTCAAGGCTTATGAGAAAAGTCATGGAGTCAAGTGCGCTTATCGTAAATGGGCTTTTCCTGTAAACAAAGGTGTCTTGTTACATCTGCTTATTACGTATATGCTATTAGACGATAAGAAACAATAGTAACAGCAACAAGAGGTTATTACGCTTCTATATTAAGAATTGTGTTATGAAAGCTTGATTTGTGTGTAATTAAAGATAATATTACAATTGCAGCTAATACAAATCCGATCTAAGTCTCGGGAGAGGAGTTTGTTTATTCGTCGACATTGTTAACAGCGAATTAAAAATTCATAGACAGAGTAAAGTATTACGAAATATTTGTTTTAAGATTCGGAATAACCTTTGGAATAACATTTTCATAACAAATACTAGTTTATAATTTTTGGAATATCTTTGTTCCATTTCGACTAGTTCGTTTACATATTTGAGTGTTAACTTTGGAGTAACTATAAGCAATTATGTTGGAATTAGATTTGTTCTTGATTCTGTCAACATTGTCGATGATGGTATGATTGTGTTTATCGATACTAATGTATATTTGTTCTGCGCAGTGTACGGACTCGATAACTTCTGGGATATGCTCGAGGCCACGCCGGAAAGGGACGTCCAGGAAATCGCTGAGGAGAAGGCAATTGAAGGGTAATTTACGTATAATTAAATTCTAACTATTATATAATATTATTTTTGGTTTATGTATGTAAATAGTTCGGGCTTTTACCACGCAGTAACGTATCGATGTAGGTACTATTTTTTGGCTATAGTAAGATTTATGACCTGAATTGAAACATATAGTAGTATTGTCCTGAAAAATGACTTGACTGGAATGTTCCTCTCGGTTACATTACATAGATTACGATTTTTTCGAGAAATATCGAAACGTAGGTGTCGGTGAGTTTTAAAGATATTAGATCGGGCATCGGAAAGATTTAGTGCTTAATATATTAAAATGTAGTAAAACGTAGCTGTAGTTATTTTTTTATTAAGCACTTTGTTAAATTATAAGTTAACCTTACTAATGAATAAATCAAAGTTATTTGATCGCTCTCTCACTACGTAATTTCGATTAATATCATCATGTCTTCACCCAACGATTTATAATTTTTTATCATCATATAATATAGTGACCGTTTCGACTTTCGGCAGATAACGTTAGGTTCAATTGCTAAGGGCCAAGTTCGATTCGGTTCAATTTCAATGACCAGGTATTTACGGTTAAATAAGACATGGCAAAGAAACTTGCATACCATATAGGTCTTTACGGAATGGTGTGTTAAGTACACCTATCCGCAATAGATCTGTACAGTGAACTACGATCTAATCTCTCTCAATCTAACTCTCGATTTTGAAGGAGTTTCCTGCTTAGCATTAAGCGATTTTGGGCTGAAATTTAATATCGCATGTTAATATTACCAGAATAGAGTTTACTATAATAATTCGAGACTTCTACAAAGAATCCATAGAGGAAGTTAGCTTGAATCAAAATCTTAGCTCTGGGTTACGTACCATATACGAAACATGAAACTTTCAGAACCCAAGCGAACTTCTATGCTACCAAGTTTTGACGTCAAGTAAGGAAATCTTATAAAAACCCGACAATGGTTAAGTGCTTTTAATAGCTTAAGTTTAAGCGGAGCGACGTTTTATTTACGGAATTGCTTGAAAATCGGTTAAGTTTCGTTTAGTCATTATGAGACTAACGCCCTAATACTGGAACGACATTCAAATAATAAGTTGCTCTTAACAGCGCACGGCTCACTTAGCCAGTACATTTAATCGGGATTAACGTAGTTAAGCGCAAGTTATATTTAAGTTGCGTTCCAGTATTTGGGCGTAAAGCTTTTGTTTTCGTATGGTAATCTACGGGTGGCATATCTCTCATATGTGAGAGGCCGCCTGGGTAGGTACCACCGTAATGTCTATTTCCCCCGCCAAACAGCAGTGTAAATCCACTGTTGTATTTCAGTTTGAGGGAAATTGTAGCCAGTAACTACTGGATATAATGAGACTTAACAACTTACGTCTCAGGATGGCGGGCGCAGTTCCATATCTGCCCAATTCTGAGTACGAAATTCCTCTACAGTAGACAGTTCGATTGAAGGAGCTTAGGCCTTATTGCACCACGCTGGGCTATGTGTTGGCTTTATTACTATAGGTAAAAAGGAACTTCACAAACTTAACTCTCCAAACCACGGATATCTATACCGATAGTTCAAACAACTTTGTAAGACCGAAGGATGCTAAAAGTTTTAATATCCCAAGAGATACCAGACAGGAGCCCGTTTAATAAAGACATGAATTGTTTGATATTACCAATTTTGCTTCAATCACAGTTGTTTGCTCGCATTTCGGTTTCGAACACGTGGTAAATTCATGATTGGCTGATGACAAGTAAGGCACTTAAAACCGATGTTAATTTTTAAGACAATAGATTATTTATAAAAAATGCAAAATCAAATTCAAGACCCATTTGCATTTGCCATTTTTTTAGTCTGATAAGTTGGTGTGGCGTTAGTATTATTGCAGTTACGTTATGTCATGATAATGCGAATCGTACGAGCTTATCTCTCCCTAGAGGAAAGTGAGAGGCGACCGACCCATTAAAAGATCATTTGCTGACCTGTTAAGGAACGAAATCCACACGTATAATAGTGTTTGCGGAATATTTATTGAAATTAATTATTTCGGTATTCCGGAAAGGGAAAATGATTAAGCTATAATTTCTGAAATTCTGAAAATCTTGCGATTACAATATGTACGCCCAACACTAGAATACATTTTATCTGGAAATTCACTCAAAAATATTTTCGACAGTATCAGACTTGTATAAAATAAATGGTACATTTTGATCTACATTTTACTATTTTTAGTCTCAATATATTTTTTATGTGATAAACTCATATGACGTGGAGGACTGACGACCTGATTAAGGTTGCAGGAAGTTGCGGGATGTAGGCCGCTTCCATCAGGTCTATGTAGGAATCATTGGGAGAGGCCTGTGTTCAGCAGTGGACTTCCTGTGACTGCAGAGAGAGAGAGAAACTTGTTCAAAGTTCACATAGATTTCCCACACATTTCCCTGCACTCAAAGAACATGGAGAAATACATCTCTAAATTTGTATTAGAGAAGGTTTACTTAGTAACTGCGTCAATATTTCGTCATTTCTATGCAAAATATGCCCACTCACCCATAAAAGTGCGGAAACAATACATTCATAAATACAAATGACTCTGATGACGTTATTACTAACATGATTATCATAGAATAAATGTAAATGGTTTTTCTCCCCCATTCGTCTATCCTCAAAGGCCGATAGGTAATCCAAATCCGTAAGTGTTTTGGGCATTGGTGGGCGGCAGTATTAGCTTTTCATCGCGAACGATTTGTAGTTCCAAATTTGCACGCATTGGCGCTGTTCAAATTACTATTTGCGATTTGTTCGCTCGGTGAGGCTGCCGGAGGCCATAGGACCTTCAATTGTAGAGCTAAAGTTAGAATATTAGTTGCCCGGATAGCCTCTATACACGACGATGAAAAACCTATCATATGACAGCCTCCGAGGCGCAGTGGTTAGACACCGCCTGTGAAACGAGAGGCCGCGGGTTCGATCCCCGCACCGAAACATATATTTGTGTGATCCACGGGTATTTGTTTCGGGTCTGGGTGTTTGTGAGACCGAAAAGTCTCTCATAGCTTCTTTGGGTGTATTTATTTATTTATTTATATACCGTCCACTGACGAAATATCTATATTTTTATTGCATTAAAATTTCTATCGGAAGAATTGTAGTATTTTAATACAAGCGGTGTATAGCTTAATCAACTGATAAAATATCGCTTAGTGTCTAATTCCAGAATTAGCCGTTCGTCAATTAAAATTTGCAAAGCAATCATGCAATTAATTTCTCTATAATATGCCGATGTAATTCACCAGAAGCCATGCCAATTTTGAATTTATTGCAAATGGAATCGATTTAATTAATTACCAATGATTTATTAATGGTAACATTCAAGCATTAACTTTGAGGCATCGATCAAATTACTATCCAGTTGCTAATTAAGTTTCTCATTATAAATAGATTTTACAGTAATATTCACGCTGTTTAATGATGGAATCGTAAATGAGAGGCTAAAATAAATGGAACTTCTGCCGCAATTATACTGAATATATCTGCCATATTGCCGTTGGAACTCATACTCCCTCGAGTCGGGAGCTATCACGAATTCATTAACAAACAAACTAGCACTAGTTTTAACTGGATATTTGAATAAAATAAAACTTATCAACACAATATTGGGGTTTGAAAATTAATTGGAAACAAAAACTAATCGACAATCGAAACATCACTAATGACGAAAGATGTAGTTGTAAAAATATCTGAATGCTTTTACTAATTGAGACTGCCAATTAAGTCTGGGCTGTGTGACTATTAACTGTCTAAATAGGTCCCTGAAGATGGTCGGGTCGGACCTTAATACATCACGACAAGTGTCTTGCCCATACAAAGATTATTAGATTAAGATTTTCCTTACACTCCTTAGAATTAGTTTTTGATTAGAAATATTTACTGAGTATTTTCTCTTAAGTAAGGTCGAAACGTGAGCGGGATTCGGGCAGATCTTTCGTCAAGATTTACAGAGATTCTATTCACATTTTCTTTCTTTTTTGTTCGGATCAACCTTAGCCAGTTTTAGACTTTTCTGACTACAACCATTTTATAAACCATTCACACATAACATGAATTATTAAAAATAGGAATCTAAATAATGACCTTTTTGTTCAGAGCTTATGTGTTCTACACAAGATCGAAGTATTCTACGAGACCGGACACAACGAAAAATATGTTTGTAACTGAAACTGTAATCCACATTTCAATTAATAATAAAATATATTTTAAACAATGTTTCAATTTTAAAAATTTTAACAATAATGTGCTCTTTTGAATGGTAATTTATTCATAAAAGACTTATACCACTCAGCTTGTAGTAACGAATGCAATAAATTACAGTGCAGTAACAATAATCCGAAAAATATTTATGAGAAACATTTTAACACTGCTGTATATTGTCTGCATGTCAGATAGGTACGCGAACAATTTTTTTGATGACATCTTGTTTTGTATATACGTGTAATATTTTATGCTGCAGGCATAAAAATAAGGCATTGAATTCTATCTACAATCAAACTATCAAAATAAGTGTTCCATCACTTTCTTTCATTAATCTTTCGTATCTATTTGTCTTGCTTCTGTTACGCGAATTTTGGTTGTATAATTAATAGTTGATTTTATTCCAGGATTCCATTGGACTGGTTTGTGAATGAAATGCTGAACAACCCAGATTTCGCGAGGTCTGTGGTACGCAAATTCATCGATCTTAATCAGGTAACGTTGAATTGTTGATCTGTGAATGGTTTTATTTGGGCTATTTTTGGCTCGGTTTCCAATCTATAGGATGAAAAGGGCAAGATTAGGGAGCTTTGATACTCATACAAAAATATTGACTATAGTTGAGAATTAGTGAGACAGTTATATAAATTTAAATAAAACAAATTGTATTGTTACCGAGGAATTAATTATGGCTTCATATTTTCACATTGAAAATAACATATTTAAATATTCAATCCTTATTTTACACTCGCGCTTAATTAATTGTTTTTCTCCATTTTATGTAGCCAATAAAAAATATGTACGTGGTTGTCAGAAAATCAAGATTTTATCGGTGTCCGTTTATTACCAATTTGAATATTAAACTTCACAAGGTAAATAAAGATATTTCTGTGACTACAGAAGTTGAATAAAATAATCACAGAGAAATGGAAAGTTTTAATTAGTCTACGAATAAATATGACTGTAAGCGTCCTTTGAACTTTATTCATAGTACAGTATATTTTCTTACTTTTTTCTATTGAAGTAGATTTAAGCTTGAGAGAAAAGGACAAGTTTTCTATAAATACAAAATTTGTATCGCTTACTTAACCGCCGTTTAGATTAATCCAAGATTTTGAACTTTGCTCCGGAAAGTTTTATATGAAATATTCTTAAATAATTTTTGTAGTCCACTAGATATTTTCTCGGGTCTGGGTGTTTCTAAGTAATAACTAGTATTATTTAGGTAGTAAAAGAAGAATATTTTTACACTGCCCTTTCAATTTCCTTCACTTCCATTCATCTCATAGTTGTCTGGTAGAAATCGCGATAAGACCGCTCGAAAACCGCCCGAGAATTGCTCTAAAAACATTGTACTATCGATTTTCTATTGTTTCTTTAATTGTGTAAAGACAATGAAGACTAAATAAATAAATAAAAGTCTTAACACCGATCAGTCTCTCGTATTTACAAATTTAAAGGTTGAATTATCCGCAAATTCTCTAGCCTAATGTGTGGTCAAGGGAGCATGGACATACATACATCATCAACTAACATAAACTCCAGATATTCGGGTGTTATTTCGCAAGGGAACCATTCGGCAGTCAGTAAATTAAGTGCTAGTGTGTTAGATGGTATAAACCTAGCTTTAAACGGTAGAAGCTTCGGGCTATTAGCAACACAAGTTGCCGGATGCCACAATCCGATTTTGTAAATTGCCCTGTTGAGAGCTATTTACATAAACAGACGCCATAGCTTCGAGTACTTCGTTTTACTGACCATCTAGAATTTCATTCAATCATTATTTTTTATTTGCGTCATTTAATTTTTAACAAGTTTATTTTTTATTTTTTTAGTCTTAATTACGAACTAAGTTACTTTGTTATCATATAAGATATCATTAATTAAATATCAGTGTTTAGTTACAAAATATCTCTGATTAAAGTTTTTTATTTTAAAATATTGTATTTTATTATTTTTACAACGCAATCAACAGACACGTTTCTATTCGCTGTTGCTTTTGTCGTCTCATAATAATATTGGAAGCGATCCCAACATGAAATCCGAATTTTATAAGGGACAAATCGATGGCTCCAATGAACACTCCTCTAACTCAAAATTTTGTAATTTTCGTTTTTCACGTAAATTGCTTTATAATTTAGTAAGTATTACGCCCACCAAAATTTAGAAAAATATTGTGAAAAATAAAGAAGTTTTCAGGTGTACATAACGCTAACTATATGTACTTTTGGCAATCGTGCGATAAACATACCGCCATGTTAATATAGCGGAGTTTTTACGGCGCGCGCGGCGGGCAGCCTGCGTGGAACATGCCGCCATCTAGAATTGGCGGAGAGTCATTTGTTAATATTTACTCTTTTTGACAGTTGGCGGTGTATTGCCCGTTTGCGATCACTTTTTAACCGACTTCAAGAGGAGGTTATCAATTCGTTGGGTTTTTTTATGTATGTACAGCGATTACGCTGAGATTTATGATCCGATTTACGTAATTCTTCTTTAGTTGGATGCAAAATAGCTGTCATTTGGTCCCATAAAAATGGTTCTTTTTGCAATAGGTTCAGTATTAAAGTCAAGTTTAAGTGAGGTAGAGAAAAAGGAGTAGGGGTTAAGAGGGGGGTGAGAAAATGTAAATACTTAATATCCTCCGTAGCATTGAACCGATTTTAGTGATTTTTTTGTCATCTGTAAGAACATTTTTTTTAATGTACATATTTGTTTACGTGGACGATATAATTTTAGTTTGTGTACGGTTTTAAGTTATTGTAGACGTTATGCTCTTATGAGCGTTGCTAACGGAAATTAAGTTTAGCTTACAGACACTAAAAAGTAAAAAAAAAACAAGAAAACTACGTATAAAAAAAAACCGACTTCAAGTACTGAAAAGTATAAAACAACTTAATAAAGATTTAATTTAATACACCTCTTATGCAAACCTATAGCTTTCATATCAATAAAATACAATTATTTGTATGTGCTACCTATTCATAGGTTCAAAGTCGGTGCCAAGTCCTAAACAAAATAAAACTTAATATTATAAACAGCTTAGTTACTGTAAAGAAATTCCTACGCTAAAGATTAACCTGCATAAATAAACCTATAAGCAGTGTGAATTAATATGAAACAGATGAAAACTTTACGATAATAAATAATATATACATATTATATATATAAATGTACACGGAAAGCCTTGCACTGTTATAGAGATGAAACAAGATGTAATTCTCAACTTCAAAAACGCCATTGTTGTAAACAAATTCAATGCTTCAAAAAATTGGGTACTAGACAGCCTCGTGTGGAGGCTTTGCCACAAAAGACATATGAAAACGTTTTGGCAATTAGCAGAGCTAAGTACAAGGAGTTAGTTTATTTTTGTATTAATAGTGCATAGTCCTTCAAAAATATCACAATTTTTATAAGAATTTTTCAGTGACAGGAGAACCCGAAACGAATAATAATTATGAAGAAAATTGTTTAGCAAAATTCAAATCATTTTTGTTTTCTTAAATTTTGATAATATTACATTATCTTTTGTTTATGATTATAATTTTTGAAAAAATATTATAATCATTAATATTTCAAAATATTGTCAATACATGCCATTGCTTGATCTCACCATCTCTTTAAAAATTCCTGCGAACATATTACTGTGATTTATTATGTAAGAATATTATTTACTACAAGTTTTTAAGTTAAAATTATAGTTTTATTCGTACCACGAGAGTGCTGTGTTATTAAGGCATTTTGAAGATTTATAATAAAAATAAATAAATATTCTGTTTAAATCTAAACTTTGTTCCGAATTATACTTCCCTCCTACATAAAATAAAATTTTAACAACGTTTTTGGCTATATTATACCAAATAGATACTCCTTAATGGTTTCTTAGATTTACACGAATGTTACACATTGAAATAAAACTATTTTATACGTTATATTAAAAAAAAAATTGAGTCCGTCCGTGACCACGAAAGCTGTAAAGTAATAGAAACGTCGGGAAGTCAAAAAATTAAAAAAATTAAACCAAATCGCGATAAAATCCGTATAAAATAGTTTTATTTCAATAGATACTCCTTATTATTTAAAAAGCTTAAACCAACTAGGGTGCAATCCTACGATTTTCTTGAATATTTACTAATACAAACCGCCAAGTCCATACACATTTTGAGTAACATTACGCTATATTATTGATAGCGGTTTGTATCACGGCCGAAGATTTTCTTATTATTATAACTATACAACGCCAACTTTTATAAGTTGATAGAATAGGTCTTATTATAAGAAAATAATGGTTATGATACTGTAAAATACTTACAAAATTGATTTTTAACGTAAGTAATATGTGTTTTAGTTCTGACACGGATTTAATTTAAAGTTGTGTATTCTTGAGTGTTCCCTCATATACTCCACTAACTGTGAGTTAGCGGAGTGTATCCTAATTTTGAATAAGAGTTTTTTCTGTTACATTCCGCTAAGTAGAGCTAACATTAAAACCAGAAAGATGTACAAAATATTATTAATGGGGTTTAAAGCAACAGTAAATCAGCTATTCACACAAAAAAACTCATAATTATATCTGCAATAGTAAAGATTTTATCAACTTTTTTCTTTCAAATGCTCCTCCTGTAAACCTATGAATTTTGAGTTAGAGGAGTGTTCATTGGAGCCATCGAAATGATGTTTCCTTATTGAGTCGAAAAACTTATAAGGATAAGGGTCTTTCCGACGACCCTATGGTTTTCTTATTACGGCAAGATTTCATAAATATTATATTTTTGTATGTTTCAGTTTCTTAAGTTGTTTGCTGGCATTTGTTTTAAGTGCAAGATTTGTGGTAGCATAACAGTTTTCTTGGCGCACTTCCTCGTTTTCAATCCGCGATGATGTCTCGTTACCGCCACTTGTCTGGCGACCCGGATCTTTACAATATTTTGAATAATATTCAGCGGAAAGTTAATTGTTCTTTTTGTTTGCAGGACGGCTTGCTCACAGCGGATGAACTACTCAGAAACGTTTAAACTATAACTAAATTTACGGAAAACTTACCATTATGTTGTATTCGGTTATTGTACGGATTTATAAATACTCTATTTATTATTAAGTTACATATGTAACGTTACTGTGATACGAACTCTTCATTGAAAAAAATATATAAAAAAATGTTCTCAACTTTTGTTCTCAAATTGGATTGTTATAATTGTAAATATTTTATGTCAATGGCGTAAGATTGTCTGTCCATAGGATATTTCTATGTCTGTAGTTGTTTAATTCCGTATCTACGTAGTTTAATCATGATGTGAGAAATTCTATGAGGCACAAGACTAAATTATAACGTAAACCTAACTCTGTAATGTTTATGTAACATTTCTAAAGGGGAAAAGCTATGTTTTTAGGCTGGGATCACCATCAAAATTATGTAAGTCAATTTTCATAGTCAGTAACCTGTGGATCTGTCTTCTACTCTACATACATACATAGCTATTGTAATGTTAGGCTATAATATTCAAATACTATATGTCTGTTTGGATACCCTGTATTTAATTAGTTTGTTGTTAATTAGAAAACAGTCGACGTTACGAATGAAATAAAAATATGTCGGGTATAGAATAATGTGTTTTATTTAATTTACACCACTGCATACATAATATAATACATACATACATAAAATATGAAAATCATAAACAAACTGGATTGCCCGACCTGGGACTCGAATCCACAACCATACAGCTCCTAAACAGAAATCCTTTAGTTGTATCAAATAACTATCTGTAAATTTAACTACAAAGAAGAAGCAATTAAGGAATTAAAAATATTTTCATGTCCAAATATTGAAATTTAACAACACCGACGTGTTTTTAATGTTGCTCTAATTGATTTATTACATTCCATCGAGTAACTCAAAACCTTAGTATTTTGGTAGTGATTGATATTTTTTAAATAATTATTTCTTAGATTTACGCGAATTTTTACGATTTTATCGCGATTTGGTTTAATTTTTACATTTTTTAACTTCCCGACGTTTCGATTGCTTTACATCTTTCGTGGTCACGGGGCGGACAAAAATTAAACCAAATCGCGATAAAATCCGTAAAAAATAGTTTTATTTTAATTGATAATTTTTCAAAAAGGCACATATGTAATATGTATCACTAGTATGTGACGCCTTCGGCTTGACAATTCTCATCGAAAGAAACGCCACAGCCAAGTTGTCGCTTCACGTTCCTACTAGCCCGGTTAAACCGACACACGAATAGCTTTATCGACCTCTTTACATGTTTCTTTTATCTATACATAAGCAAGGCAGTGGAGTTTTAATAAAATTAATTAAAACCGTATACAATGCCTCGCTCAGTGGTGCGGATAACAAAACCTCAAATAATTATAATTGTAATGTATGCAATGAGACTTGGACTATCGCGAACTGTCATTTATTGGCCAAGCAGGGACGATGTACAATAGACGGGGACTTATTAATAATTTTATATTTATGCACCTTATACATATCAATAATAACGTATGAAATCGCTTCCGGATATTTTCTACTAAATAGATTAATATTATAATAATCATTTTAAAGTATTTTCACTAACTAATCATATTCAACACCTAGATTTTTTAGAACAAAAGACTTTCGTTTAAGTACTAAACAAAATCTAACTTATGCAGCCTAGTCCTTTAAAACCTCTATTAGAACTTTAAAAGTAGAACAAAGCTGAAACATAATCCGTACTTAAAGTACTTTTTTCAAAATAACAATGCAGTTTCAATGAAGTGTGACGTAAGTACATAATCAAGAATGACTCGAGACTGTTTTGCCTAATCAGATCATTTGTTTGTCCCTCACGGGAAGAGCGTGGGTGACACCTAGTCATCCCTCGGGAAGGCTAGAACAACCCAGAATACGTAAGTGTTCCGCCTAATTACCCAATATGTTTACATAGGCACGATGTGATCAAATTAATCGAACATATATGGGGTTTTATTGGATGTAAAGGTAATTTACGTAAATATCACGTTGTTTGGGTAAATTTATTGGTTTCGTTTTGAATTTTAATGAAGTGTAGTTAGGTAAACATCTGTATCAGCCCAAATACGTCGGGCAGGGCACGAGCCTCCTCTACAATCGAAAGTACGAATGAGAGGGGCTAGGCCATATAGGCCGCCACGCTGGCCTAGTGCGGGTTGGCGAACTATACATACCATAAATAAGGCCTATACATAAAGGAAATATATGATTTGGTAAATATTGTAGTACAGGACTTGATTCAGGCAGCTTCCAACAGGTCAATGTTGATTTTCTTACTGAAGTATATGTTTATCAGTGATCATGCTGTTTAAACGATGGTAATGCATAGCTAAGGTAAGGATAGATCACATGACATTACACGGGTTGCCAATAATAATGTCTAACTGTGACTTTGAAAATGTCAATCCTATACATTAGCAATATCAAATGCGTCACAAATGTATAACGATGACATTGTCATAATTAATGTTACGGTCAAAGTTAGTATAAGCAACTGGGCCTAAATATAAATAAAAACGTCTCTTTACGGACGGGTTTTGATTTTTTCATCCCGTATCATAGCAATGGGTCAACGAAGGAAGGTATCATCTATGAATACCAACAATAGACAGGGAATTGTAAGAATGTTGACGTCATTGAGGCTAGAAGGGGCGGGAAGAGAAACAGAACATACGAAATTTCTTTACATATATTGTCATAGAATGTTTTTGCTACAGCCCCCAAAATAGTGCCATAAATTAAGATAGCACTTAAGCGTAAGAAAACATTAGTGCTAGAATTATTTTTGCAAGAAAACATCTGTAATAAACCACTTATGGCACTTACGCCTTTTTGGCATTCGTTCTTGCGTAATGTAGGCGCTTAATACAAAAACACTGGAGAAAATAACAGTAAATTAGTATTAAAAACGAATTAGGTGTTTATATTTTGCTCACGTATTGGTATTTTTGTTTTATTCAAATTTTATAAATGAAACTTTAATTATATTATATAGACTTTTTGAATTTATTGATATAATTCAATAATTGCTTGTTATCGACATACTTTATTAACCGAAATCTTTCTGAGAATTAATTAATAATTCATTAAATAATATTAAGTGTGTTATTTAGTCAGCAGAAGTTTTATGTCAATATAATTTTAACCGAACATTGTAAAACTTCATAACCTCGAACAATTTTAATAACTGCTTCGCGAGATGCAATTTCAAACAAAATAAACAGACATTATTAACAATGAACTTGGGTCTTTGACGAAGTTAGACGGGACATGTCTTAGATAGGTAAGTGAATTTCATAGTTAGGTCCAGTGTTTCAGCGGCATAACTTTGATTCATTGTTGACGCCAAACTTTGGTTTCCTCATAACTATGAACTGTAATAGGGCAATAAAAAGTCAAAGGTTGTAGTCAAAAGTAACTCAAGTATTTCAGGAACTTCAATAGCCTTTGTGGATGCTGCTGAAAGTGCTGATTAAGCCAGCTGTGAAATTTCAAACTAGAAGCCGCGAGTTCGATCCCAAGACAAATGTTTGTAAAATCAAATATGTATATTTGATTCATTCCATTATCTTTTGAGATAAAAAGTATTCGCGTAGTTTTTGATGCACATTATAAAACTTGGTTTCTTACTATGGGGTCACGACTATGTGTGTGACATTTGGTTGTAATTGCTATTTATGAATACCTTTAACATTTTTAATCCAATTCACAAAATATACTATTTTGTTTTTAATAGAAAAATATTCATAACCTGGTAACCGCATACGGTTTTAAAATCTCGTGGTAGGTCCATAAGATGATGACAACGTTAGTTGGACTTTTATTAAAAGGACTGGCCAGATAAATTAAAAAGAAAATTAAGAGGGATCTCACTTGTAAAATAAATAGTGTTCGATTTAAATTATACTTTTAAATACGTAATTAAACTAGGCTCGTAAAATATAATATGTCGATTTAGAATTTACAAATATATTCTCAGGAACACTATATATTTGCCAAAATTCGTCCAACTCTATTGCAAAGTAGTTTTGTTGATATTATTATACGAACTTTTTATTCTTGAAGTATAAAAAAAAAATGTATGGTATTTTTCTTTGGCATATCACATGAAGATTACGCAAACTAGAAATAATGGCGGCTAAATGTCAAACATCAGTGGGACAAAAACGAAGATCAACACATATTTGATATTTTCTGTATCCGGGTATTCAAGGACCGATAAGACCCTCATAGTTTCTGACATCCACATCCAACATGAACATAGACGAAAAATCTAATAGACTGCTGTATAGTGCCTATGAACATGAATTTTAACATGGGCTCGAAATCAAAGAAACAAAATATTCATTCAAATAGTCTTTTACAAGATCTTTTGGATCGTTAATTATTGCTACCACTTGATGATACAGATACTCGAGATTATGTTTATCCAATTTTTGTATTTGTATCAGCCCATACACGCTCCACTGCAGGGCACGGAACTCTATAATCGAGAGTACAATTAAGAGAGCCATATAGTCTACCACGCTAGCCTAGTGCGAGTGCCAGCCCTTCCGCCAGGATTTTACATGCCGTATTTTTTTTTACAAATCGCTATGGCACGCAGATTTCCTCACGATGTTTTTCTTTAGCGTTATAGTGCGTAATGATTGACTATCAATACCCACACGACTCCGAAAAGTTGTTTGTCTATTATATTCATTTAAATATTTTCTTTGCTAATATTAACCAAGGTTTTAATATCTCCAAAGCACATCAAAGGAATACCTTCCAACGGTCAAATGCCGTCCAAGTATCAGACTTTGTTATTAAATATTGTTTATTGGAAATTGTTCAGGAAGCTGGGAGTTTAGTGTGAAACTATAAAGACGCGTTTGAAGTTGCTTGATTGCTGGCACCTCTGTAGTTATTCTTTGTAAGGGTGTACTCAAAGACCGAGTAAGTTTTCAAATACAAGCTTTATACGACGGAAGGGGTAATCTGTGTTAACCGGCTTCTATTGGCGTCTCAATTATTTGCAGTTGTGTTTTTTTTTTATTGAGATGAATGGCATGCTCGTCTCGTCAAAAAATGAAACTGATTACAAGTGTAAATACACAAAAAATATTTACTGGCTGTTAAATTTAATAAAATTATATTTTAAAAATAAAATTATTTAAAAATAGAACGTGACTTTCTAAAAATAAACAGTGGTTTGAATTCGCGGCGAATAACTTAATTACGAGCGGCTCTGGCAATCATTTAACGTAATTAGCAACCAATTGAAGCCCTCAAAGTCGGCAAGATACCGACTCATTTTAATTCGTTTAGACGTTAATAAATTATGACTTAATTATATTTTTGCGAAAATATTTTTTTTATCATTTTATAGAGGGCTCCAACTTTAGGTTGTTTCTGATTCGTAAATTCAATGCCACATTGAATTCTACACTTTGTAGATGCATCTTCGTCTTGGACTATAGAATACGAGCTAAGAGAAGTTATTGGAGATCCTATTATGGGTGGCATTAATAAGCTGATGAGGATGCTTGCTGAGCCTCTGATAAGGATATCATAAATATTGTCATAGAGAGAGAAATATTTTCTTTAATGCCTATAAAATTCTTGGATACCTGAGGGATAGCTATTAAAACATCAAAGATATGCATCCATATCTTTATTGGAATAAAATTGAAAAAGGTGTGCCATAGTCAAGCCTATAAAGATTGTAAATAAATAAATAGACCCAACAGTCACATACATAGTCTTGACCTCACACTAAGATCGAGTCTAGTGTCGTGGATATCAAGAACTATGAGAGACTTTCTCTCACAAACACCCAGACCCGAAACAAATATTTGTGGTTCACACATTTGTCTTGGTGCGGGGATCGAACCCGCGACCTCTCGTTTCACAGCCGTCGTTTAACCAACTGCGCCACGTAGGCCGTCCGAAAGTTCATAAGATCGCTGTAAGTTCGATAATTTAAAAAAAGTAATCCTAAAATGTGATTTCCTTTGAATATACGATCTGACAGCAATTTCCCGGATACCGGGAATTACTTATTTAATTTTGAGGTCATGTTCAAACTTTACAATCCATCCATCAGCCAAAGGACGTCCACTGCTGAACATAGGCTTCTCCCAATGATTTCCACAGTGACCTGTTGGAGGCAGCCTGCATCCAGCGACGTCCCGCCACCTTTACCAGGTCGTCTGACCATCTTGTGGGTGGACGTCCTACGCTGCGCTTTCCGCTTTACAATGAAAGACACTAATTACTGGTGGTAGGTCTCTCATATGTGAGAGGCCACCTGGGTAGGTGCCACCGCAATGTCTATTTCTCCAGCCAAACTGTAGTGTAAATGCACTGTTGTGTTCCGGTTTGAAGGATTGTAGCCAGAGTAACTACTGAACATAATGAGACTTAACATCTTAACGCTCAGGATGGGGAGCGCAGTGGAATGCCTCACATTAATTTGTAATTCATTGTGTTGTTTGGTTTTGCTGTCTATGAGCGGTCGCATCGCTTACCATCAGGCGAATGGCATGCTCGTCTCGCCGTTCATTGCAATAACAAAAAAGACGTTGTAACGAGACCAAGTTGATTACAAAATAATTATATCTAACCATTACGTGATTCGAATAAGGCGAATAAATTCATTTTACCTGCCAACAAAATTGGCCCACGTTTCTTCGGGAATAATAAAATCGTAATTTGCGTATTTCCTTGGTACTGTTTAATATGCAGGTAATTTGATATTAATGACACCATTGTGAATCACTTCTATTTTAAAATGTTATGTATGTCATAAAAATAAATTCTCATTATCTTTTCAATAATTAATTGAAACTACTAAATTGTTTATATTTATATGTACATATACAGGTTTAAAAAGACCGAAAGGCCGTTACACTTAATTAGTTAGTATAACCTCTTTGTATTTTATTTTTAAACTCATCGAATTATTCTATACCGTAGCACGAAAAAACGCATTACCAAAAAAAGGTTTCAATGAAAGAAAATAAAACCGTCTCCTAATTCGGTTTAAACGTAACTAACCTGCTGAATAGGGACAGGAAATTAACCCTAACACACGGGTCTATTCTGCTTGTGTTAGTTAACTCTATTGTACACGCGCCTATTTTTGTTCGTCCTCTTTTATTAGAAATTTGGCTGATATTGTTTATGTTCGATTATTTTTTTTATCCGGGCATGGTGTACTATACCTATACATTATATATGAAGTATCATAATGCCATTCAATCGTATTAACACAGTATTCTTTTGTCCTTTTTTATTGCAATGTATGGCAAGGCGAGCATGGCATGTACCTTTGAAATTCTTGAGTATTTTCAGGACGCAGATTTCCTGATGATCTTTTCCTTCCCTGTTGCAGTGAGCGATAACTGAGTACAAAAGATTCATGTGACCTTTTATTGTGAGATTAATGCGTTCCAACTGAAGCCGTTGACTTATTGATTTGTTTATACAGATGCTACTGCACTATAACTGTGCCCCTAGCCGGAACATTTTGAAGTATCGTATAGTAATTCTCATATAGTATCGTAAACGTTTCCCGCTGTCAAAATTTAGTTCCCAATACGCTCACAATGGCGCTGTTTAAATTCCCATACAAAATTTTACTATTACTATTCTATTACGATACTGCAAAATGTTCCGGTTAGGGGCACAGAACAGCTTTGTCAAGTTTCACGGCAAGGTAGTTATGGTTAGATATACTTCTGCCCCAATGATTTTCAGAGCTGCTAGAAGCGACATGCACCGTACGACTTTGTCTAACCTTTATTAACTCTTCTTACTTTATTGACTGCCTGACTCTTCTTACTTTATTGTTACAAAGCTGAGGTCTCGGGTTCGAGTCCCGGGTCGGGCAAAGTGATATTGGATTTTTCTATTAATTATGAGCCCGGAGTCAGGAATTTGTGCCCGATATGGCGATAGGCTCGCCCCCTATCACATCGTGGGACGGAAAATAAAAGGTGAAATGTGGGTGTCCCGGTACGTACCTCTGCCTACCCCTTCTGGGAAAAAAGCAAGAGTTTATGTATGTATGGATGTATAATTCCATGAAATGTTTAATATAACATCTGTAATCATATTCTGCATAAATTAGTTGAACAAATTCACTGCAAACTCTACTATAGTCTATCTAAACTAACAGGTTCCATTTGACGTTTCATACTTTTAACGTAAATAACTTTGTGCAGACGTAACCCACACAATTTCTATAACACTTTCCGTAAATCCATGGAATTATGAAGCTATTCTTATTTTATCACTAGACTTACAATCCATAATCACTAAATTTATACTAGAATCCTTTAAATAAAGCAAAATAACCATTTTAAACAACATATTTTTTTTCTAGACGTCATTACAAAGTCACTTCGTTAGGTCTTTTACCGGTAGAGTCGAGACTATTCAAACGCATTTGTATACGCATAATCGGTAAAAATATTTAAATAATCGAGCAGATATAAAACAGTTGTGTTTTAATTTTTAAAAATACTGAACTTGCAGCTAATAATAGGTATGCTGTCAACGAACATACATCAATAAATAATGAAATAATAATATTAATATAAATTAATTTATTATTAAATAATAGATTTGGATATTACAATGGAAATGAAGGCAGTATTGTAGGATACGACACACATAGTGAGGAGGTTCCTCACTTTGGAGTATATGTATTGTATTGTATGTATGTATCATGTGTTCATAAGCATGTGCGTGATGTGGACTGGACTCAAAAAGTGTCTGCACCCGGGTGAAGCCGGGCCGTGCCGCTAGTAATAGATAGATCACTACTTTTGTTCCTAAATAGTAAAGTGACTTATGCAATTGTTGATGTCTCATTAGAATAAAAATGTTCATGAAGAAATAAACGAAATGATGTAAACTGAAAATATAAACTGTAATCGATTAAGAAATACAAACAAATATTATCGATATCTCTATATAATCGAATATTGTAAGAACCGATTTATTTGACAGCATCCCTATTTCCCAATGTCAAATGGAACTTCTTAGTTTAGATAGGGTATAATTCATGTAACTATTAACTCACCTGATTAGAGATTTGGATCCCGACACGTGACGATTTGAACCTGCTGAATGTAATGACAGACTGCGGTTGGTACATACCAATTTGGTGGCGGAAATCCCGACTTTGTGAGAAATTCAGTCGCTTTACGTAATTGTTAGATGTTTAATGTTTTATTATTTCGTACTCATTTTATAATAATGATTATGTTACTGATAGGTAGTCAAATGGCAACTAATTAATTGCAACAATGGTTAAGCAGCGTTAATAACTATTATGATTTATTAATCTTGAAAATTCTGACTTTATATGGGTCACTAGTCTCATAAAATCTGTCTGCAAAGTCATATCTGTCCCACGGGATCAATAATTATTGCTCAGTCTTTATCATTGCACAGTATAGACTACATCAAGCCGTTTACCGAACGAGGAGAGAATGCATACTTTTATGCAAATACATCCACAAACCAATAAAGTTCCCTAATGCGCCGCCATTCGTCCGTTTTATATACAAAATTACTTGCGGTATACAAGAAAATATCTGTATATATGTATTTCTATCAGCCCATATACGTCCCACTGCAGGGCACGGACCTAATAATAAAAAATATGTATAAATACAATTTCATGACCACGTATTTCATTGCATTTTACTTTAACTGATTTCAATTACAATAGCTCCACAAAAGATGTTTATCAAACATTGGAGATACAAAGAAGTAGCTTGCATAGTGTAAACACTAAACAGTACCTATACTTCATTTAAATGAATAACTCTTTGTTATCCCCTTTACTTTAAAATTAAAGCGCAATGTAAATTAAATTTAGTAATGTCTTTGTTTAGTACCTCCTCTACTTTAAAAGCATACTCAAGTTAGCTGAAGTAAAATTTAATTTTTACTAATATGTCTTAATACATTGCTCTTTTACAGAAATCCTTTACTTTCCTTGTCCAGTGAGTCAACCAAAATTCTTTGTTTCTTGATTACGTATGGAAGACACAACGATTCTATAACAACTTGAATACAATACGTGTTCTCTTACCTTAACGAAAATGTATCATTACTAGTTACTTATATTAAAACTTATTGAACATACATAATATGTTAAAAATCAAGATATTTTTTATTCAGAAGTCTGTTCCAAAACATTTTGAAATCTTGATTACTGGTGCTTAAAGCAATTATTTGAAAGAGACCATGCATCTTTACAGTGGTAACTCGACCATCAACCACCCTATTATTTATGGCACTAATGCTCAATGTCATTTAATTTTTTTTATTTTTTATTTATTTATTCATTCACCTAAAATATAATGTCATGACAGTTTTTTAAAACTAAGGCGGCATTATATTGTACTAATCTATACAAAACAACTTAAAATACACATCGGATAAACTAACACTATAAAACAAAACATAACACTACATAACAGGTATAAATAACAAAAAAAAAATAATGTTTATAATCCTCCTTCAATACATCTTTGTGCAACTTCAGTGAATTTGGGCAGGCTGCAATGAAATATATCAATATGTTCCGAGATAGTATTAAGCATTCGTATCGCGCAGGACAAAGGGGCAAACTTTAATAAATTCGTTTTCGTTGCTTGGACGCGAAATTTGGCCAGGGCATCCGCTTAAACATGCTTCGATCACACCAAGTACTCTTGATGGTATTAACTGCTTTGTACAATTACAATACAAGTCCATTCAGACCCAACTGATTTCAATCAAATTGCATTCCTCAAGCAAATATACCTATAGAAGTACATATTGATGGAGTAATTTCAATTAGCTTCTAGCTTTGGCTCTGAATACACAGATCAGGCAAACTTTGCATATTTGAACGCAAACATGTTACAAATCCAATGGGGATTATTGGAGTGCCATCTTGGTGTCAGACACAATGATAAGATGTTTCACGCTTTAACGCATGTTTAAGTGCGGTTGTACTTGAAAAAGATGTCTACAGAATGTTATAATCCTGTAGCTTGTATCTCGTAGACACAACATTTCGTAGAACTGTACTGTATAAGCCCATATACGTCCCACTTCAGGGCACGAGCCTCCTCTACAATCGAGAGAATTGAGAGTGGTCAGACCAATTCTCGTAGAAAGCAATTATAAAATGGACACGTACCTGCAAGCGCATCGGTATCATAGGTGACGGCCATTGCTTTTAAGTTAGTCTCCTTCCTGTTGGGAAATGATGTAATGATTATAAAAAAAAATAATTCAAATTTATGTTTAAAAAATAATATATCTTAAATGGTCGGACATTGTGAAGAAGGCGGTTGGTGGTAACCTATACCACGTGGTCCATGCCACCCAGGACCGAACACGTTGGAGGAACATCACATGTGGTCGCAATCCTCAGTAGTGAAGGAACGATGATTAAAATATCTTATATGTTCAAGAATAATTTATAAGCTAATAAGGTAAGCTAATCTTGTAGCACCCGTTTTGCTACTACCCGTTTTACTTGGCACACCAAGTAAAAAATATTTGTTTGTAACTCGTATATATTTTCTTCTTTTTTAATTTCGAGGCGGTAATGACAATCAAGTGTTCAAGTGTTCAATACGAAAATATCTAATACTGTTTTATAATAAGAATAATAATCTTCATAAATACCAAAATAAATAAAAATTAATATACAAACGGTAAAGACACGGATTACAATTACACTTAGTTTTGAATTTATTTAAGTGGAAGCTACGCGTAGTAAATTCTCAAAACCTTAAGCTTGCAAACATGTCGGGATTTCTAACCCTTTGAATAAGAAAAGGCAATGTCTTGATTCAACTTGCTTACCGAGGATTTGTCTCGAAAACGTCGCCCAAAATAAATGTGAGCCGACCGCGAGTAGAGACAAAACAAATCTGGAAATACAGTCACTTCTTTGCTGGCATGTAAAATAAGGGTATTTTTAATAATTTGACTGCCTCGGTGGCGCACTTGTACGACGGTACGATTACAACGCTAAGGTTGAAATCCCTTGTCGGGCAAAGTGATATTGGGCTTTTCAATTCAATATCTGCCCAAAGTCAGAAATTTGTGCTCGATATGGCGACAGGCTCGCCTCCTGTATGTACATATATATGTAATTGATCTAGAGATGAAATAAATGAGATTGAGTAAGAATGAAATTCTTCGACGAGGAAAGCTTTTGGAGGGCTTTGTTTAATAGTAGCCTTTTCGAGCTGAGGAAAATAATGATTAACCAAAACATAACTCAACTATAAAAACCCGGGCTTACTGAAATAATATGATGCAAATTTCGCGGATACCTTCGCACCAATAAGAATAATATTTTCTTTTCTTTTGCAACTCTCAAACTCTGTGTTTGCTCTCGTCTTCAGCAGGGGTCAAAATAACAAAAGTTGTAAGAAAGCTGAACAATTTTGTGAACTATTAATGAGTGCTCCTCCGATACATTTATTTTATACTTTTATCCCTATTGACCTTTTTGCTCTATAATTACACCTACAAACGTTGCCAATTATTTATGATTAAAAATATTTGGAATATTAATTAAAAAGTCATGCTCAAATTCCGATGTTTAAGTTTCGGAAAAACTCACTGAGTTTTGGCTCGGCCCGGCTTCACCCGTATACAGATAGTTTTTAAGTCCACATCAACAAAATATTATTGTATTCGCTGCGCACACGATGTAAAGAATATGTTACGATTTTTTTTTATTTACGATTTTAATTGGTTTACATTATTGGAGGCTTAGTAAAGATCTCATTTTTGTTTTCCCAAATCGGTTCAATAGTTTCGGAGCCTATTCAATGCAAATAAACAATCAAATCTATCCTCCTTACAATATTAGTATAGACTATGATATAAATAAATTATGCAATATTTTCGTGATAGTATCAAATATAGGTATAATCATTTCAGACAAACAACCGATTTATCCCTTTATAAGGCAGTGTGCAAAAGGCATACTATTAATGAAATGAGGATAAAGTTATATACGCATGCATGCTATCAGCGAAATAATGAAGATACATAGGATAGGTATATTGAATTAATAATGGAAATGTATCCATGCAATGTTGTATCAAGACGGTAGTTAACTTGTTGTGTATAGCAAGTCATGAATACTCAATACAATCCGAATTGATTTGACTATGATGCAATCCAATAAACAATGTTTAGCAATCTCTATTATTGGCAGTACGTCAAACCAAATCAGGAAATTAAAGCTATTATGTAACCAATTTAAATTGAGTACCTATTATTGATGGACATTCATATGAAATATATCAAATATTTCATATGAATGACTTTGTTGTGCTGGACCCCTGGCACTGCGAAGGTCCATGAGCGGCGGTGATCGCTTACCATCAGGCGAGCCGCATGCTCGTCTGCCTACGAAGGCAATAAAAAAAAATATATATATTGAAAACACGCGACTTAATATCAAAGAAAATAAACATAAGAAAGAAACCTTAATTATAAGGCCTTTACGATGTAATAAGCTAAATAATGGCAACACTAAACTATGTTATTCAAGAGTAAATTATCCTTTTTATGCGACAAGAGATTACTAAAGACAATATACGCAGAATACTTTCGATATTGTCTTGGCGACCCTAACTTAGTATTTACCTTTGTCACGAGATGGCGCCACTATGACTAGTCTTGCATGATCCATCATCAGTTGTTGACTTAATAAACTTGAAGGCCCACTTAAGTATATGGGATATGTATTGGATATTTTCACGTATAGGCAAAAATTCTTTTTTTAAGGTCATAAATACCGATTAGCTGCCGTGCTAGTCAAGTAGGTGCTAACAGACAATTGGACAAAGGTCATAAAAAGTTGCTGGATGCAGGCCAAACCCAAACAGGTCGCTCCTATTGGTTCATTTAATTTATCTCAACTATTGCCATGCCTTATCACAAGTGGAAAGATAAAATCGAGTATTAAGACCTTAAAAAACAACATATATAAAATAGCAGAAAAATTACATCCGTGATAGGGACAATAACCGTAAAATAGGCGATAGAATTCATTTCCTTCTTTAATTGAAAAAGGTCGCCTCTACAATCTATTTTTTATTTTGTATTCGTACAATTATTTTCCGGTACAGGATCCGGTTCATTGAAAAGGTTCACTAAAGTAGTACTTTCGACGGAGATCAGGTGTACAAAGGTATGATACGGTATAAGGTACATAAACTCTAATATCCTGTTGTTAAAAGGAAATGTTTTGGTGATATATGTAAAATTGTGCTTAATTTTTTTTTCTATGATGTCCCATACATTAAAGAGGAAAACTGAATGATTAGAGATACTGAATGATAAGCATAATTAGGCGTAGAAATGGATTACGCTTTGTTGCGGACAGTTAAATCCGCAACTATGAGACTCCACAGAGTACAAACTTCTATCTTTTCGTAGGTGTTTGTATTAATTATTTCGTATCTTTTTAAATGCCTGTCCATCCAGTGAAGCTTGGTATTTTTGGCAAGGTTACTGGCAAGCAAGTAAGCTTGAAAGCTGAAACTGCCAAGCTCGAGCCTATGCTCAGCATACTGACCCTTATCTTTTAGCTTTAATATTTTTTTTAATGGAAAATAATTTTAAGAGGCTGCGCAAACACTAGACAATATTCGAATGTAATAAAATTTCCTATCAATCACACCCTGAACTTCACATTAAGCCAATATAACATTTTAATACAATCTTTACTAACAATAGGTCAATCACCAGGCACTATAACGCTAAAGGAAACCATCGTGAGGAAACCTGCATACCCTAGCGATTTTGAAGAATTTCTATGGTATGTACTATGTAAAGTCCGCCAACCCGCACTAGGCCTGCGTGGCGGAATATATGACCTAACAGTGGCGAAGGGTTCTTACAAGCCGATTCCTAGCAGCACGCCTTATAATTTAAAGGAAATTATTAATTATTTACATTTTTTTAAACAAGTTATATGAAGAAAATAATCAAATAATAAACAATATTAAAATAAATATAAACAATAAACAAATGTTATTCGATATTAATAAACAAAATATTATCGATCAATTAATAACACAACGACAAACGCATTGCGCGATGTTCAACGTAAGTACATGCATACGAAACACGCGGCCGCCTAGATCCCGATGACGTCACGTCAGGCTACAAGGACACAGCACGAGTTCCCGTTGCTCTCGCGCTCATTTCCAACGCATTATTTGCCATCTCTGTTACACGTTTGTTGCTCAGAACTGCATGCAAAATTGCACCTTAAAACCCTTTGATTTTAAGGTCTAAATTTATTTGTAGAAATACGACGATATTTGCTTGTGAATATGCCGGTGGGCCTACGGCTTATAAAGTAATTTGCCAGTTCGCGCCTCTTTTATTTCGTGTTTATAATTAGAAAATATTATTTACTACTGTGTTGTTTCAGTATATATGTATAATGCGGTACTATTTTTAGGTTTGTATATAATTAGTGGGTAATTTATGAAATTTTACTGGTTTCGAAGTGCAAACAGATTTATCTATTTAGCAAAACTTTAATGATGAATGAAATCGTTTTATCTCATGAATTGCATTATTATGAGGTAATTTTAAAAATGCTGCATTTACGTAATTAAAAAAGGGACTGGAAATTATATTAAATTTGATAATACATTTAAGTACCAGAGAAAGAACGGCAACTGACAAGTTTTAATTATTTAATAAATATTGTAATGCCGTATTTTTGTTAGCGTTGATTCAAAATAGGACATACAAACATAACCCACGCCTGCATCCCATGAGGGTTGCCAGATTCGATAGATCTCCAGTTAGCTCTATACTGGCATCGTTTTACTTTCGTCCACTTACATCAATCTCTTCATCTTTTTTTATATATAAGGAACGTTTGAAATTTTTTTTGTCGATCAATTTCAAAACAGGCTAATGTTGTCTTTTGCATTGAATCGAAATTTACTTTAAAAACGTTAAAAAAAGCACCTAACGGGCACAGTGCTATTCCGTGCAAGTGTTGTATGAAAATATAGTAAGTATTACTAAGCAAATATGCCGCTCAATATCTTACGTACATAACGGAGTAAAAATATAAGTATGAGTACCTACTTGTTAATTTAATAAAACTAGTCACCAGAAGTATCGGCTTCCCTTTTGAAAAAAGTCACCCTTCGCCACTGTGACCTAACCCCTCTCAATCGTACTCTCGATTGTAGAGAAGGCTGTGCCCTGCAGTGGGACGTATTTGGGCTGATACAGATAACAATAGGGCTCCCTTGTACAACATGTAGAGCCCGACTAGGTTAGCAAAATTGCAAGGTTCCAAAAACCACCCACACTTTTGTTTCTTCTTGCTTACTTTGCGTGTTCAAGCCTACGTGCTCAAACAAGTTTTAATTAACCCATTCGATAATATTACGAGCCTGTTTGTTTTCTTTATTCGAATAACAATACCAGAGAGTTATTGAGGAATGTTTTCTATACTCTACTCTGTATTTAATACCTATTGAGAAAAAATAATTTTTAGTTTTATACACTAAAAAGCACGTTTTCGTAAAAGACCGAACTAGTTGTATTACTAGTCTTTTCCTTTTTTGTAAAAACCCAACTAAAATAGTAAAATTAATTGTAAATGAGTTTAATATTAGAAAATGTAGTGAAATTTATATACATAAATTCTAAAGCGTGTTTTTTTTACTTTTATTTATTTAAAAAAGCGCTAATCCTGAAGGTTCATTGAGAGGTAACCATACAAATCTGAAATTGTAACAGTCACTGATCGGATGACTATCTCAGTCCGCCCCGTGACCACGAAATCTGAAAATCTTTTAGACATTTTTAGTTACGCTTGTTTCTCGCGATATGATCCTCAAGTGTTCAAGTAACTAGTGAACGGGTTAAGTTAGGTGTGTACATTGATCTCGAAGCTGCTCCCATTAATATGCATATGTAACTATGAATAATATTGTAAGGGGTTAAACAGCATACATAAAACAATGACCTACATAAAGATTTTTACATTGCAAAATGTTAATACTTTTTTTGTTATAGGCCTACGTTGTTTACCCGCGTAGCATTCGCGCGTAGCCAATGACGTAGCGTAGTGCTACGGTCCAATAATATGTAAATGTAGTTCAAATATGTTTGTAACATGTCCTGGTTAGTGGTTTGTATTTGATTAATGTGCTCACTAAATATTATGTAAGGTAGTCATGATCATTAGTTACAGAATGTCTTGTGCTGAAGATAGAAGAAGTCCTTCAAAATTATCGCTAAACGATTTACAGATAAAACAACCTAGAAGATATAGTTGGTCAACATACCCAATAATAATTCCCATTTGCGATTTTACCATCAAAACATTTCTTAACTTCTATTTAAATCAACAGATGGCGCTATTATAATCTGCGACAAAGTGGCAACAAATTCAAATTTCGAAACGTGGGTACAATTTATCAAAGTTGTTAGAAGAGTCATTCTACTCATACCTTTTGCCCTATATCATCACGCATTGGGGGCATAGAAATATAGGTGGAAAGGACAATAAAGCTTCATCATAAAACAGCCGTATAAACAACAATATAACACGTTGTCCGCGAAAGTGAAACCATGTTGTGGAAACCTTTAAAATTAGCACTATTAGGAGCGGGAGTGTCGTTTCGTGTCGTGAAACGAGCGTCGTATATTTTTATATCGGTGTGTCTTGGCTCTGGTGAGATAAATGATACAGATTGGCTTTTGAAGAGGTTGGTTAGTTTCCTATCTACATAATAGGTGGTCTATATATTTTGACAAGGTGTTGTGGAATGACGGTAACAGTGAATATGATGGTGATATCTCAGAATAATATGCTTTAGTCAATCTTCTGTGGGTGATATACGTCTCAGGGCTGGGCTAGGATTTATTTTACATGTGAGAGGGGTTAAGGCTTATTCCACTAAGTTGTTCTAGTACTGGATGGTCGGCACATACCAACTAAATGTAAATAATATTTAAAAGGTAATAATGTAATCTCAGAATGATTACATACTCAGTTAGATAGAAAGGTAATACGCAAGTTACTTCAAGAAGTAAAACGGCTAAAGTAATAGCAACCTTCAAAGGATGAAACAGATCTTTCTGTAGCTATTTTGTTCTGCTTGCCAACCTATGACCTTCATAAAATTGCGTTTAAAATTATGCACACAGAAGACATCCTGCACATAATATTCAGCTCGTTATTAAAGTATGCAATTTTGAAACTTTATATTCATTTCGCTGCCTCAGACGTAATTACTGACATTGCAGACGCTAATACAACAAAACGAAACGAGTTGCTTGAAATGTGCAAAGTGCCTTTATTTGTCGCTGTAATGACTTGCTCTGCGTTTAGTATCTTTATATGACTTTTTTTAAAGCCTCGGATACACGCTTTGAGATTGTTCATAGCTTTTTGGGTAATAATGAGACAATTACTTCAATGAGAATTGAGTTTTTTATATCTTGGGGACGAAGGACGCGGAAAAGGTTAAGGTAATTTAAAAATTTGAGCAACTAAAAATGGTGTTAAAATTAGAATAAAGGTCATATTCTTATAACGCTACGGAGGGTGAGTCAAAGGACAATCAACATAGAGGAAAATAAATTAGCAACCGGTCTGAAAGGTATGCTATGTATAAAGAGTAAAGAGAAGCGAAACGTAACGTACTCAGAAAACGAGATATTTTCAAATATATCATATTCGCATGTCCCAATAAGTTAAGTTACCAAACGCAAAGTGCTCTTATAAATATGTTTATAATTTCTCATTACTGCAACTATTTCATTTCTGTTTCGATCTCCTAGGAAAATATCGTTGTGGTCTACAGGTAAATCAAAAAGCCGTGGAGAGTCAAAGCGATGACTTTTCTGTCTTTTTTATTTACCTGTAGGCCTTTTAAAACGTTATCAAATTACTGGTTCTAACTCACAAAGAAATCATGAATATAAAGCAATGTTTATTCAAACGATGTTCGGCTAACAGGCATCGGAGCACGCATCGACGAACTTTACGAGTATATTGTACGCTACGGAACATTGTAGTGCTCTATCTATTTTAAACTTTAAATTTGACATGCATTCGAGTGGACTGCGTAATAAACAATAGGAATATTTAATCATAGAAGTACAATCGGTCTTTAAAAACTGAAGGGGGAATAGGAAGAGAGAGGATACGGATCTTTGAGCCCTCAAGAAACTCAGTCTTTTTCATACATGATTCCGAAAATTTAGAGGTGGGCCATGGAATTCGATTCCGCGAGTACCTTGGTATACTTTAAACTATACTCAAAACTACAACCGCAACAAGTTTGTATTTTTTTGTTCTAAATCTTAATTTACAAAAGGGCCTATGTGTGAAGTAAAAAAGTAGATATTCAGTAAACGCAAGATGTAAAAGATTAATTCTCTTTTGTAGGATCTAAGTTACATGCTGCAGACTTACTGTAGTAACTAAATATATAGGTACTGTCAATTTTTATCTTGACTAATGATTTAAATCTACTGAGGTTTGACATTTTTTTCAGTAATCATAAATTTGGTATAATCTGGGTTTATGTTTTCATTTGCGGTCTATAAACGGATAAGACTTTTTATATAATACAGTCACACTGCAGGGCACGAGCTTCCTCTACAATCGAGAGTACGATTGAGATTTAGGCAATATAGTCCACCACGCTGACCTAGAGCGGGTTGGCGGACTTTATATACCATAGAAATTTTTAAAAATTGCTATGGTATGCAGGTTTCCTCACTTTGTTTTCCTTCTCTGTTATAGTGCGTGGTGATTGACTATCGATATACACATGACTGAAAAGTCAGAGGTGTGCCCTGGGATTTGAACCCAAGAACACCATGAACATGTTGGCAGCTACGTCTGTCTGTTACCATCAGGCCATCTCGCACTTATGAATATTATTTTCGTTTAAAACTATTTGACCCTATTTATAAACTTAACGAATTCCTTTTGCCTAAAACATAAATGTTCTATTTTCTCTACATATTTGGTACTCCATAACCTATAAACTCAGTGTTTTCATTAGTATCTTCGCGTTCAAATGATCCAACGTGAAATATTTTCCTTCAGACACGGTTATTAATTAATCACGATGTTTCAAACCATTTCATGCCATTTATACGTCTATCAAGTTTATTCTTCAGACATGTGCGGTCTTGAGATTATAATGTAGGTAATAGGTATATTTACTTGAAATATATTTTAGAAAGGGAGCATATCCAGACAAATTACAATTTAATAATCCTTTCCGATATTCTGTAGACTACGATGTAGTATGTAGCCCATTAATTATACCGGGTATATCAAGACTGCGACCGAAAATGAATCCAGGTGGTAGTTTTAGTGGTTACAGACACGATACAAATAAAAATTTCACCAAAACAGCGACAGATATTTCTTTAGATTTTTTTAAATATCATTTTGTTTGGTTGGTAAATACCTAGATTTTGCGAAAATAATAATTTAAAGCCTTACGTACCATTGAGTGTTTAAAAATAAAGAGGTCTACATCATTATTTTAGGAAAACTATGTATTTATCACACAAATACGACGATAAGTAAAAAATTACCAAAAAAAAGTTGACGATTTCTTTTACGAAATTTTTACTTGTATTGTGTCTGAAGTCACTAATAATACCACCCGGCTTCGTTTTTGGTCGCACTCTTGAGATACCCTGTATTTAGTAAGTTGATTTATTATTAATTTTACTTGTATTATTTACGATGACTTATAATTCTATTTTCAATTTCTTTACTTCAAAATATACTCGTACTACCATATAAAATAATACTCCCCTTTTCCACTTATAAAAGTGTGTAAATAGAAAAACCTCCATCCATGTACTTAGCATGTATGTAATTAGTCATCAGTAAAAGACTAAAATCGACTACCAGGAAAATGGATTTCTTCCCAAAATTAATTATTTTTAATGATACCCTATGTTATTTTTTCTGCCTAATAAAACAAGTAAACTTTTTATTTCCACAAATTGTTCAGTGTTCTGATTCTAGGGATGTAAGTGTCGAGAGGAAGAAACATGTACGTTATATTAAAGACATTCATCATTTTTATAGATTTCCAGAAATTTTATGTGACGTCAGAATGTCTTGTTTACCAATGGAATGAATTTATGGTGCAATTTGATTGTGAAACCTTAAATGCGACTGATTATTATGACTTGTAAAGAACATAGGGCATGAAATTGTAAGTTCGTGTATCATATAGGCAAACGCATGTGTTTTTTATCCCACAACCATATTTTTTTGGAATTCGATTTTTACCCCGAAATATTCAAAATTGATGTGTGAGTTGCGTACTGGTAAGCACAGCGTTGAACGTCCAATCGGACCGTCTGATTCAAGGTGGGTAGACCTAATAAAACTTGCTGGAAGTATGTAGAAATTCTGTCCACCTACGCTATTTCAAGCTAGTGGTAGGGTATCCGCGGCTGGGACAGTGAACTATAATGGAAATCCAGTGTTTAAGTCGGTTTTAATCAGGCCTGTTTAATTGTGTCAATTATCCCTCACCGGTGAATACTTTATTAAGATTGCTCTGTTCTTATTATTTTATGTATTGTAGTGATTGTTGTAGCAGAAAAGTTCTCCTGAAATAATATTTGTATTATTAAATAAATGATTACAAATCTACCAGTCTTCTTTAATTACATATTTCTTTTAACAATATTAAGACCTTTACGACTATGAATAAGCAGTTATTATCGACACAATGACACCTACAGACGTGTTAATAGAAGGAAACAAAAGGTTAAAACAAAGTGATATTTTTATTCATTTGATTCTATTCTTATAATATCAAGATGTTTGACAACTGTCAATTTTTAACATAATTAATAATTATGTTAAAAATAATATTACGTGCCGCAAACACCAAATATATTTATTGAATTAAACTATTTTTTACGGATTTTATCGCGAATTTGGTTTAATTTATCATTTTTAGCTCAGTCCGCCCCGTGACCACAGTAGCTGCACAGTAATCGAAATGTCGAGAAGTTATTTACGTAAAATTATTATTAGACATATTTTTATTTTAATGTGTAACATTTGCGTAAATATAAGAAACTATGTACCAACATTTTTCGAGATCTATGTATTTATTTGTTAAATAAATACATAGATCTCGAAAAATTAAGCACGAAAAATTCTCAACATAGTATTGTTTTGAAGTTTTCATAAAAATATAATGCAAGAAAAATAATTATAATAAAAAGAAAACTCAATTAATTCAATTTAAGTAAATAATTATTTCATTCGGGATAACATTAATGAAAACGATTTGTGTATCATGATGTTATAAAGTGGTAGAACCGCATCGTGGTTACCATATTGTAGGAATGGGCCGGATTTACAGAATCTGATAATTTCCTAACGTAATTTTCCTTTCTCATCCCCTCCACTCTTGAGGGTCAATTAAAAAAAATAGACACGACTTGGAACATCAACATCGTAGTCGTCGCTCAAGTATCAATATTTTTAAACAAACTGATATTAACAATAAGACAGTATTATCGTAAAGCCATTAAAATCCTACAGCGGGGAAAACTAATAACTATTTTCTCTGAAAGTATTCCTGAAAATATTTAAGTTCTCGCTTATTTAGCTGAGACAAGGACGCTCACTAAAGAACCCATGCACGATATAAAAGTAGCGCAACGTGCCATGCAGCGTTCCATATCATATCTCTCAGGGATCGAGGCTGCAATAACAAAATCCAGCAACAAACAGGGGGTGTAACAACGCATAACTGGACTCAAGTGCAGGTGGGCACGACACTTGGGCAGACCAACGGACTGCAGGGGGACTAAAGCGGTTACAAAATAGTGGCCTTAAGAGGTTAGGAGGAAGGTAGGCAGTAGTGGCGAAGGCTCCTTAGAAGCCAGTTCCTACCGGCTTCCCTTTTGTAATTTATCATTACACTATAAACAAGCAAATTATTCAAACTTATTTATTTAATATCAAAACTCAATTATTATTTTTTACATTCAACGACATCTGTCGGCCAGATACGTAAACATTACTAGGAAGCGGCGCAGTAAGCCCTTTTTATTGCGACGCGGTGCGACCTCTGGCGAATTCCTGTAAAATTGTTCGGCTTATTCAATAACACTAGCGCGGCCCGTGCGCCGCCGCCCGCCGCCGCCCCGCCGCCACCGCGCCGCCGCCGCGCCGCCCGTTACGCATTGTATAGTATGCAACAAACCACGCAAAATTGTACCTTAAATTGATAATGATTTAAGGTTCAATTTACGCTAAAAAAGCAAGAGGCAAGCCGCAGCTTCTCCGGCATTTCGTGTGTTTAGGTATAGATATTACTTATTACAATAGCGAAATGCAGAGTTTAATGTATTTATAAGTGTTGTATTTACATTTTTACAATATATTCATGGTTCATGCAATTAGTTTTAAATGTTTTTAATTACAAAATGTGTAATATTAATATTATGGTTTTAATGGAAATTACTAATCGTTAGGAGCGTACTAATATGTTTAGGTTGTCGATTTTACAAATAAAGTTAGTGTTTAGATTTTAGGACGTGCTCGATCCTCGCCTGAGGAATACATTGTCTTACTAATGTTACAACTGATAAATGCGGGGCTATCGTACTTGTTAACATATTGAGTCTAGGTTTTTATTTCTTTTATATTAATCTTATATTCACGTGCAGTTTAGAAATATACTTTTTTATTTTTCTCATTATGTAAGCATGGTTTACTTTTTATTTCATGGACATTGTAAATATTGTATAAGTACATAGGTAACGAAATATTAAAATTTAATTGACGGCCGCAATAGGCAGATGCCACAATATCACTTACCAAATGAAACCCATTATTTTAGTTTGGTGAGTAAGATTCTCGAAGCAATAATTTGCTGGTGGGAGGATATTCGCAAAGGTCCGAATATAAGGACACACGTGCATAAGTGTGTCGCGTTTTGCGTTCATTCTGCGAAACATCACACAGTAAATTTTTAATCTCTATTCGGACTGCACTACATACGCTTACTATCAGTCGCATTCACAGATTACTTAGTACTAGTCGCATTGTAGTCATTTCGTAATCCCTTAGCCCTTCTAATATTATAAATGTGAATGTTAGTTTGTTTGTTACGCTTGCACGCAAAAACTACTCAACCGATCATCATGAAACTTTGTACACATATTCTTGGAGGTATTAGAAGTAACATAGACTACATTTTATTCCGAAAAAAATAGTGTTCCCGTGGGATGAAGAAGGAATTCCGATATATTTGCTACTTTTTCATACTCAAAAAGATGGGATGGGACTGGATTACATTTCATTAGTGAGAATGAGACGGGGCGGGCGGGATATAGCGGGATGGGACGGGACGGGATGGGAGATTTCAAATAAAATTAACCATGCAGACGAAGTTTGCGGGCAGAAGCTAGTAACAGGATAAAGAAAATAAACATATTTTGTGTTTTGAGCTTCGGCTTCCCTTTTAAAAAATGTCACCCTTCGCCACTGGTAGGCAGACCATCCGCCAGATGGTTGGATGACATCACTAAGTTTCAAGGCAAATTGTGGATAAGACTAGTGCAGCACCGAGAAAAGTGGTGTGATGAGGCATGTGTGATGACGATGATGATTAAAAAACTAATACGCAAACATAGATTTATTATAGGTAGATAGATTAAAGACAGATTAATTAGATGGATCATACATACATACATACATAAACTCACGCCTTTATCCTCGAAGGGGTAGGCAGAGGCGCCACAAGGACACCCACATTTCGCCTTTATGTTCCGTCCCACGATGTGATAGGGGGCGAGCCTATCGCCATATCGGGCACAAATTCCTGACTCCAGGCTGATAATGAATAGTAAAATCCAATATAACTTTGCCCGACCCGGGACTCGAACCCGAGACCTCAGCTTTGTAACCGTACCGTAATACAACTACGCCACCGAGGCAGTCGATAGATGGATCATTATATTATCTATCCTGCTGAACATCTGGCCTTCCCCAAGGACATACACATCTACTTGTTTGAGGCAGCCTGTGAGAGATGGATGGATCATTATAATAGACAAATTATTCGATAGATGATAAGAAACTAACTTATTTCATTAAAAAAAAATCCAATTAAAACATTCAATACTAACACATGAATACACGCATCCAATCAGGCCATTAGAATCCCACGCTAGAATCTTCGCGCGTCATCACAATATTCTGAATGGCTGAAACTTAGTATACGTATAGCAAATAGCGAGTAATGGACTTGCACCCATTGTTATGAGACAATAAGTAGCGCTCTTTGTTAGAAACACTGTGTTTCTCCGCAATAGATATCTGTTGTGGGATGGATTCAGACGATAAGATATATAAGAAAGACAGATCTTAGATATTGAGTGTGTAGATAGTTTAGATGGAAACAATAAAAATTCTTTGGATTGTAGGCGCAACGAAAAGTCATTCATCCATAATATTGTTTTGGTTTTTAAGTAAAGTGTATACTTTACTCGATCTTTAATCATCTTTCTCTCTTCATATTTATTTTCAATGGCCGATAACTTATTTACTATATCTTTGTGCACCGAAGAGCATCTGTCATGTTGATGAACAACATACATAGTTATATTTTGGTTTGTCAAGTCTGTCCAGTAATAAAACCTACAAAACAATTTTGGACGCGAAATTGAATACGATTTAATCCAAACTAGTTAATAGTATCAAAGCATATAAATGTTGAAGTAACATGACCCCCGCAATCGGCTTTCAAATCCGTCCCATGTAATTCTACGTTGTTCACATTTCACTTTGTTTTCCCGTACGTTGAGTTTTATTGGTTTTTCATTGGCCAGTGGGAAATAATGCGTACGGTTTCAGTTATCTATAAGCCTATGGCTTTAGGTTCATTGCGTTTAACGCCTCATTGACTTGTATATTGTCCTAAATTCAAATCCCAGGTGGAGTTATCAATTTTTTGCGATGTTAGAGTCTTTGGTAAAAATAATCAGTGAATTTCATGAGATATTTGATAAAAATATGCTAAATTCTTGAACCGAACAAAGCTTTTTACCTCAATTTATTTCACATCTTCGACTACATTATATTTATATTGAGCCTGAGACTGACCCGCCCTCACACCCGCCATTGCAACTCCTGTAAGCCAACAACAGTGGCACGCATTTTTTGACATCGAGCATTGAAGCTCAGCGAGTCTCCGGGAATATAATATGTGTAATTATGTTGTGGAATTTCGAAATATAAACCTGTTTATTTTGTTGTATAATGAATCATGATATTCTCGTGTACAATATCAATAGTATTGTCACCCGAGTCCATATTCTCTTTGTCATTGCTGTATAAAGGAATCCCAAAAAAAAAAAACGAATAGAAACATAGCAATTGCGTGCAAATTGAATTCTCTGTTTATCACAGCAGTTCTATCGTTGTTTATGTTTGATAGTAACAAAATATACGGAATAACTTCTTTTGCCTCAGTGGCGCAGTTGTACTACGGTATGATTTCAAAGCTGCGGTCTCGGCTTCGAATCCCGAGTCGGGCAAAGTGATATTGGATTTTTCTATTTATTATCAGCTTTCATTTACAGTTATACTTACCTGAGTATATCGCAAAAGAAGCTACGTACATCCTTTTTAAACTCCCGCCTTTTTCTCAGATGGTGTAGGCAGATGCGCTAACAGGACACGTACTGTTCGCCTTTTGTGTTCCGTCCTATGATGTGATAAAGAGTGAGCCTATCGGCAACAAACTCCTGACTCCGGGATGATAATGAATAGGAAAATCCAATATCACTTTGCCAGACCCGGGATTTGAACCTGAGACCTCAGCTTTGTAATCGTACCGTATTACAACTGCGCCACCGAAAATAGTAAAACCACTGTAAGAGTACGGTATCCTAAAGTATCACAATTGAGTTGATAGTAACTGTGATGTTATATAATACCTATATGTTCTAATCTATAAATAGATCAAATCTTAATATCTGAAAATAATCTTCAGTTCTTAAGAATAAGACGATACAAGGACGTCTTAGAAACAGTGGATAGTCCAATACCTGAAGGACGTTCCAGAACGTCATTGATTCATTGTAACTCATACGAGAGGATTTTCATCGAATTCCACAGTAAGTTCTCTAACTAAATTGATTACACTCAACCAGCTACAAGTGAGTACTGTTGAACAAAATCAATGATAAATGAATGCCATTGTCAAAAGGGTTCTCGGAAATATTTTTATCAAATTGTACTTTAGTAATATGTAATTTACAGAAAAGTTACAGTATAGTTTTTTCGGTTTATTTCTTTATTAAATTTATAAGACTGCATTCAACCCTCATAGTCAATTTAATGAAATATTATAATTATAATTTATTTATATATAACACACTCAATATAAAGTCATTCTTAAGGCCCAGTTCATTAAACTAAAAAAAAAAAACCTAACTTTGTAATTTCAAATGTATGACGATGACATTATCAAAATTAAAGTAATCATTAAAGTTAATTAATGCAAGTAGACCTTGGTCTAATAACTCTTCCGTCAATAGTTTATCTTAACTAAAATACCATCGCTATACTTGAGGCACCATATTTGCTTTCAGCCTGCGCCTATGCCATTTTCGGCCGTGCTGTCAGATTAACCCGCTGGGATATTCGTCCTACGATGTGGCAGTGCAGTCGGTGCTGCAAGCCAATTTCAGAGCATAACTGTCAGAATTGATTAAGGAGTAGGAAAGGTCACTGCCATCGAAATAATGCTATTACGTATCCAACGCACTGTGAAATTAAAGTGAAAAGGCAAATGTGTTTTTTATTATTGTATAGGTTCGGCATCGAGCAAACACGTCACCTGATTGTAATAAATCACTGCCGCCCATGAACATTGAGGAGATAGGTAAGTAGCTCGTCTAAATTGTTAGGATACAATGTAATACCATATTTAAATATATGTAGGCACAGGACGGCCAACATCATTTTCTTCCATCTTGGGTGAAGAGGTTATGTTCATCAGGATTGGCAGAAAGTAATTGAAATACTGAAATTCTTGGAGATCACGATATAATAATTCACTAGTTAACAGTCCAACATAAAATAAATCAAAACTAATCAATGATTGCGCCGGAATATGACGATTCGTCGTTCATGTGGTGCCTCGGTCGCTCGCGCATTTTTAAAGTGCAGCGCCCGCAGCGCCAATGGACGATGTTCCGTCAGAGTGACCGCTTGTCGCTCTATCCGACAGCAGATGTCAGTGTTACTTCGGCGACGCCGACATATAAGTTTATATTGTTTTGTTTGTTTCTGAGTTGGTAATTTTTGTTATGTGTCAGAAGCTTCTAGAACGTTTGAGAAATGTAACGGATACGTCTTGTCGTGTGTTGCTTAAATAAAAGTAATGAATCTTAAAAGTCCTTTATTTAATTCCATATAAAACATAACAACAGTAATGTGTCACATCTGTCCTTAAAACCAAGACAACTGAGAACATTATAAGTTCTGGAACTGCTCTTATCACCCTGAGACTTAAATCTTTTAATGCCAAATAATCACGGGCTTTGGCGGGTTATCGTATGAAATAGCGAGACCCTACCCCTTTGCCGGTTAAATTCACCCCACATTATCACTCACAACACCTATCAGCGACTCGAATCACTCCCCTCCAAAATAGAACACAGGAGAAAAAAAAAAAAAAAAAAAAATATTCACGGGCTGCAATATCCTTAAAGATTTTTTTTTTCGATGAATGGCGAGTCGAGCATACCATTCGCTTGGCAGTAAGCGATATGACCGCTCATGGGCAGTAGCATAACGAAACAACACCATGAATTATAAAACAATTTGCATTCCATCGCACTCGCCATCCTGAGACATAAGATGTTAAGTTTTAGTATGTCCAGTAGATAGCTTGGTGGGAGAAATAGGTAAATAAATACACCCAACAGTAAAATACATAGTTCTGACCCCACACTAAGATCGAGTCTTGTGTCGTGGGTATCAGAAACTACGAAAGACTTTTCGGTCTCACACACACCCAGACCTTCGGGTCTGAGACAAATGCCTGTGGATCACACAAACATTTGTCTCGTTGCGGGAATGGAACCCGCGGTCTCTAGTTTTCACAGCTGGCGGCTAACCGACTGCGCCACGGAGGCAGTCTTCGATAGAGATGTCATATATAGATAAAGCGGTAGCATCTATCCAAACAGTCACTCGCATACGAAAGTTCTGTCATCTAAAAAAGTATGAAAACGGAGAGCATAGAGCCTAAACTTTAAATTTCCCTATTGACATAGGTGATAACAAATAGGATATTTTTAATTAATCCCAAAAGGGTATTAAATAAGGAATGAAAGTTTGTTCATAAGTTCCCTAGTTTTGAATTAGGAATATGGAAATTAGTATGTAGGTCTGAAACATTCATGACAAAATCCCATCTGGGATACGGATCATAAATCTCAAAATTTAATCTCCTACTGAAAGATGAAATGTTTGAATGGCGTTAAGATTTCCAACGGTTATCTGTGTCATCCGATTATTCTTATCTTATCTAAGATTAAAAATCACTACATTTGATATTTTAAAGGTCCATGAAATATGGGACAATAGATGAAGGTGTTTTTTTTTTATCGTAAACATAAGATTACTCCTGCATTCTTATTAGGTGATAAAATCACAAAAATACTTAATATTAGTGTTATAATTTCCGTAATACACGCAAATATTCGTTACACAATCATTTCAATTCCATAATAACCCATAATTATTTAAATAAAGTTCTTAAAGATATTAAGTGAAATTAAATACGTAATTATTTTATAAAGTCCCAAAATAAAAATATGATAAAAAAGGTCAACTTCAATTTTAATGCTGCAATCGATGCTATCAGTGACATTTAAGATTGATCTTGGAACATTCCATGTATTTTTTTTAAGCATTCAGTTACCAAAACATGTATAAATATGATTTGATGGTTGTTAAGGAAGTATGGAAGTCTCGCAATAGTATAATATCCATACACAATCATGTATATGTATGTATGTATTTGTTATGTATTGTAATATGTAAGTTTATTGTATGCTGAATTTATTGTATATATAAACTTAGGAATATTTATCTATGTATTGTTTATGTAAGTTTATTTTAAATAAAAGGCACCGCCAATGTCTCCTCATTAAAACCTTGTCGAATGGTTGTCTGGGAGAGATCGCTTTTAGCGATAAGGCCGCCAATTGTTTCACCAAATGTAAATATATTTCTTTTTTTTGTATTTTATGTTGTGTGGTGTAATAATAAAGTGTTATTATTCTCTTTATTTTCTACTTTTCATTTTTTACATTTTTATATACATATATTAAAAAAAAAACAATATACATATAAAAATATAAAAAATACATATAACCCTTCGTTGGCGAGGCTCAAGACCCAAGCCACCGGTGGTTAGGGATCCAAAGTGAGGAACCTCCTCACTATGCGAGCCGTGTCCAGCAACACTGCCTTTTGGATCTGGCTCTTGACCCAACGACCAATTGAGAGCCTCTGTAGATGTTGGTCGAGGCTCTTTGCTATCAACCCATGAGCAGAAACGACAATCGGGACAATAATTGTTGAGTCCACATCCCACATGTCGGTAACCTCGTGTGCCAAATCTGAATATTTAGACAATTTGTCTTTTTCGGCTTTTACAAGGTTATCGTCATGCGGAACGGTAACGTCAACAAGTATAGCCCGGCGCGCACATCGATCTATTATCACAATATCAGGCTTATTGGCAACAATAGTCCTGTCTGTAATAACAGACCGATCCCAGTACAGCGTAGCATGACCATTTTCAAGAACTGGTTGGGGAACATACTGGTAATATGGCACTTCAGGAGTCACAAGTTTATACCGAAGAGCAATTTGCTGATGTATGATCTTGGCTACTAGGTTGTGTCTATGCAAGTCGCCGTTAGCAAGATACGAACAACCGGAGATAACATGCCTGATTGACTCGCGAGGACGGTGGCATGCTCGACAAATGTCGACCGTACCGTCCTTCAGGATGTATTTCCTATAGTTGTTCGTCTTAATAACTTCGTCCATAATTGCAAAGATAAAACCCTCAGTTTCCCCGAAGAGGTTACCGAAACGTAGCCAAGATACAGACGCAGGACGGTCCACATCAGGCCCGTGGAGGGTCCGATAGAACCGACCATGCAGCTCTTTGCTCTTCCATATTTCCTCGCGATCCCTCACGCTCATCACCAGAGGTTTCCGCCAGTTCTCATTTGCCAATGAAAGCGGGGTAAGTCCTTTATCTACCGAGACTACAGCCCTATGCATACCCACGTCACTGTGAAGGAAATAATCCCTGAGATTGCACACCTCGCGATTATGCAGGACCTTAGCATTAAGAATGCCTCGGCCTCCGCATCTCCGCGGGATGTACAATCTCATCACTGACGAACGTGGATGATGCATACGATGTGCAGTCAGTAGAGTCCGGACCTTACGATCCAGGGCGTCCAGTCGTCGGTCTGAGTCCATCTGAGTATGCCAAAAGAGTACATAAGTACAGGCATAACCCAACCGTTAAAGGCGCGAATCTTGTTTCCACCTGACAAAAAACTATTAAGTACTTTTGTCAGGCGGCTAAAGAAACGTTCCTTCAACGACTGTTTTACGTCTGCACTCAAAATACCTAGTGACTCTGACATACCCAGATATTTGTAAGTTTCCGTCTCAGAGAGAGATCTGAGTCTTACAGTCTCTGATACTTGTATATCATCAGAGACTGCAACTTTCCCTCGCTTGACATGGATAACCGCACATTTATCTACACCAAACTCCATATTGATTGAGTTGCTAAATTTTTCAGTTATTTTTAACAACTCAATCAATTCAGATTGTTTTGATGCAAATAATTTGAGAGTGTTATTATTATTATGGACGTTGTTTCTTTCATAAACAGATAATACAGATGATTGAAATGATCTGGCATAAAACTGCCAGGATCCTAGATATGTTGCCGGTCTCTTAAAATGGACTAATAAAAATGTTACTTGTAGCACATCTTAAAGAATATACACATAGTTGAAGGAGTAATAATAACTATCACAGTTTTTGAACTTCTGTATGTTACATACTATTGACAACCTCCGTGGCGCAGTTGGTTAGACGCCGCCTGTGAAACGAGAGGCCGCGGGTTCGATCCCCGCACCGAAACAAAGATTTGTGTGATCCACATGTATTTGTTTCGGGTCTGGGTGTTTGTGAGACCGAAAAGTCTCTCGTAGTTCCTGATACCCACGACACAAGACTCGATCTTAGTGTGGGGTCAGGACTATGTATGTGACTGTTGGGTGTATTTATTTATTTATTTATTTATTTTTATGTGTATTAACATGTGTTCGGTCTAGTAGTCGTTCAATTCTGAGTTAAACCAAATGAAAAATAATACATTTCCGTTATACATTTAAGTAGAATTGACATAAAAACTCGGTACCTATCACAAATCGTTTTTCACGTACCATGCAATATAGAACTCAAAATGCTCAACAATCATACACTTTGCATTACTTAAACCGCTTGGTCAAACAGCTCATTAAAAATGACACACACACAATGCTTATATATTAATACACGTGTTATTATATAAAAATTAGCGCTGGCCGCGCGGACTCTGAATAATAAAAATATTCGTAACCGTGTTTTGATTGTTGTTTGAAAAGCGCTCAGCCGCCGCGCCCAGCTTTTGTTTATGCCCTATTATTATATTTTCAATCTTACATTTTGCTTCTGTGCAAACATGTTTTAATATTGCACGCAATGTAAGATCGTTTGGAAACGAATACAGGTAACGTGGACTTCAAAAAACCAAAAATTTTAAGATATTGCCAACTTTTGCTCTTCTTCAACGGCGTTTTTGAATAACATTATCCGTTGTAATTTATAAAATAATGCTTTTAGTTTTATAAATGGATCGCATGATTACTCTCGTTAAACTTAACATAATGTATAATGACTTTAATGTATGAAAAAATGTGAATACCTAATACAAAGAGAAGCGTGATAATGTTTACTTATTTAAGATGTCGTCAACGTAATTTCGTTTAGTCCTTAGAGCCGTGCTATTTTGAAACTCTTTTTACATATCATAAAACCACTGAAGTCTCTGTAAAAGATTTCAATATTTTTCATGTAAATAAAAAAAATGGCGTTGAATATGTGTGTGTGTGTGTGTGTGTGTGTGTGTGTGTGTGTGTGTGTGTGTGGTGAAATGAATTGTAATACAATTATTTTAACTTTTTTTAGATTAGTGAGAACAACGAATCAAGCAGGTCGCTCATTTCGTGTAACATTTATTAACCATGACCAACATATCCTAGTATGATTCACCTCCTAACAAGCGTAAATTCTCATTATTCTCGATTCTCAATCTTATACGTATAGAAAATGAACCTAGAAATAAAACTATTTTATACGGATTTTATCGCGATTTGGTTTAATTTTTACATTTTTTAAC
This sequence comes from Deilephila elpenor, assembly GCA_949752805.1. Taxonomy (NCBI): domain Eukaryota; kingdom Metazoa; phylum Arthropoda; class Insecta; order Lepidoptera; family Sphingidae; genus Deilephila; species Deilephila elpenor. Next base: position 4,282,855 of record OX457107.1, on the reverse strand, counting down.
TTCCCGACGTGTCGATTACTTTACAGCTTTCGTGGTCACGGGGCGGGCGTAGTCCGTATAAAATAGTTTTATTTCAATGTGTAACATTCGCGTAAATCTAAGAAACCATTATGAACCTAGAAATTTACCGATTTCACTTTTAAGGCACAGAAGCCTTAATGGCCAACTCCAATCAGAACAGGGAATCCAGGATTTTGGTATTCAATTGAATGTATAGTAATCTATATACGGAACCCTTAGTTATTGCCCCTTCACACTTCAACTCCGTTTTATTCATTTAAAATATGTATAAAGTCTGTCGCGTGTTCCCGAAGATCGTTTCAGCTGATTTGAATGCAAATTGTTGGAGCTATTTTTGGTTAGAAAAAGAAACAATTTGGAGTATAGAATATGTCGGTGGGGCATCGTTATTGGGTGATATTTCGTGTTGTCGTAATTGTCAGCTCTCTTTATTAGCCTTGATAAAGAGTACCTTATGGGACGGTATATAGAAATAAAATTGAGGAAATATTATGTGTCTCGTGGCCTACATTTTATCTAGTATCTTTTACTGTCGATGAGTGGGATGTTATGGAAGTTTGTCTTACAAAATAATTAGGTAATGAAGTGAGGTGCATGAGACGAATAAGTAGAAATATGTTGTTTTCAGTAATTAAATTAATTTATAAAAAAAAACAAGGCTTAGAAAGTCGCTATAATATTTTAATCAAGTTAAAAGTTAAGTGTGCAGGAAGTGGTTCGATGCAGACCGCTTTCAGCAGCTCATTATGGATGTTCTAAAGAGTAGGGACGGGTTTATCTTCAGCAGATGTTATGGCTGAGGATAATAATGATGAAGAAATAAGAAAGGGGCCTGAGTTCACCAGTGGACGTTTTATGGCAAAAAATTTTGAAGTTTTGCTGATATGTATATAGCGCTTCTAAAACTAAATTCCAACATACGTCTGCTATTCATATTATTCTGTGAGTACATAACAAGATCCGTAATATCTTCTATTGCTCCCTTTCACACGTATCAAATTGTCGCAGCCATCGTATATTTAACAACTCAAGGCAGATCTTAAGTTGTAATTCTGTACTTACATCAAGATATAGTAAGCGGTTTTAATTTAGGTTTTAATTACACTAATTGTTTCGCAACATCTGTGAGACATCACGCGTGTTGTGCAATTATTTTAAATGCTTAGTCTTGAGTTTTAGACATTTGTAAGCACGAATTTAGACTTTAACTTTTGATGACTTAACTCGACATCGGCAAATGGCAACATAAAAAATGTGGTAAGTAATTTAAAATATATTTAGCTAGATCCTATAGCACCTATTTATTTAAGTTACTTACAGTATATTAAATAATGTTTCTCATTAGCATTGGCAATGTCGGAGAAGCCTGAACAATCCATACTTAAATCTTTAAAAAATAGTTTCCATATTATAAACTTTTTTGTAAAATATCATTAGTTATTCCTCACATTACATTCTGTAAGAGAATCTTGTGCTTGTGTTTTCTATAAGATCCACTACTTCTGTTTGTTTGTAAGTCCAGCAGATTAAGCTTACCATTACTTATTAAAGTGTTAAGAGGTTTATAAGAAGACCGACATTGTTGCGACATTGGTTTCGTATTTTAAACTATAACTAATTTTTATCTCTCATCTAGACAATATTTTTATTTCTATCAATTATTACATAGTAAATACAAGACCAGAGTCGAAAATATGAAAAATATTATACGTATAATATAATTGAACCTTATTCCATCAAAAGGAGAAAATACATAAGAACCCGAGTTCGAATGATACAATCTTTATACATTCATATTGATTTACACCGCGTCCAATTCATTCGCATTACCTAATAAGATGATACCGTACATTATACTAATATTGGAGCTTTCATAAATATGTGTGAAAGGGCATCCGTTACTTTCTGCGATAAATTAATCAAGCCGCAGGTGTGAATGGCGTATTGACTGATTTGAAAGGTTGCCTTTTAGGGGTAAAAGTTAAGGGATTTTGTGAGGGTTGGAAATACATACATAAACTCACGCCTTTTATCCCAGCAGGGGTAGGCAGAGGCGCCACCAGGACCGCATTTCGCCTATTATGTTCCGTCCCACGATGGGATAGGGGGCGAGCCGATCGCCATCGAAAAATCCAATATAATTTAGCCCAACCCGGGATTCGAACCCGCGACCTCAGCTTTGTAATTGTATCGTAGCACAACTACGCCACCGAGGCAATCAATTATAGAGTAAATACGTGGTGGCCTGTTGTAATGTATGGAGACGGTGGTCGCCGGTTCATATCTCATTTACATATGGTGCATCTATTTCAAAATAATGCATAACCGCCATGGTTCTTCATATTTGCTCAATCCTGACAGACATTTGCTCGTCATTTCAGGGTACTTCTAACATGACCCTTGTGTGACATCTATAGGGTGACATCGATGGTTGATGTAGGTTCTATGTTTTTTGAACACCATGAATTACAAAGCAATGCTTGGCATGCGGTCCAAATAATTCTGGCAAAAAACTCGTGGGATTGAGTAAAGATGAGAAATCAATGTTTATTTAAAGAGGCACGAACTGGCGTTGGCAAGTGTAATGCGAATAGATTATTCACGGAAACATGTTTATTTCTTCCTGGTTGTCATAATTGTGTCGGCCTGGTCGAAACACAGGCTGAACCAAAAACACAATACACTATTTCAGGTTTACCCACCATACATACGTATATTACAGTCGTTGATATTAGCTAAGCCCGATTGTATAGTAATGTAATTATCGACGGCTTAATCCGCGCGTCACGTAATGCATTTATAGCCGATAAAAATCGGTCTGCCAGCGTCCTGATACGTAAATACTAAACTTCATTACTTCGACGCGTTTTCTGATAGCTTGAAATAAAACTAGTTTTTACGGATTTTATCGCGATTTGGTTTAATTTTTACATTATTTAAATTCTGTTTCGATTGCTGTTCAGTGTTCAGTTTTCGTGGTCACGGGGCGAACTCACGTAAAAAGAATTTAAAAAATATAAAAATCCGAAAAAACTAGTTTTATTTCATTGTGTAACATCCCGAATGTTACACAATGAAATAAAACTAGTAAATGTAAGAAACCATTACGTTTTCTGATACGTTTTTGTGTTCGGACCTCGTAGTGACAGTATTTTTTTTTAAAAGTTCGCTATTTCAAAGTTTTAATGGTTCAGTTTTTTAAAAATGGAACCACTATGATGATGTTTATTGGTAATTAGATGAAATTATTTTCATTATGTTGAATTAATTAGTTTGAATTAAATGGTTACCCTTAAGCCGTAATGTTCGCCACACATGTTTGCGCAAACGTGAGTTTGTGCAAGTCTCGAATGCGAATCGAATTGGTACGAATTTCTCGGAGTTGTTTGCCCACACTCGTTCCAGTATACTGGTACAAACTCGTACTTGCACAGTTATATCGTTACGTGTGTAGCGACCATTAGGACATTTATTCTTCCAAGAGTATTTAAATAAAATATATACATTTTTATAAATATAATTTAAAAACATGTACCTCCTATGCTACATGTATTGTATTGTAGCTAATTATAAAAAAATATTGAGTCAGAAAGATCAGCAAGATTTCCGCTAAAAAGCTGTTTTAGTCATAGTTAAGTAGATTTACTACTTTGTTCGTCAAACCACGTGAATAGTTGGTAATGGCCCTCGGAGACAAATAAACATGTCGTTTATTAAGTACGTAATAACAATGTAACTAACATGCTTCGAAGTGCGTGGTGGCCTGTTGGTAATGGACCAGACACGGCTGACATGTTTACGATGGTCGCGGGTTCAAATCCCAGCATGCATCTCTGACTTTCCGGAGTCATCTGTGTATTGATAGTCAATCACCACGCACTATAACTGTGAATATATGTATATCTAAGCGTAGGGTCAGGACTATGTATGTGACTATTGGGTGTATTTATTTTTATTATAATACATATCTTACAACTTACACTTGTGTTGTTATATCGTGATTCTCATTCAACTCCTTTGTTTAATCTTTATCAGACTATAGTCTATAACACTACTCGAATGTTATCAAAATACGTCATAATTATAACATGTACTGTTCATGTAAATATTACTTTGAGTCAATCAGTACCGAATACACTGATCAAACAGGTCGGACTTCAAGAGAAAAAATAAATCATCGAATCGCACTGTTGAACAGCGTTCGATAAACTACATGACGTCTTCTCGTCACATACATACGTTTTTACTATTATTAGACCAATAAATTCTGAAGACTACAAGGCCGATGCTACCATTTAATAATACGTTTTATAAATCTCTTTTAACAGTTCAATTTTAAAATCGATCCTAGGAATTCAAGAAATAGTTTTTGAAAAAGACCAGTGAATTCTGAAGACGACAAGGCAGATACCGTTTAATAATACGTTTTAAAATTCTCATACAGTCGCATACATAAGTGGAAGAAGCTTGGCGCCAAAGCCATTTAATTAGACATTTATTAGCTCTTTACTGACCTTTACTGGCCCGTATTTCCATAATGCCTCACTTAACTCATGCCAATCAGGGAAGTAGTTCCTATTGCCTGAATAGTGGAGCCATAAATACATAAGATAACGCGATGGGTACGAGTCGAACAAGAAAGGAAATAAAATTAAATGTCATATCTAAATTCTATTTATGTAATTTATAACAAAATTAATAAGAACGAAATCTATCTTGCAATTATTTATCTAGTAGAAAATATACAGGTGCTATACCGTTATATTATTATTTAATTAGTTTGATAGAACGTCGTGAGATCAATGAAAGTAGAAACAATGTAGAAACAACAGTCTTTGGAAACTGTGAACTGCAATTGAAGTCCACCCAAGATAGATTTAAAATTGGCCCCACCGAACAATGGAACATCATTTAAATATTTGCATAACACAAATTACATTTCAACGGGTACTAAAAGATCAAAAGGACCTTTTGATCTTCTTAATAAAGGTGAGGGACAACAACAGACGGTGTTAACCGATTGAGAAGCGAAATGGTTGAAATTAAATTCAGTCCTAATGTCTTGTACTGTTTGGACTCTTCAAGAGCAATTTTATTGCCGGTTGCAAATAATCTGAAGCTAAAATTAACTTCAACGCCTTTGCCCTTTATATTTTATTGTCATTGATACTTTTAAATGCCGACTGCCTCGGTGGCGTAGTTGTACTACGGTATGATTGCTAAGCTGAGGTCTCGTGTTCGAATCCTGGTTCGGGCAAAGTGATATCTAATTTTTCTATTCATTATCAGCCCGGAGTAGGGAATTTGTGCCCGATATAGGCGAAATGTGGATGTCCTGGTGGCGCCTCTGCCAACCCCTTCTGGGAAAAAGGCGTGAGTTTATGTATGTATGACGTGATACTTTTGAAACGTTGCTCATTGTGTAAAATAGTAATTGGGTCATTTAAGGATAATTTACACTTTTATAATGTCACAGCTTCTTAACACCTCGTGGATCAATTATCGAGATCTGCTTATTTCATTTTCTTAATATCCTAGCCTCCTCCACATCAAATATTTAAAGCAAAATCCAAAACGCAGCTCAATTGTCTCAGAGAACGATTGAAACGTAAAATAATCATTTTACTTTCGTCTTTTCAATGACATTTGCACAGTTAATATCTAACCAATGAGGCAACCATCACATAGTACTCAATTTACTATAACTTCTGTAATCTCCTTTACAAATTATACATTAAAATTCTGTTACCTACGTCACTAACCTTAGCTCATTCATTATTATCTTCAAAGGTCGTCGCTCCACCACATGCTGAGGCTATTCACGACTGAAAAGAAACTCAGCTTAAACCTATTGAAAATGTCTTAAGAAAGCAGCCTTTTAACATTTGCCATATATTGTGAGGGCTCGTTCGGAAAATTTAGTTTCATTTCTTGAAACTATTAAACTTCATTTAACTAGTAAGGTTTCTTCCTCAAAAGCTATCAAAGGAAATTGTAGGTCAGTTACATTAAAGAAAATTAATCTTTAATATTTTTGTTTTACCTGTGGTTTTCATTGCATTGAAAATTACGAAAAATTTTGGGATTGGGATTCTTTAGAAGATCGACCTAATTTGATTGTGAAATTTATTAATTTATTTATAATAAATAAATCTATCAACATTCTACACGTCTATCAGAATCTAAACTAAATATATTTTTGAAATAAACTAGTTCATCTTCACAAACCTTTACAGTTTTCACATTGTTAAAACAATATTTGAACCAAAATTATCTATTTCTCACAAATCATTCAATTGTACAATAATTATAAAGAAAATAGAACTAATTGTCTCAAAAGCGTTTTGAGCTTAAAATGTTCTAAATTAGGTCTATGGTAGTCGAAATTTTATAATGATGTTGTCATTCAAATAGAATGCTATAGTCGTCATAAGCATTTTTCGGTCACAAAGGCTGTTAGAGATATAATGATACAATCCTCTCTAAAATACACATCTTACCCTGCAAGCTTTTAAGATACCAATAAAATATTAAAGCCTAAAACTTGACTGAAATATGAAATTTTGAATAAAAGAGTGCAATCACTTTAATAAATTTTTATTGTTTATTTTACAATAGACTTGAAGAAGGGAGAGCAATTTCTGAAGTGGAGGCTACATACTGGCAAGCAAAGTGTCGGACTCCCACCTACAAGGTGGACGAACAACCTTCAAAGTTCAAGGTTGCAAAGACGTGGTAGTGGGCATTCCTATTGCAATGAGTACAAATGCCAATTTCGATCAATCTACATGATAAATGTCGGACTAAACTACCCGTCACACCTGAAATTTCAGGAAACCTCTCGATTCAGGATAAAATTCACCTGAAAGTAAGTGTATTGTAATAAAAACAATCTCTCGCTGATCGACACTATTTTGCCGGCCCGTTTAAAATCGAATTTACTAATGAAACCGAGCCAACAACCATATTATACTTGAGTCACCATGACGTCTCTTAACCTATGCATGATGGTCGCTATCTAGCAGAATACGAGTCCCAACCATTCCTGGCACTTACGACGTTTTCCCGGCAAGGCAACAGCACTATCGCAGTTCGCTTGGCAACGCGTGACGGCTGCGTCTTCTCGATAAAGTAATCCCCGTATTGTGCGCGAACAATCTCGTGCGTGCATTTCACGAGTAACACTACGCTTTTCTCTGATTGACGTGTTATCTGGTTTGTACAGAATCCCTTCTTTATTGATGATTTGGTTTGAAAGACTAGAGATCTCGGGTACTAAAGAGCTTTTTGTATTAACAAAATAAGATAGACAAAAGAAAAATAAGTTTATTTACCACAAACCTTAAAATTAAGACTTATACCTCTTCGGATAGCAATATGAGAAAGTTACCAGTGTTATAAGCTACGTATATCTAGACAGCACCTCGTGGCTGTGACATGTAGGTGCCTCAGCATAATGTTAAGCTGTGGCCCAAAACCACAACCCTGATTTTCAGTGGTCTCCTCGGGTAACATTCGGACGCCAACTAGATTCTAAATACTTATTTTGGTAACATATCTATTAGTAAAAGTTATTAAATATAAACAGAACAGTACTACCTACTAAAATCTTAATCCTAGCATAAATCAAATAAAAGCCTATCAGATATTAGTCACATTATGTAGCTTTTGAAATTGTAGTTTTTAGTTGTACAACCTGATGATATTTTGTAGGTAAATGTGTTTTTTAAATGGCAAAGGAATTTACCAAATACAGTAAATAAATACGATTACATTGTATTGTATTTATACAAAATAAGAGTCGTTATAATAAATAATGTTAAATTAAAGTTGGATTAAGATATTCATAGAGAAAATGGATAGGGATGAGACTTGAGATATCTATGTGTATTGCGTAGGTTCATGCTCATTGAAATGTATGATGAAGGTGACACAAATTGAAGTAGGTTTCCAGGAAACCCTCAAATTTCTTTAAAAACAAATTTTGCAAGCGATTGAAACAACTAATAAGTATCGCAACTTTCAATAAATGTTTTTTCCAAACAAACTTTATTCCCAAGGGCTTTTTATTGCAACAACTTGACAACTAATTAAAAGTACAATTCACAAGAACCAATGTTTTGCAAACTTCCCGTGAAGCCTTTAAATAACGAATATTTATAGTCGATAAAATGAAAAAACCTTTACAAATAAAGTTCAATTAGACGAAGCCTGTTTAAATCTGCGTGAAACGTGAAATAAAATGCAAAGTTTACGGGGCGCCCGCTCAAACGCACTACCAATCAAAGTTTTTACGTAACGCCGCGCCGTTGCGTTGGTATAGTCTGTACAATGGTTGATAGTGATCTGTTATGGGGTTTCATTTTAATATTTATTGTATTGTCTGGCTTCCGTATAGTATCTGAATACAATAGCTGATAGAAGTTGTCGAAAATCAGCGGTTTTAGGAATGGTCGAACCGATCAGCATAGCTCAATCGATAGTTTTCGTTTTGCTTTACCTTTGAAATCAGTATTGTTTTTTTTATGTTATTGGCTTTAAGAAATTATCCCGGCCGTTACCAGGGCCGCCTTCCGTTATAATTGCAAATTTAAATGCTAAAGTACTATTGGTTTGAAAAACATTTAGGTACATAATATGGTCCTTTTAAAGTTTGTGGTGTATTACTTTATTTTAAATACGTTATATTAGACAAATTTAAAGCGAAATGCCTTCTTATAGTTCTTGTTCTGTTAACACTTGGAAAATATATTATTCAAGCGAATAAATGTAAAAGGTTATCTACTTGGACCTAGTGTAATGCGTGGTTACGACATAGAACAATCTCTGTACGTAAATTTCAAACAATGATTTGGGGTATAGTCTTAAAATTGCCACCACTACAATAAAAAAAATACAACAGGTACTTGAAATAAATTACGTTTGTTCCTGTGTCCATTTCTTTTTATCTCCTAAAATATAAATTGACATAAAACATGATGTAATAAGCGAGGATATAAGCACTTGGAGCGAATGTAATGGAAATTCGACCTGAGATGGGTTATGTAGCTTAACTATCTTTAAGCATGCGACATGAGTAAATCTCGAGGAGGAAAGAGATTGGGTTCGGAGAATTTTATCATATTACGAGTTTCAGTTGACAGAACAAAATTTAATGACAGAATTGAAATGACTTTTTTATACTGACAAAATAAAATAAATTAATAAATACACCCAACAGTCACATACATAGTACCCCATACTAAAATCGAGTCGTGTCCTGGGTATCAGGAAATCCGAGAGGCTTGTTGGTCTCACAAACACCCAGATCTGAAACAAATACTTGTGGATAACACAAATATTACTCTCGGTGCGGGGATCGAACCCGCAGCCTCTCGTTTCACAGCTGGCGCTCTACCGACTGCGCCGACGGAGATTGTCAAAACAAAATGCGAACTGCATTGCATCTGATGTTGAATGTATTGAAATCTGGACAGAACATCTTCCAGCAATGTCAAGTATAGTAATATAGACGACATTGCATTGTGGTCGGTGCTTCTAAAAAAAAAAGGATATATTATTTAGTTTTACTAATTTAGAGTATAATTTCTAAACTCTTATTTGGATACGTATTTTTAACCTTCGCTTCTTGAAGATATATCCATTATTTATAAATTTATTAATTTTTTATCATCCATTGAAAATATTATGAACCTTTATTTTATCAGCTTAATAGTCGAGACTTCATTAACTACATCGTCATGAAAAACGACGCATTAGAGAATGCTTAGCTCCAAGCTACTGCTTTGTTATTTCTGCTTTAATAACAAGAGTGGCCACAACTGGAATTTTAATAAATAATATCGAGGAAAGAAGGCTTATTATTTTTACAGATGTTCATAATTTTATATTATGTCCCATGCTTATCATGAAAGTAATAAGCACTTGAAGAAATTAAAAATAATGAAAACAGGTATAGTGTTTTTTTCCCAGATCATACATTTCAAATAATTTATTACGGATTATTGACTCACACATATCCACGAGACGCAAACGTAATCGATTTTACACAAGCTTAACTCAAAACGCAACTTAATTGCGTGGTTTATTATAACGATAATATATACAAATACTATAAAACCAGCTCTTTGTAACTCATTTTATTCGATATATTGACCATGGTTACCTTTGTGCCATCCATTTCGTTCCCTTAATATATGAGTTCCTCTCATAAACTTTTATAACGTCAATACTTATTTATCTGACGCAAACATAAGAATATCTTTCCGGTAAGTAACTGAAAACATTCGAATTTCGACAATTCATTCATTCTATCACGTTATAATCTTAACATTATGTAAGTCATCGGTAGCGCAGTTGGGAACAGACTTCACCGTCAAAACAGATCGTAGATTGAAGAAAATACCTTTGAATTTTCGGTTGATTTGTCTGAAGATTGCAGAAATATTATTGTAAGATATTTTTATGCAACCAAAACGTGATTGAATATGCTAGTGGAAAGTCTACCATAGCAAACCATACAAATCGCGTTTCACCTGCCTTGCCTTTACAGAAACACAACAGGAGAAGCCAAACCTTGCGTATTTATCAATATTTCACAATTTTGAATAAAACATTTATTTAAATCCTCTGTGTTCTAGAAGTCTAACGCATCCGAAGCTAAAAGATATGCTTATTCGAGTTACAAGTAAGGTGCAAATCCGAGGGAATTTACGTCTCAAATTTACGCTCCATTGGCTAGGAAAGGTATGTTAAATCTGTGTGGAAGCCGATATTTTTCTAAAAGGTCATAACAAATGTGTGACATTTGTTTTATTGTGTGTGATGATTGAGTGTTGAACAGTGATTCACGTAAATGAATAATATTATTTTATTTATTTAAATCGGAAATTTTATATCGATCTCTCACTATAATCAGACAATAGAGCGTTTCGAGTTGTGACTGAATTTAAACTTATGTACCTAATTTTATGTTATGCATTTCATAGTAAATATATTAAATTATCTCAATGTTAAATAAATAAATGTATATTTTTTAAAATGAAATTTTTTCTTACCCAATTAAATTAGCAATAGCATGTGACGGATTTTGAAAATGTACCCTTTAAAAAGTATAGCTACAGAATTAATTGTAGCAACAAATGTATTATTGTTTATTCTATTAACGTCTTACTAATAATAATCCACTACTACTACTAATAATAACAGGCCATCTAGCAATTATAATAGTTGTACTTACAACACAGAAACATACGAAAGATTCCTCATTTTACCACTAAAATATCCATGGCATTTAATTTTAAATGAGGCCTGATTAAGTTTTGTTATTCTTGTATAATAGCTTTACCCTCGGCTCCTTTGGGAATACAATACGTTTCTGCTAACCGAATGATTTTTTCAGTTTTAAAAACCCATATTATACCCATATCAAACATCAAGATTGATAGAATTTTGCAGCAATGTATTATGTCTCAGTAGGCGTGACTCATGATTTTTGAGTTGGTTATCTTTGCCGTTAAAGACAAACTTGGTAAAAATACGTTTTTCACAATTTAACACACAAAACATAAATTGTAAAGTTCTCCTTTGGACCCCGTCTGGTTACAATGTTATTTACTACTACGAGTATATTATATTATGTAAAGTACCTAAGCATCCTATCTACATCGAGATGTTGTAACTATCTAAAGTATTTGACTTCTCCGATCAAGATTTTTGATGGTAGATTATAACATTAAGGAATTCTAACGTCACGCATCGACGTGTTCAACATTTTAGCTTGTAATCGATGATTGCTTCGCATGACTTCGCACGACTCACGGTTGTGAGTTCGATTATGAAGGGATAGGCCATAGTCCACCACGCTGGCCTAGTGCGGGCTGGTGGCCTACACTACACTATTGGAGAGATATCTTTGAGCTAACAACTAAACCAAGTAGCCAGCGGAATCAAGCTGTCCAAATATTTCTTGACATTAAATAAAATGCACTTGAAACGATTGACAGATAACACTATTTCGTGATTGTGCGGCGAGTGACACCGTATCTGGGATAACCCTGACACTATCAGACTTGATAGAATAGTTTGCCAGATAAACGCGACTCAATGCCAATGATTGCTTTAGAAGGGCCTAGAAATATTTCAATCTTGCTGTTTCTGAGCGCCGCTTTTCTTTCGAATCAATGATAGTGTAAAATTACAATATTCAAAACCTATGTTTGTTAGAAACGTGGCATTACTGAGCTTTGACCGACAATTATTTAGAGGGAGTAAGCGCCACACTAGATTAGCATGGGTTATAATATCTTTGCAATACATAAGAAACATCCTCGCTTAGATTTCCTAACGTCATCTTACTTCAGCTTAAATATATAACGATTTTTTGAATTCCGCATAATAGTAACAAGCTTAAATATTAGACTTAACTGCGCTTAAATTTTTACCCAATTTCTGACCGAATACCGCCAGTATACACTGCGCCCGGAACCCAGAAGTTGATGCATTCCGGATTTTGAAAAACATTGGGAAAGAAAAGAAAACAACAAGCGGAAGCAAAGATTATACAGTGCATTTCTCTCCTATCATAAATATGCGCATTTAAAAAAAATATTCAAGTATCAGTTTCCGGTATAAAAGATAACCTTGTTAAGAATGCAAGACGAGGTACGTAATGCTTTGTATGAATCACACATTACACATTTTTGTTATACTAATAACACACCAAATTTAGTCATCAATGAGCAGTGGTGCAATAGTTGTCTTTGCAAGGGGGTCATGGCGCATAGTTTTACATCTAACTACACACCCAATGTAAATTCATATCTTTTTTTTATTGCAATGAATGGCGACACGAGCATGCCATTCGCCTGATGGTAAGCGATACGATCGCTCATGGACAGTAGCATAACCAAACAACACCATGAATTACAAGGCAATGCTTGGAATTCCACTGTGCTCGCCATCCTGAGACATAAGATGTTAAGTCTCAATATGTTTAGTAGTTACTCTGGCTACAATGTCCTTCAAACCGGAACAGAACAGCGCATTTACACTGCTGTTTGGCGGGAGAAATAAGACATTGCGGTGGTACCTACCCAGGCGGCCTCTCATATATGAGAGACCTACCACCAGTATTATTAGTCTCTGTATTATATGGATTTGAAAACATTGGTTCTTACAGCACAGTTTTTATTTAGTGCTAAAGTTATTAAAACATAGTGGCTAACAAAGTGCCAAAGTTCATTCTACGAAAAACAACATAATTATATTATTACCTACTGTACTGTACTGTATCAGCCCATACACGTCCCACTGCAGGGCACGAGCTCCTCTACAATCGAGAGTACGATTGTGAAGGTTAGGTTCTTTATAGTCCACCACACTGGCCTAATCCGGGTTGGCGGACTTTACATACCATAGAATTTCTTGCAAATTACTATGGTATGCAGGTTTCCTCACAATGTTTTCTTTCACCATTATTACCTACGTAACAACATTTTTACCAGGACGATTTACTCATGACTTTTCACCTTTTTTCAACCATACAAACACCTCGCAATTACCATTACAATGTATTTGCGACATTTGGACACCCTTTACAAATTTTTAGTAACACAACCTTAATTCAAAACGTGTCAATTAAATAATTCTGGTCGCCCCAAGATGGTCTTAATAGTTTATTTTCACCGGAGCTCCAGGTAAATTTAATTGTCACAACTTATAAATTAAATAAGTGCTTTGAAGGACTCGTTAGCATGAAAATATAGTTTGAGTACTTCTAATTAGTGATAGAAGTAATCATAAAAAGCTTTTGAGATTGTAATGCTTTACGAATAAGAACTTTAAAAAAGTAATATTTTTGGTTAAGACATAATCTTATTGCCTATTGATAGCCCCACTGATCAAGGAACAGTTAAATAATCTGACACAATAATAAAATAATGAAACACTTTATAATTACAGCAAACGACATAAAAAACAAAGACGAAACAAATGAACATTTAGTAAAACAATTGGCGGCCTTATCGCTAAAAGCGACTTCCAGACAACCATTCCAACAGGCGGTGGTTTTTATTTAAAATAAACAACATAAATAATACATAGACAGATATACATAGTTTTATAGAGTACCTAAATACAGATTTTTCATTCCGTCTGTAAAAATATTCGTGTATTCTCCGTATTCCTAATATTGTTCATCCTCAGATTTCTTATACAGATTGCTATAATCAATAAAAGGATCCATTGTAATATTATGCATAGATATCGTTCATTACTTTCCTGTTGCTTTTGGTTTGTAATATAGAGCTTCTATATTTCATTCTCTGATAAGATAAAATATTACTTTGCGAGTAAAGCATGATCTCTTATTAATAATGTTTATCAATCACACAAAAAACATGGAAAATTTCTTTCTTAACATAACATTTGTTTGTATACAAGGATCAATTTATCTATGATTGTTTAAAGCCGACTTTTCACTAACTACATCTTTTCCATCATTAACAAGTGCGTAAAACTCCAATCCAGAGCAACTCATATGATATTGCAAATGTATGATTTTCTCAAGTGAGTTTTTTTTTGGTAATCTGAATTTGTACACGACGCAGCAATAGGGCCGAGAATCACTAGAAGGGACAAGAGGACCACACTAAAAATAGTTTTTAAGTTTAATTTATAACTCTCGTGGTAAACAAGAACGTGACATTAAATGACAGTATGAGCGGCCACGCAGGTGACCACTTACCAGCGTAATGTGGATGGTCGCATGTCTCATAGAGCAAGGTCATCTCAATTGCCGTAATCCAGATTGACCGCAAAAATTGTCTTAAAGGTTGAGTTTCGTACAACGATTTTTTTATGTTGCGATTTTTTTTTTTTCTCTTTGAATGTGTAGTTTCCTTTAAAACTCATAAAAATGACATATTTCAATCAATTTATCCCATGGTTTTGTGAATAAGTCTTCTATGATAGTAATGGAAACTACGATAGATTTTGTAGGTCGTAATAACCACATCCGAAACGAATACATGTCAATCGCCTAGTCATGGTGCCAAGATCGAACCTGAGGCCTCTCGTTTCACAACGGGCAGCATTATCAACTGCGCCACGAAGCCAGAGATTATGATATAGCTTATTTATGGTAATACACTATTTCTATACCAAAATTGTGTTGACGTACTGATTCATTAAGAAAAGTCACACCAAAACACACTTTTTCAGTATAACTTTTCACAGTGTAGTAATAAGATCTTGTTTCGGAGCGTGAAAGAAGACAAAACGATTGGAAACGACTGCTGTTACCTAGACAATGGCCTAAGCCATATCTAATTTCAATAACACTTTGATAATGGAGGGTCTAGTGCTTAATAGTGGGCGATTATGGGATAATACAGCATGTTTTTACTCACACTATAAAATTGGAGCTCTACACAGAAAATGCGAAAATATACGATGTATCGACCACAATGGTAAAGTTCAGCCTTCGCGTTTTTAAATAAGATTATCTTATGAATTCAATTAGCTAGATTATTAATATAATTAATGTTTAGCTGATCTTAACTAACGGAAGAGGACAGATAGAAAAGGAATTCATCAATGATCACCACAAGATTGAAATGTGAATAAGGATCGCAATTTTATAAATTCGCGTTAGTGGAACCAGCCCTTATTCCAAGATAAACGGTTGATCGACAATATCTCTGTCACATATCTCGCAATGGAATATTGTTGACGTTATCACAGTACTGAGATACGTTGATCTCGATAAAATTGAAGGCTTTAGATGGTTTGTTTTACTTCTGTTGCGGATCGCAAACTAAACACGATACACACGGCGGTCAAAATGAACAGTAAGTTTTTATAAAATCATTTTTATTAAAAAATTGTAGTGTACATTTTTTTAAACAATTTTCAAATAATCGACGGGATTACAATTGAAAAGAATGTGTGAGATTTTCTGTTTAATTTTACGTCGCCATTTTTTGTTATGTAATGATTTTGAAATAAGCTTCGGCGAAAAAAACTACAGACAATGATATAGGATACAAACTGAATATCTATTATTGCACACTTTGTGATTCAATAGTTTCTTCGGGAAGTTAAACATATTGACAAACATTTCTAAAATTTAGTGTCTAATTTAAATCTAATTTAAAGTATATTTAATATTATATTTACGAAGATGGTTATTGTCTTTAATAAATATTGTAGGCGTATTTGAACATTATGAATTTTTATTTGTGGAATTTATTAAAATAGCGGTTTTCGGTGCTTCATGTGCCAAATAAATTAACATAGTCGTAGATATAAAATATTGTTTTTTAATCGAAAAATAAACAAGAAAAATACTTATTTTAATAATTAAAATTATTTGGTGTTTAGTTACCGCTGAAACAATATTGTAGGTATAGTTTATTATTTGAAAAGATTTAAAATTTATATTACATTCATCATAATTGTTTCCTTTAAATAATTTATGTATTTGTTTTTATTTTAACAAGGATGATCGATTTACACAAGCGTAAAGTTACTTCAGATACATCTTAAATTCTCGTTTTTGCCGATAAGTTATTTATCTTGACAGCTTCCTGACGCGTTGATAATGTAGAATAAAGAAAAGGAGTTATGTTTTATATGAACAATTGATATGTTGATATTTTTTATTTATGTTTAGTGAAAAAGATCCTATAAATATTGAAAGATAGTGTAAACTGTAACTAATAATATAAAATAAAAAAATCCGGTGTTTAAATATAAAGGTTTGCCTGTAATGTTTTCAAAAATAAATAAATGCATAATATTGTATGTACTTTGCGAATTAAAATGCGCACAGAGGGGCAATACAAACAAAACGATAACCCAGGAAAATACTTGAAACAACTCACCTTAGTCCCGTTCCCGAAGGGTGGTCGGCGTCGAGGACTTTGGTTGCTATACATCCATCGAACACCTCTTTTCACCAGTTAGTCCACGACACACTAACGAATCAGGCGAATATCCAGCTCGCGGAGCACGCGCCATGTTTTGCGAAGCGCACACGAGACTCCTTACAAAATTGCGGCACAACAGCGAAAGCAAGCGACAAACTACCCTCCCCAAAATTATATTTACATTAAAATTGTATGAATACTAAAACTTAAGAAACGATATTATTGTAAAATTGTAGTAAGTATATAATATTAAAGTGATTTTAAAGTTAAATTCTGAAAATACTTTATAGACACTTCCGCGCTCACAGACCTTTAGTCGACATAAAACTATTTTTTATGGATTTTATCGCGATTTGGCGCGATTTGGTTTAGTTTTTACATTTTTTAACTTCCCGACGTTTCGATTGCTTTACAGCTTTTGTGGTCAGGGGGCGCAGTCCACCTCGATTTTAAAATCGTGGCAAGCGATCACGACCCAAGCTTGTACAGTATCCGACGCTGTACAATGCTCAAAACATGTACATAAGAATTATATGCCTTTATTTGTCCCTGCAACTCAATTAAATGTTAAATTAATTTTTAATAAAAGAGCAGTTGTTGTTTGTGCATATATAACATATTGCGAATGCTGTATAGTGTATAGACCTATAAAAACATATTATGCATTAGTTTTCCTTTAATTACAGATAAGTGTGCCGTTTCAATGTCATCTTGTGTGAGTTGTTGATATGTCCTGTTAATAAATAAACACGTTATACACTTCTTTGTATTTCCAGCAGCCTTTTGGCTTTTATGGAGCGCGGCGGCGCTGTGTGGCGCCTCCGCTTTCTCAATCCAATTGAGACAAAACCCGGAGACGTTGTGCGTCGGCCAGGAGAACTTCCTGAGGATAGCCAGCATCGAAGACTGCGTGCACTACTACCAATGCTACGCCGGCAGGTCCTACCTTATGCAATGCCCTGAACATACGTGGTTTAATGAGGCTGAGCAGGTATTTTTTTCTGTCCTACAAAGTTAGTCCCACTGCCGAACAAAGTATAAAATATTCCGTAGCGACGCATTAGTACATTGTATTAAGTATTAAAAAATCAGCTGTTTTGTCTGAAGTAACTTGGATGGCAGCTAAATAGAACATTTCTAAAAAAACGTATTGAAAGATTAATTTAGTTGTAAAACGATTCGAAAATTTTATCATTGTTAAAGGTGATTAAAGAAATAAAAATAGTAGTAATTATTTGTGTTATTCATAGGTATGTGATCGGTCGCATCCTCCAGCTGCTTGTATAACTGCGCCGGAACCAGAACCGGAACCTGAACCAGAGCCCGAACCCGAGCCCGAACCAGAACCGGAAGAGGAAGTACAACCAGAACCGGAAGAGGAAGTTGAACCCGAAGAGGAATCTGCACCTGAACCGGAAGAGGAAGTCGAACCTGAACCTGAAGAGGAAGTCGAACCTGAACCTGAAGAGGAAGCTGAACCTGAACCGGAAGAGGAAACTGATCCCGAACCAGAATCAGAGGTAGACCCCGAGGTACCCCTACCTGAACCCGAACCTATCGACTCCCAAGAGGAAACTGAACCCGAGGCAAGCGAGGAAGGATCTGGTGAGGAATGGGAAGAGGATCTTGTCAGGAAATTTGTGCTAGCCGTTAGTAAGCAACAAGAGGAACTCGAGGAAGAAGTCGTTTTAGAAGAAGAAGAAATAAAGAAGGCTCTAAGAGAAGAAGAAGTTGATGATGAAGAGGAAGCTGACGAGGAAGAGAGCACTGATGACCTTAGAAAGAGACAGGAGGAGGGTGAAGATGATGCCGATGGGGAACCTCAAGCTGATGACGATGATGAAGAAGCTGAAGACGCTAAAAGGAAAGTGAAACAAGAAGAAGAAGTCGAGGACGATGATGATGACCAGAAAGCCGATGAAGAAATAAGAGCCAAGCGTTCAATCAAACAAGAGGAGATTGATGACGAGGAAGCAGACAATGAAGAAGATGTAGTTGAAATTCAGATACAGGAGGAAGTTAAAGAAAGTGATGATGAACAAGAGGAGGCCAAGAGACAAGAAGAAGTTGATGATGAGGAAGTAAATGATAATGAGGAAGAGGAAATCAAAAGACAAGAACAAGTTGACGATGAGGAAGTAAATGATGATGAAGATGAGGAGGTCAAGACACAGGAAGAAGTAGAAGATGATGAAACACCAGCTGAGGAAGGCAGTGACAACGAGGGTGATGACGAATCTGACGCCAGCCGACAAGAAGAAGTCGACGAGAATGACGAAGATGCTGATGATGATGCTGTTGAAGAAGCTAAGAAGCGTCAGGAAGAGGTTGAATTAGAAGAAGAACCAGAAATAGAAGAGGCAACCAAAAAGGGTTTCTTCAAACGCCTTTTCAGATTCTTCGGTTGAAGTAGGACATTCAAACGCAATTCCTTTGGGAATGCTAACTTGAAATGTTGAGCGTGATTAGTATAATTTATTTATTGGTAAATTATTTCGTTGTTATAGAAAAACTTTGTGCAATTTTGTAAATATACGTGTAAAATGTAGGTACTGTTTGGTTGTTTCATTTTATTGAAAGACTAGATTTTACATCGCAATTAAATATTATATATTTAAGAGATTTCTTTGTGTCCGTTAACAATAGATCAGTTATAGCCATTTTCAATACCAGTCTTTCCCATACAAAAACAACATGCCTTTTACCCCGAACGGGTGGGCAAAGGTGCTACCAGGACACCCACGTTTTGTCTTGTGTGTTTCATCCTAAGAAATGATAGGAGGCGAGCCTATCGGGCACAAATTCCTGACCCGGGATTCGAACCTGAAACCTCAGCGTTGTAATCGTAGCGTAGTACTCATGCGCCACCGAGACAGTCAGTCTTTATCGAAATCATAAATGTCTGATGTAGTATTCTTAGATCCACTAGTGGAAATCTCGTCCACTAATGGAATTTACGAATTAGCATACGCAGCTTTTATTAACTTTACAAACAAAATTAAATATCAATTAATTTTCAGAATAACGAAAAAAATAAATTTTATGATCATGAATAAAAAAAATAGGTAAGGTTTATTTGTGAACCATGAGGTTAATTTAATTAGATATTTCAGTGCTTAAACTGTGATGGAGTAGTAAAGATAATAAAATAACAAAAAGACATAATATTTTAGCAATTTATTACATCATTATTATACAAAATAAATCTCAAATACAATAATAATTATAGTATAAGTAACACAACCAAGCAAAACATTAAACATTGGATTTGAGAATTACGTTTTATGTCACGGTAGGCCCGCGGTAGGATCGGCCGTAAATGCATCTTAGGACATAAATATACGGTTATCAGTTAACTAAGGTATGACTTCTTTGTTAGCTTTCTACTCATTGGCAGTAATTTCTTACAATACTGGCAAATTTATCAGGAGCCCTAAGAGCCAGGCACAGGCCATCGTAAATTATACATAACAAAATAATATAATGAGCGAGCCACTATCTGTGACCAGCTCGATAACATTTTAGTCAACAATTTGGCAACAAAATCTATCAATTTGAATCGAAGCGCCGTAACATTAACGCGATACAGTTAAGGCAAAAACATCGGTATTTATATAAAAAAAGTTTATCATGGTCCACCTAACGCACAGTATAAAAGATTAGCAATGAGTAGATATTTAAGATATGTGATGTGTTAAAATATATGGGAATTGTGGCTTTGAAATCGTACACCGCTTTGTCGATGGCTGATCTAATTTTGTCAATTCACTATTTTATCGACAATATTTAAAATAATTTTAAAATATAAAAAGGTTTAGTAAACTTTGTAAATTGGTAAATTTGGAAATATGAATTTAAAATGATTAACAAATTCGACATCTTTTTAAATATAAGTCGACAAAGCCTCCGTGTACAATTTCAATCGCCACAAAACATAAGCCTAACACTAAAGCGAATCATTATATTAAAGTACGTGGTTGTATATCTAGCGTTTCATAACATATAACCATTCTTTGACCAGACACATTTGCCTTACTAAAACGTTTCAACGTTCGATTCTGTCGAGCGGCCGCGCCTCATTACATAAACAATATTCCAATACTCGACAAAGTCATCAAAGTTAACTCTTTGGCTTGACGCGCCGATCAACAGAACCCAAAGTTTTACATCGAAAAATATCACCAATAAAATCATTGTCACATCCACGGCTATCTACAAAACAAACATCTAAAATTAAAAACAAAATTAATATTTACCTTTACAAACTCATATTAAACTGCCGTTAAAATACAATACAAAGAACTGTTGTTAAGAAATAAATAATGAGAAAACAACTATATACAAAACACGTGTCGTGTGCGACAGCACGGATGCGACAAATGAAAATACAACACTCCATACACCGATACAATTCCAACGTCCAAATCCACATTTATATATATAACTATATTGTCTATGGTCTACAGCGGTTACATGAAAATATCACGAGAGCGAATACATAGTTTGGTACATACCGTTAGTTAGTACAAAATGACAATAGTTTCATTTATTTAACTATAGAATTTAAAGCGTGTTCTTAACATTAATTTTTATTTATCAAATCCATCGTGGACATTGTTCAGTAAAAAAGTACGAAACAGCTGCGGTTGTACAAAATATTTATCCTATACAGAGTGAGACAAATAAGCGTCAAACTCGACTACGATATTGAGACCTTCTTAATGGATACATCGACAACGAGAACGCGGGACGCGAGTTATCGATACGACATCTAAACAGACATGTTCAGTCGGAGTGTAGGGGACCGACGCGCAAGTATAAAGTATTATCACGATTATCGATTGTAAGACACGAGTGAATGCATCGATATCTTAATTTCGAGTGGAGTACTTCGGATATCGATAAGTATCGATGTTATTCCGTGCGAACGAACCAGCGAAGCGCCGAACGTGCTAAGTGTACGAATTCAACGAGTGCGTGAGGGCATATCGGTCAAAACAGGCCGATGTCCTTCTTCAGGTTAGTCTGCTTCCAAGCGGGCAGAACCGAGAATTCTTCTTTGGTCATACCGAAAGCCTCCTGTAAAATTAAATAATATTAAAACCCTATAAATAGCGGCCCTATTCATAGATAGATTTAAAACCTATTTTAGTTATTGAATGTTTTGTCCCTTTCGAACGACTTATAATTCAGTTTGAGCGAAGAAGACAAAACATTCGATAACAAATAGGTTTTAAATCTGTCTATGAATAAGGCCGTATGTCTTTAAATTTTTCATATGTCAAAAATGATCTGGCGTCTATATCATTTGCTTTGCTTACAAATACTTCATTTCTATTCATGCAGTTAACTGTTAAATTATTCATGTGTGAATATACTTTACTACAAACGTCTTTAGTCCCAATCAAGGCACAAACGCTTGGTTATAAAAACATAAACTATTTCTTTGGAGTGCAAACAATCAAACAAATTTATGCAAACAATATAATATAAAATATTTTTATCACAACACAGTTCGATATTTCTAGCACAGATTTATCGAGTGGAACGTCTCATCGTAACCTTTACCTAGACCCTTCAGAGGTCGTTAGAGTGCAAACCGTGCTATCCAAGCGGTAGAGAGGCGTGTTGTCGTTTGGTGCGTACATTGACATACAAGAGGAGACATTGCAAACAACAATACCATTATTTTTTTACTATTATGATTTTTAATCTTACTATTAAATAAAAAGGCATGAACTCAATAATCGACATCGATATACAATGTTAGGCAAAAACGGTATACTAAACCGAAAGTGAATGCTATAATCATCACAATAAACTATTTCAGGGTTGACCCATAGTAAAAGCTGTTCATAATGACGAATATAGCATTCTTATTTCGCTATATCCTTACTGCTTTACCCTGTATACGATAACTATGTCGACGATAATTGTGAATTAATTAATATTTTTAGAGACTTAGTTCGCAACATCCGTGCTCGTATAATACGTGCGTGTGAGCGTGTGCGTGTGCGTTTGCGTGCGTGCGTGCGTACATACCATAAAGTCGTGTTCGGAGAGGTGTCTCTCCAGGTGGTGCGGGTCGACGTGGTCGGGCAGCGGGCGGCGCTGCAGCGCGCCCAGCGACAGCAGCGCCCCCCCGCTCGCGCGCGACAACTCGCCCGCGCCCGACACCACCGCGCCCGCCTTGTGACCCACCTGCGAACCAGCCGTGCACCTAAGCTACCCTATTTACATACTATTTACATCTATGTATTGGTAGTGTGATATAAAGAAGTCTTCAGTATCGACTGTCGACGCCAGGACGAAATGTCTGTACTAGTCGATAGTTCAGTCCGTTTATATACATATTCATATAACATATTTTCAAACTGTCTTTCAATAAGTCAATTTGGTAACGAGAAAATCGCTTGCTAATGGGAAAATCTTAATCTTAATATTAATCTAAATAAACAGTGTCTGTGTCACCATCAAGAATATACCACGTCAAGATAAAGTCAGAATAGTGAAACCATTTGCTGCATTGGCACTTAATTAAGGTTCTGTGCAATTATATTTACAAATTGGACCAAGCCACATCCTGCACCCAAGGATATATTGACTGCGTAAGAGGGTGAAGCTCCGTGCTTAATTGGCTATACAATTAATATTAAAATACGTACGGCAATATTGGCTTCAGCAGCGTGGTCGTGGTCGGCCCAGGTATCGAAGAGGTCAGTGAAGGCGCGCGGCTCAAGACCCGCCATGACGACGCGAACGTCGTGCTGTTCGCGGCGGGGTTCGGGGTTCGGTTCGCGGTGCAGGCTCGCCACGCGCACGTACTCCAGCGCGGAACGCAGCGCCGCCGCGCGTAGTGCTTGCCACCGCGCCGCGAACGCGCCCACTCCTGAACATCACAACGAACTGAACGTCAAATATCGATCCAAACATTTATGTTGAATGAAATGGCGCATAAACACAACGCATGGTCTATTTTACAACTTAAAAATATTGAGAAAATTCGAAATGGAGTTAACTCTTTTTTCGTTTTTAATATATTTAAGGTATTCCAACTGACCGGTGTTAATCTCCGCCGTCTCCAGCTCTCCGTCTTCACCTCGAGGCCACCATCCTTGCCACAACCACACGTTCTTGCCGTCGTCCAACAGGAATAATGCTGTAAAACAAAATTGCCAATTAATGTTTTGATTATCATCAGTCACAATTCTACAAAAAATATTATAGGTATGTTCCTCACCAGGTTGCGAAGCCGAATACAACTCCTTTTGTTCAAAAGGGAAGGGTGTCACCAGATGTTCGTGCCGCAGCGGCGACAACACCTCGTTGGCTTCGAACTGACCGCTCAGGTCCGTGAAGTGGAAGAGCCGAGGTGTGACATCACTGCCGGCCTCCTTGTCCCCACTCATCACGGAGTTGTACGACTGCTTGTTGGCCACGCCCAACGCCTCCAAAACCTCCTTCGGCTCATCGCCCTCTCTCACTTCGGTGATCTTCCAATCACCGCTGAACAAGTAATTCGTCTTCCTTGCAATCATCTTGTTGGCAAGATCGATGGCGACGTTTTTAGTGTGCTTGAGGCTTCGCGAGCCGTGCCATATGTAGAGGCCTCCTTTCTCTGTATCGACTAAGATCAGAGAGCCGCGACTACGGAGCTGACGCACGGAGCAAGGCACTTGTACTAAGTACGCTTCATTGGACACGTTGCCGCGAGTGACGAATAGCCTGTATCGACTCTTGTCCGTGTCGCGCTTTCCTTGGTGGATGACTAGCTTGCCTTGGAATAGGTTCAGGAACGCGGGAGGCTCGTTTCCTTGTGCCACACGGACTTGCGGACCCTTCTCTTTGTCCAACTCGACGGTAAGTAACGCGGCGGCACCTTTCTCGTTCGACGACGCGTCTTTACCCTGCCAGCAGAAGTACGCGCACCGATCGCGACCGGTCAAGTTGTGTTTCGAAGGCTTCCCGTTCAATTCGCGGCCAGAGACTGTTATCTGGTACTCCCATCGAATAATGTAGCTATCGCCTGAGAAGAATTCGCCGATTTCAGATTCATTATCGACTTTCTGAAAGTCGTATTCGCGGATGACCCACTTGCAAACGGATTTGGTGTTGATATCGTAGTGCCTCATGTTCTCCTTGTCATAGTAATGCGTGCCACGGCCGAGATGGGAACCTTCCAATACTAGATCGGGTTCTTGGTACTCGTTAGACCACATTTCCTCGGCATCGCAGGGTTTGATTTCAATTGAGCTGTTTTTGTTTTCTGGTGCCTTCACTTTGATTACTCTGGTATAATCTGGCCAGTCGAGGAATTTTTCCTTGAACAAGATGGATTCCATATGTTGGGTTACTTTCGATAAAATTGCCCATTCGGGTCGGGTTTTGGACACTTTGGTGGGCGTGGTGGATTCTTCTCGAGCTCCTTGGTACACGGCAGCATTAAGAGGATTTATGTGACACTCCTCATAATTGTATCCTTCATCAAATAACTCCTGAGCCAATTGCGCCGCTCGTCGTCGGCTTTCGAGCGGCACATTCTTACCGTACCAAATGTACATTTCTGAGCCAAAGTCGAAAACAATCACCTTGGATTGGTTGAGCATGGCTATCTTTGGTACTTGGCCCCAATATTCTTTGATTGGCACCAACTCGTCATCAAGTACTTCGTAGCACATGTTGGTTTGGACGATGCAAGATTCGAATATTTCGTCTTCGTCCGCGTGTCCGGTTTCAATGGGCTTGTAATTTTCAACGCCCTCTGCCACACCAAGCAACGACCAAAATTGGGTCCAATGTTTATTGCTGTAGTTCTTGACTTGCTCGTCAATTTTGATGAGGGCTGGCGCGTTTTTGCATCCGAGATCTTTTGTATTGTAGATGTGGAGAGCGATGTCAGTGCTACGATTTCTGTTAGGAAACAGTTTTATTATTAGCTATGTTTTAAAATTGAGATAGAAATAACTAAATCAAGCTCTTTTTTCAATTGAGTCTACAAAAACAACAAGGTTATGTTGCTCTTTAGAAAATATATTTTCGCAGACGAGTACAAATCCCACAACATCTCACGCTTTATAAATTATAGATTGACACATGATCCATACATTTTTTAAAACTTAAAGTTTCGTAATGGTTTCTTAGATTTACGCGAATGTTACACATTGAAATAAAACTATTTTTACGGATTTTATCGCGATTTGGTTTAATTTTTACATTTTTTAACTTCCCGACGTTTCGATTACTTTACAGCTTTCGTGGTCACGGGGCGGACTGAGGTATTAGTCATCCGCTCTGTGACTGTCACAATTAAACTACCCTTAATTTTCAATTATTAAATTAAAAAGTTAATTTAAAAAGTTAACTAGGTGTTGCGATCCGATCTACGCAGTAGGAGCTCACTGTGTCATGAGGTCTGGCAGCTGGTCTTTTGGGTTCCGATTTAATCAAATGTAGAATTGGATCCCATGATGGTGCAAGCTTCAAGCCATCTTCTCTATTGAAATTTGGATGTTTTTTAATTTCAATAGCCTCGCGAAACATCCTGGGTAGGAAGCGGTGTTCTTTAGCGAGGATTTGGGGCTTATCAAAACGAAGGTAATGCTTGGAGCCTTCTTCGATGTGTTCAGCAACTGCAGACTTCGTTGAGCGTCGGTGTTTGACGTCAGCTATGTGTTCTTTTACGCGGGTCCCTATGCTTCTCTTGGTTTGGCCGATATAAGAGAGGCCACAGTCACAATCTATTTTATATACGCCCGGTTCTTGCAAAGGTATATGACACTTGACAGGTGGTAGGAATTGACTAATCTTCTTGGGCGGCTTGAAGTATGTCTTAATGGAAGCACGCTTCAGGATGTAGCCAATCTTGTCTGTGACTCCTTTGATGTAAGGTAGTATAACCGGGGCCCGTTCAACTGTGGCTGGTTTCACTCGGTTTCTGTGACGGCGGCGTGGAATTTGGAGCTTGTTGTCTCGCAGTACCTGCTTGACGTGTTGCAGCTCAGTCGCTAGGTGTTTCTCGTCACAGATTCCTTGTGCTCTCTGAAACAAAGATTTACCCACGGTAGCTAACTGTTTCGGATGGTGGTGAGATTCACCGTTCAGATCTTTATCTGTATGGGTCTTTTTTCTATACACGGTATGACCTAAGGACTGATCAGGATTACGGATTACTAAAACATCTAAGAAGGCAAGAGATTTATTATGTTCCAACTCCATAGTAAATTGAATTTTATTGTTAATGGAGTTGAGGTGATTTAAAAATGCAGTTACTTGGTTAGATGGTAAGATTGTGAAAGTATCATCTACGTACCGCTTGTAAAATCTTGGTGAGACCGGGGCTGTACTAAGGGCTGTCTCCTCAAAGTCCTCCATGAAAATATCGGCAACTACAGGAGATACAGGTGAGCCCATAGCAACACCATCCATTTGTACATAGTATTGATTATTCCACAACATGTAGCCAGATGTGAGGCAATGTTTGAGTAATTCTGCATATTCTAGTGGCATGTCATTCTCTGCTAACCTCTTAGAGACAATTTTGATGCAGTCTTGTACTGGTAAGCTTGTAAAAAGTGACTGGACATCAAAACTAACCATTGTTTCGTTGTCAGCTAATTGTAGATGTTTAATGTCACTGACAAATTGGTATGAATCCTTCACAGATGCTCTAGTGTTTCCTCTGAGTGGTGAAAGCACTTGTGCTACGTGCTGAGCCAATCTGTAGGTTGGTGTGTTGATCTGGCTCACAATGGGACGTAGTGGAGCATTTTCCTTGTGTATTTTGGGTAATCCATACAATTTTGGAGGTTTTGCACACGATGGGATGAGTGACTTAGAGTTCAGATCTAACTTCTCGGAGTACTTGATTATTAAAGAGCTGGTGGCCTTTAATATTTTGGTAGTCGGGTCTGATTTGACTATTTTGTAAGTAGTGTCATCCGATAAAAGTTGTTCGATTTTATTGTTATAATCTGAAGTATCCATCACTACTGTCGCATTCCCTTTATCTGCACGGAGAACAGTTAATTCCTTCATAGATCGCAGGTTCTTTAGGGCGATAAATAGTTGTTTTGGAAGATTTGGTTTCGGCACTTTGTTTCGTCGTAATAAAGATGATATATCTTGACGTATCGCCTCCGAATCTTCCTTCTTCAAATTGTTAATGAAGAGACTGTTCTCAACGTTACAAATAATGTCCTCATACGGTATCCTACGTGGAGTTACGGCAAAATTTAGACCTCTTGATAAAACCTGAATTGTGTTTTCATCCAATGTATGTTTTGACAGATTTATGAAACGTCGGGAAGTTAAAAAATGTAAAAATTAAACCAAATCGCGATAAAATCCGTAAAAATAGTTTTATTTCAACTTAAAGTTTCGGTTTTAAACACTACCTTTCGATGACGTTGGCGTAGAGTCCAATGTATAGATACAGTTGGTCCGGAGTGATGAGGATGAAGCAGTCGCCGCGGTTCACGTTGGAGTGCACCGGCTCCACGAGTCGCGTCTGAAATACATACAACACTATTTTAGTATAGTGTTTAAATATATATTTCATAAATGAGCTAAAATAAATTAATAGTCTAGGGAAGATTAAAAGGAACAAAAGATCACTAATTTTATTCCGAAATTAATTTACATTAATTTACACAAAACAATGAATAAATTACATAATTTGTGAATTTCATAACTTTTAGCGGAGTCTCTAGCCCATGTAATGCCCGTTTGCAAAGATTAACCCTAGCGTCCTCTAGTAAGATTAACTTTTCTTCATTAAAAATTCATATTTTTAAAACTGGACTTAATAAAAGTAGGAAGTACTTGATTGTAAAACATTATCAAAATCACTGTGGAAATTATTGACTTAGGTCCTATGTACAACACCAGATCCTCCATGGTTGCGGCTGATCATTACTAATCAAAATGTATATCACCAGCTCAGTCCATCAAGCCTTATCATCAATACAGCCTGTCATCCACATCCATCCAACCCACCTGTACTCGTCTTCTGCCCTTGACATGCAGTAACATGAGCGGCTTGGTTCCATGCGAGGACACGGGCGCGGCCGCACTGCGGAGCGCCACGTTGGAGAAGTCCTCCTTACTGGCCAGGGCCGCTAGGGCTTCCGCGGCCAGGCCTACGTTGGCTGTCACTGTGAGTATAAAAACGGTGCATAAAGAAAATAACATAGAAAAAAGAGCAAAAATAATTTTCAGTAGGTGTCAAAAGATTTATTTAGATCGTGAAAATGACTCATCTTGTTGTAAATTTATGATATTTACTATAATACTCGTATGAGATTTTAATATATTATTTAAATCAATGTGAAAATAAATCCGTTTATAACATTAAATTTTAGGTGAAGAAAATGTTTTACATTCTTAGGCATAATGTAGAATGTCAACATTTATGAGCCGTCTAACCATTTAACGAAATTATCAAATTGACAAATTAGGTCATCAGTCCTGTGAATCAAAAGCTTAGGACTCCAAAGTCAAATACGATAGAAATATAATGCCTCAGTATTCACACTCCAGACACGCTATACACCAAAGGAATATAACCATAATATTTCCATAATCGTAGTACCTTTCTCCTTAATGAGTTGTTCTCGTATGTTGGTGGAGGGCGGCGGAACGTACTCCTCGCGTATGTCGGCGCGCGCGGCGAGCGCCTTGAGCGGGTTGCGCGACGCCGCGTGACGACGCTCGCGACGGGCGCGGCGTGTCCATTCACTCGCCAGCCTAGACAATATTTAAATAAATAAATACATTATGTTTTTTTTAGATTTACGCGAATGTTACACATTGAAATAAAAGTAATTTTTATGGATTGTATCGCGTTTTGGTTTAATTTTTACATTTTTTTTAATTTCCCGACGTTTCGATTGCTTTTCAGCTTTCGTGGTCACGGAGCGGACTGAGGTATTAGTCATCCGATCAGTGACTGTTACAATTAAACTACCCTTAATTTTCAGTTATTAAATTAAAAAGTAAAAAATAATGTAAAAAATAAACCAAATCCGTAAAAATTAGTTTTATTTCAATAAATAAATACACCCAACGGTCACATACATACTCCTGACCCCACACTAAGATCTAGTCTCGTGTCGCGGGTATTAGAAACTCCATCCATAAAATTTATTAATTGATCTCAAATTCCAGTAAACTATGTTTTTATGAAGTACTTATTACAAAACAATAAAAACTAAAAACGTTCTGTAAAAAAAATATCCTTGCAAAAACCTATTGTACCTTACTTCTCAGAAATGATTAAATCATGCAAATAGCCGATGACTGTGTTGTGAGTACAACAAAGTCATAAAAACTCCAGTTGATTGCGTGTAATCAATTGTTCTGTACCTTACAATGAGCTAATTGACACGTATTTAATTGCAGCACACTTGTCAATTACTATTTATAGATGCTACGCGAGAAAACTCTTGAATAACAAGTACCGTTATGAGGAATATTTTAGCCCACACATGCGTTCATTCTTTCCCGATTTTTATACTTTGTGAATAAGTAGGTGAACAAGTTTTGACTAAAGTTTACAACGATAGGCCTTAAAATGCAGCAAGTAGAGCAAAATAGAATCAGAATTAAAACTGGATATAGATACGTGGATTAAGGGCAGCATATTATCAGATTTTTGATGGTATACAATATGAGTGTTGCGTGGCGCAGTTGGTTAGACGCCGCCAGTGAAACGAGAGGTCGCGGGTTCGATCCCCGCACCGAAACAAATATTTGTGTGATCCACAGGTATTTGTTTCGGGTCTGGGTGTTTGTGAGACCGAAAAGTCTCTCGTAGCTTCTGATACCCACGACACAAGACTCGATCTTAGTGTGGGGTCAGGACTATGTGACTGTTGGGTGTATTTATTTATTTATATTATCAGATTTTATATGGTATAGAATATAATCTACCTATCTCTACCACATCATTACTAAGTAACCGTACTAAGATTTAAATATTGAATCTTATTTATCTGACCATTCTTATAATGATGGTATAAGCAATATTTCCAGTCTACGATGGATTTGTTGAAACAATTAACAATTCACTAATGGTCTTCTTATGATCGTGAATACTGTCTTTCGGCCAACATTTAAAGACCAACTCACAATTGCCTGGAGCCGCTATCGATGGCGTCCAGGTCGACCTCAACGCCCTCGGTCTTCTCCTGCTGCTGAAGAGGCGCGAAGAACGCGTGGAACGTCTCGTCGTCCGCGCGCGGGACTCGAACCGGGCACCCAGACTTTTCTGCACCGGGGGAGTCTTCTTCTGTAAGGGAGAACAGGTTCTTTAGTACTCAAAAATTCATTTCTTTTGCATAAAGGTAATAAAAATGTTTTTTATTAGTCATTCTTTATTTTTCTATTAGAACAAAACCTCTATGCTGTTCTATTTTTTCGCCCACTTTGCTGTAAAGATAAGTGAACCAGATATGCTGATTCTAATCCTTGCGAGGGAATATCTGGGTAGATACCACTGCTTTTTTATGAGCAGGCATGATACTTACCAATTAGAACATACAAATTTCACAAATAACATTAGCAAGCAAGATTTTTTTTAAATATTATACATTAATGATAATTTAAATCACTTATTCCATAATATATTTAATGTAAATTTATCAAAGATTATTTGTCTTAAGATAGATGCCTTACTCTCGTCAACTCGGCTGATACTCTCGCTGACGGAGTGGCTGCGCTTGAACGACTCTCGGTCTGGCCTGGCTATCTCCTTGGGCTTGGGCTCGGCGGCGGCGCTGACCACGGCACACGACGCCGACCGCAGCGGACCCGACGCGAACCCGTTCTTCTTCGGCGATGACGGTTGCTTGCGAGATCTGGGGACGAATGAACAAAATAAATACACCAATTACATGCATAGTCCTTTCACATGAAGATCCAGTTTTGTGTCGTGGGTATCAGAAACTACGAGAGTTTTCGGTCTCACAAACACCTAGTACCGAAACAAATAGCCGTGGATAAGAAACTGATATTTGGCAATTTTAAACAGAATTTGGATCGTGTTAAATTGGTTTATTAGTCAAGTAACATTGACGATTAAATCAGTGAAGTAGGTTCGGATTTCTCAGATTAAACTAGTTTATAATAAAATTATATCATATCGACATTAATTACTGTGTGCGTGAAAGTTCAGATTTTCAAAACCAGTTTGTTACTAAGCCAAAAGGTATTTTTATTAAATCAAGCAATGTAATTACGAAAACGTCGCCGTAATGGGTTGCGTGGACAACACTATTTTTTTTTAATTTACATTATCTTTTCACTATTTTATTACAAATCCATCCATCCATCCATATGATGCATTCTGTCAAGTTTTCAAATTAAAATAATATATCAATACGGTACAATAAGGTATTGAAACATTCGTGTATATATCACCAAAACCCAAAAGCGATACATTGTATAAATCAATGAGGAAAACTGAGGCAAGCGACGCGCCAAATTCCACAGAGGACGGTTCTCGTGTGGGTTGGAATTTCAGCAAACAGACCGACCTACGCATACACAGTATTAAAAATAACTTTATTTAGTTGTTTACTTGTGTATCTACAATATTTCATATTGATTTACCGGTAAATGCGGGTAAATAAGGTATGTTTACGAGTGTGGAGACTAAATGTAATGATTTGGGCTGTATTTGTATCTTTGTATATATATATTTTCGATCGTTGCTTCTCAACGACTCATCTGTTTTGGATAAATTATTAGATAAATATTGCTGGTGGTAGAACATCCGTATCCGTGCGGTCAATGACCATCGTATAAACAGTATTGTAGAATCCGTCAGTCTCATTCATCACATGTCTCTCGCGTTTGGGATTCACCTGTGTATTTCTGGACATGCCGACATCATAGTGACGAATGTTCACAAAAAACCACCTCTCGTTGGTAGTAACTCTATTTGCATTTCCTATCAGGTCCATTGCAATAACTTCTTTGTATGAGTAGTATCGTAAATTGCTCAATCACATACGTTCAACATATCTATGAAGACAGGTCAGATATGATTAATCGATTCTCATACATCTTCACTTTACCTGCTCATCTCTTTACTAGAGGCGCAGCCTTAAAAAATTTACATCATAATTACCTGAACTTGTTGGGCGGCGGTATCCCGGGCGAGGCGACGGCGATGGGCGCGGCGAGGCTGGGCGGCGTCAGCGGCGGCGTGGCCACGTTGGTGCTCACTTTGTCGCGCTCCAGCCGACCGGCGACCGTGAATAGGGTCGCGTCGTTTTGGGGCACGCGTTTGCGCCATCCCTGGAAGGGAGAGGGAAAAATTATAACATATACAAAGACAAACATACTTATTCTCATGCTTGTAGAATCCCAAAAAAGTAGGCATAGATGTCACTAGTGCTACTCAAAGTTCGCCAAAATTATTTCCGTCCCAAGATAATGATGACTTAACATATGAAAAAAATCCGATTTGATATTGGTATTTTAAACCTATTTTAAAAATATTTTAAGGTTATTTTATTAGTTATTAACGTATTCAAAATGAGGTATACTACTATTTCGCTTAAATGCTTATTTATCTAAACGACCCAACGTGTAATAAAGAGGTTTAATCTTCATTATTGCTTCAATTTTAATTCTTTGTCTCAAGCGTACTGTTTTAAAAACATCCGCGTTGTTTGACAATGTTCTTCGAAGCCATGATCAAAATATTTTAAAGTATACCCCAGGTTAGCTGAATTTCATGTTAATTGTATCTGTTATATCAGAATTCAAGCGGTCATCTGAACCGCAATGCGTCACATACAATTTTATAAAACAAATTCTGCATAACACAATCAGGGTCGGGCGGCGATGAATCATTGTGGTCAAAGTATCCAATTAGTCACAAATTGAAAATTTATCCATGTAACTATGTTATGTAAACCAAGTAAGTATTTACCTCACATGTTAATGAGATGTAAAAAAGCATTTCATTTATTCATCATTATCATAGTCTACACATAATCTCTGCTAGACGTAAAGCTTATTAAATTAATTTCATTTGTTAAAGAAATTTATTTTATTTTAAAATATCTTTATAATCCTACGTGATTTAGGTCATGAATTTATTTATCAAACATTCGAATTTTAATGTAAATTTCAATATAGCGACATCTACCGGCACTTGCGTAAACTACTTTCAGGTACAAGGACTCAAAACCCAGATACAATTAAACTGACATTTAACGCCTTCATTTACAATAAAATATTTATGTATTTCAAGTCTACAATACGTCAGAGGCCATCAATAGCACAGATGATTGTAATACGAGTGGCCTTATAAAGTTACTTATATAATGAGTTACGGACGGATAACCAACCGCTCGGCTTTAGAACATTAAACATATTTAACGTTTTGAAACTACGAAAAATTTTGCCAATCGGAAGATTAATTAAATAGAGGTAACGTTAACACCCAAACGATATAAACAATAATTATACAATTATTCGCAAAATATGCTACACTATTACAGCTCTTTATTTTGTTGTTAAACTCACGTTATGAAACCGTAAAAGAAAAAAAAACAATTTACGTTTGTAGTTGCTAGTATTTATTTTAAAATTTACAATTATCAAAAAAAATAATGATTTCATTGTCGCTTCATTACATTTTTCTATTAAAATAAATTAAAAATCTTACTTATTCTGCCAAAGGCATATATTTAGGATATAATTATTTTAGCCAGAAACATTTTAAGAGCGGTAATTTTATTTATAACTTTACAAAACGGAACATTGATCAATCAAAATAACATTTGACACTATAACAAAATATCAATATTTTACGCAAAAAAATTGCACTAAGGACAAACATTTTAGCGCAATTAAGAGTATTTTGTTCCAAGGAGTCGAAACATTGAAGAGGCAAAATACGTGCAAAGGTTAAATATTAACTTCATACATTCTCTTTATACAAGGTGTTTCTTAAAAGAGATATTACAATGGAACATAAGTTATTTGATAGACGATAAAACCTAAACAAATCATTCATTATTTTATTAATAATTATGGAGTCGTTCTAATTATAAATATCTTTTAATTCAAATGCATATTTATAATAAACAATATGTTAATTATTTACTACACCCACATACACTGTAAGTAGGCTGTAAGCCTGGACGCAATAGGTATTTATAATAAAGTTAAAGGTTAAATATAATTTATTTAATATTAAATAATTCATTTTATTTCAAGAAGTACCTACTATTTTTATTATTAAACGAGGTAAACCATGTGGACCATGAGTATTCGAGTCGCCACGTTATTGTGAAATATAAAATTGCATAATACATAATAACATATGATGTGATGAAGTGATAGTCCATAAAAATCTACTCCATAAAAATCACTCTGTATAATCCAATCTTTTTGGTACACCGTGTATAACATCTGACCATTTAACTCCAGCGTGTGTTTACGCAATGTGGAATCGTTTAAACAACTCGCATGTACGAAGTGTGATGAACTCTGACATTATCAATGAAACATTGAAGCGCATATGTACGATATACGATGCGACTGAATGTAATTATAAAATGCACATCGTTTAGAAACAAGGACTCAATTACATCATATAGTCGATGTTTTTTGGTACCGACATTTTCTATTATAGGGAATAAAAAAGGCATTTAGAGTAGTAGCAGACATTAAACCAATCATACGATATTTATAAAGCTTTTCTCCTATTTTTATCTATTACCACTTTTGAAATTCAACCGAAATCACTATAATTCACAAGGCTGTACACATCATTACATTACCCGTTTAACAATCCATTTAATTGTAAAATTACAGCAGTCCAATAAATAAAAGGCTGCTTTAATAACCTTACAGTTCACCAATTAACGTAATAAAAATCAGGAAAAACATGAAATTATGTTCATATCTTTTTAAACAGCCTTAATTTTGTTTTACGATCCCTGAATGATACTTACTTGTGCTGCTGTTTCCAACTTATTGCGCCGATCCGCTAGAATGTTCGATCCTAACTCGTTTTCGTCAATCTGGACTTTCTTTTTGTCATCCACCACCGAATTTAGATTCTCCTGTAACAACAAATACATTCTATATTCTATTCTATATCAGCCCATATACGTCCCACTGCAGGGCACGGGGCTACTCTACAATCGAGAGAATCGATTGAGAGTGATTAGGCCATATAGTCCACCACGCTGGCCTAGTGCGGGTTGGCGGACTTACATACCGTAGAAATTCTTTAAAATAGCTGTATGCGGTATGCAGGTTTCCTCACGATGTTTTCCTTCACCGTTAACAAATACATACATACATACATAAACTCACGCCTTTATCCCCGAAGGGGGTAGACAGAGGCGCCAGGACACCCACATTTCGCCTTGTATGTTCCGTCCCAAACAAATAAAATACATAAATATGCCAGCCCATATGCAACATGCTACAAGACACGAGCTTCTTCTACGATAGAGAACTTTGACAATAGTCCGCCACGCTAGCCTATTGCGGGTTGACGGACTTGACATGGCATAGAAATTAGTGTAAAGTTGTCTGTGGTGTGCAAGTTTCCTCACGATATTTTCGTTTGGCAATTGACTATGAATACACACGTCATGATTTCGAAAAGTCATAGATTTATGCCTTTGGAATCAAATTTGTGATCACCGTCTTGGTAGTTCAAGTCCAATCCAAACAGCATACAGATCAGTGGCGTGCCTAGGGTTTTGGAGTAGGGCAAGCCGAATATTTTTTTACGTTTAATTAATATTGTTTTAGAAACACAAAGTTACTAAGAACGAAGAAAATTAGTTTATAATACGTCGGCAAACCTACCACACAATCAATATTAAGATTAAAACAATTAATATAGATTACTTGTGAACTGTAGATATCCGTAACTATTCATTGCATTTCTATTGCCGTCACTATTCTGTGGTGCCGTGGTCGACTTCGAGGTTTACCGAAATTGCAAGCAGAAATTATTATTAACGCATTCATGTTTAAATGTTTTGCTGAATTTAAAATAATAGATTGCCTTTTGAAAGGACCACCTAATTTAATGAAAATTTAAAGCATTATAATCCAAACAATCTAACACACAAGACGTGTCGTTTAAAAACATATGAATCACGATTGTTTAAAAGCTTTAAAGGGAGTATGTAGTAATAAAAGTACGTAGTTTATTAAACTGAACTGAAGAAATTTCTATTGTGATTTATCACGACTTACTAAATGTACAAACCCGGCATAGGTTTCGCGCCGGTTTATTTTTCAATATAATTGAATGAATTTACCTTTTTACCGGCAATGAACGCTTTCACCATCGCACTCAAACCATCACAGAAAACAATACAACTTAAAATAGTATCTAAAAGTTTAAATAACATAAAAAACTAAACATTAACCTTAAACAAAACACATTCACAACTCATAAAATATCATAATACAAATGAAGTTAGTAGAAATATGTGCTGTATTGCCAGTAAACGTGAAATAAACAATACAAAAGATACAATTTATTAAAAGAAATATTAAAACTTCATTATTTGTTCTAAAAAAAATATTAGATATAATTTCTAAAAGGAACCAACTTAATTTAATAACAATTGATATAATTGATTTAACAAATAATCACGTGACGACCATGCAACGCACGATGTTTTTACATCACCAAGGCCGAAGCCGGGCATATCGTTTAGAGTAAACTGCTATATAACATATCTATAGCTATACATTCGTAGCGATCGAGTAACATCATTTCCCCATACAGTTCACGCGTTGCTAGAAGCCCCGTAAAAGCACACGAGAGAGAAAAGGATAGATATATGTGCTGTGTGCTCCGTCTTTTCAAGTTCAATATAGTTTTAATGAATGAATATTACGCGGCGCTTCGGCGCTGGCGTCTCAGTGAATCGAGGCGCGGTAAATTCAAAAAATTTAAATGTTAGATGTTTTCTAATAAATGACTGTTGTATTGAATGTAATAGTTTGTATTCAGTATGGAGTATATACGTATTATGTAGGGCAAGCCGGGCTTTTGGGCTTGTATGGAAGTACCGCCACTAATACAGATAACAATGCACAACCGATTATAAATTAAAAACTACAGTTTAAAAGTAAAAGTGTTGACCGTTTAAAAGAATCATCAAAAACTTTCATCAAAATTGTCATTTGTAACAGTAAAAGTGATAATTGGCGCGAAACATACAATTATCCTCAGTTGGCAGTGATAAAGTCATTAGATACGATAGAGTACGCGCGAAAGATTGTAATTATGGTGTTGTTCCTTGTATAGGAGAAAAAATATCCATTGTTACGTACACGGGTAATATTACATTTGATCTACATTCACGGACTGTTTGTTTACCGTCACGCCATATTGCATAAGATTCTAAGTGTGTCTCTAAAATTACTTTGCCAATCGAATGGCTGGATTTCACATTTTGTTTGCTCGGTTATTGCCTAAACCAAACTTTGAAACAGGAAACATTTGTAACGCCTGTACTGGCGATAAATTGGGAAAAAGGTTTATTTATGAACTCGAGGTTTCCTGCAGACCTGGGTGTTATGTTTGTCTTTTAGTCTGACTATAAAAACATAATAACGTAACCGCGGGTAATCACGATACTTATTATTATTGGAAATTATTACTTAGCGTCATCTGCCACAAATAAACGCATTTAAGAGTAAAGCTGCGTTGACATTTCCTAGCTAGAGTTCCTGTTATAAAAATTATTCAATTCGAGAGTATTATTTAATCGTATGGGGACAATATTTAAGTGATAGAGCCACTTTGTTTCTAGTTTCTAATATAAGTTGCACAAAAATAAGTTCATCAACGTATATTAGCATAAATCTTGCAGTCTGACCTTTGCATCGACGGTATCCGATTCAGTGTCGAACTTTTTAAAAACAGGCTTCAATCCACCATTGCTAGCGTTCCTGGTTTTATTCTTCAATTCCCCAATAAGCGAACCGAAGTTAACTCCCGCTGGGACACCAGACTGTTTTTGAAGACGTTTATATAAAGGACTATCTTCAGCCTTCTTAACTATTGGCTCTTCAACCTTTTGTATTACATTATCTACAATTAAACTATTTATTTGTTTTACAGGAGGAGATACTCGTAGCGTTTTATTTATTTCGTTCAAAA
The DNA here is from genome assembly GCA_949752805.1 of Deilephila elpenor. Classification (NCBI taxonomy): domain Eukaryota; kingdom Metazoa; phylum Arthropoda; class Insecta; order Lepidoptera; family Sphingidae; genus Deilephila; species Deilephila elpenor. Next base: position 4,243,738 of record OX457107.1, on the reverse strand, counting down.
AGTTCTCATTATGTATCGGTTGGGGTTTCTTAATAGGTTGTATTTCATAATCGAGTATGTTCGATTCAGCGTTTGCGAGGAACTCTGTTTTATCCAGAGACAGGTTCTGTATGATAGATTGTATTTTGTCACCGCTTAAAATAGTTTTCTCTAAGAATTCCGCTAATTTTTCTTTTGGCGGACTCTCTCGTCTGGCATTATAATCAACAAGTTTTTCTTTATGCTGTTCGAGGGGAACAGGAGGGATTTCTTTATTTTTAACATCAGTGCAAGTTGATATATGCGAACCGTCGGTTACCGAAAAGTCTAGTATATCTTCACGTAATAAAGAAGGTTGTACTATTTTCGTAACCTCAATCTGCGCTGTTGTCTCGTTAAGTTTATCAATTAGGGGTTTATCTTTAATGTCATTTAAATTATCATCTTTTAAAGATTTTGTACCTTCTCTTTTATTTTCCGGGGTTCCCAATTGAATTTCTTTTTCAACTTTAACTTCACACTGAAGTGATTTTGCTCGACTCTGATTTCTCGATATTACAAGTTTCCATATTAAATACAAGAATACTACAAATCCAATTATCGATTCCAGTATCATCTTGAGAATTTGTCCGAGCACAACACTGACTAGAAATTTTCTATATCCGTTACCAATATCACTGTTATTGATGTTAATTATCCTTGAAGGCGTTGCGTTCCATTTGCAATGAGGTGTCAATTGAGTAATAAAGTTTTTGCATTGTTAACAATCACACTGTGTTTACGTCTGCGGCGCACAACTATTAAACAATTAATAAAACATAAGTCGCCCGGTTAATGAATGCAGATATTACACTTGTCGCACAAAGAATAACTGGCGAGATAACAATGACAGCGCGGTATAAACAATGTGTATGCGACGGCGTATAGATACTGACTGGCGGGTCATTTGATCGGGCGACACTATCATCTGGTAGCGAGTACGTCTGACTCATGCGCAGGTCCTAGAACGTGTGTAAACACTGACAGTAGCACATACATATATGACGCATCTCGTGTAATGAAAAGCGTCGATAATGGGCGCGCCGAGACCAGCAGGTTCATCCTCAACATACACAACCTTGTTTTGAGAAAACACACCGCACCCAAACACGGAATCGTGATGGCCCTCGGATCACGGACGGGTGAAAACTTGATTTAGTACTCCTTACTCTACGATAAGCATAATAAAACCTGTATGGGTACTACATTTTATGAAAATAAACATTTGTTGTTTAACTTTGTTGTTATTGTGCACGGTTGCTACCAGACAATGTCACCCGATCAGAACGAACGTCATTTTATGCAAAAACAATGTATTAGTGGTTAATATCAGGAAAACTATAAAATTATTTGCCTTGCTGTTGATGGAATTCCAACTCAACACAATCCGCGTACTAGATTTAGACGCCAACATGTACCAAATAAGCTAACTCGTTTCAACCAAATTTGGGATGTTGTAAAAATATGTTATGGACGTAATATACATTAACAATGTTTAGATAACGAACAAATTAAGTTTTCCACATTTTAGACTTTAATCAGAAGACAGGAAGAAATCAATGACTTTGATGAATGAAGACAAGACGGCCAATATTTGAGAGTTAATAGACGTCAATAGAGGGAACGATGAGGGCAGTATAGGACGAATCCATCACAATTACACTATCAACACTCGACATAAAAATAAACCATTTGTATTCATTGTAAATCTCTACACCGCTTGAATAAGAATGAGCGTCAAGGATCCATTACTAGACGACGTAACACTTAGACAAATAATAATTAGCGTACGAATAAACATAGGAGAGGCACGTGTGTGCAAGTGAAAGCTAAACTTTTAAAAGCGGACGGAACACAGGACGCCTCCGTGGAAAGTATGGACGGCGATGTACGACATTCCTGAAATAGCACTCCGGTAACCTGTTGCAGATCGCAAGGTCAATGACGCAGATAACAATGATAAGATTGTGATAATAAACGATAATGATGAGAAACGTTTCGTACGAATCAACAAATTCACCGACAATTAAATTACGCAAACACTATAAAACCAATTGTTAAAATCGATTATAATTAAAACACTTGTGGATACCCAGAGGTTATTGAAATCAATTTGCGCACAGGTAAATAAATTGAACGTAGGCAATCGAGACACGAAATTTCACCTTACAATTAAAATCGCATACAAAGGCACAAAAGTGAAGTTGAAATCCCACCAATTAGCGTTGGTTCACAATTAAATAATAATGGGTACTATTTCGTATATGCTCGCGTCTTAGTAAAAGCGACTTTTGTTTTAAAAAATCTTTTAAACGCGTACGGGCCGAGGCGCGGGCACCATCGGCCAGGCCGCCAAAACAACTGACGGTGCCAGTTCGTCTCGCTAACCAGCTGGGTCAGTGTCGAGTGCACCTCCAACCTTACGGTCACGAATAACACCTTCGGTAAACGAAAATTAAGCTTCATTTTTTGTTTGCAACGCAATCGGCGCGTGTTTCCCGGAAATTGTTCGCGAGAGTACGTTTTCGAGGTTTTGGATATTTTATGTTGCAGAAATGAGAAGTAATTAAAGGTTGGGCTCGAACAAAGGATTTGGAAGGAGTAAGCGCATGAGTCGTAGTTACATTTGAAATATTTCTTTGAAAAATGCGAGCCTGGAGGAATTACTCATATAACAGAGTGATATGTGTAATGCATTGTTACAATATGGACAGTAATGTGACGCGGGAATTGAATTTCGTGTGAATGTGTTAATATAAGCAGACGAAAGTTGCATTATTAAACAAAGGTTCGTATGGACGTTTGTTTTCACACATCTGTTACACATTATTATTATTTGGTCAATTTAAAAAGGGTTCATTGACCGTGGAGAAACAAATTTTAATGTTATATAAGGAAATCAATTTTTGAAACAATAAACAACACAATTTATTGCAGCAATTTTACGGAAACGGCATAATATAGTAGATTTTACAGTTAATTTAATTAAACATTGACAAATATTACTGCCGCGTTGGCGTAGTTGTACGACAGTACGATTACAAGTTAAGTTCGGTCTCGGATTCGAATCCTGGGTCGGGCAAAGTGATATTTCTATTCATTATCAGCCCGGAGTCAGAAATTTGTGTCCGATATGGCGATAGGCTCGCCCCCTATCACATCGTGGGACGGAACATACAAGGCAAAATGTGGGTGTCCTGGTGGCGCCTCTGCCTACCACTTCGGGGATAAAGGCGTGAATTTATGCAATGTTTCTCCACTTCATAGTGGAGTGGAGTTATGTTACATTAATCGTTAGTTCATACTAACGATTAATGTACATAACTTAAACTCATTTAAATATTTTCATCACAGACAGTTAACATACATCAATCAGTCACCACAGAGGGTTTCTGTTTATTTTAACTTCGCAGTGGCCAAAAGGTATATTTAGCTATTACAAAATGTCGACCTTTATTTAGGCCATACATAACAGATGCGTTTTCTGGCACCGTCGATCCAATGTCGCTAGATAAATGGGGGCGCGCATGAATCATTACCAATGTATCATTTTTGGAGCTTAAATTAACGTCAAATTTTGTTGATTGGTGGTAGTTTACACCAATATTTATTGTGAAAATACTAATTGGCCAGCAAAACCAAATTATTATGCAATAATACTGGACATAATGAGACTTAACATCTTATGTCTCAGGATGGCGAGCGCAGTGGAATGCCAAGCATTGCCTTGTAATTCATGGTGTTTGATTTTGCTACTGTCCATGAGCGGTCGTATCGCTTACCATCAGGCTAATAGCACGCTCGTCTCACCATTCTACGCAATGAAAAAAATTGTATCATACGTGATAGTTATATTGGCAAGACCTAAGCCATTACGGATATTTTTTAAATTACTATACAAGTTATAAGCGGCGAACGCAGACTCTACTTATGAACAATGATAAATTGCAATGAATATCGTTTTGTCTTATTCATTAATTGAATGTGAACAATGGAACTCAAAATGCGTGAAGAAATAATTACACGACGTAAGTTGAAAGTAATGTTTTTGTTTGAAATATATTTGTATACTACAAAATATAAAATGAACATATTCTCATAATAATATGACAACGTTTCCTTAAAGTTTCCATTAGTCCCTTACAAATTAAATACTGCAGGAAAATTTTAAAATAAAGTTTTATGATGTCGGCCGTTCTGCAATTATGCTGTTTATGGTATAAGCCGAGAATGCACAAAGAAATAAACTGCAGGTATGTGTGAGTCACAGTTCATATTAGGTGAGGTTACTGAGATTTTAAACATAAAATGATACTTTAATAGGTTTTTATAGGAGTTTCCTTTAGCCTTGAATGGAGTTTAAGTGATAAGCGTTGACTCTGTTTAGTATGTAGTAAATGTGTATGGGATGCAATAGGCAATAGGGTGTTCATATCGAAAGCATTACAAAAAAAAATTTTTTTGAAATTTTTATGTTTTTATACATAATTAGACATGTGAAGTTATGCTCGAAGCTTTATACTAATTTCAAGCGTTAATAAACATAGAGTCAACTTGATTTTTTTGCATAGACAGTTTGTCCCAAAATATAGTATTTTTTTTTTATTCCGCAACAATGGGTGTGTTTTATGTGATCGATATTATACAGGGTATATCAAGACTGCGACCGAAAACGAAGCCTGGTGGTAGTATTAGTGATATCAAACACAATGCAAGTAAAGATTTCACAAAATAAATCGTCAATTTTTGTTGTAATTTTTTACTTATCGTCATATTTGAGTGATAAATACATAGTTTTTTGAAAATTGTGACGTACACCACTTTATTTTTAAACACGCAATGGTATGTAAGGGTTTATATTACTATTTTTTGCAAAAACTAGGTATTTATCCCCCAAACATGATGATTTTTAAAATACTGTAAAAAGTAATCAGTTGCTGTTTTTTTCAAATTTTTTTGTTGCATCGTGTCTGTAACCGCTAAAACTATCACCTGGCTTCGTTTTCGGTCGCGGTCTTGATATACCATGTATAATTCAAAGCTGACTCAGTTACTTAAACGCCACTTAACATAAATTTTAATCAGTATTTAATAAAAATAATTACTTATTACTCCACCAAGGATAACATCTATCTATTATTTAAACTAAACTTATAATTGAACATGCAAATACATACTTGTTATCCGTGGCACATAGTATGCTTATACTTTATAATTATAGAGTAAATATTAGATTTTATGATGCCAACGTCGAGTATGTCCAATATAGTGTATATTTTATGAAGCTTTCGCATAAGCTTAGCATAACAACAGGTTGGTACCAGATGCACTTAACGCGCAACTTGATAGTTACAGGCTATTATTGTGGACCCTTCGATATTATGTCACTTTCGATAACGGGCAGTGTCTCGAACGATATCTGTCAACATATTTGTAGTGTATTTGTCTGTGAGACCGAAAAGTCTCTCGTAGCCTCGGATACCCACGACACAAGACTCGATCTTAGTGTGGGGTCAGGACTGTGTATGTGACTGTTGGGTGTATTTATTATTTATTGGGTGTATTTATTATTTCTTTATATGGGCATTAAATTTCGTGGTATTTTGTATGGGCATTCCCTAATAAAAACAGTTTATGTCTTCGGCTTGACTAAGAGACTTGTAATGTCAATTAAATTGTTCCTTAGTATAGATTCTCTTCGTAAAATCTACACTAAGTAATGATTTAATTGTCATTAAATGTCTCTAAGTACGGCAGCTAGTCCACTATGCTGGCAGAGTCGGGTTAGTGAGTTTAAAATAATTTAAAAATTCCAGAAATACTTAAAATATATAAAAATCGTAATAAGGAAAAAACACTAATATCTGGTGTAAACGAAAGTAAGCTATAATACTAAGGAGTTATTTAATAGGACAACGTTTTGAATCATAAAGTTAAGCAAATTTTTATTAAGTAATAATAATTTAAAATTCAATTTATTTGTATACGAGGAAAAATATGTTCTGCCCTTAACGTTATGTATTGTCCTACATTATCGTTTACTTTGCAATGTAATACCGTTACAGGAAAAACCAAGAGCGTGTGAATTTTTATGACGACAATATCGACATTTATTTGGCATTGGTTGGTTGGTAATGGAGGATAAACGTTTCCAAATACGTCACAGCAAATAATAAAAATACTTTATTAACATTATGTTCAGGGAATGTCGTTGCTTTATTTTGAAACTGAAGTTTTCGGACAGTCTCCGTGGCGGAGTAGTTTAGACGCCGGCTGCGAAACGAGAGGAAGTAAGTTCGATCCTCGCACCAACTCAAATGTTGTGATAAGCACAAATATTTGTTTTAGATTTGGGTGGTTTGTAACACGAATAAGTCTGTCGTAGTTTCTGATATTACCGCCATAGGCTCGATATTAGTGTGGGGTCAGGACATTGATGTGACTGTTGGGTGTATTTATTTATTTAACCCAATTCATAAAAAGTCACAGCAACAATTAATATTAGAGAAAAAAAAACGTATCGAGAATCGAACCCCGGGTGGTTATGACGTCACTCGCGCCCCGGACTGGTTTGCGCGGCGGGCGCAGGGTAATATTACGTTGGTGCGCGCTCGCAACCGCTTGCAGCATTCGTTTTGCATCATCATGAGAACGCGGAGAGAAATGAGACGCTCTTCGGTATGTTTATTTTGTTTATTACTAGCGGCTTGCCTTTACAGGGCCGGATGTAATTTATACTTAAGACATGAGGATGGGTAAATACTGACAATATTGACCGATCTTTAGTAAAGGACAGCTGATTGTGTGGTCAATCCTGCGAGACAATTTTTGGCCGTACTTTCGCTTTGTCTCGCTCAACGCGCCAAATTCCACCTTCAAATCCGGCCCTGTAGTTATAAATATTTTTCTTCCGGATTTGTTCAGAATAAATATGTATTAACATTATTGCAAAATGCAACTATCTTTCAAAATTCATCATAAATCATCATCAGCAAATTATTCAGCCAAAAAATCTCTAATGTTGAACACACACCCTCTCCCCATTTGTGACAATTAAGAAGCGTATACCTTAACCTCTTAATATGTTACACTGCCCTCTCTCTTTCCTTCTTTTAAATCCATCCCATGGTTGTCTGTAAGACATTGCTGTAGATCGATAAGACCGCCATTTGTACTTTTTTTTTTATTGTTGTTTCTGTATTGTGTATTTTCATTTTTAATTGTGTACAATAAAGATTTAAATAAATAAATAAATAAATATGTTGACACTCCTGCCCACCATCGATCTCTGTGATAGTTACATTGCCACCGGTCAACAAAACCTTGTTCTTTGCTAAGCAAGTGAAGACGATACACAAATTTAACTGCCTGAACAGGTCAATTCAACAGCCACCACAATCCCAACAATAAATACAGGGTATATCAAGACCGCGACCGAAAACGAAGCCAGGAGGTAGTATTAGTGATATCAAACACAATGCAAGTAAAAATTTTACAAAAAAAATCGTCAATTTTTTTTTGTTATTTTTTACATATCGTCGTATTTGAGTGATTAAACATAGTTTTTCTAAAATAATGACGTACATCGCTTAATTTTTAAACACGCAATAGTACGTAAGGGTTTAAATTACTATTTTTGCAAAAACTAGGTATTTACCCCTCAAAAACGATAAATTTAAAAAAAAATCCGTCGCTTATTTTGCAAAATTTTTAGTTGCATTGTGTCTGTAGCCGCTAAACCTACCACCTGGCTTCGTTTTCGGTCGCGGTCTTGATATACCCTGTATAAAGCGAATCACTGTCCCCGGTAATCAGTTAGCTGGCGACCTGATCACGACCTCACACACACATAAGGCGACGACCGAGCCAGACCCTATATGGACATTGGCGATACCATTCCGTATGCAGTCAAATGCGACCTAGAATGCCCGACGTCCGAGGCGTGTTTTTAATTGATACGGCAGGAAAATGTATGTAGATCGCCAAGTGTTTTGAATTTTAGCGGATGTTGTTGTTTGTGTTTGTTAATTGTTAAGATTAACGGTTGAATAAGTTTGAAATCCATATCTAGAAATGATGGCGAAAACGGTTGCAATTAAGTATCCCTATCTAAGAAACTATCTCAAAAATAAACCAATCAAATTACGTCAAATGTGGGCGTGTCGATAAATCTCTTACCCGATTGGTTCGTTTTTGGGATGGATTTTCAGATAGCGATCAAGATTTTTTACTGACTTAGTCTTAAAAAAACTATTTTCTTTTAATATCAAATCTTAATATTTACGGAGTCGAAGGCAATAAGTATTTGCATGGACATAAAATATATAAAAAGTTGATTATTGCAGGATGCCCTCAGATGATGGGATATTAATTGCACAGGTGTTGGAAAAAAGCCGTGGTCATGCTAAATGACGGTCAATTCACTCACCAGCATTAGATTCATATAGCCTGATGATGATTTCGACTAAATATTAAAGGTTCCGAAATTAAACCCACCATTTTTTTAATTTACAATTTCAGCATGCAAGAACAGCCGACACATCATCAATGTGCGAATAAAATCCAAACAATGCTATAATCGTATAATGTAGCGCAGATAACGCGGCGTGGAATGTAATGACAAACCCTCATAATCAAGGCGATGGATTATAAATAAAATCTGTTTGAAATGTATGTACATGCTGCACATTAAATTATCTTATCTGTGATAACATTAACTGTAAACATAAGTTCCAAGAATATATTGTTAGAATCATCTATATAAAATCAATAAAAAATATTATTCGATTACGCGCGTAAACCAGTTTCATTTCACCGAAGCTAGAGGCGCCACAAGCGCACATTTAATTTCCGCCGCGGGCGATAGATGGCGCTAACGTGTAATCTAATAAAAGCTCGTTTCCTATGCTATCGTAAATCTAATTTCTTGCTCTTGTCTCTGGTACATGGAAAACGAGTTTATTTTACCAGCATTTTGCCATAAATAAAGTCAAATAATTCTATTAAATTGTATATTCGTTTTGAAAATAAATATTTTTCTTTTCATAAGTAGCAGGTATCAAAACCTTTTTAACAATGAGACAATATATGACTAGAGCATTAGACCCTGATTTATTTCTATTTTTCAAACAACAGGAGTCGTAACTAAAACAAAAGAACGTGAAATGTCAAGGTCGGGGACATAAAAGGGACTCCGAATATAGCCGTGGCATTCACGTAAAAATAGACTGAACTTTCGGATTACCTTAATCCCTTATTTAGGATGACAACGCGAACCCCTTAATTACATAAAGGTTAGAGACAATACTCTGAAGCTTACGGCGGGTATTTAGTCATTGGAAACAATGCAACAAAAGATTTTTGTACGCGTTGTAATTTTTGAAACCATATTACATTACAATGGATTAATAAATACATGCTTTTTATGTATTTTAACCACGTGTTAATTAAGCATATAAAATACCTTACGCAATTATTTATAGACAAGAATAATGGTGGATAAGACCAATCCGATTAAAATTCAATAGATTAAAATATAAAAAGCAAATGCGATAACACGAGGCAAAAAAAACTTAAAGGTTTTGTATCACATAAAAACAAATTTTAATAATATATTAATATACGGCGCTAATAAGCTTTAAGTTCGATATATTAGGAAATTGATACACAAGGTTTTGACTGCAATTACCATGCTTTCTTCGATGCAATTTCTTCAAGGAAAGAAACAATTACTCCTCTTAATAACAAATTTGTCAGTACTGATTTTAAGAACATTTTAAGGCCATTTACAACGCATTAACAGCGCAGCTCTTCTTGAGCATAAATCAGTTTTTAATTAACCCGCCAACAGTGAGCGGACGCGAGTCAAACATAGGGGGCGATTAAGGTTAACCGTTTTATAGCTGCTATATTATATGTGACCAAATTAGGAGCAGGACCTTGGCAAGTTGATGCGTGAAATGGAACGGTGAGAGTTAATGGCCAATGTTTGAGCCAATTAGCAAATGTTTGTGCTGCCTTTGTTGCTATGTAACACAAATGTAAAATTAAAGGAATGTTTATTGTTTATGAATGAGGTATATTTATTATTCCATAATGCGAATTTAGTTAATAATAAATATGCTGAATGATTAAAGCTATATGCTTTACCGATAACATCATATTAATCGACAGAACATACTATATACCATAGCTCCTAAGCTAAGAATACGTACAAATTAAAATAATACGCACTATTTAAACAACTATACAATAATGATAGATTAATTTAAACAAGAGCTACTTGTCCCAAAACCTTGCTTTCGTAGAAAACCACGTAATTCTGTTGATGTATCCGAGAGAGGTGTGTCATAGTATACAATTATCGTACATAATAGAACGCCCCAGTAAACTATACAATGTTATCATTCTGTAGAGGAAATGACATTGTTTAAGCGTGATGATAAAAATTTACTGTAATCAACAGTGGCTATGATTAATGTTTAAATTTTTCCCAAAGTTTTACTACTTATAAACTAATTACTAAATAATAAATGATACAATAATTTCATTATTTTCATGTATAAGAATGTCTCAGCAATATCAAGAATGAAAATAAGAGCTTTCATTGGAGTTTATGAAGAAGAACGCTAATTTTGAAGCTTATACTTCATAGTCTATATGTCTAGCATAGGGACGGACGACTGCAAACAAACCCCTAGACAAAGAATGCGACTATAAAAATCACGTAATAAACAGGTTTGCAAGAATTTGAGCCCGATATGGCGAAAGGCCCGCCCCCTATCACATCGTGGGACGGAAAATACAAGTCGAAAAGTAGGTGTCCTGGTTCCCCTGGAAACCAGGGGAAAATCTGGCTACACCTTCCGGAAAAAAGGCGTGAGTTTATGTATGTATGTAAACAGGTTTAACGTATTTAGTGTTTCTAATCTTAAACGCATGAATAAAATTATAAATATCGTTAATTTCGTATCATTTATTTCGAATTAATTATTATAATTAGATTAGTAAAAATACACGGGCCATTAAAATTTAAATAAAAACAGCAACTGTCAAATTGTCTAGACTATACGTTAATCACTAACGAATGTAAAAAACGAAATATTTTAGTGTTAGAGATAACATTTTATATAGCTGTGAAAGCTAGACTTTCACCTATTTAATCCAGTTTATATTAAAATTAATTTTATTTCATACAAATAATATGTATCCTCAGAAACATGATTATTCTAAATTTGAATAACCCTGAACTGTCAAAAAATATTGAAATAAATACAAAGTTAAACGGCTGATTACCATAATAATATAACAGCAGTCAAGTAAAATATTGGATGTGAAGATCCTTGGGGAAGGCCATGTTCAGCAGTGGACTTCGTGTGGCTGAAGAGGGAGAGTAAAGTATTGGAATACTCATCAATGTACTCATAAACCTCACGGCTTAAAGATATTCTCTGCCTGACCTTTGTTTCTATCTATCTATATCAGCCCATATACGTCCCACTGCAGGGCACGGGCCTACTCTACAATCGAGAGAATCTTTTGAGAGTGGTTAGGGCATATAGTCCACCACGCTGGCCTAGTGCGGGTTGGCGGACTTACATACCGTAGAAATTCTTTAAAATCGCTACAGTATGCAGGTTTCCTTACGATGTTTTCCTTCACCGTTAAAGTGCGTGGTGATTGACTATCAACACACATAACTCCGAAAAGTTAGAGGTGTGCCCTGGGATTTGAACCCGCGACCACCGTGAACATGTAGACAGCCGCGTCTGGTCCGTTACTAACAGGCCACCACGCACTTGACCTTTGTTTAAATATAAAATAATATTTTAAATTTAAATCTCATCAATCATAAGTTCATCAGTTGACACGCCTTGCAGCGGCGTTTGCGAATCATTATGAAAAAAAATGGGGTAATATGTGGATTTCGTGATCAAAGTAATTATTTACACGTTTGTTATAATTGAACATATCCTGCGATATTGTCTGTCTGTACTCGTAAAGATTTGCTAGCCACTTGATTTAAAATCAAGTGTGCACTTGTAGATGGGAGCGCATTGGATTATTGACCCGAACGTGATAAGATCGAATCTAGGCCGATACTTATGGCTTTTCGATGTTACGTCTTATTTTAATAAATGGTCAAGGAAAACTAGGCGAGAAAATCTGCGTAGACCAAATCAGTAAGGCTTAAACACATAATTGTGAAAAATACCCGTGCCCAACAGTGAAACATAATATATTTATTGATATAAAATATATACGATAGAATTACAGAACAATAGGAGTACTCTGCTGAAGGTTGTTAGAAGGTGGACAGAACCAGGTAAAAGTCACAGGTAGTTACTGGATGCAAGCCGCCTCCAACAGGTCTATGTGGCAATTCATGGAAAAGGCCTATGATGAGCAGTGTTAAAACATCATACAAAAATGCCTAGTTTTATTTTAGTATTGCATAACTTTACATTCATTGTGCAAAACACCAGATCGCGTGTTTACAAGTCAATAGGGACTTATTCGCGATATCTCGACTTGGTACCGCGACTTGGCGTGACTTTAACCTTGGCAATCGCAATCAATAACCAATTTAGGGCAAAGCTTTTGTTCTGTATGTTGTTTTATTTTTTTATACTTTCATTATTATTAAATTGTTAGTTGGTTTGCCATCAGTTAGCAAATGACGACGCAACATGTTATTGTAGTTGTTGTGAAGTAAAGCGACATAAGGCACTTATGATTCGAAAAACATCTACAATTCCAGTACATCATATTAGACAGAATGTGGGCTGTAAGAAGCAATTAGAACTGCATCAATTGATATATGATTTTTAAACTAGTCAAACATATTTACCCTCACAATTTTCCGTGTAAACCTTAATAATTTATATCCCACATTCTACATTTTAAACCCTGAAAAGCCTCAGTTTTAATTAACATCTTGCGAGAGCTCACCCTCGACTATTTATCCAAGTGGGTGCACGTCGTTGTGACGTCAGATCAAAGCAAGGTTACTGGAGAGAACTCTTAAAAAATGTTTCATATCTTCGCGCTTAATAAACGCTTTTTAAAATGTATTCTTAATTTGTTCTTAGTCTTAAAACCTCCTTGAAGCAACATTAGTCCTTGGTTGGTTGGGACAATGTTTTTCTAGACTAGGAACACTTAATTAAAAATCGCATAAAAATGGGCTAGGTAGTCTATACCGTAACACTTTCTCAATTGCTGCATTAATAGACTGCATTAATAGGTCCTTGCGAAGGTTACGCAATTTTATGCCCATCGCCACGAAGATTTCGCTTGCGCAAACCCTCCTTCTCCCCATTCTCGATTATGCCGATGTCAGCTATCTAGATCTCACCGAAGACCAACTTAACAAACTTGAGCGTCTTCAAAATTTCTGCATAAGATTCATATTTGGACTCCGTAAATATGATCATGTTTCTGAGTTTCGTGCTAAGCTCAAGTGGTTACCTATTCGGCTTCGTCGGAATACTCACACCCTTTCTCTTCTTTACAATATTTTGTTTAATCCTCTCACCCCCTCTTATCTTAAAGATAGATTTATTTTTCTTAATGACTCACATTCGAGGTCCCTGAGGTCGTCTGAGAACCTAAAGCTGAGAATGCCCGTGCACACCACAATATTTACGGACAACTCATTCACTGTCAAAGCAGTTCGATTATGGAACGCGCTTCCAGTTGTGGTGAGACAATCACAAACACTGTCATCATTTAAAAGGCTAGTTAAAGAACACTACCTTTCTCCTTAAACAGATATTAGTGTTATTTCCTCCGTCTGAATCAATTGGTAATATATTTATTATAGTATAAGTATTTATATATGTACTTGTATATTTATTTATTTATATTTTTATTTATGTATTTATGAGTCATAATATGTATATTATGTTTGTGTATTTATATGTTAAACTAGTATTACTTAACTTTATATCTACACTGCCCTCTCTTTTTCCTTCTCTTAAATCCATCCTATGGTTGTCTGTAAGACATTGCCTAGAGCGATAAGACCGCCACTTGTACTTTTATTATTTTTGTAATTTCTGTATATTGTGTTTCATTGTTGTGTACAATAAAGCCTTAATAAATAAAATAAATAAATAAAAAATTAATAGACTGTTCGGAAGCGAGGTGTGTTTAAATTGGAAAATAAAATATCACATGAATTCTATGTATGTAATCCGGTTATATGTAGCGAACATTTCAGAACACAGGGCAATCGCAACAGGCTTACGTCCGCCACATCGTTGACATTATAAAGAAGGGAAATGTCACGAGTACCAAGAACAGAGACAGACTTACAAAATGTCAAGATTTAAGTAATTGAAAATACAACGTCTATCTATCCATTATGTAATAAAAGCGTAACATGTACATATAAAATAATATTTCTTTATTAAGAATTCCAAGCAAGACAAGAGTAAAATTGACAGGACTCAAGTAATCCCCGTGTTTATAAGTGGCGGTTCTTATATTATCCCTTCAGAGTAAAATGCCCTGAAGGCATGCATACACTGGACTCGGCGGGTATAAAAGCACCATTATTTAATTCACAGAAAATGTTTTATTAAAAATCTGTTCACTGCATATAGTATTGCAATAAACAGTCTTTTAATACAGACTTAATTTTAGACATATCTAACGTATAAAATTTGCACAATATAAACTATACATTCCAAAGCTCCATCCATTCAAAAGAAATGATGGAGCTTTTGTAGTCAAAAGACTACAGTGTGTATTGTTTATAATTAATTTCAATACTGATAGGTGACGTAGTTGTACTATGGTACGACTGCAAAGCTGAGGTCTCGGGTTCGAATCCCGGGTCGGGCAAAGTGATATTGGGTTTTTCTATTCATTTGTGCCCGATGTGGCGATAGACTCGCCCCCTATCACATCATGGGACGGAACATACAAGACGAAATGTGGGTGTCCTGTTGGCGCCTCTGCCTACCCCTTCTTGGATAAAGGCGTGAGTTTATGTATGTATGCAAACTATATATTGAAAAGCTCCATCCTTTCTTTTGACTACAGTGTGTATTGTTTATAATTAATTTTAATATTGTTTGATTTATTTATTAGACGAAGAAGTATGTTACACACTATAACTGGGTCTATAAATGGGTCTCATACATAGTGTTATTGGACCTAAATAAATAAATCAAGCAATGCGCCCCGGTTGGTGCAAACATTTACCCGACGACGGGTGTTTGTCTTTAGGCCTGTTTGTTTGTGTGTCCTCTTTACGACATACTATATCAGATTTTGTCGCCAGGATGAGTATAGTATTTGCCTTAGACTGCCTCGGTGGCGCAGTTGTACTACGGTGGGATTACAACGCCAAGGTTTAAGGTTTGAATCCCGGGTCGGGCAAGTATTTAATAATACGACAAAATTAAATATGTACACGTTTACAGGTTGCATTGTTACAGGTTAAAGGCAAACCAGCGTCAAGATTTACATCTGAATTCATTTCTAATAACCCTGAACTGATAATAATTAACTAGTCATTTAAACCATATCCTACCTTCAATAGGGATAAAAGTCACTTATGCTTTCAGGTACTGATAAAAACTACCGTCAATGTCAGAGAGAGAATTCTTTTTTTTTTTACTTCAGCTATTAGCTCTTAGGTTACAAACGTGACACATTCCTCTTTCATAATTCACAACCATAGTACGGGAGCAAGCCCCACCTACACTGCTTATTTCGAGCTCAAAGCAAGGTCGGGGGTAGTGAGAGCTCTTACGAACAAAAGGTCCATACAGTGAAACGCTTTAAAAGGTATTAAAATGATGGACGCGGAATGAATATGCGCGGCAGATGGCTACCTCAAATAACAGTACAATTGTGTATGTGATTTGAATTTTTATTAAATAATTATGCCATATGTATGGTAATGTGGAATGTCAAATTATGTAATTACGTATGTATTCCTTTTTATAGGTTTCTAAAAACTCGGTTGTAGATTTAAATGCGAATATCTGTGAATACGAAATATAATTTAACTAGTTTTAAATTTGTATAACCTATGTTACCGGTAGAGAAGATTTTAAGTGTAATGATAGTCAATTACCACGCACTTTGACGGTTAAAAAAATAATGAGGAGAAAATCACAGAGATCTTTACAACAAGTCATATGAAGACATATGTCATATCAAGTCCGCCAGCCCTCATTAGGCACATGGTGGACTATGACCTAACTCATCATACAGATTTAATTCATTATTATATTATGTTTTGGTACCTACATGAAGCACTTAATAAAACTGAAGTGCTCTACAAAAATGCCTTTAAATAAACCGAAAATACAATTAACAATTAAATAAATAAGTACTAACATTGATCCTGTTCTTGGCCCGCTCGATCGCCTTGGAGTCTTCCTTCTCCGGGCTGAGGCGGCAGACTCGCGCGCGCCAGTCGTTAGCACCCGCCGCCTGCAATGCCGCCAGCCTAGAAACAATTACAATTCATTTTATTTATTATCAATACAATAAAATAGAAATAAATAAAAACTAAAATGTATAACAATAATATTCTACTTATATGAAAAAAGTTACTATCTTAAATTTCAATTATTCTCTCAAACTTGGTGTTATTTCATAGTTAGTACTACGTTTTCATTTTTAGTAATGGCTGACGTATCGGAAACTGTGAGGATAATTACTGTATTTTATAAAAATCTGTCGCCCGGGATAAAATAGTAAAAAGTTTAAGGACAAACCATAAAAAATGCTATAATGAAATTTAAGCAGAATCGGTATCAACGATATTTTTAGCGATACCATGAATGGGCATTCTCCTTTGCTGTGGATTTACAAGTGGCCATACAATCCCTAAACACATGACCAAGATAGACAATGGTTTGTAAAAAGAGCGAACTATAATTTTAATAACAAAACTGATTTGTGAAAAATCAGCGTTCTTAAATTCAACTTAGCAACACATAAACGTAATTAAAACTTCATTAGAACCACACACGAATAGGTTAAGACAATATTTACATAATTTTCATAATATTTATCGTCGCTCCTACTTTATTACTCACAATGTTAGTAAACATAAGATAAGAGACGGTAGCGGCACTTGAACTTGGCTATATAAGGATAGTTATCACTGGACAATGCATTACGATTAGTTGCGACATTTGAACCTAAAGACCTTTATCTAGGTCGTTTACCTAACCTTTATTCAATTGGTACTTTGGTAGCACTATTGTTAAATAGTTATTAAGTGCGTGGTGGCCTGTTGGTAACGGACCAGACGCGGCTGCCTACATGTTCACGGTGGTCGCGGGTTCAAATCCCAGGGCACACCTCTGACTTTTCGGAGTTATGTGTGTATTGATAGTCAATCACCACGCACTTTAACGGTGAAGGAAAACATCGTGAGGAAACCTGCACACCGTAGCGATTTTAAAGAATTTCTACGGTATGTAAGTCCGCCAACCCGCACTAGGCCAGCGTGGTGGACTATATGGCCTAACCACTCTCAATCGATTCTCTCGATTGTAGAGTAGGCCCGTGCCCTGCAGTGGGACGTATATGGGCTGATATAGATTGTTAAATAAACTTAGTTTACTTATACGCCATTACCACGAGGAGAGTTTCTCGGAGCGAGAATCATACGTGATTCATTCATTCATTCATTCATCATCAGCCCTTCTGCGTCCACTGCTGGACATAGGCCTCTCCCATAGCACGCCACATGACATAACCGACATAACATGACAATGATATGTGATTATCGCATGACATAACCATAGAATATCGTGTTGTGACAAATGTTTACACGATGCATCTTTTTTATATCCTTACGGTAATCGTATCTTCGAAGCGCGAAGCTCTCCCCGTGTAAATGAGTTCGGGAATATGAATTGAAAATGTATGTCGCATGTGACGAAAATGTTTAAATGTTTGTTACCTCTGAAGTATAAGCGAAAAATTCTATAAAATTTAAAATAGTATTAGGCCTACTCCATCTTTAATATATTAATTTCGAAACAAAAAATCTAAACCAGGAGCTTATAATTTGAAAATTATTCGAAAAATATTTCGTCACTACTTTAATCTTTGTTTAATAACATAATTACGATGCTGGTCAATCCAAAATATATTTTAAACGTAGTACCCATTAATAAAAACACACATCACATTTTGAAACAAAAAAATCAATATCTCTATTGAAAGTAACAATATTTCCGTCGAAACACATAAAACACACAAGTTCCTATAGATATTTTATCTGCTTGAGTTATAGTCATACGGCAGTGTCATTCGGAAGACATTTTTAAAGATAGCTGCGATTTATTTGTTAGCTACTCGCTCTCGTTCGGAGAACATTTTTATCGTGAGAATATGTGAAGCATTCTCATCTATGTTTTGGATACAAATAATCCATGAAAAAGGTTTCTACCTTTTTTCCTACATACAATCTTGGTAATATAAATATTACCTTAACCAAAAAAAGTTATTGGGAGCTTTTAGTTATAAACGTGTCACTTATTGAGGCACTAAGGTGGTAGAAATTAGGGCTTTTGTTTTTAAATTTTAATTATTATGTTTGTAAGAATTTAATTGGAATGTCCTAATTATACAATTAATAGAGAAATAAATTATTATTATCTAACAACGATAAAATCTTTAAAAAAATACTTCAACTACTGAATCACTTGAGTAAAATAATTCAAATTAAAACAATAGCCTAATATACTCTCAAACATTTAATTCCGAGAAAATAATTAACTACTTTCCGAGTATAAGTTTAAATGAACGCAAGAATGTAAAGCTTTATTTGGAAAGAGGATTTGGCTACTTAATTTACAGTCGAGGCTTTACTGCCTAAAATATTGTAATTTTCAAGAAGTAAAACAATGTAATAGCCTTTATACTCTTAATTTGTGGGATTTTTATTATTATATCATTTTGGGATTTAAGCCATTTGACATGTTTTTTTTTCACATTCAAACTTGACCCGAACTATTTGTTAATGTTTACAATGTATCTAAATTACTGTGTTATACAATATAGTAGAGCAAACATATGTATGTAATTTGAATTTTCCTGTTTAGAATCCAACTGATTGTGAAAATGGAATGTACCTACTGACACAAAATTATGGAAACTACGCACTTTAATTGATACAGGGAGAATTTATTTAATTGAACATTATTTCTACCTGTTAATGTTTACAATCAACACATATAGTATTTCATATCACCAGTTTCAATATAATATTTCTTTTTTTACCTGTGATGATATAAACTGACTGCCTTGGTGGCGTAGTTGTATTACGGTACGGTTACAAAGCTGAGGTCTCGGGTTCGAGTCCCGGGTTGGGCAAAGTGATATTGGATTTTTCTATTAATTATCAGCCCAGAGTCAGGAATTTACAGGCGATAGGGTCGCCCCCTATCACATCGTGGGACGGAACATACAAGGCGAAATGTGGGTGTCCTGGTGGCGCCTCTGCCTACCCCTTCGGGGATAAAGGCGTGAGTTTATGTATGTATGTATGTATGTATGATATAAACTCCAAACCAAATAAAATCGGGGAAAGATTTTTCTAAATGTACTTATCTTTTCACGTGCATGTAAAGGACGTGGATCATAATTTTACGAACCGTCTCCTATCTCACATCAATCTCATTGGATTCGAATTCTTAATTAAGTAAATGGGAACCTAGGATTGCACAATTTAGAGCCCGAATAGGTATACTATAGCATAGTTATAACACATCTGAATTTATACGTTCTAATGTAAACAGATATTTTATCAACAACATATTCGTGTCTCTATCTAAAGTATAGACTCCATCTATTACTATTCAAATAATCAATACTGTATATACTAAAAAGATGACGATGTAGTTAGTACCTTTCGGCGATGGTGCCGCCTCGATGGGGCATCTCGGCATGCGTGGCGCTGCGTTGCACCCCGCCGCCCACTCTGCAAATAAACACACCATATATAAACATACATATTGCCATACGTTTTAATGCTGATAGGACCATAAATAAATAAATAAATTCAGTCACATACACAGTCCTAACCCAACACTAAGATCGAGTCTGGTGCCGTGAGTATCGGAAATTATGAGAGACTTTTCGGTCTCACATACTCCCACCCCCTCACAAATACCCATGAAAATGCCTATTGCCTACTCCAACGGTGTCTAAAAGCAAAGCGATTAGTTGTTATTGGACTGAAAAGCATGGCTGTCTAAAGATGATGATGATAAATCTAGTGTTCTTATCCCATATTTTGCACTAATTTTCCTGTGAATTCTGTATTTTGAATGAATTATATCCAACCACTCATAAAAATAATCCATTTCCAAAACTATTTGTTGACCAAACAAATCTATATCTTACTGCGGGGATTGAACCCACAGCCTTTTATTACACAAGAGGTTTCTCAACACTGCCCCACGCTATTACGATAGTATAAATCCGCAAATGTCTTAACATACTCTATATAATAACACATGCATACACAGTTCATGAACGACAAAGCTTGGCAGAACGCAGTATCGATTTTCAACTAATACGACGCACTCAATATTCATCCATAACATTAAAAATACATAAGGAAAGCTCATAAACGTTACCTGTGCTTCTCAAATTGATCTTTGAGAGATTTGAAATTGAACAGTCTCTCTTCCAAGGGCCGCATTGACAACATCTTGCCGGTTTTTTGTCAAACACGATTACAAAATAAACACTTATATCCTTACAAAATATACCACATAACAAACAATACTGTTACAAACGGGATAAATAAATTAATAATTAATTATTGACGGGCTCGCTCCCGCATCAAACGTGAAAGATGACTGGCGCATTGACAGGCCGTGTGCCACTATCCAAAGTTTGATAAGGCCGAGGTTCGAGCCGCCTAGTTATTGGGGAAGGGGGAGGGAGCAAGTAAATATAACTCTCTTTGTCTTGCCATTGTAAAAAGGGGCTGGGGGTGTTTGTATTGTTTGCGACAGTTACAATACTTCTTTGTTGCAATAAGGTAGTTGTAAAGGAGTTTTGGTGCTTTTTAAATACGGCATTTTTTTCAAGTTTAATTAATGTGATTTCGTAAGTTCATTTTAATATTAAACGATACATTTCCATTATACGTATTGGCTGTTTTAAACTAAATTTAAATTAATTTTAATTGAAACATTATTTAATATTTTCTGCAATTTATTTAAGTATACTTTTTATAAACGCACATGAAATACTTTTTATATTTCTAATTACAGACCAATAACTGGCCATCAAATTTGTACAAAAACAACGCGAACTAAAAACAAAATACATCTGAATTCTTTTTCAAACTCTAGCACATCTGTGGCAATTTAAATAAAGAATGCACTTGATCCGCCCGACTCCCTTAACTGCCAAGAATAATTTGTGCACATGCTATGTTGGCACTTAATATTTCACAATATTGCAGCTATATGTTCACGTCTTAACATTAGTACTGTGTAGTAACAATGAAGCTATATTAGGACGCTTCCACATTGTTGCAAGGAACAATGACGACATTCCTGACTGAAACGCTTTGGATTTTATCGAAGTAACGTGGGGGTGACGAAAGCACTTCCTTGACAAGATACCTACGTTTACAAAGTACGTGAGTATTGCATTGTTTTTTTTTATGTCTTTGTTAAAAAAATTTATACATATCATTACGATTGTATCCCGAAAGGGGTAAGTAGGGACTGAGTGAGATCGTCTTCTCGCTATAAAAAGTTCAAATAATTAATACAACGTTGTGGAATTATGAATATTTATCGAATGCGTAATATACGTACAACACAGTTCTAGGTTTTAGCACAAATAACTCTAAATCCATAACCAATAAGAGATTTTATACTAGTTCATATGGCATACCGGCTGTATTCCCATTACTTGCATTCTTCGAATACAATATACTACTAATATAAATAATAATAAAAAAAAACTAGACGTGAATACAGCTAATTAGTATTCATGCCATGTACAATTTCCTTTAGATATCAAATATCATACTGCATAAATTAGTATTGCATATGAACAGTAAAAATATAATCTGCACTAATGTTGATAATATTATCTATGCAAATAACATCGCTACGTGGAAGGTATCCTGTACTATGTCGCTAGTACACATTAACTATTTAAATTAAACACTCTAATAAGGTTAAATATCATACCCATAAAAACCTCAGTTATATTTTTTTCAAATACAGCGACATTTAGCATTACAATTTACATATTAATAGTATTATACCTTTAATATATTGTTTAATCAAAACAACAAAAATAGCTTTTAAATTAAAATCCATCACAAACAACGCCTAGTTAATTAATCTGTGTGAAAAGGAACTTGATACAATATAAAACGTTAATCCCCGATCCGCACGCGTCTCTATACAGCAAGGAGCGGCGGTCGTTATCCTGTCGTGTGCGATTAAACCCTGTATTATTGATTATGCGGCTAGACGACGGGGAAAATTCACTACCTATCCGATAGAGCATTCAAGGATTTTCACATTTCATAGGATAGAATACCTTATTTCAATATAATTAGGAATTAAAACTGTGGTTTAGAAAGCAATGCATCTGAGTTCCATTTTTTAATTTAAATTTGGAATGAAATTTATTACACATGCATTTGAAATTCGAAAATAAACAATACTAGTGTTAAATTAATACTGGCATAAATCCTTTTTCAAATAATAAAAAAAAAACAAATATATTTTACGAAAAAAATATACAACCAGTACAAATAGTAAACAAATATTTAGCACAAGCAATTTGTATAATAATAATTTTATAACAATTTGTATAATTAACATTAACCTAATTACAGTTATATCCTGTTATTGTTCACTATGCTATGCCAAATGTAGATGAGAATTTGTACAACATAATTGATGGTTACCACAATCTTTGTGTAAATTAGTTTTTGTTGAATATTCCTACATACCCGTAATTTTTAAGTAAATCTTACTTGAAGCAAACAAAAAATTATATTTACAAAAATAATCCTTTTTGTCCCAAATATTGCCACAAATTGTATCATAAACGCAAAAGTATTTAGTAACTCTATTAAAACACTTTGCATTATCAACGATGGATGTTATTCTTCCGGTTTGTTTTTAGGACAATTGCATATTTTATTTACTTATGCGATAAGAGATTGAACGCACTGAATGTTTAGTTTTTTCAGATAACTTATTATTAACCCGGTATTTCAGTCTATTTAGAATATTTGAACATAATAATATTATACTAATTGGATCAATAAGCTCAAAAAAGAAAAAAACATTCAAAGTTCATGTAAATACATATTTCAAAATAATATTGAATTGCATATACAAAACGAAAACAAAAAAGGCGAACAAACAATTTCTTAAACACTAAGTCATTAATTCATTTAATTTTTACAAGAGCCCACATGTCGCAGCACATACATATAATTAGGTAATTACAAAAAAATCCAGCACACGTGTTGTTTACAAAAACATTTACTAATACGACTCCTAATTACATTGATAATACAAAAACACACGAAGTGATTAAGACAAATAGTGTTTTAACTCATAACAGTTGCGATAAACTTGTGAAGGGAAATAAACGAAGTTTTAAAAACTCGTTACGCTCCGAGTGGTGCGATCAAAATGCCACTAACTTCGGTTATTTTTCATCTGCGGATGTAGAATTTATTTGTTTTGGCTAGTATGTATCTTCAAAGTCATATTAAGCTTGTATTTTTGTTTTGTATTTTTAAAACAGAGCCAAGATTTTTCAGTTAAAGTTGAGTTTATTCTGGTCTACGGTAGTAGAAAAAAAACCGCTTAAAATTTTATTTACATACAATCTAATAAGGCTACTATAATTGTTATAAGAATTTACCTTTATATTAAGGTTTGTAGACGCACTAGTAAATATTATCATTTATTATTTAAAGTAAACCATCCCGAAAAAGTTAATACCTAGCAAGCGCCTTGTCAGAAAATTATATGAAAAATCTTTCATCAAAATCAGAAACGTTGTTTTCGCAATTCCACTCTAATGTAAAGCTAACTTACAGAACAACAATAAAACGAAATGTCTAATATAAAACAACCTAAACTAAAAAAACAAAACTACACGAACTTTTTCACTAACCTTTTTGAATGGACAAATTAATCCTACAATAAACAAATCCAATTGAATTTCGAATTAATTCAAATTTCGAATTTCTAATACACAACGCAATTTCCGTACATTAGTGGTAATAGCCCTGTCTTTATCGTTTATGTTTTTACGTTCACATTAGACTTTACATGAGCGCAGGGCGGGACCTTGAGGCGAGCGCGCCTCGCGGTTAACGTGCGAGAACTGCTGGGCGGGCGGGTGTTTTTCGGACGCCAATGCGGATATTACTAGTGGAACTCGAACGCAGGGAAAACTCGCAAAGACTTTTGTAACGTTCATAGTTTTTATTGCCAATCAGAAGGGCGGGCATCAGAAACTAAACAAGATGAAATAATAACAATAAATTTATTGTTAGTCTGGAGGTTGAGGCTATAAAATTATAAATTGATTACAAAATAATTCAAACACCTATTCTGTGGAAAGTGTTAACAAAAGTGGTTGGCAATATCACTAAATCACTTTAATATTACATAGCATCTTTCTCGTAATAGTCTAAATATCATAAAATTATTTACGTTGTCTATCTCATAAAATACAGTTATTAAAGTACGAGTTTTATTACTGAAATGAAATGTTACGAACACAATACGTGCTTCATAAAACGTTTACTAAACTGATTAATGTTTAGAGGATCTTATCATGTTAGAAATCGAACATAAAATTGTAATATACTTTGCTTGCGTCTTTATTTACTAATTATATTTTAATTAAATACTGTCTTGTAATTGGCGGGAAACAGGATAAGGAATGAACAACTAACATAAAAATTTAAAAGTTAACTTCGAACCATAGAGTAATATGTAAACTCTATTAATAAGACACTAATAATTTCATGCATATACCACAAAAATCTTTCTGCAATACACATAAACATTATGTACCGTCAATTCCAATAAGAAACAAGAACTAATCGAACAAGGAATAAGTGTTCACTTCCTTTTAAGATAAACACATGGCATAATTTTCTCACAAAACGTCATTTTTTCTCTATACTAGCAACTAAACTAAAACTACTTACAGGAATGGTACATTTTAACCTAATCTACCTATGCAGTATTCGTACTTCGCAACAAAAGGAGTTAATTAAAAAACTTCGTTCGAGTACCAACAGTAGGGGGTGGAGCACTGCAATGTTTTGTAGACACGGCGCGGTGCCGGCAAGCCAAAGTGTTTTCCAACCTCGTGCATAATGTTTTGCGTTGCAAATCTAATGTGTTGTCATTTATATGTTTCCCACGTGTATTGAGCAACACCTGTGTATGATTTAATATACCGGGTATATCAACTCTGCGACAGAAAACGAAGGCAGGTGGTAGTTTCAGATGTTAAAGACACAACGCAACGAAAAATTTCACAAAACAAGCCACAGATGTTTTTTGCATATTTTTTTAAATCATCGTGCTTATGTTTTACATAGTATTTTAAGCCCTTACGTGCCATTGCGTCTTTAAAAGTATAAAGGTGTACATCATTATTTTAGGAAAACTATATAAGTATCATAATGGTTTCTTAGATTTACGCGAATGTTACACATTGAAATAAAACTATTTTATACGGATTTTATGGCGATTTGGTTTAATTTTTACATTTTTTAACTTCACGGACTCAGTGCGCCCCGTGACCACGAAAGCTGTAAAGTAATCGAAACGTCGGGAAGTTAAAAAATGTAAAAATTAAACCAAATCGCGATAAAATCCGTATAAAATAGTTTTATTTCAATATATAAGTATCACCCAGATACAACTATAAGTAAAAGAATACTATAAAAAATTACGATTACTTATTGAGATTTTTTTCGTTGCATTGTGTCTGAAGTCGCTAATACTATTTACTACCTGGTTTCGTTTTCGGTCGCAGTGTGGATAAACCCATGAAAAGTATTTCATAGATGGAATTCATTATTTATCAGTGATACAACGTGTACTTAAAAAGCAGACTCATTCAATGTCACAATACATCTAAGTATAATTTTTGCACGTGGCCTAACGCAATAACTCACACTACCACTGCATCCCAAAAAACCCCTTAAAACGCAATAACAATATTATAAAATAAACAAATCGTGTGCGCTAAACGGACGCTAAACACGCTCGTTTCCATCATTAACCCCCATACAGTGCGCCGCGCAGCGTGTAATTCGTAAAGTACAAACGTTGTACATTAACAACGAAACTTGGTCTCCCCGCTGTACCCTCAGACTGCATTGTGGGCAAACAAAGAGGGGTGCTGCGTCTCATTAATGCAGGATACTAGTTAAGCAAAATATATAAGACACCTATAAGCAGATGGGGACTGAAGAAAGCAAACTTTTTGTTTGTTAAGAACGACCTGTTGTTTTATACTTTGTCGCTTTGTCTACGGATTGAGTTTTTTTGCATAGCAATGATTTAGATTGTATAATTTGACATATTAATATATTCTTAAGTTATTCCAGGCCATACTATGAAACCGTAGTTGCCGGTTACACAGTTTCTTACATTCAAGTTTTGTTAACCCATTTTCGCCTATTCATTAGTACTTAATTTTGAATTTTTAAACATTAATTTCGGAGTAAGTTACTTAATATACATGCCTCCACTTGTTCAATCGAATAGCAAGCTCAGGCCTAACAAAGACAAAATTTATTCATTCATTATTCAAAATTTATTTATTATCAACATTTCTACAACTACAAAAATAAAACTAACAACTGGCAGCCCTAAATCAGCACAAAGCTTGAGCCGCAGCACCCGTTAATATGTAAATACCGCAGCCCTCAACAAAGGTGAGTGCTGCATGAATTCGATGGCGATGCACATTTTCCATCGAACGCGAAAATCCGCAGTCAATAATACCTATGCGTACCAGGTATAGTCTACGGGAACTGCGCAAATTGTGGTATTTATTTGCTAATATTATTACATTGAAATATAGACCGTTTCCAGTAGGACTCTATAGTTTTTTTTTTGTTCAAAATTATACTTCTTGGGACTGTGCAGGTGTAAAGAAATAGTATTTTTTTAGTTTCTGGAAATTTATTAATTCCCAGTCCGAACAGTACTGAACCAAAATATTTTAATAGATCTCAGGTTTTCGGAAAAATTGATTTTTGATTACAGATAGAATTATGGCTTAAACTTATCAAAAACGGGAGAAAGCTGTTGAAAATAGGGAATAAAGTAATAAGCGGTATGTAGGTACCTACATGTTGGAGAGTAGCATGCATATCCAGTCTAGGCTTACCGCCGAGATTAGATGGCTCGATTGAGTGGCATTACTGTTTCAACGAATAATAACATTAAACAAAAGCAGTATTGTCCATTTACTTTTTCTTAATATTTAAATCCAGAAACATTTCAATTTTCCCTTCATTCGTAGACATGCAGCAACATAGATGAATTCCCCGGCCGAACACTGATAAATCGCGAGGCTGTCAGTTGTAGCGTCGCTACGCTCAACACTATCCATACTCGTGTATGCACGGGACTGAATTGATAAAATATTACTGGCTTACTAGAATCAATTCCATATACACACAGCATTTTTTAAACCAAAAAGCGTTATTCTTTTAATAAGACCAATTTACCGAAAAAGAACAAAAGACTTTTAATGGGTGATTATTCCTCAATGATAAACACTAATTAATATTAATATTTTAAAAAATCTGCAAGGTAAAGAGCTTTGTAAGACAACATTCTTGTTTACACAATAGTTTCTTAAAGTCTGTGCTTCTGTAGCAAGTTTTAAAAACAAATATTTCCGCAAGATTTTACTGAACAAGTGTAATAAAGCCAACGTATTGTTTCGCTTGAAACTGAAACAAATGCAGCCGAACTATTCGATGTCTTTTTATATTTCGTTTTCTTTGCGGAAAGTTTTGCAAAAGAAATGAGTAGTTCTCATTCAGTAAAACCTAACCTACAAAGTTATTTTTCATGCCGCTTAAAACGTTTTCATATTATTTTTATAGATATTAATGACCAAGTTGTACAGATTTATCCAACTAGGAAACAAGAGCTACTCAGGGCAAAATAAAATTTTATTATAAATTTATTAATGCAGAGATAGGTTAAATGCTGTACTCAACCAGGTTCCACAAAACTATAATATATGTATATACGAATCCGTCCTAGATTGTACCAAAGACCGCACAATTAAAACCGTGGAATTATTGTGTCATGGTAACAACAAAAAAGTATCATTTACATTTCTACCACTCCATCCCCATTTGACCCTTCAATGCACAAGGGACCTCTAACTCTCAGTTTATGTAGATGGGATAAATTTATAACACATGGAAATGTGAAACGTAAATGAAAATAAGTTGTTTTTTGCGTCAAAGGGTTATTATCCGTCTACTCTCTATGCATATTGCCAGGCTTATGTATTTCTAAATTGGCAATACATTATGAAATACCAGCCAACTCATGTTTCTTTTCACTACTAAAAATCAACGTATTTTTTTATCTAGAATTAATATCTCGTTTCATGGTCCGTTTATTCCGCCCCTAGTATTGTGAATGTACACTAATACACAATGTAACAGACCTTGTAACAGACATTAGAAACAATAACAACGTTACATCAGCGATAAATATTCTATCGCTATATGGACATGTCGCATCCAAAGAGACTAAGCGCTTAAATCGCATTCTCATAAATCATTATAGGTAAGCGCCGCAACACAGCCCCCACCCTTGAAATACTGCCGGAACGTCCGAACTTCCGACTTTTCCGAGAGCCGGGAAATACTACCGGAGTGGCCGGGAAATACCGCCGGAGTAGCCGGTACGACCGGCCCGACCGGCATTCAGACTAACGTTTTCATTGCGAATTCATGCGACGCCATTCGACATGTTTGTATTTTATGCATTTTATATGCTCGCTGAAGAATTTTGTATTGAACGGAGGCATCGACCGGCTGTCACTGTTTTTTTGTTTTAGTTTACTTTTGATTGCTATCTGATATTTCAATTAGTGAAAGAAGGTTATCTCGTCTACTTAAATAGGTGGATAGGAAAAATACTGATACGCGTAAAAAATAGGCGGAATATAAAATTTAAAGTACATTTTAATTAATAATGGATTAAGATTTAATATCTTAAGTAACACGTGAATTACAAATTAGTCAACGCGATAAAACACATCTTATTGTAACTATTATTGTCTTCAACTGACATGAAATTGTACTACAATTTTTATGCATTTTACAGTTATTTAGCTTATGGAATTCGGCTATTGGCTTAAAAATTACGAGTATAATAAAATTCTTCAAAATAGGTCATCGCTTACATTAAGAAAAAAAAAACAAAAGCCATTAAAGAAACCTGTTTAGCACTTGACTAAAACTAAAGTACTTAAAAAAGATCCAATCTAAGATAGTGTTAAAACTGATACAACATCAACAATAGGAAAAGAACATGAACCTTTCTTCAAAACACATTAAAAACAAATGCACTTGTCGTTTAGGGTTGACAAAGACGTCTGATACATTTTGATACTTGCAAGATATTTAATAATTTTGTTCTACCAATTAAAATCACTTTTAGCCACCGGAACTAATGGTTTTAAGTCTTCCGAAATTACCCACAAGGATTTTATGTAACCTCCATTTGGTCGTTACTATAGCTTGTGAATTTATATCCAAATGTACAACGCTTCATATTGTCCTAATATTTCATTACAAGAACCTTTTTTATTGTTTTATGTTACGCAGGAAAATCTTCAAATTGCTGCTGTTAATATACATTTCAATGCTGCGCCTAATCCTATTATTAGTTACAAACCATTTTCGTTTTTACTGCCACCACGTTAAAGCATAAAACTGTATGAAACATACGAGTAGCTGTATATAGGCCTACCATAGTATCCAATAAAATACGCCGACGTAATTGAATCGAGACGCAGCTTGTGAATGTCATCGCTGGCACTCGTAAATTAAATACAGTGATGTGTTAACCAGCGGACGTTGAGCTTTGTTACAAAAGAATTCTAAGCACACGAGGGGCTAAATATAACTGGTGTTGTGATAAATTGTCCGATAGAGATATAATATGGAAGTCGGATTTACTTGACGCGTGGGATGAAACTCATTAATTAGAATTGAGTTATTGCTGTTTGTATGACATTGCGCACACTGTGCAGTGTTTTTTATCATTGCTTCATAAGTTCTAAATCTAATAAAAATATAAGTTTAAAAGCATTATATGTATTTTACTGTGTAATTGCAATTAGATTTCATAGGCGATATGATAGAAGTTCAAAAAAATATACGGATGAGAAATGCTATTAGTCAGATTACTTTTTAAAGCAAAGTCCTCTTCTAAAGATAAATTAAAAACACACGTGATTTTGTCAAGTATCAACATCATATTTCCGTCGTTAAAGCCGATCAATATGGAACTTCAATATCAGAAGGTATAAATAACCATTAAAGTTTAATTTCTCTGTGATATTTTCAATTAAATTTAAAATAAAAATATTTATTGCAAAACTAAAAATAATTACTACTAAAGGATCTAGATATTTATATTCGTATTTTTTGTTATTCAATAGATGCACAAATTCGAATGAATTTTAGTCGACGAATGCAATTTTTTGCATTAGCAATTATTTCTTTCATAGTATCAATGCGTAAACTTATTCACGGGAGCGGAACCGTAAATGCAAGCCATTCATAATTAAATATTAATTAAACATGTACTCCTGTTTACCACCACTACACACTGTTTACATCAATAAATTCACTTAGAAAATCGTTACGTCACAATCACTAAATAGACGACAAACTACACGGAAAGGAAAACATTGTACTGTCAAATTTAGCGTACAGTCAATATAAATTACTCATTATGATAAAACGATAATGTGTTATCAGTATTATATTTCGCTTTAATGTACTGCAAGGATCAATCCGCTGGCCGATTGCGTTTACAGATAAGGAATCGTGCGATCAAGTGACTCAATGACAAATATAAACAAATTGGAGAAACACGGAGGTCGTTTGCGATTAATATATGATTTCAGCATTTCAAACTAGTTGCTGTAGAAATATTTGGACAGTTCCACTTTTGTCTTCTTGTGGCTAAAGATTATGATGATGAATCATTTTGCATTGTTTTATTCTTCAATTGTGTGGATGCAATGCATCATAGTGCGGGATTTATTGATGTATGTATTAAAAAAAATTATAATTTCATTTTACACCCGCCCTCAGACTAAGTAGAGCAAGAATTACGTAGTCAGATTTCACTCGCTCAGGTACTTTAAAAACGGTAAATAGCTGAAAGGGGATGATTACGAATAGCCACCTAGGGAACCAAAGCCTATTTAAGAAACAAGCTATTTTAATAAACACTACCCTAAAACCATACTACATTATTACCCTTAAAAAGAAACCTGAAATAAGCGAAAAATAACTGCGCAAAATACCGGACGAGTTCATTGAAGCGCATTTTTGCCAAGTTCAAATGAGAGCAGAGCGTAGGAAACGTTGAATGGTTCTTGTTAACGCGAACACAAATATACACTTTCTTGCTGCACGCATGAAGGGACGGTAAATTATTTTAATTAATTTGAGGTAAACATTGGAATGCTTAATGAAGCGAAAACAACGGCATTTTTGTAAGTAAGTGAATATGTATTTGGAAGGTCATATTGTAATCGGTATTTTATGTAATTTTTCAAATAGAAGACTTTTTTGCGTAGCTGGGTAATAGTTCGTAGCTCTATTTTAGATATGGTTTTAAATTTATGATTCCTCATATGTTTCTGTTCTTACAATCATCATCCTTTATGAAAACTGTCCATTTATAATATAAAGAAAAAATTACTTACATAACTTCGTCTGCGCCAACATATAACAATATACGCTAGGCCCTTCAATAATGTTGACGACAGGTGCGCCCGTCCCCCAGTAGGGGAAGGAATTGCATTGCTTCCACTAGACTCGAGGGTCTTCATCGCAACACAACGAAGAGATGGGGTATGAAATAAAATTTGGCACTTGAAGACGAGTATCCTGTATTTTACTTCTTATTTAGTTTCATTTGACAATATGACAAATGATGGTTCTGTATTGTGTCTACTGCCTTTTGGTACTATTGTATGCTTAATGACGTACCTACCCTGCTAAACAAGAGAAAATAAACAAAAGCTCAATAGGTATAGGTACATAATATAAAGTACAAGGTATTAAACATTGTGAATAGGTAATAAAATGATATCACAGTATTGCAATAAAACTTAATGCAACATCAAAAGCGGTATTGATGATTGAAGATAAATTAAAGTATACGGGGAAACCCTCGTATCGTAGTTAAACTTGACCTAGTTAATATATTAAAGTATCATCACGCTAGCACTACACAATGTCTAGGCAGAGAAACAAACTAGACTAGTCATGACCTTACTCTTAAAATTGAAGTCGACTTGAAATATAATTTCGATTGGGGAGCTATTCACACCAGAGTCAATTTCTTATTGTGTTATGTCTTATTGTCTAATCAAATCTCAGCTAAACTACCTTCCATTATGCTCAAATAATGTCAAAACATTAACGATGGTTTAATAAACAATGAACCACACAAGCGCTGCTTAGCCAATGGCCTGATATTATCGGCGAGCCGACGAGTGAGATAACACTGAACAATGTTATCGCACGATGAAGTAATAAATTAACTTGGTACTCCAACTATGGCAACCGTGAACCGCGCTGCGAATTACGGTATTGCACGTATTATATGGTAAACATTGTTGGAGGTGAAGACTAAAATAATATTTCCATTCTGTATGGCTTTATATTTTTGTTGTTTTAAGTTTTAAAAAGTAAGGAGTGGCAATGCTGTATACAGGGTATATCAAGACCGCGACCGAAAAGGAAGCCAGGAGGTAGTATTAATGATATCAAACACAATGCAAGTAAAAATTTTACAAAAAAAATCGTCAATTTTTTTTTTATTTTTTACATATCGTCGTATTTGAGTGATTAAACATAGTTTTTCTAATATAATGACGTACATTGCTTAATTTTTAAACACGCAATGGTACGTAAGGGTTTAAATTACTATTTTTGCAAAAACTAGGTTTTTACACCTCAAAAACGATGATTTTTAAAAAATTGTAAAAAAAGAACCGTCGCTTATTTTGCAAAATGTTTAGTTGCATTGTGTCTGTAGCCGCTAACACTCAAAATTAATAAGCAATCCCAATCCCTATCTAAGGATCGATCCGGAAAATAGACCAATCTGAACACATCAAATGTGGGCGTGTCGGCAATACCTTGAGCCCATTGGCTTATTTTCGCGATCGATCTTTAGATAGAAACGAAGATCGTTTATTAATCTCGGCCATAAAACTACCACCTGGCTTCGTTTTCGGTCGCGGTCTTGATATACCCTGTATATCTGTGGATGGATAGGAGAGCAATACTACGCGTCATGCTTCTTACCTATGTTCGAACTGAGAGGTTCTAGGTTCCTTTGGAAAAGCATAAAAATGAATTGAGAAAGCCTTATTACGTATACTATAAAACAGCCACTGTTTTTGTCGTCTTATTAATGACACAAAATAGTCAGAGCCTAAAACCACGTACAACGTAAAGTCAACAGCCTATAAACGTCACATTTGTCGCAGAACCACTAAACATTTTAAGAAACAAGGTAAAATACCAAGTCAATACCGCGATCCATTAATTCAGCAAAACGTAACGCGAATATTTAATGAAAAATCTATTAGTATGGGACCTAGGCAATCCTTTAACTACCTAATAACAGAGCTGGAGGACATGGATCAAATGAAATGAGACGCAATAAAGGTGTTTTATCGTTTGGAAACTAGTGATACGTTTGCCCCCCAGTGATTAATGCGAGCTGGTACGAGCCGCGGTGTCGTAAACACTCCGCTATTAAATCATTATTAGTGAATGCGTGGAAATGATAGCTTCGTGTTAAAACGGCCGACGTCTAGGATTAATATCACCGGGAGATAAATTGGGGGATTTTTACGCTGTATTTTTGTGTGAAACATTTTTTTATGAATTAAATTTGAAATATGATGCGACAGTTGCAAGCTGTTGGATCGTTAACAAAGATTGTGCAGAACAAGAAACTATTTGCTCACTTAGAGATATATCTGAAGAAGACCTTTCACAACACACTTTCAATAAAAGACTGAAGTATGGCGAGTTCAACGCAACAAAAATAAAATATTCAACCGGAGCGGTAGTAGCAGCTATTGAATTCGACGCAAACAAGATCTCCTTCCTTTACATCCTTTGATGTGTCACAACATGACATTCGCAAGCGTATCACTGATATTTCCTACATACAAAATGAAAGGAGAGAACTGTACCGGCACGTGTTTTGTTATCTAGCGCTCTCTGCCGCCCAGAATGGGGGCCCTATCTGTATTACCCCTCGTGTTAATGAACGGCGGCGACGTTTACACTTTGTATTGAAGAGATACTCTATACTTTGTATTGAAGGTATACGTGTTGCCTGTGTTTTTGTTGGGAAGATGGCTTGATGTGGGGATGTTGTACCTGCTGTAGAGGTTGCTGAATGGGTAATGTATAAGAGCCAATTGTAAAGAAAGTTTCTAAAGATATGAATAAATATTTATCACTAAGCTGTGACAGTATCGTTTAAAATACTGAATTTCAAGCTATGTTATCTGTTAATATTATTCCCTAGAAACTAAAAATTTTTTTGCCTCGTTCAGTGGGACTGATAATTAAGAATGCATGATATACGAGAATATATGTGTAATCTGATTCTATATGTTTAATTCACACAAGTTTCCGTGGCAAATGTAACAGACAACTAGTATGTTCACAAAATGACCTAGAAACTAACGCAATAACCATGAACAGTACTGCAAATTACTGATCTCCTTAGTTAATAAATTAGCTTACAAAGATACAATGAAAGCCTATTCAGGCGTTGTAAGCTGAGTGACACACAATACGGAGCACTTCGCGATATTCTAACTGTACGTGGTGTACCATGGAAATGAGGTTTGCGTCTATGCCGGAAGCGGAAGCGACGCTCCTGTCCCAGTTGTCGGCGAGTTAGCACTCCTGGGAGGATATGACTTGTCCCTTTCCCGCTTAAGTTAGATTGGAGTTGAGTAAACGTGGTGCTAAGTATATTGTTGATTTTCTTAATGAGATAAAAACGTTTATCGATTACTAATGACGTCATAGTAATACATTCAATTTGTTCGGGGGTATTTAAAATCTCTAGTTGAAATGAAAAAATCAGATTTATATTTGAACCAATTTTTATCCTCGCGATCTTTCTAATCAGTTTTCGTTTTAACCAATATCGTTCAACTTACAAGCCATCTCCTACCACACTCTTACAGGAACAATAAAAAAAAAACAACCGAAGCATGCGTATCCTTGTTAATTTATCTTAAGTTGTCCCACCTCACTGCATGCATACTAGGATGCATACATACTACGAGTCACGTCCTACGAGGCAACACTCGTGTTTAATCAAGACGCCTCCCGCTCACCCCAAGCCAATAACTTAGAAAGCTTTCAATTACAGCTTTAACAGACATTTCATGCTTCTGTGCGAGCTTTACACTGTCTATGTGTATGAACTCTGAATCATGTATTTAGTCTTTGGTTGAATGTGTCTGTGATATTAGCTTGGGGATCGAGATATTATATGTATTATATAATGTATTTTAAGAATATTTATTTAAGTTGACTAGTTGCTGTCGTGAACTATACCAGCGTTTTAACTTAAAACATGCTAAACTTTGAATCTTGTAAGGAAGAAAAACAAAGCATGCAAAATTTAAAAAAAACATCAAAAACAAGCAACGGAAACTCCGAGGTGCTGTCAAGTACGAGTATCAAGATGCGGAAGAAAACATTTTACTCCGCCCAAAAAAAAAGCTCGTACTGCGGGCAACAAAGATTTCACTTTTACAAAATCTTATGTCATGGCACGAGCGAAGAACCATGGGGTTTGTATGACGCAACTTATGTTGACTGGCGTACGGCGAGAATACTGGATTCAGCGAAAAGTACACTCGCTTCTACGAAAGGTTTGGATGTACTTGGGATATTACTTAGGGGGACATGAATTGATTAAAAACGGAATGACGCATGTAAGGCAAAATACATAATATATATAAGGGATCCCTTATTTCTTATTACTAGCGAAATACAGATTGGTGGATTTCAAACGTATATTTCTGCTAATACATAGGTAACATTTAAAACTAAGCAGTGTCCTAGGTTCGAATTCATTAGTCCCATCTCGGTAGTTCAGTCCGCTTCCGTCAACCCTATGGCTAACTAAACAGACTTATTTATTGTACTCCTTATTTCCATACATTAGCATTTCTTTCAGTTCCCTATTGATGATTAAGCGACACTGTCTGAATGAGAATGAGGGGGGCGATACAAAAAAATATCTCACATTACCCCACCCTGATTACGCCCACATCGTCTAGACGTGAGGTACTGAATCTTGAAAGAGCCTGCAGCCGGGTTCTTGACGAGATGAAAGCGGGGGAACATGGGAATTTCACAGGATTCAGGACAAGCAACAATGCGACAACGTTATGGTGAAACTTGTATCCGTGCAACAATTTTAGAATACGCTCTCGGAGCATTTAACATAACATAAAACTTTATAGAATAACATTCAACTATCATTTTCATCATATGTAGCTACGCATATTTCCAACTTCTATTTAATTTTAACTGATATAAAAAGGAGAAAATCAATTAAGCTATGTTATGTTTTTAATTTCTGTATAATTCCGTGCGTGTGATCGGAAAGCTAGTGTCCCTTACGCCCAAATACTGGAACGCAACTTAAATATAACTTGCGCTTAACTACGTTAATCCCGATTAAATGTACTGGCTAAGTGAGCCGTGCGCTGTTAAGAGCAACTTATTATTTGAATGTCGTTCCAGTATTCGGGCGTAAGAGACTCACTAAGGCGTCTTAGTGCTAAGTATCGATTACGAACCACCTTAAATCAGTGCACTGTCGATCGAAGCATATCACTGCTAATCTTCACAGCTGGAATTGCAATCGTATTTTATATTTTAAATTAAAACAAAAGGAACCCATTCCATTTGTTTTTTTTTGTCCATACTAAAATAGACGGTTATAAAGACGTGACGCCAGTGCATGTAGCATAGACGGGGAAATGGAACTTTTTGCTGTGAGCCCGCTGCAGGCGTTGAAACGTAGATTGAAAGCGAGTGGAATATCTCTGCAATGTGCGCATTTAGTTGTACATGTGTTTTTAAGGCTGAATTTGCATGATCTCTTGTATTATTTTTATACTTTTTTATATATATTCTAACTTGAAAGTAACCTTAAAATCGAGGATACTAAAGACAAAATAGTGAAAATTGAGAAGCAAAGCGAACCACATTTATAACTAGAATAACGATGAGTAAATTATTAGGCTATTTTAGTCATTTTTTAAATATGTTTTACTTACAATAACTACTTCAGTTATCGCAATGGGATTTTCTACATTATTGGCTGCCGCCATTCATAATAAGCAAGAAGTTTTCTATTATTGAATCGAATTGTATTATTGTATTGAATTCACTTCGATTTATTATGAATTTGCTATAAACCGCAAAGTGCGGAAGAGATCGTCCAATTTTGAATACCGTTGCTCACTATAGCAGTAAAAAAGTTATGATACTTTATGTAAATAAGCGGTTTATTTCAATTTCAGACTAATTTGCTGTGATGTGGATATGAATTGAATGGGGTGTGAGAAATCTTATTTATTAATGACATATAGCTCACGATGCAGTATCATTATTTTGATATTATTCATGTAAGTTAAGGTAAAAACTTACATTCAAAAGTGATTCCACGGACAAACTGAAATACGGTTGCGTGGGAGCTATGTATAAACTGCTATGATAAAATGCTAGAGATGTAATTCTTTATACTTCTCATACCATATAGGTAAAATTAATGCTCAAAGTATTGTCTGAGTTCAGCTTACCTTATAATATAATTCCACCTCAATACATCCGGTCAATAAGCCGCTATGGGTCGGAGTGGCCGACTACTTACCTAAGCCCTGAACCGTGCTTACGTGATGCGTTTGACTCATTAATATAGCATAAGTAGGTAACTATTTATGTGTACTATTAAAACAAGAATATACAAATATATTTTATAAATTAGGACATCATATAAAAACAGTATTCTCAAGATATAAATTGCCACAAACAACATGAATTTTCTGATAGCGATTACACTCTACTCAATTACTAGCGGCCCGGCCCGGCTCCGCCCGTGTGCACATATACATTATTGAAAATATTATATCGCCAATGTTCATCGGGGATAACGTAGGATTCTAATGGTGAAATAATTTTTAAAATCGGTCCAGTAGGTACAGAGCCTATTCAATGCAAACAAACAATAAAATATTTCCTCTGTATAGTTAAGATATGCAAACTACTATAAACCTTTGACAAGTATCTTACGATGAATACCATGCTTATAACTGTTAAGTGTATATTTCGCTTCGTTATTAATATTAAAAGTTGGAGTATATTTTAAATAAAAATTAATAAGAAACGTATTTTTATACACATCTATCACAACCCAGCCATCCGAGCTTGATTAAGACGGCGTCGCCATCTTGAAAAATGAAAGAAAATAAATATGAGTCTTCACATCATTCATGATATGCTCGTATTAATATCTTAATGCGAAGTAGACTCGTTGGAATTATTATGCAGCTTTCAATATCTATGGAGTATGACTATGACTTTAGAATTCAGTTTAAGTGAAGAAAAAACATTCGATAGCTAAAATAGGATTTAAAACTGTCTATCAATAATGCCGTAAGTGAGTAAATAAATTAATAACGGTTTATAGTTTTTTTATTTCTTTAAGCCTGGCTACGGACATTTACTTAATAATAAGTAATTAATTAATCATTACTTTTAGGCTATTTTTTTTAAAGCGATTTCAATTATTCTAAACATATCGACAACGCATCTTGCTAATTGCCAATAACGGAGATCTAAAAACACGGACATAAGGTGCTACATTATGTACAATGTACCTTTATTTCTTATAAAGTTACATATCCATGCACCATCGTGACCGGCGAAAACATGCCAATCATTCCGAAGTCACATAATCGAAAACACTGCACGTCAGGTAGATAAGTTTATAGATAGCGCTCCGACTAACCGGAAGAGCACGGCCGAATGCACCCTCCGGACTGGCCGGACGCCGGAATAACCGTTTAAACCGGAGTCCGGACGAAAACTTACAATATGCATGAAGTGCAGCCGTTTGGTAGGTTGCAGTGCACGTAGTTTACGATGCCTCTTAAATTTGGTAAGTGGGTTTTGATGGAAAACTTTATTTAAGTACAATAAATAATTTATTTGTCCAAGAATGATTTTAAATTTAAACTGAACCAGCTATTGCTCTATTCAATGATTTGATTGTTTTTCAGTTAGAACAAATATTATTAGCATAAGTTGTTTTATTAGATCTTACTGTACACTTTCAATATGTGCACAGATATGTGTTCATTAAATTTCTCTTTAAATTAACATTTATAAATCCTCTCCTGTACCCTTTTCTTTTTAAAGTAACAATTCAAAGTCTAGTATAAAATTTCGTCCCTTAAACCCTTTAAGGTCCGGATAGTCTAAAATCACAAGCTTCTACCAGCTAATTGCCAATGTAAAGCCGTGTACACACAGTCCGGCCACTCCTGATGTTGTGAGATAAAACGCGGCGACCGTCACGGCGGATGCACAGGGCCCGTAACGTAAACCATTAAACTCATTAATATGACGTAATGCCATTAATACGCATTAATGATGGGTTGGATTCAAGTGAGCTGAGTGAGATGTGATTTATTTTGGCTTGATTTTTATAGTAAATTATACATGTTTGTTGGTTTTCATAGAATTGGGTCAGAAGCCTCAGACGTTCATAGTTTCTAATATAGCTAGTTAGATCTACATCGCTCAAATCGTCATCATCATCATTAGCCCTTCTGCGTCCACTGCTGGACATAGGCTTCTCCCATAGCACGCCACTGGACTCGATCTTCAGCCCATCGTCGCCAATCGCTACCAGCCACCCCACGAATATCGTCGGTCTCCAAATAACAACGGGAATTGTGTGATACTAATGGAGAATGGTATATCCCTCATTGTTACGTGATTTATTCTTTCTATAGTTGATTTATTAATTTACATAGTTGTTTTATAACAATAAGTAAGGTCGAGTTTTTTAAAGCCTTTCGTCTCACTAATTTCCGAAGCGACGGTAAAAGGCCTTGAAGTAAAATAGCCGACGTTAGTACGTTCAATAAAGAGTTTCACTCTTATTAGAATTATTACTTCTCTTATTAAGTACCATAATAATATTCTATCACCTTACAAAATATAGTAAAATTTCAGGTCATAACCACCCTCTTTAAAACACATAACTCTAGATATATTTACGTTTGCGCCTAATTTGCACTTAATTACATTGCGCGGGCCGGTTTGACAGCCCATACCGTGCCGACTACGCCCATCCCGGGAAACAGCATCCATTACCATTCATCACACAAAATGTCATTAAATGAAACGCTCTAACAAAACCCTAGAGTTAAATGAAAGCGGCAATTAAGGTAATTTTAATGAATTACTCATATAATTTTAATTTTGACATCTCGTTTTCGTTGAACAACTTCAGGTTTTAAATGATAGTAGAAATAAATGTGAATGTAGGTAGTATTAATAATAGTCACTTTATTGAGCCAGTATACACTAAATAAAAAACTAGAATAAATTCAAAAAGGTTTAATTGTTCCATGAAAAAAACCTACATCCTTTATCCC
The DNA here is from genome assembly GCA_949752805.1 of Deilephila elpenor. Classification (NCBI taxonomy): domain Eukaryota; kingdom Metazoa; phylum Arthropoda; class Insecta; order Lepidoptera; family Sphingidae; genus Deilephila; species Deilephila elpenor. The sequence continues at coordinate 4,202,674 of OX457107.1, read as the reverse complement.
CGAAGGGGTAGGCAGAGGCGCCACCAGGACACCCACATTCACCCACAGTCACCCATTGTAACATTTTAATTTTTATTTGTTATCTAATTCCTATCTAAATTGATTTGTACAATAAAGAGTATAAATAAATAAAATAAAGTATTGCTCGATATTTACCATCATCTCTCCTGTGCACTTATTACCGTCCAGAAAAAAAAAACACGTATCCAACATTCTCGAACAATCAAAAATCGTTACATATATAACCGAAAACCGATAGAACAAAAGTATCCCATTACCATTTGAAACGTCTACAAATGTGAGGTCCGGTGGAATGTCACTGGACTTCTTATTTACGATCGAGTATGGGTCAGGTAACTCGAATTTACGTAAGCACGTGTGCCTTACCGTGACGTAACACGAGGCTTTGAACTTATTCGTAAACACCGAAAGGTTTGGTCCGACTTGTAAGTCGGTGCAGAGCGGTATTATTGTTTTTAAATATCAATAAAATTATATTACAAAAAAAATTCTAGCCAATAAAAATATTTAAGTACATTGTTTTTAAAAATGTAAATTTAACAAACAACTTGAAATAATAAACAAATAAACTTCAAATTACTGTGATTTGTAGAAATATAAATCTGAAGATCCTTTTGCAGATGTATTGAAAATATCTGTTAATACTTGTAAAGTCTCAATTAACATAGCGACATTAAATTACAAAAAAGTACTAATAAAAAACACATGTTCCGCGATCCGCATATTATAAGCGAGACCAGTACGTCATTTCCTTCGCTCATCTCTTCCTACTTTTTTACTGTTTCTGCCAACCTTCGTATTATAATTAAATTGAAAATAACAATTACCTTTGTTCTCTAGCAGATATAGAGAGAGCCATATCGTTTGAAACGTACCTGTAACAAGAAAAAATAAATAATTAAAATTTGCAAATAATGATAACAAGTTTAATATCGCAGTTAGGTAGCGTGGTAGACGAGGTCAATGACCAGCATTGGGATATATAAAAGCTGATAATAATTCTTTAGTTACCTTTACATAGTAAAATTATATTAATAATTGCATATCGCGTGGTTTTCCCTTCGGTTAAATAAGAATTATGCATAAAGGGATAAAAGGTAGGTTGGAATTGCTCATTACAGTATCAATACGCCTATATGTAACATGTCATCTGCGTTGGATACCTAATATTCTCGCTCTTGTTATTTTTAAAGACTGACAAATGAGCAAACGGCTCATCTGAAGGTAGTCACTACCACCGAGCCGCCCATTAATATGTACCGACTACAAAATTTATATAGTGGATGAATTGCCAGCGTCTTAAAATGGGAGGGAGAAAGGTATAGAGCTAAGTATTTGAGAATAAGAGCTCTCCTTTAATCTTCAAACGTTTAGCACGCGTTGAAAAGGTTTATATAATACACTTCTTACAAAAATTAAGGGAGCAAGAAAAATATCCAAATTATTGGTGGATTTTCAACAGGCTGTAACTTATACAAAAACGGTCGTACAGCAAAAAAAGAGTTGCAGTGGCAGCAAAAAAAAAAAAGGTCGTACAGCAAATTGTAGCTCTAAGTGTCTAGTTGTCGGATCTGAGTATGAATTTTTGTTTTTTGAAAATTGTTTTCGAGTAATCTTAAGAAAACCACCGAAAAAAAATTATTCGAATTTCGGATTTTTTTCTTGCTCCCTTAATTTTTGTGCGAAGTATAATATATTCCCTTTCTATCATTTTATATTAACCCAACACTTAACTACAAATAACACATCCAACTTATCAAACCATCAAACGAGCAGCAAACACAGACGTTATTGAAGTGCAATTTTATTTTGCACTGCACCGGCTTCGCGACGAAGCCTCGCATCGCTTGCACTTTGCACCCGAGTGCGCAGCGTAAACTACACCCATGGGATCATGCGCCTGGATGGCAGATTACACGTACTTTCTAATGTAACCCTAGATAACGACGTTCGTTTAAGCTGTGTTATATTGATAGACGTAATTGGTGTCGATGTTATTCGTATCGATTTTGATGCATCTGTTGACAAAGTTTTATTGGAATTTGCGTATCGATATTACAGTTTGTGTTTTGTTTTGGAAAGTCGTTTAAAGGTTGCGAACTATATTACCGATGGCGATTAACTACAAAATGAATCCTGTCTAAATGCAAGATAACAAAAAAAACAGTTGAAGGTAGACTTTGAATCCCAACCACATCGATACCAAATCTTAACAATTTTAAAAATTAAAGCTAAATAAAGCTATTTTGAGCATGTCTTCTAGTTAAAATAATGAATATAATCCTGTTCAAGAACGGAACAGGCATTGTCTTGCAATGACGAGATAAAAAAATAATTGCAAACGCGTTGTAAGCAGCCTTGGTTAGTAAAAGCGATGACATAATCTCAAATCCGGTATAGGACAAACCGATTGTTGTAAGAACAGTCCCGCAAAAGGTTTATCCAATAAGATGAATTACGCCCAAATACTGGAACGCAACTTAAATATAACTTGCGCTTAACTACGTTAATCCCGATTAAATGTACTGGCTAAGTGAGCCGTGCGCTGTTAAGAGCCACTTATTATTTGAATGTCGTTCCAGTATTCGGGCGTTAATCAATTTGAGTAAATAAAAGTTTTAGGTACATAAAATATTAAATTTGAAATGTGTATTTTCTTATTTAAAGTAGACTCACTGCAATATTTGTTGTATTTGTTAAAACATTGAATTAATTCTGGTTTTTATGATCGAACTTCTCGTTTTCGCAAACTTTTACGGTTTCACATTATGACGAAACCATTTTTTGCTTAGTTTTTTTTTTCAATTTCTGAAAGCATGAATTGGATAGGCGAAACAGTATTTGCAAAAACTTCAGGTAATCAATTATCAATTTGCTATCGTTGTTTTTGCGCGCACGGTATGCAAATACCGAGTCGAAATTACGTTAAAATCTGATGAATATCACGTACGCAGCAACAAAACAATGTTTATTTTATTATGTATTTCTGTTTTGATTTGGTGGAATACATACAAGAAACTTATAAGAGACCTAAAAAAATATCTACTAAAAGAATTTTACAGTAACAACAACATAGATAAGCTGATATTTCTTTACTAATATACGTATACCATTAATTATATTACAATAACATATTCCTAACATAACGAACAAAAACTTAATTCACACAAATTACATATTACACAACAAAAAATAATTATCAAACCGTGATTGAAGTGCTTTATTACATCCAGAAAATTAGCCGCAAACACGTATTAATAAGCAATCAAGACAATTTGCAAGACTTCTTCGCATAACATCGGAATTGTGATCACCCGACTACTTCCGATGATTGCCGAAAGCGTCCGAACTGACCACTGCAGTTGAGCGCGCCGAACCGATAATTTTCCGGCCATTTTCCCATAGCCGACTCCATTCGTCCGTATCCCTGGCCACCACAAAATGGATTAGCAGAGTTCCCGATTGCCTATTAGTGCGCTCGCCGTCCGTAATTTAAGTTCATGCTTGGTTAATTGGCACGGGCCATTATAGTTTTGGAAAGTAACACTGTTTGTGAAAAGAGAAAACATTAAACGTTGCTGTCATGCGTACCCTACTGACGATTGTGTCGAACGATAAATCGTTTTGTGTCCAAATGTGATTGTTGTTTGTAAAACAACGGTACACGATAAACAGTGAATCAATACTTGGTAGGTTTACTTTGATTATTTTTCCGACCCAAATATCGGCCAATAGAATTGCACCATTCGACGTCACATGGTACAACCTACATGGTATTATACTGATAATTTTTTGAAAATTTTCTCTGGTCGTTGCTATATATAAAAAACAAAACATGAACCAGTCAAATTAACCACACGTCAAACTGACAGGTTGAATTCAATTGTGAAAATTGGAGATTTTGCATGAAAATGAGTTGATTTGGAGTTTGTTTGTATTCTTATTTGTTAACTGTACATTTCGTCTCATGGTGCAATTCTATTGGCCGACATTTGGGACGGAAAAATAATCCCCCGAATACCACACGAGCTTCAAAATTATCTGGCATTTCCCTCAAGGTTCCCTGCAAACAAATAAAGTCGTCAAGTTTTTCAGGAAAAATCACTCGCGCTTCGCGCTCGTGATTTTTTAACCTGAAAAACTTGACTCCTGGGTATACCCGATAATTTTGAAGCTCTTGTGGTATTATATATGAATATTCATTAAATAATACTTATTTAAAAACTGAGGAGTAATAAATATTTATACTCCGTTTTTATGTAAACTATTTCTCATAATTCTAGATACACTTTCCTTTAGATTGTTAGTTCTGTCTTCATTCCACGCTGGCCAAATGCAAATAGACAGATTTTATTACACTATTACCTAGTTCAAAGTAAAATATAACCTAGACATAAATTTCCAAGCTGTATAAGGACTTGAGCCATTACCAGTAATAAATATAAAGAATTCATATTCTTGTGTGCACAATAGAATGCTGATTTCAATGCTGACAGTAAAGCAACGACAATAAAATCCAAACACACCCTAGAACGTCAATCATAAATCATAACTGAGAATTCATTTACCTCCTAAGGCTCAGTACATTGCAAGAGCATTAATAACCGACCAATACTCGCACGACCTTCGTTGCAACTCGACTATAAACCCATCTGACATCATACTTACGCGGCTAAATTAAAAATCCTAAAAACTTACTTATTACAAGTGTTATAAAAAGACATTTGAATCGGTCGGGTGCGCGTGTTGCGTCACGCCACGACAGAGTTCTTTTACAACAATCGAGAGCGTTGATACAATCTGTACCAAGACTAACAGGTGATAGTGAGTCACGATTGTCCTGACACATTACATCGTAACCTTAAGGCGCATTGGAACGGTTGTAAGCCAGTGACAATGACAGATATGCACTGCTAGTGGAATGGTGTTGCTAAATGAAATATCAGAGTGACATAGGAGAGGAATTTAATGTTGGACATGACATTTATTAAACATTATTGAGAAAGTCTGAGAAGGATCTAAGGTTTTAGGAAGCCGCCGGATGATGGCCGTTTCCAATATGTTATTTAGGAAATAGTTTTGGGAGTTCTATAATAGTAGAGTTCTTGTGGCTGAGGATGATGGCGATGTTAATTGAGAAGGTAATGACTAACGAGTAACCGGTTTCATTTCATTGATTGATTTTAAATGAATTGATAACAATAAATAGCTTTATTAACTCTGAGTAAATTTTTGTATTTCGCTCCTGCTTTTCTACGGTTAAAGTTAGGTTTTAGTACCTACTTATTATTCGAATTAGTCTATTTATTTTTACATCGTTTAGTGATCGTCACTTCACACAATTAAGACTAGTTGAGAGATATTTTTGGGACACATAATATTTTTTTATATTAATATGTAACAAACCACGTAATTTAAAAAAAAATCTAATTATGAACTGCTTATTAAAACATTAAAATTTACATTTTCAGTTTGCATTTGCTAATTGGTGTGGGAATATTAAAGAAAATCGTGAGGTGAAGGGATCGATTTTCTATACAATACAAATATTTGTGCAAACCATAATACCTTCTATTATCGGTCGTGACTTGCATTATTTAATATAGCGTACTCGTCCTAACAGCTGCTGACATACAAAGCTATCTAATAAATAGTACCTTAACGTGAATTTGTTCAATACAATGCGAAAGATGTATTTATGAGGAAATAAGTAACAAAATTACTCATGTAATATACAGTTAAAATATTTATAGAAACATATTTTGTGGAAACTTTATTAATCTGTATGTTATTTATGTGTTTGACATGTAGGTGTTATTATTGTAATTTCCCTTGGAGAAAGTAAAATACTATTTTATTCGCAAAAAAACGTCTGACTGATTAAAAAACCGGTTGATATTTCCCTGCAAACCAGTGATGTTTTGACATTTATATTAGTTTAAACAACACCGTTCATTAACATTGCTATTGAATCAAGAAAAATATTTTCCCAGAATAACCTTTAGCCTCCTGTGTTCCATCCGTCACATCAAGAACGATCATTCAATTGGAAAATTACGTATTATTCTGTGTTTTTGGACGATCCTGTAATTTACTTAAACTAAGACCTTAAATTTAGCTATTAAGTCTGTACTTAAAAAGTACAGACCTAATAGCTAAATTAGAAAATAGAAAACTGTTTTAATTACATCAAAACTCCAATACCAAATCCAGATATATGTAAGTCTACTAATTATATCTTTCAAATTAACTTGTCCGCATGCCTCCCCACTAGAATCTTGCTCAAGACTAATAAGAATGCCTATAATTGTGAAACTCATTTCTAAAGCGTCGATATGCCCAAATCAGGTCATAAGGGTCTCATTGCGTAATAATAGCGGAACCTGTATCTCCCACGCGAGCAGGTGCCTTTCAACTATTTGCAATTCTATAAGACGCGTTTACTTAGTTCAAGATATAATGGTTAGTAGCGCTCAAGGTGAATCGGTTAAAATATTTCATAATAATTGTTGTTTACTAAATTATTCATCAGTTATAATGTTATGTTTAGACTGGTAATGTTGTTGGGTGATAATTTGCAATGAAATTCTTTGACAATTTCTGGATGAGAATCTCGCAGATGGAGTTGTGAGAATTGAGGTCTATTCAGAAGTATTCTGATCTAAGCTTAGATTTATAATAATATAAACAATTCTTACATATGATTTTAAATGTAAATGTATCTACAATAAGAAACATACTTTGTTACTGAATTATGTAAAAAGGGATAATCGAAGCCACAAATCCTATCGAATATTTTTTGTCGCCTCATTTTTAAATTTCCAGATGTGAACATATTTACTAACCGTATATTTTTGCTAATTCTTCTTTAATAAAGGAAGATATACACAATCCCTAAAACAAAATAAAACCACTATCAACACATCAACTTGTTCAAACAAGCCCGCAACTCCTGAAAGATTAAGCCACACGCATTTGACACAGATTCAACCGATTTCTTGAGATCACGAGTCGAACAAGATTTCTCACGCAGATGGATCTATGCTAATTCTATTGCGGTTGTCTGCGAACGAAACGAAATGGTATGTGTTCCAGGAAATTTGTATTGAAATTGTTTTCCTATAGGTATATTATAGATACACTAAAAATATAATGTCGCTTTTTCACAACGCCACGACAAAGTGACTACAAATTATCTCATGGTAGGCGCAGTGGAGCGCATATAGAGTTGTTAACTACGCAAAATAACCACCTCTCACCGTTAAATACAATTGACAAGGCTCAGGCCTCTTCAAGACAACAGAGTCTTGAAGAGTTTACAGAAAATCTATGATTTCATCAACTATAGCTGACTGTACAGGGTTGAACGAATGAATCCAATTCAAGTCAGCGTGGTGGGCTATATGCCATAATCCCTCTCAGTGGGAGGTATATGGGCTGATACAGCACACGGTGGTCGCAATCCGGGCGGATATCAATATCCCTTACCAAGTGTTATGTATTTATCAACAATGTTAGCATTCTAGTGCATTCACCGAGCCTTTCATAACCCGTGAACGCGTTGTTGTACACAATTATTCACAAGCGTGTAATTTAATCAACGGCATATAAATCGTAAATCAAACGGGTACCATTGACCCGTGCATAACACTCAGCTATTACTTTTCACGGCAGGTGGCAGTATGGACGTAGGGATGCGGATATGCGCAACAATATCAAATATGTTTGATATATAATATTTGCATATATTTAAAAGACGGTGTTTGGAAAAAACAACGGGTATATAATGTAGGTGCGGATATCCGCACAATTCAAATATCCGCAATTGCATATAATTTAAAAATATTTAGGCATAATTTTACATCAGGTATTTGAAATTACATAGCATGCCACGAGACAAGATTCTGCATATATCCGCTTACCGTCCACGCGTCCTAAATGAAACAATTTCCAAGTGCTTGCAACACTGGCCTATTACTTTTCACGGCAGGTGGTTGACAGCACAAGATGCATCATATATCTCAGAATAAGGTTTGGATACACTTTCGCATAAATATTCGACAAAGGAAATTGCATAAATAATATGCGCATTATTAGTTATAATATACACAGTTCTAAATCTACGTTTCTGTGTATGAATCGACGTTTGATTTCTGAGTTGGACAATACATTTAAATATATTTTTGTTTAACTATAATGATTATCCCGCGATTGAATAATTAACATAGAGCATTAATAACCTCACACAAATGACTGGTATAATGAAGATGCCATAAGATCTCTCATATCCGCGGTATCCGCACAATTAATTGTCATTTGTTCGCATCACTAATGGACACACAGATGCAATTATTTCTACACACGAATAGTTGTTTAATAACTTATCAATGCATTTTATGGTAAAACAAGTAATAACGTTGACTCGTGAAGTATACTTCTAAAACCGAGATTTTATCTTTATTTATGCTTAAAAAGTGAAGAAATATAAACTATCCAAATATACTGAAAGCTTTATTTACTTGTTTGATCGGAATAATCTCTGGATTTACCAGTCGGATTGTAGAAATTCTGTAAGCTCTTAATGAGTTTTAATTCTTGAGACAAATATAATCTATTTAACATCAAGTTACTATCCTAAAAAGCTGAACAAAATAAATTAATAAAATGTTACGTAATGACAGCCTCCGTGGCGCAGTTGGTAGACGCCGGCTGTGTAACGAGAGGCCGCGGGTTCGATACCTGCATGACCTACAATATTTGTTTCGGGTCTAAGTGATTATGAGACTGAAAAGTTTCTCGTAGTTTCTGATACCCATGACACAAGATTCGATCTTAGTGTGTAGTCAGGACTATGTATGTGACTGTTGGGTGTATTTTTTTAATATTTTACTGGTCAGATTTATTTAAAACCTTATGTTATGAATAAAAAAACATATAAAGTGTCTCAGAAACTTTTTAACAATTAGCTTCATTTATAAATACGAATAAATTTTACGTCTTTTGCCACTAATCATAGATTTTGCTGGGAATCCATCCGCACACAACCGCAATAGTATCGCGAATATCCATTCACTAAGTAATTTCTGAAGCCCTTTCTCTCATACTTAAGCCTGCTGCAAACGAAGTACTTTTGCGCAAACGCGAGTTTGCACCAGTCTCAAATCGAAATTGGAACGAAGTTAGCGAAGTTATTTGCCCACAGAGGTTCCAGTATACTGGTGCAAACTCAGACTTGCACAGGAATATCGTTACGTGTGTGGCGGCCATTTGTAAACTTCACGGTGAAGTAAGGACGGTAAAAGGCAATTATCATATCAAATGACGTCACACCTTACCATTAATCTCTCACGATGAAAACCCCCACCGTATCATTTAGCCATCAACAATACAGGTTGCACAATTAATTATATGAATCATTGCATTTATCAGCTGCAAGGTACCTATAAAAGCTCAAGTTTCAGTGTTTTAGTACTTGAAAATGTACACAAATCAAGTATTTCAAACATTTTCATTGAATTGAAATAAAACTATTTTATACGGATTTTATCGCGATTTGGTTTAATTTTTACATTTTTTAACTTCCCGACGTTTCGATTACTTTACAGCTTTCGTGGTCACGGGGCGGACTGAGGTATTAGTCATCCGCTCAGTGACTGTTACAATTTAACTACCCTTAATATACAATTAAACCAAATCGCGATAAAATCCGTATAAAATAGTTTTATTTCAATGTGTAACATTCGCGTAAATCTAAGAAACCATTATTTTCATTGAAGTTTTTTTTAAACGCTATGTTATTCTTGATAATCATGGAAGAGAACTACAAGACTTAAATTATTGTTTCAATCTTGTTTGAATCGCTGAACACATCAGAAAATTATTTTATTCACTTAAATCATTTATGTTACGTCAATGAATCCATTAGGCCTTAAGTTTTGTAACTCATATAATATTCCAACACGAATACAAACACTATTGAGATTTTCTTATTCCATATTTATTTACCAAACGTCCAAAAACCCATCGAAAGTGCTTGAAGTAAGCGACAGAGCGGGTTGCCCAACGCTGAGTACTCAGTGATTATACCGTTACTTGGGGACGGCTTGAAGGGCCACTCTTGTTCGCATTGACAAGCACTACTGCGTGTATTGAAATGTACTTGTTTCCGTTTGTAGCGCCTGAGTAGAGCCTGCGATTTAGGATCGCCTTCAATGATTTGTCGGTATTTTTGTTTTTGAGTTAAGGTTAACTCATTTAATATGATGCTTTATGTTTTTATATATCCAACCCTGCCACATACATAAAACGCAATTAATTCGTTTAAGAATTCCCACAGAAATCGTGTATTGATTCCGGATTCTACCATATCACCATGAACATACATTTTTTTTTGCGTTGAATGGCGAAGCGAGCATGCCATTAGCCTGATGGTAAGCGATACGCCCGCTCATGGACAGTAGAAAACCAAACAACACCATGAATTGCAAAGCATTGCGTGGCACTTTACTGTGCTTGCCATCCTGAGACATAAGATGTTAAGTCTCAATATGTCCAGTAGTTACTCTGCCTACAATGTCCTTCAAACCGGAACACAACAGTACATTTACACTGCTATTTGGCGAGAGAAATACTTAGATATTGCGGTGGTACATACCCAGGTGGCCTTTCACATATGAGGGACGTACCACCAGTAACCATATGTATGTGTGCATATATACGAATATATTTTGCAAGGAACATATGAGTCATAAGTTAATCGATATTTGCCAATAACAAACCGTTTTATAATGACAACAATCGTCCGTATATCCTCACTCGAGATATCCAACTTCCACGAAAGCTTATCTGCTTATAAAACAGTCGCCATTTTCTTATCTAATAATCATATTATCCTGTATTTATTTTCATTGCATGATACAGGTTAAAATTAACAATGACCTTTCATTCGTATGGCCATTAACCCGTACCATACCATGACTTTGGAAAAGAGCACAACAAAACTTGGAATCGAATCCAGGATTTCACGGTTGACCGAGTACGCTGGCATTAGCAAAAGGCCATGCTCTATGAGGACTTTATTTATAAAGATAACCTCACGCCTATAACACTGAACAGGTAGGCAGAAATTACCCTATTTCTATTGTAAAATTACCGAGCTATTTCCATCTTTAGATGTGATACGAACCTTTTACCATGATAGACACGAATTAAACAACTTTTCTATAAGATTCATATAAACAATATAAAATTGCTTGTAGTTTGGTCTATTCCACTGATGACTGAGAAGATAGATGAAGTATCTACAGATATATTTTAGACTATTATTAAGCTAAGAGGAATTACTCCGCAGTTTCTTAGATATTACAATTCCGTGCTTCGCCAAAGAAATTACACTTGGTTGTGAAATTATCTTGTTGATATAGTTTTTGGATGATAAACATTAATGATAAATGTGTTTAAATATTGCATCTATATCTATCTATATCAGCCCATATACGTCCCACTGCAGGGCACGGGCCTACTCTTCAATCGAGAGAATCGATTGAAAGTGGTTAGGCCATATAGTCCACCACGCTGGCCAAGTTCGTGTTGGTGGACTTACATATTATTGCATATTATTTGTGATTTCCTGCAATAAATTATGCATCGGATGTCTAGATTTATGACATATTTATAATTTCAATGCTTGTAGATTAAAACCAACGTTTCATATTTTTTATCATAATATTAATGTATTTGTATATTACGTTTAAATTAAATATATTGTTGTTTCATCATTTCATTACCTAATGTAAATAAAGATTTTCAAGTTACAAATTAAATTTGTTTAAATGCATGTAGCAATTTTATATTTAACTAAGATTTCACGAAAGAGCAAAGAAAAAGGTGTGGTTTCACAATACGCTCGAGGTCGTTGTTAATTAAGTAAATGCAGAATTATCAACGGCTATCTGATATGATGATAAGTACCTGAAATAAGACAACCGAACACACAACAATCAAATTAACGACGAACTGGGGCGACACTTCTTTTTTCGTATTTTTTAATCGATATTTATAGAATCTTAGGTATACGGACGTAAGTTCTATATTTTCAAGCTTTGAATTTTCAAGTTTTAGTTACAGGACTGTTATAAACTCTTTGCTTATTGCAGTCTAAACTATTTTTACATTTAGTGTTGATGGACATTCCAATGCTCGAGTTGAATATGCTGATGCGAAAACAAATCTTTCCGAATGTCTACGTTAATTTAAGAAATAATGAGCAAAATTATTACAAGAAGGAGAACTTAAAATACTTGAAACGCTAATTATAGGAATAGCAAATGAAATGTCTCAAGAAACAACATGCTTTGTAAGTATAAGAATCAAGGTGAGCAAATAAAACTTAGCAAATAATTAAACGGATACGTGAGAGTGCCCTTTGTTCACGTAGACTATAAAAACAAAGCTAAGCAACAGCCATTAGCACATGATAAAAAAATCGTTACATATGCAATCATTTCTGGTTTACGAACGTTCATGTGTACCACAGCTGGTAGGTAAAAAAAGTGACGTGTTTGTGAACGCTTGGGTATGAAATCACGCGAGTGGTAACTATTGCAAACATTATAAATTAATGTCACGTTATTTTTCTAAGTACTGTGGCATATAAAAAAAAGAGTTGTGATATCAGCACCAATGGATATTGTACTAGAAAAACATTGAATAGTACTATTTTTAATTTTATTTTAAACTAGATAATTCATTAGTATAGTTAACGATGACGTTTGCAACTTTCCAAAAAAGTGTTTCAGCCAGATAGATTTTATAAGTAAAATGTCCTACTCGTATAAATAAACGATGCCTAGGAACCTTAGCTTAAACATTTATGATAAAATAACTATTTTACGTAACCCACAATCGTGCGATGAAGCAACACTCGCTAGCAGGAGACCGCTAACGACCAACATTTTGGGACTTTACGCAATCCGGAGAACTCATTAATCCGTCGTCAAGTCAAAACAGGAGTTGTCAAAACAAACATGACATCAAAAGGAGGATAAAAAGAGTTGAGATCACACGTTGCTAAATGGGAAATGTTTGGTTTTCCTACTGCCGAAGTAGTGACTAAGTTATCTATTTTGTGGAATTCGAGTAATCAACCTATTATTTTGATGCAAAATTTGAATGTAGTTTGTAAAATAAAAAAAAACCTAATTTATACTATTGTTTTGCTTTATTATTCTGGCTAAAATGTCCTTATGACTATCTGTGGCAACCATACTAGGCTAACCTGCATTTAGTTATTATTTTACGTTCAGCTTAAATCTTAGCATGATTAAAAATTTAAGTTTCTTAAAGTATACCTTGAATTTCCTTTTCCATTACAATTATATTTCTTTATCCTGGTTCGGGAAAATGACCGCGCTGCGATTGATGACAAACAAAGATAGAGTTTCGACTAACTACAAACTATATCCAGCTATATCCAGCTTTTTGACATAAATCTGAACTTGATCAATTCTTCACATCCAGTTTAAAGGAGCAAGAAATCGCATTTAATTGAATACAAGGTCCACCAAGACATCAATGTCAAAACCATGTACCGAGAACACGAGTACTGCCGATTAACATCTCATAAAATTCGCGAGCACCGTTATCAGATGAATGAGTAAGGTAAAAAGTAAACAATCCCGTATCGGTGTCACACTACAATCGTACTTCATACTCGAGTTGCGTAAACGAATAAATTATGAGTAAATGATACATTTACATACTAGACAAAATAATTATGTAACACGCTTCGAGATTCACCAAAATGGTAAATATTGTGAGTCATAGAAGCGGCGGTGATTCATTCGCTGTTTGGTACTTTTTGGAGATAAAAAATAACCGTTGGCTGTTATAGGTACTTGATGCTTAAAATAAACTGTCCTTAGTAAAATTTCTGTACGGTTGCTACCGGATTACAAGTGACCTGTTTAATTTCTTCTGAGTCCCCTGTATTTTCCTTTTCTTCTTTTTTATTTGCGAAGCCCGGAAAACCCTCTTTTAGCATGTGCTAATTAGACGTATTTTATAATATATATTTTGTACAAGGTGAATTTACAATAAACTAAATTGACAATCAAAGTTGAAACCGCGAAATACAAAGCCCATGTTTTCTAAGACTTTGAAGTACATGAGCTTCATAATCTCACAATCGTGTGGGTACAAATATATTGAACCCTGCGACCTGCGACGCCATCTGAACTATATTGAGTGAAAGTTGCTTTCACACTTCGCTTCGGAAGTGGTCCCGTACTGGTTAACTACGTACATACAAACAAAACAACATTTAGGTTAAGATCGTACCGATTTGTCACTTTGTTGCACGTGTACTGGCGGTTTGTACAATAATTTCTTGAAATATTACAATCTATATTGAAAAATATAATGTATGTGGTAATTCGTCGTAAGAAGCCTAAGTTATACATACCTAGAAATAAATAGGTACACCTCACCTTCCACAGAATTCAAAAGTAATTACCATTCTGAATGCGTATTTTTATACTATATTTAAACTTGGATGAGTTAAGCGGAATAAAGTTAAAACAGATTTCATAATGAAGCGTTTTTAAATATTGCAAAATATTGTTCACGTACTTAGTTTTTTTATTTCATGCATTTTATCTCAAGTTGCATTGCAAATAAACGTTTGAAAAATATTTTGTAAGCACTCTTCTGCTAAAAGAAAACATAACTCATAAGTAGACAATGTTTTTTTTTTTATGTTGGAGACTAATGAGTAGCGACGCTCATATTTCATACAACGTAATTACCTAACACCGGCAGATTTTGAAATTAATTCCAGTTAGTATTTTATCTCTTCTCAAAACTCGTAATCATCGTACAAATCAAATGTATAATTACAAAATTTCTAAACTCGACGATAAATTACGTACCGCTGACGTAATCCGAACAACCATTCGCAACGCAACGAAGGACAAAACGTGACAGTTATGATGTTAACATGGGTCTAAAATAAAACCATTCAATTAATGCATCCGTTTTGCCAAACTAATTTTAATATGAAACAATTTATGGAGGTGTTTTTTCGCGCAATAACAAATAACCCAACGAGATTAAAATGACTATGAAGCTAATGATATTTTGATGGTATTCAAATCAGCAAGCGGGACAACTTACTGTTCCCGAAAGCATACGAAGGCAAAAGAAGCGCCGGGACATGCTAGACAGCCACACGGCCTGACTTGGATATGGAAAAGGCTGACTCTGCTAGGAGTCGTGCCTTACACACCAAGAACCCTTCATCCAATCTGTTTATAGTCTATAATATGACTGATTGCAAGATCGTAAACGAAAAGATAATTGATGGTACGTTATAATTCTATGATGGCATGTGATATCCTAGTCAAATTAACAACCACCAGCGGTCACCCTAAGGATATAAAAAACAATGATAACAACACACCGTTTCCAATGACAGATGAAGAAGCTCTAGCCCTTATTATAGGCGTAGCGATGCGCTCGTATATTCCTGCGTATCGAAATTCCGTCACCTGCGCAGGTATATCACTATAAATGTTTAATACATGAATTACATTTCTACTAAGCTATAGTAGAGATGGCAGTAATGGACAGTCCGTACGTTTACGGGGCAAGGGCGGCAGTATCTGCTTGCGGCTTTGTGGTTCATATCGGGTCAAAGTCAGCCCTGTCAGCTGTGCCTCCTAAAACTATATATATTTTTAATAATAATGAATACACCCAACAGTCACATCTATATCTATCTATATCAGCCCACATACGTCCCACTGTAGGGCACAGGCCTACTCTACAATCGAGAAAATCGATTGACAGTGGTAAGGCCATATAGTCCACCACGCTGGCCTAGTGCGGGTTGGCGTACTTACATGTACCGTAGAAATTCTTTAAAATCGCTACGGTATGCAGGTTTCCTCACAGTGTTTTCTTTCACCGTTAAAGTGCGTGGTGATTGACTGTCAATACACACATACATAGTCCTAACCCCACATTACGATCAATTAAGTCTTGTGTCGTGGGTATCAAAAACTACAAGAGACTTTTCGGTCTCACAAACCAGGCCCGAAACAAATATTTGTGGGCCTCACAAACATTTCGTATCTTAGTTCTTCGTACGAGGTTACTAACAGGTGAAAAGGTACTGGCAGCTAAGTCATTGGAAAAGAAAAATTAAATGAACTGCCATGTCGTGATATTACAATTTTAGCTGATACAACGTTTTATTTATCATCATCAACATCAAAGAAACTTAAAAACCTTACAGTTTAATGGATAAAGCGGCAAGAAATGAAAGAAAGATTCTAAAATTCTTAATAAGTAAACAACTCCAGCGATTATTTTTCCTGTCCTATTGGTTTAGTCTCTATATTCTGTATCGTACAATTTTTGTAATTCTTATAGTTAGTACGAATTTTGTAACTCAAGCAATTGCATAATGCATTTAGTAATAATTTCTCTTAACCCGGTAGTATCCTAAGTAATCCTATGATAAGTTTTCCTACATATCTTGCGAAACGTACGTTGGCAGTCTTCCTGTACTCAACAACTTTCGATATAATTACTTAGAAAACAGTTTAACGCTAATCATATGTCGATTGGTATAAATCAGCCTCGTATGAACGTGACTAAACTTTATGGTATATGAAGCTACATGGCCACTGAAGGGCATACATTTATTCCTAAGTAATATCATGATCCTTTGCTCACCATTCGAGTCGAAAGAGTTAGTGTGTTTTATTATATTTGAATAGTAATATGAAAAGGTTATATGGTCAACATTTTCAATCACAACATTTTAAACCTATTCTAAAAACTGCGACCATTTCGGAAATATCTAGCATATTATCATCCACTAATACTTCAAGAAAAACAAATATAATCAAACAATAATAAACAACTAGCCTTATATCGCGTGCCTCAACACAAACTAAAATCGGAATCCCCATGAGTCAACAATATTTATGGGTTCTGTTTTGGGCGAAGCGACAATTCCGATAGAATGAAACGTTTCTCCATTTGTTTCGTAGTCACAGTTATTTTTTGTTTGTCCAATTAGAAACGATATTGGAAGGTCGTTATAGAGGACAGTGTTTATTGTGTAATAAAGTATTTCGGGCTAATTATTAATATTTAATAATACAACCTTTTTGAAGTTACACTGGATGGCGTAAAGGTTAAGCAATTGGTTTTCGTGATTCAGCGCTGTACGATTGATGATACAACCTGATGCATTAGACACAGCCCAATGCATGAGCTATTCTTCTCCGCCAAAGATTTGACTCATGACTTTACCGTCAGACGAACAGCTAAAAAAAACAAAAATATATTATGTTGCATCAAGCTCGCTAATGTTTTCAACGCAGCAGGTGGAGCATAATGGTCGGTCCAATTAGGTCAACATCGTAACCGACACCCAAAGTTTACCAAAGTGCCAATAACAACTGCGCAAAATACCGTTATTAATTACCAAATTCCCGTAAGTGATCCCGTTTCACGTTTGTTTACGATCATAATCACGCGCTGTTTACAAACCGATTTTAGGGCGAAAGTGCAAACACTGTTAACACTTATTGAAACAACGTAATGTTTATTTTTTTTTTTATTTTTCGTCTTCGGCTATGGTCTTTAAGACTCTTTTATATACTTAGTGGTGGTAGGTCTCTCATATGTAAGAGGTCCCCTGGGTAGGTACCACCACAATGTCTATTTCTCCCGCCAAATAGCAGTGGAAATGCACTGTTGTGTTCCGGTTTGAAGGACATTGTAGCCAGAGTAACTACTGGACATATTGAGACTTAACATCTTATGTCTCAGGATAGCGAGCGCAGTGGAATGCCAAGCATTGTCTTGTAATTCAGGGTGTTGTTTGGTTTTGCTACTGTCCACGAGCGTTCGTATCGCTTACCATCAGGCGAATGGCGTGCTCTTCTCGCCATTCATCGCAATAAAAACAAAAACAATGACTAGCTTTAAACATTACTTAAGGAGAAAACACAAGCCCACGTGAATCATTCTGATGAACATCTTGGTAGTGTTTCAGACGTATGAACTACGAAATAATTTGCGTGGGCACAATTGATTGGTGTATCTACAATCTCGACGCGCGGGCCGATGTTCTGTTTATTATTCTAAAGATTGTTTTGATTTGTGTTAAAGCTTCTGGTTATTATGAAAATATAAATATTTATTAAAAATAACATACATAAGCTCATATATGTCTGCCCGAAAAGGTAAGATAAAATTCAAGTATGGTGTAGAGTTTCCGTTGTATAATGTTCTTTAATCATATGCTACTATAAATTCAAATAAAGATAAATATATTTTCAAATTCAAGTTCATTAAAGTTTGCCGGTTCTATAAATTGTATACAGGATATCAACATAAAAGATCTAAAAAGATTATACAATCTAAGCTAATTTCCATTCGTGATTCGATATCTTTCTTTCCATTTGGGAATTAAATCATCATTCAATTTATCCTCAAAATATGTTAACACCAGAATACAATACCATCTTCATACAAATTCATCTACATATTTTATCTACTTGCACTACTGTATCTGGAGGTTAAGGCAACACGTCTCCACCAAAAACTCGTTTAAAAAGAAAATTAACCAAATATTTACCGCAAACGTAATAATTTCAAAAGTGTCGCACAGCGACCGCACTCACCGCAAATGCTTACGAAAACAGGTTAATGTTAATGACAAACATCGTCTATTTTAATAAAATGATATGGTCCATCATTGGTGGCACGTATTTCGAATATAACTGGAAAGATGTTAATATTTTTTTTATGTTTTATTCCTTTGAAGTTTGATTGTTATCGCCCATGTTATCTAAATTCAATCCAAAATTATTTTAATTTATAAAATGTTGTTTTTCATCATCGCTATTCATCTAGCAGTGGGTGTTATCTTGCCTGGGAGAAATTATAGTTATATCTTTACTATCATCACCACCTTTAGCGAAAAGATTTAGGTATGTATAGCTAAACATAAGCATCCCCAAAGAGATCCTGGGGTTCCAGTCCAACAGGTCGCTTTGGATCTCAAAATCAATATATTGAAAGCGACCTGCGTCCAGCGTCTTCTTGCAATCTTTATTTAACTGCCCAACTAGGTCAACTGCCTACCAAATTATTAAAAAAGAAAAATTACGCGAAGTCATGGGCAACAGCTAGTATAATATACTAAAACATCAAGCTTGGCTGTGACCTAGTGAATTGATTATAATGAAAATTGAGGGCCCATTGTGACATAACGTGAAATGTTAATCATTGTGTGACAAATACAAATTTAGTCAATAATCGATGGGTAACCCGTTAGCTAGTTCGATTTGTGTAATGATTGTAGTGGGTCCGATTCCAAAAGACTAATATTTTCATAAAAAAAATACCTAGGAAATACTAAATAAAAACGCCCAATAGTCGTACAAACAGTCTAGACTTCAATTTAATACACAAGGTTTGTGCCATGGAGGTCAAACTACATGAGACTTTTCGGCCTCGCAACCCCCAGACCCAAAACAAGTTTTCGTTGATAACATAATTTTTAATTGGTAAGTTTGAACGCAATAAAGGTACATTCCAAGACAGGAAAAATTACAATAGGTAAGTATGCAAAAATAGTATTAACTGACTTCTATTTATCACTTCCTATACAGATTTATGAAGGAAAAGAAACAATAAGCACTCGTTAGTTATTTTTAGCATCAGCTCGCCAATTGCGTTTAATTAGTGCACATAGGCTACACGTCTGTTTTGCTTAGTTAGTAGCATAACTGTACTGTATAAGTTCATAATAGCCCACTGCTATCGAGAGTTCGATTGAAACGGTTTAGGCTATAGTTCATCGATCTTGCCTATGGCGGGCTAAAGTTATATAGCATGGACATTCGTGTAAAAATCTTTATAGAATGTAGGTTTCTTGCATTCCTTATGATAAAGTATAATATTATACGTGTAATTGTAAACCGAATGTATTATGTATAAAATATAATTTGATGAACAAATCATGTTACTATTTAGTATTTGTGCAGCTGGTGTTTCCAAAAAAACAATAAGCATTTGTTCAAACAGTAGGTACTTACGCTCTACTCTCAATTATGATTTCATGGGACGTTCAATCTATGGCATTGAATATTTAAAAATATTTTTTTCTATTAATGTCTTAGTAAATTTATTTATTCCATAAGGTCAAAATAAGTCACGCAAGGAGCTTTTAAATATCATTCGAAAAATATGATGGTGACTCCTTACTTCAGTCTAACATTTATGATGATTTTAAAACCAATGATTTCATAGCACTTTAAATTCTAACCTTGGGTTGGAACTATATTGACTATGAACAACGCGTGAAGACCAAGTGTTCGGTAAATAAAATACCTAAACACCGAACGCCATTCCTATATTTACATGTATAACTGACAATCACACAGATATTCTAAGAGAACCGGTCCATACATTTGAGGATGAGAAATTAACAAAAAAAAAATACTAGTTTTTGGATCTTTACTATATTATTTTCGTTCTACTTTTTGCTACGAAATAGCCATCATGTTGCGAACTAAAAAGTTTAGTAATCATTAAATTGCGAAAAAACCGAGATTGTCGTTGATATAATATTTATAAACAAGGGGCATTAATTAAGCTGATATAATTAACGTGGTTCTAAAGACACATCTTGAATAAGTTGTTTTATTTTTATTGCAGTTCCAAGCATGTGCAGGCTTCCTGCTATAACATTATCTCTAGCTAATACATACACGCACGCCTTTATCCCCGAAGGGGTAGGCAGAGGCGCCACCAGGACACCCACATTTCGCCTTATATGTTTCGTCCCATGATGTGATAGGGGGCGAGCCTATCGCCATATCGGGCACAAATTCCTGACTCCGGGCTGATAATGAATAGAAAAAACCAATATCACTTTGCCCGACCCGGGACTCGAACCCGAGACCTCAGCTTTGTAACCGTACCGTAATACAACTACGCCACCGAGGCAGTCTAGCTAATATATTGCAGTATAAAGTTATCTATAGTTACGTACATACTTCTTAAATGATATGAGTATTTTTTAAAGATCTCAACAGGGTTTTCTGTAATTTTTATTGGAGGTCTACGGTCAATAGTGATGATACATATTTCGCTATTGGCTGTTAAATATAAAGCAAACAAGTAAACAACAACGTTTATAACATACATACATAAACTCACGCCTTGTTCCCAGACGGGGTAGGCAGACAGTACCAGGACACCCACGTATCGCCTTGTGTGTTCTGTCCCACGATGCTAAAGGGGGCGAGCCTATTGCCATATCGGGCACAAAGTCCTGGCTTCGGACAGATATGCAATAGAAAAAATCAATATCACTTTGCCCGGCCCGGGATCCGAACCCGAGACCTTATCATACCGTAGTACAACTGCGCCACCGAGGCAGCCGTTTATAACAAAGACAGCTAAATGAAGCATCTAGTACAAAAATACTAGAGGTTGAAGCGGATTGTATGTGCTGGGTCAAAAGGCGACGCGCTAATCTCAACATCAGGAAATACGTGGCACGATTTTTGCGCTATCAAGCATAACAAACAAACGGAATTGTTTTGAACCAGTCTACGTGAATCATGAGACATCTTCAAAACCATTTTATAATTCTTATGTTAAGACCTTTTAGGAGAATATATGTTTAATTTACAGACACGACACAATGTACTGTTCCAAACTGAATTACTAAATTATGTCAAAATTATATCACAATCACGATATATGGGTTCAAGATTAATTGCAATCAAATATTTTCGCTCTGACACTCAAAGCCGAAACTCTATAAATGGTCATATTACAAAATGTCCTACAGATTTATTTACCACACTTTATTTACCACTATTTAAAACCTAAGCATTACTGTCTTCGATCAAATAAATCTAAACTCGAAGATTACTGCTCACAAAATATTTTCGCTATACAAAACATCGCACAATGACCGACTGGAATGACGGTGGGCGTGTTAGCAAGAGAGCTCTGTAATACAAACCATTTCTCTTACGATATAATCGGTTATTAGCAACTCAGTATCGTAGCCCGGCTAGACATTAAATAAGAAAATAATGTTGCTTCTTTGTTGCTATGGTTTATGTCCATCAAGAAGTGTTGAGTATAAACACAGTAATTTTATACAAGTATTTTTATAGTAAAGATTATAGTGTTGGTTGTCATGATCTGTATCAGCCTCGAGCACGGGCTCCGTAAACTTCTCCTTGACGTTGAGCCACCCGGGAAAGATTACTATCCGGGCTACCGGTAAGTCGAGTCCCTAACAAATCTCAACACAGGCATGCCGACCAAAAACCTCACGGTGTTCCTCTTCAGCTCATTGGAGTGGTTCCAGGATTCAGAGGCAAAACGCAATAGCCTCGTCGGAACCGCTTCTGCACGATGCGGCACTACGGCCCACTCCACCAATTTACAACTAGTGGGCGCTTTTGATGGGTGCTACACAGCTGAGTTGGATTTGAGTTATACTGAATACGAAAATTGACTATGATTATTGAGATTTTAAGTTCCAAGTATTGGACTTGAAGAGAGCACGTGATAAAGTCAATTTGTATGACCAGTAATCATTCCCATAGACTATAGTTATAACATAAACATACTCCTAAAAGTTAATGATGCCATATGTCGTCCAAAAACAAATCCAACCCCAAATTTAAATTTAAAAATCAAAATAGTTTTCACCCTACCAGAATAACGCGCGAAGTATCAATCTGCTTCACAAATACTCGCACCGGAAGCGAACTCGGGACCGTTAATTGCCGTGACAAGTCAGCCATACATTGTACTATATTTGGACCACACCTCCTAATGGACTAGGATAGACGAAATGAGCGCAACGTTCGAGAGTTTTATAAATGGCTTTCGGGATCATTGGATTAGCTTCGGGACTTCGTTCAAACTCGGTAATTGATACCCGAAATGTAATGTGTCTTTCATATTGCAATAATTCTTCGGGGATTAGCGACCTAGGTTATTGTTCGCTCATTCCTGTTATGTAACTATTTGTATTTTTTAATAGTCTAATGCGAAAAGATGCAAATATTTACCAACTGGACGATTATAATATCATGAAAGAATGCTTCTATCTAGTCGATAAATAACGCAAGTAAGAAATATACTTGTTTCATGTCACTAACAACTGCCAGACAAAAAAATGTAATTCGCATCACGCTTTACTTTATTTAATTTGTTGATAAAAACTTTTTACTGCCCAAACTGTACAGTTAACCTTTTTATTCCTTAACAAAACTTCATAAAAACATTTCTAACTCTTCATAACTACGTCTGACAGACCAATACAACTTTTAACAATGTTGGGAGTCGTCCACAAACAACTTAGTACGATATATCATTTGTTATGAACATATGGACAAGAACTCCAAAAAACCTAAGCCCATCATCGTACGGTTCACCTCGAGATACAAGAAGGACGACTTTTTGGCAAAGCTCCGTGCAATTAAACAATTTCGTGTTTCGGATATAGGATACTCTCGTGCTCAATCACAATTATTGTACTTTAATGATCATTTGACTAAGGCGAATAAATTACTTTTATATAATACCAAAAAAACAGCTTCTGAGAAATTGTACAAATATGTATGGGTAAGGAATTGTAGTATCATGGTGCGTAAATCAGATAATAGTCCAGTACTGCATATTTCTTGCCAAGATGATTTAAAAAAAATGTAATATGTGTCATTTTCCTTTTAAATCGAAAATTTATAGTATATCTTTGTAACTTGATCGTAATGTTTCTTTTTGGAGATTCACTGTTTAAAGTCATGAAACTAAATTTTTATTTTTGCGAAGTATTTTTATTTTTTTATGTTATTACTAATATGTCTAATGTTGGATTTTTTTTTTGTAATTGTATTCTTTATCGCAGAACTTTGAGGTTCAATTTATTTAATTCGTGTGTATTTGGATGTATTGATTTAAATTCTAAGTTGTGGTCGTACTTATGTGGCAATAATATAATCGTAACGAATTATACATTCGATGGAGGTTTCTTTAGAATTCTTTTTATAAGAATTATTGTTTTCAATTTATTATTTAATGGCTAATATTAAACTATTTTACCAAAACGTTCGAGGGCTACGTACTAAAACCAATTTGTTCTATCGAAATGTACTATCAGTTGATAATGATATAATATGCTTGAGTGAAACTTGGTTAACTCCCTGTATTTTTAATTCGGAACTATTTAGTGAGTCTTTTGTTGTGTATCGATGTGATCGGGACTATAATACTAGAAACGATTCTAAAGGAGGCGGTGTGCTGATTGCCGTGAAAAAAGAATTGGTCGTTACGAAAGTGACCATCACCCCTTCGAGTTTAGACCACTCCGCTGATATTATTTCACTGTGTTTTTCTATTAGAAAATGTAATTTAGTTAAACGATTCCATCTTTACTGCTGCTATTTCCCTCAATGTTCATCGCAAGTCAATGATCTTCTTAATTTTTATGAATGTGTCTCTGAATCAATGCTCCGTTATCCTGATGAGGATATGGTTATTGTAGGTGATTTTAACATTAGAAATGCATCTAGGTTATTAAATCACAACAATTTTATGAATAATATTTTTGAATGTAATAATGATTCACTTTTAATGTCTCTACACAATTTTCTTACTTTTAATAATTTTGATCAATTTAATTCAATTTTTAATGTCAACGCCAGATATTTGGATTTAGTTATAGCTAATTGTGAATGTAAAGTATTCCGTTCCTCGAAACCTTTAGTTAGTGAAGACGAGCATCACCCGTCCCTTGATATTGTTATACCTAACTTGTATTTAGAGACTCTTCGTTCTCCGCCTCGTTTGGTCAAATTATTTCACAAATGCAACTATGTGGAAATAACCCAAGCTCTGGACGAAATTGACTGGCAGGAGTCACTTCGAAGTGCTAGCATCGAATCTGCCGTTTCTAGTTTTTATAATATTCTTGACAAAATAATAAATGATTATGTTCCGACTAGATTATTACGTAACAACGGTAATTATCCAATTTGGTACTCCTCAGCTTTAATCAAAGTAGTTAAAGAAAAATTGAAGTATCATAGAAGGTGGAAACGTTACAGTCGTTATTCTGATTATTTAACTTTTGTTGCACTACGTGATCGACAAAAGTCTTTAGAAGTAAGTTGTTATGAAGCATATATTGAATTTTCAGAGAGCAAAATATTGAGTTGTAGTAATATGTTTTGGTCTTTCATTAAATCTAAGAAAAAATCATGCGATCTAGCTGACAGCTTATTTTTAAATAATGTGTCATCAACGGATGGAAGCATAATTTATGACATGTTTAATAATTATTTTAACTCCTCTTACTCTTCTGTTATTGCTCAATTGCCACCTGAGGGTTTCAAGGGATCGAACTGTGCAGATATTTCTAAATTCGTCATTTTAAAAGAATCAGTACAAAAATATTTATATTCTCTTGATGTGAGTAAGGGTGCTGGCCCTGACGGTATTCCACCATTATTTTTGCGTAAGTGCTATAAACAGCTTAGTTACCCATTGTTCCTGCTTTTCAAACAATCTTTAGAATCGGCTATAATGCCAGAAATTTGGAAGCGCTCATATGTTGTTCCTGTTTTCAACGGTGGCGATAATCGTAATATATGCAACTATCGGCCTATTTCAAAATTAAGTGTCATACCAAAAATGTTTGAACGAATAATTTATGACTATATAGCTCCACTCGTAAGACCTTACATAATTGAACAACAGCATGGTTTTCTAAGCAAAAAATCTACTGAAACCAATCTTTGTGAGTTTGTCGATTTTATCACAAAAGCTATGGAAAACCGTCACCAAGTAGATGTAATATATACGGATTACTCTAAAGCGTTTGACAAAATCAATCATGACATCCTAATAACCAAATTGTGTAGTTTCGGTATTCATGGTGACTTGCTTCGATGGTTTGATTCTTACCTTAGACAACGCAGCCACGCAGTTACGGTCAAGGGTTTTTGTTCCTCGTTTACACCTGTACCTTCTGGTGTACCACAAGGTTCGCATTTGGGGCCCTTACTTTTTAATATATATGTTAATGATATCTCCAATATCTTTAATAGTTCTTTCTTATTATATGCCGACGATTTGAAGATATATAGGGTTATTAAATCCACTGAAGATTGTTTAATTTTACAAAAGGAACTAAATAATTTATCTGACTATTGTAAGGTCAATAAACTTTTCCTTAACGTTAGTAAGTGCAACGTTATTACTTATTCTCGCAAACTGGTAGATATTAATTTTGGATATACTCTTGACAGCATTTTGCTCAATAGAGTTTCAACAATCAGAGATCTGGGTGTTTGCTTGGACTCTAAATTAATGTTTAATGCACATATCAATAATATTGTTAACAAAGCTTATCGTATGTTAGGATTTGTTCTAAGAGTGAGTAAAGATTTTAAGAGGGCTTCCACAATGCTACTTTTGTATAATTGTTTCGTTCGTTCTATTTTGGAATATGCCTCTGTTATCTGGAGCCCATATTATAAGGTTTATATAGATGAAATTGAGTATATACAAAAGAAATTTTTAAAGCATTTTAATTACCGTTTTAATAGCCCTATTCTTCCAGAATCTTCAAGATTGACATTGGAGGCCCGAAGAAATATGCGTGACCAAGTTTTTCTATTTAAAATTATCAATAATCTTATTGACTCCCCGTATTTATTGAGTAATATAATGTTTAAGTGTCCTCGCATAAGTTCTCGAAGTAGATTCGTTTTCCAAACTTCCACAGCTCGCACTAAGTACGGTTACAAAATATTCATTCGTAGAGCCTGTAATGCTTATAATCTTAGTTTTTCCGACCTCGACATATTCTATTTATCATGTCATAAATTCAAACGTTTACTTTTAACCACATTGTTTTCTGAATGATATTTACATTAGTGAGTCTCCATTATTATAACTAAATATTATTTTGTATAAGTTTTTTTGTTATTATTATTTTAATAAGTTTTGTTCTTAAGTTTTAAAAATATTCTTATCTGCTGTGATACTGTAGCACATTGGTTCAATCCTTGTTTTGTTTAAATCCTTGGTTTGTTTGTATGTTATGGTTTTGTATTTTTGTATTATTCTTGATAGTTTTTTGTTACTGAAGCACAGCACTATTAGGATTTAATTATCTTGTCTTTAGTTCTAATACGTACACTTTCTTTGTTTATGTTTAAGTAATTAGTGGAAACTTTGCTGGATTGAGTATTATTATTTTAACTTGTTTATAGTTACTATTGTTTCCCAAAGATAAATAAAAAAAAAAAAAAAAAATAAATATCTTAAAATTATTTTAATTCTTTGGATACCATTCCGTTTGTTTCGTTTGTTACACAGTGTTAATTTCAAAGTATTTCCTATTTTAGATAACCTATGATTTATTAGATAAAAATGCATCTTACTGGCTGAACTTATCAATATTACACTTGACTTTCTTCATAAATTTAAAATGAAATAAACGTTTATTTTTTCATTAATAACGATAAAATACAATACCATTAATTATGAATAAAAAATATTTTAAACTATCCCACATTCACAATAAAATGGAATAAATAGGTCTAAAATTACTCGTACCACAAACCATCTTCTATTTTGGTACAAAACATTAACCTATGCTCAAGCACTTCGATAACAAAAGCCAGATTCAACGGTGAAGAGCATCAATTCATCTGAAGCGTTCAGGTATCCAACAAGTGGATAACCCTTAAAACAATCCAATACGTTTTAAATGGAACGAAAGCGAATTACGTAATTGCGAGTCCATTTCGCGTACTGCACTGAGGCCAATTAGGGGCAGGTCAAACGCAGGGCAAGTCAGCTTGCAGGTAGAGAAACCTGAGTGAACCGACCCGTTAGATTAGCATATTAGCCGCAGGTTCATGCTCAAATTAACCGGATTATGTACTAACATGACTTCTTTTCTAGTAATGTGTATTCGACTTTATATTTTCTTGAGAATTTGCCTTGGGAAGCCAGGTATTGCAAGGTGGGTAGCAGAAAATAAATTGTAAAAAAATACAAGTAAATATTTTATCGCTACTGTAATTGCTACACAACTCGTAATTCCTTGTTTTGGTAACAATAGGTTTGGTATATAATTCGATAATAATTACTGAGTCCTTGGTGCTTTAAAATAAAATAACTAAAACATTACACCCATGAGGCGATATGGGCGAACGTATTATAAATATTTACCTATGGCTATATCAGAAGGTCAATGAATAATTATTTCATAGAGAAATATTTAATTTCATAGAGTGGTCTCTATTTTATTACATTGTTTTATATCATTTCATCACATCTATGGAATTAAAGAATATTAACTCATCCAGATATAGTATTTTTAAACTCACATTAAATTGTATTTATTCAATTTCCAGCAAATCTGACAACTTTAATTAAATATAGAAAAATTTGCAGCTACCTTATCAAACCCAAATGTTAATAAAACATAATAGACCATCATCAAAGGGGACCAAAAAATAAATCAGTGGTCACCAATCATGACCAACCACGCAGAGCCACCATCACACCGCAGAAGCAACAAAACTCTACAGCTACAAGAAAACAATAAAGAATGGCCGACGATGATTTGCAAACCTTGGCAGTAATGAGCTTCAATTGATAATGATACTAAATGAAATAACTGGTTCTGACCGCGAGAGTGTTTACCAGGAAATTCAATTTAGTAACAATAACTTGGCTGTAACTTAGCGAATTTAACATATTATACCTATCTTAGCTGAGTGGAAGCCTATCGGTCACAGCCGGGACCAGCCGTTTTTATTTTTGATTTATTATTGTTTTTTTTATAATCCATGTTGTATACGTTGCGTCTGCAATCGTTTTACTTTCTTTCTATCTTTACGAAGTATTTTATATTTCGCACTTAGATGAAAATATGTTATTATTGTAGGTAGAGTTTTATATTTCTTACTACTTGTTTCTTAAACAAACAAGCAATGTAGCAAGTTAGTATTCATTGACAGCCTCCGTGGCGCAGTTGGTTAGACGCCGCCTGTGAAACGAGAGGCCGCGGGTTCGATCCCCGCACCGAGACAAATGTTTGTGAGAACCTCAAGTATTTGTTTCGGGTCTGGGTGTTTGTGAGACCGAAAAGTCTCTCGTAGTTCCTGATACCCACGACACAAGACTCGATCTTAGTGTGGGGTCAGGACTATGTATGTGACTGTTGGGTGTATTTATTATTATTATTATTTATTATTGTACTTCTGTGATTTTAATATGACATATATCCAATTTTGGGACACCACGCTGTATATTGTTCATAGCTATTCCGAATGGTATAAAGGTGCAAACTCTATGAGAAAAATTAAAAGAGGCATATTTTTAAACCTATTTACCGATAAAAAATAATAAGTCGCAATCGATAATTGCCCATACATGTCAATGACTTAGAAAAAAGAGTTATACAGGATACTCGGGAGTGTAATCCTATAAGTTCAACCAAACGGCGGACATTATCACATACAACATTTGAAATATTCCCAACATATTCAATTAACATCCCAGCGAACAATAAAATTTAAACTCTACACATAAAGTAAAAAAGTGCAAGATCGATTGACAGTACACTGGCATATTTTTTTGTAAGCAGGAGTCACGCTCGGATGGCCACGACCACAGGAAGATATGGTCAAACACCGGCCACCATTAATGGCAAATGTACTTTTAAGTATTTATTTAGGTTTAGACAAAGGCGAAACATAGGCACATCAAATTGTGAATTGTGTACTGTTGGAGGAATTCTAATTTCCTTGTTCCCTATGGCATGGATAACATACACATTAACGTCTTATAAAATATAAAATTCAACAATAATTATTTTTCTTTATCTTTCCTACATTAAAAGGAATTGTAAATATTGTAAACAATACTGATTCTCTTAGTAGCGTAACCGCAACAATAAATGCCGCATAATGTCAACGCGCACGGTAATTTACTTCTGGTTTGGATTTTAAATAAATACAGAGCACTATTGTTTATTATTTCTAATTAATTAATAAACATCGGAAAATTACTTAGTTAAGAAAAACAATTGAATATGATTCATAAAAAGCCATAGTTAACAATGATGGTGATGAACAAATCAAAGTCAAAAAAGAAAATACAAATGGACCTGCAATTCGCGATTGGCTTGTCCGTTTTGAACGAAAGTGTCGCATTATGCATGTATAAGGTACCTGTAGTACCGGGAAATAATACACTTTCTTACACATCACAGAGAACACTTCCCGGAATACGAAACGATGTGAAACTCTCCCCCGGACACAGCTCAGATTTGACCATTTTATGTTAAATGCGTAGACGTAGAGAGAATATCAAACAAGCGAGTGTTTGGCACTATGGTAAACCATGTTCATTATATTTAATTTCAATCTTTATTGAGTAAATTAAGTATACATGATACAAATAAATAAATACGTAAAACTGACACACACACAGGCCTAATCTCAAAGTGAGAAAAAAAGAGTTATTTCCTAATAACTCTTTTTTCGAGGAGTCGAGTTTAGGAGTCGACCTTATCAGATCTACGCCAGCCAAATCGGTGACACCTTTAACAAGGGCTAGGTCAGGAGTATGAACCGATGAGAATGTACTATACCGATGAAAGTAGATGAAGCGAAAGTGGTACGTCAGGATCGAGTCGAGATCCATAGTCTCTGCCTAATCGTATGGTAGAGGCTTAACTGTTTATACACGGTTTATATTTTTAGACTGAATTTTTCAAGTGGGCGTGGATGGGCAAGTCCGAAACTATAAGTCATAGCAAAAAATGATGAAAGGAGTAATAAGCCCGATTTAGATAAAAACTAAAACTGCATAATTAGATTTTTGATAAATCAATATACCTAGGAGTCGAAACCGATGATTTTGAAAAAAAAAATCTGTATTATTGTATTGATATACAGGATCAATGCAGGGGCAACGATAATGAAAGATCTTGTGAAGTTTCATTTAGATCTCAATATTGAGATCTTGAAACTAGTCTGATGAATTGACATTGAAACCATTATCGGGTGACTAACACGATTTCACTCAGATAGTTACGACCATTGTTGAAATTGATTGCGTTCATTCCAAAATGGAAATTTGTAATTTGAATATTTTATCACGTGAATACGGTCAATATAAAATTAATTATACATTTGTATGGGTCGTAAATCACTTAAGTTTCTAAATTATTTTGAACTGTTAGTTTTAATCATCGTATTCTTCCAGTTCTAAATATAGATATAAATGCTAATACTATTAATAATTGAGACAATAAATAAGTGAAATCATCTTTTTAGAAGTAAAACAGCTCAGTACCCCTTTAAAATATCTAAAAGGCGGGATAATTCAAACATCTACTAGGCAATTTATCTTTATTTTTAAATCTCATTGCAGCAACTGTGATAACAATCCCGCTTCTATCGTTGAAGCTAACATCCCAATCATAGACGTTCAATGTATTCATTCTATTCTACAACCCGTATCGTCGAACCATAATAGACTTGAGAACTCCTTTAAATAGAATCACGGCATATCGACGCGATACAGCTGGGAGGAGTAAAAATTGAGAGCTATACAACGAATACAGAGCATACATACATACATAAACTTACGCCTTTATCCCCGAAGGGGTAGGCAGAGGTGCCACTAGGACACCCACATTTCGCCTTGCATGTTCTGTCCCACGATGTGATAGGGGGCGAGCCTATCGCCATATCGGGCACAAATTCCTGACTCCGGGCTGATAATGAATAGAAAAATCCAATATCACTTTGCCCGACCCGGGATTCGAACCCGAGACCTCAGATTTGTAACCGTACCGTAATACAACTACGCCACCGAGGCAGCACGAATACAGAGGACAGTGAATTTTTCGTCACAAATAACTTAAACAAAGTTTAAAGTTAGGGTTTAACTTAAACACTAAGGTTTAAGTTAAAGTTAAGGTTATGCGATAGTAAATATACGTAAAGCTAAAACACTTATTTTATTTTATTCATTAACTATGACGAATGAAGACGATGGTGTGGACATGTCCTTTGCTATTCTTTATAATAATGACGACAATTTTTCATTTCAAAATATTTAAGAAACTTTACAATAAAGTTAATTACCAGATCGTAACATATTTATAGACGATCGCCTCAACACTACAGACAGTAACAATACAATATGAATGAGTTACGTTAAAAAGTAAGTTAAGTTACTGTTAGTAACAGACAACTCTTTTGCATACAAAGAAGATAGAATATTAGCGTATCCGTCGCATATCTCACGGGCAGTGAAAGTCACAGAACATCTGGACATGCAGATATATCAGATTACAATAATTAGCAGCTATCAATCTAATTGATCGTACGTAATGCGTTGCAATCAATCCGTAGTTAATAAGCGTACAATGCAAACGTTTTTACTGTCATTTTGGTGTTCATTAACGGAGTCCGATTAAGGAACCGACGAGCGTTAACCTCAAAAGATGTGCTAAATTTAATTAATGCTCATTAAGAAACGTGATTTTTACATATGCATCTTGCCTTGGGTGTATGTCTATTTATGTTTTCACTTTCAAAAGGTATTAATGTTGTAGATAAATGTATATAGCTTAAAGTGACCTAAAGTTCTGTCGCTACTTTACTAAATACTTTCTTTGTATCGTGAGTGACAACATGAACTATTGTCTTGAGCGGAGATCAAAACCTAGAGAAGAATATAGCTGTAGAATTATTTTTAAAATAATTATATCCCTAAGTTTGAACTATTATACATTTGTAATCATTAAAAAAAGAAAGAAAATAAACCAAAAAAAATAAAAAAAATTCGACAACCACCTTACCAGCCACCTATTCCCTCCCAAAAACAACCATACATCCCACACCAAATTGAAAACTCCAACAATTTTGAGTATCATTGAATCACGGCCCGCAGTGCGGGTTCGGCGTTGCATTCGCCGATATCATGTCACATAACGCACGTGCAGTGAAAGCGGCCACAAGAAAGCAAGCGTCGGCCTAACTCACCACCCATTCAGATAAGATAACGCTGATTTAGTGACTCAACACTATAATTGATACCGAGATTATCAGATACTGTTATTGATTTATTTGAAAAAATAAAAACGATTATAGTGTTAGTGTCACCTCCTATTTGGGACTGGTATAGCTGGATGAGTTGTGGATGGTATTGGTGCAAACCACTCCTTTAAGGTTACACGCTTGAGTATATTATGTATGCTTCTGTAATTTCTCTGTGGGAATTCATTTAATAAAGTTATATTCAAACACCATCACACGAAGCAACTATAATTGTACGACTATGTAATATCTGCAGAAATTAAACCCGCAGACTTCAGAACAGGAAGCCAATCGTCAAGCGCTAGTCGACAGTAAATTTTATGTTTTATTTGTACAAAATATTGCTGCATAATAGCATTTCACATTCATTTCACACATGTGACAAAAGAAATCAGGGAGGTTTTACTTTTCAATCAGCCAAATATTCGAGCATACTAAAAATAAACACAAGATTAAAAATAAATCAACGAATACAAATCTAATCTACAATCAACGCTATCAGTAGATAAAATCGATCTAAACAAGCGATCTAAAAGCGCTACCGTAAACTACTATTATCAAGTGTTTCCAACTTAGTTGTTAATCGTGAACATGATCTTGATATACTTAAAATAGCTATTGAAAAATTATAGCAATTTGCTGAGAATTTAGAGATAGGGTTTGACGACCGCGCAGCGTTTCCATTCAACGGGGAGGGTAACGCACCCCTCAGTAATGTGCCCGGGGATGGCGAGACGATGCCGACGACCCCGGGGTAGAAACCCGAATGTGAACGAAAATCTCACTGAGGTGTTATTATATGCTAGACCAGATGTTTTTGCAATTAAAGATTAACTTTTAGTTGTGGGGGATGCTTTAGGATAAATTGTAGACGATGATAGTAAAGATCATGTGGTTGTGTGTTAAAATGTTGTCAATGTCGTTGAAGTTCAGTTATAGTCTTTATGTACAGTGATATAAAGGCGTGTTTTCAATAGTATTTGTAGCAACGTTAGAGAAACATATTCACTCAAATAGAACAAAGTGATATTGGGATAATATTTTCAGGATGTAAATACTATAAAGTAAACAATAAAATAGTTTTAACAATGTCGTACTACTCGTATTGCTATAAACAATAAAATCAGCGAACTATAAAAGCATGATGCCTACACCTTTGCATTATTTTAATCTGTAATTTCAATAAAACTCGACCTTTTTTGTAAATAACTTGGCAAGTTATGAAGCTATTAAGGTCAGATAGTAACATAAATTGTAATTAACTACTGCTTGTCACTAGTAACTCTAATGCGGTAATAGGGACACCTATTAACGCATTAGAGACCTAACACAAATGCACAGTTAGACAAAACTATTTCCATATTATTAATCAACAGACAATCAATACAGATTTTCTCACAACATGCCATTGAAAAACTTGATTGTTAACCACATAATCGAAACAAATTCACTAATAGGCGTCACTTATCTGTGAAATGTGATAATTTGTGGCAAACACGATAATGAATTATGCCACAAAACAGCTTATCCAGTTCTGCACTTAATAATAAAATTCACATAAACATTATAGAATTCACAGAAAACATAAATTGGGTATCATGAGCGGAATTCCCCAATGTAGCGGAACATAAATCGACAACAGTCAAGTTTCTTAATGAGGACGAATTGACTTCTATTCATAACCGATAAGAAATCGATAGTCAAGCTGCGTTACAATTAGATCAGCATACAATAGTAACCGGAGATGTAAAAGTAAATATTACTCACTCAAATAAAGTTGTTTAAAATGCGACAAAACTCGATATTAGAGTATGTACAGGAAATCCATTCTCACATTCACAGAAGCATTGTAAACAGCATTACACTAAAATCAGTCTTGTTTGATTATTGCAATTTATTGCACAGGGTTGTTCGCCTTTACAGCTGTACGTCGTAGCGTTTTCGGGATATCGATCTGTAGGCCGGCACGCTGTACCATCAACACAGTTTGTTACTGCACTAGGCACGTCATTTTTGTTATTGAACGTGATTTTATGTTATATATTAGGTAATTTAGTATTGTTTGTGTTATAGATGTCGATCAGCTGTTCCGCGCGATATACACGTCGTGCGAACGTGCGGGAGGGCCGCGCGCGACTGACTGCGGACTCGGTGCCGCCGGTGTCGACGCGGGCCGTTACCTACACATGGACGTACTACGGAGATACGTAAACAAACAACACGCCTTTTTAAATCATCTCGTGTGCCAGAGACTACACGGAACGGTAAGTGTACGAGTATGTACATGTTTTGGATTATCGATCATATCTCATCAATGCTCGCCTCATTACTCGTTTCACGTTAATTAATTTTGTAATACCATTAATGTGCTTCAACGAGATTTATAATTAAACCCGTAATACCTTTAAATATATTCATGTGAATACTTGCACATATTTTTAAATTACTTGTAGAAACAAAAAGCTTGGTTTTAAAGGTCATAATAACTCGTATTACGCGGGTCAAGTCAAAGTAACGGATGTCGGAGAAATTGTGACAGAACCGGTCGGTTTAGGGAACGAGGCAAACAATGCACAAATCACGTCAGCTTCCGTGGTACCGGACGATTTGTGGCTGCTCTTTGTATTAAATTGGACGTTCTAGAACTGGATGTGATAAAGAATTCTAAATTGTTTACAAATGATACAATCCATTAATGGAGCATCAGACATCATCGTACGCGAAGTGCATTTTTAATAACACTGTTTAATTAACCACGTACTCCAATAATTATAAATGCACTGGATGTTTTTGCTACATATTCAATATCAAGTAAGATTATAAGGATCTGCCACAACAACAGCTCCTTATTTCCAAGTTCTGAATAAACAATGAAAAGGTTGCACAAAGGCTATCGATTCTGGAATAGCAAACAATAGTAGAGATGCGCAAAGGTATCGGGAGAATTCAGTGCAAATTCAGTACGGTGGGCCCCAAGAATTATTATTATGTAACAATCCCATTGTGAGCGCAGCATCTGCTAGCGACTCTATTCACCGAGTGACCTTTGCGCCGCGTTCCGCCTCGGCTGAACACGTGCACTTGCAAAACATCTTCTTGGAACATTTAAATACCAACGCGGACCCGACTATACGCTAGACAATGTCTAAGTACATCGACGCATGGGCGACCACAAAATGATTCGCTCGCGAACTATCAATTGTAGACAATCAACTCGGCATACTAATGTAATTCAAAACGAATCGAATGTATTCTACTGGTTCACTCAAAACTATTATTACAATAATAAGAATCTGGTAAGCGACGGCGTAAATAGTCTCAAACAAAAAATACTAACAAATTTATCGGTTCTAAATGAGTATATAGAACTAGAAAAAAGGTCGTGACTTATAGAGGAAGAAACGTGGGAAATGTACGTCGGTCCGACCCATCGACGAGGCGACGTCACGACCGGGTTTTTATCGACGTTCGGTAAATCGGGAACTCAAACTAAGTGATGCATAAATTAAACAACGAACACATATCGCACTCCACTAGATTTGTTAGTCAACAAAGTGTGCGATGCATGCGCCATTCCCACGGATGTTTTTAAATACCACCAACGAAACATATTGTTCACAATGACGTTATGTAAATACCTTACTTGATACGAAGCAGATGAAACACATCGGAGAAACATACCTGAAACAAGAGCAACAGTTTATTGCACGCAAATCAATAAAATTCTAATTCTAGAACGAAAATGCATTTAACATGTAAGTAGCCGGGCCGACGGCGCACGCCACTATCTGATACATTAACCTACATACAAAACGTAACTCATAACAGATTGCGTATGAAGTGAGAAACCAGTGCACCGTGAGTCGGCATTACCGATTCACACAGTTCTGTCGAAATTGAAACTCGTAAAATTTATAGTGGCCGTCACGGTAGCGTTTGCACTGCAAGACATAAAGGCGAAACTCGAGAAGTAATGCTTTTGAAACGTGACGTAAAAGAATCGCTTCACTGACATCACGCCTTGTTGATTCTGATGTTTCTTTGGACGGATGTGAAAAAACTAAGCTTCGGACACGCTTCTGAGCGTTGGATATGATCTATTATGAAACCGGACAAGCGGCAATGTTGAAAAGGTAGACAATTAATTAGTAAATTTCAATGTAAGCTTGATCAAATTGGATTAGATTTTACTACTGGAGTCGGTCTAGACAAATAATTTTAATTTAAAATTAAATCCGAATGCAAATGGACTAACCAAATTATTTGACGCCGGACAATGCACGTGCCCTGGTGGTCCTAACCCCTTTGTCCCAAACCACGGAGGGTGTGATTGTTTTGGCTCAAATAAAGTTTGTCTAGACTTAGTCTAGACAATTTCATTTGGCTGGGGTCGTAATCTTGTGATTTTGAGTTTATGTCTACGGCTGAATCAATAGCGCCGTCTGGTGAACGCACTCGAAAATTTGTGTTGGAATAAATTTTGCAAGGACTACTCGTACATGTAGCGCGTCCCACACTTGCATTGTGTTGAAAAGATAAAATAAAATATTGAAGCAACATTGCACTGCTATTGTTCGTTCTATAACTCACGTATAATATTTGCCCATATCAAATGTATAACACCAGAAGCTAGGATATCATCAGTCACTACTGACTGCTAATTTAAATCCTATACCATCTATATATTGAGCGTTGCAAAATATTACATCAACAACAAAGATTCCAAAGGCAATGACACCAACTGGAAACAAACCAACGTACATACACACACGAGTTACAAGCGGCTAACTATAGACCATTTTAGCTCGCGGCGCGGTGCCATTAAACATGCACCACGAGTTGGGCCGGCCGACGTAACTGCACTTTTAAAAATTGCACGAGCAGAGTGCATTCGAAATGCAAGAATGAAAGCAAGCAATGCCACCGCTGAAAAAGAAATAGAATGTGCTAATTATTTGGTAAGGATTTTAGAAATACCAGAAATGACGTTAGTTATAATGAAAGAAGGTATGAGGTGAGTTACCAAATTAACTTCTTTTGTAGTAGGGCATATTAATTGATATTGGACATTGGATGGGTTATAATATATGTATGAAGGAAATAAGAAGGCACGGTAAAGAGGTTCAATCAGTTGACGATGGTAATTTTGGATGATATTTTAGTACTATAAGTTTTAATTAAGTGGACGCATTTTTATCGTGTCAATAATCCGTGGAAACAAGATCTCTTTCCACAAAACATTCAAGGAAACGTTTTTCTATATCCTTATTTCAAATTAAGTTACAAACACACATCTCACTAAAACAGATGTTCTCATACTGCAATTAAATTTCAGTTTATAATCCTGCATCACTCGCGAAACCCATTGCCATCATTAGTCGGTGTAAAATAAACGAGGCGAATGCTCAAGCACGTAACTCCGCCGAAATATTTGATTTTAACCGCAGACAAGCGGTTGCCGTAGCTTTGGACGGCGAAATTACGGGCATGTTTGCGGTGTCGGTCGTCTCCCTGTGGAGATGTTTATAGCTATGAACCAGAGAATATTGTGTATGCGTATGTAGAGTTCTTATACAGTCTGGCAATGAAAGTAATAGTACATTTTATTTCTTAAACTTAAGATACCCGAAAAGGTAAGCTGAAGTAGTTAGTGATACTCACAGCCGAAATTTTTTCGTCAAGAATGGGATAGGGAAGCGAGGCCATGTAGCGCACAAATTCCATTTATAACAAATTAAATGAGACATTTTATTAAAACAAATCGAAGCATTATAGGTTACAATGCAAAAAGATAACTGTAGGCTAGTATTGAAAACATACTTATAAAATATTGATCAAGTAAAAATATTACTGGTTTCAATTGTTTCAATTTTATTACACGATAATTTTATTGTGTAACCTGTAACAATATAGGCACGAGTAATTTGTATCGAAACAATCCACTATTGTGTCACGTAGATAATTAGAAACTTTTATAACATCCTTTGATCGGTAATCTATACGGTATTATGATAATCGTTAATTTAATGTTTATTTCTACACAATATGCCCTTAGGCATTAGGTCCGCCTGTACCATTGAAATGTACAAAGTGTTAAAGAAATAAAATAAATATGCGTTGGTCTGTCTAGTATCTATTGATTCATGTTAAAACTTGGTGTATTATAACATTGTGTTTACATTATATTGGATAATTAATTTGAGAGCTTTTCAATTTTAAGCCTTAAAATTGGACTGAATCTTAGTGTTTTATACTAATAGTATAATTGCATTGACATTTGTATATTATGTTTTATACCTCAATCATACAGGTACAACAAAATCCGCAGTATCAGCTCCAACAGACGATTCAGCAGCCTTTGTTAACAAATTAACATATATTTAACGTAATTAATCAATGCCCTCGACATCATTAAAACAATATTCTTAGTATCAATTAAAACTGAATCGACACAAGGAAAACGCACAATCAACTATGTCAACATGCCTAATTAAGAATGTATGTTGTTTTTGCTGTATTTTTTACCGCAATTGGATCGTAAATGCGTTTACTTCCTCTAATTGTTTATGGTTATGTCGGAAGAAACCCATGTTTTTGCATCGTCCACCTCCATGTTTATGGATAGATTGATTGAGAATAACGCATGATAATATATCAATTTGTATGAAAGCTGTCGGCTGTTTTTACTTGTTGGCATTCGCAGTAAATTTAAATCATGCGCAAGGTTAAGGTTAGTTTGTTTTATTGCCTTTATTCGGAATATGGATTTTATTGGTGGTAGGTCTCTCATATGTGAGAGGCCGCCTGGGTAGGTACCACCACAATGTCTATTTCGCCAAACAGCAGTGTAAATGCACTAACGTGTTCCAGTTTGAAGGACACTGTTGCCAGAGTAACTACTGGATATATTGAGACTTAACATCTCATGTGTCAGGTTGGCAACCGCAGCGGAATGCTTGAAACCATTGCTTTGTAATAAATCATGGTGTTGTTTGGTTTTGCTAGTATCCATGAGCGGTCATATCGCTTAACATCAGGCGAATGGCATGCTCTTCTCGCCATTCTTCGAAACAAAAAAAAAATTACTTCAATAAGAAGCGACTTGACTGCTTTTGATATTGCCAAATTTTATGAGCGGTGATGCTTGCGTACCAATAAGCGGGCCGCTGGCTCCGCTGTCAATGCAAGTGGTATGTAAGTGGTGGTTATGGTGATGCGATGGTTGCCTTTTGAAAATAGTTGTGTAAAGAAGGACAGTAACAATCTCTGTACCTTCGGGAAGTCACCAAGCGAAACGCGGAAAGTTTGCTAATTCTGTATAAAGAGATCTGACTCTGTGAAATACTTTGTTTCCAGCACTGGACTTAAAAGGATTGACGATGAATGTAAAGATGTACTTATCACGGCAATTCTAGCTACTGCGTTATAGTTACAAAGAAAAAATAACACAAAAAATAAAAGGAAAAAGGAACACAAAGTTAACCCAAGAATACAATGGAAGCATTTTATTGCCAACACTCAGTATGAATCACTTTCAGTTAACGCCGCAACCATTTCTTGTGAGCGTGGTCTTGTAATAAACGAACTAAGTTGCGATTCGACTTGCTAAACAGAACCATGGCGACCCTTCAATTCATTGACTACCTTCATTAACATACAAGTCGGTTTCGGTAAGTGATAGAGCCAATATTGATGAGAATTGAATATTCATTGGACATCTAGGAACTACTAACACTGATCGATGTTACAAAATATCCAGCGGTGCAGAAAGCATATCTATCGGATTGAGAAATACGTAATTAAAACTCTGGTAATAGTATTATTTATTGACAGAGGAAGCCTATTAAATTACGCTTTAGTGTATGTTACAAACACAAAGATAAAACACCTTCCATGAGATATGATGTAAGTGAAACATTTGATGGTTAAACCAGTTTTTGTATAAGGAAGAAACTAGTAACTGATCAATCGGGTCATTTCTTGTAAAGGATTGCCGGCAATCATGATTATAGCTGTATTAGCTTCCATAAAAGCTTGTTATTTGTAATTCATAAAGACAAAGTTGATTCGTGAGACTTATCATATTGATCGATCCGATTGTTACAGTCAATACTTAAAATAAGATGTAATATGAGGCTACTACAGATTTTTGAAGGTTTGTGAGCCTCGTTATTTATATGGCGTTTGGTAATATGTATATACAAGTTAAATTATTCCATCCGTCCATCCATCCATCAGCCAAAGGAATTCCACTGCTGAACATAGGCCTCTCTCAATGATTTCCACAGTGACCTGTTGGAGGCAGCCTGCATCCAGCTACGTCCGCGACTTTTCCCAGGTATATACATTATACAAGTTACATTATTGTTCAATTCGTTTATAAAACTATAACTAATATATATAGACGCCTATCTTTTTTGGTATAAGTAATTGTACTGTGTACTGAATCAAGAAATTATCCGATGATAGGAAATTATTTGTAGATACAGTTCATTTAAGTGACTTAATTCCCGATGATAAGACCATTATTTCTCACATCTTGTTTGACTACATAAACTACGTAAGAGAACGTTTTTGCAAAATAATCTTCTTTCTTTTAATTTAAAAAGATTTTTAGTAAACATCACATGTTCCGCATTTATTTTGCACGGTTTCCAATACGCAAAAACCGCAAATGCCAAAAATTACCATTTCGAGAAAGCATCACTGACGAGAGCGAAATTTCATTTAATGACTATTCGAGCTTTCGGACCGGTTCGTAGCAAATATGCGAGTATATTATGTTTTATTGAAGTTTGATCACTTGTTGAATGTGTTGATGTGTCCATAATGGATTTGAGAGTCCATGAATAGGCTCGTCGACAAGTTAAATTTTGTTCACTTTTTCTTTTTTAATTGATTGACGTTATCCAATACAGATGTTATGTGGTTTCATTTCTTTACTTTAAATTGTAAGGCTCAACTATGACCTACCCGTAAATATCAAGTGAATCGATAAAAATATGGTCACAAAAGTCAGTACATATCAAGATCCTTAACCGCAAAACTTATTTACAAATGTGTAGTTTAATATTTATCACGACAAGGAATTGTTTGTCATTGAGGTCAAGCGCCGGACTTCCAATTAGTTCAACTTCATTTACCTGTACTGTGGACGCCATTAGCTGTGGAATCAGCTAAAACTACTACCGAAACCTTAGGAACTTTTCTATCATTCAAGAAACCGTGACGCATTTTCTGTAATGCAAATTCAAGATTTGCACGATTTTCTTGTCTTTATTACTCTTATTGATAAATTGACATATCACCAATACAGCCGTTTTTAAGAACAAAATCTTCTAAATAATATTCAAATACATTTAATTAAATATACAGATCCTTGGAGCTCAATATATCAATAACACAGTCCAAACACATAGTATTAACATTGTAATTTATGTAAATAGGTCACCAATTAACCGGTATTCAATCAAACCAGTGCAAAATACACAAAGAATATAAATATTAATAATTACAAATCAATCCGAACAAACTTTACCGGCACAGTAAACATGATAAGCGGTGTAACCAATGTCGAACTAATAGTTTATTATACGTTACAATACTAACTGCCGTACTCAGAGATATTTAATGTCGATTAAATAATTCCTAAGGCTCAGTTGCATAAACTAAGTTTGCCCATAACTTTGACTATGACAATGTCATCGCCATACATTTGTGACGTATTTGACATTGCTAATGTATGGGATTGACATTTTCAAGGTCAAAGTTAAAGGCAAAGTTAGTTTGTGCATTGGCCCTTAGTGTAGATATTACAAAGAGAATCTATACTAAGTAACAATTTAATTGTCATTAAACGTCTCTGAGTGCGGCCTTAAGAGCTGTTTAAGTATAAACTATTTATTAATATTATTGTACTAGGCTATAAGGTACCTCTGCTGGGCAAGTCT
Source organism: Deilephila elpenor (assembly GCA_949752805.1). Lineage (NCBI taxonomy): Eukaryota > Metazoa > Arthropoda > Insecta > Lepidoptera > Sphingidae > Deilephila > Deilephila elpenor. Next base: position 4,159,506 of record OX457107.1, on the reverse strand, counting down.
CCTCTAAGTTATTCCATAAATCTCTATTGATAACAATTTTCATCCAGTCCCTTTTATATCTATTGAGGTCATCCCGCCATCGCTTTCGGTGTCTAACTATTTATGTTAATTAAAAGCTATTTGATTGAATAGAAATGTGGATACTTCCTACTAATGCTATTCCACTAGGCCGTGCCAATTGCAAGTGGATATTTTTTTTGGAGGGTTAGGGCATTTCTAATGTTAGATCTTTTGTGCTATCAACAAAGACATTGATATTAATACCTTGTGATATATTTTAAATCCGTTATATCCTATTTTAAGGTTGTTTCTAATGATTTCTTTTTATGTTCCCTTGTTTCATCTTCTAAACCTGTTCCATCTGTTTAAGCTTACTAATTGGTAAATAATTATAATTTTACAGTACTTTTATTCCTAGAATTTAATTAAAGCCATAAACTGCAAAGGAAATGAGCCAATTTACATTTATCTGATTAATTATTTTGCATCTGTACAATGCCAAGTTCCCGGGTGTTCATATCAACACGTGCTCAACATTTCATTGGGATTAATTGGGAACACGACACCAAAATCCGGGTAACGTGTTTAATTCCAACAGGGTTTAGTATAGGAGTTCGTGGTAGTTACTGATAATTGGGTAAACTTGTTTGGACAAAGTAACTACTTACTTGATAGCAAGGTGTGTCTGTCTATACGTGACAAGGAGTGACTTAATGACCAAAAATATTGAGCCACCCATAGAAATTACATTTGGCCGAGTTATACTAGCTATGCGGTTCATTAACTAAAGAATGAATAGACAGGATTCATCCGAGGCACTTCTGTTCCGCGAAAAATCTACCGATAGGTGCCCAGACAACAGCTTACTCTTGCCTTTGGTTTTATCCGTGTAATTATAGAAGACAATACTATTTTTCATACTTTGTCTTTCCTGAACATCATGACAGGTAATACTCTGACTGTATTTACGATGTCTATTGTGTATGTAGTTAGTAAACATCAATCATCAGACACTTACATATTTCCCGGTTTCTTCCAATATATGTGTAAATAGAATTTCGATTCTTACCACCAACCACCACATCCTGACCCAAAAAAACCCTACAAAATGTGTATCAATCACTCAGATAATCATCATAGTAATTATCCATACGTAGTTTGTGTGGCGCTCGTGTGCACAGCGCGGCCATTGTGTAATGTATAATTGCATCGTAGGTGCGTGCTTAACGCTGTTACTGTACCGCCTTACAACGTTTGTTGATCAATTAGGATTGTGTGGGGATGTTAATGATGAAATAATTAAAGATACTCATCGATTTTGCAATTTTTGGAACGAAAAATTACTGTTGTCAACAATTGATTACCTATGAAATGTAATGCCATTTATATGCCGTGATTTAGACTCAACCTAGATTTCAAAATAAGTAGTTACAAAGTGAAAACAAACCAAATAAAATATGCACTAAGCTAAGTAAAAGTGTGGAAACCGCAAATTCAATTTTATCTCGACATTAAACTCTAAAAAATAATGTAAAATTTCCAAAAGATACGGCACCATATTTATTGTTTTGAACGACTCCAATCGTGCAAAACATTCCTAAATTCTATTCCTATATTTCGTTACAAGGGAAGTAAACATCCTTACTGCAATAAGTCAGTGTGCTCGCAATACATTTTTACATCGAATTCAAAAGGGTCGCAACAATACGATACAATTGATGACCGAGTCATGATTTAGAAGCGGCGTGTGTTTGAAGAAATTCGACTTTATTGTTGCACAATTTCTTTGTGAATCCAACGGATGTAATACATTACATACAGCAAAATGTTGCTTGGTGTATTTTATTCGATAGGTATGCTCGCGACACTATTTGCCTGATTTACAATAAATGCAATATAACTTATTACTGGTAAAAGAACACGACTGACCATATACCTACTCGTCGTCTTATAATTTAAAAGAATGCAATTCATCTAGTAATTTTTATTACATTATGAGAAGACGACATATTATGTTAGATCTCAACATTTTCATGGTAATTTCGCACTTCCTTGAAAGTAAATCCCCTTTATATCTTAGAATTCAAATATGTTGTTTCCAAAATAATTACATCACAAAATGACTGACAACAAATCATTCCTCGACCCCATAATTATTCGATAATGACTCATGTATAACAAAACACTTTATTAGGAGTGCCAAAAATAACTACACTACCATTCTGTTGCTATAAAAACACGAAATTATGTTTTTCTTTATTTGTTTATTCAAGGCCGACCCAAGGTGAGATTAATTTTACCATAATTTTATCCAATTATGAACTCTTATTATCTTTTAACATCGTAGTATTTCCAAATTCAGCCATAAAGACACCATTTATCAGCAATTAAAGTTACTAAAACGGTTTTTGCAACTCTCCAGATGGACCTCTAATTCTAGAAAGATCCAAAAATATAACAAAGCGAAAGATTGTGGTGAGATACGCAGGAATAATTAGGATTGTTATTTGTCAACCGTCGTGTGTGAAGGTGATAATATCTAATGTTAAAACACACGTAATTTATAACCGACCGAAATCATAAATAGTTCATTCGAGTTTGTGACAAACTTTTCATAGTATTTAGACAGCTTAGTCCGTAAAATTTCGGATATAATCAAATGGCTGCTGCCATTGCCAAATGGATTAAAATCCCAGATTGTACCGAACATCGCTCAAGTGAAGTGATTTCACGAAACAAGACAGTCTGTAAACAGCACTGGGCCAGCGTACTTGACCAAATCCCTCTGAATCACTTGACTGGCTGAATCCCTCTTCACAACGAAGCCCCTCGTGCCATACAGCGAGTCGTATATAGCTTGGAATTAGTATTTTCTCGTTTACGTAAGGTAAAATTACATTCGAAAAAATCAACGGTTTTCCAAGACCCTGCACCACCAGGCGTGGGTTAAGCAACGCATACATAAATGGTCGAAACAATCGCTTCAAACACGTATTAGGGTCAGACAAAGAGACAGAAGCCTCCCGATTCGTCTCAATGAGGAAAGACTCGTTACGGCCGATGAGTCATGTTTCACATAAACTTGAGGTTAACAACTTGCAGGGTTGCCCTGCGTCTGGAGACTCGCGGATATTTCCTTGAGTAAAGATTGTGATAGCAGACAATGTTCTGTTGTTGGGTGCGTTTGTGGAGGTAATTTATTTAAGGCCATATACGAGTGGATACTAGCCTCTCGCGATTTATGTGTATTAGACTGCAGATATGCAATGAAGCTTATTGTAAACAGATGTATGGATATAACAATGGTATATTATGAAAAAAATCTTGTAGTTCATTTATACTAAGTATAGATGAATAAATGAAAAATGAAAAATGAAATGAACAGATTGTAGTGCAACACAAAATTAGATTTAAAAAATCTGAGAATAAACAAATAAGGAGGATCTTTTTTTTAAGTGCAATCCTTTTTAATACTATGGGTATTCTTTCGTAATAGCAACCTGTCAAAGGAATGAATTAACTGGAATAACAAAAAGGGAATGTCGTAATTTTATTTTATTTATGAAACTAATTTTACAATGAAACACTTTCCGAATCCACAAATAAACGCAATTTTCATTTCATTGCTGTCTTAACCATTTGAATAATCATAACCATTGGATATATCCCACAATGGACTACAACATATGCACAGCAACCCAGTGGGCCGTTTTACACGAGGCGAGTGAAAGCTCCGTCGGTGTCACTTCACGGGAGACTTTTGATCGAATCGCCTCCACAATCGCCTTGATGAGTACATAATTATTTGCGTTACCCGATGTTATTGCGAACGCATGATTTATAGTGCGTTCGTGCTGGATATCTGCCTTTTCTAATTGTAGGGTTGTCATCATGTCGACTTGGGCGCTGTTTGGAAAGTGTGGGCTTTCTAACTGTTTTTATGGCGATTTGCGTGAAATATCATCTGTGGTGATTTAGATACGTCAATCTAAATATGACACGAGGGAAAGATACATGGAGTAATATTTTATCTGCGTTAGCCTATATTATCCTACTCTTCTAGGTACGAAGCGTAATGTTTTGAAAGGTGAAGGACCTCATCAACAGACAAATACGAAAATTACGATATTTCTTAATTGCCTAGGTACAGAAACGAACCAGCGACTCACCTGATGGAAAGAAATCGTCACTGTCATTAATGAAAAATTAAACGTCCAAACCCAGCCTTCGATGTCAAAAGGTGAAATGTGTAAGCAAAAAAAGGCCATTGCAGTGTGCGAGCCTTCAATAATGACGTCACAACGTAGAAATAAAGCCAAATCGTATACTAAAAGCAAGATGATTCACTCCAATACTATTGAAAAAATAATTACAACACTGAATAAAAAATCTCATTCTTAACAATAGATCTCAAACTCCGCTAAAGGTTAACGCTCAACCACAGAACTGCGAAATCAATTAAACGACATTTCAGGGACGTTGGCTGACAATTCATCGCTATTGTTATTTTTTTGCCGGCATATTATGATATATTCCTGCGACGATATCCCTAACGTAACAGACTGAATACAGCCGTTAGGACACTGACTTTAATTGCTTGTGATCTGTGGCTTGTGACGATGTTTTTTTTTCGAGACAGTCTCCGAAACCGCTTAGTCAATTTTAAAGCTCTATCAAATACAATTTTTTTAAACCTCGTATTTTGAAGATCCTAATACATGGTATAGCCTGTGTACGGGAGGTAGTGTACGGGAGGCTCGTGCACTGCAGTGGGAGATATACGAGGCTGGATTATTCATTTATTTATTTTACTTTCAAATCCTTACACAGTCATGTAGCTGACATACATTTATTATTTAAAGTGATCGAGAGCCCATCATTAATTTGTAGGCAATACAGACGATTTTATGTAAGGTATAGGAAATATTTATTATCTGCATTATAATTACTTTACAGAAATTGAATTTTCTTTTTATAAAGAAACTATTTAAGTAATATAATGCAGCTAAGGTATGTAAAGTCCAAATAATGCATCGATAAGCGATGGCTATATTTCTAGTTTCAGAAAGATTGTCGGCATATCAGGCTGAGCCCTAAACTCGAGACCTAGGTGATTAAATATGAAAGGTTTTCCTCTAACTGTATGGTTGACTCTATCCAGTCAAATACTAATAACCTACAACAGGAACTGGTCGTACGTCTCCCATATGTGAGAGGCCGCCTGGGTAGTTACTACCGTAATGTTTATTTCTCCCGCCAAACCGCAGTGTAAATCCACTGTTGTGTTCCGGTTTGAAGGACATTGTAGCCAGTGTAACTACCGGATTTAATGAGACTTAACATCTTATGTCTCGGGATGGCGAGCACTGTGTAATGCCAAGTATTGCTTTGTAATTCATAGTGTTGTTTGGTTTTAATACTGTCTATGAGCGGTAGTGGCGAAGGCTCCTTAGAAGCCAGTTCCTACCGGCTTCCCTTTTGTAATTTATCATTACACTATAAACAAGCAAATTATTCAAACTTATTAATTTAATATCAAAACTCAATTATTATTTTTTACATTCAACGACATCTGTCGGCCAGATACGTAAACATTACTAGGAAGCGGCACAGTTACTAAGCACTTTTTATTGCGACGCGGTGCGACCTCTGGCGAATTCCTGTAAAATTGTTCGGCTTATTCAATAACACTAGCGCGGCCCGTGCGCCGCCGCCCGCCGCCGCCCCGCCGCCACCGCGCCGCCGCCGCGCCGCCCGTTACGCATTGTATAGTATGCAACAAACCACGCAAAATTGTACCTTAAATTGATAGTGATTTAAGGTTCAATTTACGCTAAAAAAGCAAGAGGCAAGCCGCAGCTTCTCCGGCATTTCGTGTGTTTAGGTATAGATATTACTTATTACAATAGCGAAATGCGGAGTTTAATGTATTTATAAGTGTTGTATTTACATTTTTACAATATATTCATGGTTCATGCAATTAGTTTTAAATGTTTTTAATTACAAAATGTGTAATATTAATATTATGGTTTTAATGGAAATTACTAATCGTTAGGAGCGTACTAATATGTTTAGGTTGTCGATTTTACAAATAAAGTTAGTGTTTAGATTTTAGAACGTGCTCGATCCTCGCCTGAGGAATACATTGTCTTACTAATGTTACAACTGATAAATGCGGGGCTATCGTACTTGTTAACATATTGAGTCTAGGTTTTTATTTCTTTTATATTAATCTTATATTCACGTGCAGTTTAGAAATATACTTTTTTATTTTTCTCATTATGTAAGCATGGTTTACTTTTTATTTCATGGACATTGTAAATATTGTATAAGTACATAGGTAACGAAAATATTAAAATTTAATTGACGGACGCAATAGGCAGATGCCACAATATCACTTACCAAATGAAACCCATTATTTTAGTTTGGTGAGTAAGATTCTCGAAGCAATAATTTGCTGGTGGGAGGATATTCGCAAAGGTCCGAATATAAGGACACACGTGCATAAGTGTGTCGCGTTTTGCGTTCATTCTGTGAAACATCACACAGTAAATTTTTAATCTCTATTCGGACTGCACTACGCTTACTATCAGTCGCATTCACAGATTACTTAGTACTAGTCGCATTGTAGTCATTTCGTAATCCCTTAGCCCTTCTAATATTATAAATGTGAATGTTAGTTTGTTTGTTACGCTTGCACGCAAAAACTACTCAACCGATCATCATGAAACTTTGTACACATATTCTTGGAGGTATTAGAAGTAACATAGACTACTTTTTATTCCGAAAAAAATAGTGTTCCCGTGGGATGAAGAAGGAATTCCGATATATTTGCTACTTTTTCATACTCAAAAAGATGGGATGGGACTGGATTACATTTCATTAGTGAGAATGAGACGGGGCGGGCGGGATATAACGGGATGGGACGGGACGGGATGGGAGATTTCAAATAAAATTAACCACGCAGACGAAGTTTGCGGGCAGAAGCTAGTAACAGGATAAAGAAAATAAACATATTTTGTGTTTTGAGCTTCGGCTTCCCTTTTAAAAAATGTCACCCTTCGCCACTGATGAGCGGTCGGATCGCTACCCATTCATCGCATTAGTGAAAAAAACAATTGTAATACGTTCACGTTGGGGACATTGCCTTAAATCTACTATTTAACCACGTGACCTAGATAATAAAAAGTATGTCAAGAGCGATTCCGTTGGATGGTCAAAATTTCTAAGATCCAAACAATGGGCATCTGTTGCATCAATGTTCACTGTTCTCTGTTCAGCAATAGTTTGTTAAATCACTGCCACTTACCGTTCTATTGTTACGTACGTTTCAATTTTTCTTACTTGTTTGGTATATTTTTATTTGTTTCTTAATTACACCATGAAATTAGCTTGATCAAACAGTGAAATGTTTTGTTGTTTAAATGTTAATAGGGATCGACTCTTGACAAAAATATAAACAGCGTAAACACATTTTATTGAATTCTTATTTTATTACTTACATACATAAACTCACGTCTTCATCGCTCGACAGGGCGACAGAGGCGCCACCAGGACACCCACATTTCGCCTTATATGTTCATAATATTACATCATAAAATACGTATTTTTTTCTTTGTAGCACCAAAAACTTTCAACCTGTGCCTAAAAGACTACCGGATTTTGCAACTATTACCTAAGAAATAAATCTTCCATAAGTCACTTCTAAGTCTATCACATAATCAGTCACGTTAAGGAAAAAGCATTCAAAAAGTCGGTAGGTACTAACATATTATATCATAGTATTGAAAACGTTCGTTTTACAATAAAGCTATCTAATGCTGCCGCACTGGCGTATTGATCTTGACACGGACTCCATTTCACCATACATGGCAGACTTCCTGCCGTTTCGCAACTAAGGCACTGGACCGGCACGCTTCCGCACTTTCCATTTGCAACCGTATTAATATTGAGATAAAAGTGAAATTCGTACAAGTGTCGCAGCGTTAGACAATGCCCATTTTTGGTAGCGCAGTTGAGTGTAGTTTTCGTGGTCGGTTGTAATAAAAATGCGGTAATGTTCGAGTTATAACGGGCAATATTAATTGCAGGTGTGATCTCGTGTATCTCACTACTGTTTGTTACGTGTTTTTGTGTTAGTAGGCTATTATGCACTATGCGTGAATATTACATGTCATTACGTGATTTATGATATTTATGGTTTTATATTGTATCGGTTCATTGGTCTAGTTCCAGCCGCCTATAAACGCTCATACCACTTAGAGCCGACGATGCATTGCCATTTTTGAGAATGTATGCAAATAAGGAAAACAGCCGAGACGTCACTTCAATTGAAATTACCAAATTTAAAAACAAAATGGAAATTCGCACTCGAGACAAAATTATATTACGATAATATATTCGAAATCTAATGATACGAATTAAATATGAGATTTCCGTACTACAATAATTACACAACATTCCAAACACATAATAACAAACATTCCAAAAACATAATCGAATAATATTTCTAAAATCTACAAACAAGTGCCTCTTACACCAAATTAATAACTTCATCCATAAGCAATACAATTTAATTCCACAAAGAGAAATTCAGCACCAATTTGTAAGTTTCAAAACAAGCAAAAACCTAACAAAAGTGAGATCAAAGAAATCAAATCATGTAGAACATAAACATTACATTTGAATACATTACCATACTGTGGCATTGTATCGGGTCGGAGTCAAAGTCGGCGACATTTTAATCGAGCGACTGTGAAGCACTTTCGACTGTAGAAAGCTTTGGCGTTTGCACAATGGATATCCGTATGCGCAGATTAGAAAACAATTTGAGGACATAGTCATGTAATTTTAAATGCTACATCATTTCACAATAATATCATTATTGTATTAACTGTACTGTACTATATTAGCTTGCAAATAAATAAAGTTTATTAAATTAAATTAAATTAAAAAAATTAAAAATTAATTAGCCCATTTCTGATAAAAATTTAAAATATTATTTTAAAATCAAGAATTCGACTGAGAGGGCTTGATTATAATCCACTACACCGATTTAGAGTCTTAAGCCCTCTCAATTTACTATACTGGCCTATTGCGGTTTCGACGACTTCAGATGCCGTACAATTTATCATCGATTTTTAGTGCATCATATCTTTATTTATTTATTTATTTAAATCTTTATTGTACACAGTTAACAACAAAAATACACATTAAAGAAACAATAAAAAAAAAAGTACAAATGGCGGTCTTATCGCTCTATAGCAATATCTTACAGACAACCATGGGATGGATTTAAAAGAAGGAGAGAGAGAGGGCAGTGTAAAAAATAAAGAATTAAAGCTATATAAATATCTTTATGTACGCTCCTGATCTTACAATTCTCAAAAATAAACTGGATATCTTTTTTTTTCGAATCAAATAGAAAAAAGTCACGATTGTCAAGTCGTGATAACCTTGAGTTGACTAATCTAACAAATTATCGTATCCCAGGCACGAATAGTTCTTTGAAACTTCAAAAATGACTTCTCTAATCCAGGAATCTTATAATATAACAAGGACTAATCCGTTAAATTAATATAAAACGTTTTATCTCTATTAAACTGGTAAAATGACCACAAAACTTGCAGGCTGCTGGCTATATCCTATACATTAGCATAAAAACTCTCTTGGCTATGAGGCTGAAGCTGATTATTCCGAGAATAAAGCTAGATATAACATTATTTAAAATCTTTATATTATTGTATACATTAAGCTTCATTCAAATATTTTTTTGTCTCTTTAAATATAAAATGCAAAAATGGAAGTACATTGTAAAAATCTTTCCTCCCCATTACATGATAAATTGTAAGGGACCAGACTATTAAAACCAAAATTAGACTTATTTAATTATATATCCAAATCTTGTTTACTCCACTACCCATATTATAATAACAAAAACAACGCTACCCAAACATAAGTTACGTAACAATAATTACACGGTTATTAATCGCGCAACACGAAAGTGTATTTAATGGTTTTGCGAGAAAATGCTGGCGAGTCACATTTTATGCACCGATACGCACGATTTCCCGACTGTGTGCCTTCGATTGGACAATTGTACACTTTCATTCAAACAATCGGTTTGTTAACTCAATTAGATGATGGTTTCTTTTAAATTGCATTTGAATATGTAGGAGACCGAATGTAAGGGGCTTTAACATCGAAAAAAATGCTGGCTTTTTTTCAAGGAATGTAAGAGTCAATTGTTTTACAATAAGGGACCCTGACAATCAGACGAACTAGCAAAGACTATACAGAAAGGTAAGAAGTATTTCCGTTGAGATTAACTAGATAAAATGAACGAACATTTGGACAATAATTCAATATTCTTATTTTTAGTTATAGTAGATAGAAATTGCTATATAAGTTTTCTTTAAAGTGGATACAAAAAATGCTTACGCATAAATTAAATTGGCTTTAAAGAGAGTTTGTATACTGTCTTTTATTTTATTTTCATATAACTAGTTTATTTTTCACGAATTAATGAACACAACAAATAATAGTTGTTGTAAAACGGCATGGACACTAGAGGATTTTGTGGTTATTTGTTGTTTTACAAACTTTGTTACGCTTAAAAATATAATAAAAGTATCCTAGTGGAATCCATAACAATCTATTACCATCGTTGATTTTGTATTGTATGTACGAGTATCTATGTTAAAGTACTTCTATATAAAGCTCAGAAAATTCAGTGACGTTTGCAGTCTTGACTATGATAAATAAATTTAAATTTTCATAGATTTAATTTGTAACTTATAAACTATTTAAAACCAAGTTTGCAGCAACAGTTGCAATGTGTTTCCACATTCACACGCGAAGTGGAAACGAGCTCAATAATTATAATTAATTGCACATAAAAGACATTTTTGGCACACGTGTGCACATATCATCATCATAGTTTTTGTGCAAAATGACCTTGTGGTGTAAGGCTTGTACGTAACGCAATTAGGGTTGCCAACTGCCTGAAATAATGGTTACTCATCTGGTAAAGATGTCAATAATCATAAAGTGTTAAAAATAGCCTGTGATGACCGCGATTTCAGGACGTTTTTATTTTAATATTAACTTTAGCACGACAATACCTTAAGTTGCTATTCTGTACTATATGATCTCTGCGTATTATACACAAAAATAAGACAAAGCATATGTTTTACATAAATATAGCTCGGTAACCAACCTTTTCACAACCTGAAGTAATGGTAATTTCTAATAATATTTTCTTCGTGTCTACCGTTACCCTACATTTACGTGGGATAGGTAAAACATAATTTAGAGCCTTCTCGCTAATTAATCATTTTATCATTGGATGGCTTACATCAATCCTATCAGGAGAGCGGCTTTTGTTTATCAATTTGCTCTAATGCACTTGGTGTTGGTATAGATCATATACCTACTGAACTCTTACGCAGAACTCTCGAGGTACGCAGGTATCTTTACAATACGTTGTACATCAACGTAAAATTAAGCGATAATTATATAAAAATATATAGATCACTTCCAAAACACTGCAAAGTGTGCCCTTGGTTTGAAACCGCGAGCTCCAGTTATATTGCGGTTACCACCAAACCTAACTATAACCTATTTAAATATGCCCCGTCTTCTAAACTTGTCATAAATAACATGATATTCCCGCATAACATTCACTTGACAACCCTAACCGTTGCAGCACTTAGTATCATCGTGCATACAACAAAACCACTAATTACTGAAATGTAGTTACGTGACTTGCGAAAAAATAATGCAATGTGATAATTTACCACGCTTTGTTTAAATTAACGTAATGATGTTTATACTTTGTTTAAAGTATACTGTGTAATGGTAATCAAATTTGTAAATTGAAAATGCATTTTTGTGTGGTATTTTATGTCACTTTCGGTTTTCTTGCTTATTTGTTTAACTTGCAATTTTTGCTAGGATATTACTTCTTCTATAACGTTTTCTTTATATGCAAGTTTCGGAACAATTTAATTTATTATTTTACTTTAAGCGTTTTAAATAGTCATTTATTTCACAACTCGCACTGACGTATTGATAGAATTAACATACGATTAAAATCTTTGTACATTTCTCAAATTTACAGATTTTCTTTAAATGATGACCGTCTCAAGTAAAGTGAGCAGTAATTAATCACCAAGTGCAAATGTTAGTTTCGGAAGTTATTGGTGTGTGTCATGGCCTTGAACCATTTTCTTAACGTGATAATAATCCTCTTGGATCACTGTTTACCTCGGGTTGGTAGACAGCATGGTCTCAAAGCTACGAACTCTATTTTAAAGAAATAAATAGAATCAATAAATCCAAGAGTAACATAAATAGTTCCGAACCCACATCAAAATCAATTAAGTCTTGTGTCGTTGGTATCAGAAACTACGAGAGAATATTCGGTCTCACAAACACCCAGAAAATTATTTGTCTCGATGCGGGGATCGAACCCGCGGCCTCTCGTTTCACAGATGGCTTCTAACCAATTGCGCCGCGGAGGCTGTCGAAATATTTTGTTACTTCAGTACATTCAGATAAATCTACTGCTTGCTTATTTTTAACTGTTAACTTACAATTTATGTATTATTTGCCTAAATATCACATGATAATTGCGTTACTTGATTTTCTTTAATTTAGTCATTTTCTTTAATAAAGACAATGAAGATAACGTATGTATCAAATTATATTGAATCCAGTCACTTTAAAGCTAATCTTTACTGCGTCAAGTAACTAACAACAACTTTGAATATAGTAACCAACTTCGATATTTGATAATTTTAAAGCATTGTTTTGTAATTCATGTATTATACTAAATCGAACATTACGTCACGAAAAAAATATGTGCTCACCTGTACCAACCAAGGCTGCACGAAACCATTACAGCGAGAGATAAGAACTATTACTGCGTCAAGGGCGGATCCAGGGGGGAGGTCATAGGGGTCATGACTCCAGATTGACAGATTTTCTTAAATATATCGTTAATTTTCACTTAAAAAATCGTAAACATACTCACTAATCACAGGTGTAACAAACTTTTAAATAATCACTTTTAAATGTATAATTGTAATCGAATTCGAGTACGTCCAGTGGTCTGAACTATCTAGAACTATATGACCCCCCCTGACTTGAAAGCTGGATCCGCCGTTGTACTGCGTACAAGTGATAAAGATCGAAAAATAAAAAGTGCTATATGTACCACTTAGTTTCTCATACACATTTCATACGTGGCGTCATATACGTACACATATATCAACGCACACATATGTCTCAACTCTCAATGGGAGGGAGATACTATAGAGCGCCGTTTCTTGTAGTATATTACACAGTAGTTTTCTCGTCTTATCTTATTAATGTCGAAGTTACCTGGTGAAACCGAGTCTAAGGGTCTAGTTCACCACCCTCCAGTAAAGCGTCTAGTCATCAGTTAAAGTCACCCGTAACGCGTGTCAAATTCACGACGCTAACATTAACCTTTCAGGTGTCCATGTATAGACAATAGACTTTTGACAGTTCTACATAATAGAGAACAATGGGAGCACAATGGAGAATGTCACATAAATCATGACATGGAGCTCATTATGAGCGTGATGGACACCGGAAGGGTTAATCTCATGATTATTACATTTATTACCTCCTTTCTTATTTAAAAAAATACGTTGCCACTTCAGCGGTATGCAGGGCGGGGGAAATTTGACGTAATATTGAACGAATGTCTCATTCACATAACCAGTAGATTATTACTCAAAACTTTATTTTCACCTGTGGAATCGACGTTAGATATTCGGCACTTATACTTGCCAATTAACGTTAATCATAAAGTTCAATCAACGGTTTGCTTGAAGATGTTGAATATGTTGTTAATATTTAATTACTAGGTACTAACCTGTGTCGCCCGCGCGTGTTGATGTGCCGCACCTCGCGGCCGCCGCTGCTCTCACCATCGCTGCCCGACGCCGCCTCCATCGCGTGAGACAACGACTTGCTCATCTGTAGAGAAATGACATCATCAACATCGATTTATACCGGGTATATTAAGACTGTGACCGAAAACGAAGCCAGGTGGTAGTTTTAGTGGTTACGAACACGATGCGAATAAAAATTTCGCCAAAACAGTGACAGATACTTTTTTAGATTTTTTTAAAAATCATCGTGTTTGGGTGGTAAATACCTAGTTTATGCGAAAACTAATTTAAACTCTTACGTAGGTACCATTGCGAGTTTAAAAATAAAGAGGTGTACATCTTTATTTTAGGAAAGCTATGTATATATCACCCAAATACGACAATAAGTAAAAATTACAAAAAAAAGCGTCGATTTTTTTTGCGAAATTTTTAGTTGCATTGTGTCTGAAGTCACTAATACTACCACCTGGCTTCGTTTTCGGTCGCAGTCTTGATATACCCTGTATATTGATCGGTGGTGTTCCACCCTCATCATTATCACTACCATAATCATCATAATTGCTCATCTGTGTACAAGGAATCGAAGTATTTATCATCATCACCGTCATCATTACTACTTTCATCACACTCATCATCGTATGTCAATGATATAACACTATTTTCATTATCATCACTCATCACCACAAACATTATCATCACTCATCACCACAACCATTATCATCAACGTCATTATCTTCATCATTATACATCCGTGTTGCAATTCGTTAAAAGGCAGCTGTGAAACGAGAGGCGGAAGGTTATATCCCTGCACTGAGATAATGTTTTATGGCTCACAAATATTTGTTTCGAGTCTAGGAACTTGGTGTCGTAAGGGTAAAAAGCGTCTAGTCGCTTATAGCATCCACGACCTAAGATTTAATATCTTAATTTGAGGTCAATACCGTGTGTGCACTGTTAGGCGTATGTATTATTTTTAAGAGATCTTGTTGACATTTGCGTTTGGGGTGGATTGAGGCATGAAAATTACTATTAACTATAATTTTCTAAACATGGGCCTACAAGATGAACTAACCGTTATCTTAAAACATATTTTTTATATTTAATTTTTAAATCACAAGCTCAATCAATCTTCAAACTGTGAAATATTTTGTAACTTACAGAGGTTTAAATAAAGAATCTAAATATGCGTTGTGCAAGAAAAATATTTTAATTAATTTGGATAAAAGTACAAAAAACTGAACATCTGCAAAAACAAAACTTCATTCAAGAATCAATACTTTTTCATTATAGATTTCTATTTCCGGATTATATATTTTCATGACCTACCCCAGGGCATTAAAAAAATAATTCATAACGCTAGCCAAAAGCGATGACCGACAGCAACATTCGTCATTGACGCTTCTACAGACTAAATTGTTCGCGTCGCTTCCGGTTACCACACGACAACAGTTGCAAATCTAAATCAGAATTCATTCAAGGTGGACAATTCCAAATATTTTGGCCATTTTGGCAAAGGTCTAGTATTGGACCTATTCCAGATATTTGACTTATTATTTCCAAGGCCTGTCATAATCTAATAAATTGCATTGTAATAATTTTGCAGTACCAGTACACATATAGATAAATAACTTTGTATTTATGAAACTATTGTCTTCACTTTTGCATTGAATTTAAAACAAATGCAACATAAACAAATAAATAAACCCTACAATCACTCACATAGTCCCGACCCCGCAGATACAATTTTTACTTCGTGGGTATCAGTAAAACCTAGACTTTTTGGTCTTGACAACACCCAACTATAAGGAAAGAAAATAAAGACACTTACGGCAGGAATGTATTTTCTAACAGCAGCGGCCAGCTCGTCCATACTTTTCTCTTTCCTCGCACCGTCCAATCCGAAGAACTTATTCTTTGCCGCCTGGTTCAATGCAGTGATCTTCAAAACCTGTGGCGGCAACTCCTCGGCCGGGGACGTCTTTTCCGGAGGTCTTCTCAATTTGCCTAGCTGTATAGGTTCGTCAATTTTCTTGACAAACCTCCTGTACCTGGCCTGGTCATCTTCAACCTTCGGCTCTTGGGATGGTCTTCTGCCAAGTTTGCCGAGTAGTGGGGTCTTGACTTCTGTATTCTTCGCTTGGACGATGCTTTTCAGCTCATTAGCTCCCGGTAATTGTATTTTCCTTGGGAACGGTTCAGGGTGCCTGGTGATGTCGGATTCTGTCCTGGAAGGTTTGAGCTTGTTGTTTTTGCGTTGGAAGCGGCGAGGCTTGGGGTCTGGGAGCTCGTCGGAGCTGTCTGATGATGAGCAGCTCTTCTCTGAGGAAGACACGCTTGATGCCGACACGGATTCATCGTCCGATGAACTGTCGATACCTTCGTCTTTCAGACCCTGGAAAGAATAAGAAGGCGGTTTATTAAACTGGAAAGAATAAAAGAAGACGGCTTAGGAAATCTCGAAGACTTTTTCAAACTTATTGATGCAGTGGTAAGTAAAATAATAACAATAAGCAGAACTTAACATCATTAACACATTAATTTTTTTCTAAAAAAAGGACTGAACCATGAGATGGCTTATTCATATAGAGCAATGAATATCATTAATATGTCGGCAATAATTTGATCGTTAAATATCCTTCGAAGAACATAAATAAAGTAAAATAATTTGATCATTAATTTTACATCTCTTTACACCTCATGTTAAAAAAGTAATTTAAACATATAAACAAAGCAGTAAAATAAAAAAAAATGCAAATAAAAAATAACAAAATATCAGCTCACCATACCAACCTCAGAGCTCTCGCCTTTAGCCAGCACTTTTGGCTTAGGCGGCACCACCGTCGACCCCGACTTCAATATGCCGCGCACTTCGGGCGTGATCATTCTCTGTGCTCGCTCCGTGGGCGAATCGTCGTCGAGATCTGAAATATTACATAAACTTGGTATACAGGTAAAATAATGTAGGACACCAAATGCAAGCGCCCGTTTTCATGTCAAATCCAGTGTTTTAGTTAAGCCCTGATGTTACGAGATGCGAGAACGGGACGCATTTTGTTAGATATGTTTTAAATAATGCCACGCATCTCGATGTCGTGTTAAATTTTTAATTCTGCGCCATATCCAAAACGTAATTTTCGGGTTATATTTACACTGTACAATCTTGGCCGCAACAAAGCGTTGCTAAAGTGAAATTTCCGTCGTAAAAACGTTAATCGGGCGAAAACACATTTTCGTAAAATGGTCTTAGTGAGACCGTGTGTGCACAAAAATAGCTGAGACTAAATACATATTGCTGGGCATTAAACGCGCGCACTCTCCAGTCCCGTTCACGCCCACGTACAACCGCGACCTCACCAAGCGATCTCGACGGCTTGACAAACGAACCCCATTACGTTATTGATAAACAATTGCATGGAAGAAAAAACCGTGCGAAAAACATGAGTAACACCGAGCCTGAGTAACTGGATTATTGGAGCTCAAAATAAAACATTACTCAATCGGTTCAAACGAGATGATTTACAATGTTGATGGAGCGCTAGACTTATATCGTGGATACAAGCGCGGGTGTGCATGCAAGCGCATTGTGAGACCACCCAAGCGTTATACGCCCGTCAAAAACACTTCAAATCGCTGTAGCTGCAATGTACAAAATGTTAAACCGCCGACCATGCCATCGTAGGCTACCTACATAATGAAACACTACAAAAAAACTCAAGTGAGTATCATACAACATAAAAATCATTCAGATTACAGTGTCGTGCAATAATATACAGCATGCGTATAAAACATCATAAAATAACCAAAATCTACGCAACTATGATTAGTACCAATCAAACCCAAAGCGCAACGGCCCAAGCAAGAAACGACAAAAAACCAAAACTCAAAATAAACAAATTCAGACCTAAGCTTCTAAACTTTGCGTTCTGCCGCATTAGATACTCTAAGGAGGTGTTCTTTGCGCTGGCGGAGCGGAACAGTTCCATTTTGAGTTGGAAGTCGGGATTACGCGGCACGTCTTCGTGTGTCAGCGACTTGGTGAGCCTCTCGTTCTGTTCCATCGCTTCTTGCACTTGGCTGGATAACACCGGCATTGTCCGAAGCCTCGAGGTCCTCAGTACGCGGTCGTCTTTAGGCCTCGGCAGTCCCGCCGGCGGTGGCTTGTGGGTTAGCTTCGAGTTGAACATCTTCATTTTCTCCGATAGCGACATCTTGGCGGGATCGTCCTCGTCTAACTTAGCTGCCACCGGTGAGTGTGTGCGTATTTACATAACATTGTGCAGTTGTGTGTGTATTTTAAGAGCCCGGGACATACACATAGTAGAGTAGTCGAGGACATGCAAAAAAGAAAAGCCGACGATCATATGAAAGGAAGCGATTCTTTGTATCCTGTATAAATGCAATATACATGCTTTGATTTGAACAAAAAATTGAAAATAAAATCTTAAATGCTAAATAGAAAAAAGTAAATTGTTCTAGATAAGAAAGAGAGGGATAGAGTGTGGACTAACCATCTTCGTCTCTGTCCAGCACGTTAGCAGTGCTTTTGGATTGAGCCAGAGAGAACGGCTTGTTGGTTTGTTCGTCGGTGTCCTCTGCGGGCGCGAATGAAATCGGCTGGGTCTTGAACCTGTCCACCACTGATGGCCCCTCCTTTATCTTGGAGCGACTGTGGCGAATCAGAGGCTTTGGTGTGCCTGAAATTGTAAAGGAGACAATTATATACGAGATCATCAATGGCTACGGACGATTCGGTTGCGAATACTAGGGACGACAAGTACAAATAAAAAAACAAAAACCATTACTATCCCGTCTTAATTGGTGAGGAAACCTTTGACCAGGAAATGCATAAAACACCGACAAGACCAAAAAAATATGTCTATTGGGTTATTACTTTTTCTCAATAAGAATTAAAATAATTGAGAATTTAAAATAGATCAAAACTTAGAAAAATAACAATTTACTAAACTTATAACTATAAAATTCAAAACCATCCCAGTTTATAAATGCATAAAAATTCACACAAGTAAAATACAACAACTTTGTAATACCAAGCGGCGCAAACTTTCAGCGAAGTTATTTATAAGCGGTATAAAATTGCAAGTCTGTTGCAAACAAAACAACACGAAACACATACCTTTGGCTTGTTGTTGTAGCTGCTGCCACATGCTGGCTCTCGCGACCACGCTGTTGCTCTTTACCAGCCCGAGAGCAAATCCAGTGTTCTCATCGTCACTGCCCTGGGTGTCCGGGCTGATGAGGTCGTTGACAGTTGACTTCCTTTCCCTGTCCATGGTGAGGAGACCTCGTTCGATAGACGAGGAAGACCACTCGTTGCTGCT
Organism: Deilephila elpenor; assembly: GCA_949752805.1. NCBI lineage: Eukaryota > Metazoa > Arthropoda > Insecta > Lepidoptera > Sphingidae > Deilephila > Deilephila elpenor. The sequence continues at coordinate 4,140,242 of OX457107.1, read as the reverse complement.
ACTGTTTGTAGCGTGGTTGTCGCGGATCTCTTGGCTTTCCACCAAGCCTAGTTCCTCACCTGGAATGTACGTTTCAAATATTTCAGTAAGTGAATCATACATATTCTGGAAGATGTTCTTAAAATTATTTTGAAAGAAAAATTCTAACGAATTCGCGATATTTTTCCAAGCATACTCGCACAATAGCAGCAATTTAAATCCACCTGGCAATAAAAGTTTAAACAATAGACACGCTCCGATACAATTTTGTTCGTACCGTTTCGCAGATTAACGTTTTTAATTGGCAATTGATCTGGCCCAATGTCACTTTTTCCAGCCTACTGAACAGTGATCCGTAAATTTTTTCACAGATTGCTTAACGGCCCAGTAACTGCACTTCCAACTAATCCCAATGACGCTATGACAAAGAACACGTGCATTACATTGACCCAAATAATTGAGCTGAGAGACATCAGCAAGGTTATGTCGTGTTTATTTTCAAAACCGACCTAATACGAATAGCGGCGCATTCGGCAATTCTAAATTTACCATACACAACGTAAACAAACCACAAGTTAATCTAACACTGGATCGGACTGATTGCTTTCATATGTTTGTTTTATGACGGCAACAGTTGTGACTTTTGGATCGCGCTAAATAAGTCTCATGTTGTTTTCGCATATTTCCATACCGCGCCAATGTCGATAAAAATAAATTTACGAGTTGAATAAACTGTGCGTGATTACTTACCGGAGTGGGGTCCGGAGTCTCTGGAGGAAGCACGGTTGTACACTCCGCTATCACATGACACATTTAAACTCCAGTTGTCGGCTTCGGCCTGGTGTCTTTCGTCTTCGTCGAGCGCGCGGCTGTCCTCATCCAAAGCGACGCGGACTTTGTTCACTTCTTGTTCTATTTCGTCCAACGTCGATTGTTGCCTTTCAAGGTTTTCGAAATCCAGAAAAGTGGCTTCGCCGTAGCTGTCGTCTTTGGTGCCACTACCGTCAGAGTTACAGGTGGCTGCTGCCGGCGACGTCACACTGAACGAGCTAGAACCGAAAGGCGGGGAGTCCAACGTCTTTACGAAATCCACGAAAGGGTCTCTTTCCGGTTCCCCTGCGAGCGGAAAAGCGCCCCTGGCGGAGGAAGCAACACTGGACTCGACGGGACGGCTCGGAAAACTACAGCCCGCTTGGCCGAACGCTTGGAAACTCGCTTGGCCCGGCTCCAAACTGCGAAATGAGAAAAGAAACTCGTTAAAGTAGAACAGATCGGTACATAAGAAAGAGACGGTCGCTGTTTCAGCTCGCCTTCATAAATATAAATGAATTATGCTGCGAGTGATTGGATCGGCGTCGCTAATACATCGTTTTAGGGAAGTTTGACACCGTCGTCAATATAATCTAAATATAAATGTCTGTTCTCGATTGCGGTGTTATCGATCGATGTTTGATCGTTAAACAATTTATCGGTGAAGTAAATCGGCCGTATATTTTGGTTAGTTTATGCAACATTTCCAGCTGTACGATATTTACGTTTGTACCCTGTGTAGTTTTAAAAGGTTATTTTTATGTTATTAGCAAAATAAAGGCCGAGAAAACAAACGTTGTTGGAACACGCCCGGTCTTTTCATGTCACAACTTTTCACAACACATAAACGGAGCCTCCTTGGTTCATGGGGAGCGCAAACATCTGTTGCATTTATATCGAAACCATTAAGGGCACGGGTATATGCGTGCACCAGATTGGTCGGACATAAAACTCTATGCGTGCTTTGAAGCACAACAGATCCAGAAATAGTGTTTGACCCAGTAACGGCTGGAGAGCTTATTTCCGTCATCAAGATACAACATCGAGCGGCGACTTCATCGACCGATGTTAATCGATATAGGGCTAATGCAATTGCAGGAAAACCTGTCGAGTGCGTTCTACTTGTATCAACGATGTTACAAATATTAATTTAATTTCTGTTTAACATGTAAACACGTGGATATGAAAATCTTGAAGGAAACCTAATGTTCAATAGTAAATATTCTGTATTATAATCTTCTACTTCGATTTTTTATGCTTAAGCAGATACCGCCCGACAAAATTATTTAAACTATTATCACAAACCGGAATTTAACATACAAATGACCAAACGAAATTGAGGATTTAACATATAATTAAAACAATGCAAATCATTTGATATTTGAATGCATCGAAGCAATGCCATATCCACAACAATAAGTCATTTTTATTAATAAACTTAATGTAGCGCTCGCCAACAAAGGTAAAATAATAGACGCAACATTTATTACTAAACCAAGCCAAAATTTAGCTATAAAAAGACTACCCGTCGAGATCATTAATTAGAATGACGAATATCTTACAAAAACTTTCTAAATTATTTATATTGTAAAAAAGTATAATTATTTTGGTTGACACAAATAAAATACTCAGTTACAAATTAGCCGGTGTAACCATTAGACTAAAATTTAAATTAAAGAGTATACAAGCAACTTATAACAAATTTCATTTAACTTTGGAAAACAAAAACATAATCAATTTTGCTATATTCATGTAATTCAAATAATGCTAGAAATGATGACCTATTTTATCAGTATAACAAGGGTGTACAATCTGGATTTTGCTGATGCCTTAAAAGCTGATTCAAGAAGATCCATCTCTGTCCGGTTGAAGATTTAAGTGTGGTTGACTACAACCAAATAAAGTTCTTTCATTGGATCGGAAAACTAGTGGTTACATGTACCACCAAAATCGATGGTATGTTGATTCAAAAAGCTGTGAACATTTGAATTTTACCTTTATTTAATTTCTGAATACCATAAATACCAGTTTAATGTAATCAGAGGTTATTCTACGATTTTGATATGTATCTGTAATTTAATCAACTTGCATTAACCCTAATAAGTCTATAAATAATTATAAAATACTACTTACAATTTACCAAAAGGGAAATCCAAAACGTAACGGGTCATGGCTCCGTGAACTCTGACACAAACAATAGTTTTAAACTTGTGGATCTATTATTGGCACACACTGAAAGTAATTTTTTCGCGCTGTCTGCACCGAACATGATTCAAATCGAATACTGAACCAACAAGGATGATGTCAGACGAACGAAACGCAAATTAACACGAGCTCATGAACGATCGCATTTCATGAAATTGATAATTATCGAAACCTTCGGGATTCGGCGTTGGCAAAAAAAAACTATCAAAACGAAAACAATTATATTCTAACAATGAGCAAATCCAGAACTCTAATATTCTATTAATTAAAATAGACTCAACTCACAGTCAAGGCTGTCCAGTCAACGAATAATTTATTATGTAAAAGTCATGTTTAATATAATAGCATTAATGTTGAATGTTAATCGAGTTTCGTATTATTAATATCATCACTACGTAGAAATCCATAATATGTAAGTCGCATGGCCATTACATCATGAAAGTCAAATATTTTTACTTCATCCACATGTGTTCATTACACTACAAATATACTCATTTGCTTGAACAAATAACTTTTTGATACGGAGCCACGTCCTTTGAAATCATCTACGCTCTTACTTTATAACGTGTTTACACGGTACTAATATGTAAGAGAAAATAAAAATATTAACGCTTTTACAGATATGTATAATCGCAACATAAAGCTTGATGTGTTCCAAAACTTCTCAGCATGATTTATTGGAGAACAAACAACAGGAAATATTGATAATATAAAGAAATGCTAGCACAATGAGTAACTCAACATTTGGATGGCGAAGCAGTTGGTGGCAGCCCACGCCACACGCTCGCCCATCAAAATAATGGCCACGAGCCAACATTTGGCTTCTAACAAACAGAGACCTATGTAAAGCTCAATCACCTTTACTGAAGAAAAGCCAGGTTTAAGGATGCCGGTTGTACTCATATGAAAGAGAAAAATAGCTACTGATAAACATCGAGATTTATGAGTGGCATTACGATGGAGCTCCGTAAAAATAGACGATGTTGAACGATCGTGAGAAATGTACTCGCACAGTTTGACATACATACACACATGTATGTACCTACAGTAAGAACAGTGCCGGTGTGCATTTTCATTACATAAAAAATAGAATTGTGGACGGATCCATTTAGTTAGCGACGACAGATACAATGCGGTAGGTTAAAAATATAATATCAACACATTTTAAAAAATTAGGCAATAGACCTGATTCTTACCTGGAAGTGATGGACCGCATTTCGTCGACAGTGATGGGTTGAGTCTTGTATCGTTCTTTATCTCGTGTTTTCGCTCTGGATGTAGATGGTTGTTCTTTTAGTGGTAAATCTTTAGTAAGAGCTTGTTCCATGCTCTTTATTCTCGATGCAATCGATGGAAAAGTTTTAGGTGTCTCGTTGGTCTCATTTTCATCGTTGTGCAAATGGGGCCACTGTTCGTAACGTGCATTGTCACTATTTTCATCCACTTTCAACCGTCGACTGTTCAGTATCGACAGTAACTCATCGTTGACGTCGCACGCTAAACTTTTCGATCTTGGGTTCGTTTTCGGTCGTAGGTTCCTGCGACGGAGCACCGCACTGGGATAGCTTTGTTGCGGGTCGGTAGCAGGTATTAGATTTAGTACTCGTCGCGGTCCAGCCGCCGACAAGTCGTTCGCGTCGCAACTAAAATTCGTCGCACTGATGTTCGCGTCGCTGTCCGCGCAAAATGAAAGCCGTGGGCGCGGCGATTGGCTGCGTTCCCTGGTTAAACTCGAACCTCTCTGCTTTAAAATAGGTCTTACTGTCGTCTCACACTCCGATCCGGAATGATCAGAAGTGCGCGACCTGAGGAGTGAAGGCCTCCGTGAACTTCTGTCGTCTTCGCTCAAATCGAAACTAGAAGTATGTCCTTCATCGCCGGATAATTTTTTCGACGATTTGAGGATTGGTTTTTTAGGCAGATCAAAGTCATAATCATCATGCTCTGTCGATTTCTTTTTGAGTATCGGTTTAGGAGTATCGGTTGTTATTATATCGGGGCCTGGTCGTTCTTCAGAGAAGCTCTTTTTCTTTAATATTGGTCTTACAGTCTCCTTATCGTCTTCTACTATCTCTGCGCCACCGGCAGCTGCTAACAAAACAGCTTGAGCAATAGAAACATGAGAGGAAGCCGTACTACTACTAGAGCTGGAATTAGATTTGCGTTTTAGTATACCATGGGGCTCTGGCGAGCCCTGAGATAGCTCATCATTATGTAAATCATCCTCCCGGCTTATCTTCCTCTTCAATATCCCATGAATCTGTCCTTCTGGTGACCTATTTCTCACCACATCTTCCAGAGAAGATCTTCGATTTTTCAAAATAGGTTTATTCATATCCGAAGAGCCATCATCAGCAAATGACACCTCCGGACTGCACGATCTCCTCCTAGCAACTTGCGATTCATCTAAACTACGGCGTTTTTTAAGTATACCTTGCCGTTGTCTGTTATCAGAGCGACAATTTTGTAATTCTAAGACGCTTGGCGAGAATGTCACTGGAGGAGACGCAATAGCTTGGTTAGTAGGATTTGCGGTGGCGTTATCTTCATGAATAGATTTTCTTTTCAATATAGAAACGGGGGTGAGACTACAGGACGTCGAAGATGTATCAACACGGCGATTTTGACTAGACGTATCATTATTGAGATCAGAAAACATTGCACTTTGTTTTTCAAAGTCGATCAGTCTCTGAGCTGCCGTATCTATATCCCTCAATCTTTCTGTAACTCCCCTTGCATAGGCTGGCCTTTCTCCAGTAAGACCATAATTGAAAGTATGGTTATTATTTGTTTGTTCCGAATTCGAAGCTAATAAGGAGTCAAACCGTGGCTCAGATGCGTCTACATTTAACTTATTACTATTTAAGTTATTCGTTAATTTGTTAACCCTATCTAATGTCTGTTTAGTGAATGCAGCTAAGCTGTCCATCTCTTGCGAAAGTCTAGAGCTAGTCGTATGCGGTCTAAGAGTTTCGTGAAGCGTTGACATTTTAGCAGTAACTTTAGAATCTTCTAGGCCACAAGCATTAGCATCTTGTTTGTGTTCAGCTTGCGGATTAATATTCAACAATTTTTTAGGCAAAACATTTTTATCACTTGGGTCTCTCGGAGAATTATTTTCTAAACTAGTCAGTCTTTTCTTTGAATAATGATATTTTTCACTAAGACCTTCACTATCCTTTTGAGCTCGATGTCTTCTATCGATTCGGTTGTTTTCCGTATCACTCTTTGCTTTTTCGGGACTTCTACGAACAACTCTACCTCGGGGCGATTCCAGTTTCGATTTATCTGATTTATTCTGTAAGTCCTGCTTAACGGGTGACGTAGATGTACGAATATTTTTATCAGATGGCTTCTTAGATAGGGGTATGCAGCTAGCTTTACCGTTAGTTTCGATGCTTCGTCGTTTCTCTTGCGACTTATGTATGGAGGCGTTAGAATTATTAGACTTAGAAGGCGTTAACTTGGTTCCGTAGGATAAATTAAAAGTATTTTTAGGAGATATTTTGGAAGACGGCAGTGTGCTTTCAGTCTTGGGATGTGCTGTTTCTTGGGGTCGACGGGATTTTGCTTTCGCTGTGGCTCCTGTAACAATGAGAAAGAACAATGATAATCATGTTTATAATATAAATACACAAGATGAAGTACATTCGACGGGTGAGGGCGGAAGAGGAAGCTGTTGACCCGCACGCATGTATTGTTCTACTCAGGTTCAGTGACTGCTGAGCGAACACTGATTTGTGTGACATTTTGCGCGATATGCCCTCCACATGCCATTGTTACAGAAAGTAGGTAACGCCTGTTCCATTGTGTAATGCGTGTGGCAGATGTGTGACAGAGAATTGGAGAACAACACGTATCGTTTTGGAGTGCTCTTTAAATCAATTATCATATTTAATGAGGTCGCATTAAAATCACAATAGATCAAACGCTTGCTGTGCACTGTTATTCTGTTATACAAACGTTATGAAAGGATGTTTTAATTTGTCTGACATAACAAAATGTATGCGAATGGTTTGTTGTGCTACTAGTCAGGCTCACAGCATAAACAATGTTACTAGAAAACAATACAAAATCTGTAATTTCGCTGAAGTTGGAAATACTTGTGTATTTACAAGCGCATTGCATAGATTAAATAGTAATTTTGAATATCATAATTAATTTATTTATAATATCTAATTAACAATCCCTATCACAGTAGTATTAATGCTTGAACATAAAAGTACACACAAAATTATATTGCGTGAGTAGACTAAATTAAATCAATAACGTTTTTATTAATAGCGCGCGCCTAATAAACTCAGGGATTAATTATTACGTTGCCTTTCGTAATTTTCATTTCAATATACTTTTACACCGAATATAATATCGCTTATACCACAATCTATTAATCTGTGATTTATTGGCAGCCATTAAGAAAATGAGCTGTTTTGTCAAGACAACACAGCGTTATTAGCATAGTGATTTCAGTGATCGTTAAACAATGCCAGACGATAACACGGGCTATTGGCTATTTCCGACAATTCCCCGTGCGGTTGGGTCGTAGATCGGCGACAAAACGCCGAAGGCTGTGGTGGTGCGGTTTCACGCCGCAACCGACCAATGTGCGGCAGGTGCCAAGTAGGTTTAGCTGACACGATTGTGATGCACTCACCGAATATATTTGTTTTTTAAATTACATCGTAATTTGTTTTTTGTTTGATTATAAACTGGATGAATTTGTTATTATATTTAATTTTACTACTAATTATAATTACGTAAATACTGTTAATATTTTTACGTATTTAATTATAAATAGGCACTGCAACAAACCTCAAATGATATGTTCAAAACAGTTATGCTAATAAAATAATTGCATAACAAATCAACCACACTTTTAAGCACCAATTAAAATACATCACAGATACATATCCCCTATTTTATTCCAATCCACGTTCAGGATACGACACAACCTGAATATCTATACCAGGGCTTATCTCGCCGTTCCATTAGTCGGTACACCTGATACCTACTTACTTTTGCATAGACCACTTAACGACTGACCTCGCCGATTAGATTACCGAGCTTTTACCATCCACATCAAATACGCGATGTCAAAATGTATGACGGCGTATCTAATTACCGCATACATTTTCTTTAACTTCTTGCAAACACAGATAAATGGCTGTAATTTGACATGGTAGTGCAGTCATTAGGAGGACAAGGCTGACTTAAAATCTGGAATGGACGACGTTTTATTTCTGTTTGCGTTTTATTAGATTAAATTACGCATTAAAATATTTTGGTATAATCGGAATTCAATAAAAACGCTTTTTTATGATTATAATGAAGGAAAAACGAAAGAATTAAAAATTACATAGGATTAATAATTAAATGATGAAATGTATTGTAATGAAATACATTTTTCTTGAGACATTACGTTATTTTCATTATGGAAAAAAACATACAAAGTTATGAGTCCTTTAGATCGATAACAACCTCAATCAATCGACCATATGTTCGCTCTTTTAAATAATTTTCAAGTTTTAAGAAACGGCCAGCATTGTGGCGCACTTCCTACATTTAAAAGGTTTCGTCCAAACGGAACACAGACAGCATGTGGTTATATTTTTATTTTCTGCAGTCGCTAGCATGTCGTCCTACATTTCGACCTAATTCGTACTTGTGTCGTCATTGATTCACGTATTTTCGCAGTAAAACATTACAGCGTGAGTTAATGGTGGGGTCACCCACGAATATACTGTTAAAGCGCACTTGTATTACTGTAATGAAGTTTACAACTAAAAATAAAAAGGTTGTATGTTAGTTTATATACACTACCAGGAAAGAAACTCCCCCGCAAATTAAATGAAAAGACTAGAGACTTAATAAGTCATGTTGGTTTATAAAAAGTGTACGTATAAATGAATGTATTACTGAGAATTTTTGAATAATAATAACAGCCCAACAGCGCTAATTTCTTGGTCTAAAACAATATCAAAACATTGAATATACATTCTAGCGCCAGAAAAATATAACTTTTCAGAATCATGTTACTTATCGACTTTCGCAAAATTTACAAAATAGCATTATCGTATATGAATTATTTTATTTTCATTAAAGTAATATCTCCCAAATCAATGTATCTGTATATTATGACAGTCATACATCAACACAAAACTTAATTAAACATAGAAATAAACCTTGAGAATTGAGTGTAACCTTTTGTTTCTGCACCAATTGTTGCGAGATACACGATATTCCTGAGAGATGGCAGCACGTGTAACATAGATTAATCTTAATTATCCAGCTGCAAACGAGTTTTATTTAAAGCACTAACTTGACTACAAAGCACAATAACTTTACATTAAAACTAATTTAATGGATTTTAACGCGTATTTTTTAATTTATACTCGTACTTACTTGGATAATTGTTAGACCGAAAAGTCTCTCATAGTTTTTGATACCGACACAAGACTCGATCTTAGTGTGGGACCAGGACTATGTATGAGACAATTTGGTGTATTTATTTATTCATACCAACTATCCGATATTTCGAAGACTACAGTTTTCTTGGTCACAGGACGGACATTTATTTTAGCTATTATAATAGTTAATATTAAACTTCGACCAACTTAATTAATAAAAAGTAGTGTACCGCAGATGATTATCAAGGTCGTGCTATTTTTATATTAAGTTCTGGGAAAAACGTCTCCGGCTTATAATGTCAGAGATTAAATTGTTAAAGTTAAAGAGATATTTATCTACAAAAGAATATACACGTACGTTACAAAAACCAAGAACAGTGCTTGTGATTGAATCAGAGATTTAATACATTTTGATAAATTTTCATCTGAAAAATCACCCATTTCAGAGATTCGCTAGACCAAAAAAGTTTGTTAAAATATTTTGCGTTTTAGGCCCAAAATGTACAACTTACAAAAAAAAATGAAACCTGCCCAAAAACATCGCTAGTAAATGGCGCAAAGCACTAAGCGGCACACAAACGTTTCCATTAAAAACACATTTTTCATACTAAACAATTTCAGAGGGAAAAAAACGCTAGTGTTCGCAATTCACCAAGCATTAATGGCTAGGTAAATTTTAATTGGTGCGGCGGAGTTAATATAACAATTTAGCCGACTCGCGCGGAAACAAATGATGATTATGTTGGTGCGCACATGTTAGCTTTTAAACCGCTCTCCTTGCTTTCCTACGTCAAAGCAAATTAATTTTGATTTTTAATGTATACTGTGGCTTTTAAATATACTATGTTTAGTACAGCTTCTAGGAAAAGTATTGTAGAATTGTTGTGAAGGATTATCTTGGTTCAAAAGGCAAATGTGCAGTGTAAAATTAATTTTATATATTTCGTGGCAAAAATTTCAAGTCGCTTCATTTCAAGGATATCAAATTGTCTTGTTAGTCTCAGTTAGTACTGTTATGCAATTCTAGCTCCAATTAAACCTTGTTAGAAACCCTAAAAAGTCTAGACAAATCGGCCATTGCCTAAACCCACACACATAAAATCAAAAAGATTTTATCTATTTATATACAGACCAATATGTGCTTGCAAACATTACGGCCAGATTCTCTTATACACCGAGAACACCCTATTAGACACCCTATTATGTCGTGGGACAGAACATACAAGGCGAAACGTGGGTGTCCTGGTAGCGCCTCTGCCAAAGCCTTTCTATTAAAAATTCGTGAGTTTATGTATGTACAATAATTTGAACCCGAAAGAGTACATTTCCATCAGGTAAACAAACAATTACAAACAGCTTAGCGGGATCGCAGTTGAACGTTGACATTTCGATTTAATTTGCCTGGTAGCCGGAGTTTTCTTAGCAGTTGAATAATACATGGGTTTCAATCCAACTGGCGCCCCGACCAACACGAAGGTTAGGAAGTGAAGTCTATTTGTAAAGATGTTGATCGATAAAGAATCCCTTAGTGTTTCAGACTAATGGTTACTTCTTGGAGGAACGTTTGACCTAATAGTGTATATACAATTTGTGGTAATGCTGTAGAATATGATTCTAGAGAATTTTCTGGCTCTTTCAATGATTATTTTCAGAATAGTCAACAACAATTGCTAGTTTAGGTAACTTATTTAGGGATTAACCGTTTCACTCATCGCGACTACTTTGACCACTTTTGTAGAGAATGAAAGGCAACAGCAAGAAAAGTGGAAAGATGATATGAGTGGAGGGAGTCCTTTGCCCAACAGTGGGACAATATGGGTACATTAAAAAAAATGTTTATATAGAAGTACATATTCTTATTGATATGTTTTTCATTACTATCAGTGGAACCAAACGCAGCTTTTAACGCTTAACTCTAAAGTACTATTCGATAGACTTTAAAGTTTGACTTCTCCTAACATAAATCATGATATTCCAGTTTCCATCTCTACTAGCGGAAAGAAAATCCTTACGTCAGTAACTTCTATGTGTATTTCTTTTTTTGTACAAAAGTAGGGTTGTATGCTATACGCTAGGTTACAAACATGTCAGTCCGTAGTAGTGGGAATTACGTCAGAACCTGACCTACGAGCTTTTATGTATTTCATATTTTATTTTAACGTAATAAAACCACCGCACTGCCGGTTTAATAAGTTTGCAATGAAATCGCCACTGGCGCGGCATGACACAATAAACGAAAATATTTTTCATACACATTGAAGAAACATGTGTGTGGTGAATACCGTTAAAAAACCACAATTAGCATTGAGTAATAGGGGAAAGTGTAATAACCCTACGTCGTTCGACCCAAATCATGATGGTGACAACAAATAGGTAGAGAATTAAAGATTTTTTGGTAAGCATATAAAGTATGTCTAATAAGAAATTTATTGACTAGGCACTGCTTTGTCGCGATATATGTATTTAAAATTCGAGCCGTTGTAGGTACTTGTTCGCAAAATTCAAATCAATTCACGGAGACACGAAGGCAGTATGGTGTTCAAAATCATACATTCGTATTTACTGTAATACAAATATATGTAAAAAATAACAGTTTAAGAAGAAGTTACTAAAACTACGTCAACAATCCTACATCTGTTGAATAACTTTGTAATAAAATCATTCCATAATTAAATGAAGTATAGATCGGTCGATAACAATTAGAATAGACATTAAAATGAAAGACTTAAATCAATACCAAGAACTTTGTTTGAGGCAAGGAACTTGAGAGGCAAGTTTCGAAACAAATAGGCAAACCTGTACAATTTACCTCCATTTAGTAGTGAAGAGGGCAAATTAAAGGACCTCAGAGAAGCTAAAGAGCCGATCACCTTTTGAAAGGAGCGGACCCTTGACGTTAATTAGGCATTAAAGATCGTTGGAGTTTAGCTCGCTCTGCTTTATTTCTTATCGCTAATCGAGATATTTATTGCTCTTTCTTTTGTAACATTTTGAAGCTTTGGTATTAAATTAATAGTTATTTAATTTTGAGCTTAAATACAATTTATATTCAGTGGTTTAATTCCAATGTATCTAGATTATAAATTGGGTAGTTCTGAGTTCAGTGAGTATACTTAAGGTCGAATCATCATCATCAATCAGCATCAATCATCTCTGAAAAGGAAAGTATAAGTGTCTTTAACACTGTCTAAAATCATTCGAGGAACCGTAAACATTTTAACCATAACATAACACCAGACGTCATGTTAACGCTGTTATCATCATAAACCAACAAAGTTTAATATTCAAAACCATCGCGAATCATAACAAAATATTTGTAACAAAAACATTTTTACTACATTTATAATTCAAATTTGTTCAGATGGAGAAATGATTGAACATCAGTTACAAAAAGCTTATTGTGTGGGATCCGTAACTAATCCGCAATGAAGGATCGGGACGGGGTACAATGGGCCGGCATTATTATCTGTCCTTAGTGTATAACTATAGGGATATATTAAAAAAAAGTAATTTGGGTATGATTACGAAAATTCCGATGTAATAGTAAATTTCGCTTACAAATTTTACAGACTGGTTGCGGCACGCAGGACGATGGGTCGGACATTATGATCTGTCCTTAATGTATACTGTAGGGCTATATTAAAAAAGTAATTTGGGTCACAGTGAGGGTTCATGGAATATTAATCGTAAAACTAAAGTGGTGTAACATGATGATAAGCGTTTTATGGAATTGCTGTCCGATAGGTTTGTAAAAGTATTTGAAGAAAACAATTGCTTTTAGATTAAGCTTTAGTATGAGTGATATTAAATTTTAAAATGATACGTATGAACCAATAAAATATTACATAATTAGGACAATATCCAGATATCTCGAAATTACATTCCTATAAAATAGCAAAATTAATTAGCAAATAAACCTATGAAATGAAAGCTCAACATTACACAACAATCAATCAACAAACAATAGGAGACTATCGAAGTAATTATTTTTAAGTGAAATCGCACAAATACCGTCGAAACCGCAATCTAATTTAGTAAAATATCCCGAGTAAATTCTCAAGGCATTATTAACAAGAGAGAACGCCTACACTCGAACAACCTCTTGCAAACAAAAGGATTTTTTCGCTTCTCGTGAAGCGAAGTCTTTTAAATCGAGCGTCTAGTGAAAAATTAATAACTTTACCTTAACTTTTATTTGTGTAGAAAATTTTTCAATGTAAACTATACCTTTAATAAGAACTAGTCTGTTCTACATTCTCTAGAACATTATATTAAAGGCTTCGAACAAAGAAAAAGTTTTTTACTTCAGCACAAGAACGTCGTAAGTTATCTCTCGCATTCTTAGTTTTTCTTTTTCGCTTTTTATACAGATAATTAAACGTTAGCAGAGACTATAGAGAATTAAAAGACATATATAATTTAGCGAATATTCTTACGCTTTGCATAGTACTTGATAGCAATTTGTTCCTAACATCACCTAATAGATTTAGTAATACCGAATTAAAACTATGGGATATAAATTCTACGTTCAAATCACAAGTAAAGTAGGTACTTCTTTAATTCTCATAAAACTAAAACAAAACATTTCTCCCATACGGAGAACAAACTCTAGGATTCAGTATATTCAGCATACGTCCATTACATATTTTCTCATACTAAATCTCTAAAGATCAATGAACTTAAGTAATTAGCTGCACCATGAGAGCCCTGATACCCGTATTTAACCTAACCGTAAGCTATAACCGTTGCGGTGAACGGGATTCGAAATAGAAACCAAGATTAAACAAACGTGAGATGCTACGGTAGTATTTATTTGTGATCTGTATTTACTATCAAACAACCATAATTCGGCTTGTACATTTACCTATAACAAATAATAAAATTAGCATTTTTTTATTTTTTTAGCACGACAAAGTTGACAACAATGCATCTTGTAGTAAATCCAAATTCAATATAAATCAATGAAAGATTATCTAGGATCTGGATCTAATTGAAGAAAACATAAACAATTATTTTTTATGAAATTACGATTGACAAGAAAATGCGTGTCAGTTATCAATTCTGAGATTAATCTGACGCAAAGAATATTACTTTCCATGTATATGCTACTTTTTTTCCGCCTCTCAGGTGCTAAAATTGGTAATAAAAAGTAGTGTATGACTCAGCCCAGGTCCCAAACCTGCCCTTTGCCAAATTATATTACGATCTGTCTAGGGATTTAGACGTGGGAAGGGAACAGACAGACGTAATGACTTTATCATTTGTAATAGTTTTTCTCTCCACATATTTGACAATGCTACTATCTAGACGGGAAACAATGTAGAGGTTACAAACCACAAGCAACGTTACATCTCTCAACAAACAAAGGAACGTAAACACATTATCGTAATTAAATACAAAGTAAATCAAAGTTTAATGAGTTTGTATCAAAACATGTCACGCCCGTAGTATCTGGGACTTGCTTCACTTGAATCAAATTACGTAATTAAATTATTATCTGTCTTTACTCGTATTTAAACTTATAAATAAAATTTAAAAATAATATTTTTGTTTAAATTGATTAATTTTTACTTGTAACAGAACCTTTTGTAAAACATCAGGCCTTAAACTCAATACCTGCAATGAGTTAAATATGATTTACCTACGTGACCAACAAATTATGGGTATTTTCTATAACATCAATATCTGCTTTATCTTTCCTGATAACCACGACGCTAGACTTTTTTGTAAATGTTGCCCCGTGTCACTGTAATGTGTATTTGTTTATTGACATAGCCTCACCAAAGCTCTAATTCATCTCCTTTCCTCAATTTATGACCAGCCCTCAAAAGGTCATTAAACCGCTATAGCCTGTACACGGCATGTCCTATCGCAATTATGATTAATATCACATAAACTGCGAGTTTACGGCTGAGGTCTTAACGTCTCGTTGACAGGGAGCACTAAAGGTTAGGACGCACTTTGATAGGAGACGTATTAAAAAGTTAAACGCACGCATGTGTGTGACGTTTAATTATATTAGTACTTAATTGTAAATTCATTGGTCTGCTTATAGTCAGTATACATTGAAAAGGTTTGATTGCAAAGCTGATATTCGGTTTTTCTATTAATTATTAGCCCGGAGTCAGGAATTTGTGCCCGATATGGCGATAGGCTTGCCGCCTATCACATCGTGGGACGAACACACAAGGCGAAATGTGGGTGTCCTGATGGCGCCTCTACCTCACTTCTGGGATAAAGGCGTGAGTTTATGTATGTATGTACGTCTAATTATTAAAAATCGATTGAGTAGTATTATTTCATGTATATTTTCTTCTCAATAAATATCTACACAATCAATCTAAACACAGCCAATTGTTTATGTAATTGCACCTTAAAATTTTATAAACTGAAATAACGCATACTTTACAAAACAAACGGGCACTGAACACGACATAGGATCATATAACATTAAATAGTTACTAGAATTACGCCTTATTTCGTGTTATAACCACAAATCGTTCTTGAAAACTAAAATAAATTGTAAACAAGCTAGACCCAAATTACACCTTCTATAGTAGTTTAAAAAAACCGATTCTTTTAAAAATATTTTAAATCGAATTAACTAATAGGCACATCTTTAATTGAGGTCCGACATGATTTTCCGATTTGAAACGACAGCATTCGGTTTCCTACTTTACCCTTTTTGAATTACATCTCATAATATTGTAGACGTTTAATTGTATCACCCAATTCTCCATAAAATAAGTCATTCAATTTACCTAACACCACCCAAATAACTATACTCGTACATTAACAACGAAAGAAACCATGTTCTGTACAAAGACACCTAGAGCCATCTGGCGGCGTATAATATATTCCTCGGACCAATTCGCCGGATGAAAACAGCATGTCATTGCCCTAGACAAGCCAGTGTGAATTGTCGCGAGTCAATAAGGGCGAGCTCCCTGAGGTCACCACACGGCTTATTGCCGAGACACGCTGTCAATAATTCAACACGATACTGCGAGTGATGGCACCCTTGAACTGTGTGTGACCTGGGGAAAAAATATCCCTGAAATGCTTATGGGTAAATCTGGGGGTAGGATATTCGGGTATGCCCGCATCAAAATATACCGCATAGATACCACGGCGAAAAATCCGTCTTAGTGATGACTGAAGTGTCATGTTTGGAGTTCAACCTAAATACACGAGTATTTTGTTTCAAGCAGGTTGTCATAATTGGTACCAACCTTCGCCGGTATATACTCTATCTAAAATACACTGCATTGACCACAAAACGCATTCTACGCAGTAAAAAAAATCTATACAAAAAACGACGACCCTAATGTTAACTAGGCCATATAGTGAATTTATGTCAGCGGTGCAGTTTTAGACTGTTGGAGTCCCGTTTCATATTTAAAATCCCATATGATACATTGTAATTTTGAATATAGGTCGCTAGTTAGTTACTCGGGCACGCGTTACGAGCTGCCCCGTATAATGAAGTCTTAAGAATTGACACCACATGTAGAGATAAATTTAGAATGAATGACTCATACATCTCGGAATAGAAGTTAATTTGTGGTCAAAGCAATAGAGGCAATTAGGTTTAAAATAGTGACCGAACGTGAAGAGACCGATCATTAAGAAACGGTTGAGGATGGTCGACTGGTAATAGATAGGCCGTGTCATGTTATTGACTAATCAAGTGATTATAGTGTTACAATGTTCTTGATTTATTTAGTATTGTTAAGGTTTTTAGAAGAAAATCTCATACATGCTACAATATTTACATCACAGTCAAGAATATGTGAAGTATGAGAATAGAAACTATTAGAACTACTGATTATATTACACAAGGCTCGTTTTATCGTCGCTTATATTATAAAACATTTAATATTTTTTTTAGTGTTAAAAAATGTATTTAAACTATTTATAAGTATCTAATTACACCTACAATTTTTTATCGTTTAATTTAATCATGATTTTTAAATACCAGTACGTACTTACTTATGCAAATTTCTAAAACTCGTTTGACTTAGATGATGTAGCAGAGTAAAACCCCTTACTTCGTTTCCTATAATGTTATCTCTAAGACAAGATTCTTATTGTGGATTATAACTATTTACCTATTCATGTACGAGTACGTATTTTTTAAGCGCTTCAATTACTGGGAGCCATTTAAGGTATAAACTTCTATCTAAGGAATGCTCTCACATGCTTAATTAACCATTAAATAGAACTCATTTACATAGCATTTTAGATGTGATTGCAACTAAGTTGCAAACATCTTCAATACAAGGGTATCGGGTCGATACTCCTTCCGTGTTGCACCACGTAAACATTTGCATCACACCAACCTAAATTCTATATAATAAAAACTTTAATTTATGAAGAAAATAATTTGAAAAGCCCCACGTTATGATATTGTTGTGCTGGCGGTGCGCCAAATACCTGAAAGTGGCCAATTATTGTGTCAAAATTACTATGCAATAAATCAAAATCATATTGGCTGGTAATATTTAACGCAAGGGATCATTTAGATGAAATGTTTATGTTGCAATGAGTAATGCCGGTATTTGGGAAATGATCAGGCAAAACGTTGTTAACTAACAATAAAGAGGAGAAAAAGATCAAGGAAAATCGAAGTAACTAGATCTGTATTTAACCGATCTATCGTAAGTAGAACGTAATCATGTTCGCTGAGGCATGGCAATTCAATAACTAGAGGTAGTTCCAAGCCGAAACTGAAACTTAATCTAGCTTCATAAAGACGCATATTGAATGTTACGAGTAGGTACATAAAATAACAATAATAATCATAATTTACGAAGCAATTGAAGCACAAGCTTAGTATTCGTAGTATTAAGGTTAATAGCAAAGGAGTTTCTTTACGAAATAAGACAAAATACATACATGTGGCATACAGATATTTATACTAAATGCATAAAAATAAATCTAAACCAACATATCATAGAAGAAACCATAAAGAGGAGTAAAGTTAAAAATCTCAAAGTAAACGGATAAGGAAAGTAAAAACAACAATTAAAATAGGTACGATAAGGCAGTAATTAGTCTTCCAAACCAATGTCTGTGATAAGAAAATGTCTAACGCCCACACAGCAAAATTACTCGTCCGTTTTTTATCAGCATCTTAGAGCTAAAGACTTAAATAACCAGTAATCTGCGTACAGATACCGACGAGGCTTCCATTATCTTGTTTCTGTCTAGCTTTTTTTTAGGCGAGATAAACTGTGTGCTTTATAATTTTGTTTTCTAATTACTGACAAACAAAATTTGGTTTCTCTTTGACTACTTTAACAAGAGTAATTGTCAAATTAGTCGATACGATAACAGGACACCTGTAAGAACCTACAATTACAACAGTCCATGGCATATTTCTCTTAAAGAATTGCCAATCTGGTACGATTTTTCCTTCAACCAACTTTTTCCGCTCAAACGCTTAGCCACAACCAAGCGATCACCCTATAATGTAATCAAATTACTATAATTATTTGTTAATACTACGTGGTATGTTGTGATCATATATCGGTTATATAATTCATTTCAATAACTAACCTAACCTAACTTACCTCGAGTTAAGCCAGCGTTTGCTTCATGACATAATATTCGAAGTGTTTAAGCCCATCCGCCATTATGAACAAATGTTCTTTAACTACCAAGTAAATTTCTCTCACACATGCGATTTCTGAGAAGTGAAGACAATCATTTACTCGGAAACGAATAAAACACTTTAAAATGCCACACATTTACTGTAACTTAGTCTCTGGATAATGATCGTTGAGTGTTTCACGGAATTATATCCCGCAAAAGTCTAAATATAGCAATTTGAAATACTGAATTATGGTTTTTAAACGTATTACGTTCAAAGTTTAAATTTGAATTGACTTTGAATAGAGACATATCACGTTTATGAACTGAGTTCTAAAAATGTAATTTACTAAAATAAAACGTATCTATCCAAGATCCGTATCTGTAAATCTCAAATTGCCAGAATGCAATAGCTATCAACGAAAGCTTTGTGAAAACAACCTGCTCTGCCAATAGTAATCATGCGGTTTTGATCTTATTACTTCGCCACTTAAGTTTCTACCATAGCGTTATAACTTATAGGCTAATTTTGATAGTTTCTCTTTATTTATTTTAAATAAAAAATCCTGTACTAAATTTATGTATTACTTAAAATTGTGTAGTCTAAATCCTGGATGATCTAAATATTCTACTATCTTTGACTTTTCCGAATTACCGACTCCGTAGCTATTTAAATTTAGAAAAGTACTTCATAATACCTTATGTCACGGTAAAAAGAAACATCTCGACGAAATCTGTACACCGAAGATAACCAAAATAATTTCCAAAGTAAATAAGTTCACCAAACAGCAGTTTGGTGAACTTATTACACCAAGCAGCAACAGAGTCGTTACTAACATAACTGTTTTGCTGTAAATCTCCCAAAGCATTGCATTATTGTTAAAATTTAAAATTCATATTTTCAGCGAGATTATAATGTGTAGGAACCTCTTCTGTAGTTTTTGAAGAAATTTAACATTACGAACATCCTTCAGCAAATATGAAATTAATACAAGAAATCACAAATTTCGAGATTCTTATGTAAGCTCGACATGTAAATGCACTCGTAGATATAAATTTATAAATTCTTGTACATAAAACTTTAATATCATTAAAACTGTTACAGTTCCTTACTTATTTCCTTATTATAACTGAAAAGGAGCGCTTTTATTCTAATCTATCCCAGAAGAGTTTCTTTATCCTTTTGACACAACGCAAATCGTTTTCTTTTTTTCTCTTTCTATTCTATAACCTGCATTTTTTCATTTGTACTACAAAGTGACTAACACTTGAAGTACGCGTGTATGTTGATTTATAACTTAAGTTGAGTAGAACCAATGACCATGTGCAAAATGCCACATAAGCAGTGAAACGTATGCTCAATAAAATGATCATAAAACGTAATGGATGCACGGGCGGGGAGGCAAACGATCGGCAATACTACGCGCCCGTAACGTTCAATACAAGATTAACGATTGTTACCCCCAGAAACAAACAGCGATGCCGACGAAGGGCGTAGACATACTAGCGACTTTCTATTTAGTCGATTATACCTCGATGGTGCGACTGAACGCTCTATCCCGCACATATACATATAATAGTCGTGGCCATCGAGTCGCTTTTTAAATGCTGGAGTAGTGACAACAATCAAATTTTATACAGCGATCAAACGCAGCTAGTCGCGAAAACGCAATGCAGTATTGATACAGTCAGTAAAACGCGCGTTATTGATACTACAATCGAACGCAGCTAGTCGCCAAAAGCGCTACACACCACCAAAGTCGTAAAATCGCCACTCCCTGATGCGAAATATCGCTCGTATGTCTGACCCTAAAAGTAGATAGCTGAACAAACTAACAACAAGAGTTAAGAAGGCTGAATTGGAAGAATTCAGTAAAACCGTGTTGCAATCCCTTGTGCAAGTGACTTGGCCGGTGTTCTGTTCGCGTGGCCAATGCCCAATGTTTATTGCCAAAGTTTGAGCTTCGTCTAGTACTGAAATTTAAAAGATCTATACTGTAATTTGCTATAAAAATCTAGTTAGGCGTTTGAGAACATTTTTAAAGAAATGCCTACAAAATATAAATTTATTTTAGGAGATTTATGTTAAGTGGCAATTTGTCCATTTAAAAATCTCAACGCTCAAATATGTTTTTTCGTTAATCTAATTTTATATTTTTCGTAATTTTGTTCTCCTTTTGTATTAGTAAGCAAAAATCCAGGAAAATGTATTACCAGGCATAGCAAACACGTATAACAGGATATGGTAAACAATAGCCGCATATGAAATTACTAAAATCATTAAGCAAGAAAACAACCTATCCCCATTGAAAGAGATTGGTCCTTGATAAGTTTGACCCAAAATAACCTCGTTTACCTCATTCGGTGACGATCGAGATTGTAGGAAAACACAGATTTTTATCACTCCGATTACATAACAACAGTCAGCAGTAAATCAGACAGAAGAAAGTAATTACACGATAACATGTAGTTACACTGCCCTCTCTCTCTCCTTCTTTTAAATCCATCCCATGGTTGGCTGTAAGACATTGCTGTAGAGCGATAAGACCGCCATTTGTACTTTTTTTTTTTGTTTTTTCTGTATTGTGTATTTTAATTTGTAATTGTGTACAATAAAGATTTAAATAAATAAATAAATAACATGAAACCTTATTACGAGTATGGTTATTTATCCAGATTTAACATGAGGTAGAAGGCCCGTAGTAAAATCAATGAAATTTTTTTTTTCTGAATTTCGGATAAAAAGGATATTTCAGTGAACAAACAATGTGCTCATGAAGATTCGTTTTTGCTTGTAAATAAAATTGATAACACTAAATCCGTGCGTCGTCGTGTCAAGATTGCGAAGATAATGTGTCAAGTCCTGCATATTACCAAGACAAGACTTCATCCAGTTCGCAAAAATATTTCATAAGATTTGAGCTCAATCTTCTTTTGTGTCGTACAAAATAGAAGCGTTCCTATTGAGACACGCCATTACAAAGCGTTGTATCCGGCAAAGCCATGTGTTCTCGAAAAGAATATTTCATGATAGAAAAGTGGCTTCGTCAGTGTAGAAAATATAGGTTATTTTGAGGTGAACCGAATACTGTCATTTTATTAACCCAGAGGTCGTTCGGAGAAAATCTGTTAAGCCAATCTGATTCGAAAACTGTTGTACACTTTGGTAACTGTAATTTAACCAATCAGAATGAAGGATTTTCCAGACTCAGATTCTGCGAATATAAAAACACATTCTTACGACCGGAAGATTATTCAGTAATTTCATGTACTCTTCTCGGTATTGTAATTTGAGTGGGCGTATTCTAATGAAACGACCGAATTATGGAACTGTGTCTGTTTTCAGTCCACTGCGTCATAACAAGAAAAAGAAACAACATATTACGAATGACTTGCAATCGAGGACCCAAATTTTTCAATCATTATTCTGATTAATTTCTATAAACAAGGCTTTGCTTACGCTATTCCACATTTCAAAGCTTATGATAATGTTATTGCGGTATTCAATTTATTATAATGATGATGCAACAGGTATAAAAGCATATTTTTCAAGTAAAATATTTATAACAGCCCGTTTTACGTGTGAACGTAAAATTTTACGAACATCGCAAACGCGCAACTAGACTTTAATTGATTCCATTTCTTGGAACAATAAAGTTCAATACGAGCTAGGCACTAAAATATAATAATTGCACAGAAATTGAAGCTAATTTTGAAACGTTAGAGGACAAAATAACATTACTTATTAGAAAACAGTGCAGAAACTAAATACTAACTAAACATTATTTTGTTTAATAAAAAAAAAAAATACTGCCATTAATGTATAAGTAGAAACATTATTATACCAAAATAAACCGTATATACAAAAGTACACGCATAATTCGTAAAATATTTCGTTAAACTCTCGAGTTTTTAATCTTGACAGCACACCAACTACCAGGCAAAGCCAACGACCAATAACTTCATCATGTAAATATGTAAGCTGTACATAATTACATGAAGAAGAGCATGAATAAACACAATAGATGAATAACTTAATCAATGATTTTAAAGAAAGCTTAACAACTGAAGAGCTAACATCTTTAGCTAAATTCAGCCCGTGCAAGACGAAAAATAGAACCTCCATTACGAAAACACTCGTAAGATTGCAGTCAATAGTTTGGTTACATCTGGCTCCGATCCAAAAAAGGCAAAACTACACTTCAAATACGAGACTCGATCAACCTTACGTGAGCAAGTTTACTTACTGAATTTTTAACTACATACTACTGAAGAATATAGAGGGCAAGGCTAATGGGCAACTAATTAGCGTCTCGTTTGAGAGTACTGAAGCACAATTATCTGAAGTTATCTAATATTTAGACTTTATAATGTTTGAAATTAGGAGGTAATTTAAAGAAGCAGAATAGGCAAGTGTTTATTTCAATATAATATTGTGGTTTTACATACTAATATAACAGCACAGGGCTTGAGGGCTGAGCTAGCATAGCTGGGCCAAATCTCCGAGATCTACCTAGATACAACTGGCTTGATGTCGTCAGGAAATATAAGAGTATATGTATAAACGACTATATTACAACTGAGGAAGCTAAAGATCGGGTGAAATTGCGGAAATTGTGCCGGAAACCAGACTCCGACACCGGTCGGGATAATGCCAGGTAGAACGAAAATAGAACATCAAAAAACTCTTCAAATACGAAAATATCTGAGTCAATAATATCAAATTAATGAAGGAAAAGAGGTCCGCATCCGTATAATCCAAGTAAACACTTCCGATTAAAAATATATGAAGGTATAAAATCGTAAGGACATTAAACGCGGAGAAATACGCGCTATAAAATTTCTTGTCGTAAATCCGGTTACAGTAGTACGATAGGATTTCTCAGCATAAATATATCCGCAGACTTATATTAATCTCTAAACATAAAACAACAATGATGTATTTTAAATGTAATATATTTATTGTATCTAGCCCGAATAAGAATAGATTAAAATGAAGTTATTGTAAAACGTTTACGAAATTTGATTCTAACAATTCAGATATAATTAAAATCATGTCTTAAATTATTCAAACAAAACTTTATCTCGCAGCTAAGATAAATCCAAACTTTAATGAGCCTAAGAAACAAATAAATTTGAATAAAACCGTTACTAACGATAAACTCGAAAGAACTTTAATGGAGTTTCGAAATCTAAACATCGTAATAGAAAAAGCCAGAAATGATTTTAGAAATATAATAAGACAACGCAAATCAATCTCGACTGTCTAGTCGGGTTAGCAGAAGATCTCCCCCGTTTTTCACTTATAATCAAATTTGTCTACCCTGATATACAAAAGGTGAATAGTGAACGAGCACCCGAGGTAGGCGTTCCTATGTGCGAAAATAATGGTTCCAATGACGCGGGGTCGCAAGTTCGTAGCCCGGCCGCACGGCCATTAACCTCGTGTAATATCGCAAAAATGTCGCAAACCGCCCCGTTTACTCGCCTGATGGATTTGATAATTTCGAAAACAATAATAGGCGTAATTTTTTTATTCTCTCAATTCTGGAGCGTAAAATATTTTAAAAGATCGATAAGATGGTTCAATGTTCATTGTACTACATTTTTTTCAGTCTGTAAAAGTTTCAGACATGGGTTCAGACGCATCTTGGACTTTTACCCTTGGGACGTCAAACTGAGAACAACTCGGCTTAGAATTCTCAAGCGATGTGTAACGAATTCGTTTACAAATCATTTCAACTAAAGTATACGAAGTTGATGTTTATTCTCAAAGAGTCAACGATTACGAAGGTATATGACCGAAACGTGGTTCGCTCATCTAGTCGCGTCTGAATCTATCACATTTTGCGTTTTCTCTACACGTGCGTTATCTGTGAAAAGGGTGTGAGGGGTTAATTTGAAAATTGGCTTTAGAATTGTGGAATGAAAGTGTTTCTAGCAAATATTAATGTGAGAGCATGAACTTCAGCGTAAAAGCGATTGAATCTTACCGGTAAATGGTCATTCTTCAAACGTTCTATCGTCGTCGTGTGTTTATTCACGTCTCTTTCTATTACATTTTAGGTTTGTCATAGTAATGTTTTTTATGGACTTTTTACTATAGTTCATTAGTCGGTTTAAGATATCTTTCAGCTTTAATACAAATTTGAACTTCCGAAGGGTTATTTATTAGGTAAATTAACTCTTATTTGTATACACCGTATGAAGACATGGCATACATTGAGTAAAGCTATCATTTTAATTCAAAATTATTTCAACATATTTCGTAACCATCAATCAATAACTCAATAAAGGTTCTTTAAACATATACACGTGACTAATGTGTTCATTGATTGATGTTGGCCTAAACAACACGTATTTGTTTAAATTAAGGAGAAATCTATATTTTTTAGTATAGAACAGCTCAAGGCGACTAATGTTGGCTATCAATCGTCAATATGAAAGTGTTATTAATTTCGATAGCTTTTGTGGCGCAGTGGGTGAGGCCAGCTGTGATCGAGGTCGCGGTTTCGACCCCCGCAACGAGACAAATTACCAATCAATTGTGTAAGCAACCAATATTTGTTTCGGGTCATGGTATTGTGCGAATTGTGATCGACACGTCCCTTGTAATCCCTTTCATGACACGATATAGGCGCGTAAATTTTATGTGGACTATGACTATAATTACATATTCTATTACAAGTACGATGATTGATTTTTTTATGTAGATATTTTAATCATATGCAATAAAAAACAACAAGATTTAGTTGGCATTATTCTTGGGCCTCAACATAACCCAAGATTCGAAATTCGACCAAAGAGAGCTTGGCTCGACATCGCCAAAGAATTTGCAAGCCAAAGTTCTTACAATTTAGGATGGCAAATATCAGATACAATTTCGCCGGAAGGCACACCCAACACTGGCCAAGGAAACTCACGAAAAAAAACAAAACATAATAAAGTAGTTAAATTATATTATGTCTAAGTCTCTCTCCCACGCGTTCGGTATTTACGAGGAACAATGCTACGCACCGTCGCCTTCTTTGGCATTTACGTAAAAACTTTCTGGTTACATTTTTACACTTTTATACACAGTACCGCCCACAAGGATTTTTGCGCGACTACCTTTGATTATCCTGGCGGAAAATTAGCGATGTATCGAGATAAAACGTTAAGATACGTCGTAAAATGTCACAGGACGGGGTTCCTTGATGTCTGTTATAATGGATATAATATTTTGCTGCGATCGTAAAAAAGGATAATGTTTCTTTTCATGTTTGGGGTCTAAGAATGTTAATGTATAACATTTCTACTATACTACACAATAAATCATAATTTACGACATAAATCTTTAATTCAATTATTTATATCCAAAACTATTGTATATATGTAGAAAAGTAGACCAAAGCAGTAGACTAAAAACCTTACCTCCGAAAAGGTTGTCAGACAGCATTATTCAAAGTCAAAATATAATTCTTCAACATGTCTAAATGGCTATCTAACTGTCACAAAAACATAGGTAAATCAGAAACTCGAAATACCGAGTCTCGGATAAAACCATTACCAAGTACCTATAAACAGCCACACAAATTGCTCAACAGACTACACATCTCCCGTTGTTGTAATGTCTGTATAAATAAATACATACATATATACACATACATAAACTCATGCCTTTTTTCAGAAGGGTTAAGCAGAGGCACCAGGGCACGATTCTCGTTGTGTGTTCCGTCCCACGATTTTATAGGGGGCAAGCCTAGCCATATCGGGCATAAATTCCTGTCGGTCTGTCAATGAATAGAAAAATTCGATATCACTTTGCCCGACCCGGGATTGGATCCCGAGAGCTCAGTGTTGTAGTCGTACCGTAGTACAATTGCAACAAGGCAGGCTGTCTAAAGAATCTTTAATAAATATCGTATTTGTACGTTCTTAGATTTACGAGATAGCGAGGATATAATTAACACAACAGTGCATTAATACTGCTGTTTGGCGGGGGAAATAAACATTGTAGTGGAACCCAGGCGGCCTCTCATATATTTTAGTTCAACAATGACAATACAACAAGAAAATGAAGTACTAAGTTTTAGCTCGAGACAAAACCAACATAATTCTGCAATAATAAATGCAAAAGAATTATCATTTGCTTGATCGTTAATTCAAGCTGTGTAAACAGTTACGTGGATATAATATATTTTGATACAAGAGCTCGAAACGTCGCGTCGTCCGAAGATAGGCAAGCAGCGAATAACACTTAAAGAGAAACGTTCTTCGTATATTATTCATGAGACCGTAGTTGTTTTAGCTTCGGTGGTGTTGTAAAGATAAAACGAGGGTAATGAGGAGCCCAAGTATTATAGTAAATATAAGGAATAAAAAAAATAAAAAACCGTTTCATAATTCTTTGGCTATTATTTACTGCTTGTATAAGGAGTTATAAGTTTAAAATTCAAAGTAATATCTCCAAAATATTTTATTGTAATACATTTTTCGTAAAAAAAATAACCACTTTGTGACTTTTCTTTCCATTTTACATGACAGCAAAATGCAAAGATTTATGCATTAAACTGAGCCCGCTAAACTAAGGATTTAAATAATAATGCCTTGCAATTTTTAAAACAGATATATTATTTTCGCCAACCCGCACTTGGCCAGCGTGGTGGACTATATGGCCTAACCACTCTCAATCGATTCTCTCGATTGTAGAGTAGGCCCGTGCCCTGCAGTGGGACGTATATGGGCTGATATAGATATATAGATATAGATATTATTTTGAATAATTTGCTTATTCACATTCACTGATAAAATAAGTAGTTTATTAATAGAGTTATATTCTCATATACCTAAGAATCTGAGAAAAGTTTGTAGAATAATCAAGAGAGCAACTTATAAAGCCGAGGATAATTTGCGAAGTACGAAAGAGAACTTCTTAAATGAGCAAAATTCTATGAAAACGCTATTTAGAGAACATTAGTGGTAAAATCTGGAACACATTAATTAGTGCATTTATTTTAGTTTATCTTTCATCTTTACGAAAAATATACAAGGCAGCTGATTGCTTTTGTAAATCAATAAAGCTGATCACAAGAAATAGAAGGAAAGAATTCGACGGACGTAATCGACTTTTTTTGATCTGATTGAAACTCATAAGGGATTGCTTTTGTCTTTTATGTGAGCGTGGAACCGCCATACACCAAAATATTTTTATTTACTTTTACTAATTTTATAAATTAAGGTGACGTTATGCGTTTATACTACAACTACTGAAAATTGTGAATATAAGGATCAATATAGACACCCTATTTTTATCCAGTACATGAATGTAAGCAATATTTTAGGTAGACAGCAGTTATAAATAAAAAGTGGTTATTAAGATATTGCACAATTCTTAATTTTATCGTAGGTAGGTATTCTAACAATTTCTTCGTAAATAACCATTAAAACTTAATATAAAAGAACATTGTGAATCCTCCTAATATGTGTACAAAATGGCTTACATTTTGTGTACTTTCATTGACATACGATTTAAAAATAAACATAAACAATGAAAAGTTACCAACTTCAAAAAAAGCGCAGACTTAATAAACAAACTATATTTACATTTCATTCGGCGCGGCCAGACTAATCCACATTAACTTTAATCCCTCAACGGCGAACACTTACTAAATGAAAAAACTTAGTTCAACTCAAACAAGATTAGGATTAATGGTATAACATGTCCGCTTCCATTCGGGCATTTTTCGGCCGAGACGTTTCGGTTTCGGACAACGGGCCGCGTTGTACCGAAGACGATGCTTTTACGACTGATCGTATAAACTTTACTCCGGATGTTTATCAAATTGCAACAGTAACTTACAATGAATGTGAGCAATAAAAAACAAATTCGATTAACTTTGAACTTGTGAATGAAATAAGATCATGTGAAGAGTTTATATTAGGTTTGGAAGAGTTCAATGAGGGTCACATTAAAGGGAGTGAAGGATGTCGCCTGTCTAGATAAAAGGCATATTGTAACGAGCAATATCAAAAAAAGTTAGTACTAAATTGCTTTCTAACTAAATAAGCTCAATGTGAGTAAGGCCGACACTTTCATATTCTTAGTAAATACCTAGAAATTGTTACTGGAAGCTATATTTTTCTCTTTAACCGAATTAGATGATATATTCAGCTATAGAAAAATTCCACTATTGAACATATTTTGCCGCAAGCTTTTCCAGAGTAACCTATTAGAAACAGCCTGTTTCAGGTCATCCGCCCACTTAATGGTATACATCAGAAGCTATGCTTGCCGAAAAACACAAGTAAAACAAAATTCCAATCACAGCTCACATTTGACCAAACATTGTACTTTGAATAAAGCAAACATTCCAGATATTGCAAACATAGAATCGTTAAATAATTAATCAGTGAAGTAGTAAGAGCGACGTAACAACTTAAAATTAAATAATACCGGCAAACGAACCGTGTTTAATAGATAACCAGAGTTTCACGTGTGATGTTCAAGTTTCCGTCAATGCGCCGACACTTTTTATACTACGCGTTTTATACTACTAAATCAAATTGCCGTTAGCTCGTGCAAAAGTGATGATTTGAGGACATGATAGTAGAGAAGCTACGACTGTTTTATTTGGAAGGATTGTTATTGGACTGATTTGAATTTCGAGTGTTAAACTTATGCGTACTGTAACTATCGTAATCATAATAGGAACTAGCAAATAGATCTCAATGAATAGCAATCTCATTTTTAATCGTTCAAATATACTAATTCATTGGGGCTGATAGGGATAGGTTACGCCCAGTAGTGCGAAAATCGCGTCCCCGTCCACCTCGCGGCACGGAAATAAGTTAGAAACATCTCTGTCTACTCCCTGTATATTCTAGGAATGTGGTTATTTATTTAAGTACCGATTGTAAAGTAAATTGTCATATATAATTTGTGTTCTACCAGAATTTTTTATTTACCCTGTGACTTTGACATGGGTTAACGATTGCTGCCATTGCCAATTGAACCACCAATTGGAAGAAGGGAATAAATCCAAAAAATAGGAACGGAGATAATAAAAAAAAACTTCATAACTTTTTGCTTTCAACTTATAAACTTATAGGACATCAATGATTATTAAGAAAATATCAATCCTGATTTATTCACCGACAGACCTGCCTTAAATGTATAATATTTATTTATGTGTGTTCATCGAAATGTGTTGGATTTATTCCCTTCTTCCAATTTATCATATAATTCTAAAGATAAACCATTTATTACATGTTTTTATATAATATATTAATAGTATACAATAATTGTATACTGGTTCAGGTCCAAAATATTTTGAAATAATAGACAATATAATGACAAAAACTATTTATTTATTACAAACTTGTAAAGACACTCTGTTATCCTTCTATTCTTCATTTTCGGATCTTGTAGTTGGCCAGGTCAGAATTATATCGTAGAAATCTTTGAATTCGTCAGGAATATATTGGATTATTTTTTGTATGTCATTCATTTTTTTCTCATTTAAGGGTATTTTAGTGACATATGCCAGAGTTTCAGGTATTTTCGGGTTTGTAGAAGGTTTTTGGAGCGTCAAATACAACTACAATGGCGGGTATTAGATCGCTAGTATGACGCCCCCTACCACTATGTGATGCGATTTTGTTTATCGAATAAAAAAAGAGGCAAAAAGAAATATTATTTCTATACACGTAAAGTTGATAGTTGGAAGAAGGGAATAAAGGAAGGATTTGTTTCCTCCTTCCAACTAACAATTTGTTTAGCCCCATGAATCTATATGAAATGAATGGACTTTTTTTCTTTTTTCGAACTCACAACTTAGCCCTACGTCTAAAGAATGTAAAACTGTATAAAAGTGAATATGTCGAAAAGTGGCGTTTATTCCCTTCTTCCAATTGGTGGTTCAATTAACAATCGCGATCGATGTCTTCAGCTATCTATTCAGAAGTTGAATACATATATTTTTTGCCAGACAAACCGAGTATTGAATTAAAAACTGTACATTTGTCTATTATCAAAAAAATAGTTGCAATACGATGCAAATAACTTCAACACGTCACAAAGAAATTACACCGTATCTTTACTGAATCATCAAGCTATGAAACAATTAACCTTGGGTCCTTTAAGTGTGAAGAAGCAATTGACCAGGCCGACATAATTGTATCTTATTATATCGATGATAATAACCAACAAGTGCAGAGTAATAACCTACCAAGACAAAAAGGTTGCTTCTTAATATAAATGTGTATACATCATATCACAACTTTTATTGCGTTGGTTATATTTAACACCATTCAATAGCCACGCGTCACACAAACGCCATACAAAGTAAACAATAAACACGTTTTGTGTGTAGATGAACAATAATTTTAGCATATTGTCAAACAAAGCGGCAATTACCATCGCGAACAATACTCCGACCTTGGTGGAAACAAGAACTACTGGCAAATTATACATATAACATAAAACTAAGGAGAGCACGTGGTACGAAATCATTGTTAGCAAATATTTAGTGTTGTAAACTTAATGGTTGTTTGAAGGCAATTAATGTACACAGGCAATCTTAAAGTAGCCTTTGCGGAATAATTATTTCATTAATTATAGGCGTAGATGTATGATTTTAAGATAAGCTACAGCCAGTTATAAATGCAATCTAAATAAACTTCTAACCAGGGTAACATGGGCTCACAGGAAACCGACGTGAACTAACTGCTTTGCTGTTGCATTTGGTTCGATTAGTAAGATTTTTGAGGTGTTGTGTAATAACACGATCGCAGACGCTTTTAATGACTTTCCTGGCTACTTGTCCTGGTGAAAATCTTTAATATTTATCGAACATATCACTGCGTACAATATATTATAAAGACTTTTGGTTTCGAAGGAACCTAAACCGTATCAGTTCATTAATATTCAGTACGAATGTTGATTCCCCAATGAAATCGTGCGGGAAAGACAATTCCGCATAAACTCACTGCCGACGAGACGTGAAGTTTCAAGTTTCAGTGACATTGTATAGATATAACTTGCTTCACGTGCATCACAGAGTGCGGTGCAATTCTGACAATATGTATGTAAATCACCCACGCTTCGCCGTGACCTGTTTATAACTGTGGCAACGAGGTAAGGCACCCGAATTGTTATATCTCAACATTGAGTTGAAGCATTCATGTTAAAGTGATGACATTGTGTACATTTTTAAAGTGATGAAAATGTTCAAACTTAACGATATCTTGTGGTGGCTCCTTCTTGAAAGTGATTTTATTTTATTCGTCCTCTAAGTGGGTAGAATATCTATCTAATGACAGCTTATATAGAAGTTCGGCATTTTAAACACAGAATAATGGAAACCGGTTTCAGATACCTAGAAATCAATCATGCATGAGGTTTGTATGTAAAATTCAATAATGAGTGATGTCCACATTTTCCAGTCATTCAAATTTTGCAAAATATTAGTTGAATCTAGCAACGAAACACAAATTAATACACGTGTCAACGGTCATTACACGGTACAATAATCAATATTAAATTATAATAGCAACAAACGTTATTATGGATGCTCTGACCGGGAAATACGTCACCACATACACCATATTGCATACGAACAGTAGCCATCCATTGAACTGTTTAATACCAAGCGAATGAATATTATTTTATATTCCAGCACACGTGCAAGTTTTATTATAAAACTGTGATGAAATATTGGAAAGTTATGGATCATCCCCGGAGGATAATGTCTGTTCTACTTGACTAAATTATTTCTCTAGCCGGTGAAGTGAAAGTAATTACTATGAATGAATAATATTTAAGAGATGAATGATAGACCTACGCTATAGCTAGGTTTCACTACATCTTGGACTGTCGCGACTGAATAGTACCTACCACAGTTTTATAAGTAAGCGCCACGATACATCATATCGTTGGTTGATCTTTCAGCACAATCTCATTCAAGGCAATGACACCATTCTACAAGAGTTTCACCTTTAGATTTTTTTAATTTAGTTTTATGTCCCGCTTCGCTGCAAGGACTATTTCTTGCCAACTTCTACTTGTATCTTTGGTGAATTTAAATACAGCTTCAAGACAAGTTGTGTATTTAACTGCCGTACTCAGAGACATTTAATGTCAATTAAATCATTACTTAGTGTAGATTTTACAAAGAGAATCTATACTAAGGAACAATTTAATTGACATTAATCGTCTGAGTGCGGCCGAAGAGGTTCGCAAGCTTCAATGCTCAGTGTCAATTCTTTGCATACCGTTGATCCCGATAGACAGTATTGCCGTGGTGGGGGTGTGGGCGGAATAGTCTAGTATATCGCTATTTAAGGTGTGACTTTTCATTACCACAATAATTTACTCGGCACCTACCTGTTATGGAATAATGGTGTTGTTTTTTTCGCTGTTCATCGATCGACCGCTTCGTTCATTCGAAGTTAAATAAATGGTTATATCAAAACGCCAGCGCAAAATATTAAAGTACAGCCTTTCGTTCGTCGACACGCGTCAATTCGCTTCAGGGTAAACTTTTATGAACGGAAAATGCGTCGAAAGCACACTATGAGCTGACATGACAATTAAAATTCGTATAGTAGGCAATTCAATTTAACTTATAGTTGTATTAATACATACATATATAAACTCACGCCTTTATCCCCGAAGGGGTGGGTAGAGGCGCCAACAGGACAGTTCTACAATATACCTAAATTGAACATAAATAAAAGTGGTCGCTTAATTTGAAGAAGAATAGACCAAGACAAACCTGAGTATCATCCCGGGCAAAACAGTACTAAATGTTCTAAGCAATGCCTACCTATATTCTTTTACCACCTTAGTGAGTCGTGTTCAAAGGAGTGCCCGGCTTCACCACGGTGACATTAGACTTCACAATTCAAACTCATTGCAGAGACATCAAAACCGAAAGTACTACTAAATACTTTTTTCACGACCTTTCGTTCACCCTTGAAACAAATAGAGATTAATCTCAGGATTAAAACTGCAATCTCGGTCCGAGCAATCCATTCTCAAGCCGACTATCGTGAAGATAAATACGATATTACTTTTAATTTCCTCCAACAGATACAGCTCGTCCACAGCGATAAGTTTGTGGAAGAAGCCGCAGCACAACGTAGTAGACACAACATAAGAACGCACGTAATTACGATTACAAAACTCACATAATCGTAAATACACACGACACTAACGTCTATCTATATATAGGGGCAATTCATTGTATTCAAACGGTAGAGTTTGATAAGACAGCTGCCAGGAGACGGTGAATTAATTTTATACTGGTTCACTTAAGGTATTTTTAGTGAACTTTGCGAAGAAATTCTATGCGCAAGTACAAGAAGTGGGGAATCGGCGCGGCGGGGCGACATGGCAATAATTGATGAATTATGGATGTTACAAATGTGTGGTTTAAAATTAAAGTATGAGATATAAAAAACCAGCACTACAGTTATGGATTACACCGCTTGTATTGAAACTACGGGTCATATACTTATATCTGGACGAACCACATTTATTGCCAAGCGCATTGTAGTCACTTTGTCATGTTAGCATAAACAAACGAAACACACGTCCTATGACTTACGAGTAAATACATATAGCACGGTAATGTCATTAATGAGCAACTTAATTTCTGCGTTACGTTTCACTTTAATTACTGATTAAGGAGCATTTTCACCCAACATTCAGCAATCGACATTTTGTCCACTCTGGTATAATAAATACCTCAATAAAATTATCGGGGTATTAAATTTAACGCAACAAGTATACACGGCGAGAGATATCCCGACGCCTTTCTAATTTGAGAGCTCGATTGGATTCGATATTCCTCGAACGGGCTTGTATTACGGTCTCTGTTATGTAAATTCCTTTTACATCTATTAGAATTTTAATGGTTGGAAATATATTTAGAGTAGTTTTTGCTTCAAATATAAGATGTTTTGTAAAATGATTGAGTATTCCTTTAAACATTACACTATATTATTATATATAACCCCTCTCAATCGTACTCTCAATTGTGAGGAGGCTCGTGCCCTACAGTGGGACGTATATGGGTTGATACATACGTATTGCTTTAAACATAGTTCATCAAATAAGCGGACAAAACTAAATGTTTTAATATATATAGCAGTTAATAAATTATCTAAGTATTAACATAAAGATAGACTTATTAAATATCATATAGCATTAATATTATATCGTCAAATAAAAAGTTTGAATATCACCAGCACCACACCAAACCGGTAGCAATAAGGATGTTCGGCGCAACGCCTTGCATCTTTATGCACACAGATTTGTATTGGCTCAGTTCTGTGACCTAGACTTGCTAGTGCTTTTAAGACTTGCGCAAAACTCGGCGCCATTTGCTAAATGTTGATTCCATTGCAGTTTAGTGCATCTGCGTCGGTTCAATCAAAAATATTCTATTGATTTTCAAATTATTGATACTGATAAAAGACGCATAAGATTTATGTTTGAGTTACGACTGGCATAAAAAAATACAATTGTTCATATACAATAAGAGGTAAAAAATACCCCGCTGTAGAAACATTACATTACTCAATGATACAATTTATTCTTACTTCAAATGTCAAATTCAAATACTTGTGTAAAATAAAAATTGTGATTCTTTTAGTCGGGACTAGCTCGTTGTTATTATAACCCCGTCCCGAGCAGAATTTCTGTCAAAATATAAATGTGCGTCAAAAATACTCAATACCTTTTAGTGTCTCTTTTGTTTTAGTTCGTAATGACTATGTGATTTGTTAAATAAAAGTATTTGGATTGAAAAAAATACATACGTCTCTTTGCAAAGGCTCCAGAGTATTTTTCTTACATTTACAAGATAAAAGCCTTCTGAGAAAAGCTAATCTAGCCAGAGGGCTCTTTAGATCTTATTTATTTATACGCAACTCAAATTTAATATAGCGACATCTCCTGACATACGCTTGAATTATTTTGTTCTTGAATCATGTTCAGTCAAAGAATTGTAATAATATTTACTAGCAAATAATGATTAATGTCGTGAACACCTTTATTAATTACAAGTAGCCCGCCCGTTATCACTTATAAGTTTTTATTCAATTTTCAAACGTGTTATCCTTTAACGTATTAATGTTCTTTGTTTTTTTTTTTTCTTTCAATACCGGCAAGACCAAGAGACTGCCTATGCTAATCACATTGCGGTCTTTACTTTTTATCCTTTAAAGTGTCTGTTAAGTGAAGGTATAGAAAAGTAGCACTACACCTACGTACTACCAACCGTTTATTATTTTTTAACCGAATTCAAAAAAGGAGGCGATTCTATGTTCGGCTGTTAGGAATTCTTGACAAAAAATATTTTTTGTTCCATCAAAACATCCCAGTCAGTACTCATCGCAACCATATATTTATTAATTCTTGACCAAATAACTTATTAACATACAAAAAATCGTGGAACCAGGCATTTTCGGGTTATAAGTGCAAATACATACGGTAAAGGCATGTACAACAACAAGAAATGATAACTATTGTCCTACTACAAAAACATCGCTTTAATTTTCATAACACAAGCAAATAGTTACGTAAAAAAATATTCACAGCGCACGGAACAAAAGTGTGCCAACGTATTCCATTTGCAAATGCTTTTGTCGAGAGGACCCTCCCGACGGACTCGGGGATAACTTCACGAAATAGAAATACGTCTGGAAACTTCCCTCATACATATCAATACCAACGAGGATAGCGATCATGACAACACAATTAAAATGATAAAGGAAATAAGTAGAGCGGACAACACTGATGTCTCATTGTAAGTGTATAAGTTTTAATGAGAGTAATCTTTTACAATGTAGCCGTGACGTCGTACGAATCCTTCGGGAATGAGTTGTAAAACTGTTGAAGCCGTGGAGTGTAATAAAACAGGTTTCGTGTGTAAGCCGGGATCAAAGCAGCGTCTTTTGAAATATGACTACGACGGTGTCACAGACGGTGACAGCAAAGCTTTGCTGAAAAGGACCTCGGGGGTTGGAGAAAAGGAATTGAATGTTGGGGTAAAAAAATTATAGTGTTCTAAATATACTCTACTATCTAGGTTTCAGGATTTAAGCCCATACTGCTATTATAGCAGCATTGTTAGATTTTCCGGAAGGGACATTTCAAAAAACTATAAAATATAAATTAGGTAAACATAATTTGGGTTACCAATCGTGTCTTCACCCACCTAATCCTTATTTAATACGCCTGAAATACAGCCATCTTCGAACAAATATGAGAGCAGTTATCAATAGTTTTTCCTAGCTACAGCATTTGTTAAGAATCCCTTTGTACCCGCCCTCAAGTGAACGGAAAATGGCTAGGCCAACTTTCCCCGTTAGCGGGACAGCTGCAAAACTTTGTTTGGACTGGGGTCGCGTGGCAAAACCACTCACATCTCACTAAACAGTGATGTATACGAGTAGTATTATTTTTGTTTGGCTGTCTGACTTGCTTGGTTCTTGTTCTAATAAAGGGACTAAATGAGCTTAGATTAAATGATCGGTAATATTATAATAGACTCTAACAACTTTGTTTTCTTTTAAGCGATTAAGTACGTCTAACTCTTGTTAAGGTAGGGTGTACCGAATATTGAAGACGTGATTGCATTTGTTAAAACTTTTAGGATATCGCGTTACAGGACTTCACAAACCGTTAAATTGATTTCAACGCTATAGCCACCGGATATTTTTAATATACAGATTACAAACGTATGGACAATAATCTTCTCGATTATTTATTCACGTGTTTTATTTGTATCTGTATCAGCCCATATACATTCCACTGCAGGACACGGGCCGCCTCTACAATCGAGAGTACGATTGAGAAGGGTTAGGTCATATAGTTGTTGGTGTGTTTTATTTACAGAATACTATTGCTTGTTTTCTCTATAACGAGAAGTGCATTCCTAATGAAAACATTCATACATAAGTATGTGTGAAAAGTTTCCTTGCGATTCACTAAAATCGTTAACTATTTGCGGTGTTGTGTGGGTGTAGATAGATCATTAATTTGTATTTCAATGTTATAGCTTAATCCGATCTAAATAACGTTTACCTGGAAGGTGTAAACTTTGTTACGATAGTTTCAAACGTGGGCTAAGTAATCGGTGATCAAACGAACATATCTATACGTGAAGTTCGACGAATAACGTTACATACAAGAATAAAAACATAGCAGATGATATCTACAATATAACAAATAAAGCAACTGTTGCTGCGGATATTAGTGAAATTGGGTAAATAAAATACGATAAAGCCTGCCTGATGACAACAGCTAAACAATTCAATCAGGTTAAAAATGTACTAAATTATATTGTATACATTAGCAGATTTTCAAATTGACTAATTGTAAGTATGTCGACATTGAGAACAAATTGTCTAAAGAATTCACCTGTCTTTAACTAACCGTCCTTATTCACAAAGGGAACGAGACAAAATCCATGAATGAAACGACTCCACGTCGCGCTCTGCCCAATGAATACAAATCAATTTATATATCATATCACCATTTGATTATCCTTTTGATTTTATGTATGACATAAGACCCTTGAAGACATCTGGCTTTATAGATTACTTTCCCTAAGAAGAGAATTCTAAGAAGGATGGTAATCAATCGCGTAGACTATAAATTATTCATATTTCTAAGAATTCTCGATTCAATAAAGGATGAAATAGTTATTCTTATCATTAAGAAACACAAAATAATATATTAACGATGTTTTCAATACTTAATGGATTTGGGGATATTATTTTACTTCTCATTTTATCGTATTGTAAAATCCCCAGTAATAAAATAATAGTTCTTGAACTGAAGTAACAATTTCAGAATTGTGTCCATTCTATAATCAAAGATCGACACCAAACATACGACACTACGTTTTTATGAATATCACCTTCACCCTCAGCCACAGAAGGTCGACGGCTGAATGAAGGCCGCCGCCAAAAATTTCCACCGAGACCTGTCCGAATATTTATATAAATCTACATATAGTTTTTCATCAGCTGGTCCCATTGCTTGTTTACACCGTGTCACAGAAATTGTAAAAATAATATCAATAAATACAATCTTGCGTGAAAAACACGCAATTATTTTTTTACTTTTTAGTGCATTTTAGTTTGTCATAAGTCAGATTTTTTTCTTTTTTTAGAATTTTATTTTTAATAGGATTTTTTGTCAGTTTTTTGAAGTCGGTTATTTTTTTTTGTTAAAATTTTGGTTTATTTTTTCATTTTTAGTGACTTAAATGTTCGATAGTAAAATTTTACGTACACAGCTTCTGGTAGCTTAAATAAATTAATCTTAGGTTCTCATAAGAGACAATAGACCGTAATTTTTTGTACATCATGGTACTTTTTTTCTCAATCGGCAGCAAGAAAATACTGTGTAGCGTTTTTCCAAAAATTTGACGAGCAGCAACCCCGGTTAGCGACTGGACTTCCACAAATTTAGGCTTCGTTAGGTATATCTATTGTTGGTGCGTAATAACGTTTGATATGCTCCGCGATTAATTTTAGCAGAAATGATTTACCATTACCTGCACCACCCGTGACAAAGTAACAGCTGACTTTCTCGTCCTTGCAAATTGAGTTTGATTGCCGTTGAGACTTTCTGAAACACATTCTTTTGTTGGATATTTAATCCTCGAATGCTTCTTAGGAACAATTCATCGGACATGACGGCTCGTTCTTCCATGTTTTCACAAAAGTTATCATCGTCATGTACAATTTGTTCACCAACACATTACAATCGGCAATGGATTTCATTACGGAATGGTATATGGCATACTATTAAACTGTAATAATATGATTCTTTGTCACTATTACAATTTACAACAGATCTTCATGATTTATTGGTATAGTCGCCGAAGATATTGACTATTTACATGTTTGTTCTTTTTATCAACCGCCCCCCTCGCCCCTACCCCTACTTTCATCCACCACTGTAACTTTACTTTTATACTGAATCCAATGCAAAAAGAACCATTGGAATCGTACTCAATTTTGAGGAGTTCTACTCTCCAGGACCGAAGATATTCATCAGATTTTCATGATTTATTGGTGAGATCAAAGTGTTAATACGTTTATTCTGATGCAAAAGAAATCACCAAAATCAGTTAAAAGCTGCCGAAGATATTGACTATTTACATGTTTCTTAATTTTCTCACCCCCCCCCCCCCCCTCGCCCCTACCCCTACTTTCTTCCACCACTGTAATTTTGCTTTTATACTTAATTCAATGCAAGAAGAACCAATGGAATCCCACTTTATTTTAAGGA
Organism: Deilephila elpenor; assembly: GCA_949752805.1. Taxonomy (NCBI): domain Eukaryota; kingdom Metazoa; phylum Arthropoda; class Insecta; order Lepidoptera; family Sphingidae; genus Deilephila; species Deilephila elpenor. The sequence goes on along the minus strand of OX457107.1, from coordinate 4,099,952 downwards.
GTTCCCCTCTCCAGGTCCGAAGATATTCATCAGATCGTCACCATATTGTTATGGGACCAAATGACAAGCACCAGCTTTCAATTAAAGAAAGAATTATCGAAATCGGTTTACCCAGTACAGAGAAATGAGGTAACAAACATAAAAAAAAAAAAAAAAAAAAAGCAACATACAGTCGAATTGAGAACCTCCTCCTTTTTTTGAAGTCGGTTAAAAAGAAAAATAAATATTGACTTGCATTTTAATGACAATCGAGCATATCCAAACACGGGAGTACTTGCGTTTTTTTTCAGAGTAAACATAACATGCACTATGTACCTAACACCTTTGAAGCAATATTTATTTTGTTTCTTTATTTTCCATGTGAATTCAAAGTGCCATTTATTAACGACTTTGTAAAAATCTATCATATTTTTTCTATTAATTCAATAATAAGGTACGGAAAGTCAGTTGATAGAATAAAGTTGATAAACGTGGTAAGTGGAACAGTTTAGAGTCCTTTGTCGCTTATAATGTATGTAATAGATAGTAGCCTATTGGTCGTACTGGAAGCGAATCGGCATTGTCGATGCCAGTCACCAATGATCCAGGCAAATGTGTTGCATAGAATAAGGAGAATAAATGTGATTCAGAGGCATCTTTAATAATTTTTCAAAACGCATACAGAAGCGAACATTCTACCAGGTGCAATATAGTCTCCAACTTCAATAAAAATACACTCGTAAAACAAAAACTTGGCATACCACTGTTCTCGATTGGCAAACGAATGCACTAGCTAAAATTAACGTTGACAATAATTGCTGCATGTGAGAAAATTAATATCTTCCTATTCCGCTTTTTAATTTACAAATATATAAATAGTTGCACAGACGTATCGTTCAGCTGCTAATGTTTTTGCACCAACACTCAACAATAATCCTTGTGAAGAGAGTGGCGTTAAGGATCTAAGTGCCACTTTCTCTTGAAGCTTAAACAGCACTTGTTACTTCTTTCGTTATGAGATATAAACATTTTGTCATAATTCCGCGATTATCTCTATACTCAACATGTTGTCACCCATCTTAGTGTTAGAGTTTAATATAAGACTAGTGTTCCGACCTCCTGAAGAAAGGTTGTAATATTCCAAATGAATACTTGAATACTTGAAGTTGTAATATTCCAAATGAATACTTTACAGAAAATCTAAAATAATCTTCGTGCTATTCAACCTAGTGAAGAGATGTCACTTCTTTCTTTTACTGGATCGTTCTGTAGCTGCTAATTTATTGACTGTCGTTCATCGATATCAATGTTACACTAGATAAGATATTCAGTACACAAAATGTGTCCCACCTACTTGCGGTGCATGCACCACACATGAATCAGTTTGCTTCGGGACAGTGACAGTGCAGTACGCCTTATCGCATACGTTTAAAAGTAATTTATTTTCATGTTTCGCCGTCAAACCGAAATCGTCTGAAGTTTCAATATTTTAATAAAATACCAGGTACGTGATGTAATATTGCAATATGCTTAAAATACGGGGGCACTTTATTTCTATGAAGCGTCTCGTCTATCGGTAGAATATAAGTCAATGCTGTCGTTTTAATATCTTGGCCGTATATCTCGCCTTACTGTGGTTATTACTGAATTTTCTAGTCCAATCTCACTCAAATAATAATTGTAATCGAAAAGGTATTATATCTATTCATCTGCAGGAAGACAAAGTATTGCATTGAAGAAAAACATTTTATATTTATTATTTTCTTTCACATCGTTAGTGAAGCGGCCTCATCTTACAACTATCAGACGAAATTACAATATTTCCAAGGAGGTACAGTTTAAATATAATTTAACTAACTTTCCACACAACCCTAACAATAGCCTTGGTATCGCAACCTCTACATATCTCTTCCGCTTGCATTAAAGAATATCATAGTATTGAAACAATAGATTGCATATTCATTATTAAGTATTGCCGACCTTGCGTCTTCGTATGTTTTTGTTGACATTCGCAACACCTTGAACTGCTGAACTAACTACTAGAGATTTTATTATAAACCTCAAGGCTGTGTATTTGCTCAATTTACTTTATTAGTGTGATAGTTGGGTTAGTGGCGACGCGTGAGACGCATGTTTCGGAATTCGTTTGCTATTAGGGCAATAAATTTTTTGTTCATTTCCTATCGTTAAATATAATTTTCTCGGAATTAGATAGAATGCGATCGCAAATAGCTCATCCAAAAAATAATAATAAAGTAGTAGAAAACACCCCAGGTAATTTTAGGAACAAGAGTAAGTATTCATATATTATGTCTTAATGCCAGTAAAAGTCTTCCAAAATAAAATGAATGGGTTTTAGTAAAATGAAGGCAAAATTTAAGTACGTAATGGAGACCATTCTTGTATTGCATTTATGTGTCAAAGTGTATTTCTTTTGAGTATGGATTTTTGTGGGGGGAAAAGTTTCTGTTAATTTTTGCACATTCGTTCAGTATTACAAATGACGTTCGAACATTCGGGCTTCGTTTCGAATCATAGATTGAATCCTCCGTCACCATTCACTGACACGTATCCTAGTGTGTATTCCGAATATTTTACTAACTAAAGGATTTTTTTAAATTGCGATGACAAATTGACTGCATACTTGATAGTTGATGCCAACGAGAGTGTCGATTGTAAACAGATCATTATACCACTCGACAAAGTAACAATATTTATAACTATTTAGCTATAAATAGAAACTAGTTATACAACACAAAGTTGTCTAATACAAATAAACATACTTAGGTTATCTTCCATACGTTATCGCTAACATAAGTGGTCCTAGAATGTGGTGAAGAAGCAAGTTTGTATAAAGTGCATACTTCGTTGGGAAGTCCGGTAGAGCCAAAATATGAAGGTCAACTCGCAGTTTACCGGTTTAACACGACGGATTCGATTATCTCCATCCCTGCTGCAACGAAAATAAGTGACCAAGTATAGGAAAATACATTTGCCGTATAGGTAGCTTTTTACGTTAATGAGCAATATGTAAAAAAAATGTTTTGCTATTACTATCTTTCTACCTAGCTTTTAATGCCCTGAGAGATTTTATTGAACCGATGTGTTAATTCATCTCGCTACCTACGTATGTAGGTAGGTACGTAGGTATGAGAAAAATTCAAACATCAATCAAAATATTGTTTCGATTAAACAGAGTAAACAAATAATGAAGTGCGTGGTGGCCTGTTGGTAAACGGACCAAAGGCGACCAAACCCGCACTAGGCCAGCCTGTTGGACTATATAGATATGGCCCAACCCTCTCAATCGTACTCTCGATTGTAGAGAAGCTTCATACCCTGCAGTGGAACGTACATATGTATATGGGCTGATACAGTGCAATACAGTACATACTTTGGTTTCATTCCTATATTATATTAAAAATAACTATTAATCTCACAATTTACAAGTAGACCTTTATTTAAATTTAAAAGATCTTCATGCAGTGCAATGTATTTTGGTAAACATTTTTAAAAAAACTTCTTAATATTTCAAAGTCATTGTTCCATTCAGAGTTATCCCAACGCCACAAGTCATATTTTCCAACTCAAAATGTCAAGGTGTGTATCTTAAATTCATAACAGTCCTTATGATCGCATGAAAATTCCACGAGCTCATTGTATACAACAAAACACTTAGCATTCCGTGTCCCTTGAGAACCACTGCTTTGACATGTATACGTTTCCACTGAGCTAGAACGGGTTGTCGACTACGATCTCGCGAAATTACCACAATTCACAATGGTGTAATAAGAATATCTTGCAATCCTAACCATTCTGCACCATAATAAACATCTAAATCTGGGTATAATGACGAAAACATTGATAGGTTTCTGCAATCGGATGCCGGAAAGATAAGACATCGAGACGATAATGTCACTGATCTCATTATCGTAAGATTAGATCACACAAATATTTTCGATTTGCAACAACACTCGGAAAATTTCGCAAACAAGGACACACTAGAACAGAAACCAGTCTTTGTCTCGCGAAGTGCATGCTATTATTTTTAATGTGTGCCAGACTGCGTTCGAAATACGATAGCGCGATGTTATAAGCAAATGACGTCAGTTAGCGCATCGGTAAGCAGTTTTTTATGCACGCGATTTACGAATCGAATATTCTGATGTGAAGAACATTTCATTTTTAGAACGATAATTGCGCTGCACCGTACTTACGCAATTCGCAATTCAACAAGTCCGAGAGCGGAGTGAAATAAATCTCTTAACGGAAGAGGGGCTTGAACCCGGTCGGGTTGGTTTAGGACGAATAAACAATCACACACCACCAGATCGAAAGCTGTTTATTACGATACAAGAAATTTATTGTGGTAAAATAGTAATTCAGTAAAGTTTCAGTGATGTTAGGAAAAACAGTTTGCAAGTTTACCCAACTTGAATTTAAATAATTACTGTATAAATAGCATCATCACTATGACTCACACAGTAATGTTATTACTTGAGCTCACGCTTCTACATAATTAATTACAATCACAACATAATCTCGACAATGCACTCAGACGCACACAGATGCACAAAGTCATAACTTACACTTCAAACGACGTCAGATAACACTTTTCTGTTACAACTTCCTGTTGATTCACAGCGAACGTCTTCAAGTATTCAAAACAAGCATTGAGCCGATGCTTCATATGTTATTCACACATTAGTTGTATTAAATACGAGGTACGTTACTATCATAAACATACTCGAGTACATCACAGCTGATCGACATATAAACAAACTCACCTCACGGCATCACAACAACCACGAGGAACAGTCCAACGGATACTATCTCCTTTGTGCACTGAAAATACGTGGACGACACGCGATTTCCGCGAACTAAAAATATTTGAAACATTCAAAAGGGTCGCGTGTGACGCAGCGGGGAAAAGGGCGTGCGCCACCGTCTGCGGTCGGCTGAGCACTGGCGCCCAGATCGCACGGAGTACGGACCGCTCGTGTCGCGAGTGCACAACCATCAGGTGGCACGGCCAATGAGTTTGACAGTTTAATTGATGCGGCTCCGGTAATGACACGTATTGTGCTAACTACACAGTACACACCATTACACGCGGCGAGCAAACGGAACACACGATATTCGGATTTCGGAAACAATTACAGTGATCGTGGAAACTGGTTTTGATCACAATGAGCGCCAATATAATACACTGATGAACACAATGCAATAAAATTGGAATGTCTGTGAGGACGACGTCAACTTTTGCCAGATGCTGTAACTGTGTCAGCGGGTATTGGGTATTGCCGTTTCGGGCCGTTATTCAATAAACTCACAATCCTCGAGACAAAATATATTGACAGTATTAAATAAATGAACGCGAGACATTCATCCTTTAACGATTGACCCAGTTTTGTGCTTTATCTCGTTTCTTCGCTTATTATATTTATTAGAAGCCATTAAGCTCTTGGATACAAATTCAATAGAAGTTAACACCAAGCCGGCGGTATTCAGTATTTTTATATTGGTAGATTTATTGCTAAAAAGAAATATAGGATTGCTTTGAATGTTTTACAAGCAAATTGCTTATTCATCGTAAGTGCAATTTGTTTGTATGCTAGTACATTAGATCACCGTACATTACCGTAGAAGTCATTTGAATGAAATAATAACTCCATAGAGCGTCTAGTTGTTCAGGACAAAGCAGACGGAAATAGAGCTCGTGGCAGGACACCAATGAGGTGGACTGACCAAATTAAAACTGCAATAGGAGACCCTGTAAACGAATGCACCCGATTGTCGTCTAATAGAGACAGATTGAGAGAGAGCGTGCGGCGAGCAGCATCATCGTTAGGGCATAAAACATATTGACCACGACCGCTCTGCCAGGAGTGTAACGACGAAGAACAAGAATAAGAAGTAATTTAACCTGCAGATTTCCCTTACCGGTAAAGTGTGCGGTAATTTAGTTTAACTAGCAATACACACAAGACTCCGAAGAGTCAGGGGTCTGCCGTTGGATTTGAACCTGCGATCAGTCATGACAGTGCGCATTGGGCTAGGTATTCACAGACAATTACATTCCAATATACAACAGAGAAAATGCTTTAATAAAATGTAGGTTCTTTTAATACGATACCTCCAGATCGTCTAACACCGATGGCATTTACCGAAATATTTACGAACAATGTGGCAAAACTTTATTCTTATTAACTTACATAGTTAAGGAACTTTATAGGTTACTCCTACGATCCTTGTAATTGTACATAGGCGTCAATGAGTAGGCATCAGGGCATTCTCACACGTGAAAAAGTTAAGACTCCCTTAACATTTTGCAGAGTACAAGTAATTCAAAGGTATTTGGCAAAATATTTATAAAAAATTTAGTAATGCTTTTATCATGTATAAATTGAGCCACCGGTTTCAGTGCTGATTGCATTTCGAAGTTATGAATGAGGCAGTAACGTACATATCTCAGAGTTCTACAGATGATGTTAGCTACATAGTGGCTTACTATCGTCTATCAGACGAACCGCTTACTCTGAACGCATAAGCAAATCTTGTTCTGTTTTTTTTATAACACTAAAACACAGTCTAATAAAAAGTGTCACAACAAATAATCGTCAATGCGGTATTTGCTATACAAAACATTTCTACTTGACCTTTGTATAATAGTTTGTATTAACAATGCTTCGTATTACGTCACGTTGGAATTGAACTTGCAAACTCATTTAACACTGGGTTTAGACGGTAAATATTAACATTAAGAAGCATTGTGTAAACGTGAGCACAGATCTTGGTGGAAACTTAGTAATAACTATTATAATTCTCTGCTTCAAGGATGTTGCGGTACTGTACATTGCAGACTGCATCGTTGCTATAAAATTAAGATTCAAAGGGGTATAATAACTAGAGGAGACACTGCATATAATATTCGTGCGCAAGTTTTAGTTGGCTTACTAACCATTTTTTTGATTCACAACTTTAACTCTGTAAACGGTTAATTCTTCCTAGGACGGTATGTGTCGGTTTTTCGGTGTTATTTACAATTTATAAATGAAAAATTATGCATTTGTGAATTGACGTGTTCGGCTTAACGAACTACGAAGGACAGGTCACAAATCATCAACATCTTAAGCCACAGTAAGTCCACTGCTAAACTTAGTCTTAGTCTAAGTATGAGTCCCCTAAGGACTTCCAAAACAACCTGCTCTATTCATAATTTTATACACCCAACAGTCACATACATAGACCTGATCCCACATTAAGATTAATTAAGTCTTGTTTTGTGGGCATCAGAAACTACGAGAGACTTTTTGGTCTCATATACACCCAGACCAGAGACAAATATTTGTGGGCCTAACAAACATTTGTCTCGGTGCGGAATCGAACCCGCGGCCTCTCGTTTCATAGCCGGCGTCTAACCAACTGCACTACGGACGCTGTAATAATCTTTAATGCTTAGCGCCTACAAAGAATACTACAATGCAAATATCAAACTATATCTTGATCTTCATTGTGAAATATATAACATATTGACAGTTTTTTACCGGCCTAATGGATGTTTAGCTTTAGAGTTACATTCGCAACGAAGCGTACATATGCGGCCATGGGCAATGTATTAATCCGCTAATAATATGACAGTCTACAATCTAAACGCGTTATAGGAGTTGATGGACAAAGTGTTATAATTTAAATAAGTTTGTGTTTATTTACTTTTTGTTTACTGTAAGATATCTATATTTTAAAATTGCTTATTGTGAACAATAAGTATTGGTTATCTACAATTATGAATGCCAGACAATATGACAAAAATATTGGTGTCCTAATTAAATACGGTGTGTAAATAATCACTGAGTGTAGTTTTCAGAACGTATAAGGAGTAGGTATAAAAATATATAACCTACTAATGCTTGAAAAAAGCAAAGTGGATATAAGTGTAAACTCTGGTAAAGGCGCTTTAAATACGAAATTTTTATAAAGATTTCGCAATTTTGATTTCGAACTATTACCAAAATAGCTCTTCTAGTGTCATTTTTATACATTTTGTTCCTAGACCAGTGCATCAACCTTCCACTGTTTGTTAGCTTAAACCTGGATGCAAATAACCTCACATCCGATTCAGCGACATCTGTAAAGAGTTTCGGGTCAAAACATTATATACCTATCTATAGAAATGGAGAACCTGTATGCAGTACATCAAGCAGATTAGAACTAAAAAATAACGTTATAAAAGACTACATGCTCATCTTTTCTCTTTCGCCATTACATCATTAAAAAAGTGTGGATAAAATTTCATAATAAAAATAATATATAAAAAGATAATTTATTAATGCGTATAAATTTTCCTGACATACAAAAAAAGAACACCACAAAACTATCAATCAAGGAAATATATCCAATCGCATACCGCTCAAAACAGCGAGGTAAAAAACCTCATAGCTTGACCGAATTAACAGATGACTCTTTAACTAGTGCTCCAAAACCCAGCCACTGGACAAGTCCACTCGAGATTTTTATCCGTCCAGCCTAGGTAAACAAAAAGAGGAATAATGCCATCTGCCACGCTTAGTGAATTAATGTCAGAACTCAACGAGGTTGTTATGAAACCATCTGTTTTGTCGAGGCAGTGATTTACGGTTGTGGAGCACGGCAGCATGCCATGATTCTTGCGATACAAAGAATTTACCTGAACTATTTGTTTGAATTATATCAGTTCTGTGAAGGAAGTCACGGGGTTTATTGTAGAAACCAGATTTTTCAAATAGATTTACTCAGAGCCATTGCGCCGGGCTCGGCCCAACTCATCAGGTGTTAAGTGTCTAATTATCCCGTAATCACTGTAATAATAAGTATTCATATGTTTAATTAACAGTGAACGAAAACACTTAAAGAAAATTTACATACTTGAGAGTTCTCTAAAAGACTTACGAAGGTAGATTCACGAATACTTAAAGATATTACGATTAAACCACACTTTAAATTATATTTCGCGTTTATTAATAAAATAGGAACAAAAACAAACACACTCCCAGCTCAACAAATATTTCATAATGCTGTATATCGACTTGGTAATATTTAAAACTCATCAGCCATAATCCCTTCGGCTCTAAAATAACACGCAAACGTAAACAGGGAAGTAACAGATTTGTTGCATGAAATTGGAGCACGGTTAATACTTTACCACATTTTCAAATTAATTTTATACACTTATAATGGAGTAAATGAATTTATTTATATAATAGGGAAGTGAATAAAGATTCTTATGTTAAATAGGATTGAGGCACACATAATTTTGGTGCATGATGTAGTATGATTTAGTAGTACTTATTATGATTACACAACCAGGTGTATGCACATCGATAACTTCCTACGAAAAATGAGTGGGCTTAAATACTCCACGCTACCCTTTTTAATACTTGGTAGCCCTTATAAACTTGTGAGTCTCGTGTAAAAGAACTCGTAGATAAATGACTTTGTTTTTCCGGTGTCCAAAATATCGACAATCTATCTTAAAATCAGCAAGTGTGACAGATTACCTAAAAGAGATTGCAGGCAGCTAACATGTCACTACGGGCTACGGCAATCCTTGGTGTGGCCTATGAATACCAGTGTTCCTTCTATGGCAAAAGGTACATGATGACTACCTCGGTAGCGCAGTTGTACTACAGTATTGCAAAGCTGAGTTCTCGGGTTCGAATCCCGGGTCGGAGAAAGTGATATTGGATTTTTCTATTCATTATCAGCTCGAAGTCAGGAATTTGTGCCCAATATGGCGATAGGCTCGCCCTCTATTACATCGTGTGACGGGAAATACAAGGCGAAACGTGGGTGTCCCGGTTGCTACCAGGGAAACCTGTGCCTACCTCTTCGGGAAAAATACGTGAGTTTATGTATGTACGAATGATGAAATGTAACACCGAAAAGCCAGAGCCTCTAGACTCAAACCGACGACCTCATCTCGGAAGTGCTTTCGTCCAAATATTCAAACGCTCGCTAACACGTGCAAATATTCCTCGATGGAAAGTGGATGTAATTTCCGTCTCTGAGCGGTGCACTCTCGAGAATTATTTCATAGTTTGCCATTTTGATTTTGCCAACGTGTACCGTTCTGTTCGATCGTCACTTGACATTTCCTCGATACGAGACCGATAAACACGAATTTCATCTATTTCCTTTCGATAAGGAATGGAATTTATTGAAAAACATTCATCATTGGGAATGATTTTGTTGGGTTCATGAGATATGTATCAGCATTTGTTGGTTTTAGAGATTACTGCAATCTTTTTGATACATAGATACAAGATCTATCAAATCGTTTTTATAGCGATGATCTGTGATAGCGCTAAGGTTGATGGATAGAGTATACAAATCATCAAAACCTAAAACTGAGTCCCCCTACCCCCGCATCTACTCGGTCCCGTCATCCTCCTCCGAAATCTAATCCTGGCGACGACGCCCATTCTAACCGCTACGCAACATTGAATACCTTATTGTCATGCTTTAGTGCATCTTATCCTATTCTTTTCGAGATAATAGCTAACTCCTATCCAGATGCATTATATTAAAAATACATTATTATTATAAAGGTTTTGTAACATAAACCTTAAACAAGATCATTGTTAGCGATGAGGCCGCCGATTGCACTACTTTCACAGACTTGTAAAAACTTTAAATCGGTTTGTTTTTGCATGATGTACAATAAATAAATAAATATAATTAATCAAGCATGTTTCATAAAGTAGTTCAGTCACATGTAGCTAGGTGTCGCTTTCTTTACCAATAAGTCCGAAAGTGAGATTGTTTATTTCGTTTTAACGCGTTAATATAATTAAATCGATCATTATAAAATGTTGAATACATTCTTTCAAGAGCACAGAAAATAAATAAATAACTTAATGTCTATATGACAGAATTAGAATTAGGAATTTTTGCCATTTTAGATGAATGTCTAATTTAGCACACTTTTATCAAAAGCGAAGCCGCGAACAAAATCAAGTATAAAAACCTGTTTGACTAAAACAGATTTGTAGTAAAGCCATAGTCTCGTCTTGTAAATACCACTTTATTAGATAAATACTCGCTACAGCAGACACAAATAATCACTGTTGTGGAAACAACACTGCTTCCCACAGTTTACAACAAAGATCCGCGAATTTAGTCTAAAGCGAAATGCGGGTGTTATTTTAAACATCCAAGTGTGAAAACTGGGTAAATAGCGATCGGACGAATGTTTTGACCATGGTATGTTAATATTTGTAAATGGTATAAATTACATTGTAAATTCGTCTATACGCTGATCTTTTATAGGCCGAATCGACAAAGGTTGTATCAGGGTGTCATAAAAAACCTCCAAGTAATATAATACAGAGTATCTTCTGGATACAATAAATAGAGAAGTGATAAGGTTAGCTGAGGTTAGTTAAGCATCTATATTTAATCTGGTGGTAGGATCGTCCTACGCACTAGAATAGCAACCACTATATACGATGATGGAAATCCGCCATACTGACAAACGCATATAGCGTTTAGGGTTTCATACTGTATTGCATCAATCCTGCTGCGCACGGGAGTCCATTCCAATTTTGAATGCAAAAAAAATATATTGTAAAATCCATAATTTTGATTCATCTTACTGTTAAGGTCACGTTTATGCTGACAGTGATCTGTAATCGCGGTCCAGGTAAACCCTTCATTCGATATTCGCTTGAACTATTTTTCTTTTACCAACCCACATAAAATGTCCATCTTTACGGCCCGAAATTCAATTTCTTAATCCGGCCGGCCATCATACCTTCTTGCCCTTTTTCGTCCAATGTTTCGGACCAATGTCATACAGATACCCATTCCGATTGAACGGAAATTGAATTACTATTGAATTGATCATAAATGAGCCCTTAATTTTTATTCTGTAAGCGACTTTTATACCATTTTTTTTCCTATAATTGAATACATGAAAATCATTAAAATGTTTTGAACAAAATATGTAACGTAATGTACCCTATATTAAAGTTATTCGAGAGGGTTATACGTAGATTAAGATCCTTTTAATCCATCTGTAATATTGTTATTTCTAAGTAGATTTATTCTCAAAGAAAATCAAACCACGGAACAGTTGATTGACAAGTAAAAAGATTTTTTTCTTGTCAATCAGTAAACCGTAACTGTTGGTCAATCGCCCCTTTAACATCATACGCAATAATACGTTACGGTAGCAATTATAATCACATAGTTAACAAGTTGTTTTTAAACACATTGGCAATTTATAATTGGTGTTGGGAAAGTTTCGATAGGTCCTCGCTATATGTGGATTGATCAATATCTAGTGCCTACTTGAACTTATGTGTACCGAGCGTGATCATAGTTTACCACCTAGATTTAAACTAGATCAAAATATTTAGCATCATCATGCCTGACGCGAGTTTCTTTCTAAAATCACCTGAAAAAAATATAAACAAATTAGTTCGTAATTCTTTCTAGTACAGTGTATTAATTGTTTAAAGTTATTGGGTAAAAATACGGATCAATTATGCATACATAGATTTTGCTAACGCTTGTATCCCGATGGGGGTATACAGAGGTAAAACAAGTGCAACCTACTGTTTTCGAGGTTATTTTCGATCCAGATATAATAGGGCAACCCCTATAATAATCTCTTTTAAAACTAACGACAGATCGATCACCGAAGGGTTAGTAGTTTAGGTAACTAAAAGTGTACAACAAGTTATTACTTCTACGTATTATGTAACTTTCAAGCTTGAACGTAAATGAAAATAAAGACATAAATATTTTATTAAATAAATAACAAAAGAAGCCAATAATCACTCGCAGTGATTACTATAGATACCATTCAAACGTAGTCTATAAAACCTCTTGACTAGACTTAGTGCTTTCTAGCCTCAAACGACTGTGATTCATTAAACAGTTGTGTGTATATGATCTACAAAAACACGCATCCAGCAGCATAGTTAGAAGTAAATTAGGAAATTGTGCCACAAAAAATATCAGCAACAAAATTAAACAAGACTAACACACCTTTATAGCTATCCACGCCTGCCCGTTTCACAAATGATTCACCCAATAGACGGGCCAAAATTAATTTCCCAGGTTAAATATTCAGGTATTCAGGATTCTCGATTCATCCGCGACGTACTGCGGTTATTATTATCCGGGCCGTTTCACAGGAATTCCAGCACACAAAAAATTACGATTGAAATCAAAATAATAGCTTTACTAAAAGCATTTTTTTTAATCTTTATTTCAAAGAATTTATAAATACCACAAGCTTTCATAAAATCCAAATAACTTGGATTGATCAGCAATATTTCAGAAAAGAAAACGCAGTTTGAAAAATAGATTGAAAAGGCTTTTTTCGTACTATTTACGAAGCTATTTAAAGTGCAACAGACGGGCCCAACTTCGCAATTTGGCAACAACCGCAGTCGTTATGCCGAGTTTGAAACTCTATGAGTGACTTAAAAATCGTGCCATTAGTATAGCTAAAATTTATCCGCCAAACTATTTTGGAACAATGCGGATAGCCTAATATAAACCATTAGACCGCACATACATTGGTCTATTAGTTAAGTGAGATAATCCTTAAGCGACCAACAACCTATGGTTCTACGTGGGCGTCCATACCAATCTAATCATAATTAACTTCAACTAAAAGTAAAGCAAGTGCGTGGTGGCCTGTTGGTAAACGGACCAGACGCGGCTGCCTACATGTTCACGGTGGTCGCGGGTTCAAATCCCAGGGCACACCTCTGACTTTTCGGAGTTATGTGTGTATTGATAGCCAATCACCACGCACTTTAACGGTGAAGGAAAACATCGTGAGGAAACCTGCATACCGTAGCGATTTAAAAAAAAAAAAAGAATTTCTACGGTATGTAAGTCCGCCAACCCGCACTAGGCCAGCGTGGTGGACTATATGGCCTAACCACTCTCAATCGATTCTCTCGATTGTAGAGTAGGCCCGTGCCCTGCAGTGGGACGTATATGGGCTGATATAGATAGATAGATAGATAGAAAAGTAATAAGTATCAGACTTACAACCAAATAGATGGCACCTTAGGCAACGGCCAGGTTAAAAGTACCCTGAACCGACGAGAATGCATAAAGATATTGATGAAAGTAGACGAAACGAAAGTAGTATGTCAAGGTCGAGCAAAGTGGAGATCCATTGTCTCTGCCTACCCCTATGGGATACAGGCGTGACATTTTTGTATGTATATGTGTGTAAAAGTAATAAGGGCAACCATAACCACCAGTTATGAACACACGACGTCTGCAAACCACTATTCATAAAAACATAACGGAGCATTTCATACGTTGATTTAATTAAAATAGCGCCATGATTGGTGTCAGTAAATCATAAGTAAACATGAAGGGAGCAGTGTTTACGTTTAATTAGAAACGTGTTTTTGGAGGTGAGTGATTATATTATGTTGAAAAGTCTGTTAGCGTGTTGGGATAGGACTAAAAGTATAATTAGGCGTATATTGAAGGACCTTGAGGCTGTAATCATGTGTCGACGTATTAAGTTTACTTAGATTTTATATCCTTTAGTTATTTTATTCGGCTACACTAAATGACTAAACTGCACTAAATTGTAAGTGTTACTTACTCTTACACTATTAATTATAACATTTAAAATGCAAGTTCTACCTGAAATGAGGCAGTTGTAAGTTGTAACTGTCCTTTAATTATCACTAGAAACACTAGTCGGTTTGCCGCGTCTTACAAAAAATAACAGCTCTATAATTATTATAAAATGTATTTGCTTAGAGCATTGACCTCAGTCAGTTCATAATATTCTAAGAATAAAAACAAACTATTCCAATTTTAAATTCTAACCTCGCAAATTCACTCCAATCACAGACTGGAATACTATTCTAAGGTCTTAAAACGGAATGATCAATAGAGCCAGACTTCGGAAGCATTCTAAATTTATTGGCGGCACGGCCGGTCGGATGTCACAGCATTTCTAGCAGTCTGAACGGAGAGGTCAGCGGCCCTGTCCGTCGCAGACCACATTATTATCCAAATTAAACGAAAAACGGGAATCAATTGTACGAAATACAGGATGAATTCGATGGATATTTGGTTTTTGTGATTGGTTTTAGGACGAATTGTGTTGCATGAGATTGTCCAATTGACAATAATATTGAAATGATTTTTGGTAATGTAATGTAATGTATCTTTAACGTCCCTGTTGGTAAGTGCATAGCAATCTAAAATCTAAATACAGTATCAACTGGGGAAAAATGTTTATCCCTTAACGGTTGTCTGTTAGTCGGTTCATGTTTGATTATATCGACACAGGTGGAACTCGAAACGCGACACTTGCATGGTTCATCTTGACGAGTTTGCCACAATTATGCATAGTAGTCTCTATCCGAATGAATACGAATATCCTGCAAGCAAATTTCGAATTAGTGAGACCGACTTCCTGCCAAGATAAACGTTAGGTTGCTGGGTAATTGTAGCCATTAACTTGATCCTTTCACATCCATTAAGTTCACGTTACGGTGACCACATTTCAAACGCATCGAGGACAGAAAGAAATGATAAATAAATAATATATTCCGTTCTATAATTATGACTATTTTATTTGTGAGTGTCTCGGTGGCGCCTGTGCCTACCCCTTCTGGGATGAAGGCGTGAGTTTATGTATATAGGGATTTTATAATCGACATCTGAAATATACATAACCAATTTCTAATCCCCAAACACAAAAGAATGACTAATTACTTTATAAAAGTCAAAGACTAAAAATACCTCTAATACAGTTGTATGGAAAAAAGCTTTATACATAGCTATAATTGAAGCCGCCTAACAGTGACGGTACGTATACGAAAATATCGTAAATGTTGCTAAGATAATTCACCTTTTGGGAATAGCTGGGGCGCGCAAGAAACTGGCAATAAATATATCTCAACGAAATTACTTCTCTCTTAGGAATAAATGTGCGCAATTATAAAAAGGAATATAGGTATATTTATTTATATAATTTATTTACGTCCTACTGGTGAGTAGACACCGATCTGTACAAATTAAGAGCGAACTTGTGTTTACTCGTAAATCTGCCACGTCAACCACACCTATCAGTCAGTTACTATCAATATTTTCCATCCCACCTATGGGGATTCTTAGAACTGCTGCCGGTGCCAAACGATACAGATGGCTAGACTTGCTCACAATAACACTGACCTACTGTTTTTTGCCAACAAAAGTAGTCGCTTCTTAGTTTCGAACCAACACCATTTGAACGCAATACCGATTAAATTATAAATCTATCTTAAATCTCTCCTATTCCATCTCACGTTCATTTATTTAAAAGCTAAAACATTTGAACACGTCAATTTCTCTTCCGGTCACGTCGTGGTCATAAATTATATTGTCACTTTCGCCAACGTATGCTTAGTTTATCCGAAATTCGAGCAAAATGTATACAAGCTTCAACTAAGTCGAGGTGAACAGTGCACACATTAATTTCCAAAATCCCATTAGCTTGCAAGGATTTAAACTTTCGCCCCCCATCACGTCCGCTGTA
The DNA here is from genome assembly GCA_949752805.1 of Deilephila elpenor. Lineage (NCBI taxonomy): Eukaryota > Metazoa > Arthropoda > Insecta > Lepidoptera > Sphingidae > Deilephila > Deilephila elpenor. The sequence continues at coordinate 4,083,418 of OX457107.1, read as the reverse complement.
CATTGACTAGTCCATTAGCGCACAGCTTCTTTATACAACGCTAAATTATTAGGGAATTTGAAGTTAGAAATATTTCCTTTATTGGGGAATATCATCGAACTTTTTTTATCTTAATTATCAATACTATTGTTATTGCGGTATTTACTAATTAACCAATATTAAATCATATAATTAGCAACCGAATAAATTATCCACATGACCAATATTTTTTTTATGAATCCGACTATTAATTAAGCAGCGTGTAATTTAAACTACACCTACGCGCATTCAACGTTTCGCTTGAAACCTCGCCGAAATATAAACCGATTCTTTGAAATTCTACCATTTTAAAGTAAAACCGCGGTGGACTTGGAGAGTGCTCTTGGGTGCGTCCCTGAGGTAAGTCACGAGCCGTGCTCAACATACTTTTACGTACGTATTTTAGGGAATGTTTTTTTTGTTATATGTGTGATGGAGTGCATTAAAATTGTATGATCTTGTGAGTAGGTTGGTTTTACGGTATAATTTATTTTTGAATGAGAGGAAAGCTCTCCTTGCGGTACCTCGGGGCCGGGTAAAATATGAATATGGTGGTGTCACTGGTTTTTTAACTATGATTATGGCGAATATTACGCCAGGATAGCCACTTTAACCTTTCGGTGGTCCTGTTCGCCCATTATAGGCATCACCAGATCTCCCAAAGTAAGAAACGTCTCAGTTTTCTACGCTACATGTTATTTAATTAAATCACCCGGATTATGTTAGTTTTAGCTTTGATAAATTATAATTAGGTTCTAAGAGGGTATTTTCAGGTATAATTGCATAACTTTACACGAAGGTCATAGCCGATGGGGATTGAAACTCATATACTTATTTCAATGTTACAAATATCATTTATTTATTTATTTATTTATTTATTTTAATATAGGTACATCAACAGCAAACACATCTTTAACAGTACAATTACATTAAATAAAGGATACAAAATCACTGATATGCATGCCAATTACAGACGTACACAACATTCATAAAATTCAACAAATCAACACTATACGTAATCGTTAAAAAATAATACAAAAAATTAGGAACAAACAAATAATAAAATTCAAAAACACAAACAGGACAGTTACTTATTTTTTAAATGCTACAAAATAAAATAAAACAAAATTTAACAAAAAATTAAAGAAAAATGTTAGTAATGTGATAATAAAATTTAGTTATCCAACACCGTTACATCTGTCCGGTATATTGCTTTTTTGAAAGAGTACAGCGTATCAGCATGTACATCCACACTAGGTACAGACTTATATAACTTATTAAGTTCTTTACACATTCTTATAATAGGTGAGTTCAGTCCTAGGTTTGTTTTACAGAGTGGGATATGAAGTATACTATGGACGGGGTATCTAGGTGGTTTGGAAGGTACGGAATAACACATGCGCTCGACTAAAGAACTGCATTTAATGATACCATTCAAAATTTTAAAGATAAAAATTAAATCAGTCAAACGCCGACGTTCACGCAACGACTTCATCCCAAAGAACTGCAAACGCTCAATATAGGGGCGTCGCTGGCTTATGTCGTGGGATATAAATGCTAGGTATCTGGTAAATGATCTTTGCAGGGTTTCGATCCTCTGTGAGTCTACTGCGTATAAAGGATTCCACACCACACTGGAGAATTCCAAGTGACTACGCACCAAAGCATTATAAAGAATAATTCTTGTTTTGTGTAGTTTGAAACCGCGTGTCTGTCGTCCTAAGAAACCAATCATTTGTGCAGATTTTTTAACAATATGGCTAATGTGGGATTTGAAATTTAGTGCACTATCCATAATTACTCCGAGATCACGTGTCTCACTTACTTGGTTCAGATTTGTGTTAAAAAGGTTATATGAAGTATACAGAGAGTTTTTTTTTCTTGAAAATTTTATATGATGACATTTTTGTACATTTAGAGTCATGCGATTGTCCAGACACCAGTTTTCCAGTGCATGTAAATCGCTTTGCACCAAATCACAATCCAACTGGTTATTTATTGTTTTATATATTTTTAAATCATCAGCAAAGAGTAAATACTCACAGTGTTTTATCTGGGATGTGACGTCATTGATAAACGCTATAAATAAAACAGGTCCAAGATGGGAGCCCTGTGGTACTCCTGAACTTGCAAAATATAATTGAGACGTGTAATCATTGACTGCTACAAATTGTCACAATATCATAAAAAGCTAAAGATCAGAAAACATGCCAAAACTCGTTGGCAGCTCTAAACACTTCGAATTACAAAGAGTTATAACAAATTACCGAGCTTAAGACAAAGTTGAAGGAGAGACGATGATTAACGACGAAACATTTTGTTAAGTGAGAGGAATATCTTACATTTTTTGGAGTCGATGAACGCTTGAGCCAAGTACGTGTGACAAGTGCTCTTGAAAACAAAATATGGGTACAATAAATTTATTGTGAGTACTTTTTTACAAGTGAAGTGCGTGGTGGCCTGTTAGTAACGGACCAGATGCGGCTGCCTAAATGTTCACGGTGGTCGCGGGTTCAAATCCCAGGGCACACCTCTGACTTTTCGGAGTTATGTGTGTATTGATAGCCAATCACCACGCACTTTAACGGTGAAGGAAAACATCGTGAGGAAACCTGCATACCGTAGCGATTTAAAAAAAAAAAAAGAAATTCTACGGTATGTAAGTCCGCCAACCCGTACTAGGCCAGCGTGGTGGACTATATGGCCTAACCACTCTCAATCAATTCTCTCGATTGTAGAGTAGGCCCGTGCCCTGCAGTGTGACGTATATGGGCTGATATAGATATAGATAGATAGATAGACTTTTTTACAAATTAGCGTCTGAATTTAATTTGGAAGAATTTAATGGCCCTCAGTTCTAAAGCCAGTTGCTGCGATTACGACTTGAATTGTGTCCGCATAATCTAAATATATGTATTTAAGACTAGGTAGCGTAGTAGGCAAGATGACTACGAAGCAAGAGGCCGCAGGTTCGATCCCCCTCATCAGAATAATATGTATGTAAATATTTATTTCGAGTGTGGATGGAAAGATACTCGGGCAGCTTATGACACGAATCCAATACATCTGCACACGAACGCACACGTAAGAGGTCCAACAAAACTGGTTCAGTTTAAAAACTCCGCTGTTATGATCAAAATAGAATTTCAATTATTCAATTCAGACGCAGCGGACCATTCGCTAACACTCTGCCATAATAACATTGCACTATAACTAAATTAAATGTAAACATTGTACTTAACATTATGTAGTTTTATTAATGTGTACTTTTATAATTTACGCAACTATAGCCCCTATACGTCCCAATACTGGACACAGGCCTCCTTTATGATTGACTGAGATTAAGGCCTACGGCACTGGCATAGTGCGTGTTGATGAACATTTCCATAGCAATTTTAGGGTAACTCTAAGATTTGTAGTTATCCTCACGACATTTTTCTTAACCGGTAACTTGATTAGTGACAAATAACAGTGTCCGCCCCATGACCACGAAAGCTGTAAAGTAATCGAAACGTCGGGAAGTTAAAAAATGTAAAAATTAAACCAAATCGCGATAAAATCCGTATAAAATAGTTTTATTTCAATAGTGACAATTAATTTCAAAAATTAATTGTCATTTAATTTATTAATTATTTTTAAAGTGCCTCGAAATTTCTGATACCCACAATACGAGACTCGATCTTTGTGTGGGGTAAGGACTATGTATGTGACTGTTGGGTGTATTTATTTATTTATTGTTTTTAATACAAACAAATTTGAAAAGCCCGATGATTGTGCCCAAGGATTGAATCCGCGACTGAGCAAACTGGTCTGCTACCAACTAAGCTATAGCACATGTTAACTCTTCGAACTGGATTAAATATATCTGTCAAATTGAGCGGCACTTTGCAACATCATAATCCCTTCATTAACAGTACAAAACTTCTACTGAAATCCAAATTTTAAAACCGTTTTAACTTTTAGTTTGGAAATTTTGGATAAAGTTGATTTATAAAACTAGTCAGTTCTAATACAATAATCTCGAATTTTAAACATTTTAAAATTGAATTTATAGACAATTTAAATTGTAAAACTAAAATCTGCATAAAACTCTGCAACATTTTAATAATAATTTTGACTTTGATTTGATAGCTAACATCAATATAATTTGCATAAACACATGTAAGATTACGCCTAAATCCTCTAAGGAATAGGCAGACGTTATACTAGTTTCACCCAGTGTAAAACGAGATTATTTCGAGCTTAGTAATGGAGCGAGCCTGGCCCCATACCGGGCACAATTTACAGTTCCAGGAAACTTGAGGTCTTGAGGAAGAGATTCTAACCAAAAATATACCCAATCCGAGAATCAAATGAAGGACGTAAATAATTCAAGCGATATCTCTTGTGTTCCTTTATTAATTCCAATAAGATTTCCAATAAGATTATCGTGTAAATTAATTTATGATCATAATTTTAGCATCCAATCCTTTACTTTACTCAACAGTAGGTAAATAGCGAAATCAATCAATCCATATTTTTACAACACTCAACAGATATTAGAATTATTTATTTATATAATATTTTTACAACAGCACACAAGCCCATCTATCATCCGTACAATAAATCATGTATGTATTGTTTATACGTATTAGCAGGCGTTGATGGCACACAAATCAGCGGTTGATTTGCATTGCTAACGGTGCGGGGTCGTCGACCGAACGCGAAGGCCGCAGTAGTGGGTCGGTGGGCGGTGACGTCATCCCTCACGGATTGCCGAGGCATGCCTAAATACTATTGCAATTGCGCTTTTTTATGTGTATTTATAATTGAACATTATTGATAAAAAGTTTTGAATTTCATGTATAGTTGTTTGAAGTTAAGCCTTAACAGAGTACATTCCAAATGTTTCTGTATACAAATTCATCATATTGCCCTTATTCCGTAACTATAAATTAATTTCAATTTAATTCATTTCAGATTTTTACTTTTTATTTATTTACTTATTATTTTGCCACTCCAATTATACCAATATGTATTTAGCTTAGAGTATACATAAATTTTGAAATCCTATGGTCCAAAGTATATTTTTTTCTCGGGCTCTAAGAACAATCCAAGTATTTCGACTGATGTTTCCATAGCAATCTCTAATGAGTAACAGCCACAGCACATCCAAAATACAAACTTATTTGAACCTATTAAGGAAAGCGATTGCGCAAAATCTACAATACAAAATATTTTCACTTTGGACGCGCACGCATTATATTATTTAGCTATAGTCTGGAGTCTGAACGATAATCACTCTAAACGTGAATTCATTATAATTTTATTCAGCTATAGTCTAAAGAGTCTATGCCAGAGTTTCTCAAACTTTTGAATACACGAACCTCTGTTGAAGTTTCCAGATGACAGCGAACTCCTTATCTAACTAATGAATACACACACAAGATAAAAAAGGTAACAAATACAGTCCCAAAAGAAATATCTCTTTAATATAACTTAATGTGATGGGTGGACTTGGTTTTTTTAGAATTTTAACCCTTATTCTGATTCGGTAACAAGTCGATTTCTGTACGTCGTTTTTACGATGACCAGGTGTTGAAACTCAAACAAGTATGTTGTAGCAAAGGATAAAAGGAAATTCACTGCTTGGCGTAAGAGTTCGGGATAGTTTTCCTGTCTAGTTGCCAAAAAATCTATCCAAGACATCCTTTTTCATCCAAGAGCTTCATCTACGGCCACTTCTAATAATTACATCATCAAGCCGCCATTACGTAAATATCTATGAATGGCGAGACTCTGGGAGTTCGTGTACCCCATTTTGAGAAACCCTGGTCTATACGATCAAATGGTTTTGGTCTGGAGCACGTACCGTGTAAGCTGACGCTGACATTAGACGAGTGCACAGGACATTCACGCGCACACGTCTTACATAAATTATTTCATATGACTTTTTGTCTAGACTGTGCACGGTTTTGAAGAATTTGCAAGAAAATGTGTATTTCAATATTTAATGCAGCGTGGGAAAAATAATTTCTGCAGTCACCACTAGATGTCGCTTTTTGGAAAATTAAACAAGGTCTGTGTCAGTGTAGTTCTAGGTTCAAAAAAGTCTTATAAAAATATTGGAGAATTCCCTTACCAGACAGAAATATACCGCCTTGATAAATTACTAGGAATAGCAAGTTAAATGCTATAAATAGCATATTTATTAGACACAAACTGGGCGGGGCAGTACGTTAATAAATAAGACCTGTGTTGCAATACTCACTGCAATCATTACGCATGATATATGAACAGACAAACAAAAAAGCCTCTGCAAATCTAAATACGTTCGCATACTTGAAGAATACAATAAAATAATCTATTTTAATTAAACAGCTCGATGGTGCGCTGTCAAGTATATTTTTTACTTATATTTACTGTATTGTGTGTGTAGTATAATTTACTGCATTCTTTACAACTGAGCCGTAAATACAATGACATAAAACCATTGATTTAAGACGAGTAATAAAACGTACGCCTTTAATGATCTAACTGAATAAAGAATACATGATTGATGGCAACAATAACACTGGCCATATTATTTCTTTCTTTCTATCTAGTGTTATATCGCCCGTTTTTTAGAATCCTTAATTATAAAACAGGCGATATCCTTACATCTATACAAAATGTATGTCGCTGATTTCAGGCAGCTTCCAAGTTCCAAAAGTTCGCTTCGAATATTTTGAGAACGAATGGTGTTGTAGTGAAGTATGACCAAAACCGGGCAAAATTAATGGAGATTGAGCCGAAAGGTACACCCTGGCATCGGTTGGGATTGAAGAAAAGTACAAAAACATGCTCATCTTAATAAAATGCGTTCTACTATTAGGTGAATGAGGTTAAAATGATCTACAAAACGTTACTTAAAAACAAATCTAAAAAGGCCAATCGCCTACAAAATACCACCGTACAGAATTAGACCGCCGAACTTTACTGCGGCATCCATATAAAATTCATCTTGTATTTTTAGAGTTCCATTTGGCTTGTTGATACCGGTAGTAGCTCGCCGTTGCATTATTGACCCGGTCGGGCTAAGCACATACCTACAACTATAAAGTTTATAGCACCGCCACGATTCAATTTCATTGAGAATTACGTTACCCTGTTGCGGAACTTGCAATATCTTGCGCAATTTTATCACCGTTTAATCTAGTACCAGGTGTACCCGCTAAGTTTATTAAACCTTTGATATTTTTATTAGTTTACCCAGAGGGAATCGTGGGATGAGACATTTGTTCGGATTTTACACCTTTTAGCGATGGAGAAATACTTGTCATATTCCTGTCGTCTATCGAATATAATTTAAATACATCGGTATTTACTAGATCGCATTAATGATAGCGAATAAGGCGTCGCAATGTCATTAGTAGTTTAGGTTTTTGGTGTTCCTATTTACTAAACTCAGATTAAGCTAAATATATTTCTTATAGCCCAGTCTTTAAAGTATAAATATAAATGAAGTAGGGACATAACGTTTTAATCCCACCTAGTAAAATATTATCATTTTACAACAAGCCATCCGACATCAAACTACATGAGACATTAATTGACTTCTGTAAAACTGAACCAAAAACTGCCAGTTTCCAATTTTACAGTACGTACTGGCCTAACCAACTGAAAGGCAGGCAGTCATGCAGTCGATAGCCATCGAGGTAAACACGTTAGGCCAGCTTTAGAAAATTCGGTGTGGGATGTCGACCAGACAAAATAACGAGCTGCAAAACGCCACTGTAATTGGGCGAAGCACGCAAAATTCGGATTTACAAGGTCCCTTTGGTGAACCTAGCTCCGAGTGAGCTGACTAGGTAAATATTGTAATTTAAATTAGTCTAGACTGGAATATTTAGATTAGATTATATAAACATTTGAGTAACGTAATAAGTAAAAGCAATCGTTTCTTTATAGGATAAAGTATTCAGTTTTTACTATTATATTTTTAAACACAATAAATTGCAATATTATTAACAAAACGTTTCTCCTTCAAAAATAATGATAATTTAATTAAGGCAATACTACTCAAATATATCGGTCAGGGTACAATTAAATGCAAAAATGTAATATCGGTATTTTATTTGTCTATCGAGGACACAACACTTTTCCAACTAATTGTACGTCAGTTTCAGAAACTCAAGTTCCCTAGCATTTTATTATGCTTGTAAAATGTGAATTGAAAAACTTCATCAAATATTCGTATAGGGTGCAATCTAATATTAATATTGTTGGATATCATCTCAGCGGAATAGGAGAGAATTATTTTATTGTAAAGATAATTCGTTTGCAGTAGTACCGAGATATTATTACTGCAAGAAAATTCACGCTAGGGGACTATGGAGCTTTTGACTTCAATCATACTTTGAACTAAAGCAATTGCAACTTCGGTATATTTTGTCAATTATTAATTGGGTAAGTTTTATATTCAAAATTTTGACACGAATTGCAAAGTTCTCTACAAGATATCGCTATAAGTATCCCGAAAAATAGCATTCAAAGCGACAATTTACTAATTAACATTGCAAAATCTTACCACGATTAGATACAAAGTATCTGTAAGCAATTACCAACCCGATGCAAATACAGGAAATGAGAGCCATTCGTTACAATTACTAATGCAATTAAAAAGTATGAGCAACATAACTGTATCTCAAGACTCAAAGGTAGTTAATTCAATGCATCCTGCTGTATTATTCAGCCTGTCGATACGTGACAAAGATAAGGAATCGCCGACGGAAGCAATTTCTCTATACCAATCTATATCGCTTGATGGTATTGAAGATACTAAGGCATGCGCGCACCAGCTCGCTTGGTTAGATGGTTTTATCAGTATTTCATGGGTGAATTAAAAAGTTGTAGACGTCATAATTAATCTTTTGACGTAAATACTTTGCTGTGTGTCCGCTCAATTTAATTTTTTGGCCAAACAATAAAAATCACGGGTCTTAAACACTGGTTTCGAAACCTTGAAATAATATCATTTTTTTTCGTAAAATATAGTTGTCGAATTCATCAACAGCTCCTACTACTACTCCTACTATATGCCTCTTCTCCTCCTATCGTGCCAACATACCCATAATTCTACATGTAGGTTGGTATATATACCTGCGCCACCTACCCCCCATGATCTTCAAAAACTTCGGCACTAGCGATAAATATAGATAGTACCTCAAAGGGTACAATTTCGTAATCCGCATCGGTTGCAGTTCGGGAACCGGGTCACCCAGATCGAGCGTGCGCCGCCCGCGTCCGCCAGTCTGGCATAGCCCTGGGATTGCCAGGAACGAAAATTAAATTTAATATTTCAGTGTAAAAATTGAAAATAGTCTCCCTGGAGAGTTTTATTCTCGAATGGCAAGATGCTTGCCTAAATACCAAAGGTAAGAAAATTATTTTTTATAAGAAATAATAACGCGTCGTTGGGTTAAAGAAAAGAGTTACAAATCGCGAAGGTGGTTTGTTAAGACAGGCAAACTATATTACTTCATTGCTACGAATACAGAATTATTAATTAAATTCATTTTAAATGTAAACAATTTTGTAATGTAATACGAAGTGAACCGTCCACTGCCAACATTGGCAGACATTCATTTTAAAATTAATGTAGTTGAGATAACGCTCATAATACAAACATCAAATAAAATTCGATAAAAGGTTTCATCAATCCATGTATCGTCGATAATTACCAAAAATGTTTTTGCACTCATATCCAAATAATTAACATAAAATAATCTTCATAAAACGTATACAATAAGTATATCTCTCGCTTTTATCCGAAGAAATTCTACTGTTAAACTTAGACCTGCCTCAAGGACTTCCACTGCGATGTTTAAAGCGGCCTGCATCCATCGACTCTTTGCAACCTTTAACGCTATTTATCCACCTTATGTACGTCCTACTCTTTCTGTATTCTTTAAAATATTTCATAAATAAATGCTATTGTCCAAACCTATATACCTGGCAACCCCCAGCGCGCCGGATGGCGTACCGTCCGCAACTTGTGCACAAAAGTTACACTTTTGATATACGCTTTGTTTACGAGAGGCGTGTGTTGAATTCCCCGTTGCAGTATGAATTGCATTCCGCTTGAGAAAAGTACGAAACTTTTGAATAAGTCAGCTCTTCGGGGGATAATGGCAACTGTATTTCGCTACAAGTGCATAATCATCGCTTTACTTGCTTTTGTTTCGTTTTCACGAAAATCTTTTCAAAATATTTAAAAATGCTCTAAAATTATTTGCAATTTTGTACTTTTTGGTTCAGTCCCCCTCTACATTTCAGACAAGGATGCAAAAAATAAGACTTTAAAAACCTTTTTTGTTAACAAAAACTGATCACTTTTCGAAACAGATAATTGAACCGTTCCTAAATTGTTAATGGTCTATGAGAATATGAGAATAATCTTCATAAACATAAGACAAGTATCATCATACAGTCACATGTGATTCATTTAACGAAAATGCAAGTAACCTACACTCTAATGTCAAAGATTTACGTAATTTCGTCGTAGATCTATAAACTGTTACATCAAATTAATAATAGCTAGATTAGATCGTGACACCGATTTATATTTAGTTCATTAGAAACACACAAGAATTTGATGCAATAAACTTTCATAACATGTTACAAACCCAATTTCCCGACAGCGTCATATATGTTGTATGGATTATGTTCAATTTTATTTTCGCTGTGGGTCTAACAGACCAGCGCTATCGGTTTTTTTTTATTTACTTTCATTTGAGAGAACTACTTTTAATTTTTACAACGTCCAAATCCCGCTATAGTGACCTAGCCATGTTTATCGCATTTAGAAATCAGCCAGTACACATCTGGTTTCAAAAGGACCTATATAACTGTGGACTGGCGACAGATAACCATCTATCGCGAATATTGCTTAAACCGTAAGTTGCAATATAGTTACATTCACTTGACTATATAAAAATACAATATCAGCATAGATACATTTAGTCCTTGTCGTATATTTCCTCACAAAGTATGCCAATTTCCTACAAAACGAAATTCAAATGAGAAGCATCAAAATACACTAATGATTTAAAATCAGGCTTGCGTTACGACAAAACTGTTATGATAAAACTACAGTGCGGTTGAGGCTTCTTGCGACAACAAAGGACTTCCATTACTGCGGTCTGAGGTACCAACTGCGGTTGCACGTGTCGAGCCGACACCGCGGCCAGTGGAAGGTTAAGGCTCAAGTCACACTGGCCTGAATAATTCTAGCAGCATCTATCGCATTTTATCCATTGAAAATTAATTTAGATTGGACATACGTTATCTTACTTACCAGACCGAGATCGAATTGAGAATGAACCGCGGTCGGCATTATAATACGCACAGCAAAGCAGGGACCTAACTATTGAGGCTATGAGGTATAATATATCAAATAAAAAAACACAAAAATGTACAATTATTTCAACTCTTATTTATTTTTGTTGGATTTCGTTGCGTGTTAAAGACAACTTATTGTACATTGGAGACTCGTCGAGCTTCCTTGCTCGGTGTCAATTGCTATTGATCATAGCTAGGCAGGAGTTGCAATGGGTGTAAGAGCGGGAGCACCTCAAAGAATGTACTCTAGATTGTATTGAAAATTGAGCTCAAATGTCCTTAACACGTGTACCAGCGGATCTATTTTAATTATATCGGCTTTCGCCCGTGTAGTGCCGATGCGACCCACATCGGACCGGCCATAAAACAATGGAACGTGGCGCCGACATGAACTCTGTACGTGACACCATGCTGAAGCGAGATTAATGTTAAGTGTACTGTGTTATATTAATAATATGATTGATGAGTATCATTTCGATTAATATTAAATATTCATATCTTCAATGTAATCTACTACCTATGGATAGATAATAATCAACAAATTTCCGTGCATTTTGCAGAACAAAACGATTTCTGATTTAAAGATTGGATGTTTGCTTCACATGAAGCCTCTCAAGTAATATAATTTCCATAGGAAACGATGTCCTTCGAACCAAAGAGCTGAACTCTCTGTTATCAAAATCGAACCTACTATTTCCCAGCTCACAGGTCATGTACGCTTCTACTAAAATAATGAGCAAACGAAACCGTACTAGCAACGTGCAAAATTAAACAAACAATATTCTTAAGCTTTAGTAAAAGTTTCTTTTGATTTTTTAGATTTAGAATTTAAAAACAAACAATACTCACACGTTAAAAAATAAGCGGTGTGTGCCAAATATTTATTAATTGTGAATGATTAGAAGTCGACAAAGTATGAGCGGTATATTGTGAAGCCGGATACTGGCATTAAATAATACAATTCGGATCAAAATATATCGATGACAGTATTGAATCATTATTAATATCGGACTAATTGCATCACCGATTGAGTGCAAATATATTTTTAAAGTACATCTATAGCAGCTATGTAATATGTCTATATATCTTTAACACGTGTGAATTTCAATGTGAATAGTTTTACTTCCTTTAATTGACTACCACACATATGCAATATTTTAATTGCTTAAGACTTAAACGATCCTGAAAAGATTGTACAAGCGCTGATTAAAACTACGTATTAATTACAACGACTTAAACCCATTTCGCAAAAGGAAACAATTATTATTAATCCGCAATATTAATTAGCCTAATCACGCGTTAATTGTACAAGCGAATGATTTATGAAATTCCATCAAAAATGAATAAACAAACACTGAGCAATAGTGTTACAGAAACAAACGTGGGAAGCTTCAGCAGTTCGTTTACTCATATCCACCAAAATACGCATAAACATTTGCACACTAATATAGCGGAAACGATTACGCCAAAAAGAACTGAAAACACGGTTCTCGGAAACCCGATTCATGGTCTATTTTCAAAACAAAGTGAATTTATTTTACGCCTTATTCGTCTTACTTTTGATTTGAGCGCACCTTTAGTCATTATAGTAAGTGGCTTAAGTACACCGCGCTGGCTTTTATTATACTATTAATAAGTCTTGTGAAAGACTTTTCAAGGGCCTAATGGTGATTCTGTCATTAATTAATCACGCCATTGTCAAATAGCATCAGCAGGGACCGAAGATTTAACACTTTCGATTTAATACGACCGAAGATTTAATACGAATGGGCTCTTTTCCAACCGCCTTCAAAATAAGGAGCATGTTCTCAATTTGATTGTATGTTTTTTTTAATCTAACCTAAATGGTCACTCCTTATAATATCCTTGATTTGACACCAAATCACTCCACAGCACCACTATAAAAAATGTTTATATAAAAGTTACATTTAAACCAAAGATAAACTGCAATACTCCGGGATTTAAAATAAATTGTGTAAAAGCATTGAACAAACAGTTTTGTTTACAAAGTACATGCGGAATGAGGAGACACCGGGCAATGTCGACGACACGCAGGTTGGCGTGACGAGACGAAACGTTGGCACGCCACCGTATCGACGTGAATTCTTTTCTTACATTCATTATGACGGCATATCGGGGATTGATGAAATATTCTTACGATAGAACTATTTTTTATAATATTTCACACAAATCTCAATTTATTTAGGATTGCAGTACGCTTTAATTAAAAATTGAAACATATTTAATTTTCATGCGATTGAGAACTGCCTCCCTTTTCCTATAAGATATACCTATATTACGTATTATATATAAAAAAAGAGAAAACTCGTTCCCGGTGATTTGATTCTTACAACGGTGCTATATGTATAATCACCTTTTTCTATTTACGTTATCTTATTCGATATCTATAAATTAAGAATTAGTTTTCTCTAAGCAGCCGTATACAATCATTTTTATTTATTACTGTTTTGAATCGTACGTCATCAATTAATTATTCGTAAAATTAACTCGTTTTGTCATGCTAAATAGGATCACGACTGTATCTCCAAAAGGGTATTCAGAGGCTCGAATAGTGTTATAAACTATCAATAGTTATAGAGCTTATAGCAATTTTATTCCCAAATCCAGTGCCAAACAAGAAATAATTTGAGATTTTTTCATACTGAGAAAGTCACATAAAGCTGGCAATCCCTACAGATTTCAAAATGAAATATTTTCTTTGTAAAGTATTGAGTAACAAAATTCTAGAATCTCTTCCAATATTATTCAAATATAAACATTTCGAATGTTGAAATACTTCACGAATATACAATCTCTTATTCAAATTACGCTGTTCCATTCTTGTGTTACGTATTTATATGATATTGGGTCTTTTCAGCCTTACTCGTATCGATCATAATTATTATACGTAATCCTGCCTCAAAGTTCAATATGATTTTAATAAGTATTTATTGAAAAATCAAGAACAAACACCCGCTAATTGATGAGACGTCTGTAATAAAAATTAAAGGGCACTACAACACACATCTTACCATCATTCAAATCCGTATAAGTAATTTCACTCAAGATATTTTGTAATATTTTACGCAAATTGCTTACTCGATTTGACAATACAATCCCAACGCATAATGAACCACAGGGGATGCTCGTATTTACAATATTATGCCAACTTCAATTTATGTATTTTTTTTAAATACCTAGCTAAAAATAATTTCGATTCGAAAGCACGCCCCAATCTTTCCCCGACTCGCTCACCGTTATGACATTATAAGAATGACAAATAGGGTCATTTCGACAAATTATCGCATTATGGGGATGAATTAGGCTCGCGAATAAACTTCACAAAAAATATACTGTTCTGAAGACGATTTGAAACATTATAAAGCTAATCAACAATATCATGGTATTATAAACTTATTAATTAAATTACATTCGTATAAAATATGCCAAATTGACTATCAGCTGTGTTTGAAGTTGGATATTTTTTTGTAGTAGACTACCTATTGTTTTTATCACTTTTCAATAAAAATTATTAACTTATATGAAGATAGATGTCTACCGCCAAATACAAATAATAAAATTATACCTGGTATTATACTTCCTATTTTAAATTAATTACGGTAACCATACCCCATCGTGAAAATCAAGTGCAAAACAACGCATAAGAAATAAAATACTTAATACCTTCCTAATTTATTTCAAAGATGTATTTACATGTGACGAAATATTACATCGTTACTTATTATTCATCAGAGATGTGTATGATTGATTTCATTATTTCTACAACCTTGACCATTGCTGGATGCAAATATGAATACAAATGAACCAAATATGTTTACTGTACCAACCAAGAACTTATTAAGGGATATTGCAAAAAACTCACCATTGGCACTAATAGAACTAATTTGATAATAGCACCGACATATCAACACTAGGAACACAATCCAAGATATCACAATTGGTCCGTCCTGCACCAACAACGTTTCCATTTTGTGCATAAACCACCACAGATTTTGGCGAAACACTTCCACCGCCACGCAAATCACACGACTCGCGTAAATCCACATCAAAGTACTACGATGATCCTTGCACATGAACACTGTGGGAACACTGTGAAAGAAAAAATAAAAAACGCGTGCGGGGTAGACGCACGGCCCGATGTCATCGTTCGACACTAAAGAAATGCGCCTCAGACGCTTGGCACATGCGCGGGAGTCGACCCAACTAAACGATTTAATTAGTTGTTTTTGGAAACGTAAACATTGATCGCATTGTTTTGTTGAATACTTTCCCTAATTACATTCAAGCTTTTGTTATTTGATGTATTATCGATGGTGATTCGAAGTTTCAACATCGATTTATTTTAATGATAGCACGCGCAGCTAACGAACCGCGACCGACCTGAGCTCGCGCACGCGTCATTCTACCGTACACTGTACATGTGTCGAGTTGACGACCGTGCACTGATAACTAAAATAAAACACCTCCCAAGGAGAAATTGATGAAAAAAACGAGCCAAATATGAGATAAACATTCACCTCTCATCTGATGTCGTTGAACTATGTAAATTCATGGCGTAACTATGTGCAACTGGTTGGAGAAACAAATTCTACTCTCGCATCAACACGCTGGGCGTTACGCAAAATTAGGAATTAAAAGTCAATGATTAGAAATATTTTTAGAATATTTTCGCTAATTTCCTTTTTTTTTCTATCTAATCGAATTCTAAAATTATTTCATTTAAAGTGCGAGTGAAATAAAATATAAAAGAACTAAACACACGTGACTAGAATTACAAAAAACAGCAGACGATTAAGATCATAAGTAATTAGTATACATTGCATCAACCGCTTATAACGGGTTCTGGATATTAATGTGTTTTTATCGTGGATATCGATTTGAAGTCCTTAAATGTATCGTTTTTTTTCGTCTGATTCGTTCACAGCACTATCATGGTATACTTATAATTTTAAAGCAAAACCTTAAAGCACGGGGATAACTTATATTGATCATATTTAGTAAAAGTAAAGGGATTATATTTAAAATTATTATTATTTAAATTATTTAAAGGGATTATTTTCATAGGGATTATATTAGTTGTACAGAAACAACACCGAATTTAAATTTACCTTTATTATTTACCTCTGATATACAAATAGAAACATTCGGAAACATGGCGTATCGGTTGAGGTAAACATTCTGTTTGCTCCGCAAAATAGCACCGAAGCCTTTTGGGAAATATCAACTTTCTCTTTATTTATTCTGTTCATTATGTTACGAGTATATGTTATTAAAGGAGAAATCATTAATGAATTTAAAATGGTGCGTATTTTATTACGCGGAATTTGTGCCAAATCGTCAATAATATTAATTAGAATTTAATATGCCGTCGTGCATAAAATATAACGGAATGTTGATTTCCACAGTAAAATATATAATATTTTTTTTCTATTTCTGCCTTTATAAAAGTTACCGTAAAGATGACATCGAGCAAGCAATTCTATCGTAAAATTATAACTTGATTTCTATCCGCAATATATATGAACAATTTTATCGACTATATGTCTATAAAGGCAAAAAGTATCAATACAAGTTCAAATACCAAGATAGCCATACAAAACTCCGGTATCCTCGAATATATCACAATGCGTGCAAACGTATCAAGATTTATCTAGGTCACGAAATCATAAATCGTGTGCGAACGTAGGTACTCTAAGGGAGCAAGTACATAGAGAATTCTACCTACAGAGGAACATACGTACGTAAACTCACGCCTTTTTCCCAGAAGGGGTAGACAGAGGTGCAACCAGGACACACACGTTTCGCTTTGTATTTTCCGTCCCAGGATGTGATAGGGCGAGCCTATCGCCATATGGGACACACATTCCTGACTCCAATTTAATAGAAAAATCTTACATCACTTTGTCCGACCCGGGAATCGAACCCGAGATCTAAGCTTTGCAATCATATCGTAGTACAACTGCGCCACCGAGGCAGACCCGCTATTATTGAAGAGTTCTGCCCGCAATTACATGTCTACCCGTAGAATACATCCCACTAGCGCCCGAATACTGGAACGACATTCAAATAATAATTGGCTCTTAACAGCGCACGGCTCACTTAGCCAGTACATTTAATCGGGATTAACGTAGTTAAGCGCAAGTTATATTTAAGTTGCGTTCCAGTATTTGGGCGTAGGGCTATTATAATAATGTCGATTCAGCGAGTAAAAAATTCTACTCAAATACTAGATAGCTCAGAAGAGCCATCATGGAACAATTCTGCTTGAAAGGATAGATCGTCGCGATGTTTAGCAATATATAGTGTTGATTTTGTGTAGATCAACAACGTAATCAAAACTAATATATTTCAGGAATTTTGTTACATTTACTCTATTATTTTATTAATTTCTAACAATACATCTAGAATTTCTAACAGTACGAATACTAATTATAAAGGCACACCTATCCTCTCCCATTTATACCTGTTTTAACTAAAGCTGAATTGTTTGGAACAGTGTGTTTAGTCCCTAAGGATTGGCTTAACAAAACCCGGCAAGTTTCACCATAGCGATTCATGTACTTTTGTATCGGGCCTGGACAAAGGACCAAATGACCTTGCGCCCTTGAAACTTGTACGGCCCTCGCGATGTTAAATCGAGCGGAATTTGTCCGCCTTTTGGGCAAATACCAATGAAATTGTATTGGCCATGTGTGTAATTAAAGAATGTTAGTATTGTTGGGTTTTATTTGCTTTTATTTGTGAAGGTTTAATCGAAATTCTTTGGGAAGCGTTTTTAAGGATTTGGGGGTGTGGATTCATATACAAATTAAGAATCGTTTGGTAGATAATACTTCCTTGATATGTATGTCGAGAAAAAATGCATACCTACTTTATAATATGTTTATTAATCATAAAAGTATTTTATCGCTTTGCACCATGCCATTTTATAGATCATAAATCGGATATAAATTCTAGATTTTTCACACGTTTATCGTAAAATCCCCCAAGCCATAGCCTAAAATATAATCTAAAACACTTTTTCATATTCAATAGAACTACACAAAGCACCCTGTATAAAGGCAAAGGCGCTTCTTTAACACTACATTAGATCAAAAACGATGGCGTTAACGAAAACAACGTTTAATGCGCCGATCGTGTTACCAGGCGCACATAACCTCGTGAGAGTAAAGTAACCGTACAACCATTTAGTTCCGCTCAACCGGGCAGGGAAAAAAGTATCTCCTTTGATCTCAAACGTGAGGGTCACCTCAAAGAGCGTAACAACTTTTATTACCCGTCTGAGCACGTCAATTGCAATCGGATGGATTAAAATCGATTGTGTTCAGTGGGGATATTGATGTGAAATACTTTGAGTTGGTGATTGGTTCTTTCTGTGTATTTAACTATTGGTAAATAATAGTGGTAATTTGAATGAGTTACTAATAAGGCAATAATACACAGATATCCATGTTTCTAAATTTATCTGTTAATAAAATATACACATAAAGAGATCGATTTCAAAATCTATAATAATCATAAATAACCTCACCGACTCTGTAAATAAGCTATCAACTTCTAAAAGCCACACCTCAATCCTCTTCAAAGAGAAAAAATATCATCATGCGAAATCGTGTAATAAAATTGACAAAAATGTTTTTCATTCTGCCATTTTTATTTGTCGTGCGGCGCGTAGGATTAACTCGGGGGCTTTTGTGTTCAACGGCTTGCGTGTTAGATAAACTTGTTGCTTTAATAAATTTTTTCATTTTTAAAATGGCCGTCGTTGGTAATCTGTTCAGGATTATAAAGTTGTTGTTTAAGCATTATTAGGTTTTTAAGCAATAAAGCATTTTTAGAATAATCTAATGACTAATCCACTTAGTGGTGACTTATTATTTTTCGTAGTTTTACTAATTAAAATAAATTCATTGTATGCCAATAGTCTCTATAGCCATTATCTAAAACAGACCAATGATTAAAATCCCCTAAGCTAATAACAAAGCACCAAATAAAACTCAGGGTCTCCACTCTACTTAATGACGTAGAAACAAACAGCAAAAATATAAAGATAATTATATAGAAAATGTCTTATCGAATCTTCCGCCACATACAACTATAACATAAAAATAATGTCTGCAAACACGATGTCGTACTCGGCTAGTCGCTACATCTCACATAACGCGCGCTGCGGTTATAAAAACCTTAGAAACGAGATCATTGTTATATAAAACATAATGTAGTAAGCATTAACCTTGTAATGTTAACTATGTATATTTATTGTTATTAAACTTGTTGTCTTCCTCCGTGTTGCTAGGGTTGCCAGATTGGCTAAAAACGAAACTGAAATGGTGGAATCTCGGTAAGACGATGTAATAAGTTTAGGCAATCGATAAGCCCAAAAATTAAAAAGCTGGTTATTTAGGCTGAAAAATACTGATACGACTCCGCAAAGACTCCATGAATGGATTTAGGCTTGGCCAAAGACTTTTAAGGAACCAAGCTAGATACGTCCTGTAAATAAACATAAGTTCGGCCAAATGATTACTAAAAAAAAATATTAAAGACTGTCGAATCACTAACAAGAATTCATTCACTGCCAATTTCACTACGTAAAAAAATGCAACAATTTCACCCTTTTTTCTTATGCTCAAAACAAACCAATCCACCCGCACATTCTTTTGTGACAGCCCTATTTTTTCCCGGCAGGTGTAGACGAGCCGAGGGTCCCGACCTTGGCCCATTTCGCCGGCCGCTTGCACGGTGACCTTTTAACTTCACGACCGTTGTTAATGGAGATCCGATCCCGCTTCAATGGAGACAATTAATTTAGTGCAATGTTCAGTAACAATGCTGAGTGGATTCGGTGGATTAGTTTCTGTATGAGAAATAACATTAACAAGTTTTTTTATAGTAGTTCCAAATCGTTGCGGCCTACACGGCCAAACCTGTGGCCAAACCTCTCTCAAGTTTCTCTCAAGATTTTTGAGCTCGGGAATGGGTGATTATGTGTTGATACGGTTACGGTACGGTAAGAATATAGTGGGTATAGTCTTGTAAATGAGTTTTCTATATTTTCAATGCGATTTTCCTTTTATATTGAATTTTTTTATGCCTTAAACCAAGACGTAAGCTTTAAACATCATTAAAATATTTATGGAAACCTCTCAAATTCACAGATTTATTTTACATTTTTATTCTAGTACTATTTAACCATCATAAAATGATAACCAGTGCATTTTATAATACAATGAGCTATGAAACTGCACGTTACTGAATGATATAGTATTTTACCCCGAGCGCTAGAGCCCCAGTGTGCATTAGACTGCTATAAAATTACTCGTAAAAGATCACTCGGCGACTGTACCTAAATAAAAACATACATACACTCACACCTTTTCCCAGAAGGGGTAAGCAGAGGTGCAACCAGGACACCCACATTTCGCCTTGTATTTTCCGTCCCATAATGTAATAGGGAGCGAGCCTATCGCCATATCGTGCACAAGTTCCTGACTCTGGGTTGGATGATACAATTATGTACGTAGATATAAAATCTGACTGATTGACTGCCTCGGTAGCGTATTTGTATTACGGTACGGTTACAAAGCTGAGGTCTCGGGTTCGAGTCCTGGGTCGGGCAGAGATATTCGATTTTTCTATTCATTATCGGTACGGAGTCAGGAATTTGTGCCCGATATGGCGATAGGCTGCCCCCTATCACATCGTGGGACGGAACACACAATGCGAAATGTAGGTGTCCTCGTGGCGCCTCTGCCTACCCCTTCGGGGATAAAGACGTGAGTTTATGTATGTATATAATCTGATACATTATGACATCACGATGTATTTAATATAGACGAGGTAATACCGATCGATAATTCTATATTCAGATTCGATAGCTTCAAAGGCTTTGTATAAATTACTGATATTGTGCTAACAAAATAAAGTACGCGTAGTTACATTTCAAAGTTTCTTGATTCCTTTACCTGAGTATCTACGGATTTATATTTTTAATGAGAATATCTACTCTGGGTTACCTTTATTTTGTGAAAAGTAATGTTTCTCTCGAATATTTTTTTATGAGTAATCCTTTCTTTGTCTATTTGGTTGGTCCCACATATTTATTGAGAAAGGATTGATACAAAGAGCGACGAAAATCATTTTTACTACTAAGCTAAACCACTAGCCCGGTGAAGTATAATATTTTTCTATTCCTCTAAACGACACAGCCTAAGTAACACATATCCAGCCAATTCATGAATCAATCCTTCGTTTTCCTTGTAAGAAGACATCGAGGACGTCTTCCGAAGGACTCGAAGACAGCTTCCGCATTGAATATAGCCATTAGTGTGATTGAGTCTCACCGCTCATGGTTTTACGTCGAGACGTCGCGTCTCGTCGCTTAGAATTTCGTGTGGAACGAAAACAAGCTCTCTGAATACGAGTTTTACTTAACATTTTACCTGACAATCTGTGGGAAGTTTTCGGGCTACCTGTTCCATTATATTAATTTATACTGGGTTAAGCAGGGAGTGAAGAAAATAAATGGAAAATATGAGGGCTACTGGTCTTAAAATACAAAATGTAAAATGGTGGATATTCGAGCAAGGAAGTCAACTATGTCATCGGAAAAAAATACAAGAAATAACAAATCTTTGTCAATATCTACTAGGCTGAGCCAATCCAGCTTCACCACAAATATATGTTATATGTCGACAATGATACTTCCCACAATTTTAAAAGCTTGTTCATTTTCCACTCATATTTTCCAAAAGTATTTTTTCTGCACTAAACTAGAATGACTAAAGCCAAAAGCTAATTGCTTAAAGAATATGAAACGAAAGCCTGAACCCATAAAATATGCTTGGCAATCATAATTAAGTCTCATATTTTAGTCTGAGACGCGGCTGCAATATCCGCTTATGGTGCACAGCGTCTGCCTCCATTAACCAATTACTAATTTACTGGTGTTTGCTCAACTAGGATGTTGCAGCGGTTTCCTGGATATATCAAGACTCTGCACTTTACAAGGACGGAACTGCACGAAACTGCGCCGTGAAAAATTTTGTGTGTTTTCGATATACTCGTATGTATGTGTCAAATGTATTTAGATGTATGTGCATGTGGAGTTTGTTTTTGTTGCGATATCGGATTTTTCCAGGGCGTGACGGTGTTCAAAACATCGTGTTTACTGTTTACAAAAATTTCAAAAAATCATCATTGAATATTTAATTTTGAATTTCAAGTTTATCAATAATTTCAGACCAATAAGTCCATACTGACTGCAATAGCTACTAAAAAGTTACATATTAAAACCCAATTTCAATTCACCTTACAATACGCTAAGTCAATACTAGCCCGACTTCCAAATGCGGAAAGTTAACCTATATATTCCATTGAAAATGTTCCGCGCAAACATATTCATACTGACATGTGTCTTTGTTCTCGCTTGACAAACTTTTGACACATCTTATAATGTGAAAGTTGGGAACATTGCTAGCCGATGCAGGGGCGAATACGAACAACGATATTCGATATATCGTGCGATGTTCACGTTATCCGCGTGTTAAAACTACTTCTATTGCCCTCGATTTCGTTGATATCGACTGTTGAATCAACAGTGTTGACAAGTGATTCATCAATATCGTAGCAAAAACGAAGTCGCACGATATATGAAATATCGTGTTTTTAAGTAGCACCTCTGGGCCCGGCCGGGTATCGAACAACGTCCTTTATAATGCAATGCAGCGCGGCGCCGCTCATATTTGAAGCCTGTGGAGACGGTGCTAAATAATTCATATTGCTACCTCTGTGTCGCGGTCGGTTTGTGATCTTGCGAGATTTGTGTTATGACTAGAGTGTGTGATATTGCTGTTTTGTTTTGCTTTTTACATCTTTAATTTAGAAAAAGTGACATGATATACTTTATACAGCAAAAAAAAACATTCTTAAATGTCCTTTTACCTCTCTCTTCGGCTCCAGGAAGTCCACTGCTCAACATAGGCCTCTCCATGGATCGCCAGATAGACCTGTTGGAAGCGGCTTATATTCCTTTTACCTTTGACCTCAATTTAAAGACTGTCGAAGATCAAACAGAAAATGAAAAAAAATATTCAAGTAGGAATCGATCCCAGGAACTCATGGTAAACAGTCCATATATGTGTCAAGTAGCGTAATGCTGTAGCTGAAAATTAAAACACTTCAGAAAGAAACAATTGATAATTTGAATTAATTTGCTTTGTAGTTGCTAACTTAACAAAACGAGCCAATATAAGAGAAAAAAGTATTTGAATTAAAAACAAATAGAAAAAAGGTAGAACACATTTCTCAATTGACATAAAGTATCTTACTGTTAAGCGATTATTTGCCTCAGGTCGTATCAATAAAATACTAGCATCCACCTAGTCAAGTTGTGACACAGCGGATATTTCATTCATGCCACGACACATAACAAGTAAGCTCCACAGCTTACTGCGCTCCCTAGTACGTCGACTCGCGGAGCCTATAAATTTAGATTATTTTAATATTTCCCGACTACACGGTATGTATGCAATACATATTTTAAAGTCACGAACTAATTTATTAATCGTAGTTGTATTTACATATAATGGTTTTTCATTTTAATAATTAATTAATATGCTAATGCACTGTGTGACCCAAATTGTATATATTATTTTTTGCACGTTTTTCCTTGACACCTTAAATAAACGGATAAAAAAAGCAATTATTATAATGAGATAACATTTAAAAATTGACTCCCATGTAAATGCTTGTATATGTATTTTATTTTGTATGCCAGTACACTGTACAGTTGTAAGCAAATCATTTCAATTGGTTCAATTATCTGCGGTCCAATCCGCGAATAACTTTGCTTACTTTGTAATCGATAAATAGATTACTTAACGCTTTTATAATTATTTATTGCGTTGGCGAAACAGAGTATACTGATTCTTCGTTATAGGTTACTTAGTTTCTCTCAGCCATATCAAATACAAAGTAAACTTATTCGTATTAAAATATATCCTACTTGCAAATCATAACAAGTTATTAATGAACTGCTCTGATTTAAAGCAACGTGTATTTTTTGTAATAATCACTACATTGTAAACTGGTTTTGAAAAGAGCAACACTAGAGTTTCTTGCCCGTTCTTCTCTAGTGAAAACCGTTTTCCGAAACAGGTGGTAGTTCAAAAAATGACTGAGTCTAAATAATGTTGAACATTTAATGGATTCAATAAATTATTTTCATTTTCAACATTATCAAATCTAAAAATAAATTGTTTTCATTATGTGGGTTCTTTATTGATTTAATACAATTAGTAAAACAATAGTTATTACATTTAATATCTGGTAAAGGAGGTCAGTGTACTAAATTCCCCCGAACTTCACAAATCGACACTAATGTATCAGATTAACTTCTAACACACAATATTATTATCTATTAGAATGATAATTTACGTTACAGTAATTGAACTTACAATCGGTAGTAAATAAAATTAATGATTTACGAAGTGTGGCATTCAAATGTTTTAGAAATAGACTTAAACAAGATAACTAATTATATCTCTTGGCAAAGATATGTACGTACATATCTATGAGTATACCGACACGATTAATAAAACGCGATAAGAAGTTTCTTCACACTCGCCACTGTCAGTTTCGAGCATCTCATACATAGTAAGAAAATAACCACAAAACAACGGACGTAATATTGCCTGTTGTACATACCTAACCTTCATCCACAGAATATCGACTTCTGAACTATAGAATCCAATCCCCCACTCCTCCCCAAAAGATTGATCTAAATTGAAATCAACTCACTATGCGAATTATTTTTTATACCACAAAACGTTGTAAATTAACTAATGCAACGTAAATCGTACTGTAATTACAACTGGAAACTATTTAATAAAAAACCTTGTTAGTGGAAACGTTAACAAACTTAAAATATTTTACATCAAACAAAAACCGGTGAAACAATTAAAATCCCGTCGGGCTCGACGAATGTGCGAAACGGAGCGAAATTGACAGACACGCACCAATGTAATTTCAATTCATTTAATCACTTTTAGTTTCGTACGTAATGACACGATAGTCGATACGATACAATTTTCCGAGAATATCGTATTTCTACTATTGTATTGCTATATGTCATTATAATTGGTGTGGGAAAGTTTTGTGTGTTTATAACCCGGCGAAATAAAGTGAGGAATGTTTTTGAATCCGTTGAGAAAAAAATATGGGACGATTTCGATATTGTTTTCTTTTTACATCAAAGCTGATTTTGTAGGAAATTATCTTATTATTTGATCATCATTTACACTTTTCCTCGCTACTTGAAGATACCAAAATCTTCAAACATATTTTTTTTGGTAACACATATTTTGATTAGATTTCGTGATTCCTATTTTTAAGTCACAATCTCACATACACATATGTTTAAACTCAGAGAATACCGAAATGAACTTGAAAATCAATTATCTTACTGTCTTCTAACAAAAAGACTTAACAAACAATGGAATTTTAGTAAACAACCTTAAACCTTAAAGAAGCTGTATCTACTGCTACGCATAATTTTGAAACAACCAGTGCCCAAATACAATCCTAAATTAACTGTTTCATTGAGTTGAACTAAATCTTATTCAAAGAGTCTACCGAGTAATGAGGCTGTGTAAATTCAGAAAAAAGAATTTGAGCTACATAGTACATACTTACCAACCCTTTCTGTGCGGTATACATTTCATGAAATCGCGTACACACTCGCATCAACATTGTGGTATAATAACGACTTTGCTAAAAGCGTGCCAGACGTCGGAAATATGCGAAAATTTCGGAAGGTTTATAAAGTTTAACCTAGTTGCCACTATACGGGTAAAGAGGTTCACAGGTCTGAAGGTACAAACTATTTATATAACGTCGAGGCGTCTGGATGCCGTCATATTAAATACCGAAGAAGAAGCAGCTAAGCGGTAGAAATTAGATCTTCCAAAATTTGGAAACCAAGGATTCTATATTATTGATTTATATCTTCGAAATATCAAAACTTAACTATTCATTATTGTATTGAAGCTCAAGTATCCCCTAGCACGCATTAGGCTAAGCAAATCAACTGAATTATAAATGCCTTTTCATAAAGGGATGGAAGACCCACGGGAAGTAAAAGGACCCATGGCAGATACCAACTACCAAAAACAGTGTATATTAGACTACATGGGTAAAGAAACATATACGTCCATAGACCACAAACAAGCTTCAAAATAAAAACAAAACTAAAGGTTTCCCTTGCGTAGAACGTAGGAAAATTTCATTTACCGGCTCCGACAAATATTTGCACTGCTTACAAATACTTAAGGGAAGTCTAAGGTTTGTTCAAACGAGAAATACGAGTATATTAAGTACTATACACGTTTTATTGACTTTTACTTACATTTCTTTATTTACTCATTTTATTATATCATCAATATTTCTAGTGTATTCAGTTTTCAGATCTACACAATAACATTGAAAACAGCCGACGACTTAATTCAGAATACCGAAATAGATACATATTCTAAAAGAATATGATTAGTTCTTAAGAGTGTAACACGTATTTGATCTATTAAATTATTCATATAGGTACGAAAAAACATAACTCACATAACTCATAAGTCACTTGTTCGCTTGGTCTTTCATGGGGGGCAAATTATAAAAAAGCTCTTAACGTGAAATTGTTTTTATAACACAGAACACAAGCACACGGTCACACTCGTCGAATGGAAATATATTGCAATTCGTTAAGGCACGCTTATCACGAGCACTTAACATTTACCAAGCTACAAGATACGCTTTGCGCAGAATAGTTTGATACTGTATCAGCTTATATACCGGGTATATCAAGACCGCGACCGAAAACGAAGCCAGGTGGTAGTTTTAGTGGTTATGCACACAATGCAACAAAAAATTTCGCAAAATAAGCAATAGATTTTTTTTTTTGCAATTTTATCATATTCGTGTTTGGGTGCTAAATTCCTAGATTTTGCGAAAAAAGAAATTTAAACCCTTACATACAATTGCGTCCTTAAAAATAAAAAGGTGTACATCATTATTTTAAGGAAACTATGTATTAATCACCCAAATATGACGATAGCTAAAAAGTTCTAAAAAAAAATAATCCGATTTTATTTTCGCAATTTTTAGTTGCCTTGTGTCTGAAGTCACTAATACTACCACCTGGCTTCGTTTTCGGTCGCAGTCTTGATATACCCTGTATATGTAAGTCCCAATGGAGGGCACGGGTCTTCTAAACAATCGAGAGTACGATTGAGAGAGGTTAGGCCATATAGCCAAACACGCTACCCTTGTGCGTGTTGGGGAACTTTACATACCATAAAAATTCTCACAAATTGCAAAGGTATGCATTATGCAGGTTTCCTCACGATGTTTTCCCTCACCGTTATAGTGCATAGTTATTGACTATCACGAATTGTTTGATACTATAGCTAGAAAAGCAATAGGTATATTTAGATAATATAATACCCTATACATAGCACATACCATTGTTTAAACTGATTTTTTTAATGTGAATACTAACTTAAAATGAGTAAAATCAACTTCATTTATTCAGTTCCGGTATTTTTGTTTTTTAAAATCATCAAATGTGTTAAAACCAAAATTATCTCACATGAAAAAATGTGGAAGAACAACTGGCTGACGTCATATACCAAAAATATTATAAAATAGAAATATCACAATTGTGCTGCATATAATTATATGCAATAAAATTATACTAAATTTGCTTAGACTAATTCAATAATACCATAAAATACCTAGCTTTTAATTAATTAAAATCCGTTAAATAAATCGACAAGACGTAAAGAGCAGACGAGATTATCTGGAACACACTCCCAAAAATCCTTTCTCAATCAGATTATTAATTACCTTTTGTGAGCCTTTACCAGTTTGTCTGGTAATTGGGATAGTATTACTTTTAGAACCTTTAGGCATTTTATTTAACATTGAATATTTAGTTTCTAATTCTTATTAACTGTTCGGGTGTGTAGGTAAGTTGATAAAATTCTATTTAGTTTATTAACACAAAACAGAAGGATGAAAGCGATGTTCAAATACCAAGCAAAGATATGCTTTTGGTAACAGTCATGAAGATGACAATTTAGTTGTTGTATGCCACATACACTTATGTAAACGTATTACTTTATAAAAAAGTAGGTTCTTTTTTGTTCAAATTATCTCCAACCATAAATAAAACCCCCAAGACAGCTGTCAAACATTTACCAAGCAAATCGTGCCTCAACAAAAATAAATGAAACTCTACTCCATAATTATTCGTGGCCTAAAATCTAATAGGTTAAACGGGTCAACGGCCTCCAAAGGACGCCGGCGGTAACCGGCTGAGCCAAAATCCTGACTTAATGACCCCGTCTAAGTGAGCTATGTATGAACTATTTGATTAAGTTAATGGTAATGATGCGTTAGGTTCCATCTTTAATTCATTGTGTATTAATACAACGTTATGACATTCATATTTGTTTGTTTAGTGGTATAGTATATTCATGACGATCTAATTAGAATGATTTTAAGGAAAATAGCTATTCATATTTGAATATTTAAGAAGGATTTCATGTTAAATTTAATTTAAACAATAATTGTAACTAGGGACGACATACAAAGAAATCAAAACATAACAAATGGAGAAATAAGAATGCACAAAAAGCACTCGAAATCCCCGGCATTGTTATATTTCATTTGTAACATATTTTGTCTCCGATCAAACATCTTGTTTTGTTAAAAACATAAAAGCACGTGTATTTTCTTAACATAATGTTAGTAAACAACTTTATATCGACGATATAAATTTCCCTGCTCGACGTATCGCGGAGGTACAAGATATTCCACTTATTGCCCTCCGGGTACACTCGGAAAGCTCTGGTGTGTTGTTATAGGTCACTTTTGATGTGATACGTGACCCGGTTAATCTTTGAATCAATACTGGCTTGAATAATAAATTGTATTCTATCTTTGAAGGCCGGTAACGAACTTTCTCTGTTGAAGGCTGTGGGTTTGTTCCCGCGGGGTCTACAGATAAGCACGTATTTGTGTGGGCTACAGATACTAGTTGAGCATTGTGAAGTATAATGTCGAATATAAAACACCATTTTTGCGGAGTGATTTTGTATTCGCATTTTTATATGTATACGTTTAGGAAAGACAAAAAGTCGTTCAAGAACACACTAAAGTACAAAAAGATGTTCTTTTTTATCCATCCAATATAGCTCTATCGTTTGCTAAACATTGAACCAAATAATTGACTGCGTCGATGGCGCAGTTTTACTACGGTTTGATTGCAAAGCTGGGGTTTCGGGTTCGAATCCCAGGTCGGGCAATGTGATATTGGATTTTTCTATTCATTATCAGCTCGGACTCAGGAATTTGTGCCAACCGACATTAAATAAAATAAAAATAAACCACAAAACCCTCTATTACTCTTTACTCTATTAACCACACTACAACACAATGCCACAGGTCAGCTAAGGAGGCAATAGGTACAAGGCGACTAATCCGATTGCCAATACTCATCAAGTGCACATCTGACATCGGTCTCAACGTTGCGCAAGACAGACTGCGGTCACGGGCGCGAAAACTAACTCGGAGATATAGTGTTGATTGGCAAATGTGAATAATGATAACACTTATCTATACTAATATTGATTGTTTGTTTGCACTGAATAGGCTCCAAAACTACTGAACCGATATGAAAAATTCTTTCACAGTTGGGAAGCTACACTATCCCCTAGTGACATAGGCTATACTACATTTTCAAAATTAGGGATCCTTAATACATTCATACTACAATGGTGTAACCTAAGGCGTAAAAAATTACCTAAAATATTCTTTACATCGCGTGCGCTGCGAAAACTATAATATGTTATTGATGTGGACTGGACTCAAAAACTATCTGCACCCGGGCCAAGTCGGCCCAGCCCCTTGTTGATATTAAATGTAATATTATTTGGTAAAAAAAATTATATAAATTAAAATAGTATAAGTACTCGGTACAAACATTTCTATTTAGCAGTGCAATATTACCCTAATATAGAGACGGGCATTTCTCGCCAACGTACATAATTGTGCCAGCCTGCTTGAAAATAGATATAAGTAAATTATTGCACCTCATAAGGAACACGTAAAGTCCTGCATTAATTAATATTTTATTTTTTTAAATGCCGAGGCTCATCAATAATTCACAAATGAACTCCACGCTTGAATAAATGCAGATATTTGTTATAATAAAGATTCAGAACTAGTTTTAAGTAAAACGAAGATATCTGAACATCAGACTTGATGTATTTAGTCAGGCCATAGAAAAAATTCCGAAGGACAATGAAAGTCCCACACAAAATACAGGATATTCGAAAGATTTTAATCTCCGCTTGAGTATTAGATACAGAGACACACGAGGCGCAGAAAATAACCACGTTAAATATATAAAACACAGGTTGCCAACATTTGGTACAATTTTTTTTTTTATTGGTAGCATAAAATATGTAAAATCATACTGACAAATTAGTTAATAGCTATAAATTATTCTACACTTTTGGATTTACGAATAGTTCTTAATTATAAAGATACTTAATTACGCGAATTTTCTTATTCAAATGCCGTTTGTTTTTTAAGTAATATTTAATTATTTTTGTCGATTAACTTTGCTTCAATGCAATTTTGATTTTATTATTATTTGATTAATCATTTTATCTGTAATAGGCCTAATATTAATTTAGTCCTTTGATGTTCATTGTTCATATATCTC
Source organism: Deilephila elpenor (assembly GCA_949752805.1). Classification (NCBI taxonomy): domain Eukaryota; kingdom Metazoa; phylum Arthropoda; class Insecta; order Lepidoptera; family Sphingidae; genus Deilephila; species Deilephila elpenor. Next base: position 4,052,235 of record OX457107.1, on the reverse strand, counting down.
AGAAGACTCGAATATTCAACCACGGCATATGTCTGTATAAACGTATAGTATAACGTATAAAGATATAAAATTAATCAAAGGTTCTCCATCCCTGACGTAAACAAAGAGAAGCGCGGGCCGTTTACCTAATAAATCACTTTAAATGAGCAAACAGCTTGCAAAGAACGCAAGATGACTTTATGAACGGTAATAAAAGTGCAAAGTTTCAGTTACGAGAATAAATAAATAATTTATATTTGAATATTGTACAGAGTAGAGGTCTCTTAGTGACCCGCTTAATGAATAAATCTGTATCTGTATCAGCCCTAATACGTCCCACTGGCACGGACCTCCTCTACAATCGAGAGTACGATTGAGAGGGGTTAGGCCATATAGTCACGCAGGCCTAGTGCGGGTTGGTGGACTTTATATCATAATTACTAATGTCGATTCTTAAATAGCAAAGACGACTTATACTTTTGTAAATCGAATTGGGTGTTCGCTATTGAAAAGAAAATCAAAAGTAATAAGTTCATATGTTTTGTCTTCTGTATAATTTTATACTCCTATTAGCACGATTGAAAATTAATATGTAAATAAATAAATATCTATAAAGAAAGGGCCCTTTTATTAATTGCTCTGAGCAGTAGGCAGTACCTTCTACATAGCCTAAATATTAATGAGAAGAAGTTGACAATTTCGATAAAATTGTGCCGAAATTTCAGTTTTACCGGAATAGAATTTTAATGTGTTTTTCCTTCTAGTTAAAATTGTAATATTCAATGCCTTTTATTAGCAAGTCAATAATTCATTCATAAAGCTTGATTAGAAACAACCATACTGCTAATAAAAAAAAGAAATTTTATACAAACACATTTTTTTTTAAACGAAAGACATTAGTCTGCTAAAAGAAGAATATTCAAAACAAACACACACTGAACGGAATTCGCCGTATTTTGATGCACAAATCCCAACGCTCTAAATAATTTCCACGTTTAATCTTCATTCGAACATTGTTCTATATAATAATATGATTCTTTGTCACTATTACATAAGATCTTCATGATTTATTGGTATAGGCGCCGAAGATATTGACTATTTACATGTTTGTTCATTTTATCAACTGCCCCCCTCGCCCCGACCCCTACTTTCATCCACCACTGTAACTTTGCTTTTATACTGAATCCAATGCAAAAAGAAACAATTGGAATCGTACTCAATTTTGAGGAGTTCTACTCTCCAGGACCGAAAATATTCATCAGATTTTCATGATTTATTGGTGAGATCAAAGTGTTAATACGTTCTTTCTGAGCAAAATAAATCACTAAAATCAGTTAAAAGCCGCCGAAGATATTGACTATTTACATGTTTCTTAATTTTCTCAACCCCCCCCCCCTTCGCCCCTACCCCTACTTTCCTCCACCACTGTAATTTTGCTTTTATACTTAATTCAATGCTTGCAGAACCATTCGAATCCTACTTAATTTTAAGGAGTTCCCCTCTCCAGGTCCGAAGATATTAATCAGATCGTCACTATATTCTTATGGGACCAAACGACAAGCACCAGCTTTCAATTAAAGAAAGAATTATCGAAATCGGTTTACCCAGTACAGAGAAATGAGGTAACAAACATAAAAAAAAAAAAAAAAAAAGCTACATACAGTCGAATTGAGAACCTCCTCCTTTTTTTGAAGTCGGTTAAAAACGGTGGATAACCGAACAAAACAAACGAAACTCCAGCGTCGAGAGGAACTGGACGAGTAGCTTTACACAGAAACGTTTTAAAAATCATTTCAGTTCATATTGCTCCCTCAAAAATACCTCTCGTCTACGTGGGTTATGAAATTCTATGCTAGATTTTCTGAAAATAGTCTCGGGAAAATGTTGGTTTAAATTTTATTTATGGTCTGCGAGCTTTGGGATTCCGCGACCGGAGGATTCTAAAACTACCGTTATTTAAAGATATTTAAAATGGTTTATACAACTAAAAACACTTAACCAAAAACCTATCCACTATCTCAAAAAAATGTCAGAGAAAGGTAATATGACCACATTATTTTTTGGTTTTCTTAAATAGTAAGGCGTTATCATTTTTACCACCAGTTGTTGTATAAATATCGTAACAATAACCTTGTATTACTCACAAAAGCTTCGAACTTATATTTCCGATGTTAATATTTTTTCTTACAACTTTCATTGTTTAAGTTTGTTTAGGCTGTTGACACTTCCTGTTATTCTCTTTTGTAAACTTTGATCGTCGCGTCGCGTCGCCTCAAATATTATTATAGCACATTGTTTGACAACCAGAAAAATAAATACTTAAAATTATCAGTTATACCCGTAGATCTATGTTACCTTCGGTACGTTCGATTACACGTGTCAACTTTTGTTTGCCATAAAATGAATACATCCGCTACTCTTATTCATACAATTTTGTAAGGAACTCTATTTGACAAAAATGTAAGTATCATACAGAATATGATTATCAAAAGATTTGGTATAATTTAAGAAGAAGCGATTTAGCTGGTGTTGTCTTTTCCGCGAAAATTATGAAAATCAACTTCCTAATAACAAGAATTACACCCACTCGGCTACCTACTTGACATAAATTTCATCCGACCGAATCCCTTCTTGTAGTACGATGTAAAATGAAGCATATTGCATAGTCATGAAGCTATATTATTACTTACCACCGGAGTCATCATTGGGCGTTGATGTGGACTGTGCTGGAGCCCGCTTGAGGCTGTTGGTGCGAGGCGAGGGCTGCGCGCGTCTGCACGGCGGAGTACACTCCGGCGCTGTGCGCTGTAACAAATATAATTATTAATTAAATTGAGTTTAAAACCAACGTAGACCCAAATTGCACCAAACGCAAAAAGAATAATCAAAATCAGTTCAGAAATGGCAGAGTTATCAGCGGACATACATAAAAATACATTGCACATAGAATTTCATCCTTTTTTGAGTCGGTTAAAAAACGCGTTAAGTATAATTGTGTCAGTTTATAATCGTCCACTGCTGGGCACGGTCTTATCTAAAACCATAATTGTGAGTTTCGTGACGCCCTATATAGAATCCTTTAGCGGTAAGAAATAGCTATGGACGGCAAACTGATGTCAGGACTAATTAACGGTTTCAGAAAAGATGCAAATTTGATTAGTATTTGGATCTGTATCTGTATCAGCCCATATACGTCCCACTACATGGCATGGACCTCCTCTACTATCGAAAGTACGGTAGAGAGGGGTTAGTCCATATAGTCCACTATGCTAGCCTAGTGCAAATCGCTATGGTATGAAGGAGGAAATCACGTTGTTTTTCTTTACCCTTATAGTGCGTGGTGATTGACTATCAATACACACATGACTCCGAAAAGTCAAAGGTGTGCCCTGGGATTTGGACCCGCGACCGCCGTAAACATGTTGACAGTCGCGTCTGGTCCGTTACCACCACGCACTTTAGAGTGGAAATATAGTACAATAGTATAGATAGTATGTCCAATCACCGGCGCACAAGGAGGAAACCGCGTCATCGTGAGAGTACCGATTGGTACTCTATTTAGACAGCACTGCACTTGCAATGCTGTTTATCGCGATGCAAATGTAAACTAACCCCGCAAAACTGTGGGAGTGTTTCAATAAAGGTTAAGTATTACCTAGAGTACTTTCTACCACACTTTAACAGAAATACAAACTACTATTTTTGATTAAACTGTACGATTATTATGAATCGCAGATGAAAAAGTAACAAAATATTAAATAAATTCTATTTTGATAAATAAATTTAAATGGGTCGCTGTTTGGGTGCTTCTAAAGGTTACCAGTATTGGTAAGCAGAAAGTTAAAATTAAATTTTAAAAAATATTTTGCCATGTAGTTGGTTTTTCCTTAATTGGCTGCCAGTGCGCTTCTCCACTTGGGTCGTTTAGTGTAACTCGCATTGCGAGTATATAACTATAACTTATTCTTGCCCCAATTAGATTATACAATTCTAGGAAAAAAGCCTTATTTATGTACATACTTTGAGTGTACTAAGTAAGCGACAGTCTAGCTAGCTGAAATGACAAAAAGAGTCGAAGGCATTTGATTCTGAGTATACGAAATCACTTGAATATTCGCTGTTAATTAATTCTTACTTTATTGGTGAAGAAAAACATCTAACATGTTGGATACAATAATTTCAATGCCATGAGAAGTCCACGTAACCGCAAGAAGCCAGTCTTATGGCCGCCACACACGTAACGACATAACTGTGCAAGTCTGAGTTTGCACCAGTATACTGAAACATGTGTAGGCAAATAACTGCGAGACTGGTACAAAATCGCGTTTGCGCAAACGCACTTGAACCTGTGTGGAGGCCATTTCATTAAGCTGTAAACCCTTCTCAAATGTTGAAGAAGCACGTCCTGAACAGCGATACGTATATGGCCTGACAATATATTTTCGACATTTAAAAAATGTCTAAGCGTATATATTCCCGGAAGGTTCAAGGTAGTTAGGAATACGGTTTGGTATTTACAATTCCAACCGAGGAATAAAAACTGCAATAAAGCAAGTTTTCTCAAAGGAACAATTATCATCAAGGAGATAATTCGCACTAACTACTTAGTACCTACTAGACAAAATAAAAGGACCATTGGGACGTCTCAATACTGAGAAAATAGGTACTATTTAACCATGCCGTAAAGATTTCTGCTTAGTTAACTCTTAGTTATACAAAGATTTCAACGTAAAGAGTAATGGGACTGGCATTAAAATAACAATCATATTTATTTTTTATAATACCGTGAAGAAAGCTTTACCAAATATAAATAGATTTATATAAATCATAAAAAATATGATTTAGAATACAATATACGCGCTGTTCAATTTATTGCTTCTATTCAATAATATTTACACAAAGTAATTAAATATTATCCAACATCATGTAACACGCAGACCACCTTTTAACGAGATCGCGGTGTGTTCATATAACCACACACTATATAAACAAATATGAGTGGAGATCTGTGTACAGTCTGCAACGTAAATAAACCAACTTTATAATTATGGATTTACTTGCTTTCCAGTGAGTTCACGTTTGATACAACAACTGATTGAAACGAAACCTTGAGTAGTTTAATAGTATATTATAGTGATTCACTTTCTTAATTTAGGATTACAGGTAAAAGGTCAAAATTAAAAAACAGAATAGATACTAGGTATGCAGCAACAGCGACAAAGTTCTTGAAAGAAATCGTGATGTTTACACTCAATATAACTTCGAAACTCTTTCAAAGCATAAATAATTCTACAACAATCACAAAAGAATCCATTCAAGCATGAACAAAGAGTTTTTTCTAAAAAGTATATGTGTATATAAAAACTCACCACTTTAACTTTATAATCCTTGAAGTACACCCTCATAGTGGGCGATTGACTCACGAGTTTTATGACGTCACATAAAAACGAGAGTTCTTATCGACCACTGAACATTAACACTGTGCTGGACTTTAATGTAGAACTTAGAACACGAGACATATACCACGATAGCAGAACTAAAACGACATATGGCACAGAAACATCACTACAAACATCATACTAATTGAACCATGACCTTGATATAATAAATCAAATTGTCTTTCTACCCACAAAAAATATTATTAACAATAATCCCTAAATCAGCACTAAAATTCTTTTTGCCCATTATTTTCAGTAATGCTGCCGTCCAATGCAAAATGAATTGAACCAATATCTTAATTCTAAACTTGCTATTAATTAACTTATTTTATTCAAATGTATGCAAAAATATCAAGCTCCCGTCGCACCGAAGAGACCATGTTAAGGGGCTACAGTACAGCTGAAAATAACTGCTTCAGAACTGTGATTTATGGAGCTTATTGTCAGCTATTTATAATGAAATGCTTCATAAAACTGAAACGAAATATTACGTAGAAAAATAACAAACACGAAAAGTTTCTGGGGATATTATGCGAATGATTGCAGAATTCTTTAACGGATTATTAATTTGTCCTTTGAATACGATCAAATAATCAATACCTATAACATCTTTTCTCAGTCTTCTCTTTAACATTTAATGATAGAATAATAAAATGTGTAAAAAGAACAACAACTTAGACCCTCCTGTCACAGCTGACACAAGAATCTTTGAAACATTCACGCAATGAATATGGAATTATCCAGCACCATTCAGTGGCAAACAGACCTCGAGTTTCCAAGAAATGCCTCCTTAGTACGTATTATTTTATTTGAAACGGCGCATCGCAGTTACAAAGACAACTTTGTCTTTCGCGGTACATTGCCATTTACATAAACAGCTTAACTTCTTACAACCACTATGATGACATGTGTATATGCGAATAGTGCTTGAAGTACTATTGAAAAACAAATATTTTTCTGTTTTAAGTCACAAGAATAAATGTGTTAATTGAACCAATAATACGAAAATGAATAAGCAAATCCTACAGCCACATGCATATTCGCAATCCTAGATACATATCTTCGGTTGTGGTCACTATGCAAAACGCATTAAATTTTATAATAAAATGAAAAACCCATAAGAAAATGTGCTGTACACACACATTTGTTTCATTGCTGAAATCAAAACTAATGCATCTGGTTACTCGAAGATTACAAAATCATATTACACAACGTATCGCCACTATTCCTATTAGTTTTATAACAGTCATACTTCATCTCAAATCATTTCAAAATCCTATGCATCGCACGAGATTCACAAACTATATTCAAATGTAAATCTCAACCGAACTTTGCCAAAGTCAACTCGAGTCACTTTAATATTTGATCACATTTTATTAACACCAGTTTAGATAATCCTTTAACACATTAAATATTTATTTACGAATTTTGCAACAGCAACCAGTTTGAGAGACATTACATATTTAAACGTAACTAAGTTAGATTCGAAATAGCACGATACTAATCGGATATAAATTCCAAACCAACTGTACAATGGAATTTTGAAATTAACGAAACAAATGCCTAACCCAAATCAACTTTAGCGTTCGGGCAAATGGACGTATACTATATTTCGCAAGCCTTAACTAAATCTAGATTCTGGAGGCAGCGATACACGACAGCCTTGCCTGGCCAGATAGAATGTCCAATCTACATAGGCAGCCTAACCGGGTTTCCTACGCAACGATCTGAGCCGCAGATCGGTATGCACCTAAACTATGCGAAGACATCGTTGCACTGATCTTGTAAACCACAGTTTTCTATAGGTACATATCAGTTTGGATATGGCTATAGACAAGCACAGCCTTGCCAGATATTATGCCTTAATTCATCTGGGCCGGGCTCCTGGAATATCTATATCAGCCCATATACATACGTCCCACTGCAGGGCACGGGCCTACTCTACAATCGAGAGAATCGATTGAGAGCGGTTAGGCCATATAGTCCACCACGCTGGCCTAGTGCGGGTTGGCGGACTTACATACCGTAGAAATTCTTTAAAATCGCTACGGTATGCAGGTTTCCTCACGATGTTTTCCTTCACCGTTAAAGTGCGTGGTGATTGACTATCAATACACACATAACTCCGAAAAGTCAGAGGTGTGCCCTGGGATTTGAACCCGCGACCACCGTGAACATGTAGGTAGCCGCGTCTGGTCCGTTAACCAACAGGCCACCACGCACTGTGAATAGTCAATACTATTTTAATAGAGAACGGTTTAGTATCTGTTAGTCTATCAATTCAATTTATAACCGTTATTCTGAAATGCGATGATGAAATGTCTTTCGAAAGATTTACTACAAAGCTATCTAAAGCTGTGCGCCAAATCGTTTTACAAGAAATTGAAAAGAATCAAAGGCGTACGTCATGAACGAAGCTTTAGAATTTCAATTTTTCACTTCAACAAGATTCTGGCCTAGTAATCAAAGATATGACCACATTATCTTAACACTACCACTAAATAAATACAACTCATCAATAAATCCGAATTTAAAATATAAATAAAACCAACTAAGCGAAATAAAAGTGCTTTAATTTATTAAACTTATTTATACGGTCCCCTCAATGTTATTTCTATCCTTGATTGATGAGGATCGCGAACTCAATCGCTCTTACTTAAAACAGTTTCACAAAGAAAAAATATTTATAAAGCAATTTTATTCCATAATAGTGAGAAAAGTTTAGTGTAGCTTTAATTTGTATAGTAATCTATCATAGTGTTATAAAAAAGAAAAAAGAGAGTATTTTAATTCGACCTTATGCAACAACGAATCAATCAGATTTTTAAACAGAATTTGTTTATGGTCTGGAAAGTGTGGCTTACATTTTTACTTGAAAAATAAATGCATTTATTCATAATATACATTAATATTTCGAATAAAAACTGGTTTTTTAAACAATTCTACAACCAGATCAGATACACTACCCGTAAACAAAAAATGGTAATTTCTTATTGATCGACAAATAATGACACTACGCTACGCGACGTACTTCCGTGTATCAATATGAAGGATTTTCTACCGTTATTTACGATAGTCACTATTCAGGCGGAAGGGAATATCCTACCGCCAGCAATTAATTGATGTATTATTTACTAAATTACAATTGAACAGAAAAAATCTAATAGAGCTTAATTATGATTGGTACACACCGCCGCGTCTAACAAAAAATGTTATTAATTCCCTACACAATCCTCTAGCACCCGAACATTATTTAAGTAAACAATAATAACGCTGGCATTCATTTGTTTTCATTAATTTCACGTTCTATAAAAATTAATGAGTCATAAAATACGATACTGGCTCGCACGAAAAAAGTTTTACTCGTGTATTACTTAATGAGTTATGTGTCTGATTTTGATCTTGGTTGCGTAAACAGTTAATTGGCAAAACAATATTTGGTAAAACAATGGAGTTAAAAGCTAGGTTAGAAATAACATACACAAAAGATTTTTCTGCTTCTCCTAGTTTTTTTATAAATAAATTGTACTATTTTAAATAGTACAGGATTGCTTCTTTCGAGTATTGGGAGCGAAAACTATTAAATAATAGAACATAGTTTCAACCATTTTCAGGTGCGTTTATTTTTTCTTATAACGATGGATGATAACTATTACGGGATTACAACACAACTGGCTACTGTACTGGTGTTTGACCTACTTGTGACATATTTGTCTGCCACTTATAAGATATTAAAAATTGATTATCTAACTTCGCAATATTTCGTTTTAATTAAAAAAGATTAAACAACGAAAACACCTTAATTTATTTTAAATGTCGACAAAAAGTGTGCTACAATCGAAATTCTACGAAACAAAACGGTCGTGTTAATGACATTTTAGAAACAATAACAACGGTAATAAAAGTATATTGGGGAGCTACACCGTCTACAAAGTTAGAAATTCCATTGGGAAAGTTAGAAAATCTCATAAAATAAGACGACATATTGTTTTAGAAAGCTTTTAGAATCTTATTTTATTGTGCGTATCATAGACAACCAGTAAAAGGAGAGAAACCTCAGATTATGAGATTCCACAATATTATCGTAAAACTGCTTAATTGATATAAAAATTTTAAACATGTAAAATATAATTAATTTGAGATAAAACTAATTAACTATCCGAAGATTATTGTCGGGGAAGCGCGCTTCATTGGAGTTTGTCCAGACAATGAACACTCAATTTCAAGTGTTTAGGATTAGAATCGAAAACTTATTATTTTCATGTTATTGAGAGCTTCATTTCCGATTTTACTCTATTTTATTTAATCACTGGGGTATTTAAAGGAACAAAAATGAATTGAGTGTCAAGTGTAGGCCAACAGAACTATGGAAGTAGCATGAAATTGTTATAAGTCAATAATCAAATTAAGTAATTTAAATGCATTCGATGCATTTTGTTCTTGTTGTAAAAGTTACCAGCATTTTTATTAATAATTTTTAAATAATTGGTATCTTAATGTAATCGACATTATAATACCTGTAAACAGCACTATTTACAACCTATTACAAATCTAATTTACCCAGGCATCCAATTGAATTTCTCCATTTCAAAAGCAATAAAAGAGACATTTCAAAACGTTTAACAAAATTAATTGAACCTTATCGATTCTCGATAATCTTTGATATTAGATCGTTGGACTACTCAACGCTTTGAAGCACTTTCAATTTCATAACCGATACATACAATATATTTACATACGTTTTTTTTGGGTAATGTCAATATGAAATGAAATAGAACAAAATTAATTTTATACGGCATAAGAATAAAATAGTTGATCTTTAATATTAGGTAAAATATTTCAAAAAGTTAGTCAAAGTTTTCATAATATATATTTCAAAAACATTCACGAGGCCTTAAATAACTAGAAAAACCTATTGAGGTTTAATAAACTTTACTTTGTTCAAGGCAAAAAAAATGTGTCGATGATATACAAGGCCAATGAGAAACATAAGGCTCTGTTATAGGCTTTTTGACAGCCGAAATGTAATCATTATTCGGAACTTATCTTTGAAGTCGGCACCTTTAATAAATGCCTATTTAAGTGGGACATTGCATTGTTTGCTCCTTATAAATACGCCAGTCAACACCGTATTTTCATCGCCCCATAAAACTATTCCAAAATTATCAATACAAAAGAATTCGCACGTTTCAAGAATCTTTCCAACACAATTTCACACATCACTTAGTCTGAAACACGTAGCGACCGAAACAATTTCAATTAGTGTCGAAAAAGATGAAAGGATTCCCCAGGGCCGACTCAGTTGTGCCAAAAATATTTGATAATATTTGTTGGAAGTTTCTAGAAATATTGAAACACCGGTAAGCTCGAGAGGTGCTCTTAATTTAATAAAACAATATAAAAACTTATTTTAAAAGCTGTCCTGACAATATACGAGCAAAAGACGTAAAACTTACGGAGATGTTAAAAAGTTACGGTGTTGTACGTGTTGGATTTTAAAGGAATTGTTTTACTAGAGACGTTCTACTTATTAAAGTTCAGTGTAGCGAATAACGAAGAATCTGAACTTTGATAATTTAGACGATGAACAAATGGAACAAGATTAATAAATTTAGCAGCGCCTGTTGCGCAGTGCAAGAGAACCAAGCTATGAAAGAAAGAGCCGCTGGTTCAATTCCCGCACTTTTATACTTGTTTGCGCGGAGGATAAATCTTGAAGTCCCACAGACACAATGGTACATTATGAGAAGTAAAATATTTGAAAAATCTTGTTCATAATACACCGAATTTTGTGTTATTTTACTTAAAATGTATTAGATTTTGAGAACAATCAAGTGTGAGTATTTTGGATGCCCAGAGGTTCCCGTAATTTCCACAACTGTGAAACAAGAGTCACATTTTACTTACAAAGCATTTCACCGCGATTGTGAGATACATAATTGGAATACAATTTAGTGAATTTGTTTATTTAATTTAACGATAGGTTTCAAGGGATTTACTCAGCGAACTTGAGCTAATTGGAAGATTGAAATTCGATTATTCAAAGTCTGCTTTGAACAAGATTAAACAAAAGTCACCTTAATAGAAACTTTAGTTGAAAGATAAACTAAGGTGTATAATTTAAAGATTTGAAATACCTAGTAGTAATCGCTTTTAAAATTCTCACTGAATTTAAATTTTAATAGCTTTAGTTTCGTTCTTTTGTTTGAAATAAACTGGATACATATTTACTTATTTTCAAGGTCAATGGTACGGCTAGTTATTTTGTATTTGCAAAATATAACTAATCTTGTCTAGAATTAACATAATTTATTTACTTTAATTTTAATCTGATAATAATTAAAACTCACTTTCTAGAACCCTGTCTATATGTAAGACGCAAAGCCTTTTTTCTGTTCAATTCGATCCCGGCATGCCCAAATACTTGGATCGTCTACAAATTTTATCCCAGTTTGGGTATTCTGTAGAATCTTTGTATAAAACGCAATCATATAGAAATATATAAAGTGACATATTGTACTTTACATAAGTCCGTATCCCTTTTCCAAACGATATGTATAGGTAACACTACAACCATAATTCACAAGCTAATTTCCGTCCCAAATATAAAATATCAATCAAACTGACATTCAAATGAAGCATAAAAGGCGCGATTACACAAGGCCGGTGATAATGCAACTTCCGAGTGTCCTTATTAAGATATCTGCTCAATGCTGAAGTGACGTTGAACCGGAATAAAAACACAAGTTCAAGGAAAGTTTTCCATTCAGTCACGCTTGTAATTTAGATAACGAGTACATATGCAGGAAGAGAAGAAACGAGCGAATTTGTATAATGAAGGACGCTCGGGCGTATTACGATTGAAGTGTGATGGCGCGTGGAGGAAAGCGTTGTGTTTTTATTTTTAAAACTTCGGAGTGGATTACCCATGTATTATGGAAGTGTTTACAAACACAAAACTCTAGACAAGGAATAAATATCTGCAAGCAATACAAGTATTGAAGTAAGTTAAGCTCATTTCTACGGCGATGTGACGTGCGTTCATATTATTTATAACAGTTTTTGTATTTCTTACAGTGCAATTCCAAATTATCTAATAACAATATCTGTATCAAAACTTATATGATAAAAATGAAACCCTAAATGAGACTTTGCCGCGCAAGTATACATTCTTCAATGATGATTTTTATATGATGATACTACCCGCGTACCAATTGTAGGTACTAAATTCTGTTATATGAAAATTCAGTAGATATGAATATTTTGTCGATTAATGTCCTGTCACTAAAATGTGTTTCTTAATTGTTTTGGCAAACCATTACAAGATACATGTTGTTTATGGTTATCGACAAAATTCTAATAGGTTGTATTAATTATTAAAAAAATCATAATCGCTTCACGTTTTAAAACGTGAGCTACATTAATATTGCTTTTCGATGATGCCACAAAGAAAGTTTATTCGACATACGACCACCTAACTTTCATCAATAATAATGCATCGAACACCTACACCATAATTCAATTACAAAACAATAGAAATGAGATTGCACAATAATTTCCTGGGACACATGACTTATACCACGCACACTAAATTGTGCATTAACGTGTTACTTTTATCCAGGCAGGATAAATTATTATGCGACTGATGATAAAAGCCATAAAAACTAAAAAGTATCCGACACATTATGCCAACTTAATCGAGGCCAGATACATAGCCTAAACCCGACATAATGCTAGAGTCTCTCCCTCATCTCACTACGACTGATCTATGTCGCACTATAAAGATACGATATGTCACTACGCTCTCAGACATACACAATTATGAATCAATCGAAACCACATATACACCGACGGAACTCAAAACGCTACACACGTGCGTGTCTCAATACGCCCGGTGTGTCTCACTACAGGTGTAAGTCTCACTACGAGTGTATGTCTCACTGCGTCGAGTCTAAGTCTCACCACGTCGAGTCAATGTCTCACTACAGTTGGTAGCGAGCGCGGGCGCGTGTACCAACGCTTGGTGAATTCACAACTGGCCGCTGCCGTGCGGCGCGCGCGCAGCCTTCTTTCACTTCCATCGACTTAGGCACGACATGGTTAGGACGTGTGTTCACTTGATAAACTGATTTTCTATTATATTTTCTTAAAATTGATGATATTATAAGCCTGCGGATGGTGAGTGGAATGCAGACAAAGCATCCATTGTTACGCCTGATTACGGTTTGTCCAAAAACAATACATAAACGTTTTTACTTAAATAATTTGATTGTTTACATTATATGTTAAATAGGGTGTAAAACACATAAGTTTAGATTCTAAATTACTTTAGTTTATGAGGTAGTATAGAATCTGAAATTACGGTATAAGTTAGATAACCCCAAAAGTTCAACATAATTGAACTTAACATGTTTTTATTTACCTACCTAGCGCGACGCGACACGGCGATGTCAAATCCGATTTTTCAGAAATGTGTTTTACTTACGTGATTTTCTGAGGCCATTAAAAACAAATTCGACTAGATAACGTTTGATTACCAATTAAACAAAACAAATTAGATACCGGAGCTTTAAGCCACAGTTTGTAAATAAAGAGTCCTAAAGGTTTCAATGGAAGCTTAGTGTTAAATGTTTTTATAAGCAAATATATTAACAAATAAAATTCAAATACAATTCTAGGGCTTATTTTCAGCTCATATGTAGCTTTACGAAGACATCATATTATAAATGAATTTAAAAATACATAAAAAAAATCGGTATGAACACAGCATATGAACACACACTTGGAGATATTCAATTATTCACGCTAGGTTTCGACATGGCGTCCCCCTACGCGCATCGACGGCCGTCTATCAAGTTAATGTTTTATGATTTATTACTGAACGTAAGCGTTTTAGTACAAAAACAACGCTTACATCATTATTGATTGTTAATAAACACTGGATCGACGTGGAAAGTTTGCTCCGTGAAAACCGATATTTTACCTTTTGTACTCTAACGCCCGAATTCTTAAAACACCATTTAAATATTACGAGTAATAATAATAAATAAATACACCCAACAGTGACATACGTAGTCCTGACCCCACATTAAGATTAATTAAGTCTTGTGTCGCAGGTATCAGAACTACGAGACTTTTCAGTCTCACAAACACCCAGACCCGAAATAAATATTTGTTGGCCGCACAAACATTTCTCTTGGTGCGGGGATCGAACCCGCGGCCTCTCGTTTCACAGCCGGCGTCTAACCAACTGCGCCACGGAGGCTGCCTGTGTTAAGTTGCACTTAACTACCCACGTACCACTTAATCAGTACATTTAAGTGGGACTTTCGTAGTTAAGTGTAACATAATATTTTAGTGGCGTTTGAATATTCGGGCGTTTGTCAAACATTTAACCAGTTCAAATTTGACCTAAACATAGACAGGCCAAATCACAGCCAAGAAACCGGTAGCTTAATGTCTTCAAGGAGGTTATACTAACCAATAGTAACCTATTTAACTATCGAATCATACTAATGACGACTTACATGGAGAAGATAAAGCAGGAACGAACCCTGGCTCCAATCAGGAAAGCGTTAATTGAAACGAAGATCTACCTAATTCATTCTACTCTAAAACAAATTCCCCAGGCCATTGTCAAGTCGATGTAGATGTCCCGTTACATTAGAACGGTAGGTTGCCTATATAATAGCATAGTTCAAAAACTGTTGTCTTTTGTATCAATTATTGAATTTGCATAACGGTTCGTGAGCCACGTTCAGCTGTATTATGTATTTCTTCTACAGTATTACACGTTGTAATCGTGGAATATTATATAACAAGACTATAACTATAAAATATACTCGTACAATAACTATAAATCCCGTTGATAACTGAAAATATATTTGGTTATTATCCGCCCAAAACGAGTTTGAGCTAAATGCAACAAAGTCCTAAGCTTAGTATTGTATTATGTTTGTATAGCGTGCGCCTGATTGAACATGAACACTTAAACCCAACGGACGATGAAAAGCCTATAAAGATATCGATGTCTTAATTTCATTCATGTAAAAAAAAATATTTTCTGATACCTTTTCATCACGATAGTGTGCGCAGATAATACAATTTAATAAAAACCTAATCTCCGAAACCCTGTTTCTCAATATTTAAATTAGCAAACATCTTACCTAAAAGTAATTAATATTTTGCACTTTCAAAGCAATCGACTAGAGCTCGCCGAACAACGCGGCAAATTACTAAAGATGTTAATCAAACAATTTCTTGCGATATAATTAACGAAACAAGTAACTTTCACTTCGGCAAACTTCTGTTTATCCAATTACCCTAAATGTAAGACAGTTGGCCAATCAACAACTTCCTTTGCCTTGTATCGACCTATAAAGATAGCGCGTGTGGTGAATTAAAGTATTTATCTACGCAAATTACTTATTGAAGTAAGTCGGATATTATCTTTTGTACTTTTTTGGAAGCTGCTGGATGCCGGCCGCGTCCAACAGGTCTATGTGGAGATCAATGGGATAGGCCTATATTCAGCAGTGGACTTCTTGTGGCTGAAGAGAGAGAGAGAAAGAGAGAAAAAGAGAGAGAGAAATTACTTAAACACACGACATTTTGTACACATTGGATCACTAATTTTGGAAAACTAACAGTTCAATTGGTTAAGAAGCATCACGTGTGCACTGTCAACTATGCTTTCCGGATTCGATCGGACGAATCCCGGAGTCGATTCAATTTTAGTGAGCTATCTGGTTTGAAAATCATATCAATTTGCAGGGGACCGGAATTTTCAGACAGAATGGGAATAGACTCGCTCTGTCACATCGTCGGATGGTGATAAATTCGGACTGTGAATGGCACTAGTAGTGTCTTTGTAAAATCTACACTAAGTAATGATTTAATTGACATGAAATGTCTGTGAGTATGGCAGTAAGTATATAATTTTTTACCATTCAAATACATCACGACTATAACTAACAATGAATCAAATGAGTTATATATTATTTGTTAACATCAACACGATGTGATCTCAGACTTGTTAGAGACTGTTGGCGGTAAATCATTTTAAAATGTAATACTATTTGTTTTGTTTACAAATTTGGCATCATATTTTATTATAAATTGTTCACACACGTATTTAGTAAAAAATATTGAAGTAATTAGATTTATAAACTAAAATACAACACGCCAATTGTGAGAGGAAATTTTAAGAGCAGTTTCGTACGTTTACCTAATGTTTATAAAATTAGTAGATAATAAATAACGTCGCCCTATGGATGACATTAATTTAATTTAATATTTCCAAGATTATTAATGAATACACTGTCGTGTATTGGTGAAAAATTGATTATTTAAAGCCTACTATACAAGCCATAATAACTTTCTATTGACATGTAAACTAATCTGTATCTGTATTAGCCTATATACGTCCCACTGCTGGCCACGGGCCTAAACTAATAAAAATGCTTAATTATAAACAAAAAGTGCTATACATATTTTGGGCGCGGCTAAGCCAGGCGTTTTCACGCCATGTTTGTTTCACAACATAAAAAGTAATAAAGTAAAAGTAATTAATATATTTGCAAAAAGATACGACGCTACCTCAACACCTATTACGCCATGATGACATGACATTTATTTAAGAATATTACGTTGCGCAAGTACCATAAAACTATTATAATATGTGGTGAAATAAAATATTAAATAACTAGTGGAAAGAATACTTCATATAACACCCATCCACGAATTAAGAAATAAGAAGCGTCATAAATCCAAAACATGGTAAACTCAGTTTATATTAAACTATACTACAACTACAACTATATTAGAGCTTATTTGATGCTACAAGAAAATCTCTATATAGAGATATATAGGTATATGTACATACATACATAAACTAAAGCCTTTTTCCCAGAAGGCAGGCAGGTAGGCAGTGTTGTTATCAGGATACCTATATTTCGCCTTGTATTTTCCATCCCGTAATGTGACAGGGGGAGTCTATCGCCATATCGGGCATAGAGATAAATAAGACAATTTTAAAATCCAATTTGTTAATTTTTATTTAGTAACATAATTTGGCTTAAATTTAATAGTACCTAAGCTATCATTAATTCATCAACATTATTCTTTTACAAAAAACAACAAAACATTACGTACTGCATTAGGCATGCCCTAAGCTATGATTTGAGTCATTTATGTAAAACATGACCCTGTTTTACATCTTTACACGCGAACCGACAATTCGGCAAATCTGGATTGAACTTAGCTAATTTTCTACAATTTTTTTTTATGGGATGACCTATACATGCCAACATTGTACTACATCAAAGTCAGTTAACAATGTACTCAACAAACAAATATTGTTTATTCTTAGTATTACTCTGTCGAAACGAAACCCAGTTTGAAGCTTAGTTTAGGAACAACAACAAACAAGGCTTCTTTGTACAATAACAAGCCTGAAAGTACATGCTTACATCAATAATTTAGTGTGTTTATGTAAGTATACGGCAAGGGTAATTATTTTTACATTCTCAAAAAATACACAAGATCTGAGGCATTAGGGAATCGTAATAACATTATGTCAGATAGTCATGAAAAATCTCATTTAGATAGCAGACTAGTGAGACCGGTGAAAGAAAAGGATTTTCGTCGCATAATAAACCATATTACTAGTAAATAAGAACCGTCATAAAGACAGCTAGAAACCGGTCAGAAGGTTTACTATTGATCACGAATAATTCCTACATGAGCGAACAAAATATACCCAGGACTCTGATTCCCAACTAATATCAGAGTAATAAATGTTAGAGATAATGCCCAATGAATTGGATATTCTCGGGTACGGCCGTGTGTCATAATTGAAACAGATATTCATTTAATTCCTATTCGGTCAATATGTTCAGGTAATCGTTAAAATAGTGACACGGCGCAGAGACTGTAAATTATAGAACCAGCGAAGCGAACAAGCCATATCACGCGATATTACAAAACACCGCATTGATTAAAATATTTGCCGTGACAATTTTTAACGATAAACGTGCGTTTGTGGACGTACAATGGAAATCGTGTTTCATCAGAAACGTTGTCTGTGCGTAACCAAATATGATGCATCTCGGGATGGCAGCCGAGGTCGATTGTATATAAGCTCTGTCTACAATCGATTACCGCGCTACCAAAATAGGTATTGTTCTGTAAGCTGTACGAATGCACACCACCAAAATTGTGCGACGAATCCAAGTGATGATAATGTATACCTTTTGTGATTGGTTGAAAAAGTTACCGCATAAGGTCGAAGGTGTTACGTGGGAGGTCGAATAATGGGACTGGTGAGTTTCTGTGCCATGGATTTTTCACATAATTGTTTGGAATCAAGGTAGGCGAGTACAACGCACGAAAATGGTGTAAAAGTGACAACGTGTCAATTGAATTCAAGGTGAATTAACAATGCAGATAACTGTGTTGCAGAATTACCTTATGTGGATCACGGAACACCTTTTTATTCCTGATGCAATGATGGATGTGCAGATTAAAAAATATTATAAAAACCATTTAGGCAAGGGAAGCTTCGATGGTAAAGTTTTTATTTTTATTTAATGAATGGCGAGCTTGCCATTCACCGGATGGTAATCGTTGCGACCGCTCATGGACAGTAGCAAAACCAAACAACAAAATGTTTATCTGAGTCATATAGCTACAATTTGAGATTTGTGGCCAGTATAGTGGCAACATTTTCCAGTCGCCAAAAACAGTTCCAAAAGGCTTTAATTATTTGAATATTACCAACATCAAATAATTACAACAAGGTCTAAATGCGTAACATATTCATTGCTCAGCAAAGATAATGTACCATCACCATTCGGAATCTGTATTAAAGTTACATCAAGCTACTGTAAACAAAATTATGCAAATGTATCACTTAGCTTCGTAATCAGTACACGTCACCTAACGCATTATTATCACACGCCTTCAATTAGGTACTCAGAACTATTAGTCCAGTCATCTTTAATTACTTTTCAGAATCAGAATTTAAGGTGCCAAGCTATAAACTCGTATAAACTTGTATTTTGACATCCTTAAAGTTGTCTCAAAACCTACATATATGGTAGGGCGTCCGCGACTATTAAAATGCAAGGTAGAATGTCACAATAATCGATTTTTACAAATATCTCGTTTCCTATGGGTTTTTCGCTATTTGTATTCGCGATCAATATTGTAGAGGATTAAATTCCCTACAACTTTTATTTTTAATTTTTATACGTTGAATCGTTTTGGAGATAGGGGGCGGAGAGCGCGCGGTTAGAGCATAATTTAAGGTCAACCGGAAGTCCCGGTCAGAATCACGCCAAATATAGTTTATGACTGGACTATATATCCAATTATATTAAGAAACCTTCAGGAGTTAAACTCAGTGGAAATGTCAAAACCCAGACATCAACAAACCCATCGCTACCACACTAATACCAAAAAGTTCAACCACCGTGACGAATGTTCGAGCCAAAATCGTTAACATAGAATGAAAATCTTTTTTTTATTTTCGCGCATATTAATTGATGATTCGACTTGTTTTTATGCATATTGTTTAAGCATAGTGCGTGAGTGTTCGCATTCTAACTTCTCGTGTCTGCTTTTTATCATTATTTTTAGTGGTATTATTGAATCTATAATTGCTTGAAATTGAGAATGTACAAGAGCCAATGTTATGAGCATTGATTATTCTGAAGATCGGGCAAAGTGGACCATGGCCGAAAAGAATAACTCAAGATATAAGGATTAATCACTTTAATATTTTACGTGGAACAGTTTATTAATTTACTCGTAAAAAATTTTCGGCGATGCGATTGTGCGAACAATTTTACATGAAAATAACTCGTCTTAAGTAAACCTAGGTTATATTTATTTACTATATAGCCTAACCCCTCTAAATCGTAGAGGATTAATCACGATTGTAGAGGAGGCTAGTGCCCTGCAGTGGGGCGTATATGGGCTAATACAATACAGTATTTATTTCGATTTAAATACATAATCTCTCGGTGATAACTTGTAATTTATAATCCAAACAAAGAAGAGGAGAAACTTGCAGAAATTATTTTATTTATAATAATGCTTTAGGTACTGTACATCAGTTATCCAACAACATAGAGACAAGATTTTTTTTATTATCTGGATAATAACAAGACGTCCAATACAAGTTTATTGTTGCAGATAATTTTATTTTTATTGCTTACTAAGTTTCTTTCATCGCTTCTTCTCTGCGGCCATAAAACATTTCGAAGCGGTTGTACTACGAGTATTCATTGGAAATATTTGATTCAATTCAATGTACAAGATTTATTTTCAAAGAAATACTCTCTTGTGGAAATATATTATGTATTATTTTCCCACGAAAAAGCAATAACTCATAGTGGCCAGCCCACCAGCGCGATTTATCAGCTTTTGTTCAGGGCTCTGGCCGGCATTACGGAAGATAATGTCACACTGTATGCCGAGGTACGATAGTGAAAATATACTCGTGTAAGGCTTCCAACGGTTTGCGAATTGTCGGACAGTAAGGCAAATATCATGGAGAATTATAGTGCTTTTACATGTATGACGAATTTGTACAACACGTCATAATTATATGCGTACATATTTTTACCTGCCCTTATTCCAAACTAAAACATTCCTATGACTAAGGCTTTTTCGGACATAACCATAATTGCCGTCTACAAAAACTAGACAACTAATAAAGTTAATTAGATTTTCTGTATCTATGCTTATCATTAACTAGAAACGATGTTTCGTATACCTTAAATACCTCAGTGAAAAATATCTAAATTGGTCAAGTCCTATCACATATATCCCTAACATTGTATTATCATGAATTATTTACACACCAGCACAAATCTCATCATGACGGACATACAACTTTCTTAAACTACCTTGTCATAGAGCTCAGCCGTAAAACACGCAGACCTTGGCACCACCGTAATTGGACCCGAAATGAGGATTCGGTGAATTACGTTCCATTTCACGACAAAGCCATATTCAACGAGCGTGTCGGATCTTCTCATACAGCTGGCGCCGTGAAATGACATGGCTTGATAACTATAGCGTGTGTACTCTCTACGTCACACCTTAAACCGAAAGTGTGGTAATTGGTATTACACGAAAAAGACGATTTTTCAGTTTGGCTGCTTAAAAGTTGTACATCGCGTTGTAGTTCATTGGTAAGTAATTAACTTAAAATGAAAAGGAAATAATAGAAGTATGTAAACTATTAAAACGCATTTGCAATTAAATAAATAAATAATAAATACACCTAACAGTCACATACATAATCCAGACCCCACACCAAGATGGAGTCTTGTGTTGCGGGTCAGGAACTACGAGAGACTTTTGAAGAACTTTTTTTTTCAAGGAATGTAAATTATTGGATACTCCATATTGACCGCATTGCATTTATAATCAGGTGTATTTCACTGTTTGTCTCGCAAATGAAAAAAATATTCCATATAAGCCGCATGTTCACCCATACTGCTGTATTCAGCTCTGTAGAGCAGGAAGGGCGCAACACGTCAATCGAAAGACTTGACCCAATTGCAGCAGCCGATGACACGAGAAAATTGACGGCGCGTCGACTTCTCGGTGTACGGCCGAGCTAACTCATAAAAATAAAAACCCTTGTTCGGCAAATCGACGATAAAATCAGGGGCGAGTGACGACACGTGTATTGGTGATTCTTATCCGATTAAGTAATCACGTTTTAACATATTTTTTTGCGGTAGGTTTATTTATTTAACATTGATCCCGATGAACACTTGTTTTTCTTTATCGTGGACGCGTGTTCAAAAATAAGTTACATAATTTCAAGAGCCTATGCAAATATTAATTCTGACAGGGATCGAACCATATACCATATACTCAACATCAGAGACAAATGCTTAGCGCCTGCGACAGGCGCTTTAAAAATCATGATCAAAAATGAAGTCTATAAAGTTTGTATTTCCTGGTAAAAGTACGATTTCTTGCACCACCGGATGTACCTAATACGGAGCGAACGAAACGCGATAGCAATGCGGTAATATGAAAAAAGCATTGAAATATTCCAGCCCAACTTTCGACCGCGAAATTTTTTCGCTGTATAAAATGCAAACGACCAAATTCAAAATTACAATCGCTTAAATTAATTTGAAGATAACATTGACCAGACGATTAAAAATCGGACCATAATCGATTACATCCATATTTAAAAGTCCATTACATCGAACCATAAAGGTCGAAAAATCTCTCACCTATTACAACGTATAGTTGGAAACAATTCTCAACGATCCCCCAGCCACGTCTTACGATCGTAAGATTAACTCGAACTAGTCTAGACTGTAGACAAAGCGAGAACATTGTACAGCGAATGATTATTGAACAGAACGCCAAAGTTCTTTGATCTTTGTGGGTCTGTCTTTCGATCGGTTTAGTAATGAGAGTGTGACCCCGTGTTAAATAGTAATATATTAAAGATTAATTTAAAGAGATGCAATTTGTTTATTGTTTTTGAAGATAGACTAGCCAGCGACCCGTCTGACGATAAGCGGTTATCACCGCTCATGGAATTTAGCATTGTTAGAGGGCATAGCCATGCAATTGCCTACCGTGTGAAGATACCAATATAATAATGACAAACAAACTTCTAGAAGTCATTAACAGCTCAGATCGATATTTAAGATACATGGTTAGAATCGTGGATAACACAAACGACGAGGAATTTTAGCCCAATTACATTAAAAAATGTAGGATTCCACCAAAATTTTCTTCGGATTTCGCATGGCCTCTTGTTCCACCGTCGTTCGTCGGTACCTGCGTCACTAGCCTATTTGATGATATTACATGCGATTAACATAACAGTTCATTTACATTTACTAAACATGTTTCCTTCAAATATAATGTGTAATCTTTTGATAATCTAATTATCAGTACAATGATTTTCGAAGTGATTACGATCACCAAAAAATATTCAATTATCAACCTCGCAAATAGTAAAAAGCCTCTATTTTTATTACGAAATATTTAATATAATTATGCAAAGCATGACTTATTTCAAAAAACATTAATCTAAATTACAGTCCCACTGAAGAAAAATACTACCCAAGTCAAACAAAAAAGGCTGTTAAAATGTCGGTCACGTATCTAATTCTAGATTATCATGCAGATACTGGAAAGTTGAAGGTTTTGAATAATGCTCGGGACATTAAACCAGGTGAATCGCAGTTTATAGTTTAATTAAGCGTGATATAAAAAATATCGTCTAACTTTTGGTTAATTGAGCTGTCTAGACTCGCGACCAGTCTATCAGTAAGGTCAAAACTTCGATGTACGTATACAATGCTCTTCAAACTCTAATATCACATTATTGTATATTAAATTTTTATACATTAACAGACATGAACGCCGTAATATTTATTGTTATTACATTGCTTTTTGGATTATTAAGTTTCAACACAAACTGAAAGTCATAGAGTTAATTAACTATGACATTAACTTCGTAAATTTTATTGAATGTCTAGTTTAAAATGTGAATTATTTAGTCCTCGTGCAACGTACATTTGCTAGCAACAAAATATACCTTTTTATTGTTAATTAAGTTTGATAGTTGGTTTGGAATTATGTAAAAACCCTTAAATGAAATCGTATCAAAGAAGCATTTTCGTTGGCTTTGCACGTCATATGCACCCATACAAGCCAAAATAACAAACTTTGTACATGTTATTGTGGGATTATGCTTATGTGGGTTAACTTTTTCGGTGTATCTATATTTATAAAAATATTTAAAAAAAATAAAGTTTGCAGTTTACATGCAAGAGTATAATGAAATCCATTAGCTAATGCTGAGCATCAAGACGTTATAACGAGTATAAACATGAGCTATCACGCGACGCGACTAAAATCGACACAAACGTGTCCCTTTCAACTTTTGTAATTTGTTATATTTATATAAATCAAGAAATGGCTTTATATTTTAAATTATAATTATAGTCTTAAATGAAATATGTTTCTTCGGGTGACTCTACTTTTTAAGCTTTATTATTTGAGACACAAATGGTGTTTTAGCGCGATGATGTCAGGAACTGTCAGTACGGTACGAAAAAATATTTTTGTAATCAAATTCCTACAAAAAGTTCTAGACTCTTTTACATCATCTCTTTTACAACTACGCCACCGAAGCATTTAATTCAAGCAGCAAATCAAACGTAACCTTAAAGTTCCCTTTTTAAAGAAATCGTCAGATTCTTTGATTTGATTCTCAATAGTTGAGAGCGTTATAATTGCCACGCATACAAATCATACAACTTTGTCTTACAGAACAACTAGAATCGTATTGACTCATCACCTGCGCCAATGTATAAGTTGCAAATATATCGTGAAAGCCGTGATTGTCAATTGACGACATTAATAATTATTGGACTTCACGTAGACTTAATTTTATTTAAAATGGAAATAAACTAACCTAGCCCAACGATTGTTTCTTTGCAGTCCTTCACTCGTAATACACCTAGATTTATCATAATTATCCCTATAATGACCCCGTGACATTGCAATGACACTAAAACCAGTCCGTTAAATTGTGATAAATGACAATTGAATTCAATTGACAATCTAGTGTAATTATAATACACATTATAATATCACGGTTTTGACAATATACAAGCGACATACACACAGCAAGCGACATACACAAATTGAAGGAGAATACGGGGAAATTGGTTTACTCTATTAGTCAACAAATTGGTTTAATCTCGTGGCGACACAGTCTCAGCTCACGCCCGCGGCAATCGCTTGCATACGTTAATGAGATCGTAACACGTTTACGTGTTGATACTACGTAAACATTGTAGTAACAGCATTAAGGAGTATGTAGTGCATTTCTTGGTGCAAGATTGTACCTTTAATAGGGAACGAATCAAATTATTATAAATGAGTAAGAAGTGTAGTAATTTCAATGAACTTGAATTTTTATAAGTTTAGCAATAAAAATGAACATCTACGTTCACAAAGATTTCGAGTCACCCCGGGTCTCAGCAGTTTACAATATAATAAGCAATAAGACATTTTTATGAAGTTTCACAAAAGAGATATAGGCTGAATATATATTTGTAAATCTGCAATCTCTCCGTGTTTCGGAAAACGTTACTCGTTTTCGCTATATGGCAATAATGTTTAAACTAGCCAAAGTTACTACTGGACATAATGTGACTTAACGTCTTATGTCTCAGGATGGCGAGCGCAGTAGAATGCCTAGAATTGCTTTGTAATTCATGGTGTTTGGTTTTGCTACTGTCCATGAGCGGTCGTATCGCTTACCATCAGGCGAATGGCGTCGTCTCGCTATTCATTACAATAAATAAACTTACTTAGAATCCCTATGATCAAAATATTTGGTTACATATTCCTTAACAACTGTTTTAATTAAATTCATATAAAAGTATAAAATCTAGCTATAAATAATGTACCGATCACTTATCGATAGCGTGAGAGTATATTCAATAGTCAGCCTATTTTCCACGCTTTCCTGCAACCAAGACCCAGTATTCCACATTCGGAAACCATTATACCATTCTATTACTATGAAAAAACTATCGCTTCTAATTAATTTTCAATGATTATGGTGAAGTGAATTAATAATCAGAATTTAATTGTTGATCTACAGATAAACTGAAGCACCGATGTGTGTAAAAAATATTATGGCTAATGGCGTCATAAAAACAGTATTATCGGCAATAGCTAAAGCTTTCACGCACGAATTGCCAATTAACTACTAATGTATGGCGAGACAAGGCACCATGTCGGACGGGATGCCTGCTTGATGTCTGTTAAAAGTAAGGGATAAGAACAAAATTAGGATCACAAATAATGCCCAGACAGATCTATGTCTGTATATATAAAGCGAATTAATTTATTTAATTCATCTTTAGTATTTACAGTTTTGTTAATAGCAACACGGTGGGAAAGGCAATTTTTTAATCTTTTCACCCAAACAAAGCTTCGATAGTCAATTAATTGCTTTCGATTATCAACACAATAAGTGTGCGCCAAACAATTGATACGGTTAGATAATACTTTAGGGTTCACCAATTAGGAGAACACAAAGAATATTTTTAATCAGTGAACATTTTACGGTCTTATCCCATCATACATAGCTTATAAGACCTTATACTGTAAGCAATAGAACAACTGAGCTAGTACTCAATGGTGAATTACATATAAACACAAGATATTAAACATTAAACATCACTGCTGTTTTTTTTATAAATTATTGTATGTTCTAATTACTCGTTACGGATAAAAAAACACCTCAAAACATGAAATATAAAAAAAAAGTGTCTAGTGCACCGACACGATAAGATTAGCTTTATGAATGGAGAAAGTGCAGCAAGTGTAAAATTCAACACCAGACTGGAAAACTAATAATAAACTAGAAATTTACTGGTGGTAGGTCTCTCATATGTGAGAGGCCGCCTGGGTAGGTACCACCGCAATGTCTATTTCTCCCGCCAAAAAGCAATGTAAATGCACTGTTGTGTTCCGGTTTGAAGGACATTGTAGCCAGAGTATCTACTGGACATATTGAGACTTAACATCTTATGTCTCAGGATGGCGAGCGCAGTGGAATGCCAAACATTACCTTGGAATTCATGGTGTTGTTTGGTTTTGCTACTGTCCATGAGCGGTCGTATTGCTTACAATCAGGCAAATGGCATGCTCGTCGCGCTATTCAATGCAATAAAAAAAAATTGTTCAAAATTAAATAACAGACACCATACAGGACAATGTTTATGTAAACTTGAGTACATTTTACTAACATAACTAGGTGATAGGTCCCCGGTACGCAAGGAACTTTCTGGGTAATGGTAGTAGTTATTACAGTTTAGTCCTTTTTATCACCAAGCAGTGTTCTAGCATGTTCGAATATTAATCAAAATATTTGTATGACGTGAATGTTTGTTTCATGTTTGGGTATTGTGGGACGATATGCCCATTACCTAACTTTTAAGATAGTAAGATAATAAGATTTTGTAACTTTCAAAACCTATCTGCGGTAGCTCGTAAATGGCATACAATTTACGAGTATCCTTTCCTTCCTTTGTATACAATTAGTAATATATATTATGTTCGTTTGCTATTGATAGCTGTGAGCCACCCAAATATAATAAAATATAACATAAGTAATAGTAAAACAACATAGTAGAAATGGCGGTCTTATCGCTCTAAGGCAATATGTACCAGACAACCATTGGATGGATTTATAAGAAGGTGAAATAAAATTACGTATACTGTAGAATAGGCTGAAGCTTATGTCAAGTGAATGATAATTGACTTTCTTTCTTATAATCATAGATGGTACAATAATAATAGGTCGAATATATTTTTAGTAATACAGTCATATACTAGCAAAAAAATTGCTACATATTTTTTTTATCACAGACGAGCTATCCAAACCACTGATCCAGTACATTCACACTGAATAGAAAAAGTTCTAAAAGACATAAATTGATCGCTTATATCACTGTGTGAATCAGCATTTCGTGTATAGACGACTTGAGGGATGATGTGACGTGTTTTATTCTTAAGTATTAGTCATAAAGTAGCCGTTGAAGTGTTGATGAAGGTTAAAACCGATGAGCCGTTCAGTGAAGTATAGACACTAGAATTAAGTGAATAAGAATTTAATATAACGCTAAGAGGGCCGGCATCGACTAGTTGCGTAAAGCAGCAGACCGGGCTCTGTGGCGTACCTTGAGAGAGGCCTACGTCCACCAGAGAATTAATCTTCAATATTCATCGTCTCTATCATGACAAAAAAAGGCTAATTATTGTAAATAGTAAAACAGGCATGACAATAACATAATATAGAGATAGATAAGTTTAAGTTTTTAATATTTTTCTATCAAAATATGTTGATGGCGTCGAATATAATGTAAAATCACATAATAAGGATAATAATAGATTATTTTGCTGTAATCTTGATACTAAATCTTATAACTCTTAGATCATCTTATAACGTGTGAATAGATATGAAATCACTTTAGAGTATCTTATGGTAGGGAGATTTTCGAACCCTAAGCAGAAAGTACAATCCTAAGCAGACAATCTGTCCACGTTCATATCGCATTTGCCACTGATAGCAATAAAACTACAGCGTATGATAATCATTATACGTGGCTTACAAAATCTTATGTTACATTGGTTAGTTTAGTGTAAGAATTATTAATATTATGATATAAAGTAAAACGTTTATACTCAATGAGATACAGAGTTTAAGACCTCGTCATAAACCAAATAAGAACAAATGTGATCATATAAATTTTTTAAACAAAAAATAATTTTCTTTCACCTAGCGACATTACAAATACAGGGGAACCTGTTGTACCTTGGCACTATGTGTACCTAGGCCACTGGGCTCGTTTTCAAATATTCGCGCGATACTAAATTCTACTGTTTATGGTATTCGATACGTCACTACAGACTATTCAATGTGAAGTTAGTCGCATACTGCCATTAAGCCGGTGTTTGGTGTTATCGACGCTGAAACTTTTTTTTGTGAAAAAGTAAGTGTTTCTAATATATTTTGAAGTCTAATAGTTTTAAACGTTTTCTAATAGTCACTTAACTGTTATATGCTATCGGTTCGTTGATTTAACAAGTCTCAACACAATAAAAAACTTACGAGATACTTAGCCTCTAAACTATATAAAATCCACCGTTTTAGTGAAGTTGGAGTAGTGTTGTACCTCGGTCACTGTCGATCAGCTGTACCTTGGCCAGGGCCAAGGTACAACCTGGATTACTAGTACTGAATTTATTATGTTCCAGAGATACAGAAGTACTGGGATTTCTACTAAATGCTTAAGGCTGAATAATATATCTACATTATTGATAGTGTTTTTGTAATAGCTAGTCCAAATGACTGATTAAAATTTAAGAGAGAAATAATAATTTATTTATAAAGATAATTGTTTCAATATTTTGTTTTCCATTTGCTATGCTATATAGGTATATTGATTTGCTATATTATATTATGTGATATCGTCGCTGCGCCTGCCAAGTTCCACATGTGTCTTTTGTGAGATTTTGAAAAAGGTATTTTTTTTATATTTGGGACACAAGATTCATTTTTTTTAACATCAAAATACACATATGGAGTTTGGCAGGCGCAGCGATGTGATGTAACGAAACAGTGGCCAAAGATAGTTGTTTTTGTTTAAATATTTTGTTTGAAAAGCATAAAAAAAGCTTATGAATATTATTTTAATTTTGATCATTTCTAAATTTTGATCATTTGAGAATTTCTAAAATGTTTTGTTAAATACTGTATACTGTAATAATACTGTGTACTGTAATAAACCGAATAAAATGATTTTAGTTCAGAAAACTTGATAATTTGCTTAAATCACCCCCAAATTTCAATGTGTCCTAGGTACAACGTACTACTGGCCTAGGTACATAGGGTATGTTGTACCTTGGCCTCATTTCCCATTTTTTTTTTAATTTAAAAATATTATGAAAGTATTAAGTATACATTTCTGATATTTTTTTGGTGAGTACCCAAATAATTGACATTTCAAAATATGCAAATATGATTTGTGTGCTGCACGTCAAATCACAATAAAAAATATATTTCTAAAAAACCGGCCTAGGTACAACAGGTTCCCATACCTATAAGAATACAATATCATTGCGTCATAAACAATGTATATACATACTGTTATACTGAACCAACACTGAACAAACTACTTCTTGACATAGTTCTACCGTCTAGATTACGTACGAGACAAACATGCGTCAATATTTAATTAGCTTAAGCGTGTACTCACCAAGCCACTGTCGCCGTTTATCCCATTCTCAACTAAAATGTCCTCAAACAAAATATCGGCTTCACACGGCGAGCATAAATTGCTGAGCAGTTCACTGAATCTTTCCACTTTACGTACACACACAGCTCCCAACAGTCCCCCAACATCCTCTTTCACATTTGGCACTACACTATCATCTAATTTCACATGATTATAAGATATTGCTTCAGCGGCAGGTTTTGTTATACTATTGTAGCTAATTTTGAGCCCTGATTGGTCGTTCAGAACGCTGTCGTTCACCCGCAACTCGACCGTCTGAGTCTCCACGTCGTCCACGACGAGGTTGTTAAACAAATCATCAATCTTGTCATTATCTAAACTATTCGAGAGGTCTTTTTCGATTTCGTCAAATATATCTTCACCGTTAACCAGTAAAGGTATCTTTTCTTCGTTCTTCTCGCTGACCTTCTTTGCGTTCTTAATGGAATTTAGTTTCCTAGTGTCATCTAGCTTAATCTTTTCGTCAAAAATTCTTCCTCTAGGACTAGTCACTATAAAATTGCTTTTGTCTTTTTCTAAAATATTCTTATTAATGGAATGTTTAAGTTTCGTTTTAATAGCACCAATTTCTCTATCAGACGTATTTTTATTCTCCTTTTCGCTACTTTGTCTTCTATTTGTGACTGTTCTTTTATCCCTATCTATTATTTTGGAGCTTTTAGGTGATTTTGTTTTGCTGTCGTCGAGCGTGGACTGCGCGGATGAGCTCCTGTTGGACTTTCTCGGAGACGGCGAGGAATCAGATTGACTTGCGGCTGCAGCTCTCAGACGTGATGCGCGAGTTGTTCTGATGGGCATCGAAGTAGAAGCTGTGTTGAGGTTCAGCTCCGAGGAAGACTTGAGAGGAGTGGGTGGTTCGTCGGGCGGCGTCCGTTCGGTTGGTCTCTTTGGACGCCTGGAAATTAATGAAAAAACACAATTACTACCTTGATTATTATTTAAAAATGCATTTAAAAAAATAAATTAATAACGTAAAATATGCCCACCTTTCAGTGACATTAGCAGAGAACAAGGTCGCCGTCCTAGCCGTGAGCTGTCTCCTCCTCTCCTCCTTATACTTCTGGATCCTGGCCGCTCGGCCCTCGTCCTGCGACTGGCTCATGGCGCTGTCCTCTGACTCCCGTCGCTGTCACGTGCGCCAGTAGCGTTCCAATTTCCTATACAATTGGGCCGTCTTCTTATTATTAATTTTTTGTATCTTGTCTAGCATTGCGGCATTAAGCGCGCTAAAGGGCGGAATAGTTGGCAGTGATGAATACAGGCTGGCGATGCGTGTAACCTGGAAATGAACGGGTGCACGTGAAACAAACGTCACTATGTTATCGGACGCGTGAGTTATATGAGAACAGAAAGGTCGGGGACGAAATCTCAGAAGGCAAACAATGATGTTTTATAGGAAAAGTTGGCGTTCGAGAAAACATCACTCGTCTTTGTTCTATTGTCGCGGGCTGTGACATAAGGGAATGTTGTTGCTAATTGTCCTGGGTTAATTGTGAAATATAGACTGACGTACAATGGAGGTTATGTGGCGGAATTATTATGATTTATAGCGTATCTTTATATTGACGTTCTATTTCAAACAAACAGGTTACGTTATATTTTCCGAGTAGTTTTAACGTCACCGAGGAATAAATACTCAAGAACTTGGTCAGTAATATCATAGAGCGAATATTATTATTTCAATAGTCTCTAAGGTTACTGTTTAACCGGCTCACTTGGCTTGAGACCGTCATCAAGTGAAACGTACACCAACGCGAAAAGATTAATGAAAGTAAATGGAACGAAAAAGATTTATCAGGGTAGTTCAAAGTGGACAATCATTTTTATTTTACTAAGTGTGAGTAAGGCTTTGTAATTATACCAATAAAATCTATAAACCTTGCACACAATACATCAGTACATGTTATATCATTAGACATGTAATTTAATGATATTTTTACACTGGCAAAGTGACTTTAATATGGCTGGCGGTAAGTGCCAAATACAGTATTTGTCTAACCGAGATGGTCAATGCTTAATTTCATAAAATATCCAGTACTACTGGTAATTTACATCTATTACTCATGTAGGTATTTTAAGAAATGACACAGAAGAGTATTATATAAGTATACAAGGTCACGCCCCATAACAGCGTATTCCCGAAAGACAACGCTAAAGCTATCTAATTTGGAGATAGTGGCGTAATAGAACCGACATACAAAAACACTTAAAAAATTGTTTTCAATGAGTTTCCCTTATATAAATTACGAGAAGGGTTTCAGGGCTACATCATTTAAAGACTAATGTATGATGTATGATGTCCCGGATGTCCACTTTCTATCAAGTCCATGAAGAAAAAAAAGAAGATAAATACTTGAAATCACTTTTTGCTGTACTTATATACTTATATACTTATGTACTTATATCTTAATCCCATCTTAATCTTAATATACCATTGTTATATGAACAAAATACATCATATCATTTTGTTAACAAACAAATGAATAAAATATGTTTAGAGGTCAGGACAATCAAGAACAATCTATCATATCTAACACAATAAAAATGTATTTCAACACTATCTGATTAGATGAGAATTGTGTACACTGATCTTTTAATATAATAGCATTTTACCACCCCAGTCCTTATCAGAACGTGTACACAACTACGTATGCAAACGTTTACTTCTATACATTACACAATGTGGGTAATGTAATATTAACAAGGAACGGAATTTAATTAACTGTAATTTCCATAAAGTTTGTTGATATTAATGCTATTTAAAATTTATTCTTAGCTGTATTCGTTTAGTTACTGTTTACGTTATGATGTTGTGAGATTGAGCAAACCATTTTTTTATAGAGAAATTAAATTTATCAACGTTTGGATAATTTTCTGGAAGTTATCGGTTCAATCGTACAGTAAAAAGCTAACGGGTGATATTAATAAATAATCTTGATCTTTATCTATGGATCGATGCCGAAAATAGAGCCTTATCGACACGCCCACATATGAAATAGCGATTAGGATCGCTTATTATTTTTTGTAAATCATTCTTGAAAACAGATAAAAATAACTTTGCATCAATCGATAGAAAGTGTTGGATCTATAATTAAATTGCTCTATACATAGACAAGTAAGTCTAGCATAGTATAACTAAATTGCTCTATCTATTATACATAACTGAAGTCAAGCCTTAAGTAGATAATCCATGTAAACTGGATGAACGCGTACAAAGTTTAGACTAGACTGGCGTCTATCCTTTCCGCCAAGCTCGTCTAGTGCACGGGATTAGGGCGTAAACCCGAGATTTACTATAATTAAAAACCTTGGAAGAGGATATACTAGACTAATCTGAAAAAGGTTTTTTAGACATGATCATTTAGGAAATAATTATTCATACGGCAAGTGAAGTTTTAGCGCACATAACTCTCTAATTGCGTTTTTCTTGGGGTAATATTAGTGTAAAGTTGATATCCGAATATGAGAATTAATTGCAAGACCATATGCATCTCAGAGCAAGTACTCTAACACTAAATCAAATAGCAAATAGGTTAATCATAAAACAGAACAATGTAGCACACAGAATAGATGATTATTAACCGAATATATGCCACTAAAAGAGACAAACACATCCTAAAAACACCAAAATGTTAGTTCTGTATGTAGACTAAACATCCATCACCAACTCGCCTTAGACTCTAGTACAACATGAAAGATAAGTACTGAGATCTCATTCCCTCGCAATCATAGAAAATATTCCTTCTCTATCTATTTTGCAAACATACCTGACACACCGTCCAGTTATCAGTAACAAGCACTAACCATATTTCATAATTAGCGATCACTTAGAGCAATAAAATCAAAACAGTTATCTGTACAGAAACCTCGGCGCGCAGACGTTAATCACTTTAATGGAACGCACGGGTTGGGCCACAGTCGCTGTGCATTCAAATAAATAACATCCAACAACTAGTCTTTGATAGTTTATAGTTAATGTTTAATATATCACAAGATTTGAAGTTCAACAACTGGTAATGTGGACGATGAAGCACGAAACATTTCACAGGTAACAAGGAAAAAAGGTGAAATATTTTTTGTGTTGTATTAGTTTAAGTAGGGCAAAAAAAAACGTTACGGAAAAACATTTTACTAGGCTTTCAGGAAAGCTAATACACAAATAATTTAAAACCTTTTCTATAAAATATATGTTTATTACACAAAATCTATATGTCAATTGTAAATACCACATATTAGTCGTTTTGTACTGCTGATAAAAATTGGCACTCTAAACTCAAGTCCGAAGTACCCTTAATCAACGAATGAACTGATTGATTAAAGTGGATGAAGCGACAGTACGTGTCAGTTTCGATCAAAGTGGAAATCCATAATCACCGTCTACCTCGATAGGACAAGCATGACAGTTATTTATGGGTATGACGTATGAAATCTGTTTAGTAAACATATTAATTTCATTGGTTGATTACTAATTTATTAGCAATAATGTAACTTTATAATTTTACATAACAATACTTGTTTTACTCAGAACAGTAATTTTACCAGTGCATCTCTTAGGAAACAGTTATGAATCATATAAAAAGAGTCGAACTGGTCTCCGCAATACAATTACATGTTCCGGCTTATGTTCCCACCCTCGGCGTTTAATTCGACGTCGACAAGCATTTGAGCTGGTTTCTATGATTCGATCGGTCTACAGAGAGCAAACAAAAGAGAGAGAGAGTCGTTTGCTGGATAGTATTGCGCTAAACTAGTTAAAATCCATGCGATAGAGTTTGGGACAGCTTAAAAAGTTTAAAGTAAGTTAAGTTACTTAACTACTTCTTAGTTCCCTTTTATAAGTTAAATTTATAAAGATAAAGTTTAGTAAACGAATCACTGCTAAGTTAACATATTTAAAACACTAACACAAAATAACTGTAAAATAATAATAATTTACGACCGACCTGGTTGACGTCAAAATGTTACAAGAACCAAATATATTACCATTTGTATTAAAGAGTTAGCTCCGCAGATAATGCAAGAAAAATGCTCTTGAATCATCATTACAATGAAACAAACGAACATCTGAAATGACGCACAAAGCAGACAATAGCTCATCCATACAATTAACAGAGACACATGACTTAGAAAAGTTAATAACAAATCATTTACTTCATTACTCACAATTGTCACGTGTCGATGCAAAAATATCTCGATGTAGCACAGTAATGAGCGACCATTTGTATTGCAGATCACTTCTATTCTCGTTGTTCCAAGGTAAATAAGTATGCATTAATCAATGTAGTGTACACATCGACACTTTACAATTGAACAGGGGTGATTCAACAATTACGATGTTCATTCAAGTAATTGAAGACTTGATTTTGTTTGCCACCTTATATGTCTTTTATTTAGCGAACTTATTTACAGCATGGATGGCTAATTTAGTAAAACCATTAAAGCAAAGGTAATCCTAGCACATGAACACCGACAAAATCTGGCCAACCGAAGGTATATTTCATAATCTTTTAATCCTCCAAAATCTTCCCAATTAACTAGCTATTACTCATCCAAAACTAATTTACAAGTTCCTTTCAGACAATTAGCCTATCACAGCTGTGAAAAGTTTCAACACCACTTCCAGTTGATATACAAAGTAAGCAACATCGGCGTATTAAGAAAACTTTTCTAAATCTTGTCACGCAAGTCCAGTTTATTCGTTTTGGTCAGAGGCGTATCGTGAGATTAACTTTTTCAACGAACCCTATTAGCGCAGACTTCTCGGAAACAACTTTCTAGATTCTAGAAAGGCAAGAATGTTTTGTGATCATTAGACCACTAAAATATCTATTGCAAGGCAATAAAACCAACTGCTAACGTTTAATTTTTAAATCGGTGTGGGCAAGCCGATACGGCAGATCTATAATAAACTTCTAATTAAGGCAAAGGTCATTAAACCAACATTGCTATGTTTTAATTCAATCAGCAACAATTTTTCATTCAAGATTAACAAGACATCTCAACTAGGTAGCACTTTCTAAAAAGATTGCGATTAAATTACAGGTTTGTTATTGTATGTTATTTACTCAGGGAGGTTACGCGAGTGAAATAGATCCCTTTTTCCTCCCGTATAATATTTTATAAAGGTTAATAAACACACATTCGATTTCCACGATGTCATAAGTACTTATTTGTGGCAATATCCTTACTACCTTAAGTTCTTTGGCTTACGATACAAAAACATGCTCGCATAAGACCCATTATTTCATCACGTACTCAATTAATAATAATGGTAACACCGCAGTGTTTTTTTTCTCTAAACATCACTCGTACAATAGATGAATCACCTCTGTTATAGAAACACTATTGTTTATAAAACGAGTGTTTCTAACGAGGTTCTATCGCATTTTATATTCAATTCAAGAAAATCTCAAGTCAACCTCAGGGTTGCCGGCCGTGGTGATATAACAAAACCTAAATTGGATGAACTTGTTATGAAACTTTAACTTTCTCGCAAATCATGTTAAAAGGTATTTTATCTTCATTGTGATATTACTTAAGAAGTTTAACATTTAAAAAGTATTTTGCCTCTGGGGCACAGATGTTTAAGATGCCAACTGTGAAACGAGAGGCAGAGTGCGATTCCCGCATAGAGACAAATATTTGTAAAGCCCATAAATATTTATTTCAAGTCTGGGTGTTGCGAAACCGGAACGACTATCTTAGTTTCTAATACAAGCGCTACAAGACCAAATGTTCTAGTGTAGTGTCAGAGACATGTGGGAATGTTGGGTGCATTTATTCATTTATTTAACTGAATGCTATCTACGCTTTATCAGTACAAATGTCCTGTATATTTATTGACCACGCCTACGGGCAAAATGTTTGAGAATAATCCAATCTAAAAAAATATATTTCACTAACAATCAAATAGGTGACAACAAAAATTTTCCCTGACTGCCATGGAGTTAATTGGTTTGGGACATTACAAAAACTAACTACTCTGACGTACAAATATAGACTATCTTAAGGCAAATTTACAGATATTTGCAAGAATTTGGGAACAGTGTATCGGATAATGACGAAAATTAGATGACTTTTACTTAAATGCATGAAACATACACAAAGGAAGACACATTTGTTAGCAGCCTCAGAATTAATGTACACCTTTTATAAATGTGACACCTCAAAGTGAAAATGGCGTCTTGATAATTTAATATAGAAAATTCCTTTCCGTGACCGAAATCGTAAACATTCCTCTTAATATACATGTTTAAACAAAGGCACAGAAAGTGACAAAAGACATTTTAAAAATATCTTCAACGCCATCGCTTACTAAACTAAACAATCTATTTTAACACCGTGATGTTACAAAGCTAACATTCCTCTATCGAACATAGAAAGTGATATATGTATGAATCATTAAAAAAGTAATTTTAGTAGGAACGAAGACGATGATAAAAATTCCTTTTTCCTTGTATCTCGTCACTATAAAGGCGTTTACGGCCGTTCTAATATGTGTTTAGAACTGGTGACAACTTAGAACTACAAAAATCATGCAGAGATAACCTTAATTAAAAATTACTGGAAAAATAGCTGCTGCTCAAAATGTATCACAATAACTTATTCCAATGGACGCCGTCAATAAAGATGTGAGCTCATGAAACTTAAGCGAGATTACTCAAAATTAAAGAATTGTAGATAAATATAGTATATATAGTACCGAGTGGAAAAGAGCCAGGTACAAAGACTGTTAAAAACTTGACCATATAACGTCTAAATAAATGAGATATAAAGCAGTGTTTTTTTGCTTGACCCGCTCGATTTAGCGTAATCCAACAAAAACTTTGAAGAGAGCATCGCCATCTTTCTTCGTTTAAATCATCAACGGCTCAGTGAATCTCTACAAGGAAAATGTAAGGTAAATAAAATTTCGTAGCCCCTCTGATTCCGAAAAGTCATAAAACACGGTATTGGAGAAACAAGAAAACAAGTTTTAAAGGTATCGAAAGTACAATCCATTTCTTTTACGTCAAATAAAACAGCATATTATACATTTTGAATAATATATGGAGACTTTTA
Organism: Deilephila elpenor; assembly: GCA_949752805.1. Lineage (NCBI taxonomy): Eukaryota > Metazoa > Arthropoda > Insecta > Lepidoptera > Sphingidae > Deilephila > Deilephila elpenor. Next base: position 4,013,879 of record OX457107.1, on the reverse strand, counting down.
AGACCGAATAAATCGAAAAACACTCATATTATAGGTCTCCAACTATCTAGAGAGCCGGGGCATGAAGTGAGGGGAGGTGTGCAGTGACAGCTATCATGCAAAGACCAAGAGAGATAGAGAATTTACGATTAACATGTAATACAACGCTTGGTGTTGCACAACTAAAACTATTTTCCAATTTTAGGAGAGATCTCGAAGTAATATTTTTAATAAAGCGTTTATTGTTTACTAGATAGATTTTGGTGGCGGTTCCGCCCACGTACTTGAAACTGATAGCTCGGTAAAAGTGTCTTCCTAAATATGAGATTTTCGTCGAAGATACTTCAACACCTCCCTATTAATATTTAATGATATTGTATTGTATATTTAGTAAAAAAAACAAGGCAATAATAATACTCGATACTTAATTGTCCAATAAATATAAGATATATTTTTGAATTGAATATTCCTAGTTAATCCTGATTATAAAATCATGTTTTATTACATTTTTGGTGGAGGTAGAGGTAGAGGTTAGTGGAGAGAGCTACTTTTATTATATTTTTGATAGCCAGTGTAGAGCTCTTTTTACTTTAAGAGCATTCTCATATATTACGAACAGATGTAATTATCCATTTCGTGCAGTGTCTCCTTATTTTGGAAGCTGTAAAAATACATAATATGTATAACAATCATATGTTTTTTATTGTATTGTTTATACAAAAAACTATTCAATTCATATTTATGGGAAAATTAGCTGTTTGCTGTTGGCAACATTAATATTACGTAAATATATGATATTTATTGCTGGATGTTTTTATATTGCATTTATCACGAATACCACGGGTTGGAATTGGCCCGATACAAACAAAAATACCAATTGAATCCTTTCTCTAAGTAAAATGAATCAAAATACTCGTTAATTCGAATGAAAAGGAAGTTCTGTATTATTTTGCAGGCTGATGCTTTTATAATCATTTAATCCCTAATATTGTTGCTAATATAAATACATATTGACATTATACACTTCACTTGATATTATTGTACCTTTAAATACTAAAAACATGCAAAAATATAATAATTCATTTACGACGATGTGCCAAACGTCATGTTTGTTTACAATGTGTTTGCAATGACATCGCACTGACACCACACGAACACGAAGGATGGACATAGCGATATTTATAACATAAAGAGATGCTCTCTGTCTCTTTTCCACTGCGTTGATTTATATATCTGCTTGTGGAAACAAAACATTCACCGGGCTATTGACAGTTCCCCAGCACGGCGCACACCTGGAATGTAAGGCCCTCTAGATAGTTGGAGGGCTATAATTAAATCTATCGCATAGTAAACGATGCTGGTCGCTCTATCACTGTCTCAACTCTACGACCGGAACATTTTATGATACTTCACCATTCTCAATGTCTATGTAATAAACAAGACTTACATAATATTACTACAGAAGTAATCCTAGTCAAGTCAAGAATACGACAGCCCTTACCAATGGCCTTGGATCGGCTTAGAAACTGTCTACACGACAAACTGTAATTGGCATTGACATTGCGGCTCACTTAATGTGAAGTCGTAAAGAGCTAACTAATAATGTGTAAATATTATCGTACGTTAACATTGCCCTCATAAAAGAGTCAAAAGTACCGTGAAATAAATAGTATTTCAGTACCTTAGTTAAGACGTGAATATTACTGAAAGGGTTGACAAAGGATAATTTAAATGTTTTGAACAATTTATTGCTTAAGTAACACAGTACACATAAACTTTACTCTTCCTTAAAGCCTACAGGGAAAGGGAGGAGATAAAAAATATATTTACACCTCACGCAAGAAAACAACGAATTTTTTTCACCAAGATATCCAAAGATGTACACCCAACGTACAAATCATTTGTTCCTTTAAATTAAAATTTAAGTAAAAGAGTGAAATTGACCGAGGGTATTAAGGCAAGAAAGATCTCGTTTCTAAGAACAAAGGCGCTTTGGGTCGGTGACAATCAGACCAATGGATATAATGAAATGATCTGTGGAAATGTCTGTAACAGGTCTCGTGGAAACAAAGATGTTTCATTGAGGGGGAGGTGCTGAAATTTGTTGACTTGCAAACGAGAACAATCACCATTTAGCGAGTTGTGTCGAAGGCCTGTATGCGGACTTTCATAAAATGACACCAGACGATGAACGATGTTGTATTTTGAAAACAATACATGAAATCAATATAAGCAGGCTGGTATTATCTGTCTACATACCCCTACTGTGGAGCACGGGACTCTTTTTCAGTCTAGTACGATTGTAAAGGCTTAGGCCGCAGTCTTATTCCTGACATGGCCCTTTCGACCTTCCACGAGGTATAGGAAGGGTTAAACCGTTTTCCTCTCGATAAAAAACTGTAATTTCAGTAAGATACCCAAAGCGGTTTCGATAAATATTTTAATTAAATCATCAACGAAAATATCTCGATTGTTCCACATAATGACTAGGACGGGTGGATGACCGCTCGGCGTTTACCATAATGCTATGCTATGCAATGGCGGGAACACAGCTATTGAAACTTATTTTTTGCTTATTTTCTCATAGATTTTGCGCAGTATAATAAAGACTTACTTATCATCAATTAACATATTCCAATAAGTTAGCAGTTGGAAAATATTCCAAAATGAATGTCTTTGAAAATTTAGACCAACTTGACTCTTAACAAGGTTCCTTAAGAAATGACCTCTCTTCAAAATGAAATTCTTTTGCATAAATACAAAACAGGAGCAATAAAGTCTAGACGTTTTGAAACACGCCCGCATCCCTGCAGAAGTAATGTCTCATAATCTCCGCGGGTTGGCCCTTAAACTCCCAATGTATTATGGTTCCATAACTTGGAAACTTAGGCATGGGCTTATAGGCAAATGACAGTAACATCTGCTCCGTACAATATTTGTTTGATAAAGATTGGACGGATTTCTCCGAGCGAAAACAGACGGAGCTGAGGTGAATGGAATATTGTATTACACGTGTTTTGAAAACATATTTTGGAACATTCTCTAGGATGGAATGGTTTAATTTACATAGGAAAATGCGTACATACATAAATCGTACATACCTACCAAAACTTTTATATGGAGATGTAAGACGCAATTAAATATGATCTACACTGTATAAATTTACTTAGGCCTATTTATCGATACCACAAAAAACTAATTCAATTATGCTAGAACTAATACTAATTGCGTTCCAAGGCCCATTCTTTCTCCCATGGGATAACAGGGAAAGTTATTCAATTATCAGGAGTACAACAACCTTATACAATTGACCTTCTACCTATTTTTTCTTCGACCGCGTTTACACAAATGATGTTAGTAAATAGTTATAGGTATCGTATCGAATCGGCTTATATAGACTTATATAGATAAGTCCTACTGCAGGAAACGTACCTACTCTACAATCGAGAGTACGATTGAGAGTGGTTAGGCCGTATAGTCACCACTCTGTCCTTGTGCGGGATGGCGGACTTTACAAAACAGAATAATTTATAGGTTTCTATTTTGGTACTGTGACGTAATAGACAGACGGCGAATTTATCGCAATATTAAATATTATAACTAATATTTCGTCTATACCAAACCAAAATCTGAATGTTAATATAAATGTCAACTGCACTAAGCGGCAGCAGCACTTCCAGCAGCAAGCGGGGACTAAACCCGATACCTATTATTTAGAGCCAATTTTGAACCCACTTCGCCACGGAAGCTGCCACATACTACGTGTAAAAGTATTCATGTGGCCGTGCCGATGATGAGTTTATCTCGTTCATGCACTTATATGAATCTAGATTGGCCACCGCGCGATAACGTCTGGCCTTATTGTGAACAACTTTATCGAAATGAGGATACCGAGGCATGCCGTCGTACGTTACTCAACCCTCGATGTCTCTGTGAGAATCTTGGTGTAACTACTAATAAATATATTAATATATGCATACAATATTAGGTTGAAATACATGTAATCATCAAACTGACAGAAAAATATTGTATTATTGTCATGATTTTTTTTGTATAAGTCTATTATTGGACTCAATTTTTAATTTGTACTTCTTTACTAAGGTTCTCAAAGAATTCTAAGACAGCATACTTATCATTGCGTTACAAGCAGATAAACATCTAAGGACAGATTTTAATTACTCATTTTACAGTCTGCATCAAAAAACATGTGATATCACATCCAACAGTGACTTGTGACAGTAATTACCGATATTTTCAAAAGCCGTACTGCACTAATCGATGTGCCGTTGCCTAGCAAAAGTAGTGCAGGTGTAAATCCAAACTGGGAATACCAATACGGTCCCAATGAATAATGGTTTCACGATATACTGCGTGGGTAGTCATAAGAGTATTAACACACATTTTTGCTCTGCAATTTTTAATTATTTAAAATAATACAGAAGTGTAATTATATATTTCATATGTTCAAAATCACCTGCTGAGCTGTCTACCTGCCGGTTTTAGTGTTTATCTCCTATCTCTTTTTCCTTCATCTGACTCAACACACTTTGCACATCACTACATTTTTGTCTTGGCACTATGGAGTCCACACTAAAAACCACAATTGAAGAGATGAAGAATGACTTCCAGAAGAGGATGAATGCCTTCGAGACTGATCTCCAAAAGTCTTCGGCTACTGCAGCAGGCTCTTCCGATTTGGCCACAGAATTCGGTAAATATAGGGCTTTCATCACCCAAGCTCTAGGTCTGCTGCAGAAGCAAATTGAAGCTCTGGCTACCACCATCGACACCATGGAGATGCAGCGGAGACGTAAAATTCTTCTTTTTCACGGCATTGCCGAAACAGCTGAGGAGAACCCTGCTCAGATTTTCGTGGACGTCGTGAAGCAACGTATCGGCTTAGATGACCTCGATATTGGTGATGTCCAACGTTGTCACAGGATGGGTCGTCCATCTACTTCAAGGAAACCGAGGCCCGTGCTTGTTAAGTTGCGGGATACAACTACACGAGACCAGATTTGGTTTAATAAAACCAAATTGAAAGGGTCCGGCATCACAGCTTCAGAGTTCCTTACCAAGACAAGACATGATTTATTCATGGCGGCACGGGAGAAGTTCGGCATCACCAACTGTTGGACCCGGGAGGGCAATGTCTACGTGGTAAGCTCTGGCGTCCGGCATCGGATTGTGTCGCTTAGTCTGTTAAACCAGATAAAAGTTGACTCTCCTCCGAGGCCGACACCGGTGAAAAAAGCCATAGCAGTGCCCAAGACGAGACGAGCAGCGACCACAAAGAAATAGTGTGTTTTCACTAGTTTACGCTACATAACTTTTGGTTTTGTTAAAAGTGTCGTCCAGGTAATTTATACTATAATTGTTCTTTCACACTCAGTCTGTCAAATTTTCTACTTGGTAATTTGTTTCTTAGTTTTCCACATGCTATAGATCTTGTTTGTTTTTATAATTTGTCATTAGTATTTTAAAACCACCTCATTTCCACTGACATTTATAAATGTCATATTTGACAGATTATATTTCGTTCAGAAATGATTCTTTTTGTTTATGATTAATTTTTAACTTTAAATCTGGATTAGCATAGTTTTTGTTATAATTTTTATTTTATTCTTTGTTTTAGTTTTAATTGCTTTTGTGAATATGTTTAGATAAGCAAAATAAGTTGATCATTTTGTAATCTTGTTCTTGTTGTAAACTTGTTTATATTGTTTTATAATATTTGGGATTTTTCCACAATGCCGGCAGATGGATTTTTGTTAGTAGGTTTGATTGATTATTACTTTTTTTATTTTTATTTTTTATAATTTTTTTTTTTTTTTTAATCTATTATTATTTTTAAGGGTTCTTGTTTTTCTTATTGTATTTGTATTTTATATATTTAAATAATTTTGATTACATGAATGTCTGTGCACTACAATAGTAGTGACAGTGAAGAATTCTTATCAGCTTGTAGCGATGACAGTTTTGTCAGCATTCCTACCCTTGCTGACACTCTTTCATCTCAGTTCTCTGACGTCCCTAGGTATTTTAATGTGGTTCACATCAATGCCCAAAGTATTCCGGCCCATTTCCCAGATATGCTGGCTAGTTTTGACTGTACTCATATACATGCAATTCTTGTTTCCGAATCATGGCTTAAACCATGCCTATCCTCTTCTTCTTACTCTCTTCCTGGATTCCATCTCATTAGGAATGATCGCACTGAACGTGGTGGAGGTGGTGTAGCCATTTATCTCCGTAATTATTTTCGTTACTCGATCGTTAGCACATCACCGCAACCCCCACCACTAAATGCTGGAGAGCACCTTTTCGTCGAGTTGGAATTCTCTCGTAAAAAACTCTTACTCGGTGTCTACTATTGTCCCTCGCTTCGCATTGATTTTTTCTCTTCTTTCGAAACTATTCTCGAAAACCTAGTTCCTTCTTACAGTCAAACCATAATCATGGGTGATTTCAATACCTGTCTCCTTAAAAACGACCGCCGTTCTTCGTCCCTACTGAATACTATCCAGTCCTGTAATCTCTCCATTTTACCTCTCTCTGCTACTCATCATTCTCCTAATTGTGCTCCTTCTCTCCTCGATCTCATCTTTGTTTCCTCCTTAAACCATGTCGTAAAACATGGTCAATGTCCCGCTGACGCCTTTTCCTCTCATGATCTATTATTCCTCTCATATCGCATTCATCCTCCTAAAGCCTCACCCAAAATCCTTCTGCAGCGAAATTTTCGAGGTATGAATCTTGGTAATCTTCGCAAGGATGCCGACAACATTGACTGGAGTAAACTCTACCACATAGATGATGTTAGTGAAAAGGTCGACATTTTTAACAAAGAGATAATTAATCTTTACGATAAACATGCTCCTGTTCGACCAGTTAAGGTTAAGCATTTACCGGCTCCATGGCTAACTACGGAAATTAAGGAGTTGCTCTCTAAAAAAGCTTTAGCCAAATCACGTTTCAATCGCCGTGCCAATGAGGTAAACTGGTTAAAGTACGTTGCCATTAGAAATCAGTGTAGCAAGGTGTGTAGGAATGCTCAACGCCGACACATTCATAATTCAGTTGAAAACGGGGACCCAGCTAAAGTCTGGAAATTTCTTAAGACACTAGGAGTGGGTAAATCTCGACAGGACTCTATTCCTAAATCTTTAGATTTAAACTCCTTGAACCATCACTTTTCTTCTTCGTCCTACCTAGATATGACGATTAAAGATAATACCATAAAGCATATTTCTACCCTTCAGACTCCTAATTGTTCTGCTTTTGTCTTCAAACAATTCGCTAGTTGTGATGTTAGGAAGACCATTACGCTTATCTCTTCTAATGCAGTGGGGAGTGACCACGTCAGCCGTAATATGATACTGCCCATCCTGGACGAAATTCTTCCTGTTATTACTCATATCCTTAATCATTCCATTTCCACACAGATATATCCTACTGCTTGGAAAGAGGCTAATATCATTCCTGTTCCCAAGAAACCCAACGCCTCTTCACTTTCTGATTTTCGTCCCATTTCCATTCTTCCATTCCTATCCAAAGTTCTTGAACGTTTAATCCATAGCCAATTAAATAACTTCCTCACCGAAAATAGCCTCTTAAATCCTTTCCAATCAGGGTTTCGTCCAGGACATAGCACTATTACCACTCTGACACATATTGCGGATGGCATTAGATTTGGTATGGAGGAGGGATTGCTGACAGTCTTAGCTTTGCTTGACTTCAGCAATGCCTTCAATACCGTTGACTTCGATGTCCTACTAAGCGTACTGTGTTCTCTTAACATATCTCCAACGGCTGTTGATTGGTTTCGCAGTTATCTGTACGGACGCCGGCAACGCATCAGTGTTGAGGAAAGCTTATCCCCGTGGTGCACTGTATCTGCTGGCGTTCCACAGGGCGGCGTGCTATCTCCTTTACTTTTCGCAGTTTTTATAAATTCCATTACTAATCATCTTCGCTCCTCCTACCACCTCTACGCTGATGATCTTCAAATTTACACTCGAGCACCTTTAGACAGGATAGTAAGTGCGGTTACAACAATCAATCTTGACATTCATCACATATGTGAGTGGAGCAAGACATATGGTTTGAAAGTTAATCCTTCGAAAACTCAGGCCATTGTTGTCGGCAGCCCCAGGATGATTTCGAGACTAGATCGTACCCAACTACCAAGTATTTCCTGTGATGGGATTACTGTTCCATACAGTGAAACTGTAAGAAATCTTGGTCTACACTTTGATCAATCGTTCACCTGGGGTCCGCAGCTTCGAGAAGCAAGTCGCAAGCTGTTTGCCTCGGCAAGGTCCTTGCGACGGTTACACAATTTTCTACCTATTGCCACGAAGATTTCACTTGCGCAAACACTCCTTCTTCCCATCCTTGATTATGCCGATGTCAGCTATCTAGACCTCACCGAAGACCAACTTAATAAACTTGAGCGTCTTCAAAACTTCTGTATCAGATTTATATTTGGACTACGCAAATATGATCATGTTTCTGAATTTCGTGCTAAGCTCAAGTGGTTACCTATACGGCTTCGTCGGAATACTCACATTCTCTCTCTTTTATACAATATTTTGTTTAATCCTCTGTCCCCTTCTTACCTTAAAGACCGATTTATTTTTCTTCATAAGTCACATACGAGATCCTTGAGATCGTCAGAGAATCTGAAACTGAGAATGCCCGTACACACCACAACATTTACGGATAAATCCTTTACTGTTGAAGCTGTCCGATTATGGAACGCTCTTCCTATAACGGTGAGACAGGCTCAAACTTTGTCGTCTTTCAAAAAGCTGATGAAAGAGTATTACCTTTCGCAATAAACATTGATCAACACTATTTTTTTCTCTATTGCTATTTGTCATTCATATTATATATTTCATAGTACAATAATTAAAAATTTTTTTTTTTTTTTTTTTAAATATATGTATGTATATGTATGTTTATTTATTCATAAATTTATATGTGTTTATATATATATATATCGTATGTTTATCATGTTACATATATGTAATAATAGTATTTGAATTAGTTATTTAATTTTTTTTTTTTTTGAGCATTTATTCTTTATTTTTACACTGCCCTCTCTCTCTCTCCTTCCCCTATATCCATCCAAAGGTTGTCTGGCAGAGATCGCTCAGAGCGATAAGACCGCCTTTTGTACTTTTATATTATTTTATTTCTTTGTGTTGTTATGTTCTTTTGTGTACAATAAAGATTATACAGATTATACAGATATACTGCAGGTACAAAAATTTGAATATTTACAATACGTTATTTTTGTCACGTATTGAACTAGTGGAGAATATATTTATAACTGCCTTTTATAGACGACGTTTTCTATTTAGTTACAAGTCAAAAAACCGTGTTATTGAGAGATAAAAATTAGACACATTTTCCCTTTTAATAAAAATATGATGCATAGGGCTAATTCTGAAATGTTTAACTGTTTTACTATATTTTACAAAACAATAACTAAAAAATATAAAATATCTGCTGCTTTCTTAAAGTACCCATCTATGCCTACAAGCAATATTCGCATGTCTGCTAATTTCTATAACATTGATTAAAACACAGCGTTTGTAGATAAAAGCATATTACATGTCTACAAGACAACCTGTAGACAATCTTCACGATTAAGCTGGTTAACATAATTGCCATTCCAGGAAAAACAAAACCGTTAAATGCCTGAACAAAAACATAACACATAATTCTTATCTCGGCGATAACGCAAGAATTCTACAAAATTAACTCTAATATTCTCAAAGAGGCGACAAAAAGCTAATTGCACGCACGACTAAGATATTTAGCTTTTTTTTTATAGACCAGCGGTTCTTAACCAGGGGACCGTGGAAGACCAATGGTGTATGAAAAGCGAAGTGGTGCACGGAATTATCATACACTTTCTATCACAGATTCTGCTTAGTTCTAGGACTGAATGCACTTTGTCGAAGTTTCCAACTTCTTATCAGCTGTATCAACGAGTTTAGGCTCGTGCCCTGCAGTACGTATGTGGGCTGATACAGAATAAGTGGTCACTGGCAGCAGAAACTTCAATCCAACAGCTCCCTATTACTATAAGGTGAAGAACCACTGCAATGGAGCGTCGCGTGTAGTTCTCACAGTCTAATTCACACGGGCAGACGGCTGTTACGTCGGCTTTATGTGGACGAAACACGCGCGGATCCGCATTACCGGCCAATGAACGAACATGACATGAATGCACAGTAAGTATGATTAACAAGTGCGGTGGAGATTGGGCAGAAGAGTTGGTTAGACGTCGACTGTGAAACGAAAGGCCGCGGGTACGATCCGCACCAAGACAAATCCACAGGTATTTGCTTCTGGTCTGGTTGTTTGTGAGTTCTCAAAGTCTCTCGTAGTTTCTAATACCCACGACACAAGACTCGATCTTAATGTGGGGTCAGAACTGTGTATGTGACTGTTGGTGTATTTATTAATTATAGCACACCCTTATGTAGCACTATTAGTACTGGCAGTTGAGGGTTAGGGAAAGAAGAAGTTGTATGGAACGTCGATTGGTCATTCACATTGTATTGCTAATTGCAATACAATGTGGCTTCAACGCACCTAATGGCAAGTGCAGTGCAATAAATACAGAATAAACACCGAAAGACAGTTATTTCTCGTCCGGTAATAGGCCAGCCTGTTCGAAACCAGATGTCCCAAACTTAGGCCAAAACGCGAGACGTTTGTCACGGACAGATTTGACACCACCTAATATTTTAATCATACAAAAAAAAAAAAAAAAATCACTAATGGCATCACCACAATAAACGTTTTTTAAAGGGCAACGAGGATATTAATTCTAAATTTATAACGTTAAAAAATCTTCATAAATAATGCTCTAGGTACTTATCAAAAATCAAAACACGAATTAAGTTGTAAATACATGAAGCTGATTGGTATTCATTTTGTGAATTAATTAATTTCCTTATCATAGCTTAAAACAGATAATACTTGATCATACAACTCTGACGTAATCCTTTAGACAATGAATTTATCTATAATCACTGCCGAGGAATAAGGTAAACGTCCCTTGCGAAAGTAATAAGCAGATTACGAAATCCCAGCTTCATTAATCAATATCATTATCAACGAATATCAATGGAATTATCGATTAAATTTGTCTCCATTATAATTAATGAAATAATTATACATTCACCACGCGTTACTTTCGAAAAAAACACACTAATATGGAGTTGGAATAAATTTAAATCGCCTCAAAGAGATGCTTTAAATGGAATATCAACTTACGCAAAAAGAATGAGAACTAAAGAGGGGACCAGTTATGAGTGTTGCAAGCTGAATGACTATTTATAGATCAAGCCATTCTAATATATCGCTTTGTAGATGTGACAGTATTCATAGGTTAACTGGGGAGTACTGGACTAGATCTTGAGGTAGTGCAGTGTTATGTGGAAGAAATTACTCATTGAAAATTTGTTCAAGTACTGATTCTGTGGACATCTCTGCCTACCCTGTTGCGGATACAGACAGCAGTTTTTTTTTATATTTTGAACTTGTGAAAAAGCGGAGATAAATCAGATATAGTTGGAATGCAGACATCTATCTTTACATCTGATTGACAAATGTTGAATGAAGGCTAAAAAACATCACTTGCTCCAGTTAGGTCTTACAAATCCGTCACCTGTACGATGTACTTTATCTACGGCCCATTTGAAAGCGAAACATGTTCAAACACAGCCGAAGCGACACGTAATGGCCGATAATACATCGCGTCAATATTTGCATAGCTCAAAATGCGAACATTCTCTAAACATCAAGTCTGAGGACTTTCCACGTTTTACAATCACGTTTTGCAAAAACCCCGTGTAACGCATCTACTTTCTATGTTCCTGAATCTCATTTCGAAAAGTGTGCAAGTTTCTCCATTTTAAAAACTTTGAAATCCGTAGGATCCAGACTTACAAACACCTTATTTATATCGATACTTGGCAAACCATTACCATACTGCGGCAAAATTATAATAAAATTAAAGCATCGGACGTGTTACTACACCAAACACGTGGATGATTTATAATCAGTATGATAATTAAAAGCCAAACATAGTAAAATCGCGCGTTGGAAACCGCATCGAGTTGAGCAAACCTGGAGTATGAGTCAGACGGTATCCCAGACTTGTTTCTTGAGTTTTTGCTTGGAGAAACACGGCCATAACTTAGATCAAAAGTGGACAAGACAGGCAACACGCCGCGAATGCTGCAACCCATACGTTTAGCGACATGTGCCAAATGTCAACTCGATCAAAGTAACTCAATGAGATATTTGTACAGTTAAAAATGCATGTAAAAGAAAGCTGTCGTGTTGATAATTGCTGTGACAAGTTATCCTTTATTGGCAATCACTATTTGCAATACATACAAATGCCACTTCGCTGCTTCAAAACAAATTATGTATGTATTTCCATAAACTTCGTGCTTAATATTAAAGTACAAAAAATTTAAGGAGTTTAGGTCTAAGTTTAACAATATATTTTCATAGCAGTCATTGGTCACTTTACACCTTAGGTAAATAGAATGAAATTTAAAGCCACGCTAATTGATACTAAAACCACATTTAGAGCAAATATAGAATTCTACGACACTTAAATTAGCAAACGACTAGGCAGGTACCATCAAGCCAGATCAAAATCACTTAGAAATATATCACAAAAAAATTAAGGCAAGATTTATCCTGTAGAATAAGTTAATAGAGGTATTTACGAGTACATGTAAAGAGTTATATTTTAATAAAATTATTTCATTCCTAATCCATAGTCCGAAAAACAAATAAACCAAATTTAAATAAATATTCCACCGCTAATAAAATACGTTACCTTTGGTAATGAATTCTAAATATTTAACATGCGCCAATTGATACGAGACCTTTGCCTCTTTACTGCGAAACATAAAATTTACTAGCACGTAAGTCAATATTCCTTTTAGTTGCAGCTCGCAATGAACAGCCGCGGCATCAGGTACAAATAAAACTATACTGAGACCGGATTTTATCGAGAGCCAGTCTCGCCTTGGGAGAATCTCGCTTAATTTATACTACGGTAACTTACAGCTAGCAACGTTGACTTTTTTTGGCACACGGCATTGAGGACCGTTGCTTTATTAGGCGCCGAATTCGATACCGATTAAATTGAGTTTTCGACTCTTTTTTTAGTCATGCCAATTCATAAATGTTTGTCGTTTTTGTATTGCAAAAATCGATGAAGTTGAATAAGATTGATAGCAATTTAACAATTAGAAGAGTTATGTTTAAATCGTGGGATTTCGAACTCTACAAGTGCTAATTCTTTTAGAAAGAAAGGAGAGTGAGTTTTTTTTCAATAGCACGATAGACTCTAATACTTAAACATCACAAAGTAATTTCGTGAGACATGACCATTCAAAATATACAAAATGTATTCTTCCTCAAACATGCATATCTTTGTTCAAAAGCCAGATCTTCAAAATCAATATAGCATTTTCTAGAATATAATATTGTCATTTCCAATACCATCTGAAGTATTGTCCTAGTTTATCTTCAACCGATACGGAATACAAAAGATAATGTTTATTGAAGATATTGACTCAATTTTACCTTCAGAGGATTTGCATCTTTATCGGATTGCGACAGTTTGTTAACAATGAAGATGATAAAATAAAGAACTGGGGATTAATGTACACGGGTAATATACAATGTTAGAAAAGAAGTAACCTATAATTAAATTAATATGTAACGATGAATGGTGAAAAATCTGTTATTTTTAACCACGCAAATGTGTCGCTTTTAGGGTTCACCCCGTGTATGTCCGGTTTTGTGTATGTGCGACATATTAGTGTCGACAGGCATGCGATAAGTATATCTCACACTAGAGCATCGTAGTCACTTAGTCACCACCAAGAAAAATACAACAAATTTTGAAGTCATAGCAGATGTCACATTTTGTTTAATATGTAGAAACACTGCTGCTTATTCTATCACGCCATACACCCATAATACCCTGTAGACTGTAGACTACACCTAAACCAGTATTTTCTAGTAGCAATACATAAACCTATATCAAGTTTGACAGACAGACAAATGACAGATCATAAAAAAAACTTACATTATTATCTACGAAAGTTATTGCCTCAAGCGTTCTACGCATGACATTCAAGTCCCTTTTTTGAATGTCAACGTTAATTTTGAGACGAAATATCACGTGAGTACAATAATTTAGCCCGCAGCTTAGCCAATAACAACATCCATATAAACTACACAAATCAATTCCAATTATAATAGAAACGCAACAAAAGCTTTCCGAACAGATTTACTCAAACACACTATGATTCAACCAAACACGAATAACGAATATTTTTAGATGTGTACCGATGACAATAATTTTGAAGCCGTGCTTTTTGGTGGGCGGTATGTCGTTTTTGTTTAATATTTGAGTTCATAAACAATAATTCTATAAGTTGCTTACATTTTATCAAAACAAAAAGAGTATGGATGACGTCAAATGTTAGTATCATTCATTCATCAATTATCACAGGAAACTGTGTTAAAAATATACGTTTATATTATTAATGAAGGCATTACTAAAATTTTATTTTTATACTAGGTATTTACTTTATTATTACCATACGAAAATGTAACTACCTAGTGTAAAAAATGACCGTTAACTGGCCAAAGAAATTTTGAAAATTCCGAGTCCGGGACTCAATAGATTTACTACAGGAAAAGGTGAAAAACCTAATGAATACTCCCTTCAAAACAAAAGGTAAAGTAAATTATCAATTTCAATGCTGTAAGATAATTTTTTTTAAGAGCCAAGAAACTTTCTTCACACAGTAAATTAATTCGCAATCAACATATCAGTCGTAAAAAATACCACAGCCCAGCTCTTTATTTTTTATTGCTCTTTATTTTCGCAATACATTACGTGTACACACATAATAATGTGACAAAAATAACCGGCAGTGTAACAGTAAACAAATATTGACTTGCTTTATACTCGTATAACGTAGAAACTGTACTTCTAATCAAATATACTCAATTTTATGGCAGTATTGTATACCCAGACGTAACAAACATATTTCATACAAATAAGATATTAACTAAATCGTGATAAAAACAAAACGCAGCATCGATATTTTAATTATTTTTCCATACGGAGTTTTTATTGCAATCAGCATCACTATAGAAAATCTAATTTCCGAACACTAACATGCAACTTTGAATTCAATGAACTGACAATACAACTGGAAATTAGAACATGGTCAAATCGCATTTTGGTGAGTTCGAAACGTCTTTCAAAGCGCAGGCAACCTTATTATCAACACAATTGTATGGATGTTATTGTTTTAGAAGCCTTAGTAAGGAGGAACTTAATTTCAAACATTGGACGCACTGCCGTCCGAGTCTGCTTCTTTATGTACAGTTTCACATTACGTTAGTTTTTAACCGCTACTACAGTTAACTGTTATTGAAGATGAACTTTTAGGAAGCAGCTGTAATACCGGGTAATTCAAGACTGCGACCGAAAACGAAGCCAGGTGGTAGTTTTAGTGACTTCAAACACAATGCAACTAAAATTTTCGCAAAAACAACTATTCTTTTTGCAATTTTCTTAAGTATGGTAAAGTAACAGTGTAACTCAAAATAAACACTAGTTTTATAGACTCTAAAACACCTGCACATTACCAAACAAAAAGCGTGAGCAATAAAAATTATCCCACGTTAAAACCCAGGTCTATGTCTATCCGCCAATGAAAGTCCATTTGTAATCGGTCTAACCATTTCTGAACAATGGAAGGACAAATATAAACACTAAGATAATAATTCTAGCCTCTCCATATCTGGCTTCCAGGCTGCAGTCTGTTATCCCACACAGAATTTCCAAAAACATATTTAATGGCTCATGCACGACCTTCAAGAAATTTTGCAATCCAATTTAAACTTTATAAAAAATTGCGAACAAACCGCAATGTTAAACTGTTATTCAAGCGTAACCTTTTATGCAATGTTGTCATTATTAAAGGATTTATATTACTGAATACGGATGACGAAATCTGTGTATTGCAATAAGTTTAATCCAATAAAGAAGTCTCGTCGTCCGGATGACATCAATCGGTTACAATTAGAACAGTTAATGAACTGCTTATGTTGTAAATATTATTATTTAGTCGCCACACTTATCGCGCTAATTATAAAAAAAGCCGGCTTCACCGGTCTATGTGGAGACATCACTAAAAGCAACTATTTAAATTTTTTTAAAGATAATTACAAATAAAATATACTTTGCTTCGAATTTTTATAAAATAAATCGTTGGAAAACTTTCTCCCGACGCGACGCGACATTAAATTGGATCCATTCATTCATGGATTATATAAAATTGTTCATCAATCACAACGATTTAAAAACTATTCGAACAAGTTTAATATTGGTAAAAAAATACCTCATAAATCCACAAGAGAAAAATCCCAGATCACACAAAAAAACACAGCACTGTTCGTATTGAGTTTATAATCGAAATCGTTCGGGTTACCAGGATGTCATGAATTCGCAAGAGATGTTTAGTAGCGCACCTGTTAGCGCGACGCGAAGAGCGTTACTGGCCGACCGCGCGGCCCATTAGTCGCACTCCGAACACGTCACACGGAAGCCGGTTCTCTGGGCATCGGTGCCTTCGAAGAAAATCGCGATAAAAATGCAATGCAGAATGGGGACGAACAAAACCAGAGATATTGCAAGGAATAATGACGCATTTTGGTCGACACGAAAATAAATCCTTGGAGACGCTCGTGAATGTGCAGTTAGCACGTCCCAGACGGGCGTTTATTATATTCTTAACTCGAATCTCGACTTTAAATTTGTTACGTGCGAGAGTAAGTTTCGAACTGAATTTAAGGACATTTGTTTCGCTTCGTACTCGTTTATGCTGTACGAAGATGGCTACGAGATATGACTTTCTTCGAATTGCTTAAGTGTCATGTGATGTTTTGTTATCAATGGCAAACTCTGCGATGAAACAATACTTGCGACGGATACATATCTATATTTTGCTAGATGTCAAGATATTTCGGATGGAAAAGTACTTTAATGCGTCTGATAATTTCACATAAATGAGGGACGGCTATCAGACACGCATAAAAAAATTGTTAAATTACTAATAAGATTACGGAGAAAGTCCGGCGCTGACATCTGGGTCGTAAAGCATAACCACATGTTTATAATCCCTATTCGTTATGCCAAACAGGTTCGGAGTCTCCGAAGGTGTGGGCAGACGTATAAAGAGATGCTATCGCGCATTTTACATTGATATCGAGCGTTTAATATTTGTTTAATAAAAAAGTTATCGATCGACATTATGATACGATGACTCCACAACATTTAATAAGTTATTACAACGTGTTGTACATGTTATGTATTGTACAGTCATTGTACAATCAAAACTAACCATCCTTGATATCTTATTTTTTGAAACGTGAACATAAATGTCGTTTAATAGGGTTCCTGCCAGGACACTCTGTATAATGGCTGGAGGCTTATGTTTGCACAATTGTTAGTGATAATAAAACATTGAATCGAAATTGACAAGAAAATCATTTTTAATAGCAATGCATTAACATAACATTCTAAAATGGTAGAGCCCAACCCTAGCAGAGGAAAATATCCAATTTCCATACGCCGTTGATCCAAATTTGATGATGACAAATAGCAGTATAAATTTTATTTTGTACGTAATAATATCTGCTTTAACTACACTTAATTTGAAATTGATTGGTAATTGCATTCTTGCGGTATATGGACGTGAACCCCTAAGATTATTTTCTCTTGGCGAGTTGCGTCGAAAGGACATAAACCGGACCGAATGGTCCTTCAACTATAAAAGCACGTAGCACACCTAATGCAAAGGCAATTTCTCAGTAGTTAAAGGTGTCTAGACACTAGAACAGGCGACCCTATCGGACAATTTCACTTTTCAACTGGAAAACACATTCTCGTCGTGAAACTAGCGGAAAATTCCCGAAGGAATTGAAACAATTTGTACTATCGCACACCGTCCCACGGGGATGCTACTTTCGACAAATTAACTCGAATAATATTCTGCCAACTTTTGTAGGTTGTGTACGAGGTATACATGTAATTACGGTTAAATTAATTATTGTTTGATAATACTATAATATTTTACAGAGAAATGCCAAATTTAGTTTTTTAAGCAATTGGTAGTGAATGTGTAATTAAATACTCTAAAATCTATAATAATATAATATAACATCATTTAAATTGTGATTATCTTTCACAAAAAAAAAATTAAGCCGTGCAACTAACTAAGTTACCTAATCTTATTTAATTTTTTTTTTTTTTTTTTTTTTTTTTTTTTTATTTATTAACAACAAAGGTACAATAATTATTGTTAGTATATGCATTAAAAACCACTGAGGTTTATCCAAATGCTATATAAAATTACAAGTTCGCATCAGGCCAACAATATAATAGGTTAGTCTAAATTACATTATTTTACATTAAAATAAGTAATTACGTTAATTAGATATAAGTGCACCGTACGAGAAACTAGGCAAGCGCAACATTAATCTATTTATTATTGTTCCCTTTAATCGTTTTAAAATAATATTCCTTTAATTTTGTTTTTATATTAATTGGTGTAATACAGTCTCGTACGTTGGTAGGTAGGTCATTTAATAATCGTGGAATCAAGTAGGAGGTAGTTCGTTCACCGTACACATTGTAAGCGCTAGTTGTACAAAGCCGATTACTTGCAACTGCGCGTGTATACAAAGGATGTTTAATTTCGTGTTGGAGTGTTTTATTAAAGAATTGTTCTTTAAGTAGCATGTAATTAAATTTGGTATGTATCGGTAGGATTTTACAATGATCAAACAGTGCCAAAGGGTCATTATGAAAACGGAGATAAATTTTTTTTGACACTATGTTTTTTATAATTTTTAATTGGAGTTTTTGTATTTGATTTAAATACGTTTTGAATGTTCTTCCATAGCTGGTTAGGCCATATTGTATATAGGAATCAGCCAATGAGTAATATAACATTAATTTTACATTAAAAGGAATGCGGTCTTTTAGTACAGTAATATTCGCTAAAAATTGTCTGAGTTTGTTACAAATATTTTCAATGTGATAACTCCAGTTAAGTTTATTGTCAATTATTAAGCCTAGGTAAGTGTGCTTATTAACAAGTTCGATACTAGCGCAGTTACAAGTGAAAAAGCTTTGAGTATGCAAGCAGTGGTGATCATGTGCCACAATATTTGCTTTGGTAGATCGTTTTAGATGTGGCGATTTAATAGTGAGTAGTTTAGTTTTCTCAGCATTTAAAACTAACCCCGCGTCATGGCACCATTTATTTAAATTATTAAAATCATCCTGCAACAAGGCGCTAGCCTTTAGTGGATCATCATCAGCTACTATAATACACGTATCGTCTGCAAACTGGAAACATGTGCTGTGTTTCAAACAGTTACACATATCATTTACATATGTTAGGAAATGTAATGGGCCTAGGACTGAGCCTTGTGCCGTACCTTCCGTGACGTTTATCGGCCTACTATGTATGTTATTAATTTTTACTGTAAAATAATTAAAACATAAAGAAGCCCTAATAAGCGTCTCAATTACGTGCCAACAGTTAAATAACAAATTGCTCACAAAAAGACTATCAATTATCCATTGAAAATTAAACAAACGGAAAATAGACTTAACAAGCCATTATCCGGAGCCAAATAACCAATTTAAAAGGCTAACGTTTTACTCCAATTTTGCTGGTACGTGACCAAAGTCCCCGTCTCGGCGCAGAATCACGAACCACCGGAACAATTTGTTGACTCACCACTCGGCGGCCAAAAAGACGACACCAATTTGATACCCGCTAATATTTGCTCAGCATTTTAGCCTTCCTTATTTTTGTGGGACGTATAATATCTGACCTTCTGTCCCGCTTTCGTTGATGCGAAACGTCAATTACAGAAACAATACAGTTTTTCGTTGAAAACAACAATGGGACTGAAGACGGCGCAGTAATTTACGCTTTATTGTGTTATTGCTAAAGATTAAATTCGGCGAGTGTGTTATGTTAAATCTTGCGGATTGCGTGCTAGGTGGACACGGATCATAGGCGGTGATTTCATACGCACCGGCGTGAGTACAAGACAATACCAGGCCGGCTTGGCAGACGTGCAATACCGTGCGCTACAATTTACGTGGAACACGGCCAAATATCTACAAATTTTAATCTCACTGCAATTATGCCGTCAAAATGTCTAAACTGTACGCAGCAAACAAATGATTGTTGCACAGAAAAGAACTTAAGAATGCGGCTTTCAAATACCAATCAAACTCAGTTACGAAGCATTGAAGTTTAAGATTTACTCAATATTGTTATTCAACAACATTGTCTCTCTGGTAATATCATTGACCGTACGAACAACGATAGCAAAGCTGTTACTTCACATCGGTTTCGAACGATATAGAGATCCAATGACAGCGATGTTCCATCATATATAATATTAAGTGCATCCTATTACAACAAAAAATAGGCAACAGCTAGATCCATTGCCCCGACTATTTCGCTCGTACACTTACATCGTAATCACAATACCGTTGGCTCAAGTCATTCACATTGAAAAATGTAACATAAATATAAAACGTACGTGCAGTTTCTATCTATTAGTTCCAGTTTCACCACAATTATGTATATGAATAGTTTGCGGGATATTGATAGTTGTTGACCGCTGTAAGGCGACGATGCGACCGCAATTATGGCTACTGGTGAGCTCACTTTTTCTGTACACATGGCGTGTTCGTTAACCCTAAGAGTGTATCACCTTCGAATTGTGCGATTCAAACTTTATTAGTACGCCAAGTATTTGCATCTTCAGCTACAACCGTACTTTTATCCGTTTCTGTTCTCTATTTATTCTGTTCAACCTAATCAATATTCTTATTGATTTAATTTCATGTCATCTCCTACAGTCGTTTTATTTTCTTTGTATTTATTAAGTATTATTATGATGCGATAGTACAACAAATAACATGAAAATTCTCAAGGGTATTGCAATATCTACAATCCTACGGTTAGGCCTTCATTGTATTTATCTCGATCTGTCTGTTAATGTGTTAAGAATTCTTGTGGTTGGATTGTTGGTTTATTTCTATGTTTGTGGGTTAAAGTTGTATATTTACTCTATATCTATCTTCGTCACCTGCCGTTATGCAACTTAGTTAAATGGAGTGAAAGTACATACGGGTTATATGCACGAAGTGCTAAAGGTAAGCTGTCTGACATATACGATATTGGGAAGTTATACAATCCCGGGCCATGACATACGTATCTTAAAACTAAAAGCACTATGGTTTCTTAGATTTACGCGAATGTTACACATTGAAATAAAACAATTTTTTACGGATTTTATCGCCAAATTAAACCAAATCCGCAATAAAATCCATAAAATTAGCTTTATTTACCTAAAAGCACTTTTCCCCATTTAGTAATTTTGCCCAGGACATCATTTTACCAGTATAAAATATGATAAATAAATAAATAAATAAATAAATAAATACACCCAACAGTCACACACATAGTCCCGACCCCACATTAAGATCAATTAAGTCTTGTGTCGCAGGTATCAGAACTACGAGAGACTTTTCGGTCTCACAAACACCCAGACCCGAAAGAAATATTTGTGGGCCTCACAAACATTTCTCTCGGTGCGGGGATCGAACCCGCGGCCTCTCGTTTCACAGCCGGCGTCTAACCAACTGCGCCACGGAGGCTGTCAAATAGTTTGTCTGATAGTTTTATTGCAACGCAGCAAATGTTTAATGTGATCCAATAAACTTTATATACTTACTAAGTAATTGAAGTTTGTGTAGTTAACCTAGGAAATAAGAATTCCTAGCAATAAAAAGACTATCATGTTAGTCAGACGTAGTTACTTATTAAAGACAAGATTTCGCTCCACCGAGATATCACAGCTAAATTACTTAAACTCAAGAAAACGTTACAGGAGCGAAAGTAATTAGGCAGATCGTTTCAGAACTTGGATATTTAATCTCGAACCGCTCTAGAATAAAATTGGTTTAGTCATCGGTATGGAATGAGCAATGCTTTTGAATAGTAAGCTTAATTTCGCGTCCTTTAATGAGACTAATTTTGAATAACGTGAATGAGCAAAATAATTGAAGATGGTGAAAGATAAGCAAACAAATTTGACCTGAATCCTGGGCTTTTGCGGTTCACCGAGGTGTTTCATGTTTGGCGATTGCCCAAATATTTCACGACACTAATGCCACTTGTATAACAGATATTACAACATTGCAATGTAATAATTACAACACTACCATATAGCCACCAATCCTTGCACTTTTATTCTTAAGATTTCCTAGATGTAGTTGGTGTTTGTGACCTGCAGTAATGTTTCACTAGATAACTTGCTTGTTCATTGTCTGTAAGCCAACTTACAATACCATTGACGCGCCCAAACCATGCTGAGTATCAACTCCACGAATCCCCCCAGTTTCTTCTTTCCTATAAACCTGGGTCCTTCCGCCGTAACTAGATGAAGAAATGAAATACGTCAACATAACTGTATTGAATAGTGAAAGATCATCGTCAGAAGCCCAGGTCATTTCTTTACCCAGATAGAACAGCGCTTACCTCAGGTATAATGTAAAGTCGGTTTGCCGATAGTATTGTTAAACCTATTAGAACGTTTGATACGGAATTATGATCCTTTCACCATAAATGAAGGCAAATTTTAGATACGTCCTGAGAAGGTTGGATAATTGGATTGACATGTACATTACAGTATAGCCTCGAAAAAACATGGCGATCAATGTTGCTTAAGGTTGACAAGATTTAAGGAAATTACAAATGCACGACGCTAAATGGTGCCTTGGCCTGATCTTAGTCCAAGTTGGCCTAGAAAATGATTGCTTTACGTCATACGGGATCAATTATTACTCCTGGTGCTTTAAAGGCTGCTATAATTGCGAAGTATACGGTCAGGAAACCTAATTACATAGCCTCGACAACTATAGAAGAAAGTTTTATTTTTATATCATAAGAGCGACGTTATACCTCGTGCAAAGTGATCAAAGCTGGAAACAATCAACTACAACACTTTTTATGAATGTTCTCAGAGTTTAATGATATAATATGATAAAGAGTAATATAGGAGAAGATAAAGTCATTGGATTTTCGGTTGTCACTAATACCAAATATGAGATGAATGTCTGCAGGAAAACTGGTCCTCCAGTCGATTTCGTCTGTGAGAAATAAATACTACTATGTTCGGCCCATCGGTACTGTAGCTTTAACAGGGTACAACAAACCTCTACCAAACGTGTTGAAGTTTAAATCTGCACTTAACGACAATTTAAAAGCAAAACCATGAGCCAATCAATAAACATTAGCGCAATTAATTCAACGCATCATGCATGTATCCTTTTTGGTGTACTCAAGACAATCTAAAACGGAACGGAAGAGTCGATTATTGACTCGATATGCATATGAATATTCACGGTCCGACGAACACGGCGATCGTTGCACCGGTCTAGGGAACTGGCACAAGTTGATTTTCACGATACAGACTTGTACGTATGTCGATCATGTGATCATATCAGCGTATCATATTGAACGTAGGTACTGTTGAGAAATTAAATTAGCAGTTATATGATTTGTTTGATGAACTGAGTGGAGTTGAGACAGATGTGAAATGATAGGTCGAATTCAGTTCCCATTAGTTATTTGTTTCGGGTCTGGGTATTATGACAACGAAAAGTCTCTGTGTCTGTTACCAAGTCTTGTAGCTCAATATGAGCGAGATCTATATATTGACTGTATATAATTGTACTTAGCACGGGTATTTATTTACTTAGTTATTGTAATATTTATCACAATTGTTTTTCTACTTCATAATTCTACAGTCTGTAAATTCTACTATAGTACTAGTATAAGACAACCTTAACACCACCAATTTGACCCTATGTGAACTTTGTCTGTTAATTTTAGTAAGGGTTAATCACAACAATAGTGAATTCCTAAACGTCCCTCCTGCTTAATATCATAGAACTTTTTTTATTTTCTAACTGACGTTTATCCACATGGAATTGGGGTCATCGCAATCCTTTTTATGCATGTTGCAGAATGATTTTCCTTCCTGACTTCAGACCGTCCCGGAAAATTGCAATCACTAGTAAATCATGTTTTTTGAATCTATAAAGTAACACAAGATAATTATTTGAGCAGTCAAACTTATAATTGCAACGACAAATCTTAGGTACTCATGTACACTTTAAAATATTTGAAATCTTTAAAAATGTTACGCTATTTTATCAATGATAATTAATTTCACTCATATAAGCAATATATTTGACGTTTCCGGAACTCACTCGACCATCATCAGAAAGAAAAAAATGTATATACAAAATTTAAAAGAATAATTTAAGGCAAAACGTGACATAATTTAACTTGATTGGCGCAATGGAGTTTACGCTGCATTATTCATATAAATAACTATGTTTTTTTTTTTAAATATTACTAATAATATCCTTACTGTAGAACTACCTACTTTAATTCTACAAACACCCATATTGCCTGTGGCATAGGAATTATACTTATTATTATTGATTTTTTCTGTACGGACTAAGATTGCTACTGGTAATTCGATATACACCAGGATACCTAACGCAAACGCATCCGATTGTGTTCGAATATTTCACCATTCGAGAGTGATTCGAAAGGGACAAAACATTCGATAACTAAAATAAGTCTTAAATCTGTCTATGAATAAGGCTGTTAGAGTATAGAAATCTGTGAACTGTGACTAATTTTAAATGGCTTTGAAGGTCTACGCCCAGCAAACAAATCTGAAATATGTTAATAGTATTATAAAACTATTCTTAACTTTAAATAAACACATTATATTAGCTACATTAAGAAGACTGATCGTTCATTATACGGAAGCAATAAACGGGAACGACAGAACCTAATCGAGCGTAATATAGCACTTCTAAATGAATCATCTATTATCGCTTTATTTCTGTGCAATTTAAGTTTATTACAATGGCTTGAAAAATGGTATAAATATTATGTGGAAAACCGCAACGTCATTGTCTTTCGCTAGTGTAAAAGTGGTTGTAAATAGCCAAAGTGCAATGGTATCTATATACTTGCATATTTTGAACTAAATATTTTATGTAGGAAGTCAATGTCTGTTGGGCTACTGTAACAGGTCGGTGTTGAAAATAAGGAAGATAGAAGGTAGAAGCCTAGACAGGCATGGTCTTTCTGAGCCTTAAGGCTTGAACGACTTTTGTGTGTCGTTCAAGCACAGAGTTCAAGCCTGCACTCGCGATAGGCAGGAGCAGAGAAAGCTTTCAGTCAAATATGTCCGCGTGATTTAACAAATGATACTATAATATAGTCGAATGTATCAGAAACTGATATGAAATAAATTGCGTGATCTAGAAACAAAACAGAAAATATCACTAATGCATAAACGAGTCTTGTATTATAATTGGACCATTATTATCGTAGAATAAATTGTTACACTTTTCCTAACACCGTGTAAATCCATTAGAAACGACAACAATTTGCCAAAATTCCAAGAAAGAATGATGAATTACGATACCCCAAAATAATAAGATTTAATATCCGAAAAAACAAGATGTAATTAATAGGATACTATTGCCCAAACAACCATGAAATCCGCACGTCTTGTATCGATTTTCCCAACAATATGAGAACAAAGAATGATTAGATTATGGTACGCCTGCAGCTGTCGACGTATCTAGGCGCTGTACTATGTGGGACGGTAGCCAGATACAAACGTGACATGGAGGATACGTGTTCGGAATTCAAATATATAGCCATAGAGAAATGCGGTGACCTTTTTATTTTTTTATTATTTCAGTAGTTGTGGTTGGCATTAGGTGTTGAAATGGCAACTTAACTTAAAATATGCCTATTATTATGTTTAAATTCGGGCTTGAGTTCTGATAGACACAAAGCACAAATTCTTTCGGTCTAAGAACTATCATATAGTATTTTAATCCTCTCATCAAGTTGACCTATTAAGAGAAATCCCTGTAGAGCAACTTGTTTAAAAAAAATAAAAAATTAAAATTGATCAATGATAGTCACTAAACTAACAATGCCGCCAAAGTTAATACCAATTCCACTCAACACGATTTGATTGGTGGTCAAATTGTGTGCCGGCGTATTAGTACTACAGGTCGAGTACAACTGCTCTCTCAGACGAGACAATTTGATTGCCAATTTGAATAAATTGCCAACCAAATTGTAGCGTTGGTAAAACCAACATACAGGAATAGAAAAGGCTGAAGAACGACGACAATGACATGCCATTACCCGAACGATAATATCAGCTTGGAGTATTTATAATATAGAGGGGGGGCGCTGTCATACATTTGCGTTTTCAAAAACGTTGATATTTTTTGTTCGTAATGTTGGTAGCATAAGGTTTGTAATTTGAATGCGCAATTTTGAATTTCGAACAGCGTGTTGTAGACTCGGTATAATGTTATAATGCACTACAATGAACATGTAGTGACTTGTTCATTTTCTTTTGCCTAAATATACGTATACGTCGCCTGCGAATTATGTTTTGACTCACTAGTTAACTTCTTATAGCTTGACAAAACTTGCATGAAAATGAACAAGTCAATTATAATTCGTTTATGGATAGTCATGTAGTTTCAATTTCATGAAGAAATCTTCAATAGGTGCTGAGAAAGAAAGTTTTACCCTTATTATTCCCTTACTATAGGGGTTCGGGGTGTGAGATTAAGTGCTTATTTAGATGAAAATAATAAAAACAAGGTAAGAACTCTTCATCAGACGCGAGTGCAGTATTCATATGCTGGCTAGATCCTTTACCAATATCTTCGAAAATATTAGACTGGTATTGAATTGGTAGAGAATTTCAACCCAATAATTATTTAATCTCATACAGTTCATCCATAAAGAAGTGTCCAGTATGGGAAACCAAAATATGAGCTTATATTAAATATTAATGTACAGTACTTTGCCTTACTAAACATTTGTTACCCAACCAACTTCTTGATCTCAATACAATTGTAAACAAAACAAATACCAACAAATTAATATGTCAAAGTCATGGGGTCAATGCCAAAACGTTTACGTACAGAACACATTCAAATGCAACAAGTATATTTATAAGTGTTATGGTATATGTAAATACACTTATGGGCATAGACAAAGTGTTATGTAAAGGTCAAACTACTTTTGTTTCGAAAAATACTGCCTTCTTGATATGCTGTTATTAATGTATGACATAAATACTGGCAACTAACTAGCAAAATTAATATTAAACACAAACTTTGCATATTCAATGCAAAATATAACAACTGCAGTTCATAGATAAAGAATTTAATAGAGCAAATCTTATCACACTATAAATAGAAATAAAGAATATAAGGAAATATTGACCAAGGAAGTGAACATAAAAAGAAGGTTGAACGTAACAAAACATATTTTTATCAACACAGATAAAATATTGCATAGATAAGGAAACATTTACATAAATACCAGTAGTACATAACAGATAACGAAATTATTTTTATACAAAGCTTCTTGTGTTACACCTACCATTTCTTAGAATAGAAATAAAGTTTGTTATTAAGTGAATACATGTAAAATATTGTAAGCGGTTATCTAATGCATACTTTGTTTGATATTATGATCAGTAGTGGGCAATTAATATCTTCCATTTGATTAATTAATAAATAACTGTTCTATGGTAAAATTGACATAGTTTTGTGCAATTTCTTTGCATGGAATGCAATGGAAGAGTCAGTAAGAGTATCAAATCTACAACTATATTGATTGCACTCTAGACAAGTGTCAGGTCAGAAGTACCCTGAACCAATGAGTATGTATGATGAAATTGACATAAGTGGATAAAAGGAAAGTGGTACAGGATCGTGCAAAGCAGAGTTCCATAGAAACTCCCTACCTCTATGGGATGCAGTTGTGACATTTATGAATTATGTATTTCTCCACATTTAGGCAAAAACATATTGTGAGTTGGTTGATTTTATTATAATTTGAAAGGTACAAATGGTGCAGTATTATTTGCACCACATTCATATTAATAAGACTTTAAGAACTGACTGTCAGGTAATATGTAACATAAAACATATGGTATGTCAGCATACCGAACAGACCAGCATAATTGTGTCAACTTGTAAGGAATTGTTATCCGTCCCCAATGCAAACTTTATCTCAAATTGCACTGCATGTACTATTATATTCACTTTGTAATTTTTTTTACAAGAAATCCCCAATGTCCTTGTAATGTGAAAGCAGTGTATCAACGTCATAGTATAAGGAATTTAATACTCTCTGCCTACGCTTACAGACCATATCTATTTATAACTTGTAAAAACTAGTTTCTGTAGATCACGAAACAATCACATGGATCTAAATATAGCTTAAGGTCTGAAGATCCCCTACCAAAGTATTTACATAAGATTTATGACTTCCCCATTAATCTTGGCAGTTAAATGAACCTGTTCCTTATACTGTAAAGGTGTTATTTACCATTTAAAAAAAAAGAAATTCTTTTAATAATTTTTCAAAAAATCTTTTTTAGTCATATCCCAAATATTAAATTTTCAATTGACTTCATATTTTAATTAAATGTTAAAATCAAGAGTACTGCTTTGTTTAAAATACACATAAATTATAAAAATACAGCTAGAAAGAAAAAAACATAGCCCATACAGTAAAACGAGATTTTAAAATCTACATTGTATTCCCTGCCATTCAAACCAAAATTTTAATAAAATGTAAGTTTTTCATACATAAGTTGTTATTTATAAAGCATGAAATATAGACATTAAGTAAGTAAACCTAATTGGCATTACACGACAATGTGAAGGTCATGCCGTTTGTTTATTATTATTTGTATAAAAACATAGACACAACATTCCCTTGAAAAGTTGGTGACAGTCACAATGTAATATGTAAGCACGTTGTTAATTACAGCATTCACATTGCATTTTATCGTGCAAAATAACGTTGATAAGAGATCATTGCATGCGTCCACACGAATCTTCAAAACAGTGGCACGCACGATAAGATCGCTCTCAGTTCTCACGATCGAAGTATCAGTTATAACCACAAGTACAAAGATAAATAACCTGTATTACACAAATATGAACACCCACAAACATATTTGGATATATTTTATAGAGATTTTCATATACAACATTGAAATAAATAAAACCGTTACCTTTTAAACGATCAAAGTTCGAGGCAGGTCAACAGGAACAAAGTAGGTTGAAGTTACAATACAAATTTACACATGCGGCGACACTAAATAACAACTGTAAACAGTACCTATTAAAATTCGTCAACAGCTTTACCGATTAAACTACATATAACAATTTTAATTCCAAAATAACAAAAATCTATTTGCAAAACAAAATTCACAACACGCATTCGGTACGTTCTTACGATAAATCTGACAGATTAGACAGTTGTGACAGTTATTGTTTTTGGTCACTTGTTCCATGTCTGTAAATTAGTTTTTGATGAAATAGCATTACCTAATTCAATAAGTGTGAAAGAGATAACTTCATTCAAAATATGCTAAACATACTCTTTCCTTTAATTTTATGAATAGCGCTATCTATGTTGTTACCTTTGAACTAACACAGGAGTCATAATAAGTGCCATCTATTGGTGTATTTAGACATACGTTTTTGCTTACATAAAACTAGATAGCGCTTGTAACTTCTCTTTTAGTAATTCGAATTTTAAAGTAATCTACAAGACATATTTAGTTGGAAACTCAAGTAAATAGCAACAAGTATTTGATTTTCAGCTTCATTTTACGAAATGTAGTTGTTATAAACGCCGCAAAACTATTAAACATTCGCAACGTAGCATCTGATTTCATAATTATTGCGGTAAGTTCATCTAGTTTAGTTTTTACTGGTGGTAGGTCTCTCATATGTGATAGGCCGCCTGGGTAGGTACCACCGCAATGTCTATTTCTCCCGCCAAACAGCAGTGTAAATGCACTGTTCTGTTCCGGTTTGAAGGACATTGTAGCCAGAGTTATATTTACTGGACATATTGAAACTTAACATCTTATTTCTCAGGATGGCGAGCGCAGTGGATGCCAAACATTACCTTGGAATTCATGGTGTTGTTTGGTTTTGCTACTGTCCATGAGCGGTCGTATTGCTTACCATCAGGCAAATGGCATGCTCGTCTCGCTATACATTGCAATTTAAAAAAATCTAGACTGGGATCGAAAACAAAGCCAGGTGGCAGTTATAGTGACTACAGACACAATGACGGTCGCAGTCTGGATACACCCGGTATAGCTTCAGCCTTCAATCCATCAGGGTTTGCACCAGATTGTCCATGACATCGAGTCAATAATAAATTAGGTAATAAAGAATAAATAATACCACACAATAAAACTGAAACATTTTTATTTTTGAATTATAACTCTCTCATATAAATAATGCTCTCTTTGAATCATAACTGGAAGCCTCTACGTAAACATAATAAAGATTTAAATGTTACAATAAGGATAGTTATAGGTGAAAATACAATAGCTTAGGCGAAATTATAACTAGCTTATAAATATAACGTCGATGTCGTTAGGGCACGCAGATGAAGCACTCGTGGCAGTTATGTTTCACCTAAAAATATATATTATTAATCATAAATCAGAACAAAGAAGAATAATAAAGCAAGAATACATTTTCAGTATCTGAATCTCGTGAATTTAATATTCCAAACTGGTTTCACAAATTGAACAAAGCACTAAGCAGTTATTACATTAGACTGATAATTTTTTCCAATTCTTAAAATATGTATTACATTTTTGTGTTTATCACTGAGTTGGCAGTGAGATATATAATAAAATATTGTTAAATATTTATGGTAAAACACGGATCATGCAATATTATTTTACTACGCATTAAAAACACAATCAAAAATAGATTAAATTTGCAGTTACACATAAAAAAAAATGAGCGAGCAACAACAATAAATGTATTCTAAATAAACACGTGGCGAATAAAATAAACATTACAAAATACATGCAAAAACTCTGTAAACAACTTAAAAATAAAACATGCTTGTAAAGTTTCATTCAAAACTATAAAATATTTCGAAAATGATAACTTAATTTTTTTGATCGTTTATTTTGGCACCGATACATGTAATTGTATTAAAATTTAATTGATTATATGCTCAACTTGTTTACAAAAATATTTACGAAAAAAGGTAACATTTCAACTAATTACCGATACACTGACAACATAAATATTCCAAAAAAATATTTACCTTTAATATTAGGCGTGTAAGGTAATCGCAAAGTATAATTAAATCTAAGTTTATAAGTAAGGTAAAATAAACATCACAGCTACTAATTTAGAAACAAAAATAATTGCATATAGCAAATAGTTACTAAAGCTAAAAAGAAAGTAATGATTTAATACAAAAGCATTTTTAAAACTAAAAATAGGAATACCAAAATTGATCGTTCATAATCATCTTAGCCAATTTGAAAAAGGTAGGTATATTAAAATATGTTACAAGGTATTAACACGTTGGCTACTAAACATAAAAATAGAATATAAATAGGTTAGTTATAAAAATCAAAATTCATAATATAAGACTACAAAATCATTGTATGTTGAAATTTAGAAAAATATATTTAATTTTCTCTAGATTCATCGAGAACAAATACTCTAAAAAATTACACACTCAATGAAGTCCGTTTTGATCTAGTTTACAACCTTAATCAGCCTTACTCTAGTAGAAAATTTCAAATCTCAGTACGTAACTCGTAGTCAACGTGTTATATGATTAGCATAGCGATAATGGTGATTATTGCCAGTAGCAAGCCGAGCAGCGTCAGCCAGTCCAGGTCGGCCAGGTGTTGGGAGATCATCAGGGTATACGTACAAGCTAACATCAACGTGCCTGAGTCGTGCCAATCGCGCTTTTGCTGCGTGTTATCGCCTGCAGGAACAACAAAACAATGCACACGATAAAAAAAACAACTAGTTACAAAGTTAGTACAAAAACGGTGCGGCTAAATCGGATTCAAACATAAATAAATCGGGGAACGTGAACATGTGGAATGAAAACAATAAAGCGGGATGCAAAATGGTTAAAGTGAAAACCAAACACCGTGCATGACAATAGGCCACATACCTCTGTTTTCTTTTTGTGAACTATTTTGCCTCTTAGTTCTCCACGGCACAACGTTATTTGGCAGTGAGTTGCTTTGACTAGGAATATCGTCCGTATTATCTACAGAAATTCTTCTCAGTTGCTGATTTATATTCTGGACCAACTTTGGAGAACTTAAATCTTCGCGCTTTTTATTCTCGGGCTCATTGTGATTTTCATTCACTTGATTTTCTGTTTGCTGAGCTAAGTATTATTATGATGCGATAGTACAACAAATAACATGAAAATTCTCAAGGGTATTGCAATATCTACAATCCTACGGTTAGGCCTTCATTGTATTTATCTCGATCTGTCTGTTAATGTGTTAAGAATTCTTGTGGTTGGATTGTTGGTTTATTTCTATGTTTGTGGGTTAAAGTTGTATATTTACTCTATATCTATCTTCGTCACCTGCCGTTATGCAACTTAGTTAAATGGAGTGAAAGTACATACGGGTTATATGCACGAAGTGCTAAAGGTAAGCTGTCTGACATATACGATATTGGGAAGTTATACAATCCCGGGCCATGACATACGTATCTTAAAACTAAAAGCACTATGGTTTCTTAGATTTACGCGAATGTTACACATTGAAATAAAACAATTTTTTACGGATTTTATCGCCAAATTAAACCAAATCCGCAATAAAATCCATAAAATTAGCTTTATTTACCTAAAAGCACTTTTCCCCATTTAGTAATTTTGCCCAGGACATCATTTTACCAGTATAAAATATGATAAATAAATAAATAAATAAATAAATACACCCAACAGTCACACACATAGTCCCGACCCCACATTAAGATCAATTAAGTCTTGTGTCGCAGGTATCAGAACTACGAGAGACTTTTCGGTCTCACAAACACCCAGACCCGAAAGAAATATTTGTGGGCCTCACAAACATTTCTCTCGGTGCGGGGATCGAACCCGCGGCCTCTCGTTTCACAGCCGGCGTCTAACCAACTGCGCCACGGAGGCTGTCAAATAGTTTGTCTGATAGTTTTATTGCAACGCAGCAAATGTTTAATGTGATCCAATAAACTTTATATACTTACTAAGTAATTGAAGTTTGTGTAGTTAACCTAGGAAATAAGAATTCCTAGCAATAAAAAGACTATCATGTTAGTCAGACGTAGTTACTTATTAAAGACAAGATTTCGCTCCACCGAGATATCACAGCTAAATTACTTAAACTCAAGAAAACGTTACAGGAGCGAAAGTAATTAGGCAGATCGTTTCAGAACTTGGATATTTAATCTCGAACCGCTCTAGAATAAAATTGGTTTAGTCATCGGTATGGAATGAGCAATGCTTTTGAATAGTAAGCTTAATTTCGCGTCCTTTAATGAGACTAATTTTGAATAACGTGAATGAGCAAAATAATTGAAGATGGTGAAAGATAAGCAAACAAATTTGACCTGAATCCTGGGCTTTTGCGGTTCACCGAGGTGTTTCATGTTTGGCGATTGCCCAAATATTTCACGACACTAATGCCACTTGTATAACAGATATTACAACATTGCAATGTAATAATTACAACACTACCATATAGCCACCAATCCTTGCACTTTTATTCTTAAGATTTCCTAGATGTAGTTGGTGTTTGTGACCTGCAGTAATGTTTCACTAGATAACTTGCTTGTTCATTGTCTGTAAGCCAACTTACAATACCATTGACGCGCCCAAACCATGCTGAGTATCAACTCCACGAATCCCCCCAGTTTCTTCTTTCCTATAAACCTGGGTCCTTCCGCCGTAACTAGATGAAGAAATGAAATACGTCAACATAACTGTATTGAATAGTGAAAGATCATCGTCAGAAGCCCAGGTCATTTCTTTACCCAGATAGAACAGCGCTTACCTCAGGTATAATGTAAAGTCGGTTTGCCGATAGTATTGTTAAACCTATTAGAACGTTTGATACGGAATTATGATCCTTTCACCATAAATGAAGGCAAATTTTAGATACGTCCTGAGAAGGTTGGATAATTCGATTGACATGTACATTACAGTATAGCCTCGAAAAAACATGGCGATCAATGTTGCTTAAGGTTGACAAGATTTAAGGAAATTACAAATGCACGACGCTAAATGGTGCCTTGGCCTGATCTTAGTCCAAGTTGGCCTAGAAAATGATTGCTTTACGTCATACGGGATCAATTATTACTCCTGGTGCTTTAAAGGCTGCTATAATTGCGAAGTATACGGTCAGGAAACCTAATTACATAGCCTCGACAACTATAGAAGAAAGTTTTATTTTTATATCATAAGAGCGACGTTATACCTCGTGCAAAGTGATCAAAGCTGGAAACAATCAACTACAACACTTTTTATGAATGTTCTCAGAGTTTAATGATATAATATGATAAAGAGTAATATAGGAGAAGATAAAGTCATTGGATTTTCGGTTGTCACTAATACCAAATATGAGATGAATGTCTGCAGGAAAACTGGTCCTCCAGTCGATTTCGTCTGTGAGAAATAAATACTACTATGTTCGGCCCATCGGTACTGTAGCTTTAACAGGGTACAACAAACCTCTACCAAACGTGTTGAAGTTTAAATCTGCACTTAACGACAATTTAAAAGCAAAACCATGAGCCAATCAATAAACATTAGCGCAATTAATTCAACGCATCATGCATGTATCCTTTTTGGTGTACTCAAGACAATCTAAAACGGAACGGAAGAGTCGATTATTGACTCGATATGCATATGAATATTCACGGTCCGACGAACACGGCGATCGTTGCACCGGTCTAGGGAACTGGCACAAGTTGATTTTCACGATACAGACTTGTACGTATGTCGATCATGTGATCATATCAGCGTATCATATTGAACGTAGGTACTGTTGAGAAATTAAATTAGCAGTTATATGATTTGTTTGATGAACTGAGTGGAGTTGAGACAGATGTGAAATGATAGGTCGAATTCAGTTCCCATTAGTTATTTGTTTCGGGTCTGGGTATTATGACAACGAAAAGTCTCTGTGTCTGTTACCAAGTCTTGTAGCTCAATATGAGCGAGATCTATATATTGACTGTATATAATTGTACTTAGCACGGGTATTTATTTACTTAGTTATTGTAATATTTATCACAATTGTTTTTCTACTTCATAATTCTACAGTCTGTAAATTCTACTATAGTACTAGTATAAGACAACCTTAACACCACCAATTTGACCCTATGTGAACTTTTCTGTTAATTTTAGTAAGGGTTAATCACAACAATAGTGAATTCCTAAACGTCCCTCCTGCTTAATATCATAGAACTTTTTTTATTTTCTAACTGACGTTTATCCACATGGAATTGGGGTCATCGCAATCCTTTTTATGCATGTTGCAGAATGATTTTCCTTCCTGACTTCAGACCGTCCCGGAAAATTGCAATCACTAGTAAATCATGTTTTTTGAATCTATAAAGTAACACAAGATAATTATTTGAGCAGTCAAACTTATAATTGCAACGACAAATCTTAGGTACTCATGTACACTTTAAAATATTTGAAATCTTTAAAAATGTTACGCTATTTTATCAATGATAATTAATTTCACTCATATAAGCAATATATTTGACGTTTCCGGAACTCACTCGACCATCATCAGAAAGAAAAAAATGTATATACAAAATTTAAAAGAATAATTTAAGGCAAAACGTGACATAATTTAACTTGATTGGCGCAATGGAGTTTACGCTGCATTATTCATATAAATAACTATGTTTTTTTTTTTTAATATTACTAATAATATCCTTACTGTAGAACTACCTACTTTAATTCTACAAACACCCATATTGCCTGTGGCATAGGAATTATACTTATTATTATTGATTTTTTCTGTACGGACTAAGATTGCTACTGGTAATTCGATATACACCAGGATACCTAACGCAAACGCATCCGATTGTGTTCGAATATTTCACCATTCGAGAGTGATTCGAAAGGGACAAAACATTCGATAACTAAAATAAGTCTTAAATCTGTCTATGAATAAGGCTGTTAGAGTATAGAAATCTGTGAACTGTGACTAATTTTAAATGGCTTTGAAGGTCTACGCCCAGCAAACAAATCTGAAATATGTTAATAGTATTATAAAACTATTCTTAACTTTAAATAAACACATTATATTAGCTACATTAAGAAGACTGATCGTTCATTATACGGAAGCAATAAACGGGAACGACAGAACCTAATCGAGCGTAATATAGCACTTCTAAATGAATCATCTATTATCGCTTTATTTCTGTGCAATTTAAGTTTATTACAATGGCTTGAAAAATGGTATAAATATTATGTGGAAAACCGCAACGTCATTGTCTTTCGCTAGTGTAAAAGTGGTTGTAAATAGCCAAAGTGCAATGGTATCTATATACTTGCATATTTTGAACTAAATATTTTATGTAGGAAGTCAATGTCTGTTGGGCTACTGTAACAGGTCGGTGTTGAAAATAAGGAAGATAGAAGGTAGAAGCCTAGACAGGCATGGTCTTTCTGAGCCTTAAGGCTTGAACGACTTTTGTGTGTCGTTCAAGCACAGAGTTCAAGCCTGCACTCGCGATAGGCAGGAGCAGAGAAAGCTTTCAGTCAAATATGTCCGCGTGATTTAACAAATGATACTATAATATAGTCGAATGTATCAGAAACTGATATGAAATAAATTGCGTGATCTAGAAACAAAACAGAAAATATCACTAATGCATAAACGAGTCTTGTATTATAATTGGACCATTATTATCGTAGAATAAATTGTTACACTTTTCCTAACACCGTGTAAATCCATTAGAAACGACAACAATTTGCCAAAATTCCAAGAAAGAATGATGAATTACGATACCCCAAAATAATAAGATTTAATATCCGAAAAAACAAGATGTAATTAATAGGATACTATTGCCCAAACAACCATGAAATCCGCACGTCTTGTATCGATTTTCCCAACAATATGAGAACAAAGAATGATTAGATTATGGTACGCCTGCAGCTGTCGACGTATCTAGGCGCTGTACTATGTGGGACGGTAGCCAGATACAAACGTGACATGGAGGATACGTGTTCGGAATTCAAATATATAGCCATAGAGAAATGCGGTGACCTTTTTATTTTTTTATTATTTCAGTAGTTGTGGTTGGCATTAGGTGTTGAAATGGCAACTTAACTTAAAATATGCCTATTATTATGTTTAAATTCGGGCTTGAGTTCTGATAGACACAAAGCACAAATTCTTTCGGTCTAAGAACTATCATATAGTATTTTAATCCTCTCATCAAGTTGACCTATTAAGAGAAATCCCTGTAGAGCAACTTGTTTAAAAAAAATAAAAAATTAAAATTGATCAATGATAGTCACTAAACTAACAATGCCGCCAAAGTTAATACCAATTCCACTCAACACGATTTGATTGGTGGTCAAATTGTGTGCCGGCGTATTAGTACTACAGGTCGAGTACAACTGCTCTCTCAGACGAGACAATTTGATT
This sequence comes from Deilephila elpenor, assembly GCA_949752805.1. Lineage (NCBI taxonomy): Eukaryota > Metazoa > Arthropoda > Insecta > Lepidoptera > Sphingidae > Deilephila > Deilephila elpenor. The sequence continues at coordinate 3,976,112 of OX457107.1, read as the reverse complement.
GCCAATTTGAATAAATTGCCAACCAAATTGTAGCGTTGGTAAAACCAACATACAGGAATAGAAAAAGCTGAAGAACGACGACAATGACATGCCATTACCCGAACGATAATATCAGCTTGGAGTATTTATAATATAGAGGGGGGGCGCTGTCATACATTTGCGTTTTCAAAAACGTTGATATTTTTTGTTCGTAATGTTGGTAGCATAAGGTTTGTAATTTGAATGCGCAATTTTGAATTTCGAACAGCGTGTTGTAGACTCGGTATAATGTTATAATGCACTACAATGAACATGTAGTGACTTGTTCATTTTCTTTTGCCTAAATATACGTATACGTCGCCTGCGAATTATGTTTTGACTCACTAGTTAACTTCTTATAGCTTGACAAAACTTGCATGAAAATGAACAAGTCAATTATAATTCGTTTATGGATAGTCATGTAGTTTCAATTTCATGAAGAAATCTTCAATAGGTGCTGAGAAAGAAAGTTTTACCCTTATTATTCCCTTACTATAGGGGTTCGGGGTGTGAGATTAAGTGCTTATTTAGATGAAAATAATAAAAACAAGGTAAGAACTCTTCATCAGACGCGAGTGCAGTATTCATATGCTGGCTAGATCCTTTACCAATATCTTCGAAAATATTAGACTGGTATTGAATTGGTAGAGAATTTCAACCCAATAATTATTTAATCTCATACAGTTCATCCATAAAGAAGTGTCCAGTATGGGAAACCAAAATATGAGCTTATATTAAATATTAATGTACAGTACTTTGCCTTACTAAACATTTGTTACCCAACCAACTTCTTGATCTCAATACAATTGTAAACAAAACAAATACCAACAAATTAATATGTCAAAGTCATGGGGTCAATGCCAAAACGTTTACGTACAGAACACATTCAAATGCAACAAGTATATTTATAAGTGTTATGGTATATGTAAATACACTTATGGGCATAGACAAAGTGTTATGTAAAGGTCAAACTACTTTTGTTTCGAAAAATACTGCCTTCTTGATATGCTGTTATTAATGTATGACATAAATACTGGCAACTAACTAGCAAAATTAATATTAAACACAAACTTTGCATATTCAATGCAAAATATAACAACTGCAGTTCATAGATAAAGAATTTAATAGAGCAAATCTTATCACACTATAAATAGAAATAAAGAATATAAGGAAATATTGACCAAGGAAGTGAACATAAAAAGAAGGTTGAACGTAACAAAACATATTTTTATCAACACAGATAAAATATTGCATAGATAAGGAAACATTTACATAAATACCAGTAGTACATAACAGATAACGAAATTATTTTTATACAAAGCTTCTTGTGTTACACCTACCATTTCTTAGAATAGAAATAAAGTTTGTTAATAAGTGAATACATGTAAAATATTGTAAGCGGTTATCTAATGCATACTTTGTTTGATATTATGATCAGTAGTGGGCAATTAATATCTTCCATTTGATTAATTAATAAATAACTGTTCTATGGTAAAATTGACATAGTTTTGTGCAATTTCTTTGCATGGAATGCAATGGAAGAGTCAGTAAGAGTATCAAATCTACAACTATATTGATTGCACTCTAGACAAGTGTCAGGTCAGAAGTACCCTGAACCAATGAGTATGTATGATGAAATTGACATAAGTGGATAAAAGGAAAGTGGTACAGGATCGTGCAAAGCAGAGTTCCATAGAAACTCCCTACCTCTATGGGATGCAGTTGTGACATTTATGAATTATGTATTTCTCCACATTTAGGCAAATACATATTGTGAGTTGGTTGATTTTATTATAATTTGAAAGGTACAAATGGTGCAGTATTATTTGCACCACATTCATATTAATAAGACTTTAAGAACTGACTGTCAGGTAATATGTAACATAAAACATATGGTATGTCAGCATACCGAACAGACCAGCATAATTGTGTCAACTTGTAAGGAATTGTTATCCGTCCCCAATGCAAACTTTATCTCAAATTGCACTGCATGTACTATTATATTCACTTTGTAATTTTTTTTACAAGAAATCCCCAATGTCCTTGTAATGTGAAAGCAGTGTATCAACGTCATAGTATAAGGAATTTAATACTCTCTGCCTACGCTTACAGACCATATCTATTTATAACTTGTAAAAACTAGTTTCTGTAGAACACGAAACAATCACATGGATCTAAATATAGCTTAAGGTCTGAAGATCCCCTACAAAAGTATTTAAATAAGATTTATGACTTCCCCATTAATCTTGGCAGTTAAATGAACCTGTTCCTTATACTGTAAAGGTGTTATTTACCATTTAAAAAAAAAGAAATGCTTTTAATAATTTTTCAAAAAATCTTTTTTAGTCATATCCCAAATATTAAATTTTCAATTGACTTCATATTTTAATTAAATGTTAAAATCAAGAGTACTGCTTTGTTTAAAATACACATAAATTATAAAAATACAGCTAGAAAGAAAAAAACATAGCCCATACAGTAAAACGAGATTTTAAAATCTACATTGTATTCCCTGCCATTCAAACCAAAATTTTAATAAAATGTAAGTTTTTCATACATAAGTTGTTATTTATAAAGCATGAAATATAGACATTAAGTAAGTAAACCTAATTGGCATTACACGACAATGTGAAGGTCATGCCGTTTGTTTATTATTATTTGTATAAAAACATAGACACAACATTCCCTTGAAAAGTTGGTGACAGTCACAATGTAATATGTAAGCACGTTGTTAATTACAGCATTCACATTGCATTTTATCGTGCAAAATAACGTTGATAAGAGATCATTGCATGCGTCCACACGAATCTTCAAAACAGTGGCACGCACGATAAGATCGCTCTCAGTTCTCACGATCGAAGTATCAGTTATAACCACAAGTACAAAGATAAATAACCTGTATTACACAAATATGAACACCCACAAACATATTTGGACATATTTTATAGAGATTTTCATATACAAAATTGAAATAAATAAAACCGTTACCTTTTAAACGATCAAAGTTCGAGGCAGGTCAACAGGAACAAAGTAGGTTGAAGTTACAATACAAATTTACACATGCGGCGACACTAAATAACAACTGTAAACAGTACCTATTAAAATTCGTCAACAGCTTTACCGATTAAACTACATATAACAATTTTAATTCCAAAATAACAAAAATCTATTTGCAAAACAAAATTCACAACACGCATTCGGTACGTTCTTACGATAAATCTGACAGATTAGACAGTTGTGACAGTTATTGTTTTTGGTCACTTGTTCCATGTCTGTAAATTAGTTTTTGATGAAATAGCATTACCTAATTCAATAAGTGTGAAAGAGATAACTTCATTCAAAATATGCTAAACATACTCTTTCCTTTAATTTTATGAATAGCGCTATCTATGTTGTTACCTTTGAACTAACACAGGAGTCATAATAAGTGCCATCTATTGGTGTATTTAGACATACGTTTTTGCTTACATAAAACTAGATAGCGCTTGTAACTTCTCTTTTAGTAATTCGAATTTTAAAGTAATCTACAAGACATATTTAGTTGGAAACTCAAGTAAATAGCAACAAGTATTTGATTTTCAGCTTCATTTTACGACATGTAGTTGTTATAAACGCCGCAAAACTATTAAACATTCGCAACGTAGCATCTGATTTCATAATTATTGCGGTAAGTTCATCTAGTTTAGTTTTTACTGGTGGTAGGTCTCTCATATGTGATAGGCCGCCTGGGTAGGTACCACCGCAATGTCTATTTCTCCCGCCAAACAGCAGTGTAAATGCACTGTTCTGTTCCGGTTTGAAGGACATTGTAGCCAGAGTTATATTTACTGGACATATTGAAACTTAACATCTTATTTCTCAGGATGGCGAGCGCAGTGGATGCCAAACATTACCTTGGAATTCATGGTGCTGTTTGGTTTTGCTACTGTCCATGAGCGGTCGTATTGCTTACCATCAGGCAAATGGCATGCTCGTCTCGCTATTCATTGCAATTTAAAAAAATCTAGACTGGGATCGAAAACAAAGCCAGGTGGCAGTTATAGTGACTACAGACACAATGACGGTCGCAGTCTGGATACACCCGGTATAGCTTCAGCCTTCAATCCATCAGGGTTTGCACCAGATTGTCCATGACATCGAGTCAATAATAAATTAGGTAATAAAGAATAAATAATACCACACAATAAAACTGAAACATTTTTATTTTTGAATTATAACTCTCTCATATAAATAATGCTCTCTTTGAATCATAACTGGAAGCCTCTACGTAAACATAATAAAGATTTAAATGTTACAATAAGGATAGTTATAGGTGAAAATACAATAGCTTAGGCGAAATTATAACTAGCTTATAAATATAACGTCGATGTCGTTAGGGCACGCAGATGAAGCACTCGTGGCAGTTATGTTTCACCTAAAAATATATATTATTAATCATAATTCAGAACAAAGAAGAATAATAAAGCAATAATACATTTTCAGTATCTGAATCTCGTGAATTTAATATTCCAAACTGGTTTCACAAATTGAACAAAGCACTAAGCAGTTATTACATTAGACTGATAATTTTTTCCAATTCTTAAAATATGTATTACATTTTTGTGTTTATCACTGAGTTGGCAGTGAGATATATAATAAAATATTGTTAAATATTTATGGTAGAACACGGATCATGCAATATTATTTTACTACGCATTAAAAACACAATCAAAAATAGATTAAATTTGCAGTTACACATAAAAAAAAATGAGCGAGCAACAACAATAAATGTATTCTAAATAAACACGTGGCGAATAAAATAAACATTACAAAATACATGCAAAAACTCTGTAAACAACTTAAAAATAAAACATGCTTGTAAAGTTTCATTCAAAACTATAAAATATTTCGAAAATGATAACTTAATTTTTTTGATCGTTTATTTTGGCACCGATACATGTAATTGTATTAAAATTTAATTGATTATATGCTCAACTTGTTTACAAAAATATTTACGAAAAAAGGTAACATTTCAACTAATTACCGATACACTGACAACATAAATATTCCAAAAAAATATTTACCTTTAATATTAGGCGTGTAAGGTAATCGCAAAGTATAATTAAATCTAAGTTTATAAGTAAGGTAAAATAAACATCACAGCTACTAATTTAGAAACAAAAATAATTGCATATAGCAAATAGTTACTAAAGCTAAAAAGAAAGTAATGATTTAATACAAAAGCATTTTTAAAACTAAAAATAGGAATACCAAAATTGATCGTTCATAATCATCTTAGCCAATTTGAAAAAGGTAGGTATATTAAAATATGTTACAAGGTATTAACACGTTGGCTACTAAACATAAAAATAGAATATAAATAGGTTAGTTATAAAAATCAAAATTCATAATATAAGACTACAAAATCATTGTATGTTGAAATTTAGAAAAATATATTTAATTTTCTCTAGATTCATCGAGAACAAATACTCTAAAAAATTACACACTCAATGAAGTCCGTTTTGATCTAGTTTACAACCTTAATCAGCCTTACTCTAGTAGAAAATTTCAAATCTCAGTACGTAACTCGTAGTCAACGTGTTAAATGATTAGCATAGCGATAATGGTGATTATTGCCAGTAGCAAGCCGAGCAGCGTCAGCCAGTCCAGGTCGGCCAGGTGTTGGGAGATCATCAGGGTATACGTACAAGCTAACATCAACGTGCCTGAGTCGTGCCAATCGCGCTTTTGCTGCGTGTTATCGCCTGCAGGAACAACAAAACAATGCACACGATAAAAAAAACAACTAGTTACAAAGTTAGTACAAAAACGGTGCGGCTAAATCGGATTCAAACATAAATAAATCGGGGAACGTGAACATGTGGAATGAAAACAATAAAGCGGGATGCAAAATGGTTAAAGTGAAAACCAAACACCGTGCATGACAATAGGCCACATACCTCTGTTTTCTTTTTGTGAACTATTTTGCCTCTTAGTTCTCCACGGCACAACGTTATTTGGCAGTGAGTTGCTTTGACTAGGAATATCGTCCGTATGATCTACAGAAATTCTTCTCAGTTGCTGATTTATATTCTGGACCAACTTTGGAGAACTTAAATCTTCGCGCTTTTTATTCTCGGGCTCATTGTGATTTTCATTCACTTGATTTTCTGTTTGCTGAGATTTTATATGACTGTCCAATTTAAATATCGTCGCTAACTCTTCTGAAGAGTTGTACTCTGTGGAATCAGCATCTTTCTTTAAATCTAAGTCGTCTTCATAAATGGACAGATTAACTGAAGCCCTATTAGGAACTTCTGGTTTATCAGGATTTCGCGAGACTTGGTTGAGTTTTTCACTGGCTTCTGTAATACCAGTTACTTTTACCGAATCTGCGCTATGTTTGCCGAGCTGAGTTTGTTTTGGTGCAAATAATTTTTCGTTAACTTGAGTAATGCCAGCGATCAAATCTGATATACCATCTTTTAGTTCCTTGAACGCATTTATTTCATTAATTTCTTTGATCTTGTCATCAGTATTCAAAAATGGATTGAGTGAATTTATCACTGGCATTTTGGGTTGAAAAGCAACAGTTTGGACTTCTGGAGCATTTTCTATAGTCATAGAATCATTTTGTACATTTAACGGAATTACATCAGGCTTTAGTTTAGTCTCTGGTATTACTACCGTAGATTCTTGAGCTTTTAATTGCTCCTCTGCTTTTGCTATATAATTGGAAAGCTTAATGCTCTCATCCTCAAAATTCAGTTCCTTTTCGTAACTATGTTTTAATTGATCTTCCACCTTATGCAATTGATCAGATATAACGAGAAGACTGTCTTCTGTTTTCCTAGCTTTAGTATCGTCATCAACTGTGTTACTTAGAATATCATCTTTTTTATCGTTAAGTACTTCAGAATGGACATTCACGTGTTTAACCTCAGGTACAGACCCATCAAGTAATTTATTTGTAAGCCCGTTTAAAAAATTTAATCTACTGTCGGTAATTCTGGCTTGAACATCCGACTTCTTTTCATTGTTGTTCCTGTTTTTATCTAGCTCGGCTAAAGCTACACCTAGCTTGTTACTGGTATCCATAGCTTCCTGCGCTAGCATACTGAGGACCTGCTGAAACTCATCTTTTGATGAACGTTTGGAAACCTGTGGCGATCTATTTGATGGAGATGAGCTTTTCGACTTATCACAAGAAGGTGGCTTAGCAAGATGCTTATCATCACAATGAATGAATGAATCGTCTTTTGCGAAATGATGTGTGGGCGTGTGAATGTTATTGACAAAGAGACTGACTGTGTTATGTCGTTGTTTTACCTTGTTACGCGGATAGAGCTCCTGTTGATTGTCATTTTTATCAAAGGTGTCACGCAGCCGCTTCATAACATCACTGTTACTATTGGTCTTTTGTAATGTGGCCATTTTACTCATATTAAGAGCGTCATCTATTTCTTTTTGAATCATAGTGAATATATTTGCAGACAAAGATCTAACTGCTCTCTTTTTCTTAAGACTGGCAGCTGATTCTTTTGTGAGCGGGAATTCACTGTAGCCGTTATTATTAATGATGCCGTTGTAGTCTTCACCATTGAAAAGAGAAGAATGTCTACCGTCTTTTCTGAGGCTTCTATATGCTAAGTCATCTGAAACAAGATCGGGTGATCTTCTAGGAATAAATCGCGAGCGCCCTTTGTTTTCAGGTGTCGCGTGTAAATAGTCACTTTGTGGTGCCGGTGACACAGGACCTACTGGTATGCCAAATGGTGGTTGAGGGTCCATAGTTTTTAACCGATTATTAGTTTGAGTTATGTTGCGGTACATTAGATCGTCGTGTATTATATCTGGTTCAGTACGTTCTGATCGTCTGTCATCGTCAGATGCATATGGCACATACACAGGCGACGCCAACATGTAGCTTATTTGTGCTTGAGCTTCTTTATGATTGGGTTTTTCTTTAGTTAATGAGTTCATCCTACGGAATGCCATATCGTCTTGTAATTTATCCGGTAAGGTTGACCTCCTAGACACACGTCTCAAGGGTGTTGTAGGCTGACTTCGTAATTGTACTTCGTCATCGTTTCCATTCCAGTCATTGAAATGGTCGTTGAATTTCGGAGTCATCAGTTCTCGACGTTCAGCTCTATCTAACAGATCTTCGTCACCTAGACCTAAGCTATTATAAATAGCTTCTAATTCATTGAGAGCGTCGTCAAGATTCGTCGACTTTCTTTTTTCTGAACTTTTTTCGTCATCCGACGGCAACTGATTTATAATAGACGCATAAGTATCAGACTTATGTCTTACGTGGGTTTTAAGCGTTGGTGACTCAGCTGTTTTAGGTGAATCCTCTGTAAGAGACCTCTTATATTCTGTAGTCGCTTTCCAAACTTTGGCACCATCTGTCGTGTCTACAGAAGCTGCTCTAAAACTTGATTTATTTTTGTTCTGAATGTCTACGCTATTTTGAAGCAATCTGCTTTGTTCAACAGCACTACTTGTTCTTTGCAGTTGATAATTGGAGAAATCGCTACTACTTCTGGAATTAGTATAAACGTGTTGTTGCCTTCTTTGTCTTTCGGCGTCATCGATTTTTTTCCAAAACTCTGCTGACGCATTCCGTGGTCGTCGATATACGCCTTCGGCAACATTTTGGGATGTCTGTGAGTCACTCAAATATTGGTGTTCATAAGGATTTTGTCCATTCTTAATGCTTATTGGTCGTCGAGATCTAGGACTTTGATCAGCGTAATATAAATAATCATGTTTTAGTTGAACCGGATCCGGCTTAACGACATTAGCTTGACCAGCAGATCTTCGCCATGGAGAATTCATAAAAAGCCCATAATGATTAGGTTCCGCGGAAACAGACGCCGGTCGTCGAGGCTGGTCGCTCTTATACGGGAAATTATGTGGATATTCGTTGTTTTGCATTGCAATGTGATCCTCGGAGTTAGAGATCGGTCGGCGTAAACCATTAAACCCCTGACCCACTGACCTCTCTTGACTTCGCCTCATTATTCGCTCGAAATCATTATTGGGTACGCCGTACGTCACATTTTGATTTGTTTGATTATTGCCCATTCTGTCCGTTACTACGGGGTTATTTTCATAGTACATTGACAACGGTGTTGCTACTTTTCTATGCATATCTCTAGGAGGCGGCACTGGAGGAGCTTTTTCTTCTTTTTTAACGTTGGGAATATTGCCTAGCGGGAATTTAACGCACATTACATTTTCTGGGCTTTCGTACTGGTGGCTGACACTCCTTTCTCGGTTATTATTAGAATAAAGCGATTCTCTATTGACATTGTTAACTGGGCATTGAATGGAGTAATTAATATGTTCGTTGTTAACTTTGGCATTAAAGTTAATTGATGACGGATAGCTTTGAGTAGTAGATGGGAAAGATGATATTGATTCAGATTTCATGGGACGGCGGGTAGTATCATTAGTATAAATGTGTTCTGGCTTTATTTTACTGTTTTGTTCCCTTTTGCAGGTTCCATAGCCACTGCTTTGACTTGTTGGTGTCCTAGTCAACATCTCGACTTCAGCTTTTGTGTAACCTTGTTGCAGTAACTCGGCTTCTTTGTTTAATTGATTTTCCTCATCACGAGATAATCTCTTAATGTATCTTTCATTCCTGGCGCTCCTCGACCTCTTGTTCAAGGAACTGTCACGTGATCGCATGAGAGAGTCGTCGCTTCTAAATCGTACTATTGATGATGAATTGGATGACTTTAGCGATTCCTCGTCACTACTTGAATCGCCTCTCATGCTATTTCTTAGAGCTTCCACGCGAGCTTTTAAACGTCCCTTCCTTGATTTTCGGGAAGGGGTTTCTAAAGCGGACTTTCCTGACTTGTTTGAAGTGTCATCTCTCAAACTGAGAGATTCTTTGGACACTCCGTATATTTCTTGTGTCTTTGCTCTATAGTTGATAAAGCCTGCTGATGGGTCCGACAGTACGCCGTCGTCAGCAGCTTCGCGTAGTTTAGATTTGGCTAAACTCTGAGCTCGTCGAGAGTCCCTGATCACTATGTGATCGAAATTATTGACAGCGGACGTCTTCTTCTTCTTTTTGCATTTCCTCTTGGTCGGTGAGCGTGTGCTGACACCTTCATCGCTTTCCGATGATGTTGCGCTTTCGTCTTCCTTCTTCTTTCTTCGGAATAGCTTTCCCAGGGACCATTTCTTGTCTTTTTTGGTGCGTTCGACGTCTGGTTCTGGTTGTACGGCCCTGTCGACCCGGCGTGGCACTGCGGCGTACTCTTCATTGTAGGGCCTGTACGCCGACGCCGCGGCGCTCGACACGTCTCGGTGGGGAACGGGAGGTGAGTTGACTGCCTGGAATAAATAAAAATATTATTTCAAACATAAATATTTAAATTAGGTGATCGTTAGTCGTAATGTTTTTTGTCGTAGCACATTATTTTAAAAAGTGGATGAACTCTTATACTGTCCAATAAAAACAATGTTTTACTGCATCAATACGAGTGCATAAAAGAATTTAGTTGGCAGAAATTAAACCTTCAACACACGAAGGTCGTGATAAAGATGCTCACACTCATTCTGGTCAATTAGTTTGTTTACTTTTACATACTGTCGAGCTTCGCTGTCGAGTTATCTTTTGTGTGTACTAATTAAAACTATATTATCGATAAGATCTGTCCCTTTTGACATACAAATTTAGTTCAACGGATAACCCGTATTGGGTCATGTGATACATATTCAATTCTATAAAATAACTACAAAGTTCTAAAGATAAACACACAAATTAAATTGACTAAGTACTGATTGAAGCTTTTTAACTATTTTAAGAAGAAAATAACTCCTACATGACTTTTTTATTTTACTATTTTCATTCAAGGGAGCCGCCAGTCTTCCCGTTTGTACACTCCTAGCGGTCGTGGTCACTATGTTTTATTCCCTAACGAAGATGTTTCTCGCTGCATGATCTCTCTCTATCTGTCTCTGTTAGACGACAATTGCCAGTTATTATTTATTACTAGTCAGGTAACCAATTTTATTTAATTTATACGAAAAACTAAAACTGTTAAATTCAAAATTAAAGCAGTAGCGGCGTTTCGGTTAGATGCGGTTTGGCTCCTACTTAGGAAACCAGGGATGTATGCCTGATGATGTATGTATGGATGTATGTATGATGTATGTATTGTAAAATATAAAAGTATGCTTGTTTCTTGTTTTTATGGATTCGGACAGATAGTAGGCACCGTAGTATTCATGCCAAGGGCGCCGGTAGTGCCAAAATATGTAATGTCATAACACATTGGGATAAGGGCATGTAGAAAGAGACTAGTTTAATTGCATATAAATAAGCCAGTAAACATTTTTATAAAAGTAATATACAAATAATTCGCTTCTAGATACTTATTTACAAGTAGGTTTCCCAATTTCAGCTGGCTAATTGACAACGCACAAACACTTCCATATGAACTAAATATTTCAAACCGATACAATACTATAATTCTATTACAGGCAACAAAAATAAAGTTCACTAACAATAAACTCGCCTTGCTGTCTGCATCGCAAGGACGCACGCTTGGCTTTGAGTCAAAAATTGAAAAAAATATATGAATAACGCTCAGTTTGTGAATAGTGGAGTTGGAACGAGCCGGGCAGAAGAGGTGGACTGAAGTCTAATAGTAGCAGCCAAGAGCCTGGGGAAATATATGACAGAACATTACGAGGACGTTTTGAAAACATATTTTGTCATCGGCTGGGGGCTGGGGCTTTACATTTGCGGAAAACAGCAATATGCGATGATATTTCGGATATGAGAGAATTGATTGACGTACGCGTTTGTTGAATATACTATTAGATCAGTAATGCAACGAAATATTCGGTTGACATATCTAGTCATGCACCTTTGACTTCGAAGAAAAATTTGCGAGGAAATCTTAATAGCTTAAAAATATCCGTAAAAAGTTTGCAAGCCATTTAGAGTGACTCGTACCAGGCCAAGTGGAATAAAGTCTTTTTCATATAGGCCCTGATGATTTGGACGTATATGGAACATGAGCAGATGAATAACAAACCGAATTTTATCGGGAACGAATAGCCGACGAGGTCAGGGATGTAGCGAATAGAGCGATTGTCTCGCATGCAAAGTATTGATAAACCTGCCTTAATCTATAGTTAAAATAAACAAAACACGACAAACAAAATCGTGTTAATAATTAGTTCTCGTGATATTATAATTAATCGAGTAAGCATTGGCACTGCGTGGCCACGGGATGACTCCCAAATTAAAGAAATCGCCCCTTTGTTATGGGTATAAAATTGCATAGGATTAACAATTTTGCCACAAAGTTTAACGTCAGTAGTCACTAGGCAGTTGTAGTTCGACAAACGATAGGTCTTTTAAATGTTCCTTAAATTATTAAGGTTAAAGAAAGAATGTGGCCGAGAAACACCTTAGTTAATACTACGGGTAGTGATACTTCGATAAAGTTTAAGGTAGATTCCACCTGGAGTGCAGAAAAAAGTAGATTGCATGAGTCGATATTCAATGTAGATACGTACTTACTTGAAAGTATGAATATTATTTTACTTTCAATTGTTTTATACATGCATTACGTACAACTGCTGGGTATGATCCCACTTCACATTATGGGACATAATATCATAGACCTTATGCAACTGCCACAATGCGGCTAGCAGACAGACATTCAAACTTCGAATCCCTAAAAATAATATTTTCACATGTTCCTTTGTTTTTTTAACAAAGAACATCTAGCATGTCAATGTTAATTTTTGAGTGACAAGTTATTAATTTTTTATACGTGTGTAAACATAAGAACTGAACAGATGTTTTTAATATTTCGTTGTTATGTGTGTCTTTTATCTATGAATGTAGGACACATTTTTTTCTAGCTGTACATTATTTGGCGCCAAGATTTAATGTGTTCCAATTGAATCACCAAGGTTTTTATAAACAAAACACAGATAACACGGTCTGTCATATTATGATTCTATTTCGATAGAATTTAGACATTTAATGATGATTTGGCCTATAACTCAAAAACGACCAAGAAAAAATAGTTGTATCCGTAAAAGAAACATTTTTTACTGACGGGATAGTTAAGTATATTTTATTTTGATCGAGATATATTTATTTTAAAATGCTAAATTACGCCATCAGATACAAACCTATGAGAAGAAACTATGAGCAAATGCTTATGCAAAAGTGTTTTAATAAATATCGCCCTACGCATTAGCTACTAATTATTAAAGTAAAATTATCTTCCTACTTTGAGGCCAATGGAAGTGATCACAGGGACACTGCGAAAATCATGACCCTCATTTTCAACATCGTCGGGTATAAACAATAGACTTACAGGGAGAAAAGACCGAAAGTAATCGTTGTTGGTCCTCCCAGGCACTTGCACCATAGCCACCATGTTTACACACGACACACACACATAACTATATAAAGCTCACACCCACATATTGGCACCAAATACTACACAAATATATCCCCACATAACTCTTGTCCACGGTTATTTTATTTTATTAATGGTGAACGCGGTGACTAAACTAATAAATTATTTTATAAATTTATCACAAATATTTCGAACACATTATTAAAAAATCATAAGCACTATAACACAGCACAATAAATTCGCGGATTCATCACAATTTTCTAATTTTTTTAAATGTTTTCTAAGCCGTGTACACAATAGTTGCATCATCAACAGAATTGCTGGCGAATATACATTGCGCACGGCCGCGTCGCGCCTAAGAGCTCGACTACTGTCCACTCGTTATAATTTCGGCTAACACGATATATCGTCGCGGGCATATGTTTAATTCTGTCTTTTAACAAAACAACCGACGGTACGCTAAAAGCTTTTTGATAGTAAACAATCGGGATTGAGCTATTTCTTTCGTCATCTAGTTTATGACATTTTTTGTGTTAATAGCCTTCGATGCTATAGGAATCTCCAGGGATGTTTATAATCTTTTTTTTTTGTTTTAATACAAACGCATCGTTCCGTTATGAAGTTTGAATGGGATATATTTTAATTTCAAACAATATTCGGCACTAATTCTCAAGTTAGACTTTTAGTCGATCAATCGGCACCGGAGCTACCTAGCCTACCTACCTAGGATAATGTTCCTGGTAAAAAAATCAATGAGCATGTAACATATTTTTATTAACGCACAAAAATGAGATAGGACACTGCTGAAGGTCAATAATCACAAAAGGTTTTTTAATTGGTCAGAAAAAGATTATTTAACATTTCTTTATGAATAATGAAGTTTATTTTAATTGATTTTAATTGAAGTAAATTAAATTCTTTACTATAAAAATACTCATTTTTGTAAATAGGTACTTATAATTATTGTACATTTTTATTAAAGTCTCTTATTTTTTTATAAGATAGATTACTACATAATTTGCCTAAAACCTTTATCGGTTGAAAACACTTGGGTTTTATCAATAGCGCATTTCGTATCATGACAATAAAAGCACTATTGGTATTTAGATTATTTCTCTCTCGATGATTTATCTTGAGATGTAAAACACACATGATAATCAAATTAAACATCAAAGACATTCATATTTTTTATGAAATGACAAAGGAATCTCCCCAGACTGCTTACCCGCGGGAGCCTAGACAATTTCAGTATCTCCTTACAATAGTGTTGCGTGGCCACCATGGCGTCGTTATCCTATATTTCTTCGCCATAATAACACAGGCGTCGCTCCCAAGTCCCGATGCTCCACAAATCTAGTTATTTATACACTCAGGAACGTCTAGTGTTTTTTTATTTTTTATTTAGATGCAATTCTCGCTCCAGCGCGGGAATGTAAGCGTCTGTTTTTGTTGGAGTTCATTTTCACTGGAACATATCCGTTCGTACCTATGTAGTGATGTTTAACCATTCCATTTGTTGAATTAAATTCATTGGAGTGTTATGTGCAAATGTTTAGTTTTTGTATCAACGCTTCGTTGTTTATTAAACTGGCAATATCATAAATAACTTGTTCAAAAGAGCGCAATATTTACTAATCCGTGATTTTTTTAGGCGGATATTTATTAATTTAATCGCATGACAGTCCGTGAACTTATGAACATTATTGTGCCACATTAAAAATATTAATTGATAACAACTTACATAATGTTAAATGTCGTCTAAAATCATCCACATTATTTAGAAATGCCAGTCGCGTTACCAACTTTTGTAAATGAATGGCAAAAGTAGACGTACATCATTTTAGAATAAAAATAGTATTCGATACATTTATGTAGATCAGTATTTGAGTTAACCTATCAAAAGTATCTAGTGACCAACGTTAATAATATATACATACACACACACAAACTCACCGTCTTTGTCCCAGTAGGGGTAGGCAGAGGTGCTACCATGTGACCCACATTTCGCCTTGTATGTTCAATCCCACGATGCGATTGGGAGCTAGCCCATCGCCATATCGGGCACAAAAATTCTGACTTCGGGCTGATAATTAATAGAAAAACCCAATATCACTTTGACCGACCCGGGATTTAAACCTGAGACCTCAGCTTTGCAACCGAGGCAGTCTAAAAGAGGCAGATTCTTACCAATAGCCATTTAATATTAAATATATACCTGATATTAAATTTCATTGGTTTTAATGACTTCTATACAGGGGTCAGTGATCTAACTTGTAATAAGTTCCATAAAAAGTAACAACTGTTCAAATGATGCAACTAGAAAACAAACAAGTTAATTACTGCTATATTAAACTCGACGGGTTAACCTTAACGTTTACTTTAAAACGCTATTACTAAAATCTAATATCAGCTTTGTTATTAAGCTGGCCCATGGCTGGGCATCGACCTTTACGACTTCTCAATTACCAATGCAGTGTTAGCCCACGACGCTCATCCAAAAAGAGGTCATTAATTGCACATACATACATAAACTCACGCTTTTTTCCCAGAAGGGTTAGGCAAAAGTGCTACCAGGACACCAACGTTTCGCCATGTGTGTTCCCTCCCACGATGTGATAGGGGGCGAGCCTATCGCCGTATCGGGCTCAAATTGCTGACTCTAGACTGGTAATGAATAGAAAAGTCGGAATTCAAACCCGAGACCTAAGCTTTGTAATCGTGTCGTACTACAACTACGCCACCGAGATAGTTGCATATCAACGAAATAATTACAGCGCTGACCGAAAACGGGGTTGGTTATAATTTGTAATTTCTTATAGGTACAAAACTCTCGGATAGGCAAGTTTTTTTACGATTTTGTTCTTTCTTGTGCCTTGGTATGCTTGTTAGCTCTAATCTGGCCATAAAAATATCCATTGCGTAGCGTGAGTTTTATAAAAAATATATAAGGACGTCTTCATTATTATTTACTGTATTCATATTTAATTAAATAATTCACGCATCAAAGATACCTATTTCACAATTGTTGATTTTTTTTAAATTATTTAACGGCAATAGTCGTGGTGTAATATGGAGCTAAAATAACACCAAAAGATATATGAACCCCAACATTTTGCGTAAAGTTAACCAAAGCTTATGATTGAATCATAGGGTTTACACAAGGACAAATCCAAATCCTGGTAAAAGCATCGCGCGGCTTAGAACCCGCGTGTCAAGTGGCTCTCGCCGCGCACGACGTCTACAAACGTTAATTACTAAGCCTGCTTGCAAAATAATCTCGGAAAGCAAAGTAGGATAATGCACTAAGATGTTTTAGTGTGAGGTTTTATTTTGTTTAATTTTAGAAGGAGGTTTAATGGAAATAGGTCGGCTATGTATTATTTTTGTATATGCAATGATTAGTCTCTTTAGCATAAGATATATTTTATTCAGTTACAAAACTTGCGCTTATCAGCTAGTTCGTGGTAATCATGTATTCTATTTTCCAAAAAAAACATTACGGTCGGTATTGAATAATACAGTACACTACGTTATAAATAAAGTACATAATTATAACAAAAAATATTTAAAATCTTCGCATTTACTTCAAAAGACGTAGATATTTTCTATAAAAAACCAAAACTCCTGAACTATAAATCTATCTACCCAAATGAATATCCCTTTGTACTTATCACCAGCGACAGTTTTAATAAAAGAACCGATGTATTAACAGGAATTATGACTGGAATACGCGCGGCAGCAGGGACTGTCAGCTCCGTCATGCCGATCAATCAGTCACAAGGAGTGAGATGGATGGGCCAGCGGATGTTTCGATGCCAGAAAACGAGATTTCGGCTACAGAAATAAATAAACGAAGAGGTATTGGTTATTGTTAGTTTTATTTCGAACTCTTAACCATATTATTATTAGATTAATTTTGTTGACTAATTAATTGCGTGTCGGATGCGTGTATATGACTTTTCGAAGTCTTGAGTGTATTCAGTCAATTACCACATACTACAACAGGAAATAAAAACATTGTGAGGAAACCATAGCATACAGATCCCAACAAGATTTTCTAAAGACTATACCTATGCCCTCTCACTCGGACTTTGGCTTCTACAGGAGTTCCGTGCTGAGCAATGCGCGATTATTGTCTTATAGTTTATACAGTACGGAACAGTATTTTTTGCGGCATTAAAAAAACTTGAAGACTTGGAAACACTCACTGAACTTCTGTTCTCAGTATTATTAAACTTCGTGCCACTGTTGATCCTAGCTTACAAGTGTAGCAGTGGCGAGTGTGAGGGCGAGAAAGTCTTTAGTCTTAAAATTTCCTAGTTTTATATGAAATTTAGTTCAGTCGTTTATATGTGCAGCATCTTACGTACTAATAGTTAAATAACAGGAATCCTCCATTAGCAGAATCTAGATTTAAACTTAAATGTCCTAATGGTAATGTACTCAATATTTTCTCGCTCTCGTTAGACTAGTTAGACGTTGATTATTCTGTAGACATATACAGTATGTACTTAGCGGATTTAGTTATATATTACTTTTATGCATGGTGCATGTTTATTTCTGTATTTTATTACAAAGAGATATTTCTATTTTTTGAAACTATACCCTAGCCTCAGTTAGACGTAGCTTAGTCGCCGACTGTGAAGCGAGATGCCGCGGGTTCGATCCTCGCATCGACCCAAATATTTGTGTGAAACACAGGTATTTGTTTCAATGTTTAATGTTTATGTATTTTGCTGTGAATTGTGATAAACCTCTCTGTCGCTGGTCGACACAATTTTGCAGGCCTGCTCGATATTAATACACTGGTGGAACCTCAAACACGACATAGTTCATAGGTCATTATGACAGACTTTCCACCATCGTATTTGGTCATCGGGCTGTTCCTGTCTAGATGTTTCAATATCTAAAATTGTATTCTACACTAGCTTAGTAACTATTAGTCTAAATAATCAGATGAAAAGATCGGTCCTGCACTGGATCAGGTAAACATCTGTTCAACGGCAGGTGTGAAGTACTCATCCCGCCCACGACATAATGTGAGAAAACAGCGTTGAATGAAGACATTTATCGGCTTACAGTTTTCATGGATATTTGTAAATAGTTCTTGCGTTTAATTTATTAAGATTTATTGGGCCTGTGACTAGACAAAAAGTAAAAAAAAATTACAGAGGGAATAACAGTGTGGTGGAGTACTGAAAAGGTCTTCTTATTTAGTGACGAGAAATAAATGTTAGTGTCGAAGTGATATGTTTCTTGGCTAATGTTAACAGATATAGATTTAATAATCACATACATACATAAACTCACGCCTTTATCCCAGAAGGGGTAGGCAGAGGTACCAGGACACCCACATTTCGCCTTGTATGTTCCGCCCCATGATGTGATAGGGGGCGAGCCTATCGCCATATCGGGCACAAATTCCTGACTCCGGGCTGATTATAATTAATAGAAAAACCCAATATCACTTTACCCGACCTGGGATTCGAACTCGAGACCTCAGCTTTGTAGTCGTACCGTAGTCCAACTACGCCACTGAGGCAGTCTGATTTAATAATTATCACTTAATTAACTATTCAGGCCTTTTTATTCTTTAAGGTGTTAGAATTTCCTACCCGTAGAAACCAGGCCGGGTATGCCAGTTTCATTGGCCCATCTGGCATGCTTGCGAATGTTACGACGACGCTAGATAAAGTATCAACTAACTACAGAAAATAATTTCTCGCTCTCAGACATAATAAAAATCCTCTTTAATATACAATCCTTGCCGGCACTTTCAAAAGGCGAATTGCCTCAAAAAGCCCTTTTTATGTTCACAAAACAAGAATTTAGCTTAAAAACCCCGTTGCACGAGTTTATAATTTTCGTCACTGCTTTGTGCAGATTGCCCTAATTTTGCATTTTGTAAAGCCAGCCCAAAACCTAATTGCAAACTTGAAAAATATGCTTCTAAAATTTACATTGCTGTGTTAAAACAAAGGAAAATCGGACACCGTAGTTTGAAATATTTTTTGGAGCAATTAGTAGAATGCTTGAATGCCTAAGATTCGAACTTCGTATAGCGAATGAGATTAATGGTCAAATATTATGTCGACATCGTGTTTGTAAAAGTAAGTTGATTAGTTAATTTCATAAATGAGTTTTTTGCTTTAGAGGTTGAGGTACCATTTCAAATAAAGACAAATATTTCGGATACTTTACTTTTTTGTTTCGGATATTATAATTTGTTATGTTATATTTTTGAAATTGTTACATTAGCTTAAAACGATCAATTGGGTTTTCAATTGATACTCTAAGTTTTAAAATCTCTTATAATCTAAATGGTCTGGTCTATGACAAGAACATGAATACATACCATTTATAAACGTAAATCAGTACTATGTATTAACGTAAATTTCCTGACGCCGCGCCGCCTCAAAATACACCATTACAAAGTTTCAGTATGATGCATAGAGTTCTACGCTTTGGCATACGATATTTTGGTCCAATTCGTAATGTCGACCAAACCAACGCGAGATATTCACATTTAGAGCTAAAACAAAATTTAGATGAAGTTTTCTGAAACTGCACACCGTAAATATAGCTGCTAAAATTTGGTGGAGTTCAACGAACTTGTGTGAGCGAAAGCAAGGCCATAAATTAAGGGAATTGGTGGTATATTTTGAATTCGTTGAGTCATTAGGTAGGTGGTGATATCTGGGATTATTTGAAACTCTTTTCTTCCGTACTGTAGTTATGTTGTTATTCAAATATTATGCGGATTGAGGCCTATGGCTCCCAGTGGGATGTAGAAAAGCAGAAATAAATTTAATTTGTATCTATTTCCAAAAGTACTGATTAAATGTAATAAAAATATTCATTTTGTTAATTCTCAAAAGATTTCGAATGCTAACTAGGCAGTGACTTGATTGCAGGCATAGCATTATTCTAATTCTAACTTCCTGCAGCCTGCATTAGGTTATCCACTTTAGACGTCCGACGCAGTGCTTGAGAATCTTTGGCCCCCTTCTGGCCTCTCAGCCATGCAATTTCTAAATCACACACATACAAACACTAAAAACTGTATTTAACAAAGGGATATGGCGGAACGCGTGTTATTTCTAAACAATGAACGACCTTAACAATCACGTTACATGACGTCAGGGTTACATCACGGGAACTGAAAACTCCGCGCGTCTATTTTAGTACTTGTTCGGCTGCATCGCACTGTTTGCACTGAAGTGTACGGGAAATTATTGACATTCTTCAATAGTGTAAACTACACCCAGACCTTGACGAATTTAATATAGCTATTGCAATGATCAGGTCCGATTCCATTAAATGAGAATTTCAAATTATTGTCATTTTATTATAACAATTAGCGTATAGCACCTGACTAAAATTATTAAATGATATGTAAACACGTTGTAGTAAATCTAGTCTATAGCATCCATTTCTGTTCTTACACTAAACTTATTGCAACATGACCCTCATAGCTTCTGATACCCACGACACAAGACTTAATTGATCATAATGTAGGGGGTCCGACTATGTATGGTACTGTTGGGTGTATTTATTAATATCATCAAGATTCACAAGGTCCACTATTGCAAATAAGCTTCTCTCAAGTATTTTCACAGCTACATGTTGCCAGTGGCAGGTCAGCTCAACCAGTGCGATACCACTCTATTGAAATTCCGTCACTCTGTCAGTCATACTTCTCCAGACTTCAGATTCCGTTTGAATATAACTCTTATCGCCCGAAGAATGTTTATAGTTTATACGCACCACGGAGTTCTGTTTTATGAGTGTCGTCATCGCCGCTTACGAAGGTGCCTTTCCATCAGTCGAAATCCTTGCGTGTTCCAGTTTTATACTACATCCCATTATTTCAACTCAAATATCTTAGCCCCTCAGTCCATGCCCCATCTAATTATTGCTTCATAATAATAAATAATTCCGGCAATATATAAATCGCGACGCAACTGTCCTATTTTAAATGGAGTGTATCGTACGATGCCGTAGGAGAAAAGACCAAACATTTTTCACTTCTAATTAAACCGACTGGTCTTATAAACACCGCGGGTTAATCTGTTTGGGCAAGCCGCCCGATGCGAGACTAAAAATATATTGTAATTAAATTAGGAAGGATGTAAGACTTTTGTATAAATAGACGAACTCGGCAAAGTTTATTAAATACAAATAGTTGCATGTACCACATATTGTATGAAACTACTGGAGCACTAGTACAAATTCTTTTCCTGGATGGAAAAATTAAATAAGTCGGATTTTGTTTGGCTTAAGTGACGCGGCCAGTAAATCTATGGATTAAAACGGATGGATCAACAAAGGACGAGATGATGCTAACTAATTTGGTACTGAAACTAAATTTAAAATACATTCAAATTTGTTTCCATAGTATTTTAAGCCTATGTTCGGAGTGGACTTGTGGCTAAAGAAGGAATGAAATAGAGAGAGTATTTTTTACTTTAAATAGAAAACTAATCAGAATATATGAAAAACATAGACAGCTCCAACATTGTCCATGATATAAATGTAAAACACGCAATGATTTTGAACATCGTAAAGCATAATTGTATGATTGGTAATAATTTCAGCCAATGAGTTTAACTTCAGTCTAGAGGTATTTCAGCTCATATTCATAAACAACGCGTAGGTATGTGATTATTTGGGTATAAATTATATTTAATGTCGAGTAGACGTGAATAGCCCATCGTCAATGTCGTCTACTAACCTAAATTTACATTATTTTATTTATCATGAACAGTTATTTAGTACGGCAGTGCAATCATTTTATTTGCTATTTTTATAACCACAAAACCACACTCGACATACTGTGGCCCGAAAAATGATGTAGAGTGGCCACGAATAGCCGATTATTTTTGGTTTAAATTGGGGCATAATTTGAAAGTATTTTCCAAGCCATCACTTTATGACATTTCTAAGATCATGGTGTAAATACGCTACTTTATTGGCAGGAATGCCGCTAGCAACTAATCTAACGAGGTAGAAAGTCACAAGCTCCGCCCGTGACCATGGAACATATTGCAAAGCTGGAGAATCTTGGATACATCAAAAATATAAGAAGGAAGGGCGAAAGCGTGAATATTTGGCATCTAGGGGGATACTTTAGATTTTTTCTGACTGAAAGAACATCGACAATAAAGCGGTTTTTCAAATCCCCCAATGTTAGCACTCGGTTTAATTGGCCAATTCTAGCTATGTACAAGACTATAACAAAGCTTTAGAATTTTGAAATTGCTTAGTTAAGGTTATTTCGCTTGAGTCTTAAAACCCATATCATTATCCACAGCTACAAGAGTTGCACCGCGGAACATAGGCCTCAAGATTTTCTTTAACGACTTCGAGCAACCTTCATAAAGATAAAACCCATGTATCATAATTGACTATCCATTAACTCATCGCCGTCAGTATATTGAACCATGGCTTGACCCCGCAGATACCGATTATTTCGAAACACCAGCACGCGTGCACTTGACTCACATACTGTATATAGAGCACCGTTCAATAACGTTCAGATATTTTCGAGTTTTGTTATGTTTCACGTGTTATATTGACTGCAAACAGATTTACATGAACAGATGTCTTCTTGAAACTGAAGTATGGAGTTGTTAATACTTAAAATACTGTACAATTCAGTTTGTATATTTAACTTTATTCTTGAGATCTTGGGTATGACTTCCAAACTTTTCTTAATCTTTTTTTTTTTTTCGCTTAGGCATACCACTCGTCTGATAGATGTCTGCCACTGCTCATGGGTGTCAATAATTCGCGACCTATCGAGTGGGAAACATTCCATTAAATCCTCGTTTAAAAATGCCAATGCACACGGGACTTATCAAAGAGAGTTAATCCCAGAGCTTGCACTTGTCGATATCAGTATTGCGTGTATACAGATATTGATTTGAACTAAAGTCAAGCAGGCGGTCGATAATATTATAATCTTACTTCTAAGCTTCTAAGTTTTTCTGCAATAAATATAATGACCACTGATAGCGTCCCCTAGTTTCTTGGGATATGAATACTGTCACAAATAAATAAATACACCCAACAGACACATACATAGTCCTGATCCCACATTAAGATCAATTAAGTCGTTTACCGTGGGTATCAGAAACTACGAGAGTCATTTCAGTCTCACAAACACCCAGACCCGAGACAAGTACTTGTGGGCCTCACAAACATTTCTCTCGTTGCGGATCGAAACGGCGGCTTCTCGTTTCACAGCCGGCGCCTAACCAACTGCGCCATGGAGGCTGTCAAAATCCATCACGCACCGATAATTTTGATCAGAAAAGCCACCGTTACTCTCTAAAAATATATATTGTACTTTTAATAACAAACTACTATAAAGATAAATCAGACATTTCATTTCATTTAAATAAAGCGTTACATCTAAAAGACAAATTTCACACTTTTATAAAGCTCCCAGAAATATTGCTATACATACAAACCTTGAAATCTTCGGATGGTGGAAAGTGTTTCAGTGTATCGAAGCAGTAAATCTTGCCGTCGCGTGTGAATACAAATTGACTCGCTTTACCATTCTGAATCCTAGACTGGATCTAGAGAAGATTATTTTCAACCTATTTCAAATGTATTATTTACGAAAGTAGATATTTTATCTAGACACAGATTTTACGGATTACTTTGTTCTTTTGTGTAACATTTTTTCCTTTGTTTGTTTATCAGAATTGGAAGAATATTTTGGAGTTATAGCTTGATGTAGTTAGTTAAATATCAATCTATATTACTGCCTCGGTGGCGTAGTTGTACTACGGTACATTTACAACCTGAGGTCTCGGGTTCGAATCCCGAGTCGAGCAAAGTTGTATAAGATTTTCCTATTCATTATCAGCCCGGTTTCAGGATTTTGTGTACGATATGGCGATAGGTTCGCGGAACATACAAGGCGAAATGTGGGTGTCCTGGTAGCATCTCTGCCTACCCTTCAGCCTTCTTATATTTAAGAAACTACCTCAAAGTACTATAGACTACTAGTAGCTCATACATACGGATTTACTTTTCAATTCAACTTGATACGCAAATTGTTAGGTGCTGTAGCTTTAGCGAGAATATGCACAGACAGGTCTGCCTTATGCCTTATGCTTGCCGCTGTTCGTGCTCAAACAGATTATAATAAGATCATGCATTCATGCTTACATCTGATGATATCTGAGACCGTGTGTGAAGACATCACACATCAAGACGAGGGTGGTACTCATATCTCATAAAAATTGTTCGTGATAAAAGCTTAGTTGTTACGTTACGTTTACTAATTAATATATGACTTATATCTTGTAGTGTGCACCTGAAAGAGCTCTCTTTAAAATCAAACTATTAATTATAATCTCTTCAGGTTTCTAAGCCGCTTTACCGGTGAGAAATTGATTCCTAGAAAGTTGCTATTCTAAGATAAAATAAATTTTATGTTCCTTTTAAAATCCAATTAACCTTTCAAATATTCGTCAAGAAGAAATAAAAAGCTTCGACATTTATAAAATTAGCACGGATTTTTAGGTTTTACTAAAGAAATATTTTAGTATGATCTAATAAAAAATAAACTAGGTTTTCTATTTTTACTCCCAAGGTGAATTATTTAAGTAGCGAATCTTTGAAATTGTTACAATTTTGTGTTCAGAAATATATCTGACTAATATGTTTACTGTTTCTAAATTATATCATAAACTAATAATAAAACTCTATTAATAACTGATTTTACTTGTTTCCTCTTGTTTTATACCCACTATAAGTGGCATACGAGCTAATAACTATTGTTTTTTTTTATAGAGCAACACAGATTAACGTGGTGACAATGTACCTGTTGATGGATGCAGTGGAACCCAATCAGAGTATCCATGCGAGAGATTCTTATCTAGACATCCAACCACAAGATATTGAACAGTGTTGTAAATATCTGAAATTGTTCTGTCGATTGTGCGGACGCGATATTAAAACATTGCAATGGGAGCGTGAGACTAACGATACCTAAATCAACATTGTTGCCACACAAAAGTCACTTTCACTCGCATTGTGATATTTCATTAACTATTTACACAACATTAGCGGCTTTATTCATAGACAGATTTAAAACCTATTTTAGTTATCTAATGTTTTGTCTTCTTCGCTCAAACTGAATTCTAAAGTCGTTGTAAAGAGCATATTTACATTTACATTGGGTGCACTCACAGCGTCAAAGTCTGGATATCTTGATAACCTGGTGAAGAGCAAGAGTCATCAGAATTTCGTGATTAAAGTCAAAATTTGGATGACGAATAGTTAGTTGATATACGAGTATTTTGTTATTAAAAAAATGGAATATAAATAAAATGTGGTATTGGTATAACTAAAGACTTCCGGTCTTATTTATATACAGATATAAAACCTACTTTAGTTATCGAATGTTTTGTCCCTTTCGACCGGCTTCAGAATTTATTTTGAGCGAAGAAGACAAAACATTCGATAACTAAAATTGATTTTATGAATAAGGTCATTCAAAAAAATTAAGTTATTCCTACTGTATAGACTATATGGAGCATATTATACTGTGCGAGTTTCACGGGAACATCTTTATTTCAGAGATAAAGACGTGTAAAGCGGGCGCGCGTAAATTCCCTCGCTCATCCCTTTGGGCACGACTCGAAATAAATAAGCAATACTGTTTACTTTTACCATTCGGTTGTTTTTGTATTATATTCTCAACGGTACATTTTCTTTTAGTTATGGAGTTTTTGACTTACAAAATGGGTTAACTAATAAAGATTACCTGGATGCAGGCTATTTTCAACTGTACGGTTTTGCGAAATCTATGTTCAACAGTGGACATCAAATGGGTAATGATGATGGCGATTTTACGAGCGTGAATTTTGAAACTAGCAGATTGGTGCGCAGCGACGAGCCTCATACCACACACAGCCAATAAACAAGAGCAACACCATTCAGAACTTAAAATTACCAAGTATTGCATGGTATTGCACAGTACTTGCAACTTCTATAAATAAGTAATAAGGCGCCTAAAGCAAGTCATTTCATTCACTATAATATCCTTCAAACCGGAACTTACATTTAACACAAGCATAAGCAAAGCAAAGAAAAGCTTACAAAATTCTACTTGGTGACAAACAAATAAAGAACATGTGCGACCTTCATTTGTTTGCCGTGAAAAATTTGTCGATGTCTATCTGGGATAAATATTAAAAACAATTGCACGTGCTTTATATTATATTCAAACATCAAATATTATATTAACGCTATTACGAGTATCATAAACAGGACAATGCTTAAATCCACTTGCATCTAAAACTACACAGATAACTTTCCGAGTCCGTCCGAGTTGATGTGTCAACAAAAGGTCAAAATAATCACAATCCGATTGTGAATCAATGCTTCCCATAATATGTCGCTGTGAACTTGGACACACGTGTTACTAGGTCGTGACGTCACAGGATATGACGTAGTTTCCCATGCACTTCTGTCATAGCATGTTAATTGTTTATTAAAGACAGTACAACAAAAGTTCAAAGCAAATGATGGCTTCCTTTATTATATCATACTACATTAGTTATTCCGTCGGCTCTTCAAATGGAATATTTGTATAGGTTTGTTAAAAAAATGTGGGAAAGGAATGGGTTTTGTAAGGAATATGTTACGACTGTGTCAAAATATTTTATGTGGAGATCAGATATTTGAAAGAGCTTGCAGGCGTCATGGGAATGACGTCATCAAAGCGGAGTTAGGTCACTGTTCCACATGTGTTATGCATCTGAAGTAGTTTGTATGTATACTGGCGCGGAATATTTAGTCATTAGTGTAATCGCATTTTGGAATATTCATTATGGTACTTGATCAACAGGTCTTTTAGAGAAGGACCTTCGAGGTAAATATGTCTTTTGTTTCTTCCAAAACTTTGCAACGTCAAAAACTTTTACATGGTATTTCCATACAACGGTACTTATCTCTATAAACCGTATTTTTCTTATATTTTCTGTCACAATTCAATGCTTTACAATTTTCTACTTGTGAACTTTGCTCAAAGGCAAGTACAAAGATAATCTACAGTATAAGATCTTTCACCTATTTGCTCTTGTAAGAAAATCGTTTCCTCTGAATAATACAATATTCAGGTCGTGTAGAATACTGTTTGTACCTTTGGGACGTTTCTACCGAACACTCTGTACCTTGGATGGATTGCAGCGGCGTGCCATCCACGTTGTGAATGATACACACGTTAGAAAACTCTTGGGGATATTTCCTCGCTTAGTGCGTTTTACCGTCTATATCGTGGTGAATGCTCTGGGGTATCATTCTACATTGGTCTATCATCTCCTTTCTACATACATACATACACGCCCGTTTCCCAGAAGGGGTAGGCAGAGGTGCACCTCTACCTACTCCATCCTGTATGCAACCAGGACACCCACGTTTCGCCATGTGTATTCCGTCCTATGATGTGATAAGGGGCGAGCCTATCGCCATATTGGACACAAATTCCTGACTCCGGGCTGATAATTTATAGAAAAATCCAAAATCACGTTGACTGATTCGAGCCGGAGACCTCAGTTTTGTAGTCTTACCGTAGTACAACTACGCCACCGAGGCAGTACAAAAAAATCACAAAAAAAACCTAGTGCGGGACAATGTTAAAAAGATTTTGTAACAGCCCTCTTTCAACGTAATGTAAAACAACACCCATGAAAATAAATTCATGGGCGGCACATAATTATCTATGAGCTCGTTCCCTTGAAACATTACGCTTACTAACGAGCTGGGTTAGTCACATATCCAGCTTTTAATACCCGTGTCGTTTTGTATTACAGTGTCTAAACATGACCGCGCATTTGTGCGTGGCTGTCTCTTTCTCATCTATGGTGCTAGAAAAGGACACAGCGGTTGTAAACTACAATTGCGTGAAATTCACATTACGCTGAACGCTGCTACATAAATATTTAACCGCGTATGCGTTGGGAATAATGTTGCTTAATTTAGAGGAACTTGAAACTATTTTTGTGTGTGCGTTAGGTTATTTTAGAGATAAATATTGATTTACCCTCGGTTGAGGACTGGAAAATAACATTATTGCTGAAGTCAAAGGATCAGCTGAGAAACGTTAAGTTGTGATTCATTTCTGAATTATATAATCGTTATATTAAAACAATTCATAAAACTATTTGTACTTGATGGCGAGTAATCTAGTCTTAGAAACGGGCATATCACTATTCATTATACAATATACGCACTAGTTATCGATGGATAGGATATGCAAGTAGGTAGACTAAACTGGTGGTCTCTCTTCGGGGGTGGGATGGTCCATAAAGGGATTTTCCCCACGAAAACAAAAATGCAAGTAGGTAGAGGGAGCGAATATACCTCTGGGCTTGATGATTTACTCACCAATATGCTAACTTCTACATCATACGACAGAAAAACTGTTAAAATACTACAGATGTTTGCATATTTTTATGCAATATTAAATGCAGCTGTTAACCATGTTTGGCGCGATCATTGACCACGTGTCGTCAATAACACCTGGTATAATTACATTAATTTAATAGATGTATTAAATGCATTAATATGCGTGCCACTGTTGATCCTGGCTTACAGGAGTTGCAGTGGCGGGTGTGAGGGCGGGACAGTCTCCTAAAGATGTATTAAATGCTATGTTCATTATTCGTATATTTGAACATATAACCGGGTAAATAGTAAACGGTTCGTTAGCAGTCTTTAATGAAGAAAGAAGATGGAAGAGGGATAATTGTAAGTGACATATAAATTAAACCTTCGATAATCTTATTAACTTAAAGAAACTCAACAACAACCTCCCCTGAAGCAAGCAGGAAGGACTCCTAAGGAGATTTCCTTTAAAAAAAGCGAAATAATTTAATTGCATCCAATGGTAAGTACAGCAAGCATATTATAAGTCCGCCTATGTACAATATCTTTGTATGTTAAATAAAATAAAATACATAAATAAGTATAAAACATACGACAATCTCTTGTTAAATGGTACACGTTTGATTGTCAATTATATGTTGATGAAACCCATGCCGTGCAGTGCCTCGTAAAAGGACTTGATTGTTTAATATTACTACCATAGTCAAGCTAATTAATTACAACGTACCTCTAAAACTACTACATACATATTAATCCACAATCTTTGCAACCCATTACTTACACAAACATAAACCACACTTGGCTAATCCCTTACATATTTTACGTGTCCCTGAAAGAAAAATGTTTGTACAACAAAAAGTAAGTGAAAATAATACACCATACATTCTCCTAAGCTTTGTTTAAGATATTTTTCTTTGTTCCAACTCAGATGTAAGGGATAATATAACTTTGTCGCGACCAACCTAAAAGTTATTTCGCCGAGGTGTAATCCCGGAGAGAATGTAATAAAATTAGGTATTGTGTACCTGAATTTAGTCTCGTAGATAACGGTTTATCTGCGGAAATATTGTTTCTTCTTTGTTTATTTACTGGCGTGATCAAGTTAATACAATGCGATTGATCACAAAACGTGGTATGTGCATTGGAATTGTAGTAGAGTATCAGAACGACACAAATTTGACGGCATACTCAGATCGGGTGTAATATTTATTTTTTTATTATTTTATTTATTTTAAGGAAACATACAGTGGAACAATTAAATAATAGTGAGAAAACGACTATACGCTAATTGTATGTTTCTGCAGATAGAGGCTATAATCTATAATGATATCAAGACTGAACCTAAAATACACCACATTGCATGAGCCACCATGTCGGGCTTTTCCCCATTATGTTTCGCGGCGAATTCACACTATATTAATATTGTTAGAAAAAGGAAGACTGTCTCCATACGAAAAATCCTGGTTATTTTCCATCGCACCTAAAATAACTTATTATATTGAAGCCACGTTGAAGCAAAAAGGAAAATAATTACAATAGTTATTATAAACAGTAATCAGAGTTTTATTCAATTTTTTAAATAATAACTAACCACTTTATTCATATGTATATAAAATATTCTGTATCAGCCCATATACGTCCCACTGCAGGGCACGGGCCTCCGCTACAAATCGAGAGAACGGTTGAGAGGGGTTAGGCCTTGTAGTCCGCCACGCTGGCCTAGTGCGGGTTGGCGGACATATATAAAATATATTTGGAATAAATATTTTACGATACGAAAAAAAAACACCATCTCTGTAATGTAAGTAAAACAATAAGTATAAATAACCATGAAATGTGCAAAAAACACTTCGCAATTTTATCGCACATGAAGATAATCGCGATAGGTCAGCGAGAATGCCCTAATCTTCACAGGAATGGTCTATTAGGACGTGCCAAGGCCATCCCGAATGTTTCCCGGATTCCGGTGTCCAATTCCCGGAATTGTCGGAATAGCAGGAATTTTTGTTTACGCATTCCCGCCGCGACAGAAATAAAGGTGAGGATTATATTTTAGGCGCAATACCGGGCATGGCTATGAATAAGGATGGGACATTATTACTGTTTTATCGATTGTTTTATTAATATAAAATTATTAGTAATTTATTCATGTAGTACCAGTTTGGAATATTCTAAAATGATAAAACAGACAAATTTAACACTATCGTAGTTATATGAAATTACTTTAAATTGTTGCTTTGTTTTTTCGTTGATGTTTTGTAGCCACTTTTTGACCGAACAGCGCAATTGTCTCTGCAGTCATGGTTGATTTAGTAGTAATCTATTTGATACATCAAATACGACGCATAGAATTAAAAGCCAATTTTGGTAGAATTGAATATCCTCATGTATTGACACGAAACAACCTCGACAGCCTCCCTGGCGCAGTTGGTTAGACGCCGGCTGTGAAACGCGAGGCTGCAGGTTCGATCCCCGCACTGAAACAAATATTTCTGTGATCCACGAGTATTTGTTTCGGGTATGTGTGTTTGTGAGACCGAAAAGTCTCTCGTAGTTCCTGATACCCAGGACACAAGACTAGATCTTAGTGTGGGGTCAGGACTATTCATGTGACTGTTGGGTGTATTTATTTATTTATTTAAAAAGTAGTATTAATGCATCACAATTACTGAATAGTATGGTCACAACTTATAAATATCCATTTACAATCCCACTATCCATGATTAAGTCCGTCAGTCAGCCGGCTAACGAGTTAAATTCAATTAAAAAACGTCACATGCGCTGTACAATGAGTACGGGCCGCATACCTTTCTGACCAACGTCCTCAAAGTTATTTTAGTGTGCGAAGTAGAACACAACTGATGACCTAGTATGCACTAGGTGGATGCTTCGACTGCTCGATTTCCTAACGAATAAAAACACATTTCATTAGACGGGTTGTAAATCAGATGTGGTACCTACTTGAGAAGGAACCTAAGCACAACCGTTCGTAAATGTGTATGTAAAGTTGACGAATTGTGACTATTTGTATGAATTTTTGGCACGTTATGTGGAAGCTATGTTACCGAGTATTGGTAAATTCCTATAAAAGTATTTAGCATAATAATGTTATCAATACGTTGGAGCTGATATTGATATTAAACACTGTTTATTTCACTCGATACTGCAAAGATATTGGCAAAATAATAATTAAAATTAGAAAGGAGTCACATACCATAAAAGTTTTAAGTCATATTTGAAATTTTCGAAATGAATATTTTTTGCTACCGCATACATATACTTGCTATAAATAACTTATATTTTATTTTGTATATATTATCGATAAACAAATTAAACGTATCGATAATGATATTTAAGCACATCCTTAACCCCAAGATGGATTACCGCTGCTAATGAATGAATGAATCACACAACTTTTCACCTTCGCGTAACTTATCATTTCCTTTTTACAGCCTAAAAGAAAAATTACTTGCGGCAATAACTAATACATTACTGGAGTATTACGGGGATAAAAAGAACTCATATTTAGACTTCGGAATTTAGTGTTTTCCGAGTGATATGACATTATTTGCTTGTCGAGAATTACAAGTTTAAATTTGTTTTATTTTCCATGTTGGGTGTTTATAACCCTAACTATTTAGAAAAAAAAAGAGCGATGATGGTTATTGACGAATTTAACAATTTATTAGTCTACTTGTTCACTGTGGTCGGTGGTTCAAATCCCAGGGCATACCTCTGACTTTTCGGAGTCATGTGTGTATTGATAGTCAATAACCACGCATTATAACGGTGAAGGAAAACATCATGAAGAACCTGCATACCATAGCGATTCGTAAGAATTTCTATGGTTTGTAAAGTCCGCCAACCCGCACTAGGCCAGCGTGGTGGCAGGTGGACCATATGGCCTAACCCCTTCCAATCGTACTCTTGATTGTAGAGGAGGCTGGTGCCCTGCAGTGGGTCGTATATGGGCTGATACAGTATTTAGAACAGTATTAGTCCAACGGTTGGGGATATTTCAGGTTGGAGTTCATGCATTAGTTCGTACACAGCCAGGATACAAAAGTAACTGTCATGTTTCCGTCGCAAAATATGTACGATTAGATGCAAAAAAAGTTCATGTAATATATTTGATGGTCTGCTTTGTAAACAATATTTTTTATAAGATAACCTCAGTCAGGCCTAAAGTTATCGATCGGATTAAATTGAACAATTATATTAAAAATAACAATGCACGGAACACCCACGTAGTCAAAACATGTACGATAACAGTTACTTATGAAAAATATTAGAATATAAAGGAAACAAAAAAAATCTAACAACCAAACGAGAAGCCACCCAAAACTTGGCTATAGAATATTTGCACCTGATCACCTAACATGACGGTGGAAAATTTTGACACACGCGTCATCATTGCGTATGGCATTCATCCTGCGTGGATCAAGCTTCTATGTCCAGGTTTTACACGCAAATGCGTCGTGTTTCGGTTTTAGTGTGTATTAGGTTTCAAATAGACTGGCGTAGAACTGTTTCAGTTCTGGATACTTAATTTTATTACTTTATTTATTTATACTCTTTTATTACTTAACTTTTTGCACTGCAGTTATCAACAGGACCAATACAGTCCGTTATTGAGCAAAAAAAAACACACACAAAACAAAACACTACTAAATCCTATTCCACTACAGAAACCTCTTACAAAAATGCTAAACATATTATTTCGTACAATCGCGTGATCCACTTGTAAAGGCTCGAGGTAATTGATTAATACAGCGTGTTTCATTCTTGTTGATTTACCGCAGTTTTCACTCAATTTTCCGTTGCGTGAGAGAGCTCATTGACATTACGGCCGCAGCTTCTGTAATGAAGCGGAGTCACGAGAACGCGAAGCATGATCATGCTGACCTTAGGCCTACGAGCTGGCGGCGTTTTATGATTGTATTAAAAGTAATTGGTTCAGGTAAATGTTACAATAGTGAGTGTTGGTGGACCCAGTTAAGACATTTCATTTATTTATACTATTTATACGGGCCGGGCCGCTAGTTGAAATATAAAACCACAAAATCTGAAATCCTAATTGAGCCATACGCATACCAGACAAACAGGTTGAAAGATGTAAATTGTGCTCAATTTGTTAACGAGATTAAAGCAAAGTACTCTTTCCTGTGACCCATTCTACAGTTATACCACAATAGGAGATAAACGCTGGTTTTTGCAGGTCTAGGCTGCACGCAATTTGTCAGAGACAAAAATAGAAATAATAGGAATGATGGATAATTAAGTATAGGTTTGTTAGTCTACATCAGATATTGAATTAAATGCTCACTATGTGAGCGAAAATGAGATAGATTTCCGCTCAGAGGTCATTGTTTTTAAGTCTGTTGTGGAAGCGAAGTCTTGTCTCGAGAGTGTGTTGATATACAAAAGTTCATGCCTGTAGCCCTGAATGGGTATGCAAAGTCAGTGTCACCAGTTAATTGATGTTCTATTCCAAGATGAGATAGAGGGCATGCCTATTGCGAAGAATACCGGGTAAATCAAAACTGCAACAGATAACTATGTACCTACTAACCACCCAAAATACGACGATAAATAAAAAATAACAAAAAAAATCGCCTTTTTTTCGAAAAAAATATTTGCTTTGTGTCTGAAGTCACTAATACTACTACCACTTAGCTTCGTTTTCGATCGCAGCCTTGATATACTCTGCATATCCATTCCCTTAGTTATAAATAGGCGAGACAATATATCGCTGAAAAACATTTGTACAAAGGACGGGAAACAAGACCCAGGAAACAGTTCCACAGATTAAAAGTGTAGCAGAGACAGAAACTCCAACACCAATCAATAGGTGGCAGCACTTCTAAATCATAACTTTTCAATCCATTAGTGTATGAGCTATAGACTAGCGTTTTATAAACAATGAGAGTGGCGTGTGAGGACAACGTTGATAAAGAAACCCCACCGAGCGGGCGCGGCACGCACCGGTCACTCGGGTCAATCTAAACACTGTGTAGTGTAGAACAGTAGTGCACTATTTATAAAGATGTTTTTAAGACAAGTTCAATCTTTCCATGGGCACCAGCGCTTACTTGGTTAGGTTTATATACTTACACGGTTACGCTTAGAAAATAAATAAATAAAATAAAAGAAAATTGGTATGACGTAGTAAAAATAAATATTTTGCATACAAAATAGAACTGATGAAAAGAAATCTACTATAACAAACTAACCACAGTATACCATGGAAATGCTCGTAATGACATACAGTAATATGTTATAGATAAAATGGATTTTGTATTATACAATAATTTCATGGAGAATGAATTGACATGGATAGAAAAATACATAGCAAATAGAGTTAGTTACCTTATTATTAAACATTTTTGCATCGCTATGTATGGTAATAAAATTGCACAAAAAGGTCCTATTCCTCAAAACTAGAATTTTCAGCACAGATGTCGTGGGACAAAAAAGTTTAAATTACATTTTCATAAACGTGTTGGGCTTTCTAGAAATTTTAATATAATCTTATTACTTTATCAACCGTTTAAAAACCTTTTCTTTGAAAAAGTATTCCATAGTATTAGGGAAAAACAATTTTAGCCCAATTTCCATTATGCAAATGCAGAAGATTTCATTTTTCGACAACAATTTTCGTTTAAAAGCAAAAGCCGTTTTGTAATTTAGGTTAATTGAAATAAAAGTAGGAAAGTTTAAGACAAAGACGTGAGTTTTCCAAATTTGAACTTCGGCACCGAAATGGAAGGTTTTGTGTAAGAAAATGAATTTGAATTCAGTTCCGATCTCAAAAAAAAAAACTAGATCCTGTTAATATCGGCCTCCGTGGCGCAATTGATTAAACATCGTCAGTGAAGCGAAAATCTGCGGGTTCGATCCCGGTCTTGACAGATATTAGTGTAAAACACAAGTAGGTACATATTTGTTTCAGGTTAGGCCTGGAAGTTTTGAGACGGAAAAGTCTCCCAAAGTTTCTAATACATACAGACAGACACAAGACTTCGTTTATTTTATCATGGGTCAGGACTATGTATGAGGCTGTTTGGCATATTTATCTATTTATGACAGCGTTTGTGGCGCTGTTGGTTAGACGCCGGCCTTCACCGAAACAATTATTTATGTGATCCGAAGGTATTTGTTTCGGGTCTGGGTGTTTGTGAGACCGAGAAATCTCTCTTAGCTTCTGATACCCACGACACAAGACTAGATCTTAGTGTGGACTGTGGGGTCAGGCCTATGTATGTGATTGTTGGGTGTACATGTATGAACATATGTATGTATTTATTAAATTACCAGACAAATTATAACTATTTTTGGCATCGACAATTTAAATGTACATTGTTTTATTAGTATTTATCCTTCTATATTATTTATTTATAGTTTCCTACTGTTCATCACTGTACTGTGTTTCAAACATTATTGGAATAAGTAAAGAAACTATTAAACAGCTGGACTTATTGGATCGTGACAATAATTTTGATCAATATAGTTTCAACATATTAGAACGCAGTAGTATTATGAAGTCTAAATTGACTTCTGGGTGCCAACTAATGATAAATCTACCTTTTGCATTCTTAAATTACAATAAGAAGTCATATTCTACCTATGACGCTGTGATCATAGGGCTGAAATTTTTTATAGACCTACTACTGAAATGAGCAACTTTTGAATAGATTCTTCACATGTTTTAATTTTTCCACTGTATTGCTATTAAAATACCTCATTGGAGATTTTCACGAAATCAGCAAAGAATCAATTACCTGAAACAAAAAAAAACATTAGTATTTTGAGTTTTAAATCATAACTTTCTTATTTTTGAATAAATTCATTGGCAGAAACCAACACATAAATACTCTTATTTAAGGTCCAAATATAAGACAGTAATTCTGTCTTTATAGCTAAACAAAACACCAAATTAAGGAAGCCAAATAATCAAGATAATCATAATTATATTACGTAGAGAATGCATCGGTTAATTAGATCGTACATATGAAACTCATTACGGAATGCATGAAACCAAATTCCCCTAGAGAACGCGCCGGCGCCGGCGAACATTTAATAACGCAAACTGAATGTTTACCAACATGTCCCATTTATCTTTGAAACTAGTATCACTTGTATTATTTCTATATCCCACAGGTTTGTAGAGCTGTGTTATCAATTCTATGTATGACATATTTGGTTTTTATGCTGGCTGTGGACATTTGTCTTTTAATGGTTTTTTTATATACCCACACCGTGAGGTGACTACAAAGCTGTTTTTCTTGAGCTAAATGGAATATCTACAGCTAGAGACGGTTATTTTTTAGGCTGAACCCGAATCGCTACAAACTTGCTTGGGTCATATGGATTTTTTCACCATCGTGTAAGATGGTGGTAGCCATACAGTTGGATACGACAATTCTACCACTACAAGATACCTCCGTGACGTCACCAGACTAATTCTTAGCGGAAATCCGATAATTTCAATCACGGTACACGTAGAGGTGAGCGTTCATCGAGTGTGATTAATAAGATTACGCAATGCACAGAGTTGACTGTGCGACTTCCCGCTTCATCTTGTCTGGCATCGATTATAAACACTAAAGGTAAATATAAAAACAGGTATAAAGTCTTGAAACTTTGGTATTGTGGCTTGTGGAATCAAATATATCATCCAGAACGGATATGTTTTGACAGTCTCCGTGGCGCAGTTGGTTGGACGCCGGCTGTGAAACGAGAGGCCGCGGGTTCGATCTCCGCACCGAGACAAATATTTGTGTGATACAGGTATTTGTTTTGGGTGCTTGTGAAACCGAAACGTGGTTTCTTATACCTACGGGCCACGAGACCAAACGCGATCTCCGTGTGGGGTCAGGTCTATGTATGTGGCTGTTGGGTGAAATTATTTATTTCTTACCGAGACTCTATGAAAGGTATGTTATGTCAAAAACTAAGGGAATATATCAGGTCAAGTTGCCCTACTACTAGTACTACACCCGATCTCATTTGAAATTTAAGATTAGGAGTTCATTTTGTCGATTGAATTACTTGCAAGTTGATTTATTAATACCATAAGATATACACAGATGACATTTAAATATAGTTTCCTATGTTATGAATACTCTTGGTAAAGGTAGAACGCCTTAACTAACGAAGGGCAAAAACACTTTCGACATTGTCACAGACGTCAGTGCATCACCATAAAGCTGATATGATGTCTATAGATAAGATGATAAGCTTCTGAAAGAGGACATGGCTGGCATTGTGACGTAGATAGCACGAACAAAGCGCAGCCCTTTGCCAAACATTATGAGTCAAATAGTTTACATTAGCTTCAAAGATTATGTCGAACGGATATGTTTTTAAACATGTCTCTCAATATCCGCTGTTAAATGTAAACATTTTTTGTGCTCCCTATTTTTTAGAAAAATATTCATAGGGTTGTGTTAAATATTGGAAAGAGTTGAAACTTGGAAGTTGAAGTGAATGAGAAATATTTCCTAATGCGAAAGATTTAAATAATATGAGGGTTTTTATTAAGCCGTCTCTCTATGATTGTTAAGGGAGGGATTAATCCAATATGTTAGCGTTATGCTGATTGAGGGATTTGAAATTACATATTGCTACGACGAAAAAGACGTTAATATTATGCGGGTCAAAGTTTGTTACACCGAAAAATATAAACACTGATATATTTATAAATAATATTGTATTGTGCATAATTAAAATAACTAACCAAGGAAAAGGCATGTATAGAAGAATCTAACTAAAAATATTTCAGATACATAATAAATATCACTATCATCAATAATTTCACTACAAGTTTCAACATTTTCTACAAACGGGTTCCAGTTTATTACTTTTAAATACAGCCGCTTGCCTAACTCAAGCACTTACCTGTGTAGTTAGTAGCTAGTGCTTACTTGCATAATTATTGCTAACCGGCAGCGGATATCCGCGTTGTCCCATCCCTATTCTGCAATAAGGTGTGGTCAGACCGGCAGACGGGAAGGGCGACATCATAAGTCCATTAGTGGCCACTAATGCATTGTTTTTATGGCCTCTTTAACAGGGCCAACTGACCTTTTATTCCAGACTTATACTGATTGCTGGATACACGATATGATAAATATATTTCTAGGCTTAATGGTTTCTTAGATTTAAAACTATTTTTGCGGAATGTTTTCTTAGATTTACGCGAATGTTGCACATTGAAAGGGTAGTTAAATAATAAATTGTAACAGTCACTGAGTGGATGACTAATACCTCAGGCCGCCTCGTGACCACGAAAGCTGTAAAGCAATCCAAACGTCGGGAAGTTAAAAAATGTAAAAATTTAACCAAATCGCGATAAAATCCGTAGAAAATAGTTTTATTTCAATATTATATAGACGAGCCGGCCGGAGTGAGATGTCTTTGTGCGTATTGGTATAGTAATTTTTTTGTTTCATTATAGGCAGACTAGCCAGCGGCCAGCCTAATGGAAAGCGGCTACCGCTGCCCAGAGAACTTCGCAGTGCCAGAGGTCCAGCACCACAAAGTCGCTACCTGCCTTAAGGAGAGTACTCTCTTTCTTTATCGTGTATTGTGTTTCGTTAAGTACTAGTTTCAATTTCCAGGTCGTATGAAATCAGATTAAGTTCACATGGAGTTGCTGGAGACTGCAACTAGTTAAACTCTTCTTGCGCCATCCGAAATATAGACGAGCTTTTGATATAATTTAGGACTACACAACTACGAAACACGAAACCAATATTAACTGATCAAAACATTTGTTTCAACCGAAGGTTTTAACCATGATTTCTCATTTACAAACCCACTGAGGTAGTAACTACATTTTGAAAATCATAAGTTATTTTCATATTTTGTCAATTTTAGTCTTCTTTTATTTGATATTTCCTCAAAATTTATTTAGCAAAAGTACCAATTATAATAGGCTATGCCCATATGTTTAATAATAGTACATAATTAGATCAAGATTTCTTCCCCTTCAGGGATTTTAAAAATCATTAGGTTCCCTGCTATATTCCGGATGCGAAAAATCCTTACCTGACTTTTTCACAATGAAGCTGGCATTACGCCAAACGATGAAATAAAGCCAAGAGTTAAGCTTCCTCGCTTGAATTCATAAAAGGTAAGGCTTAAAATTAGTTAAAATCTATCGAATAATCAATTAAAAGACTATGTGCATAAATAAAATTAAAAGTCGTAAATATTATTTTCGTCGCGTGATTTTCTTTTTTTTTCTTTTCTGATATTATTATTATTCTAAATATTGTATAGCAGGGTGGTTGCTAGCGATAAGACAGATATTTTTAAAGCTTACCGACTGCGAATCTCAACCAATTTTGAATGCCTTGTAGCAGTTGCTAACAATATGTTTACATATTTTTCACTTATAATTTGATTTTTTACACTAAGAGCCTGTTTTAGTTAACGTTAGTGTGTTTTCGGCTTCCTCGACGAGGCAGTTTAAAAAAACGTTTTGTATTACCATTGCTAAATTTTAAATTCTATTCTTCGGGACCAAACCGCTGAACTATAAGGAAAATATTTGCATGAAGAAATGAGCCACCCGGCGGCACTCGAACAAAGAAATTATTTATGGTTATGGTACAATTTAACGTAAGATAATCTCAGTGCGGGCCACCGGGGTTACGCTAACTTGAAAAAATCTTTAACAAAAACCAGGTAAGTTGGCCGCAAAAAGTTTGGCGCCTGGAATTTCTTTGAGGTTTGTTTTATCACTTTTGAATTATGTACCTAAGTACTGCGGGAGTCTGTAGGTGAGGTCATAATTCAGGCATACCTGTTTTAGTTCAATGGAAATTAAAAATTTACAGCTAAATTCAGAAGTACTTTTTTGCGCCACGAAGTTATTATGAGTCTCAAATATTTTTATATTACCAATTCTTCGATTATCGAATGTACCACCTGGGACCTGGGATTCGAACCCAGGATTGAAGTTCTCAATGTTCACAGCCCAAATATGTCGCCAACAGCTCTATAGCACTATAAAAGCTAAAGCCAAAGCGAACAATCCTGTTACCTTAAACTGATCACCATTAGGAATCGTACACCGTTCCCGAACGTTAAACTCTTTTAAGGCCAAAAAAACCCTAATGATTTTATTTACAAGACAATCTTTTAGAACATCTCGCTCCCTTATCTTTTTAAGTGGAGGTTTGCAAGCACGCTGCAACTTAATTACACGAAACACGGCCTCGGCCCAATTTATGAGACAGATGCCTTATTAAACTCGAATTAACCTTAATTGCTTTAAAAATTCCGCATATTTGTCTACTAACCTGCTTAAGGACGGCTTAAATAACTTTTTATATAATGTTTTTGTTTGATTGTTCGGATCAAGATTTCTAAAATATGAGCTACGATGTGTTTCGTACAGTGACGTAAAAGATATGTACCACTGGTGGTGGGTCTCTCATATGTGAGAGGACGCCTGGGTAGGTACCACCGCAATGTCTATTTCTCCCGCAAAACAGCAGTGTAAATGCACTTTTGTGTTCCGGTTTGAAGGAGATTGTAGTCAGACTGGACATATTGAGACTTAACATCTTATGTCTCAGGATGGCGAGAGCAGGGAGTGCCAAGCAATGCTTTCTAATTCATGGTGTTGTTTTGTTTTCTACTGTCCATGTGCAGTCGTATCGCTTACCATTAGGTGAATGTCGTGTTCGTCTCGCCATTCAACGCAATAAAAAAAAACGTGTTCAGAACACAAATGAACTACAATAATTGCCAAAGGATCTCTACATACTCGCCTGACAAAAAAGGGACAATGCATTTTGTGAATAAGCGCAGTGCGCACTGCAATCAAAATATTTTCTCAATTTAAATTTTAAACCATAGCCTTTGATACAGTACGCATAGCCTGTGAATCGTAAAGTCCTAGGTTCTAATCTTGTGTCGAGCAATTTAATTTGTGTCATTTATTACGATTAATCAAGCTTGACTTTATATTGAGGAAGGACTATGCTACA
The DNA here is from genome assembly GCA_949752805.1 of Deilephila elpenor. Taxonomy (NCBI): domain Eukaryota; kingdom Metazoa; phylum Arthropoda; class Insecta; order Lepidoptera; family Sphingidae; genus Deilephila; species Deilephila elpenor. Next base: position 3,934,282 of record OX457107.1, on the reverse strand, counting down.
CGATTCTATTACATATTGCAAAAGTATCGTAATTTCTGATATCACAAAAACAACGTACCTTATCAGCCAGTAAACTTAAAATCCAATACATTTCCGGCATCACACCCCAGGTATAAAAATAATATCCGCATCATAACGTTCTACGTGACACGGAACATTCCCGATCCAATCCCATAATATTTTATTAATAGGAAGTAAACCGATGAGGGCTAAATAGAAATAATAGTTTCATCAACTAAGGGAAGTGTTATCGTTATTATGCCATTACCAAAAACAATACACGTTTTCTGAAAACAGCCTCATAAAAGATTCATTTTGGTGCAGTTCTGACTTGGATTCAGTTTTGACCTAACATTGCCCATATAGAGATAGTCCCCGACAAATCTCGACTGTCGACGACGATTTACATTTACCATCATTAAATAAAATACACCCAACAGTCACATACGTAGTCCCGACCTCACACTAAGATCGAGTCTCGTGTCGTAGGTATCAGAAACTACGAGACACTTTTCGGTCTCACAAACTGCCAAGTGCGAAACAAATACCTGTGAATCACACAAATATTTAATGGTTTCTTAGATTTACGCGAATGTTACACATTGAAATAAAACTATTTTTACGGATTTTATCGCGATTTGGTTTAATTTTTACATTTTTTAACTTCCCGACGTTTCGATTACTTTACAGCTTTCGTGGCATGTCCGCCCCGTGACCACGAAAGCTGTAAAGTAATCGAAACGTCGGGAAGTTAAAAAATGTAAAAATTAAACCAAATCGCGATAAAATCCGTAAAAATAGTTTTATTTCAACACACAAATATTTGTTTAGGTACTGGGATCGAACCCGCGGCCTCTCCTTTTACAGCCGGCGTCTAACCGGGGCACAAAGGCTCTCCATTATAGAGCATTTGTTATACGTATTAACATTATCATCTTACCCTAAAACGTAGACGATATAACAACAATTTAATTAACTAAAACCCATGAATCGACGTCGAGGTTTTCACGATGCGCGCATGCTATCCTCGCTACAAAGGAATTTAATTTCAGTTATTAGAAAGATGGTCTGGAGATCGCTCGGCAATTGTGATGGCATGCCTTGAGGCTATGTGGTACGACGATCCTAGCAAAAAGGCTAGCTAGAGATTGATGAAAGAAGTCGAGAATGTGGCTGCAATTGAAAAGAGATGTCCAGTAGTAGAATTATATACGCTGATCATATATTATAATACACAAGACATAAGCTGGCATGGCAAAGGAGCTATTTGTATTACCTACAATTTAACGCGTTTTCGGACCAACGAGTAAAGGACGAGCCTAGCTTAGAGGAACTAGTTCCGGTTTCTTGCAAATGTCAAATCTATAAATTCGAGATTAGTTAATTCAAGATCGCATAACGCATTATACCTTTATAACTTTACTTAGGTACACAGGAAACGAAACTCGATTTACGCAAAACAAATATTAATTTACCTAATTTCTCCTTCAGAAGCTACGAAACCAAGTCCTAACAAAACAGCGTGAAAACAACCACTCGATGCTGATAAACCAAATAAAGCCGAAAATGAAGACACCAATGAACTCGTAAAATGAAATATTCTATATAATAATAAAAGCGAATAAGATTCATCATTTTATTCGCGAAGCGATTGGCACTGTCCGCTCACGATCACGATTTAGTATCGGTTGTTTGAGAAACCTTGTTATAAAGTCAGTGTTTGAGAAAAGTCTTCGCTTGCTTCTGTTACTTTTTTTTCGTGGCAGTATTTTATTTTGAGTTAGATTTGAATAGTTTTGAATTTCTGAAATGTCTAAATTCCGCGAAGTCGTCTTTACTCTGCCCTTATGAATGAATTCAGCGGGAAGAACATTATTTTTTATTCAATTCTTTTATAACGTTTCAATTGCTGTTTTAACCAAAAAAAATAAACAAAATATGAAATAGACATCGTTGAATTTTGTTAATAAAACGGAAGATATTTTATTTAAGTAGGGTCTCGTACTTCCTACATAAATGAACAAAGTATGTTGTAGCAAGAAATGCAATTTACCAAAACAAAAAACACTTTGGAAAACAGTAAACTCAAGTAGCTAATAATAATGAAATAAAATATCAAGCCAGCCAAATGCGAGTACAACCATCTTGCTGCGGGTTCCGTAGTAGTAAATAGATAAAAAATAATAAATTTGTAAAAAAACATGCATATTTAAATGATACATGCAAATTTATTCGACAAGATAGATATAGAAAAAATGTACTTTGATTTCATCGATTGAAAAATATTATTTTACGATTTCTACGTTTTTGGTACATATTACAAAAATATATTGCGAAAAATGTGCGAAACAAATCAATAGTAGGTAATACGAGCACCAAACAACTGCTATAAGCTTTTTTGCAAAACATTTTAAAGATTCTGTAAATGCACGAAATATTTTATTGATAGAAGTGTTATATTTTATAGGTTATTAATTTGAAAAAAAAATTGCATCAATATTGACTCGGACCCCTAAAAGTCTTTAGGAAAAGAAGAAACAGCGTAAAATGTTATGTGTATTGAATAAGTCTCAATTGTTCGCAACATGAATGTTCAGTGGAAGTAAAATAATAAAATTGTTTTATACGATGAATTCATATATGTAGTTCGTTACATTTACTGCAGTTTCATTTCATCTCTTTTTTATGACTTTCAAAGAGGATAGTTTTGTGACTTTCAAAGTTTGTGATTTGTAGTAGTTTACGAGTCTTGTTAAATTAGATGCTTGCTCTTCATTTATTAACAGACTTCAAAATAGGAAGCGGTTCTCAATTCGTCACAATCTTTTTTTTATGTATGTTCACCGATACACCAAGACACCTGAAACTACTTGGAAAATTCTTTGTTTGTTACAAAGCGTATTTTCATGACTAAATATAAAAATAAAAGAAAAATATATTTATACAATTATTAAAGTAGGTAACATTTATTAGTAAATAAGCATTGACATGGTAGCGGTTGGAGACCATGGGCTGAAGATCGAGCTCAGTCTGTGCTTGCAGTGGCGTCGTGTGCCGGGTCGGTCACTTCCCTGTAGCATGGTTGAGGAGGCCGATGGCTGGCACATGCGTCATACTCGTGAACGGGTGCTGCTTGTGTGGACTGGTCTGTCCGATTTGCTTACTTTGTAATTGATAAATAGATTACTTAACGCTTTTATAATTATTTATTGCGTTGGCAAAACAGAGTATACTGATTCTTCGTTATGGGCTACTTCGTTTCGTTTCTCTCAGCCATATTAAATATAAAGTAAACTTATTCGTATTAAAATATATCCTACTTGCAAATCATAACAAGTTATTATTAATGAACTGCTCTGATTTAAACCAACTTGTAATTTTTGTAATAATCACTACATTGTAAACTGGTTTTGAAAAGAGCAACACTAGAGTTTCTTGCCCGTTCTTCTCTAGTGAAAACCGCTTTCGGAACCGGGTGGTAGTTCAAAAAATGACTGAATCTAAACAATGTTGAACATTTTAATGGATTCAATAAATTATTTTCATTTCATATTCATTTCATTTCAGTAGCGTGCCATAGGAGAGGCTTATGTCCAGCAGTGGACGAGGAAGCGCTCATCATGATTATGATAAAGCATGACAGTTTTTTGTGTATGTTCACGTTGTCTATTAAGATTCATGTCTGATACTATAGGTGTAATACTAGGCAAGCATACAAAATAGCCACAGCTACCGAACACGTATACGAGTGCACAACTTCCGCTGTTGCGAATGTATTTCTGGTTGCCAGGTGTTATTTATAATTAATTGGCAGCTTTGGAGTAAATATCGTTGCGGAGATTATCCACTCGAAAATTACATTTGTATTAATATTGGAAATTTGTTATGAAATCTAATTTCACAACCACAATTTGTACAATAAGATTTTTAAACAGGATAAATTCTGTACTATAAGTAGTTTGTATATGTTGTGTTATGATTTGAATAAGATTTACATGTACAAAATAACATAGATATATGTCTACAGTGGATGAAAATGCGTGATTAGAAGAACCTTTCGAACTTGTACAATAACAAGACGCATAAAATTCCTACTAGGTTCTAGTGATTGATCTGCAATAAGTAGGTAGTGATTTTTAAAATATGTATAATTGTTGAAATATAAATCTTAGAAAAAAAAACTTATTATCATCAACCTCCTTAAACAATATTGCCTTACATCACAATGTCTTACAAACTAGTGCAACGTTTATTTTTACATCCCACGATAAATCTTGCGAGTGGGTGCAGACTGCGGAGTGACACAGCGGAACAACTATAGTACAATATGAAAGCCCTTGAGCGCTACCGTCCCTAACCGTGTCAGCACTCCGCTATTTATTAACTCTAGCTTCTTTTTCGTGTTTTTTAATATGTCAAAATTATGTCAAAATGTCAAAATTAAAGTTCTCGTCAAAGTTAGTTTATGCAACTGGGCCTAAATGTAAAATAATTTTAATTTAAACGACCATTAATATCTTAAAATCAGATAAAATAGAAACTAAATTGAATCCATCATTAGGAATGGCTGTCACGTCATTTGTTTGAGATAACAGTACAGCTGTTCGCCTAATCTATTTATTCTTCGAAGTATTAAAATCCCATTATCTCTATTATTGTAATATAATTATTTCGCATCAATTAACATACAATAGCAGCACTAGATTTGATAGTGAATCACTGAAGCTATACTGGTTCGTATGTTCGTGCGAGTATTTAGGGTGCATAGTAAAAATGTGCCCCTTTCACATTATCGTTTTCAAAAACATTGTGACCTAAGTTAAACACGAAACTTCATAAAATTCATAAAATGGCAAGGTAACAATCGGAACAGATTTCAATTTGATTGCAAGACACACCACCAACTTTTCAGATCCAATGGGTGTTTTAGTTAATTAGGGAGTGCATTATTAGTGAAAACATGGTAACAAAACTTCCATATCTCGGATACCCCCAAAATTGGAATACCAATCTGCACTTTTTAAGAGAATTTATTGAATATTAACCGCAAATAAGAACTTTAAAGCTAATAATACAAAGGAAAGTAGACAAGCAAAGAACCAAGGCATTGACATTCTTATCATTATGCAAGCGAGTTCAATAACTTCAAAAGCTTCTCTAGTAAAATGACAAAGAATTGACAGTCGTACACTTCTATATAAAAGGCTCACTGTGCAAATATTTATTTAATACCTTGTTCTACTCGGTTTAAATATAGCTTTAAATGTTAATAAAATTACTGTATATTGGTGAGTGAATCAGCAGTATTAATAATTAAGTAAGTATACCCCACGGCCCACAATAAATAGCTACTACAAATTAATTAAGATTTTTCCAGTCTCGCATTATTAAGACCAGAGGCGAATATTTGTGGGTCTTACAAACAGTTGTCTTGGCGAAGCAATGTGTAATGGATTATCGATAAAGAATTGAATTTAATTTCATTTATGTAATGTGGATTTTGACTTAAAATCTCTGATAAATATATGATCGGACAATTTTATAGCAAAATTTTCCATTGATGGCCCAACAATAGATTTAAGTTCAAAGACCTCATTAATCAATTCAATTAACAGCACCGCAGATAACTGTAATTTATCTGTTAATATACAAATCGCGTACATTAATCATTATTATCTGCTTCATAACAAATAACAGAAATATTGTTTGTAGTCAAAATGTTTCCTGCACGTCGAAATACAGCATGAATCTTTCTAGTGTTGAAATTCAACATGGTCGACTTGGTCTATTTTTTTCTCTACTAGTCCGCCTTTTTTCTTAATCTCTTATATTACCTACGCTGCGTATTAACCATACTCAGTTGTACAAAGATGCGGTCTATGTCCGAAGCTGTAACTACCTAAAGCAAGGCTCTAACACTTATTTACCAACCTTAATCATATTTGCCTGCCTCGACTCTCGACTCGACTGCCTCGGTGGCGTAGTTGTATTACGGTACGGTTAGAAACCTGAGGTCTCGGGTTCGAGTCCCGGGTCGGGCAAAGTGATATTGGATTTTTCAATTCATTATTAGCCCGGTGTCAGGAATTTGTGCTCGATATGGCGAGAGGCTCGCCCCCTATCACATCATGGGACGAAACATACAAGGCGAAATGTGGGTGTCCTGGTGGCGCCTCTGCCTACCCCATCGGGGATAAAGGCGTGAGTTTATGTTATGTAATCATATTTCTCCAAGCGTTGTCATAATTAATTACAGGTAAATCCTTATTCATCAGTCTTAAGCAATAAAATAAAGCGACGACTTTAAAAGTCATTGAACCTTCACCGGCTTCTGTTAACATTGTTTCTTGTCTCGGAAGTGGAACTGATGCTTAATGGAATTACTATGTAATGGGGAAATTGTGAAACGTTCCCTTGTCCTTCTACCGTTATTAGTAGATTACTTTCATTTAAACTGTTTAGTTAATTTGGAGTTGTTATTTTTGTAATTTTTTTACGGTGATTCAATGTTTGTTGATTCCTATATATTGATAAAAAATAAGAGAAATTAACTGTTTAATGTCGCTGCCTATATTTTAAGGGCCGCGTAATAGGAGCTAAACTTAAAAATAATATTGAAACCTTATATGGCTGAATAATATTTCCGCACTGAATAGTACGTGTTCGATGAAAAAATGAGATTAAAACGATATAAAAGCATATAATTCAACATTGCTTATCATAAGTAAAAATAAATAAATATATAAATAATAAATAAATACACCCAACAGTCACATACATAGTCCTGATCCCACACTAAGATCGAGTCTTGTGTCGTGGGTATCAGAAGCTACGAGAGACTTTTCGGTCTCACAAACACCCAGACCCAAAACAAATACCTGTGGATCACACAAATATTTGTTTCGGTGCGGGGATCGAACCCGCGGCCTCTCGTTTCACAGGCGGTGTCAAACCAACTGCGCCACGGAGGCTGTCGAGTATATAGTGTAGTTTTGTATTTCTTTATTTTATTGCGATGAATGGCGAGACCAGCATTGCCATTCGCCTAATGGAAAGCGTTACTATCACTTATGGACAGTAGCAAAACCAAACTACGTCATGAATTACAAAGCTATGCTTGGAATTTCACTGCGCTCGCCATTCTGAGACATAAAATGTCTTATAGTTTTAGATCGAAATATAAAAACAAAATCACAATTGCTGATTGCCCCCAAACAGGAAATTCTCCCATTGATCCAACATAAAGGGTTAACCCCCAACGCCAATCGCTTATACTTATTGAATTTTGTCCCAAAAGTACCGAGACAAGCAAACGACGCTCGGCTTCCCGTCTCAAAGGACGTCGCGCGGTATCGAACGATATATTGTTTATATTACATAAAAATAACCCTTTACAGGCCCGAAGCCGGTAGCACTAAGGATAAACGCACCTATGGGTAGGAAAGAACCCTCAATAAATTGTTATGGATACGGGCAGGTACCTTTTAAGTGACGTTTACGTGGCCCGTTGCTAAATTTAAGATGTTATGCCAGGATAAATAAGTGGTTTGATAAGGCTTGAGGTAAACTCATGTTACCTTCCGTCAACTTGTATGAAGTTGTCTGTAAATAATTTATATGGAGATATATGGTACACAGTATCATTTTTTTAACTGGAGTTTCACAAGATCTTTTTAGTAGCTCACTTAGTAATGCTACCGCCGCGCCACTTCGGAACGTTTTATAGCGACTAAAGGTGTAAAGAACGCGAAAATCTTCATATGCAACACGGACTGCCTTTTTTTAAATTCCATAGACTCTCATACTAACAAAATCAGTATTAACTGAAATACTACTAAACATGCACTTCATCGAAATTATAACAGCATGATAAACCCTCACATTGCGCCTTTAAACCTATCTATACTATCGTTCCTAATTTAGCACTTACACTCGGTACAAAGCACCCCGAGGCCCAATTTCCCCTTGGAGACAATGACAAAAAAAAGATAAAAGCATAACTGTGTTACCACTCTGTTTCGAAATTTGTCGGATAATTATGTTTAACGAGAGCCGGTAAATCTTACGCTTAATTAAATTTTTGCAGAGCCCCAAGCCTAATGAGTTATTAATGAGATGGAAGCCGATTGGAATCGGCTTGCACTTAGATTAATTGTTCTCGAAGTGTTTTGTTTAGGAGTGCTCGTGGCGTATTAGCGTAATGGGACTAATTTATATGAAAGAAGCGTTTTTACTAGAGTAGTAATTAGTTTAGTAATGAGGTTTCATAACTTTTGAGATGGTTTAAAGATTGGTATCGCTCGTATATTAAGGTTAAAATGTAGTTCCAAAATGCTCCCAATTTAATGTATGGTGTAACACACAAATGATAATAGAAATTTTAGAAATTTTACAAACTTTTTAGGGAACGAAAATAACGATGATTTTTTTTGTCTCGAAATTCAGATAATCACAGAAATTCAATCATTGTAAACAACGAGCTTCTCGCCCACTGGCTTAAGAAGTAAATATAACCCAATTTATATTGTATGTACATTTATAAAGAAATCCGAGAATTTAGAAATCACCATCATGTTTCAACACAATTTCCTCATTTCTTCACCACCATGAAACAATTAACATTCAATGATTCAACATTGACATTATACAACATACAAAACTTCCCACGATGCTATCGTTATTTTACTTAATAACAGGCGTTCCGCTTTCATAAAATTTAAACTGTTAGTTAAAATGTATGAATTCCACTTTGACACGCGCAACAAGGCCGCGGAATGGTGAGAAATTAAAAGGTCATATTCATTCATAAAATACTTGGATTTCATAATATTTAAGCTACAACAGTAGTGAGAATCTGAAGGTAATTAAATTCGGTCTGAGAATCTTTAATTACTAACTTTATTTTGAAACTGAAGCAGGTATTACAAATAACAATTGACAATTCAGATGAAAATTTACATTTAAGGTTCTGGAATCTCTGATTCTTCACTAGGTTTTGAATGGAGAGGAGGAAGGAAATTCCTATTCCTGTCTTATGAAAAAAGTTCATCGCCTCCAACATCTACACTATCATTAATGTCAGGTTTAGACTTTAGAGTACTAATATTATGATGTTTTCTTTTAATGATATAAGTTAAACACATAGTAACCTTCATCTAGGTTGGTGACAACAAAAATGCCTGATACAGGAGCTAAGCAAATACTTCCCACACCTACACAGAATACTAAATTAATTAAGCAGATTCAACCGTTTCATCCCAATTTTACGCACGTTACTCCCGGGTCTGAGGTGTCCGACAATTTATCTTTCAATTTACCCTCATCCGACAAACAAAATAATTGTTTCTTTTCGAATTGGTTTAAAAGGTCTAAGGGACTCCTAATTTACTCTGCGGTTTGGATTTTGGTGAAGTTTTAGGGTCTATTTTATTTGATTTGTTAAATATATATTTTAATTTAAAATTCATAGATGAATTATAATAAAATTTTTATTAATAACGGACCAATAAACAAATAAGTATAGCAAAAGTTCATCACTATTTATCAGCATCTGTGTGCATTCATTATACCTTAAAATGAAGGTAGGTACTATATCTAGGCTACACTAACTACTTTTGAAGTTTAGGTAATTAGGTCTTGCAATATAATACTTCAAATAACACGCAACCACAAAGCTGCTAATGATACTATAGAAGAAAATCAAGCTGTAACTTGGTTTCTCCATTATTAACAAAAAAGCTAACATGCTAGTAATGCATTTGCATTTTACAGACGTATTCATTAAGCAATGGATGCGAATAATCACTTTGCTCGATTATAACCGTATTCGCTTCATCCACTTTAATCAATCTTTTCATGCATTTCCACAGATCCAAACCACTTTTTATGTTTTTCTTGTTCGGTATGTTATTGATATTTCATCTCATTTTCCTAACATACTCGAAGTGTTATTCATAATTAAAACCTAGTATTTTACTAGAATATTCAACATTTTTTAGAAGCTCTGTTTTTATTTCTGTACGATCTTCAATTTTATACTTCAATATTTCCTTCACTCCTGTCATAACTTGTAGAAATCCTAAACGAGTCAAATTCTGAATTGAGGCATGTACTGCACCGTAATCTGTATATTAAGAATTCTGATGGTAAACTGGCAAACATTAGTTTGATGATAGCAATCCATTCTGTTTAATTTGGCATGCGTAGAATTCTAAAATCCGTTCAGCCACATCGGATGTGTAGGGATTATCCATTTCATTTCGTGTTTTATGTATAGTTAATCGATGTCGGATGCATAACAGATTTATGTTTGTGGTTTTAATACTAATTCGATTAGCCGCAAACCGCTGTTTGTAGCTGTGAGAATCTATAATTCAATTTATCGATAGACGTTTACTAATTCAATTTGAGATCAAGTAAGTACATATTTGCACGGCATGCATCTATAGTCTAGATACTGCCAGTCTTATTTTACCTAGTTTTAAAATCCGCATGGTCTTTCAAGGTTTGCATTCTGACTCTGCTAAAACCTTCACGTATTCTTTTGTCCATTTTGAAATAGCAAACAACTACCGTTTCCTTTTGTATTGCTAGCGTGAAAAATATTAAAAATAATATATTTTAATTTCAGTTGGTGCAGTGAGCTGAAACATCCTAATTGCAGTCTGGCGCCGGTAATAACACTTCATCCGGAACGATAAAAACTGCACATTTCATATTATAATAACCATTTCGAGCTAACAATAGCTTGTTTGCATTCCTGACAATTGTATTTTCAATCGTATAATATGTGGAAAACAAGCTGGAATTCTTAAACAAAATAGACAACACGTATACCACGAGATTCGAGATTGCTAGATGCTTTAATAGGTTTCCACAATATGGTGTAGAAGGAGAAGAAGGGAAAAAAATATAGGATCTTTAGGTAACTCACTGAATTAAAAAAAAAACGACAATAAAACTATCGTGTCAACAGTTTTGTCTGAAACAATGTCATCAACCCAATTGAGCAGTCCTATTCATAGCATGACTCTACCACTTAATATTACAATTCTTTCTATTAATAACTACTACTCGTACTTCATGTTAATCGATAAAAACAGTTCGATTACGAGCATTACGATAATAAGCGAATAAACAATAGCGTTCAATTCTCGGAATAATAATGTCTCCATCGGTATTTCGATTACTTTCTGTCACACGAGCTATTTTGTAGTACTTGATAACTGGTACTTGATATTGATAAATTGTAAGTCAGACTTGAAGGTTCCATCTTTCTTTATTGTCATAACTTGTACCGAAAATATCACTAAATTTGAAGATGATGATTTGTACTAGGTCGAAAATAGGTTTCATGCATACTTCTAGATGGTTTAGTGGAGACGAATGAAATAATACTCTAAATATTGATCAATAAAGGCAGCTCAATTAAGGGAATTATAATAACGATCACGAAGAAACAATAGCGTGTTTGAATTTACGCTTTCGATTCTAGGAATAGTTATGTCTCCATCGGTATTTCGATTACTTTCTGTGTCACGAACTGTTTTGTACTACTTGATAAACAGCACTTGATATTGATAAAATGTAATTCATAGACACGGTGCATTGTTTTTGTACCAGCATAAATAGTATTGAGAATTTTGCAAAGATGTTGAAAATTATAATTATTTATTGATAAAATCTAAAGAAGATTTTATGCGTATTTTTCGATAGTTCGGTAAAGACTTTGTTTTGTCTTTCTTGAGCCAAGTTAAGTATCACAGAAAGGTTTTAGGAGTCGAATATGATAGAAGAAGATTTTAATATGAATATATTAATAAACTTGGTTCACAACAAAACAATCTCATTAAAAGTTATGAAAAATAGGAAAGCAAATTAAGGCCACAGTGCATTAGTAAATAGAAAAATTCAGAGCAATTAAACTGGATATTATAAACAGCTAAAAATGAATACAAACATACGGAAAATGTAACACAAGTGCAGTTTCGAGGTGACCATGCAGACGGTGACTAAACGTCTAGACTTTGTATAAATAATTATTACGGTTTCAAATGGAAAGAAATACAGTGGTTACTGTGTAAACAATTAGGCTTGTTTAATGTTTTAAACATTGATTAAAAATATCGAGTAGACTGACGTGGGTTATATTAACCCTGTCATTAAACTATTTAATGCTGCGCACGAGCCTTTTTAATATAAAAAGCATTGAAGTCTGATTAGCTTGCCCCTCTCTCTCTCTCTCTCTTTCTCTCTCTCTCTCTCCTCACCCACAGGAAGTCCACTGTTGAACATAGGCCTCCCCCATGGATCTTCACAGACCTTTTGGAAGCGATATGCATTTAGCGGTTTCCTGCGACCTTAACCAGGTTATCCGTCCACCTTGTGAGTGGGCGTCCAGCACTTCACTTGCTTATACATGGCCTCCACTCTAAAACCTTTCGGCCCTTAGCTTGCCTACAGGGATTTGCCAGACAAATCTGCCTGACAGTCATGCCTGATGAGCAAAACAATAAATAGAATATGACAAGAATAAACAGCAATTAGAAAGTGCTTAAAAGCAACATTAAATAAACAGAGATTTTCTGAGATCAAACCACCTAGACAGTCTTAATTCCCCAAGCATGTTATTACATGCGTAATTTAATTAATTTCAATATTTCGTAATACATCGCAATCCTGTATTTAAAGGGCATGCTTACAGCTTATATGTTCAAGAAAGTAGGTCCCTCTTGTGTAACGTTAATAAATGTTCCGAAGCTGTCGATATGTCACTCTGTCTGTACAAAAGAGAGAGTTAATGCGTTCTCTTATTAACCGACTTGCCCATATCAGTAGGGCGATAAATAAAGGAAATTAATAATAAAGATAAATTTGAATGTTTATTTTATATTGAATTAACCCCGTAAAAGGCAAGATTAAGGTAAATAATGTCGGTGTAATTCGAGATTGATTAAGTATTTTGGGACTTGAATGACGTAATGCATGTATTAAGTTATATTCTTGCAATATCGGTATATTGAAAGCCTTTATTGGTAAACAAATGGATTGCTACCGGAGCTGAGCGCTAATTGTGGTAGGTTAAAAGAGAAAAATAAAGTATGTAATAAAATAAATGATCTATAATTTTAATACCACCTGATAAATTTTGACACATTATATGACATTTCGTTGAGAATCAACAACACTATATGTTCTATTACTCTTATTTACAAATTAAATGAGTGCTTTTGTTCAGATAAAACAAAAAGCACCTAGAAATATTCAGAGTTTTAATAATGGCAACAATCATAATTTTTAAACGCCATATCCAACTAGAATAACTAACCAAAGAAAACGAGAGCACAGACAAACGTTTAAGATGATTCCAGACGCGGAGTAAATACTAATAATAATGATGACAAAATTAAACTAAACATCATGCACGTGGGTGGCGAACAAACGGCTGCTAATGATAAACGCTAACTCAGCCATACCGTGTGATCTTATACACGGGTGGTTCTACAAATATAATAAACGGTAAATGTGCTGTGATTATTCATACGTTTACGAGGTTATTGTGATAAAATTTATAACGGCCGCTGGCAATACCCAGTGATTGGCTTATGTTCCTTCTTAAAGAGTCTATCTTTCGATTAAAAAATCTGGTAAAACACCATTCTCCAAATATCGTATTTTTTCCATAAAATGTATTTGCTTGTTTATCAGTGCTTACTATATATCTTAAAAAAAGGGTAGAGTAAGAAAATACACGACTCATTAATCCTATTCACTATTGTTCGAATAAGTTTACAAGATATTCTTAATAACAAGGAAAACAATATTCACAATTTCCAACTAGAATTAGATCATAAAAATCACCAATTTCAAGAATGCGCTTATCGTAATGCGTCAATGTCCAGTCATACGTATTAATCATGTACACTTAGCTTTGCATCTAGTTATTATTTATGTAGGAACAATAGCCCTCCCTAAAGAACCTCAAGGGCAAAAAGTAACAAAAGAGTCAAGGTTTTGGAATGAATCGGTTGATTTTTTGTCGATAAAAACGAAGGCGCGTAATTATGATGGCCATCAAAACGCGATCATTTGTGTGTTTGCTGAATGTTCTAACAACGTGGAATCCCTTGTCTGTAGAATACATACAATAGGGAAACATAGATATACCTGACCTGACCCGATAGTAAATTTTCCGTCTTGTTTGTTAGAAACTCGCCGGTGGATACTTATTTGGATTGCAGTGCACTTACAAGGTGCATTGCGGTCTCTTTGTCGTACTGTTCTTCCGTATTGTTTAATGCATTTTTCAATTTAGCCTGATATGTAAAACTGCTTTCATATCGTCGTTGTTCCCTTTAAACCAAAGGTTTTTTTGTCCGACCTCGTGGCTCTTCTCTTTAAAGACATTACGAGTACTAGGTTCATCAACTTTCGACATAATTTCAGTTGAATTATCGACCCATTCTTAGAACCTTCCAAACAATGCGGTCGATGCAATCTCATATGGTCATTAGCCGAACTAACGTCGCACTCAACATGCAATCATCGGGGACAAGATAATATCTATGTGTATTCGCGACTTGCAATTGTAGTCTTCAGAGAAACAATTCAGCTTTGATTTTATCAATAGCTCGACCAAGCACAAAGAACTGAGGCGCGTTTTTATATTGTAGAAAATAATGAAAGCGTATTCTCTATCTATATTTTCAGCCACAGGGAGTCCACTGCTGCTTATTCTCATATAGTCTTAATTTACAACAATAAGATATGAAACTGTGAAGGCCTTTCCAGCTAAAGCTAAAACAGTAAAAAGAAAAATTCGTCGATCTCGTAAATATTATTCTGAAAGAACCGTGTAGGGACGAGTGCTCGATTTGAGAAACAACCCTTGGACTTTAATAATATTTTCCAAAGATTTGCAACAAAAATAAAACCCTAACATAACAAAAGGTTTTTGTGACACCAAAGGAGTCAGTGATGTATTTAATGACCGAAACTATTTCAATTTAAAGGGTTCAGCGGGAATAATGCTCCGGATGTAATATTTACACAAAACCAGCAACACGGACCCCTTGAAATGTATCACGATTCACGACCCTTTTTATTCCTTAATATAAACTTATTTTTTCTTAACAACTGAAAACTTTCAACGTTTTATGAATATTTCTGTTTTACGCTGCACTTAAAAAGAAAATGTGTTTATACGGTCCGTAGTTCAGTTGTTTAAGATTTTTTTATGTTTCTGCAATGGAGTGACATGGCTTGGAATTCAAGATGAGTTATTGTGATTTGAGTCCAAAATCTCGAACATTTGTGCACATCGAAAGGCAAGTTAAGCCGGCAGACCTCTATATGGTGTTGGTCATTATCATCCACAAAAGAACACAGCTGAATAAAAGCCATCTTAAGAATTTCTAGAGCGCCCTTTGCTCCAGCGGCAACACAAATATGTTTTAGCCATAAGATCAGTGTTCTTTTGACCAAAAAGTAGAAAAAATCAAAAGAGAAAGCATTTGAAAATGCTTGTTCTTTCATTGTAATTTGTCATAGCCAATCCGCGTATGGAAAACTGCTACAGCACATTATTTTTGTGTATGATTACTACCCCAGCAATTCATACTTCAATAACGCTGTGTTATTCTATGTAATTACGCAATAATTATTCGACTATGAATAGTAAATTACAGACCAATTATGTCGGAGAAGGCTGGTTAAAAAACCTAAAAACTAGGTGAAGGCCGAATAGATAAATCAAAAATAATATTTACTATTTATTCAGTAATTTGCATATTTATGCTTCATATTAATATAGATTTTTGGTATTTTACTAGGTTATTTATTAGGCTAATCTGGTTCAAATTAAAAATTATCATTGGATTTGACAACTTTAAATCAAATATAAAGGTTATGAAACAGTTATGCGATTAATAAGGATTAAAGATACGTATAAAATATTTATACACTTGACTGATAAAGACAAATTGTTGTAGTGAATTAATGATAACACAATTTGTAAAGTATGCGCAGAATCGTCAATATATTTCTTAAATAATATTTTTAAGAGATGAAGAAGAATAATAATTTGACATATTAGCGTTTGACGACCTCACAGTAAGTGGAAAGACAACCAGACAAACGTTGTCCAAAATCACTGGATACAGACCACCTTATTACCGATCGCTGAATTTCTGAAGGCGAGTTAACTTCAGTACCGAAAGCTGATGTTGAAAGAAGATTTATATTGACACCTAATAATTTTACTAAATCTCATATATTAGACGTACAAAAGAAACAAGCTCGCATAAAGCATACGCAACGCCGGCCTGTCAATAATGAAGATGAACGAGGACATTGTAAAGAACGTTAGGGATTACTGAAACTCGCTTCCCACGCAACTTTAAATGATTTATTCAATATATCACCTACATTTTTGTGAAATATCACAGGTTTTGGAGTAATAAGAGGGTTTACTGAAGTCATCGACGAGATCTAATTAAATACTTACAAAATAAAAACTGATTATGGTGAAAGGTGTTCACGAATAGAGTTATAATATTTTTTACTAGCGCAACAGAGAGTAATGCATACAAAATGTTATTAAATCATTAATTATTACGTATTTTCCAATATAAATAAATAAATAAATACACCCAACAGTCACATACATAGTCCTGACCCCACACTAAGATCGAGTCTTGTGTCGTGGGTATCAGAAGCTACGAGAGACTTTTCGGTCTCACAAACACCCAGACCCGAAACAAATACCTGTGGATCACACAAATATTTGTTTCGGTGCGGGGATCGAACCCGCGGCCTCTGGTTTCACAGGCGGCGTCTAACCAACTGCGCCACGGAGGAGGCCATATTGTAAATAAGTAAGTTAAAGTACCCTGAATCTACAAACATTTTAAAAACATTTATAGAGTAGTAGCTCTACGTATCCATATAGGACGAAATGACCTTGCTTGTTCTATCTATTAATCAATATAAATTTCTTACGTTAGCAAGAAAACGTTCTAAACGGTTAATTTTGGCATCGCCTTTGAAGTCAGGTAAGTTGAGTAGCTTCTCGACTCCCAACGAAAACCCTCCAATTATAAGACGGAATAAGTCATTCAGTTATTACGAGAGGGTAGGAGGAATCGAGTGGAAGTAATTGCCCACTTGCGCAAGGCTAAGTCGTATAATAAATCATTACATATTTGATGGCTTATAAAATTGCGATTTAATTATTATATTTTTGTATTGTATTATACGTCCCATATACGTCCCACTGCACGAAAACGGCACGAGCCTCCTCTACAATCAAGAGTACGATTATTATGATATTAGTACCGACTTACTTAGACTGCCTCGGTGGCGTAGTTGTATTACGGTACGGTTACAAAGCTGAGGTCTCGGGTTCGAGTCCCGGGTCGGGCAAAGTGATATTGGATTTTTCTATTCATTATCAGCCCGGAGTCAGGAATTTGTGCCCGATATGGCGATAGGCTCGCCCCCTATCACATCGTGGGACGGAATATACAAGGCGAAATGTGGGTGTCCTGGTGGGGCCTCTGCCTATCCCTTCGGGGATAAAGGCGTGAGTCTATGTATGTATGTATGTATGTATGTACCGACTTATTTGATTCCATCTCCTTATATTTGTTTTCTCTATGGGTAATTTTATTGCTTAAAGCTAAAGAAACAGAAGAAAACTAAGACATTACGACAGTAGAGCAGTTGTTAGGAAAGCTGATAGTGTCTGCACACATGTTACTTATTCAAGCGGCCATTGTTTATTAAACACGTATTCTGTTCGTACAATGCCTTTGTCTCCGTACGCAGTTTTGTTTACTTTGTATGTGTTTTAATACATTCGTCGCAATTATCGGTTTATTAGCAAGTTCTAGGTAAAACATTAAGGCTACCAATCCTGAAATTAAGACTGTTACTGATAAAAACAAACATACAAACATAAACTCACGCCTTTTTCCCAGAAGGGGTAGGCAGAGGTGCTACCAGGACACCCACATTTCGCCTTGGATGTTCCGTCCCATGACGTGATAGGGGGCGAGCCTATCGCCATATTCTGATTCCGGGCTTATAATGAATAGAAAAATCCAATATCATTTTTCCCGACCCGGGAAAATTATATCATGGAATTTAATGTAAAGCACCCACAGAGATAAGAGAGACATGTTGTTATGCAACCAATCTTCTACAGATAATTTGCTTGATGACTACGAGTATATGGTAAACATGATATCCCAGTAATATAGTTAAATACTATAACTAAATGGAAGGAGATACCAAAAAGAACGTAAAGAACCAAGCAGCGTCACATTAAAATACCTTAAAAATTCAAGTCAAACCATATAATTAAGGTATTCGATACACTCACGTCTGCTTACGGTATCGTCTTAAACACATTAATATTCCATTAAAACGAACATAAATAAAAAATGACGTGAATCGACGCTAAAGCAATAAAAGCACAGCCAATATAGGTGCCATCACGTACTTGATCGCCTTTGGATAAATACTCGTAAGAAATATGGGATTAATTTGTTCTTTATATCAGGGATTAGATTTGTACTGGCAATTCGTAATTAAAATGTATTCGATAAAGGAACCGGATCTGTGGGTCTACTCTTGAAAAACAATATCAATATAGAACCGATTTTAATACAATAATAGTCGTTTTCGTACTCCTGAGTGCTGTTGTAATACGATGGTGGCGCCACACGGCTAGCGGTATTAAAAGAAGTTAATTATTCGTTATTGGAGTCGGTTTGGCATAAAACGGTACTCTTGACAATATTTTGACAGCTCAAATTGAGTTATTCTTGTGTTCTCATCTAATAATTTCCAATACGTAAAAGGTAACTTGTTTGTTATTGACTTATACTTTTTTAAGTTGTATTAAGTGCGATAATTCTCAAAAATGTATAAATGGGCCTATCATTGGTTGCATTCATAAGATTGCGCCTTTCTTGTACGCAAAACCTAATGTTTGACGAACCGCGCGTTTAATGTTATAAGTACAGAAATGGCCTTTTCGCTAAATAGGAATTATTCGGACAGTAGCACGTGTCGAAAGAAATATGTATCGAATTGACCTAATGGAATCAAATGATGATTTGAAACCAAAGTACTTATTTAATAAAACTTAGGACACTCATTTTACTCATCATTACCCAGATGTACCTTCTTTATATTATTCAATCAAACTTCTTTACGATCATACACTTACAGTAAATAATTTTAACATAGTTCTTGTAAATCAACATGTGCAAATTATAAAACAGCATATTTTAACCATTGAACATACGCAGTCCTCATAGTACCACAGTTCACGATGACTGATTTGTTTATTTAATTTGACATGCATTGTTTATACAAGTGACACTCTCGAACTTCAAAGCAGTCGTACTATTTTTTATTGGGCTTGAAACAAAATCTTTTTATCCAAGTGTTATCTAGATTTAATAATACAAGCATATGAGATTACTTAAATACGTATTTATATATGTTTAAAATATGAATGAACTATTTTCCGTTCCAATAAAGGTGTATTTACTACATTTAAAAGCGTTTAAAATAGTTTACCGATTTTTTGTCACTGACAGACATCCCTATTTTAAGCGTCGCAGGGCTAACTTCACTTGTAACGCTCTTATCACAATCCGATCTTACGAATATTTCGACATCAATGCAAGACTTAGGATTCTTGTTTCAAGAGTAGCGAAGTTGTACAAATCGGTTCCGTAATTGGTCTTATATTGTCTTGGATTAATATTGATATTAATTTCAAGAGTAGACTTGCTGGTGTGGGTCTACTCTTGAAAAACAATATCAATATAGAACCGATTTTAATACAACATTAGTCGTTTTCGTACTCCTGAGTGCTGTTGTAATACGATGGTGGCGCCACACGGCTAGCGGTATTAAAATAAGTTAATTATTCGTTATTGGAGTCGGTTTGGCATACAAACGGTACTCTTGACGATATTTTGACAGCTCAAATTGAGTTATTCTTGTGTTCTCATCTAATAATTTCCAATACGTAAAAGGTAACTTGTTTGTTATTGACTTGTACTTTTTTAAGTTGTATCAAGTGCGATAATTCTCAAAAATGTATAAATGGGCCTATCATTGGTTGCATTCATAAGATTGCGCCTTTCTTGTACTTGCAAAACCTAATGTTTGACGAACCGCGCGTTTAATGTTATAAGTACAGAAATGGCCTTTTCGCTAAAGAGGAATTATTATTCGGACAGTAGCACGTGTCGAAAGAAATATGTATCGAATTGACCTAATGGAATCAAATGATGATTTGAAACCAAAGTACTTATTTAATAAAACTTAGGACACTCGTTTTACTCATCATTACCCAGATGCACCTTCTTTATATTATTCAATCAAACTTCTTTACGATCATACACTTACAGTAAATAATTTTAACATAGTTCTTCTAAATCAACATGTGCAAATTATAAAACAGCATATTTTATCCATTGAACATACGCCATCCTCATAGTACCACAGTTCGCGATGACTGATTTGTTTATTTAATTTGACATGCATTGTTTATACAAGTGACACTCTCGAACTTCAAAGCAGTCGTACTATTTTTTATTGGGCTTGAAAGAAAATCTTTTTATCCAAGTGTTATCTAGATTTAATAATACAAGCATATGAGATTACTTAAATACGTATTTATATATGTTTAAAATATGAATGAACTATTTTCCGTTCCAATAAAGGTGTATTTACTACATTTATAAGCGTTTAAAATAGTTTACCGATTTTTTGTCACTGACAGACATCCCTATTCTAAGCGTCGCAGGGCTAACTTCACTTGTAACGCTCTTATCACAATCCGATCTTACGAATATTTCGACATCAATGCAAGACTTAGGATTCTTGTTTCAAGAGTAGCGAAGTTGTACAAATCGGTTCCGTAATTGGTCTTATATTGTCTTGGATTGATATTGATATTAATTTCAAGAGTAGACTTGCTGGTGGCTAAATATCGAATAATTTCTGATAGGGCGGAGTTTAAAATCTTTAAATATATCTATGTATTCAGCCACTGCTGAACATAGGCCTTATAGGAGTTTAAATGAGACATGTGTATTCTGTTTATAGTAGTATAATACTTTGTGAAGCGATTTCTTTCCATCGTGAAGTCAAAGAGGTTACCAGGCGAACCACTCGCTCAATTACGAGGTTTGTGCTATAAAAATAAATAAAAGTCAAAAAAATCTCAAATTCACCTTTCAACTGGATCCAATTTACTACGTTTGTTTCTTTATAAACAGAATTAATAAAAAGCCGCAACCAAACAATCCATAATTCCGAACCCTTCTATAGCAAAACAAACCGAAGCTACAATCTGCTGAACAAAACTCAAGTCGATAACGAAGGCTTGTACCAACAAAACTGATCCGATCTCGGGCAGAAACGAACTATTTGGAAACGAATCACGTATTGTCTTAGACCAAGTTTGACGCCGGGGCCTTATCAGCAAACCTATCGAGGCATCAGCGAATTTTAATTTTTGTTTCGTTGTTTTTGTGGAGAATTTCGAATTCTGGATGTTGTGATAAATTAGGGGGATGTGAATCAGCTGGTTGAAGTTGTATTTGTGATATGTAAAGTATAATTAATGACTTTGAATAAAGTAAAGGTCATAAAGCTACGGCAGGAATATAAAGGTTAATTTGATATTTATTTTTAAATTTAATTACGATCTTTATTATACGTTTAATATTTAAATATGGGATTAATTATGTTTTGAGAATTATAATAGTTCTATTCGATTGATTCTAAACAAACATTTTCGGTTTGTTATACTAAACGGTTATAAAGTAAATTAGAATGACCGCACCCCGCGGTGTCGCGTTGCGCTATCTATTACAAACACTGATATTAAAGTGGATAACATTTTCCATAAGAGATATTATACTTCATCGAGGGATGACGAATGTGTGTGCTCAGGAATGTTTTACATCGATATTTTGATGTCTTATTTATAAAACGATTTAATAGATTTAAGTCTTGAGTTGGATAAGTACGCATGAATATTTTATTTTATAATCATTGTCGTAATTATAGACCAAAAAGTAATCAAGAGCCAAGTCCAATGTCAGAGATAGATACAGTTAATTTTACGTATAATATATTAGGACTTACTGCTATCGAGTCGGTATGGAAATCGTTTATGTACTACGTGATGAGGTTTTTTTTTTTTTTTTTTTTTATTGCATTGAATGACGAGACGAGCAAGCCGTTCGCCTGATGGTAAGCGATACGACGCGACGCGATACGCTCATAAACAGTAGCAACATTCCACTGCGCTCGCAATCCTGAGACATAAGATGTTAAGTCTCAATATGTCCAGTAGTTACTCTGGCTACAATGTCCTTCAATCCGAAACACAACAGTGCATTTACGCAGTGTTGTTTCACGGGAGAAATAGACATTGCGGTGGTACCTACCCAGATGGCCTCTCACATATGAGAGACCTACCACCAGTAAATAACCAGGTATCGCGATAACGTATCCATTTGGCAAATTAACATTGAACTTGGTAGATATTTGCCTCATAGAATTCATAAATCAACCGCTATTGAGGTGCATTGGAGCTTTAATGAATTTGGTCAAAGTTGAAATAGACTACTAGCATGTATTTTAATGCATGTATTTAAGATTTGTTCAAAGTCTTTGTATTATTTATTAGATCAAATTCGAACCAATATTGTTTTCAACCCTTAATACATATTTTTTTATTAATTTCATTGCGAATTAATGATATGCTGGTATCCCTAAGGGACTTTAAGAGATTCGGTGCTCGGTGCCTGTTCATTAGTATTATTTCTTCCTCGTATAAGCTACAGTAGTAAGTGCGTGGAAAAATTGTCTTTTATATAAGTATCTGAACATTACATCAGCATTCGCAACAGATAAAGAAGTGCTTAGCAGAAATAACAGATAAAAAATAACAACTCCCTGTTAACTGTTCACAATATTATCACAGAAAGTTATCTGTAACAACTAAATATTGGCCATTAAAATAGTTGACGATAAACATAACGGTAATACCGATAACTTAGTTCGCAGGAGAACTTTCCAAGATAGAGCACTCAGGGTTAATCATATTAAGTTCATAACTTTTAGAACTTGTACGGGTAGATAATTATAATTATGGGTGACTAATCGTTTCGGAGTCCAACGCGATAGTTAAACAATAGCTGAGAGATCTTTAAAATCGGTGTAAATGATTAATATAAATTCCAAATACATGAATATTATATACTGCCTCGGTGGCGTAGTTGTATGACTGCCTCGGTGGCGTAGTTGTATTACGGTACGGCTACAAAGCTGAGGTCTCGGGTTCGAGTCCCGGGTCGGGCAAAGTGGTATTGGATTTTTCTATTCATTACCAGCCCGGAGTCAGGAATTTGTGCCCGATATGGCGATAGGCTCGCCCCCTATCACATCATGGGACGGAACATACAAGGCGAAATGTGGGTGTCCTGGTGGCGCCTCTGCCTACCCCTTCGGGGATGGAGGCGTGAGTTTATGTATGTATGAATATTAGAATGTTAAAATTTTAAAAATTAAAAATTATGCAAATTAAGTATAGTGATCCCCTAACTAGGCAAGCTGCTAAAACAATCGATGCTTTGCACAAATGTGGAAATCAACTCGTAAAAGTGTTTTTTCTTGGAGTAACCGGATTCGTTTAAATACAGCCGAAGCTTGTAAATCGGCGCATAACATCGATACGGGCTGGAACTGAATGGGCTGCGAGTAGATAAGGATGTTCTGTGCAGTTGACATCTCACGAACTATCTGTGCGATACGTGTACCTTTTTTTGAGTATTCTCCGTTTTTTTCTAAGAGCTAGGATGGAGATTTTAATTTTACAGATTTGAGTTTTTTATTTTGGATTTTTGCGATGAAGGGCGAGGCTTGCATGCCATTCTCCTGATGAAAAGCGACACGACCGCTCATAGACAGTAGTAAAACCAAACAACAGCATGATTTACAAAGCAATACATGGCATTGCTTTGTAATTCCACTGCACTCGCCACCCTGAGTTTTTTAATAGTTCATATTAAAAGCCTTTGTGGGGCAAATGGTTAAAACATCCATTGTGAAACGAAAAGCGGCGAATTAAATTTATTTATCAACACTGTTTTTGAGACATTCATAAATATTTGTTTCGAGTCTGATTGTTAGACTCGGAGACCCTTTCGTCTCTCGACATTTTTCGTCCCCTCCCATTTGAGACCGGTAACTAGCCAACAATCCACTTCTAGATATTCATGGGCTGCGGTATTCACTTACTAATTGGGTATTTGACTATCATCGAATTTTTGTATTATTTTGCAGACAAACAGAAGTGCCATTAAAACAAATCATTTTTGTGAAAACAGTGATAAAGTAGCTTGTAACATGAGGCAAATATTAGTATTTTAAATGAAAGAGTGGGGGGGACATCTTACTGTCTCTTTCGCACCCGCACACTATAATGCATATTAAGAATAGTGACGTCACTAATTTTGTTTTGCATCCCTTTTCTTTTACCCCCACTACAAGATTAAAAACGGTTGTAACTTTTTAAATTCTGAATGGTTTTACAAAATTCTTTGTTTGTTAGATTTTGGATATGGATACTTTTTCACGAATTTAATAAAAAAGATGAGTCAAATACCCAATTGCATTGTATGCTATAAATAATCAAAAATTTACAAATAGAAATCAAAAATGACCCTAGCCGTTAGCCTACAAATGCTTATGAGGTCAAATACATGGCCTCACAGGGTCACCTACTATACAGTGGGTCCACGAGCGATCAGAATACTGAGTTGTGTCGTTACACGATGTAAGTCTCCTTCATGAATAATTCAAATCGCAAATTATGCTTCAGTAAGTAGATTAAATCGTATGATGTACCGTGGGTGAAATTTTTAAATTTGGATTAAGTGTTGTGCCGGAATATGGAATGACATAGAAATAAAAAATATATGTTCACGCCTGTTTATTCGCGAGGGGGTTAGTGCGACAAATCGCCTAGCTTTGTTCCGTCCCTGATATAAGCTGCAAGCCTATTACAAAAACAAATATTATTATAGATTAATAAAGTAAAAAAAATATGAATTAATAATAATAAATTAATTAATAAAATAACCTAACTAGTTAATTAAACCAGAAATATTACGTGTACAAAAATATTTGCCATTTTTACATATTAGTATGGATTGTACGCAACACTATTGTTTGTATTTTTTGCGTAATTATTTTATTATTGTAACCAGCGTCATAAAAATGTTCCAGTTCCGGGTATAATATTTTTCGAACAAATCGAAAGAGAATCGTATTTAAGGCCACGTGATTCACAGCCCACTAGACTATCAAAGCTGTGTAATTCCACATCTCATATACCTTATTATCTTCTTCTGTAGTTGCCTCTCCATTGCTGAAGGTTGGCAATCAGTTCCTTAAACCTCTCCTTGTCCATGACTAGCAGAAACAACTCTTATAGAAAATTGAAATATTAGAAAATACGTACTATGTGTATTGACTTGTCATAAGAGCTATTTAATTGCCTACGTGACCAATAAACGAATTTCATTTAATTTCTTCGACCGTTTTTATTCCAGTCCACTCACCAATGTTCCGTAGCCAGGACTTCCTTCTCCTTCCCACACTTCTCTTCCCGGCTATTTTCCCTATCATGATGGTTCTCTATTATATCTTAAGATGTGACGTAGGTATGAGACTCTGCTATATACCTTATTATACAGGGTATATCAAGACCGCGACCGAAAACGAAGCCAGGAGTAAAAATTTTACGAAAAAATCGTCAATATTTTTTTTGTTATTTTTTACATATCGTCGTATTTGAGTGATTAATACATAGTTTTTCTAAAATAATGACGTACATAGCTTAATTTGTAAACACTCAATGGTACGTAAGGGTTTAAATTACTATTTTTGCAAAAACTAGTTATTAACCCTCAAAAACGATGATTTATAAAAAATTGTAAAAAAAAAACCGTCGCTTATTTTGCAAAATTTTTAGTTGCATTGTGTCTGTAGCCGCTAAAACTACCACCTGGCTTCGTTTTCGGTCGCGGTCTTGAAATACCCTGTATAACATGTTAAAACCAACTCGTTATTTAATTGAAAACTCTCTACATGTTTAGAATTGGTACGTAATACCGCGTTCGGGAAGTTCCTTTCACAAGGAACCATCTTCAAATTCCTTGTTAAAGTACAATCGAATTTGACCTGATTCAAAGACGAGGCGAAACGAACAACTTCATTTACCGAACTCTCTAGAATATCCTTGCCAAGATCTTCGGTTTTCATTATTCGAAGTCGATTGCCAAATTGTTCTTCGCGACCAGGGGTTAGTAACTTTTAATTTTAAGAGCAAGGCCGGTTACGACAAAATATCTGTATAATAATTTAAGTGGTTTACCGTTCGGGTAGAATTATGGGCAGCGTCTTGGCAATTCTTTGTTCTTTTAAAATTCAGACGTAGTCTCTTACTGCGAGTGCCGCGGACAATAGTTTAGGTTTTTTATTTATATTCTAGAAAACTTTGAGTTATTCTTTTTTAGTTTATGTGGCTTGTTTTTATTTATTCAAGACTTGCTCGTAACTCCGAAGTATTAAACAAAGATGCATTTTTTACTATACACAGAAGCTCAGCTTAATTCTATTCAATACGTGATAGGGGAGACTTCAGACTACCCACGTATCAACATAAACAAATCTTATTGTATTTTTTAAACCACAATGCTCGCAAAATTTTGATTTGATATTATCGGAGCCGAACCCAAAACAATTCGCTGAATATACACTCCACCTCTATACAAAAACATACCACACTTAATTCCTGAATAAACACAAGTTCATAATAACCAAAAACCTCTTGCAATTCCGTAATGCAAGTTACATTTACATGGCTTTTATCATCGGGTATATTACACTCAGTAAAACCCGCATAATTCTGCTCCATATCTCTTACACCTTTGTGCATTAAGTTTTATAGTGCTAGATGCAACGTTTAAAATGTAACAACCGCGCGAAGAGATTGCTTTTAATATAGTCGTATAATTTCTTTTATCGTAGGTGTCTTTAGTACAAATATGATGTCCTGATTTATATTATTCTAGATTTTTTTAAGGTAATTTAAGGTCATTAGTATGGGAAAATATGTGTTCAAATTATCATAATATTACATTCGTAGCTGTCGATACAAGCCAGAACCCCATTTAGTATAAAAATTGAAGTAGGTTACGTAAGACAGATGCGAAAGATAATATTGGCTAATATCACATCACAGTAAAAGTTCAAATGTGGCAGGAGCGACCTCTACGATAAAACAATAGTGCTAAAAATAATTAAGAAAAACTTTTCATAATATCAACTCTATATTATCAAAATATGAACATAAACAGCAATGCACAACAAAACTGTACAAGATGTAAACCAGGTAACAATGATCGGCTGGCCTCATCAAAGGTTACTCAGCAATACACCATGGTCAGACGAAGGTCTATATAAATATATACAGGGTATATCAAGACCGCGACCGAAAACGAAGCCAGGTGATAGTATTAGTGACTTCAGACACAATGCAAGTAAAAATTTCTGATAATAAATCGGCAACTTTTTTTTTGTAATTTTTTACTTATCGTCGTATTTGGGTGATAAATACATAGCTTTCCTAAAATAATGATGTAGACTTCTTTATTTCTAAATACTCAATGGTACGTAAGCGTTTAAATTATTATTTTCGCAATAACTAGGTATTTACCACCCAAAAAAGATGATTTTAAAAAAATTCTAAAATAAAATCTGTCGCTGTTTTGGTGAAATTTTTATTTGCATCGAGTCTGTAACCACTAAAACTACCACCTGGCTTCGTTTTCGGTCGCGGTCTTGAGATACCCTGTATAAATAAATCAACTTCTTTCAAAACAATAAAATCATCAATTAATGAACAACAAAACTTTTAAAACACAAAATACGTCAATGGACACCGTAATATTTTTTCTTTTATCTTATAACTTGCTAATATTTTTGTATACACTGTTTTTCAACACAGCTTCGATTTCCAACCACCACGTTCTCCGGGTCTTTGCCTAAATTAAACTGTGATAGCAATCAATACGCCATATCCTAATTGAATTAATCAATAGAAACGTGTAAGTTATTAAGACGCGACGAGCATAAATAATGTTAATCAGTTGGTCTTGAAACAGCTACATTATTCATCGTCGCACGCCTACAACACTTGTTACAATTTGTAAATTAGATTTGCATACAATTTATTGAGATGTTAGAAGCGATTTTGTACTTAGTTTGGTTGTTAGTAGTGTTTTAAACCTTGGTGAAATTGAAGAGAAAACAGTCTGGACTACAAAATTAAAGAAACAGAATTGTTGTATTGTTAATTTTAATTTGGTGTACAATAAAGGATATTCATAAATAAATATAGGTTTACATATCTAACCCTAAAGGGGTAGGCACCGATTTCGAGTGATTCCTCATTTTAACGACTTTATTACCATTCAAAGACGTGGTAGAGAAATAATCAGTGAAGTTAAGAAAAAGCATTGCCTTCCGAATTCGAAAACAGGATTTCACGGTTCACGGCCCATACACGATGCTTCTAGGTCAATGAGACGGTTAGTGTATTAATCACTTAAACCGTAGTTCAAATTTCTGTAACCTGCAGTTTCATTCTACCACGTTTGAAGCATGAGGTCCACCTATTTTGCATTATACATTTACTTTTGTTACATTTAGGGGATCGCATCCTATGAAATCGAAAATACTTGATTACTTTGATATTTATTCGTAAATTGATTTAAACATAATTGCTTATTCATCCATCATCATCCATCAGCCAAAGGACGTCCACTGCTGAACATAGGCCTCTCCCAATGATTTCCACAGTGACCTGTTGGAGGCAGCCTGCATCCAGCGACGTCCCGCCACCTTAATTGCTTATTACATAAATTATATTTACAAAAAAGTAACATGAGATAAAATCAGCATAATACAGCCCTTAAGTGGATAACAATGCCTGGCCTTTTGAAAAATAAAATTGAGATCTCCGGGCAGGATCAGGATAATCGCCGCAAAAAACTGTTTGTATTGGTTTCGCTACGGAAGTCTAAATCTTATCTAATTTATATTACGGCTGCGTTCGTGATATAAATAAATACAGCATTTACATACATAGCCTTAACCTCATAAATACCTGTAACAAATACTTGTAGATCGCACCAATATTTGTCTGAGTGCGGGGATCGAACCCGCGCCCTCTCGCTTCACAGCCAGTGTCTCAACCAGCTGCGTCACAGAGGCTATCGATGTATATGCGAAACGAGATACCACTTATTTTATACTTAACAATGTCTGGTTTTGGTTAGGTCTAGTTGTTATATCTACAATGTTCGTCGCAGTTACAAAGGAATAGAAATGTAGACGTTATTGAACCTTCGTCAATCTTACTGACAACGAAATGTGACAGCAAAGAGGATATCGCAGCGGTTTTCTAAGGGACAAAGGATTCTAGGGCGTACCAAGCAAACAATAGTTTAGTCTAGACTACAAAATAAATAAAAGAAGCTCTACCACAAGAACATTCATTTATTTTATTGACAATTACCCTACAATGGTCACGAAAAATGCTTTTTGCACATTAAATAAAAACTCAAAACAAGGATATCACCTCGGTTTTGTTGTGAACAAAGGTTTCCAGGGTGTACCAAGAAAAATGTGGTCTAGACTCTGAATGAGCCCAAATACGTCCCACTGCAGAGCACGGGCCTCCTCTACAATCGAGAATACAATTGCAAGAGGTTAGGCCATATAGTCCACCACTCTGGTGTGGTGTGGTCTAGACTCAGAATAAATAAAAATACATAACCACTAACACATTCAGTTATTTTATTGATTTAACCTGCAATTTTTACAGAATATACTATTTGAACATCCAAGTAAAAAATAATTCAATATACAACATAAAACCTCTAATACAAGTGATAAGCGCGACAAAGGCTTAATTGATTATTGAATTACAACAAAAGATCCTTTTGTTTGCTCTCTATGAGCTCATTATCTGTGCTTTATCCTATCCGCCGATATCAGCCAATATTGAACTCGATGGACGATAGCGCGCGATTAGCCGTATCAATGATACTTTATAAATACACAATTTACTATGTAACACATGTACATACGCTCACGCTTATATTACCTAAGGGATCCGCAGACTGAAATTGTGAAAATAGTAGTACCCCACAAATCACCATCTATTTAATGAATATGGCATTTTTTAAGTTTTATATTTATTTTACAACTACATTTTTTTAATCTTGCAATATCTGTGTATATTATTCTATAAATGTATAATATGATATGGTTTTAGTATGTATGTATATACTTTTTTTTTTTAAGTATATTTAGTACACATGCTGCTCCATATTTCTCGTGTTCTCCTATCCTTCCATTGGTTGTCTGGCAGAGGTCACCTTGAGTGATAAGACCGCCACTTGTACTTTGTTCTAATTAATGTTTATTTTTTTATTTGTCACTGGTGTAAAATATGAATAAATTTATAAATCACCGAAGCATTTTCAGTCTCAGATGTGATAAGAATTAAAGAAACAAGGAGCGACCTTTCGAGCAAAAATTGCAGTCACGAGCAACGCATATTATATCTTTAAAAGGGAAAATACAGTTCATGTACCCAGCCGGTAAATCAATGACGCGAATATTCAACGGGATTCAATTGAAATCAATCTTAAAGGTGTTATTAATAAAGCGTAGGTGGTGACTTAGCATGAAGTAAACAGTCAGTTCGTCATGGAGCAAAATGGTGAAAGCGCGACAATCAGTGCTGCTAAACAGAAACTGTAAACAGATTTGCGAATTTAAGCCTTAATCAGAAACAATAAGGAAGAAATAAAACATTCTGGGCACATAAATAAAACTATTTTTTACGGATTTTACCGCGCATTTGGTTTTATGTTTACATTATTCAACTTCCCGAAGTTTCGACGTCGACAAAAAAGGAATTTACGTATTCCACATTTCAAACTTCATATTTTAAATATCGAACTTGGTAATTCTTAAAAAAAATGTTTCTTTAATAGCTTAAATTAAGCGGTACACATTACTTTTTTAGCACAACGTAATTTTTTTTTGTATGGAGAATGAATCGATATGAAATAATATGGAGTATTTTTTTGGTAAAATTATTTTTTCTATCATAACTAATCAATTATTTTGCAGCCCAGATTATCCTTTTTTAGAATAAAATCAGGCGACAGTATTTTTTGTGTATCACGCTCAAATAGCAAGCTACAAGATAAATAAAAAACTTAAAACGAAGGCGACGGGCAGCCAAGAATTCGCGAAGAAAATTTTGCAAAAATATATTTTTTAGTTTTATTACTAAGCCAGCTGGATCTGCTATCTTGCTAGTATTGCGACGGGGCTTTTATAGTGCGACCCCTCTGTTTTGTGGAATGCTGATTTTTTTCAAGAAAAGGTAACCTCAATGTATCAGCCTAGCATATTTATTTTTGAATTAATTTCGTCTTGGAGATCGTACCACTGTTAGTGTGTGACATGCAATCACTGTTGTGCTACGGTTTGAAGCACATTGTAGCCTGCATTGCTGAACATTAAAAGTCCGAGTCCCGACGCAGTGCAGCCTTAATCATAAGTTTTAAATGGTTTTGCTGTTGTTTAAGAGCTTGTGTGAAGCTTACCGCTTATCGAGTGACTTGCTCATCTCATCATTCACTCTTATAAAAAAGTTTCAGCTCTATATTAGTCAGTCTAGACATTTTTTCAAGCTATCTATAGAATGGCGTTAGCTAAATAGGAAAGAATTATACTGATGATTTAACATACTCAAAGGCGCCAAGTACTTATATTAAAGCTAACAAAATATACAAGTATACGTGGCCGTGGAGCCGGTATTTGGAGTTCATTTACCTTCAATACAATAACAATTGTGATTACTTCGCCACGAAGCGATTGAAGTATCGCGCCGGCCGAAATTATTAGCCTGCTTACGATGACTTAGATGTATCCGTACGTGGCGGAGGTATTTTATTTTATTTGAGAACCTCCAACGAAGGAAACAACATATAATGAAGACATTGGTATAGCGTTATTCTAGTTTATATTGTGACGTTGTTTGTTTATTCAAACAATAGAAAATAAAATTATTTAGGCTTAGAATTTGAATTAAGTTATGAATTAGAAAGTAATTTGAAAGCGGTAAAACAGAATATTATAACATTATGGAAAATTTTAAATGCATGTATTAAAGCATTTAAATAACAAACTATAGGTACTGTGTAACTGATACGACTTCCAGCTATATAGTGATATAAGTTTAAAACAAGAATGAAATGTGTTTGAAAAATGTGTTACGCTTGATACAAATGTGTATCCCTTAATAATCTTTTTAGGTGGCCTTTTAAAAATCCTATTATCTATGTTGTGCATGGCACTCCTGGGAAAATAATTGTATTTTAAAAGTATAATTAAAAGTATAAAAGTATAAATTATGACTGTCTCGGCGGTGCAGGTATTATATGATTGCAAAGCTGAGGTCTCGGTTTCGAATCCCGGGTTGGGTAACCCGGATTACCCAGTTGGTGGTCCTATCACATCAAGGGACGGAAAATACAAGTCAAAATGTGGGTGTCCTGGTTGCACCTCTGCTTACCCCTTCTAGAAAAAGGCTTGAGTTTATGTATGTGTGTTTATGTATAAATTATAAATCAGCCACAGAATTCGTTTTAATAACGGCACTAAAATGTAATTGTATAAAAAGTTTCTTACGAAGTCTTATCCAAATGATTACAAAAAGCAGACTCAGACATATTAAGATAATCTTTGTAGGCCATCTAGTTTAAAATATCGTAAATAATCGTATGTTTTTAGTAATTTCGGATTCTTCTAAAGCGAAATTATTTTCAAAGCCTTCATTACAGTCGTTAGGATTGTTTTCATGAGCAATTAATTAAGTTTGGAGGTACGGACGTAATATAATTGTCAGAATTCTGTGTGGAACAATATCATCACTTAACGCTTTTATAATTATTTATTGCGTTGGAAAAACAGAGTATACTGATTCTTCGTTATGGGTTACTTCGTTTCGTTTCTCTCAGCCATATTAAATATAAAGTAAACTTATTCGTATTCAAATATATCCTACTTGCAAATCATAACAAGTTATTAATGAACTGCTCTGATTTAAACCAACTTGTAATTTTTGTAATAATCATACATTGTAAACTGGTTTTGAAAAGAGCAACACTAGAGTTTCTTGCCCGTTCTTCATTAGTGAAAACCGCTTTCCGAACCGGGTGGTAGTTCAAAAAATGACTGAATCTAAACAATGTTGAACATTTTAATGGATTCAATAAATTATTTTCATTTCATTTCATTTCATCTGTCTTAGATCTAAATTATATTACGCAAAATATCATTGCTAGCCGCATATAAAAGGCAATTTACATATAATTATTGTAGTAAAGGATGAGAAACGCACGGGCCTAAATTTGATGCCAGGTACAGATAACATAAAATATGTTTAGTAATTCAAATCTTTTTAATTATTGATGAATATTTCGTATTACTTAAATTAAAAATAAATAATCAATTTTGTCTTGTTTTTCACGAGATTTCGTTCATGTTCGATCTGCTATATATCTATAAAATAATTTCTCGGTATTTCATCCTAAGTTCCACACGTTCTAAGTACGAAATATCTGAAAAATTATAAGTTTCGGAGTATACACGGACAAGCACTTAGGAACGTGAAGTTTTCGCCCGTTTCACAATATCCATTCGTCTTGATTATCTTATAGCTTTCGTGGCGCAGTTGGTTAGACAACGGCTGTTGAACGTGAGGGTGCGGGTTCAATCCCCACACCGAGGTAAATATCTGTGTGATCTACAGGTATTTGTCTCGGGTCTGGGTGTTTTTGAGGCCGAGAAGTCTCTCGTAGTTTCTAACATACGACACAAGACTCGATCTTAGCGTGGGGTCAGCACTATGTAACTGTGGGAGTATTTATTTATTTATCTCCCCCGGGATCGCTGGGAATGTGACGTTTAGACAGCACGGTTGCCAATTGGCACTCATAAAATTATTACGAAATTACAGTTTTCGTATCACACATCTTTAAACAAGTATGCAGTTTATTCCTGACTCCGGGCGCGATAATATATAATTAATAGAAAAATCCAGTATCACTTTGCCCGACCCGTGATTTGAACCCAAGACCTTAGCTTTATAATCGTACCATAGTGCAACTACGCCACCGAGACAGTCTACCAACGACATTTTATAATTTTTTGTGAAAACGAGAAATAATTGTCTACTAATACCTGAATAACTACGAAGTCGAAAGTTGGCGCCGTGAATTTGAACCTATGACCTCAGTTTTGGCAGTTCCGTCCGTTACCAACTAGGCCATCGCCCCCTTTTTAATCAGCTGAATAATACCATTAAACATGTTTATCCAATAAATTCACGTTAACTATCGAAAGAACGTAAACGAAAGTTATTTTTTTTTCCAATAAAGAAGCTTTTGCTCAAACGCGGCGTTCGTCAAAGGAACCGCTACTTTGCTTCCTATGCTTCCTACGTGCGGTGCGGTGCGGCGGCCTCCTTTGATGAGATTATCGCCGAATACGGTTATTGACCTTCAACAGCTGATTACGGGGTCATGATACTTTGATATAGAATTTAATGGTTAATTATTAGTTATGGGTAAATATTTGGGTTGTTCTCTTATTAAATTGGAAATTGACCTCTTTTCATCGTTCATATTGTTTATGTATAATATTCATACAATAATTAGCTTAATATCTCTTAAAAGCGACTATTTATTATTACCATAACTTATTTGTCTTCTCTATTATATCATAGCGTCTTTGCTTACCTGAAACAAAAAAAGAACAATTAATAAAACCATTTCTTCTACGTATGTTCATATATGTATGCAACTAAATCATACCACTTTCAAGCTTTCGAAACTAATAACCGATCCCCTGAAACCAGATGTATTGAGGTTGTACCCGGAATGCTTATTTACTGGTGGTAGGTCTCTCATATGTGAGAGGACGTCTGGGTAGGTACCACCGCAATGTCTCTTTCTCCCGCCAAACAGCAGTGTAAACGCACTGTTGTGTTCCGGTTTGAAGGACATTGTAGCCAGTTTAACTACTGGACATAATAAGACTTACATCTTATGTCTCAGGATGGCGAGCGCAGTGGAATGTTAAGCATTGCTTTGTAATTCATGGTGCTATTTAGGTTTGCTACTGTCCATGATGCTAGTCTCGCCATTCATCGCAATAAACAAAATCCCTAATAATTCCTTATGGTAGGTATTTCTCGCTGGTGGATACCCTATTCGAATAACACAATCAGGTGCATAATAAGTGCAGTTTATTTATATAACTTTACCGCGCGCCACTGTTAAAAAATCTGCTGTTTACTCTTTTTCCTTGGTGACCTATAGTTCTTATTACTATGATGTCATCATGAAGTCACAGGCATTGGCGAGAATCCAAAATTAGGTCAGTAATACGCACAACTCCTCAACCAGTGAATTAAAGTCATAAAATGTAATTAATTAAGCGTAGGAAATTACTAATGTTACTCGCAGTGTTTCCTGTCGGCCAACACGCAATTGCTAACGTGCTAAACCAATTAATCGGCTAATGCGTTTGCTAATATATTTAATTCGGTAAAGGTATTGGCGATAGGCTCGCCCCCATCACATCATTTGACGGAACATACAAGGCGAAATGTGGGTGTCCTGGTGATCCCTCTGCCTACCCCTTCTGGGATAAAGGCGTGAATTTATGTATGTATGTATTGGCAATAAAATTAAGCGGTTCTGGTGGTATGGTGACTATATTGACAATAGTAAGTTCAAATCAAACGTCCGAGGCCGATGTCCCATCAGGTCGGATCAAATCAGCTCGACCTTGAATACCAAACTTCATGTTGCGCTCAACGATGCCAAAGAAAGAGCGGTGGCGCAGCATGATCAAGACCAAGATTACTCCATGTTCAGGGGACCACGAAACTCAGCAATAAGGAAAACGATGCGAGGAACCAAAAAAAATTGTGCCATGAGATAAAAAAATCCCCAAATTTTATGATATCCAGGATCCATGTGTATTTTATTAATATAGGAGTGGTGGTTATACTTCGGACATCATCATCACCATAAATGATCCTTTACCATATAAATCAAATTGAACCAGATTATCGCCAACCCATCAATTAATATTTTAATGGTAAGTACGTTCAAATGGAGTACGTTCAAAGTTCTCGAATGGAGGCCACGTAGCGGAAAGCGCAGCGTAGGACGTCCACCCACAAGATGGTCAGACGACCTGGTAAAGGTGGCGGGACGTCGCTGGATGCAGGCTGCCTCCAACAGGTCACTGTGGAAATCATTGGGAGAGGCCTATGTTCAGCAGTGGACGTCCTTTGGCTGATGGATGGATGGATGGATGGATGGAAGTACGTTCCACGATATACTTCCTGGGATAAATGATGATTATGAAATCTATAAACAGTATATTACTCATTAGAAAGTGTTTAGGAAGTGCTTACTATAGGATGAAGCAACTAAGTGGCAAGCTCGTTAACTGTCGCTGCCGTGGTTTAAGTAAACTATTTAGGTATCGATTTTGCGTTGACGTGTCGGTATTAGTGTAAGGTTTAATTGGGTGTATTGGGTATTCGTTACACCTAAATTGTATTTAGTAATGAAGTACTGGTGGAAGGTCTCTCATATGTAAGAGGCCGCCTGGGTAGGCACCACCGCAATGTCTATTTCTCCCGCCAGACAGTAGTTTAAATGCTTTATTGTGTTCCAGTTTGAAGGACATTGTATTGTAAATATTATGGCTCGACTTCTAGAATGGTAATATGAATTATTTAAAACCGCTCTTTTAAAAGCTTATTTTATTGCTGACGCATTTCGTAATATTAAAGAGACTACCGGGGATCGAAATACGCTTGCCAGTCTCTTTCAAGTCTTCTTATATTTAAGGAATTTATTTAAAGAGTTTAATCTCACTAAATAAATAAATAGATGAACCTGACCCAACACCAAGATCTACTCTGGTGTCGTGGTTATCATAAACTATAAGAGACTTTTCTATCTCACAAACACTCAGACCCGAAACAAATGCCTGTGGATCACACAAACATTTGTCTCCGTGCGGGGATCAAACCTGTGGCCTTCACCGCCAGCGGCTAATTAACTGCGCCAGGAAGACTGTCATTGCCACTAAAGACTAAAAGTTGAAATTCATGAGTACCGATGAGCACTTTCTATCAATTCATCGTACTATCCATTTGCTCCACAAAAAAGGAAGAAGTAAACCACAAAAGAACAAGACATACCTGGCCACAACAACGCGTATGATCGACAATTGCTAATAGAAAGTGTATGATAAAAACTACAATTGGACGTTCAGAAAGTTTCATTAGACAGGCACGTACTGAGAATAATTTATGCTGCAGCTTACGTTCGACCTCGATCTAAATTATGGTATTAAACGGGTAGATGTTCATTACTATTTTAGAAATATACGTAATATGGGTAGGTGTAGACTGATCTCTTTGTATTTGATATCACATGAGCGACATTATAGGGAGATTGGACTTTCGTGAGACTTTGCAAGATCAATCAAATTGAGCTTCTAAAATCCTTTACAGGAATTTCAAATACGTCCCACTATTGAGTTGTTTTTATCATTGAGGACGCTACTATGAAATTTTTCACTCTGATTCCGCATGCTGTTTTAAATCACTGTTAACTGAGCAATAAAATATTCGACGAATACACTCATAATTTCAAAAAGTCGAAGTCTCATCGCAGACACTTACCTACGAACTCTGTCTTTCCAGCCCAGTGACTCCCAATAACGCCATCGTTTACGTCGGTAATAAATATTCTACACAAGTAGCAAAAAAATCATATTCTTAAAAAGGAACCTTAATCCAAAAAACGCTGACATTTATATTAGAATTACAAAAATTAGTTTCATTTGGTCTGATACCGTAGTACCTCCGTGCTCACGTCAGCTCTCATTAGGAGGGCGCAAACGTGACGTCATAAACAAAATGGCTCCTTTCACAAATGGATATTTTTATTATAAAACGTGGTATAGGCAGTTATATGAATCTGCTGACAACTTCGGATTATATATTAAATAGAATTATGGAATTAGTGGCGGATGACGAACAAAATTTAGGCAAAAAAAAATATTTTCACAATATAGATATTATATACACGTCAGTCAATATTCGTCTCACTGCTTGACAAAGGCCTCCTATACGATTACCATCACCGGTTTAATACATATCGCTAAAATTTACGTACCTTTAAATTAAGTTGATTCTTTAAACGTCGATTTTACACGATTTTTTTCTCTTTACCGCAAAGTAAAGTAAGCTGATTTGTCAATCCAGTCAAGCGGAAAATGTCACTCGACGAACCAAGTACAGGAAAAGCACATACCCAACATAAAGGGGCCACAATCGCCTCCCAAGCAAAACTTATATTACTTTGGGGTATTATATTTGCCAGGCACTAAATTTCTCCCGTGGAATTTATTCATCCGCCAACAATCCCGTAAGCCTTGCCTAATATCGTGCTACGCTTACAGCATCCAGGATTTAATTAAAAATAAACATGGTGCGTGCGGCAGGTCCAACATCACTTCATATTAAAACATTCATAAAATTGTTCATTTTGACACCATGTGACTGAGGGCCATAGAAACTAAATAAGTAATTTAAGTGAAACGCAACTCTTTTAATCCGACTCAAGAATCACAAAATAACTTTTGTGATATAAAAGTTATACTTAAATCTTGAATTCTGCTTGAGGGTACATACTTGCGATAGCGCCAGATCTAATAACATATTATTATCCAATAAATTCTAAAGTCAAAGTACTATGAAATATACTGATATATACCATACCAATTATACTGCCAATACCTAATTCACTTACCATTGCAAACGAATATCCTTCAAGTAAAAAGCACCCCTGCGAATACACCATAAAATTGAATGCAAATATGTGTAGAATCACTAAAAAGTCGTAAGTAGTTGGAGGAGTAACGGACTTACGTCCTTTTGGAACGGTAAACACATCGCCAGCTTCAAGCCGCAATTACGAGCAAAAACCAGTGATTCACATGGGAATTGGTCCTGTCCCTTTCTCCTGGCACAAACCAGTCCTATACATGCCCGTACAAAGCCATAGGAAGTAAAAATAAAAGGTTTTGAGGGTGTAAATCAGCGGATCGTCGAATTTTACGACGCACGTTTCTCTTTAAGTAAAAAGTCAGATTAACTCTATATATCATTTCCTTAACTGGGTAATTTATTTGACGACTATTTTTGTTATGGATGGTTTTTGTGATTGGGAGGTAAATTTGGTTAAGGTTACGGTGTTTTGAGGTCGAATACTTAAATTCTTAATGTCCTTTGATGTGGTTTTGTTATAACTTTTCCCGTTGCTCTTTGATTCCCTAAATTAAGTGGAGTATTTAATCAATACTGCAGAATAATTTAAATACAAATCAAAATAACATCTCCAGAATCATATGTCAATAAATTTATACGTGAAAATATCGTTTAAACAAATTGGTACAAGACGATGAAGCGATTAACTACGGCTCTTTTAACAAGCGGAACTAAGTGGTTCACATTCACTCCGGTGTGGATGCGAAACATTAACCATAAACAACTTCGGAACTGTGAGTTTTGCACTTATGTCATGTCTTCTGAACTCTATTTGTATTATATATTATGTTTTATTATCAAGCTCGAAGAAAAAAGATGGCAATCTAGTTTATATTGAAGCTGCATATCGCAGAATAGATGGTAACGGCCTTATTCATCCAGTTTTAAAATCTATTTTTGTTATCGAATGTTTGGTCTTTTTCGCTCAAACTAAATTTTAAGTTGTTCGATAGGGACAAAACATTCGATAACTAAAATAAGTTTTAAAACTCTATAAGGTCGTTAGTGTTCTGATACTTGCTAAGGAGCCAACGTACCTTGCTATGGCACGTATGAAAATAAACCGAAAGTGAGGAGAATAAATTCACGCCATCCAAAATGGGTAACGTCAACATATTCTCGAATGTTAAAACCAATAATGAAACAGGTCCCTAAAGTAATAATCGAATAAATTGAGGAGATCACGATTCCGCAGAGACGTTGGCGTCGAACCGGTGTTTTGATTGGATCGGATTTTTTTGAAATCGATTCACCGCCTCAACTAATAATCTTCCATCTTGACTGCGTGACGTGAATACAATTCGCGGAAGTTGTCCCGCGAAGGGATTGCGTTCAGTTTCGATTTCAAAACTGTTAATTTATGAGAATGCAAATTGCGCGCTCTCCGAGTCGGGAAACTTATCGTTTTTATCTGATTCGCTGTTTCAAATTAATGTTTGTGAAAGTGTTTGTTTACGGTTTTAATGTTTATGTTGATTGTTTACTATGTTTACTAGCTGCAGGGATGCAACAGTTCCAAAGTTTTAGCATACGTAACGTAAATGATAGTGAATAAGTAATAGACGAATAGAAACAGAGGAAATACAGAGCTGGCAGATACTTGATAATTTGGAGATGATTTGATGAACATTTTGCTGAGTGATCACCTACTAGTCACATCCACGACGTGCAAAATTCTTCCGTCTTTTAGTTTTAAATGTTTTTATGTTTTTTTTTTCTAAATCTGTATATGTGTAACAGTTTTTCCTTCAAACAGTTTTTCTTTCGTTTTTTCTATTTGGGAAACATTGCATGTCATGGAAACGGTTCTCTGTTCTGTATCTGACCAAATATATGTGATTCCATATATTATTACGAAGATAATTTTCTAATTCTGTTAACTACGTACATGTACATACTTATACATCCACTTAGTACTTATGTATTGTCTGCATACGAAAATCTGCATTACCGAGGCGCCGGTGTATTATTACAGAAATTGTATTACACGTCAATCAAACAATGTAATTTATTGTTTGCGATTGTTACCACACCAGTACCTTCATAATGATATGTCCTATATTCCTCGCGCACCGCTTGCGTAACCACGTCGGTAATCGACTTTTTCGAGCCTTAATACATCGACATCCATTACCGAGTTAATAGCAAATACCTTATTACACTTGTGGAGAAACGTAGCAATGTATATAATCGTGGCTGAATACGTCGTTAGTTCGCAAGTGTTGGAAGTAGAGCGACGATCGTGTTACATGCAAGCATGTTCCGAGACGGCTAACATTTCCTCGAAGACGTGGACAAAATTAAACTTAGGAACAAAATTCTTAGCAAGCACTAAATATCTTTAATGTTTCATAAACACGTCTAAATTATGGCAACAATCCCGTCTCATTAATAAGTGATGTAAGGAAATTATTTGGTGTTTAAAAATGAAATATGTAACGCTTAGATATAAAAGTACACATTATTAACTTCTAGTGACTAAGCAGGTATATTAAGCTGTTTTTCCAAGTCAGTTGGAGATTGGTTTGTTTTACATAAGATATAAGGGTATTTATAAGGGTATTTTATAAGGTTTAATAGGAAAAAAATATGGTGGTCTCGTCACTTTTTATCACATCCTGCAACAGAATTATTTTTAGGATCTGTTTTTCAGCAGCAGTTGCTCGTCTGCTTACCACTTCAAGGTTAACTTCAAATTTTTGTATATGGACCGAAGTTCCATTCGTTCTTGGTAGTAAATTTTCCATTAATTGTTGTTTTGCTACTGTCCATGAGCGGTAATATCGCTTAACAACAGGTGAATAGCATGCTCGTCTCGCCATGTAACGCAATAAAAAAATTGGGTTAGGTATCTAACAAACATTCCTGTTTGAGTTAAACTAGTGAAACCCAAAGCACGCTACAAACCAAGTACATTGAAACATCTGACAAAGCTAAATCACGAAATTACAAACGGCCATGACATATCATTCGGAATACGATACGTAGGGAATGTGCTTCGTGACTGCGGGCGCATCGGCTCAAATGAACCTTTGAGAAATATGATGATAGCAGAACTTCAGCTACCGAACATGGAATGCTGTGTGGTTAACTAGTTGCAGCTGTATCAGAATTTATAGTAATGTTTTTATTTATTTCAGAAGCTGTAAGCGAGAGACTTCGAGACCCGCCGAGGTCTGGAGCTCGGTGCTAACACTTTGCGTGCTGCTGTTGATCCTTGCTGACAGGAGTTGCAGTGGTAGGTGTGTGGGTAAGTCTTTTAGAAAAAGCTGTAACCGACATTGTTACAGTATTTAACAAACTGAAAGCATCTACATTATACATATTCACATTTATATTACCATCCTTTGAAAAAGATGTCAAAAACAGATGTTTTCCTGATCAGAACTATGTTTAATAGGTAAAAAACCTAAATCTCCCAGCGCAATGAGTATATCATAAAACATAAACCAAAGCAAGATCCGCTGATCATACATTATACGGTAGTGTATGACAAACTCATAAAATTTGAGCGAAAGCGCAGATACAACTTTACCCATTCATGGAACGGGGGTTATGAATGTGAGAGTAGGAGACAGCATGCAGAGCACGGATAACTAACGAATTGGGAATGTTTCGAATATGGTTTATAGCTCATTCGTAAAACAAGCAGTTAGAAATATCTTTACACTGGTATGACAAAATACCTGTAATGCATGATGATAAGCGCAGCGCAGTTTTGATAGATCATAGGTTACCCACGGGGGCAGTACCTGCCTATTGGGCGTTGAAGCTTTTCGGGGGGACATCAGCGGGTCTAAAGACAAATGGTGGTCGTTATGACAGTCAAGGAATAATAGACAGAGTCCACGAAACGTTGGTAACCTATGAGATAGAGTTTCCACCTATACAAGATGGCTATCTCTCACCGGTCGGAACAATTATGTCGGCCTAGTTGTAGTCTCGTATACACAATATAAACCTGGTGGGCGAGCAACTAACATATTTTACAATGACAAGGACCTTAACAGCTGTGTACAGTCGATATACGTGCGCATTCGAATATATCACCGGCACCGATAAACTTACCATTAATCTTACGATCAAATATAATTTCACATTTACGATTATTGTTCTTGAAATAGCGGTTAGAGGTCTAAGAAAGTAAGGAAACCATTATAAGGCCTTGTACTTATAACTAAGTAGTCTGTGCCCCTAGCCGGAACATTTTGAAGTATCGTATAGTAATACTCGTATAGTATCGTAAACGTTTCCCGCTGTCAAATTTTAGTTCCAAATACGCTCACAATGGCGCTGTTTAAATTCCCATACAACATTTTACTATTACTATTCTATTACGATACTGCAAAATGTTCCGGCTAGAGGCACTGTAATCTGCACTATAGAAAGCGTAAGTTTAGTTTACAGTTTACACAAAAATATTCTAGCTTTTATGTTTGATGAAAAAATCAGGATTGAAGTCATATTTTGTCGCACGCCGTATGTTTTAGGCAAAATATAAACATTGTCAATAGGTAGTTAATATTTATATAAAATATGTTCCTATTGAAAACTAAGAACGCTTTCGACGCGACTAACATAAAAAACGAAGAAAAACTGAAAGTGACATTCAATTACCAGACTTGTAATCAAAAGCTTGATTCCTTACAAGCGTTAATGGATTTTATTAAAACATATTCATACTCGTATTTAATATCATGGTTGTCAGTTGTCACAGTAATTATAATAGATTTTGGTCGTGACTAAATTGACCTCTAAAATTCGACCAGGAAGTAACACCTAGCAAAGGCAAAATACCTGTTAGAATATTTTAAACGATTTAAAAATTATTATTTGTTTATGACAGGTCTCAGGATTATTTTGCAGAATTGTAAAAGTAATAATAACCACGGCCTGGATTAATCTGCAACGTGCATAAAATGTTTTGAGTTGTATTTTTCTATACGTGTGAGATAAGGGAGAGAGATCAAAATACAATTAAGAAAATATACGAATAACTTACTACGCCAATAAAAATATACAAATATTTGTCAATCACACAAACAATTGATCCAACTTAGAACATACTCTTGAATTCGATTTTCCAACCTCTACGTTACATAGACCGTAAATTAAATTTAAATACATTAAATAATTTCAAAGGCGGATAGAACCACTTGTCAGGATAAAATATAGCCTTCAAATGGTCGAGTTTCTGCTAAATTGGGTTGGGAGGAATCAAAAGCCTAGACCTCTGGCGTTGTAAGGGTAAACCACAAATCCAAAATTTAGTTCTAATAAATTAAACTGGGCAAACGTTATTAAATTACGAGGATTGCGTAAGGATTTATTTTATTACTTGATACTTGATATACTATAACATTAAAATATATTTTTTAATTTTTGTACGAGCATGCCATTCGTCTGATGGTAAACGATATAATCGTTCATGGATTGTAGCAAAACCAAACAACACCATGAATTCCATTAAAGATATGAGAGACCCACCACCGGTATACAGGGTATATCAAGACCGCGACCGAAAACGAAGCCAGGTGGTAGTATTAGTGATATCAAACACAATGCAAGTAAAAATTTTACAAAAAAAATCGTCAATATTTTTTTTTGTTATTTTTTACATATCGTCGTATTTGAGTGATTAAACATAGTTTTTCTAAAATAATGACGTACATCGCTTAATTTTTAAACACGCAATGGTACGTAAGGGTTTAAATTACTATTTTTGCATAAACTAGGTATTTACCCCTCAAA
The DNA here is from genome assembly GCA_949752805.1 of Deilephila elpenor. Taxonomy (NCBI): domain Eukaryota; kingdom Metazoa; phylum Arthropoda; class Insecta; order Lepidoptera; family Sphingidae; genus Deilephila; species Deilephila elpenor. The sequence goes on along the minus strand of OX457107.1, from coordinate 3,889,413 downwards.
AACTATGTTTTTTAAAAATTTGTAAAAAAAAAACCGTCGCTTATTTTGCAAAATTTTTAGTTGCATTGTGTCTGTAGCCGCTAAAACTACCACCTGGCTTCGTTTTCGGTCGCGGTCTTGATATACCCTGTATAATTCTTCCATAAAATTTTGTGTTAAGACTGAAGTATCAAGAAGTAGAAATCCGACCCGGGACACGAACTAAGAAAACAGACATAAAAGTTTACGTATGATTAAAATACACCTTAACTATTTAACATAAAACAGCTGTGTGTATTTGCAAAATAATGAGACGTTCAAAATATGCCATAAGCATATTGCAGCCAGTTTTCTCTAGAAATAAAAAGAGGAAACTAAATGAAATACTATCACTAGACTAATATGCTACAATAACAGGGATATAAAATATATCACACAATATAAGGGAATGAATTGACGTAATTGGATTACAGTACATAAATAACAAAATTGCTTAATAAAATTAACCTATAAACGAACACGCAAAAATAATCGCAAGTCACGTCTCCAACTTGGTCGAAACGACCCGCCTGGCGACTCTTATGACAACAGTTATGTCGCTCAAATCTGTTGGCGGAATTAGTTTTGACATAAACGTAGTTTGCTTATTGTAGATCTGGTGACATAGGAACCCCTTCGAGATTATTCCGCCCACTCGCCCACCACTGCAACTACTGTCATCCAGGATCAACAGCAGCTAGCAATTGACACCAAGCTTAATGAATCTCTTATGGACAAGCTAATAGCTTGTCTTGAACCCGAAAAATAATTTATTTGAAAGAAGACAAATAAGGACTGTGATATTAAAAATTAAAAGGCACCTTAGTAGGGATGATTTTGACGCGCGAGTGTGTCACATCATTTAGCTATAATATGGATGCCAACATTAGCCGTAAAAAATATATGAAGACGCGCAACTTTACTACCTCAGGAAATAAAGCGACAGAATGTGAAAATCTACAAAAAAAAACCCCAGGAAATGAGGGCTTTGGCTGTCAACTTTGTTGAATTTTTAATAATGACAATATCCATACTAACGTATTAGTAATTTAAATGAAATATTAAAGCATTAAAGACATAATAGCTCTATAAAGCGCATACTAATTGTATTCCCCGCTGCTTCGGATCTTTTTATAAACAACTTCCTGTCGAGTTCTTTTCATTTTTTCACTCAGCATCCTTTACACCAATCTTTTTAAATCCATCTCGATTTGTCTCGCTTTAATCCCTTTGAATTCATTCATAATACGCACTGTATAAAGAAAATTTGAACGCCTGCATATACCATTAATCATATTCAGATATTTAAACGCGTTGGTATTTAAAAACAAAGTACCCAAATCAACGGAGCGTGACACGCGAACTCCGCTTTAATAAATCAAAAAGTTTTGCAGGTGTCCGTGATAAAATAAATTTTAATTTAAATAATATCTGGCGCGGGTCACTGGAGCACCGCGAGCGTTGGACCGGTTGATTTGTGCAATATCGCTTTTTTAAAATACATCTGTTTTGGAGAGTTTAGAATTCGATGAGCCGAATTTATTGTTAGATATTTATGTATTTTGCTTAAATAAAAATGATAATGAAGCTATGGTGGCAAAAACACTTCAGTCGCAATGTGATTTTATAAAAATGAAAGACAAATGGATAGGAAACTCCAAAAAAACCGAATTGACTAATTCTTCGTTCCTGGTAAACTTCCCACATCCTCAAAACTGTTTAGAAAATCACAAATAACTTTTTGAGTATCAAAATCTTTGAATTCCCACAAATTTAAATATGTAGGTCAGTAACACTTGGTTATTCACATTAGTTTCATATTTTTAATCAAAAGTTTTTCCGCTTTCATTGCTCCGACGGATAAATTGAATGCACCGGTTTTAATTACACTTCAAATAAGATATTCCATTAAAGTTAATAACATTCTCTATCTATATCAGCCCATATTCGTCCCACTGCAGGGCACGGGCCTACTCTACAATCGAGAGAATCGATTGAGAGTGGTTAGGCCATATAGTCCACCACGCTGGCCTAGTGCGGGTTGGCGGACTTACATACCGTAGAAATTCTTTAAAATCGCTACGGTATGCAGGTTTCCTCACGATGTTTTCCTTCACCGTTAAAGTGCGTGGTGATTGACTATCAATACACACATAACTCCGAAAAGTCAGAGGTGTGCCCTGGGATTTGAACCCGCGACCACCGTGAACATGTACGCAGCCGCGTCTGGTCCGTTACCAACAGGCCACCACGCACTTTAATAACATTAATTAAGAATAATTTTGGTCTTAAACGGTGTATGAAAGAAAGATTGCTAAAAAAAGACTATTTTTTTTCCATGGCTTAAAATTTAAACCATGCGTGCTGTGAACTGAGAACTTCTAGGTTTTATTAAATTGGGGAGTCTATTCACAGTCATCTATATTAATGTAAGAATTTCTTTTCAGAACATTTTAATTTCATAGTGGACATAAAAGGCCTGATAACATAAATTGAACACATCCAGAGTATAGAGTAAGGAGTTCCTACACTACAAAAATATTAAACTATTATATTCAACGGTGTCGCAATTAAATATTTTAATTAATAGATTTCATTTACATCTATTTTTGAAAATCACTATGACTACTAATTTTGCAATCCTACATTTGTATTGATTCTTGGTGATCGCGCTACGAGTTTAATATCATGATTTTACTTTTATGTTAAATATTATAGACTGAAGATAAAAATATTCCAATTGAAAATAATAAGTAAATAAACCACTCATTAAAAATAATTATTTCTTCTTACTTTAGTTACGTAAAAATATTACATATTGTTAAAATATTTTACATAAACTTAAAATTCTTGAAAATGAGTGTTCTTAAACATTAGTAGATTTCTGTTTCAAACTACATGTAGTGTGTGACGTAATTGATTTAAAGTGGTGCAGGTTCAAAACAGGGATTGTGATAGGTTAAGTTTAATTACTAATATAAACACATACTTTATCTACGAAAACATCACAATAATTGACGGATAAATTACTTTTGATTTTAAATTTTATTACATCTTTCAACAGCTTATTCGCAAATTACATTGAGCAAGAATTTTATTGCCGTACTCGCATTAATCCTTGTCTTGTAAAAGTTTCAATTAAATCTATGGGCTATAAAATTTATTTCGAAATCACTTGATTCGGTCAAGAATTAAAATTGCCTAGAATTTATGTAGCTGGACCTTAGTATGTAATGGGTAGTTAACTGGATTATTAGCGTTGTAAAGCAACTTTGTTATGATCATAAATCTCCCAAGAACACACATAGTAACCTGTTGAAAGCGGCCTTAATCTAAAGATTTCCTGGAACTTTTTTTGGCCGATCGTTCAACTATGCCTTTTCTGTACTCAAAAACCTTTAAGTCTGGGCATTAGTTCTCTGTGCAAACGATTACCGACTACCAAATAAGCGTCCTAATTAAAATATAAATATGTTACTATAATTCCTATACTTTAATACGATGGAACTGACAATGGATTTAAAATCATAATCGATAATTTCTCAATCGATCGATTGATTTTTAGCGGCACAACATGACAAAATTAATCAGGCTTCACATCTATGTCACGCACACACCGGTCCAACTGGAATGGGAACTTTCGCCTCACGCTTAAAGAGGCGAAAATTTTTACTAGATTAACGACCTCTGTGTATTGATGCATCATTTATCACATGGTTGGAATAACCATAAATGCCAGCCTCACCTTCGTGAATGCTTGTTACTTTTTATTTAAAAATCAGTGTTCGAAATTAAAAAAACCCCGATTGTGTTATATCGATTAATTTTAATCGATTAAAAAATAGTTCATATATACATACATAAACTCACGCCTTTATCCCCGAAGGGGTAGGCAGAGGCGCCACCAGGACACCCACATTTCGCCTTGCATGTTCCGTCCCATGATGTGATAGGGGGCGAGCCCATCGCCATATCGGGCACAAATTCCTGACTCCGGGCTGATAATGAATAGAAAAATCCAATACCACTTTGCCCGTCCCGGGACTCGAACCCGAGACCTCAGCTTTGTAGCCGTACCGTAATACAACTACGCCACCGAGGCAGTCCAAAAAATAGTTCAAATTGTGATTAATAGACGCTGTACAAACCTTTGTAGAAAACCAAGGTAATGCATGGACATAAGGGTTATTAGGAACGAAACACGTTTGAGACACCATGTGGTCATATCAACACCTACGTGAATCAACTCAAATATTATTGTTCATTATTCAAACTATCTTTAAGCCCGGTCTGTTATTATTATCTACGAGCTTCTTTTACAATAAATTAACACATAATTCATACACTAATTAATTCACACGCTGCGAGTTAATCAATTCATTAAACGCTCAAGATTTATTTCCTCAGCTTAATCTCGCTGCTGACCATGGCGTGAGATATTCAGAGGCAGCCCTACAGGGATCTAATCTACATAAGGCAACAGTGTTGTGAAGCAACCCTGAATAAGTAATACTTTGCGCCTACTACTGGCAGCTCACAGGCAACCCTACTCTTCAGGTTGTGGGTAAAAAATAATTGAAAATTATCGTTAATGTTAAGGGAATGTAACAATATTCATTTTAATTTCCAGAGGATTAAGATATAATATTTATAACCAAACGCATTACAGTTATAAATCCGCCCCTGATGTTTTATTATTCTTTTATTTATGTTCGGGCAAAAATATCATAATATGACATAAAATTAATCTTATAAATCAGGGTACAAACATTAAAAATGTAATAAATACAAAAGTTTAAAGCCTAAAATCCCAGCTAATAACCCTAAAAGAGTACCTCTGCACAGGAGAGCTCTCACATATTCGCAAACTGCATAATGCTACGAACGCAATTTCAAATCTCGCCGAGAACTTAGCTAACTTTACAAATCCGAAGCTTAGCAGACTTGTTCAACGATTCCACGTTTACCTTACATTTTGAACCGCATTTTTCCCTATGTTCTGCTTGTATGACTAGGGTGAAAAAAAAATACACCTAGCCGTCAAATACATTAAAAACAAAGTGTAGGTTTAGGTGAAAGCACGTTGAAGTCTGTATTTACGAGTATTACCTACGTAAATAACACCAGGATAACATCAAGTTAAGTTCATATACAATTATCGCCTTATTCATAGACAATTTTAAAACCAAAACTTACAACCTATTTGATTTATGAAATGTTTTGTCTTCTTCGCTCAAACTGAATTCTAAAGTCGTTCAAAAGGGAGAAAACATTCGATAACTAAAATAGGTTTTAAATCTGTCTATGAATAAGGCCGTAAGTCTGCCAAATTAACTTCACGCCGAATTTTTGTAATACTATACAGAAATAAGATATGATAGTCCATCACCACGCACTATAACGGCGAAGGAAAACATCGTGATAAAACCTGCATACCATAAGAAGGATTGCATACCATAAGATTTTTTATGATATTCAAAGTTCGCCAACACGCACTAGGCCAGCGTGGTGGACTATATGCCCTAACCCCTCTCAATCGTACTCTCGATTGTAGAGGCCCGTGCCCTGCAGGAGGACGCGTATGGTTGGATACAGATCCAGGCAAGTGAGGAAAGTATCATGACGCTACTAATGTATTCCTGGCTCATAAAATCTATATTTATGACTATCTGTATTACTATATCTCCCATTGCCAGGAATAGATACATATTAGTAAGACTCAATCAAGTCCCAAAGATAATAACGTGACATAATATATTTATCTACATAATGCGCCCACCTTGTTGCGATAACTAATAATAGTAAATTGAGTATCTTATGCCAAATACCTAATAATATGCAGTCTGTCATTATACATATATCGCAATTACCTAAATTACAGATGGTTGCTTAGTTATTAATAGTCTAGAACACATTATCTCTAATCTAGTTGAACCGTTACTTGAAAGTGGCGTTTATTCAACGATAAATATTGGTTTATTTTTTAAGCATTTATAAAGTATAATAAATGTGATACAATAAAGAGAATGCAGCTGTGAAACATGATTCTACAATACCGATCCCAATTGGATCTCCTAGAAACGGTTTTATTTTTTGATCAGATAAATATTTGTATAATCAATAAATTACAAAGCTGAGGTCTCGGGTTCGAGTCCCGGGTCGGGCATAGTGATATTGGGTCTTTCTAGTCATTATTAGCCCTGAGTAAGGAATTTGTGCCCGATATGGCGATAGGCTCGCCCCCTATCACATCATGGGACGGAACATACAAGGCGAAATGTGGGTGTCCTGGTGGCATCTCTGCCTAACCCTTCTCGGATAAAGGCGTGTGTTTATGTATGTATGTATCAATAAATTAAACCATTTCTAGCAACCGTGTTCACGAGGTAAGCGATCACTGCAGCGTATAAACTCTTAACATAATTAAAGACTAGAAGTGCTTTGATATTGGATGCTCTTTATAATTGAATGAAAGTGCTTTGCTTTTCCTCGGTCTTTATCCTTATAAATAAAAAGGGTAGGGGATTGTGCCGATAAACCCCTCATAATTTTCCATACCGATGGCACAAGTTGCTCATTTCATATTGAAGTCTGGAGTTGTAGTTTATGTGCCACATAAATAGCAATCATAACATCATCTTGGATAAGCTCCTTTTAAGGAAGAAGTGCTCTTAATGTATTATATTTAAGTCATTAATAAAGTTGCAGGTTAATGGCCGTTCACAGCGTCGCCTCACCAGTAATAGATCTCTGCAAATGTCTACAGAATTTCACAAGCGTAATCGCGCTTACCTTCCATTACCTAATTGCTTCGAGCTACATCTTAAAATACATATTACAAACCCTAGTAAAACTTTTTAACACTTCAGAGACCTAATTTAGCCTAAATACATACCAGTATATCATTTCTACGACAATATTATACCAGAACATCTTATTAAAACTCACGAGGCACATAATATGCTAATGCGTTCACAATTCGGAACCAAGATGTTCCCAAATCGACTACACTTAGTAAGTTGTTACTACACACCATAGGCCTAATTTATGGAACAATTCGAGTGCTAATATCCAGTGGAAACCCGTAGTAAGGCCTGCGTGCGGCCCTGGTATTCCCCAAACGCTAGGGCTGGCCATTACCAAGTGTAAATTAGGGAATTTGAATGGTAATGTTGGGTCAGAGAGATTGCCGTTTCGCGTGCAAGAATTCGATATTGGCTGGTGGATTTATAAGAGAACGTATTGCTGGTAATTTCAGAGTCATCGATAACTTTGAATTTACTATTAAGAAGGTTAAAAAAGATTTACGAGGTCATTATAGGGCTCTAGATACAGATTATCTAGATATAATTCAAAGAGGCGACCCAGAAATCTTTGAAAGGTTTTTTGTTGAGTATTTAACACCTTGTCACTGATAATGTTGATGAAGGCAGATTTGAATGTAAATGAGTAATTTGAATATTACTGGATAAACGTTAAATCTACAACGACTGCATATTCCTCAATTGTATATTTCATCTAATCTCTATTTGACACTACCAGCAAATTTAAATGTACATATCAAGCTAGAATATTAATAAAGAGCAGAGCTACAACGTTTTGGTCAGCGAACTAGAATTCGTCTGTACACCATTAAGTGTAACAGTTTGCCGGCCCGAGTGCCCGCCTTCCTGCAATATTGGCTCCTTTAACCGGAGCGTGAAAAAGCAATTAGAGCCTGGCAGGTTGTGCTGGGGAGAATGCATGGATTGTTGGTAAGCATTATAGTCGGAATTTAGTCATTTTGCAGTGATACAACTTGGTATGTATATTTAGAATGTAGTGACTGCTGTTATTTTTGTTGCAGTGGTTAATGAATTTTGTCTCGGTGAAGTTACAAGGTTGGCAGGGATGAATATTTGTGTTAATTCATTCTGAATCTTAAAAAGTATACTGCTCAACATGGACTTTCCACAAAATAATTCATCTAGCTACCTGTTCTCAACAAGGTCTGCGCTTGTCAACTTACTACTTATAATTTAATTGTATATCTAAGTGAGAATAAATATATAAAACTATGTGTCGTAATAATGAAACATCCCATCAATGAAATAGTTGTTAGTTTTATTACTTCACAATGAATCGCATGTTTACATGTTTGTAAAGGCCTAACAACCGTGCAGTTAGGTTGTGTTAATAGTAATTTCATTAAAAACCGTGAACTTATGCAATAAAATATCTCTAAAACGTTATCGAACAAAATGAATGTAAACAATGCTTGAAATGTCAGATTTATTACGCTTACTTTCAAAATACTCGTATTTAGTCACAAATTAATAACTATCAATACTTTAACACAAAAGGCAAGAAAGCGACTACTATAAAAGAGTTCGATCCCCGCATAAAATATTTATGATCAAGCAATATTTAATTTTATTTCAGAACTGATGACCGATTTATACAAAAGATTATTGATTTGGAGCACATAACGAAAGTGCAGCGTCATAAGTCCACCCATAAGATGGACCGATAATGCAATAAAGTAATCGGAACTATTAAGACAATGGCAAGCCGCATCTAAAATATCGCTATAGATAGCTTTTGAGGGAGCCTGCAAACAGCAGTTGCTTTCCCATAGCTGAAGACTATGGTAACAATGATGATATTCTAATTGTAACACTCACGATACAACATCTATTTTACTGTGGGATCGAAAACGACATATGGATGTTGGAAGTATTAATTTTATTTGCCTGCAATATATTATGTCAAAAGGAAGCGTGAACCAGCGAGAACAATAGACAGCTCTCGACATCATCATAATTATGTACGGCCTAGATAATTTCTCTGACAACTGAAGGACCACTACAGGAAGGAACACATCAGGATGTTGCTAATTAAGTGCTTATTATATTATTTCAACAGTTTGCATTTAGGTTATTTTCTTTAGGATATAAAAATATGTTGCTGTAGTCGCGTTATGAGATAATTTTTTAGTAGGTACGACAAAGTGATTACACTGAAACTGATAATAAGGGTGGTGCAAGCCGAACAGAGCATCCCCATTCAAAATCAAATAAAACTAGGATATATCTGAAACGCCGTATTCCTGCATATATCTCTTCTGCAAAATTAACTCTAATAAAAATTGTAGAATAACAATTTGTACAGAACCACGCTTATTAATACGCATTTCAAAAATCACTTACTTTGTTCCAAAATAAGATATAGGCCATTTCACAACTACATCTAAATTCTAACTCCCTGAAATCTTCAAAAGCCAATTTCCATCACAATCCAACTAAAGAACACCCGCGACATACAAAGAGACTGTCATGTTTACAAAGAAGAAACTTGGCAAAGCAAAAATACGTCACGGGGCTTTTTGTTCAGTAGTTCCACCCCTAGGGACAATTGTAACAATGTAGAAAGCAAGGTAAGCAGAGGACCCATTTAAGAGCTTACAACGCTGTTTTATTTAGCAATACTTTACTCGAGTAGGTTTTACATGCGTAATCAGCTCGGGAGCGTTTGTCCTTTATTGTAGGATCGGAATTTTATCCCCGTATATTAGCAAGAGAATTGATAAATGATTATTGCCACGGTTTGTTATAGGATACCAGAGGAATCGTAAATGTATTGATTTATTTCTGTAATCTTCACCTACATAAAAAACTTTCACTGAACATGTAAGCTATGTTTACTAGTAACAATAATTCAGAATAATACAAGTCTACAGTGATTAAAATGAATTTATGTATATAAATGCATTTATGAAAGAAGGAAATTTAAAGGAAAGAGTAAGGAAATAGTATAACCAACCCAGTCAGACCGATCCACGCATACTTTAGTATAAATTGACCACAATAAACCTCTGCCACATACCAAAACAACCCGACAATAAACGAATCAATAACCACCACATTTCAATATCACCGCGTAATATGCCATTATTAAGCTAAGTACCGTAAACCGTTCTTAATTGAAAGAACTGCGTATTATCACTAAAGATTCCATCGACCAGCATAACAAAATCTCTATTGCCCAGAAACAATAAGTTACATCAAATGAAATGCGGGCTCAACGTAGCCTGGACGCACACCAGCCAATACGGGCCAAAAGGTTGCTGTTAAATTGTGATTGATTGCTGTTGCAGTAGCTAGTCCATATTGATTGAGCCCTGATAAAGCCGCATTAGTTTTATTACAAGATAATGATTGGTCGCGTTTGGGGTCTCGTGTCGACGTAACTGTAAACTATAAATCAGGCGTGCGGAAGATAACGTTCATTGCGTTTTTTGTACAAGATCAGCCGTGCTATTCTGTAACAACTCACGACCGAACTCACTTCTGAATCCGCAGTGAAAACTCATTTGGCATTCTGTAACTTGTATGAAATCTACACTAGCGCCATAAGGTGAGAACTCAAGTGAAGTGAACTATTTTTAGGTGAGATCTTAGTTATTTGACGTTGATTGGTATTCTGAAACAAAGATTTCGATGTTCACTTCGAATCTCACCTCGATCCTTTATGTCAAATCATAAGTTACTATTTTGTGTGCGAGTTTGTGAGTGAAAAGAAAATAAATTGTGATTTCATAAGTAAAAAAAGGGCTACAAAAGTATTTGTTATCAAGGTAAGTTCGAAATGTCGATTATTACCTTTATAAATATGATTCACTGTACTTTTACTTAGTTACTGCAGTTAATATATTTTTTGTTTGTAGATGGCTCGATCATTTATTTTATTAAGTATTCTTAAAGAAGCCTACGAATTAGAAGTAAGAAACAATCGTCGTCAAGCTCAAATTATAAGAAATTTGCCCCTTACTAGTCGCAGCGATGATTTTATTAACATCTATAGACTTTCGGAAGACTTAATTCAAGATTTAGAGAATCAATTACGCCCTTTACTAGTACCAACTAAGCGACCTAGTCGAGCGCTTTCAACAAGATGCAAGGTACTTGAGCACTTTTTTTCAAATATTTGTTGATGGAGGATACCGCTATAATTTTTACTATTTCCTTATATTTTTTTAGATTCTCTGCACATTAGCATTCCTTGCAAGTGGGAGCTATCAAAGAATATTAGGAAAAAATGTAGAAACATACATATCACAAACTTGCGTATCCCGGTGCGTTAAAGAGATAGTACAAGCGATGAATCACCCTAGTATTGTAAAAAAGTATATAAGATTTCCACAAAATCGTTCAGAAAGACAATTATTGGCCGAGCGGTAAGTGGGTATTAAATTTCCTTTTTAAATTTTATAATTGCTAAACGTACGTAATAAAAAATTTATAAGTTACAGATTTTATGAAAAATTTCGTATTCCCGGGGTGATCGGGTGTATTGATGGCACTTTCGTCGCTATGGTGAGACCGCGTGATAATGAAGAAAGGTATTTTTGCCGCAAGGGGTTCCACGCTCGGAATGTTATGTTGGTAAGTTTTTTACATGCATTATCAATTTCATTGTTCCAATCGCAATATATAAGTACTATGATGAATATGTTTTTATTTTGCAGATTAATGATGCAGATCTTAATATAATACACGTAGATGCGTCATATGGCGGAGCAACGCACGATAGTTTCGTATTTAACCACTCAGTCATTAGGGACCACTTACAAAACTTGACCAATTCGGGTGAAGTGGTGTATTTATTAGGCAAGTATAAATATTAACTTGTTTGTTACGGCGCATAACAACGCACTAAACTGTCGCACGGCTGAAATACATCTTTTACATTTCTCATTTTGCCCAACTAATATAACCCTTATAAGTAAATAAATAGCCAATTAAATATAGTTAATCATTGGACCTGTCTCATACAGCAGGGGCCTTTAATAAAATATTTACACCTATAATCTAATATGAATAAATAGGCAAAATAAGATGGCTACAGCCTGGATTATGACTGTCTTATGTAAAGATAATATAACTATAAACTTTTTAATGCTTTTAGGAGATGCCGGTTATCCTCAGCGCTCTTATTTAATGACTCCAGTCGCGGGCGCATCTGGTGATACCCCGGAAGGTTATTACAATAAACTACATGCTACAGGCAGAAATTCAGTAGAACGAACAATAGGACTATTGAAAGGGCGTTTTCGGTGTCTCCTAGCACATAGAGTATTACATTACCATCCTGACACTGTCGCTAAGATAGTAGTTGCGTGTTGTGTACTCCACAACATTTGTAATCGTGCGGGATTACCTTCTCCAATACATGGAGATGATACTGTGTTGAATGAAAGGTTACTATTTGCACAAGCAGATACACAAGATTTGGAGCTGGAAACCGGTCGCAGGTCTAGAATGAATTTAATAAATAGTTTATGGCTAAGTAGAACCTAATTTATATGTATTTATAGAGTTTATATTATTATTATAGTTCACTCGCATTTAAGTTTGGATTTGGATATTTGTAACCTGTGAAAATTGTGGTATATTTGCACATTAATAATTATCATTGTTAAATTGCGTAGTGCGTGGTGGCCTGTTGGTAACGGACCAGACGCGGCCGCCTACATGTTCACGGTGGTCGCGGGTTCAAATCCCAGGGCACACCTCTGACTTTTCGGAGTTATGTGTGTATTGATAGTCAATCACCACGCACTTTAACGGTGAAGGAAAACATCGTGAGGAAACCTGCATACCATAGCGATTTTAAGGAATTTCTACGGTATGTAAGTCCGCCAACCCGCACTAGGCCAGCGTGGTGGACTATATGGCCTAACCACTCTCAATCGATTCTCTCGATTGTAGAGTAGGCCCGTGCCCTGCAGTGGGACGTATATGGGCTGATATATAGATATATATAGATATATATATTGTTAAATTATTTAACTACATATAGAAATAATAATATTATATATAGATAAATTTTTTTTAATTATAAAATATAAGTTGTAATGTAAGAGGTTGATTAAAGAGCACTACCTTTCTCCTTAACTAGACCTTAGTACTATTCTCTTAAACTAAATCATTTGGCTATGTATAGTATATTTGTTTTTATTCATAACTAAATATATATGTATATATTCAGATATTTATTTATTTATATATATGTATTTATGATTATATGTTATGTATGTATATTATGTTTGTGTATTTATGTTATATGTTTAATTTCACTTATTAAGCTTAAATTATTTATTAGTTACACTGCCCTCTCTCTCTCCTTCTTTTAAATCCATCCCATGGTTGTCTGTAAGACATTGCTGTAGAGCGATAAGACCGCCATTTGTACTTTTTTTTTTGTTTTTTCTGTATTGTGTATTTTAATTTGTAATTGTGTACAATAAAGATTTAAATAAATAAATAAATAAGTTTCCGACAAAATATTGTAATTTTAACTATGTTACATTGTTCAAATATTTTACCATTTTATGCTATAGTTGTTATTAGTCTAGTTTAATTTGTTTTTTATTTAGCACTAAGTTTTGTTTTAGATTAAGTTGTGCTTTTGTTTTTATATCATAAATTGTAAAGCTATATGCACCTATAAAAGCTTGTTACCTAACGTGTAACTAAAGTAATTTTATCGGTAGCCCACCAATGGTCGATTTAATAAATAAATAAAAATAATGATGAAAATTATTGTTCATAAACATTATTACTTACCATAGAATAATATTAAGATCACATACGTATTTTTATGAAGTATAAATTATAGTTAAAGAGTAGGTTACAGTGTGTATCTGACAAAAATAAATCAACAGTATTGTTTAATTTTTTTTTATTGCATCTGCCAATGCCTTAAGTCCATCTCCAAGAGCAATATTCGCCTGTGCCATTAACGTCTCAGTTTCAGAGTTGCGTTCCAGAACGGTTACCATGCGACGTTCAAGTCTCACTCTCTGCTCTTCCAAGCTTAAAAACTTCTCAAGAATAGTGTGAAACTGTGAACGTCGCTGGGCGGGAGGTGACCGCCTTAGGCGCACTCTTCGTCGTCTTGGAGCTGAAATAATAAATTTGTATAAATACTCAAATTTTGCATGATGATATAATAAAATCCATGTAGTATCACACATACTTGAAACTGCACTGGCAATGGTATGTGGTGGTGTAGCGTTCCCTTCCTCAACAATTCTAGGGCTCGAGGTAGCTATTGGAGACTGCTAAAATAAATTATGTATGATTATAATTTTCACTAATAAATTAATAACAAAAGGATTCTCATTAAAATATAAATATTACTATAATACCTCTCTTGGGGCTGAGGTCTGGAATGCAGTGGTCGGTGGAGGGTATGGATGATTGATTGGTGGCTGATATGTACCACTGTGTCTTCGGGATGTATTTACAGTGTTTGCCTCCTGAAAGCAAAATTATATTTCGACATACATTTCCTAAGAATGATAGAATGAATTCGTAGTTCACAAAAGATTATAAAATTTATCACTGACTTAATTGCATAGTAACATTTGAGCGCAAAAACATTTATATTCTATTTAGCTGAGTCAATTCTTTCTTATTTATTATATTTCAAACATTTCGAAGGAAACTGTAAAGTAGTTACAGTTTCAATAGTTTTCATGGTGACCATCAATTTAATAAATAACATTCCAATACATTGTAATGAAGTCTCTCTCTCAGCCTTCATGTGAACTGAGTTGCTTCTATGTTATCCAGTTTTAAGATTGTTTCATATAAATTATTTGTAATAAAGTAAATTACTATTTATTTTTCTTACCATATCAACTGCTACTTGATGTGGGCTTTGGTAGACATAGTTTTGGCTTGTGCTCGGTCTTGGCTGGTCAATAATATTTTCAATTAAAATTGAAGGGCTAGTAGGTAAATTAGGTGGTGTCTCCTGTAACATTACGGTAACTTTTAACTATATACTATATGTTAGCATATTTTTAAAAATGATGGAAATGTAGAGTATTTACATCAAAAACCTGAATTTGTAAATGTGCATCGCCAGTAGCAAATCCATCACCACCCATTAGTGCTACAATCCTCTCTTCAACCTCACTCAAAACAGGCACCACCTCCATTCCACCACCAGTCCTACGTCTCGCAGCAGCTCTCGTAGCACATTTTTTTTTTACTGCGCTTTTTTTGTCCGCCCAATACTAAAAAAAAGCAAAATCGCTCAGCGTCATAAAAGAATCGTCCCCACATGCAATGGCTAAGCGTTAAGTGGTGTGCAAATGAACAAAAAATGTTGACATACCTTTATCCACTTCTTCGCATTTTTTATAGTGCCTCCAATGCTATTTAATTTCAAAGCAATGAGTTCCCATTCCTTGTGAGCTTGAGCTTTGGCACTTTGATTTCTGAGAAACCCTTTAGCCAAATGGGGTTTCTCTTCTAAATACTGTACCAAAGCTTCAACTTGGTTTAACGTAGGATGGGAAACGCGATCAATTGATCTAAAACAACAATATATGCATATAATTTCTTTCTTTATGACGTACACCACACCAATACAATGTAATTATACATTACTCACTCCATAATAATCACTGTTTTAAATATACTTTGAATTAAATAACAACACTTCACAAAATATCTTTTAATACACTTTGTTTTGAAGTTTTAAATTTCGTCGCGCCGACGAATGACGTTACGTTTCTAGTTTTAAAAGCATGTTTGAGTGTGGCAAAGGCATATCGCGTTCAGCCTAACTCTATTTTTTTTCCTTTATTTATTGTTTATTATTTTTTTAATCATATTAATGTGATTATGCAACACATATTTATCATGAAAAACCATGAAATAGATTTATTCGTGCAAGAATAACGACAAAAATTCAATCGGTAGCGTGGATTGATAACCGTAACTTCAAAAGGTCGACACTAGCGCTATGGAAGATCTCACACAACATTTCGATACTCACCTCACTTCACGCGACCTTGAACGATGTTACAGAATACCAAAACCTTCTCACTTAAAGTGACTGTCGAAGTGAGAGTGAGTTCGGAAATGAGTTTCGATTCGAGTTTTGGTTTTTACAGAATCGCACTGCAGGTCCAGTAATGGAGGTGTAAGCGCGAAATGAATTTAAAGAAAGTTCCAATTATTGGAAATGAAGTATCACTAAATCGGTTTTTGTAGCCAAAATTTGGTGTATCGGAATGGCAGTAAATTGGCTCGTATTCGAGAGCTTATGAGAGATCTAGTTAGAGTAACTATTCCAACTAATATGGATGTGTTCCTTAACTTAAATTTTACAATAGCCATAATGCTAGAAAACATGAGATAATTTTAATTTAACGAAAGAAAAGAATGTCGAAAAATTGCTTTGCTTCATATCAACATTTTTAAGATTGAGGAGCAACAAACAATCATATATTGTTTCAAAACACCTTAGCAAATTACTACAACAATTATGATCAAGTTACATTTCTAGAAAATATTTAATTACATTACACACGTAGACAAATTAGTCACGACCAGATATCAATATAGCGTGGATATTCATACAACAATACCGTGTTTTTGTAAACATGATCTATGAGATCGAATTTGTTCTCAGAAACGTGTCACTCTGGCAAAACCTATTGTTACTGACTTTGCAGTATAAACTTTCCAATATTTGTTTAATATAGGAGTTAAACACAGAGACACAGATGTAGGATGGGAGAAAAGGGAAAGTCAAGACATGTCATTATTATTTTTCTTTCTTTCTTTCTTTCTATTTTCTTTTGCTTTAATATTTTCATGTATACCTCAGCTCATCTTATAATGCGACAAAATTTTCAAAAGTAAACCACAAATACCTAACAGCATTTCAAAGAATAGATTTTCGATATCTGCAAGTTGTTAACTGATAAACAATAGTGTAAATGTTCGCAATTTTAAATGGTTCAACATAGATTAACGAGGTCAACAGCACCTTAATTCCCAGATCGAAGTAAGGATAGCTAAAGCCACAGATAAGGCAAACAATTTCGCGGCAAGTAAATGTCAGTGAGAAAAGTCACGCGAAGCTTACGACGCACGGTGGGTCGAAACGGCTATTTTTGTGACATAGGATTTTTTTTCGGATTTTCCAATTTTTTTTGACGCCAACGTTTTGATATTATCATTCCTTACACTATTCATTCTTTGTATTTTTTTGCTTAACCCTATAATTTCGGCAAAAAAAAATATTTTAGGTTTTTAATGTATGGAACGCACTATAAAAACCTAAATTTCTACGAAGTCCTGCTAGATCCTGCGTTAAAACCTTATTTTTCTGAATCCTGGCCAGTTCTACTTTACTTGTACATTTCGAATGTCTGCATTGACTTGCAACTTTTCCAGTTATAGGGATCGGAAAAATGGTAAAAATAGTACTATTTCTAATTTTGTAATTGACATTTTAAGTCAATTTAACCACAAGATAGTAAGACAAAAACATTGTGGATATACAAACTATTATATAAAAATCTAATAGAATAACACAATAGAAGTAAATAAGTAAATATTTATTGGCATAATTGGTTGTTGTACCCAAAACATGTGGTTACACAATTAACGTAAACACAGTAATAAATCATAAATGCAAATGGACCACCAGATGGCAAAGGATTACTTTCAGTCATTAACACTGATGACATCTGGAGATTACAGGTGCATTTAGTTAATTGTTTTACAACTACTGTTTGTTTATTGTCTTTAATTAACTAAAACAAAACAAACATTCTCGTGATATCGATTGTAAACATGTTTTGTCCTTTTACTTAGTTCTATCATTAATGAGAGCATCTAGGGCAATAAAATTTGTTTATTGCCCAGGGTATAAAATGACTTATATTTTGAATTCGTTCTTAATGTACATTTATCCGTGCTACGATCCATACCATTTTATTTTGAATCCTTGTTTCGGTATCATGGAGGGTCTAGTTACTAATCTCGATTTGTTTGTTGTTTTAAGAGACCAGCTTGGATCTCTATCAGATAGCAAAAAACTTTCTGATTTTCTGCAACAGAAAATAAACGTGACTGACGAAAATAGTGTAGTGCTTCAAAAGTTTTGTGTAAAATTCTGTTCTTCTATAACTGCTAGATGGCAAAAATGCAATCGTATATTTTCTAACTTTATTTAAAAAAATGGTGATTGGCTAGAAAGTGAAATAATTTGGCCTAAAGGACTAAAATTAAACGAAAGACACGAAGAACATGAAGTACATGAAGAACACGAAAGACATGAAGAGGACTTAAGTCTTGAGAATCTGTCTCCATCCACATCGAAAGCTTCTACAGCTTTGATTTGTCCCAGAAAATCATTCGATGATTTGTCCAACAGACAAAAACGAAGACGAGTAGACCAAATTCAAAATAATTTGTCTCAGGAAGAATTAATTGCAGCTACATCAAATACACTGAAATGTAATGGACAAGAAGCCATCGCTAATATAATAAACCATTTACTTAAAAATCCAGAAGATATAACAAAAGTGAATAATTGCTTGAATGCAAAAAAATATGTTCCATACACTGCTGATAAAGCGTTGGCGCTACTTGTTTCCCTAAATTTGTCGAAGGCACAATATATAAACCTAAGAGAATCAGCAAGCGAAAAAGGCTTTCAATTGTATCCTTCTTATTATAAATTAAAAGAAGCAAAATTGAAATGTTACCCAAGAAAGGAGGATATGACATTTAGTGATTGCACGGCATCAGTTAAATTGCAAGCTCTGCTCAACTTGACAGCCTCAAGGCTTTTGGATACAATTGAGTTCGATTTAGATTCTGCAACTGACCTGAAGCTTATCAGCAAATGGGGCTTTGATGGATCCTCGGGGCAAAGCAATTATAAGCAGATCTCTGAAGTAGGCGTGGACGATTCCAGTATATTTATGGCAAGTCTTGTTCCAATAAGACTACAACATGATGATGGAACGGTTTTATGGGAAAACGATCGAAGTTCATCCACATTTTACTGTCGTCCCATTATGTTTACGTTCACAAAAGAAACACAAATTACTGTAGCAGCTATAAAAGCCGGTATATCAGGAGAAATCGAGGCACTCCAGCCATCTATATTTAGGAAAGTGAAAATTGCCCACGAATTAATGATGACAATGATTGACGGCAAAATAACTTCATACTTTTCTGAGACTTCAACAGCAGTTTGTGACATTTGCAAAGCGAAACCAACAGAAATGAATAATTTGGAATCCCACAAACTGCGATCTAAGAATGAAGAAATGTACCAGTATGGATTGTCATCATTGCATGCGTGAATAAGATGCATGGAGTGCCTACTCCACATAGCTTACCGTTTGGATATTAAGAAATGGAACTGCAGGGGTGACGATAAAGAGAAAATGAAGACCAGAAAGTCTGCAATTCAACAAGAATTTAAAGAAGAATGTGGCTTGCTAATTGATATAGTGAAGCAAGGAGCAGGCACCACTAATGATGGTAATACGGCTCGAAGATTTTTTAAAAATACAGCCATGACAGCACGTATCACTGGCATTAATGAGCAGTTGATAGAGAATTTTTATATCATTCTACAAACCATTGCGTCTGGAGAGCGTGTTGATATTACTAAATTCGCTTTATTTTCTACCGAAACCGCAAAACTATATGTTGATTTATATCCGTGGTATTATATGCCTTCCAGTGTACATAAATTATTAGTTCATGGGGCTGACATAATTAAACATTTTGGGGCTATACCCATTGGGAAGCTGTCGGAAGAAGCCGCAGAAGCACGGAACAAAGACTTCCGAAAATATAGGGAAAATCATTCCCGAAAAATTAGTAGGATATCTTCGAATGAGGACATCTTACATAATCTCCTTTTGTCATCTGATCCAAAGATCACAAGTCTTAGATCACGCATGACAAAAAAACATGTTATGGTTCTCTCAACAAAAGCTAAAGAGCTTCTGCATTTGCCATCAAAACCAGAAGACTTAGAATTTATTAATGTAGAGAGTATTTTAGAAGATCTACAAAACAGTAGTGATAGTGAGTAGTATATAGGTATAGGCTTTATACTAGCCTTTTTTAATATTATTTTTTTATTGGGGTTATTTCCATCATTTGTTTTTTTTTAATCTGGCACGGCACATATACAAGTTTTCCTTGGTATTTGTTAATTTATTAGATTAATTTATCTTATTTGAGTCAAATTTACTGAAGATAATTGTAAAAAATCTTTTGGGAAATATTGAATTTTATCATTTCTTTCGAACTGCATAACTGAAAAAGTTGCAGTTCGATGCAGACTTTCGAAGTATAGAAGTATAGTAGAACAGACCAAGATTCAGAAAAATAAGGTTTCAACGCAGGATCTAGCAGGACTTCGTAGAAATTTAGGTTTTTATAGTGCGTTCCATACATTAAAAACCTAAAATATTTTTTTTTGCCGAAATTATAGGGTTAAGCAAAAAAATACAAAGAATGAATAGTGTAAGGAATGATAATATCAAAACGTTGGCGTCAAAAAAAATTGGAAAATCCGAAAAAAAATCCTATGTCACAAAAATAGCCGTTTCGACCCACTGTGCGACGTTTCCGGCTCGGCCTCAGGGAATTATACAGTACATCGTCTCAGCACTCGTAAATTCTGTTAAGAATTAACGTTGCGGGGTAACTTTAAAGGAATATTGTTAAATTGCTGCAGAGGATTTTGGTAGTAGCTATTTTTAATTATAGCAAAATAATATTTAAAAAAAAAAAAAAAAAAAAAAGGTATCAGTTTAAATTAAAGACTTCAACAAGTCATAAAATGTCGAAAATGGATAAAAGAAGTCAGTAGTATAAAAGAAGAAAGAAGTTATATTTAAGACAATAAAACATATTCTTACAATACTATCAATATTTAAACAATAGCAAAGAAAAAAATCGATAAATAAAAATAAATAAGAAAATTTGAAAATTTTTCAAAACAATAAAACTAACAATAACCTCAAAATACAAAGCAGCAAAAATTAAGCGTCATTATGAAAAGATGGCGTCTTGTCGGTCTATGTAGCAAAAACTTATTAATCGTCCGACACTGAAAGATAAGGAGGTCTGTTAGCGATAATGCAAACCTCTAAGGCAAAGCTGTTGGACCGAGATACGCAACCCCTCGGAGACATCTTGTATAACTTGGCAAATATTTAACTGAGAACAAAGAGTTTGCAGTGGAGAGTGCCGCAAACCCAGGTCCGAAATCTAGATACAGCAATATTTGATATATCATTGGAAATGTTTTGCTGAAATTTTTGATCATTGCCCTCATCAATATTAGAACAATTATATCTATCTATATCAGCCCATATACGTCCCACTGCAGGGCACGGGTCTACTCTACAATCGAGAGAATCGATTGAGAGTGTTTAGGCCATATAGTCCACCACGCTGGCCTAGTGCGGGTTGGCGGACTTACATACCGTAGAAATTCTTTAAATCGCTACGGTATGCAGGTTTCCTCACGATGTTTTTCTTCACCGTTATAATGCGTGGTGATTGACTATCAATACACACATAACTCCGAAAAGTCAGAGGTGTGCCCTGGGACTTAAACCCGCGACCACCGTGAACATGTAGGCAGCCGCGTCTGGTCCGTTACCAACAGGCCACCACGCACTTTACATACTTATATACTTATACAATTATATACTTATATTATTTTTTCATTTAAACCATGACGGAGCTATGGACACATCAGGCAAAAAAATATTCTTTGTTTGTGAACTATTATTATCGAAAGCTGCGTAGCACATCGTTCCATCAACGACCGGTGACGTTCCATGGTTATTCACACAAAAATATTATTTTTTACCTCATCCGCTAATAGCATGATCATAGTCACAGTATGCTACGCAGTACTACGAAAACATATATTTTGTTTTAACTACAGAACAAATAGTTCTCTATTGAAATTATGATGAACGAAATTTAAAGGTGAGAACAACCAGTCAAAGTGGAAATACCATGAATTACCCGTTAAAGATTTTAAAAAGGTAATCATTCCCTGTTGCTTTATGAATACTAACTATAGTACCGGAATTAAATTTAAAGGTCAAATTATTTCAACGAACTATAAAAAGCTACATAGCTAGATGATTCCATTTTCAGTCTTTCTATAGCATTGTATGTGTATATTTTTGGCGACTTTAGTTAAGCTCCAAATCAATTTGGACCATTGACGCCTAATGAAAGATCTTGATATTACTTTCAGGCACATAAAATATAATATCAAGTAATATTAGACAACTTATTCCTCAACAAATGTAAACGCATTTCAAAAACGGTTATTCGAAATCAATAATGTGATCATAGTAGTAAATTTTTATACAGTCATGAAATCAAAATGTTGCAACGGCTTTTGATAGCTGATTGCATTGCAAATGATAAGCTTCATTATAATAATGTGCTTCCAAAAACATTCAAACAGGTTATGTCAACTGACCGGGCAGCAAATTATTTTTTTATGTCTTCTGATTGATCAGAATCGCAGACTTGAGTGTATTTATTAAAATATAGATCATGGTTGGTAAGGTCACGTCACAAAAGAAGACCTAGACAATTCCAGGCACAAGAATAATAAGGTTTTTATACAGTCCGATGCAGAGAAATTAGGGCATTTCCGGCAGCGCCATAAAAGTCATTAAAAGAGAAAGTCGATTCGAAAACTGAAGGTTATTCGCGAAGAACAATGTGGTTCAACGCGAAAAACTTTGTGTGATCAAAAATCTGCCGCTCATTTGTTATTCATAAGGCGTAAGTGTAGGAAAAACTTACAGCGGCGTCGTGAATGAATGAAAATTTAATGGAACAACACCATAAAGGCGGCAGAGCGTGAAAACGCGTTTCCTTGGGGTTGTTTTGGACCCTCATTATTTGTCTGTCCCTCTGGTATAATGGCCGTCCTATCTGGAATATTGCCTTTTTGAATATTGCATTCTGCTTCGCGATCTGTTTTGAATGTTTGATGTCGCCTGATGGTTTTCAAGGTTCGTTCGGTTTCGTTTTTCAAAGAACGTTTACTGAATTTAATTGGTGTAATCAAGAATTTTGTGCTTTGATTTTAAATTAACAAGAGAACTTTGATTTAAAGAATGCCCTTTACTGCGACGATAACGATGATTGTGCAAATTATAATAGTCGATTTAGAAACATAATGTTTTCGGAAATATGAATACTAATAACGACTCCAAAATCCAAAGAATAGAATAATCTCAAATCACACACGAGTTCGATAGTAATAGACTGATATTTATTTATAGAATCAGATCAAACGAATAACCTGTATTTATACCAACACTAAACGACTCTATTGATGAACAAATGTGAACGAATTTCGTATCTTAGTTGAGACAATTATATAAAGTGTGAGACAACATCTGCCACTTTATTTCAGCCAGTATTACTTTACTAGATGCCTCAAGGAAATAAAGTTATAAAAGAATTTCCAAATTGAGAAGTCTTTCGGAAATATTACAAATCCAAAACAACAATGCTGCGCTACATACATAGATCTTCGAAGATCTGTTTCCCCAAAATGTTATAAATTAAAGACAACGCAACTTCTTAGAAAATCTCTATTAGAGGCAGCCTGTATGTTAAATCTATGTTTTAGACAAGGAATTTTTGAAGATACTGATGAACAAATATAGCTAAAATATGTAGACATTGTACTACAATTCCCAAGTTTACATAAAGTATTGTTTCAACAAACAATCCTTTGATGAATTAAAATGGACTTCTGAAATAACTTATGTTTTGAAGCACACAGCGATTGCAAAATTGTCTGGGTTTTGTACAGTTTCCTTATATTTTCCCTGCCGCGGACAGCTATTCAGACACAAGATATGAAAACATTCAGTAGGGTATCTTTCCATTTAGCTTTAACTATCAACGTTATGTTACTTATAAAAATGTTGGTTGAAAAAAACCATCGTAACAGAGTCACTCAGGCCAAATGCTAAGTACATTACCAAGGCTTTTGAATGATGACAAATTGTTTATACTCGTATTATATGTAGGTACCTGAAACAAAAATATTTTTTAATTATTTACAGTTGACGCTTTTTTTTATTTAAGGAGAAGACATCACAATCACTTTTTTTCTATCACACGGACGAAATACGAAATAAATTTGCAAAAATCAATAGCACGACAATAATTACCATACATTAAAAAAAAAAAAAAAACATTACATTACATACATACATTGTGTTAGGCATTGAAATTATAAAGAAGAATGAAACAGAACAGTAAAGGAATTACAAGAAGATACGATAACTTAAATGAACGAAACTGACCTAGCAGTGCTATCAACACTTTGAGGTAATTTTTAATGTTATTCATGTCTACGAGACCCAATTAACCGTAATAAAGAGCTTAACCAAGTAAAAAAGTGAGTAAACGACGCGACGTTTACATACCGTTTACGTTCACTATCTCGTCCACGTATTTCATAACGTAGCTTCAGACAAATAAATAAAAAATGTTTTGGGCTCTCACTGAACGTAGGGTGCCGGGTCTTTTATACCCACGCACATGTATGTAATAAATATTGTTCAGAGGGTTAGTGCTAGTGTCTATATTACCTAGGGGATATTCAGTGGAGGAAGGTATTCAATCATTTGCGAGTTCGCCTTTTTATGTATATTCGCGAAGATTACATTTATAGGATGTTCTGAAAGCATTGGATGGAAACTGTTATTGAATAGATCCTAGATTTTAAACAGACTAGATTCTAGATCCTAGAATTATCTAGAGACTGTTTTCTTAGATTGGTGCCATATATCTAGAATTACGAGGATTCTGGGTCCGTGAACAGAAACCGCTGGAGTAAGCGTGTTTAAGAAAGGAGACTGCAAACATAGCGTGGAACGCCTACTGGCCAGATGGCGGGAGGACTTGCACAAGAGGGTCGGCAGCGACTGTATGCATAAAGCAGCAAGCCGCGCTCTGTGGCATACCTTGGGCTCTCCTAAAAGGCCTATGTCCAGCAATGGACTGCAACAGGCTGATGATGATGATGATGATGATGATTAACAATAAGTATTCTGCCACCTGGCACACACAAGAATTACCAATGATTAGGTAACTCAATTCGATGTGGAGTATCTTGAGGGTGGTCTATGCTCTGCAGTGAACTTCCTGTGGCTGAATAGATAGATAGGTGAGCCAAGCAAGAAAGAAATATTCTTCTACTTCCAATCTAATACAAAGATTGATCAATAAAAATAATTCGCAAAACCAATATACACACAAAAAAAATAAAAACCTCAAAACATATAATCAACAATTAAATTAAAATGTATTTAGTGGGATAGATAAAGAAAATTTAAATTACTAATTCTAGTGTAAGATAAACAAAGTTCAATACATTCATTATGTGATTCATTGACATTTAACAGTAATTACGACCACACATATAACTGTTACACAGAATTATTATGTAATTTTATGCATTATGTAAATAGATACTGCATCTCGTTTCCTGCGCGGAATCAATTTGTATAAATCGCTAAATAATTGAATATGGATTAGTGTTTAGAACACAAAAATGTATGACACCAACTTAATGTATGGTAAAACAGACTATATGGTCGACAACGACCTAACAAACATTAATAAATGCGTTTAATGCATTCCTCTTGCAAAAGGTATTTGTTGAGATCCTTGAGGAACGCCTCATTTCAGGCCGTGGACTTTCTATGGCAGAATATTATGATGTATTTTAAATATCTTTATTCGGATTGCCTCGGTAGAGTTGGTGTACTACGGTGCGATTACAAAGCTGAGGTCTCGGGTTCGAATCCTAGGTCGGGCAAAAGTGATATTAGATTTTTCTATTTATTATCAGCCCGGAGTCAGGAATTTGTGACCGATATGGCGATAGGCTCGCCCCGTATCACAAAGTGGGACGGAACGTACACGGCGAAATCTGAGTGTCCTGGTAGCATCTCTGCCTACCCTAATGGGAAAAAAGTGTGAGTTTATGTATGTATGTTATTCTTTACATTACCGTAAACTCATACCAGCATGTTATCTATCTACAACTACATTAAAGAAATACGCTGACATAAACAAAGACGTCGCGCCGTGAAGAAAATAAATAGTCCTTTTTTCTCAGTTGAAGTTGATGTGTTCTTATTAGATTCCTTTGTTCAATACACTTTTGCTGACACTTAACGCTCTGTTAGGCACTCTCGTTCGCTAACTAACGCTAAAACTCAATGTTATAGCTTTTCTTAGCAAAACAAAAGAATCCTTTCAATGTTGTCGAAGGTAAAGGATTTCAAGTTAAAAATGATAAATTAGAAATATTTCTAAAATGTTTTGAGAGTAAGCAAGCTATTCTCTTGTTTATTGTAATATCTCATTAAAATAATTGAATAAGTTTATCGTTCAATTGATAATTATTATCTGTTTAGTTTCAAAATTATACTAAGTTTATTGTATCCCGAAATTTATGCAAAAAGCAATATTTTATAGTTGAGATACATAAACCATTTCGTTGATAAGAGTGATATTTTCAGAAAAATCGTACATAAATATCAGTTCTATTGTTGACTAGAACTTCACAAACTTTAAGTTCATATATGCTTCCAAATTCCAATATATATTACTGCATATTTAGTATAGCAAGGAACATTCGAATATTCAGGTGGAACTGTGTCGAGCGGTAACGTTAGTGTATGTTCTAGTATTTCACAGTATCACTTACGAACTGCACGATCATTTATTGTCACTACTGTTTGGTTACAAATATAACAAATATTGGATCAAATAAATACAGTATATTAGAATGTACAGGTTGATGGACGCATGATATTTATAAAGAACAAATCTTCGCAATCGTTACAAGTCAAATAAAATATTCTAATACAGTTAAATTAGTTAGTAGGTACAACAAATTTCAAAATTCCATATTTTCATACAAAATTGAGAAAATAATGTATCAATCCTACAGGAAATTAGGAAAATGAATATCAGGCCCGGAGAGGCGGGAGACACGTGAAATCCTACCTATTAAGGATCGATCACTTTTCATTACAAAATCTTGCTCCCTCCGTAAATCTGAAGAAGTGTTGGTGCTCGCATAATAACAGCAATCATTATTGATAATAACAGTGACCGTTTAGTTTCCCCCGAGCATAAAAGACGTACATAAATAGCAAAAAAATTGTTTCGAGGAATTCGGATCATTACTGAATTATAAAACTGGTTGTTCGTAACCAAAAAATATTATTATGAAACTTAAGTGTAGAGTGTAGACTGTAAAATGTACGTGAGAAAAATTGGAGAAAGGAAGCCTCGTAACCGTAGTGAACATGGTTATATCATATCTTCATAAGCAACGATGATAGACCGCAAAAAAATAATGTGGTCAACGCAAATAAACATACACAAGAAACGATTATGAACAATTTGTGCACGTTACGACATACTTACCGGAAATTGTTTTTTTTTTATATATTTTTACTATAAATATAACAAACTCTCCGAACATGTAAAATCAAAGATCCCAGATGAATTTAAGTGTATCATGTCCTGTGTTTAAAACTGTTCATAGAATTCCAGAAAAATTCCGAAATCTATGAAAATCATAAATAATTAAAATAAATAAATAAATACACCCAACAGTCATTTACATAGTCTTGACCCCACATTAAGATCAAATAAGTCTTGTGTCGCAGGTACCAGAACTACGAGAGACTTTTCGGTCTCACAAACATACATCCAGACCCGAAAGAAATATTTGTGGGCCGCACAAACATTTCTCTTGGTGCGGGGATCGAACCCGCGGTCTCTCATTTCACAGCCGGCTTCTAACCAACTGCGCCACGGAGGCTGTCTAAATAGCAATTACTTGCTTTATTTTCACTATTTTCCTAAATAGTCCGCGAAACTGGCATCCCTAACCCCGATCCAATAACGAAGTGGCAAAGAAAATTTATTTACATTAACCGAAAACCGTTAGGCTAATGAAGTTTACCGAACCAAGACATTGGCTGTATTGTGTGGAAATAAAAAGTAAAAATAGCATAAATCTAATCTTGATGAAGCAAAACCGGGTCATCGGGCGCGCGCACTTTTTGTGCACTCTTTACCTTCACCAACTTTGTATATTATACACAATTGCAGACACTTAATGGTGTATTGGTAGTCTAACTCCCAAAAATAGATTGATTTTTTAGATAGTTTTTTCCCTACTGAGATTGATTATTGGCAAGCTTTATTCAGAAAAACGATATAGCTGTCAATGTCAAACAGCAAATTTTGCATTGGCATCGGCTGTAAGCGACGACAAATTATTATTTGATCCCAAGGAATTATTTCGGGTCTGGGTATTTGAGACCGAAAAGTCTCGCAGTTTCTGATACCCACGACACAAGATTCCATCTTAGTATGGGATCAGGGCTATGTATGTAACTGTTAAGTGTATTTATTTATTTATTTATTGACACGAGTACATACTTAATCGATTCAGTATTTGTAATAATACCAATTGTAAAACAGATTTTTGCACTTCTTCTTCTTCTTGGAGTGCCTCTTCAGTGCTGAAGGTTGGCCGTCAGCTTCTTGTATTTCTCCCTGTCCTTAGCCAGGTGGAATAGTTGTTCAACGGTGCTGATACCGGTCCACTCCCGGATGTTTCGCAGCCACGATTTTGCACTAGCATGATGAAAATTATAGTGGAACTAATGGTAAGAAATAAAAGTAGGTATGTAAAATAAACTATTTTAAAGAAATTTTTATGGAGGCCGAAGAAATTAATGTCAGTACGTAATGTTATATTTGCACAAAGACATATAGATCATCAAAGATAATTGGTTATCAGTAAGCTGTAGTGGCAATCCTTAAAATGATTCAAATTACAATGAAGTTAGTAATTATGTGTTGCAGCAAAAAGAGTATTATCAATGTAGGTAAAAAATACATCGCGCAGTACGTGTCCTCGAAAACAGTTTCCTTAGAATAGATAAGCTAAACCGTTACTGGGAGAAACGTTTTTCATATATCTACTACTTTATGCCTAACTATAAACCAAAGGAAAATAGGAAACTGCTAAAAGGAAACTGAAGCTACTGACTCAGTTTCATATCGGTTTTGTATGTAAGTAATTTAACTGGGCCTTCAAACACCTACTTTATATGAAATGTTTCGGTATTTTATTATTACATCTCTTTTACTTTTGTTGTTTGCTTGGCGTTCAGTTGAACGCAGTTTTTATTCATTTTGTGTCATCTAAGTATAGTTCGCTGCACTAATATGAATGATGAAACATTGAACGATGATGAAACATTTCTTCAAGTAAGTCTACTACATTACTACTTTAAAAAAAATCATATAAAAAATCATTCGAATGGCTATAAACAATTGAAAATGAACTATATATCTGGTACATTAACACGTTAATTTCGGTACGGCATCAATTTAAAATTTAGCACGGATACGTAGCGCACATTAAAATATCAAATGTCTAACATTACTCACGAATAATGCAGGTCATCATCTCCTAGACAGTAAATTATAAAACAATTATGACAAATCATTTAAAGGAAAGAAAAGCATTGCTCTTACACTTACTACATGCATTTTTTTTAAATAATTTATTTAGCAAAAGAAAATAACAAAACATTTTTTCCTTCAGACTAAAGGCCACTTATGTGTATAAACTATAAACAGTATTCGTTATTAACCGTCCTGCGCTAAGCAAGGCTTGTATTGCAGATTCCTGGGTCATTCTAACGTGCCGTGAAGAAGCTGTTAGTACTTAAGCCAGCATAATTGTGTCAAATAGCAAATAACAATACGGCATCCATAATTTTCGTGGATGTTGATGCCTTAGCATAAGACGCAGTGCAATCTTTTTACATAAGAATTATTAAACAGTTTAATAATTCTTATGTAAAAAGTCAGTCAGCAGTTTAATTAAACTGTTCGCTTCGTACAAGTTTTAGAGTTATTCAAAGTCATGATTTGATTGGAATTGGATTTTTGCTCCATATAGCGATGTTTCGCGATCTCATCACTGAACGGAAATACCTTTGACGAAGCATCGGCAACTAGTTGCGACCCTGCAGCCTTTTGGATGTTGTAGATGCTAATGCACTGAATATTATTATAACTCTAAAAGATCTTACAGATTTTTAGAGAAAAAAATCATTTAAACAATGTACCTTCTTGTTGTAGCACTATTTGATTTGTAATTAAAATGGTCAAATAAATAAATGCTCGGTAAGGGAATCGTTCACAATTGAGGTGAATGAATCGTAGTTCGGATTGCGATAGAAGGGTAACGAAATGAGATTCAATTTAAAATTCTGATATCATTCTATGACAGCAAGGACATTGCTGAACATAGCCGTCAAGGACTTCCAAAGCGTGGGCTAAAAAACCTCTACCATAAAAATGTTTAGAGATATGTTATGTTATATTCTGTCATGTAATACAATTTATTTAGTTCAAACATCGCAACATTACAAAAATGTATGACTTCTCCAGTCCTATTTAAGGCTTATTCCACATTGTTAAGCACCTTTATACTAAGTTTTAGAAAGGCAGCCCTAACCAAGCATTGTCCCCAAGCGAGCCGTGCTATCTGTAACGCGACGCCATGTTTACTGAGTGCAACATCCTTATCGGGTAATTTGTGAGCACTTGCATCGTACCTCCACTGATGTATGTACGCCTGGTACATGGTACTGGTGCGTCGAGGTATTATGCTTGCCGTTTCGATTTCCTTCTTCATTTGTTTGTTATATTAAATTGGACAAGAAAAAAATCTAAGAATGCGTGTTAATTTTTTATGGGAATTAAAAAACACAAGAATATTTTGCTGGTCTTAAAAGATTAATATTGGCAGTCGCTTGCAATATGAAACTGATTTGCAGAAATACATAATATATGTAGCTTAGTCGACAGCGCCAACTGGCAACTATGCAACAAATATTGGACATATTACGTTACGTCACTTTAAATTCTCGATCCGGAACGCTCACGACAAATGGCGGAATTATTAAATATTTTACGTACCTCCGAATATCAAGATTGCTGAAATTTTCAAATTCTAATATTATACAGCTTTTACTTTATATTAAAATACGAAAAACAGACTAACAATGTTTTTACATTCGTGAACTATCCAAGGAGTGTAATTAGCTTTTCCCAGCTCGTTTTCGCCTGAGCGGTGATTAAGACGGTGGCTTCAAGAAGCGCTGCTTTCATTAAAACTTCCTTAGTCTAAAAACAAATTGTGCACAAAGGTTAGTTCGCGTTGATATGATTTGTAATATAAATTGCAGTTTTAAACTAGCAATTTGTCTAACTTCGCCCGGTTGATAAGTGCGTTTGATCTAGCAAACACTTTTAATTCTCTGAAAATGTTCATTTTCATTTACTCAGCTTTAAAGGCCTTTAATTTACCCAACCAAAATCTGACAATTTTATGAAATTTTGTTTCTTATACACAACATAATCGGGTAGAAAGCTATTCGATACTAACATAAACTCAAAATGGACTAAAAGCGTAATTATACATCTAAATTCTAAAGCATCTCGATCGATGTATATTCACCAAATAATTTAACCATATTGAAATTCAAGGACTAGGAGAACACGGAGAACATGTTAATCCGTCGATCTAAGTTATTGAAATGCTGGAGCTACGTCAAAACCCTAATGGATGGTTTGATAGATCGCTAGTATAATATGCACTTAAATACACTACGATTACTTGGAGTAAATACAAATCTGTACTAAATATTGACGAAATACTTGTGGTTATCAGTGGAGCCAATATAAATAAAATAAAATACAGTAACAGTCACACACATAGTCCTGACCCCTCACTAAAATCGAGTCTTGTGTCGTGTGTATCGGAAACTATAAAAGACTTTTCGGTCTCCCAATCACCCAGACCCGAAACAAATACCTGTGTATCAAATATTTTAGTTGATGCGGGGATCGAACCCACTCATGTTTCACAGCCGGCGTCTGATCAACAGCGGAGAGGCTGTCAAAGGATAAACATGTGTGGTAGACAGACAGACATCCTACACAGAATCAACAATTATAACACAACCACATCCAACTTCAAACTAAAACGGAGCGGCTAAAAGCATCGCCATAGCAAGCCTGATAACCAAAGCCATTGCACAACAGGACCAGTCTCGCTTAATAAGTGCAGCGAGTGATTTACCACACTTGGTCAGAACTTGTTTGCTGTCGCATTGACACATATACCAAAAGGCTGGTGAGATTCCGCTAGTTTTTGTCGCGGAGCTCTCAGCGAGGTTACTGATGTAAAGAATAAATTAATGGCATCCATAGACGTCAATGATACTTTTTGTTATATAATATACTCCATATTATACATAAATACTTAAAAGTCACGACACTTGAATATAAGAAAAGCAAGAATTAGAAAAGGACAATTAGAGATAATTAGAGATAGTTTTTAGCCATCAAATACATTGTAACCCAAATCATTATACCAGGGGCGTTAGAAACAAAAGTAACCCAACCTAGTTTTCCTCACGGAACTTAAAGGAACAACAGATGTCGGTTCGCTTTCGCCGGCTCTCCTAAACAATACTGCACTACAAAACGAAGAAAGAGCTCTTAATCTATAATTAACGGCAAATATCCTGCCGCTTCGAAAGCATTGGAATTGGATGCATTAAAGAAAATTACTCTAACGGGTATTTTGCCGTGTACAACTCATTAGATAGTTGGCTATAAAATAGTATTAAGCAAATGCTATAAGAAAATAATGGCGAATTAACTATAAAATTTTAGATTTTTCAGTTCAGTTTATTGCAGGTGTGAACTTGTCAGAACCTATTGTTCCATTACTCCAACATATTGGATTGCTTAGTATTAAAGTATTAAGTAAAACATTAATTTAAAAAACGCAATTGAAATGTTCCACAATTTTTGCGCACTTGCCAAATACTTTGATAAATATGTACAGGAGCATATAAAAAGCTCATTAAAAACAAAATAATTAATGAAACGACACTACTTAGAATAAAACATAACGTTACACTGAATGAATCTTAGTTTTAAACTAACAATTCATTCTACATTACAACGACGCAATTTCATGCTCCACAGCGCAGTTAAAGAACATCCCGAGGACTAAATTGGGAGGCGATGACTTTTCATCTGAACAAATCATAAGTTAATAGACAATTACCATACGTTATGCCGGAACGATTTCAACTGATATTTCTAAAATCATTATAAGAAATGCTGTGCCCCTTTCCGTCTCACTTTCTATTTTCTTCCCTTACTCCTCCTATTTTGAAAAATTGGTTTTCGCAGCTGGCAATATTCATAGACCAACAGGTGACCAAACAACGTCCGTAGCATTTTAGGTACAATATAAAGCATGACATTGTCGCCATGTCTGGCATTTATATACATACATAATCGTCATGCCTGTATCCCATAGGGGTAGGCAGAGACTATAGATCGCCACTTTGCTCGATCCCGACATATTACTTTCGCTTCATCCACTTCCATCGATATCTTGCATTTGCAATGAGCAAATAAAAATAAATAAATAATAAAAAAATACACCCAACAGTCACATACATAGTCCTGACCCGACATTAAGATCAATTAAGTCTTGTGTCGCCGGTATCAGAAACTACGAGAGACTTTTCGGTCTCACAAACACCCAGACCCGAGACAAATATTTGTGGGCCTCACAAACATTTGTCTCGATGCGGGGATCGAACCCGCGGCCTCTCGTTTCACAACCGGCGTCTAACCAACTGCGCTACGGAGGCTGTCAAAAATAAATACTATGAACCTGAATAATAATAGATCTTGTTCATATTTTTATTCCGTTTCTCGGAACATTGGATAAATCCCCGACCTTCGGTGGACGGTGAGGCTGCGGCAAATGATCACGATTTTCCTGCCACACTAAACACACTAAACACACTAAACGATATGTAAATATATATGTGTGAAATGAATGCGAATGATGTAGGCATACTGTTGACAGAGGTCAACAACTGATTGACTGTTGATGGCGAAGAAAAACCGTATCGACGTTAAGAAAAAGGTCTAGACTATTAGTTCAAGGTAGTGGAAATTCCGAATGTTGGTTTCAGAAATATATCATAATATTATCTTATCAACAGTAAGTATCGTTTACATGCAATCTTGATATTGTGATTTGTGAGCAGGATTTTCACAATGCTTTTTTCTGAGTTGCGGTAGATATCCAAGATTTATCAGCAATTTTAAACCATAAACTACTTCAAATAAAAGCTATAAAATTAAGTAACAAAAAACAATCTAGGCGAAACTTTGGATCCCAACTACCATACCCGAAACTACCATTCGGCTCGATTCAAGGATTGTACTCTAGAGGCACTATTAACTTACGTATTATCCTAACAAATTCTATTTACATCAACAAACAAATTATACCAAATTATTAATGAACTGCTGCAGCTCTGATTTAAATCAACTTGTAATTTTTGTAATAATCACTACATTGTAAACTGGTTTTGAAAAGAGCAACACTAGAGTTTCTTGCCCGTTCTTCTGTAGTGAAAACCGTTTTCTGAACCGGGTGGTAGTTCAAAAAATGACTGAATCTAAATTATTTTAATGGTTTAAATAAATTATTTCATTTCATTTCATCAGCAAGTACTAAGCACAGAATAAATCGCAAGCACTTTCGCGGCATATAAATTCACAAATTCCACATTTTTCTCGGATCAACATAGTCATTAACTAGTTTACGGTCGACGGAGATCATTTCACTTACGTTCGATTTCACTGCGTTCTGCAGGCACGCGCCACGCTGAGAAACCGACGTTATAAATTAAAAGTTGGAAAACTAACGGGTTTAATTATTTTTTTATTGCGATGAGTTGCAAGACGAGCACTCCATTCGCCTGTTGGTAAGCGATACGACCGCTCATGGACAGTAGCAAAACCAAACAACACCATGAATTACAAAGCATCACTTGGTTTTCCACTGTGCTTACCATCCTGAGACATAAGATTATTATTATGTTACTCTGGCTACAATCGTCGTATCGCTTACCATCAGGTGAATGGCATGCTCGTCTCGCCATACACCGCAATAAAAAACAATTATAATAATTTAATCTCCATCTAGTGGATTTCAAGCCATACCTTGGTGTATGCCTTGTTAGACTCGGCGGCCGTTTAAATCATCGCGAATGAGTCATGCTGACCCACTTCGCTCCCTACCGTGATGGTGACGCTCCCAATACCATATCGAGGAGTAATTATATAGTTGTACACATTTTCTCATAGACCTAGAGCCCGTGGCCGCCAGACTCATCGTCTTATAGAATCTGAAAGTTGGTATATGCACATAACATACGCATCACTCGATCAGCTATTATGAAGTTCCAATCGTGGTGGCTTTGGAAGTTATCAGCTTTAATATGTCTGGCAAGAGAAAAGAACCATCAAAAGTGTCCAGCTGCCAAAGAAACACCTTTTGATAGTTGCCTTAACAAAATATATGAAATTCAGCTTGTATACTATAACTTTGGTAAAAATACATTTTATTTAAGTATTATATCAAAATCCTTTGATGACGGTAAATATGTCAGCAGTGAGAGAGGTTAATTAATCTCATTATCATTTCGTAGCTTATATTCCAATGCGTCAAAGATGTTGAAAATATAATTACCTAAAATAAATAATTAGGCATCTACGAGTATAACAGTAAACTTAGGAGTTGCCAATTTAGAATCAGCTGATAGAACGATTTTGTGCATTTCGTAACTCCACGCGTTTGTAACCCGACTCCACGTAATTAATTTTCAGTAGAAACTTACATACATACATACATAAACTCACGCCTTTATCCCCGAAGGGGTAGGCAGAGGCGCCACCAGGACACCCACATTTCGCCTTGTATGTTCCGTCCCATAATGTGATAGGGGGCGAGCCTATCGCCACATCGGGCACAAATTCCTGACTCCGGGCTTATATTGAATTGAAAAATCCAATACCACTTTGCCCGACCCGGGACTCGAACCCGAGACCTCAGCTTTGTAGCCGTACCGTAATACAACTACGCCACCGAGGCAGTCAACTTACATTTTATAAACTCATCGATAGCTGTTAAAATATTTAATGGTGCTCGAATACGATTAAACCGTATTACTGGCACAAGGTTATGTGTTACAGTTCACCCACAGATGCTATGACTTCATCATTTATTTATGAACATGCTATTGTTTTTAACCTTCTTTGTTGAACATGTGCTGAGTTTACTTTCAAGGCTTAGTTTTTGTTCGCATCGATTGTGTTAACGTCAGTATTTGGTATTGAATGGTGTCAAAAATTATATGAATGATGTCATAACTATTACAGTAATTAATCTTTACTTATGTATTGGAAGCTTATTATTCTCAACGTATATTTATTTTCCGTATTAACAACTTACTTTTCTTTAACTTAATTCGGGGCTAGAGTTGCTACTCGCAGCTAAAAATAAGTACCTATAGTGCATAATGCATAAATTACAATATAACGAATTAAAAATGGTGAATGAACCCCACTTAATTCACATCGGCTCCATTCAGTATGTTTTGACTTATAATATTTTAAATTTCGAATACTGCAGATATAAGCCAATTCTTACAATTCGGTACGGAAATCCTTGCAAAGGTCTGTGTGCCAACCATCGACCTTTGAATAAAATATACTGGAGAGTCATCTCTTTTGGCAAAGTAGCCATCAAGCTAATTTCGTTGTATCAAATACAGGAGATAAATCATGCTCACTTTAATAATTAATAAGCTTTTCCCTCACATTCCCTCAAAGCATAGTCCTTCTAAAAAGAAAATACTGTTTTTAAAGCCAACTATTCGCACTATCCCCCACCTAAACACTTCTTAATGACAGCAGTATTGAAATATTCAAAAGACAATATTGAAATAGCCCTAATCGACACTGTAATTTCGCTCCAATTCCCTTTTATGTAAAGACTAATAAAGTTATGTAAATAGTATATTTGTATTTTACTTTCAATAAAGTAGTGCGAATGAGTTATCGATTCCGTAACTTTGGAACAAGAACTGTAATTTAATTATATAACTCAGTAACTTTCTGGTAATAGAGTATAAAGATCATGAAGAAGAGTAGGGACAAAAAAACTGCTCATTTAAATAATGTACAGCAAAACAAATTTAAAAACAATAATGACCAGTGCGAGGTCAGGAAGGGGTCAGGACCAATCACTATTACTGTGCTATAGTGATAAAAGATATTTGAACGTATATTGATTCGTCCTGGCACCTCTAGAGGTGAAGTGTATGAGATTTGCATTGCGAGGTGATGGTAATTTATTGAGGAATATTTCAAGACTTTTTTTATTTAATTTTTTTATTGCCGTTATAGGTAGATGAGCTAGCGGCCAGCCTGATAGAGAGCGACTACCGGTGCCCATAGACCTTCGCAGTGCCAGGGGTCCAGCACAACAAAGTCGCTGCCTGTCTAATTTCAGAATCTTATGAATGTGCCTTTGGCTGTGTAGGGTACAATTTTAAGTAGACCATACATTCAGCAGACATTTGACAACAGATTCCGTACAGCTATAAGAACAAAGCAAACTGCAAAAAGCCTTACTCCCAAAGGGCTTTGAATAGTTAGTACGACATCCAACATACCTTCCCTAAGGGAAATCTCAAGGAGATTCATTATCAAGTAGACTGTTTAGTATTCTGTCCAGTGGAGGTGCAGTACTCAGAAGAAATAAAACTATTCGCAAGACACAATAGCTGTAAGGATCTTATCTGTATACGTGAGTGAATGCATACATGAAGGTCCTAATGAGGTTTTCTATTTACTAGTACATGTCATATCTTGTATAGAGACGTTGCGAAAAAAATATACTAGAAAACAAGTGTATTAAATATTACCTATATTCATTTTTAATAAATAGTAACGATTATTTATCATTTTAAATATTGAATCTTTCGTTGCTTTTTCTTTTATTATTGTTTAAATAGAAATTTTGCGCAACCAAGACATCATAAAATGTCTTTGTTGCAAGCCCTACAGCTTTCACATGAACAAAGGATAGCGTATGTTCTTTAATGGTCAGCATAAAATATTTTGCGAAATCGTTTGCATTGTTAATTTTCCATGTTGTGTATCTATATGCTGCCCGGCGCAAGCTTGCACTCTCAACTTTTAAGAAAGCCGATTTCAGTTCCCGAAAATAATTTTTGCTATAATACCCGCTCATCTCATTTAAATATCTTCAGCAACACCAACCGTGTCTGCATGTAGGACTTTCGAAATTTCAGGATACTTACCACTACTCAACATATTTGGCGTACAATTTTTTCTGTATTTGCTTCGGTATTTTTAATAAAGCTGTAATATATTTAAAACTAATATATAAGATGCTCCAGGACGTAGGGAAACATGTATTCTTGGTCGACAACAAAGAGTCACTGTAAAACAGCGATACAACAAAAACTACCATCTCACCGACAATCCTCTCTCGTATTTCATATTGTCATTTCAAATACCGTTTTGCAGAATGTAATGTTGCGTTATGTTATTCAACAATGCAGCACCTTGCATTATTTGCCATCAGCGATTCCGATGTTCGGCCATGAACGTCGCTTGTACTCTGATACTGTTTTTCTATAGCGATAAAAACAGCGGGTGTGATCACGATTGTTTTTAGGGTTCCCCACCTAAAAATTTAAACGAGAAACTTATGGGATCTCTTCATTGTCTGGCTACCAGTCTGTGTCTATTCATGAACGATGGTTTATCACAGAAATACGTGGAGGTAAAACAATAATCAATAAAAAAATAGACCATTGATGGCTTAACAGCCTCCGTGGCGCAGTTGGATATACGCCGCCTGTGAAACGAGAGGCCGCGGGTTCGATCCCCGCACCGAAACAAATATTTGTGTGATCCACAGGTATTTGTTTCGGGTCTGGGTGTTTGTGAGACCGTAAAGTCTCTCGTAGCTTCTGATACCCACGACACAAGACTCGATCTTAGTGTGGGGTCAGGACTATGTTTGTGACTGTTGGGTGTATTTATTTATTATTTATTTATTTATTTAAATTTCATCAAAAAAATTACTCACAAATCAAAATATATAGGGTAATTTCCACGGATTCATAATACAGAAATTTAGTAAAAAGCAACGTGTCATAGTACGAGTTCTGGAAAAAAGTGAAGCGACTCACACTTCGCCAGTTTTTAGCTCAACTCGCTCAGTCCATTTTCTATGAGTGACGTGTGTTATTTGCGAATGTAAAAAACTGGGATTATCAACTGGCTAAAGTATTTTTTTAAAGTACGTTACGAACTACGAATTATTTAGTTGTACTAAAATTAGATAGCCCCTATTTATGGAAATGCGGTGACTAACAACATTATTTGCCGATTAAAATGCCTTGAATTAAGTACGATTTCTAAGCGAGTTGTGTGTCGCAGACTATATTTATCCAATCAAATATTAGGACCTACAATTAACCCTACAATTTTACGGATAAAAAACATTCAATATTGTTTTACTATACAATAAAATTACTTTATCTATGTCCATAAACAGACATAAATAACGTAAGTAATCGTACTTATTTATTACTTAGTAAAACACCTTTTTTTTCACCATAACAAACGAACAAATTCTTAAATCCGTCCTTGTAAATAGTAAAAACGGCTTCATTACAAAACGTAATCACCTCATGAATCAATTCATCATAGAACGTAAGTATAACCCGTCCGAGTGCAGAAGTCTCGTTTCACTTCCTGTTACTAAGTAGAGAGGTTGAACGTAAACTGTTGAGGTTATCGTTAGCGCGGTTTTTACTGCGACGTGTTAATTTTAGCCGCACACATCACACGCATCCGTTTGCTGCCGCGCCGGCACGCTTTATATTTACAGGAATCGAATTATCATATCGTGGATAAGTCTTTCGGGATGTTTAAGTTGTTTAATTGACAGGTATTTTATTTTATTACGTAGATCGTTTAGGCGGCATGGTGGATAATTTTTGCACATTGCAAACTGCTCAACTTTATAAATATAACTAATAAATATTTTTTTAGATAGACATAATAAAGGTACGGCGAATGATACATTATTTGTATGTATTTAGCAAAATCATTTTAGTTTCCAATTTTAAAATATGTTTGACTGAGGCC
This sequence comes from Deilephila elpenor, assembly GCA_949752805.1. NCBI lineage: Eukaryota > Metazoa > Arthropoda > Insecta > Lepidoptera > Sphingidae > Deilephila > Deilephila elpenor. The sequence continues at coordinate 3,849,307 of OX457107.1, read as the reverse complement.
ACTCTCCTTAGAAGAAATGGTTACGCCTCAATTATTGGTATCATTACTTTTTGAAGTATTCATTTTTATATTATTTCATTCCACAACACTATGAATACCACACAGAAAAAGATTTATACAAAATACAATTACACAATATATGAAACAAAACGCGATTCATTCGCAGCGTCCATATTGTCCATAGCTAAATATAAAGCGGATGAAAAAAATATAATTGTACACACGTCAGGCATTGATGTTTGTAAAGAGCGTTTCCGTTTAGCTACAAGGACGCCAGTAACGCGTACGACTGAAGGCGTCAACATAATTTGCATACTACGAAATTCTGGGAATAATATCTACCAAAGTATTACTATATTAATATATGGATGCAACAGGTGGGAATAGATATCCTTAAGGACGTAAGCACGCTTGAATTTCTTTACCGCGCTGGTTAAATCAATCTTCTTAGTTTATAAACGGTGTAATATACTTGTATCTCACCCTCCATGGCGTAGTTGGTTAGATGCCGGCTTTTTGTCTCGGATCTGGGTGTTTGTGAGACGAAAAGTCTCTAGTAGCTTCTGATACCCACAACACAAGACTTAATTGATCTTAATGTGGAATTAGGACTATGTATGTGACTGTTGGGTGTATTTACATACATAAACTCACGCCTTCATCCCCGAGGGGGTAGGCAGAGGCGCCACCAAGACACCCACACTTCGCCTTGCATGCTCCGTCCCACGATGTGATAGGGGGCGAGCCTATCGCCATATCGGGCACAAATTCCTGACTCCGGGCTGATAATGAATAGAAAAATCAAATATCACTCTGCCCGACCCGGGACTCGAACCCGAGACCTCAGCTATGCAACCGCACCGCAATACAACTACGCCACCAAGGCAGTCAGTGGGTGTATTTATTTATTTTTTTATCTATCCTTGCAAGTAGAAATCCGTTTTAATATATCCAATTTATTATCAAATACAAAACACGAACATTTCCGCTGTTTTACACCGAAAAACTCATACAAAGACAATGCAATTCCATACAGTCCAATCCATATTGCAATTTTATTATCTATAAAACACACATGATAAGAAAATAATCCAACCACAGGCAAACCCTTGCTTATCAAATCAAAACACAAAGAAAATGTAACACAAAACTTGTATAAAAGTGAAGACACTGCAATTTAATGTCACTAGTCTATTTGGACGATAGAAGACGAGTCTATATTAATATACACAACCGTGAAGCGAATAATTTATTATTGTCTATTACAAAGGCAAAGTAAACATTCCCCGTACATACGCAGAGGTAATAAAATCACGTGAAACATGAACGAACATTCATTTTTGTACACTCAACATATTTTCACAACATTCGGGTCTGCGAGGATTTATACTACACGATTTGCACACATCCCATTTGCTTACCTTGCTTTTGTTTTTCGACCCGCGTATTTTGCCTAGGAAGCTAGGCATTATTCTCTTTCAGGTTTACACAAAATCACTAAACCACACTGCACTTTCATAAATATTGCCACATTAACATAACGATGCAAAACTTAATCGATTTGGCAGTTTAAGAATCGATTTAATCGTAAAAAAAAAGTTTCATTAAAATAAATAATGACAAAAAAAGTAAAAAAATATGTAGCACACACGACTCACAAACCAAACAACACTATCGAAATGGGCGAAACATTTATCAAATGTCCTTGGAGACGTATCGATATTTATCGTTTGGATACGATAAATAAAGATGCCAATATTACATCACTCAGTGCATTATCGGAACGTGATGTTTTCATTTCTAGTTTCTATTTTTATTTTCAATGTTTATTACTGTTCTATTTTTTTCTAAGTTATCAACATAGTTTAGGTTAAATTAATAAGTATCGATTTTATGTTTTCATGAGTAATAATATTGACGATGATATAAATCGATCAAGAATTCTCTATCGATTTTTTACTCGGGTAATAACTATACTGCCAATGCGCGTCAATAATTACAATATTATTAATAAGATAAACAAAGCTCGAGCAAATAGAAATTTCGAGATATTTTTAATACAAAAATGGTTTCGCAATATTCGCTATCTGCTTTCCCCCATGTTTGCACGGATCAAATAAAACATCCGACCTTACACAACTGTCCGATATTCAGCGTATCTTATACAAATATTTAAAATAAACCTATCTCCTACCTTGGCCTCACTGCATTTTTATTTACAATAAATACCAAATGTCTACACATACATACCAAATGTCTACAACCATAGATAGTCTTCAAGGACATGGAATACTTAACAATTTACTGAATAGATAAATAACTCCGTATTCATGCGGCTAGCTGTAAAAACAAGGAAACATTTTGAACAAAGTCTTTGGAAAAGAAATCTTGGAAACGTCTAAACTGTTAAAAATGTTGATGAGTTAACGCATTCCAACTTAAATAGTGACATCTTTAGTCATAAAGAGGAATTATTTATTAGAGTAATAATCGACCAATCAAAAATCCGAACTCTTAGGTGTTTTTACACTATTGTATATAATTCGATTATCAAATTCCTCTATTAAAAGAAAAGATCTTTGCACTTTATCCCACGCATAGGTCAGCATATTCTTTATGCAGCACAATAAAACAGTATGATTCAACAACCCGCCGAAAACCTGACGTTAGCACTTTCTGGACATACTACAACACAGTATCAAATAAAACGTCATATTCTAACATGATCACACATAAAACGTTCAGAAGTTCGTTCACGTATTTTGTCCAATATTTACATTAATAAGATAAATTTCGCCATGTTCCGCTGATTTACACCACGTGACGTAATAACGTGCTCCGCCTAAATTTTATCACAATATATCGGCGTTACAATGAATTATAGCCTATTTTCGTCCGCTTTTAGGCTGAAGCAATATAATTGCAATAAATTTTGATATATCGGAAGTTAAATAGTCAATGTCTATTTCTCCCGCCAAACAGCAATATAAATGCACTGTTGTGTTCCGGTTTGAAGGACATCGTAGCCAGAGTAACTACTGGACATAATGAGACTTAACATCTTATGTCTCAGGATGGCGAGCGCAGAGGAATGCCAAGCAATTCATGGTGTTGTTTGGTTTTTCTAGTGTCCATGAGCGGTCGTATCGCTTACCATCAGGCGAAGGGCAAGTTCGTCTCGCCATTCATTGCAATAATAAATCACACCCTACATAGACATACATACACTTTTCTCTTTCTTGTACTGTGACAACAGACTAAGTAAATACGAGGAATTGATGGTATAAGTCATCATCTTCTATTGGCATGTGGCGAAATTTGGAACTATAAATATAATTAAATATTTTTAACGCATTGTTTTAGATAACTTTTCATAATATAAATATCAAGTATTTATACTCTTCATTTAAGAAAATCAACATGTATAATGTAAAAAATTTAAGAGATATAACTATTCTTTATATCTTGACAACATCGCTTTCGGAGACAGAAGATCGTAGACGACATACAAGAGCACTTGCAGCAGTAAAGTCGAGATAGCGTATCCACCGAATCGGAGACGGTTATCTCTATTCCATCGACATAATTATGCCGGCCCGATTGTATCCCGTGGGTCACTATCGGCCGGTTTCTATAATCTATCTATAACTTTAACAAGAGATTTCAATAGATATTTCGATGCATTTTGTGTTTCAGTTATAGATATGGCGCATATATTTATAAATAGCTAGGCAAGATAAATTTATATGTTTATCTTTGTTTATTGAAGTATGGAATGATATTAACATAGCAATAAAAGCTATTTTAACATCTTGTTAAAGATAGATAGGATTAGATAGGAGACAGAGACGAGCCGTAAGACGATAATCGCTATCCGGATACGAATAGCCTTACAGCTGTAATCCCCCACACTACAAAGTTTTGGGACCCAGAAAGCCCAGACTCGAAACAAACATTTGTCGATCACACAAACATTTGTCTAAGCATGGGATAAACCACGCGGTTTCTCTTTCCACAATCTCTCCCTTTTAGCCTACGTAAAGTGAGAGAATGTAATATTTTCTGAAAATCTCCAATAACGTCATCGTTTGGTTGATTTGGTATTGTCGTAATGGGGTTAGGACGCGATAGGCGACCTAAAAACCGCTCGCTCGACAACGCGAGGAAGATAAGGGTTGATGGGAACATTACAAAATAACAGTAACACTTTCCAAACCTTAACTCGATCTTTCGAAAGTCATACCAGAATAATATATTATAAATTGGTTTCATGATCAGGATACATATTGCATTTTGCTGAAATATGACGTCACATTTCGTAATATGTATTTACTTTTTTGTGACTGTCGCTGTACCTATTTTTATAATGTACATTCGTGTCAATCTGAACCAGTAATTACAGAGCCAGTGTTAAATGAAATAGAAATGCGTAAAAATGGATTTAAACAAATATTTTGCTTAGCTAATTGTAATATCTGATATTTTTATTTTGTTCAAATAAGTCATAATACGTTTCCACATCACCAGTGAATTGTATATTGTTCCATAATACATAAACTGTTCCGTAAAACCATCCCATTTAAATCCATGTTATTTAATAATAATGTAATCAAAACGTACGTTACGTCCGAACACTCAAACGAGATGTTTTTGGAATTATTGTAGCCGGATCTGCACTGGAGCCAACTTGTCGAGATCAACGCCGCGACGGCGCCCGCGGTGTTGTCATACACAAATACAAAATGGCGGGCCAGAGACAAAAGGCAAAACTTCTTGCCTAAAATAACTCGAGTGCTGTCGAATTTCTAAAAGAATTTTCCACGAAACGTTTGCAGTCGGATTCTTTTGTAGATCTCAAAATAATTGTGAGTAATTTTATTTAAAACATGACAGGAAATTACTGGCTATGTATTTTCATTGTTCTGTAATTGAATTGTTTCTCATGCAAAATCGTTGCACTGTTTAAAATCAAAAACATGTAAAAAAAATACTGTATCAAAAACATGTACATTTCAAATCATAAAGTTGTTAAATGATCCATAAAACAAAGGGTTTGTTAAGCAATATCTTTCATCCAGTAAATCCTAAACTACCAGAATAATTAATATCCCATAGACACAGTTATGAAGGTCTCAGAAACCCAGATTTAATAGAATCACCTGGCAACACCACGGCCGAGCTTAAATTATAAATGCATTTGCATATTGTATAAGCAAAAGATCTTCGTCTGAAGCCGTTTCAAACGTTTGGGAGATTTACAATTGGCTTACGTGCTGATTTATCGGTTCATAATGAATTGTAAGGCGTGTTACTATAACGCCAAGAGATTTTGTAGTTCGTTTTAAAGGTTTTAGAGCCAATATTTTGTATAAGGAATGCCAGATACCTTAAATTTACCGAACAAGACCTAAATATTCATCTCACAAAAGTATTTTTCATCTTTATATATTTTAAACCTTATAAAATACCATATTGCTTCGTATACAATCCCAATTTCATTCATTCTTTAATACTAATACAGATGTGATTCAAAATTCATAGGATTATTATTAAATAAATACACACGAACAGACGGCCAATAATAATAGGGAAGCTTTGTAATGTTTGGCTTACTATTAAACGAACCCTAGACGGTATTGTGTTCGATGTGAGCCGGATGATTTATTACTTTGACCCTTTCACAACGACTGCACATTTTGAAATTATACGTTGAACAAAACTATTTGCTTGATTTTAAATGGTACTTAATTTATTAATTAAAATAGCATTAGCAGTATTATTTATGTTATTTTCTATTATTATTTTTCTTTTGATTACGAAGCACTTAAGCATAAAATCAAATAATTAAATAATATACTCGTAATAATAGGTTGCAAAATCGTTGAATGTCGGTCGCTTAGGAAACCTTTCAGTGAGACCCAAAGTGACTGAGCCCCACACAAATAAAGACATATGGTTAGTAGTGGATATTCTCTGACTAGATGCGATAAAAATGTACAATGAAGCAATTCCACATTTTATTTCCACGTTTGTCGGATTTATTTCTAAACATCATACAAATATAAATTAATACGCCACGGGACCTATAAATCAGTTATTTATTACATCGGTGGCATTAAATGTCCGTAAATAGAAAACGCTATTAATCAATGAATTCAATATGCGCAATTACAATACTAAATGACTAATATCATTATTTCTTATGTAATATCATTATTACTAATGTATGATTTCATTATAGTCTGGCAAGTTCATGTGCGACTCTCCTGCAGAATAAGGGAGAAGGAGGCACTATTCTAGAAACATTGCTCATCATCATCATCAGCCGTTGCAGTCCACTGCTAGACATAAGTCTCTCCCAAGGTACGACACGGAGCACGGTCTGCTGCTTTACGCATCCAGTCGCTGCCGGCTCGCATGTGCTCTCTAGAAACATTAGTGGAGGTAAATGACAAAGCAGAAGACGAAATAGACGAGGCTGCAAATAAATGTATACTGTAACTTAGAGAATTCTTATAAATTTTAACGACAATGGCAATTTGGTAAGAAGCGTTTCTCTGCCTTGTATTTTCATTTAAATGTGCACGTCTGACATTATAGCCTTTTGAAGAAGGAAAACGCATCAGTCGACCCTGTCTATGGCAAAATGACGTGTTATATCCCAAGCCTTTCCCTTTGAAAATCGACTGGAGGGCCACGCAAGAAGTTGCAAGTCTATAATATATTATAACATATCGAAATAGGTTACGGCGTACATCAATGATCTTTGTGCGATGCTTACTCAATGTATCAAAGAGTTCTAGAAAACATTATTTGTACGTAAAAGCTATTAAAACGCTATAAAGGATATTTCGTTGTAAATATGTAAATGAGGTCATTCATAAAACTGTTTCGCATAAATACTTTTACGCGAATTATTAATATGCCTGTAATTTCTATATCAAAATAGTTAAAAACCGCAGCTATTTTCCGACATCATTAGGAAAATAATATTTTACATTGTGCTGTTATTAAGACATAAAGGCACATTAAAATTGTAAATAACAAAGTAAATGTGATTATTATTAATTAATTTAAACCGAAAATATAAATATTTAAATCTACATACAATAACTTATGTATTTGATACGTGGTATTAAGCGAAAAATATAGTCCAGGTATTTCCGAATTAGTATCGACTAATTAGATAGCCAAGGGGTCGATATCGATCCACCCCTTGGCTATTTAGGTAATTCATACAACAGTTATAAGATTAGAACAGTTATAGATTCGATCTAACAACACCGAAGTACTAATCAACCGATGCAAATCTTAATTCGTTTTATGTTCCAGAAAGTTCATACAAAAATAGTGCATCGGGACAGATCGGCGACAAACAGAGCAACGTGATTCAATGTGGCGTCGCGTCGACCGCTGCGTCGCCTCTTCAGACCAGACATCGGTAGAAGGCCGGCGTGATTCATTAACTTAGTGAATGTCATATCTGCTGTCCCAAATAATAGTATACATAAACTCACGCCTTTTTCCCAGAAGGGGTAGGCAGAGGCGCCACCAGGACACCCACGTTGCGCCTTGTATGTTCCATCCCACGATATAATAGGGTGCGAGCCTATCGCCATATCGGGCACAAATTCCTGGCTGATAATGAATAGGACAACCCAATATCACTTTGCCCGACCCGGGATTTAAACCCGACACATCAGCTTTGTAATAGTACCGCAGTACAACTACGCCACCGCATAATGGGATAATAATAGATAAATAAATACTCGATATTGCCAATAGTTAAGGCCTTTGTCATGGATATCAGAATCTACGAGATGCTTTAGTATAACAACAGCCAGAAATATGCCATATTTCTATGCCATACGAACATATTATTGAAACCAAGGCCTTTCGCTTCACAGCTGGGTTATTAACAAATTGCGCCATGCATGCTGCGAAAAATATTTTTTCATCAAAAATATTCTGCACGCACCTACTTCTATGTATATTTTTTAGTTTAATAAATTCTGTTGCAGTCAATTAATTTCTGGGATCGATGACATAATTCGCGAGAGTTTCCCGGAATGAATCATTTGACTGTAAAGAAGCCCTGCATCACATCATGGGACAGAATTATTTCCGTATTGTACATTCATTTACTACTCAGACATTAGGATGACCGTCTGGCTTATTATATTACGATCGGACGCCTTTCTGACATTAATTCTGCGACACAACAAAACCAAATCGAGGCAATTGGGTTCCAGGTTTACATTTTTATATATTTTATTCTGGTATGAAACTGTAACTACAATACCAGACGTAACAGTAAAGCCCTTTTTACACGGGGAGAGTTTCTCGGCTCGAAGATACGTTTATCGTAAGGATAAAAAAGTTGCGTAGAATTTTTTTAAAATCGCTACGGTATGCAGGTTTCCTCACGATGTTTTTCCTTCACCGTTAAATTGCGTGGTGATTACGTACGGTGGTCGCTATTCGGACTTATACGAATATTCCTATTACCAACACTTTCAATTCAGCTTCTTTTCGTATATTCGTCTCTTCTGTTACGCCAGAAAATGATTTCATTTTCGATATTGTGGATTCCTTCTGGCCTGTTACTATCAAACATATTGCAAACCATTTAGCAGACGCAGTATTAAATTATATGCAGTGCGCAGATTTAAATGTTTTATGTAACAGTGCGTCGATGCGATTGCGTTGGGCTTAGCAGGGCATTTGGCCGTGTTATTAACATCGTATGTAGGTTAATGATAATAACCATATCTTTAGTTTTGTGGATACGTCTATTAGTTGTAGGAAGAAACGTTTGATTTCCCTGGTGGATACAATTTAATTTTATCTTGTCATTGAGCATAACTTATTTTTAAATGTTAATTCTATTTTACAAGAAAATATTTAATAATAAAGAGATAATTTCAACTAAGTAAGTAACTTAGGTACATTTAGATTTTTTTAATAGAAAAGTAGTTGTTAAAATAAATTAGGAAGATATAATTAATGATTTGAATTAGATTGTATAAATACCGTTTATTTTCGGAGCGATCGAAAAGTGAACATGCTTACTTGATCCTTATTTATATGTTACCGGAAATGTATGAAGTCTAGGAATTGTATACAGCTCCTAGGAAATGTATACAATTCCGAAGCTATTTAGGAAATGTATAAAATATTCTTTCAATAATTATTTTATACATACATATCCTGGGAAATGTATACATTTCCTAGGCATTGTATAAAATTCCAATATCGTATTAGGAAATGTATAACAATAATGGTTTCTGTAATAAAACACGTTGTTTAAATGAGAGTAATATTTTTTATCACAGGTAAAAATCATAGCGTTAAATTCTATAATACTCGTATCTTCGTATATTACCTATTACCTATGTATATTACCTATGTTACTAATTAAAAATAACCCTTCCGGTGTTCAAGAAGCTCATTTCGGGCTCCCTGTCAAGATTTATGTGACATTCTCCATTGTTCTCCAATGGTAGGTAGGTAGGTTAGGTTAGGTTAGGTTATATTAATTGATATCTTAAATATCTTACATTTCCGATTACTATTTAGGAAATGTATAGATTTCCTAGGAAATGTGTCTAATGTAATTTATTTTACACATTTCCGGGCGATTTTAGGAATTACATAGATTTCCTAGGAATTGTATACAATGACGGATTACATACATTTCCGTTAACATATATACAAAAAACGTATCTTCGGCTTAAATATTCATTCTTTCATTTCAAAGGTTAAACGCGATTCCAAACATAATCGAAAGAGCCATTATCGATATAAATCAAAGGAGAAACACCTAAACAACCGATTCGATTCTGTTGCGATAAATGGAGCATAAACTTTCGCTTTCAGGCTTATCGATATCATTGGATTCGAAATCGATTCTTTGGTTTTAAACAGTGGCTTAGATTTCTACTACAACATATGTACATACGTATATAATCGTCACGTCTGTATCCGATAGGGGTAGGCAGAGACTATGGATTTTATCTATATCTATTACAAAAAGTATTTAATAATAGTAAATACATAGAATAGCCTTTTTATGGCATAATGACTAGCTCAACGGGAATAGTATCAAGATTTCTAAGGAAATCGTTTGGTTCGGTTTCTAAGATAGGTCGCTAAAATGTTTCTTTTCATGTTGTTCAAAGGACTCTAATCCATCAGTGAGTTCCCCAGTCCTTTAGTATGTCTAAAGGAGCTTCTTATCAGTTTTCATAAGGTTAGATGCTTACCGGTTTCCAATCGTAATTGGACTTGACTATGCTATGATAAAACCTTCTATTCATACACAGTAGTTCTAAGGGATGAATAGTTATTTTAATGTTACGCATCGATAAGTAACTCTAAATTGTAATACTTCACCTTTACATTTAAAATGACGTTCTCTTATCAAGATTTAATTTATTTCCTGTGTTTTAAGTAATTTCTACCTCCATTCTTACTCATAAATAGTTAAACAGAAATCGATACGTACAACGCGACTTTTCATTTTCCCATACAAGCGTCGGAGCGGAACGCTGCCTTGAAGTAACCTTGTGGCTCAATAAAGTGTTAATTAATAATTACCAGGCCCATAATAACATGTTAACCATGTATAACAATGATGTGATCTCGACTAGAGTTCATATAATGTGCCGATACAAGTTTTAATCAAACTGGCGATGAGATAACTTTCGGTTCACGGAAGTTTGAGTGGATTGTTGTTGAGAACTGTTTACATGAACAGAGTATGGGAATATTGAGCAAGGATTTCAGGGTTTATTCTATAGATTGCTATGGAAGCTTAGAATTGTTCCTCAGTTTTGTACTATATCTAATAAGTTTGTCCAATTTAAACGCAGTGCAAACGCATAAGATGACATGTCTTCGTATATATTTATTATATACTATTATTATATAAATATTATCTCCAGGACCCAGGGCCATAGTGAATGAAGTTCAGAATGTAACGACATATTACAATCGAAATAGCTAATGGAGACAGATAGGTATGAATTTATCATAAAACAAACAGCATTCACACTCAATATTAAAAAGACATTTGAAACGCAATAACACGTCGCTAATATGGCCACGTTTCAAAGTACTCAGAGTGATTTATATAATCGACACACGTCCATAAATCTCTCCCAAGGCGCGCCTTACTCAACCCATGGGACCTCGTGCGATCGTTACGATTGACTGCCGACAAGCCCTCCCCGAGAGTTTGCTCAACTAATTTCAATGATTTGGATAGTGATGCCCTTGTTGATGAAAATAATAATTAATTCGCAAAAACCGCCAGTGTGCCAGGCAGCGGTTTATGTGATGGACAATAATCACCGGTGCCTAAAAACAACCGCTTGAATTATAAGGTGCCCAAGCATGAGGGAGGAAAGTTGAAAATTTATTTATTACATATTTAATTAATTAGGAATTGTTGAGCCTCCTATCGAAATGTGATGGCAAAACTTTTACTTTGCGTAGGTATACTGTGACTCATTGATTAAACTTTCAAGACTAGAATCATTGAATGACTTACGCCCGAATACTGGAACGACATTCAAATAATAAGTTGCTCTTAACAGCGCACGGCTCACTTAGCCAGTACATTTAATCGGGATTAACGTAGTTAAGCGCAAGTTATATTTAAGTTGCGTTCCAGTATTTGGGCGTAAAAGTTTTATATCCACATATTTACATCTTAAGACGAATCTTTGGAAAGACGACAGAAGTTACGGGCTCTCAAAAACTTCAATTGACAATATTTTTTCAAACAAACTATGGTTTCACTCAACAACCTCATAACTATTTATATCACTTTCAATAAGACTTCAATGTTAGCGCACAAGGAGTCGAACGCATTCCCCTGCACACGTGACCCAGTTGTCACGACTCGATTATACAATCAGAGCTCGTCCGGTGCAGCCAGCTCCATTGTTTCCGATGTAGATACCCTCACACCCGTCACTATCAGCTTGATCTTACTTTCATACTTTCCAGGGATCGTTTCTTATCAGTATTGATGTTGTTACGTCATGAAATCTCTCAGGGGCTTAGTGTACGTTTGTTGTAATTATTTTTGCAAGCTTGACAATACGTAACTAGCTAGTTTTGACATAGGTTCCTGCGGATCCAGTATTTGGACAACTGTTTGTGTTATCATCACCATCGTCAGTCACAGAATGTCCACAATTGAACATAGGATCTCCGTAACGACCTGTTGAAAGCAGCCTGGGTTCAGCTACTTCCTGCAACCTTTGTTACATCCCCTGTCCATCTCGAGTATGCGTACTCAACAAATATTTATTTCGTTCTGCATGTTGCAAAAATAAACAGACTTGTATACTATCTAATATACTTCTAAGATTGTTAGGTATTTTTATTTTTGACGAAATCGAAACTAATGACATCAATGTTTTGAAAATCCAGCTACTAGGTTTAGACTAGTCTGACTAGTCTAAATTCATGCATCGCCCCATTACTCATAAGGCCAGGTGTAAGACCTAAACTATTTTGTCCGAAGGTGAAGACCCAAAAATGAGACATACAGGCTGATATTACGGGTTTCTGATTTCATAAAATCATCATTTCAGCATTTATTCCACGCAATCTCTGCAATATAGTGATTGATGATGCTCATGACATCCCCGATTTGAAAACGACGCGGCTATTGTTCAGCTAATTATCTAACGATGCATACGTGCATCAGTTTGTATGTATGTATGTATGGATGTATGTATGTATGTATGCAAATGCGATAACCCACATTACAACGGCCCCGATGCACTTAGTATTGCTAGCTTGTTAGAGAATTATACAGTATCGACGGGAATTATGAACAAAGTCGAATCTAATATTTGAGACGTTTTTTTTTCTATAAGTTATAAGGTACTCATAATAATTTGAGCAATCTATTCGTTATTTAAGAAAGTATAAAACAAAAAACAAAAAAGGGCATTGAAATTTTTCTTATGCCAAATCGTAGTGAATAAAGAGTAAATGTTGATCTTATTTCAAAATTACATGGTTTGATAACACAACATGTTAGATAACCAGGAAGTCGTAGGTATTAATAATATAACAATAGAGCTCGTGCTTTCAGTCAGGTCTCTGGGAAAGACAAACTTTAGCCCACATAGCTTGCCTAAGGCAGTTTCGTAAACTTTCTATATGTAGCTTTGAAGTTGCTGTAACGAACACTAAGGTATGTAGATTTGAGATACACTCTATTAATCAATTTACTTGAAGCATCGAAATGCTCTTAAAGCCGTGCACAAACAATTAAACGTACAAAGTATAGGCCACAGATCGATACAAGATTATTCCCAGAAATATTCAAATTGAACTACAGACCAGTAAATACGACATAGAACAACAATACAAATGTAAATACAATAGGTACTATAATATAATATTACTCAAATCTAGACCGTGTCGGTTTCCACACTGACAAGAGACAACATTATTCCGGACACCTACGTTCTGTTTGCATACATTTTGTTTGAACAATGACAACCGAGCGTAATGGACATTCACCTTTATTAAAGTACGATTTAAATATTATATGCACCGTCTGTCTTGCGAAAACTGGGCCAAAGTAATCCACGTTCGCATTGATAATTGCGAACAAAGTAATCATGTTTTGTATGAATTATCAAATATGCAACAAATGATTCTTAGATCAAAATGATAGCTGTAGGAACCGTATCGGTACGATTTTTTGTAAACTAGTTGCTATTGAATCTATATTCTGGATAGATATTTTGAGATAAGTTTGATCAAATCTCAAGAAAATCACAGAATTACGTTTGCAACATACGTCTGGGCTTCGACCTGAAAATAAAGGGCATTGGCTTGGTGTCGTCAATAAATACATACATTTATTAAGAGGTAACGATTTTGCAGATGAAACATTAAATGTTAAAAGAAAAAATAACATTGACAACAAAGGCAAAGGAGCAGCATATAGAGTGATACCGCCATTAAAATTACCGAACATTTTAATGGTCATTAAAATAAATGCTTCATAATCGTATTTTAAAATATATTTTATTATAACCATATTTGGCAGTCCGTAGCATAGTAACAAGAAAAATGCATACAAAAACCAGCTGATAAAATAAAAAGGTCACACGACTCAAGTCGAAACACGTTGAACTTGAACAATAGTAACACCCATTAAAAAGCCTTCACAACCTTGACATCTAGACGGTTGGTTAACTTTATTATAATTGCACCCACAATACCTATATTAACATTTCAACTTGCATGAAGCCATTGTTTCAAAAGGAATTAAAATTATTCACAATTCAAATTATTAAAATACGCTAAAAATGGAACTAAACCGCAATCCACTGTATTAATTATTATCGCAGTTCATTTAAATTGTGTTGTTATTTTGTGTTGCAATAAAAGATTGTTATTTGGCCGACGTAGTTCTATGGAATGTTTAAGACTCTTCACGATGTTAATGGTACATACATGTAAAGGATCTTGCAAAAACGAAGCAATTATAAAATTAGCTATATCGGAAACGTAGCCAAGCAAAGGGGTGAAAGAAAAAGCTACTGCGGCGATTATGAAACACAAACCAGTAAAAAAATTAGATTTAAAGAAAGATAAAATAAGCGGGAATCAAACATAAATCAGAATAATTAATTGGTACATAAGTAAATTTTAAAGCAATAAATACTACATACTTATTTATCTTATAGAAAGAATACATACGTAGTTATAATTTTTATTGGCCATTTTACGACAATACCTTAGTAAAAACAAAACAAGATCAGTCAATGCAAGAGAATTACGTAGAAAAATGCACAAATGCAGAATTTAAGGAAACACTGTTTTTAAATTCCGTTTTTCCTGGTATTTTTCTTTCTCAATAGCCTGTGCAATGTTTGAATTGAATAAATGAGTGAATTGATTATTGGAATTACAAATATTTTGAGTAACCGCACTTCGAAATGTTAGACGAGTCACGAACTCCAAAAAAAAACTTTAAATTACTCACGAGAAAGTTAAGGAATGAAGCCAAAGCCAACTGACATAATACCAGTTGAACAAGTCAACACGTTAAAATTACACCAACCAAGATAATCTACGTACACATTAAATACTTACGGCAAAAGAAAACATCGACGAAAATTGTTTTGGTACTTTCTTGCGGGCTTTTTAATACTATAATAAGTTATTTCTACTTACCATCATCATAGAAGTATGCATCTCCGTCAGCACCCCCGTACGGGCATACGGGACTCAAACCCGGGCCCACCGGCCGCTTACATCATACGCGCCAAAATAAATTGCCTCAGGCAAAAAAAAAACACGCAACAAACACAAGGTTAGCACTAACTAGCACTGCAACCGATGGTTAATTTACGTTTCCAAGTCACTACATCCGACCGTTCACTGACGAACGAGTGTCGCTATCAAAACAAAACACGAACTTTGTAAATACGTAATTCGGCAAGACGAGACACAAACACCACCTTCGACGGTCCACACCACACTGCGCTCTCGAACAGACTCGTATCGCGCGCTCGACGCGGTAACAATTTACTTAATATCACCTTCTCTTTCTATCGTCAGTGAGTGGGTAATGTAGAGCGAGAAAGAAAATTAGACCCGGTGCAGCCCCAAGCTGCATTTCCTTGCACTTACAACTTTATTTTGACAAAGTTTTAAAGTTAACTTTCGGACTTCGGTTAGCATAACTTGTAATGCAATTTAGTTAACAACACACTTAGAAGTTGAATCTGTGTTGTGTTTAACTTGATGGGGTATTTTAAAGTCCGTAAGGTGGCATGTCGCTAATTAAATGCAGAAGCAATTGTTTTCACCGACTTATGCGTAGTACACAATTAATTTTCATTGCTCATTTCAATTCATACTCATACTGTACAAATAATATGACAAATCGTCATTGATATAGCCTGGTGAATGATCGCTTTATTACTCTAAGTTTATCGCTTCATATGGATCCCTCTGTTGGGGCTGGGTCTGAGCCCTCCTTTATGATTGAGAGCGAGTAGACCTTATTGAGCTATTGAGTAGGCTTCAGAAGCCATTGATTTTTAATAATCGTGAAACGAGCAAAAACTTTACCGGTTGTACTTAAAGGTATCTGCTGAGTGAGACTTTTGTCCACCTTAAAGTTCACTAAAGGTGTCCATTGAAAATCAGCGTTATGTTGCGGTTTGCACATCATTACATTAAGCTGAGTGGCCATAAGTCACAGCCGCGATCAGTCGCTTTTTCATTAATAATTTGTATACTTTAATTTGACTATGTGACTGTGACTAATCAATGTTCTTTCTTTCACCACGCTGGCCTAGAGCGTTTTAAATTTTGTTGGCAAAATATCATTAACTTCATTTTTAGCCACAAAAAAAGGCTTTTTTCATAGATGTATTTTTACATTGAAGCAAGTACCCTACTCGCCCCGTTCAGCAGATAGTTAAAAAAAATGATAATTAAAAGTATGAAATACGGTAAACTAACAAAAAAGTAACGTACTAAATCTACAGATAACGCAGGGAACACCGGCAGTCTAAATTTAATTACTAAACTTATTTCAAAAGCAACTCTAAATTATGGCTTCAACATTTCAGTTTCCTTTAATCCTATTACTGTACAAACTTTATATTAATTAATTTGTGTTTAATATACATTCATACAGTATTTAAGTATTTTTCTGTTGATTGCAAATTATAATTCATCCTTTGTGTACGTTTTCTATTCACATGTAAAGAAAATATTGTCAGGATTTAGAAGCAATCCTTAGTTTCAGCCTGCCATCAAAGCCATACAATCAACAAACATAACCATCAATAATTTCATCTATCTCAATTATTTTCGTTTTTGAATTTTCCATGAATATGTCACCAACTAAAATTTATTATAACAATTAAGACTAAAAGCAAAAAGCAGGCGTCGTTGTTGCCTCCAAACCGTGTAGTAAGGCCGACACAGCATTAATATTTTAAAGATTTTCACGGCCGTCCACAGTCCACACCTAGGTAACGAGGGGCAAGAAAACACTAAAATATTTACACACAAACACGTGGACTGCCGGGATTTAGTAGATAATTCTGAAGATTAGGCAACCCTTGGCTGTGATTTTGTGTTGTGAATATTCTGTTTAGCCCTTGATGGTAAATAAAGGCGTTATGCACTTGAAGCCTTTAATTGTCTGTATGAAGTCTTGTCAGCCTGAAATGAGTACAAAGTTATATAAATCCTTGCTTAAAGTAACTTAATTTTAATATGTTTTCACCGCGATGCGATAAATATTCTTACTAAATTATATGGTAGCGGTATCCCAAATATATCAAGAAATAAATAAAAAATAATAATTTAATCAAGCCATAAAGCAGTTGGTTTATTGTTCCGCAGTTTTCTCAATTTTTAACTCGTTTTTATAAAAAAAAGTAGAGAGTAGAATAATAAACTTTTTGGTTAGAAGACGAAAACGGAACGATTTCTGATTTAAAATTTTGAATGAGGAAAGGGAATGAATCCTCGCTTACGTGTATAAATACTTTATGTTCATTTATAACATTGTGAACTTGTGATCCAGTTAATTAATTACTACATTTCAGTATTC
Organism: Deilephila elpenor; assembly: GCA_949752805.1. NCBI lineage: Eukaryota > Metazoa > Arthropoda > Insecta > Lepidoptera > Sphingidae > Deilephila > Deilephila elpenor. Next base: position 3,831,684 of record OX457107.1, on the reverse strand, counting down.
CTACCATTAAAAAGAATTAAACTGAAATATTGAACAACAATGTGCTATATCGGGAATTCGTGACGATATTGGATCCTTTATGCTATTTCTCTTAAAGTTGTCTAGAAAAGAGCTTTAAACTAGTTCAATAGTTTATCAAAGCACTGATATGCAAACGAGCACTCCGATAAAATTTCAAACAGCTTCACTCTTTTTAAAATACAATAAAGTTGTCGCACTGATTGACATAAATAAAGATCGTATTCTCCTCCATGAGTTTAAGGGTTGGATGTCAAAAGAAAGCCGCGGGTTCAATCCTCGCCCCTAAACAAATGTTTGTGTGACCTGGAGAATTAGTTCCGGGCCTGGATCTTCATCGAGTATAGTGTATACAGTCTCTCTTAGTTTCTGACACACGAAATAAGATTTGTATCTTGCAGTTCACTGCTATGTGAAGTTCCGCATGTAAGTTGTCACTATTTTATAACTAATCTAATAATGTAGGCATTGAGGGACTTTCAGATATAATGCTGTACTTCCTGATGCAGACTACCCATACAGACAGAAAATAAATATTTTATTGAGCTACTATACTTGCTACAGATTCGTACAATTTTAGCCAACACAAGTCCTGAACGTTACAAAACAGCCGATGCTGTGAACAACACACGCAGAATAAAATGTAAATACGATCAAATTTATTCTAGCAGTGTAGAAATTGAATGTGTTATATCCAAATATTGCTCGTTTAAATTCAACAGGCGCCTGTTAGTTATGACACCTCTTTCGCCTTGTTGTCCAAATTAACGAGACACCGGCTATAAGTAACACGTAGGGTTGGATACTGTAACCTTCATTTGGTGAAGGTTTTTATTATATGTACATTATAAAACTAGTCAAATATTAATAATTGAAACATGCACAGAATTAACATAAAATAAAATCAAACACAAGTTGGGACAGACCATTGACTTATATTCTACCGATAGACGAGACACGTCATAAAAACAAAGTGCCCCCGTATTTTTAAAAGCACACTAGCGACATTTATTTCATTGACTGGGACTATTACAAAAATGTAACTTCAGACGATTTGCTTTCGGTTTGACGGCGAAAAGTCAAAATAAATTACTTAAAAACGTATCCGATAAGGCGTACTGCTCTGTCACTGTCACGAGGCAGACTGCTTCATGTGCGGTGCATGCACCGCAACTAGGTGGGACACATTTTGCGTACTGAATGTCTTATCTAGTGTAACATTGATATCGATGGGACAGACAGATAACCTGATAAAACTATAGGGAGTAGGAATGAAGCCAATTCAAATTACGTAAAGGTAATCCTCGGAAATATTTTAAGGATAAGTTCACCGAAAACCTAAAGATTGAGGATGGTAATGATGGGTATCGGATGCTACTTGTTTTGGACTATAATGTCTAAACTCTAAAGTATTTCTTGGCAAATGACTTTTTTATCATCTGCAACTTATAGGTTTAAATATTTTAACATAATTTTAATGTTCCAGAACTAAATTAATAAAGAAATAATTTCTGCAATATGCACTGTTTTAAAAGTCATAAAAACATTCGTGACGGGACATGCAAAAACAGCAATCTCCCTACAATAACACAAAACCCTTCTCCATTTTTACACAGCAATAAAAATTACATTTACATTCCAATATCTGAAACACATCCCTAATAACAACAACTGTGCAAAAAGATACCGAGGGATCAAGCTACACTGGCTAATAGAAAGACCGCACGAATACGATACCACAGTTTATGCACTAACTCAAACGAAAGGGAAACGAGATAATAACATTACGATTGTTATTGATTTTCAAGAAAATATTTTATTCAATTCTTTATTCAAACTGATTTATACCTACGGGTTAGAAATTTCGCTCATCCATACTCGTGAAAGTATGGATGAGCAAAATTTCTTTGTAAATGTATAGGCACTGAGCTAGCGTGGTGGGCTCTGACCTAACCCCTCTAAATCGTGCTCTTGACTGTAAAAGAGCCTGTGCCTACCCCTTCGGGGATAAAGGCGTGAGTTTATGTATGTATGTAGTTTAAAACTATAAGGCGATAGAAAACAAACAAAAGCATCGCTTCATTTTCTAAAGCATCGCTAAACTAATATGGAATATCAAATGTGCTGATAAAGCCACCAAAACTAAAGCTCGAAAAGACAAAACAATAATTTCTCAGAACGCAACCTGATTGCCAGCCATCATTAGAGTAATCAAAAAGAATAAAATAAAAAAATACTCCTTGTCGTAGTAATTATACTTGGTTGACTTATAAATAAACTTCATCATGACGTCAATTCGTTCGCGACCCGTAGAGGAAGTTGTGAAATGATTAACTAATTATAGCTATGAGAAATAAAATTACTAGTTAGCCATATTGAGAAATATGCCTCATATTTTATGTACGGCGTGGATAATTTGTATGTTGTGTAATTCATCCTTTGTAGACGAGAAACCTTGTAAATTCGCTTTTACAGAAACATAGATTTTGTTCAGTAATGTGATCTTGAAAATGTTATAGGAAATTAAATTTGGCTTTACGTATCTATACTCAATTGTTGTGAATGTTTGTATTTACATTTTGTGTTTACTTCCGAACTTATGCTTCTTATGGCGCGTTTGGAAAAACAATTGAGATTGAGATTCGATGTGCGCGCACACCGTCAGCCAAAAAGCGACATGATGAAGTTTTTTTTTAACTATTTAATACATCGCTTAATCAATATTTTATTGGATTGATTACTAATATGTCCGAATATCGATGGATCGGTAAGCGACAGGGAGGGAAAACAAAGAATACTTCTAAAAACATAAATTTTTAATAGGAGTAAAGCCACGGCAAGAAATCATGAATGCATTATCAGCCTTTAATGATATAGTGGGTAAGGTAAACAGTATTGGACTTACATAAATCTCATTGACAGAAAAAAACAGCGCAGAAAAGATTGATCCCCTCCTTTTTTTTCTGCCATAATTCTGGTCGTTGTACCTACTCCAGTAATGGCCATGCCGTTGCGACATTATTTAAAAAATTCCTATACATATTTTTAAAGAAATAAGTGGAAATTTCACTTTAATTTATTAGGTTATTAAAAGGATTTCCCACAATCCACATAGAATACACGTAACATTAATATAATTTATCCCACAAAAAATTGGTTTAAAATCATCCGATAGAACCTGGTACAAAAGCATATATCGGACTAATACTAACATTTGATTTTCCATCTCAACTATGAAATCTTACAACACAATGTCATTATATTGAATATAACAACGGTCGTGTGTTTGTGGGCTTCGTGTAATAGGTTTATTATGCGTTGCGTTGTAGAAAACAAATGTCATTATCAACCTCAAGGCGCTTGCATTGCTATTCAAGTACACTATGGCATTGTGGATTGTAATTTGTAGCATTGCAATTCATTAGGAGGTTATTTTTTATCCTAGTTCGAGAAAGCTAGGTAACTAATGTAAAATTTCTCAATCTTGAATTAAATCCCTGCATTCTACCTGAAAAACCTGAGATAAAGTGTCTATTGGCAACCGACTATCTTGCCGTTCTTTAAATATATGTCGACTTTGAAATAGTAGAATTAGCTACCCACCATGCCTCTCCAGAAATCTTTAATATTTCAAGAAATGTCAGCCATTGATATCGATCCTGTATACATCCTACATACCAAAAATAACTCTAAACACAAAATCACGCCAATGCGAGGCTCCGTTTCTGCGTAAAAAGACGAATCAATTCCCAATTCCGCATTGCCAATACATTTTCCGCAATATTACCTAGCACACAAACCAACCACCCCACATTCGCATTTATAATATTGGCATTACAATATTACCCAGCCCGAAGCCTCTATCAATAGAGGAAATATATGCCGCGTTAAACTCATGTAGTAGAAATGACTGACAGTATTGGGCAGTATTTATTCATACCTCGAGGCACGTACTATTCGGTTTATTGGCCTTTCGTTCAAACGCTGCGCCCGGGGCACTATTGTGGCTAAATTACTACTCGATACCAAAGAAATAAAAAGGATGACGTAACGGCCTCACTTCTTCTTGGGCGCCTTTGGGACTGCTACAAATGAATATGTTTGGTATAATTTGTTGATTACCGTAAAATATTTATGTATGAGTTGTGGTGTTTTGGGTGTTTTAGTGTTTGGGTAGGGTAATGTTAGGTCGATATATAGTGTAGTAGGCGCTAGTTGAGATCATACAACAAATGCGGTGTTTATTTTAAAGTACAAGAGTATTGGCCGTAGATTTATTCAACGAATACTGCAATACTATTTGTTTAGTCACTATTAGAAGCAAATATTAACTTCAATTCGATTCAATGGTCAGGCAATTCACTTTTTATTTTTTTTTATTTTTTTATTGCAATGAATGGCGAGACGAGCATGCCTTTCGCCTGATGGTAAGCGATACGACCGCTCATGGACAGTAGCAAAACCAAACAACACCATGAATTAGAAGGCAATGCTTGGAATTCCAATGCGCTCGCCATCCTGAGACATAAGATGTTAAGTCTCAATATGTCCAGTAGTTACTCACTTAATGTGTTTTCTGAATTGAATCATATAACTACGAAGGATAGAGATGCTTGGAAAACGCCCTGCACGGCGATAGAGTCGACTCTATTGTTTCGAAATTCTAATGCTCCAGGTATCCGCCTATTTTGAGATTACGGATGACTTACTCTTTGCAAACTAAATCCGCTACAATGATACGTTTTTAAACTTTTTTTATTTCACCTACAATAAAATTGGACAAAAGATGGAATTGTTTCCAATATGCCGTTTTACTTAAACTTATACTTTAATTGTAATCGTCCAGAAGCTATAAGCGACCGAGACAGCAGAGCCTCGTTTCACGCTGCCTGTATTAACACATTACACATCGAGATTTATTCTAACAAACATTAACGTAATTAAAAGCTAACATGTACGCGATATGTATTGTGTATGTATTTATATAAAAATAACTTCGCCCTACAAACTGTATGAAGGGCCAACTATAAACGATGTAAAGGGCAGTCTTATTAATATGATGTACCTATAAATTCTTATTGAAATAAAATCTACTACGGTAATATTATTATTGGGGTTTAATGATATATTCTTTAATAACCAATACAACATTAATTTAAATTTGCTCTACTTTAAGACAAACCAACAGACAATTTAGCAAAAAATTTAGCAAATTTAGCAAAATTTAAAAATACTAGTTATCTGCATTTGTTTTAACTTTATAAAGGCATACAACCATACAGCCGCGAAAAATGTTTGTCTTTATGAAAAAAAAAAAACTTTCTTAAAAATATAATATGTACGCTACACCAAAAAAATAAAAACATTAGTATGCAAATAGTAGTAATTTTTCAAGAGGAATCTGCGTGAGGTTTCGGAGCAAGCAATTCAGTGGCCAAGTTGAGTCGTTGAGTGCAAACTTTTCGCATAAAACTCACACTGTGGAGTAAAAAGGGATTTTCTCACTTTATACAGTTTATATGTACTTTATACTCACAGTATCACTACATACGCTAATTCAAACTTATATGTATACGTTCTAAAAATGCAAACAAATATCTACTACAAAAAATGAAGTTTAAAAATAAAAATACCCTTGTAATTTACTAAAATATTTTAGGACTTATTTATTGCCTCTGTGCAGTGGCGTAGTTGTACTACGGTACAATCATATCATTTATTAGTATCTATAAGTTAAGTTGGTCCAATTTACTGGGTATATGTCTGTCAATTTGAGGTCAAATAACGAACACAGCATCCCGCAAAATAGAGAACATTCAATAAGTTTCACAACTTATTATGATGACGACATTTTATACAACAGGGATATATATATTATATACAGGGTATACGTCAATTTTTTTTGTTATTTTTTACATATCGTCGTATTTGATTGATCAAACATAGTTTTTCTAAAGTAATGACGTACATCGCTTAATTTTTAAACACGCAATGGTACGTAAGGGTTTAAATTACTATTTTTTCAAAAACTAGGTAATTACCCCTCAAAAACCATGATTTTTAAAAAATTGTAAAAAAAATCCGTTGCTTATTATGCCAAATTTTTAGTTGCATTGTGTCTGTAGCCGCTATGACTACCACCTGGCTTCGTTTTCGGTCGCGGTCTTGATATACCCTGTATAAATATAAAAATAAACACACCCTCCTCTCCATTTTACCGTAGCATCCATAGTTAATAATAATTGAATGATTTTTACAGACGAGAGTCCTTAAAGCACCCCTAAATCCGAGGGTTACAAGTGCTCGATTCAATGAGACCGTGATTATAATCCATGTTACCCTCGGGAACCGCTGCACATGGCTACGTGTGAAAACGAGCCCTCGCGAGCTTTGATTGTACTTAGTAAAAGAATTATTGCATTGTGGCGCAAAAATTAATAATCATGTGGAGAAAAGGCATTTTTTTCTATTCATCTACGTGTTATAAAACCGTACCTACCTATGTAATTTGTAAAAACATGTTCTTTCCAATTCCATGGTGTCATAAATTATTTATTACGGTATCTTCTTCAAATATAATAAATTTGTAACATGATCGATGTCTGTACATGCAAGATAAATGAGAAAAACTAATAAGGGCGGGGGGGGATCTGTATTAACGTAATAGAACCCAAAACAATGACTTTTACAATTTTTATCTGTTTGTCTGTACGGTTGTGCACGATAAACTTAAAAACGGATTAACGGATTTCGATGAAATTTGGTATGGAGGCAGCTGACACCCTGGTCCCAGAATTAACACTTAGGCTTTTTATCCCGAAAAATGTACTGTTCCCGTGGGACGAGGAAGGAATTCCGATTTATATATTACTTTTTTATACTCAAAGGGATAGGATGAGACTGGATTAATGCATTGAGTGAGAATGTGACGGAACGGGCGGGATATTACGGCACGGGACCGAACGGGATGGGAAATTACAAATAATTTTAATTTCAAATAAAGTTAATCACGCAGACGAAGTTTTCGGGTATTTGATATAGTAATAATGAAAATAATAAATTATAATGAATGATTACAATTATGGTGACTACTCTCCATATATTATGTATACAGTGTACTCTGTGTTGACTACGAGACCAAATAAGTAATAACAAGAAATAATTGTTACATCATTTTAGCGAAATGTTCTGTTTTCTTGTAAAATTAAGTAACGAACACTCGATTTTATGACCAAGTCGGAAAAACTAAATAATCTTATTAATCTGTCAAGCAATTTCTGATAAATAACTCCTAGCGACATCTATTATTTACTGCATGCAATGTATGAAATTGCACATTGAGAGAGTTATGCTCGTGTAACAAATTAGTATCAGTATAATCCAATAGATGGCAGGATAAGTCTTTAAGTGTGCAATTACTATTTCATGTTTTGACTGCGGTCGCGACTATAATGCCTTCATAAATCATAATTATTTAGTTCCTTATAAAAATATTATAGTAATGCATTTTTTAAACCTATACTGTCCCACTGCTGGGCAAAGGTGTCCCTCAACTCCTACCACTTATCCCCATAAGTTGCTGATACCATCCAAATGCTGCTAAATTGGTCGCGGTCGTCACGCCATATTTTCCAAGGCCTGCCTCGTTGTCTCTTGCCATCCTCGGGCATCCATTGCATGGCAATCTTCGCCCATCTTTTAGGGTGCATTCGGCCCGCCCAATCAGCCAATAGTTCAGCCGATTTCTATCCAATATCCTTAATTTGGATATGAAGCGCAAGGTGTTATTGAGCTCTTTGTCCATGCCTGTTACGCCTAGCATGCTGCGCTCAATAACTCTTTGACAAACCCCGAGCCTGGACCTCTGAAGTTCGGTCAAAAACCAGGTTAAAGCACCGTATGTGAGGATTGAGTCCGTCTACGCTTAAGACTTAAGAGAAATGGAGAGATTTCCCATAATACACATATCACCGTATTCAGTGTGCTATTCAGTTTTGGAATTACGTGTGTATTTTCGCACTTATTTTTTTATTAGTAGTTGCGGTTTATGTCATGTTCGGGAAATACCCATGATTATCGTCGTAAGAAATTTATAAAGAGGCCTTTTAAATCCAAAGAATGCATTTAATATTAAAATCTAGAATATATCATAAAAACAGGAAACATTAAGACACTGCATTCCTATAAACGGCACAATATTAAAAACAAAGTATTGATTATTATGTCCCTTTCGATATATCTTATCAGATGTCGGAAACTATAGCAATAGGGAAGTAGATCAGGAAATGGCCAATCGTGACAGGAAATCTATTTTTTCTTAACATACAGGGTATATCAAGACCGCGACCGAAAACGAAGCCTGGAGGTAGTATTAGTGATATCAAACACAATGCAAGTAAAAATTTTACAAAAAAAATCGTCAATTTTTTTTTGTTATTTTTTACGTATCGTCGTATTTGAGTGATTAAACATAGATTTTCTAAAATAATGACGTACATCGCTTAATTTTTAAACACGCAATGGTACGTAAGGGTTTAAATTACTATTTTTGCAAAAACTAGGTATTTACCCCTCAAAAACAATGATTTTTAAAAAATTGTAAAAAGAAATCCGTCGCTTATTTTGCAAAATTTTTAGTTGCATTGTGTCTGTAGCCGCTAAAACTACCACCTGGCTTCGTTTTCGGTCGCGGTCTTGATATACCCTGTATAGCATGGAGTTATTACTCAATGACATGTGTATCCTTAGGCGATGTGGGTCTTGTAATGGATGGGCTAAATACTAACTTGCAACCTGCACCCAAATTCGTAATTATGAATTTTAGTTGATTGATTTTTGTTGGTTACTGGTAGTGGTAGAATGTGGCGTACGTAAAAGGAACAATGGCGTTTACCAGGTGGTAAAAGATGACTTAACATTTAGACGCTCATAAACCCCACGTTATCAAAGGTGGATTGCCAGTCTATTGATGGAGAAAAAATCTACACTGGAACCAAGTTGATTCACCAAACAAAACTCGCGCAAAAATGCTACTTCATATGATTTGCGAGACCGCCGCCCAATCGACCCACCCACTAACACTGTTAATTAAACAGTGAGCCATAAAATTTAATTACAGTAAATACAATGTGCAAAAAAGACATTCTATTTCAGGAACAAAAGCTTTAAGCTGTACTATATAATATGTCATTAAAAAATCCCAAAAAAAGACCGCAAAAAATAATACAAGTCCGAAATTCACACATTTTTTTAAAATCAACAATTTAAAAAACCGTAAACACAGTGACGTTAATATTTTTGAAACGGAAAACAAGTTTTTGTGTAAAAACACTTTAAGATTTGTTTATTCTTTTTTCATTTTGTTTTGTGTTATGTTCACACAATGGACCAACATGATAGTGTCAAATCCATTATCCTTCAAGTAAATATTTAGAAGTATTTCTGTATAATTTACGCCAGCTTAATAAATTAAAAGACCTATAAAAGCGTTATTCCACGTTGATCTACAGTTTATTAACCATTAAGCATGGACATAATTATAGATGAATTTTAGCTTTGGATTTGGTAATACCCCAATCCTAAATATCTCCAAATTCTAATAAGAAACTGCAGAGGTCACTCTAAACAAAAGTAAGATAAAATTCACTTAAGCTTCAAACGCCGGCAACTTGGATAATAGATTGTATCCATTGAATCGAAATTGTGTGGGCTTAATCAGATTTAGAAATACGTCAGAACGCCTACGCTGCGCAGTATACATTTTCCACATTGTTCTCAATTTCGCTGTCACAAAAGCTCATGCTTATATCACACCAGGGTAGGCAAAAGTCACACTAGTGCAACTCACTGATCGTTTAGACTATTTCCATCCCCAATATTTTAGGAAACGAGCCTATAACCATGTCGGACACAAATTCTAGTCAACCTACAGGCGGAAAGGCATAATTAAGATTTTTTTCAAATGGAAAATTCACAAAGTAGATAGCTCATAGGGTTCGAACTCAGCAAATCACGTTTCAAGTTGAGCGATGAGGCAAATTTCGTTAATGCATTTTAGAGTATTTTTTTTGTTCTTTAGCTTGGTTGATAAGAAATTGTCATGAATATCCATTTATAATCACGTACCTCCGATATGATAAGTTTGTTGACCTGTACGGAAATTAAATGAAGAAGTGGAAGGAAGGAAAGAACTTTAAGGTAACCAGGAAATAAAGGAATTTATCGAAAATGTAGTACTTCCTATCAAAAAAAATTAAACTCTACAAAGAAATTGGCGCCCAACGAGTTACTAAAGTCATAAAATAGGCTTTATTGTTCTACTTAGTATAATAATTATTTGAAATTCACATACCGTTTGTGACTTGTTCTGAAACGTAGATTGAAATATCTTCTTCAATATGCTTGCATTTTCCCATTTTCATAGGGTCCGCGTATAACTTTATTTATATTGCTGACTGACACACATACTGTTTCAGATATATGCCTATTTTGACCATCTTCGCCTAATGTGGGTAATCGAATTTTAAATATGTTAACCTTTTGTGTAGAACTATCGAGCAGATCTGAATGTTTTCTTACACCGCTATTGTTTAATTAACTTCCTGGATATATTATAGAGCAGAGTTACAATGGACATACCTACTATACACCTTTGTTAGATAAAAAAGTAGTACAGATAGATATGTATAAAATTGGTAAATAAATTTTATAGGTGGTACGAAAGTCCAAGCACACTGCATTTGCGCTTTAACCTGCATGTGAATTTAGGTTTTATTAAATAATATTCTTGCAAATAAAACAATGCAACGATTTAATACCTATGTCCTTATTGTTGGGTTTTTCGATCCAGGTATAAATTTTCCACAGCAAAGATAACACTGCATTCAGCATTGTATATATAGCACGGAGCACCATTATCAATTATTACCTACCTTTTCCTTACCCCATGAATCTGCATTTAATAAATATTGCGTATAAAGTAAATACCAACTTTAAAAAAGGAGCTTCGTATGCTTATAAAGGTGGACCTTTAGATGTTTTTGTAAATTAGGTGTTTTTTTTCAATGAAATGTTAGCAACCAACTGAACATTTCTATAAATTAAACATTATATTTTATTAAGTTGAATAATCAATATTTTTGATAGTGTTTTTTAATTTTATTAGGGGATAATCTTTACCACCATAAGTCATAGGTATCATAAGTTACCGTTGCCAATAATGTTTGCGTGCATTTTACTTATAAAACGCGTCATAATACATTTGTCATTTTGGCAAACAATTTAAATATGCGAAAAGTAATCAATCTAACACAAAACGGTCAGACAATCGGGTCAAGGGCAGCTAACGGTCAAGGCGTGTACCTGAGTAGTTTTTATTCAAAATACTGAAGTAGGTTCAAGTTATTCTAAGTACTAGAATAATTTACTATTTAAAAATACTATTATACTCGTGAGTCTAGATAACGATCTATCTTTGGTATTCTTTAAATAGGAATTGAAAGTCGGCCCTATTTAAGCTAATACATATTATTTTAAAGCATTTGCCTTTGTCATGAAAATTGTTTACGTTGAATAAGTTTATATTTAAGTTATCGCCAAACTTAGTGAATGCAACTGAGCTATAAATGAGCTATAAAAATATACGTTGAAACGCTGATAGTTTCCAGGGCGCAACTGGGCTGTGAAACAAGGCAATAGGTTCGATCGCCAATATTTGTTTCTGTTTTGGGTTTTTGTAAGGCAGAAAAGTCTCTCGTAGTTTCTGATTTCGTCACAAAACTTAATTTATCTAAGTGTGAGGTCCCAAATATGTATATGTGACTGGTGGGTGTATTTTTTTCTTTAAATATTACACTGGTCATTAATTAAACAGTAATTACTTTCAACGGTATACCTTAATTGCTTTTAACACTAGAGCCGCATCATCAACCGTATTTCCTTTTAAATGAGAGTAACCGTCATCGTCTATACAAAGGGTTGTCTGGTGATATTGATGTTCGAAAACCAGTCTTGTCTGTTCCTTTTACATACATTTTGACCTAAGATAAAATTCAATAGTAGACCTAGTTTTTTTAACCAAAATCAATGAAGCATTTCAAATTTGATTTATGCTCAAATAGTCTGTTGTATCTTGTAATACAGTATTGTATACGTGATATAATTTATTCTAGAAATAATCGATAAGTTAATTATGTATGCCCTATACGAGTAGTATATTATGTATGCCCCCATAATCAAGTTAGTTAGTACCTTATCTTAGTTATAACTATAAGTCAGTTGATCGTTAATAATAAAGCCGCATGATATGTATAATATAGGCTTGCCACCCGTACTTTATTATAAAGTATTATACGTGTACTCTATACTTTATGAGGACAATAAAGTTCACAAAAATACTTTATTTCGTTTCGTTTTTCTGTGATGAATAGTAAATGGCGAGACGAAAGAAACAAAGCGTCTCTGAATTTGATAAAAAATGAATTACTTATTTATTTTAATTTAAATATAGAATGTAAAGATGTTGTGCAATTGTTTAGTAAAGATGCTAATTTGATACAAATTGCAAAAAGCAATAAAAATATGTTTTTAAACATAATAAAGAAAAATAAATTAAGTATACTTTATTTTGATACTATGTACTTTTTTTTTCTTACCTTTATTAACCAATGTACTTTAACTGCAAAAAAAAAGGTGGCAACCCTATATATATAGTAACGTCATCGCATCGTATTCAAGTATGAAATGGAAACCTTGCTCAATGAACCTTCCTATAAATTGTAACGGTGTCTGAAACAAAAATATATTATGTACCTACTTACTAAAAATATTACTTTTTACTTTATACTCCTCTATTTTTACTTGGATATATTTGTTTTTAATTCTATAAAAAATATATTGCGTATCTATATACAAAATTAAATATTTGTACTATGTATTTGCAAGGATTGTTATCTTTCGCGCGTATAATTGTTTATATGACTTAAAACTACAATCGGTTAAATATAACTTCCTGCGGCTGTTTTAATTATATCCGTTTCATCCATGTCTAATATATTGTTAGTATTTTTAAATATGTTCTTGACCTACTTTTGCTTTTGTATATAAAAAAAAAAATAAAACACCATCCGGTGGTTTTCAACACTCATTTTGATCATTTTTAATTGCCATTATTCTACTAATTGATCGTCTGTTAGGTATTAAAAAGAAAATAAAAATTCAAGACTTTTGCTTTTGCAACGTATCGCAATAATATAAAACCTGGCGAGAGAAAGTAGACAAACAAATGTAGCGTTGTGCAAATTACGGTCACAGTGAACGACCCGTGCCATGACACCCCGTACACGTCTTTACATCGCCACTGTCTTACATTTAATATCAACATATTCAAGGGCGCGAAACATACGCACAAGCACTCTGATAAGAACCGGGCATGCGCGAAATACTTTTCAATGAGAATGAACCAACCTATTTAGATTTTGGCAGCGCGCGGCACGCCGGCAATATTAGTTTCGGTGGATCAAGCGCCGCGCGTGGTCGTCTCACGCCTCTGCCCGGCAGAGCTGAAACTCGCACACGGAAATTCAAACTAAATGTGCATTTAAATTGGATGCCAAGTTATTTATGAGATAAAATGTGCCGATCACAGTGTCTGCTGTTGGTGTTGGCGGTCACCGTCGCCGTCGCCCACTCCTGGGGTAAGTTACAACCGAAATCAGCTGATTACTGACTTGAACACATGGGCTATTTTTTACAGTTATATAACGCGTTGATTTTTCTATTCTATCTAAGGCTAACAGTAATACTGTCAAATGTGGGTGGTGGGTGGAATTTTTGTGGGCAAGTGCCGGCGTGTGTTGTCAATAATCCGCATATTCGAACCGCCATAGCGAGGGGGCCGTGAGTCACGTAGGCCACTCGGGTTACCCAACCGCGTTGAGAAGCCACGCTGGCGTTACAACCGAGCGGAGCTATTACCGACTTCGTAATTTAGTAACGTTACATCCTGAAATCTGTGAAGGCTTGAGAAAATTTACGATTACAAAATAAGGCGGTAATTCTACTGACAATAAGTGGGTACTTGAGATAATTTAAGTTGTCTTATGTAAATAATATAAGAGGGTGATTTAGCATTCACCTTCAGTATACGGTAGAGGTTGTTTCACACGTGTTTAATATAAAATAACATTGTATTAAATTCTAGTATACAAACTTGATATTTGAACAATATTATAGAATAACTACAAGTACCTTTATATATCTATATCTATATCAGCCCATATACGTCCCACTACAGGGCACGGGCCTACTCTACAATCGAGAGAATCGATTGAGAGTGGATAGACCATATAGTCCACCACGCTGGCCTAGTGCGGGTTGGCGGACCTTTAATATAACTTATATTTTTTTTAAATACTATGACAATATAAACATTTACTAGTCGGTTGTTATAAAAAATACATTTAATTGAAAGGTTATTTTAAATGACAAGCGACACACATGTGTAAATACAAGGGTTGCAAAATTCGAGGGCGGGTCGCGGGCGCCGGGCGGCTGTGCATTGACATCTGTTACTTTTTATTATATTTTTAAATAGTTTATATATTTTTATATTGTTGTTTATTTAAAAATAAATAAACGATTGTTACTTATAATAACATATACTCGTATACTCGTATTAGGTGTACTTGATTCATATAATCATGGAAAAAGAAAATATTTAAATTAAAATTTCGTTTGAAATGTAATGAAAACAAAACGCAAATTTAATTCTTTATTTAAATTAAAATGTGATTTTCAGATGCGGTTTTGAAATTAAATAACCACGTCGAAAGTGGGATATACGCAATTACGAATAAACTTTATTTGCACGAAAAAGAAACAAATTGTTGCATACAATGGGGCGGACCTAAGACCTATTTTGTTGCCGATAAATCTTTTACAATACTCATTACCCCGCTGACACTTTAAAAAGTGTAACAATGACTTGTTAATTATTACTTATACTGTTTAAAATGAGCCTTTCTGTTTATTTAAAACAACTATGATTTACTTGAATAAAAACACCAACTGGTACAATACATATTATATTGTAGCTGTCGGAAACTACGAGAAACTTTTCTCTTCTGTAACATAAATATTTGTGTTGTTGCGGACTTTGAACCCGCGGGCGGTTATTTCGAAGCCGGATATTCGCCCCCTAATTCGTCATTATTATCATCACTATCCGCAACTTGTAGGTTCCAAAGTTGGGTATAGCTATAGACATCTCCCTAGCATAATGCCACTTTATTAATTAATTATACTATCGATTAATCAGGTATTTTACATAAATATGTGTAATGTGTGTACAGTACATATCCATTATTTCTCGTTAGGATAGGTTAAGATTGTAAAGACCAACAGGGCACATAATACATATGCACACTTCTTGATTTTTAATATTATATTTATCTCCAACGTCGAGTTCAACGACTATGTTTACATAAAGCATCGCCTTCAAATCTGCGTGCATAATTTTATGAGATACGGCAATTTTATCTCGGAAAATTTTATGGAGATAAAATTATAATTAGACCAACAGAATGGGGCGTTAACTTCTGTATTATAACCCAATTTTAATGTCTATATACCTCCAGCTTTGACTATGGATTAAAAGTGCAAGAAATTTATAAATTGTGTGGTGACTGGTGGTAGGGTATTAATATCCGACCGGATGGTAAACCATAATGTATGTACAAAGGTTACACCTTTGTATCCTGCCAGACGCGAGTATCATGTTCCGGATTAAGTCTGTGTTTATTCGGTTTCGTGCAGACTGGCATAATTAAATAAATACATCCAACAGTCACATACATAGTCCTGACCACATACTAAGATCGAGTCTTGTGTCGTGGGTATCAAGAACTACGAGAGACTTTTGATCTCACAAACACCCAGAACCGAAGCAAACATTTGTGGTTCACACAATCATTTGTCTCGGTGCGGGGAACGAACCCGCGGTTTCTCGTTTCACAGCCTACGTCTAACCAAATGCGCCGTCACTCAAATCGCCAGCCGACTATACCTAATCTGCAAATTAAATGCGCATTTATCATCAGGTGTACTCTAATGTCTTCTCTTCTCCGCTCAAACTAGACTCAAAAGTCGTTCGAAAGGGGCAGAACATTCGATAACTAAAATAGGTTTTAAAACTGTCTATGAATAAAGCCGTTTAAGAGTCTTTTTTGCCCAATTATGTAACAAGAAAAAAAGATATATATTTTTACAACCCAGAACAACAGAACCCTTTTTCAATCGGCGTCTATCCTCTTATTACTTGCCCTATTGTTACCTAGAGGCTAACGTACGATTTTATGGACGTAACATACTAAATAAGTTTTACGACCCCCTGCTTGTGCCGCCATACTTAAATCCTTGCAAAAAATAATTCTATTCCAGACCTGGCTTTGCGTAAAGTTTATAGAAAACACGCAATAATAAATTCACATTAATATAAACCCTGATTAACATATATTAAGTATTCGCAATCGATTAGTTATTTCTAAAGTTGCCGTTTCCGTCGCGTCGGTTTGAAATGGTTGCGTAATCAGTATGGCCATTTCATTTTGCAGTTGCCAAATTAGTGTTTTTTTTACTAAAACGACAGTACACGGCATTCAGCAGTATTCATATCAAACCACACAAACATTTGGACAGCTTATATTGTAGTAGATAGCGGTTTGACACCAATATGCAACTGAGCATGGGAATGGTGGGTAGCTAGAAAAAATATAAATTCTAGATATTTATCTCAGTAAAAGCAAACGAAAGTATTTAAACTGTAATGGCCTTATGCATAGACCTATTTTAGATATAGAATGTTTTGTCTCTATCGAAAGACTTTAGAATTCAGTTTGAGCAAAGAAGACAAAATATGCGATAACTAATATAGGTTTGAAATCGGTCTATGAATAAGTTCGTATTTGGTTAATTCTAACAATACCTAAAACTGCCAAGATATTTGTCATATTTGTGTTATTATAAAATCTAATTAATAATCTATAAACGCCATCTGCACGAACTTTAGGAGGGATAAAGCAATCCGTAATGCCTGTATCTCGCCCAGCCCAATCAGAATGGCACTGTGTATTCACTAAATTCTTGAGACCTCCAACAAACTCATGATAAATAAAATAACAATAAACATGTTTATAAAACATATCGACGCGAACGCATGTTTTATTCAGTGTTGTTTAGCGTTGCAAAGTAACACCAATAATATGGAGATTATATTATATATAGCTGAAATTGTTGATATTTGATGATATTTTTATAAGTAGTTTAAAAATAGAGGGAGGCATGTTATCGATCTGTTTCATCGCCTATTAACTACTTATTTGATTAGTTTCATTGTGTTTTAAACACAAGTTTGACATTCTCAGAGATTTACTTGAGTCTAGTGCTTGGTGTTATTCAATTGCATGCCATTGTCCATTCTGGCTTCCTTAAGCTTATAACCTGTCTTAAAGTCAGATTTTTACACCACCCACAGACCAGAAGCGATTTTTATAAGTAAGTACTACGATTGCAGAAATATGAACATGCCAACATCCGTGGCCGATCTTATTATTGCAATTATTAACAAATCCGATAACAAAACAAAGTACATATTTATCTCGATAAGTCATTAAAATGATTACGTGACACGGAATAAACACGGTATTGTTTCGCGTTGACCTCTGTGTCCCATAGAACAATGCAATACGCACGTGCTTAGACAGACACGTGTTTGTACGAAAAGTCGCGAAATGCGTAGAAACGTGTTCATAATTCACTATAATTTAATTTGCTTTCTAATAATGTAATTATGTATACATATATTTTGTATGTGACTCGTCTGATAGTTTGAATTGCCAGTGTGTAAAATGCTAACGGAAAGAGGTTATTATTAATTGTTAACAAGAGTCTAGGTCTAAAGTACTAACTCCAATATCAGGTAAATGGCATGCTTTTAACGCATGTTTTATATGTTATTGAGACCGTAATTTTGTCTCTGATTATTCCAGCGATAACTCCAGGCTATCGACTGAGTTAACTTGGGCTTGGAATTAGACCGAGCAAGCATTTTGTAGTATTTCATTGCGAATACAATATGATTGCCGGCGTATGCGATGTTAGATATAAGAACAATTATAAAATATAACAAAAATACACATTGGAAAAATTATATTTAAGTATATTAAGTATACAGAGACGTATTCAGCTTTATAATATTATGTAGCGCCCAGTGTTAAAACGCAATTACTGCGTATAGCGCACGCAACACGCGTAATAGTCGATTTCACTTAAAATTGCAGAATATTAAACGTTTTTATAATTGTTAAATTACGGTTTTAATGCACACACCTCATTGATATAAAAAACCCTTTTGTATATCAATGACACACCTGAATTAAATATGTATAAAGGTTGTATTTATTTATTGAAACCATGGATTGAAATACAGTTTGACAAGTTTTAATTAGCGCACAGACCAAAAGACAATTATTATAGAGCCAGATTATTTTGTATGATTGTTTTTAATAAATCTGAAGTTTTAATGGTGATGTTGTTTATTTTAATACTTGTATGCTACAATCAATATAGCACTTATACAAACACAATAAACCTTTACAAGTACATAACACGTAGGTATGCGTTTATTCTTCTGAGAGTATACACATAGTTGGATATAAGACAATACTAATATACCTCTATATTTTTATTTTAAATATTATCTATTATTATTTACATTGCATGTTTGGAATAAAATTATCTCGGATAGTAAAATAAATCATGATTAAAAAAAAAATTAATTTTTGCTGATAACTGCGTGGAATAGATTAAAATTTTATACTCTTAATATTGGAAATATATTATATATATTAACAAGTTGAGTGCAAATACTTGTATTTGTAAATATTAACATATTTAATGTACTTCTTAGTTCCTACAGTATAATAATGATTTCCAAAGATGTCTTAGAACGCTGAAACAGTAGAACAGTGAAACTTTTTAAATGAAGGATATTGTTCTTAAAATTTGTGTCAGTCATACATTTGTGATTTAAATAAGAAAATCGTATGAAACTTGCATTCGTCCAAGGGGACATATTCGCACGTTGAGTGTTGACGTCAAAAACATGTTTACATTATAAGCAATTCCTTGAATGTTTACATGGATAAGTTGTTCAATATATACGCGATTGTTATTAACTCACTGATAGTAAAAACAATAAAATAATTCAAATAGTAAGCAGGTTATAAGAAACTTCGATCTCAGTACCGAAATAAATATTTGTGTTATCAAAAAAAAAACAGGTTTCAGAGTTCTAGGATCCAAGTTTATCGTAAGTAGTTTCTACACGCTACAAGATACGAATATATCTTTTAAATGATATTAATTATAACTCAGTTGCAATGTCAGTGTTAGGATCTTACATTATTTATATTCGTTTTACGTGACTTCTGATTCCCACGAGTAAAAATCCTAAATCAAATTCATAAAATTATACAAACATAGCAACGCGATTACGATTATGTAAGACAATGAAACATTGTTTCTGAAGTAATTATAATATTTTAAAAAGGATCCTTGATAGTTGTTGGAAAAGTAATTTATTTGTTTGAAAGATCTCTTGCTAGTGGTTTTTTACATAAAAAGAACGTTGCAGAAATAATATTGGTACTTATCACCCCTTAGACCACATCGGTGTAGCCAGAGATCACAAATATTTGCCAAACGTAGAACTTTAAACTTAGTCAAAAACTATTTTGGCGTGTCATTAATAAAGGTAATTTGTGTGACAAGATAGTCTCTTAGTTCGTTCTCATATTATCTTATGAAGTAATGACCACAGCCTCTCATGTCAATTAGAAGCAAGAGTAGCTTAAATTAACTGATGTAGGATTATAAATAAACGTTATCAGTCATCTAAGCAACTTTAATTCATATCAGACCTTAATTATGTTTTTGCACTTTCTTATGGTCGATAGTACGCAGGTAGTCCGATCTATCTCGTAGCCCCTTAGCGGTATCTGTATACGGCGCGGCACGGGCGGCGCGGCGCGGCGCGGCGCGGCGCGGCGTGGCGTTTGTGTTCCGGCATTTCGAAGATGAATGTTTTCATAATCCAAGTACCAGCTTTACCGGCGATTGCAATATTATTATTATTAATAACATACGTAAGTAAACCCACGCCTTTATCCCAGAGGAGGTAAGCAGAGGCGCCGCCAGGACACCCACAATTCGCCTTGTATGTTCCGTCCCACGATATGATATGCTATATCGCCATATCAGTCACAAATTCCTGACTCCGGGCTGATAATGAATAGAAAATTCCAATATCACTTTGCCTGACCTAGGACTCGAACCCAAGACAGCTTTGTTATCGTACCGTAGTAGAACGCCACCGAGGTAGGCATAATTAAGGACATCATAAATTATAACTTGACGGGATAGATTCAGTAGCAGATAACGTGAAAGAATGAAATTGTAAAATGTAACGGATATTAGCATAAGCTCGAAAAAGTCTGAATTAAATGGAGAAAAAAAGAGAAGTCAGGGGACGTCTTTGTTGAAGAATGGAACTAAATATATACTCAATAATTTGGACTCTGTCAGTGTATGTAGGTATTTATGGTGACGTCACAGAACTATTATTATAATCACAAAGGTTTTAATAGGAAACCGGATCCATATGCGGAAATCCTCAAGTCTCCAAACTTCAAGTTCGAAAAATATTAGCAAAAGTCCATTTGGCAAATTGTTCCAAGGTCGTAACTCCGGAACTCAAATGTCCGGAACAGAACACAATAAAAATTTGAACCGGTTCAATAGTGAGAATCGCAAGTTGCCATTGCTGTGTCGTTGAACTCGTAGTAATCAAAATACGCCGCCGTATTTACTATCACTACCTTTCAAAATAAATAGATTTAATGCAGATCATGACTCTGCAAGGTCCTTGTGTTTTGCCTTGCGAAAGTTAATCGATTTTATAATCGTTGTTGTGCCAAAATTGATCATAGATTGAAACGAGGCTTGTCCGCCCCGTGACCAATGAAAGCTGTAAAGTAATCGAAACGTCGGGAAGTTAAAAAATGTAAAAATTAAACCAAATCGCGATAAAATCCGTATAAAATAGTTTTATTTCAATGTGTAACATTCGCGTAAATCTAAGAAACCATTATTGATCATAGATTTGATCGAATATTCGATTACTAAATGTTTATATGTCGCCAACTTCTGTAACATGACTAGTGCCGCATGTGGCTCATTAAAAAAAACATAAAATATTATCGTACAGAAATTAGTGATCGATTTGTTCGCGAAAAGAATTCGTCTTATCGTCAAGTGCTGTCATGTGATTAGTTGCACGTAAAGCAACAACAACTCGTTTAACGATTACAATGAACTGAAAAAAACGGCGACTAAAAATACTCTCTGAATTCTTTTGAGCTATGTTTTTTTCTATAGCGTTTTAGTTTTAAAAATTTCCACTGTAAGCACGTCGTTTTAATAAACCTAAGTGCCAAGTACATCTAGTACTCTTTACGATTTCCATATTTTTTTCTGACTACAAATTTAACTTGTTAAAAATATCAAGGCTTTGTATTAAATTGCAATCAATTTTGATTATGGATATTTGAAAATAGAACCACTGTCAAATAGATTTTTCCGGTTTATGACAGTGTAATTATTTCCCGCCGATTTTTAGTCATTTATTTTGTAATCAAGTTTTATAACCACGTGTTATGTCTTGAAATTCACGAACAGCTAGTAAAACACGCAGGGGTTAATAAAAAATGGGTACAAGTACAAACAAAGTCGATTCAATTGTCGAGATTACTCAAAAATGTAATTTATCGACCGTGTGCTAGTTAGTGCATTGTTGTACGACAATGGATGGCAGAGGTTACTGAGAAACAGACTAATGTAACTTTCTACGTCGCTCAGAAACTTCCAGAAGTTTCGACTCATTGTATCCGAAACTATATCGTTTGTAATTGGTCGTATTAGTGGAATTATATGGATTGGTTAAAATCGTAACTAGGTATTTATTTATTTTGTTTAAAACATTAATCTGCTCTAGTTATTAAAGACTGGATATTTTAATTCAACTAAGCGGTGATAACCGAATTATATTAGTATTTATATTTATTTATTCTCAAGCTATTTTTCTCAGTCATTCAGTGATATGGCAAGGTTGATAGATTGATTTATTAGAACCTAGGTGTTCGCGTCTTAAACGTATCACAATGTCACATACATCATAAATTTTATTTAAAAAAATGGGTATTGAGAATATTGGCAAAAGATCTTTTAAAATTTGACACGATTATATCAGCCTGCTTAATTGCTTCTTCATGCTACTTTATCCTTCGGGAATTACTTTAGACACTTCTACATGTACTAGACTTCCTTTTATAAAGTCCATTTAAGAGGATATGCACCTAAGAATGTGTTGATTTCCTTTTGTAATTGATTGCAAATATTACGTTAACCGTTGAAGGACGTAGGTACCCAATACCTATTCCGGAAAAGCAGGTATAAAATTAAATTAAAATATTAAAATAACATGTAGGTAATTTGTACGCACCATAAACGCTATTTGTATGTATTCCCGCAAAAAGGAAGGAAGTTATTGTATTATTTTGACAACTATTGTATAATGAGTATAATCAATCATATTTTTTAAATTAATTAAAGCTGCTTAACGATTATTGACCACTATGTTTTTAGTAAAATATTTAGCGTATTATTTTTTAATTCTTTGCTTATTGATGATATCAATAAATTTAGTTGTTTGTAAGCGTTCTTCAATTAGCACGTTTCGACGTTAGTTTGCAATTGAGTTCAACGCGATATTTTTAATTACTTGACGCAATTTTATAGGTGGAGCATTATTTACAACTTTAGTTTCGCAACACGATAAGTTAAGACGAGTTGCTGTTAATGTTATTTATTCTTACATTGATGTACATAATATTGTTGAAATATACTAAAAAAAAACTTCATGGTGTTTTTTGAGTGTTCATAATGGCGATGAAGTAACGTTGCCATCAGGTGGATCGTTTGCTCCTATAATTAAAAAAAAACATCATTGAGAACTGACTTCATTGAACTTCATTGACTGCGGTGGACACACACGTTGTGTTTTTAGAGTTTGGAGGCAACGGTGTGTTATGTCACTGTTATTTCTATAAATAATACCTTCTAGACTAGACGAATTGGCGGGATAGTTAGTTATTTTGGCGCTATACTCACTGTGTCAAAACAGGAATGTATCTATCCATGAATAAACCATTGAGGAAACTAATTATTTATACTTATTTAATCTACCTATCTCAAAAGTTTCAGCGCACAGGTTTTACGATGCAGTGTCACTGACGTCAGTACTGCCTTAGGGAAACTGACTATGGAATGGAAAAGGCAATTAGGTATTCTTAAGTTGGATAAAGTTTAATCGTACGAACGTACCTAGGAAATTCCACTGGGGATCAAAAATAAACCGTTTGCAATATATTTTTGTAAATAATATTTTACGTTCTGTCCTATATAATAAAATACTAGTTCTTTAATGTCCTTTCTGTGGGAGGTGCAAAAGTTATCAAGAAGTCCCATTCAGTTGTCTAACTGAATGCTACTTTTCTCAATCCGATTTTTAAAAAAACGTTGTAGTATTCATCAGATATTTACTACTATAGGAGTAAATGAGGCATTGAACCCAACACTCATAAATATTGACGCATCAGAGATATCTGGCTAGACGTCTGTTACCGTTTTCTTTGGGTTTGTCATCGATTATGCAACAGAAGATACCGTTTTTTGAACACTCTACAAGTCTCAAATCATTTTGCTAAATGAAAAAAGCGTGATGCAAAATTTACTTAATGCGTTATTTTATACTATCATTCGTTAGGGCGAGGTTTTGAGTTAATCTAATATTTATTTTGGGTAATTGACGTCGACCATTGAATATAATACATTGTACTGTAATTTATTATTTTCAAACTACTGCATAAAATTTAATTCTACTGCAAAAAAGTTTCCTCTACCTTGTAGTGTATTTAAAACGCTGGGAAACAAAAGCATATTGACGCGTTTACTCTGCATTGCCATATTACATTTTGGTGTTAAATAGAATAAATAATACACCCAACAGTCACATACATAGTCCTGACCCCACACTAAGATCGAGTCTTGTGTCGTGGGTATCAGAAACTACGAGAGACTTTTCGGTCTCACAAACACCCAGACCCGAAACAAATACCTGTGGATCACACAAATATTTGTTTCGGTGCGGGGATCGAACCCGCGGCCTCTCGTTTAACAGGCCGGCGTCTAACCAACTGCGCCACGGAGGCTGTCCGAATGAATATGAAGTGATGTTGCTACAAATTTTGACCCAATCCATGACATGACCACTATCACGTATCATTACAACTCATTTATGACAGGGCAGTAAAAAATAATGATAGATCGTTTTTTAACTGCTTTTTTATCGCACAGTAAGCTATTTTATCAGAAGTTTTTAAAATTTCGACGCACCTCTACTAAGATTTAGCGATTTTATCACTGCGATAAGAATCATTTGTTTACAAATTTGCGCAACACGTTTTTCGAAATACTGTTATTTTTTATTGTTGTTGCTCATCGAATTCATAATTTTTTTTATGTATATTGTTTAAAAAATATGTGATGAACTACGTTTTTCATGCACATGACATGGTCGCGTCTATTCTTGTATTTTGTAGTATCCTGTAAGTACCCAAATGAAATTTCTTTTAAAAAAACCGCAAATGCTGTTATTTTAATTGTCTTTCATGTAGAGCGATGGTCTAAATAATTGTGAGATTACTGAATAATATGAAATATAAACTAACATTTAATAAAAATGACTAATTTCTCATGGCTTTATGGCTTTGATAAGAAATATACATAACAGCTACTACTATTCTAGTGTTCGTGGTGGACGCTTCCTTAAATTACAAGTGCGTTATAATGCATATCTATTAATTATCTAACAATATCTTATCTTTCAACTAATAAAACGTGACATCCTTGTTTCATATCTAAAGTTGTTTATCAAATATCACCAATTATCTTATTAAAATAACCCATTTAAATAAACATTCTAAAGATCAATTAATACCTTAGATATGAATAAATTGAATGGCGGTCTATAAGGCCCAGGCGCCGGCGCTTTGGTTATTAACCCGTCTGCCAATTAACTAAGATGATTCATATCGATACGTCAGAGATCTGTGCGTATCGCAATCATTTAGATTGATGATGATTAATAAAAGAGTCCCAAATTCTAAATGCGAAGTGATCTAGTGTGATTATGTGCCTGTTGACCCATTGACATCGGCCCATTGGTCCATTGGACCGATTAGTTACAAATACTTTTGATTTGACGATTACATTTTGTTTCAAAATATTAATAAATACAGATATTTCGGACTTAAAAAAGGTTTGCGAAAATGTGTTTTTACACTAGCACTTCAAAGGGAGTACAGTGCACCTGAAGATAAGTGTAATCCGGTAGATGATTATCTATCGCTGGTCGTGACAATTATGTCGGTCTCGACAGACAGCAGACAGCAAATAGCTGAACCCAACACGCGATACACCTGCATATCATGATGAGGGATTCCCCACCTACAACGTGGTATCAAAAGTTATCTCGATCTACATTGTTGCAAATTTATTTCAAGCAGTCCCTAGTTGAGATAGGTCTAGACAACGCTTTCGTATTTATCTTTATATACCACTCGAAGCACTTGCATAACTCACTCGTGTGAAACTCACGTGATGCGTGCAACATTGTGGTACGAATAGAAAAGTGATATTTTTATACTTGTACTCAAAATATTACGTTGAGGTAGGATATTCTTAGCTCCGGAGAATAGCGATGGAACTGGTGTATAAAAAATTCATGCTGATTAAACCTGGAGTGAGAGAGTGATTGGCGAGAGCAGGCCGACAAAATTGAGTCAACCGGCGAGACGTAGCATCATTCGCTGGTCGATTCACATTTCGGATTGCACTGCACTTGCCATCAAATGCACAGAAGCCAATATTAGTCATCATACTTGAAAGCCTCCGTGGCGCGGTTGGTTAGACGCCTGTAAAGTGAGGCCGCAGGTTCGAATCCTACACCAAAACAAATATGTGTTTGATTCACAGGTATTTGTTTCGGTCTGGTTGTTTGTACTTTGTGAGACCGAAGTCTCTCGTAGTATCTGAAGGACGACACAAAACTCGATCTTAGTGTGGGGTCAGGGCTATGTATGACTGTTAGGTGTGGGCATCTGTGTCGTCTACAAAATACGTATTCTCTCTCGGATTTGTCTTTCGTCATTTGACGCAATAATGCCGAACCGCTTGGATCCGGATTTACAGTAGTTAATGCAGAAACATCACACATTTGCGTAGGCGAACTATGGCGGAATTTATATTTTAGATATTGTATTCGTTCACGTGTCGTCTGCCACCTGGCCATGAGACCCATATTTATTTAATTAATATACAATTTATACATTACAATATGTTAATCTTCTTTAAACTTTTGCCATCAAAATATATAATATTAAAAAATAAGTTACTCATTGAAAATATAGGAAATTAAATTTGAATTTTAACTTGTCATGGAAGCGATCATAATGTGGTCATTACTGGTTTAAACTAGTTTAAGCTCAATTATATTTATTATTATCGTATTATTAATACACTTTATTATTAGTTGAATACCAAAAATGAAGGTCTCGTTACTGCCAAATTGTCAAACCGCTTTATTTTAATAAGCCGTTTATTAAGTTAAGTTATATTTTTATCTTTTTATGTCCCAAAGTCTAGCTGCAATTTTTTTAATTAAATATGTTTCATACATCATTACGAGTACTTATTACCTAAATGAGTCCAAGCGGCCTATAGCTTACCATCGGGCGAATAGCCAATCATCGCCATAAAAAAATATGTGTATATGCTTTGCGATCTCATTCTATTCTTTGCAGTATGATGTTGTAAACCTTATGGCTTTCACAACATACTGGTAATCTATCAAAAATATTTTGTAAATTGCATTGTTATTTAGAAGCATAAGCGAGTTCAAAGACACATACCAGCATTTTAAAAGTAATACAAGATAAGGTAACGAACCCAGTATTCCCACAGCGACAGATGATTTTTTTTTTATTCGACACAATAATGACGGCTTGCTCAATTTCTTCAAGTATAAAAAACAATAGTGGGCTGGAATACTATTCCACAGCTTTAAAGTGCAATTGATACGAACTAGCTCTGTCGAACTAGAAAACCTTGGGTTCGACCCGAGCGAAGTCAGGTAGCTTTTGCCATTAAAAAGAAAACAGTAATAAAGCCCGGTGATTTGCGTCTTAATTTTATTTTAATGTGTTTAACTTAAATTCAATGTTTAAACAGTTGTGACGCTAATGAATGCAGACAGAAAAAATATCTTATCGACGTGAGGAACTTACGTCCCCAAAACAACCAGTTTTTAATGGTTTCGATTTTGCGGTGAATTACTTATTACAATACGTTTTTAAAGTGTTATGAGATATGAATAAGGATGAAAATATATAAATATTCGATAACTAAAATAGGTTTTAAATCTATCTATGAATGAGGCCGATTAACGATTCGATAAATATTTTTCAGCCATACCAACGGTAATTTACAGGAACGTGAGCCATTAACCAGCGTTTATTTTTTACATGCAGATAAGTCGTGCTTCATTACATATGTACGTAATAATTATTGGTAGGTATTAATTAATACGTATATATTGCCCGTTGTGTACAAGTGTTTATTCAAATTAATGATTACGTGGTGTTATTATCAAGAATGCTATTATTATAATATTGGCTAAGCAATAAATTCTTAGGTATTGTTTGAATTGTACAATTATGTATGAAGTGACATATTTTAGTATCTATAAAATCTTAAGTGTAAGAATAAGAGTTTGATAAATATTCTAAGAATGGAAAATGTGGCGCCATCTATGAAAAACAACATTAAAATTACACTTATTATAGTGCTACAGATGTTAGAATCATTCAAAAATATAAATTATGGTAAAACACACGACCTCAATATTTTAGTTGTGTAAAAGTGGCAATGGCACTCACAACATTATTGTATATTTATAGTAAAAAATAAGTATACAATTAGATGTGGGTGTAACGGTAGCACCTCTGCATACCCCTTCTGGGAAAAAGGCTTGAGTATAAAATATAAAAGTAGTCTTATGAAAATTAAAATCCTAAAAAGATTGAAACTTTGGCTACCACAAATCGTGCAAACCGGTTTCATTCAGGCAAAATTCGTACCTGTATTATACCTGCTTAGTGAATAAGATTCTTGATGAATCGATTTCTAGTAATCGCCCACACAATTTATATATGTGGTGACAAAGTGACCACATAATGAGAATCATAATAGGTACTAGGTATATACCTATTATATATCTATTTTTCCTTCTTACGTTTGCAGAAACCATAATTTATAAATATTGATATGTTTAAAACTGGAATGTTTTATCCTGTTGTAATTCCGAAAAATCTTTACTCGTGTAGTTATGTTTTTTATAAAAGTTACTCCCTTATCGAAACTGCTTGATTTAAAACCTGTATAGCTCTTCAAACAACGCCACGATAAAGTCAAGTAAGTATTTAATACTCGATAACACCTTTATTATGCGTCTGTTGAAACAAAATGTATCTTACAATAATTAAATAATTATATTAATCAACTCTTGAAAGCTTGCTTAAAATAAATGATGCCAAGAAGCACTTTAAGATTTATTTTTTATATAGATATTAGCACTATTCCTGAGTGAAATAAATAAATAATAATAAATAAATACACCCAACAGTCACATACATAGTCCTGACCCCACACTAAGATCGAGTCTTGTGTCGTGGGTATCAGAAGCTACGAGAGACTTTTCGGTCTCACAAACACCCAGACCCGAAACAAATACCTGTGGATCACACAAATATTTGTTTCGGTGCGGGGATCGAACCCGCGGCCTCTCGTTTCACAGGCGGCGTCAAACCAACTGCGCCACGGAGGCTGTCTGTTAAAAAATAAAAGGGCGATGCTGTT
This sequence comes from Deilephila elpenor, assembly GCA_949752805.1. Classification (NCBI taxonomy): domain Eukaryota; kingdom Metazoa; phylum Arthropoda; class Insecta; order Lepidoptera; family Sphingidae; genus Deilephila; species Deilephila elpenor. The sequence continues at coordinate 3,802,518 of OX457107.1, read as the reverse complement.
GTCGATCTCTCGCTGGTCTATACGTAACTAAAAATAGATGTACCTACTGACGTCTCCGGTCGTAAATTAATATTTTAACAGCAATATCTGATTTGGTTTATAAATCAATAAAAATAAACAAACCTCACCTTACCGATAGAGAAGTGTGTCATGTCTGGAGTAAGAGGCCGCATTTCTCCTCGTGATGTTTTCTTAACTCGGCCTCGTTCAATTATCTTTCACTTCATAAGTTCATATACTCTGTACCATACGATTTAATAGATGTATATTATATATGTTCATTCTATAGTTATCTATTTTTTTGAGCTTATTTTATTTGGAAACTTTGATCTGTATTTCTTAAATACACAAGGACTTTTTTACCAATTTCTTACGCTGTTTGTTTAGTTCAGTTTCGATTGATTCAATTAATATGGCTTGTAAAACATTCAAATCGCAATTGATAGAATTCTCTTCTTCCTTGACGCTTATGGCTGTTGTCTTCTGAAGCAAATAAAAAATATTCCGAATGTGGACGTCCTTGATTCGGTTTCTCCGTAATAAAATGTGTGTCATGATCGCGAGAAAGGGTCCTTTCATATTTTTTTACATGTTATTGGTAGTATCAGTGAGAGCAGATTTACCAAGTTTCCTTAACTATGGAAAAAACTGAATAAGTATCAGTGAGTTTCTTATAAACATCAAATGCTACATTCGTGACCTTTGTTAATTAATTATTGTTGTAACATTCTAGTGTGAAGCAGTTTAATCTTATCTCTAAATATATTAAACATGTTTTTATTTTTTTTATTTATTAGCATTCTCTAGTGCTATCTATTTTTATTTATAATAAGTAATAAAAGGTGTCATCTATTTAATTAACCTTACAGAATTTAATTGTAAACAATCAATAGGTAAGAATTTAATCGAGATAAAACGGATTCACGATAATTTGTCGATAAAAATAAGAAGCATTGAAAATTGCGCCCGATAAATAATAATAAAATTGATATTATACATGAGAAAACTGTCAGTCAACCTTATAAAACATCGATAACAAAATTTCCTGATTCAGTTATCGCTAATCTGTATATGATTGCTACAAACATACATTTGGAAATCGATATGTCATCGAAAAATGTATCGCCAGATAAAACGTACTTGTATTTTGAAGATATTTATAATGCGTAAATGCATAATCATTACGCTTATCTGATAATACGGAATGCTGGACATACAAATATTTTAGATATAGAGCAGATTTGTAGAAATATGCGTGTTTAGTGTAATCAATTTAATCCTATGTCAGTACGTTTCGAAATGGCGTTGTCTATATTCATTACACATATTGTAGGTTTTTGGAGGCGTCATTGCACACTTTTAGAAGAAGTTTATTACTATTGTACGATTGTAACTATGTACGTTATTTTTCAAACTGTTAATACGACGTTTGCAAGTTTCTGTGGAACTGTAATTTGTGTTTTTAAATATTTATTTTAACCTTATATACTTGGAATTATGTACCTACCTATAATCTCGCATACTATCTTTTATATTTTCTCTGCCACAAACAAAACGATTATTGTTATTGTTATGTATGCACTTTAAATTGCATATCATGCATGAAACACATGCTTACATATCGCTCAATTTTATTGTGCAACAAAAATCCTAATTAAGCAATCTACAATTGATAATTAATCATTAAAAACCCGGAAGCCTACATTAAGTGCTATTATAAAACGTACATAGGTACCTACTTCAATTATTGTATTTATAACTCAACATTATTATTTGTTACAATCAATTGCAATGAAACGAAACGTCACATAAATACCTATTGAAAATTTAAACATTCTTTAAAAATGGAACACTTTAATAACATCGTTTATTTTTTGAAATTGGAACTGTTTTTTTGTAATAAAAGTTCTATCAATTATCGTATTCGTTTACTCATTGTATTATTAAGTAATCCACGGCATTGTACCGTGTAAACTATTGACCTCTTAATTAGCAGAGTAAGTTAACACGGTTGAATGCCATAACAGGCGTTATCGTCAGAGTGATCCAATTGGTCCCATGTATTTCCCATCGATCACAGGATGGCGTACGTGACACGGCCCACGTCTTGCACATGTAATTTCAGCTTCATATTTCAATGTGTGTGGTATTTAATTTCGATACGTGCGTCGCCTATTTTGTGCTGTGTCAAATCGTGCTGATTGTGGCAAAAGGATGGTCATGTTACTGCCTATCTCTAAGTTTTACACCGCTGTATGTGTGAGGGTTTCAAATAGCTTAAAGGAAATAAGAGCTTTGAAAAATTCCATAATACAGCATTTTTCATGTTATTGTATGTAATTTTGTAACAAAATGTAAGTATAAATTTTATTTTCTGAATTATCATTTCGTTAATATTCATTATTTTGTCAATTCAAGTGTTTTCATTGTATAGTTTACAGATAATGTAGACGAGTTTCGGTGGAAATTTTTAAAATAGTATTATTTATATGAAATAAATTTTCGTCTTGCACAATTAACGAACAAAGCTCAATTTCGAAGATTTTTATGAGGTTATACGTAATTTTGATAAATATTCAATTACATTCTGCAAACTAAATGGTTTTCTTTATAAATATTTTTTATTTACTTGACATTAGATATGTTATCTAAATAATTTCGGGATGACCTTCGGTGAACCAAATTATTTAATGATATGGAGGTAATAATTGGTGATTGTTTTAGTATATTAAATACAAAGTAAGGTCAGTTATTTTTGTGATTAAATATTGTTATTAAAAGGGATTTGATTTGATGATTTCAATGTAAATGACAGATCCTGTGGTGTATCATCCATCCATCTGCCAAAGGACGTCCACTGCTGAACATAGGCCTCTCCCAATAATTTCCACAGTGACCTGTTGGAGGCAGCCTGCATCCAGCGACGTCCCGCCACCTTTACCAAGTCGTCTGACCATCTTGTGGGTGGACGTCCTACGCTGCGCTTTCCGCTACGTGGCCTCCATTCGAGAACTTTTTGGCCCCATCGGCCATCAGTTCTCCGCGCTATGTGCCCCGCCCATTGCCACTTCAACTTACTAATCCACTGGGCTATGTCGGTTACTTTAGTTCTCCTACGGATATCCTCATTTCTGATTCGATCTCGTAGGGAAACCCCGAGCATAGCCCTCTCTATAGCTCGTATTGTGGTGTATAATGTAAGGAAATTGTTGCAAATTGAGTGTGAGCAGATATTGTACCGAGACTATGTTTTTGTAATCAACAAACATTTATTTCGAGTTTGGGTGTTGGAAAAGTCCATTGGATTAAATACTTTTTGCCATACACCATAATGTGATAAATTAAAAACAGGTAAAAACTGTTTGGTTGTCATAATAGCTGTATATTTTCTGAGCTTCATACGATCTAATTTACTACATTGACATGGTACTTTGAAGCATAAAGCTCGTTTATGTGGCCGGTAATTGATTTACCCGGGGTACACAACTACATAAAAGAAGGGAAAAGCGATTTCCTGTCCTGTTTAATTAAGTTAAACTTCCTTTAGCACGGTGCAAGCCTGTATGCTCCGATACTAACTGATTGTGTTTATTATTACTAAGAATATTCTATACTACTATGTATATGAATTTAAGGGAAACAAAATTAATGAAACAGTATTTGAATGTCGAAAAGCCCGGGAGAGCAGAGAAAGGATTATTGGGCTTTATCTTATTTAGAGCTCGAAAAAGCTATACTGCTGAGAGTTCAATAGAGCCTACCTATACTTGTGTCGCGTTCCAATTATCTCACATACATCTGGCGTGATATGACAACACCAAAAAGAAAACGATAGCAAAGGATAATGAACTCAATCTATTAAGTAGTAACACAAACATTTCCTAATATTAGCAGTCAGGCCGACGCGTTTGAAGCTCCGCCCCTCATCTCAATGCCATTGATGCCGCCAACCTGTCAAATTAGTTGGCACTACGTCACAAGCGTCACCAGTTATTCGCTAATGTATGAACCATGCAAGAAGAATCACCTTTTTTGTGTTTTAGAAACCGTCTTTCGTAAATTTCCGTGTTTTTATGTGATGTAATGTAGGGGTTTGATGGTCCTCGAGATTTGTTGTCAACGTATTTATTTATAGGTGTAATGGTTTCTTATATCGATTTTTTACATGATAAGATTTGAAATAGGTTGGTTTTAGCGTAATGGGAATTGTGAGAGGCGAATATATCGCAATAGTTTGACATAAATTCAATCGTGGGAAATCTAGTCTTATACAATTTATCTCAAATCGTCCGTGACTGATTGTCCGATATGTCAAGCGATTTCAGGCTTTCACAACAATGGTTTAACGCACTGTATGACTATTATGACTACCATTTCAAAAGTATTCATTTGGTTTATGAGTTTTCTGTGGTTATGTGTCTATTTATTACACGTATATTTGCTTATGTAGAGTTATATTTTCGTTTTATACCTATCTTACTATAATAATAAAACAAAAGAGTAACAATTAAATCTATATATATAAAAGAAAGTCGTGTTAGTTACACTATTTATAACTCAAGAACGGCTTTACCGATATGGCTGAAAATTGGTGAGGAGGTAGCTTAGAGCCAGGAGACGGACATAGAATGCTTTTTATCCCGTTCCCGTGGAACGTGACAATAAATAAAAATAAAGTATTTTCCCATACAAAATGTTCATAGGTTTCGTAACTGTCAAACATTTAATGTTCATACTGTCGATACAGTAAACTCTTCCCTCTAATTAAAGAACGTATTTAAATAAATGTTTCGAATCGACAACATATATCCACAATAATCGGATAATGGCGTATTTTTTATTTTAAATATGTAGAATAATGTCACTAAAGAAAAAGGATTGACATTTAAATTGGTTGTCAAATATTTATGCGTGAGTTCAGAAATTTATTTTGTTTAAACTAAACTTCTTTTTAATATCGAAAGTCATTTTATCACAATTTTGTACAATGTCCTATCCTTCACCTGCGAGTATCATTTAAAATCACACATTATCATAATCTCCGGAACTACTAAATCGATTTTAAAAATTCTTTCACCGTTAAAAAGGTATAACATCCCTGAGTGTCATAGGCTATATTTTTTCCAAAGGGGTTGAAGAAAGGGTTGAATGTTGTGTCGAAAATCGAAATCACTTCAGTTAGTTCTATGAAAAATTATATTTTAGCTCTTTATTACAAAAGAAAAATAATGGCGATCAACAATTTTGGAAAAGAACATTATGCAGGTGAAATAAGGGATGACATATTGTATGGAAACCAAAATTGCTGGAGTAATACGGGTGGTATTACTGATCCGATTTTGCTAATCCGCAATCGCTGAAGTTTTTACATACATACATATATACATAAACTCACGCTTTTTTCCCCGAAGGGGTAGGCAGAGGCACCACTAGGGCACCCACATTTCGCCTTGCATGTTCCGTCCCATGATGTGATAAGGGGGCGAGCTTATCGCCATATCGGGCACAAATTCCTGACTTCGGGCTGATAATGAATAGAAAAATCCAATATCACTTTGCCCGACCCGGGATTCGAACCCGAGACCTCAGCTTTGTAACCGTACCGTAATACAACTACGCCACCGAGGCAGTCTTAGGCTGAAGTTTTTAATGTAAAAAAATCGTAAGGCACACTATTATTAGAGAGATGGTATAGAATAGAGTAAGAGGGACGGTATAGGACTGGGATAGTTGACAGATTTATTTTGATGAGATAGGACGAAATGTAAAGGCCTGGGATGAGACCGGATGGATAATGAAGAGAAAGAACGGGACGGATCAGTGACTTGACAGACGGGACGGGACGGTATTGAGGCGGACAGGTCATAGTTTGAAGAAAAAGGGACAGTAGAATAGCTACGTCGAGTTTAGGTTTCAAAAGGTTTAGGTATACAAGAGTTTGTACGAAAAATAACATCTATCTGATGTGGGGTGGAATCAAAAGATATATGCACCCAGGCGAAGCTGGGACGGGCCGCTAGTAATACATAAATAGTGCAACAAAAAGCTTCAAATAATCCTGTACTGATTACTGTGCCAAGTGTTATGCACGCTACAAAGCCACTGCGGCCGTGGAATGCGAAAACAACAGACTTTCAACGAATTTACAACCGTGAGAAAATTCTAGAGGCAATGATATCGACTTCTTGCGATTATCGACATTACATACTTCAAAATTGATAATTTAGAAACCGAATTTGCTTGTGGAGATATACCGCCCTATTCATAGACAGTTTAAGAACCTATTTTAGCTATCGAATGTTTTGTCTTCTTCACTCAAATGAATTCAAAAGTTGTTCGAAAGGAAAAATTGTCTATGAATAAGGTCTAAAAAATTAGAATAGGAATAGTAAATCAGTAGAGTTTGTTTAGTAACTAATAATTGTTTGTTGCATAACTAATCAACTGCCCAAATAGTTCGACCTCTCGGACATCTCTTAAATTGCTGGCCAAATGGATACATGTTGCTACGTTTGAGGTTTTGACTCTGAATGAGAAGACAATATACTCATCTCATTAAATTCTGGTGAATACTGGATTGTTTGATCTCTTCGATTGGTATTTTAGTATTAACATTTGCCTTTCTTCCTTCAATAGATCCATGACTTTTGTTTGGTGAACGATAATTAGAGTAATACCTAGTTTAAAATCAAACTTTAGAAGACAGACAGATTCTGATAGCTTATAATTTGGCATTAATGTAATAGTAATAATTATTGTTTTAAGGGCTTAGGAAGACAAAACCTGTATATAAGTATTAAATCTAAATAAAACAACAATCGTTTTTATGAAAATAACCTGCATAGTTGCAAGAATCGTTCAGTCTCTCAAGTTTCTAACAGATGCTTACTGGCAGCTGTACGAAGGTCTATACTGATGCTACACGACGCTAATGAATCTAATTTGTTGGTAACGTTTTAACTCGAGCGGAAAACTATTGTAAGTCTTGCTTTTGTATACAGATTATAGAGTTTGTGTTACGGTGTCTATCTTTCCCGCCAAACAGCAAATGCGCTGTTGTGTTCTGGTTTGAAGGACATTGTAGCTAGAGTGGATAGGTCGATGATGGAGATACAATAGCTTGTATTACAGAATTATAGATTCATTGTATTAATTTCAATTCACTTTATTTATGGTTTAAACATATCTTAATTAAACCGACCTGCGATAATATAAAGTGATCTACAATAGTATTTAAAAGCGTTCTGCGATAATATCAACCGTACTTGTTATAATATAGAGTCTAAACTCCTGGATTACAAGGTGCTATATTCTTTTTAATGGTGCTAGAAACGATCGAGGTATCCTCTTTCTTGTTACCTTTGGACAGTTTTAATGAATTTTCGTTCCCTCGATAATTGTGAATTCTTATGAGCAGTGGTGTCTTACCACTAGGAGTACCGATCAGGCGTTTGACAGTGTTCAGCTATGAAAAATATAGTTAATTGCATCATATTCTGAAATATCCTACTATTCTACACAATAGTAGCGACAATAAGAGATTAGCGTATAAAAATAAAGCGCGGAAATTACTACGTTTTCTAGACGTGGTGTATTTTTTACGATCACACTCTTGGCAGCGCTCCAAAATGTCTCTTTCGACATTGATTCGACTGTGTAAATTCAAATTAGCCTGCCATTGATCTCTATATAGGTGACACTATTTAAATGAGCTACGTTCACAGTAGTTTTTTTGCACTTCCCATTTGGTCATATTGTCCGGTTATTCAACTATACCTGCGCAGAATAATTATTATGAGTTCCGCGTGCTATAATACATTATGTGGTTACTGGTTACATTTCTTGTAACGGCAATATGGTTGCTTGTTATTATTAAGATCCTGTCGTGATTCTTAAAACATGTGACGTAAGTTCTCTTAAGCACAGCGTGGGTGGTTGATAATGAAACCCCAAAGCAATTCGTCAAAAGTCATTAAAGCAATTCGTTTTGCTAATGCACGCGGGAATTGTAATTTGTAACTCAATTAAATACTTACATACCGCGTTGAAGTCACGTGCTTTTTTATCTCTGATGGAAAGAGATGTAGGTAAGTACGCATTACGCATTCGCATGGAGGCTGGATTTTTAAAGCCTTCTCTTTTGACGAGTATTTTTCGAACTACTGATTGTAGTCAGTCATTGATGTACTTTAGATGTGTCATTAGATTGATAGTAAATGGTAATGTAAAAAGAACGGAACTTCGAGCCGGTGAATAAGTTCCACTTATATGTTAAAATTTACTTATATAAAATATATTGTCATATGATCCGTGGATTCATGAGAGATACATTGATTTTATTGTTTTGTAAATGGGAGTAAGAAATATAAACATTCACTTTGACATTACTTTAACATTGTTTCGACGAACGTTATTTTGGAATTGATAACATTTACATAATTGTATGATAAAAACAAGCCAATTGTGTTTATTACACTATAACCTCGGATAACTCAAAAACATGTAATTTTTACCATCCAATACTATAAATAGTTCTTTTTATGAGCAAAACGAATGTAGGGAGAAATATAAGATATCATTATCATTTAATAGTATTTAGTTAAAAACAGTCAAATGTATAATCCTTATCGGTAATCACCGTTTAGCCATGACTTTATTCACGTAACAAAGTCAATGTCATTATTTCATTTTAGTGCGCCTTGACAATCTATTATTCAGTTTCAAGACCTACGTGTAATATACAACCTAACATATTGTACAAAGAGTATTCGAGAAGGCAAATATAAGCTATTTGTAATCAGCCTACTTTCTTCTGGATTTAGTTCAAGCTGCAAATAGTTCAATCACGTATCAGAAGATGTCGTGAATTTGTTGCGGTTTCCAGAACATTCGTTGAAGTTGTCTATTGCAGAAAGTTGTTATGGGATTGAAAATAATGTTTTGATATTTTTAAGGTAAAGTCTATTTTTATAAATACCATAAAAATTGTAAACACTTTGAAATATTGCTAAAGTTTTGGGTTGTAAAATATTAATAAATTTTACGTTTCACAATACGTTGGAAAGGTTTTTCACGGCTGATAACAATCAGTTAATAAATAATAAATAAATAAATAAATACACCCAACAGTCACATACATAGTCCTGACCCCACACTAAGATCGAGTCTTGTGTCGTGGGTATCAGAAGCTACGAGAGACTTTTCGGTCTCACAAACACCCAGACCCGAAACAAATACCTGTGGATCACACAAATATTTGTTTCGGTGCGGGGATCGAACCCGCGGCCTCTCGTTTCACAGGCGGCGTCTAACCAACTGCGCCACGGAGGCTGAAAGTTAAAGGAGTTATCATTATAGACGTTGACGATTGTATTTTATTTTTTGCCATAATTGTCAATTACACTTTTAATTTGTACTAAGAAGTGTTATCTTCTACCACCGCAATGCGAATTGTTACCTGCACGCTTACCGTTTGAAACAACATTAACCATGGATCTGGCATTTCATTGGAATATAAATATTATCTGAACGTCTCGGCGTTTACAACTCGTAAGTCTTTTATGCGGTTTTCAGTATTATTGAAGACACAATTTTAATATTCCAATTCTTGTGTATATGATTACTTAATTTCATTTCAAAACGAGTATGTTAAACTTAAACTGTATGACCGACTAAACACAAACACTAAGCATTTATAAATGTATGCCTCTAATGCAATATTGTGATTTATTTTGTAATTGTGATTACAGTATGGATTTTTATTTATCTTATCATATGTGATAAAATAGTTTAAAATTACGTCATATTGTTTATATTCACTTTACAGTGTACCATTTGAACTGAGTTTAAATCGTATGATATCATATGAGACACTATAAACTTGAATAATGTCATGTAGCAAATGCAGATAAATTAATATTTGGAATGGTTTGCGGCATTGCAGGTATCGTGAGGTTAAATAGTTTTGTTTTAATATTTTGTAGGTTTCTTTTGATCAATTAAATAGCTGAAGCCCCGTTTTAATACCTTCTCCATACGATCCCCTCCATCGTCTTCCTTAAATTACAACGCACGTACAATTTATACGTTACATGATACATCAGGCTTCTTCAGTTGTCGGTTCTTATGGGAGGATAATATCTATAAGCCCAATATTTTGTGTCATATTTTTGGTATGGAGAAATGTGAGGTGTGTTCATATAATATGTTTTCGACGCCAATTTTTTTTTAATTAATTTCGTTCCGGGTTAGACCTGGCTAGTACGAAACAATCGCTAAACTTTCGTGCTCGGTCTCAATTATTTGCGTGCCGTTGCTGATTCTGGCTGACAGGAGTTGCAGTAGTAGATGAGTGGGTGATATAATCTTAACTTATTAGTACAGCTTCCCAAGTGCGCTAAATATTCATGAACTGATCATTGTACATTTTCCATGAGGTGACCTGTTCACTTGACACCGGGAGTATTTAATAAAAACACTTGGTTCTATTTATTTGTAAAACATTAAGTATGATTTATCGTTGTTTTTATCGCTACCACTGCTTCCGTGTTCGATTATTAAGCATTGTACCGATGGACTTGTAGGTAAAACGAAAAGTATTATAAATGCACTAATTAGATTTGAATATAAAATTAGAGATCGGTGGGGAAAGACTCAAGCGAGTTTCACAAAATTTTACGTAGCTTTGTAAGTAAATAAACATGAAATAAATAGCAGATTAGTACTTTTTTATCCATCTATCCATGACCCAGGTTTTCGTACAGTAGAAATTACGACGGATTTTAAAATAACGCCATTCTTAACAGTCCCTTTAACTATCTATTTAGTGATCAGATACCATCAGGTGAGCTGTTTGCTCGTTTACCGGACGTAGGCAAAAAAATAAACTTCAAGAAAGTCATTGTGATTCCAAGATATCAACATAATTTAAACATTTTACAAAAGTAAATATGTAATACTATTTCCCACAGCCATTGACGTCAGGCGCACGGTCAGTCGTAGCATAAGATAATGAAGTAAATATTCTGCGACATGAATAAACAATCGTCGTGCTGGAGATATAAAAAATAAATATATTTTAATAATGTTGCATAAATATTTTTAAACGAATTTATTGCTTTCTATGGATTTTAATATATTGTACATGATACACTAAGTACATATATTATGCTAAATTAAATATCCATAACATATTCAGGGAAGTGAAATATCTACGTAGTTTTATTAATGAGTTATACGTATAATAGTTATATAGTTATACGTTTACATTCTAAGTACACTTTATTGATACAGATACAAGTACAATTGATTCGATATTCATTTTTATATTCACTTAGGTTTTTGTTGTTCGATTCTTATCTTTTTGGACATTGAGCGAATGTTACCCACATCCGAATGTAGGTAGGCAGTAGTTAATATATGATTCCCAGTATTTCACATAAAAAAACAATAAATAACGAAAAGTAAACTTGCGTAGTCTCAGAACCTCCGAGAAATCGTGTTAAACTCGTTTTTCTACGTCACTCATAACCCAAGACGCAGATCATTACGTAAGGTCGTAGAGCGTTCATTCAACAAGGTTTTATTTTGACGTGTGTATTTGATACTATTTTTTATTTCCCAAAAAATCCCCTTTCCGTCTTGCACTCTCATACTTTTGAGACACCAGCAATGCATTTACTATCCAAGTTTTGTACATTGTCTCTTTTGTTATAAAAAAAAAAAAATAGGCCCTCTGGTTAGTCCATTTCTTCTTTCCTTAACTAGATCTGTGTCTTACGGAGTAACGTAATTAGGCCCTAGTCATGTTTTAATGTTATTACATGCAAATTTATTTCGACTCAAACTATAACGTTTACACTGTTTTTTGATAAATTGCAAATAAACCAAAAACGTATGTATAAACTATAAACATGCCACCCGCGGTTCTTCCAAGTTATCGCTTCTTATTTATGTCTGGCGTATTTGATAGCAATGTAAAAAGAGGATAAAATTGACGATAAATCATTGTATTTGTGTCGTTTCAATGTTAATTTCATATTTATATATTCAATCTATAAATATTCCTGGGAGATTATTGTTTAACAGCCTCGACCTGTTGTAGCGTAGATATTGTTGAAAACATTGATTCAACAGGGAAAATAAATGCGTTTTTCGACCTAATTAATTAACGATATTGTGTCCAATATGCAAAATTAAAGAATAAAAATAATTTTGAGTATTAATATCAAAGTATTTAAGGTCCCTAAAATTCAAATTGTTTATGAGGTCGAAACCGTAATAGGGAATTATTTTCTAATACTATCTCATATTCTGTCGTTCTACCTGGCTTCGGTTAACATGATTGACCATTTTTAATCCATTGTCAATGGGCCTTTGCCCAACTCGCCCTGCATTTTAAGGTAGTAAATATTTATAACATTGCCATATTCATTTTACAAAAGGAGAGCATCCGAAAATGCTATAATATCAACTTGATAATTTCGATTGCATTTGGAAGACAGAATTGAACTATAGCGCAAGATAAATAGACATCTGTGCCACAGAAGGCGTATAGCCGTATTCAAAAAGAGATGCGACGAGCCTACGACTACTTATAGATAGGGCCTATTAATAATTTTCTAATCTACATCACAAGACACGCATCTTATTACGATAGTCAGTAATACACGCCACTGACGGATGTAATTAAACGCATTCTAATCAATTGGCGTTGCACATTTTGTGTTCCAAATGAGTGTAATTAATAATATTATTACACGGAACGAAGATAATCCCGTTTTAATTACACAAATCTCGATAAAGATTTAACCCTGTTCCTGTGTCAACTTTCGCGATTTTCCTGTTTTCCCAACGGTGGACTGTTGATCCACGACGTTTGATATGGTGACCTGCGGCCTTGTAATTAGATTGATGTTCACTCGTCATGCCGCTGATAAGATAATAATCGTCAATGTGAACGTTGAAACGTAATGGGTTTTCTCCGTGGTGGATTGCTTTTAAAAGTTTCTCGGACTTGAATAGTAAATTTTGTACAGTTAGTTTGTATCTGATAGGGTGATGTGGTTGTAGCTTATTAGGAGCTCATTAACACAATTCCGCAGTATTCAAAACGCTTATTTTATTTAAACATATTTTCACATACAAGCCTGAGCCACATCTATCATAAATCTCAAAGAATTGATTATTTAGATTCAAGAATTTCCGTCATATGTTTAGAATAAAGAACACTGTTCGATAAGATAACCCCGACGCAGCATGTAGCGTGCCCAGCAGTAAATAGACAATGATAATAAATGTTTGATTCAGGCCCATTAAATCTGAATTACATGTAGTAGAAGAAAAATAACAAACCTTGTGTAATGAATGGAGTTATTTTTAGTAGACCTCAATATAGTTATTGGGGCCTCAATAACAAATACGAAATATCTGGAAGCTAGTAAAAATATTTTTTGTATGAACAATTATACTATTAGAACTACTAGAGAATTTTCGGTGTCACACTCTCACTCAATCAAATACTTTTCGATCACATAGACGGATCTTGGCGTTAATTGAAACACCCACCATTTACTAATCACTCAAGTGGTTGGCAACAGTGCGTTGAATTCCAACCCGAACCTACAATTGAGTCACGCGTTAATCACAACAAACACTAGACGCAAGTGGCGCTTTTACGTAAGCAGTACGGATACAATGTAACAAATCAATATTTTATTGTGTTTGACCACAGTATTTCTTTCTACTTGACATTAACCTATGCCAGGATCCTCAGAAATGCAAGAATAATGCATAATAGAGTTCTTGATGCGCGTGACGGTGTCTGAGAGGTTTTAGTCGGAACGCCGTTGCAGGTTATAAGTTAAGGACCTAGCCCGATTGGTTTTTTTTTGTAAGTGTGTAAAGTTAGGTGACTGGAATCACCGGTATACGTCTTTTAATATTTCCACACACGCTGAAACCGAGACACGAAACATCTGCGTGGCTCATCACTGATCAGGTTTTCATAATTTCATCCGCTATTCAGACAGATAAGAATATCCTGCTACCAATATAAACATAAAAGTAATTAAAAATGAAATGTTAGTGAGGAATTCTACACCAATTATTAAATAGTTTGGTGGTGAAACCAGCTGGCTTGATACGTGGTGACTGACCTCGGCAAGTCACCTTTACTTGGTCACGCGACTTGGCGACAAAACGAGCTGCCAATTGCTTTGCCAACCACATATAACGTGTTATATAAACCAAAAATGCACTAACCACTTATGTGTTATATTTAGAATAATAACGTACTTCATATCGGAAGTAAATTAACACGTTATAAATGTCTGGTTGTTATCTTTTACTCATGTTTTTAAATTATATAATATCATACTGAGAGAACCTTCCTAAAACTATGTTCACAGTAACAACTATTTAACACAATGTACTATAATCTATATCTATATCAGCACATATACGTCCCACTGCAGGGCACGGGCCTAATCTACAATCGAGGGAATCGATTGAGAGTGGTTAGGCCATATAGTCCACCACGCTGGCCTAGTGCGGGTTGGCGGACTTACATACCGTAGATATTCTTTAAAATCGCTACGGTATGCACGTTTCCTCACGATGTTTTTCTTCACCGTTAAAGTGCATGGTGATTGACTATCAATACACACATAACTCCGAAAAGTCAGAGGTGTGCCCTGGGATTTGAACCCGCGACCACCGTGAACATGTAGGCAGCCGCGTCTGGTCCGTTACCAACAAGCCACCACGCACTACTACTATAATATAAAATAATTATTAGATTAATCATAATTTGTAACATCTTATGTCTTTTGTTCCAGATATCGCTGTAACCACTAAGCACCAAATAGAATTCTACGAAAACAAGACCAAAACTCCCAGCGAGGGCGCGCAATTCCAAGAACTCGCCGCGTTAGCTTACGATGCTGTCCACAACATGCTCCTCTTCGTCGACAAACACAGCGACAACGCGTCCATCTTCAGCTACCACTTAGCCACTAAGAAGTATCAGTCACTAGTCAAAAAGCAAGCGTCCGACAACGTCCAAGGTGTTGCCTTCGATCCCGTTGAGAGTCTGCTCTTCTGGACAGACACCTCGGATAAAAGCATCTTCTGGATGTCCTTGCGACCTGGAGCTCAGAAAGACATCTATGGCACTCTGTTAATGAAGATGGCCGACGAAATGCCAAGAGGAATCGCCGTTGACAGTTGCAGAGGGTATGTTATTACTTATTTTACACGGATCGCTATAATATTATACTCATAGAGATATCAAATAAATTTATATTTGTGGATTTAATTTCAGGTATATTTACTGGACGAACACTAACATAAATAAACCTTCCATTGAAAGAGCTAGATTTAATGGTTCAGACAGAGAAGTAGTGGTTAATACTGATTTATATATGCCTGTCAGCATAGCTGTCGATCAACGAACGCAAAGACTGTATTGGGCAGATGACAGAGAAGGCATCCACTATTCTATTGAGAGCTCCGACTTGAACGGGAAAAATCGCAAAACTTTGCTTAAAGGAGAACACCACCAACCCAACGCAATAAGCGTCTCCAAAGATTCAATTTACTGGACTGACTGGGGATACAACACTGTGTGGAAAATACCTAAAAACCCTTCGGCTGAAGTGGAACCTCAAGAACATATCGTATTCTCGGATGACCCTTTCGGAGTAGTTACTAATTATAGACTTGAAGATCAAATTGAAAATGTACCTGAATGCGAAGCGTTGAGAAAACAGTTAAATGCCACAGGGTCTATTAATTATACATACAGTATTCCACCAGATATGGGGTTGTTTTGCGTGCATGGACTTAAAGTCCCAGGACAGCCGGTGTGTAACTGCTCCGTAGGTTACACGGGTGAACGATGTGACATCTCTGTATGTAGAAATTACTGTCTGGAAGGTCTCTGTAGCGTCAACACTGAGGGCCAACCTAAATGCAGGTGTAAGGAAGGTTATATCGGTGAGAGGTGCGAGATCAACGTGTGTTACGGATTTTGTTTGAACAACGGCGTCTGCACGTCGAGTGAAAACAACCAGCCCATTTGCAAGTGCTCGGCAGAGTTTGAGGGATTGAGATGTGAAACTGTAATACCAGTGACCACAACGCCAGCTCCAACCACCGCGGCTACAACAGACACACTCTCCACCAACACTTCTACTGCTCCTACTTCCACGTGCAGGTAAATCTTTTTATATATTTTTATGTTCACGAAAACTTTATTCTTAGTGAATTATTTTAATGTCTACATGTGACAAATGCTGCTATCGTAGCACAAAGATTATATTTTGTTCTCGAGTCGGATTAATCTCCAGATTCATTACAAGATGTAAATTATTCTATCTATATCACCGAATTAAACACCCATTAAAATTGTATTTTTAAAAAGACTTTTTATACCTAGTGATCAAGCACTTACGTCTTAAATGCCATGACTGGTATCGCTCCTTGTATTTAAGCCAAGACATACAACATAAATGCCTGATACTCAAAATGAACGTTCCTCAATTTTAATTATATGCTTTCCGTATACGATCTTGTGGTAAATGTGATCAGATTAGTCTCTCGAAGTTTCCGAAACACACAAGACTCGAGCTTAGTGTGGGATCAGGGCTATGCATGTGACTGTTAGGTGTATATATTTATTGTCCTAACAAATGGTAATTTATTACAGTTGTCAAAACGCAGCCAATGCGTTTCTACCTGATGATTTGCGTCCTAACGACGACGACGCCAGTTGCGGCGCGAGTTGGGACCGTATAGTGAGGGACTCAGCATTGGTTGTCACTTGTCTGTGGGCTGTGGTGGCGACTGTCTTCTGCTTCGTCATGAGGCACAGGCTTAAACAGTGGAAACTGGTCCCGAGGTGAGAGTCTATTTCTTTATGATACTAATTTATTTATGGTTTTCATATAATTAATAACTCATTTAATTGTTATAACGGACGTTATTGCGTGATGTAATATAAGCTTTACATTGTATTCTTTTAGTAGCATCACAAGTAATTTATCGATTATTTGTATAATTTAACGTATTTACTCTAATAACATTTACAACTCGACAAAGTTACCCAAGCAAGCTCCTCGTTTCGTTTCATCAACCGCTTATTAATTTTCATCATAAATTTAGACTTCTGCTATTTCTTTTCCTCGCAAGTCCAAAAGCTGCATAATAAATAATATTATTTGTAATATTTGCAGGATAAAGAGGCATATAATAGTGAACAAGAACATAACCCCAATGACGGCGCGACCAGACCAGTGCGAAATCACCATAGAAAATTGCTGCAACATGAATATATGCGAGACGGTAAGTTCAGCAACATCTTAGTTCTTTCAATTCGTTTACGGTGCAATGGAAGATTTGTTCATCTTGTGAAGGTTTCATTAAACTTATGCTTCGTTATAACTTTATCTTTTTTAAGAGCTCTGGGTTAGGTTAGGACCATATGAGTACATTCATCATGTCGGAAATGTTGCCTCGATAATGCAAATGCATGTGGAAATGTTCAGTGTGTCGGAGCTACATATGTGAAATTCAAAAGTATAAATTTCGAACACCTCAGTATTTTTAAATTCTATTTAGTTTTTCCCTTTTCCAATTTGAATGAATGAAGCTATTTTATTTTATCTATGCTTTTAATTACCTACATTATAATAGCAATCTGAATATAACAAAGCCTTGATAGAATTTTGTTTCGCTATAACATGAATAGTGCACGTGCACGCAATGTTTTCTAGTTTGCAACTTGTCTTGCACCAATATCTCCTCCTAGCATCTCATTTTAAAACTTAAAATCCATAATTAATTATTATGAGCAATAATGTCGCCACATAATATTTCACTTAAAATACATAAATATGAAACGAAGTAACGATGTTAAATCAACTGTTCAAATATAACGAAATATTTAACATTTGCATATAAATTGAAATTGCCAACTTGACAATAACCCCCGTCTGGGTTTAACAGAAGTTATTAAACATATAGAAAGTTAAAGCTAATAGTTTTTGCCTGAGTAATGTTTACTTCCGTCTTGTGTTAAAATGATATACCTACCATTATTTTATATACGACAATCATAATTTAATCTATTCTAATTATGGAAATCTGAATATTATACTATAAATTCAGAAATTTCAATAGTAATAAAGAAATTACGACCCCTCAATGATGTATAACATTTATGGATACTAGATTTTCGCTCTTGGTGCACAGGTTGATTCTCTTGGGCACTGCACCGATTGAGCTTGGGATACTTATAAACTACGATAAGGTTCAACATTCCGTTCAATTCGCCTCGCCCGGTATTTACGGCCGGTATCTATAATTTATCCATCTTTAACGAGAGATTTCATTAGTTATTTCGGTATTTTTTTTCATTAAGCAAAAGAAAACGATATATTGATATGGTGCATATATTTATAGATAGCTAGGTAAGATAGATATATATGACTACTTTTGTTTATTCAAGCATAGAATTGTATTGACATAGTATTGGTAGTTATTTTAATCTCTTGTTAAAGATAGATAGGATATAGAGACCGGCCGTTAGAGGGCGCACTAGCAAACTAACACTTTCATGGTATCATTCGACAGAATACCCTCTATATATTCTAATTCACTTGTTAATAGGGGTTATTTGATTGCAGCATGTTAGTGTTTCGGAAAGACGAATCATTTTTTAGTTTATTAACCGACTTAAAAAGGACGAAGCTGGAAATTCGTTTATATTGTATTGCGAATCACTTTTTTGTTTGTTAATTTAGTTTAATTCTTTGCGTACGTTTAGTATTTTCAAGATGGTGCCATTTTAACTTTATTGGCATTTTTTTTTAAATTAGCACCGTTCGACTGTAATACACTTTTTTGCAGCGGTTTCTTTTTTAAATCGGTTATTTTCTAAACAACTTGGTGACTGTCCTTGGTGTCCCGTATGTTGCAATGTATGAAGTACCTACTAAAAATAACAAGTTCATGAGTGCGACATTATCTAACAAGTTATATTTCACAACATTATGTTACATTGAATGAATACTAATCAAATTGCTAAATTGCTAATTTTTCTATCAGACCAAAACACGTGATTCTAATTGTTTAGTTATTCGGCGTTTAAAAAAAAGGAATACTATTTTCATTTTTAGAGTCGTATGACCGAGTTGAAAAAAATATGGATCATAAAATACCATAAGATACCATTAGATTACCATAAGATACCATTAAAATGAATAAGAGAAATATATTTAGTTTACACTCTGTTTTGGTCTGATTGCTTAAAAAAACTATTTTACATACTTTTTCTGCAGACTTCGGGGCGATTTATTCTGGGGGATTTTGGAGTATTTAAATAATTGTTTATTTTTGTTACAGCCATGTTTCGAACCCTGCTCTACAATAAGGCCGACGTTGCTAGATTCAAAACCTGGTAAAGAAGAGAAGAAGAACTTAATAGCTCACATGGAATGTCCAGATAATTATTGAGAATGCTGTTTGATATTTGAGTGTACGTACAATACATGAACATACGCCGTGGCACAATACAAATAAGAAACCAGCACACAAAGATAATCATGCATTTCTTCTATTTAAGTTGTAGTGTGTTCTCTTTATTTTTTTAAATACCTTTTTACGTATCCTTTTTTATATTTTTTTAGTCTTAGTACTTGTATGTAATTACAGATTTTTTTTTCTTGACACTTAATTTTACTACTTAAGTAGAATTGTTTTGTGATAGTATGTTAATTTGGACATTGAACAAAATTATTTAGTGAAATTTATTTATATTATCTCTATGTTTATTACTTCACCACAATCTGAAATGTACAATTTCTTGACATTGCCCTTTAAATAGCTCATAAGTTTAGAACAATTGAGTTGTGTGAAAGACTTCATGTTCATGTTTCAGTGATTTAATGTTCCTATTAAACATTCATTGATTGTGATAATCGTTGAAGCAAAATTTCTTATTCATATTGTGTCAAAGGTGCATATTGTGATATTCGATTAGGATCGGTGGGTGTAAGGGCGGCCATTTTGTAAATGTTTACACAAAATGGCGTCGACTAGGCTGTGCGGGTTTTATCGGAATGCGTGTTGAAAATGTTCTTTTTTTGGGTCATATTGGGGTCGGGTTTAAATACAAAATAATATTGCCATCGCTTAAATAACGTTTGTTGTTAACTCAAAAACGCAAAGAGAAGCTCAAGTAAAAATGCTAAGCTAGGCTATCAAAGCCTAGTGAAGTCCAAACAATAGTTAAATGTAAAAATATTTTACTTTTTATTTTTTACTGGACAATAAAGATGTATAAATGGAGGTGGGTGCAAATGTGGTAAACAGGCGATGTTTAAATATCAGTTTAATTCACAATGTGCCTTTTTATGCAAATAAAATTATATAATTATTATTTTTTCCCGTTTGATACAGAAACAGACCATGATCAAACATTTTTTGGCCTTGTTTATCACGTCCAAATTATGTAGCATCTAAGTACACAGGAACTATATGGCTTATTTTTACAAGCACGTGCCAAATATTTGGCCAATACGTACACAGAAATAATAGAAAGATTGTATCATAGTAGAGCATTTATAACCAAATAATGTACGAAATTGTGCTTATTTTTACATAATGAAAGTTACCAAATTGCTTAGTAAAATATTAATTGAAATGATAATTGTGAGACTTAATTTTGGTAAGGTCGGCGTATGAAAACGCTAAGATTTCCGCCAGATTATGAAACCGTATCTCAATAATTAATAACTGAATATTGTATGTAAGCTATTTATGTTAAAGATGTCTTATTCCGTCGTTGTGTTCAGTAATGTCATCCATTAAGACATTTCTTATGCAAACGTTCCGTTTTAATGTAACGGTTAAGACTTGTTGACTATTTTTAACGAGTGGAAGTTATGATTTCTACCAAATTTAATCTGTAGATGTGAGAAATTGCGTAGAAATTATCAAACGTTTATTCTTATTTATTAGGTCCTTCATGATTTTGTAATTAAATGCCAAATGAGTGAGTAAGAGGTAATGAGCCATTTTTGAATTTTCAGTGAGCATCCAAGGTTGTTCCTTAGTTTTAAATTTAATTGAATACTACATTCGCTGGTGGGATTTTAAATTACCTATAGGTATCCTTATATTGCCAGTAATCCCTTTTAGCAAATTGTGTAGTAGATCACCGACAAATGGTGCATATTTGGACTATAACGTTTATGAAACATGTTATTGTGTTAATTTTACGATTTTTCATTTCATTAGATTTAGTGTTTACGTTCCTATATTTATAAAAATATATTTATCGGAGTACCTCAATGTATACATAAAAGTATTGTTCATGCAGCACCGTTTTTAATAATTGACGAAATATTTTATTGTTAAAATAAAATCTGGCGTAATCTTTTATATTCTTGTTATATTATTGTGAACTGAAGCATTGTACACTTCTAAAATCAAACCGACATGAGAGCTTAAAATGTCTGAGTAAGCAGTTAATTACTATGTATTATGTTTTATAGTTTGACCACTTTGTGCAGAAATTAACCATAAAAAAAACAGATTTCAAGTATATTTTTTTGTGATAATTATAAAGCAAATAAAAATATTTTGTAAATGTCAGATGAAAATAAGTTCTTGTCAAAGATCTTTACCAGTGTGTGAGATGATTAATTTCCTAATTTGATTTGAGTTGTCTACAAATCTTCAGTTTCAATAAAGCATGAGCTCTGCTTGACTGGTTGCCGTATTGTAATTTGCCCGTTAAAATTTAAATCGCTTGTATTCAGTAGAATCTCACCACTTAATACTTGTACTTATTTTGGAAATTCTAATATAAAAAAGAAATAATATATCGATATTTATTTTATAATTGCGTTTATTTTTTTGGCTTGATTACTTATGTTGGTGGTACTTAGCTAAGTAGTTCTAGTTATAGTTAGAAACGTGAGTGGATTGATAATATCCACATCAGAAATGTGATATTATTGAGTCTTTGTATAAGCATTAGTGTTAAATATATAGTTTTAATACTGGAGAAATATAAAGTGCTTTAGAAATATACTTGGTGTTTGAATTAAAAACTCATTGCTTGTGACAACTTTATTCATGAGCTAGCGAAGTAAAAGTTCCTTTACAACTGCACTGGACTGTGTCGATAAAAATCAATGGCGATTTATAATTCAGACATTGACTCGCCCCAGCATTACATTTTACTTTGCACTGAATAATAAATTAACATTGCGACACTATGTGTGGCCCCCTGTTAAAGAATGTTAATGTTCTGGAATAAGTGTCAAAAAAAAAAGACTTATTAAATGGTTTATTTATTTTAACGTTGGTTATTATCTATATTAGCTATCGTCATGAGTAAGATTTCCGTTTTTATAGTAGTTACTTAAATTTAATCTTTATTCATACCGAGTTGTGGCTATTTCCTATTGATTTTTATCAACACAATACCAGAACGAAGCCCGATTACAGATTATGCATTTACAAGTCATAAAAAATGGTTTACATTAAACAAATAATTGCTAGCTCTAACGTAAAACAAACTAGACATATTAACATAAATAAATCTCTGAATAATCAACAGTTGGATGAGGTAATAAATCAACATTATTGCAAAATGCGTTCGCATTCGAAGCATCGTATCAACTTCATACATCTATTACATATCGCGGTAACATTTTGTTACAACTACGGCCCTATTCATAAACAGCTTTAAAACCTATTTTAGCTAACGAATGTTTTGTCCCTTTCGAACGACTTTTGAATAAAGTTTGAGCGAGGAAGACAAAACATTCGATAACTAAAATAGGTTTTAAAACTGTATATTTATAAGGCCGCTAACATATAGCACATATTGAATAAGACATGAATGTCATACATCAAGTTACAGTCTAGAGTATCTTAAATTAAAAACATTAGTATGAGAAATCATAGTTACGCAATGGTAATGTTGTGATTAAAGAAATGGAATACAATATTTACTTTATCAACGAATGGTCACGTGACCTATATAAATTCTAATTTTCAAAAAAAGTAGTTCAATCCTCCTTTTTTCGTTTGTTTGTAAAAAATAATAACGTATGCCAAAATATCAAATACTATGTCAAGATTTTTGTGAAAGAGAATGTTGAGTTTTGTAATTGTTTCAATATTCCATACATACATACATAAACTCACGCCTTTATCCCCGAAGGGGTAGGCAGAGGCGCCACTAGGACACCCACATTTCGCCTTGTATGTTTCGCTTTCGTCCCATGTGATAAGGGGCGAGCCTATCGCCATATCGGGCACAAATTCCTGACTCCGGGCTGATAATAAATAGAAAAATCCAATATCACTTTGCCCGACCCGGGACTCGAACCCGAGACCTCTGCTTTGTAACCGTACCGTAATACAACTACGCCACCGAGGCAGTCCAATATTACTTTCCAATATATGTATTCATTAAATACCATTATTTAAGAGCGCTTTACAGAACCACATATACATTGACTAATTGTGGAACTTTAAGCAAATAATAAATTCGAGATATTCTCCGTATGGATAATATTTTAAATACAAGTACAATATAACACACATGTATATTATTAAACATGAATACAAAAATTATTATTCTATCGAAAGTCATCTATACCAAATAAAATACTTTAGCTACACAATCGAACTTTACATTCAAAGCAACACAGGCGCGCAACATGTTGCTGTAACACATTAAATAATAAAGTAATTAAACTATACTTTAAAGCCCTTTTTCATAGACAGTTTTAAAACCTATATTAGTTATCGAATGTTTTGTCTTCTTTGCTCCAATTCAAAAGTCATTCGCAAGGGATAAAACATTCAATAACTAAAATAGGTTTTAAAACAGTCTATAAATAAGGCCTTTAATATCTTCATACACAATTTTGTTAATAATATTAGATATATCAATATAGCTTTTTTAATATAATGTTTTGATCATAATATTACATAGCTGTCCAATATATTTTAATACCAAACACATCCAATATTATTTATTGATTTGTTTTAATTTGATCACTGGGTGATATTTATAAATCTCATTTATTTATGTGTTATATCATAATCGATGCGATTAATCGATACTATTTATGGAATCGATTAAGACATGCATAATGGTTTTCTACAGAAGGCCTCCCAGAAATTGTGCGTAGAGGTAGCTACACCCCAGTTTATTGCTAAGATTTCTAATCAACTTTCCCTGTAATAACATATTACATACAATAAAAAAACCCATTGTGAATACATTATAAATATTCCACGTTTCTTTACTCGTTACTTATCTAAAGCTGACTTGTTTTATTATGCATAATATAGTTATTCTTATAATATTATTGCAGTTCATTTGACGTCAGTTAATTCCTTACTATATTTTTTCTGTGTGTTGCAAGTTTATGAAATTTTCAACAAAAACTTTTCAAGCTTCTATCACACCTCAATGAAAGCATTAGACTTAAGTCTTGAAACGAAGAGAAATACATAATAGCTTAAACAATAACACAGATAAATTATAATCAACACTTGTAGTTACGTATTAAAGCAATATCTTAAACAAACTACATAGAAATATTAATTTCAAATAAACATAAATGTACAAATAAACCTCTCTTTAAATAAACATTACTTTGTACGAATAAATTATAAGATATATTCACACAACATATATTTTGCAAAAACATATTTATTTTATTTTTTTAGATGATTATCTGAAACAATATAAAAATTCATTAGTACTTTATTTTTATATGTAGCTAAGCTTAAGAATCATGCAACATAAGGGGAATTGCAAATTATATAATTGATGTTGGTTTTGACACGGTTTTTCAAATATTATCAATTATTTGTTTTATCACACGATTGCCCGAAAAAGGAGTGTAATAGTTATAGGATGCATGTATGCCGAATATTTTATACCAAATTGTTTAAATGATAGAATAGATGAATAAAATTATCATAACAAGTTAGTTTTACATAAGTTTTACAGTTCTCCGATAGAAATAACGTTATTTATCTTACATTACATGTTTTTAACTTTTTAA
Source organism: Deilephila elpenor (assembly GCA_949752805.1). Classification (NCBI taxonomy): domain Eukaryota; kingdom Metazoa; phylum Arthropoda; class Insecta; order Lepidoptera; family Sphingidae; genus Deilephila; species Deilephila elpenor. The sequence goes on along the minus strand of OX457107.1, from coordinate 3,777,415 downwards.
TTTATTTTAGGGCAGGACAGCCATGCATTATTTCTTTGGAATTCTTAGCGTATCCTTAGCGTGTCGGGTTAAAAATCCATGGTTTCGAAACAGCTTTCTTGCCTAGGTTTTTTAATTAATGTTACTATTTATTAAGTTTTTGTCGACTAACCGGAGTCCTGCAGCAAGGCAGCCAGCTCATTGACCAGGTCTCGATGTTCTCGCATATAGGCGTGCGCCTCCCACAGCATGGTGACGAGCTTGTCGTCCGCACACTCGTCCATGGCGACGTCGCGCGAGAGGGGCGGGCAGAAGCGGTAGTACGGCGCGCCCGCGCCCGCGCACCACGCACGCGCACGCTCCACCACGCGACCGTCGCTTTGTGTCGCCTACGGAAATATACATACATATACTGTTAGGGATTATAAACAATATGGTATTATTGTTAATTGTATATTTGGCTATACTATTGTAGTTCAATACAGAATATTATTCTCACAATAACTTACCTGATCGACAAGTAAAGTGCCGATAGCGGAGAGTCCCCACGCGAGCCGCGCCGTGTCGAACAAACTGCCCGGCTTGAACACGTCGATGTCTTTCTGCTCCGTGACTGGAATCAAACCTGCGGACACACGTTACAATACCATTTCATTTTAGATACTTTATAAAACATGCACAAAAATAATGGTGTTACGAGATTGTTAGCCGTCATTTGTTTTGCCTTCACGCGAGAAACCGAATGGAATAATATGCACTTCAAATGGATTATCAACTGAGAAAATTTGGTTATCTTTGGCCACCTAAAACAATTATGCCAGCCTGTTTAAAACATGTTATACACATGCTGAACCTATAGATTGAGCGACAGACTTATGTGACTATGACAGAAACTCATAGTCAAGTATACAGTCGAGCTGACCCATTTGTACCATAGCTTTACTAAGGCTCTACTATTTACAATAAATATAATAAAACAATGCATGTATAAGTATACCAACCAGTGCCACAAGACACGACGACTTTCAAGTTTGTTTTAGCTGCTTCCTCGTTTTTCCCCGCGCCGCGGTACGCGAGCCGCAGTTCAGACAGCTCTGTTAAAGCGTCTAATGTAGGGTTGTTGCCGATCAACCCGCCGTCCAAATATCTGCAATGGAAAATGTATTTAACAGCACTGTTTATGGGGAATATTGGGTAATGTACTATGCATGTTGGGAGTGGAAAAAAAACTCGACAAATTTTGACGGATATTGATAGTATCGAACTATATAGAATTCAAAATCGGTTGTCCTTAAACATTTTTGACAGGCAGTAAACGGGTGTTGGTACGGCGAGCCTTACTAGACGCATATCTTACATCCACTTCGCCTATTGCTCATAATGCACTACCTAGTCGTTTTATATAGGTATGCCGGTTTAGTAGTTTCATTGGGGACCCACTTTTAAATGCCACGAGCTGGTCTGAAAGGCCGGGGTCCTCGACATACTCCTTTCTAAGTAGGAAGGCGGAAGTCCCCAAGGCACAGGGAGGGGAGCTTAAGTTCCTCTCGAAAAAGTAACAGGCGAAAGTAATAAAAACATGTTATAAAGGCACTATAATGTAGTGTGTGCGTACTTGCCAAACGCGCGGAAGTATGAGGGCGCGGCGCCCGTGGCTCGCGCCGCGTGCCACGCCAGCTGCTGCTGCGGACACGCGCTCGCACACGCGTCCCCACTCGACGACACCGGACCTGCACACACCACACTGCCTTGTGCACTTGTATCTGTTACCGGATCTACATATCCACATGCCATAGAAACTACAGACTTTCCCGCCAAGACGCCCACCACTGCCACTCCTGTCAACCAGGATCTACAGTGGCCCTGAGCTCCGGACCTCAGCGTATCGCTTAAAGACACTAGCTTGTCTCTAACCCGAATCGAAATTAATCAGAAAGTAAATAGTAGCAGTAGTGGCTAGTTACCCTACACACTTGTATCTGTCTTTGTTTAAGCGGACTTGGAAGAAGCACTGGTTGAGGAATCAGACCTGTTTTCCTCATCACGAGTGTTACTAACACGCTGCATTCGACAGCAAGTCGAGAAGGGTAATCGCAAAAAGTATGAGGTATGAGAAATCGGTAGAATGTTGTAAATGGTTGTTTAGTAGCAAAATGACTAATTAGGGCGTAAATTACGTTCAGTAAATACTTTTTTCAGTACGATTATATTACCCCCCTCCTTCTTTATATCACAAACTCATCAGTCATTTCCGCGTACGCGCGCAGTGCGAACGCACTTCTCGTTTAAACTTGTGTTTATCATGTTCGAAGTTCGGTTCGTGAGGTTTTTCATGTTGTGTAGTGTTTATTGGTATTCGAAGATTCGTAAGTAACAGCGCGGATTAAAATTTTATTAATTCGGTACATTTTGCCTTGGTAAGTAACTTTACTCTTTTCAAGTGTGGGTAGTGTAAAAAAAATTGTTCGATAATATTCTGATTTTTTATATAGGTATTTACTATGTTTTTCAATGATTTTACTAATGTTTATACATGTTTTAAAAATCCGTGTGCAATTTAATTAACTTCTGATTTTCATGGATTAAAGGCAAGCTAACTTCCCGAAAAAATATGACGAGATATTATGCTCGATATAAATTCTTTGCATACCATTCTTGATATCGACTCAGTTACAGTGGCTGCTAAACAAATGTACTTACTTCCTGTACCGTTCAGTTCATCAAGAATTTCCCGCGCGGATTGATAGTTTCTAAATATGTGTAAATCAACTGGTTTCCGATCCGCCACCACTGCCAGAATCATTAACTTCGGGTGTTTGATATCGGCCATTACTGTGTCCGTGCCTGGAAACAAAAAAAATCATGACTGATTACAAAAAAACAAATTTTAAGAGTTCATACCGTTCAGATCGAGAATAGTTGGAATATTTTAGCAGTATCAATAACTCGATTTTCATTTTTATCTAGATTAATCTATACCTGGCTAATTACACAATATTTACCACCACATAAATTTTAATAACATCATCATGCCCGTATCCATCAACTACTTACTAAAATCAATTTCAATATTCACATATTTTCACTTACCCAAACACTCCTTGAGAATTGATTCCAACGGCTCAGACGGGTAAGGCCTCATGCCTACGAATGCAAACTCCTTCAGCTTGAAGTACATTCTTTGACATTCCCTTAAGGTTTTCCCTGAAGCTAAAGCCAAGGCGAGGATTCCACCGGTGCTAGTCCCGGCTACGTAGTCGAAGCAGTGGATTATAGGTCTACCTACTGCCTCTTCAAGGTTTAGCAGTAATTGGACCAGCACGAGACCTTTAATCCCCCCACCGTCCAGGCAAAGTAACCTGGAAGGGATGAAAATTATTTTTCACTTTCTTTTTAAGTATTGTCTGCTGGTGGTAAAGTTAGGCCTGCACCAAAAATTTCTATGGTGATCTTTTCAGTCCGTCTTGTAGGCGAAGACTAATGTTTCGACGAAACGTGTTTTCTATACAAGAATCTCTCGCAAATTATTAGCATCCAGCTTAAATTGTAGTTACGTTTTAGACGAACGAACAGATAGATTAATAAAGTTTAGGGAATGTTGCTGGATCCAGAATATATTATAGCGCTATAGAAATCATTAGGTGCTTTAAATTATTACTGATAAGTGATAAATAATAAAAAGATTCATATATTGTTATCCCGTCTCACGAAATACATTGTTAATAGATTTAAAAGTGACAAGGAGCGAAATGCACATTTGTTAGAGTAAATTGTCATTATAACTGTGTCGCGTACGTAGCGACTTAAATCTCAAACGAAATTCATCGGTTTAATATTACACGAAAAATAAGAGTAATCTGAATCTGGTGATAATACACTATCCCGGATAAAAATAAAACAAGATTGTATGTAGTCCAGCGTTTATTTTATAATTTTAATATTAAAAATTTAATATAGAATAACAACAATATCGAAGTTAAAATTTTCTATTTTTATGTCATGATTTAAAAAAAACCGTGGCAATGAAATTCGTTGAACGTTTTCTGCTCCCAAGAGATATAAGCTGGCTATCACGCTCGGGCCTAAAACAAAACTTATTCAATATTTATACATTATTTCATAAACATATCTCCAAAATGTATTTTATAAAAAAATGCCTCACCATTAATGTTTAGCTGTTTTTCTGACGGTAGTGCGTCAAAACACTTGACAATAACTCTACACCCCAGCGAACGGCACCGCGACGCAATTCTGACTTATTGATCTTGACACTAAGCTCACTAAAACAAACGTGCATTGCACTACGGACGCACCTCGTGAAAGGGACATGTGTACTTAATTATGATTTTTAAATATTATGATTTGTTCATTTAAGACTTAAGTCGATCAATCATATTGATCTGTACAGACAGCAAAAAAAAATTGTGATGGCAATTTTGTGTACTAAAGTTATTTCTTGTAATTAAATCATAATTTTTGTTGTTTGTGTAAAAGCATGTTATGTTCGGTGAATGTTGTGCTTACTTATTAAAAGAATATTTTTTTTCGAAATTATCCTTAAGTTCATAATATTATGAATGTTGTATAGTATGTGCTGGTATTTCTTACTAATAAATACATATTTAATTCGGATTATACTACCTATCACAAATTCCAATGTTTATCACCAAACAGACCTATACGTCAACTCACCGTCCCTGTTTTTCCGATGGTTCGAGGTTAGCTGCCTTCTCCATAGCAGCTACTGACAGCATTTGGCTAACTAGTGTTCTCGTCGCTGCCTTCGGTACTTGTGGGGGTGGCACCCCGTTATAATCACCCCTGGATGAACAACTGGGTCCGCAGCCTGGAACCTCGGCTGAGCATCTGAGATTGTGACAATTACTATTATGATACCATTTAGAAAATTGAGATGGCATACTAAGGATGCATATTATGCATAACACGCACGCATGTACGTATGTATGTACGCTTGTTCGCACAAACAGGCACGTTTTTGTATTTTTTATACTTGTGACGGTTTCAGATTATTTCCCAAATATCCGGTTGATATTTTCATATTACTTTGGTAATTCCATTTCGATGTATTCAATATGTTGTAATGCTCTAAATTCTTTTTAACCCTTTTCTTGGCAGAAAAAAAAATGTACGGGATTAGTTCTTTTTTGTTTAATTCTGTTTTGAATACAAATATAAGTGATATAAAAAATGAAAAAAAAAATCCTGGGTATTCAGTTTTGGAGGTATACAACGTATCGCACGAGATACATTGCCAAGTATCTGTACTTTCTCCTACATAAGCCAATGTATCTGAGAGGATACAATGCTCAAAATAAAACTCAACAAATTACTAAAATAAAAATTATAACCGGAGTTATTGATATGAAATTATAAAATGAACAATAAAACCTTAAAAATAATATAACTACCATAAAAAAAACTATTGAGGTCAGCTATGAAACATTAAAAAACAATTTCTATTAGGCAGAAGACAAAGTTTGCATAAAGGTTTCTTAGATTTACGCGAATGTTACACATTGAAATAAAACTATTTTTACGGATTTTATCGCGATTTGGTTTAATTTTTACATTTTTTAACTTCCCGACGTTTCGATTGCTTTTTGAATGTGTCAGTCCGCCCCGTGACCACGAAAGCTGAAAAGCAATCGAAACGTCGGGAAGTTAAAAAATGTAAAAATTAATCAGTCCGCACCGTGACCACGAAAGCTGAAAAGCAATCGAAACGTTGGAAGTTAAAAAATGTAAAAATTAAACCAAATCGCGATAAAATCCGTAAAAATAGTTTTATTTCAAGAAGACAAAGTATCAGGCCGCATTTTGAGCACATATCAGTAGTTTGTCCTTTAATGCATAGTTTGCACCTCCCCTTGCCGCTGAACATTGGGAAATGTCCAACCTGATCGTACCTGACACAATGTGTGGGTCTTGGCATAACAGGAGCTTCAATTATTTTAGCTGGAGTAGGCCCTGCCACGTCTAATCGCTCTAATGAAGTCTCCTTTTTGTGCATCAATATACTTTGAATTGTAAGAGCTTTTGGCGTATAGGCTTTGGGCGTGTAATTACAAGCCTTGGTCGTTTAGATCGGGACGACAACGCTACAGGTGATGATAAGTTTGGTGTACATGGAGAGACTACATTTGTTAGCAAAACGGATGTCAATGGCTGTGTAACAATTGGTGATGGCTGTTGAATAATTGGCGATGGCAAAAGTGGAGTATCGGTTACTGCTGCTTGAATAAATAATCAATAATCAATAAATACACCCAACAGTCACATACATAGTCCTGACCCCACATTAAGATCAATTAAGTCTTGTGTCGCAGGTATCAGAAACTACGAGAGACTTTTCGGTCTCACAAACACTCAGACCCGAGACAAATATTTGTGGGCCTCACAAACGGAATTTCACGGAATTTCTACGGTATGTAAGTCCGCCAACCCGCACTAGGCCAGCGTGGTGGACTATATGGCCTAACCACTCTCAATCGATTCTCTCGATTGTAGAGTAGGCCCGTGCCCTGCAGTGGGACGTATGTGGGCTGATATAGATATAGATAGATCCACGGCTCAACGTTCGTTTCATGGTATTCTGCAAAGAAATTAAGCATTCACCACCAATACCAAGCATACATACAGACTTGTTATAGTAATATTCTTTGCGAAAATAGAAAATAGAGGCCCGTTAGTTACATTTCTAGCATTCTCATAAATATAATTAAAGCCATCCACTGAGCAAAAGTTTAGCACAATGAGCAAGATCATAAACGACGTATTTACAGCAATAAATCGCCACCCGTGCAAGCAGAGACACATGCAAAAACTATTTCATAACATTCCCATAATATGGCAATGTGCACCATGAGATACATAACAGGTAATACCTAATTCTGTTGTAACTTGGCGGTGTGCACTCAGGGATACATAGCACGCAGTACCTAATTCTGTAATAACTTGGCAGTGTGCACCTTGAGATACATACACAAACAAGATTCGTTTTTTCATACAATAGTTAACATTTGGTTTGAAAATACAATTTATACACATGTTTACTTCGTAAGGAATATAAAAACAATCACACTCTATAAAATATATCCATGTAGAATTAAAAAAATACAATATTCTTACCTTCTTGCGTTGGATCGTGTCGATTCGACGAACAATTTTCGATTTTAAAATGTAACGGTACTACCAACATTATCTTGCTCAATAAAAAATCGTTCGGAAATATACAAAATATAAATTGTTATATGATGTTTCGTTTCATTCGCTATTTTTTTCAAACTAGGAATTTTTAAAGTTGACTGTATCTGACGAGATACATTGTCAAGAAAAGGGTTAAAAAGGTTTTCTTATTGGTTAATTAAAAGTAATTCATACACAAACCTTTTAGCCCCGACCGCATGCAAGACGTACAAGATTTTATCTGCATTCGCCATATCAGTGGGGACCAAATGCCTTGCAGTGTAGCCCATATTGTTGACAGCTTCCAAATTCGCGCCAAACACGACCAGTGCTTGTACTATCGATATGTTCGATTGTTTCACGGCCAAATGTAGAGGGGTGTTGCCTTCATTGTCGCATATAGAGTGTTCTGCACCTCTTGAAAGTAAGGCTATAGCACACTCTAATCGGCCGCGTAATACCATTATGTGCAACGCTGTTCTTCCATCGAAGTTCAAGGCGTTTATATCGCAGTTTTTATCGACCAACGCTTCAATAACTTCTCGAGATATGGCCCAGTGTAAAGGCGTGCCACCACGCTTCATATCTTGCTGGAAGAGCTTGGGTTGGTTGTCTTGGAGTATGTCGCCGACGATCCCTGAGGAAAATAAATTATGGTGTATTTAAAAGCTTTTTGTAAATCTGAACCGCTTGTAGCATGGTCATTGAGAGAGATACCGGACTGTGTGTTTTTATTTGTATTAATTTTTTTCTTTATTTCAATAGATAGCTTATATTTCAATCAATTTACAATGTTATAAATTGCGTCTGTCTTATCTTTGCATTCACCGATTCTTAAAAATACGATTATTATCTAAGATCCGGCTGTAAAACAAGGACGTTAGGAAATCAATTTTTAAATAATAAAATAGTATTCAGATATCAGGCTATCGCAGTGCCAAATTTCATTACAGTTAAATGTATTAGTCAATAATATGTAACAGATAAGAGTTTCTTTCCCATTTAAGCTTTACTCTGGAACAGTATTTTTATGGCCTGTGTCCTTTTCTGAACTTCTAACAACGTATTTATAAAACCTCATGATGAATGGTGGAATAGTTAAAGCGTGTAAGCTGAACAAACAATAACTCATTCGTATTTGTATTATTCAGTTAGAATACATATTATATTCCCGCGTAGTTTTTAATCATTTTGATAGAAGACAACTGACTTTTGAGCTAACTTATATTGTATTAGCCTATATACGTCCCAACGCAGAGCACGGGCCTACTCTACAATCGAAGGTACGATTGAGAGTGGTTAGGCCATATAGTCCACCACCAAAGAAATTCTTAAAAATCGCTATGGTATGCAGGTTTCCTCACGATGTTTTCCTTCACCGTTATAGTTTATATACAGGGTATATCAAGACCGCGACCGAAAACGAAGCCAGGTGGTAGTATTAGTGACTTCAGACACAATGCAAGTAAAAATTTCGCAAAAAAAATCGACAACTTTTTTTTTGTATCTTTTTACTTATCGTCGTATTTGGGTGATTAAAACATAGTTTTCCTAAAATAATGATGTAGACCTCTTTATTTTTAAACACTCAATTGTACGTAAGGGTTAAAATAATTATTTTCGCAAAATCTGGGTATTTACCACCCAAACAAGATGATTTTTAAAAAACTCTATAAAAGTATGTATCCCTGTTGGGGTGAAATTTTTATTTGCATTGTGTCTGTAACCACTAAAACTACCACCTGTCTTCGTTTTCGGTCGCAGTCTTGATATACCCTGTATAATTTATATTATCAATAAGTAAATTTACCAGTGATTGTTGTCTGGACGTCATTCCAACCAATTTCGTGGTCGAAAGGCATTGTGATTTTAACAAACGACTTGCCTCTTTAAAGACACCTTTACGACTGCATTGTATTATATCATACTATTAAACAATCGATGGGACCGATATGTCTGAACAACCACGTGTTTCAAAGTAAAGTATACATTATTGTATGCATAATTTAGTATCGCGACGTATCAGATATTGTCAACATTTCGACGTAACCGTTAATAGGTGATAATCATATCATTTTTATGCATAATTTCTTTTATCTTTGTATCAAAGGTGGACTGATAGAGAAGTGCTGCTAATTTTACATCAATTTATCTCGAAAAATCTTTTTTATTATCCCTTATAGATTACTTTCGTTGTGGGACGACCTAGAACGCGCTCTCTTATACTTAGACGACTTCTCCCTCAATGCGTCATGAGGGTATTCGTGGCCTAGTTAAAGAATTATTATTCACTTTGGGGTAAATCCATTTCTGTGCGATGGTGACCTCACGAAAAATACGGAGGAATTGAGTTGCCCAAGTGGTTGCACGCTCGTTTAATCAATCTCTCTCTTATCTACTCCATCTTTTACTTGACATTATTATCATCATATAGAAGTCTACTGGAGGACACAAATCTGTACAAATGTAGACAACAATCCTGGGCTTCCTTCAGGTATTGTTAGCAATTCTACGAAGACCATCTTTCTACACAGCCCGATAACGTCCTATAAAGCATTTGCTTTAACGATAGTCGGCTCTATCTACAGATTATAAGCCCCGATTAGAGACTTTCCCGCCCCTACACCCACGACTGCAACTCCCATATGATACCTTCACGCTAATCGTAGACTTCGATCAGCGTGAAGGTATAATTTTGTTTATCTATGGCCGATATTAAACGAACTCAATCTCTACATAAACAAATTCTGAAAATAGATCAATCGTGTCAAAGATTTATCAACGTTTGACTTATTATTACTGGTTTATTTTTGATATTAATTCACAGATAGCGATAAGGATGGATTAAATTCGGCGGTTTATGGAAGAGTCGGAAGCTTGTCTGGGCATGCATTTTCTACTTGTTATGGTTGCATTGATTGCATGCTCATGTAGGAGCAATTGAATATACAACGCATTGTGTACATAATAGTGATGTTAAGTCTACTACACAGCGAAGTCGCCGGGCCGGCCCGGGTACACAGCCCGCCGTGTGTCGGCGGCCTATAAGATAAGAGTCATGTCTGCAACAAGTGCCCGCACGTGTTGCCCGCCAACATGTTGGCGACGCAAACGTTCTGTTCTGTTGCCCGATGACGCTTAACATCATAAAAATGTTCCTCGTGTCAGATCGAGCCGCTGTCATGTTGTCGACAAATTTTTCCGACTTTCAATGAGTGGAGCCGCCGGCCTATATCGACGACAAAAAGTTGCCGACATTGACCGGCGCACGGTGGGTCGAAACGGCTATTTTTGTGACATAGGATTTTTTTTCGGATTTTCCAATTTTTTTTCACGCCAACGTTTTGATATTATCATTCCTTACACTATTCATTCTTTGTATTTTTTTTGCTTAACCCTATAATTTCGGCATAAAAAATTATTTTAGGTTTTTAATGTATGGAACGCACTATAAAAACCTAAATTTCTACGAAGTCCTGCTAGATCCTGCGTTAAAACCTTATTTTTCTGAATCCTGGCCAGTTCTACTTTACTTGTACATTTCGAATGTCTGCATTGACTTGCAACTTTTCCAGTTAAAAAAATGGTAAAAATAGTACTATTTCTAATTTTGTAATTGACATTTTAAGTCAATTTAACCACAAGATAGTAAGACAAAAACATTGTGGATATACAAACTATTATATAAAAATCTAATAGAATAACACAATAGAAGTAAATAAGTAAATATTTATTGGCATAATTGGTTGTTGTACCCAAAACATGTGGTTAAACAATTAACGTAAACACAGTAATAAATCATAAATGCAAATGGACCACCAGATGGCAAAGGATTACTTTCAGTCATTAACACTGATGACATCTGGAGATTACAGGTGCATTTAGTTAATTGTTTTACAACTACTGTTTGTTTATTGTCTTTAATTAACTAAAACAAAACAAACATTCTCGTGATATCGATTGTAAACATGTTTTGTCCTTTTACTTAGTTCTATCATTAATGAGAGCATCTAGGGCAATAAAATTTGTTTATTGCCCAGGGTATAAAATGACTTATATTTTGAATTCGTTCTTAATGTACATTTATCCGTGCTACGATCCATACCATTTTATTTTGAATCCTTGTTTCGGTATCATGGAGGGTCTAGTTACTAATCTCGATATGTTTGTTGTTTTAAGAGACCAGCTTGGATCTCTATCAGATAGCAAAAAACTTTCTGATTTTCTGCAACAGAAAATAAACGTGACTGAAGAAAATAGTGTAGTGCTTCAAAAGTTTTGTGTAAAATTCTGTTCTTCTATAACAGCTAGATGGCAAAAATGCAATCGTATATTTTCTAACTTTATTAAAAAAAATGGTGATTGGCTAGAAAGTGAAATAATTTGGCCTAAAGGACTAAAATTAAACGAAAGACACGAAGAACATGAAGTACATGAAGAACACGAAAGACATGAAGAGGACTTAAGTCTTGAGAATCTGTCTCCATCCACATCGAAAGCTTCTACAGCTTTGATTTGTCCCAGAAAATCATTCGATGATATGTCCAACAGACAAAAACGAAGACGAGTAGACCAAATTCAAAATAATTTGTCTCAGGAAGAATTAATTGCAGCTACATCAAATACACTGAAATGTAATGGACAAGAAGCCATCGCTAATATAATAAACCATTTACTTAAAAATCCAGAAGATATAACAAAAGTGAATAATTGCTTGAATGCAAAAAAATATGTTCCATACACTGCTGATAAAGCGTTGGCGCTACTTGTTTCCCTAAATTTGTCGAAGGCACAATATATAAACCTAAGAGAATCAGCAAGCGAAAAAGGCTTTCAATTGTATCCTTCTTATTATAAATTAAAAGAAGCAAAATTGAAATGTTACCCAAGAAAGGAGGATATGACATTTAGTGATTGCACGGCATCAGTTAAATTGCAAGCTCTGCTCAACTTGACAGCCTCAAGGCTTTTGGATACAATTGAGTTCGATTTAGATTCTGCAACTGACCTGAAGCTTATCAGCAAATGGGGCTTTGATGGATCCTCGGGGCAAAGCAATTATAAGCAGATCTCTGAAGTAGGCGTGGACGATTCCAGTATATTTATGGCAAGTCTTGTTCCAATAAGACTACAACATGATGATGGAACGGTTTTATGGGAAAACGATCGAAGTTCATCCACATTTTACTGTCGTCCCATTATGTTTACGTTCACAAAAGAAACACAAATTACTGTAGCAGCTATAAAAGCCGGTATATCAGGAGAAATCGAGGCACTCCAGCCATCTATATTTAGGAAAGTGAAAATTGCCCACGAATTAATGATGACAATGATTGACGGCAAAATAACTTCATACTTTTCTGAGACTTCAACAGCAGTTTGTGACATTTGCAAAGCGAAACCAACAGAAATGAATAATTTGGAATCCCACAAACTGCGATCTAAGAATGAAGAAATGTACCAGTATGGATTGTCATCATTGCATGCGTGGATAAGATGCATGGAGTGCCTACTCCACATAGCTTACCGTTTGGAGATTAAGAAATGGAACTGCAGGGGTGACGATAAAGAGAAAATGAAGACCAGAAAGTCTGCAATTCAACAAGAATTTAAAGAAGAATGTGGCTTGCTAATTGATATAGTGAAGCAAGGAGCAGGCACCACTAATGATGGTAATACGGCTCGAAGATTTTTTAAAAATACAGCCATGACAGCACGTATCACTGGCATTAATGAGCAGTTGATAGAGAATTTTTATATCATTCTACAAACCATTGCGTCTGGAGAGCGTGTTGATATTACTAAATTCGCTTTATTTTCTACCGAAACCGCAAAACTATATGTTGATTTATATCCGTGGTATTATATGCCTTCCAGTGTACATAAATTATTAGTTCATGGGGCTGACATAATTAAACATTTTGGGGCTATACCCATTGGAAAGCTGTCGGAAGAAGCCGCAGAAGCACGGAACAAAGACTTCCGAAAATATAGGGAAAATCATTCCCGAAAAATTAGTAGGATATCTTCGAATGAGGACATCTTACATAATCTCCTTTTGTCATCTGATCCAAAGATCACAAGTCTTAGATCACGCATGACAAAAAAACATGTTATGGTTCTCTCAACAAAAGCTAAAGAGCTTCTGCATTTGCCATCAAAACCAGAAGACTTAGAATTTATTAATGTAGAGAGTATTTTAGAAGATCTACAAAACAGTAGTGATAGTGAGTAGTATATAGGTATAGGCTTTATACTAGCCTTTTTTATTATTATTTTTTAGTTATTTCCATCATTTGTTTTTTTTTAATCTGGCACGGCACATATACAAGTTTTCCTTGGTATTTGTTAATTTATTAGATTAATTATTTATCTTATTTGTGTCAAATTTACTGAAGATAATTGTAAAAAATCTTTTGGGAAATATTGAATTTTATCATTTCTTTCGAACTGCATAACTGAAAAAGTTGCAGGTCGATGCAGACTTTCGAAGTATAGAAGTATAGTAGAACAGACCAAGATTCAGAAAAATAAGGTTTCAACGCAGGATCTAGCAGGACTTCGTAGAAATTTAGGTTTTTATAGTGCGTTCCATACATTAAAAACCTAAAATATTTTTTTTTGCCGAAATTATAGGGTTAAGCAAAAAAATACAAAGAATGAATAGTGTAAGGAATGATAATATCAAAACGTTGGCGTCAAAAAAAATTGGAAAATCCGAAAAAAAATCCTATGTCACAAAAATAGCCGTTTCGACCCACTGTGCGGCGGGTCGGCTGCTTTGGTGTGTAGTGCCCTTTACACTGCGGTACGTTCAAAATCGAACCAATTGAAAATGAATAAGTTACCTAGCAGCGTGCTGGTGGACCTCTCGTCGGCGGAAAGGTTGACTGGTCATTTTCATCTGCCTAGATTATATTTAGTGCTAGGTACCTAGTAGCGCGCTGGTAGATCTCTTGTCAGCGAAGAGGTTGACAGGTCATTCCCTTTAGCCTAGAATTGGATAGTTGGTAGGTTACCTGGCAGCGCGCTGGTGGATCGCTTGTCTGCGGAGAGGTTGACAGGTCATTCCTTTTAGCCTAGAATTGGATAGTTGGTAGGTTACCTGGCAGCGCGCTGGTAGATCTCTTGTCAGCGAAGAGGTTGACAGGTCATTCCCATTAGCCTAGAATTGGATAGTTGGTAGGTTACCTGGCAGCGCGCTGGTAGATCTCTTGTCAGCGAAGAGGTTGACAGGTCATTCCCATTAGCCTAGAATTGGATAGTTGGTAGGTTACCTGGCAGCGCGCTGGTAGATCTCTTGTCAGCGAAGAGGTTGACAGGTCATTCCCATTAGCCTAGAATTGGATAGTTGGTAGGTTACCTGGCAGCGCGCTGGTGGATCGCTTGTCCGCGGAGAGGTTGACGTCGGCGCCGGCCAGCATGAGCGCGCGCGCGCAGTCGGGCGCGTCGGCCAGGCACGCCGTGTGCAGCGGCGTGTAGCCTTGCTTGTTGTACACGTTCAGGGAACGAGACGTCTTGCTGCACAGTGCCTGGGACATCAAACATCCCATATATGTCCTATACTGAAGGCATTGTTGGAAATTTTCTGCCACCACCAACTTCCTCTAGTTTTACCTGTATAAGGCTCAAAAGTATCTAAATTACCCAAGGGATAGCAAAATAAGACCAATTTTGGTGCTTGCTCGCTTGCAAATCTTATCTATGCCTTTAAAATAATAAATACCAGCATTAATTACTTACATTAATAATTTCCTTATTGCTAGCTGCCGCGTAGTGAAACACTGTGTTTCCAGCGAGATCTATTGTATCTAGAGAGCAATTGAGTGCAACTAAACTTTGCACAACGCGCACACTGCATGTCTTCACAGCAATCTAGAAAGAAATGCATGAAGTTAAGAATTATTTAACCTTTTCTCAACCTCTTATTAATTAAACGAACCATAGACGCTGATCTACTGAAACAAGTTTCATTAATTATTACCATCTCGGTCTAAATCGAGTATTTCTCTAGTTTGTATATTTGGTTCATAATCATGTTGCACGATACTTTTAAGCACGCTATGAAGAAAAAATCATTCATGCGTCATCAGGCTAATCGTCCATTGCCCAATATAGGCCTTTAAAAGTTAACGTCATTGAACGGTAATCAACAAGGGACGTGGTAGAGCCCTCAGCTTTGTAACCGTACCGTAATACAACTACGCCACCGAGGCAGTTTATTCTAGATAGTCTATTGAATAAACCTTAAAAAAACAAGGATTTTCCCATACTGAAAGACGTTCGGCAGGCGGGTTAGGAAGGGCAGTTTCTGAGCCCTCTCACTAGAACCCTTGCTGTCTACTATTATACCTCATTATTTATCCGTATGGTATATTTGATGATCGCAGTATGTCATAATGTCTTTATTCTTTTCTCAATACAGTTTCTATTAGAAGCGACTGAGCAGGAACATTGTCAGGATAATAGTGTTTGGACAAGTTGACAGTTGACCACAGTCCATTTGCAGTTGATAGTAAATGCAATGTCTACTTAGGCGCGTCAGAACACAAAATACAATATTTAAACAAGAACATAAACGTGTTATTGGTACTTTGAGCTCGTGACTCGAGATATTAGTCATATGACCTAGTGTGTGAGAGTCAAGGTAACATAAACATACATACAGGGTATATCAAGACTGCGACCGAAAACGAAACCGGGTGGTAGTTTTAGTGGTTACAGACACAATGCAAATAAAAATTTCGCAAAATAAGTGACAGATTTTTTTTTGCAATTTTTAAATTCATTGTTTTTGGGTAGTAAATGCCTAGTTATTGCGAAAATAGTAATTTAAACCCTATCGTACCATTGCGTCTTAAAAAATAAAAAGGTGTACATCATTATTTTAGGAAAACTATGTATTTATCACCTAAATACGACGATAAGTAAAAATTACCAAAAAAAAAGGTAACGATTTTTTTTGCAAAATTTTTCATTGCATAGTGTCTGAAGTCACTTATACTACCACCTGGCTTCGTTTTCGGTCGCGGTCTTGATATACCCTGTATTTACTGCGGACTTTGAACACACTAGTCATCATCATTATTTTCTAAATGCTAGTCCGTAGTGACGTCAGAAATAGATGATTTATAAAACTTCTGAACTCAGAATTTTCCTATAAGGATTTTTGTACTGGCTCGGCAAATTTACTGTACTACAATTTAATTACAGTGACATTCATTTACATTACACATTATACAATTACGACTAGAGATGGATGATTATTACTCCCTATTCTATACCTTTACACTAGCTTACTTATTACTCATAGTACTACATACAAGCATGTTGTATTAATTGTATACAAGTAGGTCCATTTGATTGGCTTAGCGGTGACTAATATAGGTGCCATGTGAACGGTGGGATCAGTGGGATTTCCAAATGGTTTAATTATGAGAGTACTGCATTCGGAATATAATGAAGCCATTGTTGGATTTGTATCAAATATGACGAGGTTCTTGGTCCCTACAGATAAAATTATTTAGTGCATTCATACTAATCAGACCTCCATCTCATCTAGATACGAAGGAAAGCCGACAATAATTTATTTGCAACTATTAATAACGTTTAGGTTTTAAGACAACTTATAAAATCGAAAGATTCAGATTCATCAGTTCTCGAGGATGTGTTTACATGAGTTGCAATGGTTTAATTGTACCTATATATGAATCCTGTATGACATACAATACAAAGGTCATTACATAGAAAATACGATAAACTTTAAGCTCAAGTTTATGCAAAGGTTTAATAAAATATAGACTATAAAAGGCCTTTCATCTTTACTATGCTGTTGTGCATTAGGCAATTCAATATATATTTAAAAAATATATATTAGATGATTTCATACTAAAAAGTATTTTATTAAAAAAGTTCTTACCATTAAAGGTGTGGCTCCTGTGAGTGGGTCTATCTCATCAATATGCGATTGCACCAAGGGATTGTTAAAATGTTCATACAGACCGAAATGTGCAATCAAATGGGCTATAGTCCATGACTGATGTTCTGATAAGGTATCACAGAGTTTCTGTAGTATGGCTACATTGCACTGCAAAAAAATACATATTTCACTTTCCATATAAAGATTTTAGTGATATTTGGTATCGCTTGAGAGTGACTAATATGTTGTATGCACCATAATATTCAATATTCATACTCATAATATAAAATGTCTACATATTTCTGTCCATTTGGGAACTTAAACTCCATAGCCACGGTAGTCTGCACTGGTTTTCATAATTGAATTTGGTTGTATAACAGTGTTACATGGGTAGCTTTTATTGTAAGCTTCTGGGTACATAAGTAGTTTAAGCTGGGCATGGCCCCTAGTCCTATTCCATGGAAGCACTATTATTAATTAAAATGTACATTTGAAATGGAATTGTGTGCAATTTATTTTAATTGCCCTAATTTTAGTGCCATGCAATTTTTTTTCTAAATGTCAAATATAGTAAAATTCATTTGATAGGTTTTCTTATCTGCTGCGTGCAATGCGACCATGAACTAGTTTAACACTTACATTATAAATATAATTATTTAATTATTACATAATGTTCATACTCACTTCTTTAGTTATTCTAATGTACACTGGTATTCTTTCTTTGTACACAATAAATTTTGCTTCAGCTGTATCCATGTCTTCTGAGCGAAATAGACTACAAAAAGTATTTTTTTTTAATTTGTCAATAAAGGAATTTGAAATACTAATGCTAGGATTATTGATTTTCTTATTACCAATTCCAATGCAATTTGAATGGGATTTCAGCAAAACATGCATTAATTCTGCTTCTATATAATATTTTAATAGACCAAAGGGTTTTACTAAATA
The DNA here is from genome assembly GCA_949752805.1 of Deilephila elpenor. Classification (NCBI taxonomy): domain Eukaryota; kingdom Metazoa; phylum Arthropoda; class Insecta; order Lepidoptera; family Sphingidae; genus Deilephila; species Deilephila elpenor. The sequence goes on along the minus strand of OX457107.1, from coordinate 3,759,363 downwards.
TATATTCAAGTTAGGTTTTGTTTCATATTATATGCCTGACTGAATACTTCACGTCATACATTGTGGCTTGCTCAATGAACCATTAAATTCATAAATCAGTATAACAATATTTTTAACTATCAATAATTTAACAGAGTCATTCATTATTACAATAGGTGATAGAATAGGCATGATTGATGTACCAATAAGCAAAACTAATAAAATTGGCTTGAACCCAAATTGGATGGTAATGGATATGGAGTTCATGGGTGATGAAACCACCAGTAATAAACACAAAAAAGTTGTCACTCACACAATATGAATCATCCTAATGTTTGTAAATTTCTTTTATTACAAAAAATAATGTATTAGACTAAATTGATGTATTAAATGTATGTTATCTTTGTGTCATTAAGGGCATTGCACCAGTTAATTTATGCTATTCAATCATTTACAACAAAGATAATATATCGTCTTGTATCCAACTGACCTGTACATCTGATGCAAACTCTCTGTGAAAGGTTTGTGGAGAACTATTTCGTAATATTTATCTTTAGGATTTTTTCCATCATTCGGTATTTTTGGTCCATACAGTAATATAGAATCTTCCCTATAATGTATAGATCTTGAAATATAATTGTCGGACCTCACTTCTAGGACCTTGGTCGGCGGTTCTTCAGATCCAAGAAGACCACGAAAGACTAGAAAAATAAATAATTATGATACAACTAATAATGGTTAAATTAATACAAACAAGAAATAAAATTACTGAAAACAATACTTACACGAATTCAACATATTATATGTTTTAAATAGACACACCAGTAAAATATAAACTATTTAAATTAGAAATTAGAAATACAATTCTTTTCAATCTTGTAAATCCCAATGTCACTCATGCAACTGTCAACATTGATTGAACTGTGAACATGCGAACATGACATTCCAATATGCGGCAATTACCCATTTATTACTTTAGAGTTGGAAATTTTATTTTAATTATTAAAAAATATGTGTTTCAGAGTAAATTATAGTTATTATTCATGTTATCATACTTTATATTATAAATTTGCAAAGTATCTAATACTAAACACATTTAATACTAATACAGATGTCACTAGTGCGTTGTCTTCCATTGTTTTGTGGTTTTTTTACCTTTCATCAGTTTCATGGATCGGTATTCTTACTGCCATCTATTAAGGAATTGTGTAAACTACGCCAAAAAAACTTTTATAATAAAAAAATATATATTATAAAAAAACACATGCAAATACATTTATATTACGGTACAACTTAAAATAATACTCCGTTTTCATTATATTTTCGGTCTAATTTTTTAAAATTACTTTTTGTGTAATTTAGTTTCATTTAGACAACCTGCGTGGCGCAGTTGGTTAGACGCCGGCTTTAAAACGAGAGGCCGTGGTGGGTCCGATTCCCGCACCGAGACAAATGTGTGTGCGATCCACAGATATTTGTCTCGGGTCTCGGTGTTTGAGACCAAAAAGTCTCTCGTAGTTTCGCATACCCACTACACAAGACTTAATTGATCTTAATGTGGGGTCAGGACTATGTATGTGACTGTTGAGTGTATTTTTCAATGTATTTATTTATTGTTTAAGTGCTGTCTCTGCGACCTACCACCAATAATCCATATTTTGTGGAATATGTATAGGAAAAAAAAACATGAAAAATATTAAAATAAAACACAAATAATTGGTACTTAAAGATAATATATTACCGCATATTATGGAATGCACACAAAACGATTAAGTACAATAAAGAACAAAGTCATAAAATCTTTGGTTTAAAACAATAAACAATCGCCTCGTAAACACCATACAAAAGACTAGGAATGTGCAATATAAAAATACTTATTTTGGTATAGTTTGTTATAAATCGTAATTTTACAGGGTTGGACTGTGATTTACAAAAAATAAAATATGTATTGCGCAGTACGCGCAGTACCACAGAGTACGCAGAAAAGTCAAACAGGCTGTAAATAACTATTATTCAACACCAATTAAAGCATCATTGAAAGTAAAAATATCATAATAATAATATGGACCGGGCCAAAATTAATATTTTAATTACCTAACATTATTCACGCACGAAACAATAACTAAACAATTATTTTTTAACATTCACTTTGGCATATTTAAAATAAGTTGTCCCGTGCATAATAAATTGCAGGTGCGCTAATGGTTTGTTAATTTTGTAGACATATAATATTATAAGTAATAAATTTTATATAATGTTTATTTAAGTCTACATTAGAAATAATTTTAAACTAAAGTATAATACTTCAGGAACTAAATATTTCGAAAACACTGAATGCGTATTTAGATCACTTTGACTAGCAATATCTATTTAATTTAAGATCTTTTAAAACAATACAACACAGAATCATGACGCCAAGCTTTGTGTCCAAGACTCATACCAGTGACCATTTGCAGAACCACTACAGCCACCATACACTTTTACATGTAAGCTAATAAGTATACGCTCGTTCTCAAGATTTTCTTCTATAAAAACCAAGTGAGGGGCTGTTAATACAAAAGTACTGTTTTTATATCAAGAGTGGAATGTCTAATTATTTATCTATAGATAAAATTATGGTGAACAGTTGAAAGTAACATGCACACAATATTAAATAATATAATTGCTACGAAATTAATTAAACTAAAAAAATATTGACTGCATATTATCTCTTGCCAATTATTCAACTAGTTAATTAGTTACCGATAAGTGCCTTTGTCGTATTTGTATAACTACAAAATACTGCAATAACATACATTGGATAGATACATAATCATCAAATGTAAGCCTCTTAGGATAATTACGATTAACTTATCATGACGTTTTATCTAGGCGACATTATTACAAAACACCCACGAAACATACAGTTATAAATGTAAGCTGAGCGCAGTCTTACTGTGTAACTTATTACCTTATATTTATTATTACAATTTTGTTTATGAGCTTTACAAGAGAGCTAATATTTTAATGACTAAGGATGGATTTCTATAAGTTAAGAAAATTTACTGAAAGGAATTAATTTCTGCTGTAATCTGCTGATTACAGCTGGGAAAAGAAACATTAAATACATAATTATTATACTATTTTAAGCTTCATTAATACATTTTTTATAAAGTTTACAGTTGTTTTCTCAACATATAGTGACGATCCTTTGTTTTGGGATTAATTCGGAATTACACATTGATTGCGCTGTTAACTTACAAATATGCAGACATACAATGTATGATATATTATAAATTAATTTAATAAAGCAGTCATTCGTTTTAAGAATTCTCATTAGACCAGTACACTAATTTAAAGTTTCATGTAACTAACTTAAATTATGTTTAGCTACAAGTTATGTTTAAATTATGTTTGGCTCATTTAACATATACCTCAACCAATGAACTCCACAGCAACTTGTTTGAAGAGGCCTGCCTCCTTTAACATTTTCCTGCTACTTTTATTAACTCATCTTTCAATTTTGAGGATAAATACCTGTAGCTGTGGTTGCTGGAGAGGACATGTAGCTATGGAATGAATACTGTTGAATCAAATTTTACCTAACAAACCCATCTGGAAAAGCTTCCGAGAGGAAGACTAGAACAAACATAATAAGATTAAACATTGTATCCACACAATCACCCTTACTTATAAACATTGATTTTATAGTTGGGTGTTGGTACCACATTTATTCAGATAGTGCATTGTACATGAGTGAAAATTGGAAGCTGAAATAGGACACAATTGTGTGGACACAATAAGTTCACAAAAATAATATTTTACCTTTGGTTACATTAGAATTTAAGTAAAAGTTAAGCAGCATGACTTTGGTTGGTATTGGAACCAGGTAGATTATCAGGATTGGCTAATGGATCCAGTTCGGCGAATAGTTTGAACCAAGCTGCCTTGTCATCTTTCTTAGGAGCCTGTGGTCTTGGCTTGGGCATTGGCTCTGGAGATTTCGATGGCTGGTTGTTGTTGGTGCTGATTGGCGCCAATGGACCCTGGTGTAGTTGGGATGAACACAGATCCTGGAATAAAAAATAATGCTCATTAATACTTGTTTAGTCTTTGCTGTGGTATCTATTTTAAATAATATTGGCATTGGTGAACATGTCTTAGATTATAATACAATCCATTTAGGCAGTGGTAATAAAAATTATACAACTGACTCTAACCAGTGAGTACCCTTTCTTTACAGTAACTACTATCAATTTCAATATTAGATTTTTGTACCAGTATAATAATCAACATTAAATTATTTTGCATTTTTTCTAAAATTAGTACCACTTACTAGTAGCAGCTGGGAAGGCATGAAGGATCCAAAATTAGCTGGAATATCACCACAGTCCAAACGGATTCCAGCCAAATCAGACAAACTCTCTGATCCTTCTCCGACTAGATCTGGTTCAGTAGAGCTTGTATCAATTAAATTGATAGATGTTGTAGCTTCAGCTTTGTTCTCAGCAGTTAGATTCACATTTTCAGTTTTAGGCTGTCCTGATTGTTCATTCTGCTTAGCTTTGTTTGTGTTCTCATCTTTGTATTCATCCTGGTAAGTAAAAATTACACATTCAGTTATTTTGACACGTCAATTATGGCTATTGGCTTAACACCTTTTATGTTATTCACAGCAAAAATATTTTATCTAATTATGTTATCTTACACAAATAAACTGATTTGTAAACAAAGTCTACAAATGCTTTGTTTTATCCACAAGAATGTGTTTAAGTTCTGGGTTTTTGTGAGACCACAAAATTTCTTATAGTCTCTGATACCCACAACACAAGACTTGGTCTTAGGGTGGGGTCCAGAACTATGTATGTGACTGTTGGGTGTATTTATCTATTTACCTGGAAAAATAACATCTGATCCTTGTCTTGAGCTGTAACTCCTTTAGACTCGTTTTCTCCCAAGCTCTGTGACAGTTCTTTAAGTATGCAGAACTCATACTGAGGGGTGGCATTCATTGTATCAACAGTAGCATCTAGAGTCTGGGCCACTTTGGTAGCGAAAGTTAGGAAGGACCCTTGATAACTTGTCAAAGCATGGGAGAACATGTTACATCTCGCTGCAGCCAGCAGATCAATCTGAAATAAAATGTAGGAATATCAGAAAACATAATTAATTTGTATGAATGAAAATTTAGACATACCCCACATTATCACACTCAGACTTTTATTAAATGTTCTAAAGATATTTGATCCAACTAAAGTAAAATGTCATAATGAGTAATTTAAGCCCAGTTGTGTGTCAAAACTTAAAGAATTAATGAAAATTATTATTATGTAATGATATTTTTGAGGATTTGAATTGAATAGATAAATATATTTGATATTTATCGTATCAAGGATCTTATGTCCAACCTATAGTGCAGTATTGTCCAAATATTAACTGCAAGACAAAGCATAAAATCTGTAAGCATGACATAAAAATAATATTTTATGATGTAAACACCTTAATTGTTTACATTATTGACATAATTTGCATACCTTTTGTAGGACGTCAAGTGTCAGTTTATCAAATATTTTTTTACTCTCGCGCACTTGTCTCTGTGCCTTTCGGAAGTTGTCAAGGCCGCGACCCGTATCAGGATCGAGTTGTGCGCTCGTTGATTTCATCCAACTCAGCGCCGCGCGATACTCGAGCCTGGCTTTTTCCATGGCAGACACTGTCGCACGCATATCACTTACAGCGCGGCCTCTAAAAGTCTCCACTTCATGATAAAGCCTCAACAACGGCCCCCGCACCGACAAGCGCTGCTGACCGGAATATGATATAGCTTTACCCGCTGATATCATGTGTTTTCCAGAGGCATCAGTGTTCTTCCCCGCATCGCGCAAAAATTTCCCTAAAGAATTCTCTTCTTGGGCTAAAATACATAGTCTCTCTTGATACTGGTCCAAAACACGTTGCAATTGCAAACAGCTGTCCGATATTGATCGAAATAATTCCAATTTAGCGTCAAGTTCGGCATCAGAGGATACGACACATTCGTCTTCTTTGGTTCCTAGTTTTTTCAACACAGTCTTTTTGGTTACCCAGTATTGATGTTGCATCATTGTTAAAAGTTATACTTCTTTGTACATTCTTTGTAACCAAAATCAATCAAATCTGGTAAGTAAGCCGAGTTTGAACAGAAAAATTAATATACCCACTTGCAATGGAGCTGTTTAACATTTGACACTGACAAGTGACCATTGCTTGTTTTCAATTTATCCCATGAGAAAGGCAAAGGTCCTAAGCGATAAAACATTATTAACCTATTTTAGATATCGAAATGTCCCTTTCCAACGACTTCTGAATTCAGTTTGAGCGAAGAAGACAAAATACTCGATAATTTAAATAGGTTTTAAAACTGTCTATGAATAAGGTTGTATGAATAAAAATATGGGTATGGCAACACTTTTCATGTATTCACTTGTGTTTTAAGAATTCATTTTGAGTAAAGGTTAAAGTGCCTTTCAATAGCTTAATATATATTATGCAAAAATATCTCACCAACTATTGTAATGGTATTTATAATAACTCAAATATTTTCTGACACATTCATAAACATAGATAGCATGGTACCATATCAAAACACTGATTTTTTATCTGGCCCGTTGTCTATGATGCCATATTTACAACCGGAATGTGGAATGGCCGCCGTTTTTCGCGTTCGCGAATGTATCGTATTATCAAATCAATTTGATATTAATATGCACAATTTTGCTAGATGAGACTGACTGTTTAGCACAAACGTGTGAATTGACTTACAATGTACTGTGCTAGTGATAAAACTATCCCCGGAGTGTCAACATCCCAGTCTTCGAAGAACGTCAAAGATGGTAAGTTTTGTCGTTGATACTTTATATTTTCATTACGTATTTTTTGGTTATGTTCGGCAAATTGCCGTTCACTAAAAATTATAATTAAATGTCTGGGCCGCCAAACAATGAACATTCAAACCTTTTATGGCATTTGTACTTTGTTGTAAAAGTTTACAAATAGTTTTGAACTTTGTGAATTTGTTTTTATAAATACGTTTTTATTTATTTATTATTTTTGTTTATTTATTAGTTTTACAAGTAAATCTAGGCCAAAATTCCAGTTGTACATTAGTGAGTTGATTGCTTTGTGGCAATCTAGTAATTATATACCATTAGCTGAAGTTTCAGTATATTATACACGCGAATATTCGATACACATTTTGGATATTCAGGTCACAGCAAATTTTATACGATGATTTCTATATTGATGTTAGACGAATGAACTCTAACAACTCGGGTAATTTCACGCGTTTTAAAATTATTGTTCGTATGTTTTTTTCGTGCTATGTACCAGATATTTTCATTGATTTACAATAGAAATTGACTAACGTAAAATCTCTACCTTATAATTTGGTATCTTTATGTATGGGGCATCATAGTAGCGTTAGATAAATTAGAAATAATATAAAATAGAAACTTGCAAAAATCGTATTGTAATTTTATATAAAAAGTTATGTAATTGACTGTAAAATGTCACCCTGATAAAAATAATCCCGTAATTACTTATGATATTGGATTTTACTAATGTAATTAAAGAGAAGACTCCGACACACTTCAAAAATATCGAAAGTGTTGTATGATAATAAAACATAAATGTTATGCATTTGCACTTAAATTTGTATTTAGTATGTTAAATAATAATCATATGTATGTAAGGCTGATAACATATTAAACTTGCTATTTAATAGATAAGTAGCGAATTTTATATTCTATTCAGTCTTATAAACCAAAAATAATAAAAATAACACACGCATGGCCAAGTAGACAAGACAGCGTCATTGTTTTATTATCAACCAAAAGCACTTCTAACTTCTGATATGTGCATTTTTACAAAAACACGTATTTTTATTATCAGAATGTTCACGTATTATCTCAGAGGATTAATGGAATTAAATGTTAAATTTGTACGAAATAATTTCAACGTTAATATAAAGGATAAGCTGTACTTAAACCATGTCAAGGTTATAGACGAACCACTTGTGTATCCGGTATCGCGTGGTTGTACCCATTGTATCGATTTCAAACTGAAAGTTCGATATCGACAGTCTTAAGGCGTGTTTATGTGAACTTTGAAGTTCGTCGCGGCCTCGTAAATTCACGAACATCAGAACATTTACGAGGTAAATATAAAAATACATTTACACATAAATTATACGTAACAATGGATAGGCGCATTGTATTCGAAACTCTGTCACATTGTTAGTAATGTTGGCGCCACATCGAGTAATGCTTAGTCTAAGCTATTTAAAAACATATTCAGACCAGTGGACTTCCTATTTTTACGTGTCGAAAATTCATTGTTAGAATATTGCCGAATAAATTTACAATATTTAATAAGAAGCAACTGCGTTATTCAGCTGGTAGAGCCAACTTTCGGGATACTGTTGAGTGTTGTCCGAAAATGAAGTGGATTTGAATCTATTATGTAGACTAAGTACGGTTGTTTCCGAAATTCCCTGTCTCACAGGGCAAAAGCAGTAATTATAAAATCACACCAAAACGATTGACTTGAAAATGTTTACATTAAATACTATGTGTATCAAATTCGCTTAGAATTAGAGCAACAATAGGCTAGCTTATACGACGCGGAAAGATCTACTTGTGTAACTATCAAACGAGTAATTCGACAATCTTCATATTTACGTGAACATTTCACTTTGAAACTATCATAAAGTGGCTTATGTTCAGTCATAGACGTTCTTTGACTGAAGATGATGAAAGATCTATCCCACCCACGGACCTACTGTTGCTAGTCTTGTGGACGAGTAATTACAGGGGGACTGAATGAAATCGTACTGAACACCGAAGTCCGACCAGTCTGTTGGGAACAGTATCATGTCTTTGACCTACGATCACGATAATGAGAAAGAAATTTAATAGGATTTCAAAACTAATTTTATCTCTTTGTTATATTTATAACGACATATTTATAGATATTTCAATTCCAAAGACAAGTGAAACTGCCGCGGTAGCATAAATAAGCCAGGTGTTAGAAACGGCATTTGCATGGAGTTCTTGCATGACATTACACACGATGTTTTCATTCACCGTGAGAGCGCGTGAATTTGTATGTTAATCTCACACAAACAAAACTGACATACACACAAACGAACGCCACTCAAGTAGTATTTATGCTTTGAGGTAATATAACATCCACGCCCGATTTCGGCGTTGAAATAGATGGTCTATTCCCGCTGGTATCGTTAATGTACTTTCAAGAGAGATAAAGTATGCCCAACAGTCACACACATTGTCCAATGACACAGTGACAAAATATATTACTTTGTATCCGAGATTTAGGAAACGATGACTATTTTCGCAGGTACAATACATAAAACCGAAGAAAATATTTGTTACTCATATGAATAGTAAATGGTATGATTATAGTCCGTGAATTTTCATTTCAATTAAGATGTAGCATTTGCGTCTATTAACTGTCTGTTTACTACGTACACACTCCAACCATGTGGTGATTTTAAAACAATAGACATATACCTCGAGCTTGGTAGTCAAAATATTAGTCAAACCATCACGAAAACTATGTAGATGCAGAGCCTATATTCATTTTGAACCTACATCAGTTTGTATGCAAAATTTAGCAGGGTTAGATCACTTTAAATCAGCGTTGATTAAATCCTCGAAACTCTGAACAAGTGAAGAACAAGCAGTATACAGAATCGGCGAGAACGTATAAAAATATAGGGCGAAGTACAAGAAGCAATAGTTGTGTATCAATCATAACACAAATGAGTTATCGTTCTGAAATTATGTATGTAATAATTAGGAATTAAAATATATGTAATCCTTTGTTTGACGTGCTATGTTCTAGAGAAATACAGTTTTATTTAGTGAATTAAAATATCATAGCAATCTGCAGCAGTGATTAATTGATTTTTTAAAAATGAGAATGCTATTGCAATGAATGAACCGTTGCCAAAACTCATTCAATGATTTCAATAAGCGCGGATGCCTGTGCGTCGCGTCGTCGAGAATAATCTTGTATTCATACGTAATACATTAAGGACTATCCAATCATTGTCATTCATATTCCATTCATGCTGTATTTTTATATTTTTTGCTACATTGTATGCCGCATACTTGTCATGTCGAAGTATCTCAGGAAATAACATTGAGGTACTCCAATATAAATACTTAAAATATATTAAATTGGCTTTGTCAAAAACAGGCTTAAATACATTTTCATACAACGAATTGTAAATGCGACAATGTGTTATTAAAGAATGACATAAAAGGAGTTAAATTATTTATACATACCTGTTTAATATGATTTTTTCCACGATATGATACAAGATTGAAATGTATCATTTCCTGTCTTGCATAGATTGCATGCCAGGAATTAATATATCGTTTCCTATAACTCAGTATACTTCGTTCAAACTAAGTCATTACTTGGCCACCGTATACCTTCTTTGTACTCAGTAATTGGACGCCATTTCCCCCACATACCTGCACAAAGTGCGCGACTCGCCGATACGCTGACCTTGCCTCGATGTCAGGACAAAGCGCTGAAGTTTTCGCATTGCTAAATTGCCGTAACAGGTATTAGATCTTTATGCCCGATAGCCATTGTGCGTCTCATCTTATTAGAAGCGTATGCTTTTCATTGTTTATTGTTGCTCTCTGCACGTATATTATTATGTTTCCATACACTGTTTTCTATACAATTCTACATCAAGCTCCATTAGGTTTAAATGCACGCTCTCTCTTTAACACGCCTGATCTATAAAAGCCTTTTACCACCATTTCGGGCTTTTAGTATTCTCTCAATATAAATGATTCGGAATGCAGAACCCGAGACGAATTAGGAATGGCTTAGAAAATAAGCTATCTGTTATAATTGTTTTAGGATCTATAATGTATTACCATTGCGGTTTTTGTTATTATGGATATTTATGGATACTCTACTATTCATTGATACATGTTTAAAAATTTCACAACAGTTTTAGTGTGTGTCTAGTTAGTCTTTAAAATATGCGACATTAGCTAACGCGAGTACGAGCCGTTTGTCCCAGTTCAAAATAACATTTCCCAGGTTGGTGGCCTGCAATGCTCGCTCTCTAAATGTCAGAGGTCGATCTGTGAGCTCGATAACAGATGGAAAGAGCTTTGCCTGGCCACAGATAGGTAGTTGACTCGCAAATTAATTTATCGCTTTGACGCAATTACTCCGCCGAGCAATAAATGTGCACGCAGTGTTCTGTACATTATGTGTAACGTGATAACAATAAATGAACTGTTTTATCTCTTTTCATAATTCAGTATTGGTGAATTTCCATTTATTGATACGGGTTAGTAAGCCTACGTCATTGAACGCGCAGAGTGGAGAGTAGTTCCGCCCACCTTTAATATCATGAGGACACCTGGTCTCTGACGTGTGGAGGCCAATATAATATATGTATGCAGTTTTCCACGAATGCAATAACAATGGCGCCTAAAATGCAGATAATGTAGCGTGCGTGGTAATTTATTTAATCGCAACAGAAATATGATTTGAATTAACGTTGCGTACGAATTGTATTCGAAATGGAAATTGCCTTTTTGCGGCAGTATTAATTAATTATATGTTATCTATAATTAAATTCGTAATGATGTTTACATCGATATGAATTTATGCAATAGAGTTTCGAGCATCGGCATGTTTTAGTGCATTATACGTTTCCAGGCTGTTATCAATCCGTTTTAATTTGTCTAAATGACTTCTTTGTTTAAATAATTTTACAAACGAGAAAGAAAGAGGTCTTGAGGCGTTTAAAATATCGTAGCTCCAATTTGCTAAAATCGGGTCAGGTGAGTACTATATTTCGTAAATAAATCTTATGTAAATCTCCAGTGAAATTCTAGCATGCCGTCAGCAAATTACCTTATTAGGCTGTGCGTTGAATTATTTTGTATTGTATTTCAAAGTGTGCGGTGAAAATGAAGTAACTTTGTCAGTGATTTTTGGATGTGTCTGTTTTATTATTATTAGTAAAATGTAAAAACAAACGTTTTATGGTTTCTAATTACTTCATTTGTGGCGGGTTTTAACTAGATGACGTTCACTTATTGTTTCGGTTTTTTTCTAAGTAGACAATAACCTAGTTGTATCAACCGTCATGTGTAATAAGCTGGTGAAAGAACAGTAACTTAATGTTTGTGGTAGGTTCAATATAAATTCAAAGTTTTTTATATCTCACAATGAGCTTAATTTAAGATGGCAATAATGTCACTTAAAAAAAGATAACTAGCACATTTTCTTACAGGTTCCAGCAAATAAAAATGTGAAATTGATAAAATATACATAGTTCGTATCAATATATAATTAGATGGCAGTTCAATAGATAATCACGGTTCATCTACAACACATTTCTGTTAACGTCATTGATCGATAACATGGGAGAGACATTCACAATTCAATATTAATTTTATGTGTCTAGATATAATCTGAATAGGTTTCGTAACACTAACTAGTAGCTTGATAGTTGTAAGTATTATGAAGTTAGTTACAAAGCGAGAACTTCGTCTAGTTCTTAATACGAGCAGACTGTAAGACGTAACCACTCGTCGGTCTAGACATCGTCGTACTACGTAGACTAGTTTGAAATAGTTGAATAATCTAAGAGATACCATTAATTGTATTATATCGCATGTATAAAAATAAAATTTCACCACTAAAATTATTTTAATGAAGACGTTGAGCTATGTTTGATGACTTTTGAGTAAATGGTTAAGTTTCGTATCCAGGAGTTTTTATACATAGTGTATGGCTATTATTATGTTTCTTTGCATTTGGTTTATAATATATTTACATACATACATAAACTCACGCCTTTATCCCGGAAGGGGTAGGCAGAGGCGCCACCATGACACCCACATTTCGCCTTGTATGTTCTGTCCCATGATGTAATAGGGGGCGAGCCTATCGCCATATCGGGCACAAATTCCTGACTCCGGGCTGATAATGAATAGAAAAACCCAATATCACTTTGCTCGACCCGGGATTCGAACCCGAGACCTTAGCTTTGTAGTCGTACCGTAGTACAACTACGCCACCGAGGTAGTAATATATTTGTTAAACTCATTAAATTGACTCAATTGTATATATGTAAATAAAAGCACGTTGCAGCTCCGAGGCATCTTTTATTATCCATATCCTTAATTCATAAAAAAAAACTTTAAAACGGAAACAGTTAAACGCTAGAAATCCGCAGTAATCAAGGCAGTTAGTTTAACCTGTCTTTGTGTACCTAATGTATTAATCATTAAACTGTTAATTATATCCAATTACAAACCTAACAATGTTTTGTTAGTTAAGTGAAACCTATTGTAGGGCTCTGATTATCGAGAATAATTGGTAATTAATTTATTAGTTATTAGCTCGTGTGGGATTATGAAAGCGTGGATAAGCCCTTAATCTGCTGGTAATGTGTAACATCGATCCGATACTTATTAAACGATGTTATTAACCATAATTACTAGTTAATAAACTGATTTTATTGTCTCTTATTGGTCTGTCAACATATTCAGGGTATAAACTGTGGTTTTCTGGGTAAGATGTAGTTATGGGCCAATTCTGTTTGTTTTTAATTTTTGTTACAAGATACCATAAAGACGAATTGAGAACCCCTCTCTTCGTTAAAGTTTGATAAAAATAATATTATTTACAGTTATACAAGTTTGTTTAGAAAATAATCAGACGAGAATTTGCTTTGAAGCTAAGATAAGGTTTTTGTATAAAGTAAGGGAGCGAAGTTGCCGTTTTAATTAACTGGTCATCAAACAAGTGCTCGAAAGTTAGTGCGGCTGTAATTTGGTTTTACAACTAGTCCACTTCGGTAATTATTCAATATTTACTGGCGTTAGATCTCACGATTGGTCTATAAAGTCTCTTCGGCAGACTGGGAAGACAGTTTTATTGGTTCGTTTTATTTGCCATTTCGTTGGAATATTCTGGAGGTATTCTGTCAGTTTGATATAGTTTTTGTTTATTTTATTTTTAGGTTATATAGATTTTTTTACTTTCTAGAGTAAGAGAAGAAAAGCCAATCAGGCGTTCAAAATAAAGATATGGTTTTTAATATACATATTTTTTGTCACAATATTTCTTTTTGTGTGATTGTTTTATGTAAACTTTGTTACAAGATTATTGTTGTATTTTAATTGGGTATAGGCTTCTTTTTTTTCTTACTTAGTATTTTAAAGAAAAACGCATCGAAATGTAGCAAAAGTCTTTGTTTGCAAATGATTTTGAATGCAGACTTTTGCAAAGAAACGTGTACTCTCTGTTCTGTAATAATAATACCAAATTAATGAGATGCCATAACGGACAAAAAGCTATAACTATTACGAAATAGGTATTCGTAGTGTTTGCCATTTCTTCGTAATACGTGTTACGGAGTGCTGATTAATGTTAAACCGATCCTATTGCTGTTAACAACACGAATACATAATATATTATTTATAATATATCCTGTATATAATATATTATTAAATATAGAAACATACCAGAAACATCGAATAGTAAACTAATATTGACTTAATAATATATTTTATTCGGAACTTACTGTCCTTACGGAAAATTTAACGGAAGGTAATTTTGAAATTCATTAAATTTTATGAAGTTTTATGAAGTATCCTTCCTTATGTACTAGCCTAATAGCCGTAACACATTTTCAACTGTTTGCAGGCACACATAGTACAATATATTACTAAATGTATTGTTTCGTACAAAAATAATTAAAATAGTATTGAAAGGTTGAAACAATTACAAATTATATTTGTTCATCTTCACTACAAATTAGACCGGAATAAGAAGAAAGTAAATGATATATTTAAGAGAGGGAAAGAAGCGTGGTACATTCAAAATATCACAGTAATCTTAGGTGATATTTTAGAAACTATCCAAGCGAATATTCTTTCTATAATAAGTTAATTATACAAATGAATATACTTTAATACAATTTAACACATTAATAAAATGTGAACACAGAACCGCCATCATAATATAACTGTAACACTGAGTACAATGAGAACCGTAACAGGGGAGTGGCGCGAAAAGCTTATAATTTAACGGTGATGCGCCGCCTCTGGATCAATTGGATCGACTCCCTTGCCCGCTTGATAGCGATAAATATCACTGCGGACGCTAAGGACTCAGCTTACTAATTCCCAAACTTCACCGTTAGTTGAAACGTTTCCCCAATAGAATTGAGTTCGCAATCCGCTCATATTTGTTATTTGCACCGCGTTCAATATTTGACTGTTAATACCAATATTGTTTGTTTGATCATACGTTTGTTCCGAAAAGAGAACGCTATTACGCTTTTATACAATTTGGGATTTGAATTTTCACATGGATTTGTTAGGTATGGTTTTTTTTATGAGATTTTGATAAAGCAATAAGGTGTGTCAGTATGCAGCTTGTGGCCGTTAATAGTCTCCTGTTTATTCATAGGATCAGTGTACGCATGTATGTATGCATTTGAAATTTTGTTTAAGATCAGGTTCGACTAAAGCATCGATATTTTGTGAAAGAAGGATTAATTTAATAGTAATCAAGTTTGGTACACTAATCCCAGTCGGAGCAGGCTTGCTGCATGTTGCATGCAGTGCACACGGTAACAAATGTATTGATGCGTTAAGCGTAGAGGGAGATGTGTATTCATGAAAGGCCGGGGTGCTATCGTGGCGGGGTGCTGTGGGCGCCGCGTCTGCTGACACAGTTCTGGGCGCCGGCGCGTCGGCGGCGACACTGCAGCCCAGGCAGACGACACGCGGTCGCCGCCTAGAGCGCTCCCGCCCTTGTCCACGCCGCTCTCACTACATCGCGAACTTTCAACTTACAACCGCGCGATTTCGTGAATTAACGTCGTCTCGTATTGTTGTTACGCAACTATAAAGTGGTGCGTAAGCGCGATACCATCCCGTGTTATCCGGTGTGATTGTAAACATTTTCCCTCGTGATCTTCACGTGACGAAATTTGAGTATTGAAACTGTGTCTCTGGAGTAATCCTCGGAGACGGGTTGTGTGATACCAGGACAGTGTTGAACTTTACCGCGTATTCTAGGAGTAGATTGTAGGAAATTAGTGTAGTTCAGTATTTGTGTATAGATTTGAATAAAAGCCGTCAAGCTGTATTCCTTCGAAAGTTTCAAGGTGTACGAGTATGATGAAGATCGGACGTGCAACGGTCACGAGGATGAATTCGGCACTTCCAAGAGAAGTGAGTATGCTTTTATGGTGCTATAAAATTATTTAATGTTCGAAATGTTTATGCCATGGATGCGAAGAACTTTGATGTAGTCTACAAATTTTACTACTGGATAGAAGCAGTATAATATTGGACAATAAAGATTTATTTATTTTTACCTGTATGTGATACAGCCTATGTTAAGTATTTATAAAATCATTACACATGTAATAGAGGTGTATGTGGTAGGAAATCACAATCAAATTAGCCCACATTCTTATTTATTTTTTGTATTAAACCTTATATGTTGAAAACAATATTTTTCTCTTCGCATATTAGAATTGCATGGGGAGACGTGGATTGCTTAGAATTCTTCTGTCATGCAAATTGAATAACCCCGTGCACCGCTAGTTGACAATCGATAATGTAGGTAAGGCACAAGGTCATGGAATTTGCATCATATGGTTCTTTTATAATGCTTGTCGTGCCGCTCATTGCATCATCATGGGTAAAATCCCTTTAACTCTATTATGGCACTTTTCGTGTTCATAAGCATTTGAGTAGGGAAACTTTATATGACGTCAGGAGATATTTACTGGACAATTCTTGTATGACCATCGGTGGAAATGATCGCAATGTCAAATCGAAATTTGCAGCTGTCACGGCTCTTTTATTTTCATTAAATTATTTTAATTGGATACACAAATTCTTTCGGCCTTATTCATAGACAGATTTAAAACCTATTATAGTTATCGAATGTTTTACTTCTTCGCTCAAACTGATTTCTTAAGTTGTTGGAAGGGCACAAAACATTCAATAACTAAAATAGGTTTTAAATATGTCTATGAATAAAGCCGTTAGTGTTTAAATCTTGCGTAATTTGTGGTCAATCTACGTAGATATAAATTTGGTTTATGAATTTTCCAATTTGCGGCTTTGTTAGTGTATTGCTGGTGGCAGTTCTCTCATATGATAGAGGCCGCCTGGGTAGGTACCATCGCAATGTCTATTTCTCCCGCCAAACAGCAAGTAGCAAGTATTAATGCATTGTTGTGTTCAAGTTTGAACGACATTGTAGCTAGAGAAACTACTGGACATAATAAGACTTCTTATTTCTCGGGATGACAAGCGCAATGGAATGCCATGCATTGCTTTGATTCATGGTGTTGTTTGGTTTTGCTACTGTCCATGAGCGGTCGTATCGCTTACCATGAAGCGAATGGCATGCTCATCTCGCTATTAATGTCATTAAGAAAATTATGGTTTAAATTTCGGCACTGTAATGTTTTATTTTAAATTAGCATTGCATATAATAAATAAAATGATATAGATTAAGTAACTTTTGATTTTTTCTCCGGATGCTATAAGATTAAGTAAGAAGCATTCATATTTTGCATCAATAAAATCGAGAAGTGAAAATAATCTTGATATATTTATTACCAAGAGTGGGCGCTTTTTGAAGAGGTTTTATTGACGGGCTTAAGTTTCATAATTTTTTACGTTTTATTTATAAGAAAACCATAAAACAGCAGTTGGGCTCCGACTTTCCCGCTCTCACATATTATACATTCGTCATAACTCTTCGACGTAATAAAATGAGCGGGTGACTAATGTTTTTTTCTATATAGAGAACGATCATTTATGTCCAACGATATATCATAGGCGTCGTATTTTCCTCATTATTTAATCGTTGCTTTTCTATAATTGCTAATGTCACGTAATGAGTCGTTTACATTAATCCATAATTATTGACGGACATTTGAAACGTCCAATAAAACTGACCTTAATATATTAGTGAAAATGTATAGCAGTGTTTCTATCTAAGGTGGTTTATCACTTTTGTTTCTACTAAGGTGGGCTTGCGTAACTTCTGCGGTGCGGATGCTGTTGCCGGCCAATGAGAAACAATGTTGAAGAAAATTACGTTGTACTGGTTTTGTTCTCCCGTTTTCTCTCATCTCATTTTAGTTGAAGACAATTACGGAGTTCCGCAGCGTTCGCGCGAGGAAGCAGGCCGACATTCATTAAACTGAACGGCGTGACCTGTCGCTTGTAAAAGCCACATTATTCATTAAAATTCAATTTCCTTATTTTTGTTCTATAGGTCTTTGTACGTCAAGTGTAATAGTGAATTCATTATTTTATTAGCAAGGAAACATTCTTTGTTACAAGAATATGACGTATCACACGAGGCCGTGTCTTTACCTGTTATATTGCCTTTTACAACGGCAGGAACCGATTTTAGATTATACGCAATAAAACATTAAAAACTATGTTGCAAAACAAAGTAGTATATAATCCGTTAATCAATTATAAAAAATTTCATCATAGATATTAATAAAGGTCATCATAATATGACTCAAGTATGCAGTACGCGGAAAAATGTTCCTATTTTAGGTTATTGTTGGTATACAAAATTATACGTAAATACAAAGAGAAATATTATAGAGTTCTACTAGGGTTGACGCTATTTAAGGAAACAAATGTATTAAAAATAATGTTAATAACATACCTTAATATTACCTAAGTCAATGTAAAATAAGACTTTAATAATGATATTTTACGATAAAACGAGCTAATTTGTTAAGAAAAGAAATAGTTGAATTATTCCTGCCCTAAATGTTTCTACATAATTTTAGCTCATTTAGTTCTATATTTCTATTTGATAATTACTTAATATAGATTTGCTTTCTAAATTGGACTAAAACACAAATGTTGTAGTCAAATGGTTAATAAATAAATTAAGTACAAAACGATACCATAAACAACACAGTGCTAAACTGAGGAACACTCAACACCAGCAACGCAGCCCTAACAACATTGGATGCAGTACCAGTAACCGGTCAAGTCGGTGCAGTGTGGAATAAGCAAGTGACTACATACAGTCATCGCAGATAAGAGTAGGCGAACTGGTGAACGGGCGTTGGCTTGACTTGTCTGTCGCGCCGAGCACCGCGCCGAACTCCGCCTGTAGGCAGTAGGCCCCTGCGCTCCGTCTCGACGACACGGCGCACGCGCATTCCTCGCGACAATAAACTAGGCCGCTCTCATGTGATAGTTTTCCATTTTTCTCGCTTATTATGGAAAAAGTGCGCTCTGTGACCAGTACATAAATCTCCTAACGTGAAGCGTCAAGGCACCGAGTTTTTGACATGCATGCAAAAATCTGAAGTGTCAAAAAACTTGATTTGGCCGAGTTATCTATGTGGGCTACGTGATAGTGTCAAGTGTGTGACCGTATTGTTTAAGCGGCTTTTTTTTTGTTATTCATTTTGGCAGTGTCCGTTAGGCAGACGTTCCTGTGGTTTTTGGAAGTGATCGTTTTCAGTTTTGGTGAATGAGTCAGCTAACAGGCGTCGGGATTGTTAACTTTGTCAACGTGCTACCCACGATTTCCGAAGGTAAATTGACCTATTGTCTAGACTCTACTGTCATAACTATGCATCCTAACATCAACCTAATTAAATCGTATTGTAACAACGAATTGTTATCATCACCTGTTTGTTGATTGTGTCGTAGCTAGAGTTGTTTTATCGCGGTTTAATTCCTTTGTTTATGTACTGAAAAACAACGAATAGTAGTCACACGTTTACATTCATACGAGGAAAGGGTGTTGCACTTATGGTGATTCAAGCAGGTGATGAGAATTTTATCTTATTACAGGTATTACGTATCGACCGTCGTTAAGGCACTTTAATCTGTTTGTGTGCATTATTTTATTTACGTAATGCCCACGCACTCATACGTGCTACATATTTACTGCACGTCAATAATTACAAAGTCATAAACACTGCAGAGATTGTACGGAAGAGCTCAAAACAGTTACTGTTATTTTTAAATAATGTTACGATGCTCATGAACGAACAATTCGTTGTTTTTGTGACTGTCGTTTTTTTGTTGCAACATTTTAATATAACAATCCCAAATAAATCTTACCTGTTCTACAAAGGTCACTATTTTATAGTGGTTATTATTACAATGTAGCGTTAACGTCCATCAACATTACGTTCGATCACAAAAAAGGTCCGTTGCCAATCCTGATTCTGTTCGTTATTTTTTTCGTTCTGAGAATGAATTATCCGCAGCATCTGTTTCATTCGTTTGTTACCAGAACACGAAGCCTACGCAGATGCGCCCGTGAAAGTGCACTTTCTTTTTGCAAACACCGGCTCATTCATTAACGACTTATCTGTCAAAAAACGGATCGCATCTGAATCCGGCGTGTCTTGTTCGCTTTCTTGAATTTGTTATCCTCGTTGAGTTTAAAATGTATGAAAATGGCATTTGTATAGGCCATAGTGCTTGTGAATCAGAGGCTGAAAAGCTTCGCGGCCTTGATGGCATCCGCCTTATCCGAGTAGCAGCGGTGGTCGCGGGCGCAGGTGCGGTCGGCCGGCGCCTCGGGTCGACGACCGGAGGACGCGAACGATTAATTCCTTTGAGATGGAAATTCAATCAGTGGCTATCTTGACTGTATGTGAAATAACATGCCGTACTCATTTGTAAGCAGCAGACGAATGTCGGAATTCAATTCGATGTTGCCCAGCCATGTATAGATTTGTTTTACTTTTGGATCATAGTCGTTTATCAACTATACATGTTTCCTGTAATAACACAATAATTTGACGATTTTTTATGACACAATTATCCTTCTAATTCTCCCATTTTGGTGTGAGAGAAAGTATGGTGTTAAATTTAATTGTCTCTAAACTTAAGAGAGGCATTTGTTAGAATTAAGTTTCACAAACTCGATCGTAGCGAAGTTTTAAAGTGAACATGCCAGTACCGCCAAGGACGTTGAGTGTAAAAAGCGCCTCACCTACTTGGGCAACGTTTGCAGTTTCACATCGCATTCTTTAAATGTATGCTCGATTAATTACACACTATGTGGCATCTAAATGCGTGTGAGAAAACACTTCTATAAAGTATTTACTGTTTGTAGAAATTGTTGTTGCCGTTTGGAGCGCTCGCAACCTTGTTGCCAGTTCCCGGTACTGGTTTTTGTAGTGTCGACGATAGCGACCGTTAATAAGAACTTGCAAAGTTGCATTCGACGCCCATGTTTGAACGACCACTCGGACTTCAATCGAAACGACATTGAATACTGTCTTGTATGGTACCTTTGTACATGCTGAATTAATTCCGAGAAGGGTATCGATGTATGGTAATATATCTCAAGATTCCGACGTTGACGCATCCTTAGTATTTTACAATGTTGACTCTGTCTTGTTCCACAGTAAATAAATTCCAGATCCGCATTACTCACAGGTAAAGTTTTGTCTTTGTCCACACCGTCGCAAATTCATTAAAACGTCCGTAATGAATTCGTTCCGTCATGTAATTGGAATATAGTAATGAGCAAAATATTTTCATACTGATGTGTACGTGTTTACGTAGTAACATTCATTACGGTGTTACTGGAAGACACGTTTCGTGTTCGATGTGTAGGTACAGTTATTATAGTATTTACACGACATTCCGTTGTGTTTCTAAATGTATTCAACGTTGCACAAACGCTCCGTGCTCTGGTGGTTCCCAGTGATCATTCAACTTAGGCGACAAAGAGTACAGAGGCGCACAATTACGATAGACCTTGCCAGAACGCCTCCACGTACCTAAGTGCGTAACGTTCACTGCAGCACATTGAAGCTACGGTGGCGCGACCGGCGCTAGCAAAACGTCGAACCACTACAGATGATTTTCGAGACGGCAAAAACTGCCCGTTCGTGTTTACCTCAGTTTACAGTTAACTTTATTCAGTTATGTACATGAATCGTTGCAAGGCATATTATCGGAGCGCATTAATTCCGCTGCGTGATTTAAATGTGTTTGCGAGCACACGAGTACATGATACCGAATATGTAAAAGGTGACGTAACAAATGATAACGAGCGTAGAGGTCCAAAAAGTGTATTCCATTGCGTGCGGGCACCGAATGTTTGGAACTGTTATAACGTCAGTTTTACGTACTTTATGTAAAGCAGGGGCGCGTTTTGGCGGTCCTCGGTTTTTCCGTTCGTTTTATTTCGTCTCCTGAGTATACAGATAAAAATATCAATGTTTGTATCTCAATATAGATGTGGCTTGGGTTTTGGCTGTTATTTTTATTCTTGTTTGAATACTTTTATACTTTACGCGTAGAATTATTACTTATTTATATAACATTGCTGTATGTTCCCTAGAACGAATGTAATATTTCACCACAATATATATTATTTCTTATGTAATTTCTGGAACACTTCTAAAATTTATGAAGACTTGAAGATCTTTTAGACAGATGTTTCGAATACGATTGTGTCCGCCCACTGCGTGAGTCAGAAAGCCGTGTAGTTACACTATTAAGTTTATTTTTGTGAGGTCTCGTATTAGCTGCGGCTCCGTGAGGCAACATTCGGTTATATTTATAGAGGCTGTTATGGCAAAGGCCATCAAGGTCGTTTGTATAGTGTGAAGCACCTTAAGTTGCTAGTATTTACTTTGTAAATTCTATTTTCATAGTTATTTTAAAGATGGGCTTCCCAAGTTAACAAGCGTCATCAATATTTACTTTTGTCATAAAAAAAAAAATCTGATACAACAAGGGTCTGGCAGAAATTGCTATAAACTAAGTACATCTCATTAAAAATGTTCATTAAATCATAACTAGAAATCCACGAGAAATGTGGTCCGATTAATTAAGAGATTTAAGCTGCGTACGTGTGGAATATTAAGGTTCATAATTCCAACGTCTATTGGGAATGAGGGAACGCTTGGCTTGGCACGGAGCCGCGGCGGCCACGCTCCGTCGACGCTGCGACCAACAGTATGGAACTTATTGTACCAAGCGCGTAGACCAAAGGACATGAATCAACGTATAAACAACTTACATGCTTTGATACTAGTCTTCCAGTTTAGCCACTTCGTACCTTCACGCTGTTAACGCATAACCATGTAAATGTCCTGTCATTATGGCCAAGTGTTGATTTTTCTGCTATTTCGAATTTGAAAACTCATAGCGTACGTTCTTCCTTGTGTTTCTCTTGTTGTTTTATAGGTTGGTTTTTCATAATCAATGAATGCTGGCTTGTCGTGTTGAAGTATTTAGCTTAAGCCATTAGAATATGCGGGCTAGTAAACTTTTAATTGCTTTTTGTAATTCAATTAGCAATTAGTTTTAGCATGAATTAAGCATAAATTTAAGTGACATACAATATACACTCTATTTACATTAATTTATGTTTTAATATCTGTTTACGATATCACAACTAAGTTGATACCAAACGAAGACTCACTTGTATCTGGAGGTACGATATTGGCTCTAGCAAACCGAGACTCAAGTTTTGATGAGTTAAGATGATGCATAGTACTTAATATTAAATTAAAATATTTAGTATGCATTAAATGTGTCTCCTGAATGAATTAATTAATACGCTATGACTAAGCTTTATGGCTACACCATTCATGTTACTAATCCCTAACAATAAATCCTTGCCACATAATAAGAAGTACCACGTCCCATAGAGCATAGCCGATAGTCACGGAGCTGGCACGTTTCATTTGTTGCACTTTGCATTAACAGCCTTAGGAGACAAGCTGGATTGCCCAGTAAATCATAAGTACGGCTGGAAATTGTGGTTGGCCAGAACATTTCGTACCACGGTGCTGCAATTTCTCAACTCTATCTTAGTTTGGTTATACGCATGTGCCTGCATGTTAATGGTTTGGTCCAGAGCATAGTTTCAATGGCTTATATGGAATGCAAGGCGAGGCGTCTCCAGCTTAGTGAAATGTGTCGACAAGTCAATATAATTTTAGATGATACTGATATATTTCTATATGAATTTTTCCACCTTTTCGGTGCTCAGGATTTATTACATATCTTTGTTTTGTTTTACGAAGAATATGTCTATGACTTTCCTTTTAGATAGATAGCCTTATTATTTTATAACAGAAAGTCCAAAATACATAAAATTGCTCGTAATATTCAAACAAAATTCTCAACAAAAACATGACGCATGAACAATAAATAGATGATTGCATAATTTTAAATAAAGCAGTCTGACTGCCTTCCTGCACAAAGTGAAAAGTACTCACAAAGAAAGAGTTCATTAGACTACCGTTGTTCTCTTTGAGTCCATATTATCCAATTAAAGTTCTTTGCCTTTCCAGTAACGACATGGCATCTCGTCGCACATAACTTACAATTAGCCACTTGTTCTTTGTATTCATTTGGACGTTGCATGGTTAGTAAGTTAATATAAAATATATTAAATCATTGGAAATAATATATAATCACACATAGTACAAAATAACCATTTTTAGGAGTTTTTTTTAATTCTGAATTAGTTTCATAAAAAAGCCTTTGGATTAAATTTATGTCTAATATGGAAATAATTATGTCTAAGATGATCATGGAATATTAAAGATATTATTTGCCATTTTGGGCCTGCCCTTCGAGAATTTGTTAGTGTGTGTTTTTGTGTGCTATATACTATGGATATGAATCTCTATGATAATATATTTTTTCATATGTTGTGATATGACGTGACGTCACTTCATATGGCAAACAAAGTGATTTTAACAACAGTCTAATGACTGATAAATAGAACGCGACGTGCAAAACTTTCGCGACTATCTTATCAACAGTTTGTAAATCAATTTAATCTTATAGACGTTTGACCTCAATAACAGCTAGATAATGAATACGTCGTCCATTATTATAATTTAGTTTGCGTGCTAATTAACGTGGATAACGACCATATTGTTACGCGCATTGTCGCGTCTTCATACTTTGTGTTTATATCTCATGGTTATTGCTATTTGAAAAAATATATTAACTAAATGTACGTGCCTTTATTGTAAAATATTATTTTTAATGGATATGTTTATTGTTAATGATGTGGTTGAACTTTATACGCAGTTCGTATTGATCGCTGATCAAGTTGCATACGAATGTATTGCATCGAGAATATGAAATGTATGTATTCGTTTGTTAGTGTTTTACACGATTTACTCAGTGTTAAATGAATGAAGTATGCGTAATAGAGTGTAATTTGGATAAGATAAGAAAATTCTGACATAATGAAATTCTTCCTCCTTTAACATACAAGGTGATTATTGAAGGAAGACTTCAAACATCTCGCGGTCGTGTGCACCTGTTTTAAAACGTTTCCCAGCCTCTAGCAGGTCGTCCGTCCTTTTTTTTCCGCAACCGGCTGGGATTCGGTTCGTCTGAACGCGCTGACGTCATCGTCCCCATCTGACTCATTCATCTTAATCAAGTTCCAGGGTTGAACTGAAACTTTATTTCCATCAACAATCGGTACCAGCGCGTGAGTGGCACAGTGGGTTAAATCCGCATTAACATTACAATTGTTCGCATTGTGTGCAGGGTCACAGGTTCGAGGTCGCGGCTCGTGTGCACTCGCCTTTCCGCTTCAATGGATTTCTTTGTGTCGGCTAACGTTACAGTATCATTATACATCGTAATGCATTCATATCGTATTTTATACTTGACTCACAATGGACTTGTGAAATTGTTTGCTGCAATGATTGCAGGTGATGCAATCGCCTACATTAACTATTTTAGGTCTTGGTGTATGTATATTAATTCATTTAAAATAAGCTATATTTAAATGATAGTCCATACACATACTCAATAACAGCAAAAGGATCCAATTGTATGGAAAATCCACTAACAAATTTTGTGGCTGATAAAATAAAATCTTCCAAGTAATCGTCCCAACATTAAACATTTTAAGAACAATAAAACAAAGCATCGGAAATGATTGAGAGATTCTAAACAGTTCGGTAGCACCTTGAATGATTTTTTATGTAGATTTATAACAATGGAGCGGTATCGAATTTGAATGTATCAATGGTACTACGTCCCATCGGACACGGCCCACCAGAAATTCAATATAACAATTAGTATTCCACTCGCGTTTCGTGCGGTGGCAACGTACAGATTTCGTTAGTCTGCATTGAATAGTTTCGTCTCATTGTTCTAAGAATCTGAGCTATATCATTTTATTTTATGGCTTGTGGTTTATGGCTGTCACCTTGCATCTAATGGTGGGACATAGGTTTGAAGATGATTGCTTTGACTCGGTTAATCTTTTCCCTTCACAATAGATGTTGGCAAATTTACATCTTTTTTATAAATTTATATCAAGTTTATTTTGTTATTGTAAAGAAGAGATGGTCGATGTGCGCTCATAGAAAATAACGAAAATATATTTGCACGTTACATGGATAACATACCTACACTATTAATAATAAAAACGAACTATTTTCCTGTAGACCACTGTTTTGCAGTGAATTTCTTGAGGATAATAGGGACATATTGATAAAACGATTTTTGGTAATCGTAATTTTTAACAAATATTTTATGTTATACAAAATTTGTATGCCATTTTACGTGACTTCATTTCATAGTGGACTGATTGTTTTTTTGTTGTTGTTAATCGCTTTTTTTCCTTATCAACGGTCCTCACTACAAATTATGAGCAAATAGGTTTATGGAATTTTTGTAACAATGTATTTATAAAGTGTATTCATTAGCACGTTTAATGACCCATACGTCATACCGTTTTGATTACTCTACATTTGTATTGCTTTAAATGCATATAGAGATTATCGAAAATATTGTTATGTGTGTACAGTATGACTATACATAAAAATACATTAGTAAGATTAAATCCAGTTATTCATTTTCATTGACTAAATAAGACACAGAATATCACTTATTTACCAGTAACAAATGTTTTAAATTTAAGCATGAATATATATTAGTAAGAGTAAACTGAAGCAGACCTTGGTTTGATAAGTTTTGTTTGTCCCTGATAGCTAAAGTTTATTTTGTTACATCAATCGCGAGATGAACATTAAATATTAATGTCCGCAGTCCATTACATTACATTTCATTAATGAGACGTTATTTTGAAAACAAACGTGCTTATCAATTGACTCATTGTGTCGTGTATAAAAATAACTTGAAGTGTGTTTGGATAAGCGAAGTTTTTATGTCTGCACAAAGTATTAGTTGATAAATGGACTTTGAGCCATTAGGGACTGATGATTTATGAGTGTATGAATATGGGTTAGATATTATTTTGTTTATAAATATGATAAGATCCTGTGGCTCAAAATGTGTATCGAAAATTATTATGAACCATAGGTTTATTAGAACTTTGTTTTATTATAGACCTATGTATATAGAGTTTCTACGAAAGAATTCACACTGACTAATAAACATTGTCTAAATTATTGCGGAAGTATTGTTCTCATTTTGAGTGATTGACCTATTTTTTGTATCACACATTCTTTCCTTACTTTCGTATGTCTATTCTACAGAGTAATAAACAGCAATTTGTTTGTGTGGAGTAATTGAGAGGAAATCATCACTTCATGATTCTTCTCGCTTATGACTCACGAAATGATCAATCAAATTAACATTACTTAGAATTCCATTTATGTGAATCATTTGCTGCAACGGCACCATTAAGAAACCGTGTCAATGTTCAGTAACTTTTAAAGCAAAAACGTTGGGAGGGATACTGTCTCTTCGCTGTATTTTATGTTTACGTAGCTGTTATTACAGCAATAAAGATTATCCCTAAGGAATAATAGCCTCGTTTATGGGATATATATGGGTCCAGATGATTGATTGCTAATTGTACTGATAAAAAAGATAAAAGAGAACGAACATTTAAGCGTTAAAAACCACTTTCAACGTTGTAATAGCTTTCTCTATTATAATGAGTTGAAAAGATAAGAGTTTTAAACCGACCGTCTTGTTTGAAAATCGTAATTAATATCACGTGATACCAATCAGAGCAATAAAAACCTTGGAAATGACAGTGAATTATACATATTTATAACGCGATTGAATTGAAAAACTCCGAGATACATTCAATCGGCCGCTTGAGAAATAAATTAAGGAGGAGCCAAGTAAGATATATTGCGATCTTTCACGGAGAGTTTTCACGAAATCCAGATAAATTTTAAATTAATTATCGCTTGGTAACAAGATCTAATTTTACCAGATATTTTTAGTATTCTGTGCTACAATGCTCCTATCACAAATACAGCGTCGTCTAGTGTATTCACTGACGATACATAGTTATGTGTTATGGTTTCTGCTTTTGATTTATTTCCTTTATAGGCTATGTAATGGTTTTTAAGGTGCCTATCGGCTGATTTAGCAAGCTCTTTCGGCACTCGAACCTATAAATTTTGCTGCGTCTAGCTAAAGGATTAAGTGTTGCAGTTTCACACCTCTGCTAAGACTGTTACTGAAAAAGATATACTGGAAATGGGAGGTCGTAAGGTCGGTGGAGGCAACATATCTTCGAACTCTCTTCAGCTGTTTCTATTATGCGATTTCGCTCTTTATTTTACCTTTTTTCGGGGTGGAATCAATGGCAATTTTAATAATATAATAAATCACTAAACGCATCCAAACTGAAGAACAAACGAACATGTGAGATTTTTCGATATTAAGCTATTGAATTATTTGGCTGACATTGAAATAAATGTCATTTTCATAACCAAAACTATAACACTGGCGCTAACCTGTCGTAGTATTTTACTATTGATCTGAATGTGTATCTTTTAACGAGTTTATTTTTATAAAATCGTTTTCTATTTGCAACTCAAGGCTCGGCCGCGAGTAGTTCAAAGTCTCAGCCTAGTAATTTAACACAGAAATGTGGTTCGGGTGTTATAGAGAATGTGAAACCTGCGTCATGTGTGACTTTGAGATTATTATTCGCGTGCGCTATATGTGTTTGCTTATCTGCTTTGTTGTGTGATTCAATATTGCGCCTGAGCGCAGACTAACACTAACAGTATGTAATAACTGTAACAGATTTTACATTCATAATTACGATGGGAGGAAGAATATTCAGTTTATGAATTATGTGGCCGTGCAAATCGCAGTTATTTTGCTTATACAATGAACAGTTTTGATCGTATTTACACGGGATCAGATCACTTTTAACCGCATCTCAACAAAACCGCAGTACATGATACGTATTCATGTATGTGAGCCTTAACATTTTGAAGCGAGGCTTCGAGGTCGCTAGTTTGGATGAGTTAAGGCACTTTAGAAAATTAATTTTTATTAATATAATTATGATAAAATTAAAATAAATTAATCTTATTATTTTCTAAAATCGAACGTAGTGTAGGATATTAATTTGCACACCGTATGCCAATAGCGTAAGAAAAAACGACCATAATATAAAGATTAGGCTACGTATAAAGAAACTGAAGCAAACGAACAATCGGCTTCTCGACAATCTCATCACGTGTAGATTTCCACAGTAAACTAGGCTTTTTGTCACCTTCTCTCAGAGCCTAATGGATCAAAATCCATAAAAGTGATATAGTCTATGCATTATCTGTGGTCGGTGGGTGGAATGGAACGCGGGCGCAGTGCTCCGGTGGCTCGACGTCGCGGCACCACGCTCGCGGCAAGGTCGACGAACGACTTTCGCACGTTTAACTCGCGCCGATAACCCGCTTGCACCCGGTTTTGTCACAGTTGCTGACTCCAGTTTACTTAGTCGAGCTCCGTTGCTGCATACCGCCGTGGACTTAATCCGTTCCATTTATTTCAGCATCGGTTGCGAATGCACCAGCGCGAATATTGGCGATGGACAGATTAAAATATCCGACGCATCTCATACGTGATTTCTCCACTTTTAGTCTCAGTGATCAGTGATCTTGACTTTATTGTAATCCATTGGTTTTGTGCACGGGCATATCTGTGCCTATATTTCCCCGTCAGTCAAAACTGTGTGGCAGGTCTGTCATATAAATCCGTGCGTGTTGTACCAGGTTTGACACACTATAAATCAAACAGGTGTTTACTAAGTTGCTGGTGTTGCCCATTCACTGTAATAACATTGTACTAAAAATATTATATTGTCTTCAGGGTTTACGTGTGGGTGTTTGTCATGTACTCACCCACGTAATTGCGCCTGCTGTGTTAAAAAGTGATTCTTATCGTGTATAATATGTTGACATCATATTTCGTAATATTCAATATAGCGAAACAAGGCGGACAAGTCTGGCGTTATAAATAAAATTTGTTAATATAAACGACATTTTGTGAATGGATCGAAACTTATTAAAAATTTATATTTATCGTTTTTTTAGATACAAGATTTGAAGGTTGATGACTAATAGATAGCAATAAAAAGTCTGACGAGGTGTGTGTATGATTCTATCAGTTTTATCGCTTATGATACATGTTTTGCTAATTTGTTTAAAATTCTTGATGGATTGGAATTATAGCTGAAATATTTCAAACGATGATTAATACTATTAACGTGAACTCAACCCGGATTAAAAATGTAATGTTAGATATAATTTTGACACACATTCAATTTAACCCAAATAAAAATTATGTCAGGTTATCAACACAATACAATTGTTCACTGAAATTAATGTTAGTCATGGAGATAGGCCTTTCAGCATGTTGTGGTTTCTCCGAAATCCAGTTTAGTGTATTTCCGTGAAGTGTATTTTATTATCAGCGGGGGCTATTTTGATATTTGTCGCGATGTAATGCGGCTGTGCGTGGGCGTCGGGAATGAGTTCATTGGACACCGCCGGCATGCGGAACTGTTCTTAATGTTACCATCATCCACTAGAATTTGTTTATTTAAGGCCTATTTTACGTAAACTTTTATATATAACTCAATCTGTGTTATAACACTATTAGGCGATCTACTTATGTTGAACTGAATTTTGTTGCGTGCTTGTTGTTTATTATTGGTATAAAGTGTTTAAACTTGACAAATATTTTTATCTGCGTTTAGCCTCGATCTGTGCGTATTGGAAATTGTGTCATATTATACTAACAAATGAGGCATGTTAAATAGGTCATGACGTCACAATATTACCATTTCAAAAAGTGTGAGAAGCCAACGGTACACGTGGATTGGTTTCGTCAGACATCGCATGTGTCATAACAGCAATATCGGCTCTCGACGCGGTTCCTTTGCAGTCAGGATGTTGCGGCAAGCCCGAATACTCACACCGCGGTTGATTTATGGATCGTAAAGTTCATAAACGACCCTTACGGAAACATCATGCCGGCGTGTACTACATCATTAATTATGTATAAACACTTTCATTACCAGCTAAAACCTTCCCTAACGAAATTCGAGATAATTTTTAAAATGAAGCGTTTCATGTGTATATTAAGTTGCTAATAAGCTTACATACATATGGCGCATCAAGCTTATGAATAGTGACGTAAGACGATTACACATTACCAACCTAGTCGATATGGCAATTATCAATACCGGTTTGTTGTGATGACGTGTGATCTGTGCCATAGTGACAGATTTTATATAACGTTTATATTTAGTCGGGGGTACACAGTGTTCGTATAGCTCGTCAGATTAGATAGCGTTGACAGCGTGAATGTTTGCTTGTGGTGGTCATGTTTGTGCAGCCTGAAGGGCTGTTGACAATCGCTCCACTGGCGCCGAATTCGTTCTGCTTCCTGTCAACCGACATTCGACCTTATCCGGTGATAACACGATTATAATTCAATAAGCCGTAATAAACACGCGCTGAACCCCAAATCAACACTGCCGCGCTTTCCCCGGACAGGTAAAACTTATTACAGTCCCGCACACGTGTAAACACTGTGATAATAATTCCTTTATTGCTTGCACTCTCGCAGTGTTACGGCACAGACGCCTGTAGCGGCCAAATCCGTTTTCTCTACCAATCACAGCGGTGCATACACGGTTTTCGATAAATTGGAAATCCGAGAGTGCACTCGTAAAATGTTCCATTTGTCCAGTTAATAAAATTCGACTATTTCATTTAAGTGCTGTGCGAGAGAGGATATTCGCGCGCAATAATTCTCTTTCTAGGTCAGTGCAGTCAGATTCACATGGTTCGTCTGATAAAGCTCCAATGACTGCGGGCTGCAGTCTTGAGTTGCACTGGGACCGGTGCCAAACGGTTGAAGGAAACCAGACAGAAATTCTTCAGCGTAAAGTTTACGTTTTAATTTGACGGATTCTCCCGTTTCTCGGTAAAATTTATTTCCGTGCGTATTTTTCAATAAATCTGATATAAATATTTGTCGGATTACATTATAGGCGTTTTAGTTTATTACATTTCCTTACCTCATGCACATGTAACGAGATATGTGAAATGTATGTTTGAGTAGCTTTATTTGAAAATCTTGTATTAACAATTATCAATTTTACACGAAAGTGAAATGCGTTCGGCTTAGAGCAGCGTGCCGCTCCGGGCCGCCAGTATGACGAAGCCTTTTGATCTCTCGTTTAATATACGAGCGAAAATGCACCCGACGAAAAGTCTCGATTGCATCAATCTTGCAGCTGATACAATGCAAATCGCTTATCTCCGCCAGGATCATACGTGTCTAAAGTTAAATAACTGCATATCAAGATGCAACGTATCATTTATTTTCATACTCTGTGGAATCGCAATAATTCACAACAAGGCTAATTATCTCAGAAAAATACTTTTTATTACCGCCATTATTACATATAATTAGTCAAAATAAATTTATAAACATATAATTATATATGCGTGTTAATTATTTTGAAAGCACTTAGGTATGCTGCGTGATTCATTTAGATCTGTGCTCATTACTACGTTATTATTTCTAATTAATTACCTTGCGAAAAGTGCTTACTTTCAAGTCATATGCAGTTGGAAACGACCTTGTCAGAACGAAATAATTTACAGCATAGAATTAATGCAAGAACCTGCTTAATGTTTGTTAAATTTAGATGAGATGGTCTTAACGTTGGTTCGGTATCTCGATAAGTTCGTAAATAATTCCTTGATTATTTTCTTTAATTTATTAATTAAAGATATTCTTATCATTGGATAAGTCTATGACGTCAATTAGCACGTGCGAATCATTTTTAAGATTTGTGGAATATTTCATAGGTTATAATTTCTTTATTAGCAGGAAGAACAGTTAAGTGTTTAGCTCTAGATATAAATTGCTACAGATTATAATTACTAATCGCTTTCTAGACGTAGCCTGTGAAGACTATTACCGTGGCAGATATCTGACTCAGAAGTGACAGTCCATCATCAGAACATTTATGATCTTATATTTTAAGCCCTTTAAGTATATGTCTCGCCCAGCATTACGTGAAGTTAAGTTATTTATATTGTAACATGCAATATCCTTGTAACATTTTACACTTATTACGATCAAGGATCTCTAAGTAAAGCCAGGAAGAGAATATTGCAGGTACTTAGTTCACTATAATAACAACGTATAGTTTATAATGCGCGACGCATTCTACGGCCCGTATTGGAGCATAGCAACTATTTACGATAAATATTGGTATACAAACGTAAAGCGTTTACTAATAAAATGAATCTGCAATCACGGGCTCAAGTATTACCCCGTTTATATATAAAAGAGCTTTATTGAACTTGACAATGTTTGTAAGGAATAGAACCTTCCTAAGTTATGAATTGGCTAATCAATCAATCGTGATGGTCCGTACTCCGTGGTGCTATTGTCTCGTAATAAAAGGATTGGGAATCAATTTTGCGATCTCGTTTCGTTTGGTCAATGAGACTGCCGAAGCGCTCTTTCCTTTTATTACTCCCCTTACCCGTCTAATCTGAGAGATATTGTGTTCCTTGAAGGCATTGATCGTTTTGCCGTCAGATTAGTAATTTTTGTTTGCTTTCCCGGCTTTATGCTATTAAAATAATAACTATTTTAGGCGAGGTTAATAGATCGATTTTGTAATAAAGAAGTACCGTTTCACCTGTCCAAACATACAACAACGAATAGACACACCCATTTATGAAATACCAATGTGAAATTGTTATTTCAGTCTGCAATGTAAATGTGTACTAACTAATGATTTAAAGTCTAGCTGCTGCACAGGAATTTCTAATTTTATAAAAACGATTGCCAACAGTTAAACGTTACTAATTCAGACTTTCGTCTTTTACTCTATTACAGAAAAGATATATTGCACATATTTAAGTGTGCCTTTGTGAAGTTTACATCTTTGCGTGGAATTCAACAGGATCGATATAGAAACGTCCTTAAAGCACGCGGCACTTGACTGGAATATTTGGCAAGCGCTGTATCCGTAAACACGGGATAAATCTCCAACTCGCGTCCTTCTCTTTAAATGCATTGCGACTATACATACATTACCGCTCTTTACGAGACTAAAATCTATCTGATTTAATTAAACATTTACTGCAACATTTATTGGCTTACTTTATAAGGATTGGCTCCCGTCACGGCCTAACAGTTCCATGCTAGTTCTTACATTAAGTATAGGTTCATTAACTTAAAAATGTTAATTATTATCGCATTCAGGATGATTTGCTGCCAACTACTATAAACAAAGTTAATTATTTTTGACAGCTATTTGATAAACACATTTTTTTCCAACGATATGCTCATTGCATTTGGACACGCGAACGTCGGTAATAATTAGAAATTGCAATAAATTTATATTTTGAATGGAATTATTCGCGGGCATCAATCAGTTATTTTTATGAAAGTTTAATTACTTCCGCCGCTTAGTACGGCACCTTAGAGAAAACATTGGACGTACTTAAGTTAATTAGAACGTGGAATTCGCTTGAACACGCGATCACCTGTTAAAGCCTTGGTACTTACTGGCTAGTGTTGGTTATGGGGAGTAGCTTCATAGCGTGACGAAACGTGTAACTTGTGTAATTAATTGGTATCCGCAACGGTTATTACTCCTCTCGGCGTATTAATATGTGCTACATTACATGTTGCTGGATAATAATGCGGTGCGCGATGCTGCGCTGTTATAACGGGCTTTTAAAGAAAACATGCTGATAATTATCCCTCCTTCAATGATTTCGTTTTAAGCATGTTCGTTGCTAAATTGTATTTTCCAAGGCTTCATGGTTTAAGTATAAAATTCTTGTAGGTACATGTAGTCTAGTTTTATTTCGGATTTGTTTTATTTTGTTAATGTGCATTATGTAATTTATCTGCAGCCCTAGAATTTTGCGACTTACGATCTTTAAATGATGCGTGAAGGAGCAATTAGTTAGATCGGCATAAATATATTCGCACGTTACTAAGCTATGTCATAATGCGTTTTGCGCTAAATTGTAATAAAAACTAAAATCCCGTGCCTGTATTAAACGTAATTACAGAGTATTATAGCATTACATTAAAAATAATTGTAAAATTAAAAGAAGATGATAATTCTAATGTAGTTACAGCATTCAGTAACCTTATATTAAAAAGATAACCTTTACAAATTGTTTTGATCTCGCCTCTATCTAATTATTTATTAAAAACATTTATGGTTCTGCGTAATTATTGCTTAGGTAGTAATAATCAAAGTTTTCCAACAATTATTTATTTAATCAATATTTATCGAAGTATTCCCTTATCGGACCCCGTTATTTATAGACTCTTCAGCTGATTGCAATTAGCAAGATCTGCATTTTAGATATTCCGATAACATCGAGTTGTTGATCTACCAGCGTTCGAAAATCTCAATATAAAATTACAAGTAAAATGCTTTAACAAAATTAAATCTTTAATAAATATCAAATGATGCCCCGTGGTCTCATTATGTAGATCTCTGGAGGATGGCCAACCCAAAACATGGGCAAAGAAATGAAAATGAAACATAAAAAAAATTACGCGTCGCCAAAATGAGACATTATCAAAGATTATTTTTATATTTTTTTCTGTTTTTGTAAATTATATCCATGATTGTTATTTTAATTTTAGTTTTGTTTTTGTTCGCAGGCGTGACAATGAGAGAAAAAAGGGGAGGTGCAATGAGCAAAATGCAAAAGCTCAGAAAGCGCCTGTCCCTTAGCTTCGGTAGATTATGTGAGTATTGTTTGTTTAACCGCTTCAAACCATTAACTGATCACGCCACTGCGCTAATTGGACAGATTGTTTTCCTCTTTAGATTTTCACGCAACTTTCTCTTCGCTGAGAACATTCAGAAATTCCTTTCCGTTATTGTTTCATTTATTTACATTATCGTATATATTTTTTCGTTTTACTCATATGTCTTCATCGCGCTGAAGTGACGTGTTTCATTTACAAACTTAGTGCCAAATCAACACTGAAATATTTCCACTGTCGAGTTTATATTAATGTTGTTAATTTTTTAACCTAACGATGTGATTGACACATTATTTATTATTAGGTGCTAAAGTAAAATTAGTACGTAGGTATTAAATGTGGTAAGCAATTTATAATAAGATTTAGCGTCTATCAATTTTGGGACTAATATTAGTTCGTCAAATGTACTGTTTATCGTCCTATATAGGTTGTCTTTGACATGAAACTGCTACTAAAGAACAAAAGCTTTACATGTATATTATATATTCTCACGAACGTTGTCTCAATAGGTCGGCTGGTTAACTTAAATTATAGCCTATTGTACTATAATTTTTATTCATAAATATGCCAAGAATTTTCTGTATGAATAGGTTCATTTGTTCCCCGAGACTACTGGCAAGACTGGTGTAATTTAGTTCATCAAAGGCTGAAAATCATATGTTATTTATTCATCTTATCAATGACTTCTATTCAACCTCCTAACCTTGATTGAGTTTGTCCATAAACTTGTCTATCGCTAGGATTAACGAACTGACAATTTTACAAGACCTGACATTTTGGAACTCGAGAATTTTATAGGTGAACGTGAGTTGGACCCAAATCACCCCAGTATTGCAGAAATTGTGTTCTAGTAACTTACCAACATGTCCTTCTAAAACAAAGTGAATTACACCTTCCGAATTCGTTCTATGAGTATACGTGTGCCTAGGTTCTTTGTCGGGTCAGCTCATTATGAATTCGACTCTGAGACACAATTCCATAATACAGCGAGCGACGTAGTCGAACCAAGTGTCCACGTTTCGCCACCGATTTCATTATGAGCATGCCGCATTGGTTAAACATTTTCGCCTTCGGGGTTTGTTGTAGCTGTTAAACGAAACTTTTCTTCCCGGTTTTCCAAGCCCGTTCAAGTTGGATTAAGTGTTACATAGCAAAAGTATTGAAATTAAATTGAAAAACATAACTTGGTTCCCCCGAGGCAATGTTAAAGCAAACGTTATTGGAGAAAATGATTTTTACGAAATATGTTTTTTTTTACCCTTCTTAAGTTTCTTGTAACAAAAAAGGCTTCTTATTGCTGTGCCTCTACACAAAATTTTGTAACGTTTAAACAAATTAACGTTAAAAACGAACCATTGTGTACCATAAAATCCTTCTCAACATTATGCCCATATGTTATCACTTTTACGACGCACATGCACAAGTTTCCAGAATATTCCCCGAAGTAATGTACCGTAAGGATTTGTTTGCGAGCGTTCTCAGCACATTTATAATACCGGCCGGGGGTGATTCACTCCAAATGAATTCACCGCACTGACACTTAGTAAAATATCACATTCAATGTAAATGTTATGAATAACGCACCATGATTAATATATTACAATCCTGTTTATGCACGCGCTGTAGTAGTTTTTGTTAAAGATACTTAGCTTTTTGTAAACATAACGTTATTTGTAAAATTATCTGAGGTCGCCGCGATTTGTTTGGAATTGTTGCGGTGAACGACGTAATTAATATGTTATCCAATAGTATACTATATAGAACTAGAGGCAGACTCCGTATGATGGGTATAGCGGTATATTCGCTCAGTGCATTATGAGATCGGCTCGTAATTTAAATCGTGCTCAGCTTATTACGCCTCTTTGCTTAGCCGAGAGGCTTGGGTTTCCCTAACGTAATAAGAGGAAGTTTGAAGTGTTGTCTGCTATACTAGGCAAAAGCGCTTTGATGAAGGTAAAATTCGTTAAGGTTAATGGATGTTACTGTCACTATTTAAAATGTAGACTCAAAAATGTTTCTCTTTACAAACAGATTAGTTGGCTAACATTATTTTTCAAAGGAGTATAAAAGTCTTCCTTGATAGCCGTGCTCAAGCTTTGTAGACATCAATGGACAACTAAAACCACTCACAATCATGTGGGTCTTTAGTCCGACTGTTAGCATTGGTAATAAAATAGAAGTGATTGAAACACAGAGAGTTAACATTCAAACTAATGATCTTCTAGAACTGTAGTTACCTTTTACACCACACGTATGTTATCGTGGTCGTTACCGCTGTATTATGGTCAATGACCGTGAAATCATTAAGGCGATAAATTTAACCTTCCGAACAATTTGTACTTAAATATTTTTCAATTTTATAAAAGTATAAAGTGTAGTCACGTAAGATTTTAGAAGTACTGTTTTAATCTGCATTTACGAGAACAAAAAATGCTTCTAAATGCAATGAACTGTATTAAATATCAGATGTATGAAAAATATGAAGATAAAATTTTGTACGAACTCATCGAGAAAGGAGCCAGTACATACGTCACTATATTTTTTCTGGATGTTGTATAAAATATTTAACACATCACGAACAATCTAAAATTATATATCCTGTGATAATTAGTAATAGAAACGCTCTAATGACAAATGATAACGTTAGCATTTATAAATATCTTTGAAAAAGTTATTTTTGGCAGTTGGTCTGTATGTTTGCACGTATGGATTGAATTAGCGTGCTTATTTTTAGATACGATAAATATAGCTGATTTGTGATGTTTGTATGACAATTGTGTGCTTACACAGTGTACGTGGTGAACATTCTCGTGATCTTTACCTTCTAATTGTGGCAAATGAGACGTGACATGCCGTTTATGTGTCTAAAGAAATTGAACGAGATAGTGCTGAGGTTGTTCTGATGTTGAGCCGTAATTCGTTGGATTCGTGGCGAGAAAATATTATAAAGAAAATTCGTAGTGTAATATGTAATACGAGATGTATATGAGGTTTTTAAAAGCTGGCAACGTTAGTGAAACCATTCGTGTCTGTAAATATGTTCTTGCTAGTATTTAAAATATTCAAAGCTTGGCTGCAAAATAAAATTCAAAACTTTATTTGTAACAAGTTATGAATGGCATAGCTGTAGAAAAGGAAAGAGTGGGAAACGACGAAAATTTCTTGCCAACTTTTGTCATGATTTCATGAAAATGCAATTTTCTCTGAGTTTCCTCACTAAGCTTTAATTCTTTTATGTAACGCCATGCTTCTTAGAATTTTACTCTAACTACGGTATCTTGGATATTAGATTTAGGCTAGCATCAGCGTCAAATTTCGTCACGAAGTGTGTTGCGTACTTATTTGCATGCCTGTGTGTTTTTAAGATCCGTTGCTAACTTCACGCAATTTGGATCGGATTTGTAAAACTTAATAAAATATAAGAAGAAATTCTAATTATTGAATTGATGAAATCTCTCATCTCTCTCAAGCTCATATTTAAATCGTAATAAAATGAATTATAATGAAAGCTAGCGTAGGTACTGCTAATGATTACGGTATTCACACTCGGCAATTTCTCATGGGTGCTATAAAAGCAGCTCAAGTTGATACAGGTACAAGGCTCAAGTTAACACATTCTAAAACAGGATAACTACATACACGCTATTTTCGCGCGAGTGCACTATTTAAGTAAATTAAGCCGGTGTTGGTGCTTCTGTTGCTTACGTGCAGCAGACTTCATACAAACATTGTTGTGCGCCACCTCACGTGAACACTGTACACACTTGAGTACGTCTTATATTTCTTGCAGCGTAATAAGACGCTCGGGCACATATAAAACTTGGCTACGTTTACTTGGAAGCCTTGTGAAACTAGGCACTCTTCTGTATTAGATTAGGCTCACATACACGCCGACAATGTTGAACGTAAAGGACTGATCGATACAATAAATTTATCTTCACTGTTTTTTATTAAATATTCGGTGTTTTAAAATATATAGGATATTTTGCAGACATTGTACATCTACAACATTACTACACTTTGTGAATACTATACCCTTGTTGGATATGAAAACACCTTGTTATTTTAAGTGATCCTTTGTTTGTCTACTTGTTAGCAAAAATCGATGTGGCCTTGAACAAGGCTTCATCTGGATTTACGTTAACAGCCTGAGGGATACTCGAAATCTCAATCGTCAGAAATCTCTCAGGAAATCCTTATTTATACATTTCCAATAGGGAATGCTTCTATTTTTGTAACTAATTCCGATCGGACCGTAATAATGTTTACACGTTACTCTATCCTTATTCTTGTTTTCTCAGTTCTCCCTTCCCCAATCGATTGAGATATTTTCCTTAAAGGGCAATTTGCCCCCGAGATGGTTAAACAAAACAAGTCTTTATCTAAGACGTCCAATGCGGACTCCGCTGTTCACCTATAACAGTACGCTGCGCTTGTTTTTAATGATCGTTAAAGAGATTTATTTAATGGTCCGCTGTTAGACACTTCATCAACTTAACGATTCTCGGGGATTTCTTTTCAATGCTCGTTGTTTGAAGCCTTCCATGCTTAAACAAATCTTCGACGAGTAATAACTGAATACCGGGGTATTCAGTTTTTCGATTTTTAAATACCTCTGTTACAAAGCTGCATACATTATGTTTATGGTCATTATCATCCTCAGTCATAGGAAGTGCACTGTTTTTTGTGTTTACATTGTTAATAATTTAATTGTCCTTCTGAGTGCAACGAACATTCTCCTCAGTAGTTTCATTAATAATTACTGTCCGTTCACTTGCGTCACACATGGATAAAATGACTTCGTATCTTAATTAATATTTAATTGTTTTAAAACAATTAAATATTAAATATATATTATATTATAATTTTATCGTTGATATGTTTTGTAAACAGGAAATTAATTGACAAATGCTTGGAGAATGCACCGTGAGAAGGATCTTTTATCACTTGTCTTACCTTTCTATACTATTTCAAACATCAGCTACCTGGTTTCTTTTATCTCAATCATATGTGTGGCTCGAAGTTTATTTACCTCTTTGAGAAATTGTTTAATGCATTATTCATCAATGGGAGGTGTGGCGTTTTAATAAGGAAAACGGACTCTTTCATCTGTGATGCTGTGGCTGTAATGCTGTTGGCGACCGTGTGAGAATATCAATCAGTTTGGGTTTTCCCGGAGGCTTGTGAGTGGGATCGACAGATTTGAAGCAATCATTAGCTCAGCTGTTTGTCGCAAGTATACAGGATGCGTATCGCTTTTTGTAGACGCCTATCAAATTTAGCTAATGCTTCCCGTTAGAGGACGGTGCAACTGTAGTGTTTGATAAATGTTTGGCATACATCATTTCTTTTTTTTTTATGCAAATTTTAATATATGTCTAATAAAATCAGTATCACAGTATTAACATGTACTACCTACTATAAAACGATGTGTTCTTACATGCGACAACGTTACTCACCAGTCGACGTTTTTGCCAGGTAGAACTTATTGGGCATTGAAAGAGTAATAAACATCATGTCGACAACACATTACTCGTATGAAGTACAGATGTATATTTAGAAAATGACGATAGCGATACATACATGATCACTAAGAATTTATTTACGTCTAGAACAAAGAATTATTTACATGAATGACATCAGATAGCAATAGTAATTTGATTTGTCTTTAATTTCAAGATCTTGAATAATATTTAATTTTCTTAATTGGTTCTATTAATTATGCTAAAACGTATCGTCTTTGACATTATCAAACTGGCGTCAGCTTTATTTAGTAATAGCGCTAAAGTGGAGACTGATCAAATAATCCGTGTCGTAACAACTCAAGTCGGCCATTAACCACTTAACGTTCGTCTAATTATGATAATATTTCGTGTGGAACGACTCGTGCCTCCCGCGGACATTGTTTACCTCTCTCCCGCATTTAGACACTACGCAGGAATCAGTGATGCGTTCGGTTTTATGGCCCTTGCAGAATCCGGCGTTAAAAATTTACGGCTTTATTTTGAAGGTATTTGCGGTGTGTGATTAAATGGGTTCCTTTAAAGAAAGTAAGTAGCCAGTTATGTATGATGAGGATTTGTATCTAGTTAACATTTCAATTTGTATGAAATAAAAACTT
Organism: Deilephila elpenor; assembly: GCA_949752805.1. Lineage (NCBI taxonomy): Eukaryota > Metazoa > Arthropoda > Insecta > Lepidoptera > Sphingidae > Deilephila > Deilephila elpenor. The sequence continues at coordinate 3,717,132 of OX457107.1, read as the reverse complement.
CGTTTATTAACCAAAAATTTATATTATGACGTATAATTGGTATCCGTTATACTTACTCACAAAAGCCCTTACTACGTCAACGAGACTTAAAAATCAACCCTACACGCGTGACTTCATTCACGTTTGCCACAAACACAACAAATTTCCTGTACGAGTTCAACTTGCGGCTGTAATGCTTACAGCCATGTACGAGTATGTAGGTTATGTAACTCTTATCGACATGATTCATAGATTAGAAATCGTGGTAGCGGTGATTGGCCCTGCCCGCGCGCCCGGCCCTTATCAGTCGCAACACAGTCACGAACGAGCGAACACTGAAGCCACAGGAAGTCGATTCGTTATAAACTATTGGTACAAATTTGTTTATACCTATGCATGATTCAATTCAGTGCCCTTCGATAACTTATAGTTGTCAGAAGTGACGAAGAAATAATAAAAATAACGTTATAACTGTTTTAAATAAATGAAAACAGTTTATTGAATCATATGAAAAAAGTCTTCGTGGTAAATACGGCAATATTAGGTCGAAAATTTATATTTTTTGTTTTTGAATCGCTCTATTTCCAACCTTCAATTGTTACGCAAAATAATACCCCTGGAATGCCAAGTATGACACATTTTCTTATATCGATAATCCCAATCAAAAGAAGGTTGATATGAAGTTCGCGTCGAGTGTTGATCTCGGACTCGGAATTATATTTACATTCGCACGATGTGGACAATGTTGAAGAACTAGCGTTTTTGGCACATCTCTCATCACTCTTAACGAAATATTCTTTAATAACACGTGTGGACGGAAATAGAAATTGTATACTTTCCCACCAATCGCATGTTGGGCCGTGTGAATGTCTGATTATGCCGGATTTATGGGGCGTGCAGCTAAATATTTTGTGTTAGTGTCAGTATTTCGGGTACTTATTTAACAGGGTAACGTAGTGTTATTATTGTTCTGAGTTATATCGACGTGTATTTGCGTAATATGTATGTTTAGTGATTGAAAATACACTAAGCAATTTAAAATAACAAATGACTATCACAGATTATAATTTGCATTATGTCACAGACAATGTGCTTAAAATACAAAACAATTATTTTCTGAGGAATACACATGACACCATTATTTATTTGAAAACCGCAATGACGCTGTTCAAGCGTGGCGTAAATAATTAATTGCACATTTAAGCAGAATTTTGTGATACTAGGTATCCTTAGAGGTATCTCATTTTTCCTTTCGGAAGTTCATAAAGTTAAAAAGAGGAAAGAAAACAGTGTTGAGGCAATTTCTCGCGTGTTTTTTTTTATAGTTATATCACATGCCGAAGTCGTTAGTGGTATTAATCTCAGACCTCAAATACACCTACAATTACTCAGGTGTCATTGATCATTGTTTCCCACCGCTTGGTCCTTCGTGGTAATTTTGCTGTAAACGATATTCCTCCACCTCCACATGACTAAGATTCTAAAGATCTTTATACTGTTTGCATAAATAATGTTTTGATTTTAGGTCTAGTCGTGACTTCATAATCACTATTTTAACAGTTATGGTCAGAACTGTTGTTTATTTGGTAAAACATTACTTCGCACTTTCTGTAGGGCGTTATTAGCGCACTACTGTCATAATAGGAGTACTCCATAAATGTGTTAATTACAAATGTCTTTCCTAGTCAATTTACCATTGCTTTTACGGGAAAGGAATATATCGATAGGAATATATAATAGGCAACTTCCAACAATAATATGTCATGTGCGTGACTCTAAAATGATTGTCGTGCCAAACTTTACAACCAGCGACGTGTGATTACAACGGCAGATTGTTTAGAAAATTCCCTGTTGTTGTCGCTGCGTACTAATTGCTATCCATTTACTGCTCCGTACAGAATGTCGGCATTGTTGTCACAATGTTTATGCGAAACGTGTGTTGGAATTTATTCATCAACATAATTTATTGTTTTCTTCATCTACGTCTCTTCTCTTTTGTTTCGATGAATAATGGTATTGGTGTTAGTAGACCAGATGGTAACATTATCATTTACGTCTTATGATTGCACTGAAGGACTGTAAATGTAGGGGGCAATTCTTTTTCTTTTTTGATAGACTTGTGATGTTTGTTTCTATCGACTTTTAAGGTTTCAACTTCAACACTGCCCAATTCTAGATGCTAATTTGATTGTTGGGATCAGACAATTATGTTACCATTTTAACAGTAAACATAATGCCTGATGTTAGTGTGCGGTACTTAAAAATAAAATAATTTTGTGACGCTTGGATAGGGGTTATAATTAAAGTTTGCGTAACCTATCTAGGCTTTGAATATACCACTACTAGCTATGAGCTCGGCAAAATTCAATGAATAATAAATAAATCCATTCGATTTAATATATTCAAGATTTTAGGGAAAATGGGTTACAACCTTTCTCATTCTGATTGACAGATGAGAAAGGTCGCAGATATTGGTTAGCTAAGTTCTTGTATTTTATAGACATAATCCTCAACGCTATTTGTGGAATCAAATTATCGTTATCGTTTTCAGCTATACGAAGATCATTGCTGAAAATAGGCGTCCATGATTTCCATAGTGATCTGTTGGAAGAGGTCTGTACGCACATACGTTCTTAAGTCTGGCCACGTTGTGGGTGGACTCAAAAGTAAAGCTTGCCAGTAATGTGAAACTACAGTTATTATAAACCCAGTTCAGCAAATATGAATAGACAATATAATGAAGATAAACAGCCAATGTACTTGCAATATCACATTAATCCTCCTGAAATTATTGTTTAGTTTCGAAATTGGGTCTTTGTTGATCTTATAGGTTGCGAAGAGTTGAAGTTCAGATGTTTCATTATAAACTTATTGGATATTATGACGTGATAGAAAACGGGTTCAGATGTAGTTCGATTAATATTTAATTTCGGAGGCGATAGTTAATAATGTTTGATTCAGTTTGATTGTATTTAAATCTATTTAAATCATGTTTAAAATAAGAACGAACATCTTGATATAGCCTCAGTGTAAATGTGACTCGCGACGTCCCGAGTCTTTACACAGACCGTCAGGGAATAACTTGTGACTCACATTTCAAATTGAAAATCCTAGTAATTATGGGTTCTGGATACTTGCCAAAAGGATGCACAAATGCAGCCGCTCATGATGTAATAAGCCAACTACTTTTCTAAAGTGTATAAAAAAAGATATCGGACTGTTTTCACGAGTATATGGGATAAATAAAATAACGAAAAACGTTTAAACATACTTGGAAAAAGCAACATTTTTGAATTAATAGTTTTCAAAGTAAACACGGAAGCATCGCACGGTACAGGCAATTATTTTCAAACGAAAATTAAATGTTAAATTAATAGAAGTATCAAGTGTGAAAGTTTTATTTTCTCCAACAAAGTTTGCTTTTGCCAATTATTTGTGTGCCTCATCGCGCTACGTTGTTTGTTGGCAGAAACTTTGTGTAATAAAACGATTAAAATTGGATTTTGGTGTTATTGACGCCTAGTGTGTGACTTATGTGTAACTTATGTCTAACTTATGTCTACTCTTCTAAAATTATCACGATAAATAGCTGCTAGTTAGTCATCGTGCGCAAGTTTTAGTGGTATAGCAAGCGAGAAACGAGATGCCGCGGATTTGATCCCGGAACTCACAAATATTAGTTATAATATTTGTATAAAATTTGGTTTTTGTGAGAGTTTCGCACCGAGACATATATTTGTGAGACGCACAAGTATTTGTAGCGGGTCTGGGTGTTGATGGAAAGTCTTTTGTAGTTTCTGGTACCCGTGACACAAGACTTAATTGATCTTAGTGTGGAGCCAGGACTATGTATGTGACTGTTGGGTGTATTTATTTATTCAATTTATTTTGTGTATGCCAATGCCTATACCTACCTGTGACCTCGTTTTTTTTTAATATAAAGATTTATATAATGTTATGAAATTAGATTTAACATGCTACATTTGGCCTCGACATGCTAGAAACTTTGCTTTTTTGTTGTATTCAACTTGCCTTGACATTGAATTAGTTCAGCGAAGAAACACACAACGTATCTACAAAGTATGGCGAACTATCACAAAATACAATAAAAAAATATTCGGCTTTCCCCATCTAGTGTCGTGTCCCGATGTTTTCTTTTGTAATTTTTAATCATCGTGTTGGGGTGGTAAATACTTAGTTTTTGCTAAAATAATAATTTAAACCCTCGCGTACCAATGCACCTTTAAAATTAAAAGGGTGTACTTTATTATTATATGAAATATGAAAACGATAAGTGAAAAATACAAAAAAAAATCATGGCTTATTTGCGAATTTTTTTGTTCCACTAAAACCACCACCTCCCTTCGTTTTCGGTCGCAGTCTGTATCTATTGTGCTTCGGTAAAGTGTCCGGCTTAGTTATATTCTTTTCAGTATAATTGGAAAGGAAAAATAAGTTTAGTCATATTATAATCTATAAAAATACGAGTACATTGACAATAAAAAAAAATGCTTATCTTATGCTTTTTAAAACTCGCCATTGAGTAAACATTTATTATCAATTCAAGCTCATACATAAATTGCCACGTCATTTTAAATTTATGTATGCGATAAGTGTAAAATATTGGTAAATAAAATCACAGCGCGCAGTCCCGGGTCATAATAACTTGTCAATAACATACTCATAATAAATTCCGCGCTAATATACCATCATTTTTCAAAGAATTTCGATTCTCTTGAAGATGTGACGAGATGAACGTGAATTCTGTACAAATTCCTTCTCGTATAAAACCTTAACTAATACGTGCTCATGTGCACTCCGCGCTCGGTTTATCTATTGAAAAATAATGTGATTTATTCATTTTAGTCACAGCGCGAGTTAGTGACACGTTTGAATGATTCATGCTGTAGTTGAGACATCTTAAGACATGCTGCGACGGAATCTGAGGCTTGTATGAAAAGAATAAAGAACTTCTGATGATAATAAAAATGATTGTTTCGTAATCTTTGATTTAATTTGGTTTATATTACGGATTTATAACAGTTAAGTGGATTAATAAAACAAAAATGTCAGAGATATGACATACGAATTTATACTTTATTCCAACCATAAATATTCTCATATATTATGTAAAATAAATTACGGCTGAATGTAAAATCTAACGTAAGATGTAGCCAAATTCTTATACATTTATTACCGCACATTTGCATAAAATTATTCAATGTCGTGTTATATTAAGCATCAAGATTTTATAACGTCTTAATTTAGTATGGCTTACACGCAAGTCTCCTACGTAACAAAAACATTGAAGACAATGAACGTTGATAATTGGTAACGGAAGCAGCCGAGCGCTGGGCGCGACCTTCCACCGGTGAATCACCATCCATGCAGACTTGTATCCGCCTTAAACGGCAACACGCTGTCACCAATAGCAGACAGATGTCGATGATAATTCTACCAATTAATTACCGCCGACGTTTGTAATTACTTGTAATTTGCGAGATTAACATCGCTTACCTTCTATGAAAATTGATTTTGTTTACTACCGACGACCTTTCGAGTTTAGAGTGGGTAGTTGTTTTGCTTGGTTCATTTATAGATACGCAAAATGAGGATTAATTACATCTCTGATTACCATCTATTCTGCTATACCTGTTGGTGATTACTAAGACTCGGTCGGATTGCGATATCATGTTGTGAGGAACGCGTCATAGTGACTCACACTCGTCTCGTGTCTCGGGAACAGGCAGTGCATTGCATATCCAGTTACTTTATAGGACCGGTACAGAGATCACGATGATAACACTTTGTGATGGATTTTTCTGTTACATTGCATTTACCATTGAGTTAGGTAAAGAGATTTTTCATAATAAGAAAAAATACGTTTTGTATTTTTAAAGGAAAATACTTATTTGCTCTTTTTTATGTCTATACGAAAAGGCACCCCAACGCGCCGATTTCCGAAACATCCGTCCTACCCGCAGTCGTTCTGATGAAGTTTTCATAAATACACTTACTACCGGCAAATGATCGGCTTCCGGCGTCCGTCATGGGGGTTCAATGTCTATTATCTATGGGTTGATTGATAGCAAACTTCCGCGCCGGGCCATTGATGCGCTCGCCCTACTTGCCGTACATGTCGAGCAGCCTCCGTGTCCTCGGATTTAATAACATTTTATAGAACACGATACAGTTTCGCCTCACTGGTTCCCTGTCGCGTATCGGGTGGCTTCTGTTTGTATTGTTACTTTATATATTTCCACATAGTGTGTTGGGACATCGCTTTGTGGAAGCGTTGTATCAATACGTACGTTGTTATTGTTTAGCCACGCGGACTAAGCATGTTTATGTTTATTTTAAACTGTTAACATATTGATATGCGTTCTGGATGACACGGATAATACTGTAAATAAATCTAATATACGCGGAATATAAAACTAATACATGTTAAATGCAATGAATTGTTAACAAATAACAGGTTAGATATTTATCTTGAATCAAAGCTTTCATCATCTTGTCATTTTGCAAACTTCGTTTGCATAATATTGCATTATTGTGCATAAATTTAACTTGTCTAAGTTGTGTGAAGCTAAAACTGGTGTGGCAGCATGTTGTTAGTGCGAGTAGTATTGTATTGAGTAACAACAAAGGCACATGTGGTGCGTCCATGGCGCGCTGCACTCCGCGTCGGCTGGAGGCTGGCGGGCCGCGGCCAGCGCTGTACCGTGCCGCACTTCACGCGCAAGCCGTTTCCCTTGCCACATTATTCTCTGCTTATTATATCACAACATGCGGGTGTGTTGAGTCACTCGACCGCACAGGAACGTGGTATTGTTTCCCCGCATCACGACCGCGGAGCCTGGACGGCCCGCCTTTTGTCGACCCAACCTATTGTCTTTCACCTATTCAAATATTTTTTTGTAAAGGCGTCCAAATTTTTTTAGAATTTCACGATAGGCCAGTTGTTAATTTCCTTTCCTTTTGAATTCATTAACCGTTTTATTGTGACACTATTGCGACAATTGGCCGACGCTATCTGGTGTCGTGTCCCTAATGTTACAATAGCAGTGAATCTTGGTCACTTGACAGTGTTTTCATCTCTATTGGTTCAATTGACGGTTGCTCAACTGCCGGTGTGTTACGTAAGCGCCTTGTAATGTGCGGCGCGCAGGGCAAGGTTCGTTGCACTGACATCGCTGTGGCCAAACAATAATATTTGTCAATGGTGTTACTCATTGTAAACCAGCTTGCATTCAATTCTCACACTACGGATGTACTATGCTCATTGTTACGGATGTCATTTGTACGCGGTTGAGGGTCAAGAAAAATCAACATGTATGCGTGGTTGTCGCTGTTGGTCCGCGCCGTCTTGAGTAAAGTGTGTTTGAATTAAAACTTATCGCAAAGTAATTGCTATTACCACATCTCGGGTGTAGACCGCTTTTCGATAACAATACGCAATTACTGAGTGATCGCCGCGGGCCGGTACAATTTATTACCTTCATAATTTAACTGGTTTGCTCTTGAATTATTGTGCATTGATTTATTCATATTCTAAGAAATAGTCGAATAACCTTTGAATGGTCGTACTAACAGCGACAAAATTAATTCCTGTCTCGAAAAGTTCGTTGAACTGTTTATACTGTTTTTGTTTCTAACTCGCTGTTCCTATATTTTTGGCATAATGACTAATTAAATGTCAAAGCTATTATCGCTTTAATTTGCCGCTCTTTTTAAAACACTTTACGAGGGCGAGGAATTTATTACAGCCATCTGATTTCATTCAAAAATATACTGCCCGCACGCGCTGGATTCATGAATAAATTTTAATTAGAAAGGCAATTGTTAACAGAGCTCTAATTTCGGCACTTCTAACTCCAGAGAGTTAGGTAGTTAGGAGTAGGTATACATACATAATATAGACATTGGTAAATAATGATATGAGCTATTCATTATATTGCGCATACATTACCGCTTGTGTAGGTGCAGTGGTATTTTTTATTTTGGTGAGTCACTCGATGCTCCGCTTATAGCTTGAATGTTTGCACAAAGTGTCCCCCATAGTGGAGGCGATTGTCTGGCCTGGATTGTTTCGCTTCGGGTTAACGACTGTCCCTGACTCCTTAGCCGGTCCTTCCTCGAGAAATTTTATTATTTTGTTGACACCGTTTTGTTAAAGACGTGTCATAAACCACTTTTTCCCCTGCTCCGAATGAAATGGACTTGGATATGTTTAGTGCTTTTTTCATTGAAAGCTTTAATAAAGGATTATAGTTTTGTTTGTGTATTAGGTATGTTTTTTTTAATTTGCCAAGAATGTTTTTTTCTTTTAAACATCCATTAATTTGTTAAACCTTTATAAATACACGATGATTACATTAGTATTTTCCCGCATTGTAATTCTATACACTCGATATAATATTACTATTTATTTGATCGTTAATCAAAACTTTACATATTCATGTTTCTGCGAAACCACATGACTGGTTTGACCGCGAGATTGCATCGCACGACAGTTACGTTTACTACAGTTGAACTATGACATTCATTTCTATATTATATGAACATATTTTTTTACTAGCGGTCCGGCCCGGCTTCACCCGGGTGCAGATACTTTTTAGGTCCAGTCCACATTAGACACATATTTTGCGTATTAACTGATTTACATTAAACTCTACGTGTCCGCCATCCATGAAACTGTTTTCCGTCCCGTCCCGTTACATCTCTTTTTTCTGGGTTCGTTGACTCGAGGCATGCAATATTGTAGCCTATGCGTTAATCCAGCTATCTCCATACCAAATTTCATCAAAATCTGTTCAGGCGTTTGAGCGTGAAAAAGTACCAAACACACAAACTATCGCCTTTATAATATTAGTAGGATTACAACAGCAAATAACCTGACGGTAAATGTGATGCGGTTCAAGTAAAGTATCGGCTTGCGAGAAAGATTTATAACTATCTCTCAGGAATTGACAAAATAATGCCGATATTATTTATAAATATACTGATTTCGAAATTGTTGTGTGGGTCAGTTGAGTCAGTACATCGCCTATAATTTGAATCTTTTCACATTGGTAGTATCATTGCTTTTTCATAAAGACAGCTGTTCTATTTTCCTTATACAACTAGTTTTAAAATAAAAACATAATAAATCCGAATATCTAGTTTAATACTGGCTATAAGTTTCCAAACCACTAGAGCGTGTACAAGGGATACCAAGATAAGAACGACCGATTGATCCAAAGTTATATAGGATCTTTTTATACGAACACTGAAAATTATTTGAAGGCTAAAAATACTGGGTGAATTTGTTTATACTGAACTCCGACCATAATAACTCGATCCAAAGAAACTATTTACTGGAATTATAAAATAAAGTGCGTGAATTGTTTTTCCGCTGATTAATGTATATTATTCAGAGCAAAATTATAGTTTAGCATATTGATACTAATTACAGTAACATAAATTTTGTATGCACTATATCAGTCTGAATAAATTAAGAAAAAAATAATCTATTTTTTTTTTGAGAATTTGATTTCTTATTTCGCTATACTAATTTAAAATCAACACGTGTGTATTGGCCACGTTCATACTGCAGCATGTGAAATAAAAAGTAAGATTGGAGCACATTATAATGTGTTTATCGTCGCGTGGGATATCTGTCTGCTGCTGACGTAAGACGCCAGTTGTGCGTTCACGCAGTTTTCATTTAACTATGTGGTAGTTAATTAATAAAAAAAAATACACCTAACAGTCACATGCATAGTCCTGACCCACACTAAGTTCGAGTCTTGTGTCGTGGGTATCAGAAACTACGAGAGACTTTTCGGTCTCACAAACACCCAGACCCGGAACAAATACCTGTGGATCATACAAACATTTGTTTCGGTGCGGGGATCGAACCCGAGGCCTCTCGTTTCACAGGCGGCGTCTAACCAACTGCGCCACAAAGGCTGTCAATTATAATGTTAAAGGATTATTTATTTTTAAGAGTCTTTAAAATTGACAAAATGGTAGTTTATGCTATAAATATCTTATGTATACAATTATAAATACTACTCGAATTGTTACGGAAAACTGTAAAGTTATAATAAGTAGATGCAATCATATTACAGTTTATTTATGTGCATACTGGAAACTTACTAGGAAAAAACTACAATACAGACAAATATTTTTTGTGGTTATATTATTAATTCCTAAAATGAGTCATTTATTTATTACACTCGACAAGCAGGAAGTTGATCTATAACATATAAATAAATCAGCGTTGAGTACTTACTCGTCACGAACATAAAACTGTTACTTTCATTTTGTCAATAACAAAGCTCCCTTTAAAACAGATGGAGTCATAGGCCTTTCCACTCCACGATTAACTTTAGAAGTCATAAAATTACTTGACACGTCCCCTCAAGCTATCCATATAATAAAGTATGCATCACAAGTAACCCCTTTCTGAACCGTATTCTAATTAACCCAATGCCCGTGAAAACACCCTTACTTGACCTTTTACTGAATCGATATTAACTGCCTGCCGGAGACGCCACGCCACCTATACACCCGCAACGAGCCCATAAAATTGTATTTTCCCAGATATAACACTATCTCAAATATACATATCCGTACCACATTCTCGTATCTTATCTGAATGTGTTTGGCCGTGATAGCGCAGACGGTAAATGATTTTGACAAATTAATTACAACGAAAACTGTCGACTCGATCTACTTACAATATTTTTCTTTCTTATCTTATTAATATCTTCGCAGAATTGCATGTGTGAAATTATCTCCATTTTTGTGTGTTGTTAAGTGATGGAAGATAAGGCTTCTGTACATATCCAGCCGTACTGGCTAAGAAATTGAAATGCGGAAGACTCAAAAATATTTTCAAGTTGCACGGCGAAATCTCATGTTTCACAGATGACCCAAATACTCATTTCGACATATGAATCAAGCTTTCATCGAGGAAATGGATTTTTGCACTTATGTGTCAAGTTGAAAGTGATTGAATCTGGAAAATGCCGGCGGCCCGTATATCCTTTCTAATAGACACCGATATCTTCCTTACGCGCCCTCATGTCCTTTTGTTCGCCTAAAATGCTCACTCGGCGAATAAGAAGTGACGTCAAAGTTCGTTACGGTAATCACGGAACTCCATGTAAATTTGCTCTTACACCCGAATGCCTACTTCGGTTAGATAAGCTCTTAGAGGCAGTCGTTTATAGCGGAGCGAGGGGACGTTTGTGTGAAGTTTAACCTTTTCGTTTGCGACATTGGTGGCCTTACACTCCTTCCCGGAAAATAGGTCGGCTACATTACGTAATACCTCGGCTATTGGCCGCAAACTGCTTGGATGTTCAAGGGTTTATGTACGTGCATTGTCTTATTTTATTGCATGCAAATTTATGGGGCTAATATGCATATATTTAGCTCGTCATGTGTAAACGAAATTTGCATGTTCTGTGCTATAATTTAATAATGTGGACGTTAAGTTTGTCTACATAATGTTTCGTGGTTCTTTAGTATAAAAGCTAAGTTTACACCACTACAATGCACCACTCAGTTGTCAAGGCCAGACAATAGCGTAACCACTTAGTACCAAAGTTATTCCACACAAAGCATAACCATTTATTCCAAGTGGTGTCCTTGGTATAAAAACAAGAGAACATATTACATTAATATTATTTCCCCTTATTCGTTAATTACACAGTAAGGGTATGAAGTATTTGCAAGTCTTATCCTTGGATGTTTTTGTCGTGCAATATTTGCTTGATCACATTATTGTTGTTTGTTGGCGGCGCTTACAGGCTGAATGGGCCCAATCTTATCGAGTGTGCGCGACTAGAAGGGTTCTTTAAGGCTTCCTGCCAATTGCGGCGGGAGTACCTTCTGATGGCACAACAAGATATTAGGGAGGGTGAAATGAATGTTAAGGTTATGGTGCGGTATTTTTTATTCCAATTGTCAATATATTATTGAAACAATTGATTAGATTAGAAGAGCAGTATATGCAGTTTCTTTTTTATAGGTGCAATAATGTTGTCAGTATTGGTAGTCACGATTGCGCCTGATGTTGTAGTAGTGATTCACTATTATATCGGGATGCTCGAATTTTATTAGAATTCCCAATGTCGTGTACGTAACGATCGGATACAAATATCAAAGATAATACAAATGGAGGAGACTCAGCCGGAAGGCGGACCCTGGCACCGGCCGGGATAACGCCTAAGTAGAAGAAGAAGAAGAATACAATTATTAAAACATCTATTTTAATAATTAAATAAATAAATAAATACACCCAACAGTCACATACATAGTCCTGACCCCACACTAAGATCGAGGCTTGTGTCGTGAGTATCAGAAGCTACGAGAGACTTTTCGGTCTCACAAACACCCAGACCCGAAACAAATACCTGTGGATCACACAAATATTTGTTTCGGTGCGGGGATCGAACCCGCGGCCTCTCGTTTCACAGGCGGCGTCTAACCAACTGCGCCACGGAGGCTGTCAATGAAAACATTATTGCAATAACTCGGTCATCTCTCGCAGTGTTACATCCCATATCGTATGACTGTGTGATGCTGTTCGTCCTAGATACAGTTTCAGACATGTATTCATTTACGTTTGGTAACCGGAGGAAGTAAAGCTTAATTGTTGGAATACATCATAAACGTCACTGTTTAACCAATTAAAATGGTTTTAGTTTATATTTTCATATTGTTATTTTAGTGTAATCTGTTCCTTATTTCGGTTTTTATATCGTTTGACGGCTTCTGAAAATTCTTTAAAAAAAGCCATACGCTGTTGTGTACAAAAACGAGAATAAATCAAAATCAAAACGAGATAATTAATTTACTAGACTCAGACTCATAATTTTAAAGACCAAAAACAACACTTAATGTGCAAAAAATATTATGCCAACTAGCATAGCACAGACTACTGGGAGTAGTTCCAAAATTTGTGGCGCAATTTCATTAACTTACGTGCTTTAATAGTGCTACACTTTAGGGAGTAAATTAGACGTTACACCCCAGATAAAGCAAACAGGTCTAGCCTGGATTACAACGTGACCTATTTTGCCAGTGACGAGGAAAATATGGTGCAAAATGTCGCTCGTACGCCTTTTCGTGTCAACCAATTGTGGTGCCGCAAAGCCGGTAAAAGCTGGTGGTAATTTTGTTAGCATTTTGCGCCTTGACCCGTAAACACTAAACAACATCATCTCGGAGATTATTGAATGTTCTTGTTACGTCTAAGCGCTCGCCAATTATGCTGTCGAATAAAGTCAATTATGCGATGTAGATTGACTCAGTTCGCGGAATTGTGCCGTTTTAATAACTTTGGTAATATAAGTTTAGCTAGCTTTAGCTCTAAATTGAGTAGTGTTATGTTGTAGTAATAATAAGTTTAAAAGATATAAAATTTAATTTAATACGCGCCGATGTCAATTCTGTTTAATTTAATCTTCTTTCGTCTATAGGTACCGAACTGAAATCCTCGATGTAAGCAAACATCTACTGTGTCCAGTGTAGTGTAAACAGGCAAGTTTTAAGCTGTGGGTAAATCTGCAGGTATCTCAAAATAGATGGAATCGATCAAATCACTGATTCGTCGATAAGCCGACCGTGTTGAAAGCGCTGCTGACCGCAAGGGCGGCGAGAGGGAGGGACCCTTGTCAACTTTGACACAGGCATCGCAGGACTTTGTGTAATCCCACAACGGAAATGGAGCTGTTGTCGATACACAATCACTAACCAAAAGCCGCTCGACAAATGTCCACCGCTTGTTACAAAGGTATTTGCAAAATTTTCGATCGACCCGGCTCGATGCATCGTCAAATTGACCCAGTCAATGCAAATCGAAAGTCAAATACATCATTTGATGCAATTACCCGTCGGAGTATCAATCAAATATAAATAACGTTCTGTCAAATTATACGTGCAGCAACATTGGAGTGGGGGAATATCATTACATGTGATGAGACGTTGATATCGTGTGTGTTCATATCTGACATTATGACGTGTGTCTAACCCTTTTCACGTTTTACAATTCGCTGATCCTGTCCCTGATGAATATTGATATGCCTCTTTTCGAACCCTCGCGAAGTTGCTTTTTCTATATTATTTTGTTGAGTCACTTGCCTTAGAAGAGATCTTTGTGTCGATTGTTCTTTGAGTATCTCAAGTTGTGCTTGTTGTTGAAACTTGTTTGCATTGTTTTCGACATTGTTAAGCAAAAAATATTGTGTAAGACTATAATTATTTTAGAGCATCAAAAGGCGAATTATAAAGTGATACATTTGTATTAAGAATTCTTCAACAGTGAAAGCAATTCTTGACGTCACCGTTACTTGGCATCATTGTGACGATGTTAAAAATAATCATTTATTACTATTATTAGACGATGATAAAATCCGTGTGAAAAATACGCAATAGTTTCTTAAGAATCAACGAGGTGCCTTTTGAGGCTTTTAGAAGGATTCATTTCTCCGATGTTATTCTCGCGTTATTTTCCTTGAGTGGAGGATCTAATTCCTTTCTGATTGCCTCAAGTATATAAATAACGCATCGCAATACCGCATGTATTTCGTAAATATCGAATGCTGTTACGTTAATATATGATGTTTCGGTGTCGGTGTGTGTATTTATGAAACCGCAGCGTGTGCAAGGTCGTTCGTCATGCGATTCATTTCCGTAATAGGACTTGTTCTTCGATATCGTATGCATTATCTTCAGTGTCATAAGCATTAATCTTGTAAGTCTTCGCAATTTCATTGTTATTAATGTTGTTGGTTTCCTTTTACGAAATATGTTCGTATTCCGATAGTGATCATTCATTTCCTTTCTTTAATTCAAGTTGCACATATATCATTTCATTTATTTTGATTTACTAGATTAGTATTTATTATTGTGATTCGATCTTATACTGAAGTTATGAGTGCAAATTCAGCAACGTAGCGGGTCTCAACTGTGTAATTAATATTGTACCAACTAACGCGCAGATGTTTAGGAGTTACAACGTAAATATTTTCAGGCTTAGCGCAGGTTTAATACAAACTCAATGGTGAAGCTGGTGTTTATTAAGTGTTCACAAATATTATGTTTGGTTTTACGTTACCCCTTTGTTTCTCGCGAGTCGCGGCGATAAAATAGCTAACTTGTGTATGGTGACCCTGCCTCACTTAGTTTCCCAGCTATGTTTGTGATTGCGTTATAATATTAGTCGTCCTGTAGGGCAAGTACTTGAAATATAAATTACTTGAAGGCAACGACGTGATTTTGCGAAAGAAAGAAACCCCTCGCTTTATTCTACGTATGCGTCGGAATTTCCCGCATTCTAAGCGGCAATAATGCGGCGTTGAAGCGGTCGTTTTGTCGGTGGAACGAAAACCGAGAGGGAATCCACGCTTTATTACTGACGTCGACTGCGAGTTAACGCAAGATAGCTGTCTTGATGAGAACGATAATTCTGCAGCGACGAAAGGGCGGTCCGCACCAAACGCGACCCCAACATAATTCAAAGTGTCGCAGATTGGCAATCACTTCACATTAATTTATTTCCCCCACGAAACTGCAATTCCTTCTGACAAATCACGCTCTTTAGACCGCTGACGCAAGGAAACCGAGACGGATCTAATGTTATGATAAAGTGTTTCATTGCCGGCAAAAGAGAATGGGGAAAATGCGGAAAAGTTCACAGTATCTAATCGCATCTAGTCGTGCAACGGAACTTTAGTATCGGCACGCAAACGTGTGTACTAAATTCATTGTTCTAACTGCACTATAAAGTAGAAGTTTACCGCGGGCGCACGTGCTGCGCGCCGCTCGCGCTAATCCCATGATAATCCCACCCGGAAAAAACTAATAACCTTTGTTATGTTAAGATGTTTGCACTGACTTCACGAGATGTTTGTCGGATTATGGTGCGCACTAACACTAGCCCGCTTTAATAAACTAAACCCACTGTGGTGACTTACTCGGCGCGGAACTGTGGCGTGAACCTGACAACTGCAAGCCGGCGATGAGCGGTATGTGGTTTATAGCAATAGAGTTTGTGTGAAAATTATTTCATCGGTGCCGGCAGACGAGAAATGAACAACCGCGTTTCAATTAAACTTGACCGCCTCGGGGCCTCGGTTGTCGCCTCGCTTTGTCTCTACGTGAAATACGAGTTTTCTCTCCGGCAAAGCTGATGCATGTGAATGGCTAACGTTTGAGATAAAGCTTTTACCATTTGTCAAGGAAATTGTGTTGCGGAGCCAGGTTATTTTTAAACATTATATATTTTTAGAATGTTGTTTATGATTATTTTTAAACAGATTACGTGGCCGGCGTAATAAATTGTTTTTCCGGTAAAGAAGTCGTATTTCTTGAGGCGCCAGATGGTCACTTTTCGTTTCGAGTATGCATGAAACAGCTGGGAATGTATAATTAATTGTACGAAGCGCAAAGTTAATTTACTAATTTGCAACAGAGACTCTGTTTAATCGTGCAAATAATTCAAAGTGAGTAATTAATTATTCAAGTGCACTAAGATTGTCGAGAAACAAGCAATGTTAATGAGAAAATTTTTGTTTTTACACATAATTAACGTTGACCATAAAGGTCGCAAGATAATAATTATCTGATAACAAAAGAATGTGCGTAGTACACGCTCAAACAAGCATAACAAATTACTAAGATAATTTTACGTAAGTTTGAGTGAAAACAGATTACATCACCAATTACAGCATATCTTATTCAATGAACAGAATATTTCATGCGGTTTCCGACGCAGCATACCATAAAGCAGACAGGAAGCTTTATTTCATCAATAATCTTTTCGCGCTTCTCAAATATTTATCCTGCCCCATCGAATATGAATAAAATTTAAATTGTATAAATAAGCAATGAGTGCACGCGAGAAGCCGCCGGTCTCGCCGCAGCTTGCTAAATCAACCGGACAAGTTAATTCTCGTGTCGGTTGATTGCATGCTGAAATTACATAGACGTAAATTCGTATTAGCAAGTGGTATTTATTAATTTGAACGGTACACTGAGCTAGGAGTGCGTTGAAGGGTTGCAGCCAATTACAAGTTGTGTTCCCCGGGGCCGCTGTCGCATTACATTCTCTTTCGAATGATGGAGATGGCTGGATGTAGTCGTTGAATGCAAATTAGTTGACAAATTATTGACTAGACCTCTGTGGAACTGGGTCAGATTCCGTCTCGTTGATCTTTAAGCTTTGTTGCAGACTTAATTTAATTTATTTGAAATTGGATCTTACAAGAGTCGATTCCTTTGTTTTGAAATATGGTGGCAATTTTAATTATTATCAGGCAAAGCATGTGGTTTTTGTAACTTTTACATAAGGTTTATTTTCTTTTTATCAGTCATACAGATTATACCTCAAATATGCTTACACAATTATTTAAAGGGTGATTTTTACTCTTATGTATTGAATACATATAAATTGCTACAATAAAAAACCATACACTATTAAAGCAAAGAGGGTTCAATGAAATAATTTACCAGTATGAGATTGAAGAATTCGGTCATGCCATTTAACATTAGTTAACTAGTCTAAACGAACAATCCAAGAGTTTAGGGTTATATTTTCGAGTGTTTATTGGTACTGAAATAAAGGTATGCAGCAATAACAGTACATTTAATAGTTATATTAAAGCACTTATTTCCTCTCTAATCACATACAATTAGCAGCACACGAGGCCTGTACATTAATTTACATTTGCCTCTTCCGCCCTGACTAGCGTTAGGATATATCTTTCCCACAATAACCGGCTTTTCCTCCAGGAACGTCATAAACACCAATTAGATAACAGGTAGCGTTATTGCAATAACTACGTTCAGCTTCGCAACCGCCGCGTAATAACTGGATTTTTCAATGTACAAATTATTTTAACGGCTGCCTTGAACCATTTAAGTGTTTAGGTCTTACGTCACATCTGTGTAGTTTTCGTTCTGTTTTCTGCCTGTCTAGATTGTGGAAATTGTTTTGATATCATTTTAGTGGTTGGTTTGTATTAAGTTATTTAGTGTAGGTCAAGGCTATGCGTGAGCAGCGTTTATCGTCCAGATAGCGTGTGGTGGATCAGGCAGGGATCGCTGTATTCAGACTTAAAAATTAGTCGTAATCTTCAGCAGTCGATATGCTGTTGATGATATGACAAATCTATGAAAGATAGAGTTTGGACAAGTAGAGCGGAACGTCCAGCTAAGTGTTATGATATTAATAATTGTAGGTAGTAAATTACGAGACAAAAAAGAGATTAAATGTTTTCTTTTAATTAAACTAAAAATGGAATAGTTATCTCCTCACAAAGAGCTTCCGTTCGCGTGGGAACTTTATTACGAAAACAGGAATTCCTAGAAAATGTACAAAGAAAAACGTTTTGTATTCAATTATTACTTGTTCCTGTAATTGAAACGGATGGAAGTGAACAGAAATAATCGACATTTATTTCAAATATTGTTAGTGTGTTGTAATTGAATACACGTGCGTACGGCGTAACCACTCGCCGTGACCTTTAAGGTGTAGACAGCGGACATAACCCATACAAGCAACCTTTCACTTCCCGTACTCATTGCCATCTTTATGTAGTGGTTATAGTGTTACTTGCCTTTTCACCGATTATGCATTACATTAAATACCTACCACATTTAAATAATTTAGATATTATCCTAAACTCAAATTAACAAGCTTCTGAAAATACAAACGGAAATGTTTTGTAACTTCACATTTAGTACAAAAAGTTAAGTAATTGGATATGCTAATCAATACATATTGCTTGACTATTGATTATTGGAATATAAATTAAATACGTCGTGAGAATTACGTCTATAAAAAGCTTAAATTAACTCTATTCCGAATCCACTTAAAATTAACTAGAAATCACCGGTCCATAATAATTTAATGACCACCTCCCTTGCAAAATATTGGACATTCCCAGTGGATTTACCTGCGCCTAACGACCGTCACATTCGAATGTCTTATTGTTGAGTTCACAATGCGATTAAACAATGATATTCTTCCTACAGTCGTGGACAACCCTAAAGTTTCCCTTAATGAAGAGCGGTTGGGACTCGTCTGTCAACCCTAATGGTCTCGCCTTAAAACAAACTTGACTGGTATTCAATTGTGCTGAAGGGACGCACGATGCTCGTGGTATTAACTTCTGCAAGTAATTGTTTAGTATAATTTGTATGAAAGTTATTTCCTCAAAGCGTGAGTGAAATGCATTGTGTTCTTGTTACAAATAAAAACCGTGTGATGTGTTCTGGTGTATTTTTAGATGAACAGTAAATAATTCTTTTTATGACATCATGAAAAATGAATATGGGGTAAATGCTATATTAATTGCGCAATTTATATTGATGCGTAGTGCTTGTCTGCTGTGACAAAAGTTGTATCAGCTAATTGTTTGGTGAAAACGTTCCCGATTTATATATTTAAAGAAACAAATTTGAACGAATTCCTAGTAACTGCGAATGTTTAATAACTAAAACAATCTCCTTGTTTATTACTTTAAAATTTTCTAAGTAAAGCCAAGAAATATTTCACTTGTGGTTAACTCGTGCGTTATCAGAGAAACATATTCAATGAAAATGAGTTGGCAGTGTGCATCTGTATTCTCTTTCTATTTGGACGGCGGCGTTACGTGAACTGATTATAGTGCGTTGAACCCGTGTTTGATTTAAAACGTACTTTTATTTAACTCTCTAGTCTATTTGTTCTGATTATATTATTATCTCTATTTTACCTAATAATACTTCACCGTTTGTTTTTGAGACTTTTGTGGAATGAAATGTTATCTGTGTGATTTTGTGAACTACCAAATACGTTCATTAATAATTATATATTAGTTTACTAGTATGGGATACTTGTAATTAAATTATATGTTTGCTTTTCTCTACTTTATTTATTGACACATTTATCGCATAAATCATTCGCTCATTTTGTACTATGTTTCCTGTAAGTTATTTCTATTCGTCCTGTAACCGAAAACTCATTGTATCCCCGTGAATAGCTTTGATCCGTATCAAAGCTATTGATTTCGGCAGTAGCCTCTACGTCACCAATTGGATATAAGTACCAGAATTTATAATAAATGTAACTATATAACATATCCCATCTAACCCCACTTTCCGTTGCAGCAACAAAAGACGAGCCCGACGGCGACAATGGCGAGTGCCGCGGGCGGCAGCAGAACGGCGGCGGGCGCGGCAAGCTGCCCTACAACGGCTATTCCGAGGAGTGCCTCGATCGACTCGAGCCCAATGGAAACATACCTAATGACAAGGACTCGCATTATGGTATGTCAAACTATTTCATAACTATAGATTTATGAGCTTGTAACCTTCTGGTACAAAACATTTTTATAGTACGTTATGAACGTAGGCTGTTGGTGGAATACTCAAGGAAACTCTCCAGGGCTTTCCTGAAAACTATTAACGTTATTTTTTTAGGGTAAGGTTAATAGTAATTATCATTTACTTAATTAAAGCCTTTGTGGCGCATTGAATTAAAAGCTGCATGTAAAACGAAAAAAACTGCTTATAAGATCCACTTTTGTTTTGGGTCCGGGTGTTTGTGAAACAGAAAGTATCCCGTTTCTGATACACACAACAAAACACTTGTAATTTCAAGTGAGGTTAAGAATCCTGATTTTGGACTGTGTAGTACTACGTCTATTTATTCATTATCATTATATTTGTAGTGTCCTACCAAAAAAAACACGAGGTTTTTATATTTTTTACGAGACATAAATTTTTTTACCTATTTGGGTAAAAAAATACGTTTATTATTTTACTACTCGTATTATTTCAACCATGTCATGTGCCGTTCTCTTTGTATGATGGACGAATAACTTGTCAATTTTATTGTCGTATGCCACTCTTGCTTTTGATCTAACCATTAATCTTACGCCACTTTTCCTTAGCTTTGAAATGTTGTAAAATAAACTTTTGTTGGACATGTAGGAAGTACGAAAATATTTCGGAATATCATTATAATAAATAGATCTTACATCAATCGAATACATTGAAATTATAGTGACATATGAGTAATAAACGTTTATATTTCCGTTTCGGAATGGAATCTTTTCGACTCAATGTACAGTTGTTCCTCTATAAAATATGAAATTACGTCTTTGATTGGCGAATTCTCTTTGACGTAAAAGCTTTTGAAACTCCGTCATGGTACTGAATCTCGAGATATTGGAAACTTTTTAATTGATTTCAGTTTCTTCAGATATCTTGATTCCGTTCCTTATTCATCAATTGAAGAAGCGATGAATTATTTTAAATACTATTATGGACCAAAGAATTAGCTGCGGTCATATTAGAATATTCTTAATGTAACCTAAATTTATTGCATCTTTAATCCATTCTTGGCCACAAATGATTTCGTTATTTTCAATAAACTATGATGAATTAAACAAAACATGTAGGTATTTTGGGTATTACACGAAAACTATACAAATATCGTGCCAATTTTCGAACTTTATGATGTTGAATTCTATCATCATAACATATTTGATTTAATGTACAACCGAACATTGTATAACAAAAGCGTACGTATCCAGTCTGAACTGTCCCTCACATATCACAGCTGGAGCAACATCTGCATTTCCTCATACCCTTACATACTTAGCATAAACAAACAATATGTCCAAATTATATTTGTTTAACAGTTCATTCGTAGAATTCGATTTATTTCGACATGCTTCATTCTTTGTCAAGTGATTTTCATTTTCCTGCTCCCAAATAAAACCTTAATTTCAACTAAATCTTGCTTCCTCGTACTCGTCTTTTATCCCTTTAACGATACAATGTTCACGTGAGTTCCGTGTAACGAGTTTCCTTATATATATAGAAGCTCTCACCTTCGGCTCGCGTATAAAGTATTATATTCCATAAATTGGTTCGGAGCTAAGTTCGATCAAAAGATGCCTCGTAAACTGTTGTTGTAATAAAAGTTTCATACAACGTTGGCTAATGTACTCATACGATATCATTGAATACAGAATGTATTCAAATAAACCATAAGAGGAAGTGTATCGCGCAACGTCGTAAGCCATATAAAATGTTTGTTTAGTCAGCGCTGCGCTAGTTCAGAACTCGGGACCCCGTGTGTTCAAATATTGTGTAAACAATTCCGAAACTTGTCGTGTAATTGAGTAATATTTTATAAATAAACTGAGAGTTATTTTAAGAGTTATCAACTTGAGGTATACAAATATGTGTGTGATGAGGTCCGTGGCACGGGCGGCTCGTGACAGCTCTCCTGCCCGCTGACATGCGTAAATATACGCATTTTGGTAAATGTTTACAAACCAATCAAAGGGCGCGCGCCACAACTCGAATGCTCGGAGATTTTTGACTCGTTTGTTGGTTCTGTCTGTTCTGTCATGTTTTCGTATGCTTATTTTTTGTTTGTACGAGTACGTCTGTATAACTTCCGAAGAGGAATTTTCGTTTAGTATCTTCCGTTTTTTTAGGAATAATAATAAACATGTAAGATTATTCCGATCTATTTTAAATGTAATAATAAAGTTGCATTGAAGCCGTTCACTAGAGTTGCACGTTATAATCAATACTAAGTAAATATTCACGGCTTCCTGAAAGTTTTTGTGTTCGAAGATTTTCGTGAAGAGTTGTGTGATACATCGGGACGTCAATAAGGTTTCGAGAGTAAGGCCTTGTGTAAATAAGATAAGAAAATATGCGCACACAGCGAGTATCAAGGCGTCCAAACTCCAAACTTTGTTTTTCTATCGCCAGCGCTTTATTGAGTTATTAAATTGCTAAGTAACTTTGTCTGTTTTCGTAAGATACACGAGGATTGAATGTTGTTTATCTGAAGTTGTGTTTTTATATGATTAAAGTTGGCGCGGGGGTGGAAACCCGAGGCCTCATCTAGTTTTAAATGTAAACATGCTATTTCCAGTGATAACAATCGTGTAAGCGGTTTGAACAGGTACGACCGCTCTGGAAACTTGTTGCAAGGGAATAGTTGTAATTACCACAGTGAATTATTTATGTATGTTGTACCACTCATGTTCTAATGCCTGGGAAGTAATAAAACTGGAATTAGTAGTATATTTTATTAAGGTAATCTAATATCCGTAAAAATAGTTTTATTTCAATGTGTAACATTCGCGTAAATCTAAGAAACCATTAAGGTAATCTAAATTTATAAATATACATAATAATAACTCACGGCTTATTTTTGTAGAAATAGGTTTATCCTGATTTGAATTTATTTTTTGCGTCAATAAATTATACTACAGTATATTATAGCTCGATATCCCTATGTCCTGCTGCGATTTTATGGCTTTTTACTCCCCCACATAAGTTTCCAAGTTTATTTATACGAACGAAGTAACGAACAATTACAAGTACTTGGAACAGCGTGATCTAAAAGTGAAAGGTACCTCCGCTTTCGTTCAGTCTTTTCGAAACAATCGCCAATTACACAACTGTCTCAAAACTAATTATTTACACAGTATTTTCCGCAAACTGATTCGCTCCAGCGATATTCTGCAATGGTGTAATTCTAGACTGAATTTCAGTGATTAATTAAACGTGGTTATTTATAAAATCTTGTATTTACGTAAACTTTTGATTGTTTTGTATTTACCATTACCACAACATCGTTAATAAGACATATTGCGCCTTTAGTGCAGGCTGCTCTCCTGGCGCTGTTTTCTTAAAAAATAGTTTAATTGATAACAAATAGCGCTAAAGCACAGATTCAAAAAAAAAGAAGTAATACCATAAAGCAAACACAAACATTCTCGGACAAATCACATTACCAAATCATAAAACATCATTTAGTTGACCTGGAAATGGAACACAATATCGCTATAATGTAACACGTGTATTATTTAGCGATATCATTCCATTAATTATAGTTGTAGTACTACGTACTGTTATTGCTAATTTATATCTACTACATCAACAGGCGGGAGGTCTTAAAACCTGTAAGCTCAATGCCTAATACAATATAAATATATTTTTATAACAGTGAAATAACAGTAAGGATGTGAAAGAATAGTGGTAACCCCAATTTTTATGTGCTCTGTTATGTGTATTTGAGTTAAGTACCCACGATTACATTCTGTGCATATTAGGTAACTAACCCTCAATATTTCGCCTTTGGTAAAAGGACCAAGTCCACCCGATCTGGGATCTTAGATTAGTAAAGATATTTAGTCTAATAAACAATTTGAATCTGAATCTGATGGCTAATAAATGTTCTTAACACAGTAATGTAAAAAATATCCCACCAAAACATTTTCATGTAAAATGTTGCCAAGACGAGAACATATGACGCACACTATGAAAAAGTTATCAGATCTCATGCGGAGCCAAGCTTCTTACTCTTCACGGCCTAACTGCAAGGCCTTCCTTGACAAACCTTATACCTTAATCAAAATATAATGTGGCTTGGCCATTTGCCTACATTCACATAGGCATAAGGTGAAAAAATTATCACTGTTCATAAATTTTCTGTTGCACAATAGTTCTTGTGGTGCCGAAACGGCCAAGCCAGGCTACTTTTTATCCCGAAAATATGTAGTGTTCCCATAGGATGACTCAGGAATTCAAATATACATATATGCTACTCTTTCAATTTCGGATGGATGGCATGGGACAGAAAAGGACAAGATTGCCTGCTTTTCGTCATGGGAGAGAACAGGATATAACGGGACAGGACGGGAAGTACAGGAAAAGCAATATAGTCGACGGCGGTCGCATTGAGTTTAAATATAAAAAAGTACGCGAAATAATATGTTGTTGTAGACTGGACTCAAAAACTATCTGCACCCGGGCGAAGCCGGGCCCGTTAGTGAGAATATATTTTTGTTAGTACCTAAAGCAAATACCTTCGGTTAATAAAACTCTTATTAAGATAATAAGCTAAGGAAAGAGCACAAACTCTTGTATTTGTTCTTACACGCGCTCACTACACATTTCCACGAGGATCGTAATGAGTGTAATGTTGATGCTAAAATTATACGTGAGCTAATTCCGCTAGCATTGTTAATATGTTGTTAATTAATGCGGTGATAAAATATATAGGGAATAAACTATTGCTTATGAAGTAAAAGTACACGTGGAAGATGAAAGCCAGTCCTCAGATTTGGAAGGTATAATTTATTTCTATTCTAAAATCTTTACATTGGAAATAAAGATTTTATTTTCAATTTTAATCGATTTTACGTATTATTAAGCATAACTTGCGGCATTAATAAATAATAATAGATGAATCTGCAACTTCATACATCGTTAATTTATTTTTTATTTTTTTATTTATTTATAATTCTTTATTATACACAAAACATAGGAATAACATATATGTGGAACTTAAATCTAAATTAATTTAATTTATTTATTTCATTGAAACTGAAAATTACTTGACACAATAACACGGAACATACGTGTATTCATCAAATGCGTGTATGACGTACATGCGTTGCCTAATTGTTAGCAATTTACTCTCAGCGCGACGTCTCCGGCGTAGGAGAATGGCAGCCACCAATTATGCCCTATTTCGCTGATTGATACCCGCGCTAAGGGACTCTGGCGCTTAGTAATTAACGATACATACCGCGTTTCACTAGGCCGTGGTCGCTTTGAACCATTTTCAGTGGCTATGTAAATTTTGTATGTAGAGATGGTTCGATGTAAATCGGTGATTAGATTTAAGGATTTGATTTTTTTAAAAGTGTGTGTAAGTATTAGTGTCTACACAGTTTCCTATAAATTGTGGTTGTTTAGGCCTGCAAATATTGTGGGCTAGATTTACTAGCATTGGCGGGCAGATGGAAATTATGAGACTAGTGCAAAATCTAGTTTTAAATTTTAAAACCTTTAATAATAAATGGAAACTTTTTTTAAAAAACCATATGAATAAATAGTGATTTAATATGCCCTTCGTAATAAGCTTAATACATACATACATAAACTCACGCCTTTATCCCCGAAGGGGTAGGCAGAGGCGCCACCAGGACACCCACATTTCGCCTTGTATGTTCCGTCCCATAATGTGATAGGGGGCGAGCCTATCGCCATATCGGGCACAAATTCCTGACTCCGGGCTGATAATGAATAGAAAAATTCAATATCACTTTGCCCGACCCGGGACTCGAACCCGAGACCTCAGCTTTGTAACCGTACCGTAATACTGGCGTAGTTGTATTACGGTCAGTCCGAGGCAGTCATAAGCTAAATAGTCTGTTTAAGCTCAAAGCGTAAACGTATAAACATTTCTATATTATGATCCCAACACATCAATGCTACAAACAAAAGGGCTTTTAATATTCAAGCATCGTTTTAATATAACATGTTAATATAATGAAAATGTACAATACGGGAACAAATGAGTCAATCATACGCGAACCAAAATGAACAGCGGCGCGTCGTCGGCGCGAATTAATCATGACAAATGGGCCCACCTGCGTTATTCAGACCATCCGATGATTTAATTAGAATTAATCACTTTATAATTTCACATTTGATGTACCATCTCGTTTTGAACTTTCTAAATGTTATTCGTTGTTTATTGTGCATTATTCAAAAGGTTTAATTACTTTATCTCATTTATATGTTGGGTAAACAGAAAAACAGCAGTGGTTTTTGGTTCTCGCCACAATACCGCATTATGCTGAATTCATTATCTATCTCAATTACGATACACAGAGCCAATTTAATTAAAACTTAATTAAGCTGTAAAATGGCAAGTATTAATGTTTTTATATGATTTTACTATTTCTGTTTCATTTGTAGTTAAAATGTATAATTTAACTCCAAATGCTTCTAATTACTTATGTTGTCTTGGTACTTTTCAGCAATAATTTATTTTTCTGTAATTGTAACGTTAAACGCGACTCATTCTAATTCAATTATATTAAGCGTTTCATGCCCTTTTGTTCTCCATAATTAATGACCAGTAAACAAGTTGGTGAAAAAACAAAAGCTCTTTTAACAAGGCCTTTGAATTTAAGTAGAGTTAAGTATGGCCGCATCATTGTGTTGCAATATATGAGGGTATTGTTCTGAAATTGTTCCACATAATTCGAAAAGTTTGCTAATTGGGTCGCGTCACAACTCACATGTCACATAACACAATTATACTATTGCTTAACTCGTGCCGCCGCCGTTTTGGTGGGCCTTTTCAGCCAAAACACGGGAATACGCCGGGTTAGTGAAATTATTCATAATTGTGTGTAATTTGTCGCCGATGTTTTGGAGGCTTTAAATTTTGTTTGTGAAACTGGTTTTGGAGTGCCAGTTGTATCATTCGGAATTTTCGTAAACGTTTTATAAACAGAAAAAACGGATACAGCTTTGTTGCTCATTTAGCGAAAAAATAGTTCCAGAACTTTGATAATAAATACCTGGAACTGAAACCGTTTATTTATATGAAAATGACTGTGGTATGAAAACAAAATAATAAGAGAATTTAAAGAATTATTTATTCGTAATCACTTTGAATTTTATAGCCACAATAATGCCCCGTTCAATAAGGTACATAATACCAACACGAGATGGCTTATTTCGTATGTTAATGTATTCATAAGCAAACCAAACAACGAAGCTTTGTAATTAACCTAATTGCTCTTATGTATAGCGCTACACCTGTCAGGACCTCACTGAAGACAGGCGCAGTAATTACAATCACGTGTCATTTTGGGCGGCGACGAAATTGCCCCAATTTTTTTAGTACTCGATAAACATGGTCATTTCAAGTTTTATACCAAGTTACTGGCCCCAGCGGTGCAGTAAACGTGAAAAAGCTATTCTCGTAAAATAAGACCATTGGAATACGCATATATGATATCTTAAATGCATGTTATAGCTATCTGATGGGTGACATTACTGTTTGTGTGTTTTAAGTGGCCATATTTTGTAAGGTTTATGCCACTTTTAGTAGTTGTGCCTGCATATACCCTATTTCTTATACTTAGGTTTCTAATGTGAAACTTCACGTTTTGATCCGGATTATCAGTTAGTGCAAAGTTTCAAAGGCTGAACTTTATGCGAGTTACGGTCCTACCACAACAACGCGGTGACTTGGAATATATTTCTCTTGTGATGCGGGATAGAACGGGGTAAAGGGCAAATTATATAAGCATAAAGAACACGTTATTATCCGGCCAAGTGTGAATAGCAATCACGCAAGGACACCGCTGTAACTAGATATAGGTGAAATACTTGAGCAGTAGAAATATGAATCTGTTAAAAAGGGATAAATTATTGAGTAAAGCAAATTTTTGCAAGGATAGGAGTTTAAGGGTGAGGTCAAATACTGATCCTAATCGTGTTAAGTTTCTATGTTTCAAAATAAGGTGTTGTTTTTTTTTAAATATTAGTAGTCTGTGACAGGGGGACGTACTAACACCGTGTATAAAACCTTTTTTTTATGTGTGGACCCTTCACATACAGAAATCTATTAAAGAAGGGTCAACAGAGAGTTATAAATATGATCAGCAAATAGATAAAAACCTTTGTAATGTCGCTTAGTGACATTTACGAGTAATAGATCAATGCTAAGCTGATATTCCTCCGTGATATACGTTTTAAATAGATATAGTGTTTACTGTAACGTCCATCCTTAGATCACACGAATAAGGTGTATGTTGAGTCTTAATAGACATTATACTTATTTGAACTCGTGTAGACTTATCCAAAATTTGACATTTGGTCCACACAAATTAACCTAATGCAGTCCACCAAAGCCCACCAAATTGATCTATACATCTTCAGAATTCTTGTAAGACAGCTCAGGTACACGGATTACCTAAACATGTTTTCCTACATAGTTAAAACACAATAATAGCAATAATTAACACTAATTAGAATAGTTATAATGAATGTTAAAGTGTTAAATCAGATGGTACGAACGTCAATAAAAATAAAAATGGATAGAAGATAAAACCCATTGTAAAGTTGAAATGCAAACAGTTTGCAGGAATAACATCACGTGCTTTAAAATAAATATTAGTCGGAGTTAAATTGTTTATTTTATGTATTACAATTGTGGATTTACCAATTACCGTGCCTGTGGTGGAATATGATGAATATAGGTAAATGGATTAATGATTATGATAATCATCAGCTTTATCTGTGTGTCAGTATGAAAATCGATGAGTTGCCTTGGCTTTGGAATGGCAATAGGCTAGCCTTTGGTCCATTTTACATGTATTCGCTGATAAATATGTAGAAAAAAATGCTGTTAATTGAAGCATTATTTTAATTTTAAGGAAATTGTAATGAACAAATTCAAAAACCAAACCAAAATTCAAAAACCTTGTTAAGAACCATTATCTTAGCAAAATCACTTAATAATATATATTTTATTTTTCTTCCCTCTTTTGTCTGTATATTCTATCTTTAGTATATTATGTATTAGTTTATTTGTATTTATTTAAGTATTAGGATATTAGCCTTATTATTATTATTATACAGGGTATATCAAGACCGCGACCGAAAACGAAGCCAGGAGGTAGTATTAGTGATATCAAACACAATGCAAGTAAAAATTTTACAAAAAAAAATCGTCAATTTTTTTTTTGTTATTTTTTACATATCGTCGTATTTGAGTGATTAAACATAGTTTTTCTAAAATAATGGCGTACATCGCTTAATTTTTAAACACGCAATGGTACGTAAGGGTTTAAATTACTATTTTTGCAAAAACTAGGTTTTTACCCCTCAAAAACGATGATTTTTAAAAAATTGTAAAAAAAAATCCATCGCTTATTTTGCAAAATTTTTAGTTGCGTTGTGTCTGTAGCCGCTAAAACTACCACCTGGCTTCGTTTTCGGTCGCGGTCTTGATATACCCTGTATATATATATCTTGTATATTTTCTTTGTTGTGTACCGCCACCAACTTCTGATACTATCCATACAAAGGTTGTCTGGAAGAGATCGCTCCAAGCGATAAGACCGCCACTTGTAATACCATTTTTGTATTTTCATTTTTTTTTTTTTTTTTTGTTCTGTAATTTACTTCAATGTATTGGTTTACAATAAAGAATATTGTATCTGAGAAAACTTCATAAACTTTACGTAATTCGTAACTAAAGTGTATTTTTTTAACTGAAACCAAATTTAAAGGACGACATCTGAAATAAATAATGAAATTATACATTTTTGTATAATAAAACGGGATGGTGATATTGCTAGGGCGGTACCCCGGTCCCTTTACGAGGGCAGTGTGCCTCACCCATGACCCAGTTACACACCCCAAGACACGAGCCATCCCTTACCCCAAAATTGACGTTTTCATCACCATTCCATTACTTGTAGTTTGCGTTTAATTCCTTAATTGGGGTAACAATAGCAACGCTTTATAAGGGAATGATTTCATGGGAAAATGGTATCGAATATTATTTGAGGTTTTTCTGTTACTAGATAGAATTGTGGAAGATGATGTAAGTGTTTATTAGCTAATAAGTTCAAGAGAGTTAGTCTATAAAGGAAAATATTTTTTCTTGCCCTTAAATCATCGTATCAAAGTTATTTAAACGTGTTGAAATGGTTTTAAAGCATCTCTGATACAAAATAAAATACAACTTACTTTATATTGCAAATTATTGTAATGAGCAATGATTTAATGTGTTACATCAATTTATTACTGCCTCGGTGGCGTAATTGTACTATGGCATGCCGCATGGTTAGCAAAGCTGAGGTCTCGGGTTCGAACCCCGGGTCGGGCTAAGTGATATTGGGTTTTTCTATTCATTATCAGCCCGGAGTCAGGAATTTGTGCCCGATATGGCGATAGGCTCGCCTCCTATCACATCGTGAGACGGAACATTGACGGCTAAATGTGGGTGTCTTGGCGGCGCCTCTGCATGCCTCTTCTAGGATAAACGCGTAAGTTTATGTATGTATGTAACAATTTATTAGATTTTAATCATATACAAATGTTATACAAAAAGTAGATGGTTGTCATACCTCAGTATATCTGCATCTCCATTGCTTAATTACTGTTTTAATTGCACTACTTTATATAGTGATTGATGTACATTTAACATTGACATATTTTAGTCTACTCAAATGAGATAAAAAGGTTTATGACACTTTATAAAGTGCTATTTTAATTCTAATCTTTAACATTTATTATAGATATAATATCATAAGCAAAACATTAGCCTCAACCCCTGGTCAGATAATTTTAATCGTGACAGATTCGTTTAACACATTTTTACTACCATACTCTGTCATGTCATTGCCATTAGCCCATATACTTCAACTCACCAAAAATGAAATCCTTAATAAC
The DNA here is from genome assembly GCA_949752805.1 of Deilephila elpenor. Classification (NCBI taxonomy): domain Eukaryota; kingdom Metazoa; phylum Arthropoda; class Insecta; order Lepidoptera; family Sphingidae; genus Deilephila; species Deilephila elpenor. The sequence goes on along the minus strand of OX457107.1, from coordinate 3,685,860 downwards.
ACAATGGAAGTGGATATCATATCATGAACACAAAACGTGATTGTCAGATACCGATGCATTTCCCTTTTGATTTAATAATATTAGATAATATAATCTTCTTTATCATTTGTAATCGTGGCTAAAGTAGAATTATGTAAAAACTATCAATCATGGCCCAGTAATGATACAAGATCCATTCGAATTGTTTATCGGTACCAGGGTATCACTTATCGATTCATTTCTAGTATCTTCATGATAGATGGACATTGTTGCGTGTTCCTTGCGCGCACCTACTATACATTTCTTGATGTTTATAGGTATTATAGTAATGCGTTATGTAAATAGAGTCATAGGTTAGGTATACCTTTTTATCTTTATATTTATTTATCTAAAAAGTAATACGAATCGAAATAAATAAGTCGGTCTCAGGATAAGAGATTAATAAAGAAATAATAACAATTAGCAAGTTTGTGAAATTCATATGTTATTAGAGACATAATATTTTTTAAATACCGGTTTCCATATGAAAATATTGTTTTCCTTAAATTAATGAAGGGAGTTTTGTTATTTCATTATAGCCTATTGGCTTACCTTAAAGATATGTAAAGCAGAAGCAACACTCTACGACCTTTGACAGTACGTCTATCCTCAAGAGTTGGAGACATATGACTGCATAATTTTAATAAATTTAGTATGTAACTTTTTAATTTTTGAATATTCAATATGCAAATGTATGTAAATATTAGTCACGCAAAATTGCTAATAGGAATGGGGATTAGTGTTGCGTTAATGTCGCAGCTCGCAGCGGATCGTCCTCAGCGAGTGCCGGCATATTGACGCGGACAAAATAGCTTCTTTCAATCAACGTCGATTCAACGCTGAGTTTTTTTATTTTGAGATTTAAATTGCTTCCTAAGTGCCCCGAGGGGGAAATTTCGCCGGGTTTTCTAAATTGTTGTTGTCAATTGACGAGGCTTTTGAGGAAAATGTTTGTTAAATTGAATAGTCTTTTTATAGATTTTATTAATGCACGTATAAGGAAAATGATGAGGTTCGTTTATTTATCCATGCATTTAAATTTTAATGCTGCTTTTTATACTCACACGATAAAGTGAAATGTAATGCAAAGTGCAGTCCAAACTTTATAGAGCATTATTATGCCGACTGGCTCGAAATTCGATATACCCAAACCAAACCCTACACGCACGTCCCTGACTGGACAAATTTCAAGCTAAATCCAAATATAATCGATACATTTTATGGCGGAGTAATCACGTCATACGCCCGAATCTAGCACAAAATATTTTCCGAGCAGCCAACATGATGGCTACGTGTGTTCGCGGACACTTCACACGTTAGTTTTCACGCTCACAGGCTGTGTTGTTCGATAAAACTTTGCGCTTTACACAGCGACTGTTTTTTGCAAACTTCCAAATGGAATTGCTAAGTGGGGATTGTTGGCAACGCGTTGGTACTCAAATTACTTGACAAATGCTTACATGTGTTTACGCTATTAGTCGCAATTGCATTTTGGGCGAGAGAATTATTTCGAGCGTTAAAGTTTGTTTAATCATTCATGAAATATTTATTATTCTAATCTTTGCAAGAAACTCGTAATAGAATGAAGAGACTACATACGAAGTTTATTGTCTATGTAGACAAACGATCTAACAAAGGTCCCTATATAAAATCAGCTTTGATTAAGAGACTTTAAAGATCTTTAGATGCCTATATTCAGCACTGTAAACGTGGTTAAAAGTATCATGAGAGCACTGATGAAAATGTACGTAGTTACAGTGTGTATAACAATATCGATATACTACGTATATATGAAATATACCTAATATATGAATAACAATATCGATATACTATATGAAATATACCTAAATATATGAACTCTGTTGATCCAGAATGGAGCGGCGGCGGCGGCAACGGCGAGTACCGCGTGCGGAGACAACTATCAGTCTCCTCAGACTCAAAGCTCCTGGATGAAGGTGCGCGGGAGGAGGCCCGGGTCGTGATGAGGCCCAAACGGCCGCCCAGGCCCAAGTCGGAGGCCTTCCTCGGCCCGCACGACCACTCCAATAGACGCACCAAGCGGTTTAGTGCCTTTGGGGTCTGTATTTATGATTCATATTTGATTGACACGTTGACTGCAGTTTAGGTTTATTGTGTAGAGAGTAATATGTCAGATTGTGAGCTGCAATAAAAATGACTCCTCCGGTTTTTTATATCGTTGCATGACAATGTGACTGCGATTTACTTGATGGTAAGTGCAGTAGTCACAATCTAACGGTACCTACTGCCTACCTACCTGTAGTATAGATGGTTATCTCTCACTGGTTGACATCATTATGCCGGCTTGATTGTTATATGTGTGACTTTGACTTTTCATCCTATTGAATTATCTAATTGATTAAGCTATAAGTTTACTTTTTGTTTGTTCTTTCTATGTGAAATGCCAGTCAGTACCTGATTACGCCATTAAATAGACTTCTTCAGTTCTCCCAAACTTTATCGTCCTTCTAAGACCACTCATAATTTTCCCTCAAAGCTTTTACACTAACTAGAGACCAGTCTAGACTAAAGCAATTCTAAACTCGTTTACACTACGACGAAATGAAAAAAATATAAAATAATTCTACAAACCCCAAAATATCTAGACTTAATGTTTTGAATAAATGTTTTTTTTTTTTGTTTACGTGGTAATAAATTACTCGTTTCACGATTTATCAATTAGTCATCCCGCCAATGTGCACGCTACGGAAGTCATGGTCGGCTTGATAAAGCCCCGAAATGTTTGTGTTAACAACTCTTCTGTGTATGTTAATAATTATTATGAATTAAATTGTCCACAAAAATATGATTTTTGTAAAACTATTTAGTTTTATGTTAGTATCTAGTTTCACACGATGTAGTTATTATTTCTAGTCCATATAACGCTCAATACATGAGTTCTATGAAGCTGTGAGCGAATACGTTATACAAAATTAATATATTATGATCATAATATTACAGGGTAATTCCAACTCGTTTGTTTTTTTATCAAAAAGAGCTAAACATATTGACATGTTGACGTAAATTTTAATTATATTTATATCAAATAATACAGGAAATTTGTATCCATTTGTTTATCAGATATGGTTTATTCTATTTTCGTAGATAATGAAGTAAAACAGAATAATACATATTATTATTATGACTAAGTCTTGTTTAATAGCTTAGCGGTGAAGTCAATACTAAAACTAATTTAGTTTTATGATCAGTCTATATTCACTTGAGCAGTCCGCAAATCTTAAGTCTCATAGTGCTTAATGTGCCCGAAGCTAATTCCAGCTTAAGAACATTAATACCGGCACGAACAACTCGCAAGTCTACTATTACAAGGATATATCCGTCGGTTTATAAATAAATCCCACGCTCGCCTATTAATTCTAGTTAAGTTTAATTCTGAGTAAAGAATAAGTGATAAATCGTGGCCAGTGGTCCTTCGTGTCGCGGCACCCACCGGTGTTTTGCAACTCTGCGATTGGTATAATGGGGACTCATGAGCGACATTGATATAAAGATTGGGCTATCAATAAGACACCTCGTGACGCAAATTAATATGCTAAGATTTTGTAAGTGATGCGCTCAATCAAGTCGACCGTTTCGCACGCAGAACAACGCTTCGTGAAGCTTCAGAAATATTCAAAAAACTGAAGCAGACTTCACTTTTGTCCGTGGTCATTATTCTCGGAACAAAGCTAGTGTCTTTTCTTGCTATCATTATTTCGGCCGCGTCACTCGGCAGACTAAAACCATTTGTTAAAACAAACGGGTATATTTTATTTTTATGTAGTTGAAGTTAGTTTTTAAAAAGCTACTCGGGATTATTCGTACTTTTGACATGACGCAGGCGTGACTGAAATAAGCTTTTGATGAACGCGTCTCTCACCATCCCCTGCTTCAAAATAACTACACGCAATGTAACGATAAACACTCCAATTAGAGTTAGTACAGACGCGGAGATACTGAAAAGTGTGTTTGTATACGGTTGATTTGTTTACTGAGAGCTCCGCGGGTAGAGACGGAGGCGCATCGAGCCCGCATCCGCGCACCAACCGTACGAACGCATTAGCCAAGTCAAATATTTAGACGACGCAAATGCAGGTGCTATTGGAAGAAAGCAAAGCGATGTACGATACTGGTGAGGCGGCAGTATTTTACAATACAACCTAATTGTTATAAATAACCCCGCGCGTAGATTTCACCCGGTACCGAAATGGGTAAAGTTGGTGGAAACTATCTCGGCCCTAGATCCCTCTTCATTAGAGCGAGATTAAACGAAAAATAAATTGTAAACTTCAATTGGGAAAGGTTTTAGCGTAGTTTGCTGTTCGTGTGCAGTGGTATTATTGAGAAATCCACTGTCTAGTAGAACGCTTCAGCTTTGCTTAAAAGTGCGCTCTTATACAGAACTATGCAAGTTTTTGTTGATCCTCCGTAAAATTGGAAGTGTTTTAAAGAATAAAATCTTCGCCTATAATCTCATTAATTATTATAATTTTCTCATTTGTTATAATTTGTAAATTATGTTATTTCGGAATTAATTAATAGTCAAAATAATTACATTTAAGTTTAAACATAAGTTATTATATTATGCTTCACCACATAGTAAAAATATTTCGGCCACACGACAAAAAACAAAATGTCCATTCACCGTCAAAGTATAGAAGTGATATTTATAAAATGAATATTTTAGGTAAAAGCGTAGCGCGGCCGTAAATTAAGGGATTAGCGTGTGTTTCAGTGTTGCCCGCTCACTATATGGCTTGATAAACGAGCGTTTGTTTTTTGTCAACAGGGTGACTCTCCGTTCGGTAAATCCGAAGCTTACATAAAACTGGAGCAGCTCGGTGAGGGTTCCTACGCCACGGTGTATAAGGGTTATAGCAAGTGAGTATCACGCTCTAATTATTACTTTATGCTTTATGAACTGTGTTTAATGAGGTACGTGGTAGAGCAGTGAGAGGACCGAATTACTAAACTGGAGGACGTAGGTTTGAACCCCGGTACCACTGACTTTTTGGAGTAAGTTTCTTAGTTAATTATCTTGCTCTAAAAGCAAAGAAAAAGTCGTGAAGAATCGTCAATCTTTACTAGAATTTATCTGGTATGTGGATTCTGCTAACAATAAGTCAGCATACAGGACTATAGAGGATGTCTAAGCCCTCTCGATCGAGCTCTCGATTGTAGAGAAGTACCGGTCTCAGTAGGGTGGATATAGGCTGATATTATTATCATATTTATAAACAATGTTTGGTAGAAAAATAATTAAACTAACGTATGTTTACATTAACGTAAATTAATAAAAAGGGTTTGTAAACACACCGTGGAAACTTATATCGTTTTATATACGTAAATGCCAATCAACGAATAAGGAAGTTAATCTTACTCAATAGGTTGTAAACTTGTTACAGTGTTGATGACATTAAACACTCATAAAGATAGCATTGCAAGTGATAATATTATGCAATGGGTTGTAAAGAACAGTCATGCCTGACGAGAATGCATGAGATTGCATGAATTTATCGATAGTAAAAATAAGTGCGTTAATACTGTAGGATTTTGTGCTCCATAATTAATACCAATCTCGACCGGTTAGTGTTGTGAATATTGATATGTACAGAAAAGTTTGATATGCTATTTTAATTTAATAACAAGAATAAATACAAATAAAACATCAATGTTAAAAGACCACGAATATACGTAAAAGTGTGAGTTAACTATTAGTGTTTTTAAGATTACTTATTTCCAAGTTGGTGGTGTCATAGGAACATCCCGTGTTTTGCAGGGTTGCACTTAAATTGCGGGGAGGTCATTATCCATCATGTGCATCTTTTTTCTGTTACTTGATAAATATTCCTACTAGGTTTAAATATTTGGGACTTATTTTAAAAAACACTGTGTAAATGTGTCGAGTGGTATGATGTAATCGTTTCTAGCCAAATAATATCTATTCATACTACGTGTAGAGCAACAGGTGCAATATCAATGCAGCCACAGACAGTAGAAGAAATATTGCATGTAAACGACAAAGCTAAACTTCCATTAAGTCGAACGCGTAAAGACTATTGACAACGCAAAACTTCACTTGCTGCATCAACTCACACACAGGTAGAATATTCGCATCCATACTCCCCACGACATTAGTGAACACTTACCTTTAGTGGTTGGATCAAATCCAGCGCGTTGGGAGTTTTGTGTTTCAAGCACGAGCATAAGTAAAGAGATCCTTTATTTGCAATCCGATAATACTCGAAAATGTTACTCTTTATGAATGTATTATGTAAATCTTTACGACATTTAGATACTTTAAAGACGTATTAGTCCTGTAACATAGTAGAGAACGAGAATCCGGTCGTAGGTCAATTTTCAGGGTTTAAAAGTAATAAGACCATGCCGCATCCAAATTATTATTGAATATTTATCCAACTTGATAGTTTAGTTCCTCAGTTCTCTGAAAATCATCTAAACAACTGAACTCGGATAGTAGGACTACAAAATGTTTGTAGATATTCTCAACTCTGTATATTCATATTGAGAAAAGAAAACAAAAGATTTAAATAAATCTTTTTGTAAATGAGATTTTATTTTAACACATTTCGACAGTGTTTCATCACAGATTAACGCCTACAAATAAAGTATTACATTACACAGTCCACATTTATTATTCCATGTATTGTAAAGAGGCTTAATAACGTATTTATAATGTTAAACGTGACACGCACATTGCTTGGTGAATTTTATATAAAGAGATCTCACGTATCAAAATGTTTCGTGACGTGGACATTTTTTGTATGTTTTATGTCGCTATTTCTACATTTATTAAACAAGGATTTATTTTTGGTTTCTTCTTGTACATTTTAAGCAATTTTCCTTTTTCGAGATGGAATAGTGGTTGTCGGTTTATCTGAATATCTCTAATAACACTGTAATTTTTGGTCTATGGTACTACGAAGTTCTTCAATGCACCTGTAGTAATTGCATTGCAATCTAACAACCATCAGACAGAGTTCTTTGTAAAGGTTTTTCACTGTAATATATGCCAATACAGGATAAATAACATAATATATAGATATAGGATCCGTGCCTAAAGATTACCTGGGTGAAAACCATTTACCGACTAGCTTATTCGGGCTAATAATACTCTTAAAGCTTTTTAAGAACTGGCATTTGTATTTGCCCTCGACTTAATTTCCATTTGTTGTCATTTGAAAGGATGCGGCCCCAAGTTGATACAGGGACTCTCTGGGCCACTTGTCAGTTCCTTGTGACGTCACTCGATATGCAAAGTAACCAGCTCTTACCCTACTTTGTACCGAGGACCGACTCCAAACTTGATTTTTACGTTCCATTTGCGCTCGAAAATAGAATTTTAAATTTCATGAATACACTTTGCGCTGGTATTATGCGATTATTCACTAAAACCCGCGAGGGTTTTAACAATGTTGACATTATATCACGTTTATGACAAGGATTTTTGTTGCTCTGTAAATGTTGATTTGGAAATATGACGCCTAGTTTTACAATTTTTATACTTTTCTATTTTTTGGTTTGCGCATTCACTGCAGCTCCATTTCGCCTGCATTTGGTTCAGTCTAAATCCCCATATTTAAATAGAGATGGCAGACTTATTTAGAATTTTCTGATTAGCATACTATTTAGTCGTATATGTAGGTTTGTCTCATCGCGTCTCGAAAGTATGAATCAGTGAAGTTGTCGTCGTGTACACAAACTGCAGACGCGGTCGCTAACTTTAGTCGAGTGATGGTGGCCTCTACCACCCTTTGGAATATGCAGGAAGGCCGTCGCTCTCAGGAACTCAATTAATATTCCCACGTTAATGTTATACATTACTGATATAAATGTAGTAGTAAAGAGTTTCGCGGAGTGAGGTCGAGTCGAGTGGGCCGGCGGAACCCGCGGCGTTCATTGCTCGTGAATATTGAATGAGCCGCTTCACCTCACCCATTCCGTCAGTAATAAGCGTGTTCAACTTGGAATTGTCGTATTTATAACTCGGTGAAACTTTGTTCGCTCATTGTTCACTATTACCCAGTTAGGTGTAGTGCAAACGCCGCTCGCGACTTAGCTGACTCCTAACGTGTAATTAATTTTTATTTTTTAATGTTAGACCGCGGTGTTACGATTGTTTTGCAACGTCTGTGTTCAATAATAACAGTTTTTATAATATGGATCGTAGTTAAGCCATCACACGTGTAGTAGATCAGGAAAAAAATCCAAAGAGACCTGTAGAGATAAGATGATACTTCAACAAAAGAATATGGTGAGAATTTGCTTTCATTGTAAGATTAAGCATCATCGCGGTAAGTTCCTATAACCAACGAACTTATACTAAGATTTTATTAGTTCACGTCAAAGATTGATAAACATAATATAGTTGTTTAAACAAAAGCACATTGTTCAACGCGTTTAAGGAAGATATTACCATCGCATGAAGCAGTGTCAGCCTACCAAGCTGATGATTAACGACGCGCCGGCTTGTAGTGTCGCCCGAATCATTCACAAACTGCGGCTTGTAATAGTAATTAATGTGCACGTTCTCGATCGCACACATGGCTTGAGTGATGCTGATGTTAACGTTTATGAAATTGTGTAGTTATATGCTGTGTGGCAGTTCCTTTCGAGTGTTGTTTTTGGAAATACGGTGTCGTAAATACTATTTGATCGAAGGGTAATTAAAAACAATTGGTTGGTTTCATACGAGCCAAGTAGAATTTTATCTATTGAAATTCCTATTATATTTCTTATTGTAGTAATATTGATGAATATATCATTTTCAAAGGATTCGCTAGTTATTTTAAATTGACGCTACGTGCATCTTAAGAAAATGTTTAGCATGGCTACATCACTAAGTGAATACTTGATTTCATTGAAAATTTCCCACGAAACATTAATGCAAATAAAGATACAATACTATAGTGCTTTAAATAACTTTAACTAATATAAATAAATTGAATATAAGGCGCGATTTATTTTTATAAGGTACCATTTAGTTGACCCTACCACGTGTTGCAAACTCACCGTGAAATATCCATATTTATTATCGGCCCAAATATGTCCTGTTATAAATAAACCTCTAAGATTTAGAATGATTAGATCTCGTTTCACCCTGCAGGCCTATTATGCAAACTTTGGATTTTTTTCTTTATTTTCATGTTATTAATAAACAATTTAATTCGTTCCCCAAACAGTTTAACGCAACAAGTGGTAGCGCTCAAAGAGATCAGGCTTCAAGAGGAGGAAGGCGCGCCGTTCACAGCGATCCGCGAGGCGTCGCTGCTCAAAGAACTGAAGCACGCCAACATCGTCACACTGCACGACATCGTGCACACACGGGAGACGCTCACATTCGTCTTCGAGTTTGTGGTGAGTACGTGAGCAAAAAAAATAAATAAAGTGAGACCGTTGGTTTGAATTCCAGGCAATTCTGACTTTTTGGGAGTCATGTGTTTTGATAGTCAATAACTGTGAAGGAAACGTCGTGAGGAAACCTGTAAACTACAGAGATCTTAATAAGATTTTGTATGGTATGTGAAGGCTATCCCACACTAAACCAGTGTGGACTATGACCTAACTTATCTCAATCGAATTCTCGGTTGTTACCGCGTTCATCAGTAGGCGACTATCGAGTGATACAATACAGTGAACGAGCAAATAGTAGTGGCTATATCACAGTCGCGCTTAACATTTAGGTCAGTTTCGTTGTTATCTCTAATGGTCAGTGGAAATTCGTCATTTAATATATTCGGTAATATAGTGCCGATCACAATGGCGGGGAGTGGGCTGAATTATTATCACGTTATTAAAATATTTCGTGATATTTATTGGCTGTTTGTTTTATTGCTCGAATAAATAATAACCAATTAATTATAATGATGTATCATTATAGTTTATTATATTACAATAGTATTAATACACGCGATTAAAGTTGTTTATCACGCATGCTTAATTGATTAACAATGAAAAGTATGTCAAGTATATTTTTGAAAAAGTGCTATATACACACTTTTTTGACGAATTTCATATCCATGTAATTCATTATAAATAATTTTATCTATATCTATATCAGCCCATATACGTACACGAGCACGGGCCTACTCAACAATCGAGGGAATCGATTGAGAGTGGTTAGGCCATATAGTCCACCACGCTGGCCTAGTGCGGGTTGGCGGACTTACATACCGTAGATATTGTTTAAAATCGCTACGGTGTATGCAGGTTTCCTCACGATGTTTTCCTTCACCGTTAAAGTGCGTGGTGATTGACTATCAATACACACATAACTCCGAAAAGTCAGAGGTGAGAAGAGGTCAAATAATTTTATAAAATTTTTTAATAGATAATTATTCAATGACTCAAGTAAAATATTGGCACGAAAAAAACATAAGTTTTGTTACGTTATTTATCAATTACTAGCCGTTTCCTGGATTCGATTTCCCACCGGCATCGTAGCGAAAGATCAAGCGGCGATACCTGTATTTTTATTTTAAACAAGTTTCCAAGAAAACTTCTATTCCCCATTGAGGATGAACGATGCATCAATTTCAAAAGCATCCTGAGCTATTACTTACATTACGTAAAAATAAAATCGCGTATACATTTCTTAATTCCCTATCCATTGGTATTGTCATTTGTCAGTCTGTCAATAGAATGTTATTGATAAGATTTTTATACTTATTTAATTTTTACAATATAAATACATAGTCCTGAACCACAGTTATTTGTTTCGGGTCTGGGTGTTGTGAGACCGAAAAGTTTCTCGTAGTTTGGGATACCCACGACACAAGACTTGATCTTAGTGAGGTCAGGACTATGCATGTTTCTGTGAGGTGTATTTATTTAATTTGATTTTTTTATATTTGCGCAGGACACAGACTTGTCACAATATATGGAAAGGCACCCGGGCGGGCTGAACCATCACAACGTGAGGCTGTTCATGTTCCAGCTGCTGCGGGGCCTCTCATATTGCCATCGGAGAAGAGTTTTACACAGGTTTGTAAATAAACACTGACTTTATATAAGAGTATTCCTCATTCTGATAGCCTGGCTGTAGTAGTGAGCTGGAAAAGACAGGTTAGTGACCCCGAGATAAATATGGGTATGGGCTGAAAATTATTTAGAACGGATCTGGATTATAGCGAATCGAAAAGTCACCTAGTTTCTGTTAAAAAAGTCAAGTGATATAAAAAATATTTAATTGAAACTAGGTTTGTAACTATAGTGAAAATACTTATACGTGATACTTAATTATCAATTTGTGCCCGCATTTTTATTATATTCTATGAACATAACTTTCTGGAGCACTTAATAAAATTTCACGTACCAAAAATAAAAATGTTAAAACATAAAAAGTATTAAAACCCCGCATTTTTTAATTTCCAACAGGGACGTGAAACCACAGAACCTGCTGATTAGCTCTCACGGGGAACTGAAGCTGGCGGACTTCGGTCTGGCGCGCGCCAAGTCCGTGCCGAGCCACACGTACTCGCACGAAGTGGTCACGCTCTGGTACAGACCGCCCGGTATGGAACACTTTACATTTTATAATAATATGTAGCTTTGTAATGTAGGAATTGTACTTAGTTTATTTAGTGCTGGAATAGAATATCGAATAAGTATCATTTCGTGGTAGGAGTTACAAATTCGTAAGATACGTCTGACTTTTCAAATTTCATTGTGTGTTATCGCTTACTTTAATGATAAAACAAATCGTTGTGAGTCCTGTGTGTTTGAGAGTTCTTCCCAAGAGTTTCGAATGTACGAACTAAGTTTACGTGGCTATAGTAGGGAACGTAGGTCTGTCGGTATCGTAATTTGGGTATGCTCGTATCGTGAAGCAAGTAGTTACTCAAACCCCAAAATATTTTGCTAAATATCTAAAGAAATAAATATCTATCGATCTATCTATTTCCTTATGAGTTACTGACTGGTTGACCAAGATTCAATCAGATGCTTGGAATAATTCTATTGAATTAGGCGGGTCATTGTACCGTAGTATTCCTTTGTTATAGTTTTTAAGGGACCATGACAGAATGTTTGCTTATTAGAATACCGGAGCCACACAATAGAGTGGCTTGCACACTCATTCACGACTTTGGTCACGTCGACTCGACTTTATAAATATGCTGCATTTTTTATGGGATTGATAAACGTTTTTATAGTAGTGTAAAAGTGGTTACCTGCTCTTACACACCGACAATTCTTTAAGATCTAGGGAGCATTACGGACTTTAGAAACAAGACTTTACAAACAACAACAAAAATAAGAGAGGAAATAAAATCCGATAAAGTCATTACCGTTCTATTGAATATATGCAGAAAAGTAAAGAACGGCTCGGCAAAATAATTTTAATATTAATATTAAATGTCTTCCTGCACTGGTGGAAATGTCAATCCATAAGCCCAAGGGATCGTCATTTAACTTCGTTCAAAGTCACAAAGATACAAATTCATAAGATCCCAAGATCTTCATAATATCTGTTCCAGTAGCAATTTGTATTGCAAACACACCTACCATACAAACATCTTATGTAGGGCAATGTGGTACATGTACACTAATAGATCACTGCTTCTCAAGCCACCTCTAGTCGCAATTTATAAGGCATATATCACCGCATAAATCCCAAGATTTACGCAACATTTCAACCAATATCCGAGACTTATGTCTTACGTCATCCACATTTCTACCGCTCATCCGTGGCTTCCGAACATTTCCAGCTGATATTGACATGTGAATTACATTTCCAAGATATTCGGTTGTAACTTGCGTGGCGTTAGACGCTATCTTTATAATATTATTTCACGACTACCCAATAATATAAGTGTAATTTTTTAAGGTTCATGTATTTTATAAACATGTTCTTGAAGGAGTTCTGTAATAATGTTTTTCGATTTACCTCAGTAAATATGTTCCATTGTTGGCTATGAATATAGTTACCGCCCTGCCAATAATCAATGGGTTTGCAATTGGATAGATTTAATTGAAATAGTCTCCTTTATACATTCAGAACTTCCATTAAAACTTAACGACTTTTGGCATTTCAAAATGTCATCTGATAGATATTATTTAACCTCCAATTATTACTTATGTATTTCTATTGTAAATGAAGTCCGCTAATTCGAACTAAGCCAGCATGGTTTGTTTAACCCCTGATTTGCGTAGCTGCAGAACACGTGCTAGATTATTATTGTTATGAAGTGTCTCATTACTTTTTGTGCAGATGTCCTGCTAGGCAGCACAGAATACTCAACGTCGCTGGACATGTGGGGCGTGGGCTGTATATTCGTGGAGATGCTCTGCGGCGTGCCCACCTTCCCCGGGGTGCGCGACACGCACGACCAATTAGATAAAATATTTAAGGTGAGTTACAATTACAATATGTTGCACATTAGCCTCGCCGTAAATATAAGTTGAGGAGCGTATGATTAGCTTTTGGTAATTAGTTTGGAAAGTCCATCATTGATCATAGGAGTATACATTTAATTAGACGGTAACTAACTAATTTATTTCTTCATTAGTAAACTTGTATCGATTCATTTCCTAGAACTATATATTTTATGAAATTTAAGTAACATGTTTTTCGTTCGCCTACTCGGTTAGTAAAAAATGCGTCATGTTAAATTGCGTACCGAATTGTGAAATGAAAAGTAAAGCGTCCCTTAGATTGAACTTCAAAGTATGTTACAAAAGTTGTTTACATAGTAAAGATTTTGATTTTCGACAATCAAAGGGATATAATGTAATAACTGTTATACTTATAACTTTTATTCTGTAATTTCTAGTTCTATAAAAATATTGCTGCAGTTTAATGATGATTCATTTGTCATGATAAAGAAACCACTTAAAATAAAGTTACGTTATTTATCAGCAATTTTAAAATATCTATATATTTGTCATTCTTTGCGAACATGTTTCCCAATCGGCGGATAAGTGGTGGAAGCAATTAATTGTGATGTCATGTTTGACGTAGGTACATCGAGAGCGATCGCACGGAATTTTTCGTTCATTTCGAAACGATCAAATGTTTACATAATTTACATACAAAAACAAAATAAATATGTAGGTCAGAATTTTGTTGTGTCTAGGGTTTATGTAATAGTTTATTTATTGTAATGGACTGACATTTATTTTGTAAGATTTTAATTTTAATTTAATATGATAATAAAGAAGTGTTTTCATTTTTTAAGAGTTTGGGATGTCTTAATTTATCTTTTAATTTTGGTTCATGCAAATTTTTGTAGGTTTTATGTACTTTTTCGAGTGTTATTAGTGGAGTTAAGTTTTACAACTTATAGGTAGTCTAAACAAAACTATTGGGAGCGCGACTATGGTTTTCGCCCGTTTCGGGGAAATTTATATTTTCCGTTATCTCCTTTGGAGCATGTGAGATCAAAGCTGATGGAGCTTTCTTTTCCAACAAGGGGACATAGATATGGCATATATTAAGGCAAGACGCTTGGGTAGTGTTGGATTAATCGTGTGTATTGTAATGTGGACTCTACCACAAACCCATCTTAATCCGACTCAGTTATAGAAGTTGGTGAATATGAGTTGCTGCAGTACGCAGTCAGTTTGTGTTGAATGTAACCGTCTGTGCTGTGTACACTGGCAGGATCGAGCCCGAAACAGAAACGAATGGAAGGAGAGTAGGCAGGCCTTTACGCTGCAGTGAGACAATGAAGGCTGATGTATGTACATGGTTTGTGTGCAGGTGGTAGGAACGCCAACAGAGGAGAGCTGGTGCGGCGTGTCCCGGCTGCCCGCACTGCGCGCGCACGTGTCGCGCTGGGGCGTGTCGGCGGCGCGCGCGCTGGGCGCGGCGTTCCCGCGCGTGCGCGACGCGGGCCGCGACGCCGAGCGCCTCGCGCACGCGCTGCTGCAGCCCGACCCCGCGCGCCGCCTGCCCGCCGCGCGCGCCATACACCACAACTACTTCGCGCACCTGCCGCACAGGATCCGGGACCTGCCCGACGGTGAATATCAACTATACTTTCTAGTTGCGAAATATCATAATATCGTCCACCGGGGAAATATTCTAAGGACGTCACCCCAAAAGCTTTCAGTAGTGACGTAGTCTGACGGACGTCAAAATTACCGTTGGTGTAATTTAATTGGGATTGCGAAAGGTCCAACGATCTTGGCCCAATGTCCCTTTCTCCTTTTCTTCTAATTCTCGTCTCCAAAACAGCACCAAAAAGAAACCTGCAACAAAAAGTATGCGTTGGATACACAAAAGTACTATATTGTTTAATCTCTAGTGATTCTAGTTTATTGCTAGTCAATGAGTATTGACTATCTAGGCAGCATATTTACGTCTACGTTTAAATCAGGTACAGTGCAGTAATTTGGCGAGCCATATAAAACAATATAACCTTCCTAAATTGCATAATCCTGTTCTCATTTCACAAATAGAACTACTAGAACCCATTAGTGCCTAATTTTACCGGGAAGCAATATCAAAATCAGTTCAAATTCGCAAGTGAACTCAATATCGTGTGCTAGTTTTTATACTCAGACTAATATTGGAGAGGTTTTGGCGTTGCAGCCTCGCTGCGGTTTCTCTAATAGCGGATGTGGAATCCCCGAAGATTTCTTACGAATCTAGTATTCGTATTCGTGTGTTTCACCTATTAGTTTTTGATATTCAATATGTGTTGCAATTCGTGATACCATTACGTAAGACTCTAAGAATGATATTGTTTGAATTTAGTGAAGAAACGACCTCCTATAAAGAAAAGTACCGAGAACCTACGTCCCTTGTAAAGCATGGAAAGTCATCGTTTTCTGGTTTTGACTGTGTGGATAATTAAAATCCTCTTTTGAGCTGGTATAAATAGAAGGCTGGTATAAATAATGCTGAAATAACACCAAAATGATATAATCACAAACTTTCTATATTTAGAGCAAACAAGAGCTTTCCCTTTGAAATTAATTTCTATTTGGATATTCTAAAATTGGACATCCAGTGATCCGCTGACATGTCGATTAAAACTGGAGCGTCATTAAAAATCCAACAGCTATTATCTGCCAGTTTTAGTCTAGTGTCCAATGAATAGGCGCGTCAAACGAAAAACGTCAATCACACACCAAATTAAATATTTGAATCCCAACGATATCCGAAAATAAATCGGCCGCACGCCGTTGTTCCAGCGACCTTTTCAGTCTGGCACCCGTTTGACCTTTCAAACTGCTGTGTTCTTCGCATAAACTTCGAGGTTTTTTTCGTAATAGTTCACGTCAAATGTCTGAACTAACACTTTCAAGGTGAGTATTAGGACGTACCTTGATACAGTTAGGAAGGAATTAATTTCACACGCACACAGCTTTGTGAAATTGTTGTAAAATCTTTGAGATTTTCAGCAATAATCGTTATTGAAAATCGAAATTTCTGTTGTCGATTGACATAATAATGTAGGCCTGCTTGAAGCTGGTTATACTCAGGCTGAACTCAGATCTTTTACGGTTGTCGTTTTGCGGGCAGACACGAGTGTCTTAACACCAGCTTCAATTGAATGATCAAAGGCAACAAGACATCAAATCTTGTCTGCCACGAAAGTCGCCATAACTTTGCGAAACGTTGCCTAGAAACTACTAATTAGACAAAACATAATTGAATACAAAACAAAGCTCAAGTTTCCTAGAATCTGACAGCGCTCAATTCGATTAATTGGTGAGGTAAATCCACCTACAGTGCAGTAATAAGGTAGGAAATCACGATAACGATAGCACTGAGATCAATATCCCGGTGTATTAGCGCTGCATCCCCACAAATCGACGGCCGTAACCGCAGACGTGTATGATACTCGTTCCCCGGGGATCCGCCATTACTTGCGTATAAGCTACATTGCAACATGATTCGAATTAATTTCATATCACATTGTAGGTGTAAAGGAGGGATTTAGTAAAGTAAGGGTCATTTACAGTATTGTGAAATAAGTATGAGTTTAAAATCTTTTTGACTTTGTAGAAGTTTGAGTCATAATTAGGCAATCGCGATGTGCGTTATTTAGGTGAAAACTGCTTTTGAAGGTATCAAACTAATCAACGAGAACATTAAAAGAGATATCGTTTTTAACTATCTCTATAGCGATGCTTAGTCCTAGACGGCATGAAAACTATAACTTAAGTAACCTTTTGGATAGCGCCTCAGTTAGGGACATGTGCAGTAATGTATAATGGAAATGTGTTATGCGATGAATGTATAAATCAACTTCAATGTAGAGTTTGACAGGCTCTGTGAAGCAATTAGTCAAGGCGCTTGTTCTAAAACAAGCGACAGTGTGTTTCATTCCCGAACTAAGACATTTGTTTCTGAGATTCACAAATACTTAAGGCTTGGGTGTTGTGAGACCAAATATCTCTAACGTCCACAATACTCGGTATGTTACTGCTGGGTCAGGCCTACGTGAATGCTTGTTGGGTGTATAGATGAGTAATTGTAGTGTTGTTTGTTGCAGAGGTGTCGATCTTCACGGTGGAGGGCGTGTGCCTGCACCCCGAGACGCGGCACGCCGCCATCAAGTGAGCGCGCGCCGCGCCCGCCACCACCTTGCGATTCCTATAGTATGTACTACACTACTACACTACCACACTAGCACGCGGCGACGCCGGCTGTCCTCGCGACACCGCCATGTCTAGTGTCACGCGAGGCTCCGCCGTCAGTATTGCTGTTTGTGTTCACATCCTGTGTAATTGTTTGTCCATCCGTCGATCGCTTCGTCGATTATCGTATTAGTGCTTGTTAAGCTTCAAACGGAATATCCATCCATAAAATTCAATTATTCTATGGTGACAAGGTAAACTGTTAGCTATCGATTGTATGAATTATATCTATAAATATAATAAACAGAGCGGTGTGCCATGTATATCTATTATTGAGATGAATATGACTTTATTATTTTAAAAGATTTTTTATGCTGGAAATATATGCTCATAATTTGGTAAACATTTTGAAGATGTTTATTTATATTTATTAAGGAATAATTGTCGATGATGTAACTAATGCAGTCTTATGATAACTACGAGTTTTCACTTGGACCCGCGCCGCGAGTTCACCGCAGTCTTGGCGCCTCATTGTGGACATAATAGTTGTAATATAAGTATCGTCAACGAGTATGGAGTACGCGAAATGTTTGGTGAGCTCGCGGCGGGGGCGTTTGCAATAATTAATCTTGGCGTTTATCTAAATCTTATGCACACATTCCTTCCACGGTGCTCAAATAGTAACGATAGTGTCGAGGACGTGTGCCGCGTGGCGTGGCGAGCGCGGCTACTGAGTGACCGCCACCGATACTCGATAGAGAGCGACACGCTCCCAGTGATAACACGTGAATTGAACGGGGATTACCAAAATTATTGAATAACGCGACAGATCTCAAATGATAATGAAGTGTGGGACCGTCCTACTGTAAATTGTATCGTGATAGGAAATTCGACGACTTATATCTAAACACATAAATTAAATTTAATCTCTTTGTGTGCGGGAGACGAGGGTAGAGCGATGGGCGTTAGGTTCCGTCTAGACTAATAGTGAAATTAACCAGTTAGCCGAGTTGTAGGCGAGCAGTGACGTAGGCGCCGGCGCATTGGCAACTTGAACGTGACACTTGCATCTAACTATCCTGGTGCGACATTTTACTCGCTCGTCCTAGTGTAGCCACTAGCCAGTAGCTACTTCTATGAAAATGTCTGTGATTTGAAAATAGATTTAGCCCTAACGGAACGGTAAACACCAATTTGTGCCAACAAGTTAATGAACGCTTGAATTATAATAAAATATACATAGTGATCGCTTTTATCACGACGACGAAATACATTTAGTGATATTGAGTAGATTTTATGCTAGTCTAGATGCGATGTGTACTGTGTACGAGGGACATGACAGTAGGGGTTAAAGTTAATGTAGTGGGGGGACTAGCGCGTGTCTTAGGACTCGTTCACACGCAAGTCATCTCCACTACGAATAAGAATAAAGCCTTAGACGCGGCGACATATCGCGCGCACATGCACTGCCAGTATCCAATTTATTCAATAAATATAAGTAGTAATCGAGTTGTCAGTGCGCGGCCATAGCGATCATACATATACACCCACTTAGCGTAGAGTAGGCGAGCGTGTGGACCGAGCTTTACACACGTTTACATCGAGCGCGGCGCGACGCATCTGTTGCAACCACGCCGAGTTGCACAACACATAAACTTGCACCCTTTCTAATAACGACACTACACTGCACAGATCAGTAGCGTAGTTACTCTTAAATGGGCACAATATTGGGGTCAGCTTTACCCTATTATGATGGAGTCCAAAATTAGCATCTTTTAGGAAAAATTCTTAATAAACTTCTACTCTAAATCGGTAGTCTCGTATAATTGATATGCTTCATAAAGCGGTAGCTACGCTCCTGGTTTAAATGAAACCATTAAAGTATTACTAGGTCACAAAACCTCTAAAAGTTGAGCAACGTTGGCAAGACTCATCTACGTGTTAATTTAAAAGAAAGCCAGTGTATAACGTGACATAAAGAGGGTATTCCGCTCGGTAAAGTTCAATTTCAGTGAATTCTATCTACTTTATGCACGGTCGGATAAATAAATTTAATTAAATAGCAAAATTTTATAGCGAAAGATATTTGAATGGACTTTTACGGTCGCAAAGGCGAGCGTCGCGTCGCACTCGAGCGTAGTTAATTCGTTTCCGAACACCAAAATAGTACGTAAATTGTAAAGTATGTGGAACGCAATATTTTTCAGTGTACATGGTTTGTTGAGTTTGTGTGTATGTGTTGTAATAACGATCACTTAGAGCTCGGAACGCGGCGCCTTTTATAATTTTACAGTACTCGATGGAGTTCTAATAAAAAGGAATAAAAATAAAAAAATGCAGTAAAATTTCCACCAATTTTAGATTAAAAATTACGAAGTTGGAAATATAATGTTGCCAATTAACACCCAAATACCAACTAATGGGGTAAAATTAGATGTACAAATGGAAACTAGAACGCATTAGAACTTGATCGACTACGTTGAAGGTGTAAGAGCAGCTAATTTGATAATTGTGTATAGTAATATAGAATAAGTTAATGTAATGATGCGGTGGCGCGCGGTTCCGGGCTCTGCGACGTTAGGATTCACCCGTTGAGTGAGGCACATGTAACATATTGGCTAGGTCTGCGTGAGCATTTATATTGAGGGAACTAGTGGAGATTCTATTGTATACACTATATTTGCATTTGTTTAACGAAGTGATGATCGCCGACGAATTCTGTATATAGATATAATATAATGGTTGAGTTGCGTTCGTTTTCGACTGTCCTAGTTGCCATTGCGAGTTTTACGGACGCGAGTAATGAGATTTATTTTAATCATTTTAAATATACTTAGGTTAATTTTCGGTTACGTCATTATGTTATTTTACGTATCAACAAATTGTCCTGCTGATTTCATTATATTTTTATCATTTTGTAATGTATAAACAACGTGCTTTTACTCGTTTAAAAGAATGTAAATACAATATTTGAACTGATAATAATAAAAGTTTTTATTTCTTAATGAAACTGAATTGTTTTCTTTATTGACCTTTATGTTTTAACCTTATTAATTACATTACAATATATACTATAAGAAAAACTTGGTGAAGGGAAGTGGAATCGAGGTTTAATGTAAAGCGATGAATAAATGCCAGCATTGAGCATAAGCTTTATAGACTTAACATCATCATTTTCTACAAATACGCATAGAATAAGCTGGGTATACTGAAGTTTGATTGTAAAGAGAGGCCTATGCCAACAATGGTAAGACATTACGCTTATTTGATAGCCTTCGTAATGCAGTTGCCTAGACGCTGCCTGAGAAACGAGAGGCCACGAGTTTGATTCCTACGCAAATATTTCCTTGATCCACACAATTTTTTTCAGGTGTGGGTGTTTGTATGACTATTGTATGTGTATGACTATATTAATATATAATAATATAATCAGTTAAAATACTAATTTCGAATAAGACAAGGTTCCTAAATTACAATAATGTGGCCTGATTGTCGTATGTACAGGCGCATAAAATTTCAGCAGCACAGCACTACTTGGCGGCGCGCCAGCCACCCGATATTGCCTCCTGCCGCAGGACAATAATGCGGCTATTTCGTGAAAAAACTAGTTAGAATATGCTTTTATACATACAGAATTAAAATGAGATAAGGTTTGGTAAGTTGATAAGGTATCAGATAACTCATGAATTAAAATATTATACGTAAATAATTTAAAACCCTATAGATTAAACTCCTCCTTCAAGTACGATTCTGGTTCGATTCCATAAAATTTTGACTTGAAGGTTGACAAACATTTATAATTAAATCCCACTTATTTTAAGGGAAATCTAGAGCAGTGTGAGAACTTTGTGTTCTTGAGTTTTTTTATTGCGTAGGTAAAAGAGCTAAAGTTTCATTTGATGCTAAGTGATTACCGCTGCCCATGAACATCTACATAGAAGTAGCAACACCTGGATCATACGTTCGTTGCCGGAATCTTCTAAAAGAAGTGAAAGAGTTAGAAAAACAACGGGAGAAGAAAAGTGGTGCTGGGCCTGAATTGCTTGAATGTGTTAAAAGTATTGCGCGGGGGCCAGTTGGAAACTGACCGGGCGCAGCTGCGGAGACGGTGGTCACGGCTTCGAATCCCCGGGATTACCTTTGACTTTTCGGATTCTTGTATATGTATGTTTAATCACCACGCCCATTAACAGAATTACCGAGAAGAAATTTTCATAGTATAGTGTTCTTAACAAAGTTTTCAATGGTATGTGAAGTTTGCCAACCGGAACCGACGACTGGGGCCTAACCTTTCTGAATCGACCTCTCGGTAGCAGAGGAGTCACTTGCACACGAGTGTGCGAATAATGTCTCACGATGTTATAGGGGGCGAGCCTATCGTCTTATCAGGCACAAATTCCTGACTTCCAATGAATAGAAAAATCTAAGTATAGCAGTACACTTAAAGAGTAAATATCTAAAGTCTATCAAGTTTTGACTCCACTTCGCACCAGAATCATCTTATTCCAATTAAAACTTCTATATTCCTGAACTCCACTTAAATACCTACTCTACGGTCTCCTTTTCTTCCCTCCTCGTACTGTCCTACATGTCCCCGTAAATTTGTAATGTTAGTAAATGTTTCAGGGAAACAAAGAAAACCGATTCACCGAATTGTAATAGTTTAATAACTCAGAAAAATCGAAGATGCATTCTTGCGTAGAAGGTAATTATTTTAACTCTCTAATTTCACTGACTACACGAAACAAAAGACTGTTATTTATTATAATAAAGAATTGTATCAACTGCCATATTGTCAATGTTGAATTTTTGATAAAAATATTTTCTAGTGGAGGGTAGTTATTGCATTTATCTTATGTCACCTTGCTGGACCAGTTCAGTTTTTCGTGTACGCTTGCCAAATGCATGATGCGTGCTCTGTTGCTGCGCTAGAGGTCTTGATAAGGTTAGATTGTTTTGTGAACAACATAGTGCAAGTGATATTGAGTGCTATAAGGATCACCGTTTTTGTCGGAGTCATCTAATCAGCTTCATAGGCGAGAGTCTGGTAAGTGGTATGAATGTTCTATAGTATTATTATCATCTGTCGTTTGTAACTGTACCTGCTGTTCTGTGCACTTCTATATAAAAATTTAAAAAGTTAGTTGAGATATAATTTATATTTTTTGTTTATTATTACCATTTACCAATCCAAGCGTAATAAAACTGGAGAACAAACGCGAGCAGGCTAAGCTTTTTAAAAAATCTTAGACATCGTATCAAACCTGAATTGCTGTACTACTCGTATTTCACCCCATAATCATCACTTAGCAAGCAATGTTTAAATCGTGCTCCAAGCGTTTGTATTAAGATGATAAATTACTATTTTATGCCTAAACATCACCGCCTCGTAATACAAAATGTTGCAACGCCGGCAAAAATCCCGGTTCCGTGAAAGGACATAAATCATACTAAGATTCGGTAGGTAGTCGCGTAATGACTCGATTGAACTTCCATAATTTATAGTAAGAGCGCCATCGACGAATTATTAACTGACGATGCATAATCGAATATTATGAATAGTTTAATGAAGTTTTTATTTCAAGTTATTTTTAGGATTTGTTATGAATAAATTTTGAATTAAAAAGATATGGTTAACCCCTCTCAATCGTACTATCGATTGTTAAGGAGGCTCGTGCCCTGCAGTGGGACATATATGGCCTAATACAGATGGTTACACTGATATAGAAGTAGAGTATCCACCAAAGACCTGGCAATTTCTCACCGTCTAACACTATTAGACCAGCCTGATTGGAACCCGATGCACAAAGACTGAAAGTGAAATGTAATTAAGTGATTGAATTTCACATAGGAGGATCACGATTAACCTACCAGCTTTACAATCCTCAACAATCTCGTTTACGGAATCAACAACAACAGCTAAACTAACTTCACCTTGCTTTTCTGTGTGACAGTGACCTAAACGATCCGACCTATTTGAGCTGAGGCTTTAACGACCTTCCGCTTACAAAAACAATGTTCCACCGTCGATATAAACCTAATATCGCACGGTATAGCTCATGTTCGCCAAGTTTTTGTTAGAGAATCATTTATTATATTTAATATTTAAATATTCTATCAATCAAAACTCAGACAATCGTCGCCCGGGCGATATTCTGCTCCAATTACCACCCTCACACAAGACGACAAACTTCACAGAATAATTATAAGAAATGATTAAGATCCCGATTAAAATGAAGGTATTTTTGGAGTTCGCACAGATGAACAAATCCCAACTTAATTATCGTCAAGTTACACAAAATAAATTAATCCAATTCATTCCGATAATGTTTGGTTTTATTTCTGAAACCAACGAAGGTGATAAGGATTTAATTACATAGAAAATAAAGATATTAATAAGTTCACAAATAGGTTCTACCCTACAATGAAATACGTATTTTTTGTTGTGGGTGTCCGGAATTACGAAAAACTTTTGGTTGTGGTAATGAAACCTAGGCCTAACTCAAAAACTTGTTGATTGAAAATCTTGTAATTTCAAGGGAAACTAAGATAAACTAGGTAAATTATATTTGATTAAACACTAGCAATATTATCAAAAGTACCTACACCTCAGTGGAACATTATATACTACAACAAAAGCCTTCTAATGTTTATTTAGGTACGTTTACATTTCGATTTGGAGCGAAGGGTAAGGTAGAGTACGAGCGAAGCAGCTCCAAAGAGATATTTTTATAGCAAAAATAACTCCGGAATTTTACATCTTATTTCTATTTTATTTAGACGTGAGTTAAAGCATCTTCGTAAAGCTAGTACCGGAGTGATGTGAATTTTAATCATGAATGCGAAGGAACTACTTTAGACTTATAATATTTTTGTATTCGGGGATTGTTTTCTCTGGATGTCTCCTGATTAGTTACTGGTGCGTGACTTAATAATATACTTATTCCAATTTCTTTAAAAAAATAATTACGATGTTTCAAATGTCTAAAGTAACGCACTTCGCATATAAACTTTAGTAGGAATGATTTTCTTAAAAAATTGTGCAGCAATTTTATCACTTACTTATTTCCATTACATGTATGGGATATTGTGATAAAAATAATTTAGTAGTGAAAATATGCCTAGCTGATAGAATTTCATGTATCAAACCGACAAACTTAATACATGAGTTTATTGTTGACCAGTCCTTAGAATTTTAGTTGAAACGTATATAAGTGGATAAAAGAATCAATAAAATTAACGTGTTGAAAAATATAAATAATTCGAATTTAAATATCTCCTCATAAGACCATAAAATTGTTTAACAAAACTCTTCAGTTACAAAAGAAATGTATTTTTCAATATAACTTACATTTAAAAAGGTTCAAGTTGTATTTCTTTATCAAACAGTGAAAGGTCAAATACAATACTCCGCCAATTTTACTACGCAAGTATTTTATACCTGACTGAGTACTATTAATACAAAGTTTCGGGCAGATTTGCTTAAAATGTGAGTTTTGCCGGGTTAATAACTAGGATCGAGGCAGGTGAGCTCGAAACTTCGAATATAACTGCGGATTAGAGGTAGACTTACCACGAATATTACGAGTACACTGTCTTTCCAATTTTCATACTCAGCGATAGCGTTGCCAGGCGTCCGGATAAAGCCGGACATAGTTAGGCTTTTTGATTGCATGTCCGGCTAAAATAAACGGTGTCCGTCTTGTCCGGCTTTTGTTAGGCTTTTTACATTTCGCAAACAAGCGAGCACTGCCGCCGCGCCGCCGAGCGTGGCCGAGATTTATGATAATAATCAAAAAGACTTGATTTTACATAAAAAAAAATTGTCGTACCTATTAATACTAAGACAAAATCCTCAATAATATAGGGTGTCCGGCTTTTTTAACCAAATGTCCGGCCAAACTGGCTGGTCTGTCCGGCTATTAGGTTTGGCGACCTGGCAACGCTACTCA
Organism: Deilephila elpenor; assembly: GCA_949752805.1. Lineage (NCBI taxonomy): Eukaryota > Metazoa > Arthropoda > Insecta > Lepidoptera > Sphingidae > Deilephila > Deilephila elpenor. The sequence goes on along the minus strand of OX457107.1, from coordinate 3,660,319 downwards.
GCGAGAACAGTTTTTTAACTAGTATACAATGGTTGCGTGCGTTACAAAGTGCGTGGTGGCCTGTTGGTAACGGACCAGACGCGGCCGCCTACATGTTCACGGTGGTCGCGGGTTCAAATCCCAGGGCACACCTCTGACTTTTCGGAGTTATGTGTGTTTTGATAGTCAATCACCACGCACTTTAACGGTGAAGGAAAACATCGTGAGGAAACCTGCATACCGTAGCGATTTTAAAGAATTTCTACGGTATGTAAGTCCGCCAACCCGCACTAGGCCAGCGTGGTGGACTATATGGCCTAACCACTCTCAATCGATTCTCTCGATTGTAGAGTAGGCCCGTGCCCTGCAGTGGGACGTATATGGGCTGATATAGATAGATAGATACAATGGTTGACTGCTCGATTAACTGTCTCCCGTATTGTAAGTATTTGTGTACGTAGGTATACACTTACCAACAAATGGGTCTGTGATTATTTGTCACTGTTTAATCTAAAGCGTTTATTTAATGACCGATGAAAATGGAAACTCCATTACATCATATACATTATATTGAATTACAAATGATCGTAGATTTTTATCATATTATTTTTTATAATTTCCATTCTGTTAATCCTACTTAATGAAATTCAGTAATCTAAAATAGACATTAGAAAAACAGATATTAAATCTATGTCGTATAATAAGGGTATGTTACTTTATTGCTGGGGAACCCTAAAATCTGAAGCTTACCTAAGATAAACGAAAATACTAAATTGGGCGTCGCATCAAAGAAAAACAAACAAAAACTAATACAATTACCTAAACTTATCTGGATGAGATTTGTTACCTGTATTGCCAAAGTATATAATTTATATATTTACTTATTACGCTTCTCCGAAACTGTTCAACTTGGCAGGACATAAAGCGGAAGAACAATCTATTAATATTGCTTCACGGCACGCACGTATTACAGGAAAACATATATGAAAAAAAAAGCTTTATGAAATAAAAATAAATCTTGCGTTAGTGGTGCGGGTAGCTGTTAGGAAAACTGATGGTGCAATTACGCTTGGCCAGTGAATTCGACAGCGGTTGAGTAGCACACATTTGCCATTTATTCAGCTAATACTCCAACTTCAGTACTTTTGTTCAACGTATTGAGTTAAAAATAAAATTTCGGTCGGTAGTCATATTTTCGGGTGCATGAAAATGTTAGAGTCGAGGGAAATTAAATCCCGCATTAGCATATAGCCAGGAACCTGTTGTAGAAATGATTTTCATTAGTCAGACGGCGACTCATAAATCAAATCCTGATTGGGAATCCAGGGATATGCGATTGTTGTACACTGAATCCAATTTATCGTGATCTTAAAAAAAAAAATATATTTCATAAGCGTATAATATACAACGTGTAACAGGATTAATTCACAACCTCAGACACCCCAACTTAAAAATATTATTGGAATCATAGTGGAAGTTTGAAATTGTACTCCGAAGATTACAAAAAAAAATGATTTATGAAATTAGTTATACCAAATATAGGCGCGCAACATGGTCATCTTACGAATAAAGTGCACTACTGTATAGTACACACGCGCGCGGACGCGCACACATGTTCACAAGGGGCCTATTCACACGAGTACCTACGCGACTGGCCCGAACGCCGCGCCGCGCCGGCGGAAACAGCCGACAATAAACGAAATACAAATTTCGTACGTAACTGATTACCGGGTAGTTTTGTAAACCAATTATTATTTATTTACTGTGTAAGCTTATCATTATTATTTGAGCTACAAAACGAAATATTTTAACTTACATTGTAAATGTAATGGGCACGAAGACAACACAAGACTTTTCTTGCATTCATCGGTTATTAAATATTATTAATTTAACTTCTGTTTAACCTAGTCCATACAGGCAGGCATGATACAGGCGTTATTTATTTTGCATTGCTGATGAATTACATGACGCAATATCATACAACGAAGACTAGATTGGGAATAATAACAAAATTAACTTACATGATAAATGGCACTCATACGGCGACTTCTTGTTAAAATATGTTCCAAATGTCCACCACCTTACTCAATACATCTCAATGCACGTTTGCGTAATTAGTCACGTAATTTTTAATTAATTATTAAAGTTTTAATTAATTATTAAAAAAAAATAAACCTATAGAAAAAAGTGTTGATATCGATTCAGTAGCTGATTCTGAACCTACTACTTTCGGCTTTTACATTTAATTCTGTTACTCGTTGTATATAATATTCTACTCCAAAATGTGAAATAAATAAGCTGTTTACGCTTGTATATCTCTGTCCATTGTATAATATAAAGACACGCAAATGCAGCGACAACAAGCAATTTTAAATTGCGGAGTTGAGCACTCGTAGCCTTAATTAACGTTAAACTCAATTATGAGGCAATCCACTCTGAAATTTGAAGTACTCAAACAATTGCGATAAATTTTAATCAGGAAGCGGTTTAAGCGCCCGAGCCTGAACTTGAAACAAAATGAGGATATCTTTCAACTAGACACAAAAAAAAGAAAACAACAATTGCGTAGTCGAAAGTGCGCGGAAGTGAAACGCATCACAAATTAACCAACTATTAAACGACAATATTTGATCATACTACAACGAAATTCTGGATGTACAAATACGTATTCCTAATAATTTATAATGTTTCTAAATGTTGCAAGAAACGCAGTTTACATGCAGCTTACAACAGTGTTCGCTGTGGACTACCGACTTTACGTTAGGTCTTATCTACTAAAGCTGAAGAAGATGACCCATTAGTTTTCTCTTGTACTTATTTGATTTACTATTGACTGCCTCGGTGGCGTAGTTGTATTACGGTACGGTTACAAAGCTGAGGTCTCGGGTTCGAATCCCGGGTCGGGTAAAGTGATATTGGATTTTTCTATTCATTGTCAGCCCGGAGTCAGGAATTTGTGCCCGATATGGCGATAGGCTGGCCCCCTATCACATCGTGGGACGGAACATACAAGGCGAAAAGTGGGTGTCCTGGTGGCGCCTCTGCCTACCCCTTCGGGGAAAAAGGCGTGAGTTTATGTATGTATGTATGTTATTTGATTTAGAAGCAAAGCGTCATGAGAAAACTTGGATCTTATATTTTTTTATTTAAGTTCAATGAAGAATTTGAAGTTACGTGAAGTCTACCCACCTATACAAGGTCAGGGTGGTAGACTAATTATTCATTTTACCCACACAGTAGCAAGAGGCTCGTGCCTAACAGTCAGATTAAAATGGACTAATTAAACGTATAATTGGTATTTAAAATACGAGCTATTATACCAACGATATTATTCAACATTGCTGAAAGGCGTTCCTCAGTAGGTGCTAAGCATTTTCAAGTCTCCTTTGTGCACGGCAGATTCCCGATTTCACAGAAATATTTGCATGGAATATTTTCGCCCTTTTGTGATCCTTTTTACCACTGCGAGGAAGTTGGCAAAGGGTGTTGTCCGTTATTATTTAAGGGAATTTCTTGCTTCAGAACGGTGTGGACTGATCTTTTTGTGAGTAAAATTGTATTTAAAACACTCCAAAGAAACTTCGAGAAATTATTTTAGCCTCGGAACAAAATCGATTTGACGTATAGAAAAAGAGTGAATGGGAAATACAAAAAAAGATGAATTCCTTATTCGACATGACAGAGGATATTGAATAAAAATGTCCTTTATATATGGATAGATGTTGTGAATCCTTTATGAAACTATCAGAGCGTGAAAATCAGTTTGAAGATTTAATTTCGCGTCGTCGGCTGCTGTAAGTACGTGTGTCGTCATAATTCAATTTGTCTGGTGAATCGATCAACGCCAGGAAATATTCGCTTCCTAGACGTCTGGCTCTTTACGTATATCTTACATGTATGTAACGTGTTTTATTAAATAAATGCCTATGACGATACATAGCGTTTCTTTTTATTATATAAGTTTGATAGTGGTATTTCTTTTAGTTTTCATAAGAAAATCACGAAACGAAGGTAATGTCTATTAATATGAATATACTTTAGTGATTATTTTGAACCGATATTGATCCCTTAAATGAATGAATCCTTCATGAGAGCATAATTTATATTACAAGATCCTCGTGCCTTAATCCATCGTATAATGGCGGTAAAATTATTAATTTCATGACAGGCGGCGCTACCGGCGCGGCGCGACGTTGAAAGCGCGTCCTAATGAATCCTCCGTCTATTCAGAGTAAGTGGTCGTGGACGCCACCACCATGCCGTAATGGCCACGATAAACCTATTACAGCTTGCTTATTTTTATTACTAGACACGGTAATGGGTGTTTTTTTTGTCTGTATTGAATCAGCCACAGACCATAATCAAATGTTCTGTATCAGCTGATAATCACTTACTTCTCAGCACGATTTTTTTTTTTAAATGCATCGTACAATTTAGAGGACTAAGACTTTAATAAATAAATAAATACACCCAAAAGTCACATGCATTGCATAGACCCGACCCCACACTAAGACCCAGTCTTGTGTCGGAGGTATCAGAAACTACGAGAGATATTACGGACTCACAAGCACTCGAGGCGAACAAATACGTGTGGTGTGGATCATGCAAACCTTAGTTTCGTTGCGGGAATCGAACACGTGGTCTTTCCTTTTACAGTCGGCGGTTAATTAACTACACAGAGGTTGTTAATTAAAGTCGTAGGCTCGTCGAGGTCGTAGGCGGTAGGGCTTAGGCCACTATGCTGACTTACTCTGGATTTGCAGCTTGTTTGTTTTAATGCTGTCTTGTAAGCCCGTAGAAGGTGATGTAATTTATGACACGATTGTCCGATGATTATTTTTGAATATTTATAAACTGCTTCTGGTGCGTCTCAAAAGGTTTACCAGTTCCTTTACCTGCCTTAAGCCATTGCCTTAAAAATAATCTTTAGCCCGCGTTTTCCCTCTTTCCTATCACATAGGATCCTCAGGCGAAACATAAGGTAAAAAATTGAGCAGGTCGACATAACTGAGTCAACAGTTCAGAGATAATATTTCTCAGATTTTGACAGCCTTCGTGGTGTAGTTGGTTAGACGTCGGCTGTGAAACGAGAGGCCGCGGGTTCGATCCCCGCACCCTTCTTTCGGGTCTGGGTGTTTGTGAGACCGAAAAGTCTCTCATAGTTCCTGAAACCTACGACTCAAGACTCAGTCTTAGTGTGGGGTCAGGACTATGTATGTGACTGTTGGGTATATATTTATTTATTTATTTATTACATAAAACTATTATTTAATAAAGAACTGAATTTACCTTTAAGTGTAATGCTAGTCACTTTGTCATCTCAGTTTAAAAAATAAGGCTAAATTCCATAATAAAATCTTTCAAAGGGGGTTTATAATGTAGACTTGCTATAACTTTTCTACGTTCAAATTTAATATATTAATTTAATATTTCTTTGCTGAGGCTTTAATATATGTATAATTATAATTATTAGTAACTTGAAACATACTAAGGGCTTCAGTACTAATCCGATTGGGGGATAGGGTTTGCGTTACCCGAGCATCCAAACAGGTCGGTCATGTATACATATATTACTTCAATTAACTAAGCTCTTACAATACACTCCATTAATTTGTTATCAAGATTGGACTGATTGGACCTGACTCGACAAACCTACGTCAAGTTGTCTCAATTCATTCCTAGAGTAATATTTTTTTAGTAAATGACATTTCCATCAAACGCCGAAAGGTGTCGCTGCGTTTACATTGTTTAAATTTTAAAAAGTATTAACCGAATTTGATTGGACAATGGATTGACCATAAAATTTCCCTGTGCTTTTATTCAGTAATGAGTATTTGCATATTTAAAATCTACAATTTCACTAGATATCAAAACACCTTGATTCCTTTATTTGACCAGACCTATTTCCCTAATTAGTATATGTATGTATTTGCATTTTCAAGCGCTGAATCCGGTCCTCATTTTACTTATTCACCCTCAAATTTTTGAATTCAAATTGCGAAATCTCACTAAAATGACAGAAAATTGCGAAAATTCGCCGGTACAAACGTAAAATAAATGCACGAGCTGTATGTTTCCCTCTTTTAATTTGGCTTCACTTATCGCGGAAACTTTCCTCTGAAATATTGAAAGCTGCCAGTTTTGTTCAGAGTTTTGACATACTGTTTTATAACACCACGCTCAAACCGAACCGAGTAATTGTTATTATTTTGAAGGAAATTTGCAATTTACCTTTAATTTTAAGCGTGTATATTGTATAAGCCAAACCATTCTGGATTCGTTGCGAGGAATCGTACAAGCCAATTTTTAATGTCTATGCCATTTGTAACACGGCTTCAAGTCAACACATAGCACAGTTTGTCATTTTTTCTTCAAATTCCTTTAAAATGCCATTACACACAAACAGGGAATATTTCAATAAAGCCATACCCTTATGATTTACAATTTGATTGGCCATTTCACGGCCGTCCAGCGCGGAATAGGCTCTGATTTCATTCACAATACAGCTTCAATACGCTACCCGCCGTACCTTACATCCGACAAACAATTTCCGACCGAGACAATCCGAACGTTTTCGGAAACATTCGTTCTGATTACGTTTTAACCCTGGTCGCAATTCATCTGGAAGATAAATAGGTTCTACATAATTCCCAATGTTGTGAGAATTTAGGATCATGATTAGTAAATAAATAAATAATAATAAATAAATACACCCAACAGTCACATACATAGCCCTGACCCCACACTAAGATCGAGGCTTGTGTCGTGGGTATCAGAAGCTACGAGAGACTTTTCGGTCTCACAAACACCCAGACCCGAAACAAATACCTGTGGATCACACAAATATTTGTTTCGGTGCGGGGATTGAACCCGCGGCCTTCACAGCCGTTCACGTTTCACAGCCGGCGTCTAAACAACTGCGCCACGGAGACTGTCAAGATTAGTAGTTTAAATAACAGATGAAGATCTATTAGAGCTGTTAATAATTAGAAGTCGCAAACTTTTTTTGACCATACAGGATTTCGGAATAGTGTGAATAGTTACCCATATTGTAACTATAGGAAGCTCGCCTGTTTCGGAAGAAATCCAGTGACGAGCAAGCCTTGTAATTGATCAAAGTAGTTTGTTTATTTGATTTATTGATACATAAAATATAGAAAGAAAAATGTATTTACACATAGACACAAATAGTAAATAATTTCTGTAGATAAATTATAATAGTCAATACAGTGCCTAACAGTATTGTTCCCTAAATTTTTTTCGCCGAACGTCGATTAAAATTGTGAAAAGTGTTTCTATTTCTTGGTATTATAAATTGTTACAAAGACAATCGCAATAGGTTAATCATTTTAAAGACATTTAGTCCATGTGGTTTCCTAATAGAAAACTCAAAGATGACTAACCGATCTTGAACTCCGGAACCCGGATCACACCGTTCATAGATCTCATACACAGACATAACGAATAATAATATATTAATTAAATACTGTATAAAAAATCGTAGTCATAAATTTTGCTACACATAAATTGAAACATAAAAAAATAGTTAAAGTAATTACGAGTCTATCGCGTGACAAACTTCAAATTAATTACAAAACAAGTGACTCATGTGTAGTTTAATATTTTGTCACATTTAATATATTAGTCTACTGTTGAAAAATATTGAAAATCACCAGTAGAACTGTAATTTATAACAGTCAATTTCAAGCCTAAAAAAGTGATTAATGATTTTATGACCGGGCAATATTTATTCCGACATGAAAATATAATGATACATTGTATACTGTTATTGGACAAATATGTTTTTATTGCGCACATACACAGCCCCACGCCTGTATTTGTAAAATTCTGGTGTCACTTGTGCCACACATTTTGCTGACATTACACCCATTCTAGCAGCTCCCAAGATGTAATAGTTGGCACCCTATCGTCTTATCTAAAGGGTCAAACAACATTATTTAAATAACAGCACATCAAATGAAACTCAATGCAATTTTGAGTTACACAACGACGGTAATAAGAGACACAATGAAAACTTCGACCACCGGAGACATTCCGTGCCGGTAAAGTTTCTCGCTGAGAGGAAACCGTATGGCTGTTCCGCGTTCGGTAACTTCATAACTCTTTGTTGCTCTTTTCGGAAAGGGATTTTTGCTGAACCACGTCGCAATGGATGCACGTATGCATTATACATACAATATACATACATACATAAACTCACGCCTTTTTCTCAGATGGGGTAGGCAGAGGTGCTACCAGTACACCCACATTTCTGGTTAGGGTAGGCACCCCCTATCACATCGTGGGACGGAACATACAAAGCTAAATGTAGGTGTCCTAGTGGCGCCTCTGCCTACCTCTTCTGGAAAAAACGCATGAGTTTATGTACCTACGTATTTATTTATATTAAGTTAACGCACTCCCTAAATGACTGTACCCCATACATCATATTTTTGAGCCTGAAATAAAATTAAATACACAATAAACGTGCTTTATAAAGTCACAATAATTCAAAAGTCAAAATACAGTAGTCGCATTAACCTGCCCGTAAAAACGTCTGAATAATGAAATCAAGTCATGTATTTTTATGTCTGCAGTAATTACCATAATGATCTACATGAATTATTTTTGTAAAAGCGTCACTGCGTAAAAACAATAAAGTCCAAAGACTTGAATATGAACGGCAAAGTATTTTCTATTTGTACGGCGATATTATAATAATGTAGACGGTCTGCAGTCTCCTATGAAATTGCTATGAGGTGAATAAATAAGCAATTTGAGTGCGTCGCGCTATTCCGAATATTTAAGGGCGGTGTACACGTCATTCGTGTTTTCAATATTCGCGGCATTTAAACAGAAACGTCTGCATATTTTCGTATGACGTGTGTAAATGACTTGTTTAGGTACTAAAAACTAATCTTGAAGTTTTTAAACTTGATATAAAATTTAAAAATTAAAAGCAAATCATTTTCTTCTGTTATTTGTCCACAGACACAAGACGATAACCAGAATGACCTACCGGCTGCGTCAAGGTACCTTCTATGATCTTTGTAAATTATTCAATGCACTTTTTTACCGTCTACCATTTTTTTATCTTTATGAAAAATAATAATGCTTAAAACAAAACTTTATTTGTAACAAGTGTGTTATATAAAAATAATATTGTGTTTTAACAACTCTACAAAAGCTAATAGTCAGTTTTCAATACAATACGAAGGTATTACAAAGTTTATAAGATTCAAAAAGCCGCAGGTACGCGTCGCTCGCACTTGGGCTCGCTTCCTGCGCCTGACACATTGATAGCTTCACACCCGCGCCGCCGCGCCGCGCCGTGAGATTGCACTAATGTCCCACGAACCTACCTTCCGAACCCTTTCCGAACAGACGACTATTTTTTTACCTTCATATAAATGGCCCGTTACTTAAGAATTCAGATAAATTGCATTTCAGGTATCGTAAACTAGTACAATAAACAGTGAATTTATTGCTTTTTATTTAAGTTATAGTATATAGTATATATATATTTTACATTAAGAATATGTGCATTTTCATACATAATATTTATGCTGGCTAAATCTAAAATAATCGAAAAATATTTCTTGAATATAGATACTTGCTCAATATTCGTCCTAAAAATCTGACAAAAATATAAAAAAAATATTTAGTTAAATAGGAGACTTATGTCGAACGATATTTTATAAGGTCAGAGTTGTACGTACAATTAGATACAATCGCTTTTCCATAACGAAATCTAAAGAACAATAATTATAAAACAAGAATAATTTTTACGGGGCAGACCGCTCCGTGTCCATGAAAGCTGAAAAGCAATCGAAACGTCGGGAAGTTAAAAAAGTAAAATTAAACCAATCTCGTGATTAAATCCGTAAAAAATAGTTTTATTAAATGTATAATATTCGCGTAAATCTAAGAAACTATTAATAATCAATACATTTAAACTTTTATAAATTCATATTATTAAGAATCACAACAGAATTAGGTATTTATTTATTACAATCAGCGTATTTTCAAATGAAATGAAATACACAGCGAATGAGCATCTAGCTCGTTTCAAAATACAATACATGTAAATTGAACTGAAGGCTTAAACGGATTTTTGCGATTTGAATGAAATATCGTGATCCTGGATATACGTCGCACTGTTCGGGAGGTGGATATGGGTGCGTTCACACCACAAGTGAAAATGCAGATGCAAATATTATTAGTTTCATCATGTGATATGTTTTAGACTACTCAAATACAAATATATTGAAGATTACATATATACATACATAAACTTATGCCTTTTTCCCAGAAGGGGTAGGCAGAGGTGCTACCAGGACAACCACATTTCGCCTTATATGTTCCGTCCCATGATAAGATAGGGGGCGAGCCTATCGCCATATCGGGCACAAATTTCTGACTCCGAGCTGATTATGAATAAAAAAATCCAATATCACTTTGCCCGACCCGCGATTCGAACTCGAGACCTCAGTTTAGTAGTCGTACCGTAATACAACTACTTCACCGAGGCAGTCATATTGAAGATTCGTTTGCTATAATATTTATCACCTTATGGTCGTAGCATTTGTATCCGGTTTTTGCTTCGTGTTCGTTTACGTTAAGGAACGGTAAGATAGTTTACTGTTCAGAAGTACATAATTTACTCTGACTTTTGAAAAGGAGGTTCTCAATTCGGCGGAATCTTTGTTATCGAAAAGAAAGCAAAATCTACAAGTTCTAAAGTAGATCCATTAACTCAGTAACTATATACAGTATTATACCGTCCAGCAATTCCCACGGAATGGAACGAAATACATTTCTAAACGAAAAACATTTTCCAATAAAAAGATAGCTATCGATTTACTGTATAAAATAATTGATACCATAGTCAACTTCAGATCGTCACCTTCAAAGTGTTCTCAGTAATACTTTATTTAGCTTTTTGCGTCGCGTTCAAAGCAATCTCCGGTCGCGATCGTCTTACCTGGCGACTACAGACACTCATCTTGTTTGCTTAGACGCGATCCCGTCTCTGCACTATTTACAATGGCTGCATTTTCCACGGTCAATGTGATCTTGATAAGCTAACAATTGTCGATGTCGTTCTATCGCAAATAAGCTCGATTTACTCATTGAACTGAGTACTTTGGTTTGTTTTTAGGTAATAATGGAGCAGTAAGGTTGGATTTCTTTGAAGTTTTGAAGGAATTTTCGAACATTTTGGTAGAAACATAAAACTTTCAACGTATGCGAATTAATTTCTTAAGTTCTAGGAAGCTGGAAACGTTAAACCAAAGAAGAATTATGCAAAATATTGTTCGCGGTAACTGTAAAGGTGCTTGAGAATTCGAAGAATCATTAAATTAAATTGAACAAACAAAGGTAGGCGCAGCAGTTTTCTTTGAGGAGTAGTTGGAGCATCTCGGCGTGTTTCAGTGCATATGTAAGCAGTTGACATGTGGAGTGCGCACTAGCTGAATTACTTGTATGACGGTTCGTAAGTTATGCACGAACTTTTGAGCTCAGTGCAGTCAATATTTCATATTTTCTGTCTCGGCAGCGAGTCGGGAAGACGGCCGTGTGCATGAAATTCTATTTTGCATCATTATTTTCGAGTGGGCGCGGTATTTTGTAGCATCCTCTATATTTATAGCGGCCCGCGTTTGGGAAAGCAATTTCGGTATATTTTATAATAGCTAAACGCAGTTTGGCTGCGGTCGTGAACCAGCGTCTTGCCTGAACATCATAAATTGTTTCTGGAGAGGTCATATTTCCCGACGCTTGAATGTTTATTTCTAAATAAAATACGTCTGTAAATATTTAAAGAGAGCTCTTTAGTAAGCAATAAAGAAATGCCCTCAAAGTAAAATTACAGAAAGAGTTATTGATCGTATTTTCATACGCGATATGCAAAACGTTCAACATAACTCTACGATGTATGTTTGAGGGAGAACTTTATTTAATAAATCAGCCCGTAGACGATTGAGGGAATGGAAACGACAGTAATCAAAAATATCGTTGTGTGTGAGCACACATGAGTGCTCTAAAGGGTGGAAAAACTGCAGTAAATCCCTTTTATTGCATTTTATTACGTTTGGTACACACACCGGGGGTTTAATGGCGCGAAAGAATTTAAATATGAAAACCCTTGCCTGGACACGCTAATGCCGCACAAATAACAATGAGTGCTGTATAGCCGGACCCCGTTTGTTATGGAGTTACATTCAATTACAACAGCGACACAAAAACTTATGGAAAAGTTGTATGAAATTCGTACGTGATTGTAACTATTCATCGAGTTTATTCAACAATGGTTTCGCTCCGCAGTTGGCGGGAAACCAAACAAAAGTTTGTAATTCGGTGGCAAACATTGTTATTTATGAAATATTAAAATTTTCGTGTTGTTTGTAATCGCGGTCATTGCAGAAAGTCGCAGGATGCAGGCGGTGGTAGGCGTCTGTGAAAATGTTTATGGGGATGACGAATTGATGATATTATGCAGACTCATAGGATTGATTGAAAAATTGGCTTTCAGGATAAAGGAATTAGTGACTCTACATACTACATACCTACATTACATATCGATCAGATGTTATGTGTGCAATGGCATCTACCAGTATTTTTTTATTTCAATAATACCTATTTTACCCTTATTACCATCCCATCATACCGTTTTCCAGTCTTTTAGTCGCACCTTTTCCAACTATTTAATAATCCTAGATACTAGTCCATATGAATTTCTGAAATAACCGAATCCTAAGTTCTTTACTCTAGATTTTGATCTGACATTTCATTGCATAGCAGAAATCTAATTCGCGGGTTTTCTTGGCCACTCACAGAGCCCGTGTATAAACTATTTATTATATAATTTAACATAACCGAAATATTACAATAGACACAAAAATGTCTTCTTACCACACCGCACACTATCATCAATATTCCGAACGAGTCGATTTCACACAAACTGTACCATATGGCCATTTTATTAAGTGCCAAGAGCCGAGCCAGAGAGGCAGTGTAAAATAAAAGCTATGTTTAGAGTTTGGTAACAGCGGGAAAATAGGAAAAAATACGAGAACAACGTTGGAGGCAAGATAAAAGATTCTTTGTGCGCCGTTCGTTGGTACGGATTTCTTTATCGCACATGGCTGTTATCAAGTGGCATTGTTTGAAACATTTTTTATGTAGAATAGTATGTAGTGCTAGTGTAATACCTCCTCCTTTTTTTATCTAAAGTATTTAAAACATATACTGTTGTATATGTTACCTAATTATATTTTTTTTTCGGGCACGGTAAGGCGAACTCGAAAGGCGACTACACTATGACTAGTTCGGCACCGTCGTATAGTATATGAATATCTACCATCCGCTATAGGGTCTCCAAATATTTTTATATGACACTGGTGCCCTCCCGGGACGAGCCAAGACTTTTACCACTTCAGAACTTTGCTTAAATTCGTGCTAGAATAAGTATTTATTTTTACGACTTTCGTCTGTCGTCCAATGGACATTTATTCGAAGCAGTGGCATTATTGTATCGAATGTCTCTTTATTTGGAGAGTCCTGCAACTTTACTGCAATGAGCTTTGTAAGTGACTTTGGAGCGAGCGTATAAAATAAAACGTATTAATAAGGGACAACTGGCATAACGTTGTGCTGTCGCGAAAATTATTATTATTATTATTATTAATGGTAGATTTTTGTTATGCTGTTGTGTCTGCAATATTAAGCACCTGTACAATTACACCATAAAAATGATTATATTTTATTAAAAATGTTGTTTAACTACGCGATATCCACAAACTAATATTTTATATAGAAGTATCAAAGGAAACCCTAAAACAAATTCCAACGTCCACCGAACCTATCTTTATTCGGCAAAACATGAAATTCTGTAGGGTAAAAATGCCCTTCCCATGTAAAGGACAGGAATTTTTGGCGGCAAATAGGTCCATTTCGGGGCGGAATAGGAAGTGAATTGGTGTGCCATGCCGCAGGACACGCCTAGCATAAAAATCGAAATCATTTTTAATATATATTTGGTACAATTAAGAACTTGGGAGTGTTTAGGATGGTTCTGGGCAATCTCAGAACTGTCTGAAGTTTATTCCGAAATGTCAGCCTGCCATCCCGAAATTTGAATATCGCCAATTATGACAGCAAACAAATTTTAGCTTGGTTAATATTGGATGGTATTTTAGAACCCGCTTATGTTAAATATTATTTGAATGAAAAGTCTGATATCAGACAGACAGGTGGTCGCAAAATTAGCTAAATTATTTTGTAACATAGATGAAATCTTTTGCCGCCGACTCAATGTGCCCGAATGTGGTATACCTAAGGACAAAAAGTAATTATTTAAATGAATAACTGAAAAATAATGAATTTGGCTTTATACTTCTATATACATAATTTAATATGTATATGTAGAAGTAATATCATTTTACATGTGCGAAACTGAAAAAGGTATTTCAATGTTATAAAGAAATGAACTAGGTGTCAAAGATTATAACTTCACACAAAGCTTGAAAGTTTCATAAGGTCTAGCTGCAGTTCCATTTAGTTTAATTGTAGGAGCCGGAGTAAGCACCTCGGTAGGGATCAGTAAGCCGACGCGGAAGGAACTCGAACCGACTGTTCTATTAGAAAAGTAATTACTTCCTTATTATTAAAACCATTTGTTAGGTTACTTTTTGATATAACTCTTGTAATTAGTACCTGTATGCTAGAGTGCTCTCTGCAATAAATATGAAGGTAGGTATATAAAGTTCACAAATTCAGACTAAGCTAGCGTTAGGGTGTAAACCTTCTTACCTTTAAGGAACGATCGTGTCATAAAAGAGGGTATGGATGTACATAAGCTATATTAGTTTTATCTGCGATTTCTTTTCCGCTAAATTCCATTTCAAATATGTTCTTCAGGAATCGTAGACTTTCGAATAAGGAATAAAGGTCTCTATTGAGACCCATAAGCCAACTCTAAATATCCAATCATTTAACATAATATTACTATGTGAAATCATAATAAGCCGAAAAATACATTTTCCCATTTAGTTGTAACTGATATGATTATGATTCAAAAGTTGTTTGGCTAAAAAATATGATACGAAAAGTAATTTCAACTCTTACAAAAAATTTGCATAGTTCAATAAAAAACGTCCCTAATTTGGTCAGTTGCCAAAATACACGAACTAAAAATAGCTGCATGAATCTGAAAATAAAATTCATCAATTCGGTCGGCTTGGGAGAAATATGAAACGGCTGGTGGTGATTTATCGCTGAGAGTTAGTAAGTAGCATTTGCATATCAAAGTACGTTGACAAGTCGTGCCCGCGGCGCTCTCTTTACAATTCTTTTGCATTTGTACTTCGCCATCGGATGCTGGCGGCGCGTCCACGGCTTCGGAATTGTTTTTGTTTTTTGAAAAATCTGGGTCACAGCCCTTTTATTTAGTTTTATGTTCAACATGCCATGGTTTATGTATTTACGCGCGCTGGCAATTTATAGATGCATTTTTGCCGTCATTACTTGCGATTTAAAACGTGGTTTATTGTGGTGATGCACTGGAATATTCTATTTCATTTTTATATTCAGATCCTTGTGTAAAATACGTTGTTATTAGCTTTATGAGGCTTCTGAAAGTTGCTGCGCCCGCTAAATATCACTTCATAAATTATGCGCACTACATTTTTAACGTTACATTTCTATTGGAGTATGTTGCTCAGGAGAACAAGTTATTACCCAGCACATATTAAGCTTGGGTTCCACTTCTAAAAAAACAGAATATCCAATTGAATTTTGTTGCCATTTGGTTTCCTGGCGTCAACATTTACAATAAAACCGGACTTGTAATTACACAAAAATAGAATCGATACCAACCTATTTATAATGCTCCGAACATAGACAATATCTTCTAAAATAAACCTGTGAAAACTCCAATCCGTTGCAACATTTTGAAGCTGGAATTTCGAGTACATAAAAGGCATTCGCGATAAAACAAATAACAAAGGGGTTGGTATCAAACGGCGCTCGTCAGCGGAACACTTGCGCCAGTTTTAATAAGGAATTCGTTCGAGCACTAATTACTGAACACTTCTGCCGCTCCCTGGTTTCATTACTACACCGTCTGTAATTATTTTACACTCCTACTTCACTTGATGTATGCTAGATATGCTATAAACTGGTAAAAAACTGTAATATTCAGGACCGGCTGCGTCCCGCGTCACCCGCGTGGTTCGCAGCGTGTTATTATATACTCGTAGCTTAAAGTCGTACAGCTGGCACCGACCTAAAAAATATAGTTGGCGTATTTAGGTATTATAGAATTTGAAAACATTACTTTTATTTATCTCTTTTTTAATTTAGTTTTGAACAGTTTAATTGTTTAAAATTATCGTTTATTATTTAATAATAATTTTTATTATCATTGCCCCGAAACGTGTTACAGTTGTAAAGAAAAAAATATTAGAAAGCCTGTTATCAATTAAATGTATTTTCAAGACATTTAAGAATTTATATTTTAAACCCTCGAAAGCTATTGCTCACCGAAACTAGGACTAAATTATCAAACCTTAAGTCGTTTATCAGTAATAAACTTTCGAAACCGTAGATCGGTGTTTAAACTGTGAAAATTTCTTTCGCAACCCTCCATTGATCGTTGAGCTAATGTTTGTACTTATTGCTTTTAAAAGCATTGCATTGAGCAATGAAAAGGAGCGCAATTATCTGATTTTTGTTACACAATACTGAGCTCTATTATCCTGTGTTAGGGAAGATTTTAGGGCGATGAGTCAAGCAATCCGGAGTCAGAAGGAAGTAATCTTGGGGTGAGTCCCGTTAATTGATTGTTACTTTTGTTAACGTAGACTTTTATTGGACTCTTCGTCTTCTCTCGGTTGTACTTTGTAATATAATTGTTTACTCAATCGTGCGACAACAAAGGCTCTCGAGTAGGCTATGTTGACTCCGGACACTATTGCAAGCATTAGCTTAATTAACTCTACATGTTGTAGGTATGTAACCTCTTTGGATGAATTAAGTTAATTATGACTCGATTAAAAACATCATTTTTCCGAATTGGAATGGCGGAATACAAATAGACCTATTTAAGCGACGAAACCAAGAGGTAAATAAACATAGTGGTTACGCGAATGTTACACATTGAAATAAAACTGAATTTTACTGATTTTAACTTCTCGACGTAAAAATTAAACCAAATTGTGATGAAATCCGTAAAAAATAGTTTTATTTCAAGGTAAATAAACATAAATAACTAGATACGTTTTTTTAAATTAACCAGCTTCAAAGATGAAGTTTTTTTTGGCCAATACTAGCAATGGATATTTGTAAGCAGATGATAATGATGAATATAAGAACTACAGTAATCTATAAACATATATTCTATTGAGATAAAACTACTTTATTGTAGATTTTATCGCGGATTTCGTTTTATTTTAGATTTAACATAACAGACGTTCTATTTATATTTTGCAGTTTCTTAATTAATCATTTAAAAGTTTTACATAGACCTCCTTGAAGCTATTATAATCCGTTGTAAAAATATGTTTTCATAAGCAAGATCCCTTCTCAACTAAATTTGCTTTGGAACCACTCGCTCCCTTTTAGGGCTTAGTCTGTTCCGCTGACCCGTTACTGTTTGAGCAATGGATGGATTATTTAGATTGATGGGTAGTCTAAAAATAGAATTTTGGAATAACATAGGATAAGCTGATATAATAATTCAATGATAACAACCGACAGCGATGCCTAACAAGGTTTTCAAAGGAACATAGATCCTCGAAATTGAATTTATGCGATCGATTTAAAGAAATGTCAATTGAAAGCCGGTGCTAGCTTTCCAGAAATGTTTTCTATTAAATGAATTATAACCTCAACAATATAAAATTTGAACATCATATTTTATTTAGGTTTATCATACATACATAAAATCACCCTTTATCCCAGAAGGGGAAGGCAAAGGCCCACCAGGACATTTACATTTCGCCTTGTATGTTGCGTCCGACGATGTAATGAGGGGCGAGCCTATCGCCATATCGGGTACAAATTCCTGACTCCGGACTGATAATGAATAGAAAAATCCAATATCACTTTGCCGAGATTGTATTGTATTGTATCGTAGTACAACTATGCCACCAAGGCGGTCGCTTTATCAAAGTAAAAATATCCACAAACTATTAAAATGCAGGACTGTGTCACTTAACTGCATTGAGTCTGATTCACAAGCCGCTACATTCTAACACTTAACCTAAAAACTGCAGGTCACGTATTAAAAATGTATTATTTTTCTACTTAAGTCATAAAAGCAAGCTGAAAATGCGACGTAAATCCGTGTTTTACAATTGTGCGGAGTCGAAATTTAGCTCCACAAAAAACGGCTTAAAAGTGTGCGGGTATCGCAGTTTGCAGAGCTCTCTGTGACTCGCCGCACCGCACCGGCACGAATTACTCCACACAACTGACCTTTGAAAGAAACTGAGAGGATTTTGATGTCGACGTTTCTGTATCAGGCCATATAAGTCCCACTGCAGGGCACGGGCCTCCTCTACAATCGAGAGAACGATTTACAGGTGTTAGGCCATATAGTCCACCTCGCTGGCCTAGTGCGGGTTGGCTGAAGGCGTCAAGACGTTTTATATTAAGTACTAAATAATTGATGAAAAGCGCAGGCTTGATGTCCAAGATATGATAACCAGTTGTATTAAAATTGACAACTTACAAGGTCGGATGAACGGTCGAACCGGCCTTGGTCATTGCCACGTTGATAAAATATGTTTATGTTGGCCGTTGGGCATATTTTTTATGAAATATAAGGCAATTGAGCAGTGGCGCCATCTGTAGGATGTCACCACCATCCTTAAACACCCATGACTCAAAAGTTATCGTCGGTATTTTGCCTGTTTTAAGGAAACTCTAGGCTATTTTTTAATGGTAATTTTTTCAGGAAATTAAATATATCTTCCAATTTCCAATCGTTTACCGATTAATAATCCCTAATTCTGTCGCTATCATAACACTATCACTCAAACGCTTGAGCGACACTGATTGATTGATCTATCCAACTTATTGTGTCAAAGAAAATTTGTACATGTTGCAAGGACAGTAGCATCTGAATACTTCTGTATTTGTATCAGCCCATATACCTACCACTGCAGGGCACGGGCCTCCTCTGCAATCGAGAGAACGATTGAGAGGGGATAGGCTATATGTAGTCCAATAAATTATAAATGAAATTCAACGCAACAAAATCACATTAAAGCAGCTAACACACACATCACTTCTCCAGAACTTTAGTACCCAAAATAATTGCAATAGAAGATTAATCTGGTACAAAGCAAAGCACAATTTCCTTCGACGCCGATCCGCTGAACTCGTTACGGCGGCGCAGTCATTGTACGGAGCTTTTAGTCTCTAAATGGAGCGGATAGTGCCGCGATCATAAATCACCTCCCATTACACTGTGACATACTACTAGCATGGTAAAGTAAATGTGGTAAGATTTTACGAGATGGATAATGTAGATCGTTAAGAATATCCACAATATGGAAAATTATGGATGCAATGCAAGGCTTCAAGCATGCTTAAATCGTAGTCAAAATAAGCCCGATTATGCCAGCTCGGGCCTGGTATAAAACGGTTGGAACACAGATGGAACCAGTCGCAACGAATGCGACACCATTTTCCACAATTAATTTAGTTTTAATTATTCATAATATGCGTAATTTATATTGTAAGTTACTTGAGCTTTTCCACAGTAGTTGCAATAAACCCGTCGCGGTGATGCGCGTGTATCGGCGGCGCGAGTCATAACGGCGAGTGCGGCACACTTGACCCCTTAACTTCACCTGCCCATAGAATGCTAATGCGTTCTGATGTCTAGGTCGCGCCGCCATCAAGCAGGGCTGGATTGTAAGCGACTTCAGGGATTTCAGGGATAGGTTTTCTCTTTTTATCATAGGATTTGGACATGACATGTTATAAAGTGGAAGAAAGAACCAACAATGAATGACAAACCTGTTCATAATAAGAACATAACATATAAAAATAATTTCAATATACATAATCGCATAATTCACGGAATTATTTGGATCCATTTTATATTAACATAGCAAATAGGTACACCACTGATGATAAATACTCTCGCTTGTTACTTATAATGCATTTATGCTGAAAGCTTGATACACGCGAAAACGTCACGAAACGTGACCTACCTGAGTCGGTTACTGAGGCAGGCTTCAACTTCTTCTCTTTCTCCTTAAAAAAAGAAGTTCTTAAATAGATCTTCTTCCTTCCACAGACAGTTCACCACAGGATATAAGCCTCCACCAATAATCTTCATAGCTACCAATTCGAAATGGCTTCTTGAATCATTCATAACTTTTTTAATCTATTGAGCTTTTCTACCACTTACTAGTATCCCTAAGAAGGCCAAAAGGGGTACCTACTGTATTTTCCTGAATCCCGCCCTGGTGACACGACATATTTTCATAAAAAGTCTCGTTTAATAGAGTGCTCCTTTTCACCACGAGCCTATTTCCTCAGGCGTGAAATTCTATAATCCCGGTCTTAAAATTATGTGCGACAGGTTAGCGCCCGCGGCGTCGCTCGGGTCGAGTGATCCCGGAATTGCTTCTCAGTTATTTATGGAAACTCTATCCATATTTATTTTATGATAACGTATTTGAATGGAGTTTAGGTTATAAATAGATCATTTACTACAAGACAACTAGTTAAATAGTAACCATTTGGTTTATTAATTTTCAACATCAAATAATAATACGTTTGAGAACCCACAGCTATTTGGTCTTTGTCATTGGGCTGATAGCCGTCTGTGAAACAAGACCACGTGTTTTTCCATGTTATTTTGCTATGAGCTGTATTTATTTATTTTAATGTTTCTTATTCACTATTTCACATATTATATATTGTTATGATGCGCACAATAGTTCAAATTCAAACACGTTAAATGTTTCGTAAAACAAAACCATCGACAAAGTCAAGTTATGAAACAATACCCTCAAAACCAAAAGCATCACTCCTGAACGTATACCTTCCTAACTCGTCAGGAAATACGATCTGTCCCGCAGATCCTGTACAGTATAATAAAACAAGCGTGCGGGCTCGGTGTCCCGTGTCCCGCGTCCCGTGTCCGTCGCGCGTCCCTCGGGACTCCAGTGACATTCATCCCCTAATTCCCGGCTCCCTGCAGCCTCACACACGTGAAATAAGGTAACTCTATGATTTAATTCAATTCGTCTCGGTTCACTTGCCATAGATTAGACGGGACGCAAATTGAACCCCTTTGGAGTTGCAAAGTTTTATTGAATTTTCAGTTGAAAAACGGCAACTGTATTTATGTTTATATCTATCTATTATACGTCCTACTGTTTGATAATAACTTATCTACAATTGAAAGGGTTATGACCTCAGTCAGCCACGGTAGTTTAATGCGCGTTAACCGATATCTTAAACGATGAATTTCTTGTTGAAAGCTCTATGTAACACATTGCTCACAAAATTTTTCTTCGCTGTTTTTACCGTATGGTATTTAGAAAGTGGACTTCGAGTACTGTAGCCCTACAGTAAAAGAAATAATTATACAGGGTATATCAAGACCGCGACCGAAAACGAAGCCAGGTGGTAGTATTAGCGATATCAAACACAATGCAAGAAAAAAATTTAAAAAAAAAATCGTCAATTTTTTTTTTGTTATTTTTTACATATCGTCGTATTTCAGTGATTAAACATAGTTTTTCTAAAATAATGATGTACATCGCTTAATTTTTAAACATGCAATGGTACGTAAGGGTTTAAATTACTATTTTTGCAAAAACTAGGTATTTACCCCTCTAAAACGATGATTTTTAAAAAATTAAAAAAAAAATCCGTCGCTTATTTTGCAAAATTTTTAGTTGCATTATGTCTGTAGCCGCTAAAACTACCACCAGGCTTCGTTTTCGGTCGCGGTCTTGATATACCCTGTATAGGTATTCAATAGGTAGTGTAAAAAAGAAAAATATGCAGGATTCATTAAATCACAACATACCTTTTCACTGTTTATTCACTCAAGCAACAATAAAAATCCTTTTTATACGGTACAGTAAGATACTTAACCGTCTTTGTTTACGAGCTCTATTATAAGTCACAGGATAATCATAATAGCCCCATTAACCTAATATCCGTTGCAAATGACAAATGCGCGCGGCAATTGTTGCAATATGGCGGACGATACGTCAGTGTCATGGCGGCGTGTCGCGCTCCACTCGCATTTGCAGTGAATTAATTCAGTACTCAGGTGGGAATCAATGCTGAGAAATGTGCACTTACCGAGTCAGTGTACTCTGTTTTTGTTTCTTGGTAGTAGCTTTTATAGTAGTGGATATTTTATGAGAATTTCATTAACTAAGGGAATTGTGAAACCTAAGTGGGACATAGAGTATGTATTATTATAATATAGAGGGAGCGCTGTCATACATTTGCGTCTTCAAAAACGTAGATTTATGATTATTGAAACGGATTTTTTGTTCGTAATGTTGGTAGTGCTGCTATATTAGTGAAAGTTTTACTAATTAATTATTAACACCAAATTGCTTTAAATTTCGTTGGTAAACGAAAGTATATTTAGTTATTGTCCTTCTAAAACGAGTTTGTGTGGAATTCAATAGCCCTAAACATCTATTTTATTTTTCTTTTCGACTAATTCGTGCATGTTGGACAATCTGTCAAATGTCAGCCAATTGAAGGGCAGAAAAAGGCCCGGCACCACCTTTTTTATCTACGTTTTTTTCCACCATATTAATTGGATTGTGTTAGATTGTCAAACATTTTGTTATATACAGAAACACGCTGTTTTATTAAAAGTCATGTATTCGTTAAAATTGAGACAGCCATAAATAACAACATAAATAATAAAGGCTATGAAAAATAATACCTATAGTACCTAAATAGGAAGTACTTGCTTCTACAACTACATATTGGTTGTTGAAAATTTGATTGGCCTTAACTGCAATGTAGGTCGTTCAGAAGTACTAACAAGCCAGTCCACAAAGTTGAAAAACGCAGAAATTTAGCTGCCGAATTGCACCAATGATACTCGGAATTTATGATTTTTCCTCGAATTGCATTCAGTCTTTGTTTTAACCTTTTTGGTGAAAAAAAAAACACATTTTTATTTGCAGTATTTTTAATTTTGTCAAACTGTAAAATATATAAATGACACGTTTTATACACGAAGATCACTAACATATCCGGATACATACATACATAAACTCACGCCTGTATCCCCGAAGGGGTAGGCAGAGGCGCCACTAGGACACCCACATTTCGCCATACATGTTCCGTCCCACGATGTGATAGGGGGCGAGAGCCTATCGTCATATCGGGCACAAATTCCTGACTCCGGGCTGATAATGAATAGAAAAACCCAATATCACTTTGCCCGACCCGGGACTCGAACCCGAGACCTCAGCTTTGTAACCGTACCGTAATACAACTACGCCACCGAGGCATATCCGGATGGGTACTATTATTTCATCATACAAATAAATAAAGATTTAAAATAAAGACTGCCTCTGTGGCGTAGTTGTATTACGGTACGGTTACAAAGCTGAGGTCTCGGGTTCGAGTCCCGGGTCGGGCAAAGTGATATTGGGATTTTCTATTCATTATCAGCCCGGAGTCAGGAATTTGTGCCCGATATGGCGATAGGCTCGGCCCCTATCACATCGTGGGACGGAACATGCAAGGCGAAATGTGGGTGTCCAAGTGGCGCCTCTGCCTACGACTTCGGGGATAAAAGGCGTGAGTTTATGTATGTATGTTAAAATAAAAACCTCTGATACTGAAACATTCATGATACTGTGTACATCAGTATATAATATACATGATACTTTATTCAGAACAACTGCCACAAATAATTTTAAAAAATAACCTTATTCATATTATGAAACGAGAATAAAGTTATTATACCGTTCAAAGGGCGGCGGTATTCAAATTCCCGCAGTCGATCATTTCCATTAACACACATCAAGGTGAACAATACCTCCGTATGGAGGAGCGATTTTTCTCATTACCCGGGGCAAATTGCGGCCGGCCGGGTAAACGAGCTGTAATTACTGGCAACACAGCGCTAACGACGCTTTTTATCGAATTACCCACCTTTATGATGTGTATGGACGTTCGGGTCAATTGTATTGGACAAGACAACTAAAATGGGATGCGCTAAAATGTTGCTAGTGTTTAATTTTAGTTTCCCTAATTGTTAATATCTATAATTATATAAATACCTATCTGTCATTCTATCAGAACAAACAGCAAATGATATTGTATTTTCAGTTATATTAAAATACATTTAAGTATTTATATACATATATGTGAAATAAATAAATACACCCAACAGTCACATTACACATACATACATTAGTCCTGACCCCACACTATTTGTTTCGGTGCAGGGATCGAACCCGTGGCCTCTCGTTTCACAGCCGGCCTCTAGCCGACTATGTCGCGGAGGCTATCAAAATGTGTGTGAATATAGTGTGTGTAAGAATGTGCTATTTCACAGAACATGTGTTTGTGATAATTCTACGCAGTACTAAGATATGGAAAAAGAACAATAAAATCACATAATGTATTCTCCGTAACATCAAATTATTCGGATTACAACTGACGCGCGCCACCTTCACTCAATCAAACTTCTGAGAACCCATTTCGAGTACAATTTGGCATGGCTTATTCATCAGTATTTTTATTATTCACCAAGGAGTTTTCAGTCCGAAGAGTTTTATTTAAAAAAGGCCGCTGCGAAGATTCATTGGCTTACGGACTTCTTTTGAAGTTAATACATAATTAATCAAGGGTCGCAATGAGTGGTGGATTTTTTTATTATCGCCGACTGTGCCACTTTCTCGTACGAAATTGTTGAAAGAATGAGCCAGTTAAATGGCTTTGGGTATTAATTACTTTTTGGCTGTTGATTTAGAATTGATGAGGGTAGAATGTTTGAAAAATTAGGTCTTCGTAGATTAATTATAATTAATTGTTTTAGAACAGTTTTACATAATAATACAATGTGTTATAAATAACATTGGTTATATCAAATTAAGTAATTTTTATATCAGGTTTATTATAATGTAATATGTGTGAACGTTTTTCAAGTGCAAGAAATAAACAGCTTAAGGAAGTGCGTTCAAATACTGGACGAAAGTTTTTCCTCAGTTGGTTTAAATTATAATTTGCATAATTATTATAAAAATTTCAAACTCTGTAAAAAGAGATAAAATTTCGAAACGGTATTTAATTTCGGATATCAAAGAACCTTTATTAAAATACTTCTTAAATTGCCTAAAGAAAGATTGCAAAAAATCGTGTTTTATCTTTAATTAAAAATTTGCTTTACGAACCTTTTTTTACAACATACATAAAACAAACGCCTGGACGGATATCATTACATGAACAAATGGATGCGGCTAACACACAATATGTTCTCCACATTATATTACTGGTTAGTGGTTACAGGCTAAGGCCTAAATCTGATTAAACACACATAATGATGTGCATTTTTTAAATTAAAAATAGTTAAGAACAGTTGACAGCCCCCGTGGTGTATTTGAGGTGTGTATTGTATTCTAAGATTCCGGCTGTGAAACGAGAGGCCGTGTGATCAATCCCTGTAGCGAGAAAAATATTTGTATGGTCTACAAATGTTTCAATTCTGAATGTTGTGAGACCGAAAAAATCTCAATCGAACTGATAACAACTACACAAGACTTGCATATTACAGTAGAGTCAGAACTTCGTGCGTGACTGGTGTTTCAACTTTTTTTAAATAACATCTTCATTACATTTATGATGCAATATTTTGCATGCAATATTGTGTATTCACAAGAAGCAATATACAAGAATAGCTTAGTTTAGTATTAAAGGAGGTAATAATAAAGTCAGTGACGTGGACTAGTGTGTTAGGGCAGCCTTTGTGCGGCAAAACACATTGTTCGAACTCCGTTCACGGAAAATTGAATATGCTCCTAGCATAAAGCCCAATCTAAAAACTTGTTTAAAGTAAACATATTTAAAATGGTTGACGAAAAACATATAAAAAATAAAAAATTACTTGCGCATGCAATACAAGATATAAAAATCGATATTCCCTATTTTTCGTATTACAATTGGGGCATATCAAGTGAAGCGGGCAGCAAGAAAAAGGATTCCAGAATTCGTTTATGTTCTGCTTATCTGGAAAAGTTACCGAAAGGGATTTTTGGAGGGTATTTTTTTTATTGAACAAATTAACAATATAATACAATATATATCAGGTTATGTAGCTGAAATACAGTTCTTTATTATTTCCAATCTATATTAGAAATAACTTTTTTTTTCTTATATTAAACTGGAAGTAAATGTTTTAAATCAGAATTTGAATGACTTGGCCCGTAAAAATTTTAATTATTTTTATTGTAAAAAAAACTAACATATTAATTTTACATTAAACGTTGTAGAATGTAGACTTTATTGATGTAATAATTTAGTATAGTTATTTATATAATTACAGAGCCATAAAGCGTATATGTGCAGCGTAACAAGTAGCGCGTATGCTGCTCAACATTCTGGATTGCCACTTGTGAATACTTGGAGTTTTCCCAAGGGCGAGGAAAGGTTAACCCCATACAAGGGTAAAAGCGATTTACCAACTGTTTTGTGTACCATGTAAGCGTCGCAGTCATATCATAGTTTTGGGAATGTCTAGGTAACTTGATTTTTTTAGAAATTATTGTCATTGTTGTTGGTTATAGTCTAATTCTAACGGAGTGCACGATGTTTTAAAATGTTCTACCAAACTTTGTATATAAATAATATCTACATCCAATAGTCTAATAGTCGGCACAAACGTAACGATAATAATTAATATAACTGTGCAAGACTGAGTTTGCACCAGTATACTGGAGTGTGTGTGGGCAAACAACTGCGCAAACTTTGTTCCAATTTTCGATTAGAGACTGGTGCAACTCGCGTTTGCGCAAACGCTCTTGAACGTAGAACGTAGAACAAACGGCTACACGTAGTCATTATCTGACATTATAACGAAAGTACAACTCTTGTGTCATGGTAATACAGAAATAATCAAACATTTTCGGTCTCACAACAATGTTATCAAAACTAAGAATTGTTGTAGATTACACAAATATGTTACTGATACATTTAGCTTATTTTTTACGTACGTCTGTTTGATATTGGCCCTTCCATAATTATTTCGATAACTTATTTTCCGATTCAAACTTTTATCATTTTATCCCCTTTAACACTATCATTGACCAAAAAGAATCAAACAGATCAAACATCATCATCAGATCAGACAATTCAAATTAGGTGTCATTAAGTTTATATGTGGCACTCTAACTTTTTTTTTTCTAGCCTATACTGTCCCTGCAGGGCAAAGGCCTCCCTATCCTTCTTCCACCCGTATCCACGTTCTTCCACTCTAACATAGTATTCTATACATTTTCAATCAAAATTTAAAACATAGTCGACTGGTACGAAGTTTTTTTATTATTTCTAGATATTTTACGAAACTTCTAGAACCGCGGGTTCCCTGCGGCGTATACATACGAACATTATCTTTGATGTTTTACTCAACAAGA
This sequence comes from Deilephila elpenor, assembly GCA_949752805.1. Taxonomy (NCBI): domain Eukaryota; kingdom Metazoa; phylum Arthropoda; class Insecta; order Lepidoptera; family Sphingidae; genus Deilephila; species Deilephila elpenor. The sequence goes on along the minus strand of OX457107.1, from coordinate 3,632,687 downwards.
TGTGTTTTTGCACGCACATCAAACGTTCCTTTACTAGTATTAATTCTCTGTCTACATAAGGGACTATTAGCTTCTTACTCGGAGAATTCAATTATATTTTTATGAGATTTTATTTATTTCTAAATCGCTCAATGAATGAAACTTTATGAATAGAATTGAGTTATACGCTTCATAAAGATTTTTAAAAAAGGTAATGCACAAGATTATTTCTAAATAATGTAAATATATTCGACGTAGGTCAGCCTATAGCATGCGTATCTTTTTATAGATAATAGAAAAAATACATGAATATTTAAAATTTACCAGACATATTGTATACTACATACAATATACATACATACCTGATATGTATCTAAACTCACAAAACGTTATTACTCCCAGCCAACTTCAACTAGTATTGACTTTAAACACGTCAGCGCCAACGCAAAGAAGTCATAACAAAGTTTCAACCCTTATTTGCGTTTACAAAATTCCCGGCGGTGGCGTCGCGTCGCGTTATTCCGCTTGGGTTGGTTGTACCCCACGTCAATCCCACGCGTCAAGCAACCTGTGACGTGGCACATTTCATTTGTTTAACCCGATGTGCGCACGTGGAATGTACTGCTGTAACCCTAAAGTGATTGCAAGGATTTGAGGTAAAATACATTGCATTTGAATATGTGGGGAGGGGTATATTTGACACCTGAAACAGTATGAACTTATATAAGGTATAGTGTTCTATACACAATACGTACACACATAAGGATTGCAATAATATACTTACACTTTGGCTACGCCGTAGTAAATAAAAAATAGTAATACTTTTATACACTTATAGGTACGTTTATTTAATAACCAAGTATAATTGCTTAAAATATTAAATGATTAATATTAAATCCTATTTAAATCTCGCCTGACTACCAATTACTCGTAAAATCTAAACACATTTGATACAAAACTTTCCATAATTCAAATAGTACCGCAAGAAATGTGATAAGAGTGGGGCCACATCCCACACAACACGCTTAACGCCTCACCGAATTGCGTGAGTTGCGAGCGCGGAGGCTGCGGTCCATCCCACGAGAATCAGCACTGTACCGTGCACGCCACGTTGCAAAATGCAGTAATGCATTTAAAAAAACACGAAATATGTATCTTATTTGAATAAGAGTTATTTATATGGGACAAAAGCCATCTCTTCTCGGTAGAATACAGTAACAAAAAGGTGCGTCATAATTGTACCTACAGAAATACCCCCGACGGTAAATTACTAGTGCTAGTTCTCTTGTATGTGAGAGACCGCCTAGGTACTTACCACCGCAATGCCTATTTCCCTCCCTCTTAAACAGCAGTGTAAATGCAGGTTTTTCCACCAAAAATATAATGAGCAAAAAGGAATTTGCTTTACGGGAACGCCACGCGTACAATGTATCGTAGAATTGTGAAGCGCAATATATTATTATTTTAAAAAATCTATCGCATCTTTTTTATCGTTAAGTAATACCAGCGGAAAATATTCCCTCAGCAACACCAACTATCTTTTTTTTCTTTTATTTATTTATTTACACTTCATAATGTATCGGTGGACTTACTTACTTTTAGATTCTTTTTTTTACGCAAATAAAAAATGATTGTCGTCTTACTTGTCATGACTGCAACAATGCGTACAATCTGCAATTCTCTAGAGGAGGTCTCAAGCGATGAAGTACAATGGCCTGAATACTGTACAGTTTTAATGATGAGTCAACGTCCGATACAGACCTCACTATTGACGACCACCTACTGACCAACATACATAAATTTTAATACAATAAGGAGATGTGAAGGTACTTCTGCAGATGTCAATTTGAGCTAGGTACGTATGCCTATCTAGATAAGAGCAAAAGTCCTTAAATAGGTTTAATTAATGAATAATAATTAATTTACACGGAACTATTATTATTATTTTCCATAATGGTGTAAACATATATACCTATAACTCAGTTTTTTTTTTTATTTGATACGCCTTTGTTTTATCACGGATATCTGGTTCTTTTTATAACATTGCTCTACTTAAGTAAGGTACGTCCATTACACCAAAATTATTCCCGAAATAAATTTCCAAGCATCTGCCGCTGCATAAGAAACGAACCTGGAGATTAAATCTAAGCCAAGGAAATATTTATGATCTCCGAACAATTCCAGAAAGAAAAACACAAAAGATATCATAATCTAATCAGGATTTCAATCTCGGAATTCCACGTTAAACAGACATTCTTTGTGTGCGAAATTTTACTTTATATTTTCACATTTCTTATGTCTTATCCTCTAACTTGCTTTTATGAACAATAAAAGGAAAAAATGCAAACAAAAGTTCCGAATTCTTTGAATCCAAGAGCCAATGAAGCTTATTAGTATATATTGCCTGCTTTGGTATGTATTACATTAGATTTTTCCTAGATGAATTAGTAGTTTACAGTCAGATGTATACAAATACAACAAGGACGCAAAAAATATCTAAACTATAAAATAAATACACCTAGCTAAATAGTTATCAGCTATCACAAATGAATAATGCATACTGGATACACTATTAAACATTCAATTTATCGATAAGGATGTCATGCATGATTCATCTTACATATTATTATTTTTTATATCCTGAAGCATTCTATCCAACTCTTTCTCTTTTAATGCGTTCTCAGTATTTCCTCGAACATTTTTTAATGCTCATTTTTCTTTACTTACACAATTTCTCAATCTATCTCAAAGATCTAGATCTCAAAGACTCGTTAACCCCAAGCTAACAAATGAGTCATTTCTGCAAAACATAATTAATATTAGTTAAAAATCCCGAACTCGCATTAATCGTTCATTTGTAGGAGAATAAAATAAAACGGGAATGCTTTCAAGCTTTCATAACGACTGTACATCATCATTAGCGTATCTCGGGGAGATTAAAAACGATTCCAGGCGCAGTCGGCGTGCCCGGATAGAAAATGGCCTTAAATAGTTGCAGCTACGTGGGAACACTGTAATAGCACTTTATATAGCTGTGCGGTTTCGATGCGCAAGTCATTTCGCCATTTCCACGTTCTCCAGCCATTTGAAAGGAAATAGGACTCTCTGGTGGTAAATGACGTCGAATTAATCGACTGGACAGGGCACTTTTGTGCAGTTTGATAAAGTGTAGTATCTCTTGCAAGAAAAAATATTTCAACCTCGAGTGCGGCTTTTATTAAGTTTTTATTTTAGCATGTCATAATGTTGTTTCAGTTTCATAATAGCATTTCTATGGAAGCAACGGTAGAGCTAATATTTCGTTTAATAAGGAGGGATGGTTAGTAGATTTGTTTTATAGATAATATATACGTATTTATTTTATTTTTATTTTTAAATTATCATAATAATTTTATAATAATTATTTTAACTTTTATTCTATAAATAAGTGTATTTATTCATTTACCTTTGTAACTTTTTTGACTCTGATTATATATTTACAAATACTGTAGACCTATTCTTATTGAACTTTAAATGTCAAGCAGTGAAAGTGAGGAGTTCTTATCAGCTTGCAGTGACGACAGTTTTGTCAGTGTTCCTTCACTTGCTGACACTCTCTCTTTTCAGTTCTCTGACGTCTCGAGGAATTTTAATGTGGTTCATTTCAATGCCCAGAGTATTCCGGCTCATTTCCCCGATATGCTGGCTAGTTTTGACTGTACTAATATTCATGCTATCCTTGTCTCTGAATCTTGGCTTAAGCCATGTCTCCCTTCGACTTCATACTCTCTTCCTGGGTTCCACCTTATAAGAAATGATCGCACAGCACGGGGTGGAGGTGGTGTCGCCATTTATTTACGCAATTACTTTCGATACACCATAGTTAGTGCCTCACCGCAACCTCCACTACCAAATGCTGGTGAACATCTCTTTTTAGAGGTGGAATTCTCTCATAAGAAACTTTTACTCGGTGTTTATTATTGTCCTTCGCTTCGCATAGATTTCTTTTCTTCTCTTGAAATTATTCTCGAAAACTTAACTCCTTCGTACAGTCAAACTATAATCATGGGTGATTTCAATACCTGTCTCCTTAAGAATGACCGTCGTTCCTCCTCCCTCGCAAATACTGTCCGATCCTGCAACCTTTCTATTCTTCCTCTTTCTGCAACCCATCACTCTCCTAACTGCATTCCTTCCCTACTAGATCTTATCTTTGTTTCTTCTCTAAACCACGTTGCAAAACATGGTCAATGTGCTGCTGATGCGTTTTCCTACCATGACCTCTTGTTCCTATCCTATCGTATTCGTCCTCCTAAGCCCTCTCCCAGAGTGCTCTTGCAGCGAAATTTTCGGGGTATAAATCTTGTTAATCTTCGCAGGGATGCCAGAGATATTGACTGGAGTTCGCTCCTTCAGTTGGATTGTGTTGATGGCAAGGTCGATATTTTCAATAGCAGTTTGACTAATCTGTTCGATAAGCATGCACCTATTCGGTCAATTAAAGTAAAACATTTACGATCACCTTGGCTCACTGCCGAAATCAAAGAACTGCTGCGTAAAAAAGCATCTGCCAAGTCCAGGTATAAACGCCGTTCCAATGAAACAAACTGGCTAAAGTACGTAACTATTCGGAATCACTGCAGCAAGGTGTGTAGGAATGCTCAACGCCGACACATTCACAACTCGGTTGAAAACGGAGATCCAGCTAAAGTCTGGAAATTTCTCAAAACATTAGGAGTGGGTAAACCTAAACAAGACTCAATTCCTAAATCCATTGATTTAAATTCCCTAAACAATCACTTCTCTTGTCCATCGTATTTTGACTCGATGACTAAAGATAATACTATTAAGCATCTTACTACCATTAAGACTCCTGAATGTTCTCCTTTTATTCTTAAACAATTTGCTACTTGTGATGTCAGGAGAACCATTACGCTTATTTCATCTAATGCAATGGGAAGCGACTGTGTCAGCCGTAATATGATTCTTCCTATCCTAGACGAAATCCTTCCCATCATTTGCCACATCCTTAACCATTCCATTTCCACAGGGATATTTCCTACTGCTTGGAAAGAAGCCCATATAATCCCAGTTCCCAAAAAACCTAAGGCGTCTGTACTATCTGAATTTCGTCCTATTTCTATTCTTCCATTCCTGTCCAAAGTCCTTGAACGTTTGATCCATACCCAGCTTAATGATTTCCTTTCTAGTAACAATCTCCTTAATCCTCTCCAGTCGGGATTTCGTTCTGGGCATAGTACTACTACCACCCTGACTCATATTACGGATGGCATCAGATCGGGCATGGAGCAAGGTCAGCTGACTGTCTTAGCACTGCTAGACTTCAGCAACGCCTTCAACACTGTCGATTTTGATGTGTTGCTTAGCGTTCTAGGTTCTCTTAACATATCTCCAATGGCAATTGATTGGTTTCGTAGTTACCTGTTTGGACGCCGGCAACGCATCTGTGTTGAGGAAAGTTTTTCTTCCTGGTGCCCCGTAGCTGCTGGCGTTCCACAGGGCGGCGTGCTATCACCCCTACTTTTCGCAGTCTTTATAAATTCTATAACCAATCATCTTTGCTCCTCCTACCACCTCTATGCAGATGATCTCCAAATCTACACTCGAGCGTCCTTGGACAAGATGGTTGATGCTGTAGCAATAATTAACTCAGATATACAACGGATCTGTGATTGGAGTAAGACCTTTGGATTAATGGTTAATCCAACCAAAACCCAGGTAATTGTAGTTGGGAGCCCCAGGATGGTTTCAAAAGTAAATTGGGATCAACTACCATCTGTCTACTGCAATGGTACTACCATCCCATACAGTGACACTGTTAAAAATTTAGGCTTACTACTTGATAGGTCCTTCACTTGGGGTCCGCAGCTTTGTGAGCTTAGTCGAAAGTTGTTTGCTTCGGCAAGGTCCTTGCGAAGGTTAAGCAATCTTCTACCCACCACCACGAAGATTTCACTTGCACAAACTCTCCTTCTCCCTATCCTTGATTATGCCGATGTCAGCTATGTAGATCTCACCGAGGACCAACTTAATAAGCTTGAGCGTCTTCAAAATTTCTGTATCAGATTCATATTTGGTCTTCGCAAATATGATCATGTTTCTGAATTTCGCACTAAGCTCAAGTGGTTACCCATCCGGTTTCGTCGGAATGCTCATATTCTTACACTTCTGTACAATATTTTTTTTAATCCTCTCACGCCATCTTATCTTAAAGATCGTTTTATCTTTCTCCATGACTCACATTCAAGATCCTTGAGGTCGTCGGAGAACCTGAAACTAAGAATGCCCGAGCATTCCACAACATTTATGGACAAATCATTTACAGTCCAAGCTGTCCGATTGTGGAACTCACTCCCAATTGGGGTGAGACGGGCACGAACACTGACGTCATTTAAAAAAATGGTGAAGGACTATTACCTCTCTCATTAACTATGTAGACGAGTAATATATTTATCCATGCGCATTATCTGGTAAATTATAGTATAAGTATATATGTATGTCTATGTATGTATAGTATAGTATAGTATATAATATTGCAGTTTGTGTATTGTGTATTTTAATTGAAATATGTGTGTAGATATTTGTATTTATATAATATTATCTATATTTAAATATGTCTATGTATTTAATTACAAGTTTACTGTTAAATTATTTTAGATTACTATTTACTCCTTGACTGCCCTCTCATTCTCCTGTTTTTATATCCATCCCAAGGTTGCCTGGAAGAAATTGCCCAGTGCGATAAGGCCGCCTTTTGTACTTTTTCTTTTTTATATTATTTCATTGTAATTGTTTTTCTTTATGGTGCAATAAAGGATTAATAAATAAATAAATAGATGACCGTTACTAAATTTTGTTGGCCATAAATTCGATGAATACGAGTACTTCTTAAAACGAAAGCTGAAATGTTAAAAATTAAAATAATAAATCAGCTAATACAATACAATGAAAGCTGAAGAGGTTGTTTGAACACGCTAATATCAGGAATTTCTGTAGGGATTCGAAAAGCATTTTATAGTCTAGTTCTTAAGGGAATATAATTATAGGAAATTATACATCAAACTAAGGCCCTTTATGGTGCATCCACGCCGCTCTTATTGCTGTTGAGTAACATCGTGCAACACGATACCAATCTATAAATTTTGTTGCTACTTATTTGCTGTATGTTCAATGTTTCTAATCGCGTCTATAATTCCAACGAACTGTTGTTTTCTTATGTACTCATCACGTAAACATAATAAAAATCAACAAACTACTTTGTTGCAGTGAAGACACCAAAATAGCCGGCTGTCGTAAACACAATAGCCCACGTGTGGTCTAGTCTAGCTCAGCGATAAACCTCCGCTCCAATGCACATTACAATCAATTTGACTCGGCGAGCTGCAGCAACATCACGGATAATGCGCACTGACGGCGAAACGTCAGGGGCTTATTAACTGTTTCTCTACGAAGTGAATAAAGAATGGTTTGTTTATTGTACGATAAAGTAACTACAATACCTACCCCTAATGATAATTCTAATGCAATCCAAATAGAGATTCTATCAGTAAGTAAGTTATCTGCAGTTCCACAAAATTATCCTGTCCAGATTGAACAAGAATTTACATAGGATGGTCCAGAAATGCAACTTATCGTAATCAGGTTTAACGTAGTTTTTAATTCCTCTAAATTCGAATAGAAATATTTCTATAGCAATGAGACTCAAAGAGCACGAGTAGTCATGACAGATAAAGTTGTAGGAAATATAGGAATGTTTGGCGAGTGGTTTGCAAGTCGCGAGTGTGCCAGGAGCGCAGTGTTGCCAACCGCACGACGCGCGCATACCAATGAGACCCGAACGCGAAACTTCGCCCGAATGTAACCATTATTTATATAACGGCAAACATTTTAAAGGCAAGATTATGGGTTACCCGCTGTTGACTAATGTATTACGTGATGAATATGATTTCATTTTAAATTATAATAAGAAATGGAATGTGATATGATTTTGGGTTAATCGTATTTGTGATTCGAGTATGGAAGTGGTATTTAATATTGTAATATATTATCAAGTTTAAACAATAAATTATTTATGAGTATCGACTGCCTCGGTGGTGTAGTTGTGCTTCGGTACGAATACGAATCTGAGGTCTCGGGTTCGAAACCAGTGTCGAGCAAAGTGATATTTAATTTTTCTATTCTTATACTTTAGACTTTAGGCTCGCCCCCTATCGAATTATGGGAACGAAACGTGGGTGTCCTGGTAGCACCTCTGCCTACCCTTTCAGAGAAAACTTGAGTTTATGTATGTATGTGTATAATTAATGGCACGATGGGTGGAATAAAGGGGTAATAAAATACAAAGAACCGGGTAAAGCCTTTGTTTCATGTCGAATTTCTGCGATGTCGAATCAAATAATTTCGATAGTAGTCAATAAAATACCAAAAACATAGAAGTGCCTCTTCTATTTGCAAAATGAAATGTGTTAATTAACGACCAGGTCTTGTGACCGTGAAGTCATACAATTGATTAAAATCGCACCACAGCTATCAAGTGTTTGCAACCATGTAAGTACTCAAGTCAACAGACGATAATCTCTCAACAAACATAACAGGATTATTAAAAGCACCGAGGCGGAACAGTTAATCTACGTAGATGTTGAAAATAGTGGAGTTGCGAGCGCCGAGCGCATCGTGAGCTTGTTAAAAGGATCAAGTTGCAGGCAAACTGCCAGGACAAGATTGATTAGAGTAGACACGGCCGATGCCCCCCACTCTACACCTCCCTCCACTTTAGCCCAACACCATCCAATTACCTAATTATGACTTTTTAATGAGGGTGCACTTGTTTTTATTTCAAGTGAGAAAAAATCGCGTTGAAACCTGCCATAGAGATTTACAAAAAATGCTGTGGTTTGTGCAGGCCTGATCTAATTGTAGTGGACCCTGGTGCTCAGCACTAGGAAGTACAGAGGCTTGGTAATTGTAATTATCTAATTAAGTAGGTATACAGTGAAGAAAATACCCAGTTTATTCCTGTTTTTTAACACTTAATCTCTCTCTTTCTTGCCCTCTGAGGATAGAGGAGATGGGAGAGAACCTAACTTCACCATTACAAATACTAAGATATCCTAATTTCAATAAAATATAAATTAATGCATGTATAATTATTTAGTTGTACTAAACTGATTATATTATAGAGCAACATTTTAGTTACATTGAAAACTCATATGCAGTTCGTAGTAAAAGCTTTTTGTGATACAGCTATGTATAAACTGATTGTACTAGTACATGGAGCATGTGTTTGTCGCTGCGTTGTGCACAGCAGGGCCATCAGTAAATTGTTTAGTTGCACGACACAGCTTGTCAAAACTCAAAAACATACAGAACCGCATTGTGTTTTCAAACCCACCATCGATAGAATGAAAACTTACTAATTTTTACATACATACATAAACTCACGCCTTTATCCCCGAAGGGGTAGGCAGAGGCGCCACCAGGACACCCACATTTCGCCTTGTATGTTCCGTCCCATGATGTGATAGGGGGCGAGCCTATCGCCATATCGGGCACAAATTCCTGACTCCGGGCTGATAATTAATAGAAAAATCCAATATCACTTTGCCCGACCCGGGACTCGAACCCGAGACCTCAGCTTTGTAACCGTACCGTAATACAACTACGCCACCGAGGCAGTCTAAGTACTGATATTTATTGGAAATAAAACTTTATTGGTGATTAACTAGAAATGTATTATGAAATTTATTAAAATATTTAATTGGTAAAGGATATAAACTTAATTTTCTCAACTTAATACGTTTGTTTTTTCTTACTTCTTACATATAATTTGAGGATATTAAGTGGAATTAATGTGTACATAAAAATTTTAACAAAAAAAATAACCGACTTCAAAAAACTGACAAAAAATCATACTTAAAATAAAAATCTAAAAAAAGACAAAAAATGTGACTTTATTAAAACAAACTAAAAATGCACTAAAAAGTAAAAAAATAATTGCGTATTCTAACGTCAATAATTTACAATCTATTCAATGTACATATAGGTACGATCTATGTGTTTTCCACGCAAGATTGTGTTTATATATTTTGTATCCAGTTAAACTTTACATCTAACTCAACACATACCTATGAGTAACAAATAATTATAAAAACATTCATTTACAGTTCACCTAAGCTAAAATTTGAAATATACATGTATGCACTACTTAAAAGACATTCAAATTATTATAATAATGTACAATTATTGTTATTTTTAGAGTCGGTGTCAGCCAAGTTTTATAAGTTAGTAACTACATAAATGTCAGATATTATATTTTATTGAATTAAGGTTAATAAACCACATAATAGTTTAAGAGGATATTCGTATAAAATATATTTCATAAAGTTGTAGTCATTTAATATTGTCAGGTATAATGTCGTGTTTCTTTGGCTGACACCGACTCCAAAAATAACAATAATTGTACATTATTATAATAATTTGAATGTCTTTTAAGTAGTGCATACATGTATATATTTCAAATTTTAGCTTAGGTGAACTGTAAATGAATGTTTTTATAATTATTTGTTACTCATAGGTATGTGTTGAGTTAGATGTAAAGTTTAACTGGATACAAAATATATAAACACAATCTTGCGTGGAAAACACATAGATCGTACCTATATGTACATTGAATAGATTGTAAATTATTGACGTTAGAATACGCAATTATTTTTTTACTTTTTAGTGCATTTTTAGTTTGTTTTAATAGTCACATTTTTTGTCTTTTTTTAGATTTTTATTTTAAGTATGATTTTTTGTCAGTTTTTTGAAGTCGGTTATTTTTTTTGTTAAAATTTTGGTTTATTTTTTTATTTTTAGTGACTTAAAAGTTCGATAGCCTGAATATGGGTAGACCTAGTAAACGCGCTGCTCGTATGAGAGAGTGCCGTTTAAATGAGACAAACGGAGAAAGGGAGCAACGCCTGTCTCAAATAAGGGAATCTATCTCCAGAGTAATTTCAAAAGAGACTTGTAAAGAACGCAATAATAATAGGCTTTCAAAAATGCGGGCTTACATGAATAAAGTTTTGAATCGTCCTTGCAAATTGATTTTGATTGCCGTTGAGACTTTCTGAAACACATTCTTTTGTTGGATATTTAATCCTCGAATGCTTCTTAGGAACAATTCATCCGACATGACGGTTCGTTCTTCCATGTTTTCACAAAAGTTATCATCGTCATGTACAATTTGTTCGCCAACACATAACATTCGGCAATGCCCCCAATTGCCGATATCGGTTTCATTACGGAATGGTATATGGCATACTATTAAACTGTTATAATATTATGATTCTTTGTCACTATTACATAAGATCTTCATGATTTATTGGTATAGGCGCCGAAGATATTGACTATTTACATGTTTGTTCATTTTATCAACTGCCCCCCTCGCCCCGACCCCTACTTTCATCCACCACTGTAACTTTGCTTTTATACTGAATCCAATGCAAAAAGAAACAATTGGAATCGTACTCAATTTTGAGGAGTTCTACTCTCCAGGACCGAAAATATTCATCAGATTTTCATGATTTATTGGTGAGATCAAAGTGTTAATACGTTCTTTCTGAGCAAAATAAATCACTAAAATCGGTTAAAAGCCGCCGAAGATATTGACTATTTACATGTTTCTTAATTTTCTCAACCCCCCCCCCCCCCCCTTCGCCCCTACCCCTACTTTCCTCCACCACTGTAATTTTGCTTTTATACTTAATTCAATGCTTGCAGAACCATTCGAATCCTACTTAATTTTAAGGAGTTCCCCTCTCCAGGTCCGAAGATATTAATCAGATCGTCACTATATTTTTATGGGACCAAACGACAAGCACCAGCTTTCAATTAAAGAAAGAATTATCGAAATCGGTTTACCCAGTACAGAGAAATGAGGTAACAAACATAAAAAAAAAAAAAAAAAAGCAACATACAGTCGAATTGAGAACCTCCTCCTTTTTTTGAAGACGGTTAATAAAAATAAATAAATGAACGTCATTAACACCCTTACTTAATGTCTCGGTAATCGGGATATATACTACTATATCCCTACTACTGCTCAAGACCGGGATGGTTGGCGTTCACTTGGGGAGGCCTACGTCCAGCAGTGGACGGGGACAGGCTGAGTAAATAATCCCTACTATAATATTTTAAATGCGAAAGTGTGTATGTATGTATATTCCGTTTTCACGCTAAACGGCTGAACCCATTTAATGAAATTAACATAGAAATATATTGGACCATGGAGCCGGTCATAGGCTACTTTTTACCCCGAAAAATCTAGTGTTCCCTCGGGATAAGTCAGGAAATCAATTCAAATATACATATTTGCTACTCTTTCAAATTCTAATGTATAACACGGAACAGAAGAGGTCAAGATTGCATGATTATCGTCATTGGATAGAATTAGATGGGACAGAACGGGGTATAACGAGACTGGACGAAAAAAACAATACAGGGTATATCAAGACCGCGACCGAAAACGAAGCCGAAGAACGAAGGTGGTAGTTTTAGCGGCTACAGACACAATGCAACTAAAAATTTTGCAAAATAAGCGACGGATTTTTTTTTTTAATTTTTTAAAAATCATCGTTTTTGAGGGGTAAATACCTAGTTTTTGCAAAAATAGTAATTTAAACCCTTACGTATCATTGCGTGTTTAAAAATTAAGCGATGTACGTCATTATTTTAGATAAACTATGTTTAATCACTCAAATACGACGATATGTAAAAAATATCAAAAATAAAATTGACGATTTTTTTTTGTAAAATTTTTACTTGCATTGTGTTTGATATCACTAATACTACCTCCTGGCTTCGTTTTCGGTCGCGGTCTTGATATACCCTGTATAGTCGACGGCGGTTACATTGAGTTTAAATATAAAACAGTTAGTACGCAAAATAATTTGTTGTTGATGTGCGCTGGACTCAAAAATTATCTGCACCCGGCGCGGCGGCCCGACCGCTAGTTTTGTATAATTTTACAACTTGTACAACTGAATGTAAACGCAAAGCAAAATGAAACGGAAGCGACGTTAGACAGGAACCAACACCGGAAGGAGCTCTTTACAGCTGACCTCCGGCCTGCTAACACGCACAAAAACTGTTTACTAAATATAAATACACCCAAGTCCTTAGTAAATTTTGCTTTTAATAGGTACTACGAAAGCAATTTCTATTTAATTATTTATTTCTAATAATTCTAAGAATAAAAATGGTATATAGGAAGTTATTATCATGAGCCTTTATGTTATGTTTGGATTTTCGACGAATTTATCAATAAACTCACCAATGGTTTAAAAATACATAGTTTCCAAAATATTTAGTCAAATTATTCTAATGTACGCTAAACGAACAAAACAACCTTACGGGAAAGTCTTTGATCTATAAATAGTAGACTTTTGTAGTTGAAAAGAAACGCAAAAAATATTGACTTCAGATTGACTCAGAACTTATAAGAAAATCGTCACGGTTCCTAGCGCAATACGCTGCTGTAAGTAACAGCGCATTTGAGAGAGCATTTTGAGTCTGCGTCGCGTCACCGGAGCAGAAACTATCGAAACGAGCCAAGTTGACAAACACCAGCGTGACGTCACACTGGTAAACAGCTCCTCAGCGTCTCATACTCTTACAAAGTATTTGATTGGCTTCTCTTTATTAGCTGACAACCATTCTCTTAACCCTTTTCTTGACAATGTATCTCGTCAGATACAGTCAACTTAAAAAATTCCTAGTTTGAAAAAAATAGCGAATGAAACGAAACATCATATAACAATTTATATTTTGTATATTTCCGAACGATTTTTTATTGAGCAAGATAATGTTGGTAGTACCGTTACATTTTAAAATCGAAAATTGTTCGTCGAATCGACACGATCCAACGCAAGAAGATAAGAATATTGTATTTTTTTAATTCTACATGGATATATTTTATAGAGTGTGATTGTTTTTATATTCCTTACGAAGTAAACATGTGTATAAATTGTATTTTCAAACCAAATGTTAACTATTGTATGAAAAAACGAATCTTGTTTGTGTATGTATCTCAAGGTGCACACTGCCAAGTTATTACAGAATTAGGTACTGCGTGCTATGTATCCCTGAGTGCACACCGCCAAGTTACAACAGAATTAGGTATTACCTGTTATGTATCTCATGGTGCACATTGCCATATTAAGGGAATTTTATGAAATAGTTTTTGGATGTGTCTCTGCTTGCACGGGTGGCGATTTATTGCTGTAAATACGTTGTTTATGATCTTGCTCATTGTGCTAAACTTTTGCTCAGTGGGTGGCTTTAATTATATTTATGAGAATGCTAGAAATGTAACTAACGGGCCTCTATTTTCTATTTTCTCAAAGAATATTACTATAACAAGTCTGTATGTATGCTTGGTATTGGTTGTCTGTATGAATGCTTAATTTCTTTGCAGAATACCATGAAACGAACGTTGAGCCGTGGATCTATCTATATCTATATCAGCCCACATACGTCCCACTGCAGGGCACGGGCCTACTCTACAATCGAGAGAATCGATTGAGAGTGGTTAGGCCATATAGTCCAACACGCTGGCCTAGTGCGGGTTGGCGGACTTACATACCGTAGAAATTCCGTGAAATTCCGTTTGTGAGGCCCACAAATATTTGTCTCGGGTCTGAGTGTTTGTGAGACCGAAAAGTCTCTCGTAGTTTCTGATACCTGCGACACAAGACTTAATTGATCTTAATGTGCAATCGAAACGTCGGGAAGTTGAAAAATGTAAAAATTAAACCAAATCGCGATAAAATCCGTAAAAATAGTTTTATTTCAATGTGTAACATTCGCGTAAATCTAAGAAACCTTTATGCAAACTTTGTCTTCTGCCTAATAGAAATTGTTTTTTAATGTTTCATAGCTGACCTCAATAGTTTTTTTTATGGTAGTTATATTATTTTTAAGGTTTTATTGTTCGTTTTATAATTTCATATCAATAACTCCGGTTATAATTTTTATTTTAGTAATTTGTTGAGTTTTATTTTGAGCATTGTATCCTCTCAGATACATTGGCTTATGTAGGAGAAAGATACTTGGCAATGTATCTCGTGCGATACATTGTATACCTCCAAAACTGAATACCCAGGATTTTTTTTTTCATTTTTTATATCACTTATATTTGTATTCAAAACAGAATTAAACAAAAAAGAACTAATCCCGTACATTTTTTTTTCTGCCAAGAAAAGGGTTAATATTAAAGAATTTCATCATATACTTTGCCCTTTCTCTTTATTCAATCAGCGTTTTCGGTAATTTACTTTGTTTCGTTAATAAAAATATATATTATATTTATACGATGTCTATGTATTATCGTTGCGTATTACTTTTGGAAGGAAACATATTATATTTAATAATATTGGCTAGGATACTAGGCTCACTTTATCAGCTGGCGAAATTCGTCGGTATTAAATAATGCTTTTTGTTCCTTGTATTTCTTTATTCAATCAGCATAGCAGGTATTTGTTTTGATAATACAAAGTCTGCGTATTATTATTTCGTATCGTCGAAGAACCTTATATTTAAAACCATTTTTACAATAAAATAATCATCAGTCAATTGCGTAATAGAGTTTAATAAAAACACCATTATATTATTGTTTTGTAATTGTTATTACTTTAACAAACTTCGACACTATCTGGAAAATGAAAATTAATACAGGGTACCAACACAGGTGTTAAAAGATTGCCAAACAATATACTACATTTAAAAGAACATTGTTCTACTTCAAAAGTGTACACGGTATTACGACTATAACCACATCATTACACGTGTGTGTTAAATACACGTCATAAACAATAACCCGGCACACAACACGCTGCGGTTTCCAAAAATCCGCATTCCTCTTTGGCACAGTAATATTTTCTTTTATTTCGAGTTTGTTATTCGCGTCACATATTTTAATATTCATACAGCACAGTTTTTTTTCAATACGTTAGCCGGGTAAAGGCTTTTGATGTTCAAAATACATTTCGTCCATATCTGATTGATGTATGGGGAGCTTGCATAAACAACTTTTGACGGATTGATACGAAAATAACATGAAAGGAGATCGGTCGTTTTCCTATGAATATTGGGCCTAGTAGTGGAAACATGGTGGAGACAAATGGGACATAGAATTAAATAATAAGGATTTTTTATCCTTCAAATATAACATAGTCTTCTTGAGCTAGGATACGGGGTTTTTAAGATTTATCCTCTTAAAGTTTTACAAAATCTACCATTTTCTGCCATCTGAATACGTAATGTCATAGTTGGCTTATATTTTAAGTTTGGGATGAGTATGAATTTACATTATTATAAAGTACGTAAGCTTATCAAGGAAGAGAGAAAAACACATTTGAATATTTAAAAGTATATTATTTTGATATCAGGTTTATTGTATGTAGTTAGTCACTTTGTCATGCGCTAGTTTAAAAAATATCTGAAGCTACCGTACACAATAATGAAAAAATAAAACAATGATTGAGGATGAATCCATTCAGACATTACAGATCATGTAAGCCTTTGCGCCTTTACGATCGGTGTCTCGTAGTTGTTGGCTTCAGGCGCGCATCAATTTCCCGTAGTTTTTGCTTACATGACGATTATAAACATTTTAACTTATTTATATGCTATAGTATTGTTGAATCGAGGTAAGCAATTGACTGCAAGGGACGCCGTAGAGAATAAACACAACACCCAGCCACAAAACGAAATTATATGATTTTCAAATTAATTCAATTTTAAATACACATTAGTACACGACGAAATAAACAATGCAATTTGACAGATAATAGTCTCGTGACAGATGTCAACTCTATTAATGTTGCTGACAAATACAAAAATGGTAGAAATATTTCATGATATCCTCATTTTTTTGTAAATCTAATTCCAATGGTGTAGGATAAAAGTAAATAGAGAAATAAATCTAAAAAAATACGCCAAATTTTTTGGTAGTAATGAATTTCTTGTCCACAGTTGGACCAAATCGACCGATCTCCTTTGACTTTAAAAGTCGAGTATCGGATGGAATTTTATATCTGTAATAAAGGAATACGGTTGTTTGAATAACAGTCTAGGATTTTTTGAATATAGGTTTTCTCGTCTTATAATACCAAAAAATAAATATAGTAGAGAAATTTTTGAAGTCAGCAATTGCACGTCCTAAAAAAGCGAAACTAAGAAGGCCAATATATGTTGGATAAAAACATACAATTGTACAACAAATTTAATACCACCAGTAATAGGCATCAATCATAATGATATGGTTAGAAAAAGATGAAATAAATGAGGCGAAATTATGCTTATTTAAAACAAATAATTTTTGTTCAAAATAAGCATATTAATTGAAGGTAAAGAAAATGCGGCCCGGCCGAAAAAAAGAAGGCCCGGAGTTAGGAATTTGTGCCCCATATGGCAATAGGCTCGCCCCTGATCACATCGTGAGACGGAACACATAAGGCGAAATGTGGGAATGTATGTAAATTTCAGACTACTTTTCAATTAATACGAGTGACAATTTACCACCAGTTGATATTCTAGCTCATGACCTACTTAAAATTTTAAAACCCATTTTTTAACAAAAAATGACGTCACAGGGGAATTAGTAAATGTGTTAATTACATCACTTTAACTTTACCCATTATCGCTCGTGCGTATGAAATGTTTTTCCTAAAGTTAACACTTTTGGTGCTAACGCTGCGAATTATATGGTACTTAGGAGATTTGGTTGGGTAAATATTTTTGGTGGAAATGTGCCAGTTGTCACTAGTTACGTAAAAAACGAGACTTGGTTCGAATCTTAATGAAAACGTAATAATATAATACATTACTTTGGATGCTAAATAGTATAGATAATATGTAATATAAATCTTGTGGAACCGAAAAATCGCTTTTAGTGTTTGATACTCAGAGCAGTGACTATAGTTATTGTTCTGTGGTTTAACAACATTAATATCAATTAAGCAATGTGTAAATTACCTCGAGTATTAAATTGTTTGAAACAAAATATCTAAGACCGCTTTGAATTATTTATGCATTAATTTGCACAAAGGAGAAATTTTAATACGATTACAAGGTAAATATTTACTGAGAAGCGATTCCGAGAGACTGTCTATGACACGCTGCGTGGAAAACGGGTCGAGTAATTAACTACAATGTAATTCATAATGGAATGTTTATAACTAATTATTATAATTGTAATGGATTTGTGTTTATTTTATTTTATTCGTCATATAAATTCAAATGCCTAGATAGATAATTAAAATGTTGGAATAATTATAAAATTAATTCTCTACACATATTTAATTATTAATAATTATAATCAACTTATTGTGATTTCCTTTCAATTAATAGGTTCTCTAAAATACAATACTTTAAAAATGCCAATTTCAAAGTAACATTCTGAAACCAATATGTAAAATGCTGTCCAAAATATCTACGAGCAATATGTATCACCTATTACGTCATTGTCCACGAGGTACTGGCGAATTGCCAACCTGCCTCGCTGCCTCGGGGCAACTAACAATTAGATTCCTACCGGACAGACGATAAAGCTACTTAACTTTTCTACCGAAATCACTTTTCGATTGCTACCAATTGGACCCTGTAATAGTGTGCAATATTTTGGATTTAACTCTTAAGGAGACTTCGCATGTTGCGGCCCGTTTTGACTGGAAAACTGTTAAATGAATTTAAGGCTGGTTATTATGATTATCAGAACATTACAGACCGTGAAGTGGACAGACGGACTAAAGGTCTTTATGGAATTCCATTCCAGGTTTTCCTGTGGCTGAAGTGGGAGGTAGAGAGAAAATCGTTTGATTCAACGTGTGGGTTCGTCTCCAGGACCAACCTGCACGACACTTTAAAAGTTTTGTAACGGGTGTCACAAATTGACTGTACTGAAACGGAGGCGCTGGGAGGATATGGAGAGGTCAATGAACAGTAGTTGCCAGCGGATATAATGTTATGTTAGAGGCACTTAGCCGGATTGTGTATACGATCCTTACAAAGTTTAAACGAGAAATAATTTGCTCTAGTAGTACTTTACCAAGCCAAGCTATAAAGTGAATATACACTACCTGATTCCGAAATGCGAAACATCTTTCTATAAAAAGTAGACCAATATTATTGTGAAACTAATATATTGGCGTATATCAATCCATCTATAAATCTAGGAGTAATCAATACGACGCGAGCCTGTGTCACCGACAGGGACGCTCACGCACGGGCGTCGCATCACTCACCATCCCAGCGACTTAATTAACCACCTTCACTGACCCCCACGACCCCCCGCCCCCTCCAACCACCCGCCACACCCGCCATCACCTATGACATGAACACGTGTTTGTTTAATATAGGGCTGTCATAAAGCATGTTGTTAGATCCATTCGTCATGTAAAGGTTGGCGCTGTTTGAGCGGGAAATAGTGCAAGAGCTGTCATTAAACCTCGTTAGGAATTATAGGGTTGGTACCGCTAAGAAGTGATGATGCTAAGAAGTACTGTGGAGCCTTAAAGTAGACCCAGTATTTTGTTTTACAGAAATGATACAATATTCAATAATGCGGTTATTTCGGCAGTTTCAATTTCAATTAAATAAAAATCGCATAGCATATTTTTTATAAAGATGATAGCACGAATGGACAGGTATTGTAATAGAAGCATAGAACACCTTTAGTAACAGAAATATTAATTTATACCAATATATAAAATAAAATATTTAAAACATTTACAGCGAAATTCTGACCCATACCCCAAACTCGCGTCTTGGAAAACTTGTGCACTTCCTATGGGTTAGTTGGCGCGTGACGTTGACATATCGTCTTGCCGCCATCAGTCAGCGGTTTAATTAAGCGTTTCCTCGCGCCGCCCGCTCTCACCTATAACATGCACATAGTTTAATGCAGGGCTGTCACTAACAAGAAGACTCTCAACACTACTTTAAGATTTTATTTGTGATGCTTAATTCGAATGATTATAACTTTTAGACTTACATGGTCCTTGGCAAGTTGAATATAAACTGCGAGACATTATAGTACAATACATATAACGAAATAGGATTTGTAACTTTAAGCATTGTTGCACCTATTAAAAAAATAAATACACCCAATAGTCACATACATGTTCCTGACCCCACATTAAGTAGAATTAAATCTTGTTTCATGTGTATCAGGAACTACGAGAGACTTTTCGGTCCCACAACACCCAGACCCGAAACAAATACCTCTGGTTCACACCAATATTAGTTCCGTTGCGGGGATCGAATCCGCGGCCTCTCGTTTCAAAGGCGGCGTTTTAACCAACTGCGCCACGAAGGCTGTCAAATGTATTATGATAACTCATGGTAAATGTATATTAATGATAGTTTGGTTTTCTATAAAAAAAAAACTACGTATATAACCATTCCGTAGAGTAATATCTAACTTTGGCGGTTTTGTTCATGAAATGAAATTCCAGTTAAATTATTTCTCAGTTTCAATTCGAGGATTGTTCAGTTTGAGAAGGACTTGGCTTACCAACAGCGGCGAATAACAAAAACCGGAAAAGTTCATCGTCAAATAGTGAATTTGCAATCCAGATTTATTACGAAAGTTGCAAACATCACTGAAGATTGAACCTTGCTTAAATCCTTCAAATTTTGCCGCTTTGCAGAAATAAATATTCTTTATAAAATATAATTAAATAGATCAAATCTTTTTTTAAAGAAATCTTAAATAATACCTTTTCTTAAAATAAATCAGCGCTTGCGGAAAGACAACCCATATGCAAATTATAGTTTTAGCTTTTTTTTTGTTTTTACACATTAACGTTTCTATTTACACTGTTAAAGAAATTATCAAATTAAATATGCGAACAATTCAATATATTTTAAAAAGTTGTTGTGTACTAGACTCTGCGGTAGGTATAAATCTCGAAACGAATGGAAATCATTGAAAAAGCCCTCTTTGAACCACAAAGCTGGAACAATACAAATAGTTTCACTACTCCATAAAGGGTGAACCGGCACGCCACTATCGCCATTTCCGTCGTGTTTATTTTCTGTAACAAGTTTTATATTCCGCACACATTATGAATACTAATACGCACGAAACGAGGGAGAGTTGTAAAATTATTATTTTCCAGTCAACGGACCGCGGCGAGCAAATCCCCGAAGTTTATGAAACGTAAAGAATA
Organism: Deilephila elpenor; assembly: GCA_949752805.1. NCBI lineage: Eukaryota > Metazoa > Arthropoda > Insecta > Lepidoptera > Sphingidae > Deilephila > Deilephila elpenor. The sequence continues at coordinate 3,611,493 of OX457107.1, read as the reverse complement.
AAATCTCTCCATCGCGCAGTAAAACTCTCCGAAGACATCACTCACCGTGGAATCCGAACCCGGCCCTAATTCCGACACTGCGTAAATGATCAAATTCGCACAATGTCTACAATTTTATTATAGTCTCCTTATCACTTATTCCTTTTGCCGTCATTTTGTACTTTATTACACCGTCGTTTCGTCGTTAATGTGAAATTATTTTATGAGACGTTGGTGTTTTAATGACTCAAGTTTTCTCCTTTTTGATACATTCTGTGCGCATTTCTAAGCCAGTTAGTGCAAGTATAAACAATGCTGAACAAGCCGCGGAGTGGCAAGCGAGACGTCGAATCTCGTCACCCTTCCACGAAGTATTCTCGACTTGTCAGCAATTTGCAGCAATAATTTGGTCGTGCGCGCCAGACTATTGCAATCGCTCCAAACGCTCGCGCCAATCATTCCAATCAGTTTTTCAATCATTTTAAACGCCCTCCACTTTTCCCCTCTCCGTATTACGCTTTGATGCTTTTTATTCTTCTTTTTTTCACGCTCGAGCGAGTTCCGACTGTCAAATATGATTGCCGTTCATTACACACCCATCTGTTTGTGTCGCCGAAATTTTTGAGGACTCTATAAATGCACCGTCAGTGGAAATATCGTAATAAGATTAATGAGTTACCGACGGAAGCTTATGTACTCCACGAGCGCTTTGTCGTGAGGGATGGATGGAAATATATTTTTATCATCGGCGAACGCCTGGCGGGCAACGAAAAGAAATGCCAGAAGCTGGATTTGCAAAGTAGAATAAAATGTTAATGAGGGCTATTTTTTTATGTACGTTTAAGGAAGCTTGTTTACAGCGTTTGTTCTAATTGTAGTCCTTCTTTATCCGGTATATTTGCAATCGTTGCTAACGCATATATTAAACTTTCTTAACATCTATACCTATTATTTCATAAAAAGCTTTTAAATACAGGCCTATTAAACCTCTAAGTGTAATACAAGTTCACCAAGTATGTTTGAACCAATCTGAATAATCCCATGTCTAAGGCGAATCATTTCGCAAACATCCCAATATAGGATTGAGTTGGCACTCGAGATGATTGAGAGAGAAGTGTGAATAGCCCTGGCGCTCTCTGCGGATTATCCGATGTCTAATGAAAGATAAACGCGCTTTAATTGCCATTCATACGCTGTTCAGTTCGTAAAAGGTTCATTTTTAGGGCGGATGTTTGAAATGTCCGATGGAGTAAAAACTGCAGTACTTATTTGCAAAAGAAAAATTAAAGCAAGGGCAATTTTATATTTCCCACTAGCTTCTGCCCGCAAACTTCGTCTGCGTGATTAACTTTATTTGAAATTAACTTTGGAATTTCCCATCCCGTCCGTTATATCGCGCCCGTCCTGTCTCTTTCTGACTCAGGACAAATAATCAAGTCCCATCCCATCCCTTTGAGTATAAAAAAGGAACAAATATATCGGAATTCCTTCCTCATCCCACAGGAGCACTAAATTTTTCGGGTAAAGTGTACCCTTAATGTTAATCCAGGGTGTCAGCTACCCCCATACCAAATTTCATCGAAATCGGTTAAGCCGTTTCTGTGTTCATCGCGCACAACCACATAGACAAATAGACAAGCAGACAAATAGACAAACAGAGAAACAAACAAACAGACAGACAAATCAATGTTTTGGATTCTATTACGTTAATACAGGCCCTATATTAGATATTCTCATTTATCTTCTATGTACAGACATTGATCGGTTACAAATATATTATATGTATAGACAAAGAAGATATAGAAGATAGATAAAGAAGGAATATTAGTTGTCTAATATCGATCTAATGGAAGTCTTGGGTTTGATTTACTTTGATTCACTTTGTAAGAGTCCGATCCGAAGTGTATGATTTACTATCAGGCGATATATTCCCCATGAGTGGACACTTGAGTAAGGCAGGCGGCCGGACGAAAAGTCGTAATATAAGTCTTTTGTACCATGCATACCACTATACCAACCGATTTACCGACTCTAAATAGATGTAACATAAGGTTTAATTAAGATGTTCATTACTTTATGAACAGGTCTAGGTTTTCATATGATGTAATTTACTATTTTATCTTACCCATATTAGCTCCCAGGGCCTTTATATGTCTAGCTCCATTGTACAATTAATACTTCAAATCCCTAGACGCGAAGAATATTTTATTCACTGACATCAAATTAAAAAATAATCCCAATTAATTTAGTTCGGAACTACAATATTAATTCTGTCGTATTAACGCTCTCTTACGACATCTCATAACTTTATTTAGCATAATATTTTCAAAGTTTACTGTAAAAATCAGCCATAATGCTGAACGTTAGTCCCACGACAAAAATAGAGACAATTTAAAGATTGAATACATAAAAAATACGGTAGCATCGTGCATACAAATTCCAACAAACAACTTATAACTTTTTCAAAAATTATTAATGAATTAAACGCTTATGATTTTAAAATTACGAAATAAAATTTATTATACGTTTCATGAACAAAAACAATGGTACTATTAAAGAAATTATGCTCGATTACATTATTCCTAAATTGATGAATTCAGTAACCTACTTTTTCCAAGTCAGCTAAAAAACGAAAGAAAAATTGCTTCATCGAACTTCACCAGCACAATCCCGTAAATCTTATTTCATTACATCAAAAATACTCGGAAGTGACTCCGCATATTTCTATAAAAAACAGTATATGGAAACATGAACCAATACCTTAATGCCCCTCTGCGTTAAAAAAAATCTCTAATACGATCCTAAATCGTTTCGTTCGGAGGCTGGCCGTCAAAACACACGAAATATGATGACGATGCTCTACCTCTGGGGGATCCAAAGCGCCGGGGCTCGTGCCAAATTTCCTACCCTCAGCCACCAAAGAAAATTGAACTTTATTTATCAAATAATAACATTGAAATTAAAGTAGCTGAACGGAGGAGATAATCACATCTACAGTATCTAGAATTAGGTCGAAATAACACAGGTGCAGCATCTTTTGACATATTGATAAATGTTCTCATCTCCAGATTGTGGAAAAAATCGCGGTGCCGTATTATTTGTACTGATATTTTCGGCCGATACGGGGCTATAAATTATGGAGAGATAAAAATGTCGTTTCGGGGTATATTTTACTGTTTGGAATATTGTATTCAATATGGTATATTGTATTTTTTAATTTGACAAGGTAAAGTGATTACACAGCACTTGAAAATAAGTGCAATGACGCCATAAAAATAAGAACTGAACTGAAGTGCAATGAAAACTTATAACAGTCGATTACCTTAGCCCACTCAATACAATTATGCTGTCAAGCTGAATTGTTTTTTCACGCTACTGTAGAAGGTCGCAGGATTTTAGGATGATAATACTAAATATGTCAATAATGGCACGGTCAAAATATATGCTTGCAAACCTTTAAAATTGGGCCCGTAAAGAGTGTCTACCATGCGTGATTCTGTAAAACAAAAGAAAGGAGGAGGTAAGATTACATAAACCCTTCTTTAGATGTACGATGATACAATCAATAGAAAACGCGTAGATTTGTTCAACAATGAGTTATAAATAACGAAGTCGGAATAGCAAGAATTGGTGCCTTGGATTTTCATTAGAATTAAATTGACCTACATCCCAGAATTCCGCCCCTTTCCTTTTCAATGTACTTTTTATTTACAGCTACAAACATTAAGTTATTTGTCTGCACTCTGTACGAACCCAGTGCGATTTTATTTTATTAATGAATGGAGACCTAGTTTTATATTTATTCTTATTCTATTTTACGTTATGAAAGCAGATGAAATTATAAGCAAACATACTGTGGCAGTATTTGCATAATAAATTGTATATTCAAATTATAATTAATAGAATTCAAACATTTAAAATAAACAGCGTTTTAGGCAATATCATTATATTATTTATGAAATAGATTTGTTTTAATAGCTACACTAATAAATATTTGACCTAATGGTGAAATTACCGACACCAAGGTATTTTTTTTTGACATGTTATCAAATTTTGAGAAAAGTGGGGGTATGAAGGTAGTTTTGTTTATTTTGCGCCTCAAATTAATGTAAACCATCAGTAAATTACCAAATCAAAGCAGTGGGGAGCAGATATAAAGTCATAAAGATTGGAGAACGTGTTGGATCCATACCCGATTTGAACAGTTCGCTGCGGTAGTCTTTGAGTGAGACCTTTGTTGAGTAGTACCCACTACAGCTTTATCTTAACCCAAAAAATAGTGGAAATTGTATTCAATCTTCTTTCAGATAAGTAAGTGGAGATAGTTATAATGATATATGATTTACAATTATAAATGTAAACTTGTTCATTTCATTTCATCAACTTGTTTGCAATACAAATAGGTATTAATTAATTTTAATTATTAATTCACAATGTAAACTAGAATAACGCTACACCATTGTCTTCATTACATGTCGTGTATCCTTTCGTTGAAGGCCCTTAAATAAATAAAATAAAATGTACATGTATGTTCTAAATAAAAATACATACATCCTACACTGAAATTGTCGAACGGAACTAAATTGGAAGATCTTATCACTTAAGACTATCTCTTCCAGATAACCTTTGGAATTTGGATAGACAGCATAGGGAATGGAAGTAGACAATTGTACATTAAAGTGATTAATAACATATTGTTAAGCTTACAAGTTTACCGCACCTTGATTTCAGCTTATATGTATATACTTTACTTTGGCCGGCATAATTTTGTCGAACGGCGAGAGGTACCAAACTCTCAACAAGATTATAGCTGAGGGATTGCACTTACCACCAGAACCATTATAGTCACTTTGTCCTACCAGTTTCAAAATATGTTAAATAAAGATAAGCCATTTATTAAACCCCAAGGTTTAAAAAGGTTTAAAATCCATAAATGCAATTGAGATTATAAAGGAGGATTCCAATCAGTATTTTAATCGAGCAAAGCCTCTTGAGCCCGTCCATTACCAACAATGCGTGTGTGAGTGTGTGGATGTGTGTGTGATCATGTGTGAGTGTGTGTGTGCGACCTCTCATGTCCGGGCCGCGTGTAGGCCGGACTATATGGCTCAGGTAATTGCTACTTTATCCGTGAAATGTGGATTGTGATTTGAAATATAAATTTTTATGTGCTTGCGATTTTATTTGTTATATCAATGGGTTACGATTTTTAAATTTAATATTTATCGCGGGTTTAATATTGTTATATATGACGTTACTTTTAAAATTATTTTTCTAAGTGATTGTTAATTGTTAGATACAAATATAACTTAACAATCAATCTCTAAAATTAACCGTCAACCCATTAACTCACTTCTGAGCATATTTGTCTGCTTAAAATACCTCTTTACCGAACCAGAAGAAAATCTCTCTAAGTAGTAAGTTTTTCCTGTAGATTGCACTAGCCACCTTGCGAACGTTTTTAATGTGTACATTGGCCGAGGCATCGATTAGCATGGGCCGTGAGAGCCTTAGTTCAATTTCCGCTGCTACTGCCTACTGATCACTTTTTAAAGCCATAACGATTTTATCGCTTAATTGCGGCCCTTGGGCGGCTTTAGATCGACTTTTAGTTGAGGCTTATCTATAAACTAGGTCTAACTTTTGGGATAGTAATATTTTGGTAAATGATTTTTGCGGCCTCATCGGTGCTAGTAAAACAGATTTTGCTAAATTTACACGCAAACGCTCTGCTCGTCATAACTTGAACAACGTCATAAAAATGTTTCTCATGTCAAGTCGAGCCGCTATCATGTCGCGAACAAAGTTTTCTTACTTGAAATGAGTGAAGCTGCCAACTAGCCCGCAAACAAAATGCTGCCCACATTGGCCAGCGGATCGGCAGCTTTGGTGTGTAGTGCGCTTAACATTCAAAGAAAATAAACGCCGTAGTACTTTTCGTAGCGCCTACGAAAAGCTACATCGTAGCCGTCGCGGCGTAGAGGCAACATTGTAATGTAGCAAGTTGGTACGTACTACGTCGTCGAGTTAAAAGTAAACATATATACAGCTACTTACTTTTGTTTATGACATAAATACACGCCAGTTTTCAATTTATTATTCTTTGATCTTACATTGTGTTATAAATTAAATAGACATTATTTGGATATAAATATACATTTATTAAAAATCGAAATTCCAGTTCATTAATTAACTAATTTTAGGGAATAAAATGAAACTAATTTTTTCCCGTATTTAGCGTTCAACATTTGGTAAAATAACCGGACGACCGGGCCGTTGTTTGCTAGAAAAAGATGAAAGAGAAAAATGTTCGCCGTATTTACAATTTAATTTTTGTTCCATTTTGTATATTTTCAACATATTAATTTGCTTTGAATAAAAAGGGAAAAGCGTTTAGCAACAGGTATGACAAATTAAGATTTGGTACTCTTTTTGAAATAGAATGTAATGAAAGTGACTATAAAAAAGGGATGTGGAAGAGTAAGTAGGGGCCGTTAGTTTAGTTTAAGTTGTCTACCAAATGGTAGATACTAGATATCCTGGACAAGGCGAGGCCCGTGATTCAACAGTACCTTATAGCCTTATGGTAAAACATTTATTTTACTTCTCCGTGGCAGGATATTCATATCCACATAGAGAGCGACCACAGTATTAAATAAAGGAAACTTCATTATTGTGAATCAAGAATTGTGTTTTGGGCTCTATCTGTGTTTATCAGGTTTCCAGCAAACCGCCATAATTATGTGGAGCTGCGAGAGAAATTATCCCTTCTAGTTGAATATTTTAATATCTATCTGATCAGAAGTCTGCACTGCAGTTTCCTTTAGATACAATGTATTCACTTTGTTTTTATTTAGCTTATCATAGAGCCCCAGTAACAGGTATAAAACCTTCAATTAGAATTAATAATAAAACCTTTATATAAAATACAATTTTTATAACAAAATATTTTTATACAAAAATACTTTTATATTCTAAACGCTCGAAAATAAAGCTACATTCCCGAGATTTAATAACGTTCCCGTGAGCAAGGCGTAGGACGGCATCCTTCCTGTAATCCCACGCCGTCTAGACATGAAGGCGCATTATCGACTGACCACTTATTGTTAATTCCCAGTACAGCTCCCGTATCCCAGTGACTATTCAGCTGAATGAAAGATCCATGTGCTCTACTGTCCATATAAATTCTTCTATACACTTGCAGGCAGTAATCACCCTTATTAACTTAGAATAAACGTCAAAATGCGCTGACGATTTTGCGTAGAGTGGTATTGTTGTCGATATAACTTCCTTCATAAAGTATCTACTGACATATATAGAACTTGAGGTAGGTAAAATAAAGTTCAAATTACGTTGGCAGTGTTGTCGGTGTATAGTGTTTCATTGTTGTCGAGATAACTTCCTTACTTCTGTACGTGATCTTCGCTAACGATGCTTTTCAACACGGTTCAAGGATATTTTAGATTTGTGACTCTTGGACATAATATAATGAGTCTGATTTTTATTACATTTAAATTTGATTTTTTATAAATGATACGGTACAGACCAAGTTCAACAGTTATTCTCAAAGATGCTTAAAAGAAACACTTAAAGGTGTATATTTTAGTGTAACCTTATTTAAACACAGAAAAAACGTCGATTCATTGTTTAAAAAAAATACAGAGTTAACCACGACACAAAATACATTTATTATGCTACCGAAAAACGAAAAAATCGGCTATATTTTGAACAACCACAAAAACCCAATCAACATTAACAGATTTGAGTTAAAAGACTTAAAAAAAGATGAGAGTCTGTTTATTTATATTTTTTTCATTACTTTAAAAACTGACATACGTTTAAAACTCCTTCGTAAACCTACCTCATACATAGTGGCGGTACTTCCATACAAGCCCAAAAGCCCGGCTTGCCCTACTTAATACGTATACACTAAATTCTGAACGAAATCATTACATTCAGTACAAAACAGTAATTACGAAACATCTACCATATTTGAATTTACCGCGTTCCGTCGCGGCATGGCGCCCTTCAATGAAGCGCGAGCCGAAGCGCCGCCCCACGCCGCCCGCGCTGCGCAACGCATTTAATAAATTCATTCAATAATTTTAACTCTCACATTGAACGTAGCTCCACGCATTTTTAAAAAACGGTACGCGCAAAACATATATCTGCCTTCTTCTCTCTCGTGTGCTTATACGAGGCTTTTGGCAACGCATGCTATCTCTTTCACACTGACGGGTGAAATGCTACACCATGGCACTACGAATGTATAGCTACAGATATCTATATATAGCAATAAAGTACTAAACCAAAAGCCCAGCTTTTGACCACAGAATTGTTTTGACTGAACATCGTGCATTTGAAAGTCGTCATATTGTGTAACATTATTTGTTAACTAAATTATATTTATTGTTATTAAATTAAGTTGGTTCTTTTTTAAAATTATTTAATCATCTTGAATACAAATAATGAAGTTTTTATATTTATTTCATAAATTATAATAATTGCATGTTGTAATGTTTATTTTTTCGTTTACTAGCAATACTGTACGAATTACTACTAACTTCATAAGTATTTTGACATTGTACAATTATTGTAAATAGTTTGGATGAAGGTTAATTATTCGTTTTTTTAATGTTATTTAAACTTTTTGATACGAAAATGATTTGTGTTGTTTCCTGTGATGGTTATTTTAGTGTGATGGTGAAAGTGTTCATTGCCGTTATAAAGGTAATTTAATTCAATTATATTGAAACTGGCGCGAAAACTACGCCGAGTTTGTGCATTTCTTAAATTCGTGGTAAATCACAACTCACAAGAGGCATTTTATCGGTTCAGTTTACTTAACTACGTAATTCGATTTCTAAATGCTCCCATTCATATAGGTTATTATATTAAACAGTCGTGTTACATATGCTTTTCAAGGGACACTTGTGTATTGGAATGTTTGGATTAATTCTTATGATTTCAATGAGTTTGTGGTCCTTTCAAAAGGCATGCTATTACTTGTAATTAAAATTACTTGTAAAAACTTAACCTTAATGTATTTATAACAATTTCTGTCCGCAATTTTGGTTAACTGCGTAGTCAAACACGGGAGCATAGTAGCTATCGTTGTGCTCGTGTAATGCCGGGTATTAAAAGTGCTCAGTAGTTAGTGCATTAAAAAGTTACGGTTGCATGACCGCAGGCTATCTTTATTTGTATTACCTAATCCTAATATTGTACAGATTGTGTGGTAGGTTTGCCGCCGCGCCGTAAATTCGATTTCGTCGTTCTTAGTATTTTTTGTCCTTCTAAATAAATATGTATTAAAACTAAAATAATATTGGGCTTGCCCTACTCCAAAACCCTAGGCACGCCAATGCCGATAAATATGTATGAGTCATACATATTTATCGGCATCCCATTTATGATTAACATCTCGCTCAAGAGGATCAACGGTTTCAGTTGAGTGTCGAATAAATTCTGACGATACCAATAAAGCTGAGTGCATGCCTCATATTGATCTGTTACTTTATATGGGCTGAGGACTGAGGCATACAAAGTTATTGAAACAGGATGTGAGGAAAGTATTACTTTTTTTAGCAGGCGTATACCCAACTGGCTTGTATGTAAGATCATATTCAAACACTATATTGAAAATCTGAATAAGTACATATATAGATATACTGATGGTTAAAAACTAAAGGCAAAGCTACAACAGACTTATCGCTGCCTGCGATCTCTTCCAGGCCACCTCGGGATAGATTAAATTATTATGATATATAGAATTATGGGGTAGTATAGAGGATTAAAAAATATATAGATATACTGTATCTGGTTTCGAGAAGGCCAAAATCATTGTGTCGACAAAAGAGATAGAAAGCCATATACCAGTCCTGGACACTTTTTTAAACTGTACTTACCATAAGGTGCGGCTTAGTCACTTTGACGTCCCATGCAATCCCGTTTCGATAATAAAGTTCGACCCGAGAATTGAACCTAGGTCCACAGTTTATACTGCTACTACTTAGTAGCCCCACAATCCATTAATATAATACATAATGCAACGTAATAATTAGCTAGTGCAATTTCATTTGCAAATTGGGAATGGCAACATTGTAATTCACGGCTGATGACAATGAGGTCATTAACCGCAGGTCATTGACCTGCGTGCTATGTTAATTATTATTTAAGGTAAACTTTCCTCTGGTGGGCTATTTTTGGCTGTATTTATTAAAGTGATGAAGTTTTTAATTAACAATTGTGGAGTTGATTCTTTTTGCAGCAAGTTATGTTGACTTGTAATCTTTAACTGACTTTAACCGAAGGCGTTATCAGTTTGATTTCTCGCGATGGTTATTACTACTTACTTACTTCTACTTAGGCGTTATCCCGGCCGGTGCCAGGGTCCGCCTTCCGGCTGAGTCTCCTCCATTTCGCCCGGTCTTCGGCATCCTCAATAGTCAGGCCATTGACTCTCATATCTTCCTTGACGACATCAAGCCAGCGCTTCTTCGGTCTACCCCTTGGTCGAGGTCCTGGAATGTTGAGTCTCAGGCACACATTGCCGACGTACTCCTGCGGCTTTCTCAGGACATGACCATACCATCTCAAGCGACATTCTTGGAGTTTATCTGCCACATCGCGGACACCAAGGCTGCCGCGGATGTGCTCATTACGGATTCTATCTAAACGCGTAACGTTGCACATCCACCGCAGCATCTTCATCTCCGCGACGTGGACCTCCTGCACATGTCGCCTGAGGGCAGGCCACGTCTCAGTACCATACAGGAGCACAGGGCGCACGATGCTTTTATAGATGAGGCCCTTGAGCCTCATCGGCATCCGGCGATCGCAAAGTATGCCCGAGACCTCCCTCCACTTAGACCAAGCAGCGCCTATGCGGGCTTATTAACATGTCTAAAATCACTTATCGTATTTCAGTGTACATTTGGCTATTTAGGGGGCTAAATCCAAGATTGGTTCTTAATTTAAAAACATAATGGTGAATAGAAGTTTATTAGTGCCGGTTGGAGTAGGAGAGAATTAGGGAAAATCATTAAGATGGGATACACTATACAAGTATACTTGTGATAGATTTAGATAGAATAGAGCGGGAGAGATGGGATGGGATGCGATAGCTATAACACTACATAGGACGGATTATAACGACACGCGATGAGACAGGATGGTATGCGACGAGAAATGATGGGACGGGACCGAGCGGACAGTAACGGGACAGGCGAGATGTGACGGGATTGAGCAGGTCAGGTCATGGAGAGCATAAAAGGAAGGATAGTCACATCGAGTTGAGACTCGAAAAATAACATGTATCAGGTGTAGGTGTGTATTTGCACCCAGGCGGGGCATGCCCGGACCGCTGCGTAATACTTGTCGACGAAAGATAACTGTGGGGTGTATTAACAACTATGGGTTGAGGGTATTTATAAATTTGTGACTGGTTTTAGAGTATATAAACCCATCACGACGTCGGTCGTCTTTGAGGCTCACAGTGTCGGTTATCCGCGGTATTTTTTGTAGTAAAGAATAGTGGTGATAAACGTAAATATAAAAAGTAATTTGAACATGAACATTTAGTTTGTTTGAACGCCCTAATCTCTGAAATTACTGTTTAAAAAATATATTAACACCCAGCACGTAAATAAATAAACAAAAAAGCTTAACCATACAATCCAAACAAAGCATTCAATACACACTGCATCTGTGCAAATCACATAAACAGTTGGTCGTCGCAGTAAAACATAATAGGAAATAAATAAGTGCAGTGGCGACCGCCGAGCAATCCTCTGATTGAGAACGTGACTGATAATGTACAGGGTGCTTTAGAAGGCTGCGGTCTCACTTGCAGCGGGTACACGCCTCATTCTTGATTGTTTTAGAATCTTGAGAGTTGTTTTTATTGTATGTCGCAGTTCTAAGACGTAACGGCGACATTGAATTGTGGATATTAAGAGGTCAATGTGAGGGTTTTATCTTTACATTGACTTTCCTTCATGTCGTTCGTACTTTGTAGTAGCTCTCAGCCACCTCATTTAAGTCTTGACAGCGACAGTTACATTATTTTATTCATAACACTATCATCTATCCCAAAATATGTATGCGTAAATCTACCAAACATAATTTACCAAATTCCATTCCATCAAAAACACTAATAATTACCATAAGAAATAATGCCAATACCCCTCCTAAAAGGCATTCGAAAGCCTTGAATTAAGGGTTGATTGGAAGGATCGCTGGGCCAACAATCAACATCGGCAGTTGTTCATTAGATGTAACTTTTCGATGCAGATTAAAGCGCGGACGGCGAGAGCAAAGGGAAGCAGTCACGTAATGGATTAGCAATTGGGTTAGGTTCGGGACTGTAGTTACAGCGAATCGCGCTTAACTACGTGTTGGATAGCAAATGATTTTGCACTATCGATGTACTTTATATTCTTTTTTAAAAATAATCGTGCATTTAAGGTAATGTCTTGAAGTGATTATCTATCCAAAATACCTCAGTATTTTGGGCTCTCGACCCAAAAATATAATTGCTGATAACTCGAACATTGCATCGAAAATAATTTAAATATAAAGCAAGATTACATCCCTTTTTTTCCATTCGGATTGCCTAATGCCGATATCGTAATCGTTTTCATTGATAAATCATGCGATAGATAAATTATTACCATTTTAACTTGCATACATAACCATCCAAACTTCATGTCATAGGTTTAAACAGTGACTATAAACTCCGTGGAATCTTCATCTGTTTCGTTTATCCACTTTCCTCTCCATGGATCCTCATTGAACAGAATACTTATACCTGTGTACAAACCTCAGCAACGGACTGAACATACCCACAAATAAAACCAATGTGAATTATAGAGAGGTGCTTGTAAAACGTGTTGTGGAAATCCTCATTAATAAATCTGTTAAGTGGCTGTCGAGGCTCGAGCGGCCGACACGGGACGCGCACAACACTGCACGAGAATAAGCAAAATTAATGGGTTTTGTTCCGTTGATAGTGTTGTACCGGTTAATTACCTGAGGATGCCGGCTCACAATAATATTAGGCACCAGAGGTGTAACATGTTTGAAATAGGTACATATTAAGCTTAACGCACACTGAAACAGCTGTATTACAACCAAGAAATGTGGTAGTTTTTATTTTGAAAAGACAAAGTAGTTAAATGTGTCGGGTGATAAGTGCCTTGTAGTGCAGGTAAAATATCCACGGATGGATGGAGTTATGTCTCGTCGATATAATTATGCCCATATGATAGTATCCCATCATAGAAAGGTGAACCCGAATCTCGATCTTCGTCACTATAACGGTTTTTCTAACATCGTCCACCGTGGTCGCTATCCGGGATACGAATATCCTACGTCTGCGAAACGTATCTAACGTATGTTCACTTCGATCAAATATGCATATGTTTATTTCTACAGTCATCTTTCAACTATATCATATACATTGTGATTTTCATATCTATATTTGATCAAAGAATGTTCAATTTATATCAACTCATTATAAAATAGCCAGTTATCAGCTGTAAAACAATCACTAAATGAAAAGAAAACAATGAAATCGTGGTAATTACGAATTTCCCTTCAGGAGACGGTTAAAATTAACATGAATACATTAACGGAGTTTTGTATAAACCGACATTATTCACGGCTCCACGGCAATGCACTATTTATAAGGACGAAAACGTTAAAATGAGTCTTGAAACCGACGCATTGTCGTCATTCAAATTTAAATTTACGTTTAAAAATGTAAAGTAGCGCGACGCACTCGAAATAAAATGGTTTATTCGGTGTTTGGGAAGCTCATTTAAATAATATTAGAGGTGGCCGCCATGTATAGAGAACGGAAGCCATCTCAGTCTCGGTGTAAATAACTGGTTATTATAAAGAACTATATGGCCTAACCACTCTCAATCGATTCTCTCGATTGTAGAGTAGGCCCGTGCCCTGCAGTGGGACGTATATGGGCTGATATAGATAGATATAGATAAAGAACTATACTTTTGAATACGCTATATTTCTTTTAAGTTTCAAAGTAACAACTGTGTTGTTATTTTCAATAATACACCCAAAAGTTGAGCAATCTCTCTCTAAAATGTAAGTGTCGAGACGTGCATGTCACTCGCCTAATATGCGTTACCACTGGCCATAAACAATAGCAACACCACTCAGAACTTTTTACAAAGCACTGCATGGCGCTGGCATACTCTTCATAGTGACGCATTAAGGGCCAGTTGCATAAACTAACTTTGACGATAACTTTAATTTTGACAATGTCATCGCCATACATTTGAGACGTATTTGAGATCACAAATGTATGGGATTGACATTTTCAAAGTCAAAGTTATGGGCAAAGTTAGTTTGTGCAATCAGGCCTAAGTGTCAAGTCTCATAATGCCTACTAAGCATTGGCTGCATCGTCCCTCAAACTGGAAGATAACAGTGCTTATACACTGCTTGGTCTATTTCTTGGTGGCAGAAATAGTAATTACTCCACTGGTTAATGATTTTATAATACCTATCTTTAGTAGGCTTGATTTCGTAATTAAATAAAAAATATGCAAATAAATTAATGATTTTTATAAAGGTACAGGAAGGAAAATAATATTAGGGTACCTGGTACTAATTAATGTACCTTCACTGACCCTCTCCTCTGTCGCTTCGCTGGATGCTACTTAAACCTCTTTAATTTAGTTCTTTTGTTCCAGTAAGATCCGTTTTGCATTCGTCAGTGTACAGAAAGAGCTCCTTTTCAAAGGAATTCTATTGCGCTACTTGCGTTGATTTGCTTATAGCAGATTTTAGCTGTAGGTTTTAATTGAAATTCGATTTAATCTGTGGATCTGTGCGCTTCCAGAATTATCTTTAAAGTAAATTTAGATTTTAGACTGACTCCCACATACTCTCGCTTTAAGTTTAAATCTTTGTAATTAAGTTGTACAAGGACTTTTACGTGAAGCGTAGAGAAGCAAAGTATGGTCGTTAAACTTTTGAAAAATAATTGTGGCAGGAGGTTATTGAAATGAAATGAAATGAAATTCGTTTATTGGTCACGTTATTATGAAAGTGTACGACGCAAGTGTGTCTTGTCAGCTATACATATCCGATTAAGAGCAGGCCGGCATAATTGTTCCACAGTAAATTGGACTGCATTGCTTTTGTGAGTTACATTGGCACGTTCAGTAAACTGTAAGTTGACTGTTCTTATTCTTTTCTATTTTCAAACTATGTCGAAATGACACATAGTAAAAATATACGAACTTAAATCTTGAATGGAAATAAGACAGTAAACACCCGTCCTTACCTTCCATTAGATGGATAAATGAATGAATAGAATCAAGTATTATAAAAACACAAACCCACGCTTATAGAGCCGAGATAATGAAACTAGAAAAAGAAGCAATAGCCAAAAACGTATACGAATTTTCTCACTTACAAAATTACCATTTAATAAAAAATATTAAACAAATATTAGATTGTCATAATACAAGTCTATAAACTATAAATCCTCAGTGTTATTTTCTGAACTTTAATGGTAATTACCTTTGCAAACATAAAAAGTGTAAAGGAAACGTGTCGGAAAATACAAGTAGATTTTATGCGACCACATTAACATAAACACTGGATAAATATCTTCAGCATCGTGACGCACAAACTACCTCGAATGCTTTTAAAAGTATTAATTTTCTGCGAAGCATTTCATTATTTTTATTGTATTCTCTTTATAAAATTGTGTGGTACAAAAAAACAGATTTGTTCTCATGGTTCGTTTTGATAATTAACCAGACGATAATTAAGTAAAAAATGAAACATTCAGGTTCAATTTTCTGTATAACTTACCCATATAATAATGAATAATATATTAGCTGGAGACCATTGTCATTAGATAAAATTTTATCGCATTTAAAACAGAAGTAAGCTATCCGAATCGTGAGTAGCACTTACGTCACTTCTGTCTACCCTTTAGGGACCCATGGGTGGTCTTGTATCACACTTTCCATAGAAATAATAATTTCAACGATGACGTCGCGAATGGGCTTAGGTAGGATAAATGTTCGCGTGAGAGGCTTGCGTAGAAAATATTTCTATTCCGGAAATAATGGCCTTCGATATCGTAATATATGGCCTATCGTTATTCATTGAACGTGACCACGGCTATTCATTAACATTATTCTATGTCTTTTGATATCTCGGTATTATAGTGGTAATGGTCACCTTATTCGTCTTGTGGCAGCATGTATTACCTATGCACCTTGAAGGCCTGGTTTTGTTTCGCCAATCGAGCACTATAATAATTATTTTCCATAAAAATAATTTACATAAAAAATTGGGTAAGTAAGCTACATATTTCTTATCTCGATAGGACTGGATTACACGAAAAAATATCCCAAACACAAGTCATCGCCACCCAAAAAGATAGAAGTTTATCTCACAAACACATAAAGCTAGTTTAGTCCTTTGCGAAATTCCCCGGAGGAATACTGGAATACCTAAACAGCGAATAGGTATCCTATGTTTTAAGCGAGACGTCTCCTTTTATCGTACTTTTGTCGGGGAGAATAGCTCAAAAATCAGGAAATATATTTAAATCGAAGCGCCCTTTATTCATGTAGGTAGTATTTACACTATTTTATAAATAAATAAATACACCCAACAGTCACATACATAGTCCTGACCCCAAACTAAGATCGAGTCTTGTGTCGTGGGTATCAAGAACTACGGTAGACTTTTCGGTCTCACAAACACCCAGACCCGAAACAAATACCTGTGGTTTACACAAATATTTGTTTCGGAGCGGGGACCGAACCCACGGCCTCGCGTTTCACAGTCAGCGTCTAACCAACTGCGCCATGGAGGCTGTCAAATCATCATTTATTGCTACCTTTACAGTGGTGTTCCTGTTTACGAAGGCTAGGGTGACGCTCTCCACCAGAGGAGTCACCGATTTTGGTATTAAAAAAATATAGATCTAACATCATGCTATGAGTTAAAGTAACTTATCCCAGGCTTTTTTACAATATTTTTCATATAAGTATAAACACGTTTTTACAGATCTCGTCCCAAGGCGCAAAGAACAGCTCGCACTATAATTGCGTCCCCTCGCAAGCACTGAATAAACAATTTTCCTTTAATCTTAAATCCACATTCACGTGCACTTCCGTCCCTAAGTTATTTACGTGGAGTCCAGGCAATCCCCAGCGTCCGTCCAATATTTACAATGAGTCTCAGGTTACTACCTTCTACCTACTAGAACTACCTATTACCTACTACTTTCTACCTTCTCCCTGTCAACTGTCCTCACTCCGATAGCCTCCGAGGAATCACGGTAATTAAACCTGCTTTATTGCTTTATAGCATTGCGTATTTTATACAGGATGGTTTTATTCTAGTCTGTTGGCTTTCCTCTAGGGATGCCTAGATATTACGGAGAATAGTTTGTACAAAAAATGTTTTGATGTTGGAATTATTGCACTTTAAATGATATTGGCAGAGTGGGTGGACTGGGAGCCTGTTACTACAGCTACTAGTAACGATTCATAGATAACCTGTATTTGTTTTGTGTTTAAGAAACATGAAAATTGTAAAAAAATAAGCATGGTCTGCAGTTTTCTGAGAAGTTTTCCTTCGGACAATGGGCGAATGTTATAACGGTAGTAAATTCTTTTTTCCAATATTTTTGCTATAATGAAATGATCTTAAATTAATAAAGGCATTGGTTAAGTATAAACAGAATGTGGTCAGTGGTAACAATTGCTGAAAAACGTAAATTAATCTTCTGTAACGCAAGCTTTATAACTTCATTCTTAGTCAGTTGTACAATAATAAAATAAGGAGCTAAAGATGCGTGTACCATAGCATCAATAAAGTAAACAGCAAAATAGAATCCAATACCTCATGCAAAAATAAACAAACCCTCAGAAAAAGGCTCCAGCTCACGCACCGGCGCGCTAATTTCCAATCACTAACGCGGAACTTTATCTATTACAAACAGTAAACATACAAACAATAACTCAAATAGAAAGTACAATAAGCGATCCATCAAGGAGCGTCCGCCGATTTGTTAGAAACCCGTGACGACAGGCACGTATTTTGATGATAGTAATGGTTATAAAACCCCCAATTACATTTGCAAATAAAAAAAAAGCTAAATCCATAATAATATTATTAAGTGCTTTAAGTCCAGTTGATAAGTTCATGGGCGGAGTTGGTTAAAGATATAGCTACGAAAAGAGAGGTTTTAAAATAAATTCACACATCCGACGGACTACTGTGAGGACCGGAAGTCGCTTCTAGTTTTCAGTTTCGTGTGATGTTGATCCCTAAGATTCAACTTGGTGCTATATTTTGTTAGGTAAGTGTGTATTGATAGTCAATCACCACGCACTTTAACGGTGAAGGAAAACATCGTGAGGAAACCTGCATACCGTAGCGATTTAAAGAATTTCTACGGTATGTAAGTCCGCCAACCCGCACTAGGCCAGCGTGGTGGACTATATGGCCCAACCACTCTCAATCGATTCTCTCGATTGTAGAGTAGGCCCGTGCCCTGCAGTGGGACGTATATGGGCTGATATAGAATATATATATATATATATAGAAGTTAGAAATTAGAATTAATTTTGGATTTCTGCTAATTCTGTGTTATTTTAATTTCTGTTAAACATTAAACATCTGTATTTTATGATAACATAAATATTACACCAGTACTGATAGCTTATCTTTAATTTCAATAAAAGTTTGGCTCCCTTGACCGAAATCCTTATTACACACCCGGCCCACATAACGCGTTTGAAAAGGTTTCGGCCGCCACCGGAGGATAAACAATATTTTTATAACAAAGGAGTCGTTTTATATTGTCAACCAAGCGCCTTCTTGCTTAAGAAAAACATGGCCAGATTAATAAGTGAAATTGTACAAAGAAGCGCTTTGAACGAAACACAATAACGTTTTTACATCCAATAAATATAATACAATGTCTTTTCACTCGGGAAATTGCTTGGAATATTTTTATTCGCCCCTGTGACCTAGTTCTGAGTCCAGGATGGCGAGGTGCCACATAAGTACATACGCTTATCACAAAATCCTTTGACAAAATCTAGTTAAATATTCATGCATGCGCGTTTGTTTGGAGTCACCTGATAATACGTAACTGTCTGCACTCTGCAGCAAGACTGTAAAAGTTTTAAAAACATAAATAAATGTCGAGATGGAAGGCAACTTCTTCATATTCCATTTAAATATTTGTGACCAGGTCAAGATCCAAAGGAAAACCAAAGATAGCTAGGAAATCTGTTAACAAATAAAACTCTATGGAGGAAAGTTACGAAAAAACAAAGAGTTAAGACGAAAGGGAATATAAATAACAAAGCAATTTAAATGATAACTAAATCAGAATGTAATTCCATACAGTAATAATTATAATGAATGTGGCGTACACAATAGCTTGGTCTTGTCACGGCAAAGACGATTACAGACGCAACAAACGGTGCACTTAGTACATTATGTAAGCCTCCCACCTAATATTGCGGTGCAATTTAATCCCGCAAGGCTTGCCAGGCGTCCAGCTGTTTATAAGACAAATCTGTAAATATATTTAGCTTTGCTTTTATTAAGAACCGCTAGTCGTTTGTAGAAATCAGCGTAACAAAAGACAAAGGAAAAAATTGCGCTATTAAACAATTCTAGATTTTTATTGGCCTGTATTCGCGGATCACACAAAAACTGATGAATTGATTTAGACTTTAGACGTTACCACTAAATTTTTACAGCATGCATTCGAAAATCCAACAGAATAGGAATAAAATACTGGCAAAATACAGTAATTACGATTCAATGGCGGTAAGAGCAACGTAGTCCAAATAGTTGGTCATGCAGCTTTACTCTAACATTTTCTTCACCTTGTTCACAACACAACTTGTTGAAAACAACTTTCTTTCCAAAACATTGCTCGTGGCTCGTAAGCCATCAATAACTCACTGCAACGAGAGGCGCGGAACACCGTGCCGTGACCAAATAAACAACGCGTGCTAGAATATTTAACTTGCCCTCCTTTGTATTATTCATGCATCTGTTCTCTGTTTGCGGAGGTGCGCATAAATTGCCTTGCCGCGCACCGTACGATGTCCAGTCAGCTAAATGTTCTTATGATTGCTGCAAATTGTTTCTTCTTGTTGTTGGTGCTGGTGGTTTAGTAGACGTGTGTAAATGATTGCTTTTGGTCGTTATTTTAATTTTTGTATTAGCTGTAAGGGAAAATCTATGGAAATTCTTGTGGGATGGCTGGGTTTAGCAGGACTTCCTTTGGTTAAAAAGAGATATATTTACGAGGAAATTAGAGGAACAATAATCAAATATACATTATTCCTTATTTCAATAAAGGGAAAAGCTAGATTTGTTAACTCACAATCATGTTTGCGTTTATTTCTATATCTTTGTGTAATGTCTTGATTCGACGTCACGACGTCATTATAACTCAATTAACACAAATAGCATTTGGGCTAATGCATCAATCAACACAAATTATATTTACAACATACATACAAGTAATACAATAAGGATGGGCTAATAACCCGTTCCATGTAGAGCGCATAACCGTAAGTTAATTAGGCGGTAACCAAATGGAGTTACGAGGCACTTACTGAGGCATCTTAGCAATGCTAGCTCCACTTAATAACTCGCCGCCTGACACTAGGACATTGTCAGAGGCCTGAGCTACTAAACGAGAAGTTATTCTGCATTTTGTGTTGCTTTACATCATTGTCCAACTTGAGAGAGGTAAAAAGCTTAATAAATTTGTGCTTAAAGCCCCATCTACACGATACGATTATCGTAAGGATATAAAAAGTTGCTTCGTGTAAACATTTGTCAGAACACGATACTATGGCAGTTATGTCATACGATAATCGCATACGATTCTCGCCGCGAGAAACTCCCTCGTGTAAATGGCGTTTAATGATGATTTTATCGACTAAAACATAACAATACTAACATACGAAACATAGCGATTATTTAAAAAGCCATTTTTACCTTTCCATTTGTTTTGTACATTCCATCAAATGAAATGTCGACCTGTTTCCGAGTTCAAATTGAATTAAAAAGCCTTTTGAACCCTTTATGTAACGCCAAGTGCTATAAAAGACTACACTTTTCCATCAAATGAATGAATTGGAAACTATTGGAATTAAATGTACAATTTTAATTAATCAAGAAAGGGTATCCATTTAAAATGACATTTAATAATAAATATTACATTTATCTATTAGGGTGATCTTGTTTTGTACGTTGAGAGATTCTGTGCTCTGTTCCTGAGCAAAGATATATATTTGATGTCGAAAAAGAGTCCCAAATGTTACATATGCTATCACTTGCATCTTCGAAGGTGTAAGCAGAAATACTCATAATTTTGCTAAGCTTATTTCCATCCCAAGCACCAAGATGTGATGAGAGACGATCCTATACACCGACCATAAATTCTCGCACTTGATTTTTTTCTAATTGAAAAACCTATACAATTGGTGTGCCCTACCTGGATACCTAACCTAAGAGCTCATTTCACCGCCCACATATGGTTTCTCTAGGCCACTAAGGACCAATATGAATACACGCATCATGCCTCTATTCCCAATGGTAATTTGATAAAGTGTATCCAACCTTGACACCGGTTGCTCGTACGTCTTGGTGCCGTTTCGTCGAGTACTAACTTATGTCGGTTTACCCAAAATATATTAGAATGTGTAACAATACCGTCAAACAATGACAGAGTTGTAATAAATAACAATAAATAAAAATGCTATTTGAGGCTCTAACACATAGTATAAAATCAAATAAAATTTGAAATTATACAATAATATAAAAAAATTAAGAAATTAATATTGTATAAATGCGTCCTTTAAAATACAATCAACTACTACCGATTCCTACTACTGTGCAATGAGAGCTGAAATTTGTACATTGCACTATACAGATTATCGGACATACACCGGAGAATGCTATTTTTAGTGTTCCTCAGCCAGCCCAGAAGGACGCTGTCCACGATCTTATAATGGCAAAGAAATCCGGAACCCCAGTAATGCTGAAGTAATACTATTTTAGTAGTAAGATGTTTATTTACCAGATAATTTTTGCTGCACTATTTAGATGTGTCCCAGCAACGTGTTTCTTCTGCGTTTACCCTATTAACACGATGTAGGTATAATATGAATATTTCCTTTCCGCCATTCATCTCCGCTTTTGCCGTATCAACATCTCCCTTCTCCTAAATCTTCTTAGTAATTCATCCTCTTATTCAAACACACATATGTTTTTTTAACAACAATAGCAAAGCAATTTCTTCAACGCACACAGAAAATACTACCTACTTTGTACTGGTGGTAGGTCTCTCACATGTAAGAAGCCGCCTGGGAAGGCACCATCACCATATCTATTTCTACCCCCAAACAGCAAAGTAAATGCACTGTTGTGTTCCGATTTGAGGCCAGAGTAACTACTGGTCATAAGAGACTTAACATCTTGTCTCAGGATGGCGAGCATTGCTTTGTAATTCATGGTGTTGTTTGGTTTTGCTACTGTCCATAAGCGGTCGTATCCAACAGGCGAATGGCATGCTCGTCTCGACTTTAATTGCAATAAAAAAATACTAAGACAACGTTGTCTAAACAATGAACACAGTATTCTCTTAAACAAACAGCTTTCCATTAAGCCTCTGTGTACAACTTGATGAAATTAATTTCTTCCTATTGTACCTACAGGATACTTTGTTTCCAGTGCGTAGCGAAGAATTGCGGTTAAATTAACTTCACCACTTTGTTACTTACGTTCAACGTTGTTTTATTAATGACTGGCTTCTTCTATTGTCTCTGTTTCTGTTTTGCTTTTCCAATATGGATTTGAAATGTACTCATGTGGTCATCTCTTTTCTTTTTAATCTAGTTCGATATGGTTGGCGGAATTTAGGTTAGTAATTTAAATTCTATCATATTTTTGTCATATTATTCTCTTATAGGCACTAGGCAGTCAATCGGCAGTTTTATAAATAATGAATATTACGATAAATGCCAATAGTTTCATATTTTTGATTGGGACAGATACGATTATAAAAAATAACTCCATACATCATACTCGTACTTGTTTAGCTACACGAAATGAGAATCTTAATATCGTGTTCATTACTGTTTATTTGCAAACATATGTGTCTCCAAAGTTAAACCTAAAAATATTCAGATTATTTACATTTTCATCCCTATATACGATATGTAAAATAGGCATTAACCGTACACAGTAAGGATTAATTGTTTGTCTGTCAACATCAGCGATTACCTACTTAACTTCGAATACGTTTCGAGACATGACAACAGTATGTAATCTACTCTGAATTTAATGCTATTTGTTATTAAGTACGCATTTGTAATTTCATGTTAATTGTAATTAAATGTCAGGCATGTTTTTAGCCATGAAATTATATCAAGCTTTTAGGAGACAACTCGTTGGTTGCCAACGCCTCATCCCGCAATAGAACATTTTATTGCACCTATATTAATATATTCCGAAGAATTGAGAAACGCCTCCTTTTTTAAGTCGATTAAAAATAGGAAATAAATGTTTCACAACTGAAACAATTTTAACTCGGTACTGATGGGTCAAAAATTTAAAGAGCTGTAATATGGAGGGTAGAAGTGGTTGGAATAATAAGGATGGTTCTGTAAAGCCCTTTTTTTAATGGCGCGTTTATTTTATCAGCCCGAAATACGATTAACCTAGGCAAATGCGTTACGTTTTGAAATCATCCTGGAGATAAAAACACTAACAATATAACCACTTTATTTATTGAAACTACTCAAAATCGTGTAAGCCATACTCGTAATCTACAGGGTATATCTGGATGATATATAAAAAAATGGTAAAAAAATCTGTTGCTTTTTTATGACATTCTTTGTTGCGTTGTGTCTATAACCATTAAAACTATCACCTAGCTTCGTTTTAGGTCGCAGTCTTAACAGACCCGGTATATTGCCTCAAATCTAATTTAACGTCAATAACTTGAAACTATTTCAAGCGGAATTATCCAGGGAAATATTAGCATTGTACCGCCTCGAAGACGAACCTTCCCTGAATCAATACAGATGTGTTTATACGCTTCAGATTGTTCATCGAAGCCAGATTAATATAAATTCAATATTCTCAGTACTCAAAGTCATTAAGTCAAACTTAATGGAGACTGGGATGAAATACAATATTAACTACTTGTTTGAGCGTATAATATCTTTGAAATAACGTACTGTACTGTATCACTAACTCCACTGGCTCAGCGACCCAAAGTGGATCTTGGCCTCCGAAACGAGAGTTGTCCAGCTATCTCTATTCTGCACCACACTCGCCAATCACTAACTTGAAGTTGGCGCAGGTCACCCTCCACCATATCGCTCCAGCGATACCTGGTCCGACCCACCGGTCGTCGACCGGATGGTCGATCCAAGTATGCTTCTTTTACATTGCGATCCTCTTCCATCCGCTCGAGATGGCTGAGCCAGCGCAAACGATGAGCATTTATCTTACCAATGATGTTACGATGTGCCATCAGATGTATCGGCATGAATGCCATCATCGCAAACTGATGAGCAAAGGCCTTTTTGATAAGCCAGAGATTGATTGAAAGGGGTTAAGCATTAATCCATCACGCTTGCCTACCAGGAACCTAGAAGGTTTACAGGGAATACATTTCAAGAAGATTAACTTCCAATATTCGCTATGGAGATCCTTGGGGAAGGTCCATGTTGACTAGTGGACTTCTTGTCAGATTAACAAAAATTAACAGCCGTTACTATTTTAATATTTAATTAAAGCGATGACAATAAATCCGTAATATGATGTTTGGAATGGCAGCCGCAGCTGTGACCACGTGTCGTTTAATGTGTATAAACCACAGGTATAAACACACGATGGTCTAATGTTTAATTGAAATACTGCGGTTTATTCTGAATTATTAAATAATCCAATATGCTGTGCCACGCATTTGTTATTAATCTATGATATTATACATATTAATATCAACTACGGGTCCCTCGGCGGTCATACAATATACTTCAAACAGCTATATCAAAAACGAAAGTAAACAAAACCAAGTGTATCAAACACGAACGCATATTATTGCCGTAACAAACTCCTTATACTCATGAAATATTTGGTTTTCTTTTAAACCCTCGAAGTGAAATATCGAGACAAGTCTGCGTGTCCAGATGCCATTCTAATAGACACCTCGCTATCGATCCGATCACACGCCCGGCCGGCGCCAAAACTGTCACAACAGCCTTTGTTTCTTGCCAAAACCAATAAAAACGTATCCGATACGCCCTCAAAGTTCCAAACTTTGTTGCGCGAAAGTTGCGAATAGTGAAACTGGATTTATAATTTACGGGATCGGCTTCGACCTTTCCCTAGACGACGCATTAATTGTAAGTTTTAGATAGAAGTTCGCAATGTAATATGAATGTCGTTCACGTAACATATGTATTATAATAGTACGAACCTATAAAACTGCAATCAATCCAAGTGTTCATAGGAATTAATATGTGAAATATTTTTAAATGAGTGTTAAAAATTAGTTCGATCAATTTTTGTAAGCTGTCGCACTAATCATCCGAAGCATATAACCTATGCACATAACCGATAACGTATCCTTAAATAGATACAACTCCAAAGTGATTAGATATAAATTTCTGTCACTTAAAATCACATAATCTTAAACCTACCTATATTGAATGCAACAACAAATATATTTTCCATTTCGTATCTACTTTACAAGACAGATCTACCACCCCAATATTTATCTGTCCTAAAAAAAAAAGAAGTATATTCCAATCCAGGAACACCTTTGTTCAAGTCTATCTTTTGAAACCGTGTCTATCTTTTTCAACTGTACCTCCGCCTTGCTCCAACACTTTTCACGTCAAACATTTGCACAGAGAATTTGCAGTGTAGCCGAGGCAGTAATATTATTTCACTGTACCTATCACTGTATTTTTGCAGCGGATGTATTCAGTATTCTCGCGCGGGTCACGGCGCGGCGTTTGAAATAATAAATATAATTTTTCATGTAGAATGTTCGCGGTCGTATCTGAGCTGCCAGGGGCGTGAAATGTAAAGACCACTGCAATTTATGTTAACGCGTTTAATGTTTGCCGTTTGAAATTGGGTCACCCTCTAAATGCGAGTCTATGCACCATGCCGTAGGATGTAATGTTTGATGTTAAATATTTTAAGGAATGCCTACGTTAATATTTGATACAAATAGGAAAATACTTTTATAAATTTTCTGAATATAATTCGTAGCTTCATCAACATATTTTTGTTTTTTGTATAAATCTAATTTTCAGTAGGTATCAAAGTCATGGGCAACAGGCCAACCATATAAACGCAATTACACACACACACTAGCAATCAAAACCCGGTTATGTCCGCACCATCACACATAGAGCGCCAATCCCAATCTCGTATGGTATGCCGCGGTAGAACCAGATGATAAAATAATAATATTATTTTTCCGAGCATCAAACAAACTCAAGTCTAGGGCCTATTTACCCTTCGTCAGACTGATAAAAACAAAACATGAATAACCTTTTAAGGAGTTGGTAGGTACTTTGAAAGTTTTATTGTAAAATGTATTCATTAGAGGTTCGAAGTTCCATCACATTATTTTACAATGCACAGGTAACATATTCGTAATGTTGTTGCCTCATAAAACGCTCTGTATGTTAAAATTAGACTTCGTTTATTTTCGTAATCAATTAGATATGCGTTGCATACTGTAATTTACTATGAATACACTCATAGCTCAGAAAAGACAGACGAGTGCTTTATTATTCGAGTCGCGACAACCATCTCAGCAGATCACGTTACGCACCTCGTGCTTATATGCAAGCAATTCAATTCCAATCATCTTCCTAATCCTTCATGGAAAACTAAGCAAACAAATCCGTCATTCTGCTTCGCAAACAGAATTAGCAAAAGCCCTACATCACCGCGCACCGAAGCGTCACAGTAAGAGCTCTCCACATCAGGAAGCGTGGAAGTGCAATGCTAGTAAAGTTTAATTGAGGGCCTGTGTCACGTGACAGCTGTCAACTGCAAACTCCTTTGACAGAAGATTATCGTGAACTCTGTTCGGAACATTCGCTTTGCAATCTAATTCAACAGTTGCTACTCAGTCATGGGAATGATTTTGACGTGAGCGTTAATTAAATAACTTTGTGGCGCTCTGTTTAGTGCCATAGATCCGCTTTGCGTGGTTTAAAATTTAATTGAGGTTAATAGTTGTTATCCTTACGCATTCAAATATACTCTGAAAACACATTATCCTGTAAATACGAACTAAATTAATCATGAATGCCCTATCATGGACAGTTATAAAACCCATTTTACCTATCGAATGTTTTGTCTTCTTCGCTCTAACTAAATCAAAATTCGTTCGAAAGGGACAAAACATTCGATACCTAAAATAGGTTTTAAAACTATCTATGAATAAGGTCTAAAAATCTATTCTATTTATTTGAACAGTACTGGTTTTACCATCAGATAAATGATAGTCACTTTGCGGTCCTAGCATACATAGAAACTTTTTTTGCTCAGGATATAATTTTAGATTTGCTTCCCAAGGCTGTTAAGTATATACCGTATTCATCATCAAGTAATATAGACTTTTCTAGTACCAGTAATGTGAGACTCTGAAAAATCTCTGTCACTTTCAAAATATTCCCTACCACAGAAACTTCTTACATAACTGTCTCTCTATATCTCTTCTTACATATCCCATGGTAATCTGGAAAATATTTATCAAACAACATAAGTTTCACAATCATATTACAAGCCCCCAAACAGGTTTCTGTGTGCAGATAATTATTTATGTACGCCCCTCAGGATTTAGGGAAACCTTTACCTTATTTCATTTGCTTTATGTACTAAAATGTTTACCGGCGGACGTAATGCCAGAGACATTCTATTACAGTCTACTTTTGGGTAAAGCAGAAATGGAGCAACGCAGGTTTATGTAACATTAAGATGGAAACAAAAAAAACATCATTTAAAAACAAATATACATACTTAAAAATATATATATACAATAAGTATAGTTTACTTTAGTTTAGTTAATAAGTTCAGTGGTGTACATTTAGTTATTAATATTTAGCGTACGTAAAATCAAGTGTATAATAGCTTAATTGACTGCGGACTGAGCGGGTATGGCTCGGAAGTTCGACTAGACTTTACTTATCGAATACACGAAAGTCGTAATTGTCATTCTCATCTTTGAAGGCGGAAGGACCAATGGAACCTAAATATGATAATAAATGTTTTTACGTTACGATATGACTACCTCGGTGGCGCAGTTGTACTTCGGTATGATTGGAAAGCTGAGCTCTCGGGTTCGAATCCGGGGTCGGACAAAGTGATATTACATTTTTCTATTCAGTATCAGCGCGGAGTCAGAAATTTGTGCCCGATATGGCTATAGGCTTGCCCTCTATCACATCGTGTGACCGAAAATACAATGCGAAACGTGGGTGTCCTGGCTGCCTACCTCTTCTGGGAAAATGGCGCGAGTTTATGTATGAATGTACAATATGAATAACCAAGAGCAATTTATTCTCTCAGTAATAAAATATGGTCGTAAATAAACCACATTAAATCACAATGTCCGTTTCTATACAGGCGAATATAAGTGTGAATATTGACGGAAATAGCCAATAATCAATCTGGATTCCGATCCTATAATCCATTGCCATCACCAAAATACATGCAACAACGACTACGCCCGCCATAATTTGATACTTTGTACTTTGTTTTTCAATCACATCTTACCAATAAAGCATTTATAGTAGTTAATAAATGTTTAACAAAGCGAATTAGCTCTACAAGTTCCGCGTTAATATATTAGTCAGTGTAAATGTGATGAGAATTAAAACTGAAAAAACTCACCAAAAGAAAAGCCACTACAACTTTACTTTCTATGTGACAGTGAAGCCGTGGTCTATCCGCCTCATTGGCACGGTAGCTTTGACTTCTATTTACTAAGATATTAACTTTCTACTATCTTCAAATTGTGCGAAGTATTGTAGGAATAAATTCGAAAACTGACGGATTTTACAAGCTGTATTTATTGTAAATGTCTACCTTAAAAACAAATTTACAACCATTTACCATTATCGCGGCCAAAGTTCATAATAACACATTAGTCTAAAATGGCCTTCCGCTGGGAACAGGATTCCTTTTATCCCATAATCGCATCATACTAAGTACGGAACGCTACAACCAAGAGTTGAAATGAGAGAGCATACAAACATAGAAATATACAGAATGAATTTGTGTATGTGTATTAATTATTTTTTTCAAAATATTCGGGTTCGATTTCTCGCTAGGAATATTGATTTATCAAAAATCCAAGTATGCAGTTTTAGTTCTCATCAAAATCTGACTCGTGACTCCCTTCAGTATTTTTCGCTATTCCTCATAATTTCGAATTGGCCATCCACGCTCACTTGAAAAATTCATCCTATATAATAACTAAAGTATCAAAACCGGTGATTCGCGGTTTGTTTTGGTGGAAAGGCTTCGCAGGACGGAGGGTCGCAGGCAAATGGAATGTCCGAGCGCATCATTGAATCAATACCGAGCCGCTCGCTCGCATTAACTGCCTATACACGCCGTGCGCTCTGTCATCAAATACCACTATATCACATATACGAGTAGTATATGCTGTAGGCTTGTAGGGAGACTCTTGATGTGAACGGGGAATAATAAGGATAATAATTTTACATAAAGAGAAAATAATACAGTTTTATGATTTAATAATTGGTGACCCGCAATGTAAAGCTTATTAGTTTTCTTCCGGACATCGTAGGAAAGTTGAAAGGATATCAGAATCAGACTTTTAGCCCAGCGTACAGGTGGTAACACTATGTAGGTATCTACTACCCAGTGTAATGATTCCTTTTCCAGCATACCTACCAAAACCCCTCAGTAGCCAAATTTTCACACTTAACCCGCAATGCAACCCTATAGAAGTTCGTGGCACCACGTTAAACGTTGACCGCTGTCGTCAGCTTATTTTATCATTACATTGCGCTATTTAAATAAATGTTAAATTGTTGCATAAAGGATAGCGGCATATTAATTGGGTTTTCCAATGATTAGTAGCGCATTTTATATAAGCACAATGTTTGCGAAAATGTTTACGTTAAATACAAAGCATAAAATTTATAACTGCAGAAAACAAGGGTGAGAGTTGAATCTTGATGTAAAGTTTTAAATGCAGGTTGAGATAGCAAAGGAAACAAAACAAGTTGGCGCGCGAAGTTATGCAGCAAGGCTTACGGGGATCAGGGCAGATGCCGTGCGGTCGCGACATTGTTCCAGGAAATATTAAAATACAAGCAATAACTGCATACTTCTTTTTATTTACATTATTAAAATATATATCAATTTGTAGACCACAAGTGATATGGGAAATTATTTTGATCTTTGGAAGCACCTTCAGTTAGGTAATTATTTAAGTTAGAATTAATATTTCTATAGGTTCTTCAAAGTAATAAGTAGTATTTTTAAATAATATTCTATGAAGTACTTAAATAATATAATATGACATAGAAGCACGGAAATATTTATTCAGTCAAAAAACGACACGTGCAACATCCTGATTGAAAACTTCCAAATTAGGTTCAAAATACGGCATAGATAATCTTGAGCGAACGAATTTTCTTCAGAAATATACGTATGCTTCTAGCTATTAGCTATGTTCTTTAATAAAAGGATACAGTCGTTTGTAAGCTCAAAAAACCTTCCAGGTTATCATGGGAATATCATAAAATTCAGAATTTAATCTGCATTACATAACTAAATTGTACATAAGTGAAGTCTTATTTAAAATGCCAAAGTTAAAACCAAAACTATCACGAATTCAATTAGTTGACATGGAGTTTTTACGAATGTATACGTAAATAATCCGTGCGGCGTTTACCTGCGCACCAAACACAATTACGTGGAATGGAACGGAACCGAACGGCCGAGCTGCGATTGAATTAAAATTTTCACGAAGTCGGCCTCCGCAGGACGGGAGCGAAATAAAATTTTTAATGAAATTTGTTCTCAGTGCGGCGGTGCGCCTTATTAAATTTAGATGTGCCCCAATTTCACTTGGACACTAGTTGATTTAGCTAGTTCGAGTTGCTCTCGGTTTGCCAGGTGCTGCGTTTGTCTTGTATACATTTTAATGTCTGACAGTTATATTTAATAGGTTAGAGGAATATTTAAGTGATAAAGCCACATTGTAGTCTTGCAGTATGAATGGGCTGGTTTGTCTCGAGTGGTATAAATGTTAGCAAGGATTTGATAAATGTTGAAGAAAGTTGTTGGATTCAGATCGTTTCCAACTTATTGCTGATTCACGGATGAGACCTGTCTTCAGGTGTGGAAATTATCGTAGAACTTTTTTTTTATGTAGGTACCTGTTTTAAACATTCAGCATTTAATCAAATTTTGGTCAAACTAGTAGTCACAAGTGATCGTTGAGGGAGGTAGTGGATCCTAATTATAACTCTCAATATTAACACTAATCCAGTGAGTAAATATAAAAAGCAAAACCATTATCGGATAAACACATCTAGGTATTTCAAAAAGTACCCAATAAAAATGATAAATAGGGTATATTTTAAAAGGACATTTACATTTACTCGCTACCCGGTCGTCAAGTACACGTTCCCGGCGTAAAAAGGGAAGTTCTCTTTATGGAAACACTTTATCGCTCCATATATCCTCATAAATTTGGAGTTACTCATCCTTCTGTTCTTCGTGTTCTACAAGAGCTAATATTTCACGTATGACAGGTTATTGCTCTTCGTCAGTTATGTTTTTTTTTATCAGCGAGTATGGCATAGGCCCAATTCACCATGGCGGTTATTGGTAATGGATGTAAGACTGTACACGGTAACAGAAAACTGGTCATAGCGTCACATGGAAGTCGTATTTTGAGTTCAGATTGTCTAAATTCGGTTTTGAAAAGTTCGGCATATTTGTGTCAACCAGCCACAACCATCTAATGCTACTTTCTACATTGTTCCATAATGACTGCTATTCTACATTGTTCATTATCCAGCTGCAGAATCGCAGTCACTTTTTCTTGGCAGCCAACTGCATACTTACAACTAAATACTTACATTCAGCCAACTTGGCCTAACTCTAAACATATAATACTCGTAAATCGTAATAAATTTCAATATAAATCCACCACAGAAATAAATTGTCGGCGCAATATTAACGTAAATGTTATTTTATTATATTAATAAAAATTAGAGATGATTGCGGGCGAGGTTCCGAGTTATATAAATTAAAGTGTATACTCTCGAAATATGTCTGTTACGAGTACTACAGCTACTCTGGTACGTGACGCAAAATCTCGTACCCGACCGCTCACAACAACGCTTACCTTTTATTAAATGCATAATAATGTGTATGAGAACACAATTTTTTATTTTATTTGGACACTAAGCCGGTTACAATATTATTTTAAATATCATTATTCTCAGTCACTGTAAGGCTTCTGGTGATCTATTTCGTCCAAGTGTTATGCGTCTGATCGCGCATTTTGTGTATAATCACTTTATGTATATTTTAGAATAATTTATCTCGCAATTCTACAAAAGCCTATCTAATATCGACTCTTTATATCGAAATAAAAGAATTATACAAGTGGTTTAAAAAAGACAGCTTGTGTATTTTATCCTTTGATGTTTTATCCAAGCTATTTTTTTGATTGGGTTTAAATTAATCAAGGCATTATTAAAATTAAATATGGTGAATAGAATGCCGAGAAGAGTAAAAATAGCATCTAAACAATCGAATATTTCTGAAATACCTTAAATTTTACGTATGTTTTTTATTTAACTTCACGATACAACTAATTATGCGAAAAACCATTATTATACTTATATTGCGTATCATCCTCAGAAACAAATGTCCTAAAATCTTTATGGCAAGCCTTACATCCCACTTAAAACGAACAAAACTAAGAAAGATTAGTGTCAAAGTATACGAGTAAATGCTATGGTAATTCGTACGCGGGGAGGTGTGACCTAGTTGCCACACGCGGTGCGGAGAAGTGCAGGGGTCGCCGGGTCAGCGCTCCCGGCTCTCCTCTCGATATATTGAGCAACTCACGTATACTACGATACGTTTATACACCTATTGATTTCTAGATAATTTCTTTTATGCCTCGGTGGCGTAGTTATACTTCGGTACGATTACAAAGGTCTCGAGTTCGAATCCCGGGTCAGCCAAAGTGACATTGGAGTTTTCTATTCATTATCAGCTCGGAGTCAGGAATTTGTGTCCTATATGGCGAAAGGCTCGCCCCCTGTCACATCGTAGGACGGAACATGCAAGGCGAAATGTGGGTATCCTAGTGGCGCCTCTGCCTACCCCTTCGGGGATAAAGGCGTCAGTTTATGTATGTATGTATGTATGTATGTAAGTTTTCGTGCACTACGACACCAATAGTGAAAAATGAAAAATCAAAGTATTTGTGAAGTTTCATTCTTAATGCAGACTTTGTTATCACAAAACAATGGTGTGAAGACAAGGACTTCGAGAGACGTAGGTTAAGAATAAGACATCTGACTGCCACACTCCGCTGTATTCACTTTGACATCGTTCACTAAAGTCTAAACCTACAGTCTACACTAAGATCAAAGGCATGTTCAAAGCAAAGGTTGCAATAGTTCACGAAGACGCCTGTGTAAATATTGCAATGTTCTTGACTGTGACAAATCAGTATTATTTTTTTTTAATTGCTATAGTATAGTTTTTATTTAAGGAAAGGTTACAACTAGCATAATTAATTATTATAACTGAAAATGCAAATAAAGAAAAGGTCAATTACAAGTTTCCAGTTATATGAACTGTATACAGGGTGGTTTTCATTTGGGTGCACAAATTTTAACAGGTGGTTCAGGATCATGAATACTTCTAGTCCATTAAATTTTTGTTTTTTTTTTTCAAAATATTCAATAATTTGTATCCTCACAATATAAAATATTTTAGTCATTAGAATGACAACAAAAGAAAATGACGAATAAAACTATGACTGAGTTTCTTTCCACACTAACAGTAACGTGCCAACCACCGCTAAAGTCTCATTATTTTTTTATTAACTTGTACACAAACCTTAGCAAGCCCATAGCTTCGAAAACAACAATAATTCAATTCAATTCCGTTGATACGTCAAAAGCACAGAAGCGCCACCGCGACATCAAACAAAATAAAATAGCAAGCTACAATGAAATAATGGAGAACTGATGAAATTCAAAAAGGCTGAGCTCAACAATGACACGTTTCGAAATGCAATCCTGAGTCCCTATTGGATTATAGGCTGCGGACGGTGGATTACCAGCGGGTTCAATGACCAGGATGCGTGCCCGGCGCACCTATTGCCGATCCCTTTATTTCCCGCCAACGCCCTGTACAGAGGATTATGTAAATACGTATCTTTGTGAACTAATTTAGAGCTTTGATTTGTGGGACAAAATGGTACTGATGATGAGCTATTCTTTTAATGCGTATGGAATTTCAGTAGCCTATATATTTCTTTACCTAAGGTCCATATACAATTTCAACATGCATACACAAAAATAATTGTTTTCATGCTTGGAACACATACAGCTCGATAAGTTTCGTCACATTTTTATAATAGGCATCGGGCTTGTAAATTTTGAAAAACTCTCACCACCACAATGCATAACTCTTAGCTCGCTATAAAATACAGCTGAAAGGAAAATTACAACCGATCCGGATATCTGATAAATGTAAATAGTAATTGACACAAAGGGGGTCAATGCCCACCGCTTCCGCCTGAGTCCGTCCACCTGAAGCTAGTTTTACACGCTGGATGTTTCACTGCGAGTTTTAATAGGAACTGCCAAGTAAGCAGGTTTTAATATTATGCGTGTAAGTTTAACTATAGTTTAGTAGTTGGTAACACTGTTTTAGTACCCCATAAAATATATATTTTATGTTCAATATCGGAACAAGTGCAGAACTTATTGGAAAGTTTGTAAACATCTGTCTTACAGTTTAATTTCAAATTATGGTTTTTTGTTTTCATAAGTCCGGTAAGGCTTCCATGTATGAATAAATAAGGTACCTATAAAACAATAACTGTAAAGTGTAAGGAGGGTTTTTTCCTTATTTGCTCCTCTAACAGTTGTTCTAATTTCATTAATTAAACAAATGCACAAAGACATTGACATATTTTTATAATTTACAGTATTACTTCTCTATAACAGGAAAAGATAATTTAATCAAAAAATTACCGATATCAAAATAGTGTACCAATAAGCATTAAAAGTGCATTTATTAAAATATTTTTCTATGTTGAAATATCTTTTGTCTTCCGTATATCCCATCAAAAAAGCCAATTGGGGATCTACTTTTAAAAATCATAGATAAGGCTGCACTGTTTTCTTTGTACGACAGTTTCACAATAATAAAATACGGCTTAAGGCAAAGCCTTATCCAGTCCCCCGGCTCGCATTTCCGTCACGAACAACGTTATTTTCTTATAAAACAATCTCCAAAATCTAGATGAGTGGTTCTCTCGGGGTGGGTCATCAACAGTTGTGCGAAGGCTGCTTTTGTCTCTGACTATTTACCCTAAAATGTCTTGCCAAATTGAGTGCAAGCAGTGAGTGACCAGAGTAGGTATAAAATATAAATACAAGAAATTATTTTTTGTTTTCGTGGTTTTCGTGGCAAAAAATAGAATACCAAAATATAGCTTGTTTTGATGTTAACGGTGAACTACAGAGTTCTTGTGTCAACCTCTGATAATAATTATTAATTATAGATATTCATCAAACTAACACAAACCTCACACAATAAGTAGGTAGTATCTAGGGGCCTAGACCAATTTCTATGTATATATATTTGATAAAGCAAGTGGATTGTAACAATATAGTAGATCTAATGGAAAAAACATACTCAACAATATCATTAAATTATTCGTCCATGCTTACAAAAAAAAGAGAACACAAAATCCCTGAATCCCGGGAAAAATCAGCTTCGTAAGTAAGCAACCCCGGGAACAACTGTCCTTTATCTCGCTGATGGAGCATTACGTTTCGCGTCTATAGCACGGCTGTTTTTGTTCCCGCTGACTTATTGCACCGGGAAATACCTCCTGGCGCCCGGGAATATCACGTTTTGTTCTGTGATTGCACGGTTGAGGAAAATACGCCGCTCTTATTAATCTCCAGACAGAATTGGCACTTTACAAAAGTGTACAGATTTTTTTGTAGCGGTAAATTGATTTCGGTAATAGGGCTGGTTTTATCCGTTCATATTTATTAGGGTAGGAATACTTGAATCCTACTTTATATTCAATTATTTAAAGGTCATCGATAAAAAGGATCACATAGCCATCAAACTAACGCATTGTGTTTAGATAAATGTACAGTTACGTAGTGTTTTATATTCTCTTTGGTACAGTTGATTGACTCGACATAAAACTATACCAAGAGTATAAATGCAAAATTGTGTTCTTTTTTCACCCTGCAATAGAGCAACGGAATGACATGATTTTTTTACCACACGTAGCTTATGCGCCCGAGAGTGACATACATTACTTTTTACCCGGGAAAAATACACGTTTCCTGTGGGATAGAATATAGAGTGAAGTATCTGCAGAGTTAGTACTAATGAAGCGTTTTTAACGCGTAATTTCGAGCAAAAGAGTGTACGATATGCACGTTGAATAGATATTTTTTGAATGAGTGATTAAAATGTGAATAGATTTACCGCCTAATTGCCCTAGTTTTTTCAGGTATAGAGGTTGTTGATCACAGGGTCAGACAAGTACTGACCCAGTAAAGGTCGCTCGACTTGAGCGATTACCGCTTAGCTAAGCGTTTACTCTCAAAACGCCGTATCAAGCCATTTCATATCCAACTTATACTAACAAGCCGCTTCAACTATTGTCGAACTTTTCGGAGTTTCATTCCAACTTGGATCAATTAATATTGCTCGTTAAATATTTGAGCTTGTAAACAATATTTATTTTATTATAAAGCTAACTTAAACTTAAGTTCGCCTGCGTTATTGATTAAAATTAAATTAAATAACTTTTAAGAGCCTTTTATTAAAGTATTTATGATTCACTCAAAATATTCATTTAACGTGCATATCGACTGCGCTGGTGGCGCAGTTGTACTGCGGTACGATTATAATGCCGAGGCCTCGAGGGTTCGAATATAGGGTCGGACAAAGAGATATTTGATTTTTCTATTTATTATCAACCCGGAGTCAGGAATTTGTACTCGATATGCCAATAATCTCGCCCCCTGTCACTTCTTTGGACGGAACACTCAAGGTGAAGCGTGGTTGTCCTGATAGCACATCTGCTAAACCCTTCTAGGAAAAAGGCGTGAGTTAATGTATGTATGTTATCATTCATTCATTAATAAGCATAGAATAGGTACACATAACTTAAGAGAAGGGCGCCGTACAACCGCAGATAGCAAGTCACGTCGCCTTTGGACACTTGCAACAAACTTCACCCAGGTTACAGCAAACTTATCCGTCCCAAGGTGCCTCCTACATTTCACTTATCCTTACGAACCTCTGCGCTTACAATAAAATATTTAAGAGAACCAGCCGAAAACATCTTGGACACGACAAGAATTGGGTTCCGTGATCATATTGATAAACTTTGTAATGTTAATGTAATTTCTACTTTTTCTGCTTCACAAGAGATCATTCTAAAATCTACCGGTTTTAAAGTAATAAGTATTTTTATAATAGGGTAGGTATATAATATTAATTTGATGTTTATTGAAATAAAAGCTCTCATCCTTGATTGCGCTTTTTAAATTCTACAGCGAGTTCTGACTTCGGTGTTTTACCAACTTGATTAGTACAATACCTCCGCCTCATATAAAACTAATCAGAAGTAACGGTACAGCTGATTGATGAACACTATGCTCTTTTCTATGATAGGAAAAAAGTGCCTGAGCATTTCTACCTATAATTTAAGTATAGGCCAGTTACAGCCAACATTCCTTACTTCCTCTTTCTTCTTCTAGTCGTGAATATACGTCTATCGAAGCGAATGATCACTTACCGTCAGATTTGCTTCCTGCTCTATCGCCAATTTATAAAAGTACAGGCAATGTTCTTTTCTACTCTAAATTATTAAATTTAATCATTCCAAGTTTCGAACACCAACAAAACAAGAATTAATAAATTCAAATTCCTACAGAACCGAAGCACGTGGACAAACAAATGGGGACAGGCAACAAGCATGTATGTGTGGTCACGCACAGAGCGCCGCGCCGTCGCATTTGCATACACTACAGAACACTACACGAGATAAATCTTGAATATTCACTACACGACGCACGTGCTCGGACATGATAAAAAACAGGTTTTTGTACAAGTCCGGGGCTAGACTACACTAGACTATAAATAAAACACATGCATGTTTCTAGTTCTATTGGTGTTGTCTGTTCTTTAGAATCGATAGGTGTTAACGTAACTTTGAACAATACTGAATTGAAACTTTGTGAATTAATAAATACAACCGAACCAAACTGATAAATTAACCAAATATAATTTATATATATCATTTTTGATTAAATTATCAATAATATTGTTATTGACTGGGATGAGTTTTCATACTACGATTTTCACTTCTTGGCCAGACAACATAATTATGTGAGTAGTAACCAAACTACATCGCTTTTCAATCGAAGTTTCATTTTCCATTATATTACTTATAGCAGGAGTTTTTAGGCTCTTTTGGTGTAAGAAAGTTTATTAATTTTATAATTGATCTCTGTTCATTATTTACACCGGCAAATATATATTAGCAACGGTGTTATCATAACACTCAAACTTGGTGTTTTACCACAAATAATAAAATTATACGCAGTGCCCGTTTATTCAGAACCTTGGCCTTTCGGACTTCCTGTCATACAAATTGCCATTTAAAGCCACTTTTCCACTGCGGTTGTTAGAAATCTTACGACCTAAGCAGTGGTGCGTAAATACGTACGACGTAATACGTACAATTACACTCAAAGTCGAATTTAAATCATTTCCAGCGTTTTCATCGAAATAAATATAGGCAGAACATAAATGAATAAAGTTTTCACAATTAATAATACATTTCGTTTGAAACATTGCTCTCGTCGGGTACATTAATTTAACTTTTTAGCGAATGTGAAATGAGTAATTGATGTTTTTGGACTTAAAAATGTGTGTGTGTATTTAATAATAATAATACACCCAACAGTCACAAACATAGTCCTGACCCCACATTAAGATATATTAGATTTTGTGTCGTGGGTATCAGAAACTACGACAGACTTTTCGGTCTCACAAACACCCAGACCCGAGACTGATATTTGTGGGCCTCAAAAATATTTGTCTCTGTGCGGGGATCCATCCCGCAACCTCTCTTTTCACAGCCGGCGTCTAACCAACTGCGCTACGGAGGTTGTCAGGCTGGGTATTTACACCGACGCTGGCTTGCTTTTACGGTGAAGACATGCCTACAACGTGAGGAAACCTGCATAGTTGAAAGTTCTCCACAAGGATTTCGCACCTATGTGAAATTAACCAACCAAAATAGGCCAAGGTCAGTAAAACATATCCCCGAAAAGATTGACGTGAAGCAGGCTACCTGTCGGTTATAAAATTATAAGCTGAACCTATCTGCAACATAGCTGGTAAGATATTTTGAGCCCATTCTGTGTAAGCTTGGGGTAAAAGCTGGCAGAAGAAATGATATATGAAAACCAAAATTATTATAAAGTTTAATATTATATAAAAAAAATGCTTGTATTTCCGTCAAAATTGTATCTTGAAAATGTTTGTACATAGATAGCCCTCAGCCAATAAAAAAGTAGTTACTAACGTAAAAGGTTTCTTTGTGTGTTTAGTAAAGAGCAAAGTTTCTCGGAAACTTCTTGTTATTTACGTTCGAATTATATCCACCAGTCTTCAACACTTAACAGTTAGTTACTGGGCTGTCAGTCTAAGCCCAAAGGAAATGATTTTATCTAATCTTCTCTTGTCGGTTCGTGAGACGTTAAATAATAGGATAAAAGTTAAAAATACCAGATTCTATTTTCAATACAAAATACATAGGTCTCGTGGGTTTCTTTGTTTTAATTAAAAGTGACTTAAGGATAAGCAATCTTCGCATCAAATTTAACATATTAATTTTAATAATTCCTTGCGCCCACGGTGATTGCGTAGATCGGGATCGGCCAAACGCCCACGGCGTCAGAAAGGAAAGGGCATCGCAGGCCTAGTTCCACTGCTATTCGCATGGGTTTCGATGCCAGATAGGCGCATTGTAATAGTCTAGCCCAGGGCACTCATAATGTACATACAGGACACAGGACAGTCGGCACAGCACGGGCCATACAGGTGCTATTTGTGAGGGCTGAAAAGCTACTGAAATCCTTGTAAAATGCTTTACAAATTTAGTAAAATAGGACACATTAATGTTTCTTTTATGGTTTTTGTACCTATTTTTCATATTTGACATTTCATACCGGCGCTGCTTTTGATTTTTTCATCCGCGCTCCTATAACGGAAAATACACTTCTCCCATTTCATAATACTGCGAAAAACTAAACATAACTTTTTAATTAACTTCGCAAAACAGAAATGAAGCAAAAATCATCAGAAATACGAGGCGAAACTGTGCAATCTGATATAGAAACTGGGCCATGAGAACTCAAACCTTATAGGTCAAAACTTAACAAAGTTTGACCATTGTGGCGCGGCAGAAATATTGCTGGGCATTATGCGGGCAGCCGGCGAGCCCACCTTCATACCGAATGCTTCGGCCTTCGCCTCTTTCCATAGATATTTAATACTAGAAGGGACACCACAAGCAAAATCTTTGCAATATAAAGTACGGTACTGGTCCATAATTACTGTTTCTTTCTTTGTCTCTCCTAGGCATCACTCTATCTTCCCTTACTCTCCACTGATTTCCCGCATGCATGATACGCGCGTAGTTCTTTTTCGCAATGCTCGCTCCAGTATTATACCTCAACGCCACTTTGTAAGCGGGAATTAGCGGCGAAATCTTTAAAGTCTGCGCAATTTTTTACTCGACAGGAAAGTGTGTATAAAAATTGCTTATTAATGTGGGCTGTAAAGCTTAATTGCAGCGCGCTGTTTCCATAAAACACTATGCGCGGCACGTTGAAAGCTTATTTAAGCTTGATTATTAACGCGTCCATTACAACACTAACGTTCCGTTACGCTAACGTTTTATGGAAACCAGTTAGTGACATTTAAACAATAGATATTTGTATTCCTTTATGCTTTACTCAAGGAAAAAACGGCAGACAAGCCGTCAAATCAAATTAAGTGTTTTCCAAGTTCTCTATGAAATCACCCCGGTTAAGACGATGCATTTGTATGGATACCTATA
Source organism: Deilephila elpenor (assembly GCA_949752805.1). Classification (NCBI taxonomy): domain Eukaryota; kingdom Metazoa; phylum Arthropoda; class Insecta; order Lepidoptera; family Sphingidae; genus Deilephila; species Deilephila elpenor. Next base: position 3,570,011 of record OX457107.1, on the reverse strand, counting down.
TGCAAAATAAGTAAAGCGGTTCCAACAGTTTTCTACAAAATTAATCTATGATAAACATCAAACTCCACCGGTGGTTGATATTTGTATAATGATAAAAGCAGCCCTTCTTCGAAACTATCTGGGTCGCAGCTTTATGTAATGGTATGCTGGCTATATCTCAAAGTACGCCAGTAATTATGACGCCGGATCAAAGTATAGTTTGTAAACGCATAACACTGGCTTCGGCAGCGACGTCAAAGGCTGTAATCACATTTCAAACTGAATTTTCCTTTCACGGCGCTTTCAATGTTTTCGCTTACCAGAATGGAGTGCCAGCGCTTAAAGCGTTTTACGTCCCCGCGTTGTGCATTACTGAAAAGAATTGCAGACAATATAAATTGCTGTAGTTTTAGCTTTACATGTTTATTAAAATACAACAGCATTGTAAGTATCGCCTGCAATCCATATAATTTGTTACTCATATCACTTTCTAGAATAAATTAAAAATAAACCTTATACAATCTAAAAGAACATTAATAAATTATGTGTCTTGTGTTCTAATGAATAAAGCCGTAAGTACCTATTTTACGACAATATACGTGTAAATAACGTACGTCAAGAGCATTTAACAAACAAAAAATATAAGATAGAGTTAAGTTACAGATATGAAATACATACCTAATAAGGACAAAGTATCAACATTCAACTATATTGAAAAGGCAGCTAAATGGTACCTATCTACTGTAAAGTTCAATAGCAATACATGCCTATTGCCTAGGTCCTTATATAGGTACATTATTATTTACAACGCAACATAGCGCCGTGAACGGGTCGAAATTCGGAGCACTCTCAACTTGACGCATAGATAATAATGTGAATACCGTTTCAATAGCTAAAGTACTAAACTAAATTGGAATTCTGATACCGTGTACCTACTCGATCAAACTGTTCTCAATAACGTTACAATCATGGAGGATTATGCACACTATTCAATGTCTCTACTTTATAAGTAACATTATTATATAAACTCACGCCTTTTTCCCAGAACGGGTAGGCAGAGGTGCTACCAGGACACCCACATTGCGTCTTTGGTGTTCCGTCCCACAATTTGATGGGTGGCAAGCCGCTCGACGTATCGGGCACATGTTCCTAATTTCGAGCTAATTATAATTAATAGAAAAATACAATATCACTTTACCCGACCCGGGCTTCGAACGCGAGACCTCAGCGTTGTAATCGTACCGTAGCACAACTACCGCCCTTTACCAGTGAAAAAAATCATTGTGAGGAAACCAATAACCATACCATACCATAAGAGAGATCTTAACTAAATTTTATCGAATGTAAAGTATGCCTGCCAGGACTAATGGCAGTGAGTTGGACTACGGCCTGAGCCGTCTTAATCGAACTCTATGAACTACATATGTAAATTAGGGTACAGCGACATTGGCATTTCTTAGATGAAGGAAAATAATAAATCACTTAAATTTCCATTTATGCAAAGCATTCCCTATCAATAAATCTAAAAACTAAGAAACTTTGAGTTCAAAAAATTTCAGAATTATTTCATGCACTTTAACTTTTTGTGTCGAATTAAGTTCACCTCTGTTCTTAACGAAGGTAATTGTGGAGGAATCCTTCAGGCGCACTGCACATTGTGTTGCGAGCTTAACCACTCTACAAAGACGTCTGTGAGAAATAAGTGTTTCCGGAACTCCGAGGACCAAACGTAACGTTATACACACATAGGCAAACTATTTCTTGTCCTGCTGGCATAGGTTAATTTTATTCATTTTTACCACAACTATAGTTAAGTGATTTTACCGAAGTTGAAAAGATAGTTTCAAATCATATTTCAAGTGATGCTCTAAACATTCTGAAGAAGACTTCAAACAATTTCAATTAGACAATTCCAAATCAGTTAAAAAAACAAAATCATAAATCGAGCTTATTTAAATGAATTAAACGGAAAATTAAGCATTTTGACACGAGGAACTTATTAAATCTCGACGGTTCTAAATGAATTATATCGCCGCTTACAAATACCAACCCCTACCCTGACATAAATAATTCCGTCGTAGAAACTTACTTCAATCCTTTCAGCCACTAATCCACACATCCAATAAACAGTAGCCCAAGTTGCCAGCTTGCGGTCGAACTGCAAACTGTGGAGCTGTGTAGTATTCATTTGCATTTATAGGACTTTCGGTGTCTAATTTCGAGTAGTTAGAGAGCTTCGCCACCAGGAACGTTGTTTCATCAATGTAATGTAAACTGTACTACCTACGTAGCTTCTAATAAGTTTGAGCTCCACCAGAATTCTGTAGCTCGAGGTGACTGAAGTTTGAAAGTGACTTATGAATAGATATCCTAATGCAAATGAATCTACCAAGTATAATATGAAATTAAGTAGTCTAGTCTCTACCAATTTCAATTGACTTTATTTGCCCAGGGCTGACTTATTGTGAAAGTAATATCTAAATGCATAGCTAGGTATGTAAGAATCTCTACACTATTTTTAACTGACCTAGCCTTTATATACAAAATATAACTGATGCGTTTATATTCTCCTCTTGATTATAAATTATCTCTAGATTACACGAACGATAATTTTCTCAACAATACTGCATACAAAAAGATCTTTGCCATCAGTTTTAAAGAGCGATCGAGTCTAATGATTACCATATAAGAGCTCTCGATAGGCTGTATGGGTGTCAAAGTTAAATCGATCTCTTGTTGAAGCGCTGGCCTCTCGAAGATCTTAAATATTTGGGAACTAAATGCAAATGCAAAATGCAAATGCAAAATTATTCAAGACAGGACGTACTACATACCGCATTTTTTTAGTCTATTACTTTTCATATTTGAGCATTATTGGTATGTACTTGTATAATCGGCAATTACATCAATATTATTCGATGTAATGCGCGAATTACACTTATAAAATATCCGCCAAATAATCACGTAGGTACCTAAATAATTTTATTAAGATCAAATCTTAATTCCTTTATTTTGAAACCATTGTCATAAAAAAAACTTAAGATTTATTTTTCTTTGAAACAAATATGGATATGTCTTTCTTGGTATTCTTGACCATAAAATACTAGCACGTTTCGAGGCGAGACACACATCTGCCGGGTTATATTCCCCGGCCGGAGTACAATCGAATCAACAGTAGGCACTAGTAACTGTAGCTAAGTGCAATTTACGCGGGTCAAGCCAGGCCGAGTGCTGGAGATCCCGAGGGACTCGGTACGTGACTCCGCCGTTACCGACTGCCACACTATTGTACAATCGATTACGTATTTATTTACTGGTTGTGTGTGGTTTATCCAATGCTGGACTGGACAACTAAGATTCTGTAGTAGGAGTTTAAGTTTTTTATCGAATTATATCAAGTCTGCCTGCCTCGGTGGCGTAGTTGTACTACTACTACTACTACAAAGCTGAGGTCTCGGGTTCGAATCCTGGGTCGGGTAAAGTGATATTGGGTTTTTCTATTCATTATAAGCCCGGAGTCAGGAATTTGTGGCGATATGGCGATAGGCTCGCATCACATCATGGGACGGAAAAGGCGAAATGTGGGTGTCCTGGTGGCGCCTCTGTCTACCCCTTCTGGGATAAAGGCCTGACTTTATGTATGTATGTATGTTATTTCATGTCTATTTTTAATTAATCAATATATTGTGCTAAAGAATTTTCATCTGTATATCTGCATTTACCACTACAAAGCAGCAGCGGTATTAGATCTGGTCGCAGGATTTTGTAAGACATAATATCAAAACCATGTCTTGCAACTTTATAGACTAAAATAAAACAACAATATTTTCGCATTATATTCGTATTAACATGAAAAACGTAACTTTGTCATAAATAATATATTCCATTTTTAGAAATAGTCAAATTGTGAAGCCGTAATAATTACATAGCTCCGTTATAATACAAGGCATTTTATATTACAAATGATTATAAATTATTGATGAGAAAGTGCTTACACGAAATGTGACAATTTTCATCCGAGTATCAATGCCCATATACTCGATAAAATATGACCTAAACATCTAGACTATCAGTCGTTTGATCATAACTATTACGTTCGCTGTTAGCCGCCATATGTATGTGACGCGTGTGTGTAAAAACACTTAGGTGACACATAGAATAATATATTAGAATATTTTCTCTATACGGAAAAAAGGCAGAAGTATCACACTGTAATAAAACTAAATTAACGTCTAACAGCGAACGCGACAATTACAGTGCAATATTAAAACAAGGCTAAACGAAGCGCAAATAATCCGAGCGAGAACATCGTTGCATTTCACATGAACAAAATAAATAAGCAAAGTTGTCGACCTGGACAGTTTTTAATCTAGTGTACGTAAATAGTATTGACATCTATTAAATTATCTATCTTCTAAAGGTCATGTTTATAAGAGAATATCTCACTGCGATTTGCTTGAGGTGCCATTTCATACTAATTACTCATATTTAATTTTACCGATGTAATACTTGACAAAAAGTAAATTGATGATAAAAATATATACCCTGATACTGACCAGAAAAACATAGCGGTCTCCTAATATGTAGTACAGGTTGTAAAGAAACCACTGCAGAAAATAAAGGGTGGTATTGCGAGTGACTATAAATACCAAAGAAAAAAAACTGGACATATTTTTTAAAACAATTAAATCAGTGTTTGTAATATTCGCACACCTTCATATTTAGAGGCAAATGCAGCGATTTATCATTTATGCGATTACTTAAATCATAATTTTTAAATAACGTAATGTAAATCTTTTATCATAGCTCCCCCTTTTGCTTCGCCGTAGTCGGAAACAAAATCAGCTGACGCTAGCGGTCAACGAACTGAGTGAGACGTAATATTTTGTACGTCGTACATTGCGGGTTCTTGACATGTCAAAGTAAGGCGCATAGTCAAAATAGGCGTCACAAACCAGTTTTTAGCCAAATTTGTAGATTTTAGAGTAGCGTATAAAATGTGTTAATCTTGATGATTTTTATGAGTGGACCAATGTGTTTAAAACACGTTTTCGTTAAATTTTTTCGATAGAAGAAATCATTACGTAACCATTAAAATTGAAATTCTAGCAGTTGTAACTGTATTACTTATAAACAAATCTTATATCATTAATAACAGTGATGATATATATAATAATAATGGGAACTGTTGATTTTATTTATCGATTTAAAGAAATATATTTAATTTATTGCTAAATAACGAGGCAAATAGAATCTCACGTCATCCGCGGCGCGGCCATCTCATTCCTGTTTCATTTATTACCATTCACCGCCCCTTAATGAAAGAATAAAGCAAATGTGTTCCTTTTATGTTAAGGTATATTTTATCACTTTTTCAGCTTTTCAATTGCTTTTCTCACATCCCATTAAACCCGGTAATCTGGCACAACTCGGAACTTTATCTTGGCGTAATACAAAATAAAGCATATAATTCATTCATTTTAAATAGAAAAGCAAAATCGCCACAACACACTCTACGATAAACATGACCGATAATTACCGTTCAAATAACAACTGATATATTATAACCTGATGCAACGCGTTTATATATTTGATCTAGCGCCCACTTAAATATTATATAATATTGCAAGCGATTAAGTCATGATTTATTCAGCCGATTAATAGGCTTCGAAGAAAAATAACATTATCTAATGTACAATTTAATAACAACGCAATATACACAATGAGTATTAAACACTACCGGACTATGAATACGTGGAAACGCTGCCATGTTTACATTTGAAATATGTCACGCCCAAATACTGGAACGCAACTTAAATATAACTTGCGCTTAACTAAGTTAATCCCGATTAAATGTACTGGCTAAGTGAGCCGTGCGCTGTTAAGAGCAACTTATTATTTGAATGTCGTTCCAGTATTCGGGCTTTAATCCATCAAAGATACTTAACCGGTTTGCAGACAATTCAGATTGATTCAGAAACTCATTAGAAAGTAGAACAAACGATGTGCCACCGTCGCCACGTACTCTGAGCCGCAGCCACTGCCGACAAACCTCTTCAATACATGCCAATGTTTTATTCACACCTACATATAAGAAGTCGTAGCTCCATCAGTTTCACTGACGCAATATTTACATGGAAAAATATTTTCACTAACAATGGAAGATATTATTACAGCATTGGCATTTTATATCGCATTTGAACAAACAAACTTCATCTCGTTCGACACGCGGGTACATTCATACCATATTTTTTGAGAATATGTACAATACACTCCAGGCGCGTTTTTACGACATCAACCTTATTGCATAGAGGTAAAGTTCAGAATTCAATTCTCAGAATCTTCATACTTTTAAAACACCAATTTATAATATTATATACAATGATGATTTGACGTAAATAATTAAAATACAACATCTATTGCGTTATAAAAAAGCTACCGCACACAGCATCGCCAATCTTATTGTCTATGTATTGAAGATTCCGCGATGAACAAGCAACATTAATTATATTGTATAACGTTTATAAATTAAGACATGTGAAAGATAATGAGATTTCACGTAAAAATATTCGCTAGCATGATGGATGACCGTATTGGCTACGTAATAAATAACACTAGAGTAGTTTCACTACATTAAGCTAGTTTCACAAAATATATTTTGCGAGGACATCTAGCACCTCAGTCGTTGGTAATGCGTGTGATTTCTTTGGAGCGTTATTCATGAGATTTACTGCGAAGTGATGAGAAACAATGGACCGGTGAACAACATCAACATGACAACAAAATATAAGCATAATATTCCTCGTATTAACAATTATTTGAAAAATTCATATTTACAAATTCTTACAAGCTAACCGTAGACGCTAACCCAGCTGCGTTCGAGCAAATAATTTCACTACAATTCAATATTACTAGCGTTTGATCGACAATTTTAATATGTAACTCCTCAGCGATTACAAGCCAAGAAAATTTATTTACAATGTACACAAGCGATCCATGTATAAATATGATTTATTCAAATATACATGTCCGTGACAATGGATGCAAGCTTGCCGCAATTCTTAATCTACACTAGTTGTAAGAGCGCGACAACGCCAAACCAATAGTAAGAGAAAATAATCACGTCAATATTTATATACAATCGTATAAAGAATACTTGTGTATTTACTTTCTAACCATGTCGTGTTTCGAGTTCATCTGTGTGTTTCCGGATACAATCGCACTGTATGTAGACTGCACGGCACTTACCGTCACGTGTAAGTGGCTATTTTTACTTGGCAATTATCATTTTTCTAAGTGTTCGGTTTGACGTGGTCGCGGCATTTTCCCTATTATTATGACTTGGTAGCTCACTGTAGTCACCGTTAGGTTCAAGCTCACAGCTCACTCAAACACTGCACACAACAGTCACTTTCTTCTGGTGCGCTTGTGTTTGTGGCTCTTGTGATATTATGTGAACTCATTAAACTGTGCCAGAGCGGTCTTCACCCTGTAACAAATATAAGGATACATACATACATAAACTCACGCCTTTATCCCCGAAGGGGTAGGCAGAGGCGCCACCAGGACACCCACATTTCGCCTTGTATGTTCCGTCCCACGATGTGATAGGGGGCGAGCCTATCGCCATATCGGGCACAAATTCCTGACTCCGGGCTGATAATGAATAGAAAAATCCAATATCACTTTGCCCGACCCGGGACTCGAACCCGAGACCTCAGCTTTGTAACCGCACCGTAATACAACTACGCCACCAAGGCAGTCAGGCAGAAATATAAGGATAAGTATTTTATACAACATTATAATACATATTTGTTAAAAATAGGTGGATTTAATGCTGTTAACAAATAGTAGGATAGTCTGACGTCGAGATGAAGTGAAGTTAATGCATATCTTTTTGAAATGTATAACTTTTATCAGATACATTGTTATTAGTAAAGGTTGAATCAGTTAAATTTTTTTGGTTTTTATTTTTTCATAGATGCCAAGCTAAATGTATCGGTTGGTTTGGTTCATGAAGCTATGGTAGATAAGTGCGTACTTGTCGTGCAGGTGGTCGGCGTGGTGCTGCGCGCGCAGCAGGCGCAGCGCTCGCAGCACGCCCAGCTCGGCCAGGCGCGCCTGCCGCGCCGCCGCGCCCGCCTCGCCGCGCCACACCAGGTTGCCCGCCGCGAACACCGCCGCCTCCTGCAACTTGCTCTCCGGGTGCGCCTGTACACGAACGACACAAATAGGAAACGGCCTGCACAAGAATAAACTTATTTTATCACTACACATATATGGGGTGAATAGAAATTAAACTGAATGATTGACTATGAAATATAACGCACATAAACACTTACACCTGCAAGTAGAGACACGGTTGCTAGTCTTTTCCCGTCCCAAGATGTGATAGCAGGCGAGCCTTAGCACTCATATATGTGTATCAAAATATTTTTATGTTTTAAACGACCAGAAAAATCCCTATTCACCCCGCTCATTTATACACGTCGCCTTTTATTATTGAATCTTTAGAGCTCTGATAAATCACTTAGTATGGATAGTTACCAGGTAATCGACCAGTTTCCTGAGAACATCTTCGTTGGCCATGATGAGATCCTTGGCCTTTTCGCCGTCTCCGATGTTGCCCAGTATGCACAACGCCTGCTCCTTCACCTCCGCCGGGTACGAGCCCTCTAACACTACTATCACAGCCTAAAACAATACCACAACGTAAGGGGAATAGTCGCGAACACAACACCGACGGTATATTGTCTATGATAACAAATGTGGCAGGCCACGGTCATTGACCTTTCGTGTCAGCTGACGTTTTTGCGTTACATTGCGTTATTAAAAAAAAACAGATTAACGTATACTTCTTTAACCAAAATACCTTGGCATCTTTTAAACTTAGATATAAACATGATTTTATTTAGCATGAACCATACAATGAACAATGTAGAACAAGCAGGTACTAAAAGTACTATGAAATTTAGTTTTACCTGCATAACTTGCGAAGAATATTCGCTCATGATGGCGTCTATGTGTTGTCGCGTCGAGAGCAAGTTTCTCAAAAGGCCCAGAGTCTTCATTATAACCCGCGTGTCGCTGTCGCTCAGTAACCGAAACATTTGCTCCGTGCCCAAGCAGTTTAGAATTCGCTGCTTTACTTTCTGTTCCGCCTGATATGAAAAATAATAAAATCTGTTGTTAGTGTGAATATTAAATAAATACAACATTTTTTATGAAAGATATTTTAGGAACGGAATTGATAGGGCAATGAAAAATTAAAAAACAATAGTAAGGCGTACAAAGCGAATAGATTTTGCTGTATAAAATTAGTAGATTAACAATGCTCTGATAATAACATATATTCAGAGATTTGTGTTATGAAAAGTTGAGTCGTACCTGAAAAGCCATATTCATCAGCGCCCAAATACCATTGAGCCTTAAAGCAGCTTCTGGTCTCTTCGTTAAATTACACAACATCTCCACCGCGCCTGCAAAATAATACATTAATTAAATTACCAAGTCTCAATACATTTATTCACGATCCCGGTTCGTCCATAATATAAAAAATGTTACATCATTTCAGATCGCTTCATTGATTCCGTCGCTGCTTGCATGGTCAGTGAACCGTGAAGTCTTTTATTCAACCTTTATACAATCCTATTGTATGTATCTGCAGATTTATTCGAGAAACGTGATTGTATCGGGTTTAGATTTGCATCAATAGCATCGCGCGCCAAGCATAGAAATATATGTAAACTTTGATACCATGCATAGTATTTCTTACAGCGTGTCATAGTACAGTGTGTCAATACGTCCTATTTTGGTTGAAATAAAATATATAGAAACTAATTTAATTTACTAACAAGAGCACTAAACCACACCTTGATCCAACATAGGCTCTTTGGCAGGTGAGAACTCCAGTAGAAGGTTGCACAATGTTGAAGACCCAACAGTGAGCAGCTCTGTTCCCGGCGAATCGTTGAGGAGTTGCATGAGAGGTTTCCACACTGCATGGTCCTAAAAAAACATTTGGTAGGGTAATCTTTAATACTGGCATGACAAAGTAAAGTAAATATTGAATATTTCTCAAGCCGATCGGCCTTATTTTGCCAGTCTGATTATACCTCGATATACACAGGATGAACTCGAATCGCAACACATTAACGTAGATCACTATGAAGGATTCTTAATCAATGTGTACGCCGTACACCGTACACTGTACGGTGATCCTATCCTGGCGGACCTAAATATTCTGAAATACTGAATTCTCTGCTTGGTGTTTTATCATTAAAATTATACTAATAATGATGAATGAGTTTTCACCTGAAATGTAGTTCTGAGTTGCTGCACCGATCTTGATAATGAATGTAAACATCTAACAGCCGCTAATCGCACCTGAAACAATATTTCAAATAAACATTACTTAATATTCAAAATGCTGCGGAATCGGATGCTTTAAGACTGTCGAAATAGATTAATGTACCGTTAATGAAAATCAGCTGTCACTGGGGGTCAACGACCCGTCAACGTTATTTATAAGCGCAATTTTTATACTTAGTAGCCTGTTAAAAGCGATTTTCTGTAACCTTTATTACGTTTGACTTTAACTTTACGCTTGTCGGAAAGTGACCTCCACTGGAGAACTTTTAGTCCCATATTAGTTTTTCGCGCTATGTGCTCTGCCCGTTGTCTTTTTCATAGTACTTTTAGTACCTGCTTAAAAATATATATTACAGGTGTATAATTACCGATGGTTCTGAGTTGTTCATGCCGTCGACCACATGCACCATGAGTCCGTGCGTCTCGATGATCATCTTGCGTATGTCCTCGTCGTTGGCTCCGAGCGATGCGAAGCACTTGAAGGCGCCCTGCTTGGCCGCAGCGGACTGGCATGTCACAATGTCTGCTAGGGAACTCATCAGGTGGTTGGATATCGCCGCTAGGCGTTGGAGTGATGTGTCTACCTGCAATATAATAATTATATCCTTTTATCTATTCATGAGGTAAAATACTCATTGGATCCCAGACTATGTTAGTGAGAAACGGGTGTCCCGGACTCGTACCGTCTAAAAAACTCATGTTCATCTGTGGTGTTATCATCATCATGTACTTTGGTATAATTTCGGAATCTCAAAACTTCTAGTAATATAAATTATAATAAATGTATAGACGTAAAGCTGATACTTGGTCATAGGTATTGCCTTACCAAGATTTGTTACAATATTTATAATGTACATACCTCTGCTAAATAAGCGAGAGTTTCTGCAGCGGTTGCTCTCACGTCTTCGGGCATCTCCTTGGTGCAGAGCCGAGCTAAACATGGTAACGCACCGAATACCACTCTGAAAAAACAATTATATACGTACTTATTTTAAGATACTAAAGTATTTTTTTAAAAAGTAAATAAATTTTCACACATAGAAATTGTAAATGTTGATGGTTTCATCTGCAGTTACAATATGACATAAGCCTTGATACAGAATTGTTTTAAGCAATTAAACTAAATGAAAAACGCAATTACTAGTTTCAGTTTCGAAAGACCAATGAAGCGAAAATTACTTCTTATAGAAATTTCGAATAGCAGCGGACAGTTTTAATTAAACGCCACTATTCTGGCAATATATGGAAGCGTTGTTGGTATCACGCTAAATTAAACAATGAAAAGGGCTTTTCAAAAACCACTCTTTCTATTTAGTTCCGCTAAGAGCTATACCAAAGACTGAGTACGTGCGTTTCGGGAAAATTGCCAATTTAATTCTACCGCGTATATTTCTAAGGGAAAAAAATTACGCATAAACATGAATTACTTACTACATTGTCTTTAATTACTATTACAATGTTTCTAGAAAATAACATTTAAAATCATAAACATGTGGAACATTCTGGAAATGTTTCAGTTCCCAGTAAGACTTTCAAAGTAGGCATTACATGCATCGTGCAGCTTCAATGCATAACAAAAGAATACGAGATAAGTGTTATAATTCGAGTCGCAAGTCACCTTGCAAGGAAAGATATAAATAAACGTGACAAAACATCAACGCTTGGGTATTTCTGAAAACACTTACTCGAACGAAAACTTCTGTATGTGTGACTCGATTTACAGCACACATCGATAAATTAATCGATTAATAAACTATCGATATTTGGTTTTTATATAGGAATTGTTTAGCCTATCAAATAATTTAGATGTTGAATACAAAAAGCTGTGTCCTCAAAAGGGAATGCAGATGTGCCACTAGTGCTACAAAATTCGCTGAACATAATTCCTTCACAACAGGTGGTGAAAACATGACGACGTTCATTGAAACCACGTCAAAATTATCTCCTCAGTAGTTCGTATCTACTACTGACACAAAAACTCGACATAGTGAGTTTCTTAAATGTTTCAGGTTTTGGGATCAGCCTGTATTTATACAGTTTTAAAACGGTCGTCAATATTTGTCGAGATGCTATATCTCTCCGTTAAATACTCTATATGGATTGTACCATTAAATAAATTATAGTACACTTTATCCAAGCAGTATAAATGATACTCATTGGAATATAAAGGGCTTACCACCTTACATTGGTTATCAAGGCAGTATAAATACCTGTTATCATCCGCAGGCAGGGCTCCAGCGCGGTGAATGAATGTGAGACACCTCGCCGCCCCCATAGCAACGTGGAGAGGCTTGTCCCGAGACACCAGCCGCGTCAGCAACTCCGGGATAGTTTTGTCTCCATGCCTAGTAAACAACAACCATAATATGATATACACATGGCCGGGGTTAGGTCATGGACCAAAGCTTCAGCCGGGCGCCGGGTTCTAGTGTTTTTTGTTTGGGTTTGGTCTTTGGATAGTGGTAGAATTCTTGCCCAAGGCGTCGCTAATGCTTAAACACATACAATTACCGTCACGCCTGATAAACAAATACTAAGGATTTTCATTATGCTTGGCATATTCACCAACACTCGCCTCGTTACTGCTCCTTTAAAATAACTGGCTGTCGCTTGAGAACAAATGCTGCACAGGTAGATAATAAAGAAAATGGCAAAAATTAGCCTTCTAGCGGTTTAAATTAAACAAGCTGTGGCAAATAAGCACAATAAGGAGGGCGTAGTAAGTTTTGTTTAGTTTGTTTGTTTCCCCTGACGAAACCCGCATTGCTCTTCGCCACATGAAGAGCGGGAAATCGGTCGGGCCCGACAATGTGCCAATTGAAGTGTGGAAGACGATGGGCCCACATGGTGTGGACCTTCTGACGGATCTCTTTAACCGCATCCTGATCACCAAGGAAATGCCGAACCAATGGCGATTTAGTCTGATGATTCCTGTCTACAAAGGCAAAGGTAGCGTACAGGATTGTAGCAACTACCGCGGTATCAAGATCATGTGCCACACCATGAAGCTATTCGAGCGCATCATTGACACACGGCTCCGTAGCGAGTGCACTGTCTCTGAATGTCAATATGGCTTCCGGGCGGGTAACAGCACCATGGACGCAGTGTTCGCCTTAAGGACCTTAGCTGAGGCTTACAGAGAGAGAAGGAGAGCTTTGCATATGGCCTTTTTAGACCTGCAGAAGGCCTTCGACTGTATACCTCGGTTTTCCATCTGGTGGGCATTTCGCTCCAAGGGCGTTCCCGAGGCCTATGTTGACACTATCAGAGACATGTACCGTCATTCCGTGTCCTCTGTCCAGACCGCTGTTGGCGAATCCAATGTCTTTCCAATATCTGTTGGCGTTCACCAAGGCTCGGCTCTTAGCCCGTTCTTGTTTAACGTGGTGCTCGATGTGGTTACGGCAAACATCCAAGATCAGCCTCCGTGGCTAATGATGTATGCCGATGACATTGCCCTCGTTAATCAGAACAAAGCCCACCTTGAGCGCAAAGTGAACATTTGGAAGGACACGCTGGAAAACGGTGGTCTGAGACTAAATGTGGCGAAGACTGAGTACATGTCCTGTGGCAGCGCGGATTCAAACACAATCCGAATAGGTTCGGACCTGATCACAAGGTCCGAAACGTTCAGGTACCTTGGGTCCGTGCTGCACGAGTCTGGCAACGTGGACGACGATGTCCAAGCACGTATAGGCGCGGCTTGGGCGAAGTGGCGCGAGGTCACGGGCGTTGTATGCGACCGCAAAATGCCTCCGAAGCTCAAGGGGCAGATATATAAATGCATCATACGGCCTGTCCTCCTATACGGCGCTGAATGTTGGCCAGCACTAAGCAGACACACCCAGGAGCTTCGCGTCACGGAGATGAAGATGCTGAGATGGATGAGCGGTGTAACGCGATCCGATCGCATACGCAACTCATTCATCCGAGGTAGTCTTGGTGTCCGTGACGTGGGGGAAAAACTGCAAGAGTGTCGTCTTCGATGGTATGGCCACATGATGCGCCGCCCTATGGAGTACGTAGGTCGGAGATGCATGAATATGGCTGTCCTTGGAGCTAGGTCCCGTGGTCGCCCTCGCAAGCGCTGGCTAGACGTCGTCAAGTCCGACATGAGAGCCAATGGCCTGACGGATAAGGATGTTGAAGATCGGGCAAAGTGGAAGAAGCTCAGTCGGAAGGCGGACCCTGGCAATAGCCGGGATTAACGCCAGGTAGAAGAAGTAAGTTTTGTTTAGTGGAAAATCCCTTATATGCGATAGACCACTTGGATAGGTATTAGGTGCCCCCGCTGTGAGTATTATGGGCAGATGTGACGGTTACAATCAGACGAACTCGGCACGTAATTTTCGTTTTTTAAAAAGTAATCATTTCATATCGATACTCTATTATTATTTGTCAAGTGTTTGGGTCAGAATGAATTTACAATTTGGTTGTATACCATAGTTCATAGTTGTTTTTCACGGTTTATAACGTAGGTATTACAGCAATACAGAACTCCTTGCATCTGGTTATGCCTGAACTCTCATAAATATATTTAACATAATATTTGTAAACAAAAGTTTGCATCCATTTATTTAAAAGTGTAGATATTTTACATCATCCGTTTGCTGTTAAGCCCTTTGAAACCGTTACAAAACATTCGCTTTGTCGCAGTGCCATACAGTCATTAGCAACACACTTGACGTTATATTAATAGAACAAGTGCATACTTAACTACAACAGCATGCCGGTATTGTAATGAACAACAAAACCAACAAGTTGTTCAGTTATTTACATTTCTCTCCATGTGGGATGATGTTTCAAATCACATGCGCAAATGAAAGTGTAAAATCAATACTTTGCTTTCAACTATATTACGCACTGATTAAACCAATTATGTATATCTATTAGCTACGCGACCGCCTGACCTCACATTAGTTACGTCTCCACCGAACCAGTATCCGCGCGATAAGCTGACAAACATACCTTTGAATCACAAAGACTTATACGTGTAAAGAAGGTCGTAAATTATCTCCCTTCTAATTATTACCCAAACTCAAATAGTAAGTGCAATTACTTGCAACTCCAGTAATCATGAACTTTCTTAAAACCTTAGCTCCAGTGCTTCTATTTAATCCTCTTAAGGAATGCATTTTCAAAATACCTTTTATTGTATTCCTACATTACATATGGAATTACCTCAACATGTTATCTACCAAGAAGTTACTAAGAATTCAATAAAAGATGGTCAATGGTAATTTTCCAAATAGTCATACTCCTTCCAAGTAGTAATTGAAGAAAGAAGAAGAAAGAAAAAGAAGGAAAGAAAAACGATTTATTGAAGTATTGTTCCTAGTTCATAAAAAAGTAGTTTAGTTCATCAGTGAACTTCCTGTAGATGAAGATAATGATAGTTTAGAACTGTTGTAGGTAGGTATGTCAAACCAGTGTTGATTTACTCTTAACCTTCTTGAATAACAAACTGTACCCTACATTTTGATATTTTAACCTTGGGACTTGAACAACACATGTTATTCCATGCATTTATCAGCTGCATCATGTTGTTTCTATGCATAAATGCAGTTTACTGTTTTTCAATAAGTCTGAGTAGGTTTTCGCAACAACACATTCAAATTTATTTTATTTCCATTTAAAAGAGATCATGATATACAATACATAAACCACAATGATATAAAATTCTTACTGCAATTGTATCAAATATACTAAATAGGTAATTTTGGTAAAATATGAGCTCAATGCAAAAAAAGCCAGCTTCAGATGTTCAGTCACTTCTATCTCATTCAACCCGTTAAATAGCAAAATATACCATTAAAAGTCTTATTTATACAAAAATGGACCAAAAAATCTTGTTTCAAGAATCCCACCAACCTTGTTGTTAACGCCACTTGAGAAACATTAGCATTTTCGAAGCACATCGCGGCGAGTAGATCCAGCGCGGCGAGTACTGCGGCTGGTGCAGACGGGTACACGGGCGCGGCGCCCGGCGCGGGGAGGATAGGGACCGACGGCACCGCCGGGGCCAGCAGTGCCGCCGCCGCCGCACATCCCCCCGCGCATCGTAGCGCCTCCTGCTCCGCGGGACCACAGCACCACAGGGAGAGGATACGGATCACACAACCCCGGGCTGTTGGCGAACCTTCCCGTGCTATTTCTATGTTGAACATGAATTTTCGGTAAATAATATTTTGAATGAGTAGGATTTATAGTTTATTGCATAAGTGCGACAAACGAGCAAACAGGCTGTCTGGAGATATATTTTTCGTTTGTCTAACTTTCCTGACATATCTGCCCTAAGCAGAATATTGTTCACCATTTAGCAGAATCATGCTTGCTGATTTCCTTTATTGTACATATTTCACTAAATGTAAACATTCCGCATTCTGAACTTGAAGCACTACAACAGCACAATGGTGTTGCTTTTGTTAAATGAAGCTGTTTAGTCATAGCCAACCCTAGTGTAACACAATTCTTCAAGTACAATGCAGGTCAAAAAACTTACGTGTTAACCGTGCAAGTAGCCTCATGTCAGCTGGTAGAGCACCAATAGGTGCTGGTGGGTGTAGAAATATACTTCTCAATGCACATAATGCTGCCTCAGCTAGTTTTGTTCCAACAGGCACTACTTTTAATAATTCCACTAATGCTGTAGCTGATCCTTGTTCCACTAATGATGCTACATTTGCCGGTGTGCCTTTTGCTAATGAACCTGTTGACAATTAATATTATGTTTATCCAGATATAAAGTATTGTAAGTATCCACTGGTGATAAATGTATCTCAATCTCAATATGATTGGTGTTCCAGCATTGTGAATGATAGTCCATTTTAGGACCTCTATGCATTTCTGAACTGATCAAAGCACAGCATCTAATCTATTACTTCATATTGACTTTCTATGAGACAGTAGTACCTAGTTAATCCAATCGTTGGTACTACAACTTTATTAAACTGCAGCATGGCTCTAACACAAAGTGTATACATAAATCTTTTTTTTCTTTCTTTTAAACAAGAATTAAAATATAAACAAGTTAAGCATAAACATATGTTTATGCTTTATTATTTGACTTCACAATTAACACTAGGAGAAATATTGATTAGCACAAGTTCAACAGTCTGCAAGAGACCTACTGACATTGTTAGTAATTTAATTATTACCTACTAAAAGTGTATTAATATAAGAATATTATCTGTACTTGTGAGAATATCACAATGTACTCATGAATGTGATACATCATTAAGGATGTTACGTTTGATGATCAATTTAACACATACTGGTTAGTTAGCGTTTGTTTTTAAGTCATGAATAGTCAGGGAGTTATTTTTTAAATTATGATGTCACTTTGTATGTTGTTACTTCAATGACTTTAAACTTGATTCATTATCATATTCAAACACAGGAAATACACAGCAGAACATAAGCCTCTTACAAGAACCTCTACTATGACAAGTGGTGTGCATTCTGCAACCTCAGGGTTGTCTGTTCACTTTGCTAATATTAAATATATAACTATAACTGAATGCTCCATTCAGATCAACAGTTAAAATTGAAACATTTATTAATTTGTAGATGTATTATAAGAATCGGTAGATGAACTCATACATCAAATTTATTATAGATTATTCTTATGAATAATAGTTTTCCAGGAAGTGCCAGTTATCTAGATTAAAAGCAGGAAGAATAGATATTTTAGACTACACAAATTAAATACTGATAAAGTTTAGTTGCAAGAATTATTTGACTGAAAAATTATGAATTCAAAGTACAAATTTATAGTTATATCAATATTGTAAAATATGGCTCCACAAAACATTGCTGATTACTTAACTTAAAGAAGGAAGTCATATTTAATTCACCTTTATTAACTGGTTACATGATATTATTAAAATAATATGTTTAAAATGATAAGAAACAATGAACTTGGATGCATTATAGGCACTAAATTTCACTCTATCTTAAGAACTATATATCTATATATTAGGACAGCCTCCGTGGCGCAGTTGGTTTGACGCCGCCTGTGAAACGAGAGGCCGCGGGTTCGATCCCCGCACCGAAACAAATATTTGTGTGATCCACAGGTATTTGTTTCGGGTCTGGGTGTTTGTGAGACCGAAAAGTCTCTCGTAGATTCTGATACCCACGACACAAGACTCGATCTTAGTGTGGGGTCAGGACCTATGTATGTGACTGTTGGGTGTATTTATTTATTTATTTATATACCTTGAGATGCGGGAAATATAAGGAACTATGTTTTGTTACCTATTGTGACCGTAGCTTCCAGCCGTATATTTGGATCCAACGTTTCATCTGATATCAACTGTAGCAACCTCGGAACGACTCCCTGTTGTATCACTGAACTTTTCTGTCTGTTGCTGCCAATTACAGAGTTCTTTAGTGTCACCAGGGCTTCCATAACCTTCGCTGCCTCCGACGAGTACAACTCATCGACGTACGAACGTGAGCTTTCGATATCCTATCGGCAAAATGTTATAGGTTATAACTAGAACTGCCTGGTAACGTTGGATTATTATAATATACGGAAAATATTTTTCATCAACTCACCATAAATATTGTCAACTGCTGCATGTTTATAGATAACACTGACGCAGTAATGCTGGTAAAAATAAACGTTAAAAATTTCTGTCGAGGCCGTATACGCTGTCAAACCACCACCTGTCACTGAAAGGCGCGTTCGTAATTTCGGATTTCGTAACTTGAACTAATGTTTAGTCAATGATTGAACTACTGAGATTGGTAGAAATTACGGGTTGTTATTCTTGTTTCGCTCATCGACACTAATGTCTTATTTTTCTATCTGGCAATTGTAATGTTTGTTGTCTATGGATAAATTATGACATATGACTGCTGCCAGACGAGAATATTTTGTTAGCTTTGTACTTGGAGAAGTTTGCTACTTGATAAAACTTTCTTTCTTTACAACTTTTCTAATCATTAGAAAAGAGTATTTTCAGGAATTCCTTTTGGAAATGCTATTCGGTTTAATTGAGATATAAAGTTATATTTACAATGACAGACTCAGGTGTTGATACGAGCAATGAAAGCAGCGATAATCCCTTATTTGATCATTCTCAGTGTGTAATTGAATTCAACCCCCCAGCTATCCCGATAAGCCAGTTCGGGCAAGCGATGCCTGTGGATATATTAGACGAACCCCATGATCACGTCGGAAAAATAAAGTGTTCGACAAAGGCCAGACACTGTCGTCTAAAATACAGATACGGTGGCACAATTAGTGTATCTAGGAATCAAAAGCTACGATTTGCAGCATCCACAAACAATACAGAGTTGGTAGAGAAACTGCTTCTATCTGGGGCGGACCCTAACTCTTCTGATGAACACAAAAGAAGTCCTCTCCATTTGGCTGCTTGTCGGGGCTATGTTGATGTCGTAAGATTGCTTATTAGGAATGGTGCTAATCCTAATATTAAAGATACTCTGGGCAACACGCCATTGCACCTAGCAGCTTGTACCAGCCACATCCCAGTGGTCATAGAATTACTTGATGCTGGAACAGATGTCCGTTCACACGATAAGAATGGACGCAACCCTATACAACTTGCACAGAGTAAATTGAAATTAATTCAAATGAGACCTAGTGGTGCTGGACACTATGAAGAAACTCGTCAACTCATTGGTGAAATATGTCTGGTTGTGGAAATGATGTTGAAATATATGAAAATTCAAAAGGCAGATGCAGCAGAACTGGAATCTGTCAGAGAAAGACTTCTGGGAGGAGTGAGCACACGTGAACAGGTGGACTCTGAGGTGCAAAATCTACTTGACAGTCTAGATTCATTGAAACTAAGATAATTTAACTCATTATGAATCACAAATACAAAGACTGTTTTACAAATGCTGCCTAAAAATTGAACTCACAATTTATCTGATATGATGTTTATGGATATTGTAATAGGTGACATTGTATTTTTTAGTTTGTAACTAATTGTAAGTAAAACAATTTGCATAGTTACGTATGTTGATAAGATGAATAAACTTTATTAATTTTATTATCAATTGATGTTTCATTCTTATTCAGTTTCCCACATTAATTAGTTTTAAGATTTAACTCCAAGATAAAAAACATTAAGTTGTATGGGTAAATTCAGGAATTGGTCATTATAAACAAATGAGGTATTTGCGTATGTGCATAAAAACCAAATGCAACTAATTAAAGCGCATGATATGATAATTCTAATATATATTTTTTTCTTTCAGTTCTAACTATTGTAAAAGCTTCATAAATCCTGAGAAATCATTTATGTGAAGTCAGTTTCCTAAGACACATGTTATATCCTAATTTGGACCCAGTGATCTATATAAATGTATAGTGGAATTTTAGTAAATTAATTAATTAAAAAAGAAAATAATATAATAATGGCATCTTAAAAAAAATATTCTAAAATAATAAATAAACACATAATGCAATAATCATTTAATAACAACAATATCTTAAACTTTATAAATGAAGTAACTTTATTTACAATAATGAAATAAATTCCCAAAGTTCCCCGGCAATACATTATAATAATATTATAGACATTTTTACAATCACCACTCCAACTAATACATGTATAAGTTTCATGCCCACAAAACCTACATGGTACACACATCACACAAATATGGAATGTACATATCTGATAACAAATCATTAGACTATTACTGTTTGTATTCTACTAGAAATACAAGAAAATAGAGTTTGTGCAATATTCTAAATCCCATTTGTTTTAGTTGCTGTGTAACATTTACATGGATAAATGCTTACATTAAAAATATATTATAAATCAACAAAAATTTAAATCAGTAGGTACATCCAAAACATATCACAATCATTAGGCATTACTGGGGTTTTAAACATTTTTTGCTGTCATTGGCAAATTCAAATAAATGTTATGGCAGAATAATTATTATCACAGAAATTTAAAATAATAACTAACATTACATTTAATACTGCTAAATATAATAATTAAGTTACAGTAACAATCCTAACCCATTTGAATAATTACTAACAGTTCAACCTTAGACCGTAATAGTAAGTGAAGGCAAGTTCATTTCAACTAAATGTACCTATGTATTACAGTAAATAGTACTTACTTAAACAATATTTAAACTTACATTGATTGCAGAAAAACGTAGAAGAACTATCTATTATTATATTCTGATATTATTTACGATACCATGGATGGAGTTCAGATTCCATTCAATTTAAATATATTTACAAATTTTATTTTATCAATATGAAATATTCAAATACTGATATAAACAAAAATATAAATTGAAGATATGCCAAATAACACTAGAAAAATGTATAGAAATGATAATATAGAAATACAAAATAATAAAGAGAGCACTTTGTGTACCTCTTCAATGCGAAAAATGCAACAGTTTGAGAAAAATTATATTATCTGCTTGAAGCTAATAATCAATTACACATCTACTTTGTAGCGCGCGTTACTTAAATATCATAAGTAGCAATCGAGGTGATTGCTCTACATTTGAGCAAACACGTTAAAACAATCAATTCCTTTATACAGTATAAAGTGAACATATTTAGAGTGCTGTATATTTGGCACTAATTCATTGTTTTGTCTCGCTCTCTGACTAGCCACTATATATCCAATATCGCCATATCCAAGCTTATGTTATATTACAATATCACATTCACAATTGAACCAATTGAAAATAAATTAAATCACAACATTCATGGAATGAATAATTTCCACTAATTCGCTTTGGCTCCATGAACTATTTAATCTTCCATTAATAAATAATAATATATGTTGTAAACACAACCAAACGTTTAAAACTTCACAAAAAAAACTTTATACTCATTTGTATTGCACTTGTATCGGCTCGGGTATACGGTACATGTAACTACATCAGTCATTTTGAAAGATTCTTACTTTTCTAAAACGTTGTATAACCGTTTGGTGCTATTTCAAATCCGGCACCAAAAGATTCACTATATTGGGGAATATTTCAGCTTGAATCGGGCCATACTCTACTAGTTCGCCGTCAACAGTGAGGTAGCCGTTGGATCCCTCCGGCACTATCCTAAACGCACTGACAGGAACCATTTTGACGTACTCGTTATTGATATCGACGTGTGTACCGTTCCCCACGCCGAGCAGGAAGGAGAGCAGCTGCGAGCGCGATATGCCGGCCTTGATGATGAGCATCCACATGACGCCGTCGGAGAGCGTGGAGCGCGGCGCGAACAGGAAGTCCTCGCCGATGTAGGGCTGGTAGGAGACGTGCACCATGACGAACTCGCCGTGCTCGTGCACCCAGTGCGCCGGCAGCTGCGACACGAGCGACGGCAGGTGCGACGCGGGCCCGTGCATGCAGGCGTGCGCGGGCGAGCGCGCCTCGGAGCCGCCGCTCGTGACGCTGTGGTACTCGGAGCCGCGCGTGCTGAAGAAGGCGCTGCGCCGCGAGTTCACCGAGTACCACGAGTCCACGCGCTGGTGCTTGCTGCCGGTCACGGCGTTCGTGAACACCTCGGAGTTCTCGTCGCAGTCGATGAACGCTTCCGCGTCGGGGGAGTCGAGCGCGCCGTCCTGACTCACGCTGTGACTGAGGGTTAGCGGCTGTTTCGGTTTGGGAAGATTGCTGACATCCTTTATTTTTGCGTAGCTCACTGTACCTTTGTACCTCCTCAGTCCGAGCAGTCTTGCGACGGCCCAGACTGCGAATCTCTGGCCTCCGATTGCACGTAGCCTCTCGCTTTCTATGTCGATGTCGGAGAGCAGACCCCATCCCACGGACAGAAATGAAAACATTATCTGTGATCAAATATAAACACGTTATTATTTAATATACAAACGCCATCGAATAACAGCATGATGAACCAAAATAGCCATTATAAATAATAAGCAACCAGGTGCAACACGATTGTATGGCGGAGACAATAGGTTAGCATTAACTTCATTTATGATAACACGTTTAAAGATAATAGCTTCATATGAGCATCAGAGTATGAAAAGACATAAGGTTAATTGTATCCGCAAATTGAGCACCCGTTGTTTGTTTTGACGGACGTAGTCAATTGGATATTGTAGGTACCTACGTGTACCGTACATTTGAATATACATATAACATTTATAATATGTAGCTGGTATGTACGCAGCCGATTTCTTACACCCATGGAATATTCCAACAGAAATGAACACATCAGAGACCGCAACAGTTTATTTTGAAACATAAACAGTAGTCTACCATAATCATATGCCTTTTTCCTATAAACTCATTGTTTTTTTTCTATTTAACGTTTGTCACATAGTTGCGTGAGTTCAAAGTAAAGTTCTTATACATGTTACTTAAATATTCGGTTAATAATTTAATTCCTTTAGGATGATCGTCCAATTTCTTACATATGAAGATTTTCGAAACAAAAACAACAAATTAGTTGTTATTAAAACACCGGGGTTATAATTTGAAAGTCGTCCTTGGCATGAAAACAAGTGAAATTCGTTTTAATAATTTCATTGAAGACTACTTACTTTCGTTTTAGTTTCAATCCGAACCACATCCATAGCCGCAGTTTTGTTTTTCACCAATGCCATGGAAATCCCCGTCAAGTTTTGTGGAATGTATGGCTCACTAAAACAAAGAAAAACAACGATTAACTCTCAAAGCCACTTAAAGAGAACGTAAAATGAATGACGTCAATGAAATTATGAATTTTGCAAATTGCTATACCGATATTCAAAGAGCAATATTTTTTTAGCGGAAATGAAACTCGAATACGTAAACGGTAAACAAGGTTTCCAACAAATTAATTCTAGAGTGAAAATGTAGAGCACTTAAAAGCGGTTTTATTGGATCAAGGTGGATAATTTTCTGTCACTCTACGCTAAGGTATCTCGGAAAATTCCACCATGTTTAAACACCTGCGCTGCAAGGCTTAGCATGAACAATATTTTTTAATTTTTTGCACAATACTCGCGGGTGGTCCATTTAGAAAATGATACAAATCTTTTCACGGCCCTATCTATGCAACGCATCGGTGTAGCGTCAGGAAAACGTGATTTTTATGCCTATATCATGATGACTGCTCGACTTTACGAACGGCCATGGCCTAGCGGTCAACAACACTTCAGCTTCACTCAACCAAGAATTCATCGTAGGCTATTAAAAATGGATGGATAACTAAATTTCCTTACATATAAACATCACATAGATCTCAGTCTTCACTTCTTACATCTTCCAAAAAGCAAGGAATAAAATTCAATAGCAAAGTATCAGTTACCATATCATATTTTATTACTCATTTTATACGACATAAAACAACAAAACTTAAAGGTAAATAATAAGATGCCAATTTAAACTTCTAATAAAATATTTTATTACGTTAATGATAAAATAAAACAATATTATTTATGTACATATGATATGTATAGAAAAATTGCAACGAAGTCGTAATGCGGCTTCAGTTTCTGCTAACGTTACTACTTTTAAAACGTAGCACGCTATGTATTTAGGTCAGTCTAATTACTGAGACAATATGTCAGGGCGATCTTCAGTACCATATCATTATGGTGTATTATATTAAGAATGGAAAATTCTTTCTGGCGTTTTATATTGTTATGTAGAAAGTTGGCAGCAGCCTTAAGTATTCACTCAGGATACATATTATGTATATTAACTTCCTCGAGCACAATTGAGCTGCCTTGTCTGTCGTGAGTTACTTCGTGGCCTATTTCGTCGGGAATCAGCGTTTTTATTTTCCAAAGAATATATCGAGTTAAAAAGGTATTCTTCTGTAATTTTTAATGATTTCGGCTAAATGTATTGTAACGTTACCTAAATAGGTGCCTCTATATACGGTGAGAATGTTCGCTTAACTATTACAAAAAGAAAAATATTTTTATTATTAGATATTTAGTATCGCCATGGAGTATGAATATGTTTTGTTCAAAACAACAATAGACAAAGATTCTTGTATAGACGTATGCTTTTATTTTGGTCTTCCGTTATTTACACAATGAAACCATAGTAATTAGACAAATCAATGAGAAAGGTTATTTCAAGGATTATGAAACACGAACAGGTCAATTTTAAAACGATCTATAAATATGAATTCTGATACCCAATATTAAATATAAAATGTGTATTACTAAAGAGAAAAAACAAGGCTTCGAATATCTAAATAAATATTTATAATAACAAAGTTTTATTTTATGTATTTTATGAAATCAGATTAGTTTTATTTACAAATTATGTAGTAGAAAAATAACATAATATTATGTTAGCAAGCAAGTTGATTTGGTAAACAACAGATTTATGCAAATTAAACATTTAATTGTTATTTATGCTTAACTATGAAAAACTACCATGAGTAGCATTATATTCTGTTAAAACAACATTTAGTGTTGGCGGCGGAGTACTATTAGACAAAAAAACTGTCCACTTCAAAGGTTTAAAAATAAACAAATTCAAAAGTTTTTTCAATTTTTTGATAGATATGCTAAGGTTTCACTCCTACTTGGCTACGAAATGTGGGCAGGGTTCATTTCTTGCACGCAATTGCATTTTAATTCTTGTTATCCAGAGCTTTAACAATTAATCGCAAAAGAATGAAGCAATTACCACACTTTTAATGCACATGTAATAACATGCGCTCTAAGTTTATCTTATTGACATTTCAACATTTTTATCATATTTTGCATTCTTGAGGCAGCATTAGTTGTCCATTTTTAAACAAAGTATATAAACGTAGCTTATCTTAAGAGAAAATCATATTAAACGATGTTTTATATTCATACATGCGCACTTTTAAGATTAATAAATTATTCAACACGTAGAATATAGTAATGTTATAAAGGAACAATTTTATAAAGGAAGAAAAGCAATAAACGCGCACCTATAACTTATTTTTTTACTTCATAATAATGGAACAGACAAATATACTACAATAGACCGAACAAAAACCGACTGATCGCATAATTGCAGAAAAACGCGCAATCTCATTTTTTGTTCCAAGGCTGTGTAAAACATTTGTTAATGTTCACTCTAATTAGTTGTAAAACGAACCAACATTAATACAAAAAACAATCTACCTAAATCAACGATTGGCCACACCATCGGAATATTTATAAAAATTGTCTTTTCATTTAATATTCAATTTTTGTGAGAAGTGTTGACAGTTGGGACAGATTGCCACTCCAATATTAGTTACTGAAACTTACTAGCTTTAACATAACTGCATCAAAACTTTTCGAGGATTTGTGGATATTTATAATTTTATAAAAATAACCTCATAAGGCAGTAGATATTATTTCAAATTCAAATGGCAGTGTCTATGAGTATGAGGTGAGTACCTATGACTAATGGACCGATTTTTTTCAAATGTTGGAGTCTCAAATTGGTTTGGTCTGCGTTTCATGATAAGTATTTAAGTATATTCTGCATAGTGTTTGACCGTTCATAAGATTTTGTCTTTTTGTAAAAGATTAAAAATCAATTTATAGATCAATTTCATTCCACTCTAATATTGCCTTAATACTAATATGCTCTCTTTCCATTACATTACAAAATAGAAATCCCCTCAACATTATGAATTTACTAATAATTCTACATTCTACTACGGGTGTTAGATAAGTATTTTTGCAAATTACATGCATGTGTCAGTAACACGGACCCTCAACGCCCCTTTAGTCGTCACTCGTATGAAACCGCTTATTGGATATCATCTATCCATATCCCAGTAATCGGGCCCATGGCAACATGTTTATTACACGTTGTAGGAACTCTACCGATTGTGATTTTACGACCAGTTGCCTGCGCAACTGCGACGAATGTAGAAAATTATCAAACTTCAAGCAAATCATGACTATTCGTAACAAAAGTTGAAAAGTATCAGCAACATTCTCGATCTCGTATAAATTGAAATTAAAGCATAGTTGTTTCGTAATCTCATCTCATGTTATACTAAAATAACTCTTATTTAAAGAAATACTGGTGAAACGAAACAAAGTACATAATATATTCTGTTTTGAATGATTTTTATTTTCCATTAATGAATACTTAATTATACGCACTATCTGTATTATAACAAATTACTAGCGAACACCACACGTGGCTTACACGCCCGTGCGTGACCAAAGACATCGGACAACGTCATCGCCTCAGAATTATATGTTTCAACCGGATCTATCACATATCTTTCAATATATTTTTATATCTTGTTGTTAATAATCGTAGTACCATTTGGCCAAAACAGTCCGCGGTCATTTACCTTAACTGGCAAACTAACTTTGAATGATAGAAGGGTAAATATATCTAGTCATTTTGAGAATTTACGTAGGTAGACAACAGGTACGTATGTAGTAGTGGATTACCTATATTTTTATGAACTAATGATTACTCATGACAATAATACTATGATAACTGCGTATTGGTAATATTATGAGTGGTGCAATCCTTTTTTTAGTATCTGACAAAAGTCTAATAAAAGTTGCATGAAGTCACTGAATTTCAATAGGTCGCTTTGGAGGTCATTGGGCGCGTATGTTGAACTGTGAAATTCCTATAGCTGAAGTTGATGATAATAATTAAATAGCAGTATAGTCCTGCATCGACAGCATCGACGTTTTCGCCACATAAACATCATCAATATAATATAACACTTGCGCCACAATTTTACGTAAAATGCAAATACATAGATACATGAAATTTCACACAGATGGAGCTCAATTATACCTCAAATAATTCGTAAATGCGCGGATACAAAAAAATACATGAAAGTACCATATTTTATTAACACCAAGTAACTAAAATTCGGCCCTATATCTTACTGCGTACATGGAACCCACAATGGTGAGGTCTTGTGTAAGTTTACGTACTGACAACAAAGAGTAATTCTGTCAGTTGTTTTGTACATTTATGAAATAGCTAATATAGTCCAGTCATTATATACATTTAAAAGTGAAAATGAACCGAGAAAGCCAAATTTTGGATATCACGTGGGGGGTGGCTAGAAAAGCTTAAGTTCAAATTGTCGACCAAAATAACCTTGTGCAATTTCCGCCATCTTGAAAAAAGGGTTAAATTCAGTTTTTTCATCATAACTTGGTTCCCAGTTGAGATACGAATTTTTTTATAGAATACTTTTTTGTTGCTCTTCTCGCGATCTACAATTAAGGTCCCATGCATTTTTCACGTATCGATCGTCGTTTTCGAGATATCGATCAAAAATATCGATTGTATCCACGAGTCAAAATGGATAGAAAATGGTTCAGGGAATTATTGCAATACAAAAAAAATAATCATAAACCAGCCAAATTAGAAATCAAATACATGAAATTTATTGATGAAATAATTTTTATGCAGCAAACATAATGATTACAAGTGGTAATTTTTTTCACACGTTTATCGTCGTTGGGATGGTCCTGGCTGTTCAAGTTCCTCCTCCGTAGACTCTTCGAGTCGTGAAACCTCTTCAATCGCAGGAAATGATGTTGTGACGGTCGAAAAATCGTAATCATCGTCATCGTCGTGATCGTCGTTGAATAAAATTTCGACTCTGGCGACATTGTCACATGTCTGTCCACTGCAGTGCA
Source organism: Deilephila elpenor (assembly GCA_949752805.1). NCBI lineage: Eukaryota > Metazoa > Arthropoda > Insecta > Lepidoptera > Sphingidae > Deilephila > Deilephila elpenor. Next base: position 3,541,080 of record OX457107.1, on the reverse strand, counting down.
GGCAAATAACGGAGCAATGGATTCCTGCTTTCCTGCAGCCACAAGCAGCTCCACACTTTCCTTTGCATTTGCACGAAATGAGTTTCAAAAGTTCAGGTGGAGCGGGTGCGGCTGTGGTGTAAATTGGTTCGAGCCCGTTATTTGTTTGTCGCCAACCCCATTCTTGAGGATCTTTAAAAATTCTGAGCCACGTTTGTACCTGTAAATATGTCCGAAAAACGTGTTGGCGGACTGCACTTTCCGTTGGTGGGAGCAGTGAAAGATTATTCGTCTTGCTTGTCGTCATTGATTTTTCGAAGCGATGGAATTGCAAAATATCCATCGTCGTGTCCTCTTTACGACCATCATAAAGAGCGATAAGGAACAGCTTTCCCGCGCAAGCTAGCATCTCCGGATCGACCTTTTCTTGCTTGAATAATTCTACCGATGACCGGAGGTTCGGATTCTTCTCGAGGGTGCTGATGAACTTCGACTTTCCAATGTTATATATTTTTGATATCTCGAAATCGACGATCGATACGTGAAAAGTGCATGGGACCTTAATTGTAGATCGCGAGAAGAGCAACAAAAAAGTATTCTATAAAAAAATTTGTATCTCAACGGGGAACCAAGTAATGATGAAAAAACTGAATTTAACCCTTTTTTCAAGATGGCGGAAATTGCACAAGGTTATTTTGGTCGACAATTTGAACTTAAGCTTTTCTTGCCATCCCCCACGTAATATCCAAAATTTGGCTTTCTCGGTTCATTTTCATTTATTTCCCGATTTTTCCGACGTAATGACTGGACTAATAATCCAATAAACGATGGAGAAAAACCCGTAATTGTGATTCACTCAAGTATGTTGCGTTGCGGGTTAAGACTGTGTATGGCCGGTTTCAAATAGACCACTTAATTATGTCGTGCCAGTAGATACTCTCTTCGTATGACATAGCACTTACTATCACTTGGTGGTGTGCAGAATCTGATTTATAATCTGCATTATGACAAGCAAGTAAAAAAAATACTATGCACCCAATTTCCGAAACGTCCTGGTTTGCACTGGTGGTAGGTCTCTCATATGTGAGAGGCCGCCTGGATAGGTACCACCGCAATGTCTATTTCTCCCGCCAAACAGCAGTGTAAATGCGCTGTTGTGTTCCGGTTTAAAGGACATTGTAGCCAGAGTAACTACTGGACATATTGAGACTTAACATATTATGTCTCAGGATGGCGAGCGCAGTGGAATGCCAAGCATTGCCTTGTAATTCATGGTGTTGTTTGGTTTTGCTACTGTCCATGAGCGGTCGTATCGCTTACCATCAGGCGAATGGCATGCTAGTCTCGCCATTCGTTGCAATAAAAAAAAACGTCCAGCATTGTACCATAGGATCAAAATACTGGCATTGATTTGTACATGTACTCATCGCAATCCTGTTCTGTTTGCCTCTTCAGGGATTTCAATTTACCATATTACATGATTAGAAATAATTAAACGTAATTTCAACAGATAACAAATATGTAGCCAATTTTATCAGGAGATAAATCAATGTCACGAAAAATTATAATCACTGATTAACACTAACTGTAGAAGGAAAAGAAAGAAATAATTTCCATTCTTATCAAGAGCATAATATAGTAATATTCAACTTGATCACTTTACGGTAGATGATGGTAGAGACTTGGAAAAGGATGCTGGTGAAGAATATTAGATACCTACCACACAATATATTTTTATTTCTATGAATTATGCAAATTGTAAGCAATATACCATGCAATGTTTTAACATGAAAATATGCTGCGGTAAAATGAGACCATGAAATTTATCTCCATATTAACACAAGGTTATTCAGAAGAGTTTGCGTCAACATGTAGGTCTCATTAGCTACTAGTTTAGCCCAGCCATTAACCCACATTTAATTACTGAAATATGACTCCATTAGGAATGCATGGCTTAGTTACTAATGCCTAAAAGACCTTGACATGATGTAGGAGGAAACCGGTGCAGATAAGAAGTAGAACATAATCATCACATAAAATATTTGCAGTGCCATACAAATAGATTTTTGATTATCAAACAAAAGAGAAAACAACCAGTTTACAATTTGCTAAACATACTGACTCCAATCATTACAAATTTAAAATTTCACACCTATTTTTTATTACTTTTTTTTTTTGGAATTGCAACTTATTTAGCAAACCATATAACTAAATGTATTCTTGTTAGAATACAGACTACACATGAATGAAAGAATACTGACCAAATCTCATAAGTAGTTGTTTGTAAAAAGGTATTTATTGTACCTGAATAGATGACTGATGGGATTAAATATTATTATCATCATATTAACACTTAGGCCTCCTCGAAATTACACCGTAAATCGCGCAATTTCACCCTGTCTTCGTGTTGTCGCTCCCTTCATCTGCCAGTGACCTTTCGCAAATCGTCACTCCACCTATATAGCTAGAGGGCATCCCTCACTATGCTTGCCAAAATGCAGTCTCTACTCAAGAACACATTTTCCCCAACAGTTATCAATACTTCGACAGATGTTTCCCAGCACACTGCCACTTCAGCTGGCTAATCCTGTTTCTTGTCTATAACATTGGTTCTGGATAAGTTTGTTACGGATCTTTTCCTTCAGAGAGACACCAAGCATAGCACGCTTCTTAGCTTGTTGAGCGACCTTCAGCTTGTGGACCAGTCGTACGGTAAGTGTCCAAGTATCAGCACCGTAGGTCATATTATATTAAAAGTAGAGCAATTATTCTTATAAGGATAAGTTGTCTATAGTGAATATGGATGTAGTACCTCTGGATGGATGGTGTATCTAATAACCATGATGAGTGAGAGTACCATATAGCCAAAAAAATAAAAATAACAAAAGAACAGTACAAACATTATCAATAACATGATTGTTTCTGTTTGGATTACCATCAAAATTGAGATAATATAGAAGGTTCATATTGCTTTATAATAATCTGATAAGCAGGTGTGCATTCAAATATGGTCAGGCATAATATTACACAATGTTGATAGTGACAGGTTTGTAAAAATAGGTTATCTGTGGATTATGGTAATGAAATAGTTACACATACCATGATTTTTACACAAGTTTTCTATTGTGAGATTATTTTTTAGTAAATCTAAGCTAAACATGTTTCCAAGTATACTAAGTAAATATACACGAATCACAAGTACTTTTATTAATAAATTAGTAAATAACACAAGAATTACTGCTCATTAGGAACATATTTGCTTTTTAGGTGTGTATTAAATTGGCTTTAAAGTACTAACCTGACCGGTTCCCTTCATAAGATTGTAGAAAACTTGATTTGAACATGTTAGTAATATTTGTCTACCAAAATGCATGGACTATAAAAGGTGGCAATATCGCAAAAGCTATAAAATCTTTTTTATATTTTAATGGTTCATGTCCCCTTATATTATGTTCCCTGCCCACACATATTTGTGAAAGCTAACCACTTTTGCAGAATCATTATGTTGACTCACACTTAGGTTTTCAAACTGTCAAAAGCAACTATTTATGTTTACTAGGTAAAATACTAAATGCCTTTGTTTGAGAAAATTTCCTTACACTGTTTATTCAATACCTACTGCCTGCTTGGACAAAATATAGCAGTGCCCTAAAATAGATTAAGATGAGCTTCTTTCACTAATGGTTATTTTAATCCCAAATATTTCTGAAATGTTCATGATCATCTGCATAAAATAATGATTATAGAAAGAAGTCCTGATCTTGCCCATCAAAAATTTTGTGTGTGAAGACAATGGCCTAAATCCTTATCTAGAAAATATGGTAAACCTTAAACCCACAAGTCAATTAAATTCATATAGTTTTGTTATTCTATGTTATGTCATATAGGAAGAAGCTCACAGAGACCAAGTATTTCATAACTGTCCATTTAGAAATTTAAGTGTAGCAATGAAACAAGTTTTGCACATTTGTTACCTAAATTGTTGTGTAAACTGTTGCTTAACAATAACTGTGTCTACTGAATTATTATGACTATTGAATATGTTGTACATCTGTAGTATAAGTGTCTAATTTCTTGCATTATTAACCAAATAAAAAAACAGTTTTAGACAGGTTGTCATTTACCAGCAGTTTGTCCTTGAATTCGGCTGTGCTGCACATAAAAACAGAGGAACCTGTTCCAACTTTAAGAATTATCTTCAAGTTAATGTGTCATATAATTTTTTTTTTTTTGCTTTTATTAATCATTTTTTGTATAATTATTAGGATGACTAATGTATTTGAATGCTACTAAAACATTAAATATGATAATACATTCAAACAAAACAATCTCTTCATCCACCCATCAACTTATTTTTCTAGTTTTTATGTGACTGTTCTAATTAATCTGTATAGTATAATCCATTTAGTGTTTCAATTTGAAAAAGAGAAATACATAGTTACCAATGTATTGCAATGGTATTGAGAAAAATAACAAACAAGAAGTTAATATTTGCAGATAAAATCAAGAAAAAAATAACAGTGTAACAGACATTTAAAATAATATGTTGCACTTTTCAGTTAAGCCCAAGAGTTTTTATTGAAACTTGAACTTGAATTCAAGCGCTTTGTAACAAGGTTACTTGAAACTATAAACTAATAAACAATACATGCAATTACTGCATTTATATGGGTATGCCTCATAACATAAGATGATTTGATACACAAACTGAAAGTCAAATATTTGTATACAAAGTATGACTTACTTGTAAAGGTGACAGATTGTTCTTGCCAGGCCATTGCCAGAGCCACACGGCATTATTGCCAGTGGCACTTCACACAACGCTTGCTGCCAGTCCAGACGCTCGAACATACCATTGAGGACCTCAAACAGCACACCGTCACCGCCCACCGCCACGATCGACCGCCAAGCATAAACATTTCGCGTACGAACAAATTCGCGCGCATACTGAGCGTATTTTGTCACATGCAAGTCGTAAGGTACTTCCGCCTCTTGCAATATTGGAGCTACCTTCGTTTGAAATAATTCTCTAGCCTTCCCCGGGCCCGATTTTGGATTCAACAATATGAGCAACTTCTTATCGTTCAGTGGTGGCACGTACGTAATCGGCTGACCGGCTATCAGACACTTTATCGAAGTTCTCCATTTTTGCGCTTCCCGATTGTTATCCTCGTATTTATCAAAAGACCTGAAACGCAATGTTATTGTTGTCCTTTCCCTTTTCAAGGTACGACGATTGCGCTTTAGTATGTAAGCGTAAATATAAAGATAAGCGCTGATATCGTTTTCGTCCAAATCCCCGCTGTTCTCTTCTACTACTTTTAACTGCTGGGGTCCTACCAATGAGCTGCATACACAGGAGCTGGCTCCGTTGCGACGTCTCTTGCTCCTCATACACTTGCTGCCGATGATATCGCGTAATAATATAGTTTGTTCTTTGGAGCTGCCGTCTGTTTCTTTTGTAAGGGATAGCCCTTTGGAAGTAAGTCTGACACGAAACACAGAATTCTTTTTAGATAAGATGTAAAATGTTTCTTCGAGGTAAACATGCTCCTTCGAAACCGAGTCACCCTCCACGACGTGAGGCACGTCCTTACCGAGCTTTGGATCCGCCATGACTGGATTTATTATGACTTCTGCCAACTTTGCAAAATTAGCCGTTTGACTGTGACATTTATATTTTTTTTAATCCTTGTAACCACAGATAATAATATATCTCCAGTGTCGGATTCGAAGTATTATAATACGTCCATGCCACCATGGATTCGACCTCTTCTTAGAGTCTAAAGCATTGCAGGACGTGCGCAATCCGCCTGAATATAAGAACAGAATACTAATTATTATAAGTCACAGTAAACTTCAGTGAAATGGAGTCTAAAATAAATTTTAATTTGAACGCCATATTGATGTGCCAACTATCATCTGTGAGTTGTGACTGTCATTTGCAAATGGTCCCGTTGGCAGTAGTTGGCAAAGATTGTGAGGTTATGACTTATGAATTCGATCCTGTGATTCGATCATAAACAACAGTAAACATAAATATACCTAATGTAATCTGTATATAAGCCAAATACCTTCTTATGAATTAGGCACAATGAACCACAATATTTTAGAGCTTTATAGCGGCATTGGAGGCATGCATTGTGCATGGAAAGGTAGGTTAGAAAGATTTGTTTACTTTTGGTAAAGGCTCTAATTTCTATTATCTCACATAAAAATGTATCTTTACAGAAACGAACATACCAGGTGGAATCGTCGCTGCAGTAGATATAAATACAGTAGCTAACGAAGTTTACAAATATAATTTTTCTGATACATATCTAGTGAATCGGAACATTCAGTCATTGTCGCCAAAAGAAATTAACAAACTAAATGTAAACACCATATTAATGTCTCCACCGTGTCAACCTTTTACCAGAAATGGAAAGTATTTGGATGAAAATGATCCCCGCACCAATTCATTTATTTATTTATTAAGTATTATGGACCAATTGGATAAATTAGAATATATTCTTATGGAAAATGTTAAAGGATTTGAGTGTTCCACTGTCAGAGATTTATTTATAGAAAAAATAGAAAATTGTGGATTTATTTTCCAAGAGTTCTTATTGAGTCCGTCCATTGTAGGAGTGCCTAATTCCAGATTAAGATATTACTGTATATGTACAAAAAACAAAAATTGGGATTTCAAAAGAAAAGCTGAAATTGTAAGTATTTGCAGTTGCTACTATTGTAGGTATATTTACAAGGACTAAAATAATCTAGAGGCAATTTTATTTGGAATTGAATTGAGAACAACATATAATATTGTGTTCAATGATGTAATACTACTTCAACAAGGTGTGTAATGTACCTAAATAATATGCCCAAGCATCACTGGTGGTTAGCTCATTTTCTAGAACAGCATTCAATAAGTAAATTGATTACAAAAGTGCTCTTTTAAATCGCATCATTATTTGTGTTCATTTAACTTGGCTAGTTTCATAAGCATAACCACTCTATTTCCAGATAACAACTCTTCCTGACATTTACGAGAGTCCATACAGCTTAGAAAGTATTATTGAAAGTGATGTTAATGAAAAGTATTTAATACCAGACAAGATGCTGAAAAAAGCTAACATATTTGACATATGTTTCAAGGATTCAAGAAGATCTTGTTGCTTTACAAAAGCATATTCGCATTACATAGAAGGCACTGGATCTGTTTACACCGAAGCAACACCAGAAACTTTAGAATCATGTTTTAACAAAGCAAATGGTTATGAAGTTGGCAGTGATGAGTATGTAGACACATTGAAGGAATTGAAATTGAGATTTTTCACTCCTAAAGAAGTATTAGAATTGATGTCATTCCCTAAATTTTATACATTTCCTGAAAGTATATCCAAGAAACAATGTTACAGATTACTTGGAAATAGTGTGAATGTCAAAGTCATAAGTGAATTGCTGAAATTACTATTTAAATAAAACAAAATATTTTTTATAATCAAATACATATGTATTTAGTATGAAGGTACATAGGAAATACATAGTTTATAATCTATGGTATTGGGAACAGTTTAGTTACATTGCTATATTAATACAATGGTTTGGTATTATTTTTGATATAATTATTGACATTCAATAATAATCACATTAATATTTGACTACAAAATACTGATTACACATGCTAAAGTCAAACTTTAATATCGTCCAAATATATTACACAAAGAATTATACTAAATTTGAAATTAAATGGCATGCTTAAGGTAAGCATCCACAAAGCACTATGATAGTAGTTTTTTTAGTTACTACTACTGTAATAAATAGTAGCCGGATGGGACATGATGTTTCTACAGTAATTACCAATGGCATGCTATTAAATTACATAGTTTCACTTATGTGTCATACAGTTAGTCATTTGCCTAACAGTGAAGAATGTACCACTCGATTAACATGTTAACTTTGGCTCACACAAACACCATCTTTGCCACATCACATTTGCAACTACCAAACTCAAGGTGTGATATTTTCATATAGTTACCTGAACAAAACTGATAAATTATAATTGGTTGTTTAAAAGAAACAGTTGATATGTTTATGGATGTTTAGCTTTAAATGTAAAAAAACAACTGGCAATAACAATTTATATGGATCCATTACTAAGCATTTGCCTGGCTCTTCGTTTGGCTTTGTAATTGAGGACCCTAAGCCTCAACATGACAGCAAGAGATGATGACAGGCCTATTACAAAAGACCATATTGTAAACTTCCAATATGCTCTTTCATCCAAATATGCAACTCGATCACAGCTGAAATGTAAAATATAAATATATTCTTATTTTAATACATGACAATATATCGTCTTTTATTAGTTGCATTTATTTTTGGTATACAGCAAATTATACTACAAGGAAATATTGTATTATAATTTATTATAACCATGATTTTTTTTTCGTTTTCCTACACAGAGAAGACATATTAAGTGTGTGAATTACATTTTATTTTGTATCAAACTATTAATTGTAATATTGTTATAAAATATCAAATTTCCTCATTGGCATGGAAACAAATTTCTTAGATACAGCTCCAATTGATTAATGGTTTCAATCAGTTTTCAGTTTCAAATATTGTTTTAATATTAATAATAGGGATTAGAGACATACCTTCTGGTGACTGTTTCGCCGTTTTCACACTTTAAAATCTCTTTGAAACTTGTGTGAATGCATACTCCTATACTTTTGCTTTTGATTTCAAAATCTGTAACCATAAAAATAAAATAAAAATGATAAATCATAAATACAACAATTTGTTATATTTTCTAGCAATTCTACCCATTTTCAAAAAGTCTTTTAAGTTATTCCTAAGATTAAGACAAACTATTTAAAAAAATATCAAATTTTTATTCGCTCGGCAAGTCCAATAAAAATCCATTTAAAATTTAAATTTTTAATTTTTGCGCGCAAATATGTGAAAACGCTAGGCGCCATGTTCCTTTAAAATGATACGTCACTCAACCAGTAAACAACCTGTGTTATTATGAGCTCTTGGACACCGGAGGGGGTATTCTACTCGCGGAATGACGTAGAATCGTTATCCATCATGGCGGCAGCCGTTTCACATCTTTTTAGGACAGATAAAAAAATTGAAATTTTCAAAACGAGTTATAAAATTTATTCCTTGGAAATATAAACTGAAATTAACATATACTTATTGCTTAATGCTCTACTATATACATTTATAGTTTTTAGATTTTTTTCTTTCTAATAGTAAAATACCCCATTGTACTGGATGCAATGATTTTAACATAAGTTCAGTTCAGTTCTTATTTTTATGGCTTTTGCGATAATACCACCCCGCAATTCTGCCAGTGTCAAGTGTAACAACCGAAAAATTAAAAGGAATATTGTGGAAGCTATTAACCAAGATGACTTATGCAACACAAAGAGACAAACGCATTTTCGACATAAATAACAATATGATTGATAGAAACATAGAAGTTTAAGAATTATACGAGGATAGAATTATTATCAAAAAGAAAAGGATGCAAAATATAATTATATTATTATTATTGTTAATTTAAATTTTGATACCATTAATCTTGATACATTTATCCAGAATATTTATAAATGAAGAAGAAGTGAGGGTAATGAGCGTTTTCATGCAGGTGGGACGAGGAATTTCTGGAGGTAGAATTTCATATAAAGAAAGTCGCAAATTAGGGCAGTTAAAAAATATATGATCTAGATCCCCTTCATCAAATCCACATTCGCAGAGGGAGTGATCACGAATTCTAATTTTGGCTAAGTGAACTGGAGTGCAGGAGTTTAACATAAGTTGTCAATAAATGATAACTACATTGCACATCAATAATGTTGGGTTGGGTACATCAGCATATACCATACCCTTTTCCTAAGTCTACCATTAATCCTTTGAATAGGTTCAAGTCTGTCTGTGTATTTTTTGTTATTAACTACAAGCTTAAGTCTGACCCACTATATAATAATTACTTAGAGGAACAAGTTTCACACATTTTGTATTACCTGAGCAAGGGTGACACTCGTTGATAATTTTATAAGGTTGATATTTCCAGCAAGTCGAGTTATTTTCCGTAGGGAATGTCTTATTTTTCATCCTATGACTGCTAGATATTGTGTCAGCCAAATGGGACTCCAAAATAAGCACTAATAGACTTAACCTGTAACCACATATTATTGATAATTACATTTGTATTAATATAGAAATAAATAGAATCTAACTTATAATAATTATACTACTTACGCTCCCAATAAAACCGTACCAAGTAGCATACATCTTTTGGAGCATGTTTCAATCATAATGGTTGTGGTTATTACATAGATGGTTTATTACCAACTCATAGATCACAATATGAATTTAGATTTGATCCAACATTCCATACACAAAAAGACGTGTTAGTAATTTCATAATATTTCGTTCGTAATCGTATCACAGTTCGTATGTAGAACAAAAAAAAAATTCAATATTTTGATATTCGCTGTCATAAGGTGTCACACCCATAGACAAATTATGGCGTTGGAACATAAATTGGAGTTACATTTTATCGAACAACTTGATGCAACGATTTCATAACTGGGTATTTGACTGTTGTGGCAATAAATTATAAAATGTGTTGCATATGATAGCTTTTTAGTAAACAATAATTATAGGTATTTTTATTTACATTTATGTAAATTATAAATATTTAAATTATCTAAAATAAGTTTGCCATTTTTTATCTGTTGATTAAATGTAACAAAACACGACAAGCTGTCATTGTCTAGCGTGTGATGTCACGATTTTCAATTTTCATTCATCTCTGCCACTAAGATCATTCACCATTTATAAAGCGTGACGTAACTTTTTCAAAGTCACGTGACCTACCGTTTTGGTGACATATATGATGATAAAACTGAAAAATATGTTTATTCGTTATAAACAACTCTTTAAAAAGAAATTAATAGTTTGAAGAGGTATAGAGTGATTATATCTAGACTTTAAAACACTTTTCAGAAATTAGTCAAATAGCCAACTGCGCGTCAATCATTGAGGTAATACAATTGATATTTATGGGAGTCAATTTGTCAATTTGAGACAATTCATAATACATAGAAAAGACTATATTATGCATAGACCAAAAAATAGACCACTAGGCATGGACGTGGTATTTAAACTACGTCAATGGGTTAAAAAGAGAGAGAAAGTATAGGTAAATAATAAATAAATACACCCAACAGTCACATACATTGCCCTGACCGGTGACCCCACACTAAGATCGAGTCTTGTGTCGTGGGTATCAGGAACTACGAGAGACTTTTCGGTCTTACAAACACCCAGACCTGAAACAAATATCTGTGGATGACACTTACATTTGTTCCGGTTCGGGAATCGAATTAGTCTTTAATCTCTATAGAAGAATCTAATGCAAGTTTTCTAAATTTGGGAACGTGCTGGCTATTTAAACGAGCTTAGACCCCTTATAGTCCAATATTATGTGAACTCTGGTTTATAATATTCAACGATAAAGTAGAACTAAATGCCTCGATGAGGTAGTTGTATTTCGGTACGATTAAAAAGCTGAGGTCTCGGGTTCAAAGCCCGGAGTCAGGAATTTGTGCTCGATATGGCGATGAGTCGTCCCATTACTAGTATAGTGATCTGTGGTCGTCCCCTATCATATCATGGAACGGAATATAGAAGGTGTAATGTGGGTGTCTTGGTAGCACCTCTGCCTACCTCTTCTGGGAAAAAGGCATGAGTTTATGTATGTATGTAGAGTAGAAAAACTGACTTAATTAAATATGGAATCTTTAATCGTCCACTGCTACGAGACCCTCCTCAATCCAGAATTCTTAGTATTCTCTTTCTATGACTCTTTGACTGTGAAAATTATAAAAGCACTCAGTATGGTAAAAGGATATTGGAATTTTAACCTTTTTTAAAAAAAACAGTATGCAACCAACATGCAATATGTGGAGGCCGCGTTTTGAACATTTTTCATCATGGAATTTCTAGATGGTCTGATCATTTTGTGTGCTTTTTATAGCAAAAACAATCGGTTAAGTAAAAAAAAAAAAACAGGCAACAATAATAAAAAGTTGCCATAATTTAAATAATAGCTATCTCGCTCTCACAAAGGGCCTAAGTAACTACTTTTGTCCTGCTGTCAAAAAAGATTAACCTCCTCATAATTCCTAGTCTATGGTTAGGTACGTCGAATTTCAGAATGCGCCATGTTTGATGAAAACGTAAACGGAAAAGAAAGCGGAATATTTTTTATAAGCTTACTTAGCGAAAGTACGACGTAATATAACTTAGTTTCGTAAAGGAGTTATGTGAATTGAAGTGGAATTTCTAAGTTCTGTATCTTCATCCAAAAATCTTTGACAATGACTTTACCAAGCGACACTTCAAGATCTTTTCGCCTATACGTAACGCATGTGGATGGCGAAGGTCCTTTCCTGAGGATAAGTGGGCAGCTGGATCAACAGGCTCCGTTAATGGTGGAGAGTTTGTTCGAAGCGGCCCGCGAGAACTTGGAGAAAGGCATAGGCGCGGTGCCGCCGGCAGCTATTCATGAAGGCGTCATTTGTGCCGCCAAATACAAAGATGGAATTTACTACAGAGCGAAAGTGGTAAATACTACTAGTTTGGCGACAGGATTAGTGGGAGTACATTTCATTGATTTTGGTAATAAAGATCTTATTTCTTTGAGCACTATCAGATTTTTGGATAGCTATGACCCGATATTCTTACAATTACGCGGACAAGCCAACGACTACTATTTGTCGCGAGTGATGAACCCGTCGGGTCGGTGGGAAGAACCTTTGTTGTTAAAACTGCAGAGTCTTCTTTGTTATGCTGAATATCCAGCGACTATAGATGCACAAAGTAGAACACTGCCTCTAATTTCCGTTCAATTCAAAGGAAATGATTTGTCATCACACCTTGTCTCATGTCGTTTTGGAGTAGCATTGCCGTTAGCCAAACAAGAGGTTCTTCTTCTACAATTCTCTGGAGACAACCAGCAATTATCCAATTGGCAACCTAGTCACGATCAACCAGCTTATACAGAGCATGTACCATATTTGATCAACCAGAATTTTCCTTCAAACCCAGCATCAACTATGAGATTGCAGCAAAATACTACTATACCATTCAATGGAAGCATACCACCGCCTTCAGTAATCAGTCAGAGATTGTTAGTGAATAAGGCTTCTCGTAACACAATAAACCTGAAGGCACCTGCAAGACAACCTCACCATGGAACCAACAGCAATACTGTCAACACACCTGCAACAACTCCAAATGTTAATAAAACCCCTAATACTTCACCATCTTCAAACAAAACAAATTCTCCAAAAAAATCTACAACCTATAAAAGCAGATTACTGGAAGTTAACTCCCAACATAAAGTTTTTGTTTCTTTCGCTGAGGAGGGCCCTGAACTATTTGCTGTTCAACTTGTATCAGATGCAAAGAAATTGCAAGACATGATGGATGAAATCAATAGAAAACCTCACAGTAGCCTTGCAGAACCACCAATGATTGGTACGGTATGTCTTGGAAGAATGTCTGGTGACAGAATTATTTGTCGAGCAATAGTAATGAATCTCTCTGGATCTCAATGTAAACTGTTCTTTGTTGATTTTGGTGACACCGAAATGGTATCATATTATGACATTTTTGATATACCAGAAGAGTTTGTGAAACCAAATGTTTTTGCTATGCGATTCTGCTTGTCTGGAGTGAAAAAACTTGAGAAAGGGCCACATCTATATGAGACATTCAAGCAGCTTGTAAATGGTAAAGTGCTAACTTTGAAGATTGTGCCCCCAGAAGGTCCACCACTGATCCAATATGGTGAATTGTATCTGGATAATAAAAATGTTTTGGATTTATTAATGGCCAATATGAAAGACAAATTGCAATTCAAATGGATGGACATGTTGCCACTGGGAACAAGGCAATCGGTCTTGGTGTCATATGTAGATAGCTGCATCAAATTTTACATCCAATCGTCGGATAAGATTGATGACTTGAATGCAGTAATGGATGCAGTTAAAGCTCATTGTGAGAGCAGTTCGTCCCCAGGAGAGTTGCCAGTGGGTGCGGCGTGCTGCGCAAGGTTCCCTGATGATGACAACTGGTACCGAGCAAGGGTGAGAAGTATGAAGGGCAAAAAAGTCGTCGTAGCATATGTTGATTATGGAAATGAACAAGAAGTGGATGTACAAGACTTAAGGACCATTACGCCTGATTTGATAAAACTGCCCGCTCAAGCCATGAAGTGTGCATTGAAGGTGAGTCATAATACTACTTACAATACCTATAAAACTAACCACTCAGCGTCATTATAATATAACAATATGCATTAGTCATATCTAAGTACTTTTGACAATTATTCAATAGATAGCTAAGGCTATATTTGATTGTTTTTTATTTAACTATTTAGACTACACTATTAAGGTGTTGTTTGCTGCAGAAGCCAATTTTAGGTCTAAATAAACAAACTCTATTATTAAAAGAATCATGGAAATCTTGGAAGCCTTATGCATAATTTCAGACTGTAGTAGTAGTAAGGTCAATGTATGTAGAAGAATGCTTTGTTTTGCGTAATATAATATAGATTAACCCATTTTCCATATTCAGGGTTTTGAGAACAGACCAGTGGAGACGAAAACATCGAATCAGCTAGAAATGCTGGCTTTGGAGAAGACCTTAGTGGCTCACATTGTGGGTGTTTTGTCCAGTGATACTATGTTGGTTTCACTGGTCGATGACACTGTGGTTCCTCCTTTAGATGTAGCCAGGAAAATGAACCAACTGTCTCAGCCCAGGAGTTCCCATGAGGTAAGTTTGGCATAGAATGAATACACACATCCTTAATCCTAACACACACTTCGCCATACTTATTTCTGACCCAACATGCGAGAGATTCGAGCTTATCGCCGCTTGCCGGCCGCATGTACCAGTTCTCAGCAAATCGAAAAACTCACACAGAGTGGGCTCTGTCCGACCTGAATTGCGAACCTGACAGTTTACAGCCCATTAGGTGGTTTACGGTTTATTATTAGTAAATGCTCGTAATACGTATCTATCGTTGTGGTTTGATTTCGAAACAAATTGTGAACTGTCGACATTGTTTCATGTTGAGGAAAATTATCGTAGGATGAATACCAAAGATGTTTTTGGTTCTGAAGTATCGGAGCCCGAGAGACGGGGTTAAATTTCTAGGCGGGGTTTAGACAAATGTTTATATTGACAACACTTTTTTCGTATGTTATAACGTAATACCCAATTTACACATAATTTGTTACGAAAAAATGTAACTTCTTAACAAGAAACCAGAAAAAAAGTCAATGGAGGCTAGAGACAGGAATGCAACAAAAAAACATTTGGTTAGTCGAATATGTATGAAGTGTTACCACATGCGTAAGGATTTCGCCACTTAATCAATCTGCAATATTGTAGTTATTATTCCATCCCATTTTGTATGACAAAGAAAAGTAAAGTATCTACGAGATACGTAGATTGAAAGTATGGAACAAAAAAGTATTTTGACCTTTCTTTCTTTCTCTTGTTGCTAAAGATCTAATTAATAATAATATAACGTATTCTCATATAGATATACTTTCTCAATATTATTTTCGAGTCTAGAAACTATATCCTCGTCAACTTGTTTCGTAGTATACAAGCAACAAGATCTGACATAATATATTTTTAAATAACAAAAAAGTCTGCGGGACATCCAAAAGCACCAGCTTTCACAACCAAGTAGTAAATTTATATTCGCCTGAAGAATGACCATCCACCATTTTACATAATGGTGGAAAATACATCATAGTCACCCACGATAGAAATACACCGGACATATACAGGTACATCCGGTTTTAATAAGTTTGGCATATTTTTTTCGACCGGCGAACAATGACTGTCGGTGAATATTTGGATTGCTCTGGACTTTTTTCACTGAAAAACCTGTTCTATGAAACTCTCCTATTACATGCATGATTACGTTAACCATTGCAAGAGGTTAACAAAAAGATAATAATGCATTATGCCGAACCGCTTTCTAAAATAAAACATTGTACAAACTACAAACGTGTTTTTCTACACATTACGAGGTAGGCGGGCCGCCGATCGCAATTATCAAGTCCGCGTGTTAAAATACTCGTGTGACCTAATGTTTAACTTCGGAGATTCGAATTGGCACACGTTATTGAACAATAACAATGTAGGATTATTGTTGTAGCAATTTATAAACCAAACCTCATTGGAAACAAAATAATCTAAACAACTTGTTTAGTGCAGTCTGGCTCGTCTGAAAACGTTCATGAATCCTATTAGACTAAACTTAACGTCTGGTAGCCCTCATTTGATGATTTATGTTTATTAAATTTAAACGGGTTAATAGTTTACTGATTTAATATACACTGGCGATTAGCTCCCGTTGTTCTATATGTTCATGTGTATTTTATAAACTACGCGAATCTGGAGAAGTTTATGATTTAATTTAATATCTGATTCTGAAAGCTCGCTGTCACATCAATTACATTAACTACTTTTTAACCGACTTCAGAGGAGGTTATCAATTCGTAAATTTTCTTTATTGTACAATCTTCTTATTGTATCAATTTCTTGGTTGCACGATATAATTATAAACGAATATGATTAAATATTTAATATATTGACTGCCTCGGTGGCGTAGTTGTATTACGGTACGGTTACAAAGCTGAGGTCTCGGGTTCGAATCCCGGGTCGGGAAAAGTGATATTGGATTTTTCTATTCATTATCAGCCCGGAGTCGGGAATTTGTGCCCGATATGGCGATAGGCTCGCCCCCTATCACATCATGGGACGGAACATGCAAGGCGAAATGTGGGTGTCCTAGTGACGCCTCTGCCTACCCCTTCGGGGAAAAAGGCGTGAGTTTATGTATGTATGTATGATTAAATATATTCTGATGATTTTTAATGGTAAAACTAGATTATTTGTTAGGCGCCCAATGTGGTCGTAAATCGTAATATGCGCAAACGAGTCACTCAAAGCTCTCTGGCCCTCCCCCTTCGGGCTCTCCCGAGGTAACGAAAGAGGAGGTAAACAACTTTGCTCTCGTTAAAAAAACATGTATAACTGAAACTCTCAAGAAAAATATAGGTTTTTTTTTACTGCAATGAATAGCGAGACGAGCATGTCATTTGCCTGATGGTAAGCAATACGACCGCTCATGGACAGTAGGAAAACCAAACAACACCATGAATTCCAAAGTAATGTTTGGCATTCCACTGCGCTCGCCATCCTGAGACATGAGATGTTAAGTCTCAATATGTCCAGTAGATACTCTGTCTACAATGTCCTTCAAACCGGAACACAACAGTGCATTTACACTGCTGTTAGGCGGGAGAAATAGACATTGCGGTGGTACCTACCCAGGCAGCCTCTCACATATGAGAAACCTATCACCAGTAAAAGGATATAAGAAAAATATAGGTTTCCTATGTATTACCGATTTACGTTGACATGTGATAACTAGTCTAAAATATTTACAGTATGAAAAATTTTATGAAGGTGCTTCCATGGCAAAGTATCAAGCTCGAATGTCTGTCTCATAAGATGTTATAATTATGAAAAAATAATTAAGGTGAAGCCGACGACACCGGTTCGCAAAGACGCTCCAGAAATGTTCAGCTCTCCCGAGGGAAGTATACAAGACGACAGCAAGAAGAAGAGTTTTCGCCGCGAGAAGAGTTTCAAAGAGGAGCGCAGGCCGCCCCGAGAAACCAATGAAGACTTCACGCAGAGAGGCGGCAGCTTCCGTGGGAGGTCAGTACATGATTCATGTGTGAACACATCAGTTACAATTAATTGTTGGACAGTTTTAACCTATTGTGGTAGATTTAAGCAGATGGTATTATTTTCTAATAAAATATTCCCGGTTCCGGTTTACTATTTATTATGGGATAAACGTTTCTACTGTTTTAGATTATTTTAGTAGCAGGTCAATATGTAAGCCGGCCTGATAAAGTACCATTATTTACATTATTTAGTAAATAGCCAACATTGTACATCGTCAAAAAAATTGCCTACCAGAAACAAAAAAAAAATTGTATAACAATTTAAGAGGCGATACACGTAACATAAACGGTTTTACGCTGTCACAAGATATGATAACTCGTCCAAAACGCGATAAACTCACGTCAACTTACACTTCATGCATCATGCGTACACACTGGAGAAGTTTTTATTTTCTTACAAAAAATGCAATAATAGAGCCCTGACTCACGGCTTGACCTTCATTTCGGTTCTTTGAACCCATACAACGTTACACTAGGCTTGAGTTAAGTCGCAAGATGTATAGGTAATGTCTTAGCTATTGATATGTACCGTGAATACTTGAGATTGAGGTGTAATTAGCGTCATTTAATCGTTTTTATTAGTGGTGTTATAATAATAGCGTGAGTGAAGTGTGTTTTTGTCTACAGAGACAGCAGGGAAGGCTTCGATAGGTCCGGCCCGGGCAGACATAGCGAAAAGTTTGCCGGTAAGCCGGATCGTGGTGACAGGTATGTTACTAACAATAAATTAACAATAATAGACTTTAAATCTACTTTTGCCGAATTACAAGGTAACATTTTTGTCTGCGTGGAGGTCGTTCAAATGTCATAATTAAACGCGCTACCATGTTCATGAATTGTTACCCGAAATCACGTTCGGTTATGCTTTCACTGCGTCCATTACTCACGTTACGTTGCTAAGTGAAGCGGTTTGATATGTCGATGACTACTTTCATCGCGAAATGCCTTTTACTTTATGAGGTCTTACTTTTTAGTATTGAGGCTGAATGCAATTCCGATCTTTCATTTTTGTTCATACTCTTATGTTAAACTTCACCGTAAATCTTTCAATATTAGACCAACTTACTGTTTCATATATTTGCAACCTAAGTAGGTTACCAACCTTATTAGGTTAACAGAATAAAGTTATGCTGTTTCTATGAGCAAATCCATTCGCTTGTATAAGTACATTGTTATGTAACATAAAGCATGAATGCATTCATTTATTTCAATGAGGTATTAAAACCTTTCCATTTTTAACATCGTCCAAAACATAATCTCATTTACACTTCCCACAAAAACCCACAGATAATAAGAGTCTTCACAAAGTTAATATCGGTAAGATAACTTATTATGGTGATGGTATAGGCGCGGAGGTCCGAAGCCCTGGGAGAACAATGGTCCTCAACAGCAGGCGGCGCAGGTGGCGCTCCCTGCGGATGACGACTGGGAGGAAGGGCCCGCGCCCCAACCCACCTTCCAACCCCCGCCGCCCGCCAGGCAACCAAACAGGTACGTACAAACTATATCTTAAGTTCCCAAAGTGTGCGTCGTAGAAACTGAAGGAGATTGAAAAATATTGAGAACCCCTGAACTATCTTCATCAAATTTTAAAAGAAACTATATTGTTTTGTTTTAATTTTTTAGATATATTAATGAATTTTTCAAAAAATCAGCTTTGTTAAATTGTTGATGCTAGGGTAAGAATCAAATTTAGCAAGATTAGTGCTATAATGAAATGATACGAATGATTTAACAGAAAAAAGCCTAGGCCGGAACAGCAACACGATAGGGGTGCGAGAGCGGGGTGGAAGGGCAAGGACTCGAGTGGGGTGGGCAAGAGACTGAGGCAGGCCGCCGAGGCCGCGTGCATGGACGCACAGAACGCGCACAAGGGCTCCGTACAGGACCGCCTCAAACGGTACCGCGCCGACATGTGTTGTGCCGCTTGCATCACCTTCACCGCTTTGTTTATTTGCAGCGTCTACTCCAAGCTTACTAATTGCGTTTGTGTTGTTCCACTCTATTTTTTGTACTGCACCTACTTTGCTGATTGCGTAAATATAAATGCAAGATGTAAACAAAATTGTATAGAATTGTTGTTTTGTAATAAACAAATCATCAATCATGTCGATAATTGGGACAGCTATAAGTACGTGAAAAATACTTGTTCGTGATATTATAATGAAATCTCTATAGTTTCTAAACGGCTGAACAAAAACAAGCTATGATTACAACCGGCGCGGTGTAATTATTAAGTGAAGCGTTCATATTTGTTCGGCGTTCTCGTCTCGACCTATTTGCTTGCTGTCACGCTTGGTTTGCGTTGCATTATTTGTATCGACCGTTCTCAATACGCTGAATATTCGCTGGTTGTTGATTTTATCGATTTCCAAGGCACATTGAACGTTTCAATATTCATTTTAGCACTTTCGGCGCTATTTTCACCGGTTTGCACTGATTACGCAGCTACACAAAAAACCGTTTGGTTCCAGTGATTGGACCTATCATTTTACTATCTATTTTGAAGTGCAAAGTCCAAATTAGGGGATAAAATGAATTATGTCAGGTCAATATTAAGTTAAAACCCTACCACGAAACAATATTTTCTTACGGAAAATACCCTATAGGTACAATTATTCAACATTTAAGCGATGGACTATTATTTTTCATCTCGACTTGCGGCTTTGCACGTCAAAATACATTAAAAGTATTATGTTTACTGTTTAGAACAGACCGCTTATTTTTTGTGTTGCTGTGTTCTTTTAACTTATCTTTCAGAGTTATGATATCTCATCTTAGCATGGTGTTGTTCATTGTCAGTCTTATAATATAAATGCTCCATTGTGTTGTTTCTTTATGCTTCTTCGTATAATCACTTATGAAAACGTCTATACCTACTTGCTCGTTATTGTTTTAATAAAATAATTTAAAGCACGCATTGTACATTTACACAGCTAACCCTTAAAATATATTTATGAAATTCTTCCGATCCATAACCATATTAAAACATTTGCAGGGACAATAAATATAATAATCAGCATGAAGAAAATGGCGACGAACGAGGTCATAGAATGGGTCGGGACCATCGACCAGACCGGCGTGAATTCCGAGATAGCCGTGACAACCGAGGCGACCGAGACAACCGAGGCGACCGAGACAACCGCGACAACCGAGGCGACCGAGACAACCGCGACAACCGAGGCGACCGGCGCGACAACTGGGCAGACAAGAAAGACAGCTTCCAAAAACGCGAATTTAGGGACAACAGAGCAGAACGCGGCGAGAGAAGCGACAGACCACGAAGCAATTTCACTCCGAGAGAACGCGCAGACCGATCCATGTCTGACTGTGACAGGAGATCAGACAAGAGCTTCCGCTCACAAGACAGCGGCCGCGCGCCGCCATACAAGACCCGGAGCAAATTCACTCAAGTCCAGTACAAGGAATTACCCAGCCCGGTGCCTCTAACCACTCCATTCGTAGACTCCGTGGTGGAACCCGGCGCCCAACACGAAGTATCCGTCACGTGGATCATCTCACCAGAGAACTTCTACTGCCAGATATTATCCCTGCAACCAAAGTTCCTGGACATGATGCACCAAATCCCAGAACTGTATAAAGGCGTCAAGTCATACACTGGTAATGTGCCAGTCGGTGCCTCTATACTCGCGCGGTATCCGGTAGATGGCGTTTTATACAGAGCGACAGTGGTTTCCGTCCAGCCGTTCTCTAAATTCATAGTTAGGTACATCGATTTTGGTAATAAACAACTGGTTGACGCAAAGGATATATGGCAGTTAGATAGTCAGTTGATGGAATTGCCCAAGATGGCGGTCCATTGTTCGCTGGTGGGCGTAGTACCAAAAGATGGTGAATGGAAGGCGGATCCGGAAATAGATCTTTGTTTCAACGCGCCCCGCTACCAGTGCGTGTTCCAAGAGTGTTCGGAGGAGCAGTACAAGGTGTCGTTGTGGAACAATGGCGCGAGCGTCGCTGATATGTTGGTCGAGAAGGAACTCGCCAAGCATTCCGAACATCAGTCGTCTGTTACATTAAAAGGTAAAATATATGTATTTTGCATCTTAATTGAATATGACCTTCCATTGTTTTAAAATTCAATGAAAAACATACCTAAAAAGATGCAATTTTTGTAGAGGACAAAGGTTATTGTGCCATTACAAATTATGTATTTTTTTGCAGACGAAGCTATAGATTTGACAATAATAGTGGGCCAGCAAATATTATGCCGCATCACGCACGTAGAATCGTTTGAGAAGTTCTATGTGCAACTGGATTTAGAGAAGGCAGCGTTAGTGGAGAGCGCCATTGCTAGCTTCGATATTTCTAGAGTAAGTCGTCATTACAAAACACTAACAGAAGTATAAATGGTGGCAGGTGTCATGATGTTGTTTGGTTTTCTACTGGTCTTGAGCGGACGTATGATTTACCATCAGGCGAATGGCATGCTCGTCTCTCCATCCAACACAATAAAAATAAAATTAAGTAAATAACTACACCCAACAGCTCTGAACCCTCTAAGACATGCCAAGTCTTGAAACTTTTTTGTATCACAAGTCACAATATTCTAAAGAACCATTTGCGGCCACACAAACATTTGCATCCTTGTCTTTCGTTTTGTAGACGGCTCTGAACCAACTGCGCCCGTCGTTTTCATTCGTTAATATTAAATAAATATATCTGCTTGTTTTTAGCTGACACCCTTAACAGCAGAAAGTTTGACAGAGGGTATTCACTGCACCCTGAAGCATGAAGGCAAGATATACAGGGCTATACTGGAAGATGTTTCCGACATCAACAAAATACACGCTGTATTACCTGACTACGGCAACTCTATCACTGCAACTTTAGACCAGGTACTTGTTTAGTTTAGTAAAGTACGTATGTATATGTTTTTTTTAATCAAATGTAACTTTAAGATTGACTTCTTATATTTTTTGTTATCCGTATATAAATCCGTAAAAAACTTTTGGTTCTCAAATAAATAGAGTTCAAAATAGTTGTATAACATGCATATGGTTTTTAATTGTCATTTACTACTTGCAGCTAATGATCTTACCAACGGAATTGAGCGTATACTATTACCAATCGCTGGAGTGTTGCCTCAATAACTACACAACGGAGTCAAAGACATTGATTAGTATTGAGGATTTGAAGAAAAAACTTATTGGCAATAAATACATTATTTACATCAACAGTGTTGAAGGAATCAGGTGAGCCAATGTAGCATTTTATTTCAGGTTAATCAACTTTCGTCTAATGTTGGTCCTATTATGAATAAATAACTTGGCTTAAATATATCATTGTTTTATAAACACATCATAGTTTATCATCTTGAAAATAATGCGATCCAAATCAACCACCGTTGAAATTAGTAGGTTAGCAATGGCATCACGTGACCGGCACTCTCGTTTATCATTCTTAGCCATATATAGAATGTATTAGTAATTAAAAAAAACAAGTCTTATATGTTAAGAGAATTAAATGGGGTATTTCCTTGCAGCCTTGTCTCCACACTATACGACAGCGTCACGGGACAGAAAGTTGAGATCTTCGAACCAGATGAGGGTGCGTACGACGAAGTGGTCCAATTATGCACACGCTCCGTGTTCAACTACAACTTCGGCATGGCGTACATATCACACGCCGAGAATCTCAACGAATTCTACCTGCAGAAAGCCTCAGACACCGATAGAATAGCGCAACTGCTAGATGATATATACAAGTTTTACGAGGAAGGTCAGTACTATTTTAAACAAAGAACATTTACAAAGCGATTTTTAAGAATTTCTATGATATGCAAAGTCTACCAACCTGCACTAGGCCAGCGTGGTTGACTATTGTAAAGGAGCCTCGTGCCGTGGGACATATATGTGTTCAGCATAGCGCATAGTGCAGCATAGCAAAGTTTATAGTTAAAGAATTATTTAAATCATTCACGAATTTCATTCACAGGTACTCCTGAAGCACTTACTACCTACGAAGTAGACGACATCTGCGCAGCCAAGTCTTCTGACGGCAACTGGTATCGCGCTACAATTCTATCAGTCGAAGAAACACAAGTCAAAATTCAATTCCCAGATTACGGCAATACCGAAACAGTAGAGAAAAGCTGTGTTATGAAACTAGATCCTAAATTCTACGAACCGTGTACCTTAGCATTAGTAGCTAGTCTGGGTCTAGTCGCGTTACAAGAAGATGCACTGACTAAACTAAGAGAATGGACCAATGAGAAAGAAGTGCAAGTAACTCTAGCATTTGGCACAGACGGTTGGCTGGCCAGTCTGCATTTAGATGGTGTGGATCTGTCCATGAAATTGGTGAATGAGAAATTAGCCACACCTCAGATAATGACAAACAAGGAGGAAAAACATGAGGTACCAGCAGAAGAGCCTATCTCATTACCTGAGGGGTGCACGCAAGTTTACATCAGCCATATTGATACGCCCGGACACTTTTGGTTGCAAATGGTCGAGAAGTCCGAAAAAATTGATGAAATTCAAGCCGAATTACAAAAGAATGCCGATAGTTACCCAGAAATTGAAAACCGTGAGATGCATACTTTGTGCATCGCCAAATATTTAGCTGACGAACAATGGTACAGGGCTGAAATTCTCGATGCCGATTCAGACATAACCACTGTGCGTTTCATCGATTATGGTAACACGGACGTACTGGACAACCAACCCGGATTAATAAAGACAATTCCAGATCATCTGAAGGAAATTGAAAGATACGCAGTGAAATCTAGCGTTAATGCCATTCCAACAGGCACAGGCCAATGGTCAGAACCAGCCTCTGACTACTTTACACAGCTTGTCGGAGATTTATCGTCACCTGTCGACGCTCTTTTTGTTTTGAAGGATGCGTTAACCTATGTCGATATCTACGTTAATGGGCAGAATCTCACTGACAAATTAGTATCAGAGGGTCATGCAACAAGATCTGAAGAGCCTGAATGCGGTGATTTGCCGTCTTGTTTCGCCAGCCACGTGAACTCTCCATCGGAGTTCTGGATTCAGTTAGAAACCGCTGCGCCGGAATTACAGGCCATGGAAGCTGCGATGGTAGATGCCGAAAACTTCCCGGGACTTACTGACAAAGAGGAAGGCGTAATTTGCGCAGCGAAGTACCCTGAAGATGGAGCTTGGTACAGGGCCCAAGTTATTGTAGATGGCTCGGAAGGAACTGAAGTCCTATTCATGGACTACGGGAACGCTTCTATTGCAAACGAACTACGTAGCCTTCCAGAGGAACTAAAGTTAAAACCTGCACTTTCTAGAAAATGTGCACTACAAAAACCACGGGATATTAAATCGTGGTCGCGAAAGTCAGAAATTAAATTTAATGAGTTAGCCGCCGAAGGGGCCACGATATTCAACGTTCAGTTTATTGCGGCTGGAGATATATCTATCGTCGAGCTTTATCTAGAAGGAAAATCTGTAACTGAAGAGCTAGTGGGGCTTTGCGAAGAACATCCAGCAATAGAAAGACCAACACCAGTGGGTCAGGATTTGCACAGCAACGGTAAAATCTGCTTTGTAAACTCATTGGACGAATTCTATGTACAATTGGAACACTCAGTGGCATATCTCGATAAAATAATTGAAAAATTAGCAGACGCGGAAAAATTTGAGCCTGCCGCAGAACTGAAGGTAAATTCCATTTGCGCCGCATTTTGGTCTGAAGATGAGCAGTGGTACAGAGCAAAAATATTAGAATTCTGTGATGTAGGTTCGCACGTCCAATTCTTAGATTATGGTAATAAGGCTAAATGTGAAGAGTTCAGGCAATTGCCGGATGAAATTTCGGTAATAGAGCCCTTAGCTAAATGCTGTCGACTGGCTGGAGTTCCAGAAGACACCACGATACATGAAAATGGAAGAAACAAGCTCGATGAATTGGCCGCTGAAGATACAACATTTCAAATTGAATTTTTAGATAGCACCAAGGAACCCTCCTTAGTCAAAATGATGTTGAATGGAAAAGATATTATATCTATATTTTCAGACATAACCGTAAATGTCGGAGAACAAAATATTTGTGAACAATCTCCAAAAACCGAAGCTTTGTCGTCCGATGAGATAGTCGTCACAGCAGATAAAGAAATAAATAATAGTAGTGAAATCGTCAAGGAGGACGATAAAGTTATTGAAACAGAACCCAAAAATGATGTAGGAGATAGCCCAGTGAAAGATGGGACTGATGGTGAATTAAATACCTCACAACCTGATCTCGATGAAAGTTTAGAAAGTAATCATACTGTTATAGAAAATAAATCATTTGAGGCCAAAGACGACAGTTTTGGAGACGAAGTGCCTTTAAATGAAGAAGCAAAAGATGAGTCACAGCCGAGTGAGAAAGATGTGTCTTCCAGTACTTTAGAAAACTCAAGTGACACAATACCAACACCCAATAAAGAAGAGCCAAAAGATCGTCACGACACCGACACTGTACATGACAGTGGTAATGATCACGATAAACTTGAAGATAAAGAATTAGAATCACCAAAACGCTCAAAAACACCGGAAACAGTTCTCGCAAAACAAACTTTAGATAAAAATGAACCAGAACATACGCAAGATTCCGAGAAAACTTTAACAGAACCGGTAAAAGATACAGAAAAGTCATCAGAAGTTACCGAAAAAGAACCGAATGTAGAAGTAAAATAGGTTCGCTTGATAAAGTGAAGTTTCACAACCATCTTCAACATTTGTATTATATCAAATCTCATCTAGCCTTAGCTCCTAAAAAGCAATGTTCGTGGTAGTTACTTCGAGTCCGTAATTAGTGTTTGGTTATTATAATAAATGTAACTTACGTATTAGAGAGGCCAAATGACTGATATACATGTTATTATGTATCGTAATTAATAGACGCGGTGGCTCTACAGTTTTTATAATTGATTGTTCTAAAGTATGTTTACTTAGTTTTTAATATGTTTTCTATTTGTCTTTTTGACTATTGTTTTGAGTAAATTTAAAGTCATAGATACGTTATGTAAATGACTAAATTTTGTATGCGTATCGTTTCTCAGTAAGTTTAAATTGTTAAAATTCTGATGTAAAACATCAGTCGCGTAATCAATACTTTTTCTGTTACCGGAGGTCGTATCGATATGGAGATCCGACAGATGTGATGTTTAAGATAAGTGGAGGGAATTATAAATGCTTTTATCACACGATAAATACTCACTTGTATTTAGTTACATAGTCTTCATTTCGTTTATGCGCGCTTTTTTTATTTTACTGATTAACATTCCCAAAATTTGTATACTTCTGTCCCATTTGATGGAACCTTTGTGGATTATGTGATTAATGTACGTATGTGTAATACTATGTAACTAAATTTTATTTTTCTGTTATCTTACAAAAGGATTATTACCCTAAAGTATAATTTGGTGATGAATTTCACCGTAATATGTGTTATATTTGATATATATTCACAGATTACTTTACTGGCAGTTATGTTTGCAAAATGTTTGTCTTTTTTTAGAAAATAAAGCTCTGTGTAAAGCTTTCATTGGTGTCATATTTATTTAACTGGCTCACCTTAATCAGCCATCTGAATTAAAATTAAACCATTTTGAAATACACAGTATTACTTTTTAATCAACACTTAAATCAATATACAAAATATACGTCTGCAAAACATATTTTACAGTGAATGATGTTTATCACTTTGCATTACAAAAACATTAAAAATATTTTAATTACTATTTACAATCGTCCAGCGCTAGGAATCAGTGGTGATTTTCCAAAGCAAGATAGAAAAAAATATAATTATCAAAAGTCCTAATATTTTATTGTCTTTGGTAAATCTCGGCACTGTTCCAGCGAACCATTATCATTACTCTAAGTAAAGCTTATTTTATCAAACCTAAAATATCAATGTCTTTAAGATCCTCCCGTTTGCCCAATACTAGTCCCTTTTCGTTGGCGAGGTGTAGTACTGAGAGTAGCGCCAGCGGGACACTGAGGGACTCGCGCATGTTCGTCGACAGCTTGCTCGGCAGCCGCGAGTATATCGTGAAGAATGATGAAGGCGTTACATCTTCTTTTTCACCTTCCTGCGTCTTCTCTGTGAGCATCTTCCACGTACAGTTTTTCAATTGCTTCATATCTACTTTCTTTGACCGCATAGCGTATGGTATGAAAATTTTCGCCACCTGTAACAAAATGTATTGTAAGCAAACAAAAAAAAAAACTGACTGAATATTGGGAGCAGATGTTTTTAGATGTAATATTCAACAAGCAGCAGATTAAATAACATCCTTTACAAATTAGCACACTAACCTTCGTAGGTGGTTCAAGCATGTCGCCAATTTCTTCAAGTTCAGCAGCTTTAACTTGTTCGTGTAGTTCTCCTGCCGCCGTCGCGTCTTCATTGCCCCATTCGTCGGCGTCCTATCAAAAAAAGATATTGCCTCGATTCAATTATTTTATAAATAAGATGGGTATATTATGTAGTATCTTAAACGCAACTAGCTGTTTTTCGTTTTGCTCTAAAGCTGACTCGAGTCCGCCAATACACAATGGTTTTATAACGCAACTATACGTCAATATTTACGTCGGAACAATTGTTTTGCGTTAACTGTTCATAAAAAAAGCACTAAATAATTATTTGTTTTCAGTATGTATTATGTATATTATAAAATATAATTAAATCATGAACTAACCGGCATATTATTGGGGCAGTAGGAGGCGTCGTTTTCATTGTTATAATCGTAGTCTCGCACTTCTTCAACAGTGACTGGTTCCGGCTCTGGTTGTTTGCTTTGTTCCAAATCTTTTTTCCGTAACATCATCACATTGCGTCTCAGAAACAGTTTGCGAAAGTGTGACTCGTCGAGGCCCCTATGAATAGAAAATGTAATTCAGAAAAATAAGTTTCCTAATATATTATAGGTAATGTAGGGTAATCATTAAATGACTGTCCTGCTTCAAAGTTAAACAAAGTTATAGAGTAACCACTTTTTAAATGCTGCATGCACTTTACGACCACACCATTTCTTTATGTTGACTATATATGGAACAGATTAATAGTGCCAGGTAGTTATCCGTAGGGAAATACTGAACATTACAACTCAGCGAATCTAATGGGAACAATGACTCGACGAGACAGTGGTTGTAATTTGAACAGACCTGTCAACAGGCGTTTTGAAGTTGGCTTCATTCCACGTGTGTCCGGTGGCGAGCGTCTTCCTGCTGATGACGATCTTGGCGGGCGGCGCGGGCTCGTACTCGGGGTGCGCGCGCCAGTCGAACGCCAGCCCCGCGCCGCCCGCGCCCCCCGCACCCCCCGCGCCACAGAACTCCAGCTGGCGCTTGCTGCGAGCCGCGCGGCGCACCTCCAGCCCACGACCCAGGGTCGATTGCTGCCGCTCCGACATTTTTGACGCTGAAATAAAATTATATTTATTTTAAGTCTTAAAATGGACTCATTAAATCGAATACAAGGGCTGGCAGCGACTGGATGCGTAAAGCAGCAGACCGGGCTCTGTGGCGTACCTTGGGAGAGGCCTATGTCCAGCAGTGGACTGCAACGGGCTGATGATGAAATCGAATACAATGTAATAATAATCGTAACACTTTTAAATACATGCATACGTGCGCACGTGTGTATGTACGCACGCACGCAGTTACACGCACACGTACACATGCAAGCACTTCGATATAGATCGGCAAAAACTCGGTAACAAAATAATAAATAAAGGAAATTTTAGAGTGATTAAGGTAAAAGTAAAGACTAAAGACAGTAATACGAGTATTTGGTAATAGATACTATGCCAAGAACGAATTCAAATTCGTCCTCACTGCCATCAATAATAATGTTTAAATAATAATTTTGGTGTTGTTTTTTTGCAATTCTTTTTCTGTTTATTCTAGTTTGAACGATACACGTTGTGTTTATTATTTAATGTGATGTCATATTTTATGAAGATGTAAATTGTATTTCAAATTTTTTGATACTTTTATACAGGGTATATCAAGACCGCGACCGAAAACTAAGCCAAGTGGTAGTATTAGTGACTTCAGATACAAAGCAAGTAAAAATGTCGCAAAAAGAAATGAACAACATTTTTTTAAATTTTTTACTCATCCTCGTATTTGGGTGATATACATATTATATACATAGTTTTCCTAAAATAAAGATGTACACCTCTTTAAACATGCAATGGTACGTAAGGGTTTAAATAAGTATTTTCGCAAAAACTAGGTATTTACTACCCAAACACGTCGATTTTGAAAAAAAAACAAAAAATATATATCTCACTGTTTTGGCGAAATTTTTCTTTGCATCGTGTTTGTAACTACTAAAACTACCACCTGGCTTCGTTTTTGGTCGCAGTCTTGATATACCCGGTATAAATTTGAATTCTAGTTCAACTTATTCAATTTTTTATTTATTTTAAATTATATTTTTTGTCTTTTGTAAATGGTATGTTCACCTGTAATTGGTGCACATTTCGGATTTACACATCATTATTGTACCTTAAAGTTTGTATTATCATGTAGTGCTGTTGGTAATTACCGCGGTTGTTCTTGAGTCGCCAGTGCGAGGGCCCGGCCCAGGCGGCCAGCACGGCGCCGCAGTACGAGTACTCCAGGCGCGAGTCGCGCGGCGCGGCGGGGCGCATGTCGCGCACGTCGCGCACGTCCGCCAGCAGCGCCGCCGCCGCCCGCGCCGCGCACGCCGCCACCGCCGCGTCCGCCTCCTCCGAGCTCTCCACGCCGCCCAGCGGCTCCGAGTCTGCACGCACACACATCACACATCACGAACAGCACGATGTAATAGAGGGCGAGCACAACATTCCTAACTCCAGACTGATAACGAATGGAAAACTTCAATATCACCTTACCCGACCCGGATTTCGAACCCAAAACCTCAGCGTTGTAATTTTACTGTAGTACGACTGCGCCGCCGAGATAATCAAAACTACTTCGTAAAAAATATTTACTGCAGCATTAAATCCAGAAAAACTATGTTTGTTTACACGCAAAGTATATTGCGCGCAGCAACTATCGCATACCTGGCGTGTTATTTTAATAATACGCCTGAGCCACCCGAAAGGATACTCTGTCCTAACGCCGCACTCAAAATGTAAATTCGTAAAAAAGGTTCTTAGCTTCAGACTAATTGTAGGAAGTAAAATAATAATTAACCCACCATACAAATCGTTGTGCAAATCATCTTCGGGTATAGGCTCCACTTCAGCATTCACATCGAAAGCCAACGCTTGCTGCGATAAATTCAACCGGTTTTCTTCCACCCAGTTATTGACGCGGTCTTCCCTGAATGAAATTAAAATATGAAAAAATAAGATTATTATTTACATTCACTAAAATAAAGATAGACAAATAAAAATATGTTCATTATCAAATTAATTGTAGTGTTTTTAACAAAAACCCTTTTGTTTTTTTCAAAATCAGTTTTCTTTTAATTGTATAATAAAATTGATTTCCAAAATGAATAACAGCTGAATGATGTGACAGGTCAATGACCTTCTTGTACATATGGTGAGCATGAGCCACTTTGATGTTTGTATGTTGTGTCGTTGTCCCATGATGGAAATAGCTATAGTTATCCATTCAGAGCGTATAGATAGTCAAATTATCTCGAGCGTATTTGTAAATAAAAATAATTTATTTCAAATAATTCACAAATGATAAATTCTAACAAAGACAAAGACTTGTGTTAGTTATGATGGTTTGAAGCAAAGTCAACTGACGTTGCGATGTCCATGGCTTATATACTATTCTCTTGTGAGAACCGTCTACTTGATACTCTTGGTATTCGCCACTGGTACATCGAATACATTAAGTCAGTTCAGATGAAGCAGCTATACAACTCCTTATTGACCCATTAACCTTGAGGGTTTAATATAGGGTATAAGGTGGCAGGTCGCATAACTCCTCCCTCCTTAAGTACGAAATCATTTCCTGAAACACTTTTCGGATGATGATTTCGGACACATTTTTGACAATATAAATTTTCTATTACTAAACACGAAATACAACAATACAAAAATCAATATGAGGTAAAGTACAATAGTTCCTATACTAACACTGTGTATATTCACTGTTGGCATTTGCCCTTCGTCTTTTATCACTTCACTATCACTTTGTAGAACACGAGACAACACCCGTAGATCTTCCATATTATAGTTGTCCAGGTTGACGGAAGTCCTCTGGAACTCTGGATGCTCAGCAACACTCGGTAGGTGAATAACAGGCATCCTGTGAAGTGTGATCTGGTTTCCATTAATATGACGTTTCCTCAACGTCATTTCTCCAATTTTTACCTCACAGTTTGTGTTTAGCGTAATAATATACGTGCCCAATATTTTATACTGGCTTATATTGTCATCACAATATTCCATAATGAACATTTCAATTTCGGAATATACTATCCACACATCTGTTTGTATGGTTTTAATTTTAAGTTTGCTAGCCTTCACTGGCAATTGTAAACATGAAGTTATATTAGTAGAAAACTTCATTAAATCTGCTATACATGCGTCGTCATTACTAGGCGACACGTTGCTCTCGTAGCACAAGTATATCTGTTCATCTATTTCTCTGCATGACTCCTTGAGCTCTAATGCTTTCAACCCTTCCATAAGGATAAAAGAATGTTTCGGAATAATGAGGAATGTGTTATTCCGGATTGGATTGAACATAGGAAAGGGATGTAGTTGGTAATAGTTATACACTTTTAATTGAACCGTAGGAACTGATAATATAAAAATTATTTGTTTGCCTTTGATGTAAGCCTTAATATCTATACATCTTTCAATATTTGCAAGATTCTCTACAGTAACAGGTAATATTAATTTATCTACCTTTTCTACATCTCTCAATATATAATATAATTCACTAATATTTAATAGTGACTGATGAACGATATTAATTCTACTAAATGCTATTATAGTTTCAATTTCACTTAATCTTGTAAGTAACAACTGAAAATTATGGATGAGTATATTAAAAGTATTTATAACGAATTCTTTACTTCGTTGAAAATATGTTTTATTTAAATATAATTCAATTTCATCCATATTTTTCTCCAACATAATAAAATTATTCCTACTAGAATTTGTTAAGTTAACTAATGAATCCACTATTTCAGAGACAATAGTCATTTTATTGGAGATAGCATTTTGCTCAGATTGAACTTTACTCAAAATTTGTTCATATCTAATTGCGTCATCATTATCCATATTTCCTGTGATAGCTTTAATAATTGTTCCTAAAGGATTAAGTATTCCTCTTTTAACCCTAATATTCGGAATTAACTGCTCATACTTTTCTACAGTTATATTTCTTATATATTCTGCTTGTAGTTTAATGTCTACAATGCTACCATCTAAAATATGAATATCTAAGTTTTTATCTAAATATGAATTTACTTCTCCATATTTAATAAAATTATATTCCAAGTTTTCATATATTAATTGTAGATCTAAAATCTTAACTATTTCCCAGTTATATAAACTAAGGTAAGCACGACCTTTTTTTACTGGAAGTATACCTGGGTTGGCTTCAATTTGCTGAAGTTGAAGTGCCAGGTTTTGGACTGCTTGGATGATT
Organism: Deilephila elpenor; assembly: GCA_949752805.1. Taxonomy (NCBI): domain Eukaryota; kingdom Metazoa; phylum Arthropoda; class Insecta; order Lepidoptera; family Sphingidae; genus Deilephila; species Deilephila elpenor. The sequence continues at coordinate 3,507,653 of OX457107.1, read as the reverse complement.
AAGAGAAGGATGTACCTGTGGAGGACGTTTTATATCTTTAATAGGTACCCTTTTATCTCTATCTTTAGCTTGGACCATAACAGTATTTCTAATTATATTTTCTGTTATTTTGGCCTTTTGATAGCGAGGTTTATCCTTGCTACGCCTTATATTTACTCCTTTTATGAAAACTGTATCGCCGGGTTTAACGTCGAATTCTTTTTCGCCGCCCCGCTTTTCAATAATCTTTTCTTCATCATCATCATCTGATGATATTATTACGGGAGAGTTACTATTTTGTCTTTCCCTATTCATTCTATTATATTCGTGTTCAATTTCTTGAATCACCGCCTTTATTCTCGGATCATCGTCCGTATTAACTAACATAGATTGACTATCATTATCAATTGCGTTAATTTTTATACGCGATAACGCATCTGCGTTACTATTTTGTTTGCCAGGCTTATGCTTTATGTCAAAGTCATATTCTGCTAATCTCAACTTCCAACGAGTTAGCCTACATCCTGGTTCTTTTAATGAATTTACCCATACTAACGGCCTATGGTCACTTATAACAGTGAATTTCTTCCCATATAAATATGGCCTAAAATGCCTGCATGCCCATACTACTGCTAATAGTTCCTTTTCTATAGCACTGTAGCGGGTTTCTGCACTATTTAAAGTCCTACTCGCGAATGCAATAGGCTTATCACTTCCTATCGGACCCTGTGACAAAACTGCACCTAACGCAAAATTAGAGGCGTCCGTAGTTAATAGGAATGGCTTTGAGAAATCTGGAAATTGAAGTAAAGGTGCATTAGTAAGCAACTCTTTACATTTCTCAAATGCATTTATATACTGCTGGGTTATGATCACTTTATTTCTCTTTTTCAAACAATTCGTAAGAGGTTGAGTGATTTTTGAGAAATCTTTTATAAACTTACGATAGTAACCTACTAGTCCAAGGAAACTTTTTATTTCCGTTGGTGTCTTAGGCAAAGGAAATTTTAAGACTGCCTTGATTTTATCATCATTTGGTTGAAGACCATTTTTTGATATTGTGTGACCTAAATATAAAACTTCTGTTTTTAAAAAGTCACATTTGTCTAAAGTTACTTTTAGATTCATCTCTCTAAGTCTGTCAAATATTCTCTGCAGTTTGCAAAAATGTTCCTGCAAGTTTGACGAATATACTATAATATCATCTAAATAAACTAAGCAATCGACACCTATTAAACCACGCAACACATTATCCATTGTTCTCTGGAATGTGGCGGGTGCCGTTTTTAAACCGAATGGCATTCGTATGAATTCGTAGTGTCCCGACTGTGTCGTGAACGCTGTTTTTGGTTGGTCCTGTTTTTGGACTTCTATCTGATGGTAACCGCTAGCTAGATCGATTGTGGAGAAATATTTCGCATTACCGAACTTATCGAATAAATCTGAAATATTTGGTATGGGATATTTGTCGTCTATCGTCTTTTCGTTCAGACGCCTATAGTCTATGACCATCCTATACTTTTCTTCTCCGGAAGCATCTAGTTTTTTCGGAACCAAATGGACAGGTGCGCTCCACGGTGAGTGCGATTCCTTAATAACATTGTTCTGTAACAAGTTCCTAACCTGTCTCTCTATTTCCTCATTCTCCTTATGAGAATGCCTATAAGGACGGATATATACGGGATCCTCATTGGTAGTCCGTATACTATGTTTTACCTGACTTGTAAAACTTAATGGAATGCCATCATTTTGAAAAATGTCTTTATACTCAAAACATAATTTTTCTACCTGACATTTTACCTCATTATTTAAATGACCTAGTCTAAGTTTTGAAAGATTTACTTCCAACAACTCATCTATAGTTGGATCTATATCCATAAATTCTATAGAGTTATTCCCTATTTGCGATACAACATTATATACCATTGGTATATTCGCATTTTTTACTTTTAAGACCTTGTTGTTAAAATCAACATTTGCCTTTAGGTCTTGTAACAAGTCTGAGCCTAATAATCCATCGTATTTCTTATCTACTTGATAAATATAAAACTTGTGTATCAAGTTCGTATTAAAAATTCCCGGAAGCGGAATCTGAGCCACCGTATCATGCTCGCTACGACCATGAGTACTTATCACTTCAAATGGTTCGTTGTATAAATACTTACGAAAGTATTTAAACGCCTTGTTTGGGCTTAAGAATGAGCGAGAACTACCCGTATCAATCATAAATTTACCTAACTTTGGTATATTAATATACGGTAGTTTTATCATGTTATCAAAATTATTATAATCTATCCTGGTGGGCCGTCTGAGGCTCCCTTTATAAAATTTCCTACTAGCTTATTATTCCTCACAGTTCGCATTGATACGTCTTGTACCTGATTTTGCGACTGTGGGATGCCAAACTTAAATTGCTGTTGTGGATTTTTCTTGAAAAATCCAGACCTTTTATAGTTATTCACATATTGTGGAAACTGTTGCGGTCTTGGTTGGAAATTTACAGGATTTTTGAATTGAAAGCCCTGTGGCTTTTGATTTTGCCCTCCAAATTTAACTTGAGGTTTCGGCAAAATATTATTATGCTCCTTAAATTGTGTTTTATTATATTCAGTTGTTACACAATTTTTTGGTGCTTGTGGCTTTACACATTTATTTTTAAATTCCTTTTGGAAATTAACTTCTTCCATTACGATAGATAATGTATCCTCCAGATTTGTGGACTTACTTAATCTCACAAATTGGATTAAGTTCTCAGGCAAGTTGTATATAAAAACTTTATGTGCTAAGTTATTATATATTATCATTTTTGACGCCTTAATACCTTCGTCCGTCAAAAGATTTACTTTTGCTATCAAAGAACTCCTAACATTTTGGATTCTGTGACACAATTCGATAAACGATTCGTTTGAATTTATTTTAATGCTTTCTAGCTCCATGGCTATACATTCTTCTGACCTACTGTCACCAAAATGCTGAACTAATAGTTCCCTTAATAAATCCCAAGATGCTACATTCTGTCTTTCACTGAGTAATACTGCGGCCTTTCCCGTCAGTCTACTTGTAACACTGTGAAACACATATGTTTGCTGAGCTACACTGTTATCGCCTCTAAAGCTTCTGATAACGTACTCACATTTATTTAAAAATAGACTAAGCAACCGTTCGTCGCCGTCATATCTAGGGATGATTTCGATTATCTCCCGTGGGATTAGCTGTATTTGATTCATTGTTTTAATAAATAATGCACATACAACACAAAAACACAATGATATCAAAGGCAAAAATAATTAATTCAAATTATTTTTCTACGTAAAATTGGCAATGTTAGTCCAAGATTACGGCGCTATTTTGTGGATTTCCTAATGAAAGGAAAAACACGCCTTTTTAAAAATTGGCGATTTTTAGTCCAATTAAAAAGGAAGGAAAGCGATAGGAAGGAATGAAAGGATTTACTCACTTGCTCTTTCTTCCCATGCTGGAAATTGCTTCTTTATCACTTGTTACGTACTTGACTAATTTATATTTTTGTGGTTCGCGGATTATTTATCTTTAGCGTTGGTAGTACAATTCGGCGACCTATTTTGTGTCCCTTCCGAACCTACTTTTAACGCGATATTAAATCCGACCCGACTGCGCCAGTCAAATTATCTCGAGCGTATTTGTAAATAAAAATAATTTATTTCAAATAATTCACAAATGATAAATTCTAACAAAGACAAAGACTTGTGTTAGTTATGATGGTTTGAAGCAAAGTCAACTGACGTTGCGATGTCCATGGCTTATATACTATTCTCTTGTGAGAACCGTCTACTTGATACTCTTGGTATTCGCCACTGGTACATCGAATACATTAAGTCAGTTCAGATGAAGCAGCTATACAACTCCTTATTGACCCATTAACCTTGAGGGTTTAATATAGGGTATAAGGTGGCAGGTCGCATAACTAGATATCAATTCTGGTAACACAAATAGCATAGTTTTTGCTAAACACTGTACAAATCAAATGAACTATTTTAAAATTCTTACGTGTTTTCAGTTTCAGGGTCCCAATTGCTAATGGAAAACCCAGTGAATGGTTCACAAATGTGGTCAGTCTCCACAAATGCAGGCAGCAGTTTCGCAGCTATAGTGATGCGTTCAGTCAAATCTATATCTTCTGGTATGTTTTCTTTTATCGGCTCTAGGAACTGGTCGTCGGTTCTGTATAAAAAAGCTTCAGTCATTTCAGTGATAATTCTAATAGAACATTTTCGTAACTTAGAAAAGGTTTTAAGTACGTAAAAGCAAAAGCATAAACGGAATCTGATTCTTGGGGCTATTTATTGTTTTTTTTATGAAATAGCCACTAGGTATACCTTAAAATCAACGCCAACGTTTTATCGTGTATTGGTAATGTTGCATTGAACGCTCTGTTTGATGACGTCACGTCTCCCGCTGTCGCCGCTAATCTCTCGAAAAACGCATCTGTTGGAACAACATATTGATGATCATTATTGAATTAACTCCTAGGAGGTTGATTTCTGTATAAACTTATATAAACTTATTTCTGTATAACTTATACTTCTGTATAGTCTTATAGAGTAGACTCCAAAATATTGAGCAACATTAAAGCCATTGTGATCAATTATTGTTATAAAGGATCTTAAGTTTAAAGGAAGCTGTATTATCTTTATACCATACCTATACATTCGTTTGAATCGAATTCTCCATTAAAGACTTCTGGGTTAGCAGCCACGGCTCCTTTGGACCTTTTCTTTTTCTTCTTGGTATGCGCGGCCGCACCGGCGTCCCCATCCGCCGCCCCTTCATCTTGAGAACCATTGTCATCGTCTTTCTTACCTCGCTTTGTCTGAAGCAACAATTTTGCATAATATAGACTATAACGTAGCTAATGTATGTTCCTCTGTAGTAACGAGCCTGCTCTTATTCAGTTTACTAATTGGATTATTTCGAAATCAAAGAACTTTAATCAAGAATCCTATTTTTTAAGTGGTTCTAGATCAATTTTTGGTTACTCATAGTAATAGCGTTTTCTCCTACCGTAACACTTTTACGGCCAAGTAAGATTACGCCCAAAAGATATTGCTTTTCCTGTGTTTGCAATTTGCATAATATGATAATGTTTGTATCTTGTTAGTGTAATGTGGTGAGTTAAACTTAACGTAATTTATAAATTAAGCATCAATTAGCCACCGCATTGATATTTAGAATACTAATTACGATACGCAAATGACAAATCTCTTAGGAAACAAATTGATATACCTGCGCAGCTTTCGTAAGTCCGCCAGCTATTTTGAGGACATCGTAGTGCACTGCATCCACTCTAAACGAGTAAATGCGAGCTGACGCATCAACAACCGTGGACGCGGTCTGAAGGTTCTCCATACGAGCGTCGTGTCTGCGAAGCATCGACGTCATGAAGTCTATCAGCTGCAGGTTCCATGCATTGTCTTTTGTTATTTTCTGGAATAAACAAATTTGTTAACAGATACTTTCTTTTTTATTAACACGCCGAAGTGACCGCATAAATATAGTGAGGTCCAAGTAATACCACAAGCCAATCTCACAATACAGCTGGTATGTAAAGGCATTTTCTCTCATCAGAAAATCAAGGGACCTGGCAAACAATGAACAATGTGCCCTCATTAACCTAATCTGGCAGTGTTAACATAGAACATGGTGGGTTCTGGGGAAAATTCCCAGGGGCATTGCCCTATGCCACCCACCGCGTCGCAGGTTGCGGATAGCGATACGGCTCTCAGATATGGGGGCTAGCTGCTTTGGCAGTCGCGGACAGCTGGGCGGTCCATCTAGAGGGGTGCTGAGAAATACTCTTGGCAGAGATTTCTCTATAAAAAGGCGCGAAACCCGATGAAAGTGGACGACAGTGGTGAGTAGGAGCCGCCACTCTAATCAAAGCTCGGACCCGGGGTGATCTACCTCGTAAGCCCTGGAAGGCAATAGGTCTAGGAGACGCAAACTCCGAAATTACAGTGCAACCGCTGCCTTGTGGGAAGATGTTGGATCATCAAAGGCTAGGGCGTCATCCCGAAATTGTGACGTGTAGTGCCTTGGGAAAGCGCTGTACTATTCTCCCAACCATTTTAATGAAATGAGCTATGATAACGATAAAGATTTGCCGTGCGATCCGGCTAGCACCCGGCGCTTGCAGGTACCCGGGCCTGCAAGTGAGAAATTGGTTACCGAAGACTGTAAGAGGGTGGGTACCCAGGCCCCCTTACCAGTTAATATTACTGGTCTTAAAGATAATAAGAAGCTAACACAGCAAATATTTCATCCGAGTTTATTCCTAACAAGGCCAAGGAGTGCATCACTATGTTCCACGACTGATGCTAACATTCAGACTGATCTCAGAAACCTGAACACCAAGGATTGCAACTCAAACAAGAGTGACCCCCCTACGTGGCAGAGAGCACCAAAGCTCCGAAACTCCAAAAAAAGGAAAGTGTCTTCTCCATCTCCTGAGAAAATAATGGTTTCTAATCAATTCAGCAATCTTCCTGTGGATCAGGAAGAAGTAGACAAAGGTGAAACTGCAATAAAAGTCTCAAAACCACCGCCCATAATACTGTATGGAATCGAAGATCTCACCAAGCTTTCTGAACTGTTAGAAAGTGTAGCCAGAAAAGAAGACTTCATCTTCAAGACTATTAACCGAAACCAACTTCGTATTAATTGCGCAAATGTAGAGGTCTATAAATCTACAATTGAAACTATTAGAGGAGAAGGCCTAATAGGACATACATTCAACCGAAAGGACAAAAAACCCTTTAGAATTGTTATTAAAAACCTGCACCATTCAACACCCATTAGCGAAATAAAAGAAGCTCTGGAAGAAACAGGAAACACAGTGATTGGAGAGATCATTAATGCAAAATATGGACCAGATAAGAAACCCACCTCCACATTCTTTGCAACCCTTCAACAAAACCCAAATAATAAAGCGATAAAGACCATCAAGCAAATAAATCACCAAATAATCACTATAGAAGAACCAAAGAAGCGTAACTCTATAGTCCAATGCCAAAGATGTCAACAATATGGACATTCCAAAAACTATTGTATGCGACCATACCGTTGTGTAAAATGTGCCCAAGGACACAGAACAGCAGACTGCCCTAAGGCCGATCGCAATACTCCTGCGAAATGTGCTCTTTGTCTTGGTGCTCATCCAGCCAACTTTAAGGGATGTGAAGTATATAAGGAAATACTATCGAGAAAATCCAACAAACAAGCACATCTAAGATCTCGAGTAATCACAAAACAACCTGACAAGTCGACTAATCAAGGAGAACCACAGAATAGCACACCAACAACTAACATTGATAGTCAGACAATTTTACAACCTCAGCACAAACCCAGTCATGGAGAGGGACCAAATCCAAACACCAAGAGAAGAGTAAGTTACTCTACCTATTTAGAGACAACTTTACCAACCAAAATAGAAGAAATGCTTTTCAAACAAGCGCAAAAATTTGATCTTATACTACAACAAATGAGCACCCTGATTAACCTCATAACAACCCTGGTAGCTAAGATGTCCTAATGGCTTCCCTCAAGATAGCAACGTGGAACCTAGACGGGCTGTCTCCGAATCTGGAAGAGGTAGAACTCTTTCTAAATACACACAACATAGACATTTTATTAGTGTCTGAATCGCACCTTTCCGAAAACAGTAGTATTCATATACGCAATTACAAAATCTACTCCACAAATCACCCGGACGGCACTGCACATGCAGGAGCAGCCGTGGTTATAAAATCAAAAATTAAACACCATGAGCAACCACAATTCAAAAAACCCCACATGCAGGTGGCAACTGTAAATATTGAAGATAGAAATGGAATGTTCAATGTGTCTGCCATTTATTGCCCTCCCAAGTACAGTATTAAAGAAGAACATTACGAAGAACTATTTAGCACCCTAGGACTACGCTTTATAATTGGTGGCGACTGGAACGCCAAACATGTTCATTGGGCATCAAGACTTACTACTACTAGAGGTAGAGAGCTCAAGAAATCTATAGACAGAAACAATCTTACGACAATCTCAACCGCAGAACCAACCAACTGGCCGTCAGACCCAAACCGCCTTCCTGATGTAATAGACTTCTTCATATCAAAGGGCCTAACTAGACTTGGTCATCAAATACAAACATGTCTGGACTCCAATACCAACCACGTTCCTGTAATACTTACTATTGGCTCCACAGTTCTGAATGTGGAACAGAATACAAAAATATACAACAAACGTACTGACTGGCAATGCTTTAGGGAACTGGTCAATGAAAGATTAGAACTGAATATTGCTCTGAAAACCGAGACTGATATTGACGACGCTGTACGCAAACTAACCTTAATAATTCAGGAAAGCTGTTGGATGTCTACACCTGAGGTTGTCGATCGTATCCCTCAGAGTAAGACCTACTCTGACTCTATTCGCCAAAAAATACACGAAAAAAGGAGACTACGTCGAGTGTGGCATAACAGTAGGCACACAGAAGACAAAAAGAAATTAAACAAATCCAGTAGAGAACTGAAAAATCTTATTATAGAAGCGAATAATATTGCATTTGATACCTACATGGACGGTCTATCACCTACAAGGACAACAAAATACTCATTGTGGAAAGCCTGCAAGAACCTTGATCGACCACTATATCAAAAGCCACCCCTACGAACACCTGACGCACAATGGATTAGAACTGATCGAGACAAAGCCGAGGCTTTGGCAAAGCATCTCAGTATTGTCTTCACACCTAACGAAGCTGCTTCAAACATAGATGAATCGAATATAGACCTAATTATCAACCAAGATCTTCAACTCGATTTACCTTTAAACTTGGTGACACCTAGAGAAATATATAGGAATCTCAAGTCCCTAAAGAATAACAAAGCTCCAGGGTATGACCTTGTCGACAAGAGGGTTCTTGAGGAATCACCTCGCAAAGTTATGGTCTATCTAACAATGTTATTTAATGCAATGTTAAGAGTTGGACACTTTCCAGACCTCTGGAAGGTATCAATTGTTAAAATGATACACAAACCTGGAAAACCACCCCACGAGGTGACCTCATATAGGCCAATCAGCCTCTTGCCGATAATGTCTAAGTTATTTGAAAAGTCGCTTCTACACAGAATAATGAAAATTATCGCAGAAAAATCAATTATCCCAGAACACCAGTTTGGATTTAGGCAGGAGCACGGGACTGTTGAACAGGTTCACAGAGTCTGCAGAGTAATAAGAAATTCCTTCGAAAAAAAAGAATACTGTTCGTCGGTATTTCTGGATGTGCAACAGGCCTTCGATAGGGTCTGGCACAAGGGCCTGTTGTATAAAATAAAATCATTACTGCCGCATACCTTTTATGGTATCCTGAAATCTTACCTGTGTGATAGATTATTTCAGGTGAGAGAGAATGACTGCACGTCAAACTTTTACGAAGTTCTTGCGGGGGTTCCACAGGGCTCGGTGCTTGGACCTGTCCTATACACATTGTACACAAATGACCTACCACAATGTCCTGGTGTTACTGTTGCTACTTTCGCGGATGATACAGCCCTGTTATCCTCAGACAAATGCCCGACTCAAGCATCCCGGGTACTCCAAAACAGCTTAGACAAATTAGAAGACTGGCTAGCTAAATGGAGGATTGTTGCCAGTGCATCAAAATCAGTGCATATAACATTCACACTGCGCAAAGAGGATTGCCCACCAGTTAGTCTAAATGGCACCCAACTACCATACCACAACACAGTAAAATACCTGGGGATGCACTTAGACCGCAGGCTTACCTGGCAGAAACATATCAAAACAAAACGGGATGAGATTAACATAAAATACAAGTGCCTCTACTGGCTACTAAAACGTAACTCAAAACTATCAATCGATAATAAGTTGCTTGTGTACAAAACGATCCTGAAACCAATTTGGACATATGGAATGCAATTGTGGGGATCAGCTAGCGCCTCCAACATAATGATCATTCAAAGAGTACAAAATTATATCCTAAAACAAATATCAAACGCGCCATGGTTTACCAAAATAACAGAAGTCCATGAAAATCTTCATATGCCCATGGTGAAAGAGGAAATAAATTCACATGGAGTCAAATACAAACTAAGGCTGGAAAAGCATCCGAACCCTCTGGCGGGACAACTCACTATCCCTGAAACCATACGTCGGCTAAAAAAGCGGCGGGACATCTTTGACCAAGATTAACAATGGTCCAGAAAATAAGTGGTCCAGCACCAATGGGAGCTGCATCATAAATGCTAAATATAATACAACTCATCTGCTTATAGTTATGTGACTGATTGCATGATTAAAAAACAAAAAAAAAAAAAAAAAAAAAAAAACAAACATTTTCAGCATAAAGTTTGAGGCAGCCTTGAAAGTGCTCCTTCTGTGGCGATGACGACATGGTCTCGCGAGGTCTACGAGGCGAGGAATGGGGTGTGGAAGTGACCACCGACCGCTCCGATGCCACCAGTGAAGATCTTTCTGCATCATCATCATTTCTCTCCTAGAAAACCAACATTTATTTGTTAACATTCTTGCAATTATTATGCAATTTCTTGTGTTCACTACAATTTAAAAGTCTTGATTTCAGTCAGGCTGGCATTCAGTATGTTAGAAATAAATTTATTCTACAATTTGCTTGGTGCATAAAGTTCATGTAAGTGATATATGACAGAAGCCCTAAAACTACAAGATAACATTAATTAATTATGATTATTATTTATTCTAAGGCGAGCTGTCAACTTTTAATTGGAACAAGATATAAAGCTAACTTAATTAGCTAATTTTTAAGTAAAGTTATAGAAATTCTGGTGAGAATACTAATGTAAATATTTTAAAGCCATTTTATTAAAATTATTCTAATAGTTGATATCTTAGATTGAAAAATTGGAAATTAGTTATAGAGTAACTATAGGAGTTAGAATTTGTATGACACTGAAGTCAAAATTATTATAATAACATACAACCCATAGCCTTTGTTCTAAGTAATAAGTTTCTGAATTTGTGATAGAATAAAGTTATCTAGTTATTATTAAATTACTTAAATAAGGTTTTACTTCATACATCATTGTATACAGTTACAAACCCAAAGTGTACAGTGCAAAACATACTAGAGGTAAAAAGGCGTACACCCAAAGAGCCACATTAATATTGTTTCGTATTGTAAAAAAGTATTTGTAAATATAAAAACCTCATCTCTTGGAGTAACTACGCGAGTTTGCGGTATAAGACTTCTTCTTCTAAGAGAACTATTGCTGCTCCCGCCAATACTCCGTCTCGTCAACACTGGCGTAGAGGCAATACGATTTTCCAACATCATTGTACATAAGTCACTGAAAACGATCACTTATTTTATACCCAGGTTTGTAATATTTTTATTGACACTATTTATATACAAAAACTTTATTTTCCAAGCAATACGACTAAAATCAAACTTCAACGGACATTTTCACAGACATTTTGGCGTACAAAACTATAAACAATATGTTTTTTTTTTGTGTCAGAATTATTTTTTGGGGATGACATTCTACAAGTTCTAATGAGCTCACTGAATGCATAAAAATATTTCGAAACTTGTAATAACACAGTAGTGACATCTGTTAATTAAGCAATATAAATTTGATTTAACAATCCTTAATTTTTACAGTCGCCAACCTCTAGAATTATGCTGAGTATATTATTTATTTTAATTCCAGTTCATTCGGAGTATTTTAGTATATAAAAAGATATAAGAGCATCGGACAGTGCATGAAGTGGGTGAAGCTGGATCGGGCTTATGCCATATAAATATAATGTTAAATTTCATGGTATTTAGAGAGCATTTTTTTCTAAATGTAATTTATCTATAAATAAAGTTAGAATACGTACATGTTGACTTGACGCGTGCGCTCCGCAGTCTCAACCTTGTTGATGAGGACATTGACATATTTCATTGTGCTTTGAGTGAATTCACAAGGATAGCAACATGGAAAATATGTTATAGGTAGAAATAATTAAGTGTTTCTTAATAGATATAAGATTATCGATACCACTGTATTGGGGCTACGACCCTATAAAGTAGTATTAAGTGAAAATAAATAAATGTTTGGCATGCCTGTATGCCATAGGGTTAGGCAGAGACGATGGATCGCCTCTGCCTACCCCTTACTTATAATAAAGATATCAGTAATAAACATAGTAATAAGATGTAATTTTCTTTTATATTATACATAAATTGTATTGGACGAATAACTAAATCCCACAACACTGGGAATCATATTGTAGGGTCTAGTGCTATGTATAAACTTTTGTATCTTTTGTGGAACCAAATAAAGTTATAATTATTATTATCCAAACCCGTGACCATGATGTCAGCTACCTACTGGGTTATGAAAGATTTCCAAATATAATTTTAAATTTTATTTATTTAGCGGGTGTTAGGACAGCAAATTAAATTATATCACAAAATATGCCGAAGTTTTTTAAATTGCTATAAAAAAAAATTGCAAGTTTGTTATAGGAAACAAAAGAAAAACAGCTAAAGAGCAAGAATAATAGATGGCGCTCCTGTTCATTGAGATATTTGTGCCAAGTATAGACATCTATTAACAGCTGTTTGTAAACGGCGCGCTTGTTACCAACTTCCCGTCATTCATTTTGTTCGGTGGCTGAATTTTTACGGTCGACGATATCGTTAAAAATCTTTGTCATCGGAGGTTAATTAACAAAGTGACATTATGAGTTCTGGAATGCCTGAATTGGGCTCCAAGATAAGCCTAATATCTAAAGCTGATATTCGGTACGAAGGCCGACTTTTCACCGTCGATCCTCAGGAATGTACCATCGCTTTGGCTAGCGGTAAGTTGACAAATGGATACTGTTATATGGATCAGTTTTTCCTTCTCCAATGATTCTATTGCAATGTTTTCTAGTATTAATCAATGTTAAAACTACGATTTTCCAATTAGAATGACGATCGAGCTCTCTAGAAGGTTTTACTCTTTTTTCCCTCCAGTAGATACCGATCTTTGTTTATTGTTTGGGAAAGCGTCTAACCACTAGCAATGCCGTAGTTATCCTGTTTATATGAAATTTTATTGTCGGAACATGTTCTTTTTGTTCTACCCTCGTCAGTGGTAATGTTTTTCGGTCTATGACCGCAGTTTAACATTGATGACGTTGTAAACGCCTATAGGACTCAATGCAGGAACTATCGCTAAATTGAAAACTAATGGACGTGATTTAATTTCGATAAATTTCAGTATGAATTTTTATATTGTTAGGTGGGTAGTTTGTTTTAGTTCAGTCACCGTGTTTAAGCATCGGCGATCATTTTGTTTGATTAATAAAACAGCAATTCATCTCTTTGAATTGCACTAGGAATTTCTTTATGAACTACTAAATTAGGTTTGACTATGTGTATATTTTCGTCAATGTAGGTAGTGCAACATTCATGTGACTTGTACTGTAACGTGCGTTTTTTCTGTGCAGTGCGATCGTTTGGAACGGAGGATCGTGAGACGCAATACCCAGTTGCGCCTCAGAGCCAAGTATATGACTACATTTTGTTTCGTGGTTCTGACATCAAGGACATCCGAGTGCTGAACAATGTGCCCTCAATGCCCAATGATCCGGCCATCATGCAGATGTCGGTGCCACCGACGCTCGGTGCCAGCGCAGCTCCCGGCCAATATGGGGGTCAGTTTAACCACCCCGTGGTGGGACAAACAGCATACCCTCAATACCATCCCATGGCGGGCTTCCCTGGAGGTGTACATGCTCAGCTCAGCAAGACGAGTGAGTTGTCCCCGCAAACCTCAGTGGAGTTGGCACCGCAGCCCCAGCCTGCAACTGCTCCCATCGGCTCTGGAGTGACACATCACTCCAACCAAGTGAAAGACCAAGGTTTTTTTCTTAAAGGATGTTTCAGCTTTGGCTTTTGTCATGAGCCGCTTTGCGATTTTTGTTGTGCCACAGACAGATGCTTTTAATAACACCACTAACATTATTTAGTTTTAAAAGCATTTGACTTTGGTTAACTTTCTGCTTATGCATGCACAAATCATATTAAATTCTTTTCTTTCATAAACTCATTTACTTTGAGTAGAATAGAATAGAAATTCATTATATTTAAACACATAAATTAACTTTCAAGAAAAGAAAAGTTACATCAATATAATAAAATACAACACCAACTAATACAATAATATTAACAATAGCATTATGCATAAAAGTGAAGTTGCATCTTTATTTTATTTAGAACAATCAATATCAATAGATGCAATAAACAATTTTTTATTTTTTTTGTCTCCTTTTTCACTGTGATCTGTCGCCATTGGGACAATAAACAACAAATGAGTATGAATTATAATTAATATGGCTGCTTTTTCATTGTACCTGTTATAATAGATACAATATGTGCACCACATGGGTGTGTTGCAGCAGTACAAAATTGTCTTAAATAATTAATAAAGCTAATCAACATAATTATTATTTTTATCACTCTGCAGTTAGTAACTTGTAAAAAATATATGTAACACAAACTAAATCCTTGTATACATGTCTCTCAATTAATAATTTTTATCAAACTAACTAATGCCATTTAATTTAATTTGATTAAAAGTAAAACAATGTTACTAATAATTTACTAAAATATAACAAAAAATAATGTCCATTTAAGAACTAATATAGTTTAATTGCACATTATTAACAAAACAAACAAGAAAAATCGCAGCCACACAATAGTCCTTGGTCTGTTGCTTGTTTTTAAAGTAAATACATATCATACTATCAGTTACAATCAGCTTTAAATGTAGCTTCGAAGCCAGGTTGATCATATATCATCAAATGCTTGCTGTATTGCTTCTGTATGTTTGTTGGAATATGGGATTAATGTATTGTTCCGTTAGGTTCAATGCTGGATCTCATTGGTGGAGGCTCGCAGCAGAGCGCATCGCGGTCTGGCACGCCAGCAGTTGGCGCGCACAGGAAGAGCCCTACAGCTGACCAGGGTACTCAGGTTAGTCTCAGTCAAATTATATGATTAATATACCAAATACAGATTTGTATAATGGTCCTATTTGTAAGGAATATTGGCAGTTTTGTGTATTGTTTCTTTAGCTCTACTATTAAAGGATTCTGGTTGTAGAATATATCCTATTTTGAAGGATAAAAGATATGTTTTACTTGTAATTTATTTATTTGTAATTAAACGTGTCTTATTAATATGACAGTAGGTTTTTCATAAAATATATGAATGTAGTGTAAGAGTAGGAGCGTGAGTAGTATACGGTGGCGTGCGTGCAGGTGGGCGCGGGCGCGAGCGGCTCGGGCGCGGCGCGCGATAGCCGGCGCGGGTCGGCGGGCGCGGCGGCGGCGCAGAAGACGCAGCAACGCAACCGCACCAACTCGCGCAACCGACAGCGCTACCCCAGCGGCGGCAACAACCTGCCGCACCAGCAACACCAGCAACACCAGCAACATCAACAGCACCAACAGCACCACAACCAGCAACATCAACAACACCACAACCAGCAACATCAACAGCACCACAACCAACAACACCAGCAGCAGAACGCGCAGCAGGGACAACAGCAACATCACCACCATCAACCCGGTTAGTTGTCATTAATTTATTAATTAAACTTCAGTTTTTTTTTGTCCAGACTCTAGTGGTAAATTAATGAATAATTTCGCCTTAAAAAAAGGTTGTACCATTGAACTGAAATGGTCGAGTCTTACATTAATTTGAATGTGAAAGCTGGTGGTGAAGGGGATGGTTGTTCCTCTTTCACTCCAAAACGATTAAATGTATTTTGGCGAAAGTTACAGTGTTATAACTTTAATCAAAATAATGTATATTATACTAAAAATACTAATTAAATTGTCCAAAATTTAACTGTTAATGCCAATTACTTGGCATTCGAAAAACTTGCAATGGTAATACAAAAACTCTAGCGCAATTAGATGCTTATGGGTGGCGGCATGGAACTGAACAAAGTTTTATTGCATGGGGATACAATAATCACCTGTCCATCGTGAAATCATTGGCCCACAATTATTATTGAAGCATATTGGTTGGACTACAATGTAATGTCTGTAAATGTTATAGGCCAGGGGTACGGGCGTGGCGGCGGCGGCTGGAGGGGCAGGCCCCGCGGCCGCGGCCGTGGCTTCGTGCCGCGCAACAAGAACACGCTCAAGTTTGACAATGACTACGACTTCGAACAAGCCAATACCGAATTTGAAGAGCTGCGCAGCCAACTTGCCAAGACGAAGATTTCTGACGGTGAAGTCAAGCCGGAGGTGAGTAACCCAGAGGTGAGCAACTATCGAATTCAATTTATTTACTTATTATTTATAAGAAAAAGAAACAAAAACTATAGGCACCTACATTTTCGAGTCAATTTTCATAATATTACTGATCTTTTTATAGTAATGTCATGCATCTTAATATTTTAAGTTCCAAGACCGTATTCGGCATTTCACTTTCTGTACACAATTTCACGTGTCTGATAGTACATAAATGTATAACCGCCATATAACTTACTTAAAATAATGCATTAGAAGCTGAAAATGTTGAATTTGTTTTTTTGATTGTTTACAGCCTACTATTGTGGCCCCTGGCGTGGAAGTGGACAAGAAAGATGATTCAGGCAACGAGACCGGCGCCGGCGAGCCCGAGATTGACGACGAGTCCTCGTTCACCGGCTATGACAAGAACAAGAGCTTCTTTGACAACATCTCCTGCGAGGCTGTAGAGAGGTATTTACCAAGTTTTTATATCGTTTGTTACGTCAGTTTTTGTAAAATAAAAAATAAAAATCTCATGTTAATATATTGATGGCAGAGTCCACATATTGTTTTTAGTAATTCAACAATGATTGTTTAAACTGAACGAAGCTACGTAATAATGCACTTTACTGTGAATCAAATGCTCCACAGCACATTCTAATAAATAGTAAGTGTTAATATAGAGCAAAAGACAGCATGGTGGTCTATGACTTGAACTTTCTCAATTCAACTTTCAGTTGTAGTTTTTTGGGAGATAACAGTTGATACAGTACTTATATTAATGCGTATTGTACAGGTCGAAGGGTCGCAGCCAGCGCACGGACTGGCGCACGGAGCGCAAGCTCAACTCGGAGACGTTCGGCGTGGCGTCGGCGCGGCGCGGCGCGTGGCGCGGCCGCCCCGCCTGGCGCCACCACAACCCCCACAACCCGCACAACCCGCACCACCCGTCAGTACACCCCTCTCTCTACCCACACGCATTCAGGTATTATACCACGCGGACCACCACTGCATCTGTGCATGCAGATTAATGTAATAATAGGTTAGATCGGATAGCGTTAAGAGTGTCATCTAGGTACTGCAGGTTAACCACGGTTTAGAGTGGTAAGTACTGGTGCTTACCGCTCTTGTTTGTTACAAATATTATGTTCGCCGTGTCCGCTAGTATAATATCTTGAAGCCCGTTCTTAACACGTACTTTTTATTAACTAACCCCAGAAAAATTACTAACTTAAGAGTGATAACCGTCACCCATTACACAACTACAATCTTTATTCTAGGCGCATTGTCGCATGGTGATAATTACGGCTTCAATATTTGTCCTAGCGCCTCATTTTTGTTGAAGTCGCCCCTTTTATTTTATATTGAGATTCCAAGCAGGACGATCATAGCGCTGTCTCTGCGCGGCACTTAGGCGACAGATTTAAAGGCGATTTTAATGTTTCTTATAAAACATTTATGTATTATTTAAGTTAGTATTTAATATTAGTGTTTGAAACCAATTTAAAAATGCTATTTAACTCTACATAGTAAGCGCTCTAGGAACATATTAGCTATCAATAGATTGAAGATGCATGCTTGTGAATTGTAGCCACGTCGCCCTGAGCATAGGAGGCAAGATGCCAATTGTGTTTGATTGCATCAAGTAACTTTAGCGATCTCTTCAATTTTGACGCTGCCAAATGTACAGCTTTATATCGTCGGTTACCTGATGCAACGGTTCAGGTTTTTAGCAACTGTTGCACGAGCTATAACTTTGCAGATGGCGCTCAAATCGCGGGGGTCGTGGGCGGGGGGTGGGCGGCGCCGCGCCCGCCCTGCCCAACAACCGAGCCGCCGCCGCGCCCGCCCCCGCGCCGCTGCCCGCCACGGCTGCAGGTACTGCTGCCCGCACACACTTATAACTCATTACACGATAAAGTAACACGTTTCGAAACTCTGAGACACTTTTTGGTGTCAACACCCAGTACTGAAACTACCTGTCCTCAAACTTTTGTATCAGTACAAAAATTGAATCTACGGTTTCTCATTTCTCAGACAATTCAATATACAACTATACCAACCAATCTATTGGGTGTCTGATTACATTGCATAAAGTTTAAATGCCTTTTCAAAAAAAGTACTATCCTATCTAAACATTATTTTTTCTTTTGCAGCCAAGTAGGCGATGCGACTCGAAGACTACAAAGAATCTTAATTTATTATCGCGAGGACTGATCATATATGCAAAAGTAACGGAAAAGTGTATGTCTGGGAATGAAGTGTTTCACAGTGTAATCGATTTTAATAAATGCAGTCAGTTTTGCGGGAAGTCATATCGTGGCAAGGAATCGTGTAGAAGGAACGTTATATTGGTGTGTTAGTGTTGTATCCAGTAAAATGGAAGGTGTAAGAAGGAAATTCCCGTAAGAGAGAGAGCTCGCCTCGCGCCCGCGCGCCGGACTGCCGAGCGACTGTATCAATGGCGCTCACCACAAGCGATGTTAGGCTTTACCTGTATCATATGGATGGCAACGTCTCGACGGCACTTGTAAAATACCGAGGCTATGTAATGAAGTGTTGCATAATATAATTATTGAGACTTTAACTTAAAGCCCATTGAATTATATTTTCGTAAAGCTTCTCACAGAATGTGCGCATTCGTGCCTATATAAATTAACGAAGTTAGATTAATATGTTTTATGTATCCAAAGGGTCATTGCACTTCCATTTTTTATTTACAAAGCAATGACTAGACATTGTTTTAACAGCAGTCCTACTGTGACGTGTTGATTGTAGCACTAGGAAATTATATGAGGGTTGTGGACCTCGACACTGTCCTCTATTGTACTGCTGTTGTTCACATTTACTGGTGAGAGGCTGGTTGAGGAGTCCCGAGCCCGTTCATGACACATGTGAATGACTTGTGTTTTATTGACTGTGGTTTTATTGTTGTAGTTAATAAAATGTATAATGTGTCGGTAGGACTGCTGGCATGGTTGTTGGCAGTGCCACTGAGAGCCTCTTAGTTTGTAATTTATAATTTTTATCAGACACTGCAAGTAGATTTGATTGGCTGCGCCGGTTTCGTTTTTTCCAGATTATGATACAGATATGAGGTCATGTTTTAACTATTCTAAATTGTCACTATGTGTCTGTGGAAAAGGGCCGTATTTTTCGCTTTGAATGGAATCATTTGTCTTGGAAGTATGTTTTATTAGTAAAGGTCCTTTTCTGATGTAAATCTGAAATAAATGTTTGACTCGATGTTTGTAAAAACCTGTAACTCAAAAACTGTACCTGGTGATTGTATTAATATGAAAATATACATTTACTACAAATCTTCCAAATGGTCATTTTATTTAATAAAAACTCATTTTACTTGTAATTTTATTGCAAATAATTGTTAAGCTCGTACATACTTTGCATTAGCTTTAAAATATAACAAATAGGAAACAAAACATTTACAAAAGTAATATTGAGTTAACTTAGTTTACACTTCTAACAATCGGTTTACAAGTAATGTTTACGTGGCTAAGACGTAACTTACGATTTAAAATTGATTACAAATGCAATGTGTTGTAGAACACAATGTCTTGCTTATGTTACGAGTTATAGTATACGAAATACGATGTTACCCGCTAGTTTTTTTAACCATTTTTGTATTTTCTTAAAAAATATAAAACGTTTGTTCTATACCGGAAGGTACTATTCCTACAAAAAACGGAATATTTACACAATCACAATCATACATCGGTTATACATACACTATGTAATAAATACGATAGTTACACATTGGTAGATCGAAAGCATTCTTTAATCATTCACACAATATTCATATTCTTTGAGCCATTGCACATGATCATGTTTCGGCAGTTCTCATGTCAAGCAGTTATTTACTCCTGATACTGATATATTAAAACCTTATGAAATACCGTAAATTCCATCCCATATTTTATAATCAAGAATATTACAAAGTGTATAGATATAATCTCTTAATGAGGTTTTATCAATAGAATATAATTAATAGGATCAAGCAAAATGTTCACATAATATCGGGTACATTGGAAACAATAAATGCAACTGAACGTGCGCGACACATTGACTGTCTTTAGCCTTACAAAGGATAAGAAAAGTGCAGAACAATAGACGTCATAGTCATGAAATAAACTTTATGAAGTTATTTCAGTATCGGTTGTCAGCGCTTGAGTGGAAGGGTATCTTTAGATAACACCTTGACAAAAGTGCGCGTTCACAAAATAAATTATGTCGCATAATGAGGATAGAGTGGGATGTCTAGCCGCGCCACTCGCGAGCTGGCTGTCCGTTCTCCACGATCCA
This sequence comes from Deilephila elpenor, assembly GCA_949752805.1. Taxonomy (NCBI): domain Eukaryota; kingdom Metazoa; phylum Arthropoda; class Insecta; order Lepidoptera; family Sphingidae; genus Deilephila; species Deilephila elpenor. The sequence goes on along the minus strand of OX457107.1, from coordinate 3,487,040 downwards.
CACGGAGCCGCTCTGGCCTTTAGCCAGTATATCCACCAGGGACCGACCCACGTGCTCAGCGCTGAAAGTTGAAATATTCATAATTTTGATCATTTATATAATACACGGGTGTTTGTGTATGTGTTCAAATTATCCATCTAATTTTTTTATACTCACACGAGATACTACATAGTATTGGATAAAAAGTGCTGAGCCATTTAACGCCTTAGCTTTTTACATAGATATAGCGGCTTGCGTAATTACTTCTTCATGCTACACTTTAAAGAGCCATGGTTAAAGATTACACACTTATTTAAAAAGGTAGCCATATGCAGTAATCATTGGCTTCGAAATTCGAACTTACCTCTGCATTTTGCAGTTGGCATTATCCCTTTGCCATGCCGCCTCGTACTCGGATGACATGAGCTGCTTGCGGATTTCCTTCACAAGGCTCGTGTCTGTTAGTCCCGGGCACACCACCATACTCCGCACGCCAGTCAGATTCACGTGGTATTGATCCTGTAGAATAAAGACCAAATAATGTTATAATTAAATAATTAGGTAATAAAAATAAATTTAATCACGCCGTCTAAAAAGCAAAGTCGGTAATTAACAACATGGCTATGAAACGAATGGTCGCGGGTTCTATTGCTGCGCGCGAAATCCCAATGGTAGTGTGACTGAACCATGTGACACAAAAATGTAGCGAAGTCTGATAGTTGTAACACACGATTTTATTGTGAGATACGATTGTTAAGCGTATTTTTTGTTTACGTAGGTATTTAATTATCTTTTATCATCCCAAACGCTTTAATCAACCACGTTTACGGGTTCTGTGCGATGTTTTTTGGCTCAAAAAAATAGATACTTTTCGTTTTCGAACCAGCATTTATCTACCACATCATTTAAAACATAAATTAAATAAAATATCCCTTAACAACTTACTCCGTAAGCCCTGGTGAGTCCCACGATGGCGTAGTTGGTGGCAGTGTAGATGGGCGTGGAGACTTGAGGCCGCACGAACGCGGTGGAGGCCGTGTTGATGATGGTTCCGCCCTGGCCGCCGCGGTCTTTGCTCATGAACCGGTACGCCAGCAGCGTCCCTCGGATTACGCCGTTCTACAAATAAATTATTTTTTAATCTGTATAAAAATAAATGTGTTCGTCTTATAGATCGAGAGGTAGCATAGGATATGAACCGCAAGATCCTTCTAAGTTCAGTTCTCAGGTCGGGCAAGCAGCTTTGTCAGTTTTTCGGTTTGGATCTCATATAAGTTGCCTTAGTTTAGATTGCATGCCTAGTATGGCGATGGGCTTGTCCGCTATCACTATAATCAATAGGCATATTGGCGCATTTGCATTCGTTTTAAACCATTTGTAAGTAAAATAAAGTGAGTTTGCTAGATATCAAAAATTAAAGGCTTCCAAATATGCATCAGTTTTAAACTTTTTATACCTTGCTAGTGACTGACACGTCATCCTTATACTCGTAAATTAATTGTTTATTTGCGTAGTTTAATTTAATATTTTTTCTATAAATTAAAATAAAGCATACAATAATTAAATGTATAGAGAAATAAGAAATGAATATGGGAGGCATTATAAAGCCTAAGGCACACAGTCGCGTCGCATCGCATCGCATTCACCGCATTGTATGTGCTAAAATGCACTTTATAACTATGTATGTATAATGTATACACCAGACCAGACAGCGCAATGCTGGCTATTCGGTTCATAATAGGTACTACTTCGTTTCCACAAATGGTATAAAAGTAGGTATGTATTAGTTTACTACTACTTTGTAATTCAAACGCTACAGTAAATTCAATAAATTTTTGTATACAATACAAAGACTACTTTTCAAGATTACTTTTCAATCTAAATATGCTCGTACGTATTCTAAACCACGTAACAAACATAGATACCAAATTATGATAGAATCAATATTTTAATACACACAAACCGTCACTGGCGTATTGAGCGAAAACGAAGCCATAGCCCATAGGAACACGTGGTGACGGGCGGGCGAACGCGAACCGCATAAAATATTGTTACGATTGCACTTTACTTACCAGATTAACATCGACTTCTAGTTCCCACAACCTATCGTTCATAAACCCGGCATTGTTAATTACGATATCAACTCGGTTGAACTCCTCTATCGTCATCACAAATGCCTCTGAAAGAACACACAGTCACATCCTTAAAGTTGAAGACGTAAACGATTGATAATAGTGATCTTAAACTCATTGTTTATACACTACTGCGTTTGAATAGAAAATATGACAACTTTGTAACTGCATTAGCTCCCCCACTGTTTATTGTCTAAAAATAAAACTACAAAATGGTGGAAAGGATTTGTAAAAGGCACGAGGTAGGAGCGAGCTATTTTCGTGATAATTGGGTGAGAAAAGTACTAATTTTCTTTAATATACTAAGTCAAAATGTAAGTCGGAAATATGGCATCGACGGATCAGTATGGAAATAGGTAGCTATGTTAGTACTTTTAGAAATTTAATAAGGAATATATTTCTACGTTATTGTTGCTTATCATGAAAGTCTTTACAAAGTATAATATTTATGTTGTTTTATGACTCATACTTCATAGCCCCACCTACCACTTAGTTTCTATTTAAGTTTAAAGCATACATATTTAAGACTTATAGTCAACATTTATTAGATAGTCCTGGTAACTAATGACGTCAAATAGCTCACCTTCAAACTGCGGATAGTCAGTGACATCCAAGCGGCAGAACAAGACATTCTTTCTGCCATACTTTGCGCCCAACTCGTCAGCTATTTGTTCGCCGAGGTCTGAATCGATATCGCAAAGTGAAACCTATAAAGCGGTAAATGCACTCAGCCGAGACATAATCTTTCTGTTTGTTCTTAGCTTATCTAAAATATTAACAGGTACGAGTGTAGGTATATGAAATTGAATCGAAGTTCTAAACAGCTAATAAAGATCCATTTAATAGTACATTTCTTTTAAAACATAATTTGGTTCTCTTAATAGGTATATTAAAAGTAAATAAGTGTTTGTATGATTTTAACTTAAATAAATACTACAAAAATAAATACACGCTGTTATCTGCATTTAAATACTTAAATATTGAACCGAAATGAACGTAGTACATCCGGTATGTAAATTGTGAATATGCAATGCGCTAAAGAAGTTGTTCATTGGAATTATAGTATCACTGATTTGCTTGTAATTTGATTATATGTAAGTAGAGGAAGTTGAAAGGAAAACAATCGCGCTAATGACCGGGGCGCCAGCGAAAATCAATACAAATGTGTACCGGCCGGGTAAAAATATTCAACGTTTCCTGATTAGTATTATGTCTACAAGATAAGAAACAAACAGTAAGATTGAACCCACTGTTTCCATCACAATTCATTCAACAGTCATTTTACCTTGAACTTAAAATTACTTTGTCCCGTAACTACGCTGCACAAGACGGAAACAATTATTTTATTAGTTAGCACTCACCTTGGCTCCTTGTTTCAGTAATTCTTCACTGTATGCCAGGCCGATGCCGGCTGCGGCGCCGGTGATCAGAGCAACTTTTCCTTTTAATTCCATAATGAATTATTTTAATTTATAAAGGGAAACACCGCGCCCCAAATACGGACTGGCTGGCTTCACTACCGCCCCCGGTTTGCTTGCGATTCGATCGAGACGGGCAAAACGGGGAAGGGCGGGGCGTGGGGTGAACGGGAGAACATTTCCTCCCCAAATGCCCCCTTATAGTAAATGTACGCACGATTGCACTACACTCTCGCCTCACGTTGATTCAGTTTGTTATGTTTTGCTGCGCACTCACGAGCGAAGGACAGTATCAGTGTATCTACTCTTTGAGTTACATACGAATGATGTGTGCTCACTGCTGGCTCAGTAGAACGGCTCAAGTGTTAAATTACATCATTGTCCGTGGCTACGCCTGCGTGCAACTCGGCCTACGATCTAATTATTTCGCAATTTATAAGTCGCCTTCGCTTTATGTGTATAAAGATTATTTTAAACACTTTAGTTAGTTTGTAAACAGCAAATCGCCTAAGCAATGTGCTTAATATGTTCATAATTATTCATATTCTCGTACTAAGTAGCGCTGGTAGCGCCTCCTGCCAAGAATTCTCACGGAATGAGGTGTAATTCACCGAAGACACATAATATTTTTATGATCCGGGATCTATATCTCTGCCTACTACTAAGCATTGAAGGAAGGCGTATATGTAGGCCTTTCACTAAAATGCTCATAAATATTTCTATACTTACAAATCTCTATTTTTTTATAAATTGTATCTTAAGCTACATTATTTAGCTACATTTTCTTCTAAGATAGTTTAATACATCATTGTTAGTTTATGAGTAATTAACAATTTTTATCAAAGTGACATTCGGCTAGTATCTCCCGCCTTTTTTTTTTTTTGTTTCGAGAGGAAAAGCTATTAAGCTCCCCTTTCGGTACCCCGGGGGAGGTCGAAAGGAGTATGTCAGTGTCACTGGCCTTCCAGCTAGGAACAATGCGGATGTTGTGACCGAGCTGGGTCCCTAACAATATCTACGCCAGCATACTGACTAAAAACCCCTCGTTAACCGTCACACGCATTATAGGCGGTACCGGACATCCCAGGGTGAAAAGAGCCCCGATTTACGTCCGCATTACCGCCCCGCGCAAAACCATCGCTGGTCCTTCAGTGTGCGGATGACACCCACTTACGCCTATTTTTGGACGCCCGTTTAAGGTGTTGTGGGCGTCCCTGACAGAGACGAGGCTCTATCGTACATCTCGGAGTCGTTATACGTGAGCCCGCACACCGCCCCCGCAGTGTGCCCAGCGACTCCGATGACCCCTTTAGGTCGCCTCTTACGACGGGCAGGGAATGCCGTGGCGGAATTCTTGCACCCCCGGACCACAGGGCAATAGTATCTCCCGCCTGGGTGGGAGACTTGACCGCCCAAGTAGGGAGCCTTTACCCGGGTTTAAAAATAAGCAAAATAATCACTACAAATTATAATTCTATAAATAAATTTAATCATAAAAATATGGCATATAATATTACGTAATAAATGAGAACACGAGAATGGTACTTTCAATATCTTTGAGATACATAAGTGACGAATTAACTAGTATCAGATATATTTCTTTTTTTTTTTTAATTAGCAACGTTTTTTCTTTTAAAGCTGGTTGATCTGGATAAACTGGTTGCTTCTGGGGTTCTCAAACTTAGTTCAGGGTTTTTGTCATGAATCCTCTGAACCAATCTTTCGCTGGGCAGTTATTGGTAGTCCAAGAATCTGGAGCCTTTTTAGAATTGATTGTTGTATATTCATATGCCAGCTTCATAGCCACCTGTCTGGTTAAGCCATAATTCATTTTGCTGTAATTACGGGAATTTTATTACGGGAGGAACGGCGGGAGAAATTACTTTGGGTAAAGTCTCCTCCCGACGCCAAGGTAATGTCTCCCACCCCATGCCAAGCTGACCGTTATTTTTTTTTTATAAAGAACTTTAACACTTATTTAAAAACTGTCTACCGTAAATGTTACTGGGATAATTACATTTACGATGTATATAAATGACATGCTGGAATCTATTCACAGTAGACAACTGAAATCAAACATCGAAAATTGAAAAAAATTACTTACCGGGCTCGAAAATGTGGTATCACTTGTTTCTCCTAAACTTCCAATCACGACAACGCATGAGCGAGGTGGGACGCGCCTATGGAGTGTAAGAAGTGTGGTAACGTCGCAATATTTAGTTCCACAAAAAATCTATGAGCAATGGCTAGTCTCCTACCAGCTAAACTCTCCCGGACTCCCCCTACCTAATAGGTAAAATGCTATGAATAGAATGGGTACGATTCTCAGCTTGGACACTTCTTTGTTTTCAATTAAATAATAAATAAATAAATAATACACCCAACAGTCACATACATAGTCCTGACCCCACACTAAGATCGAGTCTTGTATCGTGGGTATCAGAAACTACGAGAGACTTTTCGGTCTCACAAACACCCAGACCCGAAACAAATACCTGTGGATCACACAAATATTTGTTTTGGTGCGGGGATCGAACCCGCGGCCTCTCGTTTCACAGGCCGGCGTCTAACCAACTGCGCCACGGAGGCTGTCATTTTTGCGGAATCTTTTGAGTTACCTACCCGACATTAGAATTTGTGTCATGGCGATTCGACTCTCGCCACTTATCACATCTTGGGAAGGACAGGCAAAATGTGTGTCATAAGAGTAATACCTCTACCTACCCTACTTCCGGGATGCAGGCGTAAGCGAGTGCATGTTTATTAGTCTAACAAATAAAAAGTCGTTATAAACAGTTTTTTTATTATTTATTCGTTAATTTAAAATATTTGAGTGAGGTACAGTAAATTTTTCATTAAATTAAAGAAATTTATTTTACGCTTTTTTGATTTTTGTCTAGAGAATGAATTCTGGAAAATATCACAGATAAAGGACAACATGAAGGTGTTCCCAGCGCGGCATTGCATCGTTACACACATCAAAAACGCGACCAGCATGATTAGTCCCAGACGCGTACTGTACACAAAAATACCAAAATAAAATTTATCACAAACTACACTAACCATACAAAACTTGCAATTTCACAACAAATCCCTCGCTTAAAAACAACAATCAAAATGTTGCATCATGTTTTCATCGCTTTTTTATCGACGCGACATTTAAAAACGGATCCTACTTACATAAAACAATAACATACAAATAATATTACCGACATGATCTGTACAATAAAATTGACCATGATTTACGTTTCGTCAAACAATGTATAAAGTCTATTTACAATCAAAATATCACAGATAATATACGCGTGTATCACAGTTAGTAGACTTAAACGCCCGTTATTTAAAAAATATCCGATTTATTTTAAATAAAGAATCCAAAAGAATATTTTCTATCACTTGTATAGTTGGAGGTTTGGAGGCAGCGAAGGATTGGCAACGGGTGTGTTTAGATGATAAACAAATTATTTTAATTTTGGTCAGGAGTGGTGAGCCTGGTCGGCCCCTGCGGCAGGAACAGCTTTCGCTAAGTAGGAGAACGAGCGAGCATTCGGCAGTCCCGCCAACACGCAAGCGCTTAGAGCTGAGCGATTCAAATTCATCGGAGCTGCGTCGTACCACTCTAATGTGTCTCCGTCGTAGCATTCTACATGCGGTATTGTTGTTGAACCTGCAAAAATAACAATTTACCCAGTGACATTATAAACAAACTACAAATCAAGTGAAAGTTAATTAAATATACCATTGAAGCCACCAATGACGAAGATCATATCGTCCAACAGCACTGTGGCGAAATTACTCCGTGCGCTGAACATTTCGGTCACTTCCTGCCAGTCGCCGCCGCGTTGTGGGTTGAACTTTTCGCCTGTGTGATGTGGAATTGTTACGTGACGTCATTTTCTACTAATATAATTTTAAGAGCGACCACAGCATGTCAATGTTCCATGATGGAATGGACACCACCTTCGATCAAATATGTACTAGATACAAGGTCAGGAACAAAATCACATGCCAAAAGTGGCCGAGATTTAAACATTTGTATTTCGAACTATGAGATGTAGAAAAAAGTATTTTAATATGTACAACTTTAGGTAACAATAAATTTTAATAATTTACTATAAGATTTATAGCAATATACATGCATTTATGATTATTTTGACAATTTTGAAAGGCGCATTGCGGCATGTTTACGCGTTGCCGTTGGTGATGATTGAAGCATACTAAATTGAAATAGAGCCACACTTGACTTTGTGGCTCTATTTTTCGGGCTGTTTTTGAAGTGCTCACCCGACATCTAGTATATATTTGATCGAAGGACACCACAAACAAAATCTGTACCCGCGTATAATGAGCCACGCGAGAAATATGACCTCTTAGGAGTGACAGAGAAAAAACTTAAATTAGGGTACGGTACCAATCTTTTGTGCTAGTTATTACTCGTTAGAAACATTTTGTTCGCAGTATCTTGAACTAAATTAGTCAAATACTTGGTAGTAAACACACCGGTGTTGAGCCGGCTGTACCCGTTGAAGCCTCCGAGTGCGTACAAGCAGTCTCTATACGCGATGAGACTGACTCCCGAGCGCGGGCTGAGCATCGAGCGAATGAAGCTCCACTGGCGCGTGTCGGCGTCGAACACTTCCGCGGAACTCAACACCTCTTGCCCGTTGAAGCCACCCACTATGTATATCTGCAAGGAAAAACTATAAGCAACCTTTTCCTCCTTGAACAGGAACAAAATTTGAAGTGTATCGCATCTTATATTATGTGTATAGAAGAATAAAAAAATGTAGTTATGTTAGCTGCCTGAAACGAACCCGTTCTATGCCAGCGAAATGTATTTAAAAACCAACACCCCTCTCAATTGTAAAGTGTATTTGTGCCTAGTTATGGAATGTGGCGGTATACTATCACCCAATAAAATATGAAATCATAGGTACAACGTAAACAAAAAAATACTTGATCTGGCAATCGATAATATATTGGTCAAAAATCTAAAATTCGTCTTTCAAGAATCTTTCTCCCCTTTACAAAGTTAAGTTGCTCGTGTGATATTTGTTATTTATAGATTAAAATAGTCTTTGCTGCTGATTAGTATTGTCAGGAACCTACTCTACGACGACGGAAACTACATGTCTAGATGAAAGACGGAAGCTATAACAAGTAATTCCTCACGGCGCGGCAGGAGATTAGTTATTTCCGGGTGGAGTTTCTATAATTGGTTAAAATCGACAGCAGCAAATATCTATAAGACACCTTGATTGGTTTCAGATATATTATGTTGGAGAATATTTGAGGCTTCCACGAAAAATATTTGTGTATGTATGTGATAATTGCGTAAAAAGAAATTCAACAATAAGAAAACCCTTTTATTGGGCAGGCAGGTATTAGGTAGGTTTTAGGAACCACGATTGACTTTTCGGACGCACAAATTTTAGCAATAACAAACATATTTTGTCTTGGCGTGGGTTGAACCCGCGACCTTCCGATACCGTTTGCAGTTTATCAACCATTGTGTCACAGGAGATGTCATGCATGTTACGACATGGTTTTTTTGTTTATTGTGTCACGATTTGGTGTTAAATTTACAACTTGCCAACTTACATGATTTAAAATTATACCTACACATTTTGTCATGCGTTTTGCATGAAACATATACATATAATTTACGAATCCAAGTCAAAAAGGGAATACATGTATTTTTTGATTATAAAAGTTAAAAATTTATATAGGTTTTTTTATTCGTATTTCGTAGGTATAAACTTTGCGATCGTGCATATTATTGACCTTAGTCCTAACTACTCCTTGACTCTTTGTAATAGTAAAACAGGTGAATTGTAAACAACATATCAACCTACTTTCCCCCCTAAAGACGCAGCACTTGCATCGGACCGTTGCTTGTTCATCGGCGTGGTCATCTCCCACTGATTCTTGTCAGGATAATAACGCTCCACTGAAGACATTCGAGTGCGCCCATTATACCCGCCAAGAGCATAAATTAGACCATCTGAATAACAAAATACTAATTAAAGTAAGCAGTTATAGTAAAAAGAAATAATTAAGCGACAAGTTTTTTGCTTATTATCTCTTCCACAATCCACGATGGAAACAGGTTTTAAAATCTTTGAATATAGAAATCAAAATTGGTAAGTATTCCATTTCCGGTTCTGTGTTGCCAGTTTTCATTATTATAATTATTCTATTATTTAATTTTATTATTTTCATTATTTATGCAAAATAATAATCAAAAAGACGATTGTAATACTAACCATGTACCACTACGCTAACATAACATCTAGCCTGATACATACAAGCTCGTTCGTGCCACGTATTCGCTACTGGATCGTAACATCGCACAGTGTTAAAATGGTCACTACCGTCAAAGCCGCCGATCATGTAGATCAAGTTATTTAGGGTGCAGAGACCGTGATAAGCGCGCGGAGTAAGGTCCATGTGGATTGACAAGAACCATCGATCTGCCCTGATAAAAAAGAACAATTTGCGTGTGAGTACAAGGTGCTGTAATTATTTGTTGTTGAAATAAATAAAGTCTAATCACTAATTTATTTACTCTATTACAGGAAATTGAGTAAAGGTAGACTATTATGTCGTTACATGAACGTACCTTGTGTCATATGTTTCGACAAAACTGGTGGGACTGCCAGCACTCCAACCTCCAACCGCAAATAATATTTCAAAGGGTATCCGAGGCCTTGCCAACGGATCATTTAGGTCAGCCTCAGTGCCTGGTCGTGAATCAAGCAATGTTAGAAATACCACCGCAGGATAAAGCGCTTCTTGGCATTTCTGAAAATATTGCTGCATTAAATTGTTTGTTATTTTTCAGTTATTTTAAGCATGGCCATTTATTTGGTCCATATTCTTTACTAAAGCATTGGCCTAAATTCACTGGATTATAGCAATTTCATAGATGCAGGCTATAACAACATACGGGACTGCAAGTGTACGATATACTTGCATTACACATGGGTCACTATCATAATATTACAGAAAATCTGTACTTAATAGGGCTTGGTGTAACAACATTATTCATTGTTTTTATACAGCTTATTTAATAATGTACTTTACCTCGTCTTTATTAATGGGCTGCCATTGCAAAATTTTTGATTTAAAATATTTGTAACTGATGTGCCCAAATCTAACACACGACAAAAGTGACGGAATATATTTCATTCTATTTTCTAAATCATGTTCTACCCATGTTTTGACCGCTTGGAATACGATTTCTTCATTACGAACATTCAATTCATCATCCCTCAAAATATCTTCTAATTCATCATACGAGAGCGATTTAAATTCGTTACATTCTTTCAGAATTCTGCTGAAGTTCTGCCTTATGAACAGCTTCCCTTTCTTTTCTAACTCGCCGCAGAAATAATATCGAGCGAACTTGAATATACCAAGACAATTATGTGGTCTTAGTTCTTGTAAAAGAAATGTGCAACATAATTGAATAACCCCGACGACATCAAACTGATCTGCGTACGGCAATAAACATTCAACATTATCAGCAGTCACTGTACAAGTTCCGGTATAAGCGTAGTCAAGGATTAAGCTCATGTAATAACTCGGAACATCAACGAATATTTCTGTCTCCTCGGGCTCGCCTCTCTTCAATGAATTTACAAATATCGCTTTAAAATATGGACTAACAGCTGAAAGTATCGCCCGATGCACTCGAATAGATTTCATGTCTCTACAAACAATTATGCCATCACACAGTTGACCGTTTTGTCGCAATTCATTCCATATTGCTGGAAATTCTACCACTGAATAATTTTCGGGAAGGCACACGCATTTTCGTTTTCGTGTAACTATTTTCTTTCTACTCAGTCTGGGTTTCGCAGATGAAGGTGTACGAACGGAATTTTTATTTTTCGTAAATTTTCTATGTTTCGTGTTAAATTCCATCCCTTATGAAAAAACGGCGGTCGAAACTAATCTGTCGCGATGACAGAATTTAAGCAAGATAATTCATTTGTTTAATTCTTTGTGTCAAAGAATTTAAAATTCATGAGATTTTCATATGGCCTAGATTCTTTATTTGTACCTATACATTTTCTGAGATGTTTATGCTATGACTTACCCATATAACTTTGATCTACATACGTTCATGTTACATAGCACAATATAATTTTAAAACCTTTAGTAAATAATTCATTGTACAGATTTTATCAACATTTTAAATATCGATGGATAAACATGGATCATAGAGTATGTCAACGATCGCAATTTTTTTGGTGTTGGCAACATTGTCCAAAATCGTACAGCTGTCAAATGTTGTTTTGTCTATAGTCTCTTTTTCTTCCGGTTGTCAAGATGGTGAGTTTCGTTGATCGGAAAAATAAATTAATCTTTGAATATCACAGTGAAACCTATAAGTGTTGAATGGTTAAAGTGGTTTTTAATTGTATTGGTGATATCAATATGTGTTCCTTGCCATATTTCAGGGTATCGACATCAATCATAAACACGACAGGAAAGTTCGGCGCACTGAAGTCAAGTCTCAGGATATATACCTGAGATTGCTTGTAAAAGTGAGTACACACTAATTACGACATTAAAACTAAACTTTCAGACTTCAGTAAGATTACGATGATAACATGTATAGCGAAATCTACTCCATTCCTAACATAACCTCGATACTTTGTTGACAGCTATACAGATACTTGGCTAGACGCACAAATGCCAAGTTCAATCAGATCATACTGCGGAGGTTGTTCATGAGCCGCATCAACCGGCCCCCAATCTCGCTTTCGCGTCTGGCTCGTCACATGAAGAAGCCCACTCGCGAGGGTCTGATCGCCGTTGTTGTTGGTACTGTTACCAACGATGTAAGGTTGTACACGGTGCCCAAGATGACTGTGGCCGCTCTCCACGTCACTGAGAAGGCGCGCGCTCGCATCTTGGCTGCTGGAGGTGAGTTGTTTATGTTGTGAAATAGGTTAGGAAATGTGCAACTTAGTACCTAATTCATTGTTGATCGTTGCACCGCCAAACTAAAGTCAAGCCAATTTAGTGTATGCTACAAGCATAATAAATAGGATTGAGATCAAAACAAGTTAGTTTTATAAGAGTCAAACATAACTGCATATGACCAGCATACAAACAATATTACAGGTGTTTGTCACAATGTTGTATAGTGTTTTAATCACTTGGCTACAGCGTGAGCAGCCATTTATATTATTACACTTTCATATTTAAACATCTTAAACCAGTATTCTAGGTGAATAAAATACTTTCAGAAAATATATTACATATTAAGTGTGTTGTAGGATGTAAAGAAAACCTGTTTGAGATAATAGTATTTAATAAGACCTTACCACTGTCAAACATATAAGCTATGGCATACACAATATGTTTTTTCGGGTGCAATGTGTATGTAGCTATAACAAGCCTGGTGTGTTATTCCCATGCTTAATAAACCTAATCACATTGATTGATAGTTCATAGTTTTGACTCTGTTCAATAAGTCAATAGTGTTGATAAAAAAGTCATTTTAATTGAACATTGCTTTTTTATATTTTAAAAGCATTCAAAGCAATATAAATTAATATTACCTATTTGGATTTTTCAACAACATTGTATGTAGATGGATGATTATTATTTGATATAGAAAAAAAAAACATTATTTGGGACTTCCACAGATAGACCCATTCAAACCTACATTTCTCTTTTTATGTCAGTGGTTAAAAAAAATATGAGAATTCCATAACTCTGTTTTTGCTTCTGCCCATTGAGTAAATTGAAATATTTTAATATCTGCAATCCCAACCTTTGTGGGAACTTAAATGACATGATTTTTTTGCAAATATGGGGGCTATCACCTTCCAGGTGTTATTTACCCAGATAGAATTGTTTCTGATCTACAAGGGTCAATTTCTCATTGTTTTGAAATGGCAGCCAATATCATAATATTATTATTTAGCCATAAATCATACTTTGAGGTTTTTAGAGCTTGTCTTAGCCATATTCAAGAATACATCTGGAGGCTATCATTTAGATTTGTTCACTTTTAGAGATTTATACTTCATAACATATTCTTGTCAGGAGTAGTTAAATAACATGCCAGGCATTCACATGTGCATATTACCAAATGTAACCTTGTGTGTGTGTGTTCTAACTGCAACCAATTTGTTAGTGTCTGTAACCATAATTCATATAGATCATTTTTAAATTGTGCAGTGCATATGTGTAGAATTGACTGATTATGAGGTCTGTTGTAGACACCAAAGCTAATGTTTTGTGTCTACTATCAAAATCTAAAGTCCAAGACCTCATAGATACAGGTAGCATTTGTTCTAAAAATCTATATAATTTACATAGGTATAGACTAAATCTTAGATATATTACATACATAATCGTCACACGTGTATCCCATAAGGATAGGCAGATACTATGAATAGACTTGGGTATATTATGTAAAGAAATATCAAGTCATGAGTGTGATAATTGTAGTACACCAGCAGCGACTTTGTTGTGCTGGACCCCTGGCATTGCGAAGGTCCATGAGCGGCGGTGATCGCTTACCATCAGGCGATGCTCGTCTGCCTACGAAGGCAATAAAAAAAAAAAAAATATATATATATTTTTTTTTTTTTTGCAGGAGAGATCTTGACATTCGACCAGCTGGCCCTTCGTGCCCCGACTGGCCGCAAGACTGTGTTAGTGCAGGGCTGCCGCAATGCGCGTGAGGCTGTGCGCCACTTCGGCCCGGCTCCTGGTGCGCCTCGCTCACACACCAAGCCGTACGTGCGCACCAAGGGACACGAGCGCGCGCGACCCAGCCGTCGCTCCAATGTCTAATCTTTAATATAAGGACTACAGCCTATAGTCTGCAGTATTATTTCAATGTTTCACTTTAGTATTACCTATGCCCAAAAAAAATACTGCCAACTTTCACTGGACTTCTGCAAAGTAAAAACGAAGTAACTATGAAAACATTTTTTAATCACAAAATGTAAACATCCAAAAGTTTAGAAGCTGCTCATCATGTTGTGCAACACCAAGAACTTGTTTCAATTTTACAACTGCATCTGATTTGTGACCTGAAGATAATATTGCTGCTTTCACTGCTTTTGCATTACTGTAAAAAATATTTGACAGTTAAAATAGAATTACATTGACGAGGAACTGAAGAAATGATTATGCTAATGGTGCTTACCTTAGCCATTCTAAAACTAGAAATTTAACATGCTGATGTAGTACACCATCATTGAACTTGTCATTGCATATTGCATTCTCTATTTTGTTCATCAATGTTGGACCTGAAAATACACCAAATAATGACATGTATACAATCTTAAGGTATACCAGATACTAAAAAAAAAATAGGACAGCTTATGTGTTGAAATAAAACTATTTTATACGGATTTTATCGCGATTTGGTTTAATTTTTACATTTTTAATTTTAAATTAACTTTTTAATTTAATAATTATAAATTAAGGGTAGTTTAATTGTAACAGTCACTGAGCGGATCACTAATACCTCAGTCCGCCCCGTGACCACGAAAGCAACGTCGGGAAGTTAAAAAATGTAAAAATTAAACCAAATCGCGATAAAATCCGTATAAAATAGTTTAATTTCAATGTGTAACATTCGCGTAAATCTAAGAAACCACAGCTTATGTGTTTCACAAAGATTTAATATACACTTACATCTAGCAGGCAATTCTTCTGGCCATATGCAACAGAAGTTGGATTGCTCAGTTTCTGTCAGAATACAAGCACATGAAGAAGGGTCTTCATCACCACTGCCTATTCTTATATGTGGAACCTTTTCATCTGTTACTGGAGTCAATCTTGCCAGGCTCTTTATTATTGTGGATGCATCTGTGTGAATTGTTTTTATGATAATCTGAAAAGAAAATAAAAAAATATTATTCTTAGCCAGGGAGTCCACAGCTAAACATAAGTTTTGCCAATTCCCAAGGATTTCTACTGTGAGCCATTGCAATCCTCTGCAGAGTGACTAATTAAGTCAGAAAAGTTCCCACAAAAGTTTATTGTGGGAGCCTAGGTTTTCCATAGGTTGCTGGTAGTAAAAAATAAGGTGTTACTATACTGCACCTACTGTATAAAGGGCCTCTAAGTTTGCTAAATTATAGCACTTAATACCATTAATAATTATTGTGCTCAGATAGAATGAGGCCCTCTGCTTATACAATATTAAAATGGATTACACCTAAATTATTTTTAATAAACTCACATGAACTCCAACCAGGGTACAGTATAATAATGTCCTAAAAACACTTTTTGATAGCAGATTCTCCAGAGCTCTTATTGATATGCATACATCACTACTGGGTACCAAACACGCATTAGGCTCGAAAGAAGTCCCATGTATCGCTTTTGGATTTAATTTTTGTAACAAATCTTTACTTGTATACAAAGTTTCTGTGTATGCATGTGCCCCCGCCTTTAGCATCCATGTGAAGTTTGAATGGAGATTTTCAAAAACATTATCATTCCCTGCAACAATTAAAGAGTTGTCACCTCTAGATTAATGTGTATTTCTTTACATAAACATGGAAGACTAGCGCCCAAATACTTGAAACACCATTTAAATATTAAGTTGCACTTAACTCACTAACATCCCACTTAACCAGTACATTTAAGCTGGACTTGTGTAGTTAAGTGCAACATAATTATTCGTTAAATATTCGTTTAGTTATTAAGATTTATTTAGTGTACAAAAAGAATAAAATAAATAAATAAATAATATTTAAGTGGCGTTTGAGAATGCGGCGTAGGTTTTTTTTAGGTAAGCAGTAAATTATAAAATAAAATTACTTTCCTTATTCAACCAGGAAAGAGTCAAAACATTACTTAATAATATGTACATTCAATATGATGTAAGTAAATAATTATACCAACCTGTCAGCTGTGTAAGTGACCTAGACTGGCCAAAGTCATTTCTGCCAGTTCTTAATCTCAATGCCCTTTGAGAACAAACCTTTTGTTCATCATCAAACACAACATCAGCCAGCTGTTGAAGCTCTTTGGCTATTTTCTAAAAGTGAAAAAAAGATCTATTAAGTATATAATATTTTTGGATCCAAGTTTGTATACAAGAGTAGACAAGGGTGGAGAAAATAGAATAAATTATTTGTAATAATGGCCTTGATATAGTTGATTTACTAGTTACAACAGATAGGTGAAAGAGAAGTAGGTACTTAATATTTTGCAAGGATGGTCTGGGAATGATTTATTTACAACAGAAAAAACAGCCAAAACACAAGTTAAAAGGATGCTTAACCAAACTGGTTACTGTGTTTATTTACTCTAAGAGACATGCAGTTTATAATGCTGTATTAATTATGTAAAACATTTATTTCTTTGAACCAGGGCTGTGTGATGGATACCAAGACAATATTATATGAAGAAGTCATGTGAGAGAATACTTCAGATACAAATTTAATCTTGTGAACTATTGTGTGTGTATGTGCTTATCTTTGTTTTTTATTTTTAAATTCTTTGTAACCCAATTACTTCACAAGAAACAATCTCACCAACCATTAAATACCTGCATATGTTCAGACAGTAATGGTGTTATATTCAACAGCAGCATTTTATCCTTCATGAGCACTACGATGGAGAACCAGCGCTTGAGACCCCTCGCCCGAGTATCACGCAGTTGAAATGTCAGGCTGAGAACATGTCCTTGTGTGTCGCTGAAATATACAACTCCACCTTCTTTGTTCCAGTTTACCTGGACATTACATTTAAAATATACATCAAAGAACCTACTAAAATTGGTTTTTATAAACAGAAAACCTTATCAGATACTGTACACATAGCATAAAAAATTTAAATAAAGCTAGTCTTCGCATCCAGACCTCTAAAACCTCGTGAAAGTCAAAGATACGGTAGGTAAGATAATATTGTATTGAACTATATATTATTCAAATGTCTCGAAGCACTCACCTCGCAAGTAATACTCCTGATGGCTGCCTGTCTTAGGAAAGAAGTAACATCAATATTAGGAACAGATTCCCTACTGCAGAATATCGCTCCATCATCATCTCTCGTCAACAACACCTTTTCAGGGCCGAGCGAAGTGCACCCATTGCATTGAACATTCGCTTTGGAAGACTCAGTGGCGTTTTTTTCGTTGTCTGTAGTAAAAGTGCAAAAAATAGGCCGCGGGCCGTGTGCTTCGCAAAAGTGGCAAATGCCAACAATCGCATTCATAATGTGTGTACTTTAGAAATAAACAAAAATCATATAAAATATCGTAATGTAGAAAACCATTTCTGATTCCGGACTGGAAATTTAAGTATTTTTAGCATGAACATAATTGCTTATTCTCATGTATTATTCTGCTTTTGGTAGAATGAAAAGGACAGCGACAACAGAAATATTGCTAAGTAAATAAATTTTGAAATAAATTTAAACAGCTGTTATTTGACAAGTCTTATGTTTAATGTTACTAGCATTAATATTTTAAAAAATTAAAATGACGAAGAGAGAAAAAGCTGCATCGAATCTGCATGTAGAACCTAAAAAAATGTGGGTGTCACATTTCTCAACAAAGTGGAAATAGAAAACAAAAAATGACTAGATAAATAGGTTAGCAGACAGCGAACCTATCAAAAAAATTCTGGAACAAGATAAGGGATGGTTATGCTACAAATCCTGCTGTTACAAAGCCAAATAAAAATAATCATATTTTTATTACCTTCCACTGTTGACTGTTCTGTGCACAGGATCAGCAAAATCAGTGGGCAATAAAATAAATAAAACTTTCCCCACTGAGATCTTTTAACCATGTTCCATAACAATATAATATAGAAAATAGAAGCCTTCGTTAAAACCCCTTTTTTCACAATACCGAAACGAAACATCATTAGTGTTTTTAAGCGAGTGTGATGTGTGTTGACTGTTGGGACATCGCAAAAAGAAAAAAAATATAAATCTTACCTAAATGTTCAAAGCATCCCGCCCAAAGAATAGACCACTAGCTAGAACCACTAGATCCCGCCTTTTCATTTTGTAAATCCCTTCAATTTTCATGTCGTTTTCTATGGGAATCCGACGCTGCGCGGCGCTAATATTCAATTTAAATAATACTTGCCATCTTTATATAACGTATGGAGACATTATTCTTCTAGTGATTTATTTCTTGACACAACAAAATGAAATTGAACTATACATAAAGTTTAATTATTATAACTTTCCTATATAGTGTATTATCTATGATTATAACGTCTATAGCAAGCATTGTCATACATTTAAAAAACCTCTTTTTTTTTTCTCCGGCTCGTAGGTACTCTGACTATATTTTTTGTTCGTAATATTGGTAGTACTCCTATTAATGTTACCCGCTCAATGATATTTCCGTGAAAATACATATATAAATAAATAAATGGAAATTAGTATATTCACGCTGTATTATTTTTTGCTATCTTAGTTCAATATTAATATACAAAAAAATAAAAGTCAAACTCGTCCTTGCTTTATTATAATTTAATTCGTTCCAAATTCCAATATATTAAATTGTCTATTATTTTTACCTAAAAAATATTCCGGAACATTTTCGGAATTTTAAAATTTTAGTCACATGCAACACTGAATTTGAAGTTCGAACTTCGAAATATTCGTGCGAAATATTATGCGGGTAGATAATTGTTTACTTAATATTTTATATGAAGTTTGTAAATAGTTTTGCCTACCCTTACCATAAAAATATTTTGCCAGCTCTTTTTGCCTCTTTCATTCTTTGTTACCCTGGTACTTTTTCTGTGCAAATTCAGTCTAATTGAAATAACAGTAGAAGTCCACTACAGAATAGTTATTATTTACACTAGTAAGCAGTAGAATATAGTTTTTGGTGGTGACTGTTATTCCAATGCCAATCGATTATGCCGGCCCCACTTATTGTTACTTCTTTCTGCTACGGGCGGCAGAAGGATCCAGAAGGAGGGGAAAACGTGTGATGGCAAACCATGCCACAGCTTAAATAGTGCGGCATCAAGAAGCAGTTTACTCATATAATTGTAACAAGTTTTGTAAGATAAAAGTGATTTATTATGATTTTTTCTTTTATTCACCACGCTAATAATGATTTCTGTGATTATCCAAACTGCACTAGTTTCTAGTTGTAAATAGAATGATTGTAGAATCATTGTGTAAATAGCACATTCGTAACAATGGTTTGAAATTATTGTTGATCGAAGGGTTTTAAGCATAGACAGCAGTATTCTCTGTCTTCGGTTTGAGGTAACATATGGGAGATGCTTATTGGTCTTTCGTAGTTGGTGGGCGTGGCTTAAAATGGTAGGAGCATCATGTGTAGCCAATAGGAATTTAGCTTCTTATTATGAATAAAACTATCTCCACCAACTTCATGTGTTCCTGGTACTTGAAAGGGGAAAACAGAATAATTTTCTACACACATAAACTCACGCCTTTATCCCAGAAGGGGTAGGCAGAGGCGGAACCAGGACACCCACATTTCGCTTTGTAATTTCCGTCCCATGGTGTGATAGGCGGCGAACCTATCGCCATATCCGGCACAAATTCCTGACTCCAGGGTGATAATAATTAGAAAAAACAAACGAATAATTTTCTAACGTAGCCTAAACGGAAAGTTTCTCCCACCTACTTATTACAAATAAAGAAATATATCTCCGCCAACTTTATACGTTCCTGGTACTTGAAAGTTGAAAGGCGTAGACAGAGTTGAAGGGCGGAACACTGTTTGCCAATAGAACAGATAGGACATAATATCTCTCCGTGACTAGTGACTCTTAAGTTGCTCGTAATGTATGTTACATTCATAACACGGATGGCCCTCCACTGCAATCCAGCCACGGCATCACTTTATTAAGTTAAATTAAAAGTATTTCATAATTAGGATAGCGGAAAGATAGGAGACTAGGGTAAATAAAAAAGTCAATTATTTTCGATTTTCAATAACTCATTTATTCAACTGTACACTGATTCACAGTTATTAACTTCCATGAAAAATCACAAGCACAGTTACCGGTACCCGGAGTATGGTTAATTTCACTGACTGTGCTTATATAGTCAAACACGCGACGGCGAAATGCTATTATTAAAGTACGTACATGATGCCGCGCACATACGACGCAATGTGGTAACAAATCGTATCAGCTATCACAACAAGCGGCACCGTGAGGAAATAAACGAACGCGATGAAATATACAATAAATTAATTTAATTATAAACAAATAACATGTTACTGTGCCTATCGAAAATAAAAATTGTCTAAAACCTTTGTAAGTCTACTGTACGGGGATGGTGTTTTATTTCCTAGAGACGGGTTTGTAGGCTAGTTTCCTGGATTTCATGGTGGTCCACTTGTGCCGCTTGAAGTAGTAGACGACGGCGGCGAGCATGGAGAACATGCCGAGCGCCTTGATGGACATGAGGCGGCGGTCGTCCAGCTCGGGCTCGGAGCACCAGCGCAGGAACGTGGCCACGTCCTTGGCCAGCTGCGACGCCGTCGCCGGCGTGCCGTCGCTGTACTCCGCCGCCTGCACGCAGTCACATACAACTTATCACCTTACACTATTATTTAACGTAGATATTTTATTTTCGTCGTAATATTGGTAGTACTGCTATATTAGTGAAAATTGAACTTATTATTTAACTACAAATTGCTATAAATTCTGTTGGTAATCGAAATTATATTTAGTTATTACCCGTGTCATATTAGTTTGAGTGGAAATCAATAGCCCTAAACTATTATTTTATTTTGCTTTTTCTAATAGTTTCGTGCATGCGAGACCTGTCAGATGCCAGCAAATGGGAGGGCAGAAAAAGGTGGCCCATCACCACCATTTTTACCAGTGCTCCCTCTATATCATAAATACTCTAAGCTTATCACTATCTATTCTATATCACATAATTGGAAAGATAAGACAATCAGTGGTGCTTCATTATTGTGCACTGTATTGTGTGTTCATCTGTTAATCCATATTATGTTATATTGTGAATATTGTATGTAAATTGGTAAGACACATGATTGTGTTCATTTTAGTAGGTCCTATATATGCCATGAGGTTGTCGGCACGGTAGTAATTGTGGCAATGTATACTATATAAGCACTGGTCTGTTCCAGATTCAAGGACTTTGTAGCCACCGATTTCTCGGCACTTAGAGACAACACCTAATGTCTCAGTGTGACCAGCGCAGTGCCATGCAATGCTTAAGAAGATTCATTAGCGTTGCTCTTGTTGGTGTTGCCACTAACTATTAGGTGCGCAACCTGCACTTAACCGTCGCATATAAAAAAAGATTTTTTTTTTATCAACAGCATGGAAACTGACCTCGTCGAATAATACTTGGGCCATAGAGATGGCTCCGCCGGGGAAGTAGGGGTTGTAGTTTTGTCCCTCGCGCAGCACCACGCCGGCGGGCGCGTCCACGTAGCCCGTGAGCAGGGCGAAGATATAGTCTTCGCCACCCTTGCGTCCCGACACGATCAGGGACAGATCCGGCGGGTACGCACCTGGAAAAACAGAAATTTATATTAGATGCATAAATATATTTTTCTACAAAAATCTTTGTCATTATTTCTAGAAGTAGTCTACGGTACTTCTGCGGTAATTGAGATTATAGTAATAATACCTATCTCTTAAGAACTAAAAAATGATTTATGAGCATTTCAACGCATATTACTCAATAGGAATGTATGTTACTTAATCATCAAGACAAAGCGATGAAGATAATTTTTGCTTTTTATATACTGTTATTTAAGAAAATGGTCAAGAAATTGTTTAGAATTAAAAGCATGAGCGATGTAAATATTCCTGTGAACTTATTGTGTGAGTCTTTACAGAAAATAATCTATGAAGTACAAATAATTAACGAAATGGGTGAGGACAGGGTAAAATGGAAAATATGGCATTTGGGGTTGGTCTAGATGAAATACAAATATATGGTAATATGATGTCTGTAATATGATGTCTGTCATATATATCTGTCATATATATATGGTAACATGATGTCTGTGGTGTGAAATTTACTCAACAAAATATTCACATATGTTTGAAAGTGAATGTAGCAGCTAATCACAAATAACAACTCTCTCTTACCGTTGTTGGCGGCTCTCGCGGCGTTCTCGTTGGGGTAAGGTGATGGGAAGTAATCTGAGAGTTTGCCCGGCCTCTCGAAGTAGTTGCCTTCCTCATCAGGACCGTCCTTGATCATAACCTGCAAATAGTGTTACCAATATGATAAGTCCTCATATCAGGTTATGCAACATCTGCTAGTTTTCTGCGGTATTTCTGGTTATACATACAGGGTATATTCAGACTGCGACCGAAATAAATTAACAATAAATGTTTCTTTTTTTATTCCTATGCCACGAATATAGCTTAATTGCCAAGTGCCAACTACAGACAAGACTATAATTAAAAGATGCGATCATAATAAACTATTGATACATTTGCATAGTAAATATTAATAGCTATGGCCGCCTACGCGTATTCAATGACGTATGTACATAAAGCACACCCAAGATGTTAACCCAGGTCAGGCTTTCTCTCTGACCTAAATACTGACTGAGCCAAATAATGTTCAAATTGCGATACTTCATGTAAAAACGTTTTTTTCTCTATTACTGACTTGTTTTCGTTTTTGCAGCCAACATATTTCTGAATGCTGATTTATTTTAAATGTATGTCAGAAAGATTTAACCTAACCCAACATTTGAGTTTATAGGCTCATGATATTGGTTTTTTAGGTAGTAAATCAGAAACTTAAAATTCTACAATGCTTTCAGTTGATTCAAATTTAACGCGAATATTTCCCAGTAATCTTAAAGAGAAGATCATTAGTATTTTGTGTAGAATGAAGAGCAATACCTCTTTTAGCCCAATATTAGATTATGTATATGATTTCACAAAGCAACTAAAGAGCTTTAGCCGAGAATAGGTATATTGCACATATGCTTTTGATTCATTTCATTTGATTTCAACCTAGAGCTTATCAATATTAAACTGTGGTATGGGGACGAAATTAAACAAAATAGACGAATTTAATAAATATGTCCACCAACCCGTTTTAAGCCAGTATAGTGGACTAAGCCCTCTCAATATAACTTTCATATGTAGAAGAGTTGTGTGTTCAGCAGTGAGTATATATAGGTTGATGCAAGAATATCCAAAAAGAATTTTCGCAAAACTTTGTCGTCATCGTTACCTCAGCGGCTTCGGCTTTGGCTTCGTCTTCAGTATGGGTAACGTTAACCAGGTTTCTGTACGCAATGTACTGCAGCGAGTGGCAAGCTTTGCACACCTGTTTGTACACTTCATAGCCGCGACGGATGCTGCAATTACAACAAAAATATATATTAATTATTTTAGAAAAAACAGAATTTTGTTAATACTGGCATGAATGTGCCATGTTCTTTAACTAATGTCAATGCTGCCTTTTTAAAAAAATAATACTGATTTGTATTACAAATTCACGAAGAATGTCAACTGAAATATTTGTCACACCAGAATTCGTTGTAAAATGTAAAATAGATTTAAGTAATATATACTGTAGAATACCAAAGTTATTGGTGTTTCAGTCCTTTCAGTGTTTTCCTTACATTCCTGTCACACCTTAATATTAAGATTATGTAAGCATGAACTTTAATAGTAAATTTTCACATAAAATACCAAAAAGGTTTGGCTAAATTGGTTTCTACATGGATGATACCAGCATTAACTACATAATATATTTGCTTTAATAGTCATATCAATAGACACACCTTAGACAAAGTACAAAGCATAGTTGCATAATGAATTAATAGAATCAAACTGAAGTAATAAAAACCAAATCAAATCATAATTTATTTTACAATACAAAATTCCATAGGTTGTTAGTGATACAATTACTGTACAATATCAACAGTTAATTGATGATTTAAAATACTGAGTGTAAATAAATACATAAAGTTAGACTTTTAAAATAAGGCAGGCAGATTTAAATATTCTTGCTACTACTATTAACCACTGCAATCTTATGTAATCCACATTTGAATGAGGAATTATTAAATTTTTAACATGTTTTGCCATTAAATCTTTCTTAACTTTTGATTAGTACAGTTTTTTAAATTATATTAATGAAGTAGTAAATTAAAAAGGAATTGATATAATCACTTGGCTAATGATTGCAACATTAATCATGTTATAAGAATTACCATTAGTATAATTGGACATTAACAAATACATTAGAAGACAAAGCCATTTATAAATAAAAAAATCATTGCTATTAGCAAATCATGTAAGTAGTATTAATTGTAAGACCATACAATTTTTTTTGTTGTTTTTTTTTAACAGCCTGCATGCTAGAAAATACTAAAATTACTACTTACTTGGATATCTTACTCCAAAGTTATTTTATAAATATTAAAAAGTGTGTAATAAAGTTACCTGGCATGGTCTAGAGACTTGTACCAGCCGTCATGGCTCCAGGGCTGGTGTGGTGGATGGGCCTCGGACCCAGAAGCATTCACCGACTGTTCCAGTGCAAACAGAAGAGCTCCTACACCACCTCCCACCACACCCAGTGTGGAGAGCCACTGGAAAATATAATGCACTGTTATATAATTGAATTTAAATCTTAATTCACAATTCAATAAAATGAAATTTCACCTACAACTTATATTCATATCTAGTGCAGCACTATTTTATTAAACAGTTCTTTTTACGAATACTGAAGAATTATTTGGGCTGTAATTTCATGATTAGGCACCTGTCCAACATGAACCTTTTGAAGAATGATAAAATTGTTAGGGGAGTCTATTTCTAATGCTTTTAACAAATCATACAAACTAATTTACAATAATACAAATAATTTTGAGGAATTTAAAAAGTACATCAGTAAATATCAAAACACTGATATTATGAAGAAATTGTTAACTTTATTTTGTAGGTCAAACTAGAAAAAACTAAAATAATAATTTTATTTATATTCTTATCTATCACTTACTTAAACTTATTTCTCAAATATTGTGCAATAATAGACCTATGTAAGATATTTTTTTTAAATGTATATATTTCAAAAATACTGAAGAGGACACTTTATTCAGTTGTTTGGATCATGTAACCTTGTAAGTGACAAAAATATGATGATAATGCGTGATGAAGTAGATAACAATGCATTACTTACCATTTTCCTATTTTTTGTCCATCCTTGGGCACTGGTGGACAGCTGACAAACCTGCAAGTACGAGCACCATTATATGTCTTATGAACTTGTTACATAATGCAAAATAGGTTATCACTAGGCCGTTTATATTTTTTCCTCCGCACTAATGTGGAGTATATAGCTCCCGTAATCTATACACTGACAACAATCAAACGGCCACGTTATACTTCAGCAGGAAATTTGTAAATTGATAAAATACACCCAATTTCCATGACACTTCGAACTTGAACTTAACGTCTTTAGTAACATACAAAGCACTCCTAGACTCATGTACTAGAAAGGTTGTACGCTGGTTTAGCCATTTTAAGCTATTGTTAGTACCTGGGGTCCAATTGTCCCATAGTTTTTCAAAAGACGTGCCCCACAAATCCTACCGACGGTGGCCGCCATGATAGAAAAACGTCGCAATGAAGGATAAACCGAATGACATCTACAACCTCACTGCCACATTCAAAAAATATTGTCAGCTTTTCGTGTTATGATCGGCACCATTTAAATGTAAAATCGTTTAATAAAAAATTGACTAGGTTTTGTAGAGTTATTAGCTCAAATGACAACAGCTTTCATAGAATGACAAATTGACATAAATCATTTCAGCAATTCCTGGCCACCTAGAAAAATATTTTTAAAAATTTGTTACGCCTGCTTTTTACTCTCGACCGAGTACTTTTGTTCGTTAGATCTCGCGAATAATAAATTGAATATATCACGGGGGAGAGTTTTATGAATGAGAAAAGATCTGAACATTTTATTTTTGATCAATAATAATTAGGAAATGTGAATTCCGAGAGGTGCCCATAAATTGTTCTGTGTATCTTTTTAAATTCACAATAGATAATCCGATTCATACTAATTCAGTAACTTAAATCCATGGATCATAGAAATAAATGCATGAGTGTTTTTGGAAGTAAAATTTGATAATGAGTGTATACGCAAATTTCAAATTTTTACGTAGTAACGTTCACAATTACATATTTTTCAAAAGCGTAAGCAAGTCCATTTTTTACCTATTTGTTAGTTACGCATATTACGTATTATATATGTACATAGTTATACATACATATTATGTTTAGCCACGCCCATGTCCGCATCAGTCACTTAGTTTGACAGATATCTTCCGATTTCCCCCGTTTTTCATGTTTATTTGGTCATTACTTCAAAGTATTATTATTTCCATAATGCTTTTTCCATTATTTTGAGTGTAGGAAAATGGTAACATATTATGTTACTGAAGACGTTTTAACTTTATTTTTATCTTTCATGGACGTACTATATAAATAATACATCCATACTCCTGAGTATTTATTTGGGTTTTAAAAAGGTGGAGGTTCTCTATTTAACTGCATTTTTTTTGTTTGTTATCTCATAACTTTGTACTAATAATCAAGATCGGGTCACCCAGATTTTTATTATTATTTCTTTGATTGAAAGCTGTTGATTGTCATGTGGTCCCATAAAAATATGGTGAAGATCTGATGAACATCTTCGGACCTGGAGAGTAAAACTCCTCAAAAGTAGGACTCCAATGTTTCTTTTTGAATTAGTTTCAATATAAACTTTAAGCTACAGTGGGGAAGAGAAGAATATACACTTCATTACTCAATTGCTTCGACGGATTTAAACCGATTTATATAGTTCCTTACACCATTTATATCTAATTTTACTGGCGTCCACTTTTTATTAGTGCAAGACTAGAAAATGCATGGTAACCAGCCCACAGTTTTAGCAGGCAATGGCCCACTTCTGCGAAAGGGTGATCTCACAGAAGGAAAGGGTAGGGAGGGAAAGGAATCTATCTGATCCCTCTCGTCGTTCGAGGAGACGTGGGAGACGCCGGGGTGAGGATCAACCGGCAATTCCTACCCTGAAATTAACAGGTTGAATATAGGACCTATGACTATGATATTGTAATACGGATTCGGTTTGTATATATCTAAAAAAAACGTTTATTGTTATTCTTTATGCGACTCAAAGAACAATTGCATCTTTGGTGTGTAGTGTGTACGCTGTAAGTCAAACGGGAATGAATGTTTATGGAAATGCGTCTGAAATTTATGCGAAACTATTTGAAACAGGCACAAAAATCGACTAGGATGGAGAACTAGCGACGAATGCCGAGACACATCGAGGCACTAAGACTGCTTCTATTTAAATTATTTACCAGTCCTACTTGTGTCTGGCTAAGAGTGTACAGCCGGCTTTATGGTTTTCTTTGTTCTCTGCAAAAACCAAGTTTGATGTCACATTTGCGTATAATTTTGGAATAACTAAATTATATAT
The DNA here is from genome assembly GCA_949752805.1 of Deilephila elpenor. Taxonomy (NCBI): domain Eukaryota; kingdom Metazoa; phylum Arthropoda; class Insecta; order Lepidoptera; family Sphingidae; genus Deilephila; species Deilephila elpenor. Next base: position 3,459,043 of record OX457107.1, on the reverse strand, counting down.
CCTCTTAATTTGATACAAAGAAATTTCTAATTTACTGTTTAGTAGTTACTTCATTAATAAACTAAGTAAATAAATAAATAAATAAAGAAATTGCTTAAAATGCTGTGCTTCCGAACGTAAGAAACGAGGAAAGAATTGTTTGAAATTCCCAGATTTAGAGGTTATATTGTTCTGTCATTATAATTTTTTTATTTCAATTTCCAACTTCTGTGATTTACAATGAAAGTTTAGGTATAATACATCATTCGTACGTTATAAATGAACCCACAAATATTTAAAAAAGTATTTTGCAATGTTTTAGTTAGCCATTTGAGAAGGTATATACTTTAACCTGCATGTAAACAAATATATGTCTCGAATAAAAATAAATTAAATCTTTTTAGATTCAACATTTCTACATCGTTTAACACTGAGAAAATGAAGGTTTTCACGCAAAAAAGGAACCCAATTACTGGGAGTACAGAGTGGGACATGCAAGATGAAGATTATGATTATCACCAGGAGATCGCACGATCTGCGTTCGCCGACATGCTACACGACACTGAAAGAAACAAGAAGTATTATAGGGCTTTACAACTAGCTATTGAAAAAATGCACAATGAAGGGAAAAAAGCTAATGTTCTTGATATTGGTTGGTATTTTACTTCATAACTTTCATAATCCTTCAATAATGAGTTTAGGGAAATATTAAAGTTTCAAATATTAGCACATTGCTATGAACTGTGTGTGAATAAAATCTATCTTTATTTTCAGGTACCGGTACTGGCCTCCTATCAATAATGGCAGCTAGATGTGGGGCAGACTCTATTGTAGCTTGTGAAGCTTTTAAACCAATGGCTGAGTGCTGCGAATTGATATTGAAGAATAATGGAGTGGCAGACAAAATAACTCTGATACCGAAGAGGTCCACAGAACTCACTGTTGGGGAAGATGGTGATCTGAAACAGAAGGCAAATATATTGGTTACTGAAGTGTTTGATACAGAGCTTATTGGTGAAGGTAGTAATTTATTTGCCATATATTACAAAGGACTAAGAATTATAAAAACTTCATACAGTAGAACTTTAGTCTAAATTAAAAAATATATTTTTTATACATTAAGTTGCTTTATACAGATAACATTAAGTTATTATTAAAAGAAATTGTTTGTAATCCAAATTTAAGTATTAACATTCGTCATTCACGTTTACACCTTAAAATTATGTATATTCTTGTCAATCTACTGTTGTTGCTGTTTATAACAAAAACAATCCAACAACACAGCTTCAAATATAATTTTTGTATTCCTTTTCTCTTAAACTTTGATTTTTATATTCCAGGTGCCTTATCAACATTCTCTCATGCTCACAAGTGCCTTTTAGAAGAAGACTGTATAGTGGTACCGGACTCTGCAGTTATTTATGCACAAGTAGTTGAGTGCCCTAGTCTACAGAAATGGAATAAACTCAATGATTTAGTTGATGAAGACTTGGAGCTTATATTGAAGACACCGAAAAAGGTTAAATCTTTACATATTTGAAACTATGTCTTTTAATATTCAGTTGGTTAAAAGCATGGTGTTAAACGAGAAGCCCTGTGTTTGATTCTCTCACTGAGCTAATATTTCTGAGGCCAATAAATATTACTTTTGGGTCTGAGTGTTGAGACTAAAATTTCTCTCATAGTATGTGACACCAATGACTTCAGACTATGTGTACGTTACAAATGTGTTTTTTATGTGTAATTATCAGGTCAATTTATTTTTATTAATTATTTATGCTTTATTAATATCATTTTTTTAGATGAAAGATTGCGCAGGTTCCGCCGCAGTGCATGACATTCAACTATCCCAGTTGCCGCGTACCAATTTCCGTGAGCTCTCTGATCAGATACCAGTATTCTACTATGACTGGTCGGGCAAGACTCCCATTGACATGAAGAAAATTGTCAAACAAAAGTTTACTGTGTCGGCAACGGGAAAAGCAGAGATGGTTTTTATGTGGTGGGAGCTGAATATGGACACCGAAGGTTTGCATTAGAAATGTTTATATTGAAGAACCAGTTGCTTGTTAATATAGCAGATAAGATTATCAAATCTCTCAATGCCTAACAATTTTACTGTTAATTTGATTAGGTAATACATTTATTAAGAAAATATTTTGTCTTTCAGCTGCTCAAAACAATGTTATTTTATGTTATTACAGAAATGCTCAAAATATCTTTATTACATTTCAGGTAGAATAGTTCTGAGTTGTGCTCCATGGTGGAATCATCCCAATGCAGACACATCTATAGAAAGGCCACAAGATAGCATTCCATGGCGAGATCATTGGCTTCAGGCAGTATACTACTTTCCACAAGAGATTACTCTACAGAAAAACACTGAAATGACACTAATCTCATGCCAAGATGAATACTCTTTATGGTTCTATTTGGTGAATGGAATTAAACAGCCGAACTATGAAAGACACGTCTGCGAATGTGGCGTCCACATGGTGTGGTCGAGGACCCATGTGTCATATTTAAATGATGGCAGAAGAAGCAAAAAGTTTTTAAGCAAACTCCGACAGTGTTTGTCTCAAGATTCTGTCGTTTTGGACCTCAACGGAAGCAGCTTCATGGGCCTGGCTGCTGCGAAGATGGGAGCAAAGACTGTGTACATCCTGGAAAGTTTCTCTCCTAATCTCTGTATACTGAATGACTATATCAAAGAAAATGAACTGATTAATGTTGTGTTAATACCTGACTTGGAAGATGATATGCTACAAAACATTACACATGTGGTGTGTGACCCTAATTACTCAAGTGCAATAATCCCATGGGATAACTTAAAAACAGCATACCTATTATACAAGATTCGGGATAAATTAAAGCCAGGAGTGGCGGTGATTCCCGAAAGTTTGTCGTTTTGGGCTATGCCTGTCCAGTTTCAAGATCTGCACAAGATAAGGGTACCATTGGGCAAATGTGAAGGTATCGATATGTCGATATTCGACAAGTTAGTGGAGGTAATTGTTTTTAAATGCTATATATATGTAAGGAAATTACTTTGAGTCTCTTCATGAGGTCTATTGTGAGATAAGTGGAAAATATAACATACAAATAATTTTGTGAATCCATAAGAGAAAAAGTAAGATATATTTAAAACATTTAATAAAATTTTAGTCAAATAGGGTAGCTATTTGACCGGTCCCTTGGCGCATTTGGTTAGACGCCGGCTTTGAAATGACAGGCCGTGGGTTCGATCCGCACACTGAGACAAATGTTTGTGTGATCCCAAGGTATTTGTATCGGGTCTTGGTATTAGTGATATTGAATAATCCCCCTAGTGTCTGATACCCACGACAAAAGACTGGATCTTAGTGTGGGGTCAGGGCTATGTATGTGACTGTTGGGTGTATTTATTTATGAAGGTTTCGTTGCAGGGGTCCCGCGTGATAAGCGACTGTGCGGTGGAGGCGCAACCCCTATGGGAGTACCCTTGTGTGAGTCGCGGCGAGCCTCGCAAGATATTAGAATTGGACCTGCATGCGCTCACTTCATCGTGTGTTGGCGACGGTGAATTTCTAATAATGTAAGGATTTTTTAAATAATATTTAAGATGACAAACAGGAAGAATAAAGGTCACCGAAGTAACCCAAAGTTGTAGCAAGTTGAAAAGCAGTAGGTAGGAGAGCTGATGGACGAAATCTTCTCGATTGCAGGCTACGTACTGGCAAACCCACGACCTGAATAACGATATAAATTAAATTAACAATATACCCTACGGTCTTTACGGACTATATGGCCTAACCTCAGGGAAACCTGCATACCATAGTAATTCGGAAGAATTTATATGGTATGAAAAAGTCCAACAACCCGCACCAGGCAAGCGTGGTGGATTGACTTCTCTCAATCGTACTCTCTCATGTAGAGGAGGCCCGTGCCCTGCAGTGGGATGTATGTAGGCTGATACAGTACAAGTACCCTACGGTCACAAATACTCATAGCCCAATACTAGTATACGAGTCTTGAGTCGGGAGTATTAGGAATTAGAAACACGCAGCCCTAAATCAAAAAGTGATATCACTCATTATCATTGATTCGGGGATAAAATTGCCTCTCATTTTGCCGGCTCTCGTATAAATGCGTTACGAAAGCTGTCAATTTAGATTTTAAATACATGAAAAAGTATTTAAGTTACATACATAACATACACAAACTCGCGCCTTTATCACAGAAGGGTTAGGCAGAGGCGCCACCAGGACACCCACATTTCGCCTTGTATGTTCTGTTCCATGATGTGATAGGGGGCGAGCCTATCGCCATGTCGGGCACAAATTCCTGACTACGGGCTGATAATGAATCGAAAAACCCTGCATCACTTTGCTCGACCCGGGATTCGAACCCGAGACCTCAGCATTGTAGTCGTACCGTAGTACAACTACGCCATCGAGGCAGTATTTAAGTTACTTTATGAATATTTTTACTTTATTCAGGGAATCCGACCCTCCATCCATGGTTAATATAAACGGCTTCGCCATTTGGGCATCGTGGAAAATTGACGGGAAGGAAATAAGTAGTGGCCCCGTGACATGGCCAGTTTTCAATGAGCGAGTGGATTGGGACCCACATAGCAGACAAGGGGTACATATTATGGTAAGTACTAAGTTTATGTATCGTGTAATATTTGTGTCGTAAGTAAGTAACGTTTTACTACAGATCGGATTTTATAATAAAATAATTATGTACAATATTGTACATACATACATACATAAACTCACGCCTTTATCCCCGAAGGGGTAGGCAGAGGCGCCACCAGGACACCCACATTTCGCCTTGTATGTTCCGTCCCACGATGTGATAGGGGGCGAGCCTATCGCCTTATCGGGCACAAATTCCTGACTCCGGGCTGATAATGAATAGAAAAATCCAATATCACTTTGCCCGACCCGGGACTCGAACCCGAGACCTCAGCTTTGTAACCGTACCGTAATACAACTACGCCACCGAGGCAGTCAATACAGTACAATATTGTAATTAAAGAATTTAATTATGCATATAGATAAGTAGACTTTGAGTTCCGGAAAACATCAATTCACATTTTTAATTAGGTCACTATTTACTAAGTGGCAAAGTTGCAGAGGCCGATTGGCGTGGTTTTAGTCCTTAGATATATCAAAATATGTATACCCAATTCTTCTTTTGACTTTTAATGATTGATCATTAGATGGGTGCGTTTGGTTGACCCTGTTTATAAAATAATGATTGAACTATCAATTGAATTATAATATGTTTTGTTACAGAAACGCACAGTCAGTGTAAACACCGATGAACACTGGAGCGCGCAACTAACGTGCGACTTGAGTAAAGGCCATTACGGCTTCAGTCTAGGCCTGCAGTCCCAACAGTTGTTTTAATTATATTTATATTCCTATTTCGAATTTCGATACTTAATTAATAAATTAAATTTATGTTATTGGTATTTTTTTATTTATTCGTGTGAGTAAAAATGTATGAGTAGTCGATATCTACACATATTATATTAACCGATTATAGAATGTTTGTCTGTTTGTCTGTGCGGTTGTGCGCGATGAAGTCAGGAAGAGCTTTACGGATTTCGATGAAATTTGGTATTGAGGTAGCTGACATCCTGGATTAACAGGATTACTTTTTATCCCGAAAAAATTAGTGTACCCGTGGGATGAGCAAGGAATTCCGATATATTTGTTAATTTTTTTATACTCAAAGGAATGGTATGGGACTATATTACATGCCTTGAGTGAGAATGAGATGGGACGGGCGGGATATAACGGAACGGGACGGGTTGGGAAATTCCAAATAAAGTTAAGTTCAAATGAAGTTAATCACGCCGACGAAGTTTGTACACAGACTTGGACGTCAAGAAAATTCAGACCAGAAAATATTTGTGGAACGCACAAACATTTTTATAGGTGCGGGGATTGAACCCACGGTTTCTCTTTTCACAATCGGCGGCATATAAGCTGTCAACAAAGAGAAATTTGCTATGCTATGGAGGGAAGTGAACAATTATTTGGTTTAAAGCCTTAGTTTCTAACTCGTCAATGTTTTTAGCGATTTAAAATGAGCCAGTGTAAGATACTGGCTGTTTTAATGGTGTCAATTCCTTGCGTGCCTGATGAAGGAGTTACTATGATGGACTTGCATAAGCAAATGGAATGCTTTATCTCTAAATTATCTCTTTGGCAAGCCTTAAAATACAATACTGCCTTTTCCATACGCTTTACGAAATTAATGTGAATAAATAATTTAATTGTGGAATATTGCTTCGTTTGAAAAAATAGTTCGTCTATTTGAATGCGATGTAACGCCAACATCGTTGATTTGCAACAATGATTTGCCTTCTCGATATAATTTGAATTTCTCCATTCACAATGGCATTAGATTTGCATACTACATGATTTCAACTGTGTCGCAGGTAACAAATTGTGCCGGCAACTGTTCGGTAACAGGTGAATGTTGCTTCCAACGACGTACATTCACCAAGTGATATGTTTATTATTAATTTATTAGTAGTAAAGAAATCGTGTGTTCCTATTCACAAATCTATTTATGATGTAACGTTTTGACGGTGGGAAGTTGTAAGTAGTCGGCAAGCTCCGCAGTCGTAAACACCGCTGTGACATCTTTATAGGCATAAACACAGCCTTCTTCCGGATCGGGTTCGTGGAAGTAGATTTATGCACTTGAGATACCGTGGCGTACGTAAGTGTTACGCGGTAATATTAATTTTATCGCGTTTAATTGCAAATTGTTTCTAAGTAAGCAAAGAGAAAATGTGATTTGAATACCTGGCAACGTTTCTTAGTTTGCGTAACAAATGTTGTCATTAAGCTTGTTCGGCCTTTACGTGTTTAAATTTCTTACCTATTACAATTCAAATCGCTTGAATTCTCAATATTGGGCTATAAATATTACCGGTTATAATGCAAAATGGAATAGGGCTTACACGAATAAATGTCTTAAATCATTATGCCAAGTGGTTGATTTTAAATAGAAAAGATCAAGCTTAAGTCCACTTAAGTAATATATATTATAAATTCAAAGATATACCGCAGCTAAAAAAGAATTAATAAAGCATAAAAACATAGGTATACATAAATAAGCAATAAAAATACGACATGAGTAGGCATCCTTTGCATTCGTGTGTAAACACATATTTTACTCTCATTATGCGATCCTGTTATTTGATTCCTACAGTACTGCTATGTTTAGTTCTTACTTTTTATCGATATAATTTTGCTCGTGACATTACACATGTCCTACCCACCGCAGAATGTTACTAAAAACTTTAATAGCGACATTATAATTCAACATTGGTCGTTGGCAACTAATGTTTTTGTCGACTATTTCACGCAAACACTCATTAGCCAGCGGCCAATGCAACTCACACGATTAATTAATTATTTATGGCTTATTAGAAAATCAGTTTAGCGAATGATCGCAGTATCTATCTGTACTGTTGTATTATGGAGATTTAATATCATATGAGCGGTAGGCATAGCCGTTTAGACGCCAATCGCATTGAAAGCCGTGTGCTGTCCGGCCGTGCGCTCCATGTTACTCGGTCAATGTTTCCATTCCATTTTCGCTGTCAATTGATGAAGTCTTTTAAAGGAAACATGTAGCTGTATTAAAAGGATGTGCAACTGAGTCACGATGCAATATTTATCGCTCAATGCTGTTGTATTGGTGTTGTGGTTAGATATGCTCCAAATATCTACTAACACTGGTTACAGCCACTGCAATTACTGCCGATTACTGCAAGTCAAAATTAACTGGACCCTCAGAGGACTTATATATAATAGTTGCTTGCTATTTCATTCGCTAACAGCAAGCATTAGGACAAGGTAACGTTTATAAAAGGTGTTTGTCTACATTTGTCCGTTAAGAAAATTAAAATTCATTAACTTCTTTAAATCGAATTAATTTTAACAAATAGCCTACTTATCGGCTGGAGCTGTATAATGTTTAAGTAATTGTGTAAATCAGGTTACTAGGCGTGTAGGTTTGTGTGAAGGATAACAGATCAGTTTGTTTGTCTTGCTGCAAATAAATGTACTTGTGAATACGTATCCATTCTCAAATACATTTACGTATTTGTACTTGCATAAAGTATGTACTTGGTATTTATATTACAAATTTATTTTCATAGCCCGAACAATACAGTATAAACATAGCTCTTAAACACTACTGTAGTCATTTATTATGATAATAGTAATATAAGTGGATAATTTGTCTTTAACATCGAGGCATATTCATATCTCGTAAAATATTTTCTACAAATTCCCGGTATGAACATTACTGGACAATGGCATTTCAAATGCATACCTACTAATAAATCTTGAAACACCTGTGAGAGGTATGGTGTATGAAACAAGTAAATAGAAATCCTTTCTCCCATGTTTGCCGTTCGCATGCACTTTATATTTCATTTTGACGCGAGGCAACTAAGTAAAAGCTTCCTCAGTAAATGTAACCGTTTGAAATATATGAGGGAAATAGCATGCCTCAGTGATTGTAACGCGCAATAAATCATTCTTAGGAATAAAATAAAAATCAATGTCGCTCAAAAGGTTAGTAGCATAAACGACGCTCATACATTACTGAAACGGGAAGCCGCCGTCCAAGGCATAACTTAAATCAGAAAACATTGACGGCTGATGTTGAAGGCGGATTCGACAACTGGCTATTTTATAGACTGCCCAGGCGTGTTTTGAAACGCTGGGAGCTATGAAACTGTTACTTCGTCCTTAATGAAGCTTTCCGATGTAATCGCAAGACAATTTAAGTAGCGAAAATGTTGCTAAGGTTTTGTACTTGCAATAAATCTTTAGTCAGATAAACTTTAAGCTGATTAGGACCTACTACTAATTTCATGGGAAATATTGAATTTGACAAATTTAATTTGAGAGATTGTCCCGCTCAGTCATCTACTACACCTAATCCTATAAGCCAGGATCGACAGTGGCACGTAAATTGTATAATGACACCGAACTACCAAGATCGGCGAGTCCATTAGAGACTTAGTTTGTCTTTAATTGGCAACGAAAACTCTTAAAAAAAATAAATTAAAAAACGAGTAGTTGGACACAATTAATAGTCCTGCAAAAGTTAAAAACTGAAGAGTGAAGTGTCTCTTCAGATAAGAAGAATCGTCACTCGCTCAAAATAATTTACTTTCAAACACAAAACTAGGTAACACAACCGATATATTTTGCCACCATTTGGCAATTCCGTGAAATATCCAACGCTCTGATCTGCCTATGACATTATTCGCTGTCTTTTATGGTAATACCAGTCCTCTACGCCTCAATCTTGGGTTGTTTGCTACATAAATCTTCTGGTAATGGTCTATTAGACCACTATTGTTAGATCTGATGAAAATGAATGTACGCATTAGCGAGTGCAATGGCGGGTGCATGCGGTCTGTATAAAACAGGAGGAGTTTACGAAGTAAATAAAGTCATGTTTTTGGCACGGTAACGTATAGTTGCGGACAAGAAAGTAACCGCTTTTAGACCAGGAGCAGGGTTATAATAATATTCTTTTCAAATTTGGATCTGTTATCAATTTGTATCTACTTTTCTTGTAAACGTTGGTTTTAAGCAATAGGACTAGATATTTTTGAAAGCTATTGTGAATTGTCGATGATATTGAAATATTAAGCTTAAGCTGAGGTCCCCCCGACCTCCAAAACTGAAGAGCCACATAAAGAAGAATAGGAATGAAATATTGCAAGGTTTCGTGGATAATATACAACGGGTAATTCAGATTTTAATGCCTAGTAGGCCCTAGGTAAAATGTTATTATCAATATCTTTGCATGCAAGCAACTGTCACCCATATTAAGCATCTAAAATGTTTCATACCCGAACCTAGCATTTAAAAGTGCGTTAGCTCCTACTCTAGCATAACAAAATGCAAAACATTGCCACAGCGAGACGCAAACACGCCAAAACGGCACAAGCCACGAACTAAATGTAAAAAGCCGCCTTTCCATACACACACAGCCGCAGGCAAAGAGCTCTCTTGCCCATTAATAGGACACAATTTGTCATGTACCAGGTACGACATAGTTAGTTTTTCCGGTATTCCTTATGGGGAGCAGGCGTTAAGGATGGTACTGGATAGGTGCTGGGCTTTGAATAATGCAGACATGCGCGCCACCTGAATGTCGATGCAAGCGACAGGTTGCGCATACATTGCGCGTCCGCCCAGCGACTAATACCCCCCGCTGGTTCGACAACGGGTAATCCTGCTTTTAGTTATCGGCGTTGCTTGTGCCGGCTTCACTATGAATTTGTATTTGGAACTACAAGTGTGCGTGGAGTTGTTGTTAATGTTTACTTACAATCAGTCCAGACTTTGATAATGTAGGGTGATGTGTGCACATTGTTTTATGATATTATGCTAGATTTTGATGCAGCATCTTACGACTCTCGACCTATGATGGTTAGTCGTAAAAAAGGTGTGTAAGAAAAAAAAATTAAGTTGGTACTTCAAATACACAATGTACAAAACTTTCAATCACACAGAGAATCATATTCATCGATCGTTTTACTTTGAACATTCATGACCATCGTGAAAATAATTTGATAAAACTTATGCTCCGTAACAACTCAATTCAATCTTCACGTATCTTCCCCAAATAATATAAATTAAATTTAAACTGAACACCCATAGTCCAACAGACACCGCTTTAACTATTAAAAATACACTTGGGTGTAAAAAAATAGATCCAACTTGTACATTTCGTTAACAAGTTCAATAAATGGGAAACGGGATGTAGAAATAAAAAGTGTTATGATGGAAAGGTCAAAGAGGCCTAATTTTATTGTCTAACACGAAATATTAAAAAAGGTTTAGTAATTATATTTGTTTTTTTGCACGTAAGTACTAAAAACTATTTTAGTGGTTTTGTTTTTTTGTGTTTATTAAAGCTTATATTTATATTTCTAATGTAAATAAAGTTGCCCGATATTTTTGTTCGCAAGTATATTATCTATGGCGGATACTTGTTCAACATTCATTGAATACCCCATTTTTGTTCTAAATAGGTGTACGTTGATGGATAGTTAAGCAACGGGGTGCTCGTTTGAATACACTAAAAATTACTATCAACTTCCTAACGTATTCCTTATGTCGCATTAGTACGTGTCTAATGTTACCCCCCGTGTAGATTTTAACTGTTTGGTATAATTAAACGCAATTTGTTTAAAACGCATGCGGATATTAACGGACGTAACGTCTTTTAGTATTGTCTATGAGTAGAGTGGATTAAGTAATGAGACATATTGAACCTCTTTGTTTTTACAGGATTTTAAAAATAGAACTTGGATTGCATAATATAATTAACCAAAGAGAGACATCGTTGTTACGGCGGGCAGTCCTGTCACTATCCTTCACCACAGGGTTATACACCAGGGTCCACAGGGTTGGCATCCATCGCACCTGCTGAAACGGTGCGGCAGGATGTTAGAATTTCTTTGGGCCTAAGCTGTATCCAACGGCCAAAGAACTGTAGCGTAATTTTGACTTGAGAGTTGTTTCATTGTAATATGCGTCCATCATTTATGTGTATAACCAGTGTAGTTGCCTACTTAACAACAATATCGCGGAGTAATATTAAAACTATTAATTATGCAATTGGAGCTAACATTACATTTAAAATCTAAGAAAAAATATGTCATACTTAATGTACACCTTATTTAACATCTAGAACAGAATCTAGTACTTAAGGCGGAAAATCCATAAAAGGCGTGTAACAAGTTATATAAAAGGTAATATTCATGTCGATTCAGATATCATTGGAACAGATCTATGCAATCTTGTCAATCGGCCATATGTGTTACCCAACTGTGTGGCGGGTCACGTTTTTATCATATGAACCGACCTAAAAGGTCACGGTTCCCTTTACGGATTGGGATTTGTATTCAAAGAACAGACCCGAAGCTGGAGGAACTATTTGTTGTAAGACCCAAGTGGAACAAAATTGTAATTTTAAGGCGTGTAGAAATGCATAGTAAGAATTAAAGGTAATTAATCTTGGTCAGTATCAGAACGTAAAATATTTCAAGATGGATAATTATTTTCCTGTCACTACCTCAAGGTTTTTTTTCGTGAATTAAAGATATCGCTGTATCAGCAATTTTGCTGCAATGTATTCTCTTTATATTTATAAACAATAGACAAGGCAACATATTTTTTTTGAATAAAACCATAATTATTGTTTAACCATCAAATTTCTCGAAAACAGGAAAGACCTAATCGATTCACTAGCTTTGTTTTGCAGCGGCATTGTCTTTGACGAACCTTACATTTTGCAGATTATACTTTTTAATCAGAGGGGCAATATGCTGCCCACCACAACCCAGCTACGTCCCTGCCAAAAACGCTGGGCTATGTCTGAAATTTCTCAATAGCTGCTTTGCCACGGCAGAAAACGACATAATGGCTCGTTGTGACGTGTTCCAGCCGTGTTCCGATTAACCTTTGCCGTCGCTCCGGGCGCCTGACCTTATTCTACGAGATTATAAATTGAATATCAGAATAACAGCCGGGGGCTCTGTTTAGTAACATCATATGTTATGGCATTGTTAAAGATCGTCTCGAGATGCTCCGTGCTCGCATGGATTGAGTTGTGTGGATGCGGTTTTTAGGTGAAGGTTTAATGTCTATGTTAACGAATGTAATCATTACAATACAGCTTGATTTGTCTATGGTTTTAATTGAAGTTGTTTATTGTAATAAGTTTTTGAGACATTTATTCCCCTCTGTTTGTGTTATTGTGGTGGTTTTTTTTGAACCGGAGCTTTTATCATCATTATTATTTACTTCGGCTAAAGGATTCTACTGCTGAATTTCTCCCAAAACTCTTCCAATGATTTCAACAGCACCATGTAGGAAAGGGTCTGTATCCAGTGACTTCCTGTAATCTTCTGTGGGTCGTTTGTCTACCTTATGAGTGTACCAAGCGTTTCTCGTAATAAAATTCTATTAATTATATATTAATATGGCTCTAAAATACAAAGTTCAACTGACGTAGTCGGATGGATACTAAGAAATAAGTTAATGCCACCATTTTTACAACCCTATCAGAATGTTTTTTTTATTTCACAACGAGCCATCTCCTCTTAAACCTTTTGATAATCAATATTGTAATTTACAGAATTATTAAACCAAACATCAAAATCAATATCGAGGAATAAATCATAAAATTAAACAACATTACTAGCGATATTGTCGTGTCGGTTTTGTAAACATGAGTTAATGGTGGCATAGGTTACGGCTGTAGGTTACCGTTGCCCATTTAATACAGAGGATTTATGACGTCCCAGTATAATTGAAATATAATTACGAAACGATAGCATTAAAGTTTAACAAAAGGTCAATAGAATCGATGATTATACGTACTTAGAGTCTCAGAGAGGGACGTCATTTAGATGATGTCATTAAAAAAAAAAAACATCATTTAATTACATAATAATTCCTGTCTTTTATTTCAACTTTACTTATTACAACATCCCTCCCTCACGAGAGAGAGATTTTTCATAGGTTTCTTCAATTCTATGAAGAAAGAACACTAAGTTACGGACTAAAAAACAAATACTACTTAACTAAACTTAACGCTAATTTAGGACTACTCCTTAATACGAGATTTTTTTTACCTATATTTAAAGTATGCACGTTCTATTGCGCCACAATGTAGTATTATTTTGCTTTTCTTAGTTCTAACATTACCAAGCTATGACATGCCCTTCACCTACAGTAATGTGGCTATGGCTAAAACCTATACGGCCATGGAAAACAAATGGTGTAAAGACGTATGCTGGAAAACGAGCATTTATATTTATACGAATGTTTTGAGGCAAGTGATTCTCGGTTGTAGGCTGCTTCTTCAACCTCGTAATTATAGTAAACTTAGAGACAATAAGAATTTGTTATCTTGTGTAAATATAATACTTATTCATACAAGGACGCATCTGATCACATGAAAAACATTGTAATCAGATGACTACTCTTGGTTCATTCCGGAAATGTTAAGTTCTACAGTCTAAGACGAAACTCTAGCGCCAATCAGAAATATTATAAATAAATAAATAAATAAATACACCCAACAGTCACATACATAGTCCTGACCCCACACTAAGATCGAGTCTTGTGTCGTGGGTATCAGAAGAGACTTTTCGGTCGCACAAACACCCAGACCCGAAACAAATACCTGTGGAGCACACAAATATTTGTTTTGGTGCGGGGATCGAACCCGCGGCCTCTCGTTTCACAGGCGGCGTCTAATCAACTGCGCCACGGAGGCTGTCAGTATTATGAAGAATATAAAAGAAATACTTGGTTACGGAGCAACATTACAGTGAATCTATTGTACAAATCATTAAGGTTGTTAATAATTAGAAATATCCAATAGGTATGTAAGTACATGAATAATAAAGTTGTAGAATGTAGCCGCTGTGTGGGATGGGCCTGAGAATCGGGTCACTAGATAGACCGCGGTGGCGAGCAATTATCGATATATAAATCGAATATCGTAATACAATAATACCAATCGTTACTATAATCATTACGAAATTCAATCAATCAATTAATCGGCTGTTCACTTGCAATTTTACTTACCGTATTATAAGTATATGTAGGTATGTGAATCAAGATGTATTTGGATTCGATTTTGATTTTTTGTTGTTTATTTAGTTCGTAGCAATCTATGACAAATGTTTGTAGGAAAGCTATGTAGAACATACCTACCCACACTAAGCCAGCTTGTGGACTATGTCCTAACAACACCTCATGATTGAAATCTCGATTGTAAAGGAAACTCGCGCCCTACAGTCGGACTTATATGGGATGAATTACTATTAAAATAAGTCTAATTTGTTATTAACTAATCGGTAAACTATTACGGTAATATAGTGGAATACAGCTAACTTGATAAAATCGATTTAAGCCATAACCATTCTGTTAAATAGTGCTAATAACACGATACAGCAATGATAATAAACAGTTTCAGATATTATTGACATTTCACGTAGGTATCATAAAAGCAAACTGCTTCGGCGAAGTCGTGAAACTCTGAATATAGCATGCGGAGATATTTCGACAATTGTTCGATTGAACGACCTCAGATAATCAGGGAGTCGATTAAATTACAGACTGACCGTGTGTCAATACCGAGCCGATGTTGCCAACACGTAACAGAATTTACTATTTAGTAATATTTTGCGATTATAAATTGTTGAGCATTAATAATCCCGTCTAGACAGCGGCCGTGTATTATAGATGTTGTACGAACTAATATTTTAGAATTTATCAAACTGTCTATTAAATCATCGATATAATTAACATTAATAAGGCGTTTAATATTTATCGATGGCAGTTACACACGGGTAATTATTTTTATAATTGATCCACGTATGTTGGGTACATAATTAACATTGTACTAATTTAGTCAGCGGGAAGCGTGTTGCACCTTTAGCCGTGTTGCCAACCTCATTAGCATGAGATTTAGTAGGCCAATATCAATATTTCATTGCGATTAGAGTCCAACTATAAATACCGGAGCTGAAAGGTCAGTAAACAAATTATACGCTGCTCTTACAGTCGGCAAGCTATGTTATGAAGTGATAACACTAAATTAGCTTCAGAAAGAGAACCGCGCCGCTGACGACGGGGTTGCCCGGCTTAAAAATAAACTGAATTGTTTACTGTACGAGGGAGATAAGATTGCGATATCATTTGTACATATAATATGTTACATATTGGGCGTAGCAGGCTACTATTTTTTCTTATCTTGGTACCCTTATGGCGTGTAGGCTCGCCGTTTTATTACACCTGTTACTTTGTTAGAGAAATAATACGATAGTTTGACACTATCTAAAATCTGATTATTGCTAAATTTAGATATATTTTAAAATTAATGAACGTGGATTAGAATTTTGGACTTAATAGTATTTATAATACGATTGAAGCACTCTTTATCAGCAAGTCCAATACATGTCATCTTTTCGCTATTTTTAATTACTTCATAGGTAAACCGGTATAAAGCACAATAATATTATGTGTGCAGTGTGCACTTAATAAATGTTTCTTCATAAATTAAAAGTTTAATGATAAGTGTTAACGTAAGGGTAAAGTGCCAATCATGATAGATTTCACACCGTCTAAAATCAATCAGTTCTAATTAAAAATATTTATTCCGATTCACCAAATACAGTCCTTAAAGAAGAAACAACGAAAGAAAGTTAATCTAAATTCAATAGCGCAGATAAAGGACTTGTTTTCAGATATCTGATTACTATTCACAATCTAAATATTGTGTTTGAAAGTGCATCGGCAATGGAAGCAGTATAAAAGCAACGTGAAATGTTATTAATAAAGTATATGGTGTCATAAAGAGAACTGGCTGAGTGCGACGTGTTGGCGGACGCCGAGCGACAAATAAATAATCATTTACAAGCAACTGGGAAACAACAAATTATTGTCGTCTCATAATTATTAATGTTGTCAGAGAATGAACGAGCCACTCTCAAACATCTAGATCAGCGGTTCTTAACATTTCATTAGGAGGATATTGGAATTTTTTCCTACAGACCATAGGGCCAGGTAATTTTAACATTTTATTTTGTTCTTGAATGAGTTAAAAAAAGTCAAATAAGGAATTAGGGAACGGAATACATTATGCCAAAGACCCACATCGGTCCTATATCCAGTGAGCCATGCAGTCCTATTTGATTTTAAGTTTTGTATTTGCTTCCTTGTTTGATAAATATGAAAAGTTCATCAAATTACCAATTTATTTATTATTATTTTATACATTTAATAGTCTGAATTTAGGAAGTAATGTTTTTAATTTAGTGTCATGGCTGTAAGCCTATTTCGTATAGTTAGTTTCTTCAAAATATCACGTAGCACATATACAATACCTGGCTCGAAGGATCAGTGGCCTCTTTCCACATGTTCAGAACCATTGATCTAGATGAATCGAAGCCGCTATAGCGTCATTACCATGTTAGGCTTATTCGTGAATACCTGTATATTCTTGTATCTCATTCTGATATCTCAATACAAAGTTAGTGGATTCATCCTCTTTGAATCAACGAAGGAATTCAACACGTTTGCGGTACTTCACTGAATAATTAAGTTGCATCAAAGTATAAACTTTGTATTTTTTTATAAAAATCTTGTAACTCAGCGTAATGTGTGGAAGTTATGACTATTTCTTGTCTGTTCTTGTCGGTAATCGTTTGTAGACAACACAGCTTGCATGTGTATCGCATCGAGTGATTTGAATATACATGATTTCTATAATGATTACCCACATCGCTTTGCAATCTAGCATGTTGTATTACCCGAATCAATATCTCATTACAACAAAGTAGCAAATCAAATAAAATACAGCGTGAATTGATAGTCCAACCATGACTAGCACATGTCTAGCTCAATTTAGGACTTTCAATGTCCGGTAGCTCGGATTTCTTGTAGCAATAAACAATAATTTTTATCTACCAATAAAGTGCACTTTCTCGAGAAATTGTACTCAATCAGATCGCGAGTAAAGCAGCCGGCAACACCTCGGTTTTTATGAGGTGCAATAGTGTTACAGATGCCATAACTTAATTCACCACTTCAAAAGCATTCCGATGTTTCGTTGCTCGGAAGAAAGGTAAAATTGTTTTTGCTCGTTAAACCAATAGCACTTAAAAGGTAAACAGCCACTGATGAAGAGCTCGCCGGCCAAACGGTATCAACAGGTATGTGTTTTTCTAAAATGACTATATTTCAAATGAGCCCCCGGGCCGGGAAGTGTAGTTATCCTCGAGCTTGTTAAATGCAAAATGTAAATAAGTTACGGAATGACAGATAAACATATTAACGGACGCTTGCGTGTGGATCCAAACGCATTGACTGAACATCGCCGCAGGGGACGCTGTTAACTAAATAATTTAAATTTAAACTGCATCTCTCTATTGTTTATGTGAAAAATTCACTCATACGTTATTACTATTGTAACAGTCATAAATAGTCGTATTTCAAAAGTGACGTTTCTAATCGTGTGCTGTAAGACTTGATACAGGCTTGCTAACGATTAATGACATTTTTTACCCGGGGCATTCAAATAGTATGATAAATGTATTTGTTATATCTATAAATTAATGTCCGTCATCAATTAAAACGACATTACAATATAAATTGGTATCATTTATTACTTATAAATAATTTCAAGTTATTTTTTGCCAATTCAAACATCTAACCCAGATAATCTAGTCACGCAAAAAAATTAACTAGTTCTTTATAAACTATGTTTTCCATCACATTAAATTGAACTTAACAATTTGCTATGATAATTACTGTATACATTCACACTCATACATTGATAATACAACAAAATCTACCCAGAATAAATTGGTAAATTAAGTGGCAAGGACCACTTGAATCCAAAACATGGATATCAACGAAACGGCACATCGGCTTACACCTTTCCTTGTTTAAAACTGAATTATTCGAACAGTACTATGAAGATTAATATAGTAGATTTTACAGGATTCAAGAACATAATTTCACAGCACGCAAATAATCTCCGCATGGAAGTGACGTTAGATAGGTACCTGTACAAATGAATACTGGAGGATAGTAAGCATCGGCTTCATACTTTACCCGTATACTTCCTTATATTGCAAACAGTTCGGTGGCTTATCGCCTCAAATGTCTGTCGATTCGATAAGATTGCACGCTATTACAATAATTTTATTTCTATTCTAACGGAATGCTATTTGCAGTCGCCTCTAACTTGCTTTTAGTTGTCATTTTCTTTATTATGATTAGAATTGTTATTGGATTACTTGTTTTCCGTTTTATCGCTAATTTCATTTGTACTTTATATGCTGACTGTGGATAGGGGAGACCAGGAACGAGAGTAAGGATTTTAAATATTTTGTAATATCTTACAGAACTTTTTGGATGACAAAATAATAATTACTTTACATAATATTTAGGTCATTCTACTATCAATTAACACCAACTTGTTTTCAACTGCTCTTACAGATTTTGAGAAAAATGTCCAAAAAAATCAACGGAATTTGTTATAATCATCCCTACCCCTAGTTAGTTATAACCTTGTAAATAAAAACATAAATTGCTATCATTTATCAATATATTTATTTTTAATTCGTCTTTTAGATCGTATGCTACGCAAATTAACATAAACAAAATATACATTTATAAATTAGCAAAAAAAAAAATGTTTGGAACTTTTTGAATCGAATTTATTTTCTTCATGTGTTTGGATTTCAAACTCCTACGGAGTGTCAGTCGTTGCTAGTTTTCTCATCTATTCTTTTAATCATTTTTCCTTGATTATGGCTATTTTTACATAGTTATAAACTTAAAACAAAAAAATATACATTGTATTGACAGTACTTGTAACATGTTACTTTAAAAATCTAGATTTTGACAAAGCAAAACAGCACAACTTAGGTAAAGGCGGGGTTCCAAAAGCCTAACGTCTATACAGTAGGTATATCAGTGTATATAACATGTTTTTCACAAATTCATTTGTTACTTTCATGCCGCCTTATTTTCTTCCCTGGTCTCCCCTATACAATCTTGCTCATATTTTGGGACTTTCAGATTCTAATGGTTTTAGTAACAAAGCAGATAAGTGTATCCAACTATTTTCTTTTCAATATTAATAGGAAGTTTAAGTCTGCTACTGTAAGTTTTATTAAAGTCTAGTAATTATCTGATATTTAATAGTTTCATCATCATCACTTATCATCCTTAACTAACTGTAAATCTCATATAAAATTAACATTTGCCGAAGGGGTTTGTAACACCATATACTTTTACGTGTATTGCGAATTAACAGCTACATTTGTAAGCCACATAACAATATAGCCTTCGCCTCACAAAGCTGTTATGTATGCAGAAATCGTTAGCTGGTATCTGCAGCATCTGCGCCGTGTAGCATCATTCAAACGTTCATGAAACGTCCAGTGTCATACTTATTCATCCCTATTGCACTGGCCTAACGAGTTATTTGCACAAATTCATCTATCGATCCATCTGTTAATGTGTGCCATCCATCAAGCGCTGTATCCGGATGGAATAATTAGTTGCACGGACCCTAGCCTTTCGCAATCATTGGCGCACGTATCTAAATACGGCGGACAGCTTCCTTAGTGCTTGCGATTAAAAACAGATAGCTGAGGGCAATATAATTTGTTGCTTTAGCAGCACCTTGCCCGCAGCACGGCGTCTGGACTCCGCTCCGTGGAAGCTCTTGATTTGTTACGTTTTTATTGAAACATATTACATCTAATTAAACACACGATGATCGTAAATTTCAAAAAGCTGGTTTGTTTTGTTTTATGACGTCCGAGGCATCGCAACAACCGGCTATAAACTAAAGGTGTTTGATTCACTACGAGAGAACAGGGACAATATTTGCACCGTAAACGTGTTCGGTTTGCATAATTATAATATATTCTGCAATATTTGACGTTGTATAAATATTCAGTATGCAATAATAGTAAAGTGGTGTAGCAAGATCGCTACTCAGCTACTGCATTGTTGTTAAAATATGTTATAAGTAGCGCAGAATTGCCGTGAATATATGACAAGAAGGTAGCTAAAAATAGGGATATCAGAAATATTCAAAATATTTTCGTCCTTTACAAGCCCTTTTGAGTTATAAGTAATAGCTGCAAAGGTGTAATGTAAAAACGGCGCAAGAAACTCTCTCAGCAACACGAAATGTCATATTTTTAAAGTAATTGACAATATAATTTATCACTTTGGATATCTGCAACAGCTTTTTGCACAAGGCGATACATCAAACGACGTCTGTTAATAACAAATCAATTTTTGTTCGCTTGACTAGCGGCTATTTGCGGCTGTAGTGTAATTTATTACATTATCGACATGAGCAATTTTAATAAAAATGTGATCGAAACTAGACACGGGAATAGAGCAAAGTAGATCTCAATGTTGAGTTTAATGCCCATTTTGCTCGAGCCAAAGCCTTGCCGTCTACGACCATACTAAATCTTAAATTCGTCGAGGCCGCACCTATTGAGAAAGGCACGTGGGTGCATTTATTGTCAATTATAATAATAGGCAATAATTAGAATAGTAATAACAATATATATTGAGCTCCGTTAAAACCTTTTCTTCAACTGTCCCCTGACTATAAAATCCAGTTTGCTAGCAAGCTACTGTCTCAAATGAAATATATCATTCGAAATCGGTCATGAATCACACGGTACGTGCCAGTGAAAAGGAATCCGGTAATTGTAAATTATCTGACGCTTCCAAATAGGCAAAATATTCACCATATTGGCCACGTCTTTAATAGGCATAGCTACGTGACAATTTTGTGAAGAAAAAGAAGTCGGCTCACATCCATTACGATGGTACTTGTAGGTTTTCTCAGGTAATTGCTGGAACACATCAGTCCACAGACGACTCGCCGTCACGTTCAGAAATCGAAGCGAATGAGTTTTTTTCTTTAATTTATTTAGCGGAAATTCTCCGTATACCGTTCGCTCGATAATGGATTCCGTACAATTTTTGTGCAAACGCGCGATAATTAGCTTATTTCGCGAGATATTGCTGATAATTCCGGTGGCATTTACTTAAATTTCCACACAAAGAAAATTGTATTTTATGATACGCGCGTCTGCTTATAAATAAGTACCAAGAATTTGACGTTTCGATAACATCGAAACACCTTTTCGACTCATTAGCCATCTATACTTTGAGCATCTTATATTTTAGTCGCGTGTGGACTTTTTGGTAGAATTATCGTTTATACTGTAAGGCACACAACTTTCTAGTGTTGACAGAATTAAGCTGCTCTTAATAAATAAAACACATACAGTGTTGTTGCGTTTGTCTGTTTGTTCGTTTGTCTACTTAATGAGTTGGCCGCTTCACACGTCACGGGCATTAACTTTTTTACTTTTACCGAGTGGTTTGTTCTTTTGAATTCGTCTTAAATACTTGGGAGTAAGGTTTGTTTTGGCGAGTTTATTTTCGTAGATCGTCGGCGGAGTATAATTTGTCTATTTGCGATGAAGTTTTGAGTTGATTGACTGAATAAATAGAAAGGTTATGGTGCGTGTGACCTTTGGAACGGATTTAGAGCCCTGTGGCCAGTTGTGAAATCGTTTGTTAATTTCAATGGTTCGTTGCATCAAGTATCGGCGGCGTGTTGTGGCTGGCTCACACCCATCTCGGACACTGCCTTCTACAACATTCAAATATAATTGGTGTTAATTTGAATGGATATTCTATTATACCGTCACACTCGATTAGGTCTTATTCAATTATGCTGTCAGCCACAAATATTACTGTATAGTCTGTAATAAAACCGTCTGATTACAAGATTATTTATTATAGTTATAATTATAAATATTGTGAAATACATTTTGTGGTAAATTATATCCATTCATTGCCAGTTTGCATTATTTGGATAAAGTGGAAGGTTCCATTCGTTATGCATTACCAAGATATATCCGCAGTCATGCCTCTGCAATTTATCGTAGAAAATCTAATAAATCTTTGTTCCTACTGATTCGTCTTCAGTGCATTGAAGTTTATTATTTAAGTGCTAATTAATTTACAATATCCGCGTCTATTGCGGCTTGTTCACAAAGAATTGTAAAGCCACCATTTATCGATGCGCTAATGGTGTGTGAATGTGTGTGGAAACGAGGGGTAGGGGCGAGGTGGAAGGGCCAAGGGAAGAGATCAATTAGCCCGATGGACGCACAATACCTCCCCCTGTCCAAAAGCAATTATATTGCGCAAATTATAAAGCGCGGAGAAACTGAATGAATTACGCTTGATGTTTAGTCGCCATAAAGATAGTTTGAACACAGAAATTCACAACGCTTTTGAATTATAAGATCTGTCATAAAGATTTACTTTCTATTTCCTGAACGAAACAAGTGTCCGTTAGATGCATGAGGCGCACAACGCGGCACACAGCACACGGGTTCATTAGACGAGTACCACTCCGAGCAGGTGGATCTTTCCATTTCCTTACTCGTAACTAATTGATAACAATATTTTATTATAATGATTTAAATAGTTACGTTCGAATGAATTATGGGTGAATTTTAATCGGTTCTATTTTAAATTGTTTTAAACTATGGGAACATGTTACTTGTTAGTACTTTGCCTTCCATTCTATTTTCTTATCACTTATGTGTTATATATCTACGCTGGTCGATCACTTTAATTCCCAATGAGTATAAAACGAGCCTGATCAAATTAAAAACTATACTATTAATTAAAACGACTAAGTCTTTATATGCCAAAAGTACGTGAAATAATTGCAAGGGTTACAAAGTACAAATTCCGCACGTAGGCATAAAAGAGGTCTAAATTCGTGAAACCGCGTAGCCGTTGAAAAAACAGTATAATTTGCAATTGTAGGTAGGCATTAATATTAGGTATCATTGTGATTGGGACTGCGTTCCCCCATCCGCTTATAATTGGTGGGTTGACGAAGGTTTGACGCCAGCAGGCAGTTTTTACCGGAGCATACCACTCACGGCTTGATTGCAATGCCCAGTAGTCTTTTTGTGCAATTAGCAATGTTTGGCTCGCCATTTGAGTAATTATGCCCGAAAACAGGTGTAATATAATTATAATGAGGCTTTGACGGCGCTGTCGGAACACCGACGCCGGATCGCTGACATAATTAAGAGCAATTGTGATCAAACTGATTAGTTGACGGAATTAAATTGGATTTCGCATTGAATTTTAATTGTCCGTTGACTCCGAGGGTTATTGGATTATTAGTCAGGCATTTGTTAATTGGTCTTGTTAAAATCTAAGTCGTCAGCTGAATAAGAATTTTAGGTATTGTATTAATGATAGCAATGTTTGGTATAGGGACTCATTTAAATTTTCGCGTGACTAATATGCGAATGGTAAGTATAAATTTTTATATTAATTTTATTTTTGCTGTTTGAAAGGCATAGAAATATCTCTTTTGGAAACCTGTATGTTTTCCATAAATGTATGTCCAGTCCTTCAAACTAATTTAGATCCGCGTGAAGAATAAAAATTAACTCTTCTCTATAATACATACATACATAAACTCACGCTTTTATCCCAGAAGGGGTAGGCAGAGGCGCCACCAGGACACTCCCATTTCGCCTGGTATGTTCCGTCCCATGATGTGATAGGGGGCGAGCCTATCGCCATTTCGGGTACAATACCTGACTCCGGGCTGATAATGAATAGAAAGACCCAATATCACTTTGCCCGACCCGGGATTCGAACCCGAGACCTCAGCTTTGTAGTCGTACCGTAGTACAACTACGCCACCGAGGCAGTTCTCTATAATAGACAATATTTATCTATAGTAGACTAGGTGCAACATTATGACCCCATTCTTATTAGCAGTTCAATTAACCCCATCACTAATAAACTCAATATTCACTAGTCAAATAACAAAGATACTTCATAACACCAAAGCTAGAGGCTATTAAGTTCGACACCACTTAATTTTTTGAAGGTCTACGCTGGGGCACTTTTATATCGCAATTGTGAACCTCCATATCAAAAGCAAACACTTGGTAATTGCCCGGGACCGTTAAATGAAACATAGTGGTTAAAGTTTAACGAGTTAAACAATACACGTTTGACGTGAAAATATGCAAGAGATGAGTGATACCGCCTCGCTGTCCCGTCGGTCATTAACTGGACGGATAGGGCTGCCCGCTGGCGTATAAACTCACAAATATGTGAGTTATAAAATATAAATATACCTATCTGGTACAGCCTGGTGTGGAGGCAGATATTCCTTTCCTCCACTCCACACTAGAAAACTATGCAACCATTAAAGAAAACTGTATGTTGAAACGTTACTCTTAAATGACTTATGTATTGATGAAAACTACAATCAAATCTGTAAATAAAATGATCTAGGCGTACATAGGAACAGCCGGAATCGGTATTTTATTTTATACTATGTAAAGATAGCATTACACATACGTAGTATTTCTAACGCCAAGCAGCTATGTGTAAGCTTGACATTCGGTTTGAAAGTGGCCTATGTAAGGAGCCATGGGGTAGGGGGGGGGGGGGGGGGGGCATGTTTAGCAGTGGACTTCCTGTGGCTGAAAAGAGAGAGAGAGAGAGTGTTTACTGTGCACTGGAAACTACACACCCAATGATGATATCTCGGTGTGACGAGCGCAGTGCATTGCTTAACTTAGACTCGTCACTCGACAAATCCCTTTTTCGATCAACTTAACGTAGACAAAAGAACTCATATAGGTTGTAGGAACTCGATATACGCAGCCTTTTCTCAAAGGTCGTGGTGATACTTGGGAGCGGTAGAGAGATCTTCTGGGGCTGGTTAGGAAGTGTTTAGGCCTAAATCTACCACTTTGTCCAGTGCTGGTGACAAACTTGACTTCATATTGTAAGGGACTTTCGATTTAATTTTGCAATTAATCGGATTCATAGGCTGCTTTAGTATTTTTTTATTCAGGAAATATACGTTACATCGAGCCCTGAATAAGTGTTTTTCTTAAATATTGTTTGTAATGATTACATTAAACTATCTATCTATTTTTGCCAAAGAGTCGCATTTGTTTCTCCACTTTGTTATATAACGTATATTGTATATATTTCTATGACTTACATACATTAAAGATAGCACATCATTTCAAACTTCAACAATTATAAAACATCTAAAATGGCAATTTTGCGCCGTCTAAGCGCTATTTATTCCCACTAATAAACAGTAGATAAGAAGTACTGGTAATAACTTAAGGTATTTTTCAGAGTTATCTCGCCATAGACGCGTATTAATACATCGTAATTCAATATCAACCGTGGCAGTTCATAAAAACGTTTTCTATTTAAGGTCTGGATGGCGAATATTTCAATGAATACATTAACTCGTTGGCTTAGAGTACACATTGTCTAGAGGGAACTCCATCATTGATCATACAGTTTCGTCTTCAAAAACTTAGATATTTTTATGTCCGTAATGTTGGTAGCACTGCTGTATAAGTGAAAATTGAGCTAATTATTTCTGATTATTTAAAAACAAATTCCTACGATTCCTTTGGTAACCGAAAGTATATTTAGTTATTATCTGCCTAAAAAGAATTTGAGTTTAAAACTCTTTTTAAATTATTCGTGCGAATTCCAAGCTGTCAAATATCAGTCAGGAGGGTAGACAAAGGTGGCCTGGCACCACAATTTTTGTCCACGTTTTGAAGTTCGGGCGCTCCTTCTAGACATTATATACTCTAAGCTCTCTGGTTATATACTGGTATTCATTAACGCGTATAATATGTTATCATAGATCTTGGTTCAAAATGCACACAATGGCGTTCTTTAGCATTCCTTGGTAAAAATGCTGGACAATGATGGCTACGATGGTCGTCGCAGGTGGAAGCCAGTTCACCTTTAGCTTGGACTGAGATATGGCCACGATTTTTAAAATTTATCGGTGAATTATTATAATTAATGCCATTATAATTTGAGTACGTGATATTTATCTATTTAAAAAAATTATTTTGACTCATGAAATCGCAATTAACAGTATGCATTTAATTAGACATTGGACCCTAAGTGCAAAATTAGATAATACACACTTTAGGATTATACACCAATGACCCATAAAATGTATTTTTTTAACGGATTGCAAATATGAAATGAAATGAAATTGAAGTCAGACGTTGTCAATTTTTTTGAGGCATAATTCTAGTGGAACGTACTTTGGTCCATAATATCCGACTTATTATAAGTATCGCATTGTTCAATTCCGCATAAATAAAACTAAACACAAGCAGTTATTTCTCTTGAATCAAACATAAATTTTTAATGTCGTCACAGGTATTATGATCTAACGAAGATAATCCCTTCACTTATCCATACAAAATAAATGAATATTTATTGACGCCTCATAGATTAGTAGAAAATTTATATTATCCATTTATCACTATAAATAATGTGTGTTTTGATGTTTATTTGATTTCTATCGCGTATCTCTTTAAACAACATAATGGTGTTTAGATTTCTCCACTGTACTGTTAGTCCATTAGATTTTAGGATTATTGCTTCTTGATTTTCTATGAAATTAGATAAATTCAAGTTTACTAATAAAAAGACTAAATTCGAAATGAGTACGATATACTGTAATCCTTATTTTAACAGGATTTTTTGTATCTTTCTTGTTTTCTGTTAGGAAAATTGAATATCGGTAATCAATGACATTTATGTTCAAATACATTCAAACAATTGAGTAGTTGTGGCGTGTCGTTAAATCTAAGAACGATTTTCCGTTTTCGGAATCTATCCATAAATAGCGATCCAGATCGTTAGTTAATTTTGTATGTTGATGTTTGTTTCGGTCAGAGTATTTTTTTTTATATTTATGTGAGCGATGCTGTAAACTTAGCATTAACATTTATAACTCGACCCAATTACACGTGTTCCACAGTTTTTCAGCAACCAATGTTAAATTTTCCTGCTCCTTTCTTTCATCAGACAGATACCAGGAGTGTGGAGACTCAATAATTTTTAGCATTTCGCTTCCTCATTCATTCCATCCTTGCTGGCAAACACCTATGATTTCAAGGTGATTTTCCCATCAAATAAACTACTAGCTCAAGATGCGCTAACTAAAAAGAAAACATCTTAGAAAATCACCAGATTTCAAGGGAACGGTAGTTTCTTCCAGCACTCAATATAACTACTGCTCTATGCTATTACTATGAGTGCCACTTTCCTAAAGTGCCTTAAATGTCCTATGTACGGTGTAAAAGCCGTCTGATGTTAACAAGTTCTTGTTATTGGAAAAAATGCTAAGGATACCGTTGGTTTTGACCTGTACGACCTAGCGGCTACTTTCATGTTTAGACCTATTTAGCTTCACAGGAGTATTTATTGTTATATCGTGAAATTATTGTGGGAAAGTGGTCATAAGAAGCAAAGAAAATTAATTAAGGTTAATATTTATTGAAACAATATGTTCGTTTGTGTCTTAAGATTCTTTTGATGGTGAAACAGAACATAAATAAAGTAGATAATTATAATAAATTTAAGAATGATTGGCATAATTATTGTAAATGGTGTTGTTTTTTAAGTAAAGCCTAAGATAACAGCTTTGTACCTAGCGTCGTTAGTAAGTGATGAATGAGTTTTTGGATATCATTAATTCATACCCATGGATTTTGAAACTTCTAAAGATCTGTGATCTTTAGCTATGAAATAGATTATTTTCTATATTAAATTATTCACAATCGCCATACTACAAGCAGAATTATCATAAACGTTACAGGCACTCATGTCCTATGAAACATGTAGTTGTGATTTAATCCGCAGCGATTCATCTAAACGGACCTTAGCGTAATAGCCTGGCTGATGCTTACATAATAACAAAGTATAGGACAGAATATTTCACACGGATTTGTCTGTGCTTAAGATTCTCGGCAGCAGTGTTTTGTGGATAAAAGGTTTTCTTTAAAGTTACCACAAATACCTTTTTCTGTTTGTTTTTTTTTTATGAAAGATTATTTTAATTTTTACGATCGTATATTAGTTATGTTCCCATCGCTCAAGGACAGTACATATTTTCTAAATAAAAAGTACCTTATATACTTCTGTAAATCCCTGATAACATGTACGCAAAGTATCACGTAAATCGGTTTCGTTCACGTAATTCGGAAAGTAATTGAGGCATGAAAGCGAAACAAACAAGCAAACTTTCAGATTTAAGAGTATAATAGGGTTATCAGCTAACATGGGTGCAGTTGATGTCATCATTACAGCGTGACTTCCTGGAGCTACCGAGTCGTGGGCCTTGTGAATGGGAGCGTGTGGGCGCGCCCGGATTGTCATTTTGGTAATTGGCTGTTGAAATGTTTGAGAAATTCCTAGAGTACCTTTCGCTTTGAAGATTTTTAAAATTTGTTTCGGAATAGCTCTCGCGTTGAACGAAAGCTATGCATACGTACCTTAATTGTTTGATTGCAAAATATTTTGGAATAATTGTCGGATTGGACAAAGATTGATGTGGATTATTTGGTTGGGTCGCATTTTTGTATGGTAAAATTTATTCTAATAAAATATTTCAAGACAAGATGTGAAGAAGCGGACTATAGTTAAATTTGGTTAGATTTGGACGACCAAAACGGGGGTCAAAGATTAAATTTACGTGTGTAAACTATTTGATTATACCATTCTGTTACTGTTAAATGAGAAAACTAACAAAGTTCTTTCTTGCAGTCCTTCAGAATTTCGTAGCTGTGTGAAGCTTTGCATATTATTTTTAGAAAACCCATTAGCGAAGCTTACATATCCAAAAGTATAAATCTATTGTCTCTAGTGATCTAAATGGAAAACAATAAATTGCTATCACCTATTAATAACCCGGTTGTAAGAGTTATAACTCAACCCGCGCCCGTTCCTTATAAGCATTAACCTGTGACCGTAGGTCGCCAGTTCGGTTCCCGTCGCATAAACCACTAACAAATTAACATAACTTTTAATGAAGTAGGATTTCGCTGAGGTTTATTATTTAGATAGTGCGTTTAGTTGGTTAGTTACAGGTCCCGTTGGATTCTGTCACTTTTGAATTAATTGAGACTGATACTAAATGGCCTACATTTATTTAATTTACAATAATTACGTGATCTTGGGTAAATATCAGTTTTAACCGACGAAAATTTTTTTTTGGTCATCGACAATTCAACCAAAATTCTATTTATTTGACAAAACCAAATAAGGTTGGATTAAAAATAATGAGTTGTGTGTAAGTTATAATAAATTTTAGAGATACATAACAATGCCTTACTAAATTCCAGACACATTTATATCCAACAAAAGATAACTAGAAAGTTTAAATTCTCTCCAGCCTTTACCATAAACCCGCACAATCTATATCGATTTAATACATGACGAATTATGGATTTATACAGAGGATGTAAAAGGAAACCTGAGGAATTTCGTTAAAATAATAACAGTACTAAGATACCGATAAAGGCAGACGAAATATGAGAAAATTTACTTATCTGCCTAGTTTAGGGCCGCGGCAGGGCCGGCCATTTTGAACTTCCCGTACAGCCGCAAACGCAAGTGTAAAATGGCGAGGCGATAATTTCAAACAATTATTTATTGTGTTGGATGCACTTAATTCCTAACGCACCGGTGTGGTTGCCGTGGCCAATCGATAAGTTGCCATTGAACGAGATAAGTGTGCAGTAGGCGACTGTGCGTTATTATTTATGTGTTAAAGTTTCAAATAACGGATATTTAATGCGCCAACACTGTTATTGCATGGCTGTATCGGTAATGCCTACGAGTTGCGTTTTCTCTATTACTCGTCTTTCGTATAATGGTTTAATTGTCGAGTGCATGTTGCGGTATTAATGGGCGCGCTATAGTGTTCAAAAGGAATATGGATGTGAGAATAATTATTTTTATAATTACACGTCAGGAATTGAAACTGGCTGGCACTCGGCTAATTCTTATCGTGTTTTTAAGCACAGAGAAATGTGGGTTTCAGCTAGCAACTAGGGCATTTCTATCTCTGGTGGCTTTTAGGCTATTTTTACAGGCCGGAACGTGTGTTATATGTTTTTTTATTTGTACAGTTCAGGGATTAAAGAAAGACAATAAATTTAACTTATGCGACAGTGTTAGACAACAAACGTTAACTAAAGAGATTATTCTTTTATAATTTTTATACAAAAATGCTCATATAAGTCCAGTGCTGTGTAAATAAGGCATCTACTAGGGCCACAAGCTTAATACCAGCCGATACAATTATCCCACTGAATCCAAAACCAGACACTTGCGTGGATCACCATGCTCGGTTTTTCACTATAGTGTATGTTGGTATTATGACAGATACCAATATCCTAGCTAAAATAATATACTTCTTCTTCGAAGTTGTGCACTCTTGACAGAGTGGTCTTAATGGCCGCCACACACGTATGATATAACTGTGCAAGTCTCAGTTTGCACCAGTTTACTGGAACTTGTGTGGGCAAATAACTACGTAAGCTACGTTCAAACTTTCGATTCCAGACTGCGTTTGCGCAAACGCACTTGAGCGTGTGTAGCGGCCACTGGTCAAGACAAAGAGGACCACGAATTTATGCACTTTGAGACGGATTTTTGCCATCCTATATAAACTCTCGCCTTTTTCCCAGAAGGGGTAGGCAGGGGTGCTATCCTATATTTCCGAATAAAGGCTTTTATGATCGAAGGTTATTGTGGCAACGCTCAATGTGAATAGGCGATGTTTACAACGAGGATAGTTAAATCGGTTTTTGTCCAATATTTGCTTAAGTAGTTAATCTTTTTCCGATGAGACAAATTGGTATCCTATACGAATTTTCGAATATATTTTTTATTATCGTAGGTGCTTGAGCCTTGTCAACGAGGGTTGTTAAATCGGTTTTTGTACAATGTGCTAAGTGGTTAATCTTTTTCCTACGACAGTACGTTAGATCCGATGTACAGTATTTCAAGTGGAATAACGGGCTCACACAATGGTCGGTTGCCGCAGGTGAAAGAGCATGTAGTAAATATGGCTTCTTTACCTAGTTAGAGAAACTGGTCCCCGCGTTCGTGTTGCATTATACATTCGCGGATTACCGAACGTATCCCTTTTCATTTGACAAACTGCGAACTTTGTTTGGCAATTTGTGTATGGGCATTGATGTCGGGTGTATCACTAACGGAGCCGATTAAAAAAAATTGCATGTTGTTTTATGCGAACGACGTCATAAAGTAATCTTAGAAACTGGTTATCTTATTGTTTATTTTTTTAGCTGACATATATTTGTGAACACGGAAAATATTACTCAGTTTTTGATTCGTTATCTTTCGTATAAAACTAAATGATTGGTTCAATTTTCAATTTGAGCTAGCATAAAATACTAATAGGCAATAGACAATCAAGTCATTTTATAGGAAGTGCGTCTATAAATCACTTCCTTTATAGGTGGCTATTGCTGACATCCGTCAAGGCACCGTCGTATTCTATATTTAAATAATCAAACCGTCAGCCAGGTGCATTAAATCGTTTTTCTTTATTTGAAAAATAAATTGTTTACTAGCCTAGTCATATTTTATTAAAGATTTTTCATTGTAAGAAAAAGTTTATAGGGATGTCATGGGTGATCAACAGTGGAATCGTAACGATGGTGTGGCCAATATCGTGAAACAAACATAGACCGCACGTTAGCTTTGTCTCTATCACATAGGGGTTTTTTTTTGTCCCGTAATGGCTTCGCACGGTTTAGGCATATAGCCAGTCCTCAAGTAATAACTTTTGCCAAATCATTTACCCAATCTTGGCGTAAGTGGTCAAACATATTTCATCGTCCGGCATTGTCCGATAGTCGGTCCTTAGGAACTGTAGAATCCCCAATGTCGTGCTTCAGTAAGGCGCAGGTAACCTTACCAAAACTTTTGATAGAGTCCTGCGTGAAAATCAAATTAATCACTTAAACACTCTTGCTTAACCTTACCTTGTGCACCTTTACAGAACTATATTGAAAAATATAATACTCCAAAATGCAATAATTTAATGAAAATAAAACGAGAGCTATATGTAATTCATACGATTTTCCCGTCAAACTCCCCGGGGGTTGTAATTTATTTGATAGTTACATAAGAGTGCAGTCTTTGTTCTTTATCTATGGACCCACCTATCATCATATTTTTATTATTTAAGTATCCAAGTATTATTTAATAATTAGCGAAACGATTCCATAATTGTATTTAAAAACATAATACATAGCATAAAAATGATTGAAATTTTCGATACCATACACGCAAATGTAAAATTCAATTACAATAAATAAATGTAAATTTAATTTGGACGCGTTCCGCAAGGAATAGGTGTCTCAGTCAATAAACGCGGTGCAGCCGAATAGCGTTGGATACTTAAAAGCGTTGCCTGCCCGTCTGATTCCTTATAGGCGTTTAATTAATTGACAGTCCCACGACAAGCAGCCCGCATAATGCGACAGGATACGTAACGTCGTCTGGACTGTTTAGTAGCTAATCGTATAAAATATACTAGTTTGTCATTCCCGGCGCATATACTATCGGTAGTCGCTACCGCAATTGCTATGGCCATATAATTTCTATTACATTGCACGCGTGAAAACCACCATAACGACCACTGAGCTGTTATCGCGTTATCAACTTTATCACATGTGCGTAAAGTTTCAAATTGAGTTTAGAGTGTAAAACATGTGACGTTGTGTGAACATGTGACGTTTGACTGCGTTTGCGCACCTGCAGTGCTTGACTGATCGTAGGGACGTGCGGAAACTTATTATTCGTGATGTTTTAATGAAGTGATCCTATTTTATAGTATGTACAAAGTATGGAATTAAATTCTTGTTCGTACCGAGACACGCGTGACACCTGCCTCTGAAGCCACCGACGAAATATGAAACAATAAAAGACATATAACTCGACATTTCGCGAATTAAACCGTATGCAATTTAATACTGACATACACTGTGCGGACATTTAGCAGTTATTGTGTAGAACAAGTATTTCAATAAAAAAGGTGAAAATTCAAATAGTGATGTGTGATAATTAATTATAAAGTGCATATTCATGTATTGGTTTACCCGCTGCTTTATTACATGTTTAAAGGCGAGGGAAAATATGCTGTATAGTGGAGGCTTTGACATTTCACAGCGCTTCTAATGTGTCTATCATTCATGTCCGATATGCATTCTGCAACATTAGATTGTTTCGACCGATTAAAGTTTTATTCCTTGTTATTCAAATACGTAAGTGTACACGATAATATACGATCCAAGTCATTCGCGATAAACAACTCCGCAATTCCATAACCATTAAAAAATTTCGTTATCACTCAGAATTCATTCGATTTTAAATGCAATCGATTTTGTGTCAAGCTCTTACCGTAGATGGCATAAAGAGATTACTTATCGATAAAAGGTAAAATTACGATGATATTACAATATCGTCACAATCTAATGCAAAAAATATAAAGTTTTTAAGTAGGCCGTTTGCATTACACCTTGCGAGCGCCGCGAGGTGTGCTGCTATAGGACAAAGAAAGTTTCCGGTGCGCGCGCGCATGTCCACTGCCCATCTTTATGCATGAGCCTTATCAATTTGTTGGCAAACCGCACGCATATAATTTAAACATCCACAAACTTACCTGTGCGTTCGACAGCCCTATTCCTGTCTCTACGTATTCGCGTTTTGAACAGTTACGTAGAGTGAAGGATTTTGACAACCGCATCGGCAAGTTTGCGCGCTCATAATACAGGGTTGCCACTACGCAATTACGCGAATATTATTAACATGTGATGTGTAAAGCCGGTAAGCCGTTGTATTATAAATTGTTTTTGAAGCATTTAAAATATTTTTAATCAACCACTGGCTTGGATCAAAACGTTGTTGTGTTTTATTTATGTACTCACGAGGGAAAATATTTACGTGTGTTTTTCATAAGCAGAATTGTAAACAATATTTCAATAATATTCAGTGATTTCAAAACTGTTTCGTGTAGACTTTAATAAGTTCAACGGTCTTTGTTATCCAAACATTGATGGTGGCTTTGTTTCTGAATGCATATAATCGGATTAAAGCATAAAACCACATAATTCGGTAGACGTTTAATATGAAGTGGCATTTAATTTCGAGGAGCACGACTTACGGTCGACCTTTGACGGGTCTAGCTGCCGTACGTCCCAATATCGTAAGTTGTCACTTTAATAATTCGTGTTGCGTGTTTCATTTGGCTAATTTAATATCTTTTGTTAATTGAATTTTGCGTGTTATAGGAGTAAGAACACATTTAATTATGGTTATTTTATTGTGAAATGTTTGTCCTTAGAGTGATGCTGACACCATACTCGTGTAAAATCGCCATCGAAAACCCTCAAGTAGTGTTTCTTCACATATTTCTAGTTCGTTGCGCTACAGACAAAATTACCGGTCTTTTAATTAAATTTTATAAAATCGAGTCACTACTGTAAACCGCTTCAAATCATCCTGCCCAATATAATTTACTTATAACCACAAATGTTTTCTGATAAATCTTACTCTCTCTCTTTCTCTTTCTCTCTCTCTCTCTCTCTCTCTTCAGCTACAGGAAGTCCAATGCTGAACATGGAGCTCCACATAGACCTGTTGGAAGCAGCCTGCGTCCAGCGACTTCATGCGACCCTAACCAGGTCGCCTGTCGACCTTGTGGGTGGGCGTCCGGCATATCGCTTGCTTGTACGTTAAAATATTATATATACAAAATCTTACTATATATATCAGCCCATATACGCCCCTCTGCAGGGCACGGGCCTACTCTACAATCGAGAGAATCGATTGAGAGTGTTTAGGCCATGTAGTCCACCACGCTGGCCTAGTGCGGGTTGGCGGACTTACATACCGTACAAATTCTTTAAAATCGCTACGGTATGCACGTTTCCTCACGGTGTTTTCCTTCACCGTTAAAGTGCGTGGTGATTGACTTCAATACACACATAACTCCGAAAAGTCAGAGGTGTGCCCTGGGATTTGAACTCGCGACCTCCGTGAACATGTAGGCAGCCGCGTCTGGTCCTTTACCAACAGGCCACCACGCACTTCAAAAATCTTACTACTAACCCAAAAACAATAGCAAATACAAACCTATAGTGAACGCTGGCAATACACTCATTACTATAGCTTATAGCATCTCAAAGCTCTCTGCAACTTATTTGGTGTGAAATGGAAACGATTTGACGCGAGTAAGATTTATGGCCGACGATAATGACGTTCTACATAGTTGGTATAATTGTTTGCAGGCGACCACGTTTAAGCTTGTTTGGCAGATGCAATTACGCTAGTGAATCTTCATGTGTGGTTACCTGTTGTGCGATTGGCGTGAGGTTTTAGAATAGGTTTATGTTGATTTTGTGTTCGTGTTCTGGACTATTTACTGGTAATTGAGATGAAAAGTTGGTACAATAAAATTGGAGTGTCTAGATGCTCGATTTTTAACTTTAGAATCTGAGGACCTGAATTTGGATCAAAAATCCTTTGTTGTTTTTAACAAAACACATATTAAATTATTGAGTATAAGAATATGCAATATGCAAGATGCACGAGTACTATATGTATATTCCTAGCTATTTTACGTCCCTTACGTCACATATTCAAATAATCTGTATTACTGTATGTAGTGTTAAATTGACATCAGCGGCAATGATGACACAATATTGAAACGAGGCTTATTTATCGCCACGGGGTCATCTCTTAATAGTCGGCTCATCAATCTTGATGATGCAGCGATGAGCACAGCAGATGCAGTAGACACAAACCTTGCTTATTATAGAATCTTGCAAGTATTTTCAGTTGTTTTATTAAACGCTTACGGCCTTAATCATAGATAGATTTAAATTCTAAAGTCGTTCGAAAGGGACAGAACATTCGATAACTAAAATAGGTTTTAAATCTGTCTATGAATAAAGCCATTAGTTGACCCACTATGAAATTAATAAAATCAAATTACCAAAAAAGCATAACAAAAAATGTTACATAATTTACTAGTTATTTTTGATGCTAAGGCTGAACCAGTTCAGATGTAACATCCAAGAATACAACTTAGAATACAAATGCAGGATTCCATTATCATCATCATAATCCGCAGTTATTTAAAATTTCAAAAGTCGAACTTATTCCAATTCCAAAGCTCACAAGTTTTATCACAGCCTGTAGAATCCTATCATAAAGATACGAACTAATTCCATTTCACTCAGAACACAAGTTTACCCTTAGGATCTCAGGTTCTATTTTTATCGAGTTACAATGTAAGATAGCTCTGTCGACGGCGCTGGCGGCTGTTGGCATGGCGCGATAATCATCGCCCTCCCTCCTCAATGTCACAGGTTACTTGTCTATTAACCCCTCTGCCACACCGAGAACATATATATCAATAGCATTCGGCGTCAGGCGTTGTTAATGGCTTAATGTCGCTGAACATTGACAGTAGACATTGTGGTAGTACTCACCCAGGCGGTCTCTCACATATGAGAGACCTACTACCAGTGGTAACTCTTATTTTCTATGAATCTTTAATTCACTTTGCATTTGTAGAAAGACCTAGTAGCTTTTCGTATCTACTGAAAGACACGCGAGGAATTATGCACGTCAATTTTTTTATTAGTTATAGAATTAGCTATATCAAAGACTTTAAACACGGCACCACTTTACTAATAACTAAATCTCAAAATTAGTTTGTCGAAAACATTTGTACTAGTGGCGGTACTTCCATACAAGCCCAAAAGCCCGGCTTGCCCTACATAATACGTATATACTCCATACTGAATACAAACTATTACATTCAATACAACAGTCATTTATTAGAAAACATCTAACATTTAAATTTTTTGAATTTACCGCGCCTCGTTTCAATGAGACGCCAGCGCCGAAGCGCCGCGTAATTCCATGCGCGTAATATTCATTCATTAAAACTATATTGAACTTGAAAAGACGGAGCACACAGCACATACATCTATCCTTTTCTCTCTCGTGTGCTTTTACGGGGCTTCTAGCAACGCGTGAACTGTATGGGGAAATGATATTACTCGATCGCTACGAATGTATAGCTATAGATATGTTATATAGCAGTTTACTCTAGACGATATGCCCGGCTTCGGCCTTGGTGATGTAAAAACATCGTGCGTTGCATGGTCGTCACGTGATTATTTGTTAAATCAATTATATCAATTGTTATTAAATTAAGTTGGTTCCTTTTAGAAATTATATCTAATATTTATTTTAGAACAAATAATGAAGTTTTAATATTTCTTTTAATAAATTGTATCTTTTGTATTGTTTATTTCACGTTTACTGGCAATACAGCACATATTTCTACTAACTTCATTTGTATTATGATATTTTATGAGTTGTGAATGTGTTTTGTTTAAGGTTAATGTTTAGTTTTTTATGTTATTTAAACTTTTTGATACTATTATGAGTTGTATTGTTTTCTGTGATGATTTGAGTGCGATGGTGAAAGCGTTCATTGCCGGTAAAAAGGTAAATTCATTCAATTATATTGAAAAATAAACCGGCGCGAAACCTATGCCGGGTTTGTACATTTAGTAAGTCGTGATAAATCACAATAGAAATTTCTTCAGTTCAGTTTAATAAACTACGTACTTTTATTACTACAATCTACATACTCCCTTTAAAGCTATGAAACAATCGTGATTCATATGTTTTTAATCGACACGTCTTAGATTGTTTGGATTATAATGCTTTAAATTTTCATTAAATTAGGTGGTCCTTTCAAAAGGCAATCTATTATTTTAAATTCAGAAAAACATTTAAACATGAATGCGTTAATAATAATTTCTGCTTGCAATTTCGGTAAACCTCGAAGTCGACCACGGCACCACAGAATAGTGACGGCAATAGAAATGTAATGAATAGTTACGGATACATGTTCACAAGTAATCTATATTAATTGTTTTAATCTTAATATTGATTGTGTGGTAGGTTTGCCGACGTAGGTATTATAAATTAATTTTCTTCGTTCTTAGTAACTTTGTGTTTCTAAAACAATATTAATTAAACGTAAAAAAATATTCGGCTTGCCCTACTCCAAAACCCTAGGCACGCCACTGATTTGTACGTAACCTTCATTTCGCCGTAATCTTTGCTGTGTTAACGGCATTGTTGATTCATAAATTCAAATCAGAAAATCTCGTAAGATTTGCTGATAAATTGTATACAAACATAATACATACTGTTCGTAGTGATGTCATGATGATTGATTCGATTTTTCCTGATGATTATCTTAATGTATGCTGTAACTGCAGATGAATCCTAATGACTTACAAATATGTCATACCTTAATCGTTCACGACAAATCTAGTAGGCATTGTCAGATCATTATAATATTAAAACAAATGACGGTCACGAAATGGAGTAAATATTGTAGTTATAATTTTTAAATTAAGAATAGGTGTTTAGTAAAAAGTGGTAGCGGCTCACTGTAAGAAATTTGAACTATAGTAATTGACATTATCTCAAAGAAAATTGACGTGAAGCAACGCCTTTACTTCCGTGTTTGGTTTGATGAATGAGATTACTGGAGGCTCCATACCTTTTCCAGCTCTCGTCCTTTTTTCTGCCCTTTTTCCTTTCATTTTGAGAGATGGGTAATGCTCCTACAAGCCAAATGTTCATGTTGTTCATTGGCGGTACTATATGTTCTATCAAGCTTCCTAAACCTGATTTAAACTCATTCTTGAAAATTATCGCCCTGTTTTATTCATTATTAACGTGTCAAAAACGTTCAGTTTTATGTATTTTTTATCACCAGCCTTCTTAGAATATTTGTTCACGAAAGTGTAAAGTAGCTATGCTGGGTTCATAAAGATTTCTTAGAATACAAAGTCGTTCAACTTGAAGTCAATTGTGAGACTTCTAGTATTGTTATCCTTAAACATTCTGCCGCGTTGGTTCTATGAAACGGCAGTTATGATATGCCGCGGGCGAAGGTTGATTGCGGCTATTACGGCATTAGTGGACTATTGAATCATTGTACTTACTATGTTGTATATATTAGGAGTGGGTATAATAGCTAGGGATTAAGGTAAGCTTATATATGGAGTCCTGATAAGGGTTTATTACAATTGTTTCACGGTTAATGGCGAGAACTCTTTTTAAGAATGTAAATTTTTGCATTCATTATTAAAAATCTAATCTACGTCGTTTATGGTGTTCTGCTGTTTACGTAGTCTGTATGAAAGGACTGTAGGATCTTCTGATTTTACATGAACTTTTTAATATTACAAATTGTAATTTATTTATAGTATCTTAAATTCTTTTTTTAAATCACCCTATCTATATTCGCTATGCCCTGTTATTCTACATTACCTATGTAGTTGTAATCTATATTTTAGAAGTGCTTTCAGCTCAGTTAACTTTCAAACAATTACTTATTTAATCCATAATTAACTCTTTAAAATCACTGGCAGCTTAATAAAGTCTTTATTAATTTCATAATTAGAACATCTCAAACCGGATGTGCTTAGTGCATCGCGATCCTTAAGCATTTTCACAGAGGCTGTTATTTATCGAGTGACGGTTTGAAGCGTGTCAGCCGACTCGCAGGGCGTGAATGCTTCAATCATTTTGATATACAACCACCTTTAGAGTAAATACCGACGGCTTGTATAGTTAGCCTGCAGAGTCAGATATATCTGTGCGCGACAAAACTCCTCTAAATTGAGAATTGTGGTAACTACGTAAGCCAACGGGGTAATTTTATTGATATTTCGTCGGCAGTCTGTTTTATTAATTCAGGATTCTATAGGGTTGATAAAATAAGTTGTAATAATAAAATAGTCAAATTTCAACCATATTTCATTAGAATCTACGTGCAGTTGTATAAGCTATCAATACGTAGAATATTTTTTGGAAGTGGTACAGCCATGTTGTTGTCAGTCATGACTCAGCATGAATGGGCAGGCTCTTGCGGGGCGGGACCACTTTCTCGCAGGAAACCGACTTGAAGCTACAGCTTTGCTGTCAGGGTTCGTTCGCCCAATACCCTTTTCCTCTTCTCATCCTTGGTCCTTTCCGTTTCCCTCGGGATTTGATGGGCCGTCAACACATACATGATCCAAGCGTTTTGGATATTCAATGTTCATGGGCAGCAGCGATGTGAACTGTTTGCTCGTTCGCCGAACCTATGCAATAAAAAATATATTTTCCCGACAACAGTGAACTAAAGATTAAAAAAGTTAGTATTTAACGGTAATTCTATTGATAAGTTGGCAACATTCCTTGACGCCAACATTAGTTCCAATTTTGCCCG
This sequence comes from Deilephila elpenor, assembly GCA_949752805.1. NCBI lineage: Eukaryota > Metazoa > Arthropoda > Insecta > Lepidoptera > Sphingidae > Deilephila > Deilephila elpenor. Next base: position 3,418,180 of record OX457107.1, on the reverse strand, counting down.
CGCGCCGACTTACCGGGCGCATCATTTAGTATCATTCGTGCGGTGTATGCTCTTTAACTTGACTGAGCACTAGTAATTAACTATGTAACAAGGTGCTCGTGAAAATATTTAGGTGTTAATGGGGTGCGGGAGGACGCCATTAGCTTGACAGGTGTAGGGCCGCAGGAAACGCTGCGGAATTTCAATGAAAGCAACAATTTATTAAGACTAAGCTTGATGAATGTCGGGGTGATATGGTATTCGTTATTTTAATTATAAGTATATAGATATACTTGAATTCTACTTGGCAACAGACCACACCGACAATAGAGGTTCGTAGGCGCAAGCCTCTAAATTATTGAAATTACGAGTACGTATGGTACGTACGTATAAACAGATACCAGACGTTTTTTCTCTGTAATAATATTCCATGATGAATATTGATTTGGCTTATATTTTACGATCAGTCGTCATGACCTTAAAAAATACCTTTTACAATATACAGTAGTTTCAGTATAACAGTTTTTTTGAAGCATGGAGAAGTAACGATCTGCACTTAAAATCCTCAAACCAGTTTTTTATATAATTTATAAGAAATGGAAGTACCATGGGTAATGGATCATCCATATTTATTTTATTGTTTTTGTTACTGCAGCCGCAACCTGTTGACTTATAATTATTAATAGCTTTTTTCTTGTTTAATTAGGTTACTTGTGGAGGCCATTACTGGGAATATTATATCGAATGTGTAAAACCGGAGCCATTTACGGCGTCATTATCAAATAATCAATACATTTCTATTCAATTGTCTGCAGTTGCTACATAAAATTCCAATCACGATGTACTCCATTGAAACACGAATATATCGTACGTTGTAACAAAGCGTTTAAGCGTCGGTTACATCGTATAGATCACAATAAGTACCGCCATTACTGCCAACAAATGAGTTTTCTCACATCTGCTAACGAAAACCGATGCTATCTTCATTAAAGTGAAAGCTGTAATGGGGTAGTGTCGAAAGCATTGACCTAAGCCCTTTGACGCCCTAGGAACAAGCGACACCGGCCCTATATTAGTGGTTGGGTGGCTGTGGCTGGATTTATCCAAGCCCCATCATTGACCACGAGGTCGACTACAATTGTTGTTTACATAAATTGCTAAATAATTCCACCACAATCATCTGTGTTTGCGTTGTTAACTTTCTATTTATTGATGGTTTGTTAAATTGCTTGTAATCATGATGTTAGGGATATGCCTGATGTTTGTAACATTGTAATGAAAAGAAAATAATTAATTGAATCCATTGAAATGTTCAACATTATTTAGATTCAGTCAGTTTTGCTCTACCACCCGGTTCGGAAAGCGGTTTTCACTAGAGAAGAAAGGGCAAGAAACTCTAGTGTTGCTCTTTTCAAAACCAGTTTACAATATATTATTACAAAAGTTACAAGTTGGTTTAAATCAAAGTAGTTCATTAATAATATATAATTTGTTATAATTTGCAATTTGGTTGAGGAATTAAAAGATATAAAGGGCTTTTAGTCGTTAGACGTGACGATTTTGAATGGATTGCAATTTCGTGTATTAAATCGGCTAGTTTTTGCAAAATAGTGCGAGTTAATTGATGAAACACTGCACGTAATTTTGGAATTATAATTGCTTGCATGCTATTTAGTCGCTTGTTTAAGCTATGATGAAAACACCCAGGATGGTAAGGAGGGAACACGTGAGTCCACGAATATGTAGACCTCTTGATGATGTACAATGGAAGTGATGCGGCATTGAAATAGCCTATTATTCAGTATTTTAGTGAGTTCAAGTGCCGTCAGCAATTTTAAACTCAAGCATAACCCAAAAGCTTTACATCGGTTCCTGTTCCATATACATATCGAGACTGCAGGTACACATCAATTATAAATTTTATTATTATTCTATTCCAGCTTTTTATTTCAACTAACTTTAAATTGAATATACTCAATTATCATTTCATACGCGTCAAGCTGTCATGTTAAAACTCAACAAAATAAATACAATGTTTCCTAAATGCATTTTTAGAAAGTTAATCCACAAATTGTTTTTACTCTCGACACAGGTGGCAACCTTCGCGCCCGTGACGAATTGCCGAGTTTCAATCAAACTGCCCACGCACTAAGCCTTTGGCACTGTGAATATTGCAGGATGTATTATATTATATATATTTTTTTTTCATTAAACTAGTGATTATTTTTTAATACCGTATATATAAAGTATTTTTTAATATAGTATAATAATTATCCAGCGTTTATTAGCGTGAATAGTATTTTAAAGGAATTCAAAGTTAAGGATATTGGATGTTTCTATTCATAATCAGCCCGGAGTCAGGAATTTGGCGAGAAATGAGAGGCCGCGGCTTCGATCCCCGCACTGAGACAAATGTTAGTATGCTGCGCAAGTATTTGTTCCGGGTCTAGATGTTAGCGAGACCGAAAACCCTCGTAGTCTCTGATAACCCTGACACGAGTCCTAAATTCTAGTACGGGGTGAGTACTTTGTATGTGACTGCTGGTCGTATTGATTATGTTTTTAAAACGTTTTATATTATTGCGATGAATGGCGAGACGAGCATGCCATTCGCCTAATACAACCGCTTGTGTGTAGAAGCAGAACCAAATAATACCATGAATTACAAAGCAATGCTTGGCATTCCACTGCGCTCGCCATCCTGATACATAAGATGTTAAGTCCTATTATATCCAGTAGTTACTCTGGCTACAATGTCCTTTAGACCAAAACACAACAGTGCATTTACACTGCTGTTTGTCGGGAGAAATAGACATTGCGGTGGTACCTACCCAGGCGGCCTCTCAGATATTGAGAGACCTACCACCAGTTAACGTACATACATATTATATTGTCCGTTTCTTGGGCGAGTAAATAGTTACTGAATATAGATTAGACCTCCTGTTATTTATTTGGAGAAAATGAATTATAGTCAGAATAAAATTTATTTATTTCGGAATTTAATAAAATATTACTTTTGTTAATTGTTTAAAATACACTAAATAGTAAATTGGAATTAAAACAGTATGCTATTAGCGTATTAGAACACGTATCTTTTACCGTAAATTGTAAATTTGGGAATAATCACGTTGCGAAATTCAAGTTGAGAAATCGGAAAAATAATATAGAACTATTGAAAATAGGAAATATTAATGTTGCTGGCCCTGAATCCGATAGATAACTTCCACAGCTCCACCACAACCGAAAAAGCTCAGTGGATAGAGCACTAGGTCTGTGTGCCCTAGCGGTCCCTGGTTCAAATCCAGGTTTCGGTATACGGGGACTTTGTGGTGCGGTAGTATTTTTTACTTTTTGTTACGTATTATTCAGCGGTCTGAAAAATATATGAACACTGGAGTTTTATTTTACAGACTGAAAAATGTTGGGTGAAAATATCATTTTCATGGTATGATTTTTAGTTATATTATTACATTTTTAAATATTATTATAAGAAGCAGTTTAATACTAAAACTTTTGAATTGTTAATTGCTATTACCAATGCCTACAGTTTCGAAGAAGTAAAGTCGCAAGAAAATCCTTTATCATCTGAATGTGTTTAATATTGAATTTAAGAAAATCTTGTCAGTCATTAAACACTCTAATATGTCGATTATAAACACATGTTAGAAAGCTATTACGCTCTGAAACTAGGAAGTAGGACTCAACTATCAAATCTAAAATCGTTTCTCAGTTTAATACATAAAATTATACCGAAACCGTAAATTTTTGTTTGGGCTCTGTGGCGTACCTTGGGAGAGGCCGGTGGAGGAGAGCAGTATACTGCAACGGGCTGATGATGATGATGAAATTGGTGGTTAAAATGGAAGATTCTTTTGCAACTCTAAGGATCGTTGAGCTAATGTTTATACCTTTTGATTATAAAGCATTGTAAGGAGCTATGACAATGTTGTGCCCACCACCATTGGAGTTGGGGGCTCGACTCTTGAAGTTGTAGACGAATATGTTTATTTAGGACAAGTGGTCTGGTTAGGCAGGTCCAACTTCGAGAGAGAGGTCAATCGTCGAATCCAACTCGGTTGGGCAGCGTTCGGGAAACTACGCGACGTCTTCTTGTCCAAAATACCTCAGTGCCTCAAATCGAAAGTCTTCGATAGTTGTGTGTTGCCAGTGATGACATACGGCACCGAGACGTGGCCTCTCACTATGGGCCTTATTAGGCGGCTCAAAGTCACTCAACGAACTATGGAGAGGGCTATGCTCGGGGTTTCCCTACGAGATCGAATCAGAAATGAGGAGATCCGTAGGAGAACTAAAGTAACCGACATAGCCCAGCGGATTAGTAAGTTGAAGTGGCAATGGGCGGGGCACATAGCGCGGAGAACTGATGGCCGATGGGGCCAAAAAGTTCTCGAATGGAGGCCACGTAGCGGAAAGCGCAGCGTGGGACGTCCACCCATAAGATGGTCAGACGACCTGGTAAAGGTGGCGGGACGTCGCTGGATGCAGGCTGCCTCTAACAGGTCACTGTGGAAATCATTAGGAGAGGCCTATGTTCAGCAGTGGACGTCCTTTGGCTGATGGATGGATGACAAGGAGTGTAATTATCTGATGTTATAATAGTTAAAAATTGTGTACACAACCAACTTTTTTTATTGTGGAAGAGGAATATTTATAAGCTCGCCTTTCGGTACCATGCTGGACATGCCCAAAGGCCAGCCATGAACACTGCAGATGATGCGGCCGAGCTCAGTAACTCCAATAAATGCTGGCGGTATCAAATCCACAGTTGGCAGCGTAAAAACTGCCTATCTATAATTAAATCGTGCTATATTACACTTCTCTGAAGGAAGCCTCAATCTTGGAACGAGTTTAATCATTCCAAAGATCTAGTAAATTATGGGAAATAGCAGAAACGCTACGAATTATCGCAATACAAGCTGAATACGCAGAAGGCATCTTACGCAAAATCTTTGCGCTTTACTAAAGGAAAGGTGCGCGCAATTGAATGGGAACGTAAAATATCCTAATTAATGCAATATGTGAAACTAGTCGAGGTTCGCGCCTTCGTTCTCCTAAACAGACAACATTGAATAATTGTTTTTAAATTGGATCTGTAATTTCAATAAATCCTCAAATATCTGACCAATCATTCATATTTTCTTTAGTTTTTTAATGGCATATTAAAATATGTACACAATAAAACTTAATTTTAAAATTATTTTATCTTATTAGTCACATAGCAAATATTTTTACTTATTTATTGTATTGGCATCATTGCGTGTTTAAAACAGGCACAGAATATAAAATAGACATGGCGGCCGGCGGCGTAAATTGAGTGTTACGCACATATGAAGAATTAAAACAGCGTCAGTTCCGCGTATGTAGAAAAGCCTCTCTTTATTCTTACTAAACGTTGATTGATGTGGTAATAAATTTTGAAAACAAGCCGGGACCCAAGTAATTGTTGGTAGTATAAATGTCCATAAAGACAGAACACATCGATTATATGCCCTGTCAAAGATGCTAAATGGTTAACTGGTTACAAAGCTATGAGGCAAGAGAAAGACGCAGGCTATTTGCGCCGTCTGGAGCCCCAGGTGATTTGATAGCAGCTATTTCGTGTTAATGAAGCAGTTACAAAATATTTCTATTGAATATTGGTAAAAGTAGGAAGTTTATAATAAGGATTCGTTTAGGCGATTGCGGAATTTAACTATGAACGTTAGCGTAAATCGCAAGTGCCACATTAGCACTATTTTACCAGTAATACAGATTGTCAGAACTTATTACTGGCTGAGATTTATATGTCCATAAATAATATTTAAAATATAGATCAACATTTTACATAATGTAATGAGTAGTATGTATGGATTTCGTGCTGTAAATGGAAGTTATGAGCGGAAGTTTATTTGATTTATTGAAAAGATGCAAGCACGATACGTTCGGTAATGACGTTGTCACAATAAAGAGGTTCCCGTGGCTCGTGTACAATCTATGTGTTTAGCACAGCAAACAACAAATCCCGGGGTACCGTTACCTTGTACGCAACACAATAGACATGTACGTATGATAGGCGGAAGCGAGCGTAATGACGGGCGAAATGGAACATGGTGTGGTGGTGTGAGCAAAATTATTGGTTCGGCCAGGTGTTCGTGATCGCGGCGAGTGCGCAGCTTCCTACTGCTCCACGTTTGTTCCAATGTGTCTGTGTGCGCCATTATTTTGCCTTCGACATTTCTAAATTACCGTTTATTGGCTGGCGTTCCGCTGCCAGTATTAATTGCAGGTGAAAATTCACACCCGTAAATTGAATTCAGTCGATGTTAACTCGAAAGCACTAAAAACAAGCGTCAGGATGATGCATGTTTCAATCGCACGCATGCGCGGCGACAATGTACCCGCTTAATTGATATACTCGGCTTTGATGCGTAAGTGGAGAAATGCTTTTATCGCGTAAAACCTCATTAATTATTACTAATTTGTTCATTGTAGAATGCAACGCTATGCTGAATGGACTTTAATATTATGTATAAGTGCACGGTGGTATGTTGGTAACGGACCGTAAGTCAACTGCCGGTGGCTGCAGGTTCGATTCTAAAGGCACGTCATTGAGTTTTACGTATATTTGTATGCTGGCATTAATAAGCAGCTTAAAAACTCTTGATGTTAAGTGCAGTACAGAGTATTCAATAACGAGAGACAACGTTCTAGTCGATCGAAACAATAATGCCGGCATGCTCCAAATCGAAGCACAACCCATGGGGTTATATCGTTGTGGCTATATTTGTTACCATTGTCCAGTTGCTTATTCAGCGGATTCATAAATGCTACTAGCAATTATAAGATCTACAATCTCACTCACCGTAAGAAACGTAACAACGCTATTACTTCACCTCAGTTTTAATGAAATATTGGTATTACTCCGGCTGAACTGATATTGGTTTAAGGCATAGGGCCTATTAATTATATATTTTTATTACGCTTATTAAAACGTTGAAGAAAAACATCCTCATAGTTCATACACTCACCCTACAGGATATAAATAAAGATATCAGTATAAGATAGAAAGACAAGCACAATTGTTTGAAAGTCTAAATTACAATCGCAACTAAATAATTGAATTGTATTTGCCAGTTCTCACGTCCATTGTCCCACAATGAGATCAACCGATAATTCAGTCGTCTTAGTAGACCAATATGGTAGGCACCACTATTGTTTACGGACATAACTTTTACTTATAATATAGTGGTTGCAATTCTGTTTGTACCGATCATTTGACTAGTAACCCGACCTGGTTTTGCTTGATTGTAATTAATCCTCTCATTTTAATACTCATTAATTTGTGCTTTAAATAAATTTACCAGAAAAAAAATTCATTTTGAACAGTTTGTTTAACTCTTCACAGCCACCTTAAAGTAGATCCAATGTAACAACTATTCGTCATTTACTAATTACAAAAATGAACCTCTTTAGAGCCACTAATAGTTTAGTTGCAGTGGGCCCGGGCTATGCACCGTAAAATCCTGGGTTCCTATGTATTTTATCTCCCCATAAAAGGGTTATTCAATTAAAAATATATGCTCAGAATTAACTAAAAACCAGAAAGGATGATGGTCATTTATAAAATTATCCAATTATTAACAAATAGCCGCATGCAGCGGACAAGCCTCGAGCGAGCGCGGGTGCAATAACTCGTAATTTATTTATTACTATACAATATTATCGTAAAATCAACAGCCAGTTACTTATAGTGGGTCAGGAATGGTGATTCGAACATTTGACCTCTGGGAAAACTTAAAGCCGTCGACATAATTCACACGTTTTTGAATTACTGTATTCGCTACCTAGACCCTATGGTTTTTATTGCTTGGGAACTAGTAACGTTTTTGGTGTTATGAGTGTGCATGGTGACCACTTGTCATCAGTTGGACCGTATGCTCGTTTTCCTCCTGTTCCATGAAACTTATGTGGTTCTAGCTAAACGACCAGCCTATGATTGAAGTTGGGCAGTAGCGTCATCAGTGCTAAAAGTTGCGCCGAGTGCTTGCCAAACGGTTAAGCGTGCATAGTTTTGGCAGAACCAACCCAACCTAAATCTGTAGTTAGGGAAGGCCTATCACCATTTGGGTCACTCATTCCTCGAACCATTCCTGTGCTCAATTCATACGGATATTTTAAGTCAAAAATCTCTTTCAAAGTGGAATATTGGGCCCTTGTTGACAGCCTCCGTGGCGCAGTTGGTTACACACCGGCTGTGAAACGAGAGGCCGCGGGTTCGATTCCCGCACCGAAACAAATATTTGTGTGAACCACAGGTATTTGTTTCGGGTCTGGGTGTTTGTGAGACCGAAAAGTTTCTGATACCCACGACACAAGACTCGATCTTATTGTGGGGTCAGGACTATGTATGTGACTGTTGGGTTTATTTATTTATTTATTTTATTTATTGTTTCAAATGTTTGTGTGAACCACAAGTATTTGTTTTGGGTCTGGGTGTTCGTGAGACCCAAAAGTCTCTCGTAGTTCCTGATACCCACGACACAAGACTCGATCTTAGTGTGGGGTCAGGACTATGTATGTGACAGTTGGGTGTATTTATTTATTTATTTGTGTGTTTATGACACAGAGGTACCTTACACTCAACTCTACTCATTTCTACAACACTCAAGTCTGGCTTTAACCTAGCTTTTTCACTTACTACTCATTGATAAATTATAGGAAATGATCTTTGGTTGAAATAATGATATAAATTGTAATTCTGTGGATAATGTAAGGCTATAGGTCGTGGGAGTGTTGGAAGCAAACTAATTAATGGTGTGAGTTGTAAACGTTTCCACTTCGTGAACTTTGCTTCTGCCCAACTGAATAAGGAAACATAATATATTCTAAAAGTACTTACACTTAATACTGCCCTCTCCTTTTTCCTTCTCTCATGTCCATCCCATGGTAGTCGGTAAGAGATTGCCTCGAGCTATATGACCGCCATTTGTACTTTAATATTATATATTCGTTTAGTTGTTAAGATTTATTTAGTGTACAAAAAAGAATAAATAAATAAATAATAAATAAATATATCTCTAGTATTATTTTTTGAGTGCAGAATGATTTGGTGATGGCAATGATGTAGCTCATATTTGTCCTTCTGAAGGGTTTGGGCCTCTTCTACCATTGAGTGAGTTTTGATTATAGTGTGGCGGACTTTAAATACCATATATATTTTTGTCACATCTCTACCATATGTGTGTTCACACGAGATTTTTGACTATAAAATATTATAAAATTATATCAAGAAGATCCCTATAAGTCATAGAAACTGAGAAATAATTAACTTCAAAAAGTCAGAAACGGGTGTCTTGGGATTGAACCTGCGATCTCAGTTTAGTCAACGCGTATTGACTCAAACTATCACTCACTTAAATTGAATAATATAATTAACTTATGAAATTAGATAAATCTTGCACGTTGTTCTAATTACTATCCTAATCCTACGAATAAAGATATCTTAACAGTCTCCTTTAATACCTATGCATAAGCCATAACGAAGCAATTTGAATAAAAAATCGCTTGGTTGCATTGATTGATTCAGTTTCTTATTACACTATGCAGATATAATAGCTTCTAACTTTTTATTTATGTTATTAAGCTAAAACAACCGATTAAAGAAACATTCAATTTTAATATACACTCATTTGGTATTTAGATAAGCTAACAAGACAATTTGTATCGTAGGTTCTAGTAATTGGCGCTAGTGAACTGTTATTTATCAGCAATAAATATAACCGACCTTTAGATAACTCTTAACCAAATATGCAAATTGGCATATTTTGAATGTCAGTCATGGCTGTCAATGGTTTGTGACCCCACCGCTAGATGTCACTGTAACAACTGTCATTGTACGGCATTTAGTTGCATGTTCAAACCTCATCCGAGATGGAAACAAATAAATCACCATGGCACCTTTACAACGCACATTTTAAAGTACAATATCGAACGGACTATTTTATATGTAGGATGCAAATAGAAATAGTTGTGCATTATACAACACCACACGAAACTTCGTGTTGTAAAATACCAATTTACTTTAACAATATAGCGATTTACTTCCAGCATTTCTTAGCCATTTAAGGCGGGGTACATTTAGGCCACCGTCTCGGATAATGCTCGGAGCCAGTATAAATAAGCTCTGTGAGTTCCGTTCGTTGTGGTGGTGGCCCATTTGTTAGCTATTAATTTTACTGTCGTGCCATCTGTACACAGATCGGGAATGTAGCCGAGTTGTTTACTAGCAGAAATGTGGTGATACGATCGATTTTATTGATCGTGACGACATCTCTCGCTTTGTACGACATTCTGAGGGACGCCACGTCGCTCCGAGCGAACATTACGGTAAAGGTTTGTTCACGTCGCACGTAACGATGTTATTCACTCGACGACATTGTTCCGTCGTGGCTAAGTGTGGACAAAAGTCTATTTCACTCGTTTACTTGGCTAAATCTGGGTTTAAGGAGCGTTAATGTGCTGTGTAGGTGATATACTCTGTCGGCCGCCATGGAACAAATGGGTTAACGATTCCGAAGCAAGTCTTGGAACCGGTGACTGCGCCGTTTCTAACAAACCAGAATTACACAATGATTAAATGACACTTGTACTCACTTAAGTGTTACAACTCGTGTAAACGTTTGTTGGTACCTATTTAGACATATAGTTTACGTAAATAAATATATGCCAACAAGTCACTGTAGAATTCATTGGAGGGCTATGTTCAGCAATAGATTTAATGTAGCTGAAAGAGATGATGATATTAGAGAAGAGAGACGATATTATACAAGTCATATAAAAGGCTATGATCTCTCGTGGTAAGCAACATCGATCAAGCTTGGAGATTCATCAAGCTTTCATCAAGCTTGGTATCCTGTTATAATGGAGAATATAGAAAAAGGAAACGATAAGACGAAAGGCAGGAATTGACCTGCAATAATCTCGTGAACCGAGCCAAAGAAGCTGAAGGTTAATTGAAAGCTTTCGTGGCGCAGTTATTTTCAAATTTCACCGGCTGTAAATTAATAGGTCTCGAGTTTGTTCCATGCACTGAAACAAAGGTATGCGTGATGTATGGATCTGGGTGATGCAACACTGAAGATACAATCGACATAAGGTATTTTAAAGCGCGGTCAGGAGTATGTGTGTGACAGCCATGTGTATTAATTATTTATTTGTGTAAAATTCCTCAAAGCTGTTATCTAACGCAGCTTTTCTTTGAGACAGTGATACTTTAACTGTATAATATTCTTCATAAAATACAATACCCAATATTTAAAGAAATATTAGAAGGTTACAATTAGGTAAGAAGCGTTTAAGAATTAAATAAATAAATAATAAATAAATAAATACACCCAACAGTTACATACATAGTCCTGACCCCACATTAAGATCAATTAAGTCTTGTGTCGCAGGTATCAGAAACTACGAGAGACTTTTTGGTCTCACAAACACCCAGACCCGAGACAAATATTTGTGGGCCTCACAAACATTTGTCTTGGTGCGGGGATCGAACCCGCGGCCTCTCGTTTCACAACCGGCGTCTAACCAACTGCGCTACGGAGGCTGTGGGTATACCTGTAAGACTGTGTGTGTTGTATGAATAAATAATAATAAAAAAAAGTTTATCTTGGTGTGAGGACCGAAGAAACGACCTCATAATATTATAAATTATTCATCATTATGCCACGAAAGTTATTAAAAAAACGTCAAAGATTAACAGTAGTAATCGTTTAAGTCAAGGATTAATTAAAAATTAATTAAAGAAAGTCGTTTTCGTGACGTGTAATGCGGCGCAACCTTTACAAATGAATAGTTATGTGGAGTTGCGTCCACGCACTCATTCAAATGCACATAATGTAAATTATAACAAAAGTATACTTTCTGACGTGTAATATAATGCTTTTACACACACACAAACATCACGCCTTTTTCTCAGATGGAGTATGCAGAGTTGCTTACACGACACCCACGTTTCGCCTTGTGTGTTCCGTCCCACGGTGTGATAGGGGGCGAGCCTATCGCCATATCGGGCACAAATTCCTGACTCCGGATAATGAATAGACAAGTACAATATCACTTTGTACGACTCGGGATTCGGACCCGAGACTTCAGCGTCGTAATCAATACAACTGCGCCACCAAAGAAGTTTTGACATTTACAACGGAATAAAATTGTAGTTTTCGTATTCAATAACATAACGTACTTTATGCGTTGAATTCACCTGTGTTAGAAAGTTGCTTGTTAGTTTCATTTAAATAATTTTTTAAACAAGAATTAAATAGCTCTGCATAAAAATATGTGTCATATGGAAATGTAAATAGGTGTGATTCATAGTCTTTCTGTAAAGGTAGAGATAGGTTATAGCTGGTATATTCATCTCTTCATTGGTTGCATACTGCAAATTATTTGGCTCCGTGTTTGGATAATGAAATAGACAAGATTGGATTTTAATGCAGTGTACAACATTTTGTGAGATTTAACATGAAACATAGGTACATATTTAGTTTCTTCTAACTGATTGTACCACTGTAATCAGAATTTACATAGTACGTGTAGCTAAAATTTCCAAGGCATCATACTCAATGAACATCCTTTTTTGTTTATTGATGTCGGAACTAAATTAATATAATTTACGTGTAGTCTTTGCAAGATCTTATATAATGTCCAGTGAAATTACTAATACAAATATTTTATACTGGAAATATTGTTGAACATGCACGAAACGAAAATATTACGTCATAATTATGGATCGTGCAAATTGAAGAACTACAATAACTATATAGTCTACCCACCCCTGTGGGATACAGTCTCGGATACATAGTTGTATAAACAAGCATGACTCCGCTATACGAAGGAAACCCAATTACTATAATAAAATTGTATACCCCGATACACTTTCAGTATTTTAGCGTATAACCGAGATGAAAGCAGCTTGATAGTGTGAAGGAATCAGTCGATATTCCTTTTACGACTTGCCCGCGGCGCTCTCCAGTTTCATACTTACTAAAGTGATAAACAGTAAATCTTTGTAATGTTCGTGACTCCTGCAAAATTGCAATTTGATTTCAATCTTTAGTTATTGGAGAAAATTGAAAATAATCTGGAGTTGTTAAATGAACTTCGTGAATCAAGTGAGAACTGAGAGAGTGTGAATAGCTTCAGTGCATTTTTGTGGGATTAATAACGTTTTAGTTGTTATAATGATCTAATTTTTTTGGAATAGTCTTATGCTGTCAACTTCTATGGTATTTACTAATTCATCAAATAAGACGACTATGTATGTTTAATGTTCTAGCAACATACTAAGTTAATTGACAGGTTCTTTGCGTGGTGCAGAGTTCAACGGAAATCAAACCTGTTCTATTTAGTGGAAAGGACGACCTGTTATTGGCTATGTGCGAGATAGAAGGATGCAGGTTCGATCGCGGTACTTAGACAAATGTTTGTTTTAGTTTTGGTCCCTATGTGGATTTGATATAACGCTATTAGGTTTGGTTAGTAAACATAAAAAATAAGTATTATTGTCGCCTCTATTTCTAATGCAGATAATATTAGCCAATGAAGATATTGATACGATTAATTTGTTGGAAAAATGCAATATATTGCGTCATATCGCTTGTAAAATAATTTGGAGTTAAGATTTAACTGAGGACTATGTACAGCATGAAGATTTATCTTTTTTGGGCTGGTTATGTTTTATTTAAAATATTTTGCATTACCTAATGACCAGAGTCAAATACTTCTCGTTAAAAAACAAGGAAGCTTACATTAGATCAATTTAGATAGCCAAATAAGTAATGAAACATTGTAGCAACAGAGCATCCGTTCATGCTGCCCTGTTAATCTAATTGTACCGATTCCGCAACGATTCCCTTTGGGGTCAATCTGATACCATCAATCTACGGTCATTGGACCGTCCCTAGCCCGCTAACATTTACAATCGATTACTGTACGTCCATAATCGAATGACAGCGATTATCGATTGACGAGGATTTATTATTGGAAACAATTCAGCGATTGACATCGGCCCCTAATTTTGTGTGTTTACGTACACGAGATAGCGGACACGGAGCGTTTGAAGCAGCTGTTTGGTAAACTACTCTGACACTTGTTGAATCATAAATTGGTGGATGATTGTAAACAAGGAAGCGCACGGATGCGTCAGCAGCGCGGCAGCATTGTTTTAATAATAAATATATGCATCGGCCACTGAATCACTTGGGTGCGAGCCAAATGACACTGATCCTTAGCTGACGCGCTCTTCTCTTAAGTGCTTATTGTTTTTTAAGCTAAGGGTTTATTGTTTAGCCGAGGGAGATATGCAACTGACGTTTTGGCTCATCGAAAATTGCCTTTAATTCCCAGTTGGCGTATGAACTGCAATGAAGCGCAATTAAGGAGAGAGTTGGATGTTTGTTCATACATTATGTGCGGAAACATTGTGTCGTTGGTGCGGTTTACGCGCGTAATTATTTGAAAACTTAATGTAATTTGGGAATATTTTTATTTCGATAAATGATACGGTGTGGACAGTTGGAAGTGGACAATTACATGTGTCCAGCTCCGTCAATTTGTTTTCTTTCTGATTAATTTAATTGCGGGATAAAAACAAGCTGGTTTCTAAGAGATTCGCCGAGCTTCCGTGTTCTGCGTCAATTCTTTGCGAGCCACAGGGGTTGTAATAGCAGGTGATGCATTGGGATAGTCATTAGAGGTGATACAGTTTCTCTAATACCAATAATACAGATTTGTTAAAAAATACATCAAAGTGTGCGTGGTATTTAGATTAGATTTTATCGTATAAAGTTTTCAACGGAGAGAGAATAAAAAAATATATTTTTGGGCATAAATATTACAACAATTCCGTCATTTCCGTGTGACAGCCTCCGTGGCGCAGTTGGTTTGACGCCGCCTGTGAAACGAGAGGCCGCGGGTTCGATCCCCGCACCGAAACAAATATTTGTGTGATCCACAGGTATTTGTTTCGGGTCTGGGTGTTTGTGAGACCGAAAAGTCTCTCGTAGCTTTTGATACCCACGACACAAGACTCGATCTTAGTGTGGGGTCAGGACTATGTATGTGACTGTTGGGTGTATTTATCTATTTATTATTATTATTTTATTTTGTTTGAAATTAAAACAAACATATTAAATAATATCATAAGTACCGTTAAAATATGGATTATACCTATCTTACGCATTTATGATTCCTTTAAACTCGGTAAAAGCTAAAGTATTAAAGTGAAAATACTAAGCACGGTTTATGTACATAAAAAGCTTTACACCCATCAAGTTGTATATTCTTAGACCCGCAAAACATCCACACTTGTAAACAAATTACTGCACTTACAAATAAACATTTAAAAACACAGGATACTGTTCAGACTTGTATTCCGGAGTCTCCTTCTATCTGACTTATCATTCCGATATTAGATATGTGAGGACCACGTTTATTTTGCATTTGGCTAACTCACTTTCCTGGTACTTTCCAAGGGTATTTATTTTTTGTGACCGGCAAAATAAGTTTGCAAAACGAGAAGGCAACGCGGCCTGACGCGGCGTATATCATTGGTTAGATATCTCGAAACCAAATGGTATTTTTCGCAATTTGCATCGGTCTTTTATAATGTATTAACTTGGAATATTCTCAGTTATGTTATTTGTGCCTCGGTGGCGCAGTTGTACTATGGTATGATTGCAAAGCTGAAGTCTCGGGTTCGAATCCTGGGTCGGGTAAAGTGAAATTGTTTTTTATTCTATTCATTTTCACCCAGACAAGGTCTGTCAGAGACCCAAGTCTGTCTGGGTTCTGTCCAGGTAAAGTCTTGGAGAGGCAAGCATACTACATCTAGAGAGAGCTACAAGTATACTACATCTATAGAATAATATGTAAACATGGAATAACTGTAGGAGAAGCAACATTTCGATTGCACCAAGCCGTGAGTTTCAAGTTCATTATACATTTCCGCTTAGCGAGATGGATCTGTGTATTCCGCTATTTTTAATGCATTTCAGTGGAATTAACAGTGACACCGCGTGCCGCTACGCCTGTCCCAAGCTCGGACAGCTAACAGTTGCAGTCTGCGTCCAATAATCTGATTTGAGCCTATCCTATTCGTTTGGATTTCTTAGGTTCTATGCCTAGAGAATTACTATAAACACCACCATCATCGATATTGGTACAAAATGTTCCTTCACGGTTAATGTAATATATAGTGCGTTAGGATAACCCTAATAGTTGTTCGTAGGGGTAGGTATTCTTCCATCCTTGTATTACGGTGTTACCTCAACGCACCCTAATTAATTATTTTATCCAGAAGTATTATGTATAATGGTCAAGGAAATATACCGTCCTAAAAAGAGGCATATTAGTCACTTTAACGCACATTTTAAACTACAATATATGGCCTTACTAATCTCCTAATTTATTTTTTCATATTAAATAAATGAAAATCTTTCCACAAAATTACATCTAGTATATGGAATGTATTCACCAGCCCCTCATCATTTGTTGTTGTTATGTTGTTTTCGTCGCTTCCACACTAAAGACTAAATTGATTTTTATTGAGTTGTCCCAAACCACGCGACCAAAGCGAGCAATCACCGTCCATTTGTTGTTGCCAGTTTTCATCAGTCAATATTTTGAAAGGTACAAATAAGCGACTTCCGCATGATGTCCGCCGTCCAGCTCTTTGAAGTGCCTCACCAGTTCAACATAATTTAATCGCCTACACGGCAGAGGGCGCGCCTAACGTTAGACCTGTCCCGCCAACCTGCCCCTTTGATGTATAAATAACATTTTAATACTGTCAACGTAGAATTCGCTCCACTTTGTTATGATTGAAAATGGTCGCGGCAACGTGAGATATGGCTGTAAAACACTGCAGGGAATGGCGCATTTCAATGTGCATTTTACTAGAAACCACAGTCGATACAGCGGTCGTTTAGCAGATATCGGGATAGTCAGGTCTATAAATACAGGGGAGCCGGCGCATTCAACGCAAGACAACAGAAAGGCTTTTGTCAACGCGTCTGTGTCTTGTAAACTTATGCACTACTTTCTGCATTAAAAACTACGTATAAACAATCAGGAAATTAAATTAAATCTCTAACCTCTTTATTATAATTGTATAAAACAGTTGATTGTAGAATTGCTTAGATGCAATCTTGGCAAGCTTGCATTTTATGTTAATTGGGAGGAGCGGCAGAGGCAAAGAATGCGAGATGTATAAACGCTCGACTTACATAGTTTTTACCATATAATTACGTGATATTACGTGGCATACTCATGTAAATGTCGAGCGCATAAGGACGTTTTAATGCACGGCCATACTGCAACAATCGCGCGCCCGTCCGATCGTAATCCCGATACTACATCTGTATTCTGATGCACAGGCGGTTATCAATATTCAATTGTGAATAAACAAAATGATATTCCCCGCGTTCGTATGGCTTCCTCGATTTACGATTCAGCCGGCATGCGCGTGTAACGAATCAACTACACAATCGGCAATCGAATAATTGTCAGCATCGATACAAAGAGTCGAGATAAGGATCTCGTCCGTTTCATTCCGATGCATCGATACGCTGCAATCCGACGTTGACAAATTGCAACTTGAAGAACTTTACGGTCGACAAATTGAGGCTACTCGTATTTATTGTGGATTCCGCGGACGAACGATGCCGTTCGGCTTATATTTTTATCGATGAAATCTTTATCGATTTAACATTGCGGTTTCGTAAATTATCGATGTAAGTGTACGAGTTAAATTAGCGTACATTCTAAAGAGCAGTGTGTTGAAATAAATGAGGCAATAAATCCCATCGGATACGGCCATTTTTGTTGGTAATTATGATGTTCAAGTGTGGGCCAGTTTGGTATTTTGAATATTTTTCACTTGTTTCAGATGGAGTTGTGAAGTTTTTGTAGGTGGTAGAAACGCCCTTTAACGCGATGGTATTATTATCTTTCAGAAAAATGATGTGATGTAATTTGTAGAGTCCGTTTCCATTTTGATTGTACCGTAAGACGCGGGGTACGCTTAATAACCATTGCAGTTTTCACCAATAAACCTTCATTGATAATTATTTATACGTCATCCTTCTTGATTTATACAGTTTAGATTGGATTATTCTACTGAAAAAAAAAATACCGTTACAGAGTGGTAAATATTTTTACCGATATTCAGTAGTACTTGTACTAAACTATAATATCTCCTCAACTACTAAAGTGCATTACTCTGGCTTCTGTCAGGTCGGTCTACTTTAATACCTTTATTTTTTTCTGTAAAGAATTTTAAGGTGGTTTTTTTTTATTGCGATGAATAGCGAGACGAGCATGTCATTCGCCTGATGGTAAGCGATACGACCGCTCATGGACAGTAGCAAAACCAAGCAACACCACGAATTATAAAGCAATGCTTGGCATACCACTGCACTCGCCATCATGAGACATAAGACGTTAAGTCTCAATATGTCCAGTAGTTGCTCTGGCTTCAATGTCCTTCAAACCGGAACACAACAGAGCATTTACACTGCTGTTTGGCGGGAGAAATAGACATTGCAGTGGTACCTATCCAGGCGGCCTCTCACATATGAGGGACCTTCCACCAGATAAATATGTCTTTTAATGATTAAAATCTTTCATTCGGGATGATAATGTAGTTACTTTCAATACAGGTATTGCGTCGTCCGTAAAATAATCTCTTTTCGTGCTGGATGGGGTTAACAACATTTTATTACTCAACTTATGACACAACATATTGAAAGATTAATCGTTGGTAATTTTATTACAAATCTGGAACAATAGTCTTTTATTTTCAATATTCGGCGCCTAATCCTTGACATGTTTATGACCACCAAAGAATATAACTTTTACGCAGCAGTCATTAAAACGACCATATTTATTTTATTACTGTTTTTATGTTTTTATATTCGTTTCGTAACTCTGATCTATTTAAAATATACTTAAATTTTCCTGGACAAGAAGAATACATTCTATAAAGTGGCGTTTCGAGGCTAAGGTTTGTTTTATAACGGGAACGGTTTCATGCTTTTGCGTGCGGGATAAGATATTTAAATTATTTGGCGGAAGTCCTCAAATAGGATGAAAGAATGGCTGAAAAACTGATCTGATGGTAGGGTGTTTTTAAGTCTTAAGACAGAATTGAAACCAAAATGCGCCCCATGAAAATAAATGTGATTGTTACATAAGCAAAAGAGATACTTTTGAATATATTCTATTTAGGCATAGACTATACACAAAAATAAAAATTACCAAAAGTCCTTGTAGACTAGAAAGAACAGGTTTACATCAAAATAATTTGTTTTAATTACTTAAATAAAATTAAGCAGGACTTAATAAAACTGAAGAACAACTAGTTAGTTAGCCAACTCGTAATACAAGATAGCCAGATGTCAATGACACCACATAAAACCGACCGTTATGTACAACGATGTTTTTGGCAGTATGTAAACACATTAACATGGCCGGTAAATACTACAAGCCGAGGGCTGCTAAATACAGATAACATGTTGTCAATGAAGTGGTATCAATGAATGCGGTGGTAATGGTAATTGGTGCGGTACACCTGCTGACGGTTATTTTCGACTCGAAAGTTTCCACTTTGGAAGAAGCCGGTATGCTAGAATTTTTTTTGGAGTTACAGATGTTTATTGATCAAACAACTTTTGTTTAATATGGAATTAAATGAGAAAGGGGATGGAATTAAGTCAAGACAGAAATTATACAGCAAACTGAATATCTTTTCGAATCCCTTTCAGAGAGCTTTTTAAACCCATCGGCTTAAATCAAGGTAAATCTTGTGCTTATAAGCAACTTGGTATTCGATTCCGTGGGCTTGATTATGTTCTTCTTCAGCCTTAGGAAAATGATTGAACGTCTGTTAAATTAATTATTCGCATTAAAGGAAACCGTAGACATGGTAAGATCTGCAGTAGATTTCCATTATAATTATTTAAAACCACAAAGTCGTAACAATGCGTAATTCAATTTGCATTGAATTACCCACTAACCTTCGTAGTTCTAATAAGTCACAATGTACGTTGGTGTGTGTTTTCTCACGATCATTTCCTGCCTTTAGAGAATATCGTGGAGTGGCAGCCCTGCGCGGCTGGACATCAGACGAGCCGCTATCTGTGATCAAACGGGCCGCGGCCTTTCGGCGAGCGCGACCCCGCGCTAGGGCCAGGGTACACTGGAAAATGTGGAATTCTTCAATATCCGCAAAAATGATTATTTTGTTGCCTAATGTTTATTTTCCAAATGTGTAAAAAAATCCCACTTTTTGAGAATGATTTTATTATTCAAATTATATTCACAAGTTTTTTGGCCATTTTGTAACGCCCAATTAAACCTGCAGACAAAATATAAACACTAGAAAAATAATTTATGTGAAAATCTAAATAAAATGACATTTTGAACAAAATTTTTCTTTCTTATAAAACCGTAATTCATGCGAAAACCAGCCCTTGGGCCAGCCGAATAAAGTCCACGCAACTGTGTCGGTTAAAACAAGCTTAATCCGGAATACCACACAATTGTATTGGATTGAATTGTATTGGATCCAGTACCGTGTAGTCACTGTACAGACGGGTACAAATATTATTACACCATTAGAGAAAATTATGGCACATTCGTACTTGACTGTACTCAGTAACTCATAATCGCCCACAGCTACAGAATGCTTTACAATCGTGAGTTCGATTAAGAGGGCTTAGGCCATAGTGCACGACACTGGGGGGTTACTCTGTGATCCAAAACAATGTTCGAATGTTCGGACGTTCGACGTCCAAAGTAAGTTATAATTTTTTTTACTTCTAAAAATCAATACTATTCTCATTCCCTTCGAACTTAGTCAATGGTTACGACTTTGGAGACTGTCCCGCCCTCACACCCGCCACTGTAACTCCTGTAAGCCAGGATCAATAGTGGCGCGCATTTAAATGACACTGAGCATTGAAGCTCAGCGCGTCTTCGGGAATGTCTAACTTGTTTTTAACCCGCAACGAAATCAAAAAGTTAAATTAATAGGAGGAGTTGGAAATATATTATTGTCCACTTCCCTACCAAATAAAGCGGGTGACAAAAGAATGAACTAAAGAGGTCCCATTTAAATTTAATAATGACTAATCCGTGGTGCTTTACAGCTGGCTTCTCTGGCTGTAAATGTCTTTAAGCGAGGTTATTTACCTCTTTAATTCATGGTTACGACTTACGATAGAAGATTCGAACATTTTGTGGAGAACCTAGGCACATTCGTACAGTTTTACGTACGGCGTTCGAACTTTCGTGTATCTTTTCGGATTGTAGTGTAATTCCCACCTGGTGCGTTAAGGTCGGTTGACTTCAATACTTCATGTTATACTATACAAATTCTTTCAAAAACTTCTACTGTGTCCTGCATGCATTATGCTTTCCTTCACCGTTCCCTCAGTGTGTCTCGAACCCAACGAAGTGCTTAATTGTACGAGGAATATTCAAAATAAAGACCTCCTTACCGATTGAAATCAAGATGGCCCCTAATGAGAGGCTTGCCGGCGTTCGTCTACGAAATGTTGTGGAAATTATACAAAGCTTAATGATCAAACGGCCGGCACGTTTCGAGAACTAAATGGTTTAGGAAAATGGGTTTTGTTTTATAGATAAATTACTTTTCGATATACTGTACTGTGGTAAATGCAAGGCTTTTTAGGTGTGAAAATTCATAATTTGTGGGATACAAATTGTTAGATAATACTCCCCGAAGTATAAGCTATATAAACTAGCAAGCAATATTTTTTTGGTCTTCTAACTTACAAATTCTTTCACAATTAAAACATTACACAGTACAGGAACATTTCCGTGACCATTCTTAATTTTAGAACCATTTTTGTTCAATTAACATTTAGAAAAGTTGCAGAAATCATGTTTAATCATCTATCCAGAAGCCTTTACAGGTTTCTTAAATTGTAATGTCAGTTACTATATGGAACGAGTAGTGAAAATATATCACATATAGAATTCCCTTGAAATACAAAGTAGGTTTCTATACAGAATAATTTGATATAAATCGCAGCTCGGTTTGCGCGCAAGCTGCACAATTCTCGGAAATTTCCGTTGATTGACACCGTAATGGCGTATGGCTCTTCCGTGAATTGATGCTACAAAAACAACCACTTCGCCCAATGTCATCTCGGCGTCGCTGGAAAATAACGTATTCCTGCCTGTCGATATTAGATTAGTATTGAAATCGTGGTCTTGATTTGTCGTTACTACACCAGAGTACGAGCGAGAGGGGTGAAGTCCACTATGCTGTCCTAGTGCGCGTTGGCAGACTTTACCCAAGTAACATTTAAGCGGAAAAATATTATATTTACCAGCGCATTACCAGCTATAAGCTTAAAAAATGTTGTACAAGAGTGTAAAAATATGTTTAGGACTGGACTAAAGTATAACTGTACAACTGTATACAGTATAGCTGATTAACGGCTGTATAGAGCCTAAATTTTTACCTTTAGCTTTTAAATAGCATTGGAAAACGCTAAAATACAGACCGCGGCGTAAAAAACTGCGTTCAGCAACTTTATACGACAATAACTGTATATTGCTCTCAAATTATACTTTTGTATAACCTACTTCTGTACAAGAGCATTAAATATTGTTATAGCCTGAATATTGGAGTAAAATTACTCTGTTGTTCAGCCTTCAAGTTAAGCTTGATAATAGCTGTACAACGGAAATCTAGGATACTCTTACCAAGCAATTCCCTTTATAATAGTGTAATACAATTCTATCTCATGTAGAAGAGTTTAGATTTACTCCTTTTTAAAGCCAAATGCGATTGGCGTACATTTTTCCCTTTTTACAGTTTTTCGTGTTTTAGAAGATTAAAGTTATTATTATAGTGTTGGCATACACAATTATCCAGCTTATAGATTATTTTGAAACTAATATAGCCTTAAAATAAATTAAAATAAATTTTGTAATGTAATTATTTATTTTTATTTTATTATAATAATTAATGTTTTTATGTTGAAATTGTGACGTGTAAATTATTTTATTAATAAAGATATGATATGATATGATATGAAAATATTTGGAACACTTTCGATAAAACAATCCGATTCCTTGCTCACCGCCTTACGGGCCTTGGTTTTTGGTCATAATGAGGTTTTCTATATTTTCAACTGAACCCTAATTAACTGTATAAATGAATATGAATAAGACTTTAAGGCAGCTTCTACAGTACTTAAATAGTAATGTACAGACAATGTTACTCTTTAGGCTGAGATGCGTTCTTAAATAACGATTCTGTTATGCAAAAAGCTGCATTAAGAGGTACTAGAAGAGCAAGGGCTGTATAAACTAAGGACGCCATTTTATCATAACCTATAAATTGCTTTCCAATTTTACGAGATATTTTTTTGTTTGTTTTTGAAATTTCAGTACAAATTTACAAAGGATTTTAACTGTATAGTACACACAATTACGTTTACTATCAATAGAACAGTCCGGGTTACTCTTAAAACTGCTTTCAGATATGATCACATATTTGTTGTTACAGAAAAAATGTATGTATATCCTTTATTTCGAAGGGGCGTGAGTTTTGAGCTTTAAATAGTATACATATTCACATAAAAATATCAGTCGCAAGCATAATAACAACGATAAACAGGAAAGAGTACTTAATACCACTTAGTTATCAAATATTTTTTTCACTTATACTTCACATATGGTCTCTGCCTTGGCACATAGTAAATTAAGAAATAAAATGGAGAATGGAAATGGAGAAACGAACACAATTATAATATATTTATTCTTCTATTAAGATTTTCACAAGCCTGATTCTGTATAAAAGAATAAAAAGGAAAATTAGAGAATGGAAGCTGTATAAAAGTATCTAAATAGTATCTTAGCCAGCCAAATAGTACAGCTATTATGCAGCTGTTATACAGCAAAATCTACACTTAAAGCTGTATAATTTTGGGGCCCATTTCAGAGTTATAAGGGCTGTATAGCTTGCTATACAGTCTTTATACAGCAACGTTTAACAGCCTGTAGAAAACAAATAGTCTATAATACAGCTTTTATACAGTTCAAAATGTTACTTGGGTAAATACCATAGAAGTTCTTACAAATCGCTACGGTATCTATGAATCGCTACGAATCTTGTGGTGGATTTAAGCAATCAACTATTCAAGCATTTCGTTAACTTGTGTATTATTTTAATTCAATAATAAATAAATACAACCAACAGTCACATACATATTATAGTCCTGAACCCACACTAAGATCGAGTTTTGTGTCGTGGGTATCAGAAGCTACGAGAGATTTTTCGGTCTCACAAACACCCAGACCCGAAACGAATACTTGTGGTTCACACAAACATTTGTTTCGGTGCGGAGATCGAACCCGCGGCATCTCGTTTCACAGCCGGCGTCTAACCGACTGCGCCACGGAGGCTGTCAATTGGTACACATTAAAACGATAATTAAAGTTATTAGGGGTTGAGTTCTCCAATAGCATTTGTCTCAAAAGGGTTGCCCAAACAGTAAAAAGCTAAAACTGTCTCCAACGCGCAAAATAATAATATTCCGCTCCGACTAAAGTTGAGCTCTATAAAAATTACTATCGCGAATTCAAAAAACTAACTTCAGATAAGGCACAACCGGTCATTAAATAGACTAATCGCCCTGGTCAAAGATAGTTCACTCTGATTTACACTCAATTGGTACATAAACGGTTACAATTTATATCCTCTATACATATTAATAGTATAAAATATTACCTCGGCATATGGTGCCCTTAGGAAACCAGCTTCCATTACCATACTGAGAGGCAAAAACTGTTGGTCCTGGCTATACCGGCTCTATCAATTCTCATAAATTATATGACCCATCCATATGAACGGTAGAAGCTTTGATGACATGTGAAACTGCAAAAAGTTGATTGAAAATCTCATTCAGCGGTCGTTAACTATATCATTGCGGGGCGTGTCTGGCTGTGCCATTAAACTGTAGATAGGACCTTTCAACTGCTGACAGCAGGACGTTTAAAGACTTGATACTCTTTTTGTGTTATAAACGAATGCTATATCGAAACAGCATGCTTCCTTGTACCCAGTTGTAGTAATATGCTTCAAATCATGATGCCTAATGCCTTTCTCTCTCTCTCTTTCTGTCTCTCTCTCTTCAGCAAAAGGATGTTCTGCTGAACATAGGCCTCCACCATGGATCGCCTGTTGGAAGCCTAATGCCTAGTGTTGGTAAATGTAAATTATGTGTAGTGATAGCCTAAATATATAAGTACACGATCATGTATTCCGGGATTCAAATTTCACGTGGAAAAGCCAAGTAATAAGCTTGGTGGTTTTAAACAAAACAATATTTAAAACTGCAACAGAATTAAATTACAAAATAACACTCGATGTCTCGATGTCTCGATACTTTAGAATACTATTTGAATGCAAGATGTTTTGCTTTCAATTTTAATACAGGTACAATTAACACCTCATTTTACGTATAATGGAAAATCATATAAAAAGAGCACATACAAACAAACATTCTATAATGTAGTTAAAGAATTGTTTAGAAACCTCACAAACCAACATGAATCATAATAGGAAATGCAATACCAGTCGAGGAAAAAACATATTGTGTCTAACAGCCCATAATAGTTGTTATAAATATCAATTATGTGTTTAATATGAATATTTCATATCCCCGTAGGTGTCGAGGGTAGGGAAGATCTTGACATATGAGTCACCATGAGTCATTATTGTAGATTTATGTCATAAGCTTCACAGCTCGTGTCGTTTAAGGCTCTAACTACCCTTGTCCCTTCTATATGGTATAAATAAATTAAATTCATGATAGTTTTATTTATGGTGAACTGTTTGTGTGATTAGGAAATCTAGCACTTAAGTAATAGAATGAAGATTTTACACAACTTTTTAGGTAAAGAGAGCGAGAAATCGCCTGTGAAATCAGTCGTGGGTTCAATCTTCGTTACTTTGTAAAGTTTGCTTAAAATAATTGTTTCGTATACCATTTCGTATTTACGAAACAATTATTTATGCGAGACTCAAAAATTGTACGAGCTATTTCTTGCCATGGCACTGTACATTTTGATTATATTCGAACGTAATTTAATTAAATGCTCCAATAAAATGGTATTAGGAGACTGTCCCGCCCTCACACCCGCCACTGCAACTCCTGTAAGCCAGGATCAACAGTGGCACGCATATTAATGACACTGAGCATTGAAGCTCAGCGCGTCTCTAGGAATGTCTAACTTGTCTTTAACCCGCAACGAAATCAATCAAAAAGCTAAATATAGCCAATTATAATGATTTATTATTAATGTTTATTGTTAAGAAGTACAAACTGTAACTAAACTCTTTAAAGCTCTTACTTTATCTTCTCCAACTCGCCATTCGTATTATTGAAATAAACTCTCAAACCGCTCCATAATCCATTACAGTTCAATTTACGATAGTAACGCTCGGGAGTAAGTGGAAAAACCACGGTCGTGAGCATAGTCGTTAGAACGCTTAGTGGAACTCACCAACTGAAGCTTGATGACGCTTTTACATAATGTCAAAATATGTCAAATGACCTTTATATTATAACCTCAAAATGGTCAAATTAATTGGTTATAATGGAGTTCTAGAAACTGTCCGTGGACTTTGTATCGTTTCAGTGGAATTCATGTATTTTATAATGTGTAATAAGTATTCTTTTAAGTCTGTTGTTTTAGCCCAAAATGTATGGGAGGTGAACATTGTCCTTTATGATATCCCGTCTTTTTAAATTCTTTTTTTTTTAATAACTAGAATTGTGACTTTAAATTAAAATGAAAAATAGTCCAATATACCATTGACTATTTTAGTAGTATTTCATATTAATTTATTAATTTTATGGAAAATCGTGTTTAAATTAGTACCAATATCTGTTTATCTGATCTCTCTGATAGCTGTTAGTGGCAAGACCGCCTCTTGAATATTGATTTCATTTTAATGGTGTGTTTTTGTGTGCACGTAGTTAAGTCACAAATTATACTGATTTCTCGATCTGTATGATCGATTGTGGCGATAAGACTGTTTACACTTCTTAATTCGTATCTGTCCTATTTTTGACGAAATCATTGGCCTTGTTAAATACGTTATCAGATTATTAGATGCAGGGAACTTAGCTTGAATAAATTTGACTATAATAAACGAATATTTTGTTAAAATACCCAATAGTCACATAGGAATACAGTAGGAAAACTCCTCATTGGTGTCGGTCAAAATATATGGGTTGTGAATCGTGAGGCCCTAGGTTCGAATTCCAGACGAGGCAATTTCAATATGTAACTTTTCTTTATAAAATTTTCATGAACTACTCGGGACTTGAAATTGCGTCCGGGACGGTGATATGTCCGCCCCTACCACATCTTAAGGCGGAAACAACCTCGGCAAACTGTGGGTAGCACTACCGATGGCACTCATGAATTTATTTCGAGTGAATTACAAGATTTAGTTTTTAAGGTCTTGCATCTTCTAATTTTAGCATCGTTTAAAATTCAACCAGCATCCGCTCATCAATTGCTTGTCAATGTGATTTATTCAGATGAAGATAATAAAAGGTAGTTCCGTGACTAGGTTTACTAACTGGTCTAGTTTCTAACCGAATCGGTATCTTTATATGGATACATGTCGTCATTGAACTACAAAACGATCGTTTACGAGTCAATAAAAACAATTTAAAATAAATTAGGTCCTCCGTCGCAATACAATAATATTTTCAAAAGCAATATGGTGTAAGAATTTTAATCTTGAACTTAGATAAAGCCAAATTAAAAGCTAATAGCTAGATCTAATAGTTTGTTTCAATGATACAATTTCCAAGAAAATGATGAATGCTATGTATCTCTCCAGAGAGATCTCAGCGGATGAATAGAGAGGGAGAGAGAGAGAGAGAGAGAGAGAGAGAAATACACATTAAATTAAAAGTATTCTGAATTTAAATGATGATAACAATGCTTCAAAATATATTTGGTGTAGGTTGATTCGGAGATAATATAGCCAAAATATAGTCTAATCTGTTATTATGAAAATCGTCAGATTGTGACATATATTCATACATAACTTGTCATGTTTATTATGAAATTGATTTATTTAATTACATACTAACGATATATACCAAAGTCTTTTGAAACTAAACTATAACTCAAAAGTTTCTCAAAACCTATCAACAATGAATACGATGACATTAATTAATATTACGAAAATATGAAATGTCATAAAAATTTACACAATAATGAAAACGTTAAATAGAATATTAATAACTTACATACTAAAATTTTACTGTCCGCATACCGAATAATAATTAAATAAAATGATCTTCTAAATCCTCTATTAATATGACAGTTATGTTTATTATAATTGCTAAAGAAACTGTTTCAGAAAATTGCATACAGTTATTTTTTAATTTATAACACAAACAAATGCCATATTGACAAACTCGATACGTCATATTTCATAAATTTTGGCAACTTGCCTTATTATCAGTGCGCTCCCATTAAATGGAAATAAATCAGGCTAATACATCCCGAATCCTAATAAGTATAACCATACAATTAATATCATCAAATTAGTTGTAATAAATGTTTTAGTTCACGTTAAAATAGTTGTCACACCAAAATTTTGAATTTGAAATTTATTGCCAAATATAATGTACATATTAGAAAAGATTTATTAGAATGTTTAAAAATGTATTTTTTAAATGTATTGTGTTCTAAATAGAGATAACTAATTAATTGATGAATATTAAAAATGATAGTCATGTTGAGGCGAGGTATAACTGCGAAATGGTACCACTATGTTACAAAAAGCGACATAATACTATATAAAAAAAACTCCTTAAAATTCGAAGTACGATTGAAGTACGATTGATTTCTAAATATCTTTCTACATTTCAAAGGACTGGTAACAGATCTAAAAGGTCTATAATTTTCCTCTGCATTTATTGTTTCCTTCAGTCCTCCTACTTTAAGCCTTTTCGCGTCTCTTGTAGGACACAGACATTTTCAAAATGGTTGCTTTGTTGTTTCAAAATCCTTTTGTTTAAGGCCTAGTTAATAACAATAACTCTTCCCTAGATAAGTAAAAGGGGATTCGTATGTAAAATTGTTATATCGCTACAGTAAAGTCAGACTTCAGCTCTACCTCAGGTGCTTACGAGGTTCTAATTACTCATTATCAGGTGAAGCATTCACCGCCCTGTTCCTATAAAAAACTGCAAGACATTTATAGTTGTTACAAAACAAATTGATAATTGCAAGCGAAATGATAAGTCAAGTCGGCGTACCTCGAATGAATTACGGTGGTGACGTACCACTAACCTTGCCCTTAACAGCTAATGGAAATAATTTACAAATGCTGTTGGTTTAGTACTCATTAAAAGGAGGCGTAGTTAATTTATTTTTATTGTTAATGTCATTCGTATTGCGCGCGGCATGAGTAATTTTTCTTTGTTTCGCGGACCCGTGCGTCATGCCCGCCGGTCATAAATATACATAGATACACGATTTATGTTTCTATTTGTTTGTCTTCTCGTAAATACTGGGCACAACAGTTCGCTTCCGAATGCAATGCAACTATGTATTTTGCTATTGTTTTTCATTCAAAGGTGTGGAATGAACATCAGTAATTTCTATTCAATTATGTCATTAAAGTATAAAAAGATAGCGGTTTAATTCAATTGGAAATATTAATTAAAAGTAAAATCTATTTATCGAGCAAAATGACGAATGTATAATACCAATACTTTCAAGCAAAAAATAATGGGCGTGAAACTTAAAGTTTAATTTCAGGGAATGTAAATAATACCCAACTTACACTCTTGACTATCAATGTAGTAATTATGGGAGAGTTTACTTCTTATGACACAAATAATATAAATAAATAATAAAAAAAGTTTATTGCCTTAAAATTAACAAATAATACAACAAATTTAAGCAAACATAACATTATCGAAAGACAAAAGGAAATGATGAAACTAGAGTCTAGATCAGCGCTGGATTTCAGTCACCCCTATCTCCCTATGGTCTTGTGCGGGAGTTAGTGTAGTTAATTAGTTAATTAATTAGTTAATGGCGTAACAGAAAACTTAAATTGAGAAAACCAAAATATTATAGGAACGTTTCAGGATTGACCGGAACCAAATAGCATTCCTTATACAATTTGTAATTGGTAGAGCCTGGTTGTAGGACGCAAAAATGGATTACCAAAGGATCGGTTTCACCGGAGTATTACAAGAGAAACTAATAAATCGAAGAGGTGTTTAGAAACAGGAATGGTGACCACCAAACACGATGGTATATATCTTATCATAGTCCACATAAGTGTGCCGTCATTTAGGTCCAGCCTGCATTTGAGCCATTTGTTTGGTAATTAGTTATCCTTGGCCTCCTGTAGGCCGGTATATTTGTGTCAATAGCGAGCGATGTCTAGCTAGTGAATACTTGAATAGATTACATTGTAATGACCATCAGGTGTATTGTAATATTGCGAAAAAACAAAAAATGTTTAAGAACCATAAATAATCAAAACAAATAAAATAATTTATTCGTAAATGTAGGTGTTTTTACAAGATAATACTAAAACTATGTCACATTCAAGTGTAGTCATAGTAATCGACGTCAATTTACGAAGAAAATAAGAAACATAATAATGATAACAAAAACGATATTTATAACGGTTATTTAATAATAACTGCAATTTGTTTTGATTGGCGATTTCGTTACGTGTAACTAAAATTGTTGTTATTGCGCAAAAAATATCGAAGTAATTGGCCGTTGCGCGAATTGATTTGATTTACTGGGTTCTGTAGATTATTTTTATGACATGTTAATTTTAACAATAATTCATATTTGTAATCTTAGCCTGCAAAGCTTTAGCCTAAAAGCCGAGGAATTCGTGCTCTTAATGGTGTGAGATAAGATTTGCGTGAGCATTTCATCTAAATATTGCAGATATTCTGACAAACGCAATAATAAGTAACATTCTGGTACGGGAGACTGTCCCGCCCTCACACTCGCCACTGCAACTCCTGTAAGCCAGGATCAACAGTGGCACGCATATTAATGACACTGAGCATTGAAGCTCAGCGCGTCTCCGGGAATGTCTAACTTGTCTTTAACCCGCAACGAAATCAATCAAAAAGTTAAATTAATAGGAGGAGTTGGAAATAATTATTAACATTCTGGTACTACAAAATATACCTATTCCTAAAATGCGACAGCATATAACGTTGTCACAATGTTATTCAGATATGTGTTCAGATAATAAGTAGCAGGCAATTATTTAGCTGTCATTATTATAATTAAAATTTTCAAGACTCCAATCTTTCGCCCATTAAACATGAGTCAATCATCATAACACGGAACTCTAAAACACCCAAAACCCGACACCCATACAATTTTATCAAAAATGGAAATAACACACGGAATGCCCCGTGAAGTGTGTCTAAGGAGGTTATAGTAAGCGCCTCTAACAAAACCAATTTACTGGCGCTTGAGCACGAATTAAGTATCGCTTACAAATTGATGGCGAATTAGGAACAGTTTTGTTTGAAGCGCAACATTTGATGTGCTTGGTAGTTATGTATTCCTGGTATGTGTGAAGCCGGATGCTTGGTTCTTTCTATCAGTTAGTGATAGTTTAGGGGGAGAAGTAATCTAATTGTGCGGAGAGACTGTAGTAAAGATAGTTTACGATTTATCGATAATATTGTTTCAAACTAGATTAATAGTGAGATGACTGCCTCGGTAGCGTAGTTGTACTACGATAGATTGCAAAGCTGAGGTCTCGGGTTCGAATCTCGGATCGGGCAAAGTGATATTGGATTTTTGTATTCATTATCAGCTCGGAGTCAGTGCCCGGGGGATGGTCTCTATGGGGATAGTCTCGACATCTATCACATCATGGGACGGAACATACAAGGCGAAATGTGGTGGCCTGGTAGCACCTCTGCCTACCCCTTCTGGAAGAAAAGTATATATTAGGTGCTGTAGTGTTAGATTTAAAACTATACGTGATACAATTAGATTAAGTATAACATTGAGTATTGCACTGTAATTGCATTGTACAGAGGGCGTTGTTCTTAGTACTATTTCAGGTGGTAAACAAAATGTTATAATTAATTGGTTCGCTTTTACCATTATTGTTATGATCTCACATGGTTAAAATAGCTAAATAGTCACAGAACGATTAAAAAAAACAACAAAGTCGGTGTGAAAATAATTCCGTTATTCTAAATTTTATTTTGGTGTCAGTAGTAGTTAGTAATGATCATAGTACAGATTTAGAGATTTTTTTAAGATCATAACGAAGCCCAAATAAGTAAGAAGATAGAGAAATCCTCATTTGGGGCGTGGAAACATGTTTGGGGCCGTTCAAGTATTACGTAAGCACTATGGGGGGGTGGGGGGGTCTTTGTTTTGCTTATTTTGGATGACATGGGGGGTAGGGGAGTCTAGATGATGATTACGTCATCGGTAGTTATTTACTTTTTTACACGAATGGCAACCCTCACATTGTCTATGCTTGAAAACGAAACGCATTTTCGGGGATTCCCGCAAATATACACGCAACGTTTAGGCACTCGCTTTAGAATCGATCATGGATTCGGGTTTCATGGACTGAAGACTGTTAATTTGAATTTAATATGTGTACCAAAAATTTAAAATAAGTTTGTTATGTTCGTAAGATTATAAT
Source organism: Deilephila elpenor (assembly GCA_949752805.1). NCBI lineage: Eukaryota > Metazoa > Arthropoda > Insecta > Lepidoptera > Sphingidae > Deilephila > Deilephila elpenor. Next base: position 3,385,398 of record OX457107.1, on the reverse strand, counting down.
ATTTTTGTCCCTTACTCTATGTTGAATACTGCATCAATAAAATCTTATCTCTATTCTAAATCTGTTTTCTTATTTTTAAAATTATAATTATAACATTAAAATTATAATATAAAAAAATACATTTTTAATTGAAAAATGTTTACGTAAGCATGGGGGAGGGGGTAAAAGCTTTGCTTACTTTTGCTGACAAGGGGGATGGGGGGGTAAATAATTGTAATAAATCTGCTTACGTAATATTTGAACGGCCCCTTTTTGTTAAAAAGAATAAACATTAATTACGCAAATAAGCGACCTAATTACATTCTGTAAAATCTGTAACACCGAGCAACAGATTAATCACCGTTTATTTTGTAAACATTCGAGAGTTTAATTATTTTTATTGTCTCGCAGGGTTAGCAGTTCCTTTTAATTTAAAATAATAGACGCCCATTATGCGTTATAAGTTTGGAAGCCATTTATTTGGAAATTAATTTAGTTTTTATAAATAAAAGCACACGAATGTTGAGACACTAATGGATAACGATTCGTTTTCGAGTCGAAATATGGCATAATAAAACGAATGAGTTCCTAAAATATACGTAAAGTGAGTGGTGTATTCTGGTAACACTAGCCATGGTTATTTCTCAGGGGAAATATGTCGAGTGTTGGCACACCTTGGGTGGCGCGTCTGTAATTTATTAACAGGTTAAATTTCTAATTAAACCACGCCCATGTTTTTAATATCTGTAGTGTCGGGTACGTTTCGCTTTGTTGTGGGGAGCTGGCCGACACTTTCGGTGTGTTGGGGCTGTCTTCTTTGATTTGATGTTTATTAAACATATCATTGTATTTTTTATTGCACTTTTTTTTAGATCAGGGTTGATGTAGATCAGTAAATAGATTTTCAAAATGACATTGTGTTCGAAATTAAAAAACACTGCTCGTACAATTCGGTGGAGGCTATTTATGTTTAGTGGTAAATTTATTGTGCGTAAATATGGTGCTGGTGACGATATATAGATTCAACTATAAATATTTATGCAGAGAATAAAAAACTGTCTGCATATGTATCTGTATCAGCCCATATACGTCCCACTGCAGGGCACGGGCCTCCTCTGCAATCGATAGCGATTAATATCTAAAATACTGTCACATAATATATTTTAATTGTTATATATTTTGTGAAATAATGTTATTTTTAATACGGACTACGTTCACACCACATCCCGATTTCAACTATACCGAATACATTGTACAATAAGTGTAAATGTTTGCAGCGAGCATCTCTAGCGGTGGTTGTACGCCGGTTTAGAATACCGGTCTTTACTGTTCGCGATAACGGCCCACTTGTTTGTCTTTGCACTTTTTGCCGGTACAACTTTTGTTTAAATATAATTTGTTTACGTTGTGAAAGGCTTAACGGGTTTGGCGGTGGAGGGTTGAGCTTTGAAATGTTTATATTGAAGGGTTAGATGTCTTTGCTGTTTGGGTATATTCGACCGCCGATTTATGTGACGTAAAACTTATATTTTTTATATTCAAGTAGACGGAATAAAATAATGATAATATAGTTTTTGCTGGCACAAAAAATTATTCACTTAATATAATTTATATACGTTGTGAAAGGCCTTTAGGTTTTGGGCATGGAAGGGTTCAACTTTCAGCTGATCTGAGATGTTTCGAGTTTGTTTGTTTTATTGGATGTGTATGACCGCTGGATTGTATAAAATGGCTTTTTTATATTTTTAGCGGTTAACACTACATGGTATTTGCAATTTGGTATAAATAGCGCGAATAACGAGCCTTCGGTCAATACTCTAGTAAAACCGCAGCCCTAATGATAAAAATTCCTGCTTCCATATCTTGTTATCGACAGCCTCCGTGGCGCAGTTGGTTAGACGCCGGCTGTGAAACATATGGCTGCGGGTTCTATTCCCGCACCGAAACAAATATTTGTGTGATCCACTAGTATTTGTTTCGGGTCAGGGAGTTAGACCGAAAAGTCTCTCGTAGTTCCGGATACCCACGACACAAGCCTCGATCTTAGTGTGGGGTCAGGACTATGTATGCGACTGTTAGTGTATTTATTTTATCTATTAATTAAAAAGGCGTCCTTTAAGTTTTGGGGATTAGCTATGATGATAGTAATGGATCACAGAGAGATATAATTTATGATATTTCGATGTCCCAATACCAAACAACTTTACAAAATAAAAAAAATATGGTGTTATATCCGAATGTTTGGCATGGGCCTCTCCTGTGATTGAAAGGGCTGTTTAGGCATTGTCCAAAACGCCGGCCCAGTGAGTGTTAGGGAACTCCACATGTCTTTGAAATATGTGGAAATTTCTCAGATATACAAGTTTCACATGATGTTAAAGTTTAGACTAACTTCGAAAAGAATCTGCTTTGAGCACGGATCTCCAATCTGTTTCGTATGTTCCATCTTGTATGTTCGCTTGCCTAGTAAGCTAGCAAAAACCATTACACCATCACGCTTATTAAAAAAATACAATAGTCTACACACTAATGAGGCATTTTTCAACGAAATACACATATTTCAATACCCATTTTTCCACATTGGTTAATTGAAAGTTGCAGTGGCTTTTTGAGGCAGCATTCCGTAAGTGTACGTGTTATCGGAGCGGTTATCTTGCATCGTGTAATTACCATAAGAACAGGGTATTGTGACCGAGACGCGTTGCTTCTGAGTATCGCCTACACTGAAACACTTATTCATGCACGCAACTATAATTTGTGTAACTAGCCATGCCTCTGAGTTCTGACCTTATTCCGTAATTATTTTAACTCCGATTGCTTTGTGCGACTGTCATTTGCCGAGTGGTGGGGAATTGCTTTATTAAAGGAAGTTTGTCATTGAATATGATGACAAAGCTAGTTAATTAATATACATACGTACATAAACTCACGCCTTTAACCCAGAAGGGGTAGACAGTGGCGCCACCAGAACACCCACATTTCGCCTTGTATGTTCCGTCCCATGATGTGATAGGGGGCTAGTCTATCGCCATATCATATTATAATGAAGTAATAATAGAAAGCATGTTTTAAATGTAACTAATTCCTGATTCTGTGATTTTTCTGAGGCCACGCATTGTCAAGCGCGAGGACGGAAGTTGACGCACAAGTAAGATATACAATTTAGTTTAAAATTACAGAAAGATGACAGCTGCATGTGCATCCAGATGCTCATCGCTTCTGATAGGTCGCTATAAAAATCCTTGGACGGTCTATGTTCACCTGTGGACTTCCTGTAGCTGCAGAGAGAGAGAGAGAGAGAATGCCGTTTAAAACGTACCCTTAAAAATACACTTACATTCTTAGCCCCCCCGGCAGTTTTAACTTTCAGCTCATCTAGTTACCGTCTTCTTGTTATTTAAACGGTACAATTACATTCGTGACTCGTTATATTTGTCTTAGGCCTGTCATTTTTCTGAATTTACAAGATAATAACTTTTGAAACAACCGTAATTTTAAGTACAGTAATTTTGAAGTAACAACCGCGGTAAATATTTCATAAGCGATGCCGCTGTTGTTTATTTTTATGGAATGTAGAGGATTTGTTTCTTTCCTTGCATACATTTTACAGTAATTTGTTTTTGACTGGAACGGAAAAATACTTTTTTGGCTTTAAACCTACCAGTGGAACCTTTGTACGACCAGGAACGACAATATATTATAATACACACAAACATAAACACAAGCCTTTTTCCAAGAAGGAAAAAGGCTTGAGTTTAGGCAGAGGTGATACCAAGACACCCACTTTTCCCCTTGTATGTTCCGTTCCACGATGTGATAGGGGGTGAGCCTATCGCCATATCGGGTACAAATTCCTGTCTCCAGGCTGATAATGAATAGAAAAATCCAATCTCACTTTGCCCGACCCGGATTCGAACCCGAGACCTCAGCTTTGCAATCGTGCCGTAGTGCAACTACACCGAGGCAGTCCATATTATAATAAATAAGAATGTCTCAATAGGCTCCCAACATATCTTAGGACGGAAGTCAACCATGCAAGCTGTAGGCGGCACAAGAGGCACTGGACAATAGCCCCTTCTATGATATACACGACAGCTTAATATGTAGGCTCTTTAACAATAAAACTCGATCAAAAATATAATAAACATCATGCATGTATAATTCGAATTATAATCCTGTAGTTATTATTGTTAGAATCACTGTATAAATTAATTCACACATTGACGCCTTCCTACATCCTACGATGGTATGTCTTTCTAGCCGTTGATTGTGGAGCGTGTCGATATGAATTGTGAATGCGAGTAATTCACGAGTGGCTGCGATAGCGTGGGCTCTGTGTACATACATAGCATCTATTTGCGCTGCATGGGTGGTGAGCAGAGACCACACTGGCTTTGCGAGATGTTGCGACATTCCTTCTATTTCTGATGGTGGTGAAATTAGGAGTATTTGTGACACCTACATGTTCATAACTCAACGACATCTGCCTTGTGTTATCTGGGTGCTGTAAATCTTCGGTTTTTTTTTTGTCTTCAGCTGTATTTAAATTACCATTTACATCGGCTACAGGAAGACCACTGCTAAATATGGGCTTCTCCGAGCATTTTCAAAGTCCTAATCCTAATAATGTTCTACAATTTCTATCATTTACATATCGTAGTCTTTGTATAAGTGTGAGGGTAGAGGCTACAGGGCATTTTTTTTATCAAATCTATATCCTTTATTCAAATAACATCAAGACTTCAAACTTGATTTACAGTATAATATAAGAGTACGGTAAATTTCACCAACCATTTTTTCTGTGTCGTGAAAACGTTGAAGCCTTCTACTATACGATCAATACTGTATTTATCTATTTGTCATTTGTAGCAAGAAAGAAAGTTGTAAAATATTTTATGCTTTAGATAAGCAGAGTATGAGACTGTACTGTATTAGCCCATTTACGTCCCACTGCGGGACACGGGCCTCCTCTACAACAAAGAGTACGATTGAGAGGGGTTAGGCCATATAGTCCTCCACGCTGGTCTAGTGCGGATTGGCGGACTTTACATACCATAGAAATTCTTATAAATCGCTTTGGTATGAAAGTTCCCTCACCCTGTTTTCCTTCACCATTATAGTGCGTGGTGATTGACTATCAAACAGCACATGACTCCGAAAATTCAGAGGTGTGTCCTGGGATTTGAACCCGTGACCACCGTGAACATGCACACGCACTTTTAGTAGTATGAGACTGTGCTACAAAATATAAAAACTCTAAAAACATCGATAGACTGACCCAGAAATCGACATAAACTAACACCTCAAAATCTGCATACTTCACCACGGAGCTAACAAAATGATTTCCCAATACCAATCAAATATGACGAAATAGTAATTGAAAAGATAATAAATAACATTCATTGAATGTAACATCAAAGAAATTAGAGTCGCGGGTTGCTTGTAAATTACTTGAGCGTTATAAATCATGTTGCGGAATAGGCATTCGATTGATATCGGCAAAGGTTATGCGTTCGGAGGTGGTGTCAAATGCTGGATTTATGTGCTTTGCTCAATCGCGAGTGGGATGTGACGGTAATCGCTGGTTTCTGATTCTAGAAGCTTCAGTTGTGTTTAACTTGTTATGTCTATTTTACGATCATATGCAGAGTCATATCAATTTACGAGGAAGTTAATTTACAGCTTCTTTATAATGTAGCTACTAAAATCTTTAGGATAATTTGCCTTGGCTACTGTTTGATATTTTTTTAAGTTCATGATGTTTCAGATAGCATTTTACTATAATGAATAGACTTTGATTTCAGAGGTAGGTTGAGAACTTGTGTTGTGATGGTAGTCACTAGTCAGTTTTATTTAGTACCTTAGTTTCATAATATATACTGTGCATAAGTAGATCTCTATTTAACCTTCTTAAAAAAAAATATGGCGAAAAAAAGTCTTGAGACACAAAAACTATTTAACCAACAACAAGATAACGCAAGCATGACTTAATGTTGACAAATCTGAGAGGCTGTTGATGTTACCGTTCCAGCGTGGGCGATGAATGATGCTCACAAAGTCACAACCCACCTCGGGTTAATTGATTGCGATGGAAGTGCAAGAAATATGGCCGCTCCGGGACCTTATGAAACACGACAACTTGCACTTTATTAATGGTTAGATGTTGGGACATGCTAAATGCTTAATGCTTGGGGTTGGAGCTGTTTTACTTGAATTCGATGTTTTATTACGAGTGCATTGTCCTGATAGCTTTAGAGGCACTTCCCTTGTGTAATATATTGAATATTCGTCGGGTAAATATGTATTTGATAGTAAGGCTTGCCAATTCGAAACCCGATGTGAATGGAAGCTTCTATCTATATCAGCCCATATACGTCCCACTGCAGGGCACGGGCCTACTCTACAATCGAGAGAATCGATTGAGAGTGGTTAGGTCATATAGTCCACCACGCTGGCCTAGTGCGGGTTGGCGGACTTACATACCGTAGAAATTCTTTGAAATCGCTACGGTATGCAGGTTTCCTCACGATGTTTTCCTTCACCGTTAAAGTGCGTGGTGATTGACTATCAATACACACATAACTCCGAAAAGTCAGAGGTGTGCCCTGGGATTTGAACCCGCGACCACCGTGAACATGTAGGCAGCCGCGTCCGGTCCGTTTACCAACAGGCCACCACCACATGGAAGCTTACTAAAATCAAAATATTTAAAATTATATAATTAATTCAGCTTACCTCACCTTCTTAGTCTCCTCTCCATCAAAAATACCTGTAAATTGAGACATCCGGATTTCATTATTTAATACGTTATATTTGAAGTCGATGCAGTAAAATCCATCAAATTAATCGCTGCAGTTGGTGTTCTATCATTCAAAACAGCAATAAAATCAATTAGTTGCGTGTAACAAACATTTTATTACACACGAAAGGCTTAGCTTTCGTTTGATCCACTGGCGCCAGCGCATGGTGTATCAGCGGTTATGACTGATGGGCTTTTAAAAGCTATTTGACTCGCTTTTAACAATTTTCTCTTATTTTTATGCTGTTGGTCAGACAATGGGGATTTTGACACTCAAAACGCTTTGAAATTAGTGTTGCTAGAAAATGGATTGAGGAAGTTTGGTCCTCTCAAGATATTACCGGTGTAATAAACGTAACAGCAAACCTTGCATATCATGCTTTCATATTCAGTTAGTCAGAGGCACTGGGCTGATTCAAATTATTTCATAAATGTATGGTAACGCCAGGGCACTTCTCTGACTTTTCGGAGTCATGTGTTTATTGATAGACAACTACCACGCACTATATGAAAGTGCTGTAGTGCTACTCAAGTGCCTCCTGCAGCTAATAACCGTCCCAGGGTATTGCATCAGGCGGACCTATTGCCACAACGGGCACACTTTCTTGTGCCAGCCGAATCCTATGGAAAATTCCAATGCCTTAAAAGTCACATAATGTGGAGGCAATCCACATGCAAACCGAACCCAGGCCCTCTCAGTTAACCGCTTATACGTGCCGTCACTAGACTAATAACGCAACAAACTTATAAATAATAATGCAAATTTCATAACCAAAATGCAACCACTTAAAGATAATTTAAATATCAAAGTCGTCCGATCTATCACCTTCGGCTGGTTCTATAAGGATGGTTATTGTAAATATTATCCGGTTATGGTATAATATGGTTATTGGGGCGACAATTTCTTGCCGAGCCGAAATTGGCCGATGCTATCACCAACACGACGTGACACTGTTGGCGTAAACAACCCCTACTACTTGAATATATCGCTTTTGGTTTCACTTCGAGTTGTTTTCGAGAAGTGTTTATCATCGTCTTCAGAAAGTCCAAGGCAAGACATAGGCATTCTCCAAGAATTTATACAGGGCCCTGTTTCAAGTGGTCTGCATTAAGTAAAAAGTTATTTTGAGATATGTTGTGTGTAGTAATTAAGAATTTGTCGGCTTGTTGGTTTGTGACAGACAGGCTTGTGTGCTAACGAAGCCGCAAGTAAAATGTAATAAATAGTAAATGGTTTTCTTAATGTTAACTTATAGAAACATTAATCTATAAAAATGATTGCCAGTGTAATTAAAATTATACATACTTTTATAAATTGAAGATTGGAATTTATATGAAAGACGCCGTCTCATCATTTTGCGCGATAATTAATTATCCTCAGCGAAACAAGGTATAATTTACGTGTCCAATTAATTAGTACTGCCTACCTTTTGCGCAAATCGTCACTAGCCCGGAAAGCTGTCTAATAATTTCGCAACGTCATTCTCATTATCATCTCAAAACATCAAATTAATTCAACGATATTTACACCCTATGCGGTTCTATTTAATGAGCAATAAAGGGTACGTCCATTATCTTTTAGACATAGTTATCCTGTTTTTTAATATTCGTTGCAATTAGGAGCATGCATGATATGAGTACCTAATATGTTTCAATTAATTTTTAATAACATTCTTTTAAAAGTGACATCTATAGACAGGTGCTAGACTTATGTTGAACCAATAATTAAGAATCTATTAACAATAGTATGAGTTATGAGTGGACTTCGCACGATCCATGAGGTTAACGAGACGACATCCAAAAAAAACCAAAAAATCACTTTCGTCAGTGTCGTAAACTGAGTAAATTCGTGTCTCTGCCCTAACACGATCTTGTTCTTTGTGTTATTATTTGTCTCTAATTACATTGATGTGCCAATTCAATAAAGCGACATCTATCGACAGGTGCTAGAACTACATTCACCGATTAAATTTCGACTTACAATAGTAAGTGTTATTAGTGGACTTCGCACGGTCCTTTGCCTGAGGTTAACGAGTCGACAGCCGAGTAAAACTTTCGTCAGTGTCGTAAATTGAGTAAATACGTAGTGTTTCTGCTCAACTTTCGTGAGCATCGTGAGCTATTTTCGTATGGATAGTAACATGATCTCGTTATTTGTGTTATTGTTTGACTCTAAGTATTAAGTAGATCTAAGTGGCTGCTTAATGTTCGGCAAAGTTCAGCGGGTCTATCGTGAGACTGTTCCGTGAGCGCGTAAACGGCAGAGAAGGGTTAAGTGAAACGGTTTTCATGTCAAAAGGCTATTTTAATACGCATATTTTACTAGGTAATAGTTTGTTACCTCAATTGGATACTGATGTCGTTTCGTTTGGAGTGGTTGATCATTATAATAAGTATTGAACTGGCATTTTAAAAACATGATTTTCTTGCTTTTTTATGCTCTTGTTCGGTCATGACCTGCGATAGAAGAGGCTTTCGAATCTCAGATACTATTACTGTCAACTTGTACATATAAGAGTTCCGTCGAAATAAAACTATTTTTACGGATTTTATCGCGATTTGGTTTAATTTTTACATTTATTAACTTCCCGACGTTTCGATTACTTTACAGCTTTCGTGGTCACGGGGCGGACTCCGCTACCTATTTCAATTCTCCGAGTTCTATTTCAATGTGTAACATTCGCGTAAATCTAAGAAACCATTAAGAGTTCCGTCGTGAAAGAGTTCGATCTCTGCCTTCCTTGATGTTGGCTTGGCGTGACGGTATTATTATGTGTGAGGCTGTGAGCATAGCAGAGGAATGCGATCATTTACTGATTACAATCTTGATTGACTTCGTGACTTGCCTAGGTGTTAAAAGCAGGAATTGTCTCTCAAATTTTGTCGTTAATATTCTGATTGCGAGACTGGAACACTTTACTGTTTGTTTTACAAACTTTGTAGTATGAATGTGTGTGTCAAAACTAAAAAAGTTTTGACGCACACATTATCCTCGTCTATAAATATAGATAATAGCAGCGAACATTGCGATTAATTAGAGCTTTTATCGATCCTTCGCACGAGAATAAATATTTGTCATATTTTATAGTCAATTACCATTACCTGGGAACTTTGCTATGTTTACCGAACACCCGATTAAAACAATTATCAGCAATAAATATAAATAAGTCGGTTCAAACATCAAATAGCCGCAATTGCACGGCGAACATTCAGAAATTACGCAGGCGAGTAAAAAACTGCTGTAAAACGAAATTCGCAATATTTACTGCGAATGCTTCGCTAGCACGAAATTCTGGAATCTTACACGTAAATATAACAGCTTATGCATGACATAGCACCTCATTTCGCTGATTATCCATCATCAGTGTATAGACAGTGCGCGTGAGGAAATAACTCGTAAATAATATTAAGGCGGTCGATAAACGATCGATAAAAACGTTGAATGCGTAATGCGCGTCAGTTATACCCTCAATATCTTTAAAGTGACAGGTGATGTTCAATTTGCTTCTGGGCATTCGCGTTATCTCCTATCTTTACGTGTGTATTTGGCAATCCTTGATAAGAATCTAAAAGGCCATATTATTAAATTGACTGAGTTATGTTGTTAAGTAATCTTAGATAGGAACATATGTTGTAGTAATTAAAAGGTCAGACACTTCATGCTTTAATATTGCAAAACATGAATTGCAGTTTCATTCATTATGAATTTTATACGTTACAACTCCTTATTTACTATATTTCTATCAATGAATTTGTTGTTAATAGTTTCAATTGGATTTATACAGGGTATATCAAGACCGCGACCGAAAACGAAGACAGGAGGCAGTATTAGTGATATCAAACACAATGCACGTAGAAATTTTACAAAAAAAATCAATTTTTTTTTGTTATTTTTTACATATTATCGTCGTATTTGAGTGATTAAACATAGTTTTTTCTAAAATAATGACGTACATCGCTTAATTTTTAAACACGCAATGGTACGTAAGGGTTTAAATTACAATTTTTGCAAAAACTAGGAATTTACCCCTCAAAAACGATGATTTTTAAAAATTTTTTTAAAAAAAAACCGTCGCTTATTTTGCAAAATTTTTAGTTGCATTGTGTCTGTAGCCGCTAGAACTATCACCTGGCTTCGTTTTCGGTCGCGGTCTTGATATACCCTGTATGAAATTCTGTGTAAATACACAACAGAACTCAATTAAAATCACTTCCAACAGCGTTATAAACTGCAAATGGCACAACGAATGTTTAAAACAGTGCTACCTGATTGTCTGCTGTCAATTACTAGTACAAGAGCGAAGCTATCGTCCTGCCGCGGCTGGATGGCGTAAGGAAGGCCTAATTGCGTGCACTCGCGCACAAATCCAATGCAATTCATATTAATTATACAAAGCGAGGCACTAATCAGATTCATTAGTTAATCGTGCTACGTGAATTGCTTCAGTTATGAGTATAAAGATGGCGATTGAGACGGAGATGATGACAATTAATTATTTCTGTGTTGATTGCTCGTTGGTGGTTGTGTGGGTGTTATATTATCATTACGGTTATGAATATAATTGTTAATTCGAGTGAGAGTGAAAGGACAGTATTGACAAAAAAACATAAAGTTTGGGATGGATCCAATGGCAGTATACTTATCCAATATACTGAGATAATAATATAATCTAGATTTTTTTTTTAATAAATCCTTTTAAACTTAAGAATTCGCCATTCAGGCTAAGTAAATATTGGCAAATTAAAATTTGCATAAGTAGTTTCAGACTCCAAGAATAAACAAGAAACTCAAAGTCTCTGTTTACCAGATTGAAGTTTGTAACAAATTAATTATTTGGAAACTTTACGGACGTCCAAACAAAATTAGCACAATTAATTCCTATTGTTCGCTGATATATTATTTATTGCACATTTAGCTCTCGCTGTTATCGTGTTTGTATTTAGTAAATTTGGTTTATTTAATCGTTGAATAACAGATTTCAATCATGTGTTGATTTGACGACAGTTATTTTATGCAATATTTGGAAGTAAATAAATGTATTTTATAAGTGTAAGAAATAATGGCTATTTTCTGTATGTTAACCATATTAAAAATAAAATTAGTAAATGATAATGTAATCAAAACTAGAACATTGCAGGTGATTAGTGATTACTATTGAAACTATCAAGACAATAATTATTGTTTCTTTTATTGATATTACATGCTACTTTAATATTAATAACCAAACAACACAATAAATGAACAAATAAAATAATACAGGATCCCAGGAACTTTCAAAAAATTAAGAACGCTAAAATTCCAAATTCAAAATTTGAATCATATTTTAAAAATATATCGATCATAAACAATACGATCACCGAAAAGGAAGCACCACAAAAAAGGATAACACACGTAGACAACATTAGCCCGTGTATCGAACGCGGGCACTAAATCATCCGGTTATGTTAATAACACGGCTTTAACCGGAAAATTACAGTTTAAATTGCCGACATGGCCAAAACGCGGTCTTAGTGCCGTCCTGAGTGTTTTTGATGCGATGTAAATTAGATATGAGCCATGTTTAATTCATGGCGAGCAATGGAGAGGTGTACCCGTCTAATTTAACGATCGTAACGGTATCATGAGTGGTACTTGCTTCTTCACGCCTCCTTTATTGGTAACAGGGTGTGGGCTATACTCTATAGATAACTCGATGCGAGAGTGGTAATTGTTCAACCAAAGACGCGAAGATATAAATCAATTTAAAATCCGTGCTCTGTAGTAATTAATGGCATGGGATGTTTTCTATACACTATGTTTAGTTGTTTTAGCTATCGAGCTGTTGCTGTAATTATTTTTAATAATATTAGCGAAAGATTTAATTGGGTTTAAACAAACTTTAGTTTAGGTCCACATCCTCAGCCTTTTTAATCTGCTGCAAGGTATTTTGATGATATCAATGTAAATACAAGTAATTTGTTTTTTTATTGGTTCACTCCATTCAATCTAATTTCTGTTCATCAAGTAAAAGTTTGAGGAAACCTCACAATTAATTTAAAGTCACCAAAAAGTGTAATATTTGTCAGCGAGCACTGAATAAACTTTGTACGGATTCTCTGTTGATTCTTGGAAACATCCCTAATAATACAAACTAAAGCAATATTTCTTATTCCGTTTAGTGATTTATAATTACAGCGAGATAGTCTTCCTTTTACATTTAATTATTTTATAATCCATACATCACAAAATCTATCCTCCAATTTTGGACATCAAAACAATAAATTAAATCTCCAAACTAAAAGCACAGCCGTATATCACTCACTAAGAGATATAGATAATATAAATGTTCCGATGGCTAATTTATAATATGAACCTATAATCACTTCAACGCGGCGTCGATACAACGATAAAGTTAATTAAAAAATAGATCCGAACAATAAATATAGCCCACGCGAAGTCGTGTAACAATGATTTCTATGTATAGAAGCTAATTTGAAAAGGTTAAGCTTGTTATTTTGAAGCGTTGAGAGAAAAACAATTTTACGGCAGCCGTTGTTAATAGTGCAAAAAGTGTAGCGGCGACAACTTTAATCTTGGGTTTAAACTGGCTCAAATACGCTGAGTGGAGCGTATGGAATCCTAGGCGACGGTCGGTACAGAGCCACCCTGCACGCGTTAAATTCCACAAAACGAACGCGTGTGGGAATTGAGAATATTAATATATTTTAAGTTATGTCTCGTCCAATATTCTAAATAATGTTTTTACGCATAAGTTCGGCAAACGGCAGATGGCTCACTTGATGAAATGTGATTGAATATATACAGCACTGGATCATAGCTTCGTTGGTCTCTTCTCAATTAGAGGTAAGGAAGAAAGGGGCATTAGGCCATCCCGGCAGCGAAGATCCCCGTTCGTATTGTAATCCGAGATAACTACGATGTGTCTATCATGTATTGACTCGTGATGAAAATAGAATATGTATTTTAGTTAAAATTCAGGAATATGCAATAACTAAATTCTGTCAATCTTGATACGATAAAGACATAGATTCAATACCTTTAGTAGCTAAACACTTTCAGCAAGGTATTGTCTCCTATCAGCTTTGTATCTGGTTGTTCGTCATTGTTAGTGTTTGTAGATCTAAATACCCTTTCCAACAGAGACACGAAAGTCGTAAATTGTTTGTTATTAACATGATCTATTTAGTTATCTTCGTCGTGATAGTTCGACAGGTGTTAGCAAATCCAAACCACGTTTGGATTCACATTAAAATATAATCACGACCATTCTTAGTTTTATTTACTGGTAAACCATTTTAATATGATTTATAAATGAATTGGCTTATAGTATTTACTGGAAGAATGCATGGGTTTAATACAATCACTTTAAAGTTAAGAACTGAAATCATGGAGATTCAAAATTAGGTTGCCTTCATTAGACAATGGTTGGCAGGTTTGGAGGAGAGGAAGAGTAAAAGTTATTAGGTCTTCGGTAATATTGATGTTTAAAAAAAATACAATATTAAAGCTGAAGGGATTTTGTGCGACAGTAGTATCGTTCTAGCCAATTTGATATAAATAAATAAATAAAATATATATATGACGGAGTGAGACGGCTTATTTAGTTTTGATGCGTGGCAGTGGTGTTGATTGTTTGATTTTTGTAACTGGATATAATTGATTAGTGTTTGGAAAATAAGATTTAAAGTGGGCAACACCCGAATGGGGTCGCACGCGGCAACACTGCTTTCTTGTGTCTAAATGAAATGATGATTTTGACAGTAGAGAGAAAAACGTTATTCCATTTTGAGACAAGGCGGAGTCGCACCCGTGCCAACCCGTTTACTCTAAATCTTTACTATTGGAGACCGCCGGCGATTCATACCTAAGGACGACACCCATGAAATGATGGCGGGAGATTTAGGCCATCTCTCTGATTCCCCGTCATCAGAAGTGGGATAACAACGATGCCCACAGCAGCAGGGTACAGATCTGCCGAACAGCGATGCACGGGCCTGGTGTAAGACAGTAGATTTTTGTATGGAATAAAAATCGTTAACCGGAAGTTTTAGCGATAAGCAAAGTTTTAAAAGGTACAGCTGCAACATACGCAACTTACGCAACATAGTTTTGCCGAAATCACATGGCTTCATCTGAAAGAGCTACTTTTGGCTCGGTTTGATATAGTTGAAACACCTGCAGCCATGGCGTATAGAATTTTGAACGTAAAACCAAAAGACGGAGAATATCTGGCGGCATATTCGAACCGTATAATGAACGCATTCATGAATCAGTGGAGCACTATGTCTATTGAAGAAATTGCTATTGCTGTAACGCTATCTCATGTCGCGAAGATGGAACCATGACTGCAACAACTTGCTTTTACAAACGACATCAGTACTCGCGTGACGCAAGAATTAATGGCTCACTGTTATCGAAAGAGAGATTTAGTCAGCCAAGATAAAATCAGCAGCTTGGAAGCTAAGAGGCCAAGATTGAACAACCCTATAAAATGTTACAACTGCGGAAAGCTGGGCCATATTGCAGTGCATTGTAGTTCGAATTCAAATCGAGACACGGGCCCTAACATGTCTTTTAAGTTTTCAGATTCATCGATGGGGGCAGCGCAACGATCAAAAAGCGAGGCTATTCAGCAACAGCCTAATACGAAAGTACCACCTACTTGCTATAACTGCGGAGAGGCTGGACACATTACATCGCGATGCGCTAAGAAAGTACAAGAGGGCAGCGACGTACGACCAGAGCATCGGGTTAACGCCTGCGCTAACCAACAAGCGTTCGATTATTTTTAAAATCCCGGTGAGCAATTTTCATTTTGTTTCGATTCTGGTGCAGAGTGTTCCTTATTAAAAGAAATTAACGTAAAGAGGTTTCACGGTAAACAACAAAATAGCGAGGTTACACTTGTAGGAATCGGCAGTTCTAATATTGGCTGTAAACTTCGTGTATTGGCGATTGTACGGTCTCGATGCAAGGTTTTTCAGTTTTATTATTATTTCCATGTCGTGTCATACAGCACGATATCATGATAGGACGCGATTTGTTACGAATAGGATTTTCAGTTGAGGTTTCCGAAAACAAAATTGTACTGATAAAAAGAAGGGCTGTGTCCGGAGTTATCTTCTTATCAGGAGACAATGCTACAAAATTTTGATGACGTTGACTGTGACGTACGTGACCAGTATAAGGAACAATTAAAATCATTCCTTAAACAATACTCTGACCATTTTTTTTAGACGGTACACCAATCAGAAGAGTTACGACGGGTCAACTTGAGATTAAGTTACTAGATCCTAACCTAGTAGTGCAACGTAGACCAAATAGGGTAAGTCCGGATGAACGTGAGGTTGTGCGCCGTAAGATAAGAGATCTACTCGACGCTATTATTATACGTTCCAGTAATTCTCCTTTTGCGAGTCCAGCGCTGCTGGTCCAAAAGAAAGATGGATCTGAGAGACTTTGCGTAGTTTATTGTCAACTAAATAATAACACAGTCCCTGATACGTTTCCACTGCCACTGATTGCTGACCAAATTCAACGCTTAGTAGGAGCACAATACTTTACAACTTTAGATATGGCAAGTGGATACCATCAATTGCCTATATCAAATGACTCAATCGAACGCACAGCTTTCGTGACCCCGGATGGACCGTATGAGAATCTTACAATGCCATTCGGACTTCGTAACGCTACCGCTGTGTATCACCGCGCTATTAACTAAGGTCTGGGACACTTCACTGAATTATTTGCTATAGTGTACACAGATGACGTCATCATACCGTCGTGTAGTGTAGAGGAAGGCCTCCAGAGACTGCGTTTAGTGCTGAATGCGTTGACGGAAGCCGGATTTACGTTCGACATCAATAAATGTCAGTTACTCAAAACAAAAGTGGAATTTCTGGGCTATGAAGTGCCAGCCGGAGAAATACGGCCATACCCAAGAAAAGTTAAAGCTCTCACAGAAACGCAGCCTCCGGTGACCGTAACACAACTTCGCTAATTTATAGGCCTAGTGTCATATTATATCATCAGGCAATTTGTGCGTGATTTCTCAAAGTAGCAAGCACCCCTCTATAGGCTAATCTCAGGTAAAGGCAAAATCGATTGGCTACCAGCGCATGAAGAGATACGACAAGACGATATTAGATTATTGACTGATAGCCCAGTCCTGAAAATTTTCGACCCAAATCTTTCAATAAGAGCTGCATACTGACGTCAGTGCGGATGGATATGGTGCGAAGCTCATGCAATGAGTCGAAGGTAAAGTGAAAGTGGTAGAGTAATAAAGTAGGCGGACCAGTAGCTATCGATTCTATCGTCCCAACTGACCTAATGTGGCCTTACATGTCTAGAGTGACGATGGGTTTCAGCCGGATTGTGACAAAAACGAAGACGATAAGTGATTGGCGTGTGCATAACTCCCAGATTTAAATGTGTGCCTGTGTGATGCTCTCGTTTGTGTGTCTGTAAGATAAATGTGTGTGGCCTGTGTGTGCCTCTTACTGTGTATAAAATCTGTGTGATGTAAAACATATAGTGTAAAATTTCTGTGTGCCAACGCCAGATGGCAAGCCTGTGTAGCAAGCCTGTGTGGCAAGCCTGTGTGGCAAGCCTGTGTGGCAAGCCTGTGTGGCAAGCCTGTGTGGCAAACCTGTGTGGCAAGCCTGTGTGGCAAGCCTGTGTGGCAAACCTGTGTGGCAAACCTATGTGGCAAGCCTGTGTGGAAAACCTGTGTGGTAAAGCTGTGTGTCAAACCTGTGTGGTAAACCTGTGTGGTAAACTTGTGTGATAGGCCTGAGTAGTAAATCTGCGTGAAAACCCTGTGTGGCAAGTTGGTGTGGAAAGTCTTTGTGGGAATTTTATTATTGGAGCGTCATTATTTATTCGAGTCATCTGTGTGTGTAATTCTAAATATCCAGCCTACGTGGCAAATCTGTTAAGCTTGTTATCTCGCTTAAAATGGAATGAAAGAGAACTTGAATATCTCAGTAGATATCCCTTTATGATATTAAGTGTTGCACAAATGGACCTGAAAATTATGTGGGTTAACGAGTATACGGAAAACAAACTAGAAGATGACCATATTTAGTTACAACTTGTGTAGTTGATAGTTAAAGCGGGTGTTTTTTTTCCTTGGCAGCAGAACAAGAAGATTCACACGAGGACGTGTGATGATGCAGGATGGCCGTGACGGAGTGAGACGGCTTATTTAGTTTTGATGCGTGGCAGTGGTGTTGATTGTTTGATTTTTGTAACTGGATATAATTGATTAGTGTTTGGAAAATAAGATTTAAAGTGGGCAACACCCGAATGGGGTCGCACGCGGCAACACTGCTTTCTTGTGTCTAAATGAAATGATGATTTTGACAGTAGAGAGAAAAACGTTATTCCATTTTGAGACAAGGCGGAGTCGCACCCGTGCCAACCCGTTTACTCTAAATCTTTACTATTGGAGACCGCCGGCGATTCATACCTAAGGACGACACCCATGAAATGATGGCGGGAGATTTAGGCCATCTCTCTGATTCCCCGTCATATATAAAATATATAAATAAAATAATCTGACAAGACAATTTTATTACAACAAAGAACTGTTTGTACAAATGCGTCACCTACTTATAGACCATTAAACAAAAAAAAAATGTTTTCATTGACTCAGAATTAAAACAAATAGCACTAGATTCACAGTCAATTAATCAATGTCGTCACAGCACAATCAAATGTTTTTAATCAAAATTATAAAAAGCGGAGTCTGAGCACACGCAGACGCAACTGGCTTCCTATTGTTTCTCACGATACACCATCGCTATTACAATCATGCTATCTCGTCGATCTTAAGACGTGGGCTGAGAAAAATGGACGGCGTAACGATCTATTTGAATGTTGCAATGTGCGTTTTCCTTGTGGTAACTGAGTAAGTGCGTAGCTGAGAGGAAGGTTGAATGGGGAGGAAGTACTTGAAGTATTTCGATTTCTAACAACGCAATGTATAACTCTGTGTTAAAATGTATAGGAAACATACGTATGTGAAAGTATTGTATTAATTTTTTTGTGTTCTAAGGTTACACAGCGATTGCGTCAGTTTATTTTAGTATAAGCTGCACAAAAGATTGACATGATTTTTTGTCCAGAAGTAGTTAATGAGCTGGAGATTGGCATACACATATTAAGCATCGATCAGATCGATCGATAAAACAATATCGCCGAAGGTAAACGCTAGCGCCTAATCCGGCCCTGCCTCCCACCGCTGCGAGAGTAGGAATCTTAACCGTAATGCCAAAAATGCGGAGCCGTCCACACTAATAAGAAACTAGCAGTGGACGCAACTAACAACTACTGATTTTATGGACTGTAATTGCACGATAAAATTGAATGATGCCTCGGCACGCGGGCGGGGAAGGTGTGATGTGGCTAATTGCGTAGTCGAACGTACAAGTGCCCATAAGGAGCTCACAAACCTCTCAGAAAATTGTGAAGACGTTAACATTTATCGCTTACCTGACAATTGTCGTGAACGGTTGGTGGGAGTGTTTAAGACCTTAGTTAGTGTGGCCTGGCAAGGAATTGGATTGTTTTGCCATTCGCCTGATGGTAAGCGATACGAACGCTCATGAACAATAGCAAACCAAACAATATGATTGATGAATGAATTGCAAAACAATACTTGGCATTCAACTGGGCTCGCTATCCTGAGACATAAGATGTTAAGTCTCATTATTATGTCCAGTAGTTACTCTGGCTACCATCGCTGGCTCTATTAGACTGTATCAGCCCACAATCACTCCTCCTCTACAATTAGAAGTTTAATTAAAAGGGCTCAGGCATTGCCATAGTAAATTATAATTCGATACGACTTGCTGAAATAGAGCAGTGCGTTCTCATCCTAGGCGACACCATAGAATTTTCTAAGTCCTACTTTATAGTACTGCTAGTGAACTTCGCACTCAATAGTGAAAAATTATGTAGATTAAAGAGTCCTATACTTAGATCAATATATTTGCTTGAAGGTCCTATACTAAGCAGTGAGTGAATAAGCTAGTAAATTACTTTTTAATATGAAATCATGGCGCTGTGTCTTATAGGTAAATAATTTGTAAAGTGCAGATTCGGAGTAGGGTGAATTATGTAGAAAACGCAGATTGCTCGGTACGAAATTCCATAAAAAGGTAACACTTACTTGTTCTACCGTTTACTAACTTAGGATAATTAATATATCTATTGGCTATTTCATATTACAGGAGTTACAAGAATACTTAAAACGCTGAAGGAAAAGTGTCGATCTTGGAGTGTAATCTCATTGGCTTAAACGCAGTTACAAAAGTATTATTTCGCTTCGGTTGTCCGTGAAACAGTTGTACTGTTCCGGTCGAGCACACTGATTCGTTGTGTAGATTTTAGTCAAAATTTAATGCAGAATTCCTACAACAAATTAATATTATAATAGAATAGGATTAAACAATATTTTAAATAAAAAATAAAAATGTATAAGGTATTAATTAATTCATCAGTTCACGCTGCTCAATTTAAGCCGACAGTAGAAAAATAAGATCTACATGAAGCGGCAAACAGAATCAACGATTAAACCGACACTGACCATAACGTCATCAAAGTAAAACATTTAAGGGTCCAAAATGAAATTAAAGAACAAAAGTAATAAAGAAATTAACAGTACGTTTCTCAAAATTCTCTCTGTGACCACACAATCGTCGAAATTATCAGAAACATTCGAGTCAGTTTTAACGTTAACTGGAGGCCATCACGCCAACATTTTAACATTTATTAAATAAACATAAAAAGCCAGTAATTACAACAATAAAGCATTAAGGAATCACAGATTCTTGATTTCAACGCTGCATATGGCGGGGCGGCCGTTGAACGTTTAATTTAAGCATTTAATGAAGTAATTATATCAATTGTCGGTGCTATCAAATTTAATGGCTTATTCTTGGATGGTTCCACGTCTGGTACCGGAAACTTATGGCGTCCTTTTTAGCTGTACCAACAATGCACCCGTGGGATAAAATTCGTTTTTGTCGACACCATTCTTGGTAAGTATTGATGACAGGCCTGAGTTATTAGAGCCGCTTTTTAGGTCGATTTTCTAGCGACAGTAATTACCTGAGAGATGGATTTCTCAATTGATTTTTAAGTGGAATTTTAAGTTTATGCTTTTCTAAACAATTATGGTTTGGGTGGTGTAATAGGTGGCAATTGCATGGGTGTTTATTTATTTGGTCACCGGTTAATAGAATAAGGGCCACCCATGCCTAGTGGAGATATTCATGTGGATGAAAATGTGGAAAGGCGTAAGTGGAAAAATCTACTACAATTAATAAGAATTTTAACAATACATACCAGTTTACTTAGTTTGGAGTAGAAAGCATAGCAATGGGATGTATATGATTGCAGTCATTAAAGCTACAACTATCTGAACACATACCTCTCAAACACAACTCGCCCCAAGACGGAGTTGATTATGATTTCAATTTACAATCGCGGCATTGTTGCATTGTCCGCAATCCGATCATTGCATTTCGGTAACCAGTAATTTGACACCGCTTGCAATTCAATGAGATTCGTTTCTATTCAATCCGTAACGGATTTATGTTCATTCAAATCAACCATTTCCTTATACCGTATAACAACATACACCGCGTCCTCTACAATCGGTCTACGATCGAGTCTGTATCGTGACCCCGCAATGAAGTCATAAATTACACAACTGGAAATTGTTTCTCGAGGATAGCTCGGCTAACGGCTGCGCCCTGAGGGACCGCAAAAAAGATTTACGAACATGGATACGAAGTGAAAGTCACCGTTTTCGATACAGATGTGATTGACCCAGCGGTTATGATGATAAAGTTGGCCGTTCCGCGGCGTCTAGTGACGGATGATCGGTATTATTTCCGAGTCGCGACTATCGTTAACGTAGATCTCTGTCACGGTATGACAAATGGTAGGAGCGATGGCCGTCGTCTATAGTTTTGTTTGAATAAATTAATATTTATTGTTTATTTATGTGAGAAAATGGCTTACGGTTTCGTAATAATCAAATGGATTTGTCGACAAATAGTGTTGACAATAAGAGCGCTTAGTCAGAAAAACACATACTTTTAGAATAGTTGTATAACTACTACTATTGAGAAATGTTTCGATTTTGTTATGGTTTAGGCCAAAGTTAAAATATTTACAGACACAGCTCATAAGAATTCATACACTATGCGCTATGCAGGCATATAGGCAGAATCAGGGTTTATAGGCACGTGCAATTTGCGTTTGCAAATGCATTTACAAACAAAGAAAAATAAAGCCTCCACGGCTTCCTCAAATTCTAATCCTATAAATTTCAGTCCTGACAACAGACTTCCATTAACGTATTTAAAAATATAATTAATTTGTTTCGTAAATAAATATTTGTAAACCAGCTTACTATCAGGTTACCGACGCTTTTAGGTGATTAAGGATTCGGTTTCTAACTTCGCCAAATATTTGTACCATATTTGCCAAACATTTGTATATTTGCTAAATGTTTGTACAAGAAATACTTGCAGAGGCCATTGCTTTATTAACGTGGGATATGGGTTTTTTCTTTATATTTACATAAGAAAGTAACCTGCAGGTGTTGGTAATTGCAATGCAATCCTAATTTCCCACCATGTGTTGACTGCCTCGGTGGCGTAGTTGTACTACGGTACGATTACAAAGCTCCTCAGCTTTGTAAGCTTTGTCGGGTTTGAATCCCTAGTCGGATATTGCGATATTGGAATTTTTTTATTATTATCAGCCCGGAGTCGAGAATTTGTGCCCGATATGGCGGTAGGCTCGCCCCCTATCACATCGTGAGACAGAACATATGTACAAGACGAAATGTGGGAGTCCTGGTGGCGCCTCTGCCTACCCTTCTGAGAAAAAGACGTGAGTTTATGTATATTATATGTAAATTGTCATAATACTATAACCAAAAAAAGAAGTATCAAAAAAGCACTCTGTGATTGTAATGCCAGAACACACAATGTGTTGCCTTACCTGGAATCCGAATCTTAGCCTTTACTGCTTACACGTCACACATATTGCGGTTAAACAAATGCGTCGCCGACTAAACTAATAAATTGACCATGCCCAAATATATTGTTACACTCCATGAAGGCCAGCAATAGATATCGCAGGCTCATCGCCTCCATTATAATGATAGGCTAGTGGTGACCTTTGTGCAAAGTTAATTGAATTGTTGCTTTAATTTATAATAATTACACCGTGTACGCATATATTTAGCGTTTATCCGATATGTATGTAATTACCATGCGCCCCCGTGCACTCCTACGCGCTTTACATATCCCCGTAATTATATACAAAATATTACTTGATTTTATACCACGGGGACTTTGTTTTTAAATTTCAAGACACGCGCAAAGGCAACATTGTCCATACAGCCACGAGTGTAATCAGTAATGTCTAATTTCTGTATTTTTTTAAATAAGCAAAGACAACCGCTTATTACAGCCTTACGTGTTTAAAATAAACTTTTATGTCTGTAGCTAATCTGAATTTAATTTTTAGTTGCGTGGTTGTTTACTTGCGTAAATTATAAAGTAAGTCGTTAAGTGTTTATTATATTGTAATATTTTACATTGTATAAATATACAATGTAAAATATTACAAGAGTGAAGGGCAAGGTAATAAAGGTAGAACTTCCTGCAGAATGTCACTAGATGCTGGTCGCTTCTAACATGTTAATGTGGACTAACTTGGGTGAGTCTTATTTTTAGAAGTGAAGTTCCTTTAGCTAAAAATACGTACGTATGTGTATACATATATACCCTTAAATGTGCGAAATTTGGTATTAACGTAATTGTCAAAAAAAAAACACAAAGGATAGGCACTATTTGTTTGTAGCTGTTCTTGAGCTTCAGTTAAGTCTTTTGCTTGACTCACCTAATTGTGATATATATTAAAAAGAACGAAAAGTAAATAAAACATCATTTAAATTCAATATCAGAATTTGCGCTTGATTTACTATGATTGAGCACAATCGCCGAATTTCGGAGCCTAAGGTCATGAGCACGCGAGCCATCAATAAGCTGAAGTGTCAGTGGGCGGAGCAGAGATAACAAAAAATTAAGTGTACATTAAACGTTTATGGAACGCGTATTATTGCCGGTTTATTTAAAGCTGAGGTGCATTCACACCATCCTCATTTTTAATTGATTCGGAGACAATATTCTCAAAAATTTTGTCATTTAGTTATCGATGACTTTAAGAAATGTTGCTATTGCTTAATTTATTAACAAACTTAAGGTATTTGAATATCATTGTACTATATTTATCACGTGTTGTTCCCTTTGAAATATTATAATCAGCACGAATTTTGAAACACTTCTGAAAACATTTTTAATACGGAGATCAACAGACTCAAGAAACACATTTACATACGATTTTTTTTCTATTTTAATTTAAAGTTAATAGAAACGTTCAGCCTACATAAAGCATATTAAACCAATCTCAGGTAAATCCACCTCCAGATAGTGTGGCAGCGCCGCAAGATCTCCAACAAGCCTGTCAAAATTTCACACTCCGCAACATTGTTGCATTTGATTGCTCGGCGCGAGTTGCTCAAGGTTTGACCTCCCCGCAGCGAACACGACTGATGTGGACAGGAATACACTCGGATATACTTTAAGGGGCTCTTTAAATAATATAGCAGTCTAATAAATTGTAAATAATAACTACAATTTAAGCCTAAGCCCGTTTCATTACGATGCGAGTTTGAGGTATGAACTAATTGATTTTTGCATAGTAAGATGCTCGAACTTCTTACGTAAAATTGTACTAATGAGCCTAGGTACTCCACAAAATGTCCAAAACCTCCATCGTACTCAAACAAAGGTCGGAGTGAATGGTAAGTGTCAGAGAGAATAGTATTTACTTTAGAATTGGAAAACTTATAACTTTCTTCGGTCATCGAACGTTCGAATCGGTTCGGATCATAGAGTAACACTCAAGATACGGATGTATAAGACGATCGAGTAAATAAAGCAGAACCATCACAAAGTCGGCGTAATGTAACAAGCTTATGATGGTTAGCTTTGACACGTAAGAAACCTTTTGTAACTGTATCCTTCGCTAAGTGAATATTAGTAACACCCCTTAAATATTATCGTTGAGGCAGCCTTATGGTCAGCAGTGGACGTCCTATCATCATTATCATCATCAGCTCGTTGCAGTCCACTGCTGGACATAGGCCTCTCCCAAGGTACGCCACAGAGCCCGGTCTCCTGCTTTACGCATCCTGTCGCTGCCGGCCCTCTTGTGCGAGTCGTCCCGCCATCTGGACGTCCCATACGTGAATGTAAAGAAAGGATTGAGAATTTTAATGGCTTAGACTATTAGGATATCCAAAATATTCGTGATACTGGGTTCTGAATTACAATTATCAAGCAATGAAATTACAGCAAAAAGCTTGTACGATCCAGCTTCCATTATTCCTTCATTAAGATTGATGGAAGTTTTCCAAACGAGTGCCGAACATTCAAAGATTTTTAAATTCATGTCACTAACAACGTTGTTTTCTACCTTATTTTAAGTGCATTTATTACATTAAATTCAAAAACACAAATAAACATAAATCACGTCAACTCAATACGATAAAGGAAATGAAAACAATACATCAATTATCTATTTTTACAGCAACAATGTGCGAGTGTTGGCAGCGATGTGCACCATGACACAATTACACTCGCTGGGATTCGAAACGACGTCGTGTCATTACTTTGAATGAAGCATTCTTTCAAATGCTAACAAAGGTGCATGCAAATTTTATTGAATTATTTATTGCTGGTGCCAATGGTAAGTGATTAAGCCTTAAACCTTACTAGGCCTCCCTCTCATCGGTTCGCATTTTAAATAAATACGTCCAATCACATTATAATACTGGCAAATTGAGATGCAAGTCTTGTGTCAGAAAATATGAGAGAATTTTCGGTTTCTCAAACATACAACCCCAAAACAGATACCTGTGGATCACACAAAAATTTGTATCAATGCGGGGATCAAACCCGTGGCATCTTATTTACTAACCGAATGCTTCTCGAAGGCTAACAATTTTGTCTATTAAAACGAGTAACTTTGGGTGAAGATGAATTGAACCACCAATTGGAAGAAGGGAATAAATCCAAAAAATAGGAACGGAGATAATAAAAAAAAACTTAATAACTTTTTGCTTTCAACTTATAAACTTATAGGACATCAATGATTATTAAGAAAATATCAATCCTGATTTATTCACCGACAGACCTGCCTTAAATGTATAATATTTATTTATGTGTGTTCATCGAAATGTGTTGGATTTATTCCCTTCTTCCAATTTATCATATAATTCTAAAGATAAACCATATATTACATGTTTTTATATAATATATTAATAGTATACAATAATTGTATACTGGTCCAGGTACAAAATAATTTGAAATAATAGACAATATAATGACAAAAACTATTTATTTATTACAAACTTGTATAGACACTCTGTTATCCTTCTATTCTTCATTTTCGGATCTTGTAGTTGGCCAGGTCAGAATTATATCGTAGAAATCTTTGAATTCGTCAGGAATATATTGGATTGTTTTTTGTATGTCATTCATTTTTTTCTCATTTATGGGTATTTTAGTGACATATGCAAGAGTTTCAGGTATTTTCGGGTTTGTAGAAGGTTTTTGGAGCGTCAAATACAACTAAAATTGCGGGTATTAGATCGCTAGTATGACGCCCCCTACCACTATATGCGATTTTGTTTATCGAATAAAAAAGAGGCAAAAAGAAATATTATTTCCATACACGTAAAGTTGATAGTTGGAAGAAGGGAATAAAGGAAGGATTTGTTTCCTCCTTCCAACTAACAATTTTTTTAGCCCCATGAATCTATACGAAATGAATAGACTTTGTTTATTTTTTTGAACTCACAACTTAGCCCTACGTCTAAAGAATGTAAGAGTGTATAAAAGTGAATATGTCGAAAAGTGGCGTTTATTCCCTTCTTCCAATTGGTGGTTCAATTGCTTTTTCCACCTATTTATGTAGGATTTGAATATTATGAAAAATGAGTAGAATGAATCGTTAGACGAATGACTGATATGGAAAGTAGTTTATGTGAAAGAGATAACGAATGGAATTACTAAGGAGTGAGAGAGTAAGACGATTAATTATTAAGTATGAAAGGACGGAATATGAGAGAACAGTCTGAAAGACGTGAACGACGTACGACGAAGACGATGAAGACGAATTAAAAGATGTATAAAGACAGTAAATAATTATACTCAATAACATCTAAGCAATCTTCGTTTGATTTGACCCGACATAGAACTATTCCCATATTTATGCATATTTATAAAACACAACACTAAGAGATAACATTCAAATATATGTTGATACATGTGATTCCAGCCTTACCTGCCTTAAACTCACACTTGTATATTTGGTTGCATCATGATTTTTTATTCAGAATGATTTGCGAATGCCATACAATTTTACCATTATCGTCTACCTTAAATCAATCCTTTAAAGGAAAAAAAGCCACCGAATTCCTGTATTAAAATACATAAATATCCTCGGGACTACGACTAAAATTAAAACAAATCTATAAGTATGTTTGAAGCTTAATTCAACCTTCTGACAGCTGCGAAACCTTTGTTCACCGACCGATACCACCTGATATAGCATTATAATCATCTGCTTGTGAAGCTCTTTGCAGTGGGACAAGTGGCCTGATATAGAATTATCTGTAAGCCGCCGCCGGCTCTGCGCGATTATCGCAGTTATAAAAGTATACTTCGGAAAATAATTTGCCAAGGTATCATTATAATTTATAGCTTCATTCGGATCGATCGCACCCGTGCATGCAAAATATTTTGTATTTTGCATTAACGGGCCTGAGTTTATCAATATAATTTTAATACAATGTTTAAGTTGCAATAAATTATTGTGTGTTAACGAACAATTATTATTTTGTTGTTTTGTTTTGAAGTTCGGTAGTTATTGGCTTTACCCATCACTTGCGTGTAGTCGTGTTTTATTGCTTGTATTAGATAAATTATTTAAATTGTTGTTGTGATAAATAGTCCATGGTGGCCTGTTGATAACAGACCAGACGCGGCTGTCAACGTGTTCACAATAGTCGTGATTTGAAATCCCGGGACACACCTCCAACTTTTCGGATGTGTGTATTGATAGAAAATCACCACGCACTATAAAAGTGGAGGAAAACGTGAGGGAATCTACATACTATAGTGATTTGTGTGACAGTGATAGCTGTATGTATAAAAAAAAAGAAACTTTGGATTTTATTCCCTATACTTAGTCAATTCTAGTGAATTGAGCACATTTAACAAAATAGTTCATCTGAAAAATATTGTAAAAGTCTGCATAACTTTAAAATGTCCCTCGATATAACGAGAATAAAGTAAAAATGTACTTTACGCGCGAACAGTTATTCTAACTAGACAAGTTTACTGCGTCCTCGAGATTCGACTTATGGAATCAAATTAACTCGTAATATATTGTATTTATAATGGTTTCTTAGACTTACGCGAATTACACTTTGAACTAATTTTTAAGTAATTTTATCGCGGTTTTGGTTTAATTTTACATTTTTAACTTCCCGACGTTAAGAAAATAAAATCCGATAAAATCCGTAAAGAATAGTTTTATTTCAATATGTATTTAAAATCTCACAAGTGTTGTATGAGAGGTACATACTATTTGCATGCTCTAGATTATTTCGTCTCGTGTTATTTTATACTGTACAGAGCATAGAGATGCGTTGCCGGTCTTCAAATTAGGCAAACTCTGTTTTTTTGAAGGTCGTTTTTGTCCGGAAATGCTTGTTGGCAAGCATTTCAATGCATTCAAGCAAGGTTGATTCTAGGTATTCTAATTTATACTTAACGTTTTAAGTATTTAAACACGTCTTCCTCTTTGTGCGAATAGAATTATCATATCAATGTAATGTATTAATTTTTGTTTGCAACGATCACAACACTGACAAATTTCAAGAGTATGAAATCATTAATTGTAATAATTACGAGCATCAATTTGCGTAAAAGTGATATGGATATTGGCATTCTACGCCGGATAAGTTTTCGTATGGTTTACAGACATTTATTTATCCGTGCGATGTGTATGTAAATTTAATTTTATAACTGACGATTCAGGAGCGATCGGAATGTGGAGAAAATAAAATGAATACATAGTAATAAATAAATACACCCAACAGTCACATACATAGTCCTGAGTTCCTTACCGCACACTAAGATCGAGTCTTGTGTCGTGGGTATCAGGAACTACGAGAGACTTTTCGGTCTCACAAACACCCAGACCCGAAACGAATACTTGTGGTTCACAATTGGATGGAACCCGCGGCCTCTCGTTTCACAGCCGGCGTTCAACCAACTGCGCAAGGAGACTGTCTACATGAATACATAAATAATATAATTTTTCAAGCAGACGTGACGACAGATCACAAAATTACCAGCCATATAATATGATACATCACCTTAACATTAAATCGCGAAGTACTACTATCACATTCTCTCATACATTCGGGAAATTGCTCTCACATTCGCAATATAAATTCCTCAGGCGCAATTTCTTAATATCGCCATTTGCAGTAATAGCCAATTTTTAACCCATCATGTAAGCGAAAGTAGTTAGTTAATTAAAAGGATATTAAGCGAAACCGGGCGCGAATTAGTGTCGCATGCAAATTGGTCGCGATGGTACCTCACAGGTAATTTCCTTAATAACGCCTTCATGAAGTCATTTTTTAACTCATTTCATACATTTGTGTGCGTAGAGGTACAGGTGGGGACAAAAGTGTTAGGTTTTGCCAAACAATTTTTAATTTCACAAGCTATGTTTTTTTTATACTGGCAGGATAGATGAACTGCAATGATGGTTAGTGCAATTTGATTCTAAATACATTAGAGTATTATACAGTATTTATTGATGCGGTATAACCATTTCTTGCCTAAAATATTTTTTTGAAGGTTACTTAAAAAAATTAAAAAACGCAATAAATATTTTTTTATGGTTACTTAAAAGAATTTAAAAACGCAATAAAACCGCCATTTTATAGGTAGACGTCAATATTAATTTAATTAAGAAATAATTAATCTACATAATTAAGTTATTCTCGTTAATTAGTAATATAAAACATTAACCTACTTTTTCCACAGATTCCAGTCGATAGAATGCACCTTGTGACTTAATTGATTTGACTTTATAATATTTTTTTTACTCGCTTCGATACACTACGAGTAGCATACAAGATACGTGAAGAGCTTGATGCATTCAAAGAATTACTTAATACGAGAAGGGATTAATCAACTATTGTGTGAGAATCACCTGTGACACTGTCAGACAATATAATGATAAAATAAGCAGTAGTTGCATATCTGCCCACCACATATAATTTTATGCCGTGATTATACGACAGTTTTGATTCAAGGATAAACTGCACGGTAATGGACCATCAATAATACTCCGCTAGGTTAGAAATAGGAGGAGAGGGCAGATCGTAGCTCACCAGATCGCGTCCGATAATACAATTCAAGAAACCACATTAAAATCATTGACAACAAACGTAAGAATTAAAAAAACATAAATGCACATAAACAATAAATTTCCTCGCACAAGCAAAATTTATCACCGAAGGGTTGCCAAGCTCGCCACAAGGAGCCGTATTAAAAAATGCAACTCAAACAATTGTTGTGGAAATCTTTCTACCTTAGAAAGAGATGGCATCAAGTGTCCTTTCTGAGGATCTATCAGGAGTGAGCGAGACGGCGCTCGGTGCAATGTTCATTAAAGAGGGTCAGTATAGGCTTTGGGGGTGTAATTTCCCTCCCTGCCCTCCCGGGGCGATCTTGTGGTCGTCTTTTTAATTTGCTTTTGGATTTCAGGGGTGTACTGGGTTTTAGGGTTGTGTTTTGATTTTAATCGATAACATTTTTTTCAGAAATAATTTTGTTTCTTTTAATAAAGCATATTATCATATGTCTAGTGAAGTGCTGGGTCCTTTAAGCGAGGCTTGTACAAGCATTAGAACTGGCCCGCATAATTGAGTCGAATGATGAAAGAATAATGTTTGTCCCCATTTGGCACCTTATCATCAAATGACGTGCAGTAATTTCGCTGTCAGAATAAAAAAAAGAAAATATTTTGCAATCATCTTAGCCATTGCGATTTAGCAAATGGAGTGAAATACAGTGGATCAGTAAAATTAATCGCACAATTTTCTTTTAAAATTTATATTTATTTTATTTACACTGGAAGACATATACAGGGTATAACAAGACCGCGACCGAAAACGAAGCCAGGTGGTAGTATTAGTGACTTCAAAAACAATGCAAGTAAAAATTTCGCAAAAAAAATCGACACCTTTTTTTTTGTAATTTTTTACATATGGTCGTATTTGGGTGATAAATACATAATTTTCCTAAAATAAAGATGTAAACCTCTTTATTTTTAAACACGCAATGGTACGTAAGGGTTTAAACTGATATTTTAGCAAAAACTAGGTATTTACCACCCAAACACGATGATTTTTAAAAAATTCTAAAAAAAATATCTGTCACTGTTTTGGCGAAATTTTTATTGCAATCGTGTATGGAGTCACTTAAACAACCACCTGGCTTCGTTTTCGGTCGCAGTCTTGATATACCCTGTATATAGCCCCTTTTCTAAAACATACAAAAATAATGTTCCATATTTCTAAACGAATAGCCTATTTAAACTCCATCCGACAGCCGCCTATGTTTCTACAAAACCTAACAGCAATACACTAACTACAAGAAGCATACAGATCTTTTGGAAAGTTACATCATTATCTTTCCCTGAGTTTTCCCGCCAGCCCTGTGATCTGGAGACGGCATAGCCGGGAGGCGCGGCGTCTTATCAACGAATTAATTCTAGACTAACGAAGACCGGGGGCCGCCCCGCGATTAACACAACCACCCCAGAAACGAGCACTTAAGAACGTTTAGATATGGCGGGGTAGAAGGAGTTCAAATTAAAGGACACTAAAAAAATTTATGGATTATTCCAGCATGCGTAGTTTTACACTATGTTGAGTTCAAGTGAAGTGGATGGGTCCACAAGCATTAAATTAATGCTATAAGAAGCTTTTTTATTCTGCCCTAAGAAGTCCACTGAACATGGGTCTTTTCCAATGATTTTCAAGGTGTTGTTAGGAAATAACCTATATTTAGTGATTAAAAAATAGCTAGGTAATCTATCTACCTTGTAAGTGTATATCCATGCTTCGCTTGCGGGTGCATAGCCCCACTTTGAGGATTTTTCGGCCCCATTGGCAGTTCCCAACGTTACAGGCTTAAGTTATGGATAATTTAACATCATATACACGCAATAAATGGATTCGTAATTGCTTCTTTTATTAGTTGTGGTAAAGTTCGTCATATCTGACAGATACCTTTATAAATTGATTCCCTGCATCGCAAATTAGGTACCGCACTTTATAGCTTCGGGTTAGATGCGTTTATCTAAACGTACCTTATTCTAATATTAATGGTCCATAACAGACGTTTATTTATGCATAATAACAGCTGTAATTTTATTATTACAATCGTTATTAAGATTACGTGTCTAATTTTAGGTTGTAAAATCAAATGTCAAAGTGTATCCAATTACTTGTATTGATGCAATAGTGTTGGTAGATCGAAATGATTAAGTGGACAAATAACTGAATGGTAACAAAAAAAATAAACAACTATACGTTTACGAGTGGGTGTGTTTATGGTTTTTTATGTCTAAAGAATAATAAGGCTTTTCATTTAAAATATTAGACGAGTGTCCTGTGCTCGACAGTAGGCAATTTTGATATAGTACCTTATTAAACTTCACCTCAATATAGGGTTTAAGGATTTTTAATATTTTTTGGTAGTCAGTTATTTTTCGAGCCGTGTCTATACGTTTCCTATACCCACACCCCAAGGTCCGAGCGGGTGGCATATTAAGACGAAGTTGGAAGTAAAAAAAGGCGAAAAAGAGTTTTATATTCTTTCTCGAATGGGAAGAAATAGGAAAACCTTTCTCATTTAGTCCACCAGTGCTGGCTGGGGTGTCGTCCCGGACAGACAGACAGCCAACTTTACCATCTTTATTATAATGTGGTTCAATAGTGTTAATTACCGCCCGCTGATTGGTGAAAGTTTTGTGTCGTCATATGTTGTGTTTGGTTCTCTGGTTGATTTGTGTGAGTATTTTGATCAGCTGTTCGGTTCATTGTTTTCTTGTTGTGTTTAGTTTTATATGAGTAAAAGTGTTTTATTGCTCCTTGTGATATAAAGCTTAATTAGAGTGAGAAAGTCAGATAATACCCAACAGAACTGAAAGTACACGTGTTCGCTATGATTGTAAACGATTAGAAGTATTATAGAGTGGTATCTTAATGGTCTCAGTTTCGTTCTTATGTAAGCTCATGTTTTAAGGTTTAATATAACGAAAATACGAATGTTGTTTGATACATCTATGTTTCTGGGCGCTTGTTGTCAGTTTTTTTTTGTTATGGTTATAAGAAAACATGATACATTTCCTTTTTAACCATACGTTTACATTGAAATATGCGTAGTCTAGTGTCTGGTATATAAAATTAGTTTAGTCAAAGCGTAGTAATGAGCTATGAGGGACGGGTTTGATGCTTGAACTGGGAAAATTCGAAAAATAATTTAAGCGAGTTTAGTTATTTCGCCCGAGCGATATTGTTAACGTGACGTATGTACATTGTACTGTATCTGAATATATCAGATGTGCTTGTATTTATTACGTGTCTACCTACATTTTTTGAGCACAAACATAAACAACAGGGAAAATTTGTACAATGGTTTTTTATTTATTTAAGCAAATACTATAAGTAGCAATAACGCGTAAGAATAAAATATATATGCGGAAATGATTAATATTCGCGCAGTGTTTCGTCTATTTTTGAGTTATTTGTTATTATACTTTTTGACCCCGCACTAGGTCAGCGGGGTGAATAATGTGACCTAACCTCTCTCTTGATTGTAGAGGAGACCCTTGCCCTGCAATAAAATTTATATAGGATGATACTGATTCATATTTGGTCTAAAACAGTTTTGAGATATTAGTGGCATATCTTATGTTTGATCATATTTTGTATATGAAGATGTCACATATCTTGGGTTTGCCGATGTTAAAATCGTAATTGTAGCATATGGCAACCCTCAGTGGGTAAGCAGCATTGTTACTAATGCTACTCAAAGTTCGCTTATGTATGTTTGTCATAAGAACCACTTCTGCTTTCTCGTCATTACGGGTTTAAATTTCAGACTAGATTTTTAGATAGAATAAATAACGCTTAATCGGTATTTAACAGTCATTACCTCCAGTAAACCGATAACTAAGTCAAAATCTAACTTACAGACCAATTTCTCTTTACGCAAAATATCAGAAAAATAATATCCCAAGTCAAACATGTTTACATGATACGCACAAAGCACTTGAAACAATAATCCGTCAGCAAACTCGGTAAGGGTCACATTCTCTAACAAAAATGTACGGAACCTTCGTTATCCCTAAAATCCACACGGCGGAAAATTTCATTTCTATAGGTGGGTACCCGATACCCGCTGCAAATAACTCTGGACCGGGCTTAATATGCATTAAGGGTATTTCCGAATTTTCTCCAGTAAAAATGTATGAGAACAACCGACCGTGAAGTATAAGTGGATTATTTTGTGCGTCCCTGTTTTTTGTAGAGCGCCGTCCTTGTCCGCCAAATCCTGAGTGTTTTTCGCGGTGTTGTGTGGAGTTGGCTTTTTGGTGATTATTAAAAACAGAATTATGTGTAACATTCGCGTAAATCTAATAAACCATTATGTTTTTTTTTGTTAGTTAAGTAATTGATAATTACGAATTTATTGCTGACTATAACTTCATTACCGTATTTCATTTGATTTCAATTATTAAAAAAACATATAAAAATAATTAATCAACATTTAATAATTTATTCTTATCAAAATTAATCCTATAATGTTATCATAATTACCATCTCCTTAAAATTAAACATTAAAATTAAATACACAAATGGCATTTAAAAAACGATTATATTCTATAAAATTCAAACTAATGAATAAACACAAATTGAATTTAAATTTATAATGCTCAATTAGAAAGTGTGCCGACAAACAGATGCGACTGGCAAGGACGTGAATAATCCACATTATAGGAGCAATTAGAAGCCAATCGCGGCTTGTAATAATTAAATAAGCCCATAAAGCCGCGGCCATAAAGTTCGATGTTCCTTCATTTAAATGGCCGTTTAGCGTTTACGACACAACCATAACTTATATGTTTCATTACGTGAACGGTTTGTTGTGCGTTTAATATTTACACGTGATTAATTTAATTTTGATTCGATATTTTCTGTTACTTTTGGAATTAATATGAAGGACCTTTTCAGTGTGATTATGAAATAAGAAAATCCTTAGTAAAAAATTTCGCCCATGTTTTGTTCTCGTCCGCATTGGTGATCTTATTAAGTTCATTTAGTTATTATGCCTCAAATATCTTTGAATTATTTTCACAAGTAGTGTCATTGATGCCAATAGGTGGCGTCTAATTTAAATAATGGTAATAGAAAACATGAGGAGACTTCTATAACATAAATATTTTTATAACAATTTCTTTGGTATGTTAAGTCCATCAACCCATTATAGGTCAGTGTGGTAGACTATAGCTTAAGAATACTCAACAATGGATCTCTTGTAGAGCTGTCCCGTCTTCAGGAGTGGACAATTATGAACTTACACAGCACAATATAATTTATACCTTTGGGAAAGCTTTTGTAAGACGTAGATTTTACTATTTTACTGAGTCAGATATTTTCTCTCAAAAATATTTTTATTTGAAAACTAAATCCAGCTAAGCTAAGCTACTGTTATTCTTTTTAAAATAAGTTCGAAAGGTCGCCATATGATTATGAATTGTGAAACACGACAGATTCGAAAGGTGTTTTGAAAACATAATCAAGAGCGGTACACGTGGTCGTTATATCTAATGGTTTAATAAAATTACCATAAATAAATGATAATAATATATTTGTAACGTTTTCCTATATGCCTACGCACTTATTAATGGCTATTAATGTGATAAAATATTATCTACATAACAGTTTTCTGTCTGATTCCCAGCTGATAACTGTTTTACAGACTGTCAAAACTTTAAATTATAATATCGAACACATGTATGGGTTTAATCGATTTAGATCTACGCGATATTGTTGTGTAGGTATTTTTATGTGAGATTAAAAGTCCTCCTGACCTTACAGTAAAATCGAGTCTTGTGTCGTATTAAAAGGTACAAAATAATTAGTAATGCTCCATTTCAAAGGATTTTTATGCAAAAAACTGTTAGCAAATGCGCTTATCTTCCATTTATAAGATCCATAACCAATTCCAGTGTATTATATTTTTCAGTACCATACATAATAAAATAAAAAAGCGTGGTCCACACTTAGCGTGCGTTCATATCTCCACCGGCGGAGACAAAGGCTGCGTGATGTAAGCATATTTTTCTGCTGCGAGAGTTCGTACCAAAATCAATACTTTCGCCGACAGAAAAATCACTCGCCACACTTATACACCGGACTTTTATATTTCGATACTTCTAAAAGTTTTAAAATATTTTTTTCTTATTTTATTTAAATAAATGGCAATACGAGCATGCCATTCACCTGATAGTTTGCAGTAAGACTGCTCATGGACAGCAAAACCAACAACACCATAGATTACAAAGCAATGCTGGCATCCTAAGCTCGAAATCCTGAGACAAAAGATGTTAAGTCTCATCAGTAAAATAATAATTGTAGAAATTTCTTTATTGTTTGAGTTATTTTTAGTTCATTCTATGTATATTTGGTTTTAACCAGACCGGCATAACTAAGTCGACTGACGAGAGATAACAATGCGAGGTCTGTATATAATAATGTATATAAATATAATCTATTCGGATCGAACTTTATTAAATATCGGATCAATTGTGATGCATTCATTACATTAACTTTGTCATGCCACTTGTCCGTATTAAAAGCCATGCGTTTTAAGTAATTCGGTAAAAACCCACAGTATAAGAAACTCACTTGTTCGAAATACTCAAACAACGGTGATTGTTCAACCTGATATTCGAACACAGGACGTCGCGGTTCTCATGTATATGCTGCTACTATTCAAATGTAGATTTAATAAAACAGACGACTTATTAAATAATGTCACAACAATTCCACTTGTAAGTTGTCTCCAAATAGCGTGCTGAAATTATTATTAATAATAAAAATGCGAAATGCATGTATTTAGACGGTATCATTTTTGCCCTCCATTGTCTCTACCTACCACCGAGACACTACAATACATGTACGAATTCATAAAAATGTTACAAAAATGCGAATTAAAATTAAAATTGCCAGACGAGCACATTTGGGTTTTTGTTCACATTTCATAGACTTTTCAATATCGGTTGAAAGGTCTCAGCGCGTCGCGTGCTTTTAAATGAAATTTAAATGGAATAACGGACAAAACGAGTCGAGCGGCGGAACTATTCGAATATCCTTTTCCATTCTTTTATTGTGGGCGTGATATGCCGAAAAATCATACTGATAACACCTTTTTAATTTAATTAAATAATTTAAAAATATTTTTTGTCAATTTATTTTTTGTAATTGATAGACTGCCTCGGTGGCGTAGTTGTACTACGGTACGACTACAAAGCTGAGGTCTCGGGTTCGAATCCCGGGTCGGGCAAGGTGATATTGGGTTTTTCTATTCATTATCAGCCCGGAGTTAGGATTTGTGCCCGAAGTGGCGATAGGCTCGCTACCTATCACATCATGGGACGGAACATACAAGGCGAAATGTGGGTGTCCTGGTGGCGCCTCTGCCTACCCCTTCGGGGATAAAGGCGTGAGTTTATATAGTACGTATTGTGTGGCTATTATATGGTGTGGAGTTAACACTTAAGTAATATATAATTTCGTGATATTGCG
Source organism: Deilephila elpenor (assembly GCA_949752805.1). Classification (NCBI taxonomy): domain Eukaryota; kingdom Metazoa; phylum Arthropoda; class Insecta; order Lepidoptera; family Sphingidae; genus Deilephila; species Deilephila elpenor. Next base: position 3,347,553 of record OX457107.1, on the reverse strand, counting down.
GTTAAATCGGTTCGATTTGCTGTTAGCATTGTGATGGCCACGTGGGGCGATAAAAATTTGGACTAACTGTGATTCGCATTTCGCAGATCATTTTATAGAGTCGTTATAGAGTCGGCAAATATTATCTTCTTGGAAATATTTTCGAAATTGTCTTCCAAATGTAGATTATTCCCATAATGATAATCAATAATGCGGAGTGTTAAATATGGCAGATGAGTAGATTTTTATAACGGTGTGTGTTAGTCTGTAATACGTTAAACAGCGGGTGTTTGTGTCTGCGGCGCGATCCATACTGACGCCAATTAACATCGAAAATATATTGTAAATGTTTTGTAAATTATTTATAACCTTATAGGTGTGGACTTTGGATTGTAGTCATAGATTCGATTTGTCTTGAATTGGATAAACAAAAGTTTGGATTTTATTCGGACAGCCTCCGTAGCGCAGTTGGTTAGACGCCGGTTGTGAAACGAGTGGCCGCGGGTTCGATCCCCGCACCGAGACAAATGTTTGTGAGGACCACAAATATTTGTCTCGGGTCTGGGTGTTTGTGACACCGAAAAGTCTCTTGTAGTTTCTGATACCTGCGACACAAGACTTAATTGATCTTAACGTGGGGTCAGGACTATGTATGTGACTGTTGGGTGCATTTATTTTATTTATTTATTTATGAATTGAAAGCGAAGCTACTTTACTCATGGTAGGTCTCTCATATGTAAGAGGCCGCCTGGGTAGGTGCTATCGCAATGTCTTTTTCTCCCGCCAAACAGTAGTGTAAATGCACTGTTGTTTTCCGGTATAACTGGCATTGTAGCTAGAGTAACTACTGGACATAATGAGATTTAACATCTTATGCCGCAGTGGAATGCCAAACATTGCCTTGTTTATGGTGTTGTTTGGTTTTACTCCTGTCCATGAGCGGTCGTATCGCTTACCATCAGGCGAATGACATGCTCGACTCGCCATTCATCGCAATAAAATGAGTAGACGAAATTGTAGACTCTTTTACTGATGATCTTTAGGTTTCGGTCGGGAAATACCTGAGCAGATTTTTTTTCCACAGAGATTTAAGAGGGAGAAAACTTCACGTAAATATGATGGTGGAGAAACGCCATTCATTTAGATACCAATGAAGTCCTAATGTTATACAATGTTGGGGCTATAGCAATATTAAGAGGAAAATACAAGTGCCAGTAAGTGTCTCATTGATTTGAAAGAGCTACAAAGGGGTTGTTTCACTTGGGAATACCACACATAGTTACACATTGTATGAAGGTAACATCGACGGCATTTCTTGCTATTCAAACTGTTAATATTTGATAAAAGTAGTCCACAGAGCGATCATAAGAATTAGAACCTAGACTATCCAACTTAAATTTGACTCCCCGTAATAACTTGTTACTTCAAAGCACGAGCAACAAAAAACGTTCCGTTCCACTCAGCAAAGGCAACCTTTTTAACTTCTTCTTTTTACTTCAAAAACAAAGTTCACTTCATATAAATACGAAAATTAAACATAAGCCTTTAAAGTCGCACTCCGATATTGCCGAGCGCGAACGGACAAGTTTGTTCTGGTACTTTTTCTCTGTGCAACTTGGCAGTGGAATTACTCAAACAATTTAGCTGGCATCAAACAACGCTCCTTTGAAGTCGGGGCTGAACTTCAAAAAAAGGCCACACAATTTATCGCGTTCAGTTTTACTTTTATATTTTTAGGTTGGCAGCACTTTTTAGTAATTGTTCGGTTGGTACTTGTTTGGAACTGAAATATTTGTATTGAATTTTGATGTTGCGCATGATTAAATGTGTTAATAATGCACATTTTATTTAAAGTAATATAAATATTCACAAGGTTTTCCTATATTGAGACTGTCAGTTTCTATGTTCGATAAAAACAGTTCAAGATCATGATTATCTGGAATTGTAGCTGCTGCCTGTCATTTGGCGACGTCATGTCTGAGGTGGTTATTCCGCCATTTATCAGTAACCAGATTATTGTTCCATGTAGTAGTTGCGCAGTAGGGTGCACCGCAACCAGTCGAAGATGGCAGGAGCCTCGAAAGGTGTTCATTGGAGTCATTTATATCCCTTTACTTATATACTTTGTAGGTATATATGAATTATTCAAAACAGTTGAGAAAATGTTAAACGAAAATTGAAAATTGATAAAAGTAGTTAAATATTTAGGTAAACAGATAAAATAATATAAAATTAAGTTGTTAATGAGTTAAAAATTGAATACGTATATATAAATCGTTGTAACTCAGTCATTAATAAGTCCAAATTTGCAAATACGTCTTGAAATTCAACGTTTAATAGGTATTATTGTGTGTAAATCACAATACTACTCGTAAATTAAAAACTACAGAACAAAAACGCGCTTAGCTACAACTTACAGGTGCAAAAAACAGTTTAATACTAAAGAACATTAAAATGCTATAACCATATCTCACATGAGGCCATGAAAATCCTTGTCTAACAAATTAAATTATTTTGCCTCAAAAGCATTAAAACCTAAATTTACATACAATGGAGCATACGAAATAGCCCAGCTATTATATAAACTGCATAAGTACATGCTTCGATTAAAATTTGTCTCGTTTACCGTATGCTAATCGTTATTACGAATGAAGAATGATTGAATGCTTGAAATGACTGTCAGGAGTGATTGACAATTGAGACTGTGGTTCCGTAATAAGATAAGCGACTGTACGGGCTGTCTAGTCAAAGTCGTAAAGTCAGGTACGATTAGAAGCTAGATTAGTTTCTGTGAGGCAATTAGTTATATACCATGATTTATTTAATCCATGATTTTATGGCGTATAATGCTTGTATTATTTACTTTAATTTTAGGGTTTGGGTTTGTTTACGATATGTCACGATTGTCTGTCGAACCTTTGCATAACAATTCATTGCAAAAAAAAATTTGTAACAATTTTTTTTAAATTATTTAAATAGTAATTGTAAAAGCAATAACTTATTTACATTAACATATTATGTTTACTCAAAGCTGAAGAAGTAAACATAAAAAAGTCTACTTAAATATTTATATATGTATGTACTATGATGATGTCCTACATAGAAAATTTAATGCAACAGTGAGGAAATTGCGTTCTACACAATTGAAAACCCCATACAATGATTTTGTACGTATCAAACTCAGGAACATATTTCATAGCTTTCAAAACGGTCATCACATTAATGTTATTTATATGGTAAAAAAGGTTAAGAAACACTAATCGAACACATATCAAAAATTACGTATTTACAGACGGTAAAAGAGCGTAAAAGAGCATAATCATAAGCCTTAAACCAAACAGAACATTATCGAATCGAGGTTTCTCAATCCCCACAATAGACGAAGCAACCTTAAAATTCGGCAAACAAAAATGCATTAGAATTCCGAATGGGCAAATGGAATTCTTTCCGACTAGTTCTTGGAACTGTATGCGCCTTCTTGTACACCCGGATAGCTCGTGACCACGATTGAAAAATACTTACTCACTATTAGCATACGGGGACATTAAAAAAATGTATACGGATACCGCTTTAGGATATTGTGATGGTACAATGTCCCGGATTTTGCCAAAAAAGCAACGCGTGTCGTGGAAAGCTAATACAATTTCTAATTTGCTCAGCAGGCTATGCTAATGTCAACCGCTTTTGAATCCAAATGAATAATCATCGGTGAGGTCGTTTTTACGTTGTACTAATGGGTTAGTTTTTTGTAGGTCCTGTTGAATTCTTTAGTACCTGCGCATCTAGGAGAAGAGAAAAGTCTACGGCAAATTATTATTGAACGGTGAATAAATACTGTTGAGAGATTGTTGAAGCCCCTCTATAACGGCGAAGGAAAACATCGTGAGGAAACCTGCATACCATAGGGATATCTAAGAATTGCTATGGTATGTAAAGTCCGCCAATCCGCACTAGACCAGCGTGGTGCACTATATGGCCTAACTACTGTCTATCATACTCTCGATTGTAGAGTAGGCCTACATATGTTTAATTTTAAATATTTGTACGAATTCCTGACTCCGGGTTGATAAGGAATAGAAAAATCCGATCCAAGCAATTTGCTCGACACGGGATTCGAATCCGAGACCTCAGCTCGTCGTACTGTAGTACAACTACTCCACCGAGGCAGTGTAATTGTACTCATAATATACTATAGTAATCTCAAAACAGAGCGCCACCGAGGCAGTATAATTGTACTCATGATGTACTACTCGTATACTAATCTCATAATAACAGAGCAATGAGCAACTGAAACAGGCAAGTTGTCAATCAGCCTGTGTAATCAGGGGCTACGTACGCCACGATGTCACATTAGCAGCGAGACGCCGTATATTTCCCAAGAGTGGCTGCGTCGGAATATAAAGAAATATCTCTCCGAGTGCGTTTCACGGCGCTTCTTGTGTACTCCGATTGAAGAGTCTTGATATTTGAATGTCGGTGTTGAGTTTGATATTTGAAGGTTCGTGTATAAGTCTAGTAGTAGTCTAGGCTAGTTGGATTAGTCGTTATATTGAAGAAGATTGTTTTTGTTAGGAAAACCCTATTTATTCCATAATTCTATTTCCTTGTCCTCAGGTCCTCTATCCTTCAATTTATCAAAGACCCTTAACGCATCTGCAATTCTTCCAACATAATGGGTTCATATGCAACGCTTATCAATCACCCGTATGAGAAAAGCTTATTATTTAACAATAAACTCTAAAAGGGTGGTGCTAGTTTACGCGTCTGCTGACAGATGTCGCTTAATTCAATAAGGGCATTGAATTGATCAATATATACGCTCCATCACATATCAGTACAATTAAAGTACGAAACATAATATTAATACGGCAAATAGTATAAATTCTTTGCGAGTGAGAAGTCTCTATTGTTCCAGCGCTACTGATGGCATAGTTTAGTGTTTGAAAGCCCCTAAGGTAAACAATATTTTGGCTCGGTGCCTACACGTGTATGAAAGTTTTTGAGCTCCTGTTACAAAACACGGATTGTTTTTCGGTTTACTAGGAACGTTGTTCATTGTTTAGTTTTTAGTGCATGTTCTACATAACTGACAATTTCAATTAAACTATTTGGGTACGCAATGTTAATTTAATTATTTGTTATAAAATGACTTAGCAGTTTTATTATTAAATCTGAAATATATTAAAATCTGAATCTGAAATATATTACTATGTCTCTTGGTTACATCTTTATTGTTTCAGAACTAGTGACTAGTGGCAGTTTACATATTATAGCGATAGTACAATAATTTGTGTGATGTTTTGCATTCAAATTCTTGAAAAACATTCTAAAGGTTATAATAATGATTTACCCTAGATATAATTCCAGAATCGGATGTCAGATAGTCAAAATTGGTAAGTAATCAGGGCAATTAGTTTCCCGTATGATAGAAAATGATTATGGCAGATAGAGAAGAATAGTTGAAATTAAGTACATGTTTTAAGAGGGTATGGTAGACTAACAATAAATCAATGTCAGGTGTGGGATTTAACCAGGCAGAAGAAGAAGAGTATATTAATTTGTTGGAGCATACAAAATATTTCACGTATCAGCACTATTCCTAAATGTGTTGACATAGGCATATCCATATGCACGCAACTAACCTCAAGGTTACATTCGACCTTCAGCTCTACCAAACATTAATTCTAATTCGATTCCCATGTTGTACGTATATTTAGGTAGTAAATTAATTGTGCAGACATTGTAAAGAATGTCCATGAGATAATTTATGTTTTGCACGAGCCACAGTAGGAATGCAACTAAATCATCCCGATATAAATAATTGGAGCTCGCGGTTTATTAATGTTCACAAGCAACACCGATATAATATACGCGAAAATAAATTGCCCACTCCACATACACAATTAATTAAAATTATCATGTTTTATGATTGGATGGTTTTTGAAGATTCTGCTTTTCTGTCTGGTTTGATTGTATTTTGAACCGACTTCAAAAAAAGGAGGAGGTTCTCAAATTGACTTCTCTTTGTTTTTGTATTTGGATATGCTTTGTGATTCAGAAAACTGTCTTCGATTTAAATATTTTATTGAATGTATTTTTTAATTCTATTTAGTTCAATGTATTTTTCAAATTGTATTGGGATGTGATTAGTAAATAAGTGTGATTTATATCGGAATTACCAATCGCAGGATTTATATTACTGACCAAAGGTCTTAAGGGTTACTAGATTCATTGATGAAATTAATTCAGTTTGCATTTAGTGATCTATTTGATTTCAGGATTGATAAGACCACGCATTATTTTTTTGTATCTGGTATGTTTTTAAATACGTTATATGCACAGTATACTGGTCAATTCTGATTTGACTATAGCATTATATTATTTCAAATCCGATTTTTTTTACAACTATTCTTTACAGCTCTGAAAAATTATAAATTTAACTTTAGTCAGAATACTCTTATAAATCAGCTTATCGTTTGGGATACCAATATATTCGTTAGGATATTAGATTAATAAGTCAATATGATTGTCAGAAATTTCAATTATAGTGAAATGATCAGATCGACTCTGGAAATATAAAACAGTCGTGTGTGACAATGACATATTTTTAAAGTATCAAACTATGTCAATCCACATGCACCAGAAAAAAAATCCATTTCAGCTGAGCCATGAGACGCTATAAGTAGGATTTGGCGCTTGGAAATCCACGGAAAGGGACAAAAGATGCGCCAGACAGAGAGGCCAGATGTTGGGTAAATGAAATGCATGTACATAAGGTAAATAGATTGAGTATTAAATACAAGTGGGCCACAGACAGTGGAGTTATTCGAGTAAAAGAGATGGAAATTGAAAAAGGCGGCGGGTAAAAATAACGTAGTAGGTTCCCGTTGAATACAAATGCGTTTACTCGATGCCGACATTGGATTTGCCTTGTTTATCTTTATTTAGATTGGTTTAAGTGCTTTCAAACTACTCGCCGCTCCTTGCCGCTTCTGATTGCTGCGAAATTATATCAATCATAGTTTTATTTGCGTTTCTGTCCGTAGTTTAAACGTTGTTTGACTCCCTCGTTTGTGCCGTGGTCTGTCTTATTTGGGGAGCAGACTTGGTAATTTCGTAGTCTTATCTCTGTTAGTATATATTTCTCCTATAACCAAATTGTCTTTTAGAAACATTTGTGACTTAAATTCATATATTCTTCTTCCTGTCTTCAACCAGGGGTAGTTCTACTGACGGTCTAACATAGGGTCTCCACATATTGTCAACTATAAATTTCTTTAGCCGTACTTCAAAGCAGTGAAAGTGATTCAAAGCCACATTATTCACTCTATAATTTCCCAATGGCCAAGATTATTAGGTAATTAATTGTTGTCCAGCGTTATTCACAATCAAGATGTAACGGTACAAATGAAGGAGTTATAATCTTAGTATAGTGACATCTCGGGGACTCTACACGAACTACTCAAAACAGTTGAATTCGATTTTCGAAAAATACTGCACTTATTATCGTCTCATAAACAACAATTTAGCTTCTATCCTTTACAGTTTACATACTTTCACTCTGTTTATCCTTTTACTATATACTCGTACATCCCATGGCTGTCTTTAATACATTGCCTTTGAGCGATAAGACCGACAATTGTACTTTTATTTTTTATTGATTTCTGTTTCAAGCCCGGGTCAGGCAAAGTGATATTGGGTTTTTCTATTCATTATCAGCTCGGAGTCAGGCCTAGATAGGCGATAGGCTCGCCCCTGTCACATAATGGGACGAAACATACAAGGCGAAATGTGGGTGTCCTGGTGGCGCCTTTGCCTACCCCTTCTGGGATAAAGGCGTGTGTTTATATATGTATGTATGATTTCCGTTTAATTTTTTGTGTACAATAAAGAATATATATATAAATAATTAATATACTCACCAAAGACAATGAATATAATTTGCAACAATGTAAATAGTGTAAAACACATTTTTAAATAAATATCAGTTGATGTATCGACAACTAATCAACTTTTTATAAAACCCGACTCGTGCGGTAGGTAGGTACGTATTACGCTATTTTTTGCTAATTGCCACAAGAATATTAATTGGCATAGAAAGTTATAAAAATAGTATTTTTATAATTGCTTTCATGTTTCTTATAACTATTGGAATAACATTGATTGCTTAAATTGATTAGATTCACTATGACTAATGTGGAGTTTTTTTTTAAGATTAATCGTCAAAGGAATTAAAATTCATACCCCTGTAGTAGTATATGTTGATATTTATACATCATGATTCATTAAACAAATTTAAATAAAAAATATGAAGGTTCCTCTTTAATATACATTTATCGATTAACAAAGGAATTTTCCAAGCCCATAAAAATACCATGGTTTCAGACATAGCATAAAAATGGAATATAAATATCACGGGTTTACGTAAAGACTGTTTTCTTTTCAAAAGTACTATGTTTGTGTATATTACAAAATAAACCTTTGAGTTTACAACTTGGTGCGCGGGCTGAAAGGGCGTAGAACAAAAGATGGCTGACTTGGCCCGCCATTAATAAAAAACTTACGGCCACCGAAACTTTTGCAATATTGCGATAGTCTGAAAACGTTCATTCATAAAGTCACGGAAGTTAGATTATTAATTTTTTTCGTTTACTTTCTTCGCGGAATCGGTGTGAGCTGTTAAGTCGTGTTTGACTTAGTGTTACTTATGCCCTTTTGAAAGTGATGATTTCTTTAAAAATAATAGACGTGGTATGAATTCCTAAGTTTTTTTACATCTTTACTTTTTTAGCTATGCTAATTAATTTATCTGAAAACATTTTGTATTCGGAGTTATCTCCACAATAGTTTACGACTACCATCAAATTTTTTAGGGCATTCTGATAATTCAGTGAGATTAGTGAAAAGCAATATTTCATAGCATTTTCCTCTGTTATCTCCTTTTACTTCCATTTTCATCCTCGATCTTGTATACTCAAAGACCAGCGACGCCCCTAAGACTCCCAGAAAGTTAGAGGCGATCATTGGAAACCGCTAGCCATTGCCACGTACTCACTGTCACAATCTTTAACCGCAGGTTGTCCAATATTGTGAATAGTGTTTTTGTTTTCCAAAGGGAAATACTGGAAGCAGCTTGCATCCAGCTTCTTGCCACTATTATAAGGCCATATTACGTCAATATTATAGGTAGATATTTTCTGACCAATTCAAGATCCTGTTCCTCCCCTATTCAAGATCTTTTCTGTTTCATCGGACATCAGTGTCCTATACTGCACACTATACCATTCCAATGCACCAACAGTAAAGTAGAAAATTAATTCGATCCAGCAACTTTCAACTTCCTCGGCTTGCTTTAATCTACGTTGTACACGAAAATAACTTAATCGCATTACTTTTCAGTGTTTTGAAGGGGCAAGTTTACTTGAAATATTGCATCGCAGTTGCTAACATTACCAGTGATGTAATCGGCTCTGCTGCAGTTTCAAAGTTTGCGTACTTAGCAATAAATAATCGCCGTTTGTAGCGAAAGCATTTTTATATTGAAATTTGTTTTGTGCTTGTAAAATGCGCGGTTATGGGTTTGAGTATGGTGCACATTGAAGATATATCGCGTAGCTTTGGATTTGTTCCTGTTTAAATTTGGGAATTTGCTTTTATAGACGGTACTTTGGAGTTCAGTTAAAGAAAACGTGACGCTACAAACCTTGGGTAATTTTGAATAGAGGATAGAATGAGGATTCGATCTCGCAGCAATATATGTATGATAAATATTTTTGAGTATTTTTCCTTATTTAGCTTGGAAAACTGTAATTAGACAAGTAGTTGTGTCAACCAATCTTCAACACTGCCAAAAACTACAAAACTTGTCAAACGAAATATGCTAAGTGCCAAGTTTCGTGTGCGCCAAGCCTTAAAGATTATGGTGGATAAAATAAATGCATTCATTAGAATAAGTTGTAAGTCATAAACCGGGTTTGTATTGTTTATCTCCTTGTATAATACTTACAAGAAAACAAGGAGGAACTTCGGAAGAGTTCCTTAAGGGGTGACATACTTTTTTTGTTTTTAAAATTATTTATCAAATAACGGAGCATGAGTGTATCGGAAAACTTATATAGGTAAATATTTTATAGCTGTACACGAAGTATTTAGTCTCTGGTACTGGGTTCAGTTTCCCGGCAAGGCAATTTGTTTGCGTATTTTTAGATCCTATAGACATGATATTACTTTGATAAGAAATGTAAAATATTTTTAGAATCAACCTGACAATGATAATATAACACTTTAACGGTATCCAAATTGTAATCTCAATATTGTTTTATTTGCATCAAATACGATTAAAATACGATCCCGCTAAAAACAAAGCCTATCATCAAAATATCTTCAAAATAGTATCCCCGTACAAACTAATCACCATGTATACAAAGTATAGAATCAAATCACCCTGTACACGACTCGAGATAGACCCGTACATAGATAGAGCGCCGTCGGATGTCTTAGCAATTACTCGGGCATCACACACGCCCCCCAACTCTTTCCCCGAACGGAACATTTTCTCCCATTTTCCCTATTTTTCCAATACTCGGTGTTCGCCAATAGAGTACGTGTGTGGATGAGGGCGGGGCCAGCCAACTTTATTGCGAATTCTTTCTTTGAGATACGAGGATTCTTCGGCGAATGTGTTGTGCGCCTTTTTCCGACTTCATTGGATTTTTCCATGGCAATAACTTTCGATCCACGTTTCGGCTTCATTTATTCGTAATTAAATTATTTTGGTTTATTTTTAGATTGTTGGATTGTCGGGATTTTCGAGTATGTGTTTAATTAGTTAAAAGAGTGCGTGTGTGTTAGGGTAAACGAAGAATCGAGAAGGCGTGAATGCAAGACGAAGGACATGCATTTCTAAAAAAGAAATATTTATCAAATTGAATCGTTGAGAAGAAAAATATTTAATTTACATATTTTTCGCTTTAGATTTAATAGCTTTAATATAAGTTCAAAGCAATGGAAAAAAATAAAAGTTGTAATAAAGAAAGTATTTTAAAATACAATAGATATTGAATATAGCTTCTGTGGGAACACATCCGCTTCATAAAGGAATATTATTGGCAGCGGGACTAATCGCTGATTGCTCATAGTTTTGCGTAACTCGGCGTACACACTTCAATTTTAACTAACTGTTAAATGGACCCCATTCTTGCCTGCTTCTCAAAGTTAGCACGATGTTTAAGTTAAACATGTCTGGCTATTTTAAAGTAACTTTCGTAACTTCATGTTGTATTGTTTTTATTTGGAAATATTTTCTTTTTCATTTTTCCATATATTTATGAGTACAACATTCAAAACCAAAATGCGTATATTAAATTATAAAAGAAATCATTTTTAAAGTAAACTAAAACATACGTATTTTTAAACTTATTACGTTAAAGCAGAGCAGAAATAATTCAGTCCAAGAAACACTGCTTACAACATCAGACATTTCACACAAATTCCTAAACTCAATTTACACCAAGCACCCGATCTTTACCAAAATTAAACTACAATTATCCGCCATTTTGAAACTCCGTATTTTCTCGAGTCTTTAATTTACAAAGCAAAACGCGTCGAGACATATATTCCCCCCATCTCCCCTCCGACTTATGAGAAATTCTTTCTTTGTCGGCAGACGGCGCGCTAGGCAAATTGATTCGGATAAGCGTGAACTCAACTTTAGATATTGGCTCGTCTTATATGATTACGAAAAATTCTAAGCGTCTTACACGGGCTTGTTTTGGTAAATTTAATTTGTTATATGCTTTAAATAGAACTTTATTTATGCGTGGATTTAAACGTGATTTTATAAGTCTTTGTTAGAAAAGGCTTTCTATTCTATGACCAATTTCAGGCCGATGAATAATAAGGTTCTGGTACTGCACGCACCAATCTTTTGGGCCAGCATATGTACATATTGTTTGCAAATCTATTTTTATTAAATAAATAATAAATAAATACACCCAACAGTGACATACATAGTCCTAACCCCACATTAAGATCAATAAAGTCTTGTGTAGTGGGTATCAGAAACTACGAGACTTTTCGGTCTCACAAACATCCAGACCCGAGACAAGTATTTGTGGGCCTCAGAAACATTTGTCTCGGTGTGGGGATCGAACACGCAGCTTTCGGCAGCCGGCTCGAACCAAGCGCGCCATGGCGAACAGCTTTGTTGGTAAGAATTGCCAATACAATACCTGGCTCAATCTTATAGAACTTTTCTGTGTCTAGAAACTTACAGCTGCATAGTCAATTGCTGGAAAAAGGTTCAAGGATATCAAAGCGAACTCTTTAAACCCACCTGCATTAAGCGATTTACGACCTTCATTAGTCCATCTTAGTCGAATTTAAAATAAAATTCCTCTAAACTAATTTTAAATAAATGATTTTTTCGTGGTATGGAAGTGCCGCCGCCACAACAGTGCGCAGACGGGCCTATAATCTAATCTCGTTCGATTCACATCGGCCGCGTCGGATGCCGCCACCTAATATTTTCACCCCCACCCCCAGGGGGCTGTAATGGACGTATAGGCACGATGGGGTTTATGCAATTACCACAATTTGCTGTAGCCATCGGAATATTTCTTCAGGTTATTTTGTGACTTTTTATATCATGATGAAATTACAAATAAATTGGATAGTTGAAACAGTTTGTTATAAAGTCACTTGTATTTTTCATAAAATATATGTTGACAACAGTAATTAAAAAAAATAGATTAAAGTTAAAACACAAAAGACAAAACACAATATGATCCTACTACTGCTGTTAATATTTATTAACAGCAATAAAAACACTTACGGCCTTATTCATAGACAGATTTAAAACCTATTTTAGTTATCGAATGTTTTGTCTTCTTCGTTCAAACTGAATAATAAATTCGTTCGAAAGGGACATAACTGATAACATTCGATAACTAAAATAGGTTTTAAATCTGTCAATGAATAAGACTGTTCAAAGTTACACGTATTACGCTGACTTCGTTTAAAGTATAACATAGTAAGAAACGAGTGTTTTATCATATCACAATATGTAAAGTTATTGAATCCCTGAACATTTGGATTCGGTGCCAAACATTTGTGATATCATCCGCATACCAAACCTGCTTACTATAGCGATTTGTAAGAATTTATATGGTATGAAAAGTCCGCCAACCCGCACTGGGCCAGCGTGGTGGACTAGGCCTAACCTCTCTCAATCGTACCCTCGATTGTAGAGGTGGCCCGTGCTATGCAGTGGAACGTATAGTTTATAAAGGTACAGGTACATTAGGGTTATTACTAGCGTTTGTATCGGGACATATCGATGATATGTATTTTAACTTTCATAGTTGCCTTTCGATGTAAACTATTTCGGTGTGGGTGCCTTTCAAACAAAATTATCGGCACCATCATCGGAAGCAGCTAAACTAGTATTTAAATGTATCTATATCCTTAGTGTTTAATTTGATATAGTTAGTTCAAATATGTATACACTATGAGACTGACATAGTCTTCATTGACTCAAAGTCTCTGAAATAAATCAAAATTAAAAGTAAAAATAGTTGTCTTTGTAGTGTCTGTCAAAACTAGTACTTCCTCAAGTTCATCGCCCTCGTAGAATAAATCAAAAAATCTACCCAGCCGTTAATTTTTATCAGCCAATTGGCATTAGGCATAGTTCATTAAAACCCGGTCCGTTCAGCCAGCGGTAACGAACCACTTAAGGCGCAGCATACGTATTTAATTGATCGTATTCAAATACTTTAGACATGGTAATGAATTTAATGAAAGCCACCTTCATTAACATAACTAAACAGTTATGCGTATGCGACGTCATAAATATTTTCGTATGATTGTGAATGCCTGTTAATTATATTTATTTTATGGTTCGCATTTTTGTAGGTAGGTTTTAATTAATGGAGTTTAGGACAAAATAAGTTCCAATAATAGGAACATATTAGTTATGTTTACTTCACAAAGTCTTAAACCTTTTATAGAGATCTGCCTAGTATGCAATTTCCTTTATCGTTACAAGAAGAATATTATTATAGCCTAGAAAATTCCTTTACTAGGCAAAAACTCTACCTTTCTCAATTGGAACCTCAATTTCTATGACCTAGCCAATTACTATTTTGGATAGAAATTAGCCAGAATCGAACGTTACTCACATAAAAAGAAAACAGCAGTCTATTCTGTGCCTTAATCCGTATTGTCAAGTTTTCACCTCGCCGTTTGTTTGTATTCGTAAAAGGATGAAACTAACATTAAGTAATTAACTTCTATTTGCAAGACATTTGTTTTACGTTCGTTTCTATACATTAACTGTGTGTTTGATGAATAAGTACTGTGGAGTGTGTTTGTCTTTTGTTGCTAGGTGTTATTACGAAAGTTATTTATGTGGTTCTTATCAGTAACCGATATAGAGATAGGGTAGCCCCCTATCACATCGGACGGAACAGACCAGGCGAAATGTGAGTGTCCTGGTAGCACCTCTGCCTACACCTCTGGGAAAGAGGCATGAGTTTATGTATGTATGTACCCATTTTCGGGAGTACCGAAAAGGACAAAGGACACTTTTTATCCAGAAAACAAGTACTGCTCCCAAAAGTATTTGCAAATAACTGTTATATTATATGACAAACGAATGTGAATAATTGCAACTAAGTGCTTGAATTACAGACGAACAGATTTGAGGTATCTTGGCCAAACACTAATATTTTGAAAAATCGCTGCTGTTGAGTTATATTGTGTACGCGGGTGAAGCAGCGAATAAAATCTAAAATAAAATATTTTTAAAACATGATTAATTCTTGTACATATGCAGGTGACATCACCACTCACCTGCCCCCCAAATTCGGACGGTGAAAATAACGGTTACATTCACGTGCCAATGAATAGCCCTGCTTTCTATTTAATAGCATCTGCCCACTTGTTTTACGAGCAAACACGCAGAATATGAAAGTCAAATTTGTACAAGATGGCAAACAGAAAAATGGCATAAAGTTCTTAATGATATGGATAAATAAATCGTATGTGTTTGCGCGTCGGTTTATGATCGTGAAATATCTTAGAACACGTAACGTCCAACTATTATGGGCTCTGTGTGATGACAGTTAAGACGGCTTTAAAATATTTGTACGGATAATGTAATTTCTACGGTATGTAAGTCCGCCAACCCGCATTAGGCCAGCGTGGTGGACTATATGGCCTAACCACTCTCAATCGATTCTCTCGATTGTAGAGTAGGCCCGTGCCCTGCAGTGGGACGTATATGGGCTGTTATAGATATAGTACGGATAATGTAAATCTTATAACGTGAATTAGTAGCGTAATGAACGTCGGAGTAGTTACACTGTCAGGTAGGTAGATTTCAACGAAAATTACAGAATCGACTATAGTTGTAAATTAATAGACGAGTCATCAAGTCATTATTGCAGTGATAGAACAAGTGTAGAAAGAAATTTCTTGTCACGACCGCCTTGGTCCAGACTATAATTCGATGTCTTATTTCTGCTGAACCAGCAAGCTATGGAACAGTTTAGGGCGCATGTGTCTATTTTCTATACTCTTCGGCTGTTTTAGTGCGATATCTATCGCCGGCGGAAACGAGTCAAACTTTTTTATTATTCTGTCACGGCATAGTGAGTGTACTGCACGTAATGGCAAGCTCAATGCCGTCCAGGCAGTATCAAATGGCATCAGACGGCGGTCCCATGTCATTCGATACAATCATGCCGGACTTCAAAGATGTTTCTTCACACTACGGCGGAGTTACGCAGGATTTACATGGATTACACCACATTTATCATCAGTAATAATAAATACACCCAAGTCAAATGCATAGTCCTGACCCCACTCTAAGATCGAGTCTTGTGTCGTGAGTATTAGGAACTACGAGAGACTTTTTGGTGTCACAAATACCCAGACCCGAAACAAATACTTGTGGTTCACACAAACATTTGTCTCGGTGCGGGGATCGAACCCGCGGCCTCTCGTATCACAGCCGGCGTCTAACCAACTGCGCCAACGAGGCTGTCCTAGTAGTAACTTTGTTGTAGAAACAAATTTAATTTAGTTTCGTATAATAAGCTAAATTATCCTGTACCAAATAGCCTTTAAATAACTGTTTTTCGATTATGCATTAACTAAAAAACCAACAAAATTCAGTTGAATCAATCACGAAGCCGCGGGTTGTTAGTTACCTGCTAATTGCTCGTTTAGGGCTTGTTATAAAATTCCAAGTTGCTTTAGCATGTCGCTAAGTAATAATGTTTAAGTGGTTTCGAATACGCGCCCTCTAAGTGTGTCAAGTCGAGGTTGGAGTGCTTAACGGTTATATGATTAAATATTATTATGTAAGGTAATTTGCTTATCCGTTTGGTATGCGATTGTGGGATAACCGCGCCCTTGATGTGAAGTCTCAGTGCTGGGTTTGGAGTGGAGGAGTAGCTAATGGCATTGGGCACTGATATTTATAAAGAAACTTTAACAAACAACAAGTTGTAGTGTAGAGTTGCTACAGTTGGTATACCGCCGAAGGCTTTAACAGGCTGCAACAGCTTCAAATATGTCAGGCTAAAAGATCAGTGACACTAACATACTCCTATCGATCAACCCCGCGGTATTTGAACTTCGAAGGGGATATTACCAGCTTATTAATTATTTAATATTACATCAAATAAATGACGAGAGATTTTGTGTGACAGACACTTTATTGTCTAGACTCTAGTAAATGTAAATAGGTATTGAGCTATTACTTCGAATGACTATGACTAATTCTCGATAGCAGAAATTAAGTTGTGCTGTGTAATGTAAGGCAGCCTCTGAACGATCAATTATATTGGGCAATATTACGAAATGTGCAATATTATTGACCGTATAGGGTTAATTTTAAAGATTGTGCAATGTTTAATTGTTTGGATGCTAACCGCCTTTTGATCTTATTGTACTATTTATTGTGCAATGTGCAATGTTATTATAGGTCTAAAAGCCTCATAACCATAGTAATCTGGTAATAAAACATAAATAAGACTGATTGCGTTAAGGATGGTCTACCTAATGAAAGTTGCAGGAAAGTGCTAGATGCAGGCCGATTCTATCAGGTCTATGATAATCCCATTTTGTTTTTTTTTATACCTACACCAGCATACTGACTAAAAACCCCTTGACGACCGACAGACGCATTATTATCATCAGCAGTAAGTTTCCTGTGGCTAAGGATGATGATCATAGAGTCTCAACTGATTTCAAATATGTACTACCATTTAAATATCAATACATTTAAACCGATACTGTTAACTATATCTTACATTTTTGTTCAATGTTGACAGATAATGTTCGGCCTCTAGGAATTAAGTAACAGAATGAGATAAATCACAGACATTTACAAGTGATTTGAGCACAGGTATTTTGTGCTGGGATTATGCGCGAACTCATGCGCAAGTAGCGACTTGGTATTAGATATTATAATAATAATTTGAGTTTTAGAATGTTTGTCCAGACATGACAGCATGGTGAAGGGTAGCGTCGGCAAAAAAGGCAATTTATTTTACTGTGTCGGTAGATTTTACGGAAATTCAATATAGATTGACTATTAATTCAAACACTTGTTTGATTGTTTGCTATGAACAGCTAGCATCACAAAAAATGTGTGTATCATCTATTTGATACAAACTTTAATAAGAAAAGTCTATTTACACAGCAAAAATGTCTTTCCAAGGTATCAAAGTTTGTCTGCATAATTATCGGTACTATGTTTTATAATTTTATAAAACATTAATAAGCTCTAAATGGACCTTATTTGTTTCATAGACACAAGTTTGTTGCAATATTTAAATCAAGACTGCATTTTTATGCTGACCCTACCATCGAATCAGCGAACGGTTAAGCTTAACACAAGTGTATTGACCATACAATAGGTATATTTGCGCGCGGGCCCAGCTACCGCATTCCACCCGCAGAACAAATATTGTAAGTGGGCTAGCGGCTTTCATTACACATGGCTTTTTTGCTGTCCGTACACGGTTGACTGACGAGTGGATAAACGAAAGTGATCGTTTACGAGTGTCTGTCAACATGGAGATGTGTGGCGCCGCGTCATACCGATTCCTTTAGCGATGGTCAATAGATTTTGGCTTGGGATTGTACATCAAGCTTGAAGTATGCTTGACGGATTGTCCAAGTTTGCGATTAGAGATTTGTTAGATCTTTGAGTATGAGATAACTAAGTAGCTTAGTTCCCATAGATTACGCTCATCTATCATGTATTGGATGTATGAGAGTGGTTATATCAAAACTCTTAGGTTATCTCACATAGTGCGACGGAAAAATGAAATTATGCAACTATTACTTTGTCTTAAATAATGTCTGTGCAAGCCACAAGGCTTTTTACATACTTCTTCAATATTTAACATTGAATATACTTGAAAGACTGACTCAATACAAAGTATTTCTAAGAAAAGTATTTATGAAAGCAATCTAATAAGCCGGGGTACACGCTGCAAGCCCGAGCCTCAATCGATTTCGTCCATTTCTATTCCGTTTTTTTCCAACGGATATTAGTATTCAGTCTCTGAAGTTATTCCCGAGATTGGATTCTTGCTGATTCCTAGTTTTATTTCATCACAAATCGAATGAAATATAACTAACTTACTGGCTTGTTCAAACTCGATAATAAATGTGCCAACTTTATTGTTCGCAATTATTTTAGAATGAGGTTTTGAATATGTATATAGTGAGTTAAATAAATTCTATTTAATTTAATGATACAAATGCTTAATATACCTAATAATTTATTTGAAGAATGACATTTATTGTTTCAATATACAAAACTAAAAAAAGTAACTACGAACTACTGTGTACGAGTTGTTCAAAGAAATATTCGTGTCGTTTATGAATATGGAAAATATCACTCATAGTTTTATAGTAATGAAAATTTCTTATAGAGACAAAAGCTGTTTGCTCTATACCGTGACGTCACAATGGTACAATAAAAAATTGAATTTAGTGGTAAAACCGCTAAGCGACCATTATGAGAACTTGCCGCGGTGACTCATTCACAAAGTCGTGAGTCTCGAATTACCGTGTTTTCCTATAAACATAAAAATATTTCACATATGAGTAAGTTGAGCCGCGCCTACAAACATCTATAATCTGTGTTCGCCATGACAAAACAATCCCAAGTCCAACAATACTTAAGATCCATTAAAATCCATCCAACCTCCTATTATGTCACATAACAATGCGAACGACCGGGCATCGATCCTCCCCGACCTACCCCAAAATCAATACCCCAAAAATCTAATTACAAACAGGCGTAAATTTAGAACGCCGCCCCTATTGATTATCACCGACCTTGGTTGAAAAAATTAAGTCAAAGACTGACCCAATTTTGGGCGAGTCTCCCCTCGACTCGCGCACCGTTCATTGCCAAGTTTACATTGAAGAAACCAAACGGTTCTGCCTATTAAGTGAAGAATAAAACCAACGTCTCGTAGTTGAGAAAAAGCTCTTTAATGAGACGAAGGAAGTCGGGGCGTTTAAGATTTTTTGCGCGGCCCGGCAATCTTGATACTTGCAATCTTTTTTATAATTAAAGCCTAAAGGAAATAGTGCGGAATAATGCGGCTTCTATATTAAATTACTAAGCGAATTTGAAAGTGCGTTGTAATATTCATAAATAAAAGACGGTTAGCCATTAAAGTTGTATACTCAAAGCGGTTCGTGTAATATCTATTTGTTTATACAACACTATAAAAGCTAGTCTTACGGTTATGAAGAGGTTTTATTGTTCAAGTGAAATCTGATCGTACGATGCGCCGAGTATTTCCTGTTAAATCATTGGTGTTTGTTTATATTATTTGGTTTTATCGAGAGGTCAAGATTGTACGTGCGTAGTATAATTAATAAAAAAGAATTAAAAAGGAGTTCGAATCAACGGTCGCGTGCCCCGGAGGCCAATGTCCTTTAGACAAGATCGCCCCCTCTGTCACTCTCTCTCGCTCTAATTAACAGTTTAACCCATGGCGCTGTCCCTTTCACTCGGAGGGATGCTAATATCGTGTTACTTAATATCCCACTGGGACATTGCTCGGATAATAAATTTCCCGAATATTGTTGTAGATTCGGTAATTCATCAAACATTTTTTGTCCCTCGTAAAAAAATGTAACGATCGACATTTTTCAGACTTAATAGCACAAAGGACTCATCGATGCATAAGCCGTCTATCCGCCTTTGCAGATTTTCAGACGGAGATGAAATTTATACGTATTATTTTAATGTGCGGGTGCGGAGTTCCTTTTTGATATACGACAAACGGGTATCCGATATCAGAGGCGTGAGTTAGCAATAAAAGTAAAGCATGTCGAAAAATATCGTTAAGTAGCACACGCCCGCCCCTTAATATCTTCCACGCGGCCGCACCCGGCGCGCCGTATCGGAGAATTTTCATCTGAATATTTTCCTTTCTCATTGTCGTTATCTGAAAAATATGTTTTTCGTACGGTCCGCATCCCCCCGCGCTCCCCCAGCCGCCGACCCTGAGCGATTTCCAAACGGACTTACATGCAGCGAAGCAACTCTTCAAAATTCAAATGTGCCACACTGAATTTAGAATTGGAATCCTTTTTCTCGCGAAAAATGTCACGTTGTTGGTGAAGGTAAAAGAAAAATAGTTGGCGCGAAGCCAGCCGAAGTCAACCCTTTAGCATGGGGGTAGAGCATGATTTTGTTTGTTGCGCGGCGAGGCAGGGTGGGAGGCGGAATATGGGAAACGGAAGCGCGGGTGGCCGGGAGGGGGGAGGGGCAAATGGACGGAAGAGGAGCGAAGGCAAATAACTTCGCCCTTCTGTACACATGTATAGGGAAGCTGTGAGGGCGCACAAAAATGCTCGCAGCACCGTTTCCAAGTTTCACAATGAAACGTTGAGTATTTTTGTCATTTGTCGTCATAAAATCTCTCTCTCGTCTAAAGAAAAATTCGCGCTGAAATGTTTTGGCGTGCTCAAGTTATGAGAGATATGTCGGAGTTGAAATTTTGTCACGAGCACAAAATGAGTACCTACTTTGTTACTCGCCAGCGTTGCGATATTGTTCTCGAGACGTGATTTTTCCTTGCTCTAATCTACGCGTTTTGCTTCAAATAGTTATGACGAGCAAAAAAATCGTAAAACTTGTTTGATACAGAAATATTTTCACGTTTTGCCTCATTCAAGTATTTTGGTAACTTGCTCTGTTTAATCGCCTCATTGTTTAGTGATCACTTGCAAACATGAATGTGGTGGAAACATAAATTCGTAGGTTTATTTACCATATCTAGTGATATTTTGCTTCAATTATTAAGATTAAATTATGCATAATTACTAACTGATAAGCCGTTAGGTTAAACGAGAAAGTTAATACAACCACACTTCTAATATTCTAAAGCATTAATTAAATTGTGTTTGAATTTCTAATAATTTTTCTTAAGTCTTAAAAAATTAATGGTAATACGGGACAAGGTAGGAGAGATATCACTTGGCCCCCAAGAATATCACCCTCGGGTCAGAACTTTTATGATCTAACGGGATAAAAAGAGGCCATGCTGGTGGTTTTGTTAACAATCACTTCACATTTACTACTGATACCACAATTATTAGTATCCATCAATTTTGGCACGTGCATTATAAAATATCTACCGAGGTCAAATGGATATATCTTGCCAGTCTACATAAATATTACTTTAAGGCTTCGATATACAGGTACATAAAAAAGGGAAAAAACAAGAATCTTATAGAATCACTCCATTGACCGTCTCTCCAGTTCTCAGGAACACGTAAACGTACCAAGTTGAAATTAACATCAAATAAATTACTCTGCGGTCTTGTTGAATTATAAGTCAATTTTGCTATGCAGCTTCCCTCAATTCTCAAGCGTCCTCACGATCCAATCCATTTAAATATTACTTAAACAATTGAATTTATTATGGATAACACTCGGTTGTCGGCGTAGTCAAGTAATTTGTAAACAAGCAGGCGACATGAGTACCTACCCACGTATAACATTTATAGGTATGCCTTATTAAAGTCGAGTGTCTTATACTTGCTATATGATCTTCGATGGATACATTTTGTGACGTGTGGGGCACACTCTATTATGAAAAGAAATCTTACACATGCAAATAAATGCCCGGGAATAGACCCACATTTGTAGAACATGAACCTGTAATCCAAGATCAACTGTGGCACGCATTTAATTTACACCGGGCCAAATATTCGAAATAAATATTATGGTAGTGTTGATATCCCATCAAAACCATAAGTATGAAATGAGAGCCGTGTTCAATATTATGATATAAGCCTTGGTTGTTGACTTCAACGACAAAAGAAGCAAGATCTAAAGGGGTGCCATGTTCAATTGCCAGTCCTGAAATTTATTTACAACATAAAATATTTAAAAACAACTTAAAATATATTTTTTTCTTATAACTTAGGGTAATATGTTGAAGCCTTGAGTCTGACTTGGCTAGTTTTCATATTGGAGGCCCGTTCGCTACAGTGGGAGGTATATGGGCTGATACAGATACAAAATATGTATATACGATGGTTGCTATACGAGTATTGGTATACATTTTTTTTCAAATATAAAACCTAAAAGGCGTTTTATAAAAGGAATAATACTGGCTTGTGCTTTAGAAGTACTACTTCTGTATTTTACTTTATAGAAGTCCTAGTGTACAATATTTCGCCATTTCCAATACTGCAGGGGCCATTACAGATTTATTTACGGTTCATTTGGCGGCGGCTGAGTGCTTCGCTTATGTAAACTATTAGTGCTGACTTACGACCTTAAAGTAAAACGTTTTGTGCTTTTAGGAGAGCGAATGTGGGGGATAATTTTTAGTAAAGATTTTTGTTGTGTAATTACTCTTTAAATATACGTGATTTAGCTGATATGACAATTACAAGCTTCCGGAAAAATGTTTGAGGTTTCGTCGTGTAATGAATTTGTAAGAGCTTTTGTTTTTATTCGTCATTTATTAACAGTTTTGTATTTTATTTCCATATGTATGAAAAAATTACAAAAGCAAATAAAACTGATATTAATAAATAAATGAGTTCTCCTCATTTACGGATACCGAAAACTCCATAATATTAGTTTCCGATTATTTTTAATTTCATCCAATGAAATTCCATCCATTAATTATAATTCTTTAGTTCAAGTAATTTGTATAAATATTTAATCGTTAATGCTATGTAGTTGTTAGAACTTCTCACGTGGTATACGAACCGCATACAGATTTTTTTTATATTGGAACGGTTCGACAACCACAGCATTAGCTTAGAAAAATTAAATCCTTGCTTAATATCGCAAAATTCCCTTTGTGGTCTCGCAAATTCTTTGCCAAGTCGAAAATCAAAGCGACCAAATAGCGAAAGTTGGGTGCCCTTTGAGCAGTCCCGTTATTATTTTCTCAAGAACCTCTTTTATGTAAAAGAACGCTTCAGAGTGCGAGGGTGGTAAAGGGAAAAATATGACGGAGAGATTTTTCGTGCCTCCCGCTCACACATGCGTGGTATGAGAGGGACGGGGATGGGTGATGTCGAGTGGCTTTCGTTCTGAGAGTCTCCATACACGGGTACTCGTTACGTCATGGCCCGGGGCCGTAGACTTGTAGGAGGCATTTTGACAAGTATTTTATGAAAAATGTAACCTCCTTTGTGACAATGCTTGGTGCTTTGAGCGGAACGCGTTGTCAGCGGTAATGAGATGAAACTTACCACTGGGCACGCCCTGTTGTGAGCTTTAGGATTTTAAGCTGATTTGCGGCAAGTTTTTATTATTACATATTTTTATTTTTTGTTTGAGCTTGGGACTGTCTAATGGGGATCAATCATCAAGGAATGCGTCTTCTGCTGTCCCGTATTTTGTATTTATGTCATATTGATGAACTATATATTTATGTCAGGACTATGTATGTGACTGTTGGGTGTATTTATTTATTTATTATTTATTTATGTCTGAATTCTATACCTGACACATTTGCAAAATCACTTCCATTATGATCATACGATTGATTGTCTGACTGCCTAACGTCAAACTTTTTCGGAATTTATTTCAAGAAAATTACGTTATTAAAAGATATTAAAATTGGTTTGACTGCCATGGATATCTGGGTACCTTCTTAATTTATCTCTGCAGAACCCTAAGTTGGCTGTTAGAAAATGCCTTTGGCATTAAGTCCCGCCTTTACACAACCATGCATAGGAAGTATTAAATAAATAAATATATATGTGTTTCATAACAATAAGCTTGTCACTAAGAGCTCGAAGATTCTTGTAATTAGGTATTAAAACGCTCGTTTAATTGTAATAAGACTTTTAGTAGTAGAAATTAAGGAATATTTTACTGTCACGGCATGAGCAACATTCAAAACTTTACCATACTCTGAAGAATATTCATTGCGACTTACAAAGTCAGTCCATGTTTGTCATTTACTTAAATACTTACTACAGTTGAAACTTAAATTATTTTGCCTAATTTTATGCGGCAAAGGATTTCGTGAGTGGTCTTTTGTTAAAGTTTTGTCGTTGGTTATTTTCAATGAAACGTTTTTATTTTAATAAGGAGAATATGTCAACGTAAGAGGATCATGATTCTGCGCGTAGGAATAGGAAATTAAAATGTATGTTTTGAAGACAATTTTATATAATTTTTCAATTTCATTGTTTTAATGCTTAGTCAAAGATTACAAAGTCGCCAAGAAAATCAACGTTGTGTAGCAGTTTTCTGTTTGATCGGCCGGTCCGATAGTCGCTGACCCTATATCTGGTCGTATGACGTCAGACATCGATCAGTTCAATCAGAATTTGATCTGATCAGTTCAATCAGATAGCCATCGTCGTACACGATAGTGAAAATCCTGTCATTGTGTCATAGTGTGCTCTTAAAACTTCGCAAATCATAATTTACATGACCCCATTATAGATTTTTTTTTAAAGATTTTTTCATAGTTCTCCAAGAAATTCTATTGAGTAATTTCATGTTTCCAGACCTAGGTCTGTTGACTGACTGTTGAAAGACAAAGCAAAGCCTAAATCTAGGTTTACCTGGGTAGGTTAGTAGGTTTAAAACTGGCTTAAGGCTATGCTTTGTCTGTCAGTTTTATGGCTTTATAGGAGTTTTGTTACAGACACCAAATCGTGAACTCATAAATATTTATGACTTGTGTGGCCCAGAATCATACCCTTGTACTACCACCGCAATATCTTAATTTAATAAACATCGTATCAGATATTTAGCGAAAGGGCAAGACACGTTCAACATGCATACAAGATGGTACAGAATCTAGGAGAAATTTATTATTAGAAGTTCAGGTTTTAATATGTGAAAATATATGTAAATATGTCCTTAAGGACATAAACGTTGTTATCTTGTTCTGTTTATCATGTTTGGGTAATATTACAAATGAAATCAATCTGTTCTTTATCACATATAGCTGATAGGGATCAGCAAAATGTCTTGGATAATTCTACAATAGATCCATTATAATTTACTTACCTCAACCAAATGTAAAAATGCATTTAATAAAAATCGTGATTTTTGTCACGCACGCAGAAGTCCTATTTTTCGAAGTCTAAATGTTTTTTTTTGCTTTTTCATATTCTTTTATAGTGAAGAGTATTCGTGGAGTGTTTATCTGCGAGGCTGTATTTTGATTATCCGCTAAGAAGTTTGTTTGACGTATGAAAGCAATAACAGCAATAATAAACTCCGGAAGGACGAACGTTTTCCTCTAAGGATATGGTTCCTACTGGATTGTACTTTACTGTGAGTATTTTTAATTATTTATAGGAGTTTTTATCAATTTCTTTGTATTTATTAAAGACTGTAATTTAGATTATA
The DNA here is from genome assembly GCA_949752805.1 of Deilephila elpenor. Lineage (NCBI taxonomy): Eukaryota > Metazoa > Arthropoda > Insecta > Lepidoptera > Sphingidae > Deilephila > Deilephila elpenor. The sequence continues at coordinate 3,321,680 of OX457107.1, read as the reverse complement.
ATGCCACTTTTAGACTTTTATAAATTAAATAACTGTATGGAATGCCATGTTTGAGATTTATTTAATTTGGAATGTTTTAATGACTCAGTTTGAAACATTAAATTCGTCTAATATGTTTTCGTTATTACATAAAAATGTAGGCATGTTATGTGTGTGTGTGTGGGTGTGTGTGTGTGTGGGTGTGTGTGTGTGTAGGCATTCTAATAAAGCATATATTTTATTCTCTCATGGAACACAAAATAAAAAATATAATTTAGGTATTTTTAAAAAATCTTACCAAAATTATTATAAAGCATACTAATAAAGAGCCAAAGTAAGTTTTTACGGAGAAAATGTACAATCAGATATTTACCATCCACATTTTAGTGTGTCTATGAATTTCCTCTCAGAATATTACTCGCGCGTCTCCCTCATTACGAGGCAAATCATTACCGAGTGAAATCGTATGGAATCGCAAAGGAGGGATTGTTACCGCACACACACCAAAACTTACCTTATCACTACAACATAGAGTATATTTTACATTGAGCAGAAAACTCGTCGTGATATGTCATCCGCGACCGTATGAAAAATATGAGTTGTATTGAGAAAATGGAATCACTTCGATACTGCTAAGAGGTTTTTAATATCGTGCCGTATGATAAAAAAGTTTTTATTGTTATATTTTCTATTTACATTTAATGTGCGTGTGAGGGTGATATTTATTTGATATATGGAGGGGTTCTTAGCTTGAATGTTGAAAGGCATGAGATGGCATGTAATGGAAATCGATTCAAGATTAGTAATGTAGCTGTATTTTTATAAAATAGGTCCGACAAACGAGCATGAAGGTCAGCTGAAGGTAAGTGATCACTGCCGCCTATGAACATCCATAACGCTTGGACTATAGATGTTGTCGGACCATCAATCTAGGAGGGGAGTGGGAAGGAAAATAATGGTAAGAGGAATTAGGCATCCGGAAATCTCGCTCATAAACGAAACGCGACGCCAAAGCTGTCGTTCCACGTCGATCACCTGTGAGACACTGGAACCGCCTCGGACGAGCCTGCCCATTCATGCCGAGTCATGACTGACAACAGCGTGGCTATACTTCTAAAACAGATGACCAAACATGTTGATTGTTTGGTCAAATGCTATAGTTGTATATGACAGCCTCCGTGGCGCAGTTGGTTGGTCTTTGCCTGTGAAACGAGAGGCCGCAGGTTCGATCCCCGCACCGACACAAATGTTAGTGTGAACCACAAATATATGTTTCGAGTCTGGGTGTTTGTGAGACCGAAAAGTCTCTCGTAGTTTCTCATACCCACGACACAAGACTCGATCTTAGTGGGGGGTCAGGACTATGTATGTGACTGTTGAGTGTATTTACTATATTATTTATTGATAAGTTGGCCCCGTAACACTAGTAAGTGTTATAAAATCTTTGCTTAAAGCATATTGGGTCTCACACGGGTTGTAGCAGTTTAAAATAATTAGGAATGGGTGAGAGGGGCTGATGAAGGTTGGATCTTCAATAATCTTACTAACTAAAGGAAACGTAACACCCAACTTGTTTACGTCTACTATTTTACGTCGGTGTTTTGTAAGACAATACCGCTTCCTCAGGCAAGTTTGTCCATTTTATTTTCAAGTCTAAAGTTACTACAGAAGGGTTGCACTCTTTTCGTCAACAATCTCTTGGTAGATACGGTTATATCTGCCGTCAATCATGGTCATTCAGACCCACTGTGTTTATTACCTACTTGTTTCCATATGAAATTTTTGTACAAATTTCGTGTGGGTTATAACCCTACCGAGCATCTTTACCAATAGTAGCACAGATTCGCGACGTCTCGATTTTTCCTTAACCCGCCTACATGCTACACCCTCATATGTGGGCCCTTCACACATCTTGTAAGTTCCATTTATTAATGTCGTAACCGCCACCCTATTTCACCTAAAAAGGGACTTTAATGTGACGGCGTAGAGTGTAAATTTGCGTGCAATGAAAAGTGTAGTTCTAGTATATGTGTGAGTAAAATGTGTTTAGTGAATTTCGTGAGATCGGGGCCGATTGTACCGAAACATTTTTACGATTCATTGTAAATGCCGTGCACTTTTGTACTCCTAAGCAGTGCTAACAAGGACAATAAATGTTTGGATCACGCGACTGTTTCACTGAAATTAATTTACTTTGCGGTTTCCCGTGTAAAATACCCTTTGTGATATGATGGAATGACAAAGTTTGTTTACTGCGTTGTATAGTTGTTTTTTGGAATGTTGAAATACTAGGACTGGGTAGAGTATTAATTAATGAAATATGAGTTTGTAGGGTTGCCAAATGCATTCGACTGGTTGGAGTAATTTATGAAATCGGCCATGAAAAATTTTTAATTAGAATCGTCGCGTTGTCGATCTATCAGAATAAGGATCGTGAACCGTTAGGTTGTCAATTCGATATCCGAATCAAGAAATTTGTTTAATTTCTCGATTTGGAAACATAATTTGCTTTATAATAAAATATTCTCTGAAGGGATCTATACCGAAACACATAAAAAAATAACATGTACAATTTACCATCATTATGAATGCGTGGGATAAGTACAGCCAGAAGAAACAACTATGGAAAAGTACTACATTTAAATGAATTTTATTTTACGTATTTTTCCACTGACGAATTCCTTTCTTATTAGTCATTCTGTTTATGAATGAAGTTGTCAATTGGTTTGCGGAATATCCAAGCATTTAGCAACTTGTGTGGGCGTGGTTGACTTTGGCCTGAATTTCAAGATGTCTCATTCATTTTTACCGTCTCAGTGTAAATTTTTGACGCAACTTTTGACGCAATACGTTAAGTCTCATTATGTCCAGTAGTATCTCTGCCAATGTCCTTCAATCCGGAACACAGCGTCATTATGAACATAGAGGTCTTTTCAAGGATTGCAATGATACGGCAGGTCTGCCAACCTGGAATCGTTCAGACACACTAGACCAGGTAGACTAGACCAAAATCCTTTCTGTCATACTCGCGATTATAATGGAATTGCGTGCTCTGCAGGGGCTTTTATGAGATGGTGTATTCAAAAAATTGTGAACGCAATTGGTCTGTAATTCTGTTCCTGAATAGATCAAAAACTGTTGGTCATGCATCGGCTTCTTCCTTATTGTGCCAATAAGGCTGTCATGTTAAGTATGTATTCAATGAAAGTTGTTAGCCAATGCTTTATAACTTCACCATACTTTTTCATAACCAATTATTTTTTAAATTGCGTTTATAGCAAGTTAACTATGCGGTCGGTTAAATTATATTGGATGGTCGAAAAGTACTGTTTTTAAATATCATTAGTGACCACTAATTTGAAGGGTTGGTGCGCATTAATTGGGTTGAGGCATCAACTTCTTCGCAATGTGTTAAAAGAAATGAATAATATGCATCATTTGTCTAGGTATGATCGTAAACTTGCGTCTTGCAGTTATAATTTTATGGTGGAGATTGGTTGTCAAAAGTGGTGTACAAAAATATGTTCTGTTTTGGCGTAGTAATATATATTGCCAGTCCTATTAGACTTACAGTCCTATTAGGAAATAGTTTTTTAGCTACCAACGATGCACAATTTAGACATTGAGGGATGAAATGGGGTAAAGTGGGACGGATGCGATGCGGTCGAATCCAGATTAAAATCGACGAGAAATAATGAGTCGGGATGTAACAGAAAGGAAAGGAGCCAGATGAGACGGGACGGGATTGAATAGGATAGGATATGATAGAAAGGGAAGGGATGTTAACGAACGGGACGGGAAGGGGGGGTAAGCAAAGGAAACCGTGGGTTTGAACATTGTCAAGACCTTCGAAGTTTGAACGGTAATACTATTTTTCTGGTGTGGAGTAGAGTCTTAACGTATCTGCACCCAGGCAAAGCCGGGCCGCTAGTAATGTAAAATAAGACAAAAGAATGTAAAGTGTATTGTTTGAAAGAATCAAACAAAGCACTTTTACTTGTACATTTTTGACGTTCAAATTAAAGTATCAAAAAGATCGTAGATAGCATACAAAAGTGGTATAAAATACAAGAATGATTCGAAAAAATATTATCAAAACATTGTCATCTCACCAAACAGAAGCAAACCATACAGCGAAGTGCACTTCAAACAATAAAAGGGAAACGCATGATAATAAAATTTGCATATCTCTGCAAGTGCTAATAGCTAATAATTCCACGGGTCCGAGGTTAAAATATGAAAATTAGCTTGTAATAGCCGCACAGGGCTACCAGATAATATGGAAATAAGAAATATTTAAAATTGAAATGAAAAGTTCAGACCGCATCGCTGGCGAAGTTGTGTGGTATGATTGCAAAACTCAGGTTGCGGGTTCGAGTCCCGGGCCGGGCAAAGTGATATTGGATTTTTCTATTCATTATCAGTCCGGAGTCAGGAATTTGTGCCTGATATGGCGATAGGCTCTCCTCCTATCACATTGTGGGACGGAACATACAAGATGAAATGTGGGTGTCCTGGTAGTACCTCCGTATGTATCTGTTTCTGTACCTATATCACAATACTTGTAGATCTAAATATAACAAATGTCAATTAAAATTATTTGACATTTAAAAGATACAAAAAGACGGCATAAGAATCAAACGAGCTCATAAACTTGACAAATTCATACAAGAAACTAAACAAAAACATCGATATGCCAACGTTACCATCTTTAATAACAGAAGGCGCATAGACGTTACAAAATAACCCTCTTTGTATTATAATGCAACTTATTTCATTACGCCAGATGCCCACATATAAATAATACGTTGTATTTTGTTTTGTTGACTATGTAATAATAACTTGTTGGGTAATTATTTAAAGGATATATCATTAATTGAAGTTGCATTTTGAAATATGAAACGGTTATATAAACAGTTATAAGTCAGGTAGGCGATCTTATAGGTATCTATACTAATATTATAGAGAGAAAAGATTTGATTGTTTGTTTGCATTGAATGAGCTCCAAAACTATAACACCGATTTGAAATATTTTTTCACTTTTGGAAAGCTACACTATCCCCGGGTGACATAGACTACATTATTTTTTCAAAAAAATTAGGGATCCTTACTAAAACTCCAATAATGTAACCCAAGGTGTAAATACATTACCTTGAATATCATTAACATCGCGTTCGCTCCGAAAACTATATGTTGTTGATGTAGGACTGGTCTCAAAAACTATCTACACTTGGGCGAAGTTGGTCCGAGCCGCTAGTTTTATATGTTAAAGTTCCAAAAAGTCGCTGAATGCAGGCCACTTCCAATAGATTAATTAGAAGACCGTTGCAGGACAGCAAGGTTCAGCAGTGGACGTTCTGTAGCTATAGATGTTTTTTATTGCGATGAATGGCGAGACGACCATGCCATTCGCCTGATGGTAAGCGATACGACCGTTCATTGACAGTCGCAAAACCAAACACCATGAAATATAAAGCTTTGCTTACCATTCCACTGCGCTCGCCATCCTGAGACATAAGATGTTACGTATCATAACGTCCAGTAGTTGCTCTAGCTACAACAGTCGTCAAAGAGATAGTGGTATTACGAGACAAATACGACCTGACGACCTTCAAAAACGAGCGTATTCCCACCTTAGAGATCGGCATCTCCATGACCTAAGGTGTTGCAGATTGATTGGCGGTAGTGGTCACTTATCATCAGATGAACCGTTTGCTCATTAAAATAAAATAAATAAAAAAATACACCCAACAGTCACATACATAGTCCTGACCCCACATTAAGATCAATTAAGTCTTGTGTCGCAATTATCAGAACTACGAGAAACTTTTCGGCCTCACAGACAACCAGACTCGAAAGAAATATTTGTGGGCCGCACAAACATTTATCTTGGTGCGGGGATCAACCCCGCGGCCTCTCGTTTCACAGCCGGCGTCTAACCAACTGCGCCACGGAGGCTGTCAAAGCTGTCAAAAAAATGTTTGCCTCAATATATTTAAAAATACGGCTTTATTCCCAGCAGAAGTTGTAAGTATCTTTGTTGGTATGTCTATTAACTACAACTGAGCCGTGGTGCTTAACCTGAAGTTACTAAACCATTGGTGGTGTTCGAGTGCACTAGAGGTCCGCGTAGTTTTACATAAATTTTCCACTAACACCCATCTTTAAATCCATAAATAAATATAAGTAATAGGTTTAAATCAATATAACAATATTTTTAGTATACATGCATATTGCATATATATATTGCAGGTTCGATTCCCACACCGAGACAAATGTTTGCGTGAACCACGGGTATTTGTTTCGGGTCTGGGTGTTTGTGAGACCGAAAAGTCTCACGTAGTTTCTGCTACTCATAGCACGAGACTCGACTTTAGTAAGGGGTCAGGGACTATGTATGTGACTGTTGGGTGTATTTATTTATATCAATATGAGACTATTTTCAGTACAATGCATATATATTATGAATCTTGTATTCCTTATCAGACCTTATCGCAGGATGTTATATTATTTCATGATCGCTAGCTTTTTAAGTACATACGTTATTTCCAGTAAGTTATAAAAATATTCACATTGTTGATTGCTCTACCTGAAAATTGAACCCCAGATATTATAGTTTTCAACCATTGATGCCATTACACCTTTAAAGGAATTAACTGTTAGTACCAATTTGTCATACATTTTTTTATCCACGTTTACGAGTATCATTTATGTACAAGTCATTATACTTAACACACCCACTTTGCAACGGCTAAGTACATTTAAATATATAGTATCAAATGCCATTTGAGCCCTAAAGCGAGGAAAAAAGGTGGGCCCCATAACTGAGCTCCTGTCAACCATTTCTTTCTAATGGAAAAGGTCAGACGGACACTTTACGTAATAATGCAAAAAACGTTTTATTGTGTTGAAAATATTATGTGGATATTTATTAGCTCTTTGTACTAATTACTAAGTGACTCACCTGAGTGAGCATTGTAGTCTAAATAATAAAGACACGTTAAAACAATAAGAGTTGGTCATTCTGTATCAATATTTTTCTCGATAAAATTACGCTTGCCTATTTCAAACGAATATATGTGACCTTTACAAGAAAATTAAAGTTTGCCTGCATTCACTATATCTGAAGGAATTAGTACCAGATCCTTTTAATCGATGTCTTTGTATATTTGTTTCCGCTCCGATAATGACTCGAATACGATGGAAAAAGCACTACAATAACACACAATAACATGTATCGCCAGGGTTTCGTCTGCGCGGCATTCTTATGGCCACCGCCCGCCACACACGTAACGATATAATTGTGCAAGTATGAGTTTGCACCAGTATGCTAGAACGTGTGTACGCAAATAACTGCGAAAACTTCGCTCAGTTTTCGATTCGAGTCTGGTGCAAACTCGCGTTTGCGCAAACGCACTTGAACGTGTGTTGCGGCCATTACATCGAAAAAAGATATGAATATCAACGGACAAATAATCCACTCCCACTGTTCAATAATATAATATCTGGACTCTACCGTAGTTACCATCATATGTTACTTCCATTTTGTGTCACTAATGAAAGAACTCTCAAGTAATAAAACTTTGTCAACCAATAAAGTGAAAATGAAGCGAAACACGACACTTCCTAACAAAACAAATTAAATTGATTTGTTTAATCAAAACACTAATTGAACAATTGAACACTTGCCGGAAAGTTTCTGCTACAATTTAATTGTCCGGTAAGGCAATATTGAAACCTTTGAAAGAACAAACTTTATATCAATATTATATTAACTCCAAAACCGTTTGGTAGGTTTCTGCTTGTTTGGTACAAATATTCTTACAATTAATGTAGGTCAATTGGAAAAGAACTTTGAAAGTAGGTTCTACACATCGTTACCTACACTTGATTAAATTTAGGATTAGGATCGAAACCTTGTCATTTCGGGTACTATTAAATTACAATTGCCGCAAGAGTTTTCTCTGTTATATGTATGTTTTACTGGTAGCAATCCGCATGTATGAGGTGAGAATCGAGTTGCTTTAGGATTGGTTACCGGGTTAGCCAATCATAATGAGTGTTTTTGTTATAAAAACCTCATGTAAGTTTCCCGGGACTGAAATACATGCCTGTTATATCCCTATTTGATATTGGTGCGCAAATAATCTCAGTAAAATGTGGGGGACATCTCTGCTTATCCCTTTAGACATGAATGCGTGATGTTATATATGTATCTACTCACAATATTTATCACTAAAATTACCATACGAAAGCAATCCGCCATATTTTTGTGTGTCGTAATTTGAAGAAATTTCGTGTAACCACCTACGCGCCTTATTTGGATAATAAAGAAGATTTATAGCAGATATCAGTTGGTATAAGCCAGCTATATATTTGAAATATAAAAAGAATTATGATAGTTGTCTAGCAGTATCGTAGATGAATTGTGGGTCGATGACCTGTGCAAATAGGCAATGCATTTCTTGGGAGATTTTTACTTAAAAAAAACTGGCTCGCGGTTGGATTAGCCGAAAGGGTTATATAGGTATTTAGCAGTCAGATCATATTTCTAAATTATGCATAATAATCGCGTTGTAGTATTTTAACACTTTCCTTTTTTTATTGGCACGGCAAAGAGACTGCGATGGTAAGCATAATGCCGTCCAGACAGTGTCAAATGGTATCAGACACAGTGACGCCGGCCTCCACAGATGCTTCTTCACGCTACGTCGGAAGGACCCAGGATTATAGAAAGGAGGGAATACATGCGCTTCATGACGAATTGATTACAATGCTGATGGTAATTGATACACTTCTGTGGGTCACCGTGAGGACCACCACCATAGGAATATCTCCATGTACTTTGGTCGCCATCCAAGTGAATACGGAAGTCCTACCACGTTTCTGTTCTGTTTCTGCGTTTCTGTGAGACATTCCATCCAAGCTGATCCATTCGAGGCACATAGATGCTCTACTTTAAATCCTTATACATTTATAGCAAAGCTCTACCACTTTTTTATATCTATATCAGCCCATATACGTCCCACTGCAGGGCACGGGCCTACTCTACAATCGAGAGAATCGATTGAGAGTGGTTAGGCCATATAGTCCACCACGCTGGCCTAGTGCGGGTTGGCGGACTTACATACCGCAGAAATTCTTTAAAATCGCTACGGTATGCAGGTTTCCTCACGAAGTTTTCCTTCACCGTTAAAGTGCGTGGTGATTGACTATCAACTTTTTTATAAGTATGTAGCAAATAACGCGCAGGCAGTGCCTTAAATATTGTCTCCGTCGAAATATATCATTGTACACGTTTTTTCTTCGTCTGCGTTCTAAGGGGTTGCGCCACGCCCACGACACATGTGAGCCACCCTTTCTCCTATTCGCGGATTTTTTCGATTTTTCCTCGTTATTCCATACCTTTAGGTTAAGGCGTCGCTGCGAAGATCCTATAGGGATGCCGATACGAAATTTCAAGCTTCGCTGGGTTTATTGTAATTTTATATAGCTACATTGTTGCTGGTGTCGAGTGTCTGGGTAAATGTTTTCTGTTTTTGTAAAGTTATTTTTAATACACATACTACGTACATTGTAGGATTGCATCAAAGAAATAATTTTAAATAATTTTACAATATAAAACGAATGCATGAAGAGATTGATGAAAGTAGACAAAACTAAAGTAGTATGTCAAGATTGAGCATAGTGGAGATCCATAGTCTCTGCCTACCCCTATGGGATACAGGCGTGACGTTTAAGTATGTAAAATCACGGGACATCATATAATTATGGGTATTAGTGGATAAATTACACTAAAATAATATGATATTTCTTGAAGGCGAAGGAGTTTTTGTACCGTTTTTTTCGTCATAGCAGTTATACTGTAGCTGTTATAATATTACTTGATGACAAAAAGGAACTTGCAAAAGGCGGTTGGACTAAAACATATTTTCAATTTGAACTAAACATAAATATAAACAAGTAGTGTCAAATACTACAACAAATCCTGATTACTAACCATTTGTGTAAAAACGGAATTTTACGTGTAAATTAGGGCGTCATGTTTCCCTTTTGTATATAGTAAGAAATAGTTATATTCAATTTAACGTATTCACAAAATGTTCCCATATATTTACACACATATACCGCCTGTCGATAGATTATTCAATAACAATTCAATAGAAACGTGGTTTAACATGCTACTGGGCCGGGGCTACACTGCCAGCGGTTTATAAGTGGTAAAGATGTGGTCTTTACTCGTTATATATATATATCTATATCTATATCAGCCCATATACGTCCCACTGCAGGGCACGGGCCTACTCTACAATCGAGAGAATCGATTGAGAGTGGTTAGGCCATATAGTTCACCACGCTGGCCTAGTGCGGGTTGGCGGACTTACATACCGTAGAAATTCTTTAAAATCGCTACGGTATGCAGGTTTCCTCACGATGTTTTCCTTCACCGTTAAAGTGCGTGGTGATTGACTATCAATACACACATAACTCCGAAAAGTCAGAGGTGTGCCCTGGGATTTGAACCCGCGACCACCGTGAACATGTAGGCAGCCGCGTCTGGTCCATTACCAACAGGCCACCACGCACTTTACTTTACTCGTTACTATAATTTTAATACAATTGAGCTATGGTGGTGCTACTGCAATAGAGAAAAGTGGGGTGGTGGTAGGTCTTTCATATGTGAGAGGCCGCCTAGGGAGGCTCCACCGCAATGTCTATTTGTCCTGCCAAACAGCAGTGTAAATGCACTGTTGTGTTCCGGTGGAAGGACATTGTAGCCAGAGTAACTACTGGACATATTGAGACTTAACATCTTGTACCTCAGGATGGCGAGCGCAGTAGAATGCCAAACAATGCTTTGTAACTCATGTTGTTGTTTCTTTTTCTACTGTCTATGACCGGTTGAATCGCTTACCATCAGGCGAATGGCATTCACGTCTCTTCATTCAACGCAATAAAAAATACGTAAAGGCTTTGGGTTCATGCTAAGCTGGGATAGAAATTATTCCCCCTTCACTCCTACTGCAACTTCCTTAATCCAGGATCGACAGGCATCCTTTTTAATTATTTTGAGCACTGAATCTTAATGGTTCACTAGCGACGTCTCTGACAGCCTCCACGGCGCTGTTGGTTAGACGCCGACTGTGAAAATATCTAACTTCATAGCACTAATGCGTTTAAAATATGAGTTGTTAGCGCTGCTTGTTGATGCTTGAGGCGAAAATAGTACTGTCTCATCTACCTTAATTTGCTTATGAGGACGATATTGCAGTTAAAAACATAATGGCCGCCACACATGTAACGATACATGTATATACCTGCGCAAATTTGGTACCAATTTTCGAGATTGGTGCAAACTCGTGTTTGAGCAAACGCACTAGAACGTGTGTGGCAGCCATAAGTCTGTGATTTTATAAACAATTTATATCAAAAGCACAGAAATTCCAGCTGGTGCTTTGCAAATGCATGCTCATATCAAAGATATTTTTAGCACGAAAAATATATACTGGATCAGTTTCCACATTCATACCATTAATTGAGATAATCTAGTTTTAATTGAAATTTATTGTGACATCCTTTGAGATATTTATGTATTTTATCTTATCAATGTTCCATGAAGTCTTAATTAACGGATTCCTCTCAGTGGTTTTAATTTTGTCAATAAAATCCTAGTTTGTAAATTGTAAATCCTATATTCATTTTGGTTGCTGTTTTAACATTATTCCAAAGTTGCATAAAAATATTCTCATCGATATTATGTTACAATGCGATACATACTTACATATATTTACTTTTCACATAAACTAGTAAACCAGGCAAACCTATGATCCAGTTGCATGAATATTTATCTATCCAGCGATTAAATTGTCATTAACAGCAAAATGATTTTTTTTCGCTGTGCGGATCGCTCCTCAATAAATCAACACCAGTAGTCCGCTGTAACTCTGACCGCCGCCTTAGCATTGCCCAATAGTTTTGTTGTCGGCCGCGCTTGTGACTCTTTACTGCTTGACACTATTCCGAGCCCACGCAAGAACAACTTTGTTTACGTGCCTCGTTTGCACGTGTGCTACTTGAACTGAGCTAGTGGGCAAGTGAGCGAGTTCGTGCCATTGATTAACGTGTTTGTTTTTGAAATACAAAATGTAATTGATCAGAAACTTATATTTGTTATGTTGATATTTAGTGTCAGACGAAATAGCAATCATAGTATGATCAATTGGTTTAAAACATATTTTATCTAATAAAACTTACACTCTTAACTTCCTTTACAGGGCTTGGGTATCCTCAATGATTGAAACTATTTAGACTTTTTAACAAATAGCTTAGTGCGTTATGATAACTTGCAATCCGTTTGAAAGTTTTGGTTTGTTCACTGTTAGTTATTAATTACGAATACTTTTGGAGATAAGGTATTTTTATTGTAATAAATGGCGAAATAAGCATGCCATTTGCTTGAGGGTAAGCGATACGACCGCTCATGGACATTAGCAAAACCAAACAACACCATGAATTATAATATTCAGCTCGGAGCTCCAGAATTTCTGCTACATGAATTAACCTCAAAGAGGTGTTAGTCAGGCTTCTATTCCACGTACTCTCCGCATCCACTGTCCCATCCAAACGGTCCCCAAAACAGTTGAGCGTTTATCACCTATGCGGATAGCTGTAGGCGCGGCCGGTTCCATCCAATAAGCTTATCTGCGCTTTCCGCGTTCGCACCTATGTTAACATTTCAACATCACCAACATCGCAACAAGCTAAGGTAACAAAGTGCCATTATTGCTGCCTTTTTGTCATCATAACTGTGAAAATGTGATATATGCTTGCCTTCTGGACTGTTGGTCTAACAGCAGCTTGAATGTGGGGAACTGTGATAGCCTAGGTTCGTTTTACATCAACTGATATGTGAGTATTGTAGTTTCTTGAGGCTGGACTTGACTGGCATGACAATCTATTAGAAACTTCAATAGTACCTCTAACAGTCACATACATAGTACTAACCACATTGAGATCAATTAAGTCTTGTGTCGTATCAGAAACTACGTGAGACTTTTCGGTCTCACAAACACCCAGACCCGAGACAAATATTTGTGGGCGTCAAACATTTGTCTCAGTGCGGGGTGCGATCCCGCGACCTCTCGTTTCACAGCCGATATCTAACCAACTGCGCCACGTAGGCCTATAAGTGTTGATGTATAGAAATATTGATGGATAAGCTTCTATACTTGTGTCTACTTTGATTTAGTACCTTTGTATCGGTTTCGTTTACAGTTACGGAGCCCCACAATATTCCTGCTAATAATAACGCACTACACATGTCAGTCCCCATTAGGTTCCCCGCCATAAAAGGTCCTCCAGTCTATAACAAATGACAGGCTTTGACCGTGATGAAATAGTTCTGAGCTCGTGATTTGTATCGAATATCTTTATTTATGTTTGACAACTTATGTGGAGCTATAGAAGCTGACAATGAAACGAAGGCTGAAAGTTGGGTCAAATGTATGTGATCAAAAAAATTTGCGGGCTCAAAAAGTCTTTTATAGAGCCCAATAGACATGTCACAAGATAGAGGTCATGGTTATGACTGTACAGTACTGTATCAGCCCATATACGCCCACTGCAGGGAACGAGTTTCCTCTACAATCGAGAGTACGATTGAGAGGGGTTAGGCCATATAGTCCACTACGCTGGCCTAGTGCGTGTTGGCGTAATATGGGTAATGTTTAATTACAGAAAATATTCATTTGATACTTATTTGTTTCTGCTACGCTGAATGCTGATATCTCCGGTAAACTACGTGCTTTAGTCAATGATAATATAATACAGCTTGGTAAACGCTTAGATTCAGTTAGGTAGATTACATCTCTGATGTACGAAATCCCAAAGACTTTTGTTACTCTTACTCCGCACCATATTCTCTCTTTCTCTTCAGCCACAAGTAGTTCACTGCTGAACATAGGCCTCCCCTATCACATTGACCGCACCATATTATTAAAATATAAATCATTTATTTTCATTTTCATCAATATAATACTGATTTCTCGTAGTATTTTGTATAAATTCGCCATATTCTCGACTAATCGTGCATATTTTTTATGACACACTAATTTAACTGAGTCATTGTATAATTTATTGAAATTATATTGCTCTTATAAGTGTATAATACGAATACATTTCAATAACGACACCAATAATATAACATAACTGTTTTAAATTCCATAAAAAGGTACGTAATGTTTATATTCATTGTTTTCGAAAATATTGTTTTTTGAAGACCACCAACGGAGTGTGTGACATCACGAACTGTGATTTTTTTATAATAAAGGGACGCCTATGTATGGATGTGTTAATAAAAGCTTTATAATACGAACCGTTAGTCGTAAAAAAAAAGAATATTCCAATGAATGGCGAGACGAGCATGCCATTCGCCTGATGGTAAACGATGCGACCGCTCATGGATAGTAGCAAAACCAAACAACACCATAAATTACAAGGCAATGCTTGGCATTCCACTACGCTCGCCATCCTGAGACATAAGATGTTAAGTCTCCATATGTTCAGTAGTTACTCTGGCTACAATGTCCTTCGAACCGGAACACAACTGTGCATTTACACTGCTGTTTGGCGGGAGAAATAGACATTGCGGTGGTACCTACCCAGGCGGCCTTTCACATATGAGAGACCTACCACCACATTTTGGAAACACTGACCAATGGATCGATAACAGCAGACTTTCTAACCAAAAAAATCAATTTCCTATGCCAGTTAAAATCAATAATCTTGCTAACAAAACAAATATATCAAAACCATCAAAAATATCCAACCCAGGCATACAACAAAAAATACCGAGTGCAAACTCGCCATCGATGCAGTTGATCTAGAACAAGTTGGTCTGATCAACCCGTGTGATACGTTCTAAAGGAACAGTAGGTGATAGATGTCACCCATCCACCGAATCAACAAGCCAATAACTTATCCACGGACCGTAGCAGCGAACATAGTCAGAGAAATAGTACAGTTGCACAGAAGTCTCTTCAATCTTCATTAATTGATTTTGAGATTTCTTGTTTTCTTTTATTATTATTGCAATTAATGGCGAGACGAGCATGCAATTCGTCTGATGGCTTACCATCAGGCGAATGGTCAATACGACCACTCATGGAGAATAGCAAAGCCAAACAACACCATGAATTACAAAGCAATGCTTGGTATTCCATTGCGCTCGCCATCCTGAGACACTAGATTTTAAGTCTCATTATGTCCAGTAGTTACTCTGGCTACAATGCTGTATAGTTTTTCGAGTTTTTGTAAGATTTCCTTCATATTTTCTTACATATTCATATCGAAAGCACAACGAAGGTCTGCATCTTGGTATTGTTCGTTTGTATGTAATTTAGGAAGTGTTGGTTTGATTGACAATAGTCTCTTTTCAGTATGAAGATAAGTTATCTAGCTAGGTATTGGTTTATTTTGCTTTAAATTTCAATTCTAGTTCATGTGAGAAGAAAATATGATATAGAGTGGAGTTGGAGAGTAATTTACAATAAAAACATTATTTTTACGCATGTGGAAGTTCATGGGATGGTTATTCATAAAAAATAATGTTTAAAATGCAAACTTGTAATTAATAAGAAAGCTAGCCAACTTGAACAAGGTTGCAAGAACGAAGGCAAGGTTTATTATGGAAGTAACATCGGGTAACTGCCGACTTGGCTATCAATTTTATAATGGATACTTCTATTAGTCCCAAAAGGGCTTTTACGTTGGAAATCTTTTATGAGGCCAACTGTACCAAGTACATTCCGAGTGCGGCGACGTAACTAGACGTCGAAACGCCCACGCGCCGTTCCGCTGCTTCGCGATAAATCACAAAAGCCGTGAGAATCACGCGAGAAACTATCGTTACCACCCATTATCGCATCTATATCTACTTTCAACCTTATCATATGTACATAAAGTCTAAAATCTGTTACCTCTTCAATGATTATAAAGAAGGTTTCGTAATAGAATACCTACTCGTTGCTAATAAATTGTTTGGGATTAAAAAGAAAACGATTTTTGTAAATGGCCAAAAGATGTATAATGTTTAATATATTGCTCGAATGCGGGCCACCTGTGGATTAGCGAAGTATGAATCAGGCCTTTCTTTTATAGTTTATTTAATTTGATTTTTTAATTGCAATGAATCATCGGAATAAAGCAATTTTGTGTTTTTAAATATTTAGTTTGTTTATTTTGTGTCGTTGTTAAGATAATGTTAATTTCTTATGAGTTATGATCACGAATTTGGTTTCTCAATTTTTTCATTAATCAATGTGTGACTTGTATGTCGAAAAGTATTAGTTTTTTAAATTAATAGCGTGGTATTAATAAGTACTTCTTATTGAAATCTTATAAAAATGCTTCAACGAACAAATATTGCGTGTTTCGATCTATTTACTGCACAAAGTATTTCATTTATCATTGCTTATTTTAGCCTTGCTTTTCTGCATTAAGCCAACTGCTATTTTCCGCAACATGGGTATTTATTCCTGGTTTTACTCCAAATGAATGTTGCTGAGACTGTCCCGCCCTCACACCTGTCACTGCAACTCCTGCAGGATCGACAGCACGCAATTTAATGCCACCGAGAATTGAAGATCAGAACCTCTGGGAATGTCTAACTAATGAATTGAATAGGAGTAATACGAAGTGAAAGTAGCTGTCTATGAGACATATTTTGGGACAAAATCAAAACACCTAACTGGTCTGCATCGTTGCAACAAAGAGTTCGATTGAGAGGGCCTAAGTCATAGTCCCTCGAAAAGTCAGGTTAGAAGAGTGCTTGATTCGAAATTGCGAAGACTGTCTCGACAGTTGCTTCCTGTTCGCCACCACGCCGCGCCAGTATAGAATTTAAGTTCAAAAGATTCTAATCTCCAAAAATATAAGCCAGTGTTCCTTCATCCGACTGGTGTGAAGTGGCTACTCGTAGCTACACTCGTCCGGCAAGTCCATTCAACTTGACAGGCGATCCGTTATCCGCGCGATCCGATCAAGACTATCCCTAATAGACAAATATTTATTCCGGGTTACTCCAAGGAGAAATCCCAGTATGAGGTAAATTAAAAAAATCTAAACGCCAAAATACAAGCCGGTGTTTCTCCACCCGTCTCGTGTGAAGTGGCTACTCGTACCTGCACTCGCCGGGCAAGTCCACTCGACTTGACAGGCGATCCGCTCTCCACCCGCCCGATCCCGAGATAGTGCATGCTCCTAATTTCGCGGCGCTCTTCACCTTCCCACCTCGGCGACACGTTTCGGTAGAGGTTTTAGGTTGATTTGTGAATTTGTAACAAAATGAAATGATGAAAAATGAAATGAAAGATGGGAAATAAGATGTTTATTTATAGGTTGTTGTTACAGTAGAAATGAAATGTTATTTCTATTACTGAATATCAAAGTCTTTTTTATTTTGGGCTATGTGAAATGGGCAGATTTTTGCTCGCAAGTATAAATGAAGGGAAATCGACGGTTTCTACAATTGGAAGTAATTAAACAAAAGTCTACATAGCTGGTCTAGTGCAAGATAGAAGTGGTGATTGATTAAATGTTGATAACTGAAATACATCATAAAACTCCATAGACAAATTGACTCGTGTAAACAGTGCAAAGAAAAAAAAAATCTTACGAATAATTGAAAATAGTAATATATGGTTATTACATTTAATTTCAACATAGTCTTTGTCTCCCCAGAACAGTATCGTAAAATATAAAGCTTTTTTCCAACTATACCCAAATCACAAACATCACCAATCAACGCATTAAATTATTTACCTCTATCTTAACTACCTATTTACCTACATAACCACATTATATACCAAGAACACACGTAGCCTAAAATAAGAAACTGAAAACTTGAAACAAGCGGCGTGCCCGCGCAAGATTGGTCATTTGATGCGTCGTCACGACCGCGCCTGACTTCGCACTCATCGCGAGACCCCAGCCCTTGTGAGCCGCGCTGAAACGTGCGAGGGACGATTTTTTGTAGGTGGCATTGTGTTTTAAAAATGGTTTTGAAGTGGTGTAAATATTGTGTAGAAAATATATAAATTTACGTGGCATTGTAACCTATTTTATTGAGAGTATGCTGTATGAATTGCTTATCAGAATTTTGGGTCGTAGTTTATTAATTCTTTGTCCAATGTCTTATATAACACCGATGATAAAGATTACATAATTTATGATCCCTGTACTTCTGGAAAGCAGCTACTACAGCTACTACAGCTGCAGCTGTGAATACAGATGAATTTTTTGATATATCTGATTCATACCAATTATAATAACCAGTGAAAATATTTAATGATGATCTTCATTTCAGGTATATTTATTTATTATACAATAGAGTCTAAACATAATTGTAGACTACAACGAAAATATGACCTCACAAAGTAGTTCAAATTATAATTTAATTAACACAAAACCGGTTTATTCAATCGCATCCAAGCATTTATCGCTCCTCGCGCCCCCGAGGGTGGCAAGGGGTAAGCCTACCCCGAATCTTTACACCCCGCCGATATTTCTTCTCTTCGCTTTTTAGGAAACCCGTCGCGATCTGTCTGCCTCCAAGATTTCACGGGATTTGTTCTGCGTTACAGATTGTGTTTTGTTTAGTTGGATTTTTATGTCAAATAGAAATATTGTAGAGGGATTTACGGGTGCTTTTTTTAAAAGATTGATGTATTTTTTAGTTGATATTTTAATACATATTCGTTTATATAGAGTACACTGCTTCGGTAGCGCAGTTGTACGGTATGATTGTAAAGATGAGGTCTCGGGTTCGAGTCCCGGGTCGGGCATAGTGATATTGGATGTTTCTATTCATAATTATCAGTCCGGTGTTAGGTATTTGTGCCCGATATGGCGATAGGCTCGCCCCTATCACGTTGTGGGACGGAAAATACAAGACGAAACGTGGGTGTCCTGGTTGCACCTCTGCCTACCTTCTGGGAAAAAGGTGTGAGTTTATGTATGTAAAAATATTGTAAAGTGATTTACGATTTTTTTAAGATTTATGTATTGTTTGATTGATAGTTTATTACATATTCATGTATATAATGTATACAAGCTAATTGCATAAAAACGTGGGCTGCTATACAAGACGAAAATCGGTAGGTTGATACCGAATTTTCTAAATTTTCTATTTTCATAAATTATTTACGATAGCTTACAGATTATAGTTGTTTGATTCTGAATGGCTATGTATAATATAGGGGGCATTTCACGTGAAGCGGACAGCAAAAAAAAAGTGAGGTTTCAGAATTCGTTCATGTTCTGTTTATCTGTACTCCTGGAGGATATGAACGTGTACACGAAATATTTTTTTTGTATGTGGTATAGTTATTGAGTTATTGGTGTTGAAAGAATTGGAAAAGTTAGTCAAAGGGATTTTTGGAGGTGATTTTTTTAATTGAAGAAATTAACAATAAAATACTATTTATATCAGGTTATGTAGTTAAAATATAGTTCTTTATTATTTCTAATCCAGATTTGAAAATACTATTTTTTTTCTTATATTAAACCGGAAGTAAATGTTTCTAATCAGAATTTGAATAACTTGGCACGTAAAAATTTTAATTATTTTTGTTGTAAAATAAAGCTAATAATATATTAATTTTACATTAGAAGTTGTAGAATGTTATCTTTTTAAGTTTAGGAGATACATGAGTAAAAGTACATAGATGCCGCACTGAGCGTGGTACCAGACGCTCACTTAGGTCGCCCAGTCAGCGTCTATCTGCCTTATTCATAGACGGATTTTATTTAGTTATCAAACGAATGTTTTGTCCCTTTCGAAATAGCTTAGAATTCAGTTTGAGCGACGAACACAAAACATTCGATAAGTAAAATAGGTTTTTAATGTGTCTATGAATAACGCCGCATAAGTTATACACATATAAATTAATTTATAAAATCGCTTTTATATCGTCTATATAGTAGTGGCGAAGGCTCCATGGAAGCCAATTCCCGCCGGGTTCCCTTTTGTAATTTATCATTACACTATAAACAAGCAATATATTCAAACTTATTTATTTAATATCAAAACTCAATTATTATTTTTTACATTCAACGACATCTGTCGGCCAGATACGTAAATATTACTAGGAAGCGGCACAGTAAGCCCTTTTTACATTGCGACGCGCTGCGACCTCTGGCGAATTCCTGTAAAATTGTTCGGCTTATTCAATAACACTAGCGCGGCCCGTGCGCCGCCGCCCGCCGCCGCCCCGCCGCCACCGCGCCGCCGCCGCGCCGCCCCTTACGCATTGTATAGTATGCAACAAACCACGCAAAATTGTACCTTAAATTTATAATGATTTAAGGTTCAATTTACGTTAAAAAAGCAAGAAATAAGCCGGAGCTTCTCCGGCATTTCGTGTGTACTTACGTATAGATATTACTTAAATGCGGAGTCTAATGTATTTATAAGTGTTGTATTTACATTTTTACAATATATTCATGGTTTTAAATGTTTTTAATTACAAACTGTGTAATATTAATATTATGGTTTTAATGGAAATTACTAATCGTTAGGAGCGTACTAATATGTTTAGATTGTCGATTTTACAAATAAATTTAGTGTTTATATTTTAGGACGTGCTCGACCCTCGCCTGATTAATACATTGTCTTACTATTGTTACAACTGATTAATGCGGGGCTACCGTACTTGTTAACATTGAGTCTAGGTTTTTATTTCTTTTATATTAATCTTATATTCACGTGCGGTTTAGAAATATACTTTTTTATTTTTCTCATTATGTAAGCATGGTTTAGTTTTTATTTCATGGACATTGTAAGTATTGACAGCCTCGGTGGCGCAGTTGGTTAGACGCCGGCCTGTGAAACGAGAGGCCGCGGGTTCGATCCCCGCACCGAAACAAATATTTGTGTGATCCACAGGTATTTGTTTCGGGTCTGGGTGTTTGTGAGACCGAAAAGTCTCTCGTAGTTTCTGATACCCACGACACAAGACTCGATCTTAGTGTGGGGTCAGGACTATGTATGTGACTGTTGGGTGTATTATTATTATACATAGGTAACGAAAATATTAAAATTCAATTGACGGCCGCAATAGGCAGATGCCACAATATCACTTACCAAATGAAACCCAATAATTTGGTTTGGTGAGTAAGATTCTCGGAGCAATAATTTGCTGGTGGGAGGATATTTGCAAAGGTCCGAATATAAGGACACACGTGCATAAATGTGTCGCGTTTTACGTTCATTCTGTGAAACATCACACAGTAAATTTGATCTCTATTCGGACTGCACTACGCTTACTATCAGTCGCATTGTAGTCATTTCGTAATCCCTTAACCCTACTAATATTATAAATGTGAATGTAAGTTTGTTTGTTACGCTTTAACGCAAAACCACTCAACCGATCATCATGAAACTTTGTAGACATATTCTTGGAGGTATAAGAAGTAACATAGGCTACTTTTTATCCCGCAAAGTTTAGTGTTTCCGTGGGATGAAGAAGGAATTCCGATATATTTGCTACTTTTTCATAAGTACTCAAAAAGATGGGATGGGACCGGATTACATTCCATTAGTGAGAATGAGACGGGGCGGGCGGGATATAACGGGATGGGACGGGACGGGATGGTAGATTTCAAATAAAATTAACCACGCAGACGAAGTTTGCGGGCAGAAGCTAGTAACAGGATAAAGAAAATAAACATATTTTGTGACTTGAGCTTCGGCTTCCCTTTTAAAAAATGTCACCCTTCGCCACTGCTATATAGACAATCATATTGTCATGTATGAATCCCACAGAGGTAAGTAGAAACAAATTTGGCTAGCATGGGTTTAAATATAATATTTGAACTGGCTCGGCGTAATATTAAATTTAACAATATGAGGCTATATTTTTAATTATGTATTTTATTATATTATTATAGTAAATAAAACAAACAAGATAATACATTATTAAAGATTGGTAATATTAAATTGAATGAAATATCCACATTTTTTTAAATTAATAATACGCCTTGCCAGTTCAAATATATTTAAACCCATGCTAGCCAAATCTGTTTCTGCTTACCTCTGTGGGATTCATACATGACAATATGATTGCCTATATAGACGATATAAAAGCGATTTTATAAATTAATTTATATGTGTATAACTTATGCGGCGTTATTCATAGACACATTAAAAACCTATTTTACTTATCGAATGTTTTGTGTTCGTCGCTCAAACTGAATTCTAAACTATTTCGAAAGGGACAAAACATTCGTTTGGTAACTAAATAAAATCCGTCTATGAATAAGGCAGATAGACGCTGACTGGGCGACCTAAGTGAGCGTCTGGTACCACGCTCAGTGCGGCATCTATGTACTTTTACTCATGTATCTCCTAAACTTAAAAAGATAACATTCTACAACTTTTAATGTAAAATTAATATATTATTAGCTTTATTTTACAACAAAAATAATTAAAATTTTTACGTGCCAAGTTATTCAAATTCTGATTAGAAACATTTACTTCCGGTTTAATATAAGAAAAAAAATAGTATTTTCAAATCTGGATTAGAAATAATAAAGAACTATATTTTAACTACATAACCTGATATAAATAGTATTTTATTGTTAATTTCTTCAATTAAAAAAATCACCTCCAAAAAACCCTTTGACTAACTTTTCCAATTCTTTCAACACCAATAACTCAATAACTATACCACATACAAAAAAAATATTTCGTGTACACGTTCATACCCTCCAGGAGTACAGATAAACAGAACATGAACGAATTCTGAAACCTCACTTTTTTTTTGCTGTCCGCTTCACGTGAAATGCCCCATAGGTATTTCATATTTGACATGTATTTAAATTCTATCCGCACTAGGTCAGTGTCGTGGATTAAGGCTAAATTCACCAAAGTAGGTTCGGTCAATTATGAGCTAAACCATTCTACAACATTTATAGATAATGCTGCACCGAGCCGATTCAAGTGGGTGGTAGGTAATTAGTTAAGGCCGGTAATGCACCGATGTACATACATATGTACCTCTGGTGTAGTGACAGTTTATGGAGGAGGTAACCATTTACTTACAATCAGAAAAAAAAATGCAATTTCAACGCGAGATCTTAATTATTTTATGAAATTTCAACAAAAGTGTGTTAAGTGCGTGGTGGCCTCTTGATAAATGGACCAGACGCGACTGCCAACATATTCACGGTGGTCGCGGGTTCCAATCCCAGGACACACCTCTGACTTTTCGGAGGCATGTGTGTATTGATAGTC
The DNA here is from genome assembly GCA_949752805.1 of Deilephila elpenor. NCBI lineage: Eukaryota > Metazoa > Arthropoda > Insecta > Lepidoptera > Sphingidae > Deilephila > Deilephila elpenor. The sequence continues at coordinate 3,298,408 of OX457107.1, read as the reverse complement.
AATCACCATGCAATAAAATGGTGAAGGAAAATATCGTGAGGATAATAGAAATCGCTATGGTATACAGGTTATACCATAGCAATTTCTAATAATTGATATGGTATGTAAAGTCCGCCAACCCGCACTAGACCAGCGTGGTGGACTATATGGCCTCACCCCTCTCAATCGTACTCTCGATTGTTGACAGAAAAACATCAAATATAAGGTACAATTTAGTCGCAAATGGGTCCTCTACTTCATAATTTGGTGGAAAGTAAATATTGTTTTGTTATAATAAAAGTCGGCTGTAGTATTTTTATAATTTTTGAACAAATAAAACGACCAACTCCAATAACAAATGCATAGAAAACGAAATAAAATCACGAGCGTGCTCTCTTTACTACGTGCATTTTTAAGTAGGCGCAAATGAGAGGGATCGGTTACCAGGTCCGGAAAAAGAAACCCATACCTACCTTTTGTTTTTGCCTACTACCAACCTACGCCAATATTACTCGACCTCCCTCGCTTTTGTGCCCATGAATTTTCCCCTACAAGGAAAGAAACGACGGAATAATCACACGGTTCTTACTATACTGGATGCTCGCCGAGTGGGAGCGAAATAACTTAAAAAGAAAAATTAATGCAGCGAAAAAGAAAATGGGAATGCTGAATGGGGAAAATGGTGGGACGCCTGGATGTTAGGCAGGTACCTAAATGTTAAGGATGCTGTGTGTGCGGACTTGGGACATAAATTATGTGTATTCAATATTTTTATGTAAAAGTATTCAATTTGGTATCGTGTTTAAGTAAATGCGGTTCTGGCATGTTCTAGGATCGTTTTATATTATAGATAATATCCGAATTATCGTTTGCCTAAGTTAATCTTAATTTTCTACTAGTAAGCAACTACTTTGAAGAACATTTGTCATAGCTGGATGAAATTGCTGTAAATTAGCACCCACGTATTTTTCAAATTCGTTTTTTGTCTATTTTCTAGTTTTGGCTCAGATCTGCCAAATCGTGACACAGCTCCCCTGTCAGTTTCCAATATTAATAATCTCCAATAAATCTTTCGCATAAATTGTTAGGTCAAAGTGATTACGTGTTTGATGGCAAAATTATGGAACAACATTTATATAAATAATGAACGCTGTGCTTTAGTATTGATTTATGGGAAGAAATATTTTCATGCAATAAATAGTTAGTAATTTTCGAAGTTGTATAGGTTATAAGTAATTTACGTAGTTGAAACATTGCGTGTACTAATGTTTGTAATTAAAAAATATACAAATATCTACACAGATTAGAAGACATTGTTTTTAACTTAATGTAGTTATTACAAATAATTTTAAAATTGCTTATATTAGAACCTATGAATAACGACCTTGAAACATGGGAAAGTTGGAATGTGCCAGGACCAAAGCTGCCAGAGAGGTTCTCTTAAGGTCTCTAGATATAAACCTTATGGATGTTGGTATTGTACAAAGTATTTTGTCGAAACCTCTTTCTGACGCAGCTATTCTATTATATAATTTAGCAGTTAAGGCCTAGTGTTAATTATTTGCATTGTAATAATTAGGTTACGATGGGGCTGGCATAGACTAATATTGTCTAAAATCCCCTAAATAAAAATTGATAAAAAAAAAAAAAAAAAAAAACTTGGGAAAGTGTGATTATTTTCTTTATTTGTTGGTTGTTGCATTTCAAGCTTGTGCATAGGATAGCAGACTACAAACAATTTATATTCAGGATTATATTTTTAGTTTCTTCGCTTATTTTTTTCCTTTCTTTCAAAATCATCACTACGTAAGATAGCGGCATTTCAAGAGTTACCTAACACTAAGTTAAACACAAAAATACGTGCCGAGGACTTGTACAAGAAATCTTAATTTCAACTAAACTGCATTTTAATAATATAGCAATATAATTTGAATAAACAGTGCATTCGATAATATCATTACGCTTCGACTGAGCAAAACATTTTCCATTATCCAGTTAGGATTGCTTCGTGATAGTTCAGTATTGAATTATTGTCAGATGTATAGATTTGAATGAATTTATTATTGAGTTTTATGCATATTTTTAGGTCGTTACCACTGCATTTAGTATTATCATCTGCAAAGGTGATCGTAATGTTACAGTGGAAATGTCAACTATATTTACATGTGTAATAAGGGGCATTATGACACTTAGAGGTAGAGCGACGCAGTTAGATTAGATCAGCTCATAAGTATAATAAATTGATGAGAAAAGGAATTATTATGTTAAAGAATTATTAACTGGTAGAAATCTCATATGTGAGAGGCCGCCTGGGTAGGTACCACCGCAATGTCTTCTCCCGCCAAACAGCAGTAAATGTACTGTTGTGTTCCGGTTTGAAGGACATTGTAGCCAGAGTAACTACTGGACGTAGGCTTTACATCTTATGTCTCAGGATTGCGAGCGCAGTGGAGTGCCAAGCAATTCTTTGTTATTCATGGTGGGCAATAAAAAAATGTCACTAATGACCTAGGTAAAGTGAATGTTGTTGGTTAGTTTTGCTCAGTACTTGGGACGGCCTTTGCCCTTTCTTGTCTCATTTGTCACCGTCCGAATTCAAATGCTTAAAACGGACTCATGGTAGTGTTAAGAAGATTTTTGTAATTGGCTGTTAATTTGCCGGTTAATTCCATCATCAATATTTTATCAGTTTTTGGTGTAACCTCCAAAAATGAATTCCTGATTAGTTTTTATTCTCAATACCATTTTTAGCATTTCTGTCTGGTTTACCTACCAATTTCGTGTCTTTCCTATTTTTGTCCTAATAAAAAGACCGAAAGTCTTTAGTTTTCGCGTGGTAACTAAATTTTCGCTCAAAAAAGTGGCGGGAGCATGCATCCACTGTGATTTTATATCGAGGCGACGAGACGGCGAGTCTTGAGCACCACTCTTATCTTTTCATTGTGATACGGATTTTATGCTTTGCCGCTACTCACCCTAAGGTATTTAATGCATGTCCTGTTATATAGTATTTTAATATTGTCGATAAATATTTAAAAAAGTTCAGACTATGAATTATCATCATCTGTTCTTTTTTAGGAAATATTAGTTTATAAAACATTAACAGTATTAAACATTAAACGTTTAAAACATTCGTTTAAGAAAATGATGTTATTTTAAATAATAAGACTGTGTAAAACTCAAGACGTGTATTTTCTAGAACAACTTAGAACTAACATGAAAACAATTAAGTAAAAGCAAAACAGCCAACATCAACATAAAACCTATAACTACCAACATAAGAATAATATATAACATTGATTCTCTTTTAACACCCCTTCTCAATGGAAATATATTATAAAATAAAGAAAAAAACTAAATCTAACATGTATTCATACTAGTGAGCTTTAGACCACACTTGTTTACAAATCTTAACAATGATATCTTATTCTCAAAATCTGGTCTTGTCACTAACGCTGTATATGACAAACAACTTTTCTCCATTTCAACATTCTACATTTTAGCTATCTACATTTTTTTCTAAATATCCCTATCAAACACATTGACAAGACCAGATTTTGAGAATAAGACTGTGTAAAACTCAAGACGTGTATTTTCTAGAACATCAGGTTATGGGCCCAGGTATTCTTTTCATTCAACGTTCCTAGCTCTCCGTCTCCAGCTTTCTGCCATTTACTCGCTTCTTTCCGCAGCATTGCTTCTCGATAAGTTTTGGGTTCACTTCCCTTTGTATAAATATGATGAAACTTGTAGAACGAGGTCTGTTTTCTGACGCGTGTGCTTTTCTGACAGCCTAGTAATTTGTCAGCTTTACCACCACTAGTAAATAATGTATACAAACTATCTTCACTGTCTGTAGATACTACATGACTTCCTTGTTTCTCTCTGGGCTGCTTTTCACAAGTACTCTCTGGTATGTTTAAGCCATAATCCTGTGTAACCAACTTCTCTTTCTCTTGCTCACTATTCTCTGATACTTTCGTGACATATGCGAAATTCTGATAAGCCAATTTTTCATGACACATGTTTAAGTCGTTTAGCTTTGACTTAGCAATATGTGCTGCATTACATCTAAAGCGTAAATCCATATAATAACCGCTTCCAACTCGATTTGCCACCGCACAAACATTGCCGTTTTTGTAAAATTTGCACGACTTGTTATTTGTCATCATGACATATCCTTTTTCAGTAGCACGACTCACTGAAAACAAATTTACTTTCAAATCAGGAACAAACAAAACATTGTCTATAGTCGTATTAATCCATTCTTTACCGTTTTGCACCTGAACTGCCATCTGTCCACAACCTAATACATTAATTGACGTACCGTTTCCGATTATCACCGATTTATGCAATGTGTTTGTCAAACTTGTAAATAATGCTCCATCACAACACATATGTTCCTCTGCACCTGAGTCTACTAGCCATTTCGACACTTGAAAATTGTCAAATGCTGTATTCAATGCCACAAATGCATTACTGATCTCATTATGCTTACTTGTGTCTTTATTTTTCTTGAACCAACATTGTGTTTTATGATGTCCAAATTTGCCACAATAAAAGCATTTATTGCCGTCCATCCTTTTCTCACTGTCTTTGTTACTCCTACAATCCGCTTGGTAATGTCCGGTTTTACCACATTTGAAACATTTCACGTTTCTTTTAGCTATAAACGCCGATGACGATGGAGTTTCCTGGATTTCTCTTAACTTTTCCTTCATCCTCTCCTCCTCTAGTAATAGTCTAGCCACAAGGTTGTCGAACGTTTGTTTTTCTTCAGGCGCTGACTCCCAAGCCGATACAAAGTGCTTATACTCCTCCGGCAGGCTCATCAACACTTTAGTGATCGCGAACTTTTCAGAGATTTCTTCTCCCATTTGACTCAATTGATTTTGCATTTCTTGAATCTTAGATAGAAAGATTGACATATCACTACCTTTTTCGTAATTGTATTGAAAAAAACGCTGATGTACTATGTGTATGCTTGTTTCTGTTCTCTGCTCATATACACTATGGAGCTTTTTCCACATTTCCGCAGAACTTGTGCAGGTAATAATATGGAGCATCACATCTTCCGTCATTCGCGTAACCAACAAAGTTTGCGCTTTCGCATCTTTTTCTTCCCATGTACATATTTCTGCATGAATTTTTGGTTTTAAACATTTTCCTTCCACGACTTCCAACCAGCCTTGACCTTTCAACAAAACCCTTGTTTGGAATTTCCAGATATTCCAATTTCTAGATCCTTCCAGCTTGATAAAATGGCTGTTCTCCATTTTCTAACCGCGTTCACAACACGTTATCTTTCTCGACGATATTCTGTCGTACCTTCTTCCGTCGATATACAAGTACTTGTAACTGATTGTACTTTACTCTTTTTGCTGGTTCAAACAATCAGGTTAAGCATGGTCTGGGCCCATAACCTGATGTTATTTTAAATAATAAGACTGTGTAAAACTCAAGACGTGTATTTTCTAGAACAACTTAGAACTAACATGAAAACAATTGAGTAAAAGCAAAACAGCCAACATCAACATAAAACCTATAACTACCAACATAAGAATAATATATAACATTGATTCTCTTTTAACAGAAAAAAATTAGGGTTTCACAAAATTCGTTTGGTGGAGTACCTTCTTTTTGTAGCAATAGTGTTAGGAGAGGAGGATTCTGTATAATTACAAATATCAAGAACAAGGCGATAATTATGATGATGAAACCTATTTGGTTTCTTCTTGCCTCAAGTAGAATTGGTAATTGTACTATCTTTTGGATAATATCTCGAAACTTGAGTTAAGTTTTATCAGAAACTTGGTTTCAAAATGACGATAGTGAGTGATATCGAGATGTGACGATGATATCGAGTGCCTCGGTAGCGCAGGTGTATTACGGTATGATTGCAAAGCCGAGGTCTCGAGTTTGAATCCCGGGTCGGGCTAAGTCATATTAGATTTTTCTATTAATTAATTAATTATCAGCCCGGATTCAGGAATTTGTGCCCGATATGGCGATATGCTCGGCCCCTATCACATCGTGGGACGGAACAGACAAGGCGAAAGGTGAATGTCCTAGTAGCACCTCTGCCTACCCCTCCAGGTAAAAAGCGTGAGTTTATGTATGTATGATTGCAAACTATACCACGCATTAAACTTTACTATGACGATTCTCGTTATAATCAGGGATGTCGAAAGACTGCCCCACATAACCAGATAAAACAGTATTATTTTGCGATTCCGTCAGTGCTCGAGCGATTTCCATTAATGAAGTTGATAATAAACTTTCGTCAGAGTTAAAAGGAATTTTAAACCAGCACGTCGGGCGTATACAAAGCACCATTTTGAATAAATGAGACATGATTTTCTTATTTGCTCGATGTTTTCCTTCTGTAACGAGCGGTCGTTGCATCCGCTGAATGCAAATCATACGAGAAAAGCGCATTTAGATGTTATGTACGATTGTCGCACGCATCATTTACCCTGACCCCCATTTTCTTTGAGTACTGTAGGCAAAAACATTTAACACTATTTTACTAATAAAATCGGCGCATTGTTCCAGCGGTTTCAAACTGAATTTCTTTATTGTTTTTTCTTAACCTTATCGTATAGACTATAGTTATGTTGAGGCAGCGCACCAAGATATTTTGTTTGTTGCAAAACAATTTGGGGGGAGAGAAGGTCTATGTTCAGTTGTGGACTTGCTGTGTCTGAAGAGAGAGTAAGAGCGAGAGAGAGAAATAATATGGCTTGTAGTATTAGTTATGTGTAGTTGTCTTTCTTATGTCAACTCCTTTGGAATATTTTCACCAACGCCATCCAGGGATCTTTTAGCCAATCCAAGTGCCTTCTTTCAGTTACATTGCAGCCCAAGTGCACATCACCTTACTAAATCTCGGAAGCTTCATCACATCAAAATCCAGTCTAAAAATTCCGACCGCCGCGTCACCCGACATCACACATCCACATAACAGAAATCCCAAAAAAATGACAATAGCTATAAAACAACGAGCCTCGGAAACCCTTCCATCCCCCAGCGCGCCGGAGTGGTGTAAAAAAAATTTAAGCGCACCCGCGCCTGTCTCAAAAGATTCGCGAGTTTTGTACTCTTTGCACCGTCTGAAGTTGGTTTTGTTTATACCCGAATACGTCTGCGTTGGCATGTGAAAAATTACATATTGAGTGCGGTGTTAATTTTTAATTTAAGCACCTTTATCTGTATATACCCGTGAGTTTCATTTTCGGGGGTGAGTTATGTACTGATTTTGGTGTAGTTATATATAGATTGATAAATAATAATACCTGAGAAGCGTGGTGGCCTGTCGGTAACGGACCAGACGCGGCTGCCTACATGTTCATGGTGGTCGCAGGTTTAAATCCCAGGGCACACCTCTGACTTTTCGGAGTTTTGTGTGTATCACCACGCACTTTAACGGTGAAGGAAAACATCGTGAGGGAACCTGCGTACCGTAGCGATTTTAAAGAATTTCTACGGTATGTAAGTCCGCCAACCCGCTCTAGGCCAGCGTGGTGGACTATATGGCCTAACCACTATCAATCGATTCTCTCGATTGTAGAGTAGGCCCGTGCCCAGCAGTGGGACGTATATGGGCTGAAATAGAATGCTGCGCGAATTTCGCTGGGGTACTTACTTGGATTAATTTATAGATGAATAGAAATAAGGCAGCCATGGGATCAAAAATGTGGATCTGTAAAGTGTATTCAGACAGAACATTGCGCGTCCTATAGTGTCTGCCGACTACAAAGAAATACAGGCGTAAAAATGTGTATTTATAAAATTATTAAGTATAATAAATTACCGCATTTAACTAATTATCGAATGTAAGCCCGCAATCAACAATTTTAATCTTCACATATATTACTTAAAGCCTTTATGAAACTCAATTCACACACCAGCCCAATCGATTTGACAAACTCCCACTAAATCTTCCCTTAATTAGGAACAACAAAAAATCACATATTCCAACATTAAAGATGTGTATAATAAAAAATAATTACGAAAATAAATTATTACGTTAATCCTGTAGATGGTATCTGTGTGATCAATAGTTCATTGGTTAACGACCGGGAATCGAATGTGAACCTTTAATCGATGTGACTTTGTGAAACAGCTAGGGTCTTAGGCCGGAATTGAGACATACGACGCTAATGACTGCTTACAGTGTTTGTGGAAGTTAAGCAGTTATGGTGTCTCACCAGGCTTTACTATGTCGAAGCTATGTTTCGTAAACGATGAAGGAAAATATCGTTAGGAAACCTGCATACCATAGCCATTTGTAAGAATTTATATGGTATGTAAAGTCCGCTAAGCCGCCCTAGGCCAGCGTGGTGGACTATAATATGGCCTACCCCCCTATTTCGTTGAAATATAACTAAAATTGACGGATTTAATCGCGAAACGTCGGGAAGTTAAAAAATGTAATTAAAAATTCAACGAAATCCGCGATAAAATCCGTAAAAATCATGCCCTCTTAAATTGATCTCATTTTCCTCCATAACTAACATGTTTTTTATTACAAATGCTTGTTTTCATCGCTTATAATATTATCGCTTCCAATTTATAGCATCGCCCCTATACGACAAACATGACGGCTGCGTACGCAATTAAACATTCGAGTGGTTTTAAGTAATTATTCGAATACAAATGAATAATGTTTGTAAACACAGTACGGATTACACTCGGTGGTTATCACCAATCGCCTTTACATCTTAATTGTGAGGAAAAATTCTACGGTAATTTTTATTGCCGCTAATATTAGGTGTGGTTGCTGTTTTTATGCATATTAGAGACTTGACGTTTATCGATATGTATTTTAGAGGATTAATACACAGAATGGTTATGGTATTGACATTTGTTTATATCGACATAATTTACAGGAAATGCACTATTAAATGTTATGTCAGGTATGTACAGTACAGTATAATACAGTGCTTCGTAAACTTTCTATGAAGTAAATTCTCGACGACCTGGTCCACGTGGCAGGATAAAACTGCATGAGGAGTGCCCTAGACAGAACAACCTACAAGGCCTTACAAGTGGCCTACACTCAGCATTGGGTGGATATATAGGCTGAAGAAGAAGAAGAAATTCTCAATTATTATATTTGGTGCGATTTTGTACATATAGCGTTTAGTTTTTGTTTTGCACGTTTGTGCGGGTAGTTGACTATAATTAACTGAATAGTAAAAGAATACTTGAATAAGTTACAAAACTTTAACACGATATATGAAAATGTAATACGTAATTTCACCAACATCAAAACCTGGTTATTAAAACCACTCATTTATGTTTATTTACCAACTCTCTACATTAAAATTTTGCATAAACCATTGCCAGCCTTATTCATAGCCAGTTTTAAACTTATTTTAGTTATTGAAATTCAAACGACATTTGAATTCAGTTTGATCGATGAAGACAAAACAATCGATAACTAAAATAGGTTTAAAAACTGACTGTGAATAACACGTTTCGTATTCAATTCTTATGCAAACTTTGTCACCATTTTGTCCTTTTAAAGTTCGAATTTAGTCATGAAATTATTTTATGCTTCTTCAGGTTCCGAACTGTCTGTATGCCTAATTTCATAACCATTAGTTCAGATATTTGGTTGTGAAATGGTAACAGAGACATAATTACTTCCGCATGTAAAACATTAGTGTGCATCTAATTTCGTGTGACGAATGCTATCTAGCAGCACACTGATGCGTATTCACGCTTATTAACTTAATTCTGATTAATGAAATCTTCTTTAGTATTTAATTAGTGAAATCACATAGTTCTCAATAAACGGTCCGGACGCGTCCAGTTCTCATGGGTTTTTAAACATTTTCCCATGCTTCTAGTTTCTTGTTAGAACTCTATAAATTATCGTGTCCGTTCGTTAATCTCCGTGTTTGAGATCTGCTGCCATTTACAATATTATACGGTTCAGTATATTAATCACTTGGGCTTATTATATTTTCTTTCGCTTGTAAATTGGCTACACTGAATCTGTAAGTACAGTCAGTGTCGAAGAAATTGGATGGGCGGTTGATCCCGGAATATCACGTGGATATCTATATTGGGTTTTGCATATTGTGTATCGTAGCCTCTATTCTGGTGGATGTGAATTTGTCACCACTACATTGTATTATCTTTCTGTGTGCCATTATCCCACACTTACATGGTATTGGCGCAATATCGTTTATTCAACAATGTTGCAAAATCATTTGACTTATAATTTACTTTTATTATTTACTTTTACTCTATCACGCTGATCAAATAGACTTTGCACACTTTCGTGAATGATGTATATTTTAAATTAGTGTATTGTATTATTTACTTTAATGAATTTATATATTCAATATATAATTTTAAATCCTTCCTAGCTTTAAAAACTCCAACACCAGATCATAAAAGCAACATTCGTATCAATTTCATCAAAGTGGATTAAATTAGCCATATCTTTGTTAATAAATGTTTTATCTTTTAATTTGTGTGGTCGTTTCGTGGTAGCCGCACAGGATTTTGAAGCTTAACGTAATTGGTGGTAATGGTGAGTCGACTGCTATTTGTGATTGTTTCCTCGAATGCTGCGAGCGTGCTTCTAGGAACGTCGGGGTTAGGGTCCATTCATATTGTCTTTATTGTATATCTATGGGATTATTAATGCTGTGGATGAGTTTTTCGTGCGTCAATATTAAGGTTGGCTGAGGGGTAGTTCAGTTTACTGGCAGGTAAGACTATTGATATAATATCAAATGTAGCAGAGAGCGGTTTTTTATTTGGCATGAACAGCCTCCGTGGCGCAGTTGGTTAGACGCCGGCTGTGAAACGAGAGGCCGCGGGTTCGATCCCCGCACCGAGAGAAATGTTTGTGCGGCCCACAAATATTTCTTTCGGGTCTGGGTGTTTGTGAGACCGAAAAGTCTCTCGTAGTTCTGATACCTGCGACACAAGACTTAATTGATCTTAATGAGGGGTCGGGACTATGTGACTGTTGGGTGTATTTATTTATGAACGTCAATAAAGTAAGGGAATTGGAGTGACATTGCTGAACTTTGAAGGACGAAGATTAGGGGCGGGAGAGGTTAATAACATAATTGTTGCGCATCTGATAATAATTATTTTAGTCTCGGAGCAACATGTAAATGTTTAAAATTTATCTTATAAAAATAACTTATTATTTTATTTATTGAATTAAGGTTTTCCAACAGTATACAAATTATCACAAGTAATACAACTAGCTAGTTACATTCTGATGCATATACTACTTATAGGAGTACACAACACTTATAAATTACACACACATGAACAAAAACAAAAAGAAAACTTATACTTAAAGAAAAAAAGGAGGAAAAAAAAGAAAAAAAGAAAAAAAAAACGATTGTTATGACTCGTCAATATTCTAAAACCTATGTTATCAGCAATACATATTTGGGAGAGGGTAAAAGTTGATATTACAGAAATTTCTAATTCAGATAAAGTGATCAGCATACGCGTATAAAATATATTTAATAATTTTTTAATGTGAACGATTTACAAAAAAAATCAACATGTTTATTTCTTTCCAATATATTGGCAATGTGACACTGCCTTATACAGCCGAGATAGGAGTTATTAAAGTTTTTCACAGAATCCAATGGCTCATAGATATGAAATGAACGAAGGCGAAACTGTTGTTCCTAGGCCTCGAGTAAAATGCTTGTTTTTGTAAAAATATTTTCAACTTAATTGTGTTCTAAGAAATTATTTTCCGAGAAATATGTAGTATAAAAACTGGCTTCAGTTACTGATATAGGTAATGAAAGATGAAAGTAATACTTGATGAATTCTTAGTCAATGGCTGTGTAATTGTGGTATCTTTGACAATCCGTTGTCTATGGTTTTGGGAAATGTCATTTATATAAACTGGCGGGAAATGAGTACAGGTCATTTAAACTAAATAAACAGCACATCTTGATAATTAAATAATTAGTAAACTTTCGCGACTTGATTGTGATGCTGATAGAAATTCATTGCTTTAAAAACCTTGTAGGAATTCATAAAACATACATACATACACACATAAACTCACGCCTTTATTCCCGAAGGGTTAGGCAGAGGCGCCACCAGGACGCCCACATTTCGCCTTGTATCTTCCATCTCACGATGTGACAGGGGGCGAGCCTATCGCCATATCGGGCACAAATTCCTGACTCCGGGCTGATAATGAATAGAAAAATCCAATATCACTTTTCCCGATGGCTCTTACCAGAGACCTCAGCTTTGTAACCGTACCGTAATATAACTACGCCATCGAGGCAGTAAATTCATAAAACAGTTAAGTAATATAGTCCGACTAGTGGCGGTACTTCCATACAAGCCCAAAAGCCCGGCTTGCCCTACATAATACGTATATACTCCATACTGAATACAAACTATTACATTCAATACAACAGTCATTTATTAGAAAACATCTAACATTTAATTTTTTTGAATTTACCGCGTCTCGATTCAATGAGACGCCAGCGCCGAAGCGCCGCGTAATTCCATGCGCGTAATATTCATTCATTAAAACTATATTGAACTTGAAAAGACGGAGCACACAGCACATACATCTATCCTTTTCTCTCTCGTGTGCTTTTACGGGGCTTCTAGCAACGCGTGAACTGTATGGGGAAATGATATTACTCGATCGCTACGAATGTATAGCTATAGATATGTTATATAGCAGTTTACTCTAGACGATATGCCCGGCTTCGGCCTTGGTGATGTAAAAACATCGTGCGTTGCATTGGTCGTCACGTGATTATTTGTTAAATCAATTATATCAATTGTTATTAAATTAAGTTGGTTCCTTTTAGAAATTATATCTAATATTTTTTTTAGAACAAATAATGAAGTTTTAATATTTCTTTTAATAAATTGTATCTTTTGTATTGTTTATTTCACGTTTACTGGCAATACAGCACATATTTCTACTAACTTCATTTGTATTATGATATTTTATGAGTTGTGAATGTGTTTTGTTTAAGGTTAATGTTTAGTTTTTTATGTTATTTAAACTTTTTGATACTATTATGAGTTGTATTGTTTTCTGTGATGGTTTGAGTGCGATGGTGAAAGCGTTCATTGCCGGTAAAAAGGTAAATTCATTCAATTATATTGAAAAATAAACCGGCGCGAAACCTATGCCGGGTTTGTACATTTAGTAAGTCGTGATAAATCACAATAGAAATTTCTTCAGTTCAGTTTAATAAACTACGTACTTTTATTACTACATACTCCCTTTTAAGCTATTAAACAATCGTGATTCATATGTTTTTAAACGACACGTCTTGTGTGTTAGATTGTTTGGATTATAACGCTTTAAATTTTCATTAAATTAGGTGGTCCTTTCAAAAGGCAATCTATTATTTTAAATTCAGAAAAACATTTAAACATGAATGCGTTAATAATAATTTCTGCTTGAAATTTCGGTAAACCTCGAAGTCGACCACGGCACCACAGAATAGTGACGGCAATAGAAATGCAATGAATAGTTACGGATACATGTTCACAAGTAATCTATATTAATTGTTTTAATCTTAATATTGATTGTGTGGTAGGTTTGCCGACGTATTATAAATTAATTTTCTTCGTTCTTAGTAACTTTGTGTTTCTAAAACAATATTAATTAAACGTAAAAATATATTCGGCTTGCCCTACTCCAAAACCCTAGGCACGCCACTGAGTCCGACTACTGATATCGGTTTCGTTTGTGATTGAGGGTGATTTTGGATAGTCCAGTTTGAAAATTTCTTTGAAGGTTGTCTTACAATGTTTTCCACCGTCTCTTAAGTCACTTAAATAAATAAATAAATACTCCCAACAGTCACATACATAGTCCTGACCCCACACTAAGATTGAGTCTTGTGTCGTGGGTATCAGGAACTACCAGAGAATTTTCGGTCTCACAAACACCCAGACCCGAAACAAATACTTGTGGTTCTCACAAACATATGTCTTAGTGCGGGGATCGAACTCGCAGCCCCTCGTTTCACATGCGGCGTCTAACCAACTGCGCCACGGAGGCTGTGAACTAAATTATAATCACACGTTAATCCAAGTGTCGGAGGTGTGTTATTTCATTTTGAACCACTAATAATTGATTTGTCAGCCTGGTATTGCAGGATTTGTGTCGGTAAATAAACAATTTATTTATTTTCATCAGATTACATTGTCAGATAACGTTTTTAAATTCGAAATTGTAATTTGTTACTAATGTTGGTCTGTTGATAAACAATAAAACCAGTATAAAGAAGTTATGAGTATGAACTTGAAATTGCGACGTATGTTTGTTCATACGTAGCAGTCAACATTCTATTTGATTTCAAACAAAATACATTGTAATGAAGCTCAAAGAAACGCGGGGCGCGGTTCGCGGCCGTTTTTAAATTGCCACTCGTATTTGCAAACACCACTTTCTAATTAATAGTCTGGAGTACCCCAAAATCATAACCAAAATCAACTTTAAGACCAACGCACTAGAGTACAAACTCCCCTGCACAATTTCCGTAAACATCGTCAGCGCGTCACAATAGTCTTTTCCCACGAAAGTCATCCATGTGTGGTCGTTGTCATCGGTCCATCAATATTCAATAATAAACTCAAAGATCATTACCATTGAGTCTTAATTTGTTTGCGCTAATTCCGCACGTTTCCTCGCTAGTTTCCCGAAAGCAGTAGAGAACCTCTAGAACCCTTGTATGGCCGTGGTAATTAATGGGTTTGTGATGTTCCTGCGCGGCATTTTATGCTCGGTTGGCGAAGAGACTTCTATGGAAACTGTCACTTCGCATTACTAAAAAGTTGTTAAGAGCTTTGTTTGTACACGGAGTGTGTGGTTGGCTACTTATTTGTAAACTAGATGTAAGTTTATGGTCCTGGTGAGGGGGTCTGTGTTTTTGCCCCTACGCATATAGATCGCTCACTCATTTACGGCCACCAGTGTAAGATCTTTAGCAATAATTAATTATATGGATTTATGAATTCATTTGTGCGATATCCTTGGTTTTTGTACATTGATTGAAATTCTGCGCTCATTATGTAACCATTGAGGTGTTATTCAGACCGGACACATGAAACAAAATGTATGCAAGCAATAAATAGACTGTAATCAACATTTCACCTCTCGTCGCTCTAACAAATGAAGCAAGAAAGTTATTTGTAGATAAATCACACTATTCTAATACAGTAATTATAAAAAAGAACTAAACTGGCGCATTTATGACAATAATATTCATATATTACTTTCTCGTTCCTTCACATGTTGGTTGCCGCGTCCACGCGCATAGATTGTGTCCATTCTGTCCGGTCTGGCTCCACCTCAATATATGAAGCAAGTGTAAATAATAATCTTACACCAACAGTTTATGAGTCGTATCATCAGGCCTCATCGTGCGAAGCTTCAAGTATTAATATACAATTCTTTTTTATTTCGTTAAGGCTTAAGTCTATGCGCATATACAATTTTTAATCGTTATTTCTATCCATAAGTCACCATGTTATACGACCATGGTGTTCGATTCCATACTGTAGATTTTCGAATGCGATTGCTGGTAAGAAATGGACTTTATTAGTTTAGATGAGGGTTGGTTTTTGTTTGTTCAAGATTCTCGTCAGTATCTCGTGGTGATTTAGTGGTTGCCTCATTGTCGCAGCGTGCATGGGTTCTGGACCATGTGGTTCTGAATTTGTTAACTTTAGGGTTGACACATGTACGCATGTTTTTATTCGTTGTAGATTTTTTAAATATTAATAGAGACGTATGATATCAAGATATGGAAGTCGTGCGGACGAAATATTGATACACACATACCATTTTTGTTCACCGCTTGAGTTCTTACAACCACGAGTTACAAATGTTAACTTAGATGCCTGGTGTTACACATTACTTAATCAAAATTATGATTATCAAAAAGTAGAAGACTCTTTCTACAACTTATCAGTTAACATCGTCCTACCTCTGGCGTAGTGATTACCACTCATGAAAATTGACAATTTCTGAGTAGCCGTAGGTACGTTGCCAATTAGAGAATGGATGAAGGTGTGGGATAGGTTGCGATTTATTGGCATTCTCAATGACAGCTGACTAGACGAATCGTGTCATCAAAACTGTTATTTAACATTGGCTTTCTAGAAGGTACTGGCAGCGCCCTGAACGATTCTCTTTTAGCTACGGTAGTAGTAGTGTAGTGTAGTGTAGTGTAGTGTAGTGTAGTGTCACTCTACCAATTAAAGTAATATTTTGATTGATATTGTATTCTAATCTACTGTTATATTTTGAACGGGATCCACTTAAATGCATTTAATAATAAATATCCTATCTTCAGTAACAATAATATACATAAATACGCAAGCTTAACAAATACTTCAGCCTTCCAAACGCGTCAATAAAAACCGAATTCATTTCTAAGTTATGTCACTTTCTTTTTGCAATTACGCAATCCGCAATGTCTGTTGAATTTGTAACAAGACGACACAATATCCGCGGGCAGGGCGTGTTCCCACGAGCGTATAACCATTAATTAAAACTAAAGAATGCCTGTACTAAGTGCAAGAAGAAGTCATGAAATGCCTTCGCAACTTACGAGGCTATAGTACCATTTGTAATTGACAAGAATGCATGAAAAGATTGATAAATCAGTAAGAAAGAAAACGGAATAATGTGTGAAATGGCGATCGTCGGCTGTTTTGTAGTGGCTGCACTGTCGCTTTAACGCTGGTTTGCATGCTGTTTTATAGATAGGAATGGTTAAAATGTTCTTAAATTAATAGTTACTTTGAGCTGAATTATTTTGTTAAAATTGATACAAATGCGCATTACTGAGTTGTTTATGCAACAATTTGTAGATGCGGTTTCATTAATAATAAAGCTTTTCTTATTATACCATGGAGAAAATATAGTTCGTCAACAACGGCACCAAGATGTTTACTTCCGACGTATAAATCGAAGGACTTCCAGATGAATCTCTTGATAGCTGTAAGAATTACTTAATTGTAAGAACAAATATTTGCGTATTCCATAAACATTTATTTGACTGCCTGGGTGGCGTAGTTGTACTACGGTATGACTACAAAGCTGAGGTCCCGGGTTCGAATCCCGGGTCGGGCAAAGTGATATTGGGTTTTTCTATTCATTATCAGAAGTCAGGAATTTGTGCCCGATATGGCGATAGGTTCGCCCCCTATCACATCATGGGACGGAACATACAAGGCGAAATGTGGGTGTCCTGGTGGCGCCTCTGCCTACCCCTTCTGGGATAAAGGCGTGAGTTTATGTATGTATAAACATTTATTTCTTATGAGCGTGAGACCGAAAAAACTCTCATAATTTCTGATTCCTACGACAATAGACCTGTATATCACCTTCCGGTCAGAACTCTGTGTAACTTAAGTATCATTTATTTTATATTTAGCAGTTTTACCCATTAAGAAAATAGTGAGGAAACCTGCATACCATAGCAATTTGATAAAATGTCTATGGTGTGTTAAGTCCGCCAACCCGCTCTAGGCCAGCGTGGTGGACTATATGGCCTAACCCCTCCCAATCGTACTCTAGATTGTGAGGAGGCTCGTGCCCTGCAGTGGCAAGTATATGGGCTGATACATTATCCTAAGCGGAAACATCCTATTTACCATACCCTCACATCTATCATGACTGATCATTCAATCCCAGTTTAAGGCCAATCGATCAATTCATAAAGCCGTACACAAAAACGCAATACTGACCATTGCTTACTAATAAGTGATATTAAACAGTACTTGAGGGCTACTAACCTGACGCGATAATCCTGCTTTATTGAGTGCCCCCCGCCGGTGCGTGATTGATAATGGACGCTTTTATTTGCTGTTTTCTGGATGGGTCAGGGTTCGAGTTTTGCTTTGCATGAATTTTGAAAAGTGACTATATTGCACCCGATGATAAGTTCTGTGCAGTCTACTTCTACATTGATGAACAGTGCTGTATTTTATTTGCTGTTTTTTGAAGGGATGGGTCAGGGTTCTAGTTTTGTTCTGCATGATTTTTGAAAAGTGATTATACTGGATCAGATGGTAAGTCCAGTGCAATCTAGATTATTGAGTTCGTTGTCCCCACTTGGAGAAAGACATAATATATCTAAAATAAGGTGGTATAAATACTTTTAGTATGAATACAGATATGTGCTAGATTTAAGAACCAACAGACATAATAGCGATTCAAGTTTTAACCTTTAACCTTGTCTATAATTATTATAATTTTTTCATGACAATTAAATTCTATAATCATATTATTTGCATAATACATGAATAGTAAAGGAGTATGTAAATAATACGAACTTCATTAGCGGTTTCTCAAACTCTGTTCAAGTTGTTGAGGCTCTTATGAGGTTTTTCTTTCAGATATAATATTCTTGTGGAGTGAAAGAGGATGTAGTGACAAGAATTGACAAAGGCATGTTACGATGGTTTGGTCATGTAGAGAGGATGGATGAAAGGAGAATAACTAAGCAAATATACAAGGCGAGTGTGGATGGAAGAGTCGGTAGGGGTCGACCTCATCGAACTTACACCATCCAAATCGGTGATATCCTCAAGAAGGGTCAGGTCA
The DNA here is from genome assembly GCA_949752805.1 of Deilephila elpenor. Taxonomy (NCBI): domain Eukaryota; kingdom Metazoa; phylum Arthropoda; class Insecta; order Lepidoptera; family Sphingidae; genus Deilephila; species Deilephila elpenor. The sequence goes on along the minus strand of OX457107.1, from coordinate 3,279,822 downwards.
AAAGTACCCTGAACCGACGAGAATGCATGAAGAGAATGATGAAAGTGGATGAAGCGAAAGTTGTATGTCAGGATCGAGCAAAGTGGCGATCCATAGTCTCTGCCTACCCCTATGGGATACAGGCGTGATGATTATGTATGTATGTATAATATTCTCTTTGAACAGTAATTGGATTCCAAAAAACTCAAAAACCTAGGTATAGTTTTTCATTCATGGTAATGCACATACTTTAGTCTCCTTATGAGAAAAAAAGTCGTCTCCACCAAACCCTGATTGATGAACCTTTACAACAAAAACGTCTCCTCAACACCAACGCGTAGTGTCAACTATAAGCCACAATAAAGAAAGGCAAAGAAAAAACTTCCCATATTCCCTAAAAAGTTGGAAGAGCCATTAAAATCCGAACTGGTTGATAAAGTTTTTATGGAAAAAGTTCCATTAACCCGAAATCGACCTGTGGAACAAATCGAAAATAAAAATCAGGACGCAACTTTTACAATGTTATAATGATGAATGACCTCCATTACGGCAGTTACTAAGTGCAGGCTGCGGCGCCACTTCTAGCGGAGCGGTAGAAGAACTTAAATTTATTTATAGATACATAAATGTTTTTGACTCATTTTAAAAATGAATAAGTTTTGCGATAAATAAGAAAGAAATAAATTGACACCATCGAATTGAATATACTTACTTAAAGCATACTTATAGCTTGGGTTAACATTAGTTAGAAAGTCAGTCCTATAATTAATAACAGTTTATTTACGCAAAATAAACAATAAAATTGTCATGACTCAGCATGAATGGGCATGCTCATCCGAGGGAGTACCACTGTCTCACAGGAGCTCGACGTGAGGCGACAGCTTTTCTGTCGCGTTTCGTTCGGTGGGTGAGATTGTCGGACGCCCATCTTTCCACCTTTTCTCCTTCCTGCTGTCTCCCCTATTTGATGGTCCGGCAACACTTCCATGATCCAGCGTTGTGGATGTTTCATGGGCGGTAGCGATCACTTACAGTCAAGTGACCTGTTTGCTCGTTTGTCGGACCTATGCAATAAGAAATGTTTTTAAAGTTTTTTTTTTTTTTGTGATGTACTCTGGAGTAATACATCATTTCAATAACGATCTAGCCTTATGACTAATAAGTTATAAGGCTAAGAATATGTCCATTAACATTTTTCTTATTGTAATTGCATAAAGAATTACATAAAAAAGCTAAAATTATTAAAAAGACCACCCCTCTACAACTCGCACCCCAACCGAACCACCCGCAAAATGAATGCAACGCAAAATACATTTTCACATTAGCGATCTGATACGTTATCTGGACGGTAGCCGTGCCCTGACAAATGACGGCGGCCATCTACGCATCTTCACGCCAAGGGGTAGGCAGAGTTAATTGCAGGACGTCGTTAGTATTACGTCCAAAACTGTCTGGTACCGGTGGTGTATTGTGTAATCATATCCGGTTAACAGTTTGATTTTGAAGAATTTATTCTTCGAATTTTAATGTGAAGTGAACGGAGAAAATTTGTTGAAATGATTTTGATTGTTATTGTATAGATAATAGTGTTCTTTTTATGGGTGATGATGATTTTGTAGAATTTGTGTAAAGGATTCTGTTGTCTGTTGAAATGTCAAGGTTTTTTATAATCATGTAGGAGGGTTTATTAGGTTTCGAAGTAAAATCTCATTTAGATTTTATGATATTTATGCTATTACAGTTGTTCATATCCTTATCGTTAAGAAGTCACAAATGCTTTGATAACTCGAAATGAACGTGACCATGACAAAAGGAGAAGGAGCTTTTGGCAATATGAATCACCATGTATCAGTGAAAACAAACCTGTCACTTCACTTTAATTATTTTCTACAGTCATACAAACACTACAATTTTTTTACTTTTATAGATACCAGAAACAACGATTATTATTCAATCAATTTTATTCCGTATTTGACCAACATACAAATAATTGATCAAACTTATTCCGTATTTGACCAACATACAAATATTCGATCAAACGCATATCGACCAACACACCGGGGACCCGAGCCCTATGAACAAATGATATTCGTAGTTTGAAATAGAGACTGTTCAATTTCCCGCGAATGAATCATCGCGCCACAATAAGGGGTGAAATAAATAAAAAACATAACGCGTACGTGCCTTTTTAGTTGTTGGGTTCCGTACAATATTTATATCGATGAAGGTAATGATTTAGTATGCAATTGAGGCTTGTGTCCAGCAGTGGACTGCTTTGAGCTGATGATGTTGAATTGTAGAAGAATGATTGGCAGCATGGCTAGTCCAAGTTAATGTTTTTATTTAAATTGATAACATGGTTCCGTCTTTTGTGTCATGTTTAATGGTAAAATAATATTTCGTCACTACATTTTCATATATTACCTTACAATATAGATATGTATAATTATTACCTAAAAAAAACATAACATAAAAGTAACTATTGAAGACATAATATAACAAGAATTAATGCAGATAAAAATATATTGTAATGCATTAACAAATGTCATGCCATTGTAAAATAAGCATTAGCGTAAAACAATTGATGTGTTAAGATTTTGAGTAACGCCTGTTGCATGTCGTGTGTCTGTACAAAGAACAAAGGTCAAATGAACGAACAGTAGTCTTAGTATTAAAATAACCCTTTGTACAACTAATAAATAAGTATTTTATTGTCCAGTCATTTTGGTGTCTAATATATCCTTCAAACCGCAATGTATTAGATAGTATCTATTGCGCACCAGAAATTGTAGTACCTATACTACTGAACTTTCGTATACGAGAGACCTATGTCTAAATCTAATTAAATGTATTTTTATTCAATTATATATTGAAAGTGCGTGGTGGCCTGTTGGTAACGGACCAGACGCGGCTGCCTACATGTTCACGGTGGTCGCGGGTTCAAATCCCAGGGCACACCTCTGACTTTTCGGAGTTATGTGTGTATTGATAGTCAATCAGCACGCACTTTAACGGTGAAGGAAAACATCGTGAGGAAACCTGCATACCGTAGCGATTTTAAAGAATTTCTACGGTATGTAAGTCCGCCAACCCGCACTAGGCCAGCGTGGTGGACTATATGGCCTAACCACTCTCAATCGATTCTCTCGATTGTAGAGTAGGCCCGTGCCCTGCAGTGGGACGTATATGGGCTAATATAGATAGATAGATATATATTGATCGCTTTCGCAAAGTTAGTTTTATGCCGGCCATGAAAAGAGGGTGCAACCCCGCACCGAGATAAATGTTTGTGAGGCCCACAAATAATCGTCTTGTTATGGGTGTTTGTGAGACCGAAAAGTCTCTCGTAGTTTCTGATACCCACGACATGAAACATGTAGGTATCTTTGTGACAGGTATGTAACTGTCAGGTGTATTTATTTATTCATGTATCGGCCAGACATTTTACTAAGGGTTCACACACCAAGGGACCCAAATAAAAGTGTAGGAGAGCGGTGTGGCAAATAATGGATAAGGAAACCGGACACTGCGCGACAGTTCTCCACTTACAAGCCTTGGGACCGCAGCCTACGGCCCAGCCAGCCGGCTTTGAGTTACCCATTTTTTGGTGTTCTTTTGGGGAATTATACGTTTGGTGAGCTTTCTCATGTGACGATTTATTAACATCCAAGTCACACAGTCTTATCCCCATTCTAAGACGCGAGGCTTGTGTCGGGGAAATCAGAAAGTACGAGAGACTTCTCGATCTCGCAATATTCAGACATGGTATATTTTTGAGGGCTACATAAACTGTTGTCTCGGTGTGGGGAAGATGTTAAGTCTAATTATGTCCAGTAGTTACTCTGGCAAGTCCTTCAAACTGGAACACAACAGTGCATTTACTGCTGTTAAATAGACAGCGCGGTGGTACCTACCCAGACGGCCTCTCACATATGAGAGACCTACCACTAGTACAACTATGTCACAGAAGCTGACAGACTTCTCTGGTCGGTCCCTCATGTCTGAGGATCGTGGACAGCATCAGGGTTGCATCTGATGCGGATGATTTGCCTCCATGGGTTTCTGTCCAGCGCGTCTAGAATTTTGACAGTAAGCTGACAGTATACCATGGTTAATTAAAACGTCCAGCAACTAGATAAATAGTAGCATACTAGCAAATACACGTGCATGGGTATACTAAATTACCTCGTCTATAGCAATAGGTAAGAGCCTTGTATAGCAATAAATTCACTCCCAATCACATCAGGGTCGAAAATAACTCGCCGATTAGTTGATGGCAGTAATGGAACCGCTGCCTATCTCCTTGGGGATTCAGGCGTGAATATACTGTGTACATCGGACCTGCATTTTGAAACAGTTTGATTTCATCTTATTAAATAGGGCCTACAATATTGTTTTTCAATTCTCACTTTACCTTCCTTGACTGAAATCTATTAAAATAAAACTAGTTTTTACGGTTTGTATTGCAGATTTGGTTATTTTTTCACATTTTTAATTTCCCGACATTTGGGTTACTTTCCAGCTTGCGTAGTCACGGGGCGGACGGCGCTTAAACCAAACCCGCGATACTATTCATTAATTTACTTTTATTTCAATGTAACATTTGCGTAAATAAGAAACCATGATGAAATCTATTAAACTTCTACCGCATTCTAGTGAATAGTAGTTGAGAAATTAGCAATTCTGACAGATCTCGCATGCAACGTCACAAGCGAGGGCTCTGCTTCAGAGCCAATATTTATTTAAAGGACGTTTGTAGCTCGTGTGTTGTGTTGTACTGTCGTCTCAGATGGTTGTTTTAGCTGTGATTGAGGCTCTGTTAGTTTGTGCTAAACGTTGCTAACTTGTAGCCCTTTCCTACCTAATGAAAGGTACTGTTGCGCAGGGCCTAATAACTGCGACACAGTAATAACTAATGCAGTTATTAAGGCAAAATTGTATTCTTACATTATTTCTTTGGTTCCAAATTTTTTTTTTATGTGTTTCTTTTAGTTTTCTTAGTTAACAACTTTAAATATAGTACTAAAATTATTTTAGAAACATATACAACCTTCGTAGTGCCTTTGGTTCGACTCCGGCTGTGAAACGAAAGGTCGCGGGTTCGATACTCACGACACTCGTGTCGTGTAGGGTCAGGACTATGTATGTGACAGTTGGGTGTATTTATTTATTATCTGTCCTAGAAACTTTTGCTAAAAGCTTTTTTAAATAGCCTGCGTCCAGCGTCCTTCTATATTATTTGTTAGGTTCTCGGTTCATTTTGTGGGTAAATACCCGATTATGGCGACGTGATACCCATTCGAGAACTTTACAGCATCATTGCCCATCGTTATGGATGCATGTATGTATCGTAAAGTCTAAAATGGAGTGAGTCGATCGTTACGTCCGGCAGAAATTACAATCTTGGGCAACTCAAATACGATTTTCAGATTGAAATTTACAAACTGCCTCGGTGGCGTAGTTGTGGTAAGGTTACAACGCTGAGGTCTCGAGTTCGAATCCCGGGTCGGACAAAGTGATATTGGATTTTTCTATTTATTATTAGCCCGGATTCAGGAATTTGGGCCCGATATGGTGATAACTTCGCCCCCTATCACATCGTGGGACGGAGCACACAAGGCGAAACATGGTTGTCCTGGTTGCTAAAAGGGGAACCTCTGCCTACCCCTTTTGGGAAAAAGGCGTTATTTTATGTATTAACATAATAATATGTATATATGTATAATTTACAAATTGCAACGTATGCGCTGGAATTAAGCCACAGTCTCTACATTTTTCCACGAGACCAAACATCAAAAACAATGCTTATACAGGGTATATCAAGACTGCGACCGAAAACGAAGCTGGGTGGTAGTTTTAGTGGTTACAGACACAATGCAAATAAAAATTTCGCAAAATAAGCGACAGATTTTTTTTACAATTTTTTGAAAATTATTGTGTTTGGGTAGTAAATACCTATTTATTGCGAAAATAGTAATTTAAACCCTATCGTACTATTGCGTCTTAAAAAATAAAAAAGGTGTACATAATTATTTTAGGAAAACTATGTATTTATCACCCAAGTACGACGATAAGTAAAAAATTACCAAAAAGTCGTTATTGATTTTTTTTGCGAATTTTTTTGTTGCATTATGTCTGAAGTCACTAATACTACCACCTGGCTTCGTTTTCGGTCGCGGTCTTGATATACCCTGTATATGTTAATCAAGTATCTATACATGTTATACAGTTATCGGGTCTGTCTGGTCCGGGCGTCCACAGCCGAATTACCGCCAATGGGTATGATTGAAAAGCGAAAGGTGAGACGCGCCGCACCGGGGGATTAGGTTACATTAGACCGTAGTATATGCAGAATTGTGGAATGAAACAGTGTTGTAATGAAAAATGTAGTCAATATGAATTGGCGAAAGATGTGTTTACTAATCTAATGGATGAGAAGATTTTAGACTCTAGGTGAAGTATAATCAAAGGCTTGGTAATTCATGCAACTATTTCTTTGGATGTGGAATCAAAATCCACAACTTAAAGAAAAACTTGCACACTTATAATATCCGTATATTTTTATATGTAGATTCATCTCAACTAGTTACGTCACTACCTCATATTTTTCCTATATGACGATTGTTGTGTGTATCTCCCTTTACGAATTTTACACTTTGAGGTCCCGTGTGAAGGCTTAACCCGGCGTAAAAGGAATTGAGATAATATCACCGAACCCCAAATTCCGCTGATATGGACCGATAACCGACCCTTGAAGACAACCCGTGGTCAGCGCCTTGGACACTACATGATGTAATTTGTTATTGATGAAATTTTATGTAATTTGGACAACCCATCACAAAAATAAGAATATATTATAAAATATATATTCCTAGGGCAGCCTCGGATCTTTAATTCAATAGTAATATTGGCCACCAGACATTATCAAAAGCGTCGGAGATGTCCTAGAAAATTGCCAATACATACTTGTTAACCAAGTTGACGACCGTTCTTTTAACCAATAAGGCTGTCTACATTAGATTTACCTTTTGGGAAACCAAATTGTAGGTATTGAGGTTATACGTAGTAATATTATTGTTTTTCCTTCTCTTATGTCCATCCCATGGTAGTCGGTAAAAGATTGCCTCGAGCGATACGACCGCCATTTGTACTTTAATATGAAATATTAGTTTAGTTATTAAGATTTATTAGATGTACAAAAATAATAAAATAAATATTTGTTCAATGATTGCAGGTCTACATTTATTCATGTCCAGATTCCCCCTATACTGTATAATCCGAGATAATCCGACGCACAGGGCGGCGAGCTTGCACGTTCGTGTGCCAACATCCACCACTAATCGATTTTACGTCTATTTCAATTAGCCGTTTTATATTAAGCGCTACGGCCTATTATCTAAGTACAGTTTACTCATTAACCGGAGCACTAAGTTGGAAGCCGGAGATAAGATAACTACGTGAGTCATTACTATGGGATTGGATGTAGAAATGCAGTGATTGGACGTAATGGAGTAATGGATTTGTCAGAAATTGTGTTTAAATGTACTAGAATTTAACGGTAAGGTTTTGGTTGTGAAGGCAATAATAGTTGAATAAGCGATAGCAAAAATTGCGATTTTTCCAATCGCTAGTCCTTTCCGCTAATCCTAAAAACTTTATAATCTCGCAGCTTAGAATGTTATTTTTGCATCTTGATTTTTTTTATTCCATCTGTCCCGCAAACGAGCAGACAGGTCACCTGGTGGTAATTGAGCACTGCTTTCTATAACCTTGGATCCAACCTTTTATCCCCAACGCTTGGATGATAGATGTGTTGCCGGCCTTTTTAATCAGAGAGAGCAGGAAGGAAAAAGATGGGAAGAGCAAAGGGGTCTTCTCTATCTCAATCTCACACACCGAACGAAACTCGACAGCAAAGCTATTGCTTCACGTGGAACTCCTGTGAGACAGTGGTACAATCGTGTCTTTGATCGATTAATTTTTGATATTGGTATATTCAAGTGTGTTAGACAATATTTAATCAGCATCACCATCATTGTTATTAACTTCAGCAACTAAGAATTTCACAGACCACAAGTATGACCCAAACCTCTCATCGACCTTTTAGATGAAGCCTGAACTTTTGATACGTGTCTTGATAAGTGTTATGTCGTATTGATATAGTTTCATTAGAATTTAACTGAAAGAATAAGTAAAAACTAAAAATCCCCTTTTACCATTACATATAAAATTTCATACAAAACAATACACGAGAAATTATCTTATGTTTTCCCTCAAGGTCTTTGCACGAACTTTACTTCATCAAAGCTGGAAAGTGCGGCTGATGAAGGTGTAATCGACAAAGAAAAATATTTGAGTTGTGTGGAGTTGCAGTCTAGCAATATCTCGCAATAATGCGTCGGGAAGGTAATACCACCTCTGAACTTCGCGAAGGAACACTTGAATCTTGTGTATTCTTTGATAAAGTCTATGGAGTTTTTTATATGCTCGTGAATAGTTACGCATAATGTTGAAGTACAGTAAATAAATAAATATAATATTGAACAGAAACCGGTGGAGACAAATAATCCACAATAAATGCGGTAGATCCAACGATGACCACGATCCTCAGTCACGAGGGATCGACTACAGAGAGAGAGAGAGGAGAGGGAGAGAGAGAGAGAGAGAGAGAGAGAGAGAGAGAGAGAGAGGGAGAGAGAGAGAGAGAAGCAAGGTACTATTCAGTCTCACATTAAAACGTGTAGTTACATAAAAAAAGTTATATTTGACCGGGTATATTTGTCGTTCGGACAACATAACCATATCTCGCTGTTGGATACTTTAATATAATGGTAGTGCGGTTATCATCACTATTGTAGACAATTTATCTTGTCAGGCGAATCTAATAGAGGTTTAATCACTGTTGCTAACTATTTTACGAAACCAGCATGGTTTGATGGTTGCATAAATGTCTGATTTGTAATATCCAGGATAGCCAAATTTGTGTCAGGACAATGATTGTTTTTCACATTGTTACAGCTTGCGTACGCTACTACTTCCATATATACATACATATATTCGGTGGACAGCCTCCGTGGCGCAGTTGCTTAGACGCCGGCTGTGAAACGAGAGGCCGCGGGTTCGATCCCCGCACCGAGAGAAATGTTTGTGCGGCCCACAAATATTTCTTTCGAGTCTGCGTGTTTGTGAGACCGAAAAGTCTCTCGTAGTTCTGATACCTGCGACACAAGACTTAATTGATCTTAATGTGGGGTCGGGACTATGTGTGTAACTGTTGGGTGTATTTATTTATTTATTTATATATATAAAGTCTCGTCTTTTTCCCAGAAACAGTAGGCAGAGGTGCAACCAGGACACCCACGTTTCGCCTTTTATTTTCCGTCCCACAATGTGACAAGGGACGAGCATAGGCTCTAAGTGTATGGTGATAGCGCCATATCGCGCTCAAATTCCTGACTCCAGTCTGATAATGAATAGAAAAATCCAATATCACATTGCCCGACCCGTGATTCGAACCCGAGACCTCAGGTTTGCAATCGTATCAACTGCGCCACCGAGGCAGTCTACTACTTCCACCTACTTTTTATTTCTCCCCATACTCACAATATGGGTGAAGTTTTCAGTTCATTGGCGGTACGTTAATACGCGCCGATGGTTCAGTACTGTGGAGCCAAGGACAAGGGAAACCCAACACTACGCCGGCACGGTTTCTTGTGATCTTAAAAGTGAATGTATCACCTGACCGTCTTCATTCACATTAATTGTATATGGTATTACAGGTGAGTAGATATTTAAAATATTAGTGTAGTAGTGGGTAGTATTCTTTGTAGACTATCGTGGCTGTTTGTAGAAATAGATCAGTTATAAGAACTGAGAGGCTGTCTGTCTTATTAAAAGATTTATGAGTGGACGAGTCAAATTAGATTTATTGCTCTGCCTGTGTATTTATAAAGATCCCTTAAAATAACACTAATTTTTACAGATTTTATCGCGATTTGATTTAATTTTTACATTTTTTAACTTTCCGACGTTTTTTCTAGCTTTCGTGGTCACGGGGCGGACTGAGGTATTAGTCATCTGCTTAGTGACTGTTACGAATTAACTGTTACGTTTAAACACGGAAGAGTCACATAACATTTATATCGTCAATTAGTTCGTAAATTAATACTTTAGTTAAACTACGTTGACTGTTGGGTGTATTTATTTATTTAAACAGTAGCAGAACTCAATCGCCGAACTAAAAGTCACCGAGACTTCCAGTTTAAATTCCCGAAGTGGTCAATCTAGTATCAGTTGGAGCTGATCTAATCTAGCTTAAACATTGTTGTTAGACGACAATTCCTAATGACATTTAATACGCCAACAAAGAGACGGTGCTATTCAAGCGAAATGGACATTCTTGGTGGTGACAAGAAGGCTTGTAAATTAAAGACTATGTAGGCTGAACATTTATTGTCGCTCGTAGGTGGTAGAAACCTTTCGACCATCAACTTCGATAAGCGTTTGGGTTTTATTACGTCTCTATACGGTTGGATGAACTTACGCTGGTTTGATTTGAGGACATAGAAAGCTGATTTTTCGAAGTTACGTAGATATACTGATGAAATTATTGAACAGTGAATAAAATTATTAGAGCAAAAACGTTTTATTCAAGAGAGAATTTTTACACAACACTGACAAAAGAGATAGACAAGAACTAGTATAAAATATTACATTTAAACTGAAATCTATTCCTTAATAGACAACTTAAAGAAGGTCAAATTTAATTAATACAACATATACATACTTTATTAGTAAACCGAAGTATCGTGGCGAAATATCAGAGTTTTTCATAGGAATTTTTAAAGTATATGAAATCTACCTATCCCTATTTGATGGCGTAGTGGATTAATGATTAGTGCCTACAAATTGTAGAGGTGGCCTGCACTTAGCAGTTACTACTTAGCTCTGCATTTACATTGCAATTTGTCCTTCAATACAAAAAATACCCTCAGCTACTTAACACATTTCTCAAAACTAAGTGAAGTTACGCGAACCGATCGTGATTGCCACGAGTAACAAGTTCACAGTATCCCCGTGTAACCAGCGCGCCCTTTGTTCTCGTCTCGGATGCCACTAATTATCTCACAAAAACCCGGCTCGAGGTGTGATGGACGCACGCATGGCCGCCTCCCGCGCCGTCGCATTGGAAGCACGCCATCTGCCGGATATCGGTGTCACCTTCGGTTTGGTAAGGTCGTCGCGACTAAGCATATGTTTTGTGCCATGTTCTTTTTGGTGGTGTCGCAAGGTGTCAAGGCTTCAGATGTACTGCGTGGTAGAGTTACACTGCTTAGAATAGTTATAGCTTTGGTCCCCTTAGATCATCTTTACTAGCCTCTGTGGCGCAGTTGGTTTGACGCCGCCTGTGAAACCAGAGGCCGCGGGTTCGATCCCCGCACCAAAACAAATATTTGTGTGATCTACAGGTATTTGTTTCGGGTCTGGGTGTTTGTGAGACCGAAAAGTCTCTCGTAGCTTCTGATACCCACGACACAAGACTCGATCTTAGTGTGGGGTCAGGACTATGTATGTGACTGTTGGGTGTATTTATTTATTTATTTATCTTCCTTTTATTACCATCACCTATTCAACTAAAGCCTCGCTGGTTTAGATTCTTTTTAGCGTCAGAAGCTTTGATTCATGAATCAATTTTTTTCAAGGGAAAGATTTTTGGCCTCCTGTTATCGACGGTGAGTCGGAAGGGTATTTGCATTTAGCCAGTAAGACTCAAAACTAAAATGCCTTAGAAATAACTGCACAAAGAAAATGTTCCCATGGCGTTGCTAACTGGCACGTTAAATTCCACATGGGCTTCGTGTAAAAATGAATCGCATTCGAGCTTCGAGCGTCGCAAAAAGCCGCGACGAGTACCGGCCGGCGGTATGTTTCGGGAAACCACATTTGCGCCAATTTGTCGGCCACGCTGTCGTTTCGCCACTTGCCTGTTAAATTAATGATTTTTTACTCCCACTTCTGGTGGGTGGGATTGGGTTCCGTATTTAAAGATAATTTTTGTTCTAATTGAGCAACGAAGCATTGAGTTATTGAGTAAAGGGCTCTATCGAACAATATTTGCCATTTAAGTTATTGATAACTTGATGAAGATAAAAAAATAACAATAAAAATTCTATAGGTTATTCGTATTTCAGGTATATCAACGGTATTTTTAGTATAAAGTCGACAAACAATGTTGATGGGAAGTAGTCACCCGCTCGGGACATCTTTAAATAGGAACATCCTACATGATTGGTAGATTTTTAAGAATCGAATAAGAAGAAGAGGCAGGCTCGTACGGGATAATACGACAGAACTGCCTCACGAAGACCGACGTGGAGAGGCAGCTTCGCAGTCGCGTTTCGTTCGGTGAGTAGGCTTGCCGGATGTCCAATACCGTTTTCCTCTTCCAATTCTTTTTCCCAACCTCTCCTCTTCCGATTCAATGGGCCGGCTACACATCTATGATCCAAGCGTTGTAGATGTTCATGGGTGGCAGTGATAACTTACCATCAGGTGACCTGCTCGATTGCCGGTACCTATGCAATAAAAATTTGAAACTCTATGCTCAACGTAACTCTAAGCCAAAATGGACGTTTTCGATTGAACCAGCCTTTTAATTCTCCAGCTATTATGGGTACAGCAGGTACAATGGGAATTTAGTTAGGAACCCTAAAACCGCCTTTATGGGCCTCAGTTATTCTTTACGTAATCATCGAACATAAATTGGGTGTGTTTTTTGTTGACAAACAGGTGAATGTAAATTGCGACATCTGATTTCCTGTTGTGCTTACAGTAATTCGTTTGCGTCGGAATGCGTGACTCAGAGAAAGGTGTTAATACGCGGTAATTGTGAGCTTTGGTATGTTAATAATATTATTGTAGTGTTTTAAAGCTTGCTGACTGCCTCGGTGGCGCAGTTGTTGGTACGGTTACAAAGCTGAGGTCTCGGGTTCGAGTTCCGGGTCGGGCAAAGTGATATTGGATTTTTCTATTCATTATCAGTCCGGAGTCAGAAATTTGTGCCCGATATGGCGATAGGCTCGCCCCCTATCACATCGTAGGACGGAAAATACAAGGCGAAATGTGTGTGGGTGTTCTGGTGGCGCCTCTGCCTACACCTTCGGGGATTAAGGCGTGAGTTTATGTATGTATTAGCTCGAACTTAAATATTCAGCTCGGACTTTCAAAAGGCTGATATCACGCAGAAAATGACACGATAAATTACTGTGGGTTTTACAAGACCTTTAACGATAGCAGATTAATGTCTCAAGGAACATATTATGTATAAAGTAAATGTTAATGTATGTAATTTAGACATTGACCGCACAAAATTATAAAGTGAATAATAACTTTTTAAACACTTTTAAATGAGTTTTACGACCTGAAAATGAACGATCTTAAACGAAGTGCTCTTTATCAGCTAGACTTAAAAAGATAAGCAATTTAAGAACATCCGACGGGACCAGCATGAATGGAAAAATTTAAATATAATGAAAACTAAGACTGATATGATTTTCGCGGAATGTAAATTTAAATAACTAGAAAACGAAGCTAAAGTGTCATGCTTACATACCTCTTCTCCAATTTGTGGTGGCCAGGGTCGACAAGATGTACTGCGAGTGGAACTAAACTCTCAGGTTTAGCGAATCTTCCATTGAAACCTGCAACAAAATTAACTATAAAGAAAGCATATTAGGAGCAATTCCTATTACGTGTAGGTACTAATGGCAATGTCAAAACAGCTCATTAATCCATTGTTTTTAGGTGTAAGGTTCTCTCACTTAAAAACTAAATAAGAATAATTCATTACTTATAATGTAAAACACTTATTAGCTACAAATATTTCACATGATAAAATTGATATCCTCATATTAATTTGCTTTTGGAGTGAAAATACTTTCACGTATTTGCTATTTGATATCGCTGAATACAATGGTATCATTGTATAATAATGTATTAATCTTCTTAAAAAACAAAATAAACAAATATATAAATTTCAAAATTCATTCCGTTTCCTATTCATGCTAGAGAACAACAGTGGTATTCATCAAAAATCGATTACTTACAACAAATTGCAGTTTAACAACCGGCCGAATGGTCGGTACGGTCTGCAACATCCCCGGTACACATTACATATCCGTTTCATTTGTGTTGACGACTGTACACGATTTGTTTCACGGTATTTTGTGCGTTTGGTGAGCTAGTTTAAAGCCTATTCAATCATAAATAAAGACCCTAAGTATGTGATACAGGACAACTTCAACTGCTTTAATCGCTGTACAATATGTGCCTTATTCATAACTTAGTAGCAGCGAGAAACAAACCTAAAGATAAGTACAAAATTTACCGAACCATCATAACTCACAGTATTAATAATACTAGCCTAGCTGACAATAACATTTAGTTAATTCGCAATCCACATCACCATATGGAGCGCGGAGTTGTGTGGCCTCACGCAAAACATGCCACATGCCACGTCGCTTTTTACCATATTCCAAACCAATTAATCGATATCTAGTTAATTAAAAGGATCGATTTCATTTAATCGAAATGTCATTGTGACCAAGGTAATGTATAATTAGCTACAGACTTGTTTCTAGAGACAATTAGCGATTTCGTATGTCCATCTCGCAAATGATGAAAAAAAAACGGAATTCATGTTGTGGGAACTGGATTGTTAAACCACTGTTTTTAGTTTTTTTGTGTTTTCTTGGACACCTGTGGGATGTGTCTGTTGATCGCATTTCGGCGCATATCGACAAGTCACTCGTGTGATAGTATCGTCTCTAATCGATATTAGAGATGTACCAACGATATGTTAATGTTATGAAATGAGTCACAAAGCTCATAAACTTTTATTTACAATAAGTCTAAAACATACAAGTCCATTACACGCGGTTTGATTAAAATCTAAATTATACATAAGGTATCTTGGTCATTATAACATTTCACAACCTGACCGTGATATGAAGGTATAAAGTAACATAGTATTCTCATACATACATAAACTCACGCCTTTTTCCCAGAAGGGGTAGGCAGAGGTGCTACCAGGATACCCATATTTCGCCTTGTATGTATAATCCGTCCCATGATGTGATTGTGGGCGAGCCTATCGAAATATCGGGCGCAAATTCCTAACTCCAGGTTGATAATGAATTGAAAAATCCAATGCCACTTTTGTCCCAGGACACCCATATTTCGCCTGACTCCTTCCTGACTCCGGGCTGATAATGAATGGAAAAAATACAATGCTACTTTTGCCCGTCCCGGGATTCGAATCTGATACCTTATAATATATCGCTTGGATATTTATGACCGCCTCTATGTTAGCTTATACCATCGCACTGTAGGTTAATCTTTATTCCTTCCTACTTCTTCTTGTCTATGGCTTTTCTACCAATTTTTAACAATATGAAATCATCTAAAAATCAGAATGACAGCCTCCATGGCGCAGTTGGTTAGACGCCGGCTGTGAAACGAGAAGGCCGCGGGTTCGATCCCCGCACGGAAACAAATATTTGTGTGATCCACAGGTAGGTATTTGTTTCGGGTCTGGGTGTTTGTGAGAACGAAAAGTCTCTCGTAGCTTCTGATGCCCACGACACAAGACCCGATCTTAGTGTGGGGTCAGGACTATGTATGGGTGTATTTATTTATTTTATTTATATATCTTTCCATTTTCTCTGTCCATATAATACTTATATGTTTGTAAAGGTAATGATGATGGGTGTACCGCGCGGGTGTAACGTTATGAGCAAGGTCGATGTAGCAACAACAGGCGCCGCAGCATCGCTCTTAATTATGCCACCGACCCGTGTTAATTGTTAGGATTAGCGCACACCGAGATATACGGATCAACTGCTTATATACAGCTATAGAGGAAAAAAATATTTTTATTATAACATCATTAAACGGTGCCTCGGTGGCGTAGTTGTATTACGGTACGGTTACAAAGCTGAGGTCTCGGGTTCGAGTCCCGGGTCGGGCAAAGTGATATTGGATTTTTCTATTCATTATCAGGATTTTGTGCGCGATATGGCAATAGGCTCGCCCCCTATCACATCATGGGACGGAACATACAAGGCGAAATGTGGGTGTCCTGGTGGCGCCTCTGCCTACCCCTTCGGGGATAAAGGCGTGAGTTTATGTATGTATCATTAAACAATGGGGTAATTAGTTTAAAATTCAGGACAGCTTGGATTTTTATTTCATCTCTACAACACGCCTAAAATCATTTCTGCAGTCTCCATAATATAAGTATGTACAAATATAGCATAATTACAATCATGGATCAAAGCTAAACTGGTTCACATATACACTTCTGACATAAGTTTTGGGTGTAGAAAATAAATAAATAGTTTCAAGTTACCGGATAAGTAAACCCAGCAGCCACATTCATTGTCCTGACACCACATACATTAGGTACGTAGATACATTAGGTTTTGTGTCGCAGGTATAAAAAACTACGAGTGACTTTTCGGTCTCACAAACACCCAGACCCGAGACGAATACTTATGGGCCTCACAAACAATTGTCTCACGGCGGGGATCGAACTCGCGGCCTCTCGTTTCACAGCCGGCGTCTAACCAACTGCGCCATGGAGGCTGTCTTGGATTGCAACATCCTTACGTAGGTCATACAACACAACACAGTAGAACACACAACCAACAAATATTTGCAACATAAACCATATTTATTCTACTCAACAGAGATCTATTACAGTACTCGCTTTATGGAACAGCCTTGTGAATGAAAATAAAACGCCGGCCACTTATTAACAGCATGCTAATTACTAGTACATCGTTTGTTCGGGCCAAACGCGCTGTTCGTAGAATTCTTGCTGCTGTGTCTACTGTCTGTTGTCATATTTGTAGTCCATTGTTGAGTATGAGCCTTCTACTTTAAGAGGTCTCAGTTCAAGATGCTTTAATGCTAGTAGTGTGATCGAATTATATTAAGTTTGTGTTGTGTCATAGTATTCAAAGTAACTGGGTTTCTAAGTCGTGAATAGGTCTCATAGTCTTCGAACATAGCCTCAAGATTCGTAGACTAACATACGTTGGTAATTATAACTGGATTCTCAGTTATACGATTTTTCTTAGGATGTTTTTATCCACCATAACCGCTGGTTCTTAAACCCTGAATACATATCTTCTGAAGGGTTTGAACCGCTGACCTCCTGTTTCGCAGTCCTTACCCAACTCTCCTCCTCCTATTAATTTAACTCTATGATCGATTTCGTGGCGGGTTAAAGACAAGATAGACATTCCCGGAGACTCGCTGAGCTTCAATGCTCAGTGTCATTAAAATGCGTGCCACTGTTGATCCTGGCTTACAGGAGTTGCAGTGGCGGGTGTAAGAGCGGGACAGTAAAAAAAAGGTCCTTACCCAACTGGACGACGACGGAACATAACTCATTAATAGATATAATGTACAATATCGTTCACCTTGGTTGTAATTTATGCGATCTCGTCTGCCAACATCCCGACGTCTCTCGACAACTGATCGAGTGGCGCACTGATTGCTTTATCGACAGCGACAAGCGACATACTTTTCATTACTCGGTTCTATATTAAATCATTACACACGTGCTGTCGTGTATAGTTATGTTACAATGTCCGGACGGTCTTTTGTTTTTAAATTAGTCTTATGACAGTCAATTGTTTAAATCTCATGGGAGATGCAATGAATGATAATTGCTACTTCGAAATAGGGTATAGTATTTTCAGCATTTTAGGCTTGGCGATTTATATTTAGGTAATTGCTTTTCTTATTTGCTAGTACTTAGATGAATTTTAAACGGATTTAAATAAGAATTTATTCCCTAGCAGATAGCAGTTTAATCATTATATAATATGAGCACCACCGCTTTCAATACAAATTACATTTAAAAAGATAACCCAATTTTAAAATACACGGAGAGAATTATCCCATCCGAGAATCGAAGAACTTCACAGCTCGTAAACTTCGTACAAATAGCCACACATAACAATCGAAATAAGTAAATTGTGGCTAAAGTACACCGCATAAAAATGATTCACGTTGATTCTCACATTTTTCACGGAACTATCACTTAACGTGGCCAATTTGTCTGTCACCAAATAACTTAAATGGATTTGGAGCTGGGGTCAAGTGGGGCTGGCCATTACGTCGATTAGGCCTGGCCCAAGACGGGTCAAACTTTATTATACGGGCCAGAATTGGCCTTAACTGCACGAGAGCCCGTATCATTAAAAAATCATCAGACTTCACGATTTGTCTTTTATGACTTCTTTAGTTTTATGCCTCTGGGTAGTCATTCAATCAATGTTTCATTATTGTTTTATGTGTTATTTCAACTGTTTGATTTTGATACGGTTTTTTATAGCGGTGGAGTGAGTATAATGCACCATCGCGTTTGGGGATGATTTCTTGCCATTGGACATTTTTTTTAGTATCTTGATTTATATAGATTGGACCGAAATCCGAATCCGAATTGTGAGTTACTATAGTTCGTTTTCCATCATCGTGTATTGTCGATATACGGGTAAATACGAATATCCTGCTGCAGATAAATATGTATGACTATTATTTATTATAATTCTTATTAAAATCTAGGCATTTTTATACAGCTACAAGCTTTCATGAGCCTAAGACAATACAGTAGTTGCTTGAAAATAGTTCAAATATAAATACATATATAAACTCACGCCTTCATCCCCGAAGGGACAGGCACAGGAGCCACCGGACACCCACATTTCGCCTTGTATTTTCCGTCCCACGATTTGATAGGGGGCCAGCCTATCGCCATATCGGGCACTAATTCCTGACTCCGGACTAATAATGAATAGAAAAATCCCATATCATTTTGCCCGATCCGGGACTCGAACCCGAGACCTCAGCTTTGCAACCGTACCGTGATACAACTACGCCACCGAGGCAGTCGAGACAGGCATATTACAAATACACTAAAACCAATAATCTATTTCCGTCAATACACAAGTTAAATGAAGAACCGAATATACCTGAGGTTTCCGTACATATAACAAAGCTTGTGCGCTTCAATTTGTCGGGTTCGTCAACACGCTAATGGATTAGTTCAATTCACTCCTAAGGGTTAACTCACTATGGATTTTCAACTGCAATGTACGTCAAATATTTGGACAGCTATTAAAACTTTTACTTGGTCGCAATTCCTTATAGGTGCTTCAAATAGATTACTAAGTTTTTATACTGCTGCCTGCCTCGGTGGCGCAGTTTTATAACCGTATGATTGCAAAGCTGAGGTCTCGGGTTCGAAAAAAGTGATATAGAATTTTTCTATTCATAAATAATGATCATTATTGAACCTAAAACATGGCAAATTGTATGGCAAATTGTAAAGGTTTTTCGATGTTAAAAGCGATTTAAAATTAATTTAAATGTGAAACTCGCCAACTCGCACTCGGAATGCGTGGTAAATGGGATTATAGCTTAAGTAACCCCTTCCGATTTTACATAGAGGTGCCCCGTGCCATAAAGAAGGACTTATTGACTGAGTAATTATGATTATCAATTTATAATTACATATTACTGCCTTACAACTGCCTCGGGGGCGTGGTTGTACTGCGGTACGACTACAAAGCTGAGGTCTCAGGTTCGAATCCCGGGTCGGGCAAAGTGATATTGGATTTTTCTATTCATTATCAGCCTGGAGTCAGGAATTTATGCCTGATATGGCGATAGCCTCGCCCCCTATCACATCATGGGACGGAACATACAAGGCGAAATGTGGGTGTCCTGGTGGCGCCTCTGCCTACCCCTTCTGGGATAAAGGCGTGAGTTTATGTATGTATGTATGTATGTAAAAATTAATAATTTTTAACACTGCAATAAATATAAATACATATATGAGTTTCAATTTGTATTAGTCTATTTTTCATGTTCGTTCCGGGAAGTCCACGAACTTGGATCATAACAAGTGCGTCTGTCGCAACGCAACTGTTAATTTTTAGATTAAAACAATTACCATCGCCGGGTGTTGATAAGCCGTGCGCTCAATTGAGATTGATTAAACCTATTTTTGATGCGAACATTAATTCTGCTATTTTCAGTAACCGTTCAATTGGTTTAATTGTTACTGTTGTTGGCGTACGGATGACGAAAATGTTCAGCTGGATATAACTCGGTTTTACTGACGCGATGGGTTCTATCAAGATAGTTTGGTTGTAAAATATATAAATAATAAATACAACAGTCACATACATAGTCCTGACCCCACATTAAGATCAATTAAGTCTCGTGTCGTGGGTATCAGAAACTACGAGAGACTTTTCGGTCTCACAAACACCCAGACCCGAGACAAATATCTGTGGGCCTCACACACATTTGTCTCGGTGCGGGGATCGAACCCGCGGCCTCCCGTTTTACAGCCGGCGTCTAACCAACTGCGCCACGGAGGCTGTTAAAATTGCTTACTAATCTAGTTGTTTTTCTTGTCAGTCACATGAAGCCCAGTTCTTAACATAATCCTCCTCCCGTGATGTCTACAGCTAACCTACTTATTTAAGGAGAATTCTGATGAACCTTTTTTATTCTTTGTAGGTTTTAAAATTATTGAACATCAGTAATAAATGTGAGTTTTCCATTATGTTGAATTATATTTAATTTCGGACGTCTCGTTGATATGGCAGCGTAAGTGCTGTGAAATCTTATATTAAATTTTCAGGTCAAGCAATCCGTTTTGTTTGAATTTTGGGTTTGGGATAGAAATAACCTTCGCATTATATGAGCGCAAGGTAGGATCTCTACTTGCCTCTTTGAGACTACACGTGTGCTTATAAATAAAATAAAATAATTAAAAAAAACTACTATATCTAATTACATGTCACAAAACAGTTCCTTCAACTGGAACTTACAACTTTTTCAAAATAGGTCCACATAGAGGGTGTATTCCCAGAACGTTTTACAGAGAACGTTTCGCGCGTAATTTTTTGCCATTACAGCAAAGTTTATTTATTCTTGCACTACAATGTTGCGCAAATGTTGCCATACGTGTGTAACTACCATAATCTTAGCAACGATTAGTTCAAAGGATAGCTCCTTTATTTTTATGTGTCGACGCATGAGCAGTTGGAATTATGGCTGGGCATTTGTCAGTATTCCAGACTGAATTAAGGTTGAGTTTCGTGGATGCGGATAATGTTCCATAGAAAATATGAGGTTAATGGGGTATACGGTAATGGAAATATGACGTTTCAAAATTGCAACACGGTAGCTAATAGTCTATCGAAATACTTTAATCATAAATCAGATGTTAAAAAGATAATAATATAGCATATAAAATATATGTAGATAGTAACAAAGCATAGCCAGGTGTACCGTAATGTAATATTTTTTAATTGCAATAGATAGATATATAAAAAGTTTATTTTGGCAACAATGCACACACAGTAAAACTTAGAACATTTAAAAACAAAAACACTATGAACTAATTAGTCTAATGTAATACATTGCAGCCGATATTAGGCCCCAGCTCAGCATAATGCTTTGCTCCTAAAAGCAAAGCCAAAAGCCATAGCCAAATAGGAAAGTAGGTCTCTATTTTTTCAAACAGTCAAAACATTTCATCATCATCATCATCATCATCATCATCAGCCCGTTGCAGTCCACTGCTGGACATAGGCCTCTCCCAAGATACGCCACAGAGCCCGGTCTGCTGCTTTACGCAACCAGTCGCTGCCGGCCCTCTTGTGCAAGTCGTCCCGCCATCTGGCCAGAGGACGTCCCACGCTACGTTTTCCAAGACGCGGTCTCCACTCCAGAACACGCTTAATCCATTCTGCGACATATGTGGCCAGCCCATTGCAACTTCAACATACTAACTTTCAGAACATTTAGAATAATTTATTTCGTAATGATATCAAGAACTGGATAAAAGGCATTTTTATGCATTCATAGCTCATTTAAATCGTCCGCAACAAAACTGAACTTACATTAAATAACAATGTTGCTAATTCGTCTCGTACTCAGTTTAATAATGTCTGTAATTAATTTAATTTCAAAATGCAAGTGTCGTGCTGACAAATATTAACGGCATGTTGGACAGACGTTTTCCTTTTAAGCAATGATATCAACTTATGAAAGACATTTGATTAACGTTTTAAATGTGGTAATAATTACCAGGTTTGTGTCCGAGATTTGAAGGATAGGTTCCAGGAATGCCGATTGCCCTGAGCCGGTAAAGTAGATTAGGTATAATATTATACATATTATGTCTTAAAATATTGCAGGAATGCGTCAAAATCTAACCTGGATTGTTGAGCTAAAAAAATTGGACAGCTCAAAAGATGTTGGTCAAAGCAATTTTTGACCTATATAGGTATCTATATGGATCAACAATTACTATTGAATACACAATACAGCATTATTATAAATCATAATATTATATTCTACATTAAAAAAAGATTTTTATAGCCTTTGTGTACTTTAGTTTACGTAAATAAAAAATATGATTGATAAGTATTTTTTTATTCAGTTTAATTGGCAAAACAGGTAACGGATCAGATAAAATATACAATGAATTGACTGTAAAATGTTGCTCCTTTTTCTGACTATAAATTGTTTAAAGTACCAGTTGGCAGTTATTAACACACTCTTGATATAGATGACTGAACTGATCCTTAACGGTTTCTTTATAGTAAGGAGCATAATTACTTTTTTCCACGCCTGCTATTTGCTATATAAAACATGTACACATCAAAACCTATCATGCCAAATAATAGTACGTAGAAAGAACTGTGCAATTAGATAATAATAATTACATACAAGGAATATCTAACTCTCTGTCGATAGCATACGTTTCAAAATCGTGTATAAGGTATTAAATAGCTAGAATTTAATACATTTAGCTGATACTAAGTTGCAATTAATTTAGCACGCGCGATGCATAGTCGCCGTATGAATCTAGTGCCAGATCATGCAATGACAATGATAGTGAGGAAAATACCGTTTTTATGTATACTTGTTAAACGGGTATTACGTCTTTTTTATACGAAATCTTGTTGCGACTTGAAGAGGTAGATTTTAATTTTATAAAGGCTTAAGATCCTGACAGCTTTTAGTGTTCACACATTGAAAACAATATTTTTGGTATTGATTGCAGTGATAAAAAGTTTAAGTGACCTTATTATGATCATCTATTATTATTTCAATTATTTATAGGAGAATAAAATGAAATGTGCTACGTGTTGAGTTGTGAAAACGGAAGTAAAATATTATTTTTTAAATAAGAGACAATTAACTACACAAACATAGACAGTATCTAAGTTAGCCTACGAGTAGATATTTCGAAAAAATTACAACATAATCAAATGAGATTAAGTCCTAATGTTTTGATTGTATATTAATAATCTATTAATTTTCTCATTGGTTCTTGATTAATTTAAGATACATCAAGAAGTCAGGGTATAACATATAAAGATTACTTCTAAACTTTTATATCAGTTTATGTGTGTATTTTACACCTCAAGACACATCCAGATCCTTATGCTAAATGTGCTAAGTTTGACTCTTCGTTCATCAGGGTGATCCAATGTTATTTGGTGACGGATAAAATTTTACTGGCCTTTTTGAAAGTATAAAAAGAAATTAAAGTAAATACATACATAGATAAACTTATTTCTTCCTATCACTTGTATGCAGACGATTTACAAATTTATTATCACGCTCCGGTGGACAGGGTGACGGAGGCTATTGTATCAATTAATAAAGACCTTTCACGAATAAATGAGTGGAGTAGGACGCACGGGCTCACAGTAAACCCAGCTAAAACTCAGGTCATTGTTGTTGGCAGCTCCAGGATGGTTTCTCAGTTGAATGTGAATCAAATACCCCAGGTCACATTTAATGGCTGTGTTATCCCCTTTTGTGATAACGTAAAAAACTTGGGGGTATTCATTGATAGTAACTTATCCTGGGGTCCCCAATTGCAACAACTTAGTCGTAAATTGTTTGCTGCAGCGGGGTCCTTGCGAAGATTGCGAAATTTTCTACCTATTCCTACGAAAATTGCACTCGTCCAGTCTCTTCTTTTTCCTATTCTTGATTATGCTGATGCTAGCTACCTTGATCTCACCGAAGCCCAATTTGAAAAGCTTGAGCGACTTCAAAATTTCTGCATTCGGTTCATATTTGGATTTAGAAAATATGACCACGTCTCTGAATATTGAACTAAACTCAAGTGGCTATCAATACGTCTTCGTCGGAATACTCGTATCCTTTCACTCCTCTATTGTATATTATTTCATCCCACGGCTCCATCTTATCTTAAGCACCGTTTCCATTTCTTGCGTGATACCCATGCACGATCTCTTAGGTCTTCAGAGAGTTTGATTTTGGAGATTCCGAAGCATAGCACAACATTCGTAGACAAATCTTTTACTGTCTATGCTGCTCGCCTATGGAATGAACTGCCTATGTCTATAAGACTTACAAAATCACTGCCTATTTTTAAGAGACTAGTCAGAACGCATTATTTATCACAACAGTAACTTAATAATATATTATAGAATATATATATATATTTTTTTCTGTATTATTATTTTGTACTCATTTTATTTCTGCTTTTTTTCCCCTTTACATATTTGGTTATTTATATATTTGTATAATTTATATTGTATTTGTAGTGTATAATATTGTATTTTGTTTAGTATATGTAATATGGTTATATATGTATATAGCATTTATTTATATTTATTTATTTGTTGTACATGGTACTCGTTCATTCCTTTTTATTATACTACCTTCGGTTTCCTTCTCCTGTTCATTCCAGTCCATCCAAAGGTTGTCTGGAAGAGATCGCCGTGAGCGATAAGATCGCCGTTTGTACTCATATTTAGATTTAAGTTCCATTTATATGTTATTCTTATGTTTTGTGTACAATAAAGAATTATAAATAAAATAAATAAATAAATAAACTTACGCCTTTATCCCAGAAGGGGTAGGCGGAGGCGCCACCAGGACACCCATATTTCGCCTTGTATGTTCCGTCCCATGATGTGATAGGGGGCGAGCCTATCACCATATCGGGCACCAATTCCTGACTCCGGCTGATAATGAATAGAAAAACCCAATATCACTTTGGCCGACCCGGGATTCGAACCCGAGACCACAGCTTTGTAGTCGTACCGTAGTACACTATGCCACCGAGGCAGTCAAAGTAAATAAGAGAAAGTAAATAAAAGAGAATATATGCGCTTGCTATATTTTGCATAATACAATCCAACATGAACGTAAAGCGTTAAGTAATATTAAAAGCAGAAGACTAATCTCACATGAGCATGTGGTGGCGAATCGTGACGGTATTTTTGTTCTGTAAAAACTATGGGCACCTTTCAAGCCGTCGTAATCGAGTGATAAACTGGCATTTTCAATTGTTTTTGCCAAGTGTAATTGCCACGTAATAATATAGCCATCGAAACTACAATTTGCAACAAAGTTGTAACATGCTACGCCCAGAAAATCAAATGAGTGTCGCGTGCCATTTGAAACTCAACTTTAAATGTGAAAGCATAAAGTTTCAAATCGTGTATGAGTAAATGGATGATGTTTTTGGAATGCTGCTCCAAAAATAAACTTAACCTTTATGAAAATAAAACACCACGTGGCCATGCCTTTAAAGATTTAAGACGTTTTGGGTCTGAGAAAAAAAACTAAATCAAACTTCGCACTTGATCAAATCTTTATCAAATGTTTGTTATCTTGGCTTGGAGGTGTAGAGGGTATAACCGTTAATGGCTTTAATTATGTGCTGAAAGTCGATGATTTTTATCACGAAGGTGATTGCAGTAAAATGTTGCAGCAATGCCTAATGATTGGTGCAAATTAATGTATTTTTTATTGCGATGAATGGCAGAGGAACATGCCAGTCGCCTGATGGCAAGCGATATGACCGCTCATGGACAGTGGCAAAATCAAACAACACATGAATAACAAAGCAATGCTTGCCATTCCACTGTTCTCGCGGTCCTGAGACATAAGATGTTAAGTCTCATTATATCCAGTAGTAACTCTGGCTACAATCTCCTTCAAACCGGAACACAACAGTGCATTTACACTGCTGTTTGGCGGGAGAAATAGACATTGCGGTGGTACCTACCCAGGCGGCCTCTCACATATGAGAGACCTACCACCATGGTGTCGAAATTAATCAGTCTGCATTTGAGAATTCAATATGTTTGATTTAATCTCATAAGAAATCATTGCGTTGTGATTTTTGTTATAATAGTCGACGCATAGCTGCTTTTAACAGTGGCTTGAATGAAACGACTGGACCGAATTTTTATACAGGTACAGTATTTTAAGAAAGCTTGTTCTGTATGTAAATTCGTGAGGTTATCTCAGGATCAAGAATTCTCAAAGGAGGGTAGTGAATATACGATGAACTTATGAATATGCAATGGTGATCACTTAAGTAAGACGATATGCTTGTACTTCGTCGGTCCTCTGTCCTC
The DNA here is from genome assembly GCA_949752805.1 of Deilephila elpenor. Classification (NCBI taxonomy): domain Eukaryota; kingdom Metazoa; phylum Arthropoda; class Insecta; order Lepidoptera; family Sphingidae; genus Deilephila; species Deilephila elpenor. The sequence goes on along the minus strand of OX457107.1, from coordinate 3,253,333 downwards.
TGGTATAATAAACGTTTTACACCAGTGACACGTTTACGGAACTTAAGTGCAAAAGATTTTGTTACATACATACATACACTCACGCCTTTATCCCAGAAGGAGTAGGCTAAGGCGCCGCCAGGACACCCACATTTCGCCTTGTATGTTCCGTGCCATGATGCGATAGGGGGCGAGCCTATCGCCATATTGGACACAAATTCCTGATACCGGGCTGATAATGAATAGGAAAAATCCTTTATGACTGCCCGACCCGGGATTCGAACTCGAGATCTCAGCTTTGTAATCGTATCGTAGTACAACTACGCCACTGAGGCAGTCACAGTAAGATTTTATTAATTTTTTCATATTTTTTTCTGTTATAGTTAATAAGTAAAGTTATATAGCAAAATAATCATTTAGTTATCCTTAGTCGGGAACTTTTTCGAAATAAATTATTCGCACAAAGAAGGTTCTGGGTTCTTCTGCTTTTATAAAGAAATCATTTCAAAGGATTAAAAAATGTCCATAATCCCTGCTACATGCAATAGATGTTTTTTGGGCTTAGTAAGAAATTAGAACAGATTATATTGCTCATATAAACGTTGTGGATCATTGTCCGTTTTAGTACCGTCAGCATATGAGTAAAAACATTATATATACGATTTTGAATTGATGATAACAAGTGAAAAGGCTTGAGGAAGGAGTAGATACTGGCTTTGATGAGTGATTTTAAACTACCTCTGTGACGAAGTTAGTTGATACAAAACAGGAGATCGCGCGTTCGAGAACAATAAGTTCGCTCAAAATTACTTTTAACGCTAATGTTAATGTTAATAGTTCTATTTTAATGTTAATTTACTCTTGTTGCATGTCAAGTACTATTTTAAGCTTATAACTGGTGATAAAGGCCATTTCCAGTCAATCGCTGCGGAATCATTTTAAGTTATGATGATAAATGATGAAAAAATACAATTATTTTTACTTTTGCTACATTTCCCAGTGGATTCTCCGTGCCTTATGACAGTGATTAGCAAAAAAACAGTATTTTAAGGTTTAAAAATCTAGTTTTATTTAAATATCTGCTCTGCTGACGGTGAGCTCCATAATTTTCCTGTCATAGTAACGAGAGATGTATAGCGTATGCGTCAACTTTTAACCCATTGTCGGATTGATTGCTCTCAAATAGACGCGGCCTATTATACCAATTACGTAACTATGAGTTATTGCAACCGGTGCTGCGGATTGACGAGTTAAAAGTTTTTATAGTTATTTCAAATTATCGACTGGAAAGTTTAGGGTTATAATATGGTCTATTTTTATTGGATTTATAGAAACGGTTCTTTGAAAAATTCTCTGTTTTTTTTTTAAATATTTTCGGTTATACAATGAACGTTGGTGGTTGGGATTTTTCGTAATTTTATGCGTTTTAATTGTGTACCTACTGGTAGAAAGAACATTTGTTTGATTTCGTAGATTTAAAAAACAGAACGCGACCAATGAAGATAAGAGTACAGTATTTATAAAAATCCATATTTTTATATCAGCCTATTTACGTCCCACTACAGAACACGGGCCTCCTCTACAAACAAGTGCACAAGGGTTAGGCCATATAGTCCTACGCTGGCCTAATGCGCGTTAGAAATCAAAAATATGTTAATGACATCCTTTTTATTTGTAACACTACAAGCTAAAGTTCCAAGCATAGCTAGCATAGCATGGTTAAAAGCTCATGAATTATGTTAGGTACGGTTATTAATATTTTAAATTAACCGTGAAACCACAATAACAACTTGCTCATACTTACAATTCAGATGTAATTCGTGTTAAGGTTAAGAAGCCCTCAATTCACTTGAGTATTCGTAAAATTGCTCGATGGACTTCCCTGACCCCAGATAAAAAGTGATTGTAACATCTTAAAAGCAAATCATTTGATATGAAATTTTAAAATGTAAAAATTGGTTTCATAGCTAGTGGCAATATTGTGGAGATGTTTTTTGTTTTAGTGATGTAACTTCGACTGGCAGATATTAATTATTTGAGCTATACATGTTTGTCTAGAATCGATTGTACTACGCCTTTAAAGCCGAATACATATATAAAATTTAATTCTGAGACACTATTTAGTAAAAATAAAAATAATAAATCTTTATTTTTTGCTTTTATTAGATATATTTTTGTCTAATTATTCTGATCTTTACCATAAGCGTCGATGACTTGATGACAACTAAAATACTATTTCAAATGTACCAATGTGCCAAAAAACATAATTAAATTTTAATTTTCTCAAACATATTACGAATCGATTATAAACTCCTGTCTATTACAATCGATTCTAAAATTTCGACCAAAATCGATACCGGCTCAACGCTAGTCAAACCTGGGTGTGCCGAGTCTATTCATTAGTTGTTCAAGAGTGTACAATCAGCGATTCTATGGGTCCATAATGACGCACCGACGGCGTCAATTATCCACACATTACCGACACTAGTCGTGTATTATGAACCGCCTGTGGGCTAGTTACATTATTGCAATTACCTTGCAATTATTGAATTAATACTTAAAAACATTTTATAGTGGAAAGTTTATAAGATATTTTTTTTTTGGTTGAGGTTTAATCAAAAAAATAAAACCTGAATCTACTAGTTTGTATGTTCTTCTGTAATATTTCAATAACTAAAAGAAAAAGAACATGACCATCCTTTAATCGATATTTAATCATCATGTTATTACTTCTCACAATTCGTTTTGAATAACATAACATATCACGTACTCATTACTTTTATATATACATACATGTATTTAATATTGCGTAATCATTTTGTGAGTACACAGCAACGGGAACACGATGTTTTTGTTAAGAAAAACACTTCATACGCGAATAATGGATGGAGCGTGGCAAATTGGCAAATTTTCTGACGCGGATGTTACTGACCGATCGCTTAATACAAATTGCCAGCAATTTGTATATATGTTTCAATTACACAAAACTTAACAATGATAATGCCTTGTAATTTCATTGCAACTCAATTTTGAAAATTGCGTTAATTAATTGTGTTGGTAATTAATTTGTTTGCACTTTTTACCTATGTGTGGTAAATGATCTAGCGGTTTGATGTATAAGGTGATCATTGCCGGAATAAACATAATTATTTTGAGAATTTCACTTGCATTCCCTAGTTTTAAGCGTGCTATAGGGGGAGATAAATAAATAAATACACCCAACAGTCACATTCATTGTTCTGACCCCACACTAAGATCGTGTATTGTGTCGTGGGTATCAGAAGCTACGAGAGACTTTTCGGTCTCACAAACACCCAGACCCGAAACAAATATTTGTTTCGGTGCGGGGATGGAACCCGCGGCCTCTCGTTTCACAGCCGGCGTTTAACTAACTGCGCCACGGAGGCTGTCCGGAGATGAAGACAAGAAATAGGTAGGCTATGGAAAACACGAACTTCATGTGCAAAGGGGCCTATATCCTATACCTTCTTGTAACCTTTAACAGGTCGTTTGACCAATTGTCTGGCGAGAGATCGAACGTGGCCTTCTCTTGATAATTTTTCATCTTAGTTAGACACTGTCTAGTTTATCTAGCAGTTCGCCTATTTAGATGTATAAAGTGCTCTAGAAAGACCCTAAAGAGAAACTACCACCATAACAGCCAACCGCACTCCCGACGCATAAGGAAACGTCCCAAAACAGTTTCCCCAATTATCAATGATCAAAACGTGTTCTTTTCACAGAAATATCAAAAGTAACGTTCAGTGTAATAGACAGGCTGACGTTCAAAACGTGAAACACGAATGTAACACGACGCCTGACTCACGACACACACCAAAATAAATGTGGGCTTCACGGGTAATTGGCGTGGTAAAAATTTCGGACCGGCTTTTAAATTGGGTAAAATTGTGAAATTAAGTAGAAAAGAAGGAAATAAGCTAGTTTTTTAGTGGTATGACAGTGAATGTCCTGACATTTAATGCCTTTTTGGCTAAAAGGACTTGTATCCATAGCCGTAAAAATTAAATAAAAAAATAAAAAAAGTAAACTGACATTTGATGGTAAACTTTTATGCAAAACCTGCAAACAAATCATTTATGACGCAAATTATAAATAGCGTGTATCATCAATCGATGTCCTACCCCCACAAAAGATGCGTGTATTGTATATGTAGATTTTTTACTGGATAAAAGTCAATTTCACTGCTAAACATAGAGCTTCCAGAAAGACTTGCACAAGGGCCTCTTGGAAGCCACTTAAATTCAATTTGCTAGAATGATTGGTGGTAGGTCTTTCTTAAGTAAAAGATCACCTGGGTAGGTACCACCGCAATTTCTATTTCTGTGCGGTCCAAGTAGTCGAGGATCATTGCGGACTGAACACAAAATAGTGTTCATAGGAGAGTCGGTAAGCCTCGAGCATGATACTATTATTTTTGCTACTGTTGTTGTTGATACTGGATGACAGGAGTTGCAGTGGTAGATGAGGAAATAGGTAGATATCTCATTAGAAACAGTATGGACCATTACAATGAAAGTCTTGGTTTAGGTCCCAGCATTCGAATTTCTAAATGCAGTTTGTGTAAACTTTCGTCAGGATCGTCGACTTCTTCACAAAGCCGACTTTTTTCGTCTAAAATCATTATTGAGCAAGCACAAAAACTTGCCCTACGTTAATGTCGTTTAGGGCCACTATAACATCATCCACATAGACATAAACTGCTGACTAACACGTGTTGCATAAACGGTGCTATTTTTGGGCTCAATTTACGCTGGTCGGCAAAAAAGCCGTGGCATTTAACCGGGAACGGGTCACGTGACCGGTGTCCGTATTCGGTGGCTGTGTCAGTTTAAAACGGTCCTTGTCACACATAACTCATCGGTGCTTGTTATAATGAGCTTTCATATGTGATTGCGATAAGATAAGCGAAGCTCCCTGTTGTGAGTCCAGCGGCAGATATGCTATAATGAGCTATCGATAAGGGATCGTCTTTATCGTCATTAGTCTGATGGAGACATGTATGTAGGGTGTTTTTAATAAGGAATTTTTATATGCGAACACTAAAACATACACAGCTCGTTCACACTTGTATCCTCAAAGGGAGACCATATTTCTATTACTCGAGGTGATGGCTTGATATCATTGACGCATCCTTTGTATAACTATTTATCTTCTAATACCTCCTACGCACTATGCCAGCAGCACAGCCGGCATAGTGTGTAGGAGGTGCATGTGTAATTTAATTTTTCATAATTGTCGCTGTCTGTCGCTTTACTGTTTTACTTAGAGATTCTTTGTACAAAAAAGCTGTATTTAGTAACTTGTTCTTGTTGTAAATGTTCTTCTAACATTTGATATGTCATAGCAAGCACTACACAGCAAGGTTTAGCCGGTTGGGCGAGTGCAATTAATCATAAGGCCCCGCCCAAACGCGACGACAGCGTCGCGTGACCGCGAGTACCACGGCTTTGTTGCCTATTAATAGCTACACCATCTGCGTTCTACGATGAGGAAAGTTAGATAGTTCACTATCAAGCTTGATAATTTGTTGAGTTTTATTCTGAGGAATTCCCGGAAACAACGTACCTAATTAGGACTCTCTGAATCATACATACATAATCGTCACGCCTGTATCCTATAGGGGTAGGCAGAGACTACCATTACTACTTTTCATCAATACCTGAATTATTTTATTTTATTCCCGAAGTATTCTCTGAATCCTTCTTTTAAAAAAATGTAACATCTTAGTTTAATGATTTTTCCGGAAGGTAAGTAGTGAGTAAACCACATTATCACTGTCTCATAGGAGATTGACGTGAAGCGACAGCTTGGCTGTCGCGTTTTGTTCGGTAAGTAATTGCCGGATGCTCAATACCCTTTTCCTCTTCCCATCCTATTTCCTCTCCGGTACGCTCCCGGATTTCATGGGCTGGCAACATATTTATGATTCAAGCGTTGTAGATGTTCATGGGCAGCAGTGATCACTTACTAATTCTATGAAAAAAAAATCACTACGGCGAGTTTTCCCCCATGTCTAACAAATTGGGCCATCCTGTTGGCAAGAGATCACGTAACAAAAAGCGACGGTGAGCGACAGGCGCCGACCCGCGCCTGACGCGCCTCGCTTCTGATTAAAAAGCTGGATTTCATACTCATTAATCAAATAATAATTAGTGCTGTGAGTGGAGCAAAGAGTAAATATGTGAGAGTTGATTACATATTTGAAAATGCCTCCGGGTTAGTTCGATAAATTTAGAAAAAAGAAAAATGGGCATCGCCATTTGCCATCGCATGGAAAATATCAAACCGGCGGGTATTTGTAGATGCCTGTATGCGGGACGATAGTGGTATTTGGTACCATTCTGTCTATTTCAGCATTGATCGAATTGATGAAATTGATCGTGAATATTTTTTTAGGTTGCCTTTTTCATCATCGCTTAACATCAAGCGGGTCGAAATTAAACGCAACCGTATTTAGTGTAACATAGCTTAACCAAGAGACCCTCACCAATCGTCCACTGCCTTAAAGTAACAGTTTGCTGTCGCATCTAAATTATACTCTTTCTATAATATCTACCACCCTCTATCCTCGAAGCTAATTTGAACAGTGTGACAGGTCTACATCAAATATACTCTATGCCATGTTTTTTAAAGCAACACGCACGCATGTGACAGGAGCACTCCTGTGCTGTTTTAGTGGCTTTTTAATTGGTGGTTAAACCTTTGATGCTTCTGCTGTCCTAGTACTTTATTTACTTTGCTTTAATTCCGTCATAAAAAAAAACTATTAGTCTTTAATGTGAAGTTATACATGTGTTAAATAAGTTGTAGGTAAGTTGTTTCGTAATATAAGAGTGTTCAATTAAATTTATCATGTTTACATTTTTAATTGATGTTTTCAATAAAGACTGAATTTAGTAAGAACTGGTGTTGGTAGTAGGAATTTTACAGTAGGGAAATAACCATCATATATGAAGTGTAAAGTTTACATAACCACAAATGTGTTTCCGAAGTCATCAGCATCATAAGTGTCTTTGGAAGTCCTATGTTCCTAAGAGTGAGGTCGAGCTTCCAAATTGCGGGCATGACTATATTATTCGTTTCTAATATCAAATTATTTAACTTTCATACAGACATTAAGCTTACATCCAATTCCATTCATTAGCAACCACACAATACATATTCATTCCTAATTGCATAAAACTTCATACGAAATAATTGTTATTTGATTACGGCGTGCATAAAATATCAAATTCAAAAATCCCATCCAATCGTAATTCCATGCGAGCATTGTTCGTGTTTTCTTATAAACTAATTAATATGACACTGTCTGATGTATTTTTAATAACCGAGGCAAGGGAGTTGCAGTAATTATTCTAATGCATATGGATATAATCCGGCCATATTAAATTGCCCCTAATGTGATGTGTGTTCGAAGTTTTTGCTGCGGCTTCGGTGTCTATTTAAATTGTCCGGGTTATTACGTGTTAAGGGCGCGGAGAATATTTTGATGTGTAGTTTATTACTAGTGATACATTAGGCGTGTAATGACTTTTGTTGAGAATACGAGAACATTTGTCTATGTATGTTTGAATACGTAGATCTGCCGAAATTATTTATTCTAATTTTAACTGTAGCTTAATAAGGATAATAGTTGGATATAAGATTAGATGTTATTAGATTAATGTACAGTTTATTAAAATATGGTAGTTATTTATAATATTATAATATTCGTCTCAATCAGTCTACCGAACACCGACATCATTTTTGGCACACTTTTGATTCTACTACAAATACTAATTTATAGATTTGGTTTAATCTGTTCGAATATATAAAGCTCAAGAGTTTTTTAAACAGTTGGTTAACTTTATTAAACTGCTATTATTCTCAAAAAAATAGATTAATCAATAACCTCCCTTAATAATACAGGTTGGAAACAAGTACGTATGCCGTCCCTTAACGCAGTTTTCTAATTTGTGGAGTAACATGTTTTGTGAGCGTTCCGTGACGTATCCAAATAGGTTTTAATGGACACAATGAGTGTTCACGGTGTTTGTTTCATTTCGTATTACTTAAGTAATAGACTCAATGAACTAAGTGGACGATCTCGTTATGTGAATGTTTCATTTTAGTAATAGATTGTGATCCGGACACACTCGTTTGTGAGACGTTCTTTTTTTGAATCATGACCAAGGAATGTTCGTTGTGGCTTAGTTTTTTAAATAAGTGTGAAAGGAATGTGATTTATTCTGCCAGATAATAGTGAAATATTTTAGTGAAACAAAGAAAAATGAAAGTTCTATTAACAAAAATCTGTAGTTTGTGTTGTTCTTGAAACTTAAAGAATAGATCAGACGAAACTAAAATTATTTCTGTCTGCATTTAAATATGGTTTTATTTATCTTATTTTGATTAAAAAGTAACTTTGATTTGACATAGTTATAGCTTCAACAGCTAAAAAGTATTATGTACCATATTTACCATCGTTGTCAACATCGAAGTAAAAAATTCTTGCGCTAAAGTATCTGTGACCACTTATATAAAATTAAGTATCCCGCTTCCAAATCATGTCCACTATGTACTACACGAATTTCTCTCCACGCCATGTCCCAGTGGTACGAGTACTTTTTGTTGCTCCAAATAGGCCACAAGCAATAGCCATATAATGTCATTGGCCATTACGAAGCTACCATTATTGCAGGAAACGTGCACCTTTGACACGACACTAAAATACGAAAACCCCATCAGTAAGTTGACCACAAATGGCCGGTCGTCGTATGCCACTTTTCCTATAATAAACGTATTTATTATCATTGCATCCAGTTGTGGCTGACCTGGGTTGTACCATAAACGCTAGGTGTCAGAGGTCTTCGGTATCTGGTTATGTTATATCGCCAGTGACACACGGGTGCTACATTCAACGCGCATGCTCGAATTGTCTGGTTTTTACTCTCCTGTTAATTCCAGTATATAAGTACAATCTCTGCACTTTGGGCGACCAAAGGTTGACTGATAGAGAATGCCATAGGCATAAATTTCGCCTTTAAACAAGATGTTTAAAAAACTTTAAAATAAATATGGCTCTGAAGTATGGATTTTAGTGACAGGTCTGCGTAAAGTTGGTGTAGAAACGTATTGATATAAAAAAAAACATTAAAGAGATACACTTGGGTGTCATACACATATTACGAAGGTCTGGCCCCAAACTAAGAAAAGACGAAGTGTTATATCAAGCCGGCTTGTTAACAAACTGCGATGTGGCGGCCATAATTTCTTGCTAATCTTTCTTACCTCGCTTAATGTAATACTATCTTATGGTAGATGTAATTAGTTTAAAATCTGCATAATGCAAAAAAAAATTTCCGTATGATCTATCCTGTTGCTTGTCAGAAATGCATATTTTTCAATTACAACATTTCAAATCACAAAATATTTTTATTCATTTGGAACCATATTAAGTGGCATTATCATCCACTTACAAAAGAAGCCACATTAAGACTTTTACTTGGAGACTGTCCCGCTCTCACACCCGCCACTGCAACTCCTGTAAGCCAGGATCAACAGTGGCACGCATTTTAATGACATTGAAGCTCAGCGAGTCTCCGGGAATGTCTAACTTGTCTTTCACCCGCAACGAAATCAATCAAAAAAGTTAAATTAATAGAAGGAGTTGGAAATAAATTATTGTCCACTTCCCTCCCTAATAAAGCAGGTGACAAAACAATGAACTAAAGAGGTAATTAACCTCACTTAAAGACATTTACAGCCAGAGAAGCCAGCTGTAAAGCACCACGGATTAGTCATTATTACATTTAAATGGGACCTATTATGAAAGCTGTTATACTTGATTCCAATAATAGGTATGGCAAAATCGCCGGAAAGCACGGAAATTCTTCCTTAAGTCTTCTAGTTAACATAGGCATCACCTAAAAATTCTAATGAAAACTATTGAAAACGACCTGCATTTAATGACTCTGCAATCTTTATTGTAACATCCGCACACCTAGCAGGCAGATTTTCGAAACTTCTCTTTCTTGGGTAAGCAAGCTTTGTAGCTAGCTTTCACACAAAAATCACATCAGCCAGCAATTCTCCATGCTATTTTCCCATAAGGCTTGGGAACATAACAAAATATAAGTCCCCCAACCGGATGTGCATTGTTTAGTATAGATGTAATAATTCGTTCATTTGATTTCATCGTAGTTGTAAGCAATTTGAGTAAGTCATGCTCGCTAAAACGTCTGTGCTTGCGGCGGCGTCGTGTGCCGGGTCGGTCACTTCCCTGTAACATGGTTGAGGAGGCCGATGGCTGGCACATGCGTCATACTCGTGAACGAGTGCTGCTTGTGTGGACTGGTCTGCTCGATTTGCTTATAATGATAACTTTTAATCACTTTAAAACTTTTATTTCTATTCATTGCTTTGGTGAAACAGTGTACTGATTCCGCGTTCTGGGCGACTTTACTTACCTAACTCAACCGTACAAAATCACTTGACCAATTACCCTATTCATCATTACTATTCTAAATTATCTATGAACTGCTCTGAATTTAACGCTGCAACCTCTGTATAAATACTGTATTGTAAACTTGTTTTAAAAGAGCAACGCTAGAGTTTCTTGCCCGTTCTTCTCTGGCGAAAACAGCCTTGTGAACCGGGTGGTAGTGGAAAAAAGTGACTGAATCTAAATAATGTATGACATTTCATGGGTTCAATAAATATTTTCATTTCATTTCATTTCATTTCATTGCCACTTCAACACTTTAATCCGAATTTTGAAATCAATTAACCCTGTCCCATAAAATAGTTGGATGTCTCCACGACTAACTAGTGGATGTGAACAATTTGTACACGCTATCGGTATGTACCAAGATTTCCGTAATAGGAACTGCGGTCGTAATATTTTACGAGCAAGTCTGCACGTTCGTATTATTTCAATAATTACACTTTAATTGCTGTTTATACACAAACATCATCATTACTGCATGTTTTGTAATTATCGAGTTGCCAGTATGGTGCAGTGGGGTTGTGAATTGTTAGTCCTTGATTCGATTATGACGTGGTGTAACAGATGTATTTTAAGAAATAAAGATAATAATAGGTATTTTCCTGATGTACTAATAAGATTGGAATATAGATGTAAAACATCACGCTTAAATATTTAAATGGGCCCCGTAGCTGTAAAATGCGTGGTGGCATATCGGTAACGGTCCAGACGCGGCTGCTAACATATTAACAGTGGTCGCGGGTTCAAATTCCAGTGCACACGTCTGACTTTTCGCACTCTGACGCACTATAACGGTAATACCATAGGGATTTTAAAGAATTTCTATGGTATGTAAAGTCCTCTAACCCGCACTACGCGCGTCTCAATCGTTTTCTTGATTGTAGAGGAGACCTGTGCTCTGCACTGGGACATATATGGACTGATACAGTACATGTATGTCCATATATGTACAGTCATATTTGTTCTTCAATTCGTACAATTCATGTGTTTTTTCACTTTGTTTGTTTTTCGGCGAACCGATTACAATTCAATTGGTCATGAGTACAGACCAGATAGAGAGCTCATACAATCGTTTTACTCCGGTCTAAACCGTATTTGATCTCTTCACCCTTGCATTGCCCACCACCAGGCCGTGTGTCACACCATTGGCGAAAAACTGCAGCCCAGTAGTTTTACACGGCGTCATAAACATGTGCACTAAACTGTTAATGGTGTGAGGAGAGGTAGGTGTTAGGAAGACGTTGCGTTTGCGGTTCGACTCTCGGTTGTGTACCGTTAATGATGTATTCATGCTTACTGCGGTTGAATGCTATGTCTGGTTAGTTAAACGGACTAGTGTATGTTGGTTAATTTGTGTGAAATATCTAGTAATATCCAAATAGGATTTATTTATAATTGCTGCGGTGTCTAAGTAAAGGCTATTTCGCTCTCATAACTGCTTCTTCAATTACAGTTAGCCAGGATGCAAAGCACGCAATTTAAACAATATTTTTATTACTACCATTTCCAGCCAGTCATTCAATAATCCTTTCATATACAACCTAGGCACTGCTTAGTAAACCATTTGCCGTGTCCTGGCAACCCTATTGATATACCACACGTATCACGATAAAGACGTTTTGGTCAATGAGCAATTGAATTCAAAGCCTGTAGGCGTAAGATTGACAGAAGGGTAAGTTGCATCTAGGGCTGGCTATTAACCTTTATTCAAATATTTTGGTATGGAAATAACAGATTGATGTTTATGATGTTACTCATTAAAACAACCCATAGAAGTCCAACTACTAAGAATGGTCTTCTATTTAGAAGGGTAGCACCATGTAGTTCACCATCCAGCCTCCGTGGCGCAGTTGGTTTGACGCCGCCTGTGAAACGAGAGGCCGCGGGTTCGATCCCCGCACCGAAACAAATATTTGTGTGATCCACAGGTATTTGTTTCGGGTCTGGGTGTTTGTGAGACCGAAAAGTCTCTCGTAGCTTCTGATACCCACGACACAAGACTCGATCTTAGCGTGGGGTCAGGACTATGTATGTGACTGTTGGGTGTATTTATTTATTATTATTTCTTATTATTATTATCCTGGCCGTTCATATAGTTATGCTATTTTCTTTATAATATTTTTCAGTCTAAGTGAATAAAGGTTCGGTCAATTTGCATACACATTCATTTACATTCCGTTTCCTCTAAAAAAATGTCAGCTATATATAAAACTGTAAAGGTACCAGAAACGCCATCGCTAAATTAAATTACACCCGCATAGTCCTTAAACACAATCAACAAGAAAGTCTAAAACAGTCGAAGGAGTGGTAAAGGCTATCGAATCTATCACAGATAAAGCAAACACTGCGTATTATTGTGTAAAGCAAGCAAAATACCAGTTACCAATTTTGGTGTTCAGATTAAGTGAATATACACAATGGCGTGAAAACAGGTAGAGTTGATATCTCGGTGATTCCTCCACGACTTGCCGATACGATTAGCAAGACGAATTTACATTCAGACATAGCAACGACTTGATAAAGAAATTTCAAATAGCACCGTAGCTTTCGATAGTTGAATTAGATTTTGTGTGGGAATTGTACAATCAATTACAATAGAATAGGTGCAATTGAACAGGCTACAATTGTGTCGAATGGTGGAAGATAATCGTGTTTTACTAGATTTGCTATCTGGACAGCGCTGCAGTTACTATCAGGGGTAATGTATACTTTGATAATGATTCTGTTTTGTTGATTAAGTGGACAATCTTGATAATAGTACAACATAATTGATGTGTTAGATTAAGATGGATGTGAAGATTTATATAAAAGCGTAGTAAAGAAACTTTTCTATCTATCTATATCTATCTATATCAGCCCATATACGTCCCACTGCAGGGCACGGGCCTACTCTACAATCGAGATAATGGATTGAGAGTGGTTAGGCCATATAGTCCACCACGCTGGCCTAGTGCGGGTTGGCGGACTTACATACCGTAGAAATTCTTTAAAATCCCTACAGTATGCAGGTTTCCTCACGATGTTTTCCTTCACCGTTAAAGTGCGTGGTGATTGACTATCAATACACACATAACTCCGAAAAGTCAGAGGTGTGCCCTGGGATTTGAACCCGCGACCACCGCGAACATGTAGGCAGCCGCGTCTGGTCCGTTACCAATAGGCCACCACGCACTTTTTTCATGAACACAGAAAGAAACTTTTATCATGTTTCATTTAGTCAATGAAAATTCTAAAGGTCCAATAATCCCTACCTTAAATATTTCCTTTATCTCTCCCTTATCTCCATCATGTTTAGAGATGTGCAACACAACTGTGATTCTAGTTTTCAAATGTTTATGGCGTAGATCACTTACCATTATATTTTCTTTTTATATCTAGTATGGTCCACCTTGTTATTTCCTCTATTGCAAGGTCTGTACCCTATAAAACCATCGGATTGCATGTTTCTTGACATTCTTCCTATCGTTTATTTGACCGATCTGTGAGCTTTAACCCAAATCCAAGAAGGCTTAAACTGTCAACACCTTATAGTTTTATTTTTAAAAGTGTCATCAAAACTAGGTTTCATCTCTGTCACAGACCCAAATAAAAAACAACTTATTTCAGTTGGCTTGATCGTTTTTGTCACTTCAACAATTAACCATAAAAATATCAAAGTAATTGTACAGGGCCTAATAGTTACTGCGAACGTTTTAATTGCTGGCAGCCCTGGCTGTTACGCACGCCGACACGACTCCCCATTGTATGGTAATGCGCTTGTGATACGAATACATGCCTCTAGTCGGAATCGACGCATCTAGGATTTTTTTAGAACATGCTTCTGGGAATTTTGGGATGTGCGTGCGGTTCGGTGCGCGTCCAGGAGGAGAGAGGATATGTAGAGAAGGGACTCACTCTAATTGGTCCATGTTTACTGGAAATATGGTAATTTTAGGTATATTTTTAAATTGCTGTGGCATATGAGTAATTGCAGAATTTAAATTCGTATATTGTTCAGTGGTGGGACTTTGAATGCTACTTCATGGATTATAATGCATTATCCATTTTTGAAATATGTGTCTTCTATTTCAAAATTGTACTTACCAATAATTAGATGAATGCAGTCGGGTGATGAGGACTCGTTATTGTAATTTTTTTTGCACAAAATACTAGGCCAACTACTATTTGTTAATTTCGCAAAATTACCTAATTTAAATAATATAAGTTAATTAATTTCCCTAGGAACAGTTAAATGATTTTAAAAGCAGGCATTGTGGCCAATTAAAATCTCCCATCGAATATATCTCGTAGCAACGCAACGGAACTGGAACTCAAACCCGAATGCGTACAATCTCCAGGCCATACAAGATTGAGATGTTGATGTGGCAATGGTTATTACTATTAGTTTTGAGAAACAACTGCGCTGCACTGTGCACGTGTATTTATAACATTTCCTGGTAAGCTACCAAATGCAAGTGGCCACGTTTTAAAAGAAATTAGGTGATTATATTGAATGGGTTAGAAAGATGTAAGGGGTGACAACATTATTAAATAGGAATAAGTAAATATTATTTTTGTGAGACCGTAAAAGTCTCTCTTAGTTTCTGATACCCTCGACACAAGACTTAATTGATCTTGAAGTGGGGTCAGGACTATGTATGTGACTGTTGGGTGTATTTATTTATTATTTATTTTTCTATATAAAAAGGAATTGGTAACGATACATCGCAGTTCTATAATCATGATAAGGATAGTATTTCTTGTTGTTAATATCTAAAACTGTGAAGGACCTATTGATTCACGAACATTTTTTTGCAGCAAAAGACGAGACGAGCATGTCATTCGCCTGATGGTAACGATACGGCCACTCATGGTCATTAGGAAAGCCAAACAACACCATGAATTACAAAGCTTCATTATGTATAGTAGTTACACTGTCAAATTTATAATAAATCTCCCAATATACATATATCCAGTTCTGAGTAAAGGCTTTATAATTGAAACTTCAAACTATTATTGCGTGGGTTTAAGGCATTGTCCACCACGCTGCCCTATTGGTTGGCGGACTTTTATAGGTATAAATAAATAAATAAATACACCCAACAGTCACATACATAGTCCTGATGCCACACTAAGATCGAGTCTTGTGTCGTGGGTATCAGAAACTACGAGAGACTTTGTCGGTCTCACAAACACCCAGACCCGAAAAAAAAAAATATATATATATTTATACTATTGTATAATTTTAAAAAATTATGTGACTATGTACTATGGGTTATTGCCTGAAATAAAAGCATTTTATTTATTTTATTTATTTAAAATACTTGTGGTTCTCACAAACATTTGTCTCGGTGCGGGGATCGAACCCGCGGCCTCTCGTTTCACATGCGGCGTCTAACCAACTGCGTCACGGAGGCTGTCAAATGTTCATAAAACCTCATAGGTATGCCTCTATCGCCCACGAAACTGCCATCTATTAATAAACAGTTAACACTACATCCAACCTTATCAAAGACGTTTATTGTTTATGATCGTCCATTTGAATATTGATGAATACCGCCGCAATTATAACGGTTCGGACATTTCGTCCGGAATCTTCATTAGCCATCTTATCTGCATCTCGCGACGACATTAAACACGTCTCATACTTAGTAGTTTGAATTCATTATGTGTTAGTTGTTTAGTTGGGTTTAAACGCGATGTCTTGGGTTCGAGTTTTTTACATATGTATATACTCACGTATGGAAAAATGCGTGAGTTTATACTCACTATGTATAAAATCACGCATTTTTCCCAGAAGGTGGGTGGTGCTACCACAACACCCACGTTTCGCCATGTGTGTTCCGTCCCACGATGTGATTCGGCGAGCCTATCGCCATATCGGGCACAAATCAAATTCCTAACTCCGGGCTGATAATGAATAGGAAAATCCAGTATCACTTTGCCCGACCTGGGATTCGAACCCGAGACTTCAGTTTTGTAATCGTACCGTGGTACAACTACGCCACCGAGGTATTCGAGGCGACTTTTTTTTACGTCACAAACAACCGCGGACGTGAAATACCAACAGTGGGTGCTGGTTCAATTCTCAGGTCACGCCTCTGACTTTTCGGAGCTATGTGCATTGTTAGTCAGTTACGCACTTTAACGTAGAAGGCAAAGTGAGGAATCGTGCATATTTGCAGAGACCTTTGCAAGAATTTCTACGGCATGTAAAGTTTGCCAACCCGGAATAAGACTGCGTTAGATTATAAGACTACTAATAAGACTTGCGAATGTCCTAAGTTATTTCAATCGAACTCGTGATTGTAGAGATTTGTGTTCAACAATACTTATAATATGAAATAAAATTATTATTAATGAATTATTGATACCGTTTGTTACTATAATTATTTATTTCGCGAATGTCTTGAGTTCTTTCAATCGAACTCGCGCTTGTAGATATTTGAGTTCAACAATACGTATGTATGAAATAACACATTGTATTATTACTTAATGAATTATTGATACCGTTTATTCCTATAATTTAATTCGTTACTCTACTATAATAAATATTTGACAGCCTCGGTGGCGCAGTTGGTTGAACGCCGGCTATGAAACGAGAGGCAACGGGTTCGATCCCCGACGAAAGAAATGTTTGTGTGAACCACAAGTATTTGTTTCGGGTCTGGGTGTTTGTGAGACCGAAAAGTCTGTCGTAGTTCATGATACCTACAACACAAGACTCGATCTTTGTGTTGGGTGAGGACTAGGTATGTGATTGTTGGGTGAATTAATTAATTAATTAATTTATAATAATTTCGTAATGACAGGAGTAAATTCGCATCAAAAATCCTGAAGGTAATTGTAAAATTGTTACATGAGGTTAGATTTTCACGTTATGCCATAAAGATTGTGGCTAAGTGAATCTATTATTATTAATCATTGACAGTCGCCAAGTTCCTGGACGATAGCCAGCTGGACTCAACTCACCGATCCTTGTATTATAGAAAATTATTGACGAAAAATTATTTATCTTCAATATGTGTGCTATTAAACATTAATTGGTTTTCAGTACAAGACAGACTGGAATGCTGTGTACTCATATTTCTTTCCCACATGAACTGCAAATAAAATCAATAATACATGTATTAATTTATTTCAATAGTGTACTCAATCAATAAAACTATACGAATTCTTAAATAACTGCAACTGGCAGTAAACATTTTATTGCGCCGAACATTATGAATACAGAATGGTGTGATTAAAATATTCTTAGTTTTATATTTAATTTATAATATACAAACGGCGTCGGTTCAACGGCCTCCGTGATATTCATTAAAGTTGTAATAATATTTAAATGTACATACATACATACTGATTGCTAACTAACTAGGCTCGGGCGACGGTTTATAAAAGTGTATGGGCTTGGATGACCATGAATTAATGGAATTTGTTGGGAATTATTCTTGGAGAAGTAGATTTTTCATACAAGGTTAGTTTGATAAATAGGCAAGTTAGTCTTTTGCTGAAAGGTAAATAATGCTGGCAGCATTTAAAACTAATACTAGGGACCTAGGTCCATTTTTCTCTTTGAGGATAGAGGTATGGAATGATTAGATAATTTCATATCCGGTAATTTCACTTTGAAATACTATATGAAATGTTACAATTAATGGTGGAGCCAAATTGATAAAGAATATAGTGAGTACCCCTGTCTCACAAAAATCTACGATTACATTGATATCAATGTTATAAGTCAATGTAAAATTATGAAAAAAAAATCTCACGATAAAATCTCAATGAGTTAGATTTAACCCCATAAGCTTGACATCATGGTCACCGTACATAAAGAGTGTAACACATTGGCCGGACGGCATGCAATCAGCATGTAAATGCGTCTCTCACTCGCCGGAGCAAACATCGAATATTGATCGGCGCATTATGTTAATTCGTGAATATAAAATGTTGCTGAATACCCGACCAGCCGGGCCCTCGGCTAGCGATAGTTGCGGTTAGTGTAAATGGACCTTAATAATTTTTTTTATACGCAGCGGAGATAAAAATCTGTACAGCATCGGCAATTTTCAATACCATGTAAGTGGATGGTGGCTTTTTATGGTTAGCTAGTTTTTGCCCCCGACTTCGCCGATGTGGCTAAATTTCTAAGGTAATACAAATGGTCGCGCTTAAAAATTAATGACGCCTTTAATAATTGTGGTTGTGAGAATATGGGTAATTTTTTTTTATATAAATTTTAGCGAAATTGTCGTAGGTATGATGCATATTGCTTCTGGCCAGGTGGCGGGACGATCTGCTCAAGATGGCCGGCAGTGAATGGATGCATAAAGCAGCAGACCGGGTTTTATGGCGTACCTTGGGAGAGGCCTATGTCCAGCAGTGGACTGCAACGGGCTGATGTTGATAATGCTTCTAACAAGACGCTGTGGATGTCTTTAAGCGAGGACTTATAGCTCAGGTTAAATATGATGATATAAATATTAAATATGTGGGATTTGTTGTCGTGCATCTACCTTTACAAGTACATTGGGTTATTGCATATCTACACCGCAATCTTTTCAAAAAATACCTAATCCGGAGACAACAAAAAACTCAAATCAAAAAACACAAGAACTGTAGAATCATACCCTCTTCCACATAATTTAACCATTTATGCTGCAACTAAACTAATGAGCTAAGCTTAATAAATGCGTACTTAAGTATTATTAATGAAATTAATTAAGGATTTACTTAACTCCACCAAGTTTCTGATTTACAGGCTCTATCTTTAATTAATCCGTGGGTGTGATTATGTGCGTTTATGTACGCACTTTATCATAAAAATGAGTGTATTTTTCTGTGTTTAGGAGTGGCTACATAAATAATGTTGAATTTATGGATGGACTGCCTCGGTGGCGCAGTTGTGCAACGGTATGATTGTAAAGCTAAAGTCTCAGGTTCGAATCCTGGGTCGGGCAAAGTGATATTGGATTTTTCTATTCATTATCAGTTCGGAGTCAGGAAATTGTGCCCAATATGGCGATAGGCTCGCCCGCTATCTCGTCGTGGGACGGAATACAATGCGAAACGTGGGTGTCCTGGTTGCACCTCTGCCTACCCCTTCTGGGAAAAAAGGCGTGAGTTTATGTATTAATGGAAGCAGGATTTAGAAGTATGGAGTAATTTCGAGTGCTTCGCCTGTTTGGCTTAGAGGCCATGGCGTGGTTTGTGAGCTGTAAGTTGTAGATTCGTTTCCCAGTTCCCAGACAGATTAATTTACAAGTATTTTTCAGGTTAAATTCATCATTTGATTTAAGTTTATAGGCGAAAGGTACTTATGGAATGGCATGGATGCGAACCTATCTTTTAGGAAAGATATAAACTAAGCGAACTTTGAATGACATTAGTAAATAGTATGCCAACTTCCTTATAAATATAGACATGTCCGTATGTAGTTTGTATCGTACGTATGTAAATATTTTCACGTATATACAGTGTATTATTATACATATATATCGTATTATTTAAATGCCGCCTTGATCTGCGTACGCTTCTAGGAATTCATTACAAACACATGCAGTGGCATCGTATGATCTCAATCGTTGCATTACTTGCATACGTCACGGACGCAGATGTTTTACTAAAACGTTCCTGTATATTAGATATTTTACTGAGAGCTCTCTCATATGTAAAGGCCGCCTGGGTAGGTACCACGCAATGTCTGCTTCTCTCGCCAAACAGCAGTGTAAATGCACTTTTGTGTCCCGGTTTGAAGAACATTGTAGCCAGAGTAACTACTGGACATATTGAGACTTAACATCTTATGTCTCAGGATAACGTGCGCAGTGGAATGCTAAGCATTGCTTTGTAATTCATGGTGTTGTTTAGTTTTGCTAGGCTTTTCAATTTAGGTCTTGCCTATCTACCCAGCTTCTGTATTGTGTGATGCTCACTAAAATGTATCAACATTCTCCACGACTGAAATCCTACTTTTGAACATAAGTCTCTCAACGGATTTTCACAGCGATATTAGATGCGGCCATCCAGGGACTTCTACAATATAAATCTTTGTATATAATATGAAATGAAGGCAAGGTTTAATTACACAATTCCGTAATTACACGCTATTTATCGGTAATAACGTTTTAAACAACGCTGGCGGAGCCGCTAATGTCGTAGCCGTAAGCGAAGCGTGGGAGTTGAGAATATTAGTTATAATGTTATAATAACAGACAATATGCTAGATATTTTACATAGTCATAAAGTTGCCTAATACATAGCATTCGAGATAAAATGACAAGAACTTGCCGAAGACAGGGCCAAGTGAAGGAATAAAAGGGAGGCATTTGCCCAGCAGTGGGACGAAATATAACACAAAAAATATTTTTCTTTTATTTATAATCTATTTTATTAATAAAACCTGCGGACATACCGGTTCCATCATTATGTCATTGTATATTACAATGTAACTCGGTATCTAACATTGTTTCCAATAAAAATAGCAAACTTAAAGCTTTACACAAAAATTTTGACGTTCGTGTTAACTTTAAAAGCTTCCACGACCGCACACAGTCTGCAATAGCCTCTACTATGAGTATAAAAGATCTTTTTAATAGCCATAAATTTTATATACCGACTGTTAAACTACATTATATGCAGAATACAAGTTTTTATTCAAATATGCAAGTAGTATTGAACCTATAAAAACTTAGATCTAAATTTGAAATCAGTGAACGGTAATTTACATTAAAAAGAAGAAATACAACGCAATAAAGGCACATAATATATGTGTGGAGTTTTTAATGTGGTGTCGGCTTGCGATTGGTATCGAATGTGAAGTTGGTAGCTAACGTGGGCGTCCTACCGGTATTAACTAATAAGCTCTAACGCCGTCAGTCATATTCATGTTAAATACTAGTTGATGCGTGCGACTCTGCCTCTTTTATACGGTAAACGAGCAAACTGCTCATCTGACGATTAATGATTAAGAACATGAATACTATAAATCATTACCGCTGCCATAAAACAATATTATAACACTTGTCATAGATGATTTGGTTGTAAAAATGGAAGCAGGAAGGGAAAGAAAATGAAGAAAAGAGGTGTTGTGCCTTCGATGTGCCTGAGAATTCTTTAACAAAACCAAAGTTTATGTAAAGTAAGTACACATAATGTCAGCGCGATTGACTAAAAACTAACCTCTCAATAGGGATGTTGACTCAATTTTTTTTATTATTTATACTCTACGTTAAATCATAAATAAATAGAGGTTTAAAATCTGTAGTAAACAAATTACACGTATTAGAAAATTGGTGGAAGAAGGAATAGAAAAGGATGCAAATACGTGCTTTGACGTCATCTTCCATTGCGCGTGGGTGCGAAAGAGAAAACGAGTGTCCCCACTGCCCTACAAAAATATTTATTAATATCTATTATTTTACGACCAATTTTGATGCTGTTTTCAATTAATGCTATAATAGATATTTTGCAGTGATCATGAAACACTGTTCAAAAATATACATAGGAAACATCCCTATTGTAGCCTCGCGCGAGTCTAGCAATAGATCTCTGCTCTCTGCAGATCTCTGCAGAAACTGGACTTGAGCCTTTGCAAAGCTAAATCCCACTAACTACATAAATTAATTAAACCACTACAATCTTAAAAGATTGTTAATGATTTTTGACGTGTGTCGAGTATACTCAGCGATGCGGCTGACACTTTTTTGTCTCACCACAAGTTAAGCCGTTATTGCGGTGGGCCGGCAAAAAAAGACGGCGACAAAAAATCGAAGCTCATTCATTTGAAAGCTGAGATGTTTTATTTTGGATTAGAAATTACTTGGGTTATATTACTCGGTGGTCATTAATGTAATGCTTGTGATAAGTTTTTAGGGTGTATGGTTACTGATTTGGTAGCGTGTAGCTGCTGTGGAGCGTGGGATTTTGCGTTTGATTCCTATTTCGACAAAATGATTGACTTTTACATACTGTCTATTTTAATTTACTGCACAGCGTCGATTATTGACGTTGAAAAACTATTATCTTTCGTGATTCAACACAATTTTGCTTGGTGAAATGCTCCTACACGCTATGCTTAAAGGATCCAAATTTATACATAACCTTTTTCCCAGAAGGGGTAGGCAGAGCTGCTACCAGGACACCCACGTTTCTCCTTGTATTTTCCGTCCCATAATGTGATAGGGGGCGAGGCTATTGCCATATCGGGCACAAATTCCTGACTACGGGCTGATGAATAGAAAGGTCCAATATCACTTGGCCCGACCCGGGTTTCGAATCCGAGACCTCAGCTTTGTAATCGTACCGTAGTACAACTACGCCACCGAGGCAGGCGGTTAAATTTTATTCAGAAGTAAGTAATTTAGACACCTGGTACCGAAACAAACACAATGTCCTTTTTTATAGTTTTAAAACCCATTTTAGCAATCGAATGTTTTGTCTTCTTCGCTCAAAGAGAATTCATAAGTCGTTCAAAAGGAACAAAACATTCGATAACTAAAATAGAATTTAAATCTGTCTATAAATAAGGCCGTAAATCTTACCAACATATCTTTCGGTGGGAGAATCGAACCCGCTCATTTTTTACAACAGGAGGTTTTAGTTCCCATAGTTCGTGACGCAACATCAAAGAAGACTGAGCTCACACAATGTTTGGGGTGGATATTTGCAAACGGAGCCGGAAGAGGGGTCAGTGAACTTCGCTGTCAACAGGCGAGTCGTCAACGCCTCGGACAAACAGACAAAATACGGTGCATGGCGGAGGCTGAAGCGATTTTATATTAAGCCCAAAGGCCAATGCCATACGCCGATAAGGGTACAGAACGATATCGTTCTGGGGCAATTTTAGTATCCTTAACGGCCTATAAGCCTGTAGTAAAAATTTATGTTCATAATTATGTTTTTAAGGGTAGAGCGTGGTAAACAAAAATCATAGCTGAATATGCTGGTAATGAGATATTACTGTTATTTATATGTGTATTCTGACATTCTCAATACCCGAAAATATACAATAATGTATCCACGACATGGTATAGTCTCGCCTTCTATCGCATTGGACAGTGAAAAATGACAATGAAATAAACTTTACAAAGTGACTTTTTTATTGCAATAAATGGCGGGACGAGCATGCCATTCGCCTAATGGTAATTGATACGACCGCTCATGGTCAGTAACAACTAAGACACAATATGTTAAGTCTCATTAGTTTCTGGCTACAATGTCCTGCAAACCGGAACACAACAGTGCATTTGCACTGCTGTTTGGCGGGAGAAACAAACATTGTGGACTACATCTATTTACCCCGTCAAGGATACAAACTAACTAACTTTTGTTAATGCTGTTCTAAAACCTAATTTAAGATAAACCATTATAGAAACGTAAAGATTTCGATCCGCCATAACCTATCACTCAAGACGAAGTGTTTGTGGACAGTGCCGACAGAGCGCACGGGCTGGGACAACAAGGTCGGCTCTCACGCGGTCCCGGCCTGGCCCACACGGACTATCGCGGTTCCTACACTAGTATATTTAATTCACGATGGGAAGGTTGAAAGTCCCGATGTTATTGGATGTGTGGTGAAAAACAAAAGCGCGAAAAAAAGAAAATGCTTAACAGCATCTCGTTAACTTGTTTAATAAATTACTCATTTAAACTATTGTTTTAAAGATCAAGTCGATTGGATATGATACTGCGAAGGTCATCGCGAACTTTTAAACATAGAAAAATCTATTTGACGAATATTTATTTTTATTTTGTTTAAGATAATGCCAACCTATAAAATCAATGAATCTCTATAATACCGCAGTTTAAAAAAAACAATCATAATTCAAGTTTTACAACAGGGGTTGTAGGCATAGGTGCACATACCTAGACCTGAAATCTCAATTTCTAATCGCCGAAAAGTTCAGGAATAAATATGCAAACTATGCAGGACAGTTATGGACTATTAAAACCTTTTTGATGAAAACTGGCCGCATAGCGTACACGCCTAAAAAGTAAAAAACTGGCACGTGAAAAATTTAAATACAGAACATTCTTGTTTATTTTTCATTCGGATTGGCTGGGATTTTTGGCAGTCTTTTTATTTTCGAGTATTATGCAGTATCTCGAACTAGACTGAATGGTTAATAGTGCCTACAACATTTCACATCGTAAAAATATTTTTTAAAAGGGTAAAAATTCATGATCATGTTTTTTATGATAGTAAAACATGATAGTGAGTTTTATTCGTCTCAACATATCCATAATTACATGTATAAAGATGATCGCGATATAAAAAGAGCCAAAACAAGCGTTCACATTGCATCAACGTTTTATTACGTGCATTTTACACATTATCACATATAATAAAAC
Organism: Deilephila elpenor; assembly: GCA_949752805.1. Lineage (NCBI taxonomy): Eukaryota > Metazoa > Arthropoda > Insecta > Lepidoptera > Sphingidae > Deilephila > Deilephila elpenor. The sequence continues at coordinate 3,228,519 of OX457107.1, read as the reverse complement.
TATTTTACGGCAAAGTTAATTAGATTTCACCTCTTTCCACCTTTCCCGAGGCGTGACGATAATTAAAATGCCATAGACAGTGATGAAAGGAGGCTATTTTATAAAAATACCTCATATACGTCGGTTGTCTGTGGTCTTTCTCATAAAAATACTTAAGTTTAATCAAGCGAAAAGATATGATGACAGACGGACAGATGTATGACTGTGCACCGTAAGTAGTCCGGTTTGTGTTTTTTTAACGTTAATGCTTGTAAAGTCGGATTCATACTGTCACGAGTTTGTTCCGTCATAGAGAAAATATAAGGGACGTTGTTTAGAAAAACTGATGCCTCAATTAATTTGTATGAGTATTCTAAAGCCATTACAGATAAAGACTAAAAGCACCTTAAATGAGTAGAATTGAAATGATTTTAATAAACGTCAACATTATCTATTTGATTATATTTTTCGTAACTGCTGCCAGTCTTTGCTGTTATTCGTAAACATCTGGATAATAACTTCAATATGAGCTTTCAATAACTGATTCGAAGCACATAACTGCCGGTACCTATGCAATAAAAAATTAAGTCAACTAAAACATACTTAAAACCTCAATCGGCAGCCTTTAACATATTAATTGGCTCGATTATTACCAAACATATTAATGTATTATGTGAACCAATCCAATATCCTGTCACTGATATTGCAATTATTATAAATGTTTAGCCGTGTCGAGAGCGTGTGAACCGGACTTTTTACTTTCAAAGATGTCGAGCGCTATAGTGAAACTATGCTAAGAGGGCCAATCAAAATAACTATTTCGAGGCAGGCGATAATTACTGAACAAAATGGGCGCATGAATGCCGATAGCGGACTCTAAAAAGCCCCTTTAAGTTGCAACTATGTCCTTTGATTGCACTAGTTTAGTCCGCAGGATTTTGCTGTTTAAATTGGTTGCCTTGGTTCATGCTTTTATATTGGTGATCGTGTCGTCATTGTCAAGAGATATGTAAGAAAAAAAATGTTTTATGTAGGTAAAGTTGGCTTTTTATTCAGCCGATCCCAGCGAGGTGGACTATATGGCCTAACCGCTCTAAATCGTACTCTGGATTGTAGAGGAGGCTCGTGCCCTGCAGTGGGACGTATATTGACTAATACAGTAAACAGGTCCCTACTCCCTAGCCCATATTTACATTGAGTCGGCCTCATATGATTCTTCACCCCCATTTTTGAATGATTAAGCATAAATAATCGGCTACCTTTCTGACATCTAACTATCTCGGAGCATGTGTTTTAGTCTACTGCGCTGACTAGACTTCGCATACGCTAAAAATGACAGTTTTATTAATACAGCTAAATAATGATTGGCCTACCTACCTATTACCTATCATAATATTAAGATTACTTGCATAAACACCTTGTTTTTCATATAAATCAATATTTTTTTTTCCTTTTTTCAACACATTCGATATCGAAAGCAAGTATCGATGCATATACATGAGAACATTGAAAAATACTCAACACAAAATTGCATGTTATATTTAGACTAGTGTCCATAAAAGAAATGGACACTTATACAAGGCGATCGAATAAGATTTTACTACATGAAACAGTATCGATTATTGACGTTATCAACATATAACAAATCTGTACTATTTAAAATGTCCATACCAATTAGTGTTGGCATCGAGAACAAAGTTTAATACGATCATCGCATGAATAAATTCGATTTTATAATTCTCACTGTGGACGGATTTAGGTAACGCCCAGGGGATTTAACCTCCTATATTTTTGATTTGGTCAAAACTGCCTAAAGGTGAGGAATAATCGCCACCCCTGAATCTCTTCTTTTTTACCATAAACTAAAATTTCCTAGCACACGAAATAAACTGTTTAGGCCTTATTCATAGACAGTTTTAAAACGAATTTTAGCTATCGAATGTTTTGTCTTCTTCGCTCAAACTGAATTCAAAAGTCGTTCGAAAGGGACAAAACATTCCATAACTAAAAAAGGTTTTAAAACTGTCTATGAATAAGACCGTTAATGTTTAAAAAACCTGCAATTTCTTCGGCTAATATAATATAAATATTTGTTTTAAAACGTTTGCATAACTTGAAAAAAGGGTAAAAGACTTATTGCTCTCTTTCTACCTAGCGTTACCGTGGCCGGGGCCAGTTCTTCTCTCTTTAACCTTTGCCATTTCACCCGATCTTTAAAGTCTAAATAATTTGAATTTGCCCCACTGTCCAACACCAGCATACGTCCCACAAATCGCAACAACATAGTTGCAAGCACGCTTCGACGGGAAATGATGTGGAAGTCGACCGATATTAATATTGTCGTGCGTAATGTGTTGTGGTCGTTTTGATTGCGAAGAACGTGCATTACACGCGCAAGTTTATGTTCTGATTTCGATGATGAAAATTATCGATATCGATTGCAGATTCGATTTGTTTTATCTTGGGCAGTAGTTATGGTTGGATAAGTGAATCGCAGCTGAGTTGAAAATCTGAAACTAGATTGGAGTTGATTTTATTGTCCATTCTATGAAGGGCCAAGTCATTCTGTAACAGACGGGATGTGAAATTCCAAGACGGTGGCCATGGGACCGAATCCAATGGTCTGTGTGTATGACTGCTTCGCATTTTAAATAAAAAGGAAAATAATTTTAATAGGAAAAGGAGGCCGTCTGCTGTCAGTCGTATATGGATTGAGTTTTCAGCTTTACAATTTACGGCCCCAACTTTATACAATGTGTGTATTAACACAATGGCAGTTAGTTCGTTTATGCTAAAAATAAAAGCTTGAAAACGAGTTTTCTTTTTAATATTTAGGTTTCGTGACCAATTAATCATTTTAAAAATGGTCTGAATTTTAAAAAAAGGTGTGCAAAAATTTTAAGCATATGCTGTAGCTTGAGCTCAATCTGGAAACGGATTTCCTGGAGAGATTACCTAATCATTAATAAACTATGAATGAAAATATTTTACTACATCCTAAACCTGCAAATTCAATTGCAATTCTAACCATGTCAATCTCCATCAGTACAAGGAAGCGGGTCAAACCGACCCACTCATCAATACAATCTAATAGTTCTGTCACCCAACCCAATCTCGATTCAACCCTTTTATACCGTTCCTGTGATAGTAATGATAGACAACTCAATGTAGCCCACGTCAGGTAGTGGTACGAATGACCATTGTCCGTTTGGTAACCCGCTTGATGGATCTGCTGATATTCAAAGGGTTGCGACATGTTGCGCCCGTCCATTTGGCTAGTTGATTTCTGAGAACCTGTAAGATCGAGGTACGTGGTACGATTGACCATTGGCCGGCAGTTTGGTAACCTGCTTGATGGATCTGCTATTGAAAGGGTTACGAAACGCAGATTGTGTTCTGTTGTGGGAACTCTGCAGACTGTTGGTTGCAAAATCAATTACTGCGAATGCAGTTTCGAATTAAGATCGAAATGTAACTTTTCATTGTGTTCCAGATTTCACAGGCATGAGGTAAAGCTTACAGTCATATCGGTCATAAATCGTATCCGGAGGTTAATTTTTTTTCGAATAATTTATAAAAGTAAAACTGATTGCTTCGTTTGAAGGTTAAAACTTTGAAATCGTAAGCCTTGCATAAAATCTCGAAGTATTATTGTTGGTTAAATAATGTGGCATCACATTTTACAATATCATATTCATACCACTGCTGTACACTGGCCTCCTCTGCGATTGTGACGGGCTCAAGTGTTTTGCCACTACGTTGGCCTAGCACATGTTGTTTGACTTCACGCACATACCTTTATTTTGGTGGAATTCAAGTTGAGTATGTGTTTATGCGTCAACATAGTAAGCGATGCAGTCCGCCCCGTGACCACGAAAGCTGTAAAGTAATCGAAACGTCGGGAAGTTAAAAAATGTAAAAATTAAACCAAATCGCGATAAAATCCGTATAAAATAGTTTTATTTCAATAGTAAGCGATACTTAACTACGAAAACATACACAGCTGTGAAAAATCACTGCTGTAATCTACGACCTCTGTATCTCAATCTACTGCCAGGTACGCTATTGCTTATAAAAACGGAATTTGTTGACACCAAACCATCTAAATAATGTAAATCGTAAACCGAGAACAGGTACTTTAATATTACAAAATCCTACCTCACCGTTATAATCTCGCTAATATTAATATTTTTCGAATAAATTTCCGACTTGGTGTATCTTCGAATTTATTATAAACATTTAATATGAAAGCCGTATTAATATTTTGTTGGGACCGCTAACGGAATGCCGGTTTTATAAGGCTCATTAGCGTCGCGTTTCGGTGATGTATACAAAACGTTTCGCTTGTAAACAGCCTTAGACACCCACATTTTGGTACATGCTGTCTTGGTGACAGTGGTTCTCAAAGAAATCGGTTGCCCTGATAACTCTTGCGCTTATTTGCGAAACTGCTGTCTAAACGTCATAATATGAATCTATAATTCAAATGTTACTGACTCTTTTAGTAAAGTGTGAAAAGATAATTTGTAAATCAAGAGGAGTACTGACTCCAAATTGGAGGTTTCAGAGGAGTGAACATAATATATTTATTATTTCGAAGCGATTAGTATCAAATATATTGTTTTATGGTGAAGTAATGCCTCGTATGGGTACTGACCTGGCCAGCCTGATATTGGTAACTTAGTCGTTGTCTTTCTGGATAAACAGAAAATTCCGTGAAGCTAATGCCTAATTCACTATTCATGCATATGGCAAGTGAGATTATCATTACGGATTTTTTAACACTGCTAAAGCCCCTGTTTTTAATCGTCAAACAACTGCTTTCAGGAAAATAGCTTCGACATTTTGTCAACTTTTCTACAGAAAATATGTCAAAATTGATACATCATCATCATCATCAGCCTATACTAGTCCACTGCTAGACATAGGCCTCCTCAAAAATGCGCCATTTCACCCTGTTTTCGACTCGCATCCAACATCTGCCAGCGACCTTTCGCAAATCGTCACTCCACCTAGTTGGAGGATGTTATTGTTACGATATTCGTCAAATAGAAAATATCAGACAGTTAAAATACGCCTCTAACTGTTTTTTTCAAGTAATTTTATATTTATTTATTTATTTTGTTTATTTTTATTGTTTATTGTACACAATAAATATAACAATAGGTATAGAGACAACAAAATAACAAAGTACAAATGGCGGTCTTATCGCACTAAGGCAATCTCTACCTGGATCTAATCTCAACCATTGGATGGATTTATGAGAAGGAGAAGGAAAGGGCATTTATATTTTACCTTTTACGAAGGTCAGTAGGACGTAGGACGTCCTTTGAAGACGCTATCAAGAAAGTCTCGCGCGGGTTTCTTATGAAATAGATAAATGATGGATGGCGGAGCTTATAGTTTATACTTTTTACAATAACCGCAATAGATCTTATAGACGTTAATAAAAACAGCACTCAGTCGGTATTTTCAATGAGTTTTCTTTTATGATTTCTAAACGTGACATATTTCTATTTACTACTTCTTGTTATGTTTTATAGTATAAATAATAAATGGTAGACATAATTTTATTTCAATAACATGAGGTATCAATAATATTTTTATGGGTCATTTGTTTCCGTTTCATTCCTAAACCCGGATCTTGGAATGAGTAATGAGAAAAACATTATCTATTTATTATTATTAATTATAATACGGGCAGCATTAGAACTGTCGAAAAGCGTTGACACAGGCTGTGGAGACATTATAACAAAAATGTATACAGAATGATGAAAACGAAACATTACACTGACTAACGAAAGATTCGAATGACTCTAGACTCAGATATACAGCTTGTGGAGACGAATAGTCTCACGTAGTTTCTAATACTATAACATAGTATATAAATTATAGATTGCGATTATGTGAATTATTGTGTGCTATATTACTGTATGTATTAAAGGTGCATTAAGGGGCGTTCGGCGACATTTTGTTGACGTATGACACAATTAGAGCGGTTCCATTTGAGAGCCACAGTGGCTGCGACATGATGTCCCAATTCTACTTGTAATTCATTAAATCTGTGATCGCGGTGAGGGTCTGTGGGCGGGAACATCGCTTACTATCGATTTCGGATAAGATTTGTACCAGACCGACCATTGTTTTCCGCATACACCAGGTGCCGCAAGTGTCACACCTTTTTTTATTTATCTGCTCTAATATAACTATGACACGTACAATGGTTTTCTCGTCTTATAACCTACAATATAATTACTTGATGTAAATGACATATTATAGGGTACGCAGGTATGTTTTAAAATTGTCTATGAATAAGGCCATAAGGAAATAACTTACAAAAAGAGAAAATCCCGTAGTAAAACGACTACAATATAGATCTCGGTCATATTTTACAAAGCGTCTAATATTTCTATTGGTAAAAAAATACGTAATAACTTTTGCGCCACCTTGTTTAATCGACTTCGTATAAAGCACTAATTGATTAATACACCCAACAGTCACATACATAGTCCTGGCCCCACACTAAGATCGAGTCATGTCTCGTGGGTATCAGGAACTACGAGACTTTTCGGTCTCACAAACACCCAGACCCGAAACAAATATTTGTGGTTCACACAAATATTTGTTCCGTTGCGGGGATCGAACCCGCGACCTCTCGTTTCACAGGCGGCGTTTTAACCAACTGCGCCACGGAGGGTGTCAAAATTGATTAATGCGATTAAATACAATATTTTAACGATTTCGGTGTAAATTACGATATCGGCGAAATTTATACAAAATTTATTATATCGATAATTATCGGATACGGATTATTTAGTAGCTTTTTTTATTTCGGTTAGTTTTTTTGGAAGCGTTTGCTCGAGGCTATTTGATTCTAATTTGTTTTAAGGCTAATTTTTAAAATGTGATTTCTTTCATTATGGTTTTATTCATGAATCCTAGTGATTTATGGTACCGCTAAAATATGGTCTTATAATTTTTTTAAAATACAAGGCGAGTGTGGATGGAAGAATCGGTAGAGGTCGATCTCACTGAACCTACACCATTCAAATCTGTGATATCTTCAATAAAGATAAGTACCCTGAATCGACGAGAATGCATGGAGATTGATGAATATTGTTGAAGCGAAAGTAATATGTTAGGATCATGCTGATAATAATTAATAAAAAAAATCCAATATATCTTTGCCCGACTCGGGATTGGAACTCGAAACCTAAGCTTTGTTATCGAACCGAACTACGCCACCGAGGCAGTCTATGTCACCCAGCCATTATAAAATTGTATGATGTTTGACGTTTATGGGCTAGTAAAGGAAAGAATCTGCGGTATTTAAACTATGTTTACATTCAGGAATGTAGATCGCTAGCACAAACTACGCTCAGCATGGACAAGCGTAATAACAATCATAAAAATATGAATTTACAACAAAGTCATATACAAATTCAAACACGTACATATTTTTTAAAATTGAACGCTACTTTTTCCAACTTATGGGGCGGGGACAGGGTCGTACTAAGTCAAAGTGACGGGGGACCTCAGCATCACCCACGGTCATGATCATATGAATACATAACCATATAGTAGGGATTAATTAATCAAAAAGCCTTTGTTAATAAATGAGTTCTCTCATTACGTTAGAGTTTTTTAGGATTGGGTTAAAATTAGTTACTTTTAGCTTTGTTACTGGCGCTATTCCTAAACCTAAATAAACGGCAGTGCACCTACTATTTCCTTGGGATATTAATTAATATTAGATATTGTTTACTATTACATAACCCACGCCTATATACTTACCCTACGCGTCTTTGGTTCTTAAAGAATATACAGTGCTCATGCACACATCCCAATATAGCCCCCCAAACCAAACCTCACTCCATCCCCCGCGTCACGAGATACGATATTTTCATTAACATTAGCATAAGTTTCGTTTTTATCTGCATAGCATCTTGTATCGTTTGTATTACAGCTCGGTTACATTTGTTGCATGGTAATGTGGATGATTGAGTACGATCACGCCATACGAGTTTGGCTTAAGGAATATAGTGTATGTCGTCGTGAATTTGATTTTTTTGATACCTCATTTGTCTGCTAATAACGTTATAAATATTTTGTTTTTAAAGCCTGTAAATTTTAAATGTTCTCTTTTGAGCTGGAATAGACTTGGCTAAATTTTGCATGAAATTTGTGTTATTTTACGGGGAATTCTGTGCACAATAAAATGAGTAAAACTTTTTGAGGTTTTCTCGAAATAAAACTTATCGATAAAAGAAGAGATCTCTGACCAAACGACACTCAAAAATAACGATTTTATTTTCAGTAAATTTTCTGTGAGATTTATTAATTATATTACAAAAATGTGAAAGCAGCCATGTTATCATTGAAACGAAACGATTCCCAGTAATATACCCCAATTTAAAAAATCCTGTTATTATTTAATCTAATAAACTATACTACTTAATCTCTACATGTCATTCGCAAGCTTCAATATTTAAAGAAGCTGAGAGTCAACAGCTACATTTCTTGAGATTACGAAAAATGATTCTAGTAACAAACATCAAAGTGCGCTATCAAGATTCGCCCAGCAGTACTAACTAAATGTAACCACTTAGCACGCGCGGATTTATCAGACTTATAGGGGGTCATGACCTCCCTCCAACAATATTTAATTATATATTCTTATTTTCATTTATTAGAGCTTGATGTAGATGACGATAGGAAGAAAGATAGATTGTTGTTTTAAAATTTTCGCCCGACACGTTCATAGAAAGCAATGGACAGTAACTTCAAAATAAATATGTATGAATATTAGTGCGAGTATCTGAGATTCGGATTTTAATCAACACTACACATGTTTTCATAAAAATAACAAAACACTTTTTCTAAGGGATAACAATAATATTTTTAATATATATATGATAAATGATTTTCAACCCTAGATAGCATCGTATATCCCAACAATATAACCCCAAAATTTACCCCAAATCCCCGCCTACATAAAACAGATGGACACAAAGCCACTATCAAGAACAATATACGACGCGTTTGTAATCAGCAATCAAAGAGTCCCAGCGATTGAGCTTTATCTAAAGTGGGCAACGCTCGGACATTAGGCACTTAGCTTGTCTCCAATCTAAGGCAATGAGCAAACTTGGACGGGGCATTTTTCTGCTTTAAGTATGATTGGGGGTATGATTCAGAAAGTCTTTAGAATGTCTGCCTTGCTATATATTTTTGTTATTGCGATGAATTTCCAGACGAGCATGCCATTACCCTGATGGTAAGCGATACGACCGCTCTTTGACGGTAGCAAAACCAAACAACACCATGAAGTACAAAGCTATGCTTGGCATTCAACTGCGCTCGCTATCCTGAGACATTAAGATATTAAGTCGTAGTATGTCCAGTAGTTACACTGGCTACAATATCCTTTAAACCAGTGCAGACAGACTTTAGACTGCTGGGCGGGAGAAATAGACATTGCGGTGGTATCTACCCAGGTGGCCTCTTTACCTACCACCAGTAAAAATACCACCAGTAAATATTGACTTTATCGTGTTTCTTCCAAACTTTTTCGGGCAAAACTATACAAAATGGATCATCTGAACTGGGAAATGAATGCAGAATCTAAAGGTTAATGGTTATTTTATGCTGCCACTAAATCAGTTAGTAAAACATAAGACATAATTTCTGATACTACCCATTATAAAAGCAACCAATCCGAAATATAAGAGACTGACTACATCTAGTGGATGTAGTAGTTCATTTAAGTACTGCATACTAACATATTTAACACAGACGTGTGTACCTACTTCTATTTTTGAACATTGACACCATTCGATCCCCGCACCGAAACAAATGTTTGTGTGATCCACAGGTATTTGTTTCGGGTCTGGGTGTTTGTGACACCGAAAAGTCACTCGTAGTTTCTGATACCCACGACACAAGACTCGATCTTAATGTGGGGTCAGAACTATATATGTGACTGTTGGGTTATTTATTCCCTACGTGACAAATAAATCCTGTATATGTTTCATGAATCCGATACTAATATACAAATCTTATCACCGACTCGTTTATAGTTGGGATTGTGACCAACTGCGTCACAGAGGCTATTAATTATTTTGATCTGTGTGTTCCGATTAAATGATTCCTACCAGAAATATTTATGAATACTCACCAAGTCACACGCTCAGCCCCTTCTCGTTGTGTGAGTGAAGCCTAAAAGCAAAGAGAAAACAATAAAGCGTGCTATCTATACGAGTGTACGCTTATGTGGCAATGTGTGTAAAGGTTGCCCACGCGCACTTACGAAACTTAATGAAACCGCCTTTTATTTATCGACCAAAATCCAGTAATGTGCTTCAAGTACACTACAACTGTACGACGTCTAAGGAATAAGTGTTTCTGCCTACACACTCGAGGATGGTTGTAATAAAACCGCTAAATATATAGACTGCTTTAGCAAAGTTATAGGAATTGCAATGGACTGGTACTCAAAGGTCTTTAGTAAACAAATGAATACGCCCAGCGATTAAATTCAAAGTCTTTTATCGTTGGTATCAGAAACTACAACTTTTCGGTCGCACAAAATCTAGTGGCGAAACGAATGTTTATAGGACAGCTTCTTAACTTTGACACTGAGGTTTCCAGTTAATTTAATGACAGAGTCTAAATAATTTTGAACATTTTAACGGATTCAATAAATTATTTTCATTTCATTTCATTTCGTAATATATACCTACTTGATTACAAAGCATGTAATCTAAGAAATAACACCTGATTAAATAAAAAAGCCTAATTTTCTAATCTATTTTTGTTACAGATAAAGATAAGCCACAAAAGAGTAGCCTGTGCATCCGGGTGTAAACATCGAGCTCGCGACCAGCGCCGTATACTAAGTAAGTAAAACTTAAAATCTCGTACACCATAATACTAACAGGCTTGAACAAATGAAGCGACACGAGTAAATAACAGCTGACCAATTGATTTACGATATTTTTATCTTGTAAGCCAATGATTGATCGATCCTTAGCGTTGAAAAGTGAGTCCATCATCGTTGATTTTATAATTGAATTATTTATTGGCTGCCTTTGACAAAATGATTCATTGCGCTCTATGATACGCCATCGAGTAATAGCTTCTTTGATTAAGAAGACACTTAAGTTATTCCTGCGAGGTTTTAATGACAGAAGCTTTTTGATTGTTAAAGGCTTTACTGCAACTGAGAGAAATGCGGCGTCAAATGCCTTTATTTAACTTCGATACAAGAAGCCTGAATTTTCTAATCACTGACTAATATCTGTATCAGCCCATATAGGTCCCACTGCAGGGCACGAGTCTCCTCTACAATCGAAAGTATGATTGAGAGGGCTTAGGCCATAAAGTCCACCACGCTGGCCTAGCGCCGGTTGGCGGACTTTACATACCATAGAAATTCTTTAAAATCGCCACGGTACGCAGGTTTCCTCGCGATGTTTTCTTTCGCCGTTATAGCGCGTGATGATTGACTATCAATACACACATAACTCCGAAATGTCAGAGGTGTGACCTGGGATTTGAACCCGCGTCAACCGTGAACATGAAGGCAGTCGCGTCTGATCCGTTACCAACAGGACACAACACACCACTAATTTATGTATAGTAAAATTTTAGGCTATAATCTTTCATAAAAGATAGGGAATCTGCGGTTGTGAAATATTTTTTTTACAAAAGCCAACTGTTTTAGCGACACATTTCCCGGTTTACAGGAGTTGAAATGCTTAGTGAGTGCGCGGGATAATCTCATTTGGCTAATCGCTAAGTAGTTTAATTACCTCAGCCTATAACCGCACAGCGATATAATATTTATAATAGGCTCTTTCCGAGATTAAGATAAGCAAAATATCAATTAAGAGCAGCATTTTCGAGTCGGTAACACTTACAAAGACTCCGCGGATAGAAGTCTGTTTATCAACATTGCATTCTAGATCATCGGATATGTGTTTACTGGCTAGGGTTGATGCATTTTGAAGGGGTCTATTTAATTTTGAAAGATACTAAATTACTTTAGAGTCACTTTGATGGAAAGCAGTTTGGCTATGCTCCTCGCACTGCCGAACAGCCTAAATAATTTATAAAATAAACACCCAACAGTCACATACATAGTTCTGACCCCACATTAAGATAGAGTCTTGTGTCGTGGGTATCAGAAACTACGAGTGACTTTTCGGTCTCACAAACATCCAGACCCGAAACAAATACCTGTGGGTCACACAAACATTTGTCTCGGGGATCGAACCCGCGGCCTCTCGTTTCACAGCCGGCGTTTAACCAACATCGCTACGGAGGCTGTTATAATTGGCAATAACACTTTTTGGTGGAGCTTCTCCGATCGAATGCCCTTTCAGGATTTTCTAAATTGTTTATAATAATGTTCTATCACTTATAATATTTCTCATTTCTTTACAGGTCTCGGAGTTATCATCACTGCTCAGCAAAGAAAAGTATGGAGTCACCAGTCTTCTAAGGGAAACGCGAGAATCTATTGTAGTAGAACATAATAGGGAAGAAAAAAATAGAACTAAAATAGGTCTTCTAGCTTGTATATTGGACATTAAAGATTCCTGTTCTTTAAAAAATAAAGGTTTTAGAAGAAAAGGTGTAATTTTATTATGTACTCAATAGTTAAGGCAGGTTTTATAAAATTTTATAGGAATTTGCACAGTGAAGACAAAAATAGCGTAGCTCATTCCAATTCTCTACTATAGAGCAACTTAATTGTAAACAATATCTATTGAAATAAAACTATTTTATACGGATTTTATCGCGATTTGGTTTAATTTTTACATGCCGGCAGACCATGAAAGCTGTAAAGTAATCGAAACGTCGGGAAGTTAAAAAATGTAAAAATTAAACCAAATCGCGATAAAATCCGTATAAAATAGTTTTATTTCAATGTGTAACATTCGCGTAAATCTAAGAAACCATTATGTAAACAATATCTTCAACAAAATTATGAACTTGTTATAAAATTACTTTTTCCATCGAATCAATTCTATTGCACTCAGACACAGCATTGCCTTTATAGACACAAACTCAAGGATTGCTTTACAAGCTTAAAGATTAAACGCAAGTAATATCAAACATCACAACATAATATTACTGGAATAAAATCCTTGATATCCAGATTGTCGATCTGGTTCCAACAGACAACCCTAGATTAAAGATAAGGAGCATAAATAACACACGTTAACACGAGCTTTACATATTTTAACATAATTACACTATCCGTATCTTAGGATATTAGTTATACATGTAATTTCGACACAGATCTCTTAGAGTACAAGTGCCGCGGACTTGAACATGGGTTTACACGATGCAAAGGATTCCTTAGGAATTGGAATTACAATTTGTATGAACGCAACATGCATACATACCCGATCCTGTGGTAAGATACATGTTTTGGTTAGAAAGTATGACGAATTTTATTTTCAATTTTATTCGCCTGATGGTAAGCGATACGACCGCTAATAGACAGTAGAAAATCAAACAACACCATGAATTACAAAGCAATGTGGTTTCTTAGATTTACATACAAAGCAATGCTTGGCATTCCACTGCGCTTGCCATCCTGAAACTCAAGATGTTATGTCTCATTATGCCCAGTAGTTACTCTGGCTACTATGTCCTTCTAACCGGAACACATCAGTGCATTTACACCGCTATTTGGCGGGAGAAATAGACATTGCGGTGGTATCTTGAGCTATGATGGCAGATTAATCCTTTCATAAAATTATCCAGTCCAACCAAAAAAAAATGTTTATATTCGTAACTTGAATCGACACAAAAATATTTATAAATTATACACGAAATTCGCCGCTAATCGACAGCCAGACCGATATCACAAAATCTATTAGTACACCAACAAATAAACAATTATTTCAAAAGGCCAGTACGTCCATTATATACCTGATAAACAGTAAAAAGCCTTTAAGTAGCGTAAAAGTATTTGTATCGCCCACAAACATCCGAATGTGCTGTTTTAATGACATTTCACAGAGCCAAAGGGCTTCGGGCACAGGTGTGGAAGACATAAATTGCGCAGGTAGAAATACCAACCCTCTCTCCGCATAGTTCTGCGCTGGTCGCCAACATTTAGACATTGTGTTTGTAATTTGAACGTGAGTTTTCTGTTTCCAGGTATTTGTTTAATAAAAGTACAGCAGAGGATGTTCAAACAACTATTAATTCAACATTATGAGACTTAACACCTATTTTAGCTAGCGAAGGATTTGTCCCTTTCGAACGGCTTTAGATTTCAGTTTGAACGAAGAAGACAAAACTTTCGATAACTAAAATAGGTTTTAAATCTGTCTATGAACAAGGCCGTAAAAAAAAGCAGAAATAAAATTGGAGCAGGTTGGATACTCGATGTTTCCAACGGTAAATTATGGTGTTGTTCCTTTTGTGACAATTAAAAGTAATATCAAAAGCGGTAACCAAACATGTTTAAAAGTATTATAACCACAATTTTCAAGTAATTTATTTCACTGTTGACATATTTTCCAACAAAACGTAACAACATAAGTCATAGTTCTAATATTATGAAAATCTATGACTTCCTTGCTAAATGTCTGTACCTAGATTTTAACTATTGCCTCACAAGAATTTATTATTAAGTAATAAACACGTGAGAATGATTTATATGCAATGTTAAATATTTCGTTCGCAATTGGAATTTACTTCCCTTCCCCGGGTGGTCTAACACAGAATGCGATCATTTATCTACTACTTAAAGTATTGCTACAAGTTTCAGATTCAAATGTATCTGGTAAGTATTTTGAAATTTGTTTGTTTAGTTTTAATTGGAGCAACTGCTTTTGCTGATGGTTGAAAAAAATCTGAAGTAGAGGCGAGTCGGTAAGCGTAGTGACGGACGTCCACCTACAAGGTGGGCAGACGACCTATCTAGGGTTGCAAGTCGCAAGATACAAGCCAACAGGTTGGTATGGGAATCCTTGAAGATCTACGTTCAGCAGGTCTTCTGGCTGCAGACAGGAAGGGAAACCGTTGATATGAATTTTTAGAAATCCTATCGATGCCCAAAATTTTCTGCCTGAGACATTAAAGACCATGGAGCTAAATCCTAGACTAGACTTCCACGGAGCAATTGGTAACACGCCGACTGTGAATAGAAAGGCCGCAGGTGCAATCTACGCGTTGAGACAAATGTTTGTTGGGCCCACAAGTATTTGCTCTGGGCCTAGGTGGGTGAGACCGAAAAGGCGCTCTTAGTTTTAGATACCACGCAAGCCTTTGTATCTTAGAGTGGAGGCTGACCATGTGACTGGGGTGTATTTTTCGATGTTATTTCTAAGATGGCCTCAAGATGTAGGTACATTTTGTTATTATTATAATTAGATGAAAGCTTAAATTGATTGTGTCACAAAAACCATTCGGCATATAAACGCAATTGAATGTATCAACTTATAAATATCTTCAAAATATGCAAGAGCAAAGCCGCCTTAATATCTTAATCTTAATTAATAGTTCCAAACAAAGCACAAAATTTAAAGCCAGTTGTTAAAATGCTGTGACAGGCGAGTCTTTAAGATACGATCTCTAATACCTACTTAATTGTGATTAAGTCAATAATAATATTAAATAATTGACTAATAAAGGTTGTTACCACATCAACGAAATTTAATTCATTTAATTATATATTTTGCTTTATTAGCTAACCCGCTCTAGACTCCGTCCGTACTGTTTTATTATCATTTTATGTTCAATCAAATGCTATATTTTACGATTATGCCCGTTATAAGGCACTTATTGTAATAGAATTTCTATATTATAAAATTGATATTTCATTAAAAACCAGTTGTTGTACAAAATCAGTATAGGAACGAAGATAAGATAGAGATCACGAAGTACTGTTAATGAACATAATATTTGTAATGGCGTTGAATTTGTGCCCGATATATATTTTGACAGCCTCCGTGGCGCAGTTGGTTGGACGCCGCCTGTGAAACGAGTGGCCGCGGGTTCGATCCCCGCACCGAGACAAATAATTGTGTGAACCACAAGTATTTGTTTCGGGTCTGGGTGTTTGTGAGACCGAAAAGTCTCTCGTAGTTTCTGATACCCACGACACAAGACTCGATCTTAGTGTGGGGTCAGGACTATGTATGTGACTGTTGGGTGTATTTATTATTATTATTTATTTATTATATGGCGATAGGCTCGCCTCCTATCACATCGTGGGACGGAACATACAAGGCGAAATGTGGGTGTCCTAGTGGCGCCTCTGCCTACCCCTTCTGGGATAAAGGCGAGAGTTTATTTATGTTGAACTACTTAAGCGCAACAATTTCAGAGTTATTAAATACTAGCGGCTCGGCCCGGCTTCGCCCGGGTGCAGATAGTTTTAAAGTCCAGTCCACACCAAAAAACATATTAAAGTTTTCGCAGCGCACGCGATGTAAATAATATTATAAGTAATTTTTTTACACTTTGGGTTACATTATTGGAATTTTAGTAAGGATCCCTAATTTTTTTGAAAATATCATTCTTCAGATGTTATAGGTAGCTTAAATACGTAATATGCCGGTCTCCATCACTTGTTCATATGTGACCCGAAGTTAACATAGCTACAAATTATACCGACGTAGTTTTGTTTTAATAAACGAAGATAAATATATGTATCTTTTCTATAAATATAGACACTATATACTTATTAATAATGTTATCGTAGCTATATTTACTTTTTTCAAAGTTAGACAGGTTATGGGTGTCACTTGCAAGTGAACTACTATGCTGACTATTAAGTAAGTTAGTAAGTCATATTAAGAACTTAATTTCACAGTGACTAAAATTAAATTTTATTAATCCCAAAACACAAAACCACGTTTAGGCGCGTGATTTGACTCCCAATGAACATAATAAGAATTATTATGATATTCATTATCAACGTCGGGCTTACATTTTATGGATTGTTGCCCATAAACATTCTGTTGGACATTTTTAAGAGTCGTAAAAGTCAGAGCCTCTACAGCACGGTCATTTCGATTTATGGCCGAGATTTAGGCTGAGCGCATATAGCTTACGGGTGACATGCGGCTTAATACTAACCACAATAAAAACAATTGTCTGTTTGTTCTCATTTTACAAATAAACTACTAACCCGACCTTAACTAAATTTGGTGAGGAGATAGCCTAGAACTTGGAGAAAGACACACTAATTTAATTTCTAAATTCAACTTCTAAGGAGAGGAAAAGGGGTGGAAAAGTCGGCATTAAGTTTTCTTTCTTTGGGCTGATTTATTTAAACTTGTCAACGAATATACGTTGCAATTGGTATCCGAACGAAGCCTGGTTTCATAACTAGTACGTGAGACTAAAAGAAACTGGACAGCTACCGTACAATGTAATCCGACATTATTATAATCCGATTAGGTGCATTACATTTATTACATCCTTAACCGACTAGATTTTATGGTATTAACCTAGTGAAAGTGGTTGTTCTTGGATATTACTTCAGGATGTGATGTAGTCGTGAGGCTTGAGAAATCTTCTATTATTATGAAATCACGATTATAGTTGTTTCTGATACTAGGACAGCAGTATGTATACTTTAGTTGGGAATTGCTATGGTGACCAAATGGAGAAAAGAAGAATTCGCTGATCGAGATAATAAAGCCAATTAACTCTAAACTTTAAGTACACTGCATACGATACAACTTATTATTTATCGTACTGTGAGATTCGAATAAAATGGTATGGGTTGTAATCATTGATATAAAAAAATAGGCACCTCTTAATAACGCATCAGCTCGTCAAGATTCCCTACAATACTTTGGCGTATTATCATACTTACACCCTCTACTTCGTCATGTGCGCCCACCGACACTTAGAACCCATACAATTCTGTTTCACAAATTCACAATTTAAATCATCATTAGCGACTATTCACATTATGTTAATGCCCACTCGTAGGCGTGTCTTAACTCTACTACATATTCTAAGGGATACACGGAATAAATCGTTTTCAACATTCATTAATGGATAATCTGTAGATTCGTAAGAAATGGCCGAACATAGATAAGAGTCAAATTTATGAATGCACTTAAAATGGAAAATAATGCGTAGGCATTGTGCATCAATAGGTTAAATTACATAGTACTAAAACGGTGAAGGAAAACATCGTGGGGAAACCTGCATACCCATTAAACATAGTATTTTTTAAGAATTTCTATAGTATTTAAAGTCCTCCATTCCACACTAGGCCAGCGTGGTGGACTATATGGCCTAACCACTTTCAATCGTACCCTAGATTGTAGAGTAGGCTTGTGCCTGCAGTGGGACGTATATGGGCTGTTACAGTACAATACAATACATTGGATTAAAAAAAATATTTTGAGTATTGCTTACAAAAACTCACTGACTCTCAGTTGCACCACGTAACTTTAACGATAGCTTCGACTTTGACGATGTCAAAACCTTACATTTGACATAGAAAATGCATGACGTCAAAGTTATCGTGAACCATGCATCATGCAACTGAGTCTAAATGAGGACGTTCAGAGTTCTGATGTAATGTTTTAATTTGTTATTTTCTCTTAGTAATTAAAACATTCATAGCTTTTTATTTATCATCCGTGTAGTTATTAATATCCACTAAGCAAACACCCTCAACATTTGTTCATGGCAAGACGAGCGTTCCGTTTAAAAATACATCCAGCATGACAGATAAAAATGGCCGCCCGCATGGGAAACCGACGTAATGTTAATTAATTAGAACAATATTAATTTGCTTCTGAACGCTTTAAAGAGGTCGTTGAACCGCCGGTTACGTCATCTTCACCATGTTTCGACCTTGATTGCGCTAAATTTGGTCAGAGTTTTTGTATACTTGACAAAATACGTGTTTAAAGACATGTGGATCCTCTTGAAACGCTTTATTTTTTTTTAGCCACCTTTAACCTTTCACAGGTGGTAGAGTTAGACTTAAGTTATTTTGGATTACTATCATATGAGCCGGTTGGACCAGGGTATTACCACTGTCCCACAGAAAAACGACGTAAAAAATTGCTGGAACCAATATCTTTATCCTCCTACCCTCTGTTACTGTACTGTACTTCTCCCATTTTAGGAGGCTGGCATGGCGAAATACATGTTTATATTATTTCTGAATGGACAAGTTATAGACATATTTTGAAAACACAATATATTATTGACAAATGTGGTCCTATCCTCAACCAGGATTCAAAACCACACTTTCACAAAAATAAACATTGCAGTAAATAAGCTAAGTCATACCGTTATTAAACTGAATTGCATAAATTAAACAGACTCATAGAATTACGACTAACGGGTGGTGACCAAGTTATATCGTCAATAATTGTGGTGACAACTATGAAACAGCTGCAGTTCACCGTAAATTTTACTAATAATTAGCATTGTTTGAATTTGTTTGTCGGATATTTATATTCGTTAGTATAACTGCCACAGCACACGAAGGTGTGAAACCTTGTATGACCCTTAGGGTGTCACTTTCCGGGTTCAGCATGTGTACATTCGTTTCACCAGGCCAGCAACGTTGTACATATCTTGCTGGATAATCTATTTGAATTGTGCTGCACTATTAGGTATCGTGGAGGTACTTACTTTCTTATTTTTTTTTTATTTATTATAGAAGGCAAACGAGCATACGGTTCTCCTCATGGTAAGTGATCTACGTGAACATCTGCAACACCACAGGGCATCGAGATGCGTTCCCTGCCTTTATACACTCGTTTTTTGAAGGTCGCTAGGTCGTTATTTTCCGGAGATGCCACTGTTGGCAATTGATTACACATATTTGTAGTACGTGGAATGTGAAATTTAAAAGTGACCTCGGCTATGTAGTGGCAGGAGTTCAAAATTGTCTCATTGGGGTTTGATCGTGGGTATTCATCAGTTAAAATTGGAACAAAGGCCATTTTTTATATCGGTTTACGAAAGCTACCACTATTTGCCTTAACCCGCACATACGCGACATCGAACTATAACATTTTACGTTCCCAAAACACGCCGCTTTTCTTAATATCAAAATCTAAAGCAAAATATCTAACCGAGGACTCGCCGATTCAGTCAACGAGCTCAAACCTGACTACTCGATTACCAAGTATGTTGACGGAAAAATAAATCTCCACGTTGATAGGCAATAAATTCACCCCGACGTTTATGAATGGCAGTCAGTCAAGTGTCAAAATAAACACGCGAAATAGATATAAGCAGTTATTAAACACTATCAAGGAGCAATTTATAGGAAACTTGATGTGTGAAGTGTGAATGCATTTATGGACAAAATGGTACTGCCTCGGTGGCACAGTTGTTTTACGGTAATTTAACGCTGGGGTCTCGGGTTCGAATCCTGGATTGGGCAAAGTGGTATTGGATTTTCTATTCATTACTAGCGAAACGTGGGTGTCCCATCTAGTGTCTCTGCCTACACCTTCTGGAAAAAAGTCCTGATTATGTACGTATGTATGGTATGGTAGATCTGTATTATAATTAGCTTGGACTATTGTAGGAATGGGCTGACTGGACCAGGGTAGTTAATTTATATGCAGAGTGAAATTGTCGGTGGTCTAACGCTCTTTCCTATTACAGGTACCATTTTTTTCTTTTTCTCTTCCAATTTGAAAGGCCGGCAACGTAACTACGACGCAAACGCTAAAGGTGTTCATGGACAGCAGTCATCACTTATTGACAAAGAAAACAATTTTTATCGTTGTGGCCTTCCGCGTTAGGTCGTTTTAACTGATATGGTATTTTCAATGCGAATAAGAAGTTGTTTTTGATATCCACTGCACAAGACTTTTCCCCTTACATATGATTGTTTAAAGCAATGATTGTATAAATATATTGAAGTACAGCGTTCCTTATTAAACCGCAGCATTGAGATGCATGCCTAGCGACGTACTGGAGATTTCAGTGAAAGCATACACCACGGAGGCTCTAATGGGCTATTAGGAATAAGGTAAGACCGCACCGCACATAATCGTCCATTCAACTCAAAAACGCGAAATCATTCAGTGAATTTCGTGCGGCTGGACACATAATTGGCGATTTGTTGCAAAAAGTCGTCGGACTATAAGGGGACACGCGGCCGTCCGACCGGGTCATAAGCGCGCGGTAAAAAAGTCGCCGAGCGCGACGTGTGGAGCGCAAAAACACACGCGCCCAGGCACCGACACCGCGTCGATAGCCGATGCATTTTTATGAACAAATGTTGGGTGGCACCACTGGTACAAAGTGGACATTGCAAGTGGACGTAAACAGATGAAAACATAGACAATGGTGACACATATCCACAATAATATGATTTTAATTTTTATTTTTTTTATTTTTTTTTCCTGTATGCTGGACGTCTCCGTCTCGTGGATTTTACGTTGAAAATGAATGAGTAGATTATTTTTAGCGCATTAAAGTTTAACCGTATTTGACACGTTGAAATGTATGCTTTTGACGATATAACAGTTACTGGAAGCAAACGATATTAATGATAAGTCTTGTCTTATCATATTCTATTCCAAAATGTATTTCGGAAACAAAATTCCAAGATGAAATTGAAAAATTGAAATTCCAAAAATAAAACTTGATTTTGTGGGTTTTGATTTTCTTAACAAAACCCACAAAATGTCTTGTATGCCACCCCTACTAATAAACTCAACGCAAAGGTATTGCGAGGATAAATCACAAGTCATATACAAATAGAATCTCCTTATTTAACTGGACAATTAGCAATGCATCAATGTCCAAAGATTAATTACAAATAATAAGGAAGTTGGGTTCGATAGTTGCGTGGACGAGAACGTGGATAGCGGATTGTACTGTGATGCAGGGGTATTCAACATTTTAATAACAACAAATAAATTAAATGAAAGTTCTATGAAACTCCTTGCTTAAAGACGATGGTACTATAAAGCCCTCCTTAGTTAGAAATTCGTTATTTATTGAAATAAACAAAAACATATTTATTTTTATGAAATAAGGGGCTAACGAAGCTGTGCCCCTAGCCAGAACATTTTGAAGTATCGTATAGTAATTCTCGTATAGTATCGTAAACGTTTTCCGCTGTCAAATTTTAGTTCCAAATACGCTCACAATGTCGCTGTTTAAATTCCCATACAAAATTTTACTATTACTATTCTGTTATGATACTGCAAAATGTTCCGGCTAGGGGCACAGATGGTAAGTAACTAGTGACCGTCGCCTGAAACACACACCGCACCAAAAGTGCTTTGCCTACCTTTAAGGTCCTCTCTGCCTGTAAATGTCTTTATGCGAGGTTATTTACCTCTTTAGTTCATTGTTTTGTCACCCGCTTTATTAGGGAGGGAAGTGGAAAATAATTTATTTCAAACTCCTCCTATTAATTTGACTTCTTGATTGAGTTCGTTGCGGGTTAAAGACAAGTTAGACATTCCCGGAGACTGGCTGAGCTTCAATGCTCAGTGTCATTAAAATGCGTGCCACTGTTGATCCTGGCTTACAGGAGTTGCAGTGGCGGGTGTGAGGGCGGGACAGTCTCCTTTAAGGTCCCTAAGTGGTAGTGGTAATACCGCTAGAGAAAGCATTCCAAAAAAAATAGTATAACTTATTCCTACGTAATTTGAAAGACTTTTAGAATTCAATATCAATTGACCCAGTTTGAGAAGCATTGGTTTAATGTGCCCGATAGGAGCACACTTTGTTCGCAAGTTTCACTAATTCTCGTTTCACAATGCGTTTCATTACTTTTATGTGTACCGTCGAACGCACAAGTGAACTCGCCTGGATTAGCTGTTTGTACGTTCGTATCCCGGATATCGACTACCGTAAACTAAGATAGATGGGCTGAATATTGAGCTCAGTGGCGTGCTATGGGAGAGGCCTATGTCCAGCAGTGGACGCAGAAGGGCTGATGATGAAACTAAGATAGAATACCCTGCCTGCCTGCGTATTTTTTATAGGTCCGATAAAGGAGCAAACATGTAAACATGTCCCTGATGATAAGTGAACACAACCGCCCATGAGCATCCGCAACGCTGGATCCAGAATCATGGATGAGTTGCCTGCTGCTAGTGGCGGTACTTCCATACAAGCCCAAAAGCCCGGCTTGCCCTACATAATACGTATTTACTCCATATTGAATACAAACTATTACATTCAATACAACAGTCATTTATTAGAAAACATCTAGCATTTAAATTTTTTGAATTTCCCGCGCCGCGATTCAATGAGACGCCAGCGCCGAAGCGCCGCGTAATATTCATTCATTAAAACTATACTGAACTTGAAAAGACGGAGCACACAGCACATATATCTATCCTTTTCTCTCTCGTGTGCTTTTACGGGGCTTCTAGCAACGCGTGAACTGTATGGGGAAATGATATTACTCGATCGCTACGAATGTATAGCTATAGATATGTTATATAGCTGTTCACTGTACACGAAATGCCCGGCTTCGGCCTTGATGATGTAAAAACATCGTGCGTTGCATGGTCGTCACGTGATTATTTGTTAAATCAATTACATATATCTATTGTTATTAAATTAAGTTGGTTCCTTTTAGAAATTATTTCTAATATTTTTTTTAGAACAAATAATGAAGTTTTAATATTTCTTTTAATAAATTGTATCTTTTGTATTGTTTATTTCACGTTTACTGGCAATACAGCACATTTTTCTACTAACTTCATTTGTATTATGATTTATGAGTTGTGAATGTGTTTTGTTTAAGGTTAATGTTTAGTTTTTTTATGTTATTTAAACTTTTTGATACTATTATGAGTTGTATTGTTTTCTGTGATGGTTTGAGTGCGATGGTGAAAGCGTTCATTGCCGGTAAAAAGGTAAATTCATTCAATTATATTGAACAATAAACCGGCGCGAAACCTATGCCGGGTTTGTACATTTAGTAAGTCGCGGTAAATCACAATAGACATTTCTTCAGGTCAGTTTAATAAACTACGTACTTTTATTACTACATGCTCCCTTTAAAGCTATTAAACAATCGTGATTCATATGTTTTTATATGACACGTCTTGTGTGTTAGATTGTTTGGATTATAATGCTTTAATTAAATTTTCATTAATTTAGGTGGTCCTTGCAAAAGGCAATCTATTATTTTAAATTTAGAAAAACATTTAAACATGAATGCGTTAATAATAATTTCTGTCTGCAATTTCGGTTAACCTCGAAGTCGAACACGGCACCACAGAATAGTGACGGCAATAGAAATGCAATGAAAAGTTACGGATGCATGTTCACAAGTAATCTATATTAATTGTTTTAATCTTAAGATTGTGTTGAAGGTTTGCCGACGTATTATAAATTAATTTTCTTCGTTCTTAGTAACTTTGTGTTAAATAATATTAATTAAACGTAAAAAAATATTCGGCTTGCCCTACTCCAAAACCCTAGGCACGCCACTGCCTGCTGCATATATCTTTTATAGCTATACTCTGGGTGTGCTGGTAGAATGGGAGAAGAGGCAGGGTGAAAATTCCATTAGTAAGGAGTAATAGTAGTACTAATCATTAGTAAGGGACGAAAATAAGTGGATACTGCCATTCATCCAAATTTTCAAAATTAAAAACATCGCCATACAAAAAGTGTGTCCAAAAAATTAGAAGTACAAATACATTTTTGCTACGTTTTTGATTACCTACAGCCCAGGATAATCTTTACAGATGAACATCAAGTGATGTGGTCGCCTCTAGCGTTATAAGAACAACAAATTTCAAAGAGTTTTCCAATTGGAATTTATTCTAACAAATTCCCAAGCAAATCTAAGCGTAAAATTCAAAACATTGCATTCAATTAGTTACAACATACACGTCGGGGTGCAGTTTGGTTCGGAGGAAATCACTGAATACCTAAATAACTGTCCTTAATGTATCTTGTAGAAAACATTTGCTATGCGTAATGAGGAAATAGCTGGCAGGATTAAAATGTGTGCATGAGGTACGCGGCGGAGGCTCTCGTAATATGTTAGAGACATTCTTATTGGAGAATGTGGTGTAAGAATATATCTATCTTACCCGCTTTAAATGTTTTGCATAAGTAACATTAGCACCAACATTAGTAAGGTAAGCAACTTCCTGATGCGTCCCTTCCTAGTGCCCCCCGCAAGTCTGTCGAGTGATATAGAGGGCTTTTCTCTGTAAAAGTTGATGGTATTTGGCATGTTTTTTTTTTTATTTTAGTAGGAGGAAAATGTTTGAAGGGTCTACAAATATATATTATTCGTATTTAAGTTTTTGTGTCAAAATAGAATTTTAAGGCTATGGAAATCAATTCATGACCCGTCTGTGAAAACCATTATTCCATTGGACAATTATTAGGCTTGCTCTTTGTATCCTTTACATACATAATATTTTCTATTCATCACATTGAAACTACCAATAAATAATATCCTGTCTTATTTGAATTGAAATAGATTGCATTTACATTCAAACAGAAAATACATTTGACATGAAAATGATCATAACCCTTTTCCACCCGACAGTAGGTACTGAAAGGCAAGCAACAGCATTATTCACATACGCACGGTCTAAACTCTAAACAACAGTCGGCTTGTGAAACACGAGTGTTGTCGCTCCTCGCGGGTTTACAGCCGTGGGGTCACAGGCCGGGGTATTTACGACCCGCCCTGGACATCGGTCACGGGTTAATAAATTGTTTTCACATAATGCGAGAGCTGACTTTGCAATCATTGAGCGAAGATGCATGAGGGAGTTATTTCTTGACGTGCCCAGTAGGTGACTAATTATTTGTGAGGATTCTTAGTACGTCAGTATTGACGGGTTAAGAATTTGTTTGGTTTTAAAATATTTTTAATTTATATTTAAAAGCCTGGCTGGATTTAAATAAGCTTTTAAAATAGTCGCTTCGAATGCACAAAACTTAATAAAATTTATATTTAATAGAAGTATGTCGCAATGCGACGGTGAAAAAATGCGCTTCGAATAAAGAACCACCTTCTTTTGAAGACGGTTGAAAATTAAAATGTTATTGGTAAATAGCTATGAAGTATTAGAATAAAAAGGTCTGTGTGAATTAATGTTATATCATGTCAATGTATTGCATACTCCATGGCATTCAGTAGAAATTCTCATGCCAACAGTTTAAACTCGGCGATTTTAATTATATTCTAAATATTCGCTTAACATTTGACTTTAAAAGGTAAAGAATTCAACGAATTTTCTAAAAGTCCTGTGTCAATTTGATGACATTATTATACGGTCGACATGAGGAATTTTATAGTCTGTGGAGTTTAAAAAGTTTAAATTACCTATTCGAGATGCTGGCAATTAGCACACAATGTAGGTACCGACGAACGACAACTAAAGAAAAAGAAAATATATTTTTGTGAATCGAATCTGATTGGTTGAAAAGGAAGGAACCGATGCGCGTCGGCTTTGGTGCCGCGCACTTAAGTGTCCAAGTCCAATCGAATTAATAGATACGTCATCGCCGCCATCTTCACGGTTCCAAATTCAAATTACAATTTGGTAAAACCGAAAAAACGGCATTTTAACGAACTTTTTTTAAAAAAACACAAGGTGCAGACTCGAAAACGCACACACCTGCTTTTTACGCTATTGTATGCTTATTTTCGAATTTATAGTAACAGGTGGGTTTTTTTACATGAATTTATTCTAACACGAGTCTAATTAAAACGGAGATACGGCGGCGGCGAGCAGTTTGTCAATTGAAAAGGCTGGATTGTGGTTGAGTTATGAATTTTTGATGTCGTAAATACATCGATAATTCCATTTATCGTAACGAGTTATTTAGATTTGATCAATATTTCAGCTTTACCGTGCGGTAAGCTGCTTTTGGTATTGCGGTTTCTGTCCACTGTCCACTTGGTTCTGGGTAATAAAATCCGAGCAAGGCTATTCATCGGCGAAATCGATGTTTTACTTTTGCATAAAATATTTATACTTTTAAAGATGTAGGAATATATTGCGTTAAAACGCACATTCGAATTTATTTTAATTTGCAGATTGTGGTATTATTTAATTATTGTGAAATATTTGGTTAATCTTATACATAAACTTATATTGAAATTTATGCATTTACACTTTAAATGCATCTATAATATTAAGTATGTTTACATTGACATTTATTTTTTTAGTATCAAAATATTTGTTAATAAAGTTTTTATTGGGCTAGGCAACAGTTTTATAGAGTCACATTTTAGCAAAAACTAGACATTTTAATATTCAATTCAATGAAATATCATATTAAATTGTTGTTGCAATATATATGTTTAAGTAACATCTAGGCTAAATCCAGTAGCGATGTAAGCTGCAATAAGTAAAGACGACGATATTACCATTCTTATATGGGATATTTCGTTAATAGGCAAAAACATATTTTTATGAATACTCCAGAATTATATGATTTGTAATTTTACGACCAGTGACCTACTTGTCTCCCCCTCTCTCTCTCTATTCACCCACAGGAAGTCCACTGCTGAACATTATTATGCCTTCCCCAAGGATCTCGACATCGACCTGTTGGACCTGGTCTGCATCCAGCTACTTCCTGCAACATTAACCAGGTCGTCCGTCCTTGCAGGCGGCCGTACGACACTTCGCTTGCCTGCACGTGGCCTCCACTCCAGAACCTTTAGGCCACATCGGCGTACCACCAAGATACCATCTACCTAACCGAGGTCAAGCCTTTGGAAAATGTCCTATCAAATCATACAATACAACATTGTTCATTCAAATCTTAAGTAAAATGAATTATCTAGGCTAAATATCGAACCCAGGTGCTCACGGTGCACAGCTATGTGGTGGTGCTATTATTATAAAAAATGCGTACATCCAATAGTTATATAAGTAGATCTCATACAATTTTGATTTTAGTTCCGCAAGATGCACTTGTTTGATCTCACAATACCCACACAAACTTTTGTTTCAGCACGGGAATCAAACCTGTTAGCCCTCATTTCGAAACTTCTTAACCAACTATACCACGGAGACTGTGTAACAATGTTTCGCATTGAATTTGTATAATCAATAATTTTTATCTTATCTTTACGTATGAGGGTAATGACCATATTGGTAATGAAATATTTATATAAGCGTCATAAAATATAGATAAAATGAAATGTTTATAGTTAACTGCCTCGGTGGCGTAGTTTTATTACGGTACGGTTACAAAGCTGAGGTCTCGGTTTCAAGTCCCGGGTCGGGCAAAGTGGTTTTGGTGTTTTCTATTCATTATCAGCCCGGAGTCAGGAATTTGTGCCCGTAATGGCGATAGGCTTGCCCCCTAACACATCGTGGGACGCAACATACAAGGCGAAATGTCGGTTTCCTGGTGGCGCCTTTGCCTTCCCCTTTTTGGGATAAAGGCGTGAGTTTATGTATGTATGTATGTACTATTAATTAATTATTATTTATATTAATCGTTTTATAAATCTTGTACAGAAAGTTAAGCAAACCCGCGTTGTACCACGCTAACTATTTCCCAACCTTTTAACTGGGTATTGACACACGTGAGGTCTAACTTAACTGGTCGTTCATACTTAACGGACACCCAATATCGTAAAATGAACCATAAAATCGGTTATTGAGGAGAGGTTATCTCGGATCATTGCGGTAGTGGTATTATTTTAAACCTGCCCACTAAACCCGGCTCTTTTAATTTGTAATAGTAATGGGACGACCCCAGTCGGGTGCAAAGATCGGTTATTTATTTACAGCACGAAATGTGTAGTAAATATATTATAAGAGTATGAACAATAATGTTTTGTAGCTTGTTTATTGCACCTTATACAGTTGTACTAGTAGTAGTTGTACTAGTCCAGAACTACCAGGTCACTACCTACCCTAAGGAGAGTACTCATAAGGAGGCTTCATGTTCAGCAATGGACTTCCTGAAGCCAAAAATAACGATGATATCACAAACAGGTATTTTATATTTAGTCGTTTGTACCTGTGCTGATATAAACAATTTGTCAATTTCTGATACTGTCACATCGTTGTTTCCTTGTAAGGATAATTAAAATTCAAGATCTATAATTTATTCTATCTATTCGAATTTAATTCGCACAGGCTTTTCTAGATAACATTTAAATATGTACCAATTTGTCATTTCGTAAACACTGTTCGAATTGCAAACATTTTTCTTCTGTTATCTTAATATAATTCCATTGAGCAAAATTGAACAATTTCGTAATTCGAAAATAGAATGAAAAATAACTTTATTAATTACCGACAGCGAATAAAAATAAACTATCATCCACACACCTGTAATCGATTCACGATTTCGCAATCGAGTATCGATTAATCGATTATAAATCAAAGTTCCGAGGTATTGGGCCGAAATTATCGGTTGCTTCATAGGAAGGTATGTAATATCGTTGTCCTATATAATAATTGCATGTTGAAGAAGGCAAGTTGCATGGTGTCAAAACTGCCTGGGGCTAAGCCGGCGCACCTGTTAGTGTGGCCGAGGCTCTACACTTGGGAGTTTTTCGGACGCGCTTAGTCAGCATGTAACTACGAATGTGTTTTCTTAAATCTATTACTTTATATCTATCATGCCATATAAGCTCTATTGGAAGATTCACCTTTCTGTCTCCTTTCTTATCGTGTTAGCTGGAGGCTTTACTCATTCGCTGAACGATTAGATTTTTTTACCTGTCAATCTTATGTTTGTTTCTTCAACTGGTAAACTAAAAGCTTTGTAAGCCTCTAGCAAAACAGTCTTTTCGGCCATGGAAAGTATAATAAGAAGACTATTTAATATATATAAAATATAACCTTTGGTAGCGCCTTAAACTAGATCTCTCCAAACTTCTTTTAAAGATTTGTTTATTACATTCGCAAAGATCCAAATCCATGTCATTGCGTCACCCACTAACCAACTTTATTAAGGGCCTCCAACTCATTGTATTAATCTATTAATACCATAAAAGAAAGTTAATTAACTAAACTCATCCTAACGTCCCTTAAACTCGCATGTGTATGGCCAAAAAAAAAAGCAACTGGCAAAGGTGTTATCAATCAAAGTGCGTCCGTTGAAACGTGGGAGTGACCGCGCCACGAGCAACAAACATTTAGATACTGTAACATTATAGCGCGTTTAATGTAACAAATTAACTGCTAACCTACAAACATATGTGTAGTATTCACAGAGTCTTTTTATACAATAACCGGGCAACCATCAAACAGGTCACGTGATCACTGCCGCCAATGAACATCCACAGCCTTTGTATTATTAGTATGTGAAGTAATTTGTAAATAAAGTTAATAAACTGCCTCGGTGGCGTAGTTGTATTACGGTACGGTTACAAAGCTGAGGTCTCGGGTTCGAATCCCGGGTCGGGCAAAGTGATATTGGATTTTTCTATTCATTATCAGCCCGGAGTCAGGAATTTGTGCCCGATACGGCGATAGGCTCGCCCCCTATCACATCATGGGACGGAATATGCAAGGCGAAATGTGGGTGTCCTAGTGACGCCTCTGCCTACCCCTTCGGGGATAAAGGCGTGAGTTTATGTATGTATGTAAGTTAATAAAATTAGTAACGCTACACAATATTCTATTCCGTAAGCTATTACTTTCACAACAAACGAATTTATTACCAAATTCCCTGCAAATTACGTTTAAAAATTTCTTGTTATTCCTCCCAAGGATTACGAAACCGCAACAACAAATAAACATTTTGAGCTTTGCTTTCAAACTAAACCAAGTTATATTTACCAACATAAAAATATTCCACAACCGTATATCAATAGTAATAAAGGTGATATTCGCAGTTATCTCAGAGAAGGAAGGTGCATGAATAAAGTTGTCTGGTCAGTGACCGCAAAGTATCATTTCTGAATCTAATTTAGCTAAGTTAGTATGATATCTAGGAGGAGAGGCGAAACAAAACGAAGCTGCTTAAGCTGCGGTGAGGCAGCGTGGGCATTGTCTGATAATTACACTTTTTACATCAATTGTACTTGTACAAAACAAAATTAGATATATTTTTATTGTCTGTGCTCGATGTAATTTTTACTCATTTGTATTTTAATAGAACTCTTTTTAGTGAAGTATTAATATGAAGGTCTTTCTTGTCGCATCCACAGATCATTATTTACCGATTATTGAAAGATACTAAGTACCGAAATTCAGCAAATCACTTACACAATTGGAGCACCGAGATCTGTATCGACGCTCTTATAGCCGGAGATTCTGTAATCATTATACTCCTAGCTCTTTCTGACCTTTTACGCATATCCTCAAAGTACTTTGGACATTTGATGACTTCATGAACGGTATAAATTGCACCACATGAAATGTTTAGCCTCTCGCCCCTAACACAAATTATCGCCTATATATGTAATAGGGACTATATGGCCTAACCACTCTCAATCGATTCTCTCGATTGTAGAGTAGGCCCGTGCCCTGCAGTGGGACGTATATGGGCTGATATAGATATAGATATGTATTGCTCATTTCATACTCTATTGTGAAGGACGCTTGTGCCCTGCAGTGGGACGTGGACTGGTACAGTATCGTCTATTATACGTACCGCCCCCATGTAATTAAAAAGAAACATACATACATAAACTCACGCCTTTATCCCCGAAGGGGTAGGCAGAGGAGCCACTAGGACACCCACATTTCGCCTTGTATGTTCCGTCCCATGATGTGATAGGGGGCGAGCCTATCGCCATATCGGGCACAAATTCCTGACTCCGGGCTGATAATGAACAGAAAAATCCAATATCACTTTGCCCGACCTGGGATTCGAACCCGAGACCTCAGCTTTGTAGTCGTATCGCAATACAACCACGCCACCGAGGCAGTCGAAACAAACAGAAACAAATTTCGATACAAATAATTAATTAACATTTAGATGCCAACGCTGCGAGTGCGACTGTCACAGAATGTCTCGACTGCCACAGCTGGTAGCCGGTTCGTTATCAAAGGGAAATAGTTTGTCAGCCAAGTCGGAAATTATTATTGGAATTACAAATTCTGATAAATCCGATTGCCCACTTACAAGTTGATGGATATAACCGAGTTCTATAACGTAAGGGCTGCATTGTAAAATAGGATTAATGTTTCTGAATTTTGTATTGTTAATTTTAGACTGAGGTATTTAGGTAAATTTGAGTGGATTGTTTAACAGATACTAATTTATGAGCAAGCAGATCAGTGAAGTTAACAGCTTTGCTGTTGCGTTTCTTTCAATTATTAAGATTGCTGTCCATCATATTGGTGGTGATAGAATACAGGTAGACGTTTCGATAGCGACCGTCGTACACTATGTCAGAAAACTCGTCATAGTGACACTCAATCGTGCCGACTTGCCTGTGTATAACCAATTTCCATCGATATCTGCAGCGGCCCAAATATGTTACACTACAGGGCACGGGCTTCCTCTACAATCGAGAGTACGATTGATAGGGGTTAGACCACATAGATCACGCTGGCCTAGAGCGGGTTGGCGAACTATTTCCTATTACCATCAGACTAGGATACTTGTACTGACCAGGAACTTTCTCCGGCGCATACTCTAGTCTCCATTATTACCACTTTATCATTTAATTATAAAAAAGTCCCTAATGTCTACCTTTCCTTACCTTCTATATCCCTCTATATTAAAAGACATACCCCCTAGCAACAACATAAAAAACTCCGTTACAAAGTTTGCTGTCCGCATGCCGAGTCCTGTTTGCCAGCACACCCACATCAGCCAGCAGGCACGTGTTAAATTTCGTGTGCACTTGTTAAACGTATGATATATACTCGGTTGATGAGCGCAAACACCGCGTCGGTCGGCAAACATCGTGTTGTCTTGTTAGTTGTTAGTCGTTACTTCGCCATTCATGAGTAGCATGATCAATGAGCTGACAACTGAGAATTTCTCAATGCTTTTGCTTTTGAGATTTTTAAGCATTTGCTTTAATAATTTTATTTTCCATTTTATTTTTAAGCCATTAAGCCGTCCTATCTTAGATTTGCCTCTGACATCATTGCTTGACACTCTTACCCTCGCTCCATAAAATTGAATTATTCATTTAGGCTTATTTACCAATAAATTTCATATCCCATAAAATCTCTGCCATCACAAGACGCTATAAGGGAAGTAACTTACGAACATTAGCTTAAACCATTCATACACATAAGCCCTGGCTCATGTATTGAATGCCAGACAATATGCCTTATTGAATAACCGATCGTGTGGCATCACTCCACTGAATAGAATAAAAGGAAGTGCCGATGTATGGCAGCATTGACCAACTGCAGCGCTTTGAAGATCGCCATCAAAGGAAATAGCGGTATCAAATGCATGACATACATTGGAACTACATTGTGAGTCTTTATTATGGGTATTTTATGACGTCATGAATATTAAAATGTGATAAGGTACTGGTTTGGTACGTTAGACGTCAATAGTGATACTGGAAGTCCGGGTATCGATGCCTACTCTGACAAAAATTGAAGTGCTAGAATTTGTTTCGTATAGATATTGCGGAATTGAAATCACTTCATTTATAACATACTCGCGGCACAATAAATGTTTCAGGACTTCGATTATAAGTGCGACAAATACTTTTACTTGTGTAAAAAAATAAAATAAAATAAATAGGCCCAAAATATTTAATTATAATATTTCATTTTCTATTCTTCTAATACGTAACGACCCAAAACTCTAAAATCCTATTGAAATAAAACAATTTTTTACGGATTTTTTTGCGGTTAATCCGCAATTTCACATTTTTAACTTCCCGACTTTTCGCCAGCTTTCGTGGTTTCTAAAATCCCATTAAAAATGTTTACTCCAGCCCAACATAAGCTACAACTAAACTTGTCTGAAATCAGCGATGACAAAGGCGGAAATCCCGTATTTACGAGCCTCCTTTCATCGCCGAGAAGGGCACTGATAATCTTAGAAACGGCCGTCCATTGGCTTTCATTTGCTCGCCGGCAATTTGTTGCAGGTGACGGGTATACTAGCTGTTCCGCTAGCACCGATATGGCCTTATGTGAAGCCGTTAGTAACTTGGCTTAGGGCTTGTATACAGGTTATATGTTTGTTATATATATGTTTTTTAATTGTGCGTGAATAGCCAAATCCGAAACTATGATGACTAGGAGACTGTCCCGCCCTCACACCCGCCACTGCAACTCCTGTAAGCCAGGATCAACAGCACGCATTTTAATGACACTGAGCATTGAAGCTCAGCGAGTCTCCGGAATGTCAAACTTGTCTTTAACCCGCAACGAAATCAATCAAAAAGTTAAATGAATAAGGAGGAGTTGGAAATAAATTACTGTCTCACTTCTCTATGATGACTAGCGAAAAATACCCAAAGAAGTCACGAGACCGATTTTGATGAATAGTTAAACGGCATACTTGGAATTGTGAAAATCAGTATTCCCAGCGAGGAATTGAAGCTGATGGTTTCGACAAAAAATCACATGCTGTAGTATTGCACTCCACACTACCGTTTCTCTAATACCGATATGGCGTTATATGTAGCCGTTAGTAGGGTTGGTCTAGGGTTTGTTGCATCATAAATTAATTGTGTAAATAATAATTAGGTTTTATCAGAATCTTTATCTGCATATCCTGATCTTGAATACCTCTAAGTCAATTAGAAGTTGGTCTAGGATTTGAAGAAAAATGTGGCATAGATATCAAGGCAATATTACCTTCGCGTAACCTTGTTTATTTAATAATCAAGTTAAAAAACTGTTCCAACCTCATGATTCGTGTCTTGAGTCGTCAATATTACTCAATTGTTTTAAGTGCAATCGACATAATTACGCTTGTAATAAATCAGGTTAATCGATGTATTTTATAATGCTGTGTCGCTATTCGTTTCTATTAAACATCAGTTTTTGTACCCCAAATCCGGATTCCTTACCACATCATAACAGACACCAATAATTACTGCATCAGCCCATATTCGTCCCACAGCAGGGCACAGGCCTGAATACTATCGATAGTACGATTGAGAGAAGTTAGGCCATATAGTCCACCACGCTTGACTAGAGCGGTTTGGCGGAGTTTACATACCATAGAAACTCTTACATATCGATATATTATGGTAATTTACCAATCTCCAATCACACGCATACCCTATCAAAATCGCTGACCAATATGATATGAATGACAATTCAAAGTGCAATAATTCACAAGTTATATTCACCGTTCGCGTAGCCATTATGAAAGCCATATGCACAGCTAATTGAATACAATCGGTGGATTAATTAAACCCAGAGACAATGAGAGACATTTTCTATCTAATAAATGTCTATTGGAGACTGAGTCATGCTGTGACTCAGGGTAGGACTAGGGTGACCTTTCGTTCGGGAATTAGGTAGGGCTGCCCATAAATAGGTACACAAACAAGTTCGTGATTTTCCTGTGTTGTAGTTGTAATTTAAATTATTTTTAATTCCGTTTTAAGTAAAATATAGTGTCAAGCAATTTTTAAATCATTTTTACTTTTATAGCAGTATTTTTTTTTTCTTGTTCGTATGGATAATATTTCGGTGTTTTACGGCATCATAGTTATAATGTCTGACAAATCAAAAACAACAAATGATTTATAATCGTTGCTCATTCACCCGATCCATATTCAATAATAATTATTAATAATCATCTCATTTGAATGAAGCTTACATGAAATACATCAATTAATTAATTTCACAAGAAAACTAATCTAGAATGTATTATTAAATTCAAAACATAATTATAATGAATAGGTCTCCGCTTTTAAACTTTTATGCCGTCATAAAAATGTGTCTCGCATAATCCAATAATATTAATATACGTATACTAGTTTCTCGTGGTCCATATGGCATGTGAAATATTTTAATTACGCCATCTCTTATTACCATAAAATTTTAATAATAAAGATTTAATGATATTCTTATATGTTGGGTGTCAATTTCTTGTAGATATAGTCTTGAGGAGTCAAAGGCTACGGATAGTATATGTATAAAGCACTCATTTTAATGGGGCCCAATTTGCTTTTAGTAGATTTATGGGCAGGCGAAAATTTACGATCGGGAATGGATTGAAAAAGTATTTTAATAACTTATTAATGTCCATAAAAATGTCTAATGCGATAAGACCGTCATTTATGATTTTAATTGTTCGTTTATGAATACCAGTTGTAATCAATAATAATAAATTAAATTATATAAATACGTTTTGTATTCAACTGAATCGAAAGTAATTCTTAATAATTATTTTATCTCTCCTATTTTTTTTGCCGTGCCCTACAAGGTCCACATTGTACATACAACTAATTTTATCATCTAAAACATGTGGCGTGCAATAAAGTATTAAAAGTAATCAGAAAATCCTAAAAATTATTGGAATGTTTTCAAAAATCCATACATTGCCTCAAATTCGATCTCACGTTACTATGGTATCTTCACACGTTCTACACAATATAAGATGCAGTATAATAACTGAAACCACAGCTTAATATAAAGAAATATTCATGTTGGATTACGCCGCACAGGATTTATTTTACGGAAAGAGGTTTCCGTGAACAAACGTGGTATGAATACGGTATAATGTACATGTATACTTGTAAATGTATTTCTATTTAATATCAGCATTATTAAGGTACATTCGTTTGCATAAACATGCTCGAGATATAAGCTCACGTGAACGATATATATATACTTTGTATTGTATTGTATTGTATTGAATTGTACTGTATTGTATCAGCCCATATAAGTCCCACTGCAGGGCGCGAGCCTCCTCTACCATCGAGAATACGATTGAGAGGGGATAGGCCATATAGTCCACTATGGTATGAAGGTTTCGACACGATGTTTTCCTTCACCGTTATAGCACGTGGTGATTGACCGGATCTTTATGTTGTAGGTAGGACCAAAATCTCTCTCATAATTTTTATACCCGTGACCTTGTACTTCACCGTTATGTTTCATAATAGACATTTATAAAAAATATATATAAAAAAATATAAATGCCCCCATATGGAATGACAAGCGAAATTTTTCCCATAAATCGCGTCGTGGTCACTGCAACAACAGATAGAAGCTGCGAACTGCGATGACCTTGTTGAACTTCCCGCCGCTGACCTTGCGATAACGGGTCAAAGGTCACGCCGCCGTGACCTCTGACCCGCTGCACCGCGTGTTTTCGTTTTAATTAATCTTTCTGATTAATCATACGTTGTGATTTTATTTGTAGTGCATTGAGAGTTCGGGTTTAAATGCAATTTAAATGCTGTTTCTGATGGAAATGTGATTGCGTTAATGGTTAATAACATGCATATGGTGAACGATAGCTCGATTGGTTGAGGGCCGGTCAATTCGGAGGTCGTGGGTTCAAACCCTTGGTACACACAGACTTTTTTAACTTATGTATTCTTATTCCTTGTTACCGCTTGGTTTAATGATGAATAAAACCTCAGAGATTTTGGCCAGAATTGTGGGGATATGTGAAGAGTCCCACATTAGGTCCGCATGTCAGACAAACCGCACTAAGCCAGCATGATGGACTATATGGCTTAACCCCTCTCAATCGTAATCTATATATCGTATATACAGGGTATATCAAGACCGCGACCGAAAACGAAGCCAGGTGGTAGTATTAGTGACTTCAGACACAATGCAAGTAAAAATTTGGAAAAAAAAATCGTCAACTTTTTTTTGTTATTTTTTACATGTCGTCGTATTTGGGTGATATATACATATTTTCCTAAAATAAAGATGTACACCTCTTTATTTTTAAACACGCAATGGTACGTATGAGTTTAAATTATTATTTTCGCAAAAATCTAGGTTTTTGCCACCCAAACAAGATGATTTTTAAATAATTCTAAAAAAATGTCTGGCACTGTTTTGGCGAAATTTTTATTTGCATCGTGTTGGTAACCACTTAGACTACCACCTGGCTTTGTTTTCGGTCGCAGTCTTGTTATACCCGGTATATATATCTATAGCTATTGTAGAGGAGGCCCGTACCCTGCACTGGGAAGTATATGGACAGATACAGATGCAGATACAGCCGAGACTAAGAAGCCTACTTCCGTTTACGTTAATGCCAGGTCCATAAATTATAATACAAATAATTCTGCAACATGGCTGAAAAAAACAAATTGTATCGTCCCCGTGTAATTGTAAGATAACGGCAAAGAGAAGAAGGACAATATAATTGTTTTGAGCGCTTATAATAACTATATGTAAAATAGAGATAATAACTATGTGTTCTCGAGTGGAGACCGCGCCTCGGCAAACGTAGTGTAGGACGCCCTCCAGCCAGGTGGAGCGACGATATTCGTGGGGTGGCTGGTAGCGGTTGGCGACGATGGGCTGAAGATCGAGCCCAGTGGCGTGCTATGGGAGAGGCCTATGTCCAGCAGTGGACGCAGAAGGGCTGATGATGATGATGATGATGATGATGATGTAAAATAGAATAAAAATTGCCTATAAAAAACACGTAAGTGATTATTTCTGTTAATAGGAGTAGTTTGTAAGTTGAAAACAACATACTATGCGTTCCAATCTCGATACATGTCCGGAAACAGGTTTTGTTTTGTTTTTAATAGCTATTTACACCTGATTCGATGATACTACACCGGCGCCTCCGGTAACACGTAAACTGCCAATTATTGAATTATTATTCGTGTCAGAGGCTCACAGAGAGGCATTTGGGAATTTGAAATATTTATAGCTGGATCTAACACGTAGGAACTATTTTAAAAGGAATAAATTATGCTATAACTGCGCTAAAAAATTGAGCAACATTGAACAAGATATAATGTATTTAGACTTTTATCTGACTGATCTTTTGAAGTAGGTCTTTCGAATAGGTTTGAATAGGTAATCCTGCAAATTTCTTTACTAAGTACTTTGTCCACCTTGTTCGTATCAATGTAGTAATTTAAAGCAACCTCGGAAAACTGCCCCGAATATCTTTATTTCTATCCTTCCTACCATACTGGACACAAATCTAATCACGAGCAATTTCCTTGTGACTCAATCTGAAATGCTTGGAAATAAAACCTAGAACCTCATGATTCTACCACCAAAGACCAATAAACCGACCAGCCAAAGTGATGACGCAATACAAAACCAACTTACAATCTATACTAACGGTCGAAATTAATAAGCGATCTTGATGGCTATCTAAGGATCGATCCCAAAAAGAGACAGTAATCAAAACACCTCAAATGTGGACGTGTCGACAATACCTTGAACCGACTGGTCTATTTTCGCCTTTCCTTAGATAGCCATCGAGATCGTTCATTAATCGTGGCCGTAAGAGAAGCAGCGTTTTCTTTGAACCCTTCCAACACCAATAAATTTGGCCAGCGGCTGCCCGTTCTTGAAACCATGGTTCGGCGAAGACCATTATACATTCAACACGTGTAGGAGAGCTATGATGGTGACAACTAGATTTGATCTGGGTGTAATGCGATAGTCACGTGAGTTGCGTAATAAGCTCCGGGAAATGAGCGTAAGGTACTGTTATGTTAATGGGTGTGTTGGATTGGAATGCCTTTGGCTGGGTTGCCTCGTGTCAAAACTTTTGGGATTTTGTTTGGGAATTACGCTTTTTGAATTTAGAACTTCACAGTTGACAGTATACAAAGCCACGATGATACGGCTATGCTTAAACTAAGGTATGTATCGAGATGGTCGTGACAATAGACTTCATCTAACTTGGTAATCTAACAGCACAAGATTGCTGGATGCGCAATACGCTTTTCCTTCATCCTTTATCTTTCTTGCTCCCTTCCCACTCCTTTCCCAGGGTGGCAACACAATGCCAGTACTATTTAATAATATAAAAAGATAACAAATATCTTAATTATCTTTTTAATTTTTTTTCCAAATGCTGATTACGCACCTGGTCGCCAAAAATTCGTTGGTCACATCAGAGGCTATATAAAATGAGCTTTAACATTCACGCGCCTTCTCCCCTCCCCTCGGCTTCTTCCCCCCTCCGTCGCCACCGGTATGGGCATACGAATTGCTTGTTAACACAAGTTATAAATTTACAAAACAGTTAGGACGAGTTATCCAACACTATTCACACACGGGCCGCAAGTGCTGCCACCTACGTGAGGTACATACAAGTTGGGTGTTTCAGCGTTCGGCTGGATGCTAAAAATAAAGTGTTAGTAAAAACAAATGTGTGTGAGATGAATTTTTATGCGTTATTGATTGTAATTGTTTTGGTAATTCGTGATTTTTAATGTTTTAGGTAATCATACATTATCTTAATCGTCACGCCTGTATCCCATAGGGATAGGCAGAGACTATGGATCGATCCTTGCATATTACTTTCGCTCTTTTCCCTTTCGTAGACCTCTTCATGCTCTCTCATCGGTTTAGGGTACTTTTGAAATGTCCCTTGTTGAGGGTATCACCGATTTGGATGGTGTAGGTTCGGTGAGGCCGACCTCTACCGACTCTACCATCCACAGTCGCCTTGAATATTTGCTTAGTTATGTTTGTATAT
This sequence comes from Deilephila elpenor, assembly GCA_949752805.1. Lineage (NCBI taxonomy): Eukaryota > Metazoa > Arthropoda > Insecta > Lepidoptera > Sphingidae > Deilephila > Deilephila elpenor. The sequence goes on along the minus strand of OX457107.1, from coordinate 3,188,046 downwards.
TGAAATTGATTATCAGTAAGCGGTCTATTGCTAGAACTAAAAAAAAACGATGTCGATAGAAAATAGAGGTCTTATCTATCCTATATTTTTCAAGGCTTAGACAAAGAGTATTAAATTGCGTAAAATTTAAATAAATATTTAACCTTATTGTTTCAAGAAATCACTGCTGTTTATCCAAAAACTGTTTTCAACAAAAAGCCACGAGGCTTTCAAATTGCTATCAATCCAACATGTTAGACAAAAGTTTCTATCCGTGTGTCACAAACCTTTATAGTGAACGTAACGGTCCGGTTTCTAACCCTTGGACACTACGCATTTTCCACGTTCATACTCACATTTGTATGAATGCGAGAATACTCATTGTAAGCCGAGTTACAGCCAGTACTATTCAAAGCCGCGGCAATAAACATAAGCTTATTGATCGGCTATGACTCATTAAAGCAGGGTTGTAAGTTATATGTTTGGAATTTTTAATGGTGGTAGGTCTTGTGAGACGCCGCCTGGATAGGTACCACCGCAATGTCTATTTCTCCCGCCAAACAGCAGTGTAAATGTATTTATTCCGCTTGGAGGAAATTGTAGCCAGAGTAACTACTGGCCATAATGAGACTTAACATTTATGTCTCAGGATAGCGAGCGCAGTGGAATGCTAAACATTACTTTGTAATTAATGGTGTTGTTTGGTTTCGCTACTGTCCATGAGCGGTCATATCATTTACTATCAGGCGAATGGCATGCTCGTCTCGCCATCCATTTCTAACAAATAGTCATCCGCTATATATCAAACAGGTTTGAACAAAATGTAACCTATAGCATCACAAAAATTGAAAAATTTACTCCTATTTACCATCTAAAACAGACTTTACTCACCAAAACATAGAGTTTTATTTCGAATCCAACTCCGCCGAAATCTACACCACACAATAGCTATGAAATAGTAAGCTTATTGATTAGTTATCCGCATTTATAGCGAGTAAAGTTTATATGAAATTGTTGTTTATTAATAATTCACGCTAGAGCTTTATTGTCACTAGCAGACACTATGTATGTTGTGTCACTGCGACGCTTCTAAAGCCTTTTTTTATTATTGCGATGAATGGCGAGACGAGCATGCCACACGCCTGATGGTAAGTGATGTAACCGCTCATGGACAGTGGCAAAACCAAACAACAGATGAATAACAAAGCAATGCTTGGCATTCCACTGCGCTCGCCATCCTGAGAAATAAAATATTATGTCTCATTATGTCTAGTAGTTACTCTGGCTACAATGTCCTTCAAACCGGAACACAACAGTGCGCTTACACTGCTGTTTGTCGGGAGAAATAGACATTGCGGTGGTACTCACCCAGGCGGCGCGGCCTCTCACAAATGGGAGACCAACCACCAGTTTGTTGAAAATTCGAAATATTGTCCAATAAGAGTCCGATTGAAGTTGGACATAACTAGCAGATGTGTTTATAGCATTATTTTTGTACCGTAGAATCGCTAAGAAGGAATTTGATGGAAAGGTGTCACAACCGCCCATGGACACCCATATGTTAAGAAAATGACCAGGTTTTGCAAAAAGGATGTAGCTTAAGCGAATCCAACGTAACTACTTTGTATTCCCTGTTATCAGAAACTAGTAAACATTATAGTTTCTAAAACATCCTGACCCGCGCAAATATTTGTTTATTTATTTATATATTCTTTATTGTACACCAGCGAAAAAAACCCGAGATTATAACAAAATTTAAAAATAAGTACAATCGGAGGCTTTATTGCACAAGGCAATCTCTTCCAGGCAACCGTAGGATATAGAAGAAAGGAGAGAGAAAATATTTGTTTATCTGAAACACATCAGTACGAGAGATGAACACATACCACATGTCGCAGGTGAGTTCTGACCCACTACGATGCAGACACCAACAACTTATATTTAAAGCAGGCTATGTGCTACCAGGCCAGCGTGGCGGACTTTATGGCCTAACCCCTCTCAATCGTTCTCTCGATTGTAGAGGAGGCTCGCGCCCTGCAGTGGGACGTATATAGGCTACAGATATAGGCTACCTACCCGTAGTCCTAACGAACCTCCGCATCCTTAATGATCAGTAACTATCATCCGATAACTTCAATTCTAATCAGTTCTACGTCATTATTTATGTCCCATTGTGTCCAGTATGGGCGTGGACGTCAAACAATTAGCCGGCGGATCTTCCCATGGCCAGCACTTGGCAACAGCCATCAAAATCATTAAGTATTTCATATATAAAGTTTCGCGTCATCGCTCCTTACTATCGAAAGCATACAAAGTGGCCGAGGCGTTAGAATATCAAACGATTGCAATAGATTATCTTTTTTTTTTCAATATTTATTGGCTATTGTAGTCTCAAGGGATGGCCTATCATTTCGGCCACGGCCCACGCGCGTTGAATTCAAAATCGTCATTGTAAAGTTTATTGAACTTCCATATAGTACTTTAGTACCAACTTTTAAAATTCAGTCAATGTATTCAATAAACAACAGAATTTCCTAAGCAATAAAGTACAAAATACCGAGGCAAATATTCATCTAACTGCTAATATAAATTTGTTTACCATACCGACCAACACGAATTCTGTGATCGGTATCGCAGTCATAATATCTTTTATAGACGAGATATTATGTCAATAAGTCAAGTCAACAGCTAGAAGAGAACTTTTATTGTTGAAAAGTCGTAAAATCGCTTGTTTGAAAATGTAAGAACCGCGCCAGATGTTGGTGGTAATCTTAATATATTATTCATAGTTCATACTTACATGTTAAACCACGAAAAATATGTTTAGAAGTAGTTATTGAAATATATAGAATTTCATGAATGTTATCGCGATTTGGTTTATTTTTTTAACTTCCCGACGCGACGTTTCGATTGCTTTACAGCTTGTATGGTCAGTTTTATTTCAATGTGTAACATTCGAGACATCTAACATCTAAGAAACCATTATGCATAGAATTTCGTTAAAATTCGAATAGAACGAGGAATAGGATTTTAAACAAAATGAATTCAAAGTAAGATATAGATCATTAAGCACAACAATTGAAACGGTAGTCGCTCAATGAATAATTCTTAAAGCTTAAAAGGCTATAAGACACTACAATTTCAGTTACCTATAAGGAAATACTAAACTGAAAAGTAATAATAAATAAATACCCCTTTATTTATTTTACTATTTTTTTACATTTTTACATATATAATAAAAGTCAAAATACATATAAAAATATAAAAAAAAGAGATTAACCTAACGATGGCGAGGCTCGAGACCCAAGCCACCGGCGGTTAGGACCCCAAAGTGAGGAACCTCCTCACTATACGTGCCGTGTCAAGCAATACTGCCTTCTGGATCTGGCTCATGACCCAACGGCCCATTGAGAGCCTCTGGAGATGTTGGTCGAGGCTCACCAACATCTCCCAGCTCGTCGAGCTCCGCGTCGTGGGCGTCAGCTTCGGACGTATTCGAAGTGACGCCGGACATCGACGCGTCGAGCCAACGCGACGAGCTGCAGTCGTCCCCGCCGCCACCAAGACCTGCGCGGCGAAGAGGACGACCCCCTCCAGTGGTGGGCTTGGGACCAGTGGGACCGAGTGTCCCGCCTACGGTCCCCGCTACCGGTGGAGTAGTGCGCCGCATGAGATGGACTCAACAAATACCCAAAAGTTGTTACAGAAACTTAAACACATATTACCAAAAAAACAAAAAAGAATATTTGAAACACATTACTCATTTTTGTATCAACCCATATACGTACGGCCCACTGCAGGGCACAGGCCTCCTCTACAATTGGGAGAACGATTGAGAGGGCTTAGGCCATATAGTCCACCATGCTGGCCTAGTGCGGGTTGGCAGACTTTGGATATCATAGAAATTTATACAAATCTCTATGGTATCGCTATCGTTTCCTCGCGATGTTTTCCTTCACCGTTATTGTGCGTGGTGATTGACTATCAATACACAAAAAGTCATAGGTGTTCTCTGAGATTTCTCTGAACATGTTGGCAGCCGCGTCTGGTCTGTTTACCAACAGGCCCCCATGCACACACACACACAATACTACCAACATTAAAAACTCTATCAAACCGCGGTGCATCAAAACAAAGTTAACAGATTTTTGCCTAACAAAAGTGGCGGAAAAGGGCAGTGTCACATGATGTGGTAATGAAGGGTACATCAATAGCGGTGCACAATAATTTCGTTAATAGCATTAGTCAAGACAATGGGTTTTGTTCGCGTTATGAAAGGTGACCATGATGTATGGAAATTATGATAGAATGCGTTGAGGTTTAGTCGATTAACAAAATATTATCCTGGCAACGCTATTTGAGAAAATCGCTCTCTTTCTCTCTCTCTCTCTTCCTATCAATTCGCACAGAATTCATCAAAACCATAATGCCCTCTTTACCTTAATATAGGTGATAGTGGTAGACCCCAGCTTTAAATCGTTAAGACTGCAGTGCCACGGGCTGAGTTCAGCTGTGATGGTCCGTGGTTTTTTTTTTTATTGCCGTATAGGCAGACGAGCTAGCGGCCCGCCTGATGGTAAGCGGCTACCGCTGCCCATAGACCTTCGCAGTACTAGGGGTCCAGCACAACAAAGTCGCTACCACTAAATGGTAGGAAACCGATGTGAAATAACAGGTTTGTAGTTGCGTTTCGTTCTGAGAGTGCGATTCCCTAATGACAAACATTATTTAAAAAGGAATATCTGTCACAGACGCCTATCCAAGTGTGTCGGGTTCAGCTTGCGCACTCGATTTCGACCGGCTAGGCATATGGCTTACGATATATAATCACCTCTTGTTGGTGGATAAAACGCCACCTATATGGGGAGAGTTTCTCGCGGCGAGAATCGTATGCGATTATCGCATGACATAACCGCCATTGATTATCGTGTTCTGACAAAAGTTTACATGATGCAGTTTTTTTATATCCTTACGATAATTGTATCTACGATGCGAGAAACTCTCGGCGTGTAAATGAGGCATTAAATTAACTATTTAGATGAACCTGCACTTACCATTTACTTAATTGTAGTCACTTTGTAGTGCAATCATAAAAAGGCGTACTTTTTATAAATAAAACCTGTTACCTCATAATTATTCGCTGACCAATTTATACAGTCCGCAATAGTTCAAAACCATGGTCGCTGCAAAGGGCACAAGCCTTTGACAATGTACATGATGGACCGCCCACGACACATCCGGTATTTTGTTACCGTTCCGTATCCTGGTCCGAGCTGGCACGTTGGGCACAATGTAGGTCACAAAAAACATCCATAATGATATCTATATCTATATCAGCCCATATACGTCCCACTGCAGGGCACGGGCCTACTCTATAATCGAGAGAATCGATTGAGAGTGGTTAGGCCATATAGTCCACCACGCTGGCCTAGTGCGGGTTGGCGGACTTACATACCGTAGAAATTCTTTAAAATCGCTACGGTATGCAGGTTTCCTCACGATGTTTTCCTTCACCGTTAAAGTGCGTGGTGATTGACTATCAATACACACATAACTCCGAAAAGTCAGAGGTGTGCCCTGGGATTTGAACCCGCGACCACCGTAAACATGTAGGCAGCCGCGTCTGGTCCGTTACCAACAGGCCACCACGCACTTATAATGATATCAGCGTTAACAAATCAACGGATTGATGAAGTAGCTAAGGGTTTTGCGCTAATCGTTACGGGTATCCAATATGAATAACTATTTATAAATACGTTTTATGAGCATATAGGAAATTCGCTTAAATAAAATCTCACGATAGAACCTGTTACTTTGTACTTTTGAACCAAAACTTATTTCCATCAGCACCTATAAACCATTCCATCATCCAGTCTGACAGAAATCCACGTGAAAGTATAATAAATCGTCATCGTATTTAATACGATAATATCGTATTTAATACGATGAGTGAGACTGTTTATTTTTTTCTATTTATTTTTTATTGCAGTGAATGGCAAGACGAGCATGCCATTCGTCTGATAGTAAGCGATACGACTGCTCATGGACAGTAGCAAAACCAAACAACACCATGAATTACAAGGCAATGCTTGGCATTCCACTGCGCTCGCCATCCTGAGACATAAGATGTTAAGTCTCAATATGTCCAGTAGTTACTCTGGCTACAATGTCCTTCAAACCGGAACACAACAGCGCATTTACACTGCTGTTTGGCGGGAGAAATAGACATTGCGGTGGTACCTACCCAGGCGGCCTCTCACATATGAGAGACCTACCACCAGTGACCATATTTATTTATTGAATTGAAGTTCTTCAATCGTATACACATTACCACAACTAGTACCATTCTTGCTAGTTACATTTTGATGCATGTACCACTTAAAGGAGTACACAACACTTTTAAATTACACACACGTGAACAAAAACAAGGAATCGTATACTTAAAAAAAACAACAAATCAAGAACTAACTTATAATAAGACTAATTCCTGGACATACCAATAAAAAGGATTACGAGTATAAAAGCTCGTTGTTTAACTTATTAAATATATTAAAAGATAATATAAATCTATAACTAATTAAATTAAAAGTAAATCAGCGTAAGTTACTTTTAGATGCCCAGTACCCATTTCATTTTCCCGTCCTTATTATTTACCTTCTTTTCCCATTTTAGGATACCAGTAAGACATTTAGATGTAAGTATATGTTCATGGGCGGTATTACCCATCAGGCCAGTTAGCTCGTTTGCCGACTTAAAAAACACCGAGAAGGCTGCAATTAATATTCCTAAGTCGTTGCCGTTAAGCACAATCTTGTCATTAGTTTGAATTTCTCAATTATGGAGTCTGTGAGTTTTTCCCGGTGAGTGTGGTGTGTGTGCTATTTATACAGCTCGTCGGCTGCCGCTTCGTGATAAAATCGTTGCTCCTACACACTTATTAGCTGAACGGATAGGTTGAGACTGCGGGCGGGAAGCGTGTTCAAATGGTTTGTTTTTAATTTTTAGCTTTGGTATATTTCGGTCCGAAATGAATGTACTATGCCTAGTAGAAAAACGGTAAGTTGAAAGATATGTAAACTTAAATATTAGTATCATAAAATATACATCAATTAAATTATATTTGTTGCATATTAACACAAAGGTTTTTATTGATAAGTTAGATTAATATGTTTCCTGGCTAAGCAATTTACTTATTACAATTAAATAAAAACGCCCAACAAAGGTATTGTATCGGAGGCGTAACTAATGTCAAGTAGGTAGATACGAGGTAATGTATTAATAATAACACGGGCAAAATAACATGATTAAATCAAAGTAAGCATGATACATCTAAAACTAGAGTTGTTATGAATAAAATAGAAACAAGTGTAAAAAATTAACTTAATGAACGTGCAAACTCTACAAACTAGAGACTGTTCCACCCTCACACCCGCCACTGCAACTTCTGTAAGCCACGATCAACAGTGGCACGCAGTTTAATTTCACCAAGCGTTGAAGCTCAGCCAGTCTCCGGGAATGCCTAACTTGTCTTTATCCTGCAACGAAATCAATCACAAACTACAAACTTAACGTTTTTCGCTTCCAGAGTACAAAGCAGCCTAATTTTAGAAATGTTCGCTCTAGTTTCACGCTTCCGCTGTCCGCCATCACTCTCGCTGCACCCCATACGCATTGCGTTTTTACAATCACACTGAAGAGAGCGTGTGGCGTTACCACCGTTAGATCAGCGTCCGAACCAGCATCAGATAAACTAGTAATTATGTTTTACATAATTACCGCCTGGTTAACTCACAATCATACTTATTAGGGTACAAATTTATAGTTATTTTATGCGGTTGGTTGACGATGATCAATTTCTTAAAATGCGGATACATTGAGTTGTTTAAATGATAATTTTATAATTGGATTTAACTTTGTGATATTTATCTTGTATTTTTTTTTTATACGTGTCATTAGGCGAGAGATAAACATTTCTTGTCAGATACTCTACTTTCCGTCAAATTTATTGTGGCCACTTTATCGTACCAGTATAAAAAAAGTCTATTAATTTAATAATAATAAATAAATACACCCAACAGTCACTAACACTAAGATCGAGTCTTCTATCGCGGTTATTAAGAACTACGGAACCTAACTAAAAGGTACTTAGAGTTGTCACAAACATTTGTCTCGGCGCGGCGCGGAGTTCGAACCCGCGGCCTCACGTCTCACAGCCGGCGTCTAACCAACTGCGCCATGAGGCTGTCTTAACACTTGTGTAGTCACAAATTATTATATACATGTTATTCTTGCCTCATACTTTATGGATATTCACACAAGTGTTAATAGCTGAATATTTTATACGATAATCGAGGTACGCAAGGCGTGATTTAATGACGCAACATATATTACTTATTCGAATTATTAGTACTAGAATATACTAATATACGAACTGTTACAGCCTCCGTGGCTCCGTGGTTGGACGCCGGTTGTGAAACGAGAGGCCGCGGGTTCGACCCCGCACCGAGAGAAATGTTTGTGCGGCCCACAAATATTTCTTTCGGGTCTGGGTGTTTGTGAGACCGAAAAGTCTCTCGTAGGTCTGATACCCGCGACACAAGACTTAATTGATCTTAATGTGGGGTCGGGACTTTGTGTGTGACTGTTGGGTGATTTATTTATTATTTATTTATATTGTTACAAGTCTGAAGTCGACAAATAAAGATATATAAGAAAGTGTCACGAATGTAATTCCTTATTAGTATTAAGTTTTTGTAGTTCCTGTTGATGACCCTTAATAAATAAAATAAATTAAAAATATATCTTAGTCTACTATTACAGCAGTTATCGTAAGTCAAAGAAGGTTAATAAATAAAGCTATGTAATACCAACACATCAAAATATGTTATTGATCAAAATTAAGTTTGTTTATAAAATTATTATTTTTTTTGTATACTACCCGATGTCTAATGGGACCCTTGTGGCTTTAGTTTATAGTAGTAACAATTTAAGTTATACTTCTCTCTCTCTCTCTCTCTCTCTCTCTCTCATTTCAGGTACAGACAGTTATAGATACAAATAGTCTGTTGAGGACGAAATTAACCTTTAACTCCCTAATATGTTTGAAGGTTTTGTAACTTTGACCCTTACTAGTTCCTTCCGAAGTCTATTGACAGTCTTTTTAAATAACTCTTAAAAATAAAGGAGATATTGAGTGAATACGAATAATATTATTCTTCCATCACTAGTTGTAATTTACGCACAAGTCGTAAAATGAGAATAATAATTGTAATAAACTTGCAGTCATCGTGTGTAATCATCGCCTTATAGTGTATAATGTGTCAAAAACTTATCTTTAGTTATCGTAGTTTTTGCTCGTAAAATATTCCCTACAAGGTGAACGGTAATTTGAAGCACATTGACGTAATTTTTCAATTTTTATTAGTCGATGTTAAAGTTAATTCGGTTATTTTGTGCTTATTTTTGACGGAGATAAATGTCAATTATTAATCTGAATAAAAGGCATCGTTTTGTTATTTTATTTTACAGTTATTTATTATAGTAATAATAGTCAATCACCACGCGCTACGGTGATGGTAAACATGTTGAGGTAGCCTGCATATAGTAGCGATTTTGAAAAAAAATCTACGGAACGTATAGTCCGCCAACCCGCACTAAGCCAGCGTGGAGGACTATATGGCCTAACCCCGCTTAGTCGTATTCCCGATTGTAGAGGAGCCCCTGCCCTGCAGTGGGATGTATTTGGGCTAATACAGATACAGACTATAGTATAAATAAATACCCATACGAGTAATAGACACATAGGTAATATATGTGTATATAGGCCTGATTTCGCTATGAGACAAGATTTGTGTCACGGCTATTGGAATCTTCGAAACATTTTAGTCTCACAAAACCTAGACCCGATGCAAATTATAAATAAGTACGGCTTTCGTCAGAAGAACCACTAGCCAGTTTACTCGACATCCTATTAAAAATAGAATAAAATATAATAACAACAATAAAAGCAGTTCTAATGTAAAAATATGATGGATATAATTTTTCAATTATGGTATAGATGAGATATCATCTATGAATAGAATGAAATAGATAATATGACCACAAACAATGCGCTGTTCAACAAAAAACGTTCCGAGCGACAGAGCGCCGACATTTTTAACGTTTTGATCTTCTATTGAAATGATATAATTTGACCAATTTAATTGTACTGTTTATGAAATGGAGAGCTACTAACAGTGCGTTTTTTGGTAATTGGAAGAATTCATTCCATGGTCATCACCATCTTCAGTTACAGACTCGATAAATAACGTAATTCACAATAATGAATTATTGAGACTCCCTTTGAATTGGAGGGACGAGTTGTACAAGAGGGCCGGCAGCGACTGGATGCGTAAAGCAGCAGACCGGGCTCTGCGTACCTTGGGAGAGGCCTATGTCCAGCAGTGGACTGCAACGGGCTGATGATGATGTTCTTTTTAATGATTTTCTATGGTATACATAATTTGTATAACAATCTAGGCTTATGAGAAATAAGTTATGTATTTATTCATTATTTATTTTCACAAGCATCCACTGCACTATGTTGCACTTACTGTTCACCACTAACTCAACGGGTTTGTTCTTTTTAGTTATCTAAGTCCGTGTTGTCGAGGAGCTGGATTGTACGACATTCACATAATGATGAAGTCTATATTCGTGAGCTTCGGCATAATTTTTAAAAATATTTCTGACAAAGTCCACTTTAAAGTCCCGATGAAGATCTGCGTTTCTTACGTACTATGGGGCGTTTGCTATTACCCCCCCGTACTTTGTTTTGAAATCGCTTTATTGTTAGCATATTGCTTGGTTTGCTACATCCCCACGACTGTATACCATAAGTCCACGTATATTACAAATCACTAATATTTATTTAACACGTTATTCAAAAATTCTTTCTATAGTTAAAACTCGAATTATTCATTGTAGCCTTGAGTTAAATAAATAAATAAATAAATAAATACACCCAACAGTCACATACATAGTCCTAACTCTACACTAAGATCGAGTCTTGGTGCGTTGGTATCAGGAACTACGAGAGACATTTCGGTCTCACAAACACCCAGACCCGAAACAAATACTTGTGGTTCACACAAATATTTGTTTCGGTGTGGGGATCGAACCCGCGGCCTCTCGTTTGACAGCCGGCGTCTAACCAACTGCGCCACGGATGCTGTCAGTTGGCAGCACATATACCACAAATTACTGATATTTAACTCTTTTAATCCTAAAATTCTACGTAAAAAACTCGAATAAACTCGAATTATCCGTAGCGTTGAGTTCCCCAACAGCAGCAGTAAGTTTGTCGGCCCCGTATCAGATGAAATTAGCCGAAATTAGACAACGCTCCTACTGGCCACATCCTCACTCACTTTGATGCTCACGTTGTAGAATATGCGGGGTTTACAGATGTGTCATAGCTGAGTTTTGTATTCGATAGATAGCCTGGGTGGTTGATGGTTATTAAAAGTAACGAAGCTCTAGTTATATTGGACATGAATATGGACATGGTAGGAATATGCCGGTTAAACTGGGATGGGGTAATACAAAATCAACTTAAAGGAAATTTACTGTTGGGTTTTGCACGATAAAGTAGATTTCCGGGGACCCTACTACACACTCTTTCTCTCTCTTTCACTCTGGTGGTGGTATATTCGTACCTGGCCAGACAGCGATCACAGTAGCGGAAAACAGGACACATTGAAACATGTTTATGTTTCGGATAAAGCCTGTGCTTACCCGGATTCCAGCAGGCCGGCGCAATTATAGAAATATTCATTAACCGGTCGATATTTGAATTATACTGGCATCAAGATCATTGTAATCACTACGTCGTTCCAGTATAAAAAGGCAAGAGTTGTTAGTAAGCATGTGTGAATCCCGCATATACTGTTGTTCGACATTGTGTTGCGACATCAAAATCAGGAAATGACTCTATCGCGGGTCGCTGCGTCTACTGTGCCCTACATGCGTCCATACATTGTTTCTCTAGAAGCGACTTCGATGAAGCGCTCTTACAATATTATATCTTGTGAAAAAATCCTTTTTTTTTATTTCAATGAACGATGAGACGAGCCTGCCATTCGCCTGTAAGCGATACGATCGCTCATGGACAGTAGCAAAACCAAACAACACCATGAATTACAAAGCAATGCTTGGCATTCTTTGCCCCTGAGAATCCAGGTAGGATTATCTAATACAGGCTCTGTAGTAAGAAGTAATAAGAAGCCCTAATAATCTCTATAATCTAGACCTCCATCCATATTATCTCGCTCCTATCATATCTAGTGGTTTTTTACATCATAACTGTCATAGGGCGTCCACATTACACGCAATGATGAGCGTCGTGCAACAATATTTACACATTAGCGGGCCTATTGTGTGATGCTATGTCTCTGGGGTTCCGTATGTGAGTTTTTACATTAAAAAAAATTCAATTTTTCGTGGAGGAATAAATGGCATTGTATAATAACTCCTGAAGTAGCAGTAAACTCATAATCACAAAGATTCAATAATTTTCTTTTAAAACAGTAAAACTTATAAGTCTAAGTTTGGGGTCAGTCACCAGAAAATTTAAGAAACTGATTTTAAACCTATGTGTCTAATCAGTTCTACAGAACACAATACGACATTAAATAAAGCGGTGTCACACACGCCACATCTATTCATTAACTGACGCAAGCCTAGTTTGTTCATAAATATAATAATTATAAACATTCAAATTATTTTAGAAAAGTTCCTAACACAGAACCCTTGGTCGAAGCCCCACTCTTGCTTAATTTTAATTCATCACAAATTAGATTAAAACTAAAAAGGAAGTACGTATTGTGGCGACGAATTAAACAGAGCAATATTAAAACGATGCACTCCGATATTACAGGGCATGGAATTCTATGACAATCGGGAAGTTTATTTCATCTGTTACACTATACAGTGTCATTTATTAGATTCATCATCATCCATAGTTATACAAGTTCATAAGAAGATAAGTCATTTCTATAGCGAACTGTTAAAAGCAGCATTAATCCAAAGTTTTTTTTTGGATTTTACTATCGTTTTTATTTGGATATATTATTAATTTATACCATGACAAATTTCCAATTGTATAATCATCATAATACGTATAATATCAATGAAAAGTACTTTATAGATTTAATTGTCTTATTTTTGACTGTATTATAATGGAGAAGCTATACTTTATTACATTATAAAAATAATGTGACCATTTAATAAAGACCGATTTATTGATCATGCATATATTTATGTAGATATGGGCCTCAGCTATCACTTACTTTCAAAAGAGTTCAATAAAATCATATCAAATAGAGAAGCTTAAAATAATTGCTTACTAACACAGTAAATAGTTAAAGTATAAATATTATAAGTTCTAGTATTAATTCACAATACCGTAAGATTCTAAAATATGTTAGTTATATGTCATTTATAATTTTATAGCCTCCGTATAATACTAATAAAACGCTATATAAATTAAAAATATGCCGTAAAAGCCATCAATAAATTTACGAAAGTAACATGCGTGTCATATTTTTATGGGCTATTTTATGTTAATAAGAATTCGACACCATGATTTTTTTGTGTTATTATAGTAGGTTTTATTGGTCCAGTAACGGAAACTAGTGTTGAAATGAAATTCTTGGATTCTGTCTGTAGTTATTTCACAAGTAATTATTACGAAAACATATATATACGATATTGTAGCCGTAATCAGGGCCCAGCTCAGCAATATGCAAGCTTCTGGTAGCTGTTTTACAGTACTAAGTACATGTTATATTATGTATGCATCAATGCAGGTAAAGTAGTACTTATTGTCGTGTATCTTTATGACGTGGTCAGGGTTGCGACAATGAGATGAGAGATCACGTCAACACGGCAACGAGCGGCGTGACAGAGCCATCACACGCGCTTAGCGATCGTGAGCAACATACACGCACTGAGCTATAGGGACATTCTACAAGACTACAAGTTAATTGTAATAACAGTAACTTAAAAGTACTTTGTCTATGATACGAGAAAATCCGGTGTGTATTACAGCTGATTTGGTCTTCTATTTGGTAACTCTTTTGTTTTGGATTTCTCCTTTACATTATAAACTTTTGCAGCTAGATTTTCGCCCCCTGCGTTACGAGAAGGATGAGATGGCCATGTTTTGTTCGCCATCACTGAATTGGCGTTTGACCAGAGAAGGTTTGAACCAAAAGTTAACTCAAAATTGGTATAGTAATTAGACAACAGATTTAAACTTTTGCACTTGCCAGTGTGTTGCATTGAGTTCCCATGCAAATTATGGAAGATTTATCCAAGAAGTCCAAATACGAATTAAAATCGAAATAAGCGAAAGAAACAAAATGCAAAATAAATTTACCAAAACACCCAAAGCGACACAAAATGCACACACAGTTTGAGATAAAGAATTGCTTTGTAGAATCCGCCGTCCAAATAAAGACTTGTATCTGAGTGTTGGAGGCGTTGGCGTCAAGGAATAAATCGGGACGTAACGAGGCTACGTGCCTTTCAGGGACACGTCAATTCACAACACAAACATTTGTAGGTTCATTTTAAAATGAGTTTTGTAGAGAAGGTAATGGTTGTTGAAGATATTTTTGGAATAGTTGCATTTTGAAAATTATACTCAGTATTTAAAGTCATGCATCGCCGCGAAAGAACCCTGCTGCATGAATTGTAAAAATAATTAAATTATATTTAAAGTGTCGAGTTCCTAGTTAGCGATTATGGAAGCCCTCAAGTTGTAAATCTTGCCTACCAACTCCATCTTTATTCTACATTCTACAAGTTCAGTAATGTACCAAAAAATTCATCTGAATGTGTTCATAAACTATTATGCCCGCATACCATTAAGCGCTGAGCGCTCTGTTTATATTCTAAGCAAAATATACATAAGCTATAACAAAAGAAGACATTAGCTTCAACCACAGGAAACGCCACAAAATCCCCAAGCTTATGTTCGCTACATCAACAAACAAAAACACCTAATTCTTTCATAATAAATATACTCAAATCAAAGTTGTTTACCATCGCAAGATGTAGCGATGCAGCCAACCTCACAATAAATCCATGAGCGATATATGTGACGTTAGAATGGCCAACTGACGACGTGTCCGCGTAATAAAATAGTCTTAAAATCTATTTTCTAACCAACAGCGCTTATAAAAGTTTTTACAACCGTCACAAGGGTTTTTACATCGAACAGTCGCATAACTGACGTTACCGAATTAGTTGCAACGGCCAGTGTAAGATGAGCTGTGATGTTTTCACAAAAATTAGTAGTGGTACAATCAGACTATTTGTTTTGTGTGTTTTATCTAGTTTTTATTGCATGTTGTTAAAAATTCTTTAATGTTGCAATTTTTGATATAATTTCCTAATAATGAAGCATTATTATCTACTAGCGTCCCGGCCCGGCTCTGCCCGGGTGCAGATACATTTCTTTGGGAATATTCTATCGTTTATATTCATCAGAGAAAATGTAGGATTCTAATAGTGAAAGAATTTTTCAAATAGTTTCAGAGCCTTTTCAATGCACACAATCCAATCTTTCCTCTTTATAATATTGGTTTAGATTCTTTTGACATGCTTATTGTTCTTGCAATGTATAGAAATTTTTTAGTCAGAATTACTCTAGAATAAAATTCTACTTCAGCGTCAGAATTCTGATTTACTAATTTAGTTTAATTATGCTGTTAGAAAAATGTGAATCTGGATTGGATTACTAATCTAAGATGACATTTTATAAATCAGTTCATGATTTTTATTATCACAATAGTTGTGAGATAAATATATTTGTGGAGATTTATATTAAATCCGAGCCTTTAAAAATATCCATAACTATTTACCGAAGGTTATTTTACTACCTATCTTAAATTAACACTTTTTGTGTTCAAACTCATTTTACCATTTCTTTAAGCATAAAACATACTATGATGTCTGAATCGATTGTATTTTTGTTCAAACTGCTGCCCAAAGTATGAATATAAAAAGTAGATTTTACAACGTAATAACACTATAGTTCAGAATATCAGAGGTCAACTTAAAATGGTGACTGAACAAATTAAATTTTAATGAAGACTCAAGACATCTTAAAAAAGCCATTCGACTTTTTCTCAGTTGCATCGTAAATTACAATGTTAAAAATCTGTTGAAAATTATTACATTTTATAACATCATATAAAAAACTTTCAATAACTGTCGGTGTAAGTTTTTCGTTTCAAATCATTTTCATTTTATATTCATATGCACTTGAAGAATAATAAAATGGGTGTAAAAAGTTGTCACATAAATTTTAAATGCAATTAAAAGACACAATTTCTTCAGTTTTGTATTACTTAATTAACTAACGGTTGCGGTGTAGTGTATAAAACCACGTGGATCAGTTTTTAGATGACACATTTAAAATATGAAAATTTTTCGAAAATTTTTCGAAAATTTTATTTGCATTGTGTCTGTAACCACTAAAACTACCACCCGGCTTCGTTTTCGGCCGCAGTCTTGATATACCCTGTATAAATAGGAGAAAGAAAGGGCAATCTAAAGCGTAAAAGAAATAATACTAAACTACAATGTACAATGTATGTATAATGAGATTGTACAAACTGAAAATTCACACGAAATATTACTTGACCTAGGAACCTACACTCAAGATACATGCCATTATCCCAATGAATTTTATTATACGATATAAAATCATAATAAAATACACGAAGCAACGTGTTAGAGCAAAACACGTGTCGCGAGCTGCCTCTCCATTTGATAGTTCATAAAATTTTGCTTTTAATGTAATGTGGGACTGCGTCCACTGACGTCGCTGTGTTTATTGACACCAAACATTCTATATTTAATGTCGTATTCGTTTAGTGTTTTATATTTGTCGTGAATCTTGCAGAACCAATTAACTATAAAGCGATGAATTGAAAATAGGTTCGGGTGGTGAAATTTTTGGTGCAAATGAGATTTATTTGTTGAAAGATTTCAAGTGATGTTAAAATAACCTATGTATATATATATCTATATCCGCCCATATACGTACCACTGCTGGGCACGGGCCTACTCTACAATCGAGTGAATCGATTGTGAGTGGTTAGGCCATATAAATGGTGCACTATAAACTCTACCAGGATAGTTTTCTCTTACCATTAAGTGCAGTACAGTCATTGTAGCAAGACAAAACAAAAGATCAGAGTCAAAATATCAGGTATCGTGCCCGATATGGTGATATCTCACCCCCTATCAACCCCACATCATGGGACGGAAGACCTGGTAACGACTGCCTACCCCTTCTGGAAGAAAGGCGTGGGTTTATGTATGTAGTCATTAAAACAGCATATTCTTCATTCACTTCACCATACAATTCATATTAGTTCACTCAATTGAATCCTATTAGACGTCAAATACTTTCACCAGAACACCGTAATGATCGATGGCTGAAACTTGTTGGTATAAAGACCTTTGAAACCATCACAAAAAATCTATTCATGCTTTGACGCGTCCGCGTTTTATTGAAAGGCGGACAGAAGGCCGATTCATGTCAGCCACAAAACATGTGCGGACAAGGAACGTCTGTACAAAGCGACCGTCCGGACCTATTTCGGACAATGTCCCATAAAGCGGCTTTGACATCGGCCTAGTTCATCAGCATCCATCTTTGGATTGGTGTGTTTTATCGATTTTTTTGTAAAACTGGTTCTGTTTTAAAGGGTTTAGATAGAGCTTCTTGATGGAGGAAGTTGATGAGGAGATAATTCTATAGTTTTTGGCTGAGCCAAGCCGATGTTTACATTCAATGAGTGGATGTGATATTGGACTTTTTATGACGTTTCTTAATGCTTTCGTTCCCGAGGATTATACTTCTGTAAGGGCTCACATCTTATTTTATAATATTAAGTACTTTAATAAAAACGTATCTATTGAACGTAATAGGGATCGGTTATAATAAATAAATACACCCAACAGTCACATACATAGTCCTGACCCCACACTAAGATCGAGTCTTGTGTCGTGGGTATCAGAAGCTACGAGAGACTTTTCGGTCTCACAAACACCCAGACCCGAAACAAATACCTGTGGATCACACAAATGTTTGTTTCGGTGCGGGGATCGAACCCGCGGCCTCTCGTTTCACAGGCGGCGTCAAACCGACTGCGCCACGGAGGCTGTCATTAGGCAATAATTTTATTCAAGCAATTTAAAAAAAAAACATTAATATTCCAAGAGGCATTTGTGAAGCGTCTTCGGTGATGGCCGGCAAAATTTTATTATCTGTTGGCTCGGTTAAATGACGATATAGGAGGTGACAAACTACAAAGACTTGTCATATAATGTGGGCACTTGGACTTGTTTGTAGACATTTTATTACATAACGTCATTAAAATTCGGAGCACATATGCTGCTTCCATGCGTGTAGGGTTGGTACTTGCGTTTCTTTTTTATTAGTTTTTAGTAATGTTTTTAAGCAAAGGGTCGATGGACATAAAGCCTTAACGGTGATAAATCATTTCTGTCTATGATGTAATACTAATGCGAATAGTGTTGTGTAATTTTCGGAAAAATTTTATTTTTCGGAAAAATTTCAAAATGGAAAAATAATGGAAAAATTCGATTAATTAACTTAATTGTTGCTTTTTAATCGTAAAATCGGTTTAATTGTTTTATATTCGTATTCAATTTGCTAATAAAGTAAAAATACATGTATTTGTAATACTGAAAAATCAAAATTCGCGATAGGGATTAAATGTAATGGCTGCAATTTGTAAACAAGAGTCATAAATCATTAATTATAAGTAAAATATAATCAATTTGGTTCATAAAACACGAAAAAACAAACAATTTTTTTTTTCTATTTCTCCCGAGTTTCGATTCACCCCGTTTTTCTGGAAGTTACGTTTCGATCGAAATTCAAAAATGAAAAAAATATCGGAAAAATATTCTGAATTTTTTCATATTTTTGTGAAAAATTGAAAACTTTCATTTGGAAAATTTTCGGAAATTTTTCATGACCCAACAGTAAATGCAAATGAAAGAGCGTTGACAATCTTTACTGATGAAAAAATAGTGTGAAATAAGATCACATTGTTACACCTCAGTTAATCTTAATAATAAAGTTCATTAATATTCTAGGAGAAATATTATTAGTTAACGTAAATAAAAAATAACCAAAGTATTCATATGATTACGGTCATTAGCTAAAGGAAAACATGAAGAAACCCATGACACGCGCTAGTCGAATTAGAATTATTATTTTAATATCATTTAATATAATTTATATTCTACTATTTAAAAAATATTTTTTTTTGTCCTACATATTAAGTTCACGTCATTGTGTGTCAATCTTGTGTCATTCATTGCAATCTGAAGAAATTTCTATCTTACCACGTGAAAGGGGACAATACTCTGTAATAAATAAATAAAAAGTTCAAGCATCTACCACTAGATGTCGTGGTTTTAAAATAAAATTGTGACGTAACACTCTCAAATGTTCCGAATATCTATTTCAAAAATGGATTTAATATCCAATTTGAAAAATTGGATGAAAATGAAAATAATTTATTGAATGTGTAAATTGTTACTCATTAATTAGATTTTTTTTTTCTTTTTGTTCTTTTTTTCTACCACCCGATTCACAAGACAGTTTTCGCCAGAGAAAATCGAGCAAGAACTATAGTGTTGCTATTTTAAACCAATAATTTTGAAATGTTGTATAGTATTCATTTAGCCACGTTTAGACAGCCCTGCTACTTACACAGTGCCGCATGGATAGTATCGCTTCGTCCATAAAATCGTTGACATTTAAACATATACGATTTAAATATATATCACACAAGGACACAGCGGATACTGACACCTCGCTGACAAAAACACTATAAAATATAACGTAAAGAGGCAACGGATGACTTAAGAGCGCATTTATTGCTTTACTAACATTTTACTATCTTTATTTCTCATGTTACAATAATTTATGACAAAAACGCTGGTGTAATTTCAGGTATATTAATTCTCTCTATATCTCGCTCTCTCTCTTCAATAAAAATAACTCCAATGCTGGACATAGCCCTAAGGATATCCATTACGACCCCGGAGGTCACCTATGATCCGAAACAAAGTTCGAAGTTTCGAACGTCATACGTAAAACCGAACGAATCTGCTAGTATTCCACATAATGTTCGAATCCTCTATCATGCTTCGGAACCATAGACTTAGTTCGGAGTGAATGATAAGTATTATAGAGAACAGTCTTTTTGAAAGTGGAAACCACAACTTACCTCGAACGTCGAAGTACGAATATTCGAACTTCGTTTCGGATCATAGAGTCACCCGCAAGGGCGGATCCAGAGGGGAGGTCATTGCGGTCATGACCTCCCCACCTTGGGCTGACTCCAGATTGACAGATTAAAAAATATCGTTGATTTTCACTTCAAAAATCGTAAACATATTCACTTGTCACAGGTGTAACAAATTTTTAAATTATCACTTTTCAATGTTTAATTGTAATCTAATTCGAGAACGTTCAGAGTTCTGACTGGAACTATCTAGAACTATATCCCCCCCCCTCCCCCTGACTTGAAAGCTGGATCCTCCCTTGGTCACCCGCCTGTACAAAGCAGCCTGTAGCTATACCTAGCATAACTACATCTTTTTGTACTGCCATGGCGAGGTAACTAAATGCATATTAAGGTAAGGGATACAAAACAATAAATATCAGACGATTATCACCATTCGAAACAATTATTCCGGCTTATTAAATTGAAATGTTAAAGTTTAGAGTTTAGAGTGTCCTTATTTTGTTATATGTTTTTTTTTTGTGTATAATCTAGCATGTATGTATTAAGGAACATTCAGTTTGTGAACCAAATAAAAAAAAAAAAAGTCTAGAACTCAGGATCATAAGGAACACATGGCCTAAAAAACTATTTCAAATCACCATTCAAAGCCAGATGAGACATCGTTTTTCTTGGGTTGAAGTAGTGACCACAATTTTTAATCTGTGACGGCACAACAATATACCTTGAACATTCATATTCTAGTGAAGAACGAATGAAATTTCACGGAGTATTGTTGTATCTGACAAATTAGATTCGTATTAGAAATTCGTTCTAACGTCTCGCGTGTTAGACCCTCTCTTAAATATCTACAATTTATTAAATTTTTTTCGGTTTAACAAAATCACTGGTACATTTCCTTTTACATACAAAAACTCACGCCTTTTTTCCAGAAAGGGTAGGCAGAGGTGCCACCAGGACACCCACACTTCGACTTGTATATTCTGTCCCACGATGGGATAGGGGCGAGTCTATCGCCATCAACATCAGCCCGTTGCAGTCCACTGCTGGACATAGGTACGCCTAGGCTCTCCCAAGGTACGCCGCAGAGCCCGGTCTGCTGCTTTACGCATCCAGTCGCTGCCGGCCCTCTTGTGCAAGTCGTCCCGCCATCTGGCCAGAAGACGTCCCACGCTACGTTTTCCAAGACGCGGTCTCCACTCCAGAACACGCTTACTTAAATAGGCAAGCCATAAAGCAATTAGCCTGATGCCTATCAATAGTCTTTCTGGACGGTACTGTTTATTACTTAGTTCGTTACACGTTACACTGAAGAGCCAAGATATGAAACCCTTTTTATTGCAATGAATGGCGAGACGAGCATGCCATTTACCTGATGGTAAGCGATACGACCGCTCATGGACAGTAGCAAAACCAAACAACACCATGAATTACAAGGCAATGCTCGGATTCTCCACTGCGCTCGCCATCCTGAGATATAAGATGATAAGTCTCAATATGTCCAGAAGTTACCCTGGCTACAATGTACTTCAAACCGGAACATAAATAAATAATAAATACACCCAACAGTCACATACATAGTCCTGACCCCACACTAAGATCGAGTCTTGTGTCGTGGGTATCAGAAATTACGAGAGACTTTTCAGTCTCACAAACACCCAGACCCGTAACAAATACCTGTGGATCACACAAATATTTGTTACGGTGCGGGGATTGAACTCGGGGCCTCTCGATTCACAGGCCGGCGTCTAACCAACTGCGCCACGGAGGCTGTCACATAACAGTGCATTTCCGCTGCTGTTTGGTGGAAGAAATAGACATTGCGGTGGTACCTACCCAAGCGGCCTCTTACATATGAGAGACCTACCACCAGTAATACCTACAGTAGGACCCAATAAAACAGAATTTTGAATTAAATATAATATTGGCAGATGACACCATACGATAACGTAGGTGATAATTATTATTCCTAAATGATATTAATATGGATGTAAGTTAACATAACGGTAATAAAGATAATTAATGTAATGTAATATATTTATCAGCATGCTTGATATTATACTGACCCCAGTTTTATTACGTGTCGATAACTGAACAGACTTATTGAAAGACTATTACTATTTCGTCGTTGTTGTACAAGTTTCCGTAGTGTAGCGGTTATCACGTGTGCTTCACACGCACAAGGTCCCCGGTTCGATCCCGGGCGGAAACAGTTTGTTTTTATACTTATATTTTCATTTTAGTACATAATGTTTTTTCTTTAACACATTAATTTGTCTTCAAAATAGTGTAACTCAAAATATATCGATATTGATGAGAATAGATATAAAAAGTGGTAGGTACCACCGCAATGTCTATTTCCCCCGCAAAACAGCAGTGTAACTGCACTGTTGTGTTCCGGTTTGAAGAACATTGTATCCAGAGTAAGTATTGTACATAATGAGACTATTTTTTTTTATTGCTATGTATGGCGAGACGAGCATACCATTCGCCTGATGGTAAGCGATACGATCGCTCATGGACAGTAGCAAAACCAAACAACACCATGAATTGCAAGGCAATGCTTGGCATTCCACTGCGCTCGCCATCCTGAGACATAAGATGTAAAGTCTCAATATGTCCAGTAGTTACTCTGCCTACAATGTCCTTCAAACCGGAACACAACAGCGCATTTACACTGCTGTTTTGCAGGAGAAATAGACATTGCGGTGGTACCTACCCAGGCAGCCTCTCACATATGAGAGACCTACCACCAGTAAAAACTTAGAGATCTTAAGACTTAACATCTTATGTCTCAGGATGACGAGCGCAGAGGAATGCCAAGCATTGCTTTGTAATTCATGGTGTTGTTTGGTTTTGCTATTGTCCATGAGCAATCTTATTGCTTACCATCAGGCGATGGCACGCTGGAGTCGCCATTCATCGCAATGAATAAAAAACAGAGTCACATACATAGTATAGGTACTACATCACACCAGAAAAAACAAATAAGAATCTGTTTAGTTGTAGGCCGCCATAATTATTACAATGCACAACAGTCTCCGTAACATCTGTTAGCTCAACACTACATAAAAGGCAGTTAATCGACCTAAATTAAATAAAAAAAGAACGCTTACTCCAGAGCAGGCTAAACAATAAAACGCAATGCTAGACATACACGCTGACAAAACCATAGAGCACAAAGCATAGTGCACACGTGCACCCGCATTACGTATTCATAAAACAAAAAAAAATTAGAGCTCGTACAAAAATCATTTGCATAAAAGAATGTAAAGTCTACTTCGCGGGGCGCCTAAAACAATTAACCTATTGTTCTTAAAATGTGCTTTAAAAATATAAAACAAAAGAACTTGCCGAGGTGTACGCTCGAGTTTTGTATGCGGGCCGTTTTATTTGCGCGTATTAATATTTTTTAATTAGATAGGCGGATTTTGTTTATGGCTTCAAGGCGTGAACACTAGGTAGGTATTAAAAATGATGTGTAGCGTGAGCTGAATAAAAACTAATGCTTTTCAAATTAATTTGAAAATGGAACGTCGCTAATTGAATTAAATATTGTGTTGAATATTTTGTGTGATTAATTTTCATGAGGTTTATTTATTTTTCAATTATTTAGTACAATATTATAAATACGATTTGTAATTCCGTGACACGAAGCAAACTTGTGCTTTTAAAACAAATTATATGATTATGTTATTTAATTCGGTTTATATGATAACTTTTATTTTAATGCATTAGTAATGACTTAACCGTATCTTTATGCGTACACCATACAAGTAACTATTAAATAAATTAGGAACGTAAGAGAGCAAGATCTGTATTATGCAATGCTGCAGTAAACACGATCTTGTAAGAACTAACATGATTATGAACCTTGGGTTCTTGTATTCAATTCAGGGAACCACTTAATTTTACATTTTCACTTGAACAATACAATTTGCCATAAAAATATACATTTTTCAAGGAAAATGTTGGTAAGCGTAAATTCATCAATAACATTTTATACGCTTTTTATTAGCTTCAGACGTATGTATGTTAGTATGTAACGGAATCTTTGAACATGATTTTTTATACATTAAAATAATCAAGTTACTAATACCAAAAGACAGAATACGCATCATAACTCAACCCTGTACACGAACCAAAAGCTATTATGCAAATGAGAGGTGCAACGAACAAAGCCGGTACAAATTAACCGTCACAATTAAACATATCACTGTTATGATTAATGTGACGTAGTACACTCCGCTTGTCTCGAGTTGGTTTAAAATTACTTATTGCATTAAGCGGCCGGAAATTTTGGTTAAATTTAGTAATATGGATAGATAGAAGTTAAGACGCTGTTGGTAGCCGAAAAATCATTTTAGAAAAGACTCGTGAAACCTTTCCATTATAGATTTTGATAACCGAAAATTCTAATTCAGACTTTTATAAAACCCTTTCTTAGTGGATCTCTATTCAACGATGAACGTTTGTTCAAATAAGCTTTTCGTAAATATAATTTGAATGAGTGAGAGGGTAGGCAACTTCTACTAGTGTAATGTATGAATATGTTTCAAATTGCTCCTATTTTTAACCGACTTCAAAAAAAGGAGGAGGTTCTCAATTCGACTGTATGTTGCTTTTTTTTTTTTTTTTTTTTTTTTTATGTTTGTTACCTCATTTCTCTGTACTGGGTAAACCGATTTCGATAATTCTTTCTTTAATTGAAAGCTGGTGCTTGTCATTTGGTCCCATAAAAATATGGTGACGATCTGATGAATATCTTCGGACCTGGAGAGGGGAACTCCTTAAAATAAAGTAGGATTCCAATGGTTCTTCTTGCATTGAATTAAGTATAAAACCAAAATTACAGTGGTGGAGGAAAGTAGGGGTAGGGGCAAGGGGGGGGTGAGAAAATTAAGAAATATGTAAATAGTCAATATCTTCGGCAGCTTTTGACCGATTTTAGTAATTTTTTTTGCATCAGAAAGAACGTATTAATACTTTGATCTCAACAATAAGTTATGAAAATCTGATGAATATCTTCAGATCTGGAGAGTAGAACTCCTCAAAATTGAGTACGATTCCAATGGTTCTTTTTGCATTGGATTCAGTATAAAAGTAAAGTTACAGTGGTGGATGAAAGTAGGGGTAGGGGCGAGGGGGGCGGTTGATAAAAAGAACAAACATGTAAATAGTCAATATCTTCGGCGACTATACCAATAAATCATGAAGATCTGTTGTAAATTGTAATAGTGACAAAGAATCATATTATTACAGTTTAATAGTATGCCATATACCATTCCGTAATGAAACAGATATCGGCAATTGGGGGCATTGCCGATTGTTATGTGTTGGTGAATAAATTGTACATGACGATGATAACTTTTGTGAAAACATGGAAGAACGAGCCGTCATGTCGGATGAATTGTTCCTAAGAAGCATTCGAGGATTAAATATCCAACAAAAGAATGTGTTTCAGAAAGTCTTAACGGCAATCAAACTCAATTTGAAAGGACGAGAAAGTCAGCTGTTAGTTTGTCACGGGTGGTGCAGGTAATGGTAAATCATTTCTGCTAAAATTAATCGCGGAGCATATCAAAGGTTGTTACGCACCAACAATAGATATACCTAACGAAGCCTAAATTTGTGGAAGTCCAGTCGCTAACCGGGGTTGCTGCTCGTCAAACTTTTGGCAAAACGCTACACAGTATTTTCTTGCTGCCGATTGAGAAAAAAAGTACCATGATGTAAAAAAAAAATACGGTCTATTGTTTCTTATGAGAACCTAAGATTAATTTATTTAAGCTACCAAAAGCTGTGTACGTAAAAATTTGACTATCGAACATTTAAGTCACTAAAAATGAAAAAATAAACCAAAATTTTAACAAAAAAAATAACCGACTTCAAAAAACTGACAAAAAATCATATTAAAAATAAAATTCTAAAAAAAGAAAAAAAATCTGACTTATGACAAACTAAAAATGCACTAAAAAGTAAAAAAATAATTGCGTGTTTTTCACACAAGATTGTATTTATACACATACCTATATTATGTATCCAGTTAAACTTTACATCTAACTCAACACATACCTATGAGTAACAAATAATTATAATAAAAAAAATTAATTACAGTTCACCTAAGCTAAAATTTGAAATATATGTATGCACTACTTAAAAGACGATCAAATTATTAGAATAATGTACAATTATAGTTATTTTTGGAGTCGGTGTCAGCCAAAGATACCTGACAATATTAAATGACAACAACTTTATGAAATCTATTTTATACGAATATCCTCTTGTACTATTATGTGGGCCGCGTAGAGGCGCGGTTAGTTTTGATTTATTGTTTATTAACCTTAATTCAATAAAATATAATATCTGACGTTTATGTAGTTACTAACTCATAAAACTTGGCTGACACCGACTCCAAAAATAACTATAATTGTACATTATTCTAATAATTTGATCGTCTTTTAAGTAGTGCATACATATATTTCAAATTTTAGCTTAGGTGAACTGTAATTAATTTTTTTTATTATAATTATTTGTTACTCATAGGTATGTGTTGAGTTAGATGTAAAGTTTAACTGGATACATAATATAGGTATGTGTATAAATACAATCTTGTGTGAAAAACACGCAATTATTTTTTTACTTTTTAGTGCATTTTTAGTTTTTTTTTGTCGTTTCATTGCGATTAAACTACAGTCGCTTCCAACAGGTTGTGGAGATCCATGGGGAAGGCCTATGTTCAGCAGTGGACTTACTGTGGCTGAAAAGAGAGAGAGAGAGAGAAAGTATCATTGCGTGCTAGACTGCTCGGTGTTGATTCTTTGCGTGTTTCCGCCTGGCTAATAGGAGTACTAGCGCTAAGTATGTGGGCGGGAATTTCTTCACCTTTCTGAGAACGCATATGACATACTTTACGTCTAAGATTATTGCGGATTCCAACATACAAATGTATGCTATATTTAACCATATTATATTCAATGAATCAAGAGCTTCTAATTTACAGGGTTTATCTAGACTGCGATCGAAATCGAAGCCAGGTGGTAGTTTTAGTCATTACAGTCACGGTCTAACTGAAAAAGTAGTAAAAAAGAGCCGATTTTTTTGAATCAACATATTTGGGTGGTATATACATAGTTATTGGTGAAATATTAATTTAAACCCCGCACCAAACACGACGATATGTAAAAAATTCCAAAAAAATCGTCGCGTCTGTAGCGAAGGTTTTAGTTTACTCGTGTCTGAAGTCACTGTCACCTGGCTTCGTTTTCGGTCTCAGTTTCGTTATACCCTGTTTGTAAATCAAACAAATAATAAATTAAACATATTTACACTGATCTTCTAGATCTATAAAATAGTCAAACATAAAACTCATAAATTAATACCAATTAGAATCTAATAAAACCGAATTATAAAAGGAGGTTTTTAATTATCAGTCATCTAGCCTGAGATGAGACAAACAGATACGATTTTTAATTGCATCGTAAAACAGACTAAATGGAATATGCATTTGGTATCATCATGCAAAATCTGTCTCATGAAATACTAATGTCGCATGTTAAAAAACACAGGATATGTGTGATGCCTGCATATTTAGTTTTATTGACTAATTGAAATAGTTTTTACGGATTAAATCGCGATTTGGTTTGATTTTTACACTTTTTAACTTCCCGACGTTTCGATTGCTTTACAGCTTTCGTGGTCACGGGGCGTTTTATTTCAATGTGTAATTCGCGTAAATCTAAGAAACCTGTATTGACTAATAAAAGTTTTGTTAGTCAATAAAGAAATTAAATACGATTAAGTTACTAATCCAATAATATAATATATACAAAAAATTTTTATCTCTAACCTTAGTAGTTGGATAAAGACTTCAAGGCTTCGGCTCCATAGGTATATAGAGACGAATAAAAACAATATTACTTTGAAAGTTATCCACGTGTATTTTTAATAATAGCATATATACATAATAGCAATATATACATAACACAATTATTTACATATAAAACATATTATAATCATATATTTAATTATTTATGTGCCTGTTTATAGATTTAAAAAATCGAGCCTAATTTCTTGTAACAATATATCAAGTTGAATATCACAAATATATACATTTATTATGGTCCACTTTTTTTTATTTACAACATAGGAGATTATTCATAGAATTCTTAATTTTTATACCAAATAACTGTGACAATAATAAAAATAGATATCGGATTCTTTCATATTTATTATACTCTGATAGTGTCAAATATTTTAGAGACGTGAAAATTATTCACAAAGTAATAATTGGACACATTTATTACCAACTAAATGAATAGCATATAACTTATTATGATACAGAAAAATATTTCTAAAATTTAAAATTTATTAGTATATCTATTATTGTTTTATAGCACAGGATCAGAAAATTAGATATTTATCTCTTGTGAAAAGGTTGAGGCGATCTGCATATCAAAAATCTCGGAAGCGGTTTATCGTACAATATATCATAATTGTTGTCTGGAAGAAATCGTAATGTAAGCGATAAGACCGCCGATTGTCACCTTTATTTAAATTAGTTTTAATTATTTTTTTATTTTATTTTTTGTGTGTATGTGGTATACAATAAAGAATTTATAAATATAAGTAAATAAATATATCTATAATTCTTTAGCAATAGTTTAAAAATCATGTTGCGCCACCCCAACAGGTGTGAAAAAATTGAAACTGAAAGATGCTAAACTAAGCTCTACAATTCTTGAAATATGATATGTTTATCTAACACAGGCAAAGCTCTCACATTTTCTCTGATCTTTGTAAGATAATATAGTATGTAGTCTATTGAATAGTCTTTAACATGGACCTAGTGCTAGTCAGCCCATTACTTTTGTAACCATATGGTCTCTTCTCTACCATTAAATAACTTGATACATTTGGTAGCATCAGATTCTCCCAATGATTTCCAATTTTTACGAATAGCATGTAGGTTAAAATAATACGCATGCGTAGTAGCGCGAATTAAAATATGCCTAAAAGATCCTTTTGATTAAAACCCCATTCAACCCTTCTCTGCTTTGCTTTTAATACCATATTTCGCGCACGAATTCTCTCGTCTAATTTACATACGAGCGTTTTAATATGACCCCGCGAGTTTTTTCTGCGTACTTTAGACCAACTAGGAAAAAACGGCCAGTGAGGGGTTAAGTTTTTTTTCTTGGAAAAAAATAGTTGTCATTATAGCGATATTGCCGGGTTAGGTTTTTTTTGTTTCAACATCTGTCCCGTTTTTTGTCGATTGTATGGAGAATGTTTGGTATTTTATTGTGTGAATAATTTGCATATCATAAAACGCTTGTTGTAATTGTTTCTGTAACATCTGCAATTGGAAAATGAGAGTGCACTTTTTTTGTAAAAAAAAAAAACAATTAAAATAACTATAATGTTATAAGCCAATAGTGGCTTGGTTTGGTATGCTGATTTTTTAAACCACTTCGCTGGGGTGACTTGAAAAAACTAGGGTAGATGGTATGACAAAACGTAGTAGCAAACATTTTTAATAACATCAAATCCATCCAATCTTAGATACACGACAATTGCATGATTTTCACATCATTTATATTTTTCTAATCCGTACCAGAAGTATACATTAGTTCACGCTTAAGTAGACCTTCTTATACTGTCTGGCACCATCATATTTCCTTCCCAAGATACTACCACCTCCATACAAAAGCCAGAAGCATAGCCATTAAAAAGATTTCCTAGCAATTATTGTGCCGCAGAGATTACTTTTATTAAGTACAAACCGGTTGCGTTGATACTTCGAGATGCGTAGAATTATCTACAGCTCCGTTGCATTAAGATTTACGATCATCCACACTAATATTTAGAAAGTTATTTATTATCGAGTTTTGGTACTTTGATGCGTTGTGAAGAAGTTAGCGGAATGGCGCGACTTCACTCGGGTTGAATTTTTTTCAATTTTGTAAGAGACCCTAAAAAAATCCAGAATTTTTTTTTCAAAAATAAGTATTTCTGTTCAACTGAATATTTGTATAGCTTTTCAGACACCTATTAAAATATCCTACTCCAGGTGGTCACAGAACTCTATCGAAGTCTAGAGTTCCAAAACATTTACGGCCTTTTTCATAGACTGTTTTAAAACCTATTTTAGCTATTGAATGTTTTGTCTTCTTCACTCAACCTGAATTCTAAAGTCGGTTGAAATGGACAAAACATTCGATAACTAAAATAGGTTTTAGTTCTAGTCTATGAATAAAACCGTTACAGAACAATGTTTAATTTTCAACAATCCTTTATCAATGGGATCGGTTGTGGAGCTACAAATATACAAACAGATATAGGGACGTTTTATGAATATGATATTTATTAAGGAATTATATTACATCGACACTTTCTCATACATAATTTGTATGTACTTAGAATATATGTGAGTAATTTTTAATATGAAATTGAAATTAATTTTCTTTGATTTGTAAAAACTGGAAGTTAATTTACATGTACTAATTGACTTGTTATTGTCTAAGAAAATGACAAAGAATATTACATTATTTAAAATTTTAAATTAAAACATGGTGTTATCTTGATTAATGCATCTAATATATTATCGTCAGTAAATATATCATTCTCTCTTGATTTACAACTCTGCCCTAGATTAATTAACTACAAGCGATTGTTTTAAGTATTATTTTTTTGTTTATACAAACTATGCGAATGCCGTATAATATATGTTTTGGCACGTCCAACAATATTTATAGGCTATAAAGCAATCAAGACAACGGACACATTTTAACACAATCATAAATCACAATCTTAGAGAGCATAATCGATCGATTTAAAATAAAAAAGGATTTAATAAAATCCAATACCTACAGCGATAAAGAAATGTAACAATCGATCAATTTAAAAATCGAGCAATGGTTTATAAAAGTATTCTGTCAAAAATTGTTATTCTAAATTGTAAAAAGAAACGTGGCGTTCCAAATTTGAATATCTTAGCTTCCGGATGCGTTCACACCGATTCGCAACAATCATACATTTGCATACGCAAAGCTTCGCCGTGGGAATTGTTACAATTTAAGAACATTACAATGGCCACACATTTATTTGAAAACCGATTGATTACTTGTGTATTTATGTTAATGTACAACATGCAGTATTCAAATGTATTCAGAATATAAATTCTTGCGCATCTATTTTCGATGCGAGATTTATTCTCAACGGATATGTTTTTCAAGTAGCTTGTACTCGTAAGTTGTGTAACATTGTACATTGTGATGCGTTTGTATGCGATTTGCGAGGAATAAACCTAGGTGTGTCACACTGGTATGCTAAGAAAGCGCTTAAGTGTTTATGCGTTTTAACTGTAGAGCATTGGAAAACGTTTATAAAGCTTTGGATTAAATTAAAAATAACAAAATAACAATACTGTTTTTTTTATTAATTAATAGTGAATTGTATAATAATTTACTGTAATCAAAACAAATTACTATACGATAATTATTGGAAACACATTTCCAGCAAGATTTACGAGCGTCTAATGCAAATGTATTGGAACTTTAACAAACGCATTCATTTCCTATTAACGTAAAAGATAAATTTAATTTTCACCAACGTGAGAAATTGATATTGGGACGAAACGCGGAGAAAGGCGTTGCGCAAGATTCTTTAAAATGTATTCGCTAACGGTTGTTCGTGTGAACGGCTGTTTAGGCGCGCCTACGCACAGATTTGTCGGGGGTCGCGGCCGCCATTTTGCTTTTACATTGAGCGGTTACAAATGGAAGTGACATCGAGAACAAAATTCGTGCTGGACTAGTTGTCATATTCTATTTCAGCATAAAATTGCATTATTCACTACAGAAATAGGGAAATTATAAAAATATAAATATGACAAAAAAAACGGGAAAAAATAATTCCAATAGGAATAAAAGATTTAAATGATGTTTAAATTTAATTAATATTTGTATTAATCTAACGAAAAAATCGTCGGGTCCCTCAATAAAACGGCGTAACTAATAAAAAACAAAATAAAAAGTATTTCTTCATTTACTTTTGGCATGTAAAAGAATTGCACCGAACATTTTTTTGTATTTCAATCTTACTTTACGAAATCATAACGAACAGATTATGTGAAAACTGATGAAATACTCGCAAAATATCTCCCAATATTTCAGATACTTCTTTATTCTTGGACCAGTCGAAATAGGCTTCCATGTCCTAGTATAATGGCCGATGTGTTTACAACTTCCAAACGGCTCGCGACGGTTTTTACGACTTGATATCAACTTGTTAACTGTTTTGAATGGATTTTTGTTTTGTTCCCGGTTGCATGCACGTTAGTTTCATATGAACCGTGCCTGAATGGTTCTGTCAAATTAATGCTACTGTTTATGCTGTTAAATTTCTCGCTTGCGTTGACTTTGTGCATGTGTAGGTTTTTATCTATTTAATGGATATTTTTGTGGAGGAATGCCGCCTGACTTTGCAACTGAACACATTGAAGAAAAAGTAGTTCTAAGACAACATAAATTAGACAAAATCAAAATAGACAATGCAAAACATCATATTCAACAGAAATATACTCTTTACATACATCGCTGTAATGAGCACGAGACTTTATAACCAACAGTTCAATTGTAAGAGCATAGGCCATAGTAAAGTGTTTAAAGTTTACTGGTTTAAAATTATTGCGGATTAGATTGAAAATAAAATACCAGAACGCGAATTGAGTCGATTTCCGCTGATATTTATCCACTGCGGTCCCACCCACATGTCACGCACGCGAAAAAACATCGGCGCACCCCCACACAAGTACTTGCCAAATCGCCCTTGCCAATCAATCGGGTCGTCCTATTGGTTATCACACATCCCTCAAAATAACCAGCCTTTCTTGACCTTCTAACACACTATTTACCCATAAACATTGCTTAGAAGCCATAGGGAGCGACGGGTCTCACTACACTAGTCGTAACATGCGTGCAATAAAATTTTTATTTTCCCTGATTTCCCCCTTTTCGAGCGCTTTCGCATCCCGTTGGGAATCGTCCAATCGAATTACATACTTTATTGATTCATGACGTTTCTGTCTCGAAATGTCAATGTTCAAAAATCTATATACGGCCGAACAAGTCTTGATAGTTTTTTTTTTCTAAATTTCAATATTATAATTAAATTAACATTCAAATGGGTGTTTCGACGATGTTGATCCTTTTTAAGTTGGACAAGTTTATTTTTTGTTTCAAGATTGATGTAGCATTAGACAGAGACAACTTAATTTTGGAGGTGTGTCCTATAGACATTGAATATTTTAATGATATAAATTATTTATTTCCTTATATTAATTTGGTGTAACAAATGGTTGTAGAGCGAAATAATACTTTATAATACGTGATTTAAAATAACTTATTTTAATAATATATTGACATAGAAAATCAGCTTGCTATTTACGATAGTTATGCTGGCCTATTCATTTAAATAACGCAGCTGCAAAATTATGGAAATGATAAATAAAAACTATTATAATAATTAACTTGAGTAAAATTTATACATACATTCAAATGTTTATGAAATTAAATGAAAACTGTTAATTTAATTACTCATTATCTAAAATGAGTAACACGCAAAACATATATTTTACGATGAAAAATCGAAACATGATCAATAAAACCCAATAAGGTTATGTAGGTACAGCATTATAAGGTTCAAAATCGTGTAAAAATATCGATCAAAGTTAAAACACGGCGAATTGTTTGTTTTCGAGGACAACGCAGTCCGTTGCGGGGGACCGAACGTTAAAAAATACAATTGTATTGAATCTGGTATATTTCGTTCACAACTCGATTTTACACGTGTGTATTTTAAACAAACTCAACTCAAAACAAATTTAAAATGACGCAAAGGGTTGAATATTTTGTCATAAAAATATTAAAAGCAACTTATTTTTTGTCAGCATAGTTCTTATATCCTAAAAACCTTGCATTATTCGCATTTTAAGCGTATTTTATTTTCCTTGCTGTAAACTAGATATACATAGTTATATTTGTTAATCATACAAACATTAATTGTATCCATTGAACACGGGTTCTTGTTTTAAAGCGAGCTTCATGCCCAAAAGCGGCTGTGGTCCCTTTAATATAGTATATAGTTTATTGAATGTTTCAGTCATAATTAGGTTTAATTATTGTTATTCTTGGCTTATATTTTTTCTTCACCTTGGTCTACTGGCAAATGACTAAAAATAAAATACTTATATTTTTCTACCTTACATTATTTTACCTAGCTTGCTTGTCGTGTCTAAAGACCTAGACCTAAAAAAACAAAATATAATTATGACTATATTCGATTTGGTTAAAAGTCTGAGCTCAAAGCATATCCATTTGACTTTTGAAGTTACATCTTGTGTGTTCGTAGTTTATTGCTTAATTTTACAATAAAGGAAAATATTGCTAGAAATTATTTTCTGTATTAAACTCAAAGGTCAAAAGCATATCTGTCTTAATTAAATTTCATATTATTCTTAAGATAAAACCGTTAAATTCGTTCCATTATAATAAAAATACTTTCCACATCCTCCACTTAACGCATCCTACATCGAATCCATTTATTTTTTAAAACTATCTGACCCAAATAATAGCCGTGCGAGTTTTAATTTAGTAAAACTGTGCCGGCAACGTATCTATGATTACGAGGGTACCACCCCTCCGTATTAATATGCTAACCCTTTCGGGCCGTTCATTATCCGAAACTTACCTACGTGCTCCGGAGTTCACCTTGGTTTGGTTTTTTTATTCTATTCCTATTATTTTATAGTGTGACGTCGGTTATCGTTTTTGTAGAGCGATTAATGAGTTTTGGTCGTTTAAAATTCTATAGCCAAAATTAATTATAAATCTGTTTTCGAAAATATTGTAAAATGAACTTTATTTTGGTAAGGCTATTTCTAAACCACTGTCTCTTGTTTCAGGCAACTCAATCTCAACAGAACAGTTGATATTAAAGCCAGGAGAATTCTTTGTAAGAGCTAAAGGGTACCTGTATCTATAATAATAATATCTATATTTAGTGTTGAAAACAACAAGAATAACTTGTATGTGTAATCGTACTAACCTTTAGAACACTGCAAAAACAATTTTACCAGCGCTCATTATTTACGAGGAGAGTAGTAAAAATTGCTTATTTTTACAGTATACAGTATTGCTATAAAATAAATACAAAATAAAGCAATCCGTGATGACTTTGCCCAATCCGTTTAGTAGTAATAGAAAGAAAAAAACCTTTGGCATTGCGTGAGTGGCCGAACAATAACTCGATTGAAAAACATTCGAAGTTATTAAAAATGATGAAACCGAGCTAATGATTTCATCATTTTATTAATTATGCCGGTTTAGAGGGCGTCCGAATACAAACCTATAAAGTAAACAGTTTCTGAGTGTTAACCTATTATTAAATCGACGCTTAAGTGTAAAATGTCGTAAAATTGTACCAGTTACGTTTGATAACTTCATTTTTATAATTAAATGTGTTATTATAAGGTCTTTATATTAATGCTATGTTATATTATGATATTAAATGATTTATAGATTTAATATTATAAGATCTTGTGCAGTATTCAATGCTATAAATTAATAGCAATGTACTGTTACTAAATCATTACGGTAATCTATATTACTTTTTATTGGTCTGGTTGGTTGAGTAGATCGATTTAACGTCTTCAATTTTAAATCGATCTATGCATCAATAGTTGATTGCATTTATTACAAATACGTATGAGTAATGATTTAAAGTTTTCATATTATGTCCTAGAGAAATACATAATTATTTTAAGCCTTTCTATTATCCTGATTCTTGCGGTTGTGTAGTAGGTTCTATGTACTCATTTAAAAATCTATTTCAAATAAATTAAACATAATATTACATTAATTGGACGTTGCGGTAAGATAATCCCAAATCAGAGACCAGTAGTATGTGGTCATGACAGTCTATGACTAATATAATGTAATTGTTTATTATCTATTTATTCAGTCCTCTATTACGCCACAGAATCTAAATGCTGTTATGCAATGTACGTTTCTTTGTTTTCGAAGCGTGCTAGGAGTCCGACTTGACGCATACATATGTAATTAACACGCGTTTTCTACTCTTATTATGGTATTTATAAATAATCGTTTATTGTTATGTCTCATTGATGTCAACAAAGACTATACCATTTGCTA
The DNA here is from genome assembly GCA_949752805.1 of Deilephila elpenor. Lineage (NCBI taxonomy): Eukaryota > Metazoa > Arthropoda > Insecta > Lepidoptera > Sphingidae > Deilephila > Deilephila elpenor. Next base: position 3,151,508 of record OX457107.1, on the reverse strand, counting down.
TTATGAAACTTATAAAAATAGTTGCAGATATTATCCATTATGGTTTCTTAGTTTTATGCGAATGTTACACATTGAAATAAAACAAATTTTGCGAGGTCACAGGGCGGACTGAAAAGTCACGAGAGCTGTAAAGTAATCGAAACGTCGGGAAGTGTAAAAATTTAAAAAATAAATCAAATCTTCGATAAAATCCGTAAAATTACTTTTATTTAAAAGATATTATCCAGTAATAATTAACTATTAAAGTATCAAAAAATGTCGGGCGCGACACACTCTCCCTTCAGACGAAGCGCGCCGCGTCCACAATGACGTATCACCTTAGCATATTAATTTAATTCATATATTAATAATAATATCGGGCCGGGCCGTTGCGTCGCTCATTGTTTTAGTGCGTTACCCCGCGATATGGTACCACGATGGGAATACAAAAAACTTTTTTGTTCATACACTGTGAAACAATGCGCGAACAATTCCTTTGACAGATTATGAATTTTTCGGACCCCTAATTATTTTTTGTGCTTTGAGGTTGATGGTATTTTTGGAATTTCGAATTATAGAGTAGAGTTTTGTTTTTTTTTTTTGTTGCAATAATAATGAATATTTAGGCTCAGTGCCACAGACACCAATTAATGCTGAAGGTTTGTGTAAATATTGCCTGTTGTATAATTTTTGAAAGAACGCTCAATATACCGGTCAAACGTAAAGTAATATTATCCTCTTCAATAAACGAAAAAGGTTTGATACAAAATCCTCGTAGAGAATAGAAAGAAATTCCATGACATTAAATTGATAACTGTCAGTGACGATTAATAATAATGTAAAATTCTAAAAATGTAAATAAAAATTAAAATAAAACGTAAAATGTGCAAGTAAATATGTTAATTCATACAATTTAAAAAAAAATGAATGAGAGGCCAAGAGATTATTTGGTGACTTACGACCCAGATTATCTCGAGGAACACACAGAAAGCTCAGAATTTGAAGAAAGCATAACATCTTTAGGGCCGAGAAATAGCAAACAATATCTTTTGATCCGAGAAAACCTGAAACACGTTACAAAAAAGCAAAAAGATATTTTGAACCGTAAGATTTCTAATGCTATTTTCAGCAAGAATGGAAACACTAAAAATCATGAGTTTAATTTACATAGATTGGAAGATAAAAAGGCTCAGACAAGTACCAAATTTCATCATAGAAACGTAGACAAAGTAGTCGAACCAAATGGCCACAGAAATCTTAATAAAGGCGACCAGTCAAATTATACGCAGAAAAATTCCCTCATGCGTCACAAAGTTATACCTTGTTTATCGAACATGCTTGAACGATCTATTTCAAAATTAGCTCCCAAAGAAAACCAGCTCAAAAACATCAACAAAGATAACTGCTGCCAAGTGGAAATTGGTAATGACGAGCGAAGGCAAAGAAGAAAACATAAAAGACAACAAAAACACTCAAGACAACCTGTATACACATTAGAACATGTTACACAAGAGACTATGCTCTTTAATAACCATCAAAATATACACCAAGATCAAAATAAAGCACTAAAAAAAGTATACTCTAACATCATTTGTAACGTAACTTTGTCTGAAGATGAATCTGAAGAATTAGTTCAATTGAAAAGAAAAAAGTGTAAGAAGCAACGGACCGAAAAAAGAGAAGGAAAAGTAAGGGATAGGCGTTCAAGTAAGAGTTACGAGCAACAGTTCCCGTCGAAGAAAGACCTTTACCAAGTGTACACTACAAACCAAAGCCAATATGAGGATAAAACAATATCACCCCGGAAAGAGTCTGAATCTTCTGGCTTTTGGGATTTCCTCGTCGATAAATTCAACAAAAAATATCAATCCAAAAAACCAGAAATTTATAAGCAGTTCGTTTATAGAGATTTTGGTATACAATGCTGTCCAATAAGCTTAGAAACGTTTGGTCCTAAAAAGGAAGGCAAGCGTCTTCGCAAAAACGTCGATGCTTGTACAGACGATTGCCCGTGCAGTGAATTAATGCTTAAATATTCTATGAATAGACGTCAAGATTTTGGCCAAAATATTCATTCTTCAAATTTTAACCCTAAAGTTTCAGGAAAAAAGAATCAGACATCGTCCAAGAACGTTCAATGCGAATGTTCGAACTCGACTCAGACTATGGCAGCACAGAGGCCTTCGCCACCAATGCAGGAGAAACCTTGTTCATGCCAAAGACCCCATGACCAACTCACTGAACATTTAGCGAGCAAATACAATGGTGAGGTTCTCTGCATCCACAACCCGCCTTGTATACTGATCAACGGGTGTCTCAATTTGGCAAATCCACAAAAAGGAGGCGCTGTCCATGCTTGGCCGGTCATCGAGACTAAAAAGGATAGTATCTTCCGAGGGAATAAAAAAGAGAAGAACAAAAAACGAAAACGGGAAAATTTCACGCAGCATCATACGCAAAGTTTTGAGATAAGGCAGTGCGATATCCCAGAATACAAAAATGAAAAGGTAGTCCAAAGCCTCTGCAATCATAAGCCTCCATGTGAGGTTATCCGTTGCTGCCATAAAGAGAGGTACGATCCTAAGCTGCAGAATTCTTGCGTTCACGTACCGATGTGTCAGAGGGTTCCTGAGTGCGTTCTGCATAACATTAGAGAGAATCAGCCTTTAGGCACTTGTAATCACAATCCAAAATGCGCCGATGTGCCTCTGTGTTCGAGGAAGTATGTCACTCTAACCACTAGAGACTCAGTAGGGACTCAAGTAAAGCCTCAAACGAAGATGTTGTGCCGTCATGACCCACCGTGCGTCCTTATTCCGAAGTGCTTAGGTCGACCCGGTCACGAGACTTACATATATGAAGCGGTACCGAACTGCGTGCACCAGCCACTTTGCGACCTCATCCCGGCGTGCTGTAGGAAACCAACCAAGGGAATGGTCAATGCCTACTCTCAGTACCCTAATGGATGTCGTGTGGTCTGAGGGATAAGGTCTAGTTTCCCTTGGACAGGACAGTGGTTATAGCGTGTTAGTGTTAACTTTGCTAAATTGCTGAACAAATGTAGTTGTTTTAGTGATTTTATACTAGTAGCTCGCATACCTTTGTATCTGTTTTTATATTTAATTTTTAAAACTCACAGCGTATTATGGTTTATCATGTTATTTTTATATTTTACGAGTACAATATAAACTGTGTCCAAAAATGGTTATTTTATTTACGGTGTTCAGTTTTGTACTTCTGTTGTACTTCTGTCAAGCTTCTTGTTTGTACTTATGATGATGTTACAATCCTATATAAGTGCACAGCCACCGGAAAAACGTGATTATGAAACCATCATTATTATTTTCAAGTGTGATATTTAAAAACTCGAGATTTTTACAATACAAATTCCTATCTTACTGAAGCTGCAAGCTACGGGGTTATAGATCATCTACGATCTTCTAGCGTCCGAATGCGTATCTGTCAAAAAAAAAAGAATAGCTTATCTCTCTTCACACTTTATTACATTGGACATGTTAATATTATAAGATAACGAGTATAAATGCTTGTAATTTATATTATAAAATATATCTCAAACAATGACTAAAATAGATATTTCTTAAATTTTATATGTAGTTCCAAATTTCGCCACTCGCCAATTGGTGTAGATAATATACAACGAGTAACAGAATTAAATGTAAAAGCCGAAAGTAGTAGGTTCAGAATCAGCTACTGAATCGATATCAACACTTTTTTCTATAGGTTTATTTTTTTTAAATAATTAATTAAAAATTAGTAAATAGCAGACACCCTTTCCTTTAATGCACCGAACAAACGAAATTGAAACGTAACTCCAGAGTATAAGGTCCTTTCTAAATGACATAATAAACGAATACTTTAATAAATCAAATAATAAACAAATATGAACTTTATTTCGACAGTCATAAAGGTACTTTCAAATTCGCAAACAATCTAGCATTAAATAAACGCACACAACGATAGGCCTGAATAAACGTAATAACCTACCAAAATAAATAATTACCATATTCTCTTTTCCGCATATTTAACAACGGTTAGACAGAGCAAGACGCAGCTATTGTTTAATGAAATTGCAATCATCCGATAAACGATGGCGCGCGCGGCGGAATCTTAAAAGGTTTGGGCGGTCGGTGTAGGGTAGTTCCGCGAAAAACGTGTGGCGAACGCTTCACGGTGACGGCGAGCGTCGTTTCCACCTGAGAAGCTGTCAGGACCTAATTCCACGTGATTACGCACCACGATTAGAGTGGCTATCTTAGAATTGGATCGGTCGCGGCGGGCCCGTGCAATGGCCTCCTAGGTCACCTGACTTGACTCCTCTTGACTTTTTTTTGTGGGGACGTATTAAATCTCTGGTATACTTCAGTGAAACTACTAGTGTGGAGGAACTTTAAAGTAGGATAGTGGCAGTGTTCCAAAAAGTTAAGAGTGACACTGAAGTTTTAGATAAATTACGTAACTAATTACGGAAACGTGCATTGAGATCTATTGAGTAAGGTGGTGGACATTTGGAACATATTTTAACAAGAAGTCGTCGTATGAGTGCCATTTATCATGTAAGTTAATTTTGTTTTTTTTTTTTTTTGGTATTCCCAGTCTAGTCTTCGTTGTATGATATTGCGTCATGTAATTCATCAGCAATGCAAAATAAATAACGCCTGTATCATGCCTGCCTGTATGGATGGACTAGGTTAAACAGAAGTTAAATTAATAATATTTCATTACCGATGAATGCAAGAAAAGTCTTGTGTTGTCTTCGTGCCCATTACAATGTGAGTTAAAAATAAAAATATTTCGTTTTGTAGCTCAAATAATAATGATAAGCTTACACAGTAAATAAATAATAATTGGTTTAAAAAACTACCCGGTAATCAGTTACGTACGAAATTTGTATTTCGTTTATTGTCGGCTGTTTCCGCCGGCGCGGCGTGGCGTTCGGGCCAGTCGCGTAGGTACTCGTGTGAATAGGCCTTGTGAACATGTGTGCATGTCCGCGCGCGTGTGTACTATACAGTAGTCCACTTTATTCGTAAGATGACCATGTTGCGCGCCTATATTTGGTATAACTAATTTCATAAATAAATATTTTTTGTAATCTTCGGAGTACAATTTCAAACTTCCACTATGATTCCAATAATATTTTTAAGTTGGGGTGTCTGAGGTTGTGAATTAATCCTGTTACACGTTGTATAGAAGACTGATACTTGAGATTGTTGGATGACTACTTATGATGATGATGATTGAATGATTATACCATTTTGAAGTTCAAGTGACTGTGGGCAGGACATATAGCTATATAGATGCCACCAAACGGTTCTCGAGTGGAGGCAACGAATCGGCAAGCGCTTCGTCGGGCGTCCACCCATAAAATAGACGGACGACACAAGTAATAAATACTGCAGGACGTTTCTATCTGATACCTAAATTCAGCAATTAAATTTCTGTGATAAATGCTACATGCCCTTAATCCACAGCACCCATAACCTCGCCTATATTAACGATTGTTAAGATTAATTTCACAGTATCCGCTGCATTCGTGCATAATTCATAAATCTCATTAAGCAAGTATATTGTGACCTACAAATAATCCACGTTGCATATAACACCAACGCGGTTTATTAATAAAGTACGCCCTCACAGCTCTCATTGGCATACGACGCGAGTGGGAAGCGCAAATTGTTATGTTAATTCAATCTTGCGTCCTAGACTGTCTGCGTCTGTCACTGTACCACCGATGTTTGTGCAAACATCGTTTTTGAATAAATCAACTGGATTGGAGTCAAATGTGCTATCAAGAGTGTTCTACTAAGTATCTTCTGCAACTTCTGCAACCTCTATAAATAAATGCATTAATATAGCCAACAGTCACAAACACAAACTTACCCCACATTAAAATCGAATCTTGTGTCTTGGGTATCAGGAACTACGAGAGAAACTGTCTCTCAAACACCCAGACCCGAAACAAATATATGTGGTTCACACAAACATTTGTTTGGGTGCGGGGATCGAACCCTCTCGGTTCTCAGCCGGCGTCTAACCAACTGCACCACGAAAGCTGTCAAAATGTGGCTGCCTATGAAGCTAGGTTGACAATAGCATGCAATTAAGCTCCGAAAGCGAGAACTAAGGCTCGGCGGTTCTGTGGAATATTGCCCAGTCAAACCCGTACAGTAATTAATTACAATGACAAAAGTAGGAAATAGAACCAAATGCTGCTCATTCATAGCAATTAAAAAATAAATTGATATTCATGGGTTCTATATTATTTATTTGAAGCCTGGTAGTCTTTGGACTACTTATACTCATATTAGAAACTTCAAGGAAGTGATTTGTCACGTCCTTGAAGTTTCCAATATTCCCGATACAAGACATCTCAGTATGAGACTATGCATAATGTGACTGTTGGTTGCTCTTAGTATAAATATACAGACTTTAGACTTGGTGTTTTACGGTTTGAGAAGTGACCCGAGTCCATGAACCCAGAAGGTGTGAATCGTTCAAAAACACAAGGCGGTGCTAAGTTATCCGCCAGCAGACAATAAAGCCATAGTGAGCTTCAACGTTAACCACGGTTAAATAGCGTGTTTGCGTTTCCTATGAGAATGTATTAATTGAGTTAGTGTGCTATTAATGAAATTACCTATATTATGAGGTTGGGTAATAGTGTCTGAACTTTTTGAGTTTGAGAATGGGTGTTAAAGTTTATAACCGTTTTAACGTTGAAGATATTATGTCTTAGCTAGTTTTGTCACAATAAAAAGTACAATCCTGATATTCTTGTAATTATATCCATAAAATACAACATAAACAGATAAAAAATACTTTCCAATAATTTTACTTTATGCGCATCTCAACAAGAAGATACGAATGTCCACGAATTATGAAGTTGTGTTACATTACTAGTCATAATAAGAGGATTGTTTTAGTTATTATCAACTTATTAACCGACTTTATTTCTATAAATAAACCATATAAATGGCGTCAGTAGACCGCAATGAGTTAAATGGCGTACAGTTAAAACTAAAGGCTTGTCATTGCATCGCTTGAGCCGTGCAATTAACGTAAAAGACATCGTCAAGCTCATGAGCAATTGCTGACACATCGCGCATTCCCGCAGCCCGTACACTAAACAGTATGATTAACAAACAAAGAATCTGTAAATTACCAAACTCGATTGTTTTGAGTGTAGAATATTTAATTTCAAATCGATTCAATGCAAATTCGGGGATGTTTCTGAGTGACATTCTCTCACGGCGTCCGCTCCACGCGCACATACAAATGTAACTAACTTCGAATTCAACCGAAATTATCTGGTTATAACCAGATGGGACCGCCACGATCCGCCTCCGACCGGCTCACACCGGTTCCTATAAACATTTCAAACTTATAGTTTAGAAGAATTTCCTAATCTATAAGTGCCCAACGGAGGAATTTTATCATTTCAAGCGTCTATATTGAGAACCAGTTACGTACCTGTGTCGGAAAAAAATTTTAAATATGCGTATTCATTCGAATATAAACTTTATTTATATATGTAGAAAAAGTGTTTTTTCTTTACATTTTATGGTGTGGTTACGGCATTGTGATGTTATAAAGGTATGTGATCAGAAACTAATGAGTGGAGACCGTTGAACCCGACCAGTTTTTGGACTCAACATATATTTGGGATTCCGTAGCGGTATCCATAAATCTACAATGGCTTATGTAAATGCGCGTTGCGATATAAAGTCCCACCGGCGGGCACGTTTCGAAATTTTATATTTTGTATTCTTTTAATAACGCTGCAGTAAATTTACAATTAATTAAATATAATCTACATAATGTACGTATTTATGCTTGAATTACACAATTAATAAATTGAATTATATTTATCTTCTATTTCTAGATTTACTGTGGAAGCTATATTAAAAAAAAATATAAAATAATGTTTCAATGTTATTAAGAGTTTAAACATGATTGAAACGTAGGTATTCATTATATTTTATTATATTATGAGCAGCGCCTACAGGGCGTCGAATTCCAGGATTTACTCTAACCTTTCTTTTTTCTTTCTTTTCAGGCACAGGAAGTCCAAATAGATCACATAGACCTGTTGGAAGCTGCCTGCATCCAGCGATTGTAACCTATAGTTTATTATCTATAACAATAATAAATAAACAATAAATAGTTTGTTTGTTTCAAAACTCATTCTACATGTGATTTATCTTACAATTTATCTTCCTCATAATTAACTTATTTGAGGTACGGGATACGGGTGGTACTTAAAATAGGGAATCCGTATATTATTTATTGTTTTTTGCTTAGATTAGAATAGTACTAGGGTGCCAGAATTCGCCCAGGGCGTCCTTAATGCTAACATCGTTAATGATTATAAGACTCAAATGGTCTTACATTCAAGGGTGCTGAAGACTAGGCTATGTTGAGAAGACTATACATGGAGAAATTGGAGAATGTAAAGTTTTATAGCACTATAAAGAAAACATTTACCTCCATTGTCAAAATACGACAAGTAATATAGGATACCTAGCTGATTAGTCGCTGGCTTTGAAACGTGAGTCCACGGGTTCGATCCCCGAGACAAATATTTATGTGATCCACATCTATTTGTTTCGGGTCTGGGTGTTTGTGAGACCGAAAAGTCACTCGTAGCTTCTGATGATACCCACGATACAAGACTCGATCTTATTGTGGGGTCAGGACTATGTATGTGACTGTTGGGTGTATTTATTTATAAAAGAGAAATATGTACTAACATCACATATACATGGCCTGTTAAATTCATAACACTATTTTATCTCCGCCGTACTCAAGTATATTTCAAAAGTAGTTAATAAGTCACATACACTGGCAAAACCATTACTCTTATTTGCTACAGCTTGGTTCAAAATACACAGCATTGTTAGTATATAAATATTACAATTTATTTTTTTCTATTTATATACCATTATCACGCGAGCAATGACGAACGGAACGATGTTTATATATATTTAATGTACTAATTGCATGTCCGATAACTTCGTAATTACGTGATAATGTACGGGCTTAATTTTAATTTAATTATTTCTTTATGGCGCCTCTAATGTAGCTTTTGTAATAAATTCTGTCCTCCAATGATGTTGTGAGACAAATCGTTGTTTATATTGTTAGTCATTTATGAGTCTTGATAGGAATAATTATGTAATATTCTTAAATTAATTATGAACATTTTCCGTGCAAAATATTAATAATGTATTAATGAACTTTGATTGTAAAAATACTATAAATAAATTCTGTATCAGCCCTTATACGTCCCACGGCTGGGCAGGGGCCTACTCTACAATCGAGAGAATCGATTGAGAGTGGTTAGGCCATATAGTCTGCCGAACTAGTACGGATTGCTCTATAAATAAATTAAGAGTTCTTAATTGTTCTTTCGCAATTCTTCGTTTCACGTTATCATTTTAAAAAATAACATTTTTTACATTAAAACCCCACCAATACAAAATCTGTTTATTGTTAAATTTAATAAAAATATTTAAAAACACATTTGTTACTTGCAAGCAAAATAAATACACACTTAAATGATAAAATAATCCACAAGAAATCGTCCAAGTGTTTCAAAACACATCTGTACTTTGGTTACGAATCAATCTTCTTTTCTTCTTTCTTCTAGAATGTTCTTATCACGTAGGCATCTGGCGAACCCAAGAGCACGGTATGAAGTTCCTACAGTTACAGTACACGTAGGAACTCTATACCTCGCTAGTGGCAATCACCAGGTCGATGAACTTCAAGTTCTTGATGCTTCTTGCAGGCTTGATTGTTCTTGGTTGTTCTTGTTTTTTCTTGGGTATTCTTTTTTCTTCTTTTTGATGGTGTAATTATACATTTAAATATAATATAAATAGAATGTTGGTAGCGACATGATGGATATTTAGTATTTTGTGTGGATATTATGTTAGTGATTGGTGATTAATAGTAAATTTTACATGTGTATATGAGAATAAGTTTGTCTTACCATGTCCTTTACCGTCTGTAACCTGTCTTACTAAAAACATTTAAATTTCAACAAAACAACGTCTATAGAATGATGCATCTACGAGGCGCATGAACATTCTAATACTAATTATGTACTACATTATGTTTTAAAGCAACTATACAATAACGGCCTTATTCTTAGACATATTTAAAACCTATAGTTATTGAAGGTTTTGTCCCTTTCGAACGACTTTTGAATTCAGTTTGAGCGAAGACGAAGAAACATTCGATAACTAAAATAGGTTTTAAAACTGTCTATGAATAAGGCCGTAAATGAATAAATATCGAACACAGTACCTGAATTTCTTTAAATATGTGCACGTATTCCGTAACTATTTTTCACAAATATCTGGCATACAATTTAAAACCTCACGAAATCACACACTAATATGTACGATCACAACTTATTACTAGACCACCGAATCAAACACAGAAAAAAAATGAAAATCAAAATAAAAAAGCACACGACCAGTACAAATCAGAGGCGAAATTAAACTAACGCCAAAAGTTACGAGGCGTGCGTCCATTTTATTTAAATTTAAAGAACAGCTGTACCGGAGCTCCTTATTAATTTCTTTAGGTGTTCCGTATTAGCATATTTATCAGTCTCCGGCCTGCCTCGAAACCCTTTAAGTTGTATGCAAATTTTTAACTCCCTGTGGGAAATCGCGCGATTTGCATAATTCTTAAAGTTTACGGTAGCGATTATTTTGTTGTGGAATTATTGGAGGGTTAAGTGTTTTGTGATTTATTGCCGTTTGACATTGAGTATGCTAATGTGCCGTGAGAATTTTAAAATACATTGGGAATTCGGGATGTCTGGGACTCAAGTTCACTGTCAATATTCTTCCTATGTAAATTGGATGCAATAAAAGGAATTACATTCTTTTTTATTCGCTTGTATCCCACGCTGAAATAAGGTCAATATTTCTCGTTAATCGGCTCGCTTGCTGTCAAATGGTTTGGATTTTTTTTAACTGAAGAATTCATGTAGTTTTTAAAATTCAACTGCCCATTTAAATAGTCTCTACAATGTATCACCACACCCACTAATCCGTCTGTTCACACGTAACGGGCGCCTCAAAAGGTTACGTCTTTAAGCCCACGTATAAGGCGCTAACCTCGGCGGCTTAAGCCAACGGGCACATGCTCTATAAAGTTCAGTTTAACGAGCCGTAACAAACGCAGTGACACGTCTGCAGCCAGCATAATTAATGACAACGGGTGGAACCAACATTGTAATATAATATAGAATAGCTTACTGTATTGTTGGCATGTAATGTTGGCAACATTACATAAATCGATAAAAAATATAAAGTTATCTCACCAGCGACACCAAATACATATTACTCTAAGCTTAATGTAAAAAATCACAAACATCGATAACAAACTTACATCACCTATTTTACCACTTTAATAGAATAAACTTTCAAATTAATTTTGATGACTATAGTCTATTTTTTTATTTCAAATTCGCTACGAATATGACGACCAATTTAACAAGACCTGCGTACACTTGAAGTAAATAAATTAATCAACAATTAAAATAATGGACGTTACAAAGATGACTATCGCTGACTTATTTACGGAGCTCAAACAATGTAGTTTTACACGAGTCTAGAATTCTATAAATAGTTATTATCATTCAATAGTTTAATAGTTTTCCTTATTACCTCTCGTCTCATTGGCTGTAAGCAGGTAGGATGCATTCCGATGTATTCTAATTGGAATATTATGTGACTTTTTTATTAGTGGGAATGACAAGACGAGCATGACGCTCGCCTGATGTTAAGCGTCACGCCCTTAATCAGGAGCAATACTACTCAGAACTCATTACTAAGCACGGCATGGTGCTGCACTGCGCTTGTTACAAAGACATTAGGTGTTAATTTTAAGACCCAGTAATCATTAGATACAATGTCCTTCAATCCAAAATACAACAGTCCTAAGCGTCCATGCATTTTATTTAAGGAGTTTTCATTTCAATTTTAAAAAGGTTTTTTATTTGATTCTATAAGTAGTATAACTAAATGATGCAAAAATGCTATACACATCAGATTTTAAGCAGGCCGATATAATAATTTCAACTCTAATCGCTGTAAACTGCACTTCACTTACCATCACATCCAGTGCATTCACCTTATTTTTATTCAATAACATTTAAGGAGCATTTACTTTACGTAACATTAAAAAAACGTACATTTATTCCAAAAAAATCCAAGAAATATTTTCCCCACTTCACATAACTCTCTGTCAGCACCACTTCTGAATAACTGTTGAAATGTGCCGGGACCGTACGTACAGGCATTACATAACGTATCGCACATTTACATATCTAAATAATTCACGTTGATAGTCATATGATATCTGTATCGACACATATGTACCTCGATAGAATCTGTATACTATCTGGACAGATACGTTATCTGTGCTGTGGGAATTGTTGAGTTTCGGAAAAGTACGATTTGTCTAGTTTTTGGAAAGTACGCGATTTTTTTTTTTGAAGATTTCATTGTTGGACAATGTTAGTATTTTTTCATTTTTATTAAATCACATATCTATTAAATCCCCGAAGATATTTAATAAAATAACAATCATCCTTTTTTTAAACACTTTTTTTTTAATTACGTCTTATTATATCCCTGGATGGAACCTAACTGCAAAGCCATTTACTAGATTAATGAAATTCATGACGTTACATCAGTTGTTCAGTGATTAAAACGCCATCGTTAATAATCTTAATTTATGTCATTTTTTGCAAAATGAAAAAGTCGCGTCATGTCGTGCAAATAAACATTAGACATATCCCAGACTGTCCGAAACACACAGCCAGCGACACCCATATCGTATGTCTGATAATTTATATGTTAACTGACTTACAAAAATTATAATAAAATATTGGACACAATAAAAATGTCCCAAGACTTAGGTTTAAATAATGTGCAATATACGTAATTTATTAGGCAGTTTGTGTGATGCCAGTGCATTGATAATTTGATACGATGCCTTATGCTCTTAAGCCTATAATAAAAAAGTATACAATTTCCCAAAAGTTCAATGCACTTCTTTCTGAGTATTGTTTGATAAAAAATGAAATGGATTGGAACGATCAATAGTGCGTAGATTGCAATTGTTTCCAGAAATTTCGAAATGAATGAAAGATGTGTCGATTTTCTACATTGATTCCAATAGGATTTTGCTAGGAAAAGTTATGGCATAAAATATTTACCACGTTTGTTTCAAATACAAAAAAAAAACACATCTACTTGTCCGTTACGGCAAATGAACGAGAAACATGACAGAAAATCCTTAAAAAATAACAAAATGTCCCATTTTTGCTGACGTCACGAAAACATCCACAAAAACCATAAGCATAAAAAACGAATGCGTTACCAGAGCGAATAATCATAAAGGTGTGTACAGAAGTGTCGGCGGGCGGCGTCTTGCCAAATCCCGTTCATTTTAAGGATTTGCAGTTGAAATTAGTTCGCAAATCTGGGGTTTAGCAGCCCCCGCTACAGATGTACGTAAGGGATGTAGATAAATAACCCCGGCAAGGATTCTGATGAGTTTTACTTTGCTTATTGTTTTTTTTTATTGCGAAAGTGATGTTTTGCTAATGTGTTTTGCGATGAGATCTAGTATTTTTGTAGTGATATTGCTAGGATCATGGAGAATTAACGTGGCATTATGAGACAGGTTTAATATGAAACTTGGCTGCTATTGTGTCGGGTCAATGCATGTGCATGATGCAAAAACATTTGGCTTACAATTTTACGATTTGGCGGTCATCTGCTTTCCGTCAATTATTTGAAATTATTAAACGAAATGAAAATCTCACGATTACTACTCGATATATGGCATCATTAGACCATTGTGGCGATGTATTCTAGTAAACAAACGTAAATAAAACTCCATTTTACAAAGCGTGCAAAGGAAACAACTGACGAACACTACGACAAAAACATGTCATGTGTAAAGGATATAAAGGTATGACCGTTTTATATCTTATTTACGTTAAACGTGTTTATGTGAAAGTAACGTTTTATCGTCGATTAGATTCCTTGGGCTTTAATTCCGTCTAAATATGTACGTCTCTATTGTGACGCCACGCAACGGCAAGGCGTGTGGCCGCCTAAGTGCCTTCACGCACGGAAACGCCACACGATACAGCGAGAGTGGAATCCGGGGAAACTTCACTGTTGGAGGCAATAGGAGGACCTTGATTTGTGAAAAAAACAAAAAACGGTGAAAAAAAGTAGGTTTGTGACCTCTGTACAGCTAAAGTTTGCTAAAACGTAAGAATTTCAGAAACCACCATACTCTCTCTCGCTCTCTCTTCCTCTCTCTCTCTCTCTCTCTCTCTTCAGCCACAGGAAGTCTACTGCTGAACATGGGCCTCCCCCATGAATCTCCACATAGACCTGTCGGAAGCGGCCAGCATCCAGCTACTTCTTGCGACCTTCACCAGGTCGTCAACCACCATACTAGATATTATGATTTTTATAAAAGGAGTATAATTATATGAATTTAAAGAGAAACAATTTTATTTAATTAGGATGAGGACTGCCCAGGACTGAACAACCTGGCGTGCATTAGAAGAGGCCTACACTCAGCATTGGGTGGATACATAGGCTGAAGAAGAAGAAGAAGTAGAAACTTTATGTTCATTTCACTTGCCATCAAATACGGTTCTACTTTGTGGTATAAAAAAAAGAAGAGAAAATCCTCCAACAATAGCAACCGTTGGCTATCCTAATCGCGTGTTGTGCTGCAGTTAGACAGTACATAGAGGCAGAGCGTGGCGAATGTACTATAAATACGAGTTTGACGCCTGCACTGCCCCATTTTGTATGTCAATATACTGACGTACTATCATTTTGGATGGAACATTTTTAAGAATGTACGTATGCATTTTTTTAATGGAATATTTTCAAATATACTACCATAACATTATAAATTGCATTGTAGAAATATCTTCAAAATAAATACAATTATTTCTACGTTGTTGAGGATACCATAAACTAAAATATTTGATATAATATTGCACGACGATCATTCTCCATTTTGTAAAATAAATATTTTTCTCAAACTATTTTAAGCAGTACTATGTAGGACTATAAAACAGCACCGTAACAAATGTTGTCTACTTTCTTTACAACTAAACATGTAACATACCATCGTGTTACATTGAAATGTACATAAATTGAACTGAACAGTGACAAATAAAACTCGCAAGTCGTATATTGCCTTAAAAAGGCTCAACCATTTCTTATTGTTGGACATGAGCCATTTTCAGTACGCATCTTGCCAAAAGCCGATGCAAGCGTGCGTTCTCCTTTATAGGCGGACGTGTACTGAAGTATTCAAATTTTATAGGCGCGATTAAAAAAACTTTGGCAGGGGTACAAAACATTTGGCCGGTTATGTGCTCGGTAATGGCAGTGGTGCTCAACATTTTATTAGTGTTTTATATGGCAGCTTAACGTTTCATTTTACGCAAGAATTATTATTTGAAGTTGTATTTGAAATGCATTTTTATCTGGAAAGAACGCAGCTTTTGTCTACAGCCAGCGACAAGAAATTTCAGAGCAATTAGGTGTTTTGGCCATGAAGTTCCTTTTCGTACTTTTAACGTTCTAACATAGTTTTATTAATATTCACCAGACAGCTTGCTACAAGAAAGTATCCTTACAAACATATTGTTCAGATGGTTAATAAAAAACTTCCAGCCCTTCCAGTCCATTGTTCGCGTAATTACGTGTGAAGTTGAATTTTAATCTCTCTTTGTTTCGCCCCAACTATTAATATGAGTTATGGGCGAGAAATTCAACTTGTGGACTAAAGGAACGCTTGTTTTCAGTTTATTTCACGGGGCAATTTAATGTGTGCAGTTTAAAAGCCGTTTTGTTGTGTTTACGAACGTCGGTAAATGCATCGAAAGTGATATTTGTACAATGTTTTTGTGTGTTATTTTTTATGGCTTTTGAAGCGATAAAATGCAGTTTAGTGTTTTTGTGTAATTTGTATGTTTGTTTTCGATGTACGTAAATATAGTTATGGGGGTATATAAAGGTTAAATGTTTAAAAATGCTATTGAGATTGCTAAGTTTACATTATACTTTAACATGTAGGTACTTTATGTTTATTTTATTTCTTCGAAGGGGTTTTATATGAAAAAAATCAGCAGCTATAACTATTATGGGCCTTTCCCTATTGTCAATAGTGTATTTTTACATAAGAAACACCCAATATCGCCATACGAGTACATAGGCATTTATGTCGATCGTCCAGACTGCTCAGTTGAAACTGGCGCTCGCAAAACTTCACATTAGGACTAACACTAGAGGGGACTCGACAGCGGAAATACTCCATTATCATACCCTCTTTCACGTGTAAACAACCACACACACAAACACACATGCACGAACACACACACATATCAATGGCGCGTGGGGTGTTGGCCCCGCGGATTACCCCCAAGGGTAATTTTTACCCCATCATCAAATGCGTTGCCACCCACTCGACTCATCATTCGATATTTGAATTAGTTATAAGCAATTTCGTAATTCGAATTCGGACGGCCCGGCCAGTTCGAAATTATTATTCTATTTTTAAATTGTTTGAATGAATCGGTTTGCCTGTGGTAGTACCAGATTTATAGAAAACCTACATGAATAGTTTTGCTATCGTAATTCATTTGGTACTGCTGGAGGCTAAAAAATATTTACCTTCATCTCGCCTTTTGGTATCGTATTAAAAAACCTACAATAGGTAGATCCTTGCTGTATGGTATTAAAGCTATAGTACTAATGGATCTTTTCGGCCTGCGTCTCCACCGACGCCGACGTGAAGTTTTTCTGTTATGTGAGGACATAATAAGTAATGAGTAAATTTCCCGTATTCCCACAAGCTGGTGGTAGTGGCGTCCATTTAGTCTTGATAGCGACTGTATATTTGTTCAAAACCCGTTATAGCGGTACTGATGTTTTTAGACAACCGTGACCACTTTCCGGCAGGTAAACCGGGTGATCGTTTATCAGACAAAAAAACTTTTTACAAATTCAAACTGTTATCTATGTAATTACAACAGATAAGGTCGGCTTGGTTCAATTTTGAATGAGTGCGATTACAGCGAGCCTTATTCTGAGGGTGCGTGCCGTGTTGATTTGTGGTGGAGGTTTCATTATGTTGAAGATTTGAAGCAATTTATGTAACTGTTCTTGTGGGAATTGTAACAAATGCTCCGTTGAACGCGACTTTGGGGGTTCAAAGACGGGTAAAATATTAATTTAATAGACAATATGAAAAGACGACAGCAGAAATATAATATTGTACAATCTGCGACAAAACATAATCCTCAAGAAATCATAGAAATGTTAACACGTAACTTAAAACTACATATTCGCTACCCACAAATCGATCTAAAATCCAAAAGGGGAAAACTGGTTTCGAATTAGATTCCATATTCATACATAGCGTCCGTCCTTTTCGCACCTATCTGATCGATAATGTGATAAAACAGCGCTACCGGTTCGCAACGCACGTACGCTTACATTTATACCGCTAATTTGTTTTGACATTTGTGAACGAACGACCACTTTTCCCGCCTACGAGTTGAACTTCGAAATCCAAAGGGGATTCGAAATTCGAATACGTCGATATATTTTTTAAATAAATCCGTATTTGCAGAACGAAAAAGGTTGAGTTTTGATTGGCGGTTTATTCGGAATCGAGTTCGGGTTTTATTGTTGCGAACGTTAGAGATTGAGTTTTCGCATATCTATTATGACCGGACCCCCAGCGCTTTGCCCCTTTGTAGTTGAATTCGGGGGCGATCCCTAGCGCGTGCCGTGTGAGATATTGCATTACGTATCACATAAAAAGATCGAATTGTGTTAGATGATTTAGAGCCAGAAGTTTTTGTGCGTTTTAAACAAATATTAACCTACAATGAGCCCTTTAAAGATCAATAACTCAAGAAAGATCTTAACAATCAAAACTAACCCTAACAAACTGATACAAACTAGACCAAATCAAAGAAATAAATAAATAACTATCATAAAACAAAACACCCAAACTTCGCTTTGCAAAGCTAAGCTCGCGCTTCCACACACGACAAACATGCCGTCTAAAAACGTCCGACTTTCACGTGCAAGACGCGCCGTCCGGCGTTTTCCACCGCATGGAAACACAGCTGGTTGTTGACTAATTACAAAATACGTAACGCCGAGGTCCCGCGAGGGCACAATGCACAAAGACGCCCATTGTCCTCGGCACAATGGAGTGAGTCACGTTGAGACAATGAGACGAGTCCGTCAGGGGCCCTACGATATGCATAGCGGATATCGGGGGCGTTAGATGCACTTGGAAATGGTTTACTTTTACCGTAACGTGTCCTTGCCGTTACAGAAAGGAAACTATGCACGTACAGCCTACGATTAAGAAAAAAATGTTGGTGGTATTTAAAATTGTGCGTAACCATAAATATTAATAATTTATACGTTAATAGAAACAGGCTTACTTACAGTTTATTAGTGACGGTGTTGTGAATTAAAATGGTTTATTCCGTCCATTGTTCGAAGCAGATTATTGTTTTTCAACGAAGAGGCTGATTGAATAATATCTAGAAGTCACATCAAAATGCAATGACCAAATTAAAAAAATGCACACTGATAGTAGGTTATTAAATTTATAAATATTTTTAACATTCAAAAATTGTTTAAAAGCGTTCCAACAAAACATCCAATTAATTCAACTACAAAAACTGTTCATACAAACGTGATCGTTGGCGTCCGACATTTACGTAATGGTATCATAATTACACAGCCAAAAATAATATCAAAATAAAACGTTTATCTTAAAAACAATACGTTAAATATAGTAACGGAATGCAATTAAAATTATTTGTCAACAATGCACATGAGTGGTGGAGCACCTTTTGTGCAATGCTATGCACCACGCACTGGGCCAGTATTTATTTTTACAACCACTACTTTTTATATGAAACACAAATTATAAACGCTCACCGTAAAGTCAACAGCCGCGACCTGAAACAACAAAAAAATCAATAAGAATAAATAGAACAAAATATAATCAAACCATTTCAAAACCCCGCGCTGGCCGCAAAAATGCAGCGTGAATGGAACGCCCACGAAAAAAAACAAAGCGAATCAATCGCGTGCAAAGAGATTCCATCAATCAGTCAAGTCAAATGCAACATTCAAACGTGGAACATATTTTTTGTTCCAAGTTCAAGATCCCCGCGACCTTGCCTCGGTCAACTTCAGAATGTTTATCCTAGTCGAAATTTATTTGCGGAGCTCGGTTTTTGCGCACGCTTTTTGCTCGTAACAATTGTACACATTATTTGCACGACTAACGATGTAACAATGGGACGAGATGCTGGTGAATTTGAGGTGACCATCGCCGAAAATACACACAAAAAGGACTTTTCGAATGCTGATTGCGTTGTTTTCAAAACTAGTGGAGATAATGAAAACAAAAGAATGTCCCCGCCGCGTCATAGCGACAAATATTTTGCTCGAAGGTTCAAATTAAACAATTTATTTAGTGTACAGAAGCGAACAAGCGTGTCACATTCAGCGGTAGTCACACGGTGCACGCCAACTGACAAATGACACCTAATCATTGTATACCGAACGACCGACATACTTGTTAATGTTCGCCCGCAACAAATTTCCTTTATTAGCCGTTCCGTAAAGGTATAAAAATATGACTCACGATATGTTTTTTGCATTGAGGACGATGATTTCGCGTTATTTTTTACAGCCGTGCAACGCCCGCCACGACCTGCATGACCTAAGTCTTTGTTCAGCCCGTCCTTTATCATTTTTTGATGCACTAAATAGTTTGATGAACGCCTGATCTCGTTCGTTTGGCCTCGAGTGGAGCGTGTCAAATTGATTTAGTGATATCGATTATAATGAACGTGAGTAATTAAATATTCGCTAGTGGTTTAAAAAATAAGAATAGATTTGAACATTATAAAGAACAATTCTAAGGGCCACGAACCAAATAGTTATTGGCCACATATAATTAAAAAAATAATTAAGGACCGTTTCATACCAGTTATGATTTATGATCCGATTTAAATTTTGAATATCGAACGTGGTTAATTCACGGAAAATTTAAAATGAAAACATTTATAATTAATTTTTTAATCCCCGGGGATATTTATTTTCATAATATAATTGAGGCCCAAAGCTCCATAGTACCTTTTAGTGTCTCCGTTGAATAATGAACCGGCCGGGCGTGGCTGACGCACCACGTACATACGTCCAATTGAAACCGGTTGCGATAAAAACTGAACCGGCAGTCCATCAACAAAATA
Organism: Deilephila elpenor; assembly: GCA_949752805.1. Classification (NCBI taxonomy): domain Eukaryota; kingdom Metazoa; phylum Arthropoda; class Insecta; order Lepidoptera; family Sphingidae; genus Deilephila; species Deilephila elpenor. Next base: position 3,131,140 of record OX457107.1, on the reverse strand, counting down.
TTTTTATAGTTTAAATTATAATTAAATATATTCGTTGCTTTAAAATACTTTGGAAATTTACCAAATAGAAGTTTTTATCTTAAACACGCGGTTAATGGGACCGCAGAAGGCACTAAAGATAAACTAATAGGAAAGCCACTCGAGGAATAATTACCCACGTATTATCAGCCGCTATCTAAATAGGTATTGTTATGTATGTAAAGTCTAATGACGTGTCACAGAGACGTTAATATTTTTGACAATTACGTGCTTTATCTCACCGGGGCGGACAGGAAAACTCCGGATTTAAATATCAACTATCGATAGAAATGTTGAAAGAAATGAACACTGAAAAAACGGAATTTGTTTTCAATAAAATTAATGCATTTAATTAACAATAATACTGTATTAATCCGTATTTATTTGAGACCGTAAAAACATCAGCCGTGGATAAAAACATAACGCGACCCAATTAACAAAGCTTTTTAATACATATCCGTTTCACCATCGCATTCGCGCCGACATACAGAAATCGGCTCATTTATAAATTAGAGTTATAAGTACGTTTAGTATCGTTAATTGGGATCTGTAACGCGATGGGGAATTTTTGTTACTTTCCTGCGGTTTCGTGAACAAATTCATTATATTAAAAACATTTCTTTAACGTTTTATTATAAGTACACAGTGTATTTAAGAGAGCGAGTTACGACTGTACTTTTGATAGTGTTAGTTTATGGTATTTCTGATAAAGTTTATTTCACTTTTCAAGGTGTAATAATTTAGGACGTAATCACGGTTTTGTTTTAGATTTTAGGTTATAAACACGAGAGTTTGGGAAATAAAAAATATGTGAACTTTGATATTCAAATATAACATAATTTAGTTAGAAACACAAATTAAATATTAAAAAATTAAATAACTAAATATTGTAATTTTCAAATTACGAACGTAAATTACTGGCCACTTGCTTAAATACTTTTTTTTAACTATACCGAGAAAGCCACCTTTCCGGTGATTATTTCAGCCTCTTTACTCTTTATTAAGCAATTAAAAAAATACTGGCCAGATATTCGGGCCGTTCTATCGGGTTTAAAAACATGCTGTCATCGGGCCTCGGAGGAATTATCGTAAACAATCGCTTGTACGCCACACATGAACAGAATGCGGAGTCCCACGGTCGGACTTTTTAAAAAATTGTTGTTTTTAAAATGAAAAAGATTAAATGTTTTTTTTTTCTTTCTCCCCCGACCGGTCCGACAGCAGGTGCTGCTGCGCGGTGTCATGCCACACGCACGCATCGCCGTTGCGTTTCGTTTATACAAGTCTAAAGTCAATAGCAACCCTGTAGTTCGTAAATTAAACCGCCAAAAGTTTAATTCGTCATGATTGCCCACAAAAATAAAAATAAACTAGACTCTTGATTACGTCTTTTTTACAAAAATCCCCAAAATGCATATATAATTGGACGATCGGAGGATCTAAACGAGGCAAAAACAAGATACGAGATTAATTCCACACATCAACTTTAGTGTTAGTGTAATGGCATAAAAAATATCGTAATCACGTTTATTAGTGTAATTTAAAGTAATAACATATACCATATTGCATAATGTCATCCGCATCTCAAGTCTCAGCAGGTAGAACATTCACATGTATTTCTTTGAAACATTGATCGTTCCTGACACCACACGCGAAGTAAAACCAACCCTAAGTATCTCATGATAAAGTTTAAAATCATTTACAAGTCCCCACGGGAAGGATAGCAAAATAGTGGGCTATAAAAGCGTATAATTTAAAACATATCAACCCGTCCTGTGATTGTTCGAATGTTCACTTGCATTGTGACAAAAAGTAATCAAATTAACAGCGATCGCAATATATTCGTGGAAAACGTGCAATTTGTGATTTTATTATAAAACATGTTTTTAATGTTGATAAAATTGCCAGTGTCATGGCAAAAAGTTGCGGTCGGATGCGTTTTTATTTGTTTTTTTTTCTCGGCTGCGGTCAGGGGTTGTTAAGAAATATTATTAAATTGCTGGGAGGATTTAAATGCTCTTTTAATATGATCTAGCCTTTTGATCCTAAGTGAACACAACATTCGTTTTTGACGGTGTATTTCCATCTTTGACATCCTAACTAACGAAGTATTTCTTAACACAGGCACCATTCTCGTCGAGCCTGTCCAGTTATGCAGTATCCAAAATGATATAAATTCTAACTAAATGTACCATGATTGGTTAAAATAGATTTTACCTATAATTCAGAAGAATAAAACGAACTTACACGACATGAACTCGGCATTTCCAATAAAAATTAAGAAGCTACATAATATGGGCTGAGTGCAAACTTTTTACAACGGAAACAAGTTTTGCTACAAGGAAAATTATGAACAAAATCATAATGGAATTTCTTGAAGACACTTTCCTTATACGGGTTACTAATTACGTAAATAACCGTAGATTATAATGGCGCCTTTCCATCGAGTCGAGGTCATCTAATGTTAAGTGGTCATCCCATCCCGTTGGATAACCCTTGATGGTAGTATATTCGTTTTACCCCGGATAGTGGTAAACGCGTATAATGGTCAAGAAACTGTCACAGCGACCTAAGCAAATTCTAGTGGCATCTCTGCGATGTAGCTGTAAGTTTTATCATATAATTACTTACTTTCCTGAAGGAAGGAAAGTTAAGTTGTATCGATTTGGAAAGACCGCAGGAAAGAGCAAATTCTAATTAATTTATCCGAGAAAAAATCCGTACTAATCATAATTTATGGGCTTCCATAGCAAATTCTATTACAGAAAAATTATAAAAATCCATTTTTATATCACGTAATTTACAACCCTCAACCCTTCTCGAAGGGCTATCGAATTAAATTCTATCCTATCCACAATTTGAGATAAATAAATAGCTTATAACCTATATCGGGACGAAAAAAAACGTATAATAAAGACGATACCTGCACTTAACCTCGGAGTGGGTCCGTCACTCGAGATACGAACAGGCTGGTGCACACTTATCTCGGAGATATTGACGTTCGAAATTCGAATTTCTGGCATTCATGTGTATTAAGCCTTATCCTGAGTTAAATTATATTCATTTTTATAATTCGAATGTTGGTCTTTAATATGTAGTTTATGTACCTATTTGTTTTATCCTGCGTGATTTTAAATTTCGAATTGTATTCCTTTAGTCCGAATTAGCTCTTATTCCGCATTTATATTGAGCTGGTGTAAGACGATTTTAATATATTTTGTTTAATAGCTGACGTCATCTTTACATCAATTCTAAATATATTACGGTCAGTTTTAACAGTCATTGTTACATCATTTTGTTACTTATATTAACTGAGCTAAAACTTATAACTACTGGGATGCAGTTAAGACAATGCCTTTTATATTTTTCTAAGACAAAAGTAGAATCTCCAGAGGGCTACACGCAGGTATCCATAATTAATTTGTATAAATTATTTCCGCGCACAAAAATGTCACTTTCGCCAAAACATGCTACATTTAAATCGTTCTACAATACCAAAATAAATAACTAGGCATTTGTTGCGTTTATCATTGAAACTCAAATGTTAGAGCGTGATATTTTATAATTTTGACATTACTACGGTCGGATGTTGTTTGATTAATGGCTTAATTATTTCTCGTGCCGTTTTTGTATGCACTGTTTATGAACGTATGACCATTTAAGTGACGATGAATCATGGCCGTTGTTCGATGCGCCTTTGTCTATTGCTATTTTGATATTTAATAATGGTTTTATTGGGACGAATTAATATTGTGTGATTTTTGAAAATGCTCGCACGCCCGTTACTGCCTATTGTGCACTTGATTGTAACTGCAGTTAATCCAAATAAATCAAAAAGCGATTGTCAGTTCTCAATTCTCACCGGTCGACATAATTATGTTGGCCGACGAGACAATAAATACAGACTTAAACCCATACGTGGCTCACTGTAATTTTTTGGAGACGGACTATGTTTTGGCTTAAAATATTTACGATATAAAATTATTACAAACCCATATAAATCCTTAATTTACTCACACATTTCACTTTACATATTTTAACACGAACAATTTCCAAAACAGAATAGATTAATAAAAAAAAAACTACTAATGAAATATATGTCAGACTTGCGCAAATATAAAGCGCACTACAACATCACTCGACAAGTATTGATTGCGAACAACGATTTAGAAAACATAGTCCATACGTTTTCCTCAGCATTGTACTGCAAATGACTCAACGGAAAAAAACCTTTTGCAAGTTTTGTATGTTGCATTCACGCGACCTATTTGCGACGAGTCAGTATCACAATGACCAAGATTTAGTCAACTTGTGACTCATTTAAGAGACAAAGACTCTTGACACGTTGTTATTAAAGAACGACGTATAGCATTAATTAAAATCGTCTGACAAAGGAAGTTATTTTTTATAGAAGACAAATGGCACGGGCGCTACCTCTCACAATGACAAGTGATTTCAATGCTTAAAAATACCTACGACACTTAAAAGTAGTTGATGATAGAAAATAGGAGAGACGAAAGGACAGGGATCCTAATTAACCCTTTGATCCCATATCCAATAAGATCAGCAAAGTTAATCAAACTCATTAATGATTTACTCATTACTTGGAACATAAACGATATACAAAATGTTTCGAATTTCAAAAAATAAAGAACTTATTTTTGAAAATGGAAGTGGAGCGCTCAGTGTGCCCCGAACACTAAACCACTCGTATCTCGAAGTTTTCAAAGGATCGTATTATTTACATTTTTTTAGTTAAAAAAGTGGAACAAAAAAGGGGTAAAGAATAAATTTGAACGCTCACCAAATGTCTCCCCGCAACAGGTTGGCCGCGCCGGTGCGTTTTTCCCAACTTTTTCTTTTTTTTATTAATCTCGTATTTCCGACACATCGATATCTGGAACGCAAAAGGAATTTTTGTTAATCGACACGATTTCGCTGCGAGCATCGTCGTATGACATTAGAATCCTTTTGTTTTTTTTTCGTATGTTGCCTTTGTTATTTATTTGATTACTCCGTTGAATGTTATTTGTATTTTAATAACATATCGAATTGATTTTGGATGTAGCTACGATATTTGAATTTCGAATGTCGTTTTTGATGTTGCTTGCGTCATTTGAAGTGTATTAGTAATTATGAAGATTTTTTTATTAGTTTCAACATAATATTAATAAATGCAAATGATAATCAAACAAATAATCCTATACACAATAGTAAGATAAAAGACTAATGTTGTAGGTATTAAAAAGTACTGAAGGATTTTTTGGATTGCCAAAAAAACCAAAATAAAAGTTGATGCGATGCGGGAATCGAACCCGCGTTTTCTGATTCAATAGCCTATGCATCCAGTTTCACGGAAGCTATCAATGTAAGTTTTGTCTCTTAACTCCATAATAAATCATATTACTATCAAAGTATACGATGTATTTTCAATGAAATTTCTTCGTAATTAATATTGAGATACAAAAGCACATTGAGCCAGTAAGAATGTATGAATAGGCCAACAAGTGCGCAGGAAGTAGAAAATGCTCAGATGGATCGATAAGAATTCTATCATAATCTCGTTTTAATTATACATTGGAACTCGGCTTAAGTAATAATTAGCAATTTACTATTGATTTTGTAGTGGAAATTATGCATAATTTTAATAATTAATATTTAATTTACACCTGTAATTTACCCACGCTTTCTCAATATCTTATATTAGTTCATAGTAGCGATTATTATACATTCAATAATAATTGTTCAAGGTATTAAAAGCCGTAAGTGATCAACTCTTGCCTTGAGATCTGGCATTAGTCAGTCAACATTCAATATGAAGAGCTGGCGTTATTATGAAGATTTCTAAGGCAACGTTTCGCGCCATTTGCAACTGTTAAATTCGTAACGTCTTTCTCGACGTTTGAGTATGAATTCTGCTCAAACAGGTCGAAGTGGAGATCATTATGGCCTAAGTTTAGCAGTGGACTTCCTGTGGCTTAAAAGAGAGAGAGAGAGAGAGAGAGAGGGAAAAAGTATGAATTCATCTCAAATACTAGGGTCTATTTAATTATGAATCTCGGGATCCCAACACTTCGGGGTATGCTGACATTTCCGTTTCGGAATGTTTATTATCCCGCATAAACAATTGCAGCAAAAGTTTACAATATACAAGCGATGCAAACAATTTAAGAACAGACACCCACGCCTTGTAGGAAACCATAGAAAAACATACATCAGCATTCTAGATACGTACACATGATACTAGTATATAAATCATAATTATAATATCAGCCCATGTATAATATCTACCCACTAATGGCCTTACTCAAAGTTTTAAAACTGATTTTAGTTACCGAATTGTCTTCTTCGCTTAAACCGAATTCAAACTCGTTCGAAAGGAATAAAACATTCAATAATAAAAATATGTTTTAAAACTGTTTAAAAAGGCCGTATAGCACGACATTGCTCTATCACCCCTAGTTTGGTTGAGGGCGCTAGGGTCCCTACTCCCTTATACGAGTATACCATTAAAATTCTTTGAAAATCTCTATGGTAGGTTTCCTCGTGACGTTTTACTGTTAAAAGTACAAGGTGATTGACTAACAATTACTACGGATCAAAATATTAGAATTAGTATGATATCGCAGCTAAGATTGACTTGAGTTGGAAATTTATTTTCCCAACAATGATTGTTCGTTGAGGTACGGTGATCACTCTCTATCTGTACCTTTTTCACCCACTTTAAATAAATAAATAAATAAATAAATACACCCAACAGTCACATACATAGTCCTGACCCCATACTAAGATCGAGTCTTGTGTCGTGGGTATCAGAAACTACGAGAGACTTTTCGGTCTCACAAACACCCAGACCCGAAACAAATACCTGTGGATCACACAAACATTTGTTTCGGTGCGGGGATCGAACCCGCGGCCTCTCGTTTCACAGGCGGCGTCTAACCAACTGCGCCACGGAGGCTATCAAATCACTTCCTTACAGATCTTAGGATTCTGTTCTATTCCAATCAAAAATGACTTATCAATAAGGAGAAACCTGTATCCATCAATTGGACATTAATATCCGTATTAATTTTGCGGAGCATTTATTGTTGCGACTTTTGACATATGCGCCAAATCGATCATCAAAAAAGAAAAGATGTCCAAGATTAAGTAATAAAATCATGACATTTGGGATATTTTACGAAGGTAATAAAGATGATTTCTTTTACTGCGACATCTTGATTAAGGTCGTTGATAAAGTTCATAATATAGGATTTAGTAAGCGTCGGGTTACACTGAATTATTTTTGGGTAACATGTGTAATGTACCCGTCTCGGTATGCAATTAATAAATCGTATTTAATTTAGCGATGAGAGTTTACATCAATTTGAACGTAACGTATATATATTTTCTTATTATTGATCTTAAAATGTTCACACCCTCTTCATAAAAACTATTTTTTTATTATTAATTAGTTCCTACCAGTTTTTATTGGGCCAGTCTGACATATGCAAAGCAACTTTAATTGCTATGATGAGTGAGAATTCAACACCTCTTTTTTCTCTAACATTTTAAAACCTTGTTATCATTAGGTCAAATGTAGTAATATTGTGAAGCCGTGAAAAAAACCGGCACACACAACTGTCAAAATTGACAGCACTTGTCAATGTTAAATTTATTTCTGTGAGGAAAAAACCAGTCAAATTTTATATGTTTTAAAATATTTCGCGCCAATTATAGATAGATTATGATATTCCAACTATAGAAAATTAATTTAGAAAACCTTCTTGGCTTTTATGTCAATAAAAAAATAAAACTGTTGTTTTGATTATGACCATCTTCGTGACTCATTTTTGACATTTAGCGTTTGTTTTTTGTTTGTATACCAATCTTTAAGTAATTATATCGAATGAAATATACAGTTAGTCATGCGGGAAGCATTTCGATGCAAAAAATGACCTAAGTTTCGTTGTTGTGCATAAAAATGTCATTTTTATCCGTCCTTTAAATTAAGACTTCACGTTTTATATGACTTAAGCGCCCATAAATATCTCGCTTTGACGCTTATTAATTATGACGGGGAACGTCAGAGAAATGTCAAGAGCACTTTCAAAATCTTGTTTTCTTGATTCACAGATACTTAAATTACAAAAACAATGATTAGTACGTTTCCAAATTGTGGGCAATTAATATGGACTTCATTAAAAATGTTTTAAGCGCCATACAATGACAATGCGTACATGTTTTAACAATTAAATACGCGGACATACATGTGTTCGGTGTAATTAATAAGTCAGTATATTACATTAATTTGTTTCACATGCGCTGCTCCGTAGAATAGATATATTAACTTGTTTGTAAAATGCGGTATTTAAAAGCACGCGACTAGCAATTTATCTACTTCTGAGTGGTAGGTTTATAAACTTAGGTTAGGCTTTTGTTTTGTATTCACCACGTATATTCATGTTTTATATACCTATATCTTGGTTCAATATTGGGTGTGTTGTCCAATGTTGGATCACACTTTGTATATTAGTCACACGACATTCGTATGACTGACGTAAGTCTACATTCTATGCATTACAGCATGCAACTGTATCTTTATGTCTCAACTACAATTGCATACCAGATGTCGAAGTCATCCTTGTGAGTAATGGGTCTTTTTTATAACAAATTAGCTAACGAACCTATCCACAGGATCCTTATCCAAGATAAAGAAATAAATAAAAAGGTAATAGGTTAAGCTGGCTTCACGGACAAAGCCTTACTTTGAATTTGCTACATAACCGAGCAGAGCTTTTCCTAATCAAAACTTTAATCTCTACCACTTCTTATTCTGCCTTTACCCCCTATTTATATGAATTCGACACATCACATGTGTTTTACACTATGACTTGATTTTGTTTTACCAATGTCTGCCTACCCTTTCATCTAGAAACTATTCAACCGGTCTTAACATGGCTACCAATAGATATTGACCCACCAAGTCGACTACATGTCTGCCGGTCACACGGCACCCGCGTCACGGTTTGACGCAAGTGGCCAATTTGGTCCCACTAATCGATGATTAGGGTACCAATTAGACTTGCGGTGCGAACACAATGATATTTGCAAATCGTTCGGATGATTCTCGCTATGTATACGTATTAACACTTACGGTCGTCATACACAGTGTATTTCTGTGTATTACTTCACTGGTGTCGTTGACTTGTGGCAATATCGAGTGTGTATTAGCTGAAATATGATTAATGTTTTTGAGTTTTAAGCGAATGTTACACATTGAAATAAAAGTATTTTTTACGGAATATGTTTATTTTTTTTCTAATTATTTTTTTATTCCAATTAAATATGATTCTTTTAATGACTTATTATTCGAATGATATATGATATTTGTAATGGTTTATAATTTCAGAGCATTTTTTCTTTAAACAAATTCATATTAAATCGTATACACCCACGTTGATAAGCAGATGGAATGTGGCCGAAAAAATCCCAATGGATCGACTTATCACAACGTGACAAATTGCCGACAAATATTTGTTTCAAGACTTGTTAAGTTTAATATTGTACCGAGAAAATGATTTAAATTTTATAGATCAGGATTATAAAATACACTATTGGGACATTTTTAATAATCAAGGATCACAGACTGTCTCTCGTAGATAGGTCATAAACCCGATACTCCTTCACTAGCTACAAAGAGCACAAAAATGCTGGATCGGCGTTAAGCAGTTACCTACTAAGGTACTGAGCAAAGCGATGCCGCTCAGCGATACGCGCGCGTTCCCCGCTTCGTACAGGTTTTTATCGCTACTATCGTGAAAAATAACACGAGAGAGGGAAAAAAACGAAAACTCGCCTTTGGAAAGCCGACAAACTCCGGCCAGAAAGTAGTTCACTTAATAATCAGATACGTTGATTGCCATCTCGAAATTCGTGGAATTAAAACGCATTTCTATAGTGATTTTCTGTTTGCCACATGACGGGATGTTTCTGCTTTCATAGTGGAATATATCATGGAATTGGCGAGGAAAAAATTTATTAATTAAGGCTTTGTGTTTATTTAAATTAAGTCGTGTAAGTTTTCGAGTTTGTCAGTAAAAAATAAATGAAACTTTTATTGCGTACAATGCTAATTGGGATGTACTTTATGAGCTCCACAAAAAGATTAATGATAGCAATATTTTACCAAATTAATTAACAATGTGGAGGAACCTCTTCTTCTTATAAAAAAAAATGTTATCAAAAAAGTTCCAGCTTATTCTAATATGATGTAAACGCCACATTATCTATGGCCGGTAAATAACAATACTCCGTAACTTGACCACAGACAGCATATATCGCGTACTGGCAAGTGAGAAAAAAAAAAATTATGGTTATTTCAAGATGGCGGCTTAAAGCGGGGGCGCGCTGGCCCCGCCTGTCGTGGTGGATCGAGAGGGTTGCGTTGTCACGTGACCAGAGCATCGGCGATTTACGTTCCATATTTGAATTTTATTCTTTTTAATTTTAGCTAAACACCAACGCGAGATACTTCGGGTGTTGTACCATTCGAAGTTTTGTGTTGACAATTGTTTTTACAGCCCGGTCTACTAAATTGGGTCCCAAATTAATTCCTGTTATTGAATACTATAATAAAAAAAATCATTTGTGGAATATAAATTACTAGTTATTGTATATTTTTTAACTTATAAAAACAATTAGCATTCATTAAAATTATTATTCGCGCGGGTTCTATTTTTACACTTGGTATGACTGAATTATAAAAAATTGCTTCTAAATTTGTAACATATACATATTAATATTACTGCTTAAGAATTTTTAATACGCATAATTTTATTACCCGACAAAATTAATTAACATTTTCAAATAATAACCGACGAGATAAATTCTAGCACATTTATAATGGTTCCAAGCAAAACGCAAAAGTAATTTCGAATGCTTAGAGTATTTATCATACAGAGGCTGCCACACATTTGCATCTTTAAAACGTAGATTGTTTTGTTCGTAATGTTGGTAGCACTGCTATATTAGTGAAAATTGGCCTAATTATACAACAACAAATTGGTATAAATTCCGCTGGTAACCGAAAGTATATTTAGGTATTGACCGTCTGAAACGAGTTTGAGTGGAATTCAATAACTCTAAGCAATTTTTTTTATTTAATTTTTTTAATAATTCGTAGAAACTGGACAATCTGTCAAATGTCAACCAATAGGAGAGCAGAAAAAAGTGTCCCGGCACCATTATTTCTACCCAAGTTTTTGAAGTAGCGCTCCCTCTATATTATAGGTATTAATACTCTAAGGTCAAATGTCTATTTTTGTCTTAAAAATATTTTAGTACAAAAAATTTCGCACTCCGTTAATCAATCCGCTTGAAATAATTTCAAAATCCCAAATGTTTTTTCGCCGGTTCATTTAGACAGGTCTTATTCAATCTAGCACTATTATTTGCAACACAAAGCCCATTTTTTGCTGGCTACCGTAAATCTGTCTCGTGTTCGGACTCAAGCACTATGATTTGGTATAATTTTATCGCTGCTGAATATCCTTAACAATGCATAATTGCATGAAATAGCATGATTAATAACTAATGAAATATAACAACTGACTACTCGCAATTACAATATAATTGTCAGGTATTAAATATGTAGCTCTGAGATAATTTTAAAGTCCAGTTTGCGCGACATACACAGGTATTGCAAAATGTGTGATTTCCTGTCACCATTACGCGTACAGAATTAATTCAACGATCGCATCTATGTAAATAGAAATTATCTGAAAACAAAATCCTTTCATTTACATACGTATCTGGTAAATTCTTGTAATTTGTAACTGGAATAATAAACTGGCTAAGGAAACGCTTTGACAGTTTACACTGGTTTGATAGCGTATGTATGGAAAGCATAATTTGAATTTAGAACACCTGAGCGTAGAATACAAATCTTACTGCACTAATCAAAATGCATAAAGCGCATAAATGGCTTTCAAAATTACTGGCCAGTATTTTTTCAACAGCTGGTATTTTTAGTTGTTTAAAAATCTGCTGCTTCAAGCGCTTAATTGGTCCATACACAAACTGTCCCGTTAAAACTGTGCCAATAACATGGTTGTGTTATACTACCAATAACCGACGGTGTAGGTTGACCGCATTTATAAATTAAAAATTGAAAAACACGCGGTCACGTGATACCGATCACCAATTAACGTAATAATCGACTCGGGCCGTTAATTAAAACTTTGACGTAATTGAATCGAGATATTTTTTAATTCGCACGTATTTTAAATGTTAGGGTGGCCATTCATGTTGGAGAATTATGTGATAAATATTTGTGTTATAAATGTCGATTTGATCTTAATGATTTAAATGTTAATATACATAAATGTGACACTTAATAAGTTACATTTAAAATCCATCTAATTAAGTTTTGAATTGAAATATCGTAAAATATTTGATTTGTGTAAATCGTATAAACAGATAAGCCACATGGGGCTTAACATTTCAATTCATTAAAAGATCATTATACAATCTGTATATCTAGTAATATTCAACGTAAACCCGCTCCAAAAATGCACATTAAAAACTAAATATATCCTTAAAAGGTCACCTACATCGATTAAAATTCAATATCTAATAAAACACGAAAAATAGGATAGCAAAATGTATCGAAAATGAAAAAATGGACGAATGTTGCATACATAAATATTTACACAAACTGAGTGACACACGTCTATAAATAGGCGCAATTTTAATAAAATTAACGTAATAATGACAATTTATGTTGATTTTATCGAGAAACTAGTCCATGTGGCTGCCAATCCGTGATCGCTATGTAGAACTAGTTTTTTTATAATCTTTACACAGCAAGCACAAATCTCGAAGCACGATGACCGAGTCGTGATAGAAGGTGAATTTAGTGCTGGCAAGATAAGTATTGCGATAAACAAACGAGCATTCTAATCTGATAAGGACGGAAATAGTCTCGCGTCGCGCGCCAGAGAGGGACAGGTGTACAAAATAAAAGAAAGAGACTATCCGTGTCGCGGGCGGGTGTGTGGTCCCAGCAGTCCCTTTAATTATCGCCTATAAAATTTTATTGAGGAAGCAACCAAATTAAATGACATGAACGTATGACGGCCGGTTAGCGCGACACAACACATGTAGTCCAGCGCTTTAGTTGGTTAATGAGCCCGTTTAGCGATGTGTTTGTGCCAATTTTGTGGTATTATCGTGATGGAGGAAGGTTTAATTGGATGGTATTCGCACTACGAACGTGGACGAGATACACTAGTCGATGAATCAGATACCTCGACCATAGACAACGTTTATTTTTAATTATGAATGAAGATGAGGCGACGAATCACACTGTTACGTATAGAAACTCTTTTTTATAAATCCAGGCTTGAGACAAAAACATTCAAATTAATGAAGAAGATTTTACAAATGTCATATTTAAATGAAAGCACACAACAATTATCGTATTCTAAGATAGTATCAAGCCAGTAGGCTTTTTCTACAGTTCTATCAAATGAAAAAACTATGAGCCCAACATTTTAAAAATGGTAGTGAACAATTTGGTTTGTTTTATTGATTACACTGTGGCACAGAGGTACACGATCTGGTAGGTATCAAAACATCACGTGCTAACAATTTTATTCAATTTAAAAGTTTCGGTGCGAATTTATTTATTCTGCCGCTAACCACAGTTCAAATATGTCAGTAACGCAAATAATACGTGATAAGTGTGTATGTAAAATTTAAATTTAGTTTTCCTTGTTAACGCCAGGCGGATGAGGTATGGTATTGCGCGGGAAACCTCTATTTTTAAAATTATCTTAATTATTTTTCTAAATAAGCTACCCGCTGCCTCGCCAAATTTTATACATATAATTGAACAATAATGCGATATTACACTGGGTAATATCCTACAGTATATGCTAAGTAATATCACAGTAATATCCTGGATGTGACATGTAGCATAATAATATGTCCGAGGCCTAAAGTCTATACCCAGCAGTGGGACTCTACAGGCTGTGGATGATGATAGTGAATAAAAATCCTATATTCTGATCGATTAGTTATCAATACATTGAGACAACTATCAGCCTCTTACCGTGCCTATTTTTAATGACAGCTTAGTGTAGTTTAGTCTGAAAAAAATTTATTGCCAGTATTCGTCTAGAATCCAGTAATAGACTAATTGAACGCATCAATTAAGCAAACACACACTGACCGCAAAATTAAAAATAAAAGGAAAAGTTTAAATTTAAACTTCGAATCCGAAAACATGCAAGTTGCCAATAACGTGTGTTGTTAAAATAACAAATGTGCTCGGTCGCGTACGAATTACGTCGGGTCAACGACCTCGCAGCATCACATGTGCGAACGAAATTTTAGCATACGTAAACATCATTGTTTTTGATTTAACGCTTACATGTTGCATAGACAATTGGACAGAGCTGGTGGAGTTGTTTTGTTCCGTCAATTGTTCCAAGCCAAGTTTATGTACAATAGATTTTAAATTTTAGCTGCATCATTCTTCGAGAATGTTAACACTAAATGTTAGTTATTTAGTTTTCTTATTATGTGCTTGCAAAATTTCCAAATTGCTACTACGACATGAAACATTTTTTGTTTTTTTATTTGCCATTCATCACAAGGTCAGATTACCGAATATATTAAAACAATTAAAATTTCGAATAAGCGATCTAAGTATAAGTCAACACTTAGAGAAGTAGGTAGTCAGAGGATATCCAAATATTAATTGTAAAGTGTTTTCAGCTATTGAGCAACAGCAGTGTATATTTCACGTACATTTTTGTAATTCACATCGCGTTTGATGAAGATGGTTCGTTACCATAATAATCGCGAACACTCGTAAATAATTTATGACCGCCATAAAACTTGGTGTTTCACACAAGTGTTTGTTAAACTTAACAGTTTAACTGCTTGGCACATTACGTCATTTTAATTTTAATGACTAATTTTTTTTGTTCGTTCCATAATAACTTTTTCAATGTGGCGGGGTTGCCGTATTTTCGTGCTGTTAAAATTATGTGCGGCCATTTTATGTTGACATGGTTTAAAGATGGCGCATGTTATTTATATTGTAAATGATTGACATAGGCCTATTTCTGTATTACGATACCCAATTGTGTTTAGCTATATAACATAATACAAGAGGAAAATAGAACTACAAAACTATATTAATTCTTACTCATGAAATAATGTAATGTGCGAGTATTATTACACATTTTTGTAATAAAGTAATTATTCCAAAACGAAAACACATTTCAAGTCATCACACTAATAAACTAAAGATAAAAACCGCAATTTGCAAAAATAATTACGCAAACTTACCCAAGCAAGGAAATTGGAAGGCCTAACCCAACAGATAGCAATCATTAAGAGCAATCAGCGCAAATTAAAAAAAAATACAACAATCAAAGGTCAACGAACGTACAGCCACAGATACGTGACAAATATTTTTACACGTGCACTTTTATCAGTTTACATGCGCCGCGAATTACATTTTGTACTCTGCACCACAGTCTGTACAGTACAACGCTGTATATTCGCGTATAGCTAGATCTATGCGCGACTAGTACATCGTATAACATGAAATAAATACATTTGCATAAGAATAGTACGGAACAGCTGTGTCCGCCATCTGTGCAAGTTGTGTTATTAACATACGTCTCTTGTGTACACGTAAAAGAACCTAACCTTTTTTAAATTTTGAACGAACGTGATTAGCCGCGAATGAAAGAAAAATTTAAATATTCCGTTCCATATTTAAATATAGTTTCCCGCGTTAGGTAAGGTTCGTAAAGGTATAATTAAATGCCAACATTGTATTTTTAGATTAATATTTTATCAATTACTCTTTACTGTAACCACAAAACTAGCTGCGTACATTATTTAAAGCAAATAATAACAATGAAACCCGATTATAAAAACAAACTATAAATGCTTATTTAATTTCATAACGGAAAATACAATCGTTTACAGTTTGTCCAGATATAAAAATGACAATACACATTTCTTTAAAATAAATGCATCGCGTTGTATGAAAAAATAGTCAAATAAATACGGTTTAAATTTTTATTCGTATTGTTTTTAACGGCGCATTTGGTGAAACTAAAAGGTTGGTTTGAAAGCTTAAAGTTTCCAAAGAAGGTATAAAGTGCAAAATTGTCGCGACCGCGTCCCCAACCCTCAGGGCAACTTTGTTTTTTATTTAACTGACGATAATGACGTAATTGTTGTATAGAAATTGTATGTTGTTGTAAACGACGGCCAATTACCAATACACCGGTTGACACTCAAGAAAAAATTAAAATAAATTTATTGTATACATATTATTACATGTGACTTCGCCCGTTTAATAAGTAATGAATGATGGCTGACTTTAAAACATCGACGTGACATTTTGGTCCTTTGAAACTTTATTAAGATTAATTTTGCTGTTGTTCTGCCTTTTTATTGATTTGTTTTAAAGAAATAATGTTACGTTCTTCATTTAATAATGCTCGACTATTATACGTATATCCAGTTATGAAACTGTTTTAATGAAATAACGCAATTAAAAAAAAACTATATTATTTTACTACAAAAAAAACGACATCCAGACAAACAAGCTTCAACTCAAAAACACAAAGAACTTAAATTTTCTTGACGCAACTAGAAATATAACCGAGTTACTTCTATAAGGTAAAACCAGTGTATACTTCTAGGAATAACAAGCACCTACAATGGTAGTGACAAAATGGCAGATGTGAGTAATTAAAGGCGACGCGTTGATGCCACGGCAACGATTCTCCGTAATGTGCTGAATAAAAATGTATTATGTTCTTAGCTTTTTGCCGTCGCACTGCCCTTGTTAAATAATAGCTTACATTTGTTATTTATTAACATTTTACGACGACCGTTGGCCTGTTTGTATATGTGCCTGTATGTTGTATTTTTTAGAGCCAAATGCCTTTTGCCTGTATAAGTGCTGACTTTGCTAGAATAATGCGTTGCCGAGGTCGAAATAATTAGCGGCCAATTTATTGTATCAATATTTATGGGGCTTTGTTCTTTGTAATTAATTATGTATTTTTGTCGCCAATCGATTATGTATGTTGCCGAAACAATGTGTTTGTGTGACGGTTTTTCTAGATGTATTGTTTAATTACTGCGGTATGTGGTCATGGTATAAGAAGAATTCAATTACTTTTTCTTTGAGTTGAATAATGAATTGAAATTGTTGTGAATGAACTCAAAATGCATTCGGTATAATTTGGCGATTTAACTCAATATATCTTAAAGGCTGTATTATTGTACTGTACAAGTTATAATAATTTTCATTAAAATCCACTTAATGTTGTATGAAAGACAAACAAACAATAATACATCTTTAAATTTAATAAAAAATCAAAACTTACTGTAATTTTTTAAACTGCCATAGAAAGCTCCACACAATATTAATATTCATATAACCTGTATCAATGTCCACTAAGCAAGAATAATCCGAAAAATTATGTTCCGAGCGCCTTAACCCTTTCGCGGCAGAACAACCGTGAACACATTGGAATATTAAAAAAAACATCGGTAAGCTTCTCACATAAATTACTCTCCATGCGTGCACATCTATGGGAATGAGATGCTAAACAAAAGGGTTGAATCTTAATAAATGATCACATTCAAATAGGGGCGCAGCGTCTTAACCCTTCAGCGCGACACCTGGCCGTTTATACCCCGGAGTCAAAAATTCTTTTATCGCATTAGCATAATATTTATAATATTCACAATGGGATTCTTTATTCAAAGTAGCTTAGTATCTGCCGGTGATTTAGTACACGGTATAGATAAGGGTGTAGATAACAATGGGTGACATTGTCGTCGCGGTTAGCAAGATGTTTTGTTGGCTGATGTATTTTTGCTATTTATCTTGCTATTTGATTAGTTTCGTTGCGGGTTAAGACATTCCCATACTTGCTGATGTTCAGTGCTCGGTGGCATTAAATTAAATGGTTTACAGAAGTTGCGATGGGAAGTGTGAGGAGAAAATGTCTTTAATTATCATATTGATCTACTTAATGTGAACAAGGACTTCTCTCTAAGGTTTCGAGTGATTTGTTGGAAGCGGCCTGCCTCAGTTTCCTGCGAATTTGAGTACTGTTATCTATATTACCTTATTACTTATTCGGGGCAGTTTAGATGTATTTCAGCAATATTCTCGAGCAATTAAAACGGTCACAGTGCGAGTACAAGTATCGTAAACATGCAATTTAATTCACCCAAGTAATAACGCAATAACAGAGTAGGAATATAATTTTATATTTCCTTACCAAGTAATAACTTTGAATTAAATTAACTTCCTCAATCATTTCACAATTAGTACGAGAATAATCAAATGCTTATACATAATTTGAAACCTTCCACATCGGCGATTATTGTTTATTATTGAGCTGCATTTACCAGACGTTTGAAACTGGCACGACTTAATTCCGTTCCCTTTCATTATACCTACATACCAAAGGAAATTACAGACGCCATAACAATTGTCATTTCTTTAATACACAAACTTAAGTGCAGCCTGTGTTTTTTAAATTAAAGTACACAACAAAGCTAAATTGTCCAACATAATCGTTTCAAATGGCTCGCTTATTAATTTCCCCGTCGTATCAATTGAACGATTCAAAACCGAAAGTATCACAAAAAGCTTTCAAGCGAACAGAAACTATCGTTCGCATCTCGATCCAATTTCGACAAAAAAATCCTTTTAACCCCACAATAGACATTGGGCCTTTTGTCTAGAGACCGTCAAATGATACGCATTAAGCATTTTTTGCCGCGTTATGAATACATTTAAAACAGGAAGGATGTGAAAGTCGGGGGTATTGAAGACACCGTATGGCGGGGAAGGGTTGGCTTTGACAACGCAAAGAAACACGGGTTATAGGTGAAACATTATGTTAACGGATGAATTATTATACACACTTTTACATTTGTGTCATTATTTTGGATTACATTTCATTTTTTGGGAGGGTTATTTTTGTTTCAATTATATCGTTTTTTTATCGGTATTATTTTAGGATTATATTTAACAAGCGTGAAATCAGTTTTAGCTGAACAGATGCAACGAATAACAATATAAAAGTATCAAAGAAAAATTACACTTAATTTAAAAGTTCGGGTAGGGTTTTAAAATTTAGGTGCATTGTGAACCTTCCCTACTTTCTATATTTCATTTCTTAGATTATACGAGATAACGCGCGCCACGCTTTCTTTTTGCCATTCAAAAAGTTCATAAAAGACTATGTTTCCTGGGGGTCCTGGCTGACACGAGTTGTATTGCCAGGCAAAAGGTCTATTTATTCATATGATCATTGCTCAAAATGAAAATATGCCAGCAGACCAACACTCAATTCATTTTAGTACTATAATGAATCGAATCGATCATGAGAAAGCAAAACAAATAATAACTCGTGACAAAATGTTAAGCCACAATGACGTCACAGAGAAATGCCCTATCAGCAGTTATCAGACGTCTTAGCGGGCTCTTTATCAATCAATCCCTTATCACTCGCTTTCACCGCGGGTTATTTTCGACGATTACGTTAATTTCGTGACATTTGGTCGGTATACGTGACAGGTTTTTTTTTTACAGTTTGCACCCCGCGTAAAGTTTTCTTTTGTTTTGTCAAAGAAAAAAATATGTTCAAATGAAGCATGTTTGGAAAATATTTACAGTTTAATGTTTTTTATTTTTCCACTTATTCTGCGATTAAACCTTGAATCTCATAGTTGGTTTTACTGCTTTAATAAATGCATAAACATAATATATTTACAAAATAATCTTTGAACTCTACTTTAGTATACATATAAATTAGATTTAAAAGTATATTGAATTGTAAGATAGTACGTTGAACGTACATAAAACAGATAACGTATTTTTTTTTGTTTTAAATTAATACCTATTTAAATTATACTGACGTCACAAAAAAATTTAACCCGAAAAATTTACCAAATGGTAATTTTATACGAATATTAAAAAAAGCATATTCGACTCTACTAAATTTGGTTAAAAATATACGTATTATGAAGTTATAAAATGTATTGTCTTAATGCAATTATTGAAAGTTGAAAGTTTCATTTCTCATCGCGAAATATTTATTGAATATTATAATTTAAGTAAAGAGGTATAATTAAAGAAAAGGACCTATTTTTTATGTTTCGAACACGAAACGAAACCGATCTGATGTAAAGTATTTCTTTTTATTAATTTATTTTATGAAATATAAAACTTTTTATTATAATAGTAATAAGTACAATCCAATTTCAAAAAATTAAATAACTAAAAGTAAAAAAAATAACCCTAAACTGCAAACGGTATTTAAAAGGAAAATAAAACAGTAAAATTGTTGATCCCCTTGGTAATACGATGAAGACACGGGTCCAAATCGCGACCGTATAGGGACCAAATTACTGTTGGCCTTAATTTGACTACTATATCCTACGTGAAGTATATGTAGCTTCGATAAAGGCCGATACTAAATTCTTGACGCGCGGGGTTTGAACTCACGCCCGCGGAGACCACGTGTCGCTTGAAACAAGTCCGCCATAGCTTTTATCACGAAATTGACGAAATAGTCGTATGGTTTTGGTTATTTGTTATGTATAATTTTTGAGTTTTTAGTTTTGAGCTTTGAATTTTCTGATACTTCATGCGCACTTATGAATTAATTCGAACTAACATAATTTTGTCTGTCTCAATATTAGGACTAAATTTGTATAGTAATTAATATTATATATTAAAATACCTTCAGTTTGATCCATTCGCCAGAGTTATCCATATAAATCTGAAACAATAAATAAATTATTATGAATACATCGTTATTCATCGTTTGAGCAATATAGTCGATTTTGTTATTATTATTCCACTACATACAATACAATATTTTTATAAAAAGTTGTAAATTGGTGCATATACAGATGACAGCATTAATTGAAACAAAATACATGGTCTCGCAACAACAGTACAACAAAAAGCATTTAACAATATTCGAAGGCCGTCTCAGGGTATTTTTAAAAGATTGTATTTTATCGCATACATATTTTCTCATTAATTTTGTAATTTTTTTTTTTTATTTTGATCTTAATTACTTATATCTTATTTAATAATTCATATGACTTACCAATCGTGTTACAGTTTAATATAATGTATACTCTGTATTTATCTATACACACAATCAATACAATATCGTGACCAAATCACTTTAGACTTGACGTTTAACCGTTCCCATGCAGACTGCTCATAATCTGTGTTTAATATACCCGTCTGATAATTTTATATGATAGTCGTTAAATTCTTAACAGCTCGGTATCGTGTTATGCTGAGATCAAATGCTTAAGTGGTGTATCGAGGAAGGAAAATAGCTTGCGACTGGTGTTTCTGGAATTGTTTATATAAATAGATTGTGAGCGTGACATTGTCAGAATTAAAATGTATTTATTGTGTATTAAAAACGGAATGAGTTTTGTATACCAATAAAAGGAAAATATTACTAACCTGAGTGAATTATCAAAAGTATTTAAAAACAATTGTTTGGGCTACGTGAATTAATAAGTCTACATTTATATTTGAAGTCTAAAATAAATGAATAAAATAAATATACAATATTTTTCCTGTTACATGTATATTTTAGAAGCAAAACCTACCTATACACAGAAAATTATTTTATTTCTTATAATATGTACAAACAATTCATGTCTACAAAGAATCAACTCAGTATAATCCACGCCTTTCAAATCAAATGACATCACGTCGCCTTAATAAGATACAATTTTTATATGAAGTGTAAAACCGCCAAGCAATTACAGCTCGCATAGAAATTGAATTATTTAACGGTAGTTTTATAGCTAACTGGTCCTCGCGCCGGACAGCACTCGTCAACGGCGGAATGTCCTCATCATTATACTATGTTTAAAAGTTATGAAATTGGAAAATAATACTATTTACTGCCTTATTTTGATCATCAATTGAGGTCCGAAACTACAAAGGTTGTTTTGGATTCTAGTTTTATACTGGTGTTAAATTTTTTTAACAGATTATTATACCTTAATATGTATTTCAAAGTTCAAACGTAGCTAAAACATGCCGCATTGAACAGTGAACCCTCATTTTAAGCAGTGTATTCAAAAACATCTATTCAAACGGTTAAAACTACAGAACATTGTATTGTAAAATATTTCCTATATTCATACCTATTGAATACTGTAACGAATGGCGCATTGTTTGCTTGAATAAATTATTAAATTAAAAATATGCAAAGCCGGGACAAAAATATGTGCCATTAGAGGCCACAAAAAATACTTGTTTCAATGTATGTGCCGTATCAACCCTACACACCAATTAGATATAAATAAAACCGTTGGCGACAGATGATTTATTAAAAATTTTATCTCGCCAAGGTGTCAACAAATCTTATTTAACCATCCATCTTTGTCTAAGTCGAGTTATCGGTGCGCAGATATCTGTGTGTCGACGGGGCCCATACATTATTTATTTATGCGAGAAATTTGCATCGACTTTTGAAGGGTTAGCCAGTGCCACGTTCGTTCGCTGTAATCGCGTTGCATGCGTAAACAGATGCATTAAGTAGTTTACAATTTACTATATTGTGTTTCGTTTTGTTCTCTTTTTAAAATTCCTTATACCTTTTTTTTCGTGCCAGTGTTTATGTTTCACACCAATAAGTTTATTAGTCTTTTTGGGTAAAATATAATATTCGTTTTTTTTATTGCAATGCATGTAACGGTTCGATAGGTCTTGTTATTAAGTTTTTCGATCAAAATGTCGAACGAGTATTTTATCGGATTAAAGAAAATAAAACCTTTGGATACCTATTTTATTTTTACAAATACATTGCATGTATAATGGTTATTACTAATGACATCAGATATTTTCGTAATTTGTTACGGTTTGAACAGAACAAAACCTCATGCTAACTTTGCGATAGCGTAGTTATTTTTAAAGAAACATGATCCATTTTTCATTTTACCAGAGACAAATTAATATTAAAAAGAAACCTATTTACCTAAAACTTTACACTAATGAACATTTATCGATATAACGAACACGAAATACCTCTTATCGATCACACGTTAAAAACAATAATTCATAAACGTCGACCTTACACGTACGTAATCCGAACCCGTTTTCCTTGAACTTACAAGCAACATTGTAGTTAAAAAAAACTTAAAGTATCATGTTGCTAAACTCCGCTTCGACGAAGGGAATAAAACTACGTAAACTGGTAAATTGATATCTGTAACACATCATAATTGACAGATACCGTATATAAACTTTTTTCTAGAAACTACTTTGAGCTAGCACGATATGTCTATCGATATCAAATTATACAGATTAAAAAATAAAAATTGATCGTAAATTGCTGGCTGGTTTTGCGTTTATTACGCTGCGGTTTTAAACGACACACTAAAGGTACTATGGAGGTTTAATCTTGTATTTTAAAACATAAATATTTGATATGAAAATTGAAATAAATATTGGATCATAGGCATAACTGGTGGACAGCGCATAGTATTACAATTGTTGCTATAAAATGTTGTCTAGACCGAGACAAAACTAGTATGCTGTACATGTAGGTAAGGAAAATATTGACCGAACATTCGTTTCATATATCCTGCTCGCTAAGTTTAGTTGATACACCTAACAAGTAAAATTGACCCATCCTCAATCTCTATAATTAATCAAAGTTTACAGTTTACAATTAAAACTCCGTAACTGGCAGGCATCGTGTATATTAGATGACAATTCCCTTGAAAAAAAAAAAGAAAAAAAAACCCAAAGCTCTTTAAAAAAAGAACACTCAAAGGCGCAACTCAGAAAGTGTACAATAGGTTTACAAGTTTCAAATCGATATTAAACTGTTGGTTTGAACTTAAGTGATTGTATTGTTATATTGTGAGGTGTGCTCTATGGATTTTTATTGTATTGTCGGTCGGACAGTAATGAATTGCTCGTTACTTTAATATGTCAAACATGTTTTGACAGCGTGTGCAGTCTGCGGAGAAAGTTGAAAGAATCTCTTTAACTGATTAACAATGGCTTTATTCAGTTTTTTTGATCCGACAAACGAGCTATGATGATAAGTAATCATCGCTACAGTATTTAAGATTCGTAGTTTGTTTTCCTTCTTTGTGTACTGGGAGAAGAAAATTGGAAAGACAATAATTGTTGAGTACGACAATCTTAATAAACAAAACGTTAGAGATAAATTAATGTAAGTTCAAATATCATTTTGTTTTAGTAAGTGACAATAAGGTCATAATAATGTAAGATACCTATATGTATACTGTTTATAAAAGGCAACCAATTAAAATAAGTTATGTTAAATATTTTATCTACAATCAAGCGTTATTCATGTTAACTTTATAATAAGGCATAGAAATTACACGGCTCATCAGCTTCAAAGCCGAAGTATAAGGCCATAATTACAGGTGGCGATGGTGAAAGTAGCTTCCTGTGGAACAATTATTATTTTAAACTTTTTTATGACGGGCTTATTAACAGTTGGCTCGTTTCTAGAGCTCTATTATAAAGATATAATAACAATTTACACTTGTTTTTTAATGATATAGTAAAAGCCAATCGAAACGTCGAGCGACTGGCATTTAAGCGCTGACGTTAATGAAGATTCCAATCAAGATAAAAAATGTTGTATACATTTTTGGCAATTATTACTATCTACGAAACTTAAGTAATCGTAAATCGAAATAAAATTTTATTTTCTAGTCTTACATACGATTAGATTGTTGGAGATCAGTTATTCCCTTTTTGAAGTTACTACATCCTCAAATATCCTATATCAGTTGTAAGTTCATTTTCTACAAATTCTCACTCACACAGGTAAAATTCTCGCTCATTCACTACTACGAGCTACGGCACAAACACTCCTGTATACCCCAGTAATCTCATTATACATGCGACAAGTTTGACCCGTTGCATTCGAGACTATGGAGCTTTAGCTCGGGAACCACGGCCAAAATAACATCCTATTAACAATAGGATAAAATATTCTACGGAAACAATACACGACCCGTGTAGGGTTAAAAGGTACGCATATGTATATCGTTAATATGTGTTAGTTGATAAAAAATATGTATTCAGTTTTGGGATAATGACTAGAAGCGATATTTTTATAAATTATGCTCTGAATGGAGAAGTTAAATGGAGTTGAATTTTCATAGAAATCATTGATTTAAAAAATCGTCTGCAAGTAAAAACTTCGTTCTGACGAAGTCGATTTAGAATAAAAAGAAAAACTGTTTCAAATACTCCAAATTAACAATTAAATAAATCATAATTATTATGTATTAAAGAGCACAATAAAAAAACATTACAGATGTTATTGCAAACCGCCTTTGAATTCGGGAAGAGTCAAAGTGCAAGTCGACTAAAAAAACTTTCTTAGGGGTCAAAAAACTTAGAAAAGTCATTTGTTAGTGTCAAGCACCGCCCTTGGTGATCCTACAATAAATAATACACTTGAATGTCTTTGTTTAATTACGTGTCAATAGAGACACTTAACCTTTTGAGATGAACAGAAATGAATGAAGTTTCTGTTTTTTTGTCTGTGGCCTCCTTTTGCTTTTGATAGGTGCAATTAATAATTCTATTTTGTGTTCTTTAGACGTTCATTATATTAGCTCGGTTATTTAACAAAAAACTTTTAAGAGCAACGGTTTGCAATTATTTTTCATTTATTACTTTCGGGAGAAACCACTACACAATTGACAATGGGTTGACAATGACCCTTTCAAAAAGTAACAATTAAAAACGTTAAATAAAAGTAACCACTTGCTTTTACTGTTTGCAGTAATTTTATGAGACATAAAAAGCAGTACTTACAAAAAGACGTGGTACAATATCTTGCAACCGTGTTTCTTGACGTCTTTTTATTTCCAATCAAGCGGAAAACCCAAGACTTATCACACCTTATTTTCATAACAGCAATCAAGAAAACAAAACGATTACAACTTATAATTCTGTCCCAATTTGTATTGTATTGTGGGATTTTCAACTACCATAGCGTGATGGCCGGTGGTAGTAATTTTTTCACCATTTATATCAATCTCGGTTCTATTCCTGCCGCTGAGTCACGGCTACTGCGTGACCACTGAATTATTAAACCATTTTCCTCGTTGTAATTGTATATGAGAATTAAAAACTGAATGTAATAGCTTACTTAAATTGTGATGATTTCTGAATTTTGTTTAAAGGTTAAATTGTTAAGACAGAGTAGTCATTTGTATTTAATTTACTGTTCGGTGTTTTGAGATTGTTTTATTCTGTCATTTACATCATAGAATCTATGTTTTATATTATATGCATACGGCCTAATTCATAAACTGTTTTAAAATTTATTTTAGTAATCAAATGTTTTGTCTTTTTCACTCAAACTGAATTCAAAACTCGTTCGAAAGGGACAAAACGTTCGATAACTAAAATAGGTTTTAAAACTGTCTATGAATAATAGTGATTGTGTAAAAATATGAGGTGAATTGCAATAGATTTAGCATCAAGTGCATGAAGAAACAATCCATCACTGTATGAAAAAGTTTATGGCAGCACCGTCCTCCTTTCTAACGTTATTTTAGTAACGATTTCTTTTTTAATAATTCATCAAATATTAAAACTAAAGTGCCATCGAGTCACTGAATATTCTCGCCGAGTCTTTTATTCTATTCTGGGCGGCGGCTATGAGTCACATCGCGACGCAAACATGTTTTCATACCACTTGTTTGTTTATTCGACAAATGTTGCCCATTAGAAAATATCATGTCTCAATGATTAATGCTTGTGCATTTTTTCGGCCAGTCTTCGCTTAATTAATATCGGAGTTTTAGATTTTGAAATAGGAATGTTGCGTTGTGTTTCGGGTGTAGCTGAAAATTATTTAAATAGTTTAAAAAGAGGCTAGCATAATTGTGTGGGTAAAAATTTCAGGCGTTATGTAAAAATTAAGTTCTCTATCCTTACGGAAGTATACGCATGTTATCAAATATTCTCTTGAACAGGTCGAAGTCTTATAACCTGATTCCTGTTTAATAATATGGCCCTATTTATATAAAATAATGAAAATTATTAAAAAATATAATACGTTGATCACAGAATTAATATCGCCATGGCGCCGTTACTGGCTTTAAATAGCGCATTATCTCACATTATTTGACTTAAACCGTGTCATTACTTGATATAATGGCGCAGAGGCTGGCAACACCGTAATATAGTGGCATACAGTTAATGCGTCAAGGTGGGATCAAAGATCCAGTGATGGACATAACTCTCAAGCGCATTGAAGGTAAGGTAATAATTTTAAGTTCATACTTGATAGAACAATCAACTTTTATTTACAGATAAAATGTCTAAATGGCAAACCATAACACAAATTACCTACTACTTACTAGCCATATAAAACTTAAAACTAAAAACCAAAATGTAAGAGAGCAAATAGTGGTCCGTTGTATCACCAAATCGATGATACGTACCAAACGCTAATATAGAAGTAATTTTGTTGGGCTTTCGGGCGATGTATACCTTTGGGCAATGTTAGCATGTTATGAAAAGACAAAACCGTTCCACACGTGCGTCCAACAATGAACCCACGACCTTGACAGGTATAAGTCACCGTACTGTATGAAAATACGTAATTATTACGACACAAATTACACTATTCGGTAGCGAGCAACAATCAGCCGGGGCGTAATAGCACAGGAGTACTCCATTACACTGCTATTGGCGATTACAAACCGATATTTTGTGGTCATTTGACGTTCGCGATCCTGTCCGCAGATTTATTGCAATTTATGGTTGATGTGTAGCGAAAATTGTGCACGGTGATTTGCCCCGGGGTGTCTCGAGATATTCTGTGTGGGATT
Source organism: Deilephila elpenor (assembly GCA_949752805.1). NCBI lineage: Eukaryota > Metazoa > Arthropoda > Insecta > Lepidoptera > Sphingidae > Deilephila > Deilephila elpenor. The sequence goes on along the minus strand of OX457107.1, from coordinate 3,103,183 downwards.
GCAGTTTATTTTTTAATTGGGGCGAACATAAAAGTAGGTTGGTATTTTATTTGTAATTCTATAGTCTTCTATTTTTAAATTCTAATAGATTTTTTAAAAAATGAATTGTAGATTAGGTGGAATTGAAAAAAAAATTGTATTTCATGGAAAACATTTAATGATACATATTTTGTTTGACATAAAGAGTATTAAATATATAAATATCTGATAAATCATAATATTCAATATTCTTTAATTATGTAATAAATGTAAAATAAAATTTTAAATTTAGAATGTCAGAATCATATACCATAATGTACGAATTTATTGTTAATCTATTCATGAAATAATTTAAAGTCCGCGTTATTTACAATAAGTTGAGAGTAATATTTTATTTATTCAAATGTTCCAAAGTGAGGTAAATGAACTTGATGGAAGGACAGTCGCGTCGAGTTCACGCCACATGTAGTTTTATCGTTGTATAAAATTTTATTAGAATTTAAAAGAACATTTGAGATAGGTATGCAAATTTAAAAAAGATTTTAAAATGCATATGTCGTTTTTGTCGGAGATCAATTGTAATAATTATAATTTTGATGTGTTTGTGTATTTATAGATTGTGACGGAATAATTTAATCTCCGGTACTTACTTGTATTTAGGTAACCATTTAAAGTTCTTTGTATTGACTTACGAATAATGTATTTTAAGACAGTTATTTTTAATGTCAAACAAACTACTGTGCTTACGATCGTATTATGACAAAACACTTCTTAATTCAAAATCATAACAGAACATCTAAAAACAGTTTTAAATTTCGAATCTCAATTCGAAACTAAATTCCATATTTCATTCCACCGCGTAAGCAACATCAATCACAATAATCCGGATGCAACAGATTAAAAATGGGGATTAAGAATAATAAAATTTAATCTACTACGAGAAAATCTGTGAACTCTTTCTCATTGCGAGTTGAACACGCAAGTGTGCGCAAACACGCCTCGAATAAGTCTTCATGAGTCTCGTTATAATTATTTCTTAATGAGTAATCATTAACGTTGGTCGTTTTATACAATTATACGAGTTGTTACGTGATTTAGAGCGGAGCGCTGAAAATTCCGCGCTAAGTCATTCCGCTTTTTGTATTAAATTGTGTAGGATATAGTTTTTGTATGGTTATAATTACATTAAATTGTTTGCATGAGACATCCGCAATGAAATTGTGATTTAAACACAAATTGACACGTCGTTATTAATAATTTATAATATGTTTTTTTTTAACTTAATATGCGGACAAAATATTATGGTCTTGTCAAAAGCAACTAGCCGACGGATTATGAATAAATGAAAAAAAAATAATTAAAATAAATCACAAAGTTTCATGAGTTTTGAGAGAATATGCATGAAAAAAAATAGGGTCGTACCTATATGAGAAAAATAAAATATCAGTAGTATGACTTAACTAGGTACTCAATTAATTTAAAAGTTTATCGCTATCAATGTCCAATGCGAATAGATCCGTCACGCAGGAATCCATAGACAACTTCAAAGACAGCTATTTTCTTTTTATCTCTATAAACTGTTGCAGCCCGTGTTACGCTCTCTTGTCTTGACATTCGTCTGTCAGTTTGTCTGTCACTATGTATGAACGATGACAGCACAAGATGCCAGATAAAAGTGTATATCAAACCGAATTCTTTGGTTATTATGAAGATTATATATGTCTAAAATACATAGATCTGTTCATTTCAAAAGGAATTACTTCTATCTGCCAACGGTTATTACGTATTGTGACGTCATACGTAGGGTAAAAATTGTTGTCATATTTGACGGATATATAGCGGGCAAATGGAACTAATTTACAACATATTGACATACAATAAATAATTATAATCTTACGAATATGTGTGTTTTAGCTGCTACTGTATATTCTTATGTATTGTTAACTAATTATGCAAATTTCGGTAGACTATATATCATAGTATAATATGATCTCTCATAACAAAGTAGTAAAAACTAAAATTTTGGAGCTTTGTGTCACAATTTGTCATTATAATGTTTGTAAAACAAAATATAATTACTTAGGTATATGTTCCGATCAAACGTTATAGCTTAAAACCAGTTTAGACTTTAGAGTCACCCATTTTAATAAAAAATCTATTAAGATTCTTTAATGATTTTATAACGTCTGTCTTTTACAGAATAAAATGGCGTCCAATTCAAAAATCGTTAACCCAACATTGATAACAGGCTAAAGATGATCTCAATGAATGATGAATCACATCGACAAAATATAGCTTCTCGCAGATCGGTTATGTGAATAAAAATAATGAATGAATTCCAAAAAAGATTGACCACCCAAAAACAATGCTTCCACAATCGCTCCACAGGTTTATTTGGATCTCAGTCAGTTTCGGTCGGTAATTGAAAGCAGATGTTGAATATAATACACATATTCGTATAGAAATATTCATAATATAAACAGAACTTCGCTCGCACACAGTTAGTGTCGTACGTTAGTTTATTTAGGTGTTGCAGTGAAAATAAGCGCTGTGTAGGCGTTTCCAACTGACAACAATGTTGGATGCGGGCTGACTCAACGCTGCATGGGTTAGGGCTGCCACCTGACTCATATTAGTCCTTGAGAGCCCGATGTTTTAATTAAAATTGTTAATTACCGGATAAATGATGGAAGGGATTATAAAATGTTGCTTTGTGAAGTGTCAACCCGCACTGTGGGTGGATTAAAGCTGTATCGTGAGGTATTGGGATAGTAATTATTACGTCATAATATTTTAACTCATGATATTTGACTTTAGCCGTGTGACGTAGGGCCATATAAGCACAAATTTGCACTCTAAAATAATGGAAAACATGTTTTTTCGATGAACAGAAATAATCTGTTGGAACGTTTTATAAAATATCTATAAGTATTTTTACTTTGAAAAGTTGTTTTCTCATAACGTAACGTAACCACAATCGTTTGACAGATAGCCTACACATTCAAGGATTTTTTTAAATAACATTTGCCTGAAATGTTGACATGTTTATCACATGTATCTTTTGATACAAATTATTTATTCTTTTATACAACCAAATTTTACAATGTAAATATGTCTGTACAAGGATTTATAGATGTAGTTATGTCATCCTATAACAAAAACTGGTCGCCTTTCCAATTACATATGCAGAATTTAAATAAAATGTGTTTATGTCATCCACGTGTCTCATGGTCGAGGAACAAGTTCAATAAAACTTAGATTTACGTACGCCTTGGTCAAAAAGAACATTAAGATGTCGTCAGCCATCTACATATATTTCAAGCTTCATTATAACCCATTCAGCATAATGATATCCTACTAGATAAAACACGTGTTTGTAAGATGACGTCATGTGTGTTGTCAGGTTGGTATTACTGATGAACGTGACAGCCCTGACTGCTGTGCATTCAATTTATTAAGATATTTCTCAAGGCCGAAGGATGCAATAGGCAGGTACGTGGCCTTTTCCAGTTTTTTGTTTGCAGGTACGTGTGAGATAGAGACCGTACGATTGAAAGTCAAGTGTTTTTAAAGTTCTTTAAAACTGCAAACTTAATATTATGTCAGCGTGGCAACTGGCTCTAAGTGACACATAGCGGTTCCTTTTTTTAAATTGCGGAATAGACAATTTTAATTATCTCGTTCGTGTTGTTCATGGGTAGTAAAAAAATGTTTTAATTTAGAACTGGTCGGCGCACTGGCCACTATAAATATTATTATCTGTGCGTACTGCGTTGTTTAAAAAAGTTGGACTGTGCATTAGATAACGTAATTAGAAAGATAAAAAATACTTTTACGTATACTTATTTTTAGCTTCATTGCTGGAGGCGAAACTTGTAAATATACTGATAACAATTTATATTTTTACTGTTAAACGCGGCAAAATAAGCCATCGGCTCGCGTGATTGAAAATATCAACCGTCGCGTCACTTAGAAACATCAAAGAATAGTGAAAAAAAAATTGAGATAATCTCCAATAATTTCACTATAATTTACTTAAAAATGAGTACAGCTAGATTCATCACCTCACACAATTAAGTTTGGACACACAAAAAATAATGCTGATTAAAAATCACGTTATTGCAATTTTATTCAAATTGCGATCAAAACAATTTATTTTTAATTCACTAGCGGCTAGATAATAAAAGTCTTAAATGCACACTTAAAATACTTATCTAGCTTTAAACTAACATTAAATCTAAACTATTCAATTAAAATAGTTGAGCGGTAATTAATGTCGAATTAATTGCAAATAAGCAGGCCGAGATTGATGGTCTTGAAAACTATTGTTACACGGACACGTAATTGGGCAACACGAATGGGGTGTATGAACCACGATAGTTCTTTTTTTTCAAGACAGTTTTTATATTCACTTAGACGTGGAATTTTAAAAGCTAATGACGGTTTCTTGCACGATTTAAATCGATGAAAAATACGACAACTTAGTGAGAAATACGGCAAAGAAATTATAAAAATATAGTTTTAATTCCTAAATTTAGCATTATTGATAAATAAATACATTGATAACATATCACAATATCCCGAATTAGTTGGAGAAAAGGAGTGTGGTAAAAAACGAACTTTGGCAAATATGTTAAACTCATAAACGCTTCTTATAAATGAGTAAAAACAGATTGCTATTTAGGTTTTAACCATCACTGCATCTCTCTTTTCAGAACACTTACTGCTGTACTTAGGCCTCCTTATTAAAACAACGTGGTTTTTAGGTTTTAACACGCCACAAACATTGATATATTTTATACAAAGAATTATGTAAGGCTATCACACAATGAAAAGTGAAACCCCAACAGAAATCAATGTATTCTCAATAACTGAATTGATATTATAACATTGATGTTTGAAAACGGATAAATTTGCACGTATTATTTATAGCTCATTAAATCATTGACTGAGGGCTACAATTTAATTATTTTAGACCCAATTCCGATCTTAAATTACGCGCCAGTACTTCAATAAACAAGTTGCGATGCAATAACACTGAATTATTTTTAATTGCCAACGAAAATGGCGGACGGCCAAACATTACGCGACGAAGTAAGTGAAAATTTATATGATATTAAAATAAATTTATATGACGACAGTGTTTAAGTGCATTGCATTTGTGATACAGTTTTGTTTTGGTTCATTTAATATGTTTTAAAAATGTTATGTAAGCGGTCAATCGACTGCGACAATGGAGATTTTTAGTTGGCGCTGTTTCTTTGCAAATGTTAGGGGAAGTACTGATTATATTTTCGTGCGGTTTTAACTACCCTATGCACGCACTTTGTGGAAATAATCTTATATATTATGCAAAGATATAGTTCGTTTAACCTAAGTTATAGTACTATGTGACTTCCTTTGCTTTTTAGTTCAATTATTATAATCGTCTTCTTTCTCTACCAAGACAGATTTATTTTGTGTAACATCTAACATAAATAAAGTAGAAATAACGAAACACCTAGCACCCTCGGGCGCTATAAAGGTGTTCGTAAATTATAATTACCGGACGGGGATCGAACCCAAACTCCGTAGGACTAACGATGCTAGCTACCGCCTCCGGCATATCGTAATTAGGTAAGCTACCTTCCGTTTTATAGAGTAGCTCATATTTAATACAAATTACAGATTATTTATTTTAGTCAGTAAGTATTAAGCCTCATTGGCTGTTAAAGAAATAGGTGTCCATTTAGAATTCTAAATTATATACAACTTATGTAGCGTAAAGGGCATGCCGAGAATATTTTTTCATAAAAACACACTTTTCAATTGATAGATACAGAATAAAAAATTCAAATCAAACAAATACTCGTAATATGTCTTCAAATTATAATATCTAGTTTTCTAGAACAAGTTGTACGTGTAATTTGAATGGCGGAATATAATTTTATTCCCGGAATTTGTTGGTGAAATATTAAAGTTATGAGACGGTCGGCAAGTTGGGCGCTGTCTGGAACCTTGCGAGAACTTTACTCATACTTATTTCTAGTCATATAGTTCTAGTATTTCATATTTAGCTCTAAGGGTGCAGGTTCGATCCTTGTTCGAACATTGTGTATAGGCAGTTGACTAAATAAAATGACTAGGTAGTAGCCAAATCATGTCGGATTGCATTGATTTTTTAAAAGACCAAGTTGGACTTCGAATTCTGCATTTTACATTTGTGCACTACTTTATGTCGATACATATTAAATTTAATATTTGTTTTTTTATACATATTATAAAAAAATAAAAAACATAATCCTAATCATTTCTGAGGAACCTGATCGTACTTCATTCTCACAGAACACTCGCTACTGGCGATAGAAAATTTGTAAAGTACTTTTTTTGGTCTCGATTGAAATCAAAAAGGATGGATCCAATAATTTATTTTTGTCTCGTGTAATAACCTCGGAAAAAATAGATTATAACCTATAATTCTATTATTTTAAAGAAAGTAATTGCCGTAACCAATATGGCATCGTGCTCACAAAACGTGATCAACTCTCAACCATCAATCATTCGACACAAAAAAATATGGGTCATGCGCTTTCGAAAACGAAAACGCCGGAGGCCGAAAGATAAGGTCCAAAAATTGAAGTCACGATAAGCCTAAAGGTACAAACATGAGCACGGCCGAACAAAATTAATTCTTTTACAGTCGTATAATCGATTTGCTTACGCCCAAATTACTACCGATGTGCTCTCCGAATTTGTTACTGCAATTTAATTACTCTGTATTTTTGTATTGTTTTGTTTTTTTCGTTTATGCGGTTATCCGCTTATGGTATGTGAAAGTAGGCTCAAATTTAAATTTCGAATAACTTCATACAGTTATATTTGTTGCCGTATGGTGCTGTTTCTGTAACGCAGGTTTTAATGTGTTATTTACGTTTAATTATTGTAAGTAGTGTATTGGTTTGTGTCTTTTTTTTTTACATAGCGATGAAGCAATAAAGTGACAAGTTTATTCGCATGGGGATAGTATAAGAGCCGTCGAACGACATAGCCTACATTTTATCCCGAAATATGAACGGTTCGTATTATGAGGCAGAAAAGTAAGTAAGTTTTGTTTAGAAGCTAACTACTTAATGTAGTCGAATGAAAAAACTAGGTTTTGATAAAAAAAATATGTTTAATAAGAGTATTTGCTATTAGTTCTTACATATTTCTATCTACTTCTATGTATTTTTTATTATTAAATTAATTTTAACATAATACTAAATTAAATAACTTCAATTTGAAGATATTCGAATTTCCAAGCTTATTGTATTGTATATTGTAATTTACGGCTTTTAACAAGACCCATCATATCCAAATATATTTCGCATATTCACAATTTTTTGTTTGAAACATTGTTAGGTAACTCACACATGTTTTTACACATAACCATGTATTATTAACAATGTGCTCATCACTTGGGTATTTACAGTTCAAAATAATGATACGGAATAATTTGATACGGATTTATATACAATATATCCTGTTTTGAACAATAGCGTTATTAATATATATTTATAGTACGGTACCTATTTGATAGACGCTAACCGACAAACATTATTGTTTCATAACAACATAAAAATAATATTTTAGGCACAGTAATGGTATTGTCGATAATTTAAAATAAAATAACCTACAAAACTTTGCTGAACGGTAAATAATATTCCAGCATTTTAAAATGTACGTTTTTTGCTAGCACATGTTTTTAAGCGTATGCACTAATCTGCCATGGCAACGCAGATAACGTGTTAGGCACAAAACAGCTATTTCCATGTCCATACATGACGTATAACTTAAATTTAGCTTCAATGTCGTTCAAGCAACTTGTATTCACTATGTTAATCAAGCATCACCTTTAACAAAAACAAGACTAGAGTTGAAAGGTGAGAATGATAGTTGAGGGTCGCCAGTTTATGCACAGATAAAAAAAGAGTTTTTTTTATTTTAACAATTTTACAGCTAGCCTTCAAGTTGGAGTAGACATGGTAAATTAAAAAAAAAAACAATAAATTGGCTGTTTAATTTCAAATAATAACAGGATAACTTTTTTTATAATTTGCTTAAAAAATTATGGGTGTAACGGATTTAAAAATAAATGTGTAAAAAACGTTGATGTTAGTTTCAATTTTTTCTTGAATGTTTGTTCGCGCTCGATAAAGGCTCATGTATGTTAAATCGTAGTAGCAAGATAAAAACATGTGACTACTTTTTATCACCAAGTTTTGCTGTTGCTAAGGGGTCGATAAGTACGTAAGTGTCTACTTGCGTTTTTATAAACTATTTTCAAATTACACTTTTCTATTTTTCTCAATATTCACATTTTTTCACCTACTGTGACAACGGACATAAACAAAAATTTTAAACATTACTGTTTTTTTTCGTTAGAAAAAGCGATGCTTGACTAACAATTTAACTATTACATAACTGTTTTTTACGGTCTATTAATACTTCTATAAAAAGCACTGGCCCATTTTTTGTCAGTTGGTTACAAAAAAAGGTTGGCATAAAAAGTCAGGTTCGGCGACTGATGTTCAGATTGTGATACCTTTAAATTAATTATTTAAAATATTTATTTTAGTACCTGATAATGTTAAAAAGATAAAATAAATATTTCGATTTTCATAATTAGGTATTTATAAAATATATATTTATCCTTCGGTCACTAAAATTGCCGACGGCACTGGCAATTTTATTTTGGTAGAAAACATATTAAAAAGTTTTAAGACTCACCGTTTATTATGTAGATAACTTGATGAACTTGTAATGCTGATGACTTGGTGGCAGTTATTTAATTCTTTTTGGAAATTATTTCTCAGCACGATATTTCGCGCCATCTTCGGATTCCATTTTACTCTGGCACTTTAGCACTGAATGTCACTTCTCCGAGTTATTTATACACAGAATAATTTATTTATTTTTTGATTTGTTATAGAAAAAATCTATAAATTATTTTGCCATGCGCCGAAATTTTTCAAGTGTATTTAATTTTATATTCGACTTTCAAAAGTTGATATTTATCACCATTGCCGCACTAAAATACTTCGTTGCCAAAGTATCTAATGTATTAAAGAATTAACTCCAATGTCATATTGGATGTTGGATTCTCATAAGAAGTTCCAAAACCGCTAAGAGCGCGCGCAACTCACACGCTAGTTTGAAGATGTGAAAAAAAAAAAAACAATTGTCGATACGTGTTCGAGGGTCGATGTTTGTCACAAGAAGACGGCACACGAGACGAGCGCCGCTCACGCTCCGAGCCAACGGATTGTGTAAACGCGCGCCACTCGCTCGGTTGGCGTCGTCGGCGGGCGGGGGCGGGGGCGGACGCGCGGGGGAGGGTCGTTGGCTCTCTCGAACGCACACATCCACCCCACCGTACACCACTCCATCCATTACTAACGTTCCTATTTTGAATACGCGACGCGCCAATCTAGCTCCTATGCGATAGCTATACGAGCCGAGGGATGTGACGAGCGGACCGCGACCGACATCAGATCGTGCGTGTAGACCGAGACAGCGCGAGCACCGCCGCGCGCCAGACAGGGATGCAACATGATCGGTAGTTGAGCCGCGTAACGCATGTGTGTCCTCTTGAAACGCTCGGCAATGCAATAGCGGCGTAGTGTCAGACTTTGTAAGTAACCGAAGATGAGCTGTACTGCTGCCTTAAAATTTTAATAAAGAAGCCTCTGTTTCATTCTCTTTCATTTCAGCCTAATGGGATACTTCATGCCGTGACATGTGGCGTACAGTCGGGCCGGGCTTGTTCATTCAAATTGTTGAATGACAAGCGCTAATGGATATTGGTGGCTTGATTTCGTGTCACTTTAAGCTCGAGACTTACATAATCAAATCAAATGTATACGGCATTAATAATTTGTTGACAGCTGACGAATGCCATTTGACAGTAGTCACATTCAGCGTGCGACAAGACGAAAAGTCGCCGGTGCAACCTCGCTGTGGTTGGGCCACAGCGAGGTTGTTGACTGTCAAGAAGGTCTAAAACACACAGTGACTCAACAGGCATATAAATTTTACCAAAATCGTCTTACCTATCTCTATAAACATTATTGGCGACCGTTCATATTGAATTAAACGATTCATGAAGTCGAGAAACGTATTAAGTGAACATTGGTGACACGCAAATTTGGCCGCCGAATATCACAAACTGGTTTCCGTACGAGTTTCGTATGTCGGGTTTAAAGACCTTTTTCGTATAGCCTCGCGCGTGCGATGCGATGGACGAAATGTGACGGTCGTGCTGGGAGAAAATCGTTTACACAGTTGGTAATGTCAACGTGGACACCCACACGCGGGCCCACGTTCGCGATTCAAAATTTAAATTTACGAATTTCTATTGGCCAGTGACAACGCCGGCCAATTCTCCGCTCAGGATTAGCAACTTTAGCATCTCTTTTATTGCAACTAGCTTTTAGAATCACAAGCAAGAACGTTTCGAATATCGAATATTTCAAATGATTTATGTTAATGGCGTGTAGCGTGGTGCGTAGACATTCATGTTATGTCTAATTTATTGGAATTTTCGGCCATTGATTTTGTACGATGATGTTGGTAGTACGGTGTCCGCGCTATAAACTTAATTAGTTGGGTATGTTGATGAGAACGTTTTGAAAGTTGTCCAAACGGGCCCATTAATATGTCTGTTTGGATTAGATTTTACTACGCGAACATGTTTTATGGCTTACTGTTAATGGTAATAAATAGATTTGTTTTTATTTTTTTAAATCTACAATCACACAGTACTCGCCATTCTGGTTTCTCGGATGCCAGCTGTTACAAATGAGTTTAATCGTACAACGCTGGATACAATTTATGCACCAATAGTGGTAGTAATATCGGGTCCATATCCTCTATAGATAAATTCGCACATAACATAAAATCTCGTGGACGACGCGTAACAATTATTTTTTATGACAGCCCGGCAGGATCTTACATAACCGGCAACGTACGATAAATTGCACATTATCTGGTATAATTATGTGCATTATTCGATAAGTTTTGCTTACTCACTGGCAGGAAACAGCTCACTAATCTCACTTAGCAATATAATTGATTTTAAATTGAGTTGATACCAGTTGATTTGCGGGCGGTAAGTATTGACATACACTACGATAAATTCATTATATGTTATAAATTGACGTTCATATGTTACGATGTTTCTGAGAACTCGTTCGAGTCTAGTTTAGTTTTATATTTTACATTTTAGCTTCGCTGGAATGGAAATTGACTTAAAACATAAAAGTTCTTAATGAATCGGTCAATGACACGGTATATAAAATTACGGACACGAGGTCACAATCATCTCTTATTTTGGCGGAATTTTGGACTGTAAAATACTTATTTACGACCAAGCATACATCATTAAATATTTTTACAAATTTATGTAATGATTTTTCATAGTCCGTAATTATGTTCCTTAGATTTTTATTTTGCTAATAAAATAGACCATTTAATGCTTTGTCAGAATTGTTTAAGAAGAATAAAAAAATCGTGTTACTTTGACAAAAAATTAACGTTATAATCAAATCTAAAATATTTTACAACAAAGCAAATATTCCATACTTACATAGTCAAAAATACTTTACAATTATTTGTGGCAATAAAATAGTGATTTATATTACGTGTACCGATCAAGTCACCTCAGGCGAAATGTTTAAATAGCGTTGATAACACGTTGTTTCACCTGACGTTATCTGCCCAGATAGCCACAATGTCACCGCGATAACCAAAATATACACTTGTCACTATTGACAATAACACTCGCTAGTCGCTACTACCTACGATAGGAAAGGTACTAAGACATACTACATGCCTAAGGCTGAACTAAGACCTAGGTTTTAATAATATAAACCCGTGTACTTACTATTTTGGGAATTGTACAGGTTGATATTACGTACCTGAGTACGTATTTTTGGGTTAAAACATATTCTATATTTTCTATTTTCCACCTTGACATCACACCAATTGTCTACCAAATAAGTTTCGTATAAGATTTTTTACATTGTCTTGAAAATATTGCTTGAATATCTAATCAAATTGACAAAGGCGAAATTTACCGATAGGATGTCATTTTCGACATTTTTCTTTTTGGCACTTAGCACGTACGAAAATAATTTCGGCGTATCAATAAACAGCAGGACGTTTTTGTAGGTGCCAATTTGCAAGGTGATTCTTTCGAGAATTTTTTTTAACGTTTCAAAATTATGTTTATTATCCTTGTAAATGTGTTTTTACGTGCTCTGTTCCACAAAATGATGGAATGTTTGAATTATTTTATCCACTGTTTCGGACACAAGTCTAGTTTGAAGCGGATGGGTTGGTGTGGTTTTTAGCGGGAAACTGCGTGTGCAGTCGGTATCGAACAAACACTGGCCGGCACAGCGCTGTGAGCGTGGAGTTGGCGCGGAGACCGCGACTCCAAAATATTTACCTCTTTAGAGAACAAGCCGTTTGGTTTTGGAACACTCGCGCACAGTGGGTTTGGTTGGCAGCGTCGCGCCGCGGCGGTGGCGGGCCGCGCTCGCGTGCACTCCATCGGTATTCGCTCATTAATCGCAATAATTAGCGGTTATTGTTTTTGCGGCGCGCGTCAGTGGCGACCGCTCGCGGCGCGCCGCGGCACTGCAACTCGTCACATAAAGCCCACTAACAACGTCTCTTTCCCCCTTTACTTCCGCGCCGGCTTTTTGTCGAGGGCGCAGGCGCCCCTGACATTTTTTAAACCGCGCCCATATTGTTTCTGTAATTTCTATCGGCGCGCACCTTTCGTGAAAACGGCTTTTTTCGGACATTTTTTTCGCGACGTCTCTTTCTAACGGCGCGCTCCGCTAAATCGCCGTCCCCCTCGTTCTAACGGTCGGCGGTGAGCGCTGCTCTAACGTAACACCGGTAGCGTAACGTTCTCTCTTTCTAGGGACGCCGCGACGCCGGTGACGCCAATTATTTCGCTATACTTCGCCGAACAAACGCACTTGCGAACCACCAATGTTTACAAATTACGACTCTACACCCTTGACATAAGACTCAAGTCTTGACAGGCGCGCTGCAGTTGCGACTTTATGGTCTAATGCGAAAAGTGTGAAGTTCCGGCCATTTTTGCGATAAAAAAAATCGCATGCATGCACGTAACCACGCCTTAGTATACACACATATCGCCGTCTATTTTACTCCTTTTTTATTTTTCATTCGCCATCCCTCTCTCGCACGCACACATGCAAGCGCTCGGCGCGAATGCTTCGGGACGTAAGCGCTGTTCGCCACCTAGCGGCGGATAGCGGAACTTTTTGTAAGTAGAAAGCATGACAACTTTCTTTTCGGGGTGGCAGCACTGGGTAAAAGGGGTTGATATAGTAGGTACTTTGTACACGTGTAGTTCGCTCTTTGTCCGCGCTTTACTAGCGCCACACAGAAACGAAACGTAAAAGAAAATGAGTTGTGTGAAACCGGTTACAAAGTCTCTAATGAAATAGTTTGTTAATTAGCTCGTGAATTGATTAACGAAATCTGCCTGTCTAATCAAGGAAAAAATAATACGAAATTGGTTTAAATTTAATGAAAACAGATTCGGTAGTGAATTAACATATTATTTGCACGCGTGCCGGCAGGGGGCGCCACGTCGTGATCGCTTCCCGTAGTTCCTGGGACACCCGCAGCGCGTCGCCTCTGCGCCCGGATCAACGGGAAGACGTCCGGGATAAATTGCCTCCGACCATATTTAATTAATCAACTCTAAATGTTCATTTTGTTTCGTGATAAATTTACCAACTCCATTACGTTGACACTTTCCTGCTATTCTTGCAATGAGACAAACTCTAGTTTGGCATTAGAAATAGTGTAAAGTTAAAATATTTCAGACGTTTTTATTATGTAGCTATGAAATATGACATAAATATTGGCAGTAACAATATGGCCATTTATAAAGGTTTTAGTGTGAAATTGAATGTAGCAATATTAATTGTTGTTAATTTATTTAGTATGCAAGTTTTTCCAAAAATAGATGAATAAGTACACCCAAAAGTCACATACATAGACCTGACCCCACATTAACATCAATTAAGTCTTGTGTCGAGAGTATCAGAAACTACGAGATTTTTCGGCTTCACGAACATTTGTCTCGGCGCGGGGATCGAACCCGCGGCCTCTTGTTTCACAGCCGGCGTCTAACCAACCGCGCCACAGGGGCTGTCAAAGTAAAAAGTCAAAAGGGCGTAGTTTCTCGCGTTGATGACGCTGCTGCCCGCCGTCAGCTTGTTATTTGACTACGCCGTCTTTGAGTTGAGATGCAATTGGATTCAAAGCGTCGTTACAGGTTTAGTTAATTTGTGGGAATACATGCCTTTTATCATCTCGTGGAAAATTCCGAAGTTGTTACTGAGTGAGATGATCGTACCGGTACTGGTGGTAACTCTCTCGTATGTGAGAGTCCGCCTGGGTAGGCACCACCGCAATGTCTATTTTCCCGCCAAACCGCAGTGTAAATGCACTGTTGTGTTCCGGTTTGAAGGACATTGTAGCCAGAGTAACTACTGGACATAATGAGACTTAACATCTTATGTCTCAGGATGGCGAGCGCAGTGAAAGGATATGCATTACTTTGTAATTCATGTTGTTTGGTTTTCTACTGTCCATAAGCGGTCGTATCGCTTACTATCAGGCCAACGCCTTGCTCGTCTCGCCATTCGACGCAATAAAAAAAACCTATACAGTTGAGCCTGCCATAAATTCTACCAGAGCTTTTATCTACAAGGGAATGATAAATATACCTAACAATCATACATAATTCTGACGCCACATTAAGTGCTAGTCTTGTAAGTTGTATTATAGGTATCAAAAACTACGAGGGACGTTCTGCAACACCTGCGGCCAAGCCGGCCTCCTAACAAAAACTTACGCCAGCATATCGAATAAAACCCCTCATGGACCCGAAACAAATATTGCGGGTCACACAAACACTTGTCTTCATGCGGGAATTGAACCCGCGGTCTCTTTTCTGGTGTCCAAACTGCACCACGGTGGCTGTCAATATTATAGTATTTACCTACATAGTTCTTAGTTACATACATACATACATAAACACACGCCTTTATCCCAGAAGGGATAGGCAGAGGCGCCACCAGGACATCCACATTTCGCCTTGTATGTTCCGGCCCATGATGTGATAGGTGGCGAGCCTATCGCCATATCGGGCACAAATTCCTGACTCCAGGCTGATAATGAATAGAAAAACACAATATGACTTTGCCCGACCCGGGATTCGAACCCGAGACCTCAGCTTTGTAACCGTACCGTAGTACAACTACGCCACCGAGGCAGCCTTAGTTACAATGTTGATACCTACCTTTAAGATATTCTTGGTAATCCCTTTGCGACAGCAATCTGCAACAAAATAACAATAATTGTAATCAGAGCGAACAAGGTAACTGTTTAATATTAAAGACCGCTAATGGACAGGTTGATAGAATTAACTAATTGCCAGACAAATTTCCTGTCTAAGGATTGTAAAGTTTACTTTGATCACCTTTGCTTGAAGTTGCAAGAATTGTAGTATTTTATTTTGCAAAAAAAAAAACATTTTTTTTCTAATATTGTTTGAGATAAGCAAATACATGTTAACAGATCCATAACTTTAAAAAAATCTTTGGTTTCATTTGATTTGGGATTTATGTAGTTTTAATAAGGCAAATATTTTTAATCTTATTATTTTCTTTCTGTTAGCCAAATAATTATAATTGACAATAACATATTTCATATAAAAGCTTTGAAAACACGAAATAAGTTCAATTAGTCTTTTGATGATAGACTGACTGTATACCCACTGGGTACTCTAGTGTGCTCCGCCTGTGAATCGCCCACTATTGAGCGCAGGATTTCACCACAATCACGGGTTCGATTACCATTGTCCATCAAGCTGGGCCACTGGGGGTTACTGGATAAAGGATGGAAATTCTTGTAAAATCCACTAGGGTAAGCAGGTTCACGATGTTTGTCAATGTTAAAACGCACATTTTATTTCTTATTAAAAACATAATTCATATTTTCTTTTGAATATGAAAAATCTCTATCCTGCGGCAGCCCTATCACAGTATCGCTCGATAATTACTACAGGAACGAGTTCGCATTTAACAATTGCACGACAAAATTGCTCTCAACTAACGAACAGAAGTGCCGTTCACCGGATCAATTGTTGAGCTCCGATTTATATCGATATGTCGAGCAGGGTTGTTGCAACGCTCGATTCTATAGAGATTGGAGAATATCGATACGCTTGTCTCAGCCTGTCATCGATGTAAAGGGCTGTTCCATCGATAGGTAGTATAATCGGATATCGACAATCTAGACAGTGGGCGGCGACGTTTGATCACTTCGGTGGTATTTATCTATAAATATAATAATGGGTATGTTTTAGATTGATAATATTAGCTATATAAAAATATCGTATAAAGTCGATGTTCTGGTAGCACCTCTGCCTACCCCTTCTGGGAAGAAGGCGTGATGTAAATGTATGTATGTAATGAAAAATAAATAAAATGACAAAAATAAATAAAATACCTACAAGAACCGAAACAAATATCTGTGGATCACAACAATAATTGTCTTGGTGCGGGAATAGAACCCGTGGCCTCCTTTTTAGCTGCTTAGCTGTCGTGTAACCAACAGCGCCACGAAGTATGTCAAAATTGCAGAAAATAATGCACATTTCCATACTCAAAATCTATTTTAAACGAATCTTCTTTGGTATCCTGTTTATATACATACATAACTATACCTACAGCCCAATACAATATCCACTGCATCAATAGTTACAGATGGCATTCCAGGCGAACACGCGAGTCATCATAAGTCAATTGTGAGGGATCTTGATTGCGCGGGGATACACATCGCAGATTCATCTGGCGTTAGCCTTGTATTGATAACTATGGCAAAACGTAGGGAAATCTTATAGACGCATCGTGCTATTTTATGATATGGTGGTAGTAGAGTAATTCAATGAAATATTCTACGAACATAATAAAATAATCGATAGGTTATTTTTTTGTAGGTATGCTGATGTAGGTAGGTACGTCATTGAAAAGAGAATTATCATCATCCGCCTAAACTGTTGTCCTCTGCTGGACATAGGCCTCGTCCAAATTGTACCATTTCATGTCTCCAGCTTGTCGTTCCCAGCATCTGCCAGCGACCTTTGGCAAATCGCCACTCCACCTCGCTGGAGGGTGTCCTATACTACGCTTGCCAAGACACGGTCTTCACTCAAGAAGACGTTTACCACAGCAGTTGTCGGTTCTTCGACAGATATGGCCGGCCCACTGCCACTTCAGCTTTCTAATCCTATGTGATACGTCTACATTGGTTCTCTGTCGGATATGATCGTTACGGATCCTATCCATCAGTAAAGAGAATGAGATATAAATAAAGATATTCATGATTTCGTTGCGTGAAGCAGCAGACCGGGTACTGTGGCGTACCTTGGGAAAGGCCTATGTCCAGCAGTGGACTGCAACGGGCTGATGATGATGATGATGATTTCGTTAAAATGTTTTGGTAAAGCTGCAGTGTAAATGTCTTGTATCAATCAGAGTGGGAACACTGTCTGAAAAAACGACATGGAGACCTTAAAGCCGTTATAGACATTCGTTTCCGCCTGGTTAGCGAATGCTGTTATTTTTGCCGGATGCTGTGCACTTACCACTGGTGTCTGTAATGGCATGCTCGTCTCGCTATTTCATTGCAATAAAAAAAAACTTGATAACTGCTCCCACAAAATCCTGTACACTTATATATATTTTATGCTCTCGTATATCTTCAGAAACTAGTTCCAAACGAATTGTTGTAAAATAGTGAATGTTTTTGCCGGCCGTACCATGCAAGCGGCTGCGTGCCTTTCCGGATTCCATCGGCGCGAATCTACAAAACTAACTTACTGAGAACAAATTTAAATGTCTTGCAAGTTGACATGTCACTCTAGATGTTTTCCAGATAAAGCAATAGCCTGGATGGGAGATTTTTTATTATAGAATGCGTGAACCAGATGGCCCGTTGGTAAAGAAGTAATTAAACAGGCTAGTATAATAAGGTTGGTTTCTTGTGCTGAATGTTCTTACTATTTTAATATGTATAAAAGAAAATATCATTGCAATAAGACTATTCTGTAAAAGAGGCGGCTGTATACATTGTAAACATTGCAAATAAAAGTTGGCAATAGTGGGAAAATCTTCTAATTTCTTTAAATTTTTCTAAAAATTTTAATAGCACGACAATATGATTGCAATGCAAAATGATTGTCAATGCAGTATTAACCAAATGAAGTGTTTTTAAATTCAAGATATAGTAATAAAAAAATATTGATTTAATTGAAATCGATTTAATGCTTAAGGTGTAAAAAATACATTGAATCTTGCAAATTTATCCTCTTTAAAGGCAGCATTACCAATGATCATTAAATACGATTAGTATCAGTTAATATTATTGCAATTACGAAAGATTTTAGCGTTAAATGTAATAGGTATTGCGTGGCGAAAATTATATATCTAATTATGAGTTAACTGGAAACCACAGCACAGATTTTCAGGTAATTAGGTAAGAATACTGCCTCGGTGGCGTAGTTGTACAACGGTAGAATCACAAAGCTGAGGTCTCGGGTTCGAATCCCAGGTTAGGCAAAGTGTTATTTGATTTTCTGTTCAATGTCAGCCCGGAATTAGGAATTTGTGCCTGATATGGCGATAGGCTTGCCTCCTATCACATCGTGGGTCGGAATATACAAGGCGAAATGTGGGTGTCCTGGTCCTGCACCTCTGCCTTCTCCTTCTGGGAAAAAGGCGTGAGTTTTTGGTTTTAAGTAACGAAGCTGGTTAAACTCGGCTGTAAAACGAGAGGCCGCGGGTTCGATCCCCGCACCAAGACAAATGTTTGTGTGAACAAAACTACTTGTTTCGGTTGTGGGTGTTTGTGAGACCAAAAATCTCTCGTAGTTTACAATGTAGATTTTCTGAAAAGGAAAAATTGAAATGCCGATATATTGATTTGTATTAAAATAAGTTCTGTTACATTGCCGTTGTTGTCTGCTTAGCATAAAAATGATATTTAATATAACTCATTAATATCAATGTATCCCAGACAATGTTGCGATTTCTAATAAAATAAATTGCGTTGTGGACTCTACAAAGCGCTGCCCGCTTAGGCACATTATTTTTCCTATGTAGACGAGAAACACTGTTTATGGTCAAACGACGCATATTTCTTGAGCTAAATGTAAATGACTTCTAAGAGATTAAGTCAGAATAGAAATCAGCACTCATTAATTAAGCGGATATTTTTTCATTTTCACAGTGGGCCCATTTAATCAACATTCTTTGTGTGATGTCTCCTTAAGTTTTATTACACCCGACTCGCAGGCTGTTTTCTACAAATATTGCTTTCTTGTATGCATATCTTTGCTAATAAAGTTGTATGGATGGCGGACTTGCTGGTAAACACGATGTATTTAATTTCTTTGTGTTTAACAGAGCTTGTGAAGAGTGAATTGTTAGTGCTAATTACTGTTTTGTTTACTTAATTCATTTGTAATTTTAATGTAATATTTAATTATACATTATTGATATAAATAATAATAATAAATAAATACACCCAACCGGCCTATACATAGTCTTGTGTCGTGAGTATCAGAAACTACGAATGACTTTTCGGTCTCACGAACACCCAGACCCGAGACAAATATTTTTGGGCCTCACCAACATATGTCTCGGTGCGGGAATCGATACCGCGGCCTCTCGTTTCACAAGCGGCGTCTAACCAACTGTGCCATGGAGGCTGTCAATGTTTAATTATACATTATTGATATGTTAGTTCATACAAGTCCGCTGCTGAGCACAAACTACTAAAATCGAGAGTTCCGTCGAGGCTTAGTCCTTTGCTTGTGCTGGCCTATGGCGGGTTAGCGCCCTAGCGGACTTCACACCCATTAGAATATCTTGTAAAGTTTGTAATCTGGTAAGCCCGCGTATCGGCAAGCGCAGCCTTGGACGTCCATACACAAGGTAGCGAAACGACCTAATAAAGTTTGCAGGAAATCGTAAAAGACTTTATTTTAAGACTTAAACAGATTTCTACCAAAATCACGAAAATTTATATAAATATTTCCCTTTCATGTCATAATGTAAGCTCAACATAAACCCAGCGACTTCATATACATAATTCAAACTCAAAACTGCCGAGATGATTATCAATTAAGCTCCCGCATTTAAAACAATTTGATGCCACGTGTATCTACGACGTCGTACGCGCCTCGGCCGAGGCACGCCCGAGCCCCGCCCGGCTCTTGTCCGCACGCGGCACGTACACGTAACGACGCACGTAATTAGCCTTAAGTGTTTTATAACTCTGTTATCCCACACTAGTTTTTGGTCCTGACTTTGTGAAACAATTATTTTTTAAACAGCAAATTAACAACTTGCTAATGATTTCTTAGATTTACGCAAATGAAAATTGAAATTAAACTATTTTTTACGGATTTTAAAACATAGTTTTATTTCATTAATTTACTAATGATAGAGAACTGCGCTGTAACAGCAACACAAGAATATTTGTTGAAAATTTTCTAAATACTCTTTAGAAGACATCTTAACATATTTTTAACTTTAAGACTTTTTAACATCTAAAACTACTACGAATTTCAACATTAGTAGTCTTTACAATAAATTGGCAGCTGATTAAATGTCTTAAATGTTGTGCGTCTGTGTAACAACAGACTCACCCAAAATTAATAAGCAATCCCAATCCCTATCTAAGGATCGATCCGGAAAATAGACCAATCAGAACACATCAAATGTGAGCGTGTCGGCAATACCTTGAGCCCATTGGTTTATTTTCACGATCGATCTTTAGATAGAAACGAAGATCGTTTATTAATCATGGCCATTAGACAAGAGAGCCAGCTTATTTTTTAGTCAAAATCTAGGTTTATAAATACCAAATTATCATGTATTGATTCCTAGCTGAAACAATTAATCAATGTTCGACGGAACAATGAATGCAACTATTATCATACACTATATTCAATGAATTTCGTAATTAAACCACAATGCGGTTGTATAGGCGTTGCTAATCACATACATACACCCAAACACTACAAATTTATTATATTAGTGGGCAGGAAGGTTCTGTAATCCTAACTGATTACTTATTTATACAAAAACATTCGACTGTGGGCGTAAGTGCTTCGTTAGTCGGATCTCGGGTTCTAATCTCGACAGTTTATACAAAAATTAATGTAATATTACGTGTAGTAATTTGTTGGGAAATAATAAGGGTTTTAGTAAATTATGGTTAGCAATTATTTGGCTTCTGGACTCCAAGGTTTGTGCGAAATTAATTTGGCTTTATTTTCGGAAGGATACATGTTATATTTGTAAAATCTAAAGCTTATTGTACATGTATGTTTTTTGTTTATTTATTATTTATTTATATTAAAAAAGGAATCCTAGGAAAAATGCTTTAGGAATCTAAATAAAAAATATTTGATTAAAAGTCAGTCATTTTGTTATAGACTAACGTAACACACGTCATATCTCTAGTACAGATGCAGTCCTAAGTCACAATTCTACCAACATAACAATATTAATCACAATTAACATCTTCACATTACAATCCAATTTATTCTATAAAAAAGCTCCAATTGCACTTGTCCATAAACCGTACCCAGTGGGCCTGTTTGATCATTTTGACCCTAATCTCTAATAAAGTGTTTATTTTAAGGCTGGCGCCAATGAATATGACCTCAATTAACTCACTGTTAGTGAACATAATTACACGCCCCCGCACCGCTCGGACACCCCTCTGTCGCCCTGACTTGCATCGCTATCTCTTCGTTTAGATATGGGATATTTTATAGGAGTAAATAGTTAATCGGTTCAACTGATTGTAGGTGATATTTTTAACTGAAACTTATGTGAGTGAGAAACAACAGTGTCCCGCAAATAATTGTCACCGATCACTGAAGCTCAGCGTAGACATTGTGATGTCTTTACGCGGCATCGAAATTAATCTTGATATCAATACGGTAGCGTAGTTGTACTATGGTACGATTCAAACGCTGAGGTGTCGGGTTCGAATCCCGGGCCGGGCAAAGTGGTATTAGATTTTTTATCAGCCCGGAGTCATGAATTTGTGCCCGATATGGCGATAGGCTCGCTCCCTATCATATCATTGAACGGAACACAAGGCGAAACGTGGGTGCCATGGTAGCACTTCTGCCTACCCCTTCTGGGAAAAAGGCGTGAGTTTACGTATACGTATGTATGCAAAAAAGTACCAAAACAAATAATTAAGAAAATAAATCACAAATTTTTAAACAAAAACCAAATACTCTATAGATATCACAATCTTAAGCATTGCAATTTTTCGCATGTGCAATACAAACAAGATATTTAACGCTTAGTCAGTAAGGCCATTGCGCTCATCACGTCTAATGAAGCCGGTGTCGGGTTACTCAGCTCAACGTTTTGTCAAATTGACACTTGGTTAATGGTTAGTAGCCGCCGATGTGAGATGCAAACATGCTTGGCTGGGCAATAGGCATAATTATAAATTGACTTTAAACGATATATCACAATATGCGTTTAATATGGAGATGTCTCATGAAAAAGGTACATATAATAATCTCAAAATCCTATTGACTGTGCAAGTCTGAGCTTGCACCAGTATACTGAAACGTACGTGGCAGAATAACTGCACAAACTTGGTTCCAATTTTCGATTCGAGACTGCTGCAACTAGTGTTTGCGCAAAAGCACTTGAACGTGCGTGGCGGTCACAACGATAGGTTTGTTATAATCGTAAGACAACGTGATTACAATTTACATGATTGTAAATACAATACAGATAGGCTCACCCCCTATCACATCGTGGGACGGAACATACAAGGCGAAATGTGCGTGCCCTGGCGGCGCCTCTGCCTACTCCTTCGGGGATAAAGGCGTGAGTTTATGTATGTATGTAAATAAAATACAGATAGAATATCCACATTATTATTTGGGCTTGATGGTATCCGAATACTTAAGCGAACTCGGAAATCTATGTATTTACGAGGGTTGCTATGAAAGGACCTTACTCATATGTACCATGGTTAGTATTACGATATTGCACTTCTAATAAATACACACATATACACAGAAATAACACTAAAAATGTGGTTTCACGTCGTGGTACGAATTTAAATAAGCTGGGACATCTGTTAGGCAAGACTATTTCACAAATCACTTTAAAAACGACTGTCGTAAAGAATCATCCAGCCTTTATAACATGTCAAAATATGGCTCTTCCACTTCAAAATCAAAATCCCAAAGAAACTTCCCCCAATAATTCCAAATCCCAAGTTGAAATAAAATCCAAAGCCGTATTCAATAAACACAATACGACAATAAACAAATTCCCCGCTCGCAGAATCAAAGCGCATTTTCCACAACCAGTTTACCGACCTTCGACTTAGCAAACACGTGTATTATTTGCGATTTAGCTATGTACACGTTTAATTAAAATCTTAATCGACTAGTGCTTTATTCATTGCAGCCTTGAGAAGTGACTGAGCTCTCGTCAACACAACGCTGGAATGTCATTAATGTCCGCCGCTTGCACCAACTTATCTTTTCATTTAATTAACAATATCAATAATATATAACCTTTATGATATTGTAATAAGGTCGATTATAACCTAGAGCTGTTCTCTGAGGTTCTCAATAAAGTGGTTTATTATAATATCGCAAATCAGTCATTACAATGTCGTGAACTAAACGAGTATGATCGGAGTTATGGGCCCTTAGTGCATGTGTAATATTTCTAACGTTTATTTCGTTTAGAAATTGGTGTTAAGTTTACAAGGTTTTATTTGCATTAAACTTGCAGTTTGCATTGTTTGGTTGAGCTAAATTGACCGTTGAAATGTGACAAACGGTGGCTAGGAAGCTTTAACACATTTTAAATGGTTTTGTCGTGTAATTTATCATTGCTTTCGATGCTAGAATGTTTGTACTGACTGTAGTTATTTCTCCAATTTGGGTGTTTGTGTGTAGTACTTGTATTTGACAAACGGAATTGCAAGACTTATAGTGTGGAATCATATTCTAATTAAAATGTCATAATACATTTGTAACCGTTTAAATTCTCCGACAATTTTTAGTTCCTTTGATTTGCTTATGTTAACTATGTTTCCATATTTTTAGGATACTATTATACATATTTGTAATATGCAATTTGGCTAGTATTTCTAATATCAAGAGCTGATAACACCATTGCAAAAATGTAATTTACCTTCGAAGATCCTATGATGACATGATGTATTTCAAATAAATTGACACTAACACCTTCTATTAGTCCATAACAGCTGTATCTATCATCAATTGTAATCACTTTGTCGTGGATACAATAATATACATTAGTATTAAACATTGTGTTGTAACTTGTAAGTTCCATACTAGCTTGTTCAAGGGCAGCCGTAATGAGCGGCCCACACGCCGGCTCCTTTGAGCTAATGCAATCCGCAATTACTTGTGTTTAAACTAAACCTACGCTGTACTTAGGGCTTTGTCAAGGTCTGTGGTTATTGTTTTGGTGTGATATTAGGTGCTGTGTGGTTCTTTTTACTTAACCAAGTATCCTAAAGCGTGTCTATTCTAGTTTTGGTTTTTCTTTGTTTAGAAGCAGTCATTGTATTAAAATCAATGTTTGAATTAGAATCCAACCACACAGCCCAAATGCTACAACATAGCAGACTTTTACCATTCGTCATTCATAAGATATTTTGAGCTCTCTCACGGATTTCCACATTGCAGCAGATTGCATCCAGCTTCTTTCTGCAACCTCTATGAAGAGGTATGTCTACTTCGTGGGTGGATGTCGAACGCGCCTTCACTCGAGAATTTCATACATATTATTATTAAGCACAAACTCGGATGCGCTCTTGCGAATGTGAATTGTTTTACAGCCAACCAACTGCGTCACGGAAGTTGTCAAGCTGTTTAAGGTGTTTAAGAGTGAGGGTAGCATTACAGTATGTTTATTCAAGCCGCCGTATGAGGTACAGATTTGCGTGGCAGGCCCCGGGGAGCCCGCTGGATACTAAACCGGCACTTACAGGGATTACTGCGTTTCCATTATCAACCGGAGGCATTGTCAACGCGCTCATTGCTTCGAACTGGTGTTCTGATTGAAAAATCACTTTAACAACATTTTACTTTGTTTTATGATCGCTCAGATCATATCGTTCGTATGCCTGTTCATAAACAACAGTAACTCCACCTAGAACTAATAATGGCTAAGCATTGTGTGCCACTGCTCTGCATTTGTCACCTCGAGACATTAGATGCAATTGAACTAGCTAAAATGTCCTTTAAACCACGATAATGCTTACTTACTGATGCTTCATGGCAGAAATAGACAAGACGATGATATCTCCTCGGTGTGTTCCTTGCATACTGAACATCAACCACCTTGTAAGGACGGTTAAAAGATTTTAAATTACTTCCTAGTGCTCAACAATGCATCCTGTTTTGTAGTCTATCACAATAGCGTTACTTCTTTTTTTAACATGCTTAAAACAGATAAATATTTGTTAGTAGCATCGAGAAACCACTTAGGATTGTAATCGTGCTATCAGATTTGACAATGAGGTTAGGTCTTCTTTAGCTTCAATTCACTATTGAACCTAGCTTTCTCCTAGGATCTCCTCTCTCACATCGACCTGATAGAGGCGGCCTGCATCCAACGATTTCCTGCAAGCTTACGTCGTCTGTCTTTATAAATAGCATAGCAATACCATTTACTCTATTACAACATAGAATTCATGTCAATAGCTCAACAAGCGGCGTACTCTTTAAACAATATCTTTATTAACAGCGGTCCGCGAGTGGAATGCATAACAAATACACTGTAATTTATTAACCGCCTAGCTGTATGATTATTGGTATTACATTTTTATATTAATCATGATCATGATAAAGTCTTAACAACCGCTTTATTGTCTTTCTGAATTGCGTTGTGGGTTAGAGACAATTTATTTAAAAACTCGGGTTTCGGTGATAGGTGTCAATTCTTTGCACATGTTGATCCTGACAAGAATTACGGTTGATAAGTGTGCGGGATAGTATGAACTAAGGGATTACAATTGTAGGAACAAGTATGATTGAACGTCAGTGGTCTTCATTAGGATTTACATCAATCCGCACTTGTCTAGGGTAGAAGATCGAACACTAACTCCTCTTCATTGTAGAAGAGGCCTGTGTCCTGCTGCGGGACGTAAATGACCTAATAATTAATTATTTATTTATTTAATTCTTTTTTGCACTACAGGGAGATTATACAAATGCAAATTATGCAATACAAATAATAGTACAAGTGGCGGCCTTATCACACTCGGTAATTTCTTACAGGCATGGGATGGATATATAAATACGAGAAAGAATTAATTACTTTTTTAAATCTTCTTACGCCAGCTATTTTAGTGAACATCCACTCCAGCAAACCACATCTGGAATGGAAAAACTCATCCGCAATGAATTTACCTAAAGATTGACTTTAAAATTCCTAGTTGTCCACGTGTGTTAACTCAATTTAGGTATACCATAGCAGGCTAAATCAAGGAGTTCCGTACAAGGCGCGGGTCGTTAGCATGCAAATATGACGGACATCAACCGCGGCCCGAATATGAATGGGTGGTACTGTTACTACCTAGACGTCTAGGCATGCTATTGTGTGGAGTCGTGAAAATTTTACCGTCGTCGTGCCATCGAAATACTAAATTGGGAGATGTGTAAGGAACATGTCTGGGGATGCGAAGCAATCAATTTTAAAAATATTAGATTCCTTTTAGTTACGTATCTCAAGATTTTCGGGATAAAAAGTCAATGTTTTGTGAATACCGCTAACCCAGGATAGAGCAGAGTAGGGGATAATGGTGTAAGTCAATATGACTCTCGATTAAGTAGGTAAATATGGGCTGTATAAGGTTGAGAGGAGCAGACCACGTGGCCGAAGACCAGCTCGTTGGGCTGAACTAATAAGCAAGACGCTAGACATGACTATCCCGGAGGCGCTGCATCTGGCGGAGGACCGTCAGGCATGGCGATCAGCTGTCCAAGACTCGACCAAGTGACAGGGGTCACGATCCTCAGAATTGAGGGAACTATGGAAGAGAGAGATGGGCTGCATATTTATAGGTCATCGTGTATATGGAAAATACGTATCCGAGGCCATAATTACTGTTGGTTTAGAAAACTGAAAGCCAGTTTCTGAAACAAAAGCACCACGGATGCTGGTCCAAGAAGCTCCATTTGCACGGGGAGAGTTTCTCGCCTCGAAGGTACGATTATCGTAAGGACATAAAAAAATTGCATCGTGTAAACGTTTGTCAACGATAATCTTATGGTGGCTATGTCATGTGATTATGGCATATGATTCTCGCCGCGAGAAACTCTCCCCGTGTAACTATCGCTTTACGCTAAACTTACGCAGTGGTTATAGGTATCTCAAATATTGCGTCCTGCACATACTAACAGCCGGTCTCTATATGCTATCTATCTTTAACCTAGCTATCTACAAATAAATACACCATATCTATATCTCTCTATCTTTGTTTACTGAAACATAAAATGCATCGAAATATCTAACGAAATCTCTTTTTATAGATAGATAGATTTTAGAAACTGGGCGTAAGAGATATCGCCTTAGGCCTGTAACGATTGTCACCTGTTAATTGAACAACAAATAATAAATGTATTGTCTCCTTGTTATTTAATGTCGCATGTTAGTTTAACAGACACCGCAGAATAAATGTTCTCAACAATTTTATAAAGTTTTGAATCAATCGTATGGGACTGCGGGAACGCATAGCATGCATACGTACATATAGCTCTATATTATATGTATACAATTTTAAACTCGCAAAAATAATTACACCAGACACCTGAAAGCGTGGGCAGGGAGATTTTATCACTCCATTAATTATGTTTATTAAGCGAAATCATTTTAATTGACAAGCCAATTTACATCTACCGTAAAACTCTGATTTACTATCAAACTTAATTGTAGAATTAAACTTATTAAGGCTATCTGCGATACCTACTTAACTTATCTAGAATTATATTAAAAGCGTACCGTTAATACCTAACTGGGAATCGAACCCGTTATGGAGATATGTCGCAAAGTGGCACAAATAACTTGATTAAGTTTGACAGCAAAATCTGTTAAAGCGTCCAGTGTGTAATGATCTGTGCGGTTTAGTACAAAGTCTTGTTTTTGTATTATGGTTTTGAGGGATGAAGAATGATGAAGGGTCTTGTTATAGTGGTTGTTACTAAACGGTTGACAGCCGTTGTTTTACTGTCCGATTGTGTATGGCAATTGTTTTGGTAAAGGCGAACGTGTAAGTTTTTGAAATCGTTTTAATACCAGTCCTTATCGGACTAAATTGGTATTTAGAAAATGTTGTTTGCCTTAACGAAATTGGAATGAGGACTGTGGCTTGAATTTTAAATTAACAGGTATACCTCGTTAGAGTTTGACGTATGAAACTAAATATTAAGCGGACTAAATCACTAATTTGTGTGATGCTGAACGATTTTATTTATACGGAAGAGAAAAACTGTCAGTCTAGTAGAAATGCCAATCCACTGTCTCACAGAAACCCACGAGAAGCGACGGCTTTCCTGTCCTATGCCCTTCAGTAAGATTGCCGAAGACCCAAAGTCCCTATTCTCCTCCAGCCCTTTTTCCTTCCCTTCCCCCCCTTATTTTAAGAGACCGACAATACATCTATGATGCAAGTGCCGTATGCTGGTCCTATGATGATCACGGGTGGCGGGAATCAATTACCGTTGAACGACTCGATTGCTTTCAACCGATTCCATCTCAGCCACAGTACTGGACAGATTGAGACTTAAAATCTTATGTCTCAGGATGGAGTGCAGTGGAATGTCAAGCATTGCTTTGTAATTCATCGTGTTCTTTGGTTTTGCTTCTGTCCTTGAGCGGTCGTATCGCTTACCATCAGGCGAAATGCTCGTCTCGCCATACACAGCAATTAAAAAACTATAACATACCAAGTATATAGATTATTTTTATTGCATTAGTCCGGCAAAGCAGCAAACAGGTCACCTGATGGCAAGTGAGGTGTTCGTGTGAAAATCTGCATACCATAGCGATTTGTAAGAATTTCTATCGTATGTGAAGTCTGCCCGCACAAGGCCAGCGTAGTGGACTATATGGCCCAACCACACTCAATCGATTCTCTCGATTGTAGAGGATGCCCGTGCAGTGGGACATATATGGGTTGATACAGTACTCTGATTTAACAATGTAACACCCACAGCACATCGGTATCACCGCACAGTAGCTGCCAGCGGTACAACATTCGAATCACGTTTTGATTGCGTTTCATTTATACTACATGTTCTCGCCTGCCCGTACTTGTATTAGAAATTGCTTACAATAGACGAATAGATTACAAGCCCACGCATAGTTTGATAATAAAATTTTGTAGGAATATTTCATTCGTCCTTATTACAAGGGATTAAAGTTCAAAAAGTAATTGAAGTCGGTATTACAATTGTAATTTTTTGTGAATTAGTAGCATGGATATGAGCTGTGGACCGTGCCGTGTTGAACTTGATTCCCAAAGACCGTCTCACACGTAACGATATAACTGTGCAAGTCTGAGTTTGCACCAGTATACTGGAACTTATGAGGGCAAATAACTGCGCAAACTTCATTCAAAATATCGCTTTGAGACTTGCAAACTGAGACTTGCACAGTTATTGTTACGTGTGTGGCGGCCATAAGGCAGAAAATCCTATTTTTATCCTATTTTTTTTTGTATAGTTTACGGTTTCATATTATTATTTCACCTGAATGGTGCGTTGTTTGTCAAGTGTGATTAAATTCCGAATCGGGTTTTTGATAACATAAATTTTGAATTCGAAAAACATTTTACCCAGGATTATATAATTTCCTGAAAAAAATCATAATATGATAAAAAATTGCTATCTGAAATTGGGTGAGACCGAAAAGTCTCTCGCAGTTTCTGATACCCATGACACAAGACTCGATCCTAGTATGGGGTCAGGACTATGTATGTGACTGTTGGGTGTTTTTATTTTATTAGGGACAAGTATTTGTTACCCTTCGACGAAATAACGTACTTGTACGTTTACGCTTAAGTTTGCTTCAGGTATAATTGCTTTTTTTAACATTGACCTAAATATCCTTTTAAATGCAAGTGTAAAAACGCGATCAAACTGTTTTTTCATAGATCAACAAACAATTATTACTAAGACTGCAATCAATAGGATTTCGGTATTATATCAATATTTCTGTGAAATGCATCTAAGGTATAGGAGAAACAGTACAGCGGCATTTTATAAAAATGCTTTATTAAATTCAAGTGATAACGTAATTAATATTCCATTGAGGCATACTATAAATAATTCCAATCCAGAATCGCGTGCAAGATCTAACGCTGTACCCTATAATAATTGCGCATTGTACCACACGCAAGGGCGTAAGTCGACGTAATGACTCGAGTCCGGTGTCTCGACGTGTCGAGTCATGTCTCGCGCTGAGTCATGTTTGTAACGTAACGAGAGATTGCCCGGACTTTGTGGTGTATCATGCGGGTATAGAGGCGTCGATATGTTTCCGACAGGTATATAATAACTCGGCCGTTGCGGAGTAAGTTTGTTTTAACTGTTTTCATGTTCGTTCTATTCATGTCTTGAACTAACTGACGCCCGTGGGTCTGCTTGATTCCCTTTATGTGGAATTTAAGTATGGTTTGGTTAGTTACCCCTACTTACAGCCAAGATGCAAGAAATGGATTATAAATGAGCAAAAATACCAAGTAAATCTTCTTAGTAAAACTATAACAAACATATACATAAATAAAATGTAGAGTAAAGTAATTAAAGCGTAAGTTATATTATATTAATTTAAATATTTAAACGAAGTTTCTTTACATTATCGCATTTTTATTTACTAGACAAGAGAACAAGTTGTGCATTGAAAGTTTAGCTGTTATACGAAAACTTCCTTTTTTATATTTATTTAAATGTTAAAAAAAAATATTTTTTAATTTAAATAACTGCAAACTTGTAGATCAGTAAAAAAAAAAACATTGTTTTTTTTTATTTATTTATCTATTTTACAAAATAATCACATTTAACATATCCCATAGTAAGCATTGAAAAAACCACAAGTGTATTTATTAATGTATTGCCTCTAGTTGTTACTGAGCGTCACACGCATAACGACCTACCAATATTTTATGAATATGAGTTCCCTTTGATCGTATTGCGTGTGTGGCCTTTACATCCAAGATGAGTGGCAAAATATTATCACAAATTATAATCTATCATTTGAATCGTATCTAGGTTACATTTAATTTAAATCCAAGTAATTGTCGCTACAATTGCAATGTTTAAGTGGACGTACTCATATTGATTTTGCTTAATATCTTTGGTAATTTGGGTTATTAGCTGGAACCCTCAATTTTACAGTGAATCGTGTATAATTTTGTCTGTAATATGAATTAGCCGATCAAATGAATATATTTATTAAATTAGTATTGAAGTTAGTTCTGATCCCACACTATTATACCGCGTATAATCAGACTCCGACCGAAAACGAAGCCAGGTAGTAGATTTAATGATTACAGACACAAGGCAACTAAAATTTTCGCAAAAAAAGCGACCGTTTCATTATTGCAATTTTTAAAGATCGTTATGTTTGGGTGGTAAATACCTAGTTATTGCTAAAATTGTTATTTAAAACCTTACGTGCCGTGCTACTTTAAAAATAAAAAGGTGTACATTATTGTTTCAGGAAACGTGTATCAGAAACATATTTTGCCTACGATTTTCATGTAACGATGCCTTAACCCCATACATTTGATAACGGTTCAACATTGACGTAGCATTATGCCGGAGAAGGACCGACATAAATTATTTTATTCCAAGCTTTTAATGCAAGTGGACTAATTTATGTTCGTAACCTCGGATGAATAAGCGCGGTCACGATGTTTTCCTTCCATATTGTTAATGGCTATAAACATGTCGACGTTTATTAAATAATTGCAGTTCTTATCTAATATATTCATTGTGAGTTACACAGCTGGTTTACATTGGCTATGGTAGTTTTATCTGTATTATTTCTAATGACTGATCCTACTGGGTATTGATCATTTTACTAGAAATTGGGGTGTATTTTAAATAAATACTCGATAAAATGGTTTCTTAGATTTACGCGAATGTTACATTTTGAAATAAAACTATTTTTTACGGATTTGGTTTAAATTTTACATTTCACCAATGAAATGACCACGCAGACTGTCCGCCCCGTGACCACGAAAGCCGTAAAGCAATCGAAACGTCGGGAAGTTAAAGAATGTAAAAATTAAACCAAATCGCGATAAAATCCGTAACAATTACTTTTATTTCAACTAATCAATAATTGAAGACATTATATCTCACGGTGAGCAGTGAAACATTTACGCTATCTTATGTTTTGTGCCCATTAATTTTTCTATCGGAGGGTCCGTATGAATGATCGTGTTACTTGAACAACAACAATACCATGCATAATGGCTCACATCATGTATCTCTTATCAGTTATACAGGGTATATCAAGACCGCGACCGAAAACGAAGCCAGGTGGTAGTATTAGTGATATCAAACACAAAGCATGTAAAAATTTTACAAAAAAAATCGTCTTTTTTTTTTGTTATTTTTTTACATATCGTCGTATTTGAGTGATTAAACATAGTTTTTCTATTATAATGACGTACATCGCTTAATTTTTAAACACGCAATGGTACGTAAGGGTTTAAATTACAATTTTTGCAAAAACTAGGAATTTATTCCTCAAAAACGATGATTTTTAAAAAATTGAAAAAAAAAACCGTCGCTTATTTTGCAAAATTTTTAGTTGCATTGTGTCTGTAGCCGCTAAAACTACCACCTGGCTTCGTTTTCGGTCGCGGTCTTGATATACCCTGTATAATCATTTTTATGATATAGCTTTGTTTCTACTTTCCTCTCTTTTCAGCCACAGGAATTCCACTGCTGAACATAGGGCTCCTCAAAGATCTCCAGATCTGTTAGAAGCGGCCTGCATCCTGATATAAAGATTACAGAACTTAGACGTCTGTGAATATCGATATGATGCCTAAATAAATAAATAAATAAATACACCCAACAGTCACACACATAGTCCCGACCCCACATTAAGATCAATTAAGTCTTGTGTCGCAGGTATCAGAACTACAAGAGTCTTTTCGGTCTCACAAACACCCAGACCCGAAAGAAATATTTGTGGGCCGCACAAACATTTCTCTCGGTGCGGGGATCGAACCCGCGGCCTCTCGTTTCACAGCCGGCGTCTAACCAACTGCGACACGGAGGCTGTCAAACAACACAAAATAGCGACATTGCTTAGAACTACCGTTCTAACTCTTGTTGCCCTTACTTTGTTTTTAATCGGCTATAAAATACCCATAAAAACATTTAATATAATTTAATAAATAACCCATAATACGGCACTTAACTGAGGTGTACTTTCATTGTGGTTTCATATTATAACAAAATTGAATGTTCGAGTAATTAGATAAAAATATTACGGCCATTTTGACACCGCACACTTGATACACCACCACCTAGTCATTTTGAAAGTACGCACTAAAACAATTGCAGTTAGTTGAAACACATAATGCACACCTGTCCAATGGAGGTAAGTAATTGAATGACACCCACTTGATACTTGTCACCAACAAAACCTGAATTAAAAGTGAAAATTCCACGTGTTTTTGACTTAGTCATGGTAGATTGAGGTTGGAAGGACTCAAAAAAACTACTTAAGTGCATTAAAGCTGTTGCTATTTGGAATGGTATTCATATTTATGATTAATTTAAAACCGTAAAAGTCAAGTTTATCTTATCAACCCATTCATTCATAAAATACTAAACAATTTATATTTTCAAATATCAATATTTAACTTAAATTTCATAAAACCGACTTAGTACTCATATAAGAACTCCTGATCCTATGAGTACATTTCTAGAATCACAGATTTCAATAATGCGCCATGACAATCATTACCAAACCTTCACTTATCAGCTTAAATCATACCATCGACCTCACAATCCGTCATTACAATTTAAAATACGAAAATGACGGCGACACCATTCCATCATGCTAAACCACGTTCCATGCATAATCTGCACACGTGTGCGGATACGGCAGTATGGCATACAAACTAGATAGCTACAATGTTGCCCACTCAATAAATTTATGGGCTAAGTTGAGGGTTTTGAAGTGGAGATAAATGCCTGTTAGGTTGTGAAGTGGGGGGAAGATTTTGTGATTAGTGAGGGTAGTTAGCGATTATTGATTAATTTGTATTTTTTAAACTAGGAAATGAAATGTTGATGACATTATTGAAAATTCGATAGATAGAACCTCGCTGTAAAACATGAGGCTATGGTTAATATCTTGGCATGCATTATCTTATGTTTTTTCTTCTTCGCTCAAACTGCATTCTAAAGTCGTTCGAAAAGGACCCAACTTTTGATAACTAAAATGGGTTCTAAATGTCTATGAATAAGGCCGTAAATGTTTCGAATTTGCGACTTTCGAAGTTTTTGAAACTCATGACCGAGTGACTGAAGAAGTCAAGACAATGATTCGGGACCATTTGTGAAATTACTGGGTATGTATTTAGTAACCGAGTAATTGTAAATATGTAATATTATAGTACGACTTAAAAGAATGTAAGAGTATTTCAAAATTCAGCACTTTTCATAGCAGAGGAGGCAAATTAGCTGGTAGTAGTAGTTTGGTGATCATCATAGCTCTACTTCTACAATTCTATTAAGACATTACATCTTATGTCTCAGAATCGCGAGCGCAGTGGAATGCCAAGCATTGCATTGTAATTAATAGTATTCTTTGGTTATGCTACCATTAGCAGTCGTATCGCTTACCATCAGACGAATGGCGCGCTCGTCTCGCCATGGATCGCAATAAAAAAAAAAATCTTTTCTTTCTTTCTTTCTTTGCTTATGTTTTGGCAACCCGAAGTCGTGTAGGTTCTGAATATCGTAAAGGAAAGCTGAACCCACAAGGTGGTGGTGCTACGATATCATGTACTATATTATTGATTTAACTACTCCATGACTCAATAATTATATAACAAGCAGATGTCAACAACCATTGGTTTTGAAAGCACTATAAAAAATAACGTGTTGTAAAATGCAAAATAATGTATTATAAGTAATACGCACCTTTAATTCTTTGTTCGTAGGTCTGTGAAAGTAAGACACCTGCGGTTATGTAACGAAATTGACCAGCTGGACATGGATATGGCAACTGTTACTGGTTTTCCTATATGTACAATAATGGATACAATAAGGATCTAAAGATAATACATCAACTCACCCCTTTTTCCCCGAAGGGTAATAGAGGTGCTTCTAACACCCACGTTTCGCTTTATGTGTTCCGTCCCACGATGGCGATAGGCGGCGAGCCTATCACTATAACGGGCACAAATTTCCGACTCCCGACTTGACACACCTTATTAGCGAACCTAACCTAAATTAAGCATCAACTTATTCTTAAATATTATACCCATTTCTCTAACAATTACAAAGCCAGCTCATTATCGAGAGCGTAGCGTCCGATCACGAACACAAGACAATGGGGATAATTGTTTTCATTATGCCGTGACTGAACCAGATTCTCTGGAATTCCGCGCTTATTTCTAAAAACTGCCATTGTGTTTGTAATAGCATCCAGAGCTCTATTCAGAGAGGTTATTTCAAACGTACATAGTTTGCTTTGCTATTTTAAGATCTGGTTCATGAGAAGCGAATTTTAATTGAAAGAACATTAAGAAATTGGTGCAGGTAATTGTTGGGGATAAGATAACAAATCAATTTTTTTTTTATATTTGGCTGTGTGTGGATAAACAAGCACATAATT
Organism: Deilephila elpenor; assembly: GCA_949752805.1. Classification (NCBI taxonomy): domain Eukaryota; kingdom Metazoa; phylum Arthropoda; class Insecta; order Lepidoptera; family Sphingidae; genus Deilephila; species Deilephila elpenor. The sequence goes on along the minus strand of OX457107.1, from coordinate 3,067,151 downwards.
TTCTTGTAGTATAACATTAACAAGCACTTTTTCCACTTAAGAACACAACAAGTATACAGTAATAAACATACAGTAATAAAGTGTAATTTTGATTAATCGAAATCACATTTAAAGCATGAAATTATGAATTTCGATATTCTACTGATTCGAACCAATGCATGTAATTTCTCACATCCACCTATCAGTGATTTGCCACATTATTTTGGTTCTGTCTATCCTTTGGGATAAAGATTGTCGTGAAATTAATATACATTTACTTCCACAAGAATAAACTACTTTCATTGAAAGAAAATATACCAATAATAACTATCCATTACAGAACTCAAAGTACCCATTAACTTCCTTCAATACGTCCACAATCCTGACAAGGTAATTTTCCGTTTTTTCCTCAAGTCTTGGCGTGACATTTTTATAGTTGTTTCGTAATAGCTATATTGTTTAACGCTGTAATCGCTATTAATGGATTTTCTAACATAATCCTTATTTCTTTGTCTACAGTGTATTAACACGTATCAGTTTGTGTACAGTTTAATAGCTGTTTGAAATAAAGTTAATTTTTACGGATTTTATCGCGATTTGGTTTAATTTTTACATTTTTTAACTTCCCGACGTTTCAATTGCTTTACAGCTTTCGTAGTCACGGGGCGGGTTTGTTTTTCAATAAACTTCGAGACTATTCGCCATTATATCGAACTATTGGTATAAGCTTTTTTTTTCAGATGGTATTAATTTAGTTTTGTTTAGGAATTATTCCTGTTCTGAGCCTGTCTTCAGGCACGCAACCATTCGTAGTTAAAACACTGTGGAATGGTCAGAAACAGTAACAGAATATAATATAGCTTTGCAGTTAAGTACAACAATAAATGAGACTAAAATTTATATTCTTATATCTAAAGGATACAATTCCTTGATAGAAATGTCATGTGAAACATAAAACATATGACAATAATTATGGTCTCTTCACTCCAATGAAGACTTTTAAATCAAAACTGATGCGGAAGTGTGAAAGAGACAAACCTAACTTACGGCCAGTATTGTCTTGCTGTGTTGACAAGACAATATCTTTGTCTTTTTCTAGAGTGATGAATATTGTGGCTACTCCATGACCATTGTCTATGGTCTACATAAACATACCATAACGTAATAAATTGAATATCGAACACTAGTTCCTCACGTCCACAGATAATAAAATGGCCGATAAATCGAAATGTTTTCTTTAATTTAATATCCCATTGATAGTGGCGTCTATAAATATAGGTTTTTGTGCTATTATGAAAAAGCGGCGTGGTGTAGGCGTCTAGAGATCAATTGTTGGCGTTTTTATATTTAATTACTTATAGACAATGGTGTGAGAAATGTTTATAAGTGATATAAATTGTTGCTAACGGTTAGCCTATTTTCCCTATGGTCCTAGTCTTTTTATGATAATTGACAACGTAATGTATACCCTTTTTGTAATATATATGTGGGAATAGTTTTGTTAGTGTCAAAATTAAACAAATATTGTACAGATGTTCTTCTGTATAATTATTTTCTCTTTAATACGTCGTTCACGTCTTCCTAACTGTTCCTTACTATTCCGTCCTTTCATATTTCAACATCTTAATCATTCATCCTCTATCTCTTTTACTCTTTAGTACTTCCATTCGTTATCTCTTTCACATAAACTACGTTCCATATCAGTCATTCGTCTAACGTTTCATTGTACTCATCTTTCATTATAACATTCAAATCCCACATCTATTGTTTTGTTATACTTTCATCAAGATGTTTAATTACTAATTATTTGGCGGCAATTTATTGCTGGAGGTTTTGTTGTTACTTAATTTGAATGGGTTCAGCATTGGACTAAGACTCGATTGAGATGTTGATTTAGAACTAGAGGTTGCGAGTTCAATTCCTGTCATTATAAATGCACGTAAATAAATAAAAGCAATTAGGTATGCAAACAAGCATTCATATATTATGCGCTTATTGAATAAATTATATATATTAATTATTCAATTAAGAAATAATTACTTGCTTTAAAAGCTGCATATATTGTATCTTGATGCGATAATTTGAATTATTATCTTATCCTTAAAGGTAACAATTAAAAGTTTAATGACTATTCCGCCATACAAAATAATTATGAATAATAGCAAATATTTTTTCTGAAACTTATTCTTGATTTCTCAACTGTTGGCATAATGTATTTATTATGTAATTGACGACTAAAACTATATAGTACTTTTTCATATAAATTATATTTTCAAGGTAAAACGTACAAAATAAATTGAGATGCAGAGATAATAGATGGCGGTAGTTGCGCAAAAAGTTTGCAAGGGGTTGTTACTTTCGCGCCATTCCCGTGGAACTAAAAGTGTAACTCACCAGTTACTGCGACAGGTGGCGCCACACGAACTTATCCGCATCTGCGAAAAGGTATTCCTTATAAGCATTTTTTTCGAATTGGATTATTTTGTTTTTGTTTTCGCATAGTTATTAGAACTTAATGTTAGTTATTTTATGCTAAGAATATTATTCTATCGTTAGTTATATAATACATGTATGTCAACGGGATTATTACAATAAATTATTTATGCTTTCATTTTGACTGCGACAAAATTGAGGAGAAGTAATATTTTCAATTCAAAATTTTCCGACAGATGTTGAACAAAATCCTTTTTAGTTTTACTTTTAATGAAATACAAGTAAACACTGGTTTGGGTTGCAGCTGCAGTGGACTACCTGTCAGTCTCAGGTCACATATTTTTGGTTTTTATTACTAAAAATACTTTTTTTTTATCAGTAGCTGTGAGCGGCTATAGAGCTATAATTAGGGGAAATATTGTGAAGAAACCTGAATAACTGAAAGACGCAAGGTATTTTTTGAGCTATTTTGTAGTGAAATAACATTTTAATTTTATGATCGGCTATTTGTCTGACATCAACCCAGAAATCGACGCACTTAGGTAGAGTTTACATACCTTTAAAAAAAATCTGGAGAACTCACAAGTAAGTAGGTTTTCTAACGATATTTTCTTTTACCGATAATCCAAACGACGATTAACTAACAATAAAATAAATAATAAGAAGTTGTTTTATCTTCGATCTCAATAACATTTATAATTATTCCAAAAAACATCACTCTTATTAACTATTCCTACAAGAACTTTTTGCCCACAATTTTTTTCTCAATAACCGGGCTCGTTCAATTTCCAATAGTGCATAGACCCTTTCTTATAAGAAAACGGCAGCTGTCAACCCTCTAAACTAAAATGCACCCCTGTGAAAAAATCGATGGGCGTCACCGAGGGTAGCCACCCCTTGGGTCATTCCTATGACAATTTTTTGGTTCATGCCACACGAATTTAAATTATGGGGTGATGAAGTAAAAATTCGGTTCCACCATTTTTTAAACATAAGTGACTATTAAATTAATTAGTTTGTAAATAATTTACCAGTTTGCGGTTGAGTGCTTGGGGAGTTGAGAAATTAAAAAAAACGTTTTGAAAAAAAATTGGTGGTCATTATTTGGGGTAATATTTGTGAGTATCAGTTTTTTTATAAAATTCATGTTGTTTGCCTTATATTGTAAAATATTCACGGTTTTTTGATATTGTTGACCTTGGCTGAATGTTTTTTAGTTAGTTTTTGAACTAAACTAGTTAGTTTTGAAATGGCATATTGTAGTCTATAAGAACTAAAGCTGTTTGAAGACGTGATTATATTATTATGATATTTTTACTTTGACTGCCTCGGTGGTGCAGTCGTACTACGGTATGATTGCAAAGCTAAGGTCTCGGGTTCGAGTCGGGTCGGGCAAAGTGATATTCGATTTTTCTATCCATTATCAGCTCGGATTTTGTGCCTGATATGGCGATAGTCTCGACCCCTATCACATCGTGGTATGGAAAATACAAGGCGAAAGGTCGGTGTCGTGGTTGCATCTCTGCCTACCCAGTCTGGGAAAAAGGTGTGAGTTTATGTATGTATTTTTACTCAAGTGTGGCGTTGCATGAATGTAATTTGTTGTTATTGTATTAAATAAGTTCATTATTAACAAACAAGAGATATGCGTAGGTACTATGAATTATTTAGTAGCACCTGGGTTTCAAAGTAAATTTTATTTTGCGTTTTGTTTTTCATTGCAGCGAAAGTATTATTCATTTAAATCCCAGGTCGAATAATATAAACATTAATATTTATATTTTTTGTTATAAAATATATTTAACTATGTTACTCTTTTTTTACTATTTTCTTAAAAACAAAATCGCAAGGCCTACTGGTAAAATTAAACCATATGAATAACAACACCATACCACTGAATTAATGTTTAAAAAAAATTCTGTCAGAAGTAACAACACAATTATGCCATCAAATAACGAAAAACCCCGCCCGTTCTATGTCGGGCCCACGTGAAACCCGGGTCCTTTGAATATGTATAAAATATAAGCTTACCTTCTCTCATTACTAAACCGTATGTCAAGATTGTGGTACAGGGCGTCTGTCTTCAAAAGTAAAAAATATCTGTGACGCATTGTTTGGCGTATGATGTCTTAATATAAACAGGCATTTATGCTCATAATAATATGTCCCATTTAATAAAATGTACTGTACTGTATCAGCCTATATACGTCCCACTGCAGGGCACGGGCCTACTCTACAATCGAGAGAATCGATTGAGAGTGGTTAGGCCATATAGTCCACCACGCTGGCCTAGGGCGGAAGGCTGGACTTACATACCGTAGGAATTCTTTAAAATCGCGAATAAAATGTAAAGCGAGAAAAACTATTCTTATTATCTAATAGTTTCTTAGATTTACGCCAATGTTACACATTGAAATACTATTTTTACGGATTTTATCGCGGATTTAGTTCTAGTTTTATATTTTTTACTTTCCGGCGTTTCGATTGCTTTATAGCTTGGTCACGGGGCGGACTGAGTATAGTCATCCGCTCAATGAATGTTACAATTGAACTTTAATTACTTTGTACAACAGCGCTTTCTGGCGACAGAAAAACGTAAACCTATATAGCCTATTTTAAATGATTCTAATTTACTTTACTGGTTGGCTTCGAAGCAGCGTGTACGGTTTTAGGTTTGAATTCCAGGTCGGATAATATAATCCATGTGAGTTTGTGGGGTTCCAGTTTCTTATAAAAAGCTGCGAATTATTCAATAATAAAAAAAAAACTAGATATTAGGTATATGATGATGGATATATTTTTGGAAAGCCCTTTTCCTTCATTTCGTGTAGTCTAATTATTGGCATAGTTACTGATGGTAGTTCTACCACACAGAAACAAATGATACAATGTAATAGTCTTAGTTTCTGACAGGTGGGTAATAAATTACCTATTGTCATGTTAATACTTGTAATTGCACATAATTACCCCGCGATCTCCGATGCATTTATGTAATTATTTTAACGGAATAGGAATACATTTTTGCTTAATTACTTTATAATCAAGTGTTATTTAGAAGGTAAATTTATATTTTAGTGTTACACGACTTGATATTCAAGATTACAAAATGAAGGCATTTAAAAATGCTTTATCAATTACTGTTTAATTTATTGAGTCTGTTTTATTTTCTTATAAATTCTATGGAGTGAAATAGCATATTACTCTAAAGATTTAAAATATTATGAATAAAAGTTATATATTCCACCGATTTTTTAAATTTGTATCTAAAGTTAAAAAAACTTAAAAAATGGTTTCCCGAATATACTAATTCGAATTCTAAACCTGCAGAACACCCGAAAATGTAGATACATCATTTGACGAGGGAACTACACCTTCACATGTCGTGGGGAACCAATCGGGTAGTAACGCGGGGTAGCGGCCGGACGCTACCAACCACCCACAAATGGAAATCATCGGGGCGAGTAATTACTTTTCGACATAAATACATGTTTATTTTACGATATTGTCGGTTTTTTTATTGTAGCTTTTTTGAGGAGTATATCTTCTCTGTTTAAAATATAATATGTGTTGTATTTTTTTGTTTTTTTTTTGTTGCTGAAAATTGTGCTGTCGTAAAAGTAGAGTTTTTTTTGAGGCTGATGAAGATATTTGAGTCTAATGCAATTGGTTCTTTTTTTGACTTATTTAGTACATAATGTAGATTGCCAATGCAAATGAGAGTATAAATACAAAAAAAATGTATGTATAAAATAACATATTCACAACAAAAAATAACCTTAAAAGTAGGTAAGTAAATAAAAACGAACAATAATTATTTCAAATATCCAATAAAATATTATGAGATTATTTTGATTTGAGTATTCCAATAAAGATATGCTTGACTTATTTAACATATTTTGATATCTTAAACAAGCTTTATAAATCTGGAACAACGTGCATTCAATTTATAGAAAGCCGCTACATAAAATATGATAGTAAAACAGATAAATGTTAGGAAGTTTAAATTCATTTCATTTCGTAACAACTATTCAGTCATAAATCCATGAAATAATAAATAATAATAGTGGAAAACATCTATTGACGATTGCTTTTCGGTTCATTTCGCAGCTTTTAGAGCAAAATCTATTCAATAATTTTATAATCCTGCGAAACATATCCAAAAAACTAATAATAATTCTCTCACATCCGCAAACAGCGCACAAGGGCCTTGCAGATGTATCCTCGTTGTTTGGTACACAATAGTTCATTTTGTTATGCAAAAATCCACGTAACCCAATATGCAAATTCGGCTGAACCCATTCCGATGTAAATTCGGTTCTTGCTACAATAACGCCAATGATTCCCTTCACAAAATGTCTATGGACGAGTCGGGATTAGTGCGCCCATTGATTTTTCAAGTGATTTATTGGTTAAGTATTAGTTTTTTGCGTTTTATTATTACAAGTTTTTGATAGTATGAGGTGATGAGCCGACGTGAGATGTTGTGTAGTTGTGTTATTTGAAGTCAATAGGTGAGAAATAATTAATTTTACTAAGAAAAATGGGATAAAGTAACGTAAGAGTATGTAAAAATGTGTTTATGAAAACTGTATTTACTTTATGTGTATAAATTATATCAATTTTAGTCTTAACGATTTTTTAGATTTATGCGAATGTTACAGGTTGAAATAGAAATACTTTTTAATTACGGGCCGTCTGCCCCGTTCTGCCCACGAAAAATGTAAAGTAAGCATAAAGTCGGATAGTTAAAAATGTAAAATAAAACCAAATTCACGATAAAATCCGTAAAAAGTAGTTTCATTTAAATTTTAATCTTTGAAATCTTATTTATATTCAAAGCAAATCGTTTTTACAACTTACAAGTAACAACGGCTATACAAAGTCGTGCCTTTTCAATTAACACACATAACTTTAAATTAAAATTAATAAACAACCCTTCAACCGCGAGCGGGTCCAAACGACCCGTGCGAATATTCAAACAATCGATCTTACTCGGTTTCTTTCTTAACCCTAACGAACGCATACAAAACCGTATGCAAATATAAATCATGTAGTCAAAAAATTACAATAACGCATTGAACACACTCAGGTGTTCCGATGTTCGTCTGTCACAATGGCGCGTAATAAAAAATGATTTCTCATTATTGTTGGGCCGGGGGTTTCGTATTAGTCTATTTAATATGCGTGTGAATATTTTCTCGCCTCGGCAAGAAAGTTTTTAATAGCATTTGTTTGTGATTTAGTTATCGAGAATGTTGAACGCACAGAATGTTGCATACATTTCGTCATTTTGTCTGTATTGATTAAGAAAGTATAAACAGCGATGTATATACCTTATGTGTGTGGAATTTTTATATACATATTATGTTTTACGGTTGAGGACAGACTTCCCGCAAAATTATGCTAGGGTATTTAATAATAATTAGCAACCAATAATTAGTGAAATACCACTTGATAAATGAATACCTTTTAGTACAATGGAAGCTAGTCCGGCAGTACATTTTCTTTGTATTTTTTTGTGTAAATGTAATACTCTGCTCACACGATATCTGTAAAGTAATATAGTAATTTACCTATATAACTGTGCGAACCGATTCGCATGGAACCGTATGTACCGTCAATAAACAACATTCCGCTTAATATATAGTTAATTTACATTAAAAATAGTATGTTTGTGTGTTTTTACGTCTTACTATCCAGTTTGCATATCAAAATGAATATATTTGCATCGGTATGTATATTTATAGATCTATAGCGGTAAAGTAAAAATAGTAGGAAATTACTGTGTATTTCAAAGAATTGCATTAGAAACAAAGCATTATTTTGCTATGGTTCATTACACCGAAGCATGTTTATTATCTTTACCGGTCAATAATTACGAGAAACACAACATAAGGTATACAATCTTGCGTAAAACTAGAATACAATCTTATATTTAAAAAATCTCATCTCTAACCCGTCTGTTCCCACAACAATTTCACACACAAATAATTGTCTTCAAAGCAAAGCTTTCAATACCGACCCCAAAGATTCACTTTCTAAGCAGGTGTTGGGACACAAAACTTCCTGCCCGAAAGGGTTAACTGACAATGAACAAAAAACTTAAACATCCCTTTGTTGAAATCTCAGGTGGCGTGAAGACGTAACTTTTTACTTCGATTAGTGAGGTTATGGTGAAAGTGACCCGGTGTGATTTTTTATTGTTGAAACTTTTTGCGGCGCCATTTGAGGGTTGTGTGTCAGCAGTGTTTGATAGTGATTTTTTGGTGTTATTTAGAACGAAATTGTTTTCAAAGACTGTTCGGTATAGAAGATGATCAGTTGGTATTCTGTGTTCAACTACGAATTCGGGTGGCGTATGGGTAATATTGATATATTTAATAAATAATAATATATTTTTTGCATCTAGTATTAGTATCGGTGCAGAGTGCAGAGTTTAATATATTTTGGTTCATAGTTGCGTCTCTCACTGTACTACGTCAAATAAGGAGAGAGATATTTCAAAACACAATTTTATAATGTCTGGAAACATCAACATTGTTTCTACATCGGTTCGTTGACATGTAAAGTGACGATTTAATTAGACGATCACGCTAATGAGATGCCGCTCGAAACGTACAATTTTATGCATTTTATTTCTATTTGAGGTAATGTCGAGCAATATGTCCATAATGTCGAACGGTGCGGATTCCGAACGGTTGAACGTATTTTTTGCTTTTGAGTTATTTAGATCGAAATATGGGTAGATTTAGTCAAGGTTCGGTTTGCTTGAGGATTGTAGTTTTTGTGTAGGTATACAAGTATTTAGTGATTCACGAAAATAAGAAATAATCTGGATATTGTTAGATATTAATTATTCACAAATGTTATTCGGATTTTTTTGTGAAAAACTTTACATTACTAGTATTCGGAATAAACGTGAAGGCGCAAGGAATCTATTCCCATTTTGTTTATTTCTGTGTCCTACCCAAGATGTTTAACGCATTTAGATAATTTCATAACTGCTGCGCCAATTAGTTACTTTAATAATTAAAAAACAAATCCAGAAAATAAGTACAAGAAATCCCCGTTATGACGGCACAGACCCGTCTCCAATACATCGCGAGCCACAACACAATGAAAAATAAAACGCAACAATAATATTCTAAGACCTCGTCCACAACACCGGCGCGCAGGGTGGCGGCACCAATTACGGGCTAGCAGAATTTATCTAAAGAATAAGCACACTGTGCGGCCGTTTTTGCCATTGTCCGGATAATTTATAATTGTATTGCTTATATTGTTTATTTACTGTTGCATTCTCGCCGCAACATGCGGGATCCCTTGTTGGGCGAACTAATGATTCAATGGCATCTCCACCATCCGCCAAGAGACCGGCAAAAAATCTTTCATTAATAAAATGGTTTTGCCTTAAACTTAGCATTAATGCGAGCTAATTTTACGTTTAGAAGTAAAGAACAGATGGAGAATAAAATATGTATCGGCATTTGTCGTTGATAATAAAATACAATGGTATTAAATGTCACGGCTTTGTTACTTTGCCAGTGACTTTTGAGACAGACAGGAGGCCCTTAAACCGGACAGATAGATGGACATAATACGGGTGATACTTTGAATGGAAATTGAGGTACAATTATTGTGCAACTCGTGCCCCCAGGGCGTTCGCGACAGGTGCGCTCTCCCTTCTACTTTGATGTGCTAAACATTAGAATTCAAAGATTTGTGGCTTTTGCTATTTTTTCTAGCTTCGAATACACCTTTGTATTTATATTACGGGTGTAATTATTTATAGTTACCCGTTATCTGTTGAATATCAAATTATCAACGTTGACGTAAATTTATAGTTCTATACATGTTATCATCCGCATAATTAGGTATCTATCTATCTATCGTATCTTTTTGGTCATGTGTCAAAGACTTTGTCGGTTATATTTTCACATATTGACTAGTAATATAGTATACATATATATAACACCCGTGGTTGTTTTATGTACGTCTTATTAATTTAGCCGTCTAAGTGCAAAGGTAACTTATTTTATTTTTTGCGGGTGATAAATAGCTTTCTTACAAGTTACACAAAATGTCTTGACGTCATAATAAATTAGGGCTTGTGTTGTGAGTACCTAGCTCGATAGACTTCTTGGTCCTAAAAGATCCAGACTCGGAATTAACTTACATTTGTCAAATAAGCAATCATATGTATTTTTGGATCCTACTTACAACATGTAGACTATCCACACATAGATATTAACCTTTTCTAAAAAGGAATTCTTCTTGCGAAACTTACGCTTTTCCATCCATTATGAAACTGTAATCGCAAACAATAAAACATTTAACAGGGTTCCACAATATTTATAAGAAATTGTCGGCTGGTTATTGCTTTCTGTTGCCAAAAGTCGTTAGTTTCGGTTCGCTGTACATTAACTAGTATATCACTTGGCTTTGTTTACGGTTTGGCACGGTAGAGCCAGTACAACTCCGTCATCTTCGGCCGAACTCTACCAGTCTCTCCTGATTCTCCCCTTTATTTGTTCGCAATCCGCTAATGGAAAGATGTTTATGGTATCGGAGGAACTATGATTTATTGATGCTTTTTAGTTAAATTGTAAGCAATTTGCTGAAATGTTTGACAGCACTTTTCATTTATTTCGTATTTTTTGAAAATGACAATTTTTCGATTGGCGTGTTATTTATTTATCGTAGACCTTCGCAAATACAGACTCTACATGTATCTTCCTGCCCCAGGAAGAAACAAAACTTTTAACTCAAAAAGCTAACAGGCTGTAAATATCGACTTTCAGCCTTACATTAAATGACGTATGTAAAATTTATAATTAAACTTGAAACCCATATAAAATAAAAATCATTCGGTTAACGACCGTTCTCATATGCAATTTACCTCCTTGCATTATCTTTTTTTAAGCCTTGCATTATCTTGGGTAGTTATATTTTACGTCTCAAGCGATCACAAGCGTAACTAATCCGCGATTTGGCCACAAACATGAGATTAATCATCGTTTATAATTAACTCCACATAATTCAGACTAGCATGTCTGGTAAACGGCGTTTTTGCTCGCATTGTGAGATTAATGTTGTTTTACTTTTTGTGCGTTTTTTGTATGAGGAAGCGGGGCTACCTGTTTTTAAAATGCCTGCACTGCATTAGTAAGTGCAGCTCAGATAAGATTATCGACTAATAAGTGAGGAAATATGGCAGTCTTATTAAAACGATATTGGTTAGATAAGTGGTAGGTCTCTCATATGTGAGAAGCCGCCTGGGTAGGTGCCACCGCAATGTCTATTTCTCCCGCCAAACACCAGTGCAAATCCACTGTTGTGTTCCGGTTTGAAGGACATTGTAGACAGAGTAATTACTGGACATAACGAGACTTAACATCTGATGTTTCAGCATGGCGAGCGCAGTGGAACGCTAAGTAATGCTTTGAAATTCGTCGCGTTGTTCGGTTTGCTACTGTCTATGTGCGGTCGTATCGTTTATCACCAGGCGAATGGCATGCTCGCCATTCAACACAATAAAAAAGTGACTCCAAAGTGAAAAATACTCTGAAGTATTCTATATCTATTGTATATCTGGTTTTGACCAGTCCAACGTCATTGTGCTGAATCGGGAGTATAATAACCATCTCTCACCGATAAATCACTGTATTAGGGCTGCGTTGCTTTATACCTATACTCGTATACCTTCTTATTCACCCATAACGATATTCAAACTCAATATTACAATACCCTTTTCCAATCCATGTCCGGGTAGATAATCTAACGCGTCTATCTTGTACAGAACCCTTGTGCAAACATGTTTGTGGGCACAAAGCCGCCCTAATGCCGTAAATATGGGGATTTTCGGACATCCTGTCCAGACGATTTGAGATATCGAGCCTCGTTCGATGCTTAGTTTGAGCTACATAGCTTCCTTTGGTTCGGGGGTGGCATTGTTAGATTTAGGATTGAATTTAGGTACATTTTGGGGTGATTTTGGTAAAGGTATACAAGGGTATTTCAGTTGTTTTGAATTATGTATTACATATAACAGGAGTTGTTTACGGTTTACAGTTGTAGTAAACCTACATACCCAAGTGTTCTTTAACATAATATAGAAGGTCTACCTCGGTGGCGCAGTTGTACTACGGTATGATTGCAAAGCTGAGGTCTCGGGCTCGAGTCCGGGATCGGGCTAAGTAATATTGGATTTTTCAAATGTGAAATGTAAATTTCTTTTGAGTAAGTAAAGATCTTTAACCACAACTAATTGTGATTTAAGGCTTTAAGATTATGTGAAAATTATAGCAATTCTTCGTGTTGACAATACTATAATTCAAGCGTATGTTTAAATCAACTTCATAACTAACATTTTAATATATTTTCGATGCGTAATCACGCATTTGATTTAACGGCATTTTGGATCTTAGTCGTAAGCAATAAAGATTATAATTGCGTGGCTATGTGGTTTTACATAATAAATATTGCCTGCCTACACTGAATGTCACAAATCTCGGGCAGGGCACAAATCACGAAGTATAATGCTGCTAATATCCATATCACATGAACGCTCACTAGGTATACGCGGCTAAATGTGTTCTAAGCACGACAGCATTATATCGTGCTTGATTTGTTGCGGTAGAGTTGCTTGCTTGGTTCGTGCTAGTGGTGGGGCAAGTGGAAACGTGAATTGAGTAAACCATTGCATAGTAAGAAAAGAAGTACCCCAATTGATTGCCCACATTATGCTAATTTAAATTATTACAAATTATACATGTTCAAAAATCTTCAACATTTGTGATAGGATGTGCATTCCTAGTCATAGTACTCTCCAAATATTGTAGCGAAAATCCACATCCTACGCTTTCCAAGTCCTTTACAAAAAGTTACGACAAAACCCATAACTACTTTCATTTAATATTTTGTATCGTCTAGTTCGATGTTTATAACCAATATAAATAGTCTTTATTTTAATCCAAATAAATATAAATGACATTAAATTTATGCATTATATAGTTGTCACAACGTATCATAATAAGCAGTTTAACTGCATCGACCGTAATCTCTAGTTTGAGATAGAAAGCATCAGCTACAGAAGCAGACGTTACCCAATAAATAAGAAGATAACTAAAACATCAATATTCCACAGTACATAAATAAATGGCTCATTCCATTCCACTAGCGCAAGTAGCTGTCATGCGTCACATTACACGAAGCACGAGTACAGTGGAACACTCAAACGCGAGGGTTTGCGTTAACCACAGTTCTGTGCGTACATAAAAACATATTACCGGCTCATGGGACGTATGTCGGTATATTTATGGAATATGTAGTATCGATTCTTTAAAGTACTTACTTTGAAAAGTGTGAATATTACTCCTTCAAAGTGGATCAGGCTACCAAAATGGGTGCCGTAGAGTCGAGTTCAAGACCATATCTGATATTTTAAATGTGTGCTTTGATGGGTTATTGTCAGTCACATTAAAAGAAACAAATAGTTGTGGAAACCTGAACAGGCCTACATAAGAAATTCAAACATCACTAATTACTATATGGCCTAGTATAGATCATAATAGTCACGAATAGAAACATGAAGTTCCATTGAGTCATACTCCATGACTAGACATTTTATCAACGAATTCGCTTGCAATCAAAACATAGACAAGCCACTCTACATTATCTCTGGCACAAACAACAGTCTCTTCGGAATTCAAATTTTCGAACAAAATACTGGCCACATAACAATCGCTGGAAAAATAAATAACACATGTGTTGCACCCTCGAGGCACACACACACACCAAACAAGATTGTCGTGTGTATGTGTGTGTGATCTAAGCCTTTCTCTGCGAGTGTGTGCGTGATTTCTTTACGGCTGAATTTTCGCGTGCGCTACTGTACTTAGGCGCACACATTGATACATGATATTAAGGCGATGTTTAATAAAATCGATTCGGTTTAGTTCCCTTTGTGCATTCGTGCTCGATGGTTGTAATCGTGATTCTTATGGTATGGAATACGTAATTTGTTATGTGAATGTTAGTCTATACGTTTCAACGATTTATTCAATTGCTTATACAGTAAGGTATACAAATGTTATTCACTTACTACGGTTGTTGTGATTTATTACTGTCTCAAAACAAACAAGATTAATTTTACGTGGGCTTGCTGTCTTTGAGGACACAGAATATAAAACTCCAAAACGAAAAGAGCATGAGTTAGTAATGGAAAGTCACATGACAGCAAAGTTAGTTAGCGTTGAACCCTTTTTCGGAAGATAGGGTGTAAATGTTCTGGTAAATGTTCGGATAAATGTTCTGTAATCAAATGTAGCGAAAGCAAAGCTCTACGAATTAAAAATTATGAAATTATCCCTATCACACTTTTATTAATGGAAATAAAATGAGCGGCCGTACAGCGAGCCGTAATTGCCGAAGTTTTAAAATAGATATGAATTGCAGAAACACATTTTGCGATATCTTCCTTCACTAGTCTTACCGCTGTCTAGGATTACCGTTTCTCACCAATACCAACCCAATGTAAAACACAATAGAAGCCGAATCTGCCCCTTAACATGCATGTTACAATTACACATGTGTGCGTTAAGGTAACTCGCGCAGTATTAGTGTGACTTCTATTCAATCTTCTTACGTTCCATTTCGCAGGGACATTTGATTCTTTCCCTGTCCCTCTCGCGCAGTGTACACCCCTCTCGCTCCCTCCTAACGGGCTTAGAGTGTGATATATTGTATTGGATGGATTTTTCGTTTGTGGAAATGGAATTTTTCTTCTGTGAGCCGGTACCTGACACGCCGGTGTTCGATCAGACCGCTCTTATTCTATTTTATACGGGACCACGTTAAATTTGATGTAGATTTAATGGGCCGGGAAATTATTTATTTAATGTCAATGTTTGGTTTGGTTTGTTTTTCGATGGTGGATGGTAAGTGTGCGAATGGTATTGTGGTTTCGAATCTTGAGTATGTAAGTGACACAATTATGGGGATGAATTTTAAGGGTTCTGGCAAGATAGTACCTTTTTAGGTTTCCCTACTTTCACTAAGGACTTAGAAATTCCAAATTCGCAGTTTCGAGCCTGAAGTCACACCTCTCACTTTTCTAAGCTGCGAGTGTATTCCTTGTTAATTATCGTATAATTTGACGGTGTATGAGATACCATAAGCTAACCGGTTTATATTGAGAGATTTCCACAAGGATTTCAAATGTATGTGTCGTTCGCTAATCCGAATCAGAACGGCGTGGATTAAGGCCGGAACCTCTTTTATTTGTATTTATTTCAGTGGAACGCAGAATATACTATATATTATTGTCTTAGTTTCACAAACTCAACCATTCGTATCGTTATAAGGAAAGAATCCACACTCCTTTGTTTCAAAGCCTGCTTCTTACACTCTGTATTTTATGAAGCCAAATAGCATGGAATAATGCTTAACGATGAGCATTAGAATATTAACTCTGTTTTAATAGAGATACTACACCACGGAAGTAATTTAGTTTCTTAAACCAGTTTTACTTTATAACAACGGGTAACTCAATAACATAAAACGGATTAGTCGACGTTGAAAAACTCGGGTCCTAACTATTGTTGCTTTAACGTACGTTACGACACGATTATATACTTAATTTGTTCATAAAATAGCATTGTTAAGTTAAAATATGAACGGCTAACTTAAAATAAAATGATTATTTAAAACAAATCACAATTGAAAACACAGTCTTATATTGTTTCAACTACTTCGCCACTAATCAATTGCTAGACAATTTTCAATCATAGTCCACCAAATCTCTTGACGAATACAACCGAAGACCATTTCTAATCAACGTTTATTCATTTATATTTCAAAGAAACGTTGCATATCCAGCAGACAGATCCCCACGCCATCCCTAGTCAACAAAACACAACATTACCTACGACAGTAAACAGCGAATAATCCAAAGAAAAGCGTAACATTCGTATACCCTTCGGGTATTCGCAGAAATTGGTGCCTCCGAAGAATATATTTTGAATTTTTATTATGTACTATTTTCTATTCCGCTTCCAAGGTAACCCTTCTACAAAGGGGCTTCACAAATGTGGAGACATTCTGTAGGTAGACGGGGGGCGGCCCCCCTAACCTCCCGTTTGGGAATGATGCCCCCCCTGTCCCATCTCGTTTCGCTGTGAAGGATTTACCAAGTACGTATGTTGTAGGCAGTGTTTCGATTCGGTGTTCGCGCGATGTGTCTCTTGATACTAAAGAAAAAAGAGCTTTTTGGAAATAATATTGATGTGGTTTTGTTTGATGATTAGAGCATAGTTCAGTTGTATTTTTTATAATTAATGTAATAGTCGCCTAAACTCTATATTGAAATTCATGGTAAGCGTCTAATAATTAAAAATTTCGAAATTTCAAATGATAAATGTACTACATAAGGAAAATACGAAGAGCCAGAATTAAAGATATGTGTAAAAAAATTAGCAAAAAAAATATTTCCAGACCTTATTAACTTTGTCTACTTTTCCGTACATCCGCAACACAAAAGTACTTATTCCCTTGGTACATGTGAATAATTCTCGCCACAGCTCGAATAAGATCATTGTTTCATCACCTAACTCTTGTACAAGTAATCATTAAGAGCAGGTAGTCAGGCGTTCTAAATTTAACCACCACTCATCACATATTACCTATTAATTTGACTATTGTTCATTATCAAAAAGTAGAGGTCGCCAAGCGTTCGAAATTCGAACATTAGATAATAATAATAGGACAGCAATCGAGTCAATTATAATTGAAAGTTCAAAATGGCGGCCACAGTTAGTTATGTCTAGGAATTTTAATCAATAAAGAATAGCACTTTCGGATATAGACTTTATGAGCAATCAAATCAATGTCTTGAAAGTTCAAAATAGCGGCATTTTTTGTTGGTAACGATGACGTTGAAAAATTAAAGAAAGGAGAAATGAAGTTATACTAATTAATACAAAAAACTCAATACTTCACGTCTTCGGGTGACGCACACACAGCTACGTAGTGCTTAATAATAATAATAATTTTAAGTGGTGCTACTCCGGTTTATGTCAACCAATGCATGTGACAACTTGAACGAGTAATGCGTTTTGAATAATAAATTGATTCCTATGTATTATTAACTATACGTCAATAATGTGTAACATCATCTACAAGTCCAAGGTATATTTATTCTAGGTATCTAAATTCTAGATTTTTACTCTTTCGTTTTTTTTATTGAAAAACAATAACGTTATTTCCCTTCTCCCTTTTAATTTGCACGTTTTTTATTTACTTCTATCACAATTATATGCGTATATTTAAGAGTATTTTGCCCACCAAAACTTACCTTGAAAATGCCGTAATCATATTAACCAATAAAAATGATTAATTTAATATTTAATCTTTCTTTTATTTTCTAATATAAAACGCTGCACAGATGGTTTTATCATCTAATTCATGCCTGATTTGTTAATTGTTCCATTATCATGGCATATTACGTCATCCTGGGCAGTCTTAACTCAATTTCAACCATATAATGTAAGCTTAAAAACAAGGTCATTGTTTGCCGGATCCGGATCCTCAGAGACCCTTTACAGCGGATTACAAAGTCTTTGAGCCCTTTGAAGTGCTTAGTGATTGTCACCTTTGTAAGCTTCGGGTGTAGGCTTGTTTATTTACAATAATAGAGTTAAGTATGTTGTGATGTTTTTATAATTTTACGATGGTTGTACAATAGTTAAATTACAATAAATACTCCCAACAGACACATACATAGTCCTGACCACACACTACGATTGAGTTTTGTCTCGTATCAGCACTTTCAACTTTTCGGTCTCACAAACACCCTGACCCGAAACAAATACTTGAGGTTCACTTAAACATTTGTCTCGGTGCGGAAATCAAACGCGGCCTCTCGTTTCACAGCCTATGTCTAAACAACTGCGCCACGGAGGCTGTCGACAATAAATGTGTATTTTTTTTTTAATATGTACATATACTGGTAATTAGTTATGATGCGGTAGAGTTAAGTATGGATTGATGATTATTTTATATTTTTATGACGATTATAAAAGTAAATACATATAATAATTAATTTCATATGTATATTGGTACGATGAAGTGATGTAGTCAATAGTCATACTTACAATAATTCTGATGATAAATCTAGTGGAATGTATAAGACTACAACAATTCCAACGGCGGAAATGATTATCTGTCATACACGTTTGGGGAAAACTCGTCATAGTGTGACCCGTGAATGATGCAAGTGTGTCAGTTTGTGTATCTGGTTTCCATGAGTCCGACATAATTGTCTCAATTAGCAAGAGACCGCAGAGCAAACTCTTATATCTAATGCAAATGTGTTTTGTTTCAGTGACTGTTCGGTTTCAAGGGCGACATAATTTTGTCGATCGGAAATCCAACCACTTTGTCGTGTTTAAAAATTATTCTGTACACCAGGTTTAACCGCGATTGTTACAAAGCTTCAGTTTATTGATATCCAGTTTATTGCCTGTTCATTGCCGATCGGTGGCAATATCGCGCCGTTCTATAACCTTTCATATTGTTCTCCCATTGTCATCCGCTTCAGTGAGTAACGATGGGGAAATTCAATTCAATACTGTAATATTTTATTTGTACAAATTAGTAAGGAGATACAGACTTATGAGTTTAGAGTAAATTGAACATGTACTTGATATGATGAAGCTTGAAAAATATCATTAATATATAAATACACCTAACCGTCATATAGTCCTGACCCCATACTAATATCGAGTCTTGTGTCGTGGTCATCAGAAACTACAATACTTTTCGGTCTCTCCAACACCCAGATCATAAATTGAACACATTTTTTAAGTATTTTATAAATGTCTACAATAGTCGCTCAGTACTATCTATCTTTGTTTTCAGGAGCGTTTCGTTACAATTTATCCATAATCCCGAAAGTATTCTAGTCGAGTATATTGAGAAGACTTGAACGATGAACACCACTGACTTGGTAATTGCAAAAGTCCCTTGTCTCATTACAAAATCTTAACCTTGCAAAGTTCATCCAACCTAATTCCCACCAATACAAATCAACAAGTGTCCCAATTTAACAACAAATCCCTTGTTTGACACTCCCTAATTCCCTCCCCTCCCCTCTCTTGCCGGGTCCCCGCCTTCGCAAGCGGACTCATTACGCCGGCGGCTTAATAGTCCCCGACCTACCTCAACACTCGCGTTCTACATTTAAAATTAAGCCGGATGCGGAAGACAACGAGTGGGGAACGGAATAAATGAGTTTATCAGAATTTTTTCGGGCGTTTGTTCCATATTTAAAAAACTCAGACGGAGAATGCCGGTAAGTAATGGATGACGGTATTATGCAATGATGAGGACTTTTCTGAAAGTTTTTTTTTTTATAAACATATATTATTCTTTACTTAATTAACCTGATATTATATTGTTATCGTTTGACGTAAAATATGTTCTTAATAAATAAAACTAAATGACATGATTTTCGATTACAGCATAATTAAAAAAGAAATAAATAGAATTTGTGGAGTATTGAAATATGTCATTTGCGATATCTCGGAAATAGGAGTTAACCTTAATAGAAAACAATAGGAGCAGCGATAAAAATAAACGATGATAAAAATACCGTAATTCAAAAGACTTGTACGCTAAAATAGTTCCAGTTTCCATACATGAAGTAAACAAAACAATACAACAAAGTTGCTAACATAGTAACATTGAACATTTCGAGCAGCCACGCTCCCCGGGAGAGTCCAATCTAACTTCCCACTTTCACTATCGCATAACGTCATCCCGGCGCGGTATAATTAAACGTTTCATGAATGGGAGCGACAAGGAAGGCTATATTGTTAGAGGGAGAAGGAATCGTCTGCTTCTCGTAATCAGTTTTACGGTAAGCGCAAATTATGTGGGGATGCGGGGGTGTTGAATTAAACGCTCCAAGGTCACCGGATTAAACTTATGACGTCATTTGAATTTGGAAGGTGGCTTTTGTTTTGGTTGGAACAGCTGATTCCAAATTTGAATTGTAGGATAATGAAAGAGGTTATAGTGTTTGTGCTTGGTGTTTCTGGGTTGTTTTATACGATTTGGTTCAAAGTTTAGCCTCAGATGTATAGTTAGATAAAGACTTTTCAATGAAGCATTTTAAAGGTATAGTATAAAATATCATAATATGTTCAGCAGAGGACTCCCTGTGGCTGAATAGATAGATAAAGTAGGCAACAAAGATGTGAATTGTGAAGACGATTCCAAATTAGTCTTTTTCTATGGAAAATTATCTTTGATTGTTAGGACAATATTAGGGAAGATGAAGGAAAAAACAAAAAAGAGAAGAGTAGATATTCGCAGAGTAGGTACTAAAATTAGTTGATGTTGATCATACTAAGACAACCTAAGATTGGTACTATAAACATCCTCAGCATAACTAATAATATGACACAAAACGTTTTGTAATTCCAGAACAAAAAATAAACTCCAACGTAAATATATGTAACCTTTACATAACAATCAAATTAACTTCAACTTACGAAACAAGCCTACAGCAAATACCTTGTTATTTCCTTTTATTCGCAAAAGCAAATGTTCGATTCGCATAAAGTCAACTGACAAGCTACACATGGCTTTACAATTACCGCGACATCAATCGAGCGCTCGTCTACGTTGTCTATAATAAACCAATAAAAAATACTTGCCAAAGACAATTCACGCTCCGCGGCACGCACCATTTTTCTTGAGAAAAGAGCAAACCGACAAATTACAAATGGAAACAAAACTGGTACGTACGCCCCGCGACAAAGGAAAAAATCGAACGCCGTGAAAATTTGAATAAGGAATCATTTCTTTATTCTTTTTTCGCTTTTTTTTTACTTTTTTTTTTGACTGTCAATCATTTGTCTGCGGCACGGGAAATCGCTATTTTCTTTGTTGATGGATGGGATCCTTTTTGGAGGGTTCTAACAACGCGTAGTAGTGAGCACCGAGCAGTTCAAATTTAGCTCAGTGTGTGATAAAGGGTGGATTTGGTACATGTTTGGAGTTAGTTCTATTTTTGTTATATGGGTGTTTGAAGGCCCAGTAAGCGTTCATTTACTTTATGTCTATGCTACACCTAGTTCATATCATTTGAATATACTGTCATAGTAATACTTATACAGCGTGATATTGACACCCCCTACATTAAATTAAACCATGAGCATCGCATAGTAAGGGATATTATTTGCACGCATAGGCATTGTCGTAGACGGAAAAACTAAAAAGTTGATTTTTCAAACAAATTATAAGTCAAAATAATGACATTAAATTTAAACAGCCTATATTTACATTTACCTGGTATACAGCGTCCGCACGGAGCGGAGCGGCAACATCGCAATATTCCCGCGTTTATGAAAACAGCCGACCCGCTAGCACGGGCGGCGCTGCGATCGCGGGAATAATCTTCCCAAGTCACATATTTTTCATAGTAATCACAGTTCACACAACACATAAATACATAAAATGAACTAATTCAAATTGTTGTGTTTTATGCACCAAATCTCTCACAATATGTTCTGAGGGCTATGACGCCGTTTTGATTACACTCACCATACAACAACACCATATCTGTGTATTCCACAGTACTATAAGTATTCGTTATTGTATTAAGAATACGCGCAATACAATAATACTGAACAACTTAAATCTACAAAAACTAAAATGTACTTATAAACACTAATACGAACACCTAATTATTAAAAAGACCAGTTAAAACACAAAAACTAACACCTAATAATAAAGTACTTAATTGCAATATGTGTTTCTATCACTTAAACACTCTTAACTATTCACTTACTTAACACAAAATACAAATAACAACAGAATTTAAAATACTAACAAAATGGCGATTACTGCGCGCGCGCGTGTTTTTGTTTACATTATTAATTGAACGCAATAAACCGAACACTGAGCGTGCCGCCGCGCGCCGCTATACATTAGGATTTGCTAAAAAGTTGAAGATCCCTAAGGATTGATTGGATGGATTGGTTGATGCAGTAATTACGTAACTGGATTGGACAATAGTATTTAAAATGAGATACTCTGATTGGCGTAAAAATACTTTATGTGATTGGTAGTTTAAAATAAGAGCCGTGATTACAATATCTTGAAATCGATATCGATTACTTGTAGTTTAGTCAAATGTGTCAACTTTACTTTTCTAAGCAATTTTACCCGTAAGTAGTTCATTAATTAAACAATCTACAGCAGCGAATGCATACGTGTATTTTGTATAAAATTACGATTTCTCAAAGTGGTTTACTTTGGAAACATTAAATATTGTCAAGTTATTGTCATTTTCAGGAAATGTAGTCAGATATCTTTGTAAATTTTATTTTTGTTCAAGATGAAAAGCTTTAAGCTCCCCTTTTGATACCCCGGGGAAGCCGAGAGAGGTATATCATTCCGGATATTGTGGCCGAGCTGGGTCCCTAGCAATGCCTACGCCAACATATCAGTATGCTAAAAACCCCTTGATGACCGGTTGGGTTTTAATTATTGAAGATGTTCCAAATTATTAAAACCAACCGTAAGCAATAAGAACGAATTACCATGATATTTCTGTATTACTATTAAGTTACTACTGAAATACTATTGACTAGATCAACTCAAATTAAATAATATTGAGATAAAAAATGTCGATTAAGTGTCCTCGAATAATTTCACAACACTACTTCAAAAATGTTTCGTTTGCTGTCACTTTCTTATAATTATACTTACTCCAAGGGCGAAAAAGGGACAGCATATTATGATATAAAAAGATGTATGATCTGGCAACAAGTGATTATAGTAAATTCAAAGTACAGAAGGAACATGGCGCGTTAAGATACGTTTACGTAAAATTGTTTTGAAAATGTTAAATTGAAATATTGCGTGTTGGATTCAAACATTACTTGAAATTGAATGCATATTGTTTAAAAATAAAGCTGAAATAAATTTTATTCTTGATGCATAGTTTCATTCACGTATTTTTATTTGGACCGATTGTCACGTGCCGAAGAATAGTTTTTTTGATGATTATGATTACAATTTAAGTATTTGTATTGTGCAATTAAAATGCTTTGTATGTATGTCCGATATTCAAGAAACATTTTAATGTAATGCCATTTTGATAGTATTGTAATTTGAGAGTACCTAGTAATTAGTGTTTGTATTTGATTAAATCCTTACTAAAAGGTGAACTGTTAAACCCCAGTTAATCATAAGTACTTACTTATAAAATAACGATCACTCATTATGTTCTAGACTACATTAATAATTAATTATTATTTTAGTGTAGAACATATTGAGTGATCTGTATTTCGCCAAGTTTTATGTTTGCGGGGTCAAAGTTCTTTGTCAGCTGAGCGGCAAAACTACTCGTGCATGTACAGAGTGATCGAAAATTGCGAAATACAAAATCGTGATTTTTGACAAAACTACCAGGTGGATTTTTATGTAACTTGGTACAATGTTTCCTGGGGTGGTCACGAACATGTGGACAAAATTATGTCAAATATGTCAATATCACGCTGTATATTTATCTCGTACATAATATCATCTACTCACTCTCGTGTAGCATCGAAGTAGCATTTATTTCATACTTTGAAAAATGCACCAGTCGACATATTATTCTTTATAGATTGTCATACTCATCCAATATAATGCGATAGTGCAACGCTTGATGCGTCCCAATAGAAATTTTCAAAACAATTCAAATTCACCGAGAGTGATCACAAAACCACACACAAAAACATAACCCTCCGTCTTTCGCAGTCGGTTAATAAACTCAAACATGTAAAACAGTAAAACGTCCCACATAAGCAATCAAGACATTCGATACATAATCAATACACGTGTTTATCTGGATTATTGACATAACACGAGGCCCCGCCCGCCGCGGTCCGCATGGTAATTCAGTGTTTTCGATACCGTATTACCCATTCTGGCTCTGTTTGCTTAAAGGACGTTTTAATTCACCAGAGATGGGTAATGTGCTTTATTTTACATTATGGAATGAATTGAAGGCGATTTGTCTGATCGAACTTTTTTTTAAAATTACTGATCATTGGAAATTTGGTAGCTAATTTGTACTACGATACAAATGAATCATAGAAAACTGTCAAGTAAGAGCTGGTGTGTTTCGTTCAGGTCGATAGTAAAATAACCAATAATCATCACATATTTACGCTTCATTTGAATAAATGTCAATGAACCAACACTCATTGATCAGTGAGGTTTCTTCTTTACATACATACATACATAAACTCAAGCCTTCATCTCCGTAGGGGTAGGCAAAGGCGCCACGAGAACACCCACATTTCGTCTGTATGTTTTGCCCCTGATGTGATGGGGGCGAGCCTATCGCCATATCGGGCACAAATTCCTGACTCCGGACTAATAATGAATAGAAAAATCCAATATTATTTTGCCCGACCCGGGACTCGAATCCAAGACATCATTTTTAACCGTACCGCAATACAACTACGCCATCGAGGCAGTCTTTTTCTTCTTTAGTTTTTAAAAACCCATCATTTTCTTGCTGGTCAGATGCTTCGTAGCTTTCATCTTTCTAAGACAATTGTTATGTTTAACCATGTTACTAAAAGCCGTACTCCTTTATCATCTTCTTTTATCATTTAAGCAAATTCAATATGAATCAAGATATTGAATATGACAATAGAATGTAAGTAGCGTATGAATATTCTTGATGCGACACGAGCGGTGGATACCTCAAGCTTCGTGTATTGAATGCAAAGTAAACATTTAACACTCCATGCATAAATATACATAATATCATATAATATTACATCAGCCAGTCGAAATGGCTGGCAATTTGCGATCAGCCGTCGTGCATGGCGTAACACCTAATTCCGAATCGCGACGCGTAGAACATCGCCTGGAGACGGGGAGCTCGGAATGTTGGCTGAGACGTCATGCTGCAACTTGACTTATGGGGGGTATTGAGTGTTGCTTTATCAACTTTGGTCTTTAAGGTCTATACAGGGTTAGTCATAAAGTGCATATAAGGCCGAAAGGGGTATGCTACAAAAATAATCGTTTGAATTTGCAAAATGTATGAAACAGATATGTTTTTCTCGATTTCAGGGTTGGATTCATAGCAAAAGTTGTTCATTATGATGAGTGTAGCATATCCCTTACAGCTTTATATGTCCTTTCTGACTAACCCTGTAGATTCAATCCTTTATAGACTGTCATGGTTCAACAACCAAATGATACAGCTGTTCCTCGTAATGATGAATGCTAAAATCCATGTTTCTGTAATTTCTTTATAGATTTCATATGAATTGCAGTGACGTAGTCGATATAAGTTTTTATCTAGGATGTCATCTTTAAGACGTATGATGCCATAATTTTATTTATAAAGATGCTTTCTAGACTATCTTTAAAACAATTGGCAAGTAAACATCAATATAAACGACAACAAGCTTGGCATTAACAAGCAGTGTCCATTGCACCTAACATCAAGATTGCATGAGTAAACTTACACGTCTCAATTTAATCATTCAAAAAAAAAACAAAATTACCAAAAGGCTATCAAATCATTACCAAGAACAATGACAAGCCTTTATGCAACACAGTAAATAAAATAGCTCCTGCCGATGATGTCTCCACGTCTAATCCCAGTAAGGTATGCTTACTCAGAGCTCACGTAAGTAAACTGCTTCAGACCCAAACCACGTTAGCCAGCAATAGTACAGGGTGGCGCTCACGAGATGGCGTTGTCACGTACTGCCGAACACCGCGCACTGAATGCTAAATTTCAAATCGAAGTGAGTTTTTAAACCTCTCTCCCCTAGATAGCACCGGCTCTTTAGCAAATATAACAGGATTGTGACTTGAATAAGTGCCAATTGTGAGGAACGGGTGTAGTTTCATGTGGAATACATAATGTACTTTGATGTAAAGAATTTTTGGTGTTCGATTATCATAATCATGAATGTTTGGTGTGGGTGTTATTTATATGGATACATACATTTATATTTACAGTAACAATTATTATGGTATTTATTATTCAAAATGTATAACAAAGAGTATGGAGGATACAAAACTTCAATCCAATCTCTCGTCACATATAAATGAGATCAATATTCAATCTACTACCGCCTGAAGGCAATGATGTACTTGAATTGTGAAGTGTGACAAACGAATTCGATTCACAATTTTCTTTAGAAGATAAAATAGCTGCTCTTAAAACAACACTAGATCCCGCAGTTGCTTCTTATAATCTATTCAACTTTGATAAATCAATTTTCAATTGTTTTTCTTAGTTCATGTAGGCTACTTTAGACTAAATTAATTACTAAATCTTCTATCACCATATTCTAAATTTTCTTATCGACTATCATTGTCTTTCTACAATCCATACCTTCATCAACATTCCTCGTCATCCCAACTCCACCTCACATCTAAGACATCACAAAGCAAACAAATGCTAATTAACTCCCTAGCGAAGCCCTGAAGACAGTAAAAAAACCATTCTAATCCTACGGCTGGCTTGAATTTCATAACAGCTCATACGAGTGCTCGAATATGGAACAAGAAAAATCATAACACGCGGGGTATGCGATACATTTCTTCATATCCTGCCTGTTCCGATGAAAAATGCGCAAAGAGTTGACTGCTCGAAACGACTGCTTCTTTGCATAATATGGTTGTCACTCTTTTGTCTCGCTCCGATAGTTCTTTTTTCTTTTTGAGTTTCGTTGACTTATTGGTATGAGTAGATGTATTGTTTGGAAAATTGATGATTTTTATGTTATTTAGATTGAAGTTGTCGTAGAATATTTGATAAAGTTTATTTTAAATCAAAGTTTGTTGTCTTCATACTTCGTAATTATGTCTTGATTATGTTTTTACAAGAATTCGTTTCAATTCAGTTATTAAAGAGTGAACATACGTATCCTCACTAATAAACATGAAGCGAACTCAAATAATATCTCACATTCCATCTTCGCTGAAACTCACAAACACAACAAAGGCAGCCCTACATCCACCCGGCGGGGGAACTACAAATCCGCTGGAGAGAGACACACCCATACGTTAGAGGGGGACGCAAATCTAAACCCGAAAAGATGGATGGTATACAATGTCACTTGCGCTATGCTGAAATTGTATATTTTATATTCGGTATAAAAAAGGCAACGGCGACATGCGATATTAAAAAGGAGCGTACGGGAAAATTTTCTGGTTAGTTGCTATATTGTCGAGGAATTTAATCTCGAGGCTGCATGAGATAAGCTACTGGAGTGAAAGATTATTGAAATGTCTCCGGGGCTTTTCGATGTTGGCATATTTTCTGATGTGTATACGAATATGTACGTATTTAGACAACAGAGAGAACGTTTTCGTACAATCTTGTACTAGAAGGATCATTGTTTGATGGATTATTGATGTTAATTGGAGTATAATACTTCAAAAGTGTTGTTGTAGGTGACTGAAGATTAACTACTTGGGTACAACCGGTTACTTAGCAAATATTACGCTTTCTGACTCTCATTTAAATCAAAGCGATCCCCATATAATTTCACATAATGTGTTTACTAGCCTATCTCAAGATAGACTCAGGTTCATTGCCTACGAACTGATACATAAAGACAAATTGTATACCTCAATTGAGGTTCAGTCGTACCTACTTATTTTAAAGCTATATTTTCCCTACCTCAAACTAGTAAAGTATTTATTTATTTCTAATGTTTACTAATTGCCTAGGTTTTCTACAAATGAATTACCCTCGATAAACTTGACAGTGACACGATCAATGAACAAAATTCAACAGCACAAGTGTAACTTTACTTATCATCTGTAAGAATGTAATACTATCCCGAATTAATCAATTAATTCTATAATAAACATTAAATGGCTATTGTCTAACCGGCACATTTACGTATATATAGTTATCATTTCTAAGCATGTCTGCCCCTTTTTTGAAATAAACCAAGTAAATATTTTTCTAAAGAATATATGTGAATTTTTACAAAGTTTATGGTCGATTTATCATCTCTGTGATATCCTAAGCAACGCGGGCCTAGCGCGCTATCTCGGCCATTTGCGGGAAATAGCTCAATAACAGCTTATCTAAGCTCGGTGCTTAGTGCGTGTCGCGCCCACCTGATTTTTTATTTAGTTAAACATCGCTTGAGGGTCTTTTTTTAAAAATATTTGTTAATAAATGAGAACAAAAATGTGAAGGTATACAATATCGAAACTTTGTAAAGGCATTATGCATAATTTATTAATAGTTTTTATATTTCGAAGTAACGAGAACAGTAAAAATAGACATTTAAATTAAAAGTTTATTTTTAATAATCAATATAACAAAAGGTAAGTAAGCAGGTTTGAGTAAAACTCGCAACTAAAATTAATTGATATTTGACACCAATAAATATGCAAAATATTTAATTTTTATGCCTTAAAGGATACAATTAGTAAATAAAGCAAATGCAACATAAAGAAACAAAAATTAAAACTACCTACACGAATTCTAGTATCTCAAATTTTAAAACAGCTAAAAACCATTCTTCGACTATTTCGCCATTAGCCTACACTTCACAAACCCGTTAATTTCAGTATCACAATCTGGGTTCACGGCGACGGTAACAAGCGTGTGTTTGTACGGCACAAAGGTGTGTTTGAATATTAAAATGGAGCATTGTTAGTCAAATTAGTGTGCAGATGGCAGATTCAATCCTTGCCGCGCTTGAACCGAGCACGCACCTAATTGGCTCCTATTTGCATTACAATACAGGCTAGGTTGAAAGCAAACTTGGGACGGATTATATATTTTTTTGTGTTTTTGGTTGCTAGGCATGGGGTTAGATTGTGCTAATATTAATTATTAGGAAATATATGTTTTTTTATTGCAATGAATGGCGAGACGAGTCTGCCATTCGCCTGATGGTAAGCGATACGACCGCACATGGATAGTAGCAAAACCAAACAGCACCATAAATTACAAAGCAATGCTTGGTATTCCACTGCGCTCGTCATTCCGTGACATAAGATGTTAAGTCTCATTATGTAGTTACTCTGGCTATAATGTCCTTCAAACTGTTCAAACAGTATAGTAATACTTAGGTAATGTATTTCCTTACTGTCAATAGTGGTGTTCATAAAATATCAAGTAGAGAAAACTCGAGTGTAGTCAGAAGATATAATATTAATTTAGGTAAAAGACTAAGATCCTAGATATTCATGCGAAATAAAACCTATTTTACCATATCATAATTAGTTCACTAATTAATAAGAAAGGGACTTTACATAAAAGTATAAAATTAATATTAAAACTCGTAGGGTTCTCAGCTGAGTATAAAGGCATTAACAGACATACAAAATGATATTTTTTATATTAATAATACCTTATTATATTACGTAAGGGTAATAATTCGTAATCACGTGACAAGGAATGTAAGATGACGATTTACTATGAAATTTAAACGATAAAGTTATGCGTCTCTTACGCTGCCATTCGGTCAACGTATTAATAAAGGTACCTATTGATTAATGTTTTTAGAGTTGAAAATTTTGAAATTTATATTATTAACAGTTTTTTTATTTAACAAATACATTTTAAGTATATATTTGTAAACAATTGATGTCCTCCACGTTATAGTTTACAAATTACTCAAACAGACCCGTACATAATCGTGTACTGTAAGTTATTTCCATTTTTCCACCTTCCCCGGCACCTACGTTCATAAATCGTGGTGCGGCTGTCAACCGCACGCCCAGCGCCTCAGTACTTGGATGTGTTTATTTTAACCGTTTCTTAACACCCTTCGAATGTAAAATGAATTATATGCTTCATTTTGTTCGAAAATTGAAGGGTTATTTTAGTTGGTGGAATTTTCCCATTATTTTAATGTTAATATTTTTTATTCATTTAAATCCAAAGCATAATGTAAGTTGTCAAAATTGGTCAAATATAATCATGTAATGTATGCAGCAAAAAATTAAAACATCAAAGATTCAAATTTGGAATCAAGAATTCACCAATTTCAGTGTGACCAGCATTTTCAACAATCAAAAAATCTCCAATCAAAACCGACAATCATTATCCCAACATTGAGTATTCAAATAAAACGGAATCGTCACATTTTCCACACCGCCGTGGTGAAATATTCGCTCTGGCAACGTTCCCGGCGGGTGCGAGCGGGACAGACAGATAGTTTGGCGCATAAAATAAAGATCAATCAGAGCGAGATGACAAGGCGTTTATTGGTTCCACCGCGCATTTTGTGGCCATCGCCTGTGGCCAACTTTTGACGTTATTTTCTTGGCACGTGGTAATTTTTGAATTCATTTCGCTGATAGATGTTTTAATGGGGTTTCACATGTGATTTACGTTTTTATTCTGTTATTGACATATTTTTCTTGCACCGAATCTAGATCCCGAAAAAGAAGTAACGTTAAATGTTCTATATTTCGTATCTGACTCGTGCGTGTCCAGTGCGTGGTGGCCTGTTGGTAAGCGGACTAGACGCGACTGACAACATGTTCACAGTGGTCGCGGGTTCAAATCCCAGGGCACACCTCCGACTTTTGGGACTCGTGTATATTGATAGCTAGTCAATTACCAAGCACTAAAACGGCGAAGGAAAACATCGTGAGGAAACCTGCATACCATAGCGATTTGTAATCATTTCTGTGGTATGTAAAGTCCGCCAATCCGCAGTAGGCCAGCGTGGTCGACCATATGGCCTAACCCCTCTCAATCGTACTCTCGACTGTAGAGGAGGCTCGTGCCCTGCA
Organism: Deilephila elpenor; assembly: GCA_949752805.1. Classification (NCBI taxonomy): domain Eukaryota; kingdom Metazoa; phylum Arthropoda; class Insecta; order Lepidoptera; family Sphingidae; genus Deilephila; species Deilephila elpenor. Next base: position 3,035,930 of record OX457107.1, on the reverse strand, counting down.
GTATCTGACTCATCCAAACAAAACAATCTAACGTATTAGTTCTGCCATAACACATGGCTTAGGCAGTGACTAACTTGTTGACTAAATTGTCCAAGCACAAAGCTCACTGGGATAGACAAGAGTTAAAATATTTAGTAACTAATACAATTTGTTCATTGATGTAAAGTTACCATCATTCATAACACTTCTTATAAATATACAAGTTTTGACTTGAAAACCAATGCGAATAAAAAGAAATTGTAAAAAGTAAAGATAAAAAGACAAATTTTATTAATTAAATTAAAATGTCTATAGATCTGTGTTATTTTATGTTTCTGTATGTATGTATCTTTTAAATAATCCTCATCAACCATAAAAACTACACTGATATCTACTACAACAACTATTTCTTCAGAAGACATGGGGTAGCATACACTATGTTACAAAAGAAAAGAGTGCGGACTAGATCAATACTTCGCTTTATGCCGCACATGTGTCATATGGCGCTGTGAGGACAGGGCCGTGCGTTGATACGGCTTTGTTAACTAGAATTTACCCTAGTGTGTGGGGAGATGGGAATTGCTGGCAATACTGGTGTAGAATAGCCTAGATTAATTACCAATCTATTATACAAATATTGTAGGCCGCGTATGTCCTTAAAATTCAGTGAAAGAATTAGAGTTTTTTTTTTTATTTTCAAACTAAAAAAATTGAAGACTGACGAGGTATGTCTTATGATACCATACATTTAAATAAATTGGGATCTGGATGTTACATAAAATCTCTATATACTGGTTTAAATCCAAAAGGGATTTTAATTATATAATATTAGTCAAGTCATTCTTCATACGAAACTAAGTTAAAAATAAAACGCACCAACACCACTCCACGGCGCGTAGGTTTATTCCGTGATAGATAATGTGTTACTCGCATATGCCGGGGGCGGGGGTGCGAGCGGGGGTTGTTTTGTCAAATGCCACCCAAAGGAAAAGTAGGGAAAACCCGGTCGACTCCTCACACGCCTTTTATTTCCACGACTATTTTGCCGAACGTGAGGGTTTCAATTTTTTCTTCCGTCCTTTGTTGGATATTATTTTTTTCGCCTCCATGTAATATCGAGTGACGTTATGTAATTTAACTGTTTTGGAATATTTTTAATAAATTACTTGGAGTTACTATACGTGTTTATGAAAAATCTTTGGGTATTTCTAAACGTTGGACATACATAAACTCACGTCTTTTTCTCGTAAGGGGTAGGCAGAGGCGCCACCAGGACACCCTCATTTCGCCTTGTATGTTCTGTCACATGATGTGATAAGGGGCGTGCGTGCCTATATAGGGCACAAATTCCTGACTCCGGGCTGATAATGAATAGAAAAATCCACTATAAGTTTGCCCGACCCAGGATTCGAACCCGAGACCTCAGCTTTGCAGTCGTATCGTAGTACAACTCCGCCACCGAGGCAGTCAAAACGTTGGGGTAAAGTAAAAAATACTTAAAAATTATATTTATTTATTACAATAAACCATAACTAAGATTTATTTTCACTTTGAAGTAATATTGATATAAAATTGAAAAATGTCACCACGGTTGTAATCTAAATGTGTATTACCCGTCGGAAATATCTGTGGACCTGAATAATTTACGTCATTGGAACATAAGTTCAGCAAATTCAAAATATAGGTTCAACAAATTGAATTAAAATAGAAAAAATAATAAAAAATAGAATTTGCATCCATCTCAAAACGTTTTTAATGTAAAATAACATAGTAGATAAGGGAACACAAAAAAAATGAAATGTGAATCGCATTCTAGCTAGCTTCACAGATATTTCCGGCAGGTTATACAGAGAAATACAAACTGTAGAATGTAATGTAGTTATACGAGTAATGTCAAGAATTGCATTATTTTTACACTTAAAAATTATGGTTTTAGTATACTTTTTCAAATATTTTCTTTTCATTTATTTAAAAAAAATATTATGAAACAATTTAAAAAAATATATCTATCTTATAATGTATTGAATTTTTTCATAACTTTATATGGATGGAAGCAATAAGCGTCAGCGTTTCATAGAAATAAAATCAAATTTTATTTAATTAATGCACACGTAGATTTAAACCTAGGTCTATATCTTGTTTCAGTATGAACAAGAGTATCAAAAAGCCCCAAGGACTTTATGTTCTCAGAAATTTCAAACCCAAAATAAATACTCGTCGATCACTGAACGTAAGTAGTAAGTACATATGCCTCGATACGGAGAACGGAACTTCAGTTTCTCTTATTGCACCTAGCTTCTCTATCGATGTGTTACAGAATTATATGGTATATTAAATCTAATTTTAATCGACTTAAGTACAATTTGGAGTACTCTAAAAGTACGAAAAGATTTGTATAGTACAGTATGCTATCAAATAGTATCAAAAACAGTATCAGAAACGTCATGGTCGGTTCGAAATAGTCGGTTCGAAATTACTGACATTAGTCGCGTATCACTACAAAAGGATCGATCAAAGTCTTTTTACAATTTGATAAGGGGAGGTGTACACCGCGTAGACAAACACATAAAAAATATTTATCCGCTCATCGCTATTCCTTTAAGAACTAACCACCATCCCAACCGACATACGTTTGGCGAGCAGACAAATATATTGTTGGGTAAAAGTTTTCGTCGACTTCTTGGAGTGGTTTCAGAACTTGGTTGTCATAAGTTGCGCATCCAACGATCGTGAATATAGCATTTTATTTACACGCCACTTTGTGGGGAAGTTCGAATCTTTAGTTATGAACACTTTGCGTGTACCTCCGCCGGGTTCGCGGCCTAGGCGAAGTTTTTTCGCGATGTTTCATAATTATATTTGAAACTTACTGCGGGCGAATTCGGTTTTTCTGTTCGGAAAGTACTTTTAACGTAATATAAAATCAATGCTTGATATATTTTGATAACATCATAACAAACATACAACATTCTACGCAATGTGTTGTCGAGAAAATAAAGTACTAATATTTTTTCGTAAAGAGGTTGCACTATCAAAAATTCAAAACATAAAAACTGGCCGTTAAAATTCCCATTTGACTATCGAAAAAAAAATGTAGAACATCCACAGCCGGTGTACGATGACAATAAATTACAAGGACACAATGAGGACAAACGGTGGCATCCCTTTTAGCTTGGAGTGCTACTCAAAGGATTAAAATAGTTCGATACCCGTTCTATATTCAAAAATCTTTACAATTGATTGGTTTATTTAAAAAGGACTTTATTGGCTGTGCATGATATGCCAAATGAGCTGTGATTTTAAATTAGGAACGCTATTGACGTTTTATTCGGAATTTGAAAAATCGGAATAATAATAACATGTAGGTAAGTACTTTTGTAAAATGTGTGTTTGAGTAAAATTGATCAAATAAGTTATACTCTTCATTAGTACGTTAATACGTATAAAATTTTATTTATGAATAGGCTTTAAGGCCTTTAAGGCTCATGCTACAAAAATCGTCAAACATTATGTTAATCAGGTATAAATAAATTTTAATATAATAAAAATATTTTTTACTTTGACATTTTGCGTCATTATCACAGTATTGTTCTGTTAAATAACAAACTAACTTTTTTATGAAACAAAGTTTCATAAAACATTTCATATTGTGACAGTGAAAATACGCGACAGTTTAAAAAACCTGGCGTACAAATTGCACTCTTAAAAGAAGCGCAAAAAGAAGCTTCAGAGAAAGTGCATTAAAAATGAGTACGCTAGAGCGGGACGGCGGATACACTCCCGCATAGCTCCGTCCCTCTCTGCAGCCTCTAAGAAAATGGTTTTATGAATGAAAATTACTTTTTTCTCACGCCATTTACTCAGTTCAGGGACGTTAGTTTTGCAGCTCGTTTTCTTTAAGGGAAATGGGTGAAAGTTGTTCAGTACCAGTATTAAAGTGAAGAAAGTGGGTCGATGTGTTTAAGGCCAACTATTTATTGTGTCAATTAGTTGATGAATAAGTTCTATGACAAATCTATTTAATTAAATGGTGCAGTTGTTTAAGTAGGGTGTAAAAAGGGTGCGGATTCGGTCTCTACATCTAGACAAATGTTTGTGTTTTTGTGGCCTAAAAAACTGTGTGTATTATATACGCACGTAAGAAGTTATACTTCTTTCTTACGTAGTAATTCATTTTTTTTGTTGTAGTTAAACATCTAACCACGATTTCCATCCCCGTGACAAAATAAATGTTTGCGTTGTCACGAAATCTACATATTTGTAGGACAAAAAAAAATTGTAGTTTCTCATATCATAAAAAGAATCTTAAAAAGGCGTCAGGAGGATGTGGGCATAGTATATTTAATTTAAATATTATGTTTGAACACCATCTACTAGGTTTTTTCTTTTTTCGGGATATAAAATATTAGTTTACCAACTATTCTTATTTTAAATTTAGAATGTTACAATGATTCTTTAAGCATAAGTTTTAACAAAGCATGTGTACTAAAGTCATTTATCAAACAAAAAACAATAGATTCTAGATCACCTATACCATCTTGGAAGCAATATATTTGATCCAAGATATGGCTTCGAAATGCATATCTAATACAAAAAGTAGCCACGTTACTTCCGCGCCGTTCATCTTCGCCACATGGGCTCCCCTACGACAAGCTTTGTCTACCGATAAAATATATCCAACATTTTTTTCATAATATAATACGCATAATTTTATCTATCCATACATTAATAGAAAGGGTTTAATAGCCTATAAATCAGCATTTTAAACAATGGTTAGTCAAATTCGGTACAAAAGGAAGGCCCTTATTGTGCGTAGACGTGGTACAAAGTTTTTTTTTGTTATCATAAAGCCGTGAAATGTTTGTTTTGTTGGTCGTGTGTAGTGGTTTTTTGTTGAGTTTTTTTGGCGGCAATATTTGATCAATATGTTGTCGGTATAATGGAGAGTGGAGTGTTTTTTCTACGATTGTGCAAATATTTGAACAAACTTTGTCCGCGGTTTTTGAGAGGCGCCTGTTTTCTTATGCGATGACATGCTGTCAACAGTTATTTGAAGAATTTTAATGCGATTTGTTACTTTGATGATATTGGTATGTGTAATTGCTATAAAGATACTTCCTATAACCGGCACCATTTTGCATTTTTTATTGCACATAACTAGTTACACGAAAAAGTGACAATGTTTTTTTTTATTTAGTGTTCAAATGGCAATAGGTAAATGCCAGTGTAATACATGTTAATATGATCGATACCTATTCTAAACTTAATTGCAGTAAATTGATACGTTCAACCACATTCCATCATAATCGTAATAATCGATTCAATCCGTAACGATTAATCGAATACTCAAGATCGGATTAAATTAGAAGACAGCCGTGAGATAAAAAGCGTGGGGTCAAAATGAATGGGACCCGTACCAACCCAAAGATATTGAATCACCGGAAGGGTTTGAACGTTTATTACAAAAGATCCCGACTTCCGGTTCATCGGACGCATTGTGGCGTCGAATATTAATAACCATAGATAATAAGAAACGCGATCGTATCAGTTTTATTTTTAATAAAAATATTGTAATGAGATGTGGCATGTTTGATGTGACGTAACAAGCAAAAAAATATTTATAATATATTTCTATATAAATGTTGAAGTTATGTTATTAGTGTTGTAAAACTGATCGTAAATGATAATGGTTTATTGATAAAATGTATATTTAAGCGCAATCACGTACATTATAATATTTATATACCGTACACTTGGATACATAATACCCTCTTGTCACTAATGTACAATCACATACTTTGATTTGTGAATTTTGCATCAAGGTACATGTTAATGAAACGGGAAATATCCAAAATTGGTGGTAAAAATATGTTCATAATAATCCCTGCCGCTTACATTATAATATAATTCAGTTTGGTAAACAATTATTACTTTATTGATCACGTTTGAGATATTTTAGATCAAAATCCAAGACGCTGTGCCAAGCTGTAGGTAGATTTCACATACCTTCGAAATTATTGTAGCAACTTCATAAGTTTTTTTTATAAGTTACTATGTTTCCTATCACTAATAATAATTTCATACAGAAATGTATGTGAAAAAATAAACAACAAATACTACGTCACTTCCGATTATTTTGAATATTCTAGAACGCACATTGTCACTGAATTTAAAAAGCCCGGAGTACATCAAATGACAAACTATCTACACAGGGCGCGAACCGACGTAATCCTTATTAATATGGCCAATACATCAACCCTGAAAAACGTTACATCACAATAGATTCCCCTCCAAAATAAAATAATAAACTAAAAATTATATGCAAATTCACGAGCCATAAGTTCCTATAGAAATAGTCAACCCTTTACCCGAGGGGAGATATAGAAATTTATTCACGTCCAAAGATAGAGGTCATGGGACATGTTTTAACGCATTCAAATATTTACTACAAAGGTGTGCAGACGTGTTGTGAGAAAAGTTAGTTTTTGTTATCCAGTGCGTTTTTGTGTTGAAAAGCTATTTTGAGGTTAGTTTTTTGACGTTTCGTTGACATTTGACATAACCTAACTTTTGATTTTCCCGCCAATAGTGCCTATGGACGTAAAGTATGAACTGCGCATGCCTACGTAGTTGTAAAGTAAGAAATTAGCGCGTAAATGTGAGTGAGATAAAACTAGTGTGCGGCCAGTTCATGTCTCCCAGTAATCATCTTTTGACAAGTTAATGCGTAGTTTGAATTTCTATAACGTGAAGTAATGACACCGAGAGTTTTAATTAAATAGTACGCAATTAGGTATAGCGCGCACGGGCTACTTTTGTGTCCGTGACTAATTCACTCTTATAAAGTCCGAGGTTATGTATAATACGCGCATGTTACGACGTGGCAATTGGGTGACATTTTTGTCACTACCCCTATCGTGAGCGCATTCTGCTTTGGAGACGTGACGTGACAGTGACAAACACCACGCTGACCTAGTGCGGGTTGGCGGACTTACATACCGTAGAACTTCGTTTAAAATCGCTACGGCGCGGTATGCAGGTTTCCTCGCGATGTTTTCCTTCACTGTTAAGGTGCGTGGTGATTGACTATCAATACACACATAACTCCGAAAAGACAGAGGTGTGCCCTGGGATTTGAGCCCGCAGCCGCGTCTGGTCCGATACCAACAGGCCACCACGCACTGCTTGCTTAGATTAATTTTACAATAATATATATTTGATTGGATTGATCAGATAAACCCCGCCCTGCGATTAGGGGGCGTAATTATTCTGCCATACTATCCCCTGCCTATAACAGGCGATCTAAAGGGGTCATCGGGGTCGCTGGGCACATTGCGAGGGCGGTGCGCCCTCACGTATAGCGACTCTGAATTGGGCGACAGAGCGCGCGGCCTCGTTTCTGTCGCAGATGCCCTTAACAACTTTCACAGGCGTCTAGATTCAGTAATGGAGGACACTTGAGTCCCGCAATTTGAGGGACCAATTATTCTAGTCCTTTGCTAGGTGTTTAAGAAGAATAGTTAATAGGCATTTCTCTTTTGCGATACACAGTACCACTCCTCATACGAGTGATTGTCACCAAAGGATTTTAGGTTTCGGTGGCGCAATTGTACTACGGCATGCAAAGCTGAGGTGTCGGGCAAAGTGATATTAGATTTTTCTATTTATTATCAGCCCGGAGTCAGGAATATGTACCTGATGGCGATAGGCTCGCCCCCTATCACATCGTGGAACGGAACATACAAGGCGCAATGTGAGTGTCCTGGTGACGTATCTGTCTACCCCTTCTGGATAAAGGCGTTAGTTTATGTATATATGTACGGATTCTAGCTAGTTTTAGGAGTTGCTATGGACCCACCTCAGTCGTAACTTCCGCAAGGGGTATTGCAAGACTAGTAATAACAGAATAACCCTTTCGGCTTCTCCCTAGATATCAATATTAACACATTCTCTTATATTCTAAAGAAGAAAAAATATCGTTGATAACTCGGCGGCTATATTGTTAAACACGTGTATGTTTTTATAGGGATCAAATGTCGGAGCAATAAAAAAACATGTAAAAACGCGAAGTTTTTGCGCGACGTACGCTCAACAATAGACTTTGCTGACATTTTTTTTTATTGATTAGCATATTCATTTAACTAATTATATATAAAAACATTAAATATGAAAGCGCTATACTAAATAGGGGAGACAGAAACCCGATCTATCAATTGTTTATTTGTAGTAATGGACAAGATATTTCTTAATGTAGGATTAAAAAGGGTCATATTTTTGTTCCTCGTTGCATATTTCTTTGGGTAGTTTTTTTATTTTCCTATCTAAAATTTAAAATAAATACCCAAATTATGATTACATTTTACAGAAGGTGGGAGAAAAAAATTCTTATGTGTTCCGCTAGATGTGGTTTTTAAAAACGAATGGTATGAAATTATATTTGATTAGTCCCTTACTTTATTCCTTCGCGCAAAGTCAGTAATCTCCTATTTGAAGTCCTTGAAATAATATATTTGGATAACATAAATCATACAGTTTATAATCTAACACATTAAGATTCATGATAAAAACTCAAACTAAAATTCACAAAACCACGAATCAATTTATAACAAATTAATATTTTAATCAGCAACGCAAAAAATCGCCTACGATAATCGATAAGATCGCAATGAATCGATTGATGTAAGATAAAAGCTGTTACTATTGTTTTGTTTTTAATGCATCGATAAACATCTATAATTGAATAATAAAAAGTCAAACATAACAACATTATTATGGCGCCATAAAAACAGAATAGCGATATTTTTAATTACTTTAGTGTCGTATTTTATGAGGAGAAATTGAATGTACTTTAAGGTTTTACAGAAATATACATGATCGGATAATTAATTATAGAAAAAATGTTTAAAGTTGAAAAGAAAGATCTTATCAAATTCATTTTACTTGAAAGGGTTAATGAGTGAATTTAATTAATAAGAAACGATTGCTAATACAATCAATTTCCATAACAATTGAAGTGCGTTGGCAATCTATGCCTCTCTCTTAATAGATAAGAAGATTAAGGCTTAATGTTTTTTGTATATTGTAGCAAAACCAAACCAAATAAAGATAAAAACATCATAATGAATTACAAAGCAATGCTTGGCTTTCGCTGCGCTCGCCATCCTGAGACATAAGATGTTAAGTCTTATTACGTCCAGTAGTTTCTCTGGCTACAATGTCCTTCGGACTGTAATACAACAGTGCATTTACACTTATGTTTGGCGGGAGAAATAGGCATTGTGGTGGTACCTACCCAGGCGGCCTCTCACATATGAGTTCTACCAACAGTAAAAAATGTATAATAGTTGCTAATCAAATACAATCAAATGTATACATTCAAAATGGCTACCTACTATAGGCAACTAATATACGGCGTCTCATACAAACTTACATTCCAATAAGAAATACATAATGAAGGCAAACAGTTGGCTGCCTAGCGCATGGCACTTCATAAATTGGAATAAACAATATCCTAATGGAAAATGTAACTTGATATATTTGTCAATACATTTTCCATCGCTCCTATGACTCCTATATATAAGAAATATGTCCAAATTGAAAGCGGGCTGGGACAAGAGATCGTAACTACAAATACTTCTATTGGAAAATAAACCGTATGTTTGCAAAATAAGGTTGGTTTTCGCATGTAGAGTCATGGTAGAGTTGCGACGAAGTACAGAGTCACAATAGCTTATAATGTTTGCACATGTTTGATCGATTGACAAGACCGGGGGTGGGGTCGCTGTAATAATATTGCCCCCGAATCTCGTTTTACGTGTGTATTGAAAAACTAAAGTATTTTTTCATTATATCGAACGTCGCTTACATGTTTCGGGCTTGGATTATGTATATTGTTTGTAAGCTTTGGTATTTTCGGTAAAACTGTTACAAAGTTCTATTTTCAATAGTAAATATTTAATCAGGAGATATTTATATATCAGTAGTGAATTAAGAACTATGGATTGATAATGTTTAGTAAAAAAAATCTCGAGAACATTTTATTACCTTTCGATGTTATTTGTTGCCAATTAAAAATGTTTCGAAAGTACCTACGCTGCAAACCTTATGGCGTAAAAATCATTAAACTAAAGGAATATAATAGATAAATTAATTCATTAACCAGTATTAGACCACCGTTTGACCAACTCTTAAACATAATTTGACATAAGATTCCGTTAGGAATGTTCTCATTGACGTAAATAGGCGTAAATAAAAATGTCACGGAAAAACTAGCATTAAAAATTAAACTTATTTCACTGGGTGTAATACTTTATTCTTATATAGAAAACATTAACTGCCTCATTCATAGACAGATTTAAAACCTATTTTAGTAATCGAATGTTTTGTCCTTTTTGAACGACTTAAGAATTCAGTTTGAGCGAAGAAGACAAAACATTTGATAACTAAAATAGGTTTTAAATCTGTTTATGAATAAGACCGTTAGTATTCATATTTTAAAGGTTAGGTATAAGTGCTCCTTTTAACTAGCATCTCCCATCGTGTTACGAAGTGTTATCTCAAACAAATCATACGTCTCGTATTTATCAAAAATTCTCAAAGGTAATCAAAATTTGATACTGTGGCTAAACAGTCAAATTATCACCTTTTTTTGTATGATTCCTTTTTTAAATATGTATTTGTACGGCCTACAAATATTTGTTCCGGATCTGGAAGTTTGTGTGTGTGAAACTGTGTTTGTAAACGCGCGTTGAGATTAAATTCTATTGTGTATACATGCTTTTTTTATACATTCTGAAGTCAGTCGGAGCTATTTTAGTTTTGTTCTTATAAAAAAGACATATATATATATATATATATACATATTTACATAAGTATATATAAAGTCATGGCTATATTTGTAAGGAGGTTAACAGAAATAGCAATAGTTCCGCCGTCACTTACACGAGTTATTTTTGATTATATCATCCTATGTTACATTATTGAGCTTCTTTGGACACATCATGCGGTCTCCTAAACATGAATTAGAGAAGCTCATAATATTGGGACGAATAGAAGGCAAGCGCGCCAGAGGCAGAACACCAGCCAAATGGTCGGACATCGTGAAGAAGCCCACCCAGGACTGAATACAATGGAGGAACATCACATGTGGTGGCGTTCCTCAGCAGTGAGGGAACGATGAGAATATTTATTATATTAGGAACCCCCCCCCCCCCTCCCTTCACTCTTGTGTTTTCACAAAACCGATCATCATTCTATTTAACGTAATAAAGAGGTTTTAGATTAATTAAATACAGGGTATATCAAGACCGCGACCGAAAACGAAGCCAGGTGGTAGTAACAGTGACTTCAGACACAATGCAAGTAAAAATTTCGCAAAAAAAAAATCGACAACTTTTTTCTTGGATTTTTTTACTTATCGTCGTATTCGGGTTATATGTACATAGTTTCCGTAAAATAATTATGTACACCTCTTTATTTTTAAACACGCAATGGTACGTAAGGGTTTAAATTAGTATTTTCGCAAAAACTAGGTATTTACCACCCAAACATGATGATTTTTAAAAAATTCTAAAAAAAATATCTGTCACTATTTTGGCGAAATTTTTATTTGCGTCGTGTTTGTAACTACTAAAACTACCACCTGGCTTCGTTTTCGGTCGCAGTCTTGATATACCCTGTATAGGCATTTATATGTTTATTTACGATCTTTGCTATTCTTATTAGATCTGATAAAAGAGACTCGGCATTTCGTTTGGAAATAGAATTTCTTATTTGATCCGGAATATTTGTCGTTACTTGATCGAAGTATCATTCCTATAGGTATTACGTATTATTTACCAATTATCTTTTTAGATTTATAATAACGATAATTAATAAAATTGTATAACAGTTGCTTTAGTTACAAAGGACTTGACGATTTGATTTCTTGCTAGAAATACGCGATAAAAATTTGTAGGTTTTGTCTACTGCAGTTGAATTAAAATCTTCTTAGAAATATTGAATATCAGAGTACGACCAACCTAAGCCACAGAGAAACAATGACGAGTAATTAATAAAATAAGAATATCCAAAATTCTCAAAAATGATTATCCATATAATTTATTACTGTAAACTGTCAACTCAAACCATTTAGGCATGCTAAGCTGTCATAAATAAAATAATATTTAAATCAATAATCTACAAATACGGCAATAAATTAACTTTTAAATTAAATCATAAACAATCGTAAAGTTAATTGGCAACCCCGAAATAAAATGACAAAAGAGGCTATCGTTACATCGGGCCGAATGTAATTTGGCTTAATAGCTCCAAAATTTCCTCATAATAGCCATAAAATTGGAATGCTGCCGTGATTTGTAACAAAATGATTATTGACATTTGAATGTTGACTTTATTTTGTATTATGTTAATTAGGGGCGTTTTGTTGGGTTCCGTATTTCAAATTATATTTAGTGTTGTTATTGTGCAGGGTTATGTCCAGTACTGGAATTACTGTGTCTGAATATGGTAAGAACAGTACTATTCCTAATATATGCTGTCCAGGTTGAATATCGAGAAACGAGAAATAAGTGTACTTCGGCAGTTCACACGATTATGCGGGATTTTCAAAATCGGATGAATGAAAAGAGTTCGGTAGTCTTTATTGAATAGGTCGTACTAATGAGTAAATTCTTCGCTAAAAGCACGGCATTGAATCAATAAATCATGTACAGTAATTTTGAATACAAGTGATTTTAAACGTTTGTAATATTAAACTGGTCATGTTTTACATTTAGCAGAAGTTAATATTTCAAATTACGCAAGTATATTTTAATTTAAGAACAGAAATAAATGCCTCAAAGACGATAAACTTCATTTAAAGTTCACTTAATTGGCAACACGTTCGTATTTCGTTTAAAGTTGAACATTACGGTACACGGCGATAATTCAAACTATAAATTCTGACGTCAACATAAAATAACTCAATTGCACAAGCGAAGGATCCCTAAATCGTGGGCATAGACAACAGTAGCAAACGAAGGCAGCCGATTAAACAAGTTCTTTATTAGGTATCTTTTAAATACAAACAACTGAATAAAATTTTACGAGCCCTATCATCGCCATTAAATAAATACTCATCCGCTGCCCCGTTTGGTATACTCATAAATTATACAGCATACATGAAAAAAATAACATTGCGAGTTTTTTAAAATAATTAAAGTATTTCTGATGTACACGTGTAGTTAAGTTGTATCAGTCAATAATTACCGTCCGTCGTCAAATGTTGCAATTAAAGACGACAGAATAAAAACATAAATTTATTTTTATTTTTAAATTAAATACTATTGTTGTCGACTGTCAAGCGGCCAGTTAGTTGACAGATATTTTTTTCATAAACGGGCTGTTAATATTTTTTTTTTTATCGATACGATGGTTATGTTGTCGATTGTAAATGAAATGGCCAGTTGTTGATTAATTATTTTTTTTAATTTGTGAATTCTTTGCGTTGTCGTAATTTGTGCATGTGCGATGTTTAATTTATGCGATTGTAGAGCTGAGTTTCATGTTTAATTAGATGTCAGATGTTTTTGTGTTATATTTCGATCATTATTATACTTATAACATTACATACACATACAACACAACATATTCGACAGCCTCCGTGGCGCAGTTGGTTAGACGCCGCCTGTGAAACGAGAGGCCGCGGGTTCGATCCCCGCACCGAAACAAATATTTGTGTGATCCACAGGTATTTGTTTCGGGTCTGGGTGTTTGTGAGACCGAAAAGTCTCTCGTAGCTTCTGATACCCACGACACAAGACTCGATCTTAGTGTGGGGTCAGAACTATGTATGTGACTGTTGGGTGTATTTATTTATTATTATTATTTATAATTTCAAAGGTTATATTATTATTGCAATAATTATTACTGATATTATGTTTTATAATAGGTAACGCTGTTAGACATTTGTTCGTTTAATTAAAAGGAGACACGAAAGATGACAAACTGGAATTTTGGCACTCATTAACGATAGTCAATCTATAACGTCAAAAAGACTTGTTAGTCTTCAAAATCTTTTAAATATATGATTTGAAATGTATAATTAATCAATTTTACAACTTTTTGCGCGGCCTTTAGTAATAAAATATTGGTAAATTCATTAACAGTTTTTTTTTAATTTAATCATAACCAACCAATAGTTTCCGTTCTCCATCACTACAAAAAAAAAATAAGAAATATTTTAAATTCAGAACTACATTTTCAAACATCGAACATTCTCGACAATCATTACCGATAGTTGGTACAGTCAGCCACACAAGTTACACCCTACCCTTTTGACAGTTCAAAATTCGTACCAACCCGTGTCGTATTACAAAGGAGTTATCCGTATCGATTTTGTCCCCTACGGCTCACATGTGTAGCGGTTGTACATAGGGCGGGAAGGAAGGTACAAGGGTCCGACCCGAACTATCGCATGTACATAATGTCGTTCACCCCAGCGGATGCACGATGATACTTTTTGATCGGTTTTCTATACGGTATGGGTTGTGCGATTTTACTCATATTTATGTAGTTTGTCATTTGGGATTTGAGTGTATTTTGATAGTAAAGCAGTCTTTACGCGTCGTTTCTTTTGCACGGCTTAAACAAATTGGTAGTGGTACGATGGAATATTTTTATATATTTTTTATACTTATCAGACAGCTAAAGAAGAGAAACTACAGAAGCGGTGGCTTTGGAAACAAATCAACTTATTATATCAATTATCAAGGGTTATGGTTATTGAAACCAAGAAGGAATACTAAACGGTGCGTAACATCCAGCGCTTCCGCGTACTAAATTGCAAATCTTTTGTACTAGGACGGGATATAACTACTACATTTTTTATGGTATCCGTGGCATAAGTCCGCCTACCTGCAATAGGCCAGTGTGGTACGCTGTGGCCTAAGCTTGTTGAGGAGTCCCGTCCAATAGACAATACATCGTTTGACATGCACGAGTTAGTCACTGCAGTGATTAGTGAAGTGCTGTTCAGACACTAGATAAAGTTTAAATATTACATCACTTGTCTGTTTTACTGACTAAAGTCAAATTCCATTATTAATCGTACCATCTTGTAGATTAAGTTTGTATTATGGATGCGATCACACGCACAAGGTGGAAGAATAACCTAACAAACATATATAAACTCACGCCTTTTTCCCAGAAGGGGTAAGCAGAGGTGCAGCCAGGACACCCACGTTTTGCCTTGTATTTTCCGTCACACGATGCGATAGGGGGCAAGCCTATCACCATGCATAAATTCCTGAGTCCGGGTTGATAATGAATAAAAAAATCTAGTATCACTTTGCCCGAGCCGGGACTCGAACCCGACTCCTCAGCTTTGCAATCATACCGTAGTACAACTGCACCACCGAGGCTGTCTAAAAACGGTTGCAATAATTCACTGGAGACAGGCCGCTTCCAACAGATTACTAGGGAAATGCTTGGGAAAAGCCTATGTGTAGCACTAGACTTCCTACGTTTAAATATGATAAGTTTTCCATAATAGAATCTCGCAACATTAAATAAAAAAGCTGCACTGCACCCATAAGTCGTCAAACTGCCCCTGTAGTCTGTCAGTGTCAGTAATAAAGATACAACTTGCCCGACTAGAACCGTTTTGTAATATTCATATTAGATCGTAATGTGATGTTCCGATTCGCCTGTCAGAATAGCCGCCTACTGTATAACTATACAGGGTGATTGCTTTTGGTCAAATAATATTTTTTAATAATAGTTAATTACATTTATGCGAACGATACATTGAAATAAAACTAATTTCCAATGTGTAACGATCGCGCCAGGCCGGTCCGTGACCACGAAAGCTGTAAAATAATCGTAATGTCAGGAATTTAAAAAAATGTAAGAATTAAATCAAATCCCCTTTAAAATCCTTAAAACCTAGTTTTATTTTACTATTTATTAAATCTATGTGGCCGTATCAAATGTGCTGTAGATAAAATTACTTGATATGATTAAATAGTAATATACCCCAAGAAGATATTGTAGATTAAGACAGATAAGTAGTATAACTTGATATTCTTTTGCGTTCTAATGTCGATTCATTACAGGAGTTACAAGGCTGGGTAAGTGGGCGCAATAATAGTTATTTAATTATATTTATCGGTAATCTTACCATCTTAAATATATAAATAACTATTATTTACCCAAATTGTTTACTGTCCACTCTAGCACTTAGATAAGTGCTGGAGTGGACAGTAAACAATTTGGGCGGGCGATAAATAGCCCCGGCGACCAAAATTATCCCCAGTAATCGTAGGAGATTTACTCTCGATTTTTCTTTGGTAAGTGAGAGTTTCGAAGTTATAAATAAGTAATAAAAAGACAGTTTTGTTGTATCATCAATGTCGTATGATTTAATAACCGACCGCCTGCTTGTCGTCAATCCTTCGGGAAATAACCAGGCCCACATAATTATGCCGTTTTAATCAAAAATCTCAAAAAAGCTAGACTCCTAGAATAGAACTTAGGAACACACGTTAACAATCCATGTGCAAATAAACAAATGAAACATCAAGTGATTCGTATACGAATGTACCAATTGATATTAAACTCGGTTTTGTCAAAAGAATGTTAATCTATACATTTTATATGATTATAATAATGGAATGTTAATTTATATACATTTTAATAACGTTTAGATTTATTAATAAAAATATTTAAATATAGAACTAGTTTTCCAACTTCTAATCTAATTTAAATTAAATTTTATTTTTTCGTCAGCAGTAGGTAGAACGATATCTGGCCAGCCTCTCTATCAATAAAAAATCGATTATTTATATTGGCAAATTCCTTTTACGATTTATGGCCAAAGTCGGTATTTAATAAAATCGTTTAATTTGATCATTTTTATCGTTTATGATCTATTAAAACATACTGTGAAATCATTTCGTCATCATCTAAGTGACACTTTTGACACGCACCACGCCTCGCCGTCAAACTGAATGATCAATTAGGCGAAATTATCTTAAGAATAGATTTTGCACCTGGGCGCGCTTTCATTTTGTAATACGCCTTCACGGCCACCCATTGTTCAAAAGTATTAAATACTTTTTTGTTCGAACTTGTTTTAATCATTTTTATATGACAGTATATCATTTAAATGTGGCAAATTGACGTAACGACCTAATGGACCCCATTATTTTTTTTAGAAAGCTAAAAATTAAACAACAGCGTAAATGCAATCATTAAAATTCCTACAATTTCATAAAAATATATTTTTAAGATGATTTATTGATATTTTCCGGTTGAGAAATATACTATTAAAAAATAAATAATCGTAGCTGACAAACAAACGGACACAACTATCTGTCAAATTTCATAATGATATTCACGTCGAGCCAAACGTGGGAGTCGGAAATGACATAACAAAACGAAATAAATATGTCACCCACAAAATATTCGTACGAACACACAGGGCGATTAATAAAAATAGATAAAACGCAGTTCGTAAGCAAGTCAAATGGTTCGTATAAATCGTCTAATTAGGAGCTTACCTTTACGATGACTCGAACGGAAGTTTACAACTTTTTTATTCCGCGCCGCGAATTAAATATAAAATTTACATTTAACTTTAACACAACAAAAATATCTCGAGTATAATTGAAGCGCGTCACTCAAATACCGAACACCAATAAAAAGGAATGGAATAAAATTCAAACGGCAAATTCAAATTTGGAAAGCGGAGACGCGTCCCGAAGGAAATTCGAGAAAATCGTCGTCTCCATGCGGCGTACGTTGAGCGAATGTCCCGCTCAAACTACGCTACAATTTCCTCCGCGAAAACCGAATCGACTGCGCTGTGTAAGTATAGGGAAGGGTGGTTTTTCCTTCGAATTTCATAAGTATCTACCTTTCTTTATATCTAAGCGCAAGAACTACGCTCACCCCTTGAGAATACCTCGTGAGACTCGATCGCGCGTCCGTCGTGTCATAGCGTCAACTGCCGACGCTTCGCCATTCTAAATTCAAATCTCTCGCTATCCACATAAGAGCAAATATAAAAAGCTTGATGCTTGATATACGACGTTTCAATCGGCTGGGTATTTCTAGTAAGGCAACGGTAACATAGATAAAATGTATTGGGTGGTGAGTAGAAATATATTTATGTATGTAGATTCGTGTGTTCCAGTGTAAGATATGGCGCGGGCTTCGTTTCGCGTATGACTGTAGATACTTGTGTATGTAGGGTCGCACAGCGTGGTTAAAACGTGAATTTTGATATGTGGATACGTCTCGCAATTTGTCACAAAATGAGATATTGTATCGCGTAAGCAATATCGTTTAGATGATTTCCTTTTGTGCGAGCGTCCTTTGTCTCCAATTTTATAAATGGTCGCTTTATATCGTTATTTTCGCTTATGTTTTTATAACAATATGTTACGTTTATAGGGAAGTTCAATAGAACTAATGGGCGGAAAATTATTAACCATCGGACGTGTTAATTTTTACGCCCGAAGCGAGTCCACTCGTGTGTAAAATTATACGCTAAAATAAGTTTTACGGTTAAACGATAATGGGGATAGGAAAATTCGTTTTCAAAGTGACACCATCGGAAATTTATCAAAACGAGAGGCGATCGATTTTAGGCTCGGCCGGGTACAGTCGCGGCCAGGCAGCCGGACCGGCGAGCTCACTGCCACACTTAAATTGCCATCTTAAAATAAATGCCAAATGATTCTGCGAGCAACAAGTTTCATTCATTCACGGGCAAGGGAGAAGGCAAATCCAATTAGAAAGGGAAGAGAGGAATTTAAAAAGTGAACGCCCGGAAAGTTAGGCGGGAAAGCTCCGTGCTAATAACCTGTTGCTTCCGCAGGCTAAATTAAATACGAGAGCGGCCCGCGCGCGCCGACATCGACTGTCGATACCAAATGCATTCATACACACTTTACAGTTTGCACTACTCTATATTACTTATCCATGTTTTCTATAAACATCACGCAACCGCCCCGTTCACTATCGATCTCCCTCGCCGAATTTATATTGATATCGCGGAGTCTATACCCCGAAATTGCGTACATTTATCATTTTACTATTTATAAGCTCCCTGCCTCCCCAGCGGAGAGATTCAAGTATTATCTTGAAATATCGATAAAGAAAACGCTGATGCCGGCGACACCCCTACGGTTTACTCCTTGACATAGAGTGAGAGGGGGACGGAGATACGGGAACATTGACGCTAAAAAGAGACAGCATACAAAACCGCGACGAGATAAGTGTTCTAATTTATACTCAAATTGCGAACGTCGTCACGAGAACCACGTGCTAAATAACTTATTTGTATTCAGAACGACTTAACCGCCGCCCGTCGTTCCATTAACAATACGCTTTATTCTAAATACAAGAGAACACAAAATCGCAGTGAGAATCCAGTTGAAAAATATTATCTTACAATTTTTCATTTTTGAAAACGAAACTCGGTGCGCTCGGCGCGCTCTTTGTGAGTTTGGCTCTTATTGTTGACAAATCAGAAACCATTATCGTTTGCGCTTGAACTTTACAAATTAATACATCAGATTTTAAAAGAAAGCCTGTGCATACTAAGTAGGGCTGTGTCAAGGTTAAATTGGCGTAGGTATTTTATTACAGTCGGTTAGTGGGTTAACTGCTGCATTAGGGTTGTTTCGGATTGCGTAATTGTCAAGTCATTATGTAAGGGAAGGAGCTATTAGGAATCTGATGTGTATTTATAGCGACTATTAACTATAGAATAAGAAGATAGCAATCTATGGGGTTATTATTGTCGAAATTCAATTGGTTGTGGCTTTAAAAAAAAATTATATCTTTATTTAAGTGATATATTGAAAGGAAAATTAAGACATTTATGACACAATCACTAAGATTTTGTACTAATTAAATAGTATTAAAAAAAATCTATAATTTCAACTAGGGAAATTTTAATTGGTCGCAGTCGTCTTAAAAACATCCACATCGCCTGAGCCATAGGCGCGTTGTCAGTTTTTAATGATTGGGTATAGTAGGGATATAAAAGGAAAGTCAAGGTATTATGACGCAGACGGAAGATTCACAGACAAAATACAAATTATGTAACTTCATATTGTTTACCAACTAGACATTAACTCTCCCAAAAAGCCGGCTCTTTCATGCAGTGGGCAACACTGGTCAGGTTAGAACGGGTAAAATTGAGGACCATTGTAAAAAGGAAATTTATGTGTTGTACCATTATATTTTAATTTGTACTAAGAAACATACGTTTCACTGCTATTTAAAGGAAGAGTATCAATTTGTAATTAACGGTAATAGA
Organism: Deilephila elpenor; assembly: GCA_949752805.1. Lineage (NCBI taxonomy): Eukaryota > Metazoa > Arthropoda > Insecta > Lepidoptera > Sphingidae > Deilephila > Deilephila elpenor. The sequence goes on along the minus strand of OX457107.1, from coordinate 3,015,640 downwards.
AAATGAGATATCAAATCAATAACTAATTATTTTGACTTTTTTTTTAATTGTCTTAAAAAATGCCGCTTATATGCGACCATAAAGCAACCCATACTAAAAGGTAGTTTCCTTTCTCATTTAGGTACCGGGAGTATGTTAACATCTAAACTTATGTACTTGTAACGTTTCAAATCCGCCTGCAGAGACGAGCGGTTGCCAATTCTTGCGCATAGAATTCTTTAGCAACGTAGTTTGTACAAAATTCCGACTTCATTTTTGCAACGTAATTTCAGCAATTATTCGATCCTAATTACAATTATAATAACATAATATACGATTTCTGACTTTTCGCAGTAATGTGTGTATTGACAGTCCATCACCACGCACTATAACAGTGAAGGAAAAAAATCGTGAGGAAACCTGCATTCCGTAGCGATTTTTAAGAATTTTTACGGTATTTGAAGTCCGCCAACCTGCACTAGGTCAGCGTAGCGGACTATATGGCCTATCCACTGTCAATCGCACTCTCTATTGTAGAGGAGGTCCATGCCCTGCAGTGGGACGTATTTGGGCTGATACAGACAGATGCAGGAATATACGGCACTCCCAAATTGGCACATAAAATTCCATCTTATTATGCGTTTTGTTAAACAAAAACTCACGCCTCCTTATAGGATCTGACAGAGGTAAGAGGTGTCACTAGAGCCAATCACAGCAAGCTTTTCCATGAAATGTAATAGAAGACTTATCGCCATGCCATGTCAAATACTAATTTTGGATCACTAACTTATCAAATTGGAAAATTCATTCCAATTTGACGGAGTTGAATTTAGAACTTCACGAGTTACATCCCATGATCAGTAGACCAAGAAGCCAATGCTACGAAAAAATCAAAAACTAAATAACAACTACATTCAACATTAAATCTAAAGAGATATGAGAGTCCGCGCACGTATGCCTTCATAGTGAATTTTTGACACTTGTCTTGCGTAGCATCACAATGAGATGGGGTGCACATCCCCCGTCTACGTTTTACGATTTCCAAAGGCTATGTTTCATATGACACTTTCGGGGTTTCGTCGCCGGTCTTTAAATAGACAATTTTTGAAGTTATCCATAGTATCTTCAAACTGCGACCGAAAACGGAGCCAGGCGGTAGTTTAAATGATTACAGGCACAATGCAATCAAGAATTTCGCAAAAAAAAAAGCGTCAATTTTTTAAATAAATATCATCGTGTTCGGATGACACGAGTATATACCAAATTTTTACTAAAATAATGATTTAAAATTTTGCGTACCATTGCTTCTTTGAAAATAAAAAGGTCTACATTATTATTTTAGGTAAACTATGTATTTACCACGCAAATATTAAGTAAAAAATACAAAAAAAGTTGTCGCCTTTTTTGTGAAAATTTTAATTGCATTGTGTCTGAAGTCACTAATACTACCACTGGCTTCGTTTTCGGTTGCAGTCTTGATTTACCCTGTATTATAATGTTAAGTCGTGTTAAAGTTATAAAGCTACGCTGAGATCCCTAGACTTTTAGGAGTGCTTCGGCTGGATCAGGGTGGACCCGTTGTCTTACAGTTCTTCCGTTTTTCTTTTCTTTCTCCCCTCTGATTTTAGTGAGTGTCAACGGACCACGATTCTAGAGATATAGATATCCATGGACTGTGGTAATCCCTTCATCAGGGAGCAATTTGCTCGTACCCAAAATATAAATGAGACTCAATGTGATGGGTTTTCCACCATCTTGGGTCGTGCACCAACTACGGTAGATGCTATACACGAAACAGAAATATCCTTTCAAAGTTAGTTTAACCATAATCCATTACCAAGCCCACTCAACAGCAATCCATAATATTAACTAGGCAAGTTATTGAAATAACTTCCGTACAGTACACGTTTAAACCTGGCTGGAGTAGTGAATAATAATTGAGGTACCGCGAGATGTGTTCTCAATTGTCGTCTAACAAGCAACCGTCGAGAGGTATGGGGGAGCCACCCGGTCTGAATAATGACGCAACTACACATTGGGTAATGTTACATTTTAAATAGGTTTAGAAATGGTTGGTAAAGATAAAAAAACTGTTTTGTAATGTTTTGTAGTTATGATTTGAAAAGCTGGTTGAATGACCAAAAGTGTGGGGAAAGAAATTTAAATAACTGGTAAAATAAACTTGTACTTTTTGGAGTTTCAAAGGTTTTGGATGGTTTATTATCTATAGAGCTTAATTACTGCAGCCTTGTTTAAATAATGTCTATCTGTGTGTCACTTCATACTGATCATAGACTTTCTCTATTATTTTTTGCTTCTGAATTTTATACACCTTTGATTTTTAGAATTGTCAATTATGTTTTCTCGCGATATTTTCCTTAACAGTTAACATGTCCTCTAAACATTGAATATAACAGTAACAAGTACCACACAGTACAAAATAATAAAGTAAAAACTTATTTTTCTTTCTTTTTCCTTCTTTCTTTACAATACAATATAATTTATTTTAAATAAAAACCTTCGGCACTTCTTTGTTAAGTCCTTATCCTCCAACCTCGCATAGTCTGTCAAAACGAATGGGAAATATGCAAGAAAGAGTGAATGGATAACAAGCACACCCGCCACACATGGGGTTTAGGCGGCCATCTTGAAACGCTCACTATAGGAAAATTTAGTTTTGTTCAATACGATTGCGATCAGCGATATTGGCCGGTAACGAGGGCCCTTTATATTAGGCAGACGTGCTTCTTAAAATTATGTGGATCTGTTATGTGAAGTATTGAATGGGAGTTGAGAATTTTTAGATTATCTGTCGTAGTTCGGGTTGATTGTCTTGTTGGATGTGGTAAGTGTAGTAGGAATTAAAGGATAAATATTTTAAATTAAATGATAATTATATTATTCAAATTAGCAGTTGTTAAGTAAATGTATGTTGGAATCGACGATTAGTTTAATTATTATTTTGTGTTTATTGAGTTTATTATTTTATTTCATTTATTTCTTTTACGTGCCTGAATGTTTTTAAACCTTACAAAATTAAAGTTTCATTTATGACTATAATTATTTATATTTAAATTATATTTTAAATTGTTATTGACCGATAAAATGTCGCCATACCTACTATAAGACGAAAAACCTGAATTTGAATCATCATCATCTTAATCCGTAGTAACTAGTCAGTTACTAGTAAAACTCTCTTCACGGTTAATAGACTCAGAAAGCGGTAGGCAGAGAAGTAATTTGTACGTCGATTTAGCAAGACTCTTATTTTCGGCTATACCGGCAGAAAGAGTGAAATCGAGTCGCGACTGAAACAAATGTCTTGTATCCGTACTTGTCGCTATGGGTGGGGGTTTATTAGAATTTTATTTTATCGATATTGAAGTTTTTTTATGTTGACGGATATTTGGACACCTGAGGAAAGATACATTTGCACTGCACTTTTATAGATAAAGCACATTATGTTTACCTAAATTTACGCGAATGTATATAATAAAACTATTTTTACAGATTTGATTGCGGATTAGGTTGAATTTTTATTTTTTTTAACTTTCTGAAATTTCGATTACTTTACCGTTTTAGTAACCACGGGGCGGACTGAGGTATTGGTCATCCGCTCAGTGACTGTTACAATTAATTACCCTAAAACAATTATAAAATTAAAAAGTGACCACGAAAACTGAAAAGAAATCGAAACGTCGAGAAGTTAAAAAAAATTAAAAATGAAACTCAACCCGCGATAAAATCCGTGATAATAGTTTTATTTCAAAGTAAAACACATTAAATAAAATACTCAAACACCACAAAGGCATATTTCCGCCACACGGTAGCACCAAACCCACCGTTACAACAAAGGCGATCGTAATTCTACCATTTCACATTCCTACTGTCCGCATATTAATTGAGCGAGTAGATAGATATCTATTACTATATAAAAACACCGGATTCGCTCCCATTATTACATATACAGATACACAACACTTTATTGAACACCACGGGTTTGAAGGACATTGTAAACAGAGTAACTACTGGACATAATGAGACTTATCATCTCATGTCCCTAGATGGCGAGCGCAGTGGAATACCAAGCACTGCTTTGTAATTCATGGTGTTGTTTGGATTTGCTACTATCCATGAGTGTTCTTATCGCTTACCATCAGGCAAATGGCATGTCTCGCCATTCACTGTAATAAAAAAAAAACAGAAATAGCAGAGAAACCTTACAAATAGTGAAAAACTGACGGTGTTATCGCCAATAGCTATCTTCAGAGAACCATTATTATGATATTTATAATTGCATTGTTATATTTTATTACACGTAATGCGAGGTAGTAAATGATATCTGCGATTGCGTTATTAGATGTGTATAATTCAAATTATTTCACATTTTAAGATTTTAACGTGACTAATAATAACATTATGATGTTTTGTATATGTATATTGTATTATATACACTCCGCCTTTGACCACCCACAAGCCCAGGAGAATCGTAATTCCTTTGACCAATAATTATGGAACCCACACACTATTTTATCGATAACTAATAAATTATCTGAAAATAGCACGAACATGATTTTAAAACACCTCAATATATTGCGATTTTTCTTTTATTACACACGATTTGTCCGGCACAATATACTAAAAAATGTCAAAATTTGTGATTGTTTTCTCTAGAATCAAAGGCGTTGCAACAATTCCAAGTAATTGGTAGATAAAGAATATCTCTCCTCTAGAATCGAGAATGCGGTTGAGATAAAGATTAATTAAGTATAATAATATTAGGTACCGGTTTAATAAGTATTGTAGATTTTATACAAACAAACACAATACCTCAGTGCATAGTCCATAGTCCCAGACGATGCTTATGCTAATGTCCCAGACAGAGTTATATAAATATAACTTGATTGATTGCTAAACTAACAACTGAATATTTATTTCGGCGCTTCTGTACAGTATACGCGACTTCTACCTTTGACGGCTTTTTTGAACGAGAGTATTATGATGGTTATTTTAATTTAGAGTGAATTTTACATCTTTAAAGGTTTTTTTGTAGTTTATTATTAATTCCTCATATTGGCGTTTAACACCTAACAATATACATAATTTTAAGTAGTTTTTATGTTATGTGCCATAATCAAATTCCACTGGGCACGAGCACAAGAACATAATTATAAAAAAAAACATATACCTAATGTGACAATTTAAAGACTGTGTTTTTAAAGCTGCGATAGAAATTAACAAAAAATTCGACTCCCGCGCATATAAATAATTATAGTATTGCCTACAATCGTAAATACATCTAAAATCATTTAATAGGGGCACCTAATATACTTATATATTTTTTTAATATTATTCTGTTTTTAATTAAAACAAAATTATCGACAACACAAAGTCGTCCAGCACTAAAACCATACGGAAATGTTCCGCGTTGAAGCGTTGAATTTCAGGGCCACTATAAATGTGTACAGTTTTGTTTCTGACGTTCGCCCATCAATTACGTTTTTCGTAGAGCAACTCGCTCGCCGCACAGCCCATTTGTTTTTATTTATGGCCCCCATTGCCCCCCACTTAATGCGGGTGCGTCTTACTTACTGTATCGATGCGATAGTTCTTGATGATGCGTCAAAAGCATGTTGTAAATGATATTATTTCTGGAATTTTACGTAGATATTTTTTTAAGTAAAATGATATGTAATGTTTGGTGTTAAAATGCCATATTGTTTATTTTTGACCAGGAAATAGATTAAAGATCGTCCTGACCTCACAATAAGTTAGAGTCTTGTGTCGTGGGTATCAGAAACTACAAGAGACTTTTCGGTCTCACACCCAGCTTCGGAACAAATATCTGTGGATCATACAAATATTTGTTTTGGTGCGGGGTTCGAGCCCGCGGCCTCGTGTTTCACAGCCAGCGTCTACCCAACTGCACCACGGGGGCTGTATTGAATTGCAATTTCTAGTTCAAGGACATATAAGATGCTTTAGGTGAAACACCCCTATGAGGCAACAGAAAGAGTATTGAATTATCACACTGAAACTAACACCTGGCTTTATTTATAGACAGTTTTAAAACCTATTTTAGGTATCGAATGTTTTGTCTTCTTCGGTCAAACTGAATTTAAAAGTCGTTCGAAAGGGACAAAACATTCGATAACTAATATAGGTTTGAAAACTGTCTATGAATAAGGCCTTCAATGTAATGAGTTAATATGTGTTTCTAAATATTTTGAATGTGGGTCTTGAACTAAAATTACGTTGTAGTTTTTAATATGTACGACACAGGATATATATTAATTTTAGATCACAATTATATCAATGAATGCTTGACATCTATTTACATATTTCATTAAGAATTTCGGGCCGACTCTTAATAAAAATACTATATAAAAAATGCGAAAACCGTAACCATAACGCACTTCGCAATAAAAATTGGAGTTACAATCGATGATACGATACCGAAGCCACTTAAACAAAGGCCCACGTTATATTAGAGCGACATACAGAGAATTTCATAGAATTCCGACATCCAGTGACATGGAAAAATGAATATTATTAAAATATGTCGGCACACAACAGCGAAGGGTAGAGATGGTGCTGTAATATCGATAGTTCTATCGAATATATTACTGTTGAGATTCGTGATATTGAGTTTACTGTAAAGCTCAATTTAAACGAGGTCCCTCGTCTCGAAGATACGATTATTGTAAGGATATAAAAAAGTTGCATCGTGTAAATATTTGTCAGAACACGATAATCTATGGTTTTGTCATGTGATAATCGCGTACGATTCTCGCCTCGAGAAACTCTCCCCGTGTAAGTGGTGTATAATAGTCAATATTATATTTTCTGTTAAAATATTGAATGCGGACATGCCTCAGAAGAATGCTTCAGTTAGATTTACGCACTAATGTTATGAACAGTTCAAATTATGGCATTCAAAATTCCCAAAGGTAAACACCGTGAGTGTGGCATATACAGGGTATATCAAGACAGCGACCGAAAACGAAGCCAGGTGGTGTTCTTAGTGACTTCAAACACAATGCAATTAAAAATTTCGCAACAAAATCGAAAAGTATTTGGTAAACTTCTATTAGTGAGTTTTCAGCATATTAAAATATGTCATTAAGCATTCAAAACTTTACTACATAATTATGTAAAACTAAAAAGTCTAGTCTCTTAGAAATACTATTTATATTTTTAAAAGTTTTGCCGCATATTAGTATTCTCTACATGTACTTACGAGACCTATTTCACATATTCTAAACTAAGTCAATGCCTTACAAAATACTTTCGAACTAATCTAACGCAGCACAGCCCTATCACCCCCACACACACACACACACACACACACACACACACACACTTCTGCTTATTCCACGAAATGTCACATTCATAGGTAAAAATTCAACATCACGATATGACGTTACCCTTTCTTTATCAAACACCAACACAGGCGCAATAACAAGGTTTTCACTTGTACGTGTATAGCACTCACACGAGTGCCAGCCCTACTTCACACCCATTCTAATCTCAACCTTATAATAATTTCATAGAGTTCATTTTTTAAACTTTTGTAATGTACACTTGAAACGAATTCGTACGGGAAATTCATTCTTATTCTAAAAGTATTAGGTCTATTTTTATATCACACCGTACCAATCAACATGAGTATTTCTGGCGTTCTTCGTTTGAATCACTCAACCACGACGCAAGGCAAAACAAACTTAAACATTGCAGAATAAGGTTCACAATAAATATGTGTGGCATGAATTTGAATTTAGAATGACGCGTGGGTGAATTCGCGAAGCAACAATAGTGTCCGAAGGGTTTTCAGTTTTCGTTCCCCTGCGCATCAGCGTGCGCATTTCGAACATGGCGGCGGCAGTCGGCTGTCAAGCGCCATTTTGATTCTTGATGTTAGTTTCCCTCGACGAATTGTTAGGTGAGGAAAATAAAATATAGAAATAATTTAAATAACCGTGTTTTTTTATTTGCCGAGCTATGGAAGGTGTTCTTTTGTGACATTGTATTGCGAGGGTGGCCAAATTAGGATTTTAATGGAATAAAATTATTTGAATTTTATACTGCATAAAATTACAGAAAATTGTGAAATGTGAACAATAGTGACTACATAAAAAAAAATTAAGATACAATAATTCAAGCATGTTTATAGTCACAAGTATAAAATATCGAAAAGCGTAACAAATAAAATGTTTGAAGATTGGATGGAGGCATTTTTGTTCGCTGCATCCCTTGAATAGTGTGAATTCGAATCTGGTGGAGGCATAATAACTTAGCCCAAAAAATGTCGCTGTTTATCATGCGTTGTTTTAAACGCTATGGGAGTTTCAAACTTACGAATGTCTTGGTTGCTGTGATCGGGAATTTAATAAGAGGAAACGGGTTCCATTAATAACAAATATTGAAATTCTACCCTAGTTTATAAAATTCCAAAGTAAAGATTTAGGTTTTTAGACGTCTTTGTAGTACTGGGGCATTACGCATAAGCTTAAAATATAGGTTTAAATACAATAATAAAATACCGATCATCCAAATAGTTTATTTCGTATTTTTTTTTAATAATAATATATTTTTCTTTGTTTCAGATATTCAGAAGACACGAAGCTACTTATTATTAAGACTGTTGTACTTTATCAATACATATTACTAACTTACGTTCATTTATTACCCTATTAAATACTACAGAGTTGCAAATTAAATATTTATTACGTCTAATATAAATAATTATGACGGTTACTGTCGTTTTGCATAATATGACGGCAATATCCGCCATTTGAATCGTTAATTAGTTTTATAAAGCGTGTCGATAAAAATAAATGTTTTTTTTTTCTAATTATAAAGTTAACAAATGGATTTAAAAAAGGAACAAAGAAAAAAGAAGAGAGTTCGTTTTGCTGTTTCTTCTTCACAGATTAACGTTTCGGGAGCAGTAGTAATTAACGACTCAAAAGGTCTTGCGAAAGAGTATTTAAATATAGATTTTTTTTTTTTGTGTTTTTTTTTTATAATGGCATTAAACATTAAGTACAGTGTAGCCGAAATAAAGTCGCCACTTGCGATCGATAAAATTATACCGGCCTGCTAAAACGCGTCATGGTCCTGTACATACATAAATAAGTGAATCAAAAATCGTAAACTCATAGATGTTTTGAGATCGAACCTACAGCCTGTGGGTTGTAAATCCGTTTGCAATTGAGCCATGGCTACCTTTTATAAGCAACCCCAAATTGCCAATAATTGAATAAATTATAAATACAATGCACATTATGCAAAATCCAATACAATTGATCGAGTTAAATCTGTCAATCATTTGAGGCAAGGATTTTGGGGTAGATTGCCTTGAGAGAGTTTTATCACAAGTACTTTATGGCAGTTAAATTATCTCACAGACTAAGCAAATTACACAATATTTAATCCGCGAATTATTAGGTTCGATGCCTTGGTGAAGCTACTTGAATTCTAATATAGTTTACTGTGCCTACCTTACTTCTATCTCATTAATCACACAATATAATTTTGCTAACCTAGGCATCGAACCCAATAACCTTACAATTATGCCCGTGCTCGCCTACATAAATAACCACGAAAGCCGAGACATCCACAAAAATAATAAAAATTAAAATAGACACCGAGCCGGTTTCACTTTTTTTCAACCCTCCACTTTCGATCTCGTTTTTATGCTTCCTGTAGACCGGTACAAAAAGTGACATGCGTGGTACAAAGAGCACATTACTCTAATTATTCATAGAGCGACAACCGACCGGGAAAATAAAAAAAAGGTCGTTAAAGGGTTAACTTTTTGCTCCGCGATTGAAAACGTACACTTTTGTATTATGCAAATGTACGCGACATTTGCATGTGGGTTTTATAAAAAGAAAAAAATCACGCACATCTGTCGTTAGTTCCGCTTCCATTAGTGTTAGATAATAAGGACCGGAAAATGTTTAATAGATCCTTTGAATAAAAAAGATGGCGGTTCTTTTGCTCGAATAAAATTAGATAAAAAGCTGGAGTACTAATGGGCGGAAAATAAGTAAAGTTTTAATTAATTAAATATGCAAAATAATTACATACTTAAAGGTACATTCATTCTATAAATAAATAATACAAATAATACAGTTTGATACTTTAAAAAGGTTCGGCTTTAGCTCATGAAAGGAACCAGTCGAATTGAGAACCTTCTCCTTTTTTTGAAGTCGATTAAAATTTAATCAATATGTGATTGATATTATTGCACTAATCTGCAGTAAAAAAGCATTTCAAGGAAGTAAAATGTAATACAAGCATTCTCCGCGAAATGTTAATGTATTAAGGTTAATGACTTTACAATTTGCATTAAACAACTAAACATTCACACAAAAGATATGATCAAGCAACGCTTTACAAAAAAATATCCACCTTATGTTGTACTATGATAAATGAGTATGTTATCAGAAACCATCTATATTTTTGCTAATGTTCAGGTATCCTTTTCCTACTTTTAGATACTACTCTTTGATAGTCAATCACCATGCACTTTAACGGTGAAGGAAAACATCGTGAGGAAACCTGCATACCGTAGCGATTTTAAAGAATTTCTACGGTATGTAAGTCCGCCAACCCGCACTAGGCCAGCGTGGTGGACTATATGGCCTAACCACTCTCGATTGTAGAGTAGGCCCGTGCCCTGCAGTGGGACGTATATGGGCTGATATAGGTAGATATAGAGATCATTAAGATAATTAGGCATATTTTTGTCGATTTCTTGTAGTAGGCAGAGACTATGCATGATTTTATCGTTTTTACGATAATCATTTTGTTTCTTTTTTATCTTAGACAACGGTGTTTTGCCAGGCTTCAGTGTACCGAGATAGTCTCGTCGACAAATACAAAATAAACTTCGATTTACGTTTTCCATAATGTAAACATTTTTTCATTGTTTTCGTTTATCTCCTCGCTTGATATACTTGTGTTATTGACTGTTAGTTTAAGTAAAAATAAAAAATAAATTATACAACATTCTTTTCTTCACTTGATCACTAAACATAATTAGGTAGACCTACTAAATTTAAAACACTATAATACAATAGGTCCAGCAAACAGGTCACCTGAAGGTAAGTTATCACTTGTGCTCATAAACATTAACAATACTTGGATCATTTATTTATTTTTTTATTTATTTATTTATTTATTCACCTAAAATATAATGCCATGACAGTTTTTAAAACTAAGGCGGCATTATATTATACTAATCTATACAAAACTACTTAAAATGTGGATGTACATCATGGATGTGCTTGGAGACTGTCCCGCCCTCACACCCGCCACTGCAACTCCTGTAAGCCAGGATAAACAGCACGCATTTTAATGACACTGAGCATTGAAGCTCAGCGAGTCTCCGGGAATGTCTAACTTGTCTTTAACCCGCAACGAAATCGATCATAAAGTTAAATTATTTATTTGTAATTATGTTTTGCCGGCCTATGACACCATGTGGGGAGGAAGAAGTTGGAAGGAGGAAACTGGTATTGGGCATCAATCTCAATCGCTGGACGAAACGCGACACCAAAGCTGGTCACTTCACGTCGATCTTATGTGAGACAGTGGTACCGGACGAGCCCATTCATGACTGACAAGAGCAAAGCTCTGCCATTTTTAAATATTACATAATTAAATGAAAAAATATTGTACTCTGTTACTACTTAGAAAATCGAACTCAACTGCCTCGGTGGCGTTGTTGTATTATGGTACGATTACAAAACTGAGGTCTTGGGTTCGAGTCCCGGGTCGGGCAAGTTGATATTGGATTTTTCTATTCATTCAGCCCAGAGTCAGGAATTTGTGCCCGATATGGCGGTAGGCTCGCCTCCTATCACATCGTGGGATGAAACATAGAAGGCAAAATGTGGGTGTCCTGGTAGCACTTCTGCCTGGGAAAAAGGCGTGACTTAATGTATGCATGAAAATCGAACCAAAAACCCTAAAATTCTATGCACAACAAAGCCACAATATTTTCAAGATTAGTTTGCATACTAAATGACAGTAAATCACAATAGTAAATTATTTATAATTGTCCCAGAACATGACTAGATATTAACATATTCACTTGCTATCTAGGCTACATACCAGTTTCAAAATGCAAGCCAGTTATTTGTTTAATTTTAGATCTTATTGATTCTGTGTGTTGGAATAAAACTAGACGAATACAACCCACACTGCGGACTACAGTCCGCCCCGTGACCAAGAAACCTGGCAAGCAATCGAAACGTCGGGAAGTTAAAAAAATGTAAAAATTAAACCAAATCGCGATAAAATCCGTAAAAATTAGTTTTATTTCAATGATTTTGTGTGTATTGGACAGAAAATGTTGAGTGGAAAAAAATAAAAATACAGAATTAAAATTATTGTTATGCTTTACTCGAGGCCAGCATAAGGCCTCACAATACTAATGTAAATGAAAAGAGATGTTAAAGCTTTGTCTATGTGTGCTTAATAACCTTTTGCGTTTTGCAAAAAAAAAAAAAAATACCATCTGTGTACTATAAACCGTGCAAAATATCGATTATTTATCTAATTATGTCTTCAACGATAAAGAGACTAAGATAACCCTAGCTGAGTATCGACATAAGACCTCCCGGTTTATATACAGCTACATCAAACAATAAGGTGATATTGGAATCGATAGACTAGTATATTGCCCGACTTGAGAATGGAATATAGGACCTCAAGGTTCACATCCAGTACAAGCTGTCAATGAGGCGACCAAGAAATAAAGTCTCTACTTTTTTTTTTTCATTCTTAATTTAGGGCTTTTTCATTGAGTTAATATGTCGTCCTGGTGACTAAGATACATGTACTTGCAAAAAACTAAAATTAAATTATGACTAAAATTACAAACTTAAATTATACAATGTTCAAGCCTCTACTTATGCAGTCAAATTGTATAAAACCATTTTCTAAGCAAAACTATTCTTCAATATAACGTGGGTATTTTTAAATTTCCTGCTATATGTTTTACTGCGCTTAGACCGAGCGCGCGGAAATAGCCCTGTGCTTAACGACACGTCTTATAAACTGGCAGGGTATACAGGGAATAAAATGCATAATAGAAAAATTAAAACCTCTTTTCATTGATACACCTTTTTGTTGTTTACGTTTACAATCTCGTAAACTGGCTGGTAACATGTAACGTTGTGATTGAATAAAAAAAGTGATATTTAAAAGCATAAGCTTCTTTTTTATTATCGTCGCATTATTTTTTATGTTTACTTACACATTAAGCTTGAAAACTGGCTGGTTATAAAATATAAAATATTGAAGTAAAAAATATATATATATTAATTATTAAAATAACTCTTTTACGAGTAATAAGCAAACCTCATTTATGATGTTTACAGCACGACGGAAAAAGCATATTGTTATTTTTAATTATACAAATGATTTGTGAAAAATACAAGTGTTTTATTTTATAGTACATTCAAACATATTTCTATATTACTTGCTCTTATCCCACACTTACATTGGATCAGAGAAACATAAATACACCCAACAGCCACATATATAGTCCTGACCCCACATTAAGATCAATTAAATCTTATGTAATGGGTGTCAGAAACTACGAGAGACTTTTTGGTCTCACAAAACACACACCCGAGACAAATATTTGTGGGCCGCACAAACATTTGTCTTGGTGCGTGGATTGCACCCGCGGCCTCTCGTTTCACAGCCGGCGTCTAAACAACTGCGCCACGGAGGCTGTCAAACTGTTAAAAATGTGCAGAACGATTAAGCTTATAATTTTGCAACCATTCAAACTCAAAACCTCTCATTTCACATGTTATACATCCATCAAATTGGGCGACAAATACACATTTTATACTTTTTAAAAATTGCCAACCAATGTAGAAAGCTAATTATCCGGTTGGTCCAACAATTGCCAAGCAATATACACATAGTTGGACGTTTGCAAGTGTTTAGGTACCACCGAATGTATCATTATGAGGTTAGATTGTCGTGTCGCCGCAACGAGACGCGACGCGCTGTGGGTACTGGCGAGGAGAAAAGTGCTTCGTTTTTTTTTTTTTTCATATTGGTCTAGTGTGATGGATTATGACGTAATTCTTATTAGATAATTTGACAGAAAAGCCGGTTAAGTTGGTTTGAACTAATGTTGAATCTTGACAAGTTGTCCGCATTGACAGATCATGGTAAGAGTAGTGAAATTCAAATAAAGCATCTACTAGCGACAAATACTAATAATAATAGCAGTTATCGATCATTACATTCGATAAAAAATATGTTTTTCTTTTATTTCGTTGAATGGCGAGACGAGCATGGCTTTCGCCTGATGGTAAGCGATACGACCGCTCATGGACAGTAGAAAACCAAACAACACCATGAATTACAAAACATTACTTGGCACCCCACTGCGCTCGCCATCCTGAGACATATGATGTTAAGTCTAATTATGTCCAGTAGATACTTTGGCTATAATATCCTTCAAATCGGAACACAACAGTGCATTTACACTGGTGTTTGGCGGGAGAAATAGACATTACGATGGTACCTACACAGGCGGCCTCTTACATATGAGAATGTGAACCAGTCAATTAATTTCAACAGAATAAATTATATTATGATTGCCTGTGTTAAATACTATTTAAAAGTAAAATAAAATAAAAAATGCACGTACACTTCACATTAGAAAATAATAGATAATCAAACTTAGTATTGTAATACAACAACCTTATGTGACCAAAATTGACAAAACTATTTGATCCAACACCCCAACATTTACCAAACGATACACGAATTATTTAAAGTAAACAACATCAATATACGGAGAGCTGGTAATCGTACAAAACAGGATTTACAGAATAATGTCCTAGCGGGAGGCGCATACATTAATTCTAATTAGATTGATAGAAAATCAGATTTACCTACCCATGGCGAATACCTCTGCATGCCGGCTAATTAGATTCTGGTCTTATTGGACATCTTGTGAGACATGGCCAACTTGCACGGCTTTATTGGAATAGTTTAGTTGGACTAAGAAATTTATTAGAAAATACAGCGTAATATTTAAGATACAGTTTTTTTGTATTTTTATTTTTATAGGTATTGTAAAAATGATTAGTAGTAAACATTTCAAGAGTGAAATATTTAATATTTTTCAGGGGCTTTCTGTTGGAACTAGTACTACAAAGTAACTGCACTATAACTGTCAACTGGTGTAAGCGCGATTACAATATCTATGCAGTGAAGTATGCAGTGAAGATGAAGAATCATCGTTTGAAGATTCCTTTATTATGACACGTATTTTAGGTGAACAGAAAGTATCTAAATGATCTCTTCTTGGTGACAGACCTGTTAGTATGTGTTGTTTGTCTTACTTTGTGTACCTGGCAAGCACTCTTAGTTATTAAAAGGTATTTTATTTAATATCACATTATATTTTTAAATTAAGTTTCACAACAACTGAACAATGTTTTTCCTTATGATAATTTACCGCTGAAATTTGAATTAGTGAACCTAATACCCTTGTCATAATAACAAAATAATACCTATACTGTTACTTATTATACCCACCTCTGAATAATCACTTTTGTTAACACCAGTACCTTCGATAGTATGTAAATGTGCGATGGAAGAATCCATCCGCGCGGTGATTGAACATGCATGACGGTAAGCTAGATTCTTATGAGGAAAATGCATGAGCCACTCGCTGTAGCCCAGCCGACTGTGTAGCCGCTGCCGTTTAGCCAAGCGACAATAGTAGCTAATGGATTTTGTACGTGAGTTAATTTAAGCTAAACCCTTGCTAAGACGTCTGTCAATAATAGCTATTGATCATAATTTGTTGGGTAGACTGTCAATAATATATATTGATAGCCTCCATAGCGCAGTTGATTAGACGCCGGCTGTGAAACGAGAGGCCGCGGGTTCGATCCCCGCACCAAGACACATATTTGTGAGGCCGCAAGTATTTGTCTCGAGTCTGGGTGTTTGCGATACCGAAAGTCTCTCGTAGTTCCTGATATCCACGACACAAGACTTAATTGATCTTAATGTGGGTCAGGACTATGTATGTGACTGTCCGGTGTATTCATATTTATTTTATTTATATTGAACCTTTGTATGTGAGCTAATTTCTACTAATACTGACTTGCAGTATTGAGAATAATGAGTTTTGGTAATACCAGTACCATTGATGGTATGTAAATGCGTGATGGAAGTATCCATCCACGCGGTGTCTGAGCATGCATGACGGTAAACTAGACTCTCATAAAAATACTAAGGAAGAAATATTATACAATTAAGGTATTAAGTTCAGTGCCCGTAGCCGGAACATTTTGCAGTATCGTAATAGAATAGTAATAGTAAAATGTTGTATGGGAATTTAAACAGCGCCATTGTGAGCGTATTTGGAACTAAAATATGACAGCGGGAAACGTTTACGATACTATACGAGTATTACTATACGATACTTCAAAATGTTCCGGCTAGGGGCACAGGTCACTGTGGAAATCATTGAAGAGGCCTATGTTCAGCTGTGGACTTCCTTTGGCTGATGGATGGATGGATGATGAAGGTGTTATGTTGCTTTTTATTGCATAGGTCCCGCGAACGAGCAAACAGGTCACCAGATCATCTGGTCCAGATGGTACGTGATCACTGCCGCCGATGAACATCCACAACGCTTGGATCGTAGATGTGTGGCCGACCCACCAAATTGGGGGGAAAGGGGAGGAAAAACAATGGGAAGTGGGAAAGGGTGTTGGGCAGCCAGCAATCTCACTCACCGTACGGAACGCAACAGCCAAGCTGTCGCTTCTTTTGATATTACGTATATGTTGGAAATAGGCTAGTATAATAATAATATGTTGGAAATATGTACATAATATTCCAAGGATTAATAGAACGATATCAAATAGTAATAGGTTAAGGTAATACTGACATCGATCGACGGGGGTTCGAATCCCGCCTTGAAAGCATTTGTTTTGTTTTTAATATCGAATTACTTTCCATGATTATGAGAAGAAACGAATGGACATAAATTACAACATTTAAATAGATATATAAATAATACATATCTATTATTTCACATTCTGATCCAAGATCAGCCTATCGCTAGAATAAAAATATATATTATATATATACCATGAATTGAGAATTCTCCTCCTATTTTGAAATCCGTTAATAATAAGTGAGGTTTAAATAAAATAATAGAAATATTTTTTTTTCGATGACTAAAAAGAAATACTGTTATGTCTTACTAGCGACATCTATGACTTAAAAAAAAGTTTGATTCCATTAGGGGTGTGTGGTTTGTAACACCATCTGTTGCAGGGATTGAATGGTTTGAAAACACTAATTTATTTTTAATGTTATTTTATTGTATATTCTACCTTATCGTATTCAAATATTATTTATTGTTTTAAAGGCTGAAAATAAATGAATTTAATAACTTGTGTATGTTTGTTGTTTAATTAAATTTTCCTTCGTCATATTTAAACGGAACTATAATATTATGCTTCAAATACAAATTGTTTCTAAAAAAATACTAATGCTATAAACATTTCACCCTCCGAAATAAAGAGGCATTTTCTTTTTATGTTTTTTTTTACGATTAATAAAATTCTAAGTTTTGCATGTGGGCTAAATTACGCTACTTTCGCCATTTCTATCATCTAAGACATGTGAAGTATTTTATATCTATTTATAAAATACAGTAAATAACACTATTTTGAATAGTTCATTTTAATTTACCGGATAAAAATTAAAAAAAAATCCTAAATAAAATTCTTATTAGAAACTTAAGCACTACTAGCGCCATCAAGTGTCAAATAGAATAAACAAAACTCGTACGAAATTAGCCGTGGGTAAAACAGCACGGCGAATGCTTCGGGACGCTCGAAACAATTTGGATTCAATAAAATAAGTTTAGTTGAAAACAAAACTTTTGTTGGGGAATATTTTAAAAGTAGTTTAAACTGTTTGTTAGTGATAAGAAATGTTGCGGAATTGTTTGATAATTAATTATACTTATAATAATTTTTCAATAAAATGATGAAAAAACTTTTATTATATTATTCTGTTCAAATATGTTTTATTAAATATATTATTAGTTTATAATATTATACATGACACATGAGCTTGTTGATATCATTTATATTATTTGTTAATGCGGAATTTTTAGACGCCACAAATTCAATAATAGGTACAGAATTCATGAAAATCACATGAATTAACACTATAATACGAAAAAATAATAAACAACCACACATAAAATATTCAACAACGCTGTTTCCACGTAATTTTATCCGTATTCGAGCAACTCACAGATTGCCAAAATACATTATTAATAATATAATACCTAAACTAAAAAATACACAAAAAAAATAATAATCCTACACATTAAAAAACCGACTACAGGAAAATAAAAAAGCAATAATTCCACCCGCACAAAACTATTGGAAATTATGTAAGCGAGCTCGTAACGCAGCACATTACCTTTACCAGGATTAGAAGCCGTATCTATAGGCTATCGCGTTTCCAACCGACATTTGTTAGCTAGTTTACAAGTTTTTATTAACTTACAGAATTCAGGGCTGGCGGTGCTGCGAGTTTTCGGCTCAAAAAATCAAGCGTTAATTTTGGGACAGATTTTTCCCGGTGTGGAGATCACATTTTGGGAGGGAAATAAAAGTTAATTCCGGCGTTAGTTGCATGTCTGCTTACCTTTTAAATACAGGCGTGAACTTATGTATAAATTTTCACACTTTTGGAACAGTTATTTAAAAAAATCACGCACTCAAAATTGTAACAATATCGCCCGAATACTGGAACGACATTCAAATAATAAGTTGATCTTAACAGCGCACGGCTCACTCAGCCAGTACATTTAATCGGGATTAACGTAGGTAAGCGCAAGTTATATTTAAGTTGCGTTCCAGTATTTGGGCGTATGATAACTAGAACACAAAATTATGATGCGTTACTTATATTTAACAATGTTCAAACTTGCGCAAATATTTTGATAAAACCACGCACTCAAAATTGTAACTGACAACTGGCCGTAATTATGAGCAGTCACATTTATAAAAAATAATTAAAAACCTACCTACTACACGTCTACGGTCGAAAAAAAAATGCAAATGAAACAATAAAACGCAATAATTAAAAATTTAAATATTATTATTTTGCGGGTAGAGATTTTTTTTTCTGTCATGTCATGTTCTTTATTTTATTATTGCCAGGTAGATATATTGTTATAGTTACTTCAGCGCTACAGTTGTGGTTGTGGAGTGAGTTTTACTGTGTCTTTTCGTCTGTCTCAGCCTATATACGTCTCCTCTGCAGGGCACGAGCAACCCCTACAACCTAGAGTACGATTGAGACGGGTTAGGCTATAGTTTTAGTGTTTTATTTATCATTAATGTGGTGTTTAAAATACAAAGTGAACTACATGGTGCATGATTTCTCAAAACAAATAATATCTTGAATTCTTATTATTAACTCAAATATTGTATTTGTTCATAGTTGAGTATCACTAGTTTTAAAGACGATGGAAAACATAGTGAGGAAACCCGCAAACCTGGAAGTTCTCCACGAGAATTTGAAAGGTATGTAAATGTTATTACTGTAGAATTTTCTTTTCATATAGTCAAAGATTTTTTTCCCCGATTTGGGACTTAAATACTGACAATCTCCTACTACAAGACAGCCATACTGGGATCACAGGAAACCTTTAAAAGCAGGTGATGTATTGTTCAAAGCGAATTAATAGGCCGATTATAAAGATGTCATTAACAATATGAATGATGCATATTTAAACAAAGAAGTACAAACGTACAAGATACTATTAGGTCTTTTAGGAGACCTAATATTGCACTTACTTGTAGATCACACAAATATTTGTCTTGATGCGGTATTAAACCTGTGACCCTAGCTTCATAACTAGCGTCGTAGGCGAACCACGGCGATGTCAAATAACAATAAAATTACAATTGTTCAATTTAGAACAATGAACCTTTCTATTAACGAAACTAGCTACTATTTATAATCACACCAATAATTATCTAAAAACAAGATACTTTCATAAAATACGTACTCAGAATAAAAATGTAAATAACGGGCGGCGAGCGATTTGAGTTATTTGTTGTTTACTTTTATTGGTAAATCGATTTAAATATTTGCCAAATTAACTGAGAAAACTAGAACTGAGATAGCCAAGGGTTCAACGCCCTTATCCTCCTCCCATTATTTTTCTGTCCACTTTGAAAAGTCGGCAAAGCATAGGTGATTATTCTAAATTTTTGGACGCTAGACTTGTGATTCTTCTTCTGCCTGCCTTTAGCTCACACTTTTAAGTAACAAGTTTACCATGATTTTCAGCCGTATTACAGAACGATTTAGATTAATTTTGCGGAACACTTCTTGACATTTCACATACTGCCTGGGTAGGTACCACCAATGTCTATTTCTCCCTCTTTCTGTGTAATGTGTAGCCAGAGTAACTACTGGACATATTGAGACTTAACATCTTATGTCTCAGGATGGCGAGCGCAGTGGAATGCCAAGCATTGCTTTGTAATTCATGGTGTTGCTACTATCCATGAGTGGTCGTATCAGTTACCATCAGGCGAATGGCATGCTCGTTTTGCCATTCATTACAATAAAAATAACAAAAGTAGAAAGTTGCAGACCGCTGTGAAAATACTAGGGGAAGCTTATGTTCATCAGTGGATAATTGTAATAAATAGAAAGATACTGTGCCGAATAGTGCAACGTATTCTATATGTTCGATTAGACGAGTAGTCTAATGAACCACAGTGGTCTAGAGTTCTAGACTCTAGATAATATAGAGAATTTGATATCCTTTATTATGTTACTTCTATTTGTCACGTAACATCATATAAAGGTACTCGTTATCTTATGTGTTTTTTTTTCTTTTTTTGCGTTACATTAAATAATACATTTATATTTCATTCCATCGTGCATCCCAACAAACGAAATTCCGTATCGGGTCGATCAAAAAAATTAAAAGTCAGATGACGTAATGGGTGCATGATTACGGAAAATTACGTGTTTGGTAGACAACGCGTCGCCGCACCCATTATTATCGCCCGACTTTTGACGTTTCTATTTTAATTCCATAATTTGGTAATAATTACACAAATTAGATTATTATTTGTGTTTCAAAGTTTGTTGTAAGACATCTGTTTTCGGGCCCTCCCGCGTTGTTGAAATTGTAGTTTTTAAGAATTCTTATAAGTGAATAGAATGGCGTTGTGTTAGAGTGTGTATTATTGGATCTTAACAGCTATTAACATTCATAAATTGATATTATATTAAACTATAACTTGTTTTTTATGTAACTATGTACAAAACAATCTAAACCATTTATGTAATTTATTTAAAAAATATCAAAATAACTTATTCACACTGGTGGATACTTAGTATTTATTTAGTTTCCCCAGCGCTTACCATCATAAGTAACGTAACTTTGTCGAAAGTTTATAGAAAATCTAAAAGTATTAGTATTTCTAATTGGGTTACTAATTTTCAACTTCACTGAGCTCGTAATTTGACTATTACAGTTCGAATAGGTGAGTGGCTATTAACTCAAACTAAATCTAGAAGGCATTTACAGAAGTAATAGGGCAAGAATACAAGAACAATGGTTCTCAAGCTACTATTCTGTATTATTGAAGTTTTTGTAGTATTAAACTGGTAGAAGAAAATCTGTTTTGAATAATTAATGAAAACCATCAGTCGTCAGATGGCGGGACGACTTGCACAAGAGGGCCGGCATCGACTGGATGCGTAAAGCAGCAGACCGGGCTCTGTGGCATACTTTGGGAGAGGCCTATGTCCAGCAGTGGACTGCAACGGTCTGATGATGATGATCAGTCGATTTACTTAAATTATCTGATAACTTATATTAGAGTTTATTGAAACAACCAGAGTTATTTTCTCTACGAAACAAAAAAAATTTGTGAATTTACTTTTGTCCGAAAAGTTCCTGATACCCACGACACAAGACAAGACCTTAGCGTGGAGTCAGGACTATGTATGTGACTGTTGGGTGTGTAAATTAAAGGTTATAATCTGGTTCTAAGCTGTATGTATTACTTAATTCTATATGTGGCCAGTTTAGTAGATTATAGAACTCAAAACGTTGTCATAATGTGGAGTCTGTACTCAGGAATCATAAATATACAATCATATATAAATACTAAAACCCTTCGCTATCAAAAACTCCATCTTTCAATCAAAAAGCAAAGTTATCAACATATTCCAAAAATGTAATATAGAAAATCCTAACATCGCATGCCACGACATTACGGAGTTTCGATTAAACAAAAAATATGGGGTTTTGTCATGATGAAAATGAAAAAAACCGTGCCCACCCCCCGGTTAGGGTGGACACCCCCGGCTATATTAAATTGTGCGGGGGTGCCGTGCCTCAATCGAAGGAGTACGAAATTACTTATGTACACACATTGCTAAATCATGGCAGATGAAATAATATATAAGGGAAAATAAGATAATTAAATTATTGAGAGATAGGTAGGAATTTAAGAAAATAAAACAAATATAATATGTTTTGAAGTATTTAATTACTATTTAAAAATTTGTAATATCAATAATTTTCTCTTCAGACACGGTTGGCAGGAAGAGATCGCTCTTAGCGACTAGACCGCCTATTTTTAGCATTTTAATTTATTTTATTTTTAAATTAATTTTATATTTGTTTTATGTATAATAAAGAGTTTATTATGATGACATTTGTTACGTTATATCAAATTGCAATTTTTCTTAAATATTATATCTAAATCAACTTATGAACTAATTATTCCAATTGCAATATAATATCACATCTTTTTCATGATTTTACTAATATTCAACAATATTGTAATTATTAATTTTTTTTCACATATAATATCAACACAAAATTATTTAGCAGTGAATCACCAATCATCTTACAAAACAATGACTGAACCCCGATTCATCAACCACAAATTAAAATCCCAACTTACAGCTCTACAGCTCTGTCCCTCAATCCGTGCTGTGAATTTCCCGCATTTTTCCGTATTAATCATGCCGATCTACCGGTTACCTGCCAATAATTTGCCGATGGAAAAAATCCGGTTGGAACCGGATTGGCACCCAGGGGACTGTAATTTTTGAACCCCCTACCAATGGCTGCTAATGCTTGGTAATTATCAATTAGAGAGAGGTTTTGTCTCGCCTTGGGATTTTATAGAGCTGTTAGGTATGATTCGAATTAAATTGTTAGGATGCGATAAAGATGTCGGGTTTAATTGATACACTAATTTTCGATGGGGTGGTAAATAATTTGTTTTGAATAATAATCAATCTTTACAAACAAGACTTCACAAGTGATTTCATTATTGCAACTAAGTATCTATTCAGAAAAATTCAAACGTATTTATTTTGGAATTAAAAAATAATATCTATAGACAATTTTTTCCTATAATTTGAATAAAATTATCTAATATAATGATTACAATAAATGTAATTTAATATTTTTTGTAGAAAATATTTCGTAAACAATTTAAATGGCATGCTAAGTCTACAAATTTCCATTAGGCCTTTAGACGTAAGGCTTAAAACCTCACAAATCCTCTACAAAAACTCAGTAATTTACCAGACAACGGTACAATAAAATCTTGAAATCTTGAAAAAAATTGAAATCTTCGATCAAATATATACTAGATACAGGGTCAGGAACAAAATCACATGCCAAAAGTGGCCGAGATTTAAACATTTGTATTTCGAACTATGAGATGTAGAAAAAAGTATTTTAATATGTACAACTTTAGGTAACAATAAACTTTAATAATTTGCTATAAGATTTATTATGACTTACAATATACATGCATTTATGATTATTTTGACAATTTTGAAATGCGCATTGCGGCATGTTTACGCGTTGCCGTTGGTGATGATTGAAGCATACTAAATTGAAATAGAGCCACACTTGACTTTGTGGCTCTATTTTTCGGGCCGTCTTTGAAGTGCTCACCCGACATCTAGTATATATTTGATCGAGAGTGAAATATAACTATTTTATACGGATTTTAGTAGAAGGCGGGCGTAGTCGGCTCCGTGGCCACGAAGGCTGTAAAGTAATCGAAACGTCGGTAAAAAAAATAAAAATTATACTAATTCCGCGATAAAATCCGCATAAAAATTAGTTTTATTTTAATGTGTAAATCTAAGAGATCTAATATTAATTACATTCCTTCTTCATTGTTTTTATTTTTGTGTATTTAAATATACATACATATTAAGTTCTGAAAATGTGGGCGTTGTCTTGTGTGACAAATAAATAGGTATGTTTTATTTCTTAATATTTTACATAAGAAAATAAAATAATATAATTACTGTAAGTAAATCAAAATGCATTTAACATCTCCACAGAGATACTGTGCGGGCGCGTTTTGATCAATGCTAATAATGTAATTTGCCACCGCGGTGATTGAGATGTTTCAACGGAAATCTAATATTTCTAATCTAATCTAATATTAACTACATTATAATCATTTATTAATTTACAACAAAATTCCCTCGACTTTAGAATTTAGATGTGCGAAAAAAAGGTTATGGTTTGTATCGAATATTATAATTTTATTATCAATACAAAAATACTTATTACATATAATAACAAGCAAAATAGGTTTATATGTAGCGGATAGTAAAAATAAACATGTCTTAGCGTTTAAAAGATCACAAAATATACGCTAACCACCTAATGCTATTTGATAAAACAATCTTGTATTATTGATTTTCAATTTGTTTATTATTGTGTTGTCAAATTAAACAATTAGCCCTTTATGATCTTTAACAATAAGAATTGCAATTTTCATCGTAATAATTTAAATGTAATATTCAATATTAGGAGAAATACTAGGCTCATAGTTTCATTAAAAAAAACTGTCCTTTTGCAAAGGAAAAACTGGATCTATTTATTTTAATAACAAGAAAAATTATACAAAAGAGAGCACACAAAGACACGTTTATATTGATATTTTTTCGTAATACATAAACTGAATTTTAATCAATAGAATTCAACGAAATTTTATATTGATTCCGCAAGTTTCTCAAGCCTCAACAAGGCATGCTCGGCAGCCAATAAGCATCACACGCCAACTTATGCTAAACACTCGATAAATCGCGGCCCTCAGGCGGTTTCCTCACAATTTATTCTTCTGCCGCCCCCTAATCCTGTTATTAATGGTATTTTTCTCCCCACAAATGTATGCCGCTCGGTGCATTGTCTGAAAAGGAATTGAGATAAGTAGCTTTTAAAATCTTGGATGAAACAAATGAAGGAGTAGGTATATACGATCATTTCGTGGAGATGTGGTTTTGGAAATTTAAAAATTGAGTTTGTAAGGGTAGCAAATATACGTCTTTGACATCCTTGCTCATCCCACGTGATTACTACATTTTACTGGATAAAAAGGAGCCTACATATGTGTTAATCCAGGGTATCGATAACCTCTATACTAAATTTCATTAAAATTGGTCCAGCTGTTTGAGCGTGAAGAAGAACACATAAATTTGTGTCTTTAAAACATTAGAAGGCTGAATCATAAATTAGATTTAATATAAGCTGTTTCTTAGTTTCCCACTTCTACGCTCTAAAATCTTTACTCAATCTTCGTTAGAAATTAAACAATACAATTTCGCTTTAATGTGGAGATTCATCGTCTCTACCAAATATAGTATTCAAATTTCAAGCGTGACATTTATATATTTAAATGTGTTACATACACAGGCGTTAAAACTATATTTTTCTCCAATTACTAACGCAATGATTTCTTATTTTTCGCAACGATGTAGGTACATTAAACCAAAGAAAATTACCTGAAAATTGAGCTCTCTGTCTTACGATTCACTTATACTACTGGACATACACAGCAATGAGGAATTCATATGTTGTAGAGAGAAACGCTTATAAAACTGCATATAATAACTATTTGTTAAAATATGCTCAAATCGCCTTATTCCAATGTTAAATTGTTTAAATTCTAAACATACTATTTTAATACAATTACATTAGTTTATAATTTCAGGGATATCAATATTGAAATTATATTTAAAATATTAATAAATATGTTACCAATTTGTTCCTTTCATACATTTAACTTATAGTTTAATTTAGACCAGCTTACAAATCTTTCAATAAATTGTAAATTATCATATAAATCCCAAAATACCGTACCCTAATTAAATTACGTTAAATGTATACAAAAATTTTAATATAACAGTGGCATACGAAATAACGATCACAAACGAACGAAATTTAAGGGCGCAGACAAACGAAAGAGGGATGGCCCGGCTCATATAAAATTTATATCAAATAACAACCAATTTTCTCTCCACTCAGCCAGGGATGTTATTAGGAAAAATATTTAATACAAAGCTCCTACTATCTTATGCGAATTTATCCCTTATTTACACATACAATAGGGACAGATTTGCGTGTCTAAGTGGACAACAAAAATACTTCCATCTGACTACTCATCAACATTGCGTTTTATTGAAATGAAATAAAAAGAAAGAATATTCTGAAATCGGTCGAAAGGTGACGCGTTACAATGGCGGACAATTTGATGACAAAATAAGCGAAATTTTTAATGATGCGAGAATGTATATTATTTATATTTAGAGAGGTTTTTTGTGAAGGGATTTTATTTATTAATTATTACATAATTAACTTAACCCCAACAAGGGTGAGGTCAAAAGTACCCTGAACCGACGGAATTGCATGAAGAGATTGATGATAGTGGATAAAGCGAAAGTAATATCTCAGGATCGAGCAAAGTGGCGATCCAGTCTCTACTTACCCCTGTGGGATACAGGGGTGACGATTATGCATGTATGTATGTATATAATGAAGTAAAGGAGATACTGTCCTATCTATGACCAAGAAACCTATAATCGATAGCGACTATGTGGACTAACACATGGGGCATTGTTAAGGTTAAATACAATTTTAGATGCATAATTAGATAAACTAATTATAATTAATCATTTTCATCACCTCTTTATATTTAAAAATGTTATTATAATCGGTACAAGGCGAAATGTGGGTGTCCTGGTTTTAACTCTGCCTACTCCTTCTGGGAAAAAGCGTAAGTTGATGTATGTAAATGTTATAATCCGTCCAACTATTACGTGAACGTCTCACTGTGCTAAATTCGCCTTAATGATCTTTGGCCATGTCCGCCGCAACTTTTCTTATTTGAAAATCATACAAATTTGCCTGGTACCATCGAACCTGTAGCCTCTCGTTTCACAGCCGGATTCTTACTCAAAACACTACGAGCTATCAAACATTGTCTGAGATAGTAAGGTCGCAGCAAGATTGATCATGTTTGAGATGCATCGTTTATGACTGGTGATAAAGATGAACGATTTGATAAAATTCCCTCTGAACTTGCCGTGAAATGCTTGCTTTAGAAATGAGTGCATGTTCTAAAATATAATTTTGTAATACAATATTAAAATAATTTATACTGTGCTTTATTTATTTACGTATTTAAAGAATAAAGATTAGAATATCATATAGCAACTATAGTTAATTTTAAATTGTTTCATTATTTTGGATTTTAAAACGAAAATAAAACTGTTAATGATATCCCAACGAGAAAATACAGCCCTACATCGAAATAAAGTTTAACGCATACAACTTTTGATGCCATACTAAATTAAGTTAAAGATTCTGAATTCATTCCTTTTTACACAAATCCTTATTTAAATACTGTCCAGTAACCCACAGCCCAGTTTTCACTGTAACATGAAACAAAATGAAAGTTACAATGCGTAGCAACCGCGACTGTACCAAGAGAACATGAATTGGCCCTAGGCAGAATTTTAATAAGATGTCACAGCCATAACAAACGCAAAACAAAAAAAAAACAAAAAAAGTTTATCATCGTGAAGGTTCGTTTATAATTGGGTCTAATCGACTCTAATGCCCATGGGGAGGAACCCCCAAAAGAAGCCTTAATTTGACGGCTCGGTTTCTTAATGATTGTATTAATTTCTATGGGAATGGGTGAATGGGAACTCAGGTTGTTTTTTGTAGACGCAAATGTGATGTTGTTTTTATAGATAGCATCTGGGTGGGGTGTTGAAATTCTAGAGATGTGTGAATTCAGTCATTCTGTAATTAAATCACAAGTGAATATAGCAAAATTATTAAAAAAATATTACGTTACATTTATGAAATTAATTATTGGAAGGATAGAATATCGTGAAGGTTTCTGAATAATGAATAAATAATTTTAACCACCTCTCTAGTGGATGTAACATTATCTCGAAATATTTTAAAATGTATTATCATGGTACAAAAAACCTATGAGGAAACCTGCATACCGTGGCGCTTTTAAAAGAATTTCTACGGTATGTAATCTATCAACACACACTAGGCCAGCGTGGTGGGCTGTATGGCCTAAACCCTCTCAATCATATTTTCGATTGTATCGGAGGCCCGTGCCCTGCAGTGGGACGTATATGGGCCGATACGAAAGAAAGTGTTGTGTGTGTTGTCGTGTGTGTTCAATGCCAAAAAAAAACTTTTGATTACAATTTAATTACAAAATTACCTTTAGGTAGTGAACTAGGAGATAACGGATTAGATTCCTATTTATGTATTATGCTATTAAGTTTATTCGAAAAACTAGACTCCGGAATTGACCCTTTTTACAAAAGTGTGGACCTTACGCAATTAATCGTTTAGAATATAATTAGTCAATTACGTTTTTTTTCGTTAATCTAACTTGTTCGACAAGGCCGAGCAAAAGGGAATACTTGCCATATTTGGCCTAAACGTAAAAAAATAACCAAATCTTGTAAATATGTTGTGGCCAAAACGTCTTGGCAGTTTATCGTGGTGGGTGGGCCGATTTTGTGTCCATAATTGTAACGTTAATGATATTTAAACGCGGCAATTTCAACTTGGGTTGATATTCGACGATTTGTTACAAATTGTTTAATTGTTTTGTACAGCAATCAACTTGATGAAGGGATTTCGGTGACGTAATTTTTTTGTCTTTGATTATTTTTAAAATTTGTTGATTTGTTTAAAGTGTTGCCGTATTAGTAGATAAATAGAAATTACCGTTGTTGCTGTAATGATTAGGCATCGGCTTATGAACATATTTTACGTGCACGAAAACGCTGAGCGGAATATATATGATTTTTTAAAGCAGTAATAATGAATTTAAAATTAAGGTATAATTTGTATAAATAAATTAAAGTTAATACCATTAGTAGCCACTTTGCCGAGGGATTTCCTATTTCTCGATATAAACTGATATTAATATTATATACCAACTTGCATGCATACAAATTTCGGAAAATGAAACAACTGAAATTGTCAAAAGCTATTTCTTAGTGCACTATGCTGCGTATCAGTCAGTACTGTAAAAAACTATATCCGAAAAAATTTTAGAAAACGAGCGACTCCGAATCATACCAATGACTCAACCACAATTACCACATTACGCAAAAAATATATTCCACGAAACGTGTTCACGTGGAGTATCGATCAAGCGTCGAACAGGGGAGTGCGGGGATGTGGGGGCACGGATAACAAGTGACGCGACGAGAGTAAAAATAATTCCTGTACCTCGAGCCTAGTGGTGAGTGTCGACTGCCTACCCCCGCAGTTAGCACGCATCCGATACTTAGCAAGACTTCACTGGTGTAGTAAATCGAGTGGTGGCAGATAAAACATGGTGATAGACAATTGCTAACCGAGATGGAGAATATGGGGAACCTGTATAGTATACATTTTTAGAATATTTTTTTGTGAAATACGCGAACTTGCAATAGAATAACGGCGGATTCTCAGTTGTATAAGAGCCTCGTGGACAGCAGTAAACGACTATGTGCTAGTACAATATAACAAAAGGCATTGTTTCTAGGTTTTTAAATACTAATACTATTGCTGTACGCTGTTGGGTAAAGATCTTCACATCGGAGCACCACCAACTCGGATAATATAAAGATATTTGTAACATAATTTTGAGTTACATTGACAAATATTTGAAGGGAATTGATTCCTAAATAATGTCTATTGTCAACGTAATGATTAATATTACTACAACAAAATAATTTCAAAATTTTTACAGTCTCTTAAAGACGCAATGATTCACAATTAAAATATTCGATGACAAGTAATGTGTAAAAATATTTCTTGCTGGTAATATAAGTTCTCAACCTCACACAAGAAAACTCTTAAAATTTTCCATATTCTACATCGCTAACGCGACTTTACCACCAAACGGGGGAAGGAGGGGACAAAATGGATTCTCGCGACATTCGGCAGCCATTACTCCGACCCTCTGTGCCACTCGCGCCCTCACTCCCCTCACTAGGCGTGTTTACTAAAAATGCGTTCAATTTTATATGCGGGCTTTATATACGTAGCGTGTGTACACAGCTTTACGCCGGCTTCCTTACTCAAACAGAATAACAAGCCTGTCTTTATTTGAGTGACGAATAAAAAAGCACACGTTTCAATGCACTGTTTACTGGATTAGTCTTCACTGCATACGCAAACTTTTTAAACGATCCGCCTGGACAAAGTTCGGATATCAAACCTTTTTTCGCACTGGCCGTTTCGTGACTCGTAATTGGGTGTTTGGATACCGAAGATAAACACTTAAAAAAAATAAAAGGCTTCGAATTTTAAAATAAATAATCATGTTCGAAATTCTAAATCTCACAGAATTCTGAGTTTCTAAGGTGATGTAATAGTTTCGATGTTTGTGTGTTGATTAGTAGCCCAACACCCAATTTAGACATTTCAAAACACACGCACGTCTTTCACAAATAACACGTCGTCACTTAATGCGATCTCAGTGCCGGGGAGCCATTTTGTACGTTTTTTCATCGGCCACCATAATGAATTCCTGTTTTTGTGCGTATCACCTCACTCCGGGACAAATTGCGGACGACGCTGCCTCTCCTTATAAATATTCTGGCGGTTAAATAAAGGGTAGTATTAATATGTCAGCGGTTCTTAAAGTTCCCCCTTTTGAAGAGCTCTTTGAGTTTTAGCTGCGTAAGGAAATTTTTTGAAGATTTTTCGACACAAAACGGAATATATTATGAAATTTCTTAATTAATTAAATATTAATTATGTTTTGAAGGGATGCAAAAATTATTTGAAGTAATAAAAAGGTAATCTAGACTGCCGTATACAGGTTTTCGGGTTGTAAGTGTTTCATGATACACTATAAAAAAAAATGTATATTTCAAATACAAATCGTTTTAACCCCAACTAAGATAATTGTTGTTCGTACTACATTTGTTTAGTGCTGTCAAAATCTCACGCTCATAAGTTTCACGACCAACCTTAAATCAACTGCGTTCTGGAGACTGTTTTCAGGCTTAAAAGTCTTCTGCAAGCATCACCAGTATTTAAGAATACGGTTTTGATCCCCGCTGCAATTACCATTTGCATTCCGATGCTATTTAATCTATCCTATCGCGGACTAAAAATGCGATGGAAAGACGAGTTGGATGCATTCGAGCTAAAATGACAAGAGCTCGCTGAGAACATTGTCAAGTGGAGGAAAAAAGGGAAGCCCTTTGCCCAACAGTGGGACGAAATATAGGCTCAAAAAATATATTCTATGAACCCGCAATAGGCAAGATAAAGGACTATTGACTAAAGCCTTACAATGAAGTAAGCACGTTTCCTGCAACAGGACTCACGTAGGTTGACTTATTTAATTTTATTATTTCTTGTCTGAATTTCTATAAAAATTTTGTTCTGAACACACCCTAAATACAAAAGAAATCGCAGTGCACGCCAAAGCTATTCACTTAAAAATATTTGACAAAAATGTTCACAACCTCTGGCCCAATTCCGATTCAAGTTTTAACCGTTCAAGAAAAGAAAGACTGCCGCGAATCGGAACCTGTTCGTTAATAATACAAATTAAGCTTTACACGGTCGCATACGGCACAGCGCCGCGCGGCTCCTCTCGCAGTTGGCTACTCTGACATCGGATATTCATTTATTCCGAATATCTTTCGGTGGCTTGAATTTTGTGTTTCTTTTATGGTGATGTGAAGGAAAATATGAGATAAATGTAGGTGTTTTTACAATTTTAGAGGTATGTTAAGTTTATTAGCATACATAGGCCAGAGTGGCTATGGACTTTTCCTGACAGTCGGCAAAGAGGCTTGTGCCAATCAAAAAAAAAAACAAATTTGCTATTTTTTTTTCCCAAAAAGAAGACATAAGGTGACATATTAATTAATATGAACTATCAGACAGCTACAAATACATCATCAATCATGAAGAACACACTGCAGGTCTCGTTAATAAAAGCAAAAATACAAGATTTCTGTGGTAATTAGGTCAAACTTACCCAATTTAAGGTGAGTAAATCCGCATGGCACAACTAGTAAATTATTAAATTTAAAAAACCCGTTAAGGTCGCCTAATTTAAATTCAATTCAAAACTGAAGCATATGTTTTGCGTGCGCTAACATTTTGATAAATTGAAATAAGCCCAAAGCAAAACAGTGTTTTAACAAAAAACAAATTAACATTTGAACGAGTAACAGTTATAATTCCTTATTGTGCGCTCGTAGAAATAATCACAGCTTTCGCAAACAAAGCAAAAGAAAAAAATCGTTAAGAAAAAAATATGCAAATGTCGCATGCATTGGAGGGTTGAGTTGTGTAAAATTGTTGAGCACTTCTGATTTGGTGCAATTAATTACAGTGGTCACAAACAATTGAAGGTGTATTATCGAGAATTTTATGGAGAAAAGTTAGAAAAGTTTTCTTGACAGCCTCTATTGCATAATGTGTGAGATGCGTGTCGTAACCCAGGTCGCAGTTTTCATCCGCGTACCAATCTGTTTTCGACAAATATTTATTTCAAGTATGGGTGTCATGGCACTTCAGTTCCTACTAGTTTCTGATACACGTCAAGAGCCGAATCGAAATATGTTGTTTTCGGGGGTTATTTATTGTGTTTCATTAATTAATTTCAATTGTCTTCATTTTCAGTCTAAGAGAAATATATTATTTTTTTAAATATAAGATAAAAAACATGTTCCGGAAATTTGTTTTTTGGGGTCACTACGTTACTCTTCATTTATAAAACTTACAAACGCAAAGCAACTTCTAACAATTTGCATACCAAGTTATGCAATCCGAAAATCATTAGACATCTTAAAGGGACGACACTTTGTGATTTAAAACCGGTAACCGATATCCCTGGGAGCGACATGCCAGCGAATCATTCAAACTACCCCGCCATTCATAGACAACAACGATGTTTTTTTGTCTCAACGTCATTCACAAAGTGGGACACGCATATCATTATTGCCCTTTTAATTTTTTTCCGTCTAAAAACCGGTGAGCCTATGAATAATACTGAATCATTAGTCGCGTTTTCAAAATTGGAACGCAGCTGGTTCTTTTTTTTTCGCGACTTTATATTTTTTTCGAATAACCAGAGACAATTTGAATATTTTTATTGCGTTTTGACATTGGAGTCAAAAACGGTGTTCGAGTTTAATTTATAAGTTTGATGTGTTTTTTTAGTCAGTTGCCACACCTGCGTTGGATAGGCTGTGCGATTTTACAACGTTCTTGCATGATAACAGCTTTTTAACCTAATTTGCTATATTGAGCAATTATATTCGTAATGTAATTGAGTTTTTATAACAGCTATAATACCTTTCAACTTAATTATGGTCATACAAAATTAATATCATATGGAGGACATAGATATGTCGCGTTAAATATTAACTTCAATGCATAGTAATTTACGAAGCGAATAAGAATTGGACAATGTAGTGGCAGTTGCTCATGCATTTAATTGTTAACTGATCAAGAGGCGGTTATAAGAAATCGGTTGAACGGACATCGAATTCTTAAAGGTGTGGAGTCGCACATTGAAAACTAGAATTTGGTGCGGTATGTGAAGACTTTTAATCCGCATTTGGTTAACTCTAAATTGAACTGTAGAGGAGGCCAGTGTTCTGCAGAGGGACACATTATATGTCCTGAATTATAATCTTGCTGCGGAAAAACCTGACAACTCGAAATGCCTCTGACAAATCTATATTTTTATTTTATTAAATTGAGGGTCTCCAACGGTATATACATTATCACAACTAAGACATTCTTTACGATAGTTACATTCTGATGCATAAACCACTTAAAGGAGTACACAACACTTATGTTATTACACACACGTAAACGAAACCAAGAAAAATAAACACATATTTAGTAAATATCTAGAATAAAAAACAAATCAAGTACTACTGTTACATATTAGGACGAATTAACAGAATACGAAATAAATCAAAACTAAATAGCATAATTAAACCTTTTTCTACAAATGTTACAGTAAAAAATAAATCAAACTAAACAACATAATTAAACTTTTTACAAATCTTACTTATATCTTATACTTATCTTCTAAATATATCTTGATCATCATTTGACAAAACCAACAGTCCTTAAGTGTTACGGTAATTGGTAGCATATTGAATAAATACGGAGTCAAAGCTTCGAGTCTGCATCAAGTCTACTAAGTTTATTAGGTCAATATAGGGGACCAAGACGAGGCTTAGTAGAAGAAAGTGAGCCATGTAAGTATTCCTCGTATACCTTATATGTAAAATAATATTTGATACATTATATGTTAGGAGAATACCCATAGCCCATATTTATTCCCAATATTGATTCTTTATGACGGCCTCCGTGGCGCAGTTGGTTAGACGCCGGCTGTGAAACGAGAGGCCGCGGGTTCGATCCCCGCACCGAGAGAAATGTTTGTGCGGCCCACAAATATTTCTTTCGGGTTTGTGAGACTGAAAAGTCTCTGGTAGTTCTGATACCTGCGACACAAGACTTAATTGATCTTAGTGTGGGGTCGGGACTATGTGTGTGACTGTTGGGTGTAGTTCTTTATTTCTTCTCTCTTTATTTGAGGAGTAGAAGTTTCATCATCAACCTCAACGACAAGAAGATTACTCCTGAACCCCGAGGATTTTCACTGCGACTTTTCTGAAGCCACCTGCATCCAGACATTTCCTACAATCTTTGTAGGTCGTTGGTCCACCCTTATTAATTAATTTACCACATTTTACCTTTAATTCCATAAGATATAACTTGTCGGAAATATCTGTGAACCTAGCTGGAATGCGGTTCCAATTCATTTTTTTGTGTTCCCCTATCTACTATATTATTTTACATTAAAAACGTTTTGACATGGATGCGAATTCTATTTTTTATTCGTTTTTCTATTTTAATTCAATTTGTTTAACCTATATTTTGAATTTGCTGAACTTATGTTCCAAAGACATTAATTTTTCAGGTCCACAGATATTTCCGACGCTTAATAGGTATTATTCTTGCCTTCATTAATTTTTCAACAATTTCATTGCATTTTTCCATAAGTTCTTGATTAAATTTAATAATTAACTATAATTTATAAACATTAATTTATCTTCAAGATGATACAATAGAATTACATAAAATAGAAAACTAATTTCATTAAACTTGCCCGCGTGTTTACAAATTATAATTCGTTGTAAACACCTTGAAGACTTTTAGAGCATCTTTAGAATAATAATACGAACGAGCCCGTCTTATTACTGTTTAATGACAGCTCGAATGATGCCTCTTATGAACTAGGAGATTCAAGCTACTTCACTCGCCTTAATAAATTAGTTCGACATTGATTCCAAGGTTTATTTAGCCTCGGTGGCGTAGTTGTATTACGGTACGACTACAAAACTGAGGTCTCGGGTTCGAATCTCGGGTCGGGCTAAGTGATATTGGGTTTTTCTATCCATTATCAGCCCGGAGTCAGGAATTTGTGCCCGATATGGCGATAGGCTCGCCCCCTATCACATCGTGGGACGGAACATGCAAGGCGAAATGTGGGTGTCCTAGCGGCGCCTCTGCCTACCCCTTCTGGGATAAAAGCGTGAGTTTATGTATGTATGTATGTATGTATGTATGTATGTATGTATGTATGTATGTTTATTTATCTTTTGTTGAAAATAAAGTGACTAATTATTAGGTTTACATTTCAGCAACTAAGTTTGCCTGACATGGCATCGGTTCGAACATTATATTTTTTATGCAAGTTGGAATACGATTTGATATGACAAGCGGTCGGCATCCCATGTCAACAGTCTTGGTCAAAAGTCTGCCTCGCTGACCTAATCACGCTTGGGACACAACTTGCCTTCGATTTTTTAGAGGGCTATCAGATATATAAGTTCACAATGTTATCCTTCATTGTTAATAACAACGATAGTCAAGAAACTGTTGGAAGTTAATTATGAAAAATATTCTTTATTGTCACCCTATTTATAGTTTATTTATTTTAACGGCCTCGCGATGCCATCAGGATTGTAAATGTGTCGTGAATACTATAAAATATAAAATTAAGTAAAAAGGTGTTTTTGAAATAGATATTAATTTACCACAGACTGCGCTAATAAATGTAACATATACGGACAAGACGAACGCGTTTATTTAAGTGATCGTAAAATATAACAACGTAAGTAAATGGTATTACACGAACTTACCCAGGGGTCCACTAGCTGAATAATACCCGAGACATCTGCCAACTAATTATCTAATGTGCAACATGCATAAATTGCACTAAATTATTACATGTGAACGTAAAAAATTGCGTCACACGGCGACAACTCTTTATCTTTGAATATACTTTAAAAAACCTGTCGCTGATCGAACTCAAGGTGTGAAATTTGCAATTTTAAAAGGCGTACACACAACATATAAGTACGTGTGCACGTATACCCGATAATCGACCTAACTACTTTTAAAATAACACCCTATTTGGTATATATTTTTGTGCGCTTGCAACATTTTGGTACGACTGTCGTTATGCTAAACAGCTAACCCATTTCTTGACTCGCCCTATAATTACACACATTTGCATATTATTCGATGAATAAATATTTATAAGGAAGTGAAATTTAAGATGTTTTTCATTATAAAACTAGTTGTTAAATAATGCGTTCGTTACATTTAACTCGGCTTTTTGTATTTCTTTGGTACTTTATTTTTTATTAAAATTCGTCGTTGAGTTGTATGCAAATTCGGTGCAAGTTTTATTAATTTCAATGCGAGGACACGGCTGCGTCTTCCCACGTTTATGTTAATTAATATGCAACGAAGATGTAATTTATACATTGAATATTTTGAGCTTTTTTCGTACAATTAGATTGTCGCATTTGAATTTTTCGATGAGAGCGAGAATAGTAATTGTGTGAGAGATTTTTGTGACAAATCAGTTATAAGAATGGATGAAGAATCATATTCTGGAATAATTAAGTGGCGTAACATAAAGTCGGCTAAGGACTTGTAACTCTCGTACCTAGGTCATATCTTAAGACATGATACATGTGATCTGCTGAGAACCATCATGATGGAGAAAATAGAGAAGAGAAGTGTGAGAAGGAGAAGGAAGTCGTACGCAAGTGGACTGGAATAAAAACGGTCCAAGAGTTGTTCTGGCTAGCCATGGAGTAACCTTCAGTAATGAAGAGGCACCTACAAAAGAAAGAGGACTTGTATATTTTTTGCCATGAATAGAAAACTTTACGTCTTTAACTGATTTCTTTCAAAATCGACCACCTAAAAAATAAGTCTTTTGCCAAACAATCATATTATTATGGGTGTATCTGTCCTTTCATATTATGGTCTATTCACTATGAAGATATTTCTACAATGTATCAGGGATTGAACCTCCCTAACATTGCATCATAGCGTCTCTCCTTTGTCAGTTAAATCATCCCACATACTAAAACACAACACTTTACAGCGATATAGACAATAATTCCCCTACAGAACAAAACACAGGAAAAAACAAACATTGCATCATATGCGTTTGATGGATGGATTTCGTCGGTTTGGATGGTAGTGACTCTATCTATTCAGGCACAGGAAGTCCACTGCTGAACATAAGCCTCCCCTATAGATCGACACATAGACCTGTTGGAAGTGACCTGCATCTATGGAGACTGTCCCGCCCTCACACCCGCCACTGCAACTCCTGTAAGCCATAGCGAGACCCTAGCCCTTTGTCGGTTATCACCCCACATGCTCACACACAACACTTAGCAGCAAAACGTATCATTCCCCCTACAAGAGAGAACACTGGCAGACAAAAAAAAAACCTCCTGTAAGCCAGGATCAACAGTGGCACGCCTTTTAATGACACTGAGCATTGAAGCTCAGCGCGTCTCCGGGAATGTCTAACTTGTCTTTAACCCGCAACGAAATCAATAAAAAGTT
This sequence comes from Deilephila elpenor, assembly GCA_949752805.1. NCBI lineage: Eukaryota > Metazoa > Arthropoda > Insecta > Lepidoptera > Sphingidae > Deilephila > Deilephila elpenor. The sequence goes on along the minus strand of OX457107.1, from coordinate 2,977,296 downwards.
AAATTAATAGTGACCTCCATCTAGCGGCTTCCTGCAACTAGGTCATCCGTCCACCTTGTAGGCGGGCGTGTCTGACACTTCGCTTACCTGTCCGTGGCCTCCACTCCAGAATCTTGACTCCAGCGGCCATCAGTTATTCGCGCTGCCCCTACAACTTGCTAATTCTAAGAGCTATGTCGGTAACCTTTGTTCTACGGATCTCCTGATTCCTGATTTCATCTCGTATATATCTAGATAACATTAATTAAAATCACACACAGTATATCGCATCGACAGTTGATACACCCAGAAATATAAATACTATATTGAACGATACAGACGCTTTATTTTTTGGCACTGAAATATTTATGAAATTCATTACTTTTAAATTGATTTCGTGTGAGGATATTAGTTCATGAATTATGATTTGACACATCATTTAACAATTTTAAAGTATTTCGATAGACTCGTAGCAATTGTTTTATAGGTTAATGACGTCATATTCCACCACTAAATAGGCTTCAGTAATCACCATGCATCATCAGCATCATCTATTTCCTATACCTAAAAACGAAACAGCAAATTCGTCAAACCAAACTACACAAAACCACAATCCGATCAATCAAAACCCAAAGTAAATAATATAATTGGACAAAACCGTACCCTAATCGTAACAATGGATCGAACCCGCTAATAGTCAGTCGGCACTTGACGTCACAATCGGCCCGTGCACCGCTTTGTGTATCGATTTATTGTACGAACACAATGATCAATGCAATCGCATTGGTTTTGTCATATTTTGACAAGCTTGCATTGTGTGTAGTTAATGTAGATATTGGAATATAATTGAACTTGATTTTTATACATGGTTGTGGCAGTTGAGAAGCACATTTGAAGTGGTTTTTTGTATATATTTGTAACACATACACGTTCTACTGCGGGGCTCGGGCCTTCTCTAAAATTAAGAGTACTATTTCGAAGGATTAGAATTTAGAAGATAGTAATGACATTCCTTTAGCTTAGTGACAATTGGCGAGTTTCACAAACCATCAAAATTCAGTTTTATTTATTGCAATGAAATGGCGAGACGAGCAAGCCGTTCGCTTGATGGTAAGCGATACGACCGCTCATGGACAGTAGCAAAACCAAACAACACACCAAAGCGATGCTTGGCATTCCACTGCGCTCGCCATCCTGAGACATAAAATTTTAAGTCTCATTATGTCTAGTAGTTTCTCTGGCTTAAATGTCCTTCAAACCAGAACACAACAGTGCATTTATACTGTTGTTTGGCGTAAGAAATAGAGATTGCGGTGGTACCTACCCAGGCTGCCTCTAATATTCATATCAGGAACCTACCGCCAGTAAAGGTTACACGGTGACGCATGTTTCTTTTAATAATATCTTTCTATACCATTAAAGGGCGTGGTAATTGCTTAATTATTATCAATATATACGTGCACCCAAATGGTGTGCTCTCAAGCATTTAGAAAATGAATTAGTGTATTCAGTAATCGTAGCATTGAGTGTCCGATCATAAGGAACACGGAGACTTCGGCAAAAGTCGCAGAAAGTTGCTCAGCGTTGGCCGATTCTAATAAATCGATGGAAAAATCTTGGGTGAAATATAAATTTAATTTGGAATAATTATAAGAAAAGAGTATTTATGTTTAAAAAGGTATTCATTTTAGTTATTGTCCTTGCAACTCTTTTTCTTGATGAGATGAAAAAATTTAATTGTCTAGAGATTGTTCGAAGACGAAGACGGAAATTTGCTTAGTATGATTGTATCTTTAATAAAAATACAGTATTTCGGAAGAAAGTGATGTTTGGTGCTTTTGGCTGGTAAATATCCCACATTATATGAAATTTAATATTACTTTCAGGACTTGACTTTCTGTAGCTAATATAATTATAAAGCCGACAAAATAATTATGGTGAAAAATATATAAGAAATTATGTAGAACTATTAATTTGTTTTTAATTGTGTGTTATGTCTGTTTTCTGTGGTGTAAAATAAAGTATTTATAAATAAATAAATTTTTACAGTCACAATTAATCCATTGCTGGACATAAGCCTCCCTCAAAATGATCTATCGCTAATTTTTACAAAGAATAATTTAATTGCATGTAATTTATAAAAAATAAAGGCACTAAAAGGTTGAAGTACCGTTTTTTTCCCCCTCTATGGCAACTGATGCCGGTGTCGACAATTCTGCCAATGTCAGATGTAGAGAAATAATTACTTTTATTTTATTTATTTTTTCAAACTTCTTATTCCACACCCGCTATGCTTTAATAAAGCCAGCGACTCATTTAGATATTTCATTTCATGGCTATGTTTCATTTCTATCAAGTGAACTTACTAAAGTCTAGATCATTATACCTGGCGTTATCCCAAAGAACGGTAGAGTTGGCCTTCCTGACTTATGTTTCTTCGCACGATCTACCATCCTCGATTGTAAGATTATTATTTATGTTATAAAAACGCGTAGCCGTTTCACTCATTTTTATTCTTAGCAGAATTGTATCCATTTCTTAAGTTGCAATTATATTATTTGGCCAACAATACGGTAGGTGTCAAAACGTCAGACATTAAAAAAATATTTTAAAGCAAAAAATACTTTTGCCCCTATACCATTTATAATTTAATGCACTAATAAAATATAAAACAACCCTCATTTGTTAAAACAATTACGGATAAAAAAAGATTTGCGCGAACCAAGTCGCAGTGTAAAACGAGTGTCGTTTTTTTAAAGGCAATATCTTTTTAATTTTATTACACGTGGCCGGTGCGAAGGAAATGAGAATTTAATGACCTGTCTTCCACTTAATAGATACTTAAAGGGGGAAGCGCTCTCTTTAAGTGGACACAATGATATATTTGTATTTTTTTTTCTTTTCTGCCAGACGTAACGGAACTCTTTTGTAAAATGTGAATTGTCTATGGTTACGTAACTCTGACGTTAGATTACCCCGCATTAAAATTTGCCTAGTTAATTTGATTCCTTCAATAGTAAAACATGAATGTAAAAATTAAATATTTCCTTCTAGGGAATAATTTTGACTTGTTCATAATGCCGTTTTACATAATTATCTTTATTACTTTCTCGACCTTTCATATATCGATCCCGGTCTGATAAAGCTTGTGCTATACTTCCCTAATTTAAGATTCCTTGTAAAAAAGAATACCTTCTGCGTCTTTTCTACGAAATAACACGTCATTGTCAAACTAGCATGCTCTGTTATACCATGAAGACTATTATAAAATTTACGATTAATTCAGTCACTTCACATTAAGCTAATCGCATACGCGTCCTTAAAGAGATACCGCCAAAAGTCCTCTTTCATATCGCGTTGTAATATTAAAAATATTTTAATAAGCGGCCATTCATTTGAATGGTAATCTCGCTCTTACAAAACAAGCGAAGCACGACATCTCAGATCAAGCCATTTTAGCTGAAGACACAGCGAGCCACCTCCAAAAGGAATTATGAAAACCCAAACGAATTAGATCCGATGCCCGCACAATTATTTCGGTCGAAATGTTCAAAAGGAAAACGAAAAGGATATAAGCTTTGTTATCGAAATTGGAAACGAAATGTATGTAGGTACGAAAGAAGTTCGGCTCCTGTTGGGGTGCATTTTTTTTTCAATCCAAACGCGTATACAAAAAACACCCCTCCGTGTATGAAACATTACCCCCTCGCCGCGTCCAATAGCACCTTGCCCTAACATCCACGTTTCCATTTTTACAAACAGATTTTTTTCTTTGCGCCGGAGCGGGACGCACGATCGCGTGTCACGTCGCCTCTACAAACCCGCGTAAGTGTGAAAGAGATGGATGTAAATAAAAAGTTCCTCGGATAAAGAAAGCTCAGGTATGGATAAGGGTGTGGAGGAAAGAAAAAAGGGATACGACGTGGGGTGGCCGCCACCCCCGGGGGTGGGGGTCGATATCCGTCGAAGTTCGCGTCTCCGCCGCTAGATGGGGGTAAAAGAGAAAGTTTTTTTTATTGAATTTCGGCGCTAGGAGTTTTGGCGTAATGATGATGGATTGTGCGGTGGGTTTCCGCTGATAAGTTTTTGGGAATTTCCCGTTGCGTGTAATGTGTTTTCGAGAGTTTTTTTTTTCTTAATTAAGTTCCTGATGTGACGTAGATGTCAATTTCGCATCTGAGTGGAAAGTTTTGTTATTATCATGATTAATTTCGCCCTTAAATGGGATTCACAAATATTTTACTTTGGCATGCAATATTCTGATATAATACCACCCATACTTTTGGTACACCTAGTACAAATAATTGTATATTCGAATAATCATAAAATCCAATTGGAAAACCAATAACATACAAATCAAAGCTTAAAAAACTTAAAAGAATTCCCGGTTCCGCGCAAATGTGTCCAGCGTTCGATAACCCTGTTCCACGATGGGGCATAATACCGGGATAGTTCATTTTATATTTGCTATTCGGTTAATCAAGTGGTTCGCAGAGCATCCGAAAATGTTTTAATTAGCAATGCGGAATCGTTGCCTCTCTATCGGCGCTAATGAGACCCTCGATTTTAAAACACATGTCGGGTGGGACACCTTAGTGTGTTTTAATGAATATAGTTTTTAGTATAGAATAGACAAAGGTGATAAAAACAGGAAGACGTTTTATGCAGATCAATTTTCTTAAAAAAACGTGGCCAACCTATTGATTTTAAATACTTAATTTGGAATTAAATAATTTCATAAGAAGTTAAGAGGTATTGTAGAATTAGTCAAATTAATTTTCTGCATTTTTGTAAAACATTTTCCACTCAAGATTAGGGTGTGGAAGAGAAGTATAAATTCTTATTGCAATGTGCTTATTGGATTCCGTTCTTTTATTAGTCCATATACACTATTGGGCATTCACGTTCATAATAGAAAGATTTTATATCTAATTTCAAACCAACGCAGTATTAATTGGCGGATGCCATACATATTTTTATTTTTTGTAACATATTTTAATATGACTTCAAAAAGCACTTTATTATTATTTATAAGAAGCATTAGCGTTACAAACTGTCAGACAAAAATCACATCTATCTAGTATTTACTACATATGTAAAACACCCAGCCGCAAAAAAAGCCAAATCAAATAACCCCAGACCGGTTTAAAAAATAGAAACCTAATATTTTCTCATTGGCAAACAACTCAACCTTTCACAAATATCCAATTTGGGCTTCGTATAAGCAATAAATAAGAGGAAAAGGCTTTCCAGACGGTGCCTGTGAGGGAAAAAAAAGGAAAAAAAGGTAAAAAAGGCAACGGATCGAAGTCTTTCGTCCGTCGGATCCAATAATCCGGCCTTCTGTCCGCCCGCCTAATGTGATCGTAGGCTAATGAAAAACGCTACGTGCCGTATTCGTAGTGCAGAGATGCAATCGTTTTTAATATGGCTTTTTGTAGATGTTCTTAAAATTAATTTTCATTTTTTTTTTCAGTGTAACTAATGTGTGATCGGTTGTGGTGATCAACCCAAGGTCTTGTTACTGACAGCTGTTCGATTTTTTGTGGTGATAATTGTGGTGGTAATATGGTTATAAGTACTTGTTGTTGGTGAAAGAATCCCAAATATTATAGAGAACTAAATATATTGGTTAAAATATAAACATAGAGCTATGTTTATGACCAGCATTATGTACTGCAATTTTTTTCAAAATTAACATTTATAGCAACTTAATGTTACTTTATTTCCTTAAACATAAGGCATGTTCATCAAGTTATTTGAGATTATTTATTATAGTTTTAATCACCAATCTATAAGTGAATGATTTTCATAGTAAACATATAATATACGTGTTGAAATAAAATTCCAATAGCATTTCCTATTGACCTGTTTATTTTATCTGTTCACCAGTAATAAAAGTTCGCAAACCATTCATGATTCGTCAGGAGTTATGTGCTTATAGTTTCGAAAGTTTTACAGTTTTTATGAAAAAAAGGCGCAGAAAAGTCTCTCAAACTTACAAAAGTCTGAGAGACGTATCTGTTTTTTAAATCTTCTCTTTCTCTATCCTTTGCGGAAATAGTTATCTAATTTATTTACATAATCAAAGAAGTGAAAATTTGGATGTCTATTAAATTTGAATAAATGCTTGTTCAATTCTCAAGATTAATCTTTAATATTATTCTATCTTACATTTTCATATTCATACTCGAAAAACTTATTGCACGTAGCTAACCATCGTATATAAATTGCTTATAAATAATTCTAATAAGAATCGTTAATATCAAAATGTATTAAATATTCCAAAAGACCAGACTACACATGGAGCACCAAACTTCACGAATGTTAAAAAAGAAATCGTGAAATGGGTTTACGTTCGTAACGAAATCAACATAAATTTAAAACGAAAATTACTCAAAATATACATTTGTTTAATATGAAATTATACAAAAATCAATTCATGTGCGTTTTTGACGCTTTTGTTATTGTGTTAAACATTCAAATAAAAACTTCATTTAATTACGGAAATTACTTAGAATAATAAATAGTAGATCGGATTTTCTTAAAAATTACGATTTCTGGTTATTTAAATTTCCATGAAATTTTGGCGTAAGTCAAATAGTTTTGTCAAGAAAAAGATGGTTACCTATTTTCTTACATACATAAAATCACGCCTGATGGTAGGTCTCTCATATGTGAGAGGCCGCCTAGGTAGACACCACCGCAATGCCTATTTCTCTCGCGAAACAGCAGTGTAAATGCACTGTTGTGTTCCGGTTTGAAGGATATTGTGGCCAGAGTGCCTACTGTCTCTTTCGATTATCCTTTAGAAATTATCAAGTTACAATTAAATATGATTACTCACATAATTTCGTAGACGCAGGTTCCATTTGTTCGAATCCAGAATTTTTACGTTACTATTTATTACGTTGCCAGCTAAGCCAACATCCACTGCATAATCAAAAAATACAAAACAAAAGTTCATACAATGACAAGTACTTACTAAAATTCCTGAACTCCATTCATAAACTGCCGAAGTTTCACCTTAACCCAGATTCGCGGGAAACATTAGAGACACTGAACTTTCATTGGCACATCTTCATTTCGATTTCATTAGAACGAGGCGTAACACTTAAGAAAATCTATTCATTCACTCCTGGGTAGGCGCTGTCCTTGTCGCACTCGTTTCAAGCGCCCATCGAAGGATTTTACCTCTCGCTCTGGCGCAATGTTCAAGAAGTAGTGACGTCATAACGAGGTCGTCTCTCCGATTCACTCATTAAATAAACAAGGAATCGAATGTGCGTTGTGCTAGGGTTGAGCGGTTTCAAAGTTTTATTTAATTTTGGGACAAAAACAATGAGAAGAAATATATTGCTACGTCATTAAGTTAAGTCGTAAGAATAATTCACATTAGTAGTTAAAGTCAAATCACTTTCAGTAAGTTATGCCATCCCTTTCTATTAAAATAATGCAGGTTCTATAATTGATAGCGACGTATAATAAAACCGATAAACTTATTTTCTAAAATACATATTTTCCGTATTAGACAATAAAATTAACCAAATGAAGTCGAAAAAGTTTGTGCCCCCGCTGAGTCAACGCGCACAGTTCCCGTTTTAATTCGTATCCCGACCCCGGTGTTCTTCATTATCTTATTACTTAGCCAACTTTGTTCACTGCGACCCAACAGTTTTGATACTTTAATAAAATAACTAGAATTTCAATTGGAATTTAAAATATTTCACGTACTGTCTTTCGGAATGTACTGTTCTTTATCAGCCCAGTTTAAGTACCAACGGCTGGGCACGGGGCTAGTCTATAGTTGAGACTTCCATGGTTCTTAAGCTATGGTCAACCACGCTGCCTTATTGAGGGTAACTGACTTCACAACGCATATAATTTTCGCAGCGTATGCAATGAATCAGAATTGTTTAGTATGATTAAGATTTGAATATGATATCGTCAGGCTACTGGTCCTAAAAATGTGAACTAATAATTGTATTTAAAATTATATTATAGGGACCCCACGTATATATATTTGAGACAAAGGCGGATTGAAGAACTATATTATTGGTGTGTAGTGGAATAGATACAATGTGTAACGTGGTATAGATATAGCTGATAGTGTCTTGTTTGTGTAACATTTATTGTTACTAAATCAGATTCTTAATTTTTAATTTTTCTTATTGGTATATCTATATACCCAGATAAACAAATAGGAATTACATTAGCCATTCTAATAAATATTTTCATTTAATTGGAACGTACTTTCAATTTCTAGTCAAACATTTCAGAATATGTTTTTGAAAATTGAAAAGAGTTTAAAACCTAATGTCCCATTCACTTTATTTCCATTTTGTACTTATGCTATCTTCAAATTTTTTTTATAGCAAAAGTACCAACACTGTTCGGCCGCACTACAAATCTTAAGACGTTGGCAGCAGCCGAGTTGTTCTTAGTGCAGACGTTAATGGCCGTCTCCTTCACCTTGACCAACTGTGAACTTTCACCCAGTTCCGATGGCCTACCATTGAACTGGGTCGTGCCCTGGTTTGTGGGTTATTCGTGGTCATTTTAGGTTTGCCGGGCTTGTCATTAATGGTGTCATAAATATGGTCATCAGATTGTTCAGTATGGATAAACGGTATATTGTACCCTAAAATGTTAGGTTTGCCAGATTTATGATTGGATAGAAGACGATTGGGATTCTGTATTTAACTATCAGATCGTTGTGGAATATTCGTAAAACATGTAGTGGCCCTTTTTAGGGTTCGCGGATTTGTCATTGTGATGGGTGTCGATACAAGTTGGACTCTAAATAGTAGAATTGGTAATATATATTTTTTGATATGCAGTAAAGATATCTTGTGGCTGATTGTACCGTATTTTCTCATCGTCAGCGGCTGATTAGACTGTAAAATTATATAAATAGTTACCATTTGCATCAGCCAGATCATTGTGGCCCGTCTTGATATCATGGAGATAGGCATTTGATAGGGGCATTTGAGGTCATGGTATAATCAAATAATGTGTAATTATATTGATCAAACAAATATTTCATTTTCTACTTAAAACAATAATAATATATTAATTACTCATTAGCATACAAAATATTACCTAAACACATCAGCCAAATCAAAATAATTAATTATTTAATGGTATTATAGCGTGCTTCGAAATTAATTTGGCAAAAACGTCCACTGACAAAGTATGTTATTAATTATAAATTATTTATAATCAAATTAATAATACCGTAGTAAATTTGGCATTTAGGAATATAATTACAACTTTCAATTAAATAGATTATAATTTTTTAATCCTTTTTATAAGCTTATGTTAACTAAAATTAAAAAAAGGTAAGTATTTTGGAAATATGAATAATCTGAAATATTTCATTCAAATTACTCTTTATATCTTACATAACTATTTTCATTGACTTAAATATATGATATAAAACTTTTCTAAAACTATTCACACATTAAAACATAAACAATTTGATTTATTCTTAAGTACATGTAATCTCGTGCAAAGTAACCTTTAAGCAAGTGACACAAAATATAAATTTAGAACCATTTTATTTATATAAAAAGAATAATTGGGTCAGAAAAATGATGGCGGGTCATCGAATAGTGACATCAAAGGCGTTTGCCGACGGGCGGCGACATCAAAGCGGCGGTGGCGCGTCCCTCAAACGCGCCGACGGTAATGCGCCGTCTTTGTCGCTTCACATGCTTTACTACAACTACTTTTCAAGTTCTATTTTTAGGTTTAAGCCATTACTTGGTTGATAATGTCGTATGCAAGGTTAACTAACCAAGAGTTAATCAATTATAAGAATTTTAATAAGTTATTATAATGATTTTTGTTTAAGTAGGTTATTTAAATACACTTAATTTAATTAATTTAGCGTTGTCGTGCGGCAGCTGAGGGTAAGGCTATGGGGCACGTTAGGTGCGGGTTCGCATCCGACCGAGACTAATCTTTATAGTTTATGATGGCCAACATTTTCTTTTGAGATTGTGTTGGGAAACCGAATAGTTACTCGTAATTTGATATCTGCTATATCACACTACTTACATACATACATACAAACATAAACTCACGCCTTTATCCCCGAAGGGGTAGGCAGAGGCGCCACCAGGACACCCACATTTCGCCTTGTATCTTCCGTCCCACGATGTGATAGGGGGCGAGCCTATCGCTATATCGAGCACAAATTCCTGACTCCGGACTGTTAATGAATAGAAAAATCCAATATCACTTCACCCGACCCGGGACTCGAACCCGAGACCTCAGCTTTGTAACCATACCGTAATACAACTACGCCATCGAGGCAGTCACATAACACTACTTATTATGGGCAAAAGTATGTGTGTGTGTTATTGTTGAGTGTATTTATGGGTCATTCTATTTTATGCATGTAGTTATATTGTGGGCATACACCTTGGTGTAATATTACATTATACCAGTTTGTATGTATTTAATATACGATCTACTTTTCCAATCTTAGAAACACCCTTTGTGTCTCATTTCTGCATCTCCCAAAGATTGACTGGTAGAAAATGTCGATGGCATTAAGTCCGCCTGTACAATTTTAGTATATGAAGTTTTATAAAAAATAATAATATATTATATTATGTATAATAAGTACCAAAATGTATGACTATCACACATGGGAGACCTACCTGCAGTTAGTTAGTTGGTTAGTTGCTAATTGTTCTGCAGTAGTAATGACTGTCAGAAACCGACGTGAACGCTTGCCCCTCTCCCCCTTTTACCTTCACTCCTCCTTCCTATTTTGAGAAGCCAGTAACGCATCAGCGATCCAAGTATTAATATTCAAGGGCAGCACTATTTTACAGAATATTAAAAAACAAAACTGGTGTCTCCATACAAATCTATATCTATATATATCTATATCAGCCCATATACGTCCCACTGCAGGGCACGGGCCTACTCTACAATCGAGAGAATCGATTGAGAGTGGTTAGGCCATATAGTCCACCACGCTGGCCTAGTGCGGTTTGGCGGACTTACATACCGTAGAAATTCTTTAAAATCGCTACAGTACAAACACAAATGCAAATATAGTTTAAAAAAATCATATTGTCCTATTCATAGTCTTGGCCTTAAGCAACTTGGCCTTAACGTCGGTGGCGCGTTATTCCTTTGCCAAAGAAAAACCCGGGCCGGATTAAAAAGGGACGCATTCGTGTGTGAACGCCACTGTATCTCCTACCCTGCGGAACAAAGGACAGGGAAAACATTTTCTTTATAAAGCTCGCGTTGTACTGGAACATCCTGGCTATAATATTTTTTATTAAAATCAACTGCAGTCCGTGGCGCTGTTGAATTACGGTACTGTTACAAAGCTGAGGTCTTGGGTTCATATTCCGGGTTGGGCAAAGTGATATTGGATTTTTCTATTCATATTCAGCCTGGAGTCAGGAATTTGTGCCCGATACAGCTAAAGGCTCGCCACCTGTCACGTGGTAGGACAGAACACACAAATACGAAACGTGTGTGTCCTGGTAGCACCTCTGCCTACCCCTTCTGCGAAAAGGGAGTAAGGATCTTGATAAAGACAAGATAAAGGATAAAGATCTTGTTAAAGACTAATTGAATAAAGAATATTTTGATTTGATTTGATTCGAAATTTAGCAAGTAATGTTGAAAACAATAGCATCGCATATCTCCCAGTACAGCGCAGACCTACTATACAACGTTTGTGTATATACGTCTGCTGCAATACCCTTCTTATATTAGTATTGAGACGTTACTCGCTCTAATTTGAATACAATACGTTACATTCTAATAAAAGTCTAATTCTAGTGTTATTTTCTAATGTTTACGTTTACGTTTCTGTATTTTTATTTGGGAAAGTATTATGTAAAAGTGTTTGGGTGAGTAAAAGACTTAACTTCTGTCTCGGGGTGATGAGCACAGTGCAATACAGACGAATTCTTTATAAGATATTACAATTACTAAGGCTTATACTTAACTTTGGCTTTGGCAATGTCATCGCCATACATTTGTGACGTATTTGATGTTCCTATTAAATGAGATTGACGTTTTCAAAGTCAAAGTTATGGCCAAAGTTAGTTTTTGCAGCTGACCCTAAGTCCTTGTTCACGTTAACACGCGGGCGCGGTGGCGGGCGCGGTCAATAAATATCAAACATAATATGGATGTCCATCCAGTGTTCACGTAGGAAACGCACGTGCGATGTAAGTAGCGGGCAAGCCACGTGAATCGCGCCCGCGCCCGCGCCCGCGTGTTAACGTGAACAAGAACTAAGACTTATTACTCCTGTTAGGGAGTAATCACGATGCTTACTATCAGCGAATGATCTGCGCGTTCGTTATTCTAGCTAATAAAATTGAACTCGTCTCCGGAAATCCAAAAAATATATTATGCTGGTAAGATCTATGCTGGAAGCGTACCGCTCCGGAACGGAACGTTTTCAGCGTTCTTTCTTACAACGCACGTGCAAACTCTAGAATGAACTACCTGCATCGGTGATTCATGGGCGCTATGACCTGTCCTTCTTCAAACGAGGCTTAAAGAGAGTACTCTCCTTAACGTAGGCAGCGACTTTGTTGTGCTGGACCCCTGGCACTGCGAAGGTCTATGGGCAGCGGTAGCTGATACCATCAGGCGGGCCGCTAGCTCGTCTGCCTATAACGACTATAAAAAAAGATCTATGCGACATTTTCTCTCTTTTTACTTTGAAGAATTTGGTATCTTCAACAGTTTTCCAGTCCGATACTGTTTACCTAAGCAATAAGTTAAGACTGAATATTTTTAAAAGGTCGACCACACACTGGCGATTCTTCTTGTAGATGTACACAGGAAGGTGACCACATACCACCAACCAATACATACAAGACTTGCCATAGTAACGAAAACATCAAAAATACCCCTTTTCTTATAACAAGCTTTTCTAAAAAACACGCCAAGGTGTGGAAGCAATTTTTATCGAGAAACGATGTTTTTTCAGCAAACAAACTGAGCGAAACATATTTGCTCGGCGGGGGTTGTTAAGGAAGACTCAAGGGTAGAAGTCACCCCCGTCATCGCGCCGATGCTATAAATTGTACAAATGCGGATCATAAATTTTATCGCCAGCCCGCTAATACACCGTAATGTTAAATAGAAAAATGTATTTTGTTTTGTAAAGAAAAATGGTAAAATATTATCTAAATATGTATACCTACCTATATTTCTTACATACATACGTAAACTCGCGCCTTTATCCCTAAAGGGGTAGGCAGAGGCGCCACTAGGACATCCACATTTCGCCTTGCATATTCCGTCCCACGATGTGATAGGGGGCGAGCCTATCGCCATATCGGGCACAAATTCCTGACTCCGGGCTGATAATGCATAGAAAAATCCAATATTACTTTGCCCGACCCGGGATTCGAACCCGAGACCTCAGCTTTGTAACCGTACCGTAATACAACTACGCCACCGAGGCAGTTTTTCTTATTTTTATTATTTCAACATTAATTGCACTCAAATGATAATTCTTACTATTAACAACTCAAATTTATTTACTTTATACACGTCATGCGTTTCAAACGAAACTGTTATGATATTCACATTCGTAGACTAAATACTGGTATTTTTATGATTCTTTGTAAGTTTTTTCTGAGTAGTTTAGTTGCGGTAAAAAGATAATTCGGTATCTCCAGATCAGTTGAGTTTCGGTACTTACTTCCCTTTCATTGCGAGTCATTATTGATTATACTTCTTATATTAGTAGGAAATGAAATACATTTTTGCTCGTAGTCAAGAGATTTTTAGAGGTTTTGTGCAGGTTTGCACACTCACTAAATATACCGATTGATTTTTAAAGAATATTTACTAAGCTGTACCACGTGCACCATTTATACCAAATAGAAAGTAGCTGGAAGTAGTAAAAAGTGCCAATCAACGACGCACGATATATTTTCGAAATTAACCCTGCTCTTTGAATCATAAGTACCGATAATCTTGATACAATGATATACCTAACTTAAATAAGGAGTCACAAAATACCCTAATTCTACAAGTATTCATACATCTAAAATTAAAATATTAAACAACATATTAATCTCCAAGGAGTCTACACATTGAATACACACGAAACCAATAATCCAGACGACAAATTGCGAAAGGAATATAAAGAATTGTTTCGAATTAGAAGCGACTGGAATAAATGGGCAACAATTCGCAAGACATTAGCGGTAATCAGGGCCAGACTAATCACTAATTACGCTTCGCACGGGGACAAAATGCAATCTTTAAGTAAATTGAGACAAAAAAGGAACGGTTGGGGCGGTTCTAATGATGGCGAGATGAATGAATTTGATGGAGTTGGTATTTGGGACGAAATTGGGAAGGAAATAGATGGTCGGTTGTTCGAAGCAGTGAGAAGGAAGTTGAGGAATAAATAAGAAATGGAACTTGGTTGTTATTAAGTGTTTAAAAAAGTATGTTGTATTTCCATGATTCAAACTTTTATGTGTCTGGTTTATGTGTTTTTATGCAAAAAATAATAAAAGCAATACAAGTTTTGAAAACCCCCTCAATTATTTATTAACAATCGCATTCAAAAAGTATTATTATTACGGTACAGAGTTGTAACTATAAAACCAAATCCTTGTTAAATTTTACGGATACATTTATAATAATGTAAATTGCGAATCATGTCTCGACAAAATATTTTAATTTTTGTAATGTTAATCGAATTTTGTATCATAACCCATTTTTTTAAATAAATATTGTTATTATTAAAAGCTATACACAATACCCAGTCATTTCTTCCAAAATGCATACCCTGAACTATTCCTTTACAAAAAGTCAAAGACCACACTAAGATTTGAACATTTCTTATAAGGACATAATAACAGCAGCCACTGACCGTCTCTCATCCAACGACTGTATTTGGCCACTGACATCGCAGTACAAAAATAAATGCGTTTAACATTCCAAAAGAAATATATATCCAAAAATAGTGACACAACACGTTTAATTATACAAAAAACTGGAAGCCACGCCAGCACTTCTTAAGTGTCTGGATGGAACAAAAAAATTACTAACTATGATAATTGGCAATTATTTACGAAGAATTTTTACCACTTAAAATTATTACATGTAACAATGAGATGTTTATTTTCGATAAATTTATTGAAACACCTTTGGGTCGATCTGTTGGTAATTGTTAAACGGTGTCGAGGCAGAAAAAACGTTATAAATTTCCCCGTAACTTCACTGAATGGGACAGAACAGAAAGGTTTAAGATTATTCGGTTTTTTGCAGCATTGTTAACTGATCCAATTCTTGGCTTAGATAACTTTATCATTTTAAGAATACTAAGCTAGGGTTATGCTATAACGCTAAGATTCATATTATATTGGCCTTTCTTTACAGCTTAAATAATTACTAGTCTGTCCTACACGTATTATCCTTTAGCTTCATACTGATATTATACCTATATTTTTTCTGCAGTGGAGCTTTTATGGTTAAGGATGATAAAGACCTTTGAATTTAATATTTTATCACAATTTCCTATGTACTTTGAATACAAATCCCTTTTCAGAGATTTTTACACCCAAAAGAGTCAGTCCCACTGCGGTAAACAGCTAAAAACTGTTAAAAATTCAGTATCCACTTCTCTCAAAGGCCAATAAAAGTTTTCTACAAACGTAAGAAACAAAAAATAAAAAGCCAATTTTTAGCATGTCCAAAATTTAGCGGATGAATGAAATTCGAAATCGTTAAAACTCTCCGGAGGCGAGTACAAATGGAATTATCAAAGCCGCCTGCAAGTCGTAACACAGTTACCCTGCCCACCTGTTGATGCTTAATTAATTCAATTTTTCGTACACCACCTCTTTATTTTTGGTGTTCCGCAAAATTATTGTTTTTCGTAAACTCATTATCTGTCGTTTCGTTAATCGATTACATACTTCAAGTCGTTTCTTACGATGTAGATATTATTTCTTTTTCGAATTCAACATTTTGTGCATTATTTTTTATACAACTTTTAAATGTGGCAAAATTAATGCAATCGCTTACATCATAACTACGCCATTATCAGAAGTATCATTATCTTTAGTTACAAGGACTACACATTTGTTTATTTGTTATTTGGGAAACAAACAGAGAAATTCACATATAAATAACAGAAGAATGTATTACAGAATCCATTAAAGTTTCCACTAATAAAATAACATAGGGCATATTACAATATAAAATATACACATATATTTGTAAGTCATCGTCAAATTGTTTTCTTATTCAATAATTTTGCCAATTTAATAGTCTCTGTTACAATTAAAGACTCATGCCTGTGACATTATTTTATTCATTAAATTTAGTACATATTTGTCTTCTAGTCTATACTGTGACGTCAAATTAATGCTGAAACCTAGAGATTATCACGATGTTCTTCAACCGAAGTTCTTACTCCATCATCTGAAATCAAATCATTTGTAAAATTAAAACTACAGGAAGTACCATCTTAATAATCTTGTTTATATGTCTTAATAGTGCACATAGACATCCCATAATAATATATTTTAAACGCAGACCAATAAATAAATTGTAATCAAACGATTTTTTACGAATTTGATAGCGGATTTCGTTTAATTTTACATGTTTCAACTTCCCGACACGACGTTTCGATTGCTTTACAGCTTTCGTGGTCACGGGAAGGCCACTGAGTTTTATATCAATGTGTAACATTCGCGTAAATTAAAAAAAAAACATTATTTAATCAATAGATCGAAATCTTGTCATTACAAATTACTGATACTCAATAAAAATAGCACAGATTACGTTTAGCAATGGTAATAATTCCATTCCAAGTTTCAATTACAATATTCAAATGAACGTAGATTAAGAAATCGCAGATATATAACATCCTACGATTACCCGCAAGGTTCACGAATTAATAGATTTCGCTATATCACTGACAAATAATCGATTTCTACTCGATTAAACGGGATCTCGAGTTGAATCGCGTCTGAGGGTAAGGTGAGAGGTCCGGTCCGATGCCTTTAATAAGATATCTAATAGATGTTTTATTAAAGTGTGCTTATTACCTTATACTCGATGGTGGATCGAGGTAAATATCGATTAAGATTGGGCACCTCTGATAATCTTGATTTTAAAAGAACGTAGTGTTGTAACCTCTTTGGTTTTTGGATCGAAAATTTAAACTTGGAAAGAGTTTCTAATGATTATACGGTAAATTAAACTTGTCATTAGTTGCCGTTGATATGCCGGCTATGAAACTTTTTTCTGGCGCAGGTTCTTAAGTGAGTAAGTTGTATCAAATTGTTGGCAATTTGATACTTTGTATGTAACAACGACATAATTAGAGAACGAGTGAAGTTTCTTAGAAATAACTACCTCATAAAGTATAAGGCATGTTTTAACCGAAAAATAGAGTTGTTTTTATGTGACACAATGTAGAAATGCTGGTGGTAATTCACCTCCACCTGGTTGGTGACCACCGTAGACGATGGAAACCTGTCATTCTGACCTATGCAATTGTATCGCGTTTCGAGGAAAGCCCATGTTTCTTGTTTAGTCGAAATAATTGTGTCGGCCGGCGAAATATAGCCGTCTCTAATTGGTTGCTCTATTTAAATTACATTGTACTTGCCATGCGGACTGTAGTTTGTAGACATTTTATCGTGACAGTAAAAATAGATCTAAAACAGATATGAGTTATAAGTTTGTTGCATTCAGAGGCTATGGGTCTAGTCTATGAATTAATACGCAATTAATATGAAGGGGGTTTATAAATTGGAAGTGAATTTGTTCGAAAAGCTCTGTACTACAAGGGAATATTATTTTATTATATTTTTATCAGACATTAGTTATCCAACCTTTATCGAACCTCGTCGCAGACTTGGCGATATTATTTATTCTGAGCGTTTACATTGCACCGGAGCTAAGTAAACACATTATCGTTGAAAACTTTATAAATAACCACGTTTATTAGCGCCAACACGGGCCAATTTACTTAATTACGACAAACTTTTACAATATGTAAGTACTTTCACAAAATTAAATGCCAGCAAACAATGCCTCGGAGACAAATTCGTGCAGGTGGCCGGCGCGTCATTAAAAACAGTTTATTACTCCTTGCGATCAGTTATCGCGGCCGCCATCTTGCGGGCGCCATATTGTTTTTTAAATTTATTACAGTAATTACGTCACGTTGTGACCAGTTCAAGCAATTGATATTTTACTATGTTGAGGATATGATTAATTTAATATATTTTTTATCGGGTTTTATAAATATGGATAGCGGAGAAGTCTTTGTTTATCGACCTTTTAGATAATTGTTTAGTGATGGCTCAATAAAAACCTTTCTATTTTATTTATGCTTATGTGTGATGTTAACATACTCGTAAGGCGTTACGGTCCAGCGTTGACGCTTTGATCGTTTTGAAAGGATAATTAAATTGATTAATTATCTTATTGTTTGTATCAATTTTTAATTCAGTCAATTTACAATTACAAGAAGAAATAAGGCTAGATGGTATAAAAAATGACGTGACACATGTATATCTCAATACTTAGCTATGTTGTACTCGAACAACCTGTAGGGGTATTATATTATTTAAGCCAATTGGCACTTCGAGCACAACGTTTTTCTGTTAATGTATGTGTTCAGCGATGAGATTGGATTGAATTTTTATAAAAACTCTCAAAAAAATATTATCCGGAGTTTCGTGTTGAATGAAGTAAATACGAATTGCTTTCTTTTTCTTTAATTCATGTCAGTTACGAGGTTAATGTCAATACGTAGGTATACCTTTAAAACCTATGTTGTTTTATTTCTCAGCTGGCATTTGACAACTGAAACTGACAAGTCAATGTGTTTGAATTCTCTCAGGGCGTAGTCTCAGGCATTTGCCGCGACGTCTTATATTCAAAAAGATATTATTTTATTACCTGTTTACAAGTCAATTGGGGCGAAATATTTTCCTGTCGCCAATCGCTTTGCACTGTACTACCATCAGGTGCAGAAACTATGTTAGGAAAAAAAAAACATGTATCAAGTTAATTTTGCATGTAAAATATAATCTGACATGAACGATAGCCATATGAAGAACAGCATTAATCAATAATCGAGACATAACAAGTTTTAGACCTTCAATATAAAACATGACATCCTTTTAAATGTAAAGTCAAGTTATCTTTTTTTCTTTATTTTATTCTTTTGACACCGATTACTGTAATTTAACTTACTTAATGAAATAAGATAACACAATAATTGTTTGTGGAATTATAAATGGTTTAATTTATCTTTGTTATAGTAGTAATATTGTCAATGGTTCAGGTATTTGTCACTTGGCATATAAACTATGGACAATTTTGAATGTTTTTTTTTTTATATTTCACAGCTGTCTTGTTTATGGTCGGAAGAGTGTAAATTATGATAAGTTCGTTACTAAAACGATACATACATACATAAACTCACGCCTTTATCCCTGAAGGGGTAGGCAGAGGCGCCACCAGGACACCCACATTCCGCGTTGTATGTTCCGTCCCATGATATGATAGGGGGCGAGCCTATCGTCATATCAGGCACAAATTCCTGACTCCGGGCTGGTAATGAATAGAAAAACTCAATATCACTTTGCCCGACCCGGGATTCGAACCCGAGACCCCAGCTTTGTAGTCGTGCCGTAGTGCAACTACGCCACCGAGGCAGTAGCAGTAGGCAGAGCTTATTATATGTATATTATAAATTATTCAAAATTGGTAGAGAGTGTTTTGTTTCTTGTATGACTTATGAGATTGCCGATAGCCGAACCCCCGATTTTTCCCTTCGTCCAGTTCACTTTCCACCGCTTATTATATATGCAAGACAATTTCTTTGTTTGATATTTATAACTGCAAAGAAACAATGAATGGACACAATTTATTAGTTTATGAGACGTAGTGTAAAATAAACTGTTTTTGTCCTATAGGGAAAATCTGTAATTTTACACAGGCGAAGCCGCGAGTAAAACCTAGTAATTTTATAAAGATCGTAAACTTCTGTTTCCTTAGTTCTTTACTTAGTTTTTTCCATTTAAACCAGGAATTATTTAAGAGCCATTCAATACTAATAGGAACACCGTGGCCCCATGATTGATTTACTCATGACATTTTGACGTGGAATGGGCGCGTACAGCGGACCTTATTTGCCCGTGTGTGGACAGCTTAAGGTGACATTTCGCCAACAATTATGTTGTCACATTAGGCCGTCAGTCGCGAGTGACAATCATGTGTGTTTATCTTTATTTTGCTAATAATACATACTTATTAATTTCGAAAAGGTTATGTTGAATGTTGAACAATTTCAAACGATCTAAATTAACCATTTGTAGTAAATAATTTGGGTAGTTTCTCGTAGAATTATAGAAGGGTGTTACCCCTCTTGTATCACTGTTTATTCATCTTGGATATTCTTTGGATATCCCTTGAAATATCATGAAATTAAATTCGTTTATTCACGTAGCATTCATGTAGCATGTTTATTCATGTATGTATATATGCAACCAATCGTATACTAACTACGTAACTGCCTCGGTGGCGTAGTTGTATTACGGTACGGCTACAAAGCTGAGGTCTTGGGTTCGAGTCCCGGGTCGGGCAAAGTGGTATTGGATTTTTCTATTCATTATCAGCCCGGAGTCAGGAATTTGTGCCCGATATGGCGATAGGCTCGCCCCCTATCACATCATGGGACGGAACATACAAGGCGAAATGTGGGTGTTCTGGTGGCGCCTCTGCCTACCCCTTCGGGGATAAAGGCGTGAGTTTATGTATGTAGGTATGTATGTAATCGTATACTCGATTGTAGAGGAGGCCCATGCCCTGCAGTGAGACGTATATGGGCTGATACAGATAAAGAAAGATGCAGATGTAGCTAATAAAATAGCAGGTTATTTACACACTAAAGTTTTAAGTCCAGTTACACATAATATGTATAAAGTGTTAAAAACAACATAAAAAGATCCATAAGCATGGCAATTGATTTTAAAGACTTTTGTTACACGACTTCTACGTCACAGAAGCCATCAAATAAATTTACTCTTTTTCGAACTACTAATCCTTATAAATGTGTTTTAACAAAAACAAAGAGGTCACGCTTCTTACTCACAGTTAAATCTAACTATCAAGTTAATTACCATACAAAACCAATTTAAAATAAATTTCAGATTAGAACCATTCATTGTCCATACACCTATCACTCAATTAGATAAATTTCTTGATTTTATTATTTTTTTATCTTTTATTTGGGATATTAAGATACAACGGGTCAGGTTTATCTTTACCTTTTAATTTATGTGCAATAGAATCGTATGGCGTAAAGATGGGAGATTTAGTTTATAGGTAATTAGGTTATCTAAGTAATGTGGCTTGGGTTTTACGTTTTATAGTAAGTTTATTGAATCGTTAGATATGTGTGAATCGTTTGATTCACAGGTGATATTTATTTTGTACGTGTTTTGTCAATTCTATTCACAGTTTTAAATAAATTATTACATTTAATTGGAGGACATCGTATATTGGAAGAGGCATATGTTGAAAACGCACACGGGACAGCTTCAGGCCGATAATAGTGGAAGCTTATGCTGGGCAAAGAGCCAGCCGGAATATCAGAAGCCAATTTTCTTTATAATGTACAAACGTATGTGTAAGAGCACTTATATAACATCTAAAACTCGGGACTTAGTGTTTAGTAACTATAAATGCTGAATAGTTTCCTTGTTAAAAAAACTACGAATACACACGTAAATCCTCAAATTCATAGTATGTCTGCTAGTCTCAATCGATGTCTTGTTTATCTATTCCACCCTTTTCAACTTAATATTTATGTGAGCACCTTTTACCATTATAACTTAAACTCGATTAACCGTTTGCGAGCAGCCTAGTTCTGAAAGATTAGCCGGACATTAATTACGGGTCGCGTTTTAAATATTTATAAGTAACAAATATGTTAATGTATTCGGGGAGAAAGTGATAATTTTGGGCCACTTTGGACCCTTGTGGTTTGACCATACAGCTGACGGGTTGAAGGTAATCGATTATATTATAAATACGATAGTACTTAATTACACCACATAATATAGATAATAGAGTAGTCAGCAGTTTGCATGCAAAAAACTATAAAATTATTTTCAACGGTTTTTTTTTAATAAAATAATTTGATTATATCTTCATTGACTTTAATATTTTATAATATTTTAAATGATTAGTAAGAATTATGCTGTTATTTACTAACAGTTAAATTTCTGCCTTTATCGCGGTAAACTAAGAAGAGACTAAACCGTAACAAATATTACGGTTTTTAGTCCTGACCCCACAATAAGATCCAATCTTATGTCGTGGGTATCAGAAACTACGAGAGACTTTTTCGATCTCACAAACAGCCAGACCCGAAACAAATATCTGCGGATCACAGGATCATTTGTTTCGGTGAGGGACTCAAACCCGCGGCCTCTCGTTTCACAGCCGGCGTCTAACCAACTGCGCCACGGTGGCTGTCAAAAGCTTGAGATCTGGTGCTATGGTAGGTTATGTGGATACGATATCTCGCTGAACATTCACTATCTGGACTTATTAGATGCACTTAAATTACTTTGTTTTCCCAGCACCAAATAAATTGACCACTAGCAGCACCAGCGTGGTGGACTATATGGCCTAACCACTCTCAATCGATTCTCGCGATTGTAGAGTAGGCCCGTGCCCTGCAGTGGGACGTATATGGGCTGATATAGATAAATAGATAGATATAGAAATAAATTAGAACAGTATCAACCATACAAAATTACTAAAAATTATGTATTGTGTCGGCGCTACCGGACCCTGTCATTAGGGCCTCGTCTTAACTAACTGTTAATCGACGGATGCATTGAGCCCTCATTAACATTAATTGCCTATTAAAGGGAGCGTTTTGGGCCCTTCACCTTTCCACACTTTCCCTTCGTTATGAGATCATATGTGACCGTACGAATGTGGAGTTTTGACTCCTGACTTTGCGTGGTAAATAAATACACCCAACAGTCACATACAAAGTTCTAACCCCACACAAAGATTGAGTCAAGTGTGTATCAGGAAATACACGAAACTTCGTTCTCACAAACACCCAGACCTGAAACAAATACCTGTGAATCACACGAATATTTGTCTCGGTGTGGGGAACGAACCCACGGTCTCTCACACAGACGGCGTCTAACCAACGCCACAGAGGCTATCCAAATATTGAGATCTGGTTGTATTGTAATATATGTGGAAACGATCCACCTTGATATGGGTCACCTTAGATGGTGGTGGAAAAGCTGTCACAGTAGAAGAAAATGTGAAGAAACAAAGTGTTGGTTTCAAGTTCAGACTGTGAATGGTCACAGCTTGTTTGGCTTATTGTTTTGACAGTTTCTACGTTCTTTAGATTCTACTACACTTATCTCGATTGAAGTCACTTTGATGTATGAGAATTGTATAAAATTAGTTTTGTTTGTTTTGGAATTCGCGTAACTCTGAGCATGTTTTTGTCAACATATTGCAAAAGAAGAAATTAATTATTATGTGTACAGTCTATCTAAACTAAGAAGTTCCATTTGACGTTTCATACTTTTAACGTAAATAACTTTGTGCACACGTAACTCACACAATTTCAATAACACTTTCCGTAAATCCATGGAATTATGAAGCTATTCTTATTTTATCACAAGATTTACAATCCATAATCACAAAATTTAAACTAAAATCCATTAAATAAAGCAAAATAACCATTTTAAACAACATATTTTTTTTCTAGACGTCATTACAAAGTCACCTCGTTAGATCTTTTACCGGTAGAGTCGAGACTATTCAAACGCATTTGTATACGCATAATCGGTAAAAATATTGAAATAATCGAGCAGTTTTAATCCAGTTGTTTTTTAATTTTTTTTAATACTGACCTTTAGCTAATAATAGGTATACTGTCAACGAACATTCATCAATAAATAATGTAATAATAATATTAATATGATGGTCTGCACAACTTCTGGTTAAAATGGTTTCCAAGTTCGCATGCTCGATTGGCAACACAATTCCAGGATGCGCTTGAAGGGGGATCACTCCCAACATTTATGACAACAGGTGTCACTCACCTACTCTTTAAATCCGGTAGTACCACGGAACCAAAAAATTATAGACCCATTACATGCCTACCCACAATTTATAAAGTACTTTCGTCGATAATTAGATCAAAAATTCAATGTCATATTACAACTAATCAAATTCTTTATTCCGGACAAACAGGTTGCAAGAGCGGGTCCCGTGGTACTAAGGAACTCCTTCTCATTGACATGGCCATTTGCCAACAGGCTCGTCAGAACCGAAGGAATTTATCAGCTGCCTGGATTGACTATAAAAAGGCATATGATTCGGTGCCCCATACATGGCTCATGAGAGTGCTTAATTTGTATAAAGTTGATACAAAATTGAGCACTTTTCTTGGGGCATGTATGGGACAATGGACAACTGTTCTTAAATATCCAGGCGCTACCAATCCTTCGGTGAATGATGAGCCGATTAAAATCAAGCGGGGTATATTCCAGGGTGACAGTCTGAGTCCACTGTGGTTTTGTATGGCCCTGAATCCCCTCAGTACTCTGTTGTTGGATTCGGGGTTAGGCTACCGTCTGCGGAGAGGGTCTGAGCCTATCTCTCACTTGCTCTACATGGATGATCTCAAGTTATTTACATCAAAACAATCTGAATTGATTGAGTTGTTAAAAATAGCTGAAAGATTTAGCAAATCAATCAATATGGAGTTTGGTGTAGATAAATGTGCGGTTATCCATGTAAAGCGAGGCGTGGTTGCGGTCTCTGATGACATACGTGTCTCAGAGACTGTAAGACTCAGATCCCTTTCGCCGACGGAAACCTACAAATATCTGGGTATGCCTGAGGCTCTAGGTATTAGGGGTGCAGACGTAAAACAATCGATAAGGGAACGTTTCTTTAGCCGCCTGACAAAAGTACTTAACAGTTTTTTGTCAGGTGGAAACAAGATTCGCGCCTTTAACGGTTGGGTTATGCCTGTACTTATGTACTCCTTCGGCATACTCAGATGGACTCAGACCGAATTGGACGCCCTGGATCGTAAAGTCCGAACTCTACTGACTGCACATCGTATGCACCATCCACGTTCGTCAGTAATGCGATTGTACATCCCGCGGAGATGCGGAGGCCGAGGTATGCTTAATGCTAAGGACCTGCATAATCGCGAGGTGTGCAATCTCAGGGATTATTTCCTTCACAGCGACGTGGATATGCATGGGGTTGTAGTGATGGTAGATAAAGGATTTACCCCGCTCTCTTTGGCGAATGAGAACTGGCGGAAACCTCTGGTGATGGGTATTAAGGATCGCGAGGAAATATGGAAGGGCAAGGAGCTGCATGGTCGGTTCTATCGGGCCCTCCATGGGCCTGATGTGGACCGATTAGCGTCTGTGTCTTGGCTACGTTTCGGTAACCTCTTTGGGGAAACTGAGGGTTTTGTCTTTGCAATTATGGACGAAGTTATTAAGACGAACAACTATAGGAAATACATCCTGAAGGACGGTACCGTCGACATCTGTCGGGCATGCCACCGTCCTGGCGAGTCCATCAGGCATGTTATCTCCGGTTGTTCGTATCTTGCTAACGGCGAGTATTTGCATAGACACAATCTAGTAGCCAAGATCATACATCAGCAAATTGCTCTTCGATATGGACTTGTGACTTTTGAAGTGCCATATTACCAGTATGTTCCCCAACCAGTTCTTGAAAATGGTCATGCTACGCTGTATTGGGATCGGTCTGTTATCACAGACAGGACTATTGTTGCCAATAAGCCTGATATTGTGATAATAGATCGATTGGCGCGCCGGGCAATACTTGTTGACGTCACCATTCCGCATGATGATAACCTCGTTAAAGCAGAAAAAGATAAATTGACAAAATATTTAGATTTGGCACACGAGGTTACTGAATTGTGGAATGTCGACTCAACAATTATTGTCCCGATTGTTGTTTCTGCACATGGATTGATACCAAAGAGCCTCGACCAACATCTCCAGAGGCTCTCAATGGGCCGTTGGGTCATGAGCCAGATTCAGAAGGCAGTATTGTTTGACACGGCACGTATAGTGAGGAGGTTCCTCACTTTGGGGTCCTAACCACCGGTGGCTTGGGTCTCAAGCCTCGCCATCGTTGGGTTAATCTCTTTTTTTTATATTTTTATATGTATTTTGATTTTTTATTATATATGTAAAAATGTCAAAAAATAGTAAAATAAATAAAGAGAACTAATATTAATATAAATTAATTTATTATTAATTAATAGATTTGGATATTACAATGGAAATGAAGGCAGTATTGTAGGATACGGCACACATAGTGAGGAGGTTCCTCACTTTGGAGTATATGTATTGTATTGTATGTATGTATCATGTGTTCATAAGCATGTGCGTGATGTGGACTGGACTCAAAAAGTGTCTGCACTCGGGCTAAGCCGGGCCGGGCCGCTAATAATAGATAAATCACTCCTTTTGTTCCTAAATAGTAAAGTGACTTATGCAATTGTGGATGTCTCATTAGAATAAAAATGTTCATGAAAAAAGATACGAAATAAAGTAAACTGAAAATATAAACTGTAATCGATTAAGAAATACAAACAAATATTATCGATATCTCTAAATAATCGAATATTGTAAGAACCGATTTATTTGACAGCATCCCCATTTCACACTGTCAAATGGAACTTCTTAATTTAGATAGATAGTAGGTATGGATTTAATTACATCTAAGTTTACCTATTACATTAAAAATTAATAAAATTAAGATCTTAAAGGTACGATGTAATTAAAATGTATAACAAATAAATGTTGTGACGTTGTAGAATGTCACCCGGAATAATTTAAGTCTATGGCTCAATTATATATATTGTCTATGCCAATCAACGCCTCCATTGCGCTGATTGGTCGATTCAATTCTGACAGCTAAAACGTGCGAACTGTCATCGTACGCATAAATACGCGTGTAACCTCGCTCGCGTCCTCTTTCTAAAAATTAGCTGCGTGCTACCACGTGTGTTGTTGTTCCCGCTGGGGTGAGTGTTAAAAGTGCTAACTTGCTAACCGCTTAACCGCTTGTTTCGCAGCTTATTCTGCCGCCGGCTTGTGAACTACCACGAGTCGCTGGCACGGAATGTAAACCTAGTTTGCATTCCGAATTCTTGGACGCTGATTCCAGGTTCACCTTCACCTTCACCTTCACCTTCACTTCACGTGCTTCACTTCATCTGCTTCTATCTTCTCTCTTCCTGCTTACGGCACGGAGCGTGCCGTGCTAAGGCTTGACTCCGCACCGCTTCCTGCCCGTGCTGCGACCGCACCTGCGCCGAGCCGCTGACCTGCGCACCACTACCGGCCACGTGGCAAACAACCTTGCCGGCGAGCTGTCGTCGGAAACCGCCACGTGCAGAAGACCCGGATCAGTGTCCACAGAAGGCCAGTGACTCTTGTTGCATAACACCAGCAACAGTACCGAGTGTAAGACGGTGATGCGAAATATTAAAGCCTGTACCACGTAATCACCCTGAGTTCTTATTTTCTGCCTACTCCTATCTGCGGGCGGTCCCTAAACCCGCCGCAATGTAAATAATTTAATAAATCTCACGTAAAAGTAACCGTTCGAAACGGCTGAAAAAAATCAGATAAATAAAAAAATAAATTAGTTCTAATCATTTAACCCGGGCACCGTTTTGACCATACTTACGCCACCCATAAATTATTCGAACATAATAGAACTCCCGTGACCCCGTTTTAGTTCGCCATAAAATTTGACCATAAACTTTTTACGAGCTACACAGAATGACCAGCAATTAGTCAAACCTGATATTATCTGGTCAAATCGGACATTTAACGTTAGATACCCGAAATGACCATCTTATATTATAATTATTTATTTTTATTAGACAGAATATTGTGTTTAAGACGTTATTTTTGGTCATTATTGTAATTTATGATATTGTTCCGGAAGATGGTTTTATTAATTTTGGGAATTCCGATGGTACAGTTTGCCACTTATTTTAGTTATGACACAAATTATATAAATATACCTAACAGTCACATACATAGTCCTGACCCCACACTAAGATCAAGTCTTGTGTCGTGGGTATCAGAAACCACGAGAGACAGTCTCACAAACACCCAGACCCGAAACAAATACACACAGTAACACAAATATTTGTCTAACTGTGGGGATCGAACCCGCAGCCTTACGTTTCACAGCCGGCGTCTATATTATTAGTCTATCCAGCGTCAGCACAGTGAGGAGAAAACTTAATACAAAATATTATAAAGAGGATATTGATTCGACACAGTAATTTTGTTGACATTTCTCTTTCTTTTTCTTGTTACGTTTGCTTGTTTCTTTTGTTTAGTTAAATAATAATACTGTTTGTGCATATTTTGTTTTATATTTAAATATGGAGACTTGTAATTAGCAATAGTTGTTATTTACATTGTATATCTATTATTGTTATTAGTCTGTAAGTCTTCTTCAAAATAAAAAATAAAAAAAAATAATTATGAGGTTATGTTATGTGTTAGTGTTTAGGCTAGTAACTGTAAATACTTTTGGAATGTTTGTCAAGTTGCACCGTACAATGTAGTGAAACGTAATGTCCTGTGTTTGATTCCTAACTCAAAATCAATAATAAGAGTTATCCATGATGATTTTTTCTGTTTAGTTCCTTAATAGAATGTCGATGGCGTAAAAAAAAATTATGGAATTAAATAATAGGTTTAATATTTAACTTTGTGAATTTATTTGCTAATAAATATTAAAACAACATTTTTATACACTTAAATGATCTTATGACGTTATTATACGTAAATTAAAAGTTTATTTCTAAAATCCGCGCATCCGCTCTCTCAGCATCTGCAACAAAAAAAGAAATCAGAAATAGGTATTTAGTACTTAAAAGCATATCGTTATAGGGTTTACTACAACTAGCGTCAATCCAACAATACAAACGTCATGTAAACATTCATACATAAACTCACACCCTTTTCCCAGTAGGGGTAGGCAGAGGTAGGCACCCACATTTCGTCATGTATTTTCCGTCCCACAATGTGATAGAGGACGAGCTTATCTCCATATTGACCACAAATTCCTGACTTCAAGCTGATAATTAATAGGAAAATCCAATATTACTTTGCCTGACCCAGGATTCTAACCCGAGACCCCAGCTTTGTAATCGTACCGTAGTACAACTACGCCACCGAGGCCCTAGCATTGACCAGGAAAACACTACGTACACCGAACCAGAAGTGCCTTAATAATTATTTTTATTATCTATGACCATTACTTTTTACTACAATAGCCAGTAACTATCTTTAAAACAATAAATTGACCAACCTAAAAATATATTCTTTATAGTATTTGTCACTATAATTGACGTTATCGCGGCAAACGATCCACAGTAAAAATTTGTATCGCCCATTACGCATGTTGGTACACCGGTAACTCAATGCTGCCAACCCATAAAAATTTAAATAACAATATAAAAACGCGTAAAGAGTAACAAACACCGTCGGGCACAACTAGGCATTTAGTTTTTTTTTCAGTTAATTTGCATTCGGCCTGTTTATCTAAACAATCTCCATGGTTAATTGTGAACCAAGCTATGTTTAACCGTTGGAACTTATCAGATAGTTAACTGTTTTAACACGCAACTTGTTAGGCTGTGGTGCCATGCGTTATGCGGAAGTTGTTTGTGTGAACATCTCCTTATAATAGCTTTTTAAACAATGTGGTCATTGTGTATTAGGATTTTATCTTGATGTTATGGTTGCATCATTTGCTCTTGAAGTGATAATTGTTGTTAAAACTTGTTGCATTTACAAAATTTACAAAATAAGAATTCTATTTTGATATTCGAATTCATGCTTCGATCTTGAATTTTTTTAAACAAAGATTTAAATGGTATATAATTATAATCGATTAGTTTCTGATCTTATTACAAAAATACTGACGTTGTAGCAGATTTTATTTCTCGGTCTTATCGGAATCCAATAGCTTGTCATGGATGCACAAGTGCACAATCAACTTTATTTCTAGCGAACTTTCCAAACTTCCAAGTATAATTTTGATTTTAAAGAAGTCCTGCTCAGTAGTAGGCATTTATAGGTTTGTATTTTTTTTTTCTAAGATTGAAACTTTTAACTACACAGCTCCCACTAAAGCAAGAATGCAAAAAACCGAATATCTTAATACCATTTAAACTCAAACAATTCCTAACATAACTTTAAAAAACAGCAATTTAAATTACTGATTGTACATTTTCTGTGTTATGCACAACTCAGGACTTATATGAACCAACTCCTTATCAAATAAAGATGTTATACCATATTCGTAAGCGTAGTTTCATTGAGTCATAACCGATGAGACCATAGCTTTTATTGAACACGCGATATTGACATCTCGTGTCACATTGACATTTCCCGGCGCCAGTCCGCTGACAGCTGGCTACCTGTCACCTCAACTGTCAAAATGAGAAATTTTATTTGCAATGGATATATTGCCAATTTGGCGTATATTCCCAGAACGTTTCTTTTTTGTTTCTAGCGTTAATAGACGGCCATTGAATTTATAACTCGTTTGGAAATTGCCTAGATATTTAAAAGTCATTTTTGCTTAATTATAGAAAGAATTTGATAGTTATTGTGGTACAGTGTGGCGAGTAATGAGCTACAACATAAGAACTTGAATGCTATTCCTGTAATTGTTTTTCTATGATCACATTTATGTTTTGTGTCTGTTTTTTTTATACATAAATAAATAAATAAATACACCCAACAGTCACACACATAGTCCCGACCCCACATTAAGATCAATTAAGTCTTGTGTCGCAGGTATCAGAACTACGAAAGACTTTTCGGTCTAATAAACACCCAGACCCGAAAGAAATATTTGTGGGCCGCACAAACATTTCTCTCGGTGCGGGGATCGAACCCGCGGCCTCTCGTTTCACAGCCGGCGTCTAACCAACTGCGCCATGGAGGCTGTCGAATATTTATACTGATATGGCATAGTAACTGTACTGATCGTAAGTTCAGTGCATCCAAATTCGATTTATTATTTGCATTACATATTTTAAAGCAAACATTGAATTTCTCCCTTAACCTTCAAGCGGGCGCGCGGTCATTTGTAACGGGAGCGGGCGCGCGTAACCGAAAAGACCTATGGGATGAATAAGACAAATAAAGCACTAATTATTCGATATTCTCTTATTTATTTGTACTCAGATACATTATGATTGTGTTTAAAGTGTAATTTGTCAAAAAAAGTAATTAAAATTATGAAAAAGAAACAATTTTTACATTAATAAACATAACTCAAACATTCTATAAATCAAAACAAAAATTAGGAACACAAAACCCTTTTTTATATCTAAGACTAGTATATATACCTAGTCTAATAATAAAAATTCAAAATAAGAATAATAATAATTAACTTTGGTTTAGTTTTCATTGGAATCAGTTTCTTCGTTCATATAACATTGATTGCAAATAAATGTTGTATGACTTCTGCAAATATTTTTCATACATAAGTTACATTGCGTTTTTGATTGCCTCCTTTTTTTGGCTGGACATATTTTACAGGTTCCTCTGCATGTGCCAGAACTACCTGCTTCTGCATCAGCAGCACTATCCTCCATATTCAAATGCTCCCTTATGTTTCTTTTTAGTTTTCTTGGAAGGCCTGACATCGTTGATCTTCTTTGGACATACTCTTTTATCAATTCAATGCCTAATGCCCGTAAATACATTCGCCTTTTCCTTAGAATGACATTATTTGCCCTCAATATCACCATACTATTTATTCCTGCAATATCCAGGAGACGAAAGAAGAGTGTCAATGGCCATCTATTATTCTTCCTTGAAACCGAATACATTTTTGCTTTTTTATCGACTTCATCAACACCCCCCTTTGTTTTATTGTAAAAAGTAATGATGCTAGGTTTGCGCTTTTCATTTGTACTTTCATCTATTTCTGCAGCACAGTGAAGTGATGATATAAGAACTACTGATCTTTTCTTTTTAGGTACGTAAGACACGAGTGTAGATGTATCTGAAAATCCAAATTGACTTGAATATTCAGGTTGGTTTTTATCTATAAAGCAAGGAGGTATTTCTCTCTTGTTCTTACGCATGGTACCCACAACAGAAATTTTATAATCCTTGGCCAAATCGTTTATCAACGGCACACTCGTATACCAATTGTCGATGGTAAGGTTTCTTCCAGTGCCAGAAATCGGTGTAATTAGCCTCTTTACGACGTCTGCCGCAGCATTACTCAATTGATATGGGCCTTCAGGCTGCCTGCCAGCATAAAGTTCAATATTTAGAACGTAAAACGTAGCAGCATCTACTAGTGGATACAGTTTGATTCCGTATTTGTCGGGCTTTGATTTCATGTACTGTCGGAAAGGACATTTTCCTCGAAAGCCAATCATCATCTCGTCGATTACAACATTCTCTCCCACTGAATATGGCAAAAGACAGTTTTGTGTAAACATATCTAAAACTTCTCTTATTGGTGCAGCTTTGTCTAAAGTTCGACGAGCTTGTCGCGTAGTAGCATCATCAAACCGCAATGAATTCAGTAGAAATTTTACTCTTTTCACTGACATAGTAGTAGGAAAAATAGGTATACCTGTTCCATCACTTGCATATAAATCTTCTAAATTGGCGTGTGATGTCTTCAAGGATCCTGCTATGTACAACAATCCGAAAAGTGCTCGAATTTCTACCGCATCAGTTGGTTTGCAGTCACGTATTCTGTTATACGATTGCGCCTTTTTTTGAATAAATTCGTTGGTATATCTAACAACTTTTTCAATAATATTCTCTGAAATGAATAAACTCCAGGCTTGCGTAAATGTTGTTGCTCCCACACCATTTCTCCGAATACCCGCATCTTCCGTCAGAACATTTTGCACTTGACGTCTCACTCTGTTATTGTTAGATTTTTGCCACTTCGTTACTTTATCGCGTCCTGTAAAATAGCTATTTATTACTGAAAGTGGCAAATCATCCTCTTCTTCGTCTGAGCAGTTTGACTCCTCAGCAGATCGAGGTTCCTCTGCCACGATGTGGTCGGAATTTTCAGAGCCATGGTCGCTGAGCTCTGATTCACTCTCTTCTTCGTCTTCTCTTAGTAAATCCTCGATTGCACTTTGTGATAACTGTCTACGACTCATTGCTATATAAAAATCCAAAATAAATTAGATAATATTGAATAATGTCCGAAGAACTATTACAAGCATGAACGAGTGTATGTCGCGTTGAGCGTCGCGCGTAATCTTTTCGACGACAGGCGCGTGTAATCTTTTCGACGACTACGCCGGGACTAAAACAATTGCGATCTGCGGAGTGGGAAGAGCGCCTCGAGCGACGGTTTATTGTTTATTTTACTCCCAATGACATAGCGACAGGCTACTAGGAATGAGAAATTAATGTGGTGGGTAGTAACAATAATATAAACAAAAATGTACTAAGCGCGGTCGATTCGACTACGCGCGCCCGCTTGAAGGTTAATTACCACAGTTTAAACCGCATAAAATTATGTATCAATACTTAATTTTTCATTATAAATATTTACTTTACAACAGTACTTATATTACTTCAACTGCATTCATTTAACTCATCAGCCAGCACACGCTCGTAACCATAAAAATGGCCTCCACATACTTCCGAAAAATCAATTTAACCCCCAAAAAAACGTATCATATTTTCTGCCGCCACCCCACGCCGCGGCGCGATAGAGCAAGCGAGATGGCAATACCAAACCCAGCAAGAAAAAAAGGGATAGAAAAACAAGTGGAAAAAAATATTCGTGCAGGAAAACATGGTTGCAAAAAGTTCGTAGGGGTTGATTGCAAAGTGGCACATTAGTGATCCCTACATTGCATTCGACTGGAGAAAAATGAATAATAACCACCCCTCGGCGGGGGTGCACTTTTACGACAATATTCGACGATATTTTTCTATATTAAATTTTGCGTGTCTTCCTCGTTGCGGAATCTTATTAGAAAACTCGTATTAATCTTCTTTATATGTGGTTTAGAATAGGAAAAAAATACATTGTTTGGTAGTGTGGTTAGCCAAAACATTTTCTGTGATTTAAAAGATTACGGGTTTAATTGACCATCGCTTGGAACAATAATATTTTGTGTCAGTCGTTTTACAATTAGTAACAATATGTTTGGACTGTGAACCGTGAGTTCTCCGGTTCTATTCCCAAATTTATCTATACACCTTGTGAATCATTCCAGTTTTGTAAACATTTCTGTTTATGAAATCGTAATAAGTTACTCGGGATTAGAATTTGTGCGCCGCATGGTGATAACGCTAACGGCAATAGATTATTTTAGAATTTAATGTGCCATTTCTTCACAATTGTACGTAGGCTGCAAAATTGCCACAAAGTTCGCCAAGCTTATTCCCAAGCTTTGATAAAGGGCGACGTCCATCCTCATAAAAGGCACAAATTCCAGTCAATTCACATGAACTAATTCAAACGATTGAACACAGGCAAGCGTATCGTGGGATGCCCTCTGTCCAGATGGCGGGACGACTTGCACAAGAGGACCGGCCGCGACTGGATGCGTAAAGCAGCAGACAAGGCTCTGTGGCGTACTTTGGGACAGACCTATGTCCAGGAGTGGACTGAAATGCGCTGATATTCTTCTGACCACCGACAAAATAAATCAACATCGAAATGTTACAGGAATGAACAAATTTCATGTCAAATCCAACCAACACTAATTTAGACAATTTATAAAGCATTCCTCCCTCTAATTACCTGTAAAACCGTCAACGCAAATAATTGAAACAACAAACAGAACAATTAAAATCAATATCGGACAAAACAACGCTACAAAATAATAAATGGCCGAATATTGTCGATTCAGCGCTGCGCGTTCGTCTGGTCAAAAAGCACTTACTATTTAAATTATTGCAACTGCTAATTTGTTACGTTGTTATGTACTTTTATAGGCCACGATACGATGTTGTCGGAACGACATTGTCTGAGGGTTTTAGCTAGCATAAATACTGGATATTGGATTTAATAACATCATCTCGAAAGTGGTTATCTGAGAGCAATGCTTTGATAAGTTATTAATTTATTTTTAAGGAACAAACAAACTATTAGTTATAGCGTAAACTCATAAGTTCTTGTTGGTGTTGCTTCTGGTTATGGACAGGCTGTTTGTCTCGTCATTCTCGGTCATAAACAAGTTGAGGAAAGATCTCAGATTAATTATATATTGTTCGGTACAATGGTGGTCTTATCGCACAAGGCGATCTCTTCCACACATCCAACCACGTGATGGATAAGACAGAGACAACAATTATTTGGTACCGTGAGATGTACGAAAAAGTAAAGAACAAAAAAAAAACATATTATTAAATGAATTTGAAAAACACATGCATAGTTTTAGCTTTCTTCTTAACAATATAATTTATGGTTTTATAAAGAGTGTGGTCGAAAATCGCGTCGCAACCTCTAAAGTTCTCCGAATGCTTTGTATTTAATTTTAATTACGTTAAAAATGTATGTTTGCGTTTTGGCTTGAAAGCATTTCGTTTGATTTCATTATAGTGCCATTTCCACGGCTATCGCTTTGTTGCCGCCGACATTACTAAATGTGCCGTGAATTGTAAACTTAATGTTTTACGTATTTTTTTATTAAAAATTTGCATCGTTTTGTTAACGCAGATGGAATATTACAGGTTATTTTTAAATTATATTTAATTGTAATTAAATAAAGAATTACGGAGAAGAACAGCATTTTAGAATATTATTAGGTATTTCAAAGTAATGAACGTTTCTTGCTTGATTTTACTCTTACGTCATGTACATATTATGAGGGTTTTAATTTGATGTACATACATACATCTTATCTTAAGCACCGTTTCCATTTCTTGCGTGATACCCATGCACGATCTCTTAGGTCTTCAGAGAGTTTGATTTTGGAGATTCCGAAGCATAGCACAACATTCGTAGACAAATCTTTTACTGTCTATGCTGCTCGCCTATGGAATGAACTGCCTATGTCTATAAGACTTGCAAAATCACTGCCTATTTTTAAGAGACTAGTCAGAACGCATTATTTATCACAACAGTAACTTAATAATATATTATAGAATATATATATTTTTTTTCTGTATTATTATTTTGTACTCATTTTATTTCTGCTTTTTTCCCCTTTACATATTTGGTTATTTATATATTTGTATAATTTATATTGTATTTGTAGTGTATAATATTGTATTTTGTTTAGTATATGTAATATGGTTATATATGTATATAGCATTTATTTATATTTATTTATTTGTTGTACATGGTACTCGTTCATTCCTTTTTATTATACTACCTTCGGTTTCCTTCTCCTGTTCATTCCAGTCCATCCAAAGGTTGTCTGGAAGAGATCGCCGTGAGCGATAAGACCGCCGTTTGTACTCATATTTAGATTTAAGTTCCATTTATATGTTATTCTTATGTTTTGTGTACAATAAAGAATTATAAATAAAAAATAAAATAAAAATAAATACATTAACTTACGCCTTTTTCCCAGAAGGGGTAGGCAGATGTGCTACCGGGACACCCAGATTTCACCTTGTATGTTCTGTCCCATTATTTACAGTAAAACTGTAAAAATAGTAATTCGTATATACATATGTACATACATCATCATCATCAGCCCTTCTGCGCCCACTGCTGGACCTAGGCGTCTCCTATGGCACCCCACTGGGCATTTTATTTATTTATTTATTTATATCCTTTATTGTACACTATATTTAAGCTTAACAAATAAAACATTACATTCGATAATAGTACAAAAGGCAGTCGTATCGCTCGAGGCAATCTCTTACCGACTACCTTAGCATATACGTAGCTACGCATTTTATTATAAATAATTTATTTCATAATTTAAATAATTAGCAATAAAGTATAATTAAAAGCAACCTAAAAACCATTTAATTTAATTACCAAACGGTTCGCGAAACTGGGCTACTGTGTTAAACCAACTTATTAATAGTCGAGTTCAGCGGGGCGCTTCCCCTTAATTTATTCAGCTTAATCAATACGCAAATAAAGAGGTTGATTACCCCCAAACCGTGGGGTATCTTCACACCTCTGTGAAATGAAGATAGGTCAGGGTTTGTTACGATTTATAGAGCTGTTACCAATGAGTATTACCGTATTACGAGAACAATAAAACAATGAGTACTGTTTTTTATTAATTGGCTTTGAAAAGTAACTGTCTGTTCGTCTGATATCCAAAAAATGACGATTGGCAACTCACTTTCTTTGTGCTAAATAAGCATTTTTACTTATTCAATGACGGACGGACCCACGATGGTAGGAAGGCACATATGAGCCACAAAGACTATATGAAATCGACGGGAATTGCGCCCGATATGGCGATATGCTCGCCTTCTATCACATTATGGGACGGAACACAAAAGGCGAAACTTGCGTGTCCTGGAAGCACCTCTGCCTTCCCCTTCTGGGATAAAGGCGTGAGTTTGTGTATGTATGTAATATTTTAACGGGGTGTTTTTAACACAAGAAGATTAATTAAAGCGCCATTTGGATATGAAGTTTTGTGCTTGTAAATGAATGTGTTGATTCTTTGAGATAAATTTGCGACTTTTCAAAGCGGTTATTGTGTCACTTGGTAATTAAAACTTTTACTAATTATTTTCAATTTGTTTTACCTACAAATGTAGCTGCAAAATTTGTTGTTTAGAAATTTTAGAGATGTCATTATTTGGTTAAAATTCTGTGGCTCTTGTGATGAGTGATACAAGTCGAAAATCATCATTTTACAGGAGAGCAAAAACAAGATTTAAAAAATTCTCGGTCGTAAACTAAATGTGTTAGATTAAACTTGAATACCTTATTTTGTGGGGAAAAATGATTTCTTTCATTGTGCGTTTTAGGTTTTTTGATAAATATTATGTTTAAAAAGTAATTCACGAGAAACCTGTGAGATATACCTCGGCTTATGAGTAACATGTGCAAAAATGTTGTGATAAATAATATAAGTGTAATTATATTACGTCGCACCTAAATACTGTGTTTAAAGTGCTTTCGTGTAAACTGATATACAAAAGTTTACAAAATGTAATAACTAATTTGTATGAGTTCCTACGATAATGTTGCTCAAACAAAAGATAAAGGTATAATCCGTAAGATTATGTTTTTTTAATCCGCAACCCCCTATTTTCATAAATTACTTGAATAGTATCTGTTTGCTAATATTCAAGTCTATTGAAAATAAGTGTTAAATGATACAAGTCAAGTTATATCTCTCGTTAAAATGATATTATGTAATGTGTAAATAGATACTAGTTTCATATTATTAAATAATCAACTTTGTTGCGATGTTTTTAATAATAAATAAAAGGTACGATGGGTCTCCCATGTATTACCGGATAGTATAAAAATCCCTTAACTGTTAATGAATAAAATAATAATAATAAAACAACTTTAGTCAAAAATAACTGCTTGATTTAGCAACTCAATCAATATGGAGTTTGGTGTAGATAAAGGTGCGGTTATCCATGTCAAGCGAGGCGAGATTGCAGTCTCTGATGTCATAAATGTCTCAGAGACTGTAAGAATCAGATCTCTTTCGCAGACGGAAACCTACAAGTATCTGGGTATGCCTGAGGGTCTAGATATTATACGTGCAGAGGTAAAACAATCAATGAAGGAGCGTTTCTTTAGCCGCCTGACAAAAGTTCTTAACTGTTTTTTATCAAGTGGAAACAATATTCCTGCGTTTAACGGTTGGGTTATGCCTGTACTTATGTACTCTTTTGGCAAACTCAGATGGACTCAGATGAAATTGGAGGCCCTGGATCGTAAGGTCCGGACTCTACCAAATGCACATCGTATGCATCATACAAGTTCGTCAGTGATGAGGTTGTGCATCCCGCAGAGATGTGAGGGCCGAGGCATTCTTAATGCTAAGGATCTGCATAATCGTGAGGTGTGCAATCTAAGGGAGTATTTCCATCACAGCTACGTAGATATGCATAGGGTTGTAGTTATAGTCCGATATGGCGATAGGCTCGCCCCCTATCACATAATGGGACGGAACATACTAGGCGAAATGTGGGTGTCCTGGTGGCGCCTCTGCCTACCCCTTCGGGGATAAAGGCGTGAGTTTATGTATGTGTATGTAGTTATAGTGTGTAAAGTATTTACCCAGCTCTCATTGGTGAATGAGAACTGGCGGAAGCCTTTGGTGATGAGCGTTTAAGATCGCGAGGAGGTATGGAAGAGCAAAGAGCTGCATGGTCCGTTCTATCGGGCCCTACACGGGCCTGAAGTGGACCGGCCTTCATCTGTAACTTGACTACGTTTTGGTAACCTCTGGGGAAACTGAGTGTTTTGCTTTTGCAATCGTGGACGAAGTTATTAAGACTATAGAAAATACATCCTGAAGGACGGTACGGTAGACATTTGTAGGGCATGCCAACGTCCTGGCAAGCCAATGAGACATGTAACTTCCGGTTATTCGTATCTTGCTAACGGCGAGTACTTGCATAGACAACCTAGAAGCCAAGATCATACATCAGCAAATCACTCTTCGATATGGACTATTGTGACTCTTGAAGTGCCATATTACCAGTATGTTTCCCAACCAGTTCTTGAAAATGGTCATTCAACGCTGTATTGGGATCGGTCTGTTATCACAGATAGGACTATTGCTGCCAATAAGCCTGATGTTGTGATAATATTGCCGAGCAATACTTGTTGATGTTACCATA
This sequence comes from Deilephila elpenor, assembly GCA_949752805.1. Lineage (NCBI taxonomy): Eukaryota > Metazoa > Arthropoda > Insecta > Lepidoptera > Sphingidae > Deilephila > Deilephila elpenor. Next base: position 2,937,433 of record OX457107.1, on the reverse strand, counting down.
CATACACATACACTTATCACATCGTGGGACCGAACATACAAGGCGAAATGTGGGTGTCCTGGTGGCGCCTCTGCCTCTCCCTTCGGGGATAAAGGCGCGAGTTTATGTATGTATGTATGTATTACAATCTTATAACGTACTTTTATAATATGAATGGTAAAGGTCTCTAATCTCAATAGTATAGTGTCATATACTCAAAAGTTCGAAAACGATGCAAATAATTTTTAAACTAAGAAATAACACAGATGAGTATTATACAAATACTGCAATAAGAAAACATGTAAAAATAATTCCAGAACAGTTGGAAAAGAATAAGGAGTTTCTTTCCATTTGTAAATCAAAGATAACTTGAGTAAAGCAGCAGTAATATTGATAAATAAGATTTTTATTTTACATTTTTTTGTATGTGGTATTCAATAAAGAATTTATAAATAAATAAATAAATTATGTACCAATACCTGTGTGACAACTGCCATTTTTCAATAAAATAATGAATAATAATATAATGTTTCTGACAGCTACGTAAAAATTTTAGTTTTCATTTAATATTTACCTTGGATATTGTACCTGATGATGGAATATAATATTATAATAAATCATATTTATAGTACAAAAGTATTATAATATATTTGGACATTTGAATTATTGGTTCTGTTGTATTTAAATCAATATACTCGTAATAATGTATTGCCGCGCATAATTGTCTCACTTAGCACATCTTATTCGATATAAAATATTTTTGTAATTTGTTCGAGTTTTAGATACAACTTGATTTGTATTCGTTTGCACATAAAATAAAAAAATCTGTAGAATGATATATGTCGAGATGTATCACTTAGCACATCCAAATCAAAAATTCACATTTGAATTGGTAGGTACATGTCGAGTTGCACCCTAGTCAATATTGGAAAAAAATGGTTCAAAGTGATATAACCCTCGATATATCAATATTCACGTTAAATGCACTGAAAAAAATATATGTGAAAATAGTTATAATTGTACTTATACCAGTATCCACAAAAACTGCGTATTAATCGATTACAAAAACGAGTTACAACTCGAAATATATCAATATTCACGCAATTTTCGCCAAAATAGCAGCACTTGTATCACTTTACACAAAATTATCTCCGTAACTATAGCAGATAGAAAATCGTGAGTTAGACCAAAAAAAAGCTTATTTTTTTCTCATCATTTCTATATAAAAAACTCAAAAAGGGTACAACTCGAGTTGTATCACTTGTAACAAGAGCCACAGAATTATTTATTAACTGCCACAAAGTTGTTGTTTTTTAATAAACTCAAGCTCAATAAACTTAATTATCTTAAATATAAAAAGTATCAGTCTATATAACTATGGCAACAATGAAAAAATCCATTGTTCTTAGACCTTTTTAAATATTCCGGATGATCCACGTCTGGACAATGTTATGACGGCATTTAATGACGTCATTAAGCAAACAGAAACATCTTTTCTTGGCTGCATTGTATTTTAATTCTTCAGTATCTCTCAATTCAACTTTAAACTTTTTTTTATTGCATTAGAGTTCTGTTTTGAGTGGCAAAACACCTAGTTTACTAAGTCACCCCAGATATCTACTGTTATTTGTCAACTCTGCTAATTGCCTCTTATATTGAGCCTAAGAAAGGGCCTGTCTTTACGTTCACTTCTCATTAATGATGAACAAGACAACAGAAGGATCCCTTTTGTTACAGATTTACTTTTTTATTAAGTTCCTTGGTTGAATTAATTATTTTGACATTTGAAACGATTTTTACTAAACAGTTGTAAGTATTTCTTATGTTGTTGTGTATCAGCATTATGAGTTCTATTTTTTATTACGTTGTCTTATAATTTATTTTTATTAAAATTTCCTTACGATTGAAGTTTCCTCGCGGTGTTTTCTTTCGCGATCACATTAAAATCAGTGGTCAAGCGATAATTAATTTGTAATAAACATGCAACATTGAAAAGTAGCGGTGTATTTTTTTTACATTGAGACGGAAAAGAAACTCGCATGTAAGAACGAATACCAAACTTTTCTCACAAAAGGAGCCACAGCCGAAATAAAGCTTATACAAAACTTAAGTAAATAGAACTGCGCCAAGAGACGCCAAATGAGAAGAAATACTTCCTCAAAACCTATGAGGTTTCGTTCATTCCGATATAAAACAACAAAATACTCGAGAAAGGACCGGTAGTATCCACATAAGACCTTAAAACTCTCATAAAAAACATCCACAAAGAAGGAAAAAGTAATGCAAAGGAATCAGTAGCGGCTATCTTAAAATTGATCTGCTTATACACACACAACTATAACCTCTATCTTGTTTGTTATAAAACCCAAAATCGCATATTCTGGTAAACAGTAAATTGGTTTTGGGACACAACCTAAATCGAGCTTTAAAGCTTTGAACTCAAAGTTTAATTTTGAATGCTTAGAGCATATCGTCCTCCCTCACATAAGTTAGGGCCCAAGTAATACAGATGACGATGCGAAGTTGTGGAAAGAAAGGGGAGACGGGAAGTAACGAGGGGTTGTGGGAGGGAGGGGGTAACACCCCCTGTTTCGGGTTTTCAATAGATGTTTGAGAGTTTCGCCTCCCGTACGATTTAAAAGGCAGGTGTAAATATGTGGACGCTTTACTGAATTTTGAGATTGAAGAGTTAACGTATACTGAGAGCCTGCGATGTTTGATGATGAAAAACATCGCGGCGTGTCTTGCTAATTGGTGTTATTTATTAACGTTGCGTTAATTACAACGTTTGGTGGTTCTCTTTTAATTATTTCTTGTATATTGGAAGGGACATAATAATGTTATAATTAATATAGAGGAGAAATTCGCACTACATTAATTTTATCGTTGTTTTATGGTATTGAGAATATTAAGTTAAAAAAAAGTTTTGTTGAAATTATCTGCGTACAATATGCAGACTCTTTGGTATTTCACTTTTTATCATATTTTAAATGGCCAGTCTTTCAGATGATTAGAAATTTTATACAATACTTCAAGCTCTTAATCCAGTAATTAATCAATCTATAAATCGAATAGTTTCGAAAAACCTAGTTTTCGAAAAAAGTATTATGGTTATTTATATGGGATGTTTAGGTAAAGACGTTTCTTCCATTGTAAGAAAAACGCTACTAAGTAAACTGAATCCGAATGATATATATGTATGTATATAAGGATTTTCAGCAAATTCATTGACTGAACGAGATGCTATAAGCAAAATGGTTTGTTCCGTCACTTTTGTATGAGGTATGGTAGTTTTACTTGCTTAAAAATATACCTAATGCCATTAAATTGACATGTTTTATGGGAAGTTTTAAAATAAGTAAGTAGAAGTATACTATTAAGTAATTTATTGTGTCTACCCGCATACCTAATGCAGGGCACGGGCCTACTCTACAATCGAGGGTACGATTGAGAGTGGTTAGGCCATACACGCTGGCGTAGTGCGGGTTGACGGACTTTACTTACCATAGAAATTATATTAATTATACAGCCATATACAATTCTGAGTAAACACAAAATGTAACTAATTCTTATTTCATGAGTATAAAAACAAGGAGAGCCATTTTTGTTCCATAACACCAAAACCCGAAAGAAACGTTCGAGTGTATAAAATCTAAGAGGTTTTTTTCAAAATTGCGGTGAACAAAAAATTATTTGGTTAGTAAAAATGATAACAACGCGAGATATATCACGGGAGCTGTGCGAAGCATTTTTCAAGACACAATCCACCCCTCACATTTCTGAACGTATTATGGCGTGGCGCAAGTTGGGAGTATTCGCGAAAAATTTAGAACTACGTGAAGTAGTTCTACATAATATCTGGATGGCTAAGTTCCTTATAGAGTACGGATTCATTGCAAGAAAGTAGGTTTTGGCACTTTTTTTTTATATCAAAGAAGGCTGTACAAAACACAATCAAATCCTGATTGTAAATCATCATTCAAACTTACTAATGAGCTAATAAATTCAAATCGGTCGCTTATATTCATTAATTTCGCATTTTCTAGAATATTTGCGCTTTTCAATTAAACGACTAATTTTAAACTTCGTTTCAATTTTCGTTTCAAATTCGAGACTGGTGCAAACTCATCACACAAATATTTATCTCAGTTCGGCGATCGAACCCGCGGCCTCATGTTCCACAGCCGGCGTTTAAGCAACTGCGCCACGGAGGCTGTCAAATATCTTCATCTCATTCCTTGCGCCGCGTGTCTCTAAGTTGGTTTCTCCTGCTACTTGGCAGTTTTGATGCATAGCAATATTTTCGTGTCAGGCGCACCGCCCGGTGACGTGGCGTGATGTATCGCCTTTGCACTCCTAATGCTGCGTGTGTTTACCCACGATCTGCTGTGTAGGCGTTTTAAGAGTATAATATAGACGTAGTTAGGGTAACTTTGGCCGGTTGGTTTTTTTAAGGCAGTTGGTTACAAAGACGTTGTTTTTGCATAAATAGAGGGGTTTTAACACATTACATTTAGTACAGTATATTTACACAATTTTTTTGCAGTTTTAGAAGTAGTTACTACTAGAACAATATACCGCTGGTTTAATTTGTGGAGTGATAAGGATACTCAATATTGTTGCGTATCCAATTGTGTATATATATTTTAGAAGTATTTATAAAATTGTTAATATCAAATGTGCGATTTTATTTTAGAAATGGAATGATAATATGTAAAGACAGATACGCCTTGAATACATGAAAATGGTCCTTGAAAATGCCTGAAAGTTCCTGGAAGGCTAATATTGAATGAAGTGGGATAGCATGCGACATTTAAAAATATATTATGTTAAAACGTTCCATAGATATAAAAAGTCCACTGTCAAATAATACAAGTCGTAAGAATTTTCACGAATGATGACTGTTTAAACTTAAAGTTGAAGTCGATTATAGCTTCAACTAGCAAAATCCGATATCACATTTAAGATATAACCTATCCGAACTCAATTATTTCGCAACATACATGAAAGTGATACAAAGATCCAAGACAAAACAGTTGGCAAAGGGAAAAAATGAGAAAATACAAAAGGAAGGCAGGTTCGGACCGTTTCCCCACGTCTACCTCATATGTATGGAAATAGGGGTGTAAGCCCGAGACGGTGCGGCGCGTGCACACTGCGCGGACACTTCAATATTATTTATATTTATTTTTTTATTACATTTTATATACCCGTCGGAAATATCTGTGGACCTGAATAACTGACGTCATTGGAACATAAGTTCAGCAAATTCAAAATAACATTATAATAACATAGTAGATAGGAGAACACAAAAAATGAAATGTGAACCGCATTCCAGCTAGTTTCACAGATATTTCCGACAGGTTATACCCATTGAAATAAAACTCTGGTCCGCTGTGACCACGAAAGCTGTAAAGTAATCGAAACGACGGGAAGTTACAAAATGTAAAAATTAATCCGAATCCGCAATAAAATCCGTACTAATTAGTTTTATTACAATAAATTTTAGATTACTAAACTGATTTTATTAAATTTAATACCAAAAAAAATACTAATAAATATATGAGAGCAATATTGTGGCCGCGTCTTTATGTCGTAGCTATATGATGTACAGACAGGTGCGGCAAAAATTTACGAATATATTTTTCCCCAAGATATTGCGTCTTGGAGATTTGTGGTTGAGCCAAACATTAGGTATTTTCGCGTTATTTTTTTATTACTGATGATTTTTGAATAAGGCACGTGGAAAACAAATTTTTCTTTGGTTATTGAGGCAATTTTCTCTTATGTGTTTTTCAAAGTCTTACAGTATTTAAATATTTTGTGTGAGCTTTTTGGTGTTTAAAATCGACATTATAAGTTTCCGTGACTATAATTTGTGTGTGACGCGTCGTGGCAATAAGGTCGCTTTTATTTTATTCACAAATCACATTTATCACGTTTTGTGACAGAAATTGGCTCAGAGAATGTGAATGTTTCTAGTGACGCTGCTGCTTAAATCTCTGGGGAAACAGGCGTGAAATTGTGCTTCTATGTATCTTAAAATCGCTCCGAAATGTATCATAGACGAAAAGAAATAAGAAATCGAACAACTCTCTTTTCAACACGAGAAACCTTAGTAACATCGGTGCATCACCAATCTTATTTGTCAAACTATTTCTTGCTATGTTCAAAACATCTAATGTATTTACTATATACCTATCTCTGTGAGTTTCTTGTAAATCACAAAGTATTTTTTTTATATAACATTAATAAGAAACTTGCGCATACATTTTTAAAAGATTTAATGAAGCGTGGTAGACTATAGCTTAAACTCTCTCAATCGAACTCTCGACTGTAGAGAAGCTCCGTTCTGAACATTCTGTTCAACTGTTAATATTGTACAAAAAAAATTTTTTTTTTCCTTACTAATCTTCTCAAATCCGCCTAAATAATGTCTCCGTAGCAACAAATACGTAATAAAGTCTCCATAGGTAAGACGCGTCACGTAATATAGCGGTAATCTTCTTACATCGTCTCAATTTCGAGGCCTGCCCCTCCCGTGGGATTACGCCCCACTCCCTTCATTATAATACTAGAATAGTTGTTTTGATGAAAGAATGTTTCTTTGAAAAATGTTTAGAATTCGAATTTTAAAATATCAAAAATTGTAGTGTTCTTTTTTCAAAGATTACGGTTTTTTTAACGTATCATTGCATACATTTTTTTGTACCATAATTCTATAAATTATATCATTAGAAAGTATGGAGATAGTTGTGTTACAACTTGTGAAAATTATTGCTGTACTGTAATTAATGTAAATTGTCACTGCATTTTGATAATTTTATTTGGTTTTGTTTTATGGTCTATTCAAAATGTATTTTCAACTAATATAACGCACATAAAACAAAAGTAACCAAAATACAAATATTTCCAACCAAACGCAACATCCACATTGCCAAAACAACGCATCCGTTTTCCAAACAACCCTCTGACGCATGGCCGAAAAAAAAACATAATTTACTTACATCCAACCATCCAAGACATTGCCGTTCTAACAAGACACAATGGATTCGCGAAATAGCGTCCCACCCTAGCTCAAACGACCAGGCAACTTGACCTCCCCCACATCCCACATCTATATAAAAATATTACAAAACCAAGGATTCTAGAACAAAGTCAGGGGTCAATTTAAACTGGCAGATAAACCACCCACGGTCTGCCAGTCGTTCCTAGTGATTGATGACGTAGGCGGGGCAAATCCAATCATTATCCGTGATGCATGGCCGTTGGTACATCACTATTTGATTTTAGAACGCGGCTGATTCGAAAATTAGTTTTCAAATGACGTTAGTCGATTATGAATGACGGCTGGAACGTGGTTTGAAAATTTAAGGTGGATCTTGACATTGGGCTTTTCGGCCTTGTCTATGGCTGGTAATTTTAGTGCTAAGTATAAATATTTTATGTAGTTAAGAACCTATGAAAAATTAAATGTGATACTATTTTGGGGGGCATATTATCACACGTAATAGCTCTGCAGTTAAAGTAAATTATAATCGTGCGTTAATTTCCAATTTGAGCTACCACTAATATTTTTCTCCTGAAATACAACACTTATACACCATGGGAGGTAGGTACGCAAGTAGGTAACTGACCGCATGTTCATTCTGTCTCTTTCACACTACCTGTATATACCAATTTTATAGTCATGCTCTATAGAATCTATGTCTATTGCACAATTTTCGAATGTGCAGAGATATTGCGGAGAGCACAATCATTAGCGATTAGTAATGTGAGAATTGAACCTACGACCTTTTGGAATAATGTACATATTAAACAAGCCCTCGATAATTAAACCGTCGTAATAGTTTATAACCGTTCTCGGCGTGGGCGCACCGTGAGAAACGTAGTTGTCGGCACATGTAAAGAGAATTAACATTGATTGCAACCGTAATACTCGTAAACGTAGAATATGTGCAATAAATATTATAATTTATCGTCCCACGGGCCTTCTCTACTATATTTTATTGACGCTACAAAAGAGGTTAGTTGTAACAATGACTCAATTGAACGGATAATGAGTAGGCTTAGTACAGGATCTCGTATTTTTTTACATACGTACATGTTTTAAACAAATTTATGATGGATTACTTTTTGTTTATTATAGGTTGTTTTAAAGAAATAATAGAAAATAATCATTGTTTTGTTGATACAATACAATGGTATAAAAAGCATTTACAATATGGATTTAAAAATACATAGATAAACTCGCGCCTTTATCCCAGAAGGGGTAAACAGAGGCGCCACCAGGACACCCACATTTCGCCTTGTATGTTCGTCCCACGATGGCACCGCCACCACGGAAGCAGTCTGTCAGTCAGTCAGGTGCCACCACAATCATGGTCTGTTGTGATCTGGACCTTACATACCATAGAAGATTTTGTAAAGCTATCTATGGCATGCAATTTTTCTCTTAAGTTAAACGGCTTGGTAATTACATACATACATATGTATATAAAATCACGCCTTTTTTCCTGAAGGGTCAGAAGATTGGTAATTGTCAAACACATGATTTCCGAATCTAGAGGTTTAAGAGTCAAACCTGCGACCACCATTTTGGTAGATCACGTCCGACGTTTATCAAAAGGCTACCATGCACTAAACGCACGAAATTAATTAACATAATTTAATTAATTAATAATAAAAAAAAAACACTTACCTATTACCACGATGCACACACAACGAAATACAGAAGCCGACTGCAACAAAATTTCGCAACGCATCTCACAGAATACATTAAATCTTAACCCTTGAATAATTAAAATTATGCGTGAGCCCAAATAAACGCGAAGAATTAACCCTTCGCATGCAAAACGGATGTGCGTACAAATCAGGACCGGTATGGTCTCTCGTGCCCAGGTGCGCTTTTATTTTAGAATGTTTATTCAATTGAATATTATAAAAACTGTGACATTATTTGAATGAGAACCAGTTGTGAGTTATGCGATGTTTTTTATTAGGTCGTGCTACATTAGTAGGGATTTTGAAGTAGGTCTGGTGAAGTTTGGTTTGGATAATAATTAATTAGTATAGCTGATACAATTGGTGGAATACATTTGCATAGTAAAACTACTAGGTATGGGTTCTACTTGGTATCTAAGCTTGAAAGTAATAATGTGCGGTGGCAGAATTTTGCGATATCTAGGCCTTAAAAACACTTTCAGTCTTCCAGTAGTTACCATTTCAGATTGAATAAAATCTCAAAATTGTATAATAGAATTAGAAAATCACGAATTTATTTATATCAGCCATAAAAAATGATATCACACAACCTTTGAATACACAGAAGAATTCTCCACCGTCGCTGGCTTCATTAAATTATTTCCACGCACAAAAGTCTCTTTATGAACCCAACTCATTAAATTTTATATGACACGCTACATATAATTATTAAAACAACTATTAAATTCGAAAAAATAAATTCAAAGGAACTCTTTATTCAAGATCCCAGGAACAAGTCCTGTGGGGAAAGTCTTACAAAGGACAGTACACCTGCCAACAGACGGGGTGACATTTGAATATGAATGGACACCAGGAAGGGTTGAAGACGCTCTCTTGTGTCGAACGAGCTTTGCGTCGCGGCAAAAAAAGTCTCGCAAATGAGTTTTTATTACAGTCTGACATTAGGTTTTAATTATTGCTCGAAATTTGAAACGCGTTCCTAATTTAAATGTTAAAATTGGAATATAAATAGTCTGTAGTTTTTGCTACGTTCAAATAACGAATATAGTGTTTAATAATTACAGCACTTCGAAATCTTTAACTTGACGGCTTTATAAGAATGTGAATGCTTTATGTCTAAAAAATATTGAAATAAAACTATTTTTACGGATTTTATCGCGATTTGGTTTAATTTTACATTTTTTAACTTCCCGACGTTTCGATTGCTTTCCAGCTTTCATGGTCATGAGGCGGACGGAACCAAATCGCGATAAAATCCGTAAAAATAGTTTTATTACAATGTGTAATATTCGTGCGACTGCCTCGGTGGCGTAGTTGTATTACGGTACGGTTACAAAGCTGAGGTCTCGGGTTCGAATCCCGGGTCGGGCAAAGTGATATTTGGATTTTTCTATTCATTGTCAGCCCGGAGTCAGGAATTTGTGCCCGATATGGCGATAGGCTCGCCCCCTATCACATCGTGGGACGGAACATGCAAGGCGAAATGTGGGTGTCCTAGTGGCGCCTCTGCCTACCCCTTCGGGGATAAAGGCGTGAGTTTATGTATGTATGTATGTATGTAATATTCGTGTAAATCTAAGAAACCATTATCTAAAAAATATAATGTGAGATAAAATAAGGAAATATAAATTGTCTACGTTCTTCTTAAAACACTGCCTCAGGGTGATAAAATCGTATATTAAAAATATATTTAAAGTCTAATAAACACTTCAACAATAGACACCTAGATACTTAAGCCTTAAAAGTTAAATTATCACATAATAAAAGCAATTTAAAGTTGACGGCTAACGATAACTTCCATCACACGATAGACAAGTATTATAACCAACATTAATGACACAGAGACAATAAATAAAAATAACCTATTATCTATTCATAGACAATCAATTTGAAAAAAGAACGTTTCGTTTGGAGTTTTATAAAAGGCGTGTATTAATTTATTCAAACGTCATTTTTATTATCTGCGAACTGTATGAAACGACAATTGTTTTTTTTCGATCGATAAGTGATATTGTTATTTTAATGTAGACAATTAATCTTGTGTTTTATTGCATTGCAGTCGTGCGATACTTGACATTGGTAATTGTTTTTTGATTTAGTAAGGTTTGCATATGTCTGGGCATAATTTAATCGATTACTTTCAAAGTATAAATAGGATAAAAATAAAATAAAAGATTCGCATTTTATTTTAGCCAAGCCTTGGCTGAACTCTCAAACGCACTAGCTTATTTAATATGCACAAAGGCATCGCACCTCGTGAGAAAATTCCAACAACATCTATCACTTGTACACAAAGAAGTGAATGCATTACCAAACCATAAAACTTGCAAATATGACAACACAACGAAAATATTTGATCTCATTACGCATACAAACTGTATACAGTCCATAGATATTGAAAATCAATATTACCCTCACGACGCCCGCCATTGTCGGCGGTGTCAAAAGTTAAAACCCTTTAAGAAATATGCAAAGATGCATTCAAATAGATCACATGCAAAATAGATGTCGATTCAAAAACGTTCCATATTCAAATGAGTTCCTATCCTTGCCGGATCCGGAAGAGCAATTTTGACACTCACAAGAATAGAGAACCCTTTTTACTTTTTTTCATTCAAATTAAGAGATGTCTTTATGGCCAGTGTTAGTTTTTTTAAAAAGCTTAATTTATTCATGGATTTTTGTCGTGAGAAAGGTTTTGAAGATGTCGTGGGAACGGCAAATCGACGGGGTTGTGTGTTGTGGAAAGCTGTGTCAACATTTCTTCTAATATGCTAATTATTGTATTGATTTCTATTCGGATTATTGATTGGTTCGACGCCTTATAACAAAGTTTCGTTTAGGAGGGTCGGAATTGGTCGTGCGTGAGGCGTTAGGATGGATGTATTGGAACTTTTTGCAGTTTTGTAAAGTGTTATTAAGTAGGTTTCCTAGACATTTCTCTGCATATTGCTGTAACAGGTAGAAAAACATACTCTACTATATGATGGTTGTATATCGGCAACACCTATAAGGCTTTAGGAGTTAGTAAAGAATTAATAATTTTACTCTCAAATAATTTTAATTGCAATAAATTTTACTCTAAAATAATTTTACTCTCACAAGATCGTCCTCCAAACAGTAAAAACCTAAATTCCGAATTATACATTTGTCGAACTTAAACTATAAAATAACACTTGGTTTACGAGTTAGTAAAGAATTAATAATCTTACTCTCCAGTCACAAAATCGTCCTCCAAACAGTAAAAACATAAAATTTCGAATTATACGTTCGTCGGGCTACAAAGTATTTAATACTCTTCAACCAATAAATTTTCACACTATGTTACAAAGAAACACAAAGAGAATAATCGGCTGGAGACAATATAAGCGGGTTAATCGTCTGTGAACGCTACTGAAATATTGTCGAGAAAACACGGCCAAGATATTTTTATATTGTTGGGAATATTTATTGTGTTTTAACTATAGGTATTTAGGAATTACAATGACAATTAAATCTAATTCTGCTTTGGAAAGTAGCTTTAATGTCAAAAGTTATATACCAACTTTTATAACAGTATTTAATAGCCTTTTATTAATATTTTGACTATATTATATAATAATTATCTTGCACCTGTGTAACTAATTTAAAGTATCTTCAAAGAATTCTACAAAAATAATAAGTTATAGTTAGTCGTATAAGTTAAATCCTCAATAAATACGTAAAATTCGAAATTCAAACCTAATTCGAAATATGAAACGTAAAAGCACATAGACAAAAAAACATCCGCAAACCATAGACAAAACACGGGTCTCCATCGCATCCGCGCCTAATTTGCATACATTAAGAGACAAAAGGGCAGCCGTCATAATTTTTATATTTAATTTTTTACACTCACAAGTACCGGTTCTTTTTAACCTATTGTCACATTGTAAAATATTTAAATCGTTGGGTCGAAACAAAAACGCGCACCTTTGTCCCGACATAGTGCAGACTGATGCTTTAGAGAATTTTAAACTTTATACCATTGACATAGAGTTAAAATTGTATTGTTTCGTTAATGAAAAGGACATGTAAAATTAGTAACAGCATGAAAATTGTATTAAGAGTGTAGCCAAGAATTATTATCATACGTTGCCGTGCATTACGTTTTTTTTAACTTTTTACATGTCGTGTGTAAACCCGCTGATGGCACTGGATGTTTCGAGATACGGAATTTTGGATTATTTCTCTTTATTAGGTGTTTTTGGTGTTTTATTAATTCAGTTTCGTCACGAATAATTTACTTTATTAATGTATGATTTTTCCTCTTTACAAACGAATTATGCTATTTCGAAACACGCTGTATCTAACACACTGATTACTTTAAAACCTAACGAAAAGTGATCGCTATTCAGGCGGTTGTTATATCTTGCGAACTCCATTCAACCGCAATTAATACTTAAATCGCAACTATATGATAGGGTTTTCGACGAGTCACCATCATAAGCCTAGAAAACCAATATAATAAGAAACCTCTATCAAGTCCGCAAACCTCTAATCCTTCTTTCCTTCCTTATACTTGGCGTTATCCGGGCCGGTGCTAGATTCTCCTCCATTTGGCCCGATCTTCGGCATCCTCAATAGTAAAGCCATTGACTCTCATATCCTTGGTGGACATTTACCCAGCGCTTCTATGGTCTTTCTTTCTTTCTTTTCGCAAACCTCTAATATTAGCAAAAAATGTAACTGGCACATTGCTCACTATTCTGAAAACCTCTAAGAATCTCAATCATAGCTCTTACCCCAACATATAAAGTATATTCAGCCCCTAAAGAACTAAAGCACAAAATCCCCGTAACAAAAACCACACCGGTCCGTAACAAATTATAACCAAACATGGAGTGAGCGTGGCGAATGAGCAAATCACAATAAGATGCTAATCTTCAACACCTTTGAGCATTTGCATATTGGCTGTGGGAATACGTGATGTCAACCGTTGTATTGATATTATTATGCATATTAATTTTAAAATTATTAAATGTGACAGTCGCTTCATTGGAACAGGCACCAGTGGTGGTACAAATATAGACCGCGAATTGTGAATTGGGTTCAAATCCCAGGGCGGACAGTAAATATGTGAGATTTCGACTTGAAATTCTGATTTTATTTGCCTGGGACAGGAATTTATGCCTGTTGTGGAGAGGGCCTTGTTCTCTACAACATTTTCTTACTCTCTACAACGGGTTCTTTGATTTATCAAAAATCTAGGTATGCAGTTTTAGTTTTTATCAAAATCGGGCGCGTGATTCCTTTCAGCATTCTTCGCTTTACCCCATAGTTTCGGATTTGGTTAACCACGCCTACTTGTTAAATTCACTCTGTATAACTGTAGGTCTCTACCTAGATCATCCCCATAATCTAGATAGAAGGGTACAATATTTCACAAAAACCGGAGTCCTAATGGAGCTATCGCATAATTTGTTAGCGATGGTCTTCTTCTATTCGATCCTGTTCGTACAAACAAACCAATGGTCGCAATTTTTAAACAAATATACTCAACAGAAAGTTTCTAAATTAAGTGTTTATTCATAATTAATTAGTAGATCACTTATTTAAGGGACGAAAATAGGAAACCTGCACACCTTTAAATTATCAACAAGAATTTTAAAGACGTATGACGTTGACTACACTCCATTTGGTCATGGTGGTGGTATAAAACACCTATTCCCGACAGGGTTGATGACAGGAGGGCTGTCGCAACAATACAAGCCAAATCATAAGCATGGAAAAAATCATACTGCGCCGGTCCTATATAAATGTACGATAAAAAGAGGAAGAAAGAAAATCTCTATTTAAAAATACTGAACTAAATAAAGTGTGGATTCCAAGTAGTGGAAATTTGGTTTAATGGGTTTCCATAAGTTTTCGAGCGAAGGCCACGTGCTCGTAGCGTTGGATGTCCGCCCAGAAAGTGACAGACGATAGAACGTACAAAGTTACTACATGTAAGCTGTTTCCAATATATCGCTGTAGAATTGCTTGTGCGGTCTGTGTTCGGCAGTAGGCTTCTAAAGAACAAACTAAGAATATTTTTGAATAAGGATATAAAAAGTAAGTCTCACTGTATATAAAAAAATAACTCAATCAGCAAAACTCACTTTGAAAGAAACTAATTAAAAATTCGTTCGGATTTTGAAAAATTAAAAATAATCTACATTTAAAACCAACATACGCTTCATGGAACACAACAACAGCTCCCATTCCGATTCTATATTTGAATTTGAACGACTTATTTACTTTAAGAAAGACGTAAGTACGAAAACACAACAAGAAGGCATCTTTAAAAATCCGAGCACCTGAACGCTAGCATGTGCCGAAAAATCAATACGAAGCGTGTCGTGTACGCGTGATTCCAACGAAAAACTACTAGGGGGGCGAGGGGGCTTTGCCAAGCCCCCCACCCCTTGCGGATTTTTACTCACCCGCCCCCACCGGCTTAGGGGAGCGTGGGGATGACGCAAAAAGATGCCAGGTTTTTTTCGTGCGCGTGTGTTTTTGTTGACTATTCACCTGTGCGTTTTAAATGTAATCTTGTGCCGTGGTATTACGGTTAAGTTTCCTTTGCTTTTGTTTTCGATGGGTGAACGATTGTCAAATGAATGTCAGCTTCCAAATTTCAACCTTAGGATAACTGAAATAAGGTGTACATTACGATAGGAATAACACACATCAAATATGCCTGAGCAAACGTGGTATATGGGAGTTATTCGGTCTTCGCAACAAAATTAGGGTCCGTAAGTCTAACGCTCGAATGCCTAATGACTTCTTATGATTGTCGATGTCATGTTGCGTGCTAGTTGTTCGCTCCCGTTTGATCACGCTCGGAGGGTTCCCGCCACTTCTGTATTCAAAGCACATTTGAAAATGGAATTCCATATTTGAACTTTTACTCGTCGCACGTCTGTATCTTATACATAAGCATAGACAAAAATAGACGAAGAATTTTAAATGTATAAGCCTGTGGTTAGGTATGTAGAATTCATAGTCAGAGCTCATTCGGCATTTATTAAAAGTACTTATAGGCATAGTCAATAAAAAAAAGCTTCTATAATGGTTTCTTAGATTTACGCGAATGTTAAACATTAAAATAAAACTATTTTTTACTGATTTTATCGCGATTTGGTTCAAGAAAGATTCAAATTGTAAAGCTTTGAAACAGCCCATAACTTAAGCTATGGATTTAGCATTTCGTTGCTGTTGTCAAATTAAAACAGTTGCAGGAGTGTATAACGGATTAAGCGAATGTGTATGTAGCTAGTGATTGTCTTCTACATTTTATATAAAGGTGTCTAATATTTTTCTAGACAGCAGTAAATTTCCTTAGACTATTTTTTTGTGTATAATGAAAAACATAAAATGAATTTTAAAGAATTTCTACGGTATGTAAGTCTGCCAACCCGCAATAGGCCAGCGTGGTGGACTATATGGCCTAACCACTTTCAATCAACTCTCTCGATTGTAGAGTAGGCCCGTGCCCAGCAGTGGGACGTATATGGGCTGATATAGAATTAAAAACATAAGCATAGACTGTTAAAATTAATTCTAGTAAAAGTGGAAAGTAGAATTCTAAGAATTTACTTTACTATTCTTCATACTAAAATTATGTATTCGAAAAATCTGTACCCGGATATCCAATACAAATACCGAGTTCTAGAGTTAACAAACAAAATCAAAACGAACCAAATCTTTGTCACAAAGAGGGCGCCGCGAAAAATATCAGTTACTGAACGCAGTGAGCCGAGAATCGAACTCACTGGCTTACTTTATAAAAGTTACATGTAGATGGAACACGCAGATGACAGGTTTTTTCTTTTTTTCTTGACACTGTGATATAATTATGCAGACGTATTATCATGCTAGTGTCCCTTGAAGGATAGGCAAAGATGCTTAATGTTATGAGGTTTTTTTAATCTACGAAAGTCATACAAACGTACATAAATTCACGCCTTTTTCCAAGAAGGGGTAGGCAGAGGTGGTACCAGGACACCCACATTTCCCCTTGGATGTTCCGTCACACGTTGTTGTAGGGGGCGTTCCTATCGCGATATCGGGCACAAATTCCTGACTCCGGACTGATAATAATTAATTCAAAAATCTAATATCACTTTGCCCGACGCGGACTTCGAATCCGAGACCTCAGCTTTGTAATCACCGTAGTACAACTACGCCACCGAGGTAGGCCACAAAAGTCATACAAAATGTAATAGACGAATTGGGGATCAAACGGTTAATCACTGACCCATACATACATTTATTCAAACACTAAGGCATGGTAGAATAAGTTTTGAATGGTGTTACTTCTGTATATGAACAGGCGTGACAGTTACCAGGCGAGCGACCTGGTCTTTTCATTACTTTTTATATCTTATTGAAATGGCGATAAGCTCGCCCCCTATCACATCATGGGACGGAACATACAAGGCGAAATGTGGGTGTCCTGGTAGCACCTCTGCCTACCCCTTCTGGAAAAAAGGCGTGAGTTTATGTATGTATAAACTGTCGGAAATATCTGTGAACCTAGCTGGAATGCGGTTTACATTTAATTTTGTGGTGTTCCCCTATCTAGTACGTTATTTTACATTAAAAATGTTTTGAGATGAATGCGAATTCTATTTTTTATTTTAATTCAATTTGTTTTACCTATATTTTGAATTTGCTGAACATAAGTTCCAATGACGTCAATAATTCAGGTCCACAGATATTTCTGACGGGTAATATGTATGTATTTTTTAAACCCATATCAACAAAACAATGATTATTTTCTATTATTTCTTTAAAACAACTTGTAATAAACAAAAAGCAATTCATCATAAATTAGTTGTACCGCAATAGGCTTCAAAGTGATAACATCGGTGTTAGTTTAAAACATGTACGTTGTATGTAAATAGATACGAGATCCTGTACTAAGCCTACTCATTATCCGTTCAATTAAGTCATTGTTACAACTAACCTCTTTGGTAGCATCAGCAAAATTAAAAAAAAAATATATTGCGCTAAATGGTGAGACGAGCATGCCAATGCCTGATGGTAAGCGATACGACCGCTCATTGACAGTAGCAAAACCAAACGACACCATGAATTACAAAGCAATGTTTGGCATTCCACTGCGCTCGCAATCCTGAGACATAAGATGTTAAGTCTAAATATAAATTTATGTCCAGTAGTTACTCTGCCTTCTCTTTCTTCGTGTACTAAAGTTGTAATATCATCGTGTTTGAGTGGTACCTAGTGTTTGCGAAAACAGTAATATAAACCTTTTCGTACTATTGCTTCTTTAAAAATAAAAAGATGTATTTATCACCGCAATACGATTATAAGTAAAATAAGGAACTTCGTTCCAAAAATACAAAAAAAAACCTGATTTTTTTTCGCGAAATTTTTAGTTGCATTGTGTCTGAAGTCATTAATACTACCACCTGGCTTCGTTTTCGGTTGCAGTCTTGATATACCCTGTATTATTCTCAGCTATCTATTTTCCTACCATTACGTAAGATAGTGATCTCGCCACGGTACCGCGTTCGGACAAAGGGACGATACGGTGAGGTCACTACTCGCTACCACCCACCACTTACCACTCACCATCATACATCATGTTAATTGTTTTTGATGAGGTTTTTAGCGAAAAAACTGAGTAATGACTGAATTTAAACAAGTAATCTTTCTGTTTATTTCTGGCAGTTGGCTGCCAACAGTGTCTAAATGACATACATAACCTCAAGCCCTTTTCCCAAGAGGCGTAGGCAGAGGTGCTACCAGGACATCCACATTTCGCCTTGTATGTTCCGTCCCACGATGTGAAAGGAGGCGGGCCTATCGTCATATCGTGCAAGTTCCTGACTCCGGGCTGATAATGAATAGAAAAATCCAATATATACGAGTTAATTGTTTCAACCGAGATTTGAGCGAAAAAAAACTAAGGACAATGAACTTTCGTACTGAAGTTTATGTTCCAAGTAATATAAGTCGTAAACTTTGTGTTGTTATCATGATTGTAACATGTTTATGAATGATTTGTAATATTTAATTATACTACAATTGTTATACTTAAGAAGTATTTACTGGTAGTAGGTCTGTCATATGTGAGAGGCCGCCTGGGTAGATACCATTGCAATGTCTATTTCTCCAGCCAAGGAGCAGTTTAAATGCACTATTGTGTTCCGGTTTGAAGGAGCTAGATTAACTAGATTAGCTAGATTAACTACTGGTCATATTGAGACTTAACATCTTATATCTCAGGATGGAGAGCACAGTGGAGTGCCAAGCAATGCTTTGTAATTCATGGTGTTGTTTGGTTTTCTACTGTCCATGAGCGGTCGTATTACTTACTATCTAGCGCATGGCATGCTCATCTCGCCATACAAAGCTATTTTTTTTAACCATGGAGACGGACATAGGCTACTTTTTGTCCCGAAAAAATTGTAGTGTTCCAGTGAGATGAGTCAGGAATTCAATTCAAATATACATATTTGTTACTCTTTCAAATTCGAATGGTTGGCACGGGAAAAGTGAGGGCAGGATTGCATGCTTTTCTTTCGGAAAAGAAATAGTCGACGGCGGACACATTGAGTTTAAAATATAAAACATTTTGTACGCGAAATAATATGTTTTTGATGTGGACTGGATTAAAAAACTATCTGTTTTCAGTAAGACAGTGGTTACACTTCAGTCGAACTGATCCATTATTAGGTACTGTAGCTTTAAAACGCAACGATAAGGCTCTATCACTTTAAAAAGTTCGTTATCTTCTAACAGCCTTATTCATAGACAGATTTAAAATCTATTTTAGTTATCAAATATTTTGTTTTCGTTCAAACTGAATTCCAAAGTCGTTCGAAAGGGACAAAACATTTTATAACTAAAATAGGTTACTAATCTCTATGAATAAGGCCGTAATAACAAGTCTGTTTTTTAGACATTTCGATGTCAATACGTATAATATTTTTCCTCAATAGTCAAGCATTAACACATTCATCTAAAAATAAAAATGTAATTTTCTCGTAATAAGAAATTGACACAATAAAAACGATCCAAAGATGTTTTCACTTTGTAATTGGCACGAAATTATAATAAATAAATTAAAAGCGCTCTCACGACAAACTGCCTTATTCATAAACAGATTTATAACCGATTTTAGTTATCGATTTTATTGTATTCTACGCTCAAACTGAATACTAGTCAATATCAAATACGAAAGGCACAAAACATTCGATAACTAAAATAGGCTTTGAATCTGTGTATGAATAAGGCCATTAAACTATAATAAATTACCACAAGTCACTAAGTATAAAAACAAGCACTTTTTACCATATCCACTACATTAAAATCATTATACTAAACGTTCCAAACACATTAACTCCTGCGCATCCAAAAGTTGAATCACAAAAACTCCCCGCAACGGAAAAAATACCAAGGGGAGGGATCTATAACAAAAAGAAAGAGACAGCAGTACTAAAAAAATACAATTTGTACCACGTTAGAAAAGGACAGGTATATACATTAAAGGTACCAGCCGAGCATTGCGTTGGTAATTACACAATTTTTATTGTTTTATTAAGGAAATATTGCTAATTACACGTTTGGTGCACGGAAACATGTTTTGATACATGCGGTGTGGGTGATTTATTTAACAAGATTCGGTATGAAAAAAAAATTGAATGAATTTAATTTTCAACCGACTTAAAAAAATAAGGAGTTTCTGAATTCGTCGGTATCTTTTTTTATGTACGTTCACCGATTATTCGAAGACGCCTGAACTGATTTGGAAGTTATTTTTTTTGTTTCAGAAGCTTCATATCATTGTAGGTTTACCAATTCCGACTTGATAAGCATTGGTGTATTATTATATTTTAATCATAAGAACTGGATTTATAATGGATTGATTAATACTGCTAGTATTATAGTAGCAATGGTATTTTTTTTATACTTATATTAAATAAATAAGAACTTATAAATTACTCGTGATTTAATAGAATTTGTAATATGTATCTATTCGAAATCTGCAAAAGCTATGTACTGTCACTGCATTTCCACTTTAGGGTGAATATTACGGAAAGCGATTAAAAATTGCATTCCAATAAAATGTTTAACGGAACAAATAACATAAGTTGTTTATGTTTAATACTTCTTCTTCTTCTTCTTCTTCTTCTTCTTCTTCTTCAGCCTATGTATCCACCCAATGCTGAGTGAAGCCCTCTTCCAATTCCAGTTCCATAGTTTAATACTTTCATACTATCAATTTATATAGCAAAATAAATTATAATTGGTATTCTTATTTCTTTCATATTTCCTTTCGCACCATCAGTGACTATTTAATATAAGTACCTGATACAAAACGAACGAATACAATATAAAAGAAAATCTATTTTAGATACAATGCTTTCATATTTAATAACAGTCTACAAATAAGATTACCAAGATTAAATACTTTCAGCTATAATGTACTACTAAATTTTAAATATGTAATTGCTTTTATTTCATATTTTCGTTCTAGGAGACCTAACCCAAGGGCTTATTCAAATACATACGTAAAAGACCCATCCAGTATTATCAAATCCAATTGGAAAAAACCATATAAATTCCAATAGGACCCAATTCCAGGGTCCAGTAAATTCCAATCAGATTCATACTTATTGAAGTTTCCCAAGTACATGCGTCTTCATAAACCGGGACAGGAATGAATATAAATGCGTTGCAGCGTACGGAATAAGATGTGAGGCGGCAATTTGGATGGAAAATTAGACGGTTTACATCGAAACTCACGTACAGGGCTTTAATGGGGAATATTGACTGTCAATATTCAAGTTTTTTCACATGATACTGCTAGCGCCATCTAGGTTCTTAATTGCAAAACGTTTTTTGTTGCATGCAATAATATTTTTTTATTACCAATAGTTATACTAAAATAAATAAAAACAAGCAATACATTATGGTAAATATTTTATAATAAAAATATTTTTCTAATAAGAATGAAGTACGAGGTAAGTAGCGCTATCTATTGGCGAGTAGCGAAAACGCGTGCTGCTTTAACGACCCTGGATGAAATCCCTCACCCCAAATAAATACATCGAAAGGTTTGCATGTGTGCGTGAGCTAAAAAGCGCTCGAAATTCAAAATCTTTTTTAAGTGGTTTGTTGTGCGACGAAATAAAGTCGATGCTGAAAATACTGGTATTCGCGTAGAAAAATCATATTGAATGAAATTACTTAATTTAATTACATGTATTTCACTTATAAGGAGAATAAATAAATCAAATAGAATTGTATTTAATGTCTTAATGTGAAGTTCCAAATCAATTAAAACCCAATTTTCGCTAAGATTAATATTTCGAATCTATAAAAAACTATGAATAGCTTGTCATAACCTTAATCGCAATTAAGACACCACAATCACTTGCTTTGGCACAAAACTTAATAAAAAACATATTTTACCATGGCAAATAATTCTAAACACTACTATATTAATTCAAACAAACATAAAAACTGTAATTGAAAAAACCGCAAGCGCATTGAGAAGTCTTGATAATAATGAAAAAGTATTGAATGGCCCTTTAGATGAAAGAATAATGGCCACTTATCTGTTAACGCTCACAATACCAGAATACGCCCACAGCCTTGTCTTTTGTGCCGATGGCTGAATATAAAACAACAATCTAGGTCAAGACGGAATCTTAAGTTATTTAATAATGGCAATACAATGTTCTTGGTCACAAGTGCAGCCTAGATCCACTGATTAAGGATATCATGACACTTTTTGGAGTCATGTATGTATTGATAGTCAATCACCACGCACTATAACGGTGAAGGAAAACATCGTGAGGAAACCATACCATGGCAATTTGTAATAATTTGTATGGTATGTGAAGTCCGTCAACCCGCACTAAGCCAGTGAGTTGGACTATATGGCCTAACCCCACCCAATCGTCCTCTCGATTGTAGAGGAGGCTCGTGCCGTGCAGTGCGATGTATATGGGCTGATATAGCTTGGCACTCTAACGCGCTCGCCATCCTGAGGTATAAAATGTTAAGTCTCAATATGTCCCGTAGTTCTCCAGTACTTCTCTGGCTACAATGTCCTTCAAACCGGAACACAACAGTTCATTTACACTGCTGTTTGGCGCGAGAAATAGACATTGCAGTAGTACCTACCCAGGCAGAATATGGCCTAACCCCGCTCAATCCTTTTTAATTGTACAGGAGGCCTGTGCCCTCCGTATTTAAGCTGATACAGATACAGATTCAGAATGATATTTACTCTCACGATCGTATATTTATATGAAATGCAATAAAGGTATTACGTAGGTTCATAATAAATTCAAAACGCGAGACATTTGCATGAGTCACTATTTCGGGTTTTCCACAACCGTTCAGTGGTTGGTATTGGAACAGATATTTTTTAAAAGTTTATTTATTATGTCTTTGAAATATAATTTTTATATTATTGCTCGAATACTCAAACGCCATTTAAATATTAAGTTGCAATTAACCACCCGTTAAGTGCAACTTAATATTTAAATGGCGTTAAGTGTTCGGCCGTCTGTTTTTCGTTTGGCTGACTGTCATAAGGTAAATATTGTGTTTTTGTTTTTTCGAAATAAAAATAATTTAGTCATCCGTTTAGATTGTAATCGAGTAAAAATAACTGTTTACTACTTAAAAATGTATTCAGTAATAGGCATTGTAAAACAAAAAGAAATTTGAGATAACTAAAATTATTCTGAACCACTTTATAAACCAATTAAGATTTTACTTAGTAAACTTATTAAATTTTATATACAGGAGTCCATCATAAAAACGAACTGGTAAATGAAACGGCCATAATTAAAATAGTTCCGAAAAATCTGTAAATTTTAAATTTAATGCTCATGGTTAAGTCACACATATTTTCATGTGCGTGTTTATTACATAATTTTTGATAAACGATTGTTTAGAAATTCGTAATTTTTGAAACTTAAAAAGGTTTTTATTTTTAGTACACAGCAATGAAAAATGTAAATTAGAAATGTAGAAAGGATATTTTATAGACTGCTCAGCAATTAAAACATAAATGTTAATAATATTGTACAATTAAAGGCCGGTTTTACATGACATTTTCGAACCTCTATATGACTGAAATCGCTGTGGAAGTAACATGAGGATACCTATAATAATGATCTATCTAAGAACTATTATAGACTTGACTGCGATGCAGGTACAGCCTCATTATATTTTCGTTTTAATTTTTCTTCCTACTTTGTTTCACAAGGTTGACAATCAACCATATTTGTGATGTATATTCATAGCCGTTTTCGGCCGCGGAGACGTTTGAATTTAATTACGTTGAACACAAGTTTTTTTTTTAAATATGACGTTGATGTTCCGTCCTCTGATGCGCTCTTGCGAGAGCACCCATAATTCACGTGCAGTGTTCATATTAATTTTTGACTCAAAAAATCGCATACATGTCACGAATACACTACAGAAATTAGTCAATAGGTCTGGCAAACGAGCAAACAGGTCGCCTGTGCCCCTAGCCGGAACATTTTGAAGTATCGTATAGTAATTCTCGTATAGTAAAGTAAACGTTTCCCGCTGTCAAATTTTAGTTCCAAATACGCTCACAATGGCGCTGTTTAAATTCCCATACAAAATTTTACTATTACTATTCTATTACGATACTGCAAAATGTTCCGGCTAGGGGCACTGATGGTATGTGAGCATTGCACATGAACATCCACATGTGGATCATGGATGTGTTGTCGGCCCATCAAATTGGGAGGGGGGCGGGGGGGGGGGGGGCATCCAGCAATCTGAATCACCGAAAGAAACGCGACAGTAAAGCTGTCGCTTCACGTCGATCTCCCGCGAGACAGTGGTGGACGAGCCTGCCCGACTATGCTGAGACTAACAGCATGGCCCACCACTTCCAAAAATATATGTTAAATTGTGTCGTAATTGATGGATATTTTTTTCCGATGATTGAAAAATCGGACTGTAATATACGATAAAAATTATATTTCTATCGCATAATAAAAGGTTTGTAGTTTACTTGTATGTAAGGGCTCGTTCACGTTGAACTATCACGTAAGTACGGCAAAAAATGAAATGGCACGTCAACACGACAATTTGTATTTGTTCAGACTATGAACATAATAATTATACATTAGTTTTGTTACAAAAATATTCTTAATATTAAGTTTGCGTCTGTGGCACGGTTGGTTAAGTAGTTACTTAACCAGCCAGTTGGCTGTGATAAGAAAGGTCCCGGGTTTAATACCCAGGTATAATAATTTGATCTTGTATATTTGCTCCGAGTCTGGATGTTCCGGAAAAGTATATTGAAATTTCTAATACCCAATACTGTATCTTAATGTAAAGCAATGTAAAGCAAGGATGTGTGCCTGTGAATGATGGAAATATTATTTAATGCAAAAATCAGAGAATTTTCGATACAAATATTGAGTCTTTTCTGGCTCATAAATACTCCCTAGGTATCTTTATAAATGGTGTCAATCTAATGCTCTGTTTTAGCGAGAAATAAGTAAAAACCCACAACTATATACTTACTCTATTTATAAGTCTGATTATAATTTATATTATTAAACCAAATTATGAAACACAATTAACAAACGGTGCCCTTCAAACTACGAAACCTGTATGTTGAAGGACAATTTTCTTTAATATTGTTACTATTGACAATATTACATACAGAATATATTTTATTTATATACAGGGTATATCAAGACCGCGACCGAAAACAAAGCCAGGTGGTAGTTTTAGAGGCTAAAGACACAATGCAACTAAACATTTTGCAAAATAAGCGACGGATTTTTTTTTAAATTTTTTAAAAATCGTCGTATTTGAGGGGTAAATACCTAGTTTTACATAAATAGTAATTTCAACCCTTACGTACCATTGCGTGTTTAAAAATTAAGCGATGTACGTCATTATTTTAGAAAAACTTTGTATTAATCACTCAAATACGACGATATGTAAAAAATTACAAAAAAAAAATTACGATTTTTGTTGTAAAATTTTTACTTGCATTGTGTTTGATATCACTAATACTACCTCCTGGCTTCGTTTTCGGTCGCGGTCTTGATATACCCTGTATTTTTGTACAACGAACGCTCAAGGCAGAGTAACACCAAAAACTATATTATGACGTACATATAAGTCTTGTGACGTCGATACTAACACCTGCGACAGAATATTGTTTCAAATAAGCCCATTATATTGATCATACAAAAGTTATATTTTTTCAGCTACGAAAATTAGCTGTAGCTTATTTTAACAGCCAATATTCTAATGAAAAATCCCATTTCGTAACAAACTCATATTTAAGGTATATTGTCTAGTCTATATAAATTACTGATCAAAATTAACTAATGAACCCTTTAACAAAAAATAAAATGTAATAAAATTATGCTGGTGAAAATTTATAAAGTGACACAAGAGCCAATGTTATGATAAATCCATCGGCCCGCATTAGTCGCCGTGATGGATTGCGGTCTAATTATTTGTTGATAATGGGGGCCACTAACAGCCTGCATTTTATTATGTAATTAAAGGTATAATTGGGCACGAACGAGACAAAAAAAGATGTAGGAAATTAGCACTCGGTAACCGTCGAAAATAATGAGAATAATCAATTTAAATATCTAACCATTTTTGGTTAAAAAATAATTAATTGTCTATGAAAAATGTTTTCAACCAATTTCCGATACGATGTATTCAATAGGAATTTTTAAATTTAACCTCAGCAATGTGTAAGTTGATAAACTAACGAATACGAATTCGCACATGGCGCAATTCATTTAAATTGCACACGTTTGTACGTTGTACCTAATTGAATTCCTTAAACGCGTACAACTTTCTTTGTTTCGAATGAATAAAAAAAATCGTAAATTATTCCGAGCAACTCAATTATTACAATTACAAGTTGCGAATGTTTCCGAACGAAAACGAATTGCCCCTCGGCGTTTCGCGAGCGCGCAATTGACGATCACATAATTTAAAAAAAAGTGAAAAAAAAAAAACAAAGCAGCTACTGGCAGGTAAATCAGATTGCAAGCGATGCATGAAAAATGACTCCGTGCTCGTACGTAATTAAAAAAAAATGTTACAATAGTGTTCTTAATTTAAATTCAAATGTAGCAAAAACTATGACCCTCATTTTATATTTTGTGTCACTGGCATGAAACAAAAGTTTTTGAAATTCGAATTCTTTTGATAAGTTTTGATTTAAAGCCGGCATTCGACTCGTATAGCGAATGGGATAGACAAAAGAGTATTTTTTTTTAATTTCATGAATGCACTTTTTGATTTTATCTTATGCAGAGTTTTTTACTGCGCTGACAACTTTATAGTTGGCATAAAATGTTATGAAATTTAACAGCGCTGCTGCTAAAGTTTAAATAAATTTAACTGTTATTCATCACGCAAAATTTTCTTTAGAGGGTCTAAAGTTTTTATGCATTCTCTTTTAAGGATTTCACGGCAATATCTTTGTATTTTATGTCGTCGCTTGGGTAGTAAAACAATTACGGTTGCATGGTGCTTAAGTTAAGGAATCTCGTGGAACCTAAGGCTATAAATTCAGATGTTATTGTAATATACCTGAAGTCATAAATGTGTACGTTTTAGTCCCAATAAAAACTTGAATACATGATACAAGCTCATTAGCCTTGGCCATAAGCGTATAATTTTTTTTATTTATTTATTTTTCAATTTTACAATATCCTAAACTAATAGGATATTGTGGTTAATATCTAAAGTAAATATTTACTAATATACCATTAGAACTACTACACTTATTTCATAATTTAATCGGCTATCTTTCGCCGGTGTTTCTAATGGTGTCGGCCTGGTCGAAACCCGATATAAACAGACAGTAGGTACCCCAAAAGCAACTCATGTGGATCACTATAGAAAATTTTATACCACCGTTTACGTTTACTATTTATATATATATGAATAACGTACGACTATATGTACCAATATTATCTATATGTTAGTATTACCAAAGGGCAAAGTGATATTGGATTTTTCTATTCATTATCAGAGTCAGGAATTTGTGTCCGATATGGCGATAGGCTCGCCCGCTATCATAGGACGGAACATACAAGGTGAAATGTTAGTGTCCTGATGGCGCCCCTACCTACCCCATTTTGAATAAAGGCGTGAGTTTATGTATGTATGTATGCTAGTATTACTGTCTGAAGCAAACAGTTTAATGCGTGCTGTTATTAAAATTTAAATGTCCCTGAAACAGCCCATATACGTCCCACTGCAGGGCCCGGGACTTCCTTTGCAATCGAGAGCATGATTGAGAGGGGTTAGGCTATACACCACGCTGTTCTAATGCGGGTTGGAGGACTTTCCATACCATATAAATTCTTAAAACTTTGCCCCTGCGACTAATAAATGATAATTGTAATGTTTAAAATAACATCACGTGCGAATCCGTAATGAGCTAGTCTCCGCGTCTCCGAGAAATAATTATCTAAATTGCAGCATTTAAATAACATTACGTTTAAATATAATTATTATTTTGCTGTGAAGATTTTTATATCTAATTATCGCCTTGGTATAGTTGTAAAGAGGTCTACTCTTTATTTGAATAGTGGTCCTGAGTTCGATTTTCAAGCAGGAGAATCCATTTTGTTGAGTTTTGCGATATGAAAATATATAATTATATTCAGAGTGTCTAACGTGTTGTTATTCCGGCTATCAACCCTTCCAAACAGGTATAAGTTCAATTACTATGTACTATAAAATAGGCTTAGTAAGTACCAAACACGTATAATTAACTATAAGTACATTGTTTGATGCCGGAAACATGTGCGATGTGTTGCAATAAAATATATAAATACATTACGAGTATGTATTATAGTGGGTATCTTTATACCAGGTGCCAAGTCTAAGAAAACGACTGAATAATTTGTATCGAAAATTGATGTGAAACTTTTGCTGTTGCGTGTCAGTGCATAGTGAATGGTAGAATATGTATTAACGTTAGCATAGCACCTACTTTTCTCTCTTTAGGCACAAGAAGTCCATTGCTGAAAATAAATTGATAGAGTTTAAGATTAAAAAAAGGCATTGAAATACTTTGCTTGAGAATAGGTAACCGTTGTAAGCACCCCACGCTTTGTTTAAATGATTATATTGCCATCGGTCCTTGACAAGTATGCATTTCAAGTTAATCCGACGTTTTGAAGTGCTCGAAAACCGACTTCAAAAATTACATTACATACAGGCGAAGCTAATAAGAGAGTGTTAAAAATAGAGTTCAAACAGTGGTAGAGAATATTGTCGGGCCTCCACTAACCAGCCAGGTTGCTATACATACATACATACATAAAAATCACGTCTTTATCCCCGAAGGGGTAGGCAGAGGCGCCACCAGGACACCCACATTTCGCCTTGTATGTTCCGTCCCACGATGTGATAGGGGGCGAGCCTATCGCCATTTTGGGCACAAATTCCTGACTCCGGGCTGATAATGAATGGAAAAATCCAATATCACTTTGCCCGACCCGGGACTCGAACCCGAGACTTCAACTTTGTAACCGTACCGTAATACAACTACGCCACCGAGGCAAGTTGCTATATAGGATTAAATACAGCAATAATACAGTATTAATATGGACGGCACATATTATCGGTCACAATGCGTTTGCTTTAAATACAATCGATCCATCAGTAATTCCATAGTTGGATAATAGTCACGCTGGCCGCGAAACAAAATGGCTGACGTAGCGTGACCCGCGAGGGGTGGACGTTGATGGAACTGTGTCCATTGTCTAACGGATTGGGGACGGTTAGAATTATTTAGACTCGGTTGCATCAAGTTTGATGATAAATAATATAAATACACCCAACAGTCACATACATAGTTCTGACTCCACATTAAGATCGTTTAAGTTTTGTGTAGTGGGTATCAGAAACTACGAGAGACTTTTCGGTCTCACAAACAGACCCGAGACAAATAATTGTGCGCCTCACAAATATTTGTCTCGGTGCGGGGGTTGAACCCGCAGCCTCTCGTTCCCCTTACGATACTTTAGTTATGACAGATTTCGTGGCGCAGTTGGTTAGACGCCGGCAGTGAAGCGAAAGGCCACGTTCGATCCCCGCACGGAGACAAATGTTTGTGTGATCCACAGTTAGGTATGTTTCCGGTTGGGTGTGTTCCGTTTCGTCTTATATTTTCCATCCCCCGATGTGATAGGGGACGAGCCTATCGCCATATCAGGCACAAATTTCTGACTCTGGGTTGTTTTTTTTTCACATAAAAACATCATACTTTTTGTTTTAATTACACGAATTATTTTCGATTGTAATAATGACGTACCCGATATGTCATTGTAACCGTACGCACGGCAAAAAGTTAGCCGTCGTAAAAACAAGTATAAGTTTCTAACGGCGAGTCTAAACTTAGAACTGTTGCGGCCATAGACTAGAAAATAATACAAGAGAGAATATAAACAATTAATTTACCTTTTAGTATATTATATCATCAATAAAATATTCAAACGTTATCCGAGAATATTTTTTTAAGCATTGCGCTAACCGAAATAATAGTGTTGTTTCTTTTTTTAATGCTGTGAATGGCGAGACGAGCATGCCATTCGCCTGACGGTAAGCGATACGATCGCTCATGGACAGTAGCAAAACCAAACGACACAATAAATTACAAAGCAATGCTTGCTTTTCCACATTGTTTTAAAACAATTGGTGAGTGTTCATATTACAATTTTCGTCTGCCTTTAACTCAAACTTGTGTCATGTCAGAGCAACATTTCAATGTCTACATATAGGTACATACGATCCCGTCTGTATGCTGAAGGGGGTAATGATATTCAAATGTTCCCGAGCCTTATTTTATTGTTGTGTTGCTTATTACTAAATTGTAAAAAGATACACCTTGCGATGTTTCAATAATCTGTGATTACAGTTCTTCTGCCAAAAATATAGTTTAAGCTACTATTATAAAGAGGAGGATTTTATTGTTCGTCTGCATTGAATAGGATCTGAAACCGCAGGACCGATTTGGAAAATTCTTTCACCATTAGAATCCTACATAATCCCTGATGAACATGAGCGATAGAATTATTTAAAAAAAGTGTAAATGCATCTGATCGGAGCCGGCTCGGGCCATAGATAAATAGTATCTTCCGAATCGACAGTAATACAATTTATTCTCCGTCCTGAGAATTGAACTTAAGTCTACCTAAGTCTCGAAGCTCATATCCACTAGATTACTACTTACTTACATACATACATAAACTCACGCCTTTATCCCAGAAGGGGTAGGCAGAGGCGCCACCAGGACACCCACATTTTGCCTTGTATGTTCCGCTATATCGGGCACAAACTCCTGACTCCGGGCTGATAATAAATAGAAAAACCCAATATCACTTTGCCTGACCCGGCATTCAAACCCGAGACCTCAGCTTTGTAGTCGTACCGTAGTACAACTACGCCACCGAGGCAGTGCACTAGACTTGCAATAAGTTTAATAGGAGACAACCCATCTGCTTCCTAATCTATGGCTGGGTTTTATTTACCCCTCACGTCACATGTGCCAGTCCACTTTCCCACTAAAGCCGACATCTGTCCTGCAAATTAATTTACTAGTTTCCTATGTGAAATCATCAGGTGTTAGATTCGCGGAAAGCTTCGCAGGTGTATGTTACTGGACTTGGATTATTATTGATCAAAGTTATTACGTAACCTGTTTGATTACCAGTATATTGTAAGCTGGTATCAAACGGACAAAGAAAGCCTCGACTATACTTTGCCATATGTTTATTTATATCAAAACGGTACGCCAACAGCATAATAGGCCTATGATAGGCGTTCATAGCTTTGGCCAAAATAAACAATAAATATAACTATTACTTAATTATGTTAAACAATGAAAAATAAATTTAATAAAACTACAATAACAAACTGCACTGCTTCGGTGGCGTAGTTGTATTACGGTACGGTTACAAAGCTGAGGTCTCGCGTTCGAGTTTCGGGATTTTTCTATTCATTATCAGCCCGGAGTCAGGAATTTGTGCCCGATATGGCGATAGGCTCGCCCCCTATCACATCGTGGGACGGAACATACAAGGCGAAACATGGGTGTCCTGGTGGCGCCTCTGCCTACCCTTTCGGGGATAAATGCGTGAGTTTATGTACGTATGTACAATAACAAAACATAAAAATAATGAAATTACAATATTACAATGATTACTCTTCTTTGGCATCAATTTACATCAATAAATCCGCCCAATACTGAAATAATGATAATAAATAATGGATCCGCCCAGTACTTACTCGATGCCTTGGATGGATTGCAGCGGCGGGCCATCCGCATTGTGAATGATGCAGACATTACGGGCAACTTAGAGTCGCTACAGTTACGGAGGGATGTCGCCTCTCTAAGCGTGTTCTACCGTCTGTATCATGGCGAATGCTCTGAGGAATTGTTCAATTTAATCCCCTCCTCTCCTTTCCTTAACAGAACCACGCGTGCTGGCTTGCGGAGCCATAGCTTGACTGTTCAATCCATTTCGGCGCGAACCAAAAGGTTCTCTAATTCTTTTTTCTGCCGTACAGTCAAGCTGTGGAACGGTTTGCCATCGCACGTGTTCCCTCCTTCCTATAATCCTGGGTCCTTCCGCCGTAGCGTGAAGAGGCATCTCAGCGGGCCGGCATGATTGTATCGAATGGTATGAGACTACCGTTTGATACCATTCAATACTCTATCTGGACGGCATTAGCACTTACCATCAGGTGCAATGCAGTCACTATGCCGTGCCAGGTTAAAAAAAAAAAAAAAAAAAAAAAATAAGAACATAAAGCATATTGTCAATCAAAATACATTTTGAAACCGTGGAATTATATATATCTGAAGATGATTTAATAATCTTTATTTCTTATGATGTGACCCATTCCTTCTATTTCTAGTCAACCAATTCCTAAAGGTTATCTAGAAGACATCGCCGATTGCGATAAGAACGCCGCGCCGATTGTAACACATATTTTAGCGTGTTATATTTTTGTTGAATTCTTTTTATTTAAGTGTACAACAAAGTTTAAAAATAAATATATATAAAATCTAATCACGTTGACTTTGTCCTATCTATTTAAATATTCTAAAATACCAAAAGAGTTTCTCCATAATAATTCTTGGATGACTATTCAGAATCCAAGCTAAAGGAAATGAAACCAATATAAAGCTAATCTAAACGGCACGTGTAACTTTGGTTACCAAGAATCGTGAAGATTAACGGCTTTATTCATAGACAGATTTAAAACCTATTTAAGTTATCGAATGTTTTATCCCTTTCGCACTACTTTAGAATTCAGTTTGAGCGAAGAAGACAAAACACTCGATAACTAAAATAGGTTTTAAAACTGTATACGAATACGGCCGTAAGAGTAAACTTATGTTGTTAGGGGTATTTCTATGGATTTGTTCACAATCGTTTATGTTTCTAGGAATTACTGGAATGTTTGCTAGTAATATAGTTATTAAGCCTTTGATTTAGGATATTGAGTTAGTAAGATTATATAGCACAATCTGGGTTTCTTAGTTGGGTAATTTGATTTTTCATTGGGGTATTCAGGATAAATTGCTTCTGAACGCTATATAGTGATGTCGAGATAGAGCGTGCAATGGCGACGGTAATACATTTAACAATCTGATCTGAAACTAGACTGCCTCGGTGGCGCAGTTCTACTAGGGTGTTATAGAAAAGCTGAGGTCTCGGGTTCGAATCCCGGGTCGGCCAAGGTGATATTGGATTTTCCATTCAGTATCAGCCCGATATGGCGATGGGTTTGCCCCCTATCACATCGTGGGACGGAAAATACAAGGCGAAACGTAGTGTCCTGGTTTCACCTCCGCCTACCCCTTCTGGGAAAAAGACGTGAGTTTCTGTATGCATGCATTTATGTATCCGAAACTGTTTCATCAGTTGGTGTCTAATACTTCATACAACCTCACTGATAATAAATGAAGACACATCACAAAATGTAGGCTAGCATATGATTTCAATACATAACGGGGTTTTTAAATGCAAAATAAACCACGGCACAGAGTATACGTGACCGACTCGGCGTACGTCAATGTAATTTAAAATTTAATGTTGTGGTGCAATTTGAAAGCGATCCGTTCGCTAATTAACGACACGTAATGAGCCACTGAAAGGAGAAAACCTCGATTTAAAACATAAAAGGCAATGCTATTTAGGCACGGAGGAATTATTGAGATGCTTCAAGATGGAATTCTTATATTTTGAAGGGGTTAATGAGTGTACGGTGGTTTTAAAACGACCTAGAAATAAGCCAATATTCATGGACATCTAAATATTTTAAGGGATTTTAGTTGCACTGTCGGTTAAGAGTTCGTTAAGATGTAAAAGTTAGACGATTACATAAAACTAAAACACGCTTGTAAGAGTATTTAAAATGCAAGTTTGTTTTTATTGTAACGACATTAATATACAAAACAGTGTTCTTTCTCGGCGAAATGGGTCAATGGGTAATCATTTATGCACACAATTGATATTATTAATAGACCAGAGAATGATATGTGCTACTTTGTGTCAAAATATACTTTAATAATAGCCGAATTTAAATCCATTTTTTCTTAATATAAGTTTTTTTCGAACTAACTTCTCTGTCAACGGCCCTATTCATAGACAGTTTAAAATCTATTTTAGTTATCGAATGTTTGGTCCCTTTTGAACGACTTTTGAATTCAGTTTGAGCGAAGAAGACATAACATTCGATAACTAAAATAGGTTTTAAAACTGTCTATGAATAAGGCCGCTAGTCTTTACACACAAAACAGCTGCATCTACCCGCTGATTCTCATGCATTGTCCGGTGTTCCACATACAGTTTATTTCCGAGTACAGCACGGTAAGTGCATTGAATTAATAATCTCCGTTTATAGGAAACATGTTGGCATGCAGTTGTATCATTGTTCTTCAAGTACTGCAATATTGCCAAATAACCGCATTCCTCGGGGAAATTGGCAATCGTTCATTGGAAAGGATAAATAAAACAATGGGATGGCAATAAGACCGCCCATTTATTTATTTATTAATCCTTTATTGCACAAAAAGAAACATTTACAGTAAATAAATGGCATAATAATAGTACAAGAGGCGGCCTTATCACACTAGGCAATTTCTTACAGGCAACCTTTGGATGGATATGTAAATAGGAAAATGAGAGGGCAGTCTAAGGTGTTTATTAAAAAAGAAAAAAAAATCAAAAAGAATTGCACTTTTTTTTATGTAATTTCTGATTGTATTTGGTTTAAATGGGATGTTATGGGTGTTATTACTGGCGGTAGGTCGCTTTTAAGTGAGAGACGGCCTGGGAAGGTACCACCGCAATGTCTATTTCTCCCGCCAAACAGCAGTCTAAATGCACTGTTGTGTTCCGGTTTAAAGGATGTTGTAGCCAGAGAAACAACTGAACACAATGAGACTTAACATCTTATGTCTTAGGTTCGCGAGCGCAGTGGAATGCCAAGCATTGCTTTGTAATTCATGGTGTTGTTGGTTTTGCTACTGTCTATATTACATTAGGCGAATGGCGTGCTCGTCTCGCCATTCATCGCAATAAAAAAAAATTATAATAATATTATAATATTATTTCTGGCTATACCAACACTGTCATAATAAATCTATATATCTATATCAGTCTATATATGTGCCACTGCAGGGCACGGGCCTACTCTACAATCGAGAGAATCGATTGAGAGTGGATAGGCCATATAGTCCACCACGCTGGCCTAGTGCATGTTGGCGGACTTACATACCGTAGAAATTCTTCAAAATCGCTACGGTACGCATGTTTCCTCACGATGTTTTTCTTCACCGTTAAAGTGCGTGGTGATTGACTATCAATACACGCATAACTCCGAAAAGTCAGAGGTGTGCCCTGGGAACTTTAAAGGTCTATTTAATTGAATAATAAATGGACCTTTGAAAAGCAAGTTTCCGCAGTAATTATATTTCTTGACTAATCGTAAACTAGTCAGTTTTCATACCGCGGACCAGTCGGCTGACAGTGAAATATATTCTAAACATTGTTATACGGGATTACTAAATAGGGTTTATGTAAATTAGAACTTACGATAGGTGATATAGGGTATAAAATTGATTTGTTGCAGTTTTTATTTTCTGCATAAGGAGACACATGAGGTTATTAATCTAATGATTCTTCAGTTGATTTGAAGACATGAAATCCTATTTTACATTTTATTTAAAAAACAAATGCTTTTTATACATAGTGCTAACATAATGGAGTATTAATTTCTCGTTTATTAAACCCTCTATGATTAGAAATTAGAAAATGCGTTTATTCTCGAGAAGTTCGTTTGCAAGCTGCATCAGTTTTCGCGCGTTTCATAAAATATGCAGTCGAATTTTATAGTTTTTATTTGTTTATTTATTAAGGAAAACATACAGCATAAATGTTACAGATAAATACACGTTACATAAAATATTACAAAGCCAGTAATGTTTTCACTGAAAAGCAAAACATGGAGTGAACATAAAAAGTATAAAACAACAATAACAGAATTAAACATTGAAGAAAATAACTTATTTATTCATACCATAAGAGCTACAATTGGAAAATAATTTTAAGACAGTTAGGTCCACTGAAGTCCTCCGAAAGTACCTACCTCCAAAGCTGGACCTTGGATGAATGACATACACCCATACATAGATAGTGACATGGGGTTTTTACTCGACAAGAGTCTGGCAGGCCCGGTCTATCTAGATTCTAGATAGTCAGGTATCCAATGAGAATTTTCCCCATGAGAGAAAAAAAGTCCACTGAAGTCCTTGACAACGAGTGACCATACCATTTAGCGATATTTTATATTATCAAATATCTATCTCACGACACAACCTTATCTCCAACACCGTGTACACCCAAAACCGATACACAGGAAAGTATTCTCGACGCGAATTGATTGTCTAACAGAAATTACAGGCAGGAGCGATGTCGCCGCAGTAAATCGAATTAATTTGACATTATGATTGCTTGTTGCCACCGCAGACGCGGCACGGATTAATTATTAGCATTGATTTGAATTTATTGACTGGCGTGGCGTGGTGTACTTTTTATACAGGTATCTAGACTGCGACCGAAAAGGAAGCCAGGTAAGTATTAGTGACTACAGACACAATGCAACTAAAATTTTCGCAAAAAAAAAAGTGATTTTTTTTTTGGAAATTTTTACATAGCGCCGTATTGGGTGATAGGTACATAGATTTCCTAAAATAATAATGTACAACTTTTTATTTTTAAAGACACAATGGTACGAAAGCGGTTAAATTATAATTTTTGCGAAAACTACGAGTAGGTATTAACCACCTAAGCTATTATTATATTCAAAAAATTAATAGAAAAAAAAGATTATATTTTCACTTCCACTTTTCACGTGATTTTTTTAGTTGCATTGTGTCTGTAATCACTAAAAGTACCACATGGCTTCGTTTTCGGCCGCGGTCTGGATATACCCGGTATTGGTAGAGTACGAGTGATGGTAAGATTGATTCAAATAAAGTGCATAATTCTCCGGATGACACAATTTTTCCGGCCCGATTTTATCACGATATATGCAGATTGGACCGGAGATTCCGTGGGTTACCATTCCAGACATTAGACATTCAAGACTCAAGGATTACTATACCTGAAAGCGTCACAAGACTAATTTCCTTAGATTTTTTTATGGCATAGGTCTGGTAAACGAGGAAGCAAGTCACCTGATTTTAAGTGATCACTGCCGCCCACGAACATCCACAACGCTGGATCATGGATGTGTTACCGGCCTATAAAATTGAGAGGAGAGCGAGAAGGAAAAAGAATGGGAGGAGGAAAGGTATATTGAGCTTCCGACAGTCTCACTCACAAAATGAAACGCGATAGTAAAGCTGTCGCTTCACGTCGACCTCCTGTGAGACAGTGGTACCGCCCCGGATAAACCTGCCTATTCATGCTGAGTCACGGCTGACCACAGTGTGGCTCTACCACTTCTAAATAAATAAATAAATAATATGAAAATGGTGCATTAACAAAATTGAACTTTGGACGTAAGCAACACCCATAAAAGGTGATTCACCGACAGACATTGAGATGTTTAATAACATGTAAGGACAATCGAGGTATATTTCACTAAGAAAGTGTTTTTCCCAACAATAGATACAATGCAATTAAGTTCACTGAATAGATTTATCGCGGATTTATAATAAGGTGATAAATTCCGCAGCTTTAATAACGATGTTTTATTGTCTTATTATTGTAGCGTATATTATAGGCTTTCTCTTAAAGAAGCTAAGTTCTATTTTACAAAATTTACTGACAGGGTTTTTTTTTAATTATTTATGGTTTGTCCTGATTTTTGGAGTAACATAATAATTTTAATGAAATGAAATGAAATGAAAATATTTATTGAACCCATGAAATGTCATACATTATTTAGATTCAGTCACTTTTTTCCACTACCACCCGGTTCACAAGGCTGTTTTCGCCAGAGAAGAACGGGCAAGAAACTCTAGCGTTGCTCTTTTTAAAACAAGTTTACAATACAATAATTATACAGAGGTTGCAGCGCAGTTAAATTCAGAGCAGTTCATAGATCATTTAGAAGAATATTGATGAATAGTGTTATTGGTCAAGTGATTTTGGTACGGTTGAGTTAGGTAAGTAAAGTCACCCAGAACGCGGAAACAGTGCACTGCTTCACCAAAGCAATGAATAGTAGTAATAGTTTTAAAGCAATTAAAAGTTATCATTATAAGCAAGTCGAGCAGACCAGTCCACACAAGCAGCACTCGTTCACGAGTATGACGCATGTGCCAGCCATCGGCCTCCTCAACCATGTTACAGGGAAGTGACCGACCCGGCACACGACGCCGCCGCAAGCACAGACGTTTTAGCGAGCATGACTTACTCAAATTGCTTACAACTGCGATGAAATCAAATGAACTAATTATTACATCACATCTATATCAAACAATGCACATCCGGTTAGGGGACTTATATTATGTTATGTTCCCAAGCCTTATTATCCTCTAGGTAATCTGAAATTTTATAGTAAGCTTTATTACACAACTGTCGCTTAACAGTGGATTTAAATTTGTTTATACTTAAGGCTTTTATGTGAGTGGGAACTTTATTATAGAAGTGTATACAGTAACCCTTAAAAGATTTGCTGATTTTGTGGAGCCTGGTCTTATGACTGACTAGATTATTTCTATTTCTAGTATTTTTGTCATGAACATCGCTTAACTTTTTAAATTTCTCTATATTTTTATGGACATACATAAGATTAGTAAATATGAATTCAGATGCTACTGTCATTATGTTTATTTCTTTGAATTTTTCCCTCAGAGATTGTCTGGAGCTTAGCGAATAAATAGATCTTATGGCTCGCTTTTGGAGAACAAAGATTGCATTAATGTCAGCAGCACCACCCCACAGCAAAATTCCATAACTCATAAGGCTATGAAAGTAAGCAAAATATACCAATCGAGCCGTATCAATGTCAGTCAATTGGCGAATCTTGCCCACCGCATAAACTGCAGCACTCAGCTTTTTTGCTAAGGCAGTTATGTGGGGACCCCATTGAAGTTTAGGATCCAATGTGATTCCCAAGAACTTAGTAGTCTCCACAAGGCTCAACACATCCCCATTCATAAATATGTTGGCATTAACTTTCTTTACATTAGGTGTCACGAACCGTATACATTTCGTTTTCTGACTATTTAATAATAAATTATTCACGCTAAACCAATGGACTATATTTGAGAGAGTGTGGTTTACATCGTCAAGGAATGGTTGATGTCGTTTTACTTTAAATATCAATGAAGTATCATCAGCAAACAACACTACCTCACATTTGTCCCTTATAAAATAAGGTAAGTCATTAATATAGATCAAAAATAGAAAGGGTCCAAGAATCGAGCCAATAAATTTAATTTAATAATTACTTAATAGTTTTATTAAGTAATTATTAAATTATAATTGCCTATTTACTGTTTTCTTTTGGTAGTAACCAAACTTTAAGATAGACACCTATTCAGAGAAATCAGTGAAGAGTAATTTATAATCAACAGTATTTAACTTATTTTGATAAGCATCAAAAAATATTATGTTTAAGTGTTAATTATATCGTACGTTTTTATCAATATATGACGTGATAATTTATGTACCTACACGTCATATCTATACGAAACTCTTCATTAGCAGGCAATAACGTGCGTCACTTCCGGTCGAGCATCATTTAAAAAATAACACTAATTAACATTAAGTTATTAAAAAAATATGTGAAACAAAATATGCATATGTTATTGTCATTTCCGAACGAAAAAAACTGTTCTTATTCTAAATAATTCAAACCAGTAATTCATTACCGGTTTTATGGGAACGGCGGCAATGACAATTATTTTTTTCAAATATAGAAAAAAAAGAACTACTTTGTCTATGATTTTAATTTCGGCTCATTTGCATGAGATGCCTGTTTGTAATAATTTCTAATAAAATATATGAATAAATTACGTCGGGACAATGTCTTGGAGACGTTTGGGGAACGGGACCTTATAATTAAAATACGAGTGGGGTAGTAGGGTTGACAGGGAATATTTAATTTTCTGCTAATTTTTGAACCCGTTCTATTAGAATAAAACAAAAAAAACTTAGTGCTAAGCCCAGGTGAAGATTAGATAGGGGTTCACAATAGAGTGCTAGGTTCGTTTCCCAGGACCAGAAATCGTTTTAATTGAAGTTTTTGGATTAGAGAAAATATGATTTATGTAAAACAACTTCTTAAGATTTGACGTGATTGGGCAGCCGGGCATATAATTATTATAGGGAAAAAATTTTAGAACGCAAACAAATCACAAAATCACGCAGAAGAAGAATTATTACGCTTATGTCATCATACCGAACTAGAATTTCGAAAAATCCAAGTAATAAATATTGAAATTAATTATCCATATAAACAAGCAATTTATTAAGTCCATTAATTTTGACTGCAGTACTATAAATTTCTTTAACGGATTTATGATGAACACAATTAAATAATGGCTGATGGAAAAGCAGAAAATTGCAATAATTTCCTTTCTACTTTTGTGATTGTATTGACAGCTTCACGACCAATCAGAGGGGGGCAATTAGCCTAGTAAATGGTCTTTGTAATTATTGATAGCCTCCGTGGCGCAGTTGGTTAGACACCGCCTGTGAAACTAGAGGCTGTGGGTTCGATCCCCTCACTGAGACAAATGTTTGTGAGAACCACAAGTATTTGTTTCGGGTCTGGGTGTTTGTGAGACCGAAAAGTATCTCGTAGTTCCTGGTACCCACGACACAAGGTTCGATCTTAGTTTGGGGTCAGGACTGTGTATGTGACTGTTGGGTGTATTTATTATTATTATTATCCCTTTCTATTGTTCATCTTGGTTTGGCAAAAATGGTTGAAGAGTTGTGGCTCCTTAAGGTCTAATAAACAATTTTATACAATGCAGGAGTACTCGGTCTTATAAAATTGATTTTGTTGCTGTATTGTATATTGGTTTGCGCAATTCGACTTTAACACACGACGCATCGTCGCACAAAGACAATATGACTAGATGAAACGAAAAAAAAAACGAAACGAAAACACTGTTTTAAAAGCTCTATTTACCTGTCGATCTCAAGCCAACCATATTATTGATATCCGGTAAAAAATCCTTTCAATCGCAGCACAAATTCGTTACCATTAGACCACAAAGACACATAATGATATTTTTTTAATTACACTATGTCAAAAAATAATTACCTTACCACTTAAAACATCGATCAAATTCAAGCACTTCACACGCATAACATTATTAGGTCTTTGCCTCAGCTAGGTCTTTGTGGAGGTTACACTGTTTTCTCCCCATTGCCACGAAAATCTCCCTTGCACAAACTCTCCTACTCCCCATCCTTGATTATGCCGACGTCAGCTATCTTGATCTCACCGAGGACCAACTTAATAAACTTGAGCGTCTTCAAAACTTCTTGTTGCACGCAGTTCAGAATATAGGGATTAGTAAATAAAATTAGACATTACACTTTGAACGCAAATACATTTAATTTCTTTAAGTGACATTGGACACAAAAAAATAGAAAATATGTTACTGTATGTACTTACATAGCCAGATAATTATTTCTAAGCAAATTATCTCCTCGCTCTCGTAATAAATAATTTTTATATGACCAGCCTCGACGACGTCTCGAACCAGAAGCCACTGTCACTGTCTCACGAATCGAATGTTTCTTTTTGTGAACGCATGGAGGATCAATATGAATATGGATATTGTAATATAAATAATAGTGGATTTAATTATAATGATTTATTAAGATATAAGCTAACAGCTCGGCCATCCTGTTCAAGGCGTGTCCTCATGCCATCAAAATAAAAAAAATAAAAAAAAATTTCATCGTTGAATAATAAATACTAAACATTATAACTCGTTACAAATCAATTACATAAATCAAGTGTAAATGACCTACTTCATTATTTAATTAATTATTAACTCATACATAACTCAATATACGATCATTATTTTTAAATTAACAGAAGTAAAATATTGAAATATAACATAGACTGGAAAGTAGTTAATCATTAATGTTATGATATTTATAGCTATCTCGTTAAGCCCATTTATTTTCTTATTTCATCATCGGTATTGTTTTCATCAATGTTAAATCTATCAACATTAGATCCATCCATATTCGTTTTATGATTACTATCTTTATTAATTTCATCTAAACATTCATCATCACTACTATCTAAATCTCTATTAAATGTCAGCCAAGGTTGCATCTTATCAATAGCAATAACGGCTTCGTATCGACGGCCATGTTTACGTGTCATTGGAGTATCCTCAATCAGGTAGCGATCGTTTGGAAGCACTTTCATTACTCGATAAGGTCCTTGAAATTTCATTACCAATTTTTGAGACTTACCATCGTGAGGCACTTGTCTCTCAACGCGAACTAAGTCTCCTACCTCATATTTATTACCGGGTTTCCGACGGCTATTGAACCTCTTTACGTCTTTAGATTGTTGTGTTTTTATACGTTCGCTAGCTTTAAGTCTCATGTCGTTCAAACCTTCCGATTGAACTACATTAGTCGTATCCAATAAAATGGGATTCAGAATTCCTTCAGACCTACTTACTATATTAAAACCAAATAACAATTCTGAGGGACTCTTTTGCGTTGTTTTGTGTATGGTGGTATTTATACCAACCTGAATGTCATAAATATATTCATCCCAAGTATTGTCGCCTTTATTATGGGT
Organism: Deilephila elpenor; assembly: GCA_949752805.1. Classification (NCBI taxonomy): domain Eukaryota; kingdom Metazoa; phylum Arthropoda; class Insecta; order Lepidoptera; family Sphingidae; genus Deilephila; species Deilephila elpenor. Next base: position 2,894,374 of record OX457107.1, on the reverse strand, counting down.
ACATGTCGATAGAGCATCTAGGATAGTTCGATTATACCGCTCGACTTGTCCGTTAGCTCTAGGTGTTGCGACCGCATTGATGATGTGTTTTATGCCATACAATGACGTAAAGTCCTTGAAGGCTTGGCTAGTGAAACTTGTGCCTTTGTCCGTTATCAAGCGAGTTGGGACTCCGAAATAACTGATATGCTCTTTGAGTACGCGCACGCTGATTATTGCTTTCGTATTCTTAACCGGGGTTATATTAATGAACTTAGTGAAACTGTCGACTAACACTAAAAGGTAACAGTTACCTCTCTTACTTTTAATAAATGGACCCAAATGGTCACCATGAATCGTATGGAATGGGGTGGTGACTTTTTCAATTGGGTGTAGTCCACCTTCCCGTTTACCACCAGGAGTCTTATGGTGGGCGCACTCTAGACAAGATTGCACGTATTTTTTTATGAAACGACGCATTTTGGGGAACCAATAATGCTGTTGAATGCGGTGCAGAGCCTTATCGAAGCCGTAATGACCGATGTCATCATGGTTTCTTTTAAGTATTTGCCAACGCACACCTTTTGGCACTAACCACTTAATCTCGTCCCCAACTATGCGATAAACGCGGCCATTCTTGATCTTATAGTTTTTGTGTATGTCCATAACCATGTCTGATGTTTTATCCTCCAAAATAGTCCTAATCCTCTGTACCTCCTCATCCGCGCCCTGCACAGTAGTAATCCAGTCTTGATCGGAAATTTCTACAGTTAAAATGTCTAACAAATGAGTTTCTGATTCAGGATCCGCGACCGGTCTGCGGCTGAGAGCATCGACGTGAGCCATCCGCAATCCGGGCCGGTATTCAATAGCACAATCAAATTCCTGTATCTGGATCCACCAGCGCGCTACTCGCGGAATCAGATCACGTTTTACCAATGTAGCCCTCAAAGCACTACAATCCGTATAAATTGTAAATGGTATTCCTAACAAATATACTCGGAATCTACTCAAAGACGCTACCACTGCCAACGTCTCAAGTTCATAGGAGTGTAGTTTACGTTCGTCACACGAGGTTTTACGACTAAAATATGAGATTGGATGAAATACACCGGTGCCATCGTCCTGGAGTAGTATACCTGCTAAACCATCCTTGCATGCATCGGTATGCAGTTGCGTCGTCGCTTTGGGATCATACAAAGCTAGTAACGGTCGTTGAATTAACTTATTTTTAACCAAGTCAAATGATTCTTTTTGCTTATCACCCCATGTCCAAGCGACGTCTTTCTTCAACAGATCGCTTAACGGGGAGGTAATAATAGCATAATCTTTAATGAACCGCCTGAAAAATCCAGATAGGCCTAGAAACTGCCTAAGCTCGTGTACATTTTTAGGCATCGGAAATTTAGATACTGCGCCGGTTTTTCTATAACCAGGACGAATTCCTGCAGAACTAACTTCGAACCCTAGAAAATCGATGGTATCTTGAAAAAAATTACATTTACTAAGCCTTAGTGTTAATCCGCCCTGTTTAAGAAGCTGTAATACTTCCTCTAACCTTCCTAAACCCTCTGACACGGTTGTACATGGAATAAGTATATCGTCCATGTACACAATGGCGTATTTGATTTTAGCGTCATAGAGGATTTTATTAATTGTCCTTTGGAAGACAGACGGAGCATTTACTAAACCGAAAGGCATGCGGTTATATTCAAATTGGCCGTCCGGGGTGATGAAAGCTGTCTTATGACGGGATCCTTCGGAAACCGGTATTTGATAGTACCCAGATGCTAAATCGAGTGATGTAAATAGTTTATTGCCTGCTAGTAGACCCAGTTGATCCTCAATCCTTGGAAGTGGATAGTGATCCTTCTTCGTTTTCCTATTTAGTGCTCGGTAATCAACACATAAGCGCTTTTCACCCGTTTTTTTCTGGACTAAGACGATAGGGCTAGCATATGACGAAGATGATTCCCTAACTATGCCACTATCTATCATGTCCTGGACCATGTCATTGACAAGCGCCCTCTCAGAGTAAGACATACGGTAAGGCCTATACACAACGGGTTCATTGTCCTCCAGCTCAATAACCATTTCAGTTACGTTAGTAAAACCGAGGTCCTTTAAGCCTCTAGAAAAACAATCTTGGTATTTATTTAATAATGTTTGCAACATTAAACGTTCATTTTTAGTTATATTATTATTACAAATAATTAGTTCGTCCGCTTCATTTGAATCAAAAGATATTTGACAGCAGTCTAAGACCCTTGGTATGTCAGCACATGCACTTTTAATAGATCGTGTTATTAAAAAATCTTTAGAAATGATTACGTCGCCTTCAGACACATTATACACAAGTAATGAACCGTTTCCATTCTTTAAATAGTATTCACCCGTAAGGAGATAGTATTCCTTACCCTCTTCCCCTCGGAGAGACCCTTTAACGTAGACATTCCCACTAAAATCTGGGTTAGACTTTATTCGTACCGCACGCAGCGAACTGTTTGGAATACTAACATTCTCACAACTGGTAAGATGGACTTTACTGGGGTCGATTTTTTTAAACGTTAATTTAGTTGGCGTTTTCGTAATAATTAGGTCAGGCATTTCTGTAAACGAATGTCCTAAAAGTGCTGGGTGACTGAGCACGTAGTCCTCAACAACATATATATCTATTACACTTTTAATGTCTTGAACTTCTACCTCGGCGGTTATGAAGCCTATAGGGCGAGTTAAATTTGCACCTATGCCTCTAAGAACAGGAAGATCAGAAGTAAGTCTGATGTTAAACCGAGTTCTTTGGCTTTACTAACCCTTATTAATGAACACTGGCTACCAAGGTCTACATGACATGGAACAATTTTACCGTCTATTTTATGTCTAATATATATTTGTCAATGGACCTATCAACTGCAAGTAACTCAGACACCTGTTTTTCATTTTGATTTTGAGGTTCCGTTTTAGTCGAGTCAACGTTTGGCTTATTCCTATAACAACTAGAGGCTTGATGTCCTATCCTATCGCAAGAAGTGCATTTGACAATGGGTTTTTCACATTTAAAACTGGGGTGACCGAGTTCGTTACAGTTGAAGCACCGGATATTTGAATTGGTCGCACCGACTTTGAAGTTCGAAGAACGGGGTGTCACATTAGTGGTAGTTCTGCGATCGTATCTATTTTTAGCGTTATTATCCAAAGTTTCTCTTGTCTGGCCTACTTTTACTGTCCTAAAGTATTTAAGAATTTGTTCAGGCTCTTTAAATTGGGCTGCTTGAGCACCTACTTTAATTGCGCGATCGTCTACCCCATATAATATACAATCAACTGCCTGTTTACCGTAAATTTTACATCGGTTCAATAAATTCAACTTAGCGTAATAATAGTGCTCCAACGATTCTCCGTACTTAACACGTTTGGCTAACATCTCCGTCAAGAGTTCAGCGTAGTCCTCACGACAAGGGAAAGATTCAATCAGTTTCTTTTTCCACTCACTCCAAGTGTGTAAAAGAGAAGGCAAACCCTGATACCACGTTTTGGCCACTCCTGTAAGCTTAGGAAGAGCGTAGTGTATGATTTCTTTTTCGGACCAACCATATATCTCCGCACATTCTTCTACCTTTGTGATCCAAACAAGCACAGTTTGTTCTTTACTTAGGGTATCAAAATCAGGTATAACATTATTTATAAAAGACATCTTGGGGTTCTCTGAACTCTTGACGGTACTCAATATTGACAAAAATTTATCTAACATAACATTGGTTTCAGATTCTTTGGATTTCCTAATTCCGTTAGATATTAGAGTTGACTCACGTTCTCCTGAAGTATTGCTACTGTTTTCTCTCCGCTTTGTCCTTCCACTTCTCCCACGTGTACGCCTCCTGTATTTCCTTTTCCTATCGTAACTGGACGAGCATTCCGATGAACTATTCGAATCCGTGATATAATATCGCCTTTTCCGAATACGTGAATGACCTCGCTTTTTTCCTTCCTTCCTTATCCATTCAGCATCCGCATCCCTGTTTCGAGATTCCAAATTCCTTCCTGTGCCCTCTAACCTGGGCCAATTTCCATCCTCAAACCTTGACGTCCCTGTACTCTCTAACCTGAGTACCTCCTGACCCTCTAACATGGGTTCACTCGTGCCCTCTAACCTGGGCAATCCATCCTTATCCATCCTGAATAACAACCCTTCCCCTCGGTTGTATCCAGTATGTTCTTAAGTGTTTCTGAAACTTGCAACATTGGAGAGCTTAGTACTCATGCGTAAGTCTGAGATTAGTGGATAGTAGAAAGGTCTAAATAATTCCATAAAATAAATATTCGACTTCATGTTTGTCAATGACGGCAGTACAAGAGGAATAAAAATAACAATCATTTGGATAATAAAGTTTTATTCAATTGTCCAATTGCAACTATACAACATTGCACACCAAAGGAATAAATCATATCTGCATCTCAGAAGAAAAAAAAAACAAGAAACAATAAAAAATACGTTATTTCAATATTGGAGCAAGTCTAAGTGACTTGCTCGTGACCTTGTTCTTTGGTATCGTTGTGGACGTGAAGTAGAAAATTATGAGAATTCTCTTGCGATCCCACTTCTGAACTGTTGCACGCAGTTCAGAATATAGGGATTAGTAAATAAAATTAGACATTACACTTTGAACGCAAATACATTTAATTTCTTTAAGTGACATTGGACACAAAAAAATAGAAAATATGTTACTGTATGTACTTACATAGCCAGATAATTATTTCTAAGCAAATTATCTCCTCGCTCTCGTAATAAATAATTTTTATATGACCAGCCTCGACGACGTCTCGAACCAGAAGCCACTGTCACTGTCTCACGAATCGAATGTTTCTTTTTGTGAACGCATGGAGGATCAATATGAATATGGATATTGTAATATAAATAATAGTGGATTTAATTATAATGATTTATTAAGATATAAGCTAACATTCTGTATTAGATTTATATTTGGTCTGCGCAAATATGATCATGTCTCTGAGTTTCGTGCTAAGCTCAAGTGGTTACCCATACGACTTCGTCGGAATGCTCATATTCTTAATCTTCTTTACAATATCTTGTTCAATCCTCTCACTCCATCTTATCTTAAAGAGCGTTTTCTATTTCTCCATGAGTCTCATTCAAGGTCCTTGAGGTCGTCGGAGAATCTGAAACTGAGAATGCCTGTGCATGCCACGACTTTTATGGATAAGTCGTATACAGTCCAAGCCGTTCGACTGTGGAATGCGCTACCAGTTGTCATAAGACAAGCTCAAACACTGACATCTTTCAAAAAAATGGTTAAAGACTATTACCTTTCTCTATAAGCAGCTGCATTAAGAAGTTTTTATGTCCTCCTTTCGTCTCAATAAGTAATTTATATTTAGCATGTATATTTATATGTATGTTTATTTATAGAAATATTTATATATGTATGTATATTAAGTGTATTATTGAATTATGTATCATATATTGTGTATATATTGATTATAAATAATTTGTTTATCTATTCCCTTATAAGAGCTTGTTTTTTGTTTTTTTTAAATTCTATACTGCCCTCTATTCTTATCCTTTTCTTATATCCATCCAAAGGTTGTCTGTAAGAAATCGCCTAGGGCGATAAGACCGCCAACTGTACTCTTGATTTATATCTGTAAAATATTGTATGCCTTTTGTTTTTTTTGTGTGTGCAGTAAAGAATAAAAATAAAATTAAAAAAAATATATTGGCAACCCTACTTAAGCAGTATACATCTCACTCAACCCTTCTGATAACAAACCTGTTCTATAACAATCTTTATATTTTTTGTTTTAACACTACCGCTGCAGGAACGTAATTGTGTCAACGCGGTCCATTGTACCATTCACGCCGTAACAATGCAGTAAGGGTTGAACAGATGTGCGTTGGAACTCGCATTGTCTTAAAAGGTGTAATATTTAGATTTATTCAAATTATTTTTTTACTATTATGGGAATGTTTTGAGAGCGGTAGTTGCGGGCCGGACTGCCAAAACGGTTGTAGATTTGAAAATACTGATTTCGAAATGACGTTTTTATAATTAACCGTGGATTTTATGCATATATTTCGGATCTTAATAGGGATAAATAAAAATACTGGGAGCGGTTATTACGCAAATTGATTTCTAATCATTTAATAGTTCTGGATAGTTTCTATGACTTCAGTTTTGAGGAATTGTAAGGAGAAAATTCAATTACATATATTCTATACATATATGTTAGTTGTAACATATTTAATTGGATCTCGTCCATATCATTATCTCGTAAATTATTCGAAACGATATCAAAATTCGTCTTTATCGGATTGACTGCCTCGGTGGCGTAGTTGTATTATGGTACGGCTACAAAGCTGAGGTCTTGGGTTCGAGTCCCGGGTCGGGCAAAGTGGTATTGGATTTTTCTATTCATTATCAGCCCGGAGTCAGGAATTTGTGCCCGATATGGCGATAGGCTCGCCTCCTATCACATCATGGGACGGAACATACAAGGCGAAATGTGGGTGTCCTGGTGGCGCCTCTGCCTACCCCTTCGGGGATAAAGGCGTGAGTTTATGTATGTATGTATGTATGTCCGGTAGTTTCGGTTACGGTTAACATCGTAAGGAAATGTTAACCCTTCACTAAAACTTCAATGGTCTGCTAAATCAACCCGTACCAGCTTGGACTAAAAACTAACTCAATCGAACCGTGCCTATGAGCTGGTATTATTAATGGGTACATTTGACCCCTTGGATCAAGTTTTTTATGATGGTCGTTAGTTGCGGAAACAGCAGATGGGTTGACTATTATGTTTCGCTCGCTATTTCCTATACGTTTTATGGTTTATTGCGGTGCTGATCAAATATAATGTTCACCTGTTGGCTCGCGAAACTCGTAAATGTTAGCAAGCTTGTATTAAAATGTTCGTGTAATGTATATTCGTTTATGTCGCGTTGGTCTAGTGGTGTTTGTTGGCTATAAATCGATAGAGTCAGGTCTGAGTTTATTTATTATGGGTCATCGGTTTAAATAGATCGATTTGGTCGGGCGATAAATGTTGTATGAGTTTACTTATGAATATTTACGCTAATATTTTAATGAGGAAAGATTTGATTTTTTGTTTACATTGAATAGGCTCCGAAGCTACTTAACCGATTTGAAAAATTCTTGCACTGTTCTACACTATCCTCGGGTGATATAGGTTATATTATATTATCAAAAAAGTTAGGAATTCTAACTTCTACATGTAAACCAAGGTGTAAAAAGTACCTAAAATATTATTTACATCGCGTGCGCTGTGAAGTTTATTTTATGTTGTTGATGTGTCCTGGACTCAAAAACTATCTGTGCCCGAGCAAAGCCGAGCCGCTAATAATATACAAAAGAAAGCCGAGCATGGTATTTGAGCCCAGTATAGCTATAGACTTTCATATGGACTTTCATACTCTGTTGGAATGGAAGTTAGTTCGGTGATTCTCCGAGCACTCTAAGCATGAGAACATACATTGGAACCTCTCTCTCTACCACTTTGATGATTCAAGTAAGAGCTTATGTCGTATATGTACACAAACTATTATAATCCCCGTCACTGAACTGGACACAAGTTTCACCCGATTTTGCCAAGCGCGTTGGTCGAACTCACAATATTATATATTACATCGATTATTTTTCTTTAAATACAGATTTCCCTGTGACATTTCGTCCATTGTACAGAATTCTTTTTTTTTCCTATCCCATATATCACACAGATACTACAACAAAGTACCGATGCCAAAAACATCTGCCCATACATACATAAACACCCACATTTCGCCTTGTATGTTCCGTCCCACGATGTGATAGGTGGCGAGCCTATCGCCATATCGGGCACAAATTCCTGACTCCGGACTGATAATGAATAGAAAAATCCAATATCACTTTGCCCGTACCGGGACTCGAAACCGAGACCTCAGCTTTGTAACCGTACCGTAATACAACTACGCCACCGAGGCAGTCTGCCATCTGCCTACATCTGCCCACATAGCTACAAATTGGTACATAATGTATACTACATAAGTGTGGCGATATAGTCGCTGCTAACAAATCTAATAATACGCAATAACAAGCCGGGGAGGGATGCATCCGCCGAACACCCGCGCCTACGTATGGGGTGGCGAACGTACATTTGAGGAAGAAATCCTTTAGACTCGTCATGAACGGTATCGGAATATGTGGTAACATTTGAGAAAGACTGTATTTTTATTTCTTTTTTTTATTGTTGTGAATGGCGAGACGAGCATGCTATTCGCCTGATGGTAAGCGATACGCCCGCTCATAGACGGAAACAAAACCAAACAACACCAAGAATTACAAAGCAATGCTTGGCATTGCGTTCGCCAACGATTTCGCGCCGTTGGATATTCTATCTCAAATAATTATATCTCACACACTGTAAATAAGTTCATTGTTGTCGCCATATCGTTTCAGTATAAAAAAAATATTGCTGCTAGGAGTAACTGGTATAACTCGGGTAAAGCACATTTAAATATTATTTCACAAATACAATTTATTTGTTAAATTTAATGCAAACGGTGACATATATTTTTTTTGGTTACAGGTACAAATATCAACTTGCAGTTTCTTAATTAGGCGTCATCCTAGAAACACCAGAGAAACCAATCCAACTTAAAAACAATTTATATAAAATATGCTAGATTCTAAAGAAAAAACATAAGCCGTAACAAAAAATAAATTGCTATTTTTTCCCCAAATGTACCCAATGATGACCCCGTCGATCTTGGCCGTAAGTTCATTTTCTTTCGCACCCCCTCATTTTCATTTCGCATACGTCCTGTGTATTTTTAAAACATCTACAAGGGTGCTGAGCGGGGGTTGATGGAAATCTTCCATCGCGTTTCATTACCAATCGAATTTGAATATAAAATGTTGTAAAAATGGGGTGGTTTTGGGGGGAAATAGTGGTCCCTTTTATCTCCTCTTGATTCGAGATACAAATTGGATCATTATTGAGACGGAATGGCTTAAGAAACTTATTAACACAATGTCGCCTTACATGAGTTTTTTAACCATATAATAATTTGAGGATCGGGTTGCTGTTGCGTTTCGTTGCTTCAGTAAAATGTAAGAGGGTCAATCGCGTATAATCCTTAATATATATTTTAGTTTTCATTATAAATCAAAGAACTACACACACTTTCCTAGACATTCAAATATTTAGTTAATGATCCCAATCCATTTTATGGGCTGCTAATCGTCTTTCGGACATGTGAACCAAAAAACTCATAGACGTAATTTGCTTCCCAGGATGAACTATACATATATTTTTTTATATTTAACTCTGAGAGATAAATTGACTACAATCAGATTTTCATAGTACAATTCTACTTCATTAAAACCAGGAGGTTCCAACTGCGGTCGAAAAATGTTCTCCATACGTATCAGCTCTCCAATACGTAAAACTACAATTCCTTAAATTGAGAACCTCACTTTCCGCAGTCGGTTTAAAACACGTCTACCCACTCAATATTATAAAGAAGGCTATAAACTAGACCTGGCGTATTAATCTTTGTTATATTAATCTAATTGGCAGTAGCTAAGGCCTAAGGCAGTCTAACAACCGATATTCCTCAAGGCATAAAATATTCCACTCCGCGTGTGCTTCCGATTGATTTTTCATATAGATAATTTAACGATAGTAGCTTGTCGAGTATTTTCTTTTGTATTGTAGTGTTGGTAATTTATTATATTTACGATTATGCCAAGAGGGTAAATAATACATGACGATATAATATACCGGGTATATCAAGACTGCGACTGAAAACGAAGCCAGGTGGTAGTATTAGTCGCTTCAGACATCTATATCTATATCTATATCAGCCCATATACGTCCCACTGCAGGGCAGGGCCTACTCTACAATCGAGAGAATCGATTGAGAGTGGTTAGGCCATATAGTCCACCACGCTGGCCTAGTGCGGGTTGGCGGACTTACATACCGTAGCTTCAGACATAATGCAAGTAAAAATTTCGCAGCAAATCAACAACTTTTTTTTGTAATTTTTGCTTATCGTCGTATTTGGGTGATAAATACATAGTTTTCCTAATATAATGATGTAGACCTTTTTATTTTTAAACAGTCAATGGTACGTTAGGGTTTAAATTATTATTTTCGCAAAAAATTGTTATTTACCAGCCAAACAATATGATTTTTAAAAAATTCTAAAAAAATATCTGCCGTTGTTTTGGTGAAATTTTTATTTTCATTGTGTCTGAAGTCACTAATACTACCACCTGGCTTCGTTTTTGGTCGCAGTCTTGATATACCCTGTATAAAGGGTCCTATGGATAAATATTGAACATAAGCAGAGGTCCATTTAAAATGGTAGAGCCACTCTATAGTCGGTTCTGGGTATAACCTGAATGAGCTTTGGAATTGATATCATTGTCCTTTAATATGTATACCTAAAGTGTTTCATGGATAAATGCTAGAACCAAATACTTATACGTGCGTTTAAAAGTGGTAGAATCACAATGTGGTCAAATCCTAAGCCCGAATCTACAATTTTCAAATATAACATAATTTATGTTATTGTGGGCTTATTATGACACATAGGCATAGTTGTACATTACATCCAAGCCATAAAAGCTGAAAATAACGTGTAAAAATCAAAATTAAAAAATATTTTTAAGCAAACCGAACCACGGTACAAAGCTAGTCAAAATCAAAACAATTCTCGTTCCCATGAACAGTTGTGGAGTATATGCAAGATAATGAACATACCCCATTGAGATTATTGATTATCCACACGTCCGCGTTGGCATGGGGTCACAAAAAATCAAATCGCGGGGGTGAATTACAAGGGTGAACCGCCCCCTTGTTAACTCTATATATTTACGTGCTATATGGCTACGAATTTGTTTTAAAATGTTTTGAACTTTAGGCTATTTTATGTTACAGAGGAATTGTATCGATGTAATCAAATTGTAATATTTATAGTAAAAATATCAAATTAAAGATTGATATAGAAGGTTTAAAGAAATTAATAATTTTACAACTGTTTGTACTAATAAAATATGGTGCTAGTTGGATAACACATTTTTGCCATTTTGCATAAGGTATTATTATTGATATACGAACAAACAACATGAGTGATCTTCACCTTTATATATTTTGTAACCTCATGTTATTACCTAGGTAGTAAGTCATGATGCCCTAGTTCCGCTAAATATGAATAGAGGCATAAATGAGATAGGAAAAATATTAAGAAGTCCCCACTCAAGCTAGTATAAAATGACGAAAAGATAAAAGAAATCTCTCACGTGTCAGAAAATAAATTCGGAATCCCCCAGTATTTATCAAACGTCTGCGAGAGACACGGGCTATCTGAGCGGCAACTTCGCGAGAATTATTATAAGAGATTGTTTTTAATAGCTTTTCGAGTTCTTTAACGTCACCCACAAAACTTTGGATTTCGCTTTCGCTTAAATTATTTTCGTCGGAAAATTCGGGTAAATACGGCGATTTATGTGGCAACTTTTTTATAGTTTGCTCGGTTTGTTGGTAGGTATTTGGGCGATTTGGTTAAAGATATCTCAATTTGTATCCACCACTGATAATCCTATAACTGTGAACTAGATCAGCCTACTGGTGGTAGGTCTCTCATATGTATGCGAGTCGAGTCGCGATGTCTTTTTCTTCCGCCAAACAGCAGTGTAAATGCACTGTTGTGTTCCGGTTTCAAGAACATTGCAGCCAGAGTAACTACTGGACACAATGAGACTTAACATCTTATGTCTCAGGATGGCGAGCGCATTGGAATGTCAAGCATAGCTTTATAATGTTTTGGTGTTGTTTGGTTTTGCTTCTGTCTATGAGCGGTCGAATCGCGAATGGCATGCTGGCCTCGCCATTAAAAGCAATAAAAAATAACAATTTAATTAGAGGCTACAGAGCGCAGGACTCTATAATTGACAAGTCGATGCTCACAACTGAATCGATATTTAACCGCACAGTGAAAATTCTTGTAATGATTTCCATGGTACGTAGATTTCATTAGTATGTTTTGTCTTCTTCGCTCATACTGAATTCTAAAGTCGTTAGTAAGGGACAAAACATTCGATAACTAAAATAGGTTTTACATCTGTCTATAACAAGCTACTCTTAGCTGACTGCCTCGGTGGCGTAGTTGTATTACGGTACGGTTACAAAGCTGAGTTCTCGGGTTCGAGTCCCGGGTCGGGCAAAGTGATATTGGATTTTTCTATTCATTATCAGCCCGGAGTCAGGAATTTGTGCCCGATATGGCGATAGGCTCGCCCCCTATCACATCATGGGACGAAACATACAAGGCGAAATGTGGGTGTCCTGGTGGCGCCTCTGCCTACCCCTTCGGGGATAAAAGGCGTGAGTTTATGTATGTATGTATGTATAACAAGCTAGCTAGAATACAAAAGCAAAAACAAGTAGATGTGCCCATACAAAACCTGTAGGTAAGTACGTCTTGCATTATTCGTCGAGATTTATTAACAAGTGGGAGCGTTTGGCATTATTTGCATTTATTATTGAAGCTTTAAGGAGAAAAGAAATAATTAAAAGAATTGAGAGGTCGGGCGCGTCTCCCCGATTTCCTTCTGTACCGTCAGCAAAAACAATTGCAAAAAGAAATAGCAGAAAATCTTTTGTGTAAAGAGTGCTTATGATTTTTGCTTCGGATTTATTCTTAATGCTGCAGCTAGATGGGAAGATAAAATGGGAATTTCATTTAGAGATCTTTCTCGACGTTGTTTAATGTTTTATTTGAACTGGGAGCTTGCGGTTTAGAAGTATGCTTATCAGGCGGTCTTAGCTCGCATTTATTTAAGGAAACGTGGAGATGTTTAGCAAATTTAAGAATTATTCCGTGAGCTTGCTCTGAGTTTACCGTCGGATCTTCATCTTATGCATTTAATAAAATATAAAAACATCTTAGACTGCTGGATATTAAAATAAAAAACTTACCTCTTACCTCCGCCTCCCCTTTCGCTCTCCCCTTCCGTAATAAATGTTTGTAGGTAATATAACTTTACGCATTGGTACAATGTAGGTATACAAGACTGTAAGTTTTGGCTACATTAACGGCGAATGCAAATATTGTGAAGAAACCTGGTTAGGTATCTCCGAATCAGCCTGAGGATTTTAGAGATACTGAGTGGTAGTACAACCAGCCCGCACTAGGCCAGCGTGTTGGACTTAGGGTGGGTTGCAGAAAATAACTTTAACATTAACTAAGGGCTAATCAGCCGTCAAATCGACCGTTAAGCAATTTTCGGGTTGCATAAAATTAACAATTGTTAAAATGACGTCACGTATAACATTAACATTAACCGTTCAATTTCGGGCGGTTATTGTTAAAGTCACGGTTATCTTTCGTTATTTGTGTGTGTTCTCTGTATTGATAATTGTCATTTGTGTATCGATTTCCATTATAACCTGTACTTTAAAACAATTTACAAAAATACGCTGATAAATTCCGATGTAAGATGTCTTTAGTACGCGATATATTGTGGGAAACTAGCTCTTGCGATGGTAGTGACTCTGATATTGGGCCTATCCAAATAGTTCGAAGGCGCAAAAATTTCCGCCCTCGCATAGATCGTTTCTAAATACCCGTGCATGTTTTTAGGATAACATAGCATCATTTCACTGGTCACTCTTTTAACTTTAACTATAACAATTATAACAATGGTGCAACAAAAGAATTTTCTATCCCGTGGTCATTGTTATTGTCACTGCTAAAGTTAACTTTACCGTTAACAATAACATCAGATTTTCTGCAACCCACCCTTAGTCTTGAATCGTTCTCAACTAAACAGAAGCAACTTAAGAAGCGACAAGCACATTCCCACTTCAACTTGTGACTGAAATGTTTTTTTTTTTTTTGCTAAAAGAAATAAAAAAAGACAACACTCAAGACACATTTCTGCCGACCATACAGCATTAAAGACGAAAATTATTTGACTAAACACCCGCCGTTGGACCCCAAAAAGAGCATTTCTTTTCGCAATTTTCTATTGCAATTATGGAAATCAAATAGGGGAAGTTTCCTTGACGACTTCACGTTTAATTTTGCCTTTATATACTTGCGTGTTCTTCAAAGGAGAGTTTCGGCCACCCTTTTTTATAAAAATTTACGGCAACCGTCAACTATAAGACGGCAAAGGCCTTACAAGAGGTTCACGGAGTTCTTTTGCTCTTCTTCTGAACATTCTGAGGGCCTGGCAGACCATTTTGTTGTTTTCTGTGTTTCAAAGAGATGGGTTTTTGTGGATTACTCCGTGTGGGTTTTGAGTTGGGAGGGTTAGATTTTTTAAAGATGTCTGAGAATATGAGTTTTTTTATAGCGTTGAATGGCGAGACGAGCATGCCATTCGCCGCTATTATGTATAGACAGTTTTATGTATAAACCTATTTTAGTTATCGAATGTTTTGTCCCTTTTGAATGACTCTTAAATTCAGTTTGAGCGAAAAAGACAAAATAGGTTTTATACAGTTTTAAAACTGTCTATGAATAAGGCCATTTATAAGGTAAGCTTAGCTTATGCAATATTACTTATATTACTTATGTATACTCGACATCGGTTTAATATTATATTCACTATAGTCGATACAATATAAATTAATAGAAATTAAAAACCCATCGTAGAACACATTTCACGACGCGGGAGACATACGGACAGCTGTGTGTTAAAATAATGATCACGAAATTAACTCATTGCCATCGTCTATTACTCATTGTAATTACTTATTAACGACAAATTAAAACAATTATCATAATGTGAAATGAATTACTTTCCTATGTGAGAAATATATTACTATAATTACTTTTGAAATTAAGAGTTATTTAGAGGTTAATTTATTTAATTATAATATTAATTGTTACAATTTATGCATTTTTATATTTGAATATGTCTAATGTAGCCTGAATTGAGATATATTTAGTAAGCTATGAGTAGAATAGCTTTTAAGATAGCAAATATACATAAGCCAATGTAACAATTTCTTAAAAGTGTAATACAACTTCGAATTTTACTTCAACATGTTTGGTTAAAACAAATTATTTATTTTTCCAAACTGGGATTTAAAAACGATTTCTCTTTACGTTTACTACCATGACTTACATACTCGTCTAATATTAAATATTATATTACACTATCAATAGATGCATAACTCGACAACACACCTCCAAGCGTTCAAAAATTTAGCTTAGCCCAAACGCATCTGTATACAACTTTTTACATGCCAACTTCATATCTCGTAAAACTCCTAATGTTACAGCTTTAATTAAATCCAGATTAATTAATGCAACTCCACGATAGACACTTTTTATTACTAAAGTTTTTTTCCTCGCCGCAAAGTTACAAATAACTTGCGTTACAGCTTAATTATAACTTAGGTAACATGCCGAGTAAGTCGGGAAATTAATAATTTCGCTTTAATATGAGTGGGACTTTGAATAGTCGCAGAAAGGTACTGACGGTGAAGGAAAAAACTGAAACATGTACCTAAAACACACCTGAGAATTCTGTATAAAAAATTCTAAGATGATGAAATCTACTAATACTAGAAATTTACTATGCAAGTATGGACTTAGAGACATAAGGGTTAATATCAAGCCGGCAATTTGTAAACAAAAGCAAGGTATTCCTTCCTTTCTATAGTCAAGCGGATCAGAATTAATTTGAAAATAGCCTAAAATCTTAACTTTATTTTTATTTGTGCAAGGTTGAAGACCTACCAATATTTTTCATGTATTTGCTCCGTAGTTTTAACAATCTCCAGCATACCGTTTAAGATATTGGTTATATTGTGATAAGCCGAAAGAGCCCAGATTCATGAGATCATAAAAAATTATAACTAATATAAATTATTAAGATACTTCGATCATATGTACAATTTGCGTCAAATTTTTCTTCATAAATTGCTTCTCGAAAAAAATCCAAGTAAACACACCGATGTATGTACAACATATTGAGCGTGTTCAAAAAACACGCCCCAACAATTTCAATTTCCCAGATATCTTATTTAGGGGAAGACTTATTTTTCACCCCAAAGCAGGCACACGCCCCTTACGGTTCCGTGCTCTTTCCGAACTTCAAAAGAGGGGATTTCACCCCCTCCTTGTTAACAAACTTCTACCTATCTGCATTTTTATTTAAGTTTCGCACAATTTTTCCACCCTTAATTCAATTTTTTTCGGTAGGAAATTAATTAGCGCACACGTTTCATGCTGATGATCATTTCGTTAATTTGAGGGGATTATGGCGGTGGCGACCGTTTGGAATTTAGTGTATAGCTTTATATATGGCTTTGTAAATATAGTACAGTGTAAGTTAAATCTATCCAATAACAACTTATTTTTGTGGAAAATGTAGCCTGGTTGTTGAATACTTCAAAAGATATCACGACCCAAAAACTAATTCCAACGTGCTGTTGGTAAAGGTATCACACAGGAAATATAATTTTAGGATTTAAAGAAAACTAAGACACTTTCCGGTTCATATCACAAACCTATTTAGGTTTTACGAATTTACGTATTTACGAAATCATGTAACTCCATTCCCAAGTGAAAGAAGGACAAATCAACACACAATAACATTTATAAAATTAGTTTAATTAACATTCAGGGCATTCTTCATTCAATTTCATTTTTTATAGAACCTTGCATCTCGCCATTCTATTAACAAACACCGCACCATGGCCCGCATGTATAATTTTTCATATCTTTAGTCTGCCACGAATTCATAATAAATCGCATATTAGAAAAAAAACATAATTTTATTATCAAACGGTACACAAAGGATACCTGATACCACTAAGTTATTAATATTTTCTCAAAGTGTGTGAAGTCCGCCTGGCTTTGGCCGTAGTCAATCGATTTTACTAGTCTATTTGATATTAATAAATAACAAATA
The DNA here is from genome assembly GCA_949752805.1 of Deilephila elpenor. NCBI lineage: Eukaryota > Metazoa > Arthropoda > Insecta > Lepidoptera > Sphingidae > Deilephila > Deilephila elpenor. The sequence goes on along the minus strand of OX457107.1, from coordinate 2,877,442 downwards.
CACGCAACAGTTAGATACATAGTCCTAACCGTCCACCCACATACCTACGAGGGATTTTCCGGTTTCACAAACCCTTAACAAATACCTGCAGATCCACCCACTTGTCTCGGTGCAGAAACTGAATCCGCGACCTCTTGTTCCACAGCCGGCGTCTATACTACGTCACGGAGGGTAAAAAATATTGATTGAACGATATGGTCTAATAACTAATTGATGACGATTGGACTATATGGCTTGACCCCTCTCAATCGTACTCTCGATTGTATAGGTGGTCCTGGGACGTATATGAATACAGCCTAACAGTCCACGATAAATATTTTACATTTAAAAACATAGATAAATCTATGTACATTGCAATCCCCTTTTTACCCCATTAGGAGAATATTTTCGTCTTCCAAAGCGTTTGGATACACTCTATAATTAAGGTACCTGCAAAAAAGTTTGTGGATTTTGTGAGTCCTGTGACGTCATTTACTTAATGATACTTTCCTTGCATTTATAAAAACACTGTTTAAAATTAAATCAGTCTTAGTGGAAGAAAAATGTGAATCCGGAATTCGATTCCAGTTATGGGATATCTTATATGGCGGAATAAATTTTATTTAGAATAAAAGAATAGTAATGTAATAGCAATAAAACCCCTTGCTATAGAACAATTGTCGAGCCTCACCATATGGAAAAAGAAAAAATTTAAGTGCTCATACTTTAAAATACTTGAAAAAACCACATTCAGATGCACATTCACTTCGAATATAAAAAAAGCAATATAAATTCGAATAAAATTACCATTTTCTTAAAGGGATCTAAATGCAACCGGGGAGATTTAGCGTAAACATTTTTTTGTCTTTTACAAACCGTCAATCCATTCCAAAAACTTTCACACGTTCTTTTTCCAAAAAAAGTGTCCAAAAAACCAAAACCGAAATGCCGACACTGCAAATATTTAAATACGGAACACATCTACCGTACAAAGTTAAGTGGCTCAATAAAAAAGAACCCTTTGCAATAAAAAAAAGAAAAAACATAATTATAATTCGGTTCACACGTCGGATCAACTTGAAAAAATAGCACAAAAAGGTTGGTAAAAAACGTCTTGTTATTGCACGTAAAGGACCTTTTTTCTACCTGGGCTATTGAAAAATCGATTAGCGTCATAGTAAGAAGGTGTCAATAGAGATCAATAAGAAAGGAGTTTTGTTGGCACGAGCCAAATTCGATCCATGGGGTCTATTATTGATCCCTTTTTGTGAACCTGTCGTCCTGATACAAAATAAAATTGTAACCTGTTGCTCAGAAGTAGGTATAGTCTCGATAAATTTATGCTAATAAATAATCGAGGCATAATTAACCTAGGACAAAACTTCCCTAAAGGCAATGCAATACTTTAAATATCAGAAGGGATTTAGAAAGGTTGATATAGTTTTTTTATACTGTTAATATGTTATGACATACCATAGCATCGGCTTGCATAACCCTCAATTTTCTCTTGATAAGAGTCACAAATTTACTGGTGGAAGGTCTCTCATATGTGAGAGGCCACCTGGGTATGTACCAACGCAATGTTTGTTTCCCCGCCAAATACTAGTGTGTTCCGGTTTGAAAGACATTGTAGCCAGAGTATCTACTGGACATAATGAGACTTGACATCTTATGTCTCAGGATGGAGAGCGCAGTGGAATGCCAAACATTGTTTTGTAATTCATGGTATGTTTAGTTTTGCTCCAGTCCAGCTTTGCTTCATATCCTTTACTAGAATTAGGACCAAACAGTGAAATTGGAGTCAGTTTCTTAGAGACCCTAATTTGTCTTTGAACCGCAATGGAATTGATAAAAAACAAAACAAATAGAAAAAGTTGCAAAAAGTAATCCATTTCTCTCCAAAGAAAAGCGGGAGATATATAATTTAGGACTTCAGATATTATCCTGTGATATCAAAATATACAATTAGGGAAACCAGATGTAAAGCACCATAGATAAATACACATGTGGCCTATATCGAAGGGTGTTAAATTTCCAAAAAAGGTATGGCAAATAATGAGAGAGAGAAAGCAAGTAATCTTCACCAAATTCTATGAGGTTTGTTTAAGAAAAACAAGAAATTCAAAGACCCCTAGATTTCAATGCTAGGCACCATATGTTCATGGAAAATAACATCAAGTGCATTACGGCCCGCTAAGGGCCCGACCCGGGAACAGGTTTGCTAGCGGCAACCGGACCGGTTGTGTGAACTTGAACTCCAGCCGGGGTTCCCGGGGACTCGGCTAAATGGGACATGCATTGTTCCCGCTCATTCAGGTTTCTGTTCCCAGGGCAGATTTGTAAAAAATAATGTGGCTTAGGAATTCTTATCAATGCGTGGGACGGTAAGGTTAGTTGTACTGACATGATAAAGTAACAGTGCATCTCATGTTGACAGCCTCTGTGGCGCAGTTGGTTAGACGCCCGCTATGAAACGAGAGGCCGCTGGTTCGATTCCCGCACCGAGACAAATGTTTGTGAGGCCCACAAGTAATTATTGTCTCTCGGTGTTTGTGAGACCGAAAAGTCTCTCGTAGTTTCTGATACCCACGACACACTGTTGGTATTTATTTATGTTAGGTGCCGTGCGATCCTGCGAAGTGTCCTGCCTCTCATTTCGAAATCAAGTGTTTATGATGTATGATGTATGTGTGTTTAGGAGTTACACAAATGTATTATATCGGCTGCCTCGGTGTCTTGATTGTATTACGGTACGATTTCAAAGCTGATGTCTCATCGAATCCCGGGTCGGGCAAAATGATATAGATTCTTCTTTTCATTATCAGCCCGGAGTAAGGAATTTCTGCCCTATATGGCGATAGGCTCGTCTATCACATCGTGGGACGGAACATACAAGGCGAAATGTGGGCGCAGCCAGGCGTGAATTTATTTATGTAAAAACATATATTATAGTACAGATCCCTGTTTTTACAAACAGCGTCTTAACCAACTGACTAAGAACATGAATAATCAAACCACAACCTCAAACTAGCATAATTAACACAGCAAAAAACGACAAATACCTAATTATTTTAAATAAAGTGAGAAATTCATTCGCAATCCCAATACAAACGGGCACACAACCTTAAGAAATTAAACCACTTGTGTTGAAAAACTTTCCGAGCGTACGGAACCAGCCATTTTATTTTCTAGCTGCAGTTGAAGTTGTTTTTTCTTCAAGTGAATGGCGCAGGTTTGTTGAGAACCAGTTGGTCTCGCGCTACGAATGCTGTATGAAACGGTAATAATGCACCGTAAGTTCAATTAAACGCTCGCTGTTTCATTGTGATTTTAAAGGAATAATAAAATAAATCTACCATTAAAAGCATCAAAATGTACCTCTTAACAACAACATAATAAGACACATGTACATATGTATAACACAAGAATGTATATACTGTAAAACACGCGAAATAATATGTAAAAACTATGTACTCGCAGACAAACCAAGCATTTGGTTTTGCGAGATTATTTATAAGCATTTTGTACTTTCTTCAAAATATAATAATTAATTAAAACAAAAACAGCCATCACGGTGACGGCAAAAACTTACACTAAATTGTTGTTGCCAGCGCAGCGGAATATATGGCCTAACCCCTCTAAAGCGTTCTCTCGGTTGTAGTGTTCTGTGCTCTGAAGTGGGACGTTTATGAGCTGACACAGAAATTGATGACGTTTTTGGTGCAAATCAGTGTATTTTTAACATAGATTCATGGTGAAATTTATGTAGGTATAAAGGTAAAGAATTTTGATACACTAAGGACTTAAACACTAAGTTGTGGATGACTTCTTGGGTGCAAATTAATATCTTTTAAAATTAGTGTATTAGCATAAAGAAGTAGATGAGAGATAGTTTAGAAATCCATGAACATTGGCATCATAGGTGAAAGATTTAACGTATTAGATATATGAAGAGGTGTCGATTATTGGAAATGTTTTTATAACAATAATTATTATTATTTGTTAGACGACGAAATTCCCAGTAAGCCCAGCACATATTATTATTATTATTGTAATATGTTTTTTTATTACATTTAATGGCGAGACGAGCATGCCATTCGCCTGATGGTAAGCGATACGACCGCTCATCGATAGTAGCAAAACAACACCATGAATCACAAAGCAATGCCTGGCATGCCACTGCGCTTGCCATCCTTAGATATAAGATGTTAAGTCTCATTATATCCAGTAGTTACTCTAGCTATAATGTCCTTCAAACCGGACTGCTGTTTGGCGGGAGAAATACATATTGCGGTAATACCTACCCACCCGGCCTCTTACATATGAGAGACCTACCACCGGTAAAATATCTATATGGATGGCTAATGAAGACAATCTTATAAAATTATTCAATAAAATATTCTAATCTTTAATTATGATAAACCTCGGAGATGTGTGGGCGAGAATTGAACATACAATTTGTAATTTAACTACAAAATTGGCTTTTTAATCTGCCAATCTTATAAATTATGACATAGATTCAATTTCCGGGTTGTGCAATGACTTACAACCCACATGTTAAAATAGCCTCTTGTTGTTTATTGTTTAAAATGAGAATTGAACTGAGCTATAGACCATAGGACCATGGTATATTAGGAAGAATTTCCGTGCTTTCCGGCGATTTTGCCACACCTATTATTGGAATCAAGTATAACAGCCTTCGATAAGTGTATAATTGATCGAAGATAACAGCTTACATAATAGGTCCCATTCAAATGTAATAATGACTAATCTGTGGTCCTTTACAGCTGGCTTCTCTGGCTGTAAATGTCTTTATGCGAGGTTATTTACCTCTTTAGTTCATTGTTTTGTCACCCGCTTTATTAGGGAGGGAAGTGGACAATAATTTGTTTCCAACTCCTCCTATTAATTTAACTTTTTGATTGATTTCGTTGCGGGTTAAAGTCAAGTTAGACATTCCCGGAGATTTGTTGAGCTTCAATGCTCAGTGTCATTAAAATACGTGCCACTGTTGATCCTGGCTTACAGGAGTTGCAGTGGCGGGTGTGCGGGCGGGACAGTCTCCTAAAAAAAGGACCATGGTGTAAGGTCTCGAACCTATGATCATAGAGAAGTCTCATGCTCGACATTCGATGATTACTAATGGCTGTAGCAGCTAAGCGGTCTGTTTTTTTATGTAATTTCAATCAATTAAATTCTTGCCTTTTCCGACGGGATAAACTGGACCTGTTAAAATACTATGAAGACACTCCTCAGTCCTCGCCACTACCGCTTTATGTCTGTCACAGTTTTAAACCGTATTCCCTTCCTAACCTGGATGAAACCACGCAGATAATTTTCTAAGACTTTTTTAAATCTATGAAATGTCATACATTATTTAGCTTCAGTCACTTTTTTTTGACATCCACCCGGTTCTCGAGGCTGTTTTCACCAAAGAAGAACGAGGAAGAAACTCTATCGCTAATTCTACTAAAACAATAGTCTAAAATCCCTACATGAAGCTGCTTCTACATAGCACACACTCTATATACATCAATACAAAACCGCACAGGGTCAGAAAATCGATATCCATTACCATGTACCAATAGAATACGAAAAATCAAAATTGGGGTGAGGACAAAAAATTTGAGGGTGGCACCCCTACCCAGGGGTTTTTTTTCGTCGGTTTTTGTGCTACCCCATCTAATCACAATGACTGTTGTGCGTCTTTATGTGTTTATTTATGGCTTGGTCTGGGGTGCATGGCTTTCTAGCTTTTTCTAAGTTGTTAGTAAATGATTGATCACATAGTCCATGTATTTGGGTAGATTGATTGTGTAATAATGTGCTCTACTGGTTGGATTGGTGGCAAAGTAATTGTATTGATTGTATGGAATCCATATCTAATAGGTTCAATTGATTCTCACTCTCTTCAACTAAAAGAACTCCACTGCAGAACATAGGTCTCTCTTAATGATCACTACATCGTCCTGTTTGAAGCAGACTGCAGCAGCGACTTGCTAAATCAATTTTACAGAAGAACGTACTCGTACATTTAAGATCTTGTACTACATACATACATACATAAACTCACGCCTTTATCCCCGAAAGGGTAGGCAGAGGCGCCACCAGGACACCCACATTTCGCCTTGTATGTTCCGTCCCATGATGTGATAGGGGGCGAGCCTATCGCCATATCGGGCACAAATTCCTGACTCCGGGCTGATAATGAATTTAGAAAAATCCAATACCACTTTGCCCGACCCGGGACTCGAACCCAAGACCTCAGCTTTGTAGCCGTACCGTAATACAACTACGCCACCGAGGCAGTCTTGAGATCTTGTACTAGGCACAACAATTGTTGGAACTATTTTGCTGGTTGAGCAAAGTGAATCCTAAACTTTATAATAAGTGCCGTAGAGATAGGGTATGAACTGAAAGCAGATTTCTCTGATGATTTGAAATAGAAATACAGCTGCATAATGGATCAAGAACATTGATATGTTATGACCGATAATGCTCCTACAATTATTATATTAGATTTCGTGGATGTCTGTAATCACTAACAACTGATTGTCTTACGGCCTTTTGTCTTCTTAGCTCAAACTGAATTCAAAAGTCGTTTGAAATGGACAAAACATTCGATAACTAAAACAGGTTTTAAAACTGTCCATGAATAAAGCCGTTAATCTTTTCTCAATCGAATATTGTACATGTCTGCTAAATTTGTCTTAAAAAAGTACAATTCAAGATATAATATGTTAAACTAGTTATATTGATAAGGAACCAAGAAATATACGACTAAATATAAAAGTTTGCCAACTTATAGCACCCGGCCGACGGCTGATCATATTTTCCTAGGTGTACGAGTACATGCATTAATCGATTTATTTTAAGGCAATTCTCAATAACATTTTGTTAAAATAAGATGATTCAAAAACACCCTTTTGAAATTTAATTCTGGCGAAATTATTTTCGGAAACTTTTTTGGAAATTTGGCACAAACGAACTTTACAATGAACTGTATCCCGCTTCTTAACTTGGGACCATTGTACTACCACTTTAATTGGTAGGACTTAGCCATGAAACTTGGACTACTATGGCCTATTGTGGGCTTGCGGACTTCAGAGTTCACACACAGATATTCTTGTAAAGACTTCTAAGACATACTGTATGTATCCGTATTAGAACAAAAAAAATCGATAATATTTAAAAGCCTTACTCAAATGTAAAATACGCATTTTCTAGTCACTTCTTTCGCAATAAAAAAACACGTCGCTTTCTGCGCCCAATATTGAAAGCCATATAGGACGCACCTGTATTAGAAAGCATTTGGTAGACCAAACGGTGACCACTAATGGTGACTCATCAATCAAATCCCTTGTCGCCGCGACAATTATTAAAGATTACAATCAATTACGTCAGTGTAAAGTTGGTAAAAAGGTAAATTGTTATCGTGCAGGTGATCGGTACGCCCACGAGTGGTGGTAGCCAATGGTGACCATCGCGGCTGCCACGGTGGTAGAACACGCCCCGCCTGCCACACGTAACTTATTAATTCACTTGAAAATTACTAATTATTTGCTTAGGTGTGAAGCCCGGGATTGTGTTCGGGTTCTGTGGATAGTTTTAGTACGTTTTGAACAACAAATAAACTTTCTTCTTTTCTATTAAAAACATGATAATTTTCACTCTATTGATAATAGTCGTATATTTTGATTGACTTTCGCCAGGCAATTGGTAATATTTTTTCCTTTATTCCTTATAAAATGTTGGCAACAAAACATTTGGATTTGCAACATTGTAACAGGTTCAAAATATAAAATGGAATTAATTGAATCCATCGGTTTCAGTATATTATTCATTATTGGTTATTATAAGTGTATTTCAAACGGCCTGTCCTTTTAGCCAATTCATTCAAGACAAAATTATTTTTGTATCAAAATGTAAAAAAATCTATTTGACTAATTTAATAGAATAATAAATAAAAATCTTTTAGATTAACTTCTCAAAGTAACATTAGTAAAATTATCGTGGGTTTCTGATATCCACAACTACTCCCTAAGGAACTCTAAAATAACTCTTTGCATTAACTCACACGGAAAACACGGTAACTGTTGTATAAATGGCCGACAATAAAGTGTTGTAAATAATTGTAAGCAGTAATCTCACTGTATCGTGGAATATTTCGTCCAGCCCACTCCATAATCATCTTACTATGATTAATTTGTTTTTACTATGACGCACATAGCATCTATTTTTATATTTTTTTGTAGGAAAAATGCGTGGTTTTGGTATAAAACTATTTTATTATTAATTACTACACAGTACACAACACAGCATAACTTAGCGGGGGCAAAAAAGGGAGGACGCCACACACTAGCGCCGTGAAGCGGCAGAAATTTACAACTTAGCGTTGCGTTCCATTTCTTACATCCCCCCTGGAACGCAATCCCATATTTTTAACACAATACATATGTTTTTCTACAGTTGTTCCTTTAGTTAAAATATCTGAAATATTTTCACATCCCTTAACATAACAAAACGTTAATGAATTACTAATTACATGAGCCTTAAGAAAATGGTACCTAATGTCTATGTGCTTAGATCTGGGCAAGTAACACTCATTAGCAGATAGCTTGATGGCGCTCTGATTGTCACAGTAGATGCGCAGAGTTTTGTAGCCGCGCCCAAGTTCAGCCTGCAGCTGCCGCAGCCAGAGCGCCTCTTGTGCCGCAGCCGCCATGGCCATGTATTCTGCTTCTGCAGTAGACAAAGCGATGGTCTGTTGTTTACGGGAACACCAAGATATTGCACCTCCCTGAAACATAAAAAGATAACCGGTGCACGATTTCCGGTCTTGGGCATCACTCGCCCAATCAGCGTCACAGTAGCCTATGACTTCCTCATTACCATTCTTGGTATATGTAAGTTTTAAATCTTTTGTGCCTTGTAAGTATCTCATTATTCTTTTTACTGCAGCCCAATGCTCTGACCTTGGCTCTTTATTAAATCTGCTTAGAGCATTGACTATATATGATATATCTGGTCTGGTACCTTGAGCGACATATAATAGACTCCCAATAGCTTGTTGATATGGGCAATCAAGTGTTTCATTTTCTGTCAATTTATTAAACTTTAAACCAACTTCAGCAGGTGTCTTGACAGTTTTGCACTCAGTCATATTAAATTTAGATAATATTTCATTTATGTACTTTTCTTGGTCCAGCATAATTGAACTTCCTTTTCTAGTTATATTCAAACCCAAACATTGGCTCACCTCACCTAAATCTTTCATATTTAATTTCTGTTTCAAGTTTTCCTTTATGTCATTTAATATCCTTGTTTGTGAAGCAAATAAAATTATGTCATCTACCCATATGGCAATATATATCTGTTTACCTGTGTTATAGTAGATACATGGGTCAGTTTGTGATTGTAAAACATCCATTTCTTTTAAAACTTTACTAAGCTTCACATTCCACAAGCGACAAGCCTGTTTAAGTCCATAAATAGATTTCTTTAAATGACATACCTTATCTCCTTTACTATACATTTCCGGCTGCTTCATATAAATGTCTGTATCAATTGATCCTTGTAGGAAAGCTGAGACTGCATCCATTTGATGAACATGAAAGTCTTGTTGTGCAGCTAAAGCAAATAAATATCTTATGGATGTCCATCTTACAACAGGAGAATACACTTCGTGGTAATCAACTCCCCTTTTCTGTGCATAACCTTTTATTACTAGCCTTGCCTTATACTGCATGACATTTCCTTGTTGATTAGTTTTTCTTTTAAACACCCATTTGTTTGGCAATGCTCGGTGTCCACAGGGGAGGTCCACAAGTGTCCAAGTCTCATTATTGATTAAAGAATTGATCTCATCATCCATTGCTTTTTTCCACTCATTGACTTCAGGCGATGACAAAGCCTCTTCAATAGTCTGTGGATCCTTGAGATCAATATACATACACAAAAACCCATTTTTATTATTTCTTGTGTCATTTTGTCTATTCCTTGGCCTTAATGATATATTACTACTATCAACTTGTCTTATTGGACGAGGCGGATAATAGGTTTCATCTAGTACTCCAGTGTCAGTGTCATATTCACTAGAGTCTTCACTGTTAATTTCTTGGTTCTCCAATTTATTTTCTGACACCGGCAGAGACTCTTGAGTGTGTGATTCTTGTTTCTGACTGTCACACACACTTTCTAATTTTTCACAGACTGGTGAAGTAGGGCTGGCACTGGCACTGTCTGTTTGGCTCTCTTTGACTGAAACATTTATTTCATATGGCATTACAATAGCATTCTCATTAAATTTCTCTATAAATGTTACATCTCTACTTTTAACCATTTTGTGGGTTTCTGGGTCCATTAAGCGGTAACCCTTGGAGTTTTCACAGTACCCAACTAATATCATCTTCATTGATTTTTTGTCCCATTTTTGTCGCTTTTGTTTGGGTACATGAACCATACCAACAGAGCCAAATATTTTCAAGTGTGACAAATTAGGTTTCTTACCTGTCCATAACTCATATGGCGTCTTACCATCTAGTGACTTAGTAGGACAGCGGTTTACTGTATATGCAGCAGTTGCCACAGCTTCAGCCCAGTACCTCTTTTCCAAGTTAGCGTAGAATAACATGCTTCTAGCTCGTTCTACCAGGGTTCTGTTCATTCTTTCAGCCAGGCCGTTGTGCTCTGGAGTGTATGGAGTGCTAGTTTGATGAATGATGCCATGAAAAGATAAAAAGTTTTCAAAATTATAATTGCAGTACTCTTTTCCATTATCAGTTCTAATCTTTTTAATTTTGTGATTGAACTCATTTTCAACTTTTGATTTAAACTCCTTAAATACCTCCAATACATTAATTTTATCTTTAAGAAAATACACATGAACCTTTCTTGTGAAGTCATCGATAAAAGTCATAAAGTATCTCATACCTCCATGGGACCTAGTCTCCATAGGACCACATAAGTCTGAATGTATAAGTTCTAATGGCCTTGACGCTCTAGAACCAACATTTTTAAAGGGTAATCTGGTCTGCTTACCTTCTAAACAATGTGTGCAGGTGATGACATTACCTTTCTCCTGAGCCAGAGACACACCTTCAGCACATTCTGGCAGTTTCTTAATGTCTGAGAAATTCAAATGGCCCATTCGCAGATGCCAGAGGTAGGCATTGTTACAATTTGCTGAACTTGAACTTAAGTGAGCCACTTCTTTGTTAGTGTTCATCATATACAAATTGTTGTTTAATGTAGCTGTGCATATCAACTGTCCTTTGACATTCTGAACTTCACATGTTTTATTATTAAACATGACTTTGTATCCACTTTTTACTATTGTACTGACTGAAAGCAGATTTGCTGCTAGACCAGGAACAAACAAGACATTTTTAATCTGTATTTTATTATGCTGATCAATCTGAATGTCTACACATCCTATTCCTTTTACAGCCAATGGCTCTCTATTAGCCACAGTGATATTTTTTACTGGTGGTTCAGTGACATTATACATCCAATCATTTCTACCCGTCATATGCATGGATGCACCGGAGTCTATATACCAGTCTTCACTCATATTATCTCCAACAATGACATGAAAGGCCGCTACAAAACTGGAACTTTCTGCTTTGCTATGTACTTTCTTTGGTTGTTTACAGAACTTGGCAACATGTCCATTCTTGTTGCAGTTAAAACATCTTGGACCCTTTGCTTTCACAGGCTGATTATTTCTGAATTTCTTTGAGTTTGAATAAAAAGCGGCTGACTTGGGAGTGTTAACTTCTTGTATAAGTTTTGACTTTACCGAGTCAGCATTGATTTTTATGCCGGAACTCTCTAACCCCATTATCATGGGCTTATATTCATCTGGAAGACCAGCTAACATCAGGGTGCCCAGCCACTCATCGTTGACATCAAATCCAATATTCCTCAACTTATGAGCAGTATTCATAATTTTACTGACATAATCCTCCACACTATTGCAGGATTCAAGTGTAGTATTAATTAAATCCTTAAGCAAGCCCACTCTCCTCGTAAGCCCATTATCATCAAAAGCTCTTTGCAAGCATTCCCATACCTCTTTGGCGGTTGTGCATTCCTGCACGTGGACGTAATTTTGCGTGTCCAAAAGCAAAATTAGTTTAGCCTTTGCTTTAACGTCCTTTTTTGCATCAACGGGCACGTTGTCGGAGGGTTCTATACAGCACCATAGGTCTTCATGTTCTAAGTATGTCTTCATACTGAATTTCCACGTGGCAAAATTCTCTCTGCCGACGAGCTTTTCTATGTTGAAAATGTTTGAAGAGCTCATTTTGTGAATTTTCGCCAGATTGAACAACAGGAATGGCACGAGCACGTGGAGACTATTACCTCGATTCCAGTTGCAACAAGTTTTTTCCTAGCCTTTTATCAGCCTTTTTCAGTGGATCGCGAGCAAGTCAGCTACTTTCGGCGAGAGGATTGTAGCATTTGCTGCTGTCGAAGGCATCTTCTTCTCAGGCAGTTTTGCTTCCATATTTTGGCTGAAGAAGCGTGGTCTCATGCCTGGCCTCACCTTCAGCAATGAGCTGATATCTAGAGATGAGGGTCTTCACACGGACTTCGCGTGCCTGATGTTCCGGCACCTGGTGCAGAAACCGAGCAAGGCGCGCGTGCTGCACATTGTGAAGGATGCCGTACTCATCGAGCAGGAGTTCCTCACTGACGCGCTGCCCGTGCGCCTGCTCGGCATGAACTGCGACCTCATGTCGCAGTACATCGAGTTCGTTGCGGATAGACTGCTCGTTGACCTTATCGGGGAGAAGCACTACAATACAAAGAATCCATTTGACTTCATGAATCTCATCTCCCTGGAGGGCAAGACGAACTTCTTTGAGAAGAAAGTGGGCGAATACTAAAAGTGCGGAGTGATGGCGAATCGCCTGGACAACGTGTTCACACTGGACGCCGATTTCTAAAAATAACTTTAAATCATGTATCTGACTGCTGACCTACAGTATTATTGATTCCAATCTGTTCTGCGCGAGAGATGACGTGGCTTTGTGCTGTTTTACACTAGATACAAACGAGTAGTACTTTCTACCGGTTGACCCGGTAATGCAATTACTTAGATTCGTCTACTCAATGATTTCAACTACTGTATTCGATACTAAATGATTTCATTTCGCCAGATTGAACAACAGGAATGGCACGAGCACGTGGAGACTATTACCTCGATTCCAGTTGCAACAAGTTTTTTCCTAGCCTTTTACGCTGAATTTCTCTCGTTTTAAAGTTTTACTGTACCAATCTGAACCACGCTCTGCTACCATGTAGGAAAAATGCGTGGTTTTGGTATAAAACTATTTTATTATTAATTACTACACAGTACACAACACAGCATAACTTAGCGGGGGCAAAAAAGGGAGGACGCCACACACTAGCGCCGTGAAGCGGCAGAAATTTACAACTTAGCGTATTTATTTTTACCGTTTAATTAGCTCGAATAACTGTACTTTATGAAGGAATTACAATGTATTCATAAAAAAATAATAAAAGCATATTGTTATTGTGAAATTGCAAAAGGAAATAATTTTAAAAATTACTACATGTGTATTTTACTTGTTGAAAAGTAAACATTGGGACATAGAATTCTTAAAGAAAATATATCTTTGGTTTATATGATTTGTAAACTCTGTAATCGCAGGTTTATCGCCCCAAATTTAAATCCATAAAATTGAGACCGCAATTATTAAATGAATATGTTAAAAGCTGTCATGATTACCTAAAAATATGACTAATATCATACTTGCAGGATTAAGATTTAGATGTAACATACATACATAAACTCACACCTTTTTCCTAAAAGGGTAGGCAGAGATTCTCCTGGTAGCAACTAGGACAGGTTGTCAAAGTCTAACGCTTAAGGGATATTGAGCATTTCATTTTCTCCGTGAAAAAGCCTCATAAAAACGAAAACACATAAGTATAATAAATTTTAAAGGGAACTTTCTACTGGTACTTTCCTTTGCCAAGTAATACAAAAAACAAAACCAAACTTATTAAAAAACTTTAACTTAACTTATCAAGAAATCTTAATTACATACTCCCGCCCAACCATTTGAACGACTTAAACCAAACATTAGTTTTATGTTTCAAACTTCCTGTTTCGTATATTACACTCGACCACGGAAGGGCTTATGTATTTTAAGTACATAATCCTCCCACACTATGAAATTGGGGTTGCATAATTACATATTTACTTATATATTTTTGTGTTTTTCTCAAATCATTAGGAATTTGTTATGGCGCATTACATCTTTAATTAGCCTCAGGCAATATAATTAAAAAGAAATAAATAATTGTTTCAAGTGGGAAATAAATTAATGCACTATTTGAAAAAAATTAACCACAGGTCGTAAATTGTAACTTATTCAACACAAAATAGTCAATGAATTTTAATAGCAATACACAATTTTAGAAATATTTAATTATTCTTATTGATTTTCGAAAATAAATCTCACCATAAATCGATGTTCCATTATTATGTACTGTGGTATTAGGATTATAGGATGCTGGACGTTAATCCTATTGACCACTCGCCGTTACTCATTAAAAGTATTTGAACAACTTTTTTTATAACGGGCTAATGAACCTCTCACAGGACCATTCTTAATCTATATTAAGTTTTTTCTTATGCCAAAGACAATACCCACACGACACTGATTTATAATATTTTATTTTTAAATACAAACTTGGCGAAGTGACTTCCCAAATGTTTAATGGTCAGTGCAATACCGGCCAATCAAAATATATTATATTAAGGAAAAATCAATAAACTTTTACGACTATCTCTATTAGACTGAATTGTTCAAACATAGAATATAGTCATCCAATTCAAATAAAGAAGTAAGCAATCTCCAAATTCAAAAATAATGAAACCTCACAAATTCCAAATTCAAAACTAAAAATCCCTGTCAAAAATTAACGGACACTTTCCATCAAAAAAATCAACGCGCCGTTGACGCCTGCAAAGATGGCGGCGGGCTCTTAGCACCCTATTTTTGTATTCTACCCCCAACCACCCTGCGCACCCTCCATGGAAAAATGCACTGAGGTCTTGTTTCACTTGGTTTTCCGAGTTGGGTATGTAAGCTAATTGGATAGCTTTTGTGCTGGGTTTTTTTTTCGGCGGTCCCAGTTTAAGTATGGCTATTTATATGTATTGAAATATCAAATCGCTCGTAATAGTGGTAGTGTGTTGATTTATCTGTTTTTAAGTAAAGAGCAAAGAATGGATAGTATTTTTTGCATATGATTCAGCTAAAGCATCGAATCCAGAACCTCATAAAGGATTTCGCTCTGCCACGAAGCGATCTCCGAAACTTTCAGTTGATGATTCACGAACTTATAATTGACACCCTAGTTCAAATTCTAATCAATTTTCCCCCATGCTTAGGAAACTTAGGATTGTTGCAACACGTTTTAGAATTCCAAAATTGTTTCGCAGACCTGGGAAACGAACAAGACCTCACGATTCACAACCTAGCTACAATACCGACAGGTAAGCCATCAATGATAATACAATAATAATATCAACTTTCTAATCATTACTATTTTATTACTATTTTAGTAATTAATAATAGTCATTCAGTGAGCAAAAGGTGGCATAATTTACACCTCTACCTGTCCTTTAAGATACAGACGTGTATTCATACTGTGTATGATACAAATCCCTTCCAAAATTATGGAGTTATGTCGAAATTCTTCCGTTTCGCCTTATCGTGATGAAAAGATGGATGTGACATAGCCGCATTTCAGCCTACGAACACTAAGACTCGTTTGAAAGCCGACAGTACTGGAGCGAGTCAGAAATTTTAACATAAAACTGGTCTATGCTTGAATTATCTGATAGTGCAAACCGAATATTTGGAAGATTTAAAAATATTATCAATATTATTTTCTAGATATCTCTGTTTTCTGACTTAAATATAAATATAATCACACACACGTCATAAGAATAAAATTATTATATGCAATTTTATCAAAACATACTCAATTTTAATTTCATTTTAAATAATATCGTTTCAAATTGAATAGAACAAATCTGAAAATTAAATTAAAGTAAGTATCAATGTTCCAAAATAAAATATTAAATGTAATCTGAGTCTTAAATATAAAGCACTAAGATTCCCACATTGTTTTAAATACTGAACTAAACTACTTTAAATTAAAACCGTATATCAAAAATGTAATAACAGTAACAATTAATCAACTTCTTAATTTCACTACATAATTTTCATTTACAAAAAAATACCAGCCAAATAATATCCAGAGCCTAAATTACAAAAAAATTATAAAGCAACTTTTTTTTTCATAAGTCCAACTATGATAGATCGCAGTTCATTCAACTATTCTAACCCACATTCAAACGGTTTCAAATGGTCCCCGCTGTCCCCTAGGTTGAACGCGGCACAGGGGCGCGTTCGTTCACCCTCCGGGGCGGCAACTGAAGGGAAGACACACCCCTGAGTCAAGCGGTACGGTGCGGGAGCACGGTTTTAAAAAATAAAAATATTTTAAGAGTTTTAGTTTTTTTTAGGATTATTAAATTTTTGCCAATTTTTTACTTTTTTGAGTTGCAGTACGGTTACAAGAAATTAAAAAAAGTGCGTATTGCATTTCAAAAATTATATTATGTCATAATACTTTAAATTGTTTCCGCAAAGGTGCTTTTAGTAAATTAGCAATTAAATTAGTGACAAAATTACGATTGCACATTAGTATCGTTTAAGGCCAAATTTTAAGTAGTAAGCCAACTGTCACATGATGTTTTTGGTGAAATCCACCAGGTGGCGCGGAGCTTAAGGCCATGCAGGTGGATTTAAACACAGTGTTCTACATCTATTTTTATCCACGGCTATGGAAAATAATTTAAGATTAAATTTCTCTAAGTAAACGCATTTATTTAGCAAATAATGCTATATGGAAACCATCAAAAATTTTATTATTTGTGCCAAGTTTTGTTTTTAGTTTCATACATATTATAATAAACTTTATTTTATACCTCGTCTACGGTGTTTTGGCGTGTGAATGCGTTGTTGTCAAAATATAATAATAGTTTATCTTTCTTCTTCACACTTTATAACATTCGTCATGTTAATATTATTAGATTTTAAGTATAAATGCGTGTTGTTTATATTGTGAAAAATTATATCAACAGTTAAAAGACAGAAGTTAAACAGATATTTTAAAATTCTATTTGTAGTTACAAATTTCGCCACAACCCAATAAAATTTTGACAGACAATATGCAATTTATAGCGGCAATTGTTTTAACTTATATGTCATTTAATTTTCTATACAGCTGCCTATGTTTAAATTTTCTGGGATTTAAAAGCTTTTTTACAATGCGGTTTTATACTCTAACGGCCTTATTCATAGAATTTTTTTAAACGTATTTTAGCTATCGAATATTTTGTCTTTTTCGCTCCAACTGAATTCTAAAGTCGTTCGAAAGGGACAAAACATTCGATTACTAAAATACGTTTTAAAACGGACCATGTATAAGGCCATAAATGTCAAACTAAACATCTAAGCTGGATTATTAGAGTTTCCTACGTCAAAAAACTTGAATCTAAAATAACACAGGCAAACCCATGGGAAATATTTAGCTTCAGCCCCCACACCGCACCGCGAGCTTTCTTCACAGGCCGACCGCGGGGGTGCGCTCGCAACTTCTTTCTCTTATTTCCACGCTTTTTTAGGACGCCATTTTAACCGCGCATGCGCCCCTACCTCGCTACCCCAACGGCACATTGAATGTCATCGATTTATTCGATATTACGCAAATAAATAAAAACGGGGGTGGAAGAGGGTGGTACGTATTGGCGTAGGTTATTTTTTAGTCCGTCGCGTGTTTTTGAAGAATTCTCGTATTTTATTGCCGCTTGAATTAGCTTTGTTTAATTATATGCTTTATATTTTATTGTGTCTAGAATGCGGTTTCATGTGCGTGTTTATTGAGGAAGTATGATTTCGCTTTTTTGTATGATGGAAGGAAATATGATTTATTAGAGAAAGGGAGACATTTATAATTAACACAATTGTGCATAGAAAGATTATCGGAACACATAAATATAGTTTATGAGCCTAAAACAGGCTTCTACTTAAGTTTTATACTGATGATTCAATGAACTGTATCAGCCCATATACGTCCCACTGGGCACGAGCCTCCTCTGCAATCGAGACTACGATTGAGAGGGGTTAGGCCGTATAGTCCACCACGCTGGCCTAGTGCGCGTTGGCAATGTAGATATTTATTATTTTAAATTTCATGTTTAAGTTACCAATATGATTCTAGGCTTCTTGTATTTAACACCAACTTGGAATAACACGATTTCATCACAATGAAGTAATAGTTTTACATATCCATTTGCTTACCTATATTATACGTTATTAATCACGCAATGGTACGTAAGGACTTAAATTACTATTTTCCCATAAACTGGGTATTTACAACCCAAAGGCGATTATTTTAAAAAAATTACAAAAAAAAATCTGTCGCTTTTTTTACGAAAATTTTAGTTACATTGAGTAACCACTAAAACTACCACCTGGCTTCGATTTCGGTCGCGGTCTAGATGTACCCGGTATATTAGCTTTTAAATAATGTTTATTTAAAAAAAATCTTGCCAACTTAATTTTGCATAAACCTGCTTTGCTCCATTTCTGCTTCACCCAAAGGTAGACTGTAATAGAATGCCTCTGGCATTAAGTCCGCCTGGATACATTTTAGTATATAAAGCAAATAAAATAAATAAATAAAGCCAAGTCTTCGCCCAGCATTGGGACAACAAAAGTAAAAAAAAAATAGAATTTATAAGAAATATAAATGTTGAAAAGTTCAAATCCTAAAATAATGTAGAATTTGAAACATCAATAACTAGATCCATGGATACAAATTAACAGACATCCCATAATGAAAATATCAACCACAGTCTACACGTCAAAAATAAGTCCATCTTAATCCGCAGTTACAAAACTACACTTAAGAAAAAAATACAAGCGGCATAATCAAAGAGCCAAACAGGTTTAATAATATGCAAGCATTCAGATGCGGGGTACCGTACCCTTATTGACAATAATAACTCTATTTTAACTGTGGCTTGATTCTGCGACTGCGCTGGATTATGTGTTCGTATCCCGACGGGTGATTTTTTCTTGTCATTAAGTTGGTTGTTCTAATATTGTTTTTAGTTTTTACTGTAAACGGAGAGTACGATTTGATTTCACGATAAGCAATTTAATTTGTGCAAGATTTTTGGTTGAACATTTAGAAATAACTTGTTCCGGGAAATTGTGGCCAGATTAGATATAGGTTCAACCCATGTCACTTTTTTGGATATAAAAAATTCTCGCGAATGTAGCTATAAAAAATTAACATCCCACGAATTTACAATTCATTTTTTTATCTAACGTTTCTCCTTGATTTCATCTTGTTGTCCCTATCGCTATGGACAATATTTTTTTCCTACTCCTTCTACTGTTTCAAATTTTATTGCACGGTAAAGATAGCTTACAATATCCTGCAGATTCGCTGAGATTAAAAAATCCATTTCATTAAATGCGTCGTGCTGATCCTGACTTGCAAGAGTACGATGGTGACAGTCTATTTAATCGAAATTAAATTAACAATACTTACGCCCAAATACTGGAACGCAACTTAAATATAACTTGCGCTTAACTACGTTAATCCCGATTAAATGTACTGGCTAAGTGAGCCGTGCGCTGTTAAGAGCACCTTATTATTTGAATGTCGTTCCAGTATTTGGGCGTTAAACACTTTAATTACCCTTACAAAAGGCACCGTGTTCAATTAATTTCCACCAAAAACATCCATAAAATAATAATTTGTCATTACATAATGAAAGAGTAATAAACCCGGGTATAGAGGGGTCGTGAACTGGCAATATCCGGGCGCTAACCGGCCGGATACAGCCGGTAGTGTAGCAGACAACTGTTTCCGCTTACACACTGTAACAATTTTACACTCTACACTTGTACAACTGAGTTTTTATTTTAAATTTGGAATATGGGGTTTTGAATTTAGAATGTTCTTTAAGTTTATTTTAAAATATGTTAGTTATTCAAAAGAGAATATATGAAATAGTAGTAATAGCTTTTCTCCATCATGTCCCTTAATTTTTCAACTTAAAATCCATGAAACCATATTTTAAAATAGAAAAATAGTACGATTTAAATATTTAGGCTAAAACGTCCTTCCGATACCCCTACCACGAGAAAGTAAATAACACTAACATTTATACCTAATATTAGTAAATTATTATATTTCGTCCTTATTTTTATACTGTAAACATATATAGCATACAGGCACATTTTAACCCAATTAGAGTATACTCACCAAGTCAAAATATCTTCCGGCGCTTACTAAGTGAGTTGTGAGCATCAAAAGAAGCTGTAGATACGAGCAAAACGAATTACTGCGCTGGACGTGGTCATAATTAGATAGCTTGGACAGACCTGATGTTGTTAACGTATAACAACATTTAGCCTTCTGTAGACGGACGCTTTTTTACCTATTAGGGGTCTAGGACCAATTTTTTCAATTGTATTTATACGGCAATAAAGGGGAAAATGACAATTTATATTGTTGGGAGGAAGCCAAAGTATACACTTGAGCTAAGTTAGAGTTATTTAGGTAATAATATTAGTTTTAGCTATGCTCAAGTTCAATGTTATTGAAAATTGCGTTTACTAGATATAAGGGCTTAAAGTAGAGCGGATTTACTATAAAATACAGTGGAAAAAGAATTATGTCATGACCATAAACAAATATACAAAACCTTATTAAAATGCAACACTGATTAAATATAATAATAACACTGTAAATAACGAAAATCCCATCCAAATCAGATCAATAGTTTTTGAGGAAATCGCGAATATACATACTGCTCGCATAGAGAACCTCCTTTTTAAATCTATTAAAAATGTAAAATATTGACAGTAATGGCTCAAAACTAAAATGTATTTAGATAAAGACACTTTAGACCAAGACTCATCTCCGCCAAAGACATTTTAAATATAACACCAATTTAACGCTTGAACAAACAACAAAAGAGACATTTTGTTTCCAAAAAGATGAACATGGTGGGCTAAGGGTTTCCAGTTGAGGTGTTCTAAAGGTGGCAGCACTGTCGCGCCGCCATATTGTACTTTACGCACTTAATCATACTTCATTAAACATAGACAAGTAAAGGATATTGTATCTTTAATTATAGTAGTTGAGTGGGTTTTAGAGACGAAACAAATGAATCAGTACTTTAGCTTTAAGAAGCGAGCCAGCGATTTTAATTGGTTATTGAAGTCTAAATTTATGAGTTCGTAAGTTTAGTTTACTTTAACGTTTAATACTGAACACGATATGTATCTTGAAGGAAAAGGAGTATCAACAACTGTGTGAAAAATCATTTGTAACCAAATTTAAGTCTTAAATAACCGATTTTGTTGTCTATAATTACGGTAGCATAGGAATAACTCCATCGAAGCATATTTTCTCTTCTATATTCTTCTAATGGTGTCTTTAAAAAGGCTAAGGAAATATACTTGCAATAATTTAATTGTTTCTTTTTATTTTGTTTTAATTTATTAATTTACATTTTCTTTATTTAAATTATCATTTAATAATCGGATTTCACCAAAACACGCAAACTATCACAAAAACTAAAAAAATATTTTACAAATTAAAAAACACCAATTCGCCAACACATTCACTCTCTAGCCAGCACTAGTTATCGAATTTCCGTTAATAGGTACATATCAAATATCGCGTTGTAAATAAAAGCTCAGGCTTGATTATGTCAAAAGCTCACCGAAAAAGAAAATTTGAGTGTGCACCACGTCCCCTACGCGCAAGATCCCTTGTGTACCTCGTATACTCTTTTCCTTATTAACGGGATTGTATACCACGGTTGAGGCGTTTTGATACTTTTTGCAGGTGTATTTTTTTATTGCAATGTAAATTTTTAATACGGGCAAAAAATAGTGACTTTAATGCACGTGATAGTAACTTAAGTAGTTAAATGCCGTTATATTCAAATAGAATATCCATCGGCGAGATAATATGATTTTGTCGGCTTGGTTAAAGCACGACATACAAAAATCATTATGCGATGACATGAAATATATCATAGATACATCATCACGTCTTATTTTATTACATATCCAAGGCTTTATATTCTCATATTCCTTTGCCTATTTTCAAATTTAAAAAGTACCAAACCGTCTCATTCGGCCTACACAGACACCCTGTATGGCTTGTTTCTTTTTGGCAGCAAACCTACCACCCCATGAATAATGGAGCTAAGTGCGCAGAACGACTACCCTTGAGTATCCTCTACATAACCCTGCTATATTATGTGCCACACAGCCTTTCAAACTGATGACGACATCTCAACAGTGGCTTTATGTGTTTTCCGTGATACATTCGGCGGTAAATAGACTTTTGAAATGTTCACACTTCAAATACTCCAGTTATTGATGATACTTGAAAAAGGGATGTAGTTTCTGGTAGTTGATATAAAATAAGTGTTATTTGAAAAACAATTGGTGTACCGTGCTTTAAAACGAGTTTGCATGCGTGCGTTTTTTTCCTGCAATCAGTCAGTTACAAGCTACTTCGTACAATATAAAATTAGTCGCTTAGTTTTGTGGAAACGTAAATGGGCTGTGAACTGTGAAGACCTAGCTTCGGATTGCAAGTGTAAGTATCTCGGTTCCAATATTCTTACATAATCAGCGGACTCAATTGTTATAACTTTTGGAACGTAATTAAGATCAGCGAACTGTGGATGCTGCTGGTATCATTTCTGCATATTCTTTCAGAGTTCATGTGCTTATGTATGTTGTAATTGGACTGCGGTAATTATGACATGAAAGCCAGTAGCAGTAGAAAGAATGACAACCGTATTGCCGTTGAATGATGAATAGAACGTATGATGATATTGAATGAGTTGAAATGAATGATGGAAAGATTTAATCTTTAGGCTTTTATAATAAAATAAATACACCCGACAGTCACATACATAGTCCTGACCCCACACTAAGATCGAGTCTTGTGTCGTGGGTATCAGAAACTACGAGAGACTTTTCGGTCTCACAAACACCCAGACCCGAAACAAATACCTGTGGATCACACCTGTACCTGTTTACCATGTTAATACCGTAATAAATATTTTTTGTTATTGGACTAATCTTGGAACTACATGGCCTATACCCCTCTCAATCGTTCTCTCGATTGTAGAGGTGGCCCGTGCCCTGCAGTGGGACGTATATGTTGATGCAAACAAAAATATTTTTTATTATCCTATACATTTCTGTATTTCACGTAGCGGAAAGCGCAGCGTGGGACGTCCACCCACAAGATGGTCAGACGACCTGGTAAAGGTGGCGGGACGTCGCTGGATGCAGGCTGCCTCCAACAGGTCACTGTGGAAATCGTTGGGAGAGGCCTATGTTCAGCAGTGGACGTCCTTTGGCTGATGGATGGATGGATGGATTCATTTCTGAATTTCAATTTCATGCACAGTCCTTAATTTTTCGTTGCATAATCTTTCACAATTTTTAAATACCAAATATGAATACAATCAATTTATAAATTATAATTTCAGTAGTTATGACGTACTAATTCATTAAAACAATTTTAAAAGTAAGTAAGCTTGCCCATTTGAACTTTAAGTACTTCAAGATTTAACTTAAAAGGGCAGTAACCCCTATCTATGCAATATACGTGATCAAGTGTCTGATGAAGATACTTTACAAGAAGCGCGCATTCTTGAGGACTTAGGCTAGGTTCCCTAGATGATCTAAACTGCTCTTAACACCAAATATTACCCGGCTCTTTGAATCAATTTGAATAATTTATGCGCTGTCAAAGTGTTCCGCTGTTTATGATTTTAGAGATTTTGGAAAAAGTACTTAATCCGAACTAGTTGGATTAACATCATGTGTATTAATTAAATATTATACACGCATGCCGCTTTTAATACGTTGATATGGAAAATCTTAAGGGAATTTTGCCAATATTCATCGCACTTGGCAGCGGGTTGGCGAGCGTTGGACGTAGCTTCTAAAGCTGATGACAATGCTCTTCATCATCCGGTTATTAGTACTGTACTGTATTAGTCCATATACGTCCCACTGCAGGGCACGAGCCTCCTCTACAATCGAGAGTACGATTGAGAGGGGTTAGGCCATATAGTCCACCATGCTGGCCTAGTGCGGGTTGGCGGGCATTACATACCATATAAATTATTACAAATCGCTATGGTATGTAGGTTTCCTCACGATGTTTTCCTTCACCGTTATAGTGCGTGGTAATTGACTATCAATACAGACAAGAATCCGAAAAGTCAGAGTCGTGCCCTGGAGCTTGAACCCGCGACCACCGCGAACATGTTGGCAGTCGCGTCTGGTCCGTTTACCAACAGACCACCACGCAGTTATTAGTACTGTGATGGTTTCGATTTTGGTCAATCACTATAGCCTAAACCGTAAGCCAGCGGTGCCTTAAGACTAGGAAGGCGTTGATTATGCCCTTGCTCTCTAGATAAATATAGCTGAGTATACCAAGGCGTATGTAAAAAGTGCGTGATGGCCTGTTGGCAACGGACCAGACGCGGCTGCCTAAATGTTTGCGGTGGTCGCGGGTTCAAATCCCAGGGCACACCTCTGACTTTTCGGAGTTATGTGTGTAATTATAGTCAATCACCACGCACTTTAACTGTGAAGGAAAACATTGTGAGGAAACCTGCATACCGTAGCGATTTTAAAGAATTTCTATCGTATGTAAGTCCGCCAACCCGCACTAGGCCAGCGTGGTGGATTATAGGCCTAACCACTCTCAATCGATTCTCTCGATGGTAGAGTAGGCTCGTGCCCTGCAGTGGGACATATATGGGCTGATATACTAGTACTAAGGCAGCTGTAGTGAAAGCATGAGCCAAAGGCTATTTACGCTTGACACACAATTTGTATGCAGTGCGAATAACGCGATCATACTGCTCGCGATATGTAACGTAATTCCCGTTTAAAATTGTTTTAATCGTACCTGTTTGAGAAAATTTTATTATTGAAAAAAATATTGTCGCGCTGTTCATTGTGATGCGAACGGTGCGGATGTGTGTCTACTACAATAATTAATTTCTTAAAATAGGGCTAAGATTTTGAGTCGATTAAAAATGGAACTGTTTTGAATTCGGAACTACTATGGCTCTGTGCTTTGCTCTGCGGGTTCGATCCCCGCACCGAGACAAATATTTGTATGATCCACAGGTATTTGTCTCGGTTTTGGGTGTTTGTGAGACCGAAAAGTCTCTCGTTTCTAATACCCACGACACAAGACTAGATCTTAGTGTAGGATCAGGACTAGGTATGTGACTGTTGGGTGTATAAATCTATTCATTTTATTTATTATAGTAAGTTATAATACGGCTCCAGAGTTCTTCCTTTACTGTCTACCACGTACGTCCTTGGTCTGAATCTTGAAATAAATTCCTGCAAATTTCTGTTTTCCAGAATGCTATGACCTAACTTTCCTAATTGAAGCTTATAAAGAACCACATCGTTTGTAGGAACTTTCCAGTGTACTTTAAATGGTATCAGAACAATGTAAGTATAACATGCTTTTTTTATTGCGGTGAATAGCGAGACGATCATGCCGTTTGCTTGATAGTAAGCAATACTACCGCTCATGGACTATAGCAAAGCCAAACAATACCATTAATCACAAAGCAATGCTTAGCATTCCACTGCGCTCGCCATCCTGAGACATAAGATGTTAAGTCTCATTATGTCTAGTTACACTGGCTATAATGTCCTTCAAACAGGAAAACAGCAGTGCATTTACACTGCTGTTTGGGGGAGAAATAGACATTGCATTGGGGATGAAGATTATTAACACCTATCAAAATTAACGTACCAAATAGAGCAACAAACGTACCGTAGCGCCACCGCGTTCGCTGTAACTCATATGGTTTTGACTAATTGGAACATTTCTTTATAAGGTATGCACTTTACAATAATTTATAATTAAAAATATATACACACGACACCGGGTAACACCAGTAGAGCGGAGTTTTTGCAATCGTTCGCCATGAGCGATCGTTAATTTAATAGTATAGCCGATTCCACCTGCCTGTTAGTGATGTGCTTTCGTAGGATAATATACCTACTATATCCGGATATACCATTCATAAACAACATACAGGGTATATCAAGACTGCGACCGAAAACGAAGCCGGCTGGTAGTTTTAGTGGTTACAGACACAATGCAAATAAAAATATCGCAAAATAAGCGACAGATTTTTTTTGCAATTTTTTGAAAATCATTGTTTTTGGGTAGTAAATACCTAGTTATTGCGAAAATAGTAATTTAAACCCTATCGTACCATTGCGTTTTAAAAAATAAAATGATGTACATCATTATTTTAGGAAAACTATGTATTTATCACCCAAATACGACGATAAGTAAAAAATTACCAAAAAAAAGTTGACGATTTTTTTTGCGAAATTTTTCATTGCATTGTGTCTAAAGTCACTAATACTACCACCTGGCTTCGTTTTCGGTCGCAGTCTTGATATACCCTGTATACGGGTGAAAAAATCGTCTAACTGACTCACTTTAATTACATGCTATTCGCTAACACTGAATGTCGAAAATTCTTCACACTGACTTACTTTAAATACTTGCTATTCGCTACCACCGAATGCCCAAACCCTCAATGACCGAAAACAATCGTGTCCCATTCTATAGCTGCCAGATTCCTAGTGTAGGTAACTAACTTATATTTGTGATTTGTGTAGTCTATAATAGAGCATCGAATAGTGACAAATTGCGAACCTTTTTGTTGTCTTAGGACGAAAATACGCCTAGCTCAACATGAGTTCTTTAAAAGAAGATCATGTGCAGAGTATTCCGCAAATTAATAAGTCCGACATGAGATTTTATGGACATCTTAAACTAAGATGTAATATCCGCTTCATCGGATATTTAGACCCACGTCACTATTCCATAGAATTAACTATGTGTTAAAATAAAGGCTTTGTTTCCAAGTCTCTATGTCGCCTACACAGGCATCCATGACTATTATCATAAAAATTGTACAAGCCAAAACTGCATTAAGTTTTTATGGAAGCAATTTTTATTATAATTCAATTTATTTTGAAGTAACTTGGGTATAGGTTTTGATAGCGATGCGTGTTGAAAATATAATTTTGTGAATTATTCAAAGGTAATTGTTTGGTATAGGTCAGTTTTAATGGTATGCCTCTTATGTTGTTCCTTTACTGCCGAATTAAATCGAAATAGGAGCTCACTGTGTTCAATTTGCTTACGTACATACATAAACGTCACGCCTGTATCTCATAGGGGTAGGCAGAGACTATGGATATCCACTTTGCTCGATCTTGACATACTACTTTCGCTTCGTCTACTTTCATCATCAATTTACTTAATGTAGAATATTCCTTAGAAATATTATACGGAGAATGTTATATGATCATCGTTTATTTGAACTGCATTTCGTACCCTTACCCGAGCTAGCAATCATTTACAAAGGCTTTTTTATCCTTTTTAGTTTACAAGTAGTATAAATCTCAAAGTACAGTACAGAGTGGCTTAAAAATATGATAGACATGCCACTGTTACTATCCATTTCATACATACATAAAGTCATAAACGCATGCCTTTTTCCCAGAAGGGGTAGGCAGAGGCGCTACCTGGGCACTCACATTTCGCCTTGTATGTTCCCACGATGTGGTAGGGAGCGAGCCTATCTCCATATTGGGCACAAATTTCTGATTCCCGGCTGATAATGAATAGAAAAATCCAATACCACTTTGCCCGACCCGGTATTCGAACCCAAGACCTCAGCTTTGTAATCGTACTGTAGTACAACTACGCCACCGAAGCAGTCCATTTCACTTGTAATAAAAACTGGGTACCTGTACTGAACTTGAAGCCAAATCCCCTGACATAATTATGGTAGAGACTAGAGAATTGTGAAATAGGTATACATGCTAATTCAATTAGATTAAATTCAATAGAAATTAATAAAAAACTATGATAAAACTCGTAAGTATTCTACGATTGGAGTAGATAATTTACACGTGTTATTAAAATTAGATAAATTCTGTTTTTTTCTCAATCGGTAAGTTTCATAAAAAGCAAACCCAATTTAATAACAGCATACAAATTATTTGCCAGAATAAAAGCTTAACTTAACAAAGAGTTCACGCTACAACTAATTACTATAAAATAAATAAAAAAACAATACTTTGCGCATGTATAAATATGCTAAGCTCGCTAAATAGTCCAAAAGGGTCAGCAAAATAATTGCATACAAATCACGACCAGGTGTCCGTTAGATCCACTAAAAAACAACCTATGGACCCTAACAATCTTTTGTCCGAAGCTCTTGCTGACCCTAGCCAAATCCAAAATTTAAAAACATATTACTACTACACAATCAAAATTCTACTTCATTGTATGGACAATAAAGTTGATAATCAAATACAATTTCGGAAACTACAAATGTAGATTTTAACAATCTGTAATCGACTCTATTGTGTTGAATGTAGAGTTTAAATTTAAATAGGAGTGTGACAAAGAAATTTCGGAACACCGGAAGGGTTAACCCTTCAAGTTTAATCCAAGTATTGACATAATACCAAAAACTGCGCGGGCCTTCACGCACAATAGATGGTCAGGTAAACAGCTGCGCGGTGATTTCAATGCATTTTAATTCGTCGCTGTTTGACCTTCGTGGGCATAATGGAACTTAACCCTAAGTGGATGCGGTGCGAATAATTATTTTTCGGTCCCTTAGGCCCGTATTGTATCTGTGTAGTAAACAATGTCGAGATGGCCTTTATTATTACCATTACTCTCATCATCATTATAGGCTCATAGTTTCATGGCAATTAGTAACTATTTTTGAAAACTTTAATACGAGATTAAATGATTAATATAAAGTTCAAAATTCTAACTAAACACTATGATCTTTTTAATTTTATCTTTATTTAGGAGCGATCATTAAATCACGAGGTATACGGACTAGGCGCCTCTGTGCCCCTAGCCGGAACATTTTGAAGTATCGTATAGTAATTCTCGTATAGTAAAGTAAACGATTCCCGCTGTGAAATTTTAGTTCCAAATATGCTCACAATGGCGCTGTTTAAATTCCCATACAAAATTTTACTATTACTATTCTATTACGATACTACAAAATGTTCCGGCTAGGAGCACAGACCTCCAATCATCTTCACTTACTCTGCTAGCCAATAGACGTAGCTCTGACGACCAACAGATGGATGGTGGAATAACCACCAGAAATGGCCACCATAGACTTAAAGCCGATGGTGGGGAGCAGGAACACCAGAGAGAGACTACATCCTTAGCTCGTCGCCTGTCTAGCCAGCCCAGTATTGGCAATTTATGATCTTACAGTGGGATGTATGTTCAGCAGGGCATTTCCTTGTGCCTGAAGATGATAAGTAAATACTCATGAAGCCATTGAGGCAACGATTGAACGAAATCGATAAATAAAGACATCAAGATATAATATAAATTAGTAAACATGTATTTGTAAAAAAATATATCAAATGTAAATCCAATGATTGTTAAAAGCAGCTAAAATATTTTATTATGCTTAACTTTGGTTGTTTGTTACTTACCATTATTACCATTGAGAAACTATTTACAACATCTAACTATTTTAAACATACCCTTAAACAGTAATTGAAAAAATATTCTAATAAGATTAGTTAATGAAGAAGTACTGCCATCTACCGATCTTATTTGGAATGAAGAACCAATGTGCTTTATTATTCCAACATTCGTTAGTAGCGCATGCAGTAGTACCAACTATTTCTTATAGATGGCCGTACTATGTTTTTTACATCCACTGTGTTTTTGTAAATCGAATTTTTATCGAAATTCTATATTTTTTTATTGGTTTTATTAACAACGTAGGCATTTTGCATATTCTGAAAACTTATCCCAACACCATTTTTTCTCTTACGCTCTACAATATAGGTACGTGAACTAAAAAACAGATTTATATTACTAACATTGGTTCCTCATTAACTATTCCTAAATCTTTTATATAAATACTATTTTTTCTCATCAATCCTTTTCTGCCCACCCCGTAAGGGTAAGAATAATTAATTGGCAGGAAAAATATGCCGTGTCTGCTTCTATTTACCTTCTCTCCTAAATAGTTGGTGACAAACGGTTTCCTATCATAACAATTCATATCTCTAGCATCTTGGATGGAGTCGCACTGCATACCTATAAACAATTTTGGGTGCTTCAAAGAGGCAATCCAGTAGAAAAACGTCTTGACGTGACTGCACAAGCTGCCGCAGGGTAAAAAAGGCAGATCGCTCGGCTGAAACTCTCCTCCACTGATATAGAAATCGACGTGTCCCATTCTTCCTGCCATTCCGTATCCGTCGATGTTCGCGTGAACCACTTCAACGAAATCAGCGTCTGACGCGTCGAGCCTTTCGTTTGGACCCCTGTGCCTGAAGCAGGGACCAGATGGGTCTAAGCCGATTACGTGCGACAGGTTCGTGCCGGTGATACGGCGGTAGTTCTTCGCGATGAAGCTGATGCCTTGACCGCCGTGGCTGATACCGCCTAGATGGAACTGCTTCACGTCTAAACCGTATTTTGTGAGTTCTGCTAGCATTTCAGCTACTCGTACACCGATCGCTGGAAGGAACCGCACGGCTCTGCAAGTAATATTTACTATCAATACGCTGAACAGAAAACACATCATTCAAAATTATGAAGTTTGAACATATCGATGAATGCTTACATTGGATAGAATAGCATCGAAAACTTAGAATATTCCAGAATCCATACATTGTAGCCCAGCTTCTTGTACGCATTTCCCATAATAGGTGATATAGGTAAATCTTTACTATCCATATACCCAGGCATGTACATGAAGATTTTTTGTTTAAAATCAGTTTTAGCTGCCAGTTCTTTCATTTGGAAATAGTTGTATGCTGTTTTCTTTGCTGACAGGAAAGTGCCGTGGCCTAGTACTACTATTTGCAAATCTTTAAGGCTACTGTTTGATATTTTGGCGTCTTTCATTACACCTGGACCTGCAAAAGGATATTTATCATTAATCAAAGCAATCCACTTCTAACACCTCACCTCTAAAACGTGCCTTAAGCCACTTTACCCTGCCTTCACGTTGTCAATACCAGCTTCTCCTAGCGAACTTTCTACTATAGTCATTAGTCACTCCACCAAAACAGGATGTAAACGCAAGCTGTTCAATCTTTTTCATAATAACAATGTCAGACAAGCCACAGGAATTACTTGATATTATTTAGGTGTTTTCTAGATAAGGATATCTGAAACTCCACTCTAAGTTCAGTCGTCAGTTGAAAAATGTTTTACAAATTCAATTAGTGAAATTAAGTCTTGATATAGTAACTGGACCGAATGGCGAGTAACAATCGTCTGCGCCAGACGACATTCCGTCAACACGGCACTTTATTTACCGCCAGGTGCAATGTACTACACTTTGCCGAGTCAGAATAAAAAAATAAGCTAAATACTTACAATCTGAATACATTCCAAAAGGCATTCCTTCTTTATTTCTTTCATAATCGGCTAACACTTTACCAATCAATAATATCACTAAGCAAACCTCCACTCTACAGCAATACATTCTAACCACAAATAAAATAATTCACATAAATGCAAAAACACGTGCTACTGTTGGCAGCAATTTCTTATTTTTTAATGTATAAAGTCTGAACATTTGAGCATATAAAATACAAATAGACTTGACCCCGACATTGGCAATTCTTGCGTCTGAGTACTTCGGAAGTCTTAAACCTGCAAGTACGTGTTGGGTCACGGGCAATGAGAGTTCCGTAATTTGTCGAAGGTCTTGCGATACAGGAAGATGATCAACGTCAGCAAAATTCAGTGGCTCGACTGCAGCGCCTGCGACTTTCGTAATATATATCATAATTGCTGCTTAAAATATTAAATTGAGTATAATGCATGATTGTCAGAGAGATGCTTATTTTTAGTTACTTCCTTAACGATTTTATTTCACACAGTTCCTATCCATAGATGAGGGGCGTGACGTTTTTTTTAATGATGAAGGAAGCTGCTCCATCGACCACTCAGTTTGCTCTGTCAGATTTATTATCGCATTTTGATTATAAATGAGGTTTGCAAAGGCTCAACATTTCGTCTACTCTCTTCCTGCTCCTTTTCATTGCTATTTATCTTCTTTTTAATTGTCTCCTTTACGTCAATCGAAGGGAATACACCTTAAATTTAAAAGCAGCAGTGAACAGTGAACACACACCATCAGGTAATTTAGCGGACCTGAGCTATAAAAATACTGTAGCTATGATATCAGAAATGAATCATAGCTTAAAGTACGAACAGAAACAGCAACACATAAAGATTTCCATACCTCACTAGGGATTCTTAAAATGTGTAATAAATCATTAATAGTAGTAAAAGGTCGGGCATTACAATGTATCTATATTGCTATTATAGTAATAACGTTATTATTGTTCACAATTAGCGTGCATTTCCATATGATGCGTTCTGGTTTTTAAGCGATTCAGATTACATCTCACTACATTTATCTGTTAGCTAATGGTAAGAATTGATAGTTTGTAGCTAGGTTGGTTCAATACACACGTCATTATATTGAGGACATCATTGTCATCTTTTAGCATCCCTGAACTTTAATACGCTAGATCAGTATAATTTATTTTGTAGCTTCGAAAACAAAACAGTTTACTCGCAAACGGATACTTCTAAAATCGTGGATGACGATCATTTTTCAATTTACATATAAAAATTTTAGTTCCTCTTTCGATGCGTATCTAAATTCCGGGTGTTAAAGACATAATATCCTATTCTATCCTAAATTACATTCATGAACAACATGACAACAATTATATTGCGAGCAATATTCTGCGTAACGACTGTAAAAATATTGAACAGTTCATTAACACGTTTACGAGTGTCGGGGTCATGGTAGGAAGTATTGTAAACTAACAATGTATAGCAATAAATATATATACACGCATGGTCGTAACACAAATGTTTTGTAGTGGGACTATTTGTACTCCGAGATGTTGATTCTGACGTGGATGACAAAACACCGGCCTCGTGTCTGTCGTGGATGCTCAGGTCACCACGAGATTCTGAATCAAAGTGCTTGGGGGGCATCTGCTCTCTCATAATTAGACTCCAAGAGTCACATACATAATCCTGACTACACAGTAAGATCGAGTCTTGTGTCGTGGATATCAGAAACTACGAGAGACTTTTCGGTCTCACAAACACCCAAAACCGA
This sequence comes from Deilephila elpenor, assembly GCA_949752805.1. Taxonomy (NCBI): domain Eukaryota; kingdom Metazoa; phylum Arthropoda; class Insecta; order Lepidoptera; family Sphingidae; genus Deilephila; species Deilephila elpenor. The sequence continues at coordinate 2,844,057 of OX457107.1, read as the reverse complement.
GACAAATACCTGTGGATCACACAAATATTTGTCTCGGTGGATCCAACCCGCGGCCTCACGTTTCACAGCTGGAATCTAACCAACTACGCCACGGAGGCTGTTATTGTCAAGTATACTGGGCGCCTCGTGTCTTTTTTCATCGCTTGCCTCCCACAATGCGTATGAGGACCACCGAGAGGTTTTAGTCGGGCTTGGGGACTTTTAATACTGACCCAGGTCAAGGGTGATGTCAAACAGCCGAAAAATCATGTAGCACAGATTCTATGTTTGTATGTGTAGAATAAGGGTAGATCGAAGGAAATGTGTCTTTAATAGGGAAAGGTATCAGTTATTATATTATTCAGTCATCTGCTGAGCCAGTTGTTTGCTTTTTTTTAAGAAGAAGATTATTAGAATTTCTTAAAAAAATACTTATAGATTTCAAGCACCGAATTAAATGGTCTTCTATATTTTTAATCATGGTAAGCATGATCCTGTTTAGCGCTGAAGGTTTTTCTGATCCTTGTTTTATGCCATATTCAAATTTATGGTGACCAAATCATGTGAAAGGGCTTGGGGAAAAAAATGTGAAAAGGAAAGTCGATTCATTTCAACAGTAAAAAGGTAAATAAATACACCTTGTAACAAACATTTATTGTGCCATACTCCCATCTAGCGGTCATAATAAGAACTAGCTGTATATTCATGCAAAATATGACATAGTTACAAAATAAAATAACAGATGGCATTAGCTAAAATTATTTATAAACATTCAACCAGGAACTCATAAAATAAATAAAATTTTTACACTTTTTCACACTGCACGCGAAAATGGAACAAAGTAATGCTTCTTATTCGAATTTTTGCGTCGGTAGGAAAAATAATTACCTATATAAATTAGTTTACAAAATTTAAAAATGATATACCTACTTAGTAGAACCGTACATCACAGTATGCACTTTAGTGTGCAGATTTCCCTTGTCTTTTCTTATTTAAATAAATGGTCAGTTTTGTCGTAGATCTGAACAAAACCTAAGAAAGCTGTATGCACCATATGTATTATCTACAATTAAGAGTTCGTTCGAAAACAAAATGTACCTATTTGGCTTAGTTTGTGCGACCCGTAGACATGTATTCTCTGTCTACGGTGCGACCACATTTGCCATGCTTTAGACTTAATTTTTCACTATATTGTCCTATAATGTACTCCATTGTTCTAATTTAATTTAAAATTAATATCAATCACATAATCATAGAGTCATTGTCCGTAATATTTTTCATATGCGCATGAAAGTACTCGAACTCTCTCTTCAACCCTTTAGACCCAAGGTAATACGGGAAATTATTCTCCGTCGCCAAGAAAAATATACCTGTTTTACTCTTGTCTGTCTCTAACCCTAAAACGTTCGTAACTAAAGGCTTATTATCATAGCAATTCCTATCTCTAGCCTGTTGCACCGACTCACATTTCATTGCTATAAATTTGTTTGGGTTCTGTAAGGCCGATAACCATATTGTATATGATCTCATGTGACTGCAAAGGACATTACAAGGCATCCACAATATGTCTCCTGGTTGAAATTCCCCGCCGTTGACGTAGAAATTGACATGTCCTATTGGTGCTGCCATTCCAAACCCATCTATGTTTGTGTCCACTACATCGACGAAGTCAGCGTCAGTGAGGTCCAGTCTCTCGTCTGGACCCAGGTTCCTGAAGCAGGGCCCTGATGGATCCAACCCAGTGAGCCTTGAGATGTTCATACCGGTGATCTGCCTGAAGTTTTTGGCTATGAAGCTGATTGTTTGTCCGCCTAGGCTGAGGCCGACTACTTGGAGTTTCTTTGGGTCCAATCCATCCTTGGTTAGGTTTGCTAGCATTTCTGCGACGTGTTTTCCTACTGGTCGCATGTAGCGGGCCGCTCTGGAATGTCCATTTATGGTTTTAGAACTTTTTGGTTTGGTAGTTGCAGTTAAGGTCGTCAGAGGTCAGGCGAAGTGGAGACTCAATGCAATGGTATTTATAGCAGCATAGCAAACATTCAAATAAATTTATGTGAATATTTTACGATGATTATTTCTAGGTAGTTTAATCGACTGAAGATCAATGTTTTGAAAAACATAATTTACTTCAATTCAAATAGCTAAGACAATACCATCCAAATCAAAACGAAAAGGTGAAATTGTCGATGTAAATTGCAATTCTATTTTTCTAAAAACTATGTTGCAATAAATAAATACACCCAACTGTCACATACATAATCCTGACCACACGCTAAAATCGAGTCTTGTGTCGTGGGTGTCAGAAACTACGAGAGTCTTTTCGGCCTGACAAACACCCAGACCCGAAACAAATACCTGTGGATCACACAAACATTTGTTTTGGGGCGGGGATCGAACCCGCGGCCTCTAGTTTTACAGGCGGCGTCTAACCAACTGCGCCACGGAGGCTGAAATGATCCCACGTCTTTGTAGTTTAGTGATACAAGAGGAATAGCAACTACAAACTTAATACTCACACAGGATATTCCATAACAGTAAATTTATTTGTATCTAGAAGTAGCACATTATATCCTTTCTTTTTATAAGTGTGGCCCATCATAGGCGCAAAAAAGAAGTTGGGGCTGTCCAAATACCCTCCCACGTACAAAACAGTGTTCTTTTTGAAGTCTAAGTCTGGATCTTTGGCTAGGCTCTTCATTTGGTAGTACGTGTATCTGGTCTTCTTAGCGTTCGTCATAGTTCCTTTCCCTAGTACTGTAAATGTGAGGTGTTTGAGGGTCTTCGGTGTGATTACTGCATTCCTGTCCTCGCCGGGACCTGAAAAATATATATTTTTATTATTAGTGATATCATGAGCCCGTATACGATCGGGGTTATCCCTTAAATCCAAAACAAATTTATAAATCCCGAATCATCATCGAAGACGCTATAATTTGTTTTTTTTACAGTCGGTGTCTAACCAACTGCGCCACCGAGGGTGTCACCTGTCACGGTGTCAGAAACAATCTTAGTTTTGGCCTTCACCAGACCATTGAATTAACTGGATTTGTTTTCAATCCTATATTTGTTTTAAACGTGAAATTCAAATGAACTTCCAAGAAGACCTCAGGTTCTTATCGTTAAATTACTATTTATGGAAAATGGAGCAAGGGGAGCAACACCTATAGTGACGAGGTCGCATTTCATCGAATTACTCTTGGAAAAATATTTGACGTACGTAAAAGGCTATCGGTGGATAAATATTAACTATTTGTTATGAGATAATCGCACTTATTGGACGATTCGTCAGCTTTGACGCAAGCGGAAAATATTCCGGAAATATTGCACAAAGACGTGAGAATAAAGTGGGCTGGCATAAAAGAACGAATAAAAAAACCACCGCCAGCCTATGGAATAGTTTGCCGGCTCCCTGTTCCCTCCCTCCTCTACATAAACAACCATTTCAGCAGGTCAGCTGCAGTACCCAAGGCAAAAGATCACATTGGTTTATCAGCTATCGATACTTATTCTAAACGGCATTCCATCTACCATCAGATACATTCCACTAAATTTGTTGGGCCAGGATAAAAATAAAGTATCTGACAGATTTACATAAGCTGCAGTGCAGTTTCTTTTTATAAGAGAGGAAAATTTGCAACCGGCTGAACAATCTTTTTACTAACAGATCTAAAAGGCTTTCTTAAAAACTCTTCTTCCTTTGAGATTTTACGAACATGTAAGAAGGGATGAAAGTAACAAGTTGTAAATTACGTGCCTATATATTATTTCTCCAAATTTTGGCAAACACATAAATCGTTAGATAGTTATCATTGTTTACACCGTTATGGCAAGAAGGATAGTGGTGTTATTTTACTGACACATGACACGCAATATTAAACCTATCTTAACAAAAATAAACACAGTTGAAAAAAACGGTGAACAGTTATTTTTTGCAGCATCGACTCGCTACAATCAAAACCCACAGCTCTGTGGACGCAACTTAGTTATAGGGGGGATTCAAAATGACTTATGTCCGTCATGCATATCAGTCTCGATAGCATATTTTGTTCACAAATCCGTTTGTTACTTTCATCACGCGTTACTGCAACCGACCCAACGCATCGAGGAAATAATTGCCAGAACCATTCCAAAACAACAAGTTGCATCCAATTAGCGAGGTTCCTTTGCTAATGTTATTTTTTCTTCTGGAATATTCAATTGTACCTTCGACATTTTAGTGATATAAAAACCAACGTTACAAAGGTAATATAAGTAATTGTCAGTATGAAAAAACATGACACCTTTAGTCACATACTAGTTCTATTATATGTTTGTTGTTATCGTACTGTTGTTGTTTTAACTGGTTTCAGATTAAGCAAAAGATATGGTAATCTTAACAGGTTTTCAGACAAAAATGTTAATGGGCATGTCCTTACATGCAAAATATAGGTAGACAGTATAAATAAACAAAAGCTGAATTTATGGACCGCACCTACGGATTTTTATTAAGTTACCTCATCCCGAAAAGAGGGTTACTTCAGTGAAAGATTTTTTAATAGGAAGAGAACGAACCTGCACGAGGCTGGCGTGGTGGCCTTATTCCTAATCTCTCTTAACTATAGAGGAGCCGTGTGCCCTGCAAAAGTGCAGGCTGTATTATTACGGAACAAACCGCGTATAAAAATTAGTAGAAACATTTTTGGACGTGGGGAAATTCCTTTGGACTTTGGAAGGTAATCAATTCGGCAATTAAATTATATAGAACCGGTAGAGGTTTACCATTTTATATCGTGTATAATGATTGTTATCCAACGATTGTTATCGTTCTTACCATATTTTTGGTCCAGACATTTATTAACCGCCAACCCTCACTAGGCCAGCGTGGTGGACTATATGGCCTAACCCCTCTCAATCGTGCTCTCTATTGTACAGGAGGCTCGTGCCCTGCGGTGGGACGTGTATGGGCTGATACAGTACAGTACATTTATTTCCTCATTATTTTCGGATAATTGCAAGCAAAGTTCACTTCAAACTCCATGTCGTGTTAACTTCCAATACAAGGAGGATGTACTCACATGTGTTATTTTATAAACACTTTATTTTATGAGCAATGGTCTCCCACGTGGATCACCATAGAGACCCATTGACAGTGGTCTACATCCAGCGTCTTCTAAAGCCATGCCACGTGAAAAATCCAACCGATAACAACATAAATGAGAATTTTCATACAAAAATATTACACGACATGAAATGTCATTTTTGGGAATATAGAATATGAAGAAGAGATGATATAAAATCAAAATATTAAATTAAATTTGCACGTAAATATCGACGGTAAATATACTACAATAGCTACTAGAATAGCATTAAACCTGATTATTTCTAAGCTGCGACATTGCGTTGCGGCAATGTCACGGTCTATCGTCGACCTCCATTCATACGAAGTGAACCCTGACATTGCACGCTCTGCAATACAACCAGTTGGCTGTATTTAACTACTATCAAAGGCATTTGCGAAATCTCCAGCACAAATTCAGTATTTATACGCAAAACACTGACGTAATTGACTGCCTCGGTGGCGTTGTATTACGGTGCGATTACAAAACTAAGTTCTGAGGTTAGAATCCCGGGTCGGGTAGTGATATTGGATTTTTGTATTCATTTATTATCAGCCTGCAGGCAGGAAATTGTGCCTGATATGGCGATAGGCTCGCCCCCTATCACATCATGGGACGGAACACACAAGGTGAAACGTGGGTGTCCTGGTTGCACTGGTTCTGCCTACCCCTTCTGGAAAAAAGGCGTGATATTTATGTATATGTGTAATTGATGTTCCTTAGACAAAATGAAACCAGACTCGAAAAACCAGTCCTTTATTCTTGTCGCAGGTAATAATGAGTTCTTGCTGTCTCCATGCGGATTTCCGTGATTTTGGACACTTAATTTCTAAGATTAAGCAACCAGAGAAACTTAAAAAATCCAGCGACAGTATTTCAATTGAAACCCCTTGATTACTGTCGCGTGCATTCGGGTGCCACCGGACATCCCAGGGCGAGAAGCGTCCCGATTTACTTCTATGTAACCGCCCGGGCTTCGAACTAATGCTGATGTAATTGTGGCGACAAAGATGTCCCCTACATAAGTGGGGACGTACATACACAGTTAAAAAACTGTATACGGCAAAATCACAATATTTTCTATTCAAATAGTCTCTTACAAGATCTTTTGAATCGTTAATTAATGCTACCAAATATCAGTTGTTACGAGGCTAAGGCTCTCCACCCATCTTGGAATAGCGTTTAGTGAGGATGCAACGCGCCCACAGTACAGCCCAATGACTCTTTGAGTCCCCTCTAAAGAGAGGCAGGGGATACCATGGCGCAATTCTGAGGTCTCCTAAATATGGGATGAGTATCGGAGCAGCTTTTGCTGGGATCCAGAAGGCCTCTGCCCCTAGCAAAGTTATAGAAGTTCTCGGCGTGTCATTTATGCTTAAAAGTTATCTTCTAAGAAATTGTGCATGCGTACTATGTGGTTGATTACGGATGCGGTTTTTAATTGCATTATGATCATGAAACATTAATAATTAAATTATACTGAGAAGACGACACCTTATAATGAATCCTCGTTACCACACATAATTTTTACTCCATTGTATTCCTACATACATGAACTCGCCAAACAATAGGTGACTCTAGTATAGGATGGTAGGCAGAAATCTACCCCCTATTTCAAAGTCCATTTAATAGGCAAAGTACTACATTTAATACAATGGAGTAAAAATTATGTGTGGTAACGAGGATTCATTATAAGGTGTCGTCTTCTCAGTATAGGAATTTAACTATTAATGTTAGAAGATAACCTTTAAGTATAAATTATACGCCGAGAACTTCTTTAACTTTGCTAGGGGTAGAGGCCTTCGGAATCCCAGCAAAAGGCTCCTTTTAGTATCATCTCAAACCTTTATCCCAGGCAGGCAGAGGGGTAGACAGAGGCGCCATAAAGACACTCACATTTCGCCTTGTATGTTTCGTCTCATAATGTAATAGCGAGCCTATCGCTATATCGGGCCTAATGCCTGACTCCGGGCTGATAATGAATAGAAAAATCCAATATCACTTTGCCCGACCCGGGATTCAAACCCGAGACCTCGGCTTCGTAATCGTACGGTAGTACAACTACGCAAAAATATTTATATTTATAATTAATTAAAAATATGCTTGCCTGCACGCGTAAAATGTGTAATTAAGACTATACCTGACCTAACCCCACGATAAAGTGAAGTCTGCAATTAGAAGTAAAAATTAATTTGCATAAATAGCTTCTTCAACTATATTAAAATAAAACTCGCACGGAAAAAAATTGGTGAACAATCAGATAAAGATATAATTTAAGTAATGGTTTCTTAGATTTATGCGAATGTTATACATTGTAATAAAACTAATTTTTATGGATTTTATCGCGATTTGGTTTAATTTTTTTTTTTTTTCTTCTTAACTTCCCGACGTTTATTTCAAGATATACTTAAGTTTCGGATATTGTCTTTTTCAAAGTAATAACAACTTACTTATGGTAATTCAAAGACACTTAATAACCTAAGATCGAGAGGTGCAAATTGCTGGAGTCCCACTGTAGCTAGGAGTAAAGTATTTTATTTCTCTGTCTCGACAAAGTGACTCCACCGCGCCTAATGAATATTACTATACCGTCCGAAAGAATACGGATTGACAAGAGACAATGGTTGGATCACAATCGCCGACAGCAATAAGACCGACGATTGTCACACATATTTATGCGCTTTATATTTTTGTATGTTTTAATTTGTGTGGTGTGCAATAATATACTTATAAATATAAAAACAAATGGTCTCTTGCCAGTCGTCACAATTATGCCAGCTTAGGAATAGACTAAGAATTTTTCTTACCCTATGACCCACCGAATAAATTAATGAATCAATACGCTATGTTTTAATACGCAATATAGTTGTTAGCAACATAAGAATAAAAATCACAAAAATCAAAGATGACTAAACAACGAGATGGCTTTAATCCGGTTTGTATTAGAATGCAATAAAATTACCCGATTTTTATTTTTATTGTATCTAGACAGACCAATTTTGTTATGGAAATCACACAGATTATATTATTTAAAAACCGGTTTGACTTTGCATTAAATAATATCACATATCGACTTAATTTTTGTATTATGTCTAACATATATAATGTCAAATTACAATATATCCTCAAAGAACTAGACAAACGTGTTTCTAGTGCCACAGACTACATGATGAAATGAAATGTAAAAAAAAACATTATAATCCTGACACAAGTATGATCCACACCTTGTGTCGTAGGTATCAAAAACAATGTCAGTTTATTTCGGTCACACCATAGATGTAGTGTAGGTCACAAAATCCTCAGACCCGAAACAAATGCCCGTGGATCATATAAACTTTTGTCTCAATGCGTACATCGAACCCATAGCCTCTCGGTTCACAGGCGGCTGTCAACCAAGTGCCTCACGGAAGCTGTGAATATTATCTCAGATGTATCAATGTCTGTGTATGCATGCTTCCATCCATCAGCCAAAGGAAGTCCACTGCTGAACATAGGCCTCTCCCAATGATTTCCATAGTGACCTGGCAGCCTGCATACAGCGACGTCTGACCATCTTGTGGGTAAACGTCCTACGCTGCGCTTTCCGCTACGTGGCCTCCATTCGAGAGGCCCATCGACCGGCAGTTCTCCTCGCTATGTGCCCCGCCCATTGCCACTTCAACTTATTAATCCGCTGGGCTATGTCAGGCACTTTAGTTCTCCTACCGATCTCCTCATTCCTAATTCGATATTGTAAGGAAACCCCGATCATAGCCTTCTCCATAGCTCGTTGAGTGACATTGAGCCGTCTTGCATGCTTGGACGGGGTAAAAAATGCACTTAAGTGTTTATCATTAATGCGACAAATGAATACCCAACTCATTCAATGAGAATTTCGAAATTTTCCTCTAGTCAATTGGTTTTTGCTCATTATCTGCTTAATATCATTCGTAATAATGATTAAATACAATGGAAGATTATCTATTTTTCCATATTTTTTTAAGATCGAATTATCTATCTTCTCATATAAATTCATTGAGTAAATGATAATTAATAAGGTAAATTTTCCAACTATTATCTATTTATTCTTACAATAGCACGACATGGGAGTCCGTATAAGAACAAAGGATACTGACGTAACCCAAAGGATTATCAAGTTGAAGTAGCACTGAGTTGGGCACATAGCACGAAGAACTGATGGCTATTGGGGCCGAAAGGTTCTGGAGTGGAAGCCACGTACAGGCAAGCGAAGTGTTGGACACCCGCCTACAAGGTGGACGGAAGACCTGATTAAAATTGCAGGAAATTGTTGGATGCAGTCTGCTCCCTACAGGTCGATGTGGGGATCTTTAGGCATATCTTCAGCAGTATCTACAGCAGACTTCCTGTGGCAGAAGAAAGAGAGAGAGAGCAGGACAAAGTGACTACAATTCACCTCATGGTGATTGCAATGCAATTCAATTTTCACTGATGAATATTGTAAAGCTTTGCTGCTTAGATTTTAGAATTAATATTGATATAGTTTATGTTCCATTGTTTATTATTAAGGATGTAAGTGTTTGGTTTAAATACTGTAAGCTTGCATTTGACTTGAAATAAATAAATACATAATTCAAATAAATAATGCGCCTTGGAGAGATTGTTATCTCTCTCCGGTTTACACAATCATGTCTGGATGCTGCAAACCTGACTTACACAGGCTGGCGAGATAACGTAATTTTCACTGTCATGTAGGAGCTGGACTACGAGAGTAGGAAGTCGAAGAGTCGAAGGTCAATCACAACCTACCCTGAGCTGAAGTGGACAATAATCTATTTCCAACTCCTATTCATTTCACTTTATGATTGATTTCGTTGCGGGTTAAAGACAAGATAGACATTCCCGGAGACTCGCTGAGCTTCAATGCTCAGTGTCATTAAAATGCGTGCTGTTGATCCTGGCTTACAAGAGTTGCAGTGGCGGGTGTGAGGGCGGGACAGCCTATCCTGAGCTATCGAAAGGGGAGCTAAAAAGCTTACCTTCCTATCATTCTAAAAAGCCTACGTCAGTCAAGAAATAATATTGTAAAATATAGATTAAATATTACTTTGTTAAAGGATCCAAGCGCTAACACTATCATAGAATCGCGTGGTGACCTACTATAATAGAATATTACGTTTGCGATACCATCACGTCAGACGGCTACTGAGAATCAAAAGTTCGTGATTTTCATTCAGACAACAATGTATTTTTAGAGCGATGAGGAAATTAACTGCTAATTAGATACAACAAACTGTGTCTCGTTCTTGGCCAGAATAATTGAAAAATTTACTTGGAAACAAACACTGAATAAAAAAATATTTTCTTAATAGGTTTTTGGTTAGACGTTGGCTGTGAAACGAGGCGCCGTGGGTTCGAAGTTTTTATCTAAATGTTCGAAGTTTTTCGGGTCTGGGTGTTTGTGAGACCGACAAGTTTCTCGTTGTTTCTGATACCCCCGACATAAGACTCTATCTTAGTATGGGGTTGGGACCATGTATGTGACTGTTGGGTGTATTTATTTATTTAAATAAAAAGTAAACAAATGAATCTACAACATTTAGAGCTTTCGTTTGTGCTAAAGTTATGCTGTAGCGCGTTACAACTATAGTAAAATTTGGACGTTGATAAGGTCATCAGGATCTGTTTTTTTACAATATAAGATAAATACAAGTCCTTTAACCGACTTTTTCATTTTATTATGCTGGAAAAAATTAAAGAAATTTGAATAAAAATCAATCAAGTTGAAGTTCAATAACACATTAATTGCTTGTGATAAAAAACAACATTTGTCACTAATACATAATTAATATTAAAGTGTCACACGTGGGTGTTTTTGGGTCAAAGACAACTACTCATAGTAAATACCTTGTAATGGTCATACAATGTAGACTTACGACAATCCGAATACATGGTTTACATTTGCACTCTGTTGTTGTTTTAATGCTGGCACGGCAAATTAAAAAATAATAACATTCCATTGTCTTAAAGCCCTAAACATATATCCCCATACTTACATACTCTTATACATACATACATACATAAACTCACGCCTTTATCCCCGAAGGGGTAGGCAGAGGCGCCACCAGGACACCCACATTTCGCCTTGTATGTTTCGTCCCATGATGTGATAGGGGGCGAGCCTATCGCCATATCGGGCACAAATTCCTGACTCCGGGCTGATAATGAATAGAAAAATCCAATATCACTTTGCCCGACCCGGGACTCGAACCCGAGACCTCAGCTTTGTAACCGTACCGTAATACAACTACGCCACCGAGGCAGTCTATACTCTTATAGAAGGCAGTAATACTCAATACGTGCAGAATAGTCAAGAAAGTTCTCTCTATGGAGTAGAAAGAAATTTCCCTACGAATACCACTGAATTACTAAGGCCAAAAGCTCGGTAATTTGGTGTACTACCCAAAATTTAGGAGACTATAATTATATATTAAACTTAAAATAATAATAAATACACCCAACAGTCACATACACAGTCCTGACCCCACACTAAGATCGAGTCTTGTGTCGTGGGTATCACGAACTATGAGAGACTTTTCGCTCTCACAAACACAAGTTTGTAGTTCACGCAAACATTTGTCTCGGTGCGAGGATCGAACCCGCGGCCGCTCGTTTCACATCCGGCGTCCAACCAAATGCGCCACGGAGGCTGTCTAAATTGACTACAATGTAATTGTAAGTATAGTGAAATTTAAATAGGGTATCCAGCATTGAGAAGGAAATCCGATGATCTGTGACACAGAGGATCACCCAGGTCGAGCAAAATCCATACCGACATACAAACAAAGCAATACAAAGAGTTCTACAAATGAATATGAATTGATATCTAGTAATATTAATGAAATGAACAATCTTGAAGTCGGTGATAACCCAGCGATAAATCTATTATAAATACACAATTGCTTCTCATTATGGGCCAACAACAGCTTTCACTACTTGCCAATTTATATATATTTTCTAGCATAACTCGGTTTTCGCTTATCGTCAACGGTGGGACAAGCGCCCAATGAACAATGAAATCAATTATAAATATAAAATAAGATACGCTTTATTACCCCAACAAAAAGCGATGACGCATGGGAGAGCTGTAGACGTCACGAACTTACAAATATTGTTGTTCTCCAGTAACGCAGATTGTAATTTTATAAGTATATAAAGTTATGAGATCACGAATATTATTTTTTTATGTTGCCATATTGCGCCGGTATTGTACACATTTTTTTCTTAAAGACTATGTGAATTTATTTCACATGTTAAACTCAATCCATTTTTTTAGTGATAAATTAGGAAAACTTGGAATGACATTGACTGAAGCCAATTTCTCTAATATTCCTCATTAGGGCTCCCCTAATATGTTGAAGATAAATTATAATATATTTCCGCATTTACATATACACAAATAAAAATGTAAATAAAACAATTAGAACAATATAACATCAAAACTCCAAAAACACGAGTATCTTGTTACTTCCTTATTTCTAGATGTAATGAGCGACTCACGACTACTTTTTTAACATTGTCGTCATTAAAATTTTATTAGTAGTTCCTGGAACAGACTGATGATTGTCTAGAGATAAATAATATTCTACAAGCGGTATATTTTTACAAGGTACCGTTATAACAAAATTAAATAAAAATAAATTTCTGTATCCGTAAAATTTTAGATATAGGTACATCATTAAAAAAATTATCTACCACCGGGTTCGGAAAACAGTCTTCAACATAGAACTGGCTAGAAACTCTAGTGTTGCACCTTTCATGATACTTATAGTGCAGTCTAAATATATTATACTAGAAAATGATAGTATAATCTTGCCAGCCAGTTTCAAATTAATCCCACAACTTGCTAAACGTTACTTAGACAGATAGCAAAATATAAATAAATAAAAAATAAATAAAGAACAAAATAAATAAAGAAGTTTAAAGAAATTATTTTATAAAATCCATACCTTAATCACGCGATTATCGATTACAAGTTCCAAAAAAAAATAATCGAATAGATTAATTAACGATTATACACAACCCTCATCCCTAATGCGAGCTGTCAAAATCAAAAATATTTGAAAACCGGATGGTACAGAAACGTGACGCCATATTGGAGTAACGGACTTCCGTTGCATTGTCGTCCAGTTACCTCCTAGTCGCGCCTAAAGAAGTTTTACTTCAAAAAATGTTGCCGGATGAAACAGTTCTGCCAGCTTTCTCAAAACTGAGCATATAGGTAGTTTTACTGGTAGGTCTCTCGTGTGAGAGGCACCCTGTTAAGGTATCACCGCAATGTCTATTTCTCCCACCACAGCAGTGTAAATGCACTGTTGTGTTCCGGTTTGAAGGAGTAACTACTGGAAAGAATGAGAAGTAACATCTTCATATGTCCATCAATAGGAATATGAGTAAAACCGTGAAAACGATAGGGTCTCTTATTACATCATTGAATAGAAATAAATTCATTTAATAAAAAGTTGAATGGCATTTGTGTTTCCTAAATCATTGTAGAAAGACGAATACATGACCTTCTAAACACGGAAAGAAGTAAAAATAGTTTAAAAAATGTGCATACTACTAAACCATTTGAATGAGTTGCCTATGCAACAGCTTTTAAAAATTCATACCAAATATAACACAAATAGAAAATTGATAACTAAGATGAAATATATTGTAATTACGTTCTTGTGTATTTAATTATGCAAATTTATTGATGGCCAAATGGCAAAATCTTTGATGATAACACCTTTATGACTCTAGAATAACAATTGTGACATTTGACAGCCTCCGTGGCGCTGATGGTTAGCCGCCGGGAGCAAAACGAGCGGCCGCGGCTTCGATCCCCGCACCGAGACAATTAATATTTGTCTGATCCACAGGTATTTGTTTAGGGTCTGGGTGTTTGTGAGACCGAAAAGTCTCTCGTAGTTTCTGATACCCACGACACAAGACTCTAACTTAATATCGCGTCAGGACTATGTATGTACCAGATGTATTTATTTATTATTTAATTGATAAAACAATAATAAAAGTCATCAGAGACTTTGTGTCGCTAAAAGCGCTGTTGTCAAAATAATAATAGTCTTTCTCTCTTCTTATTTTATTACATTGGAAATTTTAATATGTACTATTAGATTACGAATATAAATGCTTGTCTTTTATATTATGAAAACATATCTCAAACAACGAGTTGAACAGGTATTTTTGTAATTTTATTTGTAGTTCCAAATGTCACCACACACCAATAGATGATAGACGAACTATGTACTCTTGTCCACTTGTCGTTTGAATTTAAAAGGTCGTGTGAAAAATAGTGATAATTTTTACAAGATTTAATGTGATTTTTTTATACCGGAACGATAAAGTGACTTTGAATCACCTGATGCAAAATGCAATGCAAATAAGTTGTCGATATTATTATACTGGCATACGAGATTAGATGACGGGAAACGCAAGCCGCGATATATTCGCGTGATCTCTATGACATTCAACATACATACAATAAGCTCACGTCTTTTTCCCAGACGGGGTAGGCAGAGGAGCACCTCTGCCTATCAACCACCTACCTATCTCTGGTAGCAACCAAGACACCCACAATTCGCCTTGTATGTTCCGTCCCACAATATGATAGGGGGCGAGCCTATCGCCATATCGGCCACAAATTCCTGACTCCGGACTGATAAATAATAGAAAAATCCAATGTCACTTTGATCAAACCTGGACTCAAACCCGAGACCTATGCTTTGTAATCGTACCGTAATACAACTACGCCACCAAGGCAGTCATACGTTCAACATGGTTATCTTATAGCTATTCGGGTCTATAGGGTCTACGAAAAACTCATCAAAAAAAAACGTAACGAAATCTAGTTAATCTACAAACACACCATTTAAAAGCTAAGGTACGGAAAACGTAAATTCAGGTTCTTAATATATACCAGTTATCATATTGCGTGTACAAACTGTATAAAACTAGTTAAAATACCGAAAACCAGGAAAACGACACATTTCCTAATTGGGTCTATTTTTCAAATTCTTGCTTATTAAAGGTCAAACTAGTTGTAGCATCTTTTATTCATTCATTCATTTTTTGCAAATAATCCACCAGATAAACTTTTATACGTCATTGTTTTATGTTACAATAACAGGAGTACAATATTTGTGGCACACAAGTAACGATATTACTGCGCAAATTTCGTTGAAATTTTCGATTCGAGACTGGTGATAATTCGCGTATACGCAAACGTTGTGTGAGTTGGCGGCTATTATAGAGCACAAGCGCAATGTACATACTTATGTACCTATATGTCTTGCTTGGCTACCAGACATGTTTATCATTAATGTATTCGCTGACATCGTAATAACTAATAAGCTATATATTAATTGTATTTTAATTTCATGTTTATTCATAATACGAGATTTTCGTAAAATGTAATAACCATGATTCCTCAATAATGTTTTATTTTAATAAATAAACAAATAAATAAATACACCCAACAGTCACATACATAGTCCTGACCCCACACTAAGATCGAGTCTTGTGTCGTGGGTATCAGAAACTACGAGAGACTTTTCGGTCTCACAAACACCCAGACCCGAAGCAAATATTTGTGGTTCACACAAACATTTGTCTTGGTGCGGGGATCGAACCCGCGGCCTCTCGTTTCACAGGCAGCGTCCAACCAACTGCGCCACGGAGGCTGTCAAATTATAATCATTATTTTTTAAAAATTCGTGCAATGTGATGTTGGATTTATCTATTCATCATCAGCCCGGAGTCAGGAATTTCTGACCGATATGGCGAAAGTGTCACCGCCTATCACATCATGGGATGGAACATACAAGGCGAAACGTGGGTGTCCTAGTAGCACATCTGCCTATCCCTTCTGGGAAAAAGGCGTGAGTTTATGTATGTATGTATGACTTTTTAACTTACGCACTTTAGAGTATGGTGGCTTAGGATTTGTTAGGGACTCGACGTTTTCGATAAACGTGCTGGTTTGAAAGGCCACTGACACTGGCATAACCCTTTCGTCCTCCCCGAATTACTTCATAGGGATCTAACAGCCACAATCAGAGATGTTTAATGTTATTTGTTCTGTTTTGTCTTCTTTTTTGTGAATAAATACATCATTGTTATTTTTTTAAATATGTTTTCAACTTTATTTTATTTTTAATACGATAAAAATAACTTCATTTTTATGTGTTTCTTTTGTTTTCTTTGCCATGAACCTTTTGTTTGGTTTTAATATAAGTTAATTAAAATAATTTGATTTAATATATGTATAATTATCTTATTTCTTCATTGTTTTTAAGTTATCATAATATTGTTGTTACCATTTAACATTTTGTTCAAATGTTTTTATTTTTTATTTTCTCATTGTTTTAATTTTTATTGTATTTCCCACAATTTGGGCAAGATGTGTCATCCTGTAATTTAAGATGCACAGTGTTAATTCTTAAAATTATGTAGATTATTGAATGTATGTTAAGTGTAGTCTTAGTTGGAGACCAATAAATAAATAAATGTCAATTAAATTGTTCCTTAGTATAGATTATCTTTGTAAAATCTACACTTAGTAATGATTTAATTGACATAAAATTTCTCTGAGTATGGCAGTTAGCTACTTTCTTCTCGTTTAAAGAAAAGTACTTCAGGCTGGGCATTTTCTACTAAACTTTGAGAAAAGCAAAAATTAGACCATAGGGTGTTCCATATATTTATAATTCGCATATTAATTAAAATAAATAAAATATTTTTTAATAAAAAGTAATACCTACTTCAAAGTAACAAATAATATTTATTCTTATATCTATCATTACACATTGATTAATTTTCTTATTGACTTGACTAGCCAACAAAACCAAACGTAATATGTATTTTGGAGCGGATCGCTAAATACCAAACACATCGAAATTAAAGTAAATGTAACACAATTTGATATTACGTATAGATCCTGCTGTTTTGAAGTCGGCCAAGAATACAATCTCGAGTTACCCAGGGGCTGTCAAACAGATAACAACCGTTCGATTCCCGCTCATAAATATTGATGTGTGTGATCATAAAATATTTATTCCGAATATAGCTGCTGGGAGTGATGGTCTAGTTGATAACAACAAGAGTGACATATCAGTGCTCAGAGATTCAAATCCAAGGTACCTTGGATTTTTTATAGAGGGTGATAAATTACTACGACTACACGTAAATTCGAAGTCAAAGGTATTCTATCTTGGATTTCGAATTCCAGACAGAGTATCGAATCGAATGAATTCTAAGTTGCTCCTACTACAGAATCTCCTACCGTCTGCATCATTCACAAAGCGGATGGCCCGCCGCTGCAATCCATCCAAGGCATTGAGCAAGTACTGTGGGGATCCATCCCATTGTGTTAGTTAATGACGTTTGTTTTAGTATAAATGCAATGTGCGTTTGTTTTAATGTGACAGCCTCCGTGGCACAGTTGGTTAGACGCCGGTTGAGAAAGGAGATGCGGCGGGTTCGATTCCCGTACCGAGACAAATTTTTGTGAGGCCCACAAGTATTTGTCTTTGGCCTGGGTGTTTGTGAGACCGAAAAGTCTCTCGTAGCTTCTAATACCCACGACACAAGACTTAATTGATCTTAATGTGGGGTCAGGACTACGTATGTGACTGTTGGGTGTATTTATTTATTTTATTTATTTATTTAAATGCTGGTGAATAAATTGTATTAAGGGGCACTGCAATTGGTATGAGGTTGTTTGTCTATAAAAATATGAGATTGCTGTAGGTCGTTAAAGCTGCTTATTTTTGCATAAAATTCCTGTTAGATTTAGATACAGGTTTATATGCGATGTTTACGTGGAGTGGCTCTACCACTTCACAATACCCTTAAACAAGTATCTGAAAACGATAGCCCAAAAAAATCGTCCAAATTGAATATGTAATTAAGTCCTACCTCCTTCAAAATTAATAATACCATAATAATTTCGATCCAAAAAAATATATGACAGGTAAAAAATCAACTGCCCTATCTGCCGCCCGAATCACTTATTAATAATATGTAGACGCAATTAAGCCAAAAGTCACCTTACTGTTTTTATGAGGTCTGGTCCACTTATTGTAGTTTTTTTTTTATATTTTAATTACGATTATAACCTTATATTTTGTACTGGCGTAACAAAGTCAAATGAATCAAATTATTGACTGTTGGTACGTGAGTGCAGTCTTGATAAAGTATCCAAAGAAAAGAAGCACCCATCTCACGCGGGACGAAATATATATTTATTTTTTGGAGAACGTCCCGGCCTCACGCCTAGGGTTGCCAACTTTCTTTACAAGAAATAAAGTATATCCAGGTGTATGAAGGTTATTAAACAGTATTTTAGAAAAAAGAACAGTATTTTATTTATGTATGGTTTTAAATAAATATTTTTAGAGCTTGTCCCACAACTTACTAATTTACAATCTTTTTTAAAAACTTCATATGCCTCATCACAATTAATATCGAAATTAAAATAAATGAGGGGCTCGTTTTTTATTAATTTGATAGATGCTCTATTTCTATCATCCCGCCACTTAGCATTCATTACTGAAAAAACTCGGTGTGATTTGTTTGTGGCTGCACTGCACTGAGCAGTGAGTGCCCTCTGACTAAATAAAAACATTTTGATGCTGAAAACAGTAATGTTGTATTCTTTATTTTTGTTAAACAGTAAAAAGTATAATTTAATGAAAACCAGTATAATACTGTTTAACCCTTAACTTGGCACCGTACATCCCACTGTACATACATTTTCAAAAATTATTACTCTTTGTTTATTGAATATTTTTTCTTCTCGTTTTTTGTGAATATATTGTTATATACAGTAGAATCACTAGACAATTATTTTGTCGAGACTGCACTGTAATATAAATGTCTAAATAAAAAAAACTAAAAGCCACGAGCTCATCCTCGCGACACCGTGATATTAATTTAGCTTTATTCAACTTTTTTCATCTAAACTTGACAATATGTTTTGTTTTTTATTATGTATAAAGCTTAAATTATTCAATAAATGCCTTTTAACGTAGCTAACTACAAACAAGCTCTTGTATTCGAATGAAATAAGTGTATGTACATCACAATGTACATTTCCAAGAACGCGATAAAGTACCAATGGTAAACTATGGTAACCACGCTTTACATTGCCAGGCTTATAGAACATTGGATTTTGCTAAATTTGCGGGTATTCGTTTGTTAATTTGTGTGTGTTTCGTTTATTTGTGTTTGTTTTGACATTTATTTGTTATATCTTGCCTATAGAACAAAAACTAACTAACTCGCATAACATAGTGGCATTAACTGTTGTGAAAATATCAGCTCTGAGGATAACTCTACATCCGGTAGAGCACCTCTTATTTGCATACAATCTTCTCCATAACCTTTGATTTACTTTCATAGGCATATTAACTTTAACAAATTAATTTAAAAATAGTTTGACAGACTTTAATAAAGAATACAGTAGTGTCTCTATAAGTCTCTCACTAATCCCCCAACGCCGAACACGAGCAGATATTACATGATATTTATTTGGAACCCATAAAATTTTTACAAAACACAACTGCTGAATAATCAGGCATTTTACCCAGCAATGCCAGTCGACAATAGGAACAACATACCACTTCTAAGCCACAACATAACAGCTTATAAAAAAGTAGCCAAAAAAGTTAAGGCTATGAAATTTGTTCTAGATTATGAGATTCATCCAAAGCCGTACTTCGTCACACAGCTTGATTTTAAGAAACGTAATATGCCTTTCATCAAACTCACATAAATACAAAACCATATTGCTTATATTACAGATTTCAATAGACTTTATATCAGACACTGATCATAGAACAAATCTATAGATAGTGCATAAGCTAGGATGACCTACATCGTTGACAGGAGATGAAATAAAGAACTTCTTAGCCACTCTGATCATGTTGGGTATAGCGTAGATGCCTGTCTATCCTCATAATTTGGTAGAAGGATCAAGATACCTGCTAATTACAGACTTTATGCCTCATAACGAATATCGAGAAATATGTCAACATATACATGTAGCTGGTACTAGCTTAGAAGACTCATACCACTGCTTCAAATTTTGTCTTTAATTAGAGTAAATACATTATTTGTTTTAATTGAACAAGTGGGAACCTATTTCCCGGAAGTAGGTGCCTAAACATAGCGTTGCAAGTGTTGCAAGAGTGATAGGACAACTGTCGTGTGTAAAAATGACAAATATTTTTGCATTTCGATGACTGGGATGCAAAAATATAATTATTTCCGAAAATTTCATACAAAGTAATTGAGGTTATCATTGTGTTTTGTCTTTTTTATTAAAGTATATAGAATAAAAAAAAATTACAAATGTATTTCCTTACGAAGCTGGCAATGTGCATCACAATGTACAAACAAAACTACATGAAGATTTCCGCGTACTTGGCAATGTACACTGTGATGTACATAGGTTTTCTCGTAACCTAGGATATCTAGATTTTTTATTTTATTTTTCCTATGCTATCTAACCCTAACCAAACTAATATTTGTCAAAATAATATATGTTTTCTTATTTTTCCGTTCTTGCCAAGTTAAGGGTTAAAACAGTATAGTTGGCAACCCTACTCACGCCGTCTCTGCACCTCTTGTAAGCCAGGACCTACAGTGACACGCAAACAATTGACACAGAGCACCGGAGCTCGGGTAACTTGTATTTTACCCGCATCGTGGAAAGCCTTCAGTACACCCAACAGTCACATACATAGTCCTGACCCCATATTAAGATCAATTAAGTCTTGTGTCGCAGGTATTAGAACTACGAGAAACATTTCGGTCTCACAAACACCCATACCCGAAAGAAATATTTGTGGGCCGCACAAACATTTCTCTTGGCGCGGGATCGAACTCGCAGAGTCTAGTTTCACAGCTGGCGTTTAACCAACTGCGCTACGGAGGCTGTCGCTTTAACAAAGATAACACCTAATGTATCGGATGAGAAGCGCAGTGCAGTGCCATGGAGTGCTTAGTCTTAAGTTCCAAGTGTTGATCTCTGTTTGGGCAGCCTTTTTGCTCTTTTTTTTCCTTTTTTAGCCAAGTTTCACGACGATTTCTCCTATGAAAAGTCTGGGTAATGTGTCCTCTTTATTGTACCTATTAATGTAGAAGTGTTTCGAATATGTGAATTTTAAACAGTTATAATTCAGCCCGTATAATGCATTAATTAGTTACCTACAGTTGCATCCACAAAACCAATAATTTATCTTATAGCAACGTTATGTTTTTATTGTAATACGAAATATGTATTAATTTCATATTATTGAGGCATCTTTAAATAAAAATCACGTGGTGGCCAGTTGGTAACGGACCTAACGCGGCTGACTGTATGTTTTATTACTGCCTAATTGACGCAGTTGTATTACGGTTGGATAGCAAAGTTGAGGTCTCGGGTTCGAATCCCGGCCGGGCAAAGTGATATTGGATTTTTCTAGTCATTATCAGCCCGGAGCCCGGAATTTGTGCCTGATATGGCGATAAGCTCACCCCCTATCACATCGTGGGACAAAACAGACAAGGTGAATAACGTGTCCCGGTAGCACCTCTGCCTACCCTTCTGGGAAAAGGCGTGAGTTTATGTATGTATTAATGATATAACTAGCAAAATACCATCGCAAGAAACAACTGAACGATCCCGGAACAACTTGAGTGGGTTGATACCCTGTGTACCTTGACTGGTCAACGACATTTTTAGTCACGTATAATGTCACATTATATTTATAGATTCCAATAAGAAACCTTGTTTTTATACGTAAGTTGTTATTGGGAAGTATGTAGTAATAAATTAGTTATTAGATTATATAATGTTTATATATAGTATATATAGTTATATATGTTTATATATGAAGTGCGTGGTGGCCTGTTGGTAACGGACCAGACGCGGCCGCCTACATGTTCACGGTGGTCGCGGGTTCAAATCCCAGGGCACACCTCTGACTTTTCGGAGTTATGTGTGTATTGATAGTCAATCACCACGCACTTAACGGTGAAGGAAAACATCGTGAGGAAACCTGCATACCGTAGCGATTTCAAAGAATTTCTACGGTATGTAAGTCCGCCAACCCGCACTAGGCCAGCGTGGTGGACTATATGGCCTAACCACTCTCAATCGATTCTCTCGATTGTAGAGTAGGCCCGTGCCCTGCAGTGGGACGTAAATGGGCTGATATAGATAGATATAGATATATATAGTATCGTAAGTTGAAAAACAGAAGCAATTAATTGCCCCGGGCCAATGTTTTTGTTCCGGCAAAATAAAAAATTCTGACATCATGGAACATACACAATTTATATGTAAAATAGTCAATTATGATTTTGTGGTATTCAATTCCACCCAAATTAATCTTGGGCGTCGAATAACAGATACATTCGTTCACCAACGGAAAATTCCAGTAATTGTTGTGATAATAATCGTACACAGCGGTTAAGGATCACAGTGACCCATGTGTGTCGTCTTCGGGTTCATTCTGTGTATATCCGCATTCTGCCTTATATGTTCCGTCCCACGATGTGATAGGAGGTGAGCCTATCACCACATCGGGCACAAATTTCTCTTACCGGGTTGATAATGTGGAAAGAAAATTCAAATTTCACTTTGCCCGACCCGGGATTCGAACCCGAGACTTCAGCCTTCTAATTACACCGTAGTACAACTACGCCACCGTGGCGGTCAAAATATTTTATTTGCCGGCCTGGGATCAAGCTAGGGTATTCATTGTTCATTCTGTGTATATTCGGATACACTCCGGCCTATAAAATTGATCGACCAGAGATGAAAATTTCACGTCGGTTGACACTCTCCGCACTGCACTGCGCATACAATCATGCCAAGTAAATCACAATCACGGGATTTTTTACTAATATTAGTCAACAGAAGAAAGAATGTAGATGCTGAATCATTCTGAGGGTTCAGTGTAAAACACAACACATAAGACGTCAAAAAAAAAACAATAAAAATAAAATATACATAAGTAATGCAACGATAAGCAGGAGCACACCGGTAGGTACTATTTTTATCTCATGCAGTTTATTGTTATGAATTATTCCCAAAAACACTGATTTATCTACCTAAAATAGCTAGGCGAAAATAAATACTCTTTTAGGTTATTTAATCATAAAATAAAAATAATCGTTAAATATTTAGCAGATGGCTTTTTTTTCTTTGTCTGTATTTATTGAAATAATTGTAAAATGACAACTCAAATTTATTGAATTACTATTTCGTATTTGAATCGTGACAACGGCTTTGGTATTATAACCGTGTTTAATTTTATCATAATCTATTTATTATAAAATTAATAATAACAGACAAAATAAAAATAATATGTCCTGCATAGTATATAACTAACCAACTAACAATGTATGAATTAACAAATGTATTACAATATTATTGGATGAAAAAAATATAAAAATACAAGCGCAAAAAATTAAATAATGTATTAAAAAATTAACTGATTTATTTACTTACAGTCTCCCAAATATCCTGAGGGGTATCCTTCCATAGCCTTTGAACTGTACATAGCCGACACCGTACTTACGTAAATAAAAAACATTATATACAGTTCACGCACCATTTTTGTTTACGTAGATTTATTATTTTTGAGAGAAATACGTCTCCTCCGATCCAATGTCAATGTCCCAATGGCGCGAATGCGTTCGAAATTTGAAACAAAAGCGCACGCTTTATCGTACAGCCATGCAATGTCAAGGCTTCTGACAAATTAAATTGAATGATGTTTATAGGGTTAAATAACATATTTAATGAATGAAAAACCTTTTTCGTTTGAATTGTTGTCTATTGCGGCTACTGAAATTGAGAGTATAAAAAATCTATTTAGATAGACACCTATCATGTTCACAGAATATTGTGCCCAGATGTGTCACTAGTGCTACCCACAGTGCGTTGACCTTAATACTATACATAAATGCCTTTTTCCCAGAAGGGGTAAGCAGAGGTGCTATCAGGACACCCACATTTCGCCTGGTAGGTTCCCTGCCACAATGTAATAGGGAGAGCCTATCGCATATCGGGCACAAAATCCTGACTCCGGGCTGATAATAATGAATAAAAAAATCCAATATTACTTTGCCCGACCCGGACTTCGAACCCGAGATCTCAGCTTTGTAAGCGTACCGTATTTAAAAATTAATTTGTATAATTTTATACAGAACTGTTGTACTACCGCGTACTGAACTAAAATTGCTTTGTTTTACATAAAACAGAGATCGAATCTGTTGAATTTTGAATAATTAATTTTATTCTAACGTTCTTATTTTAAATCACTTATTACAATGACGTAAACTCACGTGTGGCCATGATCATACAAGTAGGATAAGATTTATGGACTCTTGAGTGTTCTAAATTTATGAAATTAAAAATAAATCTTGATATTAAAAAAGTTAGTGGCTGGCGTGTTCTAATTGTGATTTTTTCAAAAACTTTGTAATGATTTCAAGCAGATATTATTTAAATACCTTTTTTATTTGCCGTTTAGATGGGTGAGCTATCATACTGGGCACATTCTAGCTACTGCCTACAGAGTGTATATATAATATGTTTTATACTATGTTATACTGTTCACATTAGTGTTAACCTTTTTTTTTGAAGAATCGTCTTATACAGAATGTCAGTAATGTATTCAAATAATAAAAAAACGATACAAACACAAATCAAATGTCGAAAATAATCGCAGGTCAATAATCCTTTTTGTCCTCCTAAATTCTTAGAGGTTGAAAACGAGGGAAGTAGGAATAAATACATACATATACGTATACATAAACTCACGCCTTTTTCCCAGAAGGGGTAGGCAGGCACACATTCCCGATCGCCGTTTCAGGCATAAATTCCAGACTCCGGGCTGATAATAAATAGAAAAACCATTGCATCGTGTTTATAACCACTAAAACTAGGTACTACCTGGCTTCGTTTTCGGTCGCAGTCTCGATATACCCGGTATAAAATATTTTCTTGAATTTCCGCATATTCATTCTTCCGGATTTAACTCAAATAACTACTCGTGGTAGATCCCTCATAATATGTGAGAGGCCGCCTGGGTACGTACCACTGCAATGTCTATTTCTCCCGCTATACAGCAGTGTAATTGCACTTTTGTGTTCCGGTTTGAAGGACATTGTAGTCAGAGTAACTACTGAACATAATGAGACTTAATATCTTATGTCTCAGGATGGTGAGCGCAGTGGAATACCAAGCATTGTTTTGTAATTTATGGTGTTAAAAAAATAACTTATGTAATGACAGTATATTTAAAGTCTCAAATATAATGTTCGTTATTGCGGCATTCATCGTATGGAAAAACAAAGAAACATGTAATCAATATGTTCGCAAAACCTACTTTCTGTGGTAGATTAAAACTATCAAAACATTTCAAAAACAAAGGTTTTCTTTTTCTGAAATAAAAAAAACTCCTCATTACTAAGCCTTTGGAATAACAAAAAATGACAAATACCAAAATATGCATATTTTTATATTTCACATTGGAAAAATTGTCAAGGACGTCGAAATGATTAAGATAAAATTGAAACATCATTATAATAACATTTGGCAATAATTGCGAAAACATCATTATGTCGGCACGAATGTCATAGGGTACATTGATCTGTTTTTAATTTTAATTGATTACGCTGTACTAAGGTGTTTTTTTATCAAATATACAGGATTCTGATCAAAACGTTTTGCATTTGTTTTATCTTAGAAATGCTTGCGTTGGCCTATACCTTTAATAATAGATTTGTTCAAAATTTATTAAACCTACAACCATAAAAAAAATATGTAATTTTTTTTTAAGAAGCAGTACAAAAATTAAAATGTTTGGAAACTAAACACTGTCATAAAAACAACAGCACTGTACTTCCTTTGAGCAATTTAAAATTTTCTAACGTAGCCTTACTATATCTGTAAAAACATTTTCCGGTTACCTTCCTCATTTTAATAATAGACAATTAAAATTCCTTAATAATATTATAAAAAGGAATGCACACAATATGTATTTCAAACACATTTTTTTATTCACATGCAATATAATTAAGTTTTTGTTAACATTTTAATAAAATAATGCAAGTTGAAGTGAAACTTCTTTATCGGGGTTGGAAAAAATTTTTCGTTACGCGTCACATTCTTCCGTTACGCGCCATCTTTTTTTTTTATTTAGTAAATTAGTACCCACTTCAGTAAGCCACACCCCCAACCGTTTCCAAGCCCCACCCAAAATTTTAAGTCCCACCCACTTTTTTGTAATTTGATCCTTACCCCCCCCCCCCGCTTACCCCCACCCTAAAAATTTTACCTCACCCCCCTACTCATATCTCCGGCATTATCCATCGTAGACCCACCGACCTTGGGTTCATTGGAACCGGCTCGGTGAGGGCTACAATCCTGCTCCAACAGAATTCCCGAATTCCCCCTCCACAACTTTCCCCACCCAAAAATATTTTAAGGTGCCCAATAGCCTCCCCACGAAACCTACCCCCCCCCCCCGCCCCTACTCCCACCTAAAATTTTTACCTCACCCCCCCTAAACCTATCTCGGCCAATAAAGGTCGTGGACCCACCGAGCTTGGTATCCTCGGAACCGTCTCGGTGAGGGCTACAAATTGGCCCCGGTAGAAATCCCAAATTCCCTCAAAAATTTCCCCCCTCCTAAACTTAAACTTTATTTAATTTAGCTTTATTTTACCAATTCTGTAAATTTGTAAATAGTAGATCATTTTTCGAAAAATGATGTCATAAAGAAGTTTCACTTTTTACGTGTGTACACTAATACACACACACATGTTTTTTATTATTTGATTTCTTTTTACAAGACATTACCAGCTTTTTTAACCTTGTAATAAAATCATTAAGTCTTATTAACTTTAAAAGAAACTGGTTTAAATCCAAAGACTTTTATATTTCTTTTTTTTATTGAATAGGTCACATCAAACAGGATATAAGCAAAAAAACTCATATAATTATTCAAAACAGCACGTTGCATGTGCAGATTTTGTGTCATTAAATTTATACATATAATAAATTTGTAACCGATCGATGTCTGTACATGGATGATAGATGAGAAACACTGATATGGGAGGTCTCTATTAACGTAATAGAACCCAAAAAATAAACATTGATTTAAAAAAAAAAACTTATTGTCGGTTTGTCTGTTTGTTTGTGCGGTTGTGTGCGATGAACTCACAAAACGGCTTAACGGATTTTGATGAAATTTGGTATGGTGATAGCTGACACCCTGGATTAACACATAGTATAGTACTACATACTTTTTAATCCCGATAAATTTAGTGTTCCCGTGGGATGAGGAAGGAACTCCGATATATTTGTTACTTTTTTATACTCAAAGGGATGGAATGGGACGGGATTACATGCCTTGAGCGGATATGACACGGGACGGGCGGGTTATAACAGGACGGGATGGGATATTCCAAATAAAGTTAATCACGCAAACGAAGTTTGCGGGCAGAATCTAGTAATAACTAAATTATTTTGAAGTTATTGTGTCTGCATGTTATGCGTATCAATTGTATGAATATGAAATGAAATTAAATGAAAATGAAATGAAATGAAATGAAATGAAATGAAATGAAATGAAAATAATTTATTAAATCCATTAAAATGTTCAACATTGTTTAGATTCAGTCATTTTTTGAACTACCACCCGGTTCGGAATAAGAAGACTTACTACAATTTCTATGTTTTGTTGTTTATGTATTATTGTTTTATAGTTATTTTCATATGCTACTGCCTCGTTGGCGCAGTAAAATATGATTAAAACGCTGATATATCGGGTTCGAATATTTACATTAACATATTTTTTTACAACTTACATAACAAAATTCTAGAAGTGTTTGTTATATAACAACTTAAGGGCAAGGTAAACTGCATGATGCAACGTTTTTAATTTTAATTTATAATCACTGGAACTTTTATCTAAAGTAGACTGTTGTTTATTAGTACTGCCTCGGTGGTGTAGTTGTACTACGGTACGACTGCAAAGCTGAGGTCTCGAATCCCGGGTTGGGCAAAGTGATATTGGATTTTTCCATTCATTGTCAGCCCGGAGTCAGGTATTTGTGCCCGATATGGCGATAGGCTCGCCTCCCATCACATCATGCGACGGAACATACAAGGCGAAATGTGGGTGTCCTGGTGGCGCCTCTGCCTACCCCTTCTGGGATAAAGGTGTGAGTTTATGTATGTACCTATGTATGTATGTATGGTATGTAAAGTCCACGCGAGGTCAGCGTGATGACTATATGGCTTTACCCCTCTCCATCATACTGTCGATTGTAGGGGAGGCCCGTGCCATGCCGTGGGACGTATATGGGCTAATACAAATACAGAAAGTGGTCGCCACCAAAATGATACGGGCTGGTATTAATATACATACATAAATTCACGCCTTTATCCCAGATGGACTAGGCAAAGGCACCACCAGGACACACATATCGGCTTAAATGTTCCGTCCTATGATATGATAGGGTATGGTATAAATATAACACACATACATAAGTTATTTCCAATGTTTTATAGAAATACGATTGACACTGCTGAATATCAAAATAACTGGGTTTTCCAATTGTATGTTGACATTTACTTTTATTTTAATAATATTAAAATTAATTAATTTACAATTCAATCGGAATTAATGGCTCTATTGCAGTCTACGAATAGGCAACATAAAACCACAATCAGTGACATAAACTCGAGACACCTTAATGGAACAACACAACCGAAATTCTAACATCGAATTACAATGTATGGACAGCCTCCGTGGCGCAGTTGGTTAGCCGCCTTCTATGAAACGAGAGGCCACGGGTTCGATCCCCGCACCGAGACAAATGTTTGTGAGAACCACAAGTATTTGTTTCGGGTCTGGGTGTTTGTGAGACCGAAAAATCTCTCGTAGTTCCTGATACCCACGACACAAGACTCGATCTTAGTGTGGGGTCAGGACTATGTATGTGACTGTTGGGTGTATTTATTTATTTATTTATGTATCAACTAATGAAGTCCTTCCAAGCTGAGGCATGCAAGAAAGGCAAAGAGAAGAATTAGAAATTTTGGGTCGAATCCGGAAGAATGAATATGCGGAATACTAAGGACTCGAAACACTTAGTCATAGTAACATTTGATCGACTAAGTTATTGTTTGATAAAAACGTGAAGTTTGACCAACAAAGCCAAACAAATTTGATCTTTTATAGGGCCCTTAACACCGGTTCTTATCAGCTGTGTCCGTTTTTCCTTATCCGTGCAATATCGAGTATGTATCTACACATTTTCAAATCAATAATAAGTCATTTATCCCAGATTGATTAACATCATTTGTTCTTTATAGAATATGTGTTTCTTTTAAATGCCTACATAGCAACTTGTTTTTCCACGTGAGACCAAATTTTCCGTTGGCATATATTACATACTTTTTATGTGTATTTTAGTCCATTATACTTGTTAATAAACAAATAAACATTATACATACCTAATATACTATGTTTTAAAGCATAGGAGGCCACTACTCGCTGTAAGCATTTTTATGTCAGGAAGTAATGTGTGAGACAAATGCCGGTATCATAAATGAGAAGGTTTTCAAAGACGGATATCACGGGATCAATTTTAAGGCAAATTTATTGTGGCTTCTGAGTACATTTTAGTTAAATTATCCCTCATTGCGGCAAATAAAAATCTTATGAGCAAATCTGTATACCTGAGACTGCAAAGGTATTTCAAGATTACGAACCCGCACTAGGCCAATGTGGTGATGCCATAGTCCCCCTAGAGGACAATGGTCAGTGTATATACCTAGACATGTATATTTTCGATTTTGGAAAATATCATGAGGAAACCCACGTCACCCCGATTTTAAACTTATATTATTATTTGTTAAAAAAATCTATATTTGGATTGCATTCCTTGTCACGGCGTCAGAGCGTGGATAAAAAAAAAATAAGTTTTACTTGACATATTGACTATTGGTATAATGACATAGTATATTTTTATACTTCTTAAAACACTATTAAAATCCACTTCCAAAATGGGAAACAAAGCACAAATAACGAGGAAAGATATTACTATGTTACACTCTTTGGAATCGTACACAATACCATGTCATTGCAATTCCATTCATGAAAAAATAAGTAATTGGTGGTTCGAAAGCTCCTATTTTAATTTAAAAGTAATAGGAAAACATTGTGTCTGGTTGCTATAATGATATTGTCAGGCGTCACATATATTGCTCTTATTAAATCATCAGGCGTACATTTAGTCCCGTCGGTTTTCTTTCATCTTTGAGATGCTTTATTGACTATCAATACACACATGACTCCGAAAAGACAGAGGGCCCTTGAGACCGAAGGAGCCCTATGTTCAGCAGTGGACTTCCTGTGGCTGAAAAGACAGAAGAGAAAGATATAGAGTTGCGAAAAATTGTTCAAAATATCGATGTTTTTTTATCCAAATAAACAGGATATAATTTTACAGTATTAATCTTCCCTTTGCCGTCCGTTTCTCTTGCAATAAATTGAAGTGACATTACGGATGCATTTCGTATGTTCACTGAGATTTGTATAAGTCAACAAATAAAGAGGAAAACCCAGTTTATGACCCACGCGTTAGTCGTTTTATTTACATCTTCAAAAAAGTGTGTATTTATACCAAAAGACAACTTAAAAAATACCCGGTGTTCGGAAATTGGACATCCCCTTTTATTACTTTAACAGTCTTTTAAAATGAACATTACATTGAATTAAAAATTATTTTGGCTCTATTCTGAATACAATTTCAAAATATCATTCGCTTTGTAAGGTTTGGACCATAGATTTGAAAAGGGAAGAATTATAAAAAAAATTAGCATGTATTACCCAAAAAAAGTGACCTCACTCGGTTCTAGTCAGCTTTCAATGAGAAAGTAACACTATTAGGTGAGCGGCTCTATTCATAGACTGATTTAAAACCTATTTCAGTTATCGAATGTTTTGTCCCTTTCAAACGACTTAAGAATTCAGTTTGAAACGAACTGTTGAATCATAATGGTTCCTTAGATTTACTCGAATGTTACATATTGAAATAAAACTAATTATTACGGATTTTATCGCGATTTGATTTAATTTTTCCATGTTTTTACTTCCCGACGTTTCGATTGCTTTACAGTTTTCGTGGTCACGGGGCGGACCATTACTTTTATTTCAATGAACTGTTCAATCGGTCAACTGTCGATATGGGCGAAAACGAAGGCGCTTGAGTCTATAAGAATGTATTGACATGCGAAATCGCGCGATATATTGAATATCGTGTTACGTTGTAGCACCCTTGGTTAGACTCCACTGCATCTTCCACCAGGTGCAATGTAATCACTCTCTCTCTCTCTCTCTCTCGCCTCTACAAAAATGCCACTTATTAAAAGGATAATTTATATCACAGCCTTATCTTGAACTATACGTATTGCTTGCTCTGGGAACCGAACCCCGTTACAGTGTCATGCACGACGCGCTACGAAGGCCGGATATCATGTTACAAATATATAGCTTCCAGGTCCTGGTATGGAAGTTGCTTTTTAAAGTCTTGTTTGACTACACCTTTAGTAAATATAAAAGAAAAAATACATTCAATAATATACATACTGGCTCTGCCTGACTGCCTCGGTGGCGTAGTTGTATTACGGTACGGTTACAAAGCTGAGGTCTCGGGTTCGAGTCTCAGGTCGGGCATTACAGGCTTTTCTATTCATTATCAGCCCGGAGTCAGGAATTTGTGCCCGATATGGCGATAGGCTCGCCCCCTATCACATCGTGGGACGGAACATACAAGGCGAAATGTGGGTGGCCTGGTGGCGCCTCTGCCTACCCCTTCGGGGATAAAAGCGTGGGTTTATGTATGTATGTATGTATAATATACATAAATATGTAGGTATAATGTTTTTATTTGTTGTTTACGATAAGGATCCAAGGAAATACCCATCGCGGGATACGTATTAGCATTGAAGATATTCTCATTACTAGTCTTTGGGTGTAGTGACGTAATGTAGAGATGTAGGGAATATGTTAAAGCGCCATTTACACAGGGTGTGTTTCTCGCGGCGAGAATCGAATGCCATTATCGCACGACATAACCGCCATAAGAATATCGTGTCTGACAATGTTTACACGATGCAACTTTTTTACAGCCTTACGATAATCGTATCTTCGAGACGAGAAACGCTCCACTTGTAAATCGGGCTTTAGAATAGACGAGAATATTTTTGGACATTTGCAATATTTTTATTGAGAATCAAAAATTGAGAAAAATTGAGAAATTAAATTCTCAGACCGTTCGAACATGTACGTCATCAAAAACAGCAGCTAACGGCTACGTATGTTAGCAAAGTGATGATAGCCAGCAGTGAAACGTGACGAATACAAATCTTACACCAAGACAAATGTTTGTTGACGAGTTTTTGGGTTCTAATTCTTGTAGAACTTGATCTAAAACTCCCTTCACAAATTACAGTATTTTAGTTTGTGAATACATGCATGTTTGACAGTAAATCAATGGCCATTGTTTACTTTACATTAACAATGACTATAAAATAATATCCTAGTATGCTTCAACGGCAAAAAGAAGACCTCATGGCTCTCTTTATAAAGTTCTACAAGAATTAGAACCCAAAAACTCGTCAACAAACATTTGTCTTGGTGTAAGATTTGTATTCGTCACGTTTCACTGCTGGCTATCATCACTTTGCTAACATACGTAGCCGTTAGCTGCTGTTTTTGATGACGTACATGTTCGAACGGTCTGAGAATTTAATTCTCTCGTATAAAAATATTATTTCTTAAGATTCTCAATAAAAATATTACAAATGTCCAAAAATATTCTCGTCTATTCTAAAGCCCCATTTACAAGTGGAGCGTTTCTCGTCTCGAAGATAAGATTATCGTAAGGCTGTAAAAAAGTTGCATCGTGTAAACATTGTCAGACACGATATTCTTATGGCGGTTATGTCGTGCGATAATGGCATTCGATTCTCGCCGCGAGAAACATACCCTGTGTAAATGGCGCTTTAACATATTCCCTACATCCCGACATAATCCCGCAGGCGAAATTTGCGGGCAGAAGCTAGTAAGTAATTTAAAACAATACAAAAAATACTTATTAAATTTTACAACCTGTGTAACTTTTAATGCTAATTTCGCAAAGTTCACATACAACAATAGAACATTCAATAATTAACGATGTTTGGAGTAATAAATCACACCGCGCCCGTACAGCCTTATTTTTCCATTTTATTTCCTATTTCGGTGCCATCTCCCTCCACTGGCGAGAAAATGGCCGGTGACTCGAGTCAGTGTAGCGCGCGGTTCCGAACGCGTGCGCATGCCGCGCTCTGCTCCTCCGTACTATATTCAAAATACGAAATCCGCCGAACCAACGAGACCGATGTGTTTGAATTTCGAATGTCGATACAAATAAAAAAGTGTTGAGTGCCAGTTTCAGTGACTTTTCATAATATTATTATTGTTTTTTTTAAATCGATTACGTTCAGCCTAAACAAGTGCAGGCTATTGTTTTCTTTGTGCACCAGCTGTCAAAATATACGGATTATCAAGGTGAGCCCGTCGGATTGATGGAGGCGATGCGACGTTCTTCGCGGTTTTTATCTTAATTCAAATAATGATAAATGAATTTCACAACCCCATTCAGCCAGTTTTATTTTTAATTTGCGAAATCGCGCGTGCACATTTTCGAAGTTGTGGATATAATTTTGCAACTTTTAGCGGGCTGGTTTCGTTTTCACCGTGTTTCGTGTGCTATTAGCAAATTGTTTGGATTATTTTCGATCGACACACGCTCCGGCTAATGTGTAACAAAACGATCGTTTAAACTTTATGCTTGGCTGTAAATTGTTTCAAAATTGTTGTTATATTGTGTAGGTGTTCGAATATTTACGATTACTGAACAAACTTTCAAAGGTGTTTGATCTTAAAATATGCGAAACGTTCATTAAAAATTTAGGTCATGGACCTAATAGTTTTTCAGTACGACAATGTTGTGAAACTAATGATCTTGTTGCCATTAGGTTAAAATATTGCAGCCTTCTGTAGCACATTGTTGTATGAAGATTAACATGCATTTATTGTATATGCAACTCATTACTTATTGATGTCAGGTTTTTATTGAATTCCAGTAAATATTCAAGGACTTAGCTGGCTTGCATAAAAATGCCGAGATTACCAAAATAATTAACATAAAAATCCGCACTAACATTGTAAATAATACAAATATATCTATTAAATATTGTGAAATAACATAATTTACTTTTAACAAAAAACGAATATAAACATTATTATTATACAAAAATGCAATATTCGCTATGAAATTAATCACAAAACAGACTTTATTGTACTGCGAACCGATCGGGAAAATTACGTCATCGATCAGCATTCATACACACAATGTGTATGTATGGATGTGTCATGTTCGAGCCAAGGTTTGGTTAACTCATTTAAGCCTTTATATTGGACGATTTGACTATGGCTTTGGCATTGCCGAATATATGGGTTACCATAGCTTACATTTAGACTAGCTGCTAGCTTCTACAGGTTGACGATACAAAGACACATTAAAAAACCGATAAACTGATTATAAAAATAAACTTAAGACGTTACTCGATGCAGACGAATAGGCTGATCTAGAAACCTTAAATTGGCCTATGATTAAAAGAAAGCCATGCCTCAGCTCAACATTTCCGTAAATGCATGTTATGTTATGACTTCACTTCACTCTCTGCTTTAACTGATGACAGCATACATACCTTTGGAATTGTTAGGTTCTTATTTAGATTCTTAAACAATCTAATGACACTAAACGGATGGAAACAGCTGAAAAAAAGGCTGCCGTAAAGTTATAATCTAACGGTCTTATTCATAGACAGAATTAAACCTATTTTAGTTATCGAATGTTTTAACTTCTTCGCTTAAACTAAATTCTAAAGTCGTTCGAAAGGGACAAAACATTCGGTAGCTAAAATAGGTTTTAAATCTGTCTATGAATAAGGCCGTTAATCTCGAATCGTCATATTTAATGAACCCCACGAATGTGTGAGATAATTACAAGCAAACACTCAATGCAAGTAGGACAGTGTTAAACCTTCTATCTGTCAAGAACAAGACAATTTATTATAAAACGGTATCTGATCTTAAACAAGTGTCGTTTGATAACAACTGTAGTGAGTTGTCACGTGAAACACGGATACTAGGTTGTCACACAACGGGAATCGAACCCGCAGACTCTTGTCTATGTGTATTACAAGCTGGCTGTGTCATGAATTGATAAGTTATGAAGTTAGTCTTAAATATATCTTTCCTATCAGAAGTGTTAAGCAATTGGAATACAAAACCTTTTCAAATATCGTCATTTATATCACAATACAGGCTTCCATTCTATAAATATACAGTAGAATCCATTTATTATAATCCGCCTATATTGACCAACTGCTTAATATAAATACAAATAAATACACCCAACAGTCACATACATAGTCCTGACCCCACAATAAGATCAATTAAGTATTGCGTCGCAGGTATCAGAACTACGAGAGACTTTTTGGTCTCACAAACACCCAGACCCGAAAGAAATTTTAGTGGGCCGCACAAACATTTCTCTTGGTGCGGGGATCGAACCCGCGGCCTCTTATTTCACAGCCGGCGTCTAACCAACTGCGCCACGGAATTTTGGTATTCAGGGTTTCACAGAACTAGGCGATAAACCAGTAACGAGAGACAGACCAAACTATACGGAGAGAAATATTTCGGAGCGACTAACACTTGTCAACAAATATATATTTTTACATACCGCATCCGAAATACAGTATTGTATTGTATCAGCCCATATACGTCCTACTGCAGGGCACGTGCCTACTATACAATCGAAAGTACGATTGAGAGTGGATAGACCATATAGTCCACCACGCTGGCTTAGTGCGAGTCGGCGGACTTTACAAATACAGTATGGAAACTGTCCCGCCACTGCAACTCGTGTAAGCCAGGATCAACAGTGGCACGCATTTTAATGACACTGAGCATTGAAGCTCAGCGAGTCTCCGGGAATGTCTAACTTGTCTTTATCCCGCAACGAAATCAATCTAAAGTTAAATCAATAGGAGATGGAAATAAATTCTATTAATTTACAAATACAGTTAAAGAAAAGAATTACAAAGAAGTAAGTATTGGTCAGTGCGCCGCGCCGTGCCCAGGTGGTGTTGGCAGATGCTTAGCTTCCGGGCCCGCCGACCCGGAACGACGCCGAGTGGTCAATACTAACCGTTGTAAGCACCAGAGTTTAGCTGTTATTCTTATTGCAAATGAGTATTTTTTTAACAAAATAGCTCTTAACCATTAAGCATTGTAGTTAATATTTTGTTTTTCGACGACTACATTACTAAGTTTCGCGTGTGATTCGTGCTGAGTTCTTGGACATTTTACATATGGATATAAAAACGAATCTGTCCTTGTAAAAACCATAAAATTGTTGAAAAAGTTTTGTGGGGAATTAGAGTACGGTGTTTAATTGTTCTTAATGTAAAATTTGTATGAAAAAACAGATATTTAATTATAATATTTACAAATTCATTTTGAATACCAAAATGATATAACACGCACCGTTAGACCGTCTTCGTGCCCTTGCATGTAGCTAAGCGCTGGTTCGCGCATCATTTATCTTAGTAAATATAATGGATGTGGATATACTTTAACAATCATAACAAATACATCCAATTCTCATACAAAGTCCCGACATTATAATAAGATACTAAGTATATCATGAGTTTTTACGAGAAAATTTTCGGTCCCAGAACACCCAGAGACGAACCAATAATTGTGCGATGCGAAAGCATAAATTAATCGTGAATTTCGTTATTTCTAACACTAGAGGAGTTTTTTACGTGTTAAATAAATAATTATATTTAATATACAGGGTATATCAAGACCGCGACCGAAAACGAAGCCGGGAGGTAGTTTTAGTGGTTACAGACACAGTGCAAATAAAAATTTCACTATAACACTGATAGATATGTTATTAAATTTTTTTAAAAATCGTCGTGTTTGGGTGGTAAGTACCTAGTTTTTGCGAAAATACAAATTTAAACTCTTACGTACCATTGCGTGTTTAAAAATAAAGAGATGTACAACTTTATTTTAGGAAAACTATGAATGTTTCACCCAAATACGACGATAAGTAAAAAATTACAAAAAAAAAGTTGTCGATTTTTTTTGCGAAATTTTTAATTGCTTTGTGTCTGAAGTCACTAATACTACCTCCTGGCTTCGTTTTCGGTCGCGGTCTTGATATACCCTGTATAACAATACTCGGAAGGCCACGATACCACAAAAGTTGGAAACATGTCGCCATTCATTTAAAGTGTTTTGAAGTTCAGTCACGTGCGATACAAGTTGTGACACCGCTCCTTAGCTAGAAATTATGAGTTTATCCATTAAACTTGTGCATGGGATTTCCCATTGAGATGTTTTAGAACCTTAAACAGCAGTTTCCATATTCCTAAATAAATTTTCAAACTTTTATGTAACCCACACTTTTTTTGAATGAGGGGAAGCCGAATTTGTCGTTAATATTGCAGTCGGGTAGAGACCCTGCCCTACGTCTGCTATTCCTTCTTAAGAAAATAAGTAAGGTTGGATCTTCATCACCACTGTTAAGAGACTAAAGACCAATTGCACGAACTAAATTTGCCCATAACTTTGACCTTGAAAATGTCAAACTCATACATTTACAATGTCAACGTCACAGATGTATGGCGATGACATTGTCAAAATGAAAGCTATCGTCAAAGTTTGTTCATGCTACTGGGCCTAAGCCCAGTTTCTTACGATAGCACAGTCTGGTGGTTACCACCACCTCGGTCCGAACCCTAAAGCAATCTTTTCGTATTTCTGCCGCACCGTTAAGCTTTGGAAAAAAAATCATATTCACTTATTTCCTCCTTCATATAATTATAGCTAGGATAATAGTTATAAAGACTAAAAGAAATACATCAAATGAGAGATCACTGTCTGCCACTAAAGATGCAATCCGTACTGCATTTACCATCACATGCAGTGCATCACAGCCAATATAAATAAACCTTCAAATCCAAATAATTAAGCTAACTATGTTTTTTCACCTTGTTGATAATCTACCTGACGAGTTGGCAAGCGCTTTTGGAACTCTGGCCAGAATAAATTTATGTCACTGGTTCAAGGGTAGGTCTAACTTTGGGAATTGGCTTCTAGAATTAGGAGAAGGTCCTGCGATTTTCATCGCTTTGTAAATGTAAATATTTTGTACTTATTTACTAATTCTTATTTTATATCTGGATTATGCCAGAGTATATGACAGACTGGGTGAAGCTTATAATTACTGATCTGATCGTTACACTTACAGCGTGGTGTTAGAACAATCTATGACCTTTCAAAAAACTGGATAGAGACTCTTTTGTCAAAGCAAGATAACGTTTCTAAGATCAATGCCTGAAATTCAAACTATCCAGTATTTCAATTGCAATGTAATAGTATTAATTTGACTACAAATGAAACTATTCTTAAAGAAACCTGAGATCCCACAACAGACGTTATAAGTTGCGTTAATACTTATAAAAAAGCGTCTAAAATTGCAACCGGTTAGTAGCTAACGATAAATCAAAGTCTTTATATTCGCCATTTACAAAACTATAAGTGTCAATAAATTCAAATGTTATTGACCAACTGTTACCAAAAGATTTCAAGGCTGCCAACTTGAAAGTGTTACGAAAGCGTATTACCAAGATGATATTAATCATGGATTTTACGTAATGAGCGGACGTACGATTTAAGTACCAGTTGATTTAATATATCAATTATTACTTGGTTGTTTAGACCGATGTACTATTGCGAAAGATATGAATAATTAATTACCTGTAGTATTCAGCATATTATATTATTAACTTTACTAGGAAGCGTAAGGTCCTTTGTTTTGTGTAAGGTTTAAACAATTATAATAACAATACAACCAACAGTCACATACATAGTCGTGGTCCCACACTAAGATCAATTGGGTGTATTTATTTATTTGTTTGTTTCGGTGCGGGAATCGAACCCGTGGCCTCTCGTTTCACAGCCGGCGTCTAACCAACTGCTAATTTCTATAGCGGCTTTTTAGCACATCTAAGAAAGAAAATTTAGGTAAATTTTGCCTAATATCTTCGTTATCTCTGATGGATACGTATAAATTTTTATATTGGATATTTTTGGATATTTTACTTATATTGTGCAAGCTCTAAATTCAGCACGATACTAACCGAATTTTCGGCATTTTTAAACTTCCAGAAGCATACGAAATAATGATCAAGCAAGTATTTTAAATTGATCATAAAATTTTTTAGAAGCCATTCCTACTGCCAGGTCCATTTCCATCACACCATTCTAGTTCTACACAAGAATTTTAATATGAGTATCTTTGTTGAGCAAGATCTATATATGGTATCACAATTTGTGTTCATTAAAGAAGCGAGCAAATAACCAACCTACCAGAAACCTTCGTGTGTATAAACAGCTGGTGCACCGAGGTCGCCATGTCGCCCACTGCATGAGATTCTAATGACTCAAATGATCTGACGTCAGAACACGTATGTTTTAACGTTTCTTAGCACGATATATACCTTTGTTCGATGTGTCCTGTCGTTTGTTATTGTAAAATGATTAATAGCTTCGGTATTTAGGATTTTAGTTAGATATATATGCAAAATTGTGCAAAAATTCAGTTCTTTTTAAATTAGAGTGTTAATGTGACTATGCTAAGTTGTTATAATAATTGTATTGTTCAAATAAGGCAGATAATAGTTATCGTCCGATAAGACGTATCCCCCTTGCCAACGACATAGTTATGCTAGTCTTCAAATATTTAGATTCTTCAAATCTGCACTAAGAATCAATTAAGATAATTTGCAAAAACCGTTCCAAAAATTAGCTCTAAAACTCTGTTTCCAATCTAACCTGCCAATAAAAATCGAAATCATCAATCACAAACTCGAAATGAGTGACATCATAACACACGATTACTTTCACATTCAGAACCAGTTTACGCTAGGGCGTGGTGATGATATTTACATAATCGATAAATTCACGTCCCAAAATCCCAATTTCGATGTGGTTTAAGACGCAAAAGGCGGTAACAGGCTGTTTATGGTCATACGAACTGTTGTGTAATACTTTCATCGTTACGTGGGTGACGAGGCTTCGGTTACTACGGATCGCTGTAGTAACATCGAGTTTTGAATGAATGGCGATAATAGGGTTTTGGTTTTAAAGATGCAGAATTTGGAGTAGGAATATACTGATTAAGTTGTAACAATATATATTATTTTTATTCCTGAAATGACAGATAGCATTTTTGATGTTGCTATTTGGGTGGACTGATCTAAGCTTGAATCTACGAAGACAGGGCAATCTTATTTCATTCTAGCATTTTCACTCCTATTGAGGAAAATTTTTCAATCAGACTTTATAACATTAATTTTACCAAGAAGCAAAAACTTAAACACAAAAACATGCTCTTCACACCCGCTCATAAAAACTGTACAAATACATTACGTAAGAAATGTGATTCATTGAATAAATGCTAAGGAACGTGATAGGGGACACTACCGGTTCTTAAAGACACCTGGTTTTGCGAAATTGAACGAGATGCGGTGAGCACAACTCACACTTGAGAAACTCTGAACAAACCTGTCACGAAGGGACTGTCATCTGTCAAGTGGAAATTTTGATGGAATAATGATGGAATCAACCTTGTTGCATAGATATCCCTGCTGGGCATATTAATATGAAAATGGAGCGTCAGATTAACTTTATGCGTAAAAAGTAGCCCGATATGAAAATCAACATCGTTATATTTACTATCTTTTATGATTTGAATTCTTAATTAATTATGAGATGAAACTGCCGGAAGGATCTATATCTAGTTCACTTAATCATTTTTAAATCTATATTTGTGTCTTATGTGAAAGAAGATTATGTTTTGAGAAATTGTGTCCATTGATCGTATCGTACTTGATAATTCTCATCCAACTCTCTTCTTCTGTCCTCACTCCTCAGAGTGTACCTACTGTTCCACTGGAGTTGTTGAGGTTTTTGGTTAACAATTATTCTTACAAGTACAGTTTCCTTATTTTGTGTAACGATACATAAATTACTACTGGGCACGAGGCTCCTCTCCAATTGGGAGGGCTAAGACCATAGTCCACCACGCTGACTCTTGCAGTCTGGCGGACAACAAAACATAATTGAGCTGTAAAACCCTACCAACTAATAGTTGTTTACTCGTAATGTAGGGCACATATTCATTAAGCAAGCTGTTGCAACGATACCGTCAGTGTCATCGCCGCTTGTTGCTTTGTTGCACCTGACTTGATTGACAAGCTGGTCTGATAACATCAAGATATACGCAATGCGCGTGCTGAGATCTAGGAGATTAGGATGGGGCAAGGTGAGAATTACCATAAGAATCTGATCTTGCACTCAATTATAGTCCAGAATGCGTGAGCTATGATGCCTAGCTAGAGGATTAAGCTCAAATAGTGAACCCGATGTAATGGTAAAATTGACGTCAAAAGACACATGAGGGTACTGCATTTGACCTCCAACTCGTTATATTTGGTTTTTGATAACAAATAAGAAAAATAAATTGAGTAACTAAGGTTTTTGCAGATCCGTTCTATTCTTATGTTACTCCTCGTTCCACATTCCTTCGATGAGCTAAAAAACTAGCTCAAATATATTCAGTTATATTTACTGCTTTATGCCTAGTAGAAGCCATCGTGATGGAAAAACGACAAAAAACCGATATCTTTATTAAATTACTTTGTTTCTGTGAACTCATAAATAAATTGTATCGAAAAGGACCTGTTACAAGTCAAATAAATCAATTGAAATCTAATCTGAGCCTGTAAAATACATTATCCTTTAAAACAGGCTGCGTTTCGTCAACGCAAATAATTTATAATCCGGTATCAGTTTTGAGATTATTGAAATTGTTATTAATTTATTGTATATTACTTCTAAAAGACCAGCTGGATGCCTATATTTAGTTGTTATTAAGTGGTCATAGTCTAATTGATCTTTTATCGCTTATCAACAAGTAAGTCAGACGCTCGTGAGCCTGTCCTAGATAATACATTTATGAAAATATTATAATCTCTAATATTTTACATCTCATTTCGACCCATCAGGTAATCGATATTCCAACCTACACTCTTTGGTATAACCTTATTAACTGATCAATTCTTCTAGCTACTGTCTTGCATGTTGCAAAATATTTTGGTTTACGATTTTACAGACGACCACCTTCCTGAGACAGTTAAATCTCATCCTACCTCAACTACTGCAGAATATACTTCAAAACGTGTGAAGAATTCTCACAAGTAATCTCAATTGCGGAACTGAACTCCACGCTTAGCTAATGCCTGGCGCCGATGCCTACGCAGCAGGTCTGGTCGGCCTTGCCGCCCACAGTAATTCCCACATAATTAGGATTTGAATATTGAGTTGTATTTCATTGATTGTGAATATTAATAGTGCTTAGTGATTCTATTGTATTTGAAATTAGAACCTACCGTCTTACTAAAGTTCTTTAAAAATGTCAATTTTAGAAGCTCATGTAACTGAAGATGATGGAAATATAAATATGACAACCTCCGTGGCGCAGTTGGTGTGACGCCGCCTGTGAAATGAGAGGCCGCGGGTTCGATCCCCGTACCGAAACAAATATTTGTGTGATCCACAGGTATTTGTTTCGGATCTGGGTGTTTGTGAGACCGAAAAGTCTCTCGTAGCTTCTGATACCCACGACACAAAACTTGATCTTAGTGTGGGGTCAGGACTATGTATGTGACTGTTGGGTGTATTTATTTATTTATTTATTTTATACATTGCATAAATATAAGCGCAGAATGTAACGCTTGCTTTCTCTTTGATCTTGATGTACCATTTATCTCTTTTTCACCGTTATAGTGCGTGGTGATTGACTATCAATACACACATGACTCCGAAAAGTTAAAGGTGTGCCCTAGGATTTGAACCCGCGACCACCGTGAACATCTTGGCAACCGCGTCTGGTCCGTTTTACCAACAGGCCACCACGCACTCGATAACTAAAATAGGTTTTAAATCTGTCTATGAATAAGGCAGTTCATATTTCCTTACGTGTTTCCACACATAGAATGTGTAGATTACAGTTTAGATTTTGACTTATTCGTCAATATGCTATAATCATAAAAATAATAAAAAATATAGTAAGTCACGACGGACTTTACAGTTGTTATGTAAAAAGAATATTATTTTTGCAATCGTAAAGGATAGTAACATTTTTATGAAGGTGGTAAAACTTGCGATGTTGACTTTAAAAGGAAACTTCGTATGCAAATTATAGTTTTACTGTATTTTATTTCTTTATTATATGAGACATTGTACGCTGACCACGGATTCTATATATTTTATTTTAAGTATACCTAAATTAAAAATATTGTGAGTTGAAAATAACCAAAGTTTTATTCCCCTCAGGTTTTTCCAGTGTTTTACATAAATAATTCCAAAACAGATAGGTGTGTCAAAGATAAAAAAATAAATAAGAAATGCCTTTTGAATCATTGGTATCGGAAACTTTAAAATCATTTCGGTGATCCAACTACCAGTTTCTATTACCTTTGCCACAGCCAATGATTTTTAGAATTACCTATTTACTGTATTAACCCTCTTTTAAATGAATTCTAAAGCACCGCTATGTCTATTTCTCCTGCCAAACAGCAGTTTAAATTCACTGTTGTGTTCCGGTTTTAAAGGACATTGTAGCCAGAGTAACTACTGGACATAATGTGACTTAACATCTTATGTCTCAGGATGGCGAGCGCAGTGGAATGCCAAGCATTGCTTTGTAATTCATGATGTTTGGTTTTGAAACTGTCCATGAGTGGTCGTATCGATTACCATCAGGCGAATGGCATGCTCGTGTCGCCATTTACAGCAATTAAAAAAAAACTTTTTCGCGTTACACTTCTTGTATATTAAAGAACGCTGGAAAGGTGATACATATGCTATTTGGAAAGATACAGAATGCGGTACCAATGTTATATATCATTACCTGTTCTATAAATAAAAAACAATAATTCGAATGCCTCATTTTATTTGTCATTTAACACGCGGTACTAAAGGCTACTTGTTCATGAATGCCAATAAGCATCTGGTTTGACATTTGGGCGTCTACCTGTTGGCGTCATCAGAGAATAATGCCGAGAATAATATATTTACAATTAAATATCAATAAGGCTTTCAATCATGGTGCCTTGTAGCCTTTTATATCTATCGTTGGAATTATTCGTCCTACCTTATTGTGTCAGAACAGGGGCTTACAACGTTGTTACAACTTAGTTCAATGATCAATCTATTAGTCAAATACTTGGAGGACATTTATTATTGTGATTTACATTTTTCGCCTATGGAGTAAAATGCCACCCACAGTTCACAAAAATTATTTCCAACATAAGATGTAATATGGTACGAGCCAATCACCATGCCGAGCAGAACCCAA
This sequence comes from Deilephila elpenor, assembly GCA_949752805.1. Classification (NCBI taxonomy): domain Eukaryota; kingdom Metazoa; phylum Arthropoda; class Insecta; order Lepidoptera; family Sphingidae; genus Deilephila; species Deilephila elpenor. Next base: position 2,799,328 of record OX457107.1, on the reverse strand, counting down.
ATTCGTACCTTTCAATTATTTGTATTATTTCCATATATACCTACTCGCAAACATTCGTTAATTTCCTGTTCCCAAAACATAATTAAATGTATTCATAAAAAATCCGCCTCCAATGAACAAGCGAGCTCAATTAAAATTATAAATAGCCCTATAAAACCTTTACTAATCCTATATTTTAAAACAAACCATAATAAACAACAATGACCACTAATAAATTACAATTATCTGAATTATCTTAAATAGATTAATTTTGCGATCCATCTGAAATATGAACTTGTTTGCCGCATGCGCAAGTTCTAACACCAGGACCGGACTTAGTAATAGTATACGTATATTCAAAATAATTCACATAGTAGAGTCTACAATGGTAAAGGAAAAACATAGTGAGGAAACCTGCACACCGTGGCGATTTTGAAAATGAATTTCTACGGTATGTAAAGTCCGCCAACCCGCTCTAGGCCAACGTGGTAGACTATATGGCCTATCGTACTTTCAATTATGGAGGTGGTTCGTGCCCTGCAGTGTTACTTAGGTATATGAGCTGATACAGAGTCCATTTGAATGTTTTTGTTAATAAATTGACATTCGTGACGCAGTTGGTTAGAAGCCGGCTGTGAAACGAGAGGCCGAAGGATCGATCGCCGTACCGAGACAAATATTTGTGTCAACCAAAAATTTATTTGTTTGGATTCTGTGTGATTGTGAGACCGAAAAGTCTCTTGTAGTTCCTGATACATACGACACATGACTCGATCTGTGTAGGGTTGGGACCATGTGCATCATGGTTAGGTGTATTGACTTAACTAATATGCATAGGATACGTGAGTATATAGCTATATTTGCCTCGCTTCGTGCGATCCAGAGTTTTTCAATTTATTACGATGCAATAAATCGTCCTCATAACAAACTATTTTTATCCGTTATTAGCATTCTAAAAGCACATGAAATATTAGTATCGAGTGGGAATTAATGATAGCCGTGCGTGTTCACGGCTCTTACTGTTATAGACGCACTGTTCAAGGTTCAACATATTAATATTTTGTCTTGGAACTAAAACAACACTAATGTTTATTTTTTATTCGCTGAGAAGTATAATACAGCCAAATAATAAGGAAAATACTCATAATTTCGCAACTAAAATACAACCATTCACCTATGGGGGACTCAGTGCCCGTGACCAGTGCCTAAATACATCCCTCAACGACATTATATAGATAATACAATGAAATTGGATAACAATAAATTAGATCACGATCTAACAGTTAGCCGTCGATGGATACGCTCACCGGCTTTATCTACGAGTATAATTTAAGCTATTTAGTGCATTTCTCTTTGGTTTCGTGCCGAGAATTAGGTTTACGTGAGATTTACGCTGTACATTTCTTGTTTATTTTCTTATTAGTGTTATCTAGTTTTGTATTAATGAAACGGTTGGTAATATTAATCGCTTATTTTTACCTTTGGAAATCGGGCACAATAAAGAAATACATACAGGGTATATCAAGACCGCGACCGAAAACGAAGCCAGGTGGTAGTTTTAGCGGTTACAGACATAATGCAACTAAAAATTTTGCAAAATCAGCGGCGGATTTTTTTTACAATTTTTAAAAAACCATCGTTTTAAAGGGGTAAATACCTAGTTTTTGCAAAAATAGTAATTTAAACCCTGACGTACCATTTCGTGTTTAAAAATAAAGCGATGTACGTCATTATTTTAGAAAAACTATGTATTTATCACTCAAATATGACGATATGTAAAAAATAACAAAAATAAAAATGGACGACTTTTTTTGTGAAATTTTTACTTGCATTGTGTTTGATATCACTAATACTACCTCCTGGCTTCGTTTTCGGTAGCGGTCTTGATATACCCTGTATACTATGCCATCTAACTTTGCTAACCACATTGCACTTTAAAGGGTTATTATATTCTTAAAATAAAAACAAAATCTCAACCCACAAATGAAGTTCAGAAGGTTCATAACTTAGTTAATAACTAGGTCTTAGTAATTAAGGGTAAGGTTAATGAGACAAATTAAAAAGTATGCTTCATACCGCGCATTATGTAGGGTATACATATTTCCCACAGTCACTTAATGTGTTATTACCCCATTAGACGCGTTACAGAGTATTTGTATGATACTTGTCGTGTCATTAATATGAGAAAACATAATTGAATTACCTGGCCCGTAATACGATCACACAAAATGCCTCAGAATAGTTCGTACCACTGATCACTTTAAAATCCATTTGATAAACATAAAAATGTCTGGTCATAATAGAAATAGACCAAAATAGTACATACGTACATAAACTCACGTCTTTATCCCAGAAGGGGTTGGCAGAGGCGCCACCAGGACACCCACATTTCACCTTGTATGTTCCATCCCATGATGTGATAGGGGGCGAGCCTATCGCCATATCGGGCACAAATTCCTGACTCTGGGCTGATAATGAATAGAAAAATCCAATACCACTTTGCCCGACCCGGGACTCGAACCCGAGACCTCAGCTTTGTAGCCGTACCGTAATACAACTACGCCACCGAGGCAGTCAATTAGAAAACAAGCAGAGAGGCAGCGAATTAGAAAACGAGACTAAAATACATACTTTTAGTCCTAGAAAATGTGATTGTAATAAAACATGCAAATCAGCAAAGAAACTAGCCCAAAACCAGTACTTTTTAGGCCATAAGCTAATTCAGTCCAAATAAGTGCACAAGCAGGATTCTAAAGCGAACGTCCTTTTACGGTTGCCCATACCTCGTCCTTTTTGAGCACATGTGATGTCATCTGCGAAACGGCTCGTTGGAAAAGAATCAAATTTTAGTGCTGTAGGACAATGACCTTAGTGTGGGTCGGATTGGGTATTCTGGAGAGTGGTACAATTTGCCAGATAAGAAATGTTAGTAAAATACTTTTTTTTTATTGTCGAGGAGTTAAATTATTTCATGGTTCTAAGTCAAGGGTTATTTAATAGTTCAGGCCGAAAACTCGTAGTTTCTGATGCTCTCATGAATGTCTTAATAAACAATAATCTTGCTAATTCATAGCATTCACAGAACAGTACCTAAATTCAAAAAGATTTCTCCACAAGATCACCGCAGGTTCAATCAAAATTAAAATATTCTTTATTCAAATAGTATTTCACAAGATCTTTTGAATCGTTAATTACTGCTACCACTTCGGAACGTGTTGTAGCTGTGAAGAAGAAACGGCATAAGAAACTCCTCAGCAACACGAACTGTCTTCTTTATTTCGACAGCCTCCGTGGCGCAGTTGGTTGGACGCGGGCTGTGAAACGAGAGGCCGCGGGTTCGATCCCCGCACGAAACAAATATATGTGAACCACAGATATTTGTTTCGGGTCTGGGTGTTTGTGAGACTGAAAAGTCTCTCGTAGCTTCTGATACCCACGATACAAGACTCGATCTTAGTGTTTGGTCAGGACTATGTATGTAACTGTTGTATTTATTTTTTTTTCTTTTTATTTGCTACTGTTTGTTAAATCATCCATTGTCAATAACATCCCTGCAATTACTTCGTCAATTGACGTCTTACGCTTAACCATTAGCTCTTTCATTTTATTAACAAAAACATTTTCCAGTCATAAAATAATAATATACCCTCGCGAAAAACAATGAGTAATCAACACCAGTCTATAGTTAACTACGATACGAACATCAAACAAAACAATGAGCGAGAGTTTAAATTAAAAACTATAATACCAATAAAAGTTTATGGTGGTATAAACGTCCCACGTCGGGTACAAAGGCACTTTTGAGTAACCTATATTGTTGGGAGTGAAGTTCATCATTTATTTTGAACACGTAGCTGAATTAGTGACGTGGGTTCGAATCTAGAAATAGTTGGATCCAGTATTATTGAGTCAAAAGCCCATAGTCCTAAATATAATGACAGTGTACTGTATTTTACTGTAAAATTGCACACTAAAGACGAAAAAAGAAATTCTTATAAAGACCTCTATGCTATGCAGATTTTCTCACGATTGTTTTCTTTGCCTATAAAGTACGTGGTAATTCACTAACGCCCAAATACTGGAACGCAACTTAAATATAACTTGCGCTTAACTACGTTAATCCCGATTAAATGTACTGGCTAAGTGAGCCGTGCGCTGTTAAGAGCAACTTATTATTTGAATGTCGTTCCAGTATTCGGGCGTTAGACTATTACACATGTCACCAAAAAGCCAGAGGTGTGCCGTAGAATTAACCTACAATATGTTAATGTCAACGCTATTTGATTTATTAATATGCACATTGCAGAACAATTTTAATTGAACCTAGCACCTCACAGTCTGCAAAACTCTCAATCTATATATCAGCCCATATACGTCCCACTGCAGGGCACGGGCCTACTCTACAATCGAGAGAATCGATTGAGAGTGGTTAGGCCATATAGTCCACCACGCTGGCCTAGTGCGGGTTGGCGGACTTACATACCGTAGAAATTCTTTAAAATCGCTACGGTATGCAGGTTTCCTCACGATGTTTTCCTTCACCGTTAAAGTGCGTGGTGATTGACTATCAATACACACATAACTCCGAAAAGTCAGAGGTGTGCCCTGGGATTTGAACCCGCGACCACCGTGAACATGTAGGCAGCCGTGAGCCGCGTCTGGTCCGTTACCAACAGGCCACCACGCACTTACTTAAAACTCTCAATAGATCTATTAAGTAAAATTTTCGAGGTCACAATAGTGTAGGTGTAATGCTAGGCTAATCAGTAAGCAAGATATGAAACGGGTGTCAAACCCACAATCCCGGACTTGCTTGTCGTTTTACATACAATGTTTGGTTCCATTGAACCACGATAAATTGGATAAGAGGACGTCATAACTGAAGTTTTATTTATCATTAATGTTGATTTTAATAATAAAGTAAAGTTAATTTAAAACGTATTTTATTAAAGAGGATTTAATACAGACTCATTGACATCAGGGGCGTGCGCTCCTTGTAGGCAGAAATGCACTGCTTTACTTGCTATTCACAGATATTTTAATAAAACGTTCGTACGTTTTAGATGACTTTAATTAATAGTAAATAAATGAATAAACAAAATATAATAACTTAAAAACGCCTAATATTTTATAAATAGCAATAGCGCTGCAAAATAATGTACCTAATCAACCAAGTCATGCCGCCGCGTCCCGCAGGAGATTTGTTCGTATGTGTGTAGTAATTTTGGTGTCCGTGCACAGTTCGCAAACGCACACACCCATGAATATCGAAAGCATCGAAAGCCGCGACTCCTGCGGCATGCTATGGAAGTTCGGCAGTTGTCGGGAGTAATCGGAAATGTTCGTTGCGTATAATCCGAGTAAAAATAATAGACGGACATTTAATGAATCACGTATGCACATTAAGCATTTTTGTTTGGTAAGGTTTTATTTGTTTAAATAGCAGAAATGTTTTGTGTTTCGCGGTGGCCATTTTGCTTTTTTTCATGTGTTATGCATTGTTTACTATTTTGTTTGCGCCAGTATATTTATATATTTTTTAAAAGAATTTTCTACTTAACATTTGAAAGTGTACACATTTAACAGTTTATTACCTACTGAGTTTCTATAATAATTGTGATTTGCTTTTACGAGTGCGTTTGTTGATTTTTTTAAAATGTTATTTGATTGTGAGGTTTGGGTTGTAACTGTGTGTTACAAGTTCGCACAATTGTCATTCAGTGAAAAGATTCAAATTGTGTCTAAAGGTAGGTGTGTACCCGAGTTACAACAAATATACCAGCAAAAAGGGAATGTAACTCGAAAGTTTCATGTTGAAAGTTATGAAACGTATATCTATTATTTTACTTATTAGAATTTCTTCCGCCGCGACGATCGATTGCTGTTTTGTCTGCGTTGCCGTAGAAGATGTACATGAATAGTAGTACATCTAAGACTTGTTCTTTTGGAATAGTTTCCGACTTTGATATCCGTCGCGTGGCTGTGGCTATGCTAAAAATATAAAAGAAAAAGTTTTTGTGACAGAGTACTCCGCCGCATACCCAGTGTCATAATCCTGTGCACGCCGCTGATTGACATAGACTACAGACGAAATAGTGCTGTTCACTTCAACATTATTAAATAGGGATGTGACAACAAATAAAGAAAGGTCTCTTTATAATTACAACAATTCATCTAGATTTTCGACCTATAACATATTTTTCGTAAGTCTGTAGAATCTAACGTCCCGAACCCGAGACCTCGGCTTTGCAGTCATACCGTAGTACAACTACGCCACCGAGGCAGTCTATCCTATGCTGAACAAGCAAATAATCCTAGCAATAGTTAAAAACAGTTTATGCTACATTTATTGAGACGTATTAAAGTGTTTTCAAAGTGCAAGGTTAATAGCCCGTACTAAATTGTTAAAAGCGTAATAACAATAAATCAATACCATTATTTATGTTTCCACAAACAAAAATGGCTGCAAGTTATTTATTGCCGTCAACGCCTGGTTTTATTAACTACGTCATAACATGTGCGATTCGGATAATAGAACATTAATTGATTTTAAGAATATAATGCTTTGAGACCATTACATCTATTGTCTATTATTATAGTTATGAGCCTTGCCGGGCACTAGCTATATTATCAAAGCTAGTAAAAAACTATTTTTAAATAGCTTTTGTTTAGTATTTTGAAGAATTATGTAGATAATTATTTAACACTGGATCATTTCAACTCGTACACAAATACAAAAACGCTTTTATCTAAGAAGGGGCAGAGGCGCCACCAGGAAACCTACATTTCGCCTAAACTTCAACCCTTATTGAGACCAAAAGACCTCATCTTATGAAATATTTCTCCCGACACGGCTTCGCACAGGTGCAGATCGTTTTTTTGAGTCCACATCAAAATCTTATTATTTTTTCGCGTACTAACTATTTTATATTTAAACTCGATGAGACCGCCGTCGACTATATTGCTTTTCCCGTCCCGTCCCGTTACATCCCGTGATGTACTGTCTCATTATGTTTCATGACGAAAAGCATGCAATCCTGTCACCCCTGTGATATGGCGATAGGCTCACCCCTACCACATCGTGGGACGGAAAATACAAGGCGAAACGTGGGTGTCCTATTTGCACCTCTGCGTAATAGCGTACCCCTTCTGGGAAAAAAAACGTGAGTTTATGTTATGTAAGTTTCCTCCTAAAATCTCAAAAGTCAAAACCAAACTGTTCTGAACGGCCTGCATAGTGCATACACCGAATTCCAAACACCATTATACCATCTTGTCTCGACACTAAAAACAGTCATTAACAAACCACAAATATTGACACAATCGTCCCACATCGAACAATGGACTATCTGGCGTAGTTCCAGCATTGTTCACTGCCACCGACACGGAATGCTACGCGTGAAGAATTTCCATAAAAACAAAATAACTCCCGATCGAGTTTACGATGAGTTCTTATACTTTTGAACGTAAAAACGAGAATAAAGTCATTAATTTGCATGAAATATGCGCTGCATGTAAAATTAGGGGCAATGTACACTGGGAAGTTTAGATTATCTCTATAGGTTGTTTTTCTCTTGGTAATTAGCACAATGCTCTTATAATGTGTTTAACAAATCATAAAATATGAGATCTAAAATGTTAGCAAAAGGGGTCAGGTATAATAAATTTAAGCAACAATTCCAAAAGCTTTAGAACAGTATTTCAATAAAATATTTACGTAAATTAAACGTATTTTAATTTTAATTTAATTCGTATGTGAAGGAACACTTCAAGAAAACACTTGTATTCCAAAATTAATCACTTTTAATGTAGTTTCTCAACTAGCTCTGACACACAATTGCCTCTTCGAAACCAACCATCTTTATAATATCAGGTCTTGTTTCCGAATACCGACATTATTTAATACATATATTATGACACCAATTTGACATATACCCTTTTTAATCTAATATAATTTACAATAAACAAATCATCAATACACTTAATGTTAGTAACATAATAAATCAGTACGTTATATTATATCTAGTAGAATATTGAATCTAACAGCTCGGCCATCCTTTTTAGAGTGAGTCCTCTCACTTGGCTTGAGTATTCGAGAACATAAAATAATAATAATAATAAAAAAAGTATATATTTACATATATCATACTCATCGATTCTCTTTTTCACATTCCAACAAGGTCACTGTCTGCGCTGTAGTGTAAATGTGATGGTCATCTGTGCGATGCCAATTACTTGGCACCATTCGCTATCTGCATTGACCGATGTGGATGTGTAGTGACATGGATGGTCATCTGTGCGATGCCAATTACTTGGCACCATTCGCTATCTGCACTGACCGATGTGGATGTGTAGTGTCATGGATGGTCATCTGTGCGATGCCAATTACTTGGCACCATTCGCTATCTGCACTGACCAATGTGGGAGTGTAGTGTCGTGGATGGTCATCTGTGCGATGCCAATTACTTGGCATCGTTCGCTATCTGCACTGACCAGTCATAATCATGTCTAGTAAAATTCGTAATCGTATCAACGTTAATTTACAGTTGCTAGTCTAATCATATCTCACAACGTAAACTGAACAGATCATACATTAATCACTTAATTCATTAGTTTATTCTTAGCTCTCATTGCACATTTCATCACTACTAGTTTCTTTTTCGCTATCGTCACTGGATATGTCTTTGTAAGTAAGCCAAGGATGAATCTTGTCTATAGATACAATATTTTGATATTTCTTATTACCTCTTCTACTCAGAGGAGTGTCTATAATTAGAAATCTATCGTTACCCAAAATTTTTGTAATGCGGTATGGACCATGAAATTTTGCTATGAGTTTTTTGGATTTACCTATGTGTTCTTTATCTACTATCGTTCGTTCAATTCTTACAAGATCTCCTACTTTATATAGTGTAACATCCTTTCTCCGTTTATCAAATTGCCTTTTAGAATATTGTTGCTGCTTTTCAATCCTCGCTTTTGCTTTCGATCTTATTTCTACTAAATCTTTATCAGTAACGCGAGTTATGATTTCATGTAACATCTCGTTCATCATATTTTCAGAGGAATTCAACACTTTAAAACCGAATAACAACTCGGAAGGGCTTCTACCTGTTGCTTTATTCATAGTTGTGTTCATGCCTAATTGAATATCACCGACAAATTCGTCCCAAACATTATCAGCCTTACCATGACACTTAGTACTCAAAGCATCAAGTATAGTCCTATTATATCGCTCTATTTGGCCATTCGCTCTTGGAGTGGCAACAGCATTAAGGATATGCTTAATATTTGTATTGATCATAAACGATTTAAACTTCCCGCTTGTAAAACAAGTACCCTGATCAGTAATCAACCGCGAAGGGGTTCCAAAAATACTGAAATACTCTTTAAATACTCTAATTGCGGTTGTACTTTTAGAATCTCTTACGGCTTTAATATTAATAAATTTTGTAAAAGAGTCAATAATAGCTAAAATATATGTGTTGCCCCTCTTTGAGCGAATAAATGGGCCTAAATAGTCGGCATGAAGCGTATGAAAGGGAGTGTCTACTTTCGGTATGGGATGAAGCATACCTTCCTTACTGCCACCGGGGGCCTTATGATGTGCACATTCGAGACATGCAGACACATATTTCTTGACAAAACGTCTCATTTTTGGAAACCAAAATGTTTCGCGGATTCTGCTTAATGTTTTCTCATAGCCAAAATGACCTACCTCATCGTGATTCATCCTCAGAACCTGCCATCTTACTGCCCTTGGTACTACCCATTTCGGTGTATCGCCTATAATTCGAAACACGTTATTTCCCTTTAATTGGTAATTTTTGTGAACATCCGCTATAATACTTGTATTTTTGTCACGCAAAATATCTCGAATTCTGTTAATTTCTTCATCATTGCTTTGGACAGTTGAAATCCAATCTCCCACATCAATATTCAGAACGTCAAGAAAAGGCGTCTCATCATCTCCCGCAACCGGATCAGTCACAGGAGCCCGACTGAGAGCGTCCACATGTGACATACGTGTTCCAGCCCTATACACGATTTCACAGTCGAACTCCTGAAACTGCACCCACCATCGAGAGATTCTCGGAATGAGGTCTCGCTTTGTCAAGGTTGTACGTAACGCATTACAGTCAGTGACGATCTTAAACTTTAACCCTAGCAAGTAAACGCGAAAACGTTTCAGTGAAGCTATGACAGCCAAAGTTTCTAACTCGAACGAATGCAATTTTTGCTCATCTTCGCTTGTTTTCCGACTGTAATACGCCACGGGCCTAAGCAAATCATCACTGTGTCTCTGCATTAGAATGCCAGCGACTCCTAGCTTGGAAGCGTCGGTATGCAATTCAGTCTCCAGCGCGACATCGTATAAGGCCAAAATGGGACGTTCGCCTAATTTCTTTTTTAAAGTATTAAATGCACCGAAATGTTCGTCATTCCACCTCCATGTAAAATTTGATTTTAATAAGTCAGTAAGAGGGCGAGCAATCAAAGCAAAGTCTTTAATAAAACGCCTAAAGAAACTGGCGAGCCCTATGAATCGTCTTACATCGTGAACATTCCTAGGTACCGGAAAATTAGATACAGCTAGAATTTTATGGGATCCCGGCCGTATGCCATCACCACTAACCCGAAATCCGAGGAAGTCAATTTCTTTGTAAAAGAAGTTGCACTTTTTAAGCTTTAATGTGAGTCCTGCTTCAGACAGTAATTGTAATACTTTTTCTAAACGCTCAAGTCCCTGCCCAAAGGATTTGGCAGGTATAAGTATGTCATCCATAAACACTATCGCGAAATCAGCCTTAGATTTTGATAAAATTTTGTTCATGGCTCTTTGAAAAATAGAAGGCGCATTTGCCAAACCGAATGGCATCCGTTTGAACTGGTATTGTCCATCGGGTGTGACAAACGCCGTTTTATCTTGAGAACCATCTGCTATTGGTATTTGGTAGTAACCAGACGCACAATCAAGAGTGATGAACAGAGAATTCCCTGCCATCATATCCAATTGGTCGTCAATCAATGGTAGAGGGTAATGTTCTTTTCTTGTTTTAGTATTTAATGCCCTGTAATCTACGCATAATCGCTTCTCGCCTGTTTTCTTTTTAACAAGTAATATCGGACTTGCATACTGAGAATTAGATTCGCAAACAACATCTGCTTCAATCATATCCTCAACCATTGACCGCACCAATTGTCGCTCTGAGTATGAAAGCCTGTAAGGCCGGTAAACAACCGGCTTATTATCAGTTAATTCGATTTCCATCTTTACTATGTTTGTGAACCCTAAATCTTTTAAGTTAGTTGAAAAACACTCTTTATACCTAAGCAATAGCTCTTTTAATTGAATTAATTCGACGTTAGTTAAGTTAGGATCAAAATTTAGTTCAGAGCAAAATTGTTTACCATCCGCACTTAAAATATTAATATCCATACAACTATTCGAATTAAGGGCACGTGTAATCAAAGAACCTGTTTTTATAATAATGACGTTATTAGATACATTTTGAATAAGTAAACAACCCTGTCCGCTCACTAAATCATATTCACCTGGCAGAAGATAATATTCATAACCAGGCATTCCGCGAAGTGACCCTCGCACATATACAGTTCCACAATAATCTATTGGACACATGACTCTGACAAGGCTCATCTCTTTTGGTTGTATAGAAGTGTTTGAAATCGAAGAAAGATAAAATCTCTCTAATGTTTCACGTGTAAATATTAAGGAATCAAAAGTTTTTGTAATTACAATACCTGGCTTTTCCGTGAAAGTATGTCCTATTAATATAGGATACTTGATAATATTATCTTCCACGATTAACGCGTCGACCTTTTCTGTAATATTCTGAATTTGTATATTGACGGTGGCATAACCTATTGGCAATACAATATTACTGCCTATACCCCTCATAGTGGGTAGACTAGAATCATTAAACCATGAAATCCCTAAATCTCTTGCTTCGCTACATCTAATTAGTGTGCATTGACTGCCTAGGTCCACAAATCCTAATATCGAATGCCCGTTAACTTTCACCTGCATGATATATTTATTGTTATTACAAATAACGTTGTCCATATCCACACGTAATATGTCCTTTTCATTGTTCTTGTCACTCTTTCTATTATCCGGGGGTAGTTTTGTGCAGTTTATAGTTGTATGGCCTATTCTGTTACAAATGTTGCATTTTAATATTTTTTTTGTACACCTGAAACTAAAGTGGCCTGGTTCATTGCAGTTATAACAAATTATTGGACCACTTGAACCTTTACCCTTGGCATCATTGTTAATCGGTTTGGTGTTTGAACTGCTCGACAAAGCACTGACTTTTTTATCATGAAATCGGGGCTTGTCTATTTCACGCATTTGATGCCTAGTAGATTGAAAATATTTTAATACTTGCTCAGGTTCTTGACAATTCAAAGCCTTAGCACCTAACCTTAACGATCGATCCTCGATACCATATAATAAACAGTCTACAGCCCTTGTACCCTTTATATCGCAGCGGTTTAATAAACTAATTTTTTCATAATAATAAAGTTCTAATGAGTCATTGTATTTGACTCGTTTTGATAACATTTCCGTTAACATTTCAGCGTAATCCTCACTACAAGGAAACGATTCAATCAACTTATTTTTCCATTCTAGCCACGAAAAAGACATAGTAGGTAAAGTTTGGTACCAAGTTTTCGCCACACCTACCAATTTTGGTAAAGCGTAATGAATGATCTGATCTTCACCCCATTTGTATAATTTTGCACATTCTTCAACTTTATTAAGCCACATTTGTATAGTCTGGCCTTTTGCCATAGGATCAAAGTCAGGAATAACATTTCCTAACATCGGGAACTTATTACCCTCATGTCGATTACTATTTACTAAAGTATTCATTAGCTCGGTCAAAAGTAAATGAGTCATGTTGTCAGTACAGTCATTGGAACGTCTTACCGGTGAGCTGGACCGTTGACGCGTCGTTCTTGTTACACTGCCCGCGTGCTTATCACTGCGCCGCGACTGCCGCCGCGAACTTCTGTCACGCGTGTGTTGGCGCCGATGCGGTGCATGACGCCGGGTGGAGCTGCTCGAACTCATGCGGCTCCGTCTATGCTGCCCGCGACGCCGGATAGAACTACCCGAACTCCCACGACTCCGCCGGCGCTGCCCGCGACGCCGAGTGCCACCACTCGAACTCGAACGGTTCCGCCGACGCTGGCGACGACGCTGGGTGGGTCTGCTCGAACTTCTGGGACTCTGCCGGTGTCGCGAATCACAACGCTCGGGAACATCATCGCGACTTTTTGTTGACGGCGTCGTGACCATTATGTCGCTTCCAGAATTATGCCGGCTTCGCTTTCTTTTTTCCTTTCCGTGATCATCGTTAGGCATTTCGTTGTTACATTCACGAAGTTTTCTTTTGCTCAGACGTGTATCATGACTGCTTCTGGCCTTACTTGAAATTTCCGGGCCGTTTTCCATCACGTTGCATGTAGGTAACGTCACAAATATTGTATAGCCGATGAAAAAATCGCTAATGTGAGCGTTTGCACAAGTAATACCACTTCTGAGATGAAGGAACACTTCAAGAAAACACTTGTATTCCAAAATTAATCACTTTTAATGTAGTTTCTCAACTAGCTCTGACACACAATTGCCTCTTCGAAACCAACCATCTTTATAATATCAGGTCTTGTTTCCGAATACCGACATTATTTAATACATATATTATGACACCAATTTGACATATACCCTTTTTAATCTAATATAATTTACAATAAACAAATCATCAATACACTTAATGTTAGTAACATAATAAATCAGTACGTTATATTATATCTAGTAGAATATTGAATCTAACATATGGATATAGAATGGAATTTAGGATTCATACATAACAATTCTTGGTTCGAAAATTCTGTCTGTCAAACCACAAATGGCCAGCTTAAATAGATTAGAAAATGTGCAACAAGCAAAATGCGTACTAGTATTTTATTATAATAGAACTTTTTTCAAATATTTTTTTTTTATTTTCAGGTAATACATTCCACCCAGTCTACAGAGAGATTACTGAATTAACGAACGGTAATTCACCACACCCTGTTTACAAGACCTAGATAAGTAACGTTAAGGTAAGGTAGGTTTATTATAAAGCTAAGAAATAGGTCACAATTATAACATCAATGAATTCACAACATTGCACCTTAATCAACTTGTTAGGATACACACATGACCTCCATTTGTGAATTTACTGATGGCAGGGCTCTCATATTGTGAGAGGCCGCCTGGATAGGTGCCACCGCAATGTTTTTCTTCCGCCAAACAACAGTATAAATGCATTGTCGTGTTCCGGTTTGAAGGACATTGTAGCCAGAGTAACTACTGGACATATTAAGACTTAAAATCTTATGTTTCAGGATGGCGAGTGGAATGCCAAGCATTGCTTTGTAATTCATGGTGCCGTTTGGTTTTACTACTGTCCATGAGCGGTCGTATCACTCACCATCAGGCGAATGGCATGCTCGTCTCGCCATCCACTCCAAAAAAAATCAAAATAATTTACAAAATTCTCCGCTATCAAAATACCGTCCCGCAATTTTCACATACATTTCCGCGTCGCTAAACAAAGAGATGACTAACATTCGCGTGTGACATTCATCAATGAACAATAGGAAGTATGCCAAGGTCTCATTCGCGACACCCACAAGCAGTTATTGTTAATACATAACAGGCGCTTATGGCAGGTGGTGATGAATAAACATTGATGCGTTGTTAAAGGAACTGTAGAATCTAATTCGCTGACAAATTAAATTGTAAGTTATCACTTAATATTTAAAAAAATGTATTGTCATATATACATCATAGGAAGACAATGCTCAGTAAGGAACTTTTTAAAATATGAAATTTACGAAAATGTCTCTTTCACAAAGTTAAAATATGATAAAGTTGACAGGAAACCGTTAGACACACTGCACTTCAAAATGATTGCTCAGGAAATCTTCGGGATAGACAAATCACACAGGCATTACGACATTAGCTTAATCATTTCAGCAGTGAATATCCCAGATACTTCAGATGATAATAATAACGATGATATTCCCAGTTTCTTTACTACTTAAGAACTTAGACAGCCTCCGTGGCGCAGTTGGTTAGATGCCGCCTGTGAAACGAGAGGCCGCGGGTTCGATCCCCGCACCGTAACAAATGTTTGTGTGAACCACAGGTATTTGTTCCGGGTCTGGGTGTTTGTGAGACCGAAAAGTCTCTCGTAGTTTCTGATACTCACGACACAAGACTCGATTTTAGTGTGGGGTCAGGACTATGTATGTGACTGTTGGGTGTATTAAATTTATTTATTTATTTACTTAAGAACTAGCCGTTACTATTAAAAGACGAAAATTTTTGTCAAGAGTTAAGTGGAATTATTGACACTTATATCCTTATTTTGCACCGCTTAAGAATGTTCATGGGTTTTTATCCGGTAGAAATCCAGGTTAGCTTGTCCACTTTCACTTAGGCAGACGTCCAACAGGACCTTCCTTGTATAACAACTTTATCACTTAGGTGCAAATTATTGAATACTGTTTTAGTATTTTTCACACATACTACTATGCAAAAAGTTTTTTTGTCTCGAGAATAAATAAGAGACTACAAATGAGACTAAACAAACCGTCTTCGAATAATATTTGTTGTGCATAATCAAAATTCTTAGCAAGGTCGAACGCGCGTGGGCATACTAAATAAAGAATATACACTTGAGTAAATAATTGAAGGTTTCCAACATGAACTCGATACGTTCCAATTAAAGTATTATCGAGCCTTGTAAATAAAATAATAAATAACATTTAATAGCCATTAGCAGATTCTACTGCATTTGTGACCTGGGAGTTCTTTGAAACAAATAAGTTTTTTTATTATTAATTAACTAAATTAACTTAAAAAATCTTATTTAGAAGTGCGTGGTGGCCTGTTAATGAACCAAGTAGGGAATCAATTCAACCAACCTACCTTTTCACTCTGATATTCTCACACCGAGCCAAAGTCTCATTTGGTGAGTAAATGTATATTTGTTTCAAACATTCCCTCGCCATTTCATATACTTATTACTTATGGCTCCAGATGTACATATCTATAGGTCCTAGACTCAGGGGCGGATTAAATGTTGAGAGCGTCTTAGCAAGCACCTCAAAGGCGACCCTCTAGCAGCCATATTAAAAAAAATACATACGTTACGTGAATGTATAGTTCATTTAGCGAACGAATGCGATTCATAAGTAAGATAATTATAACATCAGATGGTTTTGCATACAAACGAAGATATCCGAAGTCATCACGCGCCCCTAGGCACGTGCCTAGTTTGCCTTTGGGATAATCCGTCACTGCCTAGACTGTATGTATGACTGTATATTTATTAATCGAATCATTTATTAATATGTCAACGGCGACGTGGTCCAGTCTACGCCATCTAGTTTTTATAGACTACATGTAGGAATCATGTTACATTTTATGTTTTATAATTTCCTGCCGCAAAGCCGTTAGCGGTAATCTAGTATTGATCTTATTTTTATTAATTGTAGATGTGCGTTTCTTCTATTGAATTCCTCGTGATGTTGTAATTGGAATATTGCAGTAATGTCTAGTGATTTTATATCTAAGTAATTAATTGAAAGTTTCGGGTTTAGTATTCAAAGGCAAAAAAAATGATTTTTATTTTATGACTTCTTTACGTCAATAGATCGGGATAAATTATGTTTTTTTTCGTTAATGGAGCATCTGGATCTTAAATTATATTCTACAATTATACAAGTCTAAAACTATACGTCTTGAATTTTCTTTTATTTTAATCCCCGGAAGTAAGTAGTTCAAGCTACTACCACTGCATATCATTTCAACTCATAAAAATCAACATACAGGAATAATAAAATTCAGGTGTCTAGTCCATAATGTGATATATCTTGGTTCCTTAAATTGTGGAGTAGTACAAAGTCTCTATTCTTAGAACATAAACTATTCCGAGTTGTTTTATTTACATTTCCTAAAATTCTTTACGATTAGATAATTTTTGAGAAAATTTTTGATAATAATCTTCCTACCGCGTAACTATTTCGTTTGTATGAAAATAAAACATAAGTATTTTTCTCCTTTTTTTCCAATATTGTCTACTTTTAATCATTAGTAAAAGAGCATTCTCTTTTACCTGTAGATATTTAATGTTAACTAGGCAAAATAAATTAACAACCGAACAAAAAACTCTTAGGGCCAATTGCACAAACTAACTTTACCCATACCTTTGACTGTGAAAACGTCAATCCCATACATTAGCAATGTCAAATACGTCACAAATGTATGGCGATGACATTGTCAAAGTCAAAGTTATGGGCAAAGTTAGTTTGTGCAACTGAGCCTTAAAAACACGTCAAAGCATCCGTCAGTTCTAACATGTGTGAGCAAAAAATATTCTCTGAATTTCGTATTAAATGTCAACATGACTTTTTGCTTGCAAACCTCGCTTTATCTTTTATGGACATAAAAATCCAATAAAACCGTAATAGGTATTATTCTTTAACCTTATTTATGTTGAAGGACGATGTAAATATGTTGTGATGGTATCATTAAATTGGTTATTTATGTGCATAATACTTGGAATAGAAAAAAGCGATGCTAAATTGCGGTAAACAATATGTTTCTATTTACATACATAAATAAATTCATGCCCCTCCCAGAAGGGGTAGGCAGAGGTGCTACCCGGACACCCACGTTTCGCCTTGTGTGTTCTGTCACCCGATGTGGTAGGGGGCGAGCCTATCTCTATATCGGGCACAAATTCATAACTCCTGGCTGGTAATGGATAGAAAAATCCAATATAACTTTACCTGACCCGGGACTCGAACGTTGTAACCGTACAGTAGTACAGCAGTTTAAATATACATGCATATATCATTTATCAAATAATATATGAATATTCTTTTGATAAAACTTTATATTTCCAACTATGAATTAAATTAATACTTAATTCATTGATGTAATGGAAAACATTATTTAAATAAGCCAATCGACCCATAATTAGTTAACTAGACTGCTTATTGCTCAAACCTACAATGTTTGTTTGAACCACAGGTATTTGTTTCGGGTCTGGGTGGTTGTGATACCTTAAAGTCTCTCGCAGTTCCTGAAACCCAAGACACAAGATTCGATCTTAGTGTTGGGTCTGGACTATG
The DNA here is from genome assembly GCA_949752805.1 of Deilephila elpenor. NCBI lineage: Eukaryota > Metazoa > Arthropoda > Insecta > Lepidoptera > Sphingidae > Deilephila > Deilephila elpenor. The sequence continues at coordinate 2,781,130 of OX457107.1, read as the reverse complement.
TATGTGACTGTTGGTAGCATTAGTGTGATTCTAGAATAGCTCTCGAAGGAAATATAAGACTTATATTATCTTACTATCAAGCCGATATCGTATAGCGGTTTCTTAAATTTACGCTAATGTTTCACATTGAAATAAAACTAAATTTCGTCGGACAGTCCGCCCCGTGACCACGAAAGCTGTAAAGCAATCGAAACGTTAAGTTAAAAAAGTAAAGATTAAACCAAATCGCGATAAAATCCGTAAAAAATAGTTTTATTTTAATCGATATCGTATATTTATCACCTAACAGTACAACTAACAAAAACCAAGCAATGCGAGGTATTTGAAGAAAAACACCGCGTTAAAACTGCAAGAATGGCAGGAAGTGGCCCGTACGTCCACACGCCGGCTGCATAAAACATGAACGCTAAAGCGAATTTGTTATTTCACGTCTTTGAATGTGTATTACCTTCACGCATTCCGATGTTGGTGATAAATTACGTACGCGCTTTGTGGGTGTTTTTGTTGGCTGTGTCGTGGATGTACGTAAGCTCTTCTTCTCTTTCTATGTGCATACACAGTAGGTTCAGTCTTGGAGACAGCCGAGTTCCAGAAAATTTTCGGAGCGTTCTGCAACCTTAATTCAGGTCATCTGTCAACCATTTTGGCAGAAGTATGATGTAGTTTAACAATAGACAAATCACCAAATAATCACATATACAATCTTAAATATAGAAGCTTTTCTCTCGGGTTTATCAGAAAACATAAAAATCTTTTGTCCCAAACACCATATAATACATATTTGGGTTACAAACATTTGTCTTGAGGTGATCCAATCCACGCCTCGTTTCAGATTCTTACAAACATTGGTCTCAAAGGTATCCAATCCGTAGCTTCTCGTATTAGTGACAGATCCTTAACCAACAACGAAGGTTGTCAAAAAGATTTTTTTTTATATAGAAAATATATTGTCTTCATACACAGCTCTAACAAGCTTTTATTAGTGACGCTCATGTCATATGCCACTAGTCGATAGGTCCGAGACTATAAAGAAGACGCATAAACCGTTTAATTTAATTAACATGACTGCGCACTAACCAGGAAGTTAAAACGCTATAAAAACAAAGATAAACTTAAGAATGTTTGTGCAATCAATATCCGCTAGCAACTTACCTATTTATTTTAAATTACCGCTTCTTTGTTTTAGTGATAGAATTTTTAGATTTTGAACCATGGACGTCGGGGTTCGAGTACCAAATTTAGTAATGTGTGGGTATTTTCGAGACATAAAACATTTCATGGTTATTCTTGGGAAATTATATTATTCATACTAAAATACTACTTGAGCCATTAATAGGCATTAAACAGCCTCTGTGGCGCAATTGGTTAGACGCCGGCTGTGAAACGAAAGGCCGCGGGTTCGATCCACAGCCCACATGGTTTCTGAGACCCACGACACAAAACGCAATCTTAATATGGGGTCAAGACTATGTATGCGACTGTTGGGTGTGTTTATTTAAACTTATGACTAAAAGCTAAATAAAAAGCATACATTAATTATTCAAATAACAAAACCATTCACACACAAACATAAAAAATAGTCTCTACATTAACACACGTGAGTCTCTACATAAATCCACACATCGTAAAACTACTAAAAGGACTCTACCTAATAACACAGAGCATTGTAAATAAAGCAGTAAGAGTCAATCGATGTAATCTCTATCACTCGTGCCGCGACCATTTGTTTGTCTTACAATGACGCTTACCGTAAGTCAACTGATCTTAACTAGGCTCTATGAATGGCGCGAGTGATAAGCGGTAGCGTGTTTTGTAATTTACTGTATAATTTATAGTGTCAGTTCTGCGATTGAACTGTTTAATTAAGCGGGGGATTAAAGGGGTGTAAGTCTCGACTTGAAATAATTTTCGTTTATTGGTCACGTAGGCAATTAAATAGCTATTATGACAATCAATACACATAGTACTTATTCTCTATCTACAAGATATTTGTTATAATATTATATATTTACTATTTTTCGGTACTCATTATATTTATTTACTTCTAGTGGAGTACTCATTTCTACGGGAAAGAGTTGCAAATATTCGTTCCATCGCATTCTTTTCTTAAACAGAGACGAGAATCGAATCACAAAGCTATAGGGGCATGTGTTATTTATATCTTCAAAATGAATTCATGATACAAAAAAATCCTAGTAGAGGCAATATATTGGCTTTGGTCTCACCTTATGTAAACTGAAGATATAGGTTACGCTAATACACGTCAATCTCAGATAAGTAAATAAATAAATACACCCAACAGTCAAATACATAGTCCTGACCCCACACTAAGATCGAGATTTGTGTAGTGGGTATCAGAAGCTACGAGAAACTTTTCGGTCTCACAAACACCCGGACCCGAAATAAATACCTGTGGATTACACAAATATTTGTTTTTATGCGGGGATCGAACCCGCGGCCTCTCGTTTCACAGCCGGGGTCTAACCAACTGCGCCACGGAGGCCGTCGATATTTCATATTTCTATAATCTTCGTTAAAAAGCCCTTAGAAACAATGTCCGACGACTTTCATTCCTGCAGTGCAGAGTTTCCTCAATATATTAACAATACAATTACTCGCTCAATCCCGTACAATACACCACACAGTGTGACAAAATAACGGTGTTATTCCATTACATATATTACACGGCGCGGCGGACGGTACGTTCTGACACGCCGCGCGCCCACCATTACCGCGATGTGCGGTTAACTATCATGCCTTTACTCCCTTGCCGTAGGATCAGTGACGTCACCTAGTTTTTACAGCTACGTGCCTGTGATGACGTAGAAGTAAGTATAGTGTGAGCTATCAACCATTAGGCCTTTTATTTGTATATTTTGAAGATATTCGACAGGTGAACGGTGGTAAAATATGTTGAATGGAATACGGGCAATTCCGTATATTTTGAACATTTGAGCGATATTCTTTTCTATTAGACTAGACTGCCTCGGTGGCTTAGTTGTACTGCGGTACGATTACAAAGCTGAAGTCTCGGGTTCGAGTCCTGGGTCGGGCAGAGTGGTATTAGATCTTTCTATTCATTATTAGCCCGGAGATATGGTGATAGACTCGCCCCCTATCACATCATGGGACGGAACATACAAGACGAAATGTGGGTGCCCTGGTAGCACCTCTGTCTACCCCTTCAGGGAAAAAGGCGTGAATTTATATATGAATGTATTGTATTAGGATTTCCAAGCTATTCGAAATCAACAGACTCGTATTAAACCAGTATGGATGTATTCTATTAGGATTTCCAAGGTATTCGAAATCAACCAACTCGTATTTAGACAAGTATGAAGTATGGATAAGAAAGCAATATCTCAAACTATATCAGAAGGTTAAATCGTAAGCTTCACAAACTCACATAACCCTTTTGAGTCTAGGCCAGCAAGTACTCACTTTTAATTCTCATCACGGTATCTCGATAACAATTAATAACGATGAACACGAGGAAACTAGATGTGGAATGTGTGAAACTTTAGCAGAACGGAAAGCCGCTAGCAATTTGCATGTTCGTTGATGTTTATCTGATGTGTTAGATTTTTTGAGGTAGGGCTACTAGTGCTCGCTACTACTTCTATCTATATCAGCCCATATACGTCCCACTGCAGGGCACGGGCCTACTCTACAATCGAGAGAATCGATTGAGAGTGGTTAGGCCATATAGCCCACCACGCTGGCCTAGTGCGGGTTGGCGGACTTACATACCGTAGAAATTCTTTAAAATCGCTACGGTATGCAGGTTCCCTCACGATGTTTTCCTTCACCGTCAAAGTGCGTGGTGATTGACTATCAATACACACATAACTCCGAAAAGTCAGAGGTGTGCCCTGGGGTTTGAACCCGCGACCACCGTGAACATGTAGGCAGCCGCGTCTGGTCCGTTACCAACAGGCCACCACGCACGCGTAAAGTAAAAACTTTACGCTACTACTTACTTTGGTTCTTACCTTAAAGGACATGCATATGTGTCCTGTGTTTCATTATCTCTAAGTTTAATTTATCTACAATCTCTTGCTTGCTTGTTTTCTCTTAAAGTTGTTTTGCAAAGATTTCAAATATAATGCAATATGTTTTATGACTATAGTACAATCGGCTGTTTTGCTGGTTAAATACATACTTACATAATCGTCACGCCTATATCCCATATAGGTAGACAGACTCTATGGATCGCCACTTTGCTCAATCCTGATATATTACTTTCGCTTCATCCACTTTCATCAATCTTTTCATGCATTCTCGTCGGTTCAGGCTACTTTTCACCTGACCCTTGTTGAGGATATCTCATATCACCGATCAAATCCACAACAATGGACGCATGGTTCATAGCTTCTCCGAATAATTATTCTATGCAAGATCACAGACATTTATGAAAGCATTGACCATCACCAATGCAGTCGTTTTGCCAATATTTACAATTCATTTATTCCATTCTTGACTTGTAAAACTATAATTTCCTAAGTGACAATACGTTGTTTATGTAAATAACAGAACACGTTATGACCAAGTGGAAACCTTTGCATGACCAAGTCTCCATAACACGCTGATGCTAATGGGACAATAATTTTAAATATGCGTGTGTTTCCGCCTCGGCGATAGCTTGCCATTGTGTTCTGAGCAGGGCTGCTACTTGTGAACCCAAGATATTTAAAAGCCCAGGAGTGGAAAATCAGCTACAGGCTTTATGACCAACTATGTACCTGGAAAGATATAAACAGATTGGTGGTTGTGAAGGGTCGATGTTGAAATGTCTGTGAAAAAAGAAGTGAAGATTTTAATGAACTTCTTGCACTTTGAAGTGACAAGTGACAAGTGACAAGTGACACTCGTTTCAATAAGGATGTTGGTGGTGAAGCTATTTTACCAATTATTTTTTCCAACGTTGTTACAATAGGAGTTAGGAAGTTGCTGTTATATTTTCTATACATTTTGACACACTCAACAGCGCACTTAGAATTATAATATATCCTCAACCAAAGCGGGTCAAAATAACTAAACGATTGCCAAAAATTTGTAAAAACAATACTAACGAAAGAATAATTAGTCCTAGTCCAGATTAGGTCCAGAAACAAAAGCCGAGCTTTATAAGTTTCCTAGATAACTAAACAAGCTTATCAAAGAGTCCTACTTTTCATCTGTTTTCATCCAGTTATTACCTTTCGCCAGGCGTTCCGTACAGCTGCAGGCGAGTTAGCAAGTACACACTACTTTACCAGCATAATCTGTTCGCAAACTAGTTTCACAACGGTTATTGGTAACATACTAGGAAATCTTTAAGACATGTTAGTAATGCAATCTATTATATTGAGCTGGAATTGAAATATGTTAATGTCCCACGCATAGTGTGTATAGCCGATTTCGTCCAAGCTGATGCTCTATTTACACTGAATTCACCATTAAGTGTATTGTAGTTCATTAAAGTGTAACATCCTTAGTCATAGAAAGATTTAAAACCTATTTTAGTTATCGAATGTTTTGTCCCTTTCGAACGACTTTAGAATTCAGTTTGAGCGAAGAAGACAAAACATTCGATAACTAAAATGGTTTTTAAATTGTCTATGAATAAGGCCATTAGTATAAAAACCTTGTTCCACCATCAATATGACATTCAAAGCTCTAAAGACGCATTTAAACTATTCCTATACCTATGTGTATACATTCCTAGACAAATATGTGTGCTGTTTTACGTAGTCACAGGCTCGTTCATTTTCGGCTCGTAATAAGAGTTTTGCTAATTCGGATCTCTGTCATACCATCAAAGTATGTAACGGTATGGATTACTTGGCATCTTATTTCAAATATCAAATCAAATCAAATACTTTTATTGTGGACATAGGTTTACATAAGCTGTTACATTTTGTTCATCTGTACAACTATGGCCCGCCAAATTGGCATACAATAATATAAAAAATTACAAAAAATACCTACAATAATTACTACAAAGCTAGTTAACATTGAGAGAGAAAACAATAATAATAAGTCCAAACATAAAAAAATATAATTATGTAGTAGTAGAAACGAATGAGTCTTGTAAGTAATCTTGTATTGAATAGTAGCATTTATCTGCAAGGAGTGTTATTAGATATTTTTTAAATCATTTAAACCAAGGACCAAACCATTTATCTGGGATTATTTAAACCAAGAGGGAAGCCGTTGAGTAGATTGGCATGATTGTGTCTTATGGGGAAGATAATTTGCTGTAGCTGTGCCATGTGGTGTAGTTCCTTTTTCGTCTTTGCACATAAAAATCTGATCAATCTATTAAGAAGGCATTAGGCCCGTAATATCGTGAGTATTGTAGTCATTTTTCTATCTCTCTCTCTATTCAGTCGCAGGAAGTCCACTGCTGAACATAGGCCTCCCCCAATGATATTTATCCCCTATTTTTTATACCAGTATAAAAATTGAAAATAAGTCACTGTGGAAATCATTGGGAGAGGCCTATGTTCAGCAATGGACGTCCTTTGGCTGATGGATGTATGGATGGATGATAAAAATTGAAGAAATTTGGTTAAGTGGCAACCTTAGTTTAAACTTAAACCGCAGCCAGTTTAAAGTACAGTAAATCATTTTGCGGCGTAGATGTAAATACCCACATTTGCTTGAATTTAGATTTTTGTGTCGATTTCGCATGCGCCATATGAACTTCAGGTCGTTCGTTATATGGCTTTGTGTCGATTCTTTTATAACTATGAGTCTTTCGTATATAAGAAATTATATAAAAATACATACATACATAATATCACGCCTTTTTCCCAGAAGTGGTAGGCGGAGTTGCAACCAAGACACCCACCTTTCACCTTGTATTTTCCGTCCCATGTAATGGAGGCGAGCCTATCGCCATATCGGGCATATAATGAATATAAAAATCCAATACCAATTTTCCCGACCCGGGACACGAATCCGAGACGTCAGATTTGCAATCGTGGCGTAGTACAACTACGCCTTCAGACCTTCACAAACACGGGTCCTCTGTGATTGCAGAGGCCCCACGTTGCGGAAACACTACCTAGGCTTAACACCTCCGAGTGTGGTCTATCCAAGCGACCCGTAAATACGGAGTCGTTCCTTGGTAAAGTCCGATGCGAGATCGGACTTTCAGTGGCTTCATGTGCACATGTCGATCTCGCTCGGAGCGAGATCCTTATACCGGGGAGTTCCCGCAATCGGCCCTCCCGTCCGTAATTTGGGACGAGGGGACCGGCTGGCGGGGGAGGCACTACGCCACCGAGGCAATCATATAAAAATGCTCGCTTAAATACCGGTAAGCTTACTTCTTTACGCGAGCCACATCCACTAGTATCTATTATTTTTGGAGCATTTTATTGCATTATATCGAAAAGAAACAAGCAGCTCTCCTTATAGAAAATAATAATCAAGCCTACAACCTTCTACAATTGCATATGCCTATTGATACCGAGGTAGTGAATATGGATAGGATAAAGATTTTTCGTCCTTATCGAACATTGTACCGCAAAGCTAATTTTAAATTTTTTGCGGTACTAAAAATCACGTTATTTTTATACCACTGTGAAGTGTATTTCGGGAGTACTAACCAAGCACAGGGAGAACAATGAAAGACCACTTATCACTCAAACGTATATTTGACAGACTGACGAGACGGCCCGGCCGTTTACAATTTATTTCCAATGTACCCACTATAAAACAATTATCATACATTGCACATTGTTTATTTAATACTCATACTTCACTCTTAAATCTATCTACAATATAAAAGCTTCAAACTGTAGTGCGAACTCAACTATTTAGTTCACCCATAAACCCACATCCGAACAATACCTTAACAGCTGGCTTGGCATATGGGTTACCGAAGCGATTTGTCTAAAACGAGGTAAACGCACCAGTAATGGACTCGCCGACTAACCTTTAGCTTTACCCCGGGGAAATTGAAGGAAAATGTTTCAATAATATCGCTCATTTGCGAATTTTGTTTTATTGTAAATGAGGCTAGAAAATGCTGTGAGGCAGTTTTGATAGTGGTTTTAGTGGTGAATAGAATCGTTGCAAGACAAACCAAAGGAGAAGGCGCATCCCAGCCTACTGGCCAATAACGACGAGCGATATGTCATTGGAAAGGTCTTTTCAGATGCTACAACTTCTTCTATGACAACAAAACCGAAATCGCTGTATTTAAAAAAATATAGCTACTTAAAGACAGCCCGAAAATCACACGAAAGCGTCTCGGCATAGTGAGCAATAACAACAACCGATACGTCGTTGGAAAGGTCTTTTAAAATGCTACAATTTCTTCTACGGCGACACTTCTCAAATCGGTGTGTGAAAAAAATATCGCTGCGTAAAGGTAGCGCAAGGATGAAAACATGTATATGGACTCATAGCCTATTGTCCAATAACGACGAGCAATATGTTATTGGAAAGCTCTTTTCAGATGCTACGACTTCTTCTATGACAACAAAACCCAAATCGCTGTATTAAAAAATATACATAGATAAATAACTACTTCATATCTTTATATATTTAAATTATAGTTTATTTATTTATCAAAAGTACATAAACATGGTACTTATACAAACTAGGAATAAAAATATTATTTACATTATTAGCTTATACGACTATCTCTGCACTAAACGAAGCTTGTCGCAAAAATAAGTCAAGCCTAAAACATACATACATAAACTCACGCCTTTTTCCCAGGAGGGATAGGCAGAGGTGCCACACCGAGGACACCGACGTTTCGCCTTTTGTTCTGTTCCGATGTGATAGGGAGCGAGGCTAACACCATATCGGGCACAAATTCCTGACTCCATACTGATAATGAATAGAAAAATCCATTATCAATTTGCTGACCCGGGATTTGAACTCGAGACCTCCGCTTTGCAACCATACCGTCATACAATTGCGCTACCGAGGCAGTCCATACATACATAATATCCTTATCTTATTTGTTTCTCTATTTTAAATTGTGTTTGTTTTTTATAACATCCCTCCAGATTGGATTATTAAACGCATTGCCAATAATCAACGCCACTGGCAAATGTAGAAATACCGGTAAAAAAAAGTTTTACTTATTATTTTAAAATACACTCTATAATGTCGCGCAACACTCCTTAGACAACTTGTGACCAATAGCTGGATTGAATTTTTATGGTATTTTATCATATCACAAAACTAAAACAGGACTCATTTCACATACAATAGCAGTATGTTGAAAACGGTGGACGTTATTACAGATGCAGGAAATGCATATTTTTGGATTGTGATACAGCGCAATTTGCTGAATCTTGCAAGATATCGAACGATAAACACAGTGAAAGATTTATTGGATCGCTCGTCGTTATTAGACAATAGGCTATGAGACATACATAATATGTCCCTCGCGAATACAGCTTATCGGGATTTCTTGCCAAAGAAGAAGATGTTGTAGAAAACGAAGAGCGTTTTCGAATGACAAATCGCTCGTCGTTATTGGACAATAGGCTATGAGTCCATATACATGTTTTCATCTTTGCGCTACCTTTACGCAGCGATATTTTTTTTCACACACCGATTTGAGAACTGTCGCCATAGAAGAAGTTGTAACATTTTAAAAGACCTTTCCAACGACGTATCGCTCGTCGTTATTGGCCAATAGGCTGGAGTCCATACATATGGCCCTCGCGATATCTTTATGTCGAAATATCTTTTTTAATACAGCTAATCGGGATTTCTTGCCAAAGAAGAAGTTGTAGAAAACGAAGAGAGCTTTCGAAGGACATATTGCTCGTCGTTATTGGACAATAGGCTATGAGTCCATATACATGTTTTCATCCTTGCGCTACCTTTACGCAGCGATGTTTTTTCACACACCGATTTGAGAAGTGTCGCCGTAGAAGAAATTGTAGCATTTTAAAAGACCTTTCCAACGACGTATCGCTTGTTGTTATTGCTCACTATGCCGAGACGCTTTCGTGTGATTTTCGGGCTGTCTTTAAGTAGTTATATTTTTTTAAATACAGCGATTTCGGTTTTGTTGTCATAGAAGAAGTTGTAGCATCTGAAAAGACCTTTCCAATGACATATCGCTCGTCGTTATTGGCCAGTAGGCTGGAGTTCATACATGTTTGCCCCTTCTCCTTTGTAAAGGTATTTTTAAATTCTAATGCGATGAATATAATTTATAATTTTGAAACATCGTACAGTATCATAAATGTCGTAGTCGTACTAATTTAATTCAACAAATTGCTACAAAATCCCTTTAGTATTAATTCTACCTATGTTCAATTGAATATGTAGAACTTTTAAAGTCATTGAACTTTCTTGACGTATTTTATTTAATAGTTTCGAAACTCCTATTAAAATGTCCGCTCCTGTCATAACGAAATTAGTTCCTGTCATCATAATCAGAAATATGACCCGTCTATTATAGGTGCCTTCACCCTGATTTTTATAAAGGAATTTTAATTAAAGTCGGATTCTTTAGAATGTAATAATGACATAATTATCATGTTTTTGTGTCGTAAATATTTCACTTCCTTGGTGATAATTATTGCTTTAAAATAGTGATTTTTGGAATCAATATTTAATTACAATTTATGGTTAATCGAAACAAATTTTTGGGAATTTTAAGTATCGTGGAATGCCAATTAATATTACTTTTTATGTGAATGATATTACTAAAGGACTTGTATAAGACTTGTTAATTAATATGTTTTTACATTTCGCTTGCCCTTCAAACTTTAGTGTTGTAATTTATTTCACTCGTGCGCTAAAATTATGTCGTCTTTAAGCATGGGTCTTTGAAATAAGACTAGTTTTACGGATAATATCGCGGTTTTAGAGTATTTTAAACTTCCCAATATTTAACAAGACTTTATAGTTTTCATGCTCATGCGGATTGAAATGTTAGTCGTTGTTAAGAATAAAATATGTTAAGCTTTCTTGTCAATTTTACCTGCACCGTACCTTTATAATGTATGAAAATATAAATAACTAGATGCATGAACCCATGAACTCACAATTATTATTATCAAATCAAGTATTAACAGACGGACTCACCATGACCTTACTATACAATATAATTTTCACACGTAAATTTTAACTGTTATGATATTTGCAGCCATGGGAACTTGCTCCGTGTCACTGCCATGTAATTTTGGTTCAAGTTTAACCATTTCAGTTATCCGCGCCTCGGTTACCAGCTGGACCGTGACGATAAGTTAATTACACGTAAACGGATCACTATGGTTTAAAGTGGATTTAATTTCCTGTAGCTATAAATAGTAAAATAGCAGTCTAATGATTAAATTATTCAGTTTCGCTGTACGTAATCTTTCTTAGTTCAGTGTACACTTATCTTAGTGTAGTGCCTCTCTATTTCTAACTAGTGAAAATAAATATATTTATACACCCAACAGTCACATACATAGTCCTGACCCCACATTAAGATCAATTAAGACTTGTGTCGCAGGTATCAGAACTTTTTTTGTTCTCACAAACACCCAGACCCGAAAGAAATATTTGTGGGCCGCACAAACATTTCTCTTGGTGCGGGGATCGATTTCGCGGCCTCTCGTTTCACAGCCGGCGTCTAACCAACTGCGCCACGGAGGCTGTCAAGTGAAGGTTGGCAGTCAGCTCCACATACTGTTCCTTGTCTCGTGCGAGGTGCAATCTTTGTCTATTCCCGGATGTTCTGCAGCTATGAGATTTTCCTCAGACCGACTTTCCTTTGACCAGACTCTTTGCTCATCATTATGAGATGAAGGAGCTCATACTTGTCATGTCTCAGTTTGTATGGGATTCTGTGAATAAAGTGCTTTTGTTTAAAGAAACTTGACAACATATAAGTCACATTGATAGTGTCAGCCTCAAAATACAGGGTATATCAAGACCGCGACCGAAAACGAAGCCAGGTGGTAGTTTTAGCGGTTACAGACACAATGCAATACATTTTTTTGCAAAAACAGCGACGGTTTTTTTTTACTGTATTTTAAAAATCATAGTGTTTGGGGGGTAAATACCTAGTTTTTGCAAATTTAGTAAATGAAACCCTTACGTACCATTGCGTGTTTCAAAATAAAGCGGTGTACGTCATAATTTTAGAAAAACTATGTATTTATCACTCAAATACGACGATAAGTAAAAAATTGCAAAAAAAGACGATTTTTTTTTTGTGAATTTTCTACTTGTATTGTGTTTGATATCACTTATACTACCACCTGGCTTCGTTTTCGGTCTCGGTCTTGATATACCCTGTATAAATCTTGTGACGTAAGAAACAGAAATTACGGGATTTTCTCTGCCTCATAAATACCAGCTCTAAAACAGATATTTCGAACACGCTATCCCTCTTTCTGAGCCACTGTCAAAAATTCCTACTTTATTTTCTTTCCTTCCATCCCCTATTTCTGGCAACGCATAACGAACCTACAATTTCTTAGCTATGTTTTCAATGTGCGATGGAGATCGCTTAACTTCAGAATAATAAAGTATTTTTTTATGGAGCGCCATTTCAATTTGTATACAATTATAGTAGTAATTTTGTTTATGCTATTTGGGACCTGAAAATTAATTTATGACGGTGTTTGAATTATGACAAGACTAAATTAATTTGAATTTAAAATTCAATCAAAAATTAATAAAACTTAAGCCATATCGTCGCATTAAACTAAAAAACTAAGTAATAGAAAAGGAACAACTGTAGTAATTAAAAAACGAAAATAAATTACTCGATGAATTAATTGATTCTGGAAAGTAAGCAATATTAAAATCAACATTAATTATTATTCACCTTTGTATTTTTTGCCACACGCAACCATAAACTGATACCCATGAAATTGAATACCTAATGACAATAATTACCACACCGAGTCAAGCAGCCAACAAAAAATAAACTGTTTAGAAGTCCGAGATAGAAAATAAAGAACTATTCCTTTGAAGTTTGATGCCACCCAAGTTGTATTGTGTGGCTGTCAGCTTGACAGGTGGCGTTTCTACACGTCAAAAGTTTTTGACAGCTCTCTTGTCTATTTGACGTTTGTTTGTAGAGTTTGAGTGTTTCATTGCCCATTAATGTTTAATTGTTTCACGGATGATATAAAGAAAGATCTTCTGGTTTTTTATAGTCTAAAACATCGCCATGTCAAGAAAGGCTATTCATAAAAGGAATTTTAGCCAGTAATTTGGTTTTGTTGACTTTGTTATGTTCGTGGACTCTTAAAACATTAAGATAAAATGCGTTGTAATATAAAAATGCTGAGAAATATTGTTAAAACTTTATTTAAACCCATTCCCAAATATAAACATAAGAAAATATGAAAATTAAAGCTGAAAATATACAAAAGGTGTAAAACAAACTCTTAATAATATAGGATATGATATTAATCAGAACACAATAAAAATTTAAAACCAAGCCTCTGCTCTGATTAAATGATTACAAGAAAAGATAATAATGATGAGAAGGTTAGCATTTTTTGGAAGAGCAACATGCTTCTTCTTCGGGAGTGCAGCAACAATCGTCACAGGTCTTAATATTTCCTTCATCGTCAGCACAAACGCAGACACAACTGGCTCCCTTGGTAGCAATGCAGACACATTTGGTATCACACTTGGATGCACATTTACCACTCTCATCACAGGCGCAATCGTCGCAGCGAACTATTTTTCCGTCCTTTTTGCATACACAGATGCATGGTTTTCCATCAGTTGGGATGCAAACGCATCCATTTTTGTTGCATTTTTTGTTAGAGGAACAAGTTTCTTTCACTGGAACGCAGCAACAATCGTCACATGTCTTAATATTTCCTTCATCGTCAGTGCAAACGCAGACACAACTTGCTCCCTTGGTAGCAATGCAGACACATTTGGTGCCACACTTGGATTCACATTTACCACTCTCGTCACAGGCGCAATCGTCGCAGCGAACTATTTTTCCGTCCTTTTTGCATACACAGATGCATGGTTTTCCATCGGTTGGGATGCAAACGCAACCAGCTTTGGTACATTTTTTGTTACAGGAATAAGTTTCATCTGCTGGAACGCAACAACAATCGTCACAGGTCTTAATATTTCCTGCCTCATCAGCGCAAACGCAGACACAACTTGCTCCCTTAGTAGCAATGCAGACACATTTGGTATCACACTTGGATGCACATTTACCACTCTCATCACAGGCGCAATCGTCGCAGCGAACTATTTTTCCGTCCTTTTTGCACACACAGATGCATGGTTTTCCATCAGTTGGAATGCAAATGCATCCATCTTTGTTACATTTTTTGGTAGGGGAACAAGTTTCATCTACTGGAACGCAACAACAATCGTCACAGGTCTTAATATTTCCTGCCTCATCAGCGCAAACGCAGACACAACTGGCTCCCTTGGTAGCAATGCAGACACATTTGGTATCACACTTGGATGCACATTTACCACTCTCATCACAGGCGCAATCGTCGCAGCGAACTATTTTTCCGTCCTTTTTGCACACACAGATGCATGGTTTTCCATCAGTTGGAATGCAAATGCATCCATCTTTGTTGCATTTTTTGTTAGAGGAACAAGTTTCTTTCACTGAAACGCAGCAACAATCGTCACAGGTCTTTATATTTCCTTCATCATCAGTGCACACGCAAACACAACTTGCTCCTTTTGTAGCAATGCAGACACATTTGGTATCACACTTGGATTCACATTTCCCATTCTCGTCACAGACGCAATCGTCGCAGCTTACTATTTTGCCATCTTTTTTGCACACGCAGATACAAGGTTTACCATCAGTTAGTATACAAACGCATCCATCCTTATTACATTTCTTTCTCGAATCTTCTTCCGAACAAGAGCAATCGTTGCAAGTTTTGATATTGCCTTTGTCATCACTGCAGACACAAAGCCAACTCTTGTCCTGGGTTTTTATACAGATGCATTTGCTATCGGAGCAGACACATTCGCATTTAGCATTCTGCTCGCATCTGCAGTTGTCGCACCTCATGATGTCGCCGTTGTCGCCTCGGCACAAGCAGATACAGGACTTCCCGTCGGTGGGAATACACACGCAATTGTTTTTCTCACACATCACCGCGCATTTGCGATTCTTGGTCATTGTAACTTTGCAGCAAGGCATTTTGAATTTTAGATATCTGAAATTAAATACAAAAATATTAAACTATCGAAATTATACCATTAAAAATTAACGTATGTTGATTGATTACGCAAATTGCAATAGGAAAAATTGTCGTCAAAAAGGACCAAAAAATCACATGTTGTTTTGATTCGCAAAATGTTTTAAGGTTGTTTTGCAGACCACGCATAAATATAAAAATAAGACCGACAAGGAAATACTAAGTAAGCAATTTAAATGTAAGTAAATTATAATAACACACCGCAAAATATTTAATAAGACCATATGAACACAACATTGTAACAGCTGTGTCACCTAAAACAATTTAAAAAAAAATTGTCGTTAAAAGTATAATGTTTACTGTTGGATAAATTCAATACTACAACTAGACCTCTACGCAGTACAAATGAACCATAATAATGAATACCATCAGAACTTTACCACATTATACCATGTAAATAACATCAGAATTTTCAAGAACATTCCACTTATTTCCACACTTTTCCCTAATCGCGTATAAGTTAAACTAAAACCAGAATATACAAAATTTAATAAACAAAACACCCAACCTACGAAACTAGCAACAAAACGTAAACAAATCAAATAATGATCAATACAATACACTTACCGGCTCTTTGATAACGCTTATCACCGCTCCGTACGTGTCTGATAACTGCGCATTAATGAAGTTCGCAGTCGGCCGACGGTTTTATAATAAGCATCGGACTCTCGTGTGCAAAACTGTATGTACCGTGCGCAGACTCCGTGTGCACCCTCCGATGAGTAGTGTTGCCAGCGGTATGATTTTAAGGGTGTTCCCGATTTTAGTGGGTGTATGTAAAAGCTTTCTGATTTAATATGGGATTATTTAGGAGTGAAATTATTGTAAGTTAAGACTTTTTCAAGATAAGGGTTATTCTTGTATCCGTTAAAACGTCACTACAGATACTACGTCGCCATATGTTTTGAAATGCCCGGTTGGTTTGACTATAAAAAAATCCGCGATTATGTTACTAGAAGTAAACAAAATTATTAAATAAATCAAATTAAACTTTGCCAAAATTGGCAAGGAAATATTATTGCGTAACAAGTATTTGTACAAATAATATTTTCTTCCTATCAATACAATCGTCATAATATGATAAACTTATTTAAAATTATAGGCTTCAAAACACGAATATAGAATAAGTTAAATTTCTCCTTATTTATTTTATTTCACAGTATTGAATGTGAATATGAAGATTAACATCTGGCAACCCTAACACGTCACCGCGTGTAAATTGTGACGCATACCTACTCCATGTAGTAGCGTGTCGTGTGAACTCTTTATCGTAATTACACTTTTGTTGACTAATATTCTTATCAACGTTCGAATTATTCTCGAAATTTCTATTGTAATGGTGACGTCAGCGGATCGTCCATTCTAGAATGTTCTTTTTTATTGTTAACATTTGAAGCATAAACTTACGTAATTGAATTGTAGGTATTTTTTTTTTAAATTCATTTTCATACGTTGTTGTATTTGTATGCTGGTGTAGTTTGATGGCAAAATTATTCATTTACGCGGGCAGTTTTACCAAATATGAAAAAATGATTGAAATAAGCAATTCGTCGTCTTTAGAATTGTATGTAAAAAAAAGCTTTGTGGTAAAAATTAATTAAAAAGTCAATAAACTGTAAGTATACATATACGTAGTATAATTAAAACTAACTAAGTGTATCGGTGTTTATTTAAAGAATACAGTGTTTTTATACGACCTACACCTGGGAATTGTCTGAAAAAAATCTTTGGGAGAATTTATGCGCCATTCTCATTGCGTTTGTACAAGTTTTAATAGAAAAGCCTTGATATTTTAATGTCTAGAAAATCAAGTACAGGTGTGTATTTATGTGCGTAGTATTTATTATTGTCCTTTATTAAGATACCAAAATTATCATTTATTTGCAACACAAAACGAGAAACACTATAATAAACACATAAACATCCATATTTGCTTTTATATAAGGAATTTTGTATGTAAATTATCTTACTAGGTTGTTCCAGCGTTAGGTTTTACATATTCGAAAAATAACGCCCACAGTATTACATATTTAAGCTAACATACGCTACATCTAGCTTAAAAGACTTGTATGTTAATTTTGATTTTTTTTTATTGTGTTGAATCGCGAGACGAACTTGCCATTCGTGTGATGGTAAGGGATACGACCGCTCATGGACAGTTATAGAAAACCAAACAACACCAAGTATTTCCAAGCAATGCCTGGCATTCCACTGCGCTCGCCATCTTGAGACATAAGATGTTAAGTCTCGATATGTCCAGTAATTACTATGGCTACAATGTCCTTCAAAGCGGAATACAACAGTGCATTTACACTGCTGTTTGGCGGGAGAAACAGACATTGCGGCGGCCTCTCACATATGAGACACCTACCACCAATAAAGACCATCTTAGAATCTTTAGGAAGTAATGGCAATAAGTGCACTAACACCTAAGTACTATTATTTGGGAATTTTAATTTGTCACACATCAACTTACAAAGATTGGAGCGAAACCAAGAGAAGTTCTTACATTGGAAATTTAATGAAACATATCAGCTACTGTCATTTTATTTTGGCCTCTCCTAAAACAAATCTAGCAAATCAATTGTATAAAATGGTGAAAATATGTTTTGTTCATAGAATTTAAGTTTTGTCTTTCTTTTGGTATATTGTAAGTTTATATTACTGAGCGACACGATCACTCAGTAACCAAACTCATTTAATAGAGAAAAACAAGTTTAAAAGGTACGTATTTCGAAATGGAAACTTAGAATACCATCCTCAGTTTCGAAACCATAATATTTATCAGATTTGTCGCTTCTGCTCCTCTCAATAATATTTATACTAATCCCAATAATAAGGTATTTTCAAAGCAGTGATCGGAAACGTGCCAGCGATTCATCTGATGTTATTATTGATCGACAGTGATGATAAACATCCGGGATATACATAGAATACTGGGAAGGAGGGGCGTGGGGGGAGATTAGGGACTATTAAACCTCTGAAAATCTCAATTAAAACCATAAACCACTAGATGTCTTCTTAACGTGTCAGAGCACAGATACTTGTCAACTCCATAAATGAGAACGAATGTGTAAAAGAAACTGTTCTATAGGGCATGGCATGGCAGTTTAAAGTATTAACTACAAATTATATTCACACCTAATTAACCACAATTAAAAATATAATTCAGTAGCTATGCAAAATTTTATAACACATAATATCTTTGTAATAGAATAGCTTTTTTTAAGGCAATGTGTATGGCGCTTTATCTAAAACATGGTTTTTAATTGAATACTAATTTTCGACATGTATAATATATTTTTGTATCGTAGAACCATTCACGCTAATCAGAATTGATTGATTTAAAATAATTATCAAAATCGCCAATAAACTAATTTACAATAATTGCAAATAAAAACTCGAACAATTCATTCAGAATCCGGTCTCCTTGGACCATATCTAAATATGGTCAAAATATTCGTGTGGGCGCTAGGCCACTCGCCTTGGCGTTGTGGGCGCTGACCAAACGCATAGAATGTTAAACAGCTCCGCGAAAAATGTTGCGTTTTTATACTCGTTTTTAGTGTGTATGTGGTTAAGTTAGTTTAGCTATAAACATTGTTGCTATGTAGGTCGTCTCATAGACTGTGAACCGTGAGTTCCATGTTCGAATACCAAGTCAGGCACTCCACATTGTTAGAGTATTTCGGTTTGAAGAATATTTTACATAATGGGGCAGAAATGAGCTTATTGAATGACCTTATCGAAGTGCCATATGCACAATATGTCATATGAGCATAAATAACATCGCCGATAAATATATGAGGTTGTGGCTATGGTAATTATTTAAGCATTAAGGACCGAGACATTTATCTTGACGCCGCTTTCGAACCCGTTGCCTCTTATTTCACAGTTTTTAACCAACTATACAAAGGCGAGAAACGATTAAAGGATTCCTCCCTCTCCTTCCTTCGATTCCCCAATGCTGGGGGTCGTGGGTCATCAGCGAAACAATCCTTCGCGCACGATGTTGTGCCAAGTCCGGTTTTATGTTGAAAGGATTGAATGCACCCCAAATACTCCCAACGCATATAGTAACATACTAGAATACTAAAACACACGCGAAAGTAAGCACTAAGTGAATCAAGAAAGAGAAATTAGGCTTTAGGGAGAAAGTACTGGTACGGTGCAAGTTATTAGCATGGCAGCTGTGTACAATGACGCAATGGATCCTTTCTCGATTCAATTAACTCGTATGATAAAGATAATAATTGAAAAACATATTAGAGGCGCGCGAGTATTCGAACTTGAGACCGCAGCTTTGTAATCGTACCGTAATCTGCCCCGGTGGTGTAGTTTTATTTGGTAATTGGCATAAAAATAGATTACACAACTCATTAAAGATCTCCATAAACGAAAACCGGTTGAAATTTATTGCATTCTTAACTGTTATGAAACAAGTGACACGCCTTCATTACGAAAGAATCTTCCGAATAAGTGTTATTACTGCAGGATCTTAATTGTTTTTTTTTAAATGGCAGTGCCCTACAACCTCTATATGTTATGGTTAACCTTTTGCATCGCTTATACCAATATGAAAATTTAAATTATTGACACAACGTCGCTTTCAATCTCCTACCACAGCAAAAACAGAAAAGAAGACAGAAGACTTAATTTTACCCAAGATTTTATTATGTTTAAATATACGTACATACATAAACGCCTCTATCCCAGAAAGGGTAAGCAGAGGCGCCGCAGGACACCCGCATTTTGCCGTGTATGCTCTGTCCCACGATGTGATAGGGGGCGAGCCTATCGCCATATCGGGCATTGCTGACTCCAGACTGATGTTTAAATATAATAATGTAATTTCTCAATACCAATACATGAAGAGATTCAAAATATTTCCAACTCCTCCTATTAATTTAAATTTATGATTGATTTCGTTGCGGGTTAAAGACAAGCGAGACATTCCCGGAGACTCGCTGAGCTTCAATGGTCGGTGTCATAGAAATGCGTGCCACTGTTGATCCTCGCTTACAGGAGTTACAGTGGCGGGTGTAAGGGCGGGACGGTCTCCACATGAAGATTCATGAATTTTGATTAATTGAAAGTGTTATGCCAGTGAGTAAAGTCCAGGCCCAATGGAGTAGCCCCACATTTAATAAAGCTCCTGTGGCTTAGGACAATGAAAAGCCTGCTTCATACAAATATTTCAAAACACGTCACATATTGCACACCGGGAGGTCCGCACTGGTTGCCTCACCGAGATGAACGATACCATGCTTACAAATATTTGTTTCACGACTTTGTGCCAGACCAAACGTGTGACGTTCACGACAGAATTTCAACGCTATTTGGTGCTATAGATGTTTACGTTTGTAGAACTATATTAACTGTATTGTAGTGACTTTTTAAGTAAATAATAATAAAATATACCCAACAGTCATACAGATATTCCTGACCCCAGTCCCTACACAAAGATCGAGTCTTGTGACCTGGGTATCAGGATGTTTCGGTCTCACAAACACCCAGACCCGAAACAAATACTTGCTTTCACCTCTTAGCGATATCTCATACCTACTCTCTTTGACTATTTGTCGTATTTTATTCGAATAATTAATCTTGATTTCAATTATTTCAAGTATGGAATACGAATATACCGTAGAAATTAATACATCCCGAAGCTTCATGTGAGCATGACAGCATAATACGTTAGAATATTTCGTTTGGACGTCGACGTAAACATGTGTCTTTAGCAGACAATAAAACAACCGCAACGAAAATGTTGATTTTTGCACGGGCATAAACTATTCGAGAAATTATTGCCGTGTAAAAATACATTAATATTGCTTTCTTAATCACAAAATAAAAAGAAAATTTGATTTCAGAATTCTTGTTTTACAATTTTCGCAACTATAAAAACTCTTCATGTTTTTCATGTTAGAGGTAGTTTTTTCGCATGCTACCAGATGTCGATATTTTTATTAAATTCCCTGGATCTTCTGATGCCTCCAGCACATCTACAATTCTATATTGAGTATTTTATAACCACACGTACTCTTCATTTAAATTATTTGTATATTTACAGTAGTAACATTTGTTAACCTTAAAATCTTGTTTTTGCCAAAACACGATATTCCCAAATTGAATAAATTATATAATACATTAGCAACTCGGAAAAATCGGTAATCACATTCGACGACACTTATAACCCGTCGGAAATATCTGTGAACCTAGCTGGAATGCGGTTCACATTTCATTTTTTTGTGTTCCCCTATCTACTATGTTATTTTACATTAAAAACATTTTGAGATGGATGCGAATTCTATTTTTTATTCGTTTTTCCATTTTAATTCAATTTGTTTAACCTATATTTTGAATTTGCTGAACTTATGTCCCAATGACATTAATTATTCAGGTCCACAGATATTTCCGACGTGTAATACAAGAAAACTTCAACTGTGACAATGAAGTAAAGACTAAGGCCAACTACAATTCTCTTCACAATCATTCCACGTATTACGCAGGGAATTTTTTAATAAAAAAAAACAGTTTTTGTCTTCCACGTGTGATAATAATTGCAGCGAGCGACATAAACGTCATAATTGTGCGTCATCTCGGGAACTAATTGATCTGGCTGCTTCCTGCTCCAGAGTCCAGGTATCATTTCTCAGGATCATTAGGGAATATATAACGGTGTTTGAATAAGACCTTGCTTATAAGGACTAAGAATATGTATATTTTGCTCCTGATTACTCCTTCAAGGCTGGAGAAACCCTGATTACCTCTCGGAATTTGATCCTTGTTAGCAACGTTATGATGTATTAACTATCGTCAGACTTTTTTTAGAAATTAACGGGTTCGATTCCTCTCTAGGTATACTTACTGATTTTTCAAAAGTCAAATATTGCTGTTTTAGTTTACATCAAAATCGGGCCTGACTCTTATTTGTGTATTTCGTTTGTTTCGTAGAGCGTGGTGGTCTGTTAGTAATAGACCAGACGCGACTGCCAACTCGGTGGTCACGGGTTCAAATACTAGGGCACACCTCTGACTTTTCGGAATCATAATATGTGTATTGATAGTCATTAGTCAATCACCACGCCTATAATGGTGAAAGAAATCATCGTGAGGATACCTGCATACTGTAGCGAAATATGTACATAACCAAACAAACCTTCGTGAAAACAGTATTCGTTGATTATAAACATTGCTAATAATGCTACAATGAACCGTAAATATTTTACCAGGCCTCGACACGCTTGCGAGACCTTTTGAGGCCATCTTTAATGACGTCAACTTCATTCATGGAAGATAAAATAGGCAGAGAAGTGAGTCATACTTACTAGTTATTTTAACAGGTATAGACACAATTTTTTTATTAGTTGAATAGGTAACTAGTAATTCAGATGGTGTTCAATGATTCCCGATGCATACCAACGAGTTTAAAAGAATAACGTTCATTAGTAACCCTTCTAAATGAGGACCTTAATCATATTATCGAAGGTCCATAAGTCCTTAGACCCTCCGCCTGCTTTGCCCCAGCCGGTGTCAAGGTCCCTTTTCCCGATCTTCTATTTTCACCATTTGCCTAATGTGTCGCACTATAGGTTTCGGTAGCTTACTTATTTAAAAAAAAAAATTAAAGCTTCCTACAATCAGGTTCTCAAGGATATTTACACGAATAATAGTTATAACAATAACAGTAACAATTCTAATTATTATTTATTTTGTTGCAGGTAAATACACAAATCCAAATTATGAACAAAAGGTATACTTATCTAGGACATTACTGAGCAGCTGCAGATACCACTAACGGTCTTATTCATAGACAGTTTTAAAACCTATTTTAATTATCGAATGTTTTGTCCCTTTCGGACGAATTTCGATTTCAGTTTGAGCGAAGAAGAGAAAGCATTCAATAAATTAAAGAGGTTTTATAACTATCTATGAATAAGGCGGTATTTGTTTTGTAAGTTATTACAATTAAATCTGTTTTAGATCTTTTAATTCCTATAAAAATGCGCCTAATATCATCAAATTGCGCCTAAATGAGACTTACATTCATGGACGAATTTCTTGTATTATTAGTATCACAAACTAAAGTACCCCGACATACGCGTAACAAACATTTGTCCAATCCACAAATATTTGCCTCCAACCTCTTCCACAGCCCGATTCTTCCAATAATTGCATTCTCAATAAGTTTAACCCCGTGTCGTAATGAAGTCGATACCCGGGTCGCGTCGTGAGGTCGCGCGATGAAAGTAAGATTGTCTGAAAGTGGCCTCGTGATGCCCAGCCAACCCACTTGGCGGTGACAAATTACCCGTCTGCCAGCCCGTTCGCGCCTGTGGACTTAGGTACATGTTTTCATCAGCGTTGTGTTAATGCTTAGGCCTTACTGCAGTAAGAAGCTTAATGAGGGTACCTGTTATTGACACAATTAACTTTATATCATAATAATGTGATTATCATAATAATCCGCCCCGTGACCACGAAAGCTGTAAAGTAATCGAAACGTCGGAAGTTAAAAAATGTAAAAATTAATTAAAATCGCGCAATAACCAAATCGCGATAAAATCCGTAAAATATAGTTTTATTTCAGTGCCTAAATAGTTATTACTTTAGTTATTATTTGTCATTGTATTTTACTATTATTATTTTTAAATGCAATACTTTCATTTTTGTGTTAAGTGTTTATCTTATTTTGTTAAATAAATCTTTCTTTCTTTTCAATTGGGGTAGACTTGATACTTTCCGTAAGTACATATAATATTTTAATGGCTAGGTAATGCTAGTATTAAAGTTACGATAAATTATGTGAATAATCATATTATAGTATATATTCCGCTTTCTTATAACTGACTTCAAACGTAACTTTACGCTAGCAGCAATTTTTAAAAAGTTTAAGTGAAAAAAAAATATTTATTTTTCATTTTTTAGTTTAAGATATTGAATTGTCATCGGACCCTAATAAGAATGCCAAATTTCGAATTATCCGACGTTTTGAAGGGGGTCAAAATCATGTTCAAAGATTCCGTTACATACTAACATACATACGTGTGAAGCTAATAAAACGCGTATAATGAATCCAAATGAGGCAGCAATTAATGTTAAAAGCGCAAAATACCAAATTAAAAATCGTTTAAGTGAATTCATGCTTAAGTATTTGCAAGCTCAAGTTATGCGTAACAATGGAGTAATTGTGAAAGTATTGCCCCGCCGTATTTAGATAACGCATAATTCCAGTCACGAAACTGATAACAATTCAATTATCTAATTATGACCGTTGTTGCCATTGTCCATGTTTGTTAATTGTAAGC
Organism: Deilephila elpenor; assembly: GCA_949752805.1. Classification (NCBI taxonomy): domain Eukaryota; kingdom Metazoa; phylum Arthropoda; class Insecta; order Lepidoptera; family Sphingidae; genus Deilephila; species Deilephila elpenor. The sequence goes on along the minus strand of OX457107.1, from coordinate 2,756,643 downwards.
ATTCATTTTGACTCGAATACATTTAGAATTAGTAAAGCTATCCTTCAGTTTCGTTCGGAGAATGCCGAATGGGACTAATTGGTCTTTAAAGGACTCTAAATGGTTTCATCTTCAATTCTATTCTTACGATCAAAACCACTTTTACATACATACATACATAAACTCACGCCTTTATCCCCGAAGGGGTAGGCAGAGGCGCCACCAGGACACCCACATTTCGCCTTGTATGTTCCGTCCCACGATGTGATAGGGGGCGAGCCTATCGCCATATCGGGCACAAATTCCTGACTCCGGGCTGATAATGAATAGAAAAATCCAATATCACTTGGCCCGACCCGGGACTCGAACCCGAGACCTCAGCTTTGTAACCGTACCGTAATACAACTACGCAACCGAGGCAGTCTTAAGCCACTTTTAGAATTAAAAAAATATAATTAAAAAAATACTAGATTATGTTTTCACAATCTGCAACCTTTACTACAAGACTTATCATATTATGACAATAACAGCATAAAATACATAAGAACGAAAAAAGTGAAGGTTTCACCAAAACAACATAATAACAGTAATGAGCAGTAATTTTAGAAAACATTCGAACATCAAAATATTTTCGACCACAATAGCCTCGTAAATGCCGATATGCAGCCCGATAGAGCTACAAACCAGCAATTTACATCCCATCAAAATCTTAATGGTGGAATTGCGAAAACTTTGGCGGCATTATGCCAAGTGCGCCCACGCTGGCCGAAACCGTAGTTATGGCTATACATGGCACGGTTTGGAAATCGAAAGTAGACTACATGTTTTGAACGAGATCTGTGTTGTGGACAGTCGGGAAGACAAGGCTTCCGATGTTATTGTTATATTTAAAGTAGTAGTTGTAGTTTGTAATCAATGTGATTTAATTTATTAAATAAATAAATACACCCAACAGTCACATACATAGTCCTGACCCCACTCTAAGATCGAGTCTTGTGTCGTTGGTATCAGAAGCTACGAGAGACTTTTCAGTCTCACAAACACCCAGACCCGAAACAAATACCTGTGTATACACACAAATATTTGTGTCCGTGCGGGGATCGAACCCGCGGCCTCTCGTTTCACAGCCGGCGTCTAACCAACTGCGCCATGGAGGCGCAATTAATGTTTAAGATAAATGTGTTGTATTAGCCTTTTCGCAAATATGAGTTCTGGTTTGTTTGATATAATATTATTTACTATTGAAAGACCCAATGTCTCAAGTAGTGAAAATTTTAATGAAGATTAGTCGCGATAAAGATACCCAGAAGTGGTTATATGCGGACCACATACAATAGACATACAATAGACAGGAAAACATCGTGAGGAAACCTCAATACCGTAGCGATATTAAAGAATTTTTACGGTATGTAAGTCCGCCAACCCGCACTAGGCCAGCGTGGTGGACTATATGACCTAACCACTCTCAATCGATTCTCTCGATTGTAGAGTAGGCCCGTGCCCTGCAGTGGGACGTATATGGGCTGATATAGATAGAGAGATAGATAGATAGATAGATACAATAGATTGTTGTAAAATCTTTGTAAAATATCTTCATATTACGATAGAATTTCAAAGTTAATTCTCTAACCTGCACTATACGTGCGGGATATCAGCGTGGAAGACTTAAATCTAATTCATCTCAATCGTAAAAAAGGTACATTATGCAATGAGACTTTTTATTGACAGCCTCCGTGGCGTAGTTGGTTAGACTCCGGCTATGAAACGAGAGGCCGCGGGTTCGATCCCCGCTCGGAGACAAATGTTTGTGAGGCCCACAAATATTTGTCCCGGGTCTGGGTGTTGGTGAGACCGAAAAGTCTCTCGTAGTTCTTATACCTGCGACACAAGATTTAATTGATCTGTGGGGTCAGGACTATGTATGTGACTGTTGGGTGTTTTTATTTATTTATCAACGGGTACAAGAACACTTCTGTCACCACACATACCTGATCCGTTTAAGGAATTCTCTCATAAAGGCTCAGGTCTATTACATTAGCATGCTCAAGTTAATATGAGCTGTGGCAAATACGCAAATAATCACTTTAATATGTCGTAATGCACGCTAGATTCATTCGAGATAATTATAGCAATGCGTCGTTAGCCCTCCGATTTAGAAACTATACATCTAATCAAATCGATTATAGTTAATGTGCGTTTTGAATCGCTTGTTGGTTCAAATTTTAATTAAGAATTAATTTAATTTAAGAATTCATATGATAATGTCCGCTAACACGCACAAGGCCAGCGTGGTGGACTATATGGCCTATTCCTCACAATCGTACTTTCGATAACTCATAGAAACAATAACGATTTAATAATGATATAAGTTAGTTAACTTATTTCTTTTGTGGCTGCTGCGAAAATAAATTTAAATCATTGGATTTTGATTCGTTCAGCCTGGAACTCATTGAATATCAATCACTGAAAGTAACATTATTGCAGACATTGATTCCTCGACATCAGATTCATAAAATAGGTGATATGCTCTCAGTGTATGTATGTTGTGTGAAGATTTTGTTTTTTTTTTGAACGTACTAATCTCAATTTTTAATTGCTACCTACATGTTCACGGTGGTCGCGGGATCAAACCCCAGGGCACACCTCTGACTTTTCGGAGTTATGTGTGTATTGATAGTCAATCACCACGCACTTTAACGGTGAAGGAAAACATCGTGAGGAAACCTGCATACCGTAGCAATTTTAAAGAATTTCTACGGTATGCAAGTCCGCCAACCCGCACTAGGCCAGCGTGGTGGACTATATGGCCTAACCACTCTCAATCGATTCTCTCGATTGTAGAGTAGGACCGTGCCCTGCAGTGGGACGTATATGGGCTGATATATATAATCTCAAGAACAACTGTTTTTAATTGAAAAAATATTTTATATTCGGATATTTCATTTAACGAAGAAAGCTATAGAGTACGTCTCGAGAAAATACATATAAAACGGGACTTCTATCGTACTTTCTTACGTGGGTGTAGCCGCGAGCAATTCTAGTCTCTGATAATTCTTTGGGGTTATATTTAAAAGACTGCAATATCACGTATACTTGTCAGGCCGACTGTACGTAAAACAAACAGAGCAATGCACGGCGTAGTGAAAGTGATCTCGAAACATTGTCTAACAGCACTCAGTACTGACCGCTTGCTATGCAAATATGCATACACATTAGTCGCCTTACATCACAAATACTTGTGTTTAATCGCCTATTTTTTTTTTATTGGAATGAATGGCGAAACGAGCATGCCATTCGCCTGATGCTAAGCGATACGACCGCTCATGGACAGTAGCAAACACATCATGAATTACAAAGCAATGCTTGGCATTCCATTGCGCTCGCCTATGGAGTAGAGTATGACAGTATGCCTTTTAGAGTGGTATATATGAGGTGTCATTAAGCAACAAGTGGCGTATTGCCGAAATCAGTAAACAATATTGATGTTAACCTATGAGGTCATACATTATATAGTATAAGACATAAGATCGGTCTTTAAGTAGTGATTCCTAATTAATTTTAGTAATTAACTAATACCTCGGTTAATCGTAGAATATTTGTATCCCTCCAGATTGCGGCCACGGAACACGATTGAAAAATCAATTTTAGTGACGTATAAGATTGTTACGCGTTTCGGGTTTAAACTGTGTATATTCGATTTCGAATAGACCGCTACACTCTGTATGCAAGCAGTATGCATTTATCATCAGATCCATTTTATCCAATTTATCGTACGTGTATAAAAAAGTCCATAAAAAGCTAGTGGATTTTTCTTTGTAAATACATCTCGTTACAAAAGTTAATGAGCACCAGTTGACACAGACTCATTACGCAGCCATTAGCCAACCAATCAAACGCGAAGACAAATTACCATAGATTTAGTCTCACGCGCGTAACATGCGTTTAGACGACAATGGGGCTTACCAGCTATTTGTTATGTTACGCCATGGTTGGAGCTTAGTTGGCTGTGCTTCCACACGATCCAACCATACTCTACTCGCAATTTATTATTGAGTTCTCCTGTTCTTTATTTGAATTCCAATTTTAAAATGCGATTAGAGTTGTACCGTTGTTATTTTCTTTTTAATTTCTTCACCAATAATTGAATAGTATAACATTTTATCTGCATAAAGATGTTTTGAAGATTATGTGGATAAAGACAAACGTAGTTGACAAAGATCTACGAATTATCCTGCTTCCGAGATACCAATTATTATGGGTTTTGTCAATGAGTAAAGAAAATTAATGTAGGTTTTAAATATCTTCTTTTAAATAAGCGACCTTAAACATATGCTAAAAGCATTAATAATAAGTATGTGTAGTATCTGTAATTACGAACCCAGGTACCGTTGTCGAAAAGAGTACTCATCAGACATAAACAAATGAAAACAAGACCGGTTTACAGAAATCCTTACACCATTGTCCAAAACATTGGAAATGCATTAACCGAGGTAATGCCAGTAGGAAATAACAATGGGTTATGTTAAATGTCAACATAAGAATGCGACACGGCTGAAAGGGAAAGCGTAAGTAATACTTATTAAGAACGATGTTAATACATGTGCCGTTGCGCATGCGCAAAATAAATGTGCGAGCTTTTATCTACTGCCATATTGCTTAGTAAATATGTAGGATATTAGTACCAAGACCGACTTACATGAAATAAAACCCGATACAATAACCCATATAAATGCATCACAATACAATCAATGTAAATATTTTTTCGGATAGCCTTTATCGTGTTACATTTACATTTCATAAAACTTGAAATTACACTGATTTTATTAGAAGTAATAACAAAAAAAAACGATCATACTATATACCCTATTCCGTAGGACTATACGTTTTGATAGACTTCTGCTTGAACTAGACAATCCTTTATTTAAATCAAACCTATTTATATCATGACATTCCTGCCAACATAAAGAAAATTCTTTTAAAATCGCAACGTAAACAGTCGAATACGTCACACGCACCGCGTAACCGCAAGTGTTCACACACGGATCTCGGCTACTTACCTTCTTACATCACCTTTCCTCATTTGTTTTATAACTAAACAGATGACACGTGAAAAACATAAACTGGTTTTAGTAAGAGTATTCTGCTCTGGAATGAACTCTCTGTTTCGGTGTTTCACGTGCGCTATGACCTGTCATTCAAACGAGGCTTCAAGAAATTACTCTCCTTACGGTCGGCAGCGACCTGGCTGTCATAGACCCTTGCCATTAAGGTCCATGACGATGGTGACCGCTTACCATCATTCGCGCCGCATGCTCGTTTACCTGCTAAAGGCCTAAAAAAAGATAAAATCACGACACGGATTCGAGCCTAGTACACCTATAAATATGTTAAGTTTCAACCCTGGCACCACAAAGTGATTGCACACCTAGTAATTGCGATACCGTCCAGAAAGGGTGTCGATTGCCAACCATGGACTCCTACCATTATATAAGTCTTCTTTACCGCTTCACACTGCGACGGAAAGACCTGGACTTATAGGAAGGAGGGAACATGTCAGCCGTCAAACTGATCCGTAACTTATTAATAAAATAATTTTTAGATATTAAACAATTGATTAATAAATAACTGCCTCGGTACCGTAGTTGTTTTATGGTACGGTTACAAAGCTGAGGTCTCGGCTTCGAATCCCGGGTCGGGCAAAGTGATATTGGATTTTTCTATTCATTATCAGCCCGGAGTCAGTAATTTGTGCCCAATATGGCGATAGCCCCATCACATCATGGGACGGAACATACAAGGAGAAATGTGGGTGTACTGGTGGCGCCTCTGCCTTCCCCTTATGGGATAAAGGCGCGTTTGTGTATGTATGTATGTTAATAAATAAATAAGTTGATAAATAATGCGGCGAACTCTTCTTGCTAATATAATTTTTAAACATATGGGTGTAATAGATATTTTTAATCTTTCAATCACGTCGCACTTGTATGTAAATAAAAAACTAGTTTTTCTAGTTAAATAAGTTTTGTATGTCAAATACATAAGACAAACAATTTAGTACACAAATATACATACATGTTATCCTACTTGTTCTGTTACTTGTCAAACTTGTTATGAGACGCGTTTTTCTTACATTATAGCTTTTTAGAATACGAGGGATTTTATATTTAATTGGTATCCTAAGGTTACAGGCGTTGCCTAGTTTGGGTACCTTTGGTAATGCTATTTGTTTTTATGTCATTATACCGGGTATATCAAGACCGCGACCGAAAACGAAGCCGGGTTGTAGTTTTAGTGGCTATAGACACAATGCAACAAAAAATTTCGCAAAATAAGCGATAGATTATTTTTTACAATTTTTTAATCGTAATAGTTTTTAGGTGGTAAATCCTTAGTTTTTGTGAAAATAGTAATTTAAACCCTTACGTATCATTGCGTCTTTAAAAATAAAAAGGTGTACATCATTATTTTGGAAAAAATATGTATTCATCACCCAAATACGACAAAAAGTAAAAAAATTACCAAAAAAAATGACGATTTATTTTGCGGAATTTTTAGTTGCATTGTGTCTGAAGTCACTAATACTACCACCTGGCTTAGTTTTCGGTCGCAGTCTTGATATACCCTGTATATAAATAAATATTTTTTTATTATTATTTTATATTTTTAAACGCAGATCTATGATATAATATATTACAAAAATAATTATGTTGTTATGTTTGTAGACGTATTTACAAATGAAGGCTTGCTGGAAAGATATAATATTTTCATCAAATAAATAAATAACACCCAACAGTCACATACATAGTCCTAACCCCACACTAAGATCGAGTCTTGTGTCGTGGTTATCAAAAACTACGAGAGACTTTCCGGTCTCACAAACACCCGGACCCGAAACAAATATTTGTGGTTCACACAAACATTTGTCTCGGTGCGGGGATCGAACCCGCGGCCTCTCGTTTCACAGCCGGCGTCTAACCAACTAATTTGCACATTCGTCACATGTATGTATACTATAATACAAATCCTGCAGTACTGGGTCCTCACAGCATTACGTGAAGATGCAACTAAGTTAGCATCTAGAATAATTTTAGGATTATAGAAAAATCACTGTTTAGGTGGCGTAGTTGTACTACGATACGATTACAAAGCTGAGGTCTCGGGTTCGAATCCCGTGTCGGGCAAAGTGACATTGGATTTTTCTATTCATGAACAGTTCGGAGTCAGGAATTTGTGCCGGATATGGCGATAGGCTTGGCCCCTATCACATCGTGAGGCGGAACATACAAGGCGAAATGTGGGTTTCCTCGTGGCGCCTCTGCCTACCCCTTCAATTATACAGATTACGCATCAAATCACAGATCGAACCCGGAACCTTCACAAAAACCCAACTGCTTAGCCACGTTTATAACTCCTCTAATAATTACATAACATAAACTCATTTTATATCTCAAAACTCTTTAGTTGAAATGTTTATCTTTTAATCGGTTTAGCGTTCTGTATGTCAATTGTTTAGCGGTGCGCCGGTACCGTCAGCAATCACCGTTAACTGACGAGTGAAATTAACGTTAGGCCGTTTGGTTCCGTATAAAAGTTAATGTTATACTTTCAGAGTATTTTTTATGATTCATTATTTTTTATGTAATCTTCTTTTTACAGTAAGAACGTACTCTGGTCATATCACTTTGAGACAAAACAAATTACTGCTAGCGATAAAAGCGTACACCGTCGAGCGACTGCATAAAGCATCAGATATTAATTTTGTATGGCCAAAGTCGAGTAAAACTAGATATCTTAATGGTTTGGATGATTGACAGGGGACGCCCCATAAATCCTGTCCAGAACTTCGGAAGAAATTTAGCCCACGATGCCGGTAAAATAGATGTTATAAGTACATATCCTAACTGCAGAAACGCTTGTCGCTATCAGCTCAGGATCAGAAGACATAAAGGGAAAGAGAATACGCTTTTGCACTACAATGGATCCTGATAGTTAATAATAATTATAAGGAAGTAAATATTTTTCTATGATTATTAGACAACCTCCGTGGCGTACTTGGTTAGACGCCGGTTGTGAAACGAGAGGCCGCGGGTTCGATTCCCGCTCCGAAACAAATGTTTATATGATACACAGGTATTTGTCTCGGGTCTGGGTGTTTGTGAGACCGAAAAGTCTCTCGTAGTTCCTGATACCCACGATACAAAACTAGATCTTAGTGTGGGGTCATGACGATGTATCTGACTGTTTTGGAGTAATTATTTAATACGCACCTTGTCGGATGCGGAACCCCTTTATTAAAAGGCATTTTTAAAGCCTTTCTCTACCACGCTGCGTTAATTAGTAAGAAAACAATTATATTTTAAAACATCAGTGCCTGCGGATCTCTAAACGCGATTGCTGGTGCGTTGGGCGCGGCATCCTAATGAATAAGGAAGTCACGGTAAACGCTGTTTCTTGTGTTTTTTCATAGTTTTATACATGTCTATTATGCCGGCAGATATTTTAATATGCGCAATCTTAGCGAGACCATTTTAATTCATATTTACCGTTCTTTATGCTTGAAGAATTGAAAAGGTACAATATTTACATTTATTCATTTCTTGGAGTCCTGGTGCTTAAGCTTTAGTGAAAATAATAATATTATAATATTCTTGTAATGTTATTTTACTTTATATAAAAATACTTTATGTAATAACAAATGTAAACAAGTATTTTATCCCAATATATTACAGTCGTAACTACATAAATTGATGCATGCCTGTACCTATTATAATCTTAGTACAAGATGCTTTCATCAAATAGCTCATTATCTTTCTGTAAAGTCTGGGTTCACGGATATCTTCTAGCTGATAGTGAAGAACCTAACCACGTTTAAATCTTAATGCCTGTAAACAAGGGTTAGCGACAGAGATCAGACACATCCGTGTAAACTGCCACAACGCTAAGTGGAAATCTCATTCCTATTCACATGATATCAAATCCAATTAACCCCACTAACGATGTCTGTCTGTCTGTCCTCAGTGCGACTTGCAATTTCACACATTCACTCTGCTAGAATTTAATACCGTAGGTGCAGTGGAAATCAGCAAGCCTAAGTGCGTTTGTGAAATTTAGAATTAAATCTTGTATATTTTAACATTCACGATCTATCTATATCAGCCCATATACATACGTCCCACTGCAGGGCACGGGCCTACTCTACAATCGAGAATATCGATTGAGAGTGGTTAGGCCATATAGTCCACCACGCTGGCCTAGTGCGGGTTGGCGGACTTACATACCGTAGAAATTCTTTAAAATCGCTACGGTATGCAGGTTTCCTCAAGATGTTTTCCTTCACCGTTAAAGTGCGTGGTGATTGACTATCAATACACAACTCCGAACTCCGAAAAGTCAGAGGTGTGCCCTGGGATTTGAACCCGCGACCACCGTGAACATGTAGGCAGCCGCGTCTGGTCCGTTACCAACAGGCCACCACGCACAGTAAAGTTCACAACATTCACGATAGTAAAGTTTTAATATCAATAAACGATAAAATCGACACAGTCTAATCGTGCAAAAACAACCAAATCTACACAATTTTGGATCTGTTTATTTTGTATTGTTTTTTAGACATTTATAATTTTGTGCGGACGGGGCATTACAATACAAGTTTCCTTTGCCCTTTCATAAAAACAAGCAGGAAAAAAAACGGTTAAATGTCAAATGCCAATCCATCAACTTTCGCCCGTGCGTTCCGAAACACGTCCCGCACGGTCGTTCCGAATCATAAAAATATCCGAACACTCTCGATTATTTCTTGTAAAAAAATAAATCGATTCGAAAGACATGATCACGCCTGTCACACAAATGGGATAGAAAGTGATATTCAATAGAAAATGAAAGTACATGTTTCAATATAGAAAATAATATCAAACGGCCTTTTCCCGCCTGTATCAATTGCACAGATAATAAAACTGTTATTGTCATTACGGTCATTTTCATACACAAGTAAATGATAACCTTATTTTAAGTACAACTTTTTGCACTCGATTTTGCATGCAATTTATTTTTATTATAATTATTTAATTTCAATAACATTTTTATGTCCATTCCGATTGAGCTTTCCCTAATTCATTGTGACAAATACAGGCATCAAAGATGTAGCGACGTTTTCGTGCCATTCTAGACCTCTTACATACCTCAACATTAGGCCATAAAAATAAGAACTGAACTGAACTACCTCAAAATTAAAACCACGAAATACATACTCGTCTTATCACCTCACGTCTTTTTCCCAGAAGGAGTAGGCAGAGGTGCTATCAGGACATGCACGCTTCGCTTTGTGTGTTCCGTCCAACGATGTGATAGGGGGCGAGTCTATCGCCATATCGGACACAAATCCCTGATTCCGAGCTGATAATGAATGGAAAAATCCAATATCATTTTACCCGACCTGGGATTCGAATCCGAGGCCTCAGCGTTGTAATCGCATTGTATTACAACTGCGCCACCGAGGCAGTCTATGTTAAAGTTCAGTGCAATATTAAAATTAATTTATTAAAACTATAAAAACCAAGCGAATATTTAGATTACAGTTTATTATGATTTATTCTTCTATTCTTGATAAGTAAATTGAAGGTATTTATATTATAATATCACAAATACAATCTTTTGTTGCCACACATACTTTCGCATAAACATAATCTATCCGACGGCCTTAATGCTCTGAATTTTAAATAGATATTGCTAAATAGCTAGCCATTATTTCTCCAAGGCATCTTCGAATTCAAAGTACAAAGTCACTTCAAAGTCGACAGCCTATCACGTACCATGTCAATGCCACTACCGAAATTAACAAAATTAACGATGCATTTACGCAATAAACACGACAGACGATTATCAACCCTATTACCTACAATTTAAGAGATATTGTTGCAGAAATTGTATTTCTAAAGTGTAGGGTATAGTGGTTTTTGGTAGCGAAATAATGTCAGCAATTATAGTTAGCGCGATGACCCTAAGCTTCGGTGGCTTAGTCACATGGTCATGTACTCGCTTCGTGATTTGTTTGGTAGGATGGGTCGTGTGAAAGTCGGATATTACGAACAACTAGGTCTTTATGATAGTCGAGGATTTGTAGACTTATATTTCGTGACCGATTTGTTTGAGAAAATCATGGCTAAAGGAGAAAGAGGGTGAGTATGTAATACCTATGTAATACCTTGCGTATCTTCAAAAGCATTATGTCCTTATGCAGAGATCAGGACCGATGCAGCATCGGTGTTTCCTGAGCGCTATAACCTGTCCTTCTTCAAAAGAGGCTTAAAGAGAGTACTCTCCTTAAGGTAGGCAGCGACTTTGTTGTGCTGGACCCCTGGCACTACGAAGTTCTCTGGGCAGCGGTAGCCGCTTACCATCAGGCGGGCCGCTAGCTCATCTGCCTATAACGGCAATAAAAATAAAAAAAAGATATAGAAGCTTTGCTAATTTCAGAGCATTTATCATTTATGCATATAGAAATACTTCGTCCGAATATTAGTATGCCGTGGACACTTCGATCAACAATATTTATCGTTCCCACATATATTTCTTTCCGCAGAGTACCTACTGGTTGCTATATTGTAATCAATTTATTTTCAGTTGTTACTCACAGATTTGTACAAAAAATAAAAATACGAAATAAATTTATATTAAGTGGTGTTTTGCAATCGCCGTCCATAAATTGCGACAAGCTTTTATCATTATAAATCTATATGAAATGACTAAAACATAAACAGATAAATGATTATTTATACTTACATTATTTATCACAAAACTAAACAAATCTAAATCGTTAGAAAAAACAACCATCGCAATGGTTTGTTTTCTTTATATGAAGATATTTATGAAAGGAAAATATCCGTTCCACGACTAAGATAATATTTTAGTTATTGCGGTATAAAACGCTATGCCAATAGGGACGTTTTGTGAAATCCGGTGATGTCAGCACTTCATGTACTAACGGACGTGGATATTCATCAATCTGAGATAATATTATGAATATCTATAGAATATTAAATCGTATACAAAAATTCGTTGTTTGTTCCTTGATTTTTTTAGAACCCGTCTTCATATCCTAAAATAGACGCAATGACTTTAGCAGGAGCCTATTAAGTTTCACACCATGTATATTTTTAAGAAAAGCACAGAAAGACCTGCACAAATAACTAATTCACCCTCAAACATCAGTACACCAGTGCAAAATCAAAACCTAAGTCTTGTAACTGGTCTAGACCAGATCCAGAACTCCTACTCATTACCTAAATCTAGGTAAACGGAAGCCAACGCCCACCACTATTCGTAACCGAGAATTCCTCTCATGATTAATAGCGAGGCCCAGTACAAAAGGCACTACATTGACAAATGATACAAGAAGTTTAAGATAAATGCAATCCGGTGAACATAATGAAGTTCCTAAGTTTTAATAGACTGGTAGATATTCTAGTACTTTAAGACCTAATGGTTTGTATTGATGTATGTGAATTTAGTTTTATAGGACAGATGGGAAATGGCATTGTTAAATCTGACGGTTAATAGTTCTTGATGCAGATGTTGATCTTATCAAAGTTTGGCAGTAGGAAATCACCAACTTAGATTTTGGTTTAATATTTATCTGCTAATTATTTGTAATTTTAACTTTATTTAAAGATATATTTTTATTTTAAGAAATGACTGCTGTTTTTAACTGTAATACATCTGCGAGTCGTAAAATTTATTTAGCTCCGTTAAAATGTTTGTATTATTTTTATTTACCCTACACGCATACAATTATGTTTGTGCCTAATGACGAGGCCAGATCCAACTAGAACCGGAAATTGATAGTCGAATACATCAATATTTGTCTCAACTTTGACTCAAATCTGCAGTGTCGTGTTTTATAGCTGCCTTTTCACAAGTTACGATAAATTAAAATCAAACCTGTCGATTCCAAAAACTATATTATTGCAATATAGTGCCACAAACAACAATTATTCAAGATTAATTGCTTTTGGCACTCCTTCCATATTTAAATTATCAGATCATAATTATTTTCGATAAATAACTTATAAAATGTTCCTATTCTGAGTTAGGGACACAGCTTAAGTGTGGCATTCGGCGTAATTTTGCGTGACATTGTCAATCTTGAGAAGATTAAAAACAGTTAGTGTATGTGGTAATAAGTTTTATTCCCTTACATTGAAGCCAAACCGAAATCGTGGCCCTATAACGCTATCTGTATTTAATTTTAATACTTTTAACATTTGCACTAAATAATCCTTCACGCTAACTAAAACAGCCTTATTCATTCACAAACAGCCTTTCGACGAATCGATACAACCTCTAAAATGTATTGTCAATACAATGCCAGTTACATAAGTTTTGTATTTCCGAAAAAAACGTGATAATTGTGTTACAGCGAGAATTTGTTGGCTCATCGGCTGAGTGACGCAACTTCCTTTGCTGTCTCCTTGAAAAATAATGAGATTTTACTGTGAATGTTAGTGTAATCGTACCTTTTCATTCACGTATTCATTGACTAGATTGTGTATCGTTAATTACAACTATTTTAGCATGCTTTTCAGCTTCTAAGATGCCATTACTTCATCTCAATATTAAATGTATTTCTACAATTTAATGCCATCTCATGATTTGTCGTACCGCATCTCATTATATCAATAATGATGCCTTAATTCTATTCTCAGATTTATCAATGTCTTATGTCTGTAATTTCATATAAAATCTACAATATCTCATTTAAATAAAGATTAACGTCAACCAATACTTTTTGCATCAGTGGGATAAACCAACTCACATAGTTATTGAACCGAATGTATTTCCCTTACATAAGATTTTCCAAACGGAAGCCGTGCCGCGATGTGGTCAGAAACACGACACCAGTCGACGAACGGAGGCCGAGTGTGTTACACGATAACTCATAATTTATATTGTACATACATACATACATAAACTCACGCCTTTATCCCCGAAGGGGTAGGCAGAGGTGCCACTAGGACACCCACATTTCGCCTTGCATGTTCTGTCCCACGATGTGATAGGGGGCGAGCCTATCGCCATATCGGGCACAAATTCCTGACTCCAGGCTGATAATGAATAGAAAAATCCAATATCACTTTGCCCGACCCGGGATTCGAACCCGAGACCTCAGATTTGTAACCGTACCGTAATACAACTACGCCACCGAGGCAGTCATTTATATTGTATCTGATGGATATATACTTATTTAATATGTAATACCGGGTATATCAAGACTGCGACCGAAAACGAAGCCAGGTGGTAGTTTTAGTGGCTCCAAACACGATGCAAATAAAAATTTCGTCAAAACAGTGACAGATATTTTTTTAGAATTTTTTAAATATCATCGTGTTTGGGTGGTAAATACCTAGTTTTTGCGAAAATACTAGTTTAAACCCTAACTTACCATTGCGTGTTTAAATATAAAAAGGTGTACCTACATCTTCATAGGAAAATTATGTATTTATCACCAAAATACGACGATAAGTAAAAAATTACAAAAAAAAGGTGTCGATTTTTTTTGCGAAAATTTTACCTTCATTGAGTCTGAAGTCTTTAATACTACTGCCTGGCTTCGTTTTCGGTCGCGGTCTTGATATACCCTGTATATTAACTGAGCACGGGAGCTCTCACTCCTCGAAAATCAGAGTTCCATTGAGAAGGCTCGGACTGCAGTCAACCATGCTGGCCTAGTGCCGGCTGGCGGACTTCAAACACAGTATAAAATCTAGTAATATCCCTGTGGCATACAGGTCCCTATACCGTTAAGGTACGTGTGAAATGATTACCAATATACATGCTTCGAATAGGCAGGTGTGTGCCTTTGAAGCCACATCCAATGTTGATAAACCATAATTCTCGACCACAATTTATTTTCCAAAATACAAGCAATAATTTTTACAAAAGGTTTAATACACACGAGTATAACAAAGGAAACACAAAGCAAAACAGATATGAACCACTTTATTCAATTTTATCCGTTACAAATAAAACAGAACAAAGGCTTGCAAATAATAAATCTTCGTACAGAAGGCACTAATGTAAATAATGTAGCAACTGGCGTGCTGAGCCACAAACATCTACAGACGGTACAAACGACAATGACATTGAAACGGCATAGTACCGGTAGATGTCGCGATAGTCAGCTAGCTACCAGGACAATGTAATTATGACAATGAAATATTTATGCCTTCATCAAATAGGTAGTAAGTAGCTAAAGTTATTGTCATCGTAGGTATGTTTGAACGTTTGATCCTGGATTTTGATCTGTTCAGGAGGTTTCAGAATTTTTTTATTAAAAGAACTTATTTATCTCGGCATTTGATAATTTCTTAAAATGTTTGCATTAGGCAGACGGTTGAACATAGACACTAATGTATTATTCTGATTCCACAGTTTAAATCAAGTGATAAAAACTTAACTTTTCATTTCTAATTATGAACTTTCTGTACCTTAACGTTTGTGTGTCAGGTATGTAGATGTAATAAAATCGTGAGCAACGTACGTGACCGGCAAAATTGTTTGTGGCAACGATTTTTAATGATAACATTAATAATTTCTCATTATCACTGACTTACTGCCAACTGCTGTTAATCTTTTGATTCATATATCCGGAGGCTATTGAGCAAGATCCCGTGAGAATGCTGTATTGACGCCCCAAAGTTAATAAGTTGATAGAGAAACTTTAAACTTCTAATAACGACAATTATTTGCTGATCCCTGTTAGACTGAACATATTTCTGACAATTAACAAAATATGAGTGAACTTAATCATTTGTTTTTTAATACAAACCCAGCAGTAACATCTACAAAGTCCCGACCTTACTTTGAGATCAATCAAGTGGTACATCAATTAAAACACGTGTCTTGAACTCTGGATCTACATATATCAGCCCATATACGTTCCACTAGAGTATGAGCCTCCTCTACAATTGAGTGTACGATTGAGAGGGGTTAGGCCATATAGTCCACCACGCCGCGCCGGCCTAATGCGGGTTGGCGGACTTTACATACCATAGAAATTATTATAAATAGTAATGGTATGCAGATTTCCTCACGAGGTTTTCCTTCACTGTTATAGTACGTGGTGATTGACTACACATACACACATGACTCCGAAAAGTCAGAGGTATGCCGTGGGATTTGAACGCGCGTCCACCGTGAACATGTTGGCAGTCGTTTCTACGAGTATTAGGCAACCACGCACTCGAAACTACGAGGATATCGGTCCCTAACACAATCATTACAACTCGACCACTGTACGTGAGTTCTCAAATATATATATATTTGAGAAGCCGCGGGTTCGATCCCCGCATCGAAACAAATATTTGTGTGAACCACAGGTATTTGTTTCGGGTCTGGGTGTTTGTGAGACCGAAAAGTCTCTCGTAGTTCCTGATACCCACGACACAAGACTCGATCTTAGTTTGGGGTCAGGACTATGTATGTGACTGTTGGGTGTATTTATTTATTTATTTTATTTTATTTATTTAACTCGACCACTGTACGTGAGTTCTCAAATCCTATACATTTATTTCTTAGAAGACGCTAGACTCGTTAATCACAGAATGTATGCGACAGACAGAGCACAATTCGCGTGTGGAACGGTTCATTCATATCCAAAGCCCATGAGTATCTCGCATCGTGTCAACACCATAGATCGTGAGCAGTGTGACCACACGATGCAAATACTTTGCAGGATTTTCTTAAAACGTCAAATGTAAATAGATTTTATATTCGTAATAGTATAAAAACTTAGAAATGAAACAGCTAAATAGTTTACTGCAATAAAATATTTATTTTATAATTTTGTAAAGCTATTTTGTTCCTAATTTATACGTCGCGTCGCTTAGTATATCACTCGAAACTATTGGGCTTACTTTTATGCCAGCCTGCCCGTAACCTAATATGTATTAGCTTATTTTATATACTTAAACGTGACACAAGCACATGCATCTATCACTTTAGGTACACCAGTAACATTCCTAGTAGATTCCATTATCCCGTCAATAAAAACAACAAATACAAGGCTTACAAATTACAACAAAAGGACTCAACATTGTTCGGCCAACAACCAACTGAAAAGAAAACAGTATCTCAATTATTTAATTAAGAATGGAATGGAAAATTCGCACATATTTCCTTAGTAATGAACTAATACAACGAGACCTGTGAATGAGACAATCGATTTTTTTCTCGATCATTAGTTCGCACGTTACCGTTTCATTGATTGTTCAATTGACATAGAAGAATTGAGATTAACTACCACGTTCTTCTTAGATACTCAGAAATGTTGAGTTGATAGTTTAGATAATAAAGGTTCCGCTTAATTTATTCAAGTAGGGATTGAAAGAAGGATCTACAAATACGTGGGTTATATTTTTTTAATAGGAGTACATGATAATCGTTAATTACCGCATAGAGATGCACTCACTTTAGCGTAAGCAAAATCAATAAATCTGAACATCAAAGAAGGGGGCTAAGAAGACAATTCAGCAGCTAACATATTTATTTAATGGCAGTTTTTTCTAATCAACCCAAAGGGTAGTTAATATGATCCTATCTCATAAAATCATAGAAAATAAAAAAACAATGCAGTCCTAAATCTATGGAAAAGGCGTCCACCACACCATGATCTAAGTTAGATCGGATCGCGTCACGTTTAAACGACATTACGACTTGATGCTGATCTCACTCGTTGCGTTTTTGCACGATTCACCTGCGCGTGCCCTTCCAGCAACAAAACATCGTATATCAACCGACACACCTATTCAAATTAAACCTTATCTGCTTTATAATAAATTATATTATCAATTAAAGAGAATTAAGCATTGCAAAACTATGCAAGTATGTATGTGAGAATTTTACGCCATGGGTTGTCGAACAGTTTTTATTGGTTTTAAATCCGCGCGAACGTAATTAATGTTGCCAGTTATTGGCACATCTGCAGTGGCGTTATTTATTTGTTATTTAAATTGCTTATTTATCTTTTAGTTCTTTGTTTTATTCAAGTTATAGATACAAGCTACAAATCTATTATTGGAAAAATAAAAGAAAATAAAGGAAAATAAAAGACTGCCTCGGTGGCGTAGTTGTATTACGGTACAAAGCTGAGGTCTCGGGTCCGAGTCCCGGGTCGGGCAAAGTGATATTGGATTTTTCTATTCATTATCAGTCCGGAGTCAGGAATTTGTGCCCGATATGGCGATAGGCTCGCCACCTATCACATCGTGGGACGGAACATACAAGTGGCGCCTCTGCCTACCCCTTCGGGGATAAAGGCGTGAGTTTATGTATGTAAAAGAATATTGGGATAAGTCTGAGCATAAATTGTTGTTCTGCTTCATGGTGTTAGAAACGGAATTTTACTAATATTTGTATTTCTTTACTCTGTTTGGTAAATAGTATTCAAGGTTATAAAAAGGATTTAACAAAACCTAAATTACTTATAAAATTAAAATTTCTCAAACCTAATTTTAAACGATTGTTAGAAAATTCTAATGATGAAGCTTCTGTATTGGTAACATCTTAAGTATCTTCCTCTTTTTTTCCTAATGTTTTTATTCATCCGATAAAATAGAGCAATTTCATGCAGCAATATTTTTTGTATTCTAAGTTTTAGCTTTCGCCATTTTCTAGAGTCTTGTGCAATCTCCGCTCAGCTTATCCTAATTCGTCCACCAAACTCCAATTGCTTCTTAGTTAGTTAAAATTCGATAACGATATAATACAAATGATATTATTCATCATCATATATGGCGCAAGAATAAAGTTTGTTATTTGAGTTTAGTTAATTACAAATTCTAAAGGATTACGCCATTTGCCGCGGGCGCAATTTCTGCATATGATTTGCTAGACCACAAACAAGACTAGGTTTTTATAACTCGACTAAATACTGTTGGACATGGTCTCTGATAACTTTGTAGAGAACTAAAGCCGACACATATCAGTCGGGTTATTATTAGTCTTTGAAGTTGTGGTATGGTTCTAAAGTCAATAGCGAATTTATGATCTGTTGGTTATTGAACAAGGTTAAAAAAAAGACTTAATGTGTTTTTAAATTATATATATCAGGGCTATTTACAATTACAAGGTTGTAAACATAATATCTATCTTAGAATATATAAACGTCTGGCCAAACATACATTACATACTGACCATTACATACTGACCTAATGCGGGAACTTCTTACGTTATTCGCACTGCTGCATCTCAACCCTATCGATCAATGAACATACGATAAACTCTCGCAAGCTTCATTCTTACTTCCTCTATACATTTACTCATAATATTTAACCCTTCAAGTTCGCCATAATCTTCCAATCCACACCAGAAACCAGAGCAGTCCCCCATTAGAAGGCGGCATGCAGTATCAGGGAATTAATCACACGTTCGGGCTGATTCGGAATTCCTCGGGGCTTCCGTGTAACTGATGGACGGTCGCGACGGACTGTCGAGAACTTGTAGCTACCTAATAAGACTATCTATCTATATCAGCCCATATACGTCCCACTGCAGGGCACGGGCCTACTCTACAATCGAGAGAATCGATTGAGAATGGTTAGGCCATATAGTCCACGACGCTGGCCTTGTACGGGTTGGCGGACTTACATACCGTAGAAATTCTTTTTTTTTTTTTTATTAGACTATAGTGCACTATAAATATTTCGGGATTCATATTCAGGTTTCATTAGTTTTATAACATTCTACGTAGATTTTTAAATCGGCCTACTAGTATATTTGAAAGCCTCATCTGAGAATACTTGAAAGCATTAATAAATCAAATATTTTCGTTAAACCCTTTAACAGTTCTCATCTGACTAATAACATTATCGCCTTAAGCGATTTCCAAATTTCAATTTCTAATAGCTGCTATTTATAGTAAGCGGTAGTAAATATCGATAGATTACTACTTTTAAGCCCTCGAGGTCTTTTGGTCCCAAGCATCTGATTAGTATAATATATTAAAAGAGTGACGTCATGCAAGAGAATCCATTAGTATAGAACATATAGAAGGGAAAGAAAGATAAGTAGGTACTAGGTACTAGACATTATAGAGCCACTGGTGATAGGTCTCTCATATGTACGAGGCCGCCTGGGTAGGTGCCATCGCAATGGCTAATTTTCCCGCCAAACAGCAGTGTAAATGCACTGTTATGTTTCGGTTTGCAGGACATTGTAGCCAGAGTAACTACTGGACATATTGAGACTTAACATCTTATGTCTCAGGATGGCGAGCGCAGGGCAATGCCAAGCATCGCTTTGTGTTGGTGTTGTTTGGTTTTGCTACTGTTCATGAGCGATTGTATCGTTTACCACCAGGCGGACGGCATGCTCGTCTCGTCATTCATCGCAATAAAAAAAACGGTTTGTACACTGTTATACAATAAAGTGACAATTTTCTGGTATGAATGCCTTCGGTGAATGAAATTGACGTAAGCCCATGCCCCTTTCCTCCTGCCATCGCTCTTGTTTTCATATTAAACGGCAGGCAAGCATCTGCGATCGAAATGCTTATGATGTTCACGGGTGACGGTAACCATTTACCATTACGTGAACTTTTTCCGTGAGTCGTCCCATCCTAGTCCAGCTGATCCATTTGTTATTTTAACGGGCTACGTTAAGTTTCTACCACCATTTATTAAATAAACATATATGAATGACGCTGATGCTGGTATGATCTCCACTCGTTGTCAACATTATATCGGTCCTATACATTGACTTATTTTCTACCAATAGACGAGACGTCATAGAAATAAAGTGACCCCGTATTTTAAAAGCTCACTGCAATATTACATCACTTACCTGGTATTTTATTAAAATATTGAAACTTCAGACGATTTGCTTTCGGTTTGACGGCGAAACATAAAAAAAAATACTTTTAAACGTATGTGATAAGGCGTACTGCACTGTTACTGTGACGAAGCATACTAATTCATGTGTCATGTGTGGTGCATGCTCCGCAAGTAGGTGGGACACATTTTGTGTACTGAATATCTTATCTAGTGTAACATTGATATCGACGAGGTGGACCGACGATCTGGTCCACGTGGCGGGGAGGAGCTGGATGAGGACTGCCCAGGACCGAACAACCTGGCGTGCATTAGAAGAGGCCTACACTCAGCATTGGGTGGATACATAGGCTGAAGAAGAAGAAGAAGAAGATATTATAAAAATATAATAACAAGATTACCCGCTGACAATGTATCAGTTGGCAGCAGTTGCATTAGTACAGTACGTATAACAGGATGGTCGTTCGACACATTGTAGAGCGTTTTATTTAACTGTGGCGCACCTGGTGTATATCAACTAGATTATAATGTCTTGAGAATGTTAAATCGAGATGAGGTTATGATAAAATGCATTAACTCATCTGGTTTCTAGTAGAGAAGAGAATATAGGCAGAAATTGAGAAATCAAGAATTGAGTGAATTGAGAATATTGAGGGAATCGTTGTTGTATGTGTCTGTTTATTATTGAGGTAATCTCATAAGAATACCTCAACACTAGTGCCCGAACGGAAATAAGCTCCAAATTGTGGCACTAGTTTTACGACTACGGCGTGAACTTATGAAAGTTCTATAAAATAAATGTTATAAAATTGCATAATATATTTTATGGGTTATAAAATTATATCCGACTTAATTATACCCAAAGTTAACTCAACAAATTAAACAGATATTAAAAGTAAAAAACATATATCGATTGTTAGGTTCCTAAGGACGATAGTTGGTATAGGATGTAAGATGATGTGTTATCAAAATATAATATTTAAATAAATAAATAAATACACCCAACAGTCACTTACATAGTCCTGACCCCACACTAAGATCAAGTCTTGTGTCGTGGGTATCAGGAACTACGAGAGACTTTTCGGTCTCACAAACACCCAGACCCGATATAAATACCTGTGGATCACACAAATATTTGTTTCGGTGCGGGGATCGAACCCGCGGCCTCTCGTTTCACAGCCGGCGCCTAACCAACTGCGCCACGGAGACTGTAAATTTTTTTCTGTACAATTGTTAATCATCGCAATCGTGGTTTTTAAAATAATAAAGCCACTTAAAATCCCGGCACTTTGTATTGAACCTAGGATGTCACGATTCACAACCCATATACGTCACTAGACCAATGATGCAATATTTTAACAAAGTAAACAATCTTAAGTAACCGATTAATTTACTACCGTTAACTCATAAATCGTTTAAAAATACTTAAGCAACATTGTATCAAACCACTGTGTTTAAAGTATTAGTTAGAAATATAAGGTCCACTGTTAGTCTTGTTTTGAATCTAGGTCTTAGCTTATCTCGAGCATCTAGATTCTAGGCTCATTGCTGCAGGCATTCCGCGAGATTGCTATACCTGTTCCTGTTAGGTCCTATCCTATAGATAATTTGTAGATGTTTAATATAATGAGAGGGTTTATATGTGATGCTAATAACTAGTTTAATTTTATTTCATTATAAGAACGGTTAAGACGAAAAGAAGTTACTGCATGGATATGATATAAAATAAAAAGTACACCCAACAGTCACATACACAGTCCTGACCCCACACTAAAATCGAGTCTTGTTATCTGTGTATGATGAAGTGTACTGCAGGCTACGTAAGATCCATTGGGGAAAAATAAGCACTGCTCGCAGCCTGACATTGTTTTCATTGACAGCCTCCGTGGCGCAGTTGGTTAGACACCGCCTGTGAAACGAGAGGCCGCGGGTTCGATCCCCGCACCGAAACAAATATTTGTGTGATCCACAGAACTTTGTTTCGGGTCTGAGTGTTTGTGAGACCGAAAAATCTCTCGTAGTTTCTGATACCCACGACACAAGACTCGATCTTAGTGTGGGGTCAGCACTATGTATGTGACTGTTGGGTGTATTTATTTATTCAGTATGTCTTCTAATGGTAGTGGTCGATCACTGTCGCCCATGAACTTCCACAAGGCTTTGTAATTGGTCTTGTTTTTCTACTGTCCATGAGCGGTCGTATCGCTTACCATCAGCCGAATGGCATGCTCGTCTCGCCATTCATTGCAATAAGAACAGATAAAATGGGTATGGGGTATCCGCCAATCACACTCACCAAACGAAACGCGACAGCAAATATGTCGCTTTACATCGATCTTCTATGAAACAGTGGTACCGTGCCGAGCCTGCCCATTCATGCTGAGTCATGACTAACAACGGCATGGCTCTACCACTGCACAAATTATACTGACCTACTCCCATATCCTAACGCTAATACCTAAAAAGTTGATCACCACTCCAGAATTATGTTCGATAGATTTACATTAATTGCTGGTTTAATATGTTTTTAAATAAATACATAATAACTAATTTATTTATTGTTTCAGATCTCAGTGAAGCCGTGAAGAAACACCATAAGCGAACGGTAAAATTTGAATTATTCATAGTTATATGATAGACTTTAAGCGTAAGGACGAATACTTTTTAAAATCCTCGTTATAAGACATATTTTTGTATTAAATTAACGTTCAAACTGTTTCCTTCTTTCTTTCTATGATCGTTTTGGGTATCGAACTTGAACCTTACGCCTTACAGACCACATGTGGTCGCAATAAACTCATAAATAATGTAGAGGCATCTAATTATAACCAGTCTGATTTGACGGAAGTCATATCATCTCTCATGGAAGGCTACCATAAAGAAATACGTTATCGGCCTCATTCATAGATAAATTTAAAATCTATGTTAGCTATCGTATGTTTTATCTTCTTAGCAGAAACTGAAATCTAAAGTCGTTAGAAAGGGACACAACAATCGATATCTAAAATAGGTCTTTATCTAAATCGGTCTATGAAGCCTCTACCATCAAGTGAATCATATTCCTATAAAGAAACTAGATTTTATTTTTTAACTTTTACTTAATACCGACATAAACTAAATCCAATGTCATTCGCCCTACAACGTATGAATAATACAATGACGTAGCGCTCCACTGACTGACGTTTTAATTAAAACCGATTTATTTGTAAAAAAACTATCGACGTCGATCTTTTGTGTGGCGCATCACTGGCGCCGCTTTGTATAGTGTTGTTACACTTGCATTGTGATCATCGATGAAACGTGAGTCGATACAATAAGTGTTTTGTTAAGGCAATTACATTTTAATTATGAGAATACTGTTTATTTGCTTTTATTTGTAGAATGTGAGATTGAAATTTATGGGTGAGATGTTATGAAATTGAGTTCCGTATGTTCGATTCCCGCACTTGATTCTGTCGATTAAATTGCTATAAACTTTTTTTCAATGCTATGGCGACATGTGCCCATATGGGCACATAGCGCGGAGAACTGATGGCCGATGGGGCCAAAAAGTTCTCGAATGGAGGCCACGTAGCGGAAAGCGCAGCGTAGGACGTCCACCCACAAGATGGTCAGACGACCTGGTAAAGGTGGCGGGACGTCGCTGGATGCAGGCTGCCTCCAACAGGTCACTGTGGAAATCTTTGGGAGAGGCCTATGTTCAGCAGTGGACGTCCTTTGGCTGATGGATGGATATGGCGACATTGTTCATCTGCTTCTGCCGCCCTTTATCCTAATACACATTATCGAAGACATCCAATTTGAAGCTAATAACGTTTTCAAAACCCACACAAAACGAATCCCTAAGCGAATTAATGTACCCATGTTTTACAAATAAACTACGCGTATTCTTATTTCTTTACCTAAAAAACTAATTAAAAAAAATTCTACACACATTTATTTCCTAACACAAAAACAAAACATTATAGCGTATACACCATGCGTTCCATTTGTCGCAGAATGTCGGTCATTTAATCAAGATCGGTGTAATAAAACGTTGTAGCACAAATCACGGGCGGAATCAGATGGAGCGGAAGGCCTGTTTTCCCACGCGCGCCGCCGCAACCTTGCGCCGAATTAGGTACGTGATATGGGAGGAATAGACGCGGGAGCGATAGGCGGGGCGATAAACGGAAGCGATTTCATACTGGATAATGGCAATTGATTTTTGGCACAACAAAATGACTGCAATTCACCTGATTTGTGAATTTCAGTTAAATTAAATTTTTAATAATTTAATTTAATTTTCCATTCAATTAAGTTTCACCGGTCCAGATTTCAATAATTAGTGATAGCTATGTCTCAGTAGTCGGCACAATTTTTCCGGCTTGGTTGAAACTGGGGGAAAAGGCTAAATCCGAAACGCGGAACTGCTTACCTTACTATGGAATATTTCCACCATTGTGTATCTAGGTGCATACGAATCTCCTACTACCAGTAGCTTAGGAATAGAAATGTACCCGGTAGAATCTAGAGTCTAGAGTCTAGAGTCTAGAGGCATGCATGATCTGTGATATTTCTCTTCGCAGATTATGTAATTTTGATGATTGCTTATTTGGTCACCGCTGTTCATCAGGTTTACCTCTAGTTCGATCACGGTGCTTCACACTTACACTTTAAATATTATGTAAATACGCCATAAGCGATCTTTCTCACTTAAAGATACAAACATTTATATTTTGAGTCCCTATTTTAATATATTGTTACGCATGGTTTTTCGATTATTGAATGCTGCCTATTTACTATGTATTATACATAGTTTAGAAGTCTGATATTTACTAAGATCTTCAATTAACTTCCAAATCTTGATATGAAAACTATATCCATTGCGTATTAATTATTTTTACCGGTAATAACTTTACAACTATTATAAAACACTTTCCGTTAATTAAAATTTATATTTGTTTAATTGTATTGTGAAAAGCATACGTTCGTATCATAAATATCCCAGTTTATGAACTTGTTAAGTATAAATCATAATTTACCGGTTAGATAAGTTCAACGCATATTTAATATATACAGATGCTTATAGAAATTAATTCTTTATTTTATGTTTATTACTAATGCCCTCAAAAATTACTCCAATAAAAATCCCGATTAATCCCTTATGCTGTTCAATTGACATGCATTTACATAATACCATGCTAGGCGCTTGAATTTATAAAGCCGATCACTGTATAATGGTCTAAAGTATTATAAAGCACATACATAGATCATATATAACATGGGATCGAGTCTTGGGTATGACGTCACAATACTTTACATTTTGTGACAAAGATGATAATATTGATGTTAAAACCTCTTTATTCAAGAGGCTTTCTGGGCAAGCGCCACCATTTTGTCTATTTCTACCATTAAACTGAATTGTGTAAGCACTGTATAGTTCCGATTTGAGGGACATTCTATCCAGAGATTACTGAGCATAAAGATACTTAACTCCTCATAATTATCATTCATCTCGGTGTGCATAATGTAATGCAGTGCCTTAATAACTTGTGTAATTGCAAATACATACATACATACATAAACTCACGCCTTTATCCCCGAAGGGGTAGGCAGAGGCGCCACCAGGACACCCACATTTCGCCATGTATGTTCCGTCCCACGATGTGATAGGGGGCGAGCCTATCGCTATATCGGGCACAAATTCCTGACTCCGGGATAATAAATAATGAATAGAAAATCCAATATCACTTTGCCCGACCCGGGACTCGAACCCGAGACCTCAGCTTTGTAACCGTACCGTAATACAACTACGCCACCGAGACAGTCTTAGGCTGAAGTTTTTAATGTCAAAATATCGTAAGGCACACTATTATTAGAGAGATGGGGTAGAATAGAGTAAGAGGGACGGTATAGGACTGGGATAGTTGACAGATTTCATTTGATGGGATAGGACGAAATGTAAAGGCACGGGATGAGACCGGATGGATAATGAAGAGAAAGAACGGGACGGATCAGTGACTTGACAGACGGGACGGGACGGTATTGAGACGGACAGGTCATAGTTTGAAGAAAAAGGGACAGTAGAATAGCTACGTCGAGTTTAGGTTTCAAAAGGTTTAGGTATACAAGAGTTTGTACGAAAAATAACATCTATCTGATTTGGAGTGGAATCAAAAGATATATGCACCCAGGCGAAGCTGGGACGGGCCGCTAGTTGCAAATAAAAAGAATGTATTCCGCTACATCTCGCCACCATGCTATAAACCTTATACATTATGGTTGTGAGCGGTCGGTTGACTTAATTAGCCCACGATTTCAGTTAACAGTGTCATATATATGATAAGGAAGAAGGTTATGGTTTCGTAGAAGTCGCTATTATTTGCTATTTTAACGATATCTTGTAGTCGTTTACATAACTTCAGGCGCTAATGCAGATTACAAATAACAGAATACCTTTTATATTTCTATTAAAAGATCATGATCGTAAGTTTTAGTGGTAATGGATGTTTAGAACAAATGATTAAATCTCTATTTCTATTTTAAATTAATACTATTATTTCCGTTCAAAACAAACAACGAAGTAGTTAAGGGTTATGGAACCCTAATAACTAGCTTAACAGCTAGTAAAAAATGGTAAATTAAATGTTTTATATAAGAAATGTAACTAGATAAGAAATTATTGTAATTAATGAGAAATGCATTAATTATAAATTCTTCACATCTGCCGCTGCCTATTGTTTGAATGATCGTAATCTAGAATAATAAGTAGTAATATTATACCTTTTAATGAAATTTAATTTCAAATAAATCTTTTTCATTGATATCAACCGCGATTTTTTTATTATCTCTGTGTTTAATTAAACAATAAAACAAAAGAATTCACACCTTCCAGTTTTAATGTGGAATGTTATGATTATAATCAAATTATGAGTGGTAGCCGTGAAATAAATTGAATTAGTTCAAGTTATCGCATCATTGTGATAAAACGGTATTATGACGTTTCTGACTCGGTATTATAGTAGAATAAGCTATGCTTCGATCAAATGTATATATTTGAATGAAGAAGCTATTATATGTCGATTTTTTTATTCATACGCCATGATTTCGACTATACAGTATACTTGACAACTATTCCTAAATTATGTGTACGACTCACATTATAGGAATACATCAAAATGTAGAATATTATTTCTATTATACATTTGATAAAAATACTCAAATAGGAAGTCTCTACCACGTGATGTCGAATCTTCACCAATCTTTAATATACATAGGTTAGTTACATTACTGTGCTCATACAGTTTTATTACGTTATATAAAACAACCAATTATAAGGTCCTGGAAATCGCAAGTCAAACATTTTTTTTTTGCATTTCATTTATTTTCAATGAATATTTTGCTCTGTGATACGAGTACTTACCACGACAGATTGTAACCAAATATAAAATCCATTAACAATTACTTCCAATAAGCAAAAAGAAACACTTATTTTAGTGTAAAGGCAATGTAAAGATAACTTCTTTTGATACATTCCCACACAATTCCATATGAAATTACAAACACTAAATGATTTGAAAAATCCCTTATCCGTTATTAATTACAAAGTTATAAAAATATGAAAAGATTAATTGGGCCAATATACCATCCGCAGTTCGTTAGATGTTAATGTATATCGGTAAACGGTAGGAAAGTCTGCCAACAAAAACACGAGATTAAGTCATGGGAGGTAGCGATTTATTGCTATGATATTATCACGCTATATTTCTCAATAGTCAATCACCACGCACTTTAACGGTGAAGGAAAACATCGTAAGGAAACCTGCATACCGTAGCGATTTTAAAAAAATTCTACGGTATGTAAGTCCGCCAACCCGCACTAGGTCAGCGTGGTGGACTATATGGCCTAACCACTCTCAATCGATTCTCTCGATTGTAGAGTAGGCCCGTGCCCTGCAGTGGGACTTATATGGGCTGATATAGATAGATATAGATAGATATTTCTCAAGTTAGGACATCTAAATGTGCGTTAAAGATGCGTGTTTTGCCGGTTTTCGGAGAGTAGTTGATTGAGAGAGAGGTTAGAGAAGGAGGAGGTAAGAGATGTTGAGTACAATCTTCGCATCGAGACGAATTTATAGCAGAGGAATATTTGTTCGGAATCTGGGTATTGTGAGACCAAAATGTCTCTAGTAGTTTCTGATACCTCCTGCAAAAGACTTGGTATTTGTGGCGACAGAACGTAGCTGTAAGTCGTTGTTATTATTTATTAAATTGCACATTTTAATGAATGATTTATTTGCAAAGTTATTTTTTATTCCCCACTTATTCCTCATAATATTATTAAGATCAATAAATTCTATATGGGTCAGGTAACTTTTACACGCCTTTGAAATCCCGTGGACAATTCTCAAGTACGTGGATTAACAAGCTATTAATATTTAATTTATTATCAGTCGGATATCGAATAACAACGCCCCTGCAATACCATTCACTTAACAAATGCCAATCGCTGTATTTATGTAGATTAATTGTTGAGTATTTTGATACAATGTAATGTTATTTCTGAATTCTGGTTACTTTGATAAATCAGTTTGTCGTTATTTATAATGTCTGCCCAAATAGTTACTCCAGGATAAAATATTTAGAATAGAATCGGTGTTTTAGTAATTCCATGTTCATTATTGGTATGTTGATTGAAATACATATAATATGTATCTTATTACGTTTTAGTACATACACACTACAAAACAATAAAATTATAAAAATGTATTTTTCGTTTTGTAGCTACATCTATGATTTTTCTTTATATAAATGCCTGACTCGGGAGATCGAAACTGCTCGAAAGGTCATTACTTACATTCCGCCATGATGACCAAATACTAACAAATAAAAGTCATACCTCATTACTCACATATCAACTTCATAAAATAAAATATTGATTTTTACATTTAAAAAACCCACAATAAGGATACACAAACATTACATCAGCAACATCCTTTTACCTCGACATCCAAATAAAGCCATCCGCTTCCGCTCATAACTACGACTCCTTGCCAAACCGCTTCCGTTCATGACTCAGACTACTAAAACCGCTTCCGCTTGTCACGTGGCCACTGTAGGGTTCCCACGGCTGGAATGTAGCATATTCACACAGGTCTAATGAATTCGTATACGGGTTTCACGATCGGAAACGTATTTCTAATTAACGGGTTCTGTCCATTCACGACTTGTGGGGACGTTTGTATTTACTGTCATGTTCTACTATATATACTGTGGAGCGTGGTGGCCTGTAGGTGACCGATGCGGCTATTAACAAGGTGTTCGTGGGTTCGAATCCCAAGGCACACTTTTGACTTTTCGGAGTCGTGTGCCAAATAATAGCAAACAAGACCCATCTTACTGCTGCCTGGAAAGGGGTAAGTTTTAAATTAATTATTATTATGAATAATTATACAATGTAAATTAAAGTAAAAAAATGAATTCAGAAAACCTAGTCGTCGTTTCAACAATATTTAAGAACTTAAATAACTACACAGATTTTAAATAAGTTTTACAAATATAGTTCCGCGATTTACTTCATAACTAGGCTACATCAATGTAAACGCGTTCTGTTATCATTCTTTTTAATCGGGGGTACTGGGTTCGAGATTGATCTGGGGAAACTCTAATGATGGTACACCTCTGACCCAAATACTAGCACCGTTTGCAAACTAATTCATAATGTGTCGGATTGACCGGCGATTGCGGATTAGTCGGTAATTACGGATAAGCCGACTGTTACGGATTAGCCGGCAGGTCATTATTCACTCCTATCGATTGTTTAAATGAGAATTCTCAAATTATCCTGAGTTCTTTGAGTTGATCAGAATTGATATATTAAATATTAATTAACATTAGTAACCATAAAGCATTTTTAAATCATGCCGTTTTCGGATTGCTATGATCTTATATTCAACCTATCACATTTTTAAAATAAGTTATAACAAAATACACATCGTAAAGAATTTTCCTATCTCTAAATCAAATCGATTAAACCTTAGCGGCCTTCCAATTTACAGCCCATATCAGCTCAGTATCAAAAAGTACCGAATAGCTAATAATATGTCCCAATGATCATCTTTAGCCAAGAATCTCTACATTTTTATAAGCAGCCTACGCCCAGTAACTTCCCGCCCTTAGCTCTCCAAATACCAAAAAAATCTAACAAAATAAATCATAACAATTCTTTCGATACAGCCCGTTGATTAAAGGCACGGACTCGGGCGTCGGGCCGGGGGCACGGGCCCCGCAGTTTATCACTCGGCCCGTTATCTCGCTCACTGCGATCCGCTCTAGTAGCCGTCTAGCTGTGCAGGTGCGGCCCTAAGGGTCGATGATCGCTTTGTCTCTCGCGGTTGTACACAATTAATTTGAAATTGGAATGTGGAATTCTAAATTTGAAATTTGAATCCTGAAAAACTGACGGAGTGGAGAATTGTGACTGGCCATGAGTAATAAATAATATAACAAATGAAGATCTAATCACAATTTCCTTTTATTGCGCCCATTAAATAAAACCATTTTGTAGCTTTGGTGGAAATTCGGTCATTGTATAAAAAAAAACAAATCTCTAAAGAAAATTCTTGTTACCTAAGTAAAATTATAAGTAAAAAATATAAAGATTCAATCAAAGAAAAGTAAGAAAAACATAAGTACCTACCTATACGTGTCGCAAAAATTATAAAAGTTTATCCAAAGATTTACAACCACCACTGAAAGAATAATCTCCTTGTATCACTCTTAAGAACCCAACGAAAGATTTATTAAAGGAAAATAAAATAAAAATCAGAACAGGCCATTAACATATCGCGGTCCATTTTTAACTCTTGATACTCGTCGCACTCGCCGGTGACTCAATTCTATTTATAGCCGTGAATATATACTTAAAATTTTCAACGAAGGATTTACGGCCTTTTGTACCTGAAAGTTAACAATGCGAAAAAATACCAGTTAAGACTTAGTTGTAATTGGAAAAATATGTGATTTATTGGGATAAAAATAAGTCAATAATTCGAATATAGATACCAGATTACTTGTAAGAATACCATTCCTGAATTATAATGATACCATAATACGTATTGATTTGAGTGCTTACAGTTCATAACCTATGTGCATGTGCTAATAAAAAAAATAATCCAAATATGTTTGTTACAATTACGACGGCATTATTTTTCTTCGTTCATCTTACCTTGAGCCTTAAATAGCTTATATTTGCTGAAACTCGCATGTTACATAAACGGATCGGTCGATTTCATTAATCTGTCCTTTGTTTTTCTATTACACCAGAATGTCGATACCAATTAGGTAGATACGAGTATATACAGGGTATCTCAAGACCGCGACCGAAAACGAAGCCAGGTGGTAGTTTTAGTGGTTACAGAAACGATGCAAATAAAAATTTCACCAAAACAGCGACAGTTATTTTTTTAGAAATTTTTAAAAATCGTCTTGTTTGGGTGGTAAAAACCTAGTTTTTGCGAAAATAATAATTTAAACCCTTACGTACCATTGAGTGTTGAAAAATAAAGAGGCCTGCATCATTATTTTAGGAAACTATGTATTTATCATCCAAATACGAAGATAAGTAAAAAATTACAAAAAAAAAAGTTGTCGATTTTTTTTGCGAAATTTTTACTTGCATTGTGTCTGAAGTCACTAACCACCTGGCTTCGTTTTCGGTCGCAGTCTTGATATACGCTGTATAAATACATTAAATTGAAAGTATATTTTTAGGATCTTGGAGACTGTCCCGCCCTCACACCCGCCACTGCAACTCCTGTAAGCCAGGATCAACAGTGGCACGCATATTAATGACACTGAGCATTGAAGCTCAGCGCGTCTCCGGGAATGTCTAACTTGTCTTTAACCCGCAACGAAATCAATCAAAAAGTTAAATTAATAGGAGGAGTTGGAAATAAATTATTGTCCACTTCCCTCCCTAATAAAGCGGGTGACAAAACAATGAACTAAAGAGGCAAACAACCTCGCATAAAGACATTTACAGCCAGAGAAGCCAGCTGTAAAGCACCACGGAATAGTGATTATTACATTTAAATGGGACCTAATATGTAAGCTGTTATACTTGATTCCAATAATAGGTATGGCAAAATCGCCGGAAAGCACGGAAATTCTTCCTAGTCTCCACAAGGTCCATGTAGTATACAACACCAGATGTTATTTGCATACTATCTAGCATGGTTTTACGCTCATTCTGCCAAAGACTACACTCCCAAAGTACATGATGCGCGGACTGCTCATATTCGCAATAAGGTGTTGAACATGAGCACGCAGGCGAATCAACGAGCTTAAATGAGTACAGTTTAGACTTAAAGTTACCATGGCCCGTAAGAAACTGTGATACGTAATAATCGATATCTAGCCAAGTCTTTGTCAAACGATCACGCACGCATGGAAAATATTGGTATGATTTTTAGGATCTGACAAAATTAGTGCACAAATATAATGCTGTCCAAACAGCAATGTTTACTCAATCCAGGGCTCAATCCGATAAAAGACCATGCTAAGCCACAAGTCCTATACCAGCGGTATAGGACTTGTATATCAGAAACTACGAAAACCTTGTCGGTCTTACAAGTACTTACTGAAAACTCAAAATGAATATGTACTTGATGAACCCCGAAAACATTCTTTCGGTGAGATGGATCGAACAAAGGCTTCTCTATCTTTATCCAAGATTAAAAGTCCATTGGCTCTGATATCTGCTTTGATGATGTCAAGCCGGCGCATTTTTAGCCAAGCCCGGCGGCTTAGCCAAGCAATATCAATGCCTAGAAATATTACGTTGCCAATGATTGGCAAACCATCTCAAGCGATATTTTTGAATTTTGTCCTCTACATATGTCGTGTTTCCGAGCTTCACGTTAAAATTCTGCCTTGCTGCCTAGAATGTCTATAATTTATATCAATGAAAATGCAAATACAAAAAAACCGAACCTTGTAATAAGATCACGTACTCTTAGCTTATTCGCACAAAAACATAATAAAAACAGCTATCGGGGCAAAACCAACACGATTTTATGTCGTCATTGGATGATACTTATTACGTCATTTGTTTGTAATCGGTAACAATCAACTGTACTATTTACTACCGGAAACGGTTATGACGCAATAAGTTTTTATAATTGCCACGCTGTTTTAATGACTGGGAGTTTGATCTTTATGCCTTTTAATTGGGCAACATGGTACAGTTATGGGTGTAAAGTGAAGGCAGAGGTTTTTGTCTAATGGAAGGCCACGTATAAGTAATAATATATAACGAGTTAATTTGTTTGTGGATTAAGTCGCAAATTTGACATTCAGCAGGTATCTTACAGGTAATTTAAAATTAGGAGAACAAACTCGCACTTATCTTATTTCTTGAAGTCTAAGGTTAAGTGTAATGATTCTTAAAAAATGAAAACGATGATAACAATAAAATCATTTTTTTCCCTTTATTTTGCTTTACAAATTTGTTGTTACAATTTTCCATTGCCTATTAATATTTCTTAAGAAAGATAACGATACCTCCTTTCTAGTAAAAGGTTAGAAAATCCATACTAAATACCTAATTGAGTTTACAAAATGCTTAATATACAAATTACCCACATTACAGCCGGCAAGGACACGCCAAATGTCGAAACTCCAAGTGAATAGACAAATTTCATTCGTCCTTCGTGCTTCGTTGCGCCCACGAGTAGATAAATGACGAAAAGACAATGCATACGAAACAAATCGCGTATACACTACACATAAATACGAGAATTTAACGTAATATATCCTTTTACAGAGATGACGACGTTCTTGATGATTAATACAGTGAAACCCATATGAAATGTCACGAGACGGGCATATCTGGTCGACAAAACTTTGCCATTCAAAATCTCAGATATACTCTATATGAACGCGAAATATTACAAGCTTGGTTGACTACAAAAGATGATGATCCCGTACGTAATGACGTACGGCGGTAGCTATCCGGATTCCGGGCAGATACGAATAGCATACCACCAAGTTCTTATATTCCGAGATATTTCTTGTTTTACAATAGGAAACTACACGACAATTTCAAAGGTTAGAAAAATACACATACATGTAATCATAAAGATACGTAAAAGATCATCGACCCAGACCAACGTTAACTTAATAATTACAGTGCTCAACATTATCGAACATTGATGTATCAATTTATAAAATACATACAAACTGTAACATTCCCAACGCTGAACAGTTAAACGGCAAAAAGCCTGCGCCTGGGTGGCTCGGCGGGACACGCGTGTCGGAAGTTTTAATTGGGATCCATGTTCATACGTACCGATAGCGGATCTGCACTGCGATCGACTGTGCTAAGCCCTGTTTAGAAAGTCGCAAGTGATACTTGAGACCATTTACCGCGCACACAGACACGAAAATGTTCGATTTAATTGGACGCGATATTTTGGATTTTAATAGCGTAATTGTTGTATCGTTACGATAATTAGTCACAGTGATAATAAATGCTACCTCGGTGGCGTAGTTGTACTACGGTAAGCTACAAAGCTGAGGTCTCGGGTTCGAATCCCGGGTCGGGCAAAGTAATATTGGGTTTTTCTATTCATTATCAGCCTGGAGTCCGGAATTTGTACCCGATGTGGCGATAGGCTCGCTCCCTTTCACATCATGGGACGGAACATACAAGGCGAAATTTGGGTGTCCTGGTGGCGCCTCTGCCTACCCCTTATGGGATAAAGGCGTGAGTTAAAGTATGTATGATAATAACTGATTACCGTGTGTTGGTGTAACGAAATGTATTACCTGAGAGCCAGCTTAAAAAATAAACGAAGGAATCACATAAATTAGTGTGAGCCTTTGGAAAAGAAAGATAATTCAGATTTTAGAATTAATGGTCTTCAATGAAGGATATAAAATGCTAGAACGTATGAATCCAACCGAGGCAATGAATTTATAATCATAACGAAATTTCTTGTCAATACCAAAAAAAAAACATGACAAAAAGAGAGTGCTGTAAAATAAGATATTTACAAACATTTATCAACGTTAGATCGTAGTTTATTCATAGTCTCACAATAAACAAACCTTAATTAAAATTATCAAAAGCAACAAGGACAGCTAAACACACCAGAATCACCATTCTCACTTACCCAACCTCCGAACGATAATGCCGTATAGTATGCACTACCCATAAACTACGTAGTAAATTATACGACGAGATAAATATCTGATTATTGCAGGGTAGCGCGGCACCTAGTTATCGTAAACCCACATTAAGGGCTATTACTTCAGACAACGGTCAGGGCTTGTGGGATTCTCGTACGCTAAATACTGTTAGGCAGGTTTGGATGTGGAAAATTGTAGAGGATTTTTAATTAGGTGGTAGGTCTCTCATAAGTGAGAGGCCGCCTGGGTAGGTACCACCGCAATGTCTATTTCTCCCGCCAAACAGCTGTGTAAATGCGCTGTTGTGTTCCGGTTTGAAGGACATTGTAGCCAGAGTAACTACTGGACATATTGAAACTTAACATGTTATGTCTCAGGATGGCGAGCGCGGTGGAATTCCAAGCATTGCCTTGTAATTCATGGTGTTGTTTGGTTTTGCTAATGTCCATGAGTTGTCGTATTGCTTACCATCAGGCGAATGGCATGCTGGTCTCGCCATTCATTGCAATAAAAAAAGGCTGTTTTAATTATTCGGAAAATTTGATTTGAATTGGGAGAAATAAGTGGTGGGTTCGACCATGGCCTCAATATTACCCACTCCAAGTTGTAAAGAGTTCGGTCCTCATTAATTTGCTTTAAGCTTATCAATCAATGGCAAATATACACAAATATATGCAAATATGTATTACGTAGTCAGTGTAAGGGCGCGCAGTGTGTTTGAGGCGGGTTTCACTCGCAAAAGTGACTTAATTAATTCACCAGTTAATTTGATAAGTAACTCAATCACAGACGCAGTAATTACAGTAATGTCAAAGAAGTACTGAGGAATAAACTGTACGTAATTGCAATTAAAACCATTTATTGTGCTACTTTAAATTGACTATGTCATTGGCACAAGAGGTTATCAGCAAAAGTATTACTGCATTGTCTATTTGTACCAAAAAAGCGTAAAGCGATAGATATTCCTGTACAGTTGTACACCTATATACCTATCTATTTATATACATCCTATTTTAGCTTTTGATTCTCCGGAAACTCTTCCACGAAACGAAACGTAACAGCAAAATTATTACTCCACGTCTGTTTTCTACAAAACAGTTATAGCATCCTAGGCGAGCTGACCCATTCATACCAGCTTTAATCTCCTACAAGGCTCTACCTTCACATAAAAATGAACACATTTAAAAATACAACACACTGTTCTACCACCAAGGAATGCCACTTAGCAACAGTCACACCTACTACACCCCGGCAAATGTCATTGGAACAATAGATTAAAACACATTAAATATGCACGCATAATTATGCGGCCGCATTTGTATCTGTTTGCTCTGGTAATATATTCAGTTTTATATTTATAGTGCAAGACTTTGTAAATGCCAATTATGAGTTTAAATTAAGTGGATTTGGGCTGCGTGGGTAGTATTATAAATTGTTATATTTCGTATATAACTAACAAAGACACAAACCTAAGAGTAGTACTACATACCTGTTATTAGCAAATCCATGTAAGCATTATCCTTTGACATGACTACAGACATACCCCAAAGATCTAGATCGGCGTTTTGGCAGCTTTTGTATCTGCAATTTGTTATACCTTTGTACAGCTCACTGCCCCTTTGACACATACACATCGCTTCGAGGTTTTATCTGTCATAGCATGTGAAGAAAAATCTGCAGACGTGCCGCCATTCATTTGAGATTTAACCTAAAACTTAGACTAATTTAATAGCCCAAATCTAGCTTCACCAGCTATAAATACTACAACAAGATCTTTGGAGATTTGCACAAAAATGCCAAGAGTTTGAAGTGAACTAATAGTTTAGTACCAATGTCTCCTTGCAAATCAATTTAAAATCAAAATTTTGCTGTCGCATTTCATAGTCACTTACATTAGGTACATAAAGATAGATAGATAGATAGATAAAAAGTTTATTTTGGCAACAATGCACACAACAGTAAAACTTAGAACTATAAAAAACAAAAACAATATGAACTAATTAGTCTAATGTAATACATTGCAGCCGAAATTAGGCCCCAGCTCAGCGTAATGCTTTGCTCCTAAAAGCAAAGCGCTGATAATTCTGCTGGTACCTAGTTACATATAGTTTACAAAGCATACAAAGCACATTTTGATTCAATTTGATTAATAACCCACTACCAAATACCTCGAAATCCTAACACACAATGAGTCAAATAGCAAATTTCTCAATAATGCTGGTAAAATAATGAGTGAGCCGGCCCAACGCCCTTCTTGTTGCGCAATACAACCGCAGATCATTATGCCGGACGATAAGGGCGCACCCAGATACAGTGTATCGGTAGTGACGTGGAATGGGTGGACAGGGGATTTATGGACCACGTAGTATTAAGACCTACCCTAATATACCAAGTTATAAACCTTGCATTTGGTAAAAAGCGTTAATTAGTGTGTGCCTACTTAAAGTTATAAAGTTCAAATTCTGTCATACAGACATATATTTGATTTTCTGTATCATTCCACGAAAAGTTCGGAGAAAGCCGACGTAATGATACCAGGCAAGATAATATAAATAATTTTTACAAGAATTTTTTACTAAGAAAATGAACAGATATTAATTACTTAAGTTTATCCAACCAACAAAAAAAACAATCCGACAGTTATAATAGTCACGTCATTGGTATCACGGCGGTTCACGTCGGGCGTGAGCAGAGTAATAACGTCATCACTGCATATAAACACACCAGATTAATGAAATGAAATTAAATTAAATGAAAATATTTATTGAACCCATGAAATGTCATACATTATTTAGATTCAGTCACTTTTTTCCACTACCACCCGGTTCACAAGGCTGTTTTCGCCAGAGAAGAACGGGCAAGAAACTCTAGCGTTGCTCTTTTAAAACAAGTTTACAATACAGTATTTATACAGAGGTTGCAGCGTTAAATTCAGAGCAGTTCATAGATAATTTAGAATAGTAATGATGAATAGGGTAATTGGTCAAGTGATTTTGTACGGTTGAGTTAGGTAAGTAAAGTCGCCCAGAACGCGGAATCAGTACACTGTTTCACCAAAGCAATGAATAGAAATAAATGTATTCAACACATATTTGTTGGTGATTAAGGCTTGGCTCGCACTGTGAGATAGGCGATTAATCTTATAGCACAGTGGTAAATGGATGAATGGTAAACTTATGGTTTGTGATTATCATTGTTCATGAACACGCACACGGGGGGGGTTATAAATAGAAGAGGAGAGAGGCGAAAGCAAAGATCTTACATCGCGTCGTTTTTCTGTCATATATTCGCACCATGCACCATAGCAGGTGAATGTGTATAACAAAGTATAAATCGTTACTAAATGTCTATGCAAACTTCAGAACATTTTGTTTTTTTTTTTTATTATTATATTTTTAAAAAAGTACATAGTGTTTGTAATTAATCTCGCAAAACCAAACGCTTGGTTTGTCTGCGAGTACATAGTGTTTTACATATTATATTGCATGTTTTACATAATATACATTCGTTTGTTATACATGTGCCTAATTATACAAGGTTATTTTTAGTATACTACAAAGCCGAAAGTAGTTTGTTGAGAATCAGTAACACAATCCATTGCACAAAATGTTAACATACGTTATATTTTATCCCAAAAACATATTAAAATTCCTTCAAGCTGGTTACCTTGTTGATTAATAAAAATCCAGCGCGTGTCGGTCGTTCACCTATTAAAGTACTTGCACAGCCGGCCGATGCCAAATGCAAGGACACCATTCCTCTCCCACGCCCCGCAAACTACGGCGCGGCGCGGCGGTGCGTGCGGTGCGTTTGATCTAATAATATTAGTGACCCCGGAAGTCTCGGCGCGTACGCATCTTTCGTGATTTTGCTTAGACTACTCCGCGCACGTACCGATTTCGCGATGGCTTTTCGTTACACTTTACAGCAATGTTAAGTATACAGATATGGTGCGTAGTCTCGCGATTTGTGGTGATAATGTGTCTGCGGCAGTGAGATATTATAAACCCGCAAAGTGAAAATGAACTAAAAAAACAAAATTGAAAGTTTTAATACAATAAAACAGAACACTTTTGTGCTATCAAAATTAGACCGCAATATGCGTAAGCGGGCTCGGCTATGTATTAGGGAAAGGGGTGGACATTTTGAACAATTACTTAGGTATGTTTAGTTGTTATTGTAATAACAATGAAGTGGTAAATATTAAGCCGAGTTTCGATTTGTTCTTAACACACACATCCCTCGCAAAGCATTATCTTTGGTGGAAACGCAGATGTGTTGTTAAAATGTTGTTTATAAACGAAACAGTGTAAATAGTACCAGTGTTGTGCGTGTGCGTGTGTTGGCGCGAAACCTACGGCGCGGCGCATCGCGGCGCGGCAGATGCGCGGCGCGCGCTTGTTCCCATGCATTATTCAAGAAATGAGATAATTATCGTAACCTGTCACGGCGTGAGTTTTCATTCTTATTATTATTTTTCTATTTTATCTGATCTTTTATACCAAAATCTAATTTGGGTGTTTCGGCTTTATGGTATACAAAAACTAACGTTGTATAGTTGAAAGTTGGAATGACACGTATTAGCCTATCGACATATTGAATTAAATACTCCATGGTATGTTATAAAGTAAGTATTGAATACACAAACAATGAAAGTTAAAGAGTAACTTGTACACCAAATATTATAGCTTCAACTATAACACACACTCAAACACCTATAATAACGTGGTGAGAACCTGTCGGATCTAATTTTAGTAGTGATGTATTTTTGATTAGTTGTCTACGCGTGACCAGCCAAAACATGCTGTTTTAATGTTGTTTTAGTAATTAATCACCAGAACATCTCTATTTTGGGTTTGATCTGTATCTGTAATTGGAAGGTGTAAGAGGAAGGTGTTAATTTGTTTTGTTAAGGGTAGAAATGATTATTAGATGATAATGATAAGTTATTATTATGATTATTATTATACTAGCCTTAAAGATCCCACTGCTGGGCAAAGGCCTCCCCTAAATCTTTCCATAAATCTCTGTTGAGAGCAATTTGCTTCCAGTCGCTGTTAAATTTATTGAGGTCGTCCCGCCATCGCTTTCGGGGTCTACCTCTTCGCCTATACCCGTAATGATAAGTAGACTGCTTAAATGATTTGTTGGATGTATACAAAAATAGCAACACTGTTAATATAATTATGACAGTTTATTTGTTGGTGTTATACTAAAGTGGCAACACAATAATAATATTTTGCCTTCCTCTTCCTAAAATGGCCTCTGATGTAAAGTGTGAACCACTGTTCTTTAATAGATGTTTTTGTATTAAAATATTGTCAATCAGTGAAGACGTTTATTTTCATCGCAATATCCCAACATGATTTATGTTTTTATATCTCTTCAAAAGTGAAGAGTCCTTCTGAATGTTCTAAATTCGTTAGAATAAAACAATAATACAATTCCCAAGTCTTTCTATCGGACACGAACATCGCGTCACATTGTGCAAATTCTATATTTACAAAATATAATTACATTTCCTAACAATTATAACGTCTAAGCAATTATTAATCCAAACCCCACACTAACAATACTTTAATTGAATATTCCAGCCAAAGATTTCCGCCCAGTCATCTTTGCTTATCTGCACTGTCGCATCCCGACATTACTCTGCAACGACAGCCAACTATTCCCGTAATATCTCGACATTACATATCCGATAGCCTTCTAAACGTGACTATGCCATCTCACCCGCCTCTCCCCGGCTTATCTACAATGTCACGTTCCTTCTATTAGAATAAATTGTAAGTATGTCCCACAAAATCGTGGGAACGTATAACAGAATTAATTAAACATTGCGACCATATCAGGACTTTGGTTTTACGGTAATTTTCACTGTATTCAAATATGAATGACTATATTGGGTTTATTACCAAGTCGGCGTATAAATTGTTCTTTGTTGGTATGCAAATTGCACGCAGTAAGGATTTACTGCGATGCTTACAGAAATGGATTAAAATCGCCCGCCATCTTGTGGTGTCAGGCAAAATGGCGGCCGGGTTCCGGCAGAATAAAGGCATAGTTTTCTTATAGTCAAATGTTTCCTAGTTTTACTGATTATCGTGTTTATTTAGTTATGTGTTGAGTAAGTTCACAGGTTTAGTGTAAAAACATAGTATCTAAAGTAAAAAAATCTACATAATTATAAATTACAATAAAATGAATGCAATAGGTATCTTTCATACATTGCTATCTCGATGCAAAAGAAAATAAATGGCCTTATAATTTTTTATGTTAATTTAACTAAGTATATTTTTGTTTCTTTTTATTGTGGCTAGGCTATGCCCTTTACTTTCTAGGCATCTTGGGCGAGGCGACAGCAAACATGCCTTCAGATGATATCATTCGTCTGCTTTCGTTCGCTATAAAAATACTGCTTAGATATAAACTTTGATCTTTGTTTTAAATAGAATAGTTAATAAACCTCATTTTAGTATAGGTATTATTTTTTTACACAACAAAAGCAACCCAAAAATATTTTTAATCACGGATCAAAAACCTTATAAAGCGTATTAAAAACAAAAACATGTTAAGAATTCCAACGAATGTTTTATTAATACTCAAAATGTGTATATGAGCCATTAAAATGAATTTAAAACATATTTAAGAAACACGTCACGTAGTGTTTACAATGCGAAATGCATCCAAAAACAGTGGACGACCCAAACAATACGCTCAAAAACAAAGGCACTCTTTAAGTATTTGTGCACTGTTTGGTACAAGGTATTCCGTGGAATCATAATGTATGTTTTTCAAACACATTCAACAATCTAAATCTAAGTTTAACATACAAATTTTGTATCATAGAATTCAAAAACTGAGAGACATTTT
Source organism: Deilephila elpenor (assembly GCA_949752805.1). Taxonomy (NCBI): domain Eukaryota; kingdom Metazoa; phylum Arthropoda; class Insecta; order Lepidoptera; family Sphingidae; genus Deilephila; species Deilephila elpenor. The sequence continues at coordinate 2,713,792 of OX457107.1, read as the reverse complement.
GGTGTCACAACCAAACCCAATTCAATGGGTCACACAAATTTTTGTATCGGTGAGAAAGCGAAATATATTTTTTGGTATCACGGGCTTTACAACTAACTGCGCATAGGAGGCTGTTGAATGTATTCCTCTTTTCTTTTACCTGACGATATCAAGTTAGCACTTTTTATCGACCTCGGAACTTAGGACTAGCAATGTTCGCACCCAAAAATATAAAGGAAGTTTTGTTGTTTGCTAAAGTTTTCACCAAACCACCTCAAGCTCAGTCTTTCGAATCACATCACTGATACCAAATCCTCCAGCAAATTTCTTCTACAACCAAAAAAAGACTTAATTAACCAACCCGCTCTCTCCCATCACTTCAACCGCACCAAAACGTACCTTTGCAGGAATTCGCAAAATGCCAACAATAGCCCGTTGGTCCTGAGCTATTTCTTGACCCGGGCCCTCGATTGTTTAGCTAAGCCGTACCGTTAGGTAAATAATTTACAGAGGAAATCTATACAAAGTTGCAGCCAATTTAATGCCGTGTTTAGGGTTAGTTAAAACGTTTATATTAAATGTAACTGTATTGAGTATGCGGGTTAGAAATGCTGGTGTAATTGGGCTTCGTGTTTGCTGGGTCTTGGGGTTAATATGTCTTGGGTACTTAATTGTTATTTTTTTATTTAGTCTGATGTACTGTACAAAGACTGCTAGGTGGAGAGAATAAGAAGCGGGTTATGAAACAAGAGCCTGCGAGTTCGATCTCCGCACCAAGATAATTGATGTTTGTGCGATCTAACAAGATTTTTCAAATCCAAATTTTATAAATTTGAAAAATAGTTTACCGTATTTTATCATAAACGATCACGATTCACAACACAAAATATTTTACTGTGGGATTTTTCAGTGGCGTGCCTAGGGTTTTGGAGTAGGGCAAGCCGAATATTTTTTTTACGTTTAATTAATATTATTTAACACAAAGTTACTAAGAACGAAGAAAATTAATTTATAATACGTCGGCAAACCTTCAACACAATCTTAAGATTAAAACAATTAATATAGATTACTTGTGAACATGCATCCGTAACTTTTCATTGCATTTCTATTGCCGTCACTATTCTGTGGTGCCGTGTTCGACTTCGAGGTTAACCGAAATTGCAGACAGAAATTATTATTAACGCATTCATGTTTAAATGTTTTTCTGAATTTAAAATAATAGATTGCCTTTTGAAAGGACCACCTAAATTAACGAAAATTTAAAGCATTATAATCCAAACAATCTAACACACAAGACGTGTCATATAAAAACATATGAATCACGATTGTTTAATAGCTTTAAAGGGAGCATGTAGTAATAAAAGTACGTAGTTTATTAAACTGATCTGAAGAAATGTCTATTGTGATTTACCGCGACTTACTAAATGTACAAACCCGGCATAGGTTTCGCGCCGGTTTATTTTTCAATATAATTGAATGAATTTACCTTTTTACCGGCAATGAACGCTTTCACCATCGCACTTAAACCATCACAGAAAACAATACAACTCATAATAGTATCAAAAAGTTTAAATAACATAAAAAAACTAAACATTAACCTTAAACAAAACACATTCACAACTCATAAATCATAATACAAATGAAGTTAGTACAAATATGTGCTGTATTGCCAGTAAACGTGAAATAAACAATACAAAAGACACAATTTATTAAAAGAAATATTAAAACTTCATTATTTGTCCTAAAAAAAGTTTTTGAAATAATTTCTAAAAGGAACCAACTTAATTTAATAACAATAGATATAATTGATTTAACAAATAATCACGTGACGACCATGCAACGCACGATGTTTTTACATCATCAAGGCCGAAGCCGGGCATTTCGTGTACAGTAAACAGCTATATAACATATCTATAGCTATATATTCGTAGCGATCGAGTAATATCATTTCCCCATACAGTTCACGCGTTGCTAGAAGCCCCGTAAAAGCACACGAGAGAGAAAAGGATAGATATATGTGCTGTGTGCTCCGTCTTTTCAAGTTCAGTATAGTTTTAATGAATGAATATTACGCGGCGCTTCGGCGCTGGCGTCTCATTGAATCGCGGCGCGGTAAATTCAAAAAATTTAAATGCTAGATGTTTTCTAATAAATGACTGTTGTATTTAATGTAATAGTTTGTATTCAATATGGCGTAAATACGTATTATGTAGGGCAAGCCGGGCTTTTGGGCTTGTATGGAAGTACCGCCACTAGGATTTTTGTAAAATGACTTTCACTTTACTATATCGTCGCTTAAGTGCCTTTTTCCGATAAATCAGCATACAAACTATCGACGAAAACGAAAACTAATATTTGTGTGATCCACAGGTATTTGTTTCGGGTCTTCTGGGTGTTTGTAAGACCGAAGAAGTCTCTTAAAGTTTAGTGTGGGGTCAGGACTATGTATGTGACTGTTGGATGTATTTATTTATTTACCTATAACTTTTCCAAAAACATCGTGACTATTTGAACTCCCGATAGAAAGCATTCAAACTACAAGTCCCCTGTAGAGCCAGTCAGCAACACCTGACACAGTTTCGCCTCGAAGTTACAACAGTATTAATTATCGGATTATCTACCATTGTAAACCCAATGTCACTGATATGGAAATGTTAGATGACAGATAAAAGTTACTAAATAGACACCTGCAGCTTGTAGTCCGAGAGCTGGCACCAATTTTTGGGTAGGTATTTGAAGCAAGCTGAAAAGCTTGCCCTACCCAAAATACCTCTCCTATTGTACCCCAAATGGGAGCTGTACACCTGGTTGGTGAGTAGCGGGGCTAAATCTTTTGGGGTAGTTTTAAAATTATTATTTTTTCGAAAATATTTTACTGGCAATAATCCATTTTTAGATATTGTAGTTTAATGAGAATAAAATATTTTTGGAAAAACAAAATAATATTTTTAAAACTACCCCTAAAGATTTAGCCTTGCATTTGAACCCGGGATCTCTACTGAAAAAATTTTAAACTTGTTGCTCCTTTAATAAATAATCTCATTAGATTTTGTAACAAGAAATAAGGAGAATGTCCCATTTATCGTAACATTCCACTAGCAAAATACTACGCATAATTTATTTTAGCACTGGAAACATGTTTGTCCATCAATCATTACTGATCAGGCCGCAGATACAATGGGTATTGTGTTCGATTCCCGGCGCATGCGCATTAATCGTTGAGTAATGTGAATTGAGACATAAGGTAAATGTATCTGTCAAGGACTGTCATTTTTATTGTCAACTTAATGTTATGATGCCTTATCAGTCTAATGGTAGCGCACATGTTGGTCTGTGGCATTAGAAGTTCGATTGTCAGATTTGGATAAGTCTTCTGTAAATTTTTAACTATAATAAGATAATTTACCTAAACTTTTTCCAAGATCCCATAAGTGAACTGGCTTTCCAAAAGCAAGAGCCTAAATAATAATTTTAAACTAGCTACGCACCTACTAAACCCCAGTATTCTGGGTGATCAAGCAAAACGATGAATATTTACTAAATCCACTTACTTTTCTTAACAATTCTGCATCTTCTATTGTAAAATAGTGAGTTAAATATACAATATTTCAAATCTAGTTTTATTTAAGGTACAATCAACAACACTTACATTCACCCTACACATCGAATCGATTCATTACAGAATCGATTGCGGCAATCGGTCTAATTGATTTGCGCTCAGTTCTCGGTTATTATTTATTACCAACAATGCTTATACCTTTCCAAACTCCCTTTTATTAACGATATTCCCACGATTTTATAATTTAATTGTTACAATTTAAATCACTATGAAATAATGGTACAATCGATGAATAATCATTATGGTTATTTTGTTGAGATGATGTAGGTTTTATAAATGGAACTGGTGTTACATTCTGTGCTTCGCCTAAGTAATTCTTGGAGGAGAAACTGATTTCTTCGTACTATGTGACTGCGATAAGTATAAGCAGGGACAATGGTTTTAAAGATTATTAGGTATAGTAACAATTTTTATACAGTGAATTTGAGATAGAGTGCACACCGACGAGAGATGTTTAAGCACACTTATTTACTGCATACTATATGGTGTAGAATAATACTGTATCCACCACCGAAAAAAGAAACATTTCTCGTCCATCGACACAATTACGTCGGCCTGTCCAAAACCAAATATTCGCAGGGCAAAGCTAAAACTATACGCACAATAACATTTTCTACCATTGGGTTGGGTAGTCACTAACTGGATGAATAAAAATACCTTGCCACAAGCAAAATTAATTGACTTTACTCAATACCGTAGCTATGAAGAAATCCACAGCCAACTAAAGACATAACTTATATGGAACAAAGATAACATGGCGTGCAGTATATCACACTCGATACATTCACAGACAAAACACAATATATGTTCTACAAGGAACTACGTACAGATAAGGTAAATAACAATAACAAAATTATTCACAAATTACTAGAGTGCAATATACAGATAGAGCGATAAAAAATATCACGGAACTATTACACAGGCAGACCATAATTATGGCGCGGTTAACACGTACTCATATCGATAGTAATCGCTAATCGATTCAAAACGCTCGATATGTTGCGTCAGTAATCGATTCATAACATCGGCATTCTTGTCCCTATTGTTTTATACGTGAAAACGTTTTTATTGCATTTTCAACTCTTGATTTTCGTAACAAGGTTGTAATTTGCGTGTGTTTAGAAATCGTTCAAGGTTCCATTTGATTTCGATTTCGTTTGTTATAGTTTGATTGGAAGGTTGAATGATCGTTATATTTTAATAATAAACGCGAATTATTCATATTTCATAATGTGGTCATTTTAAATAAGGTGAACTTTTATATTATTAGCATATTTGAATATTTTATCCGTTTTATCTAGTAAATAGTCAGACGAATATTTTTTAATTAACTTATACCTAATGCATACATTTTTAGCCTGGAATACATAGCAATAAGCAACCTTATTGCTAATTAAGGTTTTTACATTCCGACTCTCCAATATTGATTTACAATAAATTTAATTTTCTATTTAGCAGGTATGCAGGTATTTAAGTACGTAACTCACAGCCTAGGTATTAGAAATTTATAAGTGAAAGTTAAAACTGGTGGCGGTTTATTAACTGTGGTTATCTACGCAAGTTTTCCTGTCTATGAGTTATATAATTACAAGTTACCAAGATTCCCGTGCTTCTAAAATCCCACATTTTCAACCTTGCATACTAAAACTATATGTTTTCTGAGATATAAAATATATTATATTTTTCTATGCTCCATAAATAACCACTATACTGTACTGTATCCTCTACAGTCTACAATCAAGAGAACGATTGAGAGGTTAGGCCATATAGTCTACCACGCTGGCCTAGTGCGGGTTGACGGACTTTACATACCGTAGAAATTCTTTTAAAGTCGCTATGGTATGCAGGTTTCCTCACGGTGTTTTCCTTCACCGTTATAGTGCGTGGTGATTGACTTTCAATACACACATAACTTCGAAAAGTCAGAGGTGTGCAATGGGATTTGAACCCGCGACCACCGTGAATATTATGTTGGCAGTCGCGTCAACAGGCCACTACGCACTATGCATGTAATTGTGTTAACCCGTGACTACATAAAATGAAGAACAAAGCAACAAACATACCAACATACATTTATGTTAATATGAATATGAGGTTGCTTATAAAAGCTTGATGTTAATATAGAAAATCTCACTGATTATGTCCCTAAGCACACGCCTATATTATTTCTGATCACTGAATCAAGACATATTATGTAATCCTGAACCCACACTAAACATAGTCATGTGTCAAGGGTCAGAAACGACGAGACTTTTTGGTCTCTGTGCTCACATAAAAAACAATTGCATGCCGACTATCTGGCCTAACCACTCTTGATTGAAGAGTAGGCCCGTGCCCTGCAGTGGGACGTATATGGGCTGATACAATACAATCCATTTGTCTCGGTGTGAGTATCGAACTCGCAGCCTCTCGTATCACAGTCTCGAAACCAAGTGCGCCGCAGTGGCTGTCAACTGTAAAACGTAAAAGTAACAAACGATCCCACATCGAGGCCAATGCCGCGTTTGTGGGATGAGTTATGGTTCACATTGTTAACACTGACCTACTGGGGAACGTAAAATATAATAGAGTTGTTAACATCCATTCCGCTTGTTCGACTCGCATTCAAACCGCGAACTTATTTGCGCAATGTTTCTGTACTTTGATGATAAAATATTATTGGGCACTAGATTTTGCTACAATAAAACCTCTTTTATAACAGCAGTGTATTATATGTTATTTTAAGCAAAAACTTAAAATAAAATAAGAAACAACAAATTTATTCCTCGACAGCCTCTGCGGCGCAGTTGGTTAGACGCCGCGCCGGCTATGAAACGAGGCCGCGGGTTCGATCCCGCACCAAGAGAAATGTTTGTGCGGCCCACAAATATTTCTTTCGGGTCTGGGTGTTTGTGAGACCGAAAAGTCCCTCGTAGTTCTGATACCTGCGATACAAGACTTAATTGATCTTAATGTGGGGTCAGGACTATGTGTGTGACTGTTGGGTGTATTTATTTATTTATTTATTTTAATATGCTGCCTTAAAACGCCATGTTATCATACCATCATTGTCAATCACAGTAGGTCCTCTGTTGATCACAGTCTTCAAAAATGATTTGCTAAACGACATGTTGAAAATAAATAACTGAATCGACAGCAACTGCCTGCTACATTTTGAAATCGCCTATCCACCTTCCTTATTCCTTTACTGTTATCTAATTTAGTGCTAATTTGTAGTCTGTTAATTGGTGATTAAGCAGTGTGTTAATTGGTGAATAATAGAAAAGAATCTACAAAAATATAAACATTCCCATATTTTGTTTTCAATAGTCCAATCTTATTTTGTACTATTTTTTTATTGACTTTTCCACTTTAAAAACAAACAAACCCTTCAGCTTTATATATTTATATAGATTTTCTTCTTATTTCAGTTTGCTGGCCAACGCGATGTTTATGAGCAAAATTAATTTTAGACTTATTTTTAATACATTCAACAGATTTATCAGAAACTACAATCTTACTGAACGAAATATTTGAAACTTGTCCCGTATAATCAAGCATATGGATCAGTTAAACAGACTGACAAGCTCGACCTATTGTTTCAAGTTTAGACCCTGAGATGTCAGTCAAGTTTTAATAAAATACTGCAATAACAAGGGAAAGTGGACTGCATATTTTGTTTTGATTCATTTTATTGAATTCGAATTTCGAATATGTTTTTTCTTTATTTATTTTATTCGGCCAGTTCCAATTATCCCTACTTTTAAGTTCAATCCGTTGAGGTAGAGTATAACAAAACAAAATTATTAATATTGTGTAATAAATATTGGTCTTCCATTTTCATGTTTCTCTCGTATTTTCTAGGCAGTTTTGACATTACAGCAAAGAATACACAGTCCATGTTCTTTATCTACGAATTATGGAGTGTCACATTATAAGTATATTTTTTCTTTATGGCTCCTAGCTCGGATATTGATTTAAAAACAAATCATAATATAGAGGAAATATGCGACAACTAAAATCAATATAGCTAATATCAGTATTACAAACAAGAACATTTGCTGGAAACGTAAACAACATTATGTGTAATGTATTATTTCCATGCAAATGGATCGGCGCATACGTGCGTGTATACGTACCGCAGTATTTCACACAAATAAAATTGGCATGGCGAAGATGCTGTAAAATCGAGCTCGAATTCCCACCCAAAGTAGACGAATATAAAATGCCTTGTAATTCTAGTCCATGTGTTTATAGAGTGCCTTAACTTATCACTATCTATACCTTTATCATTCATATTAGTTAGTTTTTGTTTTGTTCTAAAGGTAATCGCAAGCCGTATTATTATCGGCAGCCAGACACGTCTCATTCATAATTAAAACAAAAAAGGATAATAATCCACTTCCCCTTAGAAGGTTAGATTCCTAAGCGTTAAAGGTTAATAATGAAAGCAAAAAATCCATTATCGCCCCACTTACAAAGCCTATCGAAATGCGATCAAATGATTCATTCCGCAAATCAATCATAGACAATATTACCGTGGAGTATGTCCGACAAGGTCTGCAAAAGGTCAACACATTTAATAATCCCGTAAAGTAATACCATATATTTTGTTACAGATCCGCCTGCTGACCTACTACATATACAGAAAACAAACGCGAAAACAGAAAAAATAATTAGTGAAACTGGATCACACCGTGACAAATATGGCTAAATTGTGATATGCCTTAGTGTAAATTTTAAAAAATATGACGTGATAGACAAACGCGCGTGTTTGCGTTCCATTTTTGAATTTTCGGACAATGAACACGAGTGCGACGTAGTGAAAAGGTATAAATATGGCACACAAGCTGAAGAACAATCATTACGTAGCCACCCACCGGTCGGGGCAGGACTCCCCGTCATCCGGAGGGTATTTGCAAAGAGCATCTTCTAGGGATGAAAATGACAGCCATCGAGCACCTTCGGAGAGGACATTGTCTGAGTACACGGTAAGATATCGTTATATTCTTAGGTATTACATTTTTGCCGCGCCCTGCATCATTATCTTCAGTCACAGAATGTCCAATATGTTATACAGGTCTCCCCCAAAGATTTAATTTTAGAAGGGTTTTTGAAGTAAGTACTTGTCGCGCTTGGCAGGCGAGTTGATGGGCGTAAGGTATAGTTATACCGCTAATGAGTTTCCTTTTTATCATCGTCCTCTCATTTGACTACAATATATCTGTGCTCCCGCCATCTGTCGGCCACAAGAGCTTCGTCCAATACCCATAAAGCGACCTCAAACTTATGATCTGTCGATACAAAATTTATTACCACCGTCGCAAACATGTGCATCTTCTCAAAAATAATAAAACGAATAACAAACGTTCACCAATTCCCTATTTTCATAACAGGAATTTATCAAAGTCCGCGTAAACTGTCGACAGGCCCACTTGTTACCGCGTAATGGCTTGACGTCAAAGGGAAGCAGGAAATGTCTGAAATAGCATATATTTTAGACAAACAGTCTAATATTAGAACATATCATTACGACTGTTTACCTAACGCTGAAATATCTGGTAACATATTTGTAGCTGGATGACGATTAACGAACACGAAGATTGTAATACAAGAGGCGGTTAGGGTTCAAACTTCAAACTGTAAATATGCTTTAAGGACAGACTGGCATAAGTGTATCGATCAGCAAAAGGTATATTAATAATACACTACCTACTAAAAGGTCTCTCATATGTGAGAGGCCGCCTGGGTATAGCGTTGCCAGGCGTCCGGATAAAGCCGGACATAGTTAGGCTTTTTGATTGCATGTCCGGCTAAAATAAACGGTGTCCGTCTTGTCCGGCTTTTGTTAGGCTTTTTACATTTCGCAAACAAGCGAGCACTGCCGCCGCGCCGCCGAGCGTGGCCGAGATTTATGATAATAATCAAAAAGACTTGATTTTACATAAAAAAAAATTGTCGTAGGTACCTATTAATACTAAGACAAAATCCTCAATAATATAGGGTGTCCGGCTTTTTTAACCAAATGTCCGGCCAAACTGGCTGGTCTGTCCGGCTATTAGGTTTGGCGACCTGGTAACGCTACCTGGGTAGGTACCATCGCTGTCTATTTCTCCCGCCAAACATCAGTGTAAATGCACTGTTGTATTCCGGTTTGAAGGACATTGTAGCCAGAGTAACTACTGGACATAATGAGACAACATCTTATGTCTCAGAATGGCGAGCGTTGTGGAAAGCCATGTATTGATTTGTAATTCATGGTGTTGTTTAGTTTTGCTACTGTCCATGCGCGGTCGTATCGCTTACCATCAAGCAAATGGCACGCTCGTTTTGCCATTCATCGCAATAAAAAAAACCTAGATTGGCACTTGTCATTAGGTGCAATTTAATAAGATTTCGAGCTAGTATAACACAGCCTGTGTACAACTTATCGCCATACCTGAAAATAAATAAATAATAAATAAATAAATACACCCAACAGTCACATGCATAGTCCTGACCCCACGTTAAGATCAATTAAGTCTTGTGTCGCAGGTGTCAGAACTACAAGAGACTTTTCGGTCTCACAAACACCCAGACCCGAACTAATATTTGTGGGCCGCACAAACATTTCTCTTGGTGCGGGGATCGAATCCGCGGCCTCTCGTTTCACAGCCGGTGTCTAACCAACTGCGCCAAGGAGGCTGTTGAAAACCCAAGTGGTACCTACTACTATCACATAAAAATAACTATACCAAATAAATATTTCTCTCACCCACTTATCTTATTTTCCATTCTTCGGCATAACAGATTATTGCTGCACGATTATACATATGTTTAATTGTTTCTTATGTTACATGTTTGAAGAAATTCATACATTTGAATGGTAGTATTGACTCGCGGAAATCGACGATGCCATCTTCCAATCTTTAGTATTAGAATGCGGAATCGTCATTTGTATTCTAATATAATGTCTTCCAGATAGGTATCAAGTATTTGCTATACCGATGTATCTCTTAGAATCTAATGTATAGATAGAATTCGCAGAACAAACTAAAATTGTCTGAAAATCTACAGGAAGTTATTCGTATTTTGTTAGTACTTGTTGTATCTACTCCGTTAGGTTTTCATTTATCACTTTAGACAGCTTCTGTGGCGCAGTAATGAATAGAAAAATCCAATATCACTTTGCCCGACCTAGGATTCGAACCTGAGACCTCAGCTTTGTAGTCGTACCGTAGTACAACTACGCCACCGAGGCAGCCAGGTGCTTCTTAATTCGCCTGAAGGTTAATCAGATATTTTAGCCCTATATGGTGTAGGTGATCACATACCGTCAAACGGGTCCCCTGGAATATTCCGAGCTTTCCGCCTAAAAAATACTCGTTGCGTAAATATTTCCTAGTAACACGTAGTAAATTACGGAGTAGTGACATTCCACAATAAAGTAAACTTTCTAGTGATCATTTAAAGTCAAGTCCACACTACACGTGGTTGATACTAAAACACCTTTCCATTAAACAAGTGGAAACCATAGATATATTATATAGCAAGAACGTCTAAATATCTGTATATCTATCTATATCAGCCCATATACGTCCCACTGCTGGGTACGGGCCTACTCTACAATCGAGAGAATCTATTGAGAGTGAGAGTGGACGTACTAAGGCTTAAATAACTTTGAAAGAAGATGCAATGTGCCATATTAGACAAGGTGGCAGCCTTTGTGCGCAAGTGGTTGACGGAATCGACCCCGCGGCCTCTCGTTTCACAGCCAGCGTCTAACCAACTGCGCCTCGAGTTTGTAATAGTATAAGAGTCAACTCCACCGCTATGACAGTACCAACTTATCACAGAAAACCGTCATTTATCATTAACTTTGGGATTCCTGTGTCTTGACGTCACTATACCGGGTATACCAAGACTGCGACCGAAAACGAAGCCGGATGGTAGTTTTAGTGACTACAGACACACTTTAAAAATTTCGTAAAAAAACGAATATTTATATATATCATCGTTTTTGAGTCGTAAATAACTAGGTTTTGCGAAAATAGTAATTTCAACCTTTGCTTACCATTGTGTCTTTAAAATAAAAAATGTACATTATAATTTCAGGAAAGCAGTGTATCATATATGTATGTCATCACCCAAATACGAAGATAATTAAAAAAAAATCTATTTTTTTTTTGCGAAATCTTTAGTTGCATTGTTTCTGAAGTCACTAATACTACCACCTGGCAGTGGCGTGCCTAGGGTTTTGGAGTAGGGCAAGCCCAATATTATTTTAGTTTTAATACATATTTATTTAGAAGGACAAACAATACTAAGAACGACGAAATCGAATTTATGGCGCGGCGACAGACCTACCACACAATCTGTACAATATTAGGATTAGGTAATACAAATATAGATAGCCTTCGGTCATGCAACCGTAACTTTTTAATGCACTAACTACTGAGCACTTTTAAATTTTAATACCCGGCATTACACGAGCACAACGGTAGCTACTATGCTCCCTTGTTTGACTGCGCAGTTAACCAAAATTGCGACAGAAATTGTTATAAATACATTAAGGTTAAGTTTTTACAAGTAATTTTAATTACAAGTAATAGCATGCCTTTTGAAAGGACCACAAACTCATTGAAATCATAAGAATTATATATTATAGACATCTGTAGCTATACATTCGTAGTGCCAGAGTGTAGCATTTCACCCGTCCGTGTGAAAGAGATAGAATGCGTTGCCAAAAGCCTCGTAAAAGCACACGAGAGAGAAGAAGGCAGATATATGTTTTGCGCGTACCGTCGTTTAAAAAATGCGTGGAGCTACGTTCAACGTGAGAGTTAAAATTATTGAATGGATTTATTAAATGCGTTGCGCAGCGCGGGCGGCGCTTCGGCTCGCGCTTCATTAAAGAGTGCCATGCCGCGACGGAACGCGGTAAATTCAAAAATGGTAGATGTTTCGTAATTACTGTTTTGTATTTAATATAATGGTTTCGTTCAGAATTTAGTATATACGTATTAAGTAGGGCAAGCCGGGCTTTTGGGCTTGTATGGAAGTACCGCCACTACCACCTGGTTTTGTTTTCGGTCGCGGTCTTGATATACCCTGAATATGTTTTAAAAAACATCGTCAAGTCTACGACGTAAACATCAAACCACGTTGAAATGCATTTAACGCCTCTGTACTTGAAAATTACGTGAGTGATATTCAAATATGAAATTATTTCGTAATCTGAGGGTATGTGAGGCGCCTAGTAATTACTTACAACATAAAGGAGTGTTATGTGTTCTTGTAAGTAAGATAAGTACGATGTTTGAATTTATAAATAAGTAATGTTGACATCTACGTGAAATGCTGGATAATATTCCTGTGAAATGAGAGGCTTACGGTTTGAATCCCGTATCGAAAATGATTGCTTTATTTAAAATATACCCGGAAGGTTGAATACAATAAAATACAGTGGAATGCCAAGCATTGCTTTGATATTCATGGTGTTGGTTGGTTTTGCTACTGTCAATGGCATGGTCTCGCTATTTACTGCAATAAAAAATATACTTTTAGGTAACCAATCAATTGAGTTACAAAGTTTCTTGTACTGACCTATACCCAAGAAATAAGAGTACGTAGCTCAAAATAATAAATTCCTGTTTCTATATACACTTAACTTGACTGCCTCGGTGGCGTAGTTGTACTACGGCACGACTACAAAGCTGAGGTCTCGGATTCGAATTCCGGGTCAGGCAAAGTGATATTAGGTTTTTCTATTAATTATCAGCCCGGAGTCAGGAATTTGTGGCCGATATGGCCATAGGCTCGCCCCCAATCACATCATGGGACGGAACATATAATGCGAAATGGGGGTGTCCTGGTGGCGCCTCTGCCTACCCCTTCTGGGATAAAGGCATGAGTTTATGTATGTATATATACTTAATACCTATAATAATCTTTTAGTCCATAAGTACAACGTAGAAGATGAACATGTATTAAAATATGTTTACTTTATTCTAGCCTCACATTTCTAAACAATTCACTTTTATTTCCATAAATTATCTAATAAAATATATCTAGACCAAACTTCATAGTTTATAATCTCATTGGATACATATCCGTGCCAAATTCCTTTGTAACTGGAGCAACCTTTCATTGCGATCGTGTAACAAACGTCCAAATGTAATTTTAAATATACATTTACACTTTGTAGCAATTCTCTTTACAATCGCGCTTTGGTGTTAAATGGGTTATACTATACAAATTATCACAAAAGAGGTTCGCCGACCTTCGAACTCATTGATTATCATTATTAGAGTTTTGCCCACTTATATTTTTGGAGTATAATTCATCTAAATTCTATTGGAGTGTGGCGAAATTTGGAACTAAAAATAAATTATAAAAATATATCTATTTAATTAATTGTTTGAGATATATTTTTGAATATTAACAACAAGCATTTATACTCGTAATCTGATAATATTAACATGTAGTAGTTAACAATAGTTATTACTCATGGTACTATTTCAAGACCCTTTGTAAGCAGCCAGACCAATCCGATGGGCCTATCTATCTCCCAGACGCCTTAAAGTTCCCCTTGTGTAAGGGCCCCACTCTCGAGCTAGTGTGTACGCATACTGTCTTAACTACATAGTAGACTAGAATTCCTAAAAAATTCAGCTTTGCTAAAATGACGTAGGTCTGGGGGCTCCGGGATCTTGGTCCATAATACAATAAACGCAATAAAAAAGTTGAAAATAGACAAAGTACTTATAAAGCAAGAGCCGTGGCTTTTAGTCTATTAGAATTAACAAATTAAAACTTTTAGACTGCAATTGCAAAGTTATAAAAACGAAATAATGAAATAGAAATATTTGCATAAAAATAAAATTCTAAAGTACAAAATTATAATTATTAATACTTTTGCACAAGAGGGCCGGCAGCGACTGGATGCGTAAAGCAACAGACCGGGCTCTGTGGCGTAACTTGGGAGAGGCCTATGTCCAGCAGTGGCCTGCAACGGGCTGATGATGATGATGATGAATACTCTTTCATATATTTTTTCTGTAACAACACAGATTGAATGCTACATTACAGTGGGCAGAGACCATTAAACACAAAACGAAAATACCACTCATACATCATACACAATTAGCAAACTGTTTACATTTTCGTCGAGTATATTTGGAATGTACAATTTCGGCGATCAGCTGACTTGCCACTCATTATTTCTATGTATCGTGACGTCACTACCGCCTCCAGCCAACAATAAAACGAAGATAATACAAAACTACCCATTTTCAAACAACGCATAAGTTTTACGATCACATCAAAGAACTGGGGTAATCAAATCGGCCACTTATGCAGAAGTTCGTTACATAAACGTTTGTTTTAATATGTTTTTTTACAAAACTCGTTTGGCGGAAAGTGGATTTTTCAAGGTCGACCGGCTATTGATTTTGTGTACTAAAATAAGTAACAGATTAGATTTTTTCCCAGAGTTTTATTCGCGTGGCAAAGCTAGTGAGTAATATGTTGTAAACAGCACTTTCTTCGCAATAGCCGCTCAATGTCTTCCTGTGCACTTTACGCAGTATTTCAATCTAAATGGCGACTCAAAACTGGAGCGTTAGGTTTCGTGCTATAACTATAACACAGCAAAAATGCAAAGACACCCACCTCTTAATGAGAATCTCCTAACTTTAACGGCCTTATTCATAGACATATTTAAAACCTATTTTAGTTATAGAATGTTTTGTCTTCTTTGCTCATACTAAATTCAAAAGTCGTTTGAAAGGGACAAAACATTTGATAACTAACATAGGTTCCTAGTTCACAGCCCATATACGAACCACAAGGCGACTTTTTTTCTCTGTATTATTAAGGGTTAAAGACTGATACCTATCAGTATTTAAGTTAATTCTTTGCCCACCAGTATAAATCACGCCTTACAGAAATTATAGTAGTGATGGAGAGATCGGCATAGTGCCTGCCTGTTATATTATGTATTTGTTCCTTTCTAATTATTATAAGATTAGCAATAGGAAACGTGTTGTTGACATGGCGTTTAACACAGCTTGGAAAGTATGTAATCATTGCAAGCAGTTAATCACGTACCGAGACACGGTTTGTGGTAAACCGTGGGATTAGGAATAGCACAGTTTAAACTATTTTCTCTTTATAATTTCAATTTACCTAGAATAAAATATTTATTTATTGAAATCTTTATTGTACACAGTAAAGTAACATACAGAAACAGAAAAAAAAAATTCATTCATTTAATCCTTTTTTTTTTGACATATTTTTATATACTGCTTCGGTGGCGTAGTCATACTACGGTACGATTACGACGCTGAGGTCTCGGGTTCAAGTCCCGGGTCGGGTAAAGTGATATTAGATTTTTCTATTATCAGTCCGGAGTCAGGAATTTGAGCCCGATATGGCGCCGCGATAGGTCCGCCCCTATCAAATTGTGGGACAGAACATACAAGGCGGATCTAGTGGCGGTACTTCCATACAAGCCCAAAAGCCCGGCTTGCCCTACATAATACGTATTTACGCCATATTGAATACAAACTATTACATTAAATACAACAGTCATTTATTAGAAAACATCTAGCATTTAAATTTTTTGAATTTACCGCGCCGCGATTCAATGAGACGCCAGCGCCGAAGCGCCGCGTAATATTCATTCATTAAAACTATACTGAACTTGAAAAGACGGAGCACACAGCACATATATCTATCCTTTTCTCTCTCGTGTGCTTTTACGGGGCTTCTAGCAACGCGTGAACTGTATGGGGAAATGATATTACTCGATCGCTACGAATATATAGCTATAGATATGTTATATAGCTGTTTACTGTACACGAAATGCCCGGCTTCGGCCTTGATGATGTAAAAACATCGTGCGTTGCATGGTCGTCACGTGATTATTTGTTAAATCAATTATATCTATTGTTATTAAATTAAGTTGGTTCCTTTTAGAAATTATTTCAAAAACTTTTTTTAGGACAAATAATGAAGTTTTAATATTTCTTTTAATAAATTGTGTCTTTTGTATTGTTTATTTCACGTTTACTGGCAATACAGCACATATTTGTACTAACTTCATTTGTATTATGATTTATGAGTTGTGAATGTGTTTTGTTTAAGGTTAATGTTTAGTTTTTTTATGTTATTTAAACTTTTTGATACTATTATGAGTTGTATTGTTTTCTGTGATGGTTTAAGTGCGATGGTGAAAGCGTTCATTGCCGGTAAAAAGGTAAATTCATTCAATTATATTGAAAAATAAACCGGCGCGAAACCTATGCCGGGTTTGTACATTTAGTAAGTCGCGGTAAATCACAATAGACATTTCTTCAGATCAGTTTAATAAACTACGTACTTTTATTACTACATGCTCCCTTTAAAGCTATTAAACAATCGTGATTCATATGTTTTTATATGACACGTCTTGTGTGTTAGATTGTTTGGATTATAATGCTTTAAATTTTCGTTAATTTAGGTGGTCCTTTCAAAAGGCAATCTATTATTTTAAATTCAGAAAAACATTTAAACATGAATGCGTTAATAATAATTTCTGTCTGCAATTTCGGTTAACCTCGAAGTCGAACACGGCACCACAGAATAGTGACGGCAATAGAAATGCAATGAAAAGTTACGGATGCATGTTCACAAGTAATCTATATTAATTGTTTTAATCTTAAGATTGTGTTGAAGGTTTGCCGACGTATTATAAATTAATTTTCTTCGTTCTTAGTAACTTTGTGTTAAATAATATTAATTAAACGTAAAAAAAATATTCGGCTTGCCCTACTCCAAAACCCTAGGCACGCCACTGGGCGGATCGTAGATATCCTAGTGGCACCTGTGGAGAGGCAGTTCTAGGAAAACGCAGTGAGTTTATATAATATGTACGTATATTTTTTTATTTCAATAATTGTAGTATCATAATAATAAAGATAGAGTGATGACATAGTTAAGCTTCAGGGCAATGCATGGACGAGATTGGCGCAAGACCGAACAAAGTGGTGTAATAAAGAGGAGGCCTATGTCCAGCAGTGGATAAATACGGGCTGAAATGATGATGATGATGAATTGTAGTATCTATTTTTAACTAGGTTTTCCAACACCACTTAAAATTCTTAAATACTGAAGTAATTATATTTTTTTCTCTACACCTCTAAGAAGTAGGTATTCAAATATATTTCTTCTCCACCACCGCTTCCTCAAGAGTGTACGAACATTGTTCCACGCTAAAATCTAATATCACTAATGATTATGATTAAAAATAACCGTGGAATGTGTACGTCAGGCGCTCCAGCGCGGAGGGAAAACAGATGCCGTTTATTAGCCATACATCAAACACCGTATCAATTAAATGGCAACGAGCTACCGACGTGGATGAAGGCTAATATTGGATTGGTTGGGGAATTTGAATTTAGGCGGTTGCGATAGTTATTTATTGAAATTATCTGACAATTTGCTTGAGGTACCCGCTCAGAATGAATCTTGCGCATATTATGGCTCTTAGTTGCTTTTAAAAATCTTGACAGCCTGCTCAAATGCAGACGTACGCAAGCTTTAACAAACGTGACGTATTTGCATAGCTACGCATTTTTTTTTAAATAATGTGCTAATGTGTAGTCCGTCGTTTTAATAACAATCTAATGTTATCTATACATATAATAAAAATGTAAATGGTCGATGTCTGTACATGGAAGATATTTAAGAAATTTCAACGCAGGGGGTCTTTATAAAAGCAACAGAATCCAAAACAATTTTTTTTAGAATTTTTGTCTGTCTGTCTGTCTGTCTGTCTGTATGTTTGCTTGCGCATCACGCAAAAACTACTGCACTAAATGAGATGCGGTTTTCACAGTTGTATTGCTGCAGGTCCAACTTAAAAACTGGTATATGTTGCATTTGCATACAGGGTGTTTCTTTTTGTTTGCTTGCACATTACTCATAAACTACCGCACCAAATGATATGCGGTTTCACAGTTATATTGCTGCAGGTTCAACTTAAAAACTGGTATATGTTGCATTGACATACAGGATGTTTCTTTTTGTTTGCTTGCACTTTACTCATAAACTACCGCACCAAATGAGATGCAGTTTTCACAGTAATAATGGTGCACGTCCAATTTGAAAACTGGTATATATTTTATTTATAGACAGGGTGTTTCTTTTTATTTACTAGCGCATAACGCAAAAACTACAAGACGAAATGAGATGCGGTTTCACAGTTATATAGGTACAAGTCTAACTTAAAAATTGGTAAATGTCTTATTTACATACAGGGTGTTTCTTTGTATTATGGAAGATAAATGAGAAAAACTAATATTCCCCATATTATCACTGCATTAACACTTACGCTACATTTTATCCAGATAAATTAAGTGTTCCCGTGGGATGAGGACGGAAATCCGATATATTTGTTACTTTTTATACTCAAAGGGATGCGATGGGCGTGGATTACATACCTTGAGTAAGAATGAGATAGGACAGGTGGGATGTAACGGGATGGGATGGGACGGGATGGGAAATTCCAAATAATCTGTACATGTATATTTTTTTAAATAAAGTTAATCACGCAGACGAAGTTAGCGGGCAGAAGCTAGTGACTAATAAGTTTTTAACTTTACCTAATGTTTTAGAGACTACAAAAGGCCTTATTCATAGACAGATTTAAAACCTATTTTAGTTATCGAATGTTTTGTCTCCTTCACTCAATACTGAATTCTAAAGTCGTTCGAAAGCGACACGACATTCGAAAACTAAAATAGGTTTTAAATGTGACTATGAGTAACTAGTAAGGCCGTAAGACTAAGAATATTCCAATAACACCTTTCTTTTTGTCTCACTTTTCTTTTTGAACGGGAAGACACAATGTTCGCGTGTTCTTTTTCACTAGCACTCATTGCACTATGTTGTACTAACTGTTCATTACTAACTCGAAAGGTTTTGTCCTTTTCAGTCCATGCAATGACGACAGATTTTCCAAAATTGTGTCTGAGCACATAAGTACGAAAATCCCGCTACCTAATACCTATCGGACTGCGGCAATCAAACTACCGAACGAAAGGCAACAGCCAATCTGCTTCTCACGTCATTTTCTCGTGAAACAGTAGTAGATAGGTGGATCACTTGTAGGTCTCTCAAATGTGAGAGTCCATCTGGGTAGGTGTACCGCAATGTCGATTTCTCCCGCCAAACAGTAGTGTAAATGCACTGTTTAGTTCCGGTTTGAATGACATTGTAGCCAGAGTAACTACTGGACATAATGAGGCTTAACATCTTACGTCTCAGGATGGCGAGCGCAGAGGAATACCAAACCTTGCTTTGTTATTCATGGTATTGTTTAATTTTGCTACTGTCCATGAGCGTTCGTATCGCTTACCATCAGGCGAATGGGATTCTTGTCTCGCCATATTTCGCAAAAAAAAATAGATATTCATAAATTAAATATTTTACTACCGCATCAATGTTGTCCTTATACAAATCATTCAAAACAAACGATAAAAAGAAAATAAAACATTTACAAATATGTAAAGGTCGACATTTACTGGTAATACAAGAAAATTTATTGAACTAAGTATAGAAGCACGTAATCTTTGTTTACATACGCTTCATTGAATACCGAATAGTCCTGGCTTCACGTGGGTACAAATTAATTGTATATTATTCATTTCTACTATAGTATATTCTAGTATATTCTATACTATCCTCTAGGTTTTGTAATAATATGATTTTATCATGGTAAATCAATTAAAAAGTTAAACAACTTTTATATTATCTGAAATAGAAAAGGTGAGGTTTTTTATTAGGTAAAATAACTTTTAACAACATAGTAAAAATAATCTAGCAAATTCGGCTCATGAAGATATTTGGAGTGCTTAAAGCCTCTTTAACTTACTATTTTTCCAAAACAAAACCAGGTACTTTTATGTCAGTTTTCTTGTGTAAAATTAAGTACACCTCTACCTCCACAAACATTTTGATAAGGCTTGTAAAACCACTTGTTCTTAAACACAGTATTATTTCGTGTTTAACTCCTATTCAATTGACTGCCTCGGTGGCGTAGTTGTACTACGGTACGATTACATAACTGAGGTCTTGGGTTCAAGTCCCAGGTCGAGCCAGGTGATATTGGATTTTTGTATTCATTATCAGCCCGGAGTCAGGAATTTGTGCCCGATATGGCGATAGGCTAGCCCCCTATCACATCGTGGAACGGAACATACAAGACGAAATGTGGGTGTCCTGGTAGCACCTCTGCCTAACCCTTCTGGGAAGAAGGCGTGAGTTTATGTATGTAACTCAATTCTATTTATCTTATATACATAGATAATCATATACTCGGTAAATTATAAAGAAAACACGGCAATAATGCGGCGCAATACTGCCTCACAACAATGTTAATGATTGCAAATACCTTTTATGTTGCTTATGATCCGATCCGGT
Source organism: Deilephila elpenor (assembly GCA_949752805.1). Taxonomy (NCBI): domain Eukaryota; kingdom Metazoa; phylum Arthropoda; class Insecta; order Lepidoptera; family Sphingidae; genus Deilephila; species Deilephila elpenor. Next base: position 2,692,770 of record OX457107.1, on the reverse strand, counting down.
GCATTTAACGACTTGTGTTGTATCTGGCAATGTGTTATAGTCACTACAAAATGGACAGATACCATCGAACGATGCTCCTGTTTCACAAAATATTATGTTTACAGATTTGTTGTTGCGTTTCGATCGTCCAGTGAGATCTATTTATTTATCTATTATCTATCACCCCCAAACAGCAGTGTAAATGCACTGTTGTGTTTCCATTTGAAGGACATTGTAACCAGAGTTACTACTGGATATAATGAGACTTAACATCTTATGTCTAAGAATGGCGAGCGCAGTAGAATGCCAAGCATTGCTTTGAAATTTATGTTGTTTTGCTACTATCCATGGGCGGTTGTATTGCTTACCATCTGGCGAATGGCATGCTTGTCTCGCTATTAATTGAACGCAAACACCCAGGCAAACAAATACTTTTCAAGAACACTTGTCTCAGTAGTCAGTGCAATAGTTATTTGAATTTCCTTGGAAGCTGGACATATTATAGCTGCTTGCTTCTTGCAGATAATGGACGAGAGGACGAGGTCACCGTCGGGCACGGGGGAGCACCGCAACGGTCGCCGTCACCAGCAGACAAACGGATCACCACGCGCAGACTCCGGGTCCGATGTGTACGTCACCAGCGCCGCCTACCGACCACCTTCTGAGATCAGGTAATTGAGCATTCTCACATAAAGCCACCGTAAACTCGCTTTATGTGGCGTGAACTTAGGATCAGTGTGTCTATAACAGATCTCTTTCGTGCAATAGGCAATAAAGATAGCACGGCGTAAAGATCTTGCAAATCTCATGTGGCCTTATTCATAGACCGTTTTAAAACCTATTTTAGTTATCGAATGTTTTATCTTCTTCGCTCAAACTGAATTCAAAAGTCGTTCGAAAGGGACAAAACATTCGGTAACTAAAAGGGTTAAAAACTATTAATGAATAATGCCATTATAAAGCAAATCGAGAGGGAGAGCGAAAAATATGATATATATTAAAATATTAGGTATACTTCCATATTTCCGTGGCATGGATTAGGAGCTACTTGGCTCCTATAATTTGTTAGTAATTGTGTATTGTAAGCGAACATGATAAACTGGCTCTTCAGTTTTTTCCTTTTAAAGAATAAGCCGCGTTGTTTCCCATATGATATAAGCAAATTACTAAAATAAAAAAGCATAAAAGCTAATCAAATTTAAAACCGCAAGCCCATACAACCGAAAAGCTTTCTTTCAAACAAAATTAATGACTCCGTAAGTATACGTATATGTAATCCCATTCTTGTTTTCAAAACACATCTCTTATTTTCTCCAACCCCGTCTGCACGTACCATAAGAACAGATAAAAACCCACACTCTGTATTGCCGATTAAAAAGAATTTACGAACATAAAAATTATACAAACATTCTAAGACTTCCGGTAGATAAATTCGTTCTGAATTAACACCAGACCGCCCATAACGCTTGTGTAAATAAACCCGGCTTTATACCCCTGTTTACATTACAATAATTATTAGTCTTATTATTGCGCAGAAAGCGTAGTTCAATGTATTCGAAGTGGTGCGTGTTTTTTCAGAAATTGTGTGCTTGTGTTTTTAAATTTTGTATGCATTTTTATTTGTGTCGTTAAACTGTAGAAATAATTTAGATCATATTTTTCATTCATTAAAATGTGGAAAGACATACAGCTTACATTTATTTACAACTTACAAATCTACATTCTTTTAGTAACAAATTTAATTAGCACGGAAGTCGTAAAAAGAAAGTTTATTTTCCTAATGGGAAACATCCGTGACGTAGTTATTTGAGAGCCGACTATGAATCGAAAATATTTCGGGCCTGGGTATACCGAGACCAAAAAATATCTCATATTGTATTGTACTGTCTCTTATTAAAATATGATTTTACCCACCAACTGCACTTTGCACCAACCTGATATTTTTATTTTTCAATATTAAAAAATGACGTATGACAGTGTGACGTAGTACTCTCACATAAATCCTACTTCAAATTTCAAATTCTGATCTCGATTAAAAAAGGGGCCCACTGACCCCACCATCTGCTTCTAAATACGTCCACCCAGACCCCACACCCTACATTGGGAAGCGCAGATTTATCAATCTATCCGTACCACTGTATACCGTTAGCGTACCCATGATCTAACTAAATCCTTGAAATTGAACACTTCGCTAATTCCATCCAACGGGGCTCGAAACGTGCCGGATTATAGTCCTCAAATTAATGCAGACTAGCGGTAAAACGCTGCGTTTTTGTACTAGGAAATAAAATTACAATATATCGCATGCCAAACAAGACCCAGATGTACAACTACTTACAGGCCAATGTATTATTTTTGTTTGCTAATTAAAATCTCAAATCATAGCCGCAAATAACAACTTGTAATGCTAAAAGATCAATCGTTTGCAAATTAATTAGTGCCCAATTTAACAAGCAGAATCAATATGTATGTTGAGCAAATTATATCATTAGCTATGCATAGATGCGAGTTAATTACCGTATAAAATCAATAATAGATTTCGTGACCAACATTCAAATATAAATTAGTGTAATAAAATGAATTTTTCATTTGTGCCTATATTAATTATTCATAATATTTTTTTCTCCTCAAATGTCATGGTTTTATTCATTATTTTATAATTTGATGGTAGGTATAGAAAATCTAATATACATTTTCATGACTCACAAGGTTTATACCACATCTGGCTTATTATAAGAACCTTACAATGCATATAATATTAGAAAATAAAAAATATTTATAATCAAAACGATGATAATAAATCAAATGCGCGTATCTTTCACAAACGACATACCGAAGTGCATTAAGATGTCATTACGGAAATACAAATCTATCAACACCAATAATTATGGTGGCACCGGGCCAGTTAGTTTAAATGACCCCATTCCACCACAATGTGTTTTTAGTTATAAGTTGAATATTTGGCAATTAAATATAATTTACTATCAAGCAAACAGGAAAGACAACAAAGTTTATTGGGTTGACTGAAATCTTTATCTCATATTGTTGCTTTTAATATGTTCGATGTTGTCTTTAAAAGCTAATTAATATTTTGTCGTAATCTTTTTCTATTTGCCCCTATTCATGGTTAACATGACATCCTAAGTAATACTACAAGCCACTTCTGTATTCAATATCTTAGTTAGTTTTCGTTTGAGATTTTGTCTTCAACCATACATAATATGTCTTATTTGACATACTTTTTTAATATCAAACTAGTAAAAAAGCTGCGGGCTATAGATTGAAAAAATCTGTTGCAATTTATATCGCAACGTTTTAACGCCCGTCTACCACCCCGGGTGAAGCGAAACAAAACATTTAGCATCAAACGCGCAGATTGATGGAAAATTACACATAGCGAGTGTATGCAGTTTGTATGACTCATCCCATATTGAACGCGTTTACATGCAATAGTCGTCAGTGGGGCGGATTCAGGACTCTAGGTGAGGGGGCATGACCTACACTCAGGTTTGTATTAAGCTAAACCTTCTTTATTTTTGCTATTTTGTTGCGAATGTTAGCATATATGAGCTGTCCTATACCAACAATTACAGTATTTAATATACCTAGGTATATTATAATCTGGTACATTATTCGTAGCGCTAAATAAGATTGCATTGAATCAGTAATATTTTTATCTGTAAACTCATTTTACGACTAAGGATCCATGGCTATGTCCGTGACTTTTAAATTCTGACTAAAAGTGCCTTCAAGAAATTATGTTTTTTCACTACAAATAAACCCAGCTGGTAATATTACAGATAATTTGTCAATTTTTGGGCAAAATTTATCCATAGTTATATTATTATAATCCAGTCCAGGACGAGCGTGGGACCAACTCCCTTGTTTTATAATCTGAAGCCCAGCTTTGGACGTATCTAAGCACTTCTATATTAGTCCACTATAATTATTTATGCAACTTTGGAAAAATTAATAAAATACACCCAACAGTCACATACATAGTCCTGACCCTTCACTAAGATCGAGTCTTGTGTCGTGGGTATCAGAAACTACGAGAGACTTTTCGGTCTCACAAACACCCAGACCCGAAACAAATACCTGTGATTCCAAATATTTGTCTCGGTGCGGGAATCGACTCCGCGGCCTCTCGTTTCACAGGTGGCGTCTAACAAACTGCGCCACGGAGGCTGTCACAATGAAAGAATGGGCCCTGCGTAGCCATACTAAATCCCTCCTTTATATGTGCGTGGTAAATGCGCTTATAGTCAGATGGTGTATTTATGATTGTTATTGTCAGCTTTGAAGTAGGAGCCAGAGCTACGATGTGCGAAAACAACCGACATACATATATTATCCATGGAAACTCTCTCGTGTATATATAATTCACTATCCTATATTATTTCATATTAGATATGAGAATAGTTTTTATGAAAATCGTTAATTATAAAATGTTTCTTAAGGTATAGAAAGAACTGCTGACTTTGAGGTCGTAGTTACGATTCCAGGTTACGTGTTTATAACTTCAGTGTTAAATGCTTATTGTTTTTATAGTTTTTTTTTGTATTATTGCTACCTTAAAATCATTTCCTCTGTGACAAATCTTGATTATCTTTAAAATACACAAATAGCACAACCTGAAAATTAGATCATGTAAGTACGAAGTTCAAATTAAATCGTATATAACCGCGAAAAAACTGTTACAAATTTTCCTCATAATTCAGACTTGAATACTAAACCAAAAACAGCTTACAAGTTAAACCCTAATGCTACATCTTGCGTACTAATCCACACGGGCTCACATTATCATAAATCTCATACGGACAGTTCAATGACGTCGCGAGGAATCGAACCCAGACATCTCGGCCGCGATTTATTGACCCCGTGTGTGGAACCAGACTATCGCGATCTAAACGGTACTCTGTTTGTATTTTGTATTAATGTTAAATGGCTTTATTTGTTATTAATAGATGCTGAACTTGCGGTCCTAGGTTCGACTTCTCGGTAGGTCAGCACCTGGCGTTTCATACGAATTATTTAAGTTTTATTCTTAACTTGAAATAGTAATACCTATGTATGTTCCTTATGAGAATAAACTAGTATTTGAGGTAAGAATTTTATTTTGTCTCAAACCTAATCCAAAAATAAGTGAGGTGGGGTAGATATATACGAGTACATTTAAAATTCACATAAAACGCATTGCCCTAACTGGGATTCGAATCCATGGCCCCAAGGTGTGAATCCTATACACTACAGTACTAATCCAATGAAGCGACATTAAAATAATCACTTTAAAAAATGTATTAAATCGTAGGTTAGTAAAATGCCCATAACGAACAGTTCCCGTGACCATGACGAATTTCGTTTACTTTCTACTCGCGTCCTTGGAGTTAGGCGTGACGATACAGTCTCCAAATAGGGCTACCGACTACACTGTATGCTATAAAGAACAATGGCAACTGCCCATACATTGTTTTGATTGAAATTAAAATTAAACGTCTTTACATGAAAAAATCTCGTTAGGTTGAGTGTTTTTTTCTAATTCAATATATGTAAGAATTGTTTTTAAAGAAAGCAGAGAAATATTGATATTCATGTTTGATTTTTAATATTTATACGCCTACGTCAAATAATGACTACAATGGCTGACCGTGCTATGACGTATTGTAATATAATTCATGATTCCTATAATGAATTCATGAGTGAATTCATGCAACGAAAACGTCAAAACTCAAAAGTCTGTCATCATAGACGAAAAATCTAATAGACTGCTGTATAGTGCCTATTCAGTCCCACAGAAAGAGATGCCGCTTATAGGTTTTGCTATAAGATAGAAAGAGATCGAAATATACATTTTCTGTCCTGCACCGCGTGCCGGTTTTTTTCAAGGTCGGAATTGAAATTGCTAAACAAATTTTGACATAAGACTGTCGTATCGTGTTTGTGTTTAGTGTCGGAAGTTTTCAAAGTGATTTATAATTGTTTAAATTCTAAAATCTTTGCTAAATCCATCACAAAATGGTGTGGTGTAGCGTACTTGGTTGTAAAAGCGACAGTGGTGTGAAAATAACAGGATTAACATTCCATGGGTAAGTAAATAACTTTAGTAACAATTAATAGTATCCAGCAGTATTTAAATTAACTAGTTTGCTATAAAATCTTATAAAAGACATAACACTGTAATACATTGTAGTTATACATTTGTTTATCTCAATGTTATTTTAATTATAATAAACACGTAAACTTTATAACCTAAAATGTCAGTGTGGCAAGAGTGAGATTGTAGTATTACCCCGTACCCTGTATAGTAACCCGTATAGTTATATATTGTTGATCTATCATACGTAATTTTGTACACTTTGTAAATATATGTATACAGTAATAAATAAAACAAACCTATCAAACTGTTGCATTTTTATTTATCCTTCCTTCTTCCGTGTTTGCAAATTTTGTATCATTGTAAAAAGCCGTTACCTAATAGTGGGTAATTGTACCATACTTGGCAACCCTAAACCAATTAAGTACTTTATTTGTTGTCCCTTTCGGTGGCACGGGGTCACTGCGTCTATTAGATATTTCGTCTATGTCTGTCATGAACTTTTCCAGCGGGCGAGATGTCAATCGACTATTTGCTTAGATTACTAGTCCTTTTGCCAGAATCACACCATACTTTTAATGAATTTCTATTTTAATACAGAAAAAATATAAAAATATATTGTTTGAATTGCATTGAACAAATATGGAAATCCACGAGGCGGCGTTTAAAAAAATTAAATGCAATATAGATTTTTGACATATATATCATTGTGATATTTGTTATTGAGAAACCAAAGATAGTTACTAATACTTTAGCAAGCAAATAAAATATCAATTAAGTATCATTAGTTACATAATTAATTTATCTGACGAGTTGCGATAGTTTGACAATGTTATACTGAAGGACAAAGTTACCTCGATTTACAGTACTTGACTATGGTAAACTATTTTAGTCTAATAAATATGGAATGGCAACATTAAGCCAATAATAGTATATAAACCCGGAATTACTCAAATTACTTTCCATATTAAGGATTTTTTTTCACCCGCTTTGAATAATTCATTTGATTATTTGATAAAACGTAGAAAATTATTAGAACTTGTTTTGTATATATGTCACTTAAAGACGCTCAAATTAAGATCAATCAAGAATTCGCCATTGTTCTTTCTTGGACTTTGTTAGCGACGAACCAACTGTCAAACTAGAGACCACGAGTTCGATGTTGCACCATACATAAATAGGATACATGCATTTTGTGTGCAGTTCACTGAAACGTGAAACTGAAACTATTACACAAATCAGTTACCTACTCTCTCTGAGTACCTAGATACCTAATAAGTAGGTATAGAAAAATAATACAAGTCACTCAAAAAAAAAACATGAAAATAAATACTTTTTAAAATAAAATACTACCATTATAGTAGAACTCTTTCGTATGGCAACCCTGCGTCCATTAAAGGTAATTTTGGTTCCCATTCCAAATTTTTTGGTAACTCAATTTCCTAGCATGACGGCCCGCTCCTTTGACAGGCTGCCGCCGATTGTGGCGCTAATGCTTCGACGTTTAGTCGATTGAGATTTCTGGTAAAGGCAAGTCATGTTAACAGCCCACGTATTCAATCACTTCTTATCTCGAATGAAAATCTTGTGACACCATTGTTGTTGAAGGAAATGAGAAATTTTAGAAAATACGACACCTAAAAAATGGTAGCGGGAGAAATAATAGTCCTACCGTTCAGCATCAATATTCTTTTTGCTATCCAACGTTGTAATTAAAAACAAAAATATTAAGGAACCAATTTATTCATTTTAACATCAAATATCCTGGAGCACTAACATTAAAAACATTTCTGCAATATTTTTTTTCCAAATCCAAATCCTTTTACAAGCTGACGAATGTACGGTATCCATAGAATTTACGGGTGCATTCGTTATAGCGAAACTTCTTACCATTTTTCTAATTTAGATGGTCCAAAAAGCATTTATTATAACTCTTAAACTACACATAATCACGTCATAATTTGTAGCAAATATTAATGAATTAGCTGTGGTACCATCAAAATTCAAAACGAACCAACTGAACAATACCCTCAAAAAAGCCTTAGACGGCATAAAAAAGTGACCATACTCCACAAAAAATTACCATGACAAGTGACAGACGGTACAAAAACCCAACCTGTTCTAAGGATATGGTAAAAAACATAAAGACATGGACATAGTGTAAGTGGACACTTGAATGTCATGTGTTCAATTGAAACTAAATGCGTTATTGTGTGGGGGAATTGACTTGCGTCTATTGGGACGGGGGCTACTATTCGAACTCACTTAAATACATGAAACTAATTGATTCGAGTACGTGGTGAGTCTGAGTGCAATAATACCAACGTTATTCTTTATTTAATTTTTATTAGCCTCGGCTTGAAAATCCTGTAATTTGAGGAAGTTCATTCTATTGCGATGACCTAATTGATTGAAGGATGGATAGATTTGATTAGCCTCAGAGATTAACAATCTAATTTTAGTATTCTAGAGCCTTGAAAAAGATCTCTGATGCTCCTTAATTACTTAAACTTATTAATGATAGTAAACATTTTAGATCTCCTCAGGCCCAAATGAAAATAGTGAATTGTGACTTTGGTGTCAAAACTAACCCATATTTCAACGTGCGTTCTTGATATTATCAGTTGCAAAATCAAAACTTCGCGACACAAATACAAGTTATTTGTTCTAAAAAGGTGTTATGACTTGTGGTCCGGGAGCCAGCGACAGATTTTCATGACCAAGTTCCTCTCAAGCGGTAATTAGTAAAATGCATCAGAGTATAGTATTATGAAGCCTCGTGAACGTCAGCTGGCACTCGGTTGGGGGGATGAGCGGTTGTAGCCTCCCACGCACGAAGAAAATAAAAATACATTCACTCATTTCCTCTCAGCTAAAAATTTGTCAAATTGTAGCTTATCTAATATCTCAACGAAAAAAAATAATCAGCTGGTTCCAACATAGTGTATTGTACGTCAGCTGGTGTCTCGAACATGAAATTTTTATTTTTATTTTCAGTGATTTCCTCTCAAACAAAAATTTACCTGATGATAGCTTATATGTAACTGTGGATAAATATATAGGTCAGCTGGCTGTATCTTGGTGGAAAAACCGTCAGCTGATACTTTGAAAGTTATTACATAGGAGTTAGGCAGGAGTATCTACTGTCAATTTAAATGCATCAGCTGACTAGCTTATCCTCGACTTATTGCTAGCTGATTTTTTTTATTTATCGCATCAGTATATTAACAATCAGCTCACAAATTTTCATCTGGGAGGAAATGACGCATCTTTAATTATTCGACATAGCGCTGCATCAAAATGAGATTTGAGTTGAAATAAATATTCCGTATCAATGTTTTTGAAACGAATAAGTATGTAATCCAATGATATTAGATATATATAAATAATTAAATAAACAATTAGCTTAGTATAAATTAACGAGTTACTCGATAAATAATATTTATTATATAAACGTGATGAAAAATGACAATGAGAATAACAATGTGATTTATTCATTTTCGTTTTCGCTCTGGCTTGAGTCACTTTCCTCTCTTTCCGATTCAGCGTCAGAGTCGCTGTCAGAGCTGTCTGCTGTTATGTCTTCATTGTCATCATCTGAACAAAAATTTAAAAAAAATATTAGGATGCGTATTTTAGCATAATATAATCAAAATGATAAAAAAAAATTACCTTTTTCAGGCTGAATACTGATTTCATTAATCGATGATGGTAACTGACTTCCAGAAAACCAGATGAATTCATACTTGTTGTCGATTTCTGCCCAACCATAACCTACAGGATCATCAGAAGTTGGAACCTTCAGGTGTGCATGTGACCAAATTGGAGCAATGTAACATGCTCTTAAAAATTGCTGATATAGCTCTGATCTGCATGTTGGTAAAGAAGAGCCATCAATACCTTTTTTTGGTAACTTGAAAGTTTCAGTATCCAAAAATTTATATATTTTTTCAAACGACGCTACTCTTGCCTCATTGATCTTTTTTAGACGATTAAATCCATACATATGGCAAACAAACTCTTCTATCTTCTCAAAAATATTTTCTCTATTCTCTGATGGTTTTGACATTTGGATGAAACACTCGATGAAACTTTTCAATTTAGCCATTATTGAAAAAGGACGTTTTATTCCTTTTCGAAAAAAGTCCGGGTTAAAATCACACCCTGTGAACGCGTGAAATGCCGCGAGTGCTGCGCTCAAATCAGATCCTAAAGCTTCATATAATTGAGTAACATTGATAAATCTTGTTATGGTCTCTGCATTTAAATGAGCTTATATTCTTACGATCGATCGATGAAAAATATGGTTTTCTTCATTATTTGATTTTATTTTTTTAGTTAAAAATGCAATTTTATTGTTCAATGCATTTAAATTGACAGTAGATGCTCCTGCCTAACTCCTATGTAATAACTTTCAAAGTATCAGCTGACGGTTTTTCCACCAAGATACAGCCAGCTGACCTATATATTTATCCACAGTTACATATAAGCTATCATCAGGTAAATTTTTGTTTGAGAGGAAATCACTGAAAATAAAAATAAAAATTTCATGTTCGAGACACCAGCTGACGTACAATACACTATGTTGGAACCAGCTGATTATTTTTTTTCGTTGAGATATTAGATAAGCTACAATTTGAAAAATTTTTAGCTGAGAGGAAATGAGTGAATGTATTTTTATTTTTTTCGTGCGTGGGAGGCTACAACCGCTCATCCCCCCAACCGAGTGCCAGCTGACGTTCACGAGGCTTCATAATACTATACTCTGATGCGTCTCACGAATTATCTCTTGAGAGGAAATAATTGACCAAATTTGCACCTGGCTCACGGACTATTGCTTTACCACATGAATTTAGTAGCTTTTATACCTACAATATATCATTTATATTTACGCTGATTTTAAAGATAAGAAGTATTTTTTTTATTTATATCAACCCATAGGCGTACTTTCCCCACATACATATATGTATAAAGACATAAACTATACCTATCTTATTGGCTCTAGAGAGTGGATATTTTTTTACTTTATTATTATTAATAGAATCTAATAACAGTAACATTCTTTACGAGAAGAAGACTCACACAATTTTCACTTGATTCAAAACCTTAGATTCAAAACATTATCTTAAACCGGTGGTAGCAACTAATAGAGGCTTATTCAAAAAGGTTTTTTATCCTTTACTTTTTATAGTGGGCTTTGACATCGTATTTATAAGTAAATATTTGTCTATGCCCCGACGAAGGCTGCGCTCGTTACGCCTTTTTCCTTCGACTTTTTCGTATTATTTTTAAAGCTGTCAACGCGTTCGAAAACCGAATTAGGCATTATGATTATGAAAACTTTCTACTTCTGACCAAAGCAATGATGCTTTGGTCAGAAGTAGAAAGTTTTAAGCAGGGAGATAAGATGATTTATTAACTTAATTTAGTATATTGTTTTGGTAAATGTCGTATTATTAGAATACCTATTATATTGTCGTTTATTTTACAAAATTATGTTAGCAATCGTCATGAACACATCCGAAAGTTAGCCACACACAACCTTGTCTCTAGTAAGATATTTTGTTACTTGTATCAGTATGTCAAAAACTAAGATAAACCTTCAGTGACGATACCAAAACCTGCAGCAAAAATGTAAAAAAACACCTTGACAATCGAACTCGCAGTCTTACTTCAAAACCGACATTTTAGCCACTGCGCAGGTTACCAAACAGGTTGTCATTTATATGTTTGACAAAACCCGCTGATCACCGTTGACATACGACTGACCTTGCATCAGAATTAGTCATGTCAGTCGTGACCCGAACGCAAATACATCATTCATCAGTTTCGATTGATGCTTTGAATGCTAATTAGTTTGATTAATGTGATGTAATTATGCATGATTAAATGATTGATTTTAATCATAATATTGATGTTTGTTGTTGAGACGATAAGTTATGTATTTCGATTAAATATTTATTTAATTTATCGTAGCCGACAATGTGCATTATTGACTAAAGTTTTTTTTTAAATGAAAAGCATTGGTCAAGTATTGATATTTATAAAAATAACTGTGGGTTATTCGTAATAAAAGTTTTCAGAGAGCGTGGTAAGTTGGATAACCGAATAATTGAGAGTTTACGATCGTAATTCTTCAGATTATAACAATTAAGATTTCTTCAGCTTAGAGATATTTTTTTTCCGGTAACGTTTAATATTTACATTATCCTATACCCACGTCTAACGTCTTGCAGAACACCGACCTTCTTTATCGAAAGCGAAAAACGTTTAGGACCCTAAACCACTGCTCCGCCTATCAAATTTTAGTAGACTACATCTTACGATTCCTGTTTTTATTAAATTATTATTTGTTAAAAATACATACAATATATGTTTAAAATTACGAGTTTGTTCACTCTGACCTTACCCCAACCTTGACTCGGTCGTGCCTTCAAATCGTGTAGGTAGACTTACCAGGTACATTGTCGTGACACACGGGTGGATTCGCGACGCGTGTGCTATACCATGCCTAAACCACTGATATACTGTCACGAACATTGTACAATAAGATGAGCCGTGTAATAAGATCAGGTGGATGGAGTATATTTCCATTATATGCATATTCGTTATTCATGCTACGTTATATTTTATAGAATGCGTAGTCCGGGAGAAATTTGCCTGAGGAATGTTGCGAAAATGATTTAGTGTGTTGCCTAATTATTCAAGCAATTTCACAAAGCTGAGACTGAATACTGCCACATATTCAATGACTTTTTATTCTTAAAAAAGATTCCGATGAATTAAGAACCTCTTTTTTTAAGTCGGTTAATAAATAAATAATTTGTCAATAGATGCAATTGCTGTAGTCTAGGTAGTTTAAGGTACTTGTTTCTTTGTGCAAAAATGCTGACGTAAATTGTTGAAAAGGTGCACCTCTAAACGGTTGTATAGTTTATAAATTATGAAGATATCAACGCCATCTTGTTAAACATATAGTAACTTAGTCATTTTAAAATAAATCTGATTCAACAATACTCGCAATTGAATTATTTCTATTTCATTAGAATTTTGATGCAAAAAAACAATAAAATGTTTTTTTTTTACAGTCGGCAATCACGCGCGCCTCGCAGCGTCTACTCGTACCGAAGCGCAGTGGCGCCATCTGTCGCCTCGACGCACAGATCCAAGGTGTCCAGAAAGGTGTGATTCTTATAATTATCTTTTTTCTTTTTATTTATTGGGATATAATTATGAGTCATGAACAACAATAATATTCGAGTCTAAGTTTATATAAGCTTGACATGTAATTTCTGATTTAGTTACACACCTACATCTTCATTTGACTTAAATATTGTATTATGTGCGGCATAGCTAAATATATTTATAAATCTAATCAATCATTATTTTGTAAGTGCAATAAAAATATAATTGTGTATTTTACCCCTGTATCGACCGTGGGCAAATTAGATAAATTGTCAGCAATTCGTGGGTAGACAACAGACATAGGCCATCTTTCATTATTAATTAATAATTCCTATGGTAAAAAGTCGTGGTAACGTTGATATTTTTATTGCTTATAGTGTCTTAAAAATAAGTGAAATATTGATTACTAAATAATTTAAACAAACATTTGTGTGCGGCCCACAAATATTTCTTTCGGGTCTGGGAGTTTGTGAGACCGAAAAGTCTCCCGTAGTTTCTGATAACTACGACACAACACTTAATTAATCTTAATGTGGTATCAGGACTATGTATGTGACTATTGGGTGTATTTATAATAATATTCGCATATACAGGCAGGAGTGAAAGTGGATGCGATGGCGGCGCCGAACCCGTTCTGTCCGAACGTGAAGGGCATGTGCTGCCTGATGCTGCTCCTCAACCTGGGGCTCATCCTCGTGACCCTGGGCTTCGTCATCGTGCTGCAGTTCTTCGAGCCGCTGTTTGTTTGGTCAGTACTTTAGTCTTATTATAGCCTTGTCCTTATTAATATTGACAGCCTTCGTAGGGCAGTTGGTTAGACGCCGACTGTGAAACGAGGCGGGTTCGATCCCCGCACCGAGACAAATATTTGTGTGGCCCGCTAGTATATGTTTCGGGTCTGGGTGTTTGTGAGACGGAAAAGTCTCTCGTAGTTTCTGATACCCACGACACAAGACTCGATCTTAGTGAGGGCTAGGACTATGTATGTGACTGTTTGGCGTATTTATTTATTATTACTTATAAAATAAAGTCCAAGCGTTTGTTTGTTTAAACGCGCCAATCTCAGGAACTAGTAACTACTGTTTCGATAGTCCAATTATCGAGGAAGGCTCTGCCCGACTTAGCCTTAAAGGTAATCCCAAACTCACAAGTTTTCGGTGTAATGTTTTTATGCATTTTGTGGATTCACAGCCTATTACATACGCTGAAACTTGCAACTTAACGAGCTGTATGAAAGTAATAATATCTACGTAGGTACATTATATCTATAATAATTAATAAGTACCTACAAATTAGTATATTGTAGGTTTTGTCGCAACTTTAAGATTTGTGAATTAATTTAAATATCTTCATCATCATCATCATCAGCCCGTTGCAGTCCACTGCTGGACATAGGCCTCTCCCAAGGTACGCCACAGAGCCCGGTTTGCTGCTTTACGCATCCAGTCGCTGCCGGCCCTTATATCTTAAAAGTATGAAATACCCTCAATTCGAAATTCAATTCAGATAATGTTTCTAATAAAAATCTATTTCACATGACACATATTTCACACAAAAAAGTGTCAATTTGATTTTAATTCACGTTACAATCATGCTTACTAAAGGAGACATTAAAAATCACTTTACATTATATTAAAATAACGGGACGCGTCATTCGGGGTAATATTTGTGTGAACTCGGTTTCCGAACGATTGTCCAAAATGTCATAGAAATTCACTGGTGATTTGTGGCCTACAGCGGTCAATAGGTCACCCGTTAAGGTATATATCACGAAGTGCGTGATAGTCTGTTGATTACGAAACGAACGCGATGTGCTGTGACGGCGCGGCGGTTGCGGGTTCGAATCCTAGGGTACACGTCTGATTACGAAAGTGATGTATGCCACATAAAATAGGCTAATATATGCCTTACACCAAATCATATGGGAAATAATATTTTATTCGATGAAAACGATATCAAAATGTATTTTAATGTGTGTTTTCTTCTTGTCTAGGATCCTGGGTATCGTCTTCCTGATATTCGGCTTCATCACTCTGGTCGGCAGCCTCATATACTGCGTGGTGCTCTGCAGAGAGAACCCCTACCCTCGCTACCCCGACGACTTCTACTGGACTCACCACTGGTCCAAAACTATTGGACCCTCCGAAATCCACTACAACTCTAGTGATAAACAGTATAGACAAAATGGACATACCAATAGATACAGTAATGGCAAGTATTCGGACAGAGAGAGCGCGAAAGGTTACTCCGACAGGGAAAGCAAATTGAGCAGATATTGAGGTTATATGAATTTTAAATTTGGAATTTCTTTACCATAGTTGTCTATGGACAATTTCGTTGGGTTGGTATCGTGGAGCATTTTCGCAATGCAAGCGAACACACGTTGACTTAATTGTGACAACTAAAAATGTGAATATTAAATTTGACCATGGAAATATGATTAATAAGAGCAAATAAAATATGCAAATATGCTTATTTAAAGCATAGCTTTCAGATTCGTATTTTAAAATATTTTTTTCTATTACAATCGACTAGAGGTCGAATATACGAACACATCGGACCCACACATTTTAAATACGGACCAAACATTTTACTGTTTTTTTTTTAGGGTCGCATTAGATAGTTTGTTTTTGAACAGTGTTTATAATTTTAATGTAAACAAAATATATGTGGTTTGTAATATATTATAACGTTTATTGCTCTTTTAGAGGGTCACTCTATTATGAGTAAAATGCTTTACTAATAAAAAATAGGAAATTATATTATAAATATAAGAATAAATGAAAAATATTTCTATATTTTATCTTATGTACCTAATAAAAAATCTAGTAACAATTACTTACTTGTTTACGTACTTTATAAGAAATTACATTTAATTTAATGTAAATAATAATTGTTAGTTAAATGAACACTCTGAAGTAAATGCCATATTAATTTTTATCTTTTAATTAAAAGAGTGTTTCTATTTAATAATGAAAAATATATTATTGTTTAATTGATGTATTGTATACAAAAACAGAGATATGTGTATAATAAATAACCCAATGTTGAAGGCCTGTTTTGGCACTATATTTAAACCCAAGTATTCCAAGGCAAAAAGGGTGAAAATAACAAAAATAGAACGTTAAAAAGCGTGACAAAGCGGGCCTATAAAATACATTCAAATGAATTTAATGTTTAATAAACAACAATTTTGTGGTAACAAAACTATGTTTTATTTACCTCATGACAAAAATATGTCCCAAACATATTTGTCATAAGTGGTATTCGAACCCACGACCTCCGTGATAAGCAGAACGCGCCAAACGCGTGCGCAGACGACTTGCCTGCAGACTTCACACACCTCATATTAACTGAGATACATAATTTAATTCACATCCCAACATAATGATTGAATGAATGCTCACAAAGACTACTACTAGAATTTACCTAACTATCTATCTATTCAGCCAGAGGAAGTCCACAGCTGGACATAGGACCTTTTTTCATTGATAAAAAATCATGAATCCGATTTTGAAGGTAGAAGGAGAAAAAATCTGTTGTTCGAGTAAACGATGTCTTAGCAAAATAAAGTACTAGGACATCATGGAAAAAAGAAGGTTTCATGACGGTAGAACATACTTCGAAAATATTTGACGGTTGGTCGGAAATATTTTATCCGAACACAAAACTATGAGTATGCGTAAAAAGTACTAGGGCAGCAAAGAATGAAAGAGGTTTCGGTGACGGTAGAACGTTAAAAAATTGTTCGACCGATCGGAAAATTATTATTAATTTTTCAACACATCTGCGCAAAAAGTACTAGGAAGACAGAAAACGGAAGAGATCTCGGTGACAGTAGAATATGAACTTACTTTAAAAAATGTACGACGGTTTAGCATTAATTTTCTAACACAAATGCACAAAAAGTACTAGGGCGACAGAAAATGGAAGAGATGTCATTGAGGGTAGGAAAATAAATATCTAAAAATAATTCCAATATGACGGTAGGTAAAAATATTCCCTACCCTCATATACAGAATAGTGGCCGTCAGTCGTCAGACCTTCCGTAGACGGTAGATTTTGCTTAATTATTTTACTATGAGCCTTTGTAAGTTCGTAGACTGCAGAGATAATGGATAAGTTGGCATAATTTATGTTATTCAATGATAAATAATTATATTTGTCGTCATTATCTTCAGGCGCAGGAAGGCAAACATATTTTGTAATCATGTTAACGCTCAGGATTTCTACCGGAGAACATCGACCTCCCTCGAAGCTTAGTGCTTACCATCCCAGATGAAAACAAAAGGTTTAATAGTGTTTGTACAGTGTATGAGAATCACAGTGATATAAAATGGTAAATTGTATGAGATTGTTTCTGTCGAACATTATGATGGCTATTCAGCCACGAGTTGGATTAGGCCGCTCCAATCACCGTCCTAAGGAAACCACTGGAAACAATTTATAGGATAGACTCAGTTATCGAGTGGAGAGAAAAGTGTAAGTTACTGTGAATTTTCATAGAAATAAGGCTTAACATGAACACCATAGAATGCTAAGAATCTCGTCCAAACTGTGCTCAGTATAATAAGGAAACCTGTTAATTATGGATGTTTATAATAGTTTCTGTGTTATGTGTAGTGCGTCAGACAGTGCCTGGGTGGTTAGTTACATGGCATCCACTCGAGAACTTGTCAGCCCCATAGAACATCAGTACCCTGAGCTACGTGTCTTGTCCACTGCCGCTTCAATTTGCTGTTGATAACTATTGTTCTACTATAGGGCATAGATTATTTCTAATATTGACAATTTCACATTTAATAAAACACTTGTTTAAAATTGTTCATTTATTTACAAATGACTTATAAATTAACGATGAATTCAGAAATATCAATACAATGCACAAATAATGATGTAACCAAATTGTATTCAAATCATAAGTCATGTACTTAAATCATAATTTCATTGTATTTAATTGACGACGAACTACAAACTGCACTTGGAAGTTTATCACTTTAATCACAAAATATCTATAGATATATGGAATGAAAGAAATTTTCGACAAAAATGGGATGGGAAAACATCAATATACATATACTTTCGAAAATAGATAATATTGTAAAATTTTCTACATAGATACAAACATAAAAAATACCTAAAATTGGAATTATTTTGTGGAACAAATACAGAAAATTAATCTAAAACAAAAGAAATGCGAAAATACATAAATACGTTATTACTGGGATACAACCTACACATTTAAACGACATGGATAACTGACACACAGACAGAAGAGGGACAAAAATAAAGATGACACAAAGAAATGACATCCATTAAATTTTCATAAATATTTACACGAATGGAAATTATAAAAATCTTAACATTTTAGAATTTTCATGTCAACAATTTTGTAAAAGGTTCGTCAGTTTCATTTGAGCAGGCACGTACCAGACGTTAAGACTATACGAGTTTACTCATTTAAACTAATTAGTTACTATATTACGTCACATATAAATATTACTTTGTAGTAATTGTGCCTAACTTTGTCTAAAAATAAAGAGATTACGCCCGAACGTTTCTCAAAAGGAGCAAATCCATCAGTACGTATGTCAAATGTAATATTGTAGAACAATATTAGCCGTCATGTATAAATACTGATAAAAGTGCAGCCGTAACGGCGAGTTACCAAGAATGTCGTATGTACATCAAATGTATAAAAAATAACTTATATTAGTAAAAACGACATAAAAAATGTTTGTTACGTAGGCAGTAACTCGCATGTCGACTGTCGCCTCGTGTTGCTCGCGCCCGCACGGAGGCGCACTTACAATACTGCGTCTGAAACAAATCATACCTATAAAGATACTATTTGATACTCAGTTACTTCCATTAGCGTAACATAGAATATATTGTGGCATTTCTTAAGTTTCCAAATTTATAATAAATAATCGACACCTGGATCCCACAGTTATTTCGGTGCAAGAATGTTTAAAAGGTGCCTTCTCCTTAAAGGGACAGGCATGATAATTTTAATTATATTTATAACAAATCCTATTAGCTTTTTCTTGTGACTAGAGATATTCTGATTTTACAATAATTACCACTTGTTATGCTATTATTTAATTATTAAGTCGCACTTACCATTAGAGAATTCCATTAGTATCTAATCGCTTAGGGATCCATCACTGATATTGAATTCCGATTCAGAATCGCTCGACACCTTTTTCACTTTCTTCTTAGGGTTGGCCGGCTTCTTCTTAGGTTTACTCTGAAACAAAAATCATCATAACTTTCCTGCAATATTGTCAGATCTACGTTATATTACAAACTACTATTGGTGTTTTACATACATACATATAGGGGGCGAGCCTATCGCCATATCGGGCACAAATTGCTGACTCCATTCTAATAATTAATAGAAAAACCCATAACCACTTTGCCTGACCCGGTACTCGAACCCGCGATCTCAGCTTTGTAGTTGTACCGTAGTACAACTACACCACCGAGGCAGTGGTGTTTAACTGTTCAGCCATTTTCAGCTCAGCCATTTATGGTACTATTACGTACTAATAAAAGAATACGCTTTTTACACTTTGATCCGTTTGATTGATAAACGATTAAGCTACTATTTATGACAAGAAATTATTTTATTATTCTTTACTAAACAGATTTCGTTGAAACTTATTACTGTCATTTTTATTAATATTCTAAAATTACTAAAGTGATAGTTGCGAGTGATACAAATTACAATGACAAATGTTCTTTAGATGTTAAAACCCGGACAAAGTCAGATCGGATTTTTGATTCAAAATTTAAAAAATCTAACCTTTTTGCTATCAAATATGCTGTCCTCATCATCGCTATTATCGAGCATGACTTTAGCGGTGCGTTTCTTGGGTTTCTTGTCGTCCTTGTCCACATTGAGGAGGTTTCTCTTGGCGGGCGCCTTTTTCTTGGGCGGCGCGGGAGAGTCCTCGTCACTGGACAGTACCGTGGTCGGGTGCGAGTTGTGGTTCGATTTTTTCTCCATCTCTTCCTTTTTCGTGTCTTCTATTAGCGAGTCGAATAGGCAGTCTGTAAGAAAAACATATTTAGCATGGTTATTAAATAGGGATTACTAATGAGAGTTGAGTTATGGCCACATTGAGATGTCTACTGAATGTATACACCTCCACCAAAGATTTTTATGGCATTCTCTTTACTTGAAACATATTTTAAAAATTGAGACTGAATAATAACACCAAAATAAACATATTATTAAAGTGTATAAGGTGCATTTAAATACACACATACATAATTATTAATAAAAGATAACTCATACAGAGCTAAACTTGATATAGGATGACTAATAAATAGTTTTCTGCCAACTTGTGCTCCCCAGTCCCTGACTTAACATCGAGTGAAAATCTTTGATTATGACAAAATTATGCCAACAATCTTGCCTTTTATTAAAAAAAAGAATTATGTGTATCTTACCAGAGTCCATCTCTGCAGGTTTCTTGCCAGCATTCTTCTTGACATTGAAATCATCGTCATCACTAACGGACATGGCCCTTGGCGCTTCATCATCAGGCTCCAGCTTGTTGTCCAACAACTCCAGCTCGGAGCCTGAATCCGAGTCATCAGAACCATCCTTGTATTTTTGTACCTGCAATGGAGGTTATGTTATAAATTCATACATAGAGGGTTGTAAGATTTTTGTAAGATAAGTGTATCTGCACTGTTAGGTAATTAATTTGAGAAACATGATAAATAAAACTATTTGTTCTAATGCTGAGTATAACTTTTATTAACATTTGCGAGAGGTTATGCCTTAGTTCTCACCAAAATTGTCTTGTATCAGTTTGTGAATGTGATATACCTTATAGATTAAACTGTATCGGCGATATCTACGAAAGCATAGGGAAATCCTCCACTGTTCAAAGTTTCTGCATTTGTTATAAAAACCGCCAGGTCCATATCAATGAATTCTTTAAAACAAATTTTTTTAAAGCAAGAATTATCTATCCTTTTCTACTCCAAAAGAACGTCAACGATTTATGTGTTCGAAAATGCCGTCCATCATTAATCTTATGAACCATAGGGCTCTTTTAACCGGTCCTATGCAAGAACCTTATAAATGGTTTATGTAAAAGCATGTGGTGTACCTTGGTGGCGGCTCTCCTGGCGCTGGTTCGTTCCCGCGGCGCGGGCGCCTCCACTTCCACCTCCGACGCGGACATCTCGCCTGAACTGCTCTCGCTGAAGTTCGTCTTTGTTTTCTGCAATACAAATTCAATATTAGTACACATCACAGATACTGCCTGTATAGAAACAGAATAAAATCATCACATGATAATAAAAATAAATTAATTCCAATCCAATCAATAAACATTTTTTTATTATTTCCTTTTTTCACTAGTAAAAAAATGCATGAACTAAATCTTATAATTTTAAAATACTATTTGAAGGTGCAAAATTAATAATTCATTATTTGTCAATCTTGGTCATTCATTAAAAGCGCAAAATCTAATCAATAACATAATTGATAAGCAATGTATATGGATGGATGCAGGCTGCCTCCAACAGGTCACTGTGGAAATCTTTGGGAGAGGCCTATGTTCAGCAGTGGACGTCCTTTGGCTGATGGATGGATGGATGGAATGTATATTTAATAAATATACAATAAATATTTGTTCTATTACCTTTTTAGGTTCCTTTTTAAACGTGAGCTTGGTTTGTTTCAGGCCGTCTTTGTCAGGTTTCTCTGGCTTTTCCGCTTTTTCTGGTTTCTCTGCCTTTTCTTTCTTGACGCGCGCCTTGGGTTTCTTCTCCCCACTGGCGGGACTTACGCCCGTTGGATCATCCTTAAAATTCAAAGGAAATTAATGGCTTGTAATACTATTACTTGATTAATATCTAATGCAATATAATCAACAATTAATGTACTCTTAAAAAAATAAGTGTGCGACCTGTTGGTACCGGACGCGATCTACCAAGAATGTGGTTGTAGTGCGTATTACATGGCACACGTCTGGGTGTTCGACGTCATATTTATACTGATAATCAATTTAACATTGAAAAAAGAAAAAACATTGTGAGAAAACCCACATTTATAAGAACTTAATTGGCAAGTCCACCATCAGACACTAGGCCAACATAGAGGACTACAATAAATTTAAATTTGTAACTATACCAAAAGATAATCATAAAAAATATATATAGTTATATTAAATATAAAATAGCTAATGCCCTCAATCATAGACACTCTTGGGCAGCAGGAAAATGTAAATAACAACTTTCATGAGGCTTACAGACAATTCCCTTATTTTTTCTTAAGTGACATAAAAATAACTGAAGTGATATAAAAGATAACTAACCGGATCATACTCCTTCTTGATTTCTTTCCTAGTCTTTGCCTTCTCAGCAGCCTGGATCCTTTTAATCAAGTCTTCAGATATCTTGGGCTCCACTCGCCTACCGTTGTCTGAGGGTATGATGTCCATCAGAGACTTGCGGTTCTTCTTGTTGGCTGCCTGTTGGTGTGAAATAAATAAATGTATATCCTATTAATACTGGAGATATTATAAAATGTAAATGAAAGTGTCGCATATGCGAAATAGAAATGTGTCGAAACTCGTAAGCGAAATGTGAGATGACTTTCGAATAGTTTCACGGCAGGATTTAATTGTATTTTCCTTTTACACTTCGCACAAAATCGATCAATGTATTTCGACTTAACAACTATACGCACCTTCATTCTATCCATCTGTTTAAGCAGCAGAACATAAAACGGAATTTCATATTATTTATTTTTATACACACATAACACCAAAAACATACATAAAATATTTCATCTGCAATACATTAATTTTGGTCCCCACTTCTGACCATGAGGTTAGAAATTATTATAGAAGATAGGCTGCATTTCACTAGAGTGGAGATATGTAGGAATTTCTTACCCATGATTAGTCAAATAAATAAATAAATAAATAAATAAACACACCCAACAGTCACATACATAGTCCTGACCCCACACTAAGATCGAGTCTTGTGTCGTGGGTATCAGAAACTACGTGAGACTTTTCGGTCTCACAAACACCCAGACCCGAAACAAATACCTGTGGATCACACAAACATTTGTTGCGGTGCGGGGATCGAACCCGCGGCCTCACGTTTCACAGCCGGCGTCTAACCAACTGCGCCACGGAGGCTGTCAGGTAAATGGCTTATCACATGGGCCCATCACATCTTTGGTGACAAAGAACATACATGGATGTGTGAACAATCATAATATTTGCCAATACGCAATATGATTGGTCGATTCTCAAACATCTCCAATCCTCTTTACTCATCTCTGCTTCAGTGAAAACACAGCTTTAGGGTTAGAATTATATCTCACCATAGCTTTAGATGTTTTCTTGTTGACACTCAGTTCGTCTTGCCTTTCCTTCTCTTCAACATCCTCCAGTTTAATGAGGAATGCGTCCAGATCCTCACGCCATAAGAGTGAAGGAGTCTTCTGTCTGTTGTAGAAAACATAAGGTTTAAAAAAATTGTGTATTTCAAAATTTTGTATAGTTGTATAGTAATATAATTAGTGGTTGCAAGTCACTTCCGAAATCACTGCAGAAATCTCTCCCTTAAAAATAATTCTTGGGAATATGGTTAGTAATAGGCCTCACTGAATGAAACAGTAACAAAGTTGTTCATCCAATTTTGTTTTCCGTGAGACATTAATACTTATCTCGCAAGCCTATTCCTACAGTTCAAAGAATCTTCTATATTATGGTTCTTTTAAAATATTTGACTTACTTGAGAGCAGTGAGTTCGGCTAGTTTCTGGTCCCGTTGTTTGAGCAGATCGTCTTTCTTCTCTTTGGTGAGCATCCACATGGACATGCCCAGTAGGTAGTTGAACTTTTTCACCTCCTTCAACTGCTGGAACGCTTTCTCTGCAACATTATTATAACAATTATATCTCTAGGCTACAAAGTGGACAAATAAACAGATGAATAAATTTTTATGAATTTTTGTTATTGTTAATAGAACTAACAAGACCAGCAGGCTTAAAACATTTCGATACCAACTGGTGGAAGGAAGCTTTGGATAGAGACGGGTGGAAGAAGGATAGGGAGGCCTTTGCCCTGCAATGGGACAATATAGGCTAGAAAAAAAAACTAAAACTTGTTGTTACCATGGTATGATCAGGCAAGGGTAAAAAAAATTGTCAGTTTTATTAAAAAAAATTACTTTTAAATGTGATAAGTAAATCTCACCAGGATCAACAGGTTTTCCCTTAGAATCCATCTCCAGTTCAACTTCCTCGTCGGACTCTGGTTGGTCCTCTTCTTCCAAGGCAGTGAGACCTTGCATCTTGCTCGCTCTCTTCTTCCAGTCCGCTATGGGGTCCGGTGCATAGCCTGAAAATGACAATAAGAATTAGATTGTGTGATTATCTTTGGATTCTATAGTTGTTCTTGTAGTGTTTCAAATGTAAAAAGGTTTTTAAGGAAATATGCAACTATTGTATTCATGTTATTTTCATGATTTCCTATCGAAATACAACCATATTATCTGTTATCAGTTGAAACTAAACAAAACTGCAAATGGTGTTTACATGAAGTACAACATAAACACACCTCAATGGCTTTAACACATTGACTGCTGTGCCGAAAACTTTCACTACACCATGACAATAACACGCCAGGCGTATTTGTTGCATACAAAAGACACAATGTGTGTGTTCTGCAGTTAACAGTCTATGTATATAAAAAATGTGTAGTCAACGCACCTCTCTTAATAAGTTCCTCGACCATAACCTTGCGTTTCTTGTTCTCCACAACCAATCCTTTGTCACACTTTTCTAGAATGAACCGGGCTTGGTTAGAAAGTTTATCTGCTTCGGCTTGCAACTGTCCTTCTAAATACTCCTTGCGACGCGCGTAGTACCGCAGGCGTAGCTCGTAGAAATCGCGCAGTATCTCTTCTACTTTTTCGTACCTGAATAAAATGTTACATACATACATAATCTCACGCCTATATCAAATTGGGGTAGGGAGAGATATACTCTGGAGCGACAAATGCTGCGGTCCACATATACCTCTTCCGTTTCATCACCTGTCATCAATCTCTTCAATAAGAAATAATTATTAATCACAAAAAATCTACTACTGAAATTAAAAATGCTTTCTCAATAAAGGCCTTTTCCAAAATAATCCACTAGTCTATTGCAAATGAAATTTCCAAATGAAGCGATAACTAAGTAAATCTAATTGTCTTTTTCCTTAAAATTGGGATTCAACACTGTATGAGGTTCGTGTATATACATAACGAAATATACCAGTAAGTCCTATATTCAGATAGGATTACTATCTCTAGTAGACAAAGAGAGAGATTATCTTTAGTTAAAATTACACCGGCTTTTACTTACTTTTTGAGGCAACAATTGTGATCAAAAGCGTTCATGCAAGTCATGGAGATGGTAGTCTGCAGTTTGAACACCTTGTGAATACCCTCGGCTTCCACCTCAGCCAGTTTGCCAGGCAGTAGCGTCACCACGAAACGCACTGTCGTATCCGTGTTGTATTCCTATAATATTAACAATATTTGATTACCTTTGCATTATAAGACCAAATACTAGTAATTTACAGATTTGTACACCTAATTATAACGAAACACTCTGTACACGTCTTACTGCCTTAATAAATAAATAGCTAAGTTGTTCCAACATATACTCGAGTCATTAAATAAGAAACTCCAATAGGTCAACATAATAAGCTCTCGAACCATCGATAGCAAAAGGATCCCATTCTCAGCAGTGTCGGAATATGAGCCAATATATTTGAATATGGTTCACAATATCCATTATCCCCAAGAAACAGGCTAAGCCTAGTTTGGGAACCCCTGACTACTGCTATTAGTTTTAGTAATTACTTGTATTGTAACTAGTTTTAAGAAATTGTAACGCAATTTGGTCATTGAATATATTCTTCATACTTGTTATACTTATTAAACCCCAATTATTCCAACAACGACTGCCTCGGTGGCGTAGTGTATTACGGTACGGTTACAAAGCTGAGGTCTCGGGTTCGAATCCCGGGTCGGGCAAAGTGATATTGGATTTTTCTATTCATTATCAGCCCGGAGTCAGGAATTTGTGCCCAATATGGCGATAGGCTTGCCCCCTATCACATCGTGGGACGGAACATACAAGGCGAAATGTGGGTGTCCTGGTGGCGCCTCTGCCTACCCCTTCTGAGATAAAGGTGTGAGTTTATGTATGTATGTATTGTAACTAGTTTTAAGAAATTGTAACGCAATTTGGTCATTGAATATATACTTTATACTTGTTATACTTATTAAACCCCAATTATTCCAACATAGTATAAAATATTAGTATTAGTTAATCCACTCACCCTATACTCAGATATGAGCGGCTTGACCTTATCAGTGCCAAGCATAGGTTCTAGAACGTTCTCCTTGTAATTCTGCGTCCAGGTGCCAACAGGAAGCTCGGTGATCTCGATCTTCTCCCCGGGCAAGATGGCCGCTTCGCCTGATATCACGTATTTGTCGCCGAAGCCTTCGATGGTTCCGCGGAAGTTTTTGTACCACGGGTGCATCGGTTTAGGCTCATCGCCGTCTAGCATGCGGCTGGAAATGAAGAATTAAAGATATTATTTACTTCTAACTTCGTTATTTAGCTAGTGGCAGAATATACGAATATCCTACGATACGGAAAGGACTGAGGTGTTAAGTTAATGTTACAATAAGTAACCATTTTTAAACAGTAATTTTAAATTCATCATTAATAAAAGACTAAGATCTATGTTGGCCACATTACGCTGAGTACGTGAAAGTGTTCGAAACATCGAGTAGTAAAAAATATGCAAAACCGCGATATCCTTAAATTAATTTTTATTACAATTTGTAAGTTGTTTAAATAAACCAACTATTATCTTCCTTAAACTGTATATTACTAAATATGTTTAATATTAGAATAAGCCATGACTAACGAGCGTACCGTATGTTCTCCGCGATGTCCCTGGGGTTGTAGTTGGGCAGCTTGGTGGACCAGCCCGTGCCGATGCCCTCGGCTCCGTTCACCAACACCATGGGGATGATGGGCAGGTAGTACACTGGCTCGATTTTCTGATTATCTTCAAATTCATGCTGTGAGAAACATGTGAATTATTAAGTAATTATATTTACTGGACTTACGCTTACATTACATTTGAGTTATAAACAAATTACACAATTATAAGTGTCCACTGCCAATACAAAGCTATATAAATAAATTTCACATTAAACCCTCCAGGACACCCGAAGTTCTAATTGTGACTAGTACGTCATTTGATAAGTCGTTTAAGCATCATACTAACATTAAAATATCTCAAAGGTCAACCATCAGTTGCGGAAGTCATAAGTATGCTTTACAGGATCAGTTGCCATAAACAAAAAAAAAAAGTAAGCTTTAGACTCGGCAAACTGATTGCACTGCTCCTATTCGTATATTCTACATCTTTGAGACAAAAAACCAATTGACAACAGATGCCTCACGACTGAACTCATTATGCCGGCCTAATATAAAAAGGTGTACTAACCACGAGCAGCGGGTCGTCATGCGGGTGGAATACAAGCCTGGTGAGCGGCGACATGAGCGTGAAGATGTATCTGGGACTGGCAGAGTCCTTGCCGCCGCACAATCTCGTACCGAACTGACCACGCGGCTCTAGGAGATTGATGTTGTTTGAGCCCACGTAGTTCTGCGCCAGGTTCACTATTGTCATCGCTAGGGACTGCTCACCTGAAGAAACACATCATCAATGTTTTCAATCATCACTGTTTTCAAGCCTGTATTCCGCGCATGAATCTCTTCATTATAATACATATATTTAACAGAGAATGCTATAATATAAGTCTTTTGAATAACATGTTAATAATTATAATATAGAACTTAAAATAAAGAAATTTTTTTTTTTATTTTCTTATTGTGTCGAAGAGAGCTATTTTCGTAACCACTTACTGGACTTATTATGGTTTTATTTTGGTAAATTAGGAGGCCCAACAAGTACACATAAAGGGGCATGTTTATATACTATGTCTGATGACAAAAACATATTCATCTTTGAACAAATAAATGTAAAGTTGCAATGGGTTCCGGCGCATATAGGACTTAAGGGAAATGAGGAAATCGACTGTATTGCGAAAATAGCCGCAAAGCATGGGGATGAGTTTAATTTTTTACCAGATTATACAGAATTCACCACTAAATTCAAAATTAAATGTTTCGACAACTGGAAAGTGTATTTTAACAAACGATCGAAAGAAAAAGGGATATGGTATAGAACGATTCAGTGCGAGCTTCCTCATTCACCCTGGTTTAGTGGCAGTGGTTTAAAGAGGAATTATATTAAGCTAGCTTTTAGATTACGCTCTGGACATTATCCGTCAGCAAAGTTTGCATACTTAATGAAAAAAACTGAATCACCTAACTGCAGTACCTGCAATAAAGTAGAAGATTTGCAACATTTGCTGATGGAATGTATCAAAAATAAGAAAGAAAGGGAAACCTTTCTTAGGGATTTTAAATTGAATGTTGTAGATGTCGGATTAGTACAAACGATTCTGGCGAATCCGCTGTCAACAGCTGCGAACAGATTGTGTTCACTTATAACGTTTAGAGTGTAAAAAATGTGTTTTGTAGTAAGTATAAGGTATGATGGGACTGTCATATCTGCACGGATAAAAGTCCCAAAAAATAAAGAAAAAAAAAAAAACAAAAAAACAAATAAATTTTATATACTACAAAATTTCATACGCTTTCCAAGAATTGTCACACAAAATAACTATTAGTGACAAATGTATGTTACTAACCGTGATGGTAAGCAGAGTGTTCAGCGACTGACCCCGCCAGTTGCGCGACCTTGACCTCTCGCTTGTCGTTGCGCTTGATACATGTGAAGATCACCTTGCGCTGCCCCGGCTTCAAACCGTCTATCATGGACGGAATCGACCTGCAATCAATACATTTATATTGCGTTTTTTTATTGCCTTATGCAGGCATGCGGCCCGCCTGATAGTGAACGATCACAATCGCCCATAGACCTTCGCAGTGCCAAGACTCTAGCAAGGCCTGGTCGTTGCCTACCGTAAAACTTATTGTCAACTTTTTTTAACATATACCGGGTATATCAAGACTGCGACCGAAAACGAAGCTGGGTAGTTTTAGTGGTTACAGACACAATGCAAATTAAAATTTCGCAAAATAAACGCCAGATTTATTTTGCAATTTTTAAAAATCATTGTTTGGGTAGTAAATTCCTAGTTATTGCGAAAATAGTAATTTAAACCCTAACGTACCATTGCGTCTTAAAAAATAAAAAGGTGTACATCATTATTTTAGGAAAGCTATGTATTTATCACTCAAATACGACGATAAGTAAAAAATTACCAAAAAAAGTTGACGATTTTTTTGCGAAATTTTCAGTTGCATTGTGTCTGAAGTCACTAATACTACCACCTGGCTTCGTTTTCGGTCGCAGTCTTGATATACCCTGTATGTATCAAATTAGTGTCATATTGACCCAAGTGTCACGTTAAGGGTTTATCCCGTGTATATTCAAATATATTGTATGCAATCAATAAATAATATTGTATTTGCACTGCAACTATCAGAAGCTTCAGTCACAGCGTAAATAAATCCGAGATATTGACTAAATAGTATCTTACCTAACATTGTCACCATTCGAGAAGAGAACCAGCTCCAAGTTGACAAAATCTGAGTATGAGACAGTTTTAGTCTCTTTGGTATACAAATATCTCTCCGGAAGACCAATCTCCTTCCTCCTTTTCACTTCGTCCATGTGATTCGTCAGCCATTCCTTTCTCTGATCCGCACCTTTCTTCGAAAAGGCCAATTCTATGTGGTGGTCGTCTGTAGGACCACTATATTTGAATTTAATCCTGTGTCTTTCCATATTCTGGAAGTATTCTTTAGCCTCCTTAGATGTGGAGGTACCCAAACCTTTGTAGTATTTGATATTGTACGTATGATTGTTTTCAGTTTCACTCTTCCATTCTTCAAATTCAGGTAATGAGTAGAAAGATATCTCTTTGTCCTTCTTAGTCGCTTTCACGATCGGAGTAATGAATTCCTCTAAAAATGGCAACTTTAACAACTCAGGCCAATTGTGATGTATGAAGTTGATAATCAAACCCTTTATGTGAGATCCATCTTGATCCTGATCAGCCATGATCATCAGTTTGCCGTATCTTAATGACTTCAAATCATCAACGGAGTTGTATTTCTTTTTGTACTGTAAGCCAAGGATTTTGATCAAGTTGTTAATTTCGACATTCTCCAATACTTGTTTGTGTGATGCGTCTCGGACGTTTAAAGGCTTACCCTTTAGCGGGAAAACGCCGTAATGATCCCTACCCACTACACTAAGTCCCGACACAGCCAAGGTTTTAGCCGAGTCTCCCTCAGTGAGAATCAATGTGCAAAGATGTGCGTTCTTAGTTCCTGCGTCGTTTGCATCTTCTAATTTAGGTATACCTTTTAACTTACTCTGTTTTTTACCTGACGCCTTCACAAGCTCAGTCTGCGCTTTGAACTTGGCCCAAGTCAGCACAGACTCCACTAATCCCGATTTTGTAACAGCTGTTATGAATTTCTCAGAGAAAGCGCATTTTGAACCGAAGCTTTTCGCTTGGAGCGTCATGTTTTCTTTCGTTTGCGAATCAAAGGTCGGGTTTACGATCAAGCAGTTGACGAACAACCACATGTGATTTTTAACTTGGAAAGGCTTTATATTCACACCTCCCTTGTTTTTCTTTTTTAATACTTCCAGAACGTTCTTTACTATGCCGTCGCAGACGGTGTCGACGTGTTTACCACCTTTAGTGGTAGCGATTGAATTAACGAATGATACTTGTTGGAATCCTCTGTCAGAGAGAGTGAGCGCGACCTCCCAGCGGTCGTTCACTTTCTCGTAAACTACTTTCAACGGCTGTCCGTTTTCATCCTCTTTACCCTTTATGTATAAATCTACATAGTCCTTAAACTTATTTATTTTGAGTCTTTCACCGTTCAAATATACTTTGACGCCCTGCGATGAAGCGGCTACGTCGTACGCTCGGCGGGACATCAGCGCCACAATGTCATCCTCGAGTTTCTCCATCTTAAACTTAGCTAAATCGGGGCAGAATGTCACTTTAGTAAAATCATCGTCTTTGCCGGATTCCTTGACCTTTGGGTCTGAAGCTTTAGTCATGTTCGAGCCCCATGTTTGTTTGAAGTGCTTTTTGTACTGTTTGGATGCAGTTTCCACAGTGAATTTTGTGGAGAAAATGTTGCACAATTTTGCGCCATATCCGTTTCTGCCTCCTGTCACTTTCTCCTCTTCGTCATTATAGTTGGATGATGTCAGCAAATGTCCAAAAATCATAGTTGGGACAAACATTTTCTCTTCCTTGTGCATGACTACCGGTATACCGCATCCATTGTTGTACACGGAGATCGTATTTGTTTCCTGATTAATGTCAATTCTGATGACGTCCATTTTGGCGTCCCTCTGTTTATTATCAGCCGCATTCACTAAGATTTCGTCATATATTTTGTATAAACCTGAAAAACGAAAACATAACATATTAATCATCTTTTATTGTTTTCAAAGCTGAAACTAATTGCATTAAACTATTTAGATTACAAATTAGATTTTCCTACAAAATATCTATATTCATTTTTACTAACCTGGCACATAAGTCAACTCCCGCTGCACCATGCACTCCTTGGCCTTATCAAACACCCACATAGTCTCGGTGGCTCTCTCCACGGAACCAATGTATGTGTCCGGACGCAGGAGGATGTGCTCCAGCTGGGACTTCTTCTGGTATATCTTCTCTATGGAGCCTTTCTGGCCCTTGGCTGGCGGAGCGCTCTCCGCCGTGCCATTCTGAGTCGCGCTGTTCATTTTGTTGAACATAGACTGGAACAAAGGTTAATTTATTGTTTTATCAAACAATTTAGATGGATAAGTCATTGATTGCTGTTGAGTTGCATAAATTTTCAATAATATATGCATCTAAAAGTATATGGTTGTTAAAATTAATTTAAAAATAAGAAACATTAATAAAGACTTATAAAAAAAGAAAGCAGATGAAGAGTGAATAAAACCTAAGTGTGAAAATTAAATATGTCTGAGATGTTTACAGCAGCTTATTATAATTATGGTTTATCAGAATTAAATATTATGTTGAAAACAGTTAAACAATAAAATAATATAGTGACTCAAATGACCAACTTCTAATATCTTACATGTTTTGGTATGAATAAGTGACTAATATCATTACCAGATATCAATTGATTGCTATAGAATCTATGGTAATATCTGTAGTATAGAATTATATAGATGTTGAATGAATATAGAAAAACTTAAATTAAGATACTAAAAAAAGGATAAAGAGGAAACCAATATGAGTATGTGTGAGCAAGCCAAAATATTGCTTTCTCAAGTATCATTTTAACAATATTCAGAAGAGTCAAGAATTTTTTTTTAACAATAGGACAGGAGTTCAAATTTTTAATAACAGCTTTTGTAGCCTTAAAAGTTCAAGACTTTAAATATATTCAGTAAATTGATATTTAAAACAGAATGATATCAAGATCCTCTTGGCATAAGATATTAGCTATAATACATATGGTTGTTGTCAACCTGTGTGCCTATCATAATCAATAGGTGTAGAAACTATTAAATGTATCTTTGTGTTTGCTTATATCACAAGTTTGAAAGGTGTGGTCATGGGCGGTACTAAGGTGAGCTTGTATAAAGGGATAAGAAAAGGTTAGTTTGCAAGTTTTTTAACCATATCAAAGTACAATTATCAAGCTATAATCCATTAAAATTATTTGAGAATTTTAAATACATCTGCTTTATATGACATTGCAGATATATAGAGGGCAATAACACAAATTGCAAAATTAGTATTATGCACTTAAAATAGGGTGGGACGGAATAAAACACATATAATTATCATCATTGTCATTCAATTTGTTTTAATTTCCTTCATTTATTCTAGTCATAAAAAGATATTAATTAATTTAATTAATAAGTTGAGGTCTTTTCTATCAGACCTAGATACATTACATGGAATTATAGACATTTCAACCAATCTTAACATGTTGTTTACATTCCTAACTCCTTCACTAACAGCTAAGGAACATTGATGTTACATTTCAAAAATGTAGGTAGATCTAGATAAATTCAAAAAAGAAATGCATGTAACGGATTGAGTGCATCAAGATATGACGCCTCATAGTACTTACTAAGCTAAAGCTACGATCAATGACCAATGTTAATTTACCTAATAACAACATGCGCCCCATATTTATCGAATGTTCCCATAAAACAACAATTCCAAGGTTTCACCTACCTAGATAGAAAAATAAAGCAAATATAATCTCAAATATTATAATACAATGCAAGTTCATGGATTATGTAGTTACATATAAAACTAAACAAACGTAAATTCGACCGTTAGTA
Organism: Deilephila elpenor; assembly: GCA_949752805.1. Lineage (NCBI taxonomy): Eukaryota > Metazoa > Arthropoda > Insecta > Lepidoptera > Sphingidae > Deilephila > Deilephila elpenor. The sequence goes on along the minus strand of OX457107.1, from coordinate 2,659,003 downwards.
ATAAAATGCCGCCAAAATATACTTTAATGAACACATACCTTTATATCAGCCATCTTGATGGTTGTGCTAATGGAACGATTGCGATCAACGCAACGCACAATACTATTTAGAAACAATGCTAAACGCGCGTTAGTTGTGCTGGCTTTTACAAAACAACATTTTTACAATTTGTAAATTGCAATTACACGACTCTAACGAAACAACGAAGACGCCAGATTTGACATAGACAATCTTACTTTATTTTTATTTCTCCATGCAACAGTTGACGTCAACCAATATGCCATTGTATTTTAATAGGTACTCACAGAAATATTATAGTTTTTATTAATATTGAATTACTAACTTTAGGTAATTAATAATTGGGTATTTGACTATCATCGAATTTTTGTATTATTTTGCAGACAAACAGAAGTGCCATTAAAACAAAACATTTTTGTCAAACCAGTGATAAAGTAGCTTGTAACATGAGGCAAATATTAGTATTTTAAATGAAAGAGTGGGGACGTAGTGGGGACATCTTACTGTCTCTTTCGCACCCGCACACTATAATGCATATTAAGAATAGTGACGTCACTAATTTTGTTTTGCATCCCTTTTCTTTTACCCCCACTACAAGATTAAAAACGTTTCTAACTTTTTGAATTCTGAATGAATTTACAAAATTCTTTGTTTGTTAGATTTCGGATATAGATACTTTTTAACGAATTTAATAAAAAAAATGAGTCAAATACCCAATTAGGGAGGAAAAAACGGAAATCGATTTAGTTAATGTTTAAAACTCAAACTTTAAAAGTACTGTTTTTTTTTCAGTGTATATGATATGGACCAATTAAAAATTCAACATTTTGATTAATTAAACTTACTAAATATTGTACTTATCAAAAATGTTACAAATACATACCAAAATAGATGCTATAACAGTTTTTAAATTCACTCATATAGTTTTCTTTTTGTCATTCTAGATTACATTATGCAATGTGTTTCGATTTCTTTGACAATGTAATATCTAGAAATGTAATGATTTTTGTCTATAGGATTTCCAATGTCACAGATGTCAATTGAAACTGAAATTAATGTTGGTTATGAAATGCAATACCGAAAATAGCTAATATTTTAAAGAAAATAAACTAAAATGTCGCTTTTAGCTTACGCATCGGCAGTACTAAAGAAGGCTGCGGCCCTCCGTTATCCCATAAAATGTAAAGAATGTGTAAATAAAGTGAAAACAGTTAACTTTAGTTCCGCAACAACAAGAACTATTCACGATGTGAACACAAATGTAGTGAAAGATGTTATTTTGTTTAAATACGAGAACCCTTCATTTTATAGGTATATGAACATTTTTGCGATAGTTCAGTATGTATTTTGGACGTATTTAGGTTTGTTTGCTTTCTCAACATTGAGGGACGCACCCGTTGACAAAACCAAAATAACAGACGATACACCGTGGTTTCGGCGGATAAATTTAGGGGAGAATAAATATAGAAACACTTTGGCAGTGGTTGCTGTGACTGTAGGTAAGACCCACATATTGTGGAATAATAAAAGTATTTATATTCTTCAAAACTGATTGTATGCCTGCCAATATTCAATGCTTGTATTAATCCATGATAAGGCAATGGGCTACTAGTATTAGTTGTAATGTATAAAAAATATTGTTACCATAACTTTAATTATGAAACTCAAACTTCAATATTTATTCTTAAACCACGACTACTAACCAATTGATACAAATGCCTATTTTTATTTTCAGGTACAGGCTCACTACTAGTAATATGGATGTACACACTTCGATCTGTGCGATACCTAGTCCTCAACAAAGGCGGAAGGCACATAACAGTAGTAACATACACACCATTTGGCACAAACAGAATGATGAAGGTTCCTCTTGAGAATGTGTGCTGTAAAGAGACAAGAGCCGGAGCACGGGTGCAACTGCCAATTAAAGTGAAGAACAGGATGATGCATTACATGTTGGACATGAGAGGAGAGTTCCGGAACCCTTTGCTGTTTGATAGTACTGCGGGATTGTTTAGGAAGTGGTAGAGAAAAACTAAAAGAAATGGAAAACAGAGACTAAATAGTGACTTATACATCTATAATGAATAAATTATTGTTGTTTGATCATACTTGAAAGTATTTTTCAATGGTAACATGTTACATATATGTTAAGTTGTTTGACTGCAATATACTATAGTCCATACTACAGATAAGAATTTGAGGATCTTGAGCCAAATAAGAGGTCACACTGGGAATCAAAACTATGTAAATGAAAGATGTAAAGTTGTATTATTTGTTGAAATAAAATGTTTGAAATTGTATTGTGTTTTGTTCTTTATTGATTCATTTATTAAAAGTATTGTATGATTATGAAAATATATTTACCCAATTTAAGTGTCCAATGCTTTTTTCACTTATTAGTTATAAAACCATACATTGTGAAGGAGCTATTGATTGTACAACAAACTACCCAACTTTATTTCTGTATCTGAAGATAAATATATTTTTAAATGTGAATTTTTAGTAATACTCTGTTGCTATTGTTCTCTGGTAACTACATCATACCAACTAACTAACCCTGATTTAATTTTTCTCTAATAAAGTGATGCAAAAAATATTCCAATGGGCTGGATTTATCTGTAATATTTTTGGAACCAGTTGGTAATGAATGACAAAAACTGAGCAGGAAATTTTAGTTGTAATACTATTTTATTAAGTGACATTTATTTGGAGTCTTAACATGTTAAGTAAATGTGTAGGCCAGATAATATTATAATAACACTGGTGTAACTAAAGAATGCTGCTTTATTTACACTTTATATTTTTTGTAAATTTACAGTCACCTTGCCATAATAGCCTCGATTAATGTCGAAATAAAAATACATTCTGAGATTTATCAGAAAAAAATCTTTATTAAATCGTTTATTATTAGAGTAACAGAAAAATATGTCCGTCGAGTTTCAACACAAAAATAAAGAAGTACATTTCATAACAAAAGATAAATTTCCTTTCTCTATTTACATTTACTTTGATTAAATTAAGTTAGACGCGGATATGAAATGGCCACATTACATCATTAAAATTGACCAGCCAATATCACATCTCGACATTTCATATTTGTGTCTAACATCGATAGAAGAATACACGATGGAGAAATGTGTCTTCTTTCAATACAGAATAAAATTACGATCAACTTACACAACTTTAATATAAGAACGATCGTCTATATCAGCGAGATACGATGTTCTACACTACAAAATGCAATTTGAACAAAATACGCAAGTGAGAGCTTACATTTCCATCCCCAAGTAATTTATGTATTAAATAAAATGCCTTGACTATGAGAATAAACGGAAATACATTTCTTTGGACATAATAAATTAATCATTGCGTCCAAAGTACTTTTAACTGTTTTCCGCCTTCTAACCATTGTCAATATAGATCACCTGGGTCGATAGAATTATATTAGATTTTAACTGACATTCGCTACAATATTTGTTAACTTTAAGCATGAATTTTGGCATAGAATTTAAAAATATAAGCCATGCATCTCATTATCCATGTACGTTCCTAACATCATATTGCTTAGTCATTACTCGCTGCGATAGACGATCGCCGTAAACTTACATCTATACCTACATAATTTTCGATTACACCTACAAATGCTTTAACTAGCTTGCTACAACAAGCTACGAAGGATCGACAGTGAATACAACATTCATATCGTAGAGATCAAAGTATAAGTTTTTGACAGTTGGCATATTGATTGGCTTATCCTTTGACAGTCTGGCAAAGATCGAGATTAATGCCCCACAACAACACACAAACACTGATAATTTCTTGTTTGGCAATTGAAAGCCATCTATCTAAAAATAGTTACTTAAAATTCTGGTTTTACTGAGGCCTGAATACACAAAATTGTATCCAGTTTATCTGTAAAATATACTTTTTTATGTCTTAGGTTATAAGAAACGTGCAGTGAAATGTGACCTGGTCAAGGTCGCAGGAAATCGCTAGATGCAGGCCGCTTCCAACAGCTCTATGTGGAGACCTATGTTCAGCAGTGGACATCCTGGGGCTGAAGAGAGAGAGAGAGAGAGAAGTGAAATTGGGCTACAGTTCTATTTTCTGACCATTTGAATCCTTGCCAGACTGCCATCTGCATATAATTTAAACACCAAACGAGTATCTATAATAATTTCCATACACATATTTTTATGAATTTTTGAATAGACAAACATCATAGACACATACATATGTGATCAAACGGAAATATCACAAGATTAACACTATCGATCCTAAACTATTAAGTACAATATTAAATTCTTATTTACATTAAAATCATAAATATCTTTAACGTACTACAAATAAGTTATGTGTTAAGGCTCTGTGTACACACGAGAAGCGGTGCTTGCTTTTATTTTTGTATGTATTTTTCCATTTTAAATCCTTATTTATTAAAACAAACATAAATTAGATGCATTGTCTCACACTGCATTGCAGTTACTATTCATTAGTTTCATTTAATTTTGCCATGGATTTCAACGCTGGTTTTATATAAAAACTATCTAATTCCGCCGTATTCTTCACGGCCTAAGACGTAAATATAATCATATACTTTTATTTGGCTGTTCAAAGTATATTACAAGCGGTTATAAACGATAGCAATATTACTATAAATGCTTTTCATATAAACCCAGCATTCAAACCACAGACCCAACCGATATAGTCAAAACTTATAAATTATTACTTCCGGTGTCCAAGAGCTCATTTTGAGCGTGTTGTCAAAATTTTGATGACGTAGCCTATTGTTTTTCAATTGTTTTCCATTGTCAAAACATATCTGTCAACACATCGACACCGGAGGGGTTATAATAAAGAAACAAACTAAACTATTCTTTCAAACGGGAATCAAATGTACGCTTTGCATACTCTCACTTTACAAAAATATACACGTTTCCAATCTCCAAGTATATTTAACTTATCTACGTGAAGCAAATGTCGTGTCCTATTGCCGAATTTACTCAAGAATATCAACATTTAGAGTCAAAATACAACATTTCATTAACATTTAAAGTCCAAATTCTTCATTTCTATCAACATTATGTCAATTCGGCTAATAAATAGTATTTTTTCATTTTTTTTAAGCAACACCGGCCGCGCTGCTTCGAATTGTCTTTTAACTGTCATTTCGTGAAATAATTTGCATCACACGGCCTTCACATCACATTAAGATTTATCCGTAATCGTAGAACAATCGTTTAAGTACTTAGAAAGTCCTGAATTTACTCTTATTATGTTAACCGATGAATAAATATTCGTCTATGCGTCTATTTCTAACTCAGTTTTCTACTAGAACACAAAGAACTAAGTACAAAGTAATAAAAGCATGATTTTGCCACATTTTCCGTAACAAATAGACGCACAGCATCACGCATTATTCCTCATCCGCTCTTTCAGTCAATTTTTAACGTAAATATAAACTCAAAAAAATTATCGAATTTTAATTAACATACAAAAATATCACATCATGTTCTTTTGCACTTCTAAATTTTCACACACATGTCAATGAACTACGAAACTGTGACGTCAAGTACACACTATTTCAATGTTTCTTTTTAACATGACAATGAATCTTTACCAGACAATTAATAATTATCATACAACACTGAAAGATCTATTAATTAAGTCAATCGCCATAGGATAATTCAAAAACCGTCATGAAATCCTGTCTTAGTCTGTCATTTTTAGTCATAACAAAACAACATTCCTTGAACTTCAATCATAGACAACATAAATATCGTAATGTAATCCACAACATGAAGACATTCATCTCGGAGGCCGTCATTTCAGTGTCATAACCTCAACGTATCAAGTGGCACGTAGCCTTTGAGTTAAAGGCTGCGCGCGACATGTGTTGGGCGCTTTGTGGGCGCTGTGTGGGCGCCGTGGGCGTGTGGGTGAGCGTGGGCGCGGAGCCTAGTACCGCGGGGGTCAGTCGGACAGATACCGGTCCCGGGCGCGACTGATCCCGTCGTCTTCCTCCCTGCCTGGGCTTATGCTGTCGATCTCATCCACTTCCTCGAGATTCTTCGTGTTTGGATTGCACAGTCTGGAATAGAGAAAGCATTTGATGAAGTAAAGTACGATTTGTGAGGGCATTTTTTTACTACATTTTTTTTTACTAGAGTCCAGTAAAAATGCTAGGTAGTTTCATCGTTTTTAATTTAAACATAATATACGTGATCGACCTAATTAATATATAAGACAGGTTGCGGAAACTGAAGCAATGTATTTTAAATAGTTGACAGTGTGAGTAACTTCATAATCCTTCGAATAAACTCTACAATACTTATTTCCATTTAAAAAAAATGTATTAAAGCATTTAAATCTGGCCTAGAATGCCAACTAATACAGAAGTAAAAGTATTGCGATTGGATCTATGAGGCCATGCACACAATCCAAGCATACTACATTACTAAAATGTTTAAATAGAAATAATGAGCGGTCTACTCATAGAAATGAAGAGTTAAGTGTTACCTGCACTTGCAGCAGACGATGCAGGGCGCAGCCAGCAACAGCAGCGGGCTCGCCACCAGCAGCAACAACCCGAACCCCGCGAATATACCCACCACCTGCAACACATCACGCTTTTTAAAATTTGAGGTTAGAAACCAAGGATCTTACTCGTGGATTTGACAATAAAATCCGTTTATTTAAACACAAATCTTATAGTCACCGAAGCTATAGTGAATATTATCTCTCATAGTTGCAGTCTCTTAATAGCTGTCATCGAAGCCCACTGTTGAACATAGACCCCAAGAATCCCCACAGCTCTTTGGAAGTGGACTGCATCAGTTATCAGATCGTCTATCTAAGTTTCGGAGTGGTTGTCATAGCTCTGCAGTTGCGAATTAGCAAGTTGAAGTGTTTGGAAGTGGTCAACGCTATTGTCAGTCAAAAATCAGCATGAATGAGCAGGCTCGTCTGTTCGTACTTGCTCACAGTAAATCGTCGTGAAGTGACGCAGCTATGCTGTCGCGTTTTGTCCAGTGAGTGAGATTGTCGGATGCCTAAGACCCTTCTCATCTTCCTATCCTTTTACCTTCCCGCTCTCCTTATAATATCCGGGCCGGCAACACATCCTTGATTGTGGATCCATATGGATGTTCATGGGCGGCAGTGTTCACTTATCATCAGATGAATTGTATGCTCATTTGCCGAACCTATGAAAAAATTAAAAATGTGGGAGCGGGCGGGACTCAAGAGAATTGATGTCCGACGGGTTAGTAAATGTGTCAGGTATACAAAATATATTTATTGATAAAAATGATTTATAAAACATACTTGAGCACGATGCCACAGCACAGAAGCGCGCGAGTGTCCCAGCTTATTCTTACACGGGCCTTTGTCGTAGTGCCGGAGAAGGAAGTCATCCTGAAAGCAAATACACCACGCTATGTTAAAACTTTATACAAAACAAATAACATTGAGAACACCATTGAGAATGCCGGCATAATCAGTGCCGGATATCCCGATATACGTATCTCGTATACTTCTTGTTATCTTCTTGTTTTTTAATGTCACCTAGGTAATGTTAAAATTTGTGCAAAAATTAGCGTGTCTGTATTTGCAGAATGAATAAGTGCTAATTATTTTTAAAGTATTTAAACTAGTAAATTGATTCATCAAACTTGATTATTAAGTGTTGCTAAGGTGTAAAATCTGCGATGGTGATAAACGCAAACTAAAGTCGTTTCGGATATCTTGGGAGGCCGACATATTTGTGGCAACGTGATACATTCTACTACCAAAGACATTATTTGGGCAGCACTATATTTATGCCTAGGAGTAATAAAAATTACCAATATTTTTGTGACTAGTACCGCTTGATATTCGTAGGGTCTCTACATGGATAGGTTTCAAAGTGGTCTCGAGTCTAGACGGTAAAAATGACAAGATGACGCCGTGTAGCTAGATTTTTGCATCGCTTTGTAGTCCGGCGTTAATGGGCCCTTGCCTTTACACTGCACCGATGTAATGGCTTTCCCAGAGTTAAGTGCTCTTTGTAGTTTGTACCGAGTATTGTTACAGCGGTTACGATGACATAAGACACAGAAAAAAAGGGAAAATTTTAAGTAAAACTGAACTGTTTAAAACAAATCGAAGAGAAAAAGTTTAAATACATTTTTGTTTCCGTTTAATGCTTATGAATTCTTCACGAATTTTCCTTAAATAAGTTGTATATTAATGTCTGTAACCGCGACACTCACAGATATTTCATATCAATCAATTAGTTCTTCATGGAATAATTTACATTAAATGTCTCTAACGCCCGAATACTCAAACGCCACTTGAATAATATTATGTTGCACTTAATTACGAAAGTCCCTCTTAGATGTACTGACAAAAGCGGGGCATGGACAATTAAAATATTAAGTGCATCTTAATATTTAAATGGCGATTGAGTATTCAGGCGTAAGAATACAGTAAGAAATATTACTATCGAAAGGTGTAGCGTGGGAATGAGAAGGCCTATTCCTATAAGTAGGTTAACTTAGGCTGATATAAATAGAAGTATCATTAGACATGTTCGCATTGATCAAAGGAAAACCCAACACCTAAAACTGAAAATAAACCTCAGCTTCCTGACGCAATACTCACATCAAGCGACGCGAGGCAATACCAGCAGAACACGTGCTTGCATCGCTTGCACATCATCTGCGCGCAGCCCTCGTCCTTCTCGATGGGCACGCGGCACATCGGACACAGCTTGATCAACTCCGAGTCCGGCAGCAGCGGGGCCCCGGCGCCCCCCATCGACGACGACGCCGCCGCCGCCTCGCACGACAGCCCGCCGTGCCACTGGAAACAAATAAACATTTGGTTAACATAAGCTTTAAATTGCGACGTTCGGTTAATAGTACGGTAATAAAAAAAATACACCCAACAGTCCTGACAAAAATATGGATCAATTAAGTTTTTTGCGTGGCTTACAACTAACTTAGTCACAGAGGCTGTCAAACACTATCTAGACGAAATACGATTCAAATAAGCCGCTAATGTGCAGTGTTCAAAACGAATATAAACAGATGCCAACGACAAAATTCGGCATATCCGAACAATGCCAGCTGTTATCCAAGTAAGATGTTATTTCCACCGCAATTGGAAGTTAATTAAAGAAAGCACCATCTTAAATAAAAACCTAGCACACGTAGTTTCAACTGCTAGCTAACCGTCAAGTTTTTTAAGTATCAGTATATATAATATCAATGTTGTCTACAATTAAAAACATGACTCGCCGAGATATCGAGCCCGGGGTCTCACGATTCATTGCGCCACGGAGGCTGTCTAAATCCAAGACGAATTCTACAAGCTATTGCATTGCTAAATACATTAAGATGTATATACTTTGAAACTCAAGCCGGTTTTAGCGATATTTGCATACAATGGCTTTATTAAATTTTGCATTCCGAACCGATCTGATATGTAGCCTTTGATGACGTAACTTCGCCCACAGAATGTGTGGGGAAACCTCAACATCGGGACCTATATGGAGTGATATAGATTCACTTGGAATCTGGATCGATTTAGTATATTTTTAGTACATAAGTCAAACAAGCAAACATATCACCTGATAGTAACTGAATAAGCCGCTCATGAAAATCTGACACAAGAAGACAGAGAAAAGAAATTATGACAGGACAAAAGTATTGGACAGCACGGATCTACCACTTTTAATTTTTTAAATATAAAATTAGTATTAAAAGATACAATGTTCAAAATACGTATCCAACATCCGATGATTAAGAACGTGTGGTTAAAACAACGACCTATCACCGAAGCGTAAATAATACATTTCTACAAAACAAGCGAAATATATTTTTAGGAAACATCAGAGCAGCGCAAAAACATTATCGAAGCCAAACCCGCCCGGACATTAAACCACTTTCAAGTATCAAAACCGGACACTATTTGCATACATTAACGTTCCATCCGAACAAAATAAGGATTTTATTACACAGGGCCGAATTTGTTTTTAAATAATGCGGGTCAAGTGCCCCGCATCATTAATGCTATAGTCATAAGCTAGGATAAAACACCCAAGCTTCGTTAATTAAAAGTATATTGTGAACGGTGTTCATCTAAGTATCAATAGTTATTTTATATCATGACAATAAACGTTACTAAAGTAACGTTTATTGCCTTGATCGAAAGACCCGAATTAAAAACAAGCATTCTAGACACAGCGAACCTTCAGACTAAAACACGAAACACTGACAGGAAATGCAAAGTTTAAATCAGTACCATTAGAAGCACGAAATTCCGCATAGAAGTTTCGTGTATAGCTTGAATTCAGATTTTTTTAAATCACCTTAAAGTTACTTTTTAAGTTAGATATATTATGTAAAGGTATAATTTTCTGAGAACCCTTCGTAAATTCCAGACAGATAGTAAATACAATAGATTGAATCAACAGGGTCCCGGAAACGGCTTTGTACAAATATAGCACTTGTATTAATTTTGCGAGTAGGCAGAGCAATGTTGAACAACAGAAACTTTGATAAAACATTATTGTTTCTTACAATACCCTACAGATGTTTGTTCCCGGTAAACCTCCCTCGGTCGGTTAATTGGCTTCTATTTTCAGATATCTAGGTTGTATTTATTTTGTATCAATCTGAATGATAATGGATAAACCAAATTAAGCGAGGGAATCTATTGTTAGGAATAATAAATGTTGACATTTCTCGAACGCTTTGAATCTATTTCAAGCGTCTAATTGTTTATCTTTAATTAACAAAAACATTTAAAATTGAGCTATAAAATTAAATTTGTGGGTCCTTGTAAGTATTACTCCTAAATCCGGACCGTTTTATAAGTAATCACGTGACGTTAAATTTTGTTTAGTGATTTTAATGGAAAGGTTATTTTGAGGACGCATATAAATTAGTGTTAGTTAGGAACCGACAGAATAAGAAATAATGAATATACCTACATACACATAATTGTAATATTATAGGAACTTCAGATCAAAACACGTGTCTTATGTCATTTATATAAGACTTTTTAGATTTTGTTCCAAGAATATCCAAACCCAAAATATCAGTGCCAGGATTGAAGCCGCGACTTCTCGTATCACACCGGTCAACTACGCCACGAAAGTAGTCAATAAATCACAAAACCGTCCTTTACGAGTCTGTTATTCGACGAACGACCCGCATTAAAATGTTAGTTTGCAAACTGCCATTCAATAGTAATGCAATAGGCGCGGCGTCGATGCTCGTAACACGCTTTTAATGTGATTAGATGGTGCTTCAAGATTTGTGTGTTCGATACTTAGTAGTTATTAGGCTATACATTATTTCTTAGCTAAAATTATGGTGAATAAGATTATTCGTCAAGAAGTCTCGTACATACGAACCCAGTGCGGTATGGAATATTTATACTAGCAGGATAAAGCATAGTATCCATACATACATACATACATACATACATACATAAGCTCACGTTTTACCCAAAAGGGGTAGGCAGATGTGCTACCAGGACACTTACGTTTCGCCTTGTGTTACGTCCCACAATGTGATAGGGGGCAAGCCCATCGCCATATCGCGCGCAAATTCCTGACTCCGGGACCTGACTCCTGACTGATAATTAATTAATTAATAGAAAAATCCAATATCACGTTGCCCAACTCAGATTCGAACCCGAGACCTTAGCGTTGTAATCGTACCGTAGAACAACTGCGCCACCGAGCCATAGCACCCATTGGTAATAAATATGATTCTTCATTCCGTACAATTATTTATGAACCTGAAAGACGACACTATTGCGTGTGTCTCTGACAGGATATCCATCATAATGTACAAGTTACGATATACGTATCATGTATGTAATACCTTATAAAATCCTATAACTTTAATATATTCTTCGTATACAGACCTCCCGCAACGCACCGACATTCAAGCACGTCGCCTAATTGAGAAGCATTTGAAAAACGTGAATTTGAGCACAAACTTGATGTACAGCGCGCACGAGACATCACATTAGCTTGAATTGAATTAGCTGTTAGCGCATGTGCTCTAGATAGTGGATAAAAGCATCACTGAGGATCAAACGTTGACATCAAGGTTGTAAAATCTCTTTGAGACCGTGTTTTAAAAGTAGCAAAAAATAATAATTTATAGAAAAACGTAATAGTTTTATTTAGACCTTAGCTGCAGTAATTCATTGCGCATGAAATAGTGCCATACAATTTGAACTTATATACTTACAGCCTTATTCATAGATAGATTTAAAACCTATTTTAGTTATCGAATGTTTTGTCTTCTTCGTTCAAACTGAATTCTAAAGTCGTTCGAAAGGGACAAATATTCGATAGCTAAAATATGTTTTAAATATGTCTGTGAATAGGGCCTATACTATATCACCTTGTCTACAGTATCGATCTAATAACACAGCACATATCCTTTGCATAACTAGACCACCCACAACGAACCACCATTGAAGGTACATTCAAGCACGTCGCCACTAATTGAGAATCATTTGAAAAACGTCGTTCATCTGAGCACAAGCCCGATATGCGGTGCACACTGGCCATCACATTAGCTCATTGAGTTACCTGACAGCTTTGCGCGTGGGTGTTCTAGATACAGGATAAAAGCATCTTCGAGAATGAAATGTCCATATTGACTTTATGAAGTCTCTTTTTGTCTTTAAATGGAGTCAAAGTTAAATGGGGTCAAAGTTAAAGACAGCGTTCGTGACTAGGTTAAGAGTTAAGATGTCGGATGGGAAAAAATAGCCAGACACGTTAAGACGTCGGATGTGCCACGAGATGCCGAGAGATCCATCTGCCCGCCAAAGCATGTTTGTATGACCAACAAAAAGTAATTTCGGTTTTGGGTATTGTGAGACCGAAAAGTTTCTCGTAGTTTCTGATATCCATGACAAAATACTTTAATTTTAATACGATCCATCCACAAGCTGGACAGACGATCTAATAAAGGGCGCACTAAATTTCTAGCAACAGATCACTGACAAATCTTGGTTGAAGTATTTGTTAAGCAATAAAATAAATAAATAAATAAATAAATACACCCAACAGTCACATACATAGTCCTGACCCCACACTAAGATCGAGTCTTGTGTCGTGGGTATCAGGAACTACGAGAGACTTTTCGGTCTCACAAACACCCAGACCCGAAACAAATACTTGTGGTTCTCACAAACATTTGTCTCGGTGCGGGGATCGAACCCGCGGCCTCTTGTTTCACAGGCGGCGTCTAACCAACTGCGCTACGGAGGCTGGCAATGCTCTTCCTATAACTGAATATCTCCCTCTCTTTCTGTAGATAAAAAATTATAAAAATCTTTAATGTAAGAAAGAGATACCTATACAACCGAGTTGGTATCCCATTATCTTGTATTGGGTTAGCTTGGCACGTTGTGTACAAGTGTGCGTGTTCTACATTCAAGCTAAAAGCATCTCGAAGTGAGGATAAAATGTCGACATTAATTTTATGAAATCTCTTTGTATCCATATTACAAAAGAGATCAGAGTTAAAGATAATTTTAATAAGAAAAATGTGTTAGTAAAGTGTTTTGTGTAATTCCGACATTTTACACTGATGAAACGGATGTGTATATTAAAATAAAAAATAAAACTTAAGTTATAATTTCAAACGATCCTAGCCTAACGTAAACGCTTAAGGAAAAACGATGATTAAAGAAATAAAAACTTAATTAAACAACCATCGCTGCCGAATTTCAAATACCCCATAATAATAAACGTCAGAATTTCGCAGAAAATCTTGACGTGTAAGTAGAACTTAATTTTAATGTTCGCAAATAAGAACGTACACTACATTTAGGGCCTTCTTATGAGGAAATATAAATGTAATTATGTATTATCAGGGTCTGATTAAATTAATAAAATAAATAACTTCACAGAATTAATATCTTTCGCCACTATTACAGTAGTTGAATTTTGAAGTCCTCCGGAGCTGGAATTTGTGCACTAAATTACGTTATGGTCGACCCCAACGCACCAATGGAACCCTCGATTCTGTGGAATGGAAGTAAGAGCTCAGCTAACTATAGTTGTCACTATTCGTCTTTGTGACCCCACTGAGGCACATTCACAAGCTTATATGCGCATCAGCTTACTAACACATTACATTTCCTGTACCCCAGTTCTAAAACCACACACGAAGCCAGTCAAAGGTTACTCCATTTACATTAATAGGGCAACGCGCGGCTTCTCCGGCCTACATCCATTGACTGGTGGCAGGACCCCCCGACCCCCCACGACCCCCCAGTACCCCAGCATCAAAAGGACTTGCGCGTGCTACTTAGATGTGATTTTGTTGATGCCTCACTGACCCACTTGTATTGAGCTGTTTATGTGGGATAAATATTTAATGTGGTGGATTTTGTTTAAGGTTTTACTGAGGAGGAAAATGAGGCTGAACATGACGTTAAGAAAGTGATGCTTTCCTGAAAAAAATGGCCTAAAAATCCCATTAGAGCTTCCAACTTTTGGTAGTTGTTGATAGCATTAGTGAACTTAAGAACTTAAAACTTTAACTTTGATTAAAATATTTTAGGTTTAGTAACACAAAAGTGTATGAAATAGATTATCTTTTTCCAAAATATTTCTATATCCTATTGAAAATGGTCTGCATTAAAGAATAGTTTATTTTCTAATAAATTAAATACAAAATAACTAACCATATGGATTAAAGTAACAAAGTTAATAAACTCGAGCTGAGAAAGTCACACATTACAGTTTCTCTGGCCAAGTGTGTTATGAAACAATATTTTGAAGACAATGAGGCAATTTATAAAGTCTCGTGACAGATGTAGGAACACATACTGCACGTTGAAAAATTGCTCCCGCGACCTCGGGACGACCCGAGGGTGGCGTGGCGTTATGGATAATATATTACGCGCATTAACAATACTGAAAAACGAAGGTATATATCGGATTGCTTGATGTATTAAATGTATTATTGCTAATGATTTACGACGCTGTGTTTAATATGTTAGTCGTTTATCTTACATTATAATGATAGTTGGCTAAGAAATTATTGTGGATTTAATCTGCTTCTTATAGCGTTTAGTTCTACCTAACGTTATCCCTTTCAGTGCTAGGGTTAATTCTTCTACTAAATTTTCTTCATTTCATCGCATCTTCAGTGTGACTAATATGCATTACTATGCCTTGTACCTGATGGTAACGGTGATATAACTTAGTATTCTGTGATATAACTGTGCAGGTCTGAGTTTGCACCAGTATATTGGCACGTGTGTGGGCAAATAACTGCGCAAACTTCGTTACAATTTTCGATTCTAGACTGGTGCAAACTGGGACTTGCACAGTTGTCGTTACGTATGTGGCTGCCATAACTGTGATGTCATTACTATACAGGGTATATCAAGACCGCGACCTAAAACGACGCCACGTGGTAGTTTTAGCGGTTACAGACACAACGCAATTAAAAATTTTGCAAAAACAGTGACGGATTTTTTTTACAGTATTTTAAAAATCATCGTGTTTGTGGGGCAAATACCTAGTTTTTGCAATAATAGTAATTTAAACCCTTACATACCATTGCTTGTTTAAAAATAAAGCGATGTACGTCATAATTTTAGAAAAATTATGTATTTATCACTCAATTACAACAAGTAAAAAACTCCAAAAAAAAAAAGACTATTTTTTTTTGTGAAATTTTAACTTACTTATACTACCACCTGGCTTCGGTGTCGGTCGCGGTCTTGATATATCTTGTATGTGTGATTGGTGCATTTGTTTATTTACAATCAAAGTGGCGTGAAACCACTAGTAAATGACGCATTAAAAGACAATAAGCACACATCTTGACCCTTGACAATGGAGACCCATTACGGTCTATAAATAGCCAGGGTATTCGGTCACACGGTGTTATTAGCATAATATTAGCCTTCTCGGATGAGCAATATTATGTCTAAGCGTTCATTATGAAAAATATATGCTTGTTATGTCTGATAAATGGTGGAATCTTAGCTCTGGCAAGGACTGAGATTTGTCTTAATTATTTGATTATAACTTGGCAGTTGGTAATGACGCCTGCTGTGTAAGAGGAGAGACAATTGTTTGCGGGATCAACAAATATTTGTTACGGGGCTTGGTTTTAGGAGATCAAAAACTCCCCCGTAGTTATTGAAAGTTAAAACATTTGCCATTATTTATGTGTGAAACACATAATTCTGACTAGCCTTGTAGTTAAATTTTATGTCTTAACGTGTGTAATTGGCTATATTATAATACAAGGTATATTCAGACTGCGAGGAAAAACGAAATCAGGTTGTAAAAACTATTATTTTAATAAAAACTAGTATTTACGACCCACACACGATGATATTAAAAAAAATTGGTGGCATTGTGTCTGTAATCACTAAGACTACCACCTGGCTTCGTTTTCTGTCACAGTCTGGATATACCCGGTATATATTTTATGTATTCAAAATATTCCCATAAACCTTTACGGCTTCCGACAGCTCACAAACAACCCCAAAGCAATTTTCCCTCACCCCATCAATCCATCTACGTGGGTAGTCAGTTATTTATTAATGTCCAACGCCCCCTATTCCCAGCCCAATCTCCGATAGCGTTGCACCGGGCCTGACCGCCTGCATATTACATCACCTGCGCTGCCTGCTTCATTATTCATTGCATGTACAACGCAGTATTGTGTAAATACTTGTAATAGGGGAAATATGGTAGGTATGGTAGGTATGAATACTTGTAAAAGGAGAAATATAAAATAAATATTGAAATGTAAGAAAATGGTCTAGGAAATAGGTGTCTGTAAGATGCTGGATGTAATTTCCACTTAATAATCAAAGTCGAGTATTTCTAGTGATCTCAATGACTGCGAAACTAAATATTTTTATATTTTAAAATATGATATTTAATGCAAAAATACATTTACGTGTGTATAAATGTTCTTAGGAACCTTTTGATGACAATAATTGAAGTGTCGGACAAAAGGAAATTTAATTGACTGAGGAGTCTTAATAATATTAGTTCTACGGCTTGAGAGTGTTGGAGCAGTATTCTCAGTGTGTTAATAATAAAAAAAAGACCCTCGTCACGCTAATTCGATCTAAAAATAGTTTCAAACAACGAAAAACCAATATCCATTAATTATTTCCGAGAGTAATTAAACAGTGTAAAATAAAAAAAAAACGTTTCCAATTAATTCTCGATTATACTTAGAATAGGTAGAGATGTAACAAAAGCGAGCGGATCGCTGTTAATTAAGATAAAAACGCGTAGAAAAAGTAATTAAACGGGTGATGTGACGCGAAATTATAGGTCTCCAACTATCTAGAGAGCCGGGGCATGAAGTGGAGGGAGGTGTGCAGTGACAGCTATCATGCAAAGACCAAGAGAGATAGAGAATTTACGAATAACATGTAATACAACGCTTGGTGTTGCATGACTAAAACCATTACCCAATTTTAGTGGAGATCTCGAAGTAATATTTTTAAAAAAGCGTTTATTATTTACTAGGTAGATTTTGGTGGCGGTTCCGCCCACGTCCTTGAAACTGATAACTCGGTAAAAGTGTCTTCCTAAATATGAGATTTTCGACGAAGATACCTCAACACCTCCCTATTAATATATAATGATATTGTATTGTATATTTAGTAAAAAAAAACAAGGCAATAATAAAACTCAATACTTTATTGTTCAATAAATATAAGATATAATATATTTTGAATTGAATATTCCGAGTTAATCCTGATTATAAAATTATGTTTTATTACATTTTTGTTGGAGGTAGTGGCAGAGGCTAGTAGAGAGAGCTACTATACTTTTATAATATTTTTGTTAACCAGTGTAGAGCTCTTTTTACTTTAAAATGATTCTCATCTATTACGAACAGATGTCATGATTATCCATTTGGTGCAGTGTTTGCTTATGTTGGAAGCTCTAAAAATATATTATATAACAGTCATGTCATATTTGTAAGTATTGTTTATACAAAAAATAGTTCAATTCATATTTATTAGGCGCGGCGCATGTGGGAAAATTAGGTGTTTACTGTTGGCAACAATAATAATACGTAAATATATTATATTTATTGCAGGATTTTTTTATATTCAATTTATCACGAATACCACGGGTTGGAAATGGGCCGATACAAACAAAAATACCAATAGAATGCTTTCTCTAAGTAAAATAAATCAAAATACTTGTAAATTCGAATGAAAAGGAAGTTCTGTATTATTTTGCAGGCTGATGCTTTTGTAATGATTTAATCTTTGATATTGTTGCTTATATAAATACATATCGACATTATACACTTCACTTGATATTATTATACCTTTAAATACTTAAAACATGCGAAAATATAATAATTCATTTACGACGAAGTGTCAAACGTCATGTATGTTTACAAATTATTTGCAATGACATCGCACTGACATCACACGAACACGAAGGATGGACATAGCGATATTTATAACATAAAGAGATGCTCTCTATCTTTTTCCATTGCGTTGATTTATACGTCTGCTTGTGGAAACAAAATATTCACCGGGCTATCGACAGTTCCCCTGCACGGTGCAGACCTGGAATGTAAGGCCCTCTAGATAGTTGGAGGGCTATAACAGATCGCGGATCTCGCGCCGCGCTGGTTCAATTAAAATATGTCATTATGTTTTAAATCGAATCGTTTGCACATCGATTGGATTTTGGGTTACATCCAACATTCACCCACATAATCCTGATCCCCAACCAAGATATAAGTTTCTGTATCTGACATCTGTATCTGTATAAGCCCATATACGTCCCACTGCAGGGCATGGGCCTTCTCTACAATCGAGAGTACGATTGAGAGGGGAAGTTTAATGTTGTGGAAATCAACTGAAACTGAAACTGTGAAACTGCGAGAGACTTTTCTGTCCCACGACACAAATATTTTGAGCCGTACAAACATAAGTTTCGGTGCGGAAGTCGAACCTGCGTCCTTTAGTAACATAGCCAGCACTTAACCAACTGCGCCACGGACATTGTCAACTGTATGAGAATAGTGGAGCATTGCTAGGGTAGTTGTCCATTAGCGGTCGTATCGCTTACCATCAGGCGAATCGTATGCCTGCCCTGGCCATTCATTGCAATAAGAAAAAAAAAACAAATGGACTACTAACAATGCCTCGTAGAAAATCGACGTGACACAGTTTTGCTGTTGCGTTTCTTCGGTGAGTGACATTGTCGAAGGTGACAAACGACAAGACTAGTGGTGGCTATATTCATAGTTAGTCCTGGATACCACCGTACCACCTGGCACCACCGTACACGTTGATAGAAAATCAGAGCGTTGAAGCTCACGGCTCTGAATATCTTACTCATTTTAAAAGCGAGAGATAAAAATAAATAACAATAAACATCTCCAAAGTCTAAGGTATATAAATACAAATTTAATTTAGTTTTATTGTTTAAAAGTGTTTGCTCAAACTAAAATATATTGGTACGGAGCTCGACCCACCGAGACGTAAAACCACTGAGTCGGCAGGTATGAAATATTGAAACGGCTCTGCACCGTGTACACAAATATATAAAGCACTTGAAGCAGTTTTGTGGATTTTAAAAATGGTATTTGAAATTAAGTATTTGATTCATATGACAGTAAAAATTCATGAAAAAATATGGTTTGCTTTAGAAAAAAGATCGCGAGGAAACCTAGCAGGTACCTATAATACCATAGGGATATTAACAACATTTTCTATAGTATTTTGTATGTGAAGTACACCAACCCGCACTAGCCTCGGTTGAAGAAGACTCCCGCGCTAAGCAGTTGCCCATTATGGGCTGATATTCTGATCACATAGTGTTAAAATATTAACTACATCATTTAAGTCCTGAAATTTATTTAATACATTATAGGAATAATTACTTTAGTTCTATTATGAACTTTTTAGGCTTTCCACAAATAAAACAATTACGTTTTGATTGAAAAAATGTTTCACGCAAAGGAATATTTACATAGATGTCTAAAAAGTCTCTCGTAGTTCCTGATATCGACGACACAAGACTCGATATTAGTGTGGGGTCAGGACTATGTATGTGATTGTTGAGTGTATTTATTTATATTAGAATGAAGAGTCTGTATAACTGTCTAGTAATTAGACAACGTGGCAATCATGCTTCTTTAATAACTAACTTCTATGTTTAAGTACCTCCTAACATCTATCTAGTCCACGTTAGGTTAAACAACAATGTGTGCATCACAGCCTTCGGTACAATAACACGGCCATCAGTAATGAAACCAGCAGTCCACACGTCACAATACCGCCGTAACATCTGAACAAAGCGTTACTCATGGAGGACAAAGGTATTACCTCCTTTGTCGTACAGTTGTTTGATAGTAATTTGATAGTATCGTGTGTGTCAGATCTTCTCGTTGTGTAGTAAAAGTCTACATGAATTGAGAAATGTGAGTTACAGTAAGTAGGGTAGTCAGGGTAGTCAGGTATAGGGTAGTCTTTAAACAGAAAATATTTTTTTTAACCTTTGCTAGGGAATTTCAATTCCCACTATCGGTTAAGGTTTGTTTCTATAAGAAAGGAGCAGCTTACGAACAAGGGATTTTCATGATATGAGTTAGTAGGTATTACCACTAATACAACTTGCAGAAACATATGTGCAATGTTTACTTTTAGATATTAAAAAATAAAAGTAGCGCATTATTGAGAAACATCTCTATTTACTGCGCTTAAAACAACAATAAAGACAAAAGAGAATCGCTCAACATTTACACAAAGAATGCAAATTACTTGTTGCGCATCATTTTTAACAGCCATATTTCAGTCAAGTATGCGGGTGTTATCGTAAATTTACCTAAAATGCTTACACATTGTGTTAATCGCGTCAATGTCTGTTTGTCATACTAAGGACTCGCCGCCTGTCGCCTGTCAGATAAGGGATTTACACAGCATATAGGTTTAGAAGTTATTGCGTAGATTATTCTATTTATATGAAATTTTAGGAAAATATCTACCGTCACTTGAGGCTATTAAACGATATAAGAGAAATGTTGACACCTTCATCGTATTATTATTAGCGTTTATCTCGACTAAAGAATGTGTGCCTCAATTGATTCGAATTTCAAATCAATAGTTGTTATAAAACCAGCCATGTCAGACTGATAAAAATACAAGGATTGTTTTTTAAATAAATTAAGTTACTTTTGTCTGCAATTTGAATGATTCGAAATGGTTTTACACGCAACACATTTAAAATTGGAACATCAATTTAATTGTTATATCACGGAACCTGAACTCATGTAATTCCATAGTCACTTTCTTCACTGATGTTTGCTCGTCAAGTGGCTCCGAGTACACACATTACAAACTCGAATTTAGCCTTCGAATTTTTAACGAACCGATGAAGTGTCTCGAAGCGGAAAGCAAACTTATGGTAGAGCTTCCGTGATTAATTGATTCGATTGCAATTAACGTCGACAATGGACGCGATTTTGTGTTCTATTTTTGAATTTACATATTATCCATGCCATAGACAGAGAGCATCGGCTGAGCATTGAGGAAACATAATATTATGGAACAAACTGTTTATTTCGCCTTTATCCATAACTATTCGCTGCCTATGATTCCCTTAAATTATACCATCTTGTTCGATTCTAAATGTACACTGGTTTTATAAGAAAAAAATCTCAACTATCACAAAATAACCATAGATGCCAACTACATATAGAGGTGCTCTAAGTGAGTTCCTTGTATAATTTCATTCTAGAGATTAATATATTGATTTAACGAATATACCCGACTGCCTCGGTGGCGTAGTTGTATTACGGTACGGTTACAAAGCTGAGGTCTCGGGTTCGAGTCCCGGGTCGGGCAAAGTGATATTGGAGTTTCTATTCATTATCAGCCCGGAGTCAGGAATTTGTGCCCGATATGGCGATTGGCTCGCCCCCAAGCACATCGTGGGACAGAACATACAAGGCGAAATGTGAGTGTCCTGGCAGCGCCTCTGCCTACCCCTTCTAGGAAAAAGGCGCAAGTTTATGTATGTATGTATGAATATACCGAAATCACTTCAGCAATATTATTACACAGTAGGCATAGTTAACTAGTCTCAATTTACAAATAACTTGACGGATGTTTACCTAAAGGACTCTCGTGAGGAAACGAACTTAATTTAACATAATATTTACGCTACGCAGTCGGGCGCCTCGTGGCGGCAACAAATTAACGCGAAATTAATTGCAATTAACGACAACAATCGAATGTTCATTGTGATGTTAATTACTGTTTTAAATTATTTCCGTACTGTGTATTATTTGACAGTTTTCGATATAGGTAGCTCGTAGGTCATACGAAAATCTATTTATACGAAGATCGACCCGACATATTTGATCTAGGTAAAGCCAAATTAATAGCTGGTGGGCTAGTCGGTTGTAAAACACGAGGATTTATCAATGTATCATCTCTTACCTGACCTGAGCCTTGTGTCATGGGCATTAGAATTTACAACATATTTTACGGGACAACACTCAAACCCGAACTATGTATGAAAAAAATACAGTCAAACAGCAAAAGAGCAGTGTAAATGCACTGTTGTGTTGCGGTTTGAAGGTCAATGTAGCCAGAGTATCTAGTGGACATAATGAAATTGAACATCTTATGTCTCAGGATGGCGAGCGCATTAGAATGTCAAAATATATATAGCAATACTTGGGTATTGCTGTATAATTTATGGTGTTGTTTGGTTCTACTACTCTCCATGAGCGGTCATTTACTTACCATCAGGCGAATAGCATGCTTGTCTTGCCTTTCATCGCAATAAAAAATAAAGTTAAAGATACAAATAACGACAAAAGGCGAAAATGCCAAATCAACAACACATGCCAGGCAGTCAAATTCCGAAAGAACTTTAGAGTCAGAACGTCGAGACACAAAGAACAAGAGAGACAAATTCCAAGCACAGGTATACGACAAATACAACAATGCATTCCGCACTCTTTAGCAGATATTAAAAATTCCTCCGGTTGGAGTATTTACGTGGAATGCTCAGAGCTATCGAATCTCGGTAAAAGTATTATTTGAGTCTCGGGAATTTGTGTACAAAGGATGAAATTTCAAGGACAAGCTTGCTTGTATCTTTAAAACAATTAAGTTATTTATAAACAATAATTACAAAAATGGAGATATTTATTTTGTTGTCTTTTCCTTTTTAATATGTAATATTTTTCCGTTACGTATAGACCAATTTTATTATTATAACAATTTTTAATTGGAACTCAATTTAAGCATTTTTATTTGTAAAACTATCTAATATTTGAGACTATACCTACTCTTTATTCTATCCACAAATTACTGCACTAACAAAAACACGCAGTACACAAACTAACTACCGCTCCAGTCCCAAAACTCCAACTTAAAAACAGTGACGTAATAAGTAAAAACGACAAAACATTTCCATTGAATGCGAGTCGGCAGCGGGATGGCCGCACGCTAGGGTTGTCGCATTGTTGACAGGCAGGCCCGCGCGACGAGATGGGAGCGGGAAAGCGCAGCGGTGTTCATTTCGCCCCGAGCGACCTGTCGTCTATCCTGTATTCAGGTGAGCAGATATGGTTGTCACGCAGCAGGGAATGCGGGAGGTATTTCTGATGTTGTAGGTAAATATTAGCAGTTGATATGACCGAAGATACGTTTAAGAAAGTTTGGAACTGCCTATAGTGCTGTGGAAACGAGACTTCGCTTAATTTCTGAAATTTATGAAATATGAAAGATATTATATTACCATGTAATGTAACATAAGAATATTACTGTACATGTTACATTTGTCGATCATTATTTTTTTAATATTATTTTGTGTTTTCCCTTCATGTTTACAATTGTTATTTAGAAATGCTTAACATGAGATATCTTCACTAAGGTATATTACAATAGAGCCATGTGATCACATCCTGAACGCCAAAAAAATACCACTATATATGAAAGCTATTTGCCTAAAGAACAAGCAAAATAGGCCCTTCATAAGAAGATAATAAAAAAGAAAACTATAACAGCAGCGTCAACCCTACGCCACGCGGCCCACAGCGCGTTGTTTTAGTTCACGGTGCGTTACGGAGAGATGTACCCGGTCGGTTTTTGCATGCATTTGTATGCTAATGTTGGAAAATATCCAGTGCGCGGTGTAATCACACCGACTTTCGATCGTTTGTCTATTGTGTGCGGAGAAAGAAAACGCGTTAGACGGACATTAAGTTTTTCTGCAAAGCGAAAAACCTATAAAAGAATTGATGAGTATATAGTTTTGTTTGTTTTACATGATCAAGGTCGTTATATCTACAGTACCGGTTGTATAGATCGGCTTATACTGTAGTATAGGTTAGCTCGATCAGTGAATCACCGTCTCATAGAAAATCGTCGTGAAGTAAGCTTTGCTATCGCGGTTCGTTTGGTGAGGAAGATCGCTGGAATATTGTGTTAGGTCTTATTTCTAGTACTAATATAATTTTCTCATATAGCTGATAATTATAAGAACACATGCTCGAAATATCCTACGTCAATGTTGTGAAAAAACGATTTGAAAGAAAAAATCACGTTGATAACAAAAAATTACAGTGTTGCTTTGTTTGGCATATTATTACGCTAATGCAAATCATTTTAACTGTTTCGTTTAACGGTGTAAATTGCGTGTTCCGTTGGGTCTACCCATATCGAGACCGGTATCTCGCCATTAGAGGTAATTCTACGATCCTGGGAAATGTAGCATAGCTTGCTCTTTGTTGTGTATTTATAAGTATGTATTGTAAGATTAAAAGCGCAATGGATATGAAACACTACCAATATTAAAAGTAATTTTTAGTGATGTGTGATGAAGCATAGCTTGTCTTTGTTTTACCTGAGTGGATCTATGATAATTGCTTAATTAGATAACGGATCTGTAGCATAAATCTAGACCGCATAACTTACAACTTTTACTTCAAAGAAATTTGGATGTGTTTGTTGACTAAGGCAATAAACCCTAAAAAAAGAATAATCTTTTGAGTTTCGTTAGAGTACTCCTAGCTGATAATAGTGCAGTATAACTGATCTTTAGTATGTATACACTATACAATGAAACCATTGCCCTTCTACATTCTAGAACCTTCTCCTCCTAATGTCCTTAGTCTATATACTATAGATATAACAACTTACCTCCTGGTTGCACTGGGAACAGAAGTCATGTCGGCAGGTGGGGCAGTGTGCTGGGTTGGCGGCCCGCACCGACACCACCGTGTCGCAGCCGACGCGCGGGCAGAACGCGCGGCCCGAGTCCATCGCCACTTCTGTAAGGGAAAATATAAATAAATAAATACATCCAACAGTCCAGACCCCACACATATAGGTCCAGACCCCACACTAAGATCGAGTCTTGTGTCGTGGGTATCAGCAACTATGAGAGACTTTTCTGTCTCACAAACACTCAGCCCCGAGACAAATACCTGTGGAACACACAAACATTTGTCCCAGTGCGGGGATCGAACCCGCGGCCTCGCGTTTCACAGCCTGCGTCTAACCAACTGCGCCACGGAGGCTGTCATAATATGGTTAGTATCTGAAGATAGTGTTCGATGGAGTGAGAAAATATTAAATCTACGGAAGATGTACAGATATAGTGGGAAAAAGGGAATTTTAAGATAGTCGTGGTTTTTTTTTAAGGAGGAAAAGTAGATATAATGTCAATTGTCATCCCTGGAGGATGCATTAAAGATTGTTGGGTATTCGGTAAAATTACTGATCTTAAATGCGGTATCAAATGATTATTCATGACAGTGCATAATCTTTATTAGTTCATTCATGACTTCGGATTGAGTAAAGTACTACCATTTAATGAAGGTCTATTTTTCTTACATCATAACGAATTAGTAACCATAGCTACTCCAATGTAAAACTATATGTTCCAGCGATACAATCGCCTTGGTTTCAGACGTGAGGTCTGTCGGTGTCACCGCGGTACACGTGTAATACTATGGAACAATGCCCGGCCGTGACTGAACAATAACCCCGTACTTGACAAAAAAATATATTTATATGTTGCATTAATTGTTTAGACGGAATCGATGTGTCCCAAAGTCAATTGAATATTCATATCTGCAAGTGAGAATTTATGTTTAGAATTGGTTTTATAGCTATGATTTATTTTATAACGATGATAATTCATTGTTCATGTACTTAAGTGCGTTTTTAACGTGTGTAGTGTGGACTGTCGGCGACGAATCGGATTCGACCTGACAAACAGTGGTTTGAAATCCCAGAACCTTGTGTGTGTGTATTTTTAGCGATTGCCATACAATTACATATATAAACTCATGCCTTTTTTCCAGAACGGGTAGGCAGAAGTATAATCAGGACACCCATGTTTAGACTTGTATTTTTCCCACGATGTGATTAGGGGGCGAGCCTTTCGTATCGGGCACAAATTCCAGACTCCGGGTTGATACTAAATAGTAAAATCCAGTATAATTTTGCCCGACCCAGGATTAGAACCCGAGATCTCAATTTTGCAATCGTACCGTAGTACAACTGCGGCACCGAGACAATTTAGCGATTGACCATGCTCTATAAGCATATCACAGACATTGAATTTCTATGGTATGTGAATCCGGACACCAGCAATAAGTCAGTGTCAACTATGGGATTAGTTCTCTTTGTAATGGAATAGACCTGTAGCCTGCAATGGAACGTGAATTGAATTATAAATATAAGAACCGTCGGTTCCTCCTAACAGAAACGTTTCAGAAGGCCGTTTATTAAACATTGTATTTTCTTAAATAAAAAACGTCGCAGTTTGATTGTTCTTATGTTCTATAGGGCTGGATATGTCACAGAATTTAAAAGAAAAGTGTATTTACTTGACCATGCGTGCGGCGGAAGAGGCCGAGTTGCCATACAAGAAAAATACAAATATTAATATTTTATGTTGCCAATGCAACAAAGTCCTTGTAATGTTATAAATACCTCTAGCGTGAAAATTACGTTAACGATTACTCAGAAAACTATAAGTGCTAAGTGGATGTTAAAGAGACCAACGACCGTCCATGACTGCTGCGGTGATGCTCTCATGCCTAAAATACAAGAGAATGCAGTGATTCATACCGTTTGGAACTTAGACTTTTGGTAATATGCAAAGTTCAGAATTTAAAGGACAGCTAATTTCTTATTGGCGTGGTTTACTAAAAAATGGTTTCCGAATAGCGAGATTCAGCTTATGCATGGATCTTTTTTGTTTCAATTTAAAAATATATATTTTATAGCAGTGAGACATTTGAAGCAACGTGCTAAATAAAAACAATATTGTAATTTGTGACAACCCTACATAAGTGTAGTGGGTAGAAAATGGCGATAAACCTTTAACACATTTATAAACTAAAAACCATTAGGGTTGGCACATTTAACTGCACGTAGAATATTTAGTAGATCAACAACCGACCATGACTCGTGGTTTGATGCCAATAATTTACAACTCGATACACTGAACCATTTGTTTTGTATGACGTATGAGAATGTTCGTTAAAATCATATTAGAAGCTAGACAATGGATCTTATGGTTCATCTTCAGCTTTAGCAATTTATTTACATATTTCATTTCATATATTTAACATGCTCAATACAAATACATAATATTAGTCAATAGATAACATCGAGAAACCACTAAGGTATGTTTCATGTTTTTTCCAGTAAAATACATGATGGTGAAAAACTGATCATGTTGACCAACGCAAATACGTTGTATTACGGGTTCAGCCAGTTCTGAGCAGGCCGGCATAATTGTGACGACTGGTGACAGATGACCATCTGTCATAGGACACTCGATTTGCCTTGCCCGACACAATCCCATTACATGCTATATGGTGTACATTCAAATCAAGGTGGTAGGGATCTTGTATGGGAGAGGCCGCCTGAGTGGGTACTGTGTATCACCGTAATGTCTAGTTCTTCCGCTAAACTGTGTAAATGCACTGTTGTATCCGGTTTGAAGGACATTGTAGCCGGAGTAACTACTGGACATGCTTATATCTTATGTCTCAGGATGGCGAGCGCAGTTTGCGCCAAGCATTGCTTTGTAATTCATGGTGTTTTGTTTTGCTACTATCCATGACCGATCGTATCGCTTACCATCAGTCGAATGGTATGGTAATAAAAAATATGGTCACTTTGTCCCGCCAATATAAAGAACTACAGTATATTTATTCATTTGCTTTAATACAAGCCTGCGGTTTGATACAGCCTTAACGAATGTCTGCAACAAACATATTAATGTTGACCGCAACGTAAGTTATTCAGATAGCTTTAGAATTGAACTTTGTATGAATGGGCGTGAATCAGCGCGCTTATAAGAAATTGTGGTTTGTTGTGAATGAAATGTATCGTATATTATGATGTTGCGATATCATTAGTAAGTCATTGTGTTTGTTTATTCAGTATCCTTGAGGTACGGTCGTCATTACAAACGAGGGTAGCTTTAAGTCCACCACAATAACCAAAGAGGATAGATTTTGCATGCAATATCCATCATTATTCGGATATAATTATCCGAATAATCAAGCCACTTATGAGATTCGGATAGTTTACCGACTAGGTTGCAATATCCAAGTAGAAAAATAATCAATGCCAACCATAACATTTGTGCTTTCCGCCATACTAAAGAACTTATGGCACTAAACGATTCTGCACTCGGTTGTGGAATCGAACCCACAAATTAATTCCATCAACTGACCTACCACCCGTTCTTATAGATATTTTCTCCGAAATAATCAAGGTCAGATTCGAACTGCAAACTTTCGTCCCCATCCTTTCACTCGCGTACGTATCATTGTGTAGATTTCTTATCATCCATCGCTGCCCATTTCGGGTGACAGATACATAGCTTCGCTTTATATATTATCGTGTACAATATATCATATTTTTTGTGTTGTTAGAGGCGCACAAAATATTTTTGTTGAATTTTATTAATGCAAATGAAATGTATATTAAAGGCTACAGTTGGCTAGATGGCCTACGATAATCATATCTATAAAAGAGCTAAATTATACGCTGCAAGCATAAAGAAATATTTGTTTCGGGTCCAGTATTTAGAGGAAAAAGGTTTTTGTAAGTTTGAATACCCACAAGACTGTACCTATTTGTGGTTTAGGGCTACGTTGTGTGACTTGTAATATGATTTATAAACAGCAATTAATATTAAACAACTTATATGTCCGCTAAGACCATATTGCACAAAATTAATTCAGTCGGGATCAAAACGTAATATGTCGTCACAGCGTCTCACAAAGCGGAGATTACCGACAAGATAACATGCTTTGGAACACACCGTGCTTTCTAACAAATTAATATCACCGAATTCTTTGATGGTGTTAGAGAAGATCGATTCAGTGTTACATTTTCAGATTTCATATATTGCTTTTAGTAAATTACGATATTTACAGCTATGTATTTCCTCCGTCTTCGTTTGTTTTAATTTGTGTTAATCCTACATTGTTATCTGCAAAAATATTTTAAAGCGAATCGCAGTTTTTGATATACGAGGAATAAATAGTGTACGATATGCTGTGGGTGTTCATTTCAAGTAAGGAAACGAATGTGTGATTTCGAGTTAATGGTTTTCAATCTGGGCATGTACTGTACTGTATCAGCCCATATACGTCCCACTACAGAGCACGGACCTACTCTACAATCGAGAGAATCGATTGTGAGTGGTTAGGCCATATAGTCCACTACGCTGGCCTAGTGCGGGTTGGCGGACTTACATACCGTAGAAATTCTTTAAAATCGCTACGGTATGCATGTCCTCACGATGTTTTCCTTCACCGTTAAAGTGCGTGGTGAATGACTATCAATACACACATAACTCCGAAAAGTCAGAGATGTGCCCTGGGATTTGAACTTTGAAATGATATCTTATTATAATTTGTTTGAGTGATAATTTTTTAAAGTGTATTTATCACTGCTAGGTAAACGATAACATCGTGTGGAGGTACTCTTCAATTACGTGTTTTTTTGGGTTTAAGTCCGCCCGATGTTATAACAATTGTACAGCGGATGGAAATAATTATTCTACGTAATGAATTGTATTTAAAATGACGAGACTGGTCATAAATATGAAAAATGCAAATCAGATCTTGATTGTAAAGTCAAAACATAACAAAAAACAAACAAACAAACAAAAAACAATGTTTACATTGGATATGCAAATGGGAAAAAACATCGAAGCCGGCCAGACTCTCGAACCAGTCGCGAACAATAACTCAATAAGTTTCATTTAAATGTCTAATATAAATTCTAATGGAATATCAGGTATTTTTCTATTGGAAACCGACGAGAACTTCTTTAACTGAATAAACAAATAAAAATTTATGAACATGTTATTTGATTTTTAAAAAATGGCTTTTGTTATTTCATATATTTTTAATGATAATATTATTAAGATATCTGAGTTTTAGAACAATAGCATTCAGTTCACATTGACAAAAGAAGTTTAAGAAAATTATTATAGCTTAAAAATTTGATGAAAATCTCATATACAGTTGAATGCTCTTTTTTACAGTATACTTTAAAAAAAACTCATGTGCATTAGTAATTCAAACAGACCGCCCCATACATACATACACATCATGTCAAGAATATAGCGTATTAAAGTATTTTTTTCTTATAAAGCAACAATCTACAGGAAACGGAAGCGACGGGAGGCCAACATGTACTTCATGACAAACCGGGAAACGTACATTAAATGACTTTAAAATATATTTTTCCAATAATTAACGTACTTGTATATACATCGACTTGCATAAATCTTGAAGTCTATTTAATGCAAATATTTGTGGATATGTGATGCCACCAGATTTGAAAATAACTAGCATTAATTTTAGCTTATCAAACAGTAACAAATGATATCTCTAAATATGCGTTAAACCTGGAAGGTCTTCAATACTGACCATTAACTAACGAAAGGATAGAAGAGTAGAGAAGCTACTGGGAAATTACTTTACGAACCAACCTCGACAGCAGTCAGCAAAGCACTGAATAATATCTATTTCCAAGAACCAGTAAAAAAAGGAACAATATAAAATAGCTGAATCCAGTTAAAGGCGACTCCCCATCGTTAGCGAGGCACATTGTATGCAACCGTCCATTTTCTATAAATTCTCGGAAACGGGTGACACGGCTTCACGGGGAAAGCAGGACGCTGTGTTGACAGACTACAGGGTTTCCACTGATCTGAGGAATTTTAAATAGCCACATTGCCCACATTTATAAAGTAGGCGAAGAATTTAGAAAGCCATTACGAGAGTAAATAGTATTCCCGTGGATTTATTATAGAAATCATAAATTTACTAGCAGGTCAGCTTTGCGTATAGTTCATGT
The DNA here is from genome assembly GCA_949752805.1 of Deilephila elpenor. Classification (NCBI taxonomy): domain Eukaryota; kingdom Metazoa; phylum Arthropoda; class Insecta; order Lepidoptera; family Sphingidae; genus Deilephila; species Deilephila elpenor. The sequence goes on along the minus strand of OX457107.1, from coordinate 2,627,572 downwards.
ATTTCTATTCACTTATAAACACTAGGTTTTTATTATGTAACAGACAATTTAGCAATCATCACGTTTTAAATAATTCTGAACTGACAGTCTTGAACTAACAATTTCGCTAGCATCTTCTTTTGTTAGTGAAATTGTTGAAGAATGTATAACGACTATTTTCTGACATAATCCTGAGTCCTCATGCTGACGAAATAATATAGTCCATAATTACGTCTACAAATTATTTTCATTATAGTTTGCACAGATCACCCAGCGCACGCGTACATAATTCACCTCTGACATTTGCTCAATAAATAGTACCAGCTACAAAGCTCTTTAATCACGCTCAACTAATACCCTCCATTATTGAACTAAACCAACTTATAATTAATATTTCTTTGCGAGAATATTATGGATCTTAATTTAAATTTAATTATGGTAATATTATACTGTGCGTCGTCTCGCCGATCATTAATTGGAAATTTAAATTTTCTTTCAAGTATTAAATTAATTAATATTGTTCGGAACTTGTTGATTTATGTTTGTTTTTCGCACCATTGAGTAGTGACGTAAGATCGAATAAAGATGAAGTCTATTGTTAAACATTAATCTTTTCTTTTGTATCCAATACTCTTTCCAAAAATCAAATTATTCGATTGCAGAAAATAATATCTGTAAATGTAATAATCAACAACCGAAATATAATTTGGTTCTATCGAAAAAATATATATCACAGTCGTGTCTCATTTCTACATGAAATTTTAAAACAATATTCTGGAGTAAGTCAATTTTCCGTGCGACGAGCCAAATTGAATATGGAAATGGAATATTTTATGCGGCAACACACTGAAATACGTTCCTTACAAAAGAAAAGAATGAAAGGAAATTGGAAAGTTTCTTATACTAACAATAACGGCTTTTACGGTTCAGCTGAAACAATTTATTTCTACGATCAAATCCTTCGGAATCTGGCTTGATCACAGACCACGCAGTAATAAACGAATCCAAAATATACCTACATGTAATTCGGCGTTTACTAAAAATAATACATTCGATTTCAATAGAATACTATTTTATTGCCGCTTTATTTCTATTTCGATTGAATTTTAGTCATTCAGAAGCGCTGTTCCATTTATATAAACGTCTTTTATTGTAAACAATAAAAGTAACAAAAATTGAAAACAAAAATATGTATTAGCGGTTTCTTCCAGACAATACATATTTTGTTGATTTCTAAAAAGTAAAATAATCTACTTAAAGACTTAGTAAACTTTTTTTACAAACTACTGATCCGTCCCGTAATTTTATAAGAAAATGTCATAGGTCTACGACGACCAATGTAGTACTCTAGTACTGGTGAAATGGTTGGCAGAAGTACAACAGTTGTTCTGACCTTTTAGTGACAGCAACATACTTTTATTAATATTAAACGAACTGTGCTAGATATTTTTAGAAAACGAGGAACAAATACAAAGATATAAAAAGGTAGCTTATATAAAGCGAGTTCTCGCCAATGCTACATTTTCATCAAACTTTAACACATGTATTTTAATATAACATTTAGAAAAAAATACCTTTGTTTAGGCAATTACTTTAAAAAAAAAATACATACATGAACAGCACGCCTGTTTCCCAGAAGGGGTAGGCAGAGGTGCAACCAAGACACCCATGTTTCGCCTTATACAGGGTATATCAAGACCGCGACCGAAAACGAAGCCAGGTGGTAGTTTTAGTGGTTACAGACACGAAGCAAATAAAAATTTCACCAAAACAGCGACAGATATTTTTTTAGAACTTTTTAAAAATCATCTTGTTTGGGTGGTAAAATCCTAGTCTTTGCGAAAATAATAATTTAAACCCTAACGTCCCATTGAGTGTTGAAAAATAAAAGGGTCTGCATCATTATTTTAGGAAAACTATGTATTTATCACCCAAATACGACGATAAGTAAAAAATTACAAAAAAAAAGTTGTAGATTTTTTTTGCGAAATTTTTACTTGCATTGTGTCTGAAGTCACTAATACTACCACCTGGCTTCGTTTTCGGTCGCGGTCTTGATATACCCTGTATGTTCCGTCCCTTGATTTGATAGGGAGCCATATGGGGCACAAAGTCCTGACTCCGGGCTAATAATGAATAGAAAAATCCAATATCACTTTGCCCAACCCAGGATTCGAACCCGAGACCTCAGTTTTGTAATCGTACCATAGTACAACTACACCACTGAGGCAGTGAAGAGAATACCATCAACAATTTGCCAAATCAATTGTACAAATTCTATTGTAAACGTATGGAAACCTCATCAGCATGGCTTAGCAGTCAAATTGTCATGAATAGTGGGCAATTAGCGTGAAGCAGAGCGTGTCAACATCATTGTAGTGGGCATCAGCAGTGACGATGCATGCATACCTAGCAACTCGTACGAATAGGGTTGCCACTTTGGAAAATTAGTTTTATGGCAATGTAAGATGTGAACTATAGCAATGTTGTTTAGACAGGGTAGGGAACCAATTGCGTAAGCCCAATATGTAGCTGTGCTGGTAGGGCTGGCGCTTTGTACCATCAGTTTTATTTGTAAAGTTAGCATATAAGATGGACACTATGGCAGTGCTGTTGAGATAGGGTGTTGGGAACCAACTGTATAGGCCCAAGATATGGGCTAGCAGTAAAATTGTCATGAATAGTGGGCAATTAGTGTAAAGCAGAGCGCGACAACAGCATGGTAGTGGGCATCAACAGTGACGGTGCATGCATAACTAGCGAATTGTGCAGATATGGTTGGCGCTTTGAAGTATTCGTCATATTCAAATCAAATCAAATCAAAATATTCTTTATTCAAGTAGTCTTTTACAAGATCTTTTGAATCGTTAATTTCTGCTACCACCGCTTCGGAACGTGTTGTAGCTGTGAAGAAGAAACGGCGCAAGAAACTCCCTCAGCAACACGAACTGTCTTCTTTTTTTTCCTCTCTTTTCTTTTCTTTTTTTTTTTTTAAAGGCCAGTTTAAAATACAATGGTTGATTTATATAACAGGTTTATGGCACAATTTTCTCTGTATATATAATTTTATTATGTCAATTGTCTTAATTTTAATAGAAATTGAGCAATTTATTCCCAAGCAGTTTTGTCTTCCAAATAGTCAGAAATACTATAATATGCCTTTTTACAGAGTTTTACTTTAATTATATTTTTAAACTTGTTAATTGGAAGTTCTCTAATACCATTGGGAAGTTTGTTAAAGAAGCGTACACTTTGACCCATAAAAGAACTATTTATCTTGTGGAGACGAGTAACATGGGAGGCAAGATTATGTTTGTTCCTAGTATTCTTACTATGAAAGTCACAATTACGCTTAAATTGATTTTTATTGACACTATTGACTACACTGCATAGATTTGCTTGCCCTTATGTGTCAAAAGCATTCTCTAAAATGTAACGTATAATTTAAGTCCAAGAAGAACAAGGCGTCATCATTGCCAAACGTTGAAGCCACAATTGCTTTTCTTTTTAATTTTTCTAGCCGGTTTGTTACCAAAAGTACTTTTATTAATAAGCCCACTTTTAGCGTATTGGCTTTTATTTATATCTAAGTTCCTAATCTAATATACCCAACCGTTTATGCTGCACTAATTCCACGTCAACTCATGTTAGAAAAAATACTCTATTTTTGTTGTATGCATGATTAACCGTACTATTAAGCAATTTAAATCACGAAAAAAGGAAATACAATCTCTGAACTGAGACAACAATAAGGAAGACATTCATAAAGTTATTTCATTATCCTTTATCTGGGCGAGATTTGAGACAACCTTCACAACTACTCTATTACAGATGTCCTTGGAGATAAATAAAGAAAATTGTATTACGGAATACATGTAGGCAACAGTTACAGATTGTTGGTGGTAGTTTATTTACATCCGCCCCGATGGCGACTACTATACATGATGAAATTCCGTCAGTGAGTCATTTGATGTGATAAGTTCAGCATATGTATATCCTTATTCAAGTAAGCTGACGTACCACATATTGAAAATGAAAATGTAGGGCTCTATAATCTAGGTGAACTGGGCTCTCTCACCTCTGTTACTTTGGATTTACTAATGTCAGCCATATTTCGCTCAGCTGTCTTTCCATCATAAGATGTCATTTAAATCTAAAACCTAAGCGATTCACAGGTGCCCTACTATTAGATTGCTAGATAACAGATCAAATTAAAACGACCTTTATGATGGCTCTACTTATGAATTATGATATATGTTTTAGGAGACTGTCCCGCCCTCACACCCGCCACTGCAACTCCTGTAAGCCAGGATCAACAGTGGCACGTATTGACACTGAGCATTGAAGCTCAACGAGTCTCCGGGAATGTCTAACTTGTCTTTAACCCGCAACAAAATCAATCAAAAAGTTAAATTAATAGGAAGAGTTGGAAATAAATTATGGTATATATGTAAAAAAATAAGGACACGGTTTAGGCAACCCTACGCGCTATTGTGCCGTTGCTATCAGAGCGTATGACATATTCCATGCACACATGGCCGTATCGTCGGGGTTTCATCTGCGACTCGGCCGGGTTTCTCATTCGATCGGTTTCCGCGGACCAACTTGTCCATCTCGCAGATATCAGAGTAATTGAAGCGGACGTTGACGAGATATAGAATCAACAACGGAATGTTGCGCAAACCCTAGTTGAGACGGGATTTCTCTTTGGATATTGGAATGATCGGCGATTGACATTTCATCAAACTATCGTTGTGTGATGGAATTTACTTGTTTTTATACAGTGGAAATATTTAAAGCTCATATTCATGTATTTATTTAAGATATTCAGCAGTGAAATAAATTATTGACTAAACAGTCTTTCGTAAACTTCTTCTTTGGAAACGCAGCTCAAAGGGATTTACATTATTAAAAGCAGAGGCTGATTAAATTAATATGGAATTTCCTGTATAAAATGATTAATCTAAAATTACTCAAAGTAATACCGCGAATTAAATGCAATATAAAAATTCCCAATACTTTTACTTTACAAATGAGGAAAACTTCTGATACGATTAATTACGATTTAAATATCAAATCGTCAATAACTGTTAAGGTAATGCGGCACTAGGAAATGGTCACCATTCGTCAATAAAAGTGGTAAAATGTCATTAATAATAGCTACAGTTTACCGTAAATACAGTCGCATAACTATAATTGATATTTCACGTGAAATATCATATTTGAAGGCCGTTGCGGCATTTACTTATGATGAATGCGTTCTTCGTGATATCGCCGAAAAAAATAATCGGATTTTTTTTGATGCAATTGTAGTTAACGAGAAACCTTAAAAGTTTTGCTGTATCTATCCGTCTTAGGGCATACACTATTAATACTTGTATTCTGAAAGTTTGTATGGCACTATAAACATACTAAAAAAATGGTATGGTGGTAAAAAAGATGGAGAAATATGATACACCTACGCCTTTTTTTCTCATCTATCCCAGGGTCTAAGCCTTGAGGGTATCGTTCGATGGATCGTCCAAAAATATTATAATTGAAAAACAATTTTCGATACAAGTTTTTCAACACCGCAGCGCCTAAAAAACCTGATATTTCTAGAAAAAATCACGTGCTGTTCCGTTGTCAACAAACAAATCGTTTAAGCGTTTTAATATCCTGAACTGCACAACCTCAACATCACGTAGATTAATTGCAACACGCGATGTGAAGTGTGAACTGACCTAGGATAGCTTCGAAACTATTGGAAACATCATTACACATGCAATTTAACTAATAGTGGCACTTGAAAACTGTAAATTAATACAAAAGTCTCACTAGGCGTGGTAGACTATACGGCCAACCCCTCTCAATCGTACTCTCGATTGTGGAGGACGCCCGTGCCCTGCAGTGGACTGATACAGATACAAATAAGTCTTACTGTTTGTAACTCTGTTTCCGTAATGGGCTTCACAGATTTAAAAGCACCCTACGGTAGCCTGAGCATTAGAGTTTAGGTACACAATTTACCGAAATCTTCCTGAAATCAATAACGTAGGTGACTACTAAGAATGTATTTTTAAATACATTTCTTGAGGTAACTCTTTTTAACTAAATTAATTGGGAATAAATAAATACACCCAACAGTCACATACATAGTCCTGACCCCACATTAAGATCAATTAAGTGTTGTGTCGCAGGTATCACAACTAGGAGAGACTTTCGGTCTCACAAACACCCAGACTCGAAAGAAATATTTGTGGGTCGCGCAAACATTTCTCTTGGTGCGGGGATCGAACCCGCGGCCTCTCGTTTTACAGCCGGTGTCTAACCAACTACGCCACGGAGGCTGCCAAAACGAATTGTAAGTAAATATTATTTAAAGTTGGAAATATTATGATGAGAATGACTAGACACAGGGGCAATTCTAAATGATTCTATTACCCATATAAACCTCGTATTACTTATCATAATGTTTTATGACACGAAAGGGTCGCTTGTGTACATAAACCTTGTCTTAATTATCGCATTACATACGTATGTCACAGTTAATTAACATTTACTGTATCCTTGTTCTAATCTTGTAGTTTAGTAATCATAGGAATTTATGTTTGGCCTAAAATTTGAGTTAAGGTCAGAAATTTTATAGGTTTTAGTGACCCCGAAATATCTAGTTTTTAGAACCGTTTCACACAACTTTATTACAGTTGTCTGAATTTTAGTATTTTTATACGAATATACAAATGAACACAAGATCTGTACGCCACAATAGGATTCATGTCTTGTGTATTAGAAAGTGCTACATGTGTTCGTCTCGAACCAGACGCGATCTGCCTACACGGTGGTTACGAATTCCAATCCCAGGGTGCACCAAAACTTTTAGAATACCGTATGGAATATGTCTTGTAATTGGTAAGACAATGCCATTGAACTTCAAGGACGAAGGAAAACGTTGTGCAAATATCTGCATACTTAACAATTTCTGACGTAGACTGCTGTACTATGACCTAAGTCCTCTCAATCGAACATTCAATTGCAGAGTCCCGTTCCCTGCAGTGGGACATATATGGGCTGATACAGATGTTTTCTACTCACCATGATTGAGCCGAAACTTGCGGTGCTTCTCCATCACAGCGGGTTCCACCAGGGCTGAGATCTCGTCCAACGCCAGCGCGGCTCCGACCCGGCACCGCGCGTCAGGGCATGACACCTCGTACGCGCCATTACACACTTCAAACTCCACGTATGCCCGCATACACTAGAACAATTGAAAAGGGACTTTAGTGTGGTGGCAGAAGGTGGAGATTAGATTGAGACAAGATAGATCGTGTTTGTGGTTAGGAAGTTTTGAAGACATCATTTCATAGTATATTGGAAGGTCTAAATTAGTTTTACATTGGATCAGAGGGAATAGATCGTGTCTGTTTGGTGAAGAACTTTTAAAGGGTTATTGTAGAGTTTATTCTAATGTGATCTTGAAAAAATATGTGTAGTTCATTAGTGAAAGTAGAAATGTTGTCGAAATGATTATAGTTACAGCTGAGAGAACGATAAAGTGTAGTAAAATAAACTTGAATGATGAATATACTAGACAAAATAGAACACCACGTGTAGTTCAAAGTATTTCCGACAGAGCAAAATGAAATTAAAATTTTATAATTCCAATAATCCAAAGTCCCAAGATTTAATTTATAGCATCCAAATCGTGATGTGTAAAGAAAATAGCGGACAATAACAATCAGATAGTTCAAGGTAGTAATACAAACGTAACGATCGCAATAAAAATGCACAAAGGAAGAATTTTGAGTCACGCGCGTTTTATTGTCCTTTCCACACTTTACTACATAAAATATTGTAAAGATACGACGTTTGAAGACTTCCCTTAAAATACTAAGCCTAAAAGCCAGGTCAAGTACTGTAGTGTTGGTTTCTGTAGATTAAAAAACAAAACAACAATCTTGATGTTTAATAAAAATGAGGAAATTATATTTTGGTGGAACAAATTACAATTCAATGTTATAATAAATAACGAAAAATTTATGTGTTGCAGTTATAAGCACCTTCGCATAGTTTCTCCGCTTTTTTATAACGTATAAACCGTTACTTTGCGTTAATGTCGTTATTTTTTTTTATACATAGATTTAAAATTCCTAGAAGACTGCCTCGGTGGCGTAGTTGTATTACGGTACGGTTACAAAGCTGAGGTCTCGGGTTCGAGTCCCGGGTCGGGCAAAGTGATATTGGATTTTTCTATTCATTATTAGCCCGGAGTCAGGAATTTGTGCCCGATATGGCGATAGGCTCGCCCCCTATCACATCGAGGGACGGAACATACAAGGCGAAATGTGGGTGTCCTGGTGGCGCCACTGCCTACCCCTTCGGGGATAAAGGCGTGAGTTTATGTATGTATGTATGTATGTAAAATTCCTAATCGTACTATTTACAACACAACTCCTCTTCCCAATTTTCACAAATATAGCACAGCAGGTTGACCAGTCGTTTAGTCGACTTCCATAAAAAAAACCCCACAATAGATACATTACTAAAACCACACAATTCAATTACAAACTTTGAAGCTATAAGCTGCGACACGGGTCAAAGTGCCAAATAAATCGTGGTTGATACCATTGATACTCCCGGGGAGCTGATAAAAAATCGATGGGTCGGGGTCAACAAACGACCTCCAAAGGTCAAGATTGAGGACAAAATACCCTGCCAAATCGGTAACATATTTCCTAAGGTAAGACACCTTTAGGCCGTTAGTCCGAAAATACCTGAGGACAACGACATTTGGACACGTTTAGAAGAGGATATGTACACAAAAGTTGCTAATTTTTTATTTATAAGATAATTTAGTGTCCCAAGATACGACCTGTAGAGAATATAAGCAACGATAAATCGTGTAAAATGAACTAGGAAACTGCTAACTAATATCGTGTAATCAAATGTAGAAATTGATCAATATATTGAATTTGATCTATGCAAGCACCAAATCCATAGGTTTGGACCACGGTTCATGGTCAATCCATGTTATAGGAGTTTTGGACCATACCAACGTGATTTGTCCAGGACAGAAATGAAACATTCCTAAGAGGCATGTGCAATTATCGTACCAACGCAAGGAGAGAAAACAAAAAAGTTTTATTTATTACAAAGGTTTAACACATATAACATACATACACAGATCTAAAAACTAAAATAAATAAAAAATAAAGAGAAAGTTTGCATGTCGTGGCTGGACAAGTACTGAACTTAGTATAAACCAACGCACTTAATAACTAACATCTTAAAGACACTTAGGGCATTTTAAACTTGTCTTAACATCCCTCGGTTTATAAAGCTACAATATTCTTAGACAGTTTACAAGTCATTCACCAGTGTATAAAAGGCTAAGGACTTTCTGTGACATTCTGCATCAGGCCGCCCTTGCCTGTCCAGTGAACCTTGCAACTTAATATTATCGGAATAAGACCTTTAATTGCTTAATGACTGCATGTTACTTACGCCGCTTTGACTTTCAAACTTATATGCAAGCAACGAAAAATCTGTTTGTGTTAATTAAACTCGTATTAGATTTAATAGAGTCTAACGGCGTTGTTTTGTATATAATTAAATTTTATGATACCTAATAATATTTTCATATGTATAATTTGTTGAATATCTTTTTCTAAATAAATAAATACTTATACTAATTACCGAAATATTCTTAACATACTAAGCAAAACACCGATACTAACCTAACACAAAAAAATCACAGACTTAAAATAAAATAAATTTTCTTGACAGGCAATTAGACTGCAATCTAGATGTTAAGGAGCCATTACAAGTAATTACACATGGAATTGATACTTGGAGTTTTTTCACGTCGCCGGCATTAAAATGTATGTTTAAAATATAATTGCGTTCTCGTGAATTAGATTTTAGTATTTAGTACATTTTATGGTATCTATGTCTGAGCCATATCCTTGATTTAATGACTAGCATTTAGACCTTAAATTATGTAACTAAATATCAGGGCCAGTTATTATAAAGATTATTTTTCGTCAAACAAAATCAAAATCAAAATATTCTTTATTCAAGTAGTCTTTTACAAGATCTTTTGAATCGTTAATTTCTGCAACCACCGCTTCGGAACGTGTTGTAGCTGTGAAGAAGAAACGGCGCAAGAAACTCCCTCAGCAACACGAACTGTCTTCTTTTTTTTCTCTCTTTCTTTTTTTTAAGGCCAGTTTCTCATGCTTTTATAGATTGTGCTTATAAACACAAAATGTATATGTACAAATATCTATAAGCCATGCATTTTTTAAAAGTCTAAGCTATTTTAAAACTCTAACATTTATTTAACTCTAACATTTATTATGAAAAATTCAATAGACACTGTCGACCGTTTCAATCTCACGCGCGGTGACGCGAGTGATAAACCGGCCAGTACATTAGAGGACATTTTTCCCGGCCCCCAAGTCCTGTCCCGGGACAGTAGCGTTTTATTGCGAACGAAGCTAAGGTAAACAAGTTATTTTTAAACAAAGATTTATCGGTTTCAGTCGTGATCGTAAAATTGAATTGATGGGGACTGTATTCTTCGTGCGTTTACTGGAGGGTTGATTCGCCCATTTACTTGCAAATAGACAAGTTCTTTTTCTTCGTATTGAATTCTATTTCGGTCGCACAAATCCAATCATACTTGTATTTCAATCGTATCTCTTTGTTCTCAGTTAGTACAATTTTATGACATTTGCAGTGTATGGAGGTAAAATTTTCCTTTAAAAATACGTATAAGTAAGCATAATTAAACATTTATAAATTGCATACATTACACATACATCGGCCTAAACATGACCACGACAACTCCGTCAAGAGTTCACGACTACGAAGAAGAAGACAAGCATAATATTATAGCTTACGTGTATATCCTCGAAACGGTAAGCATCATAGTCCGTCATAGATAGGTTATATCATAAAAGCGACTATTTCATGACCTGAGATACTATATTAATTGCATATTTCACCAGTATTTTTTGTGAAAACTTCTTACAGTAAGGTAGCCACTGAAAATTAGCGTTGTGTTGTGGTTTCCACTACATCATAGCTTTAAGTTGGGCCACCTACCCGTCACAGCCATTTTTTCATTATATTTTGTATATTTTATTTTATATAAAGTATGTTTGTATACGTTGCGAATGTGACTGATATATATATTTTTTCTTTCTTTCTTACAGACGTGGAAGAACACCGCTATAATTGCGACGACCTTCAAGTCGGTCTCTCGCAAGTTTATTTTCGGACCGCAGTATATTTACCGTGAAGTAAAGTAAGACAATAACCAAAAAGTTACAGGTGATAAAAAATAATAGGTCACGAAGAAAATGTATCCTTTCGTAGTGAATACAACCACAGAATATACAATACAACAAAATGAACTCAAAGGAGATTTCTTTTGTTTGATGTGTTGATTGTGATATTTGTTTTGTATACAGTGTATTTTAAGTAAATACCTTATAAAGTTAATTTCATTTAGTATTTTTTTTTATGGACTATTAATTTGTTAATCTTACCTTAAGTTACAGTATCATGGTCATACCGAAATTAGATATATTTTAGAAAAACAAAACAGTAATGAGTTCATAATAAAAGCTATAGACATTTAAGCTCCCCCATAATACATCAAATGATCTACATTTAATCTATCAAGATTTTTTTTTCTTCTTACCACAAACAAATCACTCCAAAGAAGACAAAACCATCAGGAATTGGAAACAAACTCTCCATTGAGTATAATGATCCAACAACAATTTATCTAGACACAGTAATAGCTGTAATCCTTCTTATGTCCCTACGTACTACCCACGCAGTATGCTCTCAATTCAAGTTACCTTGCGTGGGCGGTCCACGTCCAGGTATGTTTGCCCTATATAACTACGCATTGTAACGTTAATTCAGTTATTGCGCTAAACAAACGGATTCATGGAAAGTTTATCTTTGGGAATACGCTAATTACAAGTGTTAATTTAGCTGGCAGTGTTAATCCAAATCTTTGATTCATCACTTTGAACTTTTTGTGTTTATCTGGGTCCTTGCACAGTAAATGTTAGTTCATGCATTTAACCAACATATTTCAGAGATTTTTGCTTATCTTCAGTACCAAAAAGACACGCCATGTTTATATAAATTTAGTCCAAATCTGGCCTCTCAATTTAAGAACATTTCTGAGACGCCAATCCTTTTGTTAAATAAAAGAAATAGGTTCTATTCACTGAAACAACCGCAAACCCCGACAGACCGGAAAGAAACCTCAAGTTTTACAACCAGTCAATCACCGAGAATGGAAATGCTTCCGGCACGAGACATAGTAAACATTTATTACTAACATTAAAATAATACTGACGAATACAATTTAGAGTACTTTTTTTTACTGGTCTCAATTTTCATATCTTTAAAAATTTAAATATTTTTAAAATAATTGAAACTAGACAAAAGCTTTAAGTAAACCTATAAACTATTTCCACGTTTTTCCCAAGCTTCTTGACCGGCTTATATAGGCCAAGGTTGCCAGTGGCGCTACGAATGCCAAGTTAGGCTCTTTGTCCACTACATCTTTGAATATAACCTTTTTTGTGTTCCATCGGTCCAAACGAATATAGGGATCAACTGATAAGTGATTACCGCCGGTTATGAACATCTACAACTTGGATCTTGAACTTGAACTTGGATTGGATGTAGGTATGTTGACAACCTGTCAATATGGCGGAGAACAGGGAATTCAAAAGGTCGTCAGAACGAAATTGGTGTTAGACCTCAAGGATACCTAAAGAACCCTAAAGTGTCCCTACGCCCTAAAAAAGTGTTAAGCTTAATGCTATGTCATAGTGCAGGAGGGTGGAGGAGGTATTTCGGTTTCGGTTCCCTCGGGTTACCAAAATATGAGCTAACCTCCAAAAAATTGCTAAGCTATATTACAGTGGGACAGGACCTTAACGGCTTTTATCTTTCAAAAAAATAGCTTGTAATAGTCAAATACCCTTAAACTAAAGCCGTTAAAGCCACAGTACGAAATGTCCGGTGAATTTAATTAATATCCACGTGTGAGACGCACGTGACAGGCGGTCACGTGCTCATTACTAAGAATTTAGCAGTTTAGTAGCAGCTTAGGTTATTATGGATACAGTAAAGCTGGTTTAGGTTTGGCGTAGTAGTGTAGTCGGGTTAGGCTAACCGTCGTGGTATGCGTGTGTTAACTCGCTTTAATTAAATTTAGTGGTGAAGTATGTAGACTTAATAGATATTTGAAATGATATTTAATTTGGAATGTTTTTGGTGCAAGGTTTGTCTCTCGTCGTATTATCAGCAAAATCATAATAACAGTTGCAAAACACGCTGGATGAATGCTGTTTCGAACTAGTCACTGTGGAAATCTAAAAGGAGACAAACATTTTCGCAGTTATCAGCTTATGTCTAATCTACTACTCATTTTGTACACAACTGATTGAAATTTTCCGTCCTTCCGCCCATGTTATCATGTAAAAATTACATATATCTATAATATTATAAAGAGGAAAGATTTGATTGTTTGTCTATATTGAATAGGCTCTGAAACTACGGGACCGATTTGAAAAATTCTTTCATCATTAGAATCCTGCAGTATCCCTGAATCAGGGAAAATTCGCCAATGTTTATCAGGGACCCTGATGAACATTGGAGATAGAATATTTGTAAAAAAGTGTGTCACATGCACTGCACATCTTGGACGAAAATCTGATACTGGAAACACCATTCCCGAGTCATCTTAAGTATGCAAACGAATCCGCGAGTAAACCTAGTCTTACATAAACATAATCTCCTTTGTAGGGTCACGTGTAAATATTTTCGGCAAGTCGTAAGCCGGGTTGGAGTACCTTCGCGGACGCCGGATGACGTCATAACCGAAAATAGAAAAGTGCTCTTCGCTGAGACCGTTGTTAAAGCGGCGGCGGAAGGTAAATACGAACATAATAGAGATTTGGGGATATTCGGGACTGATTTTATTTAGGACTAGCTTCTGCCCGCTAACTTCGTCTGCGTGATAAACTTTGTTTAAAAAAATATACATGTATAGATTATTTGGTATTTCTCATCCCGTCCCGTCCCGTCCTGTTATATCCCGCCCGTCCTATCTGATTCTTACTCAAGGTATGTAATCCACGCCCATCGCATCCCTTTGAGTATAAAAAGTAACAAATATATCGGATTTCCGTCCTCATCCCACGGGAACACTTAATTTATCTGGATAAAATGTAGCCTAAGTGTTAATCCAGTGTTAATATGGGGAATATTCGTTTTTCTCATTTATCTTCCATTATACAAAGAAACACCCTGAATGTCAATAAGACATTTACCAGTTTTTAAGTTGGACTTGTACCTATATAACTGTGAAACCGCATCTCATTTCGTCTTGTAGTTTTTGCGTTATGCGCAAGTAAATAAAAAGAAACACCCTGTCTATAAATAAAATATATACCAGTTTTCAAATTGGACGTGCACTATTATTACTGTGAAAACTGCATTTCATTTCGTATGGTAGTTTTTGAATAATGTGCAAGTAAACAAAAAGAAACATCCTGTATGTAAATGAAATATATACCATTTTTTAAGTTGGACCTGCACCATTGTAATTGTGAAAACTGCATCTCATTTGGTGCGGTAGTTTATGAGTAATGTGCAAGCAAACAAAAAGAAACATCCTGTATGACAATGCAACATATACCAGTTTTTAAGTTGGACCTGCAGCAATATAACTGTGAAAACCGCATCTCATTTGGTGCGGTAGTTTATAAGTAATGTGCAAGCAAACAAAAAGAAACACCCTGTATGCAAATGCAACATATACCAGTTTTTAAGTTGAACTTGCAGCAATACAACTGTGAAAACCGCATCTCATTTGGTGCAGTAGTTTTTGCGTGATGCGCAAGCAAACATACAGACAGACAGACAGACAAAAATTCTAAAAAAAATTGTTTTGGATTCTGTTGCTGTTATAAAGACCCCCCGCGTTAACATTTCTTAAATATCTTCCATGTACAGACATCGACCATTTACATTTTTATTATATGTATAGATAGATATGGTTTGTTTTGATCAAAACAATAAAGAAGCAAATAGCTATATAGATTCCCTTATTCCCAATATAGATTCCCTGCGAACTTATCAGAAACAGATCCAAAACTATCCAAACCAGCTTGCAAGGAACTTAATGGCAAAGAAACCAAGTACAACTTTCAGAAGACTAAAGAGACGAGCACACATGATCTAATGTAAAAGTAGATGCTGCAATATATTTGGGCAAATCCCTGGATTTTGCACCAAATACATCCATAGACAAATATTTGACAACCAGCTAAATGTCGTACGAGACATATGCAGGGAAACGAGAGATCTAAAAAAAATCGCAGATAACTAGAGTATAATACTAATATATACGCTAATACAAGTTTGTAAAATCCGTTTTGTGATTTGGCATGAAAAGCCAGCTGGCTTTATTCGTTTCTAAAAACTAACTAAAAGAAAACTCCGATCGAAATGGCTATGTTTGATGAAATGAAAATAAATTGTAACAAATTAAAGAAAATAAATAACATCAAATTAAATATTCGTTATTGATGATGGATTATTAATTAACAAATAATTAATCAAGGTAATTTATTCACTAAAAACATCGATCATGGCTGTCGATTGCTTATCTGTGAATGACGTTAGTGATTATGAATGGAATAAACATATATGCACATATATGACTGTATATACACTTATAGAAACACCTACAAGGATTGATGAGTTGATGTTTTGGGAGGTCTAAGTACAACAGTAGAAAACATCTTGCGAATCATGATGATTATAAAAGTTTAAAAATATTTTAGACTTTTGACTTAGCATCGTATGACGTATACTATGTGTTATACATAAATTCACGCCGTTTTCCTGGAAGTGGTAGGCAGAGGTTCCTCTGGTAGCAACCAGAATACCCACGTTTCGCCTTGTATTTTCCGTCCCACGATGTGATATGGGGCGAGCGTATCACCATTTGAATTATATTAACAAACTTTCCTATGACGAAGGTAAATTCAAATTCAAATGGGCATTTGCTCGCGAAGAAAATAAGTTTTCAAATCAATTAAAAAATAAACCTAAAATGTTAATTGCTAAAAACCTTATAAAATTAAACTGCCCGATATAATAACTACAGAGGTACTAAAACAAATGAAGGCTCCTTGTGTAATTAAATTAATTTACTTTTAGATTATTATAGATTTTCTCACGCATGGTTGACCGAGGTGTGAATCGTTGATTTTATTACGCAGACACGGTCATTTGCTCCATTAAGGACAGTGTGTCAGGGTATTTATTCATTTAATGTTTATCTTTAAGCTTAATAAAGAAAGATTACAACTTTGTCCGCGTAGAATCGAACTCCAAATGATTTTTTTGAGTAACTGACACCCAAATTATATTTTATTTATTTACACTTAATACAAATTATGTATAGATGGGCTAAATGTTGATGTGTATTTAAAGCTAGAAACATATAACATTCTTCTTTCGCGGATTCGTGAAAATCATATAATACATGAGACATCTTTATCACAGTACACGAACACCCGAAACCTGTGAATCAAACATATTATACATACATACGAAATCGAACGATAGGTTTCTCGATTCATAGCTAGCCTGCCACCAACTAGCCTTTATGACTACGTAAACCGGACAAAGACTGCATTATTATTAATTTTTGAAATAAATAAATAAATAAAAAAAAAATCCATACACGCGGTAAATACCAATTAGGTACAATAATTAAATTTAAACGCCTCTTACCGAGGACAGAGCCTTTTTAAAATGTCGTGCTTTAAAATAATATGATCAGTACAAACTGAGAGGTCAACCGCGTGAGATCGCATGGCCTAGGTTTAACTTATGCGAGGAAATCATTGATATAAGTGCTTTGTTTGAGAGCTGAATAACTAAAAAAATTGTTAAATAACTAATAATAATACTAAATGACCATCGACACGTGTAGATGGATTCACGGCACTTTTGGGCATTACACCTATTTTATTTCTAGACATTTTCCTTGTTTCTTCCTGGCCAGTCAGTTTTGACTTTTGATTATCGGTGTTGAATATTGTAACAGTCATCGATATGCTACTACTGCCATTCACAGCTCACCAACTTTACTTTCTTTATGTCCCAGTATAAGAATATACGATAAGAAAGTAATTTATGGCCATTTAGGCACAAATCCTAATTCCTGGTAATTTAAATGAGATTTTAAATTGAATTGTCCGATCTAGGTACCGAACTCCGGTCCTTACAGCTCATAATCCATACGTGCTGCTTCTAGACCAAACTAACAATTATAAAAAAAAATCAATTTATAAAACTAACCCAGCGTGAAACAAAGCAAAGACAGTTATTTGCGAGCGCTCGCGTGACCGCCGCGTTATTACGTGAAATTGGCCGGAATCGCCCGCTAACGCCGGATAATGAGACCGCAGACGACAAATTGCCAGGGTTAACATTAAAATATGTACACCAATGATGTAGCATGGGTATAATCTACCGTTTCGTTTAAACAGGGTTATTATTAAATAGAGTAAAATTGCGTTAATAATTAGATTTGAAACAAAATCGGATAGGATTTTTTGACTGACACAGCTATCGGTTAGTATGTTATCACGTCATCTCTTAGTGCGGAAATAGATTCGGCGATCTGAAGATGATACTAGTGGCACTTCTCATTTTTTTAGAGTTATCTACAATGTTATTTTTTTATGTATAATTAGCTTTCAAATAAGCAAACAACCTTGTGCTTGATAGATACGTAGAGTTATATCTATGTAGATATATGCTTAAAATAAAAAAGTACCACAAAGATCAATACGGTAATTCCTGTTTAATCAGTTTACACAAGTACGTTACGGTTAAGTAATTGCTTTATGAAATATTGAATGAGCAACCCTTCCCGCGACTAATTAATTACTAGCTCGACTCGTAAAGCCCCACACGTATTAACCCTTCAACGCTCGCAACTACGGTAAAACTTACATGTGAACTTTTAAGCCGTGGGGGCCTATGCGACCGCAACCGCTGTTAAGGCCTTGATCGAAAATAAAATCAACCTGAGGGTTACGCGTTATGCGTTGCGACTTGCGAGTCACGCGACATATTACTGAGTAGACTGTAGTGACTACTAGTGCCTTTTGTGGACGACGAAGGGTTGAATCGGTCTTTAGATAAAACATGAGGCGGGTTGCGGGTAAAAATAGAGAGTTTAAATCAATCTGTTTTCATTGAGCTGCCCTTATGGTTTAGAGTTGAGATTATATCAATATTATACCGCAGTTTTAAGCGAAGTAAGTTGATTGAGCCTACTAAATGTTTATCTCATTAGTTGCTAAGCTACCGATTGGATTGGGTAAGCTCACACCAACGTTTAAACGGGAAATATCATGAGATTCGATAAGTCGAAAGCAATAATTTATCAGCTAAAGGGATGAGTTTGAATGATTGTTAACATTTTCGTGAACAATTTAATAAATACACCCAACAGTCCTGACATAGTCCTGACCCCACCCTATGATCGAATCTTGTGTCTTCGGTATCAGAAACTACGAGAGACTTTTCGGTCTCACAAACACCCAGACCCGAAACAAATACCTGTGGATCACACAAATATTTGTTTCGGTGCGGGGATCGAACCCACGGCCTCTCGTTTCACGGGCGGCGTCTAACCAACTGCGCCACGGAGGCTGTCGTAATGTCACTAGTATTTATGCCATAAAGCACATTTTCTATAAATTAATTTGAAGCCTTTTTCGTTATAAACTTTACCTTTCACTATGATTACTTTATTATCACATACACTCATTACACAAACTAGACCTGGAGATGTGTACAATGAGTACTAGTAGACATGGAAGTCTTACTATATCCCGGAAACATAAAATCCAGCCAAACAGAGGCAACATTTAAAAGGGTGAAATTAATTATCCTTTATCGAGTGAAGTGAATTACAAGAAGACCTTGAGACAAGGTTTTTGAAAAATACAGCTCGTTTACTGTGAAAAATGTACATTTACGTAACTCTACCTTGAATATCTCTTGAATAAGGAAATGAACGGCGAAAGGATTTTTGAGCAACATTTTAAAAGTGTACAGATTATTATCATAATGAGTTAGTTGTTACCTTAAAATGACAAGATTGTCTATCAAGTAAGTCTACAAGGTGAATAGGATTAAAATAATAATTCTACGAGTACAAGGTTCATAATCTTTTGCCACCCGTTTCCCGCAAATCAAAATCATTCATCTTCAAAAACAAAAAAAAAGAATAGATTTTTGAGACACACACTAAAGTTTGAGAAACTACAAAAATACTATCAAGGGGCTAATCTTAGCCTAATTTCGATTGACAACTGTACATGTATGTTCAATATCTGAGAAATACGCAATGCTTAAAAGTTTGCACAAACTTATTACAAATCTATACTATACAATCACACCCCACTGCAAAAATATAAAACGAAATAATACTTTACACACTTCACGTAGGACTGCAGCTAAATAACAATTTCAATGAAATCCCTGAAAAATTCAAGGAACTCCGTATCCTTTAGAATCCTTAAAGGCTCTAAAAGTACTAGGGAGCCATGAAAGCATTGGAGTTACGTTTCACTTAGTGCGTGCGCACTCGGTACTCCACATAACGCTCAATAGAGTGACGTAATCGGCAATGCTGCACGCGGCCGGCGGACGTGACCGGTTGTGCAAGTCGACTTGCCAATACAACTCCTTGATGCTATGGCCTCCTGGTACCTCGGAGAACGGAACGCGCCGGTATTAAACAAAATAAGTAACTCAACACAAACTTTACAAATAGTTTTGTTATTGTTATTTATCAAGCTTTCGGTGTTATATTGTTACGTAAACAACGGTTTGTGTACTTAACCTTGTGTGTTCGTTTGTTCGCATTAGCAACTAATAACTTATGTAGATTGTTTCACTGAAGTCAAAAAGATAAAATTTACTTGTAATAAGAACGTTTAAGTTATGAGGTATTTATTTACCTACAAAATACGGTAATATTGAATCACAATAATAAGTTACCCGTTACTATATTTACACAATATTTGTTGCACTTTATCCTAGACAAACATTCAAACTCATTACAAAGCCATTACAAAAATACCTTGCTGCGTAAAGCCTATAAAATCCTCATTGTCTACACGCTGGCTTTCTCATGCATTCCATTTATGAATAATGAAAATATTGTTTTGATACTGCAACAAATATTATTCCGTAAATAACTTGGCTTAACAATGGAATAAAAATGTAGAAAATATTGTTGACTTGATAGTCTCATCACGCAAACCTAATAGGCATAAAACCAATAACTAAGTAAATGACTGGTTAGTAATAGCACAAACAATACTTAGAAAGTAGCAATGGAAAGAAATCATAATAATGGGCAATTTCCTGGTAAGTATAATGAAACTAAGATTGCAGGTCTTCGCACAATGTCTGAGAGCTATTGAGGCGGCTGACGTCAGAGCGTTATTGTGACTGTCGCAATGGGAAGCCGAGAGGCGAATCACATTGATTTGTAAAATACTTAAGAACACATTATACCGTGACCTTTGTTACGTTACCTACTATTTGACGTCGTTTGAGGTTTTCTTGAGCATATTACGTTAGTATTTGGTTGAGAAAATGTATCGCGGTATGGTTTCATATGGTCTTAAAGTAGAAGATACTACACTAACTTTACCAAGATAGCAAATAGCTTAAGTCTGGTTGTTACATGCTTTCCGACTTACTTGATTTGAATTTTTTTAGGTTAAATGTAAAACGAGGCGGTTAATTTATCATTTAATGCCTAAATAAAATAAACCATTTTGTGTTTGTGTGCAAGCAACTATATAACCTTATCAAAGAACAGACATTTCAATATATTTAATTTTTTCAACACATTAATCTCACATATTTTCTTCAAGATTATCCAAAACTGCATCATATCAAAGCCCCAACATTGTTTTAAAAGACCAAAATCGTCAACCAAATCACGAATTAAAACTAGTACACGTCAATTTAAGACGCCCAGCACGCGCTGCTTGGTGCGATCCAAATTCGATCGCATTTTTAACCAGCACGCAGAGGATTTAGTAATCTAGAACAACAATGGAATACTAAGGCATCAGGGAAAGTGGACCAATACCTCAAAAGTATTCGCGACAGATGAATTCAAACTGCCCATTTATGTATACGACGTATACAAAGGGTGATTTGGGTAGGTATGGTCGTGAATATATACAATATTATGTAATATCTAGCAATTGCATGTATTTTAAGTGTTGTAAAGGAATTTTTAATTCTTTGAGTGGTGATGTCGAGAGTTTTAACTGCTGTTTAGCGTAGGAGTTAGGTTATGACAGAAGTTTTAAATATACACTGGTTTGTTGCAGTATATGCATGTTTTTGATAGAGCTAGTTTCTTTTTAATAATTTAATAATAATATGGACGTAGTTGCATAGTATATCTTGTTAAGTTTCCGTAATATAATCCCTACTAAACAATAACACACAAATTACATCAACATGGTAATTTGTATAAATTAATCAACAGCATTCCTAGCATTAATTTATAATCAATAGCGCGTAATGTTATGTATGCTATTGTTTACTTTAAAAAGTTATAAGAAATATTTGATTATGTATGTCTAATATTCGAATTTGTACCTGGCGCCTATTCCAAAACAACGTGAATAACTCTCCGTTATTTTAAAAATCTAGCAATAGATAAACAATTAATTTACGAGCGCAATACATTCAACTATAGAGCCTTTGTGATCAAGCCTAAATAGTTAGATGTAGAAATATACAATAATACAAAATTTAAAGACAACCATGCTAGCTAGCCTAGTACATTTTGACGGACTTTAAACACCTTTAAAATTCTCGTATTTCTTGAAAAATTGTCTTGAAATTTTGCAAATACCTATTACAGGGTATATCCAAACTGCGACCGAAAACGAAGCCATGTGGTAGTATTAGTGACTTCAGACACAATGCAACTAAAATTTTTCGTAAATCATCGTCCTTTTTTTGGATTTTTTTTATTTATTGTCGTATTTGGGGCATAATTGATAAACACATAGTTGTCGAAAATAAATATGTACACCTGATGAGTTTTAAAAACGCAATGGCACGTAAGGGTATAAATTACTATTTTCGCAAAAACTAGGTATTTACCACCCAAACACGATGTTTTTTAAAAAAATGAAAAAAAAAGTCTGTCGCTATTTTTGCGAAATTTTTATTTGCATCGTGTTTGTAACCACTAAAACTACCACCTGGCTTCGTTTTCGGTCGCAGTCTTGATATACCCGGTATATAGGAGGTATGATTCACCAAATTGACACTAGTAACAAGGTGTGTGTATTTTTTAATTGTGGCTGACTCATTGTGACTAACACGGTTAATCGTGTACGTTACAAACGACTTCCTACATGCTTTTGTTGGAAAAATGCGAATTAAAATAAAGGGTTAAATACGTTTTTAATTATTATATATTCACATTATTTAAATGGGATTTGGGAGTAAATATTCGTGTACGCCTGGATAGCAGAGCTAGATGGAGTTACACAAATGCCATAAGTATTAAAATCAGCTTATATTGATTAGCCTGTAATAGAAATATTAAAAAAAAAAAAGGCAAACTTTAAAAAATTTGCAACATCTTTTGACAGCACCAACATGTGTTAAATCAACACCAGATAAATATGCGATTATTTAACCTGCTCTAATTATAAGATCATATTTAATTCGTTTATTTACTACAGTAATGACGATTACTCAAATAAATTAATTTGCTTATAGGTGCATTTAAAATTCAAACCGGTATTTTCCATACAACCACAATACAACCTAATAGATAACTATCATCAAATTGTCCTTAATACAGTTCTCATGATACATATGTTAGTGGCTTGGTGATAATTGATACCTCGCGACGTAGTAATGAGGTTTAATTCCAACTTGTCACCATTGCCTGTCACAGCACAGATTAACGTGTACGCCTCGAAAACAATATGGCGGCTCGGCGATGTGAAAAGTACGTGCTAATTTTTCCTAAGGTTAAAGTCATATATGTCTGTCATGTTTTATTATTGTACTTTTGTAAGTAGCCAACAAAATATGTACACAATTAATTATATTTGTGTGTTGATGTAAAGCTGAAATTAATTGTAAAAAATATACATAATATTAAATCCTTAGTATTATAAATAAATCTACGTGTATACTAAAGTGACTCGACCTCGCATTAAGATATTAAATGCCTCGTGTCATTGATATAAAATACTAATACGTCTTCCTATAATAAATCATACGGAATAATATTCGTTATTCACCCAAAAGTGCAGACACAGAGTTGGCCTCTAGTTTCTTCTGCCAATATCGATGTAGGCCATCCACAATAACTTAGCCCGTGAAAGTTATTCGAAAATATCGGCCCAATTCAGCGGCACAATTGATACAGTGCCAAGTCGCATGTGGACCGCGGAGATTCAAACTGGCCCACATCTCGGGACGGGGTGACCTTACTTCTCCCTCACAACCCCTCACAAAGGGGTCTGTTTATCTGCAAACTTTCAAAGAGACCAACTCTTGAGCTAGATTTCTGTAAAGTTTCAATGAAAGGAGTTCAGTGGGCGAGAAGTGATGTTTTTGCTCACTTTTTAGGACGTGTATTTAATGCAGATGGGGTAAATGAGGCCGACTCATCCGATGAGTCATAATCAACGCTTATGAAAACGTAAAACATTTGGGGGTTAACTTCCTGTCTTAGATTATGTCAAAACATGAGAGATTGATGGAAAGACGGGAGCATGAATTACACTTTCTGTTTTCATTATGTGTAAATTAGTAAAATAAACAGTATTTAGGAAGCGTTTTGAAAGGGTAACATAATTGATAAATTGACCGATTCAATCTTGTGCTGTAATGACTCTGTAACAAATTCCTATATATTATTTTCTTGCTAAAAACAATTTAGAATTGTAGGAAAGAGAAACTAAAAAAGATAGGCAGGTACTTTTGTATGTGCTTTTGATTATAACACCTGAATAATGGTTTCTTAGATTTACGCGAATGTTACATACATACATAAAGTCACTCCTTTATCCCCGAAGGGGTAGGCAGAGGCGCCACCAGGACACCCACATTTCGCCTTGTATGTTCCGTCCCATGATGTGATAAGGGGCGAGCCTATCGCCATATCGGGCACAAATTCCTGACTCCGGGCTGATAATGAATAGAAAAATCCAATACCACTTTGCCCGACCCGGGACTCGAACCCGAGACCTCAGCTTCGTAGCCGTACCGTAATACAACTACGCCACCGAGGCAGTCAGGCACCGAATGTTACACATTGAAATAAAACTATTTTATACGGATTTTATCGCGACGTGGTTTAATTTTTACATTTTTTAACTTCCCGACGTTCAGTCCGCCCCGTGACCACGAAAGCTGTAAAGTAATCGACACGTCGGGAAGTTAATAAATGTAAAAATTAAACCAAATCGCGATAAAATCCGTATAAAATAGTTTTATTTCAACACCTGAATAACTTAAACTTGTAAACTGCATAGTAACCGAGCCAAGTGCCTGCTTTAATACCTTCATTATCAAATTCAAAGTCATTAAAAACTGCGTGCGTCAATGCATATTTGTATAAAATATTAGAATGTGAAGGTTCCCCGGTGGCCGACAAAATTTATTATTTAATTATGTAAATTTGGTTTCGGTTTGCTTTTACCTGTGGCTTTGTCTTCGTGGTGGCTCATAAATTATAATGGAAACTGGAATGTTTTAATAATCGCAGGAAGTGATGCAACAATAATAAATACATCCAACAGTCACATACAAAGTCCTAACCCCACATTAAGATCAATTAAGTCTTGTGTCGTGGGTATCAGGAACTACGAGAGACTTTTCGGTCTCACTAACATCCAGAATAGAAACAAATATCTGTGAATCACACAAACATTTGTTTTGGGGCAGGGATCGATCCCGCAGCTTCTCGTTTCATAGCCGGCGTCCAACCAACAGCGCCACAGAAGCTATTAAAAATGAAAATAAAATAGTCGTCAGGTTGAACCCGAAGTGCGACAGACACACTAACGTTTAATACGGTTTATACAATATAGACTGCCTCGGTGGCGTAGTTGTATTACGGTACGGTTACAAAGCTGAGGTCTCGGGTTCGAGTTCCGGGTCGGGCAAAATGATATTGGATTTTCCTATTCATTATCAGCCCGGAGTCAGGAATTTGTGCCCGATATGGCTATAGGCTCGCCCCCTATCACATCGTGGGACGGAACATACAAGGCGAAATGTGGGTGTCCTGGTGGCGCCTCTGCCTACCCCTTCGGGGATAAAGGCGTGAGTTTATGTATGTATGTATGTATGTATGTATGTATACAATATTGAATATAGACATACCAAGAATATAAATTTGTTTGGACATATGAAGGCTCTTATAAGTGTTAAATAATTTATTTGGATGGTATACCTGGTCAATTTCCGAACAAACGAATATCCCCGAGATTAGGCAAAAAATCACATACTCATATGAACTCTACACGCGGATAAAACGTTTTTATGTAATGGTAGGTCACGTTTTTAACACAAACATACATTATGTTGAAGGCTCTTGAGCGTGATTAACATATATCTGTTATATGTAACACCAAATATAATAAGTAATTTGAATGAATATAACGTCAGTGTTTCCTTGAGGTCACTTTGAAGTTCAATTTCAAAGTTAAACTAACATTCGTGGATTAGTGAGATTACGAGGAGATTAGTAATCATGATCTGTGGGTATTTAATCTTTAGAGGTAGTTAAGATATTTCGTACGGGTCTTCAACATAACAGACACTTAATATCAAGAATAAATTGCATATGCGATAAGAGATCGTTAATCGCGATAAGACCGCCAATTGTTCATTTATTTATAAGGTATCTCTGTTATATATATTTTAATATATTCAATAAAGTGTTGTGTGTGTGCGTGTATTGGGGAGATATTTTCCAAATAAATCCTGCGACTCTAATGCAAATATTTCAATTCAATTCCTCAAAAACATCGCTACCAAAATGAGAGCAAATTTCGTAATGTGTATCCATTACGTAGTACCCAGACGGAATAATGTTAACGTTTAGTTTCCGCACTGCAATGTATTTTAAACCGGCATTAGATATTCAACGTGCCCTCCGTCTGTATCGGTTCATGTAATATGCATACATATTCCGACGAGGTAGTAAAATGTCGGAATAAGTTCCAGTCGGCGGGAAGGCACGAGCAGTTTGCTCTCCCAATAACGTTTTAGTATTGACTTAGGGACTAACCACATTTGTTTAGCTCAATTCGGATTTTTGGTTAATTATAATTTAATATGGGAATACGTAAGCATTGGTTCAGCATTGTGCGTATATACGGTCTTTCAGAAGAAACAGGCAAAAATAAGGATGTGTTTATTTTAACCAATGCTGTCTTTATCATTAATGTTACTCATGCTAACAACACTTTTCAGGACATTTTCAACGCATTCAGCGCCGTACGCGTTGTACAAATGTTACTAAATCTTCCACCGAATCTCGAATATAGCTGAATACATGCAGTTCCTATCTTAGTGTTTTCTATTTCAAACATACGTTTATAAAACGTATATAAATCCCAATGTCAGTATAAAGAGTGAAGCCTCACGGAAAACGGTGTGAATTTTAAACGTACGGAATGATAAATTACTGTAGGTACTATCGATTTGTTCTGCTCAGTTTGTAGACGTATTTTAGTTAGTCTTGCCTTCGAGCGATTTTCTACGGTATCTCAATTGTTATACGACCATCTTTAGTGTAAAAATCTCGATACATCAGCATTATCTTCAACTACAATAAGTCTTCTGCTGAACATGGACACATAGAAAATTATAAAAATGTAAAAATTAAATCAAATCGCGATATAATCCGTAAAAATAGTTTTATTTCAATGTGTAACATTCGCGTAAATCTAAGAAACCATTACACATAGAAAAATATGTTTCACTTCCTCAAACTTCCGCCTACAAAATGTTGATCACAATGTACTTACACTCCTTTAATAGATGCAGCATATTCTATTCAATTGTAAAGTTATACGTACATACATACATAATCATCACGCCTGTATCCCATAGGGGTAGGCAGAGACTATGGATCGCCACTTTGCTCGATCCTGACATACAACTTTCGCTTCATCCACTTTCATTATTCTCTTCATGCATTCATGTACATTGTACAGGTTATGCAATATTAAAGCCAAAAAAGAACTTAACCCATCCTGTATCAAACATCTAAAAAATATAAAAATAAAATATACAACTTAGACAGTACAATTATGCTAAAGACAAACATCTTTGAATGCATAAATCTTATTTGGAAGTCGCCGCAAGTAATCCTAGACACCACAATAGTACAAACTACAAGACAACAGAAGCTTTATTCCGTAACGGACTATTCCGTTCTATTCCGCAGTGGACTATTCCGTACTTGGGATTTAGTGTATGAACTCTCGAGTTGTTCTCGACCGCTTCTAATGCAATATTCATGGGAGCCGCGCAGAATAAATTACTCGGCCGACGGAAAACGACGCGCGGTATGGCACTCCGCGCTTGAGACGTATAAAAACGGTTGTAATTGTAAACATACGTTCAGGAAGGGTTTTAATAAATAATACTGGGTTTGTCCTTATCAATTTTATCATAGTGCGAACATGCATTTCACAGAGATTTTTACAATAATTTCTTCGATGTTTCTAAAACCACGAGCCAATTTTTTTTCGCATGTGCGTTTCCTTTACATATTCATTTACAGTGTTATGTTAATTATATTTTTAGACTATCGTCGTTAATTAAGGACTTCACTTTCAACATCTATTACTTGAATGATTTAAAATATTACGAATTTGCTCTCTTCCAAGATGAACTAGTGGAATCAGTTTTGATTTACATTATTTTCCAGCCTATACGTTTTTCGGCATATTTTGATACAGGTTTGGCAAAATATTCATAGGCAGTTGTTGAGCCCCTTTTAACCTGTTTCCTTGCGTCATTTGCTATAAAGAAAAAACTTTTTAAATAATGGTATTACGCACTTACAAATAATCAAATTATACTGGATTCATTTATTCTATTGATTGTATTGATAAACATTTTTATGTTCCCAATTCGCAATCTATTGATATTGACCCTATGTCTATACTCTATAGGTATATCACCAGAAATACTAGGTAGCGTATGCATATACATATAAAAAGTAAATTATCAATACAAAGCTAAGCCATCACTTTAAAAATATTTTATCGGCCTAGAAATTAATTTAGAGTCTTTCATTTCTTAGCCTATGCAAACTTCCAACAAACCTATAATACCAATATATCCCAATTACCACCCTATGTATCTATAACACTAAACCTCATGCCCCACAGAAGAAAAAATGTATATAATACTATAAGAACAGCGTGGAAGCAACATACAATCTCCACAAAAATAAATAATTCGTCCTCTCGGCGAGAGCAGCAAAAAATCCACGCGTTATTTACGGCCTCGCGCTCGAGCATCAATATTTGATGGGGTTTGTGATTAATGTACCTTATGGGCATTTCATTACGTGTTAATATTTCCTGTTTCTCTTGTATTGCGTATCACATCTATTCGAAACTGCATTTTGTGTTTATTAAACAAAGCTTCAAACCTATGTAAAGTAATAAATTCAAGTTAAGTTTTTCTGTTAGTGAGTACCAGATGTTCCATATTTCCTACTCTTCCCGTGTTGTAAATATGAAACTCGTTTTTTCGTAATCATACTCATCAAAACCAAATTCATCGGGTTCTTGTTTTTCTATTCTCGACGGTCGACATGCTGCCAGACATGACTTACGTGGATCATACAAAGGTTGTCTGGAAGAGATCGCTGCAAGCGATAAGACCGCCACTTGTCATACCATTTTTGTATGCTCTCTTTTTTAACCGACTTCAAAAAAAGGAGGAGGTTCTCAATTCGACTGTATGTTGCTTTTTTTTTTTTTATGTTTGTTACCTCATTTCTCTGTACTGGGTAAACCGATTTCGATAATTCTTTCTTTAATTGAAAGCTGGTGCTTGTCATTTGGTCCCATAAAAATATGGTGACGATCTGATGAATATCTTCGGACCTGGAGAGGGGAACTCCTTAAAATAAAGTAGGATTCCAATGGTTCTTCTTTCATTGAATTAAGTATAAAAGCAAAATTACAGTGGTGGAAGAAAGTAGGGGTAGGGGCGAGGGGGGGGGGGGGGGGTGAGAAAATTAAGAAACATGTAAATAGTCAATATCTTCGGCAGCTTTTAACTGATTTTGGTGATTTCTTTTGCATCAGAACAAACGTATTAACACTTTGATCTCACCAATAAATCATGAAAATCTGATGAATATATTCGGTCCTGGAGAGTAGAACTCCTCAAAATTGAGTACGATTCCAATGGTTCTTTTTGCATTGGATTCAGTATAAAAGTAAAGTTACAGTGGTGGATGAAAGTAGGGGTAGGGGCGAGGGGGGCGGTTGATAAAAAGAACAAACATGTAAATAGTCAATATCTTCGGCGACTATACCAATAAATCATGAAGATCTGTTGTAAATTGTAATAGTGACAAAGAATCATATTATTACAGTTTAATAGTATGCCATATACCATTCCGTAATGAAATCCATTGCCGATTGTTATGTGTTGGTGAACAAATTGTACATGACGATGATAACTTTTGTGAAAACATGGAAGAACGAGCCGTCATGTCGGATGAATTGTTCCTAAGAAGCATTCGAGGATTAAATATCCAACAAAAGAATGTGTTTCAGAAAGTCTTAACGGCAATCAAACTCAATTTGCAAGGACGAGAAAGTCAGCTGTTACTTTGTCACGGGTGGTGCAGGTAATGGTAAATCATTTCTGCTAAAATTAATCGCGGAGCATATCAAACGTTGTTACGCACCAACAATAGATATACCTAACGAAGCCTAAATTTGTGGAAGTCCAGTCGCTAACCGGGGTTGCTGCTCGTCAAATTTTTGGCAAAACGCTACACAGTATTTTCTTGCTGCCGATTGAGAAAAAAAGTACCATGATGTACAAAAAATTACGGTCTATTGTCTCTTATGAGAACCTAAGATTAATTTATTTAAGCTACCAGAAGCTGTGTACGTAAAATTTTACTATCGAACATTTAAGTCACTAAAAATGAAAAAATAAACCAAAATTTTAACAAAAAAAAATAACCGACTTCAAAAAACTGACAAAAAATCCTATTAAAAATAAAATTCTAAAAAAAGAAAAAAAATCTGACTTATGACAAACTAAAATGCACTAAAAAGTAAAAAAATAATTGCGTGTTTTTCACGCAAGATTGTATTTATACACATATATTATGTATCCAGTTAAACTTTATTGTAACTCAACACATACCTATGAGTAACAAATAATTATAAAAACATTTAATTACAGTTCACCTAAGCTAAAATTTGAAATATATGTATGCACTACTTAAAAGACAATCAAATTATTAGAATAATGTACAATTATTATTATTTTTGGAGTCGGTGTCAGCCAAAGATACCTGACAATATTAAATGACAACAACTTTATGAAATCTATTTTATACGAATATCCTCTTATACTATTATGTGGGCCGCGTAGAGGCGCGGTTAGTTTTGATTTATTGTTTATTAACCTTAATTCAATAAAATATAATATCTGACGTTTATGTAGTTACTAACTCATAAAACTTGGCTGACACCGACTCCAAAAATAATAATAATTGTACATTATTCTAATAATTTGATTGTCTTTTAAGTAGTGCATACATATATTTCAAATTTTAGCTTAGGTGAACTGTAATTAAATGTTTTTATAATTATTTGTTACTCATAGGTATGTGTTGAGTTACAATAAAGTTTAACTGGATACATAATATATGTGTATAAATACAATCTTGCGTGAAAAACACGCAATTATTTTTTTACTTTTTAGTGCATTTTAGTTTGTCATAAGTCAGATTTTTTTTCTTTTTTTAGAATTTTATTTTTTTACTTTACTTTTTATATTGGTTTACAATAAAGAACATTGTATTGTATTGTGGATAACTATATACATACATAAAGGCTATAGCCGCTATAATATGCTTGGTAATATTCACGACCGGTAGTTTTTTTTTTTTTTTTTTTTTTCTGTGTGGCTAGAGCCCACACGCTTTCGTTCCCCCAACTAGTTATGTTAGGGACTTTATTGCAGGGACTTTATATAAAAACGATACTGTTTGGATTTTAATTAAATTTTTATAATTTATATTGTTGCTCAATGGAATTTTTATCTATTATTTGTCATTTTGCTTAATTCTCTATTTTACGACTACTTTTACTTTAACATTTCTTTACACATTTCCTCAATCTATTTCTATATTTATATTGTTTTTATTTCCAACTACTTTAACTTTTATGTTTAAACACTTTTCCCTTAAATTATTTATTTCCTTAAATTATCGTTTAACTATATTTTTCAATTTGAGCTGCTATTTTAAAACACTTTCACTTTCCTTTTAATTTGATGTGACAACTATATTACTGTACTTTTTTTTTTTCTTTTATTCTTTTTTTTTTTTTTTCTTTTATTCTTTTTATTTTGTTTTTAACATTATTTTCTTAAACTATTTTTATTTACTCTATTCTATGCCATAAATCTGGATTTGCTCATTATATTATCTTTACTTTTTATCTTTATTATACTCTATACTTTATACTACATCAGTATAATCTAATATTATACTATTTAGTATATTTACTTGTTCTAGTATTTATTTTTATCTATTTTACATTTCATGAGTTTTTCATCGACGGGGTTTTCTTCAAGTGGAAGCTTTGTTGCCTTCTAGTTTTTAATAATGGCGGACCATGATTCTTATGATCAGCTTCGTCATCTATCCGGTCGGCAACTTTTCCTATTTGCCGGTGGTATGGTTTCCTGGCGAACTCAACTTCAGCAGTACGCGACTGCAGACCTCGCCAGTGACTCCCATTTTCTCCGTACTGGGCATTCGTTGCTAAATGCATTATGCCCCATGTTGCTAATTTTTGCCTTCTGGCAGTTGCAGCAAGACGGAGCTGCGTCTGCCATCCAGTCCGGGCAATTTGTCCGTATATGCGGTCCTCCACAGTGACTGCAGGCGTCGACTTGGTCATGGCAAAACTTTTTGCCATGACCATAGCCGAGGCATCGCGAACACTGTATGAGGGGGGACTGATCCATTACCCTAACCCTCTGGACGTCTATATGGGCGACTCCTTCCTCGGTGAGATTTTTCCAAACTGGGGGCGATACTTGCATTATCACGTGCGAAGTGAGTTGGTTTCTTGCTCGTCTTTTATATTTAATTGTCATCCTTATGTCCTCTTTTTGAATTCCTTGTAATAAATGTTTATTTTGTGTTTCAATCGCTTTTATAATGTCTTCATCTTGGTTGTAATTTAAAACGTCTTTTAGTATTATTAATGGATCTTTGTTTTTAATTGTCTCTATGTTTAGGTCTCTTCTTCCAGTTTAATTTTTTCGGTAACTTTACTCAATTCTTCCTTAGTTTGACATCCCAGTATTATTTTTCTGTCCTTGGCTTTTCTTATTCTGTCTATTTTAAGTCCTTCTTCCTTGGCGTTAATCGTTGTTCTGACTTGATTGAGGATCTCTTCTCCTGTGGCGGTGACGTCTTTAGATGTGATCACCACTGAGTGCATGGTCTTATTTGGTGTTGCTTTGGGAGGTGGAGTGGCCGCCGCTCCGGCATATGTTTGCGGAAATCTTGCTTCTTTCCACTCCTCCCGGTATTTTTGTAGCTCCTCGTTTAAACTTTTTATGTCCTTTTTGTTTTGTATCAGGACTTCTTTGTGATCCGCTATTGCCTTTATAATGTCCAGAGTTCCTCCTTTTGTCCCTTCCTGTCCCTCCGACTTTTCGTCCTGTTTATCCTTGTCAGTGTTTTTTGTCCCATCAATCCTTTCTGTTTCTGCCTCTTTGACGAGTTTAAAAAGTCGTTCAGTTGCTTCGATGACGTCATTTTTAATTTCAGTCTTCAGATTTCGACTGTTATTGATCTGAAGCTTCACCTTCATCAAACAAGCCTTCGCTTCTGCTGTTCTACTTCTATTTTCCGGAGTAGTTGTACACAGGATGGGTTTTGACCTCTGTTTCGCAGGCCCAGCGGGTTTTATCGGCTCAACTGGGCTGTTTAACTTAGACTCGATACTCCGCCTAGCCTGTGCAACATTGGTCACAACCTCATCTGGACTTGATTTTTCCAGGGACTGGTTGGCCGGTCCTGAGGATGTAGGGACGTTCTTTGCGGGAGTCCTAAAGCCGAACATGTTCTCTAGAGCTTGTTAGGGGAACACGTCTGTTGGTAAAAATTCTCTGAGTGTAAAGGGCTCAGAGCGTTAATATAGTGTTAACTTGTCGACACAAGGTAAGTCTTATTGTGAGTGTAAAGGCTCACAGGATGTCAGTAATAAAGTTTTATATAATTTATTTAATTATAATTGGTCAGGATATATCTTCTGTGGGTGCATACGCTACCTGCAGAATGTGTCCTATTAAATTTTGTAATAAGTTTTATGTTTTTTGTTTCAGGTGGCGTGTTCGTCGAATCTCTACACCAGGTAAGTCAAGAATATAGGTTTATGTAGTATATATATTTATATAGTATTTATTTGGTATTTATAATTTAGTATATATATTTTTATAATTTATTTTCAACTATACAAGCATAGTATATTGTAACAAAATAAGTTTAAGCAATTTTTGCTGTTTAAGTGCGTCTAGACCCCGCATGCGTGGTATCCACGTGTCGGGCTCGACGAGACGCGTGTAATGGTACAATAATCGGGAACAGCCGGGAGCAAAAAATTTCGAGGGGGGCCAAAAAAGTGATATTTTATGTGAAATTTGGTGAAATTTACTGTTATTAACAACAAAACAATAGATGCAACACGGCCCTTGTGTGCCGCCGAACGGCAGGACACAGGTTGTACAAAGAATCTAGAATTCTAGACCAAAAAGTCAGTTTTAAATATTATTATGTGAAATTTACAAACAAAATATCGAATTATATGGACTATCACAAAAACAAACACAGAAACAAACAATTTCGGTTCGCCGGATCCCTGCAGGCGTGGAGTCCACGTATCGGGTGCGACGGGACGCGTTTATAAATGCAACAATCCAAGACAATTCGATACGAGAAATTTTGAAAATGTTAAGAAATTTGTTATTTTCGAAAAGTTCCAAATTTTAAGTCAAAATCACACTGAAACGATCGAAACAACGCGCCCTCTATGCGCTTTCACACGACAACAGACCACAAATAGAAAAAATTGTAAATTATAAACAAAAAGTTAACTTCCCGACCGGTAGTTTAAGGCAGGTTAGCTGTCACACATATGATATAGTATCATATAATTATATAATCCAGTTAAAATGCAACGCGTCTTAGATTGGATAAACGTTCGGAGGGGGCAGCGCGACGCGATATGATCGGCCGCGTCTGCCGCACGTCAAACAAACCAGTGCTGGTTGAAGGCTGAATGATTTGTTGATGTTATGAGAGTGCTCTGCGTACCGTTATGACTCCTTCTGGCATGTTCCATGAGTTTTGAAGGCTGAGTCTGCTCCAATATTTGCGTGGGTGGCAAACGTTGGAACAAATTTTATGTCGTAAAATCAGGCTGAGTTTGGGCTAATGTTTGGTGGGTGGCAAACGTTGGAACAAATTTTATGTCGTAAAAACGAGAAGTGTTATGGTTAAATATTTGCATACTTATGCTTTCTTTATGTCTTATCAATGATTTATTAATTTTGATAGCAATATCTTTCACTTTAATTTTATTTGGTACTACGATAACGGATATGCTTAGATTAGATATGATATCAAATATTTACACTCAATTTACTGCCACTATTCATAACTTGGTGTACTAAAACCCCCAATGGCTCGTAATTAAGGACAAATGAAGGAGATAAAGGAGCGTTGTAATAAGCCTTATATTAATAAAAGATATTACGATTGGGCTCTATAACATTTAAGAACACTCCAGTAGTTTTATATAAAGTTTTATAACAAGGAAAATAAAGCAACAATGAATCATACGTTAATGGAAATGAAATGAATAATAGCTAAAACAAGTGCAATGTTTATTCGCGGTCTACAATAATGAATTCGTGAATCGATGTGTGTAATAAAAGAAATATATGCTTACACTGCATATAACATAATGACTTTCAGTCTGATCGTTTACGCGCTTGTAAATCGACAAGCATTGGTCCGATTTACATATTACACATCCCCTTTATCCCACGGGGATAGGCAGAAACTACAAAGCATCTCAAGTGTCCTGACTAATCTCTTTTTGTTTCCTTCACCTAATACATTGTTGTTCACTTCATGCATTACGGTTTTATATAATTTGTTTTATAATATAAAGTATAAAATAATTCATCTAGTCAATTTAAAATATACATATATTTTGATTAGAATATTTTTTTAAATAATAATCGCTTCGTCAATTACGAACACAAAATGTATTGCAAGAAAAGGAAACTATTAAGACAACATTTATAATTTCCACATATATAAAGTTAAAAACAATTAAAGATTACTGATAATAGGAGTTCTGCAATACAAAAAGTATAATATTGCGAAAAATTAACATATATTTTTCGATTGCACAAAATTGCATGAAACAGTTAAAAGGTACCTTTACTGCAAGTAACTTCGCCAATACCTGTGTTTCTTAATTCGATTTTTTTTAAATAAGAATTATGGAACAAAACATAACCGCTAAGAATATGTAAAACAATAAATATTATTTTAATTCCCAGAAATATTCAGTAAGGAGCTCAAGGTTTACAGATTTAAATCTAACATTGAAATTGTAATAAGTTTTCGATATCGAGGACACGATAGCGACCCGAAGGTGACTGACCGGGCGTGCCACAGAATCGGGTTTTCAAATATGCAAGTGTTTAAATTCTCAACATTGCAGAAAATAATAGATTTGTGGAATCCAGGGGCTCTTTTTAAAAGCCCATGTTTCCAAACTTAAATACAATGAAAATGATATTTAAGACAGTTCTCTAAATAGCAAAAACTCAGCATTTAGACTTACTTATGTAGGCTAACAAGCAAAGATGCAAACCATAAATAAACATTGCACATCTACACAATTTCATCAAAACCTTGAATGCAACAAATTACACAAAATAACTGCATTCGAATTTCGAATTGTAAAACACATCAATGTAAGCGAGGTGCACAATGTTGAAATACGTTCGGATATTCACAAAACATGAACGTTCTGAATTTGAATTTCATATTGTCTGCTGTGGACGCCAACCAAGCTGTTTTCCCGCACAATATCCGAATGTTTGCTTTTAGATTGATTTCAAACTAAGTTATCATAGTTTTGAACTGTTGTTTACCCGTTTGTTTACGTAGTTATATTGAATTGTTCATGTGAAGTCGCACTGTTTACAATTCGACTAATCGTGTTGCTTTTTGTTTTGCAATAATTTATTTTTAACCATATAAACCATATAACCATATAATAAACCATAAATTAATGAAAATATTATACAATAAGAGAGCGCACGCTCTCTTTTGTTAAATCAAGCTAGTCCAAGATTGCATTTAAATAAATCCTTTTTTAAATGTTTCTATATACAAAACAATTCTTTTTGCGAATTTAAAAGAATCTGCAGGAAGTCTTATATTAGTGTGAACGGGATAGCTGGAGTGATATGGCGCTAGTGCATTTACAATTGTTGGACAGTAAACCTTT
This sequence comes from Deilephila elpenor, assembly GCA_949752805.1. Classification (NCBI taxonomy): domain Eukaryota; kingdom Metazoa; phylum Arthropoda; class Insecta; order Lepidoptera; family Sphingidae; genus Deilephila; species Deilephila elpenor. Next base: position 2,590,631 of record OX457107.1, on the reverse strand, counting down.
GTGTGATAAACTTCGAGGAATTGAATTAAAAAAGCACAAATAATTCAATTTGAGTAACGCACTTTATAATTACTCTCATAACTCGATAGCTATTTAAGGCTCTGTTGGTTTTGACAGTTGCAATGCATTACAAATTATTTTTAGCCCTTTACTGACACGAGTAAAATCGTGTGTAAAATATATAGTAAAGTAGCTAAAATTAAGTATCGTAATTATATAATTTTATGTTACAAGAATATTATGAGGTACAATGTGAACCCTGTTGGGCATGGCAAAAACTGAAGAGAAGAGCAATCGTCATACGCAGCGGTTAAGAACACCTTCAATCTTCATATTTTCCTACGTAATTTGGTCGAGTATTAGGTTCATTCTATGTTTACGATATTCAATCTTGCACAATTGTGTCAACCGAGGTGCATTGTTTCCGTGCAAATATGTACATTTAAAAATATCTCACAAAGAAAATAAATCTTATTCTCTACTTATCGTTATTTGTTTGACATAAACCTATATTCAATGAAGATAAATCAAATAAACACACGTACATTAGAAGACACTCAAGCCGAGTGTAAAGGCGTATATTTATTCAGTGTAGTGACGTCACAGCCTCTGCGGCTTACCGAGTGGCCGGCCACTTGAGCCGCTGCGACACAAAAAATGAATTAAAAACGTTCAATACGTCCACTGCGGGAAAAAGAGTGTTTTTTTACATTGATTGAGGGTTGACTGATGTATAAGTGATAATAGAGATGGGTTGATGATAGGGTTAATTCAATTGCTTTATAAAACAAAAGATCTTGTAGTTTTTTTTTACAACGGTTTCTTAGATTTACGCGAATGTTACACATTGAAATAAAACTATTTTTTACGGATTTTATCGCGATTTGGTTTAATTTTACATTTTCGCGATAAAATCCGTAAAAAATAGTTTTATTTCATATTTTTTTATTTATCTGTACAGAAATGTGTCAACTGCTAAATGAAGAAGTGACCTGGGTACAGCAACCTATAAGCGATGTGTGGTGCGTTGTCGGTTCACCAATTACCGAATACCGCATAGATGAAAATACAACGCATACAACAATATTTTTTTTAAATATTGCGAGGTCTTAACATGTTAGTAATTTAAAATAACCACGACAAGACATGTATTTTTATTATATGCGGGACTGCTATATGTGTCTTCTAATTCGAAGTTTGCGAAAAAAAATTATAAGTAGGTACGTGTTATAAGGATAAAAAAAAAATTTGCAGAACTGACAACTTTCCGCGTATTTTAGTTCCATTAGCAACTAATATACATGTTGCAAGCAAACTGAAAAATATGCCAGTTAGCAGTATGACTGTACGAAAACATTTGACTTTCGTGACTACTAATGGTGCAATAATGAAATTTCTCATTCGAAAAAGTCAATCATACAATGGTTAATTTTCCAAATGCTTAAAGCCAAGATATATCTGAAATCCATATTGGACTTATTTTACGCAAATTAATTAAAATAGCGACATAGACATCTGAGGACAAAAGCACCACTATAATGAATGCTGTTATAAAAAAAAATACGGAAAATCTCTAGATATTTCCCTTATTGCCGCTAATTCACACTTCCCCGGTGACATAGTAAAAAAATCGTGAGCACACAGCACAGAGCACACACGGGCCGGCTATCAAGTTCTAGGTTAAATCGCGTGTTGTTGACCTCGCCGGTCACAAACGCGATAATTATGTTGGTAAACACTGGACGTGAGGCGACATCTGGAGATGTGGAAACAAATTGGAAAAAAGACAAAAACTTGCGGATGTAGGTTGGTGTGGTTGCAGCCAATATTAGTGGATATATGGAAATTGAAATAGGTTTTTGATGTAGCAATACTTCTGCTGCCTTATAAATTGCTTATTTTTATTTTAGTAATTAAATGGCGGATTATGCTCATCCCGACTCGTCAGGTTTTTTTAATGAGAAAGTACTAATTAAGTTCGTTTTAAAACTTTTGAAAATATAAATATGTAACTGCTTAAATTGAATTGTGCTCAGAGGCCTACCAAAATGTTGGCATATACAAACCAAAGAAAATTAAAGCAAATGATGTAATGGTTAATATCGCTTATAATTCAGTGAGTTAAATCGCTTCGTTCCTTCAGTCAAATAGAGCGGTGATTCTGTTCCGGCCATAGTCAAGTGACCACAGTCATTGAACTGGGAAGCGGGGCGGATGTCTCAATAGAACAATTGCCTAGTAGTCTAATAAATCTATTGGGGCTTATTATCTAGCTTCTAGTATCAAACCTACTCATTTCCTTCAAGTACATAGATATATTTTATATAATAATTTGCTTCACTACAAAATAAATTACCATAAAAAAGGTCAGGTAAATTGAAGATTGTTTTCGCAGCTAAACGTGAACAACGAAATTTAAATTTAGAACGTGTATTCTTTTTTTAAAATAATTGTCTATTATTATTTCTAACTTTTCACACATCGAAATCTCACAGCACCAAATAAGTATCACTAAGTATGTAGAAAAACAATAAACCTCCTTTTAAAATGTTCATACAATATTCTCCTTTGAAATATACTAACAAGGTTAATGCTAACAAACGGCTTTAATCGTTTCATCCGAGAAGCTTCCGTTAATGTCAGTGGGACTTTGACCTCAATACAAACAATTATTTGCAGAACTTAGTACATATATTTTGCGTAATTCTCTAGAGTTTGCCAGATATATGTACTAATATTTATTTGTATGTTATACCTATTATTTCAAAAGTCGCTTGTAGTTAATATTCAAAGAAAGTATTTAAATACATCTGGAGTGATGCCGTTAGGATCCTGGACCATGTTTGACAAAAAACGTACGCTAAAATGCATATTATTAGAATAAAATCCACCCGACTATTTAGCCTTGTACGAATACAATATCTTCCGTACATTCTCAACAACCAAACCAGTTATAGCTTTCAATATGATTGATCACTGTTTGCATTTCTTGTCAAGTATTAATCTCCAAAGTATCCTCGATTCTGGCACCGAGAATAACAAAGTAGGAATTTCACAAACATACCTTTTAAGCGTGGGACGAAAATTGTCCAATAGTATCCTAAAATGGTAAGTATTACAAATCCTGTTTGGTTGTCTATTTTTATCCTTGCCATATTGCTTCATCTACTATATTTATTGCAAACATTGGCTATATTAGTACTACTAATATAGTAGATGAAACAATATGGCATAGTACACAATATTACTTAATTAGTCTCCTTTAAAAATAAACCCGGCCCATAAAGCAGCTATAATAAAAAAACAAGTTCGACGAGTAAAGCGCAGCGAATATGAACGCAACTCAATGGGACCAGAAATGCATGAAATATTTTAACGATTGCTTTGTGTTGCTGAGCCAAGTAGCGGCTTGAAACCATGAATAGACGTCATATTCAACCAGTATTGTTTATCTTAAATTCCGACCAAAACAATTGCAAGTTAAAGCGAAGTAAATTAAATATTGTCATGGGTGTGATTCTCCTATTTCTCAAATTAACTATTGGTCCTATTTATTTTTACTAAAAGTTTCCAAATACAAATGTCAAAATAGGGCGAACTTATAAAATCATATTTTTAAGCGAAGGCAGCTGGAACACAGCCTTATAACTAAGTGCTATTAAATAATAATTAATGCTTAGGATCACTGAACGTTTCGAAATTCAAAACGACAGAGCAGAACCTTTTAAAAAAGTTTTCAATGTTTCCAAGCGAAGGAAGCGGGCGCATACAGCCGGCTGGCGCAATGCTAAGGTTAATTAGTGGTAGTTATTATGAATCACCTCGCATCCACAGTGGTCTATTAATAGACTGCACTGCAGACCACACGTGCTGCGAAGGATTGTTCGCAATTAACCCCTCTATGTGGTTTGATTTGGCATGACACGCGGTTTGTGTGTGACTAGGAGACAGTCTAGTTTTTATGTAAGTACTAAAATTGATACTTTAATGTGGTTTATTAATAGTTCACTCTATAAATAGTTTGTATACCAGCTACACCAAAGGTCATGTGCGATTAACCTTAATTACAATAGTGACGTTATGTTTATAAATTGTAAGCAATATAGTTGTGTAGTTACACAAAATGTCCACCATCATTTGGTACTACGATACTGGTAAATATTGGTGTGTCTCTATCAAGTTTCTGGCAATTAATAGCTTGTTTATTTTGTAAATTGCGAAATGATGAAATTAGTTTATACGTGATACTGTTGTATGATGTCGATGTATTTAATAAAAATTCTTGATTATGGATTGAATTCGTCACATCCAATTATTTCATTGTCTTGCGCAAGTGCATCATCAAGCTAAGTAAAAAATAAACCTCCAGTCCTCGGGAGCTCAACGGTCGTATAATACAAACTTGATTGTGTGCAGTTTTTAATTTATCATCAACCAAATATGATGTTCATCCTCTAAGTCCCCAAGCATCTACATGACGTCAAAACCCTGAACTATTAAAAACCCATCTCACCATTTCCTGCTATTAAGTTGTTGATCTTGCACCACCAACATAAACGGAAATAACTCACGTTTGAACCAACAAATCCCGTTTTCATCGCATTAATATTAATTCGATAGCGCCACAAATCGCGCGCATTCCGAACGCTATTGAACGGGTGACGTAAATAACTCGGTGAATTTTAAACTATATCCCGCTGAATAGAATACTTCTAACCTTGACTTAGGCCACGGTATGATAATGCAAAAACGAGAATTTTAATACTAAGTTTTGCTAGACTCATTATGCGTAGTGATTAGTGAGTTTGGCTCTAACAATATCTCGATGTCAATAAAAAGGGGACAGGTTTTAAAATACCGATTTCCAATCTAGTAATAGAGTTAAAAAACAATCAAAAGTTGACCAAATTATTTCGTCAAATGGCGTCAACTTCTACACCAACGCAAATTTTTCACTACCAAATGTAATCTGCATCCGTACCAGATTTGAAACCATTGCTGAAGTGTATTTAAATGTGTAATTGGTAGCTGAAACCAAGTCAGTAACTAACCTTTGTGCAGAAGGTGCATCCGCAGCCGCTGATGAGAGTGACCTTGTCCGCCGTGGCGTCTTCCAGACACAGCTTGCAGTTGATGGGTGCAGCCGGCACGAAGCCGCCGCCGGCGCCGTCCAGAGAATACCTGACGAAAATAAATTAATCAATACGACTCTACTCCACTTCCCTCAATAATTAATATACTACTGCTTATAAAATTAATAAACATCGCCATATAGACCTGATACCAGAACATGGAAGTATTTTATCGTGAGTGTCAGAAGTTTTAAGAGACTCTTCGGTATTACGACACCCAGATCCACAACGAATACTTATGGATCACCTAAACATTTGTGTCACCTAACCAACTATGCCACGAAGCTGTCAATCATCTATGACACTACCTGCAGCACAAATAGGGCCGTGGCAATCCCGCTTAGAGATTCCAGCAATTGTCATAAATCGTTAATGTTATTCTCCGGCCTACACTTCACATATGTTGCACTTACCATCAACTGTCTATGCAGTTAAATATGACCAGTATGACAGTGTAGACAGTAACTTGAATGTACCACTAGCGTTGCAAAAGCCTTACGATCAGCTTTGGTCGTTTACCCTCAAGTGGGCAGTAAAAAGGCAATAAAACATGGTGATACACACCTGGATCCACCAGCGCCGGCGAGCGACAGCAACGAGGAGCATCGGGAGCAGACTGACGGCGCTCGCAGTCGGTTGTGCGCCCTGATCGGCTCAGGAACCTTCTCGCGCTCCGTCAGCGCCAGCACGGTCGAGCACTTCCGCAGACCTGGGGGCAAACGTTTCACTTAGTAACGGTATCAATACTCAGGTGTGAGTTTCTTTAGTCTTGAAGCGGAATTCTTTACCTGTAATGGCTAATATTATAATGAAAATGTGGAAACTTATGTTTCAGTATATAGAATACAAAATTACATAAAATTACGTCCTGAAACATAAATGGTGGTAGGTCTCTCATATTATGTGAAACACCGCCTGGGTAGGTACCACCGCGATGTCTATTTCTCCCGCCAAACAGCAGTATAAATGCATTGTTGTCGGAACACAACCTTCAAACCGGAGTTTGAAGGACATTGTAGCCAAACTAAATACTGGACATAATGAGACTTAACATCTTATGTCTCAGGGTGGCGAGCGCAGTGGAATGCCAAGCATTGCTTTGTAATTAGTGGTGTTGTTTGGTTTTGCTACAGTGTCCATGAGCGGTCATATCGTTTACCATCTGGCGAATGGCATGCTCGTCTCGCCATTCAACGCAATAAAACATACACACAGCAGTAAAATACGGTTCCTGAGTCATGGGTAATAGAAACTATTAAAAACATTCGCTCGACAACACGCACTACCAAAACCAGTCTTTGCTAATCGTCCAAACATTATTATGCTAGGAGTAAATCAACTGTCTATTCATAGCAAACTCCTCTGCGTCAGAGCCTATCATAACAACAGCACACGATTAAATCTTGACAAGGCCCTCAATCTTTCAAAATGCAATATGCCGAGCGGCGTATTTACAAACTGCCATACAGCAGGAATGTATTGTGGTGGGTGCGCGTTCAGTGCAGCGCAGACGGTAAACAGTGTTCAAGGTTCGCGGCCGGCCAGCGAAGCGTGACTTGTTGCCAACTCATAGGATCTGGTGTTTAAAGAGGTGTTGCTTGGTGGTTAGCGATGCAGGTGTACCGATTACATGCATCAGACTGTCTGAATAATATCGATCTATGTATATTTGAGAATGCCGAAGCTGTTCAATAAATATTTAACTTATCAATACAGATTTAGACTATTATGAAAGTGCATTGACTTTTTAATTTATAATTGATAACGAATAAAGCTGTAAGTTGTTAGATGCATGGCCAGTTCTCGGAACTGCAAACGCTGTAACTGAAGTCAGGTACTCTTCTAAATTAGCTATCATTCTCATTTAATAGATACTTAAATAGCACTTTTTATAGTTATCAAATCATTTTATATTTTTTGCTATTTAATTTAGTTTTTAAATTGCGTCATGAGAAATCCTAAACAAAGACCTCAACTTCTCATCCTTGCAACAAAGTAGGACAGTAATGTAATTTCGTATTAATTGCTAAAACTAATGACGATATTATCTTATATACATTGTGGCAATCTTGATGATCCTCATCCTTTGTTCATAGATTTCATCAGGGTCACCGTGTAATGGACAATATAAAAATGCAAAAATAAATACTATTCTACTCCCAAATTAAAATGAATTGTTGAAAAGGTCGCACCTAAAAACCGTAATATTGTAATTAAAAAAAACAGGTCCGAAGTGAAAGGAAACGCATGAAGATATACATGTGAAATTGAAAAAGATGAAACGAAAATGACTGTGTAACTTGAACAATATTTAAGCCCAACTAAAATAAAAGAATTCTATGAGCCATTACCTACATACATGTAAGATAAGACTTAGAACTTACTTTACTAGTAGAGTATTGGTCCTACAACACCCAGATACAAAATATTTTTTCATCACACTAACATTTGTCTTGGTGCGGGAATCGTACCAGTTTTACAAACGGTTCCTAACCCCTGGGTAACGGACGCAATCGCAATATCAACCCAGCATCAAATCAAAAGTGAAGTAATGAAATATCGCAGTAAATTGTCAATCAGCGGGTCAGCTCCGCGTCTGTCGGCGCCACGCACCGCCGCGCCAATTTCAACAGCCCTTCTATTTATACACATTTAGTACCTTGGAGACTAATGTATTGAGGACTGAGTAAAAAAATATATAATTAAAAAAAGTATAATTAAAAAAAATAACTTTATCAGGCCATATACGTACCATAGTTTTCATTTTCAGTCAAGAGATAAATGACTAAAATTGAAATTTAATTAACGCGACTGAATATACTGTAATATAAACTAAACATTATTTATATTTAGTCATATTACATTTGACTTATTAATCTGTGACAGCGTTACTTTTAAACTATGGGATATTCGATTCAATTTGCAAGTTGGACCATCTACTTTGCGTTCCAAAAACTCGTAGGAATTGCTCGAGGCTCTTTGTGCACAGCATGTCGATGCCTTAACCCCTATTAGACAATGGTATTAATTACTAAACTTTTGACTACCATATCACAATAAGATTTTCTATTATTTACCGTAGGTATGAGGTAGTTAGGTATTAAGTCTAAGTCACATAAATATCATTTATTACAACACCTGTGACAAACAAATCCTTTTTCTTCCTTTATTTTATTACAACTTACAGTGTCCAATAAACAACAAACACCATAACCCTGCAGTTTAAATCATCGGTATTTCCATCCCAAGTGGACATACTGCGCGTGTGAATATATTATTCGCAAACAACATATATGTATGCGTGTTGTGACAGCTGTAGAGCGGCCGCACCTGACCGGAATGTTGTAATAAATGTTTGTTGACAAAAGCACTGCCGGCCATAATAATATGAGCCACCGCACTGTCCACAGTAACAGGAGCGAATCAAACGATAGGGTATGGAGATCACAGTTTTGCGAAGTGTCTTTTTATTTATTTGCAAAAATAATGAGTCTTTTATAAATATGATTTTGTCGTGGAGTATTTTGAATGAGAAAACAAACGTGTAGCGTTTTGTTCGGAAAATGATAATAACGGATGCCCTTTGCTGCTTCTGTCATTTTTTTTTCTGTGCTCCTCCCAGAGCCGATGTGGTACCTATGGTTCAAGTGTTTAAGTCAAGTTTTGTTTATTTTTATTATCACACATTTAATGCACACTAACTTTATACGCGCCAATACGCAAAGTGGTAGATAACCAAACCGGAAAATCGAAGCTGAAGTCTGAAAGAGTTTCCATCTAGAAGCTGTCAATAGAGCAAAAAGATTACCATCTTCTTAGTCCATTTATATGCAGTAATAAACTAGTAAACCAAATCAAATTCGCACCTAAAGTGAACAGATGCTACAAGAAATTCGAAAATAAACACCAACTTGAAACAACTCGTGCATCCGAGGTTTTTGTGCGGTTAACACTACACTATCTTTTTGTCCAAGATGGTTTGTTTGGGTGTTAAAATATTTCTTAAGTTGCAATGTCAGTAGAGCTGTGCCGATCAGGAAGTCAAAATAATGTAAATTAATAATAAACACTTCAGCGCCGCCCGCTGTTTTTGCGGATTGAGAACTTGAACAAAAAAGTCCAGCAAATGTTTTCAACACAAAGTACGAAAACTATGGTTGACCATTTCATAGTTCGTATATTTCAAGAAATTAAGGCAGTAAAAATAAAATCAGTGTATGTTTTCTAAATGATACTGTTTGCGTTGGTAGAGTAGATGCCAAATTTATATACTACGGAATCACCATTTTACCTAAAGAGCCCTTGGAATTTTCCGGGAGCGGGTTAGAAGACACTATTTAAAATGATGATGCGATTTATCAGTCTTAAGGTGGTATATCCTTCATTCAGTCAACATAGTCCAAAGTTGTTGAATTTTTTTACATAGTTAATTTGAATATCCTACTAGTCATAAACTACCAAGAACACACTGTAATTAATATAAAGCGGCTTAAATCCTCGATTACCTAAATTAATTAATATTCGTTTAAACGATACAACGTTGGCTATTGGCACTCACACACCGGATTAATACAATAAATACAACACAAAACTGGTTTTAGAAACAATTAAAATAAGTGGCAGACCGTAATGTCACATTTCCTGCCAGCATTTAACTACTTTTTAATTTTAAAAGAAAGACAAAGGTGTTCATTACTTAGATAAATTACGCTGCTAAATATAAGAAAAAGAAATAATTTAGTTTCGAAATTCTTATACCGTGTAGACACAGAGCATCGATTGGCAACAAACAATAATATCTCTTGCCACAATTATCTACGTTACAACCGAAGAACGCAGAATTATAGGGAAGAGTCAACACATTCTCAACTTCAGAGCTTGGTAAACTTAATATGCATTCTATTTTTTTCGTCTACGATTTAGAAAAACAATGCTCTCTTACTAAAACCTACCGACATTGTAACAATAAAGAATAATAATGATTTGCATAAAAATATATCTTTAAAATGTCGACATCATTTAATAAGCATCATTTTCATAGTTGTCGTAGTAATGTCGTTCACATTGACGTCACACTATATCCCTGTACTTTGATACAGACGTATCAAAGTACAGGCATAGCGGTGCGTGCAAACACCTTTATTTATTGTTTCTAATAAAGCCTCATGTCCACTCGACAGCCGACATTTTTTAATCCACGTTACACCAAGATGGCGTGGAGCGAGGGCTGTAAAAATATTTTATAGACAGCTTTATAAATTTTATGGCTGTGGAAATGGATGCATTAGGCCTTACAATCTTTTGTTTTTAAATTCTAGTTATACGAACTCATACTATGCAATGTTGAATACCTTGTAATATGCAATGAAAGGCTTCTATGTAAATGAATGTCGGAACATTGCCTTTTTAATCTTCAAAAGGATTGCATTTTATAGTCTGATGCACTTTTGCAAAACTGTGTAATGAACATTTAATTAACTTTGTTCTACATTTAACTTAATGCCCAGATATATTTTTAATTGGATAAAAATATTTTTCTACATTATTTTGTTTAAATTGCGTCAGTTTTAAACGTAATGACATCACAGCATTTAATAATGATTGTCAAAAAGAATTGAGCAAACAAAAAATATTGATACTAAGTGCGTCATTACACACTTGACCGTCAAGTACACAATAATGCGAAGTAATTATTATTGAAAGAGTCCGAAAAGGTGCCCATAAAAATACATTTTTATTTAATACAGCGAATAAGCAGACGAAGAGGACAAATCTACTAGTTATTGATTTTAATTTTCTTGTTATCTTCACCAGTGTCATCCAAAGGACAGGCTAGGTTCTAAGCTCGCCACCCACCCATGCCTGGGAAAATTAGCAACCACTTTCACAAATGCCAGGCCTATGGTCACTTGTGACCGCCGTGGCTGAAGGTGATGATTAGAAATTAATAATTATACTTTAATGAATGTGTGTCCATAAGCCACAGCGATTTTTAGTGTAGTCCCAGAGCCAATTGAACTACCCTTGTGAATCACTATATAGCGAATATTGTTATACGGAAATCCAAAGATTATCCGTACTTTAACGTTTGAATTACATTGTGTTGTCATGATTACTTTTCGTGTTGATTTCACACTGTTATTCTTCAAATTATTTTCCATGTTGTTATGTCTCTTTATTACGTACCAAAATAAACACGTTAAAATTATCTGTATCAGCCCCTATACGTCCCACAGCAGGGCATAGGCCTACTGTAAAATCTAGAGTACGGTACACGGAATACTAACAGGGGTTAGACCACCGCTGATCTAGTGTGGGTTGACGGACTTTACAAACCATAGAATGTCTTACGATATTTTCATTCACCCTTATCCATCCATAATCCATCCATCAGCCAAAGGAAGTCGACTGCTGAACATAGGCCTCTCCCAATGATTTCGGCAGTGACCTGTTGGAGGCAGCCTGCATCCAGCGACGTCCTACGACCTTTACCGGGTCGTCTGACCATCTTGTTGGTGGACGTCCTACGCTGCGTCTTCCGCTACGTGGCCTCCATTCGAGAACTTTTTGGCCCCATCGACCAGCAGTTCATCGTGCTATGTGTCCCGCCCATTGCCACTTCAACTTACTAATCCGCTGGGCTATGTCGGTTACTTTAGTTCTCCTACGGATCTCCTCATTTCTGATAGTGCTCACCCTTACAGTGCTCGGTAATTGACTACCAATACACAGAACTCCGATAAGTCAGAGTTGTGCCCTGGGATTTCAAGTTTGAATCCACGCCTACAATAATCATGTTGGCAGCCGCGTCTGGGCCGTTACCAACAGGCCACCACGCACAATAACGCACACGTCAAAATGATGTGGTACTATTAATATAGATTCTAGTCAACAAGTAAAGGATGTGTGACCTTCAAGCAGCGGCTGCGGCTGGGAGAGCACGGAGTCCCTGGAGGCAGCGCGGCGGACCGGTTTGGCCGGCCGCGCCAGCGACTTGAGCCCGCCGCTCAGGATCAGCTCCAAGGCGCGCCGCCCGCCGGGACCGTTCGCGCCCGCTCCCATCTGTGCACAATAACAAATAGGTGAATAACAAAAAGATAAATAAAAATGTAACTTATTGGACGAATACATAACGATTTAAATGTGGAAAATTCTTTAAGTAACCTTGATTGATTAATTAGAAGCTAGATTAATTTTGACATGTTTATTTAAAAGGATTTTCATATCGCTCTTTTCAGAAGAAACACGTTTTTTTGTATTTTAATCTCCAAAAAGATAAGATTAGTGAATATACCAATTTGGGCTGTATGTTGCTTATTAGTTATGTAAATAACCACACCGTCAACCGTATCAGCCTGATGTATCGTTGTCGAAAACCCAAAAGACCTAATAAATCGTTATTTACATAAAAAAAACATAGGTACACAATATCAAAAAACATAAAACTACACAATGTTTTTGTAACCTCTGTTTTGTAGTTTTTTCGGTTAAAACATGTTTTTTCCTTATACGTCAAATGAGTTAACTATCCAGATCTAGACATCAGTAATTAATATTATTTCAACTGAAAAAGGGCAAGTAGTTTGCTAATAACAAGTCCCAAATTACAATATCAGAATACGCCGAATTAACCAACCACAACATAGGAAATGAGACAATCAAAGCACACTGATTGATACTGATAGCGGGTCAATGACATTATCAAAAATCGACCAAGTGCGATTTAGACCGGCAGCGGGGGTTCCGCATGTCCTGATAATAATTCAAATTTTTAGTCACGATCTTTTCTACGGTATGTAAGTCCGCCAACCCGCACTAGGCCAGCGTGGTGGACTATATGGCCTAACCACTCTCAATCGATTCTCTCGATTGTAGAGTAGGCCCGTGCCCTGCAGTGGGACGTATATGGGCTGATATAGATATATAGTCACGATCTTTAATTTAGTGTTTCCACTTATGGTCGGTGTAAGCTTATATATTTATTGCCGCTTGTTTCACTGGTTAAACCATAATATAAAGGAGTAAAGAAGCTAGCAAATAGAAAAATACGGAGATTTCAAAAACAAGAATCTAATCCCACAAAAAACATTCAAAAACACTATCAATATTCATGGCATTCACGGCATGTAAACCATCACAGAGGTAAATAGGAATAGGCACGCACGAAGGATTATCGAGAAATGTATTTACATTCGAATATGGGAACCGACGAGCCTGATCCCGTGGGATTATCGAAAACATTCACAGCCTCACGCCGTGCTCCATGGACTGTGTTATTTATATTTGTTTTTTTTGTATCCGTAGGGCTTAGAACGCCTGTTTTATTTTATTTTATTGAAAAGGGTACACCAACGACATGTATATTAAACATTTTGTAGCAGATACATTTATGAACAAACTACTGATATACACATCAATTAGAGGTATACACAACATTTATATTAGTACATCAAATTAAATTAGGAAAGAAACATGAGAATAAAAATAACAAAAATGAGAATAAAAATTAAAAAGTAACTCAAAATAAACTAATTAATAAAATATAAAAACAAAGAACAAAACAAGTTCAATTTTACACGATAGCAACACTTGTAGCTTTCATACATAATATTAGGCACATAAATTTATTCAGAAACAATAGTATTATATTTAATTTTGTATCACGCTTCTAATTTTCCTCTTAAAGGTTACAATTGAGTGGAAGAAAATATCAATATCTGGTGCTTTCGTACAAATTTCAAATTTCGTTTCTGTTGGTTATTGGTAGAAAATAATTCAGATCCTTTATTTGATAAATTTCGTTGTTAAACCACTTATTTCTCAAGGAGTCGCCCTAAATATAAAAACAGAAATTTTAACAAACTGCGTGCAACGGTGTATCTTTGCTTTCGGGAACTGCAGTGGCGGGTGTGAGCTGGCCGGGATAGTCTTTTATGGCAACTAATTTAATATCTGTCTCAAGTTATAATACATACATATATTTAGGGGCAATATCTCCTTCTTTTAAATCTAGATTATGTAACTCTCCTCATTACCACATTAAATTGTTTCATTACTACATTAATTTCATTGTAAGTTACAACAACTTACGAAATTCTCAAAGGCTCACCTTAAATATTAAACCGAATTGTTGTTTCAAATTGTTTCGTATTGGTGCTTGTGAATTTGTATCACAATTAACATATTTATATTACATTGAAATTAAGTTGCGAAAATTGATGATACGTCGGTGTAAAAGCATTATTTTTATGAAATACTTGTTTAGAATGGTATAACGAAATCTAGATCTTTTTAGCGGAGCGTGAAAAGGCAATTACATGTCTTCAATCTTTTACGAGACGCGACACGTTCTGCCATTGAGAAAAGTGTTTATTTAAATTGCAAAGCATTTACCATGCCGAACTCTGTTTATTTTCGCACCCTAAAATAACATAAATATTTAATTGATGAGTAAACAAAAGATACACTAATATATTTTCAGTATCGTGCTTATACTTCTAAATAGTATCTGTCGTGAGACACTATTAACGGTACCAAGAGCCCAATCCTATTTATTCATACAATTCCATTGACCTTCTTCCGTTATAAGACCTTTGACCAACATCATCCTTGTCAAGAGCAAGCCAGATTCTTTAACCAAATAACTTTTTATCAAATATATTGGACAGAATTACTTGAGTTCCAGAATGTTGGCACGAGATAGTAAGTCTGGATTTGAGGTCAACTTCCTACGGAGGTTTCGGAATGGAGTCACAAAAGTATTTTATTGTCGATAAGGTGCTAAGGTTTTACGCGGCGCGTGGCTGTAAAATGGTGTAGTACTTGTTATTTAAAGTTATAATTGGGTTCCCTACCTACTACTATATTGTCATCGCTGACTATAGCAGGCAAACTTCTATAGTGATTCATGCAAAGAACACAACACTCCGCGGTGTAGTGGGCAAAAAACCTTATTCTACGCATTTCTTTATTGTAGTAAAAAATCTGTTGATAAATGAAGTGTCCAAATAGTTTATCGACTGATGAGAGACAGTTATTTTCGCCACTCTACAAATTCAGTACCTGCCTGTTTAATGGCTACTACATGCCCTCCTTAAAGGATCTAGGACTTTAAGTTAGAAAATCATATGTTAATTCGCTTTCGGTTATCCTAATGAGCGAAAGAAACACCACGGCAAAATAATGTATGTTCCATCGATTGTCTGAGCCAATCAAAATATTTAACAAAAACAAAAACAACTCCAGCAAATATAAATGTTTATAGTATGACATATTATTTATTAACGACAAATTTATCGTTTACTATACCAAAGCTAACAGCATCATACTTATATTTTCTTATTACAATACAAAAAAGCAATAACCCTATCTCATCCTGGCAGAAAGCCTATTAAGGTTCAGGAAGTAATAGAACATCATAAATACTCTGTCTACCCAAGGCCGGCGACATATTTACGTAATGTATACGCTTTTCGAGTTAATTTACTTGTGTTTGGGTGCGCGCCAAAACGATTGCGATTCAGATGTCGTGCGGCATTCGACCGACGTTTTGTAACGCGGTATATTGATGCGACGCGAATGACAATCGACTAGATAATATAAACATGCTTGTTTTACCTACCAGTCTGGTCACTGGTGGAATTATTATCGGTATACACATCTGACAGCGCCTTGTTTGAATTGATCTATTGGCAGCATACACAAGTTAAATGAGGTACTTATTTAAACAAGCTATAGCTCATAGTTCATTCTTGTTTGTGACAAATGTAAATATGCGTAAAAACAATGGTAGATAATAGGGAAAACCATATTTTCGCATTGTCACACTACGTGTGGATATTCCTAGTCTAGAGAGTTACATACTGCGCGTTAATGCCATTTTCTTTTTCATTAGGTCGATTCCTACCTGGCTTAGTGTCCGTAAATAATTTATTTTCATGTTTTTATAAACAAACTTCAATAAAAAAATAACATATTTTTTTTTAACAAACTTATTTTATATGCATTTTGGGTACACCGTTTTATGCATTTTAAATCAAACAGCGCTAAGGATTCGATTACGAAACCTCACCAGGAGCACAGAGTTGCACTTGCGTAAACTACTTGTATCTTGGCTTTCATTACACGGCTGCCAAAAACAGCAATACTCGCGGTTACCGCGGTTTAATTACGAAATGTTGACAAAATATTACACTCACGAAATGCTTGGAGATTACAACTAATGGTTACCTTCGTTGTGGAGCAAGACGCCATAATGATTCGGTTCTTAAGAGGAAATTAAAGTTTAACTTGGGTTCTAAAATTCAAATATCAGCTATATTTTAACGATAATTCTAAGATATACTTGCTAACAGTGGTTGGGTGCTTCCGTGGTACCTCAACATCGTAGCTCCAAACCATTTACAGTCCGTCCCATTACTTTAAACTAAAATCAATACTGGTCGTAGAATTGTAAGCACGGAGGTGTCTAGAACCTAAATTCCAAAAGCCGGCTACCCGTGACGTAACATTTTATTCCAATTACATCTCCAATTTCAATAGATCTCGAGTAAAGTGCGCACTCCAATTTCTCTAAGTAATCCGCTTGCCAAATGATCTTGTTTTGTCTTATAGTACACTAAAACTTATTTAAAATCCAATTAAAATTCAATAGAATCACAGACGTAAACACATTGGACACTGTCCAAAGGAATCTAAAGCTAAGCGTCTATTGAAGACGCTTTACTACACCTGAGCACAATCGAGCATTACTAAGTACTACAACCAAATTCTGATCATTAAAACATGTAAAGCTGTAGCATCGTGATTCGTAACAGCCATCTCATATTTGATACAGTAATTGCGAACATTTACATATAGGTTTTATTCACTTTAGCTTTTGAAAAGCCGTCACCATTTGCAATACAATTCGAATAAGGCATTGCGATCTAATAATCCCAAAAATCCGGTTCGAAAGCTTCACTTTCGGTAAATCAATGGTATTCGGAATGAACACAGCTCTGTGGACGCTTACCATTAGTCATTAAAGCAGCCGCCAAGTGATGGTCTCACTGTTGTGTCAGTGTAAACAAGCTCGTTACAAAGACGAGACTATTTCTTTTATCTTTCTGTGAATGAAAATGTTACGGTTTCTTTTTTAACCACAGTGGCCGTATTAATTCTAGTTTATTATGTAACCTAGAAATTGTGTGGCTATGTGCTTTCAGTATCTGGGTTAAGTTAACGTTTAAATCGCCCATCTGAAACTATTTTACGAATGCCCTACTCAATGAGAAATACTAGACCTGTCACATCGTGGGAGGATATTAAGTTATTCGAACTGTCAATTGTTTATATTTTGTTTGCCCGCTCTGCCAGCACCTTCAGGTATAACATAGTCACATACGTGCCATGTTAACTTTATGAAGTGAGACAATACTGGAATCAGCTTTGCGCTAAGCCTGCAGATACAAAGCGGGCGGGCCACGCTTCCGACTAGGGCTTCGTCAATCGTATCTAGTTCCAGCGAGGACGGACAGAAATAGAAGCTAATCGACGGTATACACTATCGATTCCCGTAATCCATTAGCGTCTATGCAAATGCATTGGAACAAAAAGACCACCGTACACTTTTAATTAAAGTTTAAACGGGTTGAGCACTTTTTCTGGGGGTTGCGGTCAAATTACTTTAAGAGTTCTGTGTGAAGGGATTCCATTTGGATCTGATATCGTTTGTCTATCCTATTATTTGTTTGGTTTGCTAAACTAACGATATCTTTTTTTTTATAATAAAATTAAGCTTACTTATGCATTGTATTACATATTATGTGTAATGTTTCTTAAACTAGCGGTCATTGTCCCCACAAAACGTAGTGGAGTTAGAGACAATTATCTCTTGATTGTGAACAAAATCGTGGTTATTCATTGGTTGTTCATGCTTCTCAGGTTTATACAAACAAATATATTTACTTAAGGGCGAGACGGGATGGTAGTGTTTATTTTGTGAGGTATATTTAGTTCTGCGTAGGCTTGTAGTACCATTGAACGGAAATTTGATTACAGAACTCAAACATACTCGTTTTCGAATATTGGGTTTTCGATAGAGGCAAAGGTACTATTTTTAGTTATTTCTAGATCCCATTTATAAAATAACTTAATTATGCTACGTCTTATTCGAAAATAAAACAGTAAAATGGGATGTGTTTTCGTGTTTTCATGTTCAATAACATTTTTTGGGTGTCTAGTCTACAGGCTTTTCAAATTTAGAATTAAAGGTGAGTGCTATCTTTAGATATTCCTAGATTCGATTTTTAAACTATAATAATACCAACCACGTTTTACGTAAAAAGAGAGCAAAAATAGGATGTGTTTGTATGTTTGCATGTTCAATAGTATTGATTTATTTCAGTACGGAACTCGTCTCGTCGTTATACTTTCTTTTATTTAACCTCGGGAAGACACGAATTCTATTAGAAAGATAGTGGTGATTAGTTGAAACTACTTTCGTAATCTATTTTTAGCACTAGACTGCAATCACAGCCCGTAAATAAACAAGTTTCAAACTATATTGTAGAAATAACTCTAGTGATATAACATAATAAATCTTGTTGTGTAGTAGTTCAATATATACTTAAATACAATCGCTAACTATTAAGTATATAACATATTTCATTTCTGCACAGTTTCCTCGTTTTATTTACCTTTCTAAAACAATTTCCTCCAACAATTACAATTAATCTGAAACAATACAATTTTAGCAGCTGACACATAATTTGCGCTCAACCGCAGTTCAAGCGAAACGCGTATTTACATAAACTACAGTGTAATTAATGAAAACTATTACAGTTCCTGTATTGCTATTTGTAACAAAGGCTATTTAGAATATATTACACGCTATAATTGAACTACGAGTACATTCGAGTAGTTTGTACGGCTTGGTTCGGCGAGCGAGCAAACGGTTAGTCAAATACATAGTTCGTAATACTTATCTCACATTAAGAGTTTTTTAAGTATCAGAAACTACGAAATACTTTCGGTCTCACAAACTTGACACAAATACATTTGTCTAAGAGAGACCATCCCTCGTTTCCCAGCCGGCGTATAATTGCACCATGGCGGCTGTCTGTATAATGGCCGCCGCACACGTTCAAGTGCCTTGCGCAACGGCGAGTATGCACCAGTCCCGAACCGCAAATTGGAAGGAAATTTGCGCAGTTATTTGCCCACACACGTTCCATTATACTGGTGCAAACTCATATTTGCACAGTTATATCGTATCATGTGTGGCGGCCACAAGCTAAATGTTTGTCAGTTGTCGATATTATGCAAAATATTGGCTATTATATCTCTGTGAAGGCGTCGCGTTGTCGTTGAACTTATCAAATACACCGCTGTCTGGCGGGCGGCGGGCGGAAGGAAAACATGACCCAATTTGCACGACACCACGTCATGATAATATTTATTGTTATTTTGTTGTCTTGTTATTAATTGTGTTATTTTTATAAAATGGCTGTATTTAGATTTTAATTTAACAACTGGTGTACTGAAGGGTCGTAAGGTACGGATAAAGTGAAGTTTTTAGAATTTGTAAAATACGTTTTTGGGTGAAATACTTCTGGATAAGATAATGTACTCTCATATGTACTTTCGACATTTCGCTGTTTTTTTTAGTTATTACGTATTAACAAAAGCTCTGACGATTTTCGACATTAAAAAATACTATTTTTTATAAAACCTTCCTTTTGTATTTCCGCTTACACTCGTTTAAGTTAAAAGCATGTCAAAACGAAACTCATTAGAGCAGCGAAACCAACTGGTGTTCCGAATTAAATTTGCATACAAACGCTGAGACAGATCTCGCTCTTTGATCTCGTAGACTCGTAGCACTGTTGCCAATTTAACATGTGTCAACTGCACTCCCAGTGTTCTATATTTACTAAGTTACGTAGTTTATTCAATGTACACATAATAAATAGTTACGTCAGTATCTAGGCTAAGGTGCTCCTATTAACTAATTCCATCATTTTTCGTGTCTTTCCGTCTCAAAATGCGACAGAGGTCTTGGCCTATCACCATGCCAGGCATAAATTCCAACTTATATAAGATTTTGTTTTCTTTTCATTTCTTACTGCGATGAATGGCGAGACGAGCATGCCATTTACCTGATAGTAAGCGATATGAGCGCTCATGGACAGTAGCAAAACCAAACAACACCATGAATTACAAAGCAATTCTTAGAATTCCACTGCGCTCGCCATCATGAGACATAGTAGTAAGTCTCATTATGTCCAGTAGTTACTCTGGCTACAATTTCCTTCAAACCGAACCGCAACAGTGCATTTACACTGCTGTTTGGCGGAAGAAATAGACATTGCAGTGGTACCTTACCTAACCAGGTGGCCTCTCACATATGAGAGACCTACCACCAGTAAAATTTCTTAATGCGAGAAGTTCGAAAAATTGTGGCAATCGAAACCAGTAAACCTCGCGACCGACGGTCCCTATGCACTGTCTCTATACATTAAAAATAGTTTATATACGTATAATACTTAAGGCTGATATGAGGAGATTGAGCTCAATTTGTCATCCGTTTTTGCTGCAAACAATACGGCCAAAATGAACTATTGACTAATACTAATTATCTAGTTATGTTACCCTGTCACACCCCTAGAATAGTGAATGTCAACGCATGACTCTTGATTTGCTATAGAGCAAGGGCCAACACAGCTTGCGTTGGCATTTCGAGAAACAGAATATGTTTTGTCTAGACTTAGAGATAACTATTAGGCTAAGGTGTAATTGTATTTTTAATTAATATACGAGAGCATCTCAATCTGCTCACACGTATCACTCTAGTTTTAATTAATTAATATTTTAATTTTTAAAAAGTAAATTTACGTTCCCTCAATCTTGACTGGCGCAGCCGGTAGGATCTGCTTATAAAGGTGCCACCGTTTTCGTGTATATTCGGGCCTAAAAATTTGTTCGATCGCGATCGCGGCGCGCACGAGGCGGATCCTCGAACCAAATAAATTCGTCAAGGAATCGTCCTGGAACGTGATGACGCTGGCGGGTTGGTGAGTAAGCCTTTTTCACCTTCCTTATCCTATTATTTAGTGTTTTGTTATATCGGAATATTCATTTTTCGTATAACTGTTGTCTGGTTTCCCATATAACTTTGTGTGACCATTCTATTACTATTAATTAGTGATTTAAGTTGAAAACGATATTAATGAATAAAAAGTGATATATAAAATAAATAAAGTGTTAAAGTTTTGAAGTAATTTCATAATTAATTCGCATATTTCTGTGAGTAATTAATAATATAATTTTAGTCGAACGCATATTAGATATTCCTGTTTTGTGTTAAATATTATAAAGTATTTAATTGTAAAATGGAAAATTCAGGTGAAACAGTTGCTCAAAAAATTGAACAAATAATTCTTATCCCAAATGAAATGTTAAAACTTATCCCATTATTTGGTGGTGATCAAAGACAATTAAATTTGTTTCTTCGTAAATGTGAATATGTAATTAATAAATACCAAGGGAGTCCGGCGCAAAACATATACGTCATGCATTCCATTACGAGTCGATTAGTAGACAATGCAGCTGCCCTTATCAGTGAGCGCGATGATATTAATACGTGGGTTGATTTCAAGGAATTATTAGTACAACATTTTGGTGACGCTAGGACTGAGGAATGTATCGCTATTGAATTAGAATCTTTAAAACTAAAACATAATGAAAGTTATTTAGAGTTTTGTAACCGAATTCAGTCAGCTAGATCATTATTAATTTCAAAATTAAATCAATCAACAGATCAGTTAGACACACCGAGTAAAATTAGTATTTATAACAATAAATGTCTGAAAGTTTTCTTGAACAATTTGCCGATTGATATGTTACGAGTTGTGAGATTAAGTAAACCACGCACCTTGGAACAAGCACTTAGTGTCGTTATAGAAGAGGTTAACTTCTTTGAACAGTACTCAGCTCAGAATAAATTACAGAATTCTCACATTAGTAAACCACAATTGCAGTCTAGCCCCACACAATTTAAGTTTGGTGTTCAAAATTCACAAAGCTTAGGTTTTAAACCCCAATTTACCCCTAATAAATATTTTAATGTCAGTATGCCACAACAAAAGACAGCAGCTTTCTTGCAACAGAGACCATTAGCTCAACAGGCGATCGGTTATCGCCCGCAGTTTGGTTTTACCCCACAGGTGGGATATCGCCCTCAATTTGGTTACCGTCCCCCATCTGGATATCGTCCTCAATTTGGCTATCGCCCACAGTTAGGATATAGACCCTCTTTCAATTCGTCTAATAATATTATGAAACCTCAGCAATTTGGTATTAATTCACAACCCTTTGGATATAAGCCTAACTTTAATAATAATAATCAAAATACCGATGTTTCAATGAGAACGGCCCCACTTTACAGAAAAGAAGGTTTTAATTTAAATGAATTAGAATTCAATGACGAAAATAATTATAGTGAATATTATCCTGCAGATTATCAATATAACTACAGTAATTCACAAGTGGAAGATAGTTATGAATATTACATAGGAAATGAAAACTTTGAACCGCTTTCTAAAAACGTTGACCAAGTAGATGAAACCGATACTACTGAAATTCCTGAAACTACTGAACAGATGGAAAATTTTCATCTAAGCCCTTTAGAAAAAACCAAGAAGTGATAGAAATTAATTGTGACCCTAATTTGAAATTGCCGTATGTTTACATTCCCGAAATAGACTCTAAATTTATGATAGACACCGGAAGTATGAGATCCTTTTTAAAGCCAGATAAAGCGTATGCATATTTTTATAGTGAAATACGTAATGAACCATTTAAGGTGATTAGCACCCACGCATCTAGCTCTCACGGCGAGGTCGTGGAGATCCCTTTATTTCCAACATTTAACAGTAACTTTCTTCAAAAGTTTTATTTATATAATGTTGATTCACGTTATGATGGTGTAATTGGTGATGACCTGTTAACGAAAGTTGGAGCAATTATCGATCTAAAACATAACGTTATAAGAACAAATTCAACCACTATCCCCATTGTTAATCATTGTCGTAATAAGCATGAATTTATATTACAACCGCGTACTGAACATCGTCTTAAATTACCTACAGATTTATATTCAGGTGAAGGAATTTTAGAGTATAAAGAATTCAGTAAGGATATAAGAATGCCAAGTGCAATTGTGAAATGTGAAAGAGGATATGCATCTACTATAATTCAGAATACTTCAGATAAGGAATGGAAGTTGACAATAGATAAACCTTTTAATGTAATAAGCTTTGATGGTAATAAAGAATGGAAGATTAATAATATGCATGTTGGAAGAAATATAGAGATAGATAGTATGTTAGAGGAAAATTTAAAAAATAAATTACGTTTAGATCATATGAATGAGGAGGAAAGAAAGAAAATATATGGATTATGCAAGGAATATAGGGATATATTTTATTGTGAGGAATTTCCGCTAACTTTTACCAATCAGGTTAAACATTCTATTCGAACTAATAAAACAATTTTTAAAAGAATACATTAAGCCTAAAATAAAATACTTTGTATATTTTGAGCATCCCCAACACAGATCAGACTTTTCCCGAACTATAATTAGTTTGTTTAAACAAGGTATGATAGATATATATGAATGTACAGAGCGCGTGATAAATGTGGAAGATGAAAAAGAACAAAAGGCAGTAGTACTTAAACACCATGAAGGCAAGACATGTCACAGAGGAATTAAAGAAACGATATTAAGAATAAAACGAAATTATTATTGGCCAAATATGCAGGAAATAGTAGCAGCTGTTATTAATGATTGTGAATTGTGTAAAAGGATGAAGTATGACAGAAATCCCCTTAAACCCACTCTACAATTAACTCAAACACAAGATGCCCCCTTTCAAGAACTTTTCATAGATATATTTAGTATAGATGGCAAGCATTATTTAACCGTTGTAGACGCTTTTAGCAAACTGGCCCAAGCTTTTGAAATAAGTAACAGATCAACATGCGAAGTTGTTAGAGCCCTTATCAAATATTTTTCATTTTATGGTATTCCAAAAAAAATAAGTAGTGATCCTGGAACAGAATTTAATAATGAGTTAATGCGTGAATTAGCTTCACTTTATAAAATACAGTTGCATATTTGTACAACATATAATCCAAATTCAACTGGCATTGTGGAAAGATTTCACTCTACACTTATTGAAATTTACAGGCAATATATGAACAAAAATGTACAGATGCCGCTTCTATTATGACATATTGTATCATGGCATATAATAATACTATACATTCCGCGACAGGTTTAACTCCGTTCGAAATAGTGTTTAGTCATACTGACTCTAGTAAAATTTTTGATGGTGATTTTGAAAAAGCCTATATGCAACAATTACTTAAAGATCACGTAAAACGTTCTAAATTTCTCTATAAACATATATCAGAAAAGATGCTTAAAAATAAAGAAAAGGTAATAACTAGCAAGGGTAAAGATAAAGATAAAATAGATTTAGATTCAGAACAAGTAATTTTTACAAAAGATATTAATACAAGGAAAAGCAAGGATAAGCCCCGCTATAGAAAAGCTGTTGTTAGTGGTGATATAGAGCGCAACATAGTACCCGTTCAGATAAGAAATAGACAAACTAAAGTTCCTTTAAGAAATGTTAAACGTCCTCCGCAGGTGCTGCCTGGCAGTAGCGACGATGATAACCCTCAACCAGGGCCTTCAGTTAGAAAAAGTTGAAAGAAACCCAGGTATATTACCTATCAAATTAGGACAAGCTTTTAAACGAAAGGATAATTGGACAGTTATCAAGGTAATTGATACAAGCGGGATAGAATTAATATTGAGATATAATGTACTTAAGTATCAGCAATTCATTAATATTATAAATACAAACTCTATTTTTGCTAACGACTCCATTGGATTAAGAAAACAAGTTGATAAATTATGTAATGACACTGTTGAAAAATTCGAACAACTTATGCCTACTGTACGTGTTAAAAGAGGCCTAATTAACCCTCTTGGTTCTGTAATTAAATTTGTAACAGGAAATTTAGATTCGGAAGACGCGAAAAGATACGATTCCTTAATTACACAATTAAATAATCATCAGAGTCTAACTAACCAAAAGGTTACTATTTTGTCAAAAATGTTAAGTGATTTTATTAATACTACTGAAACAATACACAGTAATACAAATATTTTGGAAAATAAGATAATTAAAATAAAAGAACTAGCAAAGAAAATTGTTACAAAAGATATTAATATGGTTAACTTTATCCACGTACTTGTTACATTTAATATTTTCACTGATAACTTCAGAACTCTATATATCATCTTAAATGAACTTGAAACTGCTCTAGCATTAAGTAAAGTCTCAGTTCTCCATCAATGTATTATAAATTCAACTGAATTCTTAACAATATTAAAGACCATAAATGACACTGATAATTTAATGTATGAACCAACAGTCAATAATATTGTTAAAATCGAAAAGTCCGTTACTGTAAGAGCCTATGTAAAGAGAAACCAGATAACATTCATTTTAGATATCCCTCTCACAGATAATGTTATATACAATTATTTTAAACTTTATTCTTTCCCTATTTTTAATATTTCCTATAACAAAACACTCGCCATTGTTCCCAAATACCCTTATCTCCTGGTGAAAGGGCTAAAATACCTATCCGCCGCGCACTCCTGCGAGCTGATTGACGACGGCGAGTATCTCTGCACCGACGACGACATCGTCCCCTACTCCGAAGAAACCTGTGTAGAACAGTTGATGAAAATGAGTGAAAATCTTACCAACTGTATAGTTCACCCCGTTGACATAGAGGATAAGAAAATACAGAGAGTCAAATACAACACCTGGCTCATCTACCTGAAAACCTCTACAGTAATGACTGAAAGATGTGATGACGAAATCTCACACTCCTCGCTTCGTGGTTCATATATCCTGAAAATGGAGGAAAACTGTGAAGTAACACTGGACAGCATTCATATTGTACATCATAGAGTATACAGCGATAAGATACAATATCGACTGAAACCCCTGATTACGTTGCCTGTACTTCAGACACCAGCTGTAGCTGAAAACGTCTCACTAGACATGCGTGAGGCAAACTTCGACGACCTGAAACATCTCGCGTACATGCTGAAAGTGAAATCCGAAAGTAGTGTTAGTGAAAATGATGAAAATCAAAGTTCGGTGAAAGTGAATTCAGTGAGTTTAGCATCCCTATTGCTGTACGTGATAGTTATCATTTGTGTTTTAGGTTATTGTCTGTATAAGTCTAGAATAAGATTATGTTCATTCACGCGAAATTACCGGAATCAAGAGTCTTCAGGTAATTCCGCTCTTGGTGAGGGAGGAGTTATGTTACCCTGTCACACCCCTAGAATAGTGAATGTCAACGCATGACTCTTGATTTGCTATAGAGCAAGGGCCAACACAGCTTGCGTTGGCATTTCGAGAAACAGAATATGTTTTGTCTAGACTTAGAGATAACTATTAGGCTAAGGTGTAATTGTATTTTTAATTAATATACGAGAGCATCTCAATCTGCTCACACGTATCACTCTAGTTTTAATTAATTAATATTTTAATTTTTAAAAAGTAAATTTACGTTCCCTCAATCTTGACTATCTATACAACATTAATATGTACAAAACACCTACATTATATTTATAGAAATTGAACCTCGAAACACTATGTGACACCATGTTGTGTACAAATAAATAGGTTACTTAAACGGTCTCCATTATTCGTTCCTTTAAAAGTATTATTATCTACATCAGGTACACTTGAGTTTCACTCTAGTCTAGACTCCGTCTCAATATAAAATTACGTACGTGAGAAAAGTGCTTTCGAGAATCGGGGCAAATAAACACTGTTACGTTTCAAAAGAGTGAAGTTTAATCCTCAGCACCCTAAGCTGTTTAATTTATTTGAGCACCACTTAATATCTCCTCCAAGCGCGTATCTCCTTTCAAAGGTAAATCCACTTTAATTTAATTAATTAAAGATGTTTTAGGTCTACTATGTTTTAGATAATTTTATCCTTTGAAATTAATGTAATTAATTCTGATATTGGACCGTCTCATTTGCATGTGTTATGCGATATACCAGGTTTAACGCTTGGTTTTGCAAACATTATTTTGGTCTGCTGCTCTTTTAGCTACTTTACAGAATTATTTATAATATGTTTAGCCCGACTGCCTAACATCAACGATGCGCGAAAAAGGCATTTTATTTACAACTAATAAATATTTACGAATAATAATCATGTCATTTTTACTCATTCGCTATTTAATTATATACAAAAAATATCAAATGTATCAGATTATCAACAATTACTAGTAAACAATCCAATCGGTTTAATTGATTACACATAATAAATTCTAACATTATGATAACGATAATTTGGCTGAAAATATCAAATTGTTATGGAAAAGTACTGCCAAACCTAACAAATCACTCATTAATGCCAGTGTACGTACATTATATACATTGTTAATAGATATGATATGTAATCGACATTTTATCGAGCTTACGCAAGGACACGTGGCATTGACAGATAGTGCACACTAAATAGACACGAAGTCACGTGAATAGGGAGCTGTTATCAAAACGTCACCAAACGATGTAATCCTTAAACCAGTGTTAGTAGACCTGCTGTGAAGGTTTTAATTTTTCGTTTGGCAGATTACATTCCTTCATTATTGTTTGCCTGATAATTAAATAATTGAATAAATAAATACACCCAACAGTCACATACATCCTGACCCCACACTAAGATCGAGTCTTTTGTCGTGGGTATCAGGAACTACGAGAGACTTTTTCGGTCTCACAAACACCCACACCTGAAACAAATACCTGTGGTTCACACAAATATTTGTTTCGGTGCGAGGATCAAACCCGCGGCCTGTCAACTTTAACTTATCTGATTGAAAAAATCAACCAGAATGTAGCTAACATTATAAAAGTGCAAAATCTGTTAGTATGACAACACTAAAGCCACACTGTACCAATGTTAGAAAATCGACATAAAGTAACTACTTTGCTGTTGTGATTCGTTTGATGAGTGAGATTGTTGAGGCGCAATACCACGTTCCGTTTCCTGCCCTATCTCCTCCCATTTGAGAAGCCGACAACGCATTTACGATTGCCTTGTTGTAGATGAATCATGTGCGACGGTAATCGCTACCTAAAATATGGTTTGATATTTTTCCGGACATACAACTGATACAACACTGCTTTACCACTTAGCATCGTTTAATAAATTACATATTTATGTGATATATACATGTTATAAAACAGTCACGTCACGCTGATTCAATCAATATTATCGGATGATGCTGCCGACTACCGTCCTTGCGGGCTGCAAGGCCACACAGACCTTCATCGCTTGCCAGAACTTCACACGAGAGGTCTCTTCCGTCAGTTGGACCGAGAGCTTTAAGTTTTGTTAGTAATGTGGCCGAGTTCATAATGAAGGTTAAAAAGTGACGTCAAAATTGTATGTTAAAAACGTGTATTATTTGTAAACACAGAATCCTTTAGAATATAGGTAGTACGATATATTCAATTATAATTAATTTATTTGCATAAACTACTCGTACTATCTCAGATATGTACACAACATAACCTTATCAATTTTTTTTTTTTTGAAAACAGCACTCAAAGAACACTGTTTCAAACACAACAACAAACATGATTACAAACACGATTATCATTATCATAATATAAAAAACCAACTACACAAAACAATAACTATTAACACGGTTATCAACACGTGCACGTAAAGATAAAAACAAAAATAAACCTCAACTGATATCGAACCCAAAACGTCGATCACGTGCCATCGCTTTATAGCTGCACGTCTTAAAAGTAGCTCAAAAACGAGCTGGTATCGAAATAATTGACTTGTGAGATTTTTGCCTTATTGGTTTAATGGCAGCGTGTCATGGTTGTGGGACGTGAGGTCACGAGTTCATTTCCCAGGTCGGGCGTGACACTGTGTGAATATTTCGGCTTGCAAAATCTCATATGCACGTTACAAATTGGGATGAAAACTTGTCGAACTTTGGAGGCATTACAGGAACATCTGTCTACTATTTTAGGAATATAAATAGTTATCACACATAATAAATAAATACACCCAACAGTCACACACATAGTCCCTACCCCACATTAAGATCAATTAAGTCTTGTGTCGCAGGTATCAGAACTACGAGAGACTTTTCGGTCTCACAAACACCCAGACCCGAAAGAAATATTTGTGGGCCGCACAAACATTTCTCTCGGTGCGGGGATTGAACCCGCGGCCTCTCGTTTCACAGCCGGCGTCTAACCAACTGCGCCACGGAGGCTGTCTACACATACACCAAACAAATCATTATATATTTGCAAAAGCATTAAGAACTTCATCATCGCAGTTATAATTTATTTTTAATTTAAAATTATGGTTTATTTTATACGTTTTTGTTTGTAGCGAGTTATGCACAATTCTCTCATAATTGTGTGTATGATTTTATTCTTTAAGTATAATTTTACGACTTGCACTTGTCTTGGGCGCACATTATTTCTTTAAATTGGATACTTTAATGATTTTATGTAAATAAACATAATTTAAAATTATAATTTATATAAAACGGAATATTAAATTCAATGTTATTTACAGCGCTTATACACTACAGACTAACTGCAATTAATTAAATAAAAAGTTGTTCATTTTATGATCAATTAAATTTCGCTAATTACTTTGGCACGTACTAAAAAATGAAGGTACTGTAATGTTGTATTATTTAATTATACTTAGATTTAATTTGTCAAAAAAATTATAAATCAAAATAAAATAAATATTATCGTACTACCGTCATATCATATGTACATTATCCAACAATACCACATCGACCCAGTAAAAATAATACCTACACTATAATTGATAATTATAATTAAAAGGAAAAAACAAATTATAACATTATGTACTTTAATATGTATGTAAGTGGTACATAAAAAGACGCAGTTTGAGATACAAGGCAGGGTATAAAATGCTTCAATAAACAATTTTACTATTCTCATCCAAACAAACAAAGTAATAAATCAGATTCGCATAACTATCGAGTTCTGTTCGAACAGCATTCCTTGAACGCATTTAATATCATAAAAACAATATTATTCAAGCACTAAGTAAACTCTTATCATAAATAAATAATTAATTAAATTATTAAATCATTACTCGTCTTATTTTTCTAGTAATAACGTAAATAAGTTGTAATCCGCGAGGTTCTGAGTTCCATTTTGTGTTGTTTCCACCAAAATAAGCCCTATTTTATTTATGATCATGCCTTTTCTAGACTAGGTACTCGTTGCCCAGGCATTAAAACGCATTAATGCCAAAATCGTAATTATAAATAAATTATTAAGATGAATATCTAGGAAGTTAGTCTTCTTTAAGCGTAAAAAGCTATAATCAGCTGTGCTTAAAAAACCAATAAATTGTTTTCTTCGTCATCTTTCAACCATTATACTAGACTCCGCGGATCTCTCACGAAAGCTAGAAATTACTATTTAAAGAGCAATGCAACGTGTATTAACTAATGTATTTAGGTATTGTATTTCAACCAATCATCTAAACTAAAACAAGCATCAATCACACACAGTTGAGTAGCATTTACCCCGTCAACAGAGAAAGGATTTTAATAGCAGAATTATTAAGACAACTATCAGTTTCCGAGCACTAGGATCCGCGTACGAGAGAAGCCTTTCGCCAATTATTACACGTGAAAGTATCTTAAATCGAGGCAACAAGCCAACCAGCGTTTACATTTCGATTAACAACATATGTAAAACTCAAGTAAAAAAGTAGGCAATTTAATCTCGATATTTACATTTCGATTAACATTTTTAACACTCAGAAGTAAAATAACAGGCAAGATGAAATCAATATTCTCTTAGTGGAAATATTATAAGCTTGAAATGCTTGTTAGGCCTGCGATGACCAATGAACTTTTGTAGGTGATGAATTAGTAATGTTGACG
Source organism: Deilephila elpenor (assembly GCA_949752805.1). Classification (NCBI taxonomy): domain Eukaryota; kingdom Metazoa; phylum Arthropoda; class Insecta; order Lepidoptera; family Sphingidae; genus Deilephila; species Deilephila elpenor. The sequence goes on along the minus strand of OX457107.1, from coordinate 2,559,434 downwards.
ATGAATATTAATCTCTTTCATACATTGAAATAAAACTATTTAATTACACACTCGGAGTCCGCCCCGTGACCACGAAAGCTGTAAAGTAATCGAAACGTCGGGAAGTTAACAAATGTAAAAATTAAACCAAATCGCGATAAAATCGGTATAAAATAGTTTTATTTCAATGTGTAACATTCGCGTAAATCTAAGAAACCATTATGCTCTTTCATACATTTGCTTTGCCAGTCGGCAGAGGCTATAGGAAGAGTACTGGCTCATTTACGTCGGTCTTTCGAAATACAGCATGCGGGCTAAAAGGAAACAAACAAACCTTCACCGAAACAGAACATTTCTCAAACCACGTATGGCCACATATCTTGAACTGGCCACTACGAAAATTAAGAGCGGATTTTTTATTGCATTGAATTGCGAGGCGAGCATGCCATTTGCCTGGTGGTAACCGCTCATGGACAGTAGAAAACCAAACAACACCATGAATTACAAAATATTTCTTGGCACTCAATTGCCCTCGCCATCCTGAGACATAAGATGTTAAGTCTCATCATGTCCAGTAGTTACTCTGGCTACGATGTCCTTCAAACCGGAATACAACAGTACATTTACACTAGCGTTTTGCGGGAGACATAGACATTGCGGTGGTACCTACCCAAGCGGCCTCTCACATATGAGAGACCTACCACCAGTAATCTAGAGTAATATATTATCTCCACCAACCGGATATGCATATCTTAAACCTGACCTATCAAAATGTGAAAAACATGATTTTCATATTCCACGATTAATATAATTAAAATAACCTGTATAAATATATTGCAAAAACATGTTAAAAATAGAGGCGAGCAGATAATGTCTAAATTATTATTGCGTGAATATGCCAATTAAATGTACAAGTTTTAACAAAAACTAACATAACTATGTGCATATGTAATAGGAGTGCTATTAGATTTTATGCGAATTAAAATTCAATTTTAATTAATTACTCATTGACCGACAAAAAATCAAACATTACCAAAGCATATAATGATGTACGAAATAAATACAATAAGAAGTCGTACTTATAAACTTAATTTTAAAACTAAAAGTCTCAAAAACTATGGGGATAGCGTTTAGGCATATTTGATTCGATATAATTCCTAAATTTTCTTCCGAGAACACGTAATAGCTATAATATGGCCGTATTTGACAGCCTCCGTGGCGCAGATGGCTAGACGCCGCCTGTGAAACGAGAGGCCGCGGGTTCGATTCCCGCACCGAAACAAATATTTGTGTGATCCACAGGTATTTGTTTCGGGTTTGGGTGTTTGTGAGACCGAAAAGTCTCTTGTAGTGTCTGGGTGTGTATAAACTGTGTGGGTATCCACGACACAAGACTCGATCTTAGTGTGGGGTCAGGACTATGTATGTGACTGTTGGGTGTGGGTGTATTTAATTGAAATAAATATGTGTAGGTGTGTAGTCCAATGCATTGAACTAGTGCGGGTTGTTAAATAGGGTTGGTAGGTCTCGCTTAATTTAGTTTTCCGCACTAAAGGCTATCGACGGTTTGTGGAGGCTTTCAAGATATATATTTTTAATGTACCGGATTAAAAAGATATAGCTAATTCAATCTGGGTTGCATGACCTTTGATGTTAAAATGAATAATTATTGGCCAATTTTGACACCACGCTCGATTGATAACTAATAGGTTTTAAGCCAGTATATTTTTTTTGTAATAATTAGCACATATTTATACCAGCAATAATGTACGTTAATGACGACTACTAATTGACATATAAAAACGTAAATTAAAGGTATTTCCTTAGTAATATATGGACCGTGGTTTCTTAATTAAAACTACTCAATAAATACCACAAAATATTGCAATTAAATCCTAAACAAAAATAAAAACCTTGAAATAATTTCACACTTTATGCACATAATATTATTATTACTATAAGTTAGGTGGGGCTGTATGATTTCACTTCCTTTGTTTATTTAATGTAGGTAATAAAAAATAATACGTCATTGTTAAAAACCGTATTTGCTTTAGAGATTGGTAACTCAAGTTGCAGGTAATTTTATAATTAAATCATTTATTTCTGTCTTCTAAAATGCTGGAAATTATAAAAATATAGTTTACTATACTTTGTTTAGATTATTCAATAGCTGATGTAAGTCAATGAGGGTAATTTTGAACCGATTTTTGTTTATCCATCTAAATTAGTCCAAAATAAAACTGCGTTATTTTAATTACAGCGTTAAATATACATTAAAATACTTTACAGTTTCTATTAATAAGTTAATGTTCTAATATATTCTCGAACACAACAACGCGTGAACTTGGTATCGGCGTAGTGTGACATTGAACTAATAAGTTTTATAAATTAGCTAATTAACATATTTGTGGACATTGAACAGTGTTTGCTGTGCGCATATTGTGAATACTTGTTTACCTATTAACCCAGTAGTGTTTCTAGTAGTAATGCTGCAGCCACTTTTGCGAACCGATTGTGTGACAACAGAATTTGTGTAACATTATAAAGCGACCTATCATCTTAAATATCACCCATGTTACTTTACAAATAAATAATCAATAAAATGATGAGGAGAAAAACTGTAATATCATGTCGCTTATTAAAAACAAATTTTGTCTGCCACTCAAGGCAGTTTGTAACAGCTGTGTTGATTCATTCGGTTTTCTGTCGGGTCACAATAATTACCAGGCATACGCGGTCTCTTTTTCTCCCACACACTTCCCTGTTTCTAAATATGTAACTACATACTTGCTAAAATGAATACAATACTTAAACTCCTCTTCGATGTCACTTCATTCTGTTTGGGCGTCATCCCGGTCGGTGCCAGGGTCCACCTTCGGCTGAGTCTCCTCAATGCCCATACCATCTCAAGCGACATTCCTGGAGTTTATCGCGGCCACCATGGCTGTTACTGATACTTTCCAAACGTGTAACATTGAACATCCACCGCAGCATCTTCATCTCCGCGACATTGGACCTCTTGCATATGTCGCCTGAGTACAAGCTACGTGTCAAAACCATCTAGGAGGACAGGCTGCACGATGCTTTTATAGATGAGGCCCTTGAGCTTCATCGGCATCCGGCGATAGCAAAGTATGCCCGAAACCTCCCTCCATAGACCAAGCACCTTTGACGTCAAGGTCGATGTCATCGGAGGCATTTACTACGGACCGGAGGTACATGAACTTGTCCGTACTCACGGCAAGTTTGTAAGGATAGGACACTCTCAAATGTTAGGTGCTGAAAAACCTTATCCATGTCTTTTATTAAAAAGTATTCTATTTGTAAGGGCACTACGTAATACGTGCACAAAAACATAAAAACGGTACGCATTATGAACAAAACATGAAATCACGCATATTAATATTTACGGCAGATATTAAAATTAGCGCAGCCTACGCTACATTCTTTGTTATATTGTGGCCAGACGTTCGCAATGATTACCGGGAAAAAGTCTGTTGCACCGTTTAGTTATCTGTTTGTGTATGCAATAAATTTTATTTATAATATAATTAATTGATTATTGGGGTATTTCCATGGAGGTTACGTACAGTCTTCGAATTAATGGCATTAGATTATGATTGATTAACGCAGGAAAAGTGATAATAATCACCGTTAAATTAAATACACACAAAGTGAAGAAGCAATATTTTTATTTTCTTTACCTACAAATATATCTATGTCACGATTTATTGGTGACGAATTTAATTAAAAGAATAGTTACAAATGAAATGCCAGTTAATGGAAATAAATCGCCAAATTAACGCAAAGAGGATTACCAAATTACCGAACCTAAGTTCTTATTATTCGCAATCTGGCTGTGCCGCCATTAGATTTAATATAGTGAACAGAAATCAATATTGGACCTAAAATATTGATTTCTGTTCAAACATTATGATAGACGATAACCTTCACAAAATATTAAAAGGCTCATATGTTTACTCACAAATAATACAATGTGTCCTTTACTCAAGGAATCCGGAACATATCATGAATTACGAAATTTATCGATAAATATTTTAACAGTAGCTATTATGATCAGATTATATATTATGTAGTCTTTAAGGTCATTTATTTTAGTGAATTTAATTCAAAATAATCTAGGAAGTGCGTTAGTTCCAGGATGCTAACTGAATAGTATAAGCATAGTAGTAAGATCTAGTATTTCTTCTCCACCACAAAGTCGGAAATGTAATCGCAGCTGCGTTTTGTTTCTAGTTCAATATATTATAGATTCACATGTCTAATGTACCATTACACAGCATAGTCTCATGCTGACTGATCCATATGAGACGATGGGGAAAGAAAGAGTTATGGTCTTAGTCCTATATCATCCTCATTTACAGCCATATGAAGTCAACTTATAAACATAGCTCTCCTTCAAATATTTCCACAGCGTCCTGTTGAACACAGCTCATATCCAGCGACTTCCCGCAACCTTAATACCCAGTCATATACAAACTGATTATACCTACATTTATATAAATCGGCTATTCATAGAGACATCAATACTTCAATATCGTGTATCGGTAGTATTTGTAGAAACACGCGACGGAAGACGAAGGGCAGCGTGGCACTCGGCTGGATATCAAATGTCCAGAGAATCTACATATTATGTACATCTCTTATTTATTGTTTTTGGTTTTTAAAAGCCAACAAAGCTACCAGAACCCTTTCGTAGGTGTTTACGGGCTGTTGAAATCACTTACCACTAGACGAGCTAAAATATATAAAATTTACGTCACGCGTGTGCCAGATAACCTTGATATTCTCCGATAAACACCCAAGACCTGAATCGAAAAGACACATATTTATACCCAAATGGCACAATAAATCGTGTCGCGCGACATCAAATGTTTATAAATAGATCGTTTATTTTCGTTTGAAAAACATCGGGTATTAACACAATGAAAATATTTTCATGGCGCTGATGTAACGCGGCACAATGCTGTAATTAGCTAAATGCTTACGGCCTTAATCATACAGTTTTAAAACCTATTTTAGTTATCGAATGTTTTGTCCCTTTCGAACGACTTTTGAATTCAGTTTGAACAAAGAAGACAAAACATTTGATAAATAAAATAGGTTTTAAAACTATCCGTGTAAAAGGCCCATAGTTGTTATGGTTAAGGTTGGATTATTTTCTGATCCGTCGGATTATGGGATCCTGGGTTCGTTTCCCGAACCAGCCAATACAATACTTTCTGAGAATTTTCAGTTTTAGTAATATTATTTGATTATGACTAGAAAATGTTATGGCAGCATGGTCGCTATAATCTTGGAAGAACGGCAGTGGTATTTTTAATTGCTATGAATTGCGAGACGTACATGCCATTCGCCTGATGGTAAGCAACATGACCTCTCATGGAGAGTAGCAAAACCCAATAACACCATGAAATACAAAGCAATGCTAAGCATTCCACTGCGCTCATAAGATGTTAAGTCTCATTATGTTCAGTAGTTACTCTGGTTACAATGTCCTTCAAAGCTAAACTCAACAGTGCGTTTAAACTGTTATTTAGCGGGAGCAGTGAAACCTCTGCTTATCCTCACGAGGATATAGAGCAAGCAAGAGCTTGTATGTATGCAAATAAATTATTAGATACTAGTTACATCAACAAAATCGTGAGGTAATAACCGTGGTTGACAAGTATTTCGATCTTGTATTCTAGTTCAAAACAGCCAAGGTTCTCAAGACACGTGGTCCTACGACCCACGTCACTCAACATTGAACTCGAATTAAACGTTGCGTAACCAATGGAAAATATTACTAAACCGGCTGGTTCGATCTCATTATTATTGTAATTTCTATTTACACTAACGATTAAGATTCTTGTGTATGTAGTAGTTTTATATCACAGAGGTAATACGAATTGGCACCTTCGTATTAGTCTAGAGTCTAGACTAAACTTGTGATACAGAGTAAATTAAACGATTGATTTATTTTTACTTTGATATTTTCTCTCATTAGCATTACCAGTTACCACTATAACTACTTCAAGTACAATTTTTATACCCAAAAAATTAAAAAAATATCAACAATCTACACCAAATCATCAACACTACAATCTACGAGCTTCAAATTTAAAAATAAAACACATTAATCAAGATTATAACTAACAAGTGCTAAGCAGAGTCTTATAAGACGTGCTCAACACACCAAAACAAAAATGTAAACATCGTGACCTATCTCAAAATGTTGCGCACACCTGCTCCAAATGCATACTCATGCCTGTACCTCTGAAGGGGTAGGCAGAGATACTACTTATGACATCCATAATGCAAGTTTATTTCCATCCCAAGATTATTATGCATACCCACGCCTGTACTTCTGAAGAGGTAGGCAGAGATACTACTAATGACATCCACAACGCTCCAAGTTTATTTCCATCCCAAGATTTAATAGGGGTCAGCCTAGTCTATGAGATTTTTAAGCCGCATAATTCGCACAAAGAGGATTAGGAATCGAACCCATAATCTCGCAATCCATCACCCACAAACTCTACTAAACAATGAGGTTACTGATCCAGATCGTACACCAATATTTACAATCGAAACACTATTTGGACGAGAAAATAGCTCGTGAAACTGAGTCATTCGTACAAACTACCTCCTAATTGTGTTACCATGCCAACTGTTCTATTCCAACCTCCGAGCCATAAACAAAAATAGTGTTTACTACTCCATGTGTCTTTCAAATCACGTATACACTCCGGTATCAATGTTTATCAAAACGTAAACCTGACATACACACGAAAACGAGCCCTAATTACTGAGCGATAACGCGTACAATTGTTCAAATTGTTGTCGGAGATAAGGTTTCTGTGCTAATGCGCATCACCATTAGCGGCCAGTTGGAAAAACATGTGTGTTTACCGTTCAATACACGGTGGGCTTGCATTCCCACTAAATATAACCTATTCTTTTCCTTGTCACTACCCTCAAATAAACAAGCGGATTTTCCAGACAGTTTCAGACTGTGTGGCGCAAAACGGGATCGCGTGACGCAAACACCAACCGTAGTGTCACTATTTATATATTAAAAAAAAACTGAAATACATGAATGTTTGTAACCTTACCCTTGCGCGTCGCACTTCGCTCGGCATCACAAATCACAAACACTAGATTCCCACTTATCGTATACACTGATCGAGGATTCGAATACGTCGATTCAACTCGTAATAGCTTCGCTTCGGTACGTGTGCACCGGGCGAGCACGCGCCGCGTTGTGTCATCGGCGCCCGCGCACCCGACACGCTTCCTTATTAATGCAAAAACACAAGGGAATAAATTAGAATTACAGAAACTCGGCGTTCCGTGTTAAACACACTTCCTTAAACAGATCAATGAGCGACTGAGATGAATGGACCGTGACTACCCACAGATGTACGATAAAAACTGAAATAAACATTTTTGGATTTAATTTATAACGAACGCTAAAATATTCACTTTTTTTATATGCACTACGAAGAATAATTAGATGTTGTTAATTAACAGCGCTAAAAATATATTCAGTCAATGTTAATAAAAAATAAACAATGGAAATTATAACCGCAACGAATTTATTCATATAATCTACCCACATAGCAACTATATTTTGACGTCAAGTATTTGCGAGAGAAGGCTTGACTAATAAACAATTCAAAATACAGACAAAAAAAGCAAATTAAAAAATCAATTGAAAGATACCTACTTGGTATAACATCTCATTGGTCTTGTAGGCATTTATTCGATTTCCAATTATAAACTAGATTTAAAAAAATTCAAAAACATTTATAACGAAATCATCAAGTTATTCCTTGGTAACAATGAAGAGGCCGAGTCCCGTTGTGGACTTCTTGTGGCTAAAGTCGTAATGAGATACCTCGAAATTAACTAGATAGACGTGGTGATGGTTAAGTACGTAGTTTAACAAAACTTTTAACCTTATCGGTGGTAAACTAAAAACGATATGTGTTAAAACCTCCGTTCTCTTCTACCATTATTATGATGCTTTCTATTGTGAGCCCTCGATAATTTTAAATACTTATGTATAACCCACAATGTTCTTTAATTAAATTAAACATGACGTAGTTACTTATGCGGTGGTATATTATACACGGAAATAATCACAAAAAATCGATACCTATTCTATTGCGAAGATAATCAAGAAAACCATTACAGACAATTATTTAGGTGTAATAAAATTATAAAACGTGAACCATTTAAATTAGTACCTAAAGTAATTTTCCTTCACCTTCACTGATATAATTGTAATTTCAAAAATATTTTGGTTTTCCCTACTCAATTCCGGCTACCGACAAGATATTTGCAAAATGCAAACTATATAGGTACCTACTTAGTTCCAATATAAACAAAGATTGTCTAATTCGTAAATAAGTATTAATCATTTATTTTTTAAACAGATCTACATGGTAGGGATATATATTTTTTATTTTTTTAACACAGCCCTCTCTTTCTCCTTGTTTTAAATCTATCCCATGGTTGTCTGTAAGATAAGACCGCCATTTGTACTTTTTTGTTTTTTTCTGATTCTGAATGTTATTTTTCTGTGTACTATGAAAATTTTAATAAATAAATATGCATAAATCAAGAGTCCGCGAAGAACAGATATGCCACTAGTGGCACCACCAATTCACCAATATTATTTTCACAAAATAGAGACGAAGCTATCCCAATGTGAGGACCAACTTACACTAAAGAGATTTATCATTTATATTAAATATATTTAGTCCACCTGGCAGCCAATAGAACTGGAACTAATTCGAGTGTTTATTTTTACATAGTAATAATAATTTTAATGGCCTATTTCTAGTTTTTTGGCTTCATTGTATATCGTGTTATACAAAAACTAAAAGCATTATAACGCATTAACCATAGTTTACTTTGAAATATTAATAATATTATGGCCTTGTTCTTTTTAATTATTTTTTTTCAATTCCTGATAAGCATATGGAACTTCCGGAAACGACCTCTAGATGGCCCGTGACGTCCTGAAATCGTTTCCCCATTCTGGATCTAAATCCGCCATGTGTGGGTGTTTTGGATTAAAAGTTCTCAAATGAGACATATTTTTTGCGCAAGTTAATATGTTCTTGGTAGAGGTCCCTATTACATTTTGATACGGAATCAAGCTCGGAGATAATATTCTATTTCTGTTTACAACTTACGAAAGGAAGATTAAATACATGCTGTTATTGGGTTTTTGTAACTATTTATTTTAATTCAAGTTACAATAGTAAAAAATTGAGGAATTAATCATTGTTACATCCTTACCTCACGTTTCTATGCAAAACTGGTAAAACCATACGGTAAGAAAACGTGGTTTAGTACTTAATATCGGGTTTTATAAGGATGCTGTCACATACGATAAGAGTACTTTATTATTATAGCAAGACACCTAAACATTATGTAGTGGGAAACACGTTTATAATAGGTTGAGGAAACCGAACATTGTCTGGCAACTCAAATACCTATAGAATAATTGGCAGACTGTATATTATCGTACATTATAGACTCGAGACGATTAATTACTTTTTAATGGATAATTGATTTATTATCGTTTAAAATATTATCTCTATATTTCCTTATTATTGTTACATTTTATGAGATAAGGTATTTTATAAATATAAGGTACGAAACTATGCAGAGGTCGTGCTATCTACTTTAATACAGTATTTTTACAGTGAAATAATTTCAAAACAAAATTATTATGCAAAGCTGCAACAATCCCATTCTCCCAAGTACAATTAGCCAACTGAAGGACATTAACTTGGCACATAACACTAAACATTGAACACAGCGAACTTAACCGAGTATTATCTAACTGCTTGCGATACGGTTTAAGGGGCGCGGACAACGAACAACACACAAGTTAGTCACAAACAAGCAAACACCAAAAGTTTAATGCCCTACCGGAATATGTAAATTATATGTTATTCTGACATTTATTTGTTAGATTTTACCTATCCAGAATTAAATCCAAAGGCATCGTTCCAACAATGGATTTTAATAAATTGTATAACAACGATAATAAAATTTTGCCAAGTACAATTAGAATGAAATAAAAACGATTTATTAGACACAGACGCAACATGAATTATAAAAAAATCAAAAAATAATACATAAAAACAACAAATCAGCAAAATTTTGTGATATGGTGCAAACTACTCCACAACTTTTCAGTGGACCTTGTGTGACGTACGGGCGTCAAACCAGCTACCGAACAACAATAATAATTAAAAATAAAATAAATTAACTAAAGAAATTAAATTAAGTTAATGATGTAAAATTAAATGAGCAACAATTATAATTGATTAGTAAGCAAACCCGAGGAGCATGAACTTGAACATAAATGCAGTAAGCGAACTTAGCCGAGTATTATCAAACTGTTTGCGATATGGTTAACGGGTGCGGACGACAAACAACACTTCACAAGTTTGCTTGTTCGGGTTTACTGTGTGAGGGAACATAGTCTGATATACTGACGTTTTGACAGGGAAACTTTGGGAAAGCGGGTGCGAGGCCCCAGTTGAGACATTGTTTATTGTCATCAATATTTTTTGTGTACGTAAAGTCACCTATATATTTATCCTTAAAAATCATGATTGATACATACATACATACATAAACTCACGCCTATGTCCCATTGGGGTAGGCAGAGACTATTGAGCGCCAAGTGCTACGATCCATTCATACCTCTTTCGCTTCATCCACTGTCATTAATCTTTGCATACACGCTCGTCGGTTTCGAGGACTCCGTATTTTTCCTTTCTTTAATAGATCTTCTATGTGATTTTTATAGGTCTTCCTGGGACGTCCTCCACCATCCATCTTCGCATCATAAATCTCTTTCGTCAGTCTCATGATTGATTGTTATATGTATTTACTTAAAAGAGTAGATCAACGTCGCTCACAAGTTAAGTTGCACCGAACACACGTAATTATTTATTAAGGTCAAGAAATTAAAAGAGGAATAGGTTCTTATAGCTTGGACGGTAAGACCCCCCTGTATTCGACGCAATATTCCCCATTCCAAATGCGAACCCATATCGAACTGTTGCGACAGAAGCACGTGTATTTATGCCAGCAGCTTGTAATGAACATATCACCGGGTATAATATGAAAATATTAACAAGATAAATATAGGAATTTATGTCACACATCACTCGGAAGTCGTAACACAAATCACACCACACAACTGAAGAGTCGGGTACTTAATAGTTAATCATTTGTACATTAATTAACACTCATAAATAACATACTTGTATTGATAATATAATTCGTAAATTATTACAAGTACGACGAGTAAACAACGTCGGCCAGGTTTTTTGCCAGTAACGGTACATCACAATGTTCCGGGGCCCACTCGCTGTGGAATGAACAAGGTGACACCAATGGACGCTGGCGACTTGTATGACATTAAAACTCGAAGTAACAATGACGATATTTACTCTTACTATAATGAGGACAGCACGATGTGGAGAAAAAACACGGTTTATTTTGTTAGAATTAACAGCCGAGAGGATTTTTTGAGCAAACCAATGGTGTATTAAAACACCAACACACAGGGGTACCGCGTCTTGGAAAACGTAGCGTGAGACGTCCTCTGGCCAGATGGCGGGATGACTTGCACAAGAGGGCCGGTAGCGACTGTATGCGTAAAGCAGCAAGCCGGGCTCTGTGGCGTACCTTGGGAGAGGCCTATGTCCAGCAGTGGACTGCAACGGGCTGATCATGATGATGATGATGACAGGGGTACCCAAAATTTCACAGTTTTCAGTACGCATACACTTCCATGTACCAGTGATGATAATGACGTACCAGTCTCAATCAATTACAACCTACTCGGCTAAAAAATCTAAACATTCCTCCGCTAATATAAAGTCCCTACTTTTTAGTGAGGGGTCCGGGTCTTTGAGAATGCTAAGCAAACCTGTAACCATCTACAATTGTTCGGATTATGTGAGTCATTTTACCATGTCCAACATGTTTGTCGATTCCATAAAATGAATGCCATAACATACGTCACATCTGCAGACTATATTTGGCTTTAAAATAATAAGACTACCTCCATAAATATACATGTCTTCCATATTTGAGCTCAATTTATTTTCTTAACAGTTAATTTGATAGAAGCTAACCAAAGGTAAACAAACTGGGGTATTGTTGAGGAGACTGAAGAACAATGTCTATTAGCGAACACGATTCGGAAGTTCCAAAGTCCAATAGACGTAAACAAATAAGTACTAATAGAATTATTCCGGAGACGACGAAAATTCTAATGAAATGATAAACAATAAGACGAATAACTAAAACTGGAAAAATACTAACCGAGAATGGATTTCGCGATACTTAAATTTGTTTATATTATATTTTCTCTTAACTTAGGTATTAATTATTATACATATCATTTAGATTTGATAAATGATTCACAATTCTAAGAACATATAAATGAATAGTAATGCTTTTCGCATTTAATTTTTTTACTGTGAATGACTCGTAAAATGCTAAGTTGTAATTAATTCGATGCATGTTATGATTATTATTTAGCATTAAGGAACAGTTGTAATAATTAAACCAAAGTGTGCAATAAAAGAAATACGTCACATTTATCAGACGATGCTGAAAGTCGAACTTGCTCAAATCTATAATCAAAAAGAAATCCGAACTAGTTCTTTATAGCCTAACGTGATCCATCTTTGGCTATTATTATTTATTCTGTATCTTAAAGCGAGTAACATTCCATCGCTACAAAAAAGAAATACAACTTAACGACTGCAGTGTTTTGTTAAGAATTCGTATCAATAGTACATATTAGCTTGTTAATGCTCATGTTGTTTCTTGATGTTTTTCTGATCTGATCAATTACCATTGTTCCTAACGCAACTTTATTACTTCGATACTGTATTTATTGAGATAAAACTATTTTTACGGATTTTATCGCGATTTGGTTTAATTTTTACATTTTTTAACTTCCCGACGTTTCGATTACTTTACAGCTTTCGTGGACACGGGGCGGACCGTAGTTTTATTTCAATGTGTAACATTCGCGTAAATCTAAGAAACCATTATACTGTATTTATCTTACCTTTTCGCCATCAGTTGGTAAGGTGCCATAGCCGTACCAGCTCCTTGCAGCCCTCAACCTCGGTTCTTCTCGAGGTGATAGGAGTCCGCTGCCCCATCGAGCCAGGCCCTCTGCCACAGCGGCCACGCTCGGGGTGTTTGGACTGCCATTTGGAGAGTTGGGTGTGGGAATACTTTTCTCCGCCACTGGAGGTAAGGTCGGTCGAGCGCATCCCGTCCGCCTCTCGTAAATCCTTTTACAAGGCTCATCAGTATCAGTCTCGAGCAAACCCTTTTTGTCATTTCCTCGTTTTATTTCTGTTATCCTTTTTACTTCATCTTTTGGTGTTCGTTTTAACTCCGCCTCTTTTCTTTTAGCGCTCTCATTGGAGTCCTGTCTGCATAATAAAGTCTTCTTTAAACTCTCACATGAGTCTTGTTTGGTAAGCTGGGCTTTTTTGTCTGCCTCTTTGGCAGCGGCCTTTTTCTCCTCTTTAGCTAAGAGAGCTCGTTTGAGGCTGTCTGAGGAGTCTTGTTTGTTTATTATTTTACGAGGACACTCGGTGTTCAACGAGTCTGTAGTTTTGGATATGAGGAGTTTCGGGTAATCATATCCGGTGTGCTCGTTGGGTGGGTTTAGTTCGAGTGATCTTCGATTTTTCCGCTTGTCTGCCGGTGCGATCTGTGCCTTGGCGGGCAGCAGCCGACGGGGCAGGAGGCTGCGGTGATCAGCGAGCGGCGACTCCGGACGCAACATCTTGGGCGGCGACGCTCAACAGCCGCGGCAACGAACTGGCCTGCAACAACACAAACACACTATAAATATCAAATTACACCTACAAATTCACAAATTAGAATCGTCTTTAACGCTTTTAAATTCTAAACGAAGTAATGTAACAAAAACTTAAAATAACAAAGGTATTCAAAACGCAGACAGAACACAAACACAAAGACGTCGTAAATATTTGCCGTGAACTGAAATCTGAGCGCAAGACATCTTTATAAAGAATAGTTAGGATTTAAAAGGCGGCCGGTGGAGCTATATTTACCATATCATCGTCTAACAAATGTAATTAAAATAAAAACATGTCAATAGCATAAACGCCGGGAAACATGCCGACAACATTCTCATACAATTAGTAGCGTTTACAAGTTATTTGTCATCATTAGCGTCGGCGGCGTATTCTTGAGACGTTTTCGCGTAGATTTTATCAATTTCTACAATTTAGATATACATCTCTTGTAGATTTCGTCGAGTGTGACTATAATTATTTTTGTTATTCCCTACTCCGTCACTTATTAAGGTTATTCTTTTGATTAGTAAAGTTTTATCTAGAGTAGCAGTACTTTATACATAAATGTAAAGCTTTTATAACATAAACGTTATACTAATCTGAAAATAGAACATTATGTCTCTGGATAAGTGAAAAATCTCGTTCAAAGAAGTATCTCAGCCGTGAAGGCACCAAAGGACATTGTTTTAGAATGGTTCGCTGCCACTAGACAAAGAAGCCTTCTAATTGTGTCAAAAACGAACAATGTTCCTCGTTTAGTTTTTCCTTCATAAATGGGTCAATATAAAACCACTATAATTACCTTCAATTAATAATAGGTTGCATATTTCAATGACATAATAAATAATCAACATCCTAATAATAACAAGCAATACTTAATTTCTATGTTCATATTATAAGTGCTGGCTTTAGAACTACCGGTGCCCCAGGTTGAAATTGCTGGGGCGCCCTGGGGAAGATAACTACAGCATCTCCAATCTACTACTACAACTGCTAAACGACTGCATCAAACCCTAACACCACTGGATACAAACTTTATTTATCTGTATCAGACACTGTGTGTCCCACTTCATGATTGTAATCCCGGGATTTGATTCTCTAAAAATGGGTTAGGATCCCGGGATCCCGGTACTCGAGATCCCGGGATCTAATCCCCTAGTCCCACTACATATCACGGTAAAATCTACAATTCGAACTATAGCCTTCAGATCACAGTCCACCACATTGTCATAGCACCAGCTTATAGACTTCAAAAACATTAGAATTTTACGGATAACGCTTAAGCACCCCTTTAAAGTCATACCAAGTAGAAGAGATTATAAATGACAATTTAATACAATCTGTGCTTCATCACGCTTTATACGAATGTCGAGTCTCAGTACAAACACTAGATAACATATCTAGATGGTACTGCAAACGTTACAGCTGTTAACTGAGGTCTAGGTTATCAACACTCCAGAGTCTAGACTTGAAGTACGAGTACTTGCGAGGAAATAAATTTGTATTTATTTGGTGGTGTTAACTAAAATCAGTGTTATCGGTTTTTTAAAGGTACTGGCATTTTATTTAATGCTTCGGATGGTAATTTCAGTATACCTCCAGGCGGTAATACACAGGCTGAATCTAAAACGCGACACTATGACGCGTCATTACCGTGCACGCTGGTAATGATGCTATTCTGGCGCATATGAATATTCCATCACCAGTTAAAAATAATGTATTGTTGTCGATGTTTGATTATTAGCTTTTATTACACCTGGAAAGATGTTTTTATTCGCCTGGATTACCACACACTAGGTGTACCTAATACTCGTGAGTTGTTTACGCAGGCGTACCCGCATTCCGAATTAACTTGTGTGCATTTGAATTGGAGTAGAGCGTCATAATTATGTTCTCAGTGTATAAAGTATTTCGACAACACTGCACTTAGGTACACAATGTTCATGATACATCAGTACGGGTTCTTATAATAAAACTAGTTAATATCGTATATAAAATAATACATAAAAATGATAATCATACGAAACCATATAAGTATGCAATAACAGCAGACCGAAATATCCTGAATTAAGTAAGAAACGAATAACATACGAATTAGTGAGTTTTTCTCACTCTTTAGCGAACAAAAATCAACAACAATTCAACCTTCATTAGTGCACTTTGCTTATCAACATTAATTGACTAGCTAGGTGTTAATTAAGACGTGCCTTATCAGTGCGTTATCAGTTACCCAACATACGCCACCGATAACGTTATTCAATACAAACATCGACGTGCTGTGTACCAGGGCCGCATATCGTATTGGAAACAAAAACAAGAATCAGAACGAGTTTACAATACAAAATATTACATAGAAAATTGTATATTGTTTTAATAGCCAAACATTTCTCAAATAAGTGTAACGGCCTCATTCATAGAAAGTTTTAAAACCTATTTTAGGTATCGAATGTTTTGTCTTCTTCGTTCATACTGAATTCAAAAGTCGTTGGAAAGAGACAAAACGTTCGATTACCAAAATAGGTTTTATAACTTTCTATAAGGCCATAAGGGTATCAGATATTAATTTACCTGCCATCCGAAAAATAAGATATTATAGACATCTTGATTATGATAATTATCATACAAGACCAATTATATTCATTTATTGATTATGCATGTATGCAAACAATTGTATAAACTACAATCTTATATTAAATGAAAATTCCTTAAATAAATCGAAAGACTCGGATTGTTACTCGATATAATTAACTTTTTAATGTTCGTTAAAAATACAACATAATCTTGTGTCACTAGTATTCATCTACCAGGAAAAGCTACTTACATTCTACGTCTTAGTAAATATTTTTTACATATTGAATCTTTTCTCAGTACTACTTATCTGTGATTGTTCAAGTATTGGTAAAATTCAAGAGCAAATAATGCTTATGCGTATGTTTTTACAATTAAATCAATCCAAAAACACGTAACCAGAAGTGCCACCAACGCCAAAATACGCAGAACTTATTTCCATCCAAAGACCTAACAGAGGACGCCCATATTACCAAACCGGACAGTAATATTAAATCCCAAGCAACTCATTTAAATTCCAGGCGAATCAAATGTGGATTGGCTAACTTAAGAATCGAAACCAAGAACATACAGTCCATATCTGCTGGCACTCTACAAGTAAAGTTCTATATCTATATCAGCCCATATACGTCCCACTGCAGGGCACGGGCCTACTCTACAATCGAGAGAATCGATTGAGAGTGGTTAGGCCATATAGTCCACCACGCTGGCCTAGTGCGGGTTGGCGGACTTACATACCGTAGAAATTCTTTAAAATCGCTACGGTATGCAGGTTTCCCCACGATGTTTTCCTTCACCGTTAAAGTGCGTGGTGATTGACTATCAATACACACATAACTCCGAAAAGTCAGAGGTGTGCCCTGGGATTTGAACCCGCGACCACCGTGAACATGTAGGCAGCCGCGTCTGGTCCGTTTCCAACAGGCCACCACACAAGTAAAGTTATAGAATGTATATTCAAATACTATACATTGATATAAATACATTAATTCCGTGGGTCAGTCAATAATTAAGTACGAGTAAACATTGATTAAAGGCGAAAGGAGAGTCAACATAACAAATACAAGGAACATTCGAGGAGACTCGTGATTGTGTGACGTCAGGTGCTTACTTTACTACGCTACGCACAAGCCGTGTTGGTTTAACGCGAACATTTATGAGCAAACGAAATGTTAGCCAGATTATTAAATATTTTCATGTTGGGAATCTGGTGATTGCGTCACACGATTTGCGAGTATTAAGAATAAAGGACAGAGATAGACATGTCAAGCTATTAAGTCTCCAGAAGCATCTGTATTGCTTTTCATCAGATCGTTACTCATCTATAAAATGGACTGACGACCTAATTTAATTTGCAGAAAGTCGCTGTATGCATACGAAAGGTCGCTGTAAAATCCTTAGGGGACTGCAACGTTAAGTAATGAACTTCCTGTAATGATGATGCATCGATTCTACACTTTACCCCGCAATGCTTTTACCACATCAACTCGTAATTTATAAACCCATTAATACATTCTTTACATTTTATTTGAGACACTTCAGTTTCAGCTCCTCAGTCTCATAAAACCAGCTGGCAGCTTTTGGAGCCTGTCCTGCCCTCACATACGGCACAGCAACTCCTGTAAGCCAGGATCAACAGTGGCACGCATTTTAATAACACCGAGGATTGAATCCGCGAGTCTCCGGGAATGTCTATCTCGTCTTTAACCCGGGACGAAATTAATTATAGAGTTAAATTAAAAGGAGGAAACTAGCTTGGTAGACAAGTGGGTTTTAATCTAGCGGTACCAACTTAGTTATCACATTAAGTATTATTCAAACACAAATACCTCAATTTTATCACTGCTATGACTGGCATGACGTTTTATTATCCTATAAATTATTTGATTATACATTTTGTGTCGCATTAAAATATATTGTTTGTATATAATTTACATTAATTACATACAATTCTGCGAGAATGGAAATATCATCACAATCATGAGGCAGCTTCTAGATGCTATTTATGACAAATACCTCCTCGGGCTACCATCAGGTTGATATCTGTAGATGCTAGATAAATATAATAAGACATTGTAATAAGTGTGCGCACTGTTGGTAAAGGACCAGACGCGACTGCCAACATGGTCACGGTGGTCGCGGATTCAAATCCCAGGGAACACCTCTGACTCTTCGGGGTCATGTGTGTATTGATAGTCAATCACCACGCACTAAAACGGTGGAGGAAAACATCGTGAGAAAACCTGCATTCCGTGGCGATTTTAAAGAATTGCTACGGTATGTGAAGTCTGCCAACCCGCATTAGGCCAGCGGGATTAGGCCGTATAGTCCATATGGCCTAACCCCTCTCAATCGTACTTTCGATGGTAGAGGAGGCCCGTGCCCTTCAGTGGGACGTATATGGGCTGATACATACATACATTATAGATTATTGTAATAAAAATATTTTTTACGGATTTCATCGCGGATTTGGTTTAATGTTTACATTTTTTAACTTCCCTACGTTTCGATTGCTTTACAGCTTTCGCATAAGGCGCTAAAATGGTTTATCATATAAGTTGCATTTCGTATGTTTAAATTGTATTATTTCGTCATCGTAATTTTGAGCCACAAGGATGTTCGTCGCGAATTCCTACATCCATAGTTGAATATTTAATTTTTTTTTTATTAACATTAAAAAAATATTTAATATCGCCTCATTAGTCTTGAAGCAGTGCAATTTAAACTGTCAAGTTCTAGGTTTGATTCCTGTATCTAGATTTCACTTATGCTGAAGTTATCCATTTGGAAAACATGTTTTGTTTGATACTACATAATTTCCCAAATGGATAGACGTCAGATACGCAGCCGGATGTTAAATTATGAGCATAATCATTCTGTTGGATGCAACCGAATTTAAATTTACCATGTAAGTTTAGGGTAAGGATGAGGTAAAAGAGGAAATAAATAAATATATATTGTTCTGTCAGCCTATGCAGAAATCCGCATTTGAATAGATTAATTTCAATTGCAGATGAACTTCAAGAGCACTTTAAATATACATCAGTATTTACTGATTTATCGTTTTTATTAATACATAAATAATGCCAATAAAGCAGTTTAATTTGTTAACAAGAATAAAATTTGCATGCTTTTGCATATAAGTATTTATCTATGGACGATAAATAACGTCATATTTATATACCTCATAATAATAAATTAAGAACGATAACGTCCAACCTTTTAAAAAAAAATACTGATTAAAATGTATTTGATTTATATAAAAATAACAGTTATTTCCTAGTTTATTAGGTGCCTTATTTATGTATTTATATTCAACAATGAAAATTACATCTAGCACTTATAACACAAGCATATATTCTAATGTGTTACTAAGTGTGTGTCTGTTGGATGTATTTGTACAACTGCAAAATGACAACTTTATGTTTTGCGTGAATGTTTGCAAACATAACAAGGTACATCATCAGTTGGCCTTTGAACATAGGCATTTCAATATGAAAGCCTTTAGAAAAGTATTTTTAAAAACACGCTTCAAATGCCAATCTCGCAATCTTTCTTGTCTAAAATCGGCTTGAAATGTAAAGATGTATACAAACTGACTTCAATTCTAAATACATTGTCTAAACCCCACACTAAGATCTAGTCTTGTGTCGTGGGTATCAGAAAGTACGAGACTTTTAAGCCTCACAAACACCCAGACCCGAAACAAATACCTGTGGTTCACACAAATATTTACCTCGGTGCAGGGATCGAACCCGCGGCCTTACGTTTCACAGCCGGCGTCCAATCAACTGCGCCACGGAGACTGTCAAGGCTGACTC
Source organism: Deilephila elpenor (assembly GCA_949752805.1). Classification (NCBI taxonomy): domain Eukaryota; kingdom Metazoa; phylum Arthropoda; class Insecta; order Lepidoptera; family Sphingidae; genus Deilephila; species Deilephila elpenor. The sequence continues at coordinate 2,539,165 of OX457107.1, read as the reverse complement.
CGTTCGTACTGTCCAACGTGAGATCTCAGGTCAGTACCAGAATTCACTTTCTTACGCATTCCTTGCCTTATCGCTTGGTTTTTACTTTTAAGCATCCTCAGTGGTCAAAGTTTCGTTTTTCATACATGGTTTGACTACGTCACATCTTTGCCCTTAAATTATAAATTAATGGTCTCACAACATTACAAACAACCTTGATCTAGCTGATCCCAAACCATAGAATCCACTTAATACTTCGTAAATAAATCCACTCAATACTTCGTAAACTCCATATTCTGTTGCGTTTGTATTCGATTAAAAGTTAATAAACCATGAATAATTCAAAAGTGGAAAACTGGAAGTAATAAACTTAACGACAACAACATTACGCCATCAATTATGGAGGCTTTTCCGGCTAGTGGTTAACAGTTAACACTTTTTAATAGTAATACGACAAGTCATGTTGCTTGCTTGATGGTAAACGGTTGGAAATGGTCACCTTATTTATAGAGTATACTGTTTAAATCCATTTAATTGCTTTGAAAGGCGTGTAAGTGCTGTGATAGACGTTTATTACGGTATTTAGAAGTACGGTATTAGTATTTAGAAGGACATTTATAATTATACATTAGTAAGATATTAATAAACTGCATATCATTATGTGCAGTAGATCTTCTTAAGGAACTTCTCAACTTATACAGAAAGTATCATAATTTCGAATAAACAGTTTTAAGTATTACTCGATTAATGAATACTCTCATTTTCCTCAACCTTGCTACTTAACGAATCACGTTCAATTCGGCACAATTTGAAGTATCTTATGTACACAGCCTTACACGCCCTCCGAAACTCATCAATATTCCACAGCCAAAAGTGAGCATACAGCGTAGTACAATGTACATTGTCTGCTGTGTATTTACATGTGAAAAGAAAGCCAAACAAGGGGAGCGTTGGAAGCGGTTTCGCAACGAGGCCGTCGCGTCGGGTCGTAGCGCTATCTCGTCCGTATTGTTCTGGGTACGTGGCCGCCCATCGCTGCCAGCGTTTTGTACTTACTAATGTGGCATGTAATCACGAGGTTAAAAAGATACTTGGTTGCTTTTTAAGGTTTCAAGCGATGAAATAGGTTGTGGGTTTGTGCATCAGTTGGTAGAAAGTAAAGATGAAACTGTATGTGGGGCCGTGCGTTTAAGCCTTAAAAGAGTTTATTCGTACTATGGTATTACATTCTCAACGTTTTTATTTCTTCTACCCTTTACAACTAACCAAAAACTATCAGTAATTTGTATACATAAACGTTTTCCCCAACACCAAGCCCAGTAACAAGAAGCCTTTGTACTTTACCAAACGCTAATGACAAAACCAACAATCCGTATTCGGGTTCACGCACTACGGTTTCATTGTGTTGATATCAAACATTATTCTCATGTTCCGTGGGAAATCTCATTGCTTTTTACTACAATTTTAAATATATACCTTGTTCATATTGAGCAAAATGGTACATTTGATAAATGAGAGTAATCATAACTGATGTTAAAACAGGAGAGTTTGTTGATGCATTATCGTAATATGAAAAAGAGGGATAAGGCTAAAAGGAAGAGAACAAATAGCTATAGCTCCAACAAAAAGGTGAACAAACATAGTTTATACAAGTACGAGCAAATCATTTCAAAATATGCTTTTGTTGCTATTGCGACCTAAAATTCTGTAAAATACGTACTATGAAGTATGAAGCATTTCAAATATATAACCAATAGCGTAATGACGCAACTCCTAAGTTCTAGTAAGAAAATTAGGCTCCGGCCCCTCCCATAGTTTCTGATAATGATTGACTAGTATTCCGTAACCTCTTAGAGGTAGAAGCAACAATGGTATCGTTCATCCTTGACACACAAGATACAAACAACGTTGCCACAGATGAAAACAATGCTTTTAGACATGTTAATGAATTCAAATTACCCAATATTGACTTACTCCTAACGGTATCGTAAACGGAATACAAAAATCTGACTGTGAAAACTACTCCAATGGTTACTTAGGGTCGATCTCTTTGTTATGCAATCTAATTTGTCTGGCTTTTTTGAAACGCCTTGGACAGGATTTGACAATTTTTCCATAAGGGAAATAATAGGCGCAATCACATTTAACCATTCCACTTAACTAGTAGAAAACAATTGTTGCTCGCGTCTGAAACGGCACGGTACAGGAAACTTTCTGAGATACCTTGCAGGATACCCCTTTGTATTAACGACCGTATTAATTGTGAATTTTAAAGCCATGACGATGTTCCAATCGCTCCCATGGTTGAATAATCCCTATTCAAGACAATGGCGTAGGATTAATCACACACGGTAAGTAATCTATTGTCTGGAGGAAAATTAAACACGACTAAATATATGCGCCACGCTACTGCGCTCAGTGATACCGTAACTCGTAAGTTTACTATTTGTAGGTGTAAACATTAATTAATACTGATAAACTTGAAATTTTTGAGAAAACGAAAAGACAACAGAAGAAAAGGTGGTTTTTATCAACATTGTAAACATTAAGATTAGAAAATAGTTTTTATTTTCAATATTGGATCCTCTCTATTGTGTTAAGTTTATCGTTGAAAAACCTCCTACTGAAATTGGAAACCACGCAAAAAAATCAGAGAACAACTGTTAAAGATGGACTGCATTCATCGACCTCCTAAAACCATTACTTGATGTACCAGTAAATTAGGTGTTAAATACTTTAAGAAAATCCCCCGCGGCCAAGCCAACGTCACCAGATCTCGATGCATCATGCCAACTACCATGAAAGATACAAAACACAAAATTGTATTAAAACATTTCTAATAATATAAACTACACCACAGGAGACAACGCACGACGTATCCAATAAAGCATGTGCGATATGATACACAAACATATGTGTAACCTACATACCGGGTATCGCATTCCGCGTGGAAACAGAATCGTGTCTATACAAACGAGTTCTATAGCTATAACTATAAAATATACTAGCTGGTCTGAAACGCCCATTGTCTTGCCCTAGGTCAATAATCAAATGGTGAAAAGGTGGATAATCAACAGACAAGAGACGAAATCCCGAATACTTAAACGCCATTTAAATATTAAGTTGAACTTACCCACGTTACACTTAATCAGTACGTACATTTAAAGGGGGCTTTCGTAGTTAAGTGCAACATAATATTAAGGTTGCGTTTGAGTATTTGGGCGTTAGACCAATTGCGTTGCTTACATTTTTGGTATGACTTGAGTTTGAAGCTACTTATAGAATCTTAGATTACGTCTGATAGATACTGACGCTGCGACAAATACAATAACAAAGAAAAACCAAAAGAAATGTTGTCTCAACAAGTTCAAATTTTATGTATGGATTGTATTGTATTGTATTGTATCAGCCCATATACGTCCCACTGTAGGGCACGGACCTCCTCTACAACCTAGAATACGATTAAGAGGGGAAGTGTGGATTTAGATTAATTATTTAATTTTTTTTAAGAATTACCACATTACTAGACAAAATGATATTGTCGTTAAGAAATCGTATTATATTTTCAAGGATGCCATTCAAAATATCATTATTTATACATACTGTTGCTTAAAACAATACATACTTAATCCTTTAGGTAAATACACCTTTAGGTATACAATAATAACTCGATATGCCTCTTGCAGTTCCTGATACGAGATTATCCACACAGAACCGTATGATTCATAAAAGTTATCTGCGGTTAGTCATCGTTGTTATGGTTTACTTCATAGCGACGCGAATTAAATTTAATAGGATTGCATTGTAGGTGAATTTCAACGGTTTCACTCGCTTTTGTGTGCCAACCTTCAAATAAATATTTAGTTCCAAAGGGTGAAGACGAGGGCCGGTCGTTTTGGATGTTTTTGTTGTTGACGAACGAGTATTCGATTCATTGAGATATTGTTAGATTAAAGTGACCAGCGCGAAAAAAAATTGTAACGGAAGCGATGAACTTAAGATCAAAGTTCATTCGGTAGGCCTTGACAAAATCATAAAATATAATAGAGAAATTATTATTTATTAGGCTCGCCCACTATCACATAGTGGGACTGAACACACAAGGTGAAACAAGGGTGTCCTGGTAGCACCTCTGCCTACCCCTTCTGGGAAAAAGGCGAGGGTATTTGTATACATATTATGTAATATAGCTTAAAGTTGAAAATTTAAAACGATAATTATTTATTAAATAAAAATTACCTATATTATAATAAATATAAATATTTTCGAGGCAAGCTACAGTGCTTATGAGATTCGCCGAACTCCGGAGCTCGGTGTCAATTCTTTTCGTGCCACTGTTGATCCTGGCTGACAGGGTTTTTAGTGGTGGGCGTGTGGCAGAGAAGGAATCGGGGCGCTTCTCGCCCTGAGATATTCAATGAAGGTCACCGAGGGATTTTCACCAGTATGCTGGCGTAGGCTTTTTTAGGGGCCCAACTCGGCCGCTATATCCGGAGCCTGGCTAGCCGACAGGCTGGCAGGCCAATGCCACTGACATACCCCTTTAGGCCTCCTCGACAATGTCTCGATTCATATAGGTATAACCCACTAAAAATGTCTGATTTCCAATCTATCTGAATTAATTGACAATAAAAAATAATCACTCACATTTTCTAGAAACTCATAGCTAATGCCTGATATAATAGTATGTTGCGGCAGACATTTCTCAAGCTATATTTCATTAATTAATTGCCTATGTCATAGTTTCACCTTACAACCTATTGTTCGGTGGTTGTGAAACTCTCACGTTTTAATGGTGCAACGTTTCTAACGCGATTTGGTGAGAATTATAAATTACATTTTTAATACGAGACATTAATTTTGTATACAACGTTATTTTTAGTATATTACAAACCCAAAAGTAGTTGGTTAAGAATCTAGAAATTTATTTAATATTTTTATCTGTTTTTTTAATACCAAAATCTCATTGGCGTGAATCAGCTTTATGGTATACAAAAACTAACTTAATGTTCATAATTTAAGTAATTAATTTTATTGCACAGGCATCGAAAGGAGGACGTATAGGTGGAGACGATATTTGTGGGATGGCTGGTAGCGGTTGAAGACGATGGGTTGAAGATAGTCCAGTGATGAGTCCAGTGGCGCGCCATAGAAGAGGCCTATGTCCAGCAGTGGACGTAAAAGGGCTGATAATGATGATGATGATGATGATGGTAGTAAAGAGGAAACATGTGATGGTAAATAGTTACGGTTACTCCTACACATACATGTTTATAATCCGTTGATCAGTGCGTGAATGACGTCACAAAATGGATAGAGAAGAGGAAAGAAAATAGACGGAAATAAAATTGCTATTCGACTTCTGGCAACATAACTCACGACAACGAAGCCTTCATTTGTTAGGAAACAATTTAATAATTGCATTACAATGCGGCCCTATCTTGTACGAACTTTGTTTTCGTATATTATTATGATGACATGTGGAGATGTTCGTAAATTTATAAATTTTCCTTGTTCATCCACCATAAGCTGTGATTACACAGTTTACTTAACAAAGGTGCCGATATAAAATTATACCTAACAATTTTCTTTTAAAATTCTACCTAAATAATATTACCTAGAATAAACACGAGTTGATTACTCGCAACCTTAATAAGTTCACTGTTCCGTGAACTGCGCTTTGAATATTTACGTCGAGCCGATAATACCTTTAGTTACGTGCCCTCAGTAATGTACCCACAACATTGATCCGGGTTGGAATATTCTAGAAATTCATTATTTTTATAGTGTAACGGCAAGGAGATTACACTGCAGTCTGCACGTGTTAGTAAATCCAATCTTATCCATCTATCTAATCTTATTTATGACAAATTCTTGCTGTTCAAAACAATTATAGTGGCCTGCTCGGAACTATATTACGATAGGCTCGCCCCCTGTCACATCGTGGGACGAAACATACATGGCGAAATGTGATTGCCCTGGTAGCACCTCTGCCTACCACTTTTGGGAGAAAGGCGTGAGTTTATGTATGTATTCTTGGAACTGGTCGCTTTACTAGCTGACCCCAGACCTTATTTGCTATAGTCAGTAACCATCACAAGCGCCATGGTCCCTATTCATTTGGATATATTCTAAGACCAAAGATCTTAAACATTGACTACAAAATGAATTGTTTATCCTAACCTCGTGTTTTACAACGAATCTATTAGCCCATGCGACTATGAAGCATTTTCATAAATCACAACCAATACGCATTACACACAGAAGATATAATATTGAAATTGATACGAACTTGTATGAATTTTGATCCATTCGATCACAAACATTAACCAAGGTCAGTTATTACGAAACATGACCAAACATTTATAACATTAAAAATAATCAACAGTGCCTTATAAGACAGCGGTCCTAATAAGCGTCAAATTACTGTAATTTGATCTAATCAGTGTATGTGAGTGTGTTTGTTTGTGTAATTATCGCTTGCTTTAACAGTGAAAGAATATATCGGAATCTTATTAATTGAAACCTATTTCAAAATATATTATATACAAAAATGTAAAAATATAAAAAATGCATATGGTAATACCAAGAGTTAAGTAATGTTATGTGACGCAAACAGGACGTAAATTTTAAATTAAAATAGGTGAATACAAATCAACCTAAGCAAATCATAAAATACTTGACTTTTTCGCTTAAAAACATTCAGAGCCGAAACCAATAAATCAAACAAAAATTCTCTGGATGTTTAAAACCTGTATCCGATTGGTTAATAGTCGGCATTTTACCAACTGCGCCACGTAAGCTATGTAGGACATTTGATTAAACACCCAGGTTAAATAAATAGAAAAAAAAACTTTTTATGAGATAAAACCAGGTAGAAATAATCAACAGTGCCATATAAGACAGCGGTCTTAATAAGCGTCAAATCACTGCCATTCGATCCAATCAGTGTCTGAGCGTGGTGTCGCTTGTCTCGTGTGCGTCAACGAGATTAATGTTGTGACTAACACTGAGATGCAGCGGCTTAGCTATTGCTCAGAAAACTAACTTACTTATCACAGTCGGTTTGATGCCCGTAAGAATTAACGTATGTATGGCTTACGCATAGTTTATTTCTACTTGGCATCGCAAGTTGCATCTATTATAACAGAAATTTGGTATAGAACAAAATATTTTGTACTAAAAGCAATTAATTTGTACAACCAATCGCCAATTCAAATTCAGAGATATTCGCGCCTCCGAGGGTGTAAGCAATGGAATTACTAGTAACGCCCAGAGCTAATTATTTCCATCACTGGATGTAAAAAATATTACTTAGTATAAAATATTTAATAAGAAACCCTTATTCAAAAACATCCACCACAGACATAAATAATTCCAACAGAATATGACTTAAGTCCCGTTGGCAGCCCCCTATACGCAAACAATCAATCGAACTAGCGATCGCGATTCGCGAACGCACAAATATTTGCCGGCGCGCTGCAATGAGAGTGGTGCGATGCCAGACGTGTTTGCGTTACTGCTTTACATTCTACTGTGCACGGGCGCAGGCTAAATCACGTACACGGCGATGGCTTACCGGGTTGATACACTGCGGTTAGAGGATTCGATCCCATCGTGAATAAATATTTATAGGAATACGCGGTGTAATGTACTTCTTCCAACAAGTAACTCTGGAAATTCTTGAGGAAGGTCTATGTCCAGTAGTGGCCTTTTTGTCGCTAAAAATATCAATGATGAAGTTTTGCAAGGTAAAAATTATTACAAATACACAGTGCCATAATGTAGAGTAGATATTCAAAACGAAGAAACATGTTACCGTGTTAGAACGTAAATTATAAAAAAAAAAAATCCTCTATTTCGGCGTTCGCATACACCCGGAAGTTGCTAATTATGATAAAGCAATATTATAAAAAAAAAATTATAATCACTTTCGTAATACTAGCCTGGAAATCTATCGTAAATAATAAATTATATGTTATTACATGAAGCATTTGTTTAACCAAATGTCTATAATTATGATATCGATTCTAGCCTCAAGGTAATGTTAAATAAAATCGTACATATGATTAAACTGTTTATCTTATAATTTAATCTGGACTCATGAAAATGTATTTTAATAATGATAAAAACGAGCACCAACTCGCTGTTGATCGACTGACTTAAACAAAACGAGGTATTCGATTCCAGTGTGGGTAATAAATTGTAATTTAATTAGGTGTTGGAGATTTTATTCAGTAGATTACGGAATACAAAACAAACAACTAAAACGTTCGCTGTGAAATTTGTTTTGCTAGATTTAGATGTCGACGTGGCCTCTATAAAACACGGAGAGACACGAGATTTTAAACACCAACTTAATAAAATTTTCTTCGGTTAAAGCATTGACTTATGAGCAGTATTCCTAATTGCACAGAAATGACAGCGACGATCGAACATCGAGCAAATTATTTTTCTACAATAAGATATAAAAAAAGGAAGACAAATTGAAAGAGTCGGATACAAAATATTGCATCAAAAATTACGATACTAGAATATCCCAGGTCAGTACTGGGCCTAATAGTGAACATATTGATCTCTGTCCGTATGCCACAGTACAATAATATCCGTCGTGCCACGTAAACATCCACCCACGCAGGCCGAGATACGTTCCTGGTTTATTTCAGTCCAGCTGATAAATACATGCCATCGGTAATAAATGGCCACGAATGACACGTACTAAATATATTTGAGATAGTTTACAGTTTATACTAATGATTTGGAGGAGAATGTCGTGAATGATCCCTGATGTAGAGAACATTATATCCCCAGAAACCCTTACGAGGCCAATGAAACAGACGAGGGCTCAGGGCACTGTGAAGGGAAAGATCATGTCTATCCTGGCACATATTATATTCAAATTATTTATTTACTACAGGTACAGGGTTAAAAAGTAACATTTAAAGCGGTCCCCGCACTAGGCGAACCAGAATCGCGGGAAACCAAAACGATTTACAATTAAATAAGAAATTAACCTGATCGGTAATAATTATGATTAATGACAAAAACATAATAAAGATGTATCTCTTATTTACATTTTGAAATATATGTTATTACATTTACATATACCCTTACATATGCCTGCTAATATAGCTTTAGATTAAATTAGATTTTCTTTTGACAAGTTTTTCGCACCGATGCAATGTTAAAAGCTTGAATAGTATTTTATTTGCAATACACAACATGTACCATAAACGAAAACCAACTAGCCCGCCCTCAAATTGTTACACGGGCGTACGAACGGCGCGCTGATATCCAAATTTGTTCATGGTAGCAATGCGAATTTCACATAGGGCAAGTTGTTTTGAGTTAATTGGGTGTTGTTTATGTTTTTGCTGCACCTGGCAGAGCATAAATAATAAACAGAGGATGTATTAATGACAAAAATAATAATACATTACGGTTAAAGTAAGCACTTGCCAAGCTTTAACACTCATTGTTATTTTCAACACTTTAGACTTGACTTTCTCCACGTAACATAACGCTCCAGTTTTATCCAATAGAAAAAATCAATTTTCTAGAAAAAAAGAAAGATATAAAATTCTTTAACCTTTAAAAACCATTATTTTGTTCCAGTCTGTACCCTATTGTTTCATGAAAGAAGAACAAATTTCGCATTTATGTTAATTTAAGCCCTGTACATAGATTAGCTAAATAAAAATGTAAACAACGAATAACAACGTCACTGATTTGCAAATACCTATTGGTCTCACAACCACTAAGAAACATAACCGCAGGTCTATGTATTAATAATTTAAATTTTACAATATTGTTGGCACAAATATATTTAGGCCTGCCAAGCGGCGCCATATTTTCCTCATCGTGGCACTATTAGTTTTTGCATTGGGTTTACCTGGTATTGTTATTAATAGTTAGTATTGCTACTGTTGAGTCGAACCCACATATTTATATATGCAAAGAGACTTTTTATGAGGTCTACGTGACGCAAATGTTATCGGAAAATTGAAATAAAAATTGGTATTGAAATTTTGAAGTCGTTTACCTCAGGTACAAAATGGACCTAAAAGTTAATTGTTCTAAACTCACATCCAAAGCGTATTCCACGCGTCATTATATCAATAATCTTTAACAAAATACATGTGTTAGTTTCTGGATACACAATATTAGTAATAGCCAGGCCATAGTGTGCGTAAAACTGATGACTGATGGGGTCTAAAAAATCTCATATATCGGCACGGGCAGCGTCGGACTCCACACAAAGCACAGTCGATCTAACAAGGATAACAGGAAAAAGATCTATATTGGCTGCTTCAAACACGTCGCTGTGGAAATACTTGAGAGAAATTGTCAACAGAGGACTGTAGCTGAAGACGTTGATTGTACTAAGTTTAACACAGCCTTACATAATACCAAGAGTACCTACTTGGTACAGTACTACTTAACGAGTACAGTATACTTATTTAACTCCGTGTTCTAATAGATACAGCTACTACTTCCTAGGCCTTTTAGTGCTTATGCGGAAATGTTGAGGCTAGAACTTGATATAACGTTTCGATTAGTCGCAACGTTTCCGTGAGAAATATCGCAGATAGCTGTAATAGTTAAAGCCACTTACATTACAGAGTAATGATATCAGAGGATAGTGAGCGTGGGAACGTGTTGGTGGAAGTTGATTTTCTTCCGATTTATATTTAAATGACTGCCTCGGTGGCGTAGTTGTATTACGGTACGGTTACAAAGCTGAGGTCTCGGGTTCGAGTCCTGGGTCGGGCAAAGTGATATTGGATTTTTCTATTCATTATCAGCCCGGAGTCAGGAATTTGTGCCCGATATGGCGATAGGCTCGCCCCCTATCACATCATGGGACGAAACATACAAGGCGAAATGTGGGTGTCCTGGTGGCGCCTCTGCCTACCCCTTCGGGGATAAAGGCGTGAGTTTATGTATGTATGTTATATTTAAATACACGCATAAGCCGTAGCTATTCCTTACAACACTAAAAAGTTTGTTGATACATCTTCATTGAAAATATTATCGATTCTTCAGCTTTCTCAAACAACAAGCAAAATGCAACGTTAATTCATAACATGCCAACTACACTTATTATCAGAGGAAACAGAACATTGACCAAAATGAGCAAAACAACACTTTTTATCTGCAAAATAATCACTCCTTGAGATAATATTCGTAAACACTAATATTCCGAACACAAGACCATTAGGTTCAGTCCATTAGGCAGAAAGCAAACTCCCAAACAAATCGTGGAAGGACGACAAACAAATTAAGAAAGCGTTGAGAGGTCGGGCCAACCGTCGCATTTATCGCTAGTTTAAGTACCTATAACGTTCGTGAAACGACGGTAGACCACTGAGATTTTTTTTGTATTTGAATGCAAAATAAACGATTATCTGATGATGAAGGCTACTAGAATCCACGGGCCACGACCACCCATAATAGTGACTCGGATATATGTGTCTTAAAGAGATCAGTAGGCCAATTCACGTAATTAAATAAGTTCAGTTGCAGTGCAGTTGCAGTTAAGTTTCGATCAAAACAGCCCTTTTCGTATTCTCGTAATTTAGACAACCGCTGTCAGATATGCTCGCGTCAAGTTCGCGTCACGCGAGCGCTTTAGCGTATTCTACTGCTGCACGTTTTATACATGCGTGATTCAGATCGCAACTTGATTGGTATTTACCCATTCATTTGACGTCTCCAATTACAGTTTAGTCCAACCAACGTGCAGCACATGCGCAGTTTATGCATATCTTACGCGCAGCTAAACAATTACAAGGATACCATTTTGACGTACGTACTATTAAGACGTAAACCTAATCGAAACTGCATCGGAACTTGATCGGCGCGTCAATAAATTACGTGAATTAGCCTACAGACTGTTTAATATTCAATATTGAAACTCAATATAGTTTTTAAAAATAGGTATGTATGAGGAAAGTTAAAGATTATTCGGGTGCCTTCAAAGGGGATGCCCACTTTTAGGCCCACATGTTAAACGTATCATTTATAATTTGTAACAACTACAAATTATCCCAAAACACAAAAATGACAAAAAGTATATAATTACATTTTAACTAGGAAAACAATCAAAAATGTAAGATGTAAACACTTAAAAAAGGCTAGTGAATCGGTTCTACTCGAAGCCTACGTATCTAAAGAATGCAAGTGCATATTGTCAATGGAGTCGTTTAATTTGTTTCAAATTACGAATAGTTAAAGCTTATATTACTATCTAAATAAGACAAATTGAGCATTCTCCTTAGCTATAAAATCACAGTATTAAGAGTAATTTTGACAGCGCGTGCAGATTACCCAGTTAGGCATTACACGAACTCGTGACTTGACAACTAAGCATTTAAATGGCAACTCTATAACCGAAATTGGCAACTTAAATACGCATTATTTTGCATGACCATTTGATGACCATAATAGGTACCATAGCCAAGCCTAATAATACATAAAAACACTGAGTTATGTTACGTATAAATTGATCTTACAGCGATTTTTTATTGCTATTGTGTTTGTGTATGTATGTTTAAATTATTCGCTTTAAAAAATATTGATGGTTTCGGAAGCCTACGGAGATTATTAGACGAGGGAGCCTCCACTAAAGAAGCTGTGAGTTCGTTTCTTGTAGCGGGTAAAATATTGATTCCTCTTCTTCGTAGTTGTGCACTCGTGACAGAGTGGTGGTGGTCATGTTTAGACCGATTGCTGAGCTGCCGCTAAAGCTATGCGTCTTGATACATACAATGATAAGAGGTTTTCGTCGTGAAATTAATTAAAATATTAATACGGTACAGAAATATTTCCTTAGGATGGTATGTGATACTTGCATTAAACACATATTGCTGTGGTGTCGTGTTCGTTATATGGCTATGCCGTGACACATGATATTTAAAAAAAGCTGGTTAAATAAAGTCCTTTAAATTAATTTGTAAAGGATGCTCATTGGTAAGAAAACCAGTCTTATAATTACTAATTACTTGCAATCAAATATTCTCAAGGAAATTAAAAACAGATCTTATCCCAAATCTTAAAAATATTGTTACTTAATGACCATACCAAATAAAACTAACTTTTTAATGATACTAAATATTCATTTACTTGAATATTTGAAACGTTGGATATAATTGCACAAACAAACTCAAATATTAAAATAAGTGGATAATAGTCTACAAATATTCACATATTTATTTAATTCATCAATTATAAAAGAGTATTTTAAGACAATTTCATTACGTCACAAATTACCATAAATGTAATTCTTAGAAGCGCGTAGAATTTACTGTATTTCTGTATTTGACACGAAACTTTGTGAGAATATAGGGCCTATTCCATGTATAATATTTTAAAGTACTTTTTGCGGGCTGGCAGACTTCGGCAATAGACATTCTTTTTAGATTTCCTCACAATCTATCCTTGACCAAATAACATACTTCTGAAACGGGTGATTTTTGTAAGCGATGAAGAAAGCAACCTAATTCTAGTATGACGATGGTTCTGGCAATTGTTTAAAGAAGAATGGAATAAGGATTTGAATAAAGAACGGAGTTGTCAACGGCTGATGTGAAGGATGGCCGAGTTGGGGTTTACGCTGTGAATATTCTAGACGAAACGTTGTAGGCATTTCAATATGCGAGTTGTACTTAGTACAATGCCCTTGTATTGACGAACATAATGTTGGAAAAACAAAAAAAAGGAATTATGATTACACAATCGTCGTATTATTTGGAGTTTGTAATACTTCTAAAACATATTTTGTAGCAATTTTTTGTAACAATAAATCATGTAATACTTTAGGCGTACTGTCAGGCGTACTATCAGGCGCAGTCATTACCAAGCCGAATCAAACACATGATATCGGCAGCGTCATTCACGAGTCTAGTGGCTATAAACTTAATGACGTTACGCCATGGATGTAGGAGTAATTTTGATGTTACGTCATCGTCATTGTATGGAAAGTGTCATCAGACTTTCACTGTCACGCGACGAGTGATGACTGCTAATGACGATGTGGCGCCAGTGGTACTATTGTCTATTTGTTATTGTTTATAATTCAAGGTATTGTAGATAGACTGCCTCGGTGGCATAGTTGTACTATGGTACGATTGCAGAGCTGAGGTGTCGGGTTCGAATCCCTGGTTAGGCAAATGGATATTTTTCAATTCGCTATCGCCCCGAGTCAGGAATTTGTGCGCTATATGGCGATAGGCTCGCCCCATATCACATCGTGGGACGGAACATGCAAGGCGAAATGTTGGTGTCTTAGTTGCGTTTCTGCCTACCCCTTTTGGGATAAAGGCGTGAGTTTATGTATGTATGTACTAGCAACAATAATTATCTTCAACAGTATCTATCTGGACCGAATTGATGCAACGATCAGGTGCACTTCAGTCAATATATCGAGGCAGTATAAAAACACTATCTACGAGTGATATTTACAAAGTGTGAAATACTGGTGATGTCATATCTTACAATAAAACGCGGACTAAGTAACACATAATTATGACAGACCACGTTTATAACGTTCGTAATTAATTACATTGCAAAGCTTATGTACAGCGCAATTACACGTACGATACTTGAATACTAAATTACCAAATGGATTAAATAAATAAAAGCGGTAAAAAATAACGAACGAAGTGCTTATTTTATTTTTAAGTATGAGCTGCATGCATCTTTCAATAAAATTCTAATAAAGGAAACCAAGACACGGTTTAAAAATTTAAATAAATAATATGGAAAAATCTAGGTATCAAGTATATATAAAAATAAATAAACTTGGACATGAATTAATACATCACTTGAAAATTTATGTATCTAAAATATTTTTATGTTACTATCAAGGTAAGCAACGACCGTCACCGCAATTGTTATGACGGAAGAAGTGATACAACTAACTACATACTTGATCTAAGCATTGCTTACCATTATGAGTAGAAAACATTTATTGACTTGGCTCCTTTGGCCACCTGGAAAGGACAAAATAGAGTGTTATAATTATGATTAATGTTAACAAAAATTAAAATGTATTTTAGTATCATACATTCGCAAGATGCGTTGTATAAAAATTTAAAATATCCGAATAGCGGAATTTACATTCAGTATTATCGAAAGTCGGCCAACCCGCACCAGGCCAGCGTGGGGAACTATATGGCCTAACCCCTCTCATTGATACTCTCGATTGTAAAGAAAGCCCGTGTCCTGCAGTGGGACGAATATGGGCTGATTAGGATATGGAAAGTCTGACAATAAGGTAACTCCTAACCTTGAAATCAAACACAGGACCTCAGTTTTTCGGCCCATTTTTTCACAGTTTTCATTAGACAATAAAACCACTATTCAATTGGCATCAATGACATATTTTTATAGTTAACAATACAGATATATAATGTCATTTCATACTCTGAACATTACTGTCAACTATTCTCAAGGCAATAAGTACGCTATTCGTACGCTGGCACGTGGACAAATAATTTTCATTCACTTACAACTTAAGTACACATTTACAAAACAAAATGTTTACAGAATACTTACTACAATTTTGTAGTAAAACTTGTACTACTATTTACAGGGCAACAATCACTCATCAATCTTGCTGTTGTTTTGCTTTTGTTTTTTTATGGCGGGTTAAAGACATATTGGTGTTTCCAAAGTCACTAAATCCGAATGTTTGGTATGCTTTATATTTGCGCTGGTAATTTCGTCAACGAAAATTATGTGCAAGTAGGTATTTGATACCACTAGTTGGTATCCAGCGGTGTCAATTCGTTTCCTAATTGGGTCCAATGAGATATTTTTAATTCAGTCAATAGCTCGTCTCGCATACAGCATTGTTCGCGAGAACAATCGAACATTAAAATTGTTTTATCTGTTTCTGTTCGCACTAAACGACCTGAGGCGAACGTATTGCATTGAAATATTTATCTCAAAGTCAATGAGTTTTGATTTATGAATATGTACTCCACAAATCCGCTTTAACATTCTAAGCGCCTTATTCATTGACAGATTTAAAACATATTTTATTAAATCTTTCTATGAATAAGGCCATAAGGGATAATGTATATAGGTATTTCTCTCCCTCTCTCTTCCATCATTGCTGAGGATCGTGACCCCTGTCACTTGGTCGAGTCTTGGACAGCTGATCGCCTTGCTTGACGGTTCTCCGCCTGATGCAGCGCCTCCGGGATAGTCATGGCTAGCGTCTTGCTTATTTCATCAGCCCAACGAGCTGCTCTGCGGCGAACAAGATGGATCGTTCCAGGTTGTCAGGGTATTTCCGCGCCACATATATGTATTTAATAGCAACAAAAAGACCTAAACATAGCAAAGCCTTCTCTTTAATCTTGAAATCTACACCTTCGATTTTGTATCTGTTCTCATGCAAGTTATCAGGCTCATTTTGCCCACAATTACTTTGTCACTGAGCTTGGTTTTGATGGATTGATATGTGTCTAGTTTTAAATAGACTTAAAAAAGGAGATTAAAAAAATGGTTCGGCTTCCGACAGACGTAATACCAATCCCAGTTTATTTATGCGACTCTCAAAGGGACATCGGCTTAAATAAAAGCGCAGATTGGAGTCGTCAATGCAAGATAAAATAAACATGAAAAATTGTTTCATTGGTATAATAATGAACATGCAACAAAAAAAAAGCAAATAACTATATTATTGTGTTGTTCATCGTGACCATGACAAGTGGATGACCGTGCGAGCATTTTATTATGCAAACATCAACACTGGTTTAGAAAAAGACACTTGGGTATTACTTCAGACAAAATACATCTACATATTATTCATAATACATACACGTCACGTCTTTATCTACGCAGGGGTTGGCAGAATTACGCCAAAATTTCGCTAAGTTTTCTGTCCTTCCCAAGTTTTGTTAATCCATTACTTACATAATACAGCCTTACTGAGCACAAATTGCAACCCTAAACTCAAATTATAACTGTAAAACTCATTTATGTGGTGTGTCCAATCTGGAACTTGAACTTAAAACATCACGGTGCACAACCTTTACACGCTGGCACTAGGCCAATAACGCCACAAAGAAAAATTACAATCAATACACAAATTTATCTGTTTTATATAGTCCTTGGAACAACAGAGTATCATTAAAGCAATTCTCTTACATTTCGTTTTATTGTATCATTTCAAGTTGCCATAAACATTTAATTATAGAATGCTAAAAAGGCTTTGTTGCTATTGCAGGTGATCTTTGTGGAAGCGCTCAACTGGTCCAAGAAACCTGTCACACTCGATTTAAATGTAAACAGAAACTGGTAAAACGATATACCGGGCTTAATCCTTTTTTTTTCACTTCCAAGCAGATATGTTCCATAAATAGCTTGTTTTTTTGTAATCAGGTCTCTTTTTGATACTTTTGCGGATTCAATTAAAGATTGCGCTGTTAGGAAAATACATAATATTACATAAACTCACGCTTTTTTCCCAGAAGGGGTAGGCAGAGATGCAACTAGGACGCTTTGTACTTTCCGCCTCACGATGTTATATGGGGGCGAGCCTATCGCCATATCGGGCCCAAATTCCTGACTCCGGGCTGATAATGAATAGAAAAATCCAATATCACTTTGCCCGACCCGGGATTCGAACCCGAGACCTCAGCTCTGCAATTATACCGTAGTACAACTGCCCCACCGAGGCAGTCAGTTAAGAAAATAGTCACTAATAAATTCATACTATGACGTGGTTAGTATTGTAGGCTACAAAATATTATGCTCCGAAACAAAAGTTAAAAACTGTTAGGGGTTTCATTCCATAGCGTACTGATCCTTATTTAATAACAAAAGATAAACAATTTACACCGATGATTTCATTTAGGATACATTGTTAAAATATTTTGTTGCCTAGCGAGTGGTTTCCTAAGTTCTGCAAACCGGTCGGTCGTGACGTCACGCGACACTGATAGCTCGAGAATTTTCTACACGGGTTCAATCCAGGTCGCGTCGATGCTGTGTGAATTGTTTAATCGATGAGTTACACGCGAGGGAAAAGGGTACGCGATAATCGATTAGCTCCTCGATTTATCACACTGGACATTATTTAGTGAAGGAAAGTGACACATTTCTTACTATTATTGTTTGTTTAGCTTTCTAGTTGTCATTTGATTAACTCTATGACAGTTCATTTGATCAAAAGGTGCCCTTTGTTCATTAAGGCGAATATTCAAGTTGCATAGAAAACCGATGATGTCTTAAAGTAAAGTAATTTCATTTCCATCATGTACCTATAGTAAATATTCACAGTAGAAATAACAATGTAATATTAGGCAAGATATAACAATACAAGTCTAGGAACGAAAATGAACTAGACAAAATGTGAGTGCAACTGATAGCACCTCTGCCTACTCCCTCGAGGATACAGGCGTCAATGTATGAACATATTTTGTAAATCGAATGTGAAAGACTAAAACCTGACATTGCATTCCATACAAGGACATAACTGATAACATGCTTAAAAATATCCGACCGCATTATTACATCATCCGCAAAAAATCTCAAACAATAAAACTGTTAGTATCCTCATAAAAACTATTCAATGTAAGCATTTTACTCGTAAACGTGACAAAAACTTATGTACTCAGTAATTATGAAGTTGTATTGACGATTCTTCATGAAGCTCTATAATCAAAGACGTTTAAGTTTACAAAGTAAACGACACATGCAATAAAACGCAACATAGTACTCAAATTGGCGTCTAGTGTAGGGCTGCCATAAATATAAGTATGTTTATCGGGACATTTGGACAAGTTACTCCTATTGCAGCGAACAGAACCCATACATACATACATAAACGTCACGCTTGTATCCCATAAGGGTAGGCAGGGGCTATGGATCTCCACTTTGCTCGATCTTGAAATAGTAATTTCGCTTTGAACCTGGCCGTACCCATTATATTAGCTATGGCATTTCAATTAATTATCATTCGTGTACTATATGGACAAGTCCCGCTATAACGGGACGTGTGGCAGCCCTAGTCCAGTCTACATTGTTTGATGCCAGAATTCGCTTCGAGATTGTGATAATCTCGTTACTTCATACCACGTGAATTGCTCTGTTCCGCAGATACTGCAATGATGTATTGCACATTGTCTTCATTTACTCATGATTTTGGAATTACGAGTATTAACTTCAAAAATGAAATCCTTTAATTTTCATTTAAAGAGAGATACTGTTGCTGCCAGTTGTAATTTAATTTCTAAATGCAATTTTATTATTGGCGAGAATGAGGTGAATACGTGCTTGAAATGAAAAAGCTACACAATGGATTCAAAAACAGAAAATCAGTATTGAAATAAAATAAATCATTCTTAAAAGCGTCAAATCTACATCTTTCCGCTCGCCATTAATTTATTTCGTAAATCACATTTGGATTTGACGAGCGCCATTATATCGGAAGATGAATTTCGCGTTAAAACAACATGAGATGCTCGCAGTGAACGAGGCCCTTGACATCGTTTTAAAGAGGCGACTTTGCTAAACGAGCCGACACGCTGAAACATTCAAGTACCTATATGAACGTGGATTTATCCCTTTTACTAAATTAGTTTATGAACTATGGTTTACAAACTGTGGAAATTAAGAAATAATTCTTACAGTGCAGACCTGAGCAGGCAGCTCAGAGATTTACACACTTTATCAATTTAACAAACTATTTTAGATCCTATGTTGGACGAATCGGGCAAAGCGATATTAGATTTTTCTATTCATTATCTGCCCGGAGTCAGGAATTTGTGCCCGATAAGGCGATAGGCTCGCCCCCTATCACATCGTGGGACGGAACATGCAAGGCGTTGTGTTGGTCTCCTAGTGGCGCCTCTGCCTATCCCTTCGGGGATAAAGGCGTGAGTTTATGTATGTATGTATGTTGGACGAAGTGATCTTAATGAAATGCCATCAGAAATATCTGAATATAAACAAAAAATATTAATGATGCTGATCTGTCATCTTTATGCAAATGTTAATTTTACACCAGACTAAGATTATTCTCAAAAATATTAAAGATTATTTTTCCGACCCAAATATCGGCCAATAGAATTGCACCATTCGACGTCACGTGGTACAACCTACATGGTATTATACTGATAATTTTTTGAAAATTTTCTCTGGTCGTTGCTATATATAAAAAACAAAACATGAACCAGTCAAATTAACCACACGTCAAACTGACAGGTTGAATTCAATTGTGAAAATTGGAGATTTTGCATGAAAATGAGTCGATTTGGAGTTTGTTTGTATTCTTATTTGTTAACTGTACATTTCGTCTCATGGTGCAATTCTATTGGCCGACATTTGGGACGGAAAAATAATCCCCCGAATACCACACGAGCTTCAAAATTATCTGGCATTTCCCTCAAGGTTCCCTGCAAACAAATAAAGTCGTCAAGTATTTCAGGTTAGGTTAGGTTAGGTTAGGTGCAACGAACCTATCGGGAAATACCCGATAATTTTGAAGCTCTTGTGGTATTATATATGAGTATTTTTGATATAATATGTTCCTCATTAACTGTAAACGGAAAAGAATAGTAGATATAAAAAATATGAACTTGTAATAAGCAATTTATATCTCGATGGAACGATAGTTATTACTCTTGCATTTCCAGTCCCCAGATCTAACCTAATTGGCACCTGATTAGTTGACGAAAACGGAAACTAGTCATAAAGCCAACTGTATATTTAAAGTATTCTCACCAATGATATTATCGAATTTGACTTTGAAGTAAAATGGCAGCAGATAAAAGATCCGCATAACTGTTTATTCAATAACACAAATCGATAACCCAAGACAGTGGCATTCGCGATAATGCTTGCAAAACAACTGCTGGCAGATAGCAACGGTTTTCACGCCGCATCGAGGTGCATTCGTGATCATTATTTTTTTTCACCCATTGTTCTCTCATCGACGAAGGCTAATGCACATTCACCAGTCGTTGAACCTCAAATGTAGGTTACGGAGATAATATTAATAATTTCGTTCGACGGTCAGCAGTAAATCTCCACGAAAGCGATGGGTTTGTGTACGAAATATTTTTTAAGGTCAAGCCGTGGGCAGTCGGCCGAGTCGATGGAATCAATTTGAAACTTAAGCCTAATCCAATAAAACCGCCTACTTCTTTCGTGAATCGAGTTTAACTATCTTTCGTTCTAATTTTTCAGTGACCCGAATAAACATTGGAGTAGTTAAGACAACCATAGATTAATACTTTCATTGCGATTAAATTACTGGATCGTGGTATAAAATACCACTCAAGTGGGTTCTCCGTGTGTGCTGATAATCAAGAAACTGCAAAAACGAGTTTGTTATTTCTGCCGTTCGCAGTAAATTGTGCATCAGATTCGAAAATAACTTAACCAACCTGGGAAAAATATGTCACATTAAACAGAAATTACACTGTGCCCTCGAAGATAACCTACACAGTATGAATTTTATCACGGGACTGGGCATATTCTACATACATAACAGCATTATCTCACATACTTCTCAAGACAGGCAGAATCAGTTATATCATACTGCATTGCTTTAGCTTCGGATAATTTAAATTGCGTTAGTGGACTGTTTCGAACATTTTTAATACGTCCATAAATTCAAAATGCATAAAGCAGCAGACCGTGCTCTGGGGCGTTCCTGTGGAGAGCCCTATGTCCAGCAATGGAATGCAAAGGGCTGATGATGGTGATAAATTCAAAATTTCTATAATTTTAAAATTAACAGTTACGCTGACATTTATTCAAAGAAAGCATGAAATTATTTGGTGTGTGAAAATTCGATAAAAAAATTCTTCTGATTGTCACGAAAATATGCAGCAATTATTAATTTATACCTTTAAGCGAATGATAGCTTATTCGACAGCGATACGCTACACCGAAAAATAAATCGCAGGTTCGAGCACAGGTAACTCTTGTGAGGTTCGAAATGATACATACATTTTTGAAGGAAAACATCACAAATATGCACATAAGACTTTAATACAATAATTTGTATGTTTGACGTTCACTAGGCCTAAATAAATCTAGCGTGGTGTCTATGGTTTTATTCCTCTATCTAGCTTAATTTCAGACCGTGTATGTGCTAACATACAACAATATCAACATGAATTTCTGCATCCTTAACATTATAAGCTTTTGTATTATAGAACAGCGAAGTGCGAACACCGTACTCTGCAATAGCTTTTGTATTCAACACGAGATTTATTGATATGTTACATGAAACCGCTCATTTTAGTGAAAATTGTTTACGTTACTTTTACACTGAGATTAAATTTATCGCTATTCGCCGCAGTTGGAAACTGGTCCAAGGGCGCATCCAGCTTACAGAAGGCCGGCGCCTCCCCTCTCCTCTTCCGGCGACTTCGGACAAGGTTTCATTAGCGCATTAAGCTATTAAAACTCCTAGCTTTGGTATTTTAATGCCACGTTATTATGCTTAATGCTACTTTTTTATAATGGGATTTGAGGATTTGTAAAGGTCTTTAATATTAGAAACCGATTAGATGCAGCAGAGATATTCTTTTTACTTGAAATCCTCTCCTTCCTTTAATGAACATAGTTCAATTTTTGTCACACGATACAGCATCTTAGCGTGATTTTTTTGTCGCTAACAAATCTTATTCAACAATTTGCAGACACCCTACAAAAATTAATATGTCTTTTTCTCCATTAAATAAGAGTTTTTGCTTATACTGCTAGTTAAGTTAAGACATTCAAGTTCGTCGGAAATCTAGACATTATCTCTCTAAGCTCGTATAGTGATAAGATCACTGATTATACTGTATGCGCTATTTTTCTTCTCTTTTAACTGTGTTGCTGTACTTTAAATTATTATAGTGCATAAGAGGAAAATTTTCAGTTTTTTAATCCTATTACACAATCTACGTCAAATAACTCAAGGATCCGCTAAAGAGCTTCTAACAAACACGTTTGTTTTATGACGTCCATCTTTATTGACAACGTTTAATTCAATGAAGGGTTGATTGCTCAAACATGTCGGTCACGTAGAATGCATAAAGTTTCGTGACATACGTTAATTATTTTGGCACGATTCCACATGCATTGTTTATTAATCGCGGATAAATTGAACACACGACACGGCGACGCCGGGCCGGCGTTTGACCTTTATAAATAATCAGGTATTTGTAAAAATAATGTGCAAGATATTATTAGACGTCTCAATTTAGAACATAAAATAAAATTTTAAAACGTTCTTATTAATTAGGAACTGTTTTTGTAAAAAAAAAAAACAATACTAAAACTCAATTTAAGAAACTTGTAGAATTTACATCAAATTGTATTATATTTCTAATGCTAATTTTGATAAATTCTTAGACATCTTTTTATTTAAAAAAAAATGTTTATCGATAAATGCAAGATTTGCCGCGTTTTCTGGTGAATGATATTACTGCGTCGAAAACATTTTTTGTGCGTCTGAAATATTTAATATACTTAATAATTACTTATTCTTCTTTTATTTGTTTTGTACTGATACATGTTGCGTCAATCTAATATAAACTTTAAACATGTACTTATAAATTAAACCGCCAATATATTAACTAGGTAGGTATATTAACTTAATAAATATGAAATCGTAGTTGCACTTATTTTAATTGAATAAATAATGTAATCCAGTACGTTAATGACATTTTCCAGTCGATACCAATCACCGTATTTATCATTCGATGTGGAAGTTCCTGTTATGTCGGCTTTCAAGCGCGTGCAGAAACGTAAGTGCCAAATACTGCGCAAAAACAACAATTTGCATTAAATACTATTTAATCTCACCACGCGATCTCGTCTATTCCGAGTAGTATTAGTATTCAGCCCTTATTAAATAAATATACCCAATTATTAAATGCAGTCTAACATTTTAGCAAGATGATCTACTGCCGACGTTATAAGAAACTACGAGAGAATTCCATCAGAACCCCATCAAACCCGCGGTTCTTACGTTCCATTCCCGACCATTACCGCTCCACGGAGAATTTTAAGCTCTCAAGTTCATCTTATTAAGTGCCATAATAAAGAAGAAAAACTTCACATTACAAACAAAAATATTCCAATTGAAGTGTTTTACGTAAACTCGCCTTGAAAACTTCTCATAACACATGGTTTATTGCAACATATGCCTCGAAAGCCTTGATCTTCGTATCTCGGTTAAGTAATTATGTACATTAGATGTTCTACTACTGTGCCCCCACATTTCGTGATGTCGCTTGGACCAAACATAACGCTGGTCAGACCAAGTTTAAAGAATTACATTTTATCGGACAAATAACCAATTTAGTACCTTTTTCAAACCACTCTTAAGATTCTTAGCTGTGCGTAACATCTTCTTCAATTTGCCAGTGAGAATGATCGAAACCGTCGGCTCTACATATGCTCTTGGTGACTGCAATCCTGTACCAATTTCAACCTGGTCGAATACGGCCGGATTCCAACGATCGGAGAAGTTTTATTATGCTTACATTTATTTTAAATCTTAGTTCGAAGCCACAAAGTTTTCGCTACTTTTTTGCCGCCAAACATTGCCACTTCCATAAGTTACTCCTGTTTAGTGCGTATTATCAGTCACGTCTCGTGGTGATATTTTTTAAATACAGTGGTATCTTTCCACGTGATACAAGC
Organism: Deilephila elpenor; assembly: GCA_949752805.1. Taxonomy (NCBI): domain Eukaryota; kingdom Metazoa; phylum Arthropoda; class Insecta; order Lepidoptera; family Sphingidae; genus Deilephila; species Deilephila elpenor. Next base: position 2,514,520 of record OX457107.1, on the reverse strand, counting down.
GATTCAATTGTGTCATAACATTTGCATCGTGTTGTTTACAACTCATTTCAAATCTAGTGTGACGTTGGCCGTCCGGGCGAAAGTTGCCGGGGGCGCAGCGACGAGTGAAAGTGCCGACGAAAGCCGAGTACGGAAGAACTGCTTTCTTGAACACCCCGCGCTCCTCAAATATCCTGTTTGATTGGAGACGCTTGCGTAACTTATAGAACATTATATCACTATAGCTGTACTGTTTCTGAGTTTCGCTTTCCAATAACAGCAACACGGTAGAAATGTTGCAGTAAGAGATAATCATGGGGCGAAACGAAATTATTTTATTAACGAATTTAAGTTAAAATCCATCATTTTGGTTGGTAAGGGCCTTCTTTGAGCTGTTTTGTGTTAATAACCGTAACATGTTTCAAATTGGAGAATACTGTTTAATATAACGATTAAAACAGAATCATTGTCATCATACTTGGCCATCAAAAGTACACTACTGTACAAAGACCCCCCAAATAAGTTAACAAAGTGAAGTTGGCGAACTACTGTGACCTTTTAATATGGTTGTCCATCCACAATATTAAAATTAATACTGTGTAATAATACTCACAACATTTTATACTTAAGTAGCTTGTACTTATAAAACTATATAAAAAAAACTTTATGTCCATAATCTATAGCAAGAATTCCTATTTTATTCCATGTTTTGTTTTAAGTAATGTCAACAAAAAAAGTTACAAAGAATTAACATCAAACTATATCCATTTAAGTGAAGTAAAAATTAAAACGTAATATACTATTGTAAGTGCATGTTGGCCTGTTGTCCACAGCCCGGACGTGGCTGCTAACATGTTCACGGTCCTTGCGAGTTCAAGTCCCAGGGTACACCTCTAATTTTCCAGAGTTATGTGTTTATTGATAGTCAACCACCACACACTAAAACAGTGAAGGAAAACATCACCAAATACTACCATAGTCAGAGCATTCTTTGTATCACCTCAATAGTTTCATGCAGAGTCAGATTCTATGAATTAAATATGGCCATGTTTTTAATATTTAAAATAAATAACTTGATTTCACATAAAAAGCAATTCAAAAAAATTTGGAGGTAACATTTTGTTAAATTAACAAAGTATTTTCCTTGTTTCATTTATGGAATAAAAATTTTATGAATAACATTATATTTTTATTACATAGCAACAATATGCTGGTGTTACATGTATGTTGCTCAAGAGAGACTAACCATTTATTCGAAAATTAAACTGTTGACTGTCTTGCCAAATTAAAGAACTATCCACTAGTTTTGCTCAGTTGTAATATATGTGGAAATGATACCACCCATATCATAACCCAATAAATATGTGTTGCACCTGAAAAAAATATTTTTTGTGCACCCCAGTTAAACTTGTGTATGTCGTACATAGATACAGTGTCTTGGACAGTCAATAAGTGTTTGCTTAAAATTTACATATTGTGAATGACATCCCGATATCATCACCTTGACAAACATTATGCTAATCTGTTTTTAACATAGTTTTATTGTTATGTCATTGATAAAAATATATAATTAAGTAAGACTAGTTACATATTTACACTATTAGTTGTTATTAGCAGTCTTGTTATTGAGATGAATTCATTCTTCCATAAAAATGTGTATATTACTGATTTTGAACTATAGCAGTTGTTTTCATGTTAGATACAAGTTGTATTTTGAACCATTTTATGTTATGATTTTTTCAGTACTTGTTCTTTTTCTCTACAAATTTCATTTAGTTATTGACACTTAAACTTCTCAAAGAAAACCAGAGCTCCATAGGTTGTATGGCAGCTCTTAGTGAAATAAGAAGTGCAATGTAACTGCGGTAATCATAACTATCTAAATATAACTTATGTTCTTTTTGTTTGATCTTTATTCATGAAAAATCACTTTCTTGCTTTCTTTCATTGTTCTTCTAATTTCAATACAATATGAATTGACATGCCAGCGCATGTGGATATATTATAGATCAATTGATTTTGAATTTTCCAAACAAAACATAAATATGTTAATGGACTACATATTGCTAGAACAAAAAATAAATCAGTGATGACTTTTTCTAGATGGGTACATATATGGTTTTAATACAAAATAATATTTTTGTTATCAATAAACAAAATACAACAAAAATACAGCCAAGATTAAAAGTAATTTATTCTTATCTCAAAGCCATTATTATAATAAGCTATTTCTTAGGCACTTTTCTGGTGTAAATAAAATGCCAGCTATAAATCGTAATAGTCAACAAACAACTAACGAGTCATGAGCGATGAGATAAAATTAATCGTTTTACATGAACAGGCACGCATCGACATAAACAATGTAACAAGAAGCAAGTTCAGAAAGAGAAAGTAAATTTAATGACATCAATATGCTAAATATAATTGCAGTGCTTAAATACCAGGAGGAAGAATCTTACCAAATATGTGGAAGCCTCAGAACGGTACAAATGACAAACCAGCATGGCTCACAAAGCGCAGAAACCACAAACAAATCGTTTCACTAGATTCGAGCTAACTTTACTTCACCACTATGTTCACAACACTTATCGATTACACAATTCCGAATCTTCAGAATATACCACTACGTAAATCACAAAATTCGAACGGATATTTCCCACACAACGTACACAAAACCACCACCGTGGAAACTACTTGCGAAATATGTCAACTACCTATGTCAAATTGAATTCACCATAGAAAAAATACATGAATATGCGACCACACCACAAATTATAACTTTTTTGGTAACATAAAGTCTTAAAAATCGGCAAAGAAACCTACAATAATGTTATTTACGTATTTTTGTCTTCAATTGACACAATTTTGTAATCAAACCGAGCAACCGCACAACCCGTTCGCGATTCCATCGAAAACTGGAACAATTTACATTGCCACAAACAAAAATAGAAATCCAGCTGACAGTGACATTGACAATTAAACCGCGTAGGGTTTCCACAACAAAAATAAAAATCCTACTACCTTGATAATAATTGGGTATTCTACCCATTTTCAAAAAGTCTTTTAAGTTGTTCCTAAGATTAAGACAAACTATTTAAAAAAATATCAAATTTTTATTCGCTCGGCAAGTCCAATAAAAAACCATTTAAAATTTAAATTTTAAATTTATGCGCGCAAATATGTGAAAACGCTAGGCGCCATGTTCCTTTAACATGATACGTCACTCAACCAGTAAACAAACTGTGTTTGTATGAGCTCTTGGACACCGGAGGGGGTATTCTACTTACGGAATGACGTAGAATCGTTATCCATCATGGCGGCAGCCGTTTCACATATTTTTAGGACAGATAAAAAAATTGAAATTTTCAAAACGAATTATAAAATTTATTCCTTGGAAATATAAACTGAAATGAACATATACTTATTGCTTAATGCTCTACTATATACATTTATAGTTTTTAGATGTTTTCTTTCTTATAGTAAAATACCCAATTCTACAATAATTGACTTGTATGTTTTAAAAGCAACATAATTTCTCACAAAAAAGAAATAAAGTGGTAGCATCACAATAATTGGGTATTTGACTGTTGTGGCAATAAATTATAAAATGTGTTGCATATGATAGCTTTTTGGTAAACAATAATTATAGGTATTTTTATTTACATTTATCTAAATTATAAATATTTAAATTATCTAAAATAAGTTTGCCATTTTTTATCTGTTGATTAAATGTAACAAAACACGACAAGCTGTCATTGTGCAGCGTGTGATGTCACGATTTACAATTTTCATTCATCTCTGCCACTAAGATCATTCACCATTTATAAAGCGTGACGTAACTTTTTCAAAGTCACGTGACCTACCGTTTTGGTGACATATATGATGATAAAACTGAAAAATATGTTTATTCGTTATAAACAACTCTTTAAAAATAAATTAATAGTTTGAAGAGGTATAGAGTGATTATATCTAGACTTTAAAACACTTTTCAGAAATTAGTCAAATAGCCAATTATGTGTATATGGTGTGTATAAAAAAAATCGGAGGCACCATTGTTATATTTGTGTATGAAACATGGCGTAATAATACTGTGCCGATGCTTTTCCATAAAATTAAGAGGTAAAAGTGTGTTTTTGTTCATTTTTCAATAATTTTATTTATTTATATTAGCAATATGGAAACTTCACTTCTAATCTAGGCTTCGTTGTGAGAATAACTAGGAGAGTTTACTCAAATGTAGTTTCGTAGACGGAATTATTCTCTGTCTACGTGTAGTTTAGATGATTTGAACTAAAATCTACATTAATCTACCAATTTAGGGAAGATTTTAGTACAATTGGGTATTTGACTGTTGTGGCAATAAATTATAAAATGTGTTGCATATGATAGCTTTTTAGTAAACAATAATTATAGGTATTTTTATTTACATTTATCTAAATTATAAATATTTAAATTGTCTAAAATAAGTTTGCCATTTTTTATCTGTTGATTAAATGTAACAAAACACGACAAGCTGTCATTGTGCAGCGTGTGGTGTCACGATTTACAATTTTCATTCATCTCTGCCACTAAGATCATTCACCATTTATAAAGCGTGACGTAACTTTTTCAAAGTCACGTGACCTACCGTTTTGGTGACATATATGATGATAAAACTGAAAAATATGTTTATTCGTTATAAACAACTCTTTAAAAATAAATTAATAGTTTGAAGAGGTATAGAGTGATTATATCTAGACTTTAAAACACTTTTCAGAAATTAGTCAAATAGCCAATTTACATTTTATTTGAGTGACAATTATACAACATAGATGGCGTTGTACATAAAAGTGAGTAATTTAACATTCTACAGGTACACACAACGATCATCTTTGTTGATATAATTAAGAAATTTGCCACAGGTATTTTGCTTGGAATAAAAAAAGACCTTTTTGACGAGTAGTGTATCATGCGTATGTAGGTAATAACTGGCGTTTTTTTTTCAGCTAGCACAGCTTTATTAAACAGCTTCACGGGGACGTATATTTAATACTAGTTTAATTTCGATGGAAATTCCTATCATATTAAAAAAAGGAATATTTTAGGATACCTAGATAAGGTCTTTTCATTATTTTAGTTGTAATCTATATTTTTAATAATGCAAGTTATAATATTTCATCCTATGAATTCTGGATAAACTGGATTTTCGTTTGAACGGCATTAGCACCTTACGCATCAGATTTGAACTTCTAATGAACATTCGATTTCTTTGATAAGTGTAATTTCGTTTAGACTTGAGGAATGGGGGGCTGATACCTGTATTATAAAAAAGAAAAAGGAGATATAATCCAATTTTGATATAATTTTGTTGAATCTTGACCTTTATCCATATCAGCGTTTATTCCGTCATCGTAATTATAATCGTCGCCTGCAGGAAATCCACTTCCGAGTACAGATTTCTTAAAACAATTTCCATATCGACCTGTTGAAGCATTTGTTACCTGTAGCGCATCTTTTGGTCCAGTGTCCCTTACTACGACAGCAAGTACGTGGCCTCCTGACAACTTCGATATTTATAAACCCCAAACAAAAATATCCCACAGTGAGAATCCGTCGGTGGTTCACTATTTACAGATGCTCTATTTTCCCATAGAGCTAAAACCGGCACTGACACCACGAGGAGCTCACTACAAAGAATATTATTTGGACAATTGTTTGAGCTACACTTATTCCTAATACTGAATATGTGTATGAAAATTTGTGGAAGAACCCAAAATTTCTTGCAGGAGCTGTACGATTTATCGTTACAATAATTATAGTGGGTCTAAGAGTCTTTAATTTTTATTAGAGGGTAGTAACTAGTGACAACATTAATTCATCTTCATTTTCATTTCGCTGATCTTTGATAACATTTACACAATTCCCCTGGGGCGTATTGGCACTGAAAACCATCACAGGAGTTAACCCACTGAATAAACAGCTTTAAACCCTGTCATTAGCATGCGGAAAAATACCAATGATAAAAACACTTCACTGAACGCGACGTAAGAAAGCTGAATGCACGCAGAAAGCTGAACGGACGACGCATCTTATGTTTTATATAGACAAAAGCTGAATAAGCTCTTTGTTCCCAAGTCAAACGATTCATACTCTAATATAACAGTTGGAATTCTATTTTAAAGATATTATCAAAGACAAAAAAAATTACAAATTGTAGATTGTAATGTTGTAATATGTACAAATTGTTTCATTATATAATAAGTGAACAAACCTGCAGAATTACAGTAGGCAAATATTTGACTAAACTACCTCTGTATATTGTACAATGATTTATAGTCATGAAATGTTTAAAATTACAAAGAATAGTTATCACTTATCAACGATTCAGTGTTGCCATTATAGGAAATTGCGATTACATCGCGAATGAAGCATCGACACATATCGACCGTAAATAATTGTAATTAGTTACTTGCATCACTAAATCGCTAACTTTCTAATTGATTAAATTATCTATTATATTCTACAACAGTTAAATTGGAAAAACCTAATCAGTAGTCTTAATACTATCTATATTTTACATATACTAATGAGAACATAAATATAATTTTAAACATATTAAAGGACACATGTATCAATGGCCACAATGTATGACATTGTGTCGAATTATACACGAAGTGCTTAATTCAGTCTTACATTTTGCTGAGAAGAAGTATACTTCCAGGAATGCTGAAAGGGCCTAGTCGAGATTTAACGTCTACTGCTCTAACGGCAAAGTAATACTTGAAGCCCGCCATGAATTGTGTCAGCGTGCAGGCCATGGGTAAAGGCAGGGCTTTCACATCTCCAATTTTCTTCCACAGCGAAGTGCTCGGCGGCGACTGCGTTTCCTGATACGCGTATAACTGATAACTAGCTATCTCTTCGTAACTGTCTTCTTGGTATCCGTCGATTTTCCAAGATATAACTATGCCATTCTCCACTTTAGACAGCTTGAGGTCTGGCGCCGGCGGCAATGCCTTCCAGTTGGGCGGTTGGTACTGTTTCATTGCATCAGGCAAGGGTGCCGGATGTCTAGGTACTGCCGTTACTTTGTTCATTCTCATTTGGTTCGCCGCCATTCTTGTTATGTTTGGTGATATGGCTCTTGGTCTAGGAGGACCTGTAATTAAAACAGTGTAACTTAGCAACTATTATGTAAAATTTTAAGTAATTTAAGAAAGGGAGAACTGTCTTACCAGTTGGTGATGTTTTCAACATTATGGTTTGCCCAGGTTTAATGTGCTGCCCTTGGGGCCCACTGATGGGAATGTAAACTTTTCTAGGTCCATTCACAGCCTGTCCAAATTGTGCTCTCTGTGGCGCCAACAGATTTTGAGCGGGTACAAGCCGTACTGGTGGAGCTGGACTACGGAAAGGTATCTTTGATGGGGGTTCGTCATCCGTTAAATCTACTGTTACCGCCTGAGATTTATTTAGAGGCCTCTTTTCAGTATTTTTTTGAGGTGTAACTGGAGTTCTTATCCCATTAACAGAACTGGTCGCTAGTTTGCCAGCATTGTTCTGAATACTTTGTGGTGTAGGTCCTCTTATAGCCGCGTTATTAGCTGGAATTAGTCTTGGTACGGGTATATTTGGGCTGCCTGGTGGTTTATTGGGCTTTGGCACTTGATTTACAGAACTTCTAGTGACTTTTGTATTTTGTACCGCAGGTTGTTGTTGTTGTTGTTGTTGTTGCTGCTGTTGTTGAGGTCCAGAGCCTACTGATTTCTTTCGGATAAATTTGTCAGTCATGTAAACTTGCATACCAACAGATCTGGTGATCTTCATAGGAGTAACTACTGTGCCAGTCGCCCTACTCTGTTCGTCCTGCACTGACCGTAGAACTACTTCAAGATCTTGATTTTGTTTCGCGAGCAAAGTCGCTTTATTTTTATATTCATCGAGGCTCTGGGCCAGCACTTTTAGTTTGCTTTTAATTTCACTTAAATTACTTCTATCGACAATGCTTTCTACTATTTTCAGTATACAAAACTCTTCTAATTCATTTCTAGTCATATCCGCTATGTTTTTCCTTGATAGTTTAAGGAAATTATCTGGTAGGAGTGGTTTTTCTGTATTTACTGTTTTGCTTGTTTCTTCTTGTACTGTTTGTTTTTCTTCAGATTCTTTCGAAAGTATGGCTGTTGATGTTGTGGGTTCTGAAAATAAAAACAACAAATGTAATGTAATATGTTTTTGCTATATAGACCATCCTATCTTACAATGATAATTAAAATTTCTGGTTTATAAAACAATGTTTCTCTAATATAAAGACATTTGTCAAAAGACCTAAACTACATATTGTACAAGCTAGCTTCTGCCCGCAAACTTCGTCTGCGTGATTAGCTTTATTTGAAATTCTTATCCCGTCTCGTCCCGCCCCGTTATATCCCGCCCGTTCCGTCTCATTCTCACAAAGGTATGTAATCTAGCCCCATCCCATCCCTTTGAGTATAAAAAAAATAACAAATATATCGGAATTCCTTCCTCAACCCACGGGAACACTACATTTTTCGGGATAAAAAGTATCCTAAGTATCAGCTCCATACCAAATTTCATCGAAATCCTTAAGGCCGTTTCAAACAAACAGACAAAAATTCTAAATATCATTGTTTTGGGTTCTATTGCGTTTATACAGGCCCCCTATATTAGATTTTCTTATTTATCTTCCATGTACAGACATTGATCGGGTACAAATTTATTATATTATGTATAAATTATCTTTACATGGGCGTGTACCGTTCTATTTGACATTGGAATAATTCAAAGGCAAGCAAATCTAAATAATGTCTTAGTTGAAAATCAATTTTCATTACATGCATAAGATTTTTTTTTTAATTTTATAATTGTAAATTAAGGGTAGTTAAATAATTGTAACAGTCACTGAGCGGATGACTAATACCTCAGTCCGCCCCGTGACCACGAAAACTGTAAAGCGATCGAAACGTCGGGAAGTTAAATAAATAATAGTTTAAAAAAAAAACTAAAAAAATACGTTTTAAAAATAGAAAATAAATGTTAATAATTTTGAATTAAAATAGTGTAAGAAAAATTTTTGTTGTAAAAAAAGCGTGGGTGCTTATTTTAGGACTATTGATACCATGCACTTACTATTTACTGTAGAGATGAAAATATACCGATAATTGATTTATTATTATTGACTGATTGTATGATAAAAAGAAACAAAAATAACTCACCTTCAACAGTAGATGACTTTGTTTCCGGAGTGCTGTTTAATTTATTCGTACTCTCTCCAGTCTCTAAATCAGTTTCTGTTGCAATTTGTGTTGGTGATGGCTCACATGTACTACTTTCTTTTTTGTTACTACTAGTATCTTCATCAATTAGCATGATATCATCGTCATCCTCTAAATTAATACACTGTTTTTCAGGAGAAGGTTCTTTTTCTTTAGTTTCTTTAGGAGGCTCGTCTTCGTCATCTGATAAAATATTTAAGTTATTGGACAGCCTACATACCACCGGAGGGATTGGCAATGTAGTCTTCTCGGGTTCTTTTTCAATTTGTTGCTGCGGTGGTGTTTTTTGATTCTGTTCAATTAGCTTTTGTGAATTTTCTTTTGGTTTATCAATTATCATAACTTTATCATTAGATGCTACAAAGGTAGCATCTTGTGGCGCCCCTTTATTATTTAATTCTGTAGTGTCACCATTATCCACTGTTGTACTAGAAGATTTATTTTCGTCTTCAGGTTTTTGAATATCAACATTAACTGGTGAATCAAGCAAAGTAATTTCGTTATCTTCTTTATCAGTGGTATTAGTGTTTTCTTCACACACTTCCTCAATCTCCATTGGTTCTACAACAGTAGTATCAACAATTTCATCACTTTCATCTTGAATTGTAACAGTTTCGATACATTCAGGTATTTGTTTATCTTCCTCGGGAATTGAACATGTATTAGCGAGGTCGTCAATAACATTCTCTTCGTTGGAAACTTTTGACGCAACTGTTTCATCTAATTTTGTTTCATTTGCCAATTCATTTTCTTCCGTTTTAATTGGTTCAATTTTATCATCATCACAAACTGGGATAACGTCACTGTCATGCTGTGAAGAATTTTCCGTGTCTGGACTCATAACAGAAGGCGTCGGTACTTTCAACGAGTCATTATCTTCAAATATTAATTGTGGGGATTCAACAGGTGTAGTATCGTCTTTAGTTTCTTCAGTATTAGGAAAATCGTCTGATTCTTCCTTAGTAGTATTTAACAGGTTATCAATCTGTCTTTGTACATTATTAGTTAAATCGCTTACTTTTTCAGCTAAAATATCATCTACTTCTTGTTTAACTTGTTCTAATTCCATGAATTGTTCCATTTTTATTATATCATTCTCAACAATCTGACCACTTTCATCTTGTTCTGTTTTCAATTGCACTTTATTTACATCACTAGAGTTACTATGAGATTCATTTGAGTCTGGTATTTCAGCATCCATCGAATCTTCAGGACTACTGTTTTTAACAATTTCATCTTTAATTGTCTCCGTGTTGCTTTCTTGTAAATCATCCTCTTCTTTTCCGTCTTGTTGAGAATCTTCATCTTGAAGTTTATTGTTGTTCTCTGTAGTCTCTTCTACTCTAGGAATATTATCTTCTTTTTGTATATTTTCCTTATTTCCATTACTTATATGTTTCAGACTGTCCATTATGGCGTCAGAAATTAATTTGCCATCTAAAGATTCCTCTAGACTTGACATGTTGTCTTTTATGTCCGCAACGTTTTCGGTTTCAAAAATTAATTGCATTGTTAATCATTTCTTGCTTAATGTTGGTGATACAGCGTTAACCTGAAAAAATAAAAAAACGCAATTTACTTTAAATTGTTATTAATAAATACTGTTTTGTGTCATGCTTATTGAAGTAGCAGATGTGTCCTTGCAAAAGGACTGCGTAAGATTTAATCGTTGCATTATCTTGCCATTATAGCAACATTAGAGAAATGCTCATTGTAACTACTCTCGAAATTTAGACCTTTATAAGCCAGAGGGGTATGAGATAAGTCTTTTTAAATATTAAATAATAAACACAAAAGCTTTGGACCCCTTTTTGGTACTAATTTTATACAGTATTTGAATACTATCAGTCATATAATTTATGTAAGAATTGCTAAGCTATTAAAACTGATTATGGCTTAAAAATAAATATTAGGTGGACCGATATAGTAAATAGTAGTCATAACAACTCTAAACATGACTATAGAAATGTTATAGATAATAGAGAATGTGAGCTTTCACCATTGACTCCGGTCATAGAATTTTGCCGCGGGAATTGAGCAGTATCCTAGTATCTTGCGTACCATTCCCGCTTTTGGGTACAATAATGCATTTGAAAAAAAATTGCATTAAATAATATTATATATACTTATAATAAATAAGTAGACTTTGCCATATTGTGTTGTACAGTACCGAAAAGTCAGCAAGCATCATACTTTACATTACTAATTCTTTATAATAAATCTTTAGAATAATAATTATGAAATGAAAATAATTTATTGAATCCATTAAAATGTTCAACATTGTTTAGATTCAGTCATTTTTTGAATTACCACCCGGTTCGGAAAGCGGTTTTCACTAGAGAAGAACGGGCAAGAAACTCTAGTGTTGCTCTTTTCAAAACCAGTTTACAATGTAGTGATTATTACAAAAATTACAAGTTGGTTTAAATCAGAGCAGTTCATTAATAACTTGTTATGATTTGCTTGCTGATTAAAAGCTTAAATAATAATAAAAATCAATTGCTGAATATCTTCTCGATAAAAAATATAAAATTTAAATAAAATTAATTTAGATGGAATTACAATACATTTACAATTTTATTTTTGGTAGTAACGAGGCTATACACCATATAGTTTTAATATGTCAATTGCGAGACTATCGCTAAATCTAAATGGATAACGCCTTCTATGCACCAACACGGACAAATAATGTTATAACGTTAACCAAAAGCTTGGTCACACAAAATACTTCGGAGCAATAGCGTAACCAAGAAGACTCACGATCTAATACGGTTTTTCAATTTGCGTTCCGCGCAACGTTGAAAGGAAATTATGACGTCATCACTGTAATCTGTTGCTACCGGAACCGGATTATAGAAGGTTGAAGTATTCAGAAGTATTTCGTAATTCATGAGCTAATCAACTTAGGTAAGGCACTGCTAAATTTAAAAAATACACTGGCACAAATCCCTTTTATGATTCAAATCCTGGAACATCAGAGACCTACGCGCTTCTTTGAACTTAAGGAAAGCAGCTTCTGGCTCCCCTTTTAGTATCCCGATGTGAGGGCGGAAAGGGTATGTCGGGGTCACCGGCCTTCCAGCCCGACGCGCGAGGCCGACTGTCCGCCCCGCGTCGGGTTTGGCCTGCGCCGCTATCAATAACCGACGCCAGTATACTGGCTAACACCTCTTGGTTGCCAGCAGAATTGGATAGCTCTTTTTAACCGTGGGAATTGGGCAAAACTATGGTCCGATTTGATGAGAGAGCTTGTTTGCATTTAAGCGACCTAGATGTTTCAACCTTGCTTTATTAGATTTGCATAGTGCTGCTTGTAACCATTTCATTGTCTAAATCTACGGAGCAGAGATCATCATACCTTCAGTAAAGGAAAAAACCGACCCAGGATCTTCAAAATTGCTGCGAACAATTTCGTATTTCTCAAACAATTTATCAATTTCCTGGTTTATATTGTTCTTTTTATTAAAAATAGCCGTTTTTTCATCTCCGGTAACCAATATCTTTGTTTTATCAATTATTTTCCGTCGTATCTCGTAATATCCAATTATTCGTCTTATCTCTAGTATATACACTGGTGTAGTTCGTTGCAATATCATAATAATTTAACAGTATTTAAAATTCTCTAGAGGTAAATGCGAGCTTAGTTCATCGGCAAGTTGATGTAGAGATGGGCGTGGCACATAGCTCCCAAGCGGCCGACGAGACGAGAAGGTTCTCTATTAACGACCACACAGGCACACACTCATAGACGGACAATCTAAAGACTCCACGATAGCTGCTGTTTGATAATTGTGACCAAAAACCGGTGATGGTTCCTTGAGTACGAGTGGATATATTTTGCTGCGGAGTTTACATTATTACTTGGCCTAATGACTCCATGAAGCTCGTTTAGTAATTTCAAAGGGTTTTAAACAAAATCATAATATGGAAAGGGAAGACCAAACAACTACTGATATCCTGTCTGAACTATCATCAGCTTCCGCCCAATATGAATCGCTAGACTTTATACCATAATCTATACAAAATATATGGATGTGTAAAGTACGTACAGTGTAAAGTTCGAATGTGAAGTTCGCCGTATAAATATTTTAAGTCTTACTGTATAATTAGAAAAATAATAGATATTATAATGAAATGGCAATAAAACAGCAGAATCATTATAGCAAAATTATTCCTTCAGATTGTTTTCTGAAGTAGAAGCAAAAAAAACAATAACAGTACAACAGATTCCCTTTAAAGTTATGCTCATTTTTAAGGAAACAGTGACCAAATAACTAACCGAGTACGCTAGCATTTTCCCCGATTGTACGGACATTTATATCTCTAGGTCTGAGCCAATCCAAATTGCGGTTTTCTGACCCACCCAACGAAGCTATAGCGACGCATCCATTCCCATTAAAATAGTAATCTCTAGCGGGTACCCTTGATACAATATGGCTCATCAAAATGAATATCGCTTCAGCCAGTGTCCGTAAACCGAAGCGAAATAATGACGATAACAATGAAAATATAACTAATATAAGTTTTTACATAGGCAACGAAGCCGAAGATAGACAAGTTGAGGAGTGATCTAATGAAAACTGGTTAGCGGTATACCGTCCACCCAAAGACATAGCTTATTTTAGGAACACAGATAAGCTGCTGCCTACCAAGACGCCTGTTACAAAACGTTTGGTAAAAGGCATATTAAAAAAGTTGCAAAATGCAAAACTAATAAAGTTTGCCTCGTACATGATGAATAAAACCAGCCATAGAGGCCTACGCAAACGCGACGCGTTTCAAGATCAGACGGCGTATATATCCGGTTTCGTGCCGGCCGGCATAACTGTGTCGACCGGCGAAAGATAAGCATCGCGCGTAAATCGATACTTTATATGAAGAGTACACTTACATTACTACTGTAAACTCACTATGACGTAATAGATGGCGAAAAAATTTACTGTGCCAAATCTATATAAATAATATGGATGGACCTTGAAAAAATTAGATGAACGAAATAAAATGGGACCCATATTTCCAAATACACAATCTTTAAGAATAAATACATTATGTAATTAATAAGATACATGAATTAACAGATTAGGCAATAAAAGGTATATAAATAATTTAAAAAAAATAGACAAATGAGCACACAGCTTATTTAATAATTAATTATAATTGCCACAGTAAACATTTGAGACTACCATACCAGTACATCGTAAACCACAACGAATCTTACAGTCTGGATGGGCCTGTAAGAAGAAAGGGGGAGAGGGCGAGTTAGCTATTATCGAGCCTCCAGAAATATCAATTATAATCGTAAAAAACACGGACATCGGGTGTTTGTGAGGCAGTGGTGTGGTTCGAGCCGGTCATTCGTTGTCTAGTCTAAGCAGTCTGATCTGCTACCATTGTAACAGGTATCAACAACAATTTAGTTGCAACTTATGAATTTTGAATACGTTTACTTTGAGGTAAGTGGATTCAAATTGGGAATTCCTATTTATTACCATTGTAATAAATAATACGTATTTTGATACATTCCCTAAAGAATGTGCCTACAAAACGTCACTTCTATTTAAGATTAATGCTTAATCAAGACATAAAAAAAATATGGTACCAAAAAAGTAGCGGAAGTTTAAAATACAGAATTAATCAATTTTTTTAGTTTAAGGGAACATAAAGTGTTACAAAATCATAACAGAGTAAAAACTATACACTAATTACGTGTTTCCACAGATATAATCATGAAATGATTTTGGCCAAAGAATTAACAACAATATGTGAAATTAATTTTAAAATTAACCCATTCATGTATACAGTACAATCCAAACACCGTCAACAGAAATTGTAGTTTTAGCAAAACATAAGCCGGTATAGAATTACATAGGTCATGTGACAGCCAGGCGTGCCACCACAAATATAACGTAATCCAACAGCCTAAAACTCAATTACTTTCACTAAATTTTAAACTGGATTATTTATATAACATGAAAAAAATACATATGAGCAAAAAAGCCACAGCTGTTCCATTATTATTTTTTTTGCGAATCGAAAGATGGGTTATTCTATTCAATGCTCCAAATTTCAAAAGTCGGCGATTATAATACATTGGCTCAATTCTTTAATATTTTAGCATAACAATGAATCAATATCTATGATGGGTAGACTAACTACCGAAAGCAGAAGTTAAAAAAATGAAATCTAAGTTTAAATTTGAAAATTTCTAATTGAGGTATGTCAGATCGCCATGAAAATTAAACGTGGAATTCTCTTTATAATATGGTAAGTCTGTGTCAGCCCATATACGTCCCACTACAGCCATATAGTCCATATTTTAAGAATGTTTTGATGACGACTATTCCACGATTTCGATGACGGACTTATATCTTAGCATTGTTGACATATCTTTGTGGTTTATTCAATGCTTACTAAGTTAAATGATAAATAAAATATCAAATAAAAAAAGGTAATAATACCTTAAAAATTTAAAGACACTGTGTGTAAGATTGAAAATACAACGGTTAAAAACTTACGAGTGCGTGGAAGATGCGAGTCCTAAACATCTTCCACGCATTTTTATAGTATTACACTAATAGAATAAATGGTAACCTGGTTGTTGGTTTGACCTTCTTTCACGCAAAAAGGAGGCAAGAGGCCAATATGATTTTTTGCAGCGATAGTCTTGGTCAGACAATGATCTTGGCTAATTTTAATCCTCTAAACAGTTGGTTAGATACCGAATCATTGGAATATGAATCTAAGGAATTATACCTTTACGAAATTGCTAACAAAAGCTGTAAAATTACAATTGGAAGAACGAACTTAAAGTCAAAATTGATTGATTTGCAAAGCCCGAATGCGCAAAATAGATCGGTATCTACATTTCCTTTAACATTTTGACACAGTATTTGAATTAACCCATGCTTTATTAAAAACTAAAAAGGCAGCAACATGACAATGTCTAGGACTTGTTCCTGACCCGACCACGGCAATGTAACTGAACCGATCAATACAACCTGCAAGCCAATACTTTGTAGTTGACGGTATTTTAATGGTTCATACAGTCTACTGAAAAAAAATCTTCTACAATCTGATACTAAACTTTATTTTTATAGATGTTGGAACTCAAACCTCTCTAGACGATTGGCAAAATATGCAGAATGCAGAGGAACCCGTTTAGCGGCTAAATTCTTAAGCCCTACCTCCCATTGGCCATGAGCATTTGTCTTTATCTTCTGATGTTAAATAAGGGTGATGTGCTACTTTAGTCTAAATGTTTTTTTCATAAATCATAGAATGGTTTTATAAGCCTATGCTAAACTTGTTAACATAGGTATTTGAGGTCTACTAAAACGTATTAGACCAACGTTGTGGGCCAAAAAGGGCAATTATTGAAAGGGTATTCTAGAAAGACATTCTGCAACCTAGACAAGAAAAAAATCCGCTATCCCCACAAACATGTGAGGTAAGACGAAAGAAGAATAATCTAGCAAATACGTGAATTTTTTCGGTCTGCCAACGCCTAACCCGCATTGCGATGTCGAGGTAAAATAACGCTTATCCAAACATTCTCTTTATTAAAATGAGCCATAACCAATAAGATTTTATATCAAACTATATTCTGAACATGGTACGCATATTTCCTATGACGAAGGTTATACACAGATTTTAGCTAGTCAGCTATAAATTCTTAGCTAATTATACGTCAATGGTTAAGTGGGCGAATTTTTACGGCGGTCTAGCTTGAATGGAAATAAAACGTAGACCTACATTTTTTTACAATTCAAAAAATGATTTGATAGCAACAATAATAATGTATGCACGAAGTGTGCCACTACAGCTATGGTAAAAGCAAAAAAAATAAACAATAAGGTCGCATTCCATGGGAACCAAAAAAAATTACAGAAGTTGCAGTAAGCCTACAACAGCGCTTAGTTGTATATATATATTTTTTAATTCAGGCTATCACAGAACAAATATATCAGAAAAAGTAATTGCGGATGCGACAATTTATTATAACTACCTACTAATAAAACAACCTGTGAAAAACGCTTTAGTCAATATTAATGAAGAAGCTTTATTTCGTGAATGCGTGCCCTAATATTTTTTTATACCATTGGTCTTGGTCAATGGCATTAATTACATTGAAGTACGACTAGCTACACGCATCATGGTAATTTCTTTAGATACTTCTGTTGTTTTATACATTAGTGACTTCACTAATGGAATTATATTTTCCATGAATTAAATGACAGTCAACAATATGCATTTCACGACAAAAAAAGTATTAATAGTACATGCCGTTATTTGATAATCTTCGAGCCCCTTTAAAGAAGTTTGTTTCCCCATGCGACAACCCTATTCAAGATTTGGGTCACCCCTGCACGAAGTACCAGCGTATCCGGTACCTACCTCCTGTGGCAACAAGTAAAAGTAATATTTAACTACAAGAAATATGATTATAATCTTTGTAAAGACTTGGAACACCTATATTTCTACTACAGCACCTATCTCAATCAAAATCATGGTCAATTGACATTGAATTCAATTTACTATCTATCGATAAAATTTCTGACATAGTTCAGTTATGAGTACGGTCATCACCATACATATCATCATCACCTCTACAAATCACGCGAACAGTAGAATGCCCCGCCAATTTTATGGCAGCCTAATTATCATAGCATAGCAAATAATTGAAAAAGTACATGAACAAACATCGTGTCATGATACGAGCTCAACAAAATGGCGGCGGGTCTTACGCGAAATACCGGAATAAATTCTCCGCAGAACGCTGATCAGGCCGGCTGAGGAAGCCGACGGGACAGCTGCCGTCTCATTCTCGCGCCAAGATACGCTGCGCGAGGAAAGAGACGACCATAATTCATACGTGCGCTTCCGAAAATAAAACGGCCGAGGTGAAGGTGGAACTTAGAGCAAGAGGCTATCGAACGGAATAGAAAACCAGATTGTATAAAGAACAATCACAGTGGTCATGGATGCGTGGTTGAAAGTGTTTATAAAAATCCCTTTTTTGTATGGCATCCCTGTATGTGTGTTGAAGGAAAAAACAAGGACCGTTTAATAATAGCAATTATAACAAATAAATTTAAATATTTGTTTCTTGACATAATGGATACCGCGAGTTTGCCTGTCAGACAGCCCTTTCGAACGGTTTGGGTAGGTACGTCAGCAAAACATCTTTTAGTCATTAAAATAAATCCAATAGCAGTTAATAATAAAAATAAAATTATGCTATTTAAAATGACAAACTTCATAAGTATGCAGCAAGACATCGAAAGATAATATTATCCATACAAGTAACAATAGCTTAATAGTACTTTCAATTCCTCTTAACGAACTAGAAGAAAAAACGTACGAATAATATATTTGCTATTATTTACAAATAATTAATAAATGAAAAAAGACAAGCGCAGCACTACTACGTCTTTAGTACTAAAATAACACGAAATGTTTTTACCGAGTCATTCTAAAAACGGCACTGTCGGTAAATGACGTACCTACTTAGCATGATATTTTAATAATTAATAATAATAACTTCAACAAAACGACTAATTAAAACATTATAATTTAAGCGTATATTTTTTTTATTATTGAGAAATTAACACGCTATTGCTTTGAAATATCATGCAATAAGTAGGTACTTAAATAAAAATAGCGCACTTAAACTTCTAACAATACATCTTATCAAAGTGCAATAAGGCAGAAAATTCCGTGAAATGATCTGACAGAACATATAACCTAAAAATCTTTCATAAAATCAAGATCACAAAAACGAGTAAAAAATAATAATATTCAGCATTATTCAAGAAAAGTAACAATTAATGCGGAAACAATAATTGATAACATTATATAAGTCAACCTAAAATAACTCAAAACTAATATCGGCCAAATGTTGACAACACCTACCTAAATGACGTAAACAAGAGTCCAGAAGTAGAAGAATGGTCGAGAAGACAAATATGACGTCACACTATACGACTACTCAGTCGCGCGGCTAACGCGGCACTGGCAGCAGAGAGAAGGACAGAGAAGAAAATGGCGGCCGCGGGCTGTGGCGACAGAGACTGGAGGGAAACCGAACGAATCACACAGAGCAACATAATACAGAGCACCGCTCGGCCGCTTCCTAATTTCATAAAACGCATGCGGGACAAGGACAACTACATGCGCATTGCGTGTAGCGAGAATGAGAAAGCGAATCACAAGCGGGCGGCAGTTGAGGCACGCTCTGTAGCGCAACGCTACTCTGCGAACAAGTACTTTAAAGTGAGGTCACGTTATGATAATGGCGCACCGTTCTCTTGCGTTCTACTTCTATTTTATTATAGCAGAGTTGCTTCCTAGCCAGATCCATGTCAAAATAATATCAACAGCTCAAAACCACTCTCGAATTTGACTCATGAATCCTTATTTGACAGAAGAGTCACAAAAATATTACCTACAGTGACCATACCCCTGGTTCGCTGTCACGAAGATGTAAGACGACCATTCAAGGCATTCCACATATTATATGACCAGTAGAAACATTATCCGTCCCACTTATTGTCTAAAAATGCCACGCTGTCGTCATAGCAAAAGGACAATATCGAACGTAATAATATGATTTATCGATAGAAGACACTGCAAAAAGGTGCAAAAACATATTTAAATCACCATATGCAGCCTAAAAGTTCAGTAATTACGGCATAATAGGCCAAAATAGGTGCTAAATCTAGTAAAAAAAAACTTTTCAATATGGTAGGTAAAATGGGAGCATGCGACGTTGCCGCTCTGTTGCCATTCGCCGTCATTCGAGTGGGTCGTTCGCTTCGCGTCGACGACGGCCGAGCGCCTCCGAGCTGACACGAACGCGCCGCACGTCAGATATACGTCATTATAAAAATAAATAACTATGTAAAGTTGAAGAAATAGTAGGTATTTGGCCAGCCCAATCCTTCATCAAACTATTCATTATGTTTCTATTAGGTATGACGTTTGCTGATAAACATTGCTGATTGATCTGAAACTGTGTCCACAAAAGAAACTACAAAGTTAAATAGCGTAAAAAGAAGATTGTCATCAACAGGGATCCTTCAACAGGTCTTTTACAGGGCCATAAATGTGGCGACGCTCGCAATGTCGGATGTGCCTTCATAACATGCATATAGAACAGACATGCAAACGCTCTGCGCGAGTTCTGGCATCGATTGAAATGAGCTCCACTAGTAAATATTTTATTTTAAACTACTAATATCCTATGATATATTGGCTTTAAACACTAACTACTTCATAATCCGGCAGTACATGGAAGAATATATTTCAAAAATCAACAAATGTAAAGTCAGCTTTATGCCGCAATACATAAAGCATTAAGTCATTTTAACAGAAACCTAAATTCTGCCAAACTGATTTAATGCATGTGCGGGTTTATATGATACATAGCTAATTTATAAATTTATCAGACGCAGAAATTTTGTCAAAAAGTGATATCAAATGATTTTAATCGATAAAACCATTTTCTAGTCAAATCCTCACTAGAGCCCCTGGCGAGTAGCGAGTGCACACAAAGTGACAAAATACCAGTGAGCGATCGCAACGCCACATCATCATACAACGCTTGTCTTGTTCTTCTATGATACACATTTGTTACGTGCTCTGCTTATCCTACCGTCAATGGATATGATATTATTAGATACAGTCGCACAGAGAAGACCAAAGAGTAAATACAAACGCGTGAATTTGCTAACGGATTGTCTAGGAATAGGACAATAATTACTATAATTATAACAGTAGTGTAAAAATGAGGTTTAAATTTATCTAATAATCTATTTTAAACATATGTAGGAGGTGTCGTCATGTTACAATACCTACCTAATTTAATCTTATCATATTATTATAAGATAAAACAAATCGCTGGTTTGAAATGTTTGAATGCATTACAGCCGAGTTCTGTACATTAAACATTTACTAAAACCCTATTGGATGTTGCGCAGAGATGAACATTTAATTAATAGAGGGTAGGTACCATAAATGGGAAAAAGAAATTGATATCAACTCTTCTCGTAATTTCGTAACTATACTGCGTTTTAAAAGAAAATGGCTTCATCCCAAACTTTTTTTAAATAAAACAAATTATGGATGACTGAACATGAGCTGTACTAGCCCTAGGATTTTTTTGTTGGTGTCATTTAATTGGCATAAATTGAATTCCTGACAAAATATATGTGAGATCGATAACCGGTCTCTTCATACCGTAACAGAAACTGGCGGATATAATGCTGAAAGCCAGAGGTTTGGCAACAGCGCAAACGCGAGTTGGCCACGTCTGCCATTTATAAAAAAATATGATCATATTACAGATAGCCATGGAAAGTAAGGAACATTCTTAGAAAGCGATATTAAATACCTTAAAAAGGGAGACTTTGAGGCAGATGTTGATTAATGACAACCTATCATGAATAGGGTATGAAAACCTAACAAAGTCATAACCCGACGGGCCATAGATCGGACTGTGCGGTTTGGCAACAGCGCGCGGCGCCGCTGCTCCCAGGCGCGACGTTGCCGCTCGTACGAACAATGTACTTATACATTCAAACACTATCAACTCACAGACGTGAATTGATAGCAGGTTGATAGGTAGGCGAGTTACCTACAAACAAGAATGTGCAGCCGAATCCAGTTTTTCTATTGGCCGACCATATTATATAGCCAAAAAGGATTCAAAAATTTCAAATAATGTATTAAGTTCCATTAAATTGAAAGCAGAAAAACAAACAGACATGTAGTTTATAGTTATACCAACAAAAAATCGAAGAAGTCGAAGGTACCTATAAAAAAAATAATTTAAAAAATCGATGACCTTGAACGCAAGAGAAGACAACTTACCTAACACCAGGTCTTCTTCTAGAAAGTGTTTCTACTGCCTCTGGTCACAGCGTAAGATCTTTCTCGAATCAAAGAAGGTTTCTGAATGCACAGTGTGAAGATAGGTACGTCACAGCCCGTCGTCGCCCGTCGGGCCGATTGGACGTGTCCGCCATTTTGTTGAGCCAGCTCGTGAGTTAGAAAGGGATGCATATAACATCATTGCTTTATTGTTTGAAAATAGCCATTGTTTGCTTGTATACTTACTTCTTTGCGTCGAATCACTTCTATGTTACTTCTTAATTTGAAGCTACCTAATAGTATCTATATCAGTCTACCTATATTACATTTACAAAAACAAACATTTGGTAAATTCTTACTACCGATAATATCCTGCTTATTTGTGCAAACATTTTTTATGCAACACTGTTTGTCATTCAAGTCTTTAGGCTTTTGTTTTTGTTTCGATAAAAGTAGCCAGTCTTACAGTTGACATCTGCTAACATAAAAACTTTTCATATTGCGAGTCATTTGTAACACAAAATGTCAATTATCAAATCTAATGTGCAGTAAACATCTCAGTGTATCATTCTTGTATGTAAAATTTTATTCTACATCCTATGTTACGGGTTAAATCAAAATAATATTCCAGTACTACTATAATACTATATTCTAAAACCAGTCTACAAGACTAATCGTACACATAGAGAAATGCTAACAAAGTAATTTATTATAATCCAATTAAAACATATGTTTAAACTGATATAAAACTAAGTAATTAATTTCGATATTGTAAACAAAAGTCATCGTAAACGTTATCGACCTATGCACTACCCAACAGACTGATATGAATGTGTAGCTTTAAGTTGCCAACACTCTAGCGACATCTATTTAGAAAAAAGGTTTATTCGTACTTTTCTTCAGTAGAACATACGGCCTATTTCGTCATATTATAATTTAATTCCGACTAAACGCAGTAGAGGGCGCTTATATGCGTCTTAGATTTTAGATACTTACAATGAATGTTATGTTTGTTTTAATTATAATTTGCTAATTGATTGATCTCATAGAAAACTGTTCATACATAATAAAAATAAGTTTAATAACATCGAAATCTATGAGCTAATCATCGTTTGTTTATATGTCATCTATCTTCTATTGGCGTGTGGCGAAATTTGGAAATACAAATAAAATTTTAAAATATCTATTTAACGTATTGTTTGAGATACTTTTTCATAATATAAATAAAAAGAAATTGTGCTCGTAGTTTAATATTATCAACATGTCCATTATAATATAATGGGAAGAGAGAAAATCTGTTCTTAAATTCGGACGCCAAAAGACTGTAGCCGATATTATATAATATTTAAAATATTTTTCAATACCTGTATGCTCTCATAAGATGCACTCTTGTTACAATTTCAACTTCATGCTTTAAATATACGTACATAATCATACAGATCTGGAACTCTCCCAAATTTGACATAAGAAATGTAAACATTGGACATTGTTTGCGATATTTAGTTTTCCTTTCATTTATAAATTAATAGCATAAAATAAAATATTTTTAAGAAAAATATGTTTTCTATTGATTGCATTTAAAATATTTCATAAAATGTTACTTAATTCAGCAACATGTTATCAGCGATTTTTGGTTAGTTTTCTCATTTGTTATTTTCCTTTTTATTAATTAGCTGTAACAGAAAAATCGATTAATTTTTACATTGAAACAATATTTCAGCATCAAATTTGTAATAGATGTGGAATTATCACCTCATCCAAGTACTATTACAGTAAAAACTTAGAAATCAAGTATTCAGAAGAACAGAAGGAGAAGATATTGCAGATAATTAATGCCGAAAATGACGTTTTATCAAGGTATTTCAATGAATTTCTTCTTTATAATTATATGAGCCGATTCCTGCCCAAATATTTTATGAAATCATTAAATAGAAAATAAATTCAACACTATTTCTGTTTAAAAAAAGTTATGATTAAGTTGGTACTGCTTAAAACATTAATAGTCCTTTAGACCATTTTCTTATATCCAATCCATGGTTGTCTGTAAGACATTGCCTTTGAGTGATGACACCGCCAACGCCAATTGTAGTTTTTTGTATGTGATTTCTCATTGAATTAATTTCTTTTTTTGTGTGTGCAATAAAGTGTATATAAATAAAATGTAAATAGGTAAATAATTTGACTAGTTTTTTTTTATATAATATTAAGAATTAGTGTAATAAGCATTCAGCTTGCATAATGTAATAGTGGATTCTAGAACCATTACACTTAATAATTATCCTAAGTGATTACTAATTTTAAAAGTAGATTACATGTATATTATGATGGTGTCCTATATCTTCTGTATTTTAATACTAATTTGTGCTCCCATAATTTCCATTTCTATGTTTAATTTACAGGTATGACATAGCCAAAACAAGACTAAGGAAAATCTCACAATGGAAAAGTGCCAATGGTTTATTAAAAACATTGGCCGATGTGGAATTAATGGAAGGGTTCACTGAAAAAACTGCTACAAAAGTATTTGACAGTATCCTCGCTGGTCCGTTAAAGGAAGAGCAGAAGCTGTCACAGAAAATTAAGGGACAGATATTGTATCCCACCTTAAAAGATGGCATAGTCAAGGTATGGAAATCAAATTGTTTAAGTTTTAATAAGAAGAAGCATGAGTAATGGATGTCACATAATACATCGCAACCACATACTGGCTGAAAAAATAATATGTGTTTAATTCACAATAAATTTGTTCGTAAAAAAATAATAAATTTGTTCAACTCTACTATAAGATCCAAGTCTTTTGTCTTCGGTATCAGATATTATGAGAGTCTTTCAGCCTTAAAAACACCCAGTACCAATACAAATGCTTGTAGATTATACAAATACTCATTTCACAGTCAAGTGTCTTTGTAAGATGTGCCACAATCCATGGTTTCTATTACATCAAATGCAAATTGACCACAACTACAATATTTCACTTTGTAATATTTCTTTGTAACTATGGCATGTTTGGATGGATTATTGTATAAGTACTCAATTTTTGTTTCAGGATTGTAAATCAGTATTGACTGTGTACATTACTGCGAGTTCAGTGTGCTGGACACTTATAGATAAGAATAATTACGAAGTTCTCGAGTGGGAGTACTATGGGATTGATTATCCTGAAGGAAAGAAGTTCCAAATCACAGATATTATGGAGATTGTTAGTAAATATTTTTATCTTAGACATCTATTTTATAAAATTGGTGTTTAGGCTCACATGCTGAATTAAAATAGTTTTATAGGACTTTTGTCGTACAGATGGCCTGTTTATATCATAAAATTTATAATGTATTGGATATATATTATTAGGAAAATTAATATAAATATATCAGAAACTCCTCAATCTATGATTTTATATGCAGTTACAAAACAGATATCAATTGATTTTCTAATTATATTTTAGGCCTGGCGAATAACGCACCAGCTGCCACAAGTTGACATCTACGTGATGAAAGCTGAAGCCACCACCCTCAGGGCATCTGGCAGTGACCCAAACAACCCTAAAGTAATTGCTGTGAATCTGCAAAAAGCGCAGATGATCTCAATGATCGTAGCTTTGATAAACGCAAGGAGTAACGTTGAAAGGTTAGTAGTTTTCTACAGGTGACGCTAGGTGGCGTTATAATGGTGCACTAATAAAAAATGTATTTGCAGGGAATCTGACGATTTTGAAAACAAAGAAAAGGCTTTTAACCATAAAGTATTCTTTTTAAGACCGACGTTGCCCTATAGGTAAGTGCGGCGGTGATTAAATAATTATTTATTTGTATTTAGTTTGGGTTTCCATCAATTTATTTTAATGCCATCTTCTGTATAATAGAAGAACTTTATTATGTAATAAAGTGATTGAAAATTAACGTGGGTACAATTTTCCACGACAAAATGTTTGTTATCGACTCAATTTGATTGTTATATCAGCTGTTACGATTTTGCGGGTTCCCTTTGACTTTTTGACGAGTATACCTTAACATTCTGTAGATATTGTTCTGGATTTTTTATTTATTTTATTTCTGAGATTTTTTTTTATATTATATAATCATATATATCTTCATTCTTTATTGAACATTCGTTGTGTATAGTAGTCTCTGCTTTAAATGTGTCGGCGAATTATATTAAAAAAAGCTCTTATGAAAATGTGAAAAAGTAATAATAGCAAAAACATTAATACATTTCAAAAAATTGGATTCATTGGTAAGGATAAAAATATGATAGTTTTAATTATTATTGTAATCCAGTAGCGCATTTAATGATTTGTTAAAAATAATATTTTTATGTTTGTAAAACCGTAGTGGACACCCAATGGTATATATTTTTTTAAAAGAGTGAGCTTTTAAACAGAATAACTATTACTAATAAAAAAGGACATAAAACCTCGATAGAGCTAATTACACACATAATACAAAATCTATTAATGTTTTTTTTTTGCAGACTATACGGAACTCTAGTAGGCAACGAAAGGGTAGCGACAGATCAAACAGTAGAGATGTTACTACGAGAGAAAAATGGCAGATCAAACGCGAATAAACTAGTTTATGTCCCTGAAAATCTCAAGGAAATGTTCAGATCGCAAAAAGACTTACAAAAAGACATGTTAGGGCACTGCTTCCTACTTGGCATCACTTTCATGGACTTATGCATTTACAAAAATCAAGATAGAATTAACAAGTTGTTGAAACATGGTCCTTGATTTGTCTGTTATTTTTGTATATACTATCTGTAGTGGAGACAGTAGGATGTGTAAATAAATTGTTATAAATATTGTTTGTGTTTTATTAATGTCAAATATTTGTATCCCCGAAAGGGTTGTCGAAGACCTAACGACTCAACTATGATTCTATATCTCCAGTGTTAGGACGTTTTCATGAAAATATAAAAATCGTTTCATTTTCGTTTACTAAATGAACTACCTTGAGGTAAACGACATAATAGCAATCTTGAAAAATAATTTGGAAACTTCACTTTTTGTATATGGTGGCTACCCCCAATCATTTTCCTCCTTAAATATGATACATAACTTTATTTTTATCATTAAACTACATTCTTAAATGTGATTATTTTATTTTAACTCTGGAGATTCAAATGAAACTATGGCCATATAGATGCCTATAATCATTTTACATATACATGACAGTCTTCGTGGCGCCGTTGGTTAGACGCCGCCTGTGAAACGAGAGGCCGCGGGTTCAATCCCCGCACCGAAACAAATATTTGTGTGATCCACAGGTATTTGTTTCGGGTCTGGGTGTTTGTGAGACCGAAAAGTCTCTCGTAGTTTCTGATACCCACGACACAAGATTCGATCTTAGTGTGGGGTCAGGACTATGTATGTGACTGTTGGGTGTATTTATTTATTTATTACTTATAGAAAACCTAGAAAGTGGAATTTGACTAACTACTCTATATCTTTAAAGCTGCGTTTAAATCGTTATGTAATATAATTTATATTTTCCTACTTTGTCGTCAATCACAAGGGGTAAACAAAGTGTGATCTTTTCATGAAACAGGCAGTATTTCGTGTCTTATTTTGTTATAAGGTTTATTATTGAAAATTATATACAATATTCAATAATATTTTAGAGTTTTTAAAATCATAAGTAAACTTTCTGATCGAGAGAAGACTCCAGAATTCCAGAACATCTTAGTGGATCAATTAGGCACCCAATTGCTTTCAATAATTTCGTAAGTATTCAGACATTGAACTTGTCTATATTTTGAGTATGTACATCTTTTGTACTCGATTCGACGTGAGGAGGACAACTTATAATCAAAACAATAAATAAAACTGCAATGTATTGCTTCAGTTGGACTAAAAAGTGTTTATTTGATAAAATACAACGAGCTTACTTTTTACAACATTTTACTTCTATTAATGACAAAAAAAACAAACAAAACCCTTAATACAATAATAATATACATAAATACGTTGGTATCAACTTCAAACATATAGTATGTAACTAACATAAATGCAAGTCTAGGCAAGATCATTACAATTCAAGTAAAATATCATCTAAATAAAAGGAAATTAACATTACAAAAATTATTGTAAGAAACCTTTAAAGTTACACCAAGAAGGTCTAATGCAAAATTGTCTATAGATCACACGTACACTTTTGACCTAACCAAAGTTGAATTTTGTATTTAATACTGATATTATCATTTTGGAAGAACTAGAAAATATATTTACAATTTTATCATTATTTTTTTGAAGTGAAACTTCTTTATCGGGGTTGGAAAATTTTTTGCGTTACGCGCCATCTTTATTTCTAAGTCACATTTTTGCGTTACGCGCCATCTTTATTTATTTAGTAAATTAGTAATACTTAGTAGTAATCCTGTGTATTGTAACTGTATTTAGTACGAATCCCACACTAGTGTATCATCCCACATTTGGACATAATACAGTGTATACCATTAGAACACATTCTGTACCCACTTCAGTAAGCCACACCCCCAACCGTGCCCAAGCCCCACCCAAAATTTTAAGTCCCACCCACTTTTTTGTAATTTGATCCTTACCCCCCCTCTGGCCTTCCCCCGCCCTAAATCCAAAACAGTGCCCAATAGCCTCCCCACGAAACCTCCCCCCCCCGCTTACCCCCACCCTAAAAATTTTACCTCACCCCCCCTACTCATATCTCCGGCATTATCCATCGTAGACCCACCGACCTTGGGTTCATTGGAACCGGCTCGGTGAGGGCTACAATCCTGCCCCAACAGAATTCCCGAATTCCCCCTCCACAACTTTCCACACCCAAAAATATTTTAAGGTGCCCAATAGCCTCCCCACGAAACCTACCCCCCCCCCCCCGCCCCTACCCCCACCTACAATTTTTACCTCACCCCCCCTATTCCTATCTCCGCCAATATCCATCGTAGACCCATCGACCCTGGGTTCATTAGAACCGGCTCGGTGAGGCCTACAATCCTGCCCCAACAGAATTCCCGAATTCCCCCTCCACAACTTTCCACACCCAAAAATATTTTAAGGTGCCCAATAGCCTCCCCACGAAACCTAACCCCCCCCCCCCGCCCCTACCCCCACCTAAAATTTTTACCTCACCCCCCCTAAACCTATCTCGGCCAATAAAGGTCGTGGACCCACCGAGCTTGGTATCCTCGGAACCGTCTCGGTGAGGCCTACAATCCTGCCCCAACAGAATTCCCGAATTCCTCCTCCACAACTTTCCCCACCCAAAAATATTTTAAGGTGCCCAATAGCCTCCCCACGAACCCTAACCCCCCCCCCCCCGCCTCTACCCCCACCTAAAAATTTTACCTCACCCCCCCTAAACCTATCTCGGCCAATAAAGGTCGTGGACCCACCGAGCTTGGTATCCTCGGAACCGTCTCGGTTAGGGCTACAAATTGGCCCCGATAGAAATCCCAAATTCCCTCAAAAATTTCCCCCCTCCTAAACTTAAACTTTATTTAATTTAGCTTTATTTTACCAATTCTGTAAATTTGTAAATAGTAGATCATTTTTCGAAAAATGATGTCATAAAGAAGTTTCACTTCTTACGTGTGTACACTAATACACACACACATTTTTTTTTTATAATAAACGCCAACGTTTGAATTTTTCGCCTGGATCTTTGTGACCATATCGCAACCAACTGCTTTTTAAAATTTTGTCTTAATAAGAAACAAACAAATGCATGGAAAATAACGGAAATCTGTTTTATGTCAACTGTTGTGTGTAAAAAGTTCGATCTTGTATTCTGGCATTGTCTAAAATGAATTTGATATAGTTCATATCGGTGTCTCTGTATGAAAATATACTCTATTGTAACATGTGGGCTGGGGTTGTAGTGAATTCGCTTTTAGGCCATCTATATGTCGGAGACAACAACTCAAACCTTGCAAAATGACAATTGTAAATAAGTGACGTCATAAACAAGCTATTTTACTGTTGGACATGGAAGACTAAAGTTACTTGTGCAGAATGTTTAAAAAGTGGCAGATGTTATTTCCATAGTTAACTATTTATGTATATGCAATGAACACAACCATTTTAAGATCATAAGAGTATGTGTAAACCTGTACGGTAATACATACACGTAATATTTTTAAAATTCTGCACTAGCAACAGTTCGAAAACTAGTAACGAAAAATATTGATTTGAAATAAAAATTGAGGGATGGATGTGGGAATTCGCCACAAGCCCAGATAATAACTCTGTAGAAACCTAATAACAGTGTAAATGTACCAGTCTATTGTTTTATATTATAATAAATATGTACAATTAAATATATAACAGCACCCATTCATGAAACAAATCGTGCCATCAAGATACGCCGCCCATCCACGCTCCTGTTTAAAAAAATCTCTATATATCACCATTTTGTATATATCTATTATATATTGTATATAATTTGTATAATCTATTGTATTTTATTGTATAAGTAAAAACTGTTTATATTGTATTGAATGCAAATAAGTGTAGCAAAAATAAGCTAGACAGGCGACGTAGCTCTACCTTCTGACGAAACGCTTGTGAACAATAAAATCTGTTTAAAAACTCAATCCAGACTACAAGATCATTTAAATCTAATATGTCATCTTTTATAAAAAATTCAACAACACTTATTTTACTGTGGAACTGTTAACAAGTCTCTATTGTTATTAAAAAAAATAATAATTATTCATTTATCTCGTGTTATCAGTTATTTTTGACAGCGGTTGGCGAGTGTGGCAGTGTTTACAGTATTACGGGTACACCTATATTACAAAGGGAAGAAAATAATAGGCCATCATTATGTTGGCTACCAATTATTCTGTTACCTACATTTAAAGACTAACTATTTTAAAATAAGTCCTTTAAAATAAATTATACAATATTTTATGCCAAAAATCAAGTGTATTGCACTGGGACTGCACTAGCTGCAGTATAAACACTTTAATGATCTTTTTATTATTATATAATCGCGTATACATTTAAAATTAAGAGAATAACACATAACGCAGGTTGTCAACCATGACAAATAAAAATACATATTCTATTGTGAACTCAAACGATTGGTAATATTCTTATGGTATGAATCGTTTGCCACAACAAAAGGGACTTATGGAGTGAACATTAAAAGCAAACTATAAAAAAAATATAACCGCCATGACAGTTCCACTGTCTCGCCATCTGTATTTGTGTTCCCGAACTAAACGATGCTCAATAATTAAATACTACGGTAAAAATGGAAGACGCTGAAATAATTCGTAGCCAACTTTCTATGAAACTAAATTATTTAAGTCTAAGCTCTTTATCATGCATGGATACCACTCCCATTACTACGATATTAAATAAGAAACACGTATTTTTGATTTACAGTGCGGCAAAGACATGGAAAAGTTGCAACTGCCTGGCAATGTATGCGGAAAAGATCTAAAAAAGACCTATTTAGCAGCGAGCTTAATTTCCAATGTATCTGTAATTAATGCGAATATACTATTTCTGGTTTAAGCCCCATATATCTTGAGCTTACTCACACAGACTAATATACTCAAAAATAATATTTTAATATATTATACAATAACACCGCTTAATGACTTCATTTATTTAGAAGTCCTAATAAAAATTTGCTCGCACTGTAATATGTTTGATGATATTAAAATATTATTATTACAATTATGATGCTTCAATTGAAAGTGAATTCAACTATACATATAAGAGGCAATACAAGAAACGTTAAAGACAATTTTCGATTCCAAACAGTGTGAAATATACGGTTTCGGACATATTGTGACATTCCCGTTTATATTACTAAATCAAAACCTGTTTGTATAATCCATCTTAATCAAATAACCATATAAATGGAGAAAAAATGTTTTGCTAAATCAATTCGTATTGCCCTGTCAAAATAAAGCTTTATAGTTATTTTGTATGTGTGTAAATAAATCCATTTATAGTTAACTAGTCCGAAGCCGATATTTAATAAAACAAATGAATATAGCCAATGAAGTATCTTACGCATACAACAAACATAGTTTTCGTCATGAGATCACAAATAAATGCATCATTCGAAAAGGAATATGTATAGAAAATGTGTTTTCACTTAACTAAATCAATTATGGTGGCTGGATAGAGGGGCAGCGGTTAATAGACTGGTCTCTTCATTAGATGAGGATAGAAACATTGTTGAGTTAAGTCATTTGTTAAACAAGTCTTCAGGTTTTAAAAACTTTGCTTTCGCCCTCTATCCGTCCCGATCAGACAACTATGTAGCTGGCTCGTAATATGTTCAAGCTGAGCTTCAGATGTACATACATATATTGCCAAAAAATCATTGTATTACATACAATTGACATTCATCTGATAATTACGATAATGTTAATTATTTTGCAATGCAATCTTATTCTCTCCTTTAAAACGTTAACAACTTAAAAATACACATTATCAAGTATATTACGCGACAGTGTTTCGGCTACATTACGAAGAAAAAAATACATTTGTCTGTGGTTAAAAATGTCAAAACGCAATCCTGCTGTCATTACAAGATCTCAAAATACACCGAATGTCGTCAATCGATGCACACATCTAACGAGATTATTTAGTATGGAATTTTATTCCATATACGAAAATCTATAATAGACAAGAATTGGCAAAAAGAATACAGAGAAAATCCTATCCTATGGGTACGAACAGACAATCGTAAACAGGATAGAATACATAAATAAACATTACGTCTTACAAAGGTTAGGAACATGTTTCAAAACCTAATCTTAGAGAAATAAATTGACTGAAACATAAATGTGATTGTGTGGCGAATGCGTGGGTTTCCGACGAATTGGACGGCACGTTAATACGGCAAGATTTAGCTAGTAGCGTCATCTACATATGTTGCCCAATTACTATTTTACTGAATCTGACTGTCACTGATAAACCGGCACTTAAAATTACACAAGAAAAGCAAAACCGTGCTCTCTAAAAGTTTTTTATAAAACTCACGTACAAAAAAGTAAAACTATGATTAACTTTAAAGTAGGTAATACATACATGTTTAATTGAGCAAAACTTAACAAAACAGTGAGCAATACGTCTAAAAGAACAGCCTGGGACACGAATTCTATCGAAAACTCCTTTCAACGCAAACCTTGTTCGGATTCTGTACGGAAACTGGTTGGGCACAAAACTCGTGCTACGATACAGAGCCTCCACAAGAATCGGAATAAGACTGAATATTTAAAATTTGCAACACTGCCTCAGAATTTTTCCCAATGATATGTATTTACATTAACCACGCAGAAAGAGTAACTATTAGAAAAAAAAAAAAACAAGAAATAAAATGAACGTGCCAAATTGTTTCTAAGTAGTGCAAAATTGATGAAAACTTGTATACATAATATATATTCAATTTGACACGCGTGGTGCGCCTGTCGTTACACTTAGGTACTTAGCACGTATCCATTACGACACTAAACTTTAAGTCTATTTCACATTTATCATTCTTTTAATAATATTGATTGTAATAAATGTATAAAATATCATCTGTAATCTCTGTATACTTAATCACCTTTGTTTATATTTAAAAATTAAATCCATTTGTATCGGTATAAAAATCTAATATAAATCTGAGGTTATTTCATGGCTATGGCACTGTATTGTATGTATTGTAATCAAACTTTGTACTGGCGTGCGACGCGCCGCCCCTCGCCCTCAACTATAACTGTATCCTGTATAAAAATACTTATCAACTATTATTGTAAGGCTGCTTGTGTGTATATAAATATATGAACTGAAACCGATCTGCGTAAACTGTGGCGGCGGGGCGAGGACGGCGCGCGCACTAGGAGGATCACAAGTCACAATCATTGAGAACACTTCAGTACACAACTATAACTGTTTCAAAATTTCTTCCAGAATGGTGTTTTTTAGTTTGTAAACCTCCAAAAAGTTTGATAGGAAAATCAAACGTGAAATTAATATTCGACGGTCGGCTTGCTCAGTTCGACCGCGATCGGATACAACCCCGTTCGAACCGGCAAGCTCTGAATTTTCATAATTGCCCAATGTGATAATTCTTCGTAAACAAAACATAAACACGTAACTCATTAAACGTAATATTGCATCGTTCGCATTAAAATCATATGGTATCCATAATGTGATGTGACTCCCACAATCCACTGCACTATTACAACTATCAGTTAATAAACATTTCATATTACGCGGTAGGAAAACAAAACCGTAAAATAGTAAAAATAAGCTATATAGGTCGTCTATAGATAAAAAACAGAGATGTTAAAACGTCAAAAGATTTGCCGATGCATTCTGGCGTGGTGATGCGCGGCTTCCATCGAACTCCAGGACAAGAAAGTAGTCGCAACGTATAGGACGTATTTCATACATCCTGCTTACTCCGGCAGCATGCGACGGCTCTTGCACCGAACAATTTGTATTCAAACACTGGTCTCACACTTACACCTGCTTACTTATGTATAAAACTGGCAAGAGATAGGAACAAAGAGGGAAGTAATCTATCCTTAAACAACTGTCATCAAGCTACCTTACGTCAGGAGAGGTCCATTAACTAAATAAAATTACACTAAGCTGGTTCCATTGTACTATTGCCTATGAGAAACTTATTTGCAGAACGGAGAATTGAACATTTGTACTATCTTGTATTTCTTATCTGTATCCCTATATGTGTTTGTGAAATAATTGACTATATTGCGAAATGCAT
Source organism: Deilephila elpenor (assembly GCA_949752805.1). Classification (NCBI taxonomy): domain Eukaryota; kingdom Metazoa; phylum Arthropoda; class Insecta; order Lepidoptera; family Sphingidae; genus Deilephila; species Deilephila elpenor. Next base: position 2,479,686 of record OX457107.1, on the reverse strand, counting down.
GCATAAGTGTGAGCCGAGCGTTGTTTGTTAAAAAGCGGACGCAAAACGCTACGAACATCGAACAGTCCGCCGCGAGAATACACCGGCAACGTCACAAATTTATATATATATTTATTCTCCTTAATTCTAAGTTATTTCGCGATGAATGGTCGAATTGCTTGGTAATTCGTGATACGATAGCCTAAGCTAAAATTAGAAACAATATTCTGGCATATACCGTCCCTCCGTGGATCAAACTACGACAAAGCACTTTTCCGAATCACACACCTTACCTAATTGGTAAAAAATTTACTAATCTCACTCATCACAATTACGTTAACGAATCAGTCGATGGCGTGAAGGCGGCCGCTCGACGGCTCGCGACCTATTGCAAAATACACAACACTTCCGAGCGACACTACTGGAACACACCAAGTACACGACGACACCGTCGACTTTCCAGGAATAAACTTCTGACATGCAGAACTTATTTTTTTCATCGCGTTTAAAACTTACAAGCATATGACACGAAATTCATTCCCTGGTGAGTGATCACACGAAAGTGTTTATTTTAAAACCAAAAAGTCTAATATTTGCAGCAATTTCACGTATAAAACAAAGAAAAAATTTAGACAAAATAAAATATTTATCATTTAAAAGTCATCGAGACGAATCAAAACGATTATAATCGAAGAGTTCCGTCGCAACGACACGAAGTTTTTAACGCTAAGTGAGCGAAAACACCTAACCTACCTAGCTATCACAGTCCTTTCTCAGTCTGACCCTTTCCTTTAAATGCATCTCAAATTGTCACAATGGTGAATAAACTGGTAACAACCTAACTACAATAGAAGCTGGTAGAAGTAATTCAATAAATCACTACGCTATTTTGGCACCTACAGTGTTAAATCTGAGTTATCTCTTCAGTAAATGCTTTACGTAACAAAAACTCTCGTAAGTACTTACAAAGAAAATTGTTGATGGCAAAAGGTAACCTACGTTTTTGGTTTGCATTCAAGTTTCCGCTTTCACCGATTTTCGCAGTACTCTCAGAGGATACGATCCCGAACTCTGGCCTAAAGCTACGCGTTAATTCTCATTAACCATTACCTTACAAAGATATTTTGAGCATCATGAATCAATTTACCTCTTCTCACGCTTGCCAGATTTCATCCCTTATTACTCGTAAATAAAATTAACTTAACACACCTACTAAATATGTATATTTATTACGAAGTAGGCACAGCGAACGCGCCGCATACATTCATCGCGAAATATTCAGTTACCTGGTAAAAAGATCAATTCTTATGTTTTTAGATGTCGACGAAGTGTTTTTAAATTCTAATCTCTGGTTCGATCCGCTTAGATTTTAATCAAAATTTCGATCAAGATTCACCGAGAAAACTAACTCTTACTTGGTAACTTAACGATTACGGGGCAAAAAGCGCTAACTGTACTCGGTTCCGAAGGTAACGTGAACTCTCAAACTGTACAACGCGACAGATCTCTCGACGGACGACGGACTATCAACAGTCGGTATTTACAGATCGAAGCTCGTTTTACAGCGATCCGATTAATAATATTACATATGATATTGCAAGCTCGCAACGCGAGTCGTACACCGGGTGCGACGCGGGCGGACCACTATTTTCGGTGCGGTTCTCGTCCGAGTCTAAAACGGGCCCAGGGGGACGAGAGCGCGCGCCGCGCCGCTCAATTGTACAGGCGGTCGGCGGCGTAGAGGTCGTGGTGGTGCGCGTGCGAGGGCGCCGCGTGCCACCGCGGCGGGGGCGCGGGTCACTGAGCCGGCAGACACGCCACCGGCGCGCCCGGACCCACGGCCGGCTTGAACTCCGTCGCGCCGGCAGGCGGGAACTGCTGAAACGGCGGCGCGTAGCACTGCGGGAAGTACAGCTCCGGCTTCACCACCGCCGCCGCTGGCGGCAGCGGTCGCGGCGTCTTCGATGCGTCCGCGCGCCTCTTAGCCGCGTGCGGGTTCATGTGGTTGTCGATGTGCTTCTTCACCTCGGGCTCGGTGGCGAATCGTCGCCGGCAGTTTGGCATCGGGCAGCAGAACGGCCTGTCTCCCTGGTGCGTCCGCGTGTGCTGGTCAAGTATTGCCTTCTGCCTGAAGTCCTTGCCGCATTGCGTGCACTTGTATGGCTTCTCGCCAGTGTGGATGCGTAAATGCTGATTCAAGATTGTCCGCTGACGGAAGAAACGTGGGCAGTAAACGCACCCATACGGTTTCTCATTGGTGTGAATGCGCAGGTGTTGCGTCAAATGCGACTGTTGCCGGAACCGTTTGCCGCATTCGGGGCACGGGTAAGGCCGGGACTCAATGTGGATGCAGCCGTGCTGCAGCAACGTCGACTTCTGCTTAAATTCTTTTTGGCAAATAGGGCAGCGGACATACAAAGGCATCGCTCGTCCGCCGAGCACGTCAGGCAGTTTACCTCCCTTCAAGTATTGTAGCGAGAGTCCAGAACCGAACACGGTATGATTGAGGCCCTTGGTGTCCTTGAAGTAAGCAGGATACTGCGCAGTGTCCCCGGGCGAGAAACACGAGCCGCGTTGCTCTCCGTTCTGGCCATCATTGTCACCGTAGGTGGACTGCACCTCTTCTTTGTTCTCATCGGGAGGGAACGGTACGTCCTGCGGCCACAGGGTCGGCGTCGTCCCGTTCTTGAATATCAGATGCGGCGACACGTCTGCAAAAATTGAAGCAAATGGTCAGTCACGCGTCCGAGACACCCGGTTAAGGGTGACCGACGAGTGGGTTAATCGAGCTGAGGACGGTTACGGGATCGTCCGGCGGTCGGTTCCGCGTCTCGCGGGCGCCTCCACCAGCCGGCTGGCGGTAGACGAAGGGACCGAGAATTTGTTCGACAGGAAGGCCAATGGATGCGAGACCGAATCGAACGTGCGGGGGGCGGCGGGGAGCGCGGGCGGCGCCGGCAGTGGCCGCGACCAGTGCGGGCGGCGCGCGCGGAGGGCGGGGAGGGGCATATATGTGTGAATAGCGCTCGCCTTGGTGTGTGCGGACGTGCTGGTTCAGGATGGCCTTCTGGCGGAAATGTTTGCCGCACTCGCCGCACGTATATGGCTTCTCACCGGAATGGATGCGTAGATGCTGGTTGAGGATGGCTCGCTGACGGAAGGAGCGCGGGCAGTACACGCACGCGTACGGCTTCTCGTTGGCGTGGATGCGCAGGTGCTGCGTGAGGTGCGACTGCTGCCGGAACCGCTTGCCGCACTCCGGGCACCCGTACGGCCGCGAGTCCGTGTGTATCCGCTCGTGCTGCAGCAGAGTCGACTTCTGCTTAAAGTCCTTGCCGCATGTTAGGCACTTGAACAGCCGCAGTTCCGAGTTCGGGTTGTGCTTACGCGGTTTGGGTGGTTCGGGCTGGACAATATCCGGCAGGTGGCGCAGGTCCGGCGCACCATATTGGTCGAGCGGCCCCTCCAGCGAGAGCACTCCACCGTTTTGTTTCAGGTAGTGGAGCGGGAAGCCGCCGGTGCCGAGCATGTGGCTCGTGGGCCTGGTCTCCTTGAAGTAGGGCGTGTACTGTTGCTGCAGGTCGGGCTGTGGCACGAAGCACGGGGTGCGGTCCAGGTGGTCCTGGGTAGGGGGCTGCGGCTGGGGCTGGAGCTGCTGCTCCACCTGCATGTGTTCTGGCGAGGTCTGCTGCTGCTGCTGTTGCTGCTGCTGTGCTTGTTGCTGCGCTTGCTGCTGCGCGAGTTGCTGCGCGGCGTCGTCGGGCGTTTGGTCGGGCGGCGGTGGCGCGGGCGGGTAGGGCGAGGGCGCGGGCGAAGCCAGCTGCGGCTCGGGCTGCGGCGAGGGCCCGCCGGGGCTCTGGTGCTGCATTGAGGGCTGGTAGCCGCCGTCCAGCACGCCGCCGCCCCACTGGGTGCCTGGCGGCGCGCGCTCCACGCCATCTTTGTATAGAACGTATGGAGCTGACGTATCTGGAAATAAAGAAGATGAAGCATTAAACTCTATTAAGTTTCAATTAAGTAATTTAGACTGTATTTGAGTAGTACCTATTTAATATGCGAAACTAGTATTATGTTGCTGAGAATAACATTTTAATATCATTTCACATTTACTACATAAACGACAAATGAAAATGAAGAACAGTCCGCGATAGGAATTAATTCAGTTTATAATTATTTTATATTGGAGTATGAATATCCTTTAAAGAAAACCGTAATTTGTCGTTTATGAGATGACATTTATCACGAGCCTAGGAGAAGTGAGATATGCAATAGTGTATGATATATATTCGCTGTATACCGTGCCGCCGTGATTCACGATAGTTGCTATGAAAATAAGAATTTAATAAAACGTCACATATTGTGTACATATTTTCCGTACCTACGCCTTCTTTCGAGAGAGCAATTTAAGATGAAGGGCGTCGCGGAAATCTTACAGAAATACAAGTTCAAGGTTATCTTTATTTGCAAGCCAATCTAGTCTTTATATTATCAAGCCATATACAACTTGAATTAATTGCTGCAATCTTAAACCAATTAAGCCAATATTTGAGGTCTTGTCAATCCAGTAATAATGATGTAACCTTAATTGTAAAGAGTAAATGTTAAAATCTTTATTATAAATGCCATTTTCGTAAAATGAGTTCACTATTATGTGAAGCTAACTTGATAATGAGTAACACTTACACCGGGCTCCCTACGCACACTTCTTTGTAAATATGTTTTTGCATCAAGCTTAATTTCAATACGCAAGTAAAAACGCCTATTAAACGACGAAGGAACTCATAAAACTACCAAGTTTCTAATGATTCACTTTCTCGTGCATTCATTCTGATGTGACAAAAAACGCGGGAAAGTGCGGCCATTTTCTTATCCCGCTCGGAGGGAAATGCAAATGGCGGTGGTCATCCGATAGGTGATAATTATTATATTTTATAGTTAAACGTTTGGACTATCATTACTAAGAAAAATACAATTTTAATAAACAAATATAGTTTTACACTATTTCAAATCAATCATGGCGGGTCGTTAGAAGCTCATTATCGATTAAGAAGTTAAACAAAGAATGTTTTTTACAACCGTCATTCGTCATCAGAGCAGACGCATTTAAGTTACGAGAGGGAAAAAAACATGTTCCATCTATCTTGGTCGGGCGAGCATCGTTAATAACTGCGGAGATGGACTAAATGCCGATAAAATCATGCTACTATGTATACACTTATCTGAGTCACAATCGATTTGTGGATATCTTGATTTTTGACGTGACTGATCTCTTTGAATACGATCTCCAATTATAAATGTCGACCTCACACTGTGTACTAAGGCATTTCTATTTGTAACATTGCGAGATGTAATTTAAAATTCTTATCAGACGATGCAACGTCTAGTTATGTCAATTTAGATTATGTTTCACGATATATTTTGGGGACGTAAGTTTATGAAATTTCATAAGAGTTAATAATCAATATAATCCAACAATTTGATTGCTGAAACTTCTAGTTCTATTTTGTCGGCCAATATAAAAATCTATCAAGATTAACAAAAATAAAACATTTTATCTCAATTAAGTCCGTGATGAACAACCACAACAAGGTATCGAATATTATATAAATATCGCGCCATTCGAGTCGCCATTTTTAACCCAAACGATGCGTCGTTATATTTGAATTTCCCAAATCATACAGACGACAAAGAGAATGCAAAACGGACGAGCTAGCTGCACTACATCATACACCTAAATCCTTTCATGTAGACAGAGATTTATTGCCGAATAACATCTGTTTATAATCGAGTCTGTATAAAATAATACGAAGGAAGCGCCGTCAGCCACCGAGCCCACAAAGATTCCACCGTTTGACAGCTACGTTTTAATGACGTGCGCCGGTCAGGGTTGCCAGCTTTATGCTTTGTACTAATTAATGGTATTTCTGGCATTTGTGGTTTCTTTTTACCCACACCTTTATTGGCTAGTTTGAAGCGGTTTTTAGAGATTCCGATATAAATAAAGATGACTCAATGTGTTTTTTATTACAAATCAAATGCAATTTATTAATCATTAATATACTTGCCGCTTAAAGCTTCAAACGGAACACCGGTGCCGTATCCACTTAATTCGCAGTCATGCATTGAAATTATTTATTTGTGTTGAAAAGAATACCGGTTATTACTTCACATGTTTACACGATTAATACTTTCGATGAAAAGTAAATTTGTTTTGAATTATTAAATTAAGGTTCTATTTAAAAGCCACTATTCATTAGAAGCAAATCGGGCACAACATTTAAGAATTTGAATAAGTAATAATTATCTATAAAAAGAGAAGTATGACGACCCTGTTAAAAAAATAACCGAGTAGGTCGAATCCCGCGCTCTCGCCTTGGCCGGATGGCTCCGCATATGGGGTGTCACTTCGAATTAACTTTTTTTGTCTTAACCCTTTTTAAATTATAGCATTTGGATGACGTATGTAAGACGCGGCGCTATGGGAATGCATCAGCCCTGTGCTCGCGTGTCAGTAACCTTCGGGACTAAAGGAAATAACTGTTGATTATATTCTAATTGGTTATTCATTCGTAAAATTGAATCAAGTTTTGAATATTGGTGTGCTTTAAAAATACTGGACAATGTGACTGCATCCTATGTTATGTAAAATGCAACGCTGGCCAGAATATTCACTTGAACGAACAATTATTTTTCTCCAATCAACACAATTAAGCCACTGTTTGTCTATGCACAAAATCTCAATATATAAGTACAACTCAACTTCTCAACTTTCGTTCCATTATAGCTAAATTTAATTAGAGTAAATTACATCCCAAATGTCTTATTGAAAACATGTTTATAATAAACACGAGTTCTCTATCAAGAGCAAGTCTTATCACAATCAAAACTATTATAAGTTTTTCGATTCGGTGCAGGACTAAAGAACTTAATTTTAATCCTTGTTGATACGTGTCAAAAACTGTCTGTCAAGAAATCAACGTAAGCTGTGTGTTATTTTTTGATGAATCTATTTAATTTATTTTAGTTATTCGTGGGCTTATTAAAGCTAAGGGTTAAAGGAAATTAGAATATTGTAAGAGATTATGTAGAGTGGGTAGAGTATATCAAAGTCTACATTTATGACAGGAATAACTTCAAATATTTACACACGGTTTGAGGAGGCCCGAGAGAGTAACAAATATCGGAGGGTCTAAGTTGTCTAATGATAATTAAGACTGAATTGAATTGTATTACTGATTGAACTTGTAAGAGCTTAGTCATTAATGCATACGTCTTTATCGTACAGCTCCAAAAGAAGTTTAACCAGGACTTATTTATATATTTATTGTGGATTACAGCCATAAAAAAGATAAGAGTAAACGAATATAAGAAAATAAGAAAACGTAAGCAATGCTATGTGCCTGATATATTGCACCATAATAAGGTTTAATCATATTAAGTATACAACCGATTTTGATAAACAGACAGTTGATATCAAACATCTGAAATGTAAACAGATTTCCAAATAAAAAATACACAGTTAATTAATATACATATGCAATTACCGGTTAAGTTCATCTCGCAAGAATTTTTACGATCTCGTTTAATTAGTGTCTGCTTATAAAGCGTCTTTATTATTGCATACAGAATGCTCGGATGCCTTTTATGATTTGTACGAAATTTGATCAACGGTTTTAATCAGGAGTCACAAAGTCCTTACTGTTGGATGCATGTAGAGTAAAATGAGCCTTATGGTATATATTAACATTAAAAAAGAAGACAGCGACAGCCTCCGTGGCGCAGTTGGTTAGCCGCCGCCTGTGAAACAAGAGGCCGCGGGTTTGATACCCGCACCGGAACAAATATATTTGTGTGATCCACAGGTATTTGTTTCGAGTCTGGATGTTTGGGAGACCGTAAAGTCTCTCGTAGTTTCTGATACCCACGACACAAGACTCGATCTTAGTGTGAGGTCACGGCCATGTATGTGACTGTTGCGTGTGTTTATTAGATAAAAAGGGTTATTTGGTGCAACAGCATACAATCCTAAAGTAAGTTACGTAAATCGTTGTGTTAGTGAGAACATCGAACGCACTGCCTCTCGTTTCATAGGTATCTGCTACGCCTTGGAGACTGTTATTAATGTTATTGAAATTATAACTTTTCTTTGTAGTTTAAACAACCAACCAACCAACGCGGAAAGATATAGTTTTGGCAATTTTTACTGTAAGCTCTGAATTAAGCCTTAAGGTTCGAAAAAACCAAATTAATTGTCGTGTAATTGAAATATTATTGATAATTCCTTTTAAGAATCAATAAATAAATGAATTAATAAATGAAATATTACTGATAATTCCTTTTTAGTTTAAATTTTTTATGTTTAAATGCTTAAAGTTTAAATTTAGTTTTAATTATCAGCAATATTTCAATTACACGACAATTAATTTGGTTTTTCCGAAGCTAAACGTTTAATTCAGAGCTAACAGTAAGATTGCCATATTTCTTTCCACGTTGGTTAATAAATCATACAAGTATTTAATAAGACTCACATAATATATTTGAGACGACAAACATGGTGTTGGTAAGTAGTTACCGACTCGTCTGTACTGGACAGACACTTCCTGTGCGTTTTCAATTCGGTACAGACAGCATAGTAAAGACGAAACCATAATATTTGCCCTTTATATTATATTTTGTGGGCATTCATCATGAAATTTAAATAAGTACTTTAGTTTTGCGGAATTATATTGATGTATTTGCCTATAGAAAGTTGTAAACCTGACGTAAAAGTTGCCTAAACGTATAAATCATGATATAAAATTTAATTAAAGTTAGATTATTGGAATTGTAAGTAAAATGAAATCACAATTCACAGATGGCGCCACTTGTTCGCCACAAAAATTATTAAAATATTTTATCACCTGATATCTCGATTGCATATATTAGTCATAAAATGTATTCGATGCGTACACACAGTACCTGTTCACGGATGGTCGAACTCGTCACCCGACCATCGTCCATCGACCCACAACATCACAACACGAAAAAAACTTATACACCTTCCAAACATATATTAAGGTTCAAAATCGCATGAAAATCAATACCCAACGGTACTATAAGTTTGTAAAGGAGATAATCTACACGAACTGCGGTTAGTCCCCCGAATTTCGTACAATTACGTTTGATTGCTGTGTTACGTGTGTTGAGATGCATTCTGTCTTAATCCGTTCTAATGATTTGCTGTTTTATTTATTTTGTATAACGAAGCTTTTGACCCAGTGGGACACAAATTAGGCTACAAAAAATATAATACGAGAATGATCAGTAGTTCTTAATAAAAAAGAATTGACTATTCAGTGGAATCATTGGTGCTTTTCTTGCATCCTACTATTATAAATGGAAGGGTAAGATTAAACTTCTGGTAATCTCGCTGATGGAACGAAAGGCAAATTCGTATTTATATTTTCTGCTGGTTTTCCTTGTAACAGTGGTACAGTCATGGCGAGCAATAAACTGGCAAGAGCTTACCTCTACCACGTAAAATAATATTTTATTAGATTAGGGACAATTCTAATGTACAATAATTATCATGAGATCCAAGACACCTTAGAGGTGCTGACTCTTTCTCTCTCTCTCTCTTCAGCCACAAAAAGTCCAGTGCTGAACATACGCCTCCTCCATAGATCGCCATATAGATCTGTTGGAAGCGGCCTGCATCCAGCATGCTGACTATCTATCTATCTATCTATCAATATCAACCCATATACGTCCCACTGCAGGGTACGGGCCTACTCTACAATCGAGAGAATCGACTTAGACTACAAGCATACTGACTACAATTGAATAATGGCAATGGGCATTTTTTTTAAATTCCTTTGCAAATATCTGACAAACGATTAATTTTCTAATCTGATAGTAATTACTGCTGTTCATAAACACCTAGAGAAATACGTAGGAGCGTCGCGTCGGCTGCTTTTGAATATGGATGTACAAATGGAGGGTGAAAGGAGGGACATAAATAATTGATGTTTAATTAGGTACTTTTTCCTATATTTCTTTAACTTTTAGCTAAAGAAATCGTAACTATGTTTCGACAACATAATATAATATTTTAATATCCAAGAATTTGCGAGTTAGTTTAATAAAATTATTTTAAAATTAATTATATATTTTTTCTAATAATCATATTATATTTTTTTAAACTAAATACCAGCTTTATTTAACAATTTTGTATAGTAATTCGCGAGTTAGCTAAACGAAGGTTATTTTAACCAATGATTCATTCGCCAACAGTGTTGTGCGTCGGAGCACAATGAAAACAGGATGCGTCGCGCTTACTCACGACCGTCCTGGACGCTCGGGAATCGCGGGATCACGGGCTTACTCTCATTAATTGATTATTGACTTGTCTGTACGCTGATGATAGTTAAAATATGGACAATCTGCCCCATATTCCTTCCGAATGCCTCTAATTTAAATTGATTTATTTATATACACTTTATTGCACACACACAAAATAAATACAAATAAAATGAAATTTATTCAAAAACCAAAGGATATACGGTTACCAAATATCCAAGTTACTTACATACAAAGTGAAGATGGAAACTCCCCAAAAAAGTAAATGAAAGGCATCATAAAACACAAAAAGGCAAGTTCGCCAGCCCACGTGTTACTAAACCCGCCACAATGAAAATTCCTTACACACGCTTTGTTTACAAAAACGTGGATATCGTACTGACTCACCAATGCGGAAAAACTCAATGAAGATCTTTTGTATTACCGCGAGATACACGACGCTAAACGTAAGTAGATGTCCATTGCGGTGTCAACGCTACGTTGAGTTAAGTATATTTTGCAAATGCGTCACTGGTTGGTGCTAACGCGGAAAACTCAACGAACATGTTAAGTTGTATCAAGAGTTCGACGATCGTTAAAAGCAAGTAGATGTTCAATGTGGTGTCAACATTAATTCGCAATATGTTACTTTAACAAATGCGTCATTGGTCAGTGAGTAAGCGAAAATATCAATGAATATCTTTAGTACTAGCTTCGAGTTCGACGATGGTTAAAAGTAGGTGTCCATTGCGTTGTCACCGCTGGTTTACATTGTGTTATTTTTGCAAATGCATCATTGGTTAGTGTGTTGTGAGTAATGATGTGTTGTGTCGTACCGGCTCGCCCGTCGGCGGGTCGGCGGAAGATTCTTCACGAGGTGCAGACACGTAATTGGATTGTAAGATATAATAAAATATTGTTTTTGTTTGACTGAATTATTGTTTGTATTGTTTTTGAAAATACGAGTAAAATAAATTATTAAATAAGATAATTTTATGCGGTTCCAATGTACTTAAAACATTTTTTTTAACAACACAAGGAACATGACCTAGTATGATGAGAGTCTCGTATATTTACATGCAAACTGTACTAATTTTGACATTGCCTGCTTCTTTTTTTACGAAACATATTCATATAAATTACGTAAAACACCTGTTAAGTGGTAAAAATACTGATTAGAAGTATTTCAATCTTGCCATTGCCGATACCGATTTCCAACACCAAATTTTTCCCAATTTTCCACCCAATTGCAAGAAAATTGTCAACGGGTCCCTAGCCCCCCTTATTACCGCCGAGTCCACATCCAAAGTCCTAAGATGGTGGCGGCGGGCCGGCAGCGGCTCGCCACACTCGCGTCAATTTATTTCGGTGTGGGGCAATGCACTTAGCGCACGCAGCCCTGAGTTCTGCGACCAATGAACGCTTGTAAACACCACGCAACTCTAGGGTTGTCAGTTGGGAGTCTTTTAGATTTTTTACAGGATTGTGTCCTTTTGTGCCCCCTATTTTTATGTGGAGTCGGTTGTAGGGAGTATGTTGAATGTGACATCTACCAACCATATTAGGACAGAGTCTGAAACTAAGAGATCCACTTAAAATGTATGATGTCAGACAGATAGCAATTTCTTAATTAAGTAGACAAAATATATAGTTTTTCAATAAAGAAATGAACTAAAATATTGTTACAAACACTATTTACTCGTATGTTGGCTTATACTTCAATTATATGTATAAAGAAGCCTATGACTTGCACGTATGCAGTCTATTTCTTACATCTGTATTAGTTATAAATAAATATGTAAATTATGCCACTGGAAATAGTATCAATTAAATAAACTTTATAATGACGTCACTATAATATTTAAAAGCAATCAATATCGAAATACACACCTGGAGATTTGAAAATGCGTCACTTCAGCGTGACCGAATGATATGACAGCAAGTCTTTTTTATAAGATAGTGGAACTCTGATCCATTCATGCTTTAAGCAATACAATTAAGATAACATGAAATTAAATATAAATCGCCCAAATACCAAACTGCCAACCCTACGCGCTGAAGAAAAAACGTCGTCGTAGACGGTGACAAATCAAGGCTGTTAAAATTAGTTGTTGCGCTGCGTAAAGGTGCATTTGCACTTTACACGCTTCACACACACAAACTCACACACACACATCTCACTGAGAAGAGCGTAATTTGTGCACATTTCTTTGTCGCACATAACACTTCTTGTTCCCTTTTGGCCTACAAACGAAGAGAACAATAATCGTGTTTCTAGGTAATACTTCTCAAGGACAATACTAGGAAATATACTATTTTTAAATATAAATATGATTGTATCAGATGAAATCATCTTGTAAGCGGATCTAATAGTGTGTATTAATATTATTGGTTTTTGAGTAGAGTCAATTGATCGGAGGTAAGTTATAAGTTATAAGGGGAGGCCTATGCTCAGCAGTGGACTTCCTGGCGGAAGAGAGAGAGAGAGTGTGTGTGAGAGAGAGAGAGATAAAGCCTGGGTTTATTACAAGACTGGTATGGGCTGAATGATTTTGATGATGAAGTTTTGAATGAATGTCCGCTACAATTGAACGTTTAAGTTCTAGAGAAGCACAATGGTTAGTAAGAAGGGGAAAGAGAAATATATAGGCGATAGGCTCGCCCCCTATCACATTGTGGGACGGAAAATACAAGGCGAAACGTGGTTGTCCTGGTTGCCCTCTGCCCACCCGTTCTGGGAAAAGGCGTGAGTTTATGTATGTTATGTATGTAAGGGAAATATTGTAGGTCTTCTCAATGAAAAAAAAAAGGTATAGAAGGCATGTCACGAGATGAATTATCTGTATACCTACAAGCGTATGTCCTATTGTTGAGTACGGAAATCCTGTACGGTTGAGAGCGAGTGGGTCGTAGTTCACAACCAGTCTTAGTGCCTTTTTTATGTCTATTTTTTATGAAATTCTTAAAGACATTTAGAAATTTAGGTCACCTCACCAAGATTTCGCTTTTCACTTCCAAATTGAGATAGGGTTAATACGACAAATATTTTACAGAGCTTTAATTCAATACTAATTGATTTGCTGTCTCTATTTACACTCATAAATAGAAAAGAGACAACCTACACGTGAAAACGTTGAAGTGGCGTTATGACACAAGGCAGATCAGCTTATTGTCGCGGGTACTCGGAGATTTGGACAGTTGTATGAAACAGGTGTCCCGGTGTCGAATAATAGGGAAGCTAGACTCGAGTGGTTCGCTTAAGTAATGTAATTACACCCGTGACGTAAACATTCTTTATAAATCTTGTTTGAGACTGATCGTGTGACTTCTAACGTTTATTTGGGTCATATTTGTGTGAATATTTTGTATTGTAAAAACAAATTTTTGTAGTACTGTGTATTTTTTAAATTCTAAAAACGATGTTTTGTAGCCTTAAAAGATCTGATAAATAACACTACAGTAAAGTATATTCGTATAAATAAATGTTTCGTATTTCTTGAAGTCGGTTAAAATATATTGCCCAACGCATATTTTTCTTTTATTTATTGCCGAAAACTAGTTAAAAGTTGCTAATTATTTTAATAACAAATTCGTCTTATAGGTAGCGGCTGCGCACTTAATAAATGTTCTGTGAAGTCAAAGGTTTGATATCCAAACTGGGCGATACGTTTTAGGTATATTTCGAATTCGAAAAGGAAAAGTCCGAGGTTGCAATCCAAATTCTTATTTAATACGCACTAATATTTTTGCGTAGCCACTGCCAGGTACATTTAGTTCGTATAAAGGTCAAAGTAATAACAAATTAATAACTTTAATTGTGTACTTTTACTTGCATTAAGAACGATAAATCTGTTTTGAATGTGATTAATACGCTGCGTTTTATTGATGTGGCATTGAACTACACAAGGTTTTCAGTGGAATTGTGTCTTTAGTTCACTGAGTCACCGGTTTAATGTCTAGCAAAGACTTATTTGGCGACCTCGGAAGATATATTAAAGAATTTTTTAAGTGCTACAACGGTGAAGGAAATCATCGTGAGGAAACCTGCATACCATAGCGATTTGTATGAATTTCTGTGGTATGTAAAGTCTGCCAACGCGCACTAGGCCAGCGTAGTGGACTTGATGGCCTAACCTTTCTCAATTGTACTCTCGATTTTGACTTGTGCCCTGCAGTGGGACGTATATGCGCTGATACAGTACCCCAAAGTGGCTTCAATGAACCTGTTGATAAGTCTTTGAGTCCAAATAGATCGCTCGCCGAGGAGGGGTGATTATTTTTATTTATTTTATTTTATTCATGCTTTTTATACAAATAATTTCTCCCAGTCAACTTTTAGGTAGTGTAGTAATTATGTCGGCGAGTTCGACACCGAATATGTATTTACGATTGCGAGAGGATTTCAACTTTATTTAGTAAACGAGCATAGTGCGCATTGGTGAAGTACCTACCCCGAATAAACAAATGCTTGCCTTGATTTTAATCTATGATCTTCATTTTATAAGACCGGACTACTCCTAACTAGGCTATCGCTCACATAACTCAATTTCATAATATTTAAATGACCTTGACTGCCTCGGTGGCGTAGTTGTATTACGGTACGGTTACAAAGCTGAGGTCTCGGGTTCGAGTCCCGGGTCGGGCGAAGTGATATTGGATTTTTCTATTCATTATCAGTGCGGAGTCAGGAATTTGTGCCCGATATGGCGATAGGCTCGCCCCCTATCACATCATGGGACGAAACATACAAGGCGAAATGTGGGTGTCCTGGTGGCGCCTCTGCCTACCCCTTCGGGGATAAAGGCGTGAGTTTATGTATGTATGTATGTAAATGACCTTCAAAATACAAACAAATATTAAAAGTTTCGTTATTAAATTAAAACCACTAATAATTTTAAAACGGTGATCTCATAGCAATTTTTCTACGTTTATTTAAATTACTTGAATATGTTAATTAAAAGATTATATCATTACTGTCTGCCACGAACTTGCGATGTGAGTAAAAACACTAGTTATTAGTGCCTAATAATTATTTAAGGATATCCTGAAAAATTGTACACTTTAACTATAAAAAATGTTTTTTACTCAACTCATTATAAATGTATCATTTATTATAGGCATTTCTAATTTTATTGATGCTTAAAAAAAAGGTTTAATTCTTTTAATAAAAGTAAAAAAACATTAATTCGTTCAGAAATCGGACAATCCGATAAATATATTTACTTTGTTGAATTAAAATAGTTTAAAGCGGAATTATTGTGCAAAATATATTACATTTAATACTCATACAGTATGTTAATATACACTTATAAGATTCATATATTTGTGCATAAATATTTAAATCACTTTTTCAAAGTCACTCACAGCTATTCCAATGATATTGTGTTGTTTATTTTTATTTATATCGTATATAAAATATTAAACTTGGCATCTGTTTTATCACCTCGTTATTTAAATGGATTGATTCGTGTACTAGCTTAGATGTTGTCTTTCAGCATTCAAAGATGTAGGTTCTATCCATGCACGGGTTAATATTTGTAAGGCTTTATGACATGGTCGGCTCTAGTCTTCAGTCTTAAACTCAACATTTTGAGCACGTTAAAAAATGTGTTTGTGAACGCACGCATGACACAGAATTAAGTGAATGTGGAGCAAGTAAAAAAAGAATGAATAACACAGACTTCCAACAGCCAGCGGCTGATCCCTAAGTTTTTGTGCAAGTACTTTTACGTTTTATGACTCAAACAGAAGATTTGGGAGGAAAACGAATTTACAATTTCCAATTTTCGACCAGCATCTTCAATTTTCAACTAGCCATAGACATTTTTACCATCATTAGGTTGTCACCCCGGACCATCTGTCAAATCGGTCCATTTCGCGCCAAAAGTGACGTTTCACAAATCTCCGTAACGGCGCGCCAGTGTAATTATGGCGCGCAATAACTGGCCATAAAGCAAGCCGGCGGTGACGCGCCGCGCTATTTTAGAACCCGACGCTGCGCGACAAATGCTAATGGCCGACAACGCTCCAGCGAGATGCGCACGCGATTCCGATATGTCGCATCGATGTGTGGATTAATGTTGCCCTGTGTTTTTATGTATGTATGTTCGTCTGGAGAATGGCTTAAAAATATTAGGATTGGCTTTATTACTATACGCTGGCTTAGTGCACGCTGACTTTACATAACTTTAGCAACTCTCTTTTTTCCTTCTCATTTTCCACCTTTTTAAAGGATCAATATGCGTCTACAATCCGCAGGTGATGTGAGAATTTTGTTTGTGTTCAATGTCTACTTCTCTCAGTATTGGGTATCCTTCATGATAAAACTTATAATTAATTGTAAGAAGTCTCCTGCTGAAGATAGTTAATCACTATAGTTCATTGCATCCAGAAACCTCTGCTGTTTATCAGGTCATTTGAGCACCCTGTAATACCATACTACAATGGAAAAACACAAAATGGAAAAGTCCTACACCTGGGTACAAAAAGCTCGATTACGCACGAAAAGTAATATTCGGTTTTTCCCACATACCAAGGGAAATAATGTGACATTTAGAAACGTGTAGGCAAAACAGAAACCTCTTTGGTGTGACATTGGTCAGTGACATTCACTATTAAAATATCAGATGTTTGAATGCATTATGTTGATAAACACGTTACGTAGGTGCCGTGGGTTCGCGACCGAGCAATGTCATAGTGTCGGCGTGGTCAGGATTTCTTTATGGGCCAGTTTCACCTACTATTGTTATAAAATGTTTTAGGATTTTTTTGATAGCATCGATCTGATTGTGATTGCAAGGAATCTCTGGATGGGGACCGTCTCTAACATGTCACTAAGGAACTTCTTGGGGAAGAGACAGTGTATTTCTGTAATAGTGATAATATTCTTCACCACTACGGCTAAATTACTTATTAAATCAAATTCGTCTCTGTATAAGATTTCCTGATAGAACAATTCTGTTGCCTGAAAGTAGAATTTGGTCCTGATATGGTGATTGGGTTACCCCTATCGCTTCTTAGACTGGGAGTAAGCCTGACAAACTTGGATCGATGTACGTGGCAGCTCTACACCCCCAAAGGCGTTTTCTTTTATACGTATACGTATAAAATCTACTGTATATACATGAAAACAAATTGATATCCACGAACTGTAATTTCAACCTAGTTTCAACAAATATACTATTATGTTAAGTAAAATTTCGTACCAGAAAGAATGTAAGAAGGAGGAAAAATTCCGACGCTTACAATTACCGACTCTAACTGGCGTAGCAGTAAAAAGTTTTTCGCCACACTATTAAAAGATTGATTAAATAGATAAGATGAGCGCTATGATCGGCAAAAAGATACAAAGCAAATTATACAATGCTGGTTGCTATTTGTTAATATATTTAAATTAAAACGACTCGTATTTAAAGGTAGATAGATAAATTTATAATTTTAGTTTTAATTATAGGGCTCTTTAATTACTCTGATAAGTTATTTAAATGTTCGCCTATAGTTCCATTGCCTCCTTGTTAATAAATATATTAGATACGGCAATGACGTCAGAGGAGGGTAAAACAGTGTTTTTTTAAATAGTCACGACAAAGTGGCAATGCAGCTGATGATGTAAGTGTAGGTCAAATCATATTGTTGGCCCGATTGTACCACACAGGATGAACCCGAAATGCGAATAGCTTACGCGGCTCATTATGATCGGTTCTTAACCACTGTGTACGGTTATCCAGATGGATGTTCTACCACCAACTTTTGGCCCACGACCCATGCCAACTCAACAATCAAATCAGTACGTAACAACCTTTATAAGGAAGTTTAGTATATCTATAATTGCAGCAAAACTGTAGGCGAGGTTGAAGCGAAGAAACAATAACAGTCGCGGAAAACGGGTTTATGTTCACGTTTGTAGTGTGGGACGAACCTCGAGATAACACAAACTGCATGTTAGAAGATTTGGATCAGCATGCCCTTGCTAAGGTTACAGTATAACCTTATATGTGTGATTATAAGTCAAAACTACTCGACTTCGAATGACTTCCGGAATTTATAGACAAATATTCCTTTTTGATGTAGTGAGCGAGAATCAAATGAAACGACAGGTTGTTTTGATGAACTTAGAGAGAAATATAAATAGTTTTACGCAAGGGAAATGTCTTGCCGAAGAAGTGGAGTGTGAAAATTTGCATCGACACTGCGTTATGAAATAAAAAATAGTGATATCCAATAAAATATTTGCCTTTATAATAAACTAGCTTCTGCCCGCTAACTTCGTCTGCGTGATTAACTTTGTTTAAAAAAATATACATGTATAGATTATTTAGTATTTTTCATCCCGTCCCGTCCCGTTATATCCCGCCTTTCCTACCTCATTCTCACCCAAGGTATGTAATCCACGCCCATCGCATCCCTTTGAGTATAAAAAGTAACAAATATATCGGATTTCCGTCCTCATCCCACGGGAACACTTAATTTATCTGGATAAAATGTAGCCTAAGTGTTAATCCAGTGTTAATATGGGGAATATTAGTTTTTCTCATTTATCTTCCATAATACAAAGAAACACCCTGTATGTAAATAAGACATTTACCAGTTGTTAAGTTGGACTTGCATCTATATAACTGTGAAACCGCATCTCATTTCGTCTTGTAATTTTTGCGTTATGCGCAAGTAAATAAAAAGAAACACCCTGTCTATAAATAAAATATATACCAGTTTTTAAATTGGACGTGCACCATTATTACTGTGAAAACTGCATCTCATTTCGTATGGTAGTTTTTGATTAATGTGCAAGCAAACAAAAAGAAACATCCTGTATGTCAATGCAATATATACCAGTTTTTAAGTTGAACCTGCAGCAATATAACTGTGAAAACCGCATCTCATTTGGTGCGGTAGTTTATGAGTAATGTGCAAGCAAACAAAAAAAAACACCCTGTATGCAAATGCAACATATACCAGTTTTTAAGTTGAACCTGCAGCAATACAACTGTGAAAACCGCATCTCATTTGGTGCAGTAGTTTTTGCGTAATGCGCAAGCAAACATACAGACAGACAGACAGACAGACAGACAGACAAAAATTCTAAAAAAAATTGTTTTGGATTCTGTTGCTGTTGTAAAAACCCCCCGCGTTGAAATTTCTTAAATATCTTCCATGTACAGACATCGACCATTTACATTTTTATTATATGTATAGATTCTGTCTTGTTTGGTCATTGTAAGTTTGCGTGCAACAAATGATAATTGATGAATAGTAAAAGCGCAAATTATAATGACTTTCAGTCAGCTACCTCCTTACCAAATTTTAGCGAAATTGGTTCAGCCGTTTCTAAGATTAGCGTGCACAAAGGCACAGACAAACAGAGAAAAAATAAAAAATCATTTTTCGGTTCTGTTACGTTAATATAGTCCCTCCATATTAGTTTCTCATTTATCTTCCATGTACAGACATCGATCGGTTACAAAATTACATTTAACTACAGGAAGCGCACTGGTAAATAATACCGATTGAATATCTTATTACATTTTGAAAAACTATATTACTGTATGATACAAACTTCCTATTTATATATCCATCCCATGGTTGCCTGTAAGAAATTACCTAGTGTGATAAGGCCGCCACTTGTACTATTATTTGTATTGTATAAGTTTGCATTTGTATATCTACATTTAGTGCAAAAAAGTATTAAATAAATAAATAATAAACTTCAATGCAAAATCGACACACAACAATAAAAATATCTTAATTAATGGTTTAACACGACTTAATAATCATATTCATATCTAGTTTCGTTCTGAATCACTCATGGTCACGTTCGGACGAATGATAATTCGATGATTAACAACAACCATCATATTTGGTCTGTGCACAAGGAAGTTGCTCATATGACTTTAATGAACGTTTTTTTGCCGCGAAAAATGCAATTTGGATATCTATGCATAATTGTCGCTCTTTGTTATTCAAATGTTTTGGATGTGTGCAGTGGGCGCTGATTGGAACGACGCAGCCATAATTGTTCGTTTTTTTTAATATTCCATTTGAATACAATCACGTCTTTATGTTTTTAGGAGGAGAGAGGATGTGGGGAGGTCCTGATGTCCTCAACAAATATGTAATGACTACAAATTAATAGCATACATAGCTGTACAAATGTGAAACCGATAATGTGTTTTCGACCCAAGCAGCTCTCTATATTAAGGGCTAAAGGATCTTGGGTTAAATTTAGGTTACTATTGGAATCAAACCCAGAACGCTATGGTTTAAAGATAGTCTCATGCTGTGAACACACCGAAGAAGCGCTCTTCAGCCACCTTCATGTTGGAGATCACCGCTTCAGCTATTCGGAGAAGAGTTCAACCTTGACACAAATTCTAAATCTCCGTACTTAGAACAAAAAACATAACGTGGTAGAGTTGATAAACTTTTTGCTGGAACATTAGTTTCCTGGTTGTATTAATTTAATTTAAAAAAATCTAAGTTAAACATTTGGAAACAATGGTTATTTATATGGGTCTTCAACTGGAAAGTCTACATCATCTGACAAACCAATGATTTAGGCTTTTAGGCTAGAATGTTTGTAGTGAACGCTTTTATTTAGGTTATATACTTATTAGTACATCTTTCTGTTTAATCTTCGAAATTTTCTTACAACAACGTTCAATTCAATGTTTTATCGAACACCCAATTTTATTCTACTCATTAGTGTATCTTTCTATGTTCTCTAGTCTTCGAACTTTTAGCATAACGTTCCAGATTTCTATGTTTCATTTAACGCCCACAATATAGGGCATCTATGTGCACGCATGTGGTAAAGGGACCTGCGATGGCACAAACACTAGATTATGCACCCTGGCACGTAAGATTTAATTAAGTGAAGTCATTGTGAGCATGCCTCGTCAGCCGAGTGTCGCTAGCGGCGCATAATCCGGTAAAAATAGAACTCTCTTAGGGCCGGTCAAGTGCCGTCTACGGAGATTCTTTTGTTTTTATATACCAACCGTCTCAATGATGCATTAACGATGAACAACGCTTTATGTATTCTTTTAAATTAATACGGATTTGTGATTAATGTTGGATATACTGAAATTTGTTTGGGGTTGTGCATATTGTGGATGTTTGACGCTGAGCTTGTTGGTATGTTAGCTATATTTAATATTTTTGGTCCCATTGGCCATAACTGTCTTTCTCTACCGCTTCAATTTGATAATCTGCTAGAAGCAGTTGTAGCATGCAGAAAATTTTCAGGCCGTCGAAATGGAAATCCTTTTAGTGGCTCACTTTCAGCAGTGGACTTCCCGTCGCTGATGACGACGATGGTGACAATACTCATTGAAATTATTCTGTCAGATTAAATAACGTTAGATAAGAAAAGAAGAAGGGAGAGCTGAAGATTGATATGCCCCTGCAACTCACACGCACACACAAACAATTCACGTATAAATCCCCGAGACCCTCATCGTGTAGATGCAAATTTACCCCAATTAAACAATACTGAAAAACTGCCGATCGAGAGCCGTAAGCTCGCGTGTTGACTAAACTCGTTAAATTAAATGTAAAGGTAATAAATAAAGCGGGATCAATGAACCGTGTGTTTTTTGTGCATTTGCACAATGGAACACGCGAGAGCTCCCGTTTTTGCAACGTTTTTGCACTTAATTCTGTTGACATAGGAGGGTTATTTGATTGACATAATGAGAAATAATCCGAATTGTACCGGTATATGTCGTATTTTTAGTAAATGTATTCATTTGGTTAATTATGAGTGACAATATTTTTTTTAATATCTTTCGACTGCAATATTAAATACTCGTAGTAGTTGTATTGTTTGTTTAAATTTTGTTGCTTAATAAAGATTTGGTAGTTTTTTAGTTTTGGGCTGGAAAAGTCATATATTGAATCAAATTAAGTCGCCTTTAATTTGATGTATTGGCCTTTCAACAGTTTATTAAATAAAAGCTTTTCTAAGTGATATGTCGGCTTGACTGCAAAGCGGATTTGCATTAAATAGATAGTAATACAACTCGTAAATTATTCAATTGGTTTCAATGCTAAGAAATTTAATTGCAAAAGTTTATCTGGAAACCAATGCCTTGTGATTCATAAATTCATTATCATAATCCGTAAAATTATTACTTGAAATTAATTTTCCGTCACGGATATTACTGTTATTGCGAAATATCTTAAAGGCAACAATCGCCTAAAAATAGCAATTAACAAAGCTGAATATTTCTTAACCTCCCAACACCTCTCATTAAATCTTAGCATTTTTAAACAGCCTGCATTTAAAAAGCACCTCCCTTTCATATTCGAAGCTGCAAAGGACCTTACAGCAAACAAAATAAACCTAAACCCACGAAGAATAGAGGTCGCCTTGAGAGCGGCTCTGCATCGCCTTTGTCGAGCCAAAATAAACCTTAACATTCTAAAAATACGGTGCAGTTAATGAGACGTCGTTAGCCGAAATTCTAAGCGGTGTGAACGACCCCTGAAAGCTGAAATGTTTCAGAAGTTTGACATGCTATGGCTTCCTGTGAGTCGGTGTGGACATTTCGGTGAGAGAGCGGCTAAGTTGTTTGCATTAGGAGATTGACAAGTACATTTTAAGTTTAATTTATACGCTATAAACATTTTAATTTTAAAATTATATTGCTCACGGAAATGTTTTTATGTTTTGACATAATTGTGTTGTGCGTTTAATTTTTGAAGTGGACACTCGTATTGTACGGCACTTGATGTTTCTTTATTTATACTTTAGAATGGAAATACCTACGATTTCCTTACGTTAATTAACGCAAGCTTGTCCTTGAAGATGTTGTCAGAGGTGCTACTAGTATAATCCACATTTTACGGGGCTTGTTTCCTTGCCATGATATGACGCAGTTGAACCTATGACTTTTTTGTAAACGAAAGTTCATAGTGAATTGCTCGACTTGAGAGCTGATCCTAAAACATTACATTTCGCAGACCATACAAGCAGCTAACGAGGCGAATTTCTGTACATTTTGAACATCAAAACTGGACACTGGACTTGTTATAAATTTGATAAAATTTCGATGATGTTGTTTACCAACTGCCACAAGTTAAGCGGTCAAAATATCCTTGAATTAATTAAGATCTCACAAATTAAGAGGATCTATAAAATTGCATGATTTAATAAACTACATCAGCACGCTCACCAATGAGTACTTAAGGGTCTTAGACCCATTTCAATGAGAGTGAAATGGGGTTAAGACCCTTCAAATAGTGTGAGAAGAGTTTCTCTGACTGTAGGATGCACCTATAAACGATATAGGTTAGAAATAATCAATAGACTAAGTTCAGAGTGGACTAGGCACCAAATTGTCGAAAGATCCCATGTGGTCAAGATCCAAGAACATTGCTGAACACATAGAGGAAGGCTCCAAGCATTACCTTCGCTTTGACCAGCCCCAAATCCTTGCCAAAGAACACCGTTTCCTGCCCAGGATGTTTCGCGAGGCTATTGAAATTAAAAATATCCAAATTTCGATAGAGAAGATGGCTTGAAGCTTGCACCATCATGGGATCCAATTCTACATTTAATTAAATCGGAACCCAAAAGACCAGCTGCCAGACCTCAAGACACAGTGAGCTCCTTCTGCGTAGATCGGATCGCAAATACTAGCTAACTTTTTAAATTAACTTTTTAATTTAATAATTATAAATTAAGGGTAGTTTAATTGTAACAGTCACTGAGCGGATGACTAATACCTCAGTCCGCCCCGTGACCACGAAAGCTGTAAAGTAATCGAAACGTCGGGAAGTTAAAAAATGTAAAAATTAAACCAAATCGCGATAAAATCCGTATAAAATAGTTTTATTTCAATATCCAAGAACATGACCTCTGATTTTTAATAGAATGTATATTTGTCGAAATCTTGGTTTATTTTAAACGCAGGGAAAAGTATCGAGGAAATCTGTGTGCACAATAATTTCTAAGTTTCCGATAGGAGTTAAGAACCAAGACTTTAAGCCAGTGGGTATAAAGAGAAAAAATATATTTATATGATCATATAAATAATGTATTTTTTCAGATACTATCGATATAAGTTAATAAACACAACAGTTCCACATAAAGATAAAAATTCTTGTAACACAAACTACCAGAGTTTTGGGTCTTGCAAATAACCAGACTAATAATAATTTGTGGATCTGATAAAACCCCGACTTAGATCGGGGACCGAACCCACAGCCTGTCGTTTCGTTCGCAATCAGCGTTTCAACCACGCCACGAAAGCTGCCAAAAAAGTCATACATAAAATAATATCGAAGTTTTTTATAGCCCCGGAAACGGTTAATTTCAAATGTTGTAATTGCGGAGTGCGCGCCGAGTATAAGTACATTCTTGAATGTTGCCAATTACGTGCCACGTAACAAGGGGTTGCCTTGTTCTAAACTTATTTTAATGCGTTGCCAGGTAAATCATTTTATACTAAAATATTTACCATATACTGGCTTTTTTAAAATTGATTTGGCCACTGTCGATTTATCCTGTCAGTAAAAATAATTATAACTGCACGAATTATGGTTATTGGTATGAACTAGAAACTTAAGTAAAAGAAAAGTACTTTACATATAAATATTTTACCATATCATCGGCATAATTTATATTAATTCCTAATGAATGTTACAGCTTTATGTTACTGAATTGCTAAACTAAACCACGGACAGCAAATTGACAAAACTATAAAGATTCCCCGTTTGACTACTTAACCCTAAAATGCAATAATATGAGGCAAACACGATGTCAACCCTGCAATGCAAGTGTACATTGCAACTTTCACTGCTATTCAACAAGCTTGTAATTACGGGCCTGCTCGACCCCACTTATTAATTTCATACTATTCATGTCTCAAATCTTTTGACGACACCAAATGTATGCAATTAGAGGAAGTTTTAAATATATATTCAATCAAATTATGTTGTATGTAACTGGCAATGCTATATAGTAATTTTGTCTACAGGATGTATAAGCCTCATACCGATTGGTATAGTAACACTCACATAGAAAACATTCTAAAAGGTATTTATTATCTTTTTGCACTCTTTTTCAAACCAGCATCGCAACAATAATTTTTAAGGTAACTCAAGTAATTAGGGTTGACAGGGAGTAGCAAAAATAACTTTTTTCTTATTGCCTGATCGGCGAAATTGACTTTATTAAGGCTAATAGACAAGGTTAGGTTTTGGGAATACACTAAAAATGTAGTAAAAAAAAAACTACACAGCATGTAACTAGTATGCTTCTAAAATGGCGTTGTTGGTACAGCATTATTTGAATTAAGTTGTTTTCATTTTCTTGTATCGTTTGAGCAGAAAATATTCCTTTGCGATATCATAATCACTGTTAAAATGAGCGACAATCAACTACAACTACACACGTAAATAGATAGTAAATAGATAAATTCAAAGCGATACCCTATAAACCAAACTTTCGATTTCAACACATACACCCAACTAACCCGTAAATATCGGCCTAAAAACAATATCAACCCTACAATCGCAAGTGAACTTTCACTGCGGGATGCAGCAAGTTTGCGCGGCGGGCCTCCGCGACCCCGCTCATTAACTATTTACTATACGACTTGCGTACAAGGTCAACCGGCGAGTGCATCGAGTCTTAGCAGACTGGTTTATGGGGCCTCAATGACCCTTAGTGTGCTTGTGTGATTGCGTGCTAGTGCGTCTGTTTTAGTGTTAAAAATGGTTTAAATTCTATTTTGGTTCTGAAGAATAATATAAGTCGTGTTTTTTTAGGATAATTTTAAGAATTTCTGATATCAAATCTAATTGAAAATTGCAAATATTTTTCAGGTTGCCTCCAAAGGTTTTTATTCGGGCTTTAAGAACCCACAAATTGTTCACAGCCACCTACAACGCCACGGAGGCTGTCAAACGATAGACAAATTAAGATAAACGTAACGGCCGTTAAGTAACGCGATAGCGTCGCTATCTCTACCGTCTCTACCACTGGTAATACTCTACCACGGATGCGCTCACTGACAGGCGTGACAGGTTGACAGCCGTGACGTCACACAGATGCTTTCTACACGCTTAAGCTGTTCCATGACTGATATTATCGTTTAATAGTGACGTCATAATTAAAATGTCATAAACACTTATTAAGTTGTCTTTCAGTATTTGTCTTGTAATTTTAAATTGTGTTTTAATTTTGTATAATTTATTTTAAGTATATTTTTTTTATAAACCATTGAATCGATGTACAACCAATCTAGATAATGGGAAAAGGTCCTTTTGATATCATATACTTGGTCGGTCTTTGAAAACCTATGGTATAATGAAAATAAAAGAATACCTATGAATGATTCGATATCCAACAATCCCACTAATTGCATGACAGAAACGCTGTTACTTCAAGATTTATTTAAGACGTGGTTAATCTTGAAGTTGATAACAGTACATTACCACTTATTATTATTTTAAACATAGTATGTTGTTACAAGTTGTTCAGTAACTTGATCTGATCAAATTCAATTTAATTCCAATATTCATATCTTCTCATAACAAGAAGTGTTCTAGAAAAAATCTCTTTTTCTTCGTCTTATTCCTTAAGATGTGCCAGGGCACCACTCTACACTTCTAACTGGGGGTCTAACCCACAGGAAAATCAATCAAAACCCAATGAATTACCGCATCACGCGTAATACATTAAAATGTCCATATTTGCGGCTCGCAGCTTATTACTCCGACTGTCCAACGTAACGCCATTAAAGCGAGCGCCATTTTTCAATTATGCCAAATGTGTACGCCGTATAAATCATTATGTACGTATATGGCCGGGGACGGATTGCGGGTGTGGTGTGGGGGCTGGTGTTTGCGTACTGACCGGTTGGGGGTCGAGGGTGATATTTCGAATAAGCGCAGGAGGGTTTTAAAATGAGGTTTTTGTTGTTAATGTGGTATTTTAAATGATTTGGAATGTAATGATTAATTACTAAAAAAAAAAGTGCGTGGTGGCCTGTTGGTTAACGGACCAGACGCGGCTGCCTACATGTTCACGGTGGTCGCGGGTTCAAATCCCAGGGCACACCTCTGACTTTTCGGAGTTATGTGTGTATTGATAGTCAATCACCACGCACTTTAACGGTGAAGGAAAACATCGTGAGGAAACCTGCATACCGTAGCGATTTTAAAAGAATTTCTACGGTATGTAAGTCTGCCAACCCGCACTAGGCCAGCGTGGTGGACTGTATGGCCTAACCACTCTCAATCGATTCTCTCGATTGTAGAGTAGGCCCGTGCCCTGCAGTGGGACGTATATGGGCTGATATAGATAGATAGATAGATTAATTACTGCTATAATTCTTTGTGGGATCTATAAAACATGATGATTTGTCTTCTCATTTTACGTTGGGAGTTGCCTGACATTAATCCATTCGAATGAAATCATTGATTTATTAATGAAATTCTAGGAATGACGCATTTGTTATAACAGATAACCAGTTGTGGATGAACTTATCTGAGAATAGGTTATTATTGTTCATTATTTACAAGATCCTCATCGTAAGATTTACAAAAGCATCGGTAGATTTGAATATTTTATATATCTTTTTTCGTTAAGGATAAATATGTTTTACAGTAACAGAAGTTACCAACTTAAAATTATATCAAAAAGTCCAACTGATAAGAATATAAAAAGTTCTCATATCGATTCTTTGCTTTACAACATCAAAATACCTTTACAAGTACAACTTAAACCCATCCATCCGCCGACCTAAAAAAATGCGCGCGACTACAGCCCCCACGGCCCCCCTGCAGTCCATCCCAGGTCATCCGCTATATACAGGGGGAAGGGGCGCGTACATAAACACAGCGTGTTTAATTTGTAAACGGAATCGAAATATATAGCATGTAGCTTATCCAATATCATTCGGCGATGCACGGACCGACGGAAAAAGACAAAAACTGCAACGTGGAAAAGATTTTATGCGTTCGGATATTTTTATGAGGCCCGCTGAGGGATTTTTTATTGTATTTGTTTGGCTTCAATAAATGTAAAGGGTGGTATGCTGTAAAAATGCTTCCATGCTTATTTTTATAGGCTTCAGGCTGGAGCCTAATTTGGGTTATAAAGATTATAGATGGCTTGCGTTGTCTTATGTGAGTAGTGGGGTAATAAAAGTTTACTTTACTAGCTGTATAATTTGTATTGGTATTATTTTTACGCGTTTCCAGTAGAACTTCATCTTTCGTGGTTGTAACTAAACTAATATTCCAAAGAATAATGATGGTATTTGATAAAGTTTGATGTAAGTGGTAGAGCCTTGTCTACTAGATCGATAAAGCTACAGCACAAATGAGTTAGATCGGTCTGGACTCTACCAGTGTCTCACAGAAGACCTAGGTATAATAACAGCTCTTTTGTAGTATTTGCGGAGTGAGAACGTCGGGGAGACAAAAATTGGCGGTACTCGATGACGAAAAACTCTTCACAGTGATACACGCAAGTGAGATGTGTTTCATTTTCAATGTTTTGCCTATTATCTTTTTAAAATAACTGACCTGAGACGAAAAACGTTCAGAATCGGAATATTCGTGGATTTATTTTAATACAAATGTACTATACAAGGAAGCATGTTTCCATATGCCTCGGCTGCTCTCGGTGCTACTTGCCGATGCTAAAGAATATTTGCAAGACAAATAAAGCTTTATAATGTCAACCATTATCATGGTAGACAAAATAATGTTAGTCTGCTTTAAACTGGATAGCGGTGCTCCCCCTTTTTAATAGTTGTTTTCGTTCTATATCAGATAGTGTAATTAACTTATTTTATTCCGGAAAATCCTGCTTTATAAACGGAATTTCTAAAGGGGATTTCTAGGATCGAGAATCCGGAATCTTTCTGGGAACTCATAGTTCATAGAAAATCAACTTGGACTACTACTAAAAGACGATCTTCTATTGTTTCGTCACAACTGCCATGCAGTTCTCATAATACCGGATTTAATTGAAAAATCATCTAAAAAATTGAAAATAAAAAATGATATTATAAACGTTATTACATAAAGGACGATACACTTTTAGGGCTGAAGATAGTCGAAGAAGAATGATGACGTCATCTAGTGATTATGCAAGATGAATAGATGCTCTCGTGCACATTAATTTTTCTACGGTTCGGTTATATTGGTTGTAAGTTAATTTTGACGAGCGACAAAAATAATAGAATTCATTGCTTAAAATTGAGTTGTAATTTGCTTCGATTATATTAATATATTTGATCGAAGGATGTAACTTGTAAGTCAATTATAAACAAAATATCTCAATTTTATAGCAAGCAAACGCTTCGATGTACAAAACTCAACCACAAAATAAAAAATATGGAATCAGATTTTTTTAACTCCACCCAAAAACTTAGCAAAGGAAACTCCTTGTACTTCCATAACGTATCCGCGATATTTATTAATGCCGTTCGATTTTTATGTTTTTAAAATTGTTTTTTTTCTTAAGCCCCGCCGTTCGAAATTCAAATCATAGTCCGCTAGGTGGCCAGTGCCGCGCACGTTAATACCATCGATCATTACTCTCGCTGCAATCCGCCAATCGTGAAAAATAAAAACACTGCCAACCCCACCTGCACCGCTCCCCCCGCGCCGCGCCCCCACACACCCCCTCCCACGTCGGCGTCATGGGGATGTGGATTTTTCGAGCGTCACTCTCGATTAGTATGACTTTTCGGTTATGTATGTGCAATTAGGAATATGGTTCGGTATTTTTATTGATTTGTTTAGGGTGTGTGCTGTGCGGTGTGGAGGCACAGACGCTATGGGGAAACGTATGTTTATTCCGGTGTTGATTTTGTTTAGTCTGCGGACTATTTAGGCATGCAAGGCCTTGATATAATACTTTAAATAGATTAATCTTAATTAGAATTGAGTGAGGATATGAAGAGCAAATAGGACATTTCTGACGCAATGGCTGACAATAGTTTTATAAATTTACCACACTGATAAGCGAACACTTGAGACGAGTTTGGTTTAAGTAACGAAACAAAAAGGCAACAGTTATGAAGAATTAAAATTAACATAATTATTTGCATAATTAAATGAGTCTCAAAAGATGTTGTAATTTGATGATAAATACTACCGTTGGAAGTGTTTGTGATAAAATATTTCAATTCGGAATAATTCAATACATAATTGAACACAAAACGCAAGTACCGATCGCGTCTCCATTTACAATTTACTTTGTAACTCACTCACACTCGTTCAGTCGCTCACGTGTAAACACAGGCACGCTGCGGGTCGGCCTGTGGGTGCTTGCAGGCTCGAGCTCGAGCTGGCTCCGATCGCGTGCAAAGCTCCATGCAAAAATATGCAATAATCCGACATAACTTGACCTCCCCCACCCTCCGCGCTACACACTTCAAAAGAACGAACAAAAGAGTCGTGGATCTTCCTCGTAGCTCTTTTTATACTGGTGCACAGGGGTAGTTAGATAACACGGCCCCTCTCATGTATCACGTACCTATTGGTTTTTAAATTTCGAAAGAACGTTTTGAATTTGATTTGCGTAGGTAATTCCGCTTTTTTATTTACTCTTTTATGGCCAGTAATAAAGTAGGAAAAAGGTTGAGGTCGAAATGAATAGAAGAAAATTAAAAAATCTTTAACGACGTCCACACATAATTTTATTCCGCGGCTCAGATGAAAAGTGTTAGTAAGATTCGCTTTTAGTTTTTAAACACGGTTCTTTCAAAGCGCCTTTTTACTTGAGATATTCAACGGAGTAGAGTTTAACGAAGCCGTAATTATATTTTCTGAAAGAATTTCTTTTTTCGTTAATGAAATACCTTTCATTAAAGTTTGATGAAAAGATTTAGGTTGTACCTGTTCAGATCTTACGTAACACAAGTAATTGCGTGCATTTCTGTGTGGTTCAACAGGCCATCAATTAAAGACCGTTTCTCTAAAAATATTCATCAAAAATGCAGCATCTAAACTTGAATCAAAGAGACACAGCAAACCATAGCACGAAATTAGCAAGTTCTCCGGTTGACAGCGAAAGTTCGCGAGCCTACAGGAGTGTGGACGCAAACTTTCCACACGCGCTTGGAGGACAGGAAAGAAAAAGGAAAGAAAAAGGAAAGAAAAGGTAAAGAGTAGAAAGTGTGTTATGAGGTAAGAAGGAGGAGGCCAGGGCCGCGGCGCAATAAAACGATGCGTAGGTCGGGCGAGGACCACTTTTTGCGGGACACTTCTTTTTGTTTCAGTGTGAGCGGGACGGAAGGAAATTTTCTTCGTTATTTTATTTGTGAATTGACGCGGACAGCACGTTCATTGCATGGGCTTCGGTAGTTTGTCGTAGATCTTACAGCCAATTTATACCAGCGAGTTTTTCATTTCATTCAGTAGCACGAAATAACCTGCTAAAACGCAAGCCTATCCGCATTACTAAGATTTCATGTATCTGTGATTAAAATACATACCTAATATATAATATACAAATTGACAATATCAATTCTATAACATTTATTTTTTACTATGCTGAGAATTTTTCTGTATCAGCCCATATATGTACGTCCCACTACAGGGCACAGGCCTTCTCTACAACCGAAAGTACGATTGAGAGGGGTTTAAAATAAGTATTTTTTCACGCATATTTAATCAAATTAGCTCTACCCAATTAATGAGCTTCTGTCGCTTAGCCTGATTAATAAGATATATAAAACATTTGACAGATATTGCGTCAGGAATTAGTAGTTTAATGATATATTTAGGTCATAAAACTTCTAAGCTAAATACCAGTAATTAAATATTAATACAAAACTAGATCACAGATTGGACAAGGCTGTTTGGACTTGCATACCTTTGCTTCTTGACGGAGAATAAAAATCTAAGTATTTTATTTTTTAGATAGAGCATTGTTTATGCTTTGTGTTTATAAAATTAACGAATGTTTAGACAGAAGTAATAGGATTGTGCTGTTGGCCGCAGATATGTTTTGTCTCTTTCACAATTCTGTGATAGTTTTTGCTTGGGATTTTTACAGTAATGTGCAATCTATACTCCATTTCTCGTTTCTTCCTCGTAGCTATAATATGCTCCAAAGCAGTAACAACGTTAATCGATGCTTTGAAATATCATGTAAATGACTACTTGAATGAAGAATATTTCATTAGGATGTTATATTAATGGATTAAACAAGCAAACAATTTTAATCATTTGGCAATTGTTTTAAATCTTATTTTTGTTTGTCAACTAGTATTTGAAATCATTAACTTATCGACCAGTTGAGAATCAAATTTTCAAGGTTGGCTGCAAAAAGTCGGTGACTTTGTAATAAGTTGTCATATTCATGCTCCATAACTTTGACTTTGATGATTTGAAAGTAAATCGATTATCATCTGTCTATATTCTATTGGTGTGTGGTGAAATTTGGAACTAAAAATCTTAGAGTACTTATAATAAAGAGTGAGCGCTGGTACTTCAAAAAGGTAGATAAAATTGGTGGTGCCAGACCTCCTTTTTCTGTTCTCCTATTGGCTGACATTTGACAGGTTGTCCAACATGCAACTACCAGCATTACGAACAAAAAATATCTAAGTTTTTAGAGAAACAAATGTATAACACCCCCTCTATATTTTATATACTCTAAGCTACAAATAAAACTTCAAAATATCTATTTAAAAAATTGATTGAGACATGTTTTTTTTAAATATAAACGAGCATTTATACTCGTAATCTTATAATATTATCATTATGTCCAATGTAATGTAATGTAAAGTGTGAAGAAAGATAAATTATTCTTATTTTTTTGATTACAACCCATTCGCACGCCTAAAGATCGTAGACGAGGTCTAATATATTTTTGCCGCCTACCCTCGTATTTGTATAATTTTTCCACCTTAAGGGTGATTGTCCGACGTTGCACAATACTACAACTACTTTATACTAATAACTATATACTGCCAGCCTCCGTGGCGCAGTTGGTTAGACGCCGGCTGTGTAACGAGAAGCCGCGGGTTCGATCCCCGCACCGAAACAAATGTTTGTGTGATTTATAAATAAATAAATACATAGATACATTATATATATATATATATATATATATATATGACGGCGCTTTGCTAGCGCCATCTATCGAGATACGGCGGAACGAGATTGTTGACATCTGTCAGTCTGGCGGAGCGTCATGTTGTTGGTTAGCGCGGTCATGTTGAAAGTCACTTTTATTTTGAACGTCAACGGCAAGCGCACCACAATTGCGACGAATCGCTTTTGTTCCGCGTAATCCTGAGTCCTCTCGTTGTGGAGATAATTGTAATCGATTAATTAGATGATTCCGTAATTAGTAGAGAATTGATTTCTGTGAGACACTGTATGTGACATATATATTGTGCGAAATACATAACTTATTGATTGTGACTTACCTGATTATTTCACTGGATCCTACCTACATTTCTGATGGCTGATTCTGATGAAGACGGGCCTCTGCCCATATCAGAATTGGGATACCACGAGCTACCGACCGAGAAAAATCGACCGCCTGACGAAAATAGCGCTTTAAAGCTGTTGAGTAATATGGAAGCTTTACTTACGCGTATGTTAGCAACTCCTCAACAGCCGGCGGCAAGTACTAGCACCCAGTCTAGTGTAGTGCAACTCGTACAATTCAACCCAGATGATGTCGACGCGGATATAGAAGGTTGGTGTAGGATAACTGAGCTTATTGTCTCGAGTAAACATCTAGAGGGTGTAGATTTGCTTATTGCTCTCACCAGTGCATTAAAAGGCCGCGCAGCTACTTGTTTGACCAAGTTGAATTTGAATGAGCTCACGTGGGAAGCTGTGAAACAAAGCTTGATGGCCAGATTTTGTCGCCCTAAATCATTTCAAGACTACTTCGATGATGTGCTGCGTTTTCAAATTGGAGCGAAGGAGACCGCATCAGAAGCTGGTCTACGCTTGTGGCATATGATCGAGCGGATACCTAAGACTCAGATGACAGAGGAAGCTATAACTGGATTCGTCGTATCGATCTTATGTCAGAAGGATGGATTCATACGCCGCGAGCTGAATGCTGCTGCTGTCACTACTAAAGCTCAGCTATTTAGAACCTTAGGAGGATGTACACTTAAGCGAAGACTGGAACCCACTGAAATCCAAGAACCTGATTTCAAGCGACCCAGAATTACGGATGCAAAATTTCCTGGCAAATGTCATTGGTGCGGACTTCCTGGACATCGGTTAGCTGACTGTCGAAAGCGACGAGAAGATTCTTCTGTGATGACGAAACAACAAGAACCTTCACCTGCCACAGTTACATTTGAGAGAACTACGACTGTAACCTGTTTCAGTTGTGGGAAAACCGGACACATAGCACCGAATTGTCAAGAAAAGGGAAAAAGGGGCGGAGTTACTACGAGGAAAGAGGTCAATCTCTGCAAGCAACGACTGTCGAGGGGTACCTTGAAGACGTCATCCGGTGAGCCAGTCTCTTTTTTATTTGATAGCGGGTCGTCTTGCTCTCTGATAAAACAAAGCTTTTCTAGTAAATTCCTGGGTACTGTACGCAATAACCTCGTGTATCTTACTGGCATTGGAGGCGATGAAATTAAATGCACCTCTCAAATTTCGACTGATGTAAATCTTGGGGACATATTACAAACCTTGACATTTCACATTGTACCAGACTCTTGTCTTATGGATCCTGTAATAATAGGCCGTGATATCTTGGAACATGGCGTGAGTGTTAAAATAAATGATGATAACTTAATATTTCATTTCAAAGAGCAAGCTCATATTTGCGAATCTATAGTTAGCCGGCCAGACTTTTCTCAGATAGATACAGATCTGACCGGTAATGATAAAGAGGTTCTTATTAAACTGTTAAACAAATATGTTAACTGCTTCATAGAAGGTATTCCCCATAGGCGTGTTAAAACAGGAGAGTTAGAAATTGACTTAGTAGACCCACATAAGACTGTTCAAAGACGCCCCTATAGGCTAGCACCAATCGAAAAACAAATCGTTAGGGAAAAGGTTCAGGAGCTCCTCGATGCGGGTGTGATTCGGGAAAGTTCATCACCATTTGCAAGTCCCATTCTCTTGGTGAAGAAGAAAGATAACACCGAGAGAATGTGTGTCGATTATCGGGAGCTTAACTCCAATACACGACCCGAACACTACCCTCTCCCGCGCATTGAGGAACAAATAGATATGCTCAGTGGTGCCTATTATTTCACATCCTTGGATATGGCATCAGGATTTCATCAGATCCCTATACTCCGTAACTCAGTAGAAAAGACAGCATTTGTAACGCCCGAGGGGCAGTACGAATATCTCGCAATGCCCTTCGGATTGCGCAATGGTCCTTCGGTTTATCAACGTTGTATCACAAAAGCTGTTCAACAGCTGAAGGAGAAGCCCTTAATCTATATGGATGACGTGTTATGTTATTCTGATGACGTATCCGAGGGTCTTAAGCGTCTTGATGAAGTCTTGAACGCTCTTTCTACCGCCGGTTTCTCATTAAACCTTAAAAAATGTAAATTTATGAAAAAGAAAATAGATTTCTTGGGATATTCTCTCCAGTGTGGTGAAGTAGGACCAAATTCACGTAAAATACAGGCTTTAGTAGATTCCCCCCAGCCCAAAACTGCTGCGCAGGTCCGTCAGTTTTTAGGTCTTGCATCATATTTCCGGAAATTTATCCCTGGTTATACAAACATTGTTGGGCCGTTATATCCCCTAACAAAACTGAAGGGTCCTGTAAAATGGGACGATAAACATGAAAAGATCCGTAATACCATCATAGAGGTACTTACTTCTGAACCAGTGCTCATGATCTTTGACCCAGATTTGCCCGTCGAGTTGCATTGTGACGCCAGCTCTGAGGGCTATGGAGCAATCCTAATACAGAAAAAGAACGATCTACCACATGTCGTAGAATACTTCAGTCGACGCACGTCAGAAGTTGAGTCCCGTTACCACTCGTACGAACTGGAAACGCTGGCCGTCGTACGAGCGGTAGAACATTTCCGGCACTATCTATACGGTAGACGATTCAAGGTTTTTACGGACTGTAACTCATTAAAGGCATCGAAATCGAAAATCGATTTAGCTCCGCGTGTACATCGGTGGTGGGCGTTTTTACAAGCCTATGATTTCGACATCGTGTATCGCGAAGGTCGAGGTATGGAGCACGCTGATTACCTCTCTAGAAATCCCTTACCAGAGCCCAATAGTTTAGCTTCCACACCCCAGGTTTCTTCAAAACCTATAACCAAGTCTGTACATTTCGTAGAATTGCATCAGGGTTGGCTTTCTGTAGAACAGAAACGTGATGCAGAAATCCAAGACTTGATCAACAAATGCAATCATAACGATTTCCCCGACACAGTTGGTCAAACATACGACGTTAGGGACGGTATTCTTTATAGGAAGATTGTAAGAAACAAGACTATTTCATGGCTGCCAGTTGTCCCTCGTTCCTTAATATGGACTTTGATCAGTCACGTTCATAGTGAGCTACAACATCTAGGTTATGATAAAACACTGGACAAATTGTATGAACAGTACTGGTTTCCCCAAATGTCCAAGTGTGTTAGGAAATTTATTGAGTCTTGCATTGTCTGTAAGGCATCGAAAGGTCCCTCAGGTGCTCAACCTGTGCAGCTACATTCTATTCCAAAAGTGTCAGTGCCGTGGCACACGATTCATATAGACATTACCGGTAAGCTAAGTGGAAAGAGTGACCGCAAAGAATATTGCTCAGTTATTATCGATGGGTTTACAAAATATGTGCTGCTTGAGCACACTTTTTCATTGGACGCAGCCAGTGCAGTTCGAGCTCTTAAAAAGGCCGTTTGCCTTTTTGGAGCACCTATGCGTATAATAGCTGATCAGGGCAGGTGTTACATTAGCCAGGACTTTAAGAACTTTTGTTCAGAACATAATATTCAGCTACATTTTATAGCAACGGGCTCCAGCAGGGCAAACGGGCAAGTAGAACGCGTAATGCGTACCTTGAAAAGCCTGTTAACAATTATCGAGAATGATCCCAACAAAACATGGCGTGATGAGTTAGGAAATGTCCAGTTAGCATTAAATAGTACCAAGTCTACCGTCACCAAATTCACACCAACAGAACTCATGTTCGGTATTCGTTCACAATCTTTAGGCATGTCCAAAATTAGGTCTTCGGGCCCAAATTCAGAACAAGAACAGCGTATTGACTTAGAGTCTGCCAGGCAAAATGCGTCTAACAATATACAAAAAGCCGCCGCATCCGATACTCAGCGATTTAACCAAGGTCGAGCCCCTATCAGGCCATATTCAAAGGGCGACTTTGTATTTATCAAAAGCAGCGAACGTAACCAAACCAAACTGGATAGGAAGTTTAGGGGTCCTTTTGTGATAACTTCAGTTTTGGACAATGATCGCTACGAGTTAAAAAATTTAACTGGCTCACATCGTACCTTTAAATACGCGCATGAGAACTTGCGTCCAGTACCTCGGGGTCATGACGGGTTAGTCGAAATATCCACAAGTTTAATTATGGAGGAGGAGGCCATGACGGCGCCGGAAAACGTTGAACTCGATAATGGTCACCTCGACGGACAAAATAGTTGCGATGCATTGACTGCAGATTCCGTAACCCTATCTGCAGGATCTGATACACTTACAGCAGGGTCCGACACACTTAGTTACACTTCAGATCATGAAATCATTGAGCACGAAGTCCAGTTTCACGCAGAGCAAGACAGTCCGTAATTTATGGGTATATGATCTGTAAACTTTATTTGCATGAAGTCTATTTAATCTAGTTGAAACGTTTAGGAGGAATGATTGGATAATGTAAGGTGGTCGAAGGGATAATGTCGTCCGGGCCATGCAGCTGTTAGCGGCTGGTTGAAGGGACACATTCATCCGGTCCAGCCTTAATTGTTAACATACTGGTCGAATGGACAGTGTCGTCCGGGCCATGCACAAGGGGCTGGTTGAAAGGACACACCCGTCCGGTCCAGGTTAATGTTAAAATATTGGTGGTAGCACGACAGTATCGTCCGGGCCAGACCCGAAGTCTCGGGTTGGTTGAGAGGACATACTAGTCGATTCGGGATTAGTTACCTGTTAAGGGAAAGGTGTCGTCCGGTCCATGCGTGGTCGAATGGACACACACTTTTCCTTGTAAAATAAAATTGAGGAGTATCTCTAAAATAGCTTGTCAGGTTGGACGAGCGAGTCGTTCGTCAAGTAGATACAGGCACTCGTTCGATTGATTGTGTCATTGTTACAGGACTGCAATCTGATGCGCCCGAGGACGGTCGATAGTCAGTCCGGCCGTGACGGCGCTTTGCTAGCGCCATCTATCGAGATACGGCGGAACGAGATTGTTGACATCTGTCAGTCTGGCGGAGCGTCATGTTGTTGGTTAGCGCGGTCATGTTGAAAGTCACTTTTATTTTGAACGTCAACGGCAAGCGCACCACAATTGCGACGAATCGCTTTTGTTCCGCGTAATCCTGAGTCCTCTCGTTGTGGAGATAATTGTAATCGATTAATTAGATGATTCCGTAATTAGTAGAGAATTGATTTCTGTGAGACACTGTATGTGACATATATATTGTGCGAAATACATAACTTATTGATTGTGACTTACCTGATTATTTCACTGGATCCTACCTACATTTCTGATGGCTGATTCTGATGAAGACGGGCCACTGCCCATATATATATATATACATAAATACATTATAAAATATGCATAATACTGTAGATATCTAAAACTATGTGGAACTTATCACACAAAATATCCCAGAGGAAATTACGACAGGGCGAAGGTCCTTAAATAATCGTTTTACAAAACCTAATGCCTAATTAAATTTTAATAGATTAGTTATGACCAAACGTGTTAACTATTGGACAGTCAAATCATATAATTCTTGTAAGAACATTCATAATAAAAATTCTATAAATTTTTTGTCCACTGTACTCTGTGTATAGTCTAGACAGTGGGTCGAGATTCGAGATGCGCGGCCACCGTTGCAGGTGAGATCACGTAAGTGTTCGTCTGCGGTCGCGCTAATGCCCAAATCGCTTGCAACTGTACTTGTGAAGGGGCACTTGTGAAGATTTGCATCGAATATTTCTATTATTTTATTTGTTAAGTTAATAAGTATAGCTTATGGATTATATGAAAGAAAAAATGGTTATATTATATTCAATTTGGTGACAAGATTCGCGATTTGCGTATTTTTTTGTGTCGTTGTAGACACTCTTGGGGAGGCCTATGTTCAGCAGTGGATTTCCAGTGGCTGAATAGATAAATAGATATTGAAAACAATTTTTTTTAGTATTTAATCATTTCTCGGAAAGGTTGTATTAAAGTATGAATAACAAAATCATATTATGAGCCAAGTAGTTCTTTCTGACATCTCCGACCAATAAAACAATAATGATAGGTTGAATCACATCGACACTAATAAGTAGAATAGATTGCCGCTTACTATTTATATTATATCCTTGTGTGCCTATTTGATATGAAAGAAATAAATCAGATAGCGTTATTAAATGCCTGAAAATCAAATTCACAACACGCATAGCACGTGTTTCATTTTAACTGTTTTTATTGTCAACCGTATTAACTAGTACTAATTTGACTCATACAGACGGAAAAAAAAGTTCCTTTAGCTTTTCGGTAAAATTGTCTTTTGTTTGAATTTACCACCTGAACTCACGTCTTTTCAATAAACAATTGACATATCTAAGGATGTAGGGTTTCTACAACCAGTACTACCAACATAAGCGACACAATCGATCGATTAAACTTATAAGATTGCCAACATTCACAATCGATCGATTTAACTTATAAAAATTGCATGTACCACTTGTTGAATTATGATTAACAGAGCGCTAATTGCGGTGGGTGAAAGGTGCGGAGAAAGGCACTATCTTATATACACTACAAATATTTCGGCAGTGGTTCGAAGACAAAGGTTCTGATTTCTTTGGCGTAATTAGATTGTGGGTAATTAAACTGTCTTTAGTTTAATTGTGGGCTTCCGATTATTGGAAATTATGTTGGAGAAAGATTGCACATAATTTTTTTTGAATATCATTTGCCCTGATAATCAAATCTAGGGTCTCGTAATTAAATAAAACGATTTAAAAGGGTTCTTTATTGAACTTAATTTCAATTTCCGGTATGT
This sequence comes from Deilephila elpenor, assembly GCA_949752805.1. Lineage (NCBI taxonomy): Eukaryota > Metazoa > Arthropoda > Insecta > Lepidoptera > Sphingidae > Deilephila > Deilephila elpenor. The sequence continues at coordinate 2,439,202 of OX457107.1, read as the reverse complement.
TTCATTAAAATGTATTAACGCTACTTCTAAGCTACCGAGGTGATAATCTAAGCTTATAAGATTTGAAAGTTTCTTATGTTAATCTTATTGGAATTGAAACTGTTTAATAAGAACAACATAATTTACAGATTTAAAAAGGATGAGCAATAATATTTTTAGTGTATTTCCAACTGTTTTATCTGAAAGAACATTTCTTCATAAAGCTGAAGGAGAAATTGCGCGATACATTATATGTAGGTAGGTTTATAAACCTTATAATCATCATTTCTGCAATATTTTCTTAAAAGTGTTTGAATTCATTGAACAACACATTCGTTTGTATCATTTTTTTCATTAAGTAAAAGTCTAGATGTGGACTTTTTGTAACTCCCGATGACGCAATAAAGCCACTGAACTCTGGATGTTAACTCAAGACGGCTTGCGGATGTCTATGGCTACAACTTCCGCTAAAGGTAGGTCAACCTAACCGCATAAGTTTGTTATTCCACCCGTTAGCCGCCACTCAGCTTAGCCACTCTTCCGGATGCTCTAATACAGGGGACTTAGAGTTTGGGGAAGATGATTGTTTCTTGATGTGGCAGTTAGAGCCATATTGACTTATGATCGGGCCAAAGCCCTAAAACAAGCATTATCGCATCCGCGCGCACACAAGCGCAGCGCGGTAAACACGCGACCCCACCGCCGCCCCGCGCACCGCCACCCCCCGCGCCTCCACGACCAGCGCGATTCGGCGTTTTTATATTTTTGCACATTCAAAAAAAGAACGGCCGGCAGACAAAGATGGACTGATGACGAGAGCCGGCGGAACAATGCCGTGCAAGCGGGACGGAGCCACTTCTGTCAATTGCGATTGCGAAATAAAAATGTGCAAAGCGTTCCTTTTTTAAATGTGATGCTGTTTTTTTTGCGTTAGTCTGCGTTTGCAATTAGTGATGTGCGGTTGTCGCGTATCGAGCGTCTATGCAAATATGCCGCGGATTGTACTCCGACGGGACTCAGCGAACATTTTAATATCCTTAATGATATCCCACTATAGGTTCACGTGGCGGAAGCGCCATTCACGTTGGCAAAAAGACAACAGCCTTATAGAATTAAAGCCTTTGTAAAGGTACATCGTGTGGCGCACAACTCATTTCACCGCAATCCTTTTAAGAGCCCGAGTTATGGACGAGTCGAGGATTCGAACAAAAGGCCGATGTAAAATGTTTTCAGTTATTCTTTAGCGCGTTTGTAATTTTTCAAATACATTTCTCGCTGCAGGTCTGGCGGCGAAGGCTTGTCAACGTAAAAGAAAGTTTAATTTCCCGGGCACGTTGCGTAAACCCTTCAGGTGCATCGGACTAATCAGATGCAGAGACATCAGTGGGAGTCCCGCGGGAGCGGCCGGGAGAATTTTAATATGAGGAAAAAATGCTGGCAACCCAGTGCAGCGCGCGCGTCGAGCACACACACAGCGCCGTGTCGGTGCATGCTTTACGCGCGGAAAAAAGTGCTGCGTTATTGATTTTTCTGTACAGCCATGAGGGGGGCTCGGTGGGGAGCAGTGGGTGGACGCCCGCGGCCTGAAAACCCGTCTGCTGAAAAAAACCGAGACGAAAAGGCACCCCTCCCTTTTTAATTGGTAACGTAGTGTCAATAGGGCTAATCCCGGGCTCGTAATAGCGTGCTTTTGTCTCGCGAATGCATTTTTCAGTGTTGCCATGCTACGGTTTTGAATGGGCCACCCGGTGGTTTTTGGCCTTTTTTAAGTTTTGCATAACTACAATCATATATGACATTTGAAATTAAGATTTCCTTTTGGGGATGAAACAGCTTGTAAATTGTTTGTAGCTGTGGGTTTGTATCTAGGCTTGGTAGCAGTGTGGATGGCGGTGCACAGTCGAAATAGCACCCTATCACATTAATCAGTCGGTGGGAAGTGCAGCTCAAGTATTTCACAAAGTCGCGGGGATACATTGTACCGGGAGAGGAAATTCGAATTGAATAAAAACTCTATCTCAAGTTTTCTTCACGGTGATGTTACCAATATTAACACGACTGCGTGTTGGCCTCACCGGACGTCTACTCAGACTGTTACCGAGGGTTCGAATCTCAAGGGACACAGCTCGGATTTTCCAGTGTCATGTTTGTATTGTTAGTCAATTACCCCGCACATTAACGGTGAAGGAAAACATCGTAAACTATACTATCTATACGGCAATTCGCCTGGACTACGCCAGTGTAGTGGACTTAAGCCCTTTCAACCCTAGAAGATGCCAGCGTCCTGAAGTGAAATGTACAAAAGTTGACCTATTATGATTACTATAGATAAACAGTTTTATAACTTGCGTATTACTATCAAAACGTCAAACACTGGCTTGAAAGTGTGAAAGAGATGAGGCGAATATGCGGCTGTTTATCTCTCGGTATTTATAGCACAATTGTCTGTCGTCTTTTGTGACTATACAGGGTATATCAAGACCGCAACCGAAAACGAAGCCAGGTGGTAGTTTTAGTGGTTACAGACACGATGCAAATACCTAGTTTTTGCAAAAAAATTATTTAAACACTTACGGTGCATTGCGTCTGTAAAAATAAAAAGGTGTACATCATTATTTTAGGAAAAATATTTATTTATCGGCCAAATACGACGATGAGTAAAAAATTACAAAAGAAAAGTTGTCGATTATTTTGCGAAATTTTTATTTGCATTGTTTCTGAAGTCACTAATACTACCACCTGGCTTCGTTTTCGGCCGCAGTCCTGATATACCTTGTATACCTATGTTAATAGATATAGGTGACATTTAAAATAATCGGTTGATTTAATTAAAGGAAATGTCCGCCTCTTTGTACCGTTACTTGGTTTCCTGTTATTTATAATTTAATTAACGCTATATTAATGTCTTATAAAGATTGTCATTACTCAATATCTGATATCGCCTCGTTAAATTAGATATTAAATGCACGAATAATTAATCTCTGTGAATATGTGCTATGCTCCATGTGGATTTGAGTTCGATTCTTTGGTTGTGTAATACAATATTTTCTAATTAAAAAACGTATTTGTTAACTATTTTATCATCTTAAACGCGGCTTATCTGATGTGAAATTTATTTTCAAATATCAGTAAGTTATTAAACTAATACCTTCATTGCTAGTGCCTGTAAGTGTGGAATACCCCAGTAAAGAGAGGCTACGGTTTCAATTGCCGAGACTATTGTCTGTGTGATTTAAAAAAATGTTTAAGTTCTCTTTTGACATTTAAACCCAAAATAATGAACCTACGAGATTGTTTTACTTACAAACTGGCTAGTATGCTATCTATAACAGGACTTATTGTCTTTTTATCCCGATTTGAGAAAGTTCATGTAATGCCAGGTGCATTGCATAGTAGTATTAGTAAGTGAGTCTAACACTTTGAGGCTTATTTGCTTGTTGTCGGCGGTAGAACCCGCAACTTTTGGAGGGACGGAACACGTGGGAAGGTATTATTAAGGTACCTGAGCGGAAAATGCAAACATAATCTGCGCGCACGTATCAAGCACGCGAAATCAGCGAAACGAAAGGGAAGATAGCGTAAACCCTGAGGAGTGACAGAGAAAGATATACAGATAACAGTACTGATTTTTGAACTTACAATAAAGATTTTCATACATAGATAAACTCACGCCTTTTGTCCAGGAGAGGTATACAGAAAATGGAGTTTGGAGAGAAATTGCCAAACAATATCGTATTGGAGTGCAAGTTGGCGACAAATAAGCGGTAATTGAAACATTAGCAGCGCCCCGGCCGGCGGTTCGCAGACGCATGTAATTACGTGAGGAAGTGCGTGTGTGACGTCACGTCCGGCGGGCAATTGGACCACTCGGCGGCTGAGGTCAGGGTTTGAGCCATCCGGACCCCAAGTCAGGCATTATTGGTTTGACAAACAAATGTGTGCTGTAAAGCTTTACTATGAGCTTTAAGAAGCTGATATTAATTTGCTGTGCTTTATGATTGTGCTTTAGCTGCATATAAATATATATAATATAATCGGTAATGTTCCCAAACTTTTTTATTTTTATTTTGCCTCTGTTTAAAGGGAGTTCCTATTGGCATTAGTAATAACTTAACTACGCCCTTATTTGAAAAATATCCAACTTCAATACAATTCTTCAATGGAAAATATTCAATACTATCCTCTATTTATTCATCCTAGGATTGAGATTGAAAACAAATGTTTAGATAAATGTCTTGCTAAGTCTTATAAAGTTTCGTGCTTTCTATTTTGATTCAGAAGACTGTCTGTTTTATTTATTTATGGTAAGTTTTCATAAATACTTTTTTATCGTATTCACAGGTACCTTTAAAAGTAGAGTATCGAATTCAATACGTCCAAAGTTAGTAGCTACAGTCTACTCCGCTTGTAACTAAATTATCGGTACTTCACATAATGATCCGTTTGTCATACACTTTCAAAATACGAGCACAGATATCCGTGGTACTCGCAATGCTACCAATTATGACTATTAGAATACTATGAAACATACAATTTTTATACTTTCAACAGTATTAATAGACGCAAATATATTATTTATTAAAATCCTTTTGTGGGCCTTCCTGGAATAACGTTTAGCAAATTTATATTGTTCAATCAAAAACATAACGTACAATTACTTTTATAAACAATATAGAAATATTAAAATGTTACTAATATTTTGCTCTGTGGCACAGTTGGTTAGACGTCGGCTATGAAACGAGAGGCCCCGAGTTCCATCCTAGCACCGAGACCAATGTTGGTGCGATTTACAAGTATTTGTTCTGGGTGTTTATGAGACCGAGAAGTCTCTCGTAGTTCCTGATACCCATGATACTAAACTTGTCTTAGTGTGGGGTCAGGACTATATACGTGACTAGTGGGTGTATTAATATACAGGGTATATCAAGACCGCGACCGAAAACGAAGCCAGGTGGTAGTTTTAGCGGTTATAGACACAATGCAACTAAAATTTTTGCAAAATCAGCGACGGTTTTTTTTTAATTTTTTAAGAACCATCGTGTTTGAGGGGTAAATACCTAGTTTTTGCAAAAATAGTAATTTAAACCCGTATAGTAATTTTTAAAAATAAAGCGATGTACGTCATTATTTAAGAAAAACTATGTATTTATAACTCAAATACGACGATATGTAAAAAAAAAGTCGACGATTTTTTTGTGAAATTTTTACTTGCATTGTGTTTGATATCACTAATACTATCACCTGGCTTCGTTTTCGGTCGCGGTCTTGATATACCCTGTATATGTATATTGCATGCTTATCATATTTTTTCTTCCTCTTTTTTTTTTTTACGTCAAATGACTGCAACACATCTAATGGTAAGTGCAGACAATCGAAGTAAATTATTAAAAAGTGGGAGATAATTATCTCTTTAAGTCTATCCTTTGGGTCGGCTGATTAGTTTTCCACTTTTGTGTATTAGACTATGGAGACAGATACAAATTAGGAACGAAAGAGTTAACTTTTTAATTTAATAATTGTAAAATAAGGGTAGTTAAATTGTAACAGTCACTGAGCGGATGACTAATACCGCAGTCCACCCCGTGACCACGAAAGCTCTAAAGTAATCGAAACGTCGGGAAGTTAAGAATGTAAAAAATAAACCAAACCCACGATAAAATCCTTAAAAAATACTTTTATTTCAATGTGTAACATTCGCGTAAATCTAAGAAACCATTACGAACTTTACTTACTTACAAGGGTACCTTATATTTTTAATAATAATTTCTTTTGATATTAACTAATTATATGTATTTTGAGAGGTTGTTTTTTGGCGTTTGCGGTGTTGCTAACCTACTGTTATACTACTGTCACGTGGCAAATCGTATGAAGTAAGTTTTTTAAACAAATCCTTGAACAACATGTGCCAGATTACGATAGTTATATAATGCGGGTGCGTGCGCCACGTGCGTCGGCATTGGCCGTGATTGTTGACATCAATTGAGCGCTGAGACCTAGTGTTGCAAGTTCAATGTGTTGTTGCTAACTCTGTCCCACAACAGCATGCTGAAAGTTTATTATTTAAGTTTGGGAGTTTGTTACCATTGAAATTAATTATCTATAACCTAATGAAGCCGAGCATTAACCGATCGGGTGTTTCTTTTTATTAGAATTAAGTATCTATAACCTGAAGAATATTGTAGGAAGATGGTGTAGGTCGTTCCAAATAAGTTGTTGTGGAAAATGTAATATTCAGTAGCATGTTGGTGATGATAACCCAATAAATTGTTATGGATATCCATAGGAGATATTCAGTAGGATGCTGGTAATCATTTTCTATGAAGTAACCTTAACCAATGAGGTAAGTAGTAAGCAGGATCACGCCCATGGCAGACGTATTTAACTTTTAAAACTTTGCTGAACACAGGCTTCACCCATGGCTCTTCACAGGTGTTGGAAGTGGTCATCCAGCTACTTCCTGCGACCTTAGCCAGGTCGTCTGTCCACCTTGTAGGTGGGCGTCTGACGCTTGCCTATGCAGTGTACGTCATTTGTACACTATAACCGCTAAAATATGTGGTAAGATCCCACAATGTGATAGGGGGCGAGCCTATCGCCATATCGTGCACAAATTCCTGACTCCGGGCTGATAATGAATAGAAAAATCCAATATCACTTTGCCCGACCCAGGATACGAACCCGAGACCTCAGCTTTGTAAACTACCTTAGTACAACTGCGTCACCGAGACAGAAACAAGGTGTTTAAAATCGTAATCAGGACAATGGTGGTCGGTTACAACTGATAAATCAATACGTTTAACGACGAACTAATAAATCTACCGCCGTTTAATCGCCTAAGTACTGAACTACACGACTCGTTTGACTAGCCGGGTGTGGCGCCAGTGGCAGCGGGCTAGCGAATATTATTTCTTAATAAAGTATAGTTTTTTTTTTGGCAAGTTATTTTTATGCAGGGATTCGTAAATTGGCGTATTAATTGTTATGAAATATTTATTAAAATAAACATGATGACAGCTAAGTACATGTTACGGTTTAAAAAACATGGAATATAATTCTGTGGGTGATGACAATGCTATTTATTTGGTTTTTTTTACACAAAATATTAAAAACATTTCTTTGTCATTATCTAATGTAAAATTCAACTGAAATGCTATTCAAATAATTAAAAGATTCCTAATTAACTTAGGTTAAGACTTTGATAACATTGTGTTCTAGATTAAAAGTAGAAACCTTTATTACTTACGAGATAATTTTAAATATGTACAAATCATAAAAGAATTAATGAGAATAATTCGTGATAATTTCTATAATAATTAGATTAAACTAAATATTTTCTTTAAACTATTTTTATATCCCGCTCCAACTGCGGACATACCCGTCGTAGACAAGCGTGTTGCCGCGGTTGCGCTTCACGCGACATCACGTGCCGCACACAAATGTACCCAATACCCGAAACTACCTGTAAAAACTACCCCTATACCTCCATCCCTCTACTTATGACTTATTTATGTTACCCTATAACTTTATTCCTTTTATCACGTCAAACTTCTTTCTATTCGGCGGCAGTAAAATTGTTACGAGTCGAGTTTCGTGCTGTTTATGGCATGCCAGTGATAATTTTAATATCGGATGGTATGGAATGGCAATTTGCATGGCGTAGACGGCGTAGCGCTTCGTAGCACGTAGCGCTGTGCTACGATAGGCTGTTTTATTTTATACACCTTATAAGACTTGTTTGTTTATTTAAGTCTGAGATATTGCTTTATTGATGATAACCTGTTAATGTGGTAAGTAATTTTCAACTTATCTTTAGCTTTATTAATCTTCGATGCTGTTTGTTCAATAGTGGTTAATAAGACTAAAATATGTTAAGCGATTTCTAATATCAATCTAGAATTAGTATTGTTTCACACTTATATTTAAAATCACATTGATTAAACTTCGTGTTACAAACAATATGTGTCAATTTCCCATAAAAAAATACGTCTGGTTGGAACTAAACTTTAATTTGTAGTGTTTTATGGTTTATGTTGACATGTAAATTATGATGCACAGATCTGGTACTTTTTAGGAATTCGAGGGTCTCTTAATATCACTTAAGTGGTTATTATAATGAGATGGGGATTTTACACTGATTCCAAGATAATCAGACTTTCACCAATTGCTAATGCGTCCAATGGGAGCAGAGATCATGTTAAAGTCAGATAATTACATAACAATTCTAATTACTCTTGATCACATCATCTACGTCTCCGAACATATTTTGAACTGTAGGGTTGGATCAAAAAGACCCCACCAACTAGTCCAACTAACCATAACTAATATACACGTCATTATCTCTGTCAGGGCGTCACGACGTGACGGGTTAGCAAGCCAATGCAAATAGAGGGTGAAACTAACTCTATGAGGGGTCGAATAGACCATTCACAATTATAGGGTTATCGATAGATTGATTTCGAGTTGAATTGATTGGTGTTGGGGTTATGCTTTTGCCAGTTTTTTGTGAGGTAATAAATAATTTGACCCCATCGTGGGATATGGTAGTAAATAGAAGTAGTACAATGAGATCAGTTGGATCAAAGGTTTGGGGATCACGCAAACATTTGCTTGGTTGTCGCAATACAACTGGATTATCATCAGTTTAGTAATTTTTTTTAGCCCCTGGTTACATACAATACTATATACATTGCGTCTAAAATATAGGTGGAAGAGAAGATATGGTTAAGCAAGCGAGGAAATGGGTGGTGAAAATGTTGTTGGGCCCAACGAAGTGCAAGACCCAAGCCATTTAGAAGTAGTCAGTTTTTCAGTAAGACAGTCGTACCACCTTCGAGCTTTCTAGAACATTATACTTCTGAGATAGAATAAGCAACATTCAACAGACTTGAAAATCATTTAACATAACTTCACCAATAATGGACGCTGGTAGTATTAAACTACATATACATTCAAAAACTAAAATGTAAAGTATAAAGTGGTTTGGCCCGTAACAAATTGCGACAAGAGGTATGCAAACAGAGGGTCGTGGCCGCGAGGGGATGAAGGGAGGGGGTGACGCGAGGGGTGAACATATGTGGATGAACCATTTTATCACTGACCGCGTTCACTGGGCACGAATGGTGTTTGTCTATGATTCGGAGCATAGTGTTCTGATTTTAAACGGTACCATAGACAAGATAGGCGTTTTGTTGTTGAAAATATTTAACACTACAAAATTGTGGCAATTTTTTTGTGTTTTGGCCGTAATTGTTATGAATCTATTTAATTATTACTAAAATGTTTGTGAGCTATAAAAATATTTAATAATGTATGCATGCATTTAACAATGGCTCATAGTTTTATAAATAAAGATCTAATCGGTATTAATTCTAATCGATTATCTGACCTTAGGTGTTAATGTGTCTCGTAAATATTTTATGTATTTCTTTCCTTTAAATTCTAATTTATTACTCCTGACCACTGGTACGCGATTAAATGTTAATACAAGCATCCTAATCTATGCTAATGGCGCTATTTTTTTATGAAAAACCTGATCTATATTATAATTTGGCGTTAAGGAGATAAAATTGATTTTTATTCTGTTTATATGATGTCTGAACTATCATATACTAATTTTTGAAGTATAAAATTCTATGCTAGATCTGTCTGGTCGATTTAAGCTTAATTTCTTTAAATATTGTAGACCTAGAGCCAGTGGCCGCCAGACAGAAATTCAGCTTTTAAATAAAGCTGGCAAAATTATATAATATTACGATATTTCGAACTTTGATAAAATTTAGTTTTGCGAGCGTTACAGTATAAAACCTGAATTTTATATATGTTGTTAAGTCAATTATCAAAAGGTATTTCCTTGGCAGTCGGTCACTTTTCATGGTTCTATCATATTGCCAGACTCGTTAAAGCTTATAAAATTTGTCTCGGTGCGGGGATCGAATCCCCAGCCTCTCGTTTCACAGCCGGCGTCTAACCAACTGCGCCACAGAGTAAACATTTAAATATCTATATTATTTTTAAGAGTAATTGTACTTAATGTTTTTGATTGAACAATATGAAATATTTGCCAAACATAATTCCAGGAAGGATAACAAAACGATTTTGATAAAAATGTATTTGATTTTATTAAAACCGTTTATAAATTTACGCTTTATAAAATTCCTATTCAAATTGGTAGCTTTGGGAATAATGCATTTCATTGTGCTTACATTTTATCTTACAGCGAAATATTTACAGCCTCTGTGGCGCAGTTGGTTTGACGCCGGCTGTGAAACGAGCGGCCGTGGGCTCGATCCCCGCACCGAAACAAATATTTAAATGATCCATAGATATTTAAATATTTTTTCGGGTTTCGGGTCTGGGTGTTTGTGAGACCGAAAAAGTCTCTCGTTGTTTGTGATACCCACGGCACAAGACTCAATCTTAGAGTGAAGTCTGGCTTATGCATGTGACTGTTGGGTGTATTTATTTATTTATTGAACCAATTCTTCCGGGGCTATTAAATAACACAACTCAATTATTTCATACACAAACTGAAGCCTATTTAATTACTAACACTGATATCAAATTGTGTAATTGAATTTATTTGAGCGCGCGTTGATTATAAAACCTATTTGTGTCGGCGACATCGTTTCCTATGTCATCGTGTCGCATTCATTAGCTAGATGTACTATGCTATTAATGAGACTAATTGTGTGGGCCGGACTCGCTGGTTAGTCGGGGGGTTAAATAGGACATTACTTTTTGATATTATTACAAACAATGAATAACGGTTCTGGTTTTCCTGAATATAAGCCACTCCAATGATCTTCACAGCGAGCTGTTTAATACTTGTATTCAGTGACTTTCTTGAAAATATATTAGGTCCTCTATCCTTGTAAGTGGACGCCTGATGCTATACATAGGCGACTGGAAGAACACGTCGTTGAGTGCGATATTACAATATTCTTATTCCAACCAAGCCACTTTAGGAATTTTATTTTTTTATTGCTAAAGTAAGAAGAGGATCCATTGGTGTATGGTAGTTGTCATTTATGGATGCGGGGAATACAGGAACATATCCGTTGCATACCTATTGGTAGAATATATTCTTACCAGCAAATTTAAAAGAGTTTTCCTATTCGCGTATCTTGTCGTATTTATTAAATGCTTCAGCGCTATATGACGATGTTTTAAAGTATTAATTACTTTAAAAGTCTAGTAAAACTATAATCAAATAAGTTCATTTCTATTTTGAATACACTTATACCTCGTAAATGCTAATATTCAAAATAAATGAAAACGAATCTATCTATATAATAATCTAAACAAGAGTAATGGTCCCTGCTCTATCAGTCCGAGTCTGTCCCAGCACTTGAAGTCCTCTCTGAGGTGAACGACACGGCGGTAACTTACAGTCCATTTTCGATTCACTACAAACTTTTTTACACGCTGCACTCGCCTAAAAAGTCATTTTGCTACAATTTTTTGCCAAGTGTTATTCAATTTTTTTTCTATTTGTACACAGCAAAATAACTAACGGTAACCGAGCGCGGTTGGTATGCAAGGTTCCTAACCAAATAAAAATTTATTTTGAATCATTTCGTGATTCATTTAAAAGCTTTTTGAAAGTATTTTGTGTAGACATTTTTTGTCAATTAAAATATAATGTGCAGTGTGTTTTTATTTGAGTTAAATGGTGAGTTTTTTTGGCGTGTTTGTACGAGTTTAATGATAGGAAACACTGACGATTTCATATTAAGGCAGTGAACGGAACGAGACTCAACTAGACTGGATTTTTTGTTAGACGGCAAAACTGCATTAATATATAATAATGTGTTCCACTATTGAACACGGGTCTTTGGGTATCCTAAAAATATTATTCGTGACTACAAACAGGTATTTGGGCAATCAATGTGGATATTATGTAAATTAGTATACGTAGGTACATGTACCTGTTTTTAATAACGGTATTTTCATCCAACCTACGCCAACATTTGGTCACTTAGGCAACATCCGAAAGGCTTTTATCTCTTTTATACTTCAATAAACTGCCAGTTATTTACGACTTCCCATTAAAAATTCGCGTTTCCCACTGTTTCTATTTAAAGATGAAAAAAACGCATAAAAATTGCTGACGGCAAGTTAATTATGAAGACATAAATAATTTTATTTGCTACTTACGTGCCTAAAATAGAAGCGTATTTTTAACAAGAAGCTATTAATTTTTTGTAATTTCTGCAAAGTATGTGGGGTAATGGTCTCACGTCCGACGTGACTGAATACCGAACATGTCAGGAGATTGAGGAATAACTCAATATCAATAAGTTATTTTTAATATAAATGTATTTTAATCTAAATCAGTGTGTATTGTAGATTTTGGTCCACTGGGGTTGCAGTTGGTGTATGGGTGTAGCTGCATGTAATTTACCAAATATTCATAAATTCCTAAAGTTATACTATACATATTAATACACGTCAAAGTTAAAAATATATGTTATTTATTAGAGGCGAGAAAATGGCTCACCCAGTAGAAAATGATTGCTTTATGCGATAAGACCGCCATTTGTACTGTATTTTTTTTCTATTCCTGTATGTTATTTTACTGTGTACAATAAAGTTTTCAATAAACAATATATAAATAAAAATGATTGTATTTAAGAAAATTGGGTTATTATAAAACAACAAATAAATAATAATATCCTATTAAATATTTTTCTTTTAATTTAATACTCCATTTCAAATTATTTATTCTAAACCAATTTTTTCCTTATCCATAAATTAATTTATTCAATGAATTTTAACCATTGCTCTAACCCCTAAATATAAGTCAACCCTAAAAAAGGGATGCGGATGAAATAATAATATTGTGTATTGACCCGTAGCGTTACGCGTCCAAGGTCACCGTCAAGTTCAAGGGCGGGGTAGGGGCGACCCTTACGCAACTTGCACGATCTACAGGTGGGGTTAAGATGACTTCAACTTTCGGGAACTTTTCATTTGTGACTTTTGGAAGTATTTTTATGGATTTAGGAAGACAACTTTATTGAGTTTTTTCGTTAGCTTTTTCTTCTTAGATGGTTAAGGAGTCGAGGGTTAGTGTGAGGCAAAAAATGAGAAGGAATAAATGGATAATAAACTGCTGTTTAAATATTACATTTAATGGGAATTTCTACGGTATGTAAGTCCGCCAACCCGCACTAGGCCAGCGTGGTGGACTATATGGCCTAACCACTCTCAATCGATTCTCTCGATTGTAGAGTAGGCCCGTGCCCTGCAGTGGGACGTATATGGGCTGATATAGATTATATAGAATGGGATTGTTGAGTTTCAGGAATATTTATAATATTTTGTTTTTATTAATATTTTTTATAATTATCGCTTAATTTAACAGAAAATAAAAAGTCTTGTAAAAAACCTGCATAATATCTCCTATTTCTTTATAACAATTTCCAATGCATATAAATTGTACAAATATTTAGCTTGCCGCCATGGTAAATCATAGGAAAAGCCCATGTTTAGTAATACTACAGTATAATTACTAAGTTATTACTTCATAATAACATTAAAAGTTTACAAAGAGCACTCATAATTAATTTGCAACCGCATTTCCACAAGGGCGGTGTTATCTAAACGCTGGAAATCAACGGGCGTAAAGGCCTGTTCACACTGTTTGTAAACACGCGGCGATAGCTGATAACGGCGTCTCGAGTCACGTGCTGCGACTGCGTTGGACATGTTTGTGGAAATCAGAGAACGTGTGCGGAAAAGTGGGTGAGTTTTTGGTTTAGCCTGTTTTGACACGATCTTTAACTGTAGTGTGATGGAAATATATCATAACTTAGACGTAAGTAATTTCAAAGTTACGAAAATCTTCGAGATTATTAGTTTAAAAACATAATATGCATGACGACGAATATATACTCAATATGTCAGCATTCTCGCTTCTGTTACATAAATCAAGAAGTCCTGAAAGTAAATCCGCCCTCATAAGAATTGATAAACATAGTATAAATGCCTGCATGCTTGTATATATATGTACATTAGACAGTTGTTCATGTTATGCCATGTTAATATGGTGTTAGATAATACTAAAAAAAGCTAATATCTAGAACCTAAGACTATCAGTAAAATCCACACGTGCGATTATTATTTATTAGTATTTTATCTTTATTGTCATTCAACTGTAAACTAAGTAATAAGCGTCGAGCAATAATAGCTTCGCAGATAAGACGACACATAAAACCGCTCAATTTCCAGTACACTGCAAATCACTTGTAAACACACAGTTAAACCTCATAAAAACCATAAAAGCCATAAGTATGTGTTATCGCGTGGCCGGACGTGCGTTAATCAGTATTTGTAAATACACAAGGCGTGAAACGGCACGTGATTTCGGAAGGCGCGTTTTGACGCCCGTGTCGCGCGGCAGGATGTCGAGTGTAAATGGGCTCTTAGGATATCTGCGGTGATGGAGTAATGTGATGGAATAAATTATGATATGTTTATTTTAGTGGTTTTTTTGTTGTTAATGTTCCTCAAATCGAAATTTGTATTGAGTGTGAAGAATCACTGCCGCCTATCACCCACGATACTATAATCCGTAACTGTCTTAGCATAAAAATGAGAAGGAAAAGAAGATATAAGGGAGACGGATACTTCCATCGAAAGACAACGTGACAGCAAAACTTACTACAGATTTCAGGGAATTTTTTGACCATCTTTACGATATAAAACGTGCTATTACTCTAATACCTACAATTACATGTCTCTCTTCATCGAAAACAAATCTAGATCTTGAAATGACCTAATATACTAGTATTCATATATACTCAACCGGTACAGTGATACTAAACGGAAACCACCAAATTGCGAGTGATTTGTGTAAGCATGGCAATTAGAGTGAGGCGGCGAGTGCGGCTTCACGCCTCGGCGGGTGCATCTCGCAGAATTGTTACACCGACTTCGTTGACAAATGAGGGGTATGGACCTCGTTCTGTTAAGTAGGGAGCCAGATACATTGCAGGAATTTTCAGGCCTTTTAAGGGTAAGAGATACAAATAGGAGGAAGAAAAGTTTTAGAAGTATCTTGTCTGGGATGTTTTTTTTGGGATGACTCGTTACGAACCCGAATTATAAATTGTGGCTTAACGTTGAAAAGAAATATGCGAGATCTTAAAACTGTGGGCGCCGAAGACCAGGTTACATCGATGGAGACTATCAAGAAGCATCGGTCGGTATAATTCTAAACAGATGAGACTTCTCGGAGATGTTGCTACCATCATTAAACAATGAAACACTCACTGTTTCTACAAACCATATTAAATTGTTTTGTGCTCACCATAATATATACAAAGTAACTTCGACGTCTTAGGAATTTGCTCCGGGTTCGAATCTACTAAATTTGATTTAAGCTCTATTCATCCCCGTCTGTACTAACTATATCTTACTTTGCATACTTACATACATACATACATAAACTCACACCTTTATCCCAGAAGGAGTAAGCAGAGCTCATAAGGACACCCACATTTCGCCATGTATGTTCTGTCCCACGATGTGATAACGCCTAACGCCATATCGGGCATAAATTCCTAACTCCAGACTGATAAGTAATAGAAACATTTAATATCACTTTGCCCGGCCCGGGATTCGAACCCGAGACCTCAGCTTTGCAACCGTACCGTAGTACAACTACGCCACCGAGGCAGTCTTTTGCATTTTAAAGAATTGCCCATTATAATGTTATTTTCCACTAGGAAGTTTAACAGGTTAAGTAAACTAGAAAGGGCCAGTTAGATTAGGGAAATTGCCGGTGGTAAGTGAGCGGCGAGGCACGGCGCGTCACGCTGGTCACCACTGATCTAATGAAGTTGAGGTTTCACGGTTAGGTGGTATGCGGGTAACGTGGACTGTGGAGTTCCTACTTTCTTGAGTTATTAGGGTAATATAGTATCCAGATTGGTGTTATTTTAATCTACAATGTATTAATAAATAAATAAATACACCCAACAGTCACATACATAGTCCTGACCCCACATTAAAATCAATTAAGTTTTGTGTCGTAGGTATACGGAACTACGAGAGAATTTTCGGTCTCACGAACATCCAGACCCGAGACAAATATTTATGGGCCTTACAAACATTTGTCTCGGTACGGGGATCGAACCCGTGATCTCTCGTTTCACAGCCGGCGTCTAACCAAATGCGCCATGGAGGCTGTCACGGATGTGTGAATGTCATTGAAACTTATTGAATTAAAATTTCTCACAAGTGTTTCCTGTGACTACACCTCCAAGGATACAAGCGAAACTTATGTATATATACATTTTTATATACCATGATATACTAAAGTTTTCTTACATTAAAGCAAATCATAAATACATGATCGCATTTAGTATTTCCCGGCCCAGGCAACTTATATAAAATTTCCCAAATCAAAACACAATAATATAAACGAACTTTACTAATTTCATGTTTGTGTAGGATCACAACTTTACTCCAAATTATACAAAATAGTAAGCAATACACATTAATGGATATATGATATTAGCCAATATGTTAAGACCAAGTGCACCGCTACTTGGGGTAAGTAGCCACTGTTCAATTAAGAGGGGTGAAAAGCGCCGAGTCACCGGCGTGCGCGCATTGCCACTGACGAATTAAAACCAAGCTTTATTACTAATAATTTTGTTATTATGCTAGGAATTGCTTGGCTAAATATGGGACAGTATTTATTATTAAATACTATGATTCTTAGTTTATAATATGTAATTTTATGAACTTCGGTAGATATTGCCTGGAGCGTTAGAATTTTGGCCTGTGGGTAATAAATTCTATGTTTTTTCCGTGCTAAAAATATTTTGGTATTTTCGCAATAGTAGCAGTCGATAAACCGTGTTTGGTTCGTTATTTCTATTCATGGATATTTATAATTACGTTACAGGTACTATGACGGCTTTTCAACTATTGTGCACGTTGCTATCCGACAATCACAATTATTCTACAGTATTTGTGTCGTATAAGTGTCCGTCCCTTTCATACAGTGAAAAAAATCTTTAGAGACTCATTTTCCTTGACAAATAACAAAATAAGTTAGTTATTACCCAGCATTCAATAATGAACAGTGGAATATTTAGACGGCGGCGCGCGGCGCTGACTCAGCACTTTGTCCTCGGCCACTCGCCGAATTAACTTTTTTCTGAGTTCATTGACTAATGTGTTACTATTTCGAATTATTTGATGATTTTGATTGGTGCATTTGAGGTCAGTAAGCTAAAGACTAGTCGGTTGGTATGGTGAGTAAATTATAACGAATTATTTTGTGAGTGGATTTCTTGGGAGTAAAGTTTGTGGTCTTAAAATTTTTTTTCGACAGCCTCCGTGGCGCAGTTGGGTAAACACTGGCTGTGAAACGTGAGGCTGCGTTCGATCCCCGCACCGAGACAAATATTTGTGTGATCCACAGGTATTTGTTTCGGGTCTGGGTGTTTGTTTGTGTGTTGTGTGATTGTTAACATTCACAAACTATATTTAATACTTGTTTTAATAAACTTAATATTATGCGTGCTGCAGAACGATTTGTATAATTTTACGATCAATCGACAGACGTATACATTTCGGGGAAATACCTTTATACTGGTAGTCAGGTTTTACTTAAAAGCCGGATGCGGTCTTGTCCCGGGGACCAAAACTGGAATTAAAGCCGGATCCGGTCTTGTCCTGGGGACCAAAACTGGAATTAAAGCCGGATGCGGTCTTGTCCCGGGGACCAAACCAGTCAGTATAAAATGCGTACTGCTATTCCATACTAGTACAACGAAGTCTACAGCCCACTAGAGTATCCATTAGTGAGGCATGGCTATCTCTAGTCCAATAATATTTTGCGAGGAAACAAGGATACCATAGAAATCTTTACAAGAATTTCTATCCCTACATCGATGGCCTAAACTCTCTCAATCAAACTTTCGATGGTAGGGTCACTTAGTAACTATGAGTTGATACAGTACAGTCGTAGTGAAGTGGTAAAGTAGAGCACACAATTCTCTGAGTTTTCCGTGCTCAGCTTGACTACGGGCTGATACAGTACTCAGTAGGTACAGTCGTTACCGCAATGGTACAGTAGAGTACACAAGTATCACGCGCATACCATGCTAACATGGTCTGATCCAGTACAATAGTAGTCAACGCTAAGAACAATTGAGGACACAAGTGTCTACCGTCTCCAATACTTAGCAGTAGGCAAATATGAACTGATCTAGTATAGTCGAAGTCACCACCATGGTACAGTAGAGCACACAAGTGTCTAGCGCGCGTCCTTGACCTTTGCGCGAGGAGATGCACTACATTTGCATACAAACATGCGTCGGCCGCGCGCCCGATGCGATTATCGCAAACTGGTTCCGAACGCGCCGGACCAGCCAACTGGTTCCTACTACTGTTATGTACACAAGTGTTATTGGATTCTTTTTTCAGACGCATCTGTGTATGATTGTGCCTTTTTTGTGGTAACCACGTGTGCTGAAATATGACGTGATGATAATATAGCACAAAATTGTAGCATTTTTTACTTTTTTCCGCAAAACACAACAAAATTAAATATGTGATGTCTTTTTTTATTACCATTTCGAAATATAAAACAATAATATTCAGATTGACCACTACTTAATATGATAAACTCATTGTATCATACATAGAATTTTTAATGTAGCATAGTATACATAAGTGGATGAATGTAAAGCCTTTGAAGCATGACAGTAAAACATCCGTTGAGAACATACTTAGCCAAAACATATTTATAAATTAAAAGAGTTAGTCTATCGAAGTAATATGGAATATTCATTAGTTGCTACAGATCATAACTACCTGTCTGGCCTTCACTGGATTTTTATTGGGGAAAACGACGCGGTGATTAGACGGTAAGTAATATTAATACGAATTACTTATGCATATTCAACAGTTTTTTATTTAATTTCGTAGGAATCCATGGTGTATTATTCAGTAACAAATATCTAGATTTTCCAACACAAAGTAATCTCCTTGAAAATAATTACTTTTAATTTTAGAATAGCTAATAGTTTCAGCTGCATATAATCGGTAATTTAAGAATAATATGCATATTTAAATTTTAATGTTATTATTATATTATTTCGTTGAAACTATAGTTCATTAAGATCTTATCTTTCACGTATTAAAAATTTGGGAACTGATAGCAAACAATACAAAATAATGATTTTAAGACAACTATTACGCATTTAATTAGTTAGCGCAAAAATAATTGTCGATATTTTTTATGAAAAATTACTTTGATTGCATTGATAATTAATTCATTGTTTCTATTCACTGTTCAGTTTTTTTTTATTGCGATGAATAGGCTTGCCATTCGCTTGATGGTAAGCGATACGACCGCTCATGGCTAGTAGCAAAACCATGAATTACAAGGCAATGCATGGCATTCCACTGCGCTCGTCAATTGGGACATAGGACGTTAAGTCTCATTATGTCCAGAAGTTATTCTGGCTACAATGTCCTTCAAACTGGAACACAACAGTAATGATGTAACGATGTAAGTAAAATCGAACTTCTGCTCAGCATAACTATGATTAGTTATAACTTACAAGTTGTCGACTGCTAGGTATAAGTTAGTAAAATATGGAAAGACGACCTGATAAAGGATGCTGGGTAATGCGCTTCCGAAAATTGGTAAGAATTTCAAGGAACTTCTACCATGAGTAAGAAGAATTACGATAAAAAGTTGAATAATTGATGCCCTGAAACGCGATCGCCACTACGTCGCGTAAGTTTGGGTGGTGTTTTTTGTATCGGCTTAAGACAAGCTAAGTCAGAATGTACTTAATTTCTGATAATTCCGAAAAAAGAAATGCACGCGGTCGTGGTATTATATTTTAAATATATTTTTATATCTTAATAACATATTTATCAAAAAAAGGCTTCATTTTTACTAATGAAAAAAATGTATTTATACAGATTAAGTATTTCGTGCGTGGCAGTACCCGTCTGCAGCAAAAGGGCGGGTATTGGCAATAAAAATCTCCACTCTAACATTATTGATGTTTAAATATTTTAATAGCTTCGTTACGAGTTTTTATCATCTAAATATTTTATTGCAGATTAAATGTTGTTTTGTGATACTAATATTATTGTAGAATTAATTCTTTTATATAACATCCTTTCGAAGATGCAGAAACCTTTAAATTTGTATAGTAGTTTAATTAATTAATGATATAAAATGAAGGGATGAAAAAAAATGTTTTTGTGGTGATGGCATTTTTTGAATATTTGGACCGTAGGTGCACCGGCCTCCTAAAACAGAAGGGTAAAGGGATTTTCCTTTCCTTTTTTTTTCTTGTAAATTACAGAACGAAGAAAGGAGTATCGAGCAATAAAAAACGTCAGACATGCAGTTTGAAATGCCGTGTCTAAGGATTAATTCACAAGTTCTTGGTTAACATTTCATATACCATATGACCAACCATATCCAAAAATCGATACAATAATCCGTGCTTCATATATGGTCCCTATTGTCCATATCATTTGACCGATAAGAAATAGTGATAATAATTTCATAAAGATTTTCTAGTTTTGAGATGGCACCAAAAATATTAATTACATACATACATACATACATAAACTCACGCCTTTATCCCCGAAGGGGTAGGCAGAGGCGCCACTAGGACACCCACATTTCGCCTTGCATGTTCCGTCCCATGATGTGATAGGGGGCGAGCCTATCGCCATATCGGGCACAAATTCCTGACTCCAGGCTGATAATGAATAGAAAATCCATTATCACTTTGGCCGACCCGGGATTCTAAACCGAGACCTCAGCTTTGTAACCATACCGTATTACAACTACACCACCGAATATAAAATACATATGTTTTTATATACACAAAGGTTTAAGCTCATTCAAAAATATTACTTTCACTGATGTCACGGTGCACCGACGTTCCACAGCCCCAATTTTTAAAAACCCGAACCCGAGTTATTTTAATTCAAGTGTGCAGTTCTAGTCTGGAGATTAAGAATTCTTATAAAATATCATCTACGAATTAAATATATTTTAAACTCATTAATTCATTTTGCATGCATGGCGGCGCATTTGACCGGTTTCCGTGCAACTCTGTCTGCTATGAATGTATGATTTATACCTTGCCAACAAGTTTTTATGAATCTTTTGAGTCGGTAGCTGTGAATAAATAGAATATCGCTTGTGTTGAGTGATGCAAAAGTGAAACAGGAATGTTAAATCCTTTCCTGCTTGGAGCAATGTACAATTGCAACTGGCCGTATGCGTAAAATAAAAAAACAACAAAAGATATTGTTTTTTGAACATCGAATGTATTCATTTATGTCAATTAAACATTGTAATATTTTTGTCGTAATTTAGTCTACCTAAAAATCATTTATTGGCAAAGACTTTTCAATATTGCACCTTTAAAGTGTCCTTCAGATAAATATCGAGTTAAGTTTACTTTTCATAATCCTCTCAATAAATAAAAAAAGTTTACTTTGAGAATGAAATTCAATTTTATTTTGATTTATTTCATGATTGAGGTCTTTATCAATTTTAATTGAGTATACAGTATGTAATGTGAGAATATATATATATATATATATATACATATATATCCTTTTATTGTTTTCTCTACCTATAAGACGAAATCATATTTAACAGGAAATAAATTAGGTCGTTTGGGATCTTTATGTAAATGTTTCTTGTCTTCCAACACCAAGTAATTAATAAATTGTAATATAAGATACATTTTTAATTAAAAATGGATATGATATTTTATGACTTGAGAAAAATCTCGTTTTAGTGCTTGCATTGGGCTAGTGCTAAAACATTTAAAAAGCTTTTTTAAATTGTATTAGTTATTAGTTTCGCGTACATAATCTAAGAACTAGGTTTTTTAATTATTGATTTTACAGCCTGACTACTTGTCTTTTGAGCCAGGCTATTTTATGATCTCTCGTGACTGAGTAGCTGAAAAGTGCAGTGCAGATTAACTAGCGTGTTAACTAATCAGTGTTAACTTTCATCGGACTAAAAAATATGTTGACCTGTTTTAAACCGTATTATTCTTATATTTTAACACAAATATGTACCGGTTTGTTCTACAAGGTTTTGAATTAGGTCTTAAATTGCTGTTTTTGAGTGTATAAAGTGTCTTAACCACCAATGAAAGGGCTCTACGGGTAAAAGAAATAGGCACAATATTGGTTTAGCATCAGCCGGATTTTAATCCTACGTCACTGCAGAGTGCTGGACGAGTAAGCTGCATATAACTGGTTTTTAAGATTAATTCTACCTGCACCGATTATGCACCGGTCACGAAATTTAGATACTTTTGTTGGGTGTATAACTATATTGATATTTCTCGGCTAATATACTATTGCAGATATACTATTTGCAGAAATTTGGTTAAATATCTGTGGGAATAGTTCCGTGTCGGGTCAAAATCAAACAATGATCGTTTGGATATTCTTTAGTTTAATTATCTTCCCTTTTATTTTGTCTTTATCGTCGTACGTCGTTCACGTCTTCCAAACTGTTCTCTCTTATTCCGTCCTTTCATATTTCAACATCTTAATCATTTATCCTCTAACTCTTTCACTCTTTAGTACTTCCATTCGTTATCTCTTTCACATAAACTGCGTTCCATTTCAGTCATTCGTCAAACGTTTAATTCTACTCAGTTTTCATCATAACATTCAAATCCTACATATCTTTTACTGTCTTTTTTTATTCAGATAGTCCTGATTTATATATTTTTTTTATTAAACCCTAAAACATAAATGTTTGCTCAACTGAATCGGAATTCAATTGAACATTCAATGCGTTACGGAGGATATGAACTATCACAACATAAACGAAGTGTTGAGGAAATTTAGATAAAGAAAAATTAAAGGAACAGTAAGTGGGCACATTAATATTTCGCGGTATGATATTTCTAAGAAATAATAACTTTTTAAATGGTGTGCTGGCGAGTTTCTTTATAAGGTCAGCTGCATAAAATGCTAAAGGCCGTAAGTGAGTAATGCCTAAGTTGATCAGCATTTCGACGTAATTATATTTTGGTAATTATTTTATTTTAATGTTAAGTAGTAACATTTTAGAGTGAAAATATTATAATAATACTTTGTATTTAATATTATTAAAAAGTTGGGTAATTTAAAAGCGTTTAAATGTGCTTCAATTTTGCTTTTATTTTGTAACCGGGATTGCTAGAATGTATTATTCTTGTTTGTTTAAAATATTTTCAAATAATTAGCTAATTTAAAAGCTTTTGAATGTGCTTTTATTTTGTGACAGGAATTGCTAGAGATCCAAAAACACTTTTATGTATTTCCGATTTACAGGAGGCCGGCAAAATTGTCTCTATCTTTCTATTTTACTCAGTTTGTTGCGTCATTATAAAAATATAGTAGTTATCTGTAATATTCAATAGGTTGAGACGGCTTCCGGTCGGCATCAAACGGTCGAAAAGCTTTGTACTTTTTGCACGATCGTCGGTGCCAAGGACGAGATAGACTATTTTACCTGGGTTTGCGTGGATATCATATTTATGTAGTTATAGTATGGGTTTCTAGGTGTGTGTAAAGGAAGTCCCCGTTAATAATATATAATTCTTATAAAGATCATTGTGAGATAGTTCTTGGAATATTAGTCAGGGATTTTAATAAGATGAGGTCATGATTTTTAGTGGTCGGTTATTGACAACCTCCGTGGCGCAGTTGGTTGGACGCCGCCTAGCCTGTGAAACTAGAGGCCGCGGGTTCGATCCCCGCACGGAGACAAATGTTTTGTGAGAACCACAAGTATTTGTTTGTGAGACCGAAAAGTCTCTCGTAGTTCCTGATACCCACGACACAAGACTCGATCTTAGTGTGGGGTCAGGACTATGTATGTGACTGTTGGGTGTATTTATTTATTTATTATTCATTAGTGCGTAGTGCTTGTTGGTAACATACTAGACGCGACTGCCAACATGATTACGGTGGTCCCGGAATCTAATCCCAGGGCACACCTCTGACTTTTAGAGTCATGTGTGTATTGATAGTCAATCACCACGCACTATAACGGTGAAGGAAAATATCGTAAGAATACCTGCATACCATAGTGATTTGGAATAATGTATATGGTAATACATGGTGTTGCATAGCTCTTATCTCATAGGCTATTGCATGTGTTACATTGTTTGTTATGAGAAGAAAATAAAAAAGTGAAAGAAAAGAAAAAGGAAGTTCGCGTTGCAGGAGTTTCTTGCGGCGTTTCTACACAGCTGCAACACGACTCGGGACGTTGGTAGTTTTAGTAAGCGATTGAAAAGATTTTGTGATTGACTATTAGATTAATATGGCCTAACCCCTCTCAATCGTACTCTCGATTGTAAAGGAGACCCGTGCCCTGTAGTGGGACTTAGATGGGCTGATACAATACAATAGATTACTAAATATTTTGACATTTGAGCTTACATTTTTTATATTAATGTTTTGTGCATTGTAATTAGTTCAGTATTTCTGAAAATTCACAATATTTTAATGCTCTAGTAAAATAGCGCAGTGTTAAATGCTGTTTCCATTATTTAATAATTACGATGAGACCAATGGCTTCGATTGGCTTGTGAGGTAAGAAGTGACTTATATTAGCCACAAAACTCGGTCGCTCTATTATTACAGAAACGAATTTCCTTGGCACATTGTGTCATAAATGTGTTTATGTCATTAATGTCATTAAAAATATATTATTATATAGAAGACATTGAAAGATTGATCGAAAATTTGTTTAACAAACAAACAAATCCGGCCACGATAGCGCACGTGTTTCTTATTAAACACGTACGGACGAGATACAATCGTTTTATATATACAAATGATTTTAAAAAAATGGAATACAATGTTTTTTGCAACAATACTCGAAAAATAATGACTTTTCGATAGGTGATGGGGATTTTTAATAATTTTTTTGCCGGCCACACTGATGCGGCGTATGATTGAGATTTTTGTTTCGCGTCCAATTTTAATATCGGTTTGCTAGTTTTTTTGCGCTATTTGTTTTAGTGTTAAATATTTTACAATGGTGAGGATTCATTTTTTCTTCACCTATTTAGTAGCTGAAATAGAGGTTCCTAGCTCTATTGATAGAGCGTCAAAAATAATTAAATGTCGTGGGAGAATTGTATTTTGTAATACTTTTTGTTTATTTAGCGATTAAAAATTTGCCCTAATCGTTTTCTTTTTGCCTTTAAGAGAAGGGAACTAATTAAATAATAAGATACGACATTAACGGCCTTATTCATAGACAGACTTAAAACCTATTATCGAGTGTTTTCTCTTCTTCGCTCAAACTAATTTCTAAAGTCGTTTGAAAGAGACACAACACTCAATAACTAGAATAGGTTTTAAATCAGGCTATGAATAAGACCGTAAGATTCTTATTAGTAACTTGTCATTTTATGGTATTCGGTATTAAGCAGGCCGGCATAATTGTGTCGACCGGTAAAGAATAATCATCTAGTGTTAGAGGACAGTGTTGTAGACTACAATGCACTTTCTCTAGTAGTAGAAACATTATGGGACCAGAACAACCATATACATAATTATGGCTTTATATCCACGACATATTAAATTGACTGCCTCAGTGGCGCAGTTGTACTACGTTATAGTTACAACGCTGAGGGCTCGGGTTCGACTCCCGGGTCGGGCAAAGTTATATTGTATTTTTCTATCCATTATCAGCCCGGATTCAAGAATTTGTGTCCGATATGGCAATAAGCTCGCCGCCTTTTAAATCGTGGGACGGAATACAAAATGAAACGTGGGTGTCCTCGTAGCACCTCTGCCTACCCCTTCTGGGATAAAGGCGTGAGTTTATGTATGACCTATTAATAAAGCAGTAAATAGAACTTAGATGTTAAACCACAGTGGATTTAAGTTGGTCCTTTGTTACAAAGTGCGATGCTAGGGACATAAAGGATGTAGTTTCTATTCACGAATTAAATATCTAAATATTTACTAGTTAGCTTGACCCTTTCTGATATATCATATAAACTTATTGGATTAATAATTACTAATATTTTGTTGCGGTTTAATATTCAGAAAAATCTATTATTGTTACAGTTGTGAAGTTAATTGTTAATTACAGAAAAACGGGTCCGATGGCACAAGATCTAATTATAATTATCTTTTATAATTAATTTAAGTTTAGTTAATATGGTAATTTTAATTATTTGTTTCATAATCCGTGTAATGTCCCGCTTTTAATTTTATATAAAATTAACAGGAATATATAAATTGATGAATTTTACTGCCATGTTTATTTTTTACTTTTAATTGCGATAATTAACTTTATTCCGCCTCTTTGTAAAATTAAGTAAAATGAGGGGGTTTATATGTTTAAACAACGTAATAAGTTACACGTTAACCTTAAGCAACATTCTAGAAGTTTATAAAATATACATTATAAGATAGACTACGCTAAGATCTATTTCTATCGCGATTTGTATTTCTTTTTATGTAATTAATCTTTAAAAAAAGTTTAGTTATTAAAAAAACGTTTTGTTATTAATTAGTTCAAGAATCGATCGATATTTCTTTCACTTATAGATGAAGACTAAACTTTTATCTAAGTGTATTTGAGATCATCTATAGAGGACGTCTTAAGCCGTCGGACCCAGATATTCATAAGCGGTATCAATTAAGTCGGTTTTTAATGAGTTATTACCCCCCAAAAACTTTATTTGTTGAAGTTATAAGTTTACTTAAGTACTAAAAACTTAGATGATGAAATCTTCGTATGTAGACAGTTGATATTAAAAATTATACATAATTACATACACTTTAAGTCTAAGTAATGTAATAAAATAATTAAACGAGGTCGTAAAAATGTTATTCAATTGAAATGTTCAAGTCAACTAACTAATAGATACCACTTTAAAATTAAAATAGTATTTTTGACGGACTAAACCGTACTAACTTTTTGTGTATAAATCTTTTCATATACGTAGTTAAATAAGATCGCTTATAATGTTTTGGTTTCTTCTTAATTTGTTTTACCATATAAGCATATAGATGAAGTTGCATAGATTTTCTATGAAGGAACTTTTCAATACATATTCCTGTTATAGTCCAATATGCCCAAAACCCTAGGTAAAAGCTTTAACCCCAGCAGTGGGATATCCCATTCTGGGAACGCGTATTAATGTCCTTAAACTCGCTACTACTGGTTTTTAAATGCTGAACAACTTTTATTTAACAAAAACAGGCTATTATGTACTCAGATGAAAGGAATGTTAAGTTGTTATTGAACTTGACCGCGCTCACTCGCTCCGCAGGTAGCGGGTTCATGTCCCGACCTTTTTAATATACGATTCTATACATTGAAAATTTTATGATTTAATATTTATTATAATGTTATTAATTCTGATTAGAATGAATAATATCAGTATTTTTAAAACTTTGTAAATCTATTGTAGTTATTATTGATCGCGTACAATTTTAGCTTTCTACAACGCAAGTTTATTTCTTATGCAAAACTAAAAGTAGGTACCTGTAAATATATAATCTTAACTTAAATATTTTAAGACGTAGTATATTTTTTCTAGATAATTTAAATCAAATTTTCCTTTTAAAACATTGGATAACCTTTATTTGCTATTCTCAAATATCTACTTTTATTATTAGTAATATATGTATATTTAAGCTTTAAAAGTGCATTTTCGAAGAGCGCGCCGGCGCTCGCGTGCGGACGTCGCAAAAGGATTTATGCGTCGAGCTTTCAATTACGTTTTATTGATGCTTTATTATTTTATGTGACGTTTTATTTTTTAGTACATAAACTTATAAGGTGCAAAAATGCTAATAATTGTTGAAGTAAGGAAAGAAGGCGTTTCCCGCGAAATCTTACCTTGTCAAATGTTTTTGCTTTATATTATTTATACATTTAAATATATTTTATATTGGCTATAATACTGTCTGATTAGTTACTGTAGATAGAAAAAAAGAAAAAAATATGTTTCTTCGTTCCTTGATGCCGTAAATTATTTTCCAAAATACACATTAGCTTATGATGTTCAATTTTGAAATGACTTACCTGTGTGACAGTAGTCTTCTAAGTAGTGCCTCGCCGCCCGTTGGACTATCGAGTAGTACAAGCTGACAGAAGATGCGAGCGCCATCTTCTCTTCTTTTCTCTTCTCTGCCTACGTCCTCCGTCGGTTATACAGTTTGTTGTGTTACAGTTTCAAAATAAACATAATGTTCAACTTAAAACATGTGTAAAAAAAAAAACGAAAATCTAGTTTGAACTGCGTTTAGTTGCGGTTGTAAGTCGAAAAATATTTTTTTTGCCGGTCTAATATTATTTCCAAATGTTCACGGTGTTCCATTTTTTTTCATAAACTTTTTTTAAATTGTCCGAAATCACAATTTGCACATGCTGCGCCTCAACTACCGCCGTCCAAAAGTCTACGCGAAATGAAACACGTAATGTTAAAATAATATAAACGTTTTGGGAGCGGGCGGCGCGCGCCGTAGCTGCTGCCAGACTGCCGGCGAACCACTGTTTTTTTTTGTTTCCCTTCTACGCGGAGGATGCGTCTGAAATTATTTCGGATTATCCGTTTCTTTTACTGGAAGTTTTACTTACGTTTTATAGTGAAATAATTGGGAAAATCCTGATAATAGCTTGAGTAATAGCATGTTTTTTTTTGGTGAAAAATATAAAAGAAAACTTTAAAAATCACAGTATTAACTAGAATTCATGACGAATTTAAATGTAATAATGCATTTTTGTTATACAATCTTATTCATTAAAACAAATGCATAATATTTAGATTCGAAATTTAAGTTCCTAAACGTATAATATCCCGAACTGTGTCACCATAAAACTCACAATTAAGTCCCAACTAATCAGCACATCGCACAAAAATAAACAATTTCGTAAAATTGTGACATGTTCTAATTAGATTCACATAAGCAACAACGAAAACAAATATGGCGGCTGTGAGAAAACGCGGGAAAATAAGTTTCCCGCCGAGACGCTACTCGAGACGAGACACGCGTACGTAACGC
Source organism: Deilephila elpenor (assembly GCA_949752805.1). Classification (NCBI taxonomy): domain Eukaryota; kingdom Metazoa; phylum Arthropoda; class Insecta; order Lepidoptera; family Sphingidae; genus Deilephila; species Deilephila elpenor. The sequence goes on along the minus strand of OX457107.1, from coordinate 2,410,156 downwards.
AATGTTTACGTGAACCTTTTTTGTCCAGCCTCGTGCCTTTTACATTAACCGTATTAACATTTTTACAAATGTAAACACTTGCTTTTATTGTTGCGTTTTGTAACATCAAGTGCATATTTTGAAGTCGAGTAAAAAGTTGTGAACTAATAAAGATAAAGGCAGCATGCGGCGCGTAATTGGGTTTGTTATTTTTAGTGACACATTATTGTGGGATAGTGGATTTTATATTTTTTTAAATGTTGTTTGTTAAGTGTGAACCATAGATTGCAGACATACTGCTTTAGAGAGAGAATACAGGCTGCATGTTCGCTCTATCTCTCTTACTTTCGCGCTAATTGCTACTTGACAACTGTAAAGGAATGCGCCGTCAATATGTCTCTATTGTCTAAACAAATAATTTAATTTGAGTGTGTTCCAATTTCAAAATAAATGTGTTCGAAATTTAAAATCACCCTATTCACTTTTGTTTGAGAGTGGTCGACTATTAAATAGACAATAGACGGTTTTTATGTTTGTTATAAACAAATCAGGTTTTAAATTAACATTCAGAATATTTAACGTGTCTGTTGTTAACGAGACAGAACTAATTGTAAACTGGAAGCATTTTATATTCGCATGTTAGACGTATGCTAATGAGGGTCTCAATTGCATATGTGTTATATTTAATTGTTAAAAATTATAACAAGTAATTAAAGACGGCGAATCAAATGTATTTTGTGTGTTACATCATGGCTTATCGTTCGCGTTAACATAATCAGCAGCGGCGACGCAATTATGACGAAACCCTTTTTAAAACCGATTCGCATAAAAATAAAGAAAAAATGAGAAAAATGTTCATCAACGCGACACGACACCCGCCCGCTCCCCTTCCCCGCACCCCCCATGTCCCATGCGCCCCGGGCGGCGGGTGGTGCGCGACCGAGACGAGTGTAGCTCGTATATCTACGTCTCTTTCGTCGCATCTCGCGCCACCAAGTTTCATACGAAAACTACCCGCGGCGTGCACTTCTCCGATATTGTAATATCGTCATAACTCACCCATCTATAATCTATAATCCAACCTTAAGACAAAGAATTAAATTTGAATTTGGAATGTGCCCATCAATGGAGATACGTCGTTCTGGAAACGTTTTTTAAGTTTCGGACTCTTGCAACTGTGAGTCAGGCACACATACAAGCTAAGCTAAGTTTAGCCGTCGTCCGCACGTACTGCACTCACACACACGCGCGCAACTTCCTTGTACGGCCATCGGTGTTAGCGCGACGCGTCTGTGTGCGTGCAAAAGTTCGTACACAAGTTTTCGGACGACTTTCTTTGTGTCAGTGATTTTTTTCGCGTCTGCATGAATGTGTGCGCGCGCTCGGTGTGATTTTTTTCCATGTTTTTAATCACTCACACGTATAATCGTGTGTGTGCGTCGTTCGTTGGTGTGAGTGGACACCCGTTCTTTGTGCCCGGGGATTGTAAAAAAATGTCGTATTGGATGCTAGCGCGCTAATGAATGATAGATACGAATGTGCCGCGTTCTTGTGCACACATCGCGTCCGCGGCGAGATATCTCGTGTGGGATTTGCAAATGTCGAATGCTTTTTTAATCCGTTTGCCATTTTCAATCATTGCTTTTTGAATATCGAACGGTGGATGATATTAGGTTTTTGCCTCCGTGCCGGGACTAAGCCGTTTGTTATCAGGCTTTGGGGATGAATTGATGCTCTAAGACCATGTAGGCTTTGTACAATCGATTAAAGAATTGGCATAGTATTTTTAAGCTTTTATTAGAATATCATCTCTAAAGGGATATCATGTATCACCGTTTTATATTGCCTCAAGAGTTATCGCGCTGGGATTACCAAGTCATATTAATGACGAGCGGAAGTAGCCCGCCTAAGATCTATTGACGGAGCAAAAATATTTTATAGAATTTTATTCAATGCCTTTATTGACATTAAATCATTATCTGGATTATATAATAATCATGGCCATTTATTTTTGGTTAATTCTATTTAATAAAGAATCATCTTATCACGAAGTAACAGGATAAAAATAGTTGGAAAAAGGATCCAGTAATCTTAAATTATTTAAAAAAAATGTAACATCGTCACTCTCATACTTAATTCCACAAACAAATATAAACAAGAACCTACGAAAACTCGTGTCTCACCCCCTCAATCCAATGCGCCGTGTCGCACCGTAGAATTTTCTTTACCTAAAACAAGAAAAGTACATTTTAATTATTATTTAATGAGATTCCAATTGGATTATAATAAAAGTAATATTTGTATTTTAATGCTTTATTTTTTAAATATAGGGTAAGGACAATGTTCAGATGGCTATGAGTAAAAATGATGCTAAAATCTTGGGTTGCCCCTTCGTATACGTTTTTAGTTTAAAGAATATCTATAATCTTTTACTAGTGGTAGATCTAGTGGTAGTCTCCCGCCATGTAAATGCACTGTTGTGTTCCGGTTTGAAGGACATTGTAGCCAGAGTATCTACTGGACATCATTAAACTTAACATCTTATGTCCCAGGATGGCGAGCGCAGTGGAATGTCAAGCATTGCTTTGAAAGTGTTGGTTGGCTTTCCTTCTGTCCATGAGCGGTCGTATCGCTTGCCATCAGGCGAATGGAATGCTCGTTTCGCCAATCAATGCAATAAATATTATTGGTCTAGTTGTATCACGTGGGTTTTCTATAAGACAGTGGAAGCAGCTCTGCCGAGCCATTTATACTGCATTTTTATCGACTTACAGCAAGGCTAGTCTCTTCCACTAACATGTATCATAAGTTTGCATAATGGTTTCTTAGATTTACGCGAATGTTACACATTGAAATAAAACTATTTTATACGGATTTTATCGCGATTTGGTTTAATTTTTACATTTTTTAACTTCCCGACGTTTCGATTACTTTACAGCTTTCGTGGTCACGGGGTGGACAGCCCGCCAAACCAAATCGCGATAAAATCCGTATAAAATAGTTTTATTTATTTATTTATTTATTTAATACTTTTTTTGCACTAAATGGACATACACAAATGCAAACTTATACAATACAAATAATAGTACAAGTGGCGGCCTTATCACACTAGGTAATTTCTTACAGGCAACCATGGTAATTTCTTATTTAAATGCATCATATGTGTTTTTCTTCACCTAGTTCTTCTATGAGACAGTGGTTCCAGCTGGTCGTCCTTTTCTTCTATAGCTTTAGCGACCTACAGCAAGGCTCTGCCGCTTAGTCTATAACTAGTTATTTTTAAAGCATTTTTTGCCATCATGAATCCTTGTAGACAGGTTATTTTCGGTAACATAATTATATATTTTAAATTTTATTTCTTTTGCATTTGTAATTTTAATTAGTGTTCGCCGTCCGTATTTTTATAGCTGTTAGAAACACGACGTACGTGTAATTTTGTTAAACATTTTTATACGTAATTAATGTGACCAGTTTTTTGTGTAAAATCGATTTTTTTATTTTGGCAAGACATAATAGTTTCAATGCGTTTAATAGTAAGTGTACTGCAGTCCACATGGAATTTCTACCGATTAAATATACTTATCAGTCGAATAAGAGATTTTTTTTATTGCTATGTATAACACGAAGTTCGTGGTGGCCTGAGCAACACATTTAACATTTTGGAACACTTAAAGTGGATTTCGCGCCATAGGATTTTGACTCAGGACCATAATTCATAGCACATACATGCCACAAAGGTAATACATTCTACAGTCTAAGAGCTGAATGATGAAGATAAATCTGTTCACTAACACCAATTCTATTTATCTATTTAGCCACAGGAAGTCCACTGCTGAACATAGGCCTCCCCCAGGATCTCCACCTCGACCTGTTGGAAGCAGCAAGCATCCAGCGACTTCCTGAAACCTTCACCAGGTCGACTTCGATATTGTAGGCGTCCGGCGCAAATACCAATTACTGCCTTTCTATTCTTTTCTGCATAATTCTGATCCACATACTCCAATCCGTCATAACTACTGGCATCAAGTTTTTTATAGATTACAAAATTACTATGTTTATTGATCGTAATTATGATGACTACGAAAGCACTTTGAAGCGCTTGGGGCAATACAGACTATCATCATTGAGACATTGACTGCCTCGGTGGCGCAGTGACTGCCTCGATTCGCTGCGGGTTCGAATCCAGATTCGCAAAGTTATATTAAATTTTTCTATTCAGTATGAGGCCCGAGTCAGGAATTTGTGCCCGAAATGGCGCTAGGCCCATTATCACATCATGAGAGAAAACACATGGGGAAACGCGGCTGTCCTGGTGGCATCTTTACCTTTTTTTTTTGTGTCCAAGAGGAAAAGCTATTAAGCTCCCCTTTCGGTACCCCGGGGGAGGCCGAAAGGGGTATGTCAGTGTCTCTGGCCTTCCAACCCGTCACATGCGGCATCTTTGCCTACTCTTTATGGGAAAAAGGCGTAAGTTTATGCATGTATGAGTGTAGGTATCATTGAGACAGAGTTATTAGTTGATTATGTAAAGTCCGCCAACCCGCACTAGGCCAGCGTGGTGAAATATTTGGCCCAATCTCTCTCAAACGTACTCTCGATTGTAGAGGAGGCTCGTGCCTGCAGTGGGACGTATATACGCCGATACAGATTCACCACGCTAGCGTAGTGCGGGTTGGAGGACTTTAATTACTGTAGAAATTCTTGTAAAGAATCCTAAGGTACCTAGGTTTTCTGACGATGATTTCCTTAACTGTTGAAATGTGTTAGTTTAATTAAGAGCTATGTTTTGCTCTCTATTTATTATACAGGGTATATCAAGACTGTGACTGAAAACGAAGCTGGGTGGTAGTTTTAGTGGTTACAGACACAATGCAAATAAAAATTTCGCAAACTAAGCGACAGATTTTTTTTGCAATTTTTTGAAAATCATTGTTTTTGGGTAACAAATACCTAGTTATTGCGAAAATAGTAATTTAAACCCTATCGTACCATTGCGTCTTAAAAAATAAAAAGGTGTACATCATTATTTTAGGAAAACTATGTATTTATCACCCAAATACGACGATAAGTAAAAAAATTACTAATTACGAAATTTTTATTTGCATTGTGTCTGTAACCACTAAAACTACCACCCAGCTTCGTTTTCGGTCGCGTTCTTGATATACCCTGTATAACATCCTATATTTCTTTTTATTGCATAGGTTCGGCAAACAAGCAAACAGGTGATGTTAAGTGACCACTGCCGCCCATGAACATCCATAACGCTGGATCATGGATGTCTTGCCAGCTCATCAATTTGGGAAAAAAGCAGAATGGAAAAAGGATGAGACGAGGAAAACCCTTCCCTCTATTTATTGAGCATCCGGTAATACGAACGACGAAACAAAAAAATACTACTGGTATGTTTTTAATGAAACCAAATAATCTCACACTCGATTTACATCAAGTCATTCCACTAGATGGATATCTACATACATACATACATAAACTCACGCCTTTATCCCCGAAGGGGTAGGCAGAGGCGTCACCACGACACCCACATTTCGCCTTGTATGTTTCGTCCCATGATGTGATAGGGGGCGAGCCTATCGCCATATCGGGCACAAATTCCTGACTCCGGGCTGATAATGAATAGAAAAATCCAATATCACTTTGCCCGACCCGGGATTCGAACCCGAGACCTCAGCTTTTTAACCGTACCGTAATACAACTACGCCACCGAGGCAGTAGATGCATATCTACTTTGACATATCACTGGTGGTAGGTTCCTCATATGTGAGAGCCCGCCTGGGTAGGCACCACCGCAATGTCTGTTTCTCCCGCCCAACAGCAGTGTAAATACACTGTTGTATTCCGGTTTGAAGGACATTGTAGCCAGAGTAACTGCTGGACATAATGAGACTTAACATCGTATGTCTAAGGATGGCGATCGCAGTGGGATGCCAAGCATTAGTATTATTTCTTTATCAACAATACTATTAGATACATCATCCAAAAACTTATTTGAATATTGGCCCGCACGATTCTCAATATTCGTACAGAGTCCACTCAATATAATGATATGCATTAGTTGTAGTGCTGGAGTAACAAATGTGGCTCTATTAGGCGAGAGTGAGAGAAAAAATTAAGGAAAAAACGACGGCGGCGAGCGAAAAGAGGTCAGTAACTGGATCGAGAGTACGGTAGCAACGAGTACGAGTATGCACGCTGGGGAATTTGGACTCGGATGAGTTTAAAGCTGAAGATGAGGTAGACGAGGGTAGGCAAGTAATATTTCACTCCATTTGCTCAACTAACACTCAAAGTAGGGAAATTCAGAGAAGAGAGGCTAATCAATGTTGGGTCAAAATAATCAGCCTTGACAATGCATGCAAATTATTTTTCTAATGGAATTACAAAGTTATTTTGTAACAGTAGGTGCAACTTAAATAGAGTATCCTAAGACACTTTTATACTTACCACGTTGAAATAGTACAGTATAAAGTATAAACACGTACATTATGTAGCTCATTGGCCATTGTAGGCGGGGCACCATAATATAGTGTGATCTATATCACCATTTCATATTTAAGTGTAATAACATTGGTCAGTTAGTGTCTAGAAGTGTAAATAAATAAATACATCTAACAGTCAAATACATAGTCCTGACCCCACATTAATAATAATAAATAAATAACTACGAGAGACTTTTCGGTCTCACAAACACCCAGACCCGAAACAAATACTTGTGGTTCACACAAACATTTCTCGGTGTGGGGATAGAACCCGCGGCCTCTCGTTTCACACCCGGCGTCTAACCAACTGCGTCACGGAGGCTGCCAAATACCTTACGAGATCGGAGACACTCTGCCTTTAATAATAAATACAGGAAAGACTTATAGAAGTTAAAACTACTCTCATCTTCGGCAATTACAAAGTAATTGATCTGTGTCCAAGATGTAGTGCGGGGGTGCGGGTACTTGACGCACTTCACATATGTAAACACGATGCGATCAAGACGTGGACAATGTAACCGATTAGACTAGTGTGGATACGACTGCAACATTTAATATACGTGGTTTTTGACTTCTACGCCTAAATGTGGCGTATGGATGCGTAGTGCAAGATTTTCTTATAATAATAATAAATACACCCTACAGTCACATGTAGTCTTATGCTGGCAAGATGAATGATACGCCTATTTTAGGGTTTAATATGGATATAGAGTACAATGAAATTCGTTTATTGGTCACGTAGGCAATTAAATAGCTCTCATGACAAGTCAATACACATAGTACTTATTCTATTTACAAGATAGAGTACAAAATTCCTATACAGGTTTAACAAAGTGACAACAACAATGTATAAATAAATACACCTAACAGTCATATAAGATTTGATTCCACACTAAGGTACAAGACTTTTGTCGTCGGTATCAAAAACTAATAGCGATTTTTCGATTTCACAAACACTTCGAGCTGAAACAAATACGTGCGGATCGCATAAACATCGTAGGGATCGAACTCGATACCTCTCGTTTTACAGCCGGTGTCTAACGAACTGCGCCACCGAGGCCGTTATAAATGCTTCTTATGGTATGTTCAATTTAAATAGATCGAAACCGAATATAACCGGTCAAAACCAGATACCAAACGTGTCATGCGCCATAATTACTATGACGTGCTATTATTGTTTATGCCATACATACATAGTGTTCACTATGTCGATACGAAAATCAGCAGTTTTTGTGTCTCCGTAAGTCGCACTTAACCAAAATAATAACAAAACTGTTACTGCAAGTACTTTATCTGTGACAACAACCTCGGTAGAGTTGGTTTATTTCTACTTTAACTTTAAACTCCTACAAAAAGGCTCTACCACCTACAGTAAAATATACTTCAATAGGGATGTTTCCAAAGATTAATTTCGAATAGTATTTGTTAATCACTGCAATGTATCCTTTATAATTTACTCGGTTTCTCTTTCGCACCCACGCGCCATGTGTAAGATGACGTCACAGCACGATAGTTGCATCCTTTTCTGTTCCTCCAACTAAATTTGAAATAATTGTAACTTATATATTATAAAACGAATTTAAAAAATCTTTCTGTTTACTACTTTGCATAATATTGTCTTTCGATATAAATAATACTATAGATTGAGTCAATTTCCCTATTACTTTTCTCCCCATTCATTAATCATATAATCAAATAAGCCTGAAGTCATATCCACAACAATACACTTATGAATCGCAGTGAGCGGTAATAACATCGTGTCGGCACCGAAATGCGCAATTATTGTGCCGGCCGTCAATTACTCTAAACACCGCCACTCAATTAGCTACCTACCCACATGTATTAGCGAAAATATACTAGTGTCTACATTACGTTATTTTTTGTAAATATCGCTAATAATGACATTTGCCGTTCACTAGATTTGGATCAGTACAAATATGCTTTCAAATGTGAAGTCTTGGGTTCTATTTCCAGGTTGGAAAGTTCAGCCCAAAAGTTGGTATTTACTCGGTAAAAATAGTTTACGACAAGGTATTAAAAATCATAAGATTTTTTTTATCACAAAAACATTTGTTTCGATCTAGGAATTGAATTTGCGACCTCTCATTTCACAGTTTCAGGTTTACTACACAAACTTGTATGACTCAAAAACCTACTTAGAAAGTCACCACCTACATATCGAACTACCAAAACCCGACTAATTGTAACAAAAGGCCCATTATAATCAAAACCTAAAAAATAATGCAGAACTTCCGCGTGCAAACAAAGGCATTTCAAGTTTAAACGTGGTCTGGAAGCTAGGCTCGATAGGCCACGGTCGGCGAAACGGAAAGTGGACGGCGCAAGGACGCCTGGTCGCTGCTACCCCGTGGGCTTCCTTCGGACTGGGGCGTGGTGCCAGTACGAGCGGAGAGCGGGAATCAAAACACAAGCTTAAACGTGGTTGAAAAGTAGGCTCGATAGGCCACGGTCGGCAAAATGTCGCTGCTACCCCGTGGGCTTCCTTTGGATTGGGGCGTGGTGCCAGTGCGAGCGGAGAGCGAATGTATTAAAAAACAAGGTAGGACAACCAAAACATAAAACTAAAAGTAAATTGACATTCACGTGTAAATATTATTTTCACCATTATAGGCCTGACAAAATATTCAATGTCGCAAGTCGCCACATGACAGACCCGTTAATACCAAGATCAACTTTGGTGCAAAAAGCGTCACTCTTGCCAGGATCACTATGGCATATTTTACTACAGAAAGTAGTCGCTATTTAGGCGGATACAAATATTCTAGATTTAATTAAAATGCATTTAAATGCATTTTACCTGGGACGGAACATACAAGGCGAAATGTGGGTGTCCTGGTGGCGCCTCTGACTACCCCTTCTGGGATAAAGGCGTGATTTTATGTATGTATGCATTTAAAATGAGAAAGTTTATTACTTAATACTACGTAAAAAATCATAGGAAATTAACCGCCAATCGCTTAAGCCCTGCACCACGCCTCAAATCGGGTTTTGTGAGATTTTTAGGATGCGTACAGAAGGGTTCTCGGTGCCATTGTTAGGGCTTGCACACACCTACGAAGAACGTTGGCTTTACAAAGACTTGCCAATTCCGCTTGATTATTATGTAAATAGAAAAAAACTGGCACAGCTGTGATATTCTAGGATTGTGATGTCTCTAGAGTTTTTAATAGTTAAATACTTTAAATTTATAATTGAGACAACTTAAAATGAAACTTAGAGCTTTTCAGAGCTTAAAGCTTGGCGGCGTTTTGTCCCTTGCATCCTTTATACTTATGATCTGCCAGTCGATTACCTATTTATCGGTTCAATTATAAAAAATAATTAATATATTTTACTCCTAAGCCGTACTTGAATAAACTTTATTTGTTCATAGTTACAATAGCATAGTGAAAATAGGTTTTGAAAATTAACTTAGAACAATAATAACTTTTTTCAAAAGCTTTTCCTCTAGTTAAAAGCTCTATCTAGAGACAACCATTAGATTTATATCAATTCTTATACTTTTGTACTGTTATGAGCTCTCGCCATATTATAACTAACACACTGGCGTAATGTGAGAGATGAATTTAATTAGATGTTTGACCAGCTCAATAACAGAATTTGCAATAATAAGATTTGAGATTTTCCGCAACGAAATTTTATAATAAAAAAAATACATAAATTAAATTACACCAGTAAAATATAACGACAAATACGTTCACCACCAACTCTACCTCATAAATTACATTATATCAAATAAAAGTTGTAAAAACAAAACGTTGATTTCATCACGACAAAAAACATTAAATGGAACATGATAAAGTCACAGTGGCTAGTTCCATACAATATATGAAGCTAATTACACGTTGTTCCACGAGATGTTATTAACCAAAACTATCTGAGCAATTGTTCTTTTTCTCCACTGTGGTATGCACTCATTCAACTGCTAAGCAGAATGGTCATCCATCTTCGTCACCAGCCAGACGCTCGCTGCATTAGCCAGACATCCTAACGCGCTACTCACAAAAATATACCCTTCTCGCTCTAACACATTGTTGCAAACAGAATATCTTGTATCCCCGTCTTTGTTTAACAGCACAATGATTCAGCGGTTTACAGGTTATGAAAGAATGTAAGTTTGAATGTTGATGCGGGATTGCGAGCTCTAGCTAGTGGACTTAAAGTTAAATTTCGGTTGTGGCCAAGCGGTTGAATTAAATTTCCAAAGCAAGTGTTAATGCTGAGTGAAACAATCTTTTTCTCGGGCACTTCTTGCAATGGGCTCGTTTACACGCTGAGGAAGATTTATAAATTTATAGGTTTAGAATTGGACCGAAAGAAATATAGTTGTTATTTAACAAAACTACTAATTAAAGAAATTTTATTTGTTTATTAATTTTCCATACTGTAAATTAGAAATGCTCAAATGAGATCTGATCACGTAGGGTCTCTTTGAAAAGAATTAATTTTATTTTAACCTGATATTGTAGTAGAGGATGCAGATGAGTAATTTGACTGATGGAAAGCCAATTAACAAAAAAATATAACTCTCAGTCTTAAATGCTATTAGGAAATCTTTTTCGTTCAAGAGCCAGTAGAGTTCGGGAGGGCCGCCAAAAAAAGATTTTTGAAATAATGTAATTATCCCTGTTATCAAATACAATAACTAGTGCGTGGTGGCCTGTTGGTAACGGACCAGACGCGGCTGCCTACATGTTCACGGTGGTCGCGGGTTCAAATCTCAGGGCGCACCTCTGACTTTTCGGAGTGATGTGTTTAGTGATGGTCAATCACCACGCACTTTTACGGTGAAGGAAAACATCGTGAGGAAACCTGCACACCGTAGCGATTTTAAAGAATTTCTACGGTATGTAAGTTTCGATTCTCTCGATTGTAGAGTAGGCCCGTGCCCTGCAGTGGGCCGTACATAGGCTGATATAGTAGTAGTATCAAATACAGGAAGCCCACTGCTGGACATAACCCTGTCCCAAAAATTACCCCATCGACTTATTACGAAGATTTAAAGTTTTAATAAGCCGTGAATCCATCTTTCAATTAATATAATGCATGGTAACTATTAATTACGAACTCCCGATATATTTAGACCCGAGTGCAAATAGACGGATGGTTCTTAGAAAATTGTCAGTTGAGACAAAGTACGCTATAAAACTGAATATATTCGTGTATTATAGTCATGATAATTGGTTTAATGATCCTGTGCGAGCAGAAATAAACTGATTTGTGATGTATTTAGATAGTCAAGTTTAGAAGTTCTTGGTGTAGATTTTCATGTCCTACATACACCATTTGATTGAAGACTGAAGATTTTTTTATTTCGAATAATTTAGTTATTAAATCTAATAATTACCATAAGCCATAGATTTTTCCACGTTATAGATGCCTAATTTTGATATCCACGTTTTGTATTTTATAATAATTGATAAACGTTATCCAAACAAATGTTAAACTGACTATAATATGACCCACTTATAAGGAAAGCAAAAATATTTTTTTTAATATCAATATTCATTTAACACTAAAGAGAACATTAATCCAACAATATTACAACAAAACATTACCAATATCATGTGTTTTTTGTAATATGTTTGAATTAGTAATTAAATAAATAAATCAGTCCATCCATCAATAAAAACTGACGGTGTGAACGCAGCTTCAGGGTGCTTCTTGCATCGTCTGAAATTGTACCGTGCTCCGACGATATGCTCTGATAGACTTATTAAGTGGTTACGTAGTTTTTAACACTGTTTTGTTTGAGGTGCGGCGCGACAGGTTATTTTGACTGTGTGCGGAACCGTAAGATTCCGCGCACTTTCTTATTTAATCTTCAGTCATTTGTTAAGATGAAATTATGTTATTTGGACTGGGTGTAATTTAAATCATTTGTATGGACACAATGGTGAGGCTAGTGGTAACGTGTATGGGATGTAAGCCGTGAGGTGCTGGATTCGATTCTCGTATCAAGCACTCCAATACGTAATTTTTCCGGTTTTTGTATTTGTCTTGGCGCGGGGATTGAATCCGCGGTTCCTCGTCTTGCAATCAGCCGAACCAACTAAACTAACTTGGCCACAGAGGATGTCAAATCTTTTTACTCAATTGTATGTACTGCTTCTGGTAACTAATAATTTTGGTAGTATATGAATTATATCAATATATTTCTGTATACCAATTATAATTTGATTTCGTGTTTTTCTGAAACTTTTAAACGGATTATTTTGTTATTTCAATTGTGCTGTGCACGTGGAGTTTTACAGTATTTCAATTTTGTTCGCTGAATTGAGTTACTGCTGTGTTTATTTTCATACGTGCGATGTAAATTCACGACTACTTTGTTGAGGTAGGCAGCGGTTGTACAGCCAATTATACATGGATATGGATAGAACCCGTCGTTTTTATGTATTTTAATAAATTAAGGAATATTGTGTCGGTCATTTGTTGATAGATTGTATATGGGGTATGTACATAGGTCATTGTTACCAAGAATAAACTTCATATCGTATCAGACTTTCAAGACGACACAAAAATGCTAAGATTGGTACCAACTTGGTCTTGGTTGGTTAGTACTTGGTACTACCAAGTACTAACCAACCAAGACTTTTCGGTATCACAAACACCCAGACCCGAAACAATTACCTGTGGTTCACACAAACATTTGTCTCGGTGTGGGAACCGAACCTGCGGCCTCTAGTTTCACAGCTGACGTCTAACCCACTGCGCCACGGAGGCTGTTAAGTTGCGCCCAATACCTATTCCTTTTCTTTGAGACAGTAGAGAAAGGGACCCCATCACCCCAAGCCATTCCTACTATAGTTCAAGGAAACTAAAACTTAGCCTCCGTGGCACAGTTGGTTAGACACCGGCTGTGAATCGAGGTCGCGGCTTTGATTCCCGCACCGAGACAAACTTTTGAGAGGCCCACAAATATTTGCCTGGGCTCTGAGTGTTTGTGAAACCGAAAAGACTGGAAAAGCTGATACTCACACAAGATTTAATTGATCTTAATGTGGGGTCAAGACTATGTGACTGTTGGGTGTTTTTATTACTATTTAACTATAGCCTGTGCCCTGTCTATCAAGAAGCACTTATCCTTACAAAACTGCATCAAAAGTTATTTAACTAAACACGAACTCATCAAACTCTCATTAGCGGGGTTGCTCATCAATTTGGCGAGATTTTTCAATTGAAACTAAGCTCGGTACCGACTGTTAAGTTATAGCGGAGGGTACAACAAACGCTCTGCACAGTAATCCATCTACTTCACGACCCGAGCCTGAGGGGCACATGGGAAGGATCCGGCGGGGGGAGAAGGGATAGGAGGGAGCGGTTAGCTAGGATTAAGAATTATTTTTTGTAAAAGTTTCCTCCAAGATTTGAAATTAAACAATTTTACATTTCCATTCTAAATTAGGCAAATTAGAAACAATTCAAACTAGGCAGCAATAGACCATCAAGAGATAAATGCGTATACACTGTGAGGTCACCGATACTTTAGTGTACAACCTAGGGACAGAGACCTGAACAATGACATATTCTGAGATTCTCATCTCAAACCAGGTAGACAAAGGCTGAACTTGAAACGCGGCACTGATGTGAAATACAATGGAAAGGTTTCCACCATCGTGTTATGTCATTATTCGTTCAAATACCATTGCCACCATTCATGGGATAGGTTTTATTTAGTGTTTGGAACTGATCTGTTTGTAAAGTAATCTAAGGCCAGTACATTATGGCTATCACTTTGAGTTTCTTTATTATTTATATTGCTTGCTTGATATTGTATTTTTCTATTCATTATCAGCCCGGAGTCAGGAATTTGTGCCCGATATGGCGATAAGTTCGCCCCCTATAACATCGTGGGACGGTAGATACAAGGCGAAATGTGGGTGCCCTGATGGCGCCTCTGCGTACCCCTTCTGGGATAAAGGCGTGAGTTTATGTAGGTATGTACCTATGTATGTTATTATTTCTCTATTCTTATCATTCTAGGTATTTATACCAACATATGTAAATAATACCAACCGCTCCCCGTTCATCCCTTACTCCACGCCCATAGCTGCATGATGCATTAATCCCTGTACCCGTGAGACGGGATCCTTAATATATGATCGCGGGTTGGGATCGGTCACGGCGCGGATCACTCACTTGTTCCACTATTTAAATTAATCTATAATTATATCCTTCATTTTTCCTCACTAGCTTTGGAGTTAAATAACTTAGCTAACTGGAGGGCAATGACTTTTAATATAGATGCCCATATTGTTATAGGTACGGTTAACAAGCAAATGGCTTACAATTTACATGATGGTAAGTGATGGTCCGACGACCTGGTAAAGGTCGCGGGACGTCGCTGGATGCAGGCTGCCACCAACAGGTCACTGTGGAAATCATTGGGAGAGGCCTATGTTCAGCAGTGGACGTCCTTTGGCTGATGGATGGATGGATGGATGAAGTGATTGTCTTCTCTCATAGACTTCCAAGTGTTGTAATACTTGGATTGTACAATCGTCGCCAGGTCTTATAGGACGAGATAAAAAAGGAATAAGGGCAGTATGAGGATAAGGCTATTGGGTCTATTTATTACTCCCCTCGCTAAGCACAATAATTCTCATCAATAAAGATGACGTGGAGGGCGAGTAACTTAATAGCCTATGTTCATGTTGGTGGTTTACTATCACCCTGGTCAAACGATTAAAATTCCTACCTCGGTGTACAACTGCCTCGGTGGCGCAGTTGTACTACGGTATGAATGAAAAGCTGAAGTGATCGAGTTCCGGGCCCGGCAAAGTGATATTGGATTTTTTTATTCATTATCAGCTCGGAGTCAGGAATTTGTGCCCGATTTGGCGATAGGCCCCTATCACATCGTGGGATAGAAAATACAAGGCGAAAAGTTGGTGTCCTGGTTCCACCTCTGCCTACCCCTTCTGGGAAAAAGGCGTGAGTTTATTTGTGTATGTAAAAGTCCTGCAACGGACCTACGATAATCAGTAGCCGAATGCCATTGTTGTCTTTTTATTCTGCAAATTGATTGCTTATTTTCCTATCTCATATAAAATACCTAAATCCTATTCTACAAAGAAAGAAAAACCACTCAAAATATTTTCCATTAAACTATAATTTACGAACATGTCTGATGAGGTGTTTGACTGTCCTTCGATTTTAATGTTTGTATAACGTTCGATATTGTAGGACAAAAAGTCGTCCAGGACGAACCAATCGCTGTAATTAATTTGAAATGATTTGACCAATTAGTGGTTGATGACTCGTTTATTGATTGGTGTAGCATGTATAAATAATAAATATACATAAAAATACATACATAAACTCACGCATTTATCCCCGAAGGGACAAGGGTAGGCAGAGGCGCCACCAGGACAACCACATTTCGCCTTGTATGTTCCGTCCCGCGATGTGATAGGGGGCGAGCCTATCGCCATATCGGGCACAAATTACTGACTTCGGACTCATAATGAATAGAAAAATCCATTACATTTTGCCCGACCCGGGACTCGAACCCGAGACCTCAGCTTTGTAACCGTACCGTAATACAACTACGCCACCGAGGCAGTCAGCACATAAAAATAAGTATACCTAACAGTGGCTTGCATGGTCAGTCGTAGTTTGGACCTGGGCGTGTTGTTCCCCGTATGCAAAAGGCCTAGCTAGTTACCGGATATTCGGGCTTTTGTTTCGTCAAGCAGAACGCATTGAATTATTCCTATTTGAAGGATCTAGCTAGTCATTTCGTGGGTGAAGAAGTCTCTTCAATGATGTCTCAGGATGACGAGCGCAGTGCTATGCGGTCATCTTAATGTGGGGTCAGTTCTTTGTATGAGAATATTGGGTGTGTATTTATTTATTTAACAAAGATAATTTTTGTGTGGTGGACTTCTTGTTTATCGGCAGACCTGACACTTAACATCAGAAGACCGACCTGGTTTCGTCATTTTGGCAACTAAAATATTTCTTTTGGATTCCAACCTTGAGACGTTCGTTCATGACTCACAGAAGCAATTAAGTAGTTATAACCAATTAGCAAGAAACATTGAATATAAATGAATAATAAATGCACTATTGCGAGTAATTGTTACCTTTTCTGCCGTAGAATATAATTTCAAATGATATTTTTCAAGGTTTCTTCCTTTAACCTTTTCTGTATTTGCGTGGCCTTTATACACATAAACATGTCAATATTAAGAAAAAGAGAAAACATAGTAGGTTATGGTTGAGAAGTAAACATTTGTGTATATCATAGATTATTTTTTATCTGTATCTGCCCATATACGTTCTACGGCAGGGCTTAGGTCATATTGTCCACCACGCTGGCCTAGTGCGGGTTAGCAGACTTGACATACTGTAGAAATTCTTTTTTTTTTATTGCTACGGTATGTAGGTTTCTCATTATGTTTTCCTTCAGTGTTATAGTACGTGGTGATTGACTATTAATACACATATTACTCCGAAACGTCCGAGGTGTGCCTTGGGATTCGAACCCGCGACTATCGTGAACGTATTGGCAGTCGCGTCTGGTCCGTTACCAACAGGTCACCATGCACTATTTTTACGTTTGTGCGAAAAACGTACTGCAAAACACCTATTGGAAAATGCAGTGCTGTCACAACAGTATCACACAGTACAGTATCCACCGCCAGCACTATTGTATGCGTATGCGGTTCACACAAGACGAACGATGCCATAGACTTTTTTATATTATAATAATAATAAATACACCCAACAGTCACATACATAGTTCTGACCCCACACTAAGATCGAGTCTTGTGTCGTGAGTATCAGAAACTACGAGAGACTTTTCGGTCTCACAAACACCCAGACCCGAAACAAATACCTGTGGATAACACAAACATTTGTTTCGGTGCGGGGACCGAACCCGCGGTCTCTCGTTTCACAGCCGGCGTCTAACCAACTGCGCCACGGAGGCTGTTAATAGGGGGCAAACGAGGATACGGTTCTCCTGATGGTAATTGATCACCGCCGTGAACATCTGCAACAGCACAGGACACGGAGATACGTTGCTGGCCTTTAAGGGAATACGATGGTTTCTTGAAGGTCGCCAGGTCGTATGTCCGGAAATACCGCTGTTGGCAATTGGTTCTACAGATTTGTAGTATGTGGAACAAAGTGTTGGGAGAAACACTGTCACTATAACAAACTCTTAACTATTGTGTGTCGTGGTATTTGTCTAGACGAATAGTAATATTCTGCCACCAGCGCTACCCTGGCTAGCACTGAAGGTACCTCTCTCCCTTCCATGCTATGAATCCCACATGGTAGGAGGAGTAGGAGGTCAGCTATCCTCGTTTTTCTTCGCCACTTCACGCTACTCTGATTTCCTTGTTCCCTTCGGGTGTCCATGTATAGACAATAGACTTTTGACAGATGCTACACAATGGAGAACAATTGGAGAACAATGGAGAACGTCACATAAATCTTGGCAGGTAGCCTAATATGAGCTTCTTGGACACCGGAAGGGTCTGACATTCTCGTATGTCCTCAGCACTACAGTTTTCCACCTCGTCTTTGGTCTGCTTCTGGTCCTTCAGTCGGGGATGGTTAACTAAACTAACCATGAAGTTCATTGTAGTCAATTCAATGTGACGTAGTTATATTACGTTACGATTACAGAGCTAAGGTTTTGAATTCGAATCTCTGGTCGGGCAATGTGATACAGGATTTTCTATTCATCAGCCCGGAGTCAGGAATTTCTGCCCGATATGGCGATAGGCTTGCCCCCTATCACATTATGGGACTGAACATACAAGACGAAATGTAGGTGTCCTGGTAGGCCTCTGCCTAACCCTTCTGGGAAAAAGGCGTGAGTTCATGGATGTCAATATGAAAACATGGAAAAGTTGTTTAGGATAAAAACACTAGGCATAAAAGTAGGTATGAATTGTTGCTATGCTATATAAACTGGCTGTAGATTGTAGTATTAGTATATATGTATATAAACATCTTAAATCCAAAACAAACTATAAAAGGTGCATGATGCATCGAAGCTTCAAGGTCAACACAATAAAATGCAGCTATAAAGTGCAGCTTAGGTGATGTCATGAAAATATTTATAAAAACATAAGTCTAATTGGCGTATTAGGCGAGAAGGTAGCTGTGAAATGAGACACTGTAAGTTCGAATGACGCATCAAGACTTATTAAGATAAATTAGAAGCTAAATAATAAAGTTATTATGGACACCAGGAAGAATCTTTGGAAGCCCTTAAAACACAGACTTGAAATAAATATTTGTCAGTTATACCAATTTTTGATCCCGGGATCGAACTCGCGACTGCTCATTCTACAGACATGCCCACTCCCACAGAGCCAGAGTATTTACGCAGAGTGCGTCGCAAACATTTTAATTCGCCATCCATATTGAATGTCCATTAAAATACCAATTATTTTTAAGTACTTTCATTTGCGATTGACAAAGCGTGAATGAATTTAGCATACTAGTGAGGTGCTTCGGTTTGGTTTGGTTTTAATGACACACAATCTATATCTATCGCTGGTATTTTGTTTTACTACAGCACACGAGTGGTTCTATTCGTATACAATTTTTCTTTATAAAACATACAAGGTGAAATGTGGGTGTCCTGGTGGCGCCCTGCCTACCCCTTCCGGGATAAAGGCGTGAGCTTATGAATGTATGTATGTTTATTTTTTTACAAATAACTATATATAGGTTTTTATCTTACTGGATGTGACTACTGGATATATTTAGTGTTTAAAGGTTATAAAAATAATGTTGCCAATTTCAATAACATTACATCGCTAATTTTCGTACGCACAGAAGAGATCGAATTTTCGGTACTGAAATGGTTGTAAGAGTTGAAGAAATAGATTAATTAATTAAAACTAATATTTTTATGCATGCTCGTCTCGCCATTCATGGCTTTAAAATCGCCGACACTTCATATTTTTGACAAATACAACTCAACATAATGTCAAAATAGTGCCTGTTGGTAAACAGACTAGACGCGGCTGCCAACATTTTCACGGTGGTCGCGGGTTCAAATCTCAGGGTGCATCTCTGACTTTTCGGAGTCATGTGTGTATTGATATATTCAATCACTACACACTGTAACGGTGAAGGAAAACATCGTGAGGAAACCTGCATATCATAGTGATTTGTGAGAATTTCTATGGTATGTAAAATCCGCCAACCCGCACTAGGCCAGTGTGTTGGACTATATGGCCTAATCTCTCTCAATTGTACTCTCGATTGTAAAGGAGGCCCTACAGTGGGGCGTATATGGGCTGATACAAGCAAATAAAGTTCCTCGTACATTATACGCATGGTGTAAAAATCCCAGTGTATCAAAAATGCACTGCCGTAACTTATTTACATTACCAATGCACTTGCAGTAATACCAATGGAAGTACGATCTCTAAATAAACTTAATTAAAACGAGCAAACATACGAAATGCGAGTAAACAGGAGTTTAAAAACGCAGTTACATAAATATTGGGTTCAGATTAATTGGAAACGATAATTAAAGACAAATTGTGGAGCGTACCTGACGCGTTCGGTAATGCACTGCATTACAGAAAGGGTGGATTGGGGGTGGTATTTTAAATATTTATAGGTATTTATCTAAAGAAAGATGACAGAGAACTTGATCGGAGCAGTCGCGGGATGCAGGCTTTTTATTGCAACGAATGGCGAGACGAGTATGCCATTACCTGATGGTAAGCGACACGACCGCTCAGGAACAGGAGCAAAACCAAACAACACCATGAATTACAAAGTATTGCTTGGTACATCACTGCGCTCGCCATCCTGAGACATAAGATGTTAAGTCTCAATATGTTCAGTAGGTACTCAGGCTACAATTTCCTACAACCCGGAAAACAATAGTGCCTTTACACTGGTGCTTGGCGGGAGAAATAGACATGGCGGTGGTACCTACCCAGGCAGCTTCTTATATATGAGAGACCTACCATCAGTAAAGTAGGACTACAGCAGATCATTGTGGAAATGTCCATGGAAACCTCATATATTTGCCAATGTTACTAAAACAAAAATAAATGTTTCTCTAAATAAGAAAATTAAATATATTAATGTAAATTATAAAATTGATTTAACAAAAATAATTAATCGAGTGCACATGATAATTTTAATCAAATAAAAATCAATTTTATAGGCGATATTTTGATGATAAAGCATAATGTATTTGCTTTTGTACCGACTTGTTATATATGTGTTAATGGGGGGGGGGGGGGGGGGGTGCATGAACAATAAACCACAATTTAATTTCAATCTTTAGTGAGTTCTATGTGCAGTTTTTGAAGGATTATAAATACAGCCAGTACTCGACCGCACAATCGCCTCATCTCTTTCTGGCTAATTGTACAAGACTATGGCGTTACACATTTGCTTCTGAAACACCTGGGTGCAAAATCACGTGCATAATGGAAGGATGAACAAATCGACATCGGCCGGCACTGTGTTGATTTTTCCGATTAATCTCAATGCGAATCGGCAGACTATTTGTTCACGGTGGAGTTCCTTGGGGGGTGGTTGAACCGTTGCTCCTATCGAGGAAGAAAAAATAATATATGGGAGACTATACGTTCTATATGAAAGGCGATCATCATGTTTAAAAAACTAATTATTGTTTGTAGCAAAATATGAAGTTAATATTTTATGAACTGCCTGACTGCCTCGGTGGCGTAGTTATATTACGGTACGGTTACAAAGCTGAGGTCTCGGGTTCGAGTCTCGGGTCGGGCAATCGAAATGTGGGTGTCCTGGTGGCGCCTCTGCCTACCCCTTCGGGGATAAAGGCGTGAGTTAATGTATGTATGTATATTTTATGAACATTAATTTGCGCAATTTTAAAACTTGACAAAGTAATAAAACGGAAGTTAATTACCTATATATTATATAAATTCAAACGGCAAAAATCGTACGCTACACTGTCTTAATAATCAAATTCTGGGCCTCGTGGCTCCCGGCACACAGTAGACCAATAGCCCCATTGGTGGAAGTTTGTTTTTGTTTGGGCTTCCCATTTGCACTTTATTGTGTACCTTTCAGATTGAATAAAGAAGTTAACACAAATTAAAAATATTACAAAACCGGTGATCTCTATCGATGATGTATTACAGACAATCTTAAATAATCAGAAACTAAAAAGGAAATGAGCCACAACGTCAATAAGAAACCTCCAATAATAATTAATTAATAACTTACTTAAATAAAATAACACTGGATTAATGCTTTTATAAAATACTTTTTTTTATAAAATCTGTATCAATTTAATATTTCTAAATATACAGAACCCGCACCCAAATCAGTTCACAGCTTGACGATTTTTTTTCGGCAACTGATTGGCTCTGGCAAATGAACTCCGATTGAATTTGTGATGAGACTCCGAACAATTTATAGTGTTACGTATGTATGACGGCCGGACATAATTGGACTTTTAACATTTAAATTATTGATATGGCATGTATATATACATAATACACCTGCTTGTAATTTAAGTAATTATTTCCCAGTGTTGGTTAATACCTATAAGGTTACTTTAAAATTTTAATATTTTGTGAATTGAGTCTTTGTCCACGCTGTTCTAGTTTTAAGATGAAACAGAGTTATATTTTATTGCACATTGTAGGTGAGGATCCGGATGAGGTCGCGGGATTAGACAGCCTCCGTGGCGCAGTTGGTTAGATGCCGGCTGTGAAACGAGAGGCCGCGGGTTCGATCCCCGCACCAAGAGAAATATTGTGTCGCCCACGCATATTAATTTCGGGTCTGGGTGTTTGTGAGACCGAAAAGTCTCTCGTATTGATACCCACGACACAACACTCGGTCTTAGTGTGGGGTCGGGACTATGTATGTGACTGTTAGGTGTATTTATGTATTTATTTATTTATTGATACCGGACAGAGACGATAAAACCAAGCCATTTTAGTAGAACTTGCGTGTGAGATATAAATTCTGTTGAAGATTCTAAAAGCCGTTCTTCCATTCGTTTCATGGGCACAGCTAACATTTGAACCCTAGACTACTTGCCTAACCCACTGAACATAAGCGTCTGGTGTCAGTGCTTTAAAGTGTGTAGTAAGTTAAAGTATTTTTGTGCTTGACTCAAAGCACGTGGAGCTTTTTATGTGCTTCCTAACTTTCGTCATTCGTCTTAGCGCGATGCATGGGGAAACTTATTGACAGATAGCTGCACTGGCGGCCACGAAAATGCGGGCATTAAAATAATTATTAAAATTAAAGACAATTAAACTACTTTCCTTTCCTTTGACCGCCTCCGCGGCGCAGTTGGTTAGACGCCGGCTGTGAAACAAGAGGTTGCGGGTTCGATCCCCGCAACGAGACAAATGTTTGTGAAAATCACAAGTATTTGTTTCGGGCCTGGGTGTTTGTGAGACCGAAAAGTGTATCGTAGTTAGTATGGGGTCAGGACTTTGTATGTGACTGTTGGGTGTATTTATATTTATTCCTTAAAACCGAATGTATACTAGCTGGATTCATAATGCCGTAATTTGGTTCAAGTCACAATACCATAGTATTATACTGTTATAGCATTTAAAGCATTGCATATTATGAGTCCACCAATGGCCCTGGATCCTTTGAATACCTAAAGATTTTTAAAAGCTATTTTTGGGGTAGCACCGCTGTTCAAATATAAAATGATTTTTTACCACTAACAGGTAATGGTACTCACTTGTTGGTGGTAAAAAATATATAAAAATGATGGATTATACCGTCGGAAAAAAATATTTTCTACGAATCTCACGGTCTTCGTCGCAGGGTTTTTCTTACTTAACTTTATTTTAATTATGTTTCGTAGTATTAAATTAAATTTTTTTCATCGCATTATGTGACTCATAATATGCGAGACGTAATAAAGAAAAATAATAAAAAGAGTGATTTTTGTTTTTCCCTTTTCGTCTGACCTGGTTTTACCAATTATATTGTTAGGTACATAACGGCAAGTAAAGACAAAGTTTCTTATTTTTTATGGACTATTTTCATGCACAAAGTGATGCCTATGTCATGTTTAGGTAGGCAGAGACTACAAAGCACTATAAAATACGACATAAACATGCTTCAGTCATTTTTTTAAATGTCGTTCCTTACCTCATGCGAGCTCATTGGTGACAGGTATGTATACCTACTCAATATATGGCTATTTTAACAAAAATGTTCTTTTATACACTGTATAAAAAAAGTAGACAAGAAAACACGTATAATTGACAGAATAGCTGTTTGAAATGTCACCGTTGTTGTATCAATAAAGTTTACATAGAATAGAGATATGGTTATTTTTTTTAGTTAAGGATTAATTTTATACATGGTATCTCAAGACCGCGACCGAAAACGAAGCCAGGTGGTAGTTTTAGTAGTTAAGTACACGATGCAAATAAAAATTTCACCAAAACAGCAACAGATATTTTTTTTGAATTTTTTAAAAATCATCTTGTTTGAGTGGTAAAAGCCTAGTTTTTGCGAAAATAATAATTTAAACCCTTACGTACCATTGAGTGTTGAAAAATAAAGAGGCCTGCATCATTATTTTACGAAAACTATGTATTTATCACCCAAATACGACGATAAGTAAAAAATTACAAAAAAAAGTTGTCGATTATTTTTGCGAAATTTTTACTTGCATTGTGTCTGAAGTCACTACCACCTGGCTTCGTTTTCGGTCGCAGTCTTGATATACCCTGTATAAATAGAATCTATCCTGGCCTTTTTCTGTGATTCTGCCGCAAAGCTATAGTCCTAGCTATAATTACATGTATTTATGTAGATTATAAATTAATCCCACATATTCCCGCTTCTTGGCCCGCAGTGTAGTATCGTCAGTTGCACCGTCACGGCCGCGACGGCCGCTAATTTATGGAAAACCTTCGGGGGCGCTCGCAACTTGGTCCCACGCGAACACTAGCTGCATCACTGTATTGACCTGCAGTGTACTGTCTTTATCAAATACTTTACTAAGCATATTTTATAAAATATACAGAATGTTGTAATATACATAATATGTCGGTCATACTATTGATTTGGTTCTTTACAAAATCGACTGGTTAATATGTTTTTTCATACAAGATGTTGGCGGCAGTTCAACTCCCTCGATGGTGCAGTTGTATAACGGCGCGATTACAACGCCGAGCTCTCGGGTTCAAATCCCGGGTCGGGCAAAATGATATTGGATATTTCAACCGGACTTCGGATTTAGGGATTTGTCCCCGATATGGCGATAGGTTCGTCTCCTATTATATCATGGGACGGAACGCACAAAGCGAAACGTGGCCTGGGTGTCCTGGTAGTACTTCTGCCTACCCCTTCTGGGAAAAAGTTGTAATGTTTATGTATGTAAGAAGTAAGAGGTATAAGTTGCTCAAATTGGTGGTTTGTGTACCTGATAGCGACTATCTTATTACACAGGTTAAAGACACGTCAAATTTCGAGTTCAATCGGATACTCTAATATCCTCCGTACTAGACGCCAGCTGTGAAACGTGAGGCCGTGGGTTCGATCGCATCAAGACTAATATTTGAGTGATCCACAAGTATTTGCTTCGGTTCTGTGAGTCAGAATAGTCTCGCAGTTCCTGATACCGACGATACAAGACTTACTTAGTGTAGCCAATATGTATGGGACTGTTGGGTGTATTTATTGACTCAGGTGAAATCACTCTATGCGAATTAGATCCACTCAGATAAAATCGAAGCGGACTTGCTTTTTTAGATTTTTCGTTTCGTAAACAAAGTGATATTTGATAATATCAGTACAGTCGAAGAAAAAATAGATCCTTTTAAATGAAAGTTTCCAGGCCTAGTAGAAAAGTCGTGTTGTCTGATGTCCAGTTTGATTACTATATCAGATACCTACACTGTTGCTTTTTTTTATTTGGTAAACATATGAATTATGATGTATAGTTCTTATTTCTTGTTAGATAGGTTAGCACAAACTAAAATTATTATTGAAATATGTTGATGAATATTAATAAATACAAATATATGTACTATAAACAATATAGATTAATCTATTTTGTTTTCACATTTTTTTGTATGTTATGTTTAATTATTATATCAATCCTTATATATTTTCTACGGCAACCGAAGCCTTCAGGCATGCACATTTACTCGCAATATTCTCCTAAACACCCGTTCCACCATCTTAACACAAAAACAATACATAAAAATAGCGATTATAACTGTTTTGCCAGCGCGTGTACTTATCTATCCGGTCCGAATCACCTTGGTCTCGACCTACCGCAACATCGCTACAACGCGTTGGTATTTAGCTTCTACGTTATTTATATGGCGACATTGCCACGGACACCGCTAATGCTAATAATAATAATAATGCAAATATTTCTATTTATGGTGCATTTGATGGTGGAAAACATCGGGTAGTAACCTGCTTATCAATTTGTACAAGATTTTTCAATTTATAATTTTTTGGGACGCTCGGAAAAATTAAAGAAAAAAATTTCATACTGCGCGCACACCGACATCCATAAAATCGACATGATTACGTTTTAATTACCAGGAATGCATGAAGTTAGCGGAGCTATTTTTATTCTAAGTAGGTAAGCTTCTATTGCCGATATTGGCAAATTCGTCATTTTAAAATAAGACAGTTTTTTACCTTTCAAGTACAAGGAACGTATGAAGTATAAAGGTCTTTAAAGAATTTTGGTATGTGGAGATGGCTAACTCGCGCCAACTGGGTCAGCGTGGGGACTAAAAATCCCTCTCAATCGAAATCTCGATTATGGAGGAGCCCCGTGTATAGCATGAGTGATTATGGGTAACATAAATATAAAATTTGTAAACAAGACATAACAATATTTTTTTATAACCAAAAAAATAAACACATAGGTATACTAATGTTTTTTGTAATGAATCACATGTTTTCCTCTCGAAAGTTATAGGTCAAAGAATATCGACATCTGACATTTACATACATACCGACTTTTTAATTCGTTTGCCATGAAATATTGTCCATCCATTTTATTTCGATAAAAATGTTGTGTATTTAAATTAGATGCAGGTTTGTCTTATTGTGGCTGACTTTATCACCTTATCCGGTCTGTGCAAATTATAATACATATTCTAGGTTGAGAAATCATTTGTTTTTTTATAATTATTTCATTGTCCAAGATTAATTGACATAACTTTAATTAATTGACTTTAACGGTGAAGGAAAACATGGTGAGGAAACCTGCATACCGTAACGATTTTAAAGAATTTCTACGGTATGTAAGTCCGCCAACCCGCACTAGGCCAGCGTGGTGGAATATATGGCCTAACCACTCTCAAACGATTCTCTCGATTGTAGAGTAGGCCCGTGCCCTGCAGTGGGACGTATATGTGCTGATACAGAGTAATAAGCCATGTATAATAGTGTTCGCGGAAAGCGCCGCTCACGTGTAAGTGAAGGTGCGTCGCCTTGGTAATGAACTGGCGAAGGCCGCCGAGTAGTTGTATACATTGACCTGCTCCGCGGCGCGCAGGGTTCGATGTTCTTGAGTTTTACTTCATGTTATAGTGGTTTAATTGGTTCGTGTAATGATTTTTTTTAGTCTTATTATATTTTCGCATATTGAAGTAATGTTTTAATTGTGCGCTTTTTAATACACAAATTTAATGTCCGAACTTATTATTATGAGGTTGTAATGTCCTTCTGCAGGTTAAGGCCAATCTTCCCGCTTCGATGCATCTCCACTCATAAGACTAATCTTTCAAATAGGCATTATATCCGTCTCTTCTAAAAATAATAAATGTTCATCAGAAGAACGGAAGTACGCGTGCTGACTTCTAAAACCACCCCTTGGTTGTCTTTAACATACAGGCTCAAACTGAAAGGTTCTTCAGTTATCTCTGTCGTCATTATGCCATAGAAATATTCTTGTATTTGGTAAATCTGATGACCTGTGCCATTTGTAGCTGGTTTGTAATCATTTGTGTGTATTCCGATGGCTTCCATGGCGCAGTTCGTTAAACGTCGGCTGTGAAACGAGAGGCCGCGGGTTCGATCCCCACACCAACCTAAACGTTTGTGAGAACCACAAGTATTTGTTTCGGGTCTGGGTGTTTGTGAGACCGAAAAGTCTCTCGTAATTTCTGATACCCACGACCCAAGACTTAATTGATCTTAATGTGGGGTCAGAACTATGTATGTGACTGTTGGATGTAATTATTTATTTGCTTACTACAAAATAAAATGCACAAAACACTACTGCATAACTAAATAAAGAAAACCTTACACCTGATTACAAATTGAAAATATTTTTTATGTATCAAGGAAATTGCATGACTAAATTATAGGATGACTCAGCGATTGCAGTCAGATCGCAGAGAAGTTCAGAGAAATGCTAATAAAGGTTACTCAGAATAAGTGTACATAATAAAATAAGGCTTCTGTAAAGGCTCTATCTACTCTTTGAATCTCCTCCCATTATTCCGTAACCTACATGCCCGTCCTATGAACGTAACAGGTAAAATATATTTATATTTGTTTGACTATGGGACGTTACTGACGTGTGATAGAACGATCCTGGGGCAGTCGATTTTTAATTACTATTATTGCACCATCGGCTGCTTATTTGATGTAGTTTTTTATTTACAAAAATCACAATGAATTTGGTATGAGTAGTTCCATTGACTGCCGCAGCTATCAAGTCAGATAAACTCCTATATCTGCAGAATTGATAACGTTTTTATACTATCATTATTTATTTCTAATACGCGCCTAACTTTAAAAAGCCTGAGATGTCTTGACTTCGAACCTTGGACGTATGGACCGCTACCAACTGAACTATAGCTTACTGCAATCGATTTTACCTATTTATAATTAAGACACCTTTTATCTATAATAATAATCGTGTGTTATTTTTCTTGTATTTGTTGTTATATGCTCTCATAAACATAGCCGGTTGACATTTTATTATCAGAATGTTTCGCTTTTATTTCGGGTATAAGATTACGAGTATTTTATAATAGATTTAAAGATGTAAATATGGCAAAAAGACCCCCCACTTTAAGAATATTATGACCATTTTCTACGGAGCAGGCTTTTGTAGTATAAGAAGCAAAGAAGCAATATGTTGATTTATCAGATTTTAAGCGAATATACGAATTGTACGTAATAATGTGGTGCGACTAGCTGTTAACCAAAAAGCCGCGGGTTCGATCTCCGCTCAGGTTAAAGTTTGTGTGATAAACTAAAACTTATTTTCGAACCTATTAGTCCGGAACTCATTTTTTAGTAGTTTCAACACCAGGACAACATAACGTACTGTAAGGTTAGTACTTAAACAATTGATATATTTATAGACTTAATAGTCAATATCTACATACTCGTAAATCACCAAATATCCTAACGAGATATAACTGGTAGAACTTGAATACTTTAACTGGACAGCAACAGCACTTACTTAGTCCCTTTACTAAAAAACTAGTCTAGTAAACTAGACCCTAATTGGTCAGTAGGGCATCCGACAGCCCCAACTCATGTCTAAGCTATTCCAAACTCGTAATAAAAAATGTATATGAAATATATTGATACTAAATGACTTTCGGAATCGGTTGACTCAAGCCTCGGTAACCGGTTGGGCCGCTTTTTGTTGGAATCTACCCTCATCCGTCGACCCGACTGGCTCCTTAGGTCTACCGCAAACACCAACCTAAAATATATCTTAAGTGTACCACTTAAAATTCACATTGCATTGGCGTGAAACTCATTTGACAGTCACGACCTAAGCAAGGATAAATCTAAGGATTCGTCTGAGAGTATTTTGATTTTGAAGCTTATGGACAAGATTTGAGAGTTGATTTTTGATTGATGGGTGAGCTTTTTGATTTTTATCGTAAACTTGACCCGTGATGTCGAATGTCCTGGGAATGTTCGGAAGGCGATTAAATAGTTATTTGCCAAGATTATTATGATTGTAAATTATTTTTTAGTTTTGTCTTTCGTAATTGTTTTTAATTTGTTTATTTTTAATTATGATTTCAATGCCTTTATTGTTTTGCGGTGTTTCGTTAATAACAATATCTATATAATGGTTTCTTAGATTTACGCGAATGTTACACATTGAAATAAAAGTATATCTATACATAATTTGACCTAGTATAAGTTGGCTGATTTCACAGATGTACTTCGAGGAAAATTACAATGATTTCTTATATATATATATATATTTCCTTATGTATCTCGACGTTTCTTAACTGTTAAAGTAAATGATAATAACCGAATACACAACTACAAATTCGATAATGAGTGCCAAGGATTTGAACCCGCAGCCACTACTTTAGAAGTCCTAACATGTCTATAGCACGCGGATTACTGAAAAGGGTTCGGTTCTTATTCTAGTCAACCTACATGGCTTAGTAGTCAGAAACTGTAAATTAAAAGGCACAAATTCAAATAAATCCGAGACAAATGTTTGTATGAATATTTTTTTTTGCAATGAATGGCGAGACGAGCATGCCATTCGCCTGATGGTAAGCAATACGACCGCTCATGGACTGTAGCAAAACCAAACAACACCATGGATATTAAATCAATGCTTGGCATTCCACTGTGCTCGCCATCCTGAGATATAAGATGTTAGGTCTCATTATGTTCAGTAGTTACTCTGGCTACAATGTCCTTCAAACCGGAACACAACAATGCATTTACACTGCTGTTTGGCGGGAGAAGTATACATTGCGGTGGTACCTACCCAGGCGGCCTCTCACATAGACACCTACCACCATTTGATATTTTGATATTTGTTTCACGTCTGTGTGCTGTGAAGGCAAAAGTTTCTCGTAGTTTTATACCTACAATACAAGCCTTGTTTAAATATAGGGTCAGGACTGCATTTGTATTTTTTTTGCTATAATTGTACCGGAAACATAAGTAACATAAAAATGCCCTTATGCCGTGTTAATACATGTTTTATGTAATGTTTAGTTATTTACTTATTTCATGTTTAATGTTAAAAGAGTTTTTGCAGCGGCATATTTACATACATACATACATACATAAACACACGCCTTTTTCCCAGAAGGGCTAGGCAGAGGTGTTACCAGGACACCCACTTTTCGCCTTCTATGTTCCGTCCCATGATGTGTTAGGGGGCGAGCCTATCGCCATACCGGACACAAATTCTTGACTCCGGGCTGATAAAAAATATAAAAATCCAATATCACTTTGCCCGACCCGGGATTCGAACCCGAGACCTCAGCTTGGTAGTCGTTCCATAATACAACTACGCCAACGAGGCAGTAATAATTGAGAGATTACAATGCATCTGTTGATACTGGCATTGTACTCATGATAGACTATCCCTATAGAGAGACAGTCAACTCTTGGTAATCGCGATTAATATGTCGGCTTGCTCGAAACTGGAGAGACAAGGGCTGTTCTAAAAACGTCACTTGCGTCAGACATTATAGCGTGTTGATCACCATCCTTTAGGGTGTCGCTATTCAGGTGTTACGAATATTCTAGTAACACTTAAAAAAATACTAATTTTTAACTCCTAAGAGTGCCGAAAATTTTATGAAGATGAGGTCTTTAAGCATAAGGGCGGATCCCGGTATAGAATGAGATAAGGCTATCCTAGGCAAAAAATATAAGTGTAAAATTTGCCCCTTTTTCAACAAATTGAGAATATTTTCTAATCTAAAATTCGAATGACCCAGAAATCTACACTATGTTTTACGGAATAACATAAAAAGTACATTTCGACCGTGACAGGACTCGAACCTGCAATCTTCGGATCCGAAGTCCGACGCCTTATCCATTAGGCCACACGGTCTCGTTGGCTATTTGTCTATGCAGAGCTTTAGGTTTACATTTTGAGAAAAGCTTTTAGAGCTTATAGCATAGGGGTTAAAAGCTGTTAGTGAAATAAAGTGTAGGTTCTATTCCTGCATCGAGGCAAATGTTTGTGTGATCGAAAACAAATTGGATTCGCTGTTATGATTGATATGTAGTGGAAATTAGTTAATTATAACTGAATAATTTACATAGCGTATTGATTCATCATTTTTAATGTAACATTCGCGTAAATCTAAAAAACCATTACATAAAAAATCTTATTACCATCATGCAGGTTACCTGAGGATGTTTTCTTTCACCGTTGTAATTGATTATTATAAACACACACATGACTCCGAAGAGGTAATTCGAACCCGTGAACACCGTCTCGGTATCCAAGTACGATCTATTAGCAATAGACCACTACCCACCTTATTATTGCCCAAACAATCTAGATAGAATATTGTTCAATCACACAAGTCTTTGTAAGGCAGTGGGAATTAAAACATATGTAGGTGGTAATAAAAATTATTTTGAGTTAAGTTACATCTCTTTAGTCAAATAGGCAACATGACCGTGTGGCCTAATGGATAAGGCGTCGGACTTCGGATCCGAAGATTGCAGGTTCGAGTCCTGTCACGGTCGGAATACATTTTTGCACCCCATTGGTTCACCATCATTAGTCTAAAGCCTAGTGCTGGACTTATTACTATCAAAACGTTAAATTAATTATTTCGGGGTTTTTATCTCAAAAAAGTTGCTTTTGACTGTATGGGGTGCAAAGGATGTCAACCCCATGTAAATATGGAATCCAAACAAAAACATATTCATGTAAAATATTGCTAAGACGAGACGTATGACTGGCACGGGCAAAGTTATCAAATCCCAAGTAGGGCCAAGCTTCTTACTCTTCACTTCACTACAAGACCTTCACAAAATCTATTTTCTAATTAGGCTAATCTCTTAACTCTACATACTATTTGTCGGGGTTTTTCACCATCGCATGGTAGCTACCAGCACCACCACAACCATACCATACCATATGGTGGCATTGTAACAATGTTTCGAAGACTAATGGCTATGTAATTGTCTCCAAACTGACGCCATGTCATTAACGACACTTTTTTATAACATTAGAAGTTAGCTTCTTTGGATTTTGAACAGTCACTCAAACATATCTCTGATTTTATTGGGGCCTTTAAGTCACTTAATTTAATGACAATTATATATTGTTATTTATTTTGTAGAGTCGGTATTAAAAAAACAGATGCCCTTTGCTTTATTTGCATTTATGCCAAAAAGACGATACTATATTTTTTATTCGTTAATCTTTTAATTTACGAAATTAAGTAAATATGTGCTTATCAAGAATAACCTATATTCTTTAATTCCAATGTGATTTGTTCTTAGGACCAATCGAAACAATGATATATAAAGATCAGAAGACATAAGCATAACTGGTTTATTTATATCGTCTCGTTGTACCTTTTGTTTATCAATTTTACCTAACACATGAGCCTCTTCATACTTTATCTATCCCTCATACAAGACTAACTATATACACATATAGATAATGACTGACGACCAATCACGCTTCTAGTTAACTACGCGTTAACTGCATTGTGCAATTTATCACAAATGCAATCACTTAGCCAATTGTCCTGATGAACGTGCAAATGTGACTCTTTGTGTAGCAGACCAGAAAACTCTTTGAAATTAGTGTTATTTTAACATTGGAAACAAATTTAATTTACTTTAGAACATGGCAGGACAAGCCGAATATCATGTCCAAATTTCAAGATAAAATTAATTGCCTATAATTAATTCATAGTATAACATTTATATGTACGATTTTAATGTTATAATGAAATATGAGTACAATGGAACGTAAGACGAATGACTGGTAGGTATGGAACGTAGTTTGTGTGAAAGAGATAACGAATGGAAGTACTAAAGAGTGAAAGAGTTAGACGATGATTAAGATGTTGAAATATGAAAGGATGGAATAAGAGAGAACAGTTTGGAAGACCTTTAGGACGACGGATGACGACTCAATTAAAGAGGTGTTAAAGAAGACAATTTCATATTGAAGAATATCTGACCAATCTTTGTTTCAATTGACCCGACACAGAACTATTCCCGCATATACATACAGGGTATATCAAGACCGTGACCGAAAACGAAGCCAGGTGGTAGTATTAGTCACTTCACACACAATGCAACAAAAATTAGGCAAAAAAAATCTTCAACTTTTTTTTGATAAGTTTTTACTTATCGTCGTATTTGGGTGATAAATACAGTTTTCCTAAAATAATGATGAACACTTTTTTATTTTTGAAGACGCAATGGTATGATAGGGTTTAAATTACTATTTTCGCAATAACTAGGTATTTACTACCCATATACAATGATTTTTAAAAATTTCCAAAAGAAATCTGTCGCTTATTTTGCGAAAATTTATTTATTTTATTTATTTATAAATTCTTTATTGTACACCACATACATACAAAAAATAAAATAAAAAAAAAAAAGAATTAAAAATTAATTAAATTTAATTTGCACAGTGTCTGTAACCACTTAAACTACCACCCGGCATCGTTTTCGGTCGCAGTCTTGATATACCCGGTATATTGATTGATCAGCTCTCTCAATCGTACTCTTGCTTGTATAAACGTCCTTGCTCAGCAGTGAGAATACACGCGTTGTTTTTATTCCAAGCTACAGTAGGAACGAGTCAGCTGAAGGAGGATGGTAACACTGTCTCATATAAAACCGACGTGATGTAACCACTTCGTAAGTCTCGTTTGGTTTGTAAGATTGCCTGAGATGCTTTAATATGCGTGTATTGTAATTGAGACAAGATAAAAAAATATATAGCACACTATTTAATTGAAAGATTACTCTCATTATTATCTGTTATATTTGGATGGCATTGGACTGGCCATAAGATGTCGAACCTACGTTAAGGTTTTTCAAGAAATGCAGTTATAAAATAGATAAAAAATAGTTACCAAACGGCATGTATAAAATATATTTTCATGTAATAGCCACAAAACAAGTTCTTTAAAGATAATAATAGCCCCATATAAATATAGTTTAAACATAATTAATTCGGTACACGCACCACCTGTTTGAATTATTGGGCCAGTGTTTGAATGAAGCGTTTATTTTGCTTGCGATACATCGACGCTCATAAATCTTGTATTAATTATTTATTGGTTTGAGAAATGTATTAATCATTTAGTGAAGTGTGCTACTGGGTTTAGCATTGTACATACATACATACATAATCTCACGCCTTTATCCCCGAAGGGGTAGGCAGAGGCGCCACCAGGACACCCACATTTCGGCTTGTGTGTTCCATCCCATGATGTGATAGGGGGCGAGCCTATCGCCATATCGGGCACAAATTCCTGACTCCGGGCTGATAATGAATAGAAAAATCCAATACCACTTTGCCCGACCCGGAACTCGAACCCGAGACCTCAGCTTTGTAGCCGTACCGTAATACAACTACGCCACCGAGGCAGTCATTTAGCATTGTAGTGTTGTTTAAATGTTTTTTGTTAGGTCTTCTAGTTGATGCCAAATCAGGCTTGAAGATCATTATCATGCATGAATAATATAAAATATAATTAGTTTACTAAATAAAAAGTATTCCTTATTGAAACGCCCCAAGATCTTAGTAAGGGAACAAATTTTCACGAATTTTGCTTATGTGTATTTTTTCTGGTAAAGTCAGTCATTTAATTAAGTAATTATATTGATTTATTTGGTGTTATTTTAAAAATGATATTCATCACAGTATAACTTAAATAACAATTTCGTAAACCGTATTCATTGTTTAATACGTTTTCTTTATTCAAATTAAAACTGTGCCCCACAAAATTGACGGATATGTTAGGTTCACTGTAGTAGTTAAAGGGGTGGCCGTTTTCAAGGAGTGTCGTTGAAAGATGGCGCCGGTATTACGACCGAATTATAATGATCCTCTGACGTCAATTTGAACGTCATATGGTTACCACTGGCTTATTGTAAAAGTGCATGGGAAATGGTACACATATGTATTTTTATTCTGACAGTTTTTTAAAGTGATGGAGTTACATCAATTTGTTAACTTGGAACAGAGTTAACTTGGGTTATCAAACGTGAAACGACGGTTTTGCCACTTTTGTCCTCCAGTCCTTTTTCTTTCTTTTTCTATACATACATAAACTCACGCCTTTTCCCTAGAAGGAGTAGGCAGAGGTACTACCAGGATACCCACGTTTTGCCTTGTATTTCCTAGCCCACGATGTGGTAGGAGGCTAGCATATCGCCATATCGGGCACAAATTCCTGACTAATAATGAATGAATGCCGTTTGTAAGGTAATGCAATAACAAGAAGCACGTTTGTAGCGTGACTAGCAGGTGATAGGTTTGATTTCCAAGTCGAGAAAATCCTTTGTGTGAGATAATGGAAAATGTTTGGATACATGACTAACAATGCCTAGTACTAATAACCGTTTAACAACGTGATTGTGAACGAGCAGAGGAGATGGTTGGTCTTAGAATATGAAAAATATCTAATTCACATTTAGATTATAATGAATTTCTAAATATGATGGTCATTTGTCAGTTTTGTCATTAATTTATTGGTACAAAGAAAACTGACTTAAATACCATACATCTACCAAACAAAAATCTCGGATCAAATTAAACCACAATATCTCTAATTGAGCATTATCAATTCGTCACGGTTATCCCGAACGTGACGTCACCTAGCCTCTAAAATAAAAGTACATTCTCTATTATCCTATACAGTCCTGGTATAATAGCGCTCGGGTCATCCATCACCCCCCGCCCCCCGCCGCCTCGCGCCCCGCGCTCGCATCAATCTTATGCAATGCTGCCTGCGCACTGTTGTTCTCCTAGTACTTTGTGCTGTAATTTGTACCAGTTTGATGGATATTGTATGGGGAGATGGTATTTAAGTGTTTTTTTTAATAGTATTATCTGTTTTATTGTTTTGTTTCAATGTGGTTTATGTCTTAGACGGATCATGTCATCATGTCTATAATTATGATTTAAGAAGAATGCATAATTGAACACTAAATTAATTGATAATTTTATTAGAATACATTGATATACCAGGTTACAAAAAGGTATAGTTTATATGCCATTTATTTATTTAATAAAGGTACACCAACAGCATAATACATTCGATCGCTTAATTAATTATTATAAATGTCATTATTAATATCTATATGCCCTTGATAGGCGTACACAACTTAGGCCATTTTAAATAATAAAGATACTTTCTCCTAAAGCACGAATTTATGACCAACATTGCAATAGACTTGCCATTTGAGCCCTATATTTTGACCAGAAATAAGATCTGTATGCTATGGGATGGACTATATGAAACTCTGCCAATACAAGGATAAACGTATTTATCAATTAAGTTTGTGGTTATTATATAGCGTGTATCAGATATGAGTAATTCATAATGACGTTATAATGAAAATATTCGGAAAAAACTGGCCCACGAAGTTTATTAATCACAGCTTTATTTTTTAACTGCCTCGGTGGCGTGGTTGTATTGCGGTACGACTACAAAGCTGAGGTCTCGGGTTCGAATCCCAGGTCGGGCAAAGTGACATTGGATTTTTCTGTTCATTATCAGCACGGAGTCAGGAATTTGTGCCCGATATGGCGAAAGGCTCGCCCCCTATCACATCATGGGACGGAACATGCAAGGCGAAATGTGGGTGTACTAGTGGCGCCTCTGCCTACCCCTTCAGGGATAAAGGCGTGAGTTTATGTATGTATGTATGTATGTATGTTTATTTTTTAAACTGAGTTGCTACGCTAAATGAACTTTGGTATGATGAGCGTTAATTTCATTATTATGGTCACGGAAAATCCCTAGGACACCTATTAAGATCCTCTCAGATTACAGAATAATACTTTATAATCAAATAAATTATGCTTCACCAACAAAAAATATACGAGAATAATCAAATTAAATATGATGAAGAGGTGATAAAATAGCATCAAAAAGTTGAACAATAAATGTTATGTCTTTGGAAATAAAAGCGATAATTGCATAAATAATAAAACAATATTACCTATGTATTTCTTAGGTCAATTACAAATTTAACCGTTTCCAGTTACAAATTGAATTGTTTTTGGCACAATTGCTAAATTAATTTGACAGTGCCAGAAGGTGTCCATGACGAAATTCAATAGCCGTA
Organism: Deilephila elpenor; assembly: GCA_949752805.1. Classification (NCBI taxonomy): domain Eukaryota; kingdom Metazoa; phylum Arthropoda; class Insecta; order Lepidoptera; family Sphingidae; genus Deilephila; species Deilephila elpenor. The sequence continues at coordinate 2,372,621 of OX457107.1, read as the reverse complement.
GATTGTGGTCATAAGCCGACCAGCTCCGAATATCCTACCAAAAATATCACAAACGCAATACAAATAAATAAGCATTCCGAAGACGCCCCAAAGAGTTCCTTCAGCGTTGTGAAAAATTCATCAGAACATTCTTTAAAAATATCAGTGTCGCTGCAAAAATTCCAAGCCGCAAAGTCGCCAAGACAACAATTGTTTAAGTAAATCAAACAACAAAAATGGCTAATTAACATCTCGGGAGACAATGCTTGGAGGCGTCGTCGCACAATACAACGCAGTTCTCATTTGACAGAAGTGTTGGAGTACTTCTAGCGTTTCAATTTCGCTAATGTCAAAATATAAGAAAACAACAGTTGCGAATAATGGGAGGCCACCCTGCTTCGTTACTGATAAATCTGGATTTGAATGGGAAGCGGGGGAACCGCGATTGTTGCTGTGAAAGAAATTGTGATAATAATAACATTGCCAGTTGCTGTGGTGTAGATGCTGATTTTACTTAAACGATGTTATTAGTTTACCAAATTAGTAGCAAGAATAGTGGATAAAGAATTGATCTATCATTTTAAAAGATAAAATGTGCTTTAAATAGTTTCCATTCGAGTAATTTAATATGCTGAATGCGGCAGAAATTGATTTAAGTATTACATACATTGGAAGGACCAGGATTCTGTAAGAGCCACCTCAATCCCTACTATCCCTACTAATATTATAAATGTGAATGTAAGTTTGTTTGTTACGCTTTCACGTTAAAACTACTCAACCGATCATCATGAAACTTTGTACACATATTCTTGGAGGTATAAGAAGTAACACAGGCTACTTTTTATCCCGAAAAGTTTAGTGTTCCCGTGGGATGTAGAAGGAATTCCGATATATATGCTACTTTTTTATACTCAAAAGGATGGGATGGGACTAGATTACATTCCATTAGTGACAATGAGACGGGGCGGGCGGGATATAACGGGACGGGACGGAACGGGATGGAAGATTTCAAATAAAGTTAAACACGCAGACGAAGTTTGCGGGCAGAAGCTAGTAGCATATAAATCTGCTATGATGCTTCTAGTTTGAAATAGATATAAAAAACTGGTTTAGTTAGATAGTTGTACAGTAGTAATTATTAATCTAATTACGAAATAGGAGACTGCGTTTTTCACCCTGCATTAAGAAAATGTGTTATAACTTAACATGTTTTTCTTTGAATGAATGAATATCATCTTAATGTTTTCTTATCCATTTAGAATGTATCAAAATTATTTTCTGCCATCACGGGGTCAATAAATTCTACTTTGAGTGTAATATGTGGTTCAAGAACCCAAACGATTTTGGCCCAAAAATATTGTCACTAAAAATGTGATCAATGGAACTCATAATTAATATTCAGAGGAATCAACTACCGATAAATGCGGTAAAAGGAGCTGAAAAGCGAGAAGAAACGCAGTGTTAATAAAACATCGAAGCTAAATCAAACTTGAGACGATAATCTAGTATTGAAACAGATCCAACACCAAATAACATTAAGTGAAAGGTTAGAAATATGTCTACACTCCTTTGACCTGTTTTTTAAATATAACCGCCAATCTATCAAAAAGCAACTCTACTTCTTTGTAAAAGAGTTGAATTTTGTACAGCTTCATCTGTTGCCGGCACAAAGTTTGGAGCGCATGATGCAGGAACGAACCAGCCGGATATTGTCAGCGGAGATTGTTTTAGATAGCACTAGTACTTACCTGAAGACTTGGACTTGCTTTTATTTCCACGTTCACAATCGTTTCAATTTATTTTCGTTTGATTCGCTTTTGCATAACTACTTTATTAAACTCTATGGCGTTGATTTTCCTGTCTTTTATTTTAATTGTTGATATTATTAATTAATTGTATTGAATTGAGACAAATATGTCTCCAGCTGGAGTTTAATTGGTATGCTGGTGTAGGATTTGTTAGAGACCCGGCTCGGCTGCATTATCCGCAGCGTGCCGGGCTGGAAGGCCAGTGGCATTACCCCTTTCGGCCTCGTCCGGGGTACCAAAAGGGGAGCTTGACAGCTTTCTGGACATAAAAACATATTTATTTAACATCAGCTGCATTGTAGTCATTTTTCTCAATCACTATGAAGAAATCGGGATTCATGTACAATATTAATGGTAAAATTCAGTACAATAGGTTGTTTAACGGCGAAGGAAACCCTAGTGTATTGATAGATTTTACAAGATTTAAAAAGAACTTTGTACTTCCTAGGTCAAATAAAATCTGTTAAGTACTGACAAACTCGATAATTGGTGACCTAAAGAACAAACAACATACAATGTATGTACATATAGTTCATGTGGTTACATAAGCTTAGGATATGTATATCTATCACATACGTTTAGGTTTAATATAAAATGTAACTTAGTTTTACTGAAACCATTAAACTGACATCGGTTAAGAATATTTTATATCTATAATAATAATTGGACGAGCTGAACCAAGGAACGTGCTTAGAACCATATTATCTGAGATTTCCTATGTTTAATACATATAGATGTATTTATTGCTAAAAAACTTGATTACTCCACCTCTGACTTTTCGGAGTTATGTGTGTATTGATAGTCAATCACCACGCACTTTAACGGTGAAGGAAAACATCGTGAGGAAACCTGCATACCGTAGCGATTTTAAAGAATTTCTACGGTATGTAAGTCCGCCAACCCGTACTAGGCCAGCGTGGTGGACTATATGGCCTAACCACTCTCAGTCGATTGTCTCGATTGTAGAGTAGGCCCGTGCCCTGCAGTGGGACGTATATGGGCTGATATAGATAGATAGACTCCACAAAGGCGCGGCTTGTCAACGAACTCGACAGCCCTAAAAGTAAATCAGTGAAAACAAAGAGACCATTAAACCCCCCAAATACATGTAAACGTATATATTTTTAAATAAAATTTGCTCGTAACGTGTTCCCAATCTCGTGTACAATACGGCGGCCAAAAACGTTGAAAATCAACGTTCGAAAACTCTATCCTGTCAAAAAATAGTAACAGGAATAATTATCGTGAACATTGCATTAATCAAATTCCGGGCACGGCGCTATCGGGGGGCCCGCCTCCCGGCCCCGCGCCGATGGGGGCACGAGAAAAACGAACGCTGCGGGCTCGCTGCGAAAAAAGCTGAAAATGCCCGCTGTACATGCGATGTCGGTCATCGGATGCATTCTTATATCTTCGGATTGATTGTTTTTTTTGTTTAGTTTTCGATTGGGCGGATTATTGTTTTGTATTGATTTATTTATGAAATGAAATGAAAATGAAAAAACTGTGTAAAGGGTAACTATAACAAAACTTTGGTCATTTAAACGATTACGTAACCTATTGCTTAAACTCAATACTCCATGATTCTCAGGTTATTCGTTGCCATTAGGTGTTCAATGTAACAGCTCTGTTTATAATTTTCAACATGAGTATTTCATTATTTTTCCCTTTCGAACAATATTAATCTGTTGGGTATTCAATATTACTGCGTCACTGGTATAGCCTTATTACATCGTCGATACGCTGTGATACGTGTTGTCCTGGAGTAAATTCCTTAAAAGAGCAATTTTATTTGTATGAGTTTTTCGAAAAGAAAATATTCAATACAAACCATATAATTACAGTTTGAGATTTTTATTACCCGCATATTAAAGTGTAAAGGGGATCTAGCTATCTGCCCGTATGTTTCAATTCACCTAAGAAGCTACGCCCTGCACTCGGCAAGCCGCTTACTACACGGGACGAGTATTGGCAAAACCCGCTCATAATTAACGTTTAATTAGAAAAAAAAAAAAAAAAAAAATTGAATAGGCCTGTTCAGCATGTTCCTGCGGCTGAATAATATGAACCTACATACATGTGGGAATAGTACACATAAATAATAATTTTCTTAAAATAGAGTGTTACTTGTTCAAAATCTATCTATATCAGCCCATATACGTCCCACTGCAGGGCACGGGCCTACTCTACAATCGAGAGAATCGATTGAGAGTGGTTAGGCCATATAGTCCACCACGCTGGCCTAGTGCGGGTTGGCGGACTTACATACCGTAGAAATTCTTTTTAAAATCGCTACGGTATGCAGGTTTCCTCACGATGTTTTCCTTCACCGTTAAAGTGCGTGGTGATTTACTATCAATGCACACATAACTCAGAAAAGTCAGAGGCGTGCCCTGGGATTTGAACCCGCGACCACCGAGAACATGTAGGCAGCCGCGTCCGGTCCGTTACCAACAGGCCACCACGCACTTCAATTAAAATAGTAGCATCGATATCTCAAGACGCATCCTATAGAGCTTTGTCTCGCGCGCACCGGATCAGTCCAGTGCAGGCTACCTATATAGTAACAAAAAAAAAGCGCCCCCGACTCCCCCGGCGGGGGTGAGGGGCCCTTGCCGGTCCTGCTGCATTCATTAATTGCTAATTTACAGATCACGGGTCAGATGTATGGGCGGCTGACGTGTATGCATTCGCATTATTTGATTACGTTTTCGGATACAAAATACTTGATTAAATGTATTATTTATTTATGCCTTTTTAATCAGTGTTTTTAAATACGTTCTTGGGAAGTCGATTGGATCTGATTACGCGAAATCTCTAGATTTTTGCATTAATTGCTTTTTCAAGCCTTTATGCTGTACACCCATTTTGCTAGCCGATGTATTCCCTTCTTCCCGTAATGCTGAGTTCTACAAATGAAGTTTAAAGAAACCTTTAAGTAGGCCAGCAAAATTGTGTCAGTAAGTGAGAGATAATTGTCTCAAGTTGACACTCCTTACGGCACTGCACTTGACAACAATTTCAGTGTATATTTTGAACCTAGATGTTCTAATAAAAAGGGTGTTCTTTAAATCTTCGTAAGAATACTGTAAATCATTTTAAACGGCTTATGTTTCCAGATAAAACTTATAAGTAGAATGAACAATTTTTAATTACAATATGTTTGCAACCTAATCTCGATGTAACTCGTTGTAAGTATGAAATTGGTGTTATTATTAGGGAATAATTTAATAAGTCAGCTTCTAATTAAATTGAAATGAATTAATTCATTACATTCTTACGATTTATGGCTCTAAAAAACTTGAAATTATACTTAAATAAAATGCACCAAAATTTCATCGAAATCTTTTAAGCTGTTTTTGAGTTAATCGCGCACAACCGCACAGACACATAGACAAAAATTCTAAAAATCATTGTTTTGGGTTCTATTACATTAATGCAGACCTTCAATATTAGTTTATCTCATCTATCTTCCGTTTACAGACATCTATAGGTTGCAAATTTATTTATGTATTTATTCATTTTAGAAAATAGGTAGTCGACAGCGCAATGCTTAAAGCGATATTGTTATGAACGAAATGAAGCCAATAAATAGAATAGTCTTACAGGAATACGTCTTCATGCAAATTGCATTAATGGCGTAAGTCTAGATAGAAACATATTTTATTACATTTCTTTCCGTTCTGCGTTTTTATACATGACAAAGAGAATACAGACCGGATGGTATTCTTAAATACAGTGGAATAAAAATAGATTATTAGGGAGATATTTAGTAATGTTTGACAGCCTCCGTGGCGCAGTTGGTTAGACGCCGGCTGGTAAACGTAAGGCCGCGGGTTAACATATAACAGAGACAAATATTTGTGTGTTCCACAGGTATTTGTTTTGGGTCCGGGTGTTTGTGAGACCGAAAAGTCTCTCGTAGTTCCTGATTCCCACGATCTAACAAGACTCGATCTAAGTGTGGGGTCAGGACTATGTAAATGACTGTTGGGTGTATTTGTATTTATTTATTTATTTTCACCCCTAAATGAAAATAAAATGAAAACTACTATAAAATGGTTTTCCATCCTTTCGTATCACAGATTTCATACCCAAATAATATTTAAATATGGACCCGATTGGCTATCCTATGACACTACAGTAAAAGAATATGTAATACAAGACGCATAATTTAGATTTGCAAGATTATTAATGTTAGCTTCGATTCTGCAATTACTTAGGACGGTGGCAGTGAAATGAAACGCTGCTGATTCAATTCTCGCACTGATATAATAATGAAATATCTTGTAATTTCTCATGCCTTTTTTTCTAGAGGAAAAGCTATTAAGATCCCCTTCCGGTACCCCGGGGAGGTCGAAAGGGGTATGTCAGTGTCACTGGCCTTCCAGCTTAAACAATGCGGATGTTGTGACCGAGCTGGGTCCCTAACAATATCATACTGACTAAAAACCCCTCGATGACCGTCACACGCATTATGGGCGGCACCGGACATCCCAGAGCGAATACCTTACATTTATAATGTAACAATATATACCGGGTATATCAAGATTGCGACCGAAAACGAAACCAGGTGATAGTTTTAGTGATAGCACAATGGAACGGAAAATTTCGCGAATAAAGTGACAGTTTTTTTTTGCATTTTTTTAAATATCATCGTGTTTGGGTGGTAAATCCCTAGTTATTGCGATAAAAGTAGTTTAAACCCACACGTACCATTGCGTCTTTAAAAATAAAAACGTGTACGTTATTATTTTCGGTAAGTTTTGTATTTATCACCCAAATACGACGATAAGTAATCAAGCAAGTTTTCAGTACATTTTTTTGGCGAAATTTTTTATTGCTTTGTTTCTGAAGTCACTAATACTACCACCTGGCTTCGTTTTCGGTCGCAGTCTTGATATACCCTGTACATACATAATGTATGTATGTTGAGAATAATTACCAGCCAAAATAGGTACACAAAAAATCCGATAAAACGTACGAACGACATTAAAACGTATTGCTCGGCACGTAATTTTATTAATTACTCGCAGCGAGTGATGCGGACTGGCGCACTCGTATGACGTAAATGAAGGGTGCTTATTGAAAATATAAGCAAAAAACACCATTATAACGCAGTTCCGGTATTAATAAATTGTGGATTTATTAATATAATCGTGGATTTATTTATTGGAGAGTTTGCTTGCACAATCGTTACTGGGAAATCGCATTATATACATAAATATACACATATATTGACGAGAGAGACGAGCATGCCATTCGCCTGACAGCAAGCGATATGAATGCTCATCGACAGTACTAAATCCAAACAACATCATGAATTACAAAGCAATGCTTATCATTCCACGGCGCTCGCCATCCTGAGACATAAGATGTTACGTCTCGTTATGTCCAGTAGTTACTCTGGCTACAATGTGATTTAAGCCGGAAGTTAGTTACTGAGATTTACATTAAGGATTACTCCAGTAACATACTCATCGAAAGTTTTTTGCTTCAAACTTAAAAAATTATAGTATGTAAATTTTTTAAAAATGTCACTGTTGGATACTGTACACTTAATTGGTTCCATTACAATAAAATCTAAATTATAAGTATCTAAAATATTTATTGATCATATTCGACAATCCCATAAAACCTAAGGAATTTTTTTAATAAAATCTTCATCTGCATCCGGAGCATTAAAATTAACATTTAATCCTTTTCACCCTTAAAAAGCGGAAGGCGCTCGGCGTGTGACTCTCACGATGTTTTAAGACGGCGCGGCGCGTCATGGCCGCCCCGCTAACTTGAAAGCATAGTGACCGCGCTTGACCCACTGTCGCGACGAAAAGATGCCTCCTTTAGTAAGGTATATCAGAGATACTGAATTACATGAATCTGCTAGGTTAAGAGTGTTAAGACAAACAGTGTTTTAGTTTTTCAATGTTTTGTCTTCTTCACTCAAACTGAATTCTAAAGTCGTTCGAAAGGGACAAAACATTCGATAACTAAAATAGGTTTTAAATCTGTCTATGAATACGGGCAATTATATTTTTTTATTACCATAGCGTTTGTTTTTGTTTTGTAATTCGTTTTGTTATTTCTCCATAATTTCTAATTTTGTTATTGTTTTATTTTGTTTCATTTTATGATTGTAGACTTTCTTTAATTGCTTGAATAATTTTTAATATAATTTAGAAGTTATTTTTTATTCATTGCCTATTGTGACGCCTGAAGGTTGCATTTAGCATGTTGTTTATTTATTTATTATGTATTTATTATGAGTTTTAATGTAACTACCACTGGATGTCCATAATTTATTTTATTAGTTAATAACTATGGATTGTTTATGGAAAGACTAACAAGTGAGGAAATCTGCATATCTGAGAGATTTTCCAAAAAAATAATTGTACTCTTTCATCTGTATTAGATAAGGGTTGTACGAACAAGAAATCTACATAGATGGACTTTACAGGGAGTTTTGGGTTTAGATTCCCAAAATGGACGTAGCTCGGTGGCTCTATTTTGAAACGCCAGTTCAAATCTTCTTAAAGTTTCGCTTATAGAATCCATGAGTATGGGAAAAACGGAATACGGCGGCTGGCAAACAATGTTAATTAACTTATTTAACAGACATAAATCCTTGTTTTTCGGTGTTATTTATTGTCAAACCTTCTTTCATTCAAAATGCAGTTCCAAATTCAAAATTTAGAAAGCCCGTTCAGTACATTATCCAACTTTCTGTCCACCAATTAAGATGGACTAATACATTTTCCAGTACATTCATTGTTTGACCACCAATCAATATGTAGGGTGAATATATCTAGTTCCTCTAGGACTTTTAAGGTGTGCTAAATAATTTGGGCAGGTTGGTAAGTTATAGAACGGCGGTGACGGACGGAGCCGCAGATCGATCGCCGCGTCCGATCGGCGCGTGTGTGCACCCAAATAAACGAAAACATGCGCCGGGTGGGAAAAAATCCGCGCGTCAGAATGGACGCCGGACGCGGTGGGTTGGCGTGGATTGGCCAGTGCGAATATTTGACGATACAAGGAAGTATTATTTGTATTGGTCTCGGTTCTTATGAATTGATCAGGTCAGTGGTAATAACAGCGTGGATAACAGCTTTACTAAGAGTTGCTTAATAAATCGAAACTGGGTTCAAAAAGGACACAACCAAATATTTGTGTGATCAACTTAATCCTTTTCTTTATGAGCGACAGTCTGCTGCTGAATATAGATGCCCCCTTTACCTACAATATGGACTTGCAACATAAATAATACGTTGTCCACACATATTGCACGTGATATGGAAATAATTTACTAACTAATATTAGAATTACCTAAGTGAACAGGCCCACAAGTCGGTCGGTTGCCTGACGTTAACCCCTATAACTCACGTGGAAAAATGTAGTTGTGTGTTCAGAAATATAAGTATGCTTAAATATGGTCCTTTTTCGGTTCAGAAAGACCACTCCAAAAAAATGTTGAAAGGTTTCGGAATTCAAAGAATAATATTTGAGTATCACACATCGCTGATTACAGTTTTCAGTTAATCGAAAATACAGAAATTAGAGGTTTTAATCATTACTTACATTTGAAACGTATCGTAATTATTTTTTAAACACAATGTTACGGAGGGAAGTGGACAATAATTTATTTCCAACTCCTATTAATTTTACTTTGTGATTGATTTCGTTGCGGGTTAATGACAAGTAAAATATTCCCGAATACTCGCTGAGCTTCAATGCTCGTTATCATTAAAATGCGTGCCACTGTTGATCCTGCTCTACGGGAGCTGTAGTGGCAGGTTTGAAGGCGGGACAGTATAATCACAATGAACGGAAATATAATAGAACCTTTAAGATAACACCCAAGACATTATATCACATAAAAATGCGAAACTAAAAAAAATATACCACAATTGCAATGAATATTTTACTAATTAACGCCCAGGCCAATTCGCGCCAAGGCGACCATAGAGGTGCAACCGTCACCAAACAGTCTGCCACCAGGGGGTAGCCCCCTTAAAAAAATTGCACCGCTGGGCGGCGCGAGGGTGTAGGGGGCAGGGGGCGAAGGGGGCACCGGGGGGCCTCAACTTTGACGCCGCGTTTCGGACGCCCCATCCTGTTTATCCTTAATTGGTACTGCGTTGTTAACCTATTAGATGTTTGATTTGTATAGGGCTATATTAGGTAATTCATGGGGATAGGAAGGGCAATGAAATATTGGCAAAGAATTAGAAAGTTTTTTTGTATTTGTAGTCTCCAATCATTGTTCCATGGATAAATTATAACCTTGAATATAATTAATAATATTTAATGAACTACAAACTTACATACATACATACATACATAAACTCACGCGTTTTTCCTAGAAGGGGTAGGCAGAGGTGCTCCCAGGACATCCAAATTTCGCTTTGTATGTTCCGTCCCACGATGTGATAGGGGGTGAGCCTTTTGCCATATCTAGACTCCGGGTTAATAATAAATAGAAAAATTCAAAATCACTTTGCTCGACCCGGGATTCGAACCCGAGACCTCAGCTTTGTTAACGTTCCGTTGTACAAATACACAACGAGGCAGTCTTGCAACTACAAACTTATAAAATAAGATTTGTATATTTAATTAAGATAATATGTGTGTTGTATTTGACCAATTATATTTTGGTATATCAACGGTCAGCTACTATTTTTAATATCTGTTTTATGACGTATACATTATTCAATATACTCTTAATTATATTATGTTAAATAATTAAGTTGCGAGTATACATAAATAAATAAATTGCTTTGCTAAAACTAATCATCACCAGCTGAGAAAACATTTTATTTTCTTTCAATATGAGTTTTTTAAAATTTACTTCTAAAGGCGTCATTAATTATTTAAAATAAGCGACAATGTGATATTATCAAATAATAAGAATAGTTAAAAAGTCCAGACCACCACCGCGGACCAGACGCGGCTGCCTACATGTTCACGGAAGTCGCGGGTTCAAATCCCAGGGCACACCTCTGACTTTTCGGAGTTATGTGTGTATTGATAGTCAATCACCACGCACTTTAACGGTGAAGGAAAACATCGTGAGGAAACCTGCATACCGTAGCGATTTTAAAGAATTTCTACGGTATGTAAGTCCTCCAACCCGCACTAGGCCAGCGTGGTGGACTATATGGCCTAACCACTCTCAATCGATTCTCTCGATTGTAGAGTAGGCCCGTGCCCTGCAGTGGGACGTATATGGGCTGATATAGATATAGATATATAGTTAAAAAGTAGATATGAAAGATCAATAGTACGGTGTAATTTTCTTAAAGTCCTTTTTACGACCTAATTCATAGTTAAGAACTGAGTATAAAACCGACGCACGCACCTAGGGACACCACGCTATTTTAATATTATGGATATTAATTTAATTTAATTTTACTTCATTTTATTACATAAAATACATAATGTCGTAAGTGCGTGCTCAGCTTTTTGTAACAGTCGGATGGTATCTGTCGAAACGGTAGTAAAAAGTTGGAATCCTAATGCCCTATGAGTTTGCGGAGTCACGTGTGTATTGTTAGTCAATTACCATATACTGTGATGGTGAAGGAAACCAACATGAAAAGCCAGCATATCATAAAAATCTTTAAAATATTCTAAGGCGTTTGAAGATCGCTACCCCGTACTAGGCCAGCGTGGACTATAGCCTCATCGAACACTTGATGGTGAAGAAACCCCATGTTTAAAAGTGACTAGTGCTTTATTATGAGGTTATGAAGTTCAATAAGGACGGAAAATTTAAGCTATGTCGTCTCCTTTCATTAACTTTGTCGGCGGGTAAGAATAGACACTATTCTCTCACCCTTTAATGTACTATTTCTTACGATTCATGTAACCTTTGATGAACAATGGTTATTTCACTCATTTACCACATCGCATCTCAGCTTCTCAGAGGCATCTCAGCGGGATGATTGTATCGAATGGTATGAGGCTGCCGTCTGATACCGTTCGATACTCTATCTGGACGGCATTACCACTTACCACCAGGTGCAATGCCGTGCCTTGATAAAAAAGGGCAGATAGAAAATCCACGTATTTCCTGCAGCGTAGTCACAGCATTCATAAATCCGTCACTGGCACACTGCCAAGGAGCGCTAGAGTTAACGCCTGCACCAACATTAAGATATATTATATGTGACATATTGATGTATGGACAAATCGAATGCGTCATCGTGTCTCAGTACTTGTATACGTAGATTGTACTGATTGATTGATAAGCTGTATCTGTATCAGCCCATATACGACCCACCGCAGGGCAAGGGCCTCCTCTATAATTGAAAGATTGAGAGGGGTTCGTACATATAGCCAGAGTATCTACTGGACATATTGAGACTTAACTTCTCATGTCTCAGGATGGCGAGCGCAGTGGAGTATCAAGCAATGCTTTGTAATTCATGGTGTTTTTGGTTTTCTACTGTCCATGAGCGGTCGTATCGCTTACCATCAGGCATGCTGGTCTCGCCTACCCTAGTACAGGTTGGTGGACTTTTGGGGGGTCGGATTCGGATCCGGTTGGATAATACGTAAACTAATTGTATATATTCCTGGAGAAGTTGGTAGAGGTAACATGTGCCACCTATATTTCACCGAAGTTAATACCGTCACAAATGTTATATGGGGTTTCCTCTGCGATACAGGCGTGTATGTAACTGACTTAGAAATAAAGTACAGGAGGACTTTAATTTAAAAAATACAGTGTGTTTAAGATAAATATATAAATACACCTAAGTCACAAACATAGTCCTGACCCCACATTGAGATCAATTCAGTCTATTGTCGTGAGTATCAGAAACTACAAGAGACGTTTCCGTCTCACCAACACCCAAACCCGAAACAAATATCTGTGGGCTTTACAAAAAAAATTCTTGGTGCGTGGATCGAACCCGCGGCCTCTTGTTTCATAGTCAGCGTCTAACCAGCTGCGCCACGCACAAAAAGAGATACAGTATGTTAAGAGCCTCATCGAAGTTCAGTGATGTTAGTTTTTTGGGCCCCACTGTCGATCTCTTTTACAAGAGTGGCAGTATCGTGTATTTGGAAAAAAAAACTAGTAGTGCGAGTCACTACGTAAGCAGGCCTCGGTCAGAGAGAGAAATATTAAAAAATATTCTGTTAAAAATAAGTAAATTTGTCTATCTAAAGCGCGAAAAACTCCATCTTTATAACACTGCTAATAAGAAACCAGTAAACATTTGTGCCCTTCAAAACCTGATGTTCTTGTCTGATGAAGAATCCATATGTTTTAACAATTAATTTATGATAAATACCAATATTTCAAATAAATAGCTTTTGATTTTTTTGAGGAGAAATAGAACTACACAACACTAATATGTTTAGTTTAAAGAATGTGTAAAGGTAGTTAGTTACCCATTATCAGTTGCCAAAAAATGACACATCGGTACTACTCAAGCATCTTCACGCCATAGGACCATACGACAGTTAACAATAATACGCCGATAATAGCGTAGCGTAAGTCATAGATCGCATAAATCCGTCAGCACTGCTTGGCTCGCGGCCAGTTCGCGACGCACTTAGCGTACCGGCTGCGTATCACTGCGTATCGCTGCGTACTGACTGCGTATTGCTGCGTACTGACTGCGAATTGCTGCGTACTGCTGCGTATTGCTGCGTATCGCTTGCGTACCGCGAGTTCGCCGTACTACCGATAATACGCCGTGCTGCATCCTGTTATACGGTTTTATAAATAATGGTAATTAAAATACATAATTTATAAACTTGATGGTAATAATAGATGTTATTTTTAATTAAAATGGAATAAGTAACGTTCTAAATTTAAAAATATTATGTTCGCATTTTGTAAATGTTAACATAAATTAAATATTTTAATTAGTAATAACATAAAATTAATATATCGTAAAATTAAAAGTTACAACACATTTTAATTTTGCTTTTAATTCAATCAATGATTATTTAAAAATAATTCTTTAACATTATTATCCAATCACCAAAACCAATTAAATTAATTAATTCAATATTTAAATAAGGAACAAAATACATACGACAATATAGAGATAAAAATGTGCGTTCATTGGAAGCGCTCGGCTAAGAACACACGCACATAAATTCATCAGAGCGCCGCTGGCCCCGGGCCAACGCTGGGCCAGTAACGTGCCAATAACCGCTCCGCTTGGCTGTTTGCATTCAAAAATTTATTTACTATAGCTTAATGTTTTCCACATTTCTTTACATAGTGTATACTTGCAAACATAAATAAGGGCATAAATTAAATAAAATAAAAATGATAGGACCTACTAAGATTTCATTCCATTTCTATATTTTTGACTGCCTCGGTGGCGTAGTAGTATTACGGTACGGTTACACAGCTAAAGTCTCGGGTTCGAATCCCGGGTCGGGCAAAGCGATATTAGATTTTTCTATTCATTATCAGCCCGGAGTCAGGAATTTGTGCCCGATATGGCGATAGGCTCGCCCCCTATCACTTCGTGGGACGGAACATTCAAGGCGAAATGTGGGTGTCCTAGTGGCGCCTCTGCCTACCCCTTCGGAGATAAAGGCGTGAGTTTATGTGTGTATGTCTATATTTTTATTATTTATCAGTGTGTGGTGGCCTACTTGTAACAAACTGGACGCGGCTGCGAAGAGTTTAAATCTCAGAGCACCTCTAACTTTTCGGATTCATGTGTATATTCAATTACTACGCATTTTAATGGTGAAGGAAAACATTGTGAGGAAGCCTTAATATAATACAGACCATCACAAGATTTTCCATCGTTTCTGAAATCCACCAACACGCTCTAGACCAGCGTGGTGGACTCTGGCCTAACCCCTCTCAATCGAACTCTAGTTTGCAGATACTAGATGCGGCCCGAGCCATAAAGTGGGACGTATATGCCTATATCAAAATAAACTAACGATAATTTTATTTATAGTTAAGTGTAGTAAAAAAAAAAGTAAATAAAAATAATAATTTTCCACAAGATACGCCTAAAAATAATTTCAAATTAGCGTGGCGGTAGATTGGTAGTCTATTGTAATATTAATAGGCAGTGGTTGAGTGCCGAAGATAATTCGATGGACGAAGCGGGACCAATCCATTGCTGCAGCGATAGATTTTACAACAAGCTTCTTCTTTCTTATCGATATTGTTTTAATTTAGTGATGGCCCAGTTGACAGGGGATTGTCAAAGTAGAGGCGGAGGTTCGGATCCAGGTCACACGAAATTTTATTACACTGATATGGTAAAGTATCCATAGTAAGACTGCCTCGGTGGCGTAGTTGTACTACGGTACGACTAAAAAGCTGAGGTTTCGGGTGCGAATCCCGAGTCGGGCAAAGTGATATTGGGTTTTCTATTCACTATCAGCCCGAAGTCAGGAATTTGTGCCCGATATGGCGATAGGCTCGCCCCCTATCACATCATGGGACGGAACATACAAGGCGAAATGTGGGTGTCCTGGTGGCGCCTCTGCTTTAGCCTTCCACAATGCCCTTCTGGTATAAAGGCGTGAGTTTATGTATGTATGCATGTAAAGTACCCACGGCACTAGATATTAATGAATGAGGTTGGAACTGAGGTCGGTCTGGGCCTGTGATAATATATTTATTTATATACCAAGCTGTATATAAGGGCGGATCCAGACGAGTTTCTAGTCAATATCTTGGATCTAGTGTCGTGGTGGGTGGACATCAGCAGGGTATACTTCAGATACAGTGCAATGTAAATATCCTAGGGTGTAATTACTAGTACTATAAATCCCGAGAGCGGTTATTAGGGTGGCTGCAAGTAGTCGATCATGCGTGGGGTTGCTAGACCTAGGTTAGTGCCTAGAATTTCTAGATTTTTTGCTACAACAGTTTTCTAATTTTATGCGAGCTGCAGTTCAATTGTATACGTATAAGGATCGACCTGTCAAATTGTCATGTATTGTAATCATGGCTTTCAACGATACTCACTTTTGACTGTACTCACTTTCACGACGAAGGAAAGAAAATATAGTGAGGTTTCATCAAATTTTAGAACAGACCTGATCTACGAGTATTTGTCATCCATCGGATCCTTTCGAAGAAAGTCACTTATCACTACACTCGTCACTGAATGATTTATCTATTAATCTTTTTCTCCAGCCGCAGGAAACTTACTGCTAAACATAGGCCCCTTTTTTATCGCGTTGAATGGCGAGACGAGCATGCCATTCGCCTGATGGTAAGCGATACGACCGCAGCTCATGGACAGTAGAAAACTAAACAACATAATATATTACAAAGCATTGTTGGGCATTCCACTGCGCTAGCCATCCTGAGACATAAGTCTAAATTATTATAATTTTATTTTGCTATTGTATAAATATTAAAATTTGCATGTGGTCTCGAAAAAAAAGTGCGTGGTGGCCTGTTGGTAACGGACCAGACGCGGCTGCCAATTTGTTCACGGTGGTCGCGGGTTCAAATCCCAGGGCACACCTCTGACTTTTCGAAGTTATGTGTGTACTTATTGATAGTCAATCACCACGCACTTTAACGGTGAAGGAAAACACTGTGAGGAAACCTGCATACCGTAGCGATATTAAATTATTTCTACGGTATGTAAGTCCGCCAACCCGCCCTAGGCCAGCGTGGTGGACTATATGGCCTAACCACTCTCAATCGATTCTCTCGATTGTAGAGTAGGCCCGTGCCCTGCAGTGGGACGTATATGGGCTGATATAGATGTGGTCTCTTGTAATTGAAGATCACGTCGCAATGTAATCTAGTATAACGCTACACCATTGTCTTCATTATATGTTGTGTATCCTTCCTTGGAGATCCATAAATAAATAAAATAAAATAAGATGCTAAGTCATTATGTCCAGTAGTTACTCTGGCTACAATGCCCTTTAACCAAGTATTTCTATAGAGATGTGTTTGCCATATTGCAATAAAAATTACGAAGCTTGGACATTGCAGATAGAAGCTGACAACACTAATAATCGACGCCGTCGAGCTCACTCCTCTATAAATTTATACCAAATGATGACTTTACGCAGAATGTGTTATTACTTGCGTGTATAATTAAACATGTTTGTTTCTCGTATCTATTGCTGAACTAAATGTATGACAATTTTTAGCTTCGAGAAACTCCACGTATTTTTTTAAGAGATTATGTAATTACACCACGGAAAAGTCTCTCGTAGTTTCTGATATCCGCGATTGAACATAATAATGATGAATACGCTGCGGGTCTAAGGTTCGAATCCCAGAACGGGCAGTGATATTGGTTTTTCTATTTATTATCAGCCCGGTGTCAGGAATTTGTGCCCGATATGGCGATAGGCTCGCCACCTATCATATCATAAGAGAGTACACTCAAGGCGAAATGTGGGAGTTTGGTAGCACCTTTGCCTAACCCTTCTGGGAAAAAGGCGTGAGTTTATGTAGGTATGAATGTAATAATAATTATGCTACGGAAAATATTGTCTTATGGTTTTGTGAACCGCATATACAAAATTATGAAATTAATTTTTAACTCCTTCTGTCTTTGGAGCTGAACCATCAACTTTTTATTTAATAGCTCACATACGGCCTGACGAAGCTAACGAAACCATAGTTTATGTTAACAAAGCTTACAGAGTATGTCTTTAATATGCACTGCCTAAGGCATTCCTACTGTAATATTTACCGAACGACGAAAGCACCCAGAATTATAATAAATCATAAATACTGGCTCCAGCCGACAAAATAATGGCGATGGCTTAAGGCATCCGGCAGTGCAGGCGCCGCGAGCGATACCGACCAATCAGATAGAAGCGCGGGAAAAGCGCACCAATCAGATACGTGCGCGGGAAGAAAACACCAATCAGATAATTGCACCGCAATGAATAACCAATCAGATGCGAGAATGTTTCCCGCGGCAGCAAATGTCGATAAATCAGCGCATGTCTAACATGATTAGTTAAAAAATATTTCTATTGTGTTTTTATTTCGTGTATAACAAGATTAAGATATTTCAGTGGTAATGAAAGGGTCGGCTTGACGTGGGTGGTACTTCCACACAAAATGCCGACTAATAGAAATAGTTATGCGGAGTTCCCTCGATGACATTACCGGAGGCTCAAGAATCCTTCTTTCGGCAACCATCGGTACGGGGATCGAACCCACAGTCTCTCTTATCGGATCCAGTTCTCAAACACAAAGTCACTCAGGCAATGGATAACACAATAATTGTGTTAATGTGCCATGACATCAGAAACTACGTGAATAACCGAAAAAAATATTTTGGGCTGCACAAACTTTCGTCTCGATGCCGGGATCAAAGCTTCTTGTTTTACAGCCGGCGTCTTTCAAACTGCATCAAGGAGGCAGTTAAATTATAGTGCCCACAGATTTCGCTCCAGTTCTAGCTCAATCTGTAACTAACCTCACAGTTAGGCCGGCAAAAAACCGCGCTTCACCGTGATCACAAGCGTGTAAACGGCTAACTGTACCGCGCCACATAATCACCATTTAATGACCCCGCTCGAGTGATGCTAAATGTAACAAAAATATGCTTATTACCTATTAAGTTTTGTTGAAAATGTTTTGAGCCTTGGTTGAGCTTATCTGATAAAGACATCGATATTAAACTTACACTAGATAAGAACAAAAAATCAGTACAGAAAATGTGTCCCACCTACTTGCGGTGCATGCACCATACATGAATCAGTTTGCTTCGTGACAGTGACAATGCAGTACGCCTTATCGCATACGTTTAAAAGTAATAAATGAATGTTTCGCCGTCAAACTGAAAGCAAATCGTCTGAAGTTACAATATTTTAATAAAATACCAGGCGAGTGATGTAATATTGCAGTGTGCTTTTAAAATACGGGGGCACTTTATTTCTTTGACGTGTCTCGTCTATCGGTAGAATATAAGTCAATGGATAAAGAGCTATCACTGCCGATTTTTCCGAATACCTGAAATAAAAGTTACCACCTGATCGACGCGGTTAAGATCGACACAATTTATTCGAAACGAGGAACCCAAGATACAAGCTTGCTTAGTTTGGATACCACTGACATAATCAAATGAATGTTACATTTTATATCAATGCCTAAAAAAGCTAAAAAAAATATAACGGTCTACTCGGGAATACACAGGCTGAACTTGAAAGAAAGAAAGATACGTGACACACTTACCTAAATAGACCACTATGACTAGATTTCCACCATTGATTATGACAACCCTAATCTAGACCCGTATGTCCTACCACCACCCATGTCATACCAGTAAAAAAAGTATAAAATGGCACTAGACTACTATCGGAATCTTACTTGCTCAACAAGATGTAGTAATAAAGCTGTTAACTTACTTACTTACATGTTTTATGCTAGGATTATGCTTTTTAAAGATGCCATTAAAATCTTCCGACCGTGGAAGCAGACGTTAGTTCAAAACTACGTGCAAAATGAATTGATAAATATCTAAATGTTCAGAATTAACCGTTTAAATGCTATTTTATTTTTCAATATGTCAGAGCCAAGAAATATTTTTGCGCAATGTAAATTTTCGTTATCTTTTTAATTACCACCTGTCCACATTACCGTTATTCTAGCAAGTTATGTTTTATAATAAAAATAAAAGGACATGATTTTAGAATTTAAATGTTGCCTAGCTTGGATCACTCTACTAATGAATAAAACATAGAACCACTTACCAACAATATTTAACTCGTATTTAGTGAAAATTTAACATCTTTAAAATCGTCCCCTCAATGTTTACGAGTGTGGCTACATCATTTGCGAAATTACACTTAAAAAATATATATAAAACAAACACCACGGATTATTGAGACAGACCCACCGCATTGTATAGATAATATCTACACATATCTCAAAGCAGATGCTAAACCTCATGAGTATGTAAATAAGGTATAAATGAAGGGTATCAATAGTGATAATTTACTATCTTGTAACTTAACTCGTATTTAGAAAATCCGATAGCTCAGATTCTGGCACGAATAGTACCTATTAAAAATTATTTATATTTTATTAAAACCTTTTAATCACACTGTCAAAAATATTACAAAAAGTAATCCCGGGTAACTTTGACCCACCAATCGCATTGCACAGTTAATATCTATATCTCAAAGCAGATGCTACACCTGGTGAGTATGTAGATACGGTTTTAGTAGTCGTATTTATGATGCGGTTATAACTGCTGTTTTATGGTACATGACTGGGGAATTCCGATTTTTCGGCGATGTGGACGGTGTGCAACCTTTAGCTCTGTTGTATATTATACATACATACATACAAAAACTCACAACTTTTTCCCAGAAGGGGTAGGCAGAGGTGCTACACCCACGGTTTGCCTTGTGTGTGCCGTCCCGCGATGATAGGTGGCGAGCCTATCAGCATATCGAGCACAAATTCCTGACTCCGGGCTGGCAATTAATAGAAAAATCCAATATCACTTTGCCCAGCCCGGGATTCGAACCCGAGACCTCAGCGTTGTAACCGTCCCGTAGTACAACTACGCCATCGACACAGACTTGTAAATACCATACAAATGGGTACAAATCGCCATTCCCATAGACAACAAATAAACAAAGCTGCAAAGCGGTGCCTCGGACCGGTCCGCGCTGTCGCACTACTAACCGAGCTTAGTTATAATTTGTGTTTTTTTTGCCGGCCGTACAGCAAATATTTATAAATAGGAAAGAGGGCACTAACACGTCTTTGCAGGCAGTCAAGGTTACTAGAACTAGATAGACTAGATAAGGGAAGGGAAGGCGCGGATTCTGTCGCAACTTTTTTGTGACGTTGCACTCAGAAGGGAACATTGTAAGTGTTTCTATATAGATAAGGGAGAAGGCTGTTCTGTCGCAACTTTTTGTGACTTTGGACTCAATAGAACGGAACATTTTAATTTGTTCGATATCCAAATTCATGTCAGTTGTCCGGGATTGGTATTTAACAGTCTTTGTAGGGAGGTATTGAAAACGGCTGTGTAATGGGTTCAATTCTCGTAGCAAGACATTCGTGTTATTGTTTAGTGTGATATATAAAAACATTTGTTTCGTGTCTGGTATTGTGAGATCAAAAAGCATTTCATAGTTTCTGAGACCGACACATGATTACGATGACACATTTAACCAGCATAATGATAAGGTCGTCCGCTTTAATGTGGTGGTACGGAAAACTCGACGTACCTACTTCGTTCTGTGGATGGCATTAGTATATCCTCTGTCTACCCTTTCAGGGATACATGCGTGAACTTATATATTTATGGATGAAAAAAACCGTTTATGGGCCTTCGGAATACGAACTTAAAATTATGCAATTTAATGTTTCTTGTAAAAGTATTAAATTCAATACACACGGAACCCCAAGCGTCGCGATGAAAACCCAGATCGCAGCTCAATACCTGTTGGAATGATGTATTAGAAACGCATTGTCTAACCACAATGCTGGGCTAATGGAGCGATGCTATCACGCCGACAACAGACACCTAATTATTTTATTAGCAATGTGGATACTAGCGCCGTAACCCGACCTCACTCGCTTCTAATAACTTCTCCACCTTACATGTTTTACATGAAGTTTTTAATACATTTGATAAACACATTTCTCCTATGCTCAATTATATTGCTGTCTTTAGAAGTTCAAATTAGTGACGTCGCGGGTAAATTGAAAGACACTTTATTATTTTACTTAGGTCCGCCAAACGAGCACACTGTTTACTTAACGACGAGAAATTATTCAGGTTCAAAACAACTCTTGAAACGTGGGTTACCGCCTATCAGCCACTCAAACTACGAGGGAAAGCGTAGGAAAAAAGACGAGAGGAGAAATAGGGTGTACTGAACCACATGCTAAACCAATCGCACGAACGAAACACCTAATTTAATTTAAATTAATAGTAAATTACAGCCTCCGTGGCGCAGTTGGTTAGACGCCGCCTGTGAAACGTGAGTCCGCGGGTTCGATCCCCACACCGAAACAAATATTTGTGTGATCCACAGGTATTTGTTTCGTTTCTGGGTGTTTGTGAGACCGAAAAGTCTGTCGTAGTTTCTGATACCCACGATACAAGACTCGATCTTAGTGTGGGGTCACGACTATGTATGTCACTGTTGGGTGTATTTATTTATTTACATGTAGCTTCTCCACAGTTTTCTGTGAGAAACTTGTGACATGTAGGTTGACCTTGACCAACGCTACAGTCGACCTAACTCCCAACTATACTATACCTCTGCCAGTTACAATTAAATTATTTTCTTAATTTTCGCAATACATGTTACAAACATACACACTCGTATTTGTAGTATTGATGTGCATAATCTATATTCTATACTAGCTTGATATTGGGCCGCGACCTGGTGTGCTACAGCCTCAGAGCTGAGGCATTGTTGAAAGATACTTATTTGTACGAATTAGAACCGACAGTAGCGATGTGCAACTTTCACTCGTCCAAATACCTTTTGTATATAATGCCTGACATGTTTATTTTTTATTTCAACACCAAGGAATTGTATTACATTTTTGGATAGTTCTTAGTTTGTATTGATTAGGTTGAATTATTATTTTTAAAAAAATAGGACCAGTGTTCAAAGACACTTCAAAACTTCTACTATAACGCCCAAATACTGGAACGCAACTTAAATATAACTTGCGCTTAACTACGTTAATCCCGATTAAATGTACTGGCTAAGTGAGCCGTGCGCTGTTAAGAGCAACTTATTATTTGAATGTCGTTCCAGTATTCGGGCGTAAGTTTTACATTGTATTCAATGATGCTTCATTATATTTGTAAGTGATATTGTTAACCATCACATGATGTTTATAGTAAAATAAAACAAATTATAATGTGCTTATTTTCTATCAAAAAAAAATTGCACAGGTCCGGCAAAAGAGCAGTCAGGTCTCCTAATGGTAATTGATCACTGCCGCCCATGAAAGTCCACAACGCTTGGATCATGGATTTGGGGGGGGGGGGGGGGGGGGGGAAAGAGGATGGAAAGAGGAAAAAGGTATTGGTCATTCGACAATTAGATCTGAATATCGTTAATTTGCATGAAATTGAAGATCTTCGGAAGGTTTTGCTTCAAATATTTTGTTAGATAAAAAGATTGCTGGAGGAATACTCCGATCCTATTTTCTTTCTTATTCTTTTCTTTTCCATTCTCATTTTTACAGGCTACCATCGCACCTACTTTCCATGTATTGTCGTGCATGGTTGCCATAATTAAAAACCAGGTCAGCCTTTTAAAACAGGCGGGTAACACGCTTTTTTTTATTATTCCATGTCCTCCTCCTCCTCATTATCCTTCATACTTCTAATCTTCAGTAGGTACAGAGAGCCAATTTCTCCTTTTCTATATTTTACAATTGTTTTATAAATATCCATAAAACAAGTATAACGAGTGGTGCGTAAGTGCAGACCGCGTGGCGGGTAAGGAATCTCCATAAATCTCGAGGAGTGCAGTTGGCAGGTCGCCTGCGCCCAGCATCCGCTTCCGCACGCGCTGGTAACTTGGATTTACAAATATATTTGAATAATCTGGATTTTTAAAGTGATAGAGCCACACTAGTTACCTTGTACTTCAGTAGGAATGAGCAAGCTCGAACAAGATGGTAGCACTGTCTAACAGAAAATTGAAGATTTTTATATAGTTACGGATAAACTTAAATTTTACATAACAACTTAAGGTGGAAGCTTAAAAAAGCAGTTTAACTTCAATGGGAGACTAGTTTTATACAAAGATTGCAATTTCTTGGGCATTGTGATTTGTGCTTAACAAAAATTCGCAATTAAAAGAAGACAGATGCTTAAATGTTACAATACTATGTGCAATCATTAAAAAATTAAGTAACATTTTAAGACGGGATGCCAAATAATTTAATTGTCAAAATGCGTCTATACAACAGAAAACTTTCGCTGTTCTTGTTGTGGTCGTTATCCTGCGTCACTAAAAAGAAGACCTAAAATGATTTCGTCTTAAACCAACTATTAAGTGTGCGGAAGAGGAAGTGTATTGTCATTCTTAGAATATCGCGCCGCTGCCGAAATACAATAGTTGCTAAAATTTTAATTTAAACCTGTCGCAAGTATATTTTATTGTTGTACTAACGAAGTGCCTTCATTTCTATGAATATTAAAATACAATCGGTCTTTCCCTTCATTACTTCTTTTTATACTCATTTCGAGAAATAATTGACTTCCGATCCTCGATTCGCGATCGCGTGAAAACTACCTGTCCGTCTCACGAAGATTTTCATGATTGACACAGTTTGTGCAACCGAGATAAAACTTTAAATTCACAGCAGCAAAGTTGATAGTCATCTAAGCAGTGTTTAGTAAAAAAAATCGACGTAAGTTGTTCAAAGTTTGCAAATAAAACTAAACTTTGACGACTTCACTTTAAGACTGCTTCTACGTTGTGTGTGGTGGTTGTTGAAACGCACTCGCTTGGTTAGGTGAGAAGAATGCTTCCGTTAATAGAATTTTAATGAAGTAATGCGAGGCTGGTGCTGAGGTTGTGCATGTCATGCCCATCTCCTTACGTGCTCTGACGCGCATGCGTCCACCGGACAAACTTGTACCGTCAGCAAATAAATACACTAATTTTACTAAGTTTTTTTTGGTTCATGAAAAGTGTTTATAATGGAATGTCCAGATAGGACATTGAGCAACAATACGATTGTAATACGTGTTATGTATCGTCAGGCTATACAATTATACCTTGGTCGAAGTCAAATGAACATGAAAATTTATCGCTAGAGCAGAATTTTAAAAATAAACCTGTGTAGTGTGTAAATACTTTTTGATAGTAGACTACTACTACAAGTCTGTATGGCACAGACTACACGGCAGCTAGGTGTGCGCGCAGCTCATAGCAAGTATGTCGAACATTTGGTTATACATTTACTTTTTTTGAAAAATTAAATTCTTTATATAAAAAACATCACTTCGTAGACATTCTAAATGCTACAGAAAACGAGTGCCATGGCTTTTATTGTAGTCATGCTTATAACATAAACGTTTGTGAGGATTTCTGGTTTGTGCGAAATAAATAGGTGATTTCAAAACATCCTTGGGCAAAAACTAGCTCCGTATTATATCTATCTCATCATGTCATTCATTAGATTATTTACCTCAAGTACCATTCGCAAACTTTATATAAACTAGATCATTATTGATCGTGGTGATGAAAACTTGTGGAATGAAAGAGGATGTAGTGACAAGAATTGACAAAGGCATGTTACGATTGTTTGGTCATGTAGAGAGGATGGATGAAAGGAGAATAACTAAGCAAATATACAAGGCGAGTGTGGATGGAAGAGTCGGTAGGGGTCGACCTCATCGAACTTACACCATCCAAATCGGTGACATCCTCAAGAAGGGTCAGGTCAAAAGTACCCTGAACCGACGAGAATGCATGAAGAGAATGATGAAAGTGGATGAAGCGAAAGTTGTATGTCAGGATCGAGCAAAGTGGCGATCCATAGTCTCTGCCTACCCCTATGGGATACAGGCGTGATGATTATGTATGTATGTATGTATAGATCATTATTTTGCCGGCCGTACGGGCGTGAGTGGCCGTCTCTATTTGCCGAATCTGTACCATCAAAGAGCAGATAATAATTACTACGGTACTGTTAGATACTTGCGATATGGTCGGCCTGGGACGATAAAAAACATACCGATCTTTGAGCAAATCGCTTCACAATATGAGATGATTATTATCGAGAGTGATATGACAGGAATTATCGAAAATATACTGGTTTTATAAGAATCTACATGCTGTTTCCTTGAAGGTGTAGGCAGAGATGTAGAGGAAAATGTCATCCAAAATTTGCCGAATTTAGTCCAAGTTTCATTAAGAGTAAGCCAGCCGAGGCTACATTCTGTTTCCGGTCAACATACTTACATGATTTTCAAAACCGACCAGATAACGTGATCACATCTTATACATACTAACAATTACCACTACTGGCAGATGCTTTTCCAAATTTGTAATCCCTTTTTATATATGTCGGTATCAGCCCATGTATGTCCCACTGCAGGGCACAGGCCTCCTCTACAATGGAGTATGATTGAAATATATATATAAAAAAGCGTAAATATTTGTCACGCATTCAAAAAGTCCTCCAAGAATTTCAACTCTTTAATCTACACAATAATTCCGTCACAATGATTTATGGCAACAGTTCTCTATTGTATGTAGTGTAGTCACTCTGCCTTGATATACTTAATATTAACTTATCTTATCCAATTATCCTGCATAAACAGCTGCAATACCTTTCTTTAATTCTATCAATACTTGTTCCTTTTCTTTTGCAAATCCGTTTAAGAAAGTTAGTGACCTTCAGACCAGAATCTCACGGTGTGTACACTTGCAACGAGCTATCGAGGGCGCGTCGTCTGGTTTGCAAACCCCTTTATACCTTTCATAATAGATTGAACGATACCTGATGTCAAAGGGGACGGATAATGTTGTGTTGATAAAACCACACCTGCTCTTTCCATGGCACACGTAGGTAACTTTTAATGCATAGGTCCGGTAGATAACAAACGGGTCAAATGATTGGCTATGGATTATGGGGCCTATGAACATCTACAAACCTTGGACTGTAAGTGCGATGTCAGCCAGTAATAGTGGGAGAATAGAAACTAGAAGTAAAGGAAATGGCAAATTTTAAAATAGAGTTGAGATGATCTTTAATTTTCTAATTACCATATTTCCAATTTATTTAACACAACGGGATTTAGTTCCTACTTATTATTTTGTAATAAATCTTTTGTGGTGACCGACCCCCAACCGCAGCGTCGCACCAAGCGTTGCAATGGGTCTGAACGCAGTGTTTTATTTATTGTCTGAATCACTGCAAGTTGAAATGAGTGATACTTAATTTGGTTGCAGAAAAGAATGCCGAATGGACCATTTCGATGTCGATCGTAGAGCATACATTTGAATTTCCTGAATTATTTTCGTTTTCACAATGATTTATCGCATAAGTGTGAAAAGTGAAAAACCCTGATGGTCAAGAGATGCATAGATTTTCAAAGTTAATTGAAGCCCTGAAATGCCACGGTGGTGCTCAAAAAACTAATCAATCTAGAGGTAATCAATTATAGATAATTAATAAAATATTTTGGAATTTGGAAATTATTCACAACATGTTTAATTATCATTTTTACTTATTTTTCCCGTAGTCGTACATTAGCGTATTGTGCGACCCCGGTTTTAATAACGCAGCTAACGCTGGCAAAAAAGGACTATTTACAGAATTTAATCCGAATAATAAATTGTACTTAGTAATAAACTAAGAAGCTGATCTTATCTATTATATAAACTACTACTACGCAGATTATATGTATTAAAATACAATAATTATTAAGAGCTGCAGATAAAACCACCCCAAATGATTGCTCTCCTAACCTCTCAAGTCTCATCCATCTAAATAAAGCTCTAGTTTACAAGAGTTAGTAGATGGCGCCACCATATATTACTAAAGAAACAATATTCCTTCGGGGGAGCAAAATTACACTTTTTCTAGATTATTAAGCTCCTTCTATACACGTGTTACGTGTGAGGTGCTCTCAAAAAATACCTGATGGTAAGTAATCACCTACCCATGAACATAATTGCGAACAAATCGGCGGCCCTTATATACTACGAACGGTAACGAAACCATACCGCGATTCAATTCGATCGTGGCGCCACCTCTTAACGTGTTTGGAAGTTAGTTCGTCCGTAGAGTCGGAATTGGGAGCGTAGAGAATTTTCAAACATCCCTAATAACAACGTTTTTGATAAATATCGTAATTTATTGAATTATATAATACATTTACATTACAATGCGTGATTTGGTATATATTTTTCAATAATTTGTGTGAAAATTCGCGGTCCAATGTACGTTAACTTAGCCCCGAATCATTGTAGAGCTCACTTGTAAGTGAAATTGAGCGGCAATAAGACGGTATTGCAAAAAAAATGGAAATCTACAAACGGTTTAAAGGCGATTAAAAGATTTATTAAAACACCGATGAAAACGAAGCCAGGTGGTAGTTTTAGTAATTTCAAACACCAGCAGACACCGACAGGTATTTCTAAGTACTTTAAGTGTGAAATTAAAAATAAAATAAAATAAATAAATTAAGTATATTATCATACTTTTTCTAACCAGTAAAATTGCTTAATTTACCAAGCGAAATCGCGTGTAAAGTCTATTCTAAAGTAATGAAAGTACTTTCAACTATTTACATGCATCTAATTCGGAAACCGCATAACCGTAATGTGTTGATAACGTCTACCGTCGGTCCGTCGGTTCGGTTCTGCGGTGAGGACTGTTACGTCCAGACGACGATTAACCTATTTGTGACCGCGGTGTGTCGAGTGGGTATTCTTGCTAGTAGAAGGTTTAAGGTACCAAATTGTAGAAAGTATTTTGGATGAAATAGTACCCGATATTTCGATACGCTCGCCCTTTATCACATTTAGATCGGATATCAGATAAGGATCGGACTGCCTCGGTGACGTAGTTGTATTACGGTACGGTTACAAAGCTGAGGTCTTGGGTTCGAGTCCCGGGTCGGGCAAAGTGGTATTGGATTTTTCTATTCATTATCAGCCCGGAGTCAGGAGTTTGTGCCCGATATGGCGATAGACTCGCCCCCTATCACATCATGGGACGGAACATACAAGGCGAAATGCGGGTGCCCCGGTGGCGCCTCTGCCTACCCCTTCAGGGATAAAGACGTGAGTTTATGTATGTATGTATCAGATAAGGGTACGACTAGTGGCGCTTGTTTCACCACAGCCTATACCTACAGGGATAAAGAAGGAATGTATGATTTGAGTTGAAAAAAGATATTATCCTTTTTTACATGAGAACCCGTATTAAGAACATGATTTTTTAGAAATCCAACAACTGAAAACTCACCAATCTGATAAACTATAGGTCTGTTCGTCATAAAAAAATCGTATGTTTCAATAATTAATACTTAATAACCATAAGATCTCAAAGAATGATATATCTACCAAACATCGGATCTTCAGTAAATCGATACCAAACCCATTCGCACATTACAATCGATACATCGTAATGAATCGATTAATTGTGCTCGATCATCTTTGCGCAGACGCATGCAGTAACTGATGTCGACAGAATAACTATGAAAGGTTCTTACGCATTCGCCGGTAGCGATCCTAAAGCTTGTGGATAACTGAAAGATATTGAGCTAAAGCAGCAGACCTTAACATCCTATGTATCAGGATGGCGAGCGCAGTGGAATGCCAAGTATTACTTTGTAATTCATGATATTGTTTGGTTTTGCTACTGTCCATGAGTGGTAGTATCGCTTACCATCAGGTGAACGCCTTGCTCGTCTCACCATTCACCACAATAAAAAAAAGGTTGGTGAGGCCATACTCATTTCCACTCAGAATTTAATAGATCACGTGGCCTCGTTTCTGGGCACACATAACACCTCACAAAGACGCCTAAAAAACAGTTTCGATTGACTGTCTTGACCCATAACATGTGGCCTCTGAATCATTTTCGCCGTAACGACTCAATAATTAAAAATTACATACATACATAAAATCACGCCTTTATCCCAGAAGGGGTAGGCAGAGGCGCTACCAGGACACCTATATTTCACCTTGTATGTTCCGTCACATGATGTGATAGGCGGCGAGCCTATCGCCATATCGGGCACAAATTCCTGACTCCGGTTTGATAATGAATAGAAAACCCAATAACACTTTTCGACCCGGGATTCGAATCCGAGACCTCAGCTTCGTAATCATACCTTAGTACAACTACGCCATAGATGGAGTCTGTAATTAAAAAATACAACAGAACAATACATGTGCTTCAAGCTATCAAGCACAGCATAGCATTTTATATAATACACGGCTAATCGAAGTCACGCTTTCGAGACGGAAGCGTGTTCGAAACATCGGGGAGCGACAGGCGCGAATGTTAAGTGCCATTAGCAGTGGCGGTAGCGCGGGGTCGCGGGTTCAAATCAACAACGTCTCACGCAGAGCTAATTGTTTTGTAAAAACTAGGTGTAGTCGTGATGGTTTTTTATTCATTAACGCTTTTAAAGCGCCACTGTGATTAATAGGTAATCTCAGAGGTAGGAAGTCTTTTGGGCGTTCTTATTGAATTTATATTGGGTTGCAATGTGACTTATTTAATAAATAGATTTCCCTAGAAACTTTAGGGTGGGTTACTTGTAAAACGTTTATGCTTTCGGCCCATTTATCCCATAGATGCAAAGTACGGGGTTCGATTTCCGGACACTCAATTAGACACCGCTTTTTTATTTAAATATATATTTACTATTTTTCGTTTGGATAATTTCTTATATAAATTAAGATCAGGGAGAAAAAGTTGTTTTCTTTTTTTGCAACATTCACAAAAACACCTTGTTAGCAAGTCCAATTAATATTTATACTACGTAATCGAAATAAAACTAACATAAACGGCTCACTCTATTGCTCTCAAACACCTTATAAGTTGTACAAAACAGTTACATTTGCCACGCCAAAACATCGATTAAAAAAACACAGCTAACGAGCTCGGAACATCTAGACTGAAACAAAAAACGAACAGTCATCTCAAAGTAATTCAGTGCAAGTTTAAAAGCATCCCAATCAGTACATAATGAATTAATGACAGCCTTTCTAAAAAACGCTCCATGCATCATCTTTGATGATTTCACACACGTACGTGCGCGGTGTTATTCTGGTAAGGTTAGTCGATTGTCGACAATGTTTTGATCATTTATACCTACGAATGGTAAGGTTATGTACTAACTAGTCGAAACTACACCATTCATAGATTATGATCGCTTCCTACTGATCACGCGTAATCCTTTTAATGTTGTCTACATGTGCTCTAAGTTATGGTAACTACAGTATTACTGTATTAAGATCACATTGTAATGATAACACCTTATTTTTTTAATATACGAATCCGGCAAGCGTGTATAGGGCCCGTCTGCGTCGTAATTTAATATCAATTCCATGATTATCAATTTCTCGTGTCAGTATAAAAAAATATAGTTCCGTAAATCATTAAATTTATCAGTCTTCGTATTTTTTTTAAACATTTAATGTGCTATACGTACCTTTGCCAACAAATTACGACATCACCAATAGTTAACTGCAATAGCTAAAACACGTAACATAATACGTCTATTGTCGTGCAATAACATTGGCCACCGAAAGCTCGGTTGTGTCTAATTATGACGTTAACGTTAACCGAAGCTGTTTAGCGTACAGTTAGAATTAAACTGACGTTACGGAATTGGACTTCGGGATTTGGATATTAAGGTTAATCGCCTATTATCTTATTAATCTCACTTAATACTGAAGTTTGATTTGGGTGAAGAAAAAATAGGATGTTAAATGGTTCTATAGGTTTCTGAGTTATTAAACAGTAGTCGGATTGATTTGTAATTTTGAAAAATAAATGTTTGCGAAACAATCTATCGTTTAGAAAATACGGGTGACTTGCGAATTCTGAATGGCGTGTCTCTCAATTTTTTGATAATTAGACCAACATTTAGAATAAGACTAAGTCCGGGTTCTGATTATAAATATCTCCTTTGTATAATTCTTCTTCAAGTTGCCTACGTATTACCTACGTGGGCATAACACCCTCGCAGTGTGCCCGACTCCTATGAACCTGTAGGTCAGCGCCTCTTACTGGCAGATGATACCCTGACGGAATTCTGACTTCCCCTAACCACGCTTCAGCCATTCTTGTATAAATTACTCTCATAATCTTTTCTAGGAATATTCCTAGCCGAGTGGTGGACGGACAACCTGGCGACAAATGGCAAGCATGCCATTCGCCTGATGGTTACGATACGACTGCTCATAGACAGTAACAAACCCAAAAAAAAACCATTAATTACAACGCAATACTTGGTATTCCACTGCGCTCGCCATCCTGAGACATAAGATGTTAAGTCTCATTATATCCAGTAGTTACTTTGGCTCCAATGTGATTCAAACTGGATACAACGGTGCATTTACACTGCTGGCGGGAGAAATAGACATTGCGGTGGTACCTACCCAGGCGCCCTCTCACATATGAGAAACCTACCACCAGATGTACCTTCCTGTGGCTGAAGAAAGAGAGAGAGAAAGAAGAGATTATTACAGTACTGCAATAAAATCACTTACACCAATCAAGTGACAGAACAACAAACTTGAACACTAAGTACATCAATTGTGCGTTTTTGGTTTTACAAGATGTAAGACGCCGGAGGGCACCCACCTGTCTTGCGGAACATTAGCTGCACGCAACGCTTCTGAGCTTCGGCTACTGCTGTTTATCCACTTATACGTATTTATTTATCAATGTCGTGAGGAGATTGGTTTGATGTTGTTTTGTTGCTAGCCCGCAATGGGTCAGCGTGGTGGATTTTGGTCTAAGCCCTCGTAATAGAATCCTATCGACTGGAGAGGGTCCAGAGTTAGCAATGATAATAACCTAATTAAACAAAATGTTTCTTTTGAATTGTGGAACGAAAATATGACTACAAGGCAACTGAGGGTAAATGCCCAATACCCCTCCTCTTCCCATTCTTTGCCTTGCCACTCCCTTTTTTATTCTGGCATGGCACAGTGATTTGCACCTGGTGGTAAGTGCTAATGCCATCCAGACAAAGTATCGCATAGCATCAGTCTCATACCATTCGATACAATCATCCCGCTGAGAGGCCTCTGAGATGCTGATATGCCATGTGGGAAATGAGTGAAATAACCATTATAAGGAAGGCGGAAGGACCCAGGATCATAGGAAGGAACACGTGTGACGGCAAATCTCTCCCGTCCCTCCCGATTGGATGGGCCGGCAACATGTCTATGACCCTAGCGTTGTGGATGTTTATGGGCGGCAGGTGATGTGTTTGGTCGTTTGCCGGACCTGTTGTTAAAAAAAAAAGCAATTCAGATAGAGGATATTCTGGTGGGAGATGCCTCACTCCTTTTGATCGAGAGAATGATGCCGGCCTAATGTCTCCGGATATACATATCCTTTACCGCTGTGTGCGTAGATGGCAATCAAAGATGGATACAAAAATCATCTACAAATTGACTATGAAGTGTAAAGTCTACAAGAGATGAAAATGAAAAAATGAAAATATGTTTATTATAAATCACAAATAAGTACATGATGTTCAGCATGTTGATAGTTGCAAAAGGATAAGATATTTGTATTTTTTGGAATTTAACGTTGTAAATCATACGTTCCCTCACTAGGCAAGCCTGTACCGAGGGGTGCCAGTATACCAATATATGAATATTCACTGCATACGTCAGCGTAAACACTCCACGTTACAGGTTCTCCAGTGAAAGAAATAAAAAGACCATCATAAAAGTGTGAGTAAGTTATAAGGTTACTTTTGAAGTGAAAAGTCACGACTTGAGATGAGGAAAAAATAAGACGTTTCTTAGATATTAGAATAGCATTCTTTTTAATAGTGTTTGATTGCTTAAGTAGGTATACCAACTGTTGTTCAAGCATGTTTCATAATAATAAATAGGTAAACCATTTAAAAATAACCGTTACGTTCAAACCACAATACAATAATTAAGGAAACGGACAATTCCAAAGAATCGAATTTAATTTACTAAAAAAACGTGAATTATAGTGCAGTACAAAAAGGTGCCCTAACGGTTGACGACAAACGTTTAATTCAACCATTAAGAAGCAACGGTCCATAGAAATCTCGAAAAACAACCGCTCGACCGTCCACCGTAGCCGACAATACGACACTTATAAAAAAAGAAAATTACTAAAGAGATCGCTCCGAGACAAGCGAGACCCGAGCCAAAAAACACCGCGCCTTCCACAAAACAAGAAAAAAAGTATCGATGATAAAAAAAAATGTGAATCGATATCAAATCGAGTCAAGATCGAATCGGCCGCGGTGACAGGGCGTGCGTGACAGGGCACGCGCGATGAATCGATCGGAGAGGCGCGTGGACGCGAAAATCGATTTTCAAAATCGGCAATGGAAAGTCTAGATTAAACGATGATTAACATCATTAATCGATTTTTTATGTCCAACGGATTTAAGCAGTGTTTTGTTTGCGTTTTTGTAAAATATCGGTAAGAGCGTGAAAAATTCGCGCACTTTTCAATTTTTTGTTTATGTTCTACTCAATTTGGGCTGACAGTTGAGAAAGGCATCCGAACTTATTTTTTGCGGTCCCGTGACTTTTTAAATAACGGATTTAATTCCGAACATCTTCACCAGTTGGTTTTGGCACACGCCAAAAGTAGGCAGCACTTAATTGACAAAAAATACATTACACGTATACCTATAAAAAAGCGAATAAAAGCAACGTATAACAAGATCACGTTATCACGAACAAAAGCACTTGAAATTACCATCACAAGTGTACGCCTGAAAAAAATCATCCAATTTTTAGGTTAGCAACATCGTACTCAGCTGCGTACATAGAAACGAGATTACAAAGATAATAGCTCCGACAAATGAAGCGGCGAACGTCGCGATATAAAAACAGCCTGAAAAATCCCCCCAGCCTATGTTGTTTTAGGCCCTTAGAAAATATTGGGCCCGCTAAGCGAAGAATAACAAGAGCGTGTGCGCACCGCCCCTCTCGCCCCTGCCCTCCCCCGCTCGCACCCTCCATGGCCCACGCGTTTTATTGGGCAGGGGTTGTGAAAATTAAGCCTCTATTTTAAATACTTTTTCACTTGCCCTCTTGTGTGAGGTATTGTGAATGTTCATTTGACCTTGTCGTTGTGAATGGTGCAGTGGAAACGCCATTGAAGGGCGAAATCCTTGGAAACAACAAAAATAGAGGACGAATAGTTTGGCCTAACTGTGAGCAGTGGACTGGCAAGAGGCATGAGGTTCAGCCTCCACTTGAGACGAATGTGGTCAAAATATTTATCAGATTTTTTTCCTATATTTTAGCGTAAACGTATCATATTTTATAGTGGAATTAACACTATTAGTGATTTCCATTTCTATTTGCATTCATATTTATGCTTACGATAATATCCCTGAAAGCTTAGGCAGAGGTGACTCTAGCGCTTAGTACCTACATTTCGCCGAACTTATTGTAATTAGAGAATATAATTGTAATTACACCAAATCTAATAGGGGGTAAAACTATCGCCTTTCTGGGCACAAATTCCGAGTGAAAGCCTCCGTGACAGCCTCCGGCGCAGTTGGTTAGACGCCGGCTGTGAAACGAGAGGCCGCGGGTTCGATCCCCGCACCCAACAAATATTTGTGCGATCCACAGGTATTTGTTTCCGGTCTGGGTGTTTGTGAGACCGAAAAGTCTTTCGTAGCTTCTGATACCCACGACACAAGACTCGATCTTAGTGTGGGGTCAGGACTATGTATGTGACTGTTGGGTGTATTTATTTATTTATAAATACTTTTTCATATAATTAAGAGAAAAGTTTCAGTGGTGAGTAAGTAGACTGGATGGTTTGTATCTTATGCGTACAGTCTTACGAATGGGCCAACTTATGTAATGGTAAGTGATACACGCCAATGGCTAACTTATTGCCATAAAAAAATAAAAGGAATATGGATAATTTTTTTAGGCTTCTGGTAGTCTCACAGATGAAATTGAGACTAAACAGTTACTACATATAAGATTCCGTCGAGTTTATTCACTAGCTAGGGGAGCTATCACCATGTCGCGAACAAAAAGTATCTAAAAAGTAATAAGCACGTATAAATAGGCACAAACGCAGTGGATTTTCGGTGGTGCTAATTATTCAGCGGAGGTGCATGTCTTATTCCCGGCGCTGTACGGTACTGTTCGGTGCTGTACCGCCGCTCTCGCTTAGCGACCGAGTGTCGCGGCTGTCTCTACACGCCGACGTTTAGACAGAAATCACCCTTAGCGACACACAGGGTTACCACGCGTCACATTTAAGTCACATTTCTTCTTTAAATTTTAAGGTCTTTTTGGAAAGAAAGGTTGAAATGAAGGTGTTAATATATGTCTTGTACCTATATATGTAGCAGTCCACCCACAAGGTGGTCAGACGACCTAGTAAAGGTCGCGGGACGTCGCTGGATGCAGGCTACCTCCAACAGGTCACTGTGGAAATCATTGGGAGATGCCTATGTTCAGCAGTGAACTTCCTTTGGCTGATGGATGATGATGATGATGATATATGCTTGCAGAAAAATTCGGATTATTATGATTTTTATGACAAGCCAAAAGCTTGTACACGGTTTTAATTCTACAGGTTTATATTATACCTACATATAAGTGCACAATTTTGTTTGTACGATAATTTCGGTACCTCGCTCTTGTCTCTCACCAGCAATAAAGATTAATTTTATAAAACAAAAATACCACCACTATTTAATAACGGATGTCGGAAAATGATAAAATTACCAGCATATCAACCAGTTGAGCCAGGCTTTTCTAAAACCTAACTGCACTGCAACGCCTTTCACATGTAATAATATCAAAAACTTTATAATGTTTATCAGTAGGTAAATAAATGTTAATCCGCTGTGAAAGTAACTCATAACCCGCTAATACGCTTTTTGATTCGCAAAAAACATAGTTGTGTA
This sequence comes from Deilephila elpenor, assembly GCA_949752805.1. Lineage (NCBI taxonomy): Eukaryota > Metazoa > Arthropoda > Insecta > Lepidoptera > Sphingidae > Deilephila > Deilephila elpenor. The sequence continues at coordinate 2,336,248 of OX457107.1, read as the reverse complement.
ACTGTTTGCTTTCAAATAAATATGAAGTGCTTAACAAATGTTGTTAAATATTTTCGAATGCAAGTACGGGTTAATTAGGCGCGTGAATTATTAACTGTTGCTAAGTTTTTGTGTTTTTGGTGCTAGCCTCATTGGTTTAATGGCGTGATTCAAGTATAAGCCGTATATAATATAATTTTTGAAACAATGTGACTTAATCGCAATTGAAACTTGCATCCAGTATGGCGATTGATTATATCTTATCTTAGAATTGTTACAAACACTAAGAACTGTTTATTCGCATATCGTAGCACACAGCGGTGACTTTAAGTTTACACAAGAATCAAACGAGGAACCTAGTTGTAAGGTCACGAGGACTTATGAAAATGCGGTTCGAGCACTCTGAGTAGTAAGATTAAATTTTCTTGAGTTTAAAAAGAAGCCTTAGAAAGATTGATGGAAGTATTCCGCGAATCTAAGAGCACACATAATGTCTGCTGTCACGACGATGATCCAAAGAAAAGCAATACAGGTTCTTAAGGTTGTCTGGAAGAAATCGCCGACAGCGATAAGACCGCCGATTGTTACACATATTTATGCGCTTTACATTTTTGTATGTAATAATTTGTGTGGTGTGCAATAAAGTATTAATAAATAAATAAAAATACAGGATAGGCAACTTACCCGACACTCGCAGCCGAAGCTGGATAGTCGCCGACAAATATTGTAGCACCAAACACTTGCACAAATCACACAAAACGATAGTCTATTGAAACACCTCACAGCACATGCCATTTGGACTAAATTTTGCACTAAACTATCTATATACACAAAAAATTCAGCGCAATGGCACATCAACACACTATTTGAACTAGATCATCCACAGAACACTATTTTATCGCGATAAATCCCGCGCAACAGGACATCACGCGCCCCGCGTACGCGATACTGAACTGTCAACCAAGCGAAATAGCAAACTACCCTCATTTTTTTTTTTAATTTAATTATTTTACATGATATATTGAAAGTGTTACTATCACTAATAAACCTATTTATGTCTTAAAGTAATTATTACGACCCCAACGCCCAGTGAACGTTATCATGTTGCCGACTTTAAGGGTTACGTAGCTTTGTTTTATTAAAGGCTGGAAGACACAAATAAAGCTGTTCAGTTACCGATAGTTTTATAAGTGTAATAATCTCATTCTCTAAATTGATCTACATACATACATAAACTCACGCATTCTTCTCAGAAAGGGTAGGCAGATGTGCTACCAGAACACTTACAATTCGCCTTATGTATTCCGTCCCATGATGTGATAGGGCTAACCTATAGCCATATCAGGCACGTATTCCTGACTACGGGCTGATATTGTATTAAAAAATCCAATATTACTTTGCGCGACCCGGGACTCGAACCCGAGACCTTAGCGTAGTAATCGCACTGTAGGACAACTACGCCACCGAGGCAGTCGAGGCCGGGTTTATCTACCTCATTCCATATTACCAACATCGGATGTAAACCTCTGAATTACAGAATACCTGTAGAATTCAGTAAGATTTGTTGTTGTAGCACAGCCATATTGAACATAGTAACTCTCCTTTCATATTCCCGTCCTTCCTCCCTTTTTCTGTGTCATTTAGAGTACATATAGTGAGCGGAGCACCTCTTTCTTTTCGGAGTCATGTGTGTATTGATAGTCAATTACCACGCACTATAACGGTGAAGGTAAATATCGTAAGCAAACCTGCATCTATCTATCTATCTATATCAGCCCATATACGTCCCACTGCAGAGCCACTGGCCTACTCTACAATCGAGAGAATCGATTGAGAGTGGTTAGGCCATATAGTCCACCACGCTGGCCTAGTGCGGGTTGGCGGACTTACATACCGTATAAATTCTTTAAAATCGCTACGGTATGCAGGTTTCCTCACGATGTTTTCCTTCACCGTTAAAGTGCGTGGTGATTGACTATCAATACACACATAACTCCGAAAAGTCAGAGGTGTGCCCTGGGATTTGAACCCGCGACCACCGTGAACATGTAGGCAGCCGCGTCTGGTCCGTTTACCAACAGGCCACCACGCACTTAGATAAATATAGTCAATCACCAACATATAAAGGTGAAGGAAAACATCGTGGAGTAACTTGTATACCATAGTGATTTGTAAAAAATCTATGGTTTGTAAAAGTCCGCCAACCCGCACTAGGCTAGCTTGGTGGACTATATGGGCTCACCACTCTCAATCGTTCTCTCGATTGGTGATCCCGCTGTGGGATGTATGGAGGCTGATACAGTGCAGTACAGTACTTACCACCACCGACCATCAAGTGAGCAATTTGCTCATCTGCCAAACATATTTATTTCCAGCTCCTCCTATTAATTTAACTCTGTCATTGATTTCGTTGCGGGTTAAAGACAAGTTTGACATTCCCGGAAACTCGCTGAGCTTCAATGCTCAGTGACATTAAAATGCGTGCCACTGTTGATCCTGCGACACAGGAGTTGCAGTGGCGATATGAGGGCGGGACAGTCTCCCTGCCAAACAAACAATTAAAAATTAAATGAAATTATTAATATAACCCACCGAGTACCAGCCCTGGTAGCGCGGGTCGGGCTGCTGTTTTTTCATTTACGAATATTTTCCTTGGCGCACGATATTTTTTCAGAGCATTTTCCCAGTTGTAAGATAAACTACACTCCATCAAATGTGTATTTTTTAGCGAAGCCCGGTACGTCTGTAACAAGTTTTAAATTTTGGATATTACGTTGGACGCGTCGTGTTTGATGTTCAAAATTTGTGTTAATATTAGTTTTTTAATTATATGTTAAAATAGAATAATAGAGAGAGCTGGATGTCCTCTTAGAAGGTGGAAAGTCTAATAAAATTTTTGGTGATGTTGAATGTAGACCGTTTCTAACTCGAAATCTGACAAAACGTAGATCTGTGTCTGTGTGATTTTTTAATCTCAATTTTCGACATTACCTCATAGCGACGTTACCTAATGCCTTTCGTTCAGTGATAGAGATTGTCGGATATTTAAAAGTTTTATAGTAAGATAGGTATTCTAGCAACAACTGCAGACGCTAGTTAAGGACTTTTCATAGTAACCCACATCAGTGTTATGTTTTTCGGGTTCAACTGTATATATCCCGATAAAATTGGGCCAGCATATTTTTTTATGGCAGTTAATGGCGAGACGAGCATTTGCCTGATGGTAAGCGATACGACTAGACTGCTCATGGACATTAGCAAAATCAAATACCATGAATTACAAAGCAATGCTCGTCATTCCTCTGCGCTCCCCATCCTGAGATATAAGATGTTAGCTCCCATTATGTCTAGTAGTTACTAGTTACTCTGGCTACAATGTCCTTCAAACCGAACACAATAGTGCTTTTACACTGCTGTTTGTCGGGAGAAATAGACATCGCGCTGGTACCTACCTACCTGGTACCTAGAGAGACCTACCACCAGATGTACCTTCCTGTGGCTGAAGAAAGAGAGAGAGAAAGAAGAGATTATTACAGTACTGCAATAAAATCACTTGCACCAATCAAGCGACAGAACAACATAAGCGTTCTTCGATCTTACATTACCGATTAATTTATCTAGCCTACCCTGGACTTATCAGCTCTATTATGGATTGTAGTCACTTTTTTATCCAAGAAGTAATAGTTAACTTGACACTAATGTTCATTAAAGTATTAAGATCAGCAAGCTGATGAAGTCAATCTACTTGTTGCGTCCGCTATTTGGAGACAATGGGTGTGCCGGCGTGACGTCACGGGCGACTGCCGGCATTCGTCGCGCCCCTTCGGTTCGTCAGGTCTCGTGGCAGTAACATCCACTGAGTTGAAATATCTTGCTGATTAGGTTTGAGTAAATTACGAAACAGATTTTATGTTGTGTCGTATTGACCATGTATATTACGGGAATAACTGGTAATTCATGAGTAGTTCCAGTGTACAACATGAATTAGCCAGATTGTAAACTAAAGTGTTAAGGTTGTTGACAGCCTCCGTGGCGCAGTTGGTTAGACGCCGCCTGTGAAACGAGAGGCCGCGGGTTTGATCTCCGCACCGAAACAAATATTTGTGTGATCCACAGGTATTTGTTTCGGGTCTGGGTGTTTGTGAGACCGAAAAGTCTCTCGTAGTTTCTGATACCCACGACACAAGACTCGATCTTAGTGTGGGGTCAGGACTATGTATGTGACTGTTGGGTGTATTTATTTATTTATTTGTTAAAGTTTATTTGGAAAATTCTAAGCTATTGTATGCTGTGGTGGCCTGTTGGTAAACGGACCAGACGCGACCATACCATAAAGTAAGATAGAAGGAAGCGAATCAGACTGAATATATTTTTCTATAAACTAAGTTATTACAGATTACAACCCCGAGAAATATTGTTATAATTTTAATAATCAGCAGCTCAAAATCCAGTAATATCTTAAACAAAAATCTACAAGATTTAAAACAATATACAACATATGGATGCTTACTAACCGATCCGGCTCGCAGGACCAATAACTAGTAAACATAATACGTACATATACATAATAAGGTTATATGGCATGTTGTATTAATAAATACGTCATCCATGGATGCGAGTATAAAAACCGACATTCTTTATTAACCCTTCCAACGTACAGCATCCACCTGAGATATACAAGAGGACTGACAAGTTTTGATACTTTTAAATATTTTACAGGATTATTGCTCGAACTCTCTGTAGTATGCACGTTTTTTTACTATTTTTTCTTTTAGCATTAAAGTGTGTTAATTGTAACTAATTATGCGTGTTAATTTGTTTGAAGCTCACCAGCCAATCATATGCCAGCGTGATAGACTATGACCCAAGCTTGCTCAATTGATGTCTTGATTGAAGCGGAAGATTGAACTTAATACTATGCTACATAAAATAAAAATCCCCGGCTAGGCATTTTTTAGTTATGGAAATATGAGCATTGACATCAAACGCAGAAATACAACTTCAACGCGTAACCTCTTGTTACTTAATGACACACTATGTTGAGAGAAATTATGAAATATGAATACAAAGAGAAACCAAGACTCTAATAACAGATTTTCAAAACATAATAATTCCCGATGAATAATTTATAAACCTACATAATTCCTCAAAATAATAAAAATATAATTCAAGTATCAATTCATGTGATCCGACAAGCGTCCGGCCGTCACAAGATGGATTGAGCACCTGTTCGCGCCACAGGCGATCGGGCGCGCTCGGCCACCTTCGGACAACTTCGGCTCTACCCTTACTAACGTGATCCCTCGTAAACGAATAAAAGTAGCTCATCGCGTAAATTATTAGGGATTCTTAGGGAGGATTTTATTATGTTATATTTAAAGCAATGAAACTTTTTTGATAACCTCCGTGGTGTAGTTGGTTCAGAATTGGGGGGTCGAAGATTAATTACGTGTCGACACAAATTTTTGTATGGTCCACAAGCATTTGATTCGGGTCTGGCTATTGTTAGACCCGAAAAGTCTTTTGTAGTTTTCTAATAACCACATGACCTTAATATTAATATACTACTCTCTTGATATCTTAAGGTCAACTGACCTTTAAAAATCTAATGACGACATGAATATGACGTAGTTTTAGGTAAAATAAATACTAAATAGACAGAAATCAGCCTTTTGTTTTCAGACGAAAGTGAAACCATTTTACGTAGATATTTTATCGAAATAATGAGGATGCATTTAATAAATGGACACAAGAGGAATTTGTGACTTCTTCCACGTTCGACCAAATATATTATGTCAACCATTTTGATATACAGCGGGTTTTCAAATTTACACTAATATTCGTCTGTTGTTTATTACGCTAATGAATATGTAATGATGACATCATAATTTAAAAGAGTTATTTCTAATAAAGTGGACATCTTAATTAATGTTTTATGATAGTAATATTATGAGTAATATAATATCTTTGAACTTCAATCCTTTTTTTTGTTTCCGTAGATCAAATCCGTGTCAAGCGTCTCTAGTGCTTAGAGACGCTTGACTACTTGCATGGATTATATGCATTTTTATTATTATTTTGAGCAATATTTGTTTATAATAAAATTTTATCAAAAATAATATCTTCTATTGATTGATGTGGTGATATGGTAAGAAAATTAATTTCTGCATATTAATTTTCGGGAATAAAAAATATTTGACTTATGTATGTAATTCTCCCGACAAATAAACTATTTCTAAGCAAAAAATAAACAGGTTGTGTTTACCGTGTTTAAAGACTAAACAATTAGAAACCTTTTCGAATTTAAGCCGTACAAAAACATACAGAAACGTACCTATTTTCTATATACATAAATACACTACTATTATTCTTAATCACGCTCCCTCCATATTACAAAATTAAATACGTCATCAATTCAACATGCAATGCAGGACAAAATCCCATAGACACATGTGAACATAAAAAGCAACACTTGTATCATATAAATAGTTCGTACAACTTTCGATCTCACGCCTTACAAAAAAAAAGAAAAAAAAACAATAAGTGGCCAAACAATACTGTTGCAGTACTGGCATTCATAAGGGCGTTCACAGTTGACATTTTATTCCTTTCGGATTCATAAATTCTTATAATTAATCCATTTTCAGCATTTTTGAAATGATTGCCGTTTTTTATGTAAGGTATTGTTTCTGTTTTTCTGGTATAGCTCCTTTACTATGTAATATTGGAGCATGGAGATTTTACTATGCGAAAATTTAAAACATCTAGAAATGATGAAAAACAAAAGATTTGCTTTTCCTGTCATGTAAGCATGGACGGGGTATATGTATCTATCCAGCTCTCAAGAAAAATAGCACAGGAGTATGACAGATAATAAAGTAATTAAAAGTTCGAAATCATGTGTGTATTGATAGTCAATCACCACACACAGTGAGGATGAACGAAAACATCCTGAGAAAACCTGAATATAGCAGGTTTGCAAGAATATGTATGGTATTTAAAGTCCGCCAACCCGCACTAGGTCAGCGTGTTGGACTATATGGCCTAACCCCTCTTAATCGTATCTCGATTGTAGATGAGTCCCGTGCCCTGCAGTGGGATCAATATGGGCTGATACATATACAGATACCAAGCACCTTGTGGCTTGTGTTTTGAAAATAATTTAAACTTGTATGTAAGTGACTCATTTAAAGCCAGATTTGGCTAGAACGTCTCCAACTATAGGTACCTAATTTATGTAAATGACAATCGATAATAAAATGCAATATCCAAGTTAACATCATCAATATTAGCAATATAATATGCAGATTAAAACGATTAATCAAACGTATGTAGGAATTAATCAATTCTGGACTCCGACAGTGCAGGGAATAAATCACGGATTGCTTTTTGTTTAAACATCCATAAATGTCGTTTTGATAATCTGTCAGTGAAATCTTTACACGTTTTCTTTCTTGTTTGTGCATATTTGTGTGCAGTTTTTTGGTGTTAATATATTAAATATTTTTCTTTGAGAATTTGGTATCGAAAAGTTTTTGGTTGTTTATTTTTGGCAATTATACTATTAAAAATTAAAGTTTTTTTCTTATATTAAATATTTTTCTTTGAGAATTTGGTATCGAAAAGTTTTTGGTTGTTTATTTTTGGCAATTATACTATTAAAAATTAAAGTTTTTTTCTTAATTTATTCCATCAATTGTGGATACTGTCGCCCATATATAATCCCTCAGAAAACCCACAAAGGGTAAGATAAAAAAGAGGTTTTACGCGACTATTATATAAGTGACTCTAAAATTAGTTTTAGAATTACTAAGGAATTCCACTAAATATTAAATTGCATACTACCTATATTACTCGTATGTGAAATTCAAAATAAAACTGCTCATGAGAACATTATTTAATATCTAAAATAAATTTTAGTTTGTTCCGTAACATCGTTTTCAAATCAGTATTGTTTCATGAACAGTAATAACAGTAAGCAAGTATTTTATTACAATATTTTACGCACCTGGCGAATCAACCTGTATACAGTATACCCTTTCGTTTTTATTTTTTTCTTTATTTCTTTTTTGTTATAAATCCTTTTTTCTTTTTTTCTGGCCATTAACTTTTTTCTCGTGCGGCTATCTTCGTTTTTTGTGGGTATCCCAAATTAATATAATGTTTTTTTTGGTGTTGCCCGATGCATCGGAACTGGTTTCGAGCGATCCTTCTGTGGGAAAGGTTTAATGAAAGTGTTTTTTAGTTTCGATTTCATTAGATATAGATTTACGTTGTCAACTAGCGATTATTTGGCTCTCAACTTTAGTGAATCTTATATGAAATCTACATTATAATCAAAAGTTGTTACTTTTGATTTCAGTTTCATGATAAAGGTTTTGTTACAAATATACTGACTTGCCTTTTACCCGCTGCTTCGTTATTGTGGTTCTGTGAAATCCCATATTCCACCTTCAAATATTCTACTGCAGCCGTGCGTTTTTCCGGCAAACATACTGCCTTTGTCAATCTCCGGCAAACTATTTTTATGCAAAAAATCATGTTTGTCATTTCTACGCTGCAGCGAGAAACAAGGACAAACGAACGTACACACTTGCGTATTTTTAATACTAGTAGAGACAGCAAGCAACCATAGTTAGCGCTGGGCTTTGAATTTTGTCAGACATTATTTTTCTGGTATAAAACACAACCACGTACTCAGCTTGTCTAAATAAAATACTACACAGTTTGAACGTTTTAATTGGCGGGAAACAGGACTAATGTTCGAAATTCAAATTTAAAAGCTCTGCACCATAGACTATAACGCAGACTCTTTTGGATACCATTCTATACGTTCACTATTAACTCCCACTTAGTTCCTAGGATTGATTCCACAATCCCTTCTGATATCATTATCCAGTTTAACCCTTAAACATTCACAATCTTATAAAGCGTGTAAAAAAACAAAAAACTCACAGCTGTCCGAGTTCGTCATTAATTAACAGGATGTGTCGACTGGTTTGTGAGACTGCATTTTTATGTCGCGATCACGGATCGAACTGGGGTACTGTTATAATTACTTTTTAACCGACTTCAAAAAAAGGAGGAGGTTCTCAATTCGACTGTATGTTGCTTTTTTTTTTTTTATGTTTGTTACCTCATTTCTCTGTACTGGGTAAACCGATTTCGATAATTCTTTCTTTAATTGAAAGCTGGTGCTTGTCATTTGGTCCCATAAAAATATGGTGACGATCTGCTGAATATCTTCGGACCTGGAGAGGGGAACTCCTTAAAATAAAGTAGGATTCCAATGGTTCTTCTTTCATTGAATTAAGTATAAAAGCAAAATTACAGTGGTGGAAGAAAGTAGGGGTAGGGGCGAGGGGGGGGTGAGAAAATTAAGAAACATGTAAATAGTCAATATCTTCGGCAGCTTTTAACTGATTTTGGTGATTTCTTTTGCATCAGAATAAACGTATTAACACTTTGATCTCACCAATAAATCATGAAAATCTGATGAATATATTCGGTCCTGGAGAGTAGAACTCCTCAAAATTGAGTACGATTCCAATGGTTCTTTTTGCATTGGATTCAGTATAAAAGTAAAGTTACAGTGGTGGATGAAAGTAGGGGTAGGGGCGAGGGGGGCGGTTGATAAAAAGAACAAACATGTAAATAGTCAATATCTTCGGCGACTATACCAATAAATCATGAAGATCTGTTGTAAATTGTAATAGTGACAAAGAATCATATTATTACAGTTTAATAGTATGCCATATACCATTCCGTAATGAAATCCATTGCCGATTGTTATGTGTTGGTGAACAAATTGTACATGACGATGATAACTTTTGTGAAAACATGGAAGAACGAGCCGTCATGTCGGATGAATTGTTCCTAAGAAGCATTCGAGGATTAAATATCCAACAAAAGAATGTGTTTCAGAAAGTCTTAACGGCAATCAAACTCAATTTGCAAGGACGAGAAAGTCAGCTGTTACTTTGTCACGGGTGGTGCAGGTAATGGTAAATCATTTCTGCTAAAATTAATCGCGGAGCATATCAAACGTTGTTACGCACCAACAATAGATATACCTAACGAAGCCTAAATTTGTGGAAGTCCAGTCGCTAACCGGGGTTGCTGCTCGTCAAATTTTTGGCAAAACGCTACACAGTATTTTCTTGCTGCCGATTGAGAAAAAAAGTACCATGATGTACAAAAAATTACGGTCTATTGTCTCTTATGAGAACATAAGATTAATTTATTTAAGCTACCAGAAGCTGTGTACGTAAAATTTTACTATCGTACATTTAAGTCACTAAAAATGAAAAAATAAACCAAAATTTTAACAAAAAAAAATAACCGACTTCAAAAAACTGACAAAAAATCCTATTAAAAATAAAATTCTAAAAAAAGAAAAAAAATCTGACTTATGACAAACTAAAATGCACTAAAAAGTAAAAAAATAATTGCGTGTTTTTCACGCAAGATTGTATTTATACACATATATTATGTATCCAGTTAAACTTTATTGTAACTCAACACATACCTATGAGTAACAAATAATTATAAAAACATTTAATTACAGTTCACCTAAGCTAAAATTTGAAATATATGTATGCACTACAGCTTAAAAGACAATCAAATTATTAGAATAATGTACAATTATTATTATTTTTGGAGTCGGTGTCAGCCAAAGATACCTGACAATATTAAATGACAACAACTTTATGAAATCTATTTTATACGAATATCCTCTTATTGTTAATAACAATAGAAAAGAATTAATATACTTAACATGTAATCCGTTGAAGCCACAGGAATCGAATCTATAGTCAAGATTTAAAAAAAAAACAAAATAATGTTCTCCCTTTGTCAGGTCAGATGTCATCAGCCCTATAAAAAAGGACACAAAAAATAGGTAACAATTTTTTTTTGAAATTGTAAGTTGTAACCCGTCATAAAGCTTATTAATGAGGGTGTAAGGCAATAATTCACCCAAACCAACTCCCCACTCCCAATTTAGGTCCCAAAAACTCCTAATCTATTGGCGAAATCTCGTTCTTTTTATACAAAAAAACAATCTTTATCCACGAATCTCGCCAAAAGACCAGACGCAACGCATAAATCCTTATTTAAATATACCTTTTTCTAATCAATGCGCTATAGACCGTATCTCCACTATCCTGATTATTAAAAACCAAGACTTATTTCAATGTAATAACCGTCACAATTGCTTGTCAACTTAGGTTTCGAATTTTGAAATCAGAACATCATAAATATTTGGCGACAAAATTTAAAATGGACTTTACTTCTACCTAATTAGGGTGAAAATTGTTTGTGGGATGTTAAAGGGTTTTTATAGCAATAAATAAAGGAATATCGAAGCTGGCTGTGTCAACAACGCGTTGCATTCTTGCGCGGTGTGTAGCGTACGGCGCCCGCACACAGTCGCATTGTGTTCGTATGTGTGTGTGCGCGGACACAAATACTTATTGGTAAATGTTGACTTGGGAACAGAGCCCGCGATGCACTGCGGAGTCGGTCTTGTTTCTAAAGTTTTGGATAAATATTACAATAAATCCTAAAAAATATATTTTTAAACGGAATTCACTAGTACTTACTGACGAGCAATTCTCATTTAATAGTTTAATTAGTTTTAAATTATGCCTAAATACTATAGACATCATAGAGTAGGTACCATATTTTATAAACAAAATACAGGCATTATAAGAGACTTCATAATATTGCGATGTTATAAAATAAATATATTAGGTCACGTTAAATTCATCATAGTTTTAAAAATATTTTCATTCTAAAGTTAGCAACAACTCGATTTTAAATTAAATTTATTTTATTTCTAACGTTGTTTTCCAATAAATATAAATAAATTAATATCCTATATTACTTATACACTATATTCTTTACCACTTCAACAATTTTATATCCACAAAAAATAATATCCTAACGCGTATCCACACCGCCTTAGTCCATCTTCCCCTGACCTTGAGCCGAGTTGACCCGTTCCCGCGAATCAGCCGCTATGTTGGGCCGATGCAGCAGGGGAGCGCGGGGCGACGCGGGCGCGGGGGAGGCGGGGGTGATTCCGAGTAAACTTTACACGCTGCCAACATTCAAAACTGCGGGTGGTTGTGATATGAAGTAATTAATTCGAATTTCGAATGAGCTTCTTGAGATAGTCGCGTGTGGATTTAGGCAGTTCGTAATTGTCGATTTGAATTTTTTTAATGTTGGTAAGTGGATGGTATTATTCGATATGAAAGCATTTGACAGCATTCGCCAAAACATTAAATTAACTTAGTATGTTCTATTCATAATAGTCATAATTTTACACAAGTATATCGAAATATGAACCAATATCAAACTATAAAATAAATTGAAACAATTATAAAAAAATATAAAAACAAAAATAAATAAATTATACTTATTATAATTACAAAAATCATGAACTATAAAATTAAAAGAAGGATATAAAATAAAAGATGATATAAATAAAAATCCATGAAAAAATGTTGGTTACTTAGTTAGTTACTACGGATTCTTGGTGTACAGTGATACAGATGCATACATTATACAAACCCTCTACCACCACCTACCACATATCAAGTGGCTTTGCCCACGAAACAAAATCAACTGCAAAACTGTGACTTAACTTCGGTTTTCTGTAAGACCGTGGTAGCACCCCGGTTGGTCATTGGTATTGTAGCTTTAACGAACAACTGCAAAACTCTACCATTGTATCTCTCTCTCCCTTTCCCACTCTCTCTCTTTCTCCCCCCCCCCTCCTCTCCCCTTTCCTCCTCCTCTCCCCCTTCCTCCCCCCTCTCTCCTCCTTTCTATTTCTCTCTCTTCAGCCACAGAAAGTCCATTGCTGAACAAACGCCTACCCCATGGATCGCCATATTATATGCAAAGCAGCCTGCATCCAGCGTGTTCCTGCAACCTAACCAGGTCGACCGTCCTTACCATTGTATAATTGATTGATTTTATCAGCCCATATACTTCCCACTGCTGGGCACGGGCCTACTCTACAATCGAGAGAATCGATTGAGAGTGGTTAGGCCATATAGTCCACCACGCTGTGGTCGAATGTTCTACATAAATAAAACATTTAATCTAATCATGTAATTCTGAAGCATACCTTACATTGCAAAGATTCTAAAATTATTCATGATGCTTTACCTGGATAAAGCCACGGTTAATGATAGTGAGATATAAAACGGGTATTTGGTTTTTCCAGAAAACACATGAGGAAGGAAAATGGATGGACAACTATTCAAAGTAAACCCAGGACTAAATAAGAATTCGTAGGTAAATATATCTCGATCATAAGTTAGTTTTTTAATGCCTGGCATAATGACTGCGATGCAAGCTTCCTATTGACACACACTAACATTATAAAATGACAGCCATTCCCTAAGCATAATATGTAATTACCTACATTTATTAAAGTTTATCTTAAGACATGTAAACTACTACGGAGATCAAGTCAGGTAAATATAAATCCGAATCAAAGCTGAATTACCAAAACGCAAAAATATAACGCATATCCAAAAACAAATACAAATTATTCTGAGTAGTAATTATCTATTTACAAACTTCAATTAATAAAGTCCAAAAGACAAATAAAATATTACTTTTAAAGCAAGCATTATTATCTACTAGAAAAAAATCCTTGCCAACTAAATAAATTACATTCTTCACCATCTTCCATAAGATCAGCATCAGCTACAAGAAGTTCAGTGATGAAAACGAACCTCTTCCAAAGTTCTCATCAGAAACCTGTTGGAGGCGGCCTGCATTTAACAACTTCTTGCGACCTTATCATTTCAAACTGGACATAATTAATTTCGCACTAATTATACTTGTCATTAAAAATTAAGTTGTAATATTGACAACCATAATCTGAAACAATTAAAGTAGGGTAAAACTTAAAACTTGGCGGGAAAAAAACAAGAATGTTAAACAATTTTAAAAAGTTGCAAATCCCAAGTTCCAAGTTCCAAGTTCCAAGTTCCAAGTTTCAAGTTGAATGTAGATTTCGCATCAGACTGGCTTTTGCTCTGGATAACTTATTAAATATGGAATTATTGGATTATTAAGGCCGATACAGATACTACAACATCGTAGAAGACCTGTTTTGAAACTTGTAGTAGTAAAAAAAACTTTAAATCGGTACATACAATCATAAATAAAATCATCTCGCAAGCGCTCATCCGCGCAGCCTCGGCGCGGCCGCGAGCCCTTCAAATTTAACCGGTTCATCCGTCCCTTTCCCTCCCGCGGACAACCCTCCCGTACCTCTCCCTCTGCCCTTCGGACATTTTTTCATCTCACTCTCACCAACGCGATAACTACCACTTTCCCTCTTCAAAGGACGAAGACACCACAATCTGTCATCTCGTTCCCACAAACCAGTTTCGATATGTCCGTCCCTCTCGCCAGGAGCCAGGATTTGGCCTTGAGACTGAGATGCGGAGTCTGGTCAAAGTTATTTTTACTTTTTTACTCGGAACCGATGACTAAATGTGTTAAGAAACTCGTAGCTAACTCCTTACTTCGGTTTTATGTTGTACTTACGAACGTGCGAGTTTGTTCTGCATTCTAATACCGACGAGTTAATAAGAGTTATATCGAAACTGCTGAACTGATTTCGATGAAGCCATACAATGTTGCGAATGGCCAATAGATATTAGATATAGGGTTCTTTTTAAAATATTTAATATAATATTGTGCAATCGCAATATTATGTAGATATTATATGAATGGTATACTTTTGACTCAGACCTTTTTAATAGAACATTGCTAATTTCCCTATACCACATACTTTCCTCATAAACTTCATTCAAGTTTCAATTTGTCATAATTAACATACATTTTTGGATGTTGCCTTAAAAAAAATCCTCTACTTAGGAAAAATAGTTATACAGGTAGTTGTTTTAAATGATGCATAAATGGTTGTTGGTTTGTTCATTTTACATCCATAGTAACAAAGTAAGGCTTGGACATAACTTTTGAGATATTAATATATTTTGTAAAATAATGAACAAGTATTGTGCAATAAATGTCAGCCTCCGTGGCGCAGTTGGTTAGACATCGCTATGAAACGTGAGGCTGTGGGTTCGATCCCCGCACCGAATCAAATATTTGTGTGTTCCACAGGTATTTGTTTCGGATCTGGGTGTTTGTGAAACCGAAAAGGCTCTCGTAGTTTCTGATACACGACACAAGACTCGATCTTAGTGTGGAGTCACGAATGTGTATGTGACTGTTGGGTGTATTTATTTATTTATTTAAATCTAGAGGGTGGTACAAGTCACGGTTAAAAAAGTTGTACAACTCTACTCTATCATGATCTGAAGCAAAATCCGTTTGAAACCCAAAGCTGGTAGATATTTTTTAACAGGATAATAAAGTTTTTACAAAAACTGAAAGTGTACGTTATAAAAACCAAAATAAAAATAAGCGAATATGTATAGGTATTGTTACTTTTTATTTTATGGTCGTTGAACTTACTGCCGCATTTAATAATGACTTATAAGTTGTAAACCTTGAGACGCTGGGTTCGATGCCCAGGCCGGTACATTGACTTGATTTCGATTTTTTTTAAAATATCGAAATTGGATAATACAATTACTATAAAGTCGTCAAACTGTAAAAAAATAAGAAACCTATGTTTTACCGTCTAATAATTGTGTCAATTTTTTGCTTGCAGTTGATACCTACTTAGAAATTACAATAGTGGGTTTCTATGTATATTTTCTCTATCCCAACATACAGTTTACATACATAAACTCACGCCTTTATCCCAGAAGGGGTAGGCAGAGGTGCCACCAGGACACCCACATTTCGCCTTGTATGTTCCGTCACACGATGTGACAGGGGGCGAGCCTATCGCCATATCGGGCACAAATTCCTGACTCTACTTATACTATTTTAATCCGACATCATTCTTAGATGAAGGCAACTGGAAAAATGTTGCCTAATTTTTACTTCTATAATAATTAAAACAGAATCAAGCAGCAATTATGAAAGTGTGCGCCATTCTGTTGAGCCGTTGGCCGAGGATAGATTAACCGACTTTAAAATAATAGGTGCTGCCATTCGGCTCCATGAGTGGTTGTTCTTTTATCTATATTAACCGATTTCTTCGTTAATTCTGGACCGACTTTGATGAATTCCAAGTTTATAAGTAGATTTGGTTGCAAAACTATAGGAACGAAATTATATATCTCTAAAATCCACGTTCTTTGGATTTCTAGTGTGTATGGTAAAGGGATCTACTTATTGCTATTTGAATCAAACCAGATAACGACCACTGCGTATAAAATGGTAAAACCTGCTAACATGACCTGCTCGCTAGTGGAACGCGTTCCAGGTTCGACCTGTATAATATCCGGTTTTAAGCAAGACGGCACATATTTATCGACAAACGATTGCCATTTCTCGCCCGTGAATATTCTAGATGTTAACTGGACTTCACTAATTACAACCATCCTAAGGTTGCCTGTAAGAAATCGCCAAGATCGATAAGTCCGCCATCTGTACTTTTTTGTTAATTTGTAATATCTTTAAGTGTTTTTCTTTTTTGTGCGCAGAATAAATAAATAAATACAACCAGACCTGCACTGTATTTTGTGTTATTGTTGAGCTAGTATAAAAATCAATTATTTAGTGACGATTATTGGTTCCTGTTGAAGGTATTTCTTGTAAACTTAAAGCTGTTTAATACATAGTCAACTTTGTCATTTAATGAGAATAAAGAGTTGTCGAGTGGGATCTGGCACTAGCAAGCGAAGTTATGGACGTCCAAACCAAGTGGAACGATGACTTAGGTTGCGAAATGTCGCTAAAAGCATGCCGCTTCCAACATGGAAATTCTTGGAGGTTATCTTCAGCAGTAAAATTTCTGTGGCCTTGGAGAGATGAGAGAAAAGTTAAATATGTAATATAAGAGTTATAACAGTAGTCGTGGCCTGTCTAATACAGCATGAATGAATCACCTAGAACGAGCCAGCATCACTACTCAAAGGAAACCAACATCATCAGGCAGAACAGTTAAGAGTTTAGGAATTTCAATGACTAAAATACACCTGTTAACAAATACTGTCTTTTTTTCAATGAATGGCGAGACGAGCATGCTGTTCGCCTGACGGTAAGCAATACGACCCCTCATGAACAGTAGCAAAATCAAACAACACCATGAATTACACAGCAATGCTTGGCATTTCACTGCGCTCCCTATCCTGAGGCATAAGATGTTAAGTCTCACTATGTCCAGTAATTACTCTGGCTACAATCTCCTTCAAACCGGAACACAACGGTGCGTACACTGCTGTTTGGCGGGAGAAATAGACATTGCTGTGGTACCTACCCAAGCGGCCTCTCGCATATGAGAGACCTACCACCAGTAAATAAAGTATTAAAGACATAGGTGAGAATGGCTAGAACTCGCCAATTAAATTCACAGGATACAAAAGTCAAAACTGAATACACGGATGCCCAGTCCAGTGCCCAACCTGAAAATCGAATCCAGCATTTCACGGCGCGCAACCCTTAAACACCGCCACTAACTACTGACGCGACTAGAAACTCAATAAGCAACATTAACCATCCAAAATACATTAAAAAACCTAACCTGACGTGCCCCATACTCCAGTCCATAGTAGAAATCAAAGTGCAAGCGATTCAGAGCACGGGGCAGTCGAACGCATCAGTACCGCGCAAAACAACCGAGCCGCCGACCGACCTTCAATGTAAAACCAAAAAGATCGCTCCTGACCTACATGCGACGGTTCACGAGATAAAAACGAATAAAATAATAACACGACGGAAGAAAAAAAAACAAGCAAACGCCACACGAAAAATAAAAATAATACCCCGATTACGGTAACGCGACGCCGGGGCCCGTTTTTCATTGACGCTCCGTTTATAATAGTTTTCTTTTTAAAAGGAGACGGTACGTGCCGCGAACTCTTGCCTCGGATCTTTCCTTTTATTTTTCTTTTATTTCCCAGTGATTCTTTTTTAATCATTTCACGAATATGGAGCTTCCTTTTTATCGTTTTCCCGGTGGTTTCGCTGCGTCCCATTCATGCGCGCTCCGTTTGTTCACAGGGTTGCCGAGGTGTGTTGTACTAATAACTAATAAGGAAACGGGTATAATTAATTTTAATTAAATATTTTCTGTTTAACGTGTAATTATTGTGTATTAAGTCTATTAAAATAAGAGCTTACGTCACCATATTCAATTACGTTTCGATTAGTTAAATTGAAGATGTTTCACACATTTTCTGCCACTCCAATTTCGTTTTTGTCTTATAAAATTTTATTCTCCTATTTAATATTATACCTAACTCCAGGTATCTACTTGACAAATTTAGACTCATAATTTAATCTACTTCCATATTCTTGTCCCACTTATGTACGTCCTACACCCAAAATCGCAATCCACCCAGGCCAGCCCTGGTATTCTGGTAAGTTTTTGTTGTTTTGAAACAATTACGATTTACAACCGGCCGTACGGTTTGTCGGCCGGCGGGTGTTTATACTTTTTGTATGTTACGTAATTGAGGCCGGTGGGGCGATTGACTTCATATCTTAATTATCTGTTGACAATCTTTATTTGGATTCTTGGTTGGGGCGTTTCGGTATTGACTTGATTTCATACTGTTATAGTTTGATAAGATAGGTGTGACAGGGCGTTTAGAGTGGAGTGTGTAATGACAGATCGCAGGTTTTATGCTGGTAATGACACCAAGCTCCTCGATCAGTTCTTGAAAAGCTGTATACTAACAAAAGACTTTCAAAGAGTTGTGCGTAAAAATCCTTATCTCCAATACCCACGATACAAATTAAGTACCTATCGCAGTGCAATCTGCTCAAGACATATCACTAAAGATTTTTAAACAGCATCTCCCATAATTTACTCCCACATTTACTCCCATAATGGCATATTAAACATTTTTTTTATTTAGTTCACAAAACTGGGCGTATACAAAAAACAATATCAAATGAACAATTATTTCTAAAAATAAAAAAAGTGTGCGCATCCTACTCGATGTGAACACTAATATAACAAACAGTTTGAGTTTAAGTAAAATCATCATATTCCCACTTACCGCGGAAATGTCTGGCACCATTTCAACTAACACTTAGAAATTACACAATAAAACTTAAAGTTTAGACGTAACAAAAAGGAAAAACATCTGACTGACCATTGTTTATTTTGGCAAGTAACTTTTGCACTTTGTTGTATGTTCTTCTTCCCAGCCCTTATCACTCTTGAGAGTGGTCCTGGTAATCTTTTCAAGTGGTAGTTCGCTTTATAATCCGTCGCTATTCCTCTCGCCCTGATGCTTTCCTTGCGCATTCATACATGGGACTGTTAAGTATACAGGGTATCTCAAGACCGCGACCGAAAACAAAGCCAGGTGGCAGTATTAGTGACTTCAGACACAATGCAACTAAAAATTTCGCTAAAAATGAAACGTCATTTTTTTGGATTTTTTTTTTGTTATCGTCGTTTTTGGGTGATAAATACATTTTTTTTTCCAAAACAATAATGTACACCTTTATATTTTTAAAGCACAAAGCTTTTTACGTAAGCAAGCAAGCAAGCAAGTAAGTTTTTTTACTATTTTCGCAAAAACTAAGGATTTACCACCTAAAAACAATGATTTTTAAAAAAATTGCTAAAACTATTCTGTCGCTTTTTTGCGGAATTTATAGTTGCATTGTGGCTATAACCACTAAAACTACCAACCGGCTTCATTTTCGGTCGCGGTCTTGATATACCCGGTATAATATAAACAGAATTACCCGTGGTAGAAGCATACCTTAGTTACCATAAGTATGCATTTAGGTATCAGCCCCTATAGGTCCCACTACAGGGCACGAGCTTCCTCTACAATCCACCACGCGATCATCCAATTCCACGCTGGCCTAGTGCCGGTTGGCGGGTTTTACCTACAGATTTCCTCACCATGTTTTCCTTCATAATTATAGTGCGTGATGATTGACTATCAAGTATCAACAGGTATGGGTTGTCTCAACCGCAGTAATATCACTGTATCACAGAGAACCGAAGTGGAACCATGGCGTTTCTATCTTTTCCTTTCCTTTCTTCTCAAGTTTTCAAAGTCCAGCAAAGGACGATACGATCTATCTAATTTAGATATGCATGACAATTGACAGTGGTCTTCACTTACATCCGTTCGTTTGCTCTTACCGAATCTGTGCAATAAAAATAAAATAAACAAATATCGAATTTAGAAACTTATTTCTCGCACTCAACTTTACAAGCTGAAATTGACTTTCAGATTAATAATGAAACAGGTATATTCGATCACGAAGACAAAGCTGCGAATGACTAGTACACAATAAGGAAAATATATTACTTAAATTGTCTAGTGGCAATATAATTATGTGCATATTATACACAATACGGCTTTCACTATAACTCTTTAGTAAAATATTGAGTGTCATCTACTACTCTTGTATACGATGCTGGAGATAAACTTGATCAAACTCCACATAACATAGAAAAACAACAGAGAAATTTTACAAACAGGTGAACAATTGGCAGCGGAATTTCCCCCTAATCCTTGTCCAACCTTATCTTTCTTATTATGAAAACTGTTTTGCCATTTGCAAAAACTTTTGAGTAGTTTGATTCGGAAAATTTGCAGATGAATATTACTTTACGGCTCTTCAAAACAGGAGTTAAAAGGTTCTGATAGGGCCGGCAACGCGCGAGTGACATCTCTGGTGTTGCAGGCTACGGTAACTGCTTACCATCAAGCGGGCCGTATGCGTGTTTGCCTCCGTAGTTGTATAAAAAAAGCTTTCCGTTCATGATTCGAACACGAACCAATGAATATTATATGATAAAGATTTACATTGTTACAATACATAGATTTTCAGACATTAAAAAGGGCATAAACAATTTCTAGAATAGACAACAGCAATAAGACATACCTACAGACATGTCGATCCAACAGTCCCTTAGATTAGCGCCGGCCGCAGAAGTTAGAAAGTGACGCGATCGCCGAGCGCCGACACGGCTACAACAATTTGTCCATGTTTTTTGTACGTCTGTTTCTAGCGCAATGTTTTCTATTTCTTTTTTATTTCGCCCAACTCCAATTTAACACTTGTCGCGTTCGCGTGGCGCCTTGTGCGCTGTCAGCCTGGTGGAGATTGGCCTCAGGAGTTATTTATTTAAAGCCCTTAGGATAAAAAATACAGCGGTGGGTGTGAAGTCTTTACTTTTAAAGTCTCCTTGCGTGTGAAAAGTAAATAAATAAATACACCCAACAGTCACATACATAGTCCTTACCCCAAATTAAGATCAATTAAGTTTTGTGTCGTATCAGAAACTACGAGAGGCTTTTCAGTCTCACAAACACCCAGACCCGAGAGAAACACTTGTGGGCTTGACAAAGATTTGTCTCGGTGCGGGGATCGAACCCGCGGCCCTTGTTTCACAGCCGGCGTCTAACCAACTGCGCCACGGAGGCTGTCGAAAAAGTGATGTCTTAGTTTGAAATACTTAAGTGGGTAATAATGTAAGTGCTCTTTCAGAATAGTTATTGTTTATTCGAATGTGCGTGCGCACGAAATTGGAATATTCGCAATAGCTACTGATATTTATTACGATTTAGGACTATATGTATTGACATCTACTTGATAATACATAGCAAGTCTGGGGCGGCCAGGATAAAATTAAAATTGAGGTCTTTATGGCAGAAGTTTCCAATCATTTTTGCAGCTCTTTTTAAATGGACATTGTTTCCCATTTTTATTATGTAAAATGTATAGGAAATTTCAAATTATACTAAATGCGACACTATGATTGCTTAGGAAATAAAAAAAAAACGGAATAATAATTTATGTATTATAACCAATAAGGGCGCTTACAGTATTGTCTCTCACCCTCCTAGAATGCGTCAGATCATTACTCCACACAGTTTAGGATCCCCTGGAATAGACTACTGAACAGCACCAAATATATCAAACCCACCGGCCAATTCAAACCGACGCAACCGTACAACACAGTAGAGCGGTCAAATCAAAACTTTTTGCGATCAAGAACGCCGGGAAAAAAACCACCGTGTAATGACAATCGGATCTTACCGGCGACCGTTAACGCGGCCCGCGCCGTCCCGGCCCATTGTCCGCGGGTTCGACTCCCGATTCGTTCAAAACGATACGTGAGTAATTACATAAAGGCGACATTAAATTCGCATTTCACAAAACGTTATTTTTCTGGAAATGACTTAACTCGCGTAATCAGAGAACGTGGTCTATTATGACAGTTTAATTGAATGTGACTTTAGGTTTTTTATTTTAACTAAGCCGCTGACTTTTACTTCCGCGCGGCGTAATGCCCACTTTTTCTTTGTTTATTACATACCTTGCAATTTAAACTGTGTACAACTAACGCCATCTATGAGCGTACAGCGTAAACATTTTTCTTGTAAGAAACGCGCGGACCTTGTTATTGAATACTAATCTAATTACAATACATTTAAAATTAAATAATGTTATCTTGTATTAGAACGGTAAAAAGTGTTATCTATACTATTAATCTTCGTCCAATCGTCAAAAAACGATGTAATGGAACAGCAGAATCCATTCATAATCTGGACTTAAATTAGCGGAATACAAAATAAAGTACAAAAATGGCAATGTTTGCAATTCTTGTGTATAGCGGGTTCTGTACTAAAATAAATGGTATTTGGAAATGTCAATTAATAAATTTAAAGGAAATATCAATAGTTCGTTAGCCGTAACGTCTAGGGTTGTGTCCATAGCTTTATCAGTTCAATTTGAGTACATAAATTATTCCAAATTGTAGCTTGCTCAGAAATATGATGTTAAACAATCGGGCTGATAAAATCATACCCAGATTTTTCTATTATACAACAAACAAACCATGTTATTTTGACTGATTGGTAGAATGACAGAAAATTCTAGGAGTGATGAGTGCAAGTGCGCCGAAGTCAATATACTTTATTTCAATTACACTGTACTTATATCCATCGCTGCCTCGGTGGCGTAGTTGTTACGACTACAAAGCTGAGGTCTCGGGTTCGAATCCCAGGTCGGGCAAAGTGACATTGGATTTTTCATTGTCAGCCCGGAGTCAGGAATTTGTGCCCGATATGGCGATAGGCTCGCCCCCATCACATCATGGGACGTAACATACAATCAATAAAAATTACTCCAGAAAACCTCTAGGTACTGTATAAGTGCATACAGAACCCATATTAATACCACTTACAGTTACCAGTCCACTGGTATTATTTGCCTCCACAATGGCAAGATCATCAGTATCATTCTGTATCGCAGCATCTGTGTCACGCAATGTGCTGTAATTAGCCTTCTGTTGATAGCTTTTGTAATGACTAGTCAGTCCGTTTTGTTAGCGTTTGATTGTTTAATTATATCTTATTATATACAAATGCGTAAAAAGTATTTTGGATAAAATTCTGACTGATCCGACGGATTCAATGGCTGTTTTACGGTAAAGGCTGAGGCTGTAAATATTGAAGTGTATTGTATCACTCCATATGCGTCCTACTGCAGGTCACGAGCTTCGTCTACAATCGAGAGTACGATTGAAAGATGTAAAGCCATATACCACGCAGGCCTAGTGCGGGTTGGCGGACTTTACATACCATAGAAATTCTTACAAATCGCCACGGTATCAGGTTTCCTCACGATATTTTCGCTTACCATTATAGTGCGTGGTGATTGACCATGACACACATGACTCTGAAAAGTCAGAGGCATGTCCTGGGATGTGAACCTGGGACCTCTGTAAATATGTAGGTAGCCGTGTCTGGTTCGTTTACCAACAAGCCACTTAGCACTTATAAATATATTTTATCTGCCCATAATCGCCCAGTGCCCTTTGCTCAGCACAGACCTAATATGATCACGTCACGGATCAAGATCCGCTTGTATACCCACCCTTTTTAGTAAGGGGATAGGTTCTATATCAGCCCATATACGTCCCACTGCAGGGTACGGGCCTACTCTATAATCGAGAGAATTGATTGAGAGTGGTTAGGCCATATAGTCCACCACGCTGGCCTAGTGCGGGTTGGCGGACTTACATACCGTAGAAATTCTTTAAAATCGCCACGGTATGCAGGTTTCCTCACGATGTTTTCCTTCACCATTGAAGTGCGTGGTGATTGACTATCAATACACACGTAACTCCGAAAAGTCAGAGGTGTGCCCTGGGATTTGAACCCGCGACCACCGTGAACATGTAGGCAGCCGCGTCTGGTCCGTTACCAACAGGCCACCACGCACTTATAAGGGGATAGGTTATAGCCTCTCTAGTCGTTGAATCGACATCCTCGCAATCATCATCACTGATTAATCAGATACAATTCAGTCGCATTAACATGCCAGAAACATACTTTACGTCAGCATTTACCCAGTCTATAACTTCATGATACAAGGAAAAAAACATTTACTACAACCACTTTAATAGATTCGCTTAGTTATTACTTATTACATTACCAATTTGTGTGAATGAATAATCATTATACCCCTGCTGATTTAAATGACTTCGTAATAACGCCACTTCGATTTAACCAGCGCCATCTATTAACGATTCACGGAACTCTCGTACGCACATCGTGACTGCATTCTCAATAAATGCGTGAAAAAAAAATCAATTGGCTACTTTCAACTGAACTGTAATTTGGTGCTACTTACTTTAATGATTATTTTGTACCACGTGTGGTTTCCATCTGGGTAATGTATTTATCGCGTGTGTAGGAACGGAAAGCTCGGAACATTATATGAGAGTAAAAAATATATCAGTTGATTTCGAAAAACTTAAAGCAATGCCTTTTCTTTAAAGAATCATTAAACGAAGCGTGCACGAGTGTTGTTGATGAGTTTCGTTTCAACGCTTTATAGTTAAAATAAACTATTGTTAATGGGACTTCTTTCATGTCATTAAGGATTGCGAATTGCTAAACTATTTTTTTGCGTTTAAGTCATCCCGATTGTCCATCTTTATCTTATTTTACAATGAAGTAGGTTCTACGCAGCTTTAGATATCAAGCCACCAATTTAACCTAGCGCTTGCTGATAGACTCTGCATACCTAATATATAAAAGGTAAGTGATAAATATAAAAAAAATATTTGCAATTCTTACAAGGAACTCCCCAAGTATAAATTGTGAAATAACAACATATGAGGCTAAATCTAGAGCTGTTAAAATGAGTCAACAACTACCTACCGCTAAAGTTTACGCTGAGTCTACAGGAAAAGAATCGCCACTTCTTTCCTCTTTTATTATATCAGTTAATTCTATACACACCTAACTACTTATACACGTGCTAACATGCACCAGTTTCTCTATTATATCAAAGTAGGCAATACACAAACCACCGAATGATATTTAAAAATGTCGGACACCAAACGAATCGGTCACGGTTGGCAGAACGGCGGGGCCCATTCGTTCAGAAATTAAATAACGGGCCTGCAGTGGCACCATTGATAAGGAATTAAATACAGTACAAACTGACCGGCCGTTTCTAAACGACAATGTAAAAGAAATTGGAGCTTTTCAATGCCATATTGCTGAACGCGATAAGTTTGCGATGGGATGATAGGAAATTAAATGTACGTACTTATATTGTGTTTTCTTACTGTTGTAATCGAAATTATTGGTTTAGTGGCAGTGTTTGTGAAACCTGTTTTCTCTATAGATACGTGAAGCGATTACACTGCGCTTGTACTTATGGTAAGGGCAGTGCAAATCCATGTTGTAAATAATTCTGAAAAATACACTCTCATGGTGCTCTGACTCTTGATAAATGTAGGAAGAAGACAAGTGGAAAAAGAGACATTTGTTACAGTATTAAAATAAGATCAATTAATGTTCTGTTTACGGTCGTGTTTATCCAGGTTAATACGAAAAGGTATTCATTATCAGCCTCCGTGGCGCAGTTGGTTAGACGTCGGCTGTGAAACGAGAGGCCGCGGGTTCGATCCCCGCATCGAGAGAAATGTTTGTGCGGCCCGCAAATATTTCTTTCGGGTCTGGGTGTTTGTGAGACCGAAAAGTCTCTCGTAGTTCAACAGCAGGTATCAACCTGCGACACAAGACTTAATTGATCTTAATGTGGGATCGGGACTATGTGTGTGACTGTTGGGTGTACTTATTTTTTAATTATATTATCATTATTTTTCCAGCCACATGAGGTACACTGTTGAACATAGGCGTACCATGGGCTTAGCCAAATGATCGACAGAGCAACTTGTAAACGTTCTGCATCTATCAACTTCTTGCAAATTTTGGTATTTTGATTCTAGAAAACTTCTCAAATGAAAGCTGCTAAAAACAATATCCAAGCTGCAGGTTTTAGAGCTATAAATATTTCGTAATTTATTACCATGACATTTTTTTCATCGCGTTGAATGGCGAGACAAGCATGCCATTACCCTGATGATAAGCGATAAGACTGCTCATGGACAGTAGGAAACCAACCAACTCTATGAATTACAAACCATTGCTTGGCATTCCACTGCGCTCGCGATCCTGAGACATAAAATGTTAAGTCTCAATATGTCCAATAGTTACTCTGGCTACCATGTCCTTCAAAACGGAACACAACAGTGCATTTACACTGCTGTTTGGGGGAGAAATCTACTAAAGAGACTATGTATCAACAATTTTATATACCTAATCAATTTATCGACTTGTGCAGGCGTAATCATTTTGTCGTAAAATCATTGTAAATCGATATTAATATTAAAAGGCATTTAACCTTCATTCCGGTCGAAGCCATAAGTTAGACTTAGGGACGTTCCAACCTTTAGCTTTTTATGGGCTTCTAGAAATAATGTCGAACATTTGACCTACAGACGTTCCCAGAACTAGAATGGTTGGCGCGTTGCGCGGGCGCATGCTTATTATTAACTTAGGACTGTCGTTTGGATTTAAAATTTACGAAACACATTTATTTTTGAGCAAAAATCTAGCTATTTTGCATCCTATGATACCTAAGTAGGTACAGTCCGTATAATGTAGATTGTAGAGCATTAAAGAGCGACAGC
Source organism: Deilephila elpenor (assembly GCA_949752805.1). Lineage (NCBI taxonomy): Eukaryota > Metazoa > Arthropoda > Insecta > Lepidoptera > Sphingidae > Deilephila > Deilephila elpenor. The sequence goes on along the minus strand of OX457107.1, from coordinate 2,309,175 downwards.
CAATTTTCCTGGTCATTCAACATAATTGTGCCTGTTCAATCGTTTCTTTACGCCTCGCTTTAACGGATAAGAATTATAAAAATAGAGGAAGTCGTGGGCCACCTTTTAACCAACATGATAAGACTAACGAAGAAGTAGCTGAACTAGCTGCTCACAGGGTAGTTCAGATTGCTACACCGCGCCGATCGAATTTATAAGGTCGACAAAGGATACAATGAACTATGCCCGGAAAGGTCACATTCGCCTGCGCAATTCCGACCTATTTTTAATTATGGTGTATTTGGGTGTATCCAGGCGGATAAGAATCTCCACCGTGAGCTATAGAATCTCCGGCATTCATTGAAAGAAACACAACCGCGAAACTGTTACTTTACCTGAGTTTCCTATGATTCATTCATCTCTGGTACAACTTGTAGTATCGTTTAAGAGAATTCTAGCTAGGCTCTATCATTTCATATTAGACTACATTATGAATGACCTTACCAGATGGCGCTAGTCTAGACTTTATACTCAAGGGCCAGATAGATGGTCATCTGTTAAAGATGTAAATCCTCCATAATTTTAAAATCGTGGTAATAACAATATAATAATAACATAATAACTTGTATGTCTTCAAGTAAGCCACAATTCCGCGTATACAAATAGGTAAATAATGACGTAGGTTTGTAGCTCACACGATAAGTCATATCAAGTCAAATGATTGGTGTCAGGCATATTTTTTTTTTATTGCAATGAATGGCAAGACGAGCATGCCATTCGCCTGATGGTAAGCGATACGACCGCTTATGGATAGTAGAAAACCCAAACAACACCATAATTTCAAGGCAATGCTTGGCATTCCACTGCGCTCGCCATCCTGAGACATAAGATGTTAAGTCTCAATATATCCCATAGTTACTGTGGCTTAAGCCAGATACTTAGCCATAGTTTGATATTTCCATAAGCAATTTCACTTTGTCATGTTTTATTTCTCTTATGTTTCACCTTCACTCACTCTTTCTTAATCTGACAAACCGCGATAACAATAAACAAATATTTTTATTATTTTTATTCTTTAAATTGCAGATTTATCTCTCCTTTTCTATATAAGTAATTAAAATAAATTGGTCGATAAGATCCAATTTACTTGTTTTGTGTGATAGGTATCAGATACTATAAGAGAGTTTAAAGTCCTGCAAAACCCACACTCGAAACAAATATAAGTGATCTAAAACATAATATGTACATTTTCCATGGTGCAGATTCGAATTCGTGGCCATTCGGCTCATAGCTAGCTATTTAACTAACTGCGCCACAGGGTACAGATGTCGCCTTTGCATCTTTCAACTTAAGTGAATTTTGGGAGGTAGCTTGGTATTCTATGCACTGTTTTTAATCTCTGTCGAAATGTTTTATCTCTGCTAAATAAATATGTGAAATTATAGAGTTTTCCGTTAACAGAAATCGTAACTACCCTTTATGATTAGACCAATTACTGTGTTTTTAGATAACTGTCGGGTGAAGTGATAAGAGATTCATAAAGTGTATTAATTCGCAAAAAATATAATTAACACTGTTGCATTATTAGATAATTAGTCTAATTAAACAATAAGTAGTGAAACGTTATTAACATGATAAAAATTATTTCATCCGATGACGCCTTTTAAAAACAGTCGATATTTCATATAACATCTTTATTTTCCACTCCACCAAACATCTTTCCGTATCCATTCAAAACCATAGACAACAGAGCTCTTAAATCGTTCCGAAAGTATTCGCAGAATTGGTGTACATTTTGGTGCAACAGTGGCGGAGTGCGGCAGTTGCCATGGCGACCGTGTCGTTGTTTTGCCAATCGCGCCCTGTCTATTCATTTTGCTTTTGTTTTTTTTTTTCCGAAAATATAGGCATAGGGCGTCGGGCAGACAGCGCCTCTTACATGCTATATGCTGCCGTGCTAGGTTAGAATGTTCGTGCATGCCATATATTTCGTTACTTTTGTGTTTTATAGAAATATTTTACAATTGGAATGGACATTTTTTACTCTTTCCTTGTTGTAGATATTGGAACGTGGATTCCGTTTTACGGAAATCAAATTGGATATGTTTCTTTCAAAAAACATAGGGCAATTGCAAGTATGCAAATATTAAATAAATTAATACACCCAACAGTCACATACATAGTCCTGACCACACACTCAGAACAATTAAGTATTGTTTCGTGGGTATCATAAACTATGAGAGACTTTTCGGTCTCACAAACACTCAGACCCGAGACAAATATTTGTGGGTTTCACAAAAATATCTCGGTGCGTGGATCGAACTCGGGACCTCTTGTTTCACAGCCGGCATCAAATCAACTGCGCGACAGAGACTGTCAAATTAATTGTTCAGCATATTGCATTGCAAGTACACGCTATATATTAACTAGCAATACGTACCTATATACTGATATTGCGTAAGGTTAATAAATAAATATCTGCCTCGGTGGCGTGGTTGTATTGCGGTACGACTACAAAGCTGAGGTCTCGGGTTCGAGTTCCGGGTCGGGCAAAGTGATATTGGATTTTTCTATTCATTATCAGCCCCGAGTCAGGAATTTGTGCCCGATATGGCGAAAGGCTCGCCACCTATCACATCATGGGACGGAACATGCAAGGCGAAATGTGGGTGTCCTAGTGGCGCCTCTGCCTACCCCTTCGGGGATAAAGGCGTGAGTTTAAGTATGTATGTAATAAATAAATAATAATATAATAACAACATCTTTATTAGCACAAAGCAAATTGGATACAGGCACAAAGTACGACATTTAAATATAGCTTGAACAAAATGAGAAGTGAAATGAATATCGTGGAATACCGGTGTCCAAAATAAATAAATAAATAAATACACCCAACAGTCACATACATAGTCCTGACCCCACACTAAGATCGAGTCTTGTGTCGTGGGTATCAGGAACTACGAGAGACTTTTTGGTCTCACAAACACCCAGACCCGAAACAAATACTTGTGGTTCTCACAAACATTTGTCTCGGTGCGGGGATCGAACCCGCAAATAAAATAAGAGTTAACTTGCGTTATGGACACCCTTAAATAAAAAGGTTATAGCATAACACAACAGCGAGATACAAGTGGTAGAGTATGGTTTCAAAGAGACATTGTCTCATTGAAACCATATAGTTTCAGTTAGCTGTATATAGATAAAGTTTACAGCTTTGCTGTTACATTCGTTCGGTGAATGAAATTGCCGGGGAAGATCGCTAGTGGGAGCATAAATATACGTATATATTCGTATCTGCCAAGATAACAAACACCGTACCTATAGGATGATGGAAATCTATCTAACTCACGCAAGTCGGTTTCGTGTCCTGTCCAGCCAGTGTTTATTCGATTTCGAACACGTCAGTCTATTTGTGTCAACTGGTTCTGATAATTACTTTATTTGTACTAAATTGCACTGGCCAGTTTGTTAATTTACTTATTGAAATAAAACAATTTTTACGGATTTGGTTTACTGAGCGGATGTCTAAAACCTCAATCCGCGACGTGACCACGAAAGCTGCAAAGTACCATCGAAAAGTCGAGAAGTTAAAAAATTTAAAAATTAAACCAAATTCGCGATAAAATCCGTAAAAAGATGTTAATATTTAAATATGTAACATTCGCGTAAATATAAGAAACCATTATTTACTTGTTAGCATAGTAAATACCATCTCTCGCCAATCACGTTAGCAATCATATTTAAAAAATAACTATGGCTTTTGTGCGACGGGCCGCATCGTATACCTCGATGTCAACGTTGGGCGGTCAAAGCATTTTAATCACAGGAAACTAAGTATGGAAAAGTTGATTTAAGACAGGAGTGATTAACTTTCATAATGATTATTCCATATTATTCCTACCATATCGGTCGAGTCATACAAATACATCAACAATATGCACATGTAAAACTAAACGAATGTATATGTAAAACACCTTTATGTATTTGCAGACAAGCCAAGCTTTTTGTTTTGCGGAACTATTTGTAAACATTTTTGTACTTTCTTTCAAAATAAAATAATTAAAAGAAAAACATTTTATCTATGAGGGGGATACATCTACAAACTACGGTGCAGAACAAAATCCCAAAAACTCCATGGTTGATACGATTTACTCATATGTATATGAAAACTAAACATTTTAAATCGAAACTATCATGTACTTAAACAATTATAAAGTCTCGCATGTATCGCGCAAGGAGTAGGAAGAAGTGCACTAACTGTTACAGTAACGGTCTTATTCACAGACAATTTTAAAACCAATTTAAGGTAACGAATGTTTTCTCCCTTTCGAACGACTTCTGAATTCAGTTTGAGCGAAGAAGACAAAACATTCGATAACTAAAATATGATTTAAAAATGTCTGTGAATAAGACGGTAACTGTTTGCATCGAGTTTAATTTTATTTCAAGTTTACTACATGGAACAGTCGAACTTAGAAGTCCAAATGCGTGCGAGCCCATTGCCACACTGAGCACACATTACGGTTTGTTAATCGGCAAAATATTATAAACTAAAAATATTATAGGTAATACTCTGGGTTCGCATTCTTGATTCTATACATGTTGCGACTAGAACAATATAGCGACTATAAATTACAGTTATCGAACCAGGACTAACTAAATCACAACTTATTTGAGGACTAGAGCAGAAGTTGGCTCTGTAACGGTAAAAGTTCTTTAGTAGAACCTCGAATGATTGATGTTGCTTGATAAAAAAAAATCATCCATCCATCCATCCATCAGCCAAAGGACGTCCACTGCTGAACATAGGCCTCTCCCAATGATTTCCACAGTGACCTGTTGGAGGCAGCCTGCATCCAGCGACGTCCCGCCACCTTTACCAGGTCGTCTGACCATCTTGTGGGTGGACGTCCTACGCTGCGCTTTCCGCTACGTGGCCTCCATTCGAGAACTTTTTGGCCCCATCGGCCATCAGTTCTCCGCGCTATGTGCCCCGCCCATTGCCACTTCAACTTACTAATCCGCTGGGCTATGTCGGTTACTTTAGTTCTCCTACGGATCTCCTCATTTCTGATTCGATCTCGTAGGGAAACCCCGAGCATAGCTCTCTCCATAGCTCGTTGAGTGACTTTGAGCCGCCTAATAAGGCCCATAGTGAGAGGCCACGTCTCGGTGCCGTATGTCATCACTGGCAACACACAACTATCGAAGACTTTCGATTTGAGGCACTGAGGTATTTTGGACAAGAAGACGTCGCGTAGTTTCCCGAACGCTGCCCAACCGAGTTGGATTCGACGATTGACCTCTCTCTCGAAGTTGGACCTGCCTAATCGGACCACTTGTCCTAAATAGACATATTCGTCTACAACTTCAAGAGTCGAGCCCCCAACTCCAATGGGGGTGGGCACTACATGGACATTCGACATGATCTTCGTTTTGTCCATGTTCATTTTAAGACCCACCTGTTGGGAGACTCGATTGAGGTCTTCGAGCATAGTGCTAAGGTTCTCCAGCGATTCTGCCAAGACTACAATATCGTCGGCAAATCGAAGGTGAGTGATATACTCGCCGTTGATGTTGATGCCGAATCCTTTCCACTGCAAGAGCTTGAAGGCGTTTTCCAGCGCGGCAGTGAACAGTTTCGGAGATATGACATCTCCCTGTCTCACGCCTCTCTGTAGTGGAATAGCCTTCGTGCTCTGATCTTGTACTCGGACCGACATGGTGGCGTTGTTGTATATACACTTCAACACTTCGATGTACCGATAGTCTATGTGGCATCGCTGGAGAGACTCTAGCACAGCCCAGGTCTCGATCGAATCAAAGGCTTTCTCATAGTCCACAAACGCTAAACAAAGCGGCAAGTTATATTCCTCGGTTTTTTGTATAACTTGCCGAAGCGTATGAATGTGGTCTATGGTACTAAAGCCTTTTCGGAAACCGGCTTGTTCGGGAGGCTGGAAGTCATCAAACCTGCGTTCGAGACGATTTGTGATGACCCTCGAAAACAGCTTATAGACATGACTCAGGAGCGAGATGGGCCTGTAGTTCTTCAGCAAAGTGTTATCACCTTTTTTGAAGAACAGTACCACCACGCTCCTGCTCCATTCCTCTGGCGTTGATCCCTCGAGGAGAACGGAATTGAAGAGCCTCTGAAGGACTTTCAGTATCGGCGCTCCGCCCGCTTTCAGAAGCTCTGAAGTGATTCCGTCCTCACCCGGCGCCTTGTTGTTCTTAAGCTGCTTCAGGGCCATCTCAATCTCACACAGGCTGATGTCCGGGATATCATCGCTAAAGTGTCGGATCAACTCGGCTCTCGGGTCTTCGGCCGAGCTAACAGTAGGTTCGGCAACCGAGGTGTAAAGCTGTCCGTAGAACCTCTCGATCTCCCTTAAAACCCCTGCCCTCGTCGACACTACGCGGCCGCCGTCCGTCTTCAGCCTACACAACTGGCTTTGCCCAATAGACAAGTCCCTTGCAAACACTTTGGAGCCTCCATTCCGCTCAATTGTCTCTTTAATGCTCACAGTATTGTGAGCACGGACATCGTGTCGCAAGGACTTCCAGATCCGTCTATTGAGCTGCCTATATGCTTCGGCGTCATCGGAAGACTGCAGCGCCATAGATCGACGTTCGGCCATGAGGTCAAGAGTGTGGATCGAGAGTTTTTGTGGTCTATCTCTACGGCGAGGTCTAAAATACTTAGATCCCACCGTATGGACAGCTTCTACCAAACCACTGTTTAGCTCGTCCACTGCAAAGTTTTCTTTGAGACAATCAAAGCGATTTGCCAGCTCAAGTTGAAAGCTCTCGGGGTTTTGGATATGGGCACGAGTAGGTCGGAGCGTAGACTTCATCAAGCGACGCCTTTCTAATTGGACATTGATATTCAATGAGCCCCTTACCATTCGGTGATCACTGCCGGTTTTCACCCTGTTGATCACAGAGACATCACTGAACATCGGTCTATTCGTCGTCAAGATGAAATCTATCTCGTTTCTCGTAGAACCGTCAGGACTCAGCCAGGTCCATTTCCTGTGAGGCGGCTTCTGGAAAAAAGAGTTCATCGCAAAGAGTCCCTCTTTCTCCAGAAAGTCGGCCAGCCTCTGACCCCTGGGGTTCCGTTGCCCATGTCCAAATTGCCCCACTTTCAACTCTGCATCGCTTCTCATGCCCAACTTTGCGTTGAAGTCCCCCATAACAACATTGAAGTAGGTTTTGGAAGTATGTATGGCCCGACTAATGTCCTCATACATCTCCTCTACTTCTTCATCTGGGTGTGTCGAGGTCGGCGCGTATACCTGTATGACCTTCAACGAATATCTTTTTGATATTCTGAGTATAAGGTACACTACCCTGCTCGACACACTTTCGATGGATACGATGTTGTTGATGATAGACCTGTGGACGAGAAATCCGACACCTCCTCGGGACTGTTGGTCGTCCCCCCGGTAGAAGAGCAGGTTACCGGACTTCAGGGTTATCGTATCCTCCCCGATTCTACGGACTTCCGATAACCCCAAAATGTCCCAGTGTAACCCACTCAATTCTTCTTCCAGTTCGACAATCTTCTCGTCTGTCCTCAACGTGCGTATGTTGTGTGTTACCAGGGCCAGTCGTCGTCGGGGGTGGTAGCCGGGGCCAACCCGGGGATTCTTAGCACCCCCTGCCCCGCCGTAACCATGGCCGCTACCATAGCCAGGAATAGCGGGGATGCCGGGGACTGGGGGCCTGGTCCTGGTGTTGCTTATCATTTGAGGAGGAGTTTGCCAATACTCGCCACGCTTGGCAGGCGGGTTGGCGAGCGCAGAGGGGGGGGGGGGGAAGACGCGTTGATGACGCTGCTGCCCGTCATCAACCGGGGGAAGGGAAATAGGGTTTGTGGGTGGAGGATGTTATGGGAAAGGGAAGTATGGCCTGTAGGAGTGGATACTGCAGTCACGGAAGGGAAGGTTGGTAGTGACTGCAGTAGCTCGGGGGGCCGAGGTCGCGTACTCGTAGCACCTATTCTAGGGACAGGCCATGACCACTAGATAGGAGCATCCCTGACCATAAAATAAAAAAATGTGTGTGTGTATTAGTGTACACACGTAAGAAGTGAAACTTCTTTATGACATCATTTTTCGCAAAATGATCTACTATTTACAAATTTACAGAATTGGTAAAATAAAGCTAAATTAAATAAAGTTTAAGTTTAGGAGGGGGGAAATTTTTGAGGGAATTTGGGATTTCTATCGGGGCCAATTTGTAGCCCTCACCGAGACGGTTCCGAGGATACCAAGCTCGGTGGGTCCACGACCTTTATTGGCCGAGATAGGTTTAGGGGGGGTGAAGTAAAAATTTTAGGTGGGGGCAGGGGCGGGGGGGGGGGGGGGTTAGGTTTCGTGGGGGGGCTATTGGGCACCTTAAAATATTTTTGGGTGGGGAAAGTTGTGGAGGGGGAATTCGGGAATTCTGTTGGGGCAGGATTGTAGGCCTCACCGAGCCGGTTCTAATGAACCCAGGGTCGATGGGTCTACGATGGATATTGGCGGAGATAGGAATAGGGGGGGTGAGGTAAACATTTTAGGTGGGGGTAGGGGCGGGGGGGGGTTAGGTTTCGTGGGGAGGCTATTGGGCACCTTAAAATATTTTTGAGTGGGGAAAGTTGTGAGGGGGTATTCGGGAATTCTGTTGGGGCAGGATTGTAGCCCTCACCGAGCCGGTTCCAATGAACCCAAGGTCGGTGGGTCTACGATGGATAATGCCGGAGATATGAGTAGGGGGGGTGAGGTAAAATTTTTAGGGTGGGGGTAAGCGGGGGGGGGAGGTTTCGTGGGGAGGCTATTGGGCACTGTTTTGGATTTAGGGTAGGGGAAGGCCAGAGGGGGGGTAAGGATCAAATTACAAAAAAGTGGGTGGGGCTTAAAATTTTGGGTGGGGCTTGGAAACGGTTGGGGGTGTGGCTTACTGAAGTGGGTACAGAATGTGTTCTAATGGTATACACTGTATTATGTCCAAATGTGGGATGATACACTAGTGTGGGATTCGTACTAAATACAGTTACAATACACAGGATTACTACTAAGTATTACTAATTTACTAAATAAATAAAGATGGCGCGTAACGCAAAAATGTGACGTAGAAATAAAGATGGCGCGTAACGCAAAATTTTTTCCAACCCCGATAAAGAAGTTTCACTTCAAAAAAATACTGAATAAAAATACCTAACAATTATTACTTATTTATTCGTATTAAGTAAGATGATTTGTTTAGGTAATCTGTTTTACAATTTGACGCAAGATAAGAATGACGTAAAAAAAGTCTGATAATAATTTGTTAAAAATGTGTTATTGCAAGATTATCTAAGCATAAAGCAAAATTAATTATTATCAGATCCCAAGAATTCAATTTCTATTTTATTTCAATAACAGAGTCTATAATCGTATGTCGTAAATTATTACACTTAAGTTGCCTATAAGCAAGTCGTTTGTTCTGAAATCAATAGTTATTTTTTACTGGCTTTATAATTTTTAATCATTACATTAATTTTAATTGTATCATAAGCACATAAATTATGTCCTGTATGTATCAATTTAGTTATCCACTGTTAATTTATTGAACAAATACAAAACAGTCCTTCAATTTAGACATATCTTGGTTTCTGAACGTGGCAGTATTGTGATGTTAGTGAAGTTAGCATCAAAACCATCTGTTCGCGAACAGTGTTTCGCAATATTTTTTATTAATTAAATAAAATTACATAAAAACAATGCTGTCCAGCCTCAGGACTGGAGTTCAGGGTTTGGTAGGTCATCTTCCATCTTTAATTATAATACGCGATATCAGTAATTAAGCGCTATTATATAATATGTGTTTGACGTTTGGACACTCAACCATCGCGATTGAAAATATGTGATTTCAGTGGCGTGTTTCGGCTAGGAGCTTGCAAACTACTACAGCCCTGCAGCATGACAGTCTCTTCGTCCACCGTGATACCCCAGAGGACAACCCTAGCATCCCTTTCGAGTTTACGCCCGCTAACCAAAAGGTACACAGACATTCATTTGTTTTTGTCAAAATCACTAATTACGATGTCTTAAATATCGTTATTCTTCTTAATTGTGACACAATACATCGTTCAGTTGCTATGGTACCAATTGTATACCAAATTCAAGAAAATTAAATATTTTAGAGGTTACTGTTTACCCAAAGATTTAGCAATGTTATAGATAGTCAAAGCCTTTTCACCTTGAATTCGACACAGGCAAATAATTTTCCTTTGCTCTATATTCTACTATTTTATTTAATATTATTTGTTTTTTTATTTGTTTTCTACATACTTTAATTTAGACTATTGTAAGACTATGATTTATGACATTAATTGATTATAAATTTTAACTACTGATATTCACAAGGTCCTTCTATTATACAAAACACATCACACTCTTTCATAATAAAAATAAACTATATAACACATTTATTTTATTATCCAACAAACTAAAATGATCTAATTCCACTTTCTTTTTTCAAATTCTTTTTTCCTTCAACACAGAAGTCACTACAATACACTTGATGGAAAGTGTAATGCAGTCAAGATAAAGCATTCGATACAATATCCCAATATATTATAACCAAAACAGAACACTTGATTGGTGGTATAACACTATATGAGTTTATAATAATATGGTTCCTTGGCATAACCATATACCTATTAACTTACATGGTTGTAGAATAACTACATATTTTTTTGACCCATCAATTAATTTACACCTTAATGGTTGCAGAGGGTTGAGGCACTGCTGGCGATCTACCCTGAAGGTCATAAGCGAGGAGCGATGATCCCATTGCTCGACCTGGCTCAAAGACAAAATGGAGGATGGCTCCCGATTTCAGCCATGCACAAAGTGGCTGAAGTGCTCAATCTTCCAAGAATGAGGGTGTATGAAGTAGCCACATTCTACACTATGTTTATTAGGTATTTATTTCTATTTTTTTTTAATACACCCAACAGTTCAACTCATAGACCTGACCCCACACTAAGATCGAATCGTATGTCGTGGGTAGCAGGAACTATGATCCGCTTTTCGGTCTCAAAATCACCCAAACCTGAAACAAATATCTGCGGAACACAAATATTTCTTTTGGTGCGGGGATTGAACCCACAGGTCACGTTTCACAGCCGGCGTTCAACCAAGAGATGACATCTATAAAAGTATAAATAACCTTATTCTAATTTAAATTACTATCAATACACACATGACTGAAAAGTCAGAGGTGTGCGCCGGGACCACCGTGAATATGTTGGCAGTTGATAACTTCCAAAGCCACCACGATCGGTACTTCATAATAGTTGATTGTGTGATGCCTATGTCAGAGGCTTGCGCAGACAAACTATCAGCTTTTATAAAATTACGAAAGCGGACACGGGCTCTTGGTCCATTAGTTTATCACTGCTCATATCAAGACCAATAATATCAAAATATTCACATTTTCAGACGACCAATCGGCAAGTACCATGTCCAAGTGTGCACCACAACACCATGCTGGTTGAGGGGATCTGACGCCGTCCTCAAGACTATCAAGGACGCCACTGGCTGTGAAGTTGGAGGCAACAGCCCCTGTGGAAAGTTCTCGGTCTCAGAGGTTGGTTTAATCAAAATTATTTTTTTCTAATGAAATTATACAAACAGGATGTATTTAGTATTATGAAATATTTGAAGTGATTTATGGCAATAGTCTTTATAAAAAAAAATCTAGCTTGCATAAAAAAATGCAAAAATGCACAAACTACAAAAATATGACCTTTCTATTGAATTGCCATAGTTGGTAAAAGTAAAGCTTATGACAGCCAGGCCTTACTATTTATTGATTGGGACATCAATTATCAAAATGCTATGTAACCCTTTAATAAAAGCTCTCCAATATTTACTGCACAGCACATTAATGCAAAAATATTTAGTGTCATTGCCTACTATATAGCATACAAATTGTAAGACAAAACAATATTAATTGTACTACTTAATAACTATGGTATACTAACCGCTAGAGTCTAGAGGTCTAAGCAGACTGACCAGTTATTTTCCCTAGTAATACGAACAAAGGATACTAGAAAAAAAAAAAATAATAAATAAAATGTCTTATTTAATTACAGGTAGAATGTCTAGGCGCATGCGTAAACGCGCCCATGGTGCAAGTCAACGACGATTATTACGTAAGTATTGTTTTTTTAGAGAAAATGTATAATCTTCATTGTATTATTTCATATATTTATTATTCAAACAATTTCTTAATAGAATTTTTTGAAATTGTCGATCTAATTTTAAAATTTAATTAAATACTAAATGTTGGTCACCTAGGTTGTGTTGAAATGAAAGCGTAAATAATTAAAAATTTTTACGCTTGCCTCGGTGGCGTAGTTGTACTACGGTACGACTACAAAGGTCTCGGGTCCGAATCCCGAGTCGGTCATAGTGATATTGGGTTTTTCTATTCAATATCAGCCCGGAGTCAGGAATTTGTGCCCGATATGGTGATAGGCTCGCCCCCTATCACATCGTGGGACGGAACTTACAAGGCGAAATGTGGGTGTCCTGGTGGCGCCTCTGCCTACCCCTTCGGGGATAAATGCGTGAGTTTATGTATGTAATAATTAAAAGCATTCCTTTCTACCTGTCGTTATCCCAGCAATTGCCAGGGTCCGCCTTTCTACTCATAGTCCGCCACCTCGCCCGATCTTCAGCATCATCTATTTTAAGACTATTGGCATGACGTAAACAATTTAAACTAATTTATACAATTTCAGGAGGATCTGACGGTTGAAGACACAAAAGAAATCATTGAAAAGCTCAAGAGGGACGAGAAACCCAAACCTGGACCGAGGTAAAATACATTTTATAAATTAATTTCACTTAAAAACTTTCTAATATTCACGTAATTTAATTATACCTTCTGAAGAATGTTGATTAGACTTTTTATTCTCTTGTAGGAGACATACGAAAATGTTTCGTAATTGGCAATTGTAATGGCCTAGCTATATTGACTTTTTGACAGCCTCCGTGGCGCAATTGGTTAGACGCCGGCTGTAAAAGGAGAGGCTGCGGGTTCGATTCCCGTACCGATACCAATTTTTGTATGAACCACAGTTTCAGAGTATTTGTTTATTGTCTGGGTGTTTGTGAGACTGAAAAACAAGTGTGGGGTTAGGACAATGGATGTGACCGAGTGTATTTATTTATTTACTTTTATCAGTTTATTTCGTGTAAATAAAAATACTTCACACATATCATCACAGTTAGGTTTATAAATAATATATAGGTTTATAAATATTATAAATAATATAAATTTCCAATCCATAATAGGACTGCACGACCTCCACGTCGAGAGACATGAGACAGATCTTTTTGGTGTATTCTAAACTGTAATCTAGCCCAAATATTATGTCCCACTGCACGAATTTCTTCTACAATTGAAAGATCGTTTTAGAAGAGTCCGGGCAAAATGCAACCCGCTCGCCTATGACGTCACATGCCTTAGAAATTCTTGAAAATCTCTATAATTATGTAAGTTTCCTTACAATGTTTTGTAACCACATTCTATTTTCAGGAGCGGCAGATTCGCAGCTGAGCCCCTCGGAGGCCTGACTTCTCTCACGGAAGAACCCACAGGCCCCGGATATGGACTCCAAGACGCACTCAAAAATTAGATTCTGTTTTTATTGTATAGGAATATTTAATAAATCATGTTAGATCAATGTGTTTTTATGATTAATTTATTGATTTTAACTGTTTTTATTTTAGTTTATAATAGGGTATTTGACTCCTCCTTCAAGAGCTAGCAAACAGAGTTTTGTAAATCAATTTAGAATCAAACAAGTTAGAAACGTTTTAAATCTCATAGTGGGAGTAAAAGAAAAGGGATGCAAAATAAAACTAGTGACGTCACTAGTCTTAATATGCATTATGCGTATGCGCAAGTGAAAGAGACGGTAATAAATCCCAACTACGCTTCCACTCTTTTTTTAACTAATATTTATATAATATTTGCCTCATTTTACAAGTTAATCTAATACTGTTTTCACAGAATTGTTTTACTTTAATAAATAATTGTATTTGTGTTTAAACTAAAATAATGAAATAATCGATCACAGTCAAATACCCTTTTATGTTGGGTAAAGTATTTAATTTGGTATTTAGCCAGGTTTGGTTATGGTTTTCGTTTTGTTGAATTTGTGAATAAAATTTGTGCTCATATTAACTAAAACTTATTTTGGCAAGTATCCGCGTATAGGCTATCAGCCGATTAATAAGCGATACTAATCTATATAAGGATCGAATCTAAAATTATCTAATCAATATACGTTAAAAGAGTATCCACTAGTCTGATATAATTTTCGCTCGTTGGTCGACACAATTATGTCGACCTGCATAATACATGCATATAAAGCGCACATACACAAGCTGAAATGACATGAGATATAAAATAAAATACACCCAACAGTCACATACATAGTCGTGGCCTCACACTGTCGTGGATATCAGGAACTACGACAGACTTCGGTCACACAAACCCCCAGACCCGACACAAATACTTGTGGTTCACACAAACAATTTGTCTTCGAGGATCGAACCCGCGGCTTCTCGTTTCACAGACGCCGCGGAGTCAATTAAAACAACGGAAAGACGGGGATTTGGTCTTTCACGAGAAGTTTTAATCTAGTCTCAGAGTTTGTATAAAATAATAATTTAGTCACACCATTTATAAAAGAGGATGTGCACAAATGTATGGAATCTGGTACGGACACAATCTGAATGAATGAAACACCGTTGAAAAGGTATTTTTGTGTAGTTTAGGGATAACTGGTGGTAGGTCTAGGTAAGTGGTAGGTATCTATAGGTACCTAATTCAATGTGCGGATTATACCTAAGGCAATCTAAGCACGTATCTAGGGGCGCGCGTGATTTCGGATATTTTCGTTTCTATGCAAAACCATCTAACGTTACAATTATGTTACATACGTATCGCATTCGTTCGCTAAATGAACTATACATTCACGTAATGTATGTATTTTTTTTAATATGGCTGCTAGAAGGGGCCTTCGAGGTGCTTGCCTAGGGCGCTCTCAATATTTAATCCGCCCCTGACCTAATTCATGATAATTTCTAACAATATAACGCTAAGAAGAAACCACTGACACACTATAGTCTATAGGTACTTGCATCAGCGAAGTTTGATTTCTTGATGCGGTAGGTATACATGCGAGTCGAAGTGGGAGTGATCAAAACAATGGGGCAAATAAATCCTGTCTTCTAAGACCTGAATCAGTTTTGGCATTTTCACAATTTTTACTCAACCCTTCGCCGTCCACTGCTGGACGTAGGCCCCCAGGACAAGTAATCGATAATCAAAAGTCTCACTTTAAATAAATTTATTAAAGGGGAATCCCATTAAACTAATTAGGAGAGAGAACGGGTATTTCTTCGCGAGACACGGGTTTCCCGACCCATGTCGACATATTGATAAGGAGTTTATCAACTATCATGTATAATTAATATAGACACACAGTACATTCTATATATTATGGAGAGTATACGGTTAGCTATTCCAAAATATTTGCCTCCGTGCAGTTTAAGGTGTATGAAGAACAGTATGTAGGTTTCTCTATAACTAAACGTAATAATATGAACATAATACACATAATATATTGTACCATAATTTGTATTTAAGAACTGATAGTACATGCTTCTTATGAGTTACTATAAAATAACGAATTTTCCTCAATAATTGTTAGTAAGAACCTACGTGTACATTGTTTAACACGTTACAATTAAATGTAGATAAAACGCGAAATCTGTGTTTATCTTGCCTTGTAGCGCGATAATGTTGGTTTTTAACACTGATAGGAAAATTCAATGAAAACTAACTTCAGTATTAAATTAGTATCTAATGCGTCAGTACTGTGCTGTTGTTATTATGACAGTTTTAAAGTGATCTTACAAAAGAGTTTGTTGTGTTTTTTCTTTTTTTAAACATAATGATATTTTCTTGGTGACTGTGTAAAAAAATAAAATAAGACATATTGAGGTGATCAAATGTTTCGTAGAAATCTGACAAATGGTTTTACAAATAATTACACTAAAGTGCAAATATGGGATGATAATGCTGACCACGTAAGTAAAATGTGATTTGAGTCTAGTAACGTAGGATATGGAAATAATATGCTTAAAGAATAATATGGAAGAGCCATCGTGTATAAGGCCATTGCGATATGTCTTAAAAATTTAAACGATACGTTTAGTCAAATGCAAAAGCAAATTATCCAAATACTTGAGACATTGATTTAATATTTTTATATTAGGAATTGTAAAACTAGTTAAGATGGTACCTAGCGTGGCTACTTATTTATCCTCGAGCAAATCATTACCCAATTCCCTAATGTTCCTAAATTACTAAAAATAAAATTGAAAAAATGAAAATGCCAATGATTGTTTTGGTTGACGTTGCAGATGTTTCTAGTGTTTGGCTAATTACCATGTGATTCTTCGTCTGCGTGTCGTTTATCGACTAAGATTATAATTAATTGTGTACCAATATTATGCGAAAAGATTATAGGTAAAAATGCACATAAATTAGAAGTGTTACAAACATATTACTTCTTTTAAGACAATTATATAGAATTTGGTTTCCATATTCTTGTAATCAGTAAGCAATATGTACGTTTGTTGTACAATAATTATGAGTAGGTACCTACTTCAATTATTGGCTTTTTATTGTTTTATATTGTTTCGTAGAATATATTTATTGTTTATTACATATAAAAAATGCATGATATTTTCTATAACATGTAAGACGCAAACTGTATGCAATTATTATTCATTAAAAAAAAAAACTATATCGAGATGAATAAAAGTATAAGTTTTATAAGCATTTATCTTCAATATAATACATTATTGACCTAATAAAATAGAAGCATTCGATTAACTTTTACATTTTATCATTCATATGATGTACAGTCGATTCTCAAATAGTCTTCTGCAATTAGCTTGTCTTTTGCGCAACACTAGTCACCGTAGTTGTCAAACGAAGCTGTCATTGTCAAGCTCAGTTGTCGGACCGCCAGTGGTAAATTTTTCGCTGGTGTTTCTTGTCGTCTGTGCGGTGTGCGAAAATGTTTATCGACGCCTAAGTGTTTAGGCATCGCGTGAACAATGAAAAGCAGCCCCACACGTAAATATGAACATTTTACAAACGAACATCAGGCTAAGGAAACGGACAAGTATTCCTTAGACAGCCAAGACACCGCGAGCGTGGTAAGTCGTCGCATGTCGGGATTATCGATTTTGTTTATATTGATTCGTAGTTTATTAAATGTAGTTGTTCACGGTTGCTTCGTATTAGAAGCCCTACGATACACTTGTATTTATTATTGGCTGTATGATTCACGTGCATCGACCTAGATCTTTCTAGCGCTAATAGACATGGTGCCGTCTCAATTGTTCTGTATGGTTTGTATGGACATAGCGTTGCCAGGCGTCCGGATAAAGCCGGACATAGTTAGGCTTTTTGATTGCATGTCCGGCTAAAATAAACGGTGTCCGTCTTGTCCGGCTTTTGTTAGGCTTTTTAAATTTCGCAAACAAGCGAGCACTGCCGCCGCGCCGCCGCGCCGCGCCGAGCGTACCTATTAATACTAAGACAAAATCCACAATAATATAGGGTGTCCGGCTTCTTTAACCAAATGTCCGGCCAAACTGGCTGGTCTGTCCGGCTATTAGGTTTGGCGACCTGGCAACGCTATATGGACATCACTTTCACTGCACGCCGCGAGGTGAAAAGTTGTCGTGGACAGGTGTATATGTCGGCATTTACGTGATTGCGGTTTCTAACACTAGCTTGGAAAGATGATAATATGTTAGGCCAAAAGAGTTCGAATTACGAAGCCTATACTTTCAACTTATGTTGTTAAAATGGAATTTACAATGACGAATTGTTTCCAAGAAATTAATGTTCAACAAATTGTCTTTAATAGTATACTGATAAAATAATTAATTGAACAATCCGTCAATGATTTTGAAAATATATCATTTATAATATCTGAATAAAAATAAAATGACATACATAGATAAATCTTTAGATGACTGTATATTGTTATTGTTTGATCTTGCAAATGTTTATCTACATTCCTCAGAAGGAATGTATACAAATGTTATTATGTATGATTCACATTAAATTTAATATTTACTATTTCTTAAATATAATACAGTTGGGATTTGTAGCCTATGCTACATTTGGCATGAAGAAAATATTGGGTACAGGAATATTTGTACCCATACAAAGTTTTTCTTGAAGAACAAAATTTTATAAAATCTTTTCAGTGTTCATTGTGTTCATAAGTTTTGGAAGCAAGTGGTGTTCAAAACATTATACAAATATCAAAAACTACACACAGGTCACATATTAACTACAATAGTTCTTTTGACCTAAATCAAAAGTGGTACATAATTATTATACTGCGAACCATGACTTTGTCTCTGGATGAAATTTGTCTTTCACCTGCAATGAAATCAATCAGTAAGGATATAAATAGGAATTTGAAATAATCTAAAAAGATTATACTATCCATGATGGTGGAAAATTGACGGCAATTATGCCCAATCCGACTGATCATTCAATGTAATAGTTGTGACTTTCAGCTTAAATACGTACATACAACATACAATGTCAGAAATTATACGTAGATATTAGAAACTGTTCCAGATATTTTGCCTATTAATGCTGGTATAAATACCAGGATATAAAGCTAATGGCATGCAAATTGGTGACAATAGAATTCCCTTTACTTTTGCATTATTATGTACATGAACATTGAATAAAACATGAATGTATTCTCGTTCTAGCATTGATCTTGAAAGTGACAATGCTAAGCAATGTGGAACAATTCAAACAATTTTCTAGGTTTCCTTGGAACTAAAGATTCATTATCAACAAATTCTGAGCCTGTATTTATACATAATATAGTATTATGCTCGAGCATTGCAAATGGTGGATTTATAAAAGGAAATAACTGATTTCCATGATACACTCTTATTATTAATTTTGCATCATTTAATGGAACTATACATTATATAGTATTACGCCCGAGAATTGCAAATGGTGGATTTATAAAAGGAATAAATTGATAAATTTTGGCTTTCTTTAATGATGAAGAAAAACAGTATAGGTAAAGTTAGGTAAAAGATTTTCGAGTACATATGAAGTCTACTCATCCCATTAAACCTTAAATTACCTTTTTCTGAAGATCAGACTAAACCAATTGAAAACATGCATATTATTACAGCTTATGAGATGAGGTGTTATAAGTTATGTTGCCTTTTGTAAAGCCAGAAGTTTCGATTCTAGAACAAATAATGGTGTAATTAAATAGCATTTGTTTTAGGCCTAGGTTTTCATGTTTGTGAATTGTGGGGCCCAAATTTTCTAATTGCACCAAAAGACAACAATATTCCAAATCTTGCTATGGATTTGCGAATTTTACCCCTGTTGTATTATCTTTAGATGCGGTCCAGAACTTAGATCCTGCCGTAATATACTATACGTGAATCATTTGTAAGAGTTTTTTGTCTGTTAGATAACTTGTCACAGACATATGATTATCTGTCGTTGACGTCAAGCCATCGACTAGACGTAAAATTATTGCAGATATTACAACATGCATTGAAAACATGTGCTGATAACCTACGGAATGCGACAAACGCGAATTAGAGAATTAAATAGTAATATAATTAAAAGGCACATTCCGATTTAATACTAAGATTAAGTATCTTTTTTTGTGGCTATTAGAAACTATAAGACTATCGTCCCACAATACCCACCGGCAAAACAAGTTTTGATCACACAGTTTTAGTGTGTTTATAGAGCCTGTGCACTCTGGTTTCCAGTGGCGGCGTAAGGTAGGTTGGTACCCTGGGCGGTTTCGTATTGAGCACCCCTACCGAAACTATACATGCTTACTCCGGATTTTTCGTGAAGGACTAAAAAAAAAAAAAGCTCCTCCTTTGTATGCAGCGGCAAGCAGGATCGTTTCGCCCACGATCGTGGTCCACGCTCTTCGTTTGTTGTCGCTTGTCGGGTTGTCGTTGTCACCCCTTGGTGCTTGGTACCCGGGGCGGACCGCCCCCATCGCCCCCCCTTTACGCCGCCACTGCTGGTTTCTCAGCCAGTTTTCTTGTCGATTGTTAAAGATTTTTCAATATATGACAACTTGGTTTTACTTTCCAAATTGTTCGTTAGAGAAGTAAAAAGGCGTCTACATGTTTCACGACACCCATAGTCGTGACAAATCCGCTCTCATTAAAAACAGACGAAAAGTAACGGTTTTGCAGTTACATTTGTATTTCGTTGGCCAATAAAACATAAACACACTACTCAGTTCTTTCTTTCCCAAAGCATTTTTGCATCTATGATCCCCAAATATTGTATTTTTTAAAGGCCACAATGATCAATTTCCATCAAGTTTCGCTTTTCATCCACCTGCTCGGTCGTCAAAATAAAGCCTTAAAAATGTTATCCAACAAATCACTGATCGTAAAAACACGTTGATTCATGTTTTATAACAATCGCAGGATACAATAGCTTCTCATTAGTCCGATCGAGAGAAAACAATGGCTGTAATTTGTACCGTACACTTGTGGATTTTGTGGTGTCATTCAGTGAGATGTGGTGGAGGCACACTGTAGACTACTGTTTGAATGGGGCTTTACGATGTTAGGACCGATGATCAAAGAAAATTGATCTCAAATGACAAGTAAAAGTTTTGGTTTTGGTTCGTCGGTGATACCTGTAGGGAGCAGATTTTAGACCTGAAGACTACAGTCTTCAGGTTTCAAATCTGCTCTTCTTAGATGTGGTTGGTAATATCCGGCAATGACTATTTTCAAGCGTAATGACCTTGTTACTTAACTAGTCCATAATAGCTGAATGTAGAGCACGGAAATCCTCTACATTCGATAAGCTGATTGAGCGGGCTTAGGCCTTTATACGTGCTCATAATGTAAAGTTAAATTTTCTCCACCCAATGTTGGTGTGATATGATTAAGGCAGGCAGAACGATCAGCAAGCTAGTTTAGCTCTAATGGAGTAATAAGCCCACACACAAATAATATGAATAGAGGTCGATATAGATCAGAGAACGTCAGAAACATTCCGTTATTAAACTACGACATAATCGCTACAAGTCAGCAAAAATATTTTAAAGTTTTTGAATTATGTTTCGCACTACTTCATGTCGAAATTACAAAATTATTTTGTTCTAAAAAAAAATTAAACTAAAAAAATTATGTTTTTTTCCGTGGATTGGATTTTCTCAACGTTGTTTCAATCAAAGTTACATTTATAAAGTCTATCGACAATTCTCGTCTACTCCAATGTTTCTAGGAAAAGAATATTATAGACATGCCTATTCGAAACAATGGTATTGTATTTAATTACACATCCGACACATCTGAAATGTTTATTGATAGTGGCGATCTTCCGTTTAGAGTGTGCTTATAGCATGCGAATGAACCAGGCGTCTCTGAGATGGCTGAATCATACTTGAGCCAATTGGGTTTGAATGCAACATGCAATTCAGAGAGGGTAGGTAGGCTCAATTAAATAGTCGGTACTGGACTTACGACTGTTTAAATTTTATAAATACGTAAAACGGGTTAAATAGAAGTATAAAGCTCACTATTATTAAAGAAATATGGATTAAAATACGTAGTGCACAATCTTATTTTGTGTCATAGACATAAATCACAAAAGATGGATCCGTTATAGAAATACGGAGTCCTCGAAACCGACGAGCGTGTATGCAAAGATTAATGACAGTGGATGAAGCGAAAGAGGTATGTATGACCGTAGCACTTGGCGCTCAATAGTCTCTGCCTACCCAAATGGGACATAGGCGTGAGTTTATGTATGGATCCGTTATTTATTTTTTAAGGCAAAGTCCATGGAGATTTAAATAAAATTAGGATTGCATTGTATCTAAATTCTACTTAATTTATACTGAAGTGCGACATGTAGGCTATAGACAGCGGTATCATGCTGTTCAAGCTAGCCAATTTTTGCTGTTGTCAAATTTCGCTACAATTTATCTTTACTCTCATTAGACTAAAAGAGCTATAAAGAACTATAACAGTTTCTATACACCCCGATTCCTTTTAAGATTACGCTGGGGATATCCAGATCGATCAAACAGCTGCCAGATGGGCGACATTCAATGTAGCCTTAATAAGATATACGTCGATATTGTCAATTGATTCGCGTGTCCATTTAATGGATGTGTTTTAAACAAGATTCGATTTATTTGTTATATTCGTCCGATTTTCAGTCCGGTTTTGTTTTACATTTTTCTGTACAATCAGCTCTTTCTTCCGAAAAATGTTGGTGATGGTTCAGCCTTTGATATTCCATGAAAAAACTTGAGATAGAGCCAAAGTCCTTTGTCTTTTGTCACACACATCGTCTTACTATTTTTTTAAAGACAGCTTCAGTTCTTAATAGCACTTCTTGCCAAGCTACGGACCTCGGTGCCAATTCTTTGCGAGTGGTGCGGAGAGTGCGGTGGTCCTGGTTGGCAGAAGTTACAGTGGTGGGTGTGTGGGCAGGAAATTTTCTAAATCTACTGTTCTAGATATGACGGTTTTATAGTTTATGGGCGACGGTAATCAAGTGACCCGATTGCTCATTTATCGTTCCTATATATAGGCAAAAAATTAAAACGAATCAAGTGTCAGTCGGACTCGAACACTGAACATCGGTTTCGTACTATTAATTTTATTTGTTATTTCATATTCATTCCTATATGATTTCAAGTTTAAAACGTGTCTGTTTTGCCATTATTTTTATAAAGTAAAAAAGGGGAAAAATATTGCATAGGGGTCTCCTTTTCTTTCATAAGGACATCCAACATAATAAAACAAAATATTCTATGAACATCTAGTCAGGCTACTTATGACAGCTCAAAAGATAAAACCGTTTAAACTAAGCACAGACAGAGCGTCAGCCGTAAGGTTAATAAGGTCCAGATGGCGGCTTTTACGAACGGAGCCCTAAACGATAAAACTTGCAATGACGAATACCAAGGCATAGTGACGTAGCGACATTAATTCGCTATGTAATATTACAAGTCTTGAGATCAGTTGTTCGCCGTACTTAGGTCCGTGTGAACGTATATTGTATATTGTAATTACCGCGAGCTCAGTTTCGACGAGCGGTGTTTTATTTTTTTGTGATCGTACCGGTCAAAGCTTTCTGCGAACGCGTGTTTTTAGTTCTTTGTTTGTGTTGAATAATGTTAAAATATTGGTTGAAGAAGATATTTGGGGTGAGTTTTAGGTCCTTTAAATTTTTTTGAAGTGAAACTTCTTTATCGGGGTTGGAAAAAATTTAGCGTTCGCGTCACATTCTTCCGTTACGCGCCGTCTTTTTTTATTTAGTAAATTAGTACCCACTTCAGTAAGCCACACCCCCAACCGTTTCCAAGCCCCACCCAAAATTTTAAGTCCCACCCACTTTTTTGTAATTTGATCCTTACCCCCCCTCTGGCCTTCCCCCACCCTAAATCCAAAACAGTGCCCAATAGCCTCCCCACGAAACCTCCCCCCCCCGCTTACCCCCACCCTAAAAATTTTACCTCACCCCCCCTACTCATATCTCCGGCATTATCCATCGTAGACCCACCGACCTTGGGTTCATTGGAACCGGCTCGGTGAGGGCTACAATCCTGCCCCAACAGAATTCCCGAATTCCCCCTCCACAACTTTCCCCACCCAAAAATATTTTAAGGTGCCCAATAGCCTCCCCACGAAACCTAACCCCCCCCCCGCCCCTACCCCCACCTAAAATTTTTACCTCACCCCCCCTATTCCTATCTCCACCAATATCCATTGTAGACCCATCGACCCTGGGTTCATTAGAACCGGCTCGGTGAGGCCTACAATCCTGCCCCAACAGAATTCCCGAATTCCCCCTCCACAACTTTCCCCACCCAAAAATATTTTAAGGTGCCCAATAGCCCCCCCACGAAACCTAAACCCCCCCCCCCCCCGCCCCTACCCCCACCTAAAATGTTTACCTCACCCCCCCTAAACCTATCTCGGCCAATAAAGGTCGTGGACCCACCGAGCTTGGTATCCTCGGAACCGTCTCGGTGAGGGCTACAAATTGGCCCCGATAGAAATCCCAAATTCCCTCAAAAATTTCCCCCCTCCTAAACTTAAACTTTATTTAATTTAGCTTTATTTTACCAATTCTGTAAATTTTGTAAATAGTAGATCATTTTTCGAAAAATGATGTCATAAAGAAGTTTCACTTCTTACGTGTGTACACTAATACACACACACATTTTTTTTTTGTGAAAAGTGACTTTTGCTCACATAGATGTTTTATTACAAATGATGTAAAAATTTAATTTGTTTTTTTGGATGGTATATTTCAGTACGATGCAAATACTTTTTATAAGAACAGTAACAATATTTTAGTTTTATTTTAACTATTGTATGTTTAACGTGGGATCCGATATCTAAGTCAGAAATGAATATTTCAGTGTTAAGTTTTAATTAAAGAAAATTTTAATTGTGTAAGGAATTTGAAAAGTATACAGTAATAATGCATGATTACTACTACTTTATGTGAAAATTATTCGAGTTTTAAACGTTATTTAATTCAAAACATTTGGCAAAAAGAATATAAGAGCAATGCAATATTAATCATTACGTCTCGTTTTTCGTGGGACATTAAATAAAACATAGTATTAAAGAATATATTTCAATTTAAATAAAGCGAATGATTTTTATTTACGCAAGTGCTTATATCTGTAAATTGCTTAACCTTACGTTCTTCTGGAATGTTCTATTGATGTACCTTATGTTCTGCGTGAGACTAACTTAACCATTACGTAAAATAATAAATATTGTTTACAGTATCTAGTTGACAACGAGTATTGACGCAATGGAGTTGTGATATTTGTCTTCAAGACGTTTTTAAAACTCGAATATCTTCATAGCAGATTGAGTTCCGACGCCGGCTATGAGACGAGAGGTTGGAATTGATTCCCGCGCAAAATCAATTGTAAAAACATTAAGAATTCTGTGTGACTAAAAATGCTCTTATCTCCTGTTACCCACTAAATAGGATTTGACTCTTAGGGTGGGTTGCAGAAAACCTGACGTTATTGTTAACGGTAAAGTTAACTTTAGCAGTGACAATAACAATGACCACGGGATAGAAAATTCTTTTGTTGCACCATTGTCATAATTGTTATAGTTAAAGTTAAAAGAGTGACCAGTGAAATGATGCGATGCGATTTTACGTCGGAATTTTTCAGCGTATTTTTGTAAATTGTTTTAATGTACAGGTTATAATTCAAATCGATACACAAATGACAATTATCAATACAGAGAACACACACAAATAACGAAAGATAACCGTGACTTTAACAATAACCGCCCGAAATTGAACGGTTAATGTTAATGTTATACGTGACGTCATTTTAACAATTGTTAATTTTATGCAACCCGAAAATTGCATAACCGTCGATTTGACGGCTGATTAGCCCTTAGTTAATGTTAAAGTTATTTTCTGCAACCCACCCTTAGTCTGTCGTTAGGACTACCGACTAGACCGACTAGACTTTAACGGTGAAAGAAAACATCGTGAGGAAATCTGCATACCGTAGCGATTTTAAAGAATTTGACAACCCGCACTAGGCTAGCGTGGTGAACTATATGGCCAACTCTCAATCGATTCTCTCGATTGTAGAGTAGGCCCGTGCCCCGCATTGGGACGTATATGGGCTGATACAGTACAGCAGTGGCGTTAGGACTACTGACAACGTATGTGAATGTTGGGTGTATATATTTATATTTTTTGGAATCATCTGGCGGATACTCGTAACTTTTTAATATGAAATATAACGCCGTCAAACAATGTTTTGAAGTTGTTAAAGTGTTATAATGTACGACGCTGTTTTTCCTCTCCGTTCCCCGGCGTACGCTCAGAAAGTTTTAACTTTTGAAGTGAGTAATTTAATCCCGGCTACGATTTTCTGATGTTTAAAATTTACTTTCAAATATAGCTATGTATAAGCCAAGAGTATTTGAGCTTTGAAATTATGCACCCATTTCTATTTTATTAATTTCGTTGGGGAGTGACGGTTCGGTCCGACGCGACGTCCAGCCAAAAGGGTTGACGTACCTAAAAAAAATTCAGGAAGTCTGTACATGTAGGCCGCTTTCAATGGATAACCGAGGGCATCTTTAAAACGCCTAAATTAACAGTGGTTTTCGTGTGGCTGAAAATGATGACAATATACATAATATAAGAATAATAGGCTCGCCCCCTATCACATCATGGGACATACGAGTACAAGGCGAAATGTGGGTGTCTTGGTGGCGCGTCTGCCTACCCCTTTTGCGATAAAGGAGTGAGTTTATGTATGTATGTAAGAATGTAATGTTTATGTATGATGTATGTATGTAAGAATAATGTTATATTTATAGATATTATAAAATTTTACTGCCAATTTAGCAAGCTCATTTATTTTAAACACTAATAAAGGTCACGAAAATAGATAAAATGAAAAATTATTATGCATTTACGACGAGTAAAGCCGGTATTTAAACAGGAATTATCAAAGACACGATGGTGTAGAAACAAAAGGTGAAATAAAGATAACAAGATAGTAAATAATCTAAATGCACTGCGCATGAAGGACACAAAGCTAATTAATACTTATGGCTTATGTATTTAACGATGCGTGAAAATTTGCATGCCATAATTTTGACAAAAAACTTATATTGTTTTGAAAATCTTTAATTAACTCTAGTAATGTAATAAATATTTTTATGAGTCATGTCTATCCGAAATTTACACTCAGAAACGGTTGTGTATCCAGTATTTGGTAGCGGTGAAGGAAAACATCGTGAGGAAACCTGCATAATTTACAGTATTTTCAAAAAAATATATGGCTTCAAAAAATGATAATACAAACATATAAATAGTCCAGATCTCACATCATATACACATAAATTCACGCCTTTTGGCTTTTTCCCAGAAGACAGAGGTGCAATCAGGACACCCACGTTTCGCCTTGTATTTTCCGTCTCACGATGTGATGGGGGCGCGAGTCTATCGCCATATCGGGCAAACTTCCTGACTCCAAGCTGATAATGAATAGAAAAATCCAATACCAGTTTGCCCGACCTGGGAGTCCGACCCGACCTCAGCTTTGCATTATGCCCTAGTACAACTGCGCCACCGAGGCAGTTATAAAAATAATCATATAATCAAAAACTACAAGAGACTTTTTGCTCTTTCTGTATATGAAGTCCGGTAAACTACAATAGGCTTGGGTGGCCTTTGGCCTAAGTCATTTCAAGTTACCATTTCGCTACTTCATTTGAATTTCCATGCCATTTAATTACATTTGATGCATCTCCATGCCCTGTGGTGTTGCACATGTTCATGGGCGGCGGTAATTACTTACCATCAGGTGAACCGTATGCTCATTTACCCCATAATATATTTAAGAAAAAGAATTGCATTTAACTTATTTTGAGGTGTGTTAATTTGTCCAGCCATTTAAAAAAGATCTATTGGAACTCTACGTTCGATGAACTGTGACAAATCTTTTGTTTAGTCAAGTGTGATAACGTGCTTGTTGCGTTATCAGTATTGATTTCCATATATCGCATTCAAATTGGGCAATCGTTAATGATCGGAATTATTGTAAATCCACTTATCTGTGATTTATATACATATATACGAATGTTTGTTTGTCCAGGACGCAATTCTATCGTATTCGTCATCATCATTATCCTAATATATTGATGATTGACCTGTAATATATTGAGGATGTAGAATCAATTAATTTTGTATAAAAAAAATCGGCGACGTAGTACCCTGAAATTGATTTAAAATATGGTCTCATTTCAAGGTCCTTTCCTAGCCGGGTAAGACCATAGTAATATGAACTAGTGTGGCAATTATTCAATATTGCGAATAAGTTTTACTGTAAATTTTTGCGAATTAGTTTTAATTATCAACATTAAAAATAATAATTAAATTTTGATTTCATTAGTAATATTATTTTTGTGATTTTTTTTATCATTGGAAAAGTATAATTTATCGCCTTAATTAATTAAACAAAACGAGGAACGTGGTTTTACAAAAAATAAAATATTTACTTAAGTAAGTACCTATCTGTAGTGAGGATCAAAACGTGTTAGTAGAATGGTAATCTAATTATTTTTATTTTGTATTTGTTTTGTCTCGGGGACTTTTCGCTATTTGCTTTATTTTAATGTTTGAATACAACACAAATAAAGAATATAAATACAATGAGAATATTTAAATGTTCCCACAAATGGGGTTTTTCATGCCGCCTCTGGCGATCACGTTTTTTGTTCCTAATACAATAAATTCACGTTTTTACAATTAAATAATTATAATAAATTAATATCATTGTTTTATGGCAAGAAATTTACACACGCTAGTTTATGATATTTTTGACTTCTGATATTTTTTTTGCGACTTCCTATGATAACATTTTTATAGTTTTTACTGAAAAACTGTAAGCCCACACTGTAGCTTGGACTACTGTCGGAATGGGTCGCCTTGCCACGGTGGTACTATACTTTGTCTTTTCGTTCTTTTTCTTTCCTTTTCTCCCATTTTGAAGGCCTTGCAACGCGCCTTATACCTACGATGCAATATAGAAATGAAAGAAAAAGAGCCTTTAAAAATTCTATAAGCCATAGTTTGATATCTAAAGAGTTATTAAACAAAGTCCTATGTATTACAAGTTATTTTTCAAATTGGCCATGGATGGTATTTCAAAGTGCGTCCAATGTTGATTCTCCACGGTACTCGCCAAAATGTGTTGAAAAACAGCACGCAGTTTTTACGATAGACAATTAATTCTTTACTCTCCACTAAAACTAGTAAAAAAATAAACAATTTGTTCCGTTGATTGTTTACCTGTAAAAAAACTATTTATTTATATTTCGCGAACATACTTAACATATATAACGAGAATTGGCCATAGTCGTTATTGGCCAAATGGTTGGTGCAAAATTTATATGTTATCTCTCAAGGGTATTGATCCAGTGTTTAGATTTGTAGACTGTTCGAAATATAGAGAAGCAAGGCGGGTTTTATACATACATACATAAACTCGCGCCTTTTTCCCAGAAGGGTTAGGCAGAGGTGCTACCAGGACACCCACATTTCGCCTTGTATGATTCGCCCGTGATGTGATAGGGGCGGGCCTATCGCCATATCGGGCACAAATTCCTGACTCAGGGCTGATAATGAATAGAAAAATCGAAAATCACTGCCCGACCCGGGGTTCGAACCCGAGCCCTCCGCATTGTAGTCGTAGCTTAGTACAACTACGCCACCGAGGCAGTCAACTAAGCCGGGTTTAATACCTTGCTTATTGTATTTGCTAACTTAAAGCATGTAATATGCTACTGGTATGATAGTTGTATCCGCTGGGATAGCACCGTTTTTGAGCAGGACGGCATAACTATGTCAAACAGCTTGAGCCATTGGCCGCGAGATAACCGTCTCTCATCCCCGGATGCTCTTTTGGGATTGTCCTCCACTTACATTAGGTTCTTAGTAATTGAATCGTGCTAGTAAAAAAAATTATAAGTAATTACACCCAACAATCATTTAGTTCTGACCCCACAGTAATATCGAGTCTTGTGGAATGATTATCAGAAAGTACGAGACTTTTCGGTCTCACAAACACCCGGACCCGAAATAAATACTTGTGGTTCACAATAACATTAGTCTCGGGGATCAAACCCGCGGCATCTCGTTTCACTACCGGTGTCTAACCAAGTGCGCCATGGGGGCTGTCACTAAAAAAAAGTATGTTCAGTGGCTAAAAATTATAGGCGCAGCTGCCAACATACAGGCACTCATCTAACGTTTCACAAACACTATCCAATAACAGGCTCTATAAAACCACATGCATAAAATATAAGGCTAACTAACGCTAAGTGGTGGCTCGTCGGTTCGTAGTCACAGGTGTGCCTGTACTCAGGCATTCAAAGCGTGATGAAGTGCCACTCCGCATGTTCCCATGACCTTGCCTATAAATGGCATGTACTGTCAAGGTTGTTTCGATACGATATCGGTGGAAAGATGTGTAGTATTTTTTATGGCGAGTTCTTGTTTTTATTTTTTTGTTTCATTTTTAAATTCTTTATAAGACATATAAAATACGATTTACCTTACGATGATAAGGTCTATCACAAGTGGTTCGGGATCCAAAGTGAGAAATCTTCACAATGCTTGACAGCCTCCGTGGCGCCGTTGATTAGACGCCGGCTGTGAAAGGAGAGGCCGCGGGTTCGATTCCCGCACCGAAACAAATGTTTGTGTGATCCACAGGTATTTGTTTCGGGTCTGGGTGTTTGTGAGACTGAAAAGTCTCTCGTAGTTTCTGATACCCACGAGACAAGACTCGATCTTAGAGCGGGGTCACGACTATGTATGTGACTGTTGGGTGTATTTATTATTATTATTTATTATCCAGCAGTATTGTCTTCTGCATCTGGCTCTTAAGTATTGACCCAACCAATTGATAGTCTCTGGAGATATTAGTCGATGCATTTTAATATTAACTACTTATTCCTATTATAAAATATGTAACCTAGAATCAGTAATAGTTTGAGCACCACAGGCCCTTAGACAAGTATGCTAAGACACCCTGGGCTAAATCAGTAGTGCTCTAAAAATCTTTGCAATAAAATAAAAAACTAAACGTGTATACAAAACTTCAGCTCAATCGGTTGAAGATATCTGCTTCAAAATTGAGTAGAAAGATTCCACCCGAACAAACATTAAACATACGTTGCAAGTTATACCGGGTATATCAAGACTGCGACCGAAAACGAAGCCAGGTGGTAGTTACAGTGGTTACAGACACGATGCAAATAAAAATTTCACCAAAGCAGCGACAGATACATTTTTAGATTTTTTTAAAAATCATCTTGTTTGGGTGGTAAATACCTAGTTTTTGCGATAATAATAATTTAAACCCTTACGTACCATTGAGTGTTTAAAAATAAATAGGTCTACATCATTATTTTAGGAAAACTAATTATTTATCACCCAAATACGATGATAAGTAATAAATTACAAAAAAAGTTGTCGATTTTTTTTGCGAAATTTTTACTTGCATTGTGTCTGAAGTCACTAATACTACCACCTGGTTCCGTTTTCGGTCGCGGTCTTGATATACCCTGTATAAAAGCTTTTAAAAATTAATAATTATCACTTAGTAAATTCGATATAAACATTTAAATACCATTAACAGTTAGAAGGTGTTAATTATTTTATGGCTGTTATCG
Organism: Deilephila elpenor; assembly: GCA_949752805.1. Classification (NCBI taxonomy): domain Eukaryota; kingdom Metazoa; phylum Arthropoda; class Insecta; order Lepidoptera; family Sphingidae; genus Deilephila; species Deilephila elpenor. The sequence continues at coordinate 2,277,808 of OX457107.1, read as the reverse complement.
GCGTATCACGGCAAAGCCGTTGCTGTAGGCTTTTAATGGGCGGCACCAGATAACGTTTTATTGTTGCTGGTTTGGCACGTTGTTAACTACTGTGGTTATTTCAGTACGAATTTAAATGTGAATGCCGAATATGCGTTTATAAATAGTTTAGAATTTTGTTACAAGTTAACCTAGTGGATTTAACCTTTTACACTGTTTGAATACTGGTGCTGCCAAGTTACTGCATCAATTGAAATTATTCAATTTTGTATGTTTTCTTATTTATTCCTCTTGGTAGTTTTATTGCGAGACCGTGATTCTTGTCAAATTACATGACACCAGACACGGCCCCCTGAATGTTGCTATTTTAATCGATTAGCATGCATGAGGAGACTAATTAGTAAAACGTTAGTGGTTCCTATATTTGGACCTTAGTATTTGACGGTTTATAGTCTCTATTCTGATATAATATATAGACATATGTATTGTTGCAGCACTCGGAGGAGGGTGGCGGGGGGCGACGCGGGCTGATCGACGTGAGCGCCGGCGCCGGCGACATGTGGATCAGCGCGGTGGAGAGCTCCATACTCACCTGGGAGGAGGTAAGCACACGCTACTTTACCTTCTTGGTCTTCTAGATTCATGTTCTTTGCTTTCTAGAATGTTCTGTCAACGATGGTGATCCGTAGTAAGTTACACACGCACAAATTTATCCGATATACGACAGATAAGCTTGGTGGGTCCTGCTGCTTATGTATAGTAAGTAAGGCTCTGACATGCCAACCTGTTAATGTTGTCAATATTAAGGATTATTATTATAAGAATATTACAATTGATATATCACATCTGGTGGGTATATCCGTACGTATGTTTAACGGCACTTTTTGGATGAATTGAAAGGACTTAAGATAAGTTCATAGATTGGATAATTAGAATATCGAAATTTGCGACGTGAAGATATAATTAGCCAAGCGTGTGCTGGTGACTTCGTATAACGTTTTCCAAAAATTGTTTAACATGCGAAATAAAAAGGACAACCATCCTTTGTAAATATCAATCGGAAATAACAAATATGTTTTGTACGTAACACAGGACCGTAATGGACAAAGCTCACCGCAGAAACAAATATTTGCGGTTAACTGTGACGCTCGTATTTGTGCTGAATAGTGTCTCGTCATTCCTATCTTCATAAAGAAAATATGAGTGAATTATATAAGACAATTAGAACTTCGTAGTGGACTATGGTAACTGTAACGCATGTATTTATGCTGAATAGTGTCTCGTCGTGAAGTCTCATATAGAAAAGATGAGTGATATTCTTAAGGTCAGTTAATTTTATTAGCTCAGCATGGTGAACTATTTTCTAAGCTCTCTAAATCGAATACTTGATTGCATAACAGAATTTTCGTAGAATAAATATTATTTAAAATCGTAAAAATAACAAAAATACACAAAAATCTCTCCTTTACAAATATCAATCGATTATTCCAAATATTTTTTGTCCTAAAACAGTACACTGTGATGGGGGGATTATTCGCGGTTATTTGTTTTTGTGAATGGTGCTTCCTCATTCCTATCCTCACATAGAATGTTACGTGCTTTCGCTATCACGCACAGTGATAACCGCTCACGATAATGCATTGTTTACTCATACTTTTATTCAACCCAGTTATAAGACCTAGATTTACCCTGAGAGTCTTTGTTACAATTCGCCTAATTAACTTCATATTTATTTTTACCAGAATTATATTTTTTATGTATTTATTCGACGCCTTGAGTCCAAATCTTAGGCAAATAATGGATTTCGTCACTTTTTTTATTGGACGAAAATTCCTTTTAAAACAAAAATAAAACTTCTATCTAGACTGATCTTTTGGCTGAAATTCCTCTTATAATGTCTTCGGCAAAGTGTTCATGGCTATATTTAATTGCATTATCTTTTATTTTTCTAGGCAAACCTATAAGATTGGTTTTGTAATTAAATTATCTTTCTTATAATAACAATTTGGATTGGTTATCAGATCGGTGTAGTTAACTATATTGACTTACCTGTTCACATCTGCTTGCTAGGTAGCCATGAACAGTAATAAGTAGGCAAGCTTACCCTAGGCATATTCTCTGTGATAAACTATCAGTTGAGATGAAATTCATTCGGTTGCCAAAAAAGTGAAAGTGATGAAAAAAAATTGATAAAAATTAATTTAATTAAAAATAGCCATGAACACTTTTCGATAAGCAAGTTATTATAGGCATGTTTGTTAATCAATAATATTTGACATATGTTTATATGTCTCATCTGGTTATCAGATGCCTGAAGGTCGACCTTCACCGGCTCTTAGACTATAGTCATTTTGTCGCGTCAGTTTAGAAAGGTGACATATATTGTGGTTCAATCTATGACGTAATAGCTTGTGATATACGTCATCACTATATGTGAAAAGGTCAGGTGATATCAATGACGTTAGAAACACCCACAATACATGTCATGAAATGTCACCACATGTTATTGATTTCGAAATAATTAATGTTTTTATGTACTTAAATATATGATATTAATATAAATTATCATTTCACTGGTGGTAGGTATCTCATATGTGAGAGGCCGCCTAGGTAGATACCATCGCAATGTGTATTTTTCCCGTTTAACAGCAATGTAAATGCACTGTTGTGTTCCGGTTTGAAGGACATTGTAGTCATAGTAACTACTGGACATAATGAGACTTAACATCTTATGTCCCAGGATGGCGAGCGCACTAGAATGTCAAGCATTGTTTTGTATTTCATGGTGTTGTTTGGTTTTGCTACTGTCCGTGAGCGTTCGTATCGTTTACCATCAGGCAAATGGCATGCTCGTCTCGCCATTCACTGCTATTAAAAAAATGGATTATCATAACCAAGGATTGGTGGATATGATGTTGATAAAATATAGATATAAAGTTAGTATACTCTATTACCCAAAAACAGTCTTAAACAATGTCCTGATTTGATCTAAAATATCCTTACAATTCGCAATAGCTCTACGTTTGCACTCAATATCGATCTGAACATCGACCTTGTAGTAAGTGTCGTCGACCTCTATATGTAACAAAAAACTAACAAACATCTAACGGTACTTACCGTCTCGTGTTTACGTATATTATTAATTTCAGATGAACCGTACGGCCGGTTATTGATCGTGGTTTCGGCATGCTATCCATTATTCGTTATTTGATGGCAAATATTAGTCATTAATGTGTGTCATTGTGTGACCGACTTTTGGACAGCATACTTATTTAATATTAATTATCTATGGAGGCAGGTTAATATTAGGCGTTAATGTGTGTCAGCCTATGTCAGATTTTTGACAGCTTTCTCTAATTTGGAAATAGCAGCTTTGGTGTAAATCGTTAAAGCTACAGATCAATGAGTTGCTTCGGCTGGTGTGGTATGTACTTGTGTATAATAGAAAACCAAAATTAAACAATGCTGTTACGTTTCGTTTGTTGATATATTTGGAAATCTTATAGCTTGTGATATAAGTATCCGCCCCAACAGCGACAACTGTTCACGATAGTGGAAAATTTGTTATATTTACCCACCTAAGTATACCGTGTTTCAAGTTCAGCCTGGCTGCAGCAATTCGAGCAGGCTGTTGTTGTGTCTACCGGTGTCATTTCACCTTCTGTTGTTAAAGAAGCCTTGGGAACTAAGTGCTCTAAATCAGGCGCTCTTAACAGGTCATCGAGAAAATCCTAATTTCAGTTTTGATCGTGTGGCTAAAGATTAGAGTGAAGTCGAATATACTGTTGCGTATGTATTTATAGTACCTAGATATTGTCAACGTATGTTTCACACGCCCCACGTATCAACCACATATTTACGATCACATTAATTAGAACGTGCTTGATTATTCAATGTCTAGTAATTTATGTTTGTCGTGAATCGTGATGAACTCAAGGAGAACATATAAAAGGATCATAAAACATAGTTTTATATATTTGCGTGAGTATGTGCAATAGCAAAAACAAGGTATGATCATTAATTTACTTTAATTAAATTATTTTAATTTATCTAGACATTTTGAGAACAACAACCTCGTCTTAATTGTTTTTTTGGTTTTCTGCGTTTGTTAATTAAATGTTAAATTATTTTATTAGTTCTGCGATCATTAAAATATATTAGTTCTTTTTGTTATAAAAGGAAATATCACAAATGCTTTACAAATATTTATAATTCATCATCTACAAGTTTTATTTGTCCTTCTAGAACATTAGTCTAATAAGCGGTTTTCACTAGAGAAGAACGGGCGAGAAACTCTAGTGTTGTTCTTTAAAACCAGTTTATTAATAATTTGTTAAAATTTGCAAATAAGATATATTTTGCATGATACCACGTGATCCTTACCATGATGCGCAAAGGATACTTTTATTGACACCATATTCTAGGCATTTTGATATTTTTATCCGCGGATATCATATAACAGGTCTATAGGGTATAACAACACCGTGGTATCCGCAGACTTTAGTTTAAAAAACCTTGCCTTTTTCAAATTCTAGACCTGGCATCGAAATCCACAAAATTACGTTCATAATCACCAGACGTTAATCTCCTGTTGAATATAAATCACGTGGTAAACCTGATTTTTATGATACAGGTTATAAGACTTAATATGCAGGTTCTGTCACCATTTTTGTCAATATTTGCAACGGAAAAATATTACGGTACTTATTTATGCCAATGTACCGTACGCCACTTGCAGGCTTGTAAATTGTAATGCATCTAATATTGCTTGGAGAATTTGTACTGGTATTTTGGAGATCACACAGTAAGGGCTAAAAAACAGAATACATTTTTGTATATTTCTCCCACTCCCGAAAGAAAATGCTCTGTTGTGCTATATTTTCTACTTCCTGAAACATATTTGTTAATTAAATGTTTAAATACAATAATATATTATAAGCACAGATGACAATCATGGTTTCTTAGTGACGACAGTGGAAACTCACTTTACAATAGCAATGCTCTTTGAGAAATATGGCATTTAAATTCCCGATAACAAGGAAAATGCCGAGACACTCAACATCTTAAAATAAACCGCTTCACAACATTGATAAAATATGTAACCTAAAATAAGATTCGCAATTGCAAATAAAACATTACTCATCTTACAACAAACAGATGTGAATGGAAGTGATACGGTGTACGTGGTGATAACAGCAGTTTATAATATGTGTGTTAAAGCTATAGCATATGGTAAATATACAAATGAGCAATAGTTCCACCTGTTTTACTATCACGACAAAGTGGACTATTATTTATTTCCAACTCCTATTAATTTGACTTTGTGATATCCAAGATATGAATAGCCCTACCAGCCAAAATTGGTAAATGTGGCTTACTATAGACACTCATGAAGCTTGAGAATCTAAGCCGCATTGCAGTAACTAATACCTCTTTGCCATAATTTAAATCAAAATCAGCTATAGCAAAGCTGTTCCAGTCTAGAATAGTCTGAAACGTTCTGCAGTCATACCCTTAATTGCAGTTCCTGTAAAATCAGGATTACCAGCAGTATGTTCGATGTTCAACTTTCTATCCTATTCTTTATCCGTTATTCTATCTAAGGTAATAAATAGAAATACAAGCACTACTTAATCTATAGGTATTTATTTTGGTTTGCAATTGCGATTGTACCATGGAATATAAATTGGTGAAGTACAATTGCCCCCCGCCATTCGGCACAATTATGTCGATCTAAATCTCTTTATTGAGCTATTGTCAACCTTCCACAGTACGTCGGTCCAGCAGATAAAATCTGTATCTTGATTAATCAGTTAAATATGTGCGGCTAAATTGGAACCACTTGAACACGCCAACGAGAGCAATTTCGCAAATAATGTGTCTTAAATCATCTGAGTAACCGTTCTGTTTACTGACGATGTGCTGGTTGATTTTTTTATACAAAAGGTCTGTCAAATGAGCAAACAGGTGACCTGCTAGTAAGTGACCACTGCCACCCATGACCTTCCACAACGTTTGGATCATAGATGTGCTACAGGCCCATCAAATGGCGAAGGGAGCGGGAAGAAAACATGGGAAGACGAAAGCGGTATTGGGCATTCAGCTATCTTGACAGCCTCCGTGGCGCAGTTGGTTGGACGCCGCCTGTGAAGCGAGAGGCCGCGGGTTCGATCCCCGCACCGAAACAAATGTTTTTGTAATCCACAGATATTTGTTTCGGGTCTGGGTGTTTGTGAGACCGAAAGGTCTCTCGTAGTCTCTAATACTCACGACACAAGACTCGATCTTAGTGTGGGGTCAGGACTATGAATGTGACTGTAAAAAAAATCTGTCTAAATTAATATCTAGTAGAGAACACGTTAAGTTCGAAACAATCGCTGTCAAATTAATAGGATGATAATCATATCAGTTGACATATCGTCAGCGATATGGGAAAAGGGCAATGACACCATAAAATTATCTTTATAAATAGATTTATCATAGACAAAAAAAATTCTTGAGTTACGATAAATTTAAGTCTTTTGGAATTGTGAAGTATGTATGGAGTGGAGGAAGGTAATTTATCTATTATTTAGATTCGGTCACACTCCACATGGAAATCTATAAAATTTCACTTTCTTCCTCTAAGTTTTTATGAGACAGTAGTCTTCAGTAGCCATTATAATTGAGCTGGGCTAAATTTCCATTTAGCGACCAATTATGTTATGATCAACATCAATTGGTTGTAAAAAAAACAATATCCAGCGTTATGTATTGATGTTCATGACGATGTAATAAAACTCTAGAAAGTATATACATTTTGAACTAAATAACCAAGAAATTGTATTAACACACTCTTCACAAACGACTCTCATACATTATGTCTCGCTAACGATTCATTGTTGCTGACATTTTAATATTTATTTATGAAGATCTATTTCGATGGAGTGCAGGCGAAACTGTCTCTGTGATGTCTCATTAGCATCGAAATAGTTTGGTAGATATTTCATCAATCCGTTGAAATAAACCTTTAAGATGATAAATAGTATTTTTATCTAAGATATCGTTTGAACTATATACATTATTATTGTTAGTTAAGATTATAATTTTGATTCTTTGAAAACCATGTGATAATGTGTGTATCTCTCCCAATTCGAGCAAACCGCTTGCTTTGATCTTTTTTCTTTGAAACAAATATGTTTTATACAGAACGAAAAGCTTCGGGGAATAGTTGAAGATAGACAAGTGGCTGATCTAATATTTTTGAAACGTGCATAAAATGATATCGTCCTCATTTACGTTAGATTGAGATTAGGGAGTTGGAAGAAAAAAATATTAATTTGGCTTTGGTGTCACAAAATCCGTAAAAATAGTTTTATTTCAATGTGTAACATTCGCGTAAATCTAAGAAACCATTATGCTTCCATGTCATGTTAAGGTTAGCATTATAGCACCAAACGGCAGTCCAGTTCAAACACCGTTTCCTAACTTTCAGTATGGTAATGAAGGCCCGTATTCCATCAATGCAAATCCCTTTAGACCCGAACGCGTCTGTGGCTTGCGGCAGACGGGAGTGGTTTCAACGGTCAAAGGGTTCACCTATCCTATTTCGATGTAATGATGGTGAAAGCTGCGGTCTTGATGTAGATTGGGGTTACAGAAGCCATAGATGGTGTTATTTTATCGTCTTTGAGTTTTAAGGGTGAACAGGCTGATTCGTTCGTGTTGGTGCTGCTGTGATTGAAAAATAGTGTTTTTTTCCGTTAAAGACAGGATACAGGCGCTTTAAATCCTTTTTTATCGGTTCTCTTTATTTGTTTTTCTTGCGTTCGTATGCGTGGTTGATCATGATTATTAACCATCTTTCGTCCTACTCATCTATTTGTCGATTTCATGCTATTAAAAAGTTTAATTGACGCATCCTGTCTATTTACATCCAGCTTCTTGTTTTATTAACCACATCCGGCGATAAATATTGCCCACCAGGTTACAAGGGCTTACTACCTAATAAGCATATAATCATGCTTTTGAAAAAAAATCTAGCACATTGTAAAGTAACGCTAGGTACGCTATAAAAATAACATGAAAATCCTGTTTCATCCCATACACTTTGCATTACGATGGCATATGCATAGGAATTGGGGTCGCTATCGCCATTTCTATGCTAATTGAAATCTGTCAGGACTGGCACAGATGGATGTAACACTGAAACTTGAATTAGCAAATGGGGCGAAATGGTGGTTTGTTTATCGCCTGTTATGTTGTTCCAAACTTAATGGGCTGTGAACATGCGTACCCTCGTATTTTAGGTGATTAAAATTGTGAAAAATCGAGATAATTTTACTGTGTTGAATAAAGGGATAGTCCAGCACGGTGGACTATATGGCCTAACCCCTCTCAATCATACTGTCGATTGTGGAGGAGGCCCGTGCCCTGCCGTGGGAACTATATGGTCTGATACGGATACAGAAAGGAATAGAATCTGGTAGGTTCTTACTTCCTAAATAATTGGGTATTTGACCCATTTTTTTAAATTGTATTCGTCGAAAAGTATCCATATCCAAAATCTAACAAACAAAGAATTTTGTAAATCCATTCACAATTTAAAAAGTTAGAAACGTTTAAATCTTGTAGTGGGGGTAAAAGAAAAAGGATGCAAAACAAAATTAGTGACGTCACTATTCTTAATATGCATTATAGTGTGCGGGTGTGAAAGAGACGGCAAGATGTCCCCACTACGTCCCCACTCTTTCATTTAAAATACTAATATTTGCCTCATGTTACAAGCTACTTTATCACGGTTTTCACAAAAATGTTTTGTTTTAATGGCACCCCTGTTTGTCTGTTAAATAATACAAATATTCGATGATAGTCAAATACCCAATTCTATTCAGACTAGACAGAAATATATTTGTCATCGGACGCAGTGGAGTCACTGCAAGAATATTAATAGAAAGGCGGATGAAAGAGATACTGTATCACAAGTATCAGGTGTTTTGAACACATCCTCACTTTTATTATTAAAGTTATTCATGCTTTACGTTAAATAATTTATGAATGAAATGTTGTCTTAACATAATATACCTAACCACTCTCAATCGATTCTCTCGATTGTAGAGTAGCCCCGTGCCCTGCAGTGGGACGTATATGGGCTGATATAGATAGAACCTTCGAGTAAACGCGGATAAATTTTATATTCATAGTTTTGAAGTATTTGGACAATTGTACCTAGTATTTGTTACAGTAAGAAAGAAAAACTAATATTTTCCAACGTGTCAAGTTATACTTAGCTATGGTCTGTTCCTCGAAGTAAGCCAGCGTGGTAGACTATATTAGCCAACCACTCAATGGTTCCCTCTACTATATAGTAGGCTCGTGCCCTGCAGTGGGCATATATGATGATGTATATGGGCTGATACAACAAGTTATAAATAACCGTAAAATAAATACAACTTTTGCGATGATGATTAAAAACAAAGAAAATAGGTATCATTAATTCAGACTCGGGTGCACAAAGCCCGTCGTAATGCAAGGCCTCAGTAAGGCTTGAAAAGCCCCCCCCCCCTCTCCCACCCCTTTACAGTGAGTCGCCCCTTGCCCCCTCCCCCGCCCTCATTTAAACAGACCAATGACAGGGCCGTGCGTCGCGCCACACTGGACAAAGACGCAGTGAAGTGACCCAGTTTCGATCTATAAAATATAATGCCGCCCGTTGTATTAAAAGTTTCATTTGTATGGTAGTTGAAATATTTCTTGTTAAGATAGAAAATGCTGGCTGACTCGACTTTGTTCTGACCTTGTTTGTATGTTAAAATTCGACAAAAAATTCCCATTCGACAAATGGGACGACAAAATTGGGGCATCTGTGCTATTATATCAAGTTTTATGAATACTACTCGTATATAGACTATAAACGTACTTAGGGTAACTTAGTGTAGATTGGCTATGCTTTTTGCTTTCTCTTGACAAAGATTTGCCTTCATAAGCATAAGCACTACCACCTCTGGCAAAACCAAGAAGACTGCTACTTCTCATCTGCGTCGCGCCAACAAGCTATAGAACAGTTTATACATTTATTATTTTTTATTTATATTCTTATATACTTGCATTTTAATCGAAGCGTGATTAATGATTTATTTGTGCCAGCTGACATTATTGTGTCGAGGTGTAATCGTCTATCCGCAGCCAATATTCAATCGAGCTGATATTGTATACATACATAAACTCACGCCTTTTTCACAAAAGGGATAGGCAGAGGTGCTACCAGGACACCCACATTTTACCTTGTATTTTCCGTCCCATGATGTGATAGGGGGCGAGCCTGTCGCCATATCGGGTACAAATTCCTGACTCCGGGTTAATAATGTATAGAAAAATCCAATACCACATTTTCCCGACCTGGGATTCGAACCCGAGACCTCAGCTTTGTAATCGTACCGTAGTACAACGACGCCACCGTGGCAGTCTGGTACTGCAGATACCAACTTTAGTAGTGTATTCAGCTATGTAAGTTACACTGTCTTAATTAAATCTAATCTAATTGGCATATGCATAAGGCTTTTTAATATTCAATACAATAAGATGCATACGCAATATGCATGCATCGATATAAATATTTATACAAGGCAAGCCTTTGTATATGTGCACGAATATTATTTGAATAAAAATACGAAGTGTGGTCAATACACACTAGTTTGTAACTTTTGCTGGACGTAAAGTTTTATCCATTCCGGCACGGCCGACGGTTGTATTCATTTTTTTTTATTGAGTTTCGGAATTTTTGTAACTGGAAAAACTGGACGTTACGTGTGGCATTCATAAAAATGTTTGGTATTTCTGTCTTTTTTATTTAGCGTGACAATTTTAGTTTTCTTTTACTGAGATTGTTATGGTTTTTGAAGTTTATTTTGTCTATTATTAGTAACGTTTTTGTAAACAGATACTATTAGCCATTTAAGTCACGTTCTGTAGAATACTTTTGTTTTAAATATCTGTTTCTATACAAAAAATTGTTCAGATCTCCGCCCTCGTTTAAAGATAGGGTTTTCAATTTTTGGTTTGATTTGCCTGTAAATGGAAAATAACTAAATTGTCGCGATCAGAAATCGTTTTCATTCATATCCTGTGTCGCCCGTTGCGCATCCCCAATCAAACCAGCGAAGCGATGATAATTTCATATACACTGAATAGTATTTACCTCGCAATGATATTATAGGTGATTTCAATTTTCTCACCATAATTAATTCATATATGTTATGTAATGAATTACGTGGTCTGCACAATTCATTGGGGTTGTCATGTTTCCACGTATAGAAAGTTTCTACTCTTGATTTTTATGTACTGGTACAAAAAGTGATGAATCCATCTCACTCTCTCTCTTCAGATCTCCACATAGACCTGTTAGAACCGGCCTTGCATCCAGCGACTTCCTGCGACATTTACCAGGTCGTCGAATCCAACTATACAAACAAAAATGTAACAGAAAAGTGGTTACTTTAAGCTAGTTTTCATTGACAACGATCATGAATCCAGATCGGGTCAACTCATTCCTACTTACTGTAGTTTTAACGAGCTCTTGTGGGGCTCTATCACTTCAACTATCTACTTACCTGCTTTAAATCAACTTTTAATAGTATCTTAAGATAGTAATTATTTAGATATAGATCTAGATTAATAGACTTGAATATAGAACTTTAAATTCACGATTAGATCATGCAACAATACACAATGAGATATTAATATGATTATAAGTGAATATTATTTAAAATACACCTGTTTTTAAACGTAAGAAAATTTAATGTAGCACCCTTGTGAAATATTACACACTTCGATTTAAAAGTAGAAAATGAAGTTTTTATACCTTCGTAGGGTAAATGAACTGTGAAAGTCAATGTATTGGATCGCACCGCAATGCGTCGATTTTACACATAACCTGTGGAATTGTTACTTACAGTAAAACTCGTATACCAGATATCGAAGACTGGACTAATTTTATTTAACAATTAATGTAGAATTGATAGATGACCAAAAACTATATCAATACCTAAGATAAGTTACTAGTGATTTCAAAGACCCATTTTTTTCTGGTGAAGCTTTTCTTTTCTGGCGAAATAAAATGACTGCACTGCAGCCAGTGGTATGTGTATTTTTTTTTTGAGATAGCGTATTGCAATTGAATGGCGAGAGATGGGATCTCTTGTTAATAGACATAAAATTACGACGGCCTATTTAGTAACAAATGTTTTTATATCCTTGAGCACAATTGAGCACAGTTTATCCAGTGAAGAATGTAAACGTAATAATGAAATTACATTTAAATATATTACATAAAATAAGTAAAACAATATGTTTTACGCGTATTATCATAAATTTATTACAAATAAATTCAATTAAAATATTTGTTCAATTGTTCCACTTTAAATATTTTAATGAGTTGAGAGGGCATGATAATTATTAATTTGTATTTTTATGTTTTTTAAATGGGTTAATGTGTGCTTTATTATGGAGTTCGTATAGTTGTTTGTAATGCGCAAGGTCACTGGCGTGGAAAATTGAAAAAATAACCGTTGAGAAAACACATACGTTATTAATATTTTTGTGTACAGCGTGCGAGCGATATTGCTTAATATGTATAATGTTATAGAATGGATAATATGTCGGCTCGTATGCATCCACTGCCGAGCACAGTACTCCTCTACAGTCGAGAGTTCATTTGAGAGGGCTTAGGCTATAGACTCCACTTTGGCTAATTGCGGGTTTATGGATTTCAAATGTCATAATTAAATACTTGTACTTAATTAGTATTTACAACGGGGCCTAGTCTAAATTACAGTTTAAAAAACAGTAAATTACCGATTTCTAATGCTCATTGAATAAACTTAATATGCCTTTCTCATAGTTTTGATATAGAGACATTTTAAAAAACGATTTTATCCACGACCTCCTGTGACTAATAGACCTGTGAACCTTGGATGTTCAATGGCTTAAAATGATTAAAACAATAAATTAATATTTTGCAGTAAACACATTTATAAAACACTGCATTGCGTTGCTTTAATTGCTGGAAATTTAGATTCATCTGTCATAAACATAAATGTTGGCTCGTTTCCATTTTTTTGTATGATTCATTAAGAGCTTCCAAAGTATTGTCAATAAACATGACACATGTTTTTTACCAAAAGTCTGGACAATCTTAATGTGATATTCATATCATGGTCATCATATTTTTATCAATAAATAGATCAATATCTTCAGGCCCTGGAAGCCTTTATGCTGAATATACGACAACTTAACTACTGGACATAATGATGCTTAACATCTTATGTCTCAGCATGACGAGCGCAGTGGAATGCTAAGTATTGCTTTGTAATTCATGGTATTGTTTGGTTTGCTACTGTCTATGAGCGGTCGTATCGCTTATCATAAGGGGAATGGCATGCTAGACTCGCCATTTATTGATTAAAAAAATAGGCCGCTCAAAGATTTCTTTTGCCTTGAATCCAGTCACTCCTGCGACGTCAAGCAAACTTTACATCTTGTAGGTAGGTAGGACTTTATGGCGTTGTGCACACAGAGCAACTTTATTTGAAGGAAACTGTCCTTATAGTTTTCGATAAAAGTTGCCAGTTGCAGCAAGAGTTAGCTGCCGCGATTGTATATTTCATAGAATTTGAAAGGTTTCTTTAACTAAATCTGCTCTGTGTGCCTAAATGAAGGTATATATAGATATGTCTGGGAGAGATCGCTCATAGCAAGCCCGCCAATTGTACACTTATTTGTAAGGTTTTTATGTACTTTGTGGTGTTCAATAAAGTGTTGTGTTTCTGTAAATAATTGCACAGATCAACAGTCTGTTTCCACAACTAGCCTTATTTATACAAGAATGCCTAATGCTATAATTAATTCGATATGACAATCGCCTTTCAATTCATATCGGTGGGCAGCGTGTCCGTGACAGATGAAATCAATTGTGCCTTCATGCTTATAATCGATGTCGTTTGATCGCTCCACCTGTATAAATTACGAATTTGTATCGATGTGCCGAATATATGTTGTTTAACTGAATGCAAGAAGTAGGCTGTTAAATCATATTGAATAATACAATAACAGATGAATACAATCTGTTTCGTGTTTTTTCAAAATTGTAACTCTTTCCTAAAAACTATGCCAAAAATAAAAAATCATCACAAAATTATTAGGTATTTTAACTGTAATATAAATTATTTGGAAGACATATAGTTTATTATATTGTACATCTAAAAAAGTTCGGTTTATTAATAATTAACACAAGAATTACGCAATCCATTTATATGTAACGCCCCCTACAATTTTGTAACCTAAACAACGATCATACATACATACATACATAAACTCACGCCTTTATCCCCGAAGGGGTAGGCAGAGGCGCCACCAGGACACCCACATTTCGCCTTGTATGTTCCGTCCCATGATGTGATAGGGGGCGAGCCTATCCCCATATCGGGCACATCACATCACAACGATCATATTCACATTTATCAGAAAATGCATACATTTTTATATTTCCGTGATGAAATGACAACGCAATTTTGTTTTTCTTTAATTTAAACTATACTAAAATTCTCATGATATTGTGGTAGACTTTTCGCATCCGTTAAAATCAAAATTATGGTAAACAAAATGGAAACCACATTCTAGAATCACACAAATAGTCTACTTCATATAACTTCACAAGTCTTGTTTCATGTGTATCAAACTACAAGACACTTTTTGAATATCATCACACAGACACGAAACGTATAATTGCGTAGCACACAATTGTCCCGGCGGCGAGTCTAACTCTTAGAAATTTTAAGTATAGTCTATCAAAAGTAAATCTAGCAAATCGTTATACACTTCTCAATTTACCATTTGTTTACCAGGTGGCAGAGCGTCTGAACGTAGACGTGCGCCGAGGGTTATCATGGCGGGAGGCAAACGACCGCATGAACTTCGTGGGGCCCAACGAGTTCCAGGTGAAGGAGCAGGACCCGCTGTGGAAGAAGTACATCGAACAGTTCCAGAACCCGCTCATACTGCTGCTGCTAGGTGAGTTGATACCTTGTATGTGGTGTAAGGTTGCAGGACCTTTCGGGGTCCTAGGAGGCTTAAGTTCAGCAAGAGGACTTCTTATAGTTGAAGATGATGAAGGTCTGAAATTAATATTAGTTGATATCGGTTAAAATTGAGAGTCGGGGCATCAGATACATTATTGTGGCATAAATGATAAATTCAAAATGCTAATAAAAGAACGAAAAAGCTAACCAAGAGAAATTTAAATGACGCATGCGCAGTATTTTTGAAAAGGAATGAAAAAGGTTGTTAAGAGACGAAAGAGAAAGTGAAGACAATAGTCAATCTCATTAGTCACCAAAACGCAACAGCAGGTTTCCTATTGGACAGTAGTATAGAGCCTTTCCTCACCATAATCTAAATAGCTTAACTATTTTTACGTAATGTAAGTATATCGATTAGAAGGAAACTTGGAAATACGGTCTGTTTGCTAGGTAGGTGCACTCAGCACTTGCCATATTTAGTTTAAGATCGAGAATCGCATAAAGTCTCAGTAGATTTATTCTATAGCTGGAAACTAAAAGTTAAATAATTTATACAGTGGAAACTAGTTCTTATTCCACGTTGCAGTAACAAATTTATACAGAAATACTTTGGGAGTAGGTTAACTAATTTCTATGTTGGCTGGAAGTAGGTTTGTTAGATATCATTTATCGTTGGTTTTTAGAAATAAATTAATTATATGTGTTTCGTTAAAATTATCACCAAATGAGAATATACTAACAATGTATAACATACAACTATTTTACCGATACCTAGTCAAATAATTAATTTAAATTAATTTATTTTCGCAAGTTAGACATTGCTAATACTATTGTTAATACTAGCAAGGTGAAAGAGAATGTCCGTGTGTGTCGGTACATGGCTTTTATACTTTTTCCTCATGAAAACATCTATATTTGACACCATCGGTATCACATCGGTACACCGGACACATTGTATCAGTGAGTGTGAAGAATGTGACTCCATGCTACACCTTATTAACCTTGGAGGCTGTACAAGTACATTTAATATGAGGTGTTGGGTAGCAGTATATGGAAAAAGATGATCTAAATTTTGCTAATTCTTCTATCTGAGAAGGCAGGGGTGACCTCATAGTAAATAGGGACTGTAATTCGATAGGCTTGCCTATCACATCATGGGACGGAACATACCTACAAGGCGAAATATGGGTGTCCTGGTAAGCACCTCTGCCTACCCCTTTGGGAAAAAGGCGTGGGTTTATGAATGTATGTACCTAATTTATCCAAAACATTCGACTTCCAAAGGAACTCGAAAGCCCACAACATCTAGACCCGAAACAAATATTTATCGATACAAAAGATTTTATCTCGGCTCGCGGATGGTTCCTATGACTTTTTGTTTTATAGACTGGTCTACCAGTGCCACGGAGCCTGTCCCAGCTTACGGTTCAATGTTATTAAAACTTACATACATACATAAACTTACGCTTTCATCCCAGAAGGGTAGGCAGAGGCGCCACCAGGACACCCACATTTCGCCTTATATGTTCCGTCCCATGATGTGATAGGGGGCGAGCCTATCGCCTTATTGGGCACAAATTCTTGACTCCGGGCTGATAATGAATAGAAAAACCCAATATCACTTTGCTCGACCCGGTATTCGAACCCGAGACCTCAGCTTTGTAGTCGTACCGTAGTACAACTACACCACCGAGGCAGGCACTTTGTTCTTATTATTCACGATATATTTACACAAACCAGCTCTTATTACAATGAGGTTGACATTTGGCGAGTTTAATGTATGGGATGGATGATTTGTAATATTAGCATATTGATTTGGACCCATTAAAGAATTTAAATTCGATTGATTCATTGATAATTTATACGCCTCGTTATTGCGCCATTTACCTAATCAACTCGCCTCATTGCTGTCGTGGAGATTAGTAAGCAATGAACCGTGAAGGTTTTAGGTTCGACACCTAGGTTAGATTTGCATTTTTGCATATTTTTACGTTAATTAACGCCACACTCGATATTGTTAGGTTCACTAGCTACTGAGTACCGACAGACAAAAAATCTTCCTACACTGCTTGGTTTGTTTGCATTAAAGTGGTGATGTGTCGTTATATTCTCTATAGGGCTTGGAACTTGTGATAGGAAAGCCCAACGTAGTTATAAATGCCTCTTACTGCTGACGCATTCTGCAGTGGAACAAAACATTTAGGTTTTTCATACGAAACCGTGTCTGATCCCCGCATATTGTAAACTAAAGCGTTGTGCATTTTCATCAAGACACGAAAGCTTGAGGTCATGCCATATCGCTGAAATGAGATACGTGCTGTACAAAATAATTCATATAACATTTGGACGCTTTTTGTGGTCCCACCTTTACGGTCATTAAGTATTAAGGGCGTTTTTGAGTGGCAGTTTTCTCTTGCTATATCACTATATGTGAATTACGAACCTACTTTCTCGCTGAGACACATTCCATAAAAATGTTTATCGCATATCTTATGAGTCATGTGCAAGTTAGAAACGGTTTTATTGGAAAAATAATTTCACAAATCCATTTTACAAGTGCGTGAACTGTAAGCGTGACTATCGCGTAGACTGACGTGGGGAATAATTTTTTTAAACAAATATAAGAAATTATTTTGAATTGCGAGTGCCTCGGTGGCGTAGTTGTATTACAGTACCATTATAAAGCTGAGGTCTTGGGTTCGAAAACTGGGTCGGGCAAGAATGGTATTGAATTTTTCAATTCAATCAGTCCGGAGTCAGGAACTTATGCCCGATATGGCGATTGGATCACCCCCTATGACACAAATAGCATAACTACCTACCCCTTCTGGGAAAAAGCGTGAGTTGGTGTATGTATGTATGTATTTTCAATTTTAGACTCTGACGTCTTGTTAGGCTATTGAAAGACGGGCTGTCAATTTTGAGGTCCTCGATGAGATTGGGCAATGGATTTTAAGCAGACACAGACTTCGTTGAAAAGTTTTAGGCATGGGTCCGCTGGATTTATGCGTTTTACTTCACATACCTTTAATTTAATTTGCTTCGCCGATAAAGCAAACAGTAACTGTCTAAGAACACACATGTGAATTCCAAAATGTCGAGACTTCGGGATCGAAATATCGACTTCCGCACTATCTGTCAAACCTACCTAACTAGGCGAAATACCATCCTAGATTCTTCGAAAATAGAGTACGTTGATTAAATTTGGCCAGTATACTACGATATACTTGGAGTTCAATGACTCCGCGATAGATCCGAATGATGTGTACACTCGCGCAGTTATCTAGACTGGTTGGTGCGACCAAACTTTGCACGTTGAATGGTTAATTACGGGTGTATGTGTCGAGTTAGAGGCGGTTGGCGGTTGGCGGTTGGCGATTCGTTAATTTTATAGTTTTTTATTATTATTGTGTGATATTCCTCCTGCCAATATTGGATGTAACAAATACCACATTCTATATGTTTTATTCCATAACAACAGTATTATTTCTTGAATAAAAAGTAAGTAGGTTATGTCAATATTCAGCCCGTAAATTAAATAAAAGGAAATGTTATTCCATTGCTCTGTTTGGCGTGAAAGAAGGACAAATGAACGGACATGCTTTTGCTTTTATGGTAAACAAACATTTTCTAGAGTGTGAATGATGCGTGACAATCGTTTTCGTGACGTCGTTGTATGGGTGCTGATAAAAACGTCGACTCAAATTGAATAAATGTTATAAGTCTATTTATTAGAGGTGCAAATCAATACTTATCAAAAAAAAAAAATATATATTATGAAGATCCAAATACCAAAACAGTTCTAGCCGCACATAACGTTTATCAACGTAATCAACAATGTATTTATTTTATTGTTGATCGAAGGCCAATGCCAATAAAAATAATTACTTAAATATAGTATAATTGACTTATTTCTACTTTGATAAAGGCATGTCAATTAATGGAATGTATTTTACAAAATAAATAATAACTTAGGATCACTAAATCATTTGAAAAATGGCTATTTTTTCGCTTATGACTTGGACGATTTAAGTAATGCACGGTAAAACGAGTTCCAAAGGATATGAGCACTAGATAGCGTTTTTATGTTTAATTTCAAGTGCCTACATAGCTCTGACTTGTACATAAAGTAGTTAATTTTTTTATCGTACTTTGCTATTTATAACTTAGTACATTTATGAACATTGATAATAAAAATAGAATTTGTCATTTAACTCGTGATATTAAAACGACGGTATTTTTATTAAACGTATTTAAAGTTTAGTAGGTGAGGGTTTTATGAATATGCGATTTTTTGGTTCGTATATTTTCCTGCAGATGATAAGGGCTTAAAAAGGGCGACCACTATCATGCTACAGCACTTCAAACTTTTAAATACTAGAACTATGCTTTTTGTTATTTGTATATCGTGAATGAGCTAGTTCGACCGGCAACCCACCTTTCTTTTCTTTCTGCCTAGCGTTAGCCTAGCCTGTACCGGGTCTGCGTTGCTATATATTTATCAACTTTTTTATCGGTCTTTGATACCCTCGGGTGTTGAGACCACCGGCTCATTCATCTTCTCGGATAACATTAAACTAGCTCCTGTGAGGTAAGCTGATGGCCTCGGTGGGGTTATGTATGGGCTCAGGCGTTATGTTATGGATTTTCATGGGTGAATGAACCATCAAAAATAAAATTCCTTGAATGTATCCATCATATAATAGACACAAAGGCTGACTCGAGTCTACTCGATACGATATATTTATTCTACTAAAATGATAGATATTTAGCTAAGGCATCGAACAATTTTCTTCAGTTATAAACGCTTGCTCGCTTAAGCTAAAAATACTTCGTTAGATTAAAGCCTTTTAAAAACATCTCTTTTCTCGAAACCTTTATTATGTCGTCGGTCTCCGCCGTATTTTTTCTCAAAATTCGGCTCAATAAATAATAATTTGCCTTCATTCCACGAAAAAAGGACTTGTTTGCCAACTTATAAGAGTAAGTTGGGGATTATCGATCAATGTCGAAATACCCGTCTGTTGCGATGGTGACGGCGCGGCGCTACGGGTGACTTGAAAGGTTATTTGAGAGGAGAATGAGGTTATTTAACTCTGTAAAATGAAGTGTATTTACATTAATATTAATTTAAAATAGCAGCTCTGTAAATAAGTGCTCGCCATGAGCACGTGTTATTAAATTCATAATCGAATATTATTGGTTCGTTTATAAACTATCCACTGTCACAATGGACTGGCGTATATTGGCAGACTTGAAATGGCTTCTAAAGTCTTGTGTTCTCTCCCAGCCTCCGTTTCGGCAATGACTTAATAACATGGCTATGGTTATCACTTCAAATAAAAAAATTAAAGCAATTTAATAATTATCTTTAGCTCCATGTATTCCTCTTCTTACATAGGTATCCTCAAAGGATGTCCAGACATAACGTTGAAATCGGCTCGTATTAAACGACTCCCTGCAATTATTAGATCGTTTGTCCACCATGGTTTTCTGTTTTCCAGGATTCTAATTAGTACTGACTTTTTTTGCACAATAATATGAGGAGCTACTGGTTCGGTGGCGTAGTTGTTTTACGGTACGATTATAAAACTGGTCTCGGGCTCGAATCCTGGGTCGGAAAAAGTAATAAGTATTGGATTTTTCTATTCATTATCAGCCCGGAGTCAGGAGTTTGTGCTCGATATCGCGATATGCACGAACCTATGATTAAACATAGAGGACAGCACCGTTTCATAATAAGGGCAAAAATGCATTTTAATCCTTCTGTGTATTTTGTGCCCGATATGGCGATAGGCTCGCCCCCTTTCACATCGTGGGACGGAACATACAAGGCGAAATGTGGGTGTCCTGGTGGCGCCTCTGCCTACCACTTCGGGGATAAAGACGTGAGTTTATGTATTCTAAATGACAAAATTCTTGCATTCGTAAGTAGATATGTGACAATTTCGAATATAAAAACCTCAGTATAAAAGGTTGTACCTACACTTAAATTTTATGTCTTCAAATCGTGTATCCAGTTTATAAAATGTCACTCGAGTCTTGACATAATGGCCGCCATTTTCAAACCAGTTAATGTTTCTTTAAAAATATGTGACCGGAAATTGTAGCATTTTAGCTCGTGCGGTGATTTATCTCCGCGAATAACTCTCTCGGGAGAAATAAGGTGAAAGTAGTTTAAAATATCTTTATGACGTTAGCCCTCTATATTGTTGAGAAGTAGAAAGAAGGAGAACTGTTTGTTTATCGCAGATGTGTAATGGTAAAGGACGTTTAAAGTTATTTTACGTTGAATGAGAAATATTGTAGAAGCTCGGTCGTGCATATCCAATTAAATGTAGTTTTTTTTTCAAATTAGATATGATAGTGTTTTTTATCTTTACTTTTTACGTACACCTCAAGGAACCTCATAATCGTCTCTGTCATATCCATGCTATGGTTGGTTGTCTGGAAGAGATCTCGTGCGATAAGACCGCCATTGTACTCTTTTTGTTTCGATTGTTTTTCTTTGTTCGTTGGTGTACAATAAAGATTTTAAAATAAAATAAATAAATAGTTGCTTTAACGTCTCAAAGAAGACTTACCTAGTTCGAAAAGCGGTTTATTTATTAGTCTTGCATTTTCGAAGAAAATGTATGTAGAAGTCCCAATATAGTACAGCCCGCATTTCACCGAAATTATTCCCGAGACGTGAGAATAGCTTTAAGAGCGTATACGCATTCCGTGGGCTATTTAACTCAAAAACAGTACTCTTCGAACCATATTTATCCATTCAAACATTACTTAGAAGAATAATTAATTAGTACCTAATAATTTTAGTAAGTGTAGTCATCTAAAAATTTAGGTGGAGAACATTTTAGATTAATAGATAATTTGTGAATACTATACGGATTACTAAACAGACGTTTGCATATTTTGCCTTCGGACGGTAATTTTTAAAGCTCGGAGTATCTTAAATCACTAAAGAAAAGAACAAAATAAAAAATTGATCCTTTTTTTTATTGGAATGAATGCGAGACGAGCATGTCATTCGCCTAATAGTAAGCGATGCGACTGCTCATGCACAATAGCAAAACCAAACAACACCATGAATTGCAAGACAATGCTTGGCATTATCTGATTAAAAAGATCCTTACGAAAAAATAAATCTGGGGATAATTTTACGGAATGCTTATACGCTCTTAAAAAACTCCTAGAATTCACGATTGGATTGCCTGGCCCAGGAATGAAACCTAAGACTACGGTTTACAGGTCATTTATACTGGCTCTAAATTAGCGAGGTGGTTACATGGCTACAATACACCAATAACACACAATACATTGTGTGTTTTGTGTGTGATTGTAGCCAATGCAATGAAACCTGGGTCAATGCTCGCTGCACAATTATTTGGCATACAAACACGCCACGATATGTATGTATCTAATAGTTATACATACATACATACATACATACATACATAAACTCACGCCTTTGTCCCGGAAGGGGTAGGCAGAGGTGCAACCAGGACACCCACGTTTCGCCTTGTATTTTCCGTCCCACGATGTGATAGGGGGCGAGCCTAATTAATAGTTATGTCTGTGGTTACATTGCGATGACTTGCATTCGCAGTCGCTAATTTTCGCACTATTTTTACCGCAATGATGTTTAAAAATAACGTTTTATTTATAGCCTTGGTTATAAGTGATAGTCGTAATGTACAAACAACAACGACGAGAGATATTTACCGCTTGCCAATTGAAATACATAAGATGAACCCGAAACGCGACATCACTAAGATGCCCACATTGTGTACGGTGGTCGCTTATAGACATTAAAAAAAACATACACCCAACAGTCACATACATAGTCCTGACCCCACAATAACATCGAGTCTTGTGTCGTGGATATCAGGGAACTACGAGAGACTTTTCCGTCTCACAAAAAACCCAGACCCGAAACAAATACCTGTGGTTCACGCAAACATTTGTTTCGGTGCGGTAATCGAACCCGCAGCCTCTCGTTTCGCAGCCGGCGTTTAACCAATTGCGCCATGGAGACTGTCGAATATATCATATACATGCTGGCAATTCGATATACGAGTATTCTAAATCTTACCACCAGTTAAGTTATAATTAACGGTAATCATATGTAGTTGGTGTATTACTTGTTTGTATAGTACACTTAAGCTGACAAAAAGCGAAAAACATAAAAAAAAAAAAAACAATCAGTGCTGCTTAGATTAATATCTCTTGAATATTGTACAAATATAAAAAAAACACTCATAGTGTATGCTAAACTTAAGCGAACATATATAAACTAAACCGGTACAGCTAAATTTCTATAAAGCTTCGCACAATCTAAAATACTTTCTAATTGTCTATGGTTCTATTTACAAACATACAACTTCAAAATCATTTTACGCAAGAACCATTTCGCGTTCGTTACGTCACAACTCACTAGCGCTACAGACTATAAAAAAACTAGTCCCAGATGAAGACATAAAAAACCGTACCACAAATAAACAATTGGTGACGACCACAAACATGCATAGTCTAGGAATCTGGTTTGCAAGCGGTCATTGTCACGGCCGCGACCGCTAATATTTGCGATTGAGGCCAGGTTTGAGTTGTGTGCTGTCAGACATTCTTTTTGTGATAAAATGTAATTAACAGGTTTTTAATGCGTTATATCTGCTTTAGGTATTTGTAAGAGTGTTAAGGGTTGAATTCCCAGTTTGGGAAATTATATTTGTGTATTTCCGTAAAGTATCACATAATAAATTTGTTGTCCGAGAGCGGAATTTATCTGGCGTTTTAGTTTTGCTCTTTGTAGGCGACTATACTAATCCTTATGGAGTACAGGCATGAGCTTATGAATTTACGTGACTACAAAAGTTCTTAGGTTATAAGAAAATAAGGTCTCGATTCGACTTCCTAGAATCACAAGTTTAAGACTATTTTTAACTGAGGCCCAAAAATATTCATTAGCTGGCTATCACTACCTTTTTATCCCAAACTCTTTCCATAAGCTAACAAAGCACCAAGCAGCCCAAAAATGCCTTTATACAATGGCTATTTGAGTGGCTTTAACATACTTTTCTTTTATCATGTCTGGAAAATAAATAGATTCACAGAAACGCTTATTAAAAAGTCAGACTCGGTAAAATCGTGTTTTAACTACAGCGCCGCAGATGCCGTAATTCATTTTGTTCCAGCGAAAACATTAAACAGAAATGTGTATTCATAAATAATTTTTATCTTAAATAATTGGAAAATATTTTTTCAATATTTCGTGGGTTGCAGAAATATTATCAAATGGTTTGTTTCTAAAATAAAACGTTTTTATACATCTGGGTTAACTAAAATACACTTGTCAGACATAGTTCTGATCTAATAATAAGAGAATACGCCTGTGTCGTGGATTAACTGTGCCACAGATGCTTGCAGGTGAATGTTTTAAAAAAAATCTAATATTTAACGAGCCTTCCTTCTGATTTACAAAGTTAAAATATCTCTATCTTTTGAACATATACGCATCGATATACTCTCGACGCTACGTTATTCTACTTTCACAAATATTTGTTTTTAACACATAATTTAATAATATTAAATATGCTCAACACTCAAACCACACTCCTTATGGGTCATCTGATTTGGGTACCAAAACTTGTAAAATAATATTCGTTCACAAAGACCTGAACTAAGCATTTAAAATTACAGATATTTATCTTAGACAAGTCGACCCATCATTGCATAATTCTCCCCTTACTTGTTATGATACACTACTCGTCTCACGCCCTGAATTAAAGCCGATCGATCGAGTTGAAACATGGATACAATAAGCGCTGTCGGCATGTTTTCATAAAGCTGTGTAAACTGCCAGCGTGTTTGTATTAATAAAGCGTGATAACAATGGAGATTAACTTTGCCATCGCTATTGTTACTTAATACAACCAGACATGTTTGAAACGTTAACTCTTTGGGTGTATTTTGTCTTTAGTCGTTGTAAGATAGTTAATTATTGCTATATAATGTGATAATGTTGGTCTCCAAGCTGCAGTTGTTTTGACGTCGGTCTGTAAAAGGAGCCGCGGGTTCGATCCCCGCGCCGAGACAAATGTTTATGCTACCTTTAATTGGTGCAATTGGGAATAAAACGAGAGGGAAATATAGATTTAAATATGGGTGGAAATAGAACCTGATATCTCGTAAATTACAGAAATCGTTCTTGCTGAATTAAGTACATGTCAGGATAAATTAAATCGCTAACCCTTAACGTTTTATCCGCCAAATCTGCAAATTATTTTGAGCAAATATAAGTTATTGTGTGACTGGTATTAAAATACCACTATTTAAATTATCCAGTCGAACTGTACTACACTGTATGTCAAACTGCATTGTAGTCACATTGTCGTCAGTATAAAAAGCGCAATCTACCTATAAACATGTAACTGCTGTAGCATTGTCAACCTGCGGCTAATAATTATACACGACAATAATTTCTAAGTAAGATTAAAACATAATGACAGTTTTGCCGACATTGTAGAAGTAATTGTAAACACATATTATCCCATCATCGTGGCTAATAAGCCGTAATGTTGCGTCAAATCCTCACGTTTTAGGGGTCTGTGGTTGCTTTTGTGTCGTTCGTAATAGTACATAATGTGTTAGTGTGTTTGTAATGAGTAAAATTGTCAAGATATGGGTTTGTTATTCATCAATTTTGTTAGGTTCTCTACCCACTACAATGCAGCTTACTACAGCTAATAAAGAAATATTAACTGACCATGAAAAATATAATATTTTTAACTGTATGTAATGAGTTTCTTCACTAAATTCTGCGTCATATAATTTATAATATGAAATGTCACTGGAGAACAGTATAATGGGTACTGGATAGAATTACCGAAACCCGGTTTCGTGGAAATAATATTTATTTGTGTTTTTAACATATTTTAATAAATAAATATAAAAAGAATATAAACCCTATCACGTTTGTCCACAGGTTCAGCTGTGGTGAGCGTGTGCATGCGTCAGTTCGACGACGCAATATCGATCACTGTTGCCATCACGATCGTGGTGACCGTCGCTTTTGTACAGGAATACCGCTCCGAGAAGTCGCTCGAGGAACTCAATAAGCTTGTGCCTCCGACATGCAATTGGTAAGTCTTTATTAATAAAAAATGTATACTTGTAAAAAGAATGGATTGATTATTCGATGTCGAAGTTCAAGACACAAGCTACTGGTTCTAAGGGATCTAAGGTAAGGAAACTCCTCAAGATGCTTGGGCTAACGATCAATTGAGTTTCCTGAAATGTTATGGCTTCATTATTATTCTTTATCTAATAATGAAAACTTCGCAGCATTAAATATACACTGTCTTTCTCATAATACATTTATTTACTTAAAAACTGTATTGTAAACATCTTCGCAATATTTTTAGACATCCAAATAATCCAATTCAAATACAACAAAACAAAGACATCTTTCGCTATAAGCAAGCAGAATATCACCAAAAATAGACGAATGTAACTAAATATTTTTATGGGTTCACCAAAATATTTTAAACACCCGGCTGGACATAAAATAGAGGCACCTTTTTCTAATAGCTAACGACAAAGTGAAATCTAATGAATATAACCAGTCTCGACGTAATCAATTTGAGCTGATGGGAGTGGATGTCGCATAAGCGCGCCTCTGAGCCCTAACTTCATGTTTAATTACGCGGCTAATTGAAAACGTGGCGGCTTAGTCGGTCCAGATAATAACAGCCCCTTCACATTTCAGTATAATGCTGCTTCAGATATACAAAGCTTCGGGGGATATTGATTTAGCTTCGATTGTGGTTTGTGGGCTGTCTTATTCTTACACATTGGTGTAGCTTTTTGTTGGATAAGACAAATCGCTACAATGCAGATGACACAAACATACATAAACTCACGCCAAAAGGGATAGGCAGGCAAACAGGAGACCCACGTTTCGTTTTGTATTTTCCGTCCCACGATGTGATAGGGGGCGAGATGGAATGCATGATTACAGTGCACCCGGTAGTAAGTACAGTGCAACCCCGATAAACTACGAATTAGTGAAAGATGGTTAACTAATGCCGGTCGACATGATCGTCTGCCATCTCCAAACCTGATTTACATGGGCTGAATTACAAATTCGATAGACTTGCATGGATCAATATGGTCTTACGGATCTTTCACTATCTTGTATAGTGTCAGCCTTGACGCCGTGATTGAATTGAATGGTATTTTATTCTGTAAAACAAATTGAAATCACAGTCCATTGACCATGTAATTGAATAAGAGAATATACAAGAAGAATTCAAATATAATCTTTGTTCTAGCGTTCGCGAAGGCAATATCGAACACTTTCTGGCTCGAAACCTAGTCCCCGGCGATATAGTCCATCTAAACGTCGGAGATCGAGTGCCAGCAGACCTCAGGCTTTACGAGTCCACTGACCTCGCGATAGACGAATCTTCGTTTACGGGTGAAACAGAGCCAGCAATGAAAAACGTGATGCCCAACAAGGCCGCCGCTGGACGCGTGCACAAGGACAATATCGCGTTTATGGGGACTCTGGTCAGATGTGGTAATGCTAAGGTGAGTGATTAAG
Organism: Deilephila elpenor; assembly: GCA_949752805.1. Taxonomy (NCBI): domain Eukaryota; kingdom Metazoa; phylum Arthropoda; class Insecta; order Lepidoptera; family Sphingidae; genus Deilephila; species Deilephila elpenor. The sequence goes on along the minus strand of OX457107.1, from coordinate 2,250,172 downwards.
CATTTATCGGATTTTTAATCATAAGAAATGTAAGTTGTTGATATTGCTGTATTTGATTTGATTTTCTGCAGTCATAGTCTATTAAGTTTAACGTTTGTTGTTCCCACTTTCAATATGACTTTTTAGTTAAGTTTATGATTCCTATTGATTCATTAACATTATACCGGATAGCGCGGCAATGTGACATTACCTGGTGATAAGTACATAGACATACATACATAAACTCACGCCTTTGTCCCAGAAGGGGTAGGCAGAGGCGCCACCAGGACACCCACATTTAGCCTTGTAAGTTCCATCCCACGATTTTATAGGGGGCGAGCCTATCGCCTTCGCCACATAAAAATAAAAATAAAAATAAAAATAGCCTTTATTTACTACTTAACTTACAAGAAAACTTATTCTAGGTTAAAATTACTTTCCACTTAATTTTTTAAATAAAACAATTGTTAGTAAATATAGAATATAGTTATTAATAAAATTATGTGTTAGTAGTCGCCTGTGAGGCGTAGGCCTCTCCTAAACCCTTCCATACATCTCTTTCGCGTGCTTTTTGCATCCATCGCCACATAACCTGGTGATAAATGTTGTCCAAGTAGACTATGGTCTGTCGAAAAACGAATTTTTCTTTGCCTTCTGAATTTCTCCTTAACACTTCTATCCTATTTCTTCTCCAGGGTATCGTAGTATCCACCGGCGAACGCTCAGAATTCGGTGACATATTCCGCATGATGCAAGCCGAGGAGTCTCCAAAGACTCCCCTGCAGAAGTCCATGGATGCTCTGGGTGGTCAACTATCGCTATACTCCTTCTGTATCATCGGCTTCATCATGGTCACTGGGTGGCTGCAGGGCAAGAATATCCAAGATATGTTTACGATTGGAGTCAGTCTTGCTGTTGCTGCTATTCCTGAAGGTAATTTAGTAGGCATTCTTGCGTATGGCGAAGTAGACTATCAAGAGAATTATGTACTTTTTATTGGTTTAAGGATGAGACGAACATGTCGCTTGTCTAATGGTAAGGCAGGCATGATGATAGGAGAAAACCACTCAGAACTTATTAAACATTGCAAACTCCGAAACGTTTCGGGTCTCTTAATGCCAGCTAGTGATTACTGACTAGCTGCAATGCTCTTTAAATCCAAAACAACAGTGCTAACAATGTACAATAGCCTTACCATAGAATTGATATTGCTTCCACCCTCAACATTTCTAGATAGCTTAAATTATTCTATTCTTTTCAGGTCTACCGATAGTGGTGACAGTAACCCTGGCGCTAGGTGTGATGCGTATGGCGAAACGCAATGCCATCGTGAAGAAACTACCCACAGTTGAAACGCTAGGATGTGTCAATGTCATATGCAGCGACAAGACTGGTGAGTTGTTAGATGATATTATTTACAACATTTTTTTAAGCTGCCGTTAATACGATCATCTTGATGACCTTCAATTGAATTTAGATCGAATAAATTTGAATCGAAATTTGAATATTGTAGGTAGGTATATAAAAACTTCTTTTCTAGCTTCAAAGTCTTGGTTTAAACTCATTAAAAAATATGTAAATAAATCTATCAAACGTCAGGAGATTCCAAAAGTCGAGAATTTGGTAGTTTCGAAAGACATTTATTTGCTGGCGAGCTACGCTTCGATCAAATATATATTTGATCGAAGGTTACATTTTTATTTAATAGATAAACTATCACTAAAACGCCTCATATTAAATCTTTGTAAGAATATAAAGACATGTGTATAGAATAATTATATTTATATAAATATCGCTTAATTTTTATATTCACAGGAACATTGACGAAGAACGAGATGACAGTGACAACAATATCGACATCTGGCGGACACATCGCGGAAGTGACTGGCACGGGGTACAACAGCCAAGGGGACGTGCAATTACGGGCATATAAGGGGAGAGACCTGGATGTGGCCAGAATGGGGGTTAGCAGCATGCTCGAGGTAAGGACACTGAGTTTTTTTTTTGTTGCACAGGTCTGGCAGACAAACTAGACAGCTCACTAGATTATACCTGATCACCGCCTCCTGTGAACATTTACAATTGGATTGTACATACGTAGAAAAACCCAACAATGCAGTGTTAACTTTCATAAAAATCGGGCCCGAGACAATGATTTTGGATTTACCCAATGAAATGAAATGAAATTCGTTTAATGAAATGAAATTCGTTTATGAAATGAAATGATTCGTTTATATTCGTTTTATAAGATTTTTAAAATAAATCATTTGTCTCCAGGTTGGCGTGTTATGTAACAACGCTGTGATCCGCGACGAAGTTCTGTACGGACAACCCACAGAGGGCGCTCTCATCGCCTGCGCCATGAAGTACGGCCTGCCTGACTTTAGAGAACAGTATACGAGATTGCACGAGATACCTTTCAGGTGAATATCGAAATTTATTAAGCAGGCTTCATATGTTGGCTCTAGCCTTAATTGTTGAATATGTGGTTCCAATATTGGCGAGAGCTATTATCTATCGGACCGTATGTGAGAAATGTGTGACGTAGTCATTTTATCGGGCTCGAAGGACCATGTAAAAACATAAGAGTAATCGCAACTAATCCATATTGAAGTTTAACCGCGGGTAAAGGAGAGGGCCGATGACATCTAAGTTTGTTTATAGTACAGCAACACGCCCCAACTACGTATCGGACCAGTTCTTTTGCGATGATAATGATTGAATTATTTCTTTATTGTTACATAAAGTTTAGTCCACACAGCAATCAACATTTATTTACTGTACTCTAAATTTAAAGTATAAATGCTTCAAAACAGTTTGGTTTTTATAGTGACCTTCTTTAGTAATTATAGAATTTTGTTTCCAGTTCCGAAACAAAAATGATGGTAGTAAAGTGCGCGCCTAAATTCTCCGATGGTAATACAAAGGAAGAATTCTTCGTAAAAGGAGCTATTGAGAAGGTTTTGCCTCTCTGCACGCAATACATCGACAGTAGTGGAAATTACGCGCCCATGACTAAGGAGAAGCAGAACGATTTCTTGGCTGAAGCTTATAATATTGGAAGGATGGGTAAGTTATTATGTTTTTTGATGTACGTGCGTTTGTGTACGTTTATGCGTGTGTTTGTGCGCGTGTACGTTTGTTGTAGACTAAAACCTATTTTGTTTTGCGCGATATTTCGAGAATTCTGGTTAATTCTGGTGTGTGACCTTCTAATTGCTGGTTCCAGGATTACAGTAGTAAGTTGGTGATAATGAAGTTTATAATGATGTCTATGATGATGATAATATTGGTCACATGTGTATAAGCAGGTTTCTCCTTATGATAATTATATTAGCTATGACGATGGGGGTGATTCTGGTGATAATTTTAATTGGCGTATACATGCTGATCTTCCCCTAATAGCTTTAAGTTATCAGTGCGGTGGCACAGGTGACGAAGGTGATGACAATATCGATTGTGCATTATGTCTCCTCACAATACCCTTACGTCGCGGGTCTCTCTCAAAGGCTTGGGTGATGAAGGTGACTGACTGACTAGCAATGGTGATTTGGGTGACAATAGCAATTATCTACATGTACATCACAGGTTTCTGAACGATAGCCTTATATCTCCTCGATGGTTTGTGTGATGAAGGTGATATATCAACATTAAATGCTTGTACGTAGGTCTCTGCACAATAGCATTATATCTCCTCGAAGGCTTGGATGATGAAGGTGATATATCAACATTGAATGCTTGTACGTAGGTCTCTGCACAATAGCCATATATCTCCTCGAAGGCTTGGATGATGAAGATGGTAATATATTAACAATAAATGTTTGTTCGTAGGTCTGCGCACAATAGCGCTATGTCGCGGGTCCCGGCTGGAGGCGTTGTCGTACTGCGGCGCGTGCGGCGTGTGCGACCCCGCGCGGCCCGGCGTGCGCGCCGCCGTGGCCGAGCTGCGCCGCGCCTCCGTCGCCGTCAAGATGCTCACCGGAGATGCCAGGCCCACTGCGCTTGCTGTTGGTATGGCGAAATATCCTTTATTCGTACATAAAATCACGCCTATATCCCAGAAGGCTTAAAGAGAGTACTCTCCTTAAGGTAGGCGGCGACATTGTTGTGCTGGACCCCTGGCACTGCGAAGTTCTCTGGGCAGCGGTAGCCGCTTACCATCAGGCGGACCGCTAGCTCGTCTGCCTATAACGGCAATAAAAAAAAAGAGGGGGTAGGCAGAGGACACAAACATTTCGCCTTGTTCCGTCCCATGTCGTGATGGAGGCGAGCCTATAAATGATGATACATTGTCTCCTAATTACAGCTCAAATGGTTGGATTGGACGTGCTACACTCACAGTCCCTCTCGGGCGAACAACTGGACACCATGTCTGACGATGAACTGGACAGAATTATTGAGACGGTACATACTAAGTATTATATGATTAGATTTTTATTCTTCTGACTACAGTAGCCATTTTTTTGAGAATATTATAATTGGGAGGTACAAGCATCAAACAATTTAACTTGTGAGTTTTGTTGTTTCGTAATACTTTTCTCCACCTCCAGGTTAGCGTCTTCTACAGAGTGACTCCGAAACACAAATTGACGATTGTGAAGTCTTTGCAGAGGCTTGGAAATATAGTCGGCATGACAGGTTAGTAACAAATGATTTTTATATTTACACAAACTATGAGATATAATTTATATGATTACACGCAGTTTCTGATTATAGAGTACTCCTAATATTAATACTTTTCCACATAATTATGTTTTGACAAGTATCTTTCCAAATCTAGGTTTCAAGAAATTACTTTTTGGTTGGAGAAACTGGACGTCTCGAGATTTTTGAATTTATTTTCATCACCATCATCAACTGCAGGAAGTCCGCAACTGAATATATTTCTTCCCGCAAAACTTACGGCCTTATTGATAAACAGTTTTAAAACCTATTTTAGTTATCGATTGTTTTGTCCCTATCGGACGACTATTGAATTCAGTTTGAGCGAAGAAGACAAAACATTCGATAGTTAAAATAGCATTTAAAACTGTATGAATAAGGCCGTTAGACAATAGCTAACACTTATCAAAGAACCCACGATAATACATATGTACATACATACATAAACTCACACCTTTATCCCAGAAGGGGTAGGCAGAGGCGCCACCAGGACACCCACATTTCCTTATATGTTCGGTCCCATGATGTGATAAGGGGCGAGCCTATTGCCATATCGGGCACAAATTCCTGACTCCGGGCTGATATACAATTAATAGAAAAACCCAATATCACTTTGCCCGAGTTGAACCCGAGACCTCAGCTTTGTACGATAATAAGTACCTTAAATCCGCAGGTGACGGTGTAAACGATGGCGTGGCTCTAAAACGCGCTGATATCGGCATAGCGATGGGCAAGAACGGAACAGATGTTTGTAAAGAGGCTGCTGACATGATTCTTGTTGATGACGACTTCGCTACTATCATGTGAGTGGAATTTTAGAAGTACCGATAATTTTATCGATATTAAATTTAAATGTAACTATCGATATCTGATTCTATTACATAAAATAGAAGTATGATTTATTATCATAGACAAGGATACAAATAATACAATTATTTCACCTTATTGCTACTTAGATTATGATAGCTTTTCATTAATTATAATAGAATTATTACTATTATTGTTATCGTTATACTTTCAAATATGAAGCTTTAAATAAATAAATATGGTACGTATCGGAAAAATGTGACTTAGAAATAAAGATGGCGCGTAACACAAAAACGTTACAATTTTTTGACATTGCTATAAAATTTCTCCCATACGTCGATAAAGAAGTTTCACTTCAAATGATTTAAAATTTACGCAGTATTTATTTAAAGGCTATTGTAGGTGTGTTGTTGCGCTATCCTCGTGCGCAATGAACGTGAATTCTATATTATAATGGAGGTAATACGTAATTCTACGTGTCGTTCTTCAGCTCTCTCATTTATCCCCCTAAAATCAATAGTATGTTTACCCCCGTAATTTAACCCCCCTCGTTCTGCAGGACGGTCGTGTACATATTTTCAGTCTATTGTCAGACACTTGATAAAATAAGTAGTGATCTTTAAATATTTGCAACATCCGTAAAAACCAAGTTTTATCGAACTCATGTAAATATGACATAAATGAACGCAGAACAAGGCTAAAATTATGTTTCAACGTTTTCATGGGCTCAAGTAACTTTAATAAACTTATAAAATTATATAAACAAGTCTGATTTGTTTCCACAGTGCGGCTATCGAAGAAGGCAAGTGCATATTCTACAACATCCGAAATTTCGTGCGATTCCAACTGTCGACATCGATTGCAGCGCTCTCTCTCATCGCTCTGGCCACCCTTATGGGCATCCCTAACCCCCTTAATGCTATGCAGATTCTATGGATTAACATTATTATGGACGGTGAGTAATTATGTAAAATGATAATATGAGGCGGATGGTAGTGTAGTTTTTCGAATCGAATCGATATTCGATCAAATCCCTATCGATTGATATATCGATTATGTTTGAATGTCCAGGTCCTCCCGCACAATCCCTGGGCGTGGAGCCGGTAGACCACGAGGTTGTACGTCGTAGACCAAGAGACACTTCCCGTCGCATCATCTCCAGAAGCTTGCTGTTTAATGTACTGCTGTCTGCTGCTATCATCATCGCTGGCACTCTGTGGGTTTTTAATCGAGAGGTAAGGAATATAACGTGTAAAGAAGATGTGTAGGTAATTCAGTGTATAAGCATGTCGATAGAAATATATGTGATAATTATGAGAAGTTTTGTACGAACTTTTACAACATAAAATACTGCAGAGTGCAAACGACAAACAGCGCTAAATAAATAGTAGATGCTACGATTGAAAACTCGATATCGACATCTTATAGTTCATATTCGTCCATAATCAATTTTGTAAATTACAAAACGGCGTGTATTATTGCCATAGCATATATAAAAATTGTAACTCATCTAAACACTATCGGTTATCGTCAACCCTATATAACGCATTAACCTAGATATCTTGATGTAAGGAACCAGCCATCGCAATAACTAAGCGTTATCAATACCTAAATAACTCGCAACTATCGATATTTAAACCCTTACTTGTTTCAGATGTCAGACAACAAAATTACCCCACGGGACACCACAATGACATTCACCTGCTTCGTCTTATTCGACATGTTCAACGCCCTCTCGTGTCGATCGCAGACCAAGTCGGTGTTCCAAGTGGGGTTGTTCTCCAACAAGATGTTCCTCATTGCTGTCACCCTTAGTCTGGTGGGACAAGCCCTGGTGATATACTTTCCGCCGCTGCAGAGGGTTTTTCAGACTGAGGCTTTGACTTCGCACGGTTTGTATTTATTTTTAATATAAGTATTGAGAGTATATTTGATGAGTCCATCTCATGAGATATTAAAATATTTATTATTACTATGGTTTGGTAGGTGAGTTTTTTTTGTATTACACACTGATAGCGAAATTTAAACACTGATTAAGGACACGTCATACTTAAGTGTTTCGTGTTTTGGGGTCATTCTGTATATATCAGCATATTATCGGGCGTGATTGTGTCGACTGACGAGATATAGGTATCACGTTAGTCCACAGCTTAAGTGGACGTCACTCAATATTAGCTCAAAGTCCCCAAATTAATAAATAGAAAAAATAGTCAACTGCGTTGCATTAACCATCAGACGCCTTGCAGTCAGTTCGCGTGTGTCTCACGAAAACAAATGCGTAGAATTTAACTTAAGAAAGTGCATAATTATGTATTCGTCAAATGCTTTCATCTATAAGGTTTGCTAAGATAATGTTCTTTTCCAGACATCCTGTTCCTGATATGCCTGACATCAAGCGTGTTCATTGTAAGTGAGGTGAAGAAGTTGATCGAGCGCACTCTCAAGAAGCGATCTTTCGGCAAGTTCTCGACTAAGGGCCACGACGCCATGGACTTTGTATGACACAAAACTGAAGGGAAGGCGCAGTAAGTACCCACCATGCGGACTGCGGGCCCGGCCACACTAGTCAGTCAGTCATACAGTCAGTCAGTCATGACCATGTGATAACGGTAGCGAGTGCAGTGAAGTGTCAGTGCCGTGGACCCTACTCCATATACGATGGAAATATCGATATTCCTATATGTTTGTAGTTTATTTATTTCGCGTCGCAGTATTCGTGCGTGGCTTTTTTATCGATTAATTTATTTAGTAGGTAAGTGGTAATTGTTTTGTTTGTCGATTATATCTTGTCGAGCCGACTGTTTTTGGTAAATGGCATTTAGAATTTGGAAAATATTAATCGAAATTAAGAGTGTTATGGTCCAAAACTTGGTACTACATAATTTCACATATAAAGTACCTACAACTAAACTCGACACCTATCAATTTCTGTTGAATTTGACGTGGTATCATTAGGTACAGATATCGATAAAATCAGCATCGATAATCGAAATGTCAAAATTGTCGGCGCGACACGATGCAGCGGGTAGTGTGAGTGATAAGTATTTTAGAATCTAATATTTGTATTAGCGAAAATTGTAAAACGCAGATATTAAATAAAAAAAGTAAAATCCGCGAGATATTGTAGTGCGTATAATATCTAAGTACTATGTTTCTAAATTGTAGTTTAATCTTCTCAACTTGAGAAAAATCCTGTGCAGGATTCGAAATAGTAAAGTGTTAAAAATTGTAAAGTCATAACTGTCATCTTTAGATCTACGTTATTGGTATCGATAGTTGTCATAATCGATTTAATGATCGATATAAATTATGGTCATAGTGTGCTAGAGAAGGCATCAACTAATCTTCACCTTAATATGTGTTTGACCAGTTAGATAGAACCAGTGCGAACATCTATTATTGACAGAAGCACCATAATATGTATCTAGCATAATTTATTTTTATGAATTTATTTTATCGATATCGATACTATTGAGCGCTAGTGCTGTTGAAGAGTTTAGATTTTTTTATAATATCGTCAATCAATAAATAAATCATTCTGTAATGATCAGTTGGTGTCTTCGATTTTGTCTTAAAATGTGTATCGCTTTAGTATTAAAAGGTTTTAAAATAGTTACTAAAAGACCCCAATAAATTGGATTTTTCATTCTCTAAGATATGAAATTTTTGTGTTCACTAATTTATCGATTTTATTTGACATTTAATACTTAGCAAAAATATAAAATATTTTATTTTCAAATCAAACTTTTAAATTATGAGTTTTCGATAAATAAAATGTTAGCATTGGTAGTTGTAAAATACAAACATTTCTATTCCTTTGTCCAATGAAAGAAAATAGACAAAAAAATAGCTAATAACGTTTGTATAACACTGGCTTTACATAATAGCCCAATGTGCTAATAAATAATACATGTGGCCAACGTGTTAAAAAATAATGGCTCCAAAGTTGGTCTAGTTTTAGATTTATTCAAGCGGTGTTTGGGCCAATGCATGGAGCCATAAATAAGTTCACATCATTCCGATATCTACTTTAGACACGCTAGCAAGTTGCATTTTTGCACTCATATGTTTCATTATATGAAGGGTAGAGTTAAAGAGCATTTTACTGGGGGAAAACTAAAAATCATTCCACTTGAAAAAGACAGTTCAAAATCCCACTACAATGGCGCTAGTGTAGTTAAGGATATGACACAATATATAAGGTTTAAACCTTATGCAGTATCCTGAAGTAGCGCAATCTTTACTCCTTCTCTTTGCAAAGACAATTTTTCACACACCAATACGGTTCTTGCTTCTACCCTTCGATACCTCATAACATAAACTTTTCGCAAATTAATATAATATCTGCATGTACATATGCGTAGGCGAATCAATTTTTAATTTATTTTTCTATGCCGCGAGGTGACGTATTATTATGTGTTGTGTTGAAATAGCTGCTCGTACTATAAGTACATCGTAGAATAGAATCGAGATTGCTTTAAATATTCATTTTAATGTAAAGGTCGGCCGATATGGGTATTGTACAGATGTAGTAATGTTTATCAAGTAGTTAGTCATGCCGAAAACGGCACATGTATTTAACATCTTGATGATACGTATTTTATTAGAAAAGTCGTTTTTCTCGATTTAAATGTTTAAGTTTAGGACTACTTGCACCATGTTTTACTTAAATATTTTTAGCTTGTCGACTAATAATCGCATCAGTCTTTAAATATATATGACCTAAAACATTTAGCAAGATACTAAAGTAAATACACCGATGTTCCGTAGTTTTGTGAGGACATATGAACCAAACATGAGCTGAGTAACTATTGACAGTTCGCTAAACTCATTTAGCACCTTAATATTTTGACGAGAAATTAATGTAACTCCTTTACAATATTTAATGGTGCAAGTGGACCTAACTATCCTAGAATTAAAAATATCATAATGTGTACGTCGCTAAAATAAAATCATTTGTCATCCATGTTAGAAAGTAGCGTTTGAAATCTCATAAAATGTATTTTATTAAGTCAAATGTGTAATTGAAATTAGTGTTTTACCTCTCGGGTCGTTTATATGTACGAGTTAGACCAAAATCCTAGAGTAACTTACTGAACTAACCTTGTATACAAAATTGCCTTCTTCCATAACTCAGATCACATTTTATCATAGAATAAGTAGCGAATATGTCAATCTGTAACTTTTGAAATCGCTTATTGACTCCTAGATAATAGAAAATTAAAAATATCTACGACACTCTTATACTTCAGAATAAAGTGATATTGTTGAAGGCATCACATTTTTGTCGTAAATTTAATAAAATTTGCATAGTAATGAGGAATGTTAGAAGAGACATCTGTAAAATAATGTTTATAATTAACTGTTGGGCGTCGAGCATTGACTAAGTAAACTCACAAACTTCACTTTCAGAAAGAGACAGAGCAAGCGGCCCAGTTCATACATACTTACAAAGGCTCATGTCTCACGGACGGAATATGACATTGCGATCCATAGTTTGCCAATAATATCCGGATATAGTAAATGCATATTAATGGTAGATCCATCCGGAATCTGTGTTTATCCGTATTAAAGTATGCCACGATAATATCGATAGATGCATTGTAGTGACTGTCATGTCAAACATTGACCGGAATTCCTCGTTGTCTCACAATTTTGCTGTTTTCACCATGTGCAGCAATGCCTAGTCTTTGATCTATGTCTATGATAACTTTACCCAAAACCTCGATATATCAAAATTCTTTTGGTCTATGAATGGTGCTTAAAAGTGAAAGATGAGTGAAGTTATTATAAAAATTGTGTACTCAGTAATTGTCTAATTTTTCATATCTGCTTCAGAATGTAGCAATTTATTAATACCAATGTATTTTACATAATATTGTTAGACGAATAATCGATGACCTTTCTCAATAAAAAGCTACAGTATAGAAAAGACATATTTCTGACTCGTCTGTAATAGACCAAGAATTTTTAATATTAAAAGATTCTGTCAAATGAAATATAAAAATAGTCTTTTCAAGACCATAACAGTTGTAAGAAAGGTCTATGATTACATTTAATGTTAGAAATTTTGAGTGTACCAGTATGAAATAAAACCTTATTCGTATGCTTCTGTCTATCGATGTTTATGACAATGCAAATGTTTGTTTGCGGGTAGCACTTGGCGTTCGACGCCATTTTGAGCTTATAGAAAATGGCGGCTACTACAAAATGGCCACTCGCTGTGTCATATGTATTAGTCAAATTGTTTTAATGTACTATGGAACTGTATTTCACATTTTTCGCTTTCATGTATTGCTCGCGGGGTTTTTGGATTTATAATATTAATGAAATTTCCATTGATAATTTTAAATACTGTGAATTCTCAAGCCCTGTGAAATGTTTTGCGTAAATGTGATAGCGTGTAATGTTTCTATGTGATTCCGAGTCATATCTTATATGTGTAGCGCATGTATGTTACCGTAAAATTGAATCTTTTAGCTGTTTATAGCTGCGTGTAAAACGGACAGAATGTTGACAACTTGGCTATCATTTTTACACAGAAGGTAACAGGAAAAAGTCCTTTCATTTTTTTAAGTTTTTATAGACAAGGATAATTAAATGTCCCAGTGTTTTTTTTGTGTCCATGTTTACTATATCCAATTAAAATGTGTCTATGTTATATTATTTACCGCATTAGTATTTTTTATTTTTTGTATAACATTTTTGACTTTTTTTTTATCAGTGTTGAAATTCTGTCCGTTATACAATTACCATCTATAGCGATAAGTTTGATGTTTAACTACCTACATGTTTAAAACATAGGCGTTGACTCTCTGTAGAAACTAAGGCACTATAGGGCATTTTGGAAAAATGTAGAAAGTTGCAAAAAAAAGTATATTAAATTTAAATATATGATATCGATAAAATTTGATCAAAGTATTTGTAGTGTTTTATAAATTTGATTGGGAATGCGAGCGTTGTTGGTTTCAACAATGTGACAAAAATGTTGAAATCGCGTAGGAAAGTATCAACTTATAAATTATAATTTATTTTCGTATTGTCGCATTTATTATTTTATTAAATGAATCAGTTTTGAAAACTTGCCTGTTTAGTACAATAACAATATATTTTGAATCTATTTTTGTACTTTAATTTGGGAACATTATATTTTTTATTTGATGTTTTAAAACGAAAAGGACAAATTACTGCAAGTCAGTGGTTCTTGTTCAACGACCGCAATCCCAGTCGATGTTTTGTATTCTAAATACATAATTCTGAACTGTTTTCACATCTTTGTAATATAGAGTTTAAACTTCTAAGGATACCAGCGTACCATTTTATAGTGTCTATTTTGCCTCGACGAGTTTTTAAACTTGCAACACAGAAATGCTTAACATCAATACAGTTTGTCAATTGTTTTACTTTCAATGTATTTTTGTTTGTTTTACTCTAATGGTTAAATAAATTTGCCGCCATGTTGCTAATAAATCTCAATAGGTCTCAAGGAAATCTTGTATTTTGCATTATCCTATTGATACGTTGTTCCATGAAGAAAGAACGAACTATTTTGACAAGTCGTGGGATATTATTTATTTTGACGTCATATAGAAATATCGGTTTCGAGTGAATTTACAGTATTTGGTTAATAAATCGTTGACGCAAAATGTACACTTCACACGTTCAATTATCGTGTATTAAATAGATTCTCTATTGAAATATCTACTTCTATGTATACAGACAGACCGAAGTGAACTTGGCAAATAAAATAGTCTGAATCTAATTATTTGTTTATTAATTCTCTACACCTTTCCTATAATCCATACATTTTGAACTCTTATTTTGCAATTAATTTATCTCATAAAAATATTGTTATACAAAGTACAGTGACTCATTGAGCTAGATCGACAGCCTCCGTGGCGCAGTTGGTCAGTCGCCGGCTGTGAAACGAGAGGCCGCGGGTTCGATCCCCGCACCGAAACAAATGTTTGTGTGAACCACAGGTATTTGTTTCCGGTCTGGGTGTTTGCGAGACCGAAAAGTCTCTCGTAGTTCCTGATACCCACGACACAAGAATCGATCTTAGTGTGGGGTCAGGACTATGTATGTGACTGTTGGGTGTATTTATTTTGTTTATTTAATAGATTTCTGACGTGCACACGTACTTTAATATGCAGTTATTTGTATCACACATACCTATTATTAAAAAATGAATAAAAAGCCAAATAATATAAAAACGACTAGAATTTATTACAAAGCGACGACCTTGACATAGTCCACTAGTAATCTAGGCAGGACCCACGATGGAAGCCACGCGTCCATGTCCTGCCAGAAGGTGAGCATGGCCTTATGGGCGTTGTTCCTCCAGGGCTTAGGGTGGTCCCCGCTGGATAAAGCCCCGTCCGGGAATTCTGATATACTTCCCGCTGCCACACCCAGGGTTAGGTAGAACTGGAATGGGAAACATTTTAGGAGCGAAAGATTTTATACAAAATGGAGAATTGTAGAGGAAAGTGGACGTGACGTGAGTGCCATCAAACAGATACGTTATTTCACAACCGGCCGCATGACTCATATAAATCTTTTCTCTTCACTATGGGTTGATACCTCCAGTAATTTAATACCTCGTGGATAACTCTAAGGTATTTCGTTACTAAGTTAGCGATAATTTACAAGAAATTAACAAACCGGGGCCAAAAGAAGCCGCTAAACGCAGTCCACTACCTACAGGTCGCTGTTGAAACTGCAGGAAAACTTACGTTCTGAAGTTCTAATTTTATCCACAAATAAAACACCTAATTTGGATACGTCAAGTCCCTTAAGTTTGACATTTCAGATATTTCCCAGTGGAAGGAATTTTAAATTAAGCGATAGACACTGGCATATCGCTTAAAATAAATTACACAAATGAACGCAACTCACGTAGTCATCAAAAGGCGCCATTTTAGTGCCGGCACCGAGCAGCATCTGCGGCAGTTGCCGGCAGCTGGCGGGGAACAAGCCTCGCAGCCCGCTCGCCGTGGGCTCCACGCGCGCCCACTCCTCGTCGTCCACTGACAGTATTATATGCTCTGGAAACCAGAGATTATTAAGGATAGAAGATACAACAAGATATGACATACATACATAAACTAACGCTCTTTTCCCAGATGGAGTAGGCAGAGGTGCTCCTGTTCTGTGCTCCCAGGACATCCACGTTTCGCTTGTATTTTCCGTCTCACGATGTGATAGGGGGCGAGCCTATCGCCATATCAGGCACAAATACCTTACTCCGGGCTGATTATGAATAGAAAAATCCAATATCACTTTGCCCGACCCGGGATTCGAACCCAAGACCTCAGCTTTACAATCAAACCGTAGTACAACTGCGCCACCAAGACAAGATATGAGTCAGTAAAAAAAGAACTGTCGCCACTTTATTCTCATGGCAGTGCGATAAGCTGTCCTTAAATCTCGAGCTCCATTCATAGTTCAGTATGTTTAAGGAAGGACTAGACAAATTGACTACGTTGGATCGGATAGAAAATGCAGTGCTATATAAATAGAGCATTACTGGTCGAAACAATTATGGTCGAAAGTAAATCACGCAAAAATAGAACATACCTTCCGCCGTAGCGTGAAGAGGCATCTCAGCGGGCCGGCATGATTGTGTCGAATGGTATGAGACTACCGTTTGATACCATTCGATACTCTATCTGGACGGCTACATAGAATTAGAACTTACCATCAGTTGCAATGCAGTCACTATGCCGTGCCAGTTAAAAAAAAAAACATACGTGGAGTCCATTCGACTGAGTACACGTGGAAATCGTCTCCCCAAGCTGCGCCATCTCTTCTGAATTTATTTCCCTGTAGTGTTTCTCTACACATGAAGTCCATTATGGGCCCTCCGTACAGCACCTGAAATAACGATAATAGTTCATGTATTTCGGTAATAATATTAATTTCGAAGGACATTGGTTAAAAGGCTAATGGTTCGATGAGGCCGTGGGCTCGATCTAGATAAAGAGTCAAAATATGTTTGCGTGATCCACAAATATTTGTGTCAGCCATAATATCTTGCTGTTTGTCAGACTAAAAATGTTAATAATATTTTAGTACAAACAAGACTTGCATTATAGTGTGGGGTTAGAGCTGTAACAGTGGTCGCATTTTTACGCAATTCATAAATTGAGATAATCTAAAATTATTTCTAAAATCTCATTCATCTGGCCTCATACCTTATTACTGTACTCGTTGGGTCCGTGATAAAGCTGCCTATTACCGCGGGCGGTGGCGATCTTAATAACACCCGAGGCGTAGTGTAAGCTGCCATATTTGCGCAGAAATGGCTCCAGTAGAATTTCTGTAAGGCAAAATTTGGTAAATTATTTTTCATTAATAATTTTCAAAAATACACAGTTTGAATCGATCACTTTTTATTTTTATTTTGCGATCGCAATTTTATCACACTGTAGGGTAGTTTGCTCTCACGCTGTGTTGACAATTCAGTCTCGTGTTCGCTTCCAAGCGCATCGCACATGCTCTGTAGCTGCGCTGGATTTGTCGTGTTATTTATATTTATATCAGTTTGTGAATCTGTGCTAGTAGTGATCGGTACGACAGAACATTTATCGCGTAGTTTTAATAGTTTTGTGAGAGCTTGTGCTTGTGTTTAGTGCTACATAAGACTGTCATTGTCGACGAGGTATTCAGCTTCGGGTGCGAGATTCGGTGAGACATTTATAACTTATTGGTATTCATTGGATATTAGTTTGGTATTGTACTTTTTACGTCTCGCAGTGTAATTTTATTTACAAAAATTGTGTAAATAATATAGAACAAGGGGTACTTAATCTTTACATCTAACTGTAAAATGAAGGGACCAGTTTAATACCCGAATCGAATAAAAAAACTACTAGACGGATTTACTTCAATGTCAAGACATATTACGATGGTTCCAACGTATAGGTGCGAAACTGCGGCTATGGCCTTTTTCCAATTATAGTTGTGCTTTAGTTTAACCTATTTTATGAAATGAGAAAACAAAACAAAAATTGTTGGCTAGATCGAAAATATTTTTATAGACAAATAGGCGTATGTACACAAATGGGTCGAGTATAAAGCCCAATGGTATGATTGTTTCATCTACAGCGTAGAGTAATCGAGTCGAGGGTGAGGCCAAGTGGCAGAAGTGCTGTTTCGGTGGTTCTACTCTGTACTCAGTATTTGGCACCTGTACGTCGTAAATATTATATAAAATAATAATAAAGCCATTAGCATATTGGTAATTAAATTACAGAATCAATATTCGTGGGTATCGGTAATAAATATCAATACCACACCTGGATACAGCCAGTCTCCCTGCGGCAGCTTGGCTCTCACATACACCTTCCCGTACGTAAACGCGAAGGCTTTGGATGTGATGCGGCCCGACACCACGGGCGGCAAGATGTCCGCGCCGTCTGCTATCTTTATACACGACTCCGCTGCTGAGGTGCACCTGGAATAGGCCATTATTAATTAAAGATTAAGATTGTTTTGCAACATTTTCATATTCGGCCTCAGGAAGTAATTTTATAGAAATTTACAATATAGTACGGCATACTCCTGAAAGTATTGCGTCTTTTGTTATGGATGTTCAGTCCCAAAAGTCAATTAAACTTGATCTATTTATTCGTAGTGATGATTATGGCTTCATAAATATATATAATATATATAATTCATAAATATGACCATATATACTCAGAACCGAAACTAATACTTGTAGATCGAAAAATAATCTGTCTTAGTGCGGGGATCGAACCCGGAGGCTCTCGTTTCACAGCCGGCGTGTAACCAACTCAGCCATGATTATGACAGAATTTCCGTATTTTGCTGATTTCGTTTCTGCGTTGAGTGGGGTTTAAGTTATTTTCTCAATTTATTTCTAAATATTGATTTTTGCAAGTTTATGTGGCACTATAAGAACAAGTATTTTAATTAACTCAGTGTTATAGTTTAATAACATGTTTTCATAATTCTGCATATTTGAAGTACAAATTTTCTAAAAATGTATCTAACTTACCCACTGAATAAATCGAGCCTTCCAGAGAAGATAGTGACGTTGGTGAAATCTTGTAGATCCTGCTGTAGTTTAGGAGTGATCTGCAGGTTACCACCAATGGTCGAAACGATCTGGTCGGAACCCAGACGTTGGTACGACACGAATGGGTGCTCCTGTACAACAAAAATATTATAGTACCTTGTTGTTTAATAAATAATAAATAAATACACCCAACAGTCACATAGATAGTCCTGACCCCACACTAAGATCGAGTCTTGTATCGTAGGTATCAGAAGCTATGAGAGACTTTTCGGTGTCACAAACACCCCTACCCGAAAATACCTGTGGATGACACAAATATTTGTTTCTGTGCGGGGATCGAACCCGCGGCCTCTCGTTTCACAGCCGGCGTCTAACCAACTGCGCCACGGAGGCCGTCAGAAATACCAGTACAATTATTCGTTTTTGGGGCCTATTATATTATGATTGTATATTATGGAGTTCTTTTGTACTTGTCTTCTAATGAGGGAATCACCCAGCTTCGTCTGGGTAAAATTATGTAGTTATGTATTTATCCCTATAAACTTATAGACAATTTTGATAAATTCACACCATTTGGTGAGTACGGTGCTGTCTAGACAGACACTCATGGACAATAGCAAAACCAAACAACACCATAATTCACAAAGCATTGCTCTGCGCTCGCCATGCTGAGACATAAGATGTTAAGTCTCAATATGTCCAGTAGTTACTCTGGCTCCAATGTCCTTCAAATCGGAACACAACAGCGCATTTAACTGCTGTTTGGCGGGAGAAATAGACATTGCGGTGGTACCCAGGCGGCCTTTTACACATGAGAGGCCTACCACCAGTCTATAAAATAGTAAGACATGTTCTCCCACCAGTTAGTACAATTATACTGCCGGCTCAAAGCAGAATATAGATAAACTGAATTATCAGTCTTGCAAGAGTCATTGTGATTTTTAATGGGTATTTCACCGCCTACGGTGATCACATGCTTATACTCTCGAATTAGTCGCAAACACTTACCAAATGATTAATAGGTATGTACTGTTCAATCTGCCAGAGATTCTCGTTAAGGAAATCGAAGTTGTCTTCAAACAGGGTCTGTCCCGCGCACGCTATGCCGCCTCGAACCCTGGTCTCAGTGGGGCGGCAGTCTGTAGGTGTCACTGTCTGGACTCCCAGACTACTGGACCCGCCTGTCCTTTCATCTAGCTCTGTGAATTGATATTAGTAAGTAAAAATTCTGTGGTCTTATCGCACTGACGCCATGGATACAAGTATTGTGAGTTTCCGAAACTAGGAAAGAGATTTCGGTCTGAGAACTTTCAAGCGTGAAATAATAAATGAATTTAATTTAATGAAATTGCTTATTCGTATATTTGAAGTTGAAACGATTGAGTTGGAGTTGATTTCTAGGATGTATTAATTATTTTTGTTTGATTTCTATGTGATGTTAAAAAGTTCTTGTTTTCGGCTCAGGCTAGATAATGAACATGTTTTCTAACCCGAATACAAACCCAAAGGGATACAATTTATTTAAAGACTATCATAATTTGTAACTGACAATTATGCATTTTCTCGGAATATACTATTTTCTTACCTCCTAACATGACAAGATGCCTAAGATGACACTTATTACAAACACACAGCATAAATCAATACTTACTTGTAACCACATAACTGAGATTGTCTTTCACGTATCCTTGTCTATTGATGGCCGCGAAAACGTAATAATTGATGACGTCACCGGCTTTTAACTCTAAATTGGGATCTTCGAACACCCACCTCCCGTCAGTCGCCTTCAGGACCTCTCCTGATATAGTACCGACGTCATTTTTGTTTATCCCCCTGTTGATGTTGCCTTGGAAGACAAACAGGCCGACGTTTGGTACATCTGAAAGAGTTCAATTATTTTATGGCCATTCATATACTGTACTGTACCTATAACTGCATACCATAGCTATTTATAATATATTTTTTGGTATGTAAAGTCCGCCAACCCGCAATAGGCCAGTGTGGTGGACTATATGGCCTATCCCCGCTCAATCGTACTCTCGATTGTAGAGGACGCTCGTGCCCTGCAGTGGGACGTATATGGGCTGATATAGAACTGTACGGTAAACGGTTGAGAGGTGAGACTTGTCCACCGAAGTGGGTAATGCGTGTTTGTAAGCTTCACGTGGTCTTTGATTTGTTGTAGAGACATTTAAATTAGCAGGTTTCCTTCCAATCACCATTAAAATAGCGATTATAATTATTATCAAATTTGCATGAACTTCAAAAAGCCGGACGTGTGTGCACTGAGTCTGAACCTACAATCGTCATCTTGTTAATCCGGTCAATTAGGTTATCGCTCATTTGACCCACTCACTTTAAAACATTTAAAAGGGGCGTAGATATATAGTTAATTGACATATTAAAAATTTAATCAAATTCAGGATTTAAAAGTTACAATAGTATATATAGTCAAATTATCTCGAGCGTATTTGTAAATAAAAATAATTTATTTCAAATAATTCACAAATGATAAATTCTAACAAAGACAAAGACTTGTGTTAGTTATGATGGTTTGAAGCAAAGTCAACTGACGTTGCGATGTCCATGGCTTATATACTATTCTCTTGTGAGAACCGTCTACTTGATACTCTTGGTATTCGCCACTGGTACATCGAATACATTAAGTCAGTTCAGATGAAGCAGCTATACAACTCCTTATTGACCCATTAACCCTGAGGGTTTTATATAGGGTATAAGGTGGCAGGTCGCATAACTCCTCCCTCCTTAAGTACGAAATCATTTCCTGAAACACTTTTCGGATGATGATTTCGGACACATTTTGACAATATAAATTTTCTATTACTAAACACGAAATACAACAATACAAAAATCAATATGAGGTAAAGTACAATAGTTCCTATGCTAACACTGTGTATATTCACTGGTGGCATTTGCCCTTCGTCTTTTATCACTTCACTATCACTTTGTAGAACACGAGACAACACCCGTAGATCTTCCATATTATAGTTGTCCAGGTTGACGGAAGTCCTCTGGAACTCTGGATGCTCAGCGACACTCGGTAGGTGAATAACAGGCATCCTGTGAAGTGTGATCTGGTTTCCATTAATATGACGTTTCCTCAACGTCATTTCTCCAATTTTTACCTCACAGTTTGTGTTTAGCGTAATAATATACGTGCCCAATATTTTATACTGGCTTATATTGTCATCACAATATTCCATAATGAACATTTCAATTTCGGAATATACTATCCACACATCTGTTTGTATGGTTTTAATTTTAAGTTTGCTAGCTTTCACTGGCAATTGCAAACATGAAGTTATATTAGTAGAAAACTTCATTAAATCTGCTATACATGCGTCGTCATTACTAGGCGACACGTTGCTCTCGTAGCACAAGTATATCTGTTCATCTATTTCTCTGCATGACTCCTTGAGCTCTAATGCTTTCAACCCTTCCATAAGGATAAAGGAATGTTTCGGAATAATGAGGAATGTGTTATTCCGGATTGGATTGAACATAGGAAAGGGATGTAGTTGGTAATAGTTATACACTTTTAATTGAACCGTAGGAACTGATAATATAAAAATTATTTGTTTGCCTTTGATGTAAGCCTTAATATCTATACATCTTTCAATATTTGCAAGATTCTCTACAGTAACAGGTAATATTAATTTATCTACCTTTTCTACATCTCTCAATATATAATATAATTCACTAATATTTAATAGTGACTGATGAACGATATTAATTCTACTAAATGCTATTATAGTTTCAATTTCACTTAATCTTGTAAGTAACAACTGAAAATTATGGATGAGTATATTAAAAGTATTTATAACGAATTCTTTACTTCGTTGAAAATATGTTTTATTTAAATATAATTCAATTTCATCCATATTTTTCTCCAACATAATAAAATTATTCCTACTAGAATTTGTTAAGTTAACTAATGAATCCACTATTTCAGAGACAATAGTCATTTTATTGGAGATAGCATTTTGCTCAGATTGAACTTTACTCAAAATTTGTTCATATCTAATTGCGTCATCATTATCCATATTTCCTGTGATAGCTTTAATAATTGTTCCTAAAGGATTAAGTATTCCTCTTTTAACCCTAATATTCGGAATTAACTGCTCATACTTTTCTACAGTTATATTTCTTATATATTCTGCTTGTAGTTTAATGTCTACAATGCTACCATCTAAAATATGAATATCTAAGTTTTTATCTAAATATGAATTTACTTCTCCACATTTAATAAAATTATATTCCAAGTTTTCATATATTAATTGTAGATCTAAAATCTTAACTATTTCCCAGTTATATAAACTAAGGTAAGCACGACCTTCTTTTACTGGAAGTATACCTGGGTTGGCTTCAATTTGCTGAAGTTGAAGTGCCAGGTTTTGGACTGCTTGGATGATTAAGAGAAGGATGTACCTGTGGAGGACGTTTTATATCTTTAATAGGTACCCTTTTATCTCTATCTTTAGCTTGGACCATAACAGTATTTCTAATTATATTGTCTGTTATTTTGGCCTTTTGATAGCGAGGTTTATCCTTGCTACGCCTTATATTTACTCCTTTTATGAAAACTGTATCGCCGGGTTTAACGTCGAATTCTTTTTCGCCGCCCCGCTTTTCAATAATCTTTTCTTTAATCCCTAACATTCTATCTGTTAAGTAATTATACAAATATTTTTTCCTCTTAGAATGTATTGTTACAATATCAGACGACTTCTTGGATTCGCTGCTATTTAGCGATGGTACAGGATATGTAAATACGGATTTTTCTAATTCATTAATCCTATTTATCCTATTCATCCTATCTTCATCATCATCATCTGATGATATTATTACGGGAGAGTTACTATTTTGTCTTTCCCTATTCATTCTATTATATTCGTGTTCAATTTCTTGAATCACCGCCTTTATTCTCGGATCATCGTCCGTATTAACTAACATAGATTGACTATCATTATCAATTGCGTTAATTTTTATACGCGATAACGCATCTGCGTTACTATTTTGTTTGCCAGGCTTATGCTTTATGTCAAAGTCATATTCTGCTAATCTCAACTTCCAACGAGTTAGCCTACATCCTGGTTCTTTTAATGAATTTACCCATACTAACGGCCTATGGTCACTTATAACAGTGAATTTCTTCCCATATAAATATGGCCTAAAATGCCTGCATGCCCATACTACTGCTAATAGTTCCTTTTCTATAGCACTGTAGCGGGTTTCTGCACTATTTAAAGTCCTACTCGCGAATGCAATAGGCTTATCACTTCCTATCGGACCCTGTGACAAAACTGCACCTAACGCAAAATTAGAGGCGTCCGTAGTTAATAGGAATGGCTTTGAGAAATCTGGAAATTGAAGTAAAGGTGCATTAGTAAGCAACTCTTTACATTTCTCAAATGCATTTATATACTGTTGGGTTATGATAACTTTATTTCTCTTTTTCAAACAATTCGTAAGAGGTTGAGTGATTTTTGAGAAATCTTTTATAAACTTACGATAGTAACCTACTAGTCCAAGGAAACTTTTTATTTCCGTTGGTGTCTTAGGCAAAGGAAATTTTAAGACTGCCTTGATTTTATCATCATTTGGTTGAAGACCATTTTTTGATATTGTGTGACCTAAATATAAAACTTCTGTTTTTAAAAAATCACATTTGTCTAAAGTTACTTTTAGATTCATCTCTCTAAGTCTGTCAAATATTCTCTGCAGTTTGCAAAAATGTTCCTGCAAGTTTGACGAATATACTATAATATCATCTAAATAAACTAAGCAATCGACACCTATTAAACCACGCAACACATTATCCATTGTTCTTTGGAATGTGGCGGGTGCCGTTTTTAAACCGAATGGCATTCGTATGAATTCGTAGTGTCCCGACTGTGTCGTGAACGCTGTTTTTGGTTGGTCCTGTTTTTGGACTTCTATTTGGTGGTAACCGCTAGCTAGATCGATTGTGGAGAAATATTTCGCATTACCGAACTTATCGAATAAATCTGAAATATTTGGTATGGGATATTTGTCGTCTATCGTCTTTTCGTTAAGACGCCTATAGTCTATGACCATCCTATACTTTTCTTCTCCGGAAGCATCTAGTTTTTTCGGAACCAAATGGACAGGTGCGCTCCACGGTGAGTGCGATTCCTTAATAACATTGTTCTGTAACAAGTTCCTAACCTGTCTCTCTATTTCCTCATTCTCCTTATGAGAATGCCTATAAGGACGGATATATACGGGATCCTCATTGGTAGTCCGTATACTATGTTTTACCTGACTTGTAAAACTTAATGGAATGCCATCATTTTGAAAAATGTCTTTATACTCAAAACATAATTTTTCTACCTGACATTTTACCTCATTATTTAAATGACCTAGTCTAAGTTTTGAAAGATTTACTTCCAACAACTCATCTATAGTTGGATCTATATCCATAAATTCTATAGAGTTATTCCCTATTTGCGATACAACATTATATACCATTGGTATATTCGCATTTTTTACTTTTAAGACCTTGTTGTTAAAATCAACATTTGCCTTTAGGTCTTGTAACAAGTCTGACCCTAATAATCCATCGTATTTCTTATCTACTTGATAAATATAAAACTTGTGTATCAAGTTCGTATTAAAAATCACTGGAAGCGGAATCTGAGCCACCGTATCATGCTCGCTACGACCATGAGTACTAATTACTTCGAATGGTTCGTTGTATAAATACTTACGAAAGTATTTAAACGCCTTGTTTGGGCTTAAGAATGAGCGAGAACTACCCGTATCAATCATGAATTTACCTAACTTTGGTATATTAATATACGGTAGTTTTATCATGTTATCAACATTATTATAATCTATCCTGGTGGGCTGTCTGAGGCTCCCTTTATAAAATTTCCTACTAGCTTATTATTCCTCACAGTTCGCATTGATACGTCTTGTACCTGATTTTGCGACTGTGGGATGCCAAACTTAAATTGCTGTTGCGGATTTTTCTTGAAAAATCCAGACCTTTTATAGTTATTCACATATTGTGGAAACTGTTGCGGTCTTGGTTGGAAATTTACAGGATTTTTGAATTGAAAGCCCTGTGGCTTTTGATTTTGCCCTCCAAATTTAACTTGAGGTTTCGGCAAAATATTATTATGCTCCTTAAATTGTGTTTTATTATATTCAGTTGTTACACAATTTTTAGGTGCTTGTGGCTTTACACATTTATTTTTAAATTCCTTTTGGAAATTAACTTCTTCCATTACGATAGATAATGTATCCTCCAGATTTGTGGACTTACTTAATCTCACAAATTGGATTAAGTTCTCAGGCAAGTTGTATATAAAAACTTTATGTGCTAAGTTATTATATATTATCATTTTTGACGCCTTAATACCTTCGTCCGTCAAAAGATTTACTTTTGCTATCAAAGAACTCCTAACATTTTGGATTCTGTGACACAATTCGATAAACGATTCGTTTGAATTTATTTTAATGCTTTCTAGCTCCATGGCTATACATTCTTCTGACCTACTGTCACCAAAATGCTGAACTAATAGTTCCCTTAATAAATCCCAAGATGCTACATTCTGTCTTTCACTGAGTAATACTGCGGCCTTTCCCGTCAGTCTACTTGTAACACTGTGAAACACATATGTTTGCTGAGCTACACTGTTATCGCCTCTAAAGCTTCTGATAACGTACTCACATTTATTTAAAAATAGACTAAGCAACCGTTCGTCGCCGTCATATCTAGGGATGATTTCGATTATCTCCCGTGGGATTAGCTGTATTTGATTCATTGTTTTAATAAATAATGCACATACAACACAAAAACACAATGATATCAAAGGCAAAAATAATTAATTCAAATTATTTTTCTACGTAAAATTGGCAATGTTAGTCCAAGATTACGGCGCTATTTTGTGGATTTCCTAATGAAAGGAAAAACACGCCTTTTTAAAAATTGGCGATTTTCAGTCCAATTAAAAAGGAAGGAAAGCGATAGGAAGGAATGAAAGGATTTACTCACTTGCTCTTTCTTCCCATGCTGGAAATTGCTTCTTTATCACTTGTTACGTACTTGACTAATTTATATTTTTGTGGTTCGCGGATTATTTATCTTTAGCGTTGGTAGTACAATTCGGCGACCTATTTTTGTGTCCCTTCCGAACCTACTTTTAACGCGATATTAAATCCGACCCGACTGCGCCAGTCAAATTATCTCGAGCGTATTTGTAAATAAAAATAATTTATTTCAAATAATTCACAAATGATAAATTCTAACAAAGACAAAGACTTGTGTTAGTTATGATGGTTTGAAGCAAAGTCAACTGACGTTGCGATGTCCATGGCTTATATACTATTCTCTTGTGAGAACCGTCTACTTGATACTCTTGGTATTCGCCACTGGTACATCGAATACATTAAGTCAGTTCAGATGAAGCAGCTATACAACTCCTTATTGACCCATTAACCCTGAGGGTTTTATATAGGGTATAAGGTGGCAGGTCGCATAACTATATATAAAAGTAATATTATATATATATATAAAAGTTACAAAAAGATACAATAAAACTATTTTTATTGTATCTTTGTTGACTATTATTTGACCTTAACATTATTTTAACGGGCTAAAAAGATGCAAAGATATTTAATAACACTATTACAATGATTACATACATCATTAACATATTATTATGTCCACGTTACATAAGTGTGGTATCAAACAACAGTTTGAAAACGAAGATGAGACGTATATTGAAATCATTAAAATCATAAATAATAAGACGCTTATGTATAAATAAAAAAACAACAACATTGTGTGCGATGAATCCGGTCAGTCTGGATTTAGCTAAACGTCTAAGTTAGCATAATATTATTAAAGATCTTTGATTGAGAACTTGTATTCGAGGAATTATTTAATTTTGGGCGTTTTATACATTGAACATTTCATTAAAATTTATTGGGAATTTTAGACCCAAAAAAAGTAAGAAAGAAATTATAGAAGGTATATTAGATAAGTTTGGTACGACAAAAGTGGTGCTACTGTCTTTCATAGAACTCACATACCTCTTATGTGAAGAATACTGAAGCATTTCTTCCGGTAAGGTCACGTACGAGGGATTTTATTAGCAGTAGTCAGTAGACGTAATACGTCATTTTAACGAGAATCATACGCGTTTATCTTTGCCGCTGTTATTTGCTTCTGCTTATTTCTATAATATCTTTTGTCACTTCAATCCCATTCTCCAGGAGGTCAGTGAATTTATAGCTAAGCGACAAGTTCATATCGAAATTATTTAAATAAAAATCTGCTAACAAAGACGTCACTCTTACGAATAGGATTTCAGTAGATCACGCACCAATGACCCCTCGATAAGATAGTAAAAATGACATCATAAGTCTGAATGCAAATTGTAAGAAAACTTTACCATTTAATACGTAGATATGTATTATACAAGACTTTAATGGTTTAGCACAAGTCGCGAAATTTGCACGCCACTAATGATTCCCAGTTTTTCTGATCCATCCATGTCTAAATATTATTTGTAGATCTTCATTCCCCTTGCCTCAAATCCTACACTGTGTTTATACTGGTCTTCACTTCAGAACTGGTTTGTTCAGACAGTTAACTGTACTCCTCATGCCTCGGTCAATGTCACTTTAATATGCCAATGCACGCCACCCAACTTTGTAATCACTTCATTACAAATGCGATTAAGGAGAAACCCACAGCATTGCACATGCTACTTACATGTGAATAAAAAAGCATATAATAATGGCATAAACATTTAGTTTTTTATTTTTGTTCCTTAAACAAAAGACTTGCTTATTCATTTGTTTCCCCATCACGTTCGGATGAAGTGATCAATGTGTGATTGGATTGTGAATAAACTTTTGTTGTCGATCATCACAACTGACGATATTAGGACGAATTAACTAACCTAATAGTATTGGACTAGTACAGTCATTTGGTGCAGAAAAAGGTTTTAAGTTAGTATAGTAGAATTCGCGAGTGATAAGTATACGAGGTGGCAAAGTTTAATTTCGGAAACAGCACGTCAAAATCTAGAAAATTAATGTTCAATCCCCCGAAAATGTTTCCAAGTAAAACTGCACATTGATTGAACTATGCTGAAGATTTATGCATAATTTAACTGGTTAATGCAAATGGCCTTGGTTTTAAAACATAACAAATCGTTTCCTTTCCTTGCATTCTGATGTAGTTACTCATCAAATTAAATTAGCAGAAAGAATTTTCATTTCTTAGGAACGTTATCTGTTCGTAGTAGGTACGTAAGGTAAAACAATAATTCTAATACGTTTTTTATTATACTAGAACCACAAGTGACGACAATACCCAGTGTTAACTGGTGAGGGCAGTGTAGTTAGAGTATCCACTGAAACGAGATGGCTATCTTTAGGGGGTCGTAAGAATTACGCCGGCGTGATTGTATCTTAATATACACAGCATTTACGGTGGCCTGATGGTAAAGATCCAGATGCGGCTACCTGAACCGTGATCGTCGGTTCGAATTTAAGTTGACTTGACGGCTTTATGTACACACATTGATAATAAATTACCTAAATAGGTGAAGGAAAACATTGTAAGGAAACCTGCATACCATGCCAAAACTCTCTCAATCGAACTCTCTACTGTAAAGGATGCAAGTGCCGTGTAGTCGGACTTTATGGGTTGTTTACATACAGGTGAGCCCAAAATGCGACATACTTACGTGGCTCACTTGACGTACCTTTAACCGTATGATCATTATCCAGACGGATATGAAAACACTACCACCAGTAAATGGTAAGATGTTCTATATCTAGTCTTGTAGAACTGTCTAGGATATTTTTTTTTCTATTTTTGTATACTAAAGCTAAAAGAATACGTTATTGATATTTCAGATAATAAAATAAGCAAACAAGATATTAACGTCCTTATAAACGATGAATATAATTATAAACACTTATGATCAAGAAAAAAAAACAATGCAAGACGTGATCCCAAAGTTAATTTGAAAAGCACAGAAAAACATGTATTTAAACTTACCAGGTATAGAAGCCTTGAATCCTCTCGGAGTGAATGCCTGGATGGTCACATCGGGCACTTGTCCGGCAACTAAATTAAATAACAAAAGCAACGCGAACACGCGTGCGGTCGCTTCGGCTGCCATATTGACACTGATCAGAGACCACAGACTGACACAACTCACGACCAGTTTCGCGCGAATATCGCTAACTCATACAGCTTAGGGGAACGGGGATTTTTGGATGAACTTGCAGACTTTTTGTTTTACCAGTTAATGATACGAAATGATTGATCGTCAGTTTTTTTTGACTGGGTTGGAGACGTGTAGATAACCTATGTAATAAGTATCAATGAAGTTATGATGGATGTAAAAATATTACTTTTTTCTATGGAAACGTTAGTTGTTTTGCGAATCGTGATAGAAATAAAACAGGGTTTTGATTCTTTACTATTTAAAGAAACTGACTAGACCGACCGTCTCAAAAAATACTTAAAGTGAAAAATACGTTTTTTTTAGTCATTTCAATTCAGAAGACTCTATCCTTTCTGTTTTTCCTCTCAAGCAACAGGTGCTTTGACAGTGTTTGATGTTTTATTTGCCTTTGTATTTTATTTCTTTCCTGATGGTAAGTCATCACTGTCACCGATGAACATCCACATCGCTGGGTTATGGATGTGTTACCCATCAAACTCGAAGAAGAGTGAGATGTAACAAGGATTGAAAGAGTAAAGGGGTATCCAGGAATTTCACTCACTAAACGAAATACGACAAAGCTGTCGCTTCACGTCGATCTCCTGTAAGACAGTGGACTCGCCCCAGACGAGCCTGCCCATTCATGCTGAGTCATGACTGTTAACAGCGTAGCTCTACCACTTCCAAAAAATGGTGTATTTCGAGGGAATATTGTCGTGTATTTTGTTTTATAATACAATCACGTAATCTTCTTTTTGGTTTGTCCTTACTCCTTACATGTTTCTCGCTAGAATTTACATTTTCATTTATTAAGTCCATAGTGTTCTCGATTCAAGCTGAAAATTCAAGTTCTCTATAAAGAGACATATTCTCTATCTCTTCAATAGCATACAATAAACTCTCCAATAACATTAATAATTCAGATTCTTGATCATATAATACAAAATTAAGTATATCTTCGTCATATTTTATCATTTCGGTGAAATCTGTCTACATTACAAGTACAATTTATATTAATCACAACGTGATCCCTATAAGAACTGAATTTATACATTAGACAAAAATTTATACATTAAATATTAAAAATAGTATGAGTATATGCTTTTCTAACATACATAATACGAGTATATAACGTACGAAAATCATACCTGCAGACAAAAGAATTGGATGGTATTATTTCTAGACAAAACAATTTTCATACTTCACGAATTTCTACGAATACTTGCGTCACCTTATTATATTCACTAGAAATAAAAATAGGATAGGGAAGGAAAATGTGAATAGGATAAGGCTTTTAAGAGCCTGTATAGCGCATTTGGTTAGACGTCGCCTTTAAAACGGGAGGCCGCGGGTTCAATCCCCGCACCGAGACAAATGATTGTGCGGTCCACATGTATTTGTTTCGGGTCTGGGTGTCTGTGGGAATGCAGTCTCTCGTAGTTTCTGATACTCTCGACGCAGCACCTGTATCTAGTAGTGTGGTCAGAACTATGTATGTGGCTAACGGTCGCACTTATTTTTTTAATGACACAAGTATCAGAAATAATATAAAAAAAATATCAAATATTTGCGTTTATTTAATTAACATTATTATAAAAAAAATATTTACTTATTTATTTATTAAACATTTCCTCCATAAAAAGCTCATTATATTTATTAGTTTATTATTATCCAGTTATTGGTAATATTATCAACTCGCGTTTCGGGTCATCGCTCCGACATACAAGGGGACGTCCCGTACTGATGCATCTTACCGAGTAAGCATTACGATAATAATAAATACATTCACAGTACTGTTATAAGTAACCGATATTGCGAGACATGTGCCTTGTGTCGTACCTATTAGAAAGTTTGAGAGAATTTCTTGTCACCAAGCCCAGAGTATAAACAAATATTTCCCGAACATTTAGTATAGGTACTTTCCTGTCATAAACAAATATTTTCTGATCGCACTAACATTTGTCTTAGTTAATTATCGCTTGCTTGAGAAACCTTGACGCATTAAAGCTATCTACAGGATTTTTGTAAATTATAAATATTTTTATTATGCCAACCGTATTGCTTATCCGTTCTATATCATAGCAGAAAGTCATGTTTTCACCACGTAAGTATGAAATATGGGCATGCAGAAGAAATAAAGGAACTGTAAAACATTTTGATCAATCCAAAACCAATTTAAAGATGTGTGCGTAAAAAATGTTGATTCATTTATTGACAGATAAAATTGAATTTTAAACTGTAAATCATTAATTAAACAAGTAATTGCTTTTTTGTGAGTAGGTAACGTCAGATAGCGAATGTCAAGAAACATGTTTTTTCCCTAATCCTAGGAATAATTGCGGCGTGGAGTCTTATTAAAACGATGATTAGTGTGTTGTTCTTCCTGTTGTGTCTGAACTCTGCGGGATGTACGACAGTTGTTCATAAATAGACAACGTAACCTCTGTGTTTCTTTTTTATTGCGATGTATATCGACGAGCATGCCATTCGCCTGATGGTAAGCGATACGACCGCTCATGGACGGTAGGAAAACTAAACAACACCATTAATTACAAAAACATGCATTCTACTGCGCTCGCCATCTTGAGACATAAGATGTTAATTCTCATTATGTCCAGTAGTTAATCTGACTGTCCTTTAAACCGGAATACAACAGTGTATTTATACTGCTGTTTGGCAGGAGAAATAAACATTGCGGTGGTATCTACCCAGGTGGCCTCTCACATCTATGATAGACCTACCACCAATAAATACTAGATACCGGTAAACTGAATTGTATCTGTGACCATGAGGTCACAGATAGGAACACGTAGGAATTTCATAATTCCTCCGTCTTAAACCGCTTTTCGTACCTTGTCAAATAGGACGTATTTTGATACACCTTTGGACATTTATTTCATGGGAAAATACCTTAAAATGAATGTTTTTATTACTAAAAAAAATTTTACTCAAACTATTGATTTAAAAACTAAGGAAAACGCGCCATCTATTAGATTTTTACATAAATACGTTGAAATATAAAAGCAATAATAAATATTAATTTGATATACTGTTATTGATTTTGTCTTAACCGATATATTTTTTTTTTCCTAAACTTTCTGTAATAATTCAAAAAGAATTTTCAAATTCGTAACGCTCCACTGAAATGCACTGGAACGTTGCACCACTAACGTCGGAACACTTTACGCGCTCTTCGCCTTGTCCATGTACATACATATTTACATCAATGATCCAAATATAAGTCCATGAACTAAAACGTCTTGACCAGATTCTTTCGTAACAAAGAATTGAAATTAACTTTATTTCCCATCCCGTGCCGACCCGTCCCGTTATATACCACCCGTCCCGTCTAATTCTCAATCAAGGCATGTAATCCAGTCTCGACACATCCCTTTGGTTATAAAAAGTATCAAACATATCGGAATTATTTCCTCATTCTATGGGAACACCATTTTTTCGGGATAAAAGTAGCCTAAGTGTTAATCCAGGATGTCAGCTACCTCTATACCAAATTGCATCGAAATCCGTTTAGCCGTTTGCGAGTTCATCGTGCACAACCGCACAGACAAACAGGCAAAAATTCTAAAAATCATTGTTTTGGGTTCTATTACGTTAATACATACATAAACTCACGCCTTTATCCCCGAAGGGGTAGGCAGAGGCGCCACCAGGTCATCCACATTTCGCCTTGTATGTTCCGTCCCATGATGTGATAGGTGGCGAGCCTATCGCCATATTGGGTACAAATTCCTGACTCCGGGCTGATAATGAATAGTAAAACCCAATATCACTTTGCCCAACCCGGGATTCGAACCCGAGACCTCAGCTTAGTAGTCATACCGTAGTACAACTACGCTACCGAGGCAGTCTAATACAGACCTCCCATATTAGTTTTTCTCGTTTATCTTCCATGTACAGACATCGATCGGTTACAAATTTATTAGATGTATAGATTTGAATGTTAATTCGTTACATTGACGTAACACACAAAAAAGAAATAAAACATATTTTGTTCATTATATAATAAGTTTATTTTATACATCCGTATGGCTTATGACGCATCGTCGATAACAGGAAAATCTGAAACAAATAGAAGACAGTTATTGTGTTGTACTTAATTTATAATACTAGAATTAATATAGCTGTATTTACTAAAATTATGAGTTAATTGATTGTATGGTTGCTGGCTTATATTTAAACCTATTGTTTTTCAAAAAGTACATAGATAGATAGATAAAAAGTTTATTTTGGCAACAATGTACACAAAGTAAAACTTACAATAAAAAAAAAAAACACTATGAACACATGTAATGCATTACCAATACACAGTTCTATTACGGATTACAAAAAATATACGATAGTAAGAAGTAAATCTTTCATAATTATACATCAGTGTTATTTCCTGGAGAAAAAATTGCTTTACTCTAGGATTTCATCTTTATGATGGTCATAAATGAGTGATTTGTGACGAGGATTATTAGGGACATTCTGTGTCAATCAAATGCTTCGAATGACTTTGCGGGTTGTCCAACTATAACTGTACTGTATACGTACCCATATACGTCCCACTGCAGGGCACGGGCCTCCTCTACAATCGAGACTACGATTGAGAAGGGTTAGGCCATATAGTCCACCACGTTGGCCTAGTGCAAGGTGTGGGTGAGAACTAATACAAGAATATATTTTAATACGAACCTATCACAACGCGAAGACCTTCACGTAATCCACCACCAGCGCCTTGGAGTCCTCGCTCCAGGTGGGGTACCACTGGCTGCGCGCGTTCCAGAAGTTGATCATGGCCTTGGTGGCGCTGTTCTTCCAGGGCTTGTTGATGGCGTCGTCGGGAAACTCGTGGACCCCGCCCACGTTGATGCCTAGTGATATGTAGAACTAGGGAGCAGAAAAAAAAACAGAAATTCATATTAGCAAGGTATTACTAATGGACAAGTTAAATAATACCCAACAGCCACATGTATAATTCTGATATTTAGATACAAATCTTGAAACGCAAGTCTCAGACACTATGCGAGACTTATCGGTCACACAAAAACCCAGACTCGAAACAAATACTTTTGTCACACAAACATTTGTCGTAGTGGGAGGATCGAACCCCGGTCTCTCGTCAGATACAGTAGGCGTCTAACCAACTGCGCCACGGAGGCTGTTTGATGGTAATAAAGAGATGACATGCCAAAGTGGACAGAGCACGTAATGAAAGTTGTAGGAAATTGCTGGATGTAGATATGTAGGAAGCAGTTACCGACCGATTGCTAGGGTAGTCTTTGAGGGAAAGGCTAGCCAGCTTAAAGACTTTTGATGTCTGACGATGATAATGATAATAACCCGATTTTTTTAAATAATAAACACACCCAACAGTCACATACATAGTCCTAACTCCACACTAAGATCGAGTATTGTGTCGTGGTTATCAGGAACTACGAGAGACTTGTCGGTCTCACAAACACCCAGACCCGAAACAAATACTTGTGGTTCACACAAATATTTGTCTCGGTGCAGGGTTCGAACCCACGGCTTCTCATTTCACAGCCGGTGTTCAACCAACTGCGCTACGGAGGCTGTCATTGGTTGGTCATGCTTGTTATGTCTCTTTTATATTTATGAAGTGTCATCTATCAAGTATACTATGCCTATTATCATACATAAGCATTTTTGCCACTAGACATGACTGTCAGGTGCATCAGTTTCAGTTTAAAGAAGGCAGACATTTACCATTTCATCAAAAGGTGCCAAGTTGGTTCCCTTAGTCCATCTAGTGGCTGCCTCCACGTTGTTGTTATAAGCTTCTTGGTAGAACCCTCCTGTGGGAGGTACTACTTGCCCGTACACTTCTCCGTCTACTGAGAGAGTTAAAGACTCTGGAAAGTAGATTTAATTTGGTATAATATCTACTCGTATAGTGGGTGGTATAAATTACTCAGACTTTTTAATATCGTAGTATTTCCACTATTACTTTGTTATGTTGCATTAAAGGTCAAGCCAGGTTGTTCTATGAACTTTAAATTTTTGGATATGTTTCGGATTATCAATGTTGTGAAAAATATTTAAAATATCTATATAAGTATATTATAAGAATAACCAGATACCGTACCTGGAGTCCATACTAAAGTATAATTATGGTAATCATTGTGCCAAGCTTCATTGCCGATATATTGCTTCAGATTGGCAGATCTGAAAATATTTAAATATATTTTTTATTAAATGATTTATTTTGTATCCCAGGCTAAAGTTCATATTATAAGTATTGGCTGTGTTGGTATTTTGAAGAATCAGTTACTAAAAATTTGTATAAGAATAAATGATATTGCCTTAAGCCTTATTTTTTCCACTAAGTTCAATAGACACTCCATAATAAATTGATGTTGTGGCACCTTCAAAAATAATATCATATAGAGTGATTGACGCCAATAACTTGTTAGATCTCAATGATAGAGTCACTACCAACAGTTGTCTATTACCTGTAGGGGTCAGATTCGCTCATGATGGGTCCACCGAGCAACGTCTTGGCGTACTCAGCGTTGCCCTTGACGCAGCCGACTCGAAGCAAGCCTGACGCGTAGTTGCGGATGCCATACACAAAATCACGGGGCTCTAGTTGGATCTCTGAAATTACCCAAAAAAGAGTAAGATTAAATACAGCAAGACTAGCTAAGTTTTGTTGTAAATAATAAGATTTGATCAGGTGGAATACAGATTTGTCGATTCGAAGGAGATGATAATTTGTCATGAAATTTTGCCCATGTGACTTAAGCGGCTTATATGCCTATTATCTATTATTATTATATTCTCCTTAACTGTCTACCGCTAAGGAAAAGAGTCTATTATAATCAAGAGTTAGATAGAGAAGGATGCCACGGTCCAGGACGCTGGTCTTCTACGACTGTCCTGTGGCTGGTTGCTGGACTTCACATACCGCAGAAATGCCTTTAAAGATATCTATGGTATGCATGTTTCCTTAATATATTTTACCTTTGCTATAAAAATCAATACAAATAAAAAACTAACCAGGTACAAGCCAGTCTCCGCGCGGCATCTTGGCTCTGATCTCGACTCGGCCGTACTTGAAGGAGAACTTCTGCTTGGTGGTTACCTTGCCCGTGATGATGGGGGGAACTATCACAGGACCTGGCTCACGCTTGCATTGTGGAGTGCCCAGAATACCGGTACATCTGGAATAATTAGATTTGGAGGTTAAAAACATTAGATTCTTGGAAGAATTCGTTTTCCTTACATATGTAATTAGAAAACTAGTAAAAATAGTAAAATCATCATCATCATTCTCATAGCCATCATTATCTTTTTTTTTTTTAATATCAGTCAGTAAGACTTCAAAGGTAGATATAGCGTCGCCAACTGCACACCAAAGTATAAATATTGCTCCAAATATAAATATTTATAGACCATTACCCTTCAGCAAGATCCAGAGGCCGAAACACAGATTCTTCGCCGTACTCGGTCGTTAACAATACAGGTTTGATGATCAGTTTGCCGTTGCTGACGCGTAGATTATTTTCGTGCATGTATACATTAAAAGGGAAGTCCTGGAAAAGACAAGATTTTTAAAAGACCATCAGAATGAAGTCGAAGGAAGATAATCCATTGGTAAGGCAGGTCTATGTGTTTGCTGGTAGTAGGCCGCTTGGGTAGGTACCACAAAAACAGTGTAAATGCACTGTCGAGTTCCGGTTTGAAAGACGTTGCAGGCAGAGTAACTACTGGATATATTGAGACTTAACATCTTATGTCTCAGGTGTGCGAGCGTAGTGGAATGCTAAGCATTGCTTTGTAATTCGTGGTGTTGTTTGGTTTTCTACTCATGAGCGGTCGTATCGCTTACCATCAGGCGAACGGCATGCTAGTCTAGGAATTCACCGCAAAAAACAAAGGTTATAGATACTCTATCAGACAAATAAAAACTACTGCCAATAGTGTATTTAGTCATGCATCAAAAATATTGGGTATAATATAAAATCATTAATAACATAAACGCATATTACAAAACATACCGGTTCACCAGGAAACTTGATTTCAGGAGTCCATATTTTCCCATGGACTAAAGGTGTGTTGAAGTTGTCTTCAAAGAGCAGTTGACCTTTGCAGACGAATCCCGGCACGGACACGACTGAGGCGGACAGCTCGCATGGGTAGCCTGGAGTCAGTCCTTGTTCTGTTATGCCGACAGGAGCTGCTGCTGTTGATGTGGTTACCACTTCACCTCCAGATGTTACTGGATCGCCAGCTTCGTTGACGTACCCTGGGTATTTTGTAGGTCTTTATGTAGTTTGTTTAAAATGTAAAGAATTGGGTTTGTAAAGATTTTTTTTTGCGCTTTGCGTGCTTTCTTTTGTAGATAAAGGTTTTAATATCGTAATTTTAGTCCATATATTCCCTACGGTTGTTGCTGCTGTTTATTTTATTTATCACCAACATACGCCCAAACCCGGAACAAATACTTGTGGATCAGCAAATATTTATCTCTGTGCGGTGATCAAACCCTCACGTTCCTCAACCGGTGTCTAACCAACTGCGCCACGGAGGCCTTCAAACCGACAAATACAAATCGTACCTATCCCTAATGATTACGTCTTTACGCTATGTATAAAATGAAATCATTGAGTTGATAAAATAAATATGTACTCAGCAACTTGTGGTTTCTACTGTTTACACAAAAACCAATGTGTTTGCGGTTTTTCGGATGAATTATACAAAAGGCCACTAATTTTACTATTGATAGAATACCGCCTTACATACAGTGTAGATGAAGTTTAAATAAATTATTAAAATATCCTAACCGCAAATTCAACAAGTCCGGTAAGCGAGAATGTTTATAAAACTTGTCTAAAAAAGTGATTGAATATGACCCCTCTTTTTAGTCTAGCAAGATATGGTGAATAGATCATCTTTACCTCTAGACCAAAGTTATATAAATTGTAAATATAAATATTTCTGCCAATGTAGCTATCTCATTATACGTTTAGATAGAGTATAGAATATAATGAGAGATAACTCAACACAATTAAGCCGTGTAACTGCATAATATGGAGGCAGGGGTTGGTTCTGGAATACAACTTGATTCGGTAAGTATGACTGCTGATATAAATAATAAAACTAGCGAGCTATTAATTAATCCGCGCAGTTAGGCTATTCCTATTCGTGTTAATGTGACCTTTTTTAAATAGTTTCGACGACAATCTGTCAACTTTGTCCCGAAAACACAGGCAAGGAATGTTTGG
Source organism: Deilephila elpenor (assembly GCA_949752805.1). NCBI lineage: Eukaryota > Metazoa > Arthropoda > Insecta > Lepidoptera > Sphingidae > Deilephila > Deilephila elpenor. The sequence goes on along the minus strand of OX457107.1, from coordinate 2,212,187 downwards.
TTTCAAACAAATGGTTTCACTATCACGTCGTTGGACAGAATACACAAGGCGAAAAGTGGGCTTCTTGGTAGCACCTCTGCCTACCCCTTCTAGGAAATAGGCGTGAGTTTAAATATCCATATGAATATGTGTATTATTACGAGGAGTTGTGATAACCCCAAAGATCTCAGCTTGGTAGCACGTTCAAGATATTTATCTCGGAACTACGCGTACGTTTACACTTTAATTTTTATTACTAATATCAAAAGTATTGGATTTCTATCCTTGACATTCAATCAAAGAAGCAATTCAATATTATGTTTTTTTGTTTTAGGTTTGATCTGACGCTATTCTACTTTGGTTTTGTTTCAACAATAAAAAATATTTTTCAGATTTAGAATTGAAAATGGAACCGTTTTAACTCATTTATCAAATACCCCAAAATAGTATTTTTTAAGCAGTCTCTATTATGTTTATTTCGAATCGTTTCTAACTTGATGGTTTCGTCCCCGTCACGTTCCAAACAAAAGTTAGATCGAATAACTTTACGCAGCATTACTGTCACTTCTACCTACCCTTACTTTCGTTCTACTACTCCATTTGATCACTTATAGCTTACCAGTAACAGTCCATTCTCCGTTGTCCTGCCTATACCCCAAACCATCCTTGATAAGATAAGTCCAGAAGTAGATCTTATCCCCGATATTCAATTTTGCGTTTCTGTCTCTAAACGTCCACCGCCCTTTCTTCACTTTGGTGATGTCTCTGGACCAGTGCCCTGCTTCCAGGCCCTCCATCTCTTCATTTAGCTTCCCGTGGAAGGCGAATAGTTGGTAGCCATCGTCTGTAATAAATCGCATAAAATGTTATTTACAGTTAGGATTTATATTCAGGGCTTAAAGAATCAGTTGATACGTTGCGTTCAATCCAACTGAAAGTAAGGATTCATGAATGTAGAAAATAGCTGCAAGAGGAATGGGAGTTTGTAAATAGTAAAGATATTTAAATGAATCTTTCCAGTATAAACTCTGAGTATCTTAAATATAGTGAGAGAGGTTTCGTATTTGCGTCTTCGAAAACGTAGATATTTTTTTGTTCGTAACGTGGTATCACACAAGCCCCCCATTCATGCTGAGTCATGTCTGACGACAGCGTGGCTCTACCACTTAAAATAAAAGTTTGTTATAAAAGAAAATAGATGGTATAAATGAAACTATGGTGTGTTACAAAAAAGAAACAAAGTTATGCTAAATATGAGATAACAATATAAATACACGCTGTTAAAAGAAGGCAATTTATAGTTTGTAAAAAGGTTTAAATTTTTTTATAGATTGATTTTAATGGCTGGATTTTTGAGTCTAATCGTTATTGAATTTCTAATATAGCTTAAGGTAAAGGTTTCAAAGTAAAAAAAGGAATTGATTGAAGAGGGACAGGTTGCTGAATAATAATTTCATAACAATTATGATCTCAGTGTTTTTTCACACATATAAAAACAGGTAGGCACTTATTTTTATAGCAATTACTGTCGTTAGTTACTGAGCAATATTTATCGACTGTATTTAACGATCAGGTTTTTGATTTTTTCTATAATTGTCAATATTTTGATTGTTGTATAACTGTGACTAATTGATAAAACATAATATGCCCATTTAATAATTGTGTTAAAATAGAATTCATCGTTCGTATCCTGTCTTGTGTTATTTTGTTTTAGGTTTCCCTAAATATGGAATCATTATTATTACATGAAGTTTTCTACGAACTATAACATATAGGCACGTTGCGGACCTTTTACTTATTATTGACCGCTTTGTCCGAATGATTTGAATTCAGTTTGAGCGAAGGAAATTAAACTTTTCAAAACTAAACTAGCTTTTAAAACTGTCCATGAATAAGACCGTTAAACTTTATCATGACTCTACCACATTACAAAACATGAATCAAGTTTATTGGTTCTTTGCTTTATTAAAACTTCTCAAGAATGTATTTCGAGTGCATGTCTAGCTGCCGAGTTCGCGGGCGAGTATAGGAAATTACAAGAGACTTTTCGGTCTCACAAACACCAAGACCCGAAACAAGTAATATCTTTGCATGCATGGTAAGACTCGCCCAGATATTGAGTACGTAAAATATGAAAAAATGAATATAAATTTGATATTGACAGCATACGTCGCGTAGTTGGTTAGACGACCAGTTAGTGTTATCCACAAGTTGTTTCGGGTCTGAATGTTGGTGAGAGAAAAGCTTCTGCTAGTTGCGGATACCCACTGAAATTGGTTTTCAGGATTTTAGATGCTGACGATTAGAAATACAGCACACGAAGAGTCATAAATGTATAACACATAACTATTGTAAAATTCACTTGTAATCTTCTGTATTACAACTATGTGTTCTAAGAAAATATCATATCTGTTTTATAATTTGTAGTAAGAACGCTAAACGCGGGAATCCAAGAGGATTTTCCTTATAAAAAGGACCTGCCACAGTGACGTTCATTGCTTCAAGCTATTTTTTTTTATCTCATATGGCAAACAATTATAGTTGTGACCTATGTGACGATAATCAATTATTATCCGATATAAGGTCATAAGGCGTATTTTAATATGCTTTATCTTAAATGATTCGGTGCTGAATTAATTAAAACATATTGATAATAAGATCAACAGTGTAATAAATATATCGTTTTTGTTATTTGTCACAAAATATACATCATATTGCTAACTTTATTTAGTTTCGAAGTTCTATTTCCTTCAAGTATAAAAGCAAATTTCCACCATATTCGTGGCTCAGTTTGGTAATCTACAGGTATTTCTTTCGGGTCTGGGTGTTCGTAGAACTGAAAAGTTTCGTAGTTATCCACAGAACAAGATTCGGTCTTAACGTAGGTTCAATAATGCATATAAATAATTAAACATAATATTAGGTATAATACAGTAAGTAGGTAGAAATAGGAGGAGTTATAGGTCAAGCAATAGTGCAAAGTTCGCGACCTGTACATGTCACTTATCCAGTAGACGATATCAGGAAGAATAAAAACAGATTCATCTATGATTATTGCGCATTCTTCTTCACTTGAAAAGTTTTGGCGAAAAGAAATGTAGATTTCTCGAAGTTTTTTTGTAAAAAATATTAGACAGGTACATAAAGTTTGGGATAATTACGAACTTCTATTTACATGATCTCAGATTATCTTGTAAATTAAAAAAATATTAATTATTACCAAAGAAGAATAGAATGCCAACACGAGTAGTTAGCAGCTAACTAGCTGATGTGTACATGTGCACATCAACTGATGTGTAAGATAATGGTCTATGAATATTTCGCACTACAAATAAAAAACTAATAATATTAAGAAAATATTGATGCCAGTATAAACAGAATACTTGAACAAAGATTAAATGCACAAAATATATTATAGGTTTTTGCATCTATTCGGTAATTCTATTAAGCTACTAAACTATGAATAGTCAAAACATTACCTGGTATTGAAACTCGCAGTCCTTTTGGATAAATAGCTTCTAATTTTGCATCCGGCACTTCAAGACATTGCACTAAGTTCAAGTAAATATTCACAACCAAAACAAGAACACCACTTTTATGCATTGTTTATTTTTACTACACTCTTTTTATTTTCAGCCTGTAAAAATAGAAAAAGAATATATTATGACTAATTCAGTGTTAACTTTAATTTTACATTTCGAATTAACTACAAACTCTTTTCTATTGTTGAGTTCCTTTTTTAAATATTTGCACAGATAAAAAAACAATATATTGACGTCACAATTAATTAAAATTGAATTTTTAACGTTTTATTATTCTTGCAATAAACCGAGATTATGTTTGTTTACAATAATATACGATGTAAGAAACCTTCAAACGTACAATGTGTGAAGCGCGCGTCGCGACCGCGGTCTCTCCGACCAGTGATGATACAAGAAGGCCGCGAGTTGAAAAACAACTCGGATTAGTTATTGAGATTTTTTGCCTTATAAGTCATTTCGCGTGGCAAGATTGTTGTGCGATATTTCTATTACAGAACAAAAACCGCAGGTTCTTTTTCTTACAAAAAAAGCATAGCGCAGTAAAGTTATTAAAAGAAAAAACATTACAATCTTCAAAAACTTCGTCAGTAAACTTTTTTCCGTGGGGTAAATACTATTGGGATCCCAGCATCCCGCGTTAAGTAGGGTATGCCGGATATTTACCGGCTTAAAATCCCATGTTACTCTACCGTAATATTGTAAGCGCCCCTTGAATTTCTAAGAAGTCTTGCATAGAGATAACCAGTTTTTGGAGTTGAGAATGACACCAAATATTTTTGATCCCGAGTAAAACACAAATTTTATGCAATAAATTTGATAGAATTTGGTGTTATTTACTACTATAATCTTTTAAAAGGTCAAGATAGTTTGATATTAAATTGATTTGTCGACATAAGAACGAGAAGCAATTTCCGCGTTCGGTTCGAAAAAGTTGCTTTATGAATAAATAAATACATATACAAAGCAATTTGTACATAGCAGAGCGTGATTATGGGTTTCGCAGTGTGTCTAGGTATTTCCCGTGTTTTCCTATAAAGACCTACAGATTTACTATGCATTTGTAGATGTTTGAAATGGTGATGCCATGTGATTGATTTCGTTGCGAGTTAAAGACAAGTTAGATATTCCTACAGACTCGCTGAGAGTCAATTCTCGGTGTGATTAAAATGCGTGATATTGTTGATCCTGGCTTACAGGAGTTGCAGTGGCGGGTGTGAGGGCAGGATATTATTATTGATATCAAGAATCCCGTGCTGATATTATTATTGATATCAAGATTTTGGTTATATTGAAGCATAAAGTAACATTGTGTAACAGTCAGACGAATATGGTGTTATAATATGTAAATCTATATTTGTTTTTTCAGTGTGATCGCCCTTTGATTTAGTAGCATCATGTCTCTGAACCCCGAAGTCCCGGACTCGAGTCTTAGTCGAGTTACGAGTAGCGCACTTAATGCTAGTTTATCATTAATAAAAATAGGGGTGGTCCGACTTGATAGGCTCTTTATTTTGAAGGATAAGCTCAGCGAAATATTGATAGTAGTATGTGGCTCTGCCCCTTAGAGATACGCGCATGAATTTATGTATTTATAAATATATACACTCAACAGTCATATACATAGTCCTGACCCCACACTAAGATCGAGTCTTGTGTTTTAGGTATTAGGAACTACGAGAGACGTTTCGGTTTCACAAACACCCAGACCCGAAACAAATACTTGTGCTTCACACAAACATTTGTCTCGGTGCGTGGATCGAACCTGCGGCCTCTCGTTTCACAGCCGGCGTCTAACCAACTGCTTCACGGGGGCTGTCAGTTATCTCTGCAATTCATTTTGGTTGTTTAGTTTGTTACGTATTTTCTATTTCATAACAATGAGTCGTCTGTTTGTTTGGATATAATTAGTCATACGACTAATTAAATATGTTTATTTGCATATTAAGAATATTCAGAATTAGCAATTATTAACTATGCTGTCATTCTAAGCCAAATAATCTCATTTTTTGAAGTCGATTAAAAATACTGAATAATGCGTATATTTGCTGACGTTACTTTGAACTGAAATATGTAAAGATAATGGCAGTGGTTTATATATTATGGTCTTTGTTCACAAATACTTAAAGATACCAACTGTACATGTTTAAAATAGTAATTCTCGACCCGGGAAACGATTCTAAAACCTCAAGGTTCACAGTTCACATACCCTGCTGGACGGTAAGGCGGCATCCATCCTGTCAATGGATATGAAGAAAAATCCATGTGTAGCCATATATTTTTTTTATTGCGATGAATGGCGAGACGAGCATGCCATACACCTGATGGTAAGCGATACGACCGCTCATGGACAGCAGAAAACCAAACAACACCATGAGTTGGCATTGCTTGGCATTCCCCTGCGCTCGCCATGCTGAGACATAAGATGTAAGTCTCATTATGTCCAGTAGTTACTCTGGCTACAATGTCCTTCAAACCGGAACACAGCAGTGCATTTACACTGATGATTGGCTTTGCGATGGTACCTAGCTAGGCGGCCGCTCACATATGAGAGTAAAAATATTAAAGTTTCTACACTTTAAAAAACAGACACGTCCACCAACGTGTCCCAAGCCAGTCAACAAACTTGGGTTTTTCGCTTACTCTAGCTCCTCAGCTATTTGTTTTGTAAAACCACAAGCTTTGTATATAATATTTTATACACTAGCTTCTGCTCGTCACCTTCGTCTGCATGATTAACTTTATTTGAATTTAACTTTTTTTTGATTTTCCCATCCAGTCCCGTTATATCCCGCCCGTCCCGTCTCATTCTTACTCAAGGTATGTAATCTAGTCCCATTCCATCCCTGTGAGTATAAAAGAGTAACAAACATATCGGATTTCTTCTTCATCCCGCGGAAACACCATTTTTTTCGGGATCAAAAGTAGCCTAAGTGTTAAGCCAGGGTGTCAGCTACCTCCATGCCAAATTTCATCGAAATCCGTTAAGCCGTTTCTGAGTTCACCGCACAAACAGACAAACATTTTAAATATCATTGTTTTGGGTTCTATTACGTTAATACAGATCCCCCATATTCGTTTTCCTCATTTATCTTCCACGTACAGACGTCAATCGGTTACAAATTTATTATATGTATAGATGTGTGATATTTCATACATGTACTTGTTTGTTGACATCCAAACAAGGAAATTCCAGGAATAATAAAGGCAATTCTACGAATTGTGGTTTGGGCAAATAATGGTACGTTGACAGGAGTGATGTCATTAAACCATTAGTCTTCATTCTTCCATTATAGGACAGAAACGATTACGTCATCAGTTATGTAAATTTGCTTTTACATCTCATTCGAGGATTATTCGTGCCCTAAGCCTATCAGCCCATCGTACCACTGCAAGGCACGAGCCACCTCAACAATTAAGAGTACGATTGAGAGGGGTTAGGCCATATTATAGTTCAGCACGCTGGCCTAGGGTAGGCCCACTTTATATACGATAGTAATAATTACAAATATTTAGGATATGCAGGTTTCCTCACGATGTTTTTCTTCACCGTTATAGTGCATGGTGATCAATACACATATGACTCCGAAAAGTCAGAGGTGTGTCCTGGGATTTGAATCCGCGATCACCTTGAAAATGATGGCAGTCGCGTCTGGTCTGTTTACCAACAGGCTACCACGTACTTAAAGATAAAACAGTGCTTTTAGAACCTTATCTATAGATTTTCAATGTTTTCATTTAGGAGTGTTACTAGAGCTAAAAGTTGATGTTTATCCATGATTAATCTAAAAATTAATATACCTAATACATTAAGAAGAACCTAATTATGAAAATGTCCTCCGTTAGGGGCCTTTTAGAGTGTCCGAGTGCAAAGAAATGTATTATGCCTTATTGACCTTGTATGTTCTGAAATCCAAAAAGAAGCATTAATTATGAGAGATTATTACCATAGCAGATATTAACAGAAATTAATAAGTATCCATGTAATCCCATACCTTAATTACTGTTCACAGGCCTTGAAAACATATCTCGAACATTTTTGTACTAACCCCAGAATTCTCTATTATACAGGACGAACGAAGCGGCACTGTCTCGCAAGCGACACCCCCTGCACTTCACAGAGGAAGAAGATTCTATCCGAGGCATTTATAAAAGAAAAGATTCTAAGAGTGCTTTCTTACTTCAATTCTAAACCTGACTGGCTTTAGGAGCCTTCCGACTTTGGAGCTTACGGGACTTCCCCTTACATGTATTATTAGTTTTGAGATTGGCTCTGTAAGTAATTAAGCTTTTGAATTAGTAAAAAATGTGTTAATTTCTATGTATCGTTTTTGTAGGTATTAAGATGAGATCACTGTTTGTAATTTTAATACTTTACCAAGTTCATATTTCGTTCCCAAGTGATACTTTATAGAGACATAAATGTGTATTGTGTATCGAAAATGACACCTGTATAATATGTATGTTGAAGTTCTGTATCTGTGTCAGCCCATTTACGCCCCACTGCAGTTCACAGACCTCCTCTACAATTGAGAGAACGATTGAGAGGGGTTAGGTCTTACCCACCACTTTGGCCTAGTGCGGGTTGGCGGACTTTTACTTACCATATTTTTTTTTCCGAATCGCTATGATATGTAGGTTTCCTCGCGATGTTTTCCTTCACCGTTGTAGTTTGTCGTAATGGAATATCAATACACACATGATGCCGAACAGGCAGAGGTGTACTCTGAGATTTGAACCCGCGACTACCGTGAACATGTTGGCACCCGCTTCTGGACTGTTATAACAAGGGCACCACGTACTTTTTTATAGACGATATTTAATTAAAATACTAATGCCGCCAATTTGACGTGTTTATACCCTTACCGGTATTCTTAAAACATGTAATTTATGATTTATAAAAATACGCCTAAGCGAAGGTTCTTTGACTCAATCTTATGATGACATCAAATTACACGTATATTTTAGTATAGGCGTTAATGCATGCAATGTTTCCTTTCATGTTCCTGTCTTTCTATGAATTTAAATGTTAGCTTTTTTATTAGGCGAGGGGAAATCCTTAAGCTCCTCATTTGGTACCTCGGGGGAGACCGGAAAAGGCTGACCACTGGCCTTCCGGCCCAGCACGTTTGCGAATAAATATTTAGTATTTTTTTTATTAACATCCGAATCCGATAGACTTCAAATACATCCTTGCCACATCATCTATAACAGGAAAATCTGAAAGAACAGCAACCTCTATATTTGTGTTGTACATTACTAATAATGACTCTACTAGTGTTAATAAGAAGTGTAAACGAGATATCACTACAAAAATAGGGAAGATCTCACGTCTCATCCAAATAAGTTATCAACTTGCGTCACAGTTTTGCTTCACAGATCATTCTTGAATGAAAGTAGTAATAATATGCACATCAATAATCATTTATAAATAAAAATAACCTTAAGAATACTGCTATAAACATAACCTTACATCAAAACCTTACTGGTGGTAGGTCTCTTATATGTAAGAGGCCGCCTGGATAGGTACCATAGGAATGTCTATTTATCGCGACAAACAGCAGTGTAAATGCACTGTTGTGTTCCGGTTTGAAGGACATTGTAGCCAGAGTAACTACTGATCCTATTAAGACTTAACATCTCATGTCTCAGAACGGCGAGCGCAGAGCAATGCCAAGCATTGCTTTCTAAATCATGGTGTTGTTTGGTTTTTCTACTATCTATGAGCGGCCGTATCGCTTACCATCAGGCGAATGGCATGTTCGTCTCGCCGTTCATAGCAATAAAAAAAAGCTTTAAAAATATATTAGATAAAAAAATCTACGTATGAATGTCCTTATGCTTAGCTTACTCTATCTCATCTATTAAACCAACTTGTTAGAAATCAGATATAAATAAGTTAAACTCGAAACGCAACACACTATTTTTTAATCTTTATTTAATTCAGGGTCTTAATAAGGATATGACGATTCCACTTGTGTGGATACGATGTGGTCTACAAATGGTTTTCCTCCGTCGCTCGGCAAATGATTATCAGGTGCAGTAAAGATAATATAAAAAGTAACTTTGTCCATCCCGTGGTTGTCTGTCATAAATTGATTTGGGCAATAAGAACCGCCACTTGTATTTTTTCATGTTGTCTACTTTTTATTTAATTGATGTACAATAAAGTGTTAAAAAAATAAATAAACAAAACAATACGAACTCGTCAGAGTGCGAAAACTTTCACGTACTCCGCCTCAAGACTTATTAGTTCGAATTAAATATATTTTGATGTGGAATGGCCCGTTTATTGCTGAAGGCTACAGGGTAAATAACATCGCGCTATGACTAATAGGAGCTGAGCATTCATGAAAAATGATATATAACGGTTTCCTCTTCAAAGTTTATCTGCACCTCGGCGAGGCCGGGCTAGACCGCTATAACATAAGGACGGAGGAAGGAGAATGTATTTTGTTCTAATATGAATCTATAAATAGACGAATAAAAAAGCAAGCTATTAATAATCATTTAATCACAACCAACCATCACACGGACACACTTAAATGCATAAAGATCACATTTTAATTGATTTCAAATGGCCAACTGAGTACTGCAGATAATCGATTATTTAATGTTTAGTAGACAAATGGATTCTAACGATAATCTTCCTTTACCGGAATCGAATAGTTTTATATTGGTTTTTATTTAAATTTTGATCTCAATACCGTCTAATTTAATGTTCTGCGTTTTTTCTTCAGTACAAAGCAATCAAATTTAAACGAGAAATACGGCACAAAAAATGTTCTTTCAAAATTAAGGCAAACTGTGCTATAAATATTCCAAATTTTGTGGTACAAAAACTGTATAAAAATCACATTAATTTTATCTAATGATACATTTAAAATGCGAATCTCTTTACCCTGTTACCCCTGGTAATGTTTTCCCTACGGGACAGTAACCCTTGAGGTAGTTTTGTCTATTTTCTTTAAAGAGCATAGACCTTGACGTAGTCCACTCTCATGCTAGAGTCGTACCAGGTGGGGAACCAGTTGCCGCGATCGTTCCAGAAGTTGACGATGGCCTTGCTTGCCTTGTTCTCCCAAGGCTTGCCCGGCGCGTCGGGGAAGTCGTGGATACCACCCACGCGAATGCCCAGGGCTATGTGGAACTGGAATTAAAGAATAACTGTAAGTGATTGAGATTCGGTGAAGCTAGTTGAGGGTTTATGACTGGGAATTTTTGATCGGGTTGGAACTGTCTAACAAACATAATCTTCCTCTTTTAATTTTTTTCCATATAATACGTTGGGAAGTATATGTATTGCACTGTAAAATATTCGATCGATGCATTTAATACTCCTCGAAATTTGATACACACACTTGTTTATATGTTTTTCACCTAGGCCTAGCGCGGTTTGGTGGACTTCACACACCTCTGATATTCTTATCAATGCAGGATTTGTAACGATTGTATCATTCACCGTTAAATTCCGTGGTAATTTACTGGCTGGGGTAATTGCTATAATTTTGATGAATTTGTCAACACTTACCAGTTCATCAAAAGGCGCCATGACGGTTCCCTTGAGCCACTGCGAGGCGTGCGACACCAGGTTGTTCTTGGCGATCTGGTAGAAACCCTCGCCAGGGTTCACCGAGCCGTACTGCTCTCCGTCCACTAGCAGATCGATGCCGTCTGAAGGGAAAAATATGTAATTTAATTACTTATCATTTAAATAGTATTCTACAAATGTGGTCTGGAAAACTGTTCTACATCTTGATGCTCTCAGATCAAATCGACGAGTAATTCTTTTACTCCCGAGATTAATTTGTTTAGTCATTCAGCCATTTTTAAATGCCGGTGAGCAAAAAATACGTTACAAACGTATTGTTTAGATGCACGAGGTTGACTGTTTACCATCAAGTAATCCAGTTACTCATTAATTACTTTAATTACCGTATCAGGAACTCAATGGCTGAACATAGGCATACTCCAAGGATTTTCTTAGCGATTTATCTGTATCTAGCTTCTTTCTGCAAGCTTTATGTACACTTTAACATTATTTTCTGCTATTAACATAACCTATCAAAACATACATTGGTAAAGGTTACAACAATCGTCTATAGATGAAAATAAATCCGTACAAGACCATACCTCGTTTCCAAACCAAAGAGTAGACGTGGTAATCGTTGTTCCAGTTGCCGATGCCAAGCTTCTCCTTCATGAGCATGGATCTGAAGGGATCGGTGTCGGAGCACACGGGCCCTCCGTACAGCTTCTTAGAATAGATATCGTTGCCTCTCACGAACGCCACTCGCATAATACCAGACGCGTAGCGCTGCGCACCGTATAACTTGTCTGTTGGCTCCAGGTTCACCTCTGGGGGAATATATTAGTAAATTAAATAAAATTATTCATTATCTGCCCGAAGTCAGGAATTTGTGTCCGATATGGCGATAGGCTCGCCCCTTATCACATCATGGGCGAACATACAAGGCGAAATGTGGGTGTCCTGTTGGCGCCTCTGTCTGACCCTTCTGGGATAAAGGCGTGAATTTATGTATGTATGTTAAAATTAGTAAAAAAATGGGTACAAAATTGTACGGCCAAGTAGATAAATGATTCTACCCAAATAAGTAAGCAGGCAAAAATGAATAAATACAATTTTACTGCAATGACATTCAAATTCAAACAAATGAATACAAGAAAATCTTGTTGTAGTTAGTTAAGACAGCAAGAATGGGTTATACAGACCGAGTTGAAACCGCTGCATAGTAGATCGGTATGAGCAAGTTAGTCGAGATGGATTATTATGGGATAAACTTTGATTCGGTTAAAATAATTTAATTTAAAGTGTTAAATTCTGAAATTATTCTTTCAAATTAAGAATACACAGTATAGCATTCGGTAGCCTTAATAACTAAAGACATTAGTAGATATCAATTTGTTTCAATGGAGTAGTCATGGATTACCTGGTATAAGCCAGCTACCGCGAGGCAATTTGGCTCTGATCTCAATCTTCCCGTACTTGAAGGAGAAGTTGCGACGAGTTGTCAACTTTGCTGTCATCACAGGCGGTACTATCTGTCCAGAACCACTTTGCCTTATGCATTCACTTGTGCCTATACGCCCCGTACATCTGGAATCAATTTAGTGACTGTTACTTTTAATTCGGATATTGTGATTACACGCAGAGTACCAGGGGCGTGCGCTCCTTGTAGGCAGAAATGCACTGCTTTACTTGCTATTCACAGATATTTTAATAAAACGTTCGTACGTTTTAGATGACTTTAATTAATAGTAAATAAATGAATAAACAAAATATAATAACTTAAAAACGCCTAATATTTTATAAATAGCAATAGCGCTGCAAAATAATGTACCTAATCAACCAAGTCATGCCGCCGCGTCCCGCAGGAGATTTGTTCGTATGTGTGTAGTAATTTTGGTGTCCGTGCACAGTTCGCAAACGCACACACCCATGAATATCGAAAGCATCGAAAGCCGCGACTCCTGCGGCAGGCTACGGAAGTTCGGCAGTTGTCGGGAGTAATCGGAAATGTTCGTTGCGTATAATCCGAATAAAAATAATAGACGGACATCTAATAAATCACGTATGCACATTATGCATTTTTGTTTGGTAAGGTTTTATTTGTTGAAATAGCAGAAATGTTTTGTGTTTCGCGGTGGCCATTTTGCTTTTTTCATGTGTTATGCATTGTTTACTATTTTGTTTGCGCTAGTATATTTATATTTTTCTTAAAAGAATTTTCTACTTAACATTTGAAAGTATACACATTTAACAGTTTATTACTGAGTTTCTATATTAATTGTGATTTGCTTTTACTAGTGCGTTTGTTGATTTTTTTTAAATGTTTGATTGTGAGGTTTGGGTTGAAACTGTGTGTTTATTAAAAATAACAAGTTGGCACAATTGTCATTCAGTGTCCAGTGAAAAGATTCAAATTGTGTCTAAACTCTAAAGGTAGGTGTGTACCCGAGTTACTACAATTATACCAGCAAAAAGGGAATGTAACTCGAAAGTTTCATGTTGAAAGTTATGAAACGTATAACTATTATTTTACTTATTAGAATTTCTTCCGCCGCGACGATCGATTGCTGTTTTGTCTGCGTTGCCGTAGAAGATGTACATGAATAGTAGTACATCTAAGACTTGTTCTTTTGGAATAGTTTGCGACTTAGATATCCGTCGCGTGGCTGTGGCTATGCTAAAATTCTATAAAAGAAAAAGTTTTTGTGACCGAGTACTCCGCCGCATACCCAGTGTCATAATCCTGTGCACGCCGCTGCAGAGTACACCAAATTACAGTGTCCCACGGCGACAAATTTTGCATTATAGTCTATAATTTTGTTTATTACTTGTGTTTTGCTTGTTACGTTAAATATTATTTATTGTGAATTCTATGTGTAGTCTAATGCCATTTTAATTGTGAATGTGTTATATTTATGTAGATCAATATATAAATAAAAAAACTCACATCGGCTGTGCAAGTTATGCTTATTTCAAACAGTAATATCTCACAGCAAATTTACAGTTTGACGTATTAACACTTTTGTATTGTTGCTTACTGGTTGGATACAAATATCTTACTGACATCAAATCCATTGTCGGAGTGTGGTAACTCACCTATCTGTTAGGTCCAGTTGTTCGTAGATAATGCCCTCGTGGTATTTCGACTCGAGCAGTACTGGACTGATGACCAACGTTCCATCATCGATGGACACGGTCCCATCTGTCGTGTAAACGTTGTAGGGATAGTCCTGTAACCAATACCTTCGTTAATATAGAGTGGCTACGAGTTCCTTTCCAGCACCGAGGCAATGTTGTGTGATGTAAATGTCTCGGGTTTAGGTGTTTTTGTAATATCTCTTGTTGTTTCTGATACCCACGACAAAAGACTCAGTTTTAATGTGGGGTCAGTACTGTGTATGTGACTGTTGGGCGTATTTATTTTAATAACGTCTTTTGTTCACAATTTGCCAGTCCACTGTGCGTGGGTATGGGCATATCATTTTTGGTTTACATTGCTTGTCATCTTGAAAAGTCTATGTTTTGCAGTACATACAAGTCGATGCATACAACAAATATCTTATAGGTCAATCGAAAATCATTTTAAAACTTTGTTAACTTTACACATTTTCTTAATTCCTTTCATCAATCCTCTTTAAAGTCATCTTCTGAAATTCATACTCATGGATGTTGTCAACCACTTTCTTTTGAATGAGGTAGGTAGGAGTAGTGATTTTGCTACTCGTCCACTATCATTAAAATATCTATATCCAATATTTTGTTAAATTTTTAAAATCCACTACAAACCGGTTAAGTGCGCCAACCCGCACTAGGCCAACGTGGTGGACTATATGACCTAACCCCTCTCAATCGTACTAGCGATTGTATTAGAGGCCCGGGCCGTGCAGTAGGATGTATAAGGGCTAAAACAGTACAGTACTAACCGGTTGGTCAGGGAACCTGATTTCTGAAGTCCACTTGTTAAGTTCCCTGATATTGTTCTTGTCAAATTCTTCGCTAAAGATGAGCTCTCCTTTGCACACTGAGTTGCTTCCGAGGACGACAGTCTCTGACTTATCACAAGCTTTAGGAGGAGGTGGGGGCGCCGGTGTAGGGATGTACTGTGGGGGTGTGTACACTGGCGCTTTTGTAGGCTCCATTGGTGTGGGGGTTGGTGCAGTACTAAGATCAACCTTCTCACCCTTTTGGTTCACGAATTCTGAAATAAAATAAGTTAAGATCAGATCCAGCATTTCAGTTGATTCTATTTTTGCCGGTTCAATTTATATGATTGGCTTTTTAAGGTATAGCTCGATGGTATTGTAAAAGTATCATGCAAGAATCTAATGCATTGTTTTTACGACTTCAGTATACTCTTGCAATGCAACTTCGCTTAGATACACTGCAAAGTAGTGTACCTTAACTACATCAATCTCAAACTTCTTAGAGAAACATGACTTCGACTTACCAGTAACAGTCCATTCACCATTATCCTGTCTATATCCCAGACCGTCCTTGATAACATAAGTCCAGAAGTAGATTTTGTCACCCAACTTCAACTGGGCATTCTTGTCGTTGAAGGTCCATCTACCCTCCTTGGCTTTAGTGATGTCACGAGACCATTGGCCTGCCTCTAGCCCTTCCATTTCCTCGTTGAGTTTACCGTGGAAAGCGAAGAGGGAGTAGCCATCATCTGAAATGAATACACTGATGATTAGAAACAAAATATGCTATAGGAACTGATTTGATCGCTTGGGATTGCATTTGAAAGGAAATTTATGTATCGGGACGTAGCGTTTGATGAAGATGGTCTTTTAATCCAACATTACCAGGCCTCAACGAAACATTTTTGAGCTAAGAAATATATTAATAATTTACTCATACTAGCACAACTTTTGACGGTGGAAAAAAAAAATGCCGACCGCTCGCCAGCTACTTGTTTCTTGAATCGCGGAGGTCGCCAGTTTTTAGCAATGACACAGTCCTAAAGTTATTTCAAAATGGAAAAACACAATCGTGTCATATAATTTACGAGCGGCCTTGGTTCATTCAAAACGAATTAAAGTTATTGTCAAATCGATTATGTTTCTTACTGTCTACTAGTTCCTTGACTGTATACTCGTATATATTTTGTTTGTATCTAGATCCTATGCGGGATTGACAACGGAATTTCTGTTGTGAAGATATTGGCTATTGTTTGATTTCCTTGAAGTGAATTTTAAGAATGCATTACGTGGATCTATAATCTATTAATCAGAATGATAAAACTATTTTTTTTATCATCAGTCATTGGTGCACTTTTATCTATCTTAATTTAAATGAGTCAAAATATTCCATAATAACTATCTTGGGTAAAAAATCTGATGGATGTTTCGGTCAACGACTTGCTTTTTTAGCTAGTTGGGCTTGACGAGCCAATGAACTAAATTCAGCGCCTGACTTGGCGCGAATAATGTGATCAAATTATACTGGATATACTGGTACTAAACGAGATTTTTAATGAGCTACAATAATACTTATGTATTCGCCTGGGGAGACTTTCAAGGGTTATTGAACTGGCTATTTATTTGTTTTTTTACCGTGTGTACAAAAAATATGTTTTTTGTCGTACTTGTTTTATAATTTTAAGATGGTATTTATTTAGATACTTAAAAAATTTGAACATTTTTATTATGATGGTCGTCCCACTACCGACGCTGGGCTTCCTCTGCTGTTCAAAAGAGAATACTTAGATCACTAAGCTGGCATAGGACTAGGTCTCAAAACAACTTAAACAAGGTAATTATTCTTGTGTGCCCTGGTGTGTCTATAATAAAATCGATAGAACTGATGCTCGAAATTTTTGTAATATCTCACTACAATATAGGTGAATAATATATAATAATAAAATAACCAGCATTTTTTATGGTGTATTTTATGAATATATTAGTAAATTAATTTAAATGATTTTCCTCAAAAATCAAGTCATATGAAAGTTAATCGATCCATGGACAAACAAGTTTGTTCAACTGGTTCTCAATTGTACATTTAAATACTTGATTTTGGAAATCGTGTTTTGAAAACAAATGTTAAAACCCAACATTTTATTTAGATGTCATTGACTGAAGTAAATTAGATTGGGAATAACCAAAACACTAATAATAATGAAACTAAATGTATGTTATAGGAAAATATTAGGAAATCACGAGTCTTTAATGAATTTGCATTATTATTATTAATATTATCTTCGTAATTACCAAAGTTCAAAGCCATTTAATATATTTGAATGAACTACGTTCAACAACAAATTAATCAGACTTACGAGCTTAATAACATTAAATGCAAATGACTTTCATTAATCGCATATAAATATTAATGTTATGATTTATAATTAAATTAATTCCATTTCTTCCTTTAAGTTTCTTAGCTTTATTATTATTGAAATTATTAATACCTAAGATTGGCAAAGTCTAAAATATTCATCAAATATTAAGCTCCGGGCGTCAAAATAAATAGAAAAAAAAGAAAACAGAAATTAAAGACAGGTTTTTATCAAACTATTTGGTCATGCTAGCATCATCGCTATGCACATTAGCTGAATGTCACTTATAAAGTAGAAAACAACGTATAGGTAGGTAGGTCTTGGTATGAGATAATGTCAAATAAAATTGAAGACATTGAAATAAAAAAAATGTATTAGAATTAAAGACGTATTCTGCCTGGTTGAAATATCTATAAAAATATATTTATGTCAGAATGGTGATAGTGTTAGCTCCAGGTTCGCTAACAAACCTTGCCTATAGCTTTATCTTGATAATGGCAACGTCATACATTTGACATCTCCAATGTAAGGCGCTGATATTGTTGTCGCTACAGTTATTGATTGATGAAATATATATAAATTATATTTACACGAAATTGATTGATGAAACTGGGCCTTAATAATTATTATAAATCTTTATTGTCCATAAATAACAAAACATCACGAAGAAATAAAAAAATACCAATTTGCAAAATGCGGTTTTATCGCTAAGAGCGATCTCTGCCAGACAACCCTTGGGAATGAGAAAGACAGGGCAGGTTAAAAATAAAGAATAATTGCTCAAAAAAAATTGAATAAACAATTAATAATCTAGGTGACGAACCCACCACATGTTCTACTATACCAATGAAGATAAGCGAGTAATGATGCCAGTCTATTGTTCATCTAACCGCTGGCAATTGTTAAGTTAGTTAGCGTTATTTCATTTTATTTTTCCTCTTATTTTACCGTACTGATTTGCCCACATATTTCTTTTTATATTTATTCTTCCTTAATATTTTATTGATGTTCTAAGTATGGGTGTGAACGTTTTGCAAGGTAACATGATATATTGCGTATAGGAATAGGATAACAGCTAATTAGATTTACCGCTTTATCATTCAGATAGAGAGCTTTTTAAAATTGTACGCCTTTTTTATGATGGCCAATTTGTGCGTCAGGTTTTTTAGTTATTAACAGCCATAGACGTACTATTTTTGTTTGCAGTTGATACAGAAAGCGGATGTAAATCAAAATGTGTTTTTTTTATTTATGAGATAATAAACCAAGCAACGATCCGGTTATAAAATAGCGAAGTGGTAATAATTGTCCACTGCATCGTCTCCGTGACAAAAAAAACAGAAGAGCAATTCACCATAACTCGTTTTCGCTTGTCTTATATTGGTCTCTTTTTCAAAAGCGACGTAACGAGTAGCCGAATTCTTTTTCTTTATTATGTTGTTACCCCGCGCCGTGTACATTTGTTAAAAAAACAATTTAATTAATATTGAGGTTTACCAAACTGAATAGAACAAGATAGACCAATATAATTAGAATAAATAATAGTAAAAAAAACTAAAATACACGCTTAAGTAAAACTAAACAATTAAAAATAATTGATAATGAGCTTAAGATTTTAAAAATATTCGACGTTTTGAAGTGCCCGAAAATGGACCCCAAAGATTCCGTTACATACATACATACAGGCGAAGCTAATAAAAGCGTGTTAAAAAACAAAAGAAAGAACCTACAAATATGGATCGGTTCCTGAAGTGAGCCAATTTTAATAACGATGATTACTATTAGACTAATAAAAGATAAAATAATTTTCGAAAAAATCTCCTTTCCTATGATTGGTTCGCAGATTGAATTAATGTATGGAAAAGAAACCAAGTATATTAATTTATATTGTGCAATTTAATGACTAACTATACTGACATAATTGTTTACATTTGCATACGATAATAAAGTCCTAATTGGCCGTAAAATAAACAACACAATACCTAGATTAGTAATGCGAATTCTAGGTACCAACGCCATCTGGAAATGTATGTATCATTGACTTCTTCCTCCATTTATCCTTTCATACTGGGTCGTCAATTTCCGTCAGGTATGATTTGGCTTATTGTTTGATGACCCTAATGACCCTAACACTGAGTTAGAATAGTTTGCTCTTAACCGACTTCAAAAACAGGAAGTTTTGTATTAAACCCGTAAAAAGTTTGTATGTTTTTTACAATTTCCTCAAAAACTACTGAGCCGATTTGAATGGGATTTTTATTTTTGAACATAGAATTCTTAAAGCTACACATACAGTTAGATCAACATATGTAGGTACATGTTGCATTTGGTTTACGTTCTTTATTTTGCCAAATTTTATTTATGTTTCTGTATATTAAAGATGATTAAACTGAATCCCACCAAACATTTCATCTTAAACATGTTTCTAAGACACGCAATATTATATGCAACACATGTATGCTAGTTAGCAGATCCCACGAATACCCAAACTTCAAATTCTATCACCCCTAAATCTTACGCGGCTCAATTTCCTTATAAGCAGTGAAATATATAAGAAATAGCTATGAATCGGCTTTTCCTGATGAATGTTTACAACAACCATAATACCAATAAATATTTTCAATACTTATGTCATGCAGTATTCGCTCATTATGTCATACTACCTACGGATCAAGGAATATCTTCATTGAAAAACAATTCCAACAAATTTGCTAGCGGGGAAGCCACATGGAAGGTATATGGACTCAGTAGTTGTTCGCCTTGCCTTCCGTATCAAAGTTCACAGTATTTAAAATATTTCTCGTTGATTGCTGTTCGGTTATACATTGTGCAAGATTAATAACTATGGAATTGAATGGCTATTTCCACAATTGAGGTGTAAATATTGAAGAATAGCTGAGCATTGCAAACTGATAAATATAAATATTTGCAAGCACAGCATTGAAAGTGAATAAGTCGAAAGACTTCACGATAAAGTACTTAGGAAGTTATTAAATGTGGATCGTTTTCATCCCTTCATAGAAACTACGTTAAAACGCCCATTCCATTAATTATTCACTTTTTCAAGCTTTTTTTGTTTGCTTTCTGTATCTTTTTTTTATATTTTATTTTTTCTACAGTTACGTACCCCACACTAACTTCGAGTCTTGTGTGGTGGGTATCAGGAGCTACGAGAGACTTTTCAGTCTTACAAACACCCAGACCCTAAACAAATACTTGTGGTTCACACAAACATTTGTCTCGGTGCGGACATCGAACCCGCGGCCTCTCGTATCATAGCCGGCGTCTAACCAACTGCGCCGCGAAGGCTGTCAACTGCAAACATAGGACGTAGTCCGTCTATTGTAAATAACATCAAGAATTATGTTATAAGACAGTAATTGCAATCCGAATCGACATACAAGTATCAGTCAACGAAACAGTACAATACAAATAAGTTGCGAACAAAATTGCAAATACACATTACAAATGCATTTTGTCACTCACGGTCGGCATCTATAACGTGTGTATCTTTTACAAGATGTTTGAATACCGAACATATTTTTCTTTATTTAATTTGGAGTTTTTATCCAAAACGATATGCCAACACCATCGTATCTTTATAGTTTATACACATTACACAGCCAAAATTATTCTAAAAATCATACTAACCTTATTTATACAATTTTTTTTTATTTTTTTTTATTTTATTTTAAGGCTTACCAGCGCCTATCACACTATCACTTATAAACTAATACAAAATTAATAACAAAAGTAAGTATGATACACAATTAAAGGTAAACACCACATACAAATACAACAACGTGACCAAAACTCAGGTAGGTACATCAAAGACTCCTGGTTTTACAAAAGAGTTAAACTTAAACTAAGAATCTATCAAAAATAGCGAATGAGGAAAAATAAATATTTTTGTTTTATATTATGTACACGAGTAAGATCGGGCTCGAGTTATTTTACAGTTAATATTACTTTATGCAGCAATTATCTAAAAACAAATATTATACCTTGTTTATTGAAACAAAATAAATTGCATCGGCATTTAATGGCAACTATTTTTACTTCTTTTAAATGACACACAGTTTATATAGCTGTTATGGAACAATAAAACATACCTGGCACAGAAACCCTCAGTCCTCTTGGGTATAAAGCTTCCAGCTTCGCCGGCGGGACGGTGTATTGAGATGGCTGGGCATGGCTGATCGCGAAGATCGAAAGCAGACAGATAGTTCGCAACATGGCGTCCGACCCGTGTCACCGCTGGTCGCAGACTGAGCTCCTGAGCTATGTTTTGATACTTGTGTGACGCAGCATTTAAAATTCGTAGACACGGCACCATGAAGGTCGAGGATTTGGTACAGATCTTTTTAGTGCCGGGTTGTCGTGTTAATTGTTTTTTTCAAGCCTATGGAAGTAAATTGTAGTTAGTGGCCATTCTTTGTGGTGTATTTTCGTACTTTAAAGCAAACAAATAACTTCTAAATTAAGTACTGCATTTAATTATTTTAAGGCTGTTTTTCAATTGAAAATAGGTTTTTGGTAAGTGAATATAGATATGACACTTATCATTACATATTTATTAACAGCTTTAAATATTTTAAAAGTAATACAAATAAGTTTAGAATTTTACATTAATTATTTTTTGTTACTCATATCTGTTTTTTTTTTTCATTAATATTAAGAATTCCCACAGTGTTGCGTATGCGATTAGAGTTTCACATCGCCATTATGCGTCATTAAACGTGATACAAAATTTCCCAGAATTACTCATAACAAATAACGGCTTTTTTATATGTATCATGACTGATGGTAGGTCTCTCATATGTGAGAGGCCGCCTGGGTAGGCACCACCGCCATGTCTATTTCTCCTGCCAAATACAGAGTAAATGCACTGTTGTGTTCCGGTTTAAAGGATATTGTAGCCAGAGTAACTGCTGGACATATTGAGACTTAACATCTTATGTCTCAGGATGGCGAGCGCAGAGGAATGCCAAGCATTACTTTGATTCATGGTGTTGTTTAGTTTTACTACTGTCCATGAGTGGTCGTATCACTTACCATCAGTCAAATGGCATGCTCATTTCGCCATTTATCGCAATAAAAAAAAATTGTTATTTAACAGATTAATAATTGTTGTAATTAGGTGGTTTTCCGTTATGGACTTCGTTGAAAAAAAGTATCATTGAAAAAGTCAAACGTATTCAAGATTTGTTCCACAATTAGATAATATCTTTGAATAAAATTATTGTGTCTGATATTTAGTATGCAGTTTATTTATTTATTAATATGTTTTATTTAATTTAAAAAATGATTATATCCACTATCAATCGTCAATTATTCCCTGATTTTGACTACTCGGGAAAAAACCTTTTTATTCGAAAAACATAATACTTTTAAGACTCGCAGAGAGAACGCTTTCTTATAAGATTATTATGATGACAAAAAAACAACATAGCGAATCGTCAGATGAAAAGAAACTTCTTCTTCTTCTTCTTCTTCTTGGAGTGCCTCTTCAGTGCTGAAGGTTGGCCGTCAGCTTCTACTGTGGCAAAAAACTCTATGATTCTTATTGTATCAGCCCATATACATACGTCCAACTGCAGGGCACGGGCTTCCTTTACAAACGAGAGTACGATTGAGGGGGGTTCGGCCATATAGTGCAGGTTGGCGTTTTACATACAATATAAATTCTCATGAACCTGAACCGACGAGAATGCATGAAGAGAATAATGAAAGTGGATGAAGCGAAAGTTGTATGTCAGGATCGAGCAAAGTGGCGATCCATAGTCTCTGCCTACCCCTATGGGATACAGGCGTGATGATTATGTATGTATGTATGTATAAATTCTCAAAAATAGCTATAGTGTGCAGGTTTTTTCACGATGTTTTCCTTTACCGTTATATGCGTGTTGCTTAACTATCAATATAAATTTGACATCGAAAAATCAGAGGTGTGCCCTGGGATTTGAACCCACGACCATCGTGAACGAGTTGGCAGCCAAATGCCTACTATGGTCCATTACCAATAGACCACCACGCACTAGGAATACTTAAAGATTATCCGAAAATAAAACAATAACCAAACGGAAAATCAAACTTTAAAATTATGGAACAATATCTGCCGATATATGCGCTTATAAAGTTTTCAAATTGTATAAGAAACATTTATTAAATTTTACCCCGGCTTCGTCGTATAGCTTAATAATTTATTACAAAACTTTGATACTGTTTTTGTAATGGGCAATTGTTATTCTTTGAGCCAATTTTATTAAAGACAGTTATTTGATAGGGATATTACTTGAACTCCTTTTCTTAATAGAACCATATGTGCTGGCTTACGAAAGCATAGCATTTTAATAATTACCACCCTGGCTAAATGAGTTACATTATTCCACTAAGGGCCTCGTTTAGCACCCTCGACTAAAGCGTCATGTATGCTAGTCTGCAGTTAAGTCACCCGTAACATCACGTGTCGATTACACGACGCTCCAGTAACACTAATCCTATGATTACACTAATCAGTACTTTACTGGCCACATTATCTGCCACTTAGCGTATTTATTTGATGGTTAATGTCAAAGATAATATAAAACACTACGTTAGTTAATATAAGGTTAAAATCTGCACGTCATTTTTTATTTTATTAAAAAATAAGCGGCCTCTTCAGCGGGAGACAGGGCGGGGATATTTGACGTAATAATAAACGAATGATCGATCAATTTATAATGTAATTCGCTTAACCAGCACCTCCCCCCCCCCCTATCACATCATAGGACGGAACATACAAGGCGAAAAGTGGGTGTCCTCGTGGCGCCTCTGCCTACCCCTTCTGGTATAAAGTCACTGCCATGTCTATACATTGCTAGCTCTACGGCCACCGCCGGCCCGGTTTTACCGGTATCATCGTCAAGCGGTCATTGTGTACGCGAGAAAAATAATCGCATTTAAATTAGCATTGTTATTACTTGCAAGTATACGGTAATAAACTAATGTTTAAGTTATTTAAAGATTAAACCTCAACACAATTAATAAATAATAATAATAAATACACCCAACAGTCGCATACATAGTCCTGACCCCACATTAAGATCAATTAAATCATGTGTTGTGAGTATCAGAAACTAGGACAGACTTTTACGGTCTAACAAACAGCCAGACCCGAGACAAATACTTGATGGCCTCACAAACATTTGTCTCGGTGCGGGGATCGAACCCGCGGCCTCTCCTTTCAAAGCCGGCGTCTAACTAACTGCGACACGGAGGCAGTCAATATTAAACCGTCTTTCGAAACAGCAAAATTGGTGTGAATGTTTCTGAGAAATTGCAGATGGGAAATCCATTCAAGCGTATAGATAATATTGCATAAGCAAACGGAATACTTTGTCGACGACTTGTCAGAGGCTCATTAGAAACATTTTTACATTATATGACGTTGTTGAGTGTCGCCGGGCAACTAAGCGGAGCGCTTGCGTCGCCAACATGTCGGCGGGCAACACGTGCGGGTGCTTGTTGCCGACATGATTATTTTGTTGTAAGGCGCCGGGGCCGGTTGTATCGCCAGGCCGGCGGCGGCGGTGTAGTGCACAATACTTTCCATTACTAAGAATTCTCAAATAATTGAGAAATTCTTGCATAAGAAAGAGTCTAATATACGACGGGTATTCTACTCGGTTTACATTTTAAACTAGTAGCAAGCCCCTTCGACACGCATAATACGTGTGAGGTGCCTCCAAAAAATAATAGAAGTAATTGAGTCATTATACCTCGTCATGATCTTGAACCCTTATATAGTCTGAATGACAACGAAACCATACCGCGATTCAATTCGATCGTGGCGCCATCTCTGAGCGGGTTTATATAGAAAATTCTCGGGAAAGGGTGGGAGCACCCTAGCGGTCAGTTTGCTAAACCTTTTTGTAACTATAATGTTCCCTTAGCGGCCTAAAGCGTTAGTATAAGAGGTGAAAAAGACGTGATGTTAATGTTGTTTTTTTATTCCAATGAATGGCGAGATGAGCATGCCCTTCGCCTGAGGGTAAGCGATACGACCGCTCATGGACAGTAGCAAAACCAAACAACATGAATTACAAGGCAATGCTAGGCATTCCACTGCGCTCGCCATCCTGAGACATAAGATGTTAAGTCTCAATATGTCCAGTAGTTACTCTGGCTACAATGTCCTTCAAACCGGAACACAAAAGTGCAATTACACTGCTGTTTAAAAGATGTGGTAAACATTTGATATTTTAATACTTAATTAAAATAGGTACGCGTATGCTAGAAAACATTTCGATAGGTACGTATTGAAGCACATTTGCATACTAGCGATAACAGGAGCATAACACATGGAGTAATAGTATAAGAGAGATAATTCTAACCAATGGTCATTTATTACGGTTTCATTTTCTTATTCTCTGACGGGAAGGGCATAAAGGAATGTTTAGCGATTATGCCTCTGGAAATAAATCCGCCTTGTATACCCATGTATATTTAGCTTATGAAAAATAAATAAGTGATCCTGGGTGGGTATTTACATATATTCAATAACATCAGCTTTTTGTTTTATCTTTGGAATTGTGGAGCGCAAAAAATATTTTTTAGAAATACAATATTTTAATTGGGCAATGTTAAATCATAATCACTAAAAAGCTTGATTAATCTGTCTCTCCTACAAATACATGAATAAGCTGGTTACAAGGTAGGTCACAGTTGCTAATATTCAATTAGACCTAGTGCGTGGTGGCCTGTTGGTAACGGACCAGACGCGGCTGCCTACATGTTCACGGTGGTCGCGGGTTCAAATCCCAGGGCACACCTCTTACTTTTCGGAGTTATGTGTGTATTGATAGTCAATCACCACGCACTTTAACGGTGAAGGAAAACATCGTGAGGAAACCTGCATACCGTAGCAATTTTAAAAAGAATTTCTACGGTATGTAAGTCCGCCAACCCGCACTAGGCCAGCGTGGTGGACTATATGGCCTAACCACTCTCAATCGATTCTCTCGATTGTAGAGTAGGCCCGTGCCCTGCAGTGGGACGTATATGGGCTGATATAGAGTTAATTATGGACAAAGGCTCAGACCTTACTTAACATTTTGACGCACTGGGAGTAAGTACAAATTATTATAATTAAAATTGTACCATTGGACACAAAGGGACGGTGCTTCGTCACCTTTGAAGCCCGTATTTAATTCGCCCAGTTTGAGTAAGCTTAATAAGTGTTTTAATAATTATTGTTGGACTGACCGGCGCTGTTGTACTACGGTATGATTGCCTAAGGTCTTGGGTTCCAAGCCCGGGTCGGGCAAAGAGATGTTAGATTTTTCTATTCAGTATCAGCCCGGAGTCAGGTATTTGTGCCCGATATGGTTAGGCTCGCAACCTATCCCATCGTGGGACAGAAAATACAAGGCGAAACGTGGGTATCCTGGTGGCGCCTGTGCCTACCTCTTCTAGGAAAAAGGCGTGATTTTATGTTTGTATGTAATTATAGTTCTGTTTAAAATATTTATTTTAAAGTAGGTGGTGGATTGTTGGTAACGGACCGGATGCGTTTGCGAAGACGGTGGTCACATATGGTGGTTTTATGTCAGCAATTGTGATCCACAGGTATTTGTTTCGGGTCTGGGTGTTTGTGAGACCGAAAAGTCTCTCGTAGTTTCTGATACCCACGACACAAGACTCGATCTTAGTGTGGGGTCAGGACTATGTATGTGACTGTTGGGTGTATTTTTTTAAATTTTTTTTTTTAATTAGCTCTAGGAAAGATAGGTGTGAAATTTTGCGTATCAGGAAAATGCAAGCAAATTGGGAAAACCCGACGTGAGGAAAATGCATGTTGATACCTTATCATATTATGTTACATTGATTTGACTTCTATGTCGCTATTATTATCTACAATTCGTTACATTTGATACGTATGTTGGATCGCCGTCACGGAAGTCACGGGTTCAATTTCAAAGTGCACCTTTCGCTTTGCAAAGATATTGTACCTATTTCCAATTAACTAGTAGCCCGAAATGGTTTCGGCCCCGTGTAGATAATTTTTGAGTCCATTCCAAAATAGGCACATAATCATTTCATTAATCAAGACATCCTTTCCTCTTATATCCCATCCGCCCCATATTATATTTAATCCCATCCCTTAGAATTTACTCCTTGATAGATCCTTCACTTGGGGCCCACAGCTTCGTGAACTTAGCAGAAAGCTGTTTGCCTCGGCAAGGTCCTTGCGAAGGTTAAGCAATCTTCTCCCCATTGCCACGAAGATTTCACTTGCCCAAACCCTTCTTCTCCCCATCCTTGATTATGCCGATGTCAGCTATCTAGATCTCACCGAGGACCAACTTAATAAGCTTGAGCGTCTCCAAAATTTCTGTATCAGATTCATATTTGGTCTTCGCAAATATGACCATGTTTCTGAATTTCGTACTAAGCTCAAGTGGTTACCCATCCGCTTTCGTCGGAATACTCATATTCTTTCACTTCTGTACAATGTTTTGTTTAATCCTCTCACGCCTTCTTATCTTAAAGATCGATTCATCTTTCTCCATGACTCACATTCGAGATCCTTGAGGTCGTCGGAAATCCTGAAACTGAGAATGCCCGTGCACTCCACGATTTTCATGGACAAATCGTTTACTGTCCAAGCTGTCCGACTGTGGAACTCACTCCCAGTTGAGGTAAGACGGGCACGAACACTGTCGTCATTTAAAAAAATGATTAAAGACCATTTCCTATCTCTAAATGTATGTAGCTGAGGAATATCTTATGTCCAATCGCATGTTTGATAAATATTAGGATATGTATATATGTTTATGTATATTGTATGTATTGTAAGTGTGTGTATTATTATTATTGTTTTTAAATATATGTTTGTATGTATTTGCATATCATATAAATATTTATATATGTGTATTATTCTTTTTTTATTTATATTTATATTGATATATATATTTTTTAATAAACACCTTAGGCTGCCCTCTCATTTTCCTTTTTACATATCCATCCAAAGGTTGCCTGTAAGAAATTGCCTAGTGTGATAAGGCCGCCTCTTGTACTATTATTATGCCATTTATTTACTGTAAATGTTTCTTTTTGTGCAATAAAGGATTAATACATAAACTAAATAAAAAATTTGAAAGAGTAGTAAATATACATATTTGAATTCCTTGTTCATATCACGGTAACACTACATTTTTCGGGATAAAAATTAGCTTCTGTGTTGATCCAAGGTGCCAGCTACCTCCATAGACAAACTGCGCAAGCAGTTTTGTGGGGCTTTGGAAATTTACATGTAAAATTAAATGTTGCACTAATAAATTTAAAAAAATACCAAATTTCATCAAAATTGCTAAAGCTGTTTGAGCGTAAAGAAGCTACAAACACAATCTTTCGCTTTTATAATATTAGCAGGCTTAAGTACGTACCGTTTGTGAAGGAAAACATAAAGAAACATGAGTATTTTCCCTACAAGTGATTTTGTTTATGTTAAAACCAATCAGCACTGGAACGTTAATTAAAACATATTGAATACATATTTACTTTCTTAAAAGTGATAACTGCAGCCAGACGGCCAGTCTTTTTTATTATTGTTATTATAGTGACGAGGAGGTCATTCACCTGTTCGTAAGCGTAGCGCCTGTCTAAGAATAAGAGCAATACCATTAAGAATTTGTTATAAGCGTCGCATGACACGACACGTCAGGTATAAAGTCTCTTCATCGTCATCCTCATTTTGCCCGCCTCTTTGACAGCCACCGTGGTGCAGTTGGTTAGACGCCGGCTGTGAACCGAGAGGACGCGGGTTCGATCCCCGCACCGAAACAATTGTTTGTGTGATCCAGAGGTATTTGTGTCGGGTCTGGTGGTGGTCTGTGGTTTTTGTGAAGACGAAAAGTATCTCGTAGTTTCTAAAACCCACGATACAAGGTTTAATTGATATTAATGTTGGGTCAGTGACTGTTGGGTGTAAATACTATGTGAATGTATCATGTAGCGCATGTGTTTAGACGCTGTCTATGAAAGGAGAGGACGCGGGTTCGATCCCCGCACCGAAACAAATGTTTTAATAATAATAATAATAATAAGTAATAGATTCCGAGATACATACACAGTGCAGACGAAAACACAGAAACCTACACTATGCTTATATTGACTATCAGAAAGCGTTCGACAGCGTACCACACTCGTGGCTACTCCACATACTAAAAATATACAAAATTGATAACAAAACGATCTCCTTTCTTAATCATATAATGCAAAATTGGTCCACGACACTTAATATAAATACAAAAAACAATAGCTTACGATCCCACAAAATAGCAATAACACGTGGAATATTCCAGGGTGATTCTTTAAGTCCGCTTTGGTTCTGCCTAGCGCTCAACCCTTTGTCGCACCGTTTAAATTCCAGCCAGTATGGTTATAAAATAGATAATTCCAATAAAATTACCCATTTATTATACATGGATGACATAAAACTTTTTGCAGCAACTAGACTAGAACTTGATAATCTACTTAAAATTACAGAATTATTTAGTACTGACATTAAAATGGCCTTTGGTATTAATAAATGTAAATTAAACAGCATAAAAAAGGGAAAATATCATAAACAGGAACCCTATAACCTTGAACTTCAACCAGATACTATAAATTGCTTAGAATCAAATGAATCATATAAATACCTTGGATTCCATCAAACACATGAAATAGATCATACCAAGATTAAAGCAACGCTTAAAAATAAATATAAAAGTAGACTAATTGCTATATTAAAAACGCACCTATCCGCGAGAAATAAAATAAAAGCTGTAAACACCTATGCAATACCCGTTTTAACATATTCTTTTGGAATAATAAAATGGTCAGATACGGATTTAGATACACTCAATACACTAACAAGAACAACCTTCAATAAACACAATTCACACCATTTACACGCCGCAGTCGAAAGATTTACATTAAAGAGACAAAAGGGAGGGAGAGGCATAGTAGATATAAAAAACCTACATTTTAAACAAATAAATAACCTACGAACCTATTTTCTTAACAGAAGTAACAATAGCGCCATCCATAAAGCTGTTTGTAGTTTAAAGACCTCTGCGTCACCTCTTTATCTAAATAATCCTGATTTCAACCCCGAAAGTAAAATTGATAAAGATGAATCCAAAATAGATCGATGGAGCGCAAAATCATTACACGGGAAATATCCTAATCAAGTAAAACAGAACCATGTGGACCCAGAAGCATCAAACATGTGGTTAACAAAAGGTAACATATTTGGAGAAACGGAAGGATTTATGATAGCAATTCAAGATAGAATAATTAAAACAAGAAACTATGAGAAATACATAATTAAAAACCCACAAGTAGTATCAGATAGCTGTAGACTCTGCAATAGACAACCGGAAACTATAGAACACATAACTGCGGGATGTCCACTACTAGCCACCAAACAATACACAGATAGGCATAATAACGTTGCCAAACAGATACATGCATTGCTAGCAAAAAAATATGACCTAATAAATAACATAGAACCCTATTATAAATATAAACCTAAAAGTGTCTTAGAGAATCATCAAGCTAAATTATACTGGGATAGAGAAATAATTACAGACAGAACTACTAACAATAACAGACCCGACATAACATTAATGAAGAAAGACGACAAGACTACATATTTAATCGATATTTCCGTTCCGAATACCGAAAATTTGCGCCAAAAACACATTGATAAAATCCAGAAGTATCTACCATTAGCTGAAGAAATACAACAGATGTGGCACCAAAATCAAGTCAGAATAATCCCTATAATAATATCTTCAATAGGAGTTGTCCCGAAATCACTGCATAACAGTTTATCCGAATTAGGCCTACATAAACTTAGCTATATTTCCCTCCAAAAATCCATTATCCTAGACACATGTGCAATAGTACGACGATTCCTTAACAATACCATGAGTTTTACCCAACAGCAATCTCAAGTGCAATCCAATACATAACAGTAACTTTAAATTAATAGTGTGAAGTAGGTTCCTAGGCAATATGCCCGTTCCTATAACACATAAAATAATCCAGACTTAGTCTGAGAAAACCAAACGGTTGAAATAATAATAATAAACTCTTTATTATAACACCATGAAACTTAAACATGAAAACAATTAAAATAGAACAATAGAAAAACATACAGTAATCATAACAATAACAAAAAAATAAAAATAATAATGGTGATATAACTGGCGGTCTTATCGCTTAAAGCGATCTCTTCCAGACAACCGGTTGGGAGAGGAAAAATCCCATAGTTATGGACGGTGCTTATTTATTAACAATAAACTTACACGTAACATAAATATATAAATACGAATAAAATAATAATAAATACAAGGTATGATAAACTTACATACAATATAATACATATAATACATAAATATTTATATACTTGCTATAATGACAATAGTGTATGTGTCTATTGTGAAAGATAGAGGGCTTTCACCCTTGATTTAAATATTTCCAGCGAGGACGATTGCTTAATTGTGAGAGGCAAAGCGTTCCATAGCCGCACTGCCTCAACAGTAAAGGAACGGTCATAAAACGACGTCCTATGTGCTGGAAACTGCAACATCAGATTTTCTGAGGACCTGAGAGAATGTGAATTAGCAGTGTGTAGGAAACTGAAACGTTCCTGAAGGTAGCGCGGAGATGAGGGATTAAACAGAACACTGTAGAGAAGAGACAGGATGTGAACATTCCGGCGACGGCGTATGGGAAGCCACTTGAGCTTATTACGATATTCAGAAACATGGTCATATTTGCGCAATCCAAATATAAACCTGATACAAAAATTTTGAAGGCGCTCAAGCTTGTCTAGCTGGGCCTCGGTAAGATCGAGATAGCTGGCATCGGCATAGTCAAGAATAGGAAGCAAGAGAGCTTGTGCAAGCGAAATCTTAGTGGTAGTCGGAAGAAAATTGCGCAACCTACGCAACGAACCGGCAGAGGCAAACATTTTACGACTAACCGCCATTATTTGAGGGTCCCAAGATAGTCTGCGATCGAAAATGACACCAAGGTTTTTCACGGTGTCACTAAACGGGATGATAGCCCCGTCTAGCACCACGTGAGGTAGAAGAGACCAGCCGACCTTACAGATGGTTCTTTGGCTCCCTACAATAATGGCTTGCGTTTTAGCCGGATTTAGTTTAAGGCCATATGCTTTACTCCACTCCGATATAGCATGAAGGTCGCTATTCATACGACGAATAGCGTCATTCAGCTGATTGAGTGGAGATTGACAGTAGAGTTGTAGGTCATCTGCATATAGGTGGTAGGAAGAAGAAATATTACAGGAAATGGAATTAATAAAAACTGAAAAAAGTAGGGGAGACAAGACGCCACCCTGAGGAACACCGGCAGATGTGTTACACCATGGGGAAATCGTTTCCCCTAGACGGACACACTGACGGCGACCAAACAGGTAACTATGAAACCATTCAATCACACTTGGAGATATGTTCAAGGAGCGAAGTATAGCTAAAAGAATGTCAAAATCAACCGTGTTAAATGCATTGCTAAAGTCTAGGAGCGTCAGCACAGTTAACTGACTGTTTTCCATCCCCAAACGAATGTCGTCGGTGATGTTGACAAGTGCAGTAACTGTGCTGTGCCCAGGACGGAAGCCGGATTGAAGGGGATTGAGGAGATCATGTTTGACGAGGAACGAGCTTAACTGGTTATAGACCAGACGCT
The DNA here is from genome assembly GCA_949752805.1 of Deilephila elpenor. Taxonomy (NCBI): domain Eukaryota; kingdom Metazoa; phylum Arthropoda; class Insecta; order Lepidoptera; family Sphingidae; genus Deilephila; species Deilephila elpenor. Next base: position 2,179,108 of record OX457107.1, on the reverse strand, counting down.
CGAGGACTTTTGAAAGAAAAGGAAGAATGGATATTGGACGATATTCCGAAAAGGATTTCGGGTTAGGTTTTTTTGGTAAAGGAATAATCTGAGCTTCCTTCCAAGAACAAGGAAACACAGCATTGGAGATGGAAAAGTTAAGTATATGACAAAGGACAGGAAGAACAGAGTCAAGGATGGGAAGAAGCATATTACGGCTGATGCTATCCATCCCAACTGCATTAGATGCAATTGAGATGATGCTCCTACGAACATCACAAGCAGTGAATTGACGAAAGACAAATGCCGAAAGGTCAGGAGCAGAAATCTGTGAAAGATTATTAATAGTGGAAGCTTTAATTGCATCATCAATATGGGAAGTACAAGAAAAGTGCTGGTTTAACAGATTAATGTCTAAATTGTTTGGAATAGTCTCTTGACGAGATTTACCAACTCCTAATGACCTGAGAAACTTCCAGACTTTAGCCGGATCTTCAACTTGAACGGAATTATGAATATGGCGTCGTTGAGCGTCCCTACACACCATATTGCAGTGATTTCTTACTTTTGTGTAACGTGCCTTGTTTGTCTCTGTTGGATGCAACTTATACCTGCTTTTGGCTGCAGACTTTTTCCGCTGGAGGTCTTTAATTTCTGTGGTAATCCAGGGAGCAGGTACGTGTTTTATTTTAATAGCTCTTAAAGGAGCATGAACGTTATACAATTGAATAATTGTCGAGTTAAAAATTTCAACTTGTTCATTGATTGAGTTAGCCGTCATCACAGGTGCCCAATCGATAGCTTTAGCATCCTTTAAGAAATTTTCTTCGTTCATACCACCAAAATTGCGTTGCAGAATAACTGTAGGTTTACATTTAAGAGGCCGAAGTTTATAGGTTAGAAAAATTAAATTATGGTAAGAAAAGCAATCAGCTAGGCACTGGCCATACTTGGCCACATGCTCTAGTGATGAAACAATGATGAGGTCAAGGAGGGAAGGAGTCGAGTTTGGAAAATGATGAGTAGCACTAAGAGAAAGAATATGCATGTTGCTCGATTTCACAATGCTTTCTAGAGAAGAAGAACTTTACTGGTGGTAGGTCTCTCATATGTGAGAGGCCGTCTGGGTAGGTACCACCGCAATGTCTATTTCTCCCGCCAAACAGCAGTGTAAATGCGCTGTTGTGTTCCGGTTTGAAGGACATTGTAGCCAGAGTAACTACTGGACATATTGAGACTTAACATCTTATGTCTCAGGATGGCGAGCGCAGTGGAATGCCAAGCATTGCCTTGTAATTCATGGTGTTGTTTGGTTTTGCTACTGTCCATGAGCGGTCGTATCGCTTACCATCAGGCGAATGGCATGCTCGTCTCGCCATACATTTGCAATAAAAAAAAAAAAAAAAAAGAACGATAATCTTGTTTAAGGAGGCAAGTGTTAAAGTCACCCATAATTATATTATTAATGTTTGTGTGATCCACAGGTATTTGTGTTGGGTCTGGGTGTTTGTAAGACCGAAAAGTCTGTCGTATTAGATAGCCGAAATATCAATATATCATGGCGCAGTTGGTTAGACGCCCGCTATTAAACAAGAGACCGCGGGTTCGATCCCCGCACCAAGAGAAATGTTTGTGCGGCCCACAAATATTTGTTTCGGGTCTGGGTGTTTGTGAGACCGCAAAAACTCTCGTAGTTCTGATACCTGCGACACAAGACTTGATTGATCTTAATGTGGGGTCAGGACATGTGACTGTTGGGTGTATTTATTTATTTATCATGTGTATTAATCAGCATTTTGTGATCTAATAATGTTTGTAATATATAACACGCAAAATTGAAAGTCGTTACGTTCGTTCCTGGTCTCTTCTATTTTTGATTATTAACCGACTTCAAAAAAAGGAGGAGGTTCTCAATTCGACTGTATGTTGCTTTTTTTTTTTTTTTTTATGTTGTGAGAAAATTAAGAAACATGTAAATAGTCAATATCTTCGGCAGCTTTTAACTAATTTTAGTGATTTCTTTTGCATCAGAAAAAACGTATTAACACTTTGATCTCACCAATAAATCATGAAAATCTGATGAATATCTTCGGTCCTGGAGAGTAGAACTCCTCAAAATTGAGTACGATTCCAATGGTTCTTTTTGCATTGGATTCAGTATAAAAGTAAAGTTACAGTGGTGGATGAAAGTAGGGGTAGGGGCGAGGGGGGCGGTTGATAAAAAGAACAAACATGTAAATAGTCAATATCTTCGGCGACTATACCAATAAATCATGAAGATCTGTTGTAAATTGTAATAGTGACAAAGAATCATATTATTACAGTTTAATAGTATGCCATATACCATTCCGTAATGAAACAGATATCGGCAATTGGGGGCATTGCCGATTGTTATGTGTTGGTGAATAAATTGTACATGACGATGATAACTTTTGTGAAAACATGGAAGAACGAGCCGTCATGTCGGATGAATTGTTCCTAAGAAGCATTCGAGGATTAAATATCCAACAAAAGAATGTGTTTCAGAAAGTCTTAACGGCAATCAAACTCAATTTGAAAGGACGAGAAAGTCAGCTGTTAGTTTGTCACGGGTGGTGCAGGTAATGGTAAATCATTTCTGCTAAAATTAATCGCGGAGCATATCAAACGTTGTTACGCACCAACAATAGATATACCTAACGAAGCCTAAATTTGTGGAAGTCCAGTCGCTAACCGGGGTTGCTGCTCGTCAAACTTTTGGCAAAACGCTACACAGTATTTTCTTGCTGCCGATTGAGAAAAAAAGTACCATGATGTAAAAAAAATATACGGTCTATTGTTTCTTATGAGAACCTAAGATTAATTTATTTAAGCTACCAAAAGCTGTGTACGTAAAAATTTGACTATCGAACATTTAAGTCACTAAAAATGAAAAAATAAACCAAAATTTTAACAAAAAAAAATAACCGACTTCAAAAAACTGACAAAAAATCATATTAAAAATAAAATTCTAAAAAAAGAAAAAAAATCTGACTTATGACAAACTAAAAATGCACTAAAAAGTAAAAAAAAAATTGCGTGTTTTTCACACAAGATTGTATTTATACACATACCTATATTATGTATCCAGTTAAACTTTACATCTAACTCAACACATACCTATGAGTAACAAATAATTATAAAAAAAATTAATTACAGTTCACCTAAGCTAAAATTTGAAATATATGTATGCACTACTTAAAAGACGATCAAATTATTAGAATAATGTACAATTATAGTTATTTTTGGAGTCGGTGTCAGCCAAAGATACCTGACAATATTAAATGACAACAACTTTATGAAATCTATTTTATACGAATATCCTCTTGTACTATTATGTGGGCCGCGTAGAGGCGCGGTTAGTTTTGATTTATTGTTTATTAACCTTAATTCAATAAAATATAATATCTGACGTTTATGTAGTTACTAACTCATAAAACTTGGCTGACACCGACTCCAAAAATAACTATAATTGTACATTATTCTAATAATTTGATCGTCTTTTAAGTAGTGCATACATATATTTCAAATTTTAGCTTAGGTGAACTGTAATTAAATTTTTTTATAATTATTTGTTACTCATAGGTATGTGTTGAGTTAGATGTAAAGTTTAACTGGATACATAATATAGGTATGTGTATAAAATACAATCTTGTGTGAAAAACACGCAATTATTTTTTTACTTTTTAGTGCATTTTTAGTTTGTCATAAGTCAGATTTTTTTTCTTTTTTTAGAATTTTATTTTTAATATGATTTTTTTATTTATTCTTGTAAGTATATTATTAAATCTGTCGGGAAACAATTATTGTATTGAAGACTTCTACTTACGAAATCTTTTAATTGGAAGAATAATACGGTAAAGCGTTCATAACAATATTAAATTATCGGTTTTATCTTTACCACTACGGTGAAGGGCAGGCGTTGTTTCAGATAGGTATTATGGTTTTATTGATTTAGTTTTATCTGCAGGCTAATTTGCAGATACCCTATATTCGGTGTGATTAGGTTGAATAAAAATATTCGAGAGGGCTTTTATTATCTTTGTAACCTGATTTGTTTTTGTCACTTTCTTTGAGCTTTTTAGCAAAATACGATAACTATTGACAGCCTCCGTGGCGCAGTTGGTTTGACGCTGCCTGTGAAACGAGAGGCCGCGGGTTCGATCCCCGCATCGAAACAAATATTTGCGTGATCCACAGGTATTTGTTTCGGGTCTGGGTGTTTGTGAGACCGAAAAGTCTCTCGTAGCTTCTGATACCCACGACACAAGACTCGTTCTTAGTGTGGGGTCAGGACTATGTATGTGACTGTTGGGTGTATTTATTTATTTATTTATTTATTTATTGTGCATATTCTGCATAATTTTAATTTTCGTCGCATTATTAATCACCATTTACAAGGGGAGAGTTTCTTGCGGCGAGAATCGTATGCGATTATCACATAACCGCCATAGATAATTGTGTTCTGACAAATGTTTACACGATGCAACTTTTTTATATCCTTACGATAATCGTATCTTCGAGGCGAGAAACTCTCTTCGTGTAAATGGGGCTTTGGTTTAATGTCAGCGCACATAGACTGTCAATCGTAAGCGGGTCGTGAATAAGGAATTACATTTTTAAAGATAGAAGACAGGTCCTGTTACTGCAGAGGTTATTACGCGGTTTAAAGCAATGATAATATTAATTAAACATTCAAAATAAACATAATATTTCAAAAGAGTTTTAATCTGTTCCATTGCATTAACGGCAGCTGAAATTTCATAATTTCATCCATAAATGAATTTCCCGCAGTCATGTCCACTATATGAAACATATTTAAAAAAAAACTAAAAGACTTCACGGTCCACTAAAACTAATGCACGAAATTACAACTTAGCACGTACGTCTTTTTGTATTGTTAATTAATTAGATGGGTCAAATTTATGTGCCGGGTCTCGGGAGTTTTAAAGTCACGACCTGTGGACGAATACGTGTGGACCCGTCATTAATGCGAAAATTTTCTGCTTTGCTGTCAGAACTGGGATGTAATATTATTATTACAAGCTTAATAAATAATACGTAACAATTATGAGGATATAAGCTCTTTCGCGTAAGAGAATGATAAAGGTGTAAAGCTATTTAAAATTAAAACAAAAATTGTTAAAAAAAATTGGCTTCAACAAAATACTTAAACTTAACACCATCTCAAGTTTTCAACTATCCCATCTCATAGAAACACTTACAAACATTTCTAAAAAGAGTAGTCGAAATGGGCATAAATTGCCAATGAATAAATCAATTAATTGCCTATTTTAAGTCTACACCATAACCACACTAACAAACAAACAAACAAACTTTGTCAACTATAATGCAATAAATTCTTCAAATTCGTAGTAAACCCAGCATCACTACTGTTAATATAAAAACCTATAGTCTTTGTACATATAATATGTATGTGTGTCGTGTTGCTTTGTAATTACGTTGCTTCCAAATTGAAGGCAAACGATCGATCCTTCAACGCAAACACGAGCGCATTCGTTCTGTTTGTTTTGCTCACACCGTCGCGTAACATCGTGTTCGCCGAACGTGTAAACCCGGCGCTATTTTATTGTTAGGTCCAGTGGCAAATAAATTGGTAAAGAAAAGTAAACAACGATGGGGGCAAAGTAAAAACAATCTATTTATAATTGAAAGTCGTTGCGTCCCCAAATATGACATTATCAAGGTGATTTATGAATTTAAAAAAATACTATTATTGTTTAATGGTTTTATTTATGTTTGAGTATTAAAAGTACGAATTAAAATACATCTATTGATTGTTTGTGCGATTACTCGCATAAGTATTTGCTTCGTGTCTGGGTATTTGTTAAACCGATAAGTCACTTGTAGTTACTGACACCCACGAGAAAAACTTGATCTTAGTGTGGGTTCAGGACTATGTATGCGACTGTTGGGTGTATTTATTTATTTAATTGGTGGAATAACCTTCCCGCCGCAAAGTTATTCACTGTGATCGTATCATGTCCATGTACGTATTATTTTATATAGTATGGCGAGGATTATGTCACACTACGGTGTAACTGCTTCCCGCCCGTGTTGAAGCGGCGCGACGCAAACGTCCAGTTTAGTGTAAATTTGATCCGCGCACAAACATTTGCGTGCTTGTGTCAACTAACGCAATGCCCACGATTTTTTACTGAAAAACAATGTATTCAGATAGCTTCCGTAGATTTACTGTAGAATTTTAACAGTGCTTTTTAAACAAAAGCTTTCTTTATCGAGGAAATACGTTTGCTTAAGCAGGTTCGGCAAACGTCGTTCCTGACGGTAATAGCGTACCGTCCAAGGATGTCACCAATGCTTAGATGGTGCGTTGCTGGCCTTTGAAAAATAGGAAGGTAAAAAGGATGGGAGGAGGAAAGACTTGTTTAAAATTTGAATTAAAATTTAATTTTTTGAACAGCGAATTAATGAAAGCAGTGAAACAATTGGCCTGCCTACGTTTTCCCTCGTTTCATTAATGATCTCTTCTAGGCTCTAGCAATGTGTAAAGAAGCAATAATACATGCTGGCTAAATTGTATAGAAAGGATAGTTTCTCGTTATCGCCAGTGGATATTGTACTCCAGCACAGTATACCTTCGCATACAGTGTAGCAACTTTGCCAAATAAAAAAAAACAAAAACTTGTAATCCCGATAAAGTGATAGAAACTATCAAAATTTCTTGACAGCCTCCGTGGCGTAGTTGGTTACACGCTGGTTGTGAAACGAGAGGCTGCGGGTTCGATCTCCGCACCAAGAGAAATGTTTGTGCGGCCCACAAATATTTATTTCGGGTCTGGGTGTTTGTGAGACCGAAAAGTCTCTCGTAGTTCTAATACCTGCGACACAAGACTTAATTGATCTTAATGTGGGGTCAAGACTATGTATGTTACTGTTGGGTGTATTTATTTATTTATTTATTCTTAGTTAAATCACACTAAACAATATGAAAACCCGATGCTAAGCTATAAGTTCCATAGATCCGCATCAGGGAAGTGGGTTGGGTCCAATCTCGACAATCTGGCCGGACAAAGGACCAATTAAGCTCCGGCGTCTACCGGATAAAGTGCAATTTGAATTAGGTACATACCCTAATTACGAATTTATAGATACATCGTGGTGAGTATCACACAAAATATATTTTTTATATCATTTTTTGCCACACCATCTGCGTTACAGTTTGCAAACCAAAGCGTTGCCTACTTGTAATTCTGGGTTGTTTAGGCAAGGTACAAATAAGTGATTAAAAAGGCATATTGTAATTAAATTCGAGAAGCCCTGTAGTTTATTGTACTGTACATCGGTCGCTTTTCCACGCCAAAATTAAAATACTACTTTGATACTTGTTTCTATCAAAATAATAGAAACAATTATGAAAAAATATACAACACGAAATGTGGGTGTCCTGGTAGCACCTCTGCCTACCCTGGAAAAGGCATGAGTTTATGTATGTACATACATACATACATACATACATACATACATACATACATAAACTCACGCCTTTATCCCCGAAGGGGTAGGCAGAGGCGCCACTAGGACACCCACATTTCGCCTTGCATGTTCCGTCCCATGATGTGATAGGGGGCGAGCCTATCGCCATATCGGGCACAAATTCCTGACTCCGGGCTGATAATGAATAGAAAAATCCAATATCACTTTGCCCGACCCGGGATTCGAACCCGAGACCTCAGCTTTGTAACCGTACCGTAATACAACTACGCCACCGAGGCAGTTTATGTATGTACGTAGTATCAAAAAATCTCCCGATGCCAAACTATCAATTACGCAGAGCTGCATCAGGGAAGTGGGTTAGGTCCAATCTCGGCATTCCGCCGGACAAAGGATCAATTAAGGTCTCGTCTACCGTGTTCTCCAATATGCCTTAGCTTAACTCACTTACTGGATTCAATTTGAACTAGGTGTATCATAGTATATAGGCGCGCTTCTGGTACATAAATATCACACCTTTTTCCGAGAAGGGGTAGGTAGATTGCAACTAGGACACCCACGTTTCGCCTTGTGTGTTCCGTCCCACGATGTGACAGGGAGCGAGCCTATCGCCATATTGGGTACAAATTTCTGACTCCGGGCTGATAATTAATAGAAAAATCGAATCCAGTATAACTTTTGCTTATAATAATTAATGATAGATAAATAACACCCAAGAGACTCACACTCCTATTTTTTAATCTTGACCTCACATGATGATAGTTGTATTACACTTGTAAATAATAAATTCGTATGGGTAATTACTAATTAGGAAACAAAGCCGCGGCCACAGTTCTCCAGGCTCCTGTATGAAAGAGATTTAAATGATAGTCCACCATGCTGGCCTAGAGCTTTGAAATTCTTGGAAACTCTCGAGTATTAATGATTCTTGAGTATACATTAAAGATGCTTGAGTATTTTTCTTCTTAGCTAAATTGCTATAATTTCCTGGTTGAAGCGAGGAATAATTAATTATTAACCAATAAAATACTTCCCACGATGTTTTACTTCGTTGTTAAATCAAGCATTTATTAAGTACTTATGTTTAAATAAACTATTTAACAAAACACATGCGTTAATTTCGACATTTGTCCGCAATAAAATTCGTGAAACTAAAGGCGAAAATTATGAGAATTAATCATAAAAGTTTGTGGAGCACTATTACACACTTCGTTTGCATAAATAACTGAGGCAGGAAGACAGGGATGTATTTGACGACTGGACTGCGAAATGGGGCCCAAGCCCTAAATACGAAAGAATATAATTTGTAATTCGCAGGCGCCGGTTATAGCGTTGCCGGGCTTCCAAAATTTTGTGAACATTGTCAAATTGATATCAAAATGTTTCCCGTTTTTTGTGTGTCCGTAGTTTGGTGATCCGCAAGGGTTCTCTTAAAACTAATCTCAATCTCGAAACAACAGATCCATTTATTCGTGAATTGTTTGTACTATATAATATACAAATACGACGCATAAACCGCGAATAATTTGAGTAAAAAAAACCAGTCTGTCTAAGTATAGTGCTTTTGCTTTAGTCATTGTTCTGAGAGTGCGCTATTGTCAAATGTCAAATGATAAGTTTTCACGACAAATGAGAAATAACCTCGGTGGAGGCTTCTGTTTGTCTTACGTTACGCTTACCATCTGGTGCAACGCAGTCAATATGAAAAAGCTCCGAAAAAATATTTTATAACTATAGTGAAGGCCAAGCACAAATTCCGAACATTCCGAATTGCGCTTGGATAGTTTTAGACTTTTTCAGGGGAAAATTCACTTGAATTTCTCCGTTACTCGAGGATGACAGTAAAATGAAGTTTTAGTTTTGAAAAGATTTACTTGAAACAAGCGTTAAGAAATTTGGCATCAGTTAGTATGTTTTACCTGTGTATATCTCTAGTTTTAAAAAATCCGGCATAATTGTATCGAACGGTGAGATAGTCGTAGTTTCTCTCGGGTCGATTCTCTACTCGGACCGCACTACCACGGCCTTATTCATAGACAGATTGAAAACCTATTTTAATTATCGAATGTTTTGTCTTCTTCGCTCAAACTGAATTCTAAAGTAATTCGAAAGGAATAAAACATTTTGTAACTAAAATAGTTATTAAAACTGTCTATTTATAAGGCCGTTCTTATCAACTGTCCGAGCCAGTATAAAAAAACTCCTTTTTGTGTTAAACTTGTCGTTATTGTTTATTTATAGAACGCAATTAATTTAGCTTTAACATTTCCAATATCCCAACTGCGCACCTGTTACCCGAACGGAAACCGCGTAGCTGTAGCGAGTTTCTGCGTCTCAGGAAGTATTTTGTTAATGAAACAAACGAAATATAGATTTATTGCGGTTCTGACGTATTCTTTTTTTTATTGGAATTGCGTGAGCATGCCATTCGCCTAATAGTAAGCGACACGACCCCTCATGGTGAGTAGCAAAACCAAACAACACTATGAATACAAAGCAATGCTTGGCATAAATTGTTCAGAGAGAAGTGTTAGTAATAAAATATATATTCTCGAAATAATAACCTCTTGGTGTTGATAGGATATTGACATCCGCCCGGATAGGCACTACCGTACGTTCCGGTATCAACCTGTGTATATTCGGTTTCCAATACGCCGACATAACATGTCAATTTGCCCTGCTACTGTAAAAAAAACATAGTGGAATTACTTTATAAAAACAAGACAAAATTAGATAAAAGACAAAACGTGACCGTGATGAATGAGCGCACGAAATAAAATTAATTAAACGCATCGAAAATCATTTCCTTTCACTGTTAATTTCATAAATTGGATAATATTTTAAATCTGTTGAGTCGTGAAGGCACATTATACCTAGATTTTCTAGGTGATTAAACCTTGGTTTGAGCAAAATGTTTGACTTCAAACTGTGCAAAAGTTAACTTGCTTACTAATACCAATCTTACTGTAGGTACCTATTTAAATCAACCTCCTTTGAGTGGAAGTTGGGACTTGAATTAGCTATTAAATAGGGTAGCATAAATGTGTCTAATGGTGAGGTATATCTGTAATAAGTCTTTTTTTATTGCGATTAATAGCGAGACGAGCATGCCATTCGCCTGATGGTGAGCAATACGACCGATCGTGGACAGTAGCTAAACCAAACAACACCATGAATTACAAAGCAAAGCTTGGTATTCCACTACGCTCGCCATCCTGATACACAAGATGTTAAGTCATGTTATGTCCAATAGTTACTCTGGCTACTATGTCCTTCAAACCGGAACACAACAGTGCATTTACACTGCTGTTTGGCGGGAGAACTAGACATTGCGGTGGTACCTTCCCAGGTGGCCTCTCACATATGAGAGACCTACCACCACTAAAAATCTGAATCTTGTAGAGAACAAGGACAAAAAAAAATTATATTTAAATATAATAGTATTAATTTAAAACGGATGCTGCTAAAATAACCGACTACGATATATCACGTTGTGTTATAGGTTTGTGCTGAGAGATATATTTACTTAAATATATTTTAGTACAACGCATTTTGATGATAGGACTGAGTTAGAATTCGAATCTGGAATAGGACAATCTAATTTTCTCGCCCATTGCAGCCACTGACGAGATTGTATAATGAATTCTATTTATTACTTAAACAATTTTCGTAAGCACAATGTTAAAATACCTGTATATTAAAATGCTACGTTTTAGTGTTAGAGACATTTAAATATTTAAGGGTGCGAGGATCGAACTTTAAACTTACAGCACAGAATGTGTACTTCTAAAGTCTTATCCGGTAATTGATTATTCAATTTTAAAATAATCTTCTTTTACCTGTGCATGCTCTATTTTACAGAACTAAACTTACACTACATTCAACCAGTGGCGTGCCTAGGGTTTTGGAGTAGGGCAAGCCCAATATTATTTTAGTTTTAATACATATTTATTTAGAAGGACAAAAAATACTAAGAACGACGAAATCGAATTTACGGCTTGGCTGCAGACCTACCACACAATCTGTACAATATTAGGATCAGGTAATACAAATATAGATAGCCTGCGGTCATGCAACGGTGACTTTTTAATGCACTAACTACTGAGCACTTTTAATACCCGGCATCACACGAGCACAACGATAATTACTAAGCTCCCGTGATTGACTACGCAGTTAACCAAAATTGCGTACAGAAATTGTTATAAATACATTAAGGTTAAGTTTATACAAGTAATTTTAATTACAAGTAATAGCATGCCTTATGAAAGGACAACAAACTCATTGAAATCATAAGAATGAATCCAAACATTGTAATACACTAGTGTCCCTTGAAAAGCATATGTAACACGACTGTTAATTATAATAACCTATATGAATGGGAGCATTTAGAAATCGAATTACGTAGTTAAGTAAACTGAACCGATAAAATGACTCTTGTGATTTACCACGAATTTAAGAAATGCACAAACTCGGCGTAGTTTTCGCGCCAGTTTCAATATAATTGAATTAAATTACCTTTATAACGGCAATGAACACTTTCACCATAACACTAAAACCATCACAGGAAACAATACAAATCATTTTCGTATCAAAAAGTTTAAATAACATTAAAAAAACGAATAATTAACCTTCAACCGAACTATTTCCAATAATTGCACAATGTCAAAATACTTATGAAGTTAGTAGTAATTCGTACAGTATTGCTAGTAAACGAAAAAATAAACATTACAACATGCAATTATAATTTATGAAATAAATATAAAAACTTCATTATTTGTATTCAAAAATGATTAAATAATTTAAAAAAAGAACCAACGTAATTTATTAACAATAAATATAATTTAGTTAACAAATAATGTTACACATGACGACCTTCAAATGTACGATGTTCAGTCAAAACAATTCCGTGGTCAAAAGCTGGGCTTTTGGTTTAGTACTTTATTGCTATATATAGATATCTGTAGCTATACATTCGTAGTGCCAGAGTGTAGCATTTCACCCGTCAGTGTGAAAGAGATAGCATGCGTTGCCAAAAGCCTCGTAAAAGCACACGAGAGAGAAGAAGGCAGATATATGTTTAGCGCGTACCGTCTTTTAAAAATTGCGTGGAGCTACGTTCAACGTGAGAGTTAAAATTATTGAATGAATTTATTAAATGCGTTGCGCAGCGCGGGCGGCGCTTTGGCTCGCGCTTCATTGAATAGCGCCATGCCGCGACAAAGCGCGGTAAATTCAAAAATGGTAGATGTTTCGTAATTACTGTTTTGTATTGAATGTAATGGTTTCGTTCAGAATTTAGTATATACGTATTAAGTAGGGCAAGCCGGGCTTTTGGGCTTGTATGGAAGTACCGCCACTACATTCAACATTGCAGTTTCTTAGTATCATAAAAAACTGAAGAAGGTTAACCCGCGAATCACAACAACCGAACAACCTTAATGTGGCCTTTCAGAACAGGACGTAATAGAAATAAAGGTCGTACCGTAGTTCGTAACCCGATCACGTATGACTTCCTCGGCAAATTACACGATAGCTTGTATACGTGATGTAAATTGCCTTCTATTCAGACAGATATTTAACCCATGTTGGTCCGTTGGTGCTGTTTTGTATCATGAATGTGTCATCAATTATTTGTCTAGTGCGAGTTGTAGGTCTTAAGTCATGTGGTTTTGTCTAGACGTTGTTTTTTTGCGATGAATGGCGAGATGAGCATGCTATTCGCCTGATGGTAAACGATAGGACCGCTCATGGACAGCAGCAAATCAAACAACACCATGAATTCATAGCAATGCATTTCACTGCGCTCGCCATCCTGAGTTGTTTGGTCTCATTATGTTCAGTAGTTACTCTGGCTACAATGCCCTTCAATCCGGAACACAACAGTGCGAACACTGCTGTTTGGCAGGGGAAATAGACATTGCGGTGATACCTACCCAGGCGGCCTCTCACATATGAGAGACCTACCATAAGTAAAAGATGTGGCATCTAAAAGTCATTTATAGGTTCTGATTTTCTTGCATATTGAAGAAGCTGTCAAGCTCCACTTGTACACACACACCACAGCGGCCTTATCGCTAAGAGCGATCTCTTCCAGACAATTATTCAAGAATAGGATAATTTTCTGTTTTAGTTTTTACTTAGTGTTTTAGTAAAACCTAAAACTTTTAGGTTTTGAATTAGTTATATTTATCTTTTATAACAATCTACTGATTCCCAAGGCCGTCCGCGTCTACGAAGACGTACAAAAGAAATAATGAAAGTCGATAGAGCAGTAAAAATGTTTGATGTAGCATGAACCAGATAGTGATAAAATCATTATAAATTAATGTGGAAGCGCGGTGTGCGCTGGACTGTATCAAACGGAGTGTAAATCCGCCTTCATGTATTATTCTCATTAGCTCATAAAAGTATCAAGGTACAATAATTTAGACGTTATTTGTTCTAGTCTGTTACGTTTTGGGGTAGATTTGTTGATTTTTAAATGAACTAGATTGTGTGTAGGGTAAAGCCCCTTTTACACGAATTTCTCGCCTCGAAGATACGATTATCGTAAGGATATAACAAAGTAGCATCGTGTAAACATTGTCAGAACACGATAATCTTATGTCGGTTATGTCATACTATAATGGCATACGATTCTCGCCGTTTGAAACTCTCCATGTGTAAATAGCGCTTTAGAATACAAGAGATAAATATATACGAAGATGGTAAGTAGCGGCTTGTCTGTGCCTGTGGCATTGTAGAGTCCATGTAGCGTCTTACCAGGTGGGCTGCTAGCTCGGCTGCCTACGACAGTATGTAACAAAAAAAAAGACTTCGATTTGAAACTTGCTATGTTTATATCCAGTTTAGACCTTGCATATATTAATTTAAACCCTACGAACAGCCGAGGCGCAGTTAGTTAGGCGCCGGCTGTGAAACGAGAAGCCTCGGGTTCGAGCCTTACACCGAGATAAATCTTTGTATGATCCACAGGCATTTGTTTTAGGTCTGGGTGTTTGTGAGACCGAAAAGTCACACGTAATTTTTGATACTTAGGATAGATAGCCTTTACCGTCTTTCCTACAAAACCAACCGGGTTCCCGCTTCGTGGAAGGTCGCCCATGTCCACCCAGTCCCCAAAAAGGGTGACAGATCGGACCCTTTATGCTACAGGCCGATTGCTGTCACATCCTTACTCTCCAAGGTCTTGGAGCGAGTTATAAACACTCAGCTCCTGAGGTATCTTGAGGACCACCAGCTGATTAGTGACCGCCAGTACGGTTTCCGTCACGGTCGTTCAGCTGGTGATCTTCTTGTGTACCTCACGCACCGTTGGGCGGAGGCTTTGGAGAGTGGGGGTGAGGCGATTGCGGTCGGCCTTGACATAGCGAAGGCGTTCGATCGAGTGTGGCATGGCGCCCTTCTGGCGAAGCTACCTGCGTATGGTATCCCTGAGGGACTCTGCAAGTGGATCGCCAGTTTTTTGGATGGTCGGAGCATAAAAGTCGTGGTGGACGGCTGTTGCTCCGAGACCAAGACCATTAACGCTGGTGTTCCACAAGGATCGGTGCTATCGCCGACACTCTTCATCCTGCATATCAATGACATGTTGTCTAACGACAGCATGCATTGTTATGCGGATGATAGTACGTGTGACGCGCGATACATCGGCCATCAGAGTCTCTCTCGAGGTTCCATTGAGGAAAGACGGTCTCAACTTGTGTCTGAAGTCGAGAGATCTCTGGGGCGGGTCTCCGAATGGGGTGAATTGAACTTAGTTCAATTTAACCCCTCGAAGACACAAGTTTGCGCATTCACTGCGAAGAAGGACCCTTTTGTCATGGCGCCGCAATTCCAAGGAGTTACTCTCCAAAGATCCGAAAGTATTGGGATCCTCGGCGTCGAAATATCGAGCAATGTTGACTTTAGGAGTCATTTGGAGGACAAAGCCAAACTGGCGAGCAAAAAGTTGGGTATCCTGAACAGAGCCAAGCGGTACTTCGCGTCGGGTCATAGATTGACGCTTTACAAAGCACAAATCCGGCCCCACGTGGAGTACTGCTCTCACCTCTGGGCAGGTGCCCCAAAATACCAGCTCAACCCACTTGACTCCTTACAGCGACGAGCTTGTCGAATAGTCGATGATCCCAATCTTACGGACAAATTGGAACCGTTAGGACTGCGGAGAGACTTCGGGTCTCTCTGTGTGTTCTATCGTCTGTTCCATGGGGAGTGCTCCGAGGAATTGTTTGAGATGGTACCAACATCGCCCTTCTACCATCGCACCACCCGTCACCGCAGCAGAGTTCATCCCTACCACCTGGAAGCGTACCGCTCCCGAACGGTACGTTTCCAGCGTTCTTTCTTACCACGTACGTGCAAGCTCTGGAATGAACTCCCTGCATCGGTGTTTCCTGAGCGCTATGACCTGTCCTTCTTCAAACGAGGCTTAAAGAGAGTACTATCCTTAAGGTAGGCAGCGACTTTGTTGTGCTGGACCCCTGGCATTGCAAAGGTCTATGGGCAGCGGTAGCCGCTTACCATCAGGCGGGCCGCTAGCTCGTCTGCCTATACGGCAATAAAAAAAAAAAAAAAAAAAAAAACAAGACTTGATCTTAGTGTGGAGTCAGGTGTATGTATGTTACTGTAAGGTGTATTTACTTTTATGAAATAAATAAATACATCATAAAGTCCTGACCGAACATTAAGATCTCATAATGGTTTCTTAGATTTACGCAAATGTTACACATTTAAATAAAACAATTTTATACGGATTTTATCGCGATTTGGTTTAATTTTTCGTGGTCCAGTCCGCCCCGTGACCACGAAAGCTGTAAAGTAATCTAAACGTCGGGAAGTTAAAAAATGTAAAAATTAAACCAAATCGCGATAAAATACGTATAAAATAGTTTTATTTCAATGATTAAGATCTCAATTAATTTTTGTGTCGTGTGTATTAGAAACTATGCAAGATTTTTCGATCTCAGAAACACCCATACCCGTAACAAATACATGAGATGTATGATTGTTAAATGTTTTATTAATTAACTACACGCAGTGAAGCTTAATGCCAAATATCATGTTTATAAATACATTATTCACGAATGTTGCAATTATTTAATGGGTTACAATTGATTTTATAAACATCTATTACCACAATAACATTATAATAAAGCAAATATTTTACTCACATTATTACACGTACTAAAAATACTAACTCCGAAAGATTGTAAATGTCAGACTACGGTTCGTCTCTATGAAAAGGAAAAAACCGAGCGTGTTAAAGAAAGTCGATAGAAAAGTTTCGGAGCACTAAAGTCCGCAAGCGAGGGTTACCTGTAATCCCAATTTTCAACTTCTATTGAATTCCCCGAACCGCGAACACACCTGAGCATTGGAAACTTGCCTCTTAAAATATATTAAGAAAATAGCTTGCTTTAAATCACCGAAGCTCAACAGTGAGTCTGTTCTCCGCTTTATTAAATTATGATCGGCGAATCAGCGAAATTGTGGTCTTTGATGTGACTGAACTTTACAGTATTGTCGAGTAATTGAATGGTTGGCGAGTCTCATTTAAATAAGAGCCTGCGGCTTTGTTCGGTAACGATACAAATGTTTAACCAACGAACGCGCATTTAAAATAAAAATATTAAAACGAAACCAACTTTTGTTTTAGGAACGCTTTGATCAAACAGAATACGAAATGTTCACGTCGACCCCGTCACCCCGTTCATTCACAAAAGGCTACACAAATTAGTGACATTTAAAAGAGCACTAATCTTATAATCCACGATGCAACAAGTCGGCGGGCGGGCGGCGCGGGACGGGCGGCGAGCTTCAGCGCGAGAACTTCAGTATCGCCGCGACCATGGCCACCGACGGACGGACGAAGCGCTCGCAGTCGATATGCGCGCCCGCCTCCGCGAGTATGGAAGCGCTCGCGGCGCCCATGGAGACCACGCCGGCCCCGCGCCGCCGGCCCGCCGCGCGCTCGCAGTCTGCCAGGATCACGGGCGGCCGCTCCGTGCGCCACCGCCGCCAGCAGCAGCAGCAGCAGCTCGACCGGGAGACCAGGGCGCGGTACAGCTCCGAGCCACGGCTCGCTGAAGCAGAGACTCCACCACAAGTCCGCAGGCAGGCCTCGGCCCGGCGCCGCCCGCCCGCCGCCCAGCACGCTCAGCCGCGCCGCTCCAACGCTTTCCTCGACGTGCCGCGCACCACGCACCAGCCCGAGGAGGAACCCGATGAGGACTCCTACAGGCTGCGCACTTTCAACATCACTCAGAAAGGAGGTCAGTGCTAGCCACGTTCGTTCACCTCCGCAACTCTATATTTACACGCGTGAAACTTAGTGGTCTTTTTTTAATTCGATTTCGGAACGAAAAAGTTGGCAATCGGCCTGGTCAATATCACTGCGGAGACGCGGAGTGCGCTCTCGCCACGCTCGGGGATCCGATGCGGAAGATCAGCGGGGGTTTCTTCAAAACCGGGTTAAAATGACGATCGTTAAAATTATTTTTGTGTCATCGTGAATCATGTGAAGCGTTTATGAGGCCGTCGTAAATCAAGTTGCAAGAACGTTTGGGTTTACTTTTGAGGTAAAAATAAACTCGGAGACGCGCGAGCTCTCACAACAAATGTAACTAAAAATCATCAAAGCGGAACAGCAAGTGCAAATCCCTCAAAATCTCCACGCCGACGAGAATATGCCAAATACAATTTGGTAAAGCAAGAGTTCTTTGTGTTCAAAGATGAGAGATGCGCTACAAATATTCTGATAAACAGCATACAACTATCCCAATGGCTATAATTATGCAAAACGCCGTGTTCTCGTAAATAATGGAGCATCGCATCTGTTTCACGTAATGCACGCTGAATGCTATACTGTATATTCTGTGTCATTCTTCACTCGCGGGCGACGTCTCATTGTTTCTTTAGCTGAATAAAGGTTATCTACGTTGGCATCACACTTTATGTTACGACGATTCATTCTGATGCAAACACAATTAAGAATTCACAAAACAACTTGCAAGATTTAAAAAACTACAGTCCAAAGCTACTTTTAGTGGCGTTTTTCGCACATTCTTAAATATTTATTTAAAGAATCTTCTTCTACATCTAGACTAGTTCGAAAGTTTCGAGACTAATCAAGATGCAATGCGAAAACTTTTGATTTTCACAAAAGAACATGCTTCAACTATCTCCGAATGTGTTGTATATATAAAAGTTTCGGATAAACTTCACGAAAAAAATACAAACCGAGGACCCGTAACTGGTTGTTAGGACTTACAAAGGCAAATAAAAGAAAAAGTATTTCGCCAACGCACCTTTAAAATAAATAAGAATAGTAAATAACATAAAGATATTTAGTTTTTATTTTCACGCAAACTTCTAAGAAGACAATTTGCGCAAATACGATAATAAGCTTTGTAATTTGCGCAAGTACAATAATAAGCTTTGTATCTCGAAAACGTATAAAATATTTACTATATTATTGTTAAGAAACATAAAATCGAAAGCACATTTTCAGGGGATAAATATTTGAATAATCCCCAAATATCTTCTCAAATAACAAAGTTTTCGCAATGGATCAACAGTAAATAGCACATATTTCCGGTTTATTATTTATATCATATCCTTGGAGAATCTACTCTTAGGCCGAAAAAGTTACAAAAATACTATTAAATATGGCACAAATGTAACATAATATACTATTGAAGTTACTCAGTTACAAAACAGACTTCGGAAAATTTCTACATTTGGTTTGGTTTTTTCAGTCGTATATGATACTGATTCACTACTTTACTTCATCATTTGATTCACTAGAATCTAGATTACACAGCTGGCCAAAGGACTCGTCTACACGTTCACTGATTTTGATAATTCTTTATTGCCATAAGTAAACAAGTTTATCTAATAACCTTACAAAATAATAACAACATTTTTATAGACTTACTCGTCTTTACAAATATATTAAACAAATACGGAATTAACAATAAATAATAATGGACGTGGATACAAGTTCACTGACTTATACTGACTTAACTATAGAAGTTCTTTGACTCAATTTTCACTATTTTATTTTAATTCTAACTAACAAACATTAACAAAATCAACTTACCATTTAGCAACTGTACTAATACGGTTTCATTTATAATGTAATTGAAAACGTTACGTCCCGACACTTGCAAAAATTCCTACGCTGGTCACGTACATAGAATTGTAGAAGTTAATTTCTGGAAGGAACCCGACTGAATTACCATCAGCTGTAATATTTTTTTGTAAAATCTTAAAGACTTTTATGGAATAGTTTAAATTAAACTTATATTTTGTAAGTAGTACCTAAATACTCCATTTATTGGAATATAGAATGAACACAATTATATATTTTGTAAGTAAATTATATAACACGATGGTTACTGTTTTAATGTGCAACCTATCTAGGCAGCATTGCTCTTACCATCAGATAAAATGGACTTTGCGAAGCCATGAGTAAAAATTAGTTTTTTGGTTATTACAGAGCAAGATATATTAGAATATTTCTGTTTAATAATATAACGAGTGAGGAAGTAAAATAAGTCACTAAGCCATTAACTCACTAAACATAATTACTATTATCTTAATGGTTTCTTAGATTTACGCGAATGTTACACATTGAAATAAAACTATTTTATACGGATTTTATCGCGATTTAGTTTAATTTTTACATTTTTTAACTTCCCGACGTTTCGATTACTTTACAGCTTTCGTGGTCACGGGGCGGTCAGTCCGTATAAAATCCGTATAAAATAGTTTTATTTCAATACTATTATCTTTAGCGCCAATTCGATCAAACAAGAACCCGATGTTATCCGAAGTAAATAATGCGATACGCAAGTAAGATAATACGTCTATTGTTAGGTAACTAACCGGATTCAGGTATTTGTGGCCGATATGGCGATAGGCTCGCCCCCTATCACATCGTGGGAGGGAAAATACAAGGCGAAACGTTGGTGTCCTGGTAGTCTCTGCCTACCCCTTCTGGGCAAAAACGTGAGTTTATGTATGTTAGGCAATCAATACTTTACTAATACTTTCACATTTGTCAGTATATTTACATTTAATCTTATCTTAGTCATTTAAGTGTAAAGTTCATTAACCAAGAGTTCCAAATGGTTTCTTATATTGGATTAACATTTTAAAATTACGTTTAGTTCTAATGAGTAAACATGAAGCAATATCAGAGAATATCCTTAGAATGGATCCATGAGAAGTGGCTTATAGTAATGGTTTCTATTGGATGAACATTTTAAAACAAAGATTGCTTTTTAAAATAAATAAGAAACCAATATCTTTAAATCTCCTGAAATGGACACCAAAAAGGCGAAGTTAGGTCAAATTGATCTTTAGAAACTCTACAGAGACGCTAAAACTACAGGCTTTTGTCTCATAATTTCACTTTGGACATTTTACTCGATGTTACACAATAAAGATAAACATAAAATAAAACTTGATAGTAAATTGTATTGTATTTAAGTACCTTTTTAATTGATTTGTATATATTTTACGTCGCCAATTAAAATTTCGTAAGTCTGTCGGGTGAATGTTTTAAGAATCCCTTAAAACTAAAATGTCCCTCATGCGAGACTTCCTTCACAGTACGAAACTATCCCGAACTAAATGGGATTAGAAGATTACCGATGAACGTTCTTATAAATTCACTTTCCTCAAATTACGGACTTGAATGGAGGGCTGACCCTCTTAAATACTGGACGTTGAGTGCCGCGCCGGGTCATCGGGAATGGCCGGAGAATTCCAATGAAAAACTTGGAGTAATTGGGATGGGTAGAAAGTAGGTATTTTAGTTTTGCCGCGGCTAAATTATTGGAAATTATGATTTGATTAAGTTTATATTTAGGCAGTTTTAAAATGGTATTTCACGATTACATTTTGGGTATATTACAAAAATGATTGTTGTGTTACGTTCTTAAAAATGATGTGTTAAGATGTTTTCTTATCTAGATATTTTATCTTTAATTGGATTTTATGGAAAAAAGATTACATTTACTTAGTTACCTGCTCTTGTATTGTATACTTGTCTTATGTCTGATGTTAGCTATGTAAAATGTATTAAAAACTATATACTTAATTACATTGTTATGCAGTAACAGTCAATTCGTTACTATCTATATCGGCCCATATACGTCCCACTGCAGGGCACGGGCCTACTCTACAATCGAGAGAATTCGTTACTAATTGACTGAATCCAAATTTGAACGATAACAAATAGCTTGTTAAATTACTTCGCCATATTCTAGTTAATGAAACACTGAAAAATGATTAAAATACCTCATCGCGATTTAATAAGGAATATTTCGCCGGCGGCTCGACGCGAAACTTTCCGAATTGCCAGACCGAAAACCGAGGGCAATTTACAACTGAAAATTATAATAGACAAATAACTTTCAATCAAAATCCGAGGGAAACTCATCGGAAATATTTCAATTTAATTTGACGCGGAATTGTCAAAGTTGGCGTCTAATTACGCGGCTCAGTAGTATTGCTTGGTCAATTTGGACCCACGAGCGTTTGTGTCGAGCGAGGGTCAATTATTCAATGTTTACTAAAGCTTAATGCGACTTAATTAAAGGTAAATTATTTAACGATGACTTTATTTATAAATAATTTGTCTATTTGTTGTTTTCCTCGGCATTCATTAAATCACAAATATATTGATGGAAATCAAATAAAGACTATTTATTGTCGGTTATGAGAAAGCTTATTAACTCATTGAATATTGGTGGTAAAAACGACAAAGCTAGCTTTAAAGAAGTTAACAATGCGCCTCTGATCCTCAAAATGTATTCGCCCCCATCACATCGCCGGACGAAAAATACAAGGCGAAATGTGGGTGTCCTGGTAGCACCTCTGCTTACACCTTCTGGGAAAAAGGCGTGAGTTTATGTATGTATGTACGATTATTTTCAATAACGCGGATCTCTCTCTTCGATTTCTCTCTTCGAAAATATAAAAAATAACTACGATATCCTTGGCGTCGTTAAATAAAGATAAAGTCGGCTTTACCGAGCTCCCGATGTCGGCATTAGCTTTGACATCCGCACATTGATTTTGTATCGGCATACAAATAAAGGGTGGAAACAATGGAGCGTTTTCCCTATTTTAAATCAATATGTAAACAAAGGATTATGGGGTTATGTTTGAAGTTTTTAGCGTAAAAAAGGCCCGTGAAAGTGTTTTTTGTGAACGAATATTAACTGAAACATATTTGAAGGGGAAACAGATGTGACACTATTACCTATAACCTGTCGGAAATATATGTGGGCCTAGGTGGAATATATATCGACTATGTTCTTTACACTAAAAACATTTTGAGAAGGATGCGCAATATATTCTTGGTATCAATATTTTCCCATTTTAATTCAGTTTTTTTAACCTCTTTATTTTGAATTTGCTGACCCTATGTTCCAAAGACGTCAATTCATCCAGAGTAACTTCTGGACATAATGAGACACAACATCTTATGTCTCAGGATAGCGAGCGCGGTGGAATGCCAAACATTGTTTTGTAATACATAGTGTTATTTAGTATTGCTATTGTCCATGAGCGGTCGTATCGCTTATGCTCAGGCGAATGATATGCTCGTCTCGCCATTCACAGCAATAAAAAAAACAGATAAGTAACCTTTGAAAATGAAAGAAAAAGAATGAAGTGTATTCTGGTCTTTATCAATCTCAGTACTAGGATCTTTTTATATTAATTATGTTGTCTTGTTTGTAATACATAGCTTAAGGTGGGCTTTTACAAAGAATATTTATTTTTGGCGTATTCGCCGAGAACACATCAAAAGGCGTATTTTAAAAGAAACACCCGAACAAGGCCATTAAATGAGTTCGCCACATATTTAAGAATTCACGTAAAATGTAATGTCTGATATTGTGTTCCGAGCCGAATTCTTTTGAGGTAAATTGGTAAATTTTCTCGTGTCCGATAGTTTATTTATAATTAAATTGCGTGCTATAACTATGAAAATTTGTAAACTAAATACAGAGTAACACAAATTTAAAAAAATGCTATGAATTTGTTCCTCGTTTGTTTTAATCATTTTTTCCCCGTCTTAGGGTAGAGACAAGCAGAGATATTGTCTACTGAAACATGTAATTCGATAACTAATTCTTATTTTATTTTGTGAGAAGTATCACCACACAGTTTTCAAATTGAAATCATGGCAAATCATTTGATTTTTCCAACCGCTAAACCGCACATATCTTGCATATAAATCTGCTGGCAAATAACAGATAGACTATCACATTTCGTTCGGTAAATGGTTGTGCTGAAAACCCAATAACCACTCTGGTTTTATCCAATCAGTTCAGGCTAATCGATTGTCAGACTTTTTAAGCCTCTATTCTGTTAAAGAATGCAAACTATAAATTGAAGCTGGTCGTTTCTTACAATGTTTTATTTATATATAGAATATTGTATTGACAGTTTGGTGTTTATTTGTTTTCTATCTTGTTCTTGTTTGAGATCTTTGACGTTATAAAGTATTAAAGTGCATATGTTGCGATTTAATATTTTCTCTTAAAATACCACTGTGCCGTTTTCCGCTACATAATCATTTGAAAACATTGTTACCGTCAGATTTTAACAAACCCCAAAATGAATACGCTTTAAGTCTTGCTTAACTACATCCATTTCTAAATCTGGAAGTTTGCTCTGCAAGTAGAAAATAAATTGCTTCTTTGACTGAATTCCCATCAATTTGAATAGCCTAATTAATTTGAAACTAATAACTACCGCCGCATTAGTCGTGGTTAAGCTTTGTCGTTTGTTACCGGCCCGTTGTCCCACCGGTCATTTGTTCATACCAAGTTCAGCCGTAAATGTGAGATTTATCTTAATAAAAGTAACTAAGTTTGTGGTAGGAAATTATGGGGTGAATCTGTACCTGGACGTCGAGGTTTATTTATTTATAAATACTTTATTGAACACCACATAGATCATGAATATATAGGTATATAAAAAAAATTGCCAAATTAAGGTGATAATCGGCTAAAATATCGGTATAATTTGCCTAAGCCAATTTGAAGTTGTTCGTTTTGTCATAATCTTGAGAATGATACGTTAGGAATTAGTGTGTGGAGTTTCACCTTTTGAATACAATATTTTTCATGTCGACATACATAACGATACTACATTTTGATAGCTAGTAATTCTTATGTAAACTAGAAAAATACAATTATGATTATCAACCATATTTAACCGGTCTTTTTACCACAAAGATGTTTAGGGCGTTTCGGACGCGGCCTGCTCACAATGACTTTCTGCTTTTTACATTGGGCCATCTAACTATATTCTTATAAACAATCTTGATACTTTATAAATTATCTTGAAAAATAAATTAACTTCACAAAACCCTTATCAAGAAAAACTGAGCTTGTAAATTACGCAAAACATTTTTTGATTTAAATTATAACTCCATTAGAGGGAAGACCGTTGAGAATTTATTATCAAGGAAAACCTTTTTGGGGCTCAAGTGTGGACCAAATTAAATGCTGAATCACCTTTGAAAATGTGAAATGAAACGAATACGCAATATAAGATCTTTTGGGGTAATCAACCGTGGCTTTAATTTTCACCGTCTTGTCATTAAATGTTATGGTGGCTTGTCGCTATATATACAAAAATGGTAATACATAAATTTAAAAAAATTATCCGCGAAGAGGTAGGCTGATATGCCTCCGTGTCGCAGCTGGTTAGACGCCTGTGAAACGAGAGGCAGCGGATTCGATTTTACTTTTTTACTTATCGCTGTATTTTGGTGGTAAATACATAGTTTTCCTAAAACAATTATGTACATCTTTTTCTATTTTTAAAGGCACAGTGGTACGTAAGGGTTTTAAATGACATTATTTGCAAAATCTAGGTATTTAGCTACCAAACACGATGATTTTTAATTGCAAAATAAAACCTGTCGCTTCTTTTTCGAAATATTTTCAATGTGTTTGTAATTACTAAAACTACCATTCTTCGTTTTCGGTCGCAGTCTTGATATACCCGGGATAATATATCATTGCCTTTCGTCCCCACTCCTGTGTCCGCCAATTTCAACAACTAATTACACAATTTCACACTTATAAATGTTAATGAGCAGCAATAATGATATTTACATCACAAAACTGGCTTGTTAATTAACCTTATTTGTAAGAAAAACATCGCCAGTTTATTTGTACATTATTTTTATGGAGGTCAACTTAGTGTACCAATGAAAAAAAAGGGGAGATATCTAAAAGTTTCCGAGATAAAATTACAGCGTTGAGTTTAGATCGCTCGGGGTTATACACGACACGGCTTGTGCTGTATCTCTACGAATGTCCAGTAAAAGATATTCCGAGGTATTCTAGACAAATGTAGATTTGTTTTGTGTACCCTATTTTGCTGTAATAGTGTAGGTTTCAAAGGATGTTATTTAGTTTTGTTTAGTGTTTGTACCAGCGTCTTTCCATTTATACAAGTAACAAAACATTATTTTTGTAGTTTTTTTTGCTGTGAATGGCGAGACGAGCATGCCTTTCGCGTGATGGTAAGCGATAATTGACAATTTTGCTGAATCTAATCTGGTAACGTGCGTGCGTCAATGTGCTGCGACACCGCTCATAGACAGTAGCAAAACCAAACACCATGAATAAGAAAGCAATGCTTGGCATTCCACTGCGCTCGCCTCGCTCGTGCATTTACACTGCTTTTTGGTAGGATTAGACATTGCAGTGGTAGGTACCTACCCAGGTGGCCTCTCATATCAAAGCCCTAACAGCAGTAGTTACTTTGTAGTGCCCGTATAAAAAGTATACATGTATGTTATCAAATTGTGGCAGTGCTTTCGTGCGGGATTTTGGCAGGTCCAGCACTTACCTCCTTACCTAAGGTACCTATTTACGGCCTAAATTATAGGGTTAGTTATTATTTATTTTATGATCATTAGCGGCACTTAAGCAGTACGCTTGAATTATTGTAGGTCTTCTGCCCATGTTCTCTAGATGCCATTTTCTACGGTTCGTTCAATGCTAAATTGTTATTGCCTAAATATGTACACTAAGTGGCGTGGCGATCATATAGTTTTAATCACCTATTATGGAGAAGTATTCCTACTTATCTGTTGTGGAGCGACCCGTTCAGTTGTAAGGTTCAGTCATTTTGGCGTAATATGTTAAGGGGAAGCACGTGTGATGGTAATTCTTGATTTCTCGGCATCTTGGTTACTATCAGAGAACGCTACGAAAATGCATCATAATCTAGACGTAACCACGATTTACTAAAATGTATATTAGCAGGTGCGCCATTCTCTTGTACACCCTGTATATCTGTGCGTAACTGAGAGCCTGATGATACACGTGTAATTAAATACAGATAGCGGAATCACATTTTTTGGTAGGCCGTGGGAGTGCGTGTGATAAGTAATCAGTGTTTGACGTCATTCGTACGTACATAAAGCTTGCTAACGTGATGTTTGAGCGTTGAACAACTTATTTTCTATAGAGTATTTATAATATGGAGGGAGCGCTGGCACTTCAAAAACGAAGATAAAATTTATTATATTTATTTATATTTTTTGCAAATGTATGTATGTGTTTTCCTTGTTAAATTTATATATTTTTTTAGTATAATAGTATTTTTTTATTATTGTTATTATTTCCTTTATTTTCTTTATATTTTCGTACACCTCATGATTCCCTCAAATTGTCATTCTGTCTTATCCATCCTATGATAGGTTGCCTGGAAGGATAAGGCCGCCATTGTATACTTTTTTACATATTATTCATTTTTGTTATCATTATATATTTTTTTATTCACTGGTGTACAATAAGTTTTTAAATAAATAAATAAATAAAAATGGTGGCGCCGCGTCATCTTTTTCTGCTCGTCTATTGGCTGATACAGGTTGTCCAACATGCACGAATAAAGCGACAGTAATTAATTATTTATGCGTTTACCGGATTATATAAGACCGGCTAAGAGCTTGCGTCTACCGTGACATTTTAAAGACTTAGGACCAATTCTTAATGAGGGTTTAAGTCCGTTAAATCTATGTAAATTAGGATGATTTTGACTTAAAATACGGCGAATAGAGATTATACTGGTCGTATTATAAGGTAAAAATAGTTGTGTTACATAATATTTGAGTGGAGTGGAGTGACGATTTGCGAAAGGTCGCTGGCAGATGTTGGATGCGACAAGCCGAAGACAGGGTGAAATGGCGCAATTTTGAGGAGGCCTATGTCCAGCAGTGGACTAATATAGGCTGATGATGATGATGATATAATATTTAATTAACATTACATATAGTAGAATATATTAAGATTTCCAATATACAAAAATATCATATATACAGGGTATATCAAGACCGCGACCGAAAACGAAGCCAGGAGGTAGTATTAGTGATATCAACCACAATGCAAGTAAAAATTTTACAAAAAAAATAGTCAATTTTTTTTTGTTATTTTTTACATATCTCTATCTTCTAAAATAATGACGTACATCGCTTAATTTTTAAACACGCAATGGTACGTAAGGGTTTAAATTACTATTTTTGCAAAAACTAGGTATTTACCCCTCAAAAACGATGATTTTTAAAAAATTGTAAAAAAAAAAATCCGTCGCTTATTTTGCAAAAATTTTAGTTGCATTGTGTCTGTAACCGCTAAAACTACCACCTGGCTTCGTTTTCGGTAGCGGTCTTGATATACCCTGTATTATGATTTCCAATATACAAAAATATCATATATCTTAGTTAATGACTAGATTATATTAGTGATTAGTCCCTATTCAACCTCGCTCGACTAATTTGGAACCTATTCACTCCGCATGCGATATCTTAACCAATTTAGTGTCACAACTTCAACCCACCTAAATAAGCATACGTGCTTGAAGTATTTATTATATAGAGGGGGTGCTGGTACTTCTAAAACCTAGATATATTCACCTCTTTCTGTCCTCCTATTGTTTGACATTTGACAGGTTTTCCAATATACACGAACTATTTGAAAAAAATAATTGAAAAAATATATTAGGGCTATTAAAATCCACTAAAACTCATTTTAGACGCATAACTAAATATACTTTCGATTACCAACGGAATTTATAGCAATCTCTTGTTAAATAATTTGCTCAATTTTCATTAAATAGCAGCGCTACCAACATTACGAACAAAAAAATTACGTTTTTGAAGACACAAATGTACGACAGCTCTTGTTCAATATTTTACATACTTTAAGAACATCCTACAGAAAATAAGTCATGCTTCATAGTACATCAATCGACTACTTTATCCTCCCTAGTCCCTATTCTCTCAGCTTGACCCTATCGTTTTAGTGTGAAGCTTTTTAAGCCACCCGTACACTTTAATTCCTCCTGCCGTATTTTTTGCATCGTAATTCTTTTTGCTTCCATTTTTGAATTTTTTCGCCTTCATTAATCATGCTAACTTTTTTTAAATCCTTGTACACGGCAAGGAACCCAAAACCTTACAGCCTAAAGTACCGCATAACACGTTTAGATGTTAATTATTATGCTTTTAATTAATCAAATCTGAGTAATTTATGAGGCTCAGCATGAATTGTTTCCAGTAATGATTTTGGGTTTTATTACAAAAGCTTTTGATTAATATTTTTTTTGTAAAAACGGTGTCGACGGAAAATACTTCTACTACTTCAGTTTAATTAAGTTCGCTCAGAAGTTGTGGTATTTCCACTTTTACTTTAGAAGGCGAGTTTATATGGAGCTGACTTACGGAATCGGTGATAATTAAAAAAAAGTTGCATTGTGCATTGTGTCTGTAATCAGTAAAACTACCGCCTGGCTTCGTTTTCGGTTGCAGTGTGGATATACCCTGTATTTATAAGTTACTGTAGTTTAAAGCTAGAGCAAATTCTACGAAGAAAATCAGTGTGAGCGTACCAGGCAAGCGAATCAAATTATTCCATAACACGTATAAAATCATAGCGCCATCCTCGTATAATTAAATAAAAATATTTGGACAGTGTTGTGCAGAAACGAAACTCACGGAGACATATTAAGTTATGTAGATTTGAAACATATGTTTTTAGTGACAGGTATACACTATACAGGGTTACTATTCCTAGGCGTCCGAATTTGCAAAATGTACGGAAAAGCTGTTTTTTCTTTCGCTTTTCAAGGTTGGCGCCATAGTAAAATATCATTATGATGAGTATAACATACCCCTTTCAGCTTTATATTCCATTTCTAGCTAACCTTAAGGATAGAAATAAATCAGGGTACTAACACTAGTGAAGCCACACTAGCGCGTAGTTACAGCGCCAAATTACATTTGTATTTCATCTCAGCCAAGTCGGCGAGATGGGGTGCCTAATGAAATGATAAAACCAGTTAACATGATCATGGAAGATCATCTCTATAAATAAACTGTCGCTTTATTTACTACGAAAATTGTTTTGAGACTCCCTTAAAAGTAAATGATTTTGATCATTAACCCTATTTACGAGGTTAAACTTAAGCTGTACTACACCGAAATTAGCAAGAATGATTCTAAATACTTGTACGATAAAATAATAAGAATACATACATAAACGTCACGCCTGTATCCCATAGGGGAAGGCAGAGATTATGAAACTCCACTTTGCAGATCTTGACATACTAGTTTCGCTTCGTCTACTTTCATAATACGAATTTACTTGATTGTATATGCATTGTAATCCATGTATAGATTATCTACCGAGGAGAGTCAGTTTTTATTTTATTTTATTTAGTTATCGCATACTTACGCTTATATCATCATCGCGTACGGTGGTTGTTATCTAGGCAAAAACGAATATGCTATGACATATCCTTCTTAAAGCGAGGCTTAAAGAGACTATTCTCCTTACGATATTCAGCGACTTTTTTGTGCTGGATCCCTGGCACTGCGAAAGTCCATGAGCAGCGGTGACCGTTTACCATCAGGCGGGCCGCTTGCTCGTCTGCCTGCGAAGCCTATAAAAACATATTTCACTCCATAGGTAGTAAATTAATAAAATTATCTAAATAAATACTTGTATAACCCAGTATATAGTGGACTTAATATAATAATTATATCTGGGTAAATGTTCTGTCAGTATATTTAAGATATCAACAAACAAACGGCATTGTTCCGTATCCTGTGACGTAGGTAGTACTGACAGGGGAACATAGAATACACATGTATACAGCCCTCGAGCATTATATTAACATCTCTATTCTATTATTCAATGAACGTGTATCATTTATTTATGTTTCATTGCATGAAGTCTTATGTTCAAAAGATGACAACCGGTAGTGATGATAAAAAATTTGTTTACGATGAAATTTGGTGGTTAAAAATCTTAATTTGTTCTGGGTCTTGGAGAGCAAGTTGCCTAAGCTGTTGGTCACCAGCAGTGGTAGTACTTAATTTATTAAGCTGCATTAGAAACTCGGTCTGGTAAGAATGGTTAAAATTACAATATTATAAATTATAAGGGTCATTATCATTCATAATTTAGTATAGTGACATCTTGTGGCACCTGTCCGTACTACTTACACAAATGATTGTTCAAAAATCCAATTACAATGAACCCATACCTCCTATCTACATATCCTCAATTTTAATCAACTTGTTTATACACACAATCAAGTAAAATGTTTACTTTAAAAAATCGATCGCATTGCGATGCTATCGGCTGGCTAACGTGGAGGATTCTACTCAATTAGCATCAAATGCAATTACTGTGTGTAGTTTAATATACCTAATAGTAAGCGCTTGTTGCTGACCTAGCTTCGAGATTCAAGTCAAGTGTGGGAATATTAGCATTATATATATGTTAATAGGATTCTGAGATTTACTACAAGTTAGATTAGACGTAATTAAGGTTGCAAGAAGTCGCTGAATGCTGGTTGCTTTCGATATTTAGTAGTAAAAAACATTGGAAGATGATTTTACTCGTATTTAGCAGTTTTCTTTTGGTAACTGTGATATTCCCTATCTTTGACGATGGTAACGATGACGAAGTGTAACATCTTTGGGGTCATGGAAATAATTTCTCTCGAATGTCAAACTTCGATAAAAGTAGGTGTTCACGAGCAGTGGCAATTTTCTATCAAGTAGATCTCATACTTGTTTATATTTATTTGCTTGCTGCCGTCGCTTCGGGACATGTCAGAACTGTTCACAAGACACGTAGAATGGAACTCCCTCAGCAACACTTGTTCTTGTATTTTCCCTTAGTACATATCGAAGTTTAGATTCATATTTGAATAACGTCTTTTTTTTACTCGTGCCCTATAATGTTTCCGACCAGTAATATCTTGAAAATGTATGCATTAATTTCCATGCTTTTATTTATTTATTTATTTATTTATTTATATACACTTTATTGCACACACACAAAAAAATACAAATAAAAAGCAAATCACATACATAAAAAGTACAATTGGCGGTCTTATCGCTCAAAGGCAATATCTTACAGACAACCATGGGATGGATTTTGGAAAAGGATTAACAGAGGGCAGTTTAAAGTGTAAGAGATAGAAGCTAACACTGAATAATAAATCAAATAGAAATAATCTAATAACTACAAGTAATAAATATATATATACATATATATACATAATATATATAAAATAAAGCATAAATACACATACACACATTTATATAAATATAATAATTTTAGTTAATTAATAATTAATTTTAGTTAATGCAAGGATTAATTTGTAAACTTGCTCATCTGATAACAATCCTAATTAAGATATGATTTTCACTCCCCTTTCTTAATGCTTAACTTAATTATCTAAGTAACTGCTTTATTAAATTTCATGCTTTAAAAATCTAGATAATAATAGCGTGAAGATGATAATCATAGAGTGGTTCAGTGCGGCAAAATAACGAAGGTCTCAAAGTATCAATGCCACTTCACCCGTTTCAACCCAGCATTAAAATACACGGATAATCCGAACCTTAACCGGAGTTATAACCGAAAACGAGAACATTAACGTATTTACATTAATCAACACTCACAATGGTGGGTAATCAGACGCGGGGGCGTATTGCAAATAGAACCCAATTACCATCCCCTTGGGTACACTTTGAGTTAACTATTTTAATTTTATTATCGTGGATACAATCAGTGTTTGGGCTTTGATCATTATTCGTCAGGTGAGATGTTTGCTCGTTTGCGGATCTTGTTTTATGGCTCGTCTTAATGTTTGGACCAATGCTCCAATGATTACCAGTTTGGCCAAAGTTCCTCTTCATATAATGGCTGTATTGGCCACAAATATTGAATTATATTGGCCATTGTAACAGAAAGCCATTTAAAATATTTCTTTATGTCCAGGGGCTTTTAGCAGCATCAATTTGCCTGGGGATACCGACCATTGTTCAAGTATAAAAGCAATCCGCCATAGCGGTACACGCAAATGCCTTATTCTTGAATCAATTAGCTTTTTTTATTTTAAGTCGGCTTAATTATTTATTTTACACAATAAAATAAGAACAAATTGTAGAGATAATACAAAAAACAACAAAGAACAAATGGCCGTCTTATCGCTCTAAGACAATTTCTGACAGACAACCATGGGATGGATATATGAGGAGGAGAAAGAAAGGGCAGTGAAAAATAAAGACAGTAGAAGCTCGGACAAATAAATAATATTATAAATACACAAAAACATATACAGGGTGTCCCAGAACCAGATAATAATGTAGACTTGCAAGCGCTTATCATCACTCACCATTCGAAAACCATAAAGAAATTGCACTTCCATCTGGTCGAACGCAGTCGTTCATTGAACTACAATAAAAAAGGAAATTGAGAATGTTATAGTATATGTAGTAAATTCTGCAGTAAATTGCTGGTATTAAAATAATCTGCTCGAGATTGGGTTTGTGACCCGTCTCGGTGCTATAGCCGAAGTTATCATCCGAATCTGCATGTGGGGACGCCTGATTAGATCTTTGTTACATCTGGGATGGATTTCACTACGGCTCAGTTACTAAATCGATTTTGAAGTAATTAGTTCACTAAATATACAACCCAATTAAGGAACAAGCCAAAAGGCTGGATCAATACAAATGAATTATGAAGATGAACGTCAGGGAGAGAATTTTATAATATTCTAGGACCAAATGTAGGCAGAAATCTCCGTCTTTAGAGCATCTATATGCCACTATAAAAGGATCCAGGTATGAAGTTAAGTATATATGTACTTTCACCGAACTTTGACTGGTTGGCGTCTCTAAGGGACGCCGAGTTTTGGAGCTTGGTGCCAATTCTTTGCGTGCCACTTTTGATACTGGCTGTTTTGAGTTATACTAGTGAGTGTGTGGGCGGAAATATCTATCCCCGAACAGTGACACATATAATCTGTGTAACACTAAATTATATATAATCGGGGCTATCAGATATAACATGGGATTATTTATGTTTCTTTTTACATTTAACGCGACCATGAAGTAATTCTGAATAGACTCTTAATCGAGAAAGCAATATTTTAAAGCCACTGTTGCGACCCCTCTTTGCCATAGGATATAAGATAACCTGCGAAACTTTGTGAAATAAGACTAATAAAGTTCCAGATAGTTCCATATATGCGTCTTCCAAAAAAAATATATACCTATTGACATGAGTGCGTCTTTCAAATTGTTCACTATTCGAAGTCGAAACTAGTTTTTCACGTAATAAAACTTACTCTCATAATGTTATAACTTATATTGGGAATCTTATAACGTTCGGCATTTGTGTGGTTACTTACAAAGTTTTACCTCAAAACTGTCTTTTATTTACACAAGATTTGGTTGAGGTTTTGTGGACATTATATAAAGGATACTTTGTCTGTGTGCTCTATAGCCCATATTTGCATAGGGTCGGCATATTTCTGTTCATATTAGAATGATATATCCAACGACTATAGGCGCAGATAGCTTGATCAGCACTTTTAGTAAAATATGCAGTACTGGCCAATTTGTGATTTTATGACAAAATTACCCACCGTTTTATGAATAACATGGGCATTAAACCCAGACCCTGCTGCACCAACCAACACAAGCTATACATCAATAATATGAAACTCTAGATAAAACAAGAAAATTTAAATAAAACGAAATTTATCCAATATCCAACTTATTTCCATATAAAATCCTCGCATACAAAGCGACAGAAAATCTTAAACGTACCTTCTCAATTTCACGCCACATAAAAATAATCACTTTAAAATTGGTTCTAAAACGGCTCCATTTTTAAACAACGTCGTGTATAATGGCAGCCATTTAAATTCTTTCTAAATGGAAAATAATTTAAGAGCAACGCTGTCATCGACACTACTCCTGGCGCGGGTAATTTCCTTTAGTCTTTTTGCTTTGAATTTACTGCAAATATATGTACGATTTCTGTGTTTTCTGTGTTTTTATAAAGTTTGAATTGTGCTTTATTTATTTCGTTTCGGTGCCAATCTTCAATAGCAATGAAACTGACTACTTTTGGGTCGTAATATCTAGATGTGGTTAGCATTGTTATAGTTCATTATTTGACAACTCATTTTATTTAAATTACTAAGTATCTCTTTTAAACGGAGAAATATTCTATCTATTCAGCTACGGGAAGTCTGCTACTAAACAAAGGTCTCCTCCAAGATCTCCACATAGACCTGTTGGGAGAAATATTACAAAAATAAAATTAAAAAACTACTGGTATCCCCAAAATATCGCAGTGCCTTAAAAACCTTCCGATATTTAGAACGGATTATCAAAACCTGGATCAAGGTCGCTGGAGAGAAGTGAAAACTAGCAAATCTGTTCCCGCAACTTTCATTTGTTTGTTGTTGCTCGTCTATTTAAATCAACTCAATTTCTAGTTCAGCAAAACAAGGTACGGACAAGCTCGAATTAGGACAATACATCGGATTTAGACCAAGGCTCCTCTGTGACGTATACAGTACATTTGCTGGAAATACACAATAAAAAGCTGGTTTATTTACTTCTTTAAGTACGCACACTTTAACGCTATCTGCTTTACTGTAGTTTATATTCGGGCTGAAAATAAATGCGTTACGCGTACGAAGATTACATTTATTTCGCGTATACTTCTGTATTTCTTTTTAGATTTCGTTTATTAGACTTAATGGATATTCCCACAATTTTCTACATTGGGTGATATTAAATAGTTTTTGTTCTACTCATTTTAGTAATAGCGAAATGTTGAATAATCTTCCTTAGTTCTTAATACGCCATCTAAGCGAAACGAATGTTATGAAACTTTCATTGGTGGTCGAATATTATTATTTGCTCGATTAAAGGGAATATTGGTGGTAGGTCTCTCATATGTGAGAGGCCGCTTGGGTCGGTACAACCGCAATGTCTATTTCTCCCGCCAAACAGCAGTGTAAATGCACTGTTGTGTTCCGATTTGAAGGACATTATAGCCAGAGCAGCTACTGGACATAATGAGACTTAACATCTTATGTCTCGGGTAGCAAGCGCAGTGGAATGCCAAGCTCTGCTTTGTAATTCATGGTGTTGTTTGGTTTTGCTACTGTCCATGAGCGGTCTTATCGCTTGCCATTCGCCTGACATGCTCGTCTCGCCACTGCAATAAAAAAGACGAAACATCTAAACCAAACGACTGTCTCGTGTCGACATTACATCAACTAACAAGGTTTTATTATGTGCTTTCGTACACAATGCGTATAAGATTGTTCAGACAGATATAATCTGATACGGCTAGTTATCATGAGGCTCGCTTTTACACAAATCGTAATCACATTGCGTGGAGTTTCGTGACTGGAATAAATAGAAGCTTTTCTTGACAGCCTCCGTGGCGCAGTTGGTTAGACGCCGGCTGTTCAAAAGGCCGCGGATTCGATCCCCG
This sequence comes from Deilephila elpenor, assembly GCA_949752805.1. Taxonomy (NCBI): domain Eukaryota; kingdom Metazoa; phylum Arthropoda; class Insecta; order Lepidoptera; family Sphingidae; genus Deilephila; species Deilephila elpenor. The sequence continues at coordinate 2,142,761 of OX457107.1, read as the reverse complement.
CACCTACAAAATATTTGTGAGGCCCTCATGTATTTGTCTCGGGTCTGGGTGTTTGTGAGACCGAAAAGTCTCTCGTAGTTTCTGATACCCACGACACAAGACTTCATTGATCTTAATGTGGGGTCAGTAGGTACTAAGTTTGTAAGTATTTATTTATTTATTTTACAATTATTTTAGCTTTAGATTCCTAATCTGTTTTGTAGTTTAGTTGAGGGATTCTGGGTTCGATTTCACAGTTTGGGCTTTTACGACAAGGTCGTAGTTGCATACCCTGGTTGTGGACTCTCATGAGAGATAGTGAGTTTGTTTTTTGAGCTGACAAGATGATGGCGAGTGGCGAGAAATAGCCGTATAATGCCATATAGTACTCAACCTCCAATTAAGATGCAGTGGGTCACTTGTCCCTATATGACTATGAGAAAACTCCTTCATGTTGGTAACTTAATCCCGTAGTGAAAATATAATTGACTTTCGCCGATGGATGCTGTATCTGGACCACACTTAGCTGCGAAGTTAGGACTATATATATGACTTAAATGTAATGTAACGCCCTCTGTTGGTCATAACACTCCAACTGAAAATTCTGTAAAGGGATCATCATCATTCAAACCCTGTCCTAGATGAGGCAGAGGGCATCCTCAGTGGCTCTCCATCTCTCACAATCTTGAGCTGCCAACTTGATATCACTCCAGGTCTTCCCAACAATTTCGCTTCATCGATCACCGTCGCCAGGTTTATTTGAGATGCTTTCGCTTTCCTCCGGGATGCCACTCCATCGCCTCTTTAGTTATATGATCTCAAAAGGGATTGACAACCTCCGTGGCGCAGTTGGTTGAACGCCGCTTGTGAAACGAGAGGCCGTGGGTTCGATCCCTGCACCAAGACAAATGTTTGTAAGAACCACAAGTATTTGTTGTGGGGTCAGGACTATGTATGTGACTGTTGGGTGTATTTATTTATTTATTATACAACCATCTAAATCCTATAAAGTGTCCAAAAGCGTACACTAAAACATAAACATTCGATCGTGCTAAATCCCAGCAGCACTTAATTTTAATTCCCCGCCATATTTGATGTAAGCCTCGGCCCGACAGCACTTACAAGCTATTGTAGCGGTTAATCTTCTTACCCAGATGGACTGCATTTCGCTCGCGAAACCTCGACTGTTTATTAAAATTTAAAGTTAAATTATGAGTAAAATTATGATTTTTTTTTCTTTTTGGTGTATCAAAGGGGTTAGTTAAGTTTTTTTGTTTGATTTGGAGGTGGAAATATTATAAAGGTGCTGTAATTCAAAAAATATGATATTTCTAAATGGAATATTTTCTCAAAAGAGCTCTCCTCAGAAATGCACTTGGCTTGTGTAGAATCAATTATATTTAGACTTTTAATTGTGCGGTCAGGTTCTGACCTAAAGAAAATTATCCAGACATTGAAAATCAGGTTTTTAATATAAAAAAGACCAGACCAATAAAGCAACCAATCGACTGTAACGTTGTTAAATAAAATATTGTTTATACATTAGCAAACAACAATCTCCGGTTGAGCACATAAACTTTGTACACTGTTTCCGGAGCCGTAAATACATCGGCCTATGCCGGTAAAATTATTATTATATTTAGCATCAAAGGGAAGTACTCAGAATTCAAACGCGTGGATTACATCAGCCTGCTAAAGAATCAGAACTCTCTTCTAAACACGTGTAGATTCAATGATCCGAGTGTTACTCATCTTTATTTCTTGAGTGTTTCAAAAAATACTCGCGGGTTATTAGTTACCCGGAACCGAATATGTGGTCGGTATGGTGAAAGATCGTCCCATATCACATTATCATTAGTAACTGACATCTTACTAGAGATTTTAGGTTTGAAAAGTACATACGCCTGTAATTTATTAATTAGAAAAATTCGTGCGTGACATATTCGGCTACATTACAGTTAAACCCTGTGCCAGTATGTGTTTGCGGAGAGGGGAGAGTGACTCGATAATTCCGAATATCACGCAATTTTACATCATATTACATACATACACTCACGCCTTTTTCAGCAGGGGTAGGTAAAGGTGATAGGGGTGATAGGGGGCACGCCTATAGCCATACCGGGTTGGGCAAAGTGATATTGGATTTTTCTATTTATTATCAGCCCGGAGTCAGGAATTTGTGCCCGATATGGCGATAGGCTCGCCCCCTATCCCATACTGGGATGGAACATACAAGGCGAAATGTGGGTGTCCTGGTGGCGCCTCTGCCTACCTCTTCTGGGATAAAGGCGTGAGTTTATGTATGTTTGTACCTACATCATGGCATATAAAATTTAAAATATAATCAATTCTTTATACGAGTATATCTATAATTAGTTATACGAACTCCGTCAGTTAAAACGAAAAAGCAAACGCAGCAATATTGTTTTACTTTTGACTCGAACGGTAACAAAAATGGTCGCACAAAAACTTACTGAACGCTTTTAATCTGTAGGATCTGTAGCTGCTAGTGATGTATCGGATAATTTAAACCGAAAGAGACGCCGAAGCCGAAACCTTTCTAGACGTGATTTCGCAGCTTCTTACATTAGGAATTGAAATAAACTTAGAACTTTAAAGAAATGGATGTGTCTATAATTGAAAGGATTTCGTTTTTAATTACAAGCAGTAAGCACACATAAATGCAGCAACGACGCAGGCTTGTTAGAAATGTACTCGTATTTCTGTTAATTATGACAGTAAAATATATTTCTCGGATGAACTAGAGAAATCACAAACTGTATTGCTCGAAAGAATTTAAGCTATATCTCTCAATTCACAGCCTTCAGATCAACGACAAGTTTCATATAAATATATAAAACTACACAAACGGAATTTATAATGTTTTTCGATAAATACATATTGATGCAGTAAAAAAGTGTGGAAAAGAGCCGAATTGACGTTTGAGCCGCATCCCTACTCCCGACGAAGCGTGTGCCGCAGTGTATTTTTACTCAGTACATCAACATCGATTCGCGCCCCACTTGCCTCCTTTAATGTTGCGTGTTTACATACAACTGCTGTTTATTCAATGAAGAGCCCCAACAATGTCTTTTATCGTATCATTTTTCTATCCTTTCAAGTGTACTGGTTTATTTGTTTTGATCATGTTTGTTTCTGCTTCAATTAAATAAATGTATTATAATTTTGTGATATTCGTTACTTTTACAAACTTTTAAGACATTTACATAGAAACTTTATGATGAATTTTCAATGTACTATGAATTCTATGTTTTATACAAAGATTTGCAACGGAAGCGAGAAGAAGAACTACTTATTATTTTGATAGAAAAATAATAGGTAGTTCGGTGAATTTGCTTTTTTATCAAAGTATTTTTATGTAATTGGAAGATTCTTAGATTATTGCATTCTGTATCTTTAAATAAACTTACTTATCCATAGGATATTATAATGATGAAATTTTGCATAATTATGTTCTTTATCTATATAGCTTGCAACCATAAATAAATTACTACCATAAAAATAGAATTGTGTTTAAAACTGCATTTACAGTATTTAATAATTATTTACACTACTGTTTAATACTACACTACGTGTGGTTTCAACATGGCGCCTGTATTACATAGCACCTGTTACGTTTCAGTAATCCAGTTATCACGTCTGGGGATACCTCACCTCTGCTATATATTGGTATACAGAGTGTCCTAGAAAGGGCGCCTTGTACTATGTACATGGTGTAGCTAAAAGGCTATTTTAACGAGAAGTGTATTTTGTATTTTAAGTGTATTTAGTAGTTTTGTATTTGCCTATTTGTATTGTGACTACCTCGGTGTCGACATTCCTTTAAAATTCTTGCATTAAATTCTCGGGCAGCTTTCCTCACCTGATTTTTTTTTGCAACGAAAGGACTCCGACGAATTAAGAACCTCCTCCTTTTTTAAAGTCGGTGAAAAAGTAACTAAACAACACTTTCTATAATTATTAACATGTATTGAGGTTTTTGGGAGCACCTTGTATATGAAGTAAAGATATAGCCCGTTCACTGTATAGCTGCTTCGTTCATGACCGAAACGCCCCGTAGAATATATCTCTTGTTCAGTGTATTTTGGAATATTGTCAATATGTGTATCTGGTCTAGGGAAAGGATTAATTTCTACTAGACATATTTGTTTTGAGCATGATTTATACGTATACATACAACGTCGTCTTTTGATGTTTGGTAGAAATGGTTAAGCAATGATTAAAAGTGATACACACTGTATTTATCTATATTTTGTACTATAGGCATTGGGCATAGGCCGACCGAACCGGAATAATACCGGTATCACTGAAAACCGACGTGAAGGAAACGCTTTGTATTTATTTTTTCGTTTGATAAATGAAATTCCTTTTTCGGTCGGTTTCTCCCATTTTTAAAGGCAACCATGCCCCTACAATCACAATGTTAATCACTTGGTAATCAAGCGAGTTGACATATTATGAATTATTCCAAGAAAACTGCTTCGTAATCCTACCACTCATAAAAATATCTCTAAAAAATCATATTAATCATAAAAATATAATACATACGAAAAGCCAACACACGCGGTGGCAATAAAAGCTCTCCACAAAAGGACACGCTAAAAAGGTTGACACCCGGCGATATTTCATTCGCACAATCTTTACCGTAAAGGGTTGGGTGAGGGAATACTGAATTTGGAGACTTTATCAGATTGAAAGTAGGGATGTCAGTATCTTTTATTATTACTACCAGCTGTTAAATTATAGTATTGGGAGGTTTCACTATGATTGTATGGAATTATTGGTGTGGTATTTTTTTTTAATATCAAGATTCTTGGGCGCATCGATTTGAATGGAGCTTTTTGCGTTTTTTAATTAAATAAATTTGGTGGTGTAGTTTTTCTACGGTAGGATTACAACGCTGAGGTCTTGGGGTTGAATCCAGGGTCGGGCAAAGTGGTACTGGTTTTTCTATTCATTATCAGCCCGCGGTAAAATATTTGTGTCCGATATGGCGATAGACTCGTCCCCTTTCACATCGTGGAATGGAACTTACAAGGCGAAATGTGGGTCTCCTGGTAGCACCTCTGCCTACCCCTTCTGGGAAAAAGGCGAAAGAGTTTATGTATGTAATTAAATAAATACACTTTACATTTATACACATTTTTGTGAATTCACTCAATATACAGCCGGCGTCTAACAGACTTCGTTATAAACGCTGTTAACGACGAGAGACAAACATATTTAGTGCATATTCTAACTTATCACATAGATGAAAATTGCAATATGCAATTCACTTTTATCCAAAAAAGGGAAAGGAATCTCGTTTTACTTGTGCTGCCCGGAGGATAATACCAATAAAGCGTTAAATAATGAAGGTACAATGATTTTCATTTCAAAAAGCAACTCGTCGCGTCGTTTCATTGTTATCCCTTCTAAATTAAAGTAAAGTAAGAGCTGTACGAATACGGCGGTACAGGTTTCATCTCTGAATTTTAATGGTATTGTTGACGCGCCATTTTAATAAGCTCTCGCTGGATTTTCATTCCAATTTTATAAATAATGTTTGATGGAATGTGTATTTTTGTTTGAAAGCATTTAATATACATTTCGTCACCTATCTTTTTGTCCAACGACAGAATAACTCAGAAATATTTTTGCCAGGGAAATTGTGTGTATTTTAGTGTCTTAATATGGTTTCTTTGTTTAGTAACATTTTAAGCTGTCTTTGTGCTTATTAATACTTGTAAAGAATATTCGGGAAGAGTTTCATACCAGTAAAATTTGAATTCAAGCGATATTTACGAGTCGCCAATCTTTTGTCTGGGCGTAATAGTACCCTTGTCATATTCTGAAAAGGAATTAATTACCTCAGCAAAACATATGTTTACCTCTTCGGAGATACAAACCTATTGAGTGTGAGACTTTTCAATCCACTTGCAAGGTTTAAGCCAAAGAGATCACGTGTCAAATTATCTAATTAAATCAACTCAACGAATTAAAAACATTAAACCCAAATAGCGGCCATTTTATTAGTAAAGTTTACGAGCAAGTTTGTACCGACGATCGGCTCGTAATCTGTTTGCGTGTTTAATTACACAGCTATTACTGATTTAGCCGAAAACGGAGAAACATCACAACGAATACGGTTTAATCCGTAATGGCGTCTTGGTATAAACCGTTTTGGGGTTGTAAGGTTTAATGTTTTATATAAACAAGGCAAATTGTCTCTTTTTATTACAATGCTTCCTACAAGCTAGATCCACCACCGATCTCTATAAATCTACAGGGTATATCTAGACAGCAACCGAAAACGAAGCTAGGTGGTAGTATTAACTTTGTAATGTTTTACTTGTCGTCGTATTTGGGTGATAAATACATAGTTGCCTGAAATAATAATGTACACCTTTTAATTTATAAAGACGCCATGGAACGTTAGGGTTTAAATCACAATTTTCGCTAAAACTAGGTATTTACCAACCAAACACAATGATATTTAAAAAAAATTAACTGATCCCATTAAAGATGTGCTGAGATACAATCGCCGCTTCTGATAATATGTGTCCCAGTTTCTAGATCACAAAAGACTATTCTAAACATATTCATACATACATACATAATATGTAAATAAACTCATGCCTTCAACCCAGGTGGGGTAGGCTGAGGCGCCACCAGGACACCCACATTTCGCCGTGTATGTTCCGTCCCACGGTGTGATAAGGGGCGAGCGTTTCAACATATCGGGCACAAATTCCTTACTCCGGGATGATAATGAATAGAAAACTCCAATACCACTTTTGCGCGGCCCGGGATTCGAACCCGAGACCTTAGGTTTGCAATCAAATGGTAATACTAAATATAAACATAAACGAAAATTTAACACAAATTAAAAAGCCTGAGCTGGTAAATAGATTCAATACCTAACAATTCATGATTTATTTCCACAAGACCATTACGGGAATGTTTTCATGCATATTTTATAAGAAGCGGGTATAGCGTCAGAGTGAAGCCATCAATTGAACACATACATACGTCACTTATATCTCAAATGGCTGTCACCTGTCACTTGTCAATCAATACATGAATAATAAATAATATTTACTCCCATCAATCACACGAAATAGTAATATTAAAGTATGTTTTCTTTTCAAATCATGATAAATTACCGAAGGCTTTACTGGTGGTAGGTCTCTCATATGTGAGAGGCCGCTTGGGGAGGTAGCACAACAATTTCTCTTTCTTCCGCCAAACAGCAGTGTAAATGCACTGTTGTGTTCCGGTTTGAAGTACATTGCAGCCAGAGTAACTGGATACAATGAGACGTAACATCTTATGTCTCAGGATAGTGAGGGCAGTTGAATGCCAAGCAATGCTTTGTAATTTATGGTGTTTGGTTTTCTACTGTCCATGAGCGGTCGAGTCGCTTACCATCAGGCGAATGGCATGCTCGTTTCGCCATCCAACGCATAAAAAAATAAAAATATGATAGCCTAATGGTTTCTTAGATTTACGCGAATGGTACACATTGAAATAAAACTACTTACGGATTTTATCGCGATTTGGTTTAATTTTTACATCTTATAACTTCATTTTTCAACTGTCCGCCCCGTGACCACGAAAGCTGTAAAGCAATCGAAACGTCGGGAAGTTAAAAAATGTAAAAATTAAACCAAAGTGCGATAAAATCCGTAAGTAGTTTTATTTTAATATGATAGACAACATAATCCTTATATAAACGCACCCATATCATCCAAGAAATCTATATCCCGTTCAAAATAATTGCCAACCGATCAGTTTCCAATAGATTAGATAAGGAACTGAAGATCGACGGCCTCATTTAATAAAGTTAGGGTACCTTCGCCATGAATCAGGCGTCTTGTAAAGGGGCAGGGCGCCCTTATCGTAGCGACACTGTGATAAATTAGTTCAAAATGCGAGGGGTGTATTGGATATGTCGGAAATGAAACCTCGCTTTATAGACAGGTTTTTCTGTATAATTCTTTCGGATTGTTGCGTGCCAGTTCTTTTTCTTGCCTCGGTGGCGTACTTGTATTACGGTACGGTTACAAAGCTGAGGTCTCGGGTTCGAGTCCCGGGTCGGGCAAAGTGATATTGGATTTTTCTATTCATTATCACCCCGGAGTCAGGAATGTGTGCCCGATATGGCGATAGGCTCGCCCCTATCACATCGAGGGACGGAACATACAAGGCGAAATGTGGGTGTCCTGGTGGCGCCTCTGTCTACCCCTTCGGGGATAAAGGCGTGAGTTTATTTATGTATGTAGTTCCTTTTTTTGGTAACTCGAAATTGAAATTTAATTTAAAGAAGAGACTTACAGATGTAATTTTTTTAAAATATAAAACGGGAGTCTCTTTGTTATTGATTATTCAAAACTAAAATCTAAAATAAGATTTTGAGCATCTTTGGTTCAATAGCAAAGAGTAATCTAAATACAAAGGAAGGGATAAAAATTGAATGATCGGTTGGTTTTTACTAAAAATCGCTTCGACTAAAAAGTTCATTTTAATTCCACGAACAATGTTGCCTGTAAGTCATTAATACTACGAAAAGACAATGTATCAACCAGGCATCTTTTCGCCAAACAATAGGCAGCACATTGAAACCCTATTTACACGGGGAGATTTTCTCGCCTCGAAGATACGATTATCGTAAGGATGCAAAAAGTTGCATCGTGTAAACGTTGTCAGGACACGATAATCTTATGGTGGTTGTCATGCGATAATCGCATGCAATAATCGCCGCGAGAAACTCCCCGTGTAATTGGCTTTTTATTCTATAAACTGTGGAAGGAAATACAACAGACAAAATAAATAAAAAGCAAAATACATAAACTATTCCAAAAGTATTTTGCAGAAACAAAATTCTAAATTTAAATTTAAAAATGGAACATTAAAAATCGCGATGTGCCGAAAATTTTACTTCCGCATGTAATACATGATGTCTACCTCGTAGGGTACGCTACGGGGTACACAAGGCCCTCGTGCCACCCCAACCCTTCCTCACGGGTCGTTGAGACCGGCCCTCTTAGTTTTGAGAGTCCCTCGAACGTTCGAACTGCTTTGTAGTTTGTACCTGGATCAGCAACGTTCAATATATGAATATTTATTTTATATTTGCATGCGGTTGCGTTCGAATTTTAAACATGCTACAATTTTTTTTTACTAGGAACTGTAATAATAGGTTAGTTAGAAAACAAATAGTTTAAGGTTGTTTCGAATCCATGTTTTTTTAATCCACATATTAAAACTACATATAATAAAAATAAGTAATAAATACATAAATACACCCAACAGTCACATACATAGTCCTGACCCAACATTAAGATCAATTAAGTCTTGTGTCGCAGGTATTAGAACTACGAGAGACTTTTCGGTCTCACAAACACCCAGACCCGAAAGAAATATTTGTGGGCCGCACAAACATTTCCCTTGGTGCGGGGATCGAACCCGCGGCCTCTCGTTTCACAGCCGGCGTCTAACCAACTGCGCCACGGAGGCTGTCAACTATAACTACATATAGCAAAAAAGTATCATAAAGAAATCCAAATTATACTCAATTGAAAAGTGGGCCCGTTTCAGATAATGGTTAGTAAATGGGCCAATATTTTTATATTACCCATATACATGTTCCTGTAAAAAAAAGCTGTATTGTTGACGAGGATTTTTTATCGAGTGCATGCAATATCTGCACTCGATTACAAGTGCAGTATAAATAGATAAAGGATTAATTAGAATTTTTAACTATACATATTATTATAAACGCGAAAGTAACATAGTAGACTGCCTCGGTGGCGTAGTTGTACTACGGTACGACTACAAAGTTGAGGTCTCGGGTTCGAGTCCAGGGTCAGGCAAGGTGATATTGGATTTGTCTTTTAATTATCAGCCTGGAGTCAGGAATGTGTGCCCGATATGGCGATTGGCTCGCCCCCTATCACATCGTGGGACGAAACATACAAGGCGAAATATGTCCTGGTGGCGCCTCTGCCTACTCCTGGAAAAAAAGGCGTGAGTTTATGTATGTAAGATGTGATAGGAACTAACGCCATGCCGGGCACAAATTCAATGAGGAAGTATCTCACTGCTGAATAAACCACTGAACCGATAGTAATTATATTTGGCACAGATGTAGCCTGGAATTTCGAGAAGGATATAATTATGCTACTTTAATTTCTAAATTGAATCCCCAAGGGAATATAGAGAGTGAAACAATTGACAAAGAAAATTACGTCTCTAGTCCGTATTATTGAAAATGTGATTAATTAATGCATAATAATTTGGAGCGTAGTTGAGTAAACCGGAATTGCATTTGGTCGAAAACGTTCATATACACTATAATGTCGAATCAATATAATTAACCCTTTTCTTGGCAGAAAAAAATATCTAGGGGATTAGTTCTTTTTTGTTTAATTCTGTTTTGAATACAAGTATAAGTGATATAAAAAATGAAAAAAAAAATCCCGTGTATTCAGTTTTGGAGGTATACAATGTATCTCACGAGATACATTGCCAAGTATCTGAATTTACCACTTTAAAATACAGCATAAAAACAATTAAAATTATGCACATTTTGATTTTTAATGTTTACAATTAAATTCATTACTTACCCTCCTAATATTTAATTAATACGTATGTGCTAAAATTCTATGATTTCATACATATAAATTTATTCTGAGTGCCGTCCCTTGCCGTCGTAATTTACTTCTTGCATTATGTATGCGATGTTAACTCGTGCAAACAAACCTGGCTCAGAGCCTAATTAAATTTTGACGGAGTGTATGCGTTGGTAATGTGGATTCGGAAAGGATTCATATGAAGGGTGTTTTTAAGATTTTATTTGAATTTTATATAACCCTTTTTAAGATGAGAGTTACATAATTTTAAGTACTTAATTATTTTGTTTCTGTAGTACATACAAAAAGCGCTTGATAAAGCGCAAGTGTTGAGGGCAATTTTAGCTAGTGGATACTGAGAACCACTGCCTACAAGCAATACAAAGCACGCAGAATTGTAAATTTAAAGAACAGGCAGCATGTATCATAATTTAAAGCGTAAATCCTAGGCAACATTTCTATGTCTAATTTCTATACATAAGTGTCCTCAAACATTTCCACGATTCCTCGTTGGAAGCCTCTTAGGTCCAACTACTCCCTTCAACATTTACCAGGTCATCCATCGTAGTAGAAAGCAATAAATCAACTGACAGAACCGTCTCGGATCTAGAACAACATGGCCGTCATACACGCACGAAGCAAAAACGACGTTTACTACAAAATGGCGGGGCTCAGATGACATTAATTGGCCCATTAACAGATTAATTAATTTCAGGGCGTTAGGCAGAAAATTACTCATTTGTCCTTTAGCCTTTAATCGTAATTTGGAGCGTAATATCAATTAATTTTGTCTTGTGTGATGTTTGGGAGTAGGTTATATAACTGTAAGTAGGTTTCTTGGGTAAGTTTTTGTTTTAACTATTTAATAGCTGTTATATACATTATTGTGCTAGTCGTTCATTGTTTAAAAAGAATTTGTATTTACTACTCACGAACTCAAACAAAAAATACATTCAATTTACGCTTAAGAATACTTCTAGAGATAAATAAATACACCCAACAGTCACATACATAGTCCAGACCCCACACTAAGATCCAGTCTTGTGTCGTGGGTATCAGGAACCATGAGAGACTTTTCGGTCTCACAAACACTCAGCCCAGAAACACATACATGTAGTTCACACAAACATTTGTCTCGGTGCGGGGATCAAAACCGCGGCCTCTCGTTTCACAGCCGGCGTCTAACCAACTGCGCAACGGAGGCTATCATATCACGTGTTAGCTGCTTTCACATACCAGATAAATTCTTGTTAAATATCTTTATGCAAGTTTCCTTACCATGATTCCCTTCAACCTTAAAGGTACCAGAAAATGTATACTAAAAACTGTGTCATCCTAACTAAAAATGTTCGTTATAACATTTCAAGATTATCCAGACAGGTCGTAGACATTTTTTATCTTTTCTTTCATTAAAATAATTAATACGGTGTCTTAAAAGACTTTCTTGTTTCTTTCGTTCGCGTCGTAATTTGTTCTGCAGTCTCCAGTTCCATTTATATCTTTTAGACTGTTTCTTGCGAACACAATGTATAATTTTAAACAAGAATAGTTTTAATCATTGGGTCATTTGAGGAAAGCGTTGAGAAACAATAGGAGGCTGGCATAATTTTAACGAATATTTTTCATTTTTTGCTGATGAAGCAATGAAAAAGCAATTGGTCATACTAGCATAATTACAGCCACAGCAACAGATAGACAACAGCAAGAGATAATCGCTGCTTGTCAGTCTATATTATAACTAATTCCGCCACGATATTCCCTGCCCGTCATAAAAAGCGATTTAAAGGGGTCATCGGAGTCACTGGGCACACTGAGGGGGGGGGGGGGGGTTGGGGTTTGTGCCCTCACGTATTTTCATCCCTCGATGATAATTTAGTAATTTCCAGTACGTTACTTATATTTCCTGTAACACATCTCATATATATCAATTCAATATTCCAATATTTTATATATAGCATATCAATTGACGGTCTCGGCCTGTCATGGGCCCATTTCATCGTGGTCCGTGACACAATACTCCCGGGCATCGTAAAGTCCACGGAAACGCGGTTATCCGGACCTAATATAATGTATAGTAGACCCACGGGATGTATAAGTTGACAATGTCTGGTATACCTACTCGTAGGCAGAGGCGCCACTAGTACACCCACATTTCGCCTTGTGTATCGTCCCACGATGTGATAGGGCCTATCGCCATGTCGGGCACAAATTCCTGACTCCGGGCTGATAATGAACAGAAAAATCCAATATTACTTTGCCCGACCCGGGACTCGAACCCGAGACCTCAGCTTTGTAATCGTACCGTAATACAACTACGCCACCGAGGCAGGCAGTATTTTGATTATAAGGTTTAAGTATATAATTTGTATATATAATTATACATAACCACACAGTTTTAAACAATAGGCCTTCGTTGATTGGTATAAAACAAAAAATATCGAACACGAACCGCAAATTGTCAATCCGATCAAAATATGCATTGAATGCCAACAATGGCAACCAAATATTAATAGTCCTTCACGATTGAACGATTGTGGTGTTCAGTTGATTGAGTATTTTATTATGTATACATATATAAAGACTATAGGATATTCATATCCTCCATAGCATGGGAGATGGAAAAATGGCTATAAAACGAAAGGACGTAGGTTCGATCTGATACATAAAAACACTTAGCAATAAACAATTTTTGTTTTAGGTCCTGTTTGTTAAATCAATTATTTATTTTATCGTAGGGTCGGGACTGCATTCCACACTTGTATGCTTTCATTGTAACATGGGTTTTATACGTGTTATACATAAAAGTTCGTATTGCTGAGGGAGTTTCTTGGTTCGTGTTTCCTTCATAACTACAGCACGGTCTGAACCGGTGCTAGAATTACAAAAACCAAAAATACTTATGAATAACCATTTTGATTACATTTGACTTCAAATTATATTTAATCCCTCGGTGGCGTAGTTGTACTACGATACGACTACAAAGTTGAGGTCTCGGGTTCGAACCTGGGTCGGGCAAAGTGATATTGGGTTTTGACTATTCATTATCAGCCCAGAGTCAGGAATTTGTGCCCGATATGGCGACAGGCTCGCCCCCTATCACATCAGGGGACGGAACATACAAGGCGAAATGTGGGTGTCCTGGTGGTGCCTCTGCCTACCCCTCCTTTTTTTGTTTATGTATGTATTTTGACTCCAAATAGAACCAATAGAAACCACCGGAATTAACCTTTAAGGCCCACTATTTAAATACAGGGTCCAATATATTATACCCAACAAAAACTCTAACTAAATCTGTTTAACGCCGAGCTCAACAAGTTAGTTAAATATTTGTCATCGGCGACGCACCGCCGCGTACCATTTGATTAACGTCTGAATATTAATGCTCTTTAACATCGGATTATTGGTTCTGACACCTAGTTTATCAGATTAAACTTGGTTTAATAATATAGAGCAATATTTACTTACATAATATAATGCAGCACATTTTTTTCACATTGCACGGGCCTCCTACACAATTGATAGTAGAATTTATTTATTTATTATCAAAAGTCTAACTACAATTGTTACAATGATGCTTGTACTAAAACTATAAAACAAAATAATCTTAACTAATAGCACAATTACTGACAGGTAAACATAACAAATACTTTAAATAAACATCAACTTAAACTAAGAATAAAAAACAACAATTATACTTAAAAAATAAATAAAGCTACTGTATGTAACTTGATATTGCATCCAAATAAAACTGTAATGAAATAATGAATAAATGAATAATGAATAATGAATAAATGAATAATGAATAAAACTGTGCAATGACATAGAGTGTATATCGATGCGATTACTGTATTTATTATATAATTTACTCAATCTCGCTACTGGAGAGTTGGAACCAAGCACTGTCCTTCGAAATGGAGAATTGAAAAGTATTAGTCCACAACACTGGCTTAGTGTGGGTTAGTGGATGTCATATAGTATAGAAACACATAGGTCTTGAAACTATCAATGCTATAGAGGTTTCCTTACGAAGTTTATCTTTTAGACAGCCTCCGTGGCGCAGTTGATAAGACGCCGGCTGTGAAACGAAAAGCCGCGGGTTCGATTCCCGCACCGAGACAAATGTTTGTGTGAACCACAGGTATTTCGGGTCTGGGTGTTTGTGAGACTGAAAAGTCTCTCGTACTGCCTGATACCTACGACACAAGTTTCGATCTTAGTGTGGGGTCAAGATTAGTATGTGACTGTTGCGTGTATTTATTTAATATTTATTGCGTGGTAATTGATGATCAACACACACATGACTCAGAAAAGTCGTACTTGTCATAGGATTCGAACACGCGACCACTGTCACGGCAGCCAATACAACTCGCGTTACTAACAAGTTATCCGTAATCGTTATTGAAATCTGCAGACGCAAGTTAAATAACATAGTCCTATTATTATTATCACCTTACTTTAAGCAGACTTAGGTAAAACCTGAAAAAACATTCCCAATTCCCAATGACACTGGATACCTAGTTCTTCACTTTGGAGCAAGTTTGCCACTAAGATGTGCAAAGTTTCCATGGACTATTTGAGGTCTGTTAGCTGGCTTTAGCTTAGTTACAACATCACCCCTTGTTACTGAACACCACTCGACAAGTTCCGCAATATGATCCTCAAATCCGGGCTTTAGACTCAAAGTCGGGCTTACAGCTTGCCTTTTGAGTATGCATGATAATATTTACCATTCCAGGTAAGATATATTCATCACTTAGTATACCGGGTACATCTAGACTGCGACCGAAAACGAAGCCAGGTGGTAGTTATAGTAATTTCAGACACAATGTCACTAAAATTTCGCAAAAACCGACGAACTTTTTACCCATCGTCGTGTTTGGGAAGTAAATACAAATGTTATTCTTAAAATAATAATGAAAATCCTTTTTTTTAAAAGACGCAATTGTATTCAAGGTATTATTATTATTTTATCAAAACCTATGTTTTTACCACCCAAACACGATAAAACTTAAAAACATTTTTAAAAAATCGTCGCATTTTTTACGTAATTTCTCAGTTGCATTGTGTCTGTAGCCACTAAAACTGCCACCTGGCTTCATTTTCGCTCGCAGTCAGGATAAATCGGGCATAGAAAAAATTATGAATGTCAAATTAACACATTTTTTTCTGTAAATTCAGATATAGTCATGTCTGAATTTCTACCAGAATTGTAAAAGTAAATAATTTTCGCTTTAACGGTAATGACATCGTTCTTTATTAGAACCCACATCATTTTAGTGGTATCACGTATCTACTTGACGCGCTAGACAGACATTTATTTTTCTTGCGAGATAGACTAAAACGTCGGTCCTAATTTAACGCGTGTCAAACAGAGGTACATATGTTATTCATGATAGTAAACGTATATTGCCTACATCACATACATATATAAGCTCACACCTTTATTTATTTATTTATTTCCTTTATCCCAGAAGGGGCTGGCAGAGGTTCTACCAGGACACGCACATTTCGCCTTGTATATTCCTACCTATGATGTGATGGGGCGGGCTGATAATGAATAGAAAACTCTAATACCACTTTTGCCCGGCCCGGGATTCGAACACGAGACCTCGGCTTTATAATCGTACCGAAGTACAACTGCGCCACCGAGGCAGTCCATACACACATCAATGTTGATATATAATACGCATGCGGATATTATATGCGTACATAACGTCTATATACCCGGAAAGGTAGATAAAGAAATGCCACGAATGGCTATCAAACCCCGAGTTCACTTTCGTGCCAAAATGTAATTGGTAAGCCTATGGCCATATCGGACACAAATTTCATAATCCCAATAATTCATGACACTACTTATATGGAAAATTTCACAAAGTGTAATTATTCTTCGTGCTTGGAATCAAATCTATTACTTCATAATTTATAGGCCAAACTAGAGAGATTTAATGAAAACACGTAATAACCACGTTTAATAATTCGCTAATATCGCGGGTCCCAAAGGATCGTTCTAAACGCCATTTATACGGACAGTTTCTCGCGGCGAGAATCGTATGCGATTATCGCATGACATAACCGCCATAGATCATCGTGTTCTGACAAATGTTTACACGATGCTACTTTTTTATATCGTTACGATAATCGTATCTTCGAGGCGAGAAACTCTCCCCGTGTAAATGGGGCTTACGTGATGCTAAATACTTTAAACGAATGTAGAACGTAGCTGAGGTAAAATAATCGGAGTATAAAACCTTTTTGTGGTTTCATATTAACAAAGGATATTATTTTCCATGTAACAAAATATTATTTTCATTAATATAATATTGGAGATGTTGGTAGCGAATTAGGGATTTACTGTTTAGTTAGTTAAAAAAAATTAAATTTACAAATTAATCTAAATTTAAATTAACCTAAGAATTATTTTTTTGTTGAAAATAAGGATTCTTAGGTGGTGTAAAATAAAGTTTATTTATTTATTTTTATTAGGATACTTTGAGGACGATTCACTACACTTATCGTGCTATGCCATTTAGCTAATTATTAATTTACTTATAAATTATCCAGTAGGAACTGGACATCAATAAAAACACAGATACTGGATATTTTCCACAAAATAACGGTTAGAAAGTAGGATACCAGTTGCTAAGATGCAATTAATTAAATATCGCCAACATCGGCGAAAACCAATAAAATTAATGGCTCAGTCACAAACGGGACCGCCTGGTATAAATTACTTTATTTATTGCAACATGTGGCTGCGCCGTTAAACCAATGTTTACTATTAATTCTTTACAATACGCAAATAGAAATTTAATTTTAAGAAGCTGCTTTTGTTGCACAATGGATATATCCAACATCTTTTATCGAGGAAAGGACTTTAAGCTCCCTTCCGTTGCCTTGGGAGCGAGTTGAAAGAGGAATAATAGACATCTGCTAGAACTAAACATAGAAAGATACGTGATAAAAATTTCGAGTTCATCCGACGTTTTGAAGGGGGTCAAAATCATGTTTAAAGATTCCGTTACATACTAACATACATACGTCTGAAGCTAATAGAAAGCGTATAAAAAAACAAAACAATGAGGAATAAATACACAAAATAAATACACCCAACAGTCACATACATAGTCCTGACCCCACACTAAGATCGAGTCGTGTGTCGTGACTCGTGAGTACGAGAGACTTTTCGATCTCACAAACAAATACCTGTGGATCACACAAATATTTTTTGAAAATAAAAAGATGGATTTAATAGAAGGACAGAGAACAATCTAGAGCGTAAAGGATAGAATATAAAAATGGATTTTTTTAAAATACACAATTAAATTAATTTAGATATACATAAATATAGTAGAAAACACCAGTACATTAATATAGAATAAGTCTTCTGTATCTTTTTTCTTCACTTATTATTAGCACCTGCTTCCTTCTCTCTGCACCACCTTAGGGTGGACTGTGAGAAAATGCCCTTAGGCATTAAGTCCGCCTGTACCATTGAAATGTACAAAGTGTTAAATAAATAAAATAAATAAATTATCCTGGTTATAACATACACGGGACTTTTTGATCCAAAACATCAAAATTCAAAACCATTGGGTGTATTTTAAGCCAATGTTCGAAACAAATATTTGCCTTATTCCTTTTACAGTCGGGTTTACGCCGTCTGTAGCACTGAGGTTGTTAAATTGCCGGGTATTTTATAAGTCTAGAAAACAGTTACATTGTAGTCACTTTGTACCGCTAGTTTACAATAGTAAATCGAAATTGAACGTGGATCCGGCTATATTCCATAAATATAGGTAATACGTAGGTAATTAACACATAAAGAAAAAAAAAAAAAGAAAGAAAAGTATATTTATTTGTCACACAAGACAACGGACATACTCATTCAACAAAAATTTACATACATAATAATAATAAAAAAAAAACAATAACATTAATAATAAAGGAGAATGCACGCTGCATCGCTGTGACGAAGTAGGTGACCACTTAGCTTAGATGTTGCACCAAGGCACGAACATAACACATTCTATACATAAATAAATACACCCAACAGTCACATACATAGTCTGAACCCCACATTAAGATCAATTAAGTCTTATGTTGCGGGTATCAGAAGCTACGAGAGACTTTCCGGTCTCATAAATAAGGAAAAGTTCTACAGGTCGCATTAGCCCTTCGTGGAGGAACAAAACTTCCCTGTAAAATAGATCATTCTTGGTAGTTTGATAGTTCAAGAAGATCCAACACATCATTGTGGACAAAAGCCTACCCGTACATGGAAACAAATAATAAATATAAATGACTACAGGTGTCACTCACCTCCTCTACAAATCTGGTAGTACCACGGACCCAAAAAACTATAGACCAATCACATGCCTTCCCACCATTTATAAACTTTTCACATCCATATTAAGAGCAAAAATTTCAAACCATTTTACCTCAAATAATATTCTTTTTTCTGGTCAAACTGGATGCAAGAGTGGGTCACGTGGTACTAAAGAACTCCTTCTCATTGACATGACCATTTGCCAACAGGCTCGTCACAATCGTAGGAATTTATCGGCTGACTGGATTGATTATAAAAAGGCCTTTGATTCGGTGCCCCATACTTGGCTCAGGAGGGTGTTGAGTTTGTACAAAATTGATACAAATTTATGCACCTTTCTTGGGTCTTGTATGGGGCAGTGGACCACTGTCCTCAGATATCCAGGTGGTACGGTTCTTCCTGATTGTGATGAGCCGATTAGAATCAAGCGGGGAATATTCCAGGGTGACAGTCTGAGTCCACTGTGGTTCTGCATGGCTCTGAATCCTCTCAGCACTCTGTTGTTGGATTCGGGGTTAGGCTACTGTCTACGGAGAGGGTTTGAGCCTATTTCTCACTTACTTTACATGGATGATCTCAAATTATTTGCATCAAAACAATCTGAATTGATTGAGTTGTTAAAAATAACTGAAAAATTTAGCAACTCAATCAATATGGAGTTTGGTGTAGATAAATGTGCGGTTATCCATGTCAAGCGAGGGAAAGTTGCAGTCTCTGATGATATACAAGTATCAGAGACTGTAAGACTCAGATCTCTCTCTGAGACGGAAACTTACAAATATCTGGGTATGTCAGAGTCACTAGGTATTTTGAGTGCAGACGTAAAACAGTCGTTGAAGGAACGTTTCTTTAGCCGCCTGACAAAAGTACTTAATAGTTTTTTGTCAGGTGGAAACAAGATTCGCGCCTTTAACGGTTGGGTTATGCCTGTACTTATGTACTCTTTTGGCATACTCAGATGGACTCAGACCGAATTGGACGCCCTGGATCGTAAGGTCCGGACTCTACTGACTGCACATCGTATGCATCATCCACGTTCGTCAGTGATGAGATTGTACATCCCGCGGAGATGCGGAGGCCGAGGCATTCTTAATGCTAAGGTCCTGCATAATCGCGAGGTGTGCAATCTCAGGGATTATTTCCTTCACAGTGACGTGGGTATGCATAGGGCTGTAGTCTCGGTAGATAAAGGACTTACCCTGTTTTCATTGGCAAATGAGAACTGGCGGAAACCTCTGGTGATGAGCGTGAGGGATCGCGAGAAAATATGGAAGAGCAAAGAGCTGCATGGTCGGTTCTATCGGGCCCTCCACGGGCCTGATGTGGACCGTCCTGCGTCTGTATCTTGGCTACGTTTCGGTAACCTCTTCGGGGAAACTGAGGGTTTTATCTTTGCAATTATGGACGAAGTTATTAAGACGAACAACTATAGGAAATACATCCTGAAGGACGGTACGGACGACATTTGTCGAGCATGCCACCGTCCTGGCGAGTCAATCAGGCATGTTATCTCCGGTTGTTCGTATCTTGCTAACGGCGAGTACTTGCATAGACACAACCTAGTAGCCAAGATCATACATCAGCAAATTGCTCTTCGGTATAAACTTGTGACTCCTGAAGTGCCATATTACCAGTATGTTCCCCAACCAGTTCTTGAAAATGGTCATGCTACGCTGTACTGGGATCGGTCTGTTATTACAGACAGGACTATTGTTGCCAATAAGCCTGATATTGTGATAATAGATCGATGTGCGCGCCGGGCTATACTTGTTGACGTTACCGTTCCGCATGACGATAACCTTGTAAAAGCCGAAAAAGACAAATTGTCTAAATATTCAGATTTGGCACACGAGGTTACCGACATGTGGGATGTGGACTCAACAATTATTGTCCCGATTGTCGTTTCTGCTCATGGGTTGATAGCAAAGAGCCTCGACCAACATCTACAGAGGCTCTCAATTGGTCGTTGGGTCAAGAGCCAGATCCAAAAGGCAGTGTTGCTGGACACGGCTCGCATAGTGAGGAGGTTCCTCACTTTGGATCCCTAACCACCGGTGGCTTGGGTCTTGAGCCTCGCCACCGAAGGGTTATATGTATTTTTTATATTTTTATATGTATATTGTTTTTTTTAAATATATGTATATAAAAATGTAAAAAATGAAAAGTACAAAATAAAGAGAATAATAATATAAATAAATAAATAAATTTGTCACATACATAGTCCTGACCCCACACTAAGATCGAGTCTTGTGTCGTGGGTATCAGAAACTACGAGAGACTTTTCGGTCTCACAAACACCCAGACCCGAAAGAAATACTTGTAGGTCTCACAAATATTTGTCTCGATGTGGGGATCGAACCCGCGGCCTCTCGTTTCACAGCCGGCGTCTAATTAACTGCGCCACGGAGGCTGCGCATACATATGTACATATAGGTAAAGTGTACGTTGTATTCTATCTATATCAGCCCATATACGTCCCACTGCAGGACACGGGCCTACTCTACAATCGAGAGAATCGATTGAGAGTGGTTAGGCCATATAGTTGTATTGCTTTGTAATTATTCTAATGGACTGTTTATGATTTGATAATATAAATACGTATGTATAATTTTGTGTAATTTAATTAAAGTGACAGGTTTACTAGATCTATACCGCTTACATAATACATATAAAAACGTATAACAATTGTTAGAGACTCGCAATAAATAAAATAACGAAACAAAAATGAAAATTTTAAAACATTCTGTTGCTTAAAATTTTTGCAAATATGAGCAACAACTTCGCTCAACCATTCGCACGCCGTCCGCTTTAATTTTATTTGAAACAAAACCTAACATCCATAAATGCTAGATTTTCTATCTCCGTTGGCAACAAATCCTATTGGAAAAAAAATGGGTTCGAGTGTCCGTACAGGCTTACTCATTGTCGGTCCATTGAACAATGTGCGCGCTCAACTAATGGACAGGCAGGCCAGCCAGTGTTGTGACAGGGCTGCCAACCGAAAAATAATTTACGTCAATTTGTTTTGTCAAAGGAAACATGAGCTTACAGCCTCGTTGAATAGTTTCATTATTTAAAAACCTGACTAGCGGCTTTGTTGACTTAGAGTTCAACGTCCTAATTTTTTTATGCAATGCTCCCATTTTTCCGCGGTAAAAAATTGTCATTTTTTTATGACAATAAAAAATCGAGCTCTCGAGTCTCAGTAAGCCCTTAATTTGATACCCATATTGCGAGAGTGCATTAAAAATAACTTATCCACCATTTTGGGTGTTCCGCCATGTTAGATTTAGAATGACATCACACAGCTAACTATTGCTAGCTCAGTTGCTTGTTCCACCCGAGATTCCACCCGAACATACATAGTTACATACATAATATGTACATATATACAAGTTAAATATAAGCTTGTAAAAAGGATGGCTGTTTACATATTTTTTTTAATTTATAATATTACTACAGGGCATAATATTATTGACACGTTATTACTTAAAAGCATGAAGCCTTTTTTTTTGTGTCCAAGAGGAAAAGCTATTAAGCTCCCCTTGAAGCCTATGCGAAAGAAAATCCTTTTTAGAATGTCTAACATTAAAATCTCAGTCATACCGTGACATTAACATTGCTGCTTCAAACTAATTTAAACTCCTTGATAAGTCGAACCAATCGACCGTCGATTCCTATTGGAATGAGTCTGATTCGGAGAATCAATCGAACTAATTATTATATTTGTATAGACGAAACTATTTAATATTAAATCTTCGCAATAGTGTATTTATAAAGTTTTCTTAAGCATATTTTATTTAATAAGATGTAGAAGTAATTTTAAAGTGTTTATAGAACCAATCGGTGTTTAATCGGAACTAAAAGTTTGGTAAGTGAGAGAGCTTTGCTGTAGCTTACTGAAGCTACGATATAAATGGACTACCTCGGCGGCGTAGTTGTACTACGGCACGACTACAAAGCTGAGGTCTCGGGTTCGAATCCCGGGTCGGGTAAAGTGATATTGGGTTTTTCTATTCATTATCAGCCCGGAGTCAGGAATTTGTGCCTGATATGGCGATAGGCTCGCCCCCTATCACATCATGGGACGGAACATACAAGGCGAAATGTGGGTGTCCTGGTGGCGCCTCTGCCTGCTCCTTCTGGGATAAAGGCGTGAGTTTATGTATGTATGTATAAATGGGTCGACTTGATTGTTATTGCCACTGTCTCACATACGGAGGCTAATAAATTTGCTGTTACTTCTCGTTCAATTACATAGTTCGTGGCAGATAAATCGAATGTTCTAGATAAAGTAACCCACGCAAGTACATATATCCACTTTGGTAGACGCGTAGTGCCCAACTAAGGTCATAAGTACCACGCTTATCCTGTGCTTGCTTCCGTCCCACATACAAGCGAAGGAGATAATTGCCACAAAATTCCAGTCCTAGCCAAATCCATCAAGATTTTTTAAATGGAAAATCAAGTAATCTGAGATTGGATTACTTAACCTGAGATTTGAACCTAGGACCAATAGCATAGACGCTGGCATCAATAAGAAAATCCATTAACACTAAACAGGGTCTATTGCTTATTTTATTACTTTTAATGTTGTTAAGTACACACTTAACGGGAATTGTGGTCTCGGTGATAAAATATTCAAGTTATAGGTTCGTAAGTAAGAATAATGCGTTTTATAAACCTATAAACTACCAATCGGTGTAGTGGGTAAGACAGCTTTATAAAAGGATGTGAGTTCGATAACCTCTTAGATTAATATTGGCTTGGTTATAAATTTATTCACTTCTGAAAAAATAATTAGGACAGTTTCAGTGACGCATTTGTTTAAGACGCTGGCAACGTACGAAAGAGCAGGTTCGATTCTAGCAGATGCAGTTTTTTATGCTATATGCATCTACATTTAGTTATTTCGGTTCTGATTGCTGAATAACTAAAAAGTCTAACATAGTTAGGGATACCCATAAATAATCATAATGGGTATATTTATTATTAATTTTTTACAAGCTCTACATACATAAACAACAATTTTTCATTCATTAAACCCATTTAAAACATCTGAAATAATATTATAACAAAAACATTCAATCCCAGATACTTTCAGTTGGCAACTAGTGTTTGTGTGTTGGCAGCCCTGTCGGTTCGAAACTGATCGCGTTTTGTTCGAATCATTTCGCAGCCGGCTGTTTTTATGAAATAAACTGTGAACAGTTTTTCAATAATAAATTGGTTATGTTACAATAGTAGTGATAACAGGGTCTTTAGCGAGGGGTTGAAGTTATTTTTGTATTAGGAGGATCGTTTTTATCTATGACTATTTTTATTCTCTCTGCATTCCAATATTGATATATGAGCTTAAAAATTCTTCAATCAGCCGCCTGTTTGTCATCAACATTTTCGAAACACATTTTTTTTTTTTTTTGCCTTTTTTGAAATATCGTGTTTGGTGGGTAAATACCTAGTTTTTGTTCAAATAATCATTTAATTCCTTAAAAAATAAAAGATGTACATTATTACTAGGAAAACTATGTATATACCACCCAAATACGACGATAAGTAAAAAATAAAATAAAAAAAGTTATCGCTTATTTTTGCGAAATATTTAGTTGTATTTTGTTTGAAAACACTAATAATTGTACCTGGCTTCGTTTCAATGTATATTAATTTACTTCGAGAATGAAGGCTAAACCATCAAACACACTTCTGTATTCTCAAGACAAATTTTGGCAATATTTGGGACTAATGGATTTCTTATTCCTTCTCTTAGTCCATCCCAGGGTATTCGGTAAGAGACTGTCTCGAGCTATACGACCTTTTGTACTGATATTTATTAAATTGTTTTATTAAAAAGGATAAAAATAATGGATGTCAAGGACAACTTACCCTACTAGCTATATTACTTCTATTGCCAAAAAAATAATTGAACAGTCTTGATGACCTGACATATACATAATATTTTCAAAATAACGAAGTCTTGACCTTATATACCCCAACTTACGTTTAGGGTTGAACCTAATATGATTATGGTCTATCCTACCCAACTCTAGTGACTCTCAAATACGGCAGGGTTAAATATTCCAGCTACTTAGGATAAGTATCCGAAAGGTCCGCTGAGTGAGTAAGCCGAGAAATTAAATTGAATTCCTTCAAATATCCAGCGTAATTTTTATGAATAATACATAAGTTATGCAAATGTATTTTGAAGACTTGTAAGGGTTTTCGCTGTATACATTAAAGTTAAAATAAATATTCAAAGTACATAAAGTGGCTATATATAAAGTTTACCAACAAATAAACATAATTTATAATAAGTTGTTTACTTCGCTTAACCAAAAAAACGAATCTAAAAAAATATCTTTAAGTATTAAAAATAATCGCAAATGTTCTATTTTAAACCCAACCTTCCAAACTGATAAAATAAGATATCTACGTCACAACCTTATGTAAATCGTGACGTCACATAACAGTGGCGAAGGCTCCATATAACTCGATTCCTACCGGCTTACCTTTTGTAATTAATCATTAGACTATTCTTCATGTACTCAACGAGCACAGTGCAATTCCGTGCAAGTTTGTAGCAAGTGTTTGTGTAAATATAGTAAGTACTTATAAGCAAATATGTCACTCAATATCGAACGTACATAATGGAGTAAAGTATAAGTATGAGTACTTGTTAATTTAATAAAACTAGTTACCAGACATATCGGCTTCCCATTAGAAAAAAGTCACCCTTCGCCACTGTCACATAATACCCCATCAATAGCTACGGATGACGTAGCCTACTACGCCGTAGCGGTGGAGCGTGCTACGGCGCTACGTGCGCCAGTCCTCATTCATTTTGCTCATTTGAATTCAATGCGAAAGTGAGTCATTGATTCTTGGCTCTTTGATGTTCATAAGGGCGAGACACTTATAAATGTTCGATATTAAAGAACTTACATTTATCGTATTGCATCTGCAATAAATAATATTATTCGTGTTATTGGTAGCATAAATTAATTGTATATCGGTACAGTAAGTTCAATATGCAGATTGGGCAATCAATTTTTGCATGAAGAGACATAACTTATTCAGAGTTTAATGGACTGAATCAATAAATTGAATTATAAATGAACGAGGTTTTCAGATTTCAGATTTTGTCATCGAAGACTGAGCGTCTTTATTGTATTTTTCTCGATAAGTACTCAAATTATTCCAAACCAATATGATAATAACATGCTTAATAAGCTCAAAACTATTTATAACAATTCAGAACACCCTATTTGTAATCCGCGTTGGTTGAATGAAGTTAAATTATTGTTAGCTCAGGCGGGGTTCATTTAGTTCCACTTACGCTCCAGATACAGTTGAAAACTTTCATTAAATTTTGTTTCATGAACTTTCAGGCATGTCATGAACCAGAGCAAGTTTTGGACCATTACTTTTAAGTTTTGATAAGTTTCATACTAGTTAAAACCGGAAATAGTAAGTTGTTTGTCTTGAAATTCAAAACCAACAGGAGTTGCTTAAGTTTAGTGTATCGTATTTTGAAATTAAGTTTATCAAGATAATTATGAAAAAAATACTATATTCTTCAATATCTATCGATTAATTGGGCTAGTGGTTAATGTATGTAGGTTTTGAACTGTGAAGGCCTTGGTTCTATTTTCAACCTAAGCACTCCGCTTTAAATGAGTTTTTTAGTTTAGAAAATGTCATGTAAGTAGCCGGGAAAATGGAAATTGAGTCCATCTTGGAACGGAAACAAACTCAACGGACCGTAGATGACACTAGTCTTCCTGCGTGGTTTAGACGTGAACTGTTGTATATACATATCTTTAAATTATTTATTGTATACAGCATAATATACATCAGTAATAAAAAAAGAACACTTACGACAAGTGTGTCAATCAACGGTGTTATCGCCATCAGCAATTTCTTCCAGATAACCTTTTGTTTTATCAAATGTCTAATAAATGACATATAATATGTTATTTTTTCTTGTTTGTCATTGTATAGTGTTCAGTGTCTCCATTGGGCGAGCAGAAAAAGGATTCTATAAATAATTGACATTTTCACCAGAATAAACATGACTACGTATCATTGAATAAAGGATGAGTTATTAAAACTAAAATGCTACTTACTGCCTTGCAGTGACTCGCACGAAGTGTATTAACAGCTTTTAATATTTTATTTATTTTAAATCTAGAATTAATTGATGATGAGCTATATTTCATTGTAAATAAATTTCTTATGATGATGAACATAATGCTAACTTATTGATTGATGATGATAATGACAATAACGATGATGATATCAATCACAAAAATTTTAAACTATTACCCACTAACAACAAGATCCCCAAAATATCCAACACGACAGCGAAACCTAAACCTAAAGGACTGCCTGGCGCTCATCAACCCCAGTACAAATCCAAGTAATTGAATTGTTGCCTGTAAGCATTTGGAACTGCGCCGCAATAATTACAAGTGAATGAGCAATCAACAGTTTAAATTGTTTGCAATGGAATTTGGAGTTGTTACTCCTTGCTGATTATTCATCTAGCTTCTTTGTAGCTGGTGGAAGATATTCGCATTGGCATGGATACCATTGGTAGTGGAAAATTTATAGAGACCCACGGAAAGGACTCTCGATAGTATCTATCTCTCTATTCAGCCATAGGAAGTCCACTGCTGCACATAAGCCTCCCCCAGGATTTCCACATCCACCTGTTGGAAGTCGACCCATCCAGCGACTTCCCGCAACCTTAACCAGGTCGTCCGTCCACCTTGGTATCTACTGGTGTCTCCGATGATATCTACTCTATTTTAATTTTACCTTACTTAACATCAGGTCCATTGTTGTTATTTTGTCATGTCAGTATAAAAACACATATGCCAATCGTGTTTTCTAACCGTATTCCGTGTTTTATTAAAGCCTGTTATTCTTCTAGGGCTTTTCAAGCGTTGTGGGTTTTGATAGGCGGTGACCATTAAACTTCTATAGATCCCATTGCAAACGATTAAATATATTCCTTACCATATCCCAGATAGCCGTTCTTTCCGCTCTATTTCGCCTAAAGGTCAAGCAATTAAATTCCATCTATACAAAATCGGAGCACTACACCGTACAATACACACACTTAAAGCAAATATCGAAATTCCCTCATTGAATTATCCGAGCATAAAATTTTAATTCCCATTCATAATAACCTGTACAATCTGGCGCGCCAGTACGCAGCTTTTCCACTTCAACTTTCCAGAATTCAAAAGCGGTTTTATTGTATACTGCATTTATTCTGAATTGGCAAGCTCTTTAAGGGACGCGGCATTGAGGTCCAGTGAGGCGTAACTACTGACACGGCAAAGCGATCCAGTGCGAAAGAATCTTAAATGTCAAGGTGGTCTTTGGCGCTTACTTCATTATTATTCTAGAGGCCTTTTGAAGTTGCTTTATTAGTTGTGGAGGTTAGTTAGAGTTCAGTTAAAGGATTATCCTTTGGGTTTTGTTTACAATTGAATTACAAGTTTTGTGTGAAGACTTGTTCTATATTATGTGTTTTGCTGTATGTGGATCAGTTCTACGATCAGAGAAGTGTTAGATCTTACTTCACCTGGGTGATCTAATGCTTAATGTGTTTACATCACAGACCTTCCCTTGTTATACAAAGAACATCCCAATATAGACTTTATTTAGGTTCACAGTTAAACCCAGTGATAAAATTATGAAATAAACTTTTGTGAAAATATAGAAATGTTTGTCAAATTCTTGATGCCGCATTCTTTAGACAATCCGTTCCCTTCCACACATACAATTCCTAACTCTTAAAAAAGTATTTTTTCTCTCTAAAATATATTCCACTACTAAAAATGATTAAACAGGCACAAGCTATCAAAGAATAGAAGCAAAAAGTCGCTACAGCACAATAGTCACGGAGCAATCGATCTTGCTGTTGTCCTTTTGTGACGTGGGGACTACTCGTAGTGCCAGGATCAATTCCGTTACAAGTGCCGCGCTGATTGATTTTTCTGCTGACGTTGGCTGTATTGCATTGCATTTTTTTATGTGATAAGTTGCCGCCTATGAATTAAATTTATCTATGCAGAGACTGGATTAGACAAAAAGTTACTATTCTATAATTATGATATAATAATTGTGTTTAAACCTAAGCGGAATTATTCATAGATAGATTTTAAATCTATTTTAGTTATCAGTTTTTATTTATTTCAGTTTTTATTTCACTGCAACTCCTGTCAGCCAGGATCACCAGTAGCACGCAAAGAATTGGCACCAAGCTGGAGCTCGGCGAGTCTCTTCGGCACACTAGGTTATCTTCAGCTTGCAGTATATGCATAGCACTTTACAAATTATGACTTAAAAGTAGTTAAATACAACAAAAAAAATACCATAAAATATGTGACCTGCTGGAACTCATGTGTACGTTTGTTATGAACATTTAAAACATGTGCTGTAATATTTCGGTTCCTGCCCATACGGTCTGGTATAATTGCGATGCGAGCAAACTCTCGCTGCCGTGGCAATCCGGGACTGCGGGATTTAAAAGTTGTCGACAATTTGGGGATATCAGGAAGTTGAACCGTATTTCACATCAGGCTTTGACAAAACGTGTGTTACATGGTAAACCTAGTTTTATGCGCGTGTGTGTGTGTTTGTTTTCAGCTAAGTTAGCTTTTAAAGCCGTAAAAATAACGTAGAATAACATACAAAAAGATAAATTAAATGACAGTGATTCTAGAATTTATTCTTTTTAGAATATTTGGCTTAATAAAACATAAGGTTGTTTCTCCTATAAAAATAAAAATATGAGGTACACACAATTCTTTTTCCGAAAAGTCATAAAAAGAAAACAGCGTGCTCAGAATTTCCTTGGCATGTTTGATATTGGATAACAGATATACGTACATTTATGTTGAAATATAGTTACATACTTCGAGGAACGTAATTCTCATTAATTATCGTGGATTAGAATGATAATAGGTGATTAGCGCTATGATTAATAGTGATCCAATGTACTGTCACTTGTTACAAATACAGAATACTTACTACGTCTGTTTTGATCAGTTTCAACTACAGTACACGTAATTTAGAGTGACTAATTATCAAGATGTTTAATGAATATTAAATTAAATTAATTAATTAATACACCCAACAGTCACATACATAGTCCTGACCCCACATTAAGATCAATTAAGTCTTGTGTCATTGGTATGGGAAACTACGACAGACTCTTCTCACGAACACCCAGACCCGAGACAAATATCTGTGAACCTCACAAATATTTGTCACGGTGCGGGGATCGAACCCGCGGCGTCGTTGTCCAACCGGTGTCTAACCGACTGCGCCACGGAGGCTGTCAATGTGATTGGATTTTTTGAAATTAATAATAATTTTGTTTGTTTCAGGTAATAACCGTACTCTGCTTAGATACACGGTAATGTGATCCTACAATTTCAATCGATTAAAAATCGATTGTACTTGATTCGAATCGATTTACATTATTCGATTACAGATCGATTTTTTTTTACTTTATTTTTATGAACTTTACTCGTAAATTCTCCGTATTCTCGTCAACCCACGCGCTTATGCTATTAGAAGGTATGAATGTCCTTTAATAAATATTATTTTAATACCTCAGCTTCCCTTCTAAGTTCGGACAAAACCCTGTTAAAAATAATGAACCAAAAAACTATTGCACCCAGTCGACACAATTATTCCGGGCTGATAGTAACCGTATAAAAACAACCAAAACACGACATACTTCCGTGTCACTATAATCAATAATGACATAATTAAGGCCAAAAAACCTTACCTCTCGTTCGAACACTCGAAGCATCGACCCACAAAGAACTGTGTCATGAAATATCTTGAGGAGGCAAACGTGCAGCGTTCACGCTCTATTTCCCGTACAAACTCCAAACCAATGGGCCAGAAACGAGTCGTTATGCCGGCCTGCACTCCGCGCTACAGCTGGTTATACAAGTATTTAACACTCTTACAAAGGGTTAGTTTTTCAGTTTGGGAAAATGTTGCCCAAATATTTTTGAACATAATGTTTTAAAGATATTTTAGATTTGGATTGAGGATGGTAAAATTACTAGATCCTAAACTTTTTTCAATATAACTGAAAGCTAGCCTTACTTTTATTTTGTAGTACAACAAACAAGAAGAAAACGGAAGCAAGACGATCTTAAGATAGGACAAACAAGAATGAGCTTCCCACTCCCATTCAGCTTTGTGTTGCAATACAACATATTAACAATCATTTTCAAATATAGAACATAATTACATTTCAAAAAGAGAATCCATACAGTGGTTGCAACTGTAACGCACCGTCTCGTACGAACATTTGTTTCACATCAAAGGCGATGCGAAAGCGTTTTCCAATTTTAAACCGTCCGACGAACCGGCGACCGTGCCGAAAATAGCCGAACGCGCCCGAATCCCGACATAAATAGACGAACGCACGCGGAGCCGACGCAATTCTTGACCCTATTTCAGAAATGTCTAAGTGCTAAACTTAGATTTTACGATGACCAGTCGTAATGTATTAAGTGGCATTTTCATGCGGTTATGAAACTTTATTATTTTACGCTCGTAATTGCGGTCGGTAAATTTAATCGAATTATTAATATCGCGGTAATGGCATTAATTGATTTTAACTGTGGTAATGGTGGAATAATAAAAATGTTATTTTCGTGGAACAACGCGGTTTCATTTTGTTTCGTGGAATTTTGTATAATAGACTATTAAAATATTGTTTTAAGCAAATAAAATTCGGCAGTCGATACTGTGGCAGTGAGTTAAGGTCTCTTCACGTTACGTATGCGTCCCTATATTGGGATCAACAAGTTGTGTTAGGACTGTTAAGTATATTTATCTATTTATGCAAATCAAAAAGGAGGAATACTTAAAAAGGAGGTGGTTTTGGAATTTTTACCCATAAGGCGGACAGTTAACCTGGCACAGTAGAAAGTGGTAAACAAAAAGTCTCAATTTACAGCAAAAGGCGAGTGTATTTATAAATTGAATGAAACAACATTCGATTATCATCGAACCAGGAAGTACGAAGTGTATTGTGAGATCGTGCTACTGAATCGTGTGCGTATGAAGGGCCAATGTCCTAGTTGGAAGCAGTGGCAGTGACGCAGGTTCGGACTCAAATAGCTTCGCGAATGTATCCCACCGTGTGGGGTTAAGGCAATGTGTTTTATATCAGACGATTTGACTTGTATTTTTTGTAATATGAATTGTTTTTTAACCTTGTATTATTAGTTATACACTCGTAGATTTACTGTATCCCTTACTATCAGGCGAATGGCACGCTTGTCTCACCATTCATCGTAATAAAAAACAAAGAAGATATACGCGTAAATTTAGGATCCTATTTTATCTCATATGATAGGTAATATCCGGAAAGAAATTAATTTCTTTCTCAATACGTTTATCAACCACAGATCTCATGAAAGCGTGCTATAAATATAAAGGCAATTAAACGAAATAGTATAAAATTATCTGCGTTTATTTTTCTCAATTACGTTTCATGAATTTACGCAGGTTTTTTTTCTTTTCACCGTACTACATACATCAACGGCGCCATGAGAAAAACAAATCTTTTTTATTTAAATCAATTGGCATACATTCAAATGTATTGGCGGGCCGTGGAAACGAGAAACAGCGCTGTCAAGACGCTTTTATTCTTCAATTAACAATGAAATGTAAACACAGACATTTAAATTGAATAAAGTTTGGCGTATCAAGAGTTATTTTCATGAGATCTGGCCTTTCAAAAGCTTAAGGCAAGTTATTATTGAAAAAGCTGAAAAGCCAAACAAATGCCCAGTAGAGCACCCAGCAATTCGAAAGGCTCTAGTCT
The DNA here is from genome assembly GCA_949752805.1 of Deilephila elpenor. Classification (NCBI taxonomy): domain Eukaryota; kingdom Metazoa; phylum Arthropoda; class Insecta; order Lepidoptera; family Sphingidae; genus Deilephila; species Deilephila elpenor. The sequence goes on along the minus strand of OX457107.1, from coordinate 2,109,946 downwards.
TTTAATCATTTACAATAGACAAGGAATCCTTTAGCAGGATTCTGGGCTTCTTTACCACAAGTCTGGCCCGGCAGACAGTCCTGTGGAACTGGCGTACCCTTTTGGCAATCTCCAAATTGGCTTCCTCTAAAATCATCATCATCATCATCAGCCCGTTGCAGTCCACTACTGGACATAGGCCTCTCCCAAGGTACGCCACAGAGCCTTTTGTATTGATATGAAATTTAACAGCTTTCCGCAACATTCTCATGTACGAGTATTCGCTATTCAGGATCAGCCTACATTTTATTTCAAGTAAACCACAATAACTTTATCTATGAACTCAATAATACTATTCCTATCTTCAAATGTAGTGTAGCTTTACTACCTTCGTATAAAGAATCCTTTTAAAAAGTTCCACGTACTGAGAGCTTTTCTACACAGCCTGTATAAATCAAAAGTAAACCTTAACACACAGACTTAAGTTTGAAATTCGAACTGACATTCTCACTGCCATAGAGCTTTGTAGTAACTTGTTGAAAGTAGTTTCAAAATTCCGGGTGTCTGTAAAAGCTAGATACGCTGACCGGATCTCCATAAAGCTTTGACACTGAGATATCCCCTCTGTCCCATAATGGATTGAGGTACATAAATAGGAACACGTTTTGCTAGTAAGACCATACCGGGAAATATTTCGCCATTTGTAAGGGATAAAAGGCTATGATTATTTTAACGTTGATACCTTCCCTTATCGCATATTTCCATGAGTCTGACGTAACAAGACTGATACATAAATTGTACAATAATTTGGCATCCACTTTTTCATGTCTAATCATGTCTTTTGAAGAGAAAAACAAAGACAAAATTATCTGACTTGGAAGACGAATCCAGGATCACCGGTATATGTACGTCTAAAATACCCTGCCGTTTTAAAAGTATGAAACATATACATACATATATTACTTAACATCAAACTTGTACTTCCAGGAGGGTATACAGAGTTGCTAGTACCATCCAAGGCTGTACAATGTTATTCCAGAATTTAAAAAAGTACTTTAAAATAACACCAATAAAGACTGAAATCTTCACTACTCCACAGAAATATTCCCTTTACTGTATACCGAATATAGAGCTCACATATCCGATAAAAACCTATTTTAGAAAACATCTCGTCATTTCAAGGGTGCAGGACCCGCCATTTGCTTTTATTATCTGCGGCGTGAACTCCAAAATATAACGCTAATAAAGTTTAACAGCCACCTATCATGGCCGAGTTTATGAACGTGTTAAATTCACCGCAATAAAGATTTGCCAGCGACTTGGATCGACTTCGAGGCCACTGACATGTGACTTGTACTTGTTAATTTTTGTTTTATAAAATAGGTCCCGCGAACGAGTGAACAGATCACCTGATGGGAAATGATCACTGCCGCCCATGAACATCCACAACGCTGGTATTATAGATGTGTTGCCGGCCCATCAAATCGGGAGAGGCGGGGGAAGGAAAAAGGATGTTAAGAGGAATGGGGTACTAGACAAAATACATACATAAACTCACGCCTTTATCTCCGAAGGGGTAGGCAGAGGCGCCGCCAGGACACCCACATTTCACCTTGTATGTTACGTCCCACGATGTGATAGGGGGCGAGCCTATCGCCATATCGGGGACAAATTCCTAACTATAATGAATAGAAAAATCCAATATCACTTTGCCCGTCCCACGATGGGATAGAGGGCGAGCCTATCGCCATATCAGGCACAAATTCCTGACTCCGGACAGATAATGAATAGAAAAATCCAATATCACTTTGCCCAACCCGGGACTCGAACCCGAGACCTCAGCTTTGTAATCGTACCGTAATACAACTACGCCACCGAGGCAGTCTGGGCAAAATATGATAGTCATATTGCTTTATGTACACGGTTTATTTGACAACGTTCGTGGTACATTGTTTATGACGGTGGCAGAGAAATGTAAGGCCACGTTCGATCTCCTCACTCACACATAATACTCCTGTATTTTTATTAAAATAGTGTGTGATGAAATGTTTGCTTTTGATAGTTTTCACTAGGCAACCCACCCAGACATTATCCTCTCATTTTCAAAAACCTTTCCAAAAACATTTCCTCTCCAAAAACCTCCTTAATTACCTGATGTAAAGAACACAAAAAACTTGTATTTCACAGGACATCAAAAGATCCAACTTCCCAATCTTAATGTTCTTGCTCATTACGTTGATAAACACGTGTCACCTTTGAAAACTTGCGGAAATCCCTTTGTACTTGATTGGAAAGTTTTCTTATGACATATAATATCCGGTGTTTGTGCGGATCTTCAATAAAATGGTTATTGTTGAGTTCAATGACTCGTGAGAATGAGTTCAATGAATGAATTCAATGATTCATGTGGCCTGTCTCAGTAGTATTGAGATTTAATTCGGTAAGCGTATAATATTTGTATTTATATGCGTTCATGAAGCAAATTGGCCTTCGGCATTTTACAAATTAATGACCGTTTGCAAGCAGACTACGGAATTTGTGAACTCACAAAAAAATCTACGACATGTATAGAACATGACATCTACATATAAAATATACAAATCTTTTTACTCGTTTGCCACACCAATGCAATGAAAAATCTTCACCCTATCTCATGTTTTTGATGTGGACGAAACACGTTTTTAACTTTGCAAAATGAACGCCAAAAGTCCTCGCTCCCCATCTAGAATTCAAACCCACATCCCTCCAACTAACTCCCTCGTACTTATATTCTAAAATATTAAATAATCCATAGCCAGTCTACAAGACCCTCGTCTTAAGTTATATTATATACCTACAAATATATTATGTATTCGGTTCACTCCATTATCATCGAGTCGTTTTGTTTGATGCTACTTTGATTACATATTTTTGTAGGTCCCCGCTGTTGTACTGAATTTGACAATATTTGTTAAGGTTACGGCACACATAGACCGTATTATATTTGTCTGATCATAATTTAAAAGTTGTGTAAAAGTAAGTTGCGTTGAAATCCCAGGGCACACCTCTGACTTTTCGGAGTCATGTGTGTATTTATAGTCAATCACCACGCACAACGAAAAACATCGTGATGAAACCTGCATACCATAGCGATTTGAAAGAATTTCTATGGTATGTAAAGTCCGCCAACCCGCACTAGGCCAGCGTGGTGGATTTATATGGCCTAACCCCTCTCAAACATACTCTCCATTGTAAAGAAGGTCCGTGCCCTGCAGTGGGACGTATATGGGCTGATACACACTCATTAAATACACAATTTATTCTATATTGTTGTAGAAGTTAATTATTGACCTAAGATTATGTTTGTCTTGAATGTTTGGAAAGGCCTAATAAAACCGTATTTAGTTGATATTTTATTCGTACGCTATTTACTTAGGTTGTATAACAACTTATAATGTTGCAGACCTGTGTACATATAGTTTTATTTTGTTAATCAAGTAGTTTTTGTACAATTAATATGCTGTTGTATGCAACGTTGTAGTAACCTTTGGTCCCCCATCCTGGTCTTATTCAAGTTATAAGACTTCCATCCATCATCCATTCATCAGCCAAAGGAAGTTCACTGCTGAACATATGCCTCTCCCAATGATTTCCACAGTGACATGTTGGAGGCAGCCTGCATCCATCGACGTCCCGCGACCTTTATCAGACCGTCTGACCACCTTGTGGGTGGACGTCCTACGCTGCGCTTTCCGCTACGTGGCCTCCATTCGAGAACTTTTTATCCCCATCGACCATCAGTTCTCCGCGCTTTGTAATAAGACTTCACATTATCTGAAATATAAGGTTCGCAGTGACATTTTTTACTTTAAAAGAAGCGAAAATTAATTGGGTATAAATAAAAATTCGTTCTAAGAAGTAAATGGTATGGTATATAAGCTTATTTATTCAACACCAGTCTAATCACGCATTCTTTTAAAAATAATTTATTTTAACCAAAAATATCGAATATCATGCTAAATATTTTACCTCCAAAATGCTTTCATCCGATAACACGCCTCAATGCTATCGTGTTCTCAAAGCTAACGTGAAGTCTTTTGTATTATTTTAATATCCAAAATATCATGCTATTGATTCGAAACTTAACGTACTGAAATAACTGACTGAAACACGGGCTCAATCGCCACACCAAGATAAAAAATATAAATGGATGATCACAATTTTTTTGTTTGGTTCCGTGTATTGACTTATAAATTCTAATGTTGCAGGCCTGTTCTCATCTAACTAACCTATATCTTCCTACACGGACGAGTCTAAAATACTTGACAGACAACGAAGTTTCTTTCGTGTTAAGAAGATTGGCGCAGTATAAATAATAGTAAATAAATACACCCAACAGTCTAACAGAGAGACCACTAAGACATAAATTATGCCTTGTGTGAAACTACTAGCCAGAGTGACTACTGGGCATATTGAGACTTAACATCTTATATCTCAGCATGGCAACCGGATTGGAATGCCAAGCATTACTTTGTTATTCATGGGCCTAACCATTTTCAATCGATTATCTTGATTGTAGAGTAGGCCCGTGCCCAGTAGTACTACTGATACAAATACTGATACAAATACATACGAAAGACCTATCGACCGCGCAGCACCCAGTCCCGAATAAATACTATGGATCGCAAAAAAAATATTGGTCTGGGAATCGAACACGCAACCTCCTGTTTCACAGTCAAGTAGGCTGTCTTTCCACTTACACTCAGCTTTCATTGGAAGGTTTGTGTTAGGAAGATTAGCACAATATGCACAATTTAATCACTTCAAAGGTAAGCTCAATGAAGATTAGCAGCTATTATAATGCTTATAATGAACAGTGTCCCGCATCGAATCCAATAATGGCTTTGTAGAGTCGTCATTAATGTGGATTACAGGGTATAGACGAAATCGACAATGTTAAACTCTGATATTTGGAAAGCAAATATACTTTAAAGCAAGTATACAGGGTATATCAAGACTGCGACCGCAAACGAAGCCGGGTGGTAGTTTTAGTGGTTACAGACACAATGCAAATAAAAATTTCGCAAAATAAGCGACAGATTTTTTTTTGCAATTTTTTTAAAATCATTGTTTTTGGGTAGTAAATACCTAGTTATTGCAAAAATAGTATTTTAACCCTATTGTACCATTGCGTCTTAAAAAATAAAAAGGTGTACATCATTATTTTAGGAAAACTATGTATTTATCAGCCAAATACGACGATACGTAAAAAAATACCAAAAAAAAGTTGACGATTTTTTTTGCGAAATTTTTCATTGCATTGTGTCTGAAGTCACTAATACTACCACCTGGCTTCGTTTTCGGTCGCGATCTTGATATACCCTGTATATAGATTAGTTTGTTCTTAAATTTTATAAGGTAAATGAAAATAGAATATGGCTGTTGTATTTGTGTTAAACTAAAATTTCTCTCGGAATTTCTGATACCTACGACACACATGGACACGACACACGACATACTATCACACAGCCGTACTTAGTGACGTTTAATAAATAATAAATAAATATACCCAACAGTCACATACATAGTCCTGACCCCACATTAAGATCAATTAAGTCTTGTGTCGCAGGTATCAGAACTACGAGAGACTTTTCGGTCACACAAACACCCAGACCCGAAAGAAATATTTGTGGGCTACACAAACATTTCTCTTGGTGCGGGGATCGAACCCGCGGCATCTCGTTTCACAGCCGGCGTCTAACCAACTGCACCACGGGGGCTGTCATGTCTGTTAATGACAGGTAACTCATTTTTTGGTGTAGATTTTAATCAGATAATTTATTACTATGTCAGTACTCGGGACCACGCGTGTGACAAAATTACTATTATGTCAAAATTATCTCTAAAAATTAGTATGAAATTATATTTAGCATAACTCTAATATTATACAGTTCTCAGTGAGGCGCAGTCTTTACGTTCGGCTGATACATTATTCTGTCAGTGCGGCTGACACATCCCGTTCATAGTAATTCACCACCGCGTTTCATGACGCTATTAACTCCTTTCATCACTACACCTTATGTTGGCCAGTTGGGTTGACCTTCATCGCTATATTAATTATATTCATTTGGAGGTCTAGATAAAATAGATTTTCCTAATCTCTTGATGTCTGCTAATTAATGGTCCAATGGGTTTGAATATAAGAGAATTTTGAATAAAATGTTTCGTTTGAAATCCCCTCATTACTCATGTGGTTGATTCATTATGCTGTAATTAGACGTTTAATGTTTTATTATTAATAATAAAGGTGCAATTCGTTTGAGTTCTATCCCTGCGCATTCAAGACTTGATACCTGGATGAGCAGTGAGCACAGTATAAATTCAGTGCTTAATGATAGGTTATGATTGGTGTTGGTAATAACAAATGCTCTGATAGGTGCCTTTACATAAGTTTTAACTATGTAGATTATCATAATTGTATAAAGAAGAAGTGATCTAATAAAAAAAATGAACATATATTATTCAGACGGGCTGTGGGCTAGAATTGCTACCGCATGGACTCCACAAAACATAAAAAGACCTCGTAGTAGGCCGCGCAGAAGGTGAGATGACTTGGACAATTTTGATACCAACTGGTGGAAAAAAGCTTTGGATCGGCCTTCCACGGCTGGAAGAAGGACCGAGAGGCCTTTGCCCTGCAGTGGGACAGTATAGGCTAGAAAAAAATATATTACTAAATTTAAACTATCTTTTTCTCAATAAATCTCGACTCTGTTTATCCGATATTATTACAATATTCAAAAACTTCAGAATACGAGTATATAAGTGTTATAAAAGCTATTAATAATGCGTACAAAGAAAGTCTTTGTCTCCAAAGTATGAAAATCCCGAACTTAAAATTTTTGATGTTAATATTTGGAATATTATGAGTTATTTATGATTTTCAAGCCGCTTCTTAGTAAACAACTTCGGCTGATCCTCTCGAGTTTTTAATCTTAATTGAAATGGGGTCGGCGGGGAAACTTGGGAATAAACTTATAGATAAAAGGGGATTGTGGGCGGATCATATAAATAAGCTACAGAGATTGGAATCTATGTTGAAAATAAATTTGTGACGTGATTTTGTTCATACGACATTAAAACTTATTAAGTGGCTTCATTAGAGTAGTAGTAGCGTGTAGAAATTTGATTTGCGAGGCCTTGTTCCAAGTCCCGGGACGGATAATTCGTACTTCCTACATATTTGTGTACTCAGGCTAGATTTTAAACTACAATTACCACACAATCGGACGCTAAAAACTTATCATTAAAGTACTATAACATGGAAAAGTTCATGGCTAATTTCTAACTTCCTACTTTGCGGTAAAATTGAACATACAAAGACTGCCACGCTGTCTCAAAGCCTTAAAATGCACGAAGTATCTGTTAACACATTATATCGGCAGAGTAAGTTGGCAACGAAGAATCTGCAGCACTACTATGACAATTGTAAAGTTGTTTATTTATTTATTAATTTATTTATTTTATTCTTAACTACACATAAAAAAAAGAAAAAAAAAACACTTAAAGATATTACAGATAACAAAAAAAGTACAGATGGCGGTCTTATCGCTCTATTATTTATTAGTTATTAGTTATTTTATGCTCCTCTAGTTGATAGTCCGGATTTGTGATTCTGCTAATATATTGGTTCCCACTTCGTTTCTAAGAAAGGAATTGATTATGTTTTGTTGAGGAAGCTCTAGTCTCATCGTGTCCCGAACAGTAATTAAACCAACTTCTCTTCACACGGTACAGTCATAATTGGAGCCCCTATAAGTTGGTCACGATTCCAATAGAAATAATCTTATGTATTAAACATCCACACGTAAGTTAGAAACAGGTTAATCACAATTTAAATAAATAAATACACCCAACAGTCACATACATAGTCCTGACCCCACACTAAGATCAAGTCTTGTGTCGTGGGTATCAAAAACTACGAGAGACTATCGGTCTCGAAACAAGTACCTGTGGATCACACAAATATTTGTTGCGGGGATCGAACCTGCCGTCTCTCGTTTCACAAGGGGCGTCTAACCAACTGCGCCACGAAGGCTGTCAAATTTGTTTCGGGTCTGAGTGTTATATGACCATAAGTATATTTTTATATTATTGCGATAAAAGACGAGACGAGCATGCCATACACCTGATGGTAAGCGAGACGACCGCTCATGGACAGCAGCAAAACCAAACAACACCATGAATTACAAAGCAATGCTGGGTATTCCACTGCCCTCGCCATCCTGAGACCTAAGGTGTTAAGTTTCATTATACCCAGAAGTTACTCTGGCTACAATGTTCTTTAAACCGGAACACAACATTACATTTACAATGCTGTTTAGCGGGAGAAGTCTCTCGTAGTTTTTGGCTGTAACCTATTTTATTTTATTGTAAATTTCCTTACTCTCGTACATATAACAGTAAGGTGTAATATTTTTATTCAATTTAAATATTTCTCATAGTAAGCCACCAGTAGAAGCATTCAGAAAATTCAGCACTGGCGAGACACAGCAATGCAATTTAAACTTGGCGCGCGTGTCAAAATCTCAAACTTTTCACACGGTTACTGCGTGCTATTCTTTTGTGTTTTTAATTAATACTGCAACGGAAATCGCTGAATGTTTTATTAATTTTAATGAAGATATTAATACACTATCTTTAATACATTCTTAATAGTTATAAGAAATAATGATAATAATACACCCAACAGTCACATACATAGTCCTATCCATACCCCACACTAAGATCCAGTCTTGTGTCGTGGGTAATAAAAACAACGAGAGACTTTTCGGTCTCACAGAACACCCAGAACCGAAACAAATACTTGTGGTCCACACAAACATTTGTCTCGGTGCGGGGATCGAACCCGCGGCCTCTCATTTCACAGACGGCGTCTAACCAACTGCGCCATGGAGGCTGTCAGTTATAAGAAATGAACGTGCTGTTAGATTTATATACGTAAGCTGATTTAACGCGTAATCGTTTGTTCAATGTTTTCAAAGTATAATGTAACATTCATTTGATATTAATTAGCTTATCCGCTTCTTAAAATCACTTGACACTCTGATATCATATGCCTAAGTAGGAAATAGAGCTAAAAATTTATCATTCTTGCACGCAATAACCTCAAGTCCTCGTCAGAATTAGCAAAATTTGCAGAGCTTAAAAAACACACGCAATATGGGGATAATCTGATATTTTTCTAAATGGTTTTCCCAAAGCTCGATCACTAAAATCTTAATGGATTTTCCCATTTTCCCCCCTTTATAAGAAAAACAGTTCCCTTTCTCCACCATCACAGAATACACAAAGCAAGAACCCGAAATATCAAGATACATAAACACACGCCTTTTCCCAGAAAGGGTAGGCAGAGGTGCTACTAGGACACCCACATTTCGCATGTAATATCAAGATATAATGAATGTACCATTATTTGTATATCCAGATATACTTTAAGGGCCTATTTTAGCTATTTTAGCTACCGAATGTTATGTCCTCTTCACTCAAACTGAATTCAAAAGTCATTCGAAAGGGACGAATATTCGATATCTAAAATAGGTTTTAAAACTGTCTATGAATCAGGCCGTAAGGATTTCCTTAAAGGCCATTCACTTCATAAGTTGAATGACCCCACAGTCGTAGAAACGGTGACGATGAAGTCGTGTGGAATCCCCGCCAGCCGACATGTTGGATTCCGCACGATGCACCGCCGCTTATGAAATATGCAATCATTATGGTGGTATTTATCATGAATAAATTGAAGAGATTAAATATGAGACCGTCGCAGTACAGTTTAGTTATGTGGTGGTGTTGCACGTCCATATCATACACAATAATAACTTCATGTAAGTGGAAAACTCATTTTATTGATCCATACAAGTGTGTTGCATTTTCATGTTACACGCCCGAATACTCAAACGCCACTAAAATATTATGTTGCACTTAAGTACGTAAGTCCCGCTTAAATGTACTGTATAAGCGGGAAGTGGGTAGTTAAGTGCAACTCAACATTGAAATGACTTTTGAGTATTCGGGCGTAAATATCGTGTTTTAAACAGACATATGTATGTCGAGTATCGAGAAAAAAGGTACTGTCTTTATTATATATTTGTATATATATTTGTACTTATCATCATGAGAAGTGTAGGCAGTATCCATACGAGCATCAAAACCTATTTCCGTATATACATACAAACATACATAAACTCACGCCTTTATCCCCGAATGGGTTGGCAGAGGCGCCACTAGGACACCCACATTTCGCCTTGCATGTTCCGTCCCACGATGTGAAAGGGGGCGAGCCTATCGCCATATCGGGCACAAATTCCTGACTCCGGACTGATAATCTATATCTATCTATCTATCTATATCAGCCCATATACGTCCCACTGCAGGGCACGGGCCTACTCTACAATCGAGAGAATCGATTGAGAGTGGTTAGGCCATATAGTCCACCACGCTGATAATAAATAGAAAAATCCAATATCACTTTGCCCGACCCGGGATTCGAACCCGAGACCTCAGCTTTGTAACCGTACCGTAATACAACTACGCCACCGAGGCAGTCCGTATATCTCACTATAAAACTAAGTATAAAAACACAGCAAAACTACAGTCAAGAACTAAGTCACTAATGAACAAAAACATCGCAGTTGATTTAATGAACAAAAGAAACCACGACCTTATAACTAGGGGTAGTTTAATCCACATTCTCCCAGATCCCGAGAGGACGAAAAGGTTGAAGGGTTAAACTGATTTAACCCCACACGACAAATAGATTGTCCTCATTTTGTCGTCAAACCTTGAGGGAACTTTGTCTACCCTCTATGATTTTATTTGGTTAAAGTTAGATTGTACTTGAAAGTTTTGAATTGAATGTTGTTGAAAAGTCGTTTTAGGGTTTTTATGTTAATTATTTGTTTAATTAGATTTTTCTAAGAATTGAAGTGACCTAACCTTTCTGTGTAATAGGGGCAGCGTGCTTAGCAGTGGAATGTATTAATTAGTAAATAATAAAAACATTTAGTAATATAAAAAATCTTTCAGAGAAACATTTAGTTATACAAGTACTATAGCAGAATTTTATTGTGTTGTATCAGCCCATATATTTGCCAGGGCAGGGCGGGAGCCTCTTTTAAAATCGATAGTCCGGTTGAGAAGGGTTAGGCCATCTACTCCACCACGTTGGCCTAGCGCGGGTTGGCGGACACTCTATACCATAGAAATTCATACAAATCGCTATGGTTTGCGGGCTTGCTCGCGATGTTTTCCTTCACCGTCATAATGCGTAGTGATTGACTATCAATACACACATGACTCTGAAAATTTAGAGGTGTGCCTTGGAATTCGATCCCGCGACCACCGTGAAAATGTCGGCAACCGCGTCTGGCTTAGCAACAGTCCACCCCGCACTTAATAATATATATTTTAAATTAAGTTCTAGTAAAAGAAACTATACAGAATCATTTTCAAAACATACACTAAAATTCCGACAACCGAGAAACAACAATAACTTCACAATTCGAACCGTATATAGTATTTAGCCAATGAGCCAAAAATAATTACATACATACATAATCGTCCCGCCTGTATTCCATAGGGGTAGGCAAAGACTGATACATCACTTTTGCTTCATCCACTTTCATCAATCTCTTTATGCATTCTCGTCGGTTCAGGGTATTTTTTACCTGATCCTCATTGAGGGTATCACCGATTTGGATGGTGTAGGTTCGGTGAGGTCGCCCCTACCGACTCTTCCATCCACACTCGCCGTATATATTTGCTTGGTTAGTCTCCTTTCATCTAAATAATAACATTTAACATTGAATTACCAGTTAAACGGACATGAGAACGCTTTTGATTTAAAGCTAAAAGTGCGCCTGATAAAGCTGTAGTGAAATGCAGCACAAAATACTGTTATTTATACTATGGTAGCTCGTGCGCACGCTGTGCGGTGTAAGTTACAAGATGAGACGGATTGGGCATAATTTTCTGATAAAAAAAGAAAACTATTTAATGAAGTGGTAATAGGAGTTAACTGTGAAACCAAAATGACCTTTTGAGTCCTTGACTTTGAGTGATGTGAAAATTATTAATACTAAAGCGTTTTTATTGTCATTTTGTGTAGATCATATGCCCATACCCAAACTGTCAAATTATAACAATGGTGACCATAGACTTTACTTTATGAAATACAATAGCAAAGGTGTTTTGCCAAACATCAATATTCTGTAAAATATCACCACCATTGTTAGACCATTCCATTATTATTCATTGTCTAGCAAATCTATAACACTGTACCCGCCTTCCGTCTCTACTTTAGCACCGTCCTCTGGCAAATGTTCCTTTTTTTACAAGGCCAATCATAATGCGAATTGGCGTTTGAGATCTCGCCTTATTGATGAAGAAGGGCGCGTTTGAGTACCACGTGCCCCTGGATTAAACGATGACGTCAAGTATCTGGTATAATGCTCTGAATTAGGTCGATCACCTCTTTGGTGTGGCAGTATATTTTTTATTCATACAAAATGATTAGAATGCATTTGTAGGTCTATATTCTATACGCATAACGCTGTCAGTGCAGGAATGAAATTAGTTTATTGGTCACGTAGGCAATTAAATAGCTCTTATGACAAATCAATACATGATACATAATCGCTATTTACAAAACATTACAATACATTTACAAAACGGCCTAATCATAGAATAGGCCCGTGCCCAGCAGTGTGACGTACAAGGGATGACACAGAACAAAACAAAATTACTAAACATTAGATATTATATAATTATATGTAATGGAGGTTTTCGGTATTCTTATCGTTTATTAAGAGTATACAAAAGAATTTAAAAATGGTAGAGCCAAACTGTTAACTTGACTAGTTCTACTGGGATGGTCACAGTAACAATTTTGGCATCGTATTTTGACTGGTGAGTGAGATGACCATTTGACAGCCTCCGTGGCGCAGTTGGTTGGACGCCGGTTGTGAGACGAGAGGCCGCGGGTTCGATCACCGCACCGAGACAAATGTTTGTGAGACCCACAAATATTTGTCTCGGGTTTGGGTGTTTGTGAGATTGAAAAGTCTCTCGTAGTTTCTGATACCTGCGACACAAGACTTAATTGATCTTAATGTGAGGTCAGGACTATGTATGTGACTGTTGGGTGTATTTATTATTATTATTACCGTAAGCCCAATATACGTTTCCTCCCGTCCATTTTTTGCATTATCCCTCCCATTTCGAGAGGCTGGCAACGCATCTACACTCGAAAACCAAGATGTTCAGGGTAGATGGACACCATATACCATCATTTTTTTTAAATTTGATTCACAAACTGAAAGTTCTTTAAAACATACATATTAACTTATACACATAACAATAAGCATGCACAATGCACATAATATAACAAACACAAGGCGTAATGCATAATTATGCTTACAACACTACCAAGATTATCCTATTTTAATATTTTACTACTATTTCATAAAACAAAATATATAATAAAAAATTGATTACATATTTGTATGAATGCCCAACCTATGCAATAAAAAACGTCTTACACTACGTATTATCTATCGGAATGGCCACTAATGAAATACACACGCACACTAAAAATTCATCGAATCCCCAATAAAATAATATAATAAACATTTATCATTTAAAATTAAATTCTAGCGAAGGACTGAACCCGGGCCATTGACGTCACTCGATGGGCTCGTACCCAACGTGCTACGTTACAACATTTACAATATATTGCGTAAAGATTAATTTATAGAAAATGTTTTTGATTATATTTTTGTTGAATATGTGCCGAGATATCACCGAATGCTGACATCAAAAATGTGGCTAAATGCCTCGTATAAAATAGCAACAAATACACTCACGGCCCTATTCATAGACAGATTTAAAACCTATTTTAGTTATCGAATGTTTGTTCTTTTTTGCTCAAACTGAAGCCTAGAGTCTGTCATTAAGCATATTGCGTTGGAAACAAAATTCATTAATTCGTGGACATGATACGAAATAACTTTTGAATCCCAAAACATATTTGAGAAGAATTCAAATATTCATTTCGCTGCGGGCTTGTGGGCTTACTACTGTCGCCCAGAGCATTATGTTTACTTCTAAAGTTTATAAAAACAAATATACATATATCGTTTGACACTTAAGGTATATATTTATGTATCTATGCCCGTATAAGTCCCAGTGGAGGGCACGCGCCTCCTCTACAATCAAGACCACGATTGAGAATGGTTAGGCCATATAGCCATACACTGGCCTACTGCGGATCGGCGGACTTTATATACCATACAAATTCTTATAAATCTCTATGGTATGCAGGTTTCCTTACAATGTTTTCCTTCGCCGTTATAGAGCGTGGTGATTGATCAATATTCACATGACTGAAAAGTCACAGGTGTGCCCCGGGATTTGATCCCATACCAACAGGCCACCACGCAATTTGATTTGATTTGAATTTGATGCCATAAATAAAACCACACAAATCAACAAGACATAAATATATTATTTAATTTTCTAGAGTCATACATTATTTTGCGTTACTCAAAATGTATACACTTCACCTTCAAAATTTCCACGAAGGATCATTATTCATGTGTTATAGGTATTCTTGTCACCGCTTTCCATCAAATGAAAACGTATATACCGATAAAAGTACTATGTAGCCTGAAAAAGACGTCAAACGAAAACACTACGCACGATTGACGGATTATTACGTCATACGTGTGTATAAGAAAATTGACACGAGCCGTAAGATGTCAGTTATGTCGCAATTTGGCTCAGGAAATGCGTACAACAGGCGATAGCTAATTTATAACTAGCAATATATGTCGCATGCGTTGATTAATACATTATCTTTATTAGTTCGTAGAATCGGGACCAGAATTAGATGAAAAATACCTAGTTTTGTGTTTTTGTTAACGTATAGTTTTATTTATTGTCGTACTTTTGTCAGCTTGCTCGTTTAGTTCATGTTGGGTGGTCCTGATACACAATATTTTACTTGAATTATTATAGGCGTTTTACCTCAAATATAATATGGAAGTTACTATCGACTTACCAGTACCCACAGTTAGGTAATATCGTCTTTTGCAAGATTTCAACATCTTCTACCTCATGAGATGCGTTTCCTTTTTGAGATTAAAATGATAGAATTATGATTTATTATTATTTCAATAAATATGTTGAGTTTAATTTGTTAACTGGCGCTAAGTTTGGACTGTAAACCGTAAGGTCATGGTTTCGATTTCCGACCAAGAAATTCATTTTGCGTCAGCCTATATCAACTCTTGGGATGTAAATAACATCGATGAACGATAAATGGCACTGGTAGGATCTCTACCTAACCTTCCAGGATATATAAGGGGGAATGTTTACGTAAATGTGTATGCATTTTTAACTTTTTTGAAATTCACGTATAAAATAGTTTTGCATAGTAAATGAAACGCCTGTAAGAATACGTGAACCTTATATGACACAGCAGCTTGTTGAGACAAAGTAATTTAAGTTATACACGGTAGATGTAACTATAGAGGCTGCTTTCCATTGGAGAAGTTTCACGCCGCGTTTTCTTCTTGAAATGGATATCAAAATTTGTATTTGCTTATATAGTCTTTTGGCAATTTATGATGATATGCTCAGTTTTTTAACGTAAATAATTGAGACTATAAAAGACATTAATCCCCAGACTATCCCGCAGAGAGCACAAGCATAAAGCGTAATAAATATTACATGTTATTTCATAACCTCCATACTACTGGATCATAATGAATTCTAACATGTGCGAGTGTAATCTAAATTTGTATAATGTATTACGTATAACGTTGATACAAATTACACAAGCAACACGCATTACCCAATTCATGTTCAATATAAACAGCGTCAAAACCGCTACAAATAACATATTATACGACTAATCTGCGTTCATTTCTATCACCAACACATACGAAGGCAAATTTAATACCGCGACGACAAATCGCTGTATGGAACAGCGCCTTTACGCCCGTTTTAAATATAGACGTTTTATTAGCAATATTATTGATATTCGGATTTGGTCCGTGCGCTTTACGCTTTGGAAACATTCCAAAGCTAACAGTTTTGCGCAAAATTACAAGTGTTTACTAATTTAAATGCTACCATACACTAGGAATAAGTAGTATGTTTAGTTAAAAATCAGTTTACATGAAATAGTGTGGATTTGGGTTTATTTTTATATGTCGTACATACATATGCTTACGCCTACATCCCTGAAAGTGTAGGCAGAGACGAAACCAGTGCCACCCAATGTTCTGAGCTATTTCTCGCCTTAACTAATATAACTGGAGACCAATATATTCCAACGTAAGAGACAATTCCAGTTTGTGACAATTTATATGGAATGTTCAAATAATTTACCCGACCTGGGATTCGAACCCAAGGATTCACGATTCGAATTTATTAATTGTAAAATTATTTTTATCTGAGTTTTAATCTCTTCATTATATTTACTCCCACTATGCTACGGAGAAAAGGAGACAACCATTTATTTCCAACTTTTATTTCATTAACTTCCTTGCGGTGTACGATACCTTAGATATTTCTAGAAACTCGCTGAGCTTCAGTGCTCGGTGTCATTAAAATGCATGCCAGTCGATCATGGCTTACAGGAATTGCAGTGGTGGGTGTGAGGATCGTCGCTAGTCTTGCCTTTTGTGGCCCTAAAAGCCAGAAATCTATAATGAAATGAATGTCAAACGTATTACTGTTTTTTTTTTATTTCAATTAATGGTGAGACGAACTTGCCATTCGCCTGATGGTGAGCGATACGACCGCTCATAGCAAGACCAAACAACACTATGAATTACAAAGCAATGCTTATCGTTCCACAACGCTCGCCATCCTGAGACATAAGATGTTAAGTCTCAATATATCCAGTAGTTATTCTGGCTACAATACTAGCCCTGTGCAGAGTGAAAATGTTTTACTGACTTTTATTAAAGTTCTCGTCTATAACCCTCAAGTGTACGAGTTTCCTCAAGATATTTTCATTGTGAAAGTAAGAGATAATTATCAAACATACTAAAATCACTAATAATCTAAGGATATTTGACAGCCTCCGTGGCGCAGTTGGTTAGACGCCGCCTGTGAAACGAGAGGCTGCGGGTTCGATCCCCGCACCGAAACAAATATTTGTGTGATCCACAGGTATTTGTTTCGGGTCTGGGTGTTTGTGAGACCGAAAAGTCTCTCGTAGCTTCTGATACCCACGACACAAGACTTGATCTTAGTGTGGGGTCAGGACTATGTATGTGACTGTTGGGTGTATTTATTTATATATGTTTGTACCAGGAAAACTCGTAAACATTAATGATGTCATATGATACAGTTGAGCAAGCTGTAAACATGAAGGATGGTGTCCAATATTGGGCGGTGTCCGACAAAATGAGGTTGTTTTTGATGGATGATAAAAAATCTAGTAAGCAGCTGTTTGTAGTACCTAATGATATTACTCTTTAAGTGCTATTTTTAAAGAAGGTATATTTTATATAAAAATACAGTACCGATAAATTAATACGAATTAGCGAAATAAAAATCTTCATTATAAAAATTGAATTGAATACCCTTCTCCTCTTTTCATCCTTTTTCCATCCCACATCCCGATTTGATGGTCCGGCAACATATCTATAATCTCAACGTGGATATTCATGGGCGGCAGTGATCATTTACCATCAGGGGTCTGCTCGTTTGCCGAACCTATTGTATAAAAAAGTATATTCTTACTAAAAACTATTAAATAAATAAATACACCCAACAGTCACATACATAGTCCGGACCCCACACTAAGATTCACCATTCGACGCAAGTCTACAAATGTTAAGTCAGTGGGTGGTGGGCCCTTTGACCCCCGTCTCAATCCGCCCCTGTCCGATATGATCCGAACCGTATTAACCAACATAATGGTCAATAAAGCTAACCTCAGCATTGTCTTGGCATGTCAAATACAATTGTATGGCTTGATTGGCCTATAACGTTGTTTGCATACGTGTAGTTTATTTATAGATTATTATAGGTACATATAAAGTTGTTTACATAGGTATAATTACTAGATAGTTATACCTTTATAGTATAATCTTTGTGCTGTGTGTTCAAAAGGTCATTGGCACCCAAAATGGATTGTGAAGCGTGAGATCTTGCATTTGCTTAACCAATTTAATATATTACGATTACATACCTAAATATATAAACTCACGCCTTTTTCCTAGAAGGGGTAGGCAGAGGTGCAACCAGGACACCCACGTTTCGCCGTGTATTTTCCGTCCCACGATGTGATAGGAGGCGAGTCTATCACCATATCGGGCACAAATTCCCGACTCCGGGCTGATAATGAACAGAAAAATCCAATATTTATTTGCCCGACTCGGGACTCGAACCCGACACCTCAGCTTTGCAATCATACCTTAGTACAAATGCGCCACCGAGGCAGTCAGTATATTACGATTACTTTGTGTGTTTGTCGGTTATAGAGTATAAAATGTGAGTTTTCTGAGTGAGAATTTGACCTAGGTCGGAACGAAGGCTCGCCCTCGACATATTAGGAACGAAAATAAGCTTGGCGAACTGTTTTTTTTAAAGAATATCTGCCTTCTCTTGTGGAAACTTCGGCGTGCTGGAGTATGTATAACTGAATTATTAGATAATATCAACTTTAAGCACTAACTAACTTGATTATTCATCTAAAAAATGTGCTTTACTTTTAGTATAATAATTCTGATTCGATAACTCCCAGAAAATATTGCTCATCACACACTTATTTCTAAACAAAAATCTAACTTACCATATCGTCTTTATACTATAAACTTCCCCTTTAACCCACAAGGTCACTGAATCAGAACTGTATCAACCCATATAGGCACCACTGCAGGGCACGGACCTTCTCTACAATCGAAAGTATCATTGAGAGGGGTTAGGCCATATAGTCTACCACGCTGGCCTATTGCGGGTTGGCGGACTTTAGATACCGTGGAAATTCTTTAAAATCGCCACGGTATGTGTATATACGTATGTATTACACACATAACTTCGAAAAGTCAGAGGTAAATAAATAAAATATAAATAATACACCCAACAGCCACATACATAGTCCTGACCCCACACTAAGATCGAGTCTTGTGTCGTGGGTATCAGAACCTACGAGAGACATTTTGGTCTCACAAACACCCAGACCCGAAACAAATACCTGTAGATCACACAAATATTTGTTTCGGTGCAGGGATCGAGCCCGCGGCCTCCCGTTTCACAGGCGGCGTCTAACCAACTGCGCCACGGAGGCTGTCAACTGGTGTGCCCTGGGATTTGAACCCGCCACCACCGTAAACATAGTAGTCGCGTCTGGTCCGTTATCAACAGGCCACCACACAAGGTCACTAAGAAAGAAAAATAAACGCAAAAAATATATCCACGTCAATAATAATTCAACCGTCGGCAATACAGATACAATATATTATTATCTTGCGAAACTCATAGAGCGAACAGCTGCGCTCCTCAGTAAAGTTTTGTTTTTAATTCGCCTGGCTGAATGAAGTGGTTGCCTTGGCTTTGTGTTTTTTATTAGATGAAGTTGTGGTACCAGTTACAGGCACTTTTATGTAAGGCATTTATATGCCTTATAAAATTAATTGTATTAGTTGCAATAAATTGGAAATTCCGAAATAAAATTGGTAAAGTTTTGAGTTTTATTTTATTAAACTTATCTTAAAGTCGTTTTACCGCTTTTCCCTTATGATTTAAGTTAGAGAACTTGTTATCCCTAGATTTAATATGTGAATGTAGGCACCACAATATTTCAAAACTTTCTTCACTTGTCACGACCGTTTTGGTTAGTGTTAAAATCCTTTGGGTATGTTTATGTTTTCACTTTGGATTTTCTGTCCCTGAAAATGATAATTATCCAATAGTCACTTTATTACATGGCAATTTATTGTCACTGTTACATCAGTAACACACATTAAACTTAGGTTTATTTTTTTGCCTCTGCTGGAATTAAAAAGCGCCCTTTTAGTGTTCAAGTTTATAACCTTTATTGCTGTTTTTGTAACTTTCCTTTCGTCTCTTATGCTTTGATTATTCTATCCTATAACACTCATGCCTTCTTTCTTTATCAAAAAAGACGATAATCCCACAGACGCCAATCTGCGGTGTCCACAAACCCTACTGACGGTTAACCCGCGGCCCCATTTCAAACCGGGCGATAACATAGCATTCATTGTATCTCCAGATAAACGTATAGATCTGACACAGACGCCGCTCTCGTTCCCTTTGAAGCGGCCGGAAGCGGCTGTCCGGTGTGCTGAGAGCGGAAACACACCGGGTTGCCAGCTGCGGATGGAAGAAACTACTATTTTCCACTGACTTGCATTTTTTAATTACTTTTTTTAATGACAAAGGCACTGTCTTCTGTGCACGTTGTTCAGATAGAGTGGACGGGTGTGGGCATAGTTATACTGGGTTCAAATACTATTGTTTGGTGTACATGAATAACACTATGTAAAGTTTAAATATATAAGATGTAGCAGGACTTAATAAAAAAATATAAAAAATGCATATGTATGTAGTAAACAAAAAATTGTGAATGTATAACGATCTTCGTACGCAGAAACGTGTAACCTACTACAGACTTAAAACAATAAACGCCCATAAAAAGACTACCTAATTGACCATTTTTAATCTTACATCACTGTTTTCCCCATTTTCTAAATAAAGTTCTAAAAATAGCTCCAGTAATAAAGTTCTAATAATAGTAATAGCTTTTAGTACAAGGTTTAAATGAAAAAAGACGTACACCAAATAAAATTACCCCAAGCATAATTTATCGTCTTTCTTGCTCTCCCCATTTCCAAAAGACAAGACACCTGTGCTCCTTAAGTATTGTGTTTATGAGTCTCGCCTTTGTCGTTATTCTGCCATCAAAGAATAAGTATAAGTAATAATAATAATAATAAGTATTTAATTCGTGGATCTCATTTGCATTTCAGTCGACCAATCAATTAAACAAATTGCAATTTGTGTAGTTTACTTACCTCCACCAGTGCAACTTAATACAATAGATCATTTTATTAATAATTGTCACCGTGTTTTAGAGAATTTCGATGGTAAACTATGTATAATTGGTTACTTTAATATGAGCTGCATAGATTGGGTCCAAGTCACGCAAGATTCAAGTTCACATGTCTCAGGTACTAGTCAATTATTGATAGACTTTACCTTTGTTTATAATCTGATGCAACTAAATTGTATTGGAAACTCTAGAAACAAAATATTAGACCTCGTCCTCACTGATTTTAACAACTGTAATGTATCTCCAGCTGTTGATGTACTATCTGTTGTCGATCCGTTGCATCCACCATTGTGTATTTCTTTCACAGTAGACAACGTTACAAAATTAATTCCTAATAAATATACTGTAATATACGATTTTAATAGAGCAAATTACGATGCAATTAATGAATTCTTAAGTAGTCTAAACTGGGATTTAATTTTTTCCTCATGCATAGATGTGGATAGTATGGTTAAGAAATTTTATGATACTATAAATGAAATTATTCGTAAATATGTCCCGGCTGTTAAAAACACCAGGTTAAGGCACTACCCTCCATGGTTTGATAAGTTACTGGTCGCCAGACTTCGAGAAAAAAATAATTTAAGGATGAAATATAAGAAATACGGCAATCCGATGGATAAAATTGAACTACAGATTCTAAGTAAAAGATGCAAAAATATGATTAAAATATGTTATAACAAGTTTGTTGAGGATATAGAAAATAAGATTCGTAAAAATTCAAAGTACTTTTGGTCATTCATTAAAGTAAAGCGTGGAGGCACTAGTTCTTACCCTACACTTATGACAGATGGTACAGCCAACGCAAATAATGGGCCCGCTATTTGTAATCTTTTTGGGAATTACTTTGCAAAAGTTTACAGTAATGATACGGAAAGGCTCACTAGATTTGTAATGCAAGAATCCGAATTAATCTTAAATGGAACATCTAATTTTGTAACCTTCAACGTGACTCAAGATAGTATTCTTAAGAAACTCAAACTTGTCAATACCTCTAAAGGTACAGGTGCAGATGGACTAGCACCAATATTTCTCAAAAAGTGTGCAGAAAGCTTAGTATACCCCGTGCATAGAATCATTAATGAATCATTTTGTACCGGGGTTTTTCCTAACGCTTGGAAGCTTGCAAAGGTTATACCTATTCACAAATCTGGAGCAGATAGTCTGGTTTCCAATTATAGACCGATTTCGATACTTTCTAGCTTGGCAAAACTTATAGAATCCATAATTTGTCCACACATTCAGTTCTATTTTAAACAATTTTTAACCGATCATCAACATGGATTTGTAAAAAACAGATCAACGCTAACAAATCTGTCTTCTTTTGCAGAAAGTCTTTTTGGTGCAGTCGACAACAATCACCAAACTGATGTTATTTATACTGATTTCAGTAAGGCGTTCGATAGGGTCTCACATTCAATATTACTAGATAAGCTTGCAACATACGGTTTCTCTGGAAAAATGCTTGATTGGTTAAGGTCGTATTTAAGTAACAGATCTTATTATGTAGTTTTGGATGGTTATAGTTCGGATGTTTTTAATACAACATCTGGAGTGCCCCAAGGATCGCACTTAGGACCTATATTATTTAACATTTTTGTCAATGACGTGTCTAGTTGCTTTTGGAATAGTACGCCTTATCTTTATGCAGATGATTTAAAATTCTCTCGAATAATATCTAATAGCTGTGACGTCAAATTGCTACAAGATGATTTAGCTAGGCTAACTGATTGGTGCACGGTCAACAAGATGGAACTGAATGTTAAAAAATGTTGCCATATTAAGTTTCACAGAAAACATAACATTATACATTCATCATATAGTATAAATAATACTGTTTTAAAGGAGGTTGACAAAATTATGGATCTGGGAGTAATGCTAGACAATAAACTAACTTTTGTACCGCATTATGATCACATTGTTAAAAAGGCGTCGAAGATGCTTGGTTTTGTAATAAGGAATGGAAAGATCTTTCGCCGATACCAAACAAAACAATTATTGTATAACTCATTAGTAAGGAGCATTCTAGAATATTGTAGTGTGGTCTGGAGGCCGCATTATGCTGTACATTCATTGCGATTAGAACGGTTGCAGAAAATATTTCTTTGGCATTTAGCATTTTCTGAAAGAGTAGCCAGAAGCAAAATCTGTTATAATAATAGGCTCAAACATTTTAAAATGTTTTCATTGGATAATCGTAGAGAATTGTTGGATTTAATTTACCTCTATAAAATTCTAAGACATCATACAGACTGTCCTCAACTTCTTAGTTGTATCCGTTTCAGAATGCCTAAGAGATATCCTCGTAACCCTATACATCCCGTCGTTCCTCCATTTCGAAGGACAGTGCTTGGTTCCAACTCTCCAGTAGCTAGATTGAGTAGATTATATAATAAATACAGTAATCGCATCGATATACACTCTATGTCATTACACAGTTTTAGAAAACATATGTTGGATGCAATATCAGGTTACATACAGTAGTTCTATTTAGTTTTTAAGTATAAGTATAATTGTTGCTTTTTTTTATGCTTAGTTTAAGTTGATGGTTGTGTTTTTTTTTAATGTATTTGTTATGTTTACCTGTCAGTAATTGTGCAATTAGTTAAGATTATTTTGTTTTATATTTTTAGTACAAGCATCATTGTAACAATTGTAGGTAGACTTTTAAAAATAAATAAATAAATAAATAAATAATTCAAAGTTTGTGGCGGTATAATTTTTACTGCCTCGGTGTTCCAGTTGTACTACGGTACAATTACAACGCTGAGGGCTCGGGTTCGAATCCCGGGTCGGGTAAAGTTATATTGGATTTTTCTATTCATTATCAGCCCGGAGTCAGACATTTGTGATATGGCAATAGGTTGGCCCCCTATCACATCGTGGAACGGAACACACAAGGCGAAACGTGGGTTTTCTGTTAGCATCTCTGGCTACCCTTTCTAAGTAAAAGACGCGAGTTTATGTATGTAAATTATTACTCTATCTGAAGCATTGCACTTACAACCAACTTGCATGGTAGTCACTTTTTCTACCATTACAAAAAATATTTCGATTCATAAATAAAAAAAAAAATTATAAATAAATTCTCCCAGCAAATTTTGAAATGAAATCACGAGGACAAACATTGTACGTGGCTAGGTACACAAAGCCACGCGGTGTTGACATAAAGAGCCTACAATTCCCATTCAAGCTGTGTCGGCGGAACCTCGCGTGGGCCCAGACGAACTGGGTTGCCAGCTTGGAATATACAGGGTGCCTACGGCGATGCTACATGGAGAGGAAGTACCTTAAATATATAGATAGTTTTGAATAGATAGTTTTACTGAAAGAAGACATCGTTTTGATTTTGAAAACAATTCAACCTGTTTTATAGATTTTGCATTTCTGAGGCGAGAATCGAAAATCGTGAAATTTCATGGTCTTCGTTTTATTTATATGGAGCAAAATAATCCCTATGATCGAGCCTTTTGATTGGTATCGTAAAATGATGGGTGGTTTTTTTTACCACAAAGCGGGTTCGATTCCTGCTTCAGACATGCGATTATTTAAAAATCTTTGAATACAGTTTAAATTGTTTTCAAAATTCAAAAGTCTTCTTTCAGTAAAATGGATTATTTGCAATATCTAAGATACTTTCCCTCCGTGTGGCATTGCCGTGGGACACCCTGTATATACAGGCATGACATTTTACATCAATCGTGCTGTGCAAAACATGTGGAATATGCAACATGAGATTTTTTGAAAGAGAATAAAATACCGTAACGGGACATATACGAATACACATGTATTTATTCAATTACTTTAGTAAGCATTAAAGCTCAGTCAACCCAAGATTTTTTATGTAAGAACAAGCTTTTCCTGAGATTGTAAATATTCTTTCTTATCTGCACAATCCCTTAAAATTGTATTGTACTTCTTCGGAATATGTATACTTATATGTATCAGCCCATATACGTGCCACTGCTGGGCACGGGCCTACTCTACAATCGAGGGTACGATTGAGAGTGGTTAGGCCATATAGTCCACCACGCTGGCCTAGTGGGGTTGGCGGACATACCATAGAAATAATTACAAATCGCTGTGGTATGCAGGTTTCCTCACGACGTTTTCCTTCACCGTTAGAGGCTACCAGGGCAATATTCTTACGCCCGCTTACCAGCTGCCATAAGACAAACATTGAATTATATTTAACCGATTATCACCGACTGCCTCGGTGGCGTAGTTGTACTACGGTACGATTACAAAGCTGAGATCTCGGGTTCGAATCCCAGGTCCGGTAAAGTGATATTGGGTTTTTCTATTCATTATCAGGAATTTGTGCCCGATATGGCGATAGGCTCACCCACTATCACATCATACAGAACATACAAGGCGAAATGTGGGTGTCCTAGTGGCGCCTCTGCCTACCCCTTCTGGGATACAGGCGTGAGTTTATGTATGTATAATCATACCTGGAATTGCTAAATGACAATACAAATAACCTAGCCAACCCTAGCGCAGCTTCCGATCCGTTTGATCCGCAGCGGGCCGGTGCTGGCCACTCTCTGCTCACTTCATTTAACACCAGCGCCACTTGTATTTATTATTTGTTTGTTTAAGAAGGAAACTGGAGGTATTTTATTGGTTTGTTGAGTTTGATTGACGGGGTTTGTGTTTGAATTTTCGCATATTTGATTGGGTGAGCTGAATGGTGTGTATTCTGTGTAATATGTATAATGTAATAGTCCTGGGTCCAGTATTGGACACACAGATTGAAATAAAACTAATTTTCCGCGGATTTGGTTTAATTTTACATTTTTTTACTTCGCAATGTTTCGATTGTTTTCCAGCAGATGACTAATACCTCAGTTCGCCCCGTGACCACAAAAACTGGAACGCAATCGAAGCGTCGCGAAGTTAAAAATGTAAAATTAAACCAAAACACGATAAAATCCGTAAAAAATAGTTTTATTTCAATGTGTAACATTCGCGTTAATCTAAGAAACCATAATGGACATACAGGTCAACGGTGGTAACAGATTTATCAGATAGAAACTAAGCGGCGTGATAGTTCGTAGCTTTGATAATTGCAATGTGTCTTACTTTTTGGTGTCTTGACTTGACTATAATTCTATTGTAAACAACTTAGAACCTAAGTTAATCTGAAATCGTAAAATTATAGAAACATATTTCGTAATGTTTGCCATTGTAACCAACACCAAAAATCATCACTCACTCTAGATCATTCGGATACTAGAGCGAAGACCTTGATCAAATTCTTTGTAACAATCAAGTTCGGTACCACAATTTCTATTTCTTTCTCTTTCACTCTTACCCTCCGTCTATGTTCCCTCTTGCTCCACTGATTTCCCACGTACCTGAATAAGGATTTTGTTTTCCAATATCTATTCTATTTTAATACCTCATTGCTCTTACGGCCTCATAATATTAATGATGTATTATTAGTATGGAGGTAAGTGCAAATACAGTGAGATATCGTATGACGTGTCTGGACTGGTCTGTTGCAACGGCCTACGTCACGCCAGTAAAAACATCACGATCGCTTTGATGTGCGCGTATTAACTTGATTTATTTTATCTACTACATTAAAATTGTAGGGTGGATATGTTTTGAAGATTTAAATAATTAATTTATTGTCTGTTCTAATTAATTCTTTGATCACTGGGCATGGGTTTCGTCTATCGTTGAGATTAAATAGCCTTCATTTCGTCATGCGAGCTTATTTCGATGCGGAAGAGTTTACATATTATTAAAATGTCACGGAGAACCCTTAGATATGCAGGTATTTTACCATATTGTCCTTTGCAGTAACAGATAAATACGCAACATTTAACAACTAGCAGATGCGTGTAGACTAGGAATTGACCTGAAAATTCTACTTTCAGTCTTCCAGCATGTCTCGAGCTAAGCTTTTGCCTCAGTTTCCCCAAATTCACTAAAGATCTAAAACATCCACATATTACATTATTAAAATAAAATTTCTCAATGTATTATTGCAGAGACTATCCTAGACATAAATACATGTGGTCACTTCACACATACGTCACATAGAAAGTTTAAACATGACGCAACGATTGATCTATAGGTATATTACATTCTTATACCAGGGAGAGACGGCCTTGCAACAATAGCGATCAAAGCACATGTGATGTTTTGTTTTTATCTAACAATGGTTATGGCATTTGAGATTTTTTCGTGATCAATGGTTTGATAGGAAATAGTAGATATTTTATATTATCAAAATAATAAATAAATAAATAATAAATACACCCAACAGTCACATACATAGTCCTGACCCCACACTAAGATCGAATCTTGTGTCGTAGGTATCAGGAACTACGAGAGACTTTTCGGTCTCACAAACACCCAGACCCGAAACGAATACTTGTGGTTCACACAAACATTTGTCTCGGTGCGGGGATCGAACCCGCGGCCTCTCGTTTCACAGCCGGCGTCTAACCAACTGCGCCACGGAGGCTGTCAAATGATTACCATGCACAAGCTTTGCAGCTATATTCCTTATCAAGAGACACGGTTATATCTCGCCGGTCGCGAGGATTATGCCGGCTTTTTCGAAACTGGATATAAATAGACTGTACGCGAAGTCACACAAAAGAAAATATACACACGCACAGAAAATGTACATCTTATGTCTTAATGAAAATTTTGTCATAGTTACCAGGACCTAAAACGTGATTATTGGCTTTATTTATTGATATCCTTAAATAATATAAACTGCAAACTATTTACTTAATATAGATATTTAATCTAAAAGCAAACACGAGTACCAAACAAAGTAATTTCATTTCTATTTTCCCTTTCTTCCAGTTTCCTCACACGTTGTGTAGGAACTTTTCATATCCGTTGAAGTGCACCCCCCCCCCCTCGTTTCCCCTCCCCGCCCTACTTCTATCAACGCCTTCAATTTATTTCTCCTCAGGATGTGAACTCCAATCTAGTTTTTAATTACAAGATTAATAGCTTCTTGTGTGGAGTATCCATGCTGGAATATTAAACAGGTTGTGTTATTGACTTATTGGGAGTAAAGGTTAGGTAAAGAGGTTAAAGATGCTGTTTCAGTCGGAGCTATGTCGCATATAGGGTTGATTTTTAAACTTCGATGCAAAAAGGGTGTTGCAACATGAGTTTCTGCTGTCTTTGGCGTTGTAGGTTCTAAATAGATGAGTGTTTTTTAAATATTTTTTGTCGGGAGCTTTTACTTTTTAGATTTAAGTTCTTTATTAAATTACTGGTTATTAAGGTGCGTGGTGGCCTGTTGGTAACGGACCAGAGGCGGCTGCCTACATGTTCGCGGTGGTCGCGGGTTCAAATCCCAGGGCACACCTCTGACTTTTCGGAGTTATGTGTTTGATAGTCAATCACCACGCACTTTAACGGTGAAGGAAAACATCGTGAGGAAACCTGCATACCGCAGCGATTTGAAACTATTTCTACGGTATGTAAGTCCGCCAACCCGTACTAGGCCAGCGTGGTGGACTATATGGCCTAACCACTCTCAATCGATTCCCTCGATTGTAGAGTAGGCCCGTGCCCTGCAGTGGGACGTATATAGGCTGATATAGATATAGATATAGATTGAATTACTACATGCAGAGAGTAATAAATTTGAGTGCGTTGCCTTTTGTCTTAATGCCACTGGTTAGAAATACTTGTCTTCCAATTTTATAGTTTCAGCTAGTATTATGTGTTTCAACGCTTATTTTTAACGTTTTACTGATATAGAAACAAAACTGTAAACCAAAAGTTTTAAGGTTTTGTTCTCAAGCTGGAAATTTTGTAAGATGTTAACTCAAAAGTCGTCTTTTTACCTGTACTTATTGCATCATTTAACACATCATTTAACAAGATTGTATTACACCGGCTCCAGAAAAATATGTTATGAGGAATAAGAATTTTTTGAACTTAACCTGCCTTGGTATCCACTAATTCTTTTTTTGAGAATAGTCCTCTTCCACACTGCATATAATGATAATTAAAAACAAGCAACAAACTATATTTATATCTATATCAGCCCATATACGTCCCACTGCAGGGCACGGGCCTACTCTACAATCGAGAGAATCGATTGAGAGTGGTTAGGCCATATAGTCCACCACGCTGGCCTAGGGCGGGTTGGCGGACTTACATACCGTAGAAATTATTTAAAATCGCCACGGTATGCAGGTTTCCTCACAGTGTTTTCCTTCACCGTTAAAGTGCGTGTTGATTGACTATCAATACACACATAACTCCGAAAAGTCAGAGGAGTGCCCTGGGATTTGAACCCACGACCACCGTGAACAAATTGGCAGCCGTGTCTGGTCCGTTACCAACAGGCCACCACGCACTTTTTAGCAAGCAACAAACTAACGTCACGAAATTAAAAACATGAGTAATTACAAACTTCAAAGGTGACGAGCCACGTCCAAAAGTTTATGAATATTATAAAAGTGCGGAAGGACTGTCTACTCGTAAAATCGAAGCAAATAAGAACCGAGGCATGCCGGGAATAACAAAACCTTGTTTAAATTCTATACAAGTTAAAAACGTATTTGAATAAAAGAAAATTCAGTATTGAAAAATGAGTTTCGATCGAATCAATTGGTATCCTACGGTTCATGTTTTTGAATTTAGTAAATTTAATAAATAGAATTGCATCTAACTCGACTGCCACGGTGGCGCAGTTGTACTACGGTATGATTGCAAAGCTGAGGTCTCGGGTTCGAAACCCGGGTCGGACAAAGTGATGTTGGATTTTTTTATTCATTATCAGCCCGGAGTCAGGAATTTGTGTCCAATATGGCGAAAGGCTCGCCCCTATCACATCGTGGGACGGAAACACGAGGCGAAACGTGGGTGTCCTAGTCGGTACCGGGGGAACCAGCTCTGCCTACCCCTGCCGAGAAAAAGGCGTGAGTTTAATTGCATCAGATGAATGAATTGCATCTAAAAATCACATACAGGTAGCGAAAAGAAGAAAAAAATAATCTGTGTTGCCGTAACAAAGCCTATAACTAACAATTTGTAACACAATTGTTTGACTTCACTAAGTGTTATAAGCAAATACAATTTATATCTTTCATATAGGTAGCTTTTCACTCGCGCTTCGCAACAAATATTTAACTTGCACGTTTATTCTCGGCATTTGCATGATTTATCGTACATATGCCAGGATCGTTTGAAAAGAGCTGTTACGTTTTGGTATAAACGTTTTGTTTGTAATCGTCTTATTCTTAGCGTACTTTGACTTTCATATGTCAGGTCAATTCATTGTTTTTGTCTTATTAGACTTACATATACTCGTATATATAAACTCACACCTTTTCCCCAGAGTTGTTATAAGGACATCCACATTCCGCCTTGTATGTTCCATCCCGCGATGTGATAGGGGGCGAGCCTATCGCCACATCGGGCCCAAATTCCTGACTCCGAGCTGAGAATGAATAGAAAAATCCAATATTACTTTGCCCGACCCGGGAATCCGAGACCTCAACTTTGTAATTGTACCGTAGTACAACTACGCCACCGAGGCAGTCTATGTAGATATCAAAACTAAAATCCCCATATTGCTCCATGGACACTTTAGAGAAACTCAAAAAAAACTGTATATTTGTGTGTATGTATGTATTTATAATGTAGGTATATATTATGTATGTATATGTTTATTATGTATAGCTCGTACATCCATATTCAATTTTTTTTCCAGTTGTACTACCTCATAATTCTATATAGTAATGATTTAATCCATCCAAAGGTTGCCTGGAAGAGATCGCAGGTAGCGATAAGGCCGCCAATTGTAACCATGACATTAGCTTTAAGTGATTTACTGTTACTGTGTTATTCTCTTTTATTGTGGTGTAGAATAAAGTGTGTGTAAGTAAAAAACACGCCGAAGTTCCTTCAGTGCGTAACTTGTAAAACTCGTACGAAGTTATTCCTTTTTTGTCTAGAGCCAGGGCGATTTCTGGCAAGACATATAAGCTAAATTTTTAATGGTAAACGGCTACTGCGGCTTAAGGAATTTCACAATGACAAGTATATAGTCAGTTCCTTAATGCGTGGTGAAAACTCATTTAAGTATAGGCGGGTCAGTGCCCGGGAAACAGCGAAACAGGGAGTTAATTCCAAAGCTTGCGCGTGCGTGATAAGAAGTAATTGTTTTTGACTAGGATTAGATAGTTTCGTGAAATATTTGACATCAGCAAGTCGTTAAATCAAAGTCGAATCTTTGCGTAAAAGTGATTAGCGCTTAGCTCACTTCAGAGTATAAAACATGTAGGAAAAAAATTAGCTTAATATGGATACAGAAAACAACTCATAATTTAAATTTACTGGTGGTAGATCTCTCATATGTGAGAAGCCATCTGGGTAGGTACCACCGCAATGTCTATTTCTCCCGTGAAACAACACTGCGTAAATGCACTGTTGTGTTTCGGATTGAAGGACATTGTAGCCAGAGTAACTACTGGACATATTGAGACTTAACATCTTATGTCTCAGGATTGCGAGCGCAGTGGAATGTTCCTACTGTTTATGAGCGGTCGTATCGCTTACCATCAGGCGAACGGCTTGCTCGTCTCGTCATTCATTGCAATAAAAAAAAAAATGGATTTTTCCACTCTAGGCCCACGAGTGAAACATCTCATTTATAACGCAAACAAAATGTATCATATCCTCAAACGAAAACATAAAATGATCCCATTCATAATTGTACTGTTACTGGTGGTAGGTCTCTCATAATATGTGAGAGGTCGCCTGGGTAGGTACCACCGCAATGTCTATTTCTCCCACCAAATAGCAGTGTAAATGCACGGTTGTGTTCCGGTTTGAAGGACATTGTAGCCAGAGTATCTACTGGACATATTGAGACTTAACATCTTATGTCTCAGGATGGCGAGCGCAGGGCAATGCCAAGCATTTGCACCATAGTATTTTTTGGTTTTGCTACTGTTCATGAGCGGTCGTATCGCTTACGATCAGGGGAATGGCATGCTCGTCTCGCCATTCATTGCATCAAAAAAAATATTCGAATATTGTGAATTCCGTACATTTCTCGTAACAAAGGAATAGTTGACAACATGTGAAAAAATTGTTGTTAATTAGTTTGACTTTAACTCTATATATTTCGAGAAGGCCATTGTCGATTGATTTCTAATTAAGCATATTTAAAGCTGAAATAATTGCCGTTAACAAAACACCAATTTCGTATTGTTACGTATGGGCCCAATTATGTAATTTGTTAATTTTACTTTTTATCAACTCCCCACTAGAATTTCATTTTACGTCACTAAACGTAATAACCAATAATAATACACCCAAAAGTCACATACATAGTCCTGACCCCACACTAAGATCGAGTCTTGTGTTGTGGGTATCAGGAACTACGAGAGACTTTTTGGTCTCACAAACACCCAGACCCGAAACAAATACTTGTTGTTCACACAAACATTTGTCTCGGTGCGGGGATCGAACCCGCGGCCTCTCGTTTCACATCCATCCATCCATCCATCAGCCAAAGGGAAGGTCATCATTGAGAGGATTTTGCCAATACTCGCCACGCTTGGCAGGCGGGTTGGCGAGCGCAGAGGGGAGGGGGGCGACGCCTTGATGACGCTGCTGCCCGTCATCAACCGGGGGAAGGGAAATAGGGTTTGTGGGTGGAGGATGTTATGGGAAAGGGAAGTATGGCCTGTAGGAGTGGATACTGCAGTCACGGAAGGGAAGGTTGGTTGGTTTCTCGTTTCACAGCCGGCGTCTAACCAACTGCGCCAATGAAACCTCCTTGACCCAAAACAAAAGCACAATTACTTTCCACGTCTTTATCTGTCATCGAACAATTAAGGCCTTGAGCCCTGACAATAAAACCCTCGTGGCAATACCGAAGTGTTTACACCTACTCCAGACACTGGGCTTAAACTTTTTATTACCTTCCTTTTTATGCCAATGACCCTTTTTTTACTGCGATGTCCTAAACGAAATTGAAACATAAGAGCGAAATGTTCTGGCTTCAATAACTGAGTTAAGTTTAATGTAGGTTGATGGAGAGTTGTATGTGTTGTTTTAGGAATTGTAGTGACCTTTTGGGTGTGAGCAAATATGTTTAAATTATGTAATTCTGCAATCTTAATATGAACTTTTTCTGTTTAAAAAGACTTATTTAAATCTATTGCAAATCTTTTATTATTCTACTCATTTAAATCTCAGATTAATGAAATCGCAGAGAAAGGCACAACATTTATCCATAATCTTTAGTATTTACAATATTCTTTTGTTAAGAACTTGTCATTGTTATTGTAATTAAACTATTACTGTGTGCTCTATGCTGTGTATAAAACCGTTGGATTTCATAACTAACTAACCCACCTTTATAATGCTTTAGTTACATTAAAAATCAGTCTCTTTTACTGCCAAAAATGTTTCTTTATAAATGTGCGTTCTGCAATAAAACATACATATTTTATTTACATTAACCCCCAAGACAAACTTCGTAACAGCTAAAAGACTAAACTTGAGCTTGTGGCGAGCCGGCCGACTTATTGACGTACGCGTGTAACATATACGCTCTTTTATTTTTTCTCAGGCATTTTTATATTAAACAAAGCGTGTAGATTTTCGCAAGATAGCATAGTTGTGTTGAATAGCGAGATAATTCTTTTGTCTATCCATACGGTATGTTAATGGACAGACGACCTAGACAGGGTTGCAGGAAATCTCTAGATGTAGACTGCCTCCAACAGGGCTTTGGAATTCCTTGTAGGAAGCCTGTGTTCAGTAGTTGACTTCTTGTGGCTAAAGAACTAATTTTACAGAAATATTATAAAGAATAATAAAACTTGAGAGTCTTACTTAGTTTTAAATACGAATTCGAATTTTTATCGCGAATGACGAGACGAGCAAGACTCTCGCCTGATCACCCTTACCTATAAACAGGAGCTACATAAAGCCGGGTACTCACTAGCGAGCCTAAACCGTAACCTTTGCCATGTATGTAACCGAAAAACA
Source organism: Deilephila elpenor (assembly GCA_949752805.1). NCBI lineage: Eukaryota > Metazoa > Arthropoda > Insecta > Lepidoptera > Sphingidae > Deilephila > Deilephila elpenor. The sequence goes on along the minus strand of OX457107.1, from coordinate 2,075,829 downwards.
TAGTGAGTACGTGATTCGCGAATCTGCAACGAGCGGTACACGAGCGGTTCATAGATTGTCGGTTTTTGCCGCGAATCAAAGGGCGCTCACCGTTTCCGTACAGAACTTCCGTTCAGGACCACGTAACTGTGTCTGTTTGGTTACAGTTGCACCTTGCTAAATGAGTACGCTCGATGGAAGCGTTCGGGATGTCAAAAGCGACGTCATGAGTTACACCTCGTTACTGTATCATGCAAGTTTATGATCTACACCATTACATTTACGTTCACATTGATAATAGCAAAATTTTGTTCGAAATTAGTCTTTATTACCTACTCCAAATCGCAAATAAACTCAATAAACTACATACATACATAAACATACATACATACATAAACTCACGCCTTTATCCCCGAAGGGGTAGGCAGAGGCGCCACTAGGACACCCACATTTCGCCTTGCATGTTCCGTCGCACGATGTGATAGGGGGCGAGCTTATCGCCATATCGGGCACAAATTCCTGACTCCGGGCTGATAATAAATAGAAAAACCCAATATCACTTTGCCCGACCCGGGATCCGAACCCTAGAGCTTTGTAGTCGTACCGTAGTACAACTACGCCACCGAGGCAGTCAATAAACTACGCATCAAAATTCCCAAGATTTTGCTCCATTCTGGGCACAAACATTTGCGAACCAACATTCAGGTATCAAAACCTGAAGGCTGCAAGGAGGGCGTGGCCAGCTCTTTGTCCGTCCAAATTTAGAGAGTGCGTAAACAAGTAGGGTGACCACAAAACATGCACATGTTAGTAAACATTGATTGACGTCACTGGTCTCGATGCACAGCGCACTAAAATGACTCGTGAGTCACTGTGAGTCATTCTGAGTCATGTTGACGTCGTTGGTTTTTGATGGCTCTCTCAGCGTTGTTGGCAGTGAGGCTGAGTGAAACCCTTGTTTATACGGTTATGCGTTTCAGTTGGAAATTAATTGACTAGAAGGTAAACTGGTGCTCGAGTAAAGCCATTTTCCGTGACTGAATGAAAGGAACGAGGAGTATATACATTCTTTCATTCTTCAGTTTTCAGCAAGTGTCAGGTTTTGATTATGTAAAATCATTAAATGGTTTCTAAAAATTAGGTCAATATTTAAGACTGCATCCTGAAACATGTCGACTTAATAAAAAAATCATATTGCGCCGACTACGAGTAAGTTTAGGATAATTTACACATACATACATAAACTCATGCCTTTTTCCCAGAAGGGGTAGGCAGACGTGCTACCAGGACACCCACATTTCGCCTTGTATGTTTCGTCCCACGATGTGATAGGGGGCGAGCCTATCGCCATATCGGGCACAAATTCTTGACTACGGGCTGATAATGAATATAAAAATAGGATAACCGTTCCATCCTCCATTTTAACTAAAATTCACGGCCATCACTCCAAATAACATCAGATTCTAATAATACCAATATTCACCGCCGAAACAGATAAACTATAAACCGCATGATGGGTCGGTATACCTCACAAATCCTGAGACACGCCTTCTGGCTATCCAATGTGATGCTGATGCAAGATCTATTGTTACAACTGACGTCATATCAACATAGGCAGACTATAAACCACCTCATCACTGGATATGCCCACCACACTACATTGAGACACGCCTTCCGGCTGTCCATTGCGCAGCTGATGCAAGATCTATTGTAACAGCTGACGTCAGATCAATCGGAAGCATTGAGTTTGAGTTGCATGGCAAACCTATAAATAAATACGTTTTGATTGAATTTATGTGTATAACTGGGTCCAACTCAAGCGTCCCCATTTATGATCTTTGGCAAATAAAACAACTTCTGTTACGAAAGGCCACATTTACACTATTATTGATAATTAATTGATAATCATGGTTTATTTTCATCGTATTATTTCAATTTTTAAAGGATAGCATACATACTCACACTTATCTTCTAGGGGTAGGTAGAGAGTATCGAATATTACAAGCTACGTACGATTCTAAGACTTCTTGAGGCTCTTTCACGCTCATATAAAATGAATTTGCGTTATGGGCATTTCCGACTTACTCTTTCGGGTGATCATTTATATTATTTTTCATATATTATATATTTTTCTCGCACATATGAATAGCATAGTATGCATCCTACCTTTCCATCTACAGTCGCTCGAAAAATATTTGTCTACTTTATACAGGGTATTTATTTATTTTTTTGACAGCCTCCGTGGCGCAGTTGGTTTGACGCTGGCTGTGAAACGAGAGGCCGCGGGTTCGATCCCCGCACCGAGAGAAATGTTTGTGCGGCCCACAAATATTTCTTTCGGGTCTGGGTGTTTGTGAGACCGAAAAGTCTCTCGTAGTTCTGACACCTGCGACACAAGACTTAATTGATCTTAATGTGGGGTCGGGACTATGTGTGTGACTGTTGGGTGTATTTATGTATTTTATATCAAGACCGCGACCGAAAACGAAGCCAGGAGGTAGTATTAGTGATATCAAACAAAATGCAAGTACAAATTTTACAAAAAAATCGTCAATTTTTTTTTTTTTACATATCGTCGTATTTGAGTGATTAAACATAGTTTTTCTAAAATAATGACGTACATCGCTTAATTTTTAAACACGCAATGGTAAGTAAGGGTTTAAATTACTATTTTTGAAAAAACTAGGAATTTACCCCTGAAAAACGATGATTTTTTAAAAATTGTAAAAAAAAATCCGTCGCTTATTTTGCTAAATTTTTAGTTGCATTGTATCTGTAGCCGCTAAAACTACCACCTGGCTTCGTTTTCGGTCGCGGTCTTGATATACCCTGTATATTAGTCGTCTTATATTCGGCCCCAGCACATCATCTTTTAACCAATGAATATTCAAAATGCTAAAGATACTGACCATCACAATCAATTTTAAACTATGTATTTAACTTGTTTCAATTTTATTAGTTGCTTTTATATCGAAATATGCTTATAATATGGAAACAGTATTTTTAAATTAAACAGCATTGGCAAGTTAATGGCAGCTACCAGTGTATTTAACGTGCCAGCTAGAAAAATCAATGCGTTCGTCGTTTTGCGGATATCCATGAAACTAATGGGTTTTACCGGTAATAGTAAACAGCGATGTACACAAACATAGCTTAACACGCCCTCACGCCATCCAATTCAACTTCTGTAAGGATTAAAACTAATTTTAATATCACCGAGAATTGAAGCTCAGCGACTCTCCAATGCCTAAATTGTTTTAACCTTCAACGAAATTAATTAAAAAGTAAAATAGATAAGAGTTAACATAATGATTATCTTCTTCCAGTCTATATATTATGAAGGTGAAGTATTTATATCGTTGTCTATACAGGGTATATCTAGATTGCGACCGAAAACGAAGCCAAATGGTAGTACGAGTATTGGACTTCAGACCCAATGTTACAAAAAACTTTGGAATTTTTTACTTATCGTCGTATTTAGGGGATAAATACATAGTTTTCCTAAAATACTAATGTTCACCTTTTTATTTTTAAAGACATAATGGTAAAGGTTTAAATAACCAAGTCACCCCCGTGCCAGAAAAAAAATGCTGTAATTCATAGAGCAGTATACTCTACCCAACTCGATCTGAATTGACGTACGGGTAATACACAACATACTCGTAGCATTGGTAATAGCAATGATGTAATACTTCAATAATATTCCGTATACAAAACGCTTTATTAATAGCGGTGCTAAGTACGCACAGGGCCGTATTGAAGCTGAATTAATAATAAGATATAACGCGGGTGATGCTGAAGTTTATATTTGGAGCATTATGTTAAGAAGGTTTATCTAAATAAAGGTTTTAAATCCTGTCTTATCTTACAACTAGCTTCTGCCCGCAAACTTTGTCTGCGTGGTTAACTTTATTTGAAATCTCCCATCCCGTCCCGTCCCGTTATATCCCGCCCGCCCCGTCTCATTCTCAGTAATGGAATGTAATCCAGTCCATCCCATCCTTTTGAGTACAAAAAAGCAGCAAATATATCGGAATTCTTTCTTCATCCCACGGGAACACTAAACTTTTCGGGATAAAAAGTAGCCCATGTTACTTCTAATACCTCCAAGAATATGTGTACAAAGTTTCATGATGATCGGTTGAGTAATTTTCGCATGAAAGCGTAACAAACAAACTTACATTCACATTTATAATATTAAGTAGGGATTCTGATTAAAGTAAATGTGTAGTAAATGCTTGATATTCTGATTGCAGTGTATCTTTGGATATGAATAATACATGAGCTTCCCAAAAGCTTGAAGACGATGACTTCCTATATTTGATTGTGATTATGACGATGATCCTACACTTAAGTGGTGTCAGTATTTATAGTGAATATCGATCAATTATTTTGATTTTGATTTGATTGTGGGTATTCTGGTGGCGCCCCTGCCTACCCCTTCTGGGATAAAGGCGTCAGTTTATGTATGTATGATTTTGAATTTTTAATCGACTTCAAAAAAGATTAAGGCTGGCATCGACCACAAAAAAAATTGGGACATTTAGGTATTGTAAAATTTTAAAAGATTAATTTTAATTCCCAATTTTTACGTGGTATTAATTTTTTTTTTCTGCTCACTGGTGTAACATTTTGGCTGTTTCACTTGAACCACAATAAAACAACATTTTTATTTTTCTAGTTAACTATATAATTCTGTCTTTATATCGTAAATAAAAACCATGTAATATTAGTTTCTTTTATAACCCAAATTCAGGTAAGATATTCCTAAAATATTCTATATTCGTAGCTAACTACGCCCCGTTGAGCCCTTCAGCAGCGTCTGTAGAAACAATTTCAACGCGAAATTTCATCATCCACAATTAGGCGAGTTTATGAAATGTACCATTTTCCCATACAATACGACTAAAAATAGTAATTACAAAGCACGAGATTGCCCAGTCATTTGGCACAAAAGATGTTGCAAATGGCTCTCTGTTGAAAACTAGTCATTAAAACGGTCTCTGTGATGGAACTGCGATAATTATTATTAATGACAATTTTCTGTGTATCGCTTTAACTTTCAAGGCTTTTGGTAATTCGTAAAAAATCGAGGACATTGTGACTGATTTGTCGCTTTTTGTTTTTATAAGCAATTTATATTTACCAATAGATTAGTAAATTAAATAATAAATACACCCAACAGTCATATACATAGTCCTGACCCCACACTAAGATCGAGTCTTGTGTCGTGGGTATCAGAAACTACGAGAGACTTTTCGGTCTCACAAACACCCAGACCCGAAACTAATACCTGTGGATCACACAAACATTTATTTCGGTGCGGGGATCGAACCTGCGGCCTCTCGTTTCACAGCCCGCGTCTAACCAACTGCGCCACGGAGGCTGTCAAGTAATCGCTAAAGGTGCCATGAAGTCTATAAATGCATGACGTTTCCAATCAGGTTTTCGTCGTTGCAGGTCACTGTCGCGAACCTTGCTAGGCTGTGTTGACTAGACATCTTGAGGCTAAAGATAATGATTTCAAAATCCTGGGTCGGGCAAAGTGATACCGGATTTTCTTATTCATTATCAACTCGGAGTCAGGAATTTATGCCCGATATGGCGATAGGCTTGCCCCCTATCACATCGTGGAAAGTACAAGGCAAAACGTCGGTGTGCTGATTGCTACCAAGTGAACCTCTGCCTACCCCTTCAGAGAAAAAGGCGTGAGTTATGTATGTATGTATGTAAAATATCTAGTCCGTTCTGAATTAGTATTACTAACAGCTTTGCGTCAGCGGGATATAACATTTACAATATGTCACACTCGATATACACACTTCAAAGCAACCTAGTTTACAAAGTTCAAACACTCATTTGTAAGGGTTCAAACTCTCCATTTTGCTTGGTTCTAGTGCGGTCCGACAAGAGGTGACCATGTTTTGATATTTTTTGGATAAAACGACGCATACTATCAGGTATAATAATCGGTATAATCACTTTGTCGTATTAATGACAAAAAAAATCGTTTTATTTTTTCTGTCATTTTCTTGATAATTTACTTAATGTTAGACTGTTGAATTTATTATTGCGATAAATGGCGAGACGAGCATGCCATTTATCCTGCTATTTGGCGGGAAAAATAGACATAAAAAATACCTTGGAATTTAAGAATAAGTTTATTTGTGATTTAACTTTAGCAGCAAACTGTGAAGGTAAAAAATACTCCAATACCCGTTAGAAAACTAAATTTTATAAAAATATGCAGAATCTTTGCAACATATCCCAAACTGTCGTTGAACTAAACTTGCCAAACGTAAAACTTATTCAAGTCTTCCACACATTAGGCGCTAACATAATCAAACTATCTAAACATGCATCCACACTATTGCCCATTTCCACTTAACTTCAGGGAATTTCAGGTAAATGTTAAGTTTGCTAGTTCCCTTTGACACATTTGACACAAGCGTTCGCATCAACTCATTGCTACTCAACCATATTACCCGTACACATCTAGAAGCGAAGTTTGGCGGGACATTTAGATTCGCCGATAGTGTGGATGCGTGCATAACTGTTTAATGTTGCCTTTGATACTATCTCAGTGGCGTGGTTGTACTACAGTACGATTACAAAGTTGAGGTCTCGGGTTCGAATCCCGGGTTGGGCAAAGCGGTACTTATGTAATTTTTCTATTCACTATCAGCCCGGCGTCAGGAATTTGTACCCAATATGACGAGGCTCACCCCCTATCACATCGTAGGACGGAACCTACAAGGCGAAATTAGGGTGTCTTGGTACCTTTTCCTACCCCTTCTAGGAAAAAGGAGTTTATGTATGTTGATAATATCTAAACTTATATGCTTTGAAGACGTTTGGTATTTTTTGGCCATATTTTAGTTGTCTTATGGTGGCCCGGTTGCTTACTGATGCCGTTTAAGGGCCATGAACCGTAGGGTGTTAGGTTCAAACAGGTCGATCACATCACTTTTTTTGGTTTTTGGGTTTCGAAACTCCATATTAGCGACCTCGTATTTGTGCACAATCAAAATAAAAATACGAGCGTGTATGCAAAGATTAATGACAGTGGAAGCGAAAGAGGTATGTATGGACCGTAGCACTTGGCGCTCAATAGTCTCTGCCTACCTCAATGGGACATAGGCGTGAGTTTATGTAAGTATGTCAAATAAAAAATAAATAAACAAAAACGTTAAAAACGCTTGGAAAATTGGTGATATATCGTCTAATTTCGCATGAAACCCCACCTGAACAGTCGCCAACATCCACGAGCTACCTATATACACTACATAGATATACAATATATGTATACATATGTGTAGTTTTCCAACGAATACTCCATGTGGCCTCGTGCCAACGCCTAACTCTTAGCCGTTTAATTGGAATTGTTTTTTCTCAGAATCATTCGCTCTTATAAGTCATTAAAGACGTCAGACTACTAGAAACTATGTGACATGTTACGTTGCCAATGTGAAACAAAGGACTTGTAATTATAATAATAAATAAGTCTTAGATTTTGGTTGTTGTATGTAACTTGGAAATGCTAATATAGTTATACTCGCTATGTATTTTACGATTAGAGCGTCTGATATGGAGTTATAATATCAGGAAAATATAATTCCCAGATATAAGCCAAGTATATTTATCACCTCTGCCAAATTTAGAACAAATTCATATTATATCAATATAACAATTCTATTGATTTAATGATATTTCTTAAATATGTACATATTCACAGTACATCTTATAGTCTTCTTCATTTTAAACAGTTTAAAAATGGATTAAGAAACTGCCATCGCAACACCAACAACTGAATCTGATCAAAACATATCTAATTTATCTAAGCTGTAACTAATTAAACTATTTTCTTTCTGTCTTTCAAATAAACCAAATAAACTTACCTCTTTCTTTCCAGGCATAGTGAACCGCGGGGATTCGTTCCGGCGCCGTCGCTCACGATCTGGCAGCTTAGCGCCATCGTCTCCAGCACAGTCGGCCCCTGAGACCACGGAGAGAAAACCAGTGGCCTGCCACCGGGTCGCCATGATCGGAGCTCCAGGAGTCGGCAAGACGGCCCTTATCAGCCAGTTTCAGACTAGCGAATGTATTAACGCGTATGATAGGCAGAGAGGTGAGTGTTGAAAGTTCAGTTCTTGTTTATATGGAGATTGGAATGTTGCCAATCCAGTAGTGACGGTGTTGGTGAATATTTATGATTGGTTCTTTCCATGGATATAAAGCTAATGAATACTTAAAAACAAAAGAGATGCGTTTGTGACACAAAATTGTGCCTTTATTATTTGAATTTTGAAATTGAAACTAGCATTTTCATATTTTGAAAGAATCAATTGCATCATAACGGAATATCAATCATTTTGATTAACTGTCTTCGTACGTAAATTATTTGATGTCTTCCAAATCTATACGTCACTGTATATTTTTATAAAAATACTACCCAGAAGAACTGAAGACTGAAGAACCCAGGGGTTCTTCAGCTACATTCCGTATACATCCTAGTTATATTCACTTTTTTTTGCGATGAATGGCGAGACGAGCATTCCATGTGCCTGATGGTAAGCGATACGACCGTCATGGACAGTTGCAAAATCAAACAAGACCATGAATTACAAAGCTATGCTTGGCATTCCACTGCGCTCGTTATCCTGATACATAAGATGTTAAGTCTCATTATGTCCAGTAGTTACTCTGGCTTCAATGTCCTAAACGATCACTAGTCACTTCAGTGGCAGCTAGCTTTATTAGTAAAGGTGAATGAACTTGACTGTCGCCGAGTCCTGCTTGTTCCACGTCACTCCAAGACAAATAATTGATGGCTTCAATTACTCATAGTGCAACTGACTTTCAATTACCATTTTAAATTTAATGAATACCAAAACTATTCGATCTCTGAGTTCCGTCATACGTGGTGTTTAAAAGTAAATAAAAGGCATAAATTGTTTACGACATTACATTTAGAATATGAAAGTAATATATGTTAATTTTCATCATAACCATTTTCAGCAGTCTTGGAAATAAGAAGTTCGCTGGTTATCAAGACGTTACCTAATATCTCCAGCGATCTATTACAAACGACCTGCCTCCAACGATACCGCATTATCCCTTATTAGTTCGTCTTTAAGTTGTTCATTCACTTGATATAAAATCGCATTACTCGAACTAGTCTTTTCCATTAAACGATCCTGAATATCTAGTTCAATTAGCGAAACTACTACATTTCCTGGCAAACTTGTAAACCAATACTGAACAATGTGTTTCAAATCCCAATGTAACGAGTATACTACAATCACGTCACAAGTATCCTACAGACTACAATTACGTCACAAGTACGCTACAGACTACAATTATTAGTGAAGTGGATTTTGTCTCGTGTAGTACTCACGGCTCACAATGCGAAGCTCGTGTCGTTCTTGCAAGCGCAATGTTAGGGTAGCTGTCTATGTAGCGCACTGAATGCTGGCGTTTTTTGTTGTAGATATTTTAAACACAGAATTTTTAGTTGATGTGGTGATAAGATCACATCCTTCCTATCATATCTTCGCTTGGATATAAATTAGGCATACTATGCGTGGCTGCTTTGCCTATGCTTTGTAGGATGAGTTTAGGTATCTATGTAAAGTTTTTCTAAACTACGTAATGATTTTTCTAAGTGGCACTGTCTGATATTTACATCTCACTGTTCTTTGAATATACAGCTTGTCGAATATCTCTATATGACCAAAAAACAGACGTAATAAAACAAAATACCATATAAATAAACTCTCATTAGCAACACACCAAAAATATATTTATACACACGACTTTACCAAGAGTTTTCAGCTTGCCTTTATAAAACGTGAATGCACAGTTTTACATAATGTCAAAAAACACAGCTGGTTAAATTGCGAGTGAGGAAAACACACGGAGCGTGATCGCCGGGCGCGGAGATAAGCGCGTTCTGTAATCGTTTTTGTCGCCAATGGAACACCTGCCTTTTGCCGCCTCGTCGCGTCGCTAATAGCTTTGTGTAAGTGGCTTGCACGTTCCCCCGTTAAATCATTTGTGATAACTTTTTTAATGCATTTATTCGCACTTGTACATGTTTATTTGTGTGAATATGGCTGCGGTTTTAAGAGTTAAATGAAAAATTGAGCAATGTTTTAGTTGCAGGTTTTTTGTTTATTTGATTTGAAATTGTTTGAATATTACTAAAGTTTTTCAAGTAAATTCACGTTGAATAATATGGGGAAAACTTCTATGAAATTTATATATTATTTTTAGGATTATAGTAAGAAAATCTAACTCTATCAAAGGATTGTACTCCAAAACATACTTTATATGTAACTTTAGAGTATTTACAAACACCTTCTTTCCTTCTTTTGTCCCATTGTGATACCAATGGTCAATAATATAAAAAGACCAGAATTCAAAAACTATGGGTTGATATAGTAACAATTATTTTCATTTCAAACCAGCTGAGTTCATTTTATAATACAGGATTTATAAATGTAATTCAAAGTGAAACTAACCTCGCCCACATCTCAAACAGCTCTAATGCTTACAGTGGGAAGTAAGCAATTATCCAGCCATTGAATATTCTAACGCTATGCATACGATTTACTCGACCTGCTTAAACTAATAATTATATTGCGGTCTGTAGCAGATTATCTTTCTTTCACGTACATATTATTAGATTTTTTGAAGTATTTCATAATGTATATGTAGAAATAGGTTGTGTTTTAACGTATTTTAAGGACATTGTTGCCAGAGTAGCTACTGGACGTATTGAGACTTAACATCTTGCGTCTCAGGAAGACGAGCGCAGTGGAATGCCAAGCATTGCCTTGTAATTCATGGTGTTTTTTTTTGTTTTGCTACTGTCAATAAGCGGTCGTATCGCTTACCATCATGTGAATGACATGCTCGTCTTGCCATTCATGGCAATAAAAAATAAATCAAGAAAGTGTTTCCACCGACGAAAGAAAGTTATCTTCTATTGGTATATACTGCTCTTACCTGTAATACGAGTATAGTGACTCTCCGTTTAAAAAAAGTTCTCTCAATTTTTAACAAAAAGAAAAACTGACATTTTTATCGGTCACTCTCGGCCAGGTTAGTGCAGCGTTAAAAGTCATGTTGAAAATAAAATAACAAGAACTGGACACTCTCGTAGTTTTTAACAATTTCGCGACAATGTTGGCGCTTTATTGAGACAGAACTTCGTTAGCTCGAGTGCACACGTTCCGTAATCGGGACATTTTTAATTTTATTTTTTAGACTAAGGTGTGATCGCGTGTTATTAAAGTCGGAAGAGTTGTAAACTTAAATTGGTCGCTGTAATTAATAGGTCCTAGAAGCTATGTGGAGATCCTAGTGGGAGGCCTATGTTCAGCAGTGGACTTTCTATGGCTGAAAAGAGAGAGAGAGAAGCATTACTATAAGAACCATTCTATAAGAAAGCGGCATAATTAAGTTTTGCATTTTAATGCTTTTATTTCTAGCAAACAGAACTGTTAGTGTTAAGCAGTTAACTAAAAATCTTATTTCATTTAAACTTCAAAAACTCGACGTTAGTCAATCATATAATAAAGGCAATACCACGCAGTTTAATGGCGAAGGAAAACATCGCGAGGAAACCTGCATACCGTAGCGATTTTAAAGACTTTCTACGGTATGTAAGTCCGCCAACCCGCACTAGGCCAGCGTGGTGGACTATATGGCAAAACAACTCTCAATCGATTCTCTCGATTGTAGAGTAGGCCCCTCCCCTGCAGTGGGACGTATATGGGCTGATATAGATAAGGCAATACTACGCCGATGTTATGTTCAACAGCCGAACATCATTCACTTAATAGTAAATCTAACACACAAAACAAGACATCGTAAAACAGACCAAATGTTTACAACACAAGCTTGGCATTACAGAAACACGTCACCTGCCACATCAGATACAACCACAAAACACTTCATAAATTATTAAATCCTAAATTGAGCACGCGTAAGCCGCGGCCTGACAAATGCGCAGGGCCTGGAAACATTTTACGCGAAATCGATTTTGTTTTAACACGTCACCTGTTTCAGGGTAAGATATTAGGGATTTTGTTTACTTCGCAACTTATACGCTGTAAAGCCGTTTTGTGGTTTGAAATGTATGTTTCAGAAGAAATTACAAGGCAAGGAAAAACAGGAGCTTAATTTAAAATAGTATACCATAGGAAATTTGCATCAAAAGTATAATAGATAATGATAAGAATACGTAAATGATGGTATAATTTAAAAAAAAAACATTTCTGAAAAATTACAGGGTTATTTTTTAACAATATATTTGAATTTTCAGTTACGTGAATTCGAACCTAATTTAATACATCAAATCTCGCAAAGATACAAATATACATTATTATTATTTAAATCTTATTGTAGACTTTGAAAAAATCTTGTAAAATATAATCCTTAAATATCGTTTTATAAAAGTGTAGATTACATTTTATAAAAGGGGTGAATGAATTGTCTATTTTTGCAAACGCCAACCATTACATTAAAGCATTGTAAATATTTTTGAGTTTTTCATTTCTTTATATCGTAGGATAAATTGCAAAAGAATTAAACTGCGCAAGTAGCAAGCTTAACAAAAACGATTATTACCCAGTTGTCGCTTCAAGGCTGGCAGTTTCAGCGCAACTTTCTTCAGAAACTCCTTAATTAAACATGCTTGTAATACTTAATTTGACAAACGGTCAGGGCTGGCAAACAATTTCAATAAATCAATAAACCCGTTTCGTGGTTTCATGACGCCGGGTCGGAAAGGCCCTACATATCTATCAAAGGGTTATAAATTCATGTATTTTGGAAGCTGAGTGATGGTATTAATTTATGGCTCAAATTATCTGAGGTAATCCTTGAAAAATAGGCTGCGTATTTTGTGTAAAATCGGTGTTGTTCACAGAATGTTATAATATTTCGTGATTTAGGGTCGAAACGGCCGATGGGAATTTTCATCAATGCGATTTAAATGTTTTGTATGAAACTCACATTACTTTACATTAAAAATATAATTGGATCAAAAAGGAGGTTCGAATATGCTGAAAATAATCCTTTTTTACTATTCTGTGGTCATGGTATGCTACAGACAGAGAGCTTACATCACCTATATCAGGCAGACTTGTCAGAATTCCGACAAGCTCATAAAAATATTAAGCCCAAGTAATTGAAATTATGAAATTAAAACTTAACCTAATTAGGTGGAAATTCGTAGCTAGTTATCGCGAGAAATAATGAATGAAGGTTCAAGTACCTCTCGGTTTTGTTAATAAAATACATCGCTTCTCGGCTCATTACGAATGAATGAGACATATTTTTACACTTCTAATTGAAAAATAAGAGGCATGGAGGCCTTTTGCGACAATTTTAAATGGCGACGTTGAAATTATTTATATATTTTACATTTTCAATTGATGATTTTTGGAGTTACGTTTGAAATGAAAATGAATAAAAGTCGTAATTTTTTCATTGCACCGTTTACCTACGAGAATGCATGAAGAGATTGATGAAAGTTGTTGAAGCGAAAGTAATATGTCAGGATCGAGAAAAATGGCGATCCATAGTCTCTGCCCACCCCTATGGGATACAGGCGTGAAGATTATGTATGTATGTACTAGAGTTAAATGAAAAAACGTAGTCGATTGTCATTCTGTATTAAAATCTATATCATTTCAGTGAAGATATGTAATCACTTAAGTTTATTTGAACTAAGTTCCGACTGAGCTATGACCCATATCTCTCCTGTAATATCTGAAATTAAATAATACAATTCAATTTATCTAACAACGGGGAGTCAATCATGAGACATATTGATAAAATGAAATAGTCTATTATTTTTATCATTTATCTCTTCAGGTCAATTGATTTTTTTAAAGCATTTGAGGTATAATTGATATTTCGTTTAGAATAACCAACATCTTCTTGACAGGCTCCGTGGCGCCGTTGGTTAGACGCCGGCTGTCAAACGAGAGTCCCCGGGTTCGATCCCCGCAACGAGACATATGTTTGTGTGACCCACAGGTATTTGTTTCGGGTCTGGGTGTTTGTGAGACCGAAAAGTCTTTCGTAGTTTTTGATGCCCACGACACAAGACTCAATCTTAGTGTGGGGTCAGGACTATGTATGTGACAGTTAGGTATATTTATTATTATTATTTATCTAGGAGCTAGCTGGATACCTTTGAGATAACTAACAAGTTGTTTTAAATATTATGAAAGAATTCAATAAAAGTATTATTACACTTGTTATTAATTAAATAATTAACACAAAAATCGTTTTATACATTTCTAAAACACTTCAACAATTTACAAAAAATAGTTAACTTTATTTTACAAATGGCCCATTTTTTAAATCCATTAGAGGAAATTTGGAAATGACAACATTCCGTTTAAAAGGATCCTTTAATAAATGCGTCGATTTTTACGACGGCCCCTGCTGTTAGCGGGTGACAAAAGAATTATTAATGGCATCAATTTTATTTTCTATGCCAGGTAAAAATTATCCGGGTGTGTTCAAATACAACACTTTTTTTTTTGCGAAAATTTGTGATACACCTATGGGTAAGTCGTTGTTCCATAGGGCTTGTCTTCGTGATATTAAAATACGTGATAAAAACTATAAATACATAATTCATTTAAAAAAAGAAAAAGACATGAATAAGTAATTCGAGTGAAGATACAATTCAAGCTACTTTTTAGAAGCAGAGAATTAATAGTTCATCTAGAATTTATTTTAGTATTAACGTGACGAGAAACGTAACACCGTTATTATCACCAGAAAAATATGAACTTGTATAAGCTGTATAAAAGTGTTAGGACAATTGTTTGTTAAGGGTTTAATTACGACCTGACACACTATCATAAGTAAAGTGAGTACTAATTAACAAGAAATACACGTACCTAGAACATCGAAAAGGTTCATGAACTCCATCAAATCCGACACAAAATTTAAGTTTTGGCAAAAAAAAACACTCTTTTTAACAGTTTATCCTTTTTATACACTTTTTAACCAACTTATAAGTATATGTTACTTAATCAACTACGATATTATACACATATCACCTATTGAAAAAGAAATACAGGCGCATTTCTTGGCCATTAAAAATAACTTATAGCATTAGAAAGGTTAGCTGAGCGGCAAATCGATCGAGCACTACCCCTTGTCTTGTAATGGCGTAACACATGCCACAGTCCCCCTGTTTCATATATATATCTATATATCAGCCCATATACGTCCCACTGCAGGGCACGGGCCTACTCTACAATCGAGGGAATCGATTGAGAGTGGTTAGGCCATATAGTCCACCACGCTGGCCTAGTGCGGGTGGGCGGACTTACATACCGTAGAAATTCTTTAAAATCGCTACGGTATGCAGGTTTCCTCACGATGTTTTCCTTCACCTGTTTCATATATTGATTCTCAATTGAACTGGTATAATATAAATTTATCTGGTAGATTGAGATCGTTAGGAGCAAAAAGTGGTAGAGCCACGCTTTAATTGACAATCGTAGTACAGTTGGTTAGACAACTGTGAAATGAGAGGCCGCAGGTTCGAACTCCGCACCGAGACAAATATTTGTGAAGCCCACACGTAAGTATTGGGTCTTAGTGTTTGTGAGACCGAAAAGTCTCTCGTAGTTTCTGATACCCACGACACAAGACTTAAATGATCTTAATGTGGGGTCAGGAATATGTATTAGACTATTGTTTTTTTATTTATTTTTTATTGCAATGAATGACGAGACGAGCAAGCCGTTCGCCTGATGGTAAGCGATACGACCGCTAATAAACAGTAGGAACATTCCACTGCGCTCGCAATCCTGAGACATAAGATGTTAAGTCTCAATATGTCCAGTAGTTACTCTGGCTACAATGTCCTTCAATCCGAAACACAACAGTGCATTTACGCAGTGTTGTTTCACGGGAGAAATAGACTTTGCGGTGGTACCTACCCAGATGGCCTCTCACATATGAGAGACCTACCACCAGTAAAGTATTGTATTTACCTTAGACTATAGTAGGAATTGGATAGCACCACTGTCTCACAGTAAACAGACATGGAGAGACTTTGCCATGTTTCAATAAATGAGATTGTTGGAGAACCAATACACCTCTCTTGCCTCCGTCTATTTTCTTCCCTTCCCTGTCCTAATTCGCCATGATGTTGGCGCATCTTCAATCTAAGTGATTGATGTTCATGGGCAGCGGTAATCACTTAGGACCAGGTAAGCCGATTGGTTGTTTACCGAAACCATGCTATATAAAAATAGGCTACACGTGTTTCTTTGTGTGAAACTGTAGGAGCCATAACCAAGTTTGTATCTTAAGATATTATTATTAACCTGCTCCTTGTGAAACAATTTCCTATCGATTTATAATAGCCAAGCAAATCAATTTATTCTCGATCAAGATTACAGAAATTTGAATTTTCAAACACACAAAGCATTAACACGCAAATAAATTACTCCATAATAAGACCAAATAGCACAGAAAAGTCAATATAAAATATAACAAGCTCAGACAATAAAACAGTTATCAGTATAAAAAGCATTAACTGAGACTCAAGCAACATGGAGCCGACCCGAACACATTGGGCCATAAAACACGCGGGTAATCGCTCGCGACGTGATCCAAAAGCAATTGATACGAACTGCTGCGAATCTGCAATTACTCTTTGTTTGAAGTACTTTGGATACATAACGTAATAATATACGGTATAAATGGGCTGGAAGCTGGCCACTTCCTACAGGTCAAGAGATCCTTGGGAGCCTTGTTCAGCAGTGGACTCCCAATGGCTGAAAAAAAAGAGAAAAAGAGAAGAGAGAATATTTTCGAGTTTATTAGGTAACACCAGCAGCCCTGAAGGCAGTTAGGTTTGCAATAGTGGCACATACAATTCGCACAACTTATTTTCAACCCAAATATGTATATGAATTCCCACTAGCTGGTAACAGATAATGTATTGCGAGAATATCTGTTTGCTGCTTTTCAAAAACCAAACGATTGTGTCCGGCGGATAAATTTATGTATTTATTTATTAGCAGTTTTACCCGCTAGGAAAGGGAGTCGCGTAAGACTGGTTTTAAATGGCATTGTACTGCACGTTTTTGCAGCATACATTAAAACGAATGAATTGTCATAATTGTACTCCAAACAACAAATGTATGAACAGTCTTCTGTACAATGTATGCGATACTTATTTGTTTAAACGCATATTGCAAAAAACGTGCAGTACAATGCCACGTGATTGCCGTCTGAATACGCTCACCTACTTAATAGCCACGCAATGATCACGTGTCATCGACATCGGAAAACTCAATCAGCTACCCGCCAACAACCGACACCAGCATCCGGCCCACATCACCTTTTTTCTCACAACGGAGCTTCATCCACTTGGGATGTAAACTTTTGAGGGAGACGTAATTTACTTTATGATGGGAAGTAATTTAGGGATGGGAGGGGTCGATAATGTTGATGCTATATAAATGTTTATTGTTTGTACATACATACATAAACTTACGCCTTTATCCCCGAAGGGGTAGGCAAAGGTGCCACCGGGACATCCATATTTTGCCTTGTATGTTCCGTCCCACGATGTGATAGGTGGCAAGCCTATCGCCATATCGGTCACAAATTGCTGACTCCGGGCTGATAATGAATAGAAAAATCCAATATCACTTTGCCCGACCCGGGACTCGAACCCGAGACCTCAGCTTTGTAACCGTACCGTAATACAACTACACCACCGAGGCAGTATTGTTTGTAGCTTCATAAATAAATCTGTTTGTATTGTTTCACCCGAAGCTTTTATTACAATAGAAGGTGGAGCTTCTGTGGCTGAAAAAAAGAAGAATTAAAATAATTGAAAAATAAAATCGGGCATGATCGGCCACATTTACATTAAGTAACCCTTTAGAGCCTGTAGGCTACATTTTCCTACAATTTTTAGAATCCATACATTTTCCTTTTTTAGAATCCAGAACACGTATTTCTAATCTATAGCTTGTTGTCCGGTTTCTATGCTTCATGAATAGTATTTTGCTGTATATTGCTGTGTACCCAAGTTAATACAATAAGTAATCGCCAGAGATATAAGCTTTCCGTTTAAGATGCCATAAATCTTCACAAATTATCTTTATAGCTAATGATAATCGATATTAAAGCGGCAGAAGAAGTAATAATGGAATGACCCATTAATATGGACCAGTTAATGGCTTTCGTGGGAGTAAAGTGGACTATGTAAGGGAAAATGGGATCAATTTATACCGATTTACAACTTATAGGAAACCATAGCCAATATTATAATAATGTTCTTAAAAATAATAGTCTCTTTTTTCTTCCTTTTAGCATTATATCGGTGATTTTTTGGTGAAATGGAGACGAACGATTGATGATACATACATACAGACACAAACTCACACCTATATCCCAGAAGGAGTAGGCAGAGGCGCCACCAGGACACCCACATTTCGCCTTTTATGTTCCGTCTCACGATGTGATAGGGGGCGAGCCTATTGCCATATCGGGCACAAATTCCTAACTGCGGGCTGATAATGAATAGAAAAATCCAATATCACTTTGCCTGACCCGGGATTTGAACCCGAGATCTCAGCTTTGTAATCGTACCGGAGTACAACTACGGCACCGAGGCACGATTGATGATACTATTATAAACAATGGAGGGAAATAATCGTCTGTCATTCATAAATTCTGCATTGTATTAACAGGACCAGCGATACCGTCCGTAATCCTATCAAAAATATATCAGAAATTAAAATCTCGAAGCTTGCACGCAGATTGTTAAAGATATCGAATTCTATTGCTCAAATTCACTCTCAATAACACGATGAATTGACATCCTTCAGACAGTTTATCGACAAAAACACACCCCTGTTCTTTCACTCCCTGCTTTACTGCGGCGAAACTTTCCGTCTCAAAGGGTGGTTTCTTTCACATAGTTAATTTGATTGCACAACTGTTTTATGTTTTTTTATTGACACCATACTATTTAATCGCGCGCTATCGCTGAAAGCATTTTGAAAGCAAATCGTAAATATAGACAGTGATTCGGTGTATAAATTTTGAGTCCAATTTATACAGCGTTGATGGTTGCAATGTTTTAATGGAATTATGGTATGATGTAAAGTTTTATGATTATATTTAGACCTTTATTTTTATCTATGGGTATACGAAACGTGAAAAAATTACAAAACTAATCGTGATCTATGTGTGTCGTGTTCTGGAATAAATCTGTGCATAATCGAAGGCCGGAATAATTGTTTCGATTGACAACAAACGCGATTTCAAGTACTAATAGGTGCATTGTAATCTATTTGTCGTATATAAAACAGAAACTGTTGACAATATATTCATGATCTATATACATTTATGTAGATAAAATGATTTAATTATTCATTATATTTCCGCGTGTATGCCGGGTATATCAATACTGCGACCGAAAACAAAGCCAGGTGGTAGTTTTAGTAGTTACAAACACAATGCAACTAAGAGATTTGCAAAAAAGTGACAGATTTATTTTTGCTATTTTTTGAAAATCGTCGTGTTTTGGTGGTGAACACCTAGTTTTATCGAATAAAGTAATTGAAACCCTCACGTGCCATTGCGCCTTTAAAAATAAAAAGGTGTATATCATTATTTTAGGAAAACTATGTATTTTTACACAAATACGATAAGTAAAAATTTAAAAAAAAATGAGATTTTTTTAGTTGCCTTATGTCTGAAGTCACTACCACCTGGCTTCGTTTTCGGTCGCAGTCTTGATATATCCTGTATAAGTGATTAATCAAAACAAAAGCCGCAATATATAATTTAAACATAAACCCGAAACTAGATAATTAATGCTAACAAAAGGCGCGATGTCGAATGGTCGACATTAGAATATCGGCTGAGTTATCTGTATGATAAGTTTGACGTGACGGGTCGCTATTATTGTTCTAACACGTCAAGTCGCGTGTTGCCACTTAGACATTGAACTGAGAGGGTTTGTGCTGTGGGGTTAAGGTTTATTATTCACTGTAGATATAATATTTATGGTATGTAAATTCCGCCAACCCGCACTAGGCTATCGTGGTGAACTATACTGCCTACCCTCTCTCAATCGTACCCTCGATTGTAGAGTAGGCCCGTGCCCTGCAATGGGACGTATATGGGCTGATACAATACAAATACACAGCTCTGCCTTTAGAGTGATATAAGGACAAGCCTTTCTTTGTAAAAAATCATTAGATTTTTTTTGTCAATGATACAAGCATAGTATTAATGCGTAGATCGAATCTGTTGCATCTCATATCACAGCCGAATGCTTCACAGTGCCACGAAAGCAGTTAAAAATAGGTATAAAAACGGTCCCTTACTTAGACAAACATAATCGACGCCTTGCACAAATAATGTGACAAGTACAAAGGAAATAATTATCAAGTTAATTATGTTAATAAAGGAATTGTAATGTAATAAAAATCAATAATTAATATTACTTTTGTTAAATTTCAGTGATGTAAAACGCAGTAATATTGAATATTAGTTTGTGGTTTTGTTTTGTTACGCAATATTTGGTTCGACGTGACATCGCAATGCTATTGTGCTGACACGGTATCTCGCTCATTTTTAGGGCATTGAACTAATTGAGTTTGTATAGGTTCTTCATGGGCTTATGATGGAATACTTCAAGCAATTTTCACTCCCTGGTATCGAAATGATACATTAAGATACTGAACCAAATCTATGCACATTTGTTTATTCTCCTTTCTATCCAAGAACCATGGATGTCGATTTACATAACCATAGACTTGCATCCATTTCGGCTCAAACTAATCGATTTTTGTACTCATTTTTACCCCACGATGAAGATATGAAACCGTTTTCCGACTCAGGTATTTTCTTTTTCCAGTAATCTAATGTACTTTAGCCACAGCGTGAAGCAATGAAACTGGACGCCATGATTGAGTAGAATGCGGACCGATAATAGGTAGTCTAGTGTCAATCCACATTCTAAGTAGACACAATACAGCATTGCGCTCAGTGCTCACGTGCGTTGTAGTCACTTTGCTAGCCTAAAATAAATTATTCGTAATCTATATAACGCTAAAGAGTATGTTTGGTTGAATACGCTAATCTCAGTGACTGTAATGTGAGCTAAAAAATATAATTTGTTTTTGGATAGCCCATTTATCGATAAAGGCTATAAGGTACTTTTTATCCCGGGAAAATATGCTGTGGTTTTATATTTTATTGTATAATATTAATCGAACGTGACACCGCTATGTTATTGCGCTAACACGCTATCTTGCATGTCACTCGCGGGGACATTGAACTTCGTAAAATTAAGGTAAGTAGTTGTTTTACAGTAGAATAGAGGATTAAGATATTTGTGATTACGTTTATTACCTTTGAAACAATTAAAAAACTATAACAGTATTCAAAAGTTTAATATTTAAAAATTATAGCCCAATTAAAATATTAAAACATTATTAAAAAGCTTAGTTTTTAAATATTCTCGTTTTATCTGATATCTGATACCACTTAATTATGGTTTCGGTAAATTCAGGTCGGTTATAATAATTGCAAAGTTATTAACTTTCTTCAGGGACTAATTTATAATTGATAGTTTTTTAATTGACACGTAAAGTTGATGGACGTGACACATTAATATAGTCCTTCTAACAAGCGTGTTACTCGGCCGACATATTGATTTTTGGGTAGTACTTCACTTAAATATATAGACGTGATAGACCTAGGTATTGACACAGAATACTAACAGAAGTCAAGCTTGTGTATGTGCTTCACTTTTCATTGCTTACTCACACTACGCTCTTTTTTTATATGCATAGTACTAAAATTAACATCATGATCCTAACATCGCAAAAAGGTAGAAGTCAAATGTATTTTAAACTACAAGATACTATTTGAACTCTAGAAACGAATTCTTTTGAACCACACAAAAAATATTCATAGTTGATATCAAAAAGGTAGGTATTTCTTTACCCCTTATTCGACATTTACATAGGGTCGGTGGTTTGGCTTATGATTTCACGACGTGCCGCCCACTCTACATCAACCCTTTCGGGAAATTCAATTCAAGAAAAGTTCAGATTTTTCCAACCGGAAAACACGCAAAGTGGTTTTTCCGACTTGAAAATTTTAGTCCGTGGTGTAATTGACAAACGTTTTTATTACATTCGTCGTTACGATTAGTCACAATGAAATTTATAACTTAAAAATATTTCTGTTTTAAACCCAACATCTGCTGAACAAGAACCTCATCTAACTGCCGGACTCAGAGACATTTAATATCAATTAAATAATTACCTAGTTTAAAATATACGAAGAAAATCTAAAATAAATTTAAATTAGTTTAAGTCTTATTCCACCTTACCGGTTTAATGAGGATAGACTAAACATATTTCGAAATTCTCATGCCAAACCGTGAGTTACTCTTTCTTAAATTTTCTTCACCATAAATCCAGTTATATTCACAATTCAAATCGCGTAACCCTGAAAGTTCTTTGGACCCTTATTAACCAACCCATAACATCTGTTTAAAACCCGACTCCCGGTCAATAAAAAAAGAATAGAACGCATTAAAGGTAATAGCCGTGCGTCCACTCTGTCCAATAATGGCTTGGGTAGACACGTCAGCCGCAGCGCCCTACAGCTCTACCTATATAGATATCTATGTAGGTATCTATATAGACAAATGTCGGTCCGACGCGACGTTCCATTAGGGATGCATTTACCGTCATGAGAATTGTCTATCACTCATTGCGATGGAAAAATGATTCATAGCTTGAAATTATGAAGGATACACCTATTTGTTCTGGAAATTGGTAAATATATTATTGTCTGAGAAATGTGGTGTGAATTATCTTCTATGGAGTGTTTCATGTCTTAATAATAATTAAACTTTGCATACAGTGGTAAGAAATATCTTGTAGTTTTGGGAACAGAAACGATGAGAGACTTCGGTATTACAGCCTGGAAAATATGATTTTAAATCACTCAAATATTTTTTTATTGTCTCGGCGGGGATTCGATCTAAACTTCTATGTGTCTATTCTTCTATCTGGATATGAATTACTTATTTATTGTTTTTTATCAAACGAAATATTAGAACTCATATGTAAACTTGGTTGATCGCTAAAATCTATTTGGTCCTTCTGAATTATTTTAAAGCTACGTTTTACTTCATTATGTTGCTTTTCCAAGAACGTAAATAATGTAACAAATATAAATAAACATGATTCCAATAATAACATACTAATAATGACGTTAATAACGCGTAACTAGCTACCAGGAAAATTTTATACATTGTTGGTAGCTCCCGAGCTATGCTTCTTAAATTTTATCTCAGTACAAATTAGTGTATGACCGTGCTATGAACGTATGGAATAGAGTTCACAGTGCCGAAACTATGGCGTTCTAAGCGTGCCCAAACGCAGGGTTCAGACCCAAATGGGCACAGAATTGGCTAGACCTGCCTACGATCTGGTTTATTAAGAGCGCAGTTATAGAAGCTCGCACCGGGCGTATAAAAGGCTAGCTACGTTATGTATCTATTGAGAGTATGAACATAAACTCACGCTTTTATCCCAGGGGAAGGCAGAGGCGCCACCAGGACACCCATATCGCCATATCGGGCACAACTTCCTGACTCCGGGCTGATAATGAATAGAAAAATTCAATATCACTTTGCTCGACCCGGGATTCGAACCCGAGACCTCAGCTTTATAACCGTACCGGAGTACAATTACGCCACCGAGGCAGTGAGAGTATGAATTATTACGAAAATGACCGGCTGGTGACCAAAGGATATATAAATAACCAAATTAGTTTTCAGCAATTACAATCTAGCATACAATTACGTCTGACATACCCGTCTACCTTTCATAGTCGGGGATGCAATGAGGAATTCCCCATGAAAACAAAAAGGTTTGATTCGATAGTGATGCGTGTAGGTATGTATGCGATCGACAGGTCGTCGCGTGTTCGACATGATTAGGTTGGTAACAACGTGACGCGCGGCGCGGCGACACTTCGTAATTTATTAATGGATTTGTGTCACGTATTTTTTATGACTTTTAGTGGTGTCGTGGGTATCAGGAACTAGGAAAGACTTCGGTCTCACAAACAGGGACTATATAAATCTAAATAATATTATTCTGTAATATTGCGTGCAAGTCAGCACATTAATTAAATACAGTCACACACATACATTGTCCTGACCCCACACTAAGATCGAGTCTTGTGTTGCGGGTATCAGGAACTACGAGAGACTTTTCGGTCTCACAAACACCCAGACCCGAAACAAATACTAGTAGTTCACACAACAATGGCCCTATGTAAGGGCTTTGACCCTTGAGGTTTTATGAATATTTTCTACTATAGTTACAGTATAAATATTCTATTACAGTTCACACAAAAATCAGTATAAACAATAAGCATTTGAAAGAACAAATAAACTCGTGTCACTACGAGCGCCGTTGTGAAAGTAATATCTATACGTGAAATTGTTTCGTATTTTCCCTCTTTTTATTGAGAGGTCATAAAGCCAGCTGTAAACGTTCTGAGAATTGCTCATACTATTTTACTTCATATAGCGTTAAGTTTATGACATGCTATGTATTTTGTTCTTGACTTTACCTAAAACCGAGGTTTATATATTTTATAGAATAAAGAGAGATAAAACATTAGATTTGACTGGTAGGTATCTAATATGTGAGAGGCCGCCTAAGTAGTTACCACCGCAATGTCTATGTCGTCCGCCAAACAGCAGTGTAAATGCTCTGTTGTGTTCCGGTTTGAGGGACATTGTAGCCAAAGTAACTACTGGGCATATTGAGACTTAACATATTATGTCTCAGGATGGCAAGCGCAGGGCAATGCCAAGCATTGCTTTGTTAATTATAGTTTTTTTTGGTTTTGCTCCTGTCCATGAGCGGTCGTATCGTTACTAATTAAACCTGCTGTATTAATCATCGAACGAAGTTCCATAGTAAGTAAAACCATTCGTTGGTCTTTTATTTACATCTCCATTGCAAAGTTAAATTCCGATTGTTCATGTTGTAAACAAGTTACACACCAGTTTCAGAGGAACAAAATGAAGTTAACCTCTTAAGGATAATAGTCAGAGGAATAACTGCCAAGCTTACTTAAGCCGGCTCGGCGGCCAACATTTTTAAGCCTCTAATAGGCTTATCGGTAAAAGTGAAACCGGCTTTTGATCTCACGAAATTCCTGATGTTTCGGCATTTTTCTTACGGTAAGGAAATATAGAATGTGAAATTTTCCACTGGTAAAAAGATACTTTTAATGACAGGATTTATTATTTCACAACGGTTTTATACGAATAAATTGTCTGAATGTAAAATCCGGCAGATCGTGTAGACAAGATATTTACTGAATATTATGGTAATCATGAGGTCGTTGATAATGATACTGTGCCCAAGAATAAGTGGAGTAATGTACTGAAATGTTATTTTCTTTTGTAGGCTGAAAAATAAACTAGAGTTGAAACTATGTGTACAAAGCTAATGCAGGAACATGTTATTATAAATTACATGTACACGGACCATTGGAATTATAAATGGGTTTAAAAAAAAAGAAGAAAAAAGACAATAAGGCGGTTCGTGTCGCTGAGGGAGTTTCTTGCGCCGTTTCTTCTTCACAGCTACAACACGTTCAGAAGCGGTGGTAGTAATTAACGATTCAAAAGATCTTGTGGAAGCCTATTTAATAAAGTATATTTTGATTTTGGAACGATATGTTATAATTACAAAGATCATAGTAGCTGTCACACGCGGTGGTCACTATTCAAGCGATTACGTTCTACATCTCTAACATGAAAACGCTCCTCTTATGACTGAATCCGAAGGTCACTGCTGAACCCAATCAACGTTAGACGTCATTTCAAAACTCACCATTTTAAACGTCAGTTGAAGATCGGGTTCAAATAACTTTTCACGTAGTGCCGACCTTGTCATTCCTGACTTTCAATGGATTTTTATAGGTGCTTCCACTAGTTATTTTTTATGTACATTGCTTGTTAAGTTAGCTATGTGCATTAATAGGAATGTATCTTTGTTACTGCGCGCTATGCTACACCGGTTTAACTCTAATTTTCTTTATAAGTATTAATCTAGTGCTTCACTTGTCCTAGCGTCCAAATTCCTGGCGTCAATATATTATATATTAACACCATGAATTACAAAGCAATGCTTGGCATTCCATTTCGCTCGCCATTCTGAGACAACAGTTACTGTGGCTAAAATATACTTCAACTTCATTTATAAAGATGTTTGCATACTTTTGATTTACATTGCTTGTTAAGCTAAGCATGCTATTAGTAATACATATATGTTTATTGCGAGCTACATTTGATCAATAAGCGTGTCAATTTCTTTATTCTTATTGGTACGGGATAGTACAGGAGACTTCAAGTTTGATAGTTTGTTGAGGTTTGAAAGAGAGTGTGCTTTAACAAAGAATTACTTACATAAATTAGGTACCGGTTATTCAACCTGTTCGGACGATCCATGACTACCAAACCGTTTCGTTTTCTCTCTCTTTCTCTTTTTTCTTCACCTATAAGAGTTCAGAAAACTGTAATAACACATATGTTACTAATAGACCGGCAAATTAGTTCCAAAGATTAGAATTTTTTTCTTATTGTCTATCATTACTCCATGTGTACGCTGTACCCTTGCCATCAGCTGATAAGCCATGAAAACAATAGCTCTATATTCCAGTACAAAAATCCTCGCTGGCGTAGTTGTACTACGGTGCGACTACAAAGCTGAGGTCTCGGGTTCGAATCCCGGGTCGGGCAAAGTGATAGTGGGCTTTTCTATCCATTATCAGCCCGGAGTCAGGAATTTGTGCCCGATATGGCGATAGGCTCGCCCCCTATTACATACATCATGGGACGAAACATACAAGGTGAAATGTGGGTGTCCTGGTGGCGCCTCTGCCTACCCCTTCTGGGATAAAGGCGTGAGTTTATGTATGTATGTATGTAAAAAACAGTTATAAATTCAATATCTGTTTTGTATCAAGAAAATAACTCACGCGTGAATGCCAAATAAAATTATATTACGGCATAGAAATGTTCCAATCGGTATTGTAATGACATCTTTTAAGATAAGTGCTAATAAAAGTCTCCGTCAATTTCCCTTTCAATTAACTGCGGAGACACAATGCTGGCTCCCTACTGAGTCGAATTGGGGCATAATTATCATCGGAATATTCCTCTTTGGTGAAAATATTTCTATAATTTTTTTATTAATCTTTCACGTGATTTATTAATAACCGTGTAATTTAGCGGTGTAGGAAAGTTCGATGGAATATTACGAAATTTCGTGATAAGTCAAAGGACCTGGGGTGTTTCAGCCATTTTATTAAACAGATTTTATATTTTTTTCATTATTTCTTACGATTTTCACTGTGTTGTAATTATTTTATCGCCTTATGGCCTTGTTCATAGATATATTTAAAACCTATTTTAGTAATCGAATGTTTTGACCCTTACGAACGACTTTAGAATTCAGTTTGAGTTAAGAAGACAAAACATTTGATAACTAAAATAGGTTTTAAGTCTATGAATAAGGCCGTTGGTGTTTATAATATAAAATAATATCCAAAAATATCCTATGCAAAACATCGAAGTTGCTAGTTTGTGACTTAGGCCCTTTGACTTGACACTTACCTTAGAGTTCCCCTAAGAATGTCTAAAGTATAGTCTATGAACCTACTCAAGGCAGTGTGGTGGACTAAAGCCCGAATCTTTCAATCGTTGAAGAATCCCTTGCCCTACTGCGGGGCATACACGCGCCAAGAATTTAACTGTTCAATTTATAGAATCCCCGAAGGCCCCACCTTCTAAAAAATAAAATCTAAAGGTGAATAACTTTGAATCAATCAGAACTGTATAGTATTATTTTCTGTGCGATCTTTTATACGAAACGGAGGGAATTGCAACAGCAAATTCCAATTCTAAAGCATCTCAAAGCGAACGTACTCGCAATTTCTGTTCTAACATTCATATTCCAGGAAGGAGAAACTAAATATAAACAATAAGCATGCAGTTTCCAATTAGCTCTATTCGTGTATTTGGTATTGAATGCAACGGATAGTAAATTTCCATGAAAAAGATATAATATGAAAGAATAACGTTTTCTTTCATTTCCGTGTATAATAGGAATTGTTGAAGTGATTATTAATTTAATTGTAGGACAGGTCATGAAAGAAGAAAAAGGAAGCAAAAAAAAATGTTTTTTATACATACGAGTATAACCCGTCTCAATCGTACTCTCTCAGGGCCTCCCGTGCCCTGCAGTGGGACTTAGATACAGAACAGAACAGATAGAATCAATTTATAAAATATATTAGTAATATTTATTTGACTGCCTCGGTGGCGTAGTTGTAATACAAAGCTGTGGTCTCGGGTTCGAATCCCGAGTCGGGCAAAGTGATATTGGGGTTTTTCTATTCATTATCAGCCCGGAGTCTGGAATTTCTGCCCGATATGGCGATAGGGTTGCCCCCTATCACATCATGGGACGGAACATACAAGGCGAAATCTGGGGGGTCCTGGTGGCGCCTCTGCCTACCCTTTTTGGGATAAAGGTGTGAGCTTACGTATGTATGTAGGTATTTATTTATTTGCTTATCAATGGTGGTATACTATAGTTAGGATAATCATAGATTGTTCAGCTCCGTACTGCAAAACAACTGTAGAAGTAGTAATTATTGCATTTATTTTCAATGGAGTCTGTACGTAATGGGTCATGTAACAGACGTGTCTTGTCTTGATACTTACTTTACTTTTTGAGGCTTAAAAATATCATTTTTGTTGCTTCCTTATTTCATAGACACGCCTACGAATTGACTAATGCAGGTGTTCACATGTGACAGTAAAAAAAATCAATTTCTATCAGTTGAATATTATCCGCTTGCCGTGGATCTTTTCTTTTCTTTCTTTTTCATTTTTTTACACCTAACAGTCACATACATCTAATCCCCTATGTAAGTGCTGTTTAATCTAGTAGAATAAACCCATTGGAGTTATAAAAATCACTATAAAATAAGGGGGAAAATTGAATTAACTTTTTAATCAATATAAATACAGGAATAATCACTCGAAGGGGTATGAAGTCACGTAATATCGCCATCAGGCGCCTACCTGGCCTTCCCCAATGGGCTTAACGATTAGGCTCAATAGTTTAAGTGGCTTTGATGTCATCAAAAATAACTGCCTACGACAGGTTTTCCGTCTCATCCGGTAGTTAGTAGAAACGAGCATATTCCCACCTTAAAAGCCGGCAGCGCATCTCCACGCCCTGTGGTGTTACAGATATTCATGGGCGGTGATCCCTTACCATCAGATAAACCGAATGCTATAGTATTAAAAAACGTTCCGGACGGATTATCCTACAACTAGCAAACGAATATAGAAAACTATTTAAATCCAACAACTCGAGATTAGACAATGTTAATTAAATTACAGCACACCACGTGATGCAGACACCCAAAATAAAATAAAATACAATCAAAATACAAAAAGTGAAGTACTTTGAATAAATCATTGTGTTTTTTTGGAATCGTTCCCAACTACACGTGTATTATTAACGACTCCACTATTTCATAAAAATGTACCTAAACTCGAAACAATAGCAATGCCTTGGCAATGCTCCCGAAAACTTATAACGTTCATTTATTTCGTTATTCAATTATTTTTTGGGTTTTTTTATTGGGCTTTGAACAGTTGGAGAGCTTTTTATCGCGAATATTACGAACTCTTTCGGTTTACTAACCTAATGATATAGTAGCTCTTGGAGTTTGAAAAGTGTCATCAGTGCTTGTTATTACTAGCATTTAAGGCATGTGTACAAGTCTTTTAATGTGAAGACGACTTACTGGTCACTGTGTTACTCTTATGACCATTGCAGCAATTTTAAAAGAGATCTAATTTGTTACAATTAAACATATACCGTAGTAAGGACGCATGAATTTTACAACCCCGCACCCAAAACCATATTAACTAATCAAATGAATATTTAATTGAGGATGTAACCTGCAGCCCCTTATTTTATAGTTAGCCAAATTCACGCACGTCGCTAAAAAATAATATTGTGACTGTAAAGCTTATAACCGCTACTAGGTTCTAGTGTATTTGCGCAAACGCGAGTTGACACCAGTCTGGAATCGAAAATTGGTACCAATCTTGCGCAGTTATTTGCCCATCCAAGTTCCAGTATACTGGTGCAAGCTCAGACTTGCACAGTTATATCGTTACGTGTGTGACTGCCATTAGCATCTGCATGAAAAACAGTAAAGAAAACAAACAATCCATATATTTTCTCATTTGTTTATCCACAATTCCGTGGCGTATTTAACGCCTCTATTAAGAGGCACATGCAGAATGTGTCACCATCATAACGCTGCGGAATACCGGAACCGAAGCGAGTCGGTGCCAAATTCCGCGCATACCGATACTAATGTTCATATATTCACGCTGCTAAGGGGTGGTCGGTGCGGTTGAGGATGAGTATAATATGACAGACTCCGTGGCGCAGTTGGTTGTACGCCGGCTGTGAGAGATTCACGCACGTAGACAATTTTTGTTGATAGGTATTTGTATTGGACTTCAGTGTTATGGGACCAAATTCTGTAAATGTTTCTGATTTCTATGAATCCAGATTATTGTCGTAGTGTCGGATGAATATTATGTGTCTGAAAGTTAGTGATTATTTATTAAAAATAAATATCAGCGCTACACGTCTCTCTGCGGACTATGAATAATCTCTACAATACCAAACCCACGGCTTTTTTTAAGTTAAGTTAACTACAACATAACTGTATCACTTATGCCATGCTAACAATAATACATACATACATAAACTCACGCCGTTTTCCCAGAAGATGTAGGCAAAGGTCTCCAATGGCAGTTGATTGGTTTCATAGTTACCTGTATGGACGCCGGCAACGCATCAGTGTGGAGGAAAGTTTTTCCTCCTGGTGCCCCGTATCTGCTGGCGTACCTCAGGGCGGCGTGCTATCTCCTCTTCTCTTCGCTGTCTTCATTAACTCCATAACTAATCAACTTCACTCCTCCTACCACCTCTACGCGGATGATCTCCAGATTTACGCTCAAGCTCCTTTAGATAAGATGGTCGATGTGATAGGGACAATTAACACTGATATTCAACACATCTGTCAGTGGAGTAAGGCTCATGGCTTGAAGATTAATCCGTCAAAAACTCAGGTCATTGTTGTCGGCAGCCCCAGGATGACCTCGAAGCTAGATTGGACTAAACTTCCCCCTGTGTCTTGTGATGGTATCACCATCCCATTTAACGACTGCGTTCGCAATCTAGGTCTATATATTGACAAGTCCTTCACCTGGGGTCCTCAGCTTCGAGAATTAAGTCGAAAGATGTTTGCCTCTGCAAGGTCCTTGCGAAGGTTACGCAATTTTCTACCTGTTGCCACAAAAATTTCGCTTGCGCAAACACTCCTACTCCCCATCCTTGATTATGCTGATGTCAGCTATCTTGATCTCACCGAAGACCAACTTAATAAACTTGAGCGTCTCCAAAATCTGTGCATAAGGTTCATATTTGGTTTACGCAAATTTGACCATGTTTCTGAATTTCGTGTTAAGCTCAAGTGGTTACCCATACGGCTTCGTCGGAATGCTCACACTCTTTCACTCTTATATAATATATTGTTTAATCCTCTCACCCCTTCTTATCTAAAAGATCGTTTTGTATTTCTCCATACTTCCCATGAAAGATTCCTGAGGTCATCGGAGAATCTGAAATTGAGAATGCCCGTACACACCACGACATTTATGGACAAGTCATTCTCCGTACAAGCTGTTCGATTGTGGAACTCACTTCCAGATGTCGTAAGACGGGCTCGAACACTATCGTCATTCAAATCACAAGTCAAGGAGCACTATCTTTCTCTCTGAACTCACATATTGCTGTGCTTTTACTATTCCATTAACATTTATTTTGTATATATCTATATATATTTAATATTATATGTATATATGTATGTTTGTTGTGTGAGTTTATATTTGTGTTTTATTTTATTGTTATTTATCTATTTATATTTATGTCACTATACACCTTAGACTGCCCTTTCTCTCTCCTTTCTTCTATGTCCATCCTAAGGTTGCCTGGAAGATATTGCCTTGTGCAATAAGGCCGCCGATTGTACTTATTGTAAAATTTTGTTATAATCTCTGTATGTTTTTCCTGGTGTACAATAAAGAATATATAAATATATAAATAAAGGTGCTACTAGGACACCCACATTTCCCCTTGTATGTTCCGTCCCATGATGTGATAGGGGACGGGCCTATCGCCATATCGGGCACAAATTTCTGACTCCGGGCTGATAATGAACAGAATAATCCAATATCACTTTGCCCAACCCGGGATTCGAACCCGAGACCTCAGCTTTGTAGTCGTGCCGTAGTACAACTACGCCGCCGAGCCAGTCTAACAATACCTACTTTAATCATCTAATCAAGTACAACAACAAAAAAGCTGATCAATACCTCTACAAATTAATTAATGTTATTAATGATCAATTGTTTTATCCGGGTATAATGGAACGCAACACAAATCTGGGAGTAATACGAAGGCAAACAACCGCCACGATCGACTGTCGACGTACCCCTGAGAATTTGCATAGGCCTCTAAACTCGCGACTATAACGCGCCTGATTTAAAAATTACATTTATATTGTGCGCGCAAGTGCAAGCTTCAATAATTTAATATGTAAGCAACATGATCTAGACCCATACACAACGAATATCTCCTCGGCAAGAAGAAGCTTAATCCTTAACTTCTTCAGGCAGTATATTATAATTTGATTTTTTTGCTACTTTTCATATTTTTGTTTTTTCTATTCGTTTTAATACTTTATCTTAATTATTGTTTGTCTTATTAGCTACAGCACGTGTTTACTCAACTCCTGCTGAAATACTACTATAAGTGAAGTCTTGTTATTGTATATCAATCTTATATTCTAGAGTTTATTTAAAGTACATATAGCTGTAAGTCTTCCATGTCACGACTCACGATATAAAATAAATAAAATATTCAAATTACGGTCTTCACGAATAGAAATATGTGTGTAATATCAAGAATATTTTTTTGTACTGGTGGCTCAAATAAATTTACACCACAATCTATAACAATAAGGGATAGTTATTTCTCGCCAGTCCTCACAATTCAGCCGGCCTATCCGAAGTCAAATAACTATAATTAAGATATCCTATCTAATGGTAGAATAAGTATACGTATAATTTGAATTTACCTCATAATTTAGTATAAAATATAAAAGACAGATACAGATGCGACATGGCGCTAGTTTAATGGCCCCGAACAATGTTTTCGGGCATCGTACGCGCCGTGTTTGCGGAGACGCCAGTGATTTGGCACCCGCCTGGCTTCGTGATTGATGCGGCACTTGATGCCTACTATGTGCAACTCACGTTGTCTCCCAAACTGCCAGCGACACTCTTTGTTCTGGCACTTTAACTGCCGATTTTACAAAGAGAATATATACTAAAGGACATTTTAATTGCCATTAAACGTCTCTGCGTGCGGCCGTGAGTCATTGTTACTTAAATAATGACAAAATCTGAAAAGATTTCAAACTTGTAAAATGTGTTTTTTACAACATTGAAATAAAACTATTTTATACGGATTTTATCGCGATTTGGTTTAATTTTTACATTTTTTAACTTCCCGACGTTTCGATTACTTTACAGCTTTCGTGGTCACGGGGCGGACTATCAAATCAAATCGCGATAAAATCCGTATAAAATAGTTTTATTTCAATGTGTAACATTCGCGTAAATCTAAGAAACCATTGTGTTTTTTACAAGTTTGAAAATTAATAATTTGTACGAGAAGTTTGACATTTTTAGCGACAAGAGTATAACATGACGCTGTCCGCTGATATAACTCCCGCGTTTATCATTATCTAAATAATGCTATATATGCATTATGCACTCTACACGTTGTATAGTGCAGCACTATACAACGTGTAGATAATTCTTCACATAAAGACATATCGTGATATTAGTAACACATTAAAACTATTCCAGTCATTGCGTGGCGGACTGTATGGCCTAACCCCTCTCAATCGCACTCTCGATTGTAGAGGAGGCCCGTGCCCTGCAGTGGGAAGTATAAGGGCATGCAGGTACAGTCATTGCTATTTCAAAAACCATAATAACACAAACATATTTCTTCTAAACTTTTAATACCTACGCAATTGGTCAACGACTCCTTCGTTGACGCAGACCTTGGAATCCATGGGTCAATGAATGCTTTGAGCTATTGTGATCTGGTTCCCGAAGTCATTTGTTTAATAATGATTTCATAGATTTACGCGTTACACATTGAAATAAAACATTTTTTTACGAATTTTATCCCGGACAATCAGAAAAAAAAAGGTTTTATATCAACGTCTTTTTTTGTTTTTATTTCCACGTATATTTTGCAAATATTAATGACATTACCATAGTGTTTTATATTCTCTTTGGACATTACCATCTATTCGATTTATTTTTATATTTCTCACGTTAGTAACCCACTTTTTTTTTCAATATGAATTCCGATACCGCAGTTAGCAGAGCCAACATGTTTTTTACATATTGTATCACAGATATCAATTTCCCGTATACACGTTCCTGAAAGCTCTCATAAATTCAGAGTTTCCGACCGTTTTCACTTAACGAATGAAATTTCAACATAAATTGAGATTTTCTTTGAGTGCTCCACCAAAATTGGGTCGGTGAGATTTTAACGTGTATTTTTAGTATATTCGTAAATTTTTTTGCAAGATACGAATCTATTGAAATCACAAAGTTAAATAAAATAAAATAATATAGAGAACTTCGATTTTAGTGAAATATTAGTAATTATTCAGGAATTATGATAGTGAGGATATTTTATCTCCGCAGAATATTGTTGATTAAAGTAAAATGCTGTATGCAAATGATATAAAAATGAAATTGAAGATCTCGTGAACCATACAAACAAACCTAATTCTAAAATGTTTTCTTTTGTATGCACAGATATTACTGAAACTAAAACGAACCATCACCCAAAAAATATAGAAATATTATCAATGCAAATTCTAGTAGAGTATTGAATAGTATTGAAACAGAATGTATGTTGATTTTTAAAATAAGGGTACGTTCGGGGTAGGGGTTCGTACAAATTGCTAAATACTATTCAACGATAAAATAATTCGAATTAATTCAAAATATTAACAATATTGTACACGCTAGCGGAACTCCAGAACGATGAAATAAAATAAAATATTCAGCGGGTGTTGCAAAAATATTTAACATTTATCGCCAAAAACGATCAGCAATTCATGGAATCGTTAATTGGATTCTGATGGAAATATATTCAAAATAAAACAGTATTTTTTGTATTCCATTACAGCAATTAAAATGTTTGAATATAAGTTGTTGGCCGATGAGGCCGGAAGCTTCGTTCCAGAAAAAATTAAACATCCAGAACCAAAGTACATACGACCTGACATATGGCCGAGATTGCTAAACGATCTTCATGTCTATCTAAAGATCGATCGCGAAAATAGACCAATGGGTTCAAGGTATTGTCAACGCATTCACATTTGATGTGTTCTGATTGGTCTATTTTCGGGATTGATCCTTCGATAGGGATTGGGATCGCTTATTAATTTCGTCTGTCAGTCGTTATTAAGCCTCTGGACGTAAAAATAATGCAGGAAGTCTCTGAATGCTGGCTGCTTCCAATAGGTTTCTATGGAAACCCTTGAGGGCGACCCATATTAAGCACTGGACTCCTTGTGTTTTTTTAATTGACATATTTCATCCCATTGCTGGGCAAAGCCCCCCGCCTTTTCCTCCACGATTCGCAATCTAAAGAAAGTTTAGGCTACATGGATAAAAAAAAGGGAGAAATAAATGAAAGAAAACCGCTGGATACAGGCGAATTCCATGCCGCTGTGAAAATATTAAAGGCCTATTTTCAGCAGTAAACTTACTTACTTAGAAAGTAATATCTGAAGTGTGTTACGTTGAAGATGAAATAAAGAATCTTTTCTTTTCAGACACAGACAGTACTGAACAGAAAGTATCGATTATGCTGAACGGCGAGGAATCAGAGTTGTATTTCGTCAACTGCACCAGCACAAAGGTAAAACAAATCACAGTCATAATAATTTATAAGAATTGTAGATGTTTTTCACATCAACTCTGAGTATTAATTTCTTATATTTTTGATCTTGTTTTATAAAATATGTCTATCAAGATCTGATACCGATCAGATATAAGTTATTTTTGCGGCAATAGCTCACTAAATGGTCAACGATCGCTGCCAATAAATTTTCACAAGCCTTGGGAAGCGTAGAAACGATACACTTCTTAGAAAATGTAACGAATAAACGAGTAGAAAAGAGATTACTAAATTAAATGACAAAATTAAGCTATAATCTTAAGACGGTACCTTCAATGCGACAACGGTACCCAACTGGTAGACTAAATTCCTTTCATATAAATCTAGACGTTATAACTTATGAAATAAGCTTACATTCAGCAGAATAATTAGGTGCAATTAAAAACCCAACTCCGCAGCCGTATCAATTATTCGAAAAGAATACTTTATTAAAGAACTTTGCAACGATATGGAGAATATCAGCTACAGCGTTTCGTGTTACCGGAAATTGAACTATCCATTTTGCATTTAGTGTTTGTGCACGATCCAATACAGTTTTGATATTCGGAGAATTTTATTTCAGTGTTTGTAAGTTGATTAACGTATTCCAGGGATTCCGTGCAATTCTGATAACTGGATAACAAGGTAGCGGGAATTATATCACAATTTTCAGAAATGATATTTAATCATGATATGATAGACCGTCCTGATATAGTTTATGAAAATTGCAAGCTGCCACTAGAATAAAGATGTTTTATTGCGTAACTATTCGGGGCAGGAGTCTGTTCAACCATGGACTGCTTGAGATTGGTCGTGATGATGATAAAAGTATCGGTATAAAAACAATAGGATAAAATGGGTTGCAGAATACGATTTGTTTAAATGCTGTGATCCATCACACTTAAGAATCGACTAAAATAAACCCTGAATTCAAACTTATAACCTTTATTTTAGCTTTCCCTTCGCACATTATTCGACAGCCTCCGTGGCGCAGTTGGTTAGACGCCGGCTGTGAAACGAGAGGCCGCGGGTTCGATCCCCGCACCGAGAGAAATGTTTGTGCGGCCCACAAATATTTCTTTCGGGTCTGGGTGTTTGTGAGACCGAAAAGTCTCTCGTGGTTCTGATACCTGCGACACAAGACTTAATTGATCTTAATGTGGGGTCGGGACTATGTGTGTGACTGTTGGGTGTATTTATTTTTATTTATTTATTTATTATTGATATGTTCAATAACCCAAACTACACGTTTTAGGAAGAAATCGAGAGGTCAGAACCACCGGACGCGTTCGTGGTGATCTACTCCGTGGTGGACAAGGCCTCGTTCCAGAAGGCGGAGCAGGAGTTGGTGAGGCTGCTGGACTGCGACATGCTGCGCGCCAGGCCCGCGCTGCTGGTCGGCAACAAGATCGACCTTGCGAGGAGTAGAGCTGTTTCCACACAAGGTGAGAAGACTTTGAATTTAAAAGAAGTAGAATAACCTCTAACGTCTATCTATATCTATATCAGCCCATATACGTCCCACTGCAGGGCACGGGCCTACTCTACAATCGAGAGAATCGATTAAGAGTGGTTAGGCCATATAGTCCACCACGCTGGCCTAGTGCGGGTTGGCGGACTTACATACCGTAGAAATTCTTTAAAATCGCTACGGTATGCAGGTTTCCTCACGATGTTTTCCTTCACCGTTAAAGTGCGTGGTGATTGACTATCAATACACACATAACTCCGCAAAGTCAGAGGTGTGCCCTGGGATTTGAACCCGCGACCACCGTGAACATGTAGGCAGCCGCGTCTGGTCCGTTACCAACAGGCCACTACGCATTTTCTAACGTCTACTTTACACGAAATATGCAATATATGTATATAGTACCGACTTGTTAGGCGCCTTTTTAATCTGTATTAATTGTCAAGTAAAAGGTTAAGATATTCCAGCTATAGTCTTATATACAGAATATTAATTAACCATCTTATCAATAGATAACATTGTCATAATAATTTTCTGTTTGTTCAATTTGCTACTGAATATGCTTCAATTCGTTTCATCCTCCTTTTTACATCTGTTACCATTTTGGACGAGTCAGAACTAAATCTAGTGTTAGTAGCCAACCTTATTAAAACCTTGACGCTTCATAAATAATAACATGTCTCTGCCCTGCCCTTAATTTATTTATTTTTTATTTTTTTATTTTATTCTTTTTGTACACTAAATAAATCTTAATAACTAAACGGATATTTAATATTAAAGTACATATGGCGGTCGTATCGCTCGAGGCAATCTCTTACCGACTACCATGGGATGGAGAAGGAAAAACATAGGGCAGTCTTAATGTTCCGCTTCAACCATTGAACTTAAGTTTTCACTAATAATTTGTGTAGGTATAATGTGGTTAGCTCTGCTGTCACTTTTCCTACGCTTTCAAGTTTTTAATACTAATAAACAACATAATCTAAGTACTACTAAGTAACCAATGCTTTGAACTTGTTTTAATTTCCCTTCATCCCCAAAAAGGAATGTTGATTAAAATCTACAAAATGAGTGTAGTTTGCCAGATGTCTCGGTTAAAACAAGATTACATTACAGCAAAGGCATTTGAGGCAATGAGTACAATTCAGAAGCCGCAATAGCCATTCCGTATTCCGACATAAAACATCAGGAATACTGAAAAACAGTCGCCATACGATTGGCAATAGATATCCAGTATTCGGGATTAGTTCTATGATGCAGTCCCGTTTTCGCTTCGTCTGTCAAACTACCGGAATGGTTATCCGATAGAGTTCTTGTCGATTTTGCGGTAGGATTTTGTAATTTACAAGTTACAGTTGTATTGTAAACTGCACGTATTATGGTAATCCTGACTTTATCGTAGTAAGAGCGCTGTTAAATTTGTAACTTAGCTTGATATTGATGTAGCTTTGTAAGCAACCTCTCTTGTGTCTTATTATGCAACTATTTTATTCCTAATTTGCAAATTTAAGTAAAATTCTTATGATTTTATATAATTATTATAATATTTGCCAATTACTCTTGCATTGCATTTTAGTTAGTATTGCTTTTTCACAAAACCGGGTATTATTTTGAATATCAAAAATACAAGTCAAGAAAGAGTCAAGGTTATTAAACACTTGACAATCTTTAGTAGTTCATTGCCAATCATTTAGCATAGGGGTGATACAATATTGTACAAAACATGGAAAAAATCCCGACATCTAATCTTTATTGAAATAAAACTAATTTTTACGGATTTTATCGCGATTTGGTAATTTGATTTTTAACTTCCCGAAGTTTCGATTGCTTTACAGCTTTCGTGGTCACGTTGTCAAAATGACGAGCGTACTAAAAGACCACTAAGAAATAAACAATTACAGTATAACCTCGACTCGACTGCCTTGGTGGCGTAGTTGTATTACGGTACGACTACAAAGCTGAGGTCTCGGGTTCGAGTCCCGGGTCGGGCAAAGAGATATTGGATTTTTCTATTCATTATCAGCCCGAAGTCAGAAATTTGTGCCCGATATGGCGAAAGGCTCTATCACATCGTGGGGCGGAACATACAAGGCGAAATGTGGGTGTCCTGGTGGCGCCTCTGCCTACCCCTTCGGGTATAAAGGCGTGAGTTTATGTATGTATGTACAGTATAACCAAGGGCCAAAATTGTCCGTTGCCGTTACCAACAATTTCTCGTCCTATTCTTTTCAGCTCTTAATACTATCTTCCAAGATAAAGTCATCAGGAAACCCCAATAAATCCCCGTCTAAAAGCTAATGGAATTACTGGGGTCCTCACGAAATTATTTTGTGATTACTCCGCGCAAACTGATAAAAGAACACAGAAGGCTTGGAGTAATGGCGAAGAAATTATGATGCGAGACTAGAGTTCTAAATCAAGTAGTGACCAGCAATGGTAGGTCAAAATATCAAAATCAAAATATTCTTTATTCAAATAGTCTTTTACAAGACCTTTGAATCGTTAGTTACTGCTACCACAGCTTCGGAACGTGTTGTAGCTGTGAAGAAGAAACGGCGCAAGAAACTCCCTCAGTAATACGAACTGTCTTCTTTTTTGTAGTTTCTATTTTTTTATAGCCGTTTATAGTTACAATGGTCCATGTCATGTCACAATAATGTCGGTATATAGTTACCTAATATTATTATGTCAATTGCTGCAATTTGGTAAAAAATAAGCAATTAATTTCTAAGCAGTGTGTAACTAAAAACAACAATTTTAACTCATATTGACAGCCAGTTGGTTAGACGCTGGCTGTAGAATGAGAGGCTGAGACAAATGTTTGCGCTAACCACAAATATTGATTTCGAGTCCAGGTGTTTATGAGTTCGTAAAATCTCTCATAGTCTTGATCATTTAAATGGCTTAATGATGTCATTAAAACTGCCTCGGTGGCGTAGTTGTACTACGGTACGTTTATAATGCCGGACCTTTGCCTACCCCTTATGGGAAAAACCCGTGAGTTGATGTATGTAAGTATGTAATATCTTTACGCGGAATTATTTACAAATTTATGGTTAAAGCTGTGAAATATAAAAGGCTCTGTGGCAGTAGATAAAGCTCCTATAAAACAATAGCCTGCGGTTACGAACCCCGCACCAACACAAATGTTTGTGTTATCAATGTGTGCCTACATTGTTGTAGATTGGTCAGTATTATTTTAGAGACAAGCAATGGATTTTTAAAGTACTGAAACATCGAATAAAGTGCAGTAGAATCTAAATAGAGTATGTATTGATGGGAAATTGATATCTCTCGCAGGTTGAAACAATTATGCTAGCTTGTTTTAAGTACACGAACTTGAAAGCAATTGTTTTACGTGAGTTAGTATGAAGGGTGCTCTAATATCATGTATGTTGGTTGTAAATGGAGCGAATACCAAAATTCTTCCACCAGCGTCATCCTTTGTCTTCGTCTGAAACAAAAACTGTAGTAATACGCTCAGTGTAGTTACCTTTTTTTGACAATATAAAAATAAATGTACGTTGTGGCCAGTGCGTGGTGGCTGCCAACATATTCAGGGTGGTCACGGGTTCAAATCCCAGGACACACCACTGACTGTTCTGAGTCATGTGTCACTGATAGTTATATCAAAACTATAACGGTGAAGGAAAACATCGTGAGGAAACATGCGTACCATAGCGATTTAAAAGAATTTCTATAGTATGTAAAATCCGGCAACTCGCACTAGGCCAGTGTAATAGACTAAATGCCTTTTAACCTCTCAATCGTACTTTCGATTGTAGAGGAGGGTCGTGCTGTGGGACTTTTACGGGCTAATAAAAAAAAAATAGTACGTTGCATATTGGTTCAAGTTGAAGTAACCAAAGAGGTACTCAAAATACAAAGACTGCACCAACATTCCATCATTTTCAGTACAAATCTGATCGATTACCAGCACCAGTGGCTCACACAATGAAGTAATAAATGTCCATAAAGATTCGGAATACGGCATTGCGACAGAGCGACGAACGCTCCGATCGTTTTCCGATAAACTAATGCCTTAAGAGCATATTAGATCGGGGATAACATTGAAGTCACATTCAGGTACAAGTTAAAGCAATTCATCTTTTATACAGTCAATTCTATCTTGATAATGTTGGAGGGTTTCAGGGATAGAGGGTATATGTTATTTGAAGGAATTTGTAAAGCATTTGTTTAGGATTGAATGTTGTTGAATTTTAATACGATGATAGGGAATTTTCTTGTGAGGATATTCGTATGCGGCTAGTTAAATCTATCCAAAAATTGTAGACAACAATTGTGATAGTGAGCTTAGAACCATACAAATGTCGCATTTCAGTCTGTATAAATGGTATAATTTTGTGCCCATAATTGTTTTTATTAGAAATTATAAATAAACCAGGAATGAACAAAAGCCCCCAAGGATTATAGATGTGTACTACATATACTTGGACACGCATACGGCTTAATAATTAAATGGAGAATACTTATTTGAATAAAGCTATCGGAACATCCTAAGAAACAAATGAAAATCTTCTTCACAATACGAACCGTATTAATACTCATATTTATGCTGCTTAATTCCCTATCACAACGGAGATGATTAGAGTAGCTTGATTCAACTTATTATCCGGCATTACGGAATATTGCGGCCAGCCAGATTTCCCGTGGGCCGCCGGTCGTACTGCCACCATATTTCACAACGCGGAAATATCTTAAGACGTTTTATAATAAAATGTATAGATATTCTTACTTCTGGTATTGATAGGAGGATTGTTTTAATTCCGATTTTGTTAATCAAACTGCATATTTACCAATATTATAAAGTAGCAACTCTGTCGTATTTCCTTCATCTTAAATAACCTATATTATTTTAGGATAGTATGATTTTTCGTCCAAAGATTTGGATCTTCTTCAGGGGCCTCTAATATCCTATCATTTGAAAAATTAGTTATTAATTTAATGTGTCTTATTCCTGGTGTAACCAATCTACTGTTGTCCACAGACGGCAAATGCCTGGCCTGCACATACAAAGCGAAGTTCATCGAAGTGTCAGTCGGGATCAACCACAACGTCGACGAGCTCCTAGTGGGAATCCTGAACCAAATCCGGCTGAAGAGGCAGCAGTACTCAGCAGAAGGAGGTCGGGAATCCTCGCCAGCCCACTGGTACAAATCCAGAGGAGTGGTTCGAGCCAGCATGAAGGCCAGACAGATGTTCACGTGGATCTTCGGCAAAGAAGACTCCAAGTTTAAGAACTGTGAGAATTTACACGTCCTGTGAGTGGAGAACGACGGACCGGTGTTCGTCTAAACGGTTCATGTACTTAAGTGATGAGTGGAACGGAACGTGACTTCTGTGTTACCATTTAGGTTATTTTTTGGTTGGCAACACAGCTTGTCAATTGTCAATTTATTGTTTATATTTATTTATTTATGTTTAATGATTATAATGCAGTTTTATTTAGTTAAAATATTCGTAAACATTACGTGCACAAAAAATACCAAAATGTTCGCCAAAACTTCAATGGCGGGAAGCTGTGTTGCCAACAATGAACGCCAACTGTATGGTATTTATATTATTAATGTGCCAATTTTTGAGAGAATTTAATATATTTAGATAGCGTCATGTTTAAGTTAGTTAATGTATACATAAGTTGTATCAGTATTGTCCTCAATGGTGCGAGTAGGCGATTTGTAATTTGTTAAGTGTCGATAAAAATTAAACCTAGGACTTTAGACGCCCTGCTGAATGTGAAAACAGAGCAAGTTAAATCCTCGAACTTAGACAAATAATCTATGCATATAATAAATTTGTAGATCTATATCTGTATATGAAAGATAATCATAAAATATTTGTATTGCATACTGTGTGTGATCGGTGGCGAATTTTCAACATTCAAATTTTAATAACACAACCGGGTATCGTACTGTTGAGTTTTAAATGTAGGGATTGGGTTTATCTATGTATAGCATTGCACATTAGTATTATTTTTCGATTTTTTCGAAAACTTAATTTGTCCATAATTTAATAATTTGCCATAGTAAACAGACGGCTAGTTGTAAAATTTAAGCCGAATGTTATTAAAATCGACTTTAATAACATGTGTTTTCAATAGTACGTAGTTTGTTCCAACTTTTGCTCCAAAAAACTACAAAGAAAATATTTCTTTGCAAATTCGAAACGTCCCATTTCATAACAAAACTCGGATGGCCTTACTAGTGTTTGATTTTTATCGACATCGATAACCGTTCGAGCACCGGCGTTGTCGAGAATATCAGCAATATAATATATAAGTGATACTTATCTTGTAGATTTATACGTTAATGTTATTGGACCATGAGCACGTGTATCGTACCTGTAGTGTATTGTAACATATGTATCATAAGCATAACGTTAGTGTTCATCGCTGTAATTGAAT
This sequence comes from Deilephila elpenor, assembly GCA_949752805.1. NCBI lineage: Eukaryota > Metazoa > Arthropoda > Insecta > Lepidoptera > Sphingidae > Deilephila > Deilephila elpenor. The sequence goes on along the minus strand of OX457107.1, from coordinate 2,031,680 downwards.
GCCTCGCTGTTTGTGTGTTATGTTACGCCTAAAACAATGAAAATAATTTTGATTAATTTTGGTGGAACGATTGATGGGAATCTGACAAGAATATGTGGTGTTTTTGCTCCTAATTTGAAACCATAAGGAAAGGAAGTCTGCATTGGTAATTTTGCTAAAATTTTACTTGTATCGATAAGAAAATTTGCTATCAAATTTTGGTGGACACCCAAAATCATCGAAAAGGGCCAGAAAGCTTACTAATTGAAGTTTTTTTTATTTTAATAAAGAGTTGCATAGAAGTTTCGGCCTATAAATGAAATATATCTAACTAGACCAGTCTAAAAGCAGGCTTTGTTACTAAAAATGTCAGATAATATTCTATATACTAATGTATAAATATTTAAATTTGCATGCTGTGGTCTCCTGTAATTGAAGATCACGTCACAATGTAAACTATAATAATGCTACACCATTGTGTTTATTATATAATGCCGTGTATCCTTCGTTGAAGATCCTTAAATAAATAAAATAAAATAAGAGCTTATACGAGTATGATATACCGAAACAAAAAATCTATATCATAACGATAGACCTAATAAGTGCTTATTGTGAAGATTTGAATTACAGCGATAAACTATATAAACCTACGTAGTTATTTTTAATAAATGTTTCTGGGTCCATAATATTCCTTCCATCCCAAATAAAAAATATATATAACAGTGTTTGTCATTTTAATATATTAAGACGGCTTTTGCATTAGCGTGCATAAGGGATTAGCTTATATTACAAATATTCTGTCTTATTGCATGAAAATGTAATCATTAAATTAGCGTGGCAATTTTATTTCTTAAAAAGTGGCTTAAAAGACCATCATCCGGGATGTAAAAGTATTTACAAGTATGTCCGCCATATTTAAACCTGGAATAATAACGAAACGCATTTTGCACGTTTTATTTTTAATTATTATCTTCCACTAGTGCAAAAGCCTTCTCAAATAATGTCCTTAAAGCACAAAGGCACACTATTGTATATTTATCATGGTTAAATATGTCCAATCTACCCGCGTGTATTCCTCAAACTTATAAGTGGACGTGCGGATCTCTGATTCTGGATTTCCTGGAATTATCTGGAATATTTATAAGAGATTCGCTTAGAGCTAAATTTATTCAGTTTGAAAATATATCCTTAATAATGTCGCGTAACTACAGTTCCTTCATATACTAAACTTACTGAATTAACAAAAACTTTTAAAATTAGCGCAGTGCCTTGAGCTAATTCCAATTCCATTTCTATCCAATTCTGATTCTGAGATCCGTAACTTTCCCAAAAAAGTATTTAATCCAAAAATGCTTGTAATCTAATTAATATCGATTTTATTCATGATATAAGAATGTAAATATAAAAATGCGAATGCACTTAAGGATTTGATGTGGTACATAAACCGTAGTTAATATTTTACTCGTAACGTATAAAAAGTAAAATTTTATAACATTTTCGAAATTTTACATCTCTATAAATTAGTATCATTAATCTCTCTATATTACTTCCATTGTATAACCTAAAACTATAAATGTAAATTAAAATATATTATTTAGTTGAAAAAATATCCAGCTTTTAAAATAGATGGTTAAACTATCAAAAAAAAATTAAAAGTGAGATTGACTTTAAAATTAATGAAACATTTTATAGAACAAGTTTGCTTTTATTGTAAAGACATCATTATTATCATTACATTATTAGAATATGTATAATTTAACTTGAAATATTTAATACCCATAAACTGTAGATTTTGGTGAATTTTAATTCAGAGGACCATAAGCATGGAGCATAAACTGCGTATCCCTACCCAACTGTCAAATGAAAATAAATAAATACATCCAACAGTCACATATGTCACATAGTCCTGATCCCACACTAAGATCGAGTCTTGTGTTGCGGGTATCAGAAACTACAAGAAACTTTCGGTCTCACAAACACCCAGACCCGAAACAAATCCTTGTGGATCACACATTTCTTTGTTTCGGTGCGGCGATCGAAATCGGGGCCTCACGTTTCACAGCCGGCGTCTAACCAACTGCGCCACGGAGGCTACCAAAATGCCACGAAAGTGCGACATAGGGCAAGTAAATATTAGACCAATTTTACAATATTGGCCCAATTCAGCCTGTATCCACAGACTAACAAGAAAACCTGTATCTAACTAAAAAGTAGACCTTATTGTACTATTGCGCAATTTATGCTCTGTACACATGATACCTATCCATAGACAAATCAGATTAAAAATCTATAAACAAACTTCTTTAAATAAATTTTTGTCCCTTTCACATGTAACACCTTTTGAATTACTATTCAAAACAGTGCCTTTTTATTGTTAAAAAATATACCTTTACTATTTCTGTTAAGTGTTTGTCAAAGTATCCTAGTTATTTAAATCCTCGTATTTATACGTTCATTATATTAATGTAATTAAATAAATATAATTAAACCAAAGAGTGGTTATATTAAGTAATTATAATGCATATCTCACTACTTAGGGTATGTAATTCTTTATCAAACTTTGGAGTTACTTGAAACCAGGTAGGTCCATATAAGCATATCTAAGATCGAAAACTTTAACATGACATTACGACATAACCTCAAATTTTCTATTAAAATATCTTTCAACTTTGTAATACCCGAATGAAAATTGTGATGGAAAATAATCTAGAGTACTTATGGGTATCACTTTCAACTTCAATCTGAATTTTAATGACAAGTTATTATAAAAATAATATATTATGCGGTACAAGACAAATCTAACCTACTGTTATTTTTTATGGATAAGCAATAAAAAACAATTGTCGCATTATTGCAATAAAGAACTTTCAATCCACTAATAATCTTACTTGTGGATATAAAAGATCATAATTTTCTTACTTTAATTTACATTTTATCCAGTTGGTACATAGTCTGATGCATTGATGCAAGACCATCCTTCAGAACGGGGGACAATGAGGAAGGGTCATACGTCATTTTGCTATACAACTTGGTTCGGTGAATTAAGTACACAAAATGGCACTGTAATGCTGGTTATAAGTGCAACACCAAAAATAACTTTGATACCAAATCCACGAAAAACAATTCGATTTACCATCAAAAATGTCGTATATCAATTTGGATGCGCATTTTTGTAAATTGAAAAGAATATTATGGCCAGACTAGCGATAAATGTTGTATACTCTAACTTTAATAACATTTTGTCAAAGTCATCCCCTCTTCACTTCTCATTCCGCAGGCGGGTCGTGCATCAAATCTGTTATTGGAACTCGCAAAACTAACCGTAAATATAAGTAGTGGGAGTTATTTTGTACATAAATCTTCATAGTATATAAAATGTATGCATTTTGCAGAATGTATGAGCTTTTAATCTTACTAGGACCATATATTGGAGTTACTACAGATTTTTATTTAAAAAATATCATAAGAGAAAAATTTAAACTGTTCTATTTAAAAATAGAACGATATAACATCATGGTTGAATATTTCAACCAGTTCTTTTTATAATTGGAACCGATATCATAGTTGATTAGTAATTGGAAGATTATTATAAATAATTATGTATGTATATTATATATTATGGAATTTGAAGTAACATCAATATTGTGCAGTGGTCTTCACAATTTCTGTATAAACGTAGCTAGAGTTTATTGTAAATATATGATTGACAATAAATTTGATTACTTTATGTGGTTACATTTTGTTTGTATTTATTCATTTTCATGTTCATAATATCCTTGTTTATAATTTGAAACCTGTTGATATTGTAATAAAACAAATGTCAATATAATTTCCAACAAAACCCTAATAAATTTAATTTTTTACATAATTTTTAAATAAATGATAAATTATTCATATTTAATATAATCAGTATACACAAGTTACTAAAAATGTAAAGACCGTCCTTCCACCAATTTTACTGATACTTTTACTTCTTTCAAAATAATAACTCCAATATGATATTCAATGATATATGATGATGATATTCAATTATTTTGCGAAGGCTAAAGTTTTTTACTTGTGCAACATGTTCTAATACCAATATGTAGAGAATGTCATAATGTTGTTTATCGACACAGCTAAAATCCATTTTAGAACAGAGTTACCAACGCGTTCTGAATTATCCAAAGTTTATACAACAAATAAAATAAAAAAAACATCACATCCAGTTTTATAAACTTTATTATTAAATTCTCTACAAATATGCATGCAAATTATATTTTTAATATTGAAGAGGATCTCGTTAGATCGTTTTGAGGCACGCTCGTGAATTTGCATACTAAGTGTTTTCCTCGCCAAGTTACGTGGAAATAACTGTATTGTATACACACAAATTACATAAAGTCGTTTATACGAAGGAAATTATGAAAATAAAATGCATTTTGATCTAAAAACGGTGTACAATCTATTAAAAAAATACATTTAGACAAAATGTAATTTTCATCAATTGTAATTTTAATTCATTTTCGGAATTTGTGCCCGATATGGCGATAGGCTCGCGCTCTATCACATCGTGGGACGGAACATACCAGGCGAAATGTGGGTGTACTGGTGGCGCCTGTGCCTACCCCTTCGGGGATAAAGGCGTGAGATTATGGATGTATTTATGTAATTTTCATCGAAGTAAAAAGCTTTTAAAACTATAAACACGTGACAGATAGTTAATGATATTGCTTAACATTTCCTCCATACCTTGTCAAAGCCAGCGACAAATATAATCTTAAATACAGTGATAAAACACATACTTACCAACCACACATTCTTTTCCCACCATCATTGTTGCACTATCTTGTACGGTGGACGGTCTAGGCACAATTTTGCTTGAAGTACCAATTTTTGGATCTCCATTAATTTTATTTAAAACGAATATGCAAAGGCTACTTCAAATCGGTTTTTTGTGAAGCAATGCTGCCAACCTGATCGAGCCGAACCACTTGCACTATAAGGTTTGAATATAGCAAAGCTCTACCTACTTTAATACATAGTAGTCAAATAAATATTGATGCAAACACATCCAATTTTGTTATATGTTTGACGTCAAACATCCATTCAGTATCGAAGCAGACACTGTAATCAATTCAAATCATAAAAAAATATTTAGGTCAACTGTGGCTTCACTCGTGTACCGATCATTCACGCGTGATGGCGTTATAACAAACCAGTTACGTTGACCCCTGGTATAAGCAATGTATTTTATAAATGTAAAGTGTAGCCATTCAAGCGAGGCTTTTAAATGCTGTTACAGATAAAGCCAACGGAAAAATAAGCTTTTTTTATTACTTACAGTAAATGGCGAGACGAGCATGCCATTCGCCTGATGGTAAGTGATACGACCGCTCATGGACAGTAGAAGACCAAACAACACCATGAATTACAAAGCAATGCTCGGCATTCCACTGCTCTCGACAACCTGAGATATAAGATGTTAAGTCACATTATGTTCAGTAGTTACTCTGGCTACAATTTCCCTCAAACCGGAACGTTACAGTGCATTTGCACTGCTGTTTGCCGGAAGAAAGTCTTTGTGATGGTACCTAACCAGGTGGCTTCCCACATTTGAGCGCCCTTCCACCAATAAGCTGACTAATTGTTAGTAACGAGTTATATCTGACAGCCTCTGTGGCGCAGGTCTTCTCACAATACTTTCAGCTTAACGAGGAATAATCAGAGGACAGTGTTCTGAGATCGTTCGACGTCTCTATAATCTATCATTATAATTTTATCAGGTCATATACTATTATAATTTATATACAGGAATTCAGTGTTGTGAATGTTGTAAATGTTTAGCGAATAAAAAAACAGAAGCCGATTTAATCTTAAGTTAAATAACCCAGTAGTCGAATAATTATACCTCTCTCTAATCTCCTTGACTATACAAAACAAAATATTAAACAACCATTCTATTAAAAAAACAGTGAGATTCCTTTCAAGTGCCATTATTTCAAAGATGTTTTTTTGATAAAAAATATTATCTAGTGGAGGGTAGTTAGTTATTTTACTTATCTTGCTGGACTAATAGTTCAGTTTCCCGTGAACGTTTGCAAGCGCATGGCGCGTGTTACGTTGCTGCGCTAGAGTTCTGGATTTCTTGATTGTTTTGTGGACAATATACATAGTTCAAGTGATCTTGAGTGAGTACTATGGTGCGATTACAAAACTAAGGACTCGGGTTCCAATCCCTGGTTGGGCAAAGTGATATTGGATATTTTCAATGTATTGTCGGAATTAGTGTCCGATATGGCGTTGTGCATCACATCATAGGACGGAACATACAAGGCGAAATGTGGGTGTCCTGGTGGCACTTCTGTCTACTTCTTCTGTGAAAAAGGCGTGAGTTTATGTATGTATACCAACCTACCCACCATATTAACTCGCATTTTACCAATATACATTTAGTATTTTTCAGGAACAAAGGCCACTTCAAAACAAAGGATGTTGGCTCATACATTTGTAAGTCGGATTTGGGGGTGTTTGATTGGCGCACAATGGTATAAATCTGAGGGGTCATGATATACTGGTCGCTTCATGACGGCAAACAAAACCGCGCGCGTCTCGTTCATATAGACTATTGGGGATAAACGTCGAGAGTCGTTTTCCAAGTTTATTCACGTTTTTATTCGATAAAAGTGTGTTACTATTTATTTAAAATGGCCAACATAACCTACATACATATGGATATTGAAAATGTAGATTCTATATAGTTACAGTTACCTACAAAGATTGCTATGATAGTTTCTTAGATTTACGCGAATGTTACACATTGAAATAAAACTAATTTTTACGGATTATATCGCGGATTTGGTTTAATGTTTAAATTTTTTATATGTAATTAAACCAATTTAAAATTAAAACTAAACCCAATCCGCGATAATATCCGTAAAATTAGTTTTATTTCAATTGCCATGATTCTTATTGGAGATGATAATAATAAAATCAAAGAAAATAATAATAAATAAAGTATAAAATCAGTTTAGTTTTTATTGTATTCAAAATTAAGTACTTACTTGAGTAGATAACACACACAAAGTATTGACCCCACATTCCGAAAAAGACATGTCTTCAAAAAAAGCTAATACCAAAAAATATGTTATAACTATATAATACCAAAAGATAACCACATTTTCGAATCGTTTTGATGGCTGGCTGTCGACAGACAAAATGAAAGATGGAAAATTGCGGTTTGGCTGTCGTCAGAGCCGCACGGCGCGGTGGTTCATCAACATTCTCTGTTTTAATATTCCCTGTGTAGACCGCGCAACCAGTTTATTTGAGAGCTGACAGGATTACAAATATCAAAACTCGAAACTATACAACTAACTGGACGTAATTACGTGTTGGTAGTTGATTAGAATAAATTTTACCGGTGAAGGATGCCGGCAAAAGTTGCGTACCTACTGAAATGTAAAGTCCACTAATTCGCGCTATGTCACTAGTGATTTAAGGCCTTAACAACTCTCAAATATAGAGTAGAATAGTGCCCAGGTGTAGGCCGTAACTGGCCTAAAATATCTAGTTAAATCTTCGATCAAGTTAAATAGACAAAATATAGGTATTAACATCCATGACAGAAGACTATTACTGTAAAAGCAGGACTATAAACTTGTAACTGTTAGGTGTATTAATTATTTTATTTATAACTAACACAAAATATATTTCTTAAAGAGGTTGCAAAATATCCTCAATAAAAAAACGGCCTCTTTTATTTATATGTAAAACAATACAATCACACACAATGGCATTTTCCAGTTATAATTTTGCAATATTACGTCCTACACCAATTTTATGAAAGCTATAAATTTTCCCACCTATACACTGTCTCAGTATTATAACATCATAAATAATGAGTGATAACTGAATGCGTATTCATTGAATGAAATACCGCAATGGAATGGACGCTGTTATCTACGTAGTACGTATCTTTGTAAGGGCTTCTTCCGACCCAATAACACCGTAGTGAATTTATCAGTTAACGGGAGTAACAAAGATTGAGGGAAATGCTTGAAAAGTTAGGTTGAATGGAAAAAGTGTTTGAAATATTTCAATGCGGTTGATTTTAAATGAAACAATCAAGATGTCTTCATTGTTAAAATGAAGCTGAATGAAGTATTGCCTCAAACTTAGATTTTATACCTGTTTTATATTAGCTTTAGCCCGCAAACTTCGTCTGCGTGATTATCTTTATTTGAAATTAACTTTATTTGGAATTTAATATTAACTGATAAGATGTGACTTACCATGAAAAATGAATTAACCAATTCTGATACTAATGCTGTTTGAAAGTGGTTAGGCCATATAGTCCACCACGCTGGCCTAGTGCAGGTTGGCGGGCTTTACATACCATAGAAATCCTTAAAAATCGCTATGGTATGCAGATTTCCTTACGATGTTTTCCTTCACCGTTATTGTGCGTGATTGACTATCAATACACACATGACTCCGAAAAGTCAGAGGTGTTCTCTGGGAGAGTATGTATTCAATAATATTTAAAACCTCCCTTTAGAAGTTTATGAATAACCTCTACCTTTTTTGGTAAAATTTCACAGTAATGTTTTCATTTTCAGGTTTTGATATTTTTAATAATTAAAGTGATGTGCGCGAGTTTTTGACTTCGTGAATGAATGGACTATAATGTTTGCAATACATTTCATTGTTCGAATATTTTTTTGTATGTCTTTTAAAGTCCGAATGCTGGGCTTGTTTTGCATTACAGCATGATTATAACAAGCGTTTAAATATGGGTTAATGGGTACTTTCATTTATTTTTAAACCTCTAAAAAGCTTATTTAAATCAGAGAGACTTCCCATTTAATTATTATTTAACCCGACACATTCTCGTTTAAAGAAGGTTGTAGCAATGGTTACTAGCTATTAAGAAACTAAAACCTAATAATATCGGAATGGCAGTATAATACCATGCACTTCATTATAATGAATTTTGAGTGCTCTTGCTACTGTTTAAAAGAATACGTGACGGTTACCAACAGACGATCAAAATACTGGTCTTAAGATTATTGCTTATAGAAAATAAATAAATACACCCAACAGTCACATACATAGTCCTGACCCCACATTAAGTTATCAATTAAGTCTCGTGTCGCAGGTATCAGAACTACGAGACTTTTCAGTTTCACAAACACCCAGACCTGAAATAAATATTTGTGGGCCGCAAGAACAATTCTCTTGGTGCGGGGATTGAACCCGCGGCCTCTCGTTTCACAGCCGGCGTCTAACCAAGTGGCTGTCACACTGGATGGTTCACTGGTGAAATAATATTTTCACCACCCATTCAACCTTTTTCATGTATTATTATTTAATTCATACCTCTCCCCGCGACACTACCACACCAAACAATCCAGAAATATACCCTCAACCCCAAAAACACAATTACAAGAACCAAGGTGACTTGGCTTTAATTCCGTGAAGTTCCGGACTAACTTGTACTAATTAAACTGCAAGTATTGGACAAAGTTCAGATCCACTTTATTACGGCGTGCAGGTGTTGAAAGTACTACCCGGTGGTGGCAACTTGCTCTGTTACTTAACTTTGAACTTGGCTGTGTATGGCGGTGCTATTCAAATAACGAAACAGATAGAGAAGTTAGAACTGCTGTTGCGTTCCGTTCATTTAGATTGCCGAAGACGCTAAAGCGGAAAAAAATTCGCACCTGCCCGTACACTATAGTGGAAAACACGTATGTATATCGAATTTAGCTTCAGTATATGTTAGTTTCGCCCAAACCGGAATATTTTTCGTCCGGCGTGAGATAAGCATCTCAACCAAGTTATAACTGCACTACGCTGGATTGCTAGGCTGAAGACTAACCCAAACATCTTTGTATACCACCGTTTATTTTTCGTTTTATTTATTTTCATATTGTGACGCTACTCGCTCAAATGAATGAGCGAGTCCAGGAAATCCTGAAGAAAAAAGTTGCCAAATAAATAATAATTATTAAACCTGGCGCTATATCCTAACTTCTCTTTCAAAATATTTTTCATTGCCAACATTCAAGTAGTATGAAGTTATAGTTAAGTAATATTAAGATTAATTAGATACTAATTTAATCTAACCTCATATTCAAACTCCCGTGCTCTGACACCCTGTATTTTAATGACAATTATTCAGCGGCCATGCCTGCGCCACGGTGAACGGACGAACTTACTAATAGAATTCCCTTCTCGTTACCTTAACCCCAAATTTGCATTCAGTTTGCGAACTAGCTTAGTTACTAATCGTGACATCCAAAGAAATCCATAGAAAGCAAAAAGCTGAAAAGGATCGTATTTCAAGTATTTTAATCGCATTTTTAGTCAACGGAAAATATTTTTGTAGAAACTGCTAGAGATAAAAGTTATACAACCAAACTTTTAATAATAGTCTTTTATTTTTATTGCGATGAATAGCGAAACGAGCATGCCATTCGCGTAATGGTAAGCGATACGACCGCTCATGGACAGTAGCAAAACCAAACAACACCATTAATTACAAAGCAATTATTGACATTCCACCGGTGGCTTGGGTCCCAAAACTCGCCATTGTTGGGTGAATCTCTATAAATAGGGTATATCTAGACTGCGACTGAAAACGAAGCCAGGTAATAGTTTTAATGACTCCAGATTCAATGCAACAAAAACATTTCTAAAAGAGAAACGACAATTTTTTAAGAATCATCGTGTTTGGATGGTAACTACATGGTTTTTGCTAAAATAATAATTTAAACCCATTCCTACCTTTGTATCTTTAAAAATAACAAGGCGTTATTATTTTAGGGAAATCGACGTAGATATCTCCGTGGCGCAGTTGGTTAGACGCCGCCTGTGAAACGAGGGGCCGCGGGTTCGATCCCCGCACCGAAACAAATATTTGTGTGATCCACAGGTATTTGTTTCGGGTCTGGGTGTTTGTGAGACCGAAAAGTCTCTAGTAGTTTCTGTTACCCGCGACACAAGACTCGATCTTAGTGTGGGGTCAGGACTATGTATGTGACTGTTGGGTGTATTTATTTATTTATTTACTACCCAAACACGCCGACAGGTAAAAAATACCAACAAAATATCGTCGCCTTTTTTTTTTCAAAAATCTGGTTGCATTGTGTCGGAACTCACTAAAACTACCGCTTGAGTTCGTTTTCGGTCGCAGTCTAGATAAACCCGGTATTCAATTCAATTCACAAATGTTTGTAGCTTAGTCGATTGAATTTATATTTTTTTATTATTGTTGTTGCCCTAGTTGTAAGTAGTTGATTTTAATTAACGTGTTTACAAGTGGTACGAATGAAAGTGGCACAGCCTTGTTGTCGCTCGTTAAAGCTACAATACAAATGAATCGGCAATAGCGTGGTGGTGCCACTGTCATAGAAAATCATCGTGAATAACGTGAAGTGAAAGATTTGCTGTTGAATGAGATCTAAAAACAGGTTGTAGGGTAAATGTATCCGCTCGATAGCGGCAAAATAAAGGCAAAATAGTAGAAAATCTGTCGTAATTAGCCAAGCAAATATGACCCCAATTGATTTCACTCTGCGTATATTCGGTCACTATCGAGCAAGCTTAACTATGTCAATTTTCTATGTAGATATTCTATATAAATTCCACTGCTATGAGGTGCAGTGTAGACAAATTTCCTTGACAGTAAAACTAAACACGTAGGAAGCAAAACTAATGTATGTACGTTTGTCCCACGTTGGTAGTTCTCAAAAAAACAATAATACAAAATAGACAGAACCACATACTAATGGAAATTCCCCAACATCAATCACTGTTCGTCGAAAGACAGAAGCCCCGAAAAACAATTGCCTCCCAAAACCAACATACAAGACCTTTTAAGGCTGCTCAGTAATTTGATCGGATGAAACCAATCAAATAATGATTACTTTAATTGTTGTCTGTTTTTGTGTGTTCTTGTGGTTCATGCTATGGTCTTCAATTAACTTTCAATATTTTGCAACACAATTTTATTCCGCCGTCCCAAAGTAGGTATGAACATCTAATCCCTTCTTCCACACGAATAGAAAAGCTGTTGAATATTTTCCCGGCCCCAGGTATTATCTACTTCCTAGTTCCTATAATCCTTGGTTCGTCCGCCGTAGGTAAAGAAACATTTAGGTAAGCCAGCAATATAATATTTTGTAAATCCATTTAGAATTAAACAAGTTTATCAAACTCTTCGATCAAATATATACTAGATACAGGGTCAGGAACAAAATCACATGCCAAAAGTGGCCGAGATTTAAACATTTGTATTTCGAACTATGAGATGTAGAAAAAAGTATTTTAATACGTACAACTTTAGGTAACAACAAACTTTAATAATTAGCTATAAGATTTATTATGACTTACAATATACATGCATTTATGATTATTTTGACAATTTTGAAAGGCGCATTGCGGCATGTTTACGCGTTGCCGTTGGTGATGATTGAAGCATACTAAATTGAAATAGAGCCACACTTGACTTTGTGGCTCTATTTTTCGGGCCGTTTTTGAAGTGCTCACCCGACATCTAGTATATATTTTATATATTTTAAATCTTGCACTGAGAGTAAAAAAGGGATGCAAAACAAAACTAGTGACGTCACTAGTCTTCATATGCATTACAGTGGGCGCGTATGAATGACAGAAAGAAGTGTTACTACGTTACGTCTACTACGTTATTTTACAAGCTCCTATAATACTGTTTTGACGAAAATATTTTATTTAAATGGTATGTGTTTTAACACAAAGTAATGAAACAATGGTAACTATTGGCGACGATGAGCTGAAGATCGAGCCCAGTGGCGTGCTATTGGAGAGGCCTATGTCCAGCAGTGGACGCAGAAGGGCTGATGATGACGATGATGATGATGACGAATGAAAAAATCGATCACAGTCTAATTAACCTAAGTGTAATTAATTCTAATAAACCTTATACCATCGAAGGCTAGAGATATTTTTTAACTAATCAATAATGTAGACAGCATTATACCCACCCTGGTGCACCCTCACTTTGGCATGCAAATGCGTGAATCGGTAATAGGTAAAGCAGTAAGCAATGAAACTAAGTAACGATAGTACACGTAGCCTCCACCGCACGTCTTATTAACCACGGGTTGCAGGAAATTTGTATTCTGTCTCAACTCTCCACTGTTCCGATTACAAAGCTATTTGACCTTAAGGCCTAGGGATATTGCATTCCTGATATGTAGATTAAAGTACCTGAAAAACTGTTTAGGGTAGGTATTCGATGTCCTGGTTGCTACCAGAGAAACCTCTGCCTACCCCTCTGGGAAAAAGGCGTGAATTTATGTATGTATTTCGATTGTGAATGCATATTGATTCTTTTTTTGTACCTATATTCTTTATTCTACACTACAGAAGCTTAACAAAAAAAAAACAATAAGTTAGATAGCAGTACAAAAGGCGCTCGTATCGCTTGAAGCAAGCTCTTACCGACTACCTTGGGATGGAAATAAAAGAAGGATAAAACAGAGGGCAGTCAATAGTGTACCAATAGCTTGACTCATAAAAAAAAACGTATACGTAGCGTGGGACGTCCTCTGGCCAGATGGCGGGACGACTTGCACAAGAGGGCCGGCAGCGACTGGATGCGTAAAGCAGCAGACCGGGCTCTGTGGCGTACATTGGGAGAGGCCTATGTCCAGCAGTGGACTGCAATGGGCTGATGATGATGATGATGATAAAAAAAAACTAAATTTATTTTTAATTTATTTGTGGTATTTAATTTTGATTGAATTATAGGTGAACGGATGACCTGGTTAAGGTTGCAGGAGGTTGCTGGACGCAGGCCACTTCCAACAGGTCGATGTGAAGATCCTGGGGGAGGCCTATGTTCATCAGTGGACTTCCAGTGGCTGAATAAATAAATTTTGATTGTGTATAAATTAATTTCCTCAACATTCATGTTTACGTTTACTTAGGGGTCTTCTCCATTGATGTGCCTGTACATGTTTGCATACATACATACATAAACTCACGCCTTTATCCCCGAAGGGGTAGGCAGAGGCGCCACTAGGACACCCACATTTCGCCTTGCATGTTCCGCCCCACGATGTTATAGGGGGCGAGCCTATCGCCATATCGGGCACAAATTCCTGACTCCGGGCTGACAATAAATAGAAAAATCCAATATCACTTTGCCCGACCCGGGATTCGAACCCGAGACCTCAGCTTTGTAACCGTACCGTAATACAACTACGCCACCGAGGCAGTCTTCATGTTTGACTACAAAATATAGGCTATTACATAGTACAATATTATCTTTGTACCGCAACGTAGCTTAGTCCAGCTGACGAGCTATTAATATAGCCTTTTACATTATTAAATCACACATTTATTCCATTCGCAATGCAGTACTTAGTTTAATGGTTTCTTAGATTTACGCGAATGTTACACATTGAAATAAAATTATTTTTTACGGATTTTATCGCGATTTGGTTTATTGTTGACTGAGGTATTAGTCATCCGCAGTGACTGTTACAATTTAACTACCCTTAATTTCATCATCATTCAGTCCGCCCCGTGACTACGAAAGCTGTAAAGTAATCGAAACGTCGGGAAGTTAAAAATGTAAAAGTTAAAAATTAACCCAAATCGCGATAAAATCCGTAAGAAAATAGTTTTATTTCAATGTAGTACTTAGTTATATAAAGTTCTGAGTGGTGGTTCTCCTACCACCAGCCACCCAGCTCATATAAAAACCCAATTAAACATTTATAAAACAATTCATATAACAACGCAGCTATCGTGTCGTCAAGTACTTTCCGATGTTGAGCACGTGAGCAGCGCAGTTTCAATTTCCTTTGATCTCTCACGTGGATATCGGATGTAATCCTCATTGTCGCTTGTAGGTGAGTATGGAAATACTTGAGCTTGGAGTGAGAATGTGATGAGGGAAATTTTAGATAAGATATTTGGTTAAGGTTATAAAAATTACTGGTCGTAGGTGTAGCTAGTCAAATAATTTTGAGCGTGTTTTTTTTTTTAATTAAAAATCATTTGTTTTCACTTGTTTTTAAACTAACAGAGTTTCTTATTTATTGCAATGACGAGACGAGCAAGCCATTCGCCTGTTGGTAAGCAATACGACCACTCATGGACAGTAGCAACACTATGAATTACAAAGCAATGCTTGGCATTCCACTGCGCTCGCCATTCTGAAACATACTTGTGCATTTACACTGTTGTTTGGCGGGAGAAATAGATATTGCGGTGTTACATAATCCTTTCCGAAAAACGATGTATTTACCGATGTATAGGTAAAAAATACAATTAGCAAAATTTTAGGTGCATTGTGTCTGAAGTAACAAAAATTACCTGGCGTCGTTATCGGTTGCATTATGGATATACCCGGTAAAAACACAAAAAGTTGTCTGGTTAGGATAAATCTATAAAACTTGATTTTCCATAAACCCTTTTACACCAATAACGTTAAAAACAAAGGAGCGAGCAAGCCCGGCATAATAAGCAGCGACGCACGACCGCAAGTCTCCTCACGTGTTGAACAATACGCTTCGTTAAACACATGTCGCATTTCACAGTTCTTCACATGTCACAGCCAAAGTACAAAAGCAGCAAATACATAATATGTCTAAAACATTCTCGCTAACTTAAATACGAAAGTCTGTTTGTTATTATTGCATAGGTCCGGCACACGTACAGTTCACCTAACAGCGCTTATAGTATATACTTATATCAAACTACAGGCATTTAAAAAAATAATTAAAAGACAGTAATAAATTGTACAGACAGTCTCGCAAAACAAATTGCTTGGTTGGTGCGATTTATAAACCTTGAATTATAGATGCGTTGCCAATATGACTCACCGGTGAAACACGACAGTGAAGCAAACGCTTCATGGCAGCTTTCTATGAAACATTGGTGCCACCCCAGTCAAACCGAACCTTTCTACAGTAAGTGCTCCAAACAAAGTAAGTGTGATTCTGCCATTTTAACACGCTTTTATTAGCTTCGCCTGTATGTATGTATGCAATAGAATTTTAGAAGTCTATTTTCGAGCACTTCAAAACGTCGGATTGACTTGAAATTTTGCGTTCATGTCAAGGACCGATGATAATACAGTAATTTAAAAAGTATCGCACATTATCTTGACCAGAACCTTTAGAATTGTATTATTTAGAAAAAAATAAAAGTGGGTAATTATGGCGCAGCTGCGTTCTTTTGATAAGATAGCCGTAGAGGACTTTAAAAATATTAGAAATTGGAGTAAAATACTTTTAATTTATTGTTATACAACGCGGGGTGCTTACAATCATTACTTATATTTTTAGCCTGATTATTTCACTCTATCTTCTAATGTTAAACTCAGTATCAATTATTTTTACTTATTTAGTTAGGTCTTTTACGAAAGTGTGATTTTTCGTTTTGTAAACTATTATTTTATTATAAAATACTTTAATACTTCACAATCACAGCATGTTGGGATTGAATCGAACCTGCGATACTACACCAGACGAGCCAGGCAAATTCTCGTAATGAAGCGTTTCATAAAATCAGAAATAAATTGAACGATGATAATATTTGACTGCAACATACAGAGAGGTGCTCGTTTATTATCTTAAATTAAAAAACAAATATATAACTTTTCCTCTTGTGCGAGGAAATATATTATCAGAGATCATAATTGATTAGAAAAATGCCTGTCTGCATTTCAAATACACAGAACCGAATGAAGTTGTGTAAGTTGCCCAGTGGGGGACCTATGTCTCTTTATTAAATATGCTGCTTGAAGAAGGAAAATCTAAAGTAGTAGAGCCAAACTATACTTACCTAGGACTTCTGAAGGATTGGATCATCGCGATAGGTTGGCACCGTCTCCACCGTCATGAAATGATAGTTTTTAAGGCATGTTTTGTAAGTTGATTGGATGCCCTTTCCTCAGCCCATTATTTTTTTGACTCCAATTTTGAAAGTTCGGCAATGCAGCTAGGAATCAATCTTATAAATGGTCCTTGTCTGCAGAAACCAATTAACACCGGGTAACCCAATCATTCGTGTATCGATTTGTGCAATTCAAAATATAAGAATGGTTCGTAAGGAGTGCATTAGAAAAATAAAAGCTTCAAACGAACAGCGCAAATAATAATTAGATTTGTGACAAATCTAAATAAAGCTATCTATTCAGAGAATGTTCCACGGACCACGACACAGTATAGGAAAACTTATACTGAGTTTAATTCCTGTTAAATATAACGAACTCCATATACATAAACATTTTCAGTTTGCACAGTTAATGAACTCTCGACTCACTATATTCTATTTCAAAATACCGCTACGTAGAAATTTTGTCTATTTTATGTGATAAAATAATTAATAAATACACCCAACAGTCACATACATAGTCCTGACCCCACACTAAGATCGAGTCTTGTGTCGTGGGTAATTTTGCTCAATAATCGGTGTTCACAAAGTTACACAACAAACTTTACAAAAGTAAGTCAATATATACATCGATTAACTTCAAATGAATGCTTAGACAATCCTAATTATTTTAGTTTAGATCCAGCCCTTTGGCAATTTTGTCTGTTAAAGCTGTATGCGCACCATTAAACATTTCCGAGGTTGCCAGAGTAAAATCATATTTAAATTTAATGGTATAGAATTAAAATTCATTTAAGAACGTGTTGCGAGAAGAACTAGTTTTCTAAGTAGGGGCAGGTAAAGGAATTCAAAATGTTATGCCTTGAAGTAAGGTTGTGGGAATTAAGTGCATGTACCATTATACTATAATAGTCATTGGTGTATTATACAGCGCTGTAATTTCCAGTTAATAGGAAATTAAAGTTGTACAACCGTGAACTGTGAATAATTTCATTGCCCTCATATTAGTGCTAGCTTCCCGTTTCTACCCAGAGTGTGAACATTTTCAGCTCGGCTAAATATATTGTATCCTGTTGCGAAAGGCGATAATGCGATCTTGCGCGGGTGTTCGGAACGCTGACACAATTTCCACTGTGTAGTTTATCACCGTCAATGAATATTAAAATTTATTGGAGATTTTAGTTGCAAATATTTTGATCGCAGTAAAAGCATCCGACAAGATTTCAGTAAAATTTTAAGGTTATTTTTATCCCTGTTGCAGAGTAGTGAGTTAAACTAAAATGACTATTTCCAAAAAGTTTAAAGTCAGGTCCTAAAAAGGTATAATTTGCTGTTCTAGAAAATAATATATAAAATAAAGCAATACCTATATTGTTAGCATATTCGTATTCGCCCTAATTGAGAACACCATACGCATTGTTGTTAAACCCATAATAGTTTTGATTTACCTGGCGCAATTGCTGGGTTTTGATAATATCAATAAGGATCATATTACACACCACACCATCAGGCTCAATAACTCAATTTATGGTACCATGATAGCCTCCGTGGCGCAGTTGGTTAGACGCCGGCTGTGAAACGAGAGGCCAAAGGTTCGTTCCCCGCACCGAAACAAATATTTGTGTGAACTACAGGTATTTGTTTCGGGTCTGGGTGTTTGTGAGACCGAAAAGTCTCTCGTAGTTCCTGATACCCACGACACAAGACTCAATCTTAGTGTGGGGTCAGGAACATGTTGTATATGACTATGACATATGACATATGACTGTTGGGTGTATTTATTTACTTATATGCAGTTTTAATAATAATAGGGTAAAGTAATGTGTATATTAGACAAAGCACACAATCAAGCTACCGTTGTATGAAACACAAATCCTGGGACGATACCACACAGCTGTAAACATTAAACAAGCACACGTTTCGGATGGGACGTGACTAGCCGACCTGCCGGTCCGAGCACGTGCGCTAACTTAACAGAAGTAAACCCAATCTTTGAAATATTATGTTGGAGATAGTATCAATAGACGCATAGCGTAAAGCGCCATTTACACAATTTTCTCTTCTCGCCATTTTCTCTTACAATTTCTTACCACGGACTTTTTTTCGCATTAACATAAAACCGGTTTACATTTATTTATATTTTATTCTCCTTGGGATGTAATTTAAATATAAATAATTGTGCAGAGAACCGTATGTAAGCTGGAAATATACAAAGCTTTGAAATGTAATTGGCTAACGCGCCTTCAGGTGATTGTGCGGGAAGGTGTTTAGAATTTTAAAATTAGAACCGATGCGCCATGCGGTAATGCTAATCAAGATGGCGGAGCAGGCAATCTACAAAATGGCTTCCACACAGAGTTGCCAACTGCAGTCACCGCGTTTGCTTTTTAGTTTTTACCAATAATCGTATTAAGACAGAGATGTGCCCTGTGATAAATTATATCTTAATAAAATTGACTATTCAATATTTTCTCTTATTTGAGTCTTTTTTTTAATGAAAGAAGTCAATACAAAATAAGTAAAAAATTAAACCGACTCCAAATTGTAATAAAAAAAGAGAGAAATAAAATTAATATTTTTAAATTCTACAAAATCTAAATATGCCAACTTTTTTTTAAGAACAGAACTATGTATGTGACTGTTGGGTCTATTTATTATTATTACCTGGAAATAAAACAAATTTTTACAATTTTTATCGCGGATTTGGTTTGATTTTTACATGTTTAAACTTTCCCACGTTTTGATTGGTTTACACTTACAGCTTGTGGTCACGGAGCGAACCACGAAATAAATTAATACCTACCTAATTTACATTGCACAGTCGATCTTAGCTTAAGCTTCGCTCTGGCAGGTGATAAAACAAGATAATCCATGTACACTTACAAAAAAATATTCACAAATATAACCATAACATCTGTACCCAACATGAAAATCTCCCAACATTTTCAATCGTTCTATTTTTATCGCATCGCAAGCCGGAAGCAGTGCTGATTTACAATACGAATTCACATTCACAAAAAGCACATGATTCAGTATACGTAACCGTGGAGTAGGACGAATTTCCATGTCACTAACATCACATTTCTGTGCAAATAAACGGGAACGTATAAAATTCTCTGTGAAAATCATTTCTGATACAACTTGGTGTACGGACGCCCCTACTATTAAAGGTTATGAAATGCTATGTGATTTAATAATGGATATTTTCTGTATCAGCCCATATACGTCCCACTGCGGGCTGTGGTCACGAGCTTCTACAATCTAGAGTACGATTTAGAGAGGTTAGGCCGTATAGTCCACTTCACAGGCCTTGTGCTGGTTGGCGGACTTTACATACCGTTTGACTATCAATATACACAGGATATCGAAAAATCAGATGTGTGCCCTGGGATTTGAACCCGCGTCCACCTTGAACACGTCGGCAGCCGCGTCTGGTCCGTTACCAGCAGGCTACCAAGAACTTTATTAATAAAATTATAATGAAAGGTGACATTGGTCGTGTCAGCATAATTGTGTGATGTGTGGAAAACCGGGAGAAAAACATTTGCCAGAACTCACAACTCAATGCTCGATATAAAATGCACTGCATTTAACTTCACATTTTTAAAATAGTATTAAACAATTCTCAATAAAAGCAGAATCGTTCATTCGTACTTCAAATTGTATTTTTTTGATACATACGGATCATCATATCATGAGATATACCATATTATATACTACATTGTGGGCAATAACATTAAAGCAAAAAAAAAACAAAGCTCACACATTTTGTCTCTGACAACAAAGCATTTTTGTTGCCTTAGGACGAACTAAAAGTCACACGTCTTGTCTATGTCAAGAAATCACGTAAGCCGCGAATTACTGCAGATTTCCGCTCCAAAAACGAGTTCTTCTAGTAAGGTGGCAACATTAAGCCATTGGATGTGGGCAGTCAAGCTGGAAATCCACTTTGCAGCATTTATAAAGTTTAACACACAAAATTAATAAACAATCCCAATCCCTATCTAAGGATCGATCCGGAAAATAGACCAATCAGAACACATCAAATGTGAGCGTGTCGGCAATACCTTGAGCCCATTGGTTTATTTTCACGATCGATCTTTAGATAGAAACGAAGATCGTTTATTAATCATGGCCATAAAAAGGCACACGGAACAGCTCGTGTTTTACCGCGCACGGCTCAAATCCGCTTTGACTGGAATGCCGTTGAAAATTTCCACCGAACTGTGCTTAGACTGCTACTCAATTGCTAATTTTGTGGACTTGCCGGGTAATTGCGGTTTGCACCTGCTTTAAAATGTTTTTAGTAAATGTGGGGCAGATTTTTGCGTTTTATGCGCTGGAAATGGTTCTATGCAACAAAAGAAGCGACTAATGAGTAATGCGAGGTTTTCAATTGATGATAATTTATATTTGAACTAACCCACAATACAAATCAGACACATATTCATACTTCACAATGAGAAACAAGTTTAACTATTAGTTTAACAAAAACTACAAGAGACTTGACGGGTGGAAGAGGAAAGGGGAGGCCTTTGCCCTGCAGGGGCAGTGGGACATTATAGGCTAGAAAAAAAACATAGGACACTTTTCAATCGTATAAAACATTTTGTGTGCAACTACCAAACATTTATGTCTAGACGACGGAATAGAGATCGCGATTTCTTGTTTCACAGCCGGCGTCTCAAACTACACCATGGAGATTATTAAAATAGTATGTAAACTTACAAAGAAAAGTAAACATGACAGAAAAAAAGCATTGGTTGGTTTTGCTTTCAAAAGTCCCGACATTCCGATCTAGATTTTAACTCTCTGGGCAGATACGTCCCACATTCCTGAAGTGACATGTACAGGACGGAAACCCTTTTCAACGAAAGGATACCAAAACTATTTTAGATTACTACTGGATACAAAATAGGCCGCACTCGTATCTTAAAGTTTGTAGAATAAAACCTCAGCCTTTTAGCAAATATAATACATACATAAACTTACGCCTTTATCCCAGAAGGGGTAGGCAGAGGCGCCACCAGGACACCCACATATCGCCTTGTATGTTCCGTCCCACGATTTGATAGGGGGCGAGTTTACCGCCATCCATATCGGGCACAAATTCCTCACTCCGGGCTTATAATAAATAGAAAAACCCAATATCACCCTGCCCGACCCGGGATTCGAACCCGAGACCTCAGCTTTGTAGTCATACCGTAGTACAACTACGCCACCGAGGCAGGCAGCAAATATAATATGTACAAATAAAAAACCCTTTTTGCGTTATTTTGGACTCTGAGTTTATTAATCATAATTTACTGCTTGCAAAAGTATTCGTACATGAAATATTTTTTTTTATATTTCAACTTTTAATCATAAAACGTCACATCCACATAGCCATTGAACCAACAATTGTATACCCCTGCTATCTCGTTTCGCGTCACTTCACTTTGCAGTGGTGGCAAACATTGTAAAATAATTATATTATTTCAATAGTAAAATTAGGTCACTAGTCTTTTGTTACAATATTTATTCATTAAAAAAGGGTTTTTTGAATGTTTTATAAATGCATTTCTCATTACGTTATGTTTAATATTTTCGTGTAAAATTCGCTTTGTGATCTGCAAAAGTTTTAAATCACTGCGTGCGGGATATTAAAAATATTTACTGCAGTGTGTTCAACAAGCGAGAATTTTCACTTTAAATTTGTTCATGGCTGTAAATCGTGTATTTACGTTTAAATATTTTAACAGCACTCAATTTCGTGAAATAAAACGCAATTCATGAAAATATTCTTTTTCCACTTACGCTGAAAAGTTTTTATATTTTTTTTTTTTTGGAAATCACTGATGAAGCTACGGCCATAAAGGAAAGAATAAAAATATAACATTCATATGTAAGTGTAGTCGTCATACAAATTTTGATATTATTATTAAAATGTTTATGTAAATACGAGTAGTATGAGCTCGTGGAAGTGTAAGAATTGCTTTTTTTGATGGTCGAAAAATAGAGACTATTTATTATTTATAACAACATTAATAGATATATATTATACATCTTCCGCCGCCGTTTTCATATAAAAACCAATATAACTCTTTCAGCAACAAGATATCTAACATTCTTATTCATCTCTTACGCATAAACAGCCTCCGTGGCGCAGTTGGTTAAACGCCGGCTGTGAAACGTGAGGCCGCATGTTCGATCCCCGCACCGAGACAAATGTTTGAGTGAACCACAAGTATTTCTTTCGGATCTGGTTGTTTGTGAGACCGAAAAGTCTCTCGTATTTCCTGATACCCACGACATAAGACTCTTAGTGACTGTGGGGTGTATTCATTTATTTATTTATAAAGCAAGAATGCTGCAAGATGTATATATTATCTAAAAATATCAAATAAAGCAATAAAGAATTCGTGGGTATTCTGTAGTACGTAGGCAAATTTTGCATACAATGATGTTCGGCGAACAATGCCAAGTTCGTAGAATTGCCCAATTATATTGAAATTTAATTAGAAGTGTATTCTGATTTATTGAGGTTTGGCGTACTGTTAGCGGGTTATCTTTGTAATATTTCAGGCAGCTTTTATTAGTATAATTTCAAAATGTCGAGACCATTTTCAACTATGAAAATTTCGTGAGGAAACCATGCCTGACACACCTACATAATATGCCTGATACACATACTACCAGAATAAGCTAAATACATAAACCCACGTCTTTATCCCCGAAGTGGTAGGCAGAGGCGCCACTAGGGCACCCACATTTCGCCTTGTATGTTCCGTCCCACGATGTAATAGGGGCGAGCCTATCGCCATATCGGGCACAAATTCCTGACTCCGAACTGATAATGAATAGAAAAATCCATATCACTTTGCCCGACACGGGACTCAAACGTGAGACCTCAGCTTTGTAACCGTACCGTAATACATCTACGCCACCGAGGCAGTCAGAATCAGTTATATAATCTCAATTCTTTAAACCTAGGCTAACCGCGCAGACAAGGCTATATTTACACCAAATTAACTTTGCCCATACCTTTAACTTTAAATATTTAAATTAGCAACGTCAAATACGTCACAGATGTATGGCGATGTTGCCTGCCTGCCTGATGATGACTGCCTCGGTGGCGTAGTTGTATTACGGTACGGCTACAAAGCTGAGGTCTCGGGTTCGAGTCCTGGGTCGGGCAAAGTGGTATTGGATTTTTCTATTCATTATCAGCCCGGAGTCAGGAATTTGTGCCCGATATGGCGATGGGCTCGCCTTCTATCACATCATGGGACGGAACATGCAAGGCGAAATGTGGGTGTCCTGGTAGCGCCTCTGCCTTCCCCTTCGGGGATAAAGGCGTGAGTTTATGTATGTATGTATGTATGTATGGCGATGTCATTTTCAAAATTTAAATTATGGTCAACGTTAGTATAAGCAACTATCCCTTAGTTTCAAAAAATATCTTGACAAGGTAAGTATCCCGTGTCCGGTAGACAAACGTCAAATCATATATCAAAACTTAAAAGCCCCATAAATATCCAGTTTTAACCAGATAGTGTGGGATAAATACAGGAAGAAGATTATTTTTTGTTGATGAAATCAACAAATATTTATTGAAATTAAACTATTTTTACGGATTTTATCGCGATTTGGTTTTTTTACATTTTTTAACTTCCCGACGTTTCGATTGCTTTACAGCGTTCGTGGTGGTAAAAAAAATGTAAAAGTTAAACCAAATCGCGACAAAATCCATAAAAAATAGTTTTGTTTCAATGTGTAACATTCGCGTAAATCTAAGAAACCATTTAATAAATATTCCCTCAGTTTGTACAGGCAAGCTACACCGCCTCTGGAACTGGCACCACACCTAATCTCATTGTAATGTTATTGCGAAAACGCTCTCGTGGGGGTATTAAATCGGACAGTGCGAGGGAGCAGCATCAGTCTCCGGCAGCTTAAACTTTACCAGTGCAGTGAACATGGAGAGGATAAACCAAAATGTGTTCTGGGATTTTAAAGGTGTTGGTAAGTACATATCAAGTATAAGTATGCCTTATAAGTATGCGTTTGTTCATATATATATAGACTGCCTCGGTGGCGTAGTTGTATTACGGTACGGTTACAAAGCTAAGTGCAAAAAGTGTATTAAATAAAATAAAATAAATAAATATCAAACAGTCTTAATATTACAATATTACATCACTGTATTTGTATCAGCCCATATACGTACCACTTCAGAGCACAGGCTTCCTCTACAATCGAGAGTACTATTGAGAAGGGTTAGGCCATATAGTCCACCACGCATCTAGTGCGGGCTGGCGGACTTTAAGTAATTCCCAGGTCTATTTTTCTTAATGCAGGTAACATAAATCATTAAGTGTCATCTAGTTAACTCAGCGTGCACGGCGCAGTTGGGTAAATGCCTGCTATGAAACGAGAGGCTGCGAGTTCGATTCCCGCACCGAGATAAATCTTTGTGTGGCTCATGTTGCGAGACCAAAAAGTCTAGTTACTGATTCCCTCGACACAAAACTCTTGTCTCTGTGCGGGGTATGAGTAATTGTGAGAGGACTTTAAGGTTTATAAAAAATCTAACTTATGAGCGCGGGACAATTTTTAAAGCAATCTAGTATTTTAAATTTTGTTAGAAAACTGCAATATCTCAGTGGTCCTTGTGTACAGTGATGAAGCGATATAAACCTTAAGGGCATAACAAAAAGTTTCGGGTCAGCTGCGAAATTTAAATTATGTGCAGTGGAATCAACATTCATAACTTTCTAGATTAGTGCGAAAAACCTTTGTATGAGACTGCTTTTTTGCTACTGAGAGAGAAAATCTAGACCCAATCATAATAGCATTACAGGACTAATTATGCAAATAGAGATACTCAAATATACCTTATATTATACATACATACATACATAAACTCACGCCTTTATCCCCGAAGGGGTAGGCAGAGGCGCCACCAGGACACCCACACTTCGCCTTGCATGTTCCATCCCATGATGTGATAGGGGGCGAGCCTATCGCCATATCGGGCACAAATTCCTGACTCCGGGCTGATAATGAATAGAAAAATCCAGTATCACTTTGCCCGACCCAGGACTCGAACCCGAGACCTCAGCTTTGTAACCGCACCGTAATACAACTACGCCACCGAGGCAGTCACCTTATATTATACATGTTTATAAAAGTGCGTGGTGGCCTGTTGGTAAGGGGCAGACGTTAACAACACGTTCACGGTGGTTGCGGGTTCAACAGGGTCATGTGTCATGTGTCAATAAAAGTAAACATCGTGAGGACACCTGGATACCATAGAGATTTGTAAGAATTTCTACGGTATGTTAAGTCCACCTACCCGCACTAGGCCAGCGTGGTCTATATGGCCTAACCCCACTAAATAATATTCTCAATTGTAGTGCCTGTGCCCTGTAGTGGGACGTATATGGCCTGATACAGATAAACTGCAAATCGTAAGTAGCGTTAGCGGCACTACCTATTACTGCTTTCTCCTGCGATGATACGGGCGTAGGTTTATAAATGAAGATTTGTTTAACTCTTGTAATTCAATTGAATCAGAAACTGCTATTAAAAAAGAATACTATAAATGCTTTTACAATCTTGATTAATGTTATGTTACGGTCACCTATACTTCTTAACGAAGCAATGGAAATACAAAATATGTAAATAGCAAAAAACACCATATTACCTTAATTCTCAAAGACATGACAAATTAAAACAAGTCCAAATTACCTTTTAATATGCACATCTTATTAATACCGCCGGCTGTCATTCCACCGTGTTTCCAATTACTACAGAAAACAAAATCTTCCGTTACATATCTGCGAAATTTTCTCAGCAAATAAGGAATATTTTCTTAAGCAGATTTCATTAGTGTTTAACAAGGTTGTGTACGTATTTCATGTAATAGAAACAGAAAGGCATTAATTAAAACAATATGCAGTGAATCACCACGCACTTTAACGGTAAAGGACAACATCGTGGGGAACCTGCGTACCAAAGCGATTTGTAAAAAAATCTATGGTATGTAAAGTCCGCCAACCCGCACTAGGCCAGCGTGGTGGACTATAATATGGTCTCACTGATTCGTACTCTCGATTGTAGAGGAGGCCCGTGCCCTGCAATGGGATTTATATTGGCTGATACAGATACAAACAGATTTAAGCCATGTACTGCTCCATATATTTGTACATCTTTTTCTTCTATTTTACAGAAGAGTACAGTGACCAGAAGCTTCTGATGAGCACACCGTTCGTTATAATCACAATAGTCGTCCTATACTTATGGTTTGTACTAAAATTCGGACCTGAGATTATGAAGAAACGACCACCCTTTAATTTGGAAAAGATCCTTTTAGTTTATAATGCTGCACAAGTCATATCTTCTTTTTATATATTCCAATTGGTAAGTAAAAAACTTAATTGTTTTTTTTACAAATTACCCAACGGCTACGGCTTTTATGTTGATTCAATAAAAAAAATTAAAGTGTTTGCTAAACCTAGGAATCAACGTCACTTTAACAAATGCCTTAAATATAGACTAGGAATTGCAATTATCAAAGACCCGATAATTATATTCTTCTATTTCTAGAAAATAATCACCACGACTTTTTAAATTTATAATTTAATATTAATCAACAAATCCGTAAAATAATTAAATAATTCAAACATGTTATCCCTCTTACGAAAATTACAATAGTACAGCACTCAATATATTTCGACACGGGTCACTGACTCCATTGTTTACGTCGCGGTAATTAATTCACGCCGTGTCAACCGGGCTACCAATTAACCAGCGTTCAAGGGAGACATTTGAATTTAATCGAATGTCAACTTCGCAAGGTTAACTAATTAATTACCGCGAATAAAGGGAATTTCTTACAGAGTTTTGGGTTCTGTTCATCCACAAATTCTGTGGAAATGGCGTGAGTTTTATGTGTGCTGTTTTGATGCTAATATTTGTTTCCAGGGTCTGAGATTTTTGTTACAAAACGGCATGTTCAACTCCAAGTGTTTGTGTGAATCCGATGAATTTAATAAAGCTGTAAGTATTCCTTATAATGATTTGGTATGTTACAACTGGCTTAACTGTAATACTAACTCAATTTAAACACGGATAAATCTTAGAATTTGAATCCTAGGATTAAACAACTTTTAAAGGTAAATGTTCGAAATGTTTGCTGGTCATATTTCATAATTTGAATTTTCATGGAGTCGAACGTTGAACCTCACGGCTATAGACTTATGTATTCTATTGATTCACCAATACCCTAAACATACCTTGAGGACCTCAATAATCTTTTTCCAGATAATAGACGGCAGCCACTACTACTTTATATCAAAGGTGATAGAACTCTTGGACACAGTATTCTTCGTGCTCAGAAAGAGACAGCGACAGGTGACATTCCTCCACGTGTACCATCACACCATGATGGCATTAGTGACGTGGGCAATAGTGAAGTACAATAAGACTGACATCACTGTCTTCCTAGGAGCTATCAACTCGTTTGTACACGTCATCATGTATGGATACTACGGGTTGTCTGTGTTCCCATCCTTGACCAAGTATCTGTGGTGGAAGAAGTACATCACTATTATGCAGTTGGTAAGTCAAATCTGATTCTAGTTTATCAACTACTTTTGCAAGTAGATATATCCGTTACATTAATTCATCAACCTTTCACCTCCTAGGATATGTATCATGTCAAGGTAGTAGAGTTAAGTTAGTCAAAGTAGTTAAGTCAAGGTAGTTGAGTAATCCACGGTGCTGGCCGAATACAATTTACAGGATATATTGAACTATTGGACAATAATTATATATTTTGCTAAATATCAACTATCAGTATTCAGTATCGTAGGTACTGAGTGTAAAGCAAATAAGGCCAGAGCAACATTTCAATAAGCTACAATAAGTGGCAGAATTATTCAAACGACTTAGGTGTTGTACGATCCCGCCTCCCAAAAGACTCAAAACCTGTTTTCGCGTCTTTTCACTTATTATTTTATCTTTCAGGTCCAATTCTCACTAATGTTCCTGCACACTGTAATAACACACACGGTATCAGAATGCCGTCCCTCTGAGGCTTTGCTCTTCGCCGTATGTTCCAACACCGTGCTCTTTATGTACCTCTTCGGCGATTTCTACGTCAAGTCCTACATCAAGAAGTACAACACTAAGGATATTGTGAACGCTGGAAAAGCCATGAGTAGTAGCACTAAGAACGTTATCAACTATCATAAGCTGGCTATGAAGATTCATTGAGAAGAAGATTCATCATTCAATCGAAGAAGATTCGTTTAGAGGTGGATAATATGTAAAACTTATTTTGTTGAATCGTAATTTAATTATTGAAGTATTTAAAGAGAATTAAAATATGTATGATGTCTAGAAATATCAATTCGCCATCATGTTCTGCCACAGTCCTTTGCTGAATGTAGACCTTCAACTGGCATGCAACATTAACTATCCATTCATGTTAAAATATCAAATAAAAAGGAAAAAGTTGCACTAAACAGGTTAGTAAGAAACACAGCTAATATTTTCCATACAAGAAAATTCGTTTCCAAAACGATGCTAAGAACGCTATTTTCTTAGTCATTTTCTATGACAGAACTTTAAGAACTCTAAACTTCGATCTCTTATTTTTAAATCTAGTAATTATAATATAAGTTTTTAGCTAAATACAGTTCCTACTTTAAAATTTAAGTTAACCAGGGATGACAAATAACGCTAATACTGATAAAATGACACTAATACTGGTTCGAAAACAATCGAAACTCGACGAATTTATTCCTCCCTGTAATATTTAGCGTACATTTTAACACTTCACCGAGTCCCGGGTGTATAATTGACAGCAATATATGTCAAAATAATGAAGTTACGAACCGCTCGCGCTCCAGTTTTAAATGTCATCCCGCGTCAGAAACGTGTAACGTTCTGGAACCGCTGACAAATTGACCAATTCGACTGATATATTGTAATTAAACTTTATTTACATATTTGCGTTATCCACAAATATTTGAGTTTATTTCATCTTTAAAAAACAGTAGTATATTCAGGGAATATCCCGAACCGGCAACCGAAAACAAAGCTAAGCTAAGCCAAGGTAGTTTTAGTGAATACAGACACAATGAAACTTAATATGTCGAAAAAAGGAGCGACGATTTCTTTTTACATTTTATGAAATATTAAGTTGCATTGTGTCTGTATTCACTAAATTACCACCTGGCTTATTTTCATTCGCAGTCGCAGGGTATGCAAGGTTGTCATAAACGTCGTCAACGATGAGATCCTAGTTCTGATTCCACGTCAGATATTTTACTCCAATTATAGTTCAAAACATACATATCTTGTCAAGACGTTAATAAATCCCCTAGAGATTTATGATCACACTAGCTCATGATGAACTTACTTTAACTCCGTGGTATATTTAATAAAAATGGTGTTTTAACTCCGTGTGTGTGTGGTATAAATGCAGCATAGAAATTGCTCATTAAATGTATGAGGATTGTTAACTATGAATACCATAAGTGCAAAATATGCAACCTTAGCGAGTTTCAATATATTTTTAGCATAAGCATTTAGTTTAGATATAGCATTAGAATAAGAGTGTATAAGTATTTAAATAATTTGTTACGAGTTTTGTAAGATAATAAAAATTGTTTGTAAATATTTTACCTTCTATTGCCTGTATTATTATGCTTATCTCATAACTAAGTAGTGCCATTGACCCACAGAAAACCATAAAAAAACAATTCTTACAAAACAAAAATATGTTGATAAAAAAATAGAACAATAAATGGACATTTAGCTTTTAAAAAACATTAAAGCAGTATAACAGCAGTCCTAAGCTTAACATGATACAAAAACATCTCTTACTAGGCTGGTATACTGGTTGATGTAAATAAACACTGCCTCGGTGGCGCAGTTGTAAGACTAAGGTATGATTGCAAAGCTGAGGTCTCGGGTTCGAGTCTCGGGTCCGAGTCTCGGGTCGGACAAAGTGATATTGGATTTTTCTATTCATTAGCAGCCCGAAGTCAGGAATTTGTGCCCGATATGGCGATAGGCTCACCCCCTATCACATCATGGGACGGAAAATTCAAGGCGCAACGTGGGTGTCCTGATTGCATCTCTGCCTACCCCTTCTAGGAATAAGGCGTGAGTTTATGTATGTATGTATGTATAAATAAACATTAACAATATTTCGCTTCTTTAATTAAACAAAATAATGTTATTGCCCTAAAGTGCTGCAATTAATTAATGTACAACAACAAAGTTATAATATTTGACAAACTTGGTCCGGAATTGAATTTGGTACCGTCATGCGCGGCGTGCATAATTAATAATTATCAACTCAGCGACACTAAATCCACATCGCCATATCAATTAGTATTGGCAGATTCATATTTATAATACATCAAAATTATATTGGGGTGTGGCGAAATTTGGAACTACAAATAAAATCTAAACAATATTTAACACATTGTTTGAGATATGTGTTTTAATATAAACAACAAGCATTTATCTCGTATTCTAATACGAGTAGTATTAACGTGTCTATGTGGCCTAACCACTCTTAATCGATTCTTTCGATTGTAGAGTAGGCCCGTGCCCCAGCAGTGGGACGTACAAGTATATGGGCTGATACAATATAATACAATAACTAACATGTCTTATATAATAAAATGTGAAGAGAGAAAATCTGTTAATATTTTGACGACAGCATGACAATAGCGCATTCGGCCCTAATTCGGACGCCAAAAGGCCGTAGACGATCTTTATGTGAATTCGAAATTTCTGGTAGGATACTCGTGTCAATATTGTGCTAGCAATATACGACAGTATCTTTTAAGGAACTTACTGCTGGATTTAGATCAACCCTCTCTTCCTATTTCTACAGTCACATTATTCGGAATACCAGCCAGAGTAATTCACGCAAGAGTATTCATTTCAGCATCAAATAGCATAAATTAATATTTCGTATTCTAGTGAATCGTAAATTGAGGTTCTAGGAATTCTGCAAAATTTTGTTTAAAAGCAAGAGATAATATGTCAGTAACAAATAAACCGAAACTTTAAACATAAAACATAAAACAATACCTAAACAAAAGCGTCAAACTCAAACCACCGCAAAGCCCAGACAAAGTTACAGTAAAAATGTGTCAGAAAAAGCTGTTTAATTCACAAACAATTGACACACAATTTAAAGTTACAGACAGGCGAGCTGTTCAAGGCTCAGATTGTTTTTACGCTTTTATTTCCTTGTTTTTTTAATTATGCCGAAGCTCAGAGTGGGCTCCTAAACAGCCGAGTGCATTTGTGCAAAGTGGTTTCTTTATATTACATGGAACGGAATTTAGTGGTTTGGCGAATTGATAAATAAATACACCCAAGAGTCCCATACATAGTCCTGACTCCACATTAAGATCAATTAAGTCTTGTGTCATGGGTATCAGGAACTATGAGAGACTCTTTGGTCTCACACACACCCAGACTCGGGACAAATACTTATGGCCCTCACAAATATTTGTCTCGGTGCGGGGATCGAACTCGCGGCCTCTCGTTTCACAGCTGGCGTCTAACCAACTGCGCCACGGAGGCTGTCAATTATATACCTTAGTAGGTACATTGTGACCATTTTGCCATGCAAACACAATTTAGTAAATCAATTTCAGGAGCTTACGATTGCTAGCCTTTGTGATCAGTAGACTAGGAGCTTCAATAGGTGGCACTGAGTGCAGCCACTAAATATAGATGAGCCAGTCCAAGTCTACAAGGACGCGTTGGAAAGATTTATCGCTAACAATATCGTGTGGCTAGAACTTTTACAAAAACATGAGGGACTTACAATACAGTGGCTGAATCGCATTCACCACTGTTTTGTAATAGGTTCCAGAACTGGATGGAAAAGTACATGATTATTATGAAATTTTCAAATGTCTTGCTGATTTGACATTGGTACGAATCTAGATGGTGACCATCGTACACAATGGTGTAAAATTCATAGTAGTGACCCACGAAAGGATATTCAATTCCGGGTTGAATCGGTGCATATAAGATAAAGAATATGCGGGCATAACTATATCGGCAGTCTCGGTGCCGCAGTTGTACCACGGTTTGATTACAACGCTGAGGTCCCGAGTTCGAATCTCGGGTCGAGCAGGGATATTGGATTTTTCTATTCATTATCAGCCCGAAGGTATTAGTGCCCGATATGGCGATAAGCTCGTCCCCTCTCAGATAGTGGGACGGAACGCATAAAGCCAAATGCAGGTGTCCTGATGGCACCTCTGCCTACCCTTTCTGGGAGATAGGCGTAACTTTATGTTTGTGGTAACTATATCGACCAGTGAGAGACAGCTATATTTATCTGGTTACCTCATTACTTGTGCATTGCACTGCCATCAGATGCATTGTAATGCATTTAACATGCTTATATGAAACACAAATAATTCTCACAATATTGACTGACTCCTTAAACACCTACTTCCAAAAAAACACCTAAATATGACTAAACACAAATTGACAATAATTTCGAATTAAGCCCCCACCTGACGCCCACTCCGTCTACTCCGGCCCTGCACCAACGTCTTGAGTTAACTCACCGTGATTTTAATTACTTCGCCTCGTAGACGCTTTGATGGAGGGCCCTGTTACAGTAACTACCTAAATGAGTGGAATTGGTGTATGTACTTACAGTTTACCTCTCACGACACTCATCACAATTATAAGTTTAAGTATCAGATGCGCTTTTCGACGGTTATTTTACCACAGGGAGTGGAGATGTCGGTACAAAGTTGCTACCGTTTTTTT
Organism: Deilephila elpenor; assembly: GCA_949752805.1. Lineage (NCBI taxonomy): Eukaryota > Metazoa > Arthropoda > Insecta > Lepidoptera > Sphingidae > Deilephila > Deilephila elpenor. The sequence goes on along the minus strand of OX457107.1, from coordinate 1,998,011 downwards.
GGTGCAGAAATCCAGCTTAAGACAGTTTATCTGTCAGTGTTTGTGCGCTCGATGAAAGAATTATTCATTATTCTTATCCTTCTTAGTTCTTTCGCTCCTTTTTATACTCATACAACTGCAACTGCGAGATGCAGTGCTACTTTTTACTTTATTTAAGAAATAATACAACTTGCGATGTAGAATACGATATACAGGGTATATCAAGACTGCAACCGAAAACGAAGCCAGGTGGTAGTGTATTAGTGACTTCAGACACAATGCAAGTAAAAATTTCTCAAAAATAATCCACAACTTTTTTTTTGTAATTTTTTACTTATCGTCGTATTTGGGTGTTAAATACATAGTTTTCCTAAAATAATAATGTAGACCTCTTTATTTTTAAACACTTAATGGTACGTAAGGGTTTAAATTATTATTGTCGCAAAAACTAGGTATTTACCACCCAAACAAGACGATTTTTAAAAAATTCTAAAAAAATATACTGTCGCTGTTTTGGTTAAAGTTTTATTTGCATCGTGTCTGTGACCACTAAAACTACCACTTGGCTTCGTTTTCGGTCGCGGTCTTGATATACCCTGTATATACCGACAAGAAATAATCATATCTTTTAATATATCATATATAATTTTGTCGCAACATATTGCAAGCTGAACTTGAAGCTCTACATACTTACGCTACGTATTATATTATTTACGTCGGTTTTTCCACCGTTGTATGCGATAGTCACTTTTTTGATTTACTACCTGTAAAAATCTTCTTCAAAAGCTGGTAGACCATCAGAGTCTCCAGATTCTGTAGGTATTCGTCGATGATCAATGGTCATCAGATGAACTATTTTATCTATCCACCTAATTATAAATAGGATATTGCCGAAAGCTTTAAATATTTCCTTGCTCAAAGTTACTCTATTAAACTGTGCTTAAAAATATTTAAATTGTATATAAAAATATAAAAAGCCAAAAAAAACATTACAAATTTATTTTTTAATCTAACCGTCATTTTCATTTAAAATTTTGCCTCAACGGTACAATTCGCTCTCTCACAAGTGCGACTCCAAGCTTTGTTTTTATACAATTCCCTCGATTCACAATTTCCTTTCGAAGTGAGTGTTAATTAAAATACTACGAGAAAATGTGGTTTTATTGCAGTTGTATAAAAGATCTTAGAACTTTATTGAAAACTTAGCTTTGTTTTAGATTTGAGCTCTGAAATAATAGAGTTTTTGTACCGCTATTCGACGTCTATGGGATAGGTATAACAATGCATAATATGCGAGATTCGAAATGAAATGCGGTCGTCACTTTACATTGCCTCTAAAAACCAGCGCCGTGTTGTAGGGAACTCCAACTTTAATGTGAAGAATCTCAGTATTTTTGTTAGAATATTTAGTTTTTTCTATACACCAAATAAACTTTTTATAGTATATTGTTTGTGGTTGTTTTGTTAAGAAAATAATATAATCAATCTGTCATGAGTATTCACTAAGAAATTTCCTATATAGTGTATTATCTATGCTAAGAAACGTCGTTTTAATTATTTGCATCGCTAGAAATATTCCCGATCTAACAGGTTATGGGCCCAGTAAACCTAGATAAACCTGGATAATAGTATAAAGAAAGTTTAAATTGAATTATTTTAACAAAAAACGTGTGTGCTTAAAATGTCTTCAAACGCATTCTTGACCAACGTCCCTAAGCTGCTAGGTCGACAAAATTATAATGAATGGGCATTCGCAGCGGAAAACTTGCTGGTCTTGGAAGGTATGTCTGAATTAATTAAACAACAAGGTTCAGAAGCCAGGGCAAACGAAGACAGGAAGGCGATGGCAAAGCTTATTTTGACGATAGATCCGTCTTTATACACTCACATAAGGGATGCCACCAGTACAAATCATTTATGGAATAAATTAAAGAGCTTGTTTGATGATTGTGGTTTTTCAAGACGTATTACATTGTTGAGAAATCTTATATCGATTCGCCTTGACACTTGCGAATCTATGACGAGCTATATCACGCAAATCACTGAGACGGCTCAAAAATTATCGGGGGCAGGATTCCCAGTAAATGATGAGTGGATTGGGTGTTTGATGTTAGCGGGTTTGCCTGAAAAGTATTTCCCAATGATGATGGCTATTGAGCATTCTGGGATCGTCATTACTGCAGACGTAGTGAAAACGAAGCTCATAGATATGGCAGGGAAAGATTGCGAAGCGGGAAGCGCATTCTTGAGTAGAGGTCACCACAGTTGTCATAGTTTGAAAGTTGGCAGTATTGGTAACAATGGTAACTCCAGTCAACAACATGGCAGTGGAACGTCTATGTCCGGATTGTCAAAAAGCAAGTTTGACAAATCGAAAATAAAATGTTATCGTTGTAAACAGTTGGGACATTACAAATCTCAATGCAACAAGAGTAATCAGTCTCAGATGAAGAAAACAAACGTTTTTTCGACAGTTTTCTTGAATGGCAGGTTCAGTAAACGAGACTTTTATTTGGATAGCGGTGCGAGTGTACATATGACACCAAATTATAATGCGATACAGAATGCATCTTTTAATTCCAGCATCAAGGAGATTATAGCAGCAAATAAGACTGCTATGCCAGTGTTGTGCTCGGGAGATGTGGATATCATGACCGTTACTCCAGATTGCCTTTATGAAGTGACATTGAAAGATGTTTTGTGTGTGCCTGATCTCAGCACAAATTTAATTTCAATTAGTCAGCTTATAAGGAATGGTAATAAAGTCGAATTTAAGGAGAATTGTTGCTATGTTTATAACCGTAAAAATTGTTTAGTGGCTGTAGCTAACCAAACTGATGGTGTTTACAAGATGATGCTAGAACATAAACATTGTTTATTGACTTCAACTTCTTTACCAGTTAGCAGTGAAGTTTGGCACAGGAGACTTGGACATCTGAATATCAGTGACCTGAACAAGATGAAAGATGGAGCAGTCAAAGGAATAACATACAGCGATAAGTCTGTAATCAACAAGAGTACATGCACTGTGTGTTGTGAAGGTAAGCAGTCGCGTTTATCATTTGCTCAGACGGGAACACGGAGCAGTGAGCCATTGGAAGTTATCCATGCTGATATCTGCGGTCCCATGGAGGTTACGTCAATTGGAGGAGCAAGGTATTTCGTTATTTTTGTTGATGACTTTACTCGTATGGTGTTTGTTTATTTTCTCAAAGAGAAAAGTGAAGTTTTTAAATACTTCAGGGAATTTAAGTTAATGGTGGAGAACCAACAAAGCAGAAAAATTAAAATATTCCGAACTGATAATGGCTTAGAGTTTTGTAGTAATGTATTTGAGAATTTCCTAAAGGATAGTGGTATTATACATCAAAAGACTAATGCGTATACTCCCGAACAAAATGGTTTGAGTGAACGTGTTAATCGTACAATTGTTGAGAGAGCTCGATGCTTATTATTTGATGCGAGTTTAGATAAGAAGTTTTGGGCAGAAGCAACAAACACTGCTGTCTATCTGAAGAATAGATCTGTCGCATCAGGTTTAAATAATAAAACTCCGTATGAGCTATGGACTAATAAGAAACCAGATTTAAGTCATGTTCGAATATTTGGAAGTCCAGTGAAGGTTCACATACCTAAAGAGAAAAGACTGAAATGGGATAGTAAATCTAAAAAGCATAATATACTAGTTGGTTTTTCCGAGAATGTAAAGGGATACAGAGTTTATGATCTAACTAAAAGATGTGTTATAATAAGTAGAGATGTTATCATACATGAAAATGTCGATGGAAACTGTACTTCGAATTCAAATGTAACAGTTTCAGTTGGGGATATTATCCATTCAGAGATTTCAAGCAGTTGTATTAGCGAAGATGAAGAAAAGATTGAAACTGAGTCTCATGATGAGTCTGTTACAGGTCTTAATACTTCTTCCGAATCACAGTATGCTAACGCTTTGACTGATTTGGATTCAACGTTGCAGCAATCTCAAGAATCTGAAGAAGAGGAATCACCAGAACCACCAGCGATTCGTGTAATTCCAAAACGAGTGAGGAAGCCACCGGAAAGGTATGGGTATACTAACCTATGTAGAACGGCGAATTCAGAGCTTTACAGTGATCCAGTTACTGTCCGAGAGGTTCTGGAGAGTCCAGATCGAGACAAGTGGATTAAGGCGATGAAGGATGAGCTGCAGGCATTTGAAGAAATGATGCGTCAGTTCCGATTTAATGAAAACAAAGAATTATTGTTTAAAATATGTAAAAGGTAAAGCTGAGCTTGTTGGTTTTGTTGACGCCGACTGGGCGAGTAATATTATAAATCGCAGATCATATACTGGTTATTGTTTTACTATGTCAGGGTCACCTGTTTCTTGGGAAAGTAGAAAACAGAGAACCGTAGCATTGTCTAGTATGGAAGCAGAATATATGTCTATTGCAGAAGCTAGTAAAGAAGCCATATATTTAAGAAATTTGCTAGGTGAACTGACTGGTAATTTATGTAATGTTGTAGTTTATAATGATAGCCAGAGCGCACAGAAATTGTTAGCAAATTATGTTTGTCAAAAAAATTGTTAGCAAACATATTGATATTCGGTATAATTTTGTGAAAGATGTAATTAATAATAAAATTATTGATTTGAAATATTTGCCAACAACTGATATGCCAGCTGATGTTCTGACTAAAGCTTTAAGTCCTTTTAAACATTACAAATGTATTGAAGGTTTGGGGATTAGTCAAATAGACTAAATACGACTATTTGTTTTGATATGTTAGTTTATTTGATGTAGTTGGGGTGTTAGAATATTTAGTTTTTTCTATACACCAAATAAACTTTTTATAGTATATTGTTTGTGGTTGTTTTGTTAAGAAAATAATATAATCAATCTGTCATGAGTATTCACTAAGAAACGTCGTTTTAATTATTTGCATCGCTAGAAATATTCCCGATCTAACAATTTTAGACATATATATGACACTGTGGTCATCACTACAAAAATGCTGAGGTGGTAAAGTGCTGTCGCAACAACAACTTATCCACTGTAGAGTATATGGACCTTTCATCACTATTTTGCATCTTGTTGGAAGTCAATTTTTATTTAATTTTTATTTAATGTATAAGTTAAAGTGAGACTCACATTCAACAGTGATTCCACGGTCAAACCGAAATACGGTTTCAAGCGACGTATACATAAACTTGTATAATTCTTTGTATGTTAATAAATAAATAAATAAGTTTGCAGGTGATTCGAAAAATATATTAATAAACACACTTAGTCCAATCAAATAACAGAATTTACTAGATATCAAGATACAACACTATAATTATTATAGAAGTGGTAGAGCCACGCTGCCGTCAGTCATGAATTAGCGTGAAGGGGCAGGCTCGTCGGGGAGGTACCACCTTCTCACAGGAAATAGATGTGAAGCGACAGCTGCGCTGTCACGTTTTGTTCGGTGATTGAGTTTGCCGGATGCCCAAAACATATTTCCTCTTCCTATCCTTTTTTCCTCGCTCTCTTCTCAATTTAATGGACGGGCAACACATCAATGATGAGTTCATCAGAGTTGTGGATGTTCAGGTGCAGCAGTGATACTTACAATCAGGTGACCCGGATGCTGGTTTGCTGGACCTATGCATTAAAAAAATATTATATAATTTTCGTGTTCCCAGCCCCCACATTACTACAGTACATACGTGACACGTTTGCTCGTTTGCTGGATTAGGGCATTAAAAAAAAATTCGGGGGTCCAGCCCCCACACAACTGCAGTACATCCCTGCACACAATATAGCGTTGTGGACATTACCGGCAACCACTTACTATAGCGAACAGATAACGTGTTTACCCTCTTTTTATATTATGAATTTTTCGCTCCGTCGCAACAAAGAAACGACATCTATGTACTCGTATATAGCTGTTGTTTGTAGTCTTCTAATCTTTTTACGTACGTTGAAAATACGAACAATTCTGATGTAGTGTTTTGTGGACTGTGTATGTTGCAGCATGTTGTTTTATTTGTAAGGCAATGTGACTACGTTGCATCTAAAGGTAAGTGCTATAATTAAGTTCATAGATTTGAAATCTTTTGCTATTATAAATGATAGGGATAGGGTGTAGGTATGTATCCGCCCAGAAAGCGACTCAGTACACGATGATGGAAAACCCTCGATAGTGCCACAAAAGTATCCCGTTTCAGACTACCTCCTGATAATATCCGGTTCAATCCAGACATAATTATGTCAAATGGCGAGATCGAACACTCGTGGGTATTAGGAACTACGAGAGACTTTTTCGGTCACACAAACACCCAGACCCGAAACAAATACCTACTCGTGGTTCACACAAACATTTGTCTCGGTGCGGGGATCGAACCCGCGGCCTCTCGTTTCACAGCCGGCGTCTAACCAACTGCGCCACGGAGGCTGTCCTTTTAGGCTATAATTTTATCCTCATTTACCCCTGAAATTGTTATCGTCAGTTTAATGACAAAGCCGGGGCGCTCGGGCGCGGTCGGCGCTATCAGCCGCCACCGCAGCGCTACACCGGCCATAACAATATTATCTGCACTTACATTATATTCCGATGCACATTATTGACCAATTATGTCAGGGTAGTCATGTGGCATTGATGAATTTTGACCTAGGTGAGGAATAGGCATTGCCGGGTATTGGTTAGAGAGAAAAAAACTGTAGTGTAATAATGTCTATTAAATCAAATCAAAATATTCTTTAAAGGGACAAAACATTCGATAACTAAAATGGGTTTTAAAACTGTCTACGGATAAAACCGTAATAATTCAAGCTAGTTCAGAATAGCGACTACAGTACGAGAACTGTCTCACAAAAATAACAATTCAATAAACTTATTTCATAGCGCAACATTATTTAATAAAGTGTGGCAAAAAGTTTCAAAAAGAAATATTGTGTAGAACGACATCAACAAACTTACGGTCCCAAAAGAAATAAGCAATGTAACTTACTTTCATAAGGTTACAACAGAATAAAAATATAGAAAGAATCGTAAGTAGTATTAAATAATAAATATTATTATCTATAAGCCCATAATTGAATATAGCCCTCAGAACATATTTGTAACTGACTTAAAAAAGGAAGAGGTTCTCAATTCGTTTTTTTTTTTACATAGCGATGTGGAATATTACTAATTTCGAATTCTCGGATTTATTCACTTATCAAATTAGACCCTGCTTCGATAGCATATAGGTCGAAGAGTAGACAACCTTTCAGTTTTCTTAAAACGGATAGAAAACACTGGAGGTATGTATCTCATATGTGAGAGGTAGCCTGGGTAGGTAGGTACCACCGCAATGTCAGAGTAACTACTGGAAATAATGAGACTAAACATATTCGAGTGTAGTGGAGTGCCAAGCATTGCTTTATAAATCATCGAATTGTTTGGTTTTGCTACTGTGCATGAGCGGTCGTATCGCTTACCTTCAGGCGAATGGCACGCACGTTCGCCATTGAAATTAAATTTGAAATTAAAATAATAACATTGAAATAAAATTGAAATTAAAAAAAGCCAGACGGCCAACAAAGTCATATTATGGGGGTTCGATATTCCTTCTTTGGTACGGAACGCTAAAAGAAAACAATTTCCTTCTTCCTCCCCTGTAAATAAATCACTACCAGCGCCAAACTATTCGTGTACAATTTTAGCAAAGAATGGTACGGAAACATTAATTAGTAAAGTTTTAATAAACATGACAGCTACAAGGACCTTGTTACCAAGTTTTCTGTTCACAGCTGTCGGGTGACGCTGTACGGAAATACTAATTCATATTTTTATACGCCGACGGAAGGGTCGGTTTGATATAAATTTATTGATCAATTTGCCAATACAGGTTGTCGATTGTTTCACATTGCTTACGTAAATTAGATGTCAATACCAAATTGAGAAATATTCATCCACCAAAAACATTTTCATGTAAAATGTTGCAAAGACGAAACCGTCAACGACTTACACTGTCAAAATGTTTTCAGATCTCATTTAAAGCCAAGCTTCTTACTCTTCACGCCCTAACTCTACAAGACCTAACGTCACAAACTCTAAACTTTAATCAAAATATGTTGCTTGGCCGTTTCGTTACGTTCGGCCTAGGCCTACCATCTACTTATGTCTTATCTTGATGGGACTGCTGTTGTATCTTAATGGAGATAGTGTATGTGACTGTTGCGTACAACAATTATTGTGATTTTTCAGTTAACAACACTTATTCGACCTCTACGTGCTGCGCCAAGCTCGCGCTAACGAGCTGAAGCATTAATTTGCTACGAAATATTCGTTATTTTAAACAAATTGAACAGGCTTGTATTTTCTGATTAAGATTATTGCGTAGGTCCGGCAAACAAGCGAACTGGTCACACATGGCAGGTGATCACTGCCACCCATGAGCATCCGCAACGCTTGGATCATGAATGTGTTTCTGGCCCATTAAATCAGGAGGTGAGAGTGAAGCAGTGCACTGATTCCGCGTTCTGGGCGACTTTACTTACCTAACTCAACCGTACAAAATCACTTGACCAATAACACTATTCATCATTATTATTCTAAATTATCTCTGAACTGCTCTGAATTTAACTGCGCTGCAACCTCTGTATAAGTGTTGTATTGTAAACTTGTTTTGAAAAGAGCTACGCTAGAGTTTCTTGCCCGTTCTTCTCTGGCGAAAATGGCCTTGTGAACCGGGTGGTAGTGAAAAAAAGTGACTGAATCTAAATAATCTAAATATGTATTCAACATTCCATGGGTTCAATAAATATTTTCATTTCATTTCAAGAAAAAAGAATAGTTAGAGGACAGGGGTAGGAATTCACTTGTAACTTTATTTATTTATTGACAGTTAACATCTACTGTAGTATCAAGTGCGTGGTGCCCTGTTGGTAAAGGACCGAACGCGGCTGCCGAGGCGGTGGTCACAGGTTCGATCTCAAGCGCGCCTCTAACTTTTCGGAATTATATGATGTATTTGTATCAATAGTCAATTAACATGCATTTTCACAGGGAAAGAAAACCTGCATACTACAGACATTATTGAAATAAAATAAAACTATTTTTACGGATTTTATAGCGATTTGGTTTAATTTTTACATTTTTAACTTCCCGACGCGACGTTTCGATTGCTTTTCAGCTTTCATGGTCACGAGGCGGACTCTACCACCACCACGAAAGCTGAAAAGCAATCGAAACGTCGGGAAGTTAAAAATGTAAAAATGAAACCAAATCGCGTTAAATCCGTAAAAATAGTTTTATTTGAATATGTAACATTCGCGTATATCTAAGAAACGATTATATAGATATGATTTTGTTTGGTATGTGAATTCCGTCTACAAGCACAAGGCCAGCGTGGTCGGCTATGGCCTAAGCCCTCGCAATCGGATGCTTAATTATCTATACAGGAAGTAAAAATATCACAATCCTCATACAATTACAACTACCTTTATTTACACTAATATAATATTAAATAACAATCTATTTTTTATTCAAAGAGGTTCCTTTTGGTTTTAATCTATCTCCAAGGATTCGTTGTCTTTCCTGCTGTTCAGCCTGTTGTATTTTCTGGTGTCTGTCCTTGGCAAAGTCCAGTTCGGAGCACATTTGGACAATTTGTTCCGCATACTGCCTCTGGCGTAGCATTCTTAACTTTTGCTTGTGCTGTGGACAGAATAATTACCACATTAAATAAATTACTTACTATTGAAAAAAATTAATTGCTAATTTTAAATAAGTTGTATCAAGAGAAACAGAATATTTAGACTTTTCTTTTAACTGCCATAACATACTAACCATGCCCTTGATGGCAAGAACAACTCCATCCGGGTTAAATAATATGAAATGTTGGCAGGAGGCCATTAAGCCATAAGCCAACTATTAATGGTTTCTTAGATTTTGTTTCTTTATTTTAATATTATTAAGTTACATTTAAAGACACCAATGATGGCTTTTTGTATACAAATTCAATTAGGGATCTGTTCAGCCCATAAGCAACTGTACAACAGATCTCAAAATGTCTAATTTATAAAAAGGGTAATTACCAGGAGTGGAGTAGGCCGTCCATCCAGATATGTGTAATCCGGACCATCGGTAAGAATACCTTCAGCATTGGGATTCGAAGGCAGGCCTTTTGATGCGCGCCATTGTTTGCCTGCTAGCACCGAACTGCTACAGAACGACCGAAGCACTGAAAATATATGAATAAAATTTTACTTACAAAATTATTTTATTTTTCTGCTTGGCAAAGTATTACAAGTTAATCCGTCTTTGAACTGAAATAAATACACCCAACAGTCACATACATAGTCCTGACCCCACACTAAGATCGAGTCTTGTGTCGTGGGTATCAGGAACTACGAGAGACTTTTCGGTCTCACCCAGACCCGTAGCTTAAGCTGTAAGCTTGGCGAACTGATAGAAGTGCTAAGCACACATCCTTCTATTCCGTCCGATATAGTGGTGTAATGTGTGCAGAAATGACAAAATTAAATAAACATTTTTAGGTATTGAAAAATTACAAAACTTAAAGGTTACATTTGAATACGTACCAATTGTATCTTTTATACATTGCTTTAAAATAATACTCATGTTTATGTTATTCTCTTGTTTTTAAATTATGGAACTGTGCTCTGTGGACTGTGAGGTTATAATTTTATTTTGATAATCCAAAATCCAAATGAAATTGACATAAGTGTAACGTCCAGAAATAAAACTAATTTTAGAATGACATTCTCGCAGTTTCAAAGACAATTTTTTTTTTGAAGGATACCAATTCAGCAGGTTTAGGGTTATCTATGCGCGGCGGATGACTCATTAATTAAAATCTAGATCAATCGCGTGATCCTCATACGGTGATTGGACAATAAAACATAAAGTCCTTACTAGCCAATAGAAATCAAGCTTTTCTGCCAATAGCCAATAATATTGAAGCTAAATTCTGAAAATATTGTAGAATAAAACGCAGGTGAAAACAGTAATGATTTAATCGTCAGAAAAACAGTTGTGCCCTCGTAGTGATCAAGCGAAAGTTATTTATAATTGTTTATTTGAAGTGCTTTGTTTTAGTGGTGATTTGTTCATTTTGTTTCGTTCTATCTCCGGAGAGAGTGTAATTTTCGTAAAGGTAAATTACGTCCTTAAATTAAATGTCGGCATGTTTAAAAACATATTGATTTTGTTACGCCATGCATCTAGTACTTTCTAGGACGTTTTCAAATACATTTTTGAAGGCTGTTTCAGATAATTAATCTTAAATTTACTTATTTATACGTACCAACGTGGCTAAAAAGTTACTTGTTATTTACTTATGGCTATACTTTGTAGGTACCTACGTATTTATGTTTTTTCATACGCGTGTGACGTATATCTCGTTTTTAAATCGTAAGCATTGAGTTGTGACATCAGAGTTTATCAGGTAATTGAGATACATTAACAATCATTATCTACAAGATTGATAATCGATCAAAAATACCGCTCCGCTAGCTAACCATTGCCAGCCATATTGTTATTTTTTGCAAAAACACAGGAAAATAAAGAGACTTATGACATTAAGTTATGTTTACATTGATGTGCTCATGTTAATTGCAGCATGTAATTTAATTAAAATACACAACTGTTAATCAAATATCACTACTATTTGCCTATTTCATCCTTTATGGAACGACGCAAATGACAATTGTTTTAAAGATACTCTGACGGAAATATTCCAAAGAATTGAGCAGTATTGCACAATACTATAATTAAATAACTAATCAATTTATTTAGTTATGGTAGAGGTACTTTAAATAGTCTTTATCATATATGTGAACACATGTATCTTGATCATGGAGTGTTTGTCCGATTGTCATTGGTCTGAATCCTAGGTCAGATAATTTTTATGAATCATTCAATGCATAATCCATATATTGCCTGGCACTGGATTGGTTGCGCGAATGTTGACGTCATTGAGATTTATGCCAAGTCTTACTGTAATGTGCATTCAAATAAAAGTTATTTTGTCTTGCCACGATAAAAAAATGCTGTGATGACAGGTAGGCAACATTGCGATATCCTTTGACAACCTCTGTGGCGCAGTTGGTTAGAATCCAGCTGTGAAACGAGGGGCTGTGGGTTTGATTTGTGCACCAAGACAAGTGTTTGTGTGAAACACAAGTATTTGTTTAGGGTCTGGGTGTTCGTGAGACTGAAAAGTCTCTCGTAGTTCCTGATACGCACAACACAAGACTCGGTCTTAGTTTGGTGTCAGGACTATGTATGTGAATGTTGGGTGTAGTTATTCATTATTATAATAATTCTGTTTTTTTCCTTTTAATTAAACACTTGAATATAATTCAGTTGTGGGATTGAGGATAAAAACTTGCATTGTAACATCAACCTTGCACTTAATATACTAATCCCTCAATTACATGATGTTAACTAAACTACAACAATATTACTATTTTTTTATGGAAATTACAGTGATATACCAAAGTCTGGCAATTCCATACTAAACATAATAAGTAACATTGAGAATTAAAATTGAAAACACTGTCATTCATTTGCTTTAAAAATAATAAATGTGTTTTTATTCCTCCATATTTTACTCCTGAGTATATGGGAGTAGGGAATCCTAAATTTCTTGTGCATCCGTAACATATTTATATGTCAAATGATTGTGTTTAAAAGCTAATGTACTAAGTTATTTTCTCACATAAATATATTTATCACATTTCATACTCTATCTTTGTGATTTTGCTCAGTCTTTGGCATAAGCTTTCACAATCTTCCATGACATAATCAAGCCAGGATTTTATTTGCACCCCCAGGTACTTAAGCCTGCTTATAATAAGGCTCAAATACTTATATTATGGTACTAACATGCTTTGAGGATTAATTATTATTTTTTCCTTTAAAATGATTACTTATCAACTCATAACCTTTAAGAAAAATATCGCAAAATAAATCTTTGACTCTTTGAACACTATTGATAGATTTGACATTTCAATGTTACTTATCTCTGATCTTGAATTTTCAATGTTCAAATAACATTTATGTAAATTATATTAAAAACATGTTCCAATGTAAAGCTGAATGTGATCAAAACATTTAAATAAAATTAACTTTTCCCAAAATTAATTTTATAAATCTTTTGGGAAAACAGTTTGTATCATAAATCAGATATCACTTAAAATATATTTATTTCAATTTACAAAACTTCCCATTTTATTATAAGGACCTTATCAATATACTTAATTCTATACATTTCTATAACATTCCAAATAAACATTCATCACATAAAATGTATATTTTATTATTTTTTCTTTGTTCACAGTTTACCTTCTCGGAGAGTAAGTGACGGACTTTCAGTCAAAACGGCTACCAAAAATCTAAACAGCACTGACCAGCCGAACTACAACACAATGTGTATGTATAAACATATTTTTATCTATTAATATTAGTTTTCTTCCTGCAGTTCTTTGGACGAGATGTGGCAGAACCCAGGAGTATATCCGGGAGGTCTAGACTTTATTTATATTATATGTGTCACTTGGTTTAATGATTGAAGACCTAGCTTGTATATTTAAATTATTAATTAATCAATATTATTTTTAGTATGATTTAATATGGGATTCCTTGCTAATTACCTAAAATAAATATTAAAATATTACAGAATGTATTTTAAAATGCTGAAATTTTAAATTCAAAAAAGTAAACCTACTAAGTAACTAACTAACTAACTTCCTACTTTCGCAACCAATTTTCTTTTGAAAAATAATAAATTTAAATATATGTTTTATTACAAAATAAAAATAATTATGCGAAATATGTAGAAAATGCCAAATTGGAATCAAAAAGTAAGAATACCGCAAAAACGAATATGTATTTTTATTAATCAAAATGATGAAAATATTAATCATTATATTTATACAGGTCTTTTGTCATAAAATCACCGCTTTGCACCCGAAAAGTCGCACTGTTTGTCCAGGAACACGTATACGTACGCTATTCATGTGCAGCGAAATTGTATTGTCCATAATTCAATACTATATTACACACAATTACCACTATAGAAAACCTATTGATTACTCCACACTAGAAGAGTTGTAGTAAATATTGTCTATGACACTGCACCCATAATTACCATTAAACAAAAACAGTCATGACTTTACATTATGTCTAATTAAATTATGCAGAACAATTTTCACAAGTATATTTTTACGCTAAACATTATCGTATTTTACAGCCTTTTAAAAAAAAATATTAGTACAGTCGACAATTCGAAGTTGAAGGGAATTCGAAATTCGAATTACTAACGGCCTTATTCATAGACAGTTTTAAAACCTATTTTAGTTATCTAACGTTTTGTCTTCTTTGCTCAAACTGAATTCAAAAGTCGTTCGAAAGAGACAAAATATTCGATACTAAAATTGAGTCTTGTGTCGTGGGTATCAGGAACTACGAGAGACTTTATGGTCTCACAAACACCCAGAGCCGAAACAAATACACGTGGTTCACACAAACATATGTCTCGGTGCGGGGATCGAACCCGCAGCCTCATGTTTCACAGCCGGCGTTCAACCAACTACGCCACGGAGGCTGTCATATACAATTAATATAAAGCGTTATATCGTTTTATCAACAATGAAATGCTAATACGATTGTTCATGCCAACGAATACTGTCAAAGTAGATGTTTTATTGAAAACAGTTCCCAGCTCGTTTGGTTTACATACCACCAAGACAATTGCAACAATATATAGAGATATAAATTTAAAGTACTTCCTATTATTTTTATTGTATAAAGATTTGATATGGCCGCCACAATTATGTGACATGCCAAGGAAGATTCTTCTATCGCCAATCTTTGCTCTATCTTTATGTCACTACGTCAAATGCTTACCATGTTACCGAGTTAATTTATCAAAATGCGAAAATTTCACATCCGACCACAAATCAGATCGTGTTATGAACATTATGCTCGGTCAAACCGTGACTACAATCTACAGTGAACTCGATTCGGTTCCTGAGCAGGGGCGTATAGTAACCACGTGAGGCTTAAGGAAAAGGGAAAGGCAACAAATCTTATTTAAACTTCCTTCAGGACTTTGAAAAACTTCATTTAATATCCCAGAAAATACCTTATAATACAAATAAAGAAATATGTGTAATTTTTTATTTTTTATTTTTTTTATTTATATAAAAGACACACCAATGACAGAGACACAAAACATACAAAAACTTATAACACTAAAATTATGGACAGTGTGTTCTATCCTTATAGGTGTATACAACATTCATTATAACTAGCGTTGGAAACATTAAATTCAATGAATACAATTTACTTAAAACTAAACAAATTGAAAATAAACAATATTAAAGTGGACAATGATCAGGTACAATTAAGACACTTAGTAATAAATATTAATTAATGAGGAATACACAATTAAAAACGAGAAAAACAAAAACTTAATTAGGTGATGGAACTCTAAGCTGATCAAGCTCAATCACTTTTGAAAGACCTTAATAAGACGTCCTTAAGTCTCCCAATAGGCACGTTGAAGGTAATACATTTTCATTTTAATGTTTTGCAGTGTCTTATATCGACCGCCGAACCAGTTTCTGGCTTTTAAAATATTTATATCGAGAAAAATAAATAAAAGACCGTTCGCTTTTATAAACAAAAGATAATTACAGCGTGAATTTCTCGTAAGGATGAAAGGTGTCCCAACAAATCTCGCTGGGCTGGTTCCGTATTATAAGAAAAACACGTCACGTAATTAATGGGCGCTCCGCAATCGTTATTTCCCCTTCAGACACTCAATTCAAGTCAAGTGTCGCAGAATGCCACACATTCACTTATCACTAGGCATTCGTAACTTCAGAATTTTTCGTATTTTTTCTTTGTCACCTTTTTAAAGAGGCACCTACAATTATTTGTCTAGTTTATAAAATAATTTTTAATAAAAAATAAAAACCGACTTCAAAGTGCTACTACAAAGTAACAAATAATATATTATATTTCATCGTGCTAGTACACAATGATTAATGTTCTTATTGACTTGACTAGCTAACAAATCTTAAATACGTAATATTTTGAAGGCGGGTCGCTAAGTTCCGAACATGTACCTACGCCTTACGCTTAACATTAATTTGTTTAAGAAATTCTAGCGAAAAACACGCAAGATTTACACGGAATATTAATTTGGCTTAATATATCAGGCCGTAATCGTCCACTGTTGAGCATGGGACACAACATACCCTTTCTTGTACTTAAATGCCTTTATGTCATGCAGGTTTCCTGACTATGATTTAAATATATCACTATTAAAGAGTTTGGTAATTGAATATCATCAACACACAAGTGACTCCGATAATTCCGGAGGTGTATACCCTGGAATTATAACCGAGACGGTGGTCAACCGTCTCGTGGATCATATCTAGATAATTATCAACAGGCTACCACACACATGTAAGACACATAGAAATTCTATCAAAACTTCAATAAATTTACACGTAGGATTAGCACATTATATTCATTTGTGTTTAATTTACTTACGTGCCTTTCTGAGCCAACATTGCAGGATCTACATGTAATATCAAATGGTGTAACATTTGCTTAAATTTATACGTGTTTGTTATTTAGCGATCCGCCTTCAAAATATTACGTATTTAAGATTTGTTAGCTAGTCAAGTCAATAAGAACATTAATCATTGTGTACTAGCACGATGAAATATAATATATTATTTGTTACTTTGTAGTAGCACTTTGAAGTCGGTTTTTATTTTTTATTAAAAATTATTTTATTTGTCCCTTTTTAGTTTTCATAGGCATCGTAATGATGAGAAAGGTGATCATAATATAATCAAAACGTAGTCTTTAAAATTTACGAATCCTTCAGACCAAACATGATATTATTGCTGTGAAATTAAGAGAAGATTGTAAGTCATTATAATCATGATATCCGCTATTGTTAGACACTGACCAGGTCGGATTCTCTTAGTTTACGTCGGTAATTTACGTATCTATTTCTCTCACTCTCCCTCTTCTTCACCTACTGTTTATAGTAAAACTTTTATATTGAAAACGGAAATTAATTGTATCTTTTATCTACCCCCCCCCCCTACAGGCCTTTCCCCTTTTAACCCCCCCCCCCCCCCCCTTTGTAGTAAGACACTTATACTGAACCAGATGCAAAAAGAATTATTGCTGTACCGTTAAATTTTGAGGAGTTCTGGTCTTCAGGACCGAAGATATTCATCAGGTCTTCACCAATTTTTTAAGGTACCAACCTAGTATATCATGCTTTCCGACAAAAAAGAAATTTTTAAAATCGGATCCCAAATACCAGCGTAATCGAGTAACAAACATACAACAAAAAAAAAAAAAAAAATTCAGTCGAATTGATAACCTCCTCTTTTGAAGTCGGTCAAAAATGTATACTATTTTTTTTGTATAAAACTGAATGCAAGTGCAGTTTAACTATAAAAGATACATTTCCAACTGAAAATGGTCAATGGTTTAGAAAGATGCGGTAATATCTGGATACATTTAATCCCTACTGGAGATGCTAGGGTGACCAAGCTAATAGAAGGAAAATCGACCATCGTCCATCATTGATATTTAAAGACATTACATACCAAAAAAAACAATAAAGTGACAAAAATACAAGCGCAGTGCAGTACAGATAAAGTATCTACCTATGAGAATCATTTCGGGCAGACTTATCCCTGAACATGACTCACATACAGTGATAGATTTCGCGCGTAAATAGCTGTGAATACAAATATGATAAAACTAAGTCTACATGATTATTTCGATATCCTTACACAATCAGTGAGTCAACACTTCTAGAAAGAATTGTTATCAGTTATCACAATGCTGTGACGTATTCCGTCTGAGGTTTTTGTTCTATGTTGCACGTCATCGCATATTATTATATTTTTCCTTATAAATACAGCCTGCACATTTTAATTTAATATACCTGTGGAATCAGAATGAAATAAATAAACTCATCCAACAGCCACATAGTCTTATGTCGTGGGTATCAGAAACTACGAGAGACTTTACGGTCTCACAAATACCCAAACCCGAGACAAATACTTGTGAGCCTCACAAACATTTGTCACGGTACGGGATCGAACCCGCGGCTGTCAAAACTCAATAATTTTTTTTTATTTTTAGAATTTACAGAATTTTATTAAATCCTATTATTCAAATATAATTTTATGCGGATAAACAACATCAATATTATAAAGATTGAATCAATTGTTTACTGTTGTAATAAGTATTCAGTAAATTTATTATTTTCCTCTTATTTTAAAATATTTATTGCGGCTGTAATATATTTTGAATGACCCAAGCTTCTGAAAGTTTAAATGTTCACCGATGGAGTGGTTTACCGGAGACATACTTAGTTCGCGCCAATCAACTCAATTACATTTGAAACCAGATGAGTACATAGCTGTCTTTTTCCACCATCCTACACGGTGGGGAATTTCTTTTACACATCGGTTTTCTATGAGACGGTAATAATAACCCATTCGATCCGAACCATTTTTACTATTGCTTTGACGTCTTACAGCAAGCTCTACCATTTATACCTAATAATAGCTTTAAAATAAAAGGCTGTAAACAATTCCCTCAATATTTTTTTCACCTATAATTAAAAGGCTATTAAATTCATTTACTATAGGTATATTTATTGAATTTAAGGTTGACAAAAGTTATGCAACATTCCTATTTAAAGATTGTAAACTACTGGAGTATCAAGATAAACTAACCGGTATTTTTACATAATTGCACACCTTTCATCAAAAATGTTCACACGCGTTGAATGTAAATTTTATTTTTTAAAACATGTCCTTGATTTATTTTGTCGTTTGGAAGTAAGTATATAAAAAAATAAGCAATGGACTTCTTTAAAGGTGATGGTGGTCCTATGGGGCAGAGCACAAATCTCGTTCGAGAATAAATAATCCATATTAGTGTGCATAGGTGTAACGTAATATCTATAAATAACTATATGAAAGTGAAATTACGCTTCAATTCACGAACTAGTGCCAAGATTGGGAATAGTACGATCAGTACGTAAATAATTGCAGTCTTGATAAAATAAACAATAAATAAATGAAAATGAATAAATCTAATCAACAATAAATCCCACGTTAGAGGCCGGCTACGCATCTCCACGCCCTTTGGTGTTGCAGATTTTCATGTGCGACGGTGATCAATTACCTTCAGGTGAACCGTATGAGTGCGTGGTGGCCTGTTGGTAACGGACCAGACGCGGCCGCCTACATGTTCACGGTGGTCGCGGGTTTAAATCCCAGGGCACACCTCTGACTTTTCGGAGTTATGTGTGTATTGATAGTCAATCACCACGCACTTTAACGGTGAAGGAAAACATCGTGAGGAAACCTGCTTACCGTAGCGATTTTAAAGAATTTCTACGGTATGTAAGTCCGCCAACCCGCACTAGGCCAGCGTGGTGGACTATATGGCCTAACCACTCTCAATCGATTCCCTCGATTGTAGAGTAGGCCCGTGCCCTGCAGTGGGACGTATATGGGCTGATATAGAATATAGAATTTATGGGAGTGAATATACGTATGAATTACTTACCTGTATATATTGTGTATTATATTGTATGTGTGTATAGTGTATACTTATGTATGAATTAGAATGAATTTACTACGACCACACTAATATTGCCAGGAAATTTCAATTAAACTTGCATTATGATGGCAGTCTGAAATATGACATACAGTTATTGATGTACTTGTACTATGTATGTGACTATTCGGTATATGTATTTACATATTTAGTTTGTCGTAGCAATTCTTTGTTTCAGTGTCTAATTGCCTTATTCATAGGCAGATTTAAAGCCTATTTTAGATGTCGAATGTTTGTTCATCTTCGATCAAGATTGCTAAAGTCGTTTGAAAAAGACACAACGTTCGATAATATAAAAAAAATTTAATCTGTCAAATGTATAAATAAGGCTGATTAATTCTTTCCCGATTAGCGAACATTTTTATTCAGTCAAAGGGACTGCACTGCATCCGATAATAAGCGCTATGCCGTCTAGATAGAGTATAGATTGGCAACACATCTGTTATGCCGGCCACATACATAACTAATTAAAATGTCGTCTATGCAAGCTGCACAATTTATGACTGTTTGGAAAGCACTTGAATATTTCAACATCATTTATATTTATTTACATTTAAAAAGTATGAATCAATTTCACAAGTGAACAAACTCAGACTCATATGACTATAATATGATTAAGAATAAAGGGAAAATACCTATTGCCTTACGTAGAAACACCCACTCTTCACGTCAACCGCTTGCGTGTTCACAGGCCGACGCACATTGAGGACACCTGCGTAGGACATTCATTAATTAAATAAAGGTTTACCAAGAATATAGTTAATTTAGATACTTCTTGTCCACTTGGTGTCACAGTATCAGTAGGTGGTAATAATAGCCCATATACGTCCCACTGGACACGAGTTAGGCCATATAGTTCACCACCCTAGCCAAGTGCGGGTTGGCGGACTTTACATACCAAAGAAATTCTTGTAAACATCTATGTAAAATATGAGTATTTACAGCATCTTAGAAAAAATAAATAGCACAGAGAATTACTCGTTATTACACGATGCATCGGTGTTTCTCAGTTATCTTATATTGTTTACTAATTTAAAATGTGAGTCAGTTGGGGAATCCCCGGCGATAGTGCAATGCCCATCTACATTTTCCTTGTTATACATTGAGTAATGCGTCTTCAAGACAAAGTGTTGAAGATTGCTACTACATATAACGTTTCTGCAGCCAACTACTGATTGTATTATATTTTAATTTATTACATTACTTGATACGTTTTTTTAATGACCTAAAAAATATGTAAGTAATAAACATTCAACCAGCAACTTCCCTCTATTATGCCATTAAAATGATACTGAAGTAGAGTTAACAGATTATGTAAAATACTTAAAATAATTACAATATAGTGTATACGGAATAAGGTATTTTGATAATATGTTTTTGTCGCAGTCGGCGTTTTTCAACCTCCAATAGTATCAACATACCAATCTTCGTCCCAAAATAACTCGGCGTAAAGATCAACAATGAAGGCGTGCGCCAAACTATAGTCGGGGGTTCCCCCAAATATATTTAACGTGAATAAAAAGTAAGCTGTAACAATAGTAGTTCTTGTAGTTAATACGTCATCGAATTGGCATGCCCTTAATACAATTTGATAACAATTATATTTTTGTAGTTTTGAAGCTGCCTCGTCATCGCCTTATTGTCGTGGATGTGTAGTGTGAACACATCTTGAATTAAATTGGTTGTTATGGAAGTAGAGTTTTTGGTACGATAGATATAATTTATCGCGAACTGAATATTTACTTCTTAAAAATGTTAAGACAGCCCGTCTTAAACCATAAAGTATTTTTTCTGCATAAAGTATATTTTTCTTCTTCATGGCAACGGCCGGGATATGCAGAGATATTCCATTTTGGTCCCTAAATAAACCCGGCGAACTGGTGCCACTTCTGTCTAATCCTTCAGGAATATGGGGATGAGCTAATTTACATATGGTTGTAAAATTTATCCAAGATTTCAAGAAAATATGGCCCAATATGTAGAAAAACTACGGCGCCATAAGAAAAAGCGTAGTAATGGATATGTCAGCTGGCCGTCGCCCAATGCCAATGTGGATCAATACTTGGCTATTAACATCCACGTAAACATAGCGATTGGCGTCCACTCAAACAGTGCTTAAAAATATTTTTGGAATAATTACTATGAACCGGCCTTTTCAGTGTATTTTTTTAATAAATTACGTATTCAATGGAAAACGCTACGCTCTTGCTGACAGTAATAACTGAATGCAGGTTATAATTAATTAAATTCGATTTATTGATTGGAAATGTAATTAAGCTTGAATATGGAATTTATAAGGATTACAGAAACAAAATAAACTGAAAACAAATACAAGCCACCGATTAGTTTTTTTTTGTTTTTATAAACCCAGGAAAGTTCCTATTTCAAAATGAAATATCGTTTTCAGTCAGGCCTTCATAATTTTTTAAAGTTTTCAATTATTTTAAATCGATACTATGGAGTATCGGTTCAAAATATTTGAATGTCTTTTTTTAATAGAATAACATACCTCATTGTAACATTATTGCATTGTTCTACATATAACAATTGTTCCACTTTTGCCAAAAATTATGGAGATACTATTTCAAGTGTATAAAACCTACGGTTCCTAGAACTGCCCCGGTAGCGTAGTTGTACGGTACGATTACAAAGCTCAGGTCTCGGGTTCGAATCCTCAGGCAAAGTGATATTGGATTTTTCTATTCATTATCAACCCGAAGTCAGGAATTTATGCCCGATATGGCGATAGGCTCTCCCCTATCACATCGTGTGACGGGACATACAAGACGTATTGTGGGTGTGCTGGTGGTGCTTCTGTCTACCTTTTCTGGGATAAAGGCGTGAGTTTATGTATGTAAAACCTTACTTTGAGTTCTGGACAGTCTATGTAGTCGAGACAAGTTTCGATGCGTTTCATAGTTCATACCTGGAAAGCTGACGTGTAATTTCTCCGAAGTCGCCAATTGAGTTGATAACATTATGTTTATTTAACATTACTCGGAATTGAGATACTGGTATAGTATCGTATTAGCTTATTCAGTGTTATTTTCTTTTAAGTAATCATCTAACACTGGTTACAAAATTTAATGACAATACTATACAATAATTATGTAGTCTCATAAATAACAATTATTAAATATCCGGTTCCGTTCAAATATGACCCCAACAAATCAGTGAACTTTAAAGGAATAAGAAAATCGCCTAAGCGCGTGTTTTTAAGTATAGGTGATAGTTTTAAACATCTATTCATTTATTTTGAAATATACCATTATCTGGCCATGCTATCGATATAACGTGCCAAGTCATTTGCTCCTAATTGAGGTTTAATGAATTATCCCATTAGGGAATTACAATGTGTCATTTCTTTTAATCAAAATCCTAAATGTGTTTTGATATATTCTCACAATAACTAACTTTAGGAACTGAATTAACTATTAGACTAGACTTCCATGTGTGTTGTCGTCCGGAAATCAACATCTCGCAAACCTTCGCAAATTCAATTACCCCTCATTACAAAGTCATAGCGTTTCCTAACACGCGATTTTGAGCCATATCACAACGTCATAAAGTCTAAAAATTATGCAATTACGTCTTTATTGATCCAAGCAACGGCAGCCAAAACAACTCGTTGTCACTGTGTTTTTGACACAGTGTGTTAGTGTGTTCGAATCTTGGAATTTCGTAATCTTCATATGGTGCTATTGTTCGCAACTTAATACACAGTGTCCGGTGTCGCGCAGTTGGAATACTATATCCTGGCGTTTGTGTTGCAATCGTCATTTTGCTGAGTGATGGCGGAGGCGAAAGGTGTGTTTAATTGTTTGTGATTTTTCCTTGTGCAATTGTGAATTGTGTGTCTGCAAGGTAGGAAATTGGTTGTAGAATTGTGGTTCGTGTGTGGAATCATCGGAATTAATACCATCAGGTCCAAGGTTTTAGATTTTTATTTAATTAAGCGGTAAATAGGATCTATCAAGCGAAGACTATCCTGTAGTTCTTCTAAAAGATCTGGCTGCATTGGTCCGGCCTAGACTTAAGCTATTTTCATAGCGTCTCAAAATTGGTCTCTCGGGGTAACACTACTTGATTTCGTTTCTTTGACCATAATATAAAATATGCTAATGAACAGGGGCGTGCGCTCCTTGTAGGCAGAAATGCAGTGCTTTACTTGCCATTCACAGATATTTTAATAAAACGTTCGTACGCTTTAGATGACTTTAATTAATAGTAAATAAATGAATAAACAAAATATAATAACTTAAAAACGCCTAATATTTTATGAATAGCAATAGCGCTGCAAAATAATGCACCTAATCAACCAAGTCATGCCGCCGCGTCCCGCAGGAGATTTGTTCGTATGTGTGTAGTAATTTTGGTGTCCGTGCACAGTTCGCAAACGCACACACCCATGAATATCGACAGCCCAAATGCAAGCAACTCCAGCGGCATGCTACGGAAGTTCGGCAGTTGTCGGGAGTAATCGGAAATGTTCGTTGCCTATAATCCGAGTAAAAATAATAGACGGAAATCTAATAAATCGCGTATGCGCATTATGCATTTTTGTTTAGTAAGGTTTTATTTGTTTAAATAGCAGAAATGGTTTGTGTTTCGCGGGGGCCATTTTGCTTTTTTCATGTGATTGTGAGCATTGTTTACTATTTTGTCTGCGCCAGTATATTTATAGTTTTCTTAAAAGATTTTTCATTTTAACATTTGAAAGTGAGTACATTTAACAGTTTATTACTAAGTTTCTTATTTTTATAATAATTGTAGTGATTTGCTTTTACTAGTGCGTTTGTTGATTTTTTTAAAATGTTATTTGATTGTGAGGTTTGTGTTGAAAATGTGTGTTTATTAAAAATTAAAAATAACAAGTTCTCACAATTGTCATACAGTGAAAAAAATCAAATTGTGTCTAAAGGTAGGTGTGTACCCGAGTTACAACAATTAAAACAACAAAAAGGGAATGTAACTCGAAAGTTTCATGTTAAAAGTTATGAAACGTTTAACTGGCTGTGTGGTTGTGTACACACGATTAAATTATATTGTTTTCCTTGCATATTGTTTAGTAATTCTAGTACAGTGTGGACTGATTCGGGATATTCAGATTTAAATAATTTCTATTCCGCGGTAAAGAAGCACGACCATACAGAAAAACATCTGGAGGCCTGCTTAAAATTAAATACTTTTGGTAAATCTCGTATTGAAATGAGTATTAACAGTCAGTTACGATTAGATATTGAGAGGCATAATGCTAAAGTCGATCGCAATAGAAACATTTTTCAAAGGCTGATCGATGTTGTTTGCTTGCTGGGAAAACAAGAATTAGCTTTTCGCGGTCACGATGAGTCAGTATCGTCGTTGAATAGGGGTAATTATTTAGAAATAGTAGATTTATTAGCCAAGTATGATGGAGTTTTAGAAACCCATTTACAGACTGCAAGTACCTCATTCACGGGCATGTCGAACCGTACGCAGAATGATTTGATCTCGAGCGTTGCATCTGTGATGATCGATCGCGTTAAAGCCGAAATTAAACAGTCCGATTTTGTCGCCGTCATGGTAGATGAGACTCCTGATGTTAGCGGCCGTGAACAATTAGTATTAGTTCTGAGATATTTTCGTGATTCTG
Organism: Deilephila elpenor; assembly: GCA_949752805.1. Taxonomy (NCBI): domain Eukaryota; kingdom Metazoa; phylum Arthropoda; class Insecta; order Lepidoptera; family Sphingidae; genus Deilephila; species Deilephila elpenor. The sequence continues at coordinate 1,972,738 of OX457107.1, read as the reverse complement.
AAGTAGTAGATCGATTTATCAAATATGTCGATGTCAGCGCGGATCGGACCGCTGTAACGTTGAGTGCTATAATTTTAGAAATTTTAGAAGACTTCGATTGTGTTTCCAAATTAGTTGCACAAACTTACGACGGGGCAGCAGTTTTATCCTCACAAATTAATGGCGTGCAGGCTTTGGTGAGACAAAAATGTCCACAAGCTATGTACGTTTGGTGTTCAGCACATATATTAAATTTAGTTTTATCGAAATCGTTCGAACGAGTTGCTGAAACAAAACGCTTTTTTAGTATTATAAAATCAATCGCGGCTTTTTTTCACACCAGTACAAAGCGAATGGCCCATTACAACAACTTTGCCGATATGAAAAAGCTGCCTCGTGTCGCGGAAACAAGGTGGATATATCACTCGCGCACGGTTAATGTAATTAATAATGCGTCCACCCACCTCCTAGAATTGTTTGAAAATATGAACGAAAATACACAAGACTGGGATGGTGAAACACTGACACAAGTCAGTTCATTTTTATTTAATATGAAAGAATTTGAAATTAATTTTCTTTTAAAATCTTTCGCAGATATTTTTGCAGAAACGGATATTCTGTATGACATTTTGCAAAAAAAAACTAGTGACATCGCGTATTGTGTAATAAAGATAAAAGAGTTAGAGTCATTTTTAGAACGTTTCAGAGACAAGTTCGAGATCTATTATGATGCCGCCGTTCACATTACCGGACCACCTAAAAGAAAGCGCAATGTCGATGATGTAAAAATACATTATCGGCGAATTTTTTTTGAAATAATTGATAATATAGTCAGTGAATTAAGAAATCGCTATAAAAACATTAAAGATTTAAAGTTTATTGAGCTACTTTCTTGTGAGAATTTTAAAAAATATAGTGAACGTTTCCCTGAAAATGAAATCAGAGAGTTCACTAATAATTATCAGGCAAATTTTAATTTTGATAAATTGAAAAATGAATTGCGCTGTATTTATAGATCACCTCAATTTGCAAATAGTTGTGTATTTAGTATTATTCAAAATTTGTATAAGGACAATTTAAATAAAGTTTTTTCTGAAGTGTTACGATTAGCGAAATTCATTGTGACTATCCCAGCAAGCAGCGCATCGGCAGAGCGTTCATTTTCGTGTTTAAAACGTATCCACACATATTTGAGAAACACACAAAATCAACAACGACTCACAGAGCTTTCCATGATTTCTATAGAAAAGGCATTAATGATAGAATTAAAACGCAATCCAACTTTCTATGACGATATCCTACAATCATATTTAAAAAAGGATAGGCGCATAGATTTAATCTATAAATGAATGAGTAGTTTGTTTTTTTTACTAATCCGTAGTTTTATTATTAAGTTTATTTATATATTTTGCGAATCACATGGAAATCGGCCTTTTTAAAGGCCACATCGGATATCTTGCAAGGGACGTGTTCTGTAACTATCACTCACTTGGATAAGATATTTGAGGTGGCCGAAATCTTGCGTTTATTTACATCGGGATATAGTAATCTCAAGTAACCGGAACCTTGAATATGTGAAAATTGAAGCTGACTGGGTGAGTAGGTATAATATTATTTTACTTATTAGAAGGAAGAAACGCCGCGACGATCGATCGCTGTTTTGTCTGTGTTACCGTAGAAGATGTACATGAATAGTAGTACATCTAAGACTTGTTCTGTTGGAATGGTTTCCGTCTTAGATATCCGTCGCGTGGCTGCGGCTATGCGAAAAATCTATAAAAAAAAGTTTTTGTGACCGAGTACTCCGCCGCATACCCAGTGTCATAATCCTGTGCACGCCGCTGCTAATGAACACAAAATACTGCAATAATTTTACAAGTCTTTTGCAAGTAGTGACTATTCACATGAAGTTATTTGTGTGCAAATCTAGCTAGGGCTTGCTAAAATCTAGATTCCAGCTCCAGTATTGTTCCACGTCAAACACGTAACACCTGTAATCTCGCGTAAATAATATGACAAATATATTTAATGCGTTAATATATCTTGTTTCCACGCAATGTGTTTTGCTGATTTGAAGTCACTTATCGGTGCCTGAATATTATAAGTGAGCGTTTTAATTAAAGGATAGAAATTCGTTCTGAAAACCGCCTGGATATTCGTCATAGGTTTTTTGTATGCGTGTTCCTGTAATTATTATTTTCTGTTCATGAAAAAATACGTCTAGGTCAGTGTTGTTTGAAGTAACAAAGTATCACAAGATAACACAGTAGGTACCTAACTGAAGTTGTTCGTATTATGAAGTTCATGTAATGGACTATGTAGTTCGCGTTTTGCGTCGTTGCAGTAGCTATTGTAATTTATTCTTTTTAAATTTAAATAAACTAAAATAAATGAAACATGAGGCGATTTAGAACTGTTAATAGTTTCCATTGAACTGCTACAAGTTGTTTGTTTCATTCTGAGTTTTCTCTTAAGAACTAGAAAATGAAACATCATCGCCTTCCTACCAAGCTTTAATATGTTGGTTTTCCCGATTAATATATTAAAGAAATTTCTCTTTTGTAGAAATGTACAAATATGTGTAGTTTACTAAACTGGTCTAACCCCGTTTAGTTGTACACAAATAATAGAATATTCAACATAATTCCCATATTTCCTTATGGAATGAGGAAAAGTTACGGTTTTCCCATGTAATGCGTGTTATTGATGTGACCACTCAATTGCATTCCGGTTTGAAGCCAACCGCAAATATCTTGTCACGTACAACATATCCCATTACAGTTGTTACTTGCCCTTATCTCACGCTACAATACATTACGTAGGCTACAAGGCACTATAATGGTGAAGGAAAACATCGTGAGGAAACCTGCATGTAAAGATTTTAGAAATAATTGTCATGTAACCGCCAACCCGCACTAGGCCAGGGTGACGGACTTTATGGCCTAACCCCTCTCAATCGCACTCTCGATTGTAGAGGAGTCCCGAGATATGATATCTCCCAACGTATATGGGCTGATACAGATACAGGAATGGCTGGTATGCAGGTTTCCTCACGATTTTTTCCTTCACCGTTATATTGCGTGGTGATTGACTATCAATACACACATAAATTCGAAAAGCTAGATGTGTGCCTTGGCATTTGAACCCGCGACCACCGTTAACATGTGAGCAGCCGCGTTTGATCCGTTACCAACAGGCTGCATCCACTTTAGATCTGAACCCAATAGCAAACTACGCAGCTTTACGCCAATTTTTGGTAGTAACGCAAGTTCGAACCCGGAACCCCCTGTTCATAGCCCATACAGATAGAATTTAACCAACAAACAACTCATCCCGTTTCGTTATCAGCTATTTTTACAATAACATTCCTAATCTCATTTTAAATTGCGCAATGTCATGTCGAATACATTTCATATCTCGTCCTCAATTCTATCTGACTGCATATGTGATGACGTCACGGGACTTCCCGGTGAGTCTGCGATTTGTTACTAGCACTCGAGAGTCGAGATAGCCTTGATCCCGACATATTAAACTCAAAATAATTTAACGGGCCTCTTGAAACTCTTAAAGCTCATTATTGTTTCCGAGATAACCAAAAATAGAACTATTTTGTTACATTTTTCGAAGCGATAAGCAGAAGCAAAGATTACCCTACCAGGGAATTAAACCTAAGAACGCACAGTGCGTAGCCTATACAAGCTGTTATTAATCTAATAATGTGATTTCCACTTTTCAACATAGTGTCCAATCCTGTAAAGCGTTAAGCTTTCATTGATATTCAGTTTAGAGCCAACATAATTATTTCGACCGAGGTATTGCACTGCTCTTAACATCATAAATAAATACACCCAACAGTCACATACATAGTCCTGACCCCACACTAAGATCGAATCTTGTGTCGGGAGTATCAGAAACTACGAGAGACTTTTGGGTCTCACAAACAACCAGACCCGAAACAAATACCTGTGGTTCACACAAATATTGGTTTCGGTGCAGAGTTCGAACCCGCGACCTCTCGTTTCACAGCCGGCGTCTAACCAACTGCGCCACGGAGGCGGAAATTCATGAAGTGCACTGTAGTCAATTTGACAGTATAGATATATTTGCCAGTATAAAAATTAATAGCTCGACTTTGATAACGCTAAACAAAAAATTTGGCTTGTTCCAAAACAGTAAATTCATGATTCGTGACGTCACACCTCACACTTGCCAAAAATAGCCTTTTTCTTTCGTCACAATGTAGGTGTCACCAAGTGTTAAAATTTGTGTCGAATGAGTCAGTTTTTGCTGGTCTGTCTTCATTTTTTAGTCTACTTATTGGCTGCAAAAAATGGGATAGAACAATTGAGTTCATTATGTATAATTGAAAATTAAGTTACACTCGAGAATAGGTCGTATGTAATATTTGTGTCCAAGTTTTAGACTTCACTTATCTATAAAATATCAACTTCGTAACCTTTTATTCCTGTAGCGATTGGATGAACAAGACCTTTTAGTTTCTTAGTTTTGTACGCCTGAATCACAAGCTTTGAAGTTTATTTATTTACTTATCTATTTATATATAAGGTCCACCAACAGCGCCACGTATCAAACAGTGTAAAAACAGTAACATTGTTTCAACAAAACTGCTTACAAACTGGTACTCATTTTCTTCCAGTAATTAATTTTGATTGTGATATATTCATAATGACAGTGCATTTGAAATATAATTAAATTGTAATTTGAAAGTGTGTTTTTCCTGCAAATTATACTAAAACATGGTTTCGCTATAAATGTTTTGATGAATGTTTTTAAATTAATATGAATGGTGTTTTTGCTTTCAAAATTATACTATTAACGTTGCATTTGATTATCCCCAGTCTAGATTATTAATTTAATCTAATCAAGACTGTAATGAGTCATATTCTCTACAAATAGGATGTGATAACCAAAGAATGATAACTATACTTCCTTTTTGTCTATACTATGTTGAAACAATATCACCTTACGAATGTACCCACAACAAAACAGTCACATACATAGTCCTGAACTCCTGTCCACGCACTTGTACTGTGTACTATTAAGACTGAAGTAAACGATAACAGAATTATGTTAATCCTTTGTGCATTGACAATAAAACCTGGGATTTGATTTATGTTTCTTTTTCATAATTTCCCTTTGCCACACATACATACATACATAGGTGAATGCTATGTACACAAAATCTAGAACAGCTTGACATAGGTAATTCCTTTAGCTTTTATTGAAGAGAGCTCCAACAATTCTAATATCAACACGACACGTCGCACAAGCAATGTACGCTATTCATGTCTCGTCAAGTATTGTCTGTGCTGTCAACACATCATCTGCAAAGTGTAATGAATGTGGAATTTGATACTTGTATCATCGACAAAGATATTCTAAGAGCCTCCGCAGACGCATTAAAATGTTTTCTTTCTTTCTTTTCTTTTTCTTTCAGACTACAGACTTTCTATCGTCCGATAGTAAGAAGAGTCAATAGATATTTTTTTTAAATAAAGTAGACAAAATAGTCCAATTTGTCATTTAAAGCAGTAAGGAATTGTGTAGTTAATTATTTGCCAAACAAAAATCGCTATGTATAAATTAATTAAGTAGTTTACAAACATTGAAGTATAAAGACATAGATATGTTTGCCTCTGCGAATGAACCTCGACTAAAGAAAAAAATAACGACCCGACCTCGACCCAGAACCGTGATCTCTGGACTAGGGCGATTAGGAGTGCCAACCCCAAAATGGAAATGGGAAAAGGCCGGAAGATGATGATACGAATGAACCTCGTCTAATCATTTACTGATCAATAGAAAAAATGTAGTTTGCGGGAGCTCATTAAATACATTATTACACTTTGCAAGAACATGTTTTAATGTATACCTACAAAACCATGTAATTAAAAAAAACTATCTCTGATTTGCAGATCAAAATCAAGGCGGCTACCCGCAGCCTGGCTATCCCCCACAGGGTGGCTATCCCCCACAGGGCGGTTATCCGCCGCAGGGTGGTTATCCCCAAGGAGGATATCCACCGGGCGGCTACCCTCAAGGCGGTTACCCCCCGCCACCTCAACCAGGATTCCAGCCGGCTGGATACGGCGCTCCTGGATATGGTGATGTAAGTATCGATCAATAATTTACTATTTATTTATTATTTTATTAATCACGTACGAGAAAAAGCTTTAACAAATAATGAACAAACTCCACTGTATTAAAACTTGACAGTACATATTCGTTCCATGATCCATCAAAGTTTGCCGAAGTCCAATAATGAAAGAAAGAAAAAAAAAACATATTTTACCACAGAACCCCTCACGCATTCACATTTTAAAATTTGGCGCACAGTATACACCAACACGGGTTTTCATCTAATAGCCGTTTTCACAACGTTTCCTCTGGTATTGTAGATATTCAGTTTATTCTTTCGTCTCCTGTTCTAAAACAGATCTGGGGAGCTCATTCTTCCTCCCTCCTTTGCTATAAAATATGGAAGATAATTATTTAAGCGCCAATATATTGGAGTGCTGCATACATGTACATGGCCTGATTATTACAGTTTATTTCGAGTGCATATTATGACGCACAGAACATCGGTTGTATCGACTGGTCGCGGGTTAGGCTGATCGAGGGCATTACTAACACAATTCCGATGCCATTTGTGCATACTGTTGTTTTTTTATCACATTTGCAAGGACGGTTGAATGACGTCTGCCCGGCGTGTTATTGTTTTGTATTGCAAATAATACTTAATAATATGTAGCGAATTAGTGTTTTAAAATCTTATTGTTCCAATATGTGGCGAATCAGTATTTTTTTTAAAATAAAAGTTGTATTTATAATAAGGTTGTGTCATAACTGTAACCATGAACAGATATTTTTTATTTATAAATATAATTGCCTCGTAACTAAAATGGCTCCTGCTTGTTGGATGCATTTTGCAAAAATATTCACATATTGAATTAATGTGTGAACATTTTATGTAGACATTCAGTTCTTGGTACAATATACATCAAAAGTACTTAATACACAAAAATAGGCACAATTTTTTAAGGGTAATTGACCATAAACACAAACAGTCTGAGCGCTGAGCCGTTGAAAACACATGCAAAATATCACGTCAGCAGTTTGTTCACCAAATATCAGACAATTGTATACGGTTAAGCTGGTTATATCATACTAAATAAATTATTATGAGATATCGTGTTATTTTCTCATTGAATATTCTTGTACAAAATCTTTTTTTTTTTATGTGATACTCTATTTTGGTTTTGATTAAAGTAATTTAAACACTCATAAGCACTGTTTTCGAGCTTAATTTTTCACGTGTATCCACTCATTAAGAATGAATAATATTAACGAAATTACCCATCTTATCGTATTGTAATTTTCCGTTTTATTTTTGCTCAATGAATCACAGCGAGCATAAACGTTTCACATTCCATACCGGACAGGCGCGTCCAGATTTAAACAAATCCGCTCATACGTTTACAACTTTACAGTTACAAAATCTTATCAGTGTTTATCGACGAAACTGATATTTTATATTCGATATCAGTAATAGACGAGTATTACACATCAACACAAGTGACTACATAAAAATGTCGCAGGTGAAGTTATTAAATTTTTTTTTTTTAATATGTTAGTAGAAAGTTTGACTAACAAATAAATTAAATACATTTTTATCCTTATTTAAATTCTCTTTATTATATATTGTACAGAACAAAAGATTTAATGTGAGTTAAGATTCTTTGTGTACGTTATATTTTTGGCATCTTGGATGTGGTTTAGCCAGATGTTTTGTTTAATTTCTGTATTTACATACGGTGAGGTGTAATTTGGTGGAAATAAAAGTGTTATTTGTGTGAGAACTCTTTCAAAGGGTCTTGTAATTAGTGCAGTATAGAATTAAATTAAAGATCTTGCTACTTGTGAACATTTGTGTTTGTAAAACCGGCCTCAAATAAGAAAACAAATAGAGAGTTGTGTGACAGAAAAAATGTTGCTTCACAAACTGTATACTGGCATGTTAAAACTTAAAACGAATGACCTGCTAGATCTTGGGTTGTGTTCTCTTGACGGTTTTCGTTTTGAAAAGTTTCACGTAAATTGTAAGGAATCGTATATGCGATACACCAAATAAATTCTCGAAACTGTGTCCTGTCCACCTTTGCAGGCATACAGATTACAGGCGTATACAGATTACATGTATATTTTAAAACGTCACGTTGTTTAAATTGCAGGCTGGATACGCGCCGGGCGTCGGTGTGGGCGAAGATGGCGAGGTCAAAGGATTCGACTTCACCGAGCAATCCATACGGAAAGCTTTCATCAGAAAGGTGAGATACATTCGCCATTATCCATCTTTATTATGAAGGGAAGTGGACAAAAAATTCCAACTCCTATTAATAGTAGAATTTGATTAATTGCGTTGTGGGTTAGACTAACGACCTTATTACAGGGTCCACATTGTACTAAATAAATTGTAACATCTTTTTAACATGTGGAGTGCAATAAAGTATAGAGTATTAATAGACAAATTTAAAACCCATTTTAGTTATCGAATGTTTTGTCCCTTTCTAACGACTTTATAATAATTCAGTTTGAGCGGAGAAAACAAAAAAATTATCACTAAAATTTTGTTCTAAATCTGTCTATGAATAAGGCCGTATATATTCTAGAAGAATGGCTGGGCTTCAACGCTCAGTGTCAATAATGTGGGACACTGATCCTGCGATAGAGGAGTTGCAGTGGCGGATGTGAGGGCAGAACAATCTCTGAAATTACTCTATATTGTAGCATAACTTAGACTAAGCTAAATGATCTATTACATTCAAGGATAAAAACGTTGATAATGTAATTGGATGATACGAAAATGGTATGTTACGATGTAAAGAGTAGATCCAAAATCTCTGCCTGCCTCCTCGAATGAATAAGCTTGAGCTTATGTATTGTTTTTCAATTCTAGGTGTACTCCATCTTGATGTGTCAACTGCTGGTCACCATGGGATTCATCGCTTTGTTCATTTTCCACGCGCCGACAAAAAATTGGGCTGCTCAGAACCGCTGGCTTTTGTAAGTAAAATTAGTTTTATGAAACATTATTTTTTTATCAGCTTAATGTAGTTTTCATATCCTACCCCGATCCAGAGTACCTAGGCCAATCCCTGAGCCGCATGGGGTCAATGTTACAGTATATTTTTATATCTCACGATGAATAAAAATATCTGTATCTGTATCAGATTCTGTATCAGCCCATATACGTCCAACTGCTGGGCTCGGGCCTACTCTACAATCGAGAGAACCGATTGAGAGTGGTTAGGCCATATAGCCCACTACGCTGGCCTCGTGCGGGTTGGCGAACTTACATACCGTAGAAATTCTTTAAAATCACTATGGTCTGCATGTTTCCTCACGATGTTTTCCTTCACCGTTAAAGTGCGTGGTGATTGACTAATACACACATAAATCCGAAAAGTCAGGTGTGCCCTGGGATTTGAACCCGCGACCACCGTAGGCAGCCGCGTCTGGTCCGTTACCAACAGGCCACCACGCACTTGATGACTTGACGCACACAATAAAAATATAGTTTACAGAAAATAGATACACCCAACAGTCACATACATAGTCCTGACCTCACACTAAGATCGAGTCTTATAATAAAATATTGTTTATGTTCCAGCTGGGTAGCGTTCGCGGTGATGTTCGTGTGTCTGATCGCGATGGCTTGTTGCGACAGCGTGAGGCGCACGTCTCCAACTAACTTCATATTCCTCGGCATATTTACACTAGCTGAGAGTTTCCTGCTCGGAGTCACTTCTAGCGCCTTCGATGTTACTGCTGTATGTATAGCTTTGAGTTTTTTGATGGGGTGATTGTAGTTATAACAGAACCTAATAGTAACATTAAGAGCGGATCCAGGGGAGGTCATGGGGGTTTGACCCCTCCCCTGAGGCTGACTCCAGATTAACAGATTTATAAATATATCGTTTATTTTCATTTCAAAAATCGTAAACATATTCACTAATCACAGGTTTAACAAACTTTTAAATAATCACTTTTAAATGTTTAATTGTAATCGAATTCGACTACGTCCAGAGTTCTGACTGGAACTATCTAGAACTATATGACCCCCCCCCCCCCCCCCTGACTTCAAACCTGGATCCGCCTTTAAGTACCTCAATAAACTACCTCGGGCCCATTGTACGATATTTGAGTTTTCTAGTAATTGTAAGCCCGGAACCAGGAATTTGAGCCCGATATGACGGTAGGCTCGCCCTATATAACATCCAGTTTATATGTATTTAATTTTTTAAAATTGTATAATTTTTGCAGGTGATGATGGCGGTGGGTATAACGGCAGCCGTGTGTCTCGCGCTGACGATATTCGCGCTGCAGACCAAGTGGGACTTCACTATGATGGGCGGAGTACTGCTGTGTGCCACCGTCGTGCTGCTGCTCTTCGGTTAGTGATAATAACACCATTATTTACTTGGATGACTAACATAATGAAATGAAATGAAAATATTTATTGAACCCATGAAATGTCATACATTATTTAGATTGTCACTTTTTTCCACTACCACCCGGTTCACAAGGCTGTTTTCGCCAGAGAAGAACGGGCAAGAAACTCTTGCGTTGCTCTTTTTAAAACAAGTTTACAATACAATAATTATACAGAGGTTGCAGCGCAGTTAAATTCAGAGCAGTTCATAGATAATTTAGAAGAATAATGATGAATACAGTATATTAGTATTAGTATGGAAATTAGGGAGATGGTTTAGTTGACTGCAAACTGGACTGATACAGTGTATCTGATGGTACAAGAGAGCAATCAAAAACAAGCAAAACCCATAACGCAACTCTTGTATGGATTACTATGTGGGCTTGCAATTGTGCAATTTTGGCACTACTGTTTGAACCTCTGATTCCAGCACCATGTGTATTTTTCATTGAAAAATACACAATCACCACCACCTTAACCATGAAGGAAAATATTATAAAAAAAATATAGAAATGTTCTCTATATGTGGAGCCTATCAAGTCGCGATAGGCCAGTGTGGTGGATTATGGCCTAAGCCCACAATTAAACTCTCGATTATATAATTCCATGCTTAACTGTAATCATATGAGCTATTATCAATAACGTTTTCTCCTTACAGGTATAATCGCAATCTTCCTACCTCGCAGCGAGATCATGACACTAGTCTACGCATCCCTAGGCGCTTTACTCTTCTCTCTCTACCTTGTCTATGACACGCAGCTGATGATGGGCGGCAAGCATAAGTACAGCATCTCTCCTGAAGAGTACATCTTCGCAGCCCTGAACCTGTACCTAGACATCGTCAACATCTTCCTGTACATTTTAACCATCATCGGCATCGCCAGAGACTAGGATACGGAGTAAGGGCATTGTCTATGGTCTCTGAAGAGTCGGTGCGGCAAGCTTCATTAAAAAGCGTGAATAATGTATATAGCTTGCCAACTTGTAACCACCGCACCGAAATGTTGGGTTTTGTGGATGGTTATCGATATGTATTACGTACCTCGATTAATTTTAGATTTTTTTAGCTCTTTTTTGGAATGTATCGATATGCATTTAAGATGGAAGACATTGACCCTTATAAAAATTTATAATAAATTTTATATGCAGAAATTCGCTTACATCACACTTTTATAGCATGTGATCTCTGTCTTACTTATCTCGATGTCAATAATCATCGATATTATAATGATCGTTTTAATTAAATCGATACTTTAGAGCTTTACTTATCCGTCTGTTGTCGACAATATAAAACGATATTGGCAACACTAGCAAATAGTCATGCAAAGTCGATATCGATATATTACTTCGTGCTTACAATCCTCAATGTATTATTCTTAGATTAGGAAACACATATTTATCGATAGTCGATACAAAATTCGACAATATTCATTCATTAAATCGTATTTTGACATCATACCTTGAGCTTTACGGCTCTCCACTAATACGTTAATAATAGATATATTACTATAACTGAATTGTATTTATGTATGTGTAGTTTCAAGTATAGCTTGACCTGTGAGCCTAGCATAGTCACATGCCGACAAAATAAGTTATTAATTTTTTTAGCGAATTGTCGCCTAGCATTATGACTTATATGTGCTGGCACTATTATATAGCAAAAATATACATTCCATCGACTTCTATGTAGATGTATAACAAAAAACCTAAAAATAATTACATTATTGTAACCTCAAAACTTATTATACCTATATTAAAAGAGTAACTTCTTGTCAATATTTCATAGTTTTGTAAATAAATAGTCCATAAAACAGTTTCTTTGCTTTTAATATTTATACAAGTAAGTTAGATACAAATATATTTTCATTAAAACATTTAGGGCCAATTGCACAAACTAACTTTGTCCATAACGTTGACTTTGAAAAGTCAATCCCATACATTAGCAATGTCAAATATGTCTCAAATTTATAGGATTGTGCAACTGAGCCTTAGAAAGTATTAGTATGGGTAAAAGTGACTATGCTAGGCGTACAACATAAATGTAAAAAAATATATTTTTGTCGGTGTTAATTTTAAGGTTTTTTGTTATTTTCGTTAATTAATAAAATACGATTAATAGACAAATAGGTGTTTTCTTTGACGTTACGAGGAAAGTCTTTAAAGCCTTATTTTCTTGGTATAAATATGCCATCAGCGATATAAAATTAAAAAAATAGACAAGCCTTGAATAAGGTGATCAAAATCTGTCCTTGGTTTATGCAAATCACTTTTTTTTTATTTCAATGAATGGCGAGACGAGCATGCTATTCGCCTGATATTAAGCGATACGACCGCTCATGGACAACATCAAAACGAAGCAACAATGCATTTAAACTGCTGTTTGGTGGGAAAAATAGACATCGCGGTGGTACCTATCACTGTGTGATGTCTGGACAAGACACAGCTGCCAACGATTTCATGGTGGTGGCGGGTTCAAATCTCTGGGCACACCTCGGACATTTCAGAGTAGTGTGTATTGATAGCTGTCAATTACCACACAATTCAACGGTGAAAGAAAGCATCGTGTGGAAACCTACGTACCGTAGAGTTTTAAGAATTTCCATGGCATGTGAAATCTGCTATCCCGAACTAGGCTAGCTAGGTCGATTATGCCCTAAACTCTCTTAATGCATCTCTAGTTTTTAGAAGAGTACCGCGCTTTATAGTGGGACGTATATTCGTATTATTTGATCTGATTTAGACAAACTTGTAATTTTTGTAATAATCACTCCATTGTACACTGGTTTTGAAAAGAGCAACACTAGAGTTTCTTCCCCGTTCTTCTCTAGTGAAAACCGCTTTCCGAACCAGGTGGTAATTCAAAAAATGTATGGATCTAAACAATGTTGAACATTTTAATTGATTCAATAAATTATTTTCATTTAATTTTCATTTTCATTTCATTTATATATGAGCAGGATTATTATTAATATAAGCTTTGTGACTACACAAGTGTTTAAATATTTTGCTGCCCGTAATAATCCTGATAGAGCCACTAGAAAGTAGTACTGAACGATGGTTTATCTCCGACTCAACATCATTGTTATCAGTCGCAGAAAGTCCACTGATTAAAAGCCCGCTAACAAACTTATCTAACAGCAGTAATTTAAACAGTATATACCAATAAATACTACTTATCAATCGTCAAGTTCTCAGTGCTTGTCCAAGATTGGAATATCTACTTTGTGAGTTTTTCAGTTTAAGTAAATAATATAGGGATTACACGAAATCGCTATTTACATTTTGCGTATAGCAATAAGCTTGATTTCTTTAACAGCTACTTATGAAATATAAGCTCAACGACTCATGGACAGCCACTAGAGTGGCACCTATACCTATCCCTTCAGAATTAAAAGAAACTGACGAATTGAGAACTTCCTTTTCTGAAGTCGGTTAAAGATTATGAGCTGGTTCAATTGTAAAATATATTAATTTGGTAAAAAATAAGACATTGACGTCATTGATTATGAAATATGAACGCTGACTGGAACTAATTTACTGTAAAGAGGCGTAATGAATTATGAAAGATCACAATCACTGGCTAGATATAACGATTAAAAAGGTGTACTGACGTACGATTCTATGGAGCAAGTGTAAGTGGAAAAATAATACCTACGTGGAACTTTAAAGGTAAAAAGTAAAAACTAAGAACTGACCTACCTCATTGCTACTTTATTTAAATAACTTAGATAACAACTATAAGATGGTCGACCAAAACCACAAAATAACAAACATTTTCCTTAATCATACATTACTTAACACGTCTACATAATTGATTCAAGTAACGGTAGGCAATTAATTAATATATTACTGGAAATCCAACCTTATCGCTATCACAATAGGGACTTAACAACGAGTACACCCAAATCTTATCTCTGCACTTTGGTGGTATCTGTCGAATACACATCGCATACAGACGCAACTACATGTTCTAAGAAATTCTAGAAGGCTTATTCTAGATCGATTATAAAAGTATTTTTATGAGGTGTAATAACTGCACTGGTCTTAAGTAAGGTAATAAATACCTTTTAATATTAATAATTATCGGTACTATTGGTACTACCTCTACCTACGCCTTGGGAATACAATGAATGGTTGTATGGTGTTTGGTGTCTAAAAGTTTGTCTTGTAGGTGACCGCAATTCTATGAAGAAAGAATGATCTAAATAATGGTTGCTTGTATACTTATTATTTAATTAAAACTTTATTAACGCCTTAATGCAGCACGTTAAAATTTAGTAATCCAAAAGATTAAGCCTGTTCTATCCTTAAACGATTTTAGTCTGCATGCCGACGCCATCTTTACACCGAACTAAAAAACCGAAAACTCTACATATCCTTTACCAAGGTCACCGACAAACGGTTAAGGTCGCCTTAATGTGCCAGTTCTGTTTATCTGGATTAAGGGTATGCCCTTCAAATACGCCAAGGACAAAAAATAGGTCATTATAAGCTTTTTTCAAGGCTAAAGTAGTTATAAAAAGGGCGGAATACTAGTCGGAGTTGCCCATTAGTAAAATCGATAGAGGACGGCACGCGAGCACACACGAACCAAGGACACATGTTTGTCACTGCTTGAATATGGTTTATTAATTTAATTTGATTCTAGACAAAATTCTTCAGGTAACAAATACTTGATAATAAGTAAAGTAAACTTGGCATGATGCAATATCACTTTAAATTCGCTGTAAATATTATTGTTGGGACTGCACTCGCCTGATAAATGATAAATATACGTTTTGGAAGATCAAGTGTATTTCCATTTTCATTTCCAGTGCAATTGGTTTTTACGATAAGATTTAAAGTTGAAAGTATTACCTATATTTGCAGCGATTTATTATTAAAAAAATGTACCAATTCAAAACATTTTCGTACATCTGCAATAGTTTTTATGCAGGCGGCAGTCATATTAGTCTAAACTCTACTTAAAAAAATACCCGAACCCTACTTTATCGAAACAGACTTGCTAAGCCGCATCTCCTAGTATAAATCTTCCATTGCACTTATTACAGACACCTCAAAACAAAATATTGGAAAACAGTACAATTTTTATCTACGTAGTTATTACTTTCCAATCAACACGGTATTCTCGCGGGGCGACGAACCCATATCAGTTACTGCAGAGCCGTGGTCATCGCAACAATGCTCCTACTTACTTTCCTCGGCTTGTTTATTATTTTAATAATATACAGTGTTAAATTCAAAGACCCCAAACCTATATTCGGTGTTTATTCTGTACCTGGGAAGTGGTATTACGTGAAATATGTTTTGTTCGCAATTCTCTACTATTTTCGTAAGGTATGTACCATATTCTCTTATTTGGTAAGTGTTTACTTAATAATTAGCAATGAGTCGATACAGCTGGGCATTGTATGATGCATTTCTGACGTCTAGTCTAGTCTCCGATTTCCAAGAAAAACGAAGTTCTCCAGGAATAATATTCTTTACCATTCTTCCCGACGAATTTGGTGCTGATTTTTTTTAGTTTATGAATTTCATCTTATTAATGACTACACTCCTACTAGGTAAATCATATTAAACAGCTAAATATAGCGTTTATGTTAGGATTATAAAATCTCGATAGTCACAGCTTCTAATAGAGCGCTCTGGAATAACTAAATAAAATCAAAGAAAACTTTCTCCTATTTCTCATCTCCTGGGTAAGGAATCAGGATGAGAGGATGATAAATAGGACCTACGTCCTACATACACTTGTAGGTAGGATAAACAAAGGCTTGGGACTATTGTTACTGAGATAATCTCATTAATCAATCAACTTTACGATGATTTTCTTTATGACAGTTTTGATTTCACCATTTTCAAACCGACACTTTCATGCTTTTAGTTTAATTTTTATGCCGACTGGCTCTACCTCTCGTGAGATTTCTATTTACCATGCTATTACAATTTACAAGTCATTTTAATTAGAAATAAAAAACAAAGGGATATAATAGTGAATAATTGCGTAATTAATTATTTGTGCACGCTGAAGTAAAATAACAGGAAATTAATATATTATTGACTGCAGCAAATGTAAGGAAAATATTATATTTTATACCTACAAGGCAAACAATAAGTAAAACTTATTGTGTGAGTATTTCTTTGTTTTCTTACCAACACGGCAACATAACAAAATGCGGTTTTCATTTTTGATAAAACTAATTATGACAAACAAATATGTGCGTTTAGTTATGTTCCATTATTTTTCTTCTATATTATCCTAGTCCCGTACTTATAAAGAGTAAAGATTATATAAGTATGTATTTTTTACATATGTTGTAATCTTCATCCTCGCTTGTGATTTATATCCGGTGATTTATATCTGAAGAAATCCAGTTTTTCGTACAGAATTTGCACTTAAATTTTCTGAATTTTCATACCATTTACAGTGCATTCACAATGCCACAATGCACTCGCTGCAGACCAGGGCCTAAAGACTAAAACTTAAACGTAGAGGAGACTTATGCTCTGCAATGAGACATAGATGGTAATGTCAAATTAATGACCTTTAGGGATTCTCCGACCTTCGGTTTTCGGTAAAATTTCTATTCATGCCAGATGCCACTGTAATCTATGGGCCATTGTTGCGGTTGATATTTTTCCCGTTAAATTTTAATCGTGGTCGATCTCCTGCTTGAAACTGAATGTGTGTCATTCTGGCAAACTATCACAACTTGTATATTAATGCGATTAGGAGCATTAGAGGGGATTACAGCCCAGTTGATCGCAGAAACGACAGGTCAACAAGTCTAGCTTTCTGATTTTTACTGTTTCGTGTATGAGTTTGCATGGAAATTAGGGGGCGCAGTAGCAGTCTCACACAGAGGATTTTAGCAGACCTAACACGCCAATACTAATATTCGTTAATACTGAAAAGATGACATATTCTTGTGTGAAAGCGCGTGAACTAGTAACATTGTTATCACATTTTATCGGCTTAAAAGTGAAACTCTGTTATATCGTCAGGTGCACGATAATTTTGATAATTAAAATGTAATTATTATGAAATGTAGTGTATAATATAATGGCAAGTGTTATTTGTAGGTTATTTATAAAAATCGGATGTCATACTCAATTTAAAGATGGAGATGAGGATAGACTATTTCCAATTAAAGTGATAGAGCCATGCTTAACCTAGGATTGTGATAGCAATGGAGGCCGGCAATAAAATGGCCAGCTTGACCGGGATGGTGTCACTGGCTGGCAGAAAACCGATATGAAACAATGTTATTGCATATATCGGTGAATGAGATTGACGGAAGCTCAATATTTTTCCTCCTCTCCTCTTTTTATTATAAAGGTCATATTGCACCAATGTAGGTCAGTATGGGTGCCGTCTATACTAAAAGGTTTTAGCCAATAGCATTATATACGATATCATTTGTTAGGGCATATTAACCTGGTCATAATATCCGCAGCATGCGTGGTTGGGTGACCAGTGACACCGGCATACACCCTTCGGTCTCGCCGGGGAGAAAGGGCAGCATACGTAACAGCTTTCCTTCTTCTTTCAGCTTCCAACTTCTTTCAGCAGTAAATAAAAATTATGTAGGTACCTACAAAATGTAACTTTTTCCAGTATGCCAACAAAAACTCAGCAGCCGGAAAGGATGGCCGCGCTGGACAAGGAGTGAAAGCCATAGCTAACCCTGCAGATATGGACCGGGCTCAACAGCTTAGCGGTCATGCAAAGGTAAAAAATCAAATTCTAAATAACTACACGATTGCTAATTGTAAATGCGATGCCTAGAAAGCGTATCAATTAGCGACAGACTGATGATCTCTCGCTATTCGATAGATTTATGCCGTTCCTTCCCACGTCGGTGGAAGGAACCAGGACTATAGGAGGGAAGGAAGATGTAAACCAGTAAACTGTTCCACGGCTTAATGTTGCGCCAGAAATTTGAAATAGTATAACAATATCTTTCATGGGTCCCATGCAGGTCCGCCAACCCGCATTAGACCAGAGTGGTGGACTATGTCGCCTAACCACTATCTCGATTGTAGAGGGTCTCGTGCCCTGCAGTGGGACGTATATGGGCTGATATACATAGATGCAGGCAGTAAAGAAGAGTAGGATAAAAATAAACAGTTTCTTAGAACATTCATCGTGCTACAGATGTCACCAGATGTGTTGAACGGAGGCTGTATATAATAAAATATGATGTAATTTACAGGCATTCGATGCGATATTCTTCATCTCCGCTTCAAGGAACGAGAGTGACAAAGGTGTCTACGTGATATCCGGATGCGAACGAAGACCAATGGGGATGTGCAACGGACTTTTCTACATCGGGGTAAGATATTCCAAATATTTTTTCCAGTAAAATTAGGAACTGCCTTTGTGACATAGTTGTACTACGGACGATTACGAAGCTGAGGTCTCGGGTTCGAATCCCGGGTCGGGCAAAGTGGATATTGGATTTTTCTGTTCATTACCAGCCTGGACTCAGAAATTTGTGTGTTCGCCCCCTACCACATGGTGGGACGGAACATACAAGGCGAAATGTGGATGTCCTAGTAGCACCTCTGCTACCCCTTTTAGAAAAATGTATTTATGTATCCAAAATGGTTAATTAGGTATAATTAATTATTGAATGACGAAAATAAGTTTGCTTGGTAAAGAAATGCAAAGATAAAACATCTTTGCGGATATCTTTGGCAGTTGTAAACTCTTAAATCAGTAATTAAAAAAATATAATTAATCCAATGCTACATACTCTATATGTCTGATTATTGGTTCTTTTGGGCTTCAAATATTTATAAGTATGAATAAAAACAAACTTCTATCTCGCACATTATTGATACAATTACATAGAATCTTTGTCACAAAGATCCTGATAATTAACATCATTGCTGGTTTGTAAAACCACAAATACCTTTTTTTTGCTGCCTTTCGCGTAATAGGTACACCCTGGCTTTTACTTATTTTCATTTGAATATTCAAACATAATAATATGCTACAAACGGACCAACACTTTCGTTTGTTCTTAGCTACCTTACGACTTCTTCTTACTTATAAGACTTTTCATTATTTTCAGTTACCTGGTAAAGGTCTCCTTTGCAGTAAAAAGATCCCGGACACCGTGTTATTTGGTGCCCAAATTGGTGAATTCGGAGCTGAAGGTATCAAAATGGAACCTGTGGAACCCATGGTCAAGTGGAAAATTTCTTACAAAGGAAAGATGTGGTAAGCATCAGGCAAAATACTTGTAATTGTGAGTAGGTAAACTAAGCATTGTAAGGAAACATGCATGATTTAGACTTCTGCACAAGAATTTCGAAAATAGGTAGGTATGTTATGAGTGATTTTTTTTTTTAAATCACGAATCTCTACCAACGCGTCTTTAGCCAGCATTCAATTATTGAATTTAAGCATTACGATTTTTTACTGTATTTAGGTACAAACTAGCACAATCAGTGGTTATTTGATTGTGTATTTTGGAAATTAAGTTTTAAATATAAATACTTACATACATAAACGTCACGCCTGTATCCGATAGGGATAGGCAAAGACTATGGGTCTCCACATTGCTCGATCTTGACATATTACTTTCGCATCCATTTTCGTCGGTTCAGGGTACTTTTAACCTGGCCCTTGCCTATCATGCCATCGATTTGGTTGACGTAAGTCCGATGGGGTCAAACCCCACCGACACTTCCATTAAAATACTTATGACAAAAAATATATCCTTCAGGTACCAGAACGACCCAAGCAAGCTGGTGGATGTTGACTTCACTGGCGAATGGAAGGCCACCAGCAAATACTTTGACTTCGACTGTGACCTGTACCCTACTACCGTGATCAGATCGATCGCCAGGGAGAAATGGAGCAGGCAGTACTTTGAAGGACTGAAGACGTAAGTTATCACTTGATCTACATCTTTCAGTTTAGCTAGGGATATTTTACGAAGCAGCTGATCAGCCCATATCATCCAGCTGTATAAGATTCTTTAATAAAAACTTTCCCCCTCGATCGTACTCTCGATTGTTGACGAGGCCCGGGCCCAGCGGTGGGAAGTATATGGGCTGATATAGATGCTGATTTTCTTTATTATTTTTTATACATCTCTCTTTGATTCTGGGCCAAGCGAATTTACTGCGATAAGTCAGACGTCCTGCCAAAACTTTCGATGTTCTTTAATACTTTCATATTAAAACTCTATATCTGTTCCTTATTATTTGTTGTCATTTACAAAATTATATAACTATATCCCTATGGTTTAAAAAAGTACCTTAGCCAAACAATATCAATACAATGGCAGATATATCGAAGTAAAATAAATTAAGAAATTAACTGTTATTTTAATATATAAATTAACTTGTAGCGCTCACCAGTCACATTATGAACAGTTCGGCAGTTTGAAGTGCAAGTTCAAGATTGAAGAAGAAACGTTCGAATACACGCTGCCTTCCTTCAGAGATCACAGTTTTGGTTAGTATTCTTCAATTACAATTATTTTAGAATAAAATATTTCATTGGTCTAGACTACGGAAATAACCCACCCAATTGACTCAACGATTTTGTTCTGTACCTACTCAAGGTTATCGGAATTTCACTTAAATATAAATTATCCTACAAAGAGTAAAATTAATATTATTTTCAGGTATAAAACGTGACTGGACTCTGATGTACAGATACGCATTCCACCACATTTTCTTGGAAGATGGTACCAGCATCAGCGTTGGTGTGATTTGTCAGCCATCCACCGCGTCTGTGTGAGTTATTCTGTTTTGTATTATACTTCCACTAGTCCGAATTCCATTAAATATTAGGTATATGAGGACTTGCTTCCTTTATTTCATTTTTATTCACGTTTTGAAATGATTTACCTCAAAGTAAATTTGCGATCACTATTCGCTTGTTAGACATACAGAACAGCATACTAAGATTCTTACCCTTCCTAAGGAGAACAGAAATATTCTATAAGTTCTATATAAGAACACAGAAGTTCTTAAAGGTGCTTGTGTCAAATCGAACTTATTGTAAAAGAACATTCAAAATGTAACTTTTTTATAATTTTCCCTTCAGCTTCGAAGCGGGTTGGGTAGCCCAGCCGAACAAAGAGACCCATGCTGTACAGTGGGTGGATCTGCAACTGTACCAGCACGGGGAAGGCGGACAGGCGCCGAGGGACTACGCATTCACTTTCAAGGCTGGAGATGAGGAATATGTCGTGCAGGTACAAATTATACATACATAATCATTTTTATGTAATAATTTTAGTAATTCAAAAGTCATTCGAAAGGGACAAAACATTCGATAACTAAAATACGTTTTAAAACTGTAAGGCCTATAAGGCCGTAAGTTTCCAGAAGTCTTCAAGGATGATAATACTGTTCTCAGGACTTCGTACTACTCCTAAACATATGAGTACACACTATTATCTATTAATTACTCAATAATCAACTGTCATTAATCAATTTTCCAGGTCTTGGTAGAGTATGAATCCATACACTATGTATCTGACGAATGGGACGCTCGAATGGTGGAAAGATTCTGCAAGTTCATGGTGAACAATATTCCTGGACGAGGCGTTTCTGAGTTCCACTACAGACACACGGATGGACGACCAGAAACCGTGGCCAAAGATGACCCTGAATGGTACAGGAAAATGTGCCACAAGATTTAAGGCATATTATCAAATTAAATTGACGACAGGAAATATTTGATCACGGATCAGTTAGTGATAAATTGCGTACTTATTGTGAAGAGAGAGTAATACCCACCCTCCCTTTCATATCCCTATTTATCCACAATGCTCTAAGGCTGGCAACACACGGTTTTTTTCTGAGAAAGCGTTAATGGCAAACGATGATCTCTTCACATAATAACTAATTCTTTTCTCGCGTTTTTTTGTCATGAGTTGTTTCTAATTCCTATGTCTGAATTCATTTTATAATTTGTAATATTATTATTTTTAAGAAATCAACGCTTTCAAATTTCAATTGGCATAGTGTTATATGAATTCATGTGATTCGACACAACATATTTTTTTTACTATTCTAATCCCACGTATTTATTTAAAGTAAGATGTATAATTGCAGAGAAAAAAATAAAAACTCATGAATAAAAAATGACTGATGAAAATATTCAGCACTTGTAATGCCTTTCTTATGATTATTAATATAATTTTTTATTTAACAATTAACAACAAAATAATGTTAATGTACCTATGGGGTATATATTTTTGCAAATAAATGTAATATTAAAAATAAACTTGTCATTATTTTTTCAAACCGTATAATAGTATTATGAAGAACGATATAATTTTACAATAACCTAATTCATAACATTTATTAGTATGCCACAATGAGCACATTGCACCGGATGGTAATTTCATGACTGTCCATAGAGCATCGACTGGCAATAGATTAGCACGGACTTTTTTTTTTATATTACTGGGGGCAAACGGGCATATGGTTCTATATATATATCTATATCAGCCCATATACGTCCCACTGCAGGGCACGGGCCTACTCTACAATCGAGAGAATCGATTGAGAGTGGTTAAGGCCATATAGTCCACCACGCTGGCCTAGTGCGGGTTGGCGGACTTACATACCGTAGAAATTCTTTAAAATCGCTACGGTATGCAGGTTTCCTCACGATGTTTTCCTTCACCGTTAAAGTGCGTGGTGATTGACTATCAATACACACATAACTCCGAAAAGTCAGAGGTGTGCCCTGGGATTTGAACCCGCGACCACCGTGAACGTGTAGGCAGCCGCGTCTGGTCCGTTAACCAACAGGCCACCACGCACTACGTTATTATAGTAAAATCTTGAATAAACAAATCAAAGTCAAGTTTGCCCTAACCAACTAATAAAAAAAAACAAACCCTGGGTTAGATACCCAAAATTATTTTCTTTGGAAAAAGGATAACCGGTATAAATCATCCTGAATTTGTTCCAAGTCCAAACAACATAGCTCAATGGTCTATATACAGCGTGTGGCAATTTTGCCCGGCTAGGGTCGGGATTTGTCCTTTCGCTGTTCCAATTAGTTGCTAATCGAATTGACTGACTGGAGCGCGGATGGAATAATTGTGCACGCGCAACTAATTTTTTATAAAGGATGATTCAATACTAGTTTTCCTGTCTAATATTATTTACATTATGTGAAAAATCACTTCCAAGTTTCCAAGAGATCGCTTCGTTGATGCAAACCACAATACGCTGTTAAGGGTTATGCAGTTGATTTCCAGTTGAGCTAAAACATGATTATATTCGTACAATCAATAAATCTATCCAACATATGCGTGTACACATAATATTTGTGAATCTGCATTAAGCCTATATAGATTTAGCCTCGGAATACTCATACTTGAAACAAGAAGAGATCCATTTATAGATGACACAAACATTAGTCTCAGAGCGAAAGACAATGTAAAAAGCAATCGGCTACTGAAGTTGCTTTAGCAATTAAAATAATTTCTTGAAGATTTCAGTAAAATAATGATAATGTGCAACATTGTTTTTCGAAATGATGATCTCATTTGGTTGAAATTTCTCGATATACTTATAACTTCTAAATATGGCGGTAAAATTGAATAGGCGAGTTTCTACCACACCAGTACGCCCAGACGTTTTTCCTTCATCGACAAAGAACTGATTTACACATATAAACGTTGGTTGTCAATCACTCTGTATACGAGACAGTGTTTAGGGTCGAACAGGAACCACGGCGCTTGTTTCTGCTAACTGACAGGCAGGAGCGCGAGGGCCTGAGCCATTCATTCATGTTCCACTGAACATCTAGGTGAGTACCATTTTCAATTTAATTACCTAGAAATATTTTTTTAGTCGTACGACGTCCTAATAGCACATTTTGGGGTTGATTCGAAATCAAGGTTGCACAGTATTTCAATTTTAGCTAATATTTTATCATGTTTATTTAGAAAATTAGAAGTTGTAAAGATTGTTTTTACAGTTTTTATACCATTGACTTAGTTTCAAAAATGTAAACCAAAATCAATCTACTGGCTCCAAATTTGTATGTCTATGTTAATTGTTATACGACCTGCATATTAGTTAAATGATTATGTAATTAGATACACATTTCTAAAATGTTTTTATATAAAAAAAAAACGGATAACAATACAAAATTACCTCATACTTCCGCAAAACTTAACATTGAGTTAGCTAGGTACGTACACAAACTTCTTGCCCCTTTTTAATCTAATTACTAATGCGCAGACAAAAACCCCAATCTCCCATCTTTTACCGAAATAAAGCAACATACAGACGAATTGAGAACCTCCTCCTTTTTTTGAAGTCGGTTAATAAGTTTTTAAACGACAGTGCTACCATCATTGATTCAGCTTAGAAGGCGGAAGCTACTACCTACACCTTTACACCGTAAATACTCAGAATATCTCTCTAGAATGGACTTCGACGCAATCCTAGAGGACGTAGGGCCGTTCGGCACGTACCAGAAGCTGGTGATATATCTCGTGCTGCTCCCTGCCGTGATTCCATGCGGCTTCCACGCCTATGCGCAGCTGTTTATGGCGGCCCACGTCAAGCACTGGTGCAAGGTGCCCGAGCTTGAACATATATCCGATGTTGAACTTGTAAGGAATTTAAGGTAAGCACAGGCAGAACAGTGTCCAATGGCGAGTGATTGTTCTGCTGTATGTGGACGCCATTATTTTACCATTAGAAGCAGTGCAGATTGCATACACTTTGGCGAGTCATTTGCACAAACACAGGTTGGTAATATCTTCATAGGATCTTCATGTACAACCGAATAGCGACCTCTGTACATGTCGGGATTATCTTGTATATTTAATTTTGAGCCGATCGTAGATCGTAGATCGAAAGATAATAGTCTCTCGCCATTCGGTACCTAATACCTATTGTAACTGCGAAATCAAATTATCCAATGTACTGTACTTATTTACGGCATTTTAATGGGAATTTTTAAAAACAAAAAAAATCGGATTATAATTTCAATGTCATTTCTTCGTCTACCAGCACCCTTACGGTAAACAATAATATCTTTGATTAACTATGCGTTGGAAAAGTAACTTAGCAAAATGATGTAAGCAATAAAAACCTGCACGTTTTCAGCATCCCACTGGAATTAAAGAATGGTGAGTTACAACACTCAGAATGTTACATGTACAATCTGAACTACAGCGAAGTAGCGAGGAATTACACAAACATAGAAGCGTTGAAGGAAATGTCTGGAGATCTCATCCCATGTGCTAGTGGTTGGATGTACGATAAAACTATTTACAAAAATACCGTTGTTACTGAGGTAAGAATATTTGTGAAAATGCCTGTAACTTTAGCTGATTCATCTAGATTTTTCATAATACCAAATTAGCTCCCTCCCTTGGTGATTATGGTAAGTTGAGCTTCGAAAATACATTAACTACGAGTATAAGAAAATTAATTCTAAATTCCTCAAGAAACGATGTTCATTATTTCCAGTGGAACTTGGTTTGCAACAAAGATTTTTACCCAACCCTCGGTTTGGTTCTGTTGGCCGTCGGAGGCATAATCGGCAACTATATATTCGGCTACCTGCAGGATACTTTGGGGAGGAAACCATCGTTCTTCATTTACCTCCTCATTGAATGCATTTTCGGGGTCGCTACAGCATTTGCCCAAAATTATGTAATCTGGATTATTTACCGAATTGGCGTCGGGTTTACAGTCCCCGCCATCATGACAACACCGTATGTTTTAGGTACGTTATCATTAATTTAATAGATATGGTAATTATATAATCAGTTGCTTAATAGATAAGGGATATCTGAAGCACATAACAAACATTGTTATTCTTGTAAGCCAGGATCAACATTATTTTTGTGAGCATTCTTGTTGCATGATGAAAAGGGACTGATAGAATCTTGATTTTCGGAGCTATTCTATCACACCACAGTCAGTGACTTAACTAGGCTTTTATGGGTCACATGCAAGCCTATAACTGCGGCCCATCTAATCATTCCTGCGGCCCCTTAAGATGCTGCGCTCTGTGTCTGGGAATCGCTGGTACCGACGTAGTTACGGCACTGACCTATCGGTTCTAGGTTATAAGTAATAAGTTTTTAAATGCTAGATGTATGAGTTGTATATGATAATGTTCAACAGTCAATTTCTATTCTAGCCATAGAACTCGTGGGTCCTCGATACCGGACGCTCTGTACAATACTCTCCAACATAGCTTACTCCCTGGGCCTCATCTTGCTTGCTGGAGTCGTGTACATGGTAAGAGATTGGAGGCATTTGGCTCTGGCGACAACCTTGCCCTTCGTTGGCCTGTTCTTGTATCTATGGCCGATGCCTGAGAGCCCGAGATGGCTACTCGCAAGAGGACAGTTTGAGAAAGCGGAAGTTATTTTGAAAAATATGGCCAGGTTAGTAAAGCCATAATATTTAATATTTTTAATTGTCAATATGATGTATAATGTTGTAATTTCTTCCTAATACAATTGTTATTAAAGATTTTATTTAATTACGTACCCTTGATAAGGAAAAATATCTAAATACCCACATTATTATTTTGTTACAGAATTAACGGTAAATCTCTCCCGGCGAATTATATGGTACATTTGCATCGAAAATACGAAACTGACAAAATAAAACTCGACTTGGAGAAGGCGAAGACGCGTAAATACGGAATATTGGACTTGTTTCGAACGCCTAACTTGAGGAAAAAGACTATTATTATCACATTTATTTGGTTCACTAACACCAGCGTTTACGTAGGTGGGATATTTCGATTAAAACATTATAGTAATTTACACATAAAGACATTCACAGAATGTAGGGGAAAAATTGAGTATCGGATGATACCTCTTCGTAGGCTTAAGGCAGTAAGTCTTAAGCCTTTAGTTGTAGGTAATACAACTTTTAATTTCTATAACGTTCTTATTAGTTGAATAAAATCAGATTTACAACACTCATGTGTGCCAATGAAAAAAATTGCCATTACTAAAGAAATATATCGTTCATTTATTTTACCTTGCGTAATTCCTGCGGTAACAGGAGCCGTTTTCCTTCTTGATCTTCAACACCTTACCAATCTAGTGAGTATAGTCACTTCAGTTTTAACATAAACCTTTCATATCACCCTTATTCATTCATTCCCTATCAACAAGACTGTAACTGTAAAATGATATTCAAAACTGAAATTCCCAGGGTTATCATACTACGCGCCAGTTCTGGGCGGTGACGAGTTCCTGAACTTTTTTCTGGCTGGAGTGGTAGAACTGCCGACGTATTTGTTCCTCTGGCCTTCCATGGAGAGGCTGGGGAGACGGTGGACGTTATGCATGAGCATGGTTGTGGGTGGTGTGGCTTGCTTGACCACATTCTTAGTGCAACATGGTTAGTATTTTATTAATATGAGATACCTCGCATGCAATTTTTGTTTTTGATTTCATCTTAAATGATTTGGAAATGTACATAGGTATTATTAAGTCATTCTGATTTTATGTTTTTCCCAATAGTTATAATAAAGTTGATGGCGTAATTAACCGCTACTACTAAAAGATTCCAACTTGAATACCAGCTAAGACCTGATCTGTCTGCTATATTCACGGTAACTGGTAATGTGGAAGTTGTCGTCTAACCTTATCATATTCTTATCGAACGCCTACTATCTTTTCAGAAACCTATGTCACTCTAGCGCTGTACTGCGTGGGTAAGATGGGGATATCGTCTTCATTCGTGGTGCTTCCTCTGATGGCGTCGGAGTTGTACCCCACTGTGGTACGAGGACTTGGCATGAGTCTCAGTTCTGTCCTGGGCATGCTTGGACCTATATTTATACCACTCGTCAACTATCTGGTAATCTTGAAGATATCTAGATTATTTATGTTTTGTAAGAATGAACTTTCAAACCAATGTAATCACGTTACACGTTATGAAAAGAGACTGCATTAGATCGTGTACCTAAGACCTATTTAAATGTCATAGCCGTCGTCATCATCCCTCAACAACAGGAAGTCCACAGCTGATTAAATTAAATTAAATTCTTGTGACTGATTTTAAAAGTGACTTTCTAAAGCGGCCTGCGTCCAACGACTTATTGTATATTTAAAAATCCTAGTATTAAAAATTTACTAGATCATCTACCTTTTTTTCAGGGATCGGATATTATGATTCTACCATTGATCATCATGGGGGCGCTACTAGTAGCAGGAGGTATCGCGAGCCTGCTACTTCCAGAAACTCTAAACCAACATCTTCCGCAAACCTTAGAAGACGGGGAGAAAATGGGTCTAGATACTGATTTCTGTTGCAAACCACCAGTAAAGGAGAATAGGCCGAGGAAAAGTGAAGACAAAACACAAGACGAGCACACGTGCAACGCATGTAATGCTTTGTGCACATGCCAAATGGTTAATGTATCGTTGGATAGTACTGCCACTGTGAAAGAAAAAGAAGCGGAGAAAATGGAATTAATTTTAGTTAAATAAATTATGTTTAATGGCGTACATTTTCTTTATCTTATTGTACTATGAGGTTATTTAAAACAGTGTATTTTAGCATTTCACAATTATTTTTCATGATATTAACTACATATTTTTACAAGATTCTAATTGAAACAGTAAATATGAAAAATTTAAATGACCCCGAGGTGCAGTTGGTTAAAACGCCTGCTGCAAAACGACGGGCCGCGGGTTCGATTCCTGCATCAAACCTTGTTTGTGAAATAAGACCCTTTTGTATTTGTTTCGAAACTTCGTTTTGATGAGATTGAAAAATTCCCTTGCTTTATACCCACGAATCACAATAGGGTTTTATTTAAATTAAGGCGTTTATAAACATAATAATATAGGGCCAGGACACCGGGCTATGTATACAGCAAAAATAATCATTAATATAGGCATAGAGCGTAACTAAGCATTATCAAAGACCTAGTGAGTGCACTGAACTGTGAAGGTAATAAAATTATTAAAACATTTAACAATATTGTATTGGATTTTGCAACTCTAAAACCATCAGATTTTTTTGAAGAAACACAAATTCTACGCATATACTTTATTTTCCAACGAAATTATTTGAGTTTGAAGGTTATGTCAAAGTTGTCTATGAAATTTTAGCTGTCACATTTCTCAGGCCGTCGATATTACGAGCGGCGTTTTTATTATGAAATAAATATTTGCCTATAGAAAAACCTTCATTTATAAGTCTAACAATGGCTTTATCGTTTTTACGCACGACTGTAATAAGTAGACATGTGCAAAGGCAGTTATATCAGAAACGCAACTCGGGATACGTTGTTCTGTGAGTATCGACTTGATTCTTAGTTCTTTTAGATAAAGTTTAACACCAAGTTTATATCTGCTGGAGACAATTTATTAATAACCTAAGCCCATATTTTTATCCCTGAAGGGATTGGCATAGGTGTAATAGTGGTACTTGAAGTTTGCAAAGCTTATTATAGTCTCAATATGGGATTTATTTCCAGTCCCTGGTCATTTCTCCCTCATAATTAATGTGCAAAAGTCCTATGAGATGAAGTAGCTAAACAGCTTTTTTGTGTAGGCAATATATGTAGTTAGATGAAATAAAGTTGTTAACTAATGCAGCGGTACTATGAGAATTGTTGCCCAAATATTATTATAACCTAGCGGGATCCAACAATTTAATTACCTATTTATAGTTCAACGTTAATCATTAATACCTACATAACATGAACTGCTGAACATGTCTCACTAAAGAAAATTCACATGCAACATTATAAACAAAATGGTTGCAAAAGTGCACGGGATAAAGATTACTACCAAACCTACATTCACTATTATATTCAGCTACAAGACACCCACTTCTGAAGTCTGAACATATGGCTCTCCTGAGTTTAGTCTTTTTATATTATAAACAACTTGATAATATAAAAAGGTGCTGGATGCAAGCCCATTCTGAAATGTTATTGTGTAAATCTTTGTATGCCAGTAATAAAATATTGAATGCTTATGATGATGTTGCTTATTTTATAGACTACCTATTCCAGTTAATGTAATGTCTCAGCTTGATTTATTGATACCATTTGTTCTGGAACCACAACTTCCTTGAAGATTTGTAACTCAATAGCACATTGAAGTGCTAATATTTCATAAGTGGTCACTCTAGCTATTATATCAGAGACCAATGATTTATATTCAAGAAATAAAATGTATATTGCATTATGTGACTATGCTTCATGTTTCAACTGTCTGAGTTGGGGTTTATACCTAGAATCCACAGAATGTCTGACATAGAAACTAGAATGTATCACTTGGTCTCAAGTTGCCACTGTAGGTAAAAACCATTTGGATACAATATTTCCGACATTAATATTTATAATTGTTTTCTTTCAGGATCCCAGAAATAGGCGAGGATGGTGACCAGAATACATTGCTGTCTGACAATGGACTACCAGAGTTTGATGACATTTCTATAGAGAAATGTATAGCTACCATCAGTCGTCAGAGCATTGAGTATGAAAATGGAGTCAGACAAATAGAGCAATCCTCACAGAATTGTAAAAATGCCTTCAATGAAATATTTCAACCTTTAGAAAAACTTGACAATCAATTGGAACTTACATGGGGCATGGCAAAGACACTGTATCTAGGCAATAGCTCACTCATGCCCACAAAATCTTATATACAAATACATGAAAGAGCCCACAAGGCACGCTCATCCAAATTCAACAGCTTTCCAATATACCAAGCAGCTGTTGATGAAAAGAACCGTCTCAAAAAACTTACCGATGAAGAACAAAGACTCTTAGACAAATATATCTTAGAAGGCAAACTCAATGGCTTGGATGTGAAAGGTATAAAAAGAGAGAGATTAAATAACATACTGGCTTCATTGCAAAAAGAAAGGCAAGATTTTAGGGATAAAGTCAATATAGCAAACAAAATTTTTACAAGTACCATAGATGACCCTAAAGTAATAAGAGAATTTCCACCATCACTTGTAAAATCCATGGCAATAAGTAATGACCCCGACAGAGGACCTTGGAAGATTACACTTCAACCTCATATTTACGAACCTTTTATGCAATACTGCTCTGACAGGGAGCTACGATGGAATACATGGCAGGCCCATGTGCAAAGATGTTCCAATTATGTCAATAGAGAATTGGAAACTGGCAACAATTTAGACAGTATCCGAAGACTTAGGATGGAACAAGCAAATATATTGGGATATGAAACTTACGTAGATATGAGCATGGAAACCAAAATGGCAGGTTCACTCGAAAATGTTACTAAGGTATTTGACAATCTACTAGAAAGCGCAAGGTCAATGCAAGATGTCGAAATTGAGCTATTACAACGATTCGCACAAGAGCGTGGCTTTGATGTTAAATTGGAATGGTGGGACATACCATATTGGCAAAGAAAGCAAAAATGGACACTGTATGGTTTTGATGAAGAAAAAACTCGTGAATATTTTCCACTACCTCGAGTTATTACCAGCTTATTCAACTTGTGTAGTACACTGTTCAAAATACAGATAGAAGAAAGGCCTGGCGTTCACACGTGGCACAAGGATGTCAGATTCTATGATGTATTTGATGGAACGAGCAATAATCCAATCGCTGGATTTTATTTTGATCCATATGCCCGACAGGATCAAAAGATCCGAGTCTACGACGACGCGGGTTGGCACATCGCGATTCGAAACAAATGTGCATCAACGAACACAATCCCATTGTCTGCATTAATATTCAATTTCCAAGCTCCAACGGAAGGGAAACCTTCTCTTCTTTCCTTCAATGAAGTGAGCGTATTGTTCCAAAGATTCGGCCATTCATTACGTCACATGCTTACGAGAGCGAATTACTCCGAAGTTGCCGGTCTATCGAATGTGGAATGGGACGCAGCAGAAGTTTGTGGACAAGTGATGACGCATTGGTTGTACGATCCTCACACGATACGTGCTCTCAGCGGACACTATAGCACAGATGAGCCCCTACCAGACGATATTGTGAAGAACTTGCAAAACATCAGAAGCCACATGGCTGGATACAACTTATGCAAGGAACTGTACTTGTCAAGGCTCGATTTGGAAATGCACTCGAAGAAAACCTTCTGGAGAGACATCGTCAGAGAGATGTGGCCCAAGTACCACTCGTTGCCTTTCGACAAATATGATTCCCACCCTCTATCATTCACCAAAATCATTTCAGAGGAATGGGGCGCCGCGTACTACTGCCGTCTTTGGTCGCGAATGATCGCCGCAGACATTTACAGCACATTCGAAGAAGCAAGAGCTGGAGACCAAGACATTCTCGCGGTCGGCAAAAGATATACAGACACTTTCCTAGCCGTTGGCGGTAGCTGTCACCCGAGCGAAGTGTTCAGGAGATTCCGCGGGAGAGATCCGTCCCCTCACGCTCTTCTGCAAAACCTCGGTCTGCCGAAAACTGCCATAGAAGAATGATATCGACAAACAATAATGTACAACGTAGTTTCTACCAAAATGAATTGATGTGTTAAAGTCAGTGCTGTTAGTCGTGTTGTATAAATTATTACATGTGTACCAACAAAATGTACTATAAGATGATCTTTTTCGGCGCATTTATTTATTAATAAATAAATAGTTACATTTACATGTTATATTACGTTTGTAGAGATTGCAATTCAATCAGAGTCTGGGTTTTGCTCCCACGCCCGCTCCATGTCATAAACATCCTTTTTTATAGTCTCATCTTCTGGCAGCAATTTGGCTGCTGCTTTCATTTCGTCGATAGCCTTGTTAAGGAAGCCAAGCCGAGCAAGCGCGGCAGCTCTCCTGGCGATGCATTTTGCGCGACTGCGGCGGTTACTCTCACACGCTGGCTTCATGAGGTCCAGCGCAGTCGAGCAGTCATTTACCTAAAACAGTGTTCATGTACAACATTCATGTTATGTGTATATTAAAGGTTTTAGTGACGTTACACCGGTTTTTTATCTCCACCTGTAAGCACTTCCACCATGTTTATACTAAATTAGACTTTCATTAATAATCGTCTTCGCTGTACAGCATGCGAAGACGACCATCCGTATTCACGTGCACATGTTACGTACATCAATAATTAAGGATTGATACTTATTAATACTTACACATTTATTAAAATTTCCAAGAGCAAAATGCGTGGCCGATCTGTTGGCGAACAAACTCGGTAATTTGTCCGACAGGGTGATCCCATGGGTGTATGCACTTATAGCGCCCAAAAAATTGCCGCTTTTGAAGAATTCATCACCCTTTTCTTTGCACCATTGCGGATCCTGTTCCTCGGGACGAAGATCTTCAGACACGAAACCTGCATGACAAAGTGGTTTAGACTATTCTGCAATAGATATTGTTTTCAAGATTGAATATAGATCCCAATGTCAGTGACTAAAGAAAATGTTCAAAGGGACACCAACAATAAGGTGTAATAATTCAGTCTTTACGCATTTACTCACCTGTGGCTCTCCTTGCCATAGTGACATTCTTCAACCAAGCTTGCTCCTCTTCTGCTGTAGACTCTCTACTTGGTGTGGGGAAGGTACGTTGAGTATGTCTTATTTCCACAACCCCACGTTCCCTCAATCTTGGCAACACGCGAAGATCTGCTTCTTTTTTCTTCTTTTGGACGAATTCTGACCTTACTGGTATTTTATACTGCTGATTTGGTGCCTGTTTAGGCATTATCTTAGTATGTATAACCTCTTCTATTTTCGTAGTTTCCTTTACATCTTGTTTGTTCGGTAGAACCGGATCATCGTCATGTAGTTCCACAATTTTTGGTGTTTGGGATTCAGTTTGTTGTCTCCAATCTTCAAGTTCATCCATTGCTTTCTTCCTCTCTGAATCTTTTCTCAAATCCATGATTTCGTGTTGTTTGCTGTCGATACTCATTGCCTGCTGTACAGTGAAGCGATCCATTTGAGATTTCTTTATTCGTTTGTCTTCAGATGCTTGTTTAGCTTCCTCTTGACATTTAAAGAAAATATCTTCGCGTATTTGCTTTTTCTCGTCCTTAGTGAGCTGTTTTTGTAAGTCATCCCACTCGACATTCTCTTCCTTTTTAGTTAAATCTATTGTAATTAAATCTTCTTCTATAATACATTTGCTTTTGTTATTATGGACTTCATGTAAGAGAAACACCTCGAATAGAAACGGACTAAAATGTGCCTTTATATAGCCATCGGTTGTAAATAGATCGACTTTCTCATGTCTCACTTGCCTCAAGGGTATTCTTATATGTACTTTTAAGTCAGTTTGGGTCCACGTGTAATCTTTCACAATTATAGGCATTTTTGCTCGATAAATCAGCTATCCTCACGTTCTTCCAGATATTTTAACGTCAGCCATTGAACTAACTTGTTTTAATTCCCATGGAAACGGTAGCCTGAGTAACATAAATAAGAGATTTCCGAAATATTGTAAACCTCTTTTGGAATAAGTATTAGGTAGGTATATATCTTGACCTACTATTTTAAACAATAATTGACGTAGAAGATAAAGTTTTATTTGGATAAAAAATAACATTAACATAACATAAAATAAGTGTTATCTTACAAATAATACGCATGTATGAAAGTAATATTATCGCTTTTATGTGTAGTATCTACTCTCGTCTTTCATTATCATTGTGGGCTAAAACAAACGTATAATAGTGAGGTAGGTACAATAGAAATTATTCGAAATCGATGCAAAAAATTAAATGTAGGTACCTAAGCGTTATTCATAGTTGCTGCCTTTTAATATGTGTAATGAATAAAAACGAGGATATCGATAACGTAATTTATTATGTAGCCAATGAATGTCAATATATAAAGGGCAGACGGCATTGACTTATATATTGATATCGATGGCAGACGGTAGAAGAATAATGAAGTCAGAGAATATTTTAATAGGAACAAAAAGCAAGGAACGATGTTGAACTCAGAAAACAGTAGAACCTAAACATCTGTTTACTCAGAAGTCTTATCCATCCAGATACCTTTCTAATTTATTATCCGTAGTGTCCGATATTTTATAATCCCTGCCGTGGTATTATAAGCCTATCATAGATAAGGTCCCCAAGTAACACATAAATTATTATGGTAATATGTGATAAATTACCTACCTACTACCTAGTGTCTTATACCGGCAACTAAGCTCCCTGAAATTGCTAGTTCAATCTAAATTAGAAAATTCAAATTCATCGTATACATTTTCTCGTTAATTCGCACATCACTAAACGTAACAACAGTGAAGTTGTATATTAATATCTGTATAACGTGAAGTGAGAATTTGTCGAATATTCCATTTTGATCCGCTTTGAAAATATCACATACGCTTGTACACAAAACGATGGCTTCTAAAGTACAAACAGGTAAGTATTGTCATATATTATTTCATAGAAAACTAGTCCAAGGTCATGTCGTTTTTATAATTTTTTTATATTAGCGCCCAGTGTAGTTACTAAGATTTTGCGGGGTTAGCTGCTTGTTTGTTTAGGGTTTGTTGACTGTCATTTGTTACTGTCAGTATTATGTAATAGTTATTTCTAGGGCTGCCAGACTCCCAAAATGCAAACAAGTCAAATTAAATGAATGATTGGCGGTAATTTAAACGATTCATAATATAATAATGTTTTAGTACTTTTCTTGCTCACTATATCAAAAATTGGAATACAATATTTGTGATACAACTCAAAATAATGGTTCATTCGGAACCGCTCATAGTTTACGTAGTTGTTAGAATGCATGCTCATGAACCTATCACACCGAAGTGACGTGGGTTCGAAACCAAAACAAGGAGAAGGTAAGCAAACGTTTCGCATACAACTTTAAGCCTTCTTGTTTTACATAAAGATTGATTGTGATTATTTGTCTGCGATATACCTACACTAAGGGTGACTCGAAATATCTGGTAGACTGGTAAGTACCTAAGCAGTTTAATCAAATTGATTTTAATATTAACTTGTATTATGCCAGCTAAATGCTTAGGTCCAAGTTTCCATATTAAAAATATACTTGTTAGATATAAATAAATTAAAGTATTAATATAAATTATGTTACAATTATTGCATAAATAAAAAGAGAAAGTAAGTTAATTGTTCAATTTAGGAACTATTTGGAAAACTATTTCCAACAGACAACCTGGGTTTGGCTTTCAGAAACCCTTTCCTCTTTTATATAAAATATATTCTATATTAAAATTTAAATATTATTTTCAGTTTTGGGAGATGTCGACCCTAACACGCTTGGTCGTACGTTGACACACGAGCATCTAGCAATGGACTTCAGGCATATGTACAAGAAATCTACACAGCAAATAAAGCGTATAGATGATACTAAGTTTGACCTGTGTAATATCGGAGCAGTGAGACAGTATCCTTACAGCAACATGCATAATTTAGTGTTTAATGATGACGAGACGTTGAACGCGGTGGTCCAAGATCTTCACGACTATAAGGAGTGCGGTGGTGGTAAGATTTTTTAAAAACTTTTATCTCGACCTGTAGTGACATGGAAAGTATAGGCAATATGTTTGTTTATAAAGTATCTATGAAGGATTTGAAAACCAATGGAGAAACATGGCAAAGGTAGTGTAGGGCGCCCTCAGTCTAAGTGGCGCTTCATGCAGAGCTGCTAGCGGAGTTGCATGAGAGAAACTGCAGATCGATTTCGATATATTTTTGTGCTATGTCCACTGTTGGACTATAGGCTCAAAACGATGGTGATTATGATTTAAAGAAAACTCCGAAAAAGTCTCGTATATCAACGCAGATAATGTCACTCTTGTCCAATAGCAGTACTGAAAAATAACGGAGTTGATTATGTTTTCGTTTTGAAGATTTATTTAAAGTTTAAACTAATAGTTTTATATAAAAAACTACTTTTTTAACAGCAACTATCGTTGAAAATTCTACGGAAGGTCTGGCTCGAGACATAAAATTCTATAAAAAATCCTCCGAGACAACGGGTGTTAAGATAGTGGCAGGCACTGGCTTTTACATCGAGGCCATGCAAAACGAATCCAACAAGAGTATAACTACTGAAGCGATGTACAACCACATGCTACAGGAGTTGACGGAAGGCTGCGTGGAAGACAAGACTGTAAAGGCTGGGTTCATGGGAGAAATAGCTAGTGTATGGCCTTTACGAGGTGAGAGATAATTAATTGGTAGGTATCGAGAATATAAGTTTGCAGAAGTTTGTGTCTTGACTTGACCGATTTCTAAGGTCGCCGTGGAAATCTTTGGAAGGGTTCTACTGTCTACATTTAACAGTAGACATTCAGTGAATGATAAATTCCATCATCCATGTTACTGTTAACCAGTTTTCTATCATTTT
Organism: Deilephila elpenor; assembly: GCA_949752805.1. Taxonomy (NCBI): domain Eukaryota; kingdom Metazoa; phylum Arthropoda; class Insecta; order Lepidoptera; family Sphingidae; genus Deilephila; species Deilephila elpenor. The sequence goes on along the minus strand of OX457107.1, from coordinate 1,934,938 downwards.
TAACAATAGGGAAGATGATAAATTTCCTTTTTGAGACCTCGGGGAAGCCCGAAAGGAACAATCGAACAGGTGGTAACTGGTATCTCTAAGTAATCCAATTTGGCAAAGTAGTGAATATTGCACATTACAATACCTACATCAGAGGATTAAAGTTCCTGACTATTTTAAAATAAATAGAGTGAAAACATGGATTTTATTATCTGGGTTCAACATTTTGGTCCCCAATTTATAATTAATTTATGAATATACAGATTTCGAGCGCAGAGCTATAATAGCAGCGGGAGAGCTACAGAAGCAGGTGGGTTGCGGCGTGAGTTTCCACCCTCACCGCGAGGTACAGGCGCCCTTCGAGATCATACGCCTGTATCTCGAAGCTGGAGGAACTGCCGACAAGGCGGTTATGTCGCATCTTGACCGTAAGTTTACGACAAACTAGTTAAATTCTTTTCAATTTTTAAACCTTTTCATCTAGGTATTAATAGCCTTCATGACGTAGTTGTGTACGAAGAGAAGCCGCGGTTTGATTTCTGCTCCGAGATTAAATTAATGTTTGTTTGTTTCAAGTAGTTAATCAAACAAATCAAGTCATCAATAGTCGCAATCGTGTCTGGGTTGTGGAGACCAAAATAATCTAGTATCTCTACACAAGAGTCGTCTCATACTCTGGGGTTGGGACTTTGTGTTTGACTCCCAACAATCGGTATTTATACCTATTTGATCTCGAGGTTATTAACTGAGCGACATTATAAATATACATTTAACTAACCAATGTCCAAAATTTCCAGGTACTCTGGCAGACAGCGCAACTCTTCTAGAATTCTCCGAGCTGGGTACCTATTGCCAGTTCGATTTGTTTGGCGTGGAAGTCTCCTATTACCAACTGAACGAGATGTTTGACATGCCGTCTGACGGCGAGCGTATCAATAAGGTCAAACTCCTGGTGGATGAAGGCAAAGCGGACAGGGTCCTGATGTCGCATGATATTCACACCAAGCATAGATTGGTAAGTAATTTTTTGGATAGATCTTATTTTTGAGTGTATCATTGCCTTCTAAAGATTGTCAAAGTGATTTTTTATGGACAAGTGATTGAAAACTATAAAAATAACGGCATTACATCGTGGAGATAAGGTTGAATTTCCTATGTGAATTTATAGATAGATTTCGTTTGCTCTGACGCTGAAGAATGTTAAGGCTGATATTTTTATTTACCAATCCTTAACAGATTATAAAATTTAACTCATTTGTATTACAGACCGCTTTTGGGGGACATGGCTATTCCCACATCTTAAGAACAGTCCTACCAAAGATGAAAGTGAAAGGATTCGAACAAGAAATCATAGATACCATAACCATAAAAAATCCCGCCAGATGGCTGACCATAGACAACTAATTATTATTCTTTAATAATTAAGAATGCATTTGTAAAATTAATCATTTTATTTACAGTTTTATAAATATAGCTTTTACGCAGACTTGAGTTGTATTCTCTTTTTTTTTCTTCATTTTAATGCGAAATACATTTATTGAAAATGGTTGATGAAATAGGGTCTTACTTCATAGTCAACCACAATAATGGAGGATGGAATTATAAAATTATGATACACTAATGTTGCAATACTAAACAACCAATGGATCGCGTTGGGAACTCGGTTCCCGCGCATTTATACGTCACGAGGAGCGCTGTTTACACTTATTTTGTTTTTTTTTTATATATATAATCAAAGGTATTTTTTTAATTTCATAATGAACAAAACATATACCTACTCATACTTTAAACATTCCAAATTGAAAAAAAATTCCCTTACATGTACTTTGACGCCATTCGTAATCCAATTACGTACAAAACAAGCACACACAGCGCCCTCTACAATTATGCAAATATTCTATTTGGCAACACCAAAATAAACTCAATTTTGCCAAAATATACCAACTACACCAAATACGAAAATTTAATATCTAGTTAAATATTATAGGCGTAATCCACATGTATTATATCCACATATTTATGCCAGATATAAAAAGATTTTTAACTATTATAACTATAACACATCGCATTCCAACCAATTTGTTATCAACTCTTTTTCGATGTAGGTGCCACATTTTGGCACAACAAGTCTTTCTAACACTAATCACAGCTCCTAGTCTTCCAAGTCCAGGTTCTGCAGCTCTTCGTCCAGGTCTTCATCGAGGAATAGGTTCTCGTTGATGGGCACGGCCGCTTCCTGGGCTTCCGGTTCCTCCTTCTCTCCGTTCTCCAGACCTTCGCCCAGCTTTTGCAGGCGGTCTGTCGCCGCTCGTGTGCCGGAGTCGTCCACCTGGAATCGATATGGTTTGTTGAAGTTTGGATACGATTCTGGATTGTAATAATAGGTTTCCCAGGTGTAAAGCTTGTGTGGCTATCACATGTATTTTATACACTTTTGTACATTATAAACCGGAGCCGCACTGATGTGCAATTTGTTGTCTCAGCATAACAGTCAATATTTAATAAAAAATATGTTTCTTATCGATGACTACTTTCGCCCAGTATTGTTCAAAGATGTACACAAATATGTGAACAGTAGAGATAGATAGTACCCACTGACGAGAAACAATAATCCAACTGACCACTGATCACCATAATATTTAAACTATTATCCAACTGTACCTCTGAAGCCTCCATCCCAATAAGGTCCAGCTCAAGTTCACGGTACGCATCGTCATCCTCCTGGCCATAGTCCCGCAGGTCCACGGCTTCGTCACCATCATCTGCGTCAGCGGCCAGCGCAGGGTCGAAGGAGAACATCTCTCGTCCGGAGAGCCCCACCGCTCGGCCCGCGCGGAAGTCGTTGCGCTTTTGTTCTTCTGCTGCGGTTTGGGCCTCCTGTAATTGTAGATTTTTTTATTATAGACATACGAACGTAAAAAGAAGCATACGTACGCACGCACGTACACGTGTACACACGCACGCATTTTTTTCTTTTAACTTATAATGAGACAAGAAGTTTGCTTTCTTGATGATTCGTTACGTATTCCAATGAGCAGAAACTAATAGCTACAATAGTCCAAAATTATTACTAAGCATCGCACTGTGTTTCTTAAGCCCCGAAAAACAACGATTTAAAGTTCCTCAATGCCTAGTAATTACGGGTTTATGCTCTGCAGCTTGGCGACCGTAATAGACTGAACAGTGACCACCCAAAAGACTCACTACACTCACAACCTCGTAGCATAAAATAAAACACAAATTCTTACGTATTTCTCCTTAATCTTCTTCTTTTTCCACGCAAGGAAGGTTTCAAGCGTAATTTTTGTTTGGTTAGGTCCCAAAGCCGCCCTCTCCCGCTCAATAAGGTCCACTAGCGATATTTCGTTCTTTTTCTCCTCCATTTTCTTCTTGTCTCGCTTGAGTACAAAGCCTGGTGGAAGGGCGTGCCTGTATATGCACTTAGTACCGGATGGACACTCCCAGAACCAACCATACTTTGATTTCTCCACAGCTTCCAGGAAATGTTTGCAAATCTGTAAATGGTGAAGAATATTTTAAAATTAATCTGTGTAGTTTTTATGTTTCTTATTTACAGCGAAATTGAAATTACATTTAACACAATTACTGTAGTACTGTAGTTTACTTTTACTACAATTATTATTATTTTACCTTGCTCAAAACATTCAGTGCAATTCAAATAAAAATATTACTAAATAATTTTAGGCAACAAGTATATTATTTTGTTGATTCATTTGTGCTAACATTGGCCCAACTTCCAGTATATTATTAGTTCATTTAATAATTACTCACAATTTCAGTAGTAGGCCGTTGTTTGTTTCCTTCTCCATGCTTCTTTTCCACCACCTCCTTGAGCTTGTCTTCGTCCCAATTGTCCATGTTGTCGTCATCGTCGCGCATATCCACATAGAGAGACCTCTTCTCTGCCTGTAAATAAATAAAATATGTGTTTTTGATTCTGCCAAGGCTTTTGACTATGTAAAATAACAACCTAAACTTGACAAGTGTATCAACAAATGAGTCGAAAATATTTCTCAAGTGTCAGAGATTTAAGACTCCTGTAAAGCAATATTTCGCAATTGTATGTTTTATTGTAAGCTTGATGCCTAGGTGTTTACAAAATTTCTACACCTACACATATACACATCATCTACACATATTTAGTTATTTTGTTAGAACATAATAAACAATTTGTTACATACCTTCCTTTCAATTGTCAAGTCGTGAGAGAATTTACATTTATCGCCTTTAGTACACTGGCCTTGTTTGAAGAAGGCACACACTACAGATTTTGGATCAGTACCTGAAAAACAATAATCACAAAATAAAGTTTATTTATTATTTTAAATACTACATGCTCTTTAGTTACTGTTTTATTTTAAGATTCTAGAAATTGGTCCCCAAAACATGTACATTTAGGTATATTTATGTTCCATTTTTATCATTAAAGACCATTTATCACCAAAGACCCATGACTTTTTTGATATTGTACTTACCATAAAATAAATATTAATACTGATATTATGTTGCAAGCAAGCAAGCATTTTGATTACTGATAAATATAAAATGGTTCACTCACCTTTTTCAACTTTCTGTGTCTGCACAGGTTTAAACAGCATAGCCAGCTCCTTCTGTTCTTTGAGTTTCATCTCCTTCTCCTTCTTCTTGTCCTCCACTGGCTTGGCGGGGTGGATGCCGCCACTCTTCACCTGCTTCTCAACTTGTTGGATGAACTTCTGCTGCTTGGCTCCCTTCTTGTTCTTCAAGCCAAATGTCTTGTCCTGCAATTGAGAGAAGGTGTTAGAATGTTTTATTGTTGTGCAATGGTAAACAGACCATTGGATTGAGTGCATCAAGACAGATATTTTACAAATAAACGTTTCAGACTTGAGTGTTAGAATGTTTCATAGTTGTTGTGCAATATGTGATAAAATAGGCCATATGTTTAAGACAAATATTAGTGAAGTTCACAAATATTTGTGATGGGTCTGGGTGTTATGAAATAAAAAAGTATTTTGTAGTACCTTATATGCATGACACAAAACTTATGTCTTAATATGAAGTCAGGACTGTGTGAATGATTGCTGGATCTATATTTTTTTCTCATACATTGCTAACATCATCATCTTCAATCCCAGGAAGTCCAATGCAAATGAAAGCCTTTCTTGGGGATCATTTTTTAGAGCTGTTTCAAATACTTGCACCACTTTGTAGGTTGATTTACGAGAACAAAACACGCTCCTCACATTTATGATATTTGGTTATAATACAATAAAATTACAGTTTTGTGAATATGTTGTAAATTGAAATATATTGTTGCTTACGTTACATAGAGAATACATGGCAATGTTTATTTATTAACCATACCAGACATATCAGGCTATCTTTTATTTTAATCATTCTTATGCATATTTAATTTATCTTTCAGGAAGATGAACAACAACAGATGTATGATATCAAGGTAATATTTAAAAAGACAATATTATTTGTAGTTTAGGAACATGTCATTTTATTCTAATACTTTACTGTTGATAAGAAAACTTGGATACCAGGGTCCTTTGACAGTTCAAAAAAGGTTAAACGTTTAAGGCATGTATTGATCCATTTTATTGATAAAATACTACATTGCCAGGGAAGTAGCAGTGTTGCAGCCACAAATGGTTCTATACTCTCATAAGTATTCCTCAGTGTATCTTACCTCAATAACCTTCTCTTTCTTCTTCTGTTCAGTCTTTTTGCTGCCTCCACCGCCACCACTTGCTTTCTTTGGCGGCATGGTTATGTTGTTGCTCGTATATTCTAATAACGAAATAAAACTTATAGACGAGGAAAATGACTAATTGTAAGTCAGAAATATTAGTTACGGATCAATCCAATGGTATATTAGTATTTTAATTCTCTCTTCAAGAAATGTTAAACCATCCACGGCGCACAATTAAAAATTTCAGTACCGCGTTCCAGGTGCAGAATCGCGGAAACTGACTTAATGTTATCCCTCTTACTCTTTAGTAAATCTTAATAAGCTGTCTTTTTTTAAGCGCAAAGTGTATGAGACACGTATATGAATTTTTTGTCGTTCCGTTTATTATCAAAACTGAAAGACAAAAATAATTTTAATATTAATTTTTCAAATTGAAATAATACTTGTTAATTTTCATTTTTATTTTGTTCAAAAAACATTCCAGCATTAATATTAAAATATTTAATTATGCAGCCGCAAGATATATATGCCTCCGAGTATCACATTTTAAAAACCTAGACGAAAGCGAGATTTCTTTGACATTTCTCAAATAACATTTCTGTCAATGGCTAGAATTCGGTACGGCTGGTTGTGTCGTGTTATCTCGTAACTGTTTAGTACGCGAAGGTGAAATAAACAGAAGCTGAAATTAGGCCATGGCGATCGTTATTAAATTTAAAACTGTAAACTACCCATAGAAACTGACAGTGTTGAATTTGGACCAGCTTAAACCATGGAAATTGTCGACATCGAAGAATGCCAACCCGACCCTGTCGCGGCCACAAGGAAGAAAAGTTTATGGGCTAAAATTAACAATAGGACGACGTACAGTTATTTATTTAACGTAGTAATATCGATATTATTGGTCACGTGTTTGGTGTTAGTGTTGTATTTCTTCAAAGAGTATCTGAAGACGATACTGTACTGGGTGGACGCGCAGGACCCGTGGATAATATTCCTGCTGTTCATGGGTCTGTTTCTGATCGTGAGTTTCCCGGTGACTATCGGATATTTAGTGTTGATAATAACGAGTGGATATTTGTTTGGTATAGTGAAGGGATTGGGTACAGTGTTGGTGAGTGCGAACTTTGGTGTGGCGGTGGCTCATTTTACGTTGAAAGCGTTGCGGAGCTACCTCCCATTGGACCGGTTGTTGAAGAACGACACGGCGCGGGCGCTGCTCAAAGTGATCTCAGGCCCTCAGGCATTCAAGATTGTGTTCTTTGCACGCCTCACACCAATACCTTTTGGTCTCCAGAACACTATATTTGCTGTGAGTCTAATGTTTTTAATATCTATTTCTATAATTTATGTTAATAGTTTTATTGTTATCATAATTAATATTCTCAACAAAAAATTTAAAACTATGACAGATATTTTCCTTTTTTTAACAAAAACACACATTCCTACTTTAAAACATTCATTATATGGAATGCCAAACAGTTGTATGGAATGTGGCTTTAAACAACTTAAAACATTTCTTTATATTATTTATTAATGGTTCAGAAGTTAGAGAATTAAATTGGATGCATTGCTATTTTAATTTATTGATGGTATCATAAATTGTGTTATCATTGTAAACAAAAGTTGTGATATTAAACACATGGTTCCACTCAGATATTTAATAGATTTGGATATTACTATTAGGTACTATTAGGTGATAAAAAAACTTTTAAAGAGTTTCCAGACACATATACTATGATTATAAAAGATATTCCAAGTTCAATTATATTTTTTAAATAGCTTTAATTTAGAAAGAAGTTTTAGGGTTGCTATAAATTAAATAATTAAAAAAATTAATAATGTGAAGTATGATTGTCCTATTGTGTGATAAAATCAAATAACTGTTTTCTTATCTCTAAAGATAATCAAGTGTTTGTGTCTTTTCTCTTACTAACATATTTCATTACTGAGGCTGGAAATAGAACAAGTAAAGTTGTATGCAAATTGTTGTATTACCATTTAAACACATTCCCACTATTCTGTGTAATTCAAATGAGATTAAAAATTAGGAAAACATTATCAAATAAAAAGCATGAATAACAAGTAATTCAAGTTTAGTTCCAAACTATTTTATTCATCATTTACCTATCTTAAAGACATTATTTAAGTTGTTTAACCAATAGCAAACACTTTAGTAATAAAAACAATTGAATGTAATCAACCAATGAAAAATAATAGTATAAAATGTAGTTGGCTCCAGACCAGACTGACTCATAGATAATTATCACATTTAATAGTGAAGGTAAACATCATGCATTCCTTCTTAGATCTCTTGATCTTCAACATTTTAAAGTACAGTGTCTACCTACGTAAAGTCAATCATAAGCTACCTTGAAACACTAAGATGTGCATATGGTCATTGATCCTATGTCCAGGAATGGGATGTAGATCATCTGTTGTATTGTTTTATATTATCTATATTAATGGATTTAAAAATATTGTAGGTACCAATGTGATTTTCCTTTATATGACTGGGAAATACAGCCATGTCAAATTAACTATACATTGTAATTCATTAATTATAATGCACAATGCACAGTCATGTATTATAATATAGTATAGTTATATGCAAATATGATGTGAAAAAATATAAACTTATTCAAATCTCTATTCAAGAATCTGAGGAATGTTTTTCGAAATATTTAACAAAACTAGGCAAATTAGTATCAATGAATGTAACCACTATCTCCACCTGTCTTTAATTCACCCCAACCATTCTTTATTCATGTAGACTTTTACAAAATCTTACACTTGCATGGTGCTGCTGCAAAATGAGCTCTATGCATGTTGCAGAATAATTTAAATAGTAAAATTATGTATTTACTAATTATTATTTAATGTTGGTTGATGTTTAGCTAGTGGAGCAGCCGACATTTCGAATTCGACACCCGACAAATAGAAATAGACACACAACACTTTATTGACACCACAAAGTACAGAGACAATAAATCATAGAAAACTTAAAAAACTAGTGTGCAATTGGCGGTCTTATTGATATAAGCGATCTCTTCCAGACAACCAAAAACGATAGAATGGATCGTACGACAACAGAATAGAAATAGGGCCTTGTAAAAATTTAAAGTAAAATATTTGTTAGAACAAAGTCTGAACTTCGACCCGCATATATCGCAAAAAAATGACGCGCCGAGAAACCTTCGTTTAGTCGCGTCGTGTCAATCGAATTCACAATACCGAATATTATTAAGATTTCTTTAATATATGTAAGGCGATCACGACAATTCATAGGCTAGCATTGTGACGTCTTTCTAATGAAGACATGGTAGATACATGAAGCAGGATTCCGATTGAAATATCGACTAAATTCTAACGATATCCATCTGCCGAAACAGCCGAGTGATCAATTTGTATGACATCGCATAATACGTTTTGTTATCACAGTTCTGCCATATGTCGTATTCACAGTCGTATTGGTTCATCTATAGGGGAACTCAACCGTCCCCGCGTAAGAGCAAGGCCATCGAGTCCTCTTATCAATCTTGAGGTCATTACATTCAGTTACTCTAAACGCGTTCAAGTGTAGCATATTTGGTTGTTATCAGCGCTTTGGATACAAGACTTGGGTCGTAAGTATGAACGACTACGAAAAACTTATCGGCATACCAGGAAACTTACTCAGACTCGAAATAAGTATCCCTTCAGGTGTCCATGTATAGACAATAGACTTTTTGACAGTTCTACATAATAGAGAGTATTTGAATATCACGCACATTTGTGAAATAAAAATGAAATGTGTCAATTATACGCAACGTTTTTAAATTCAGATTTTCATTAAATAAATAAATACACCCAACAGTCACATATATCTTGTGTGTTAGATATCAGGAATTACGAGAGACTTTTCGGTCTCACAAACACACAGACTCTAAACAAATACCTGTGGTTCACACAAACATTTGTCTCGATGCAGGCATCTAACCCGCAGCCTCTCGATTCACAGCCGGCGTCTAACCAACTGCGCTTTTGAGCTGAGGCTGTTATAAATTTGTGTCATAGCTAGAAAGACAACTCTGTAATCACTCCATTAGAATTATAGAATATGCCTTATAATAATTAAAGTGCAACCCGAATTTCCAGATGTTATTGTAATGGATTCCTCAAAATTGGATATACACAGGTTATACTCGAAACGCAATATGATGACCTGGGCGACTATGACGGTTTTTCCACCATTGTGTACGACCATTATGAAAATTACGATACTCCCATAAGCCGTATTTCTTGGATTGCTAGTAACTATACAAACTCATAACATGGTACTCGTCGGGTGAAGGTCAGACGAATGGGTGCTCGTTTATTATTTCCTTCGTGGCTTATTCGAGAATACTGCCAAGGTCACTGGTTCACCCACGCCATGTAATAAAAAAATTAAATTTACCCTTAAAGTGAGTTGTCCTTGCGTGGTGCAGTGTTGGCTGTAAATGTTAACGCCTTTTGTGACAGGCTTGATTAGCAGCTAGAAGGCCTGAGACTACTCGCGTTTGATGTCTACGAGTGTGGTAGGTTGGTATAAATTGATGAAGAAATAATAAGGAGGAACTATCCAATGTATTTAAGCTATTCAAAAAAATATTATTAACAAGGCATACACTCAAAGTAAAAAAAGAGTAGAAAATAATATAACATTTGAGGTTGTAAATATTAGATACGCGTTAACATTCAGGGCATTTTGATATCCAAAAATCAGACCGCTCACCGCAGAGTTCTCATGGATACTATCTGTTGAATACGCCTCGATCGCGACTTCTACACGTCGACACAACAATGAATATTAATAACAATAATAGGGAAATTTCGGTCATTATTACACACTGGGATTACCAATATAACATATCAGATCGGCTCGGTTTTACCCGCTTTTCTAAACACTTCACTCCGATCTACTTCATCCCATCAATCCCCTCCGTGCTAATCAGAATTTCACAAATCTTAGGCACAACACAAATATATGCAGAAGTTTAGCTGTGAAATTGTTACAAAGAGGCACCATAGCGTTCATGTTATCAGCGTGGGGGGTTTTAACGATCTTGATGAAAAATCCGGCGCGAACCCAAATTTAGGTAATGCATAAGTATTTAAAACTGTGCCTTTTCATTCGGTTTAATAAATTGCAACATTGTAATGTAAATAAATAAATATAACTTACAGTCGCATACATAGTCCTGACTCCGTATTCAGATCTAGTCTTGTGTCGTGGATATCCGAAACTACGAGAGACTTTTGGTCTCACAATCCCAGAAACGAAAAAATAGTTGTGGATTACACAAATATTTGTTTCGGTGCGGGGATCGAACCCGCAGCATCACGTTTCACAGCCGGCGTCTAATCAACTGCGCCACGGAGGCTGTCAATTTATTATTTTCCTTTCCTCTTCAATACCTAGGAACGAATTTGTGAACCTGTTGTAGATCATTTAAGCTATAATACAAATATTCTCGGCCGAGGTGGTGTACACGATGGTGAAAAACTTTCCTTTCAAGTCTGTAGCCAGTAGCAGCGGTCACCGTATTCAACCTGTGTATAACTGCTTTTGACAAAACCGGGTTAATTGTCTCCGCCGTCAAAAATTTAGCTTTCCTTCCTTCTTGTTCGATTTCTTACATTTTTCCCGGATCTTTGACGTTTGTATCTACGATAAAAACAAAAGAAAATCAAAGACTATAATTATCCGTCGATAAAGTTACATCAATACACAAGATAATCGGGCGATAGTGAAAGCATTAAACCAATGTGTACAGTTAGCCATGTCTTTGACTTTCAGCACGAATTTTATCTTATCATTTCATACTATCGGTTGTATTCTTAAATTAAATTTTGTCACACTATCTCTGTGTGTAGGCAGATTGCGGAAACTGTGATGATAGCTTCGTCGTTAATAAGCTAAATGATAGTACCGATAGTACGTTAATTTTGGTAAACTAATGTGACATGATGGAAAAGGCTTTGTCGGGTAATACCGATTGGTTTTATTAATAAAAGGGGACTGCAGTCACATATTAAGCAACATCTTTGTTTGGGTATAGTTAAAAATGGTCCTTCGAGCCGGATCTCTTGTAAAAACCAATAGGATACACTAAGACTAATCCGTACCTCGCTTCAAAATCTGCATCTTTAACAACACCGTCACGAAATCATAAAACTGTCTATCATATGTCAGATGCCCATATCGAAACAAGATGATTACATTACTTATGAACAACAATACCCGCACCTTACAAAAAAGTATCTCTGCCTACTATAAGTTATGACCATGACCGCGACGTAAAACTAGAAACTACCATGCCAACAAAGAAATAAGGAGATAATCTAACGTCTTTCTGTGATATGTCTTAGTTTTTTTTTTCTATTTTGTCATATTTATCTGAAAATACCAAATTGATCATCATTCACCGTTGTATGATAAATTAGTGCGTTAGTTAACTTTTGTGTTTGTAATGAATATGTAAGGTTGCTTACAAAAAGATGTTAGCCTCAAGTTTTAGAGTGTCGCAAAAGGTACATAACTTCAAGCAAAAACGTTTACTCGGAAAGCAATATACTGTAAACAGCAACTGCAGGCAGGTGCCAATACCTGCCAGCATCAATAACCATTGCTAATATGACTATAGATAGGAAAAAAATTAAGATACAATTCAATATGCAGCAAGTCATCCCATCAGATTCAACAATTGTCAGCTTTTAACAAACTTGCGCTGTCGGGCGGACGTCATGGCTGGCAGTATACGGCCGCTCTACATTCAACTGACAACTTTTTATATGTTCTAACTGGATCAAATTATGCTAAAGCTGTACTTACGTCACCATTGTGACGTCAAAGCATGCATTTTATGGTGCTCGGGCGCCGTGCTGGCGAGGTGGTATACTATAAATAAACATTAGTACATAGACCAGTGTTTCGTGAAAGTAGGTTTCCGTTTCGACCTGTTGACTGTTGAGTTGTTCAAAAGCTATAGCCTAGTTGTGAGTTGACTGGACAGCTAAGACGCTAATCGATTCATGGGTAAACCCTGACTTTTTAAAATTAAGTTGGTTTCGTAAATTATGACTTTGAAAACACATTGAATTCGTATGCTTATTATGGTGTAGTGTACTAATTAAAAATCGGAATCGTACCGTTCAAAATTCGCTTTGTTGAGTTTGACTTTACTAAATACTGCTCTAGCCAGCTGAGGCAAAATCTCCATCACAGTTAATCAAATTACTTACTACACGTGTAAACACAGTATTGGCTGTGATGCCAAACTGCCAGCTCCTTCAAACCCTTTGTATTGGTAAATGTCGACCTCACGTCACTCAATCTCGTGTATCGGGTTCGTATGACCTCATTTCATTCATTATCTGCAGCGGACTATTCTCTATTTCGAAGCCACCTATAGGATATCCGATTTGATTGACATTTGGCGCCACTGGCTCTGTTTACATAGTACATACATACTTAAACTCACGCCTTCATCCCAGAAGGGGTAGGCAGAGGCGCCACCAGGACACCCACATTTCGCCTTGTAAGTTCCGTCCCATGATGTGATAGGGGGCGAGCCTATCGGCATATTGGGCACAAATTCCTGACTCCGGGCTGATAATGAATAGAAAAACCCAATATCACTTTGCCTGACCCGGGATTCGAACCCGAGACCTCAGCTTTGTAGTCGCACCGTAATACAACTACGCCACCGAGGCAGTGGCTCTGTTTGAGTAGGGTTAACACGATATCATCGAATAGTTGTTTCTGATGTGCCTTTTGAACCCGTGTTTCAGGAGTAGTTTGATATAATTGACAACCAGTCATTCTTACAGAAAAGTGGATTCAGTAAGAGCTGAGACGTGTTGTAACCTATCTTTACTACAGGAGTAGACCGGTTCGATTCGGTTCCGATTAATTGTCGTTACCACTGTGAGGAAATCAGGTAGTTAAAGTTTGAGCCGAGGCAAAAGCATGTCTAGATTATGAATTTCATACGTTGTTATGATTATGTCATTGGGGCCACGATTTCCAAATAACTTTTAAAGTTTGATTACAATTTATAATTCAAATGCACTATTCCAAATGCAACACAGTAGAGTTGCACCAAACCGTATTGTTCTATATTAGTGTATCGAGCTCATAAATCGATTGAGCTTATTTTTAAAATACCAATGTTTATAATCTATTTCTGGTATACCGCTGAGCTGGTTTGCATCGAGATTCTAAAACCGATCTTACTACATCTCAATTAGGTGTACATTGCACTACATGCGCAGTCGTTTGTAACATCAAAAGCATTGTAAGTGCTTCCACTGTAATAAATAACTTTTTATTGATACACAATGTTGCTTCCAGCTTTGTGAAGTATGATGCAGTATAGCAAGGTACGACAAAAGATTAGCAATTCTTATCGGTCTTAGTCCTTATGTGTTGTGTACATAAGGATAAAAGTGGGTAATTACCTGTAGGAAAATGGCGGGTATTATTCTTTCGTCATTATTACAAAAAATTGTGGTTAAGTAAGTCTGCAATGTTTAAAATACCTACAGGTACAAATACCTGCATGCATATAGTCAAGAAAAATATATATCCTGTTCGTTACTATATTTAATCAATATTATAGAAGTAAATAATTAAATATTCTCAGATCAATCTTTCTTAAAAAAAAAACTAACGTAATTTAATTAAAGCCAGAAATCTGTTAGGCGTCACATTGTGGCACTCGTATGAGCTGCTTTTTACTCTTAATGCTACATTTGCATGCTTGCTGAGGATCGGCTCTAACGTGTAATTGCGTCGCAAAAGCTAGCCGCAAACTTCCTTGCACCCTTGTTCAAAAACCGACGCTCGCCCTTATCGACGAGCTCACACAAGCCACGGCGATCCCAGCCAAACGCCCTGTTTACACGCTTGTGTTTGTGGAGATTTACTGAAGTTTGCCAAGCGTGTGTAGCATAAAACACAATTACATGTCTCAAATGCCTTTAAAGGTATTTACCGGGCATCACTCAAACAGAATGTCAACAATTACGCACGCAAGCTGTTTGTTATACTTATCTGAGATGTACGAGTCGGCGGGCGTCGGTTATATTCCATTATTGCACTTGTATGTATTAGGTATTAATGCGATGACGTATTCTAGCTACGCCTTGTTAGTTGTCGTGTGGCTAAATTTTTTGTTTACCAAAGAAGTTGCATCTAAGAAACTGGATTAAAATTCGTTGTACCGTTTGTAAGCTAGGTATGATGCTATGGCATCATGCATCATCCTCGTACCTGGCTTACAAACTAGTTAGACAAAGACATGACAAAAATACAAAAATAGTGGGCATGTCACTTACATTCGTAAAAGAAAGTGTAATTGCTCTCCGGAAAGTTATTTCACTATGTTAGGAATTCCTTCTAAAACAAAGTATAGAGTATTGTTGCCCGTTTGTTCGTAAAGTTTGCAAATCCCAATCATGAAACTCTGTCGATTTTATATTTTTTTTATTTACTTTTTTTAATTTTTTTTCACTTAGATACACTATCGACAGTTACACATATACAATAAAATACAGTTGAGAAAATATAACACAGGACATTGTGTACTATCATTACAGGTGAATACAACATTCTTGAAATTATTGTCAAAACAGATTATTTATATTAATTACAATAGATCAGCATGCAGAATAAATTTATTCAATACAATGAGAGATAATCATGGAGTCTCATTTAAGAATTAAGATTCCACGAGACTTGACATCAGAATTGTCAGAATCATTTTCGGTTTTGTATCAAATCCTGATACTGCTTCATTTTAGCTTGCAAATAATAACGTAGCCAAGACTACCTGCAGCTGTTCTCTAACATTTAAAAGTTCAAAGAATGGACAATAAACACATGTTGTTGAAGGTAAACTGTTCATGAAACAACTTTTATATTGCCTTTCTTTAATCCACGCTTGTATTTTTCTTTCCTTTTTATACATAAAAATAATACAGTAATAAGTAATACAGTAATTTTGGGACAGAAATAATCTCGAGTAGGTTATTTTGGTTGATACTAGAGACTCCTCTGCTTATTCCTTCTGAGATCTAGACGTAAGATTAAATATGACGTATAAAAATGCATCGGTTGATACAAAAGACAACGCAATACTTGTTGCGATAGATTTTTATATGAATGAAGGTCAAATTGAAGACGTGCAGTCTTGCTATCAAGTATAATCCGGCCGCTCAGAGAATGCGTTCCTGAAAGGTTGTAATCGAACGGACGACGTAACTTTGAAGTGTCGTTGCAAATGAAACGACAGCAAATATAAATACATTATCGAACAATTTTATTTATTTACCCTACTTACGAAATAAAACATCATAAAAAATTAAATAATATGTAAATTTATCTCCCTTGCTTTTCGCGTTATTTATTAACTCAATCTCCACTGACCTTATTTCTTCCTACCATCTGTATGCAGATGACCTGCAAATTTATTACCAAGCTCCAGTTGACCGGGTGACGGAGGCTATAGCTTCTGTTAACAAGGACCTTGCACGCATTAGCGATTGGAGTAAGATGCATGGTCTGAAAGTCAATCCAACAAAAACTCAAGTCATTAGTGTCGGCAGCGCTAGGATGCTTTCCAGGATTGATACCAATCTGTTACCTCGATTGGTATTTGATGACTGCATTATCCCTTACAGTGATAAAGTTAAAAACTTGGGATTAACATTGGATGAAACCCTGTCCTGGGGTCCCCAACTGCAAGAGCTCAGCCGCAAATTGTTTGCGGCTGCGGGGTCCTTGAGAAGACTACGGAATTTTCTTCCGATTCCCACGAAAGTTGCGCTCGTTCAGTCTCTACTTTTTCCTCTCCTTGATTATGCTGATGCTAGCTATCTCGATCTCACCGAAGCCCAGTTTGATAAACTTGAGCGACTTCAAAATTTTTGTATCCGGTTCATATTTGGACTTCGTAAATATGACCATGTCTCTGAGTTTCGTACAAAGCTCAAGTGGCTATCAATACGCCTTCGCCGAAATACTCGTATTCTTTCACTTTTGTATACCATTCTTTTCCATCCCACAACTCCCCTCTACCTTAAAGAGCGTTTTAAATTTCTCAGTAGCACACACGAACGTTCACTTAGGTCCTCTGAGAATTTGACACTGGCTATTCCCGAGCATAGTACTGCTTTTCTAGATAACTCGTTTACGGTCCATGCTGCTCGCCTATGGAACGATCTGCCACTTACAATAAGAAAAGCTAAATCTCTACCCATATTTAAAAAGTGTCTGAGATCACATTACTTATCACTTTAATTTCTTTTTCTCCTACATTAATATATTTATATATTGTATGTATTATAGTTAATGTAGTATATTATTATATATTATATATATGTATTGTTATTTTATGTATTCTATTTATGTTTATTAATAATATGTTATTTTTTTCTTCTTATCACTATTACATTTTGTTTTTTTTTTTTTTTTTTTCCTATTTTGTGACCACCCATTTCTTCCGTGCTTCCGTTCATTTCAGTCCATCTTAAGGTTGTCTGGAAGAAATCGCCGACAGCGATAAGACCGCCGATTGTTACACATATTTATGCGCTTTACATTTTTTTTTTTGTATGTAATAATTTGTGTGGTGTGCAATAAAGTATTTATAAATAAAATAAAATAAAAAAAGTTAGGTTAAATTTTATCACTTTGGACTAAATTTTACGGTTAATAAAAATAAAAATATTTTAATTATAAGTTCATACCACGCCGTTACAAGGTTATGTCAACTGTTCATTTCTGGAGTGATGTGGCCAAAAAATAGCAGATTATTATAACGTTATTTTCCGTTATAATATAAAATAATACATTTGTGTTTTTAATAATGTATAACGTAATAATTAAACGGATCTAACTCTTCATTTCACCTGGCAGCAATATAATATCTTTCACATTTGTGAATTTTATTTAAATTTGGCATTGAAGTTTACGTTTTTATTAAAATATTTTAAATAAGAACATTTAGTATTACGTGACCAACCGTTTTGGTGACAATATTTTTAGTAATAAAGAAAAACATGTTTATTCGTTATAAAGATCTCTTTAAAAATATATTAACGGATGGAAGATTTAAAGAATGATTATACCTAGATTTTAAAACACTTTATAGAAAATAGTCAAGTATCCAATTATGTTTAGCAAAATGATAATTATTTCCTATCACTACTCATGATCAACTGACATGTGTCAGGAACGCATTCTCTGAGCGGCCGGTTTATAGTAATTGTTAGATAGCTATCAAAAAGCAATAAATAGGTTGTAAATTGATAAAAATACTTCATGCTCCATATCAAACCGAAGACCGGTAACCGATACAGGTTTGAAGTGATATAGTGGTAGGAGATACAACTCTAGTTTTTCAGTTACGTATTTTCGTTTAGTTATCATTTATTTTAATAGTTAAGGAAAAAATAAGAAAATCAGCGAACTGAGAATTCTCCGCAACAATTAAAATATAAGGAAAAGTTCTACAGGTCGCATTAGCCCTTCGTGGAGGAATAAAACTTCCCTGTAAAATAGATCATTCTTGGTAGTTTGATCATTTAAAGAAGATCCAACTCGCATAGCAGTCTAGAGACTAGATATAGTGTGCATTGTGGACAAAAGCCTACCCGTACATGGAAACAAAAAATATTTGGACAGTTTAGTAATTTGTCTTAATCTGAAGAAACTATTCGCGCACATCTATCTACAATATACGTATGAACCAGTGCGTAGTATTGTTTGTTGGCGCCGATATCTGGGACAGCGGTGCGTTCACACGCTTCGCTTTCTCGGTGGATCGGTGGCCCAGTAGCTGTCTGCTGACATTATCCTACGCACGGCGAAGTGACCGTAACTAGCTCTGCTGGAGTGGCATTTACGGATGGTATATTTTTTTGTAGATATAATTGGACATAGGGGACCCTGACATTAGTCGGGACTCGGGAGTGACGCTAGGAAGAAAGAAACGCTGTATGAGGACAATTCTCTGGTGGGTTTTGCGGGTCCACACTCCACAGATATATTCTGTGTCATTATTTCATTAATTCATTATAGTCAATCATTGTCACATCATATTGTCCTGGTTTTATGTCCATTTTTGAGAAATGTATATGAGTTTACTTTCACGTTGCCTTTTGCATATTATATTTAAATAATTATTAATTTATGGATGAAGGAAGGTAAAACAGAAGAGTTCGGTTAACTTGAGTTGTTTGGTGTTTATGCCATTCGAGTATTATCCATTTAAACCACTATCATGTACCTAATCACTAATACACAAACAAGTAAGAAAAAAACTTCGCTTGCTATAACAGGTATAACCGACATTCATATTGTAAAAAACATCACATTCATTGTGTCCACATAAATAAAACACAGACAGAAATATTACTATTAATTGAACTAGAACTTTGAAATATCAGCCACATTTAGTGCTCTCGATAGAAAAGGTCGTATCTACAATAATTTGCCAATGACTGATAAGCCGTTTCGAAATTAGAGGTTAGCAGACGCCACGTTGCGATTGTAGTAACTTGTTGAG
Organism: Deilephila elpenor; assembly: GCA_949752805.1. Taxonomy (NCBI): domain Eukaryota; kingdom Metazoa; phylum Arthropoda; class Insecta; order Lepidoptera; family Sphingidae; genus Deilephila; species Deilephila elpenor. Next base: position 1,915,654 of record OX457107.1, on the reverse strand, counting down.
CGTCGAGAATGCCTCGACAGCTATAGATGCACAGATTTACCCGTCGGACGCGTCTCAGAACTGTTCTATGTTTTTACTATGTACTATGTAGCTACTGTTGTGGTCCTGATTTTATTGTAATTCGTTAGTTTTGAGCACAAGGAGCAAGTAGGCATGTATTTTATTTCCATATAGATTAGCAATAATTTTGTTTGGCAGTTATAACTGTCTGGCCGATCTGTTGTGCATGTATGGCTAACTATTATGAAAATGTCTAAAAAACTATTAAGGAAAATTCCTAGTCATATAATTGTGTATTTCTTTAATAAAGTCACACGAATAGCTAATATTGAATCGTAATTCGTGAAAGTTAGTAACTAAAACAGGTTTTATCCCGACGTTGATACTTGAGGTTTTGAAATAGTCACTGAGATGGCATTAGTCGTGTTTTACCTTAATGATAAGATAACATTAAATATTGTAGTGTATAGCGACAAGATATTAGAAACCAAAAATACACAATATGATGAATTGAGGCATTACGTTGGAATCTCCTTTTCCTCTACCGACAATCGTTACCCAATATTGAATCGCTTTATCCTTCCTGTAAAAAGTTAAAATCATAGACTAACCATACTAAAGTGTTTAAAAAAGAAAAAAATACTCATGATTTATCCAGATATTAATGAATATGCTATAATAGCACACACAATAAAAATCCAAAACCTATAATCCAATAATTCTGCGAATGCACATGTCGTTTAAAATCAAAATATAATTAATTCTCTACCTTAATGATCTTGTTACCAACTTTTAGAAAAGTATCTATGTTGTTAGTGCATGACTACTATCATTTAATTAGATATCAAATTATCAGTTATTGCAACATAATTAAGGTTTATCTTTAAACTACAACTAAATTGTGTTATCAATCTGCAGCAAAGAAATTTTTATCATTTGTTTGCCTAATTTTTATTATCGTTAAAGTCTTTATAAACCGTGTTTTATCTTTATCTCGTGTCCATGGTTTAATCTGCAATCTCGAAACATCTCGTCAGTTTTATGAGTTTATCATTTTCGCGACGGAAGCTGTGCGCCGAACGCCGCGTCCAAGGTTCGTTTGTTTATCGTGTGTGCGTTGTAAATTCTTGAACGTGCGAATATCAAGGTCGAGTTAGAGGAAGATTTTCGGAGGATAATACATATGGTTCCCAAAGTCAGCTGTGCTTAGGACTTCAGTGATAGTCAGATATTTAAAACACACTTTAACGGTGAAAATACGAAGAGAATTGTGTGACGTACAGACATGTAACATACAGATCTCTATTAATATGGACGATTATGGACTTTTTGTTCTATCAAGTATCATCAATTACGTAGGATCGCCGCGATAGTAAAATGAGTTATGTTTTATGTTTAAGTTATGTTTTCACGATAGCCATACGCCTGACGGTATTATAATATAAATATAACATCGTAAGTGCGAGAGTTAACTGGAACTAACATGAAGTCTGCGTTGAACGTCTCATCGTGTCTATCTGAAGTCTGAACGTTTGTGTAAGGATTTTCGTTTCAGACTTCTTCAAAGATATAAAGGAATTGCGTGGAATGTTAAATTCCTTATCTTAATTGAAATTTGTTTTCATCTGGTCCGAGGGACAGTAAACTCATTGTCTCGCGATATAATTTGGAGTAACGCCAAATGCATTCGCATATTACCGATATTTCTTCAGTTCTAACTGCGCTATACTCCTTGCGTTTGTTTTAGGGTGAGTATAGACTTGGCATTTCTCAAGCTTTTCCATGTTTTGTTTCGTTTGTGTGATTGTTCTATGCTCCGTTCGATGTTATGTTCACTGTGAGTGATTATTTTTTTTGTATTTCTCTACATCTTTTGCTCCGCGTCGCCTACACTCGTTTTTTGTTCGTAAAATCATACATAGATGATGATCATGTCTGCAATAACTGCATCTATAGAAGTAGGCAGTGACTATGGAGTAACACTTTGCTCGATCCTCATATACCACTTTCGCTTCGTCTAATTTTATCAATATTTGCATTTTCGTTGGTTCTACCGCACTTTGTTTAGGGTATCATTAATCGCCTCGGTGACGTAGTTTTACTACGGTACGACTTCAAAGGTCGGACATCCACATTTCGCCTTTGCTTATCCTTTCTCGGAAAAAGTCGTGAGTTTATGTATGTATGTATCATTAATAGATCGCGTCAACAATATAATCGTGTAGATCCGATGACACCGACCTAAAGTCCCTACCAACGTTCCCATTCAAACGCACCTCGTGTATCCATTTTGTTATATCAGGTTGTAACAAAACATCGAGCGGTTTGTTCTGTTTCAAACGTTCTAGTCTACACCCACCCTTAAGTAATTATTTCTCGATGCTTTGTCATGGCGCCCACGTGGAGACCTCGCGTTTGGACTTTGTTTTCTTTGAGCTATGTTTAACTGACATTTACCTGTTTTTCTTTGAGCTGTCATAGGTTTCAGTTGAAAGGTTAGATGTGTTATCGGGTTGCCTTCACTAGGTATTTTTCTGAAACTATTTATAAGATAAATAAAATATATTGTGAAGGAATCTCTTCCAGCCCAGAAATATCTGTTAGCCGAAAAAGTATCAGGGCAGGATACTTTGCTATCCTGAATGCAGAAATCTTCTGCGAGTTCTTTACGAAAAAGATGCTGTTTATTATGATATGATAACCTTGAATATTCTGCTATAAATATGAGAGTTATAATGGTTATTTTTATAATTGACACTTTTTATGTTATGTCAATAAAATATGAAAATATGTAACGTAGTCCTAGAAGCAAAATACAAACTACACATAATTCTGTTAATGAATCATAATAACCTCTAACTTGGTGGTGGCTCGTTGAAAATTACACTCCTAGAATTAGAATGCAGTGTAAATTTGTACGCAGTGAAAAAATCTGCATAACACCCATTGTTTCAAGGAGAAAATTATGCAGTACAGCCGTACACGTATAGTGTTTGTGTTGCAAGTTTAATTTATCCTCATATTTAGTATTAAATATAATTAGGTTTGCTGTAATGCATTTTCAAAGGCAGTAGTAACTTATTGTTGGTTTGGATTTGATCAAGATTATTTTTGTCATGTGCTTTTTTTTTAATTAAGAGGTTAAGCTCCATTCTCGTTACTCCGGATTACATTGAAAATATAAATTTATTATGACCAAAACGATGTTGTACAAGTATAATTTTCATTTAGTGCGTGTTTCGACAAATGTGACAGAAAATCCTTCATTGAACATTTAGCAGTGTAATAAAATAATTATTTTTTCTTATGTTCTTTTATTTCTTCTCCGTAAATAAAAGACGATATAAGTCAAGATATCATGTCAATGTTTGACATGCCTTGACATTGAAGATTTGTGCCGTGAAAGCAGTTCCGAAGGCTAACAGCCTCTTTATGACGCTCGAGATCAAAGTGGTAGTATGGATCGTGCGCCAAGAGCCATAGATAGAAGACAGTAATACTGAATTTTATATTCCTTTTTTTTAATAAGAAAAATCTTGTAGCATTATTAAATCGATGGGGGATTTGTCAACAGTCACATCTCGAAAACCTACCAACCATCCATATTTTCAATCTCATTTGTTTAATTCCCATGGAGTATCAATTTATAGAATTTATCTCTTGGTTAATCTTCATAGATATCTCGCCGGTCTACACAATTATGTCGGCTTGGCAATAAGCAGATATACTTAGGCTTACATATAAAGTGACTTATCTGTGTGTGTCTCTACAAACGCTTTTCCATTACCGTGTACCATGGTCTCTATCCGGGCGATACGAATACCTACAAACAAATATTTGACATTTCAACGATGCTACACGATCGTCATATGTTTATGTTGTTACAGCTAACAGTTAAACATGTTTACGGTGGAAATTTACAAATACCGACAGCATTTTCATCGCGGCCCGCGGCAATAATCTAAATATAACGCATTTCGTACAAACATCAATACTGTGGGCAACTGACTCAGTTCTCGGAACACACTAGCACCCGCCCGTGACTTTCTTCTTTCAATTTTAATGAATAATGGGACCTTCGTTCTGTTTCGGTGGGGTAAATTAGTAAATATAGTTAACATGATCTTCAGTGGGATAAGAAATTGGCATGTAGCGACCGACGCTAGTGCGACGTCTTTTAGATTTGGCATTTGTAAATCCAATTCTGAGAAGGTTGCAATAATCGTGTTGACCGATGAAAGACCCTTGCCGGCGGTTGTTCTTAAATTACTCTTAATTGTCCTGAACTTATGGTCAGTTTCATTGTAGTTCGTATGTCGTGCCACTATAAAATAAAACATTATTTTCAAGGCACTCTACTTTGCTACATAGTTATACCAACCAGCTATTGGATAATAGATATATGCCTCCCTTTACGTTAAGTTCTGAAATTATTATCTTCATTTCTAACATACCGTGGTCCGTGAACTACGACAAAAGCTTCTTCAAGCTAAATAAAAGGTTCAAACATTTGTAGAGACTTTCCCGCCCACACACCCACCACTGCAACTCCTGTCAGCCAGGATCAACAGTGGCACGCAAAAGAATTGGCTTCGGAGCTCGGCCGAGTCCCTTGGGGACTCTCTCTCTCTCTCCAATCGTTCCCTCAATGCTAAGGATCAAGACCCCTGTCACTTGGTCGAGTCTTGGACAGCTGATCGCCATGCTTGACGGTCCTCTGCCTTAGGAACACTAGCTTGTCTTAAAACATTTATTCAAACATTTATCTAATCTATTCCAATTCGAACCTACATCACCTTACGTCACTTCTGAGTAAGCCTGCCTACGGAGCAGACAGTAAGCAGACACGTCTAGGACGCAAACCAGATACCCGGGGTGTTGGGCCAGAGCCAACGTTGAGCCAAGCAGAAGCCAACTTTTGAACAAACTTTTAACGTATTGTCATTAATTTTGCCAATGGATAAAACAGCTTCCCGATAACCGTAGAGCTCTTTGGTTCATGATAGTCCTTGTACTACATTTGCAGTTATAACAGTCGTCGAAGTATATTTTCATTGTATTGCAGCTACCATGATGTTCAATGTAGATATTATATCTTGTTAATATAGAAAACAAGTCCCGGATTTGAAAACAACCTTAACTGATGATGTTGGTTATTGGTTGTTGGGTAAATACTAAGAGTTACTAATACCAGGAGACTTTATTAATAATCTCTTTGTTAAAAAATAATATTGGGTTATAAACCCTATATTATGATCAAGATATAGAACTACGATCTAGATATACCAGCTATTAAATTCTAGAAACACGCCACCCCCAAAGGAGCGCAGTTGATTATCATACCTAGTTTATCTACATTACTTACTGTTTATTAACGTAGCCAATTTAGCCGCCCTTAAGCCCAGTGGTGGGTTACCACGCGATCTAGAACACGTAAACAGCACATTTCAAATTCAATTTATAATTCATTCTCGTTATACACGTCCGTAGGCTTTGTGACGGCGGCCTTTGCTTAAAAAAAGCTAAGCCAGAATGTAGTTAGCTTCGACTATAGTAGGAATGGACCGGCTTGACTGAGGTAGTATCAATGTCTTATAGTAATAACGCATAGTAATGCCTTTGCTTGCGTAGAGTGAGTGAGGTTGCCGGAGGTGTAACATCCCTTTTCTCCTTCTATCCTCCTTCTATCTTTCCCGTCTCTTTATCGTCTTTTATTGGTAACACATCTATGATCGAAGTTTTGAAGATATTCATGGTCAACAAACCGTTCGCTCGTTGGCCGGACTGCAATAAAAGAGCACAAAATATACAGACATAAGTTTGAACGTTTTCGTAGTATGTGTAGACGCCAAAATAACCGGCGCCGTGGGAGAAATAAATTCCTTTATACATGTCACGGTTGGAGGTCGCTTGTCGAATTGTTTTTCGGGAAATTTACGGCATAGCAGTTGCAACTGGCGAGCGTTGCGTGTTACTGCAGTAAAAGTAGCGTTATTATAAGAAAATACTGTTATTAATACGCGTACGCCAAGACAGCAAAAGGTCCTCTGGTTGTAATCCAGTCCAATGATACTTCACAATTTAATTCTTCGAATTCGAGTCGCAAATTACGGTTTTATTCGTTTGACGACGTCGCTACCACTTGGATTGCTATCAAACGAGATCAGCACAATATTGTTATATTTAATAGGAGTCTGTCCACTGACTCCCTCGAAATTATGTAAAGAGGTTTAAGCCTCAGTCCACTTCACCAAATTAGCCTTCAATTTCAGCCTATGGGCAGTTTCCCATAAAAAAAAATAGCATTGAGCTGCCTGTTAGGGTACCTATACATTCGCCGCGATGTCATGCGTGAAGGCAAAAGGGGTGGACAATAAAAAATAATGAGTGCCGCGACACAGCCCCTTGTAGACTCTTGACAAAATGCAAATAAACTGAGCTGTGCTCCACTTTATTTACATTATGCGAATGAAACAAACAAATTACACGCAACCGTCACGAGCGCTTAGACCGCTAGTATAGTGACGAGAGTTTACATGGTATTAGAATTAAATAAATAGAAGCAATATTATACTGTCTACAATGATGTTCCTGTATAGTGTCGTTGGTAGGGTGACAGTTGTGATATCAAAAGCCAACTGTTTTTTAATAGCTTTTTTCTAAGTGGAGAATAAAAGCTGTTTTGAACACGTATGTTATTCATGGGTGCTGTAATTTTTTTACAAATATATAAAGTAAATAAGAAGACGCGACTTGCATGAATTAATTGCACTTTAAATTATGTAGGTAAAAATTACACCCTACAAAAATATCGTATTTATTACGACTACAGTAAAGTCGCGCAACTACCCGCCAGTGTGAACGGTGCCGTACCGTGTATCTGATTATAATAATTTTCATGGTTAATGTAAGACTCCACGGAATCAGTTGAAATAGCCACGGCGGCCGTTTTCTTGGTCTTGTTGCGTCATTTCACGTGAATTATTCACGTTCTGTTTGCTACATTGATGACAGATATTTACTATTGCAAGACTGTTCGATCTAATGTATGGTCGTGTATTTGCTATAGTATAGTAACTGGTCTGTATAGTGAAAATCGTATCATTGTCGTGATCAGCCCCAGGATATACACTAACAGACAGACAACTACGTAAAGGTTACAAGAAGTAAGAAAATTGTCGGTTGCATGCTTCTTTTGACAATCCTGATAGAAGGTGTGAAGATCCTTTTGGAAAAACATCCTACACGAGGTGTGACTCTGAGAATGTGTAGCTTGTCCACATCCATAGTGAATTAATATACCATTATAGAATTTTGAAAAATATGCTAACTTATAAAAAAAAATTTTTGCGTAAACCTTCAATTCCTTTATTCTGCCTTCTATTATTTTGAGTGTTTCTCGCCGTCCCAACATAAAACACCTGAAAAGGAACCTCAGCCTTCCACTCTATGAATTCATCCACGACTAGACTTGTGTAGTGGCCCTGTCACTTGACTCTTCAACGGCAAGAAAAAAAATGTGTTTTATTTTATACTTGGCCTGGCAAAGTGACTCTGCAGTTGCACGGGGGCCATTAAGGGTCGACTCATACTGGCGCAGAAACGCAGTAAGGCGTAAATCTAAAGTAAAAGTTAACATGAAAAATTCACAATATACCGGGTATATCAAGACCGCGACCGAAAATCTAGCCAGGTGGTAGTTTTAGTGGTTACAAACACGATGTTAATAAAAATTTCGTCAAAACGGTGACAGATATTTTTTTTTAATTTTTAAAAATCATCGTTATTCGGTGGTTTGTTTTTAGTTTAGTTTTTGCGAAAATACTAATTTAAACCCTTACGTACCATTGCGTGTTTAAAAATAAAGAGGTGCACATCTTAATTTTAGGAATGATGTATTTATCACTCAAATACGACGATAAGTAAAAAAATTCAAATAAAGTTGTTGATGTTTTTGCGAAATTTTCATTTGCATTGTGTCTGAAGTCACTAATACTACCACCTGGCTTCGTTTTCGGTCGCGGTCTTGATATACCCTGTATATTGCACTGGATTTTCAAATTAAGCAAAGCGTGTGTTAAGAAATTAAATAAAATGAATTAACTATAAATTCAATGTGTAAATGAAAGTGTGTGCGAGCATCTACAGACTATTTCACAGTAACATGTCGCATTATTTTCTGAATAAAATTGATAAAATTTCTCATGCAGTCCGTGTTTTGCAGGTGAGCGACGTGCGCGGCTGCGGGTACCACCTGGCGACGATGCTGGGCCTGCTACCCGCTCAGGCGATCAACGTGTACCTGGGCTCCACGCTGCGCTCCATGCACGACGTGTTACACGAGTCTCATCTCACTGGATACGTCGTCTTCGCATTTCAAGTATGTTTACTCTCTGTCTCTTTCTCTCGCTGTGTGTATGTGTGTCTCTTTCTCCCTTCAGCAACTGGGATCGCTCAATATACGCCTCTTCCGTATTCATTCACCACGTGCTTCATAAGTTGCACCTCACGGTATACGTCTACGCCTTTCAGCTTTGATTGCTTTCTCTCGTTATCTACCTTCAGCCACTGGACGTCTCGAAGAGGCCTACAACCAGCTTTGTCTGTTGATTCTGTGTCTTTACCGTGTTGAATAATGAATCCTAAATATAAACTAATACTTATGTATTGTTATAATATTGCACACCGGTACCTTCCGGTAGAATGTTTTTGTAACTCATTCTAGAATTAGAACACTTATTTGTACATTCATTTTGCAATAAAATTGAATGTGAATTGAAATTGAAAAATCTGAATCTGATTCCTATTAAGTCGTCGTTATCAGCCACAAAATGTGCACCAAACGTAAGCTTCCTTCAAATAATTTTAGATAGACATGTAGGAAGCGTCTCGTAAGAAATAACCAATGCCCCTACCTTTATATACTATTATAATTACAACACGATAATGATTAGCCACAGGATCCGATGTCATTTATTGAAACTAGGATTCTAGAGTCCTAAATCTTACCTGTTTTTTTTTTATTTCTGCTCTACATACTCTTAAAACTCTCTCGAAACCTATATTAATTGATATAGATAATATTATAATATCCATGATTCCATATCACAAGAGGTTTGAAGTGATTTAAGTGTGCGCTGATAAAGCAATAAATTATTTTATTTGTGTCAGATAATCCTAAATCCTGTACGAAGTAATTAATTCTTTCATAATTTACGGTAAAATTTCTCTTTATTTTCGTTGGTATATTAGCCCTTTATGGACAAAAATATATTAGAATTCTTTCATAGTTCTTAAACAGTGCTCTTTTTAAATAAGGACGATTCATACTAAAGTTGGTAGATCGTTCTTTGTTAGAAGAATATTATGTTCCGGATGGATAAAGTTTATTTACACGGGCCATTAAACCAAACGCTTTAAATTAACTTATGTTATATCTCTAATCTTTATATACTAACAAGTATACTACTTTATATACTTCTCAATTTCCATATAGTGGTATTTTCCTTGAACTTTATTCCTCTAGTAGCAAAATGGATGATGTAAATCTGTAGATCAAATCCTGAAACCAAAGTTTAATTTTGTTGATTCGCCGCGTCTTAACACTCGATTAAATCCATTACTTCTCATTTCCAAAAAACCTAAACTTTGTATCAAACACGAAGTCTAATTTAATTGGGTTCAATTAAGGTCAATAGAATTTGATGTCCCAAACTCCAAGTTTAATACTTATAAAATTTTATTAGTTTCTGAGATAGTCTCAACGCCATTTTTCATTGTTACGTATAATAAAACTGCGGGATGTAACCGGTTCCTGCTAATGATTGTCTCAATGGAGCCGACAGAATCTGCAAACAACAGCGGTCCACCGGTACTAATATAATTGAACTCCTTTGAGTGGGTGTATATGACAACTACTACGTGAGTTGTATTGTCCAGGATCTCATGGTCTATCTGTATCAGGCCATATACGTCCCACTGCAGTGGACGAGCCTCATCTACAATCGAGAGTACGATTGAGAAGGGTTACTCCACCCCGCTGGCCTAATGACTTACGACCAAATGACGTAAATATTTCAATGCAATTCATTGTAATTGTCATAAACTTTAGTCTAATTAAACCTCTTTCATTTCTTCAATTGCCATCAATCTTCTCATGACAAGTTCGTTTATTACGAGCACTTATTTGCCCTTCATGTTATTACTTTGTTTATTCATTATTGTAATGACTGTATGCATTTTATAGGCGATGTTACTTAGTTAATTATTTTTTTTACATGGAGCTGAATTACCATTTGACAAAAATAAATACACAAGCAAATCGTGTATCGGAATCGAAAAATGTGGTAACAGATTACCATCCATACGGGCTGTTATCCTACCTGACGTATTGATTTCATTGTACTCAATTAATATTTTAAAATCCGGGTGTCACTCAATTACCAATCTCAATGTACTGGCTCAATCATTGAGCTCGGGGTTTCACCCGTCGCTACCAATTTATTGTTCTCGGAATTGACACCATCAACGTCGCGTCGTTCATTTGTATCAATTTGTACTGACGCTCGATGTCACTGGCCACCCCGCTCGTATTGCCTGTTGTCAAAGATAGAGCTGATATTAATTAAAGAGTGATTGAGTTGGTAGGAATGGCTGTTTCAATTGTGATATTAATCGTCAGGGAATGGTTTCGTAATAATTATACCAGTAGAGTGCGTGGTGGCCTCTTGGTAGACGGCAACGGTGGTCGCAGGTTCAAATCCCAGGGCACACCTCAGAATTTTCGGAGTCATGTGTGCAATGAAAGTCAATCACCACCACCTATAACAGTGAAGGAAAACATAGTGAGGAAACCTGCATACCATAGCGATTTGTGAAAAAATCTATGGTATGTATGGTATTTAAGGTGACTACATGACCTAACCCATCCCAATCGTTCTCTCGATTGTGGAAAAGGCTCGTGCCCTGCAGTGGGACGTATATGGGCTGATACAATACCAGTATAGAAGACGGCCTACATAGTCAGAGGTGGTGACTTAGATCCCAAATTCGATAAATCATTTTACAGTGTTTTTGTATTTAGATTGGTATTTGAAACCGCAACTAAGATATGATCTAGTATGAGTTGCTAAGTAATATAGAAAAAATAAAGTTTTTCATTCTTCCTTTTGCTTTACGTCTGCGTCACCAACTCTTGGACATAAAAACAGTCCAGTGCGTGATTAGTCTTACGTTCAATGAACGTGACGAGTGCGTTATGAAAGTTGGAATTGCTCGTTCAATTACCGGACCCTACTGGCATTACAGACTACAGCTGTTTCCTTATTTACTCACCGTACACGTAGGACTATTTCAAAGCAAACACTTAAAGCAATTTAGTAATTGATGTATGACAACTTAATAGTTAAAAATAATTTATGGGAGTGTTGTTTGAGGATTATAGTATTGGGGAAGATTTGGATAATTTGGATAGTCAAAAAGAGGATCAGTTAGGTGAAATGATGATTTTTATAATGCCGAAAGTTTATCATCATCATTATCAGCCTGTTGCAATCCACTGGTGGACATAGGCCTCTCCCAAGGTACGCTACAGCGCCCTTACAGTGAATAGTCGGAGTGAAAAGTATGTAGCTAACTAAAACTCAGTATGTTTACATTACCGAAATCACTGATCCTTGAAAATAGTAAGATCAGAATTACCTTATGTTTTCGTAATGCATAAATACATTTTATAGTTAGGCAAAAAATAAACACGGAATGCAAGAAGTGAAACATCGGAACATAAGGTAAAACTATGCAGTTCTTGTACTGACTTGTCATATGTATAATATAATTAAATTAGAGCCACGATGAATGCTGCGTTATAATTTCATTTATTTCGCAAAGAAGCCGATGTGAAAGTCCCATCCATTTTGTATGAATTCTATATTAGCACATAGCCCACTAACCTTACAACCGCGAATACCATTGAGAGGGCTTAGCTCATTGTCCACCACGCTGTCATAGTACAGGTTGGTAAATCCACATATCATAAAAACAATTAGGAATCCAAGCATATTATGCTAGCTATATGTAAATAAAAATCCCTCCAATTCTCACTTACACCAGTTTGCCGTTGCTTATCTCCTTGCCAACTCCAACGTGCAACAATTAATACAACTTCATTAGCCTCAGTTATTTATAAACGATTCCTATCTCGTTGGTTTATATAGGCCAGTGTCACATCGTTTTCCAACGTGTCGACAATGTCTCCGGAATAATAATTGCCAAAGTCACGCGTGACGTCGGTGCGATGGGTTTCGTACGTGTCCACTACGCTTGGAGGTATATATTTTTTAAAAATATATACAGGGTACATCTAAACTCCGAAAACGAAGCCAGGTGGTAGTATTAGTGACTTCAGACACAATGCAACTAAAAATTTTACAAAAAAAAATGTGATTTTTTTTTATTGTAATTTTTTACCTTTGTCGTATTTGGGTGATAAATACATCGTTTTCCTAAAATAATAATGTGTACTTTTTTATTTTTATAAATGCAATGGTACGCAAGGGTTTAAATTACTATTTCCGCAAAAACTAGGTATTTACCATCCAAAAGCTGTTATTCCGAATTTTTTTGTTGCATTGTGTCTGTTAGCACTAAATCTACCTGGCTTCGTTTTCGGTCGCATTCTTGATATACCCGGTATTATAGGGGGCAAACGAGGATACGGTTCTCCTGATGGTAAGTAATCACCGCCGCCTATGAACATCTGCGACACCTGATTGAACACTTGATCTAGATGTTTATTAGTTTTTGTGCAAATGGCAATAGTCGAATTTATTAAATATTTGAACAAGCAAAGAAATTTAAATAAAGAATCACAATAAATTAACATAATTCCATACAAATATTACACATTAAAACAAACAGTACATATTACATAGAAATATAAACACAAATCAAAAAAGAAATTAATAAATTAAAGAAAATATTTATATTCAAATTAATCAAAAAAACCGCCCCGAACCATACCCGGTGAGAATGTTCCCATTATGCTTGCAACATTGCCACGTTGAATGGCAAGAGATATGTGCTGCACCAAGAATGATTCGGCGCGGTGATCCTGCCCATTGCGCCTCAGACGTCGCCCCAGTTCACGGACAAAATCCTTAGCCTCTGCGCACCACACCCCACTGACCTCAACCGCGAACGGGACGAAAAAATAAGCACGTTCAAGTGTGGCATACTTATGATGCTTCTGAATTGCCGCCCATTCAGCAGCTGATCCGGCTCTTCGCGAGGTGCGAGTCAAGTGAGAGTCCGCATAAGTGCTGACACACGTCGCATCCCACAACAGACAGCGACCCTTCTCCCACGGCACAAGTGTGAGCCCGTCAGGACGCTTACCATCAGAGCGACTCAAACCGGGCGGTTCTAAGGTGGAGGGCAAACCGGCGGACACCAAAGCACGACGAATGACCTCGTTCAGCATGTGGTGGCGTGGAAAACGTCCCGCCGATCTGCCGCAACTTAGACCGTGGTGACCCGTGGCGTCAACCTGTACTCCGCACATGCAAACATGTGACTCAACGATTTTGCTGCCGACTCTGAGCGCCACGGCTACTCTCAGTGAGCCGTCGTCGAGGAGGGTACCCAAGTGAGGAGATGGAATCGCGTGAAGCCAAGCCCCCGACTCTAGGGTGGATACAGATTTAAGCCGAGCCAAATCGACTCCTCGTGCCGAATGGAGAAGCTCGGCAAAACTTGCTGCACACACCCGCTCGTCCCACTGACGCTGCACACTTGGGTTCTCAGGCTGATCAGCGGCCGGACACAACAACGACCAAGCCCTTAAAGCCTCCGCTGCGTAAGGAATTGCAGAACTGTCCCCTTGTAATTGGAGTATATTAGTGACCAGTTCTGCAACCCCATGCGCAGACGCCAAAAAGGCCGATACGCTGACATCCCTCACACGCCTAACTCCCAATCCACCGTGCCGAATGGGTAGAGACGCTTGTACCCACTGGTTATCGTCGAGGTGTATATTTAGGATAGTCTCCAACGCGTCCTTAATGTCGCTATCCAATGCATCAACTTCATCTGGGACAAGCCATGTTGGACATGTTCTCAGAACGTACATTAATTTGGGGACAGAGAGGCAGCTACGGTAGAGTGTAAGAGCTACGTGGCCAGATAAATGCGGGAGATGTTGTCGGGCAGAAGCAAGTGCACGTCTCCGAGTACGGAGGCAATTAGCCAAGCCGTTTTCAAAGACTGGAGCGCCCAAAAGCTCAAACGTCTGTTGATCCACGATCTTAATGTCGGGTAGTATGTTTCGTATCCTCTCGATGTTTTGTTCAATAACGGTTCCACAGCGATACAGCTCACATTTAGCGCTATTTATAGTGAGCCCTATATCCCTCAGCCTGAGAATCAACAACTCCAAATCTTTAGTAACAATGTCAGGATCTCCCCCAATTGTACCGTCATCAAGGTACCATACATTAAGGGGAGCCCCAAGAGTGGCTATTATTTGGTTAATTGTCAGACTGAAGAGTAGAGGGCCAAGTGGATCACCTTGTTGCGCACCCATTTGTGATGTAATTTTGTGACCATTAAAATATAAGTTGCTGGGACAAACGTAACACTGGTCGAGGAACGGGCTTAAGAGAGGAATTTTGTCACGGGCCTCAACCAGCATTGCGCCTCTCTCTAAGCTATTAAAAGCGTTTTTGAGGTCAATCTTTACAATGATGTTGCCGCCCCGCTGTGGATCCATCGCGAAAATACGAGTAGCGTGTATGGCTGCCTCGCAACCCCGCGGTGTACCAAACCCCAACTGATACGGCTGCAGTAACTCTGCCGCTTTGTCGCGTACGGCACGACAACCCAATTTTGCCACAAGGCGGCGTATCACACTACCTACTGCAATGGGCCGTATTCCACCATCTTTTTTTCTAAGTGCACAAAGTGACGCACCATATAAAAAAGGGCACACGTCACCACACAATTTACCCTCAAGTAAAAAATTGCACAGGTCCGTTAAAGATTTAAGAAGTCTTGGTCCATTGTCTCCAGCAGAAATTGAAACCAACTCTTTCAAATGCTGCGGTCGCAAACCGTCTAAACCTGCTGCTGAACTGCAATGAAAGGACGCAATTGCTTCCATCACATCTTTGGAGGTTACCTTTAATACTTGGAGACAATCCACTGAGGCTGGCGAGTAAGACATGGGGCGAACAGGAGACGGATGCTTTTCCCGTAAACTACCAAGCGTTGCGGGGTCCGAGGCAGCCAAGGTACACTCCGAAGTGAGAAGCCTAACTGCTCCCCTAAAGTCTCCGTCGAAAACTTTCGTTTCTATTAATTTGTATATAGACGGAGTTCTTCGTGGCTTCTGGCTGGGTAAGAAATCGAAGGTGTCCCCAATATTTTTCCTAACTTTACTGGTCAGTGACTTCGAGCTGTCTCCATCCTCTGGGACCCTGAGAGCAGAATATGCAAAAGAGAGCAGTGCATACCAATCATTGGGAGCGTTAGTCTGCAGGCACTTTACAATAATAGAATTTAATCTACCTGCAGCCAGATTCCTCGCACCTTTCGGAATGTGCTTTAAAATATGCACATTGGCCCTAATATTTCCCAATCCCTCTAAAAGTGATAAATCTGGTGACACAATTACAGGGTCAATTTCGTCAGCTCTCGGGTTTTGCGTGGGACTTGTTAACCCAACCGTAGCCGTCGGTCTATGTTTACGGGTGATGTGTATTGACAACCCGCGTTTTGTAAAACGACGCAAGCTGTCCGAGGGGCAATGTGGACATAAAAGGTTAATGTGTGGATTAACATCCATTATATTAATTGATGAATAGGTAAAAAAAACGTCAAGTTAAAAACAATTTCGAAGAAAAGGGGAAGGTAAAGATAACATCCCAATTTAAATACTAATTAACACAAAATTAAAATAATCGCAAAATAAATAACAAATCAATTCAATAATCGACACAAAAAAACATAAATATAGAAATTATGTACATAACAAGTGAATATAAAACAATCCGCTCAATAAATATAGTCAAATTAGTCCCTTCAATCAAACAATTTTTTGCATGTCAAAAATAATAATAAATAAGGAATTAGAATTAAAATTAAAAAATAATATATCAAAAAAGCAGTTAAAAAAATTAAATAAATTTAACGTTTTTGCATCGTAATAGTTTTAAATATATAAAGACGAAGTTTGTCCATTTTGCATCTTCGAACGGAGTGTTACATCTCATCGTCCCTGCGTGCACCACACCGTGTGTTGTGTCTCCTGTTCATCATTGTAGTGTTAAAAAAGAAATCATTCGAACATCCATTCCATCCAGTTTGTTTACGTCGTCGCGCGTACAATTGTGACGATAATCCAATTTACAATTAACAAAAAGCCGACTTCACTCTGGTAGGTTTCGATCACACAGTTCATAACCACCGTATTTAGAGGTACCAAAGCTTACACCACACCACTAGACCAAGCACGCCCACGCTATTCTTGGCGAAATTAGTGATCCCTTCTTATCAATGTCTCAATATATGCAGTACATTGAATGACCCTTCATTTTAATTTTATTAATGCTTGATGACCGTCACTGTACTTGTCCGTATCACAAATTATTAGTCTTTTTTTTTGGTCACTGTTTTCGATTAATTAATTCACCCATATTATGTATGCACACTGTTCATACTGTAGTGATATTACGTTTATTATTATAATACGATTATTTTTAAAACTTGTCTTCACTGAATGTTTGGTCACTGTCTATTGACTCATATAAAGTTTTAGTTTTTGGGCACTTTTCGCAACACTATTTCGGAGATAACACTCGCGCTTACGTATTGTACTGTATCGAAACACTTTCGCTATTTTAATCCGACTTTACTGACAGTTTATTAATTTAAAAGATTTAATTATACAGAGCCAGTGCTTACTGTGGCACTGGCGCCATCTATCTATGGCAATTATACTATTTTGCATGAACTGTGATGCGTTTTGAAGAGTAAACTTCTATGCGCCTTGGAATTATATTTTGCATAAAGATAGTCTGCAACTTCACATGTTAGTTTTTAGAATTTAAAAAAAAACATTTCAACGACTTTGATTGATGATTTGTTCCGGGAAGGTTATAGATGTGATAGCGGGCCAGTCTAATACCATCCACGATATTGAGTTATAAAAAACTTAGTAGGATTGGAAGTGCACCTAATGAAATTTCTGCCTTCATAGAATACAGGCAGCAATGGACTTATATTATATTTTTCTACTAATATTTCATCAACTGCCTCGTTGGCGTAGTTGTACTACGGTATGGTTACAAAGTTGAGGTCTCGGGTTCGAATTCCAGGTCGGGCAAAGTGATATTGGATTTTACTATTTATTATCATCCCGGATTCGAGAATTTGTGCCCGACATGGCGATAAGCCCCCTATCACATCGTGGGACGGAACATACAAGGCGAAGTGTGGGTGTCCTGGTTGCACCTCTGCCTACCCTTTCTGGGAAAATAGCATGAGTTTATGTAGGTACATTATTTCGTCAAAAGGATTTTCACATTGATAGATTACGAAGCAGTCAGCTTATCATGATGTATAGAGTAATAGTGGTCGCGATGGTCACTCGAGTTTATCACGCATTACTTCGCATTATGCGCCACACAATATTTCCAACTGTAATAGAGATAAGCTGATGATAAATTACAATGTTTGCGACATCCGCGTGATGCACTGATGCTGGAATAAAACAAATAAAGCCGTTAATTTATTATAGAAAATAGAAAGCTCAGCTTGACAGCCTCCGTGGCGCAGCTGGTTAACGCCGGGTGTGAAACGAGAGGCCGCGGGTTCGATCCCCGCACCGAGACAAATGTTTGTGAGGCCCACAAGCATTTGTGTCGGGTCTGGGTGTTTGTGAAACCGAAAAGTCTGTCGTAGCTTCTGATACTCACGACACAAGACTTAATTGATCTTAATGTGGGTTCACGACTATGTATATGACTGTTGGGTGTATTTATTTATGAAGTAGAAAATGAGTAGGTAAACTAACGGTTCAGGTTGGTGATCTCTGCCGCACTAGCTTAGTTTAATTATTTTAGTAAGAAGTTACGTTGGTATAATCATGTCCAGTGAGAAGAGAGGATATTCTGTTGCCAATCGAAACTCTTTCTGGACGATATCGCACGTACCATAAATTGCGGTGCAGTCACTTTGTCTCGTCCGGATAAAAAGGGATAATTTAAAACAGAATTGAAATTGTATGAGGTGTGCCCTGGGATTTGAACCCGCGACCACCGCCTACATGTCAGTCGCGTCTGCTCCCATTACCACCAGACCACCACGCACTTTGTCTCAATCGTACTCTCGATTGTAGAGGAGGCTCGTGCCCAGCAGTGGGACGTGTATGGGCTGATACAGTACAGTACAGAAATTGTATGAACATTAATATTTATATTGTTTTTTTTTAAGTGTTGAAGTCAGCGATACCTTACACAACAGCGTGAAGGTTAAGACAAGGCTTAAGCTTATTTAAATCCTGTTAACTGCATACTGTTATTCTTTGAAAATCCCAACATACATACAAAATTTGACATACGTAGGTATATCTAGAAATTCAGTCATTCGTCACCCCGATAAATGAAGAGCGTGGATTATTTGTGGATCGTAAAAGAAATCGTAAAATGTGATTTTATTATGGCTTGATGTCTGAGCCACGTAATGTGAGTCGTTTTTATTTTTATCAGTCTGTTGTGTTCCGTTCGGGAGGACAATATCGCTAGTAGTTACTGGGAATGAGACTTAACATCTACGGCCTTATTCATATGTAGAAAGATTTAAAACCTATTTTAGTTATCGAATGTTTTGTCCCTTTCGGACGACTTTAGAATTCAGATTGAGCGAAGAAGACAAAACTTTCGATAAATAAAATGGGTTTGTAAATCTGTTTATGAATAAGGCTGCTAATGTCTTAGGGTGATGTAGGCAGTGCAACGCCATGCAAACCCCAATATAAAGTAATTATAAAACCTCCGTTGTTACTTCAGTATAAGAAAGATATTTTGGTAATAGATGAATGACCTGCTCGTCTTGTCATTTCTGCTAAAGAAACCACTGTTATAGGGAGATCTTGTGCACCTGCAATGGTATCTGTTTGCAAATAATTCAAAGTGATGGCCAATTACAGTGTCCTTTAGTTGGTCAGTAAGAGTCAGTTGAAAAATTGGAAAAAAGGGGAAAAGGAGGCAAGAGGATTGTTAGTTGTTACTACGCGAAATACGTTTCCACGACTTAGTGATATATTTTAAATGTCAATGACTATAAATATATAAAAATAAATACACCGAACAGTCACATACATAGTTCTGACCCCACACTAAGATCGACTAGGTATCAGGAAATACGAAAGACTTTCGGTCTTATAAACACCCAGACCCGAAACAAATACTTGTGTTTCACTCAATCATTTGTCTCGGTGCGAGAATCGAATCCGCGGCTTTCCGTTTCACAGCCGGCGTCTAACCAACTGCGCCACACAGGCTGTAAATTTGTTGAAATGTTCAATTGTTTTTTTAATTGTTTGTTTCTGTATCAGCCCATTATTATACGTTCCATTGCAAGGCACGCACCTTCTCTACAGCCAAGAATTCGTACTCTTGAAAATTGTTTTATAGGAGCATATGACTAGGTATATTATTGGTAAATCCATTGCTGTCTAAATAAAATATTTACTGGTGAAATATCATTACCCGTCACCGGCGCTCGATATGCTTGCGTCGCCCACCATGGCCGGTTTTCGCCGAATCGAAACAAAAATATTTTTCCGTGAACTTGACATTAAACCGTTGATGAAAGTCGATAGATTACGAAATATTATTTATTAATTCCGCGTTTTGTGAATGATAAAATCTTTTCCATTAACATTGATGCTAGTGATGCTAATAGGGGTCGATGTGTAGATTAAACATAGCATTAGGTAAGTACCTAAGTTCGGAAAATTTTTATAAGATACATTCAGGGTGAATCTTTAATACACATACATACATACATACATAAACTCACGCCTGTATCCCCGAAGGGGTAGGCAGAGGCGCCACTAGGACACCCACAGTTCGCCATGCATGTTCCGTTCCACGATGTGATAGGGGGCGAACCTATCGCCATATCGGGCACAAATTCCTGACTCCAGGCTGATAATGAATAGAAAAACCCAATATCACTTTGCCCGACCCGGGACTCGAACCCGAGACCTCAGCTTTGTAACCGTACCGTAATACAACTACGCCACCGAGGCATCTTTAATTAACTTCATTTGATAATAATGAATCTGTATTTGTATCAGCCTATTTACGTCTCACTGCAAGCCACAGGCTTTTCCTACAATCGGTAGAACTATTACAAGGGGTTAGGCCATATAGTCGACCACGCTGGTTAAGTACGGAATGGCAGAGAAAAAAAATAATAATTAAAAGTGTTTCAAATATGTTATGTACGTAAAATTTCAAGATGCTATTAAATATCATTAAAATTTTCCCTAGTTATGTATAATAATCAAATTCCTGCGATGACAATATTCATACTATTAAAATATAATAATATAGCAAACGTTATTTATTTAATAATCAACAGGGAAGGAAAAGTGTATATTATATAAGCATAATAATTGTGCCTGAGTTTATATAAAATATGTTTTTATATCAATTGCGGTTACAACGAGATTACAATAAAATATTTGGTAATATAAGTTTAAATTTTTGTTGAGCATTCGCAAGTATTCTGTAGCTACAGAAACACGCTGAATTTCTGATGTTGTGATCTGTTATATTAATGTTATGTATATTGCTCGTATGTTATATCAAATTCTTATATAAATTAATAATACAAATACGAGTAGAAATAAACGAAAAAATGAGTGAGCGAGAAAAAATGGCGAAAGATAATGATTGATCCCCAATCGATTTTTGTTCTTATTTATTGCGATGAATTGCGAGACGAGCATGCCATTTGCCTGATTGTAAGCTCATGGGCAGTAGCAAAACTAAACAACACCATGAATTACAAGACATAAGATGTTGAGTCTCATTATGTCCAGTAGTTACACTGGCTACAATGTCCTTCAAACCGGAACACAACAGTGCATTCACACTGCTGTTTGGCGGGAGAAAAAGACATTGCGGTGGTACCTATCCATTCGGCCTCTCACATATGAGAGACCAACAGTAATCAAATATCACTCAATTTAAATACCCCTTCATTTAAAATCAGATGGAATGTAGTCATATTTATTTATTTATTTATTTATTAATCCTTTATTGCACAAAAGAAACATTTACAGTAAATAAATGGCATAATAATAGTACAAGAGGCGGCCTTATCACACTAGGCAATTTCTTACAGGCAACCTTTGGATGGATATGTAAAAAGGAAAATGAGAGGGCAGTCTAAGGTGTATATTAAAAAATATATATATCAATATAAATATAAATAAAAAAGAATAATACACATATATAAATAAATATGATATGCAAATACATACAAACATTTATTTAAAAACAATTATAATAATACACACACTTACAATACATACAATATACATAAACATATATACCTATCCTAATATTTATCAAACATGCGAATGGACATAAGATATTCCTCAGCTACATACATTTAGAGATAGGAAATGGTCTTTAATCATTTTTTTAAATGACGACAGTGTTCGTGCCCGTCTTACCTCAACTGGGAGTGAGTTCCACAGTCGGACAGCTTGGACAGTAAACGATTTGTCCATGAAAATCGTGGAGTGCACGGGCATTCTCAGTTTCAGGCTCTCCGACGACCTCAAGGATCTCGAATGTGAGTCATGGAGAAAGATGAATCGATCTTTAAGATAAGAAGGCGTGAGAGGATTAAACAAAACATTGTACAGAAGTGAAAGAATATGAGTATTCCGACGAAAGCGGATGGGTAACCACTTGAGCTTAGTACGAAATTCAGAAACATGGTCATATTTGCGAAGACCAAATATGAATCTGATACAGAAATTTTGGAGACGCTCAAGCTTATTAAGTTGGTCCTCGGTGAGATCTAGATAGCTGACATCGGCATAATCAAGGATGGGGAGAAGAAGGGTTTGGGCAAGTGAAATCTTCGTGGCAATGGGGAGAAGATTGCTTAACCTTCGCAAGGACCTTGCCGAGGCAAACAGCTTTCTGCTAAGTTCACGAAGCTGTGGGCCCCAAGTGAAGGATCTATCAAAGAGTAAGCCCAGATTCTTAACCGTCTCGCTGTATGGGATGAAAGTGCCATTACAGCAGACGGATGGTAGTAGGTTCCAGTTTATTCCTATATAAAAAACTTATTTGGTGTGGGATAATCCATCGCGCAATCAGTATGGCGTCATACAATACTCGGTGCAATAAACGGGACATTATCTCGATCCGAACGAGGATAATGGCAAATCAACTCGTGAAACTATGGAATGACGATTTTTATTACCCGACGCAATGGTGCAGTATATGTTGAGGATTACTTAGCTTATATGTGTGTTATATTTATAAACGGCCTTATGTCATTCACTTTTTTGAGGTTTTGATCGATTGCAATAATTCTATAGCTTTTCTAGCGCTCCAGTCTTAGATATTTTTTAACTGTATTAGTAGAAATCTAGTTTTTATCCGACGTGCACCTTAGATGTGGACAATCGACCTCGAAATCCTTTTGAGCCTAGTTTCAGTAATGGATTTTTTTCTAGCTGAAGATAATTATCCTGTAGATTCAAACGAAAAAAATAAGATAAAACTTTAATGCAATATACTAGCCTCCGTTTATCCTCTTTGATGTGACATTTTAAAACTTACTGCAAAATAAGATTATGAAATTCCAAAGTAGGCTTTAGTTTCAGACATTTCATGGATAAGAGTTTTATTTCCCGTAATAAACGTTTTACTGAGCACGTAATTAAGCATCCAGCCCAAAAAACAATTTGTAGTGGGCGTGCTTTTTCATTATCAAAATGTTCTGACGTGTTACAACTGTTATCTAGTGTTGCAATCAGTGATTAGTAATCTCTATATCCTTATACAGCTTAATAAAAAGCTTATCGTAATCAGTCATCATTATTAATAATTAGCGAGATGCTTCTATAAATAGATTTTCGCATTAACATATTTTAAATACTTAATGAAAATGTTTCAGCCACTGCGTTAATGAAAACCGATTTGTTCGGAATCAAATCTGCGGTTTCTTATTACTAAGCATGTTTCTTAACCAACTATGCCACGGATGGAGGCTAAAATAGTTCTATTTCACTAGATGTCCTTTTTTGACAATAGACCTTCCCTTAGATTTGCTAAATTTAAAATGTAAATCGACCTGAATAAACATTTGATTGATAAAAGGATAGGGTAGAACAGCATTATAAAAATACGTCATAAGAAAATCATTAAAAGCAGGTGTTTACCTAAAAAGGCAAAACCGGAAATAATTGTATAAGGCCCCCTATCGATGAAATACTATTGAGTTATCGTTAAAATTGTTGAGAAAAACAATGACTGCCGTTTTTTATCAATAAGATTTATCAACCTATAGTAAAATAAAGAAAAGTTATCACTATGACAATATGACTAATAATTATACCACGAAACACAACAAGGAACTTGTCAAAATGCCTCAGTTTTTTCAAACTCATAATGATCATTCCACGAAAAAAAGGAAAATAAAAATTCGAAAAATCGCTTTACAGATCGTCTCTCTTACCTTCTGTAGCGTTTAATATCATCTCTAATGAAATAACAGCCTCCATGTTCGAAGGTACCGGGTTCGATCCCTGCACCGAGACATATTTGTGCGACCCACAAGTATTTACTTCCGATCTAGGTGTAGTGGGACCGAAAAGTCTTTCATAGTTTCTGATTCCCATGACATAAAATTTGCATCATAGTCCGGGGTCAAAACCGTCTCTCACTTTTGGTTGTATTGATTTCAACAGCCACAAATTGTACTGCTGAATGTAGCTACCCCCAACCACCTGTAACTATAGTAATTTTCAACCAATCCAATTACAGATCCTAATCGGCATCACGCTAATGGTGTGGGTGGTGCAGAAGGCGCGCAAGGAGCTAACAATAGCAATCATGGCGGCGGAGCTGGGCCGGGAGACGATATCCACGTCCAGCAGCTCCTCCATCAGCTAGCCCACGCCCCGCGCGTCCACCGACCTGGACAGCGTCACCGAACACTCCAGCTAGGGCCACGCCGCCCAGGGCTGGACCCTCGGCTGCCTCCAGCCGCCCGCCCAACACGAGACCTACGTGTGACGGCACCCAAGTGATATTACGTTAGCCATTACCCTAAAGGGTTAAGTGTACAGGTTTGTATTATGAATCTCCAGTCTGCTTTTTTTAAGTGCAACGTGCTGGCTAGGCGCGGGTTTGTGAGGGCGTCTAAATTGATTCCCACGCTCATTTTAACGTCAGGGTTGACCTTTACCCCCGTGAACCGGATGACATTATGAAACTATTACTGTGTAAATTTCAGTTATTAAATTAAAAGTAAACTTGACACTGCTGGCGGCATCACGTCGCCAATCCACTTATTAACCAATTGGCACCTCTTGAAACGGGTCAAGGACGCGCCGTTGCGTAGCCGGCTGACCCCGTGACCCCCGACTAAATCCGCGCCTCTTATAAAATGTACCGCTTACATTGTATGTTATCTATGTATATACGTTTTTATTAATTATATAAATGTTAAGATATGCCCGTCTCATTCAACATACTCAGCATTTGGCGTGTTAAGTGCCGAAATGTATTTTTCAATAGAATCATCAATAGTTTCTTCAGAACTAAGTTCCTAAGGGCATATCTCATTTATATTGCAAGAGTGCGTTTCGTAACGGAAAATGTTTATATGATGTCACAAACATTCTAGTCACTTACTTCCGAAGTTGGGTTTCCTTGTTGCCATTTGTGTGTGTGCACACGGGGAAAACACCGTGGCATTGAAAGCCGGTTAACCTACGATGTGGCTAGACTAGAAGGGCGGACAAAGTATTTATGAAATAAATATTGACTAAGAAGGATGCATATCTATCCGAAATTCGAATTAAAAAACTTATTTTTAAATTTGATATTCTATTTTCAAAAATAGTTTTGAACATATTTTTCCTTTAAATTATTTGTTCGTAAATCGCTTTTTTGCGAGCATACTGAAATGGACACACATAAACCAATATTTCTTATCGGATTTGCAATTAAATCGACATTAGTCTAATCGAAAAGTAATCGATTTTTTCATCAATACTTCGAGTATTGATGAAAAAATGTCATACGGACACATTTTTTTTTTATATAAGACGGAGCATTAAAAAAATAGATTGCACATATTCGTAATGATGTTTTTTCTTATGACTAAATATATCACTTCGATGAACTGAATAAGTTTAATAACATCCATCCTTCGCATTTGTGCAAAGGGAAATATAACAATTATTTGCGCCATAATAACAATGCATTTCATTGCACTAATGATTTCTCAGTAAACTGCTTTCATAACATGGGGAAAGAGATTACAATACTGTAATGGAACAATATACTGGTCGATTGTTGTATTACATGGATTAAATTATAAAATATAACATGACTAATCTGAGATTAATGGATTTTCTTAGATTTACGCGAATTACACATTGAAATAAAACTATTTATTACGGAATTATCGCGATTTGGTTTAACTCTTACATTTTTTAACTTCCCGTCGTTTCGATTGCCATACAGCTTTTGTGGCCACGGGGTGAACTGGAAATTGAACCAAATCGCTATCAAATCCGTAAAAAATAATTTATATCAATAATCTGATTCTTTTTTATTTAAGAATATTTACAATTTTTCAACGTATCTTTAGTATTAAAAACATGTTAACAACAATGCTGTTAAAGATACAAAACATTATGTACTACAAAATTAAAATGTAATGTCTAATCATCATAAAAGTGGACGTAAAAATACGTCATTGCCGCGAACAATTCTCGGCATCGCGTGTTACCACGTCGCCGGCATAGTAACAATTATTAAACGTTGTAAATTTATTTAATTAGTTTATTAAACAGAATTTTTACAGCTGGGCAAATTACGTTGATAAGAAAAATATTTTATGGTTTTTCTAGCAAATTATATTGAATTTTTTCTAGATTGTATGTACTAAGTCATGTAACAGTTTGTTTTTCTATGACAACCAAATCCCAAGAATTCTCGAGTTTTGGTGTTTAAAGCCAATTGTTTCCGTGCATTCTTGACGTGTATGGGATGGAAGCTGACCTATTGTAAAATTTTCGCCTCAATTTATTCAAATAGCGCCCAATCTGATCTAGCTACGTCTGCTCTTTTAGAAACTCAGTTCCCCGTGTACACAAACATTATTTATAAATTACAATAACAATAACCTTATGTTTAACGGGCCAATAACATCGAGCTCCGTTTGTTTTGTTTTTCTTTGTAATACATGTTTTTTTCGCGTCCAAACTTTTTGGATCGAATCCAAAATATTTCGGCTGGTACATTAAAACGTAAACAGGGTGACTTAAGAAATGGGTCGCGTTAAACTCGAACCGTTCGGTTGTAATTCCATTTTATTGACTGGACGTGTTTATACGTCGAGAGAAGTTTTATTGTCCACGCATTGACCACGTGATGTTGTGATTCGTTAATATGTAGCACGATTTCATGACAGTTCACAGATTTCTGTTATTATTTGTGTAAGTATTTTTATAACATGTGTGAAAAATAAAATAAATATTTAATGTTATGTCTGAAAATATATTTTTAGTTAAAATTATGACTTTGTTACATAAATTTGCGTCATTGTTATGCGTAGACAATTATCATCCAGGACGATGATAAAAATGTAAAGCCATTCATATGCGATGGCATATCCATTCAAAAGTGACTCGAGGTTGCGCTGTTACACCCATTTATCGTAAACATATTTTTGTAAAATAACGATGACAATCATAAAACTACATTATGTTTTATAAGCCAAAAAGATTGATATTACCATAATCAAGTGATTAATTATATTCGCCCTAATATACTAATCCCCAAGTCACTCTGATGCGTTCATTGTCCGCTATTTGTTTATCGACTAATTGTATTATCTATCGATAAGCCGCGGTACGTAGCCCATGTGCGTTGTACGAACCAACATTAGCGCACGTATAATTTGTGCCACTTTAAACCTTAATGCCCGTTACGTTATGGCTCATTGTTCATTGGCAACACGTTATTTGTGATGTAGCTAATTTGTCGATTAGCTAACTTAGCTCCGTCACAAATAAGTTAAGTGTTGGTATGCGTACCAAGTTAAATTTAAGGCTGGTGATTGTTTATAAGGGTATTTGATTTTTTGTTTTTAAGTATGTAAAGTGTACTGATGTCGGTGAGCCGTAACTACCCGCTAGATATCTAGTAAATAAGGAACATTGACAATCCAAATGCAACTGTATAAAAATATAATATGTGTACATAGATTGTAGATTTTTCAATAACAAATCCAAAAATGTAGACATATTTATTTTTCAACAAAGAAATATTCCGCATATTTTCAAATTAATATAAAGAGTACTTTGGATATTTGTATGGTAGAAAACTAGTATTATGATGTTGCCAAAATTGAGTCGAGTGCGTGAGAGTTAAACATAATTATTTTCGTTTGTTTTTAACCTGTTTTTGTACCCGACATAAAAAACCAATTTGATTGCATCGATACATCCAATGCTTTATGATTCGTCGACAGCTTTTGCTTGTGGACAATACTGGTATTTTCTAATAGTTATTAACTGACTAACACTTCCCAGTGATTCAGTATAGTCAATCCTACTACATGACTGCTAGGTATGTGTAAATATGGTATCTATAAAAGGCACTTATAAAGGACCAAGATTTGTTATTTTCCTTGAATTAGTACCTACAGTAGACCGATTGTAGAGTAGGGCCGTGCCCTGCAGTGGGACGTATATGGGCTGATACAATTTAAAAAAAATACCGACCGTCGTCCCCCTCTAATTCATCACCAGCCTGTGACGTTATTTATTTATTCATAACTTCATATATCATTATATACAGCTCAATATGTCATAGAATCTTGCAACGATAGTTACTTTCGATAATGATATCAACTAGCTTGCATCATTAAAGATCTTGTGTAAAGACGCTTACGTTTAAGGAGCAAACTTCGTATGAGCTACAAAGACATCTATTGAGCTGTATACATAACAGACATCTGCATTCTTTTCCATACAAGTATTGTATTGACAGTACTACTCATTTCGTCACGGCAATGATCGCAGAATGCGTTCATCTCGCTTCAATGACGGCATTCGATATGCGCTTTTTGTCTCGTCTGCAGGATTTACTTTGTAATTATTACCCATTACAGGTTTTTATGCAATATAAGATCGCTTATATGAAGTAATGAAACAGTTACTGGAACTATAACGGGTGTTAAGTATATATTGCATTTGTGGTTATTTTACTAATTCTATCGACAATTTTGCGTTAAGTCTAGACGGGAATCCAGGATTTCATTCTATACTTATTTTTAAGGTATCTAAAGATTATACCTGTAAATTATAATTCATTTCTTAAACTAAACACTCGTTTTAGCCTTGTTTTAAAATCGAGTTCAATCAGTTTTATTATACTTTAATTTACGAGCTCCCTAACAATTTATGATGTTTCTTAGTAAACCACAGTTAAATTGCTAGAAAATCGTGTAAACATTTATGTGGTTCGTCCTCTAATATTAGACACAGAACTAATGTCAGTTTAATTATATTGCAGTTATCATCAAATATATAAAAGCAAACAGTACGAAGAGTTTTTGCACGTCTATTCCAACGAAATGCTTGCGTGACTCGCGCGTTATCGTGCCGTTTATGGTATTTTAAAATTATTTTAGTTTACTCACGTGGAATTTCAAACTTACTTGTCATTTCAACGTTGCACGTGTGCAAACAAATTCAATATTTATTTCTAGAATTATTTGTTAAAAATTAAATTCGATTTTACATGCGTAATTTTGGTTTCAAATATGTAACTGATCGATGTCTGCACACGGACGATAAATGAGAAAAACTAATATGGGGGACTGTATTCATGTAAATAGAACCCAAAACAATGATTTTTAGAATGTTTGTCTGGTTGTCTGTGCCTTTGTGCACGCTAATATCAGAAACGGCTGAACCAATTTCTTATTCCTTCATCCGGACCAAGCCATATAAAAACATATTTTAAAGTGTACAACTCTCCCGCGCGCGGCTGTCGCGTAATTTTGATGCCAACGCAATGTATTAACGTTAAAAACAAATGTATTTGGCATTTATTCTTATGAAATGGAGACTAATGTAGAGACGTGATTAGCCGTTATTTATTGGTATGTACGTAGTATATATTATTGTTGTGTAGTTAATGTATAAGCGATTACTCGGCAGCATGGATTTATTACTTTTGTTAATTTTTTTATTAGATTCCTCAGTCTGTAATCCGCAATGATTAATTTGTTTTTGGTGTTTCGTTCGTTTCTATCGTTTTATCCTAAAATCTGCAATTATAAACAAGCTAATGTGTAATAAAAAATGAAAAAATCTGTTAATAAAAATGGTGCTTTATCGCACACAATACAATTAAATTGGAACCAATAAAACTGTACATAATCTTTCATTTTAATAAGCGTTAAACAATTACAGATAAAATAATTATGGCTCTGTACTATATTATTTTACGATCATTTAACATTGAACCACTCGGTTTTTTTTACTATGTACAGTACAATTCGATTTCCAAAGTACATTTAACAATAATATGCATTTCCCGACCTAGAAACTAAACCTAAGACCATTCACAGCCCTCTACGTTGCTCTTATAGGAACAACACAATGTATAAAATAAATAAAAATTCTCCTCATCCATGCCGCCGAGAGATCTTGTGTTAGATGTTTATATTATTAAAAATACGTGTGAAATATTCTCTTAAGTGTCTTCGTGTACATAAGTGATATAACTTCTATTATTAACTTGTATCTATTATATTCTGCAGTTCAAGTTTGTAAGCCAGACAAGTCTTTGTTTGTTTTTAATATTTTGTAATTTTTCATCTGTGACATCCTTGGATTGCATACATAACGAATGCTGACATTCATGGGCAACTGGAAAATCATCTTATTATCATGCTTATTTACTGCCGAAAACAGTGTCCTTAACTGGATAAAGAATTGGTAAATGATCGAATATGTTTTGAAATGAAATGAAATGAAAATAATTTATTGAATCCATTAAAATGTTCAACATTGTTTAGATTCAGTCATTTTTTGAACTACCACCCGGTTCGGAAAGCGGTTTTCACTAGAGAAGAACGGGCAAGAAACTCTAGTGTTGCTCTTTTCAAAACCAGTTTACAATGTATGATTATTACAAAAATTACAAGTTGGTTTAAATCAGAGCAGTTCATTAATAACTTGTTATGATTTGCAAGTAGGATATAGTTGAATACGAATAAGTTTACTTTATATTTAATATGGCTGAGAGAAACGAAACGAAGTAACCCATAACGAAGAATCAGTATACTCTGTTTTGCCAACGCAATAAATAATTATAAAAGCGTTAAGTAATCTATTTATCAATTACAAAGTAAGCAAATCGGACAGACCAGTCCACACAAGCAGCACCCGTTCACGAGTATGACGCATGTGCCAGCCATCGGCCTCCTCAACCATGCTACAGGGAAGTGACCGACCCGGCACACGACGCCACCGCAAGCACAGACTTTTAAGCGAGCATGACTTATCCAATCGCTTACAAAGCAAAACAAAATAGTTTAAGTTACTTAATATAAATGAAATTATACAGAGCACACTAATACCTCCCCGCTCCAAGATACTATATATTTAATTAATTTTATACTATACTATTCCCAAGCCTTATTATCATCTAGATATTCTGAAATTTTATAATAAGCTTTATTGCATAATTTTTGCTTGATAGTAGCTTTGAATTTTTCAATACTTAAGGCTTTAATATGAGTGGGAACTTTGTTATAAAAGTGTATACAGTAACCCTTAAAAGACTTGCTGATCCTGTGGAGTCTGGTCTTATGAGTAGCTAAATTGTTCTTATTTCTAGTATTTTTATTATGAATATCGCTAATCTTTCGAAAGTTTTCTTTATTTTTATGGACATACATTAAATTTTCAAAAATATATTGTGATGCCACTGTCATTATATTTATTTCTTTAAATTTTTCTCTAAGAGAATATCTGGACCCTAGCGAATAAATTGATCTTATAGCTCGCTTTTGGAGAACAAAGATGGTATTAATGTCAGCAGCACCACCCCACAGTAAAATTCCATAACTCATCAGACTATGAAAGTAGGCAAAATATACCAATCGAGCTGTATCAATATCAGTCAATTGACGTATCTTACCCACCGCGTAGACTGCGGCGCTCAGCTTTTTAGCTAAAGCGACTATATGAGGACCCCATTGAAGTTTGGGATCTAATGTGATTCCCAAGAACTTAGTTGTATTCACAAGGCTCAACTCATCCCCATTCAAAAGAATGTTAGCGTTAACTTTTTTGACATTAGGAGTCACAAACCGTACACATTTAGTTTTCTGACTATTTAGTAACAAGTTGTTAACGCTAAACCAATGTACGATTTTTGTGAGGGTGTGGTTTACATCGTCAATAATGGGTTGATGTCGATTCAGTTTAAATAATAAAGAAGTATCATCTGCAAACAACACGACCTCACAGTTGTCCCTTATAAAAAAAGGTAAGTCATTAATGTAGATTAAAAAGAGGAAGGGTCCAAGAATCGAGCCCTGCGGAACTCCCATAGTAACAACAGACCCAGGAGATCTTTTTCCGTTGACATCTACACTTTGGACCCTATTACTTAAATACGACTTGCATAAATCAAGCGCAACGCCATTTACACCGTAGTGGCTTAATTTCCTGATAAGAATTTCATGGTGAACACAATCAAATGCTTTGGATAAATCACAGAACACACCTAAAGCGTCCTGTGAATTCTCCCAAGCATCAAATATGTTATGTATAAGCTCCACACCAGCATCAGTAGTGGAGCGACCCTGAGTGAAACCAAATTGTTTACCATGAAGTATTTTATTTTTTGAAAAATAAATTTGAATTTGATGAAGCATCAGTTTTTCAAAAATTTTGCTTAATGAAGGTAGTACTGAGATAGGTCTATAGTTGGAGGGGTCATCTGTACTACCAGATTTAAAAAGAGGTATAATTTTACTTAACTTCATTTTATCAGGAAATATACCACTGTTTATACAAGCATTAAAAATTACAGCTAACTGGGGAGCTAAGACTGGTATTGCAGCATTTAATATTTTTGTTGAGATTCCCCAAAGGTCACATGTATTTTTAATATTAATTAACTTAAATGTTTTTATAATATCCACACTGTCAACGCAATGGAACGCAAATGAATCTCTACCACCAGGTACACTTTCTTCCAGTAATTTTTCTGCTATGCAAGGAGATGAATTTAAACTTTTTGTTATGGAAACTGGTACATCTGAGAAAAAGTTCTCGAAAGCTCTAGCTACTTCAAAATCAGATTTAAAGATATGATTATTTATATTAAGGCTAAACTCTGTGTCACGAGGTTTAGCTTTACCAGTTTCTTTCCTAATCACACTCCAAGTCATTTTAATTTTATTTTTGGAGTTTTTTATTTTAGTGCTCAAATATAGTGACTTTGCTTTCAAACAAACTTGTTTAAATATTTTCGAGTAATTTTTGACATACAATTTAAATTTCTCACTATGATTATATGTTCTTTCATGGTATAGATCATATAATTTATCTCTACTTCTATGTATGCCTATAGTAGCCCAACTGTTGAAGCATGTTTTCTTACCAGCTGAAATTTTGCGCGGCAATACATCATTAACTCACGCCTTTTTCGCAGAAGGGGTAGGCAGAGGTGCTACCAGGACACCCACAATTCGCCTTGTATGTTCCGCCCCACGATGTGATAGTCTTCCATAGTCTTCGTGAAAAACTTTTTTAAAATTTATTTCGTGTTGCGTGAGTTTGTAATCACACAGCCTCAACTACTTCTACAATAAGCTATTTGGTCCATGGAAATCTCATAGATAAAACAAGTTGTAGTCATAATCTAAATTGACTAGTGCCATTAATGTTGATATTAGTCGATGTGGCTTGCATACGATGCCACCCCGCAGAATGTACAATATACTGGGTATATCAAGACCGCGACCGAAAACGAAGCCAGGAGGTAGTATTAGTGATATCAAACACAATGCAAGTAAAAATTTTACAAAAAAAATCGTAAATTTTTTGTTTGTTATTTTTTACATATCGTCGTATTTGAGTGATTAAACATAGTTTTTCTAAAATAATGACGTACATCGCTTAATTTTTAAACACGCAATGGTACGTAAGGGTTTAAATTACTATTTTTGCAAAAACTAGGTATTTAACCCTCAAAAACGATGATTTTTAAAAAATTGTAAAAAAAAATCCGTCGCTTATTTTGCAAAATTTTTAGTTGCATTGTGTCTGTAGCCGCTAAAACTACCACCTGGCTTCGTTTTCGGTCGCGGTCTTGATATACCCTGTATAAATAATAAATAAATAAATACACCCAACAGTCACATACATAGTCCTGACCCCACACTAAGATCGAGTCTTGTGTCGTGCGTATCAGGAACTACGAGAGACTTTTTCGGTCTCACAAACACCCAGACCCGTAACAAATATCTGTGGATCACACAAATATTTGTTTCGGTGCGGGGATCGAACCTGCGGCCTCTCGTTTCACAGCCGGCGTCTAACCAACTGCGCCACGGAAGCTGTCATATAACGCCATAATATAGCTGTTACTTTTTAATACCAGTACGTGTATGGTGAGTCCATAGCGATCGTGGCGTAAGTAGCACGCTACGATTCATGCCGTTCGCGTTATACAGTAAAAATAAATTAGTTTTTGTGTTACTAATAATACCAATTAGCACATAAATTGCTGTGAATTCCACCGTATGGAGGTTTTTACAAAGAATTTACGGCTTAAATGTAACATGGGTTTTAGTTTTTGCTGTTTGGTGGTTGAAATCTTGGGGTCAGATATATACTGCTTATTGTAAAAAATAACTAATAAAGTAGTTTCTACACCCTAATTGGGTTTAGGCATATTTTCCTATCATTATTTATTATAAAATCTATTAAGCTTTATAGGATCAGAATCATTTCTTCTAGGACCAAATTTTTGTCCTTACGTCGACTTCCATTCATCTCATCGAGTATTTAATTATCAACCATACTACCTTGAGAATAAGTTGAAAATGCTGCAACACGACAGGTGATTTATGTGTGAATTTCATAAAGGTACCTACGCTTTATTGACAATCATAATTATCCATTACCGTTTGCCTATTGTCTTGATTTATCAGCAAAAAAATAATGACTACCCATTGTGCTCTGTAATTACATTATGACGTCACTGTTAAATTTAACTGCATTAAAACATTGTATGTTGGTATGTGGATAGATTCATCATAGTGATTACATAAATGAGATGTTTTCTTTACTGGTAAAACTAAGTGACTCCGCGTGTATTAGACTTTAGACAGATAGTACTATACACTGTAGAATATAGATAGTAATTTAAAATAATTATCTACAATCTTCAATCACGCCGGTAACAAATGGTATCCGTCACCTGTCATTATAATGCCGGTCATAAATAAATAAATACACCCAAGAGTCACATACATACATACATTTTGCATAGTCCTGACCCCACTTTAAGAGTCATGGGTATCAGAAACTACGAGAAACTTTTCGGTCTCACAAACAACCAGAGTTGAGAATTATTTGTGGGCCTCAAACGGGAACGGTATGCATAATACACTTTCAGCCACTATGGCTTTTTCACCTTTGCGCTCAGGGGTCACAACTCGGACAGATACAACACATCTTACCAGCTTCGCATCGTTTGCCTCAATGCTGAGGGTGGTGATACCCTGAACATGGATCCTATCTTTGGCATCGTGGAGCGCAACATGAAGGGTGTTTGATCCTACTACCTTAAATAATATTGAGTAAAACAGAGTATGGATAGATTTAATGCATGCGTTCTATCTCTGGATTTCGCCCCTCTCGGAACGTATTTCAGCACTCTATCAATCATGTAATGTTTGAAAATTGAAATGCAATGAGTATGATCTCAACGATACTGACGGCGCGGCGCGGCGGTTGCTAAAATTAATTTCGTGTTTATCGTATAAACAAATTTCGATTTATTCGAGAAAGTTTATTTTTGGGAAGAACTGTCGATATACAACTTTAATTTAGGTATTTCATCGAGTAATATAATAGTAGTCTTAATTTTTCTATGTGAAAATATTATTGTCGACTACAGTACTTTAACGAAATTTCCATGGATCAATAAGCTCAATAAATATATAAATACAAAATAATAAGTATTTAAAAATACCGTAATTTTTAAATACTTTCACGTTTGAAATCTAGGTTTATGTAAAAGTAAAACATGGCGGGAAATGATGCAATAAAGGATGTATTTTTGTGATTAAATATAGCAATGTATTTCTTACTTTACTATATGATACGAAATAATATAATAAAATACTGTGAAAATGACAGACCAGAAAAAAAATAGATATTCCTTATTTACTTCATTTTTCATGTCTTGGACGTGATGTTATTTAGCGAGATCACTCAACTTGATTTAAAGAATGCAATTTCCATACACGATTAGTCAAACTATTGCACCTTTTCATGGCATGGCCTATTCATCTGTCAAGAACTGGCGGGAAAATATGAGAGAGACAGGATGTAAGTGCGGCCAGTAGATAACACCTAGTTTTAGTCACACAAACGTTTTGTCTCATTCTAATCAATTGAAAATTGTGTATGTTGTGCAGTATGTTCATTATCTATGGTCCAGGTGAATTAAAATGTTTTTTGGAGATTGCTTATAACAACTGTGGTTTGAGCTATTTGTGTTACTTTTTAATTATATTTTGTTAATATAAATAATGACTACTGCCCTTTTAAGTGTAGCAAAAAATCGTTCTTCCTTTTCGTATTCCAAAGACTGATTTTTTCTTATGTTTGGAAAAAGTGTTAATTTCCTTTTAGTTGATTGATTATTGATTATTATTTGGTAGAAAAAAGTAAAGTAATTTTAATTGGAAAATATTATATTGTGTTGAAAAATAAATTGTATAATTCTTTGACGAAACCAGTTTGATCAATACCTAGTTTGAGTGATGTATTACATTTAAATATTTATTTTTACGTTGATTTTTATTTGTGTTCTTTAAACCTGTGTAACTATTTTCCAGATGAAAATTAATTATAGTCATGTTGTTTCGCATTTAAAAGTCACAAGTTGTTAAAATAACTCATCAGGAAATCAAGTTATTTACATTACATATTGTCGACGACGGTCCATCATAAAAATTGTGCCAAATTGATTTTGTTCATTTTACGTTTTTTTTTGTTTTACACAAATTGCAACACAATTCTGATGTTATTATGTTAATAAAGTTATTTAAATAATTATTTCGAATTACAACGAAATAACATTTCTTTTTATTCTTAAAAGCACTTCAACCTATTTAAATGTTTAATTCCGAAATAATTGAATTATCCTAATATCGTCATATAAACGTAATGTTTGCTTTAAAATACTTTTTAACACTTTCCAAATTATTGTAAGTAAACTAATAAATTGAATTTGTTAAAATGTTCCAATTAAAATATAAACTGGCTAAAATCATAATTACCGTATTCGTTTTTTTTATGTCCAAAATTATTTAAGAAAAAGAGATTTTAAGCTAGTTCTCATTTAGTTTGATTGGAACATTTAAATTCGGATATTATATTAAACTTTGTAAACCTGTAAATTGAGTCGTCGATTTCATAACAATAACTAAAAATACAATAGATAATAATTACCACAAATTACTATTTGCTTCAATTTCAGAAATGATACAAATATTGGTTTTAATGGACGGCAACTTTTCATTGCAGTCGCCCGTTATTTTATTTATAAATTTCGATGAGGCAAAATAAGAAGTTGAATTTTAAAACATTAAATAAATAAAAAAAATCGCATAATTATATTAAATTTAAGAAATAATTTTCTAATGCCGACGAAACGACGTCTCAATTGTATAAACTGTGTGATGCTTTATAACTGTGCTCAGAATAATTTAAATATATTTTTATATTAAATTTAAGCGTGTAATGAATATGCATTTATTGTTAACGAATTTATTTTGTGTTATTTTATTGAGAAAACAACACACTGTTATTATTTTTAATACTTGTTGTAAAGTATTTAGCTAATCAATATGTGGATATTGTAATATATGAAAAGTAACAGGAGCCTTATTATAAATGTAATAAAGAAAATCTCTATTTATTCTCTGTAGTTTCATTTAACTTTAGTAAATATTAATGAAGGGGTAAGTATAAATACAAACCTATGTGGTTGTCGAAGTAAATAAGACCAAAATACAATTCAAACGTAGGTATAGTTCACGTCACACAAGTTAAAGGAATTTCAAACGAGAGTTTACCTTTTCTTAGACACCCTAAGCTGAAGCAATTAGCAAATATCTGCGTAGAATGTAGATGGTACAATCTACAATCACCTATTTCAAAGCCGGCGGTCGGCTCCTTAACCAACTGCGCCACGGAGAGTAAAAAAATGCTTAATATGAAAGGATTCCTGAAGAAGAAAATTCTATTCAGAAGTATGGTTATGGGTTACGTTTAGCCACGGTGCTAAAAAACTAATATTTAGGTATATACCTTCAGCATTAATTTTAGTTAAAGCTTGTGTTATATTTTAATCCTTAGTCAATAATATCTCTGCATTCGATATTATTTCCAATTTTGTAGAAGTTTTGCATATAGTATTTCGTATAAGAATGGCATTAGTGTGTTATCAAAATAAAATAAGCGTGCAACTAAAAATAAATTATTTTATATTTATACATATAATAAATTTGCAAAGGAACGATATCTGTACATGGAAGATAAATGAGTAAAACAAAACTGGGGGTCTATATTAACCTAATAAAATCCAAAACAATGATGTTTAGAATTTTTGTCTGTGCGGGATAAACGCAGAAATGTCATAAGGGATTTCGATGAAATTTGGTGTGGAGGTAGCTGACACCCTGGATTAACGCTTCTAAGGCTACTTTTATCCCGAAAAATGTAGTGTTCCCGTGGGATGAGTAAGGAATTCCGATATATTTGGTACTTTTTATAGTCAACGAGATGGAATGGGGCTGGATTACATGCCCCGCAGACGAAGCTTGCGGACAGAAGCTAGTGAAAATACGAAACAAATAAAATTTGATCTATTAAATTCAAATCTAAATAATATTTGCCTCGGGTTATATCAACTATTATTTTAGAATGAATTTAAAAAACAATGTGGTATATCTGCCACTTCCTTGTTCAATAAAGAAACATTGTTTTTTTATTTCGTTCTTAAACCAAATAAATATGGTTTACGAACAACGCAGTTAAATTAGATATGATTTCCGAACGCAATACCTAACTGTCATTCTTCATTTATCATGGCGGAAGACGAGGATGGTGTTTCGAATAAAAATTCACCACAAAATTCAAATAATGGAGAAACGTCGCAAGAGAATGAACAAAACGCGACGAGACCAGACCTAGGTATTGATGAAGCAAAGTACAACAAGGATGAGAACGGCGAAGCGTCGTCGCCGGACGCGAAAAGTTCGACTTGCAGTGAGTGTTTTTCGAAGTTGTTTTTTGTCCTAAATATAAAGGCATTCCTGCCCTACCGTCCGTTTACATTGCAGAATCGACGGGCGCCACTCGGAAGGATGAGAACCCGTTTTCATTTCGTCATTTCTTGAAGCGCGACCTGTCGTTACCGGGCAACTCGACGTATGAAAACACGGGCGCGCGGCCCAAGGTGTACGCGAACACGGTGCAGCACTCGCCCACCCGGAGCGAGTCTCACCCCGAGCCGCGCCGCGACAAGGCGCGCGCCACCGAAACACAAGCCAAAGAGAGGGGCAGCGAGGCGGCCAGCCACCGCGCCAGTGATAACACGTCTTCTAGTAGTTCTGTAGAGATACCCTTTAGTGTAGTGAATAATTCTGAGTCTAAGCATAATTTTTACACGGACAATAACGATGTACCATTCTACCACAGACCAAACCTTGCATCTGAACCACTGGGCATGCCATCACTGCCCGATTTTGTACAGGACCACATTCTAGTGGAACAGGCGTATCTGAACTCTAACGGACCGATATCTGTCGACTTGGATAATTTACCAGACTTTACATTCAACACTAACTTTAATGCAGGGTCTTCATCGTCATTAGGCAGGCGAAATAATAGTTATGCGAGTAATAAAGGTTATGATTATGAGGCTTACATGGGGAATGCATCCACCTCGAGTGAGTCAGGGCAGGCGAGTCGCAGCATTCCATTGGACCTACCTGCTGGAGCGGAGGCTGCTGGGCCGATACCATTAGACCTGCCTGCACATCTGAGTTTGGATCTCACTGAGTCAGTAAATCCGGCTGACAGGAGGAATATGTCACCGAGGAGTACATTTCCATTGGATCTGCCACCAAATGCAGGTGAGAGAATTTGTTTATTTTATTTGTATGGTCATAGAAATATAAGATATTCTCACAAGACAACTACTGTAAAAAACATCTGGTTTAAAAGAAGATTCAACCTGTGGATAGTTACTGGCTATTTGACACATTGATTGTGAATTGGACATATTATCAAGTTTGTTTCTTTAGTTTTCTGTCACAATCACCCAATAGTATTCTAAAAATAAAGAGCAAATAACAGTAATGCTTTGTAGTTAAAACTACAAGTACTTCTTGTCTTTAAATTTATGCGTACAATTATGTTGGGGCCCATTATAATTGTGAAATTAACACACAATGAACAGTTTGTGATCCATTTGTCGCTTATTGTACTGGCTTGTGTAATTAAATTTATTCATGTGTTATTTATCAAAAGCATACATATTGGATAATTAAAATTAGCTGTTAAAGTGTAGGTTTATTTATAACATCAAAACTAAGCTATTAATGGACTATCTTGCTAGCTTACCTATTAGATCATCTCCTCTTAGTCACCATTAATGGAACAATTAGAAAGATTCTTGCAAACACTGGAATTATTTATAATCATAATAATATTGTCATGTATACTAATTGGCTAACTGCCTTGGTTAATAGTAACAGAAGGCAGTTACAAAATTATAATTTGTTCAGCAATATTGAAACTGGAAACTATTCAAATGTAGTAGTAGGGTTAATAGTTGAGTAACTGTAAAAGGAGATAACGCAATTGTGACGTCACTGCTAATTTAAACCGGGCATGCGAAAAATATGGCGAGATATCCACACTTATACATATATTTGTAAATATATGCTTTTTGATGCGATATTCGTAACTGCTCTGATAGCACACATCATAGATATTATCCAATGGTTAAGAACCTATCATACTATCACACGTAATCCTGTGTATATCTTGATATAATCAGTCCCAGATATTTGTGCCAGTGAGAGATAACCATCATACATCAGTTGATATTCAATAGACTAC
Organism: Deilephila elpenor; assembly: GCA_949752805.1. Lineage (NCBI taxonomy): Eukaryota > Metazoa > Arthropoda > Insecta > Lepidoptera > Sphingidae > Deilephila > Deilephila elpenor. The sequence goes on along the minus strand of OX457107.1, from coordinate 1,874,925 downwards.
ACTGCATGTACAATCAGGTGCATTGAAGTCCCTTTGCCTGAAATGTATGAGCAAATTTCTGCATGTTATAGGTGCAGAGTCTATGCGGCTGCCGGACTTCCTGCCAGTACATCCGGGCAGGACCTCGCCCGAGCCTGAACACCAGGACGAACAGCTGCAGCAGATCATATCAGAGCTGGAGCGCACCAGGTTTGACTCTGATGAGATCTTCATTACTTCTTCTTCTTGGAATGCCTCTTCAGTGCTGAAGGTTGGCCGTCAGCTTCTTGTATTTCTCCCTGTACTTAGCCAGGTGGAATAGTTGTTCAACGGTGCTGATACCAGTCCACTCCCGGATGTTTCGCAGCCACGATTTTTTCCTTCGTCCAGCGCGTCTCTTGCCTTCCACCTTCATTACACTTGATTCAATAGCGTCAGCTATATAGAAAGATAGAAAGAAAGACCTCTGGGGACCTCTTATGGTCGTGGTTACTGCCGCTTATACAGATAACTCACAACACTTGTACATTTATAGATATTGTTGACTTTTGAGGATGGAAAATGGAATGAGAAGCGTACGCAATTGTCTTTTTGATACTTTGCTAAACCAAGTCTTTTGTTATTATTCCCCGCTTAAGGACCTAATGGAATTCGGAGTGACCTTAGAAGCTCTATAATTTCATTTTCAATCGATTTTCACAGAAGCAGCAGTAGAGTGTGTGTGCGTTATAGTGTGTAAAGTACTAAAATGTCTTACTCAAATGGCTGCCTCGGTGGCGTAGTTGTACTACGGTACGATTACAAAGGTGAGATCTGGGGTTCGAATCCCGGTTCGGGCAAAGTGATATTGGATTTTTCTATTCATTATCAGCCCGGAGTCAGGAATTTGTGCCCGAAATAGCAATCGTCCCCTATTGTGGCGCACACACAAGGCTAAATGTGGGTGTCCTGGTAGCACCTCTGCCTACCCTTTCTAGAAAAATGCGTGAGTTTATGTATGTATGTAAAATGTTTCAATATCAGGTCGGAGTTATTCGTGGAGCGCAGTCGGCGATGCCGCGCGGAGAACGAGCTCGCAACTCTGCGCGCGCACGCGCACGCCGCCGCGCATGTTGGCGCGCATGCTGGCGCACATGTTGGAGCACATGCTGGTGCGCATGCTGGCGCGCATTTTGGCGCACAAGCTGGAGCCAGCTCCTCGCATCATGTAGTGGTTACTGAACAACTCTCCCCCACCGAAGACAATGTACGTTCATATTAACATGTTAAATGTAGCAGACACATCCATGTTTATTATGGTGCAGAAAGCTTGTGCGCTTATTACACAAAATTCATATTATTTTTTTAAACATGCGTCGGTGCCGAATTGGTTCGGTGTGAGCGCCACAGTGAAATTTGTAGCTAAGAATACAAAGGTTATTTCGAAAATGCAGTTGTGTATTGCCCAAGTTCGAACGCTCAACATTCAGTTTAACTGTCAGGTTCTTACAAAATTTAGTATTTTCCATAATTGATATTAAAATCGCATTTGAAGTGATTCAGTGTTTACTTACGTTTCAGGCACGAGCTACTGACCCCGAGTCGACTATCACAAAACTAAAGAATCAAATTAAGAAACTGAAGGTAATTTATTTTATGAATAACTTACTGGCTTTTGTGTTACCCCTTGGTTTGACGATAAAAGTTATAATGAATAACTAAATAACATAATTATATGACACAAAGTTATAGTGTAAAACTTGATAAATAATGAGAAGCTTGATTAATAAGAATAAAATTATTATCAATCTGTAATTGAATGATGGAGACATAAATAAGCTATGAAGCTATGGATTGTTGAAGGTGTAATTTTTTAATAAAATACCGAGTAGATCCTTTTATCCGTTTTCGGTCGTAGTCTAGATCGAAAACGAAGCCAGGTGATAGTTTTAGTGGTTATAGACTTATATACTCGGTATATTGTAATATTTGATGTGACATTGTAGCTATTGTACAATAAATTTGTTTGTGTGCAGGAGGAGTTGTCGTGGTCGCGCGCGGAGGCGAGTCGCCTGCGAGGCGCGCAGGCCGCCGCCGCCGCTGACCTGCGCCGCGCCGCCGGCGTCGCCGACACCAGCCTGCGGTACGTACCCACACGCACGTACATGCACATACATGCACGTACGCATGCACATGCATGTACGCAAGCATGGACGTGCGCACATACATGCACGTACGCAAACAGGCATGTACGCACATACATGCTTACAAACATACATACACCTATGCACGCATACAAACACCTATCCTTACCTAACATGTAAGTAACTTTTATTTTAATTCATGTAGTTTTTTATTGCTTGAGATTTTAACTAAAGCAATAAACACGTGCAACTAAGCCAAATATTAATTTGAATTGACTTAAATCAGCACTTAAATTGTCTGTAAGGCGGTGAAAATTCTGACTACAAAAAATCGTACATCCTGCAAGTATTTATAACATTGGTCCAAAAGCCAACAGTCCATACAATGATAAGTCATGGACATTAACGAAAAACGGCTCACAGATATGCTACCAACCTTCTTAAATTAACAATGATAACATTATCTAAATTCTTGCTAACCTAATTTGCCAATTTACCCACATTATTTCAATCCTAAAGTACAATTTTCTATATTTATTTATTTATATACATTTAAATGAATACCGATATATTAATTTACAGAGAGCTACTCGCGGGCTTGGAGCAGCTGAAGGTCCTGAGCACGACCCTGGAGCCCACATGAGCCCGCTGCAGGTACTCCGCCCCACTCACACCAGGAATTGTCCATAAACCACCACACGCCGGAGAATATGGTTTATAAACATTTGTTTATTGTATGGGGTAACTAACATGTTTCATTTATTTGGGGGTTTTAGTACAACCAACAATCTATACATCTCATTGTAGGATATAAAACTCCTCAAAAATGAAGAGTTCGATTGAGAAGGTTTAGGCTATAGCCCACCACACTGGCCTTTTGTGATAGTAAAATACCCTAAAACCAAATTTTAATAGATATTTCAATTTTCTCATGACTGTCTTGTTTACACACCTCATGGTGTAACAATTTTTTATTCTTAACTATAAATACGGGGTCGCGATTATAATCAGTTGGAAATATTAAATTAAACATGTTATCCCAAATACAAATTAATTTATTAAATTATGTATTCAAAACCCCCATACCCCAGTTTTATGAATCTCAGTGTGATTAACATTATTTAATACATATTTCATCCACCAAATTAGAATATAATGCATTGAATGTATTGATAAATCCCTTTTATTTAAAAGGATTCTCGATTGTAAATAATTTCATATACAATTCTTATATTCCAAAATATTGAAATCTTATTTAAATGAAGTATTTTGTTTTTTATGTATTTCAAATAATATAATTTGTCGCCCTCATTTTTATGGCCCAATTTTTTATTTTTTGTTATTACAGATAGTTAAATATTTGGGGCAATATTTTATCGATTGGTAGGACAACATAATTTTTAAATGTATGTTTAACATGCTCGAACTCATATTTTCATAATCAGAACCTGTTTTTTTTTTACCTCAAGTTTTAACTCTAAGTTGTACATGCCTCGATATAAGTGGTTTCTCCTTCTACAAAATTGCATAAAGATGCCAAAATTGTTTTGTTAAACTAGAAGGATTTTTGAGAACATTTTCAAGACCTGGCTATGCTAAGAAATTTACTTAACATTTAAATAACATGTAAGCTTATCCTAAAGACCGGTAATTGGCTTCCATCTCATGAAGAAAATATGAGATTCCTAACAATAATTATTAGTATTAAACATTATTGTCGGTATTTATTATTTATGCATACAATAAATACTGTGGAAATAATATGCTCCTTTATACATTATTTGCTAAAATTAATGTCACTGCACAGATTATATTAATACGTAATTCGCAGTAAACGAGCCTAATTCTAAAGAAACATTGTTTTTGCGCATTCCATAGACAAATAGAGATTATCTACCCTCACAATGGCTACCAAATACCTCTAATCCTATGAATCTTTAAATTATCCAAATTGTCCATCGAATTCATTAGAACATGATAATTTCTCACCATATAGGGGCTGAAGCGGGGGAAGTTTTTTTTTCAGTAGGGTAAAAATGTCTCAACGTCGCCGCTAGATGGCACTGTTCTAAAGCGACATCGCGTGTGACATTTTTATATAAAAATCATCACTATAAAATATATTGTAGTAGAAACTGTACATAAGATAAAAGCTTTAGTCGTCTAGTATGTAGCTCATGAAGGAATTTTCAACTTAATAAATGTACTTTGTTATTTTACCTTCGATAAGGCGGGACTTAAAGGGCTTATTTTTTATCGTACGTACATAGAGTAAATATGGGAAAGAAAAACAAAAAAAACAAGTTATGCTACATGCCCTTTGAGCCCCGAAATATCGAATACACAACGTCTTATGGACAATTCCTAGTGATCGACTCAATCCTATATATTTAAGTTTTTATAATGATTTAAGGGAGGTAAGGGGCCCTATTATTAAACAAATTCTCGATTAACTAAAATGTAACAGCCATTTGGTCTATACGTCATTGTAATAAAATATGTGAAATTGATGTTACATTTGTAGATAGGCCAAATGGTGTAGACGGATTCCAAATCCACAATTTAGTTTTTTTGTTTAGTACGAGTCACTGTACGTGTAAACGTTGCATGGAATTTTTATTATTATTCTCCAGGTGGAAACTAATAAAATCCTGGCTTTGAAGTCCATTTTTGCGTGAAAGGATAAAGTATGATTTCATTCGCTAGCTAACTATATTCTCAGGTTTATTCAAGCTATGTTTGTTTCTATCTGGTATTACCTGGCCGATGCTATGGGCTTCCTTACTAAGCCCGATCTTCGGCTATCGATCATTAACTCGTCTAAGTTTCCTGACACAAGCAAGAGCTTACAAGCAAGTCTAGCTAGCAGTTATAAGCAACGCAGCGTAAAACCAATATGTCCAGTGACTCGTACCATATTGACATAGAAAAGTGATAATAAGTTGTAAATTATGTTAAAATAAAATTATAGTTATTTTTTCTCAAAGGAAAAATATAACATCTCTTGCGACGTTTGTCCGAGTTGCAATCAATACTGGGTTACTCTGCTCCGATACGACGGTCGAATGTACGACGTGCGTGACGATACGAATGTTTACTCTACAAAATCTCAGAATTTATCGTGCGTCGTAACCATAGACTAAGTTCAGAGTGAATTATCATTCACATCATCGTTCAGAGTGAATGATAAGTGTCATACGGCCTTACTCATAGACAGTTTTAAAACCTATTTTAGTTATTGAATGTTTTGTCTTCTTAGCTCAAACTGAATTCAAAAGTCGTTCGAAAAGGACAAAACTATCGATTACTAAAATGGGTTTTAAAACAGTCTATCAATATGGCCGATTGAGAATGGTATTTATTTTTAGAAGGGGAAAACTTATATGACGTGGACGTCGAACGTTCGAACATTCGAACGTCGTGTCGAAGTATAGAGTAACACCTCTGAACGTACAGAGGAAACACATGGAGTTTCTATTCAATCTCTATTAAAATGTCACTTTATAATTGACGCCCAAATACTCAAACGGTATTTAAATGTTATGGTGCACTTAACTACAAAAGTCCCGCTTAAATGTACTGATTGAGTGGGACATGAATAACTGCAACTTAATATTTAAATAGTGTTGTGAGTATTCGGGCGTTAGACTTTTACCAATCCCACTAATTCGTCAGGCAAAATAAAAACCAACATTGTTTTAAATACTCAATAACTCCAATCGTTAGTTAAAATTCGATCGGAGGGATTAGCATAATGACGAATAATTTTACACCATATCAAAAATAAATAAAGTTAATGTATATGAATCGTATGTGTGACATTCCTTGTGTTCCCCTGTTTCATGTTTTCAATTTGTATTCTGGCACCTGGAGTCTCCGACTTGACTTCCACAATGTTACTGTAAGCCTCTGGTTTTCTTCATCTATAGTGTTAAATGTGGTAATTAGGCACACTTGAGGAACAACACCGTTTAATATAAGTGGCTTTGAAGAACTATTTGTGACAAAAAAACCAGAATTTGGTTCAAGTATCGAGGTCACCACCAGTGCTTAATGGAAATTAAGCAATTAGTCATGAAATCAGTCGTACTAAATACGAAAGGGATGAAAAATATTTAAGTTCCTTAGTGTAGCCAAAATGTATGGCTCAATTCGTCCATAAAATTTTATTGGATTTTTATAAATCACATTTTATGACCATGTGCCCTCGTCATATATTTACCGTTCTTGGCTGTATACCGATGAAAGTAAAAATTTTCGCCTCTTGTAGTCTGTTTGACCATAACTTCATTCCATTGTAAGCACAGCACAGGAGTAAGTCAAAACATATTCTAATGTCTGAAATAGTATAGCTATATACAGCCTAGGAAACACCGATGAATATAAACCTTTTATTATTTCAAATAACTTATGTTAGTATATTAATATCTAAATCCAATATTACGGTGTTGTTTCTCAAGCGGTGACATGAGTGTTGTAAAAAATAATCATTTAAAATGTAAATATAAGAATGGTAGTGTACATTTTTGTGCAGTAGATTTCGGATCATCTTGTCGGATGGAGTATTGGCAACTGACTTGGATGCGCGTTTTACTATCCAAATATTGCGAAGTAAGCTCATGTTGAAATAAACAGTTATGCGTAGCAGTTAATTATAAAATTGCTTATTGACAACGACGCAATATATTTTGTAATTCTTTAGGAAACATGAAAGAACATGCGTGTCAAAACAAAACTGTTTTATTTAGTGTCGAAAGAAAATATTTTTTATAAAGTTAAATTATTTGATAATGAGGCTGAGCCTCAGTCGCTCTGTCCAAATTCTATGCCGACACTTCATTTTTGAGTATTATTGTCAGATATAACCTTTTTGACAAACTCTCAAGTTCGTGGAATTCACCAAAAAATATTCTCTTATGGATATTTAAGAAGTTCAAATAAATTTTGACGATTAATACGTCCATTTCGGCCACGCTTTTCATCTCTGATTAAGTTATAGAACTTAGAAGTAACTCATATTTTGTGACTTAAACATGCAGTATTAGAATGTGATTGCTGATACTTATATTAAACAGTTGAATATCAGTTGTAATCTCTCATAACATCTATATGAACTTTTAATACATTTTCCAATTACCAATCTCCTTGAAATGGATTTTGTTGAAAACTATCTATATCCTTTTATACAGCCCACCCGTAAACTGTCTAAGCTATTCAATTCCTAAAGAATCTTGATTAATAATAAGATGTTAAAACTGCAGTTCAATTGATATAAGAACCATTGTTCAAAGGATTAATTAAGCGTTAGGTTTAATAAAGTTACAAATAAAATGTTCATCACATTATTCATAAATTCATAGTATGAATTTCTCTGTAATAGGGTACACGACTTATTCTTTTATTGTTCCTTGACAAAATATTACATTTCGAATAGTCGAACATACTATAATGTTTTTAAATACATTTAGAATTGAGCAAAGTAGGAACATACAAACTTGGTAGGGTAATTGCCAAGTGTCTGTAGAAGAGTGCACAACATGAATAATGACGTCATATTAAAATAAAGGCGTGCAAAAGAGATGACGTAATGTTTTCATTATGCTACCACTTTTATTTTAGTTTACTAATAGCTGCCTCATTTTTCAACCTATTTTTAATGTTAATACTTTTTATGACAGAAATGTTTTATTTATACATATGAGTATTTGCCCCTGTGCGCAAAATAAATATAATCAATCAGGAAACTACCGTATTGTATCGTCCAATAATATTCAGGTTGTTAATAGAATCAGTTTTACATATTTAATTTTGTTGCCAAGTTGTGATAATTTTGTTTTCCCACAAATTGAGTGTACCAAGTATTTATTTACGTTTGTTACCATATCACATATTTTACAATACTTAATAGCATTAAGTTAGTTGCCAACGTCAGCTGAGAGAAAAGATCAACCCGTGAACGATGCGAATGTGAGAATGTATAAAATGAATGTGCAGTAAAGGAAATTGGGAAATTTCAAGGATATTTTGGCATGGAATTATATGTATGTATACAAAATTTTCGGGTCTGACGGGGATCGGCAGCGAACGAAGGTCAAATATATTTATGTTAATATATATTTATGTACGATACTCTAAATGTAACTTATGAAAGCCTGATTAAATAATTTTGATTTGATATTGGTGTTTCTTTTCGACTACCTTGTTATTAAAACAAACTGGACTGAAAAAATACTGCTTATAGTTAGATACAAAATATACTTTTTGGAATTACTTTTTCTACAAATTTGTTATATGTAATATAAAATGTAATAATATTCATTTCATCACTTCACTTCCATATATTTTTTCGTGCGCCTTAAATATATTCCAGTGGAGGGTAGTTTTCATTAACCTAGCTGTGATTCAGTTCGATCAGTTTCTCCAGAGTACAGAACAGTTTCAGTCTCGTGGCAGCTGCCGAACGCATGGCGTGGCGCAGCTTGAATTCTCGTCAAATACGGTCAGTTCGTGAATTATTTAGTGAAAATGGTATTTGGTGTCGACTGCGTTGAACTTCTAGCTTCGAGAATCGACCAGTGTACTAAAGGTACATAATATTTATATTCTTTGGATTTGTATTGCGTTATACTCTCCTTTTTATATATACTGTATTTCTAGAGTTTGCATAGACTATCCGGTCTGTCCGCTAGGATAAAGAGTGGCCCAAGGATAATAGGAAAGCTATGAGAACTCGTAGTGGCCCTTCCAGTAATTCAATAAGGACTATAAGATGCCGACGAGTTAAGACTTAAGACGATAAAAGTCACCATATTCTAAAAAGTAAAACATATCTACCTACATTTCTTTCATATATTGTACTCTATTTATCTGGTATATTGTAAATGCTGGAAGCGGGCTAATTCTACCATATCGCTACGGAAATCCTTGAGGGTAGGCTGTGTTCAGTGATAGTCCACCGCCAGTGGACTTTCTTTGACTAAATATAGTTAGAAATTATGATTCCGTGTCATTACCATATCAAAAGTCTTCTTTGAAATCAAGCAATACTTCGTGTAGATTTTATTTCTTCATAGATGGGAGATGGTATAAAGTTATATGTATACAGGTGAAATCCTCGAGTGGCCGTGGATGGCCAAATCCGAAACAATGAGGAATAATGGAATCTTTTTTATTTAATCATATTTTGTTAAATAGTCTATAAAAAGAATATATTATGTACTTGAATTCTGTGATTTGAATATATATCCCCCACGTGGTTTCTTCAATGTCTCCAAAAATATTAATTTTAAACAAGGAGGTAGCTTAATCAATTTAATCAATCTAGGCATTTGTAGTGAAGCGTTAGAAAAAACTGCATCGACTTATTTGAGTTATTTTCCAGGGTTGGTGTTAAGGTAACGGAAACAAAAATTGTATTATGATTTATGACCTCTTTCCTATAATTTACCGTATGTTATTATTACAGTGAAATGATGAAATGGTGTAACACATCAAGTATTTTTTCAAAATCACCAGGGTCACATTCTCGCTGGTATTTTCCAAAATTCGGGTATGCAGTTTTAGTTTTCAAAGTCGGGCTCGTGTCTCCATTGAGTGTTTAGCGATAGTCCTTAAAGTTTCGGATGAAGCCATCAACTCCCACCTGACGAATAAACTTGTATAGGCTAGGTGGTCTGTGAGGTGAGACAACTGGAAATGTCACTAAACACATTGCCCAAGGAACACGAGATGAAATATATTGGTGATGAAATTAATGGTGGTAAACTTTGCAAGATGCCTCCAGTATAGTGGACCCGCCATCTTTGACACTAACGAATTTGGATATCACAAATCATGATTAAACAGTAGGAGAATAAATAAAACTTTTCTTTCATGAATACAGCAATTTATTAACGACATTGCCTAGATTTTAGCTGGTAACATTTGTGACCTACTCAGATATATTTCATCCTTATCACACAAAATAACAATCACTAATACTTGCAATGTTCAAAATAAAATTAAATAGTGGAGTTTTTTTACTTCACTGGTGTATGATAAAATATAGCTATAAAGTTGCCTACATTCTTGTAATTTGCTACCTTATCCTACCTTCATTTCAGTACTTAATGCACACATGATATCATAATACAATAGTATTATAATATACCGGGTATATCAAGACTGCGACCGAAAACGAAGCCAGGTGGTAGTTCTAGTGGTTACAGATACAATGCAACTAAAAATATCGCCAAAAAGCGACAAATTATTTTCTGGATTTTTTTAAATAGTAATTTAAACCTTAGCTTACCATTGCGTCTTCTATACATATAATTCTAAATAAAAAGGTGTACATTATTATTTTAGGAAAACTATGTATTTATCACCCAAATACGACGATCAGTAAAACAATTTTTTTGCGTTTTTTTTTTGTTGCATTTTGTCTGAAGTCACTAATACCACCTGGTTTCCTTTTCGGTTGCGGTTTTGATATACCTTTTATAAAACGTTGCATGAAAATTAAAACCGCTCTTTCTATTAATCCTAGGCGTAATTTTACAAATTTATTTTTTATTCTTTATTTATGTAATATCACAAGCGTTTGAGGATATTCTTTCTGAATAATCTTAGCTCTTAGGTATGGAATGTTTTAATTTAATGATTTACTAATACGCAATAAATAAGTATGTTTATTTATACTTCTTAAGAAGTAGTTATTGCACAGCAGCGGTAAATACTAAAATAAAAAAAAATTCCAATATAATTTTCAAAATTCTCATTTAGTTCCAACAAACCCTTCATGCTTTAAGTATTCTTAACAGGTATAATTGAGTGTTTATCGTAGAGTTGTTCTGTGGCATATGTGCAATATTAACTAATACAGTTCAGCGGTGTTGGTGTTATGGTGAAACTTTGCCAGCAACAGGAACCATACGTGAATTGGTGAGTCGTAAGCAAGTGGCTTACAGGTTCAATATCGATGAGACTGCAGCAGAATATCCCGGATGTCAATATAAGAAAGTCGTCAGCAAGTTCCATCCAGGTGATGAATCATTAGCAGCAAGTCCCCATGAGTGTTAGAGATACGTCGTCAGCTGCATATTCTGCGTCAGCTTCGATAAGAAGTCAGCATCAGGCGTCACTTGTCAGTTTAGACAACTCGTCAGCATCACTTCACAATAGTGGTGATGCCTCAACAGGCCAGTATAGATGAGTCGTCAGCATTCTTGCATCAGTGGTGATGATGCTGCGGCGACAGAGACGGAAGCAGCAGGTCCCAGTGGGCGGGCGCGTGCAGGAAGTACTTCCGGCAGGCGCCGCAGAACCGACGCTTGTACTGCTCCGGAGACACTACCGTGGGCTGCCCGGAACCGAGGTTCTTCTTGACCAGGTGCTCCAGTTTCTTGTCCCACGTGAATGTGCGGATGTAGTCTGTAAGTACAAATGTTTAGCAGAATTAGGACTTGAAGAAGCATGAGTGGCCCATAGACGGTATGTACGGAGTTTGCATATACCTAGTGGCATAACTATGTTTGGAACCAATCAGGAATTTAATTAATCGCCTAAGTTATCAGTTTTGCTAAGGTAAGCATGGTTGTCAAAAGAAACTCTTCATTTTTGCCAGCAACGAGATCAGGTATTTTTTTAGTTAACTCTAACCTGCTTTCAAAGGTATGCTAGATTCTAGCTGACTTCGGACGGTCTAGCAGCCAGGCCGTCCGAAGTGACTATGATAATGTTACAAGGAGCATGTAATATAGTAGTGTCGAGGTACCTATGATCCCGAGCACGAGCGCGGCGCCGTCGACGCCGAGCAGCAGCGAGTAGTCCATGACGCCGAGGCTGGCCAGGAAGTGCGTGTCGCGCTCCACGCTGCGCCACAGCACGCTGCCCGTGTGCGACTGCACGTACAGCTGCTGCTCCCAGCGCACTGACACCGACGTAATACGTGCAACTTAGTGCCATTTTGATAAAAACTTAAACTGTGTATATTATGATTGATAATGTGGTACTGTTATATGGAGTGAGTTTAAGTGAAAAAATAAAGAATTTTATTTAAATTTAGACTTTTGCAATAGAAAATGAGTGTCCACAACAAAGTGTCAGGTGTATATTGTGGAGTAAGTGTGAGTAAGTGGTGCAGTAGGGGTGAGCGTGTGCGTACGGTTGAGCAGGTTCTCGTCCATGAGCACGGCGCGCGCGTGGTGCGGCGCGAGGCGGTGTATGTTGTGGAGTAAGTGTGAGTAAGTGGTGCAGTAGGGGTGAGCGTGTGCGTACGGTTGAGCAGGTTCTCGTCCATGAGCACGGCGCGCGCGTGGTGCGGCGCGAGGCGGTGTATGTTGTGGAGTAAGTGTGAGTAAGTGGTGCAGTAGGGGTGAGCGTGTGCGTACGGTTGAGCAGGTTCTCGTCCATGAGCACGGCGCGCGCGTGGTGCGGCGCGAGGCGGTGTATGTTGTGGAGTAAGTGTGAGTAAGTGGTGCAGTAGGGGTGAGCGTGTGCGTACGGTTGAGCAGGTTCTCGTCCATGAGCACGGCGCGCGCGTGGTGCGGCGCGAGGCGGTGTATGTTGTGGAGTAAGTGTGAGTAAGTGGTGCAGTAGGGGTGAGCGTGTGCGTACGGTTGAGCAGGTTCTCGTCCATGAGCACGGCGCGCGCGTGGTGCGGCGCGAGGCGGTGTATGTTGTGGAGTAAGTGTGAGTAAGTGGTGCAGTAGGGGTGAGCGTGTGCGTACGGTTGAGCAGGTTCTCGTCCATGAGCACGGCGCGCGCGTGGTGCGGCGCGAGGCGGTGTATGTTGTGGAGTAAGTGTGAGTAAGTGGTGCAGTAGGGGTGAGCGTGTGCGTACGGTTGAGCAGGTTCTCGTCCATGAGCACGGCGCGCGCGTGGTGCGGCGCGAGGCGGTGTATGTTGTGGAGTAAGTGTGAGTAAGTGGTGCAGTAGGGGTGAGCGTGTGCGTACGGTTGAGCAGGTTCTCGTCCATGAGCACGGCGCGCGCGTGGTGCGGCGCGAGGCGGTGTATGTTGTGGAGTAAGTGTGAGTAAGTGGTGCAGTAGGGGTGAGCGTGTGCGTACGGTTGAGCAGGTTCTCGTCCATGAGCACGGCGCGCGCGTGGTGCGGCGCGAGGCGGTGTATGTTGTGGAGTAAGTGTGAGTAAGTGGTGCAGTAGGGGTGAGCGTGTGCGTACGGTTGAGCAGGTTCTCGTCCATGAGCACGGCGCGCGCGTGGTGCGGCGCGAGGCGGTGTATGTTGTGGAGTAAGTGTGAGTAAGTGGTGCAGTAGGGGTGAGCGTGTGCGTACGGTTGAGCAGGTTCTCGTCCATGAGCACGGCGCGCGCGTGGTGCGGCGCGAGGCGGTGTATGTTGTGGAGTAAGTGTGAGTAAGTGGTGCAGTAGGGGTGAGCGTGTGCGTACGGTTGAGCAGGTTCTCGTCCATGAGCACGGCGCGCGCGTGGTGCGGCGCGAGGCGGTGTATGTTGTGGAGTAAGTGTGAGTAAGTGGTGCAGTAGGGGTGAGCGTGTGCGTACGGTTGAGCAGGTTCTCGTCCATGAGCACGGCGCGCGCGTGGTGCGGCGCGAGGCGGTGTATGTTGTGGAGTAAGTGTGAGTAAGTGGTGCAGTAGGGGTGAGCGTGTGCGTACGGTTGAGCAGGTTCTCGTCCATGAGCACGGCGCGCGCGTGGTGCGGCGCGAGGCGGTGTATGTTGTGGAGTAAGTGTGAGTAAGTGGTGCAGTAGGGGTGAGCGTGTGCGTACGGTTGAGCAGGTTCTCGTCCATGAGCACGGCGCGCGCGTGGTGCGGCGCGAGGCGGTGTATGTTGTGGAGTAAGTGTGAGTAAGTGGTGCAGTAGGGGTGAGCGTGTGCGTACGGTTGAGCAGGTTCTCGTCCATGAGCACGGCGCGCGCGTGGTGCGGCGCGAGGCGGTGTATGTTGTGGAGTAAGTGTGAGTAAGTGGTGCAGTAGGGGTGAGCGTGTGCGTACGGTTGAGCAGGTTCTCGTCCATGAGCACGGCGCGCGCGTGGTGCGGCGCGAGGCGGTGTATGTTGTGGAGTAAGTGTGAGTAAGTGGTGCAGTAGGGGTGAGCGTGTGCGTACGGTTGAGCAGGTTCTCGTCCATGAGCACGGCGCGCGCGTGGTGCGGCGCGAGGCGGTGTATGTTGTGGAGTAAGTGTGAGTAAGTGGTGCAGTAGGGGTGAGCGTGTGCGTACGGTTGAGCAGGTTCTCGTCCATGAGCACGGCGCGCGCGTGGTGCGGCGCGAGGCGGTGTATGTTGTGGAGTAAGTGTGAGTAAGTGGTGCAGTAGGGGTGAGCGTGTGCGTACGGTTGAGCAGGTTCTCGTCCATGAGCACGGCGCGCGCGTGGTGCGGCGCGAGGCGGTGTATGTTGTGGAGTAAGTGTGAGTAAGTGGTGCAGTAGGGGTGAGCGTGTGCGTACGGTTGAGCAGGTTCTCGTCCATGAGCACGGCGCGCGCGTGGTGCGGCGCGAGGCGGTGTATGTTGTGGAGTAAGTGTGAGTAAGTGGTGCAGTAGGGGTGAGCGTGTGCGTACGGTTGAGCAGGTTCTCGTCCATGAGCACGGCGCGCGCGTGGTGCGGCGCGAGGCGGTGTCGCTGCGCGCCCTTGAGGTCGAAGCGCTGGCGCGGGCGCGCGTGCCACACGTTCTCCAGCACCAGCACGCCGCTGCCCGCGCCGCCCACGCTGAACACGCCCACGATGCGCGCTGCACACACGCACAGTAACACTTCACAAGGGCATCGTCATCAGGCTCGCTGGCCGCACGGAGGAGGCTGTGCGCACGCAAGCAACTTTGAGATGGGCGACAAAACGCGTGGTATCGCATCTGTCGTGGACACTCAACTAATCATGGGATCCAAAGCTGGGGTGAGCGAGGCCTCCATCCGAGCCCTTCTAATTGCGAAGAGCCATCTAATGATAATCAGGATGACAAAACGACAAGCAATACTACGCATCTCCCGCTCATCCACATCGCTTCCGGTGCACATTACGGGCGGCAATGTGGACGGGTGAGAGACACTCGGTACAGCTCGCTATCAGATGGCTCCTTGTGTTGGGGAAGATGCAAATGCTACCGTCTCCCCCCATGCCTATAAGCTGAGCGTTCGCGATAGTCACGAGGCCACACTCGCCCATCCCGGAGTTGCTCCTAACGTGAGAGCACAGCCCCCACAGTTTATTCAGTGGCCCCAATAACGCCTTTAAGACGCCTCCTAATACCAGCCAAGGTTACCATCGTGAAATTCTTACGCCCTTTATATAATATTTGGTAGCGAAACGGAAGCTTCTTAAACTGCCTTTCGATACCGGCCTTCGAGCCTGACGGGTTTTTCTGTCCGCACCGCACAAATAATGCGGTCAAGCTTGGACCCTATCAAGGTCATACCGACAGGCGTACCGACTAAAACCTCACTTTAAACTATGGTAGGCGATGGAGAAGGGAGAGTAATGCCCAGTATATTCGTCGCCGTGTCCAAATATGGCTCCTAAGTCCTTACAAATTGGGAGGGCGCAGATCCCCAACACTTAACCCTGCTTCGGACGCTCATGCTGAAATGAGCATCCACGAGAGGCGAGGCCACGCGTTTTGTCGTCCATTCCGGAACCGCAGTGCGTCTAGCAATCCCGATGACCACTTAAAATGGCCTCCTATGACAGGCAGAGGATATATCTTGGTGGAATTCTTGCACTAAAAGTCGCTCCAAAAGCGGGCGAGACGGGACGGCGTCGCACCACTGGCCGGACGCTTTCAGTTAAAATGTATTGGTTGATATGGAACATGCCATACAGCACCGTCCTGGTCGCCCTTGGCGGAACGGCTTACTACCTTAAGGTCGCAAGAATTCCGCCATGGTATACCTGTCATAAAAGGCCACTTGAAAGGGTAATCGGTGTCGCAGGACACATTGCAATGGCAGGCGCTCGCGTCAGGGGAGACTTCGAAATAGGCGGCAGAACGCATGGCCTCGCGTCTATAGTGGCCTCGACTCATGAGCGTCCAAAGCAGGGTCAAGTAGTGGGAATCTACGTCCTCCCCAATCGAGAGAATTTAGGAGCCATATTTTGACAGGGCGGATCTATTGAGCGCTACTCGCTCGTTTATATTGCTCCTCACACGTAATGCCCTGAAGGCCACCGAGAAGTTTTCGGGGGTATTCCAGCGAAAGATCTTGGATCTCAGTGAGGACCCAGCCTAGCCGCAACATTCGTGCGGCGCGGAGATTTGTCCCCTCTGTCAAGAAGTTACTCGTCACTTTAGGCATTACAATAAAAATCAATATCAATTCTACACCGAAATATATAAAATTATGAATCATTTTATAACTACCAAAATTTTAGACTCAAAATCCTCATTACAGACAGTAGAAAAAAATAAATATACTACTCACCTAGCAGACTAGGCAGATTATTTTGCCGGCACGTGTTGACGTAGTTGAAGTAGTGCGGCGCGAACTCCACGAACTGCTGCCACTCCGGCTTGGTCATCTCCTTCAACACGTAGCGGTCGTCTGGACAGAACAGGACATCAATACAACCAACATGGTTCTGAGCCAACATTGATCGAGTCTTGTGCCGTGGGTACCAGAAACCACGGCAGACTTTTCGGTCTCACAAACACCTAGATCCCGAACAAATACCTGTGGGTATTTTTTTGTTATTTTGGTTCTGCCCTACTTAAGATTTCTTTCACAAAAATGGACTGTGGAAATAAAATCAATTAAAATTTATTACAAAAAGCTATCCTATTGGAGAACTTGCACTTACCTAGAGACTACTCAGTTATTTGGTCTGACCAAACAAAAAAGTAGTCTACGAACCCCTAGCAATTCCACACTTTCTAAGTACATAAAAGACGTTATACACATATTTGTTTTATTTTTTATTTGTTTTCTAAAAATATTTTGTAGTTGTTACCTTTGGTCTTGCTGAAGGTGGATCCCGACTTGCCGCCTTTGGCAGCCCAGGGCACGCAGTGCGCCAGCGACCTGATGAACGCCTCTTCTATGTCGCAGATCGTTTCTGTTACATACAATGAATTATTTTAAAATCATATACCTTGTTTTTATATTGCCTAGTCTGTAGAAAGGTAATTAAAATATTTTTATTTTCATATAATCCTTAATCGCATTTATTTATTTTAATCATTATACGAGCATAAATCGTGCCTAATTTTAGAACATTAATTTTATATTAAAAATTTTGTTTTTTACTATTGATAATATGCTTTAAATTGTTAATTTCATATACAAATATGCCATTATACCTGATACACTTTTATAGCATATTATTTATAGTATAGTATAGCATAACAGCACCACTACAGCTTACACTTAGATTAACCAGTTGGTGAAGAGGGATACTTTTATATGATGAAACTATTATTTTATTGCATGCCTAGAACAATATAAAATAAGTAATGGTACCGACTGTGGTCACACCGGCAGGTATTGTCGTGCGCGTCGTGTGCGTCGTGCGCGTCCGCGTCGCGGCCCAGGCCCGCCAGCAGCGCGTGCCGCAGCGCCGCGAACTGAGTCGCCGCGTACACGCGACACACTAACCCGTCCTGTGTACAAATCATACACGTATTCCTATTTTTTTATAACCTTCGCAAGCAGACGAGCGTGGACTTTCGCAGTACCAGGAGTCCAGTACTACAAAGTCGCTAACTACCGTAAGGAAAGCCTGTAAACCTAGTTTAAAGAAAAACAAGTAATAGCGCAAAGGAAATACGAATATTTATATATATATAGGAAAGTGTTTTCAATTCTATTTCCGATTATTCGTATCTAGTTTTAGTGACTGAATGGATGATTGTCATTACAACGCAAATATTACAACCAATGTGTATGCTAACACTCGCGGTCCGTGATATTGACATCCTTAGCCCTGATTGAAATATAAGTTTTGTGTCTTTCGATCGAAAACCACGAGGGGCTTTTTGATTTCGGAAACAGTTAAAACCAAAACAAATATTAAGGATCCACATAAACATTAGACTCAATGCGGGAATCGAATCCGCGACCGCTAATATAAAATCCAATGTCTAAATAACTGTGACACGTAGACTATCGATTGTTTTGTCAGTGTCAAAGCAAATATTAAATTTTAAAATATTAATAAAATATTTCTACTATATTTAATTTTATTTTTACCTTGAGAAGCACTTCCACGTGGTCGTTGTTAGATTTGGATGATTTTGATTTTTCTGATTCGGATTTCTCCTTGCCCGTACTGTTTGAATTCTCACCGTCATCTTGCTCGGAATGGTTGCTAATGAAAAAGAGAACATTACGTATTGTAAAGCCATTTATTACCTTGTATGCATATGATCTATGTATAAAAAAAATAAAATTTCCTAATTATTATTATTACGTATTGTTTTTTTTAAGATTATCATAAGTTTACAATAGTTATGTACGCAAGGCAGAATTAGGAATGATCTCGAAAACAGATGATTTGAAACTGTTGATACTGCAGCAGTGAAGCTAACAAAAATTAGCACAACTTATACCCTTGAAATAAAACTAATTTTACAATGTAACAGTCACTAAGCAGATGACTAATCTTAGTTCGCACCGTGACCACGAAAACTGTAAAGCGACCAAAACGTCGGGAAATTAATCGATTTAAAAATTAAACCAAATCCGTGATAAAATCCGTAAAATTAATTTTCAATGTAACATTCGCGTAAATCTAAAAAACCATTATGCAAACTATTGTCAGACTGTACTAAGAAATAGTAAAACACATGAGAATGTCTAACTTGTGCTTGGCCAGCGCGAGTGCGCGGCGGTAGGTGAGCGAGGCCAGCGTGGCCGCGATGACCGAGCCGATCTCCCCCGCGCGCACCACCACCGGCACCACGCCGCTCGACAGGATCATGCCCACCTGCACACGCACCACTTCAATCCACTACTTCATTACTAAGTGCGTGGTGGCCTACATGTTCACGGCGGTCGCAGGTTCACAACCCAGGGCACACCTCTGACTTCTCGGAGTTATGTGTGTATTGATAGTCAATCACCACGCACTTTAACGGTGAAGGAAAACATCGTGAGGAAACCTGCATACCGTAGCGATTTTAAAGAATTTCTACGGTATGTAAGTCCCCCAAACCGCACTAGGCCAGCGTGGTAGACTATATGGCCTAACCACTCTCAATCGTTTCTCTCGATTGTAGAGTAGGCCCGTGCCCAGCAGTGGGACGTATATGGGCTGAAACAATACAAAATTACTAAATGGCGGGACGACTTGCACAAGATGGCATGCAGCTTCATGCTGCATGCGTGAAGCAGCAGACCGAGCTCTGTGCCGTACCGTAAGAGAGGCCATGTCCAGCAGTGGACTGCAACGGGCTGATAACCTTTAGTACGGGTAAGACGCTATTTGCACTAAAAGTACTGATTGATGCTTGATGGGTAAGACGGGGTAATGCGGCCATCTAGGTTAAAATAACTTACCCCAAAAGCCTCGGGTCTACTTGAATTTTGACTTTGGCAGCGTCTACATATTCAAATAATGCACCAGAAGGAGCTAAGAGATTACCAAATGGTTTTAGATTGATTCCAGAATAGCCAATACATAAACAGTATGTCCTGAATCTGCGGTCTTAGAATTGTTTAGCAAAAGGTTTTAATGAAACCAAAATTATTATCAATGTTGTCGAAAAGGGGGGAAAATAGCCAAAAAGTACAAGTGAAT
The DNA here is from genome assembly GCA_949752805.1 of Deilephila elpenor. Taxonomy (NCBI): domain Eukaryota; kingdom Metazoa; phylum Arthropoda; class Insecta; order Lepidoptera; family Sphingidae; genus Deilephila; species Deilephila elpenor. Next base: position 1,855,138 of record OX457107.1, on the reverse strand, counting down.
AATTGACATACTGACCTGATGTGATGGTTGATTGTTGGACAGCAGCTGCGAGAGTATTTGTTTCACTGTCTTCTTGTCCCCTTTCTCCTCGTCTTCCTCTGCTCCTAAATACAATTCACTTTTATAAAACACCTACAATAATACTAATTAAGTTTAAGTTTATGATTGAGAATTTAAATATTTTTTAAAAACTTGAATCCAAAATTAAATTTAATCTGGTATTAATTAAGATTATGGAGGACTATGATAAATTATGTTTTAAATTTAAATATATTTTTTACTAAAATATTTCTGAACTAAAAAATTGAGTTAATAATTACTACCACATGTTACAGTATTCTTAAATTCTATTTAGTTGTATGTAATGTATTAAGTATGATAATGAAACTGCACTTTATCATGTACCATGAAACTAAACATTAAACAAAGCTATTAATAAAAAAGACATTCATAAAGTTATAATGTTGCAATCGGTTATCAAAAACTGAAGCACGAACAACTATCAAAGATTGGTAATAAAACGTTCGTACACGTTATTTTGCGTATCCGTTTTCAGTATACAGTAGGTATTTAACTGCTAAATATTCGACAAAATATAATATTATGGTAGAAGAAATTAACGATTCAAAAGATCTTGTAAAAGACTACTTGAATAAAGAAATTTTGATTTGATTATAATTAAAGTAACATTTCTTTGATATTAAAAGAATGTTTTAACACTCTATAGCCTTCATTTAAGAAATTGCAAAGCAAATTATTACCCTTGAAATAAATTATTACCCTTTTAGATTCCAACAATTTTACTGGCTAAATGGGCAATTTAAAATTTGTTGCAATAATACACTACTGGTTGGTCTCACTAACTAGAATACTTATTAATTCGATACTAAAAAGCACAAAATAAGTTTATAGGGATGTACACTACATTCGTAAGTTTCCAATCTATTACATTATTTTTTACCGCCACATTTATAGACAATTTTAAAACCTATTTTAGTGAACTAATGTTGTCTTCTTCGCTCAAACTAAATTCAAAAGTTGTTTTAAAGGCACAAAACATTCGATAACTAAAATAGGTTTTAAATCTGTATGAATAAGGCCGTTACAATAGTTGTTGGTGCTAGTGAGCGTGATTTACCTGCGTGTTCTTTGTCCAGTTCTTTACTGGAGTTATCAGTGGCGAACACATAAGTGGTTCCTAGAACATCAACTGCGGTTAGAATGTGGTATTATGCACACGACAAGACACATTGTTAGCTAGAGTTAACAACAATGAGTATTCAATTGTCTGTTTTATTAGTTTTAATAATTTTGTAGGGTAAATACTCGTGAAGTCTTCATCTATCTGCCCTTTTCGAGTGTATGTAATCACATTGCAGTATTGTAGTAAAAAAGGTATTGAACTTAACTACAATACGCGGTAACACATAAACTGAACAAGTTGGGTAATCAGAAAATAATCTTATTCCTATTCTATACCACAGATTTTTTTATGGATTTTTAAATGAATATTCTAAAACAGACAATTTAATACCACGTAGATGAAACGATTATTAAAAAATTTACATGGATTGGATTATCGTGCGCACTTATATTATTTTTACTATTTCATTTCACAACTTAAAAAACATACATATTTAAATAAAAAAATTAACGAACATTTTATAAATAAACCATAGATTTGAACAACCGTTACATCCGTTTTTATTAAAAAAATGTCATGCTTCATATATTAATGTTAAAAACAAAATCCTTAAAAAATATATATCTTATTAATTTACTATCACTTACCGGGTCCATCGTTGCCCGTCTCTCCAGAAGAATCTTCCAGATCAGATTTATCATCGACTGAAACAAAAATTTACATTTTGTTAAACAGCGAATATAAATTGTAGAACTGTTGGGTACAGTGCCCCTAGCCGGAACATTTTGCGGTATCGTAATAGAATAGTAATAGTAAAATTTTGTATGGGAATTTAAACAGCGCCATTGTGAGCGTATTTGGAACTAAAATTTGACAGCGGGAAACGTTTACTTTACTATACGAGAATTACTATACGATACTTCAAAATATTCCGACTAAGGGCACAGGTCAATATTAAAAAGGACCACGATAATCTAAAGCGATGTAAACTTCAGTTTAAAATTGTTTTGAAATTCTTTACACAAACTTATTTATTACACTTTTCGGTACAAAACCAGCACTTTTATTAATTGTTTTATAACTATCGTATGTTTAATTGGAGCAACGCGGATGACCGGCAAAATAAACTTCTCAAAAACGACTGTACTTGACGAAATCTTGACAAAAACTGTTTTTCTATTACCGATGCCCTTTTTATTAGAAACTAGTCGTGATATTACAAATACCCACAAAATTATGATGATAACCACTATTGTAAAAGTACCCACAGAAATTACTCATCCCTTCATACTTCTGTATTCCGAAATACAAATAAAGGAAAACAATTAATATTGTAAAAGTACCCCAAAAAAAAATATCCTTTCTTTCATACTATATTGTAAAAGATACATAAAGGAAACAAAGAAAGTATCTACTATTACATGTGCAGTTATTTCACTGTTTCTTCCATACAATGTTTGATATCTTGCGAACCCCTACTTACACAAACAATACAATGGTTCTTCTGACTTCAAAAATATTATTAATCTAGTACTTAGAGCAGTAATCAGTATTTGACAGGGTGTATTTATTATTAATTTATTTAACACTAATCATACCAACACTTAATAGATACCTAGTCTACCGTAGCGGGTCAAATGACCCGAAATTTATGTTTCGTACCTTTAGTATGAAATATGGATGTTAAAAGGGAAATAAAAATATAAATGTATTATAATTATACGAAATAGTGTATTGACAATTTATATTACAAACGCAAAAAATAAGAATTGTTTTTATTCATCGCATTTTTTACATATAAGTGTGTCCATCGTACATTTTCCGCAAACAATTTTTTTACATTTAGATAAAAAAAAAATGGTTTTATTTTCTTTCCAGTATCCTATTTGACACCTCTTACGTTAATTAGCATCTGTAGAAGACTTAGGCAACCATCGTTTTGTATTTGTTTTTTTTTTTTGGTTGTTCACGGGCTTCTCGAAAATCGTCGGCAAGTTCTACTGCTCGCTTGAGTAAAAAATCTTGTCTCGATATATTATCTCCTGTCGTTTGCTTGTATAAAATCCAGGCATTTATACCAGCTAAATAAAGGATATTGAAAAAAACTTGTGGTGGCCATCTGCAAGACTTAGACTTCGTATAGTAAATTTTCTTCACTTCACTTTCTTCAGAACTTGAGAGTAATCTTGTTCTTTTTCGTCCACAACCGATATTCACAATATTTTCCTCTTCATCGTCAGTATCTGTAGTTTCAAACTCATTTTCATTTGTAACCAATATATCTTCGTTTTCAGAAAATTCATCTTCACCGATTTCCGAAAACTCTTCTCCAATATCATTTATATCTTCTAAGAACTTGGACTGTCTCGTTCGTTTCGACATTTTATGGGTAAAGAGTTACCTGTATCACTAATAAAGCTATCGAAATAAAATATAAACTGTTTACCAAACTTTCCTTTTTTGCTACCTTTTTTACACAAAAATCTACTTTCAATCTAAAATTTTCTTGAATATATTTTCTTGAAATTATTCTCAGCTATTTTGATTGAACTACTTTACGTAACAGTCTTTGCAGAAATGTGGACTTTACCGACTACAATAAGATAAGCTATATGTATTGATGAGCTTATAAAACAAAAAATGTTCTCAGGGTCAAATGACCCGATGTGGTAGACAACGGTATACGACAGGTATTACTCAACAAAAACAAAACAAAAAAAAATAAAAATAGTATAAAAACATTAGATTTAATTATACCCTGAAATCGAATCCGAGATCAAAAATGTAAACAAACAAATGTCATTGTGAAAGTGACATTTCAGGGCTAGGAAACATTTTCTAATAAAAATTCAAATGTTGCGAATATTGTGTTTTAGAATTTCCTTTAGATTAACATGGTAAAAATGAAAAGCACCAACAAAAACGAAATATATTTAGTTTGTTATTTAAAAAGTATTTTATCAATCACACACTTATCAGTTCACAAGCCTTCAATATCACTTGAATGAACTTTTTTACATGTTTAACACATCCATTCCACCACCGCGGTGTCACTTCTTGTAAAACATCTTCATTAATCATGTTTTCTTCATAACAAATATTTTTTCGTAATTGGAGAGGCTAAATATAATAAAGTTTTATTTCAGTGAGCCAAATGTTAGGAATTTCTATTTATTGCCAGCAGCATAACATAATTTCGTACCATTTTTATCACATCATTTAAAAAAAAATTGAAATTGTATTTTATGTAAATATTATACCTAAGAATTTTAATTCGGCTATGTTTTATACTTATATAACAGGTGAGAATAATTCTAACCTATCATTTTAACGGTTGTCGACAAACTACCATGGCAATTTATTTTTATTGTAGTGGTAACCCTTCTGTTTACATTTTTGATCTCTGATTCCATTTCAGGGTATAGTCAGAAAAAGTCATAAAGTTAAATTTGCAGAAGTAATAAGATAATATGTGCATTATCAATGCAAAAGTTCAAAATGGGTCATTTGACCCGTTATGGTATGATTAGTGTTAAACAGCTTGATAGGCTCCGTGGCGCAGTTGGTTAGACGCCGGCTGTGAAACGAGGGCTGCGGGTTCGGACAAATATTTGTGAGGTCTACAGAAATTTGTCTCGGGTCTGGGTGTTTGTGAGACCGAAAAGTCTCTCGTAGCTTCTGATACCCATGACACACGACTTCATTGATCTTAGTGTGGGGTCAGGACTATGTATGTGACTGTTGGGTGTATTTATGTATGTGTTACTGTAAAAGCTCGAACTGCAGTAAATCCGAAGATATTCCAGTAAAACCTAAGATCTACCAATTCCTAATGGTAAATGTCCGAAAAGGTTTGCGAATCGAACTCTTACCACCATTCCGTTGGTAAATCTTAGGATTTACATTAATGGCACGGTAAATGTTGAAAAACAAAACATCCGCCGCCGATCCGTTCGCCTCAGTCGCTTGTTTGACACGTTTGAACTTGCACGATAATTTGATTTCTAATTGTATTTTTTTGGTAAACAAGAAAGATAATTAGGTTAGGTTAGGTTAGGTTAATGTGTTTTTTCAAAATAATTTAAATAAGTTGGTATTAGTTTGTACTTATTACTATCATAATATGATACCTTTATAATACTATGTACCTGTTTTGTCTAATAGTTCATTAAAGTAAATAATTAAGAATTACTTATTGTTTTATTCCTAAAACCAACATCTACCAGCTGACAGTGGTAAAACCTAGCATATACTGAATTCGAATGGTAAAAGCCCGAAAAAATCGTCGTATTTTCAGAAATACTTACATTTACCAACTCATGTCGGTAAATCCTAAGACTTACGCGTAAATCTTAAGATTAACCGTAGTTCGAGCTTTTACAGTAACATATGCATTACATAATTTGTTAACTTAAAGTGGTAAAATCGAACTGTAGTCCTAAAACCTGTGGTAACTTATTATGTATCTACAACAGTAAAATTGACAATGTATATACGAACCTGTAGTCTCTGGTTGTGTTTTGGGCGTCTTTGGTGGTGGGCAGGACCACTTGTCCTGCGCGTCTCGCAGCATCTTCTCTCCCGCTATGATGCTGTCCGACACTGTCCATAGACTGCGCACCACACCTGGTAATCAATTGCAATGGCACTTGTTTTTATTTTGATAGTTTGTAAAAGTATTGGAACTGGTGGTAGATGGTACATTTGGTGGTAGATTCAGTGCCTTCCAAATAGTTTAGGCTGATTGATAGGGATTCCCCCTATCTATTAATATATTTGACAGCCTCCGTGGCGTAGTTGGTTTGACGCCGCCTGTGAAACGAGAGGCCGCGGGTTCAATCCCCGCACCGAAACAAACATTTGTGTGATCCACAGGTATTTTTTTCGGGTCTGGGTGTTTGTGAGACCGAAAAGTCTCTCGTAGCTTCTGATATCCACAACATAAGGCTCGATATTAGTGTGGCGTCAGGACTATGTATGTGACTGTTGGGTGTATTTATTATTTATTTACTTATTTTATTTATAGGGGTAAGTTAAATACACGATGTTAATCTTAAACGCGGCATACTTGCTTGGGTTTATAAAGATTCCCACGATATCAGGTCGAACATTAATGTCCACCAATGAAATGATTAACAAAACATTTTTAAAATATGTCAAAGATTTAAAAACAGAACTGCAAGAATATCAATGCCACGAACAATAACAAAGGCTGCCACATATTTTCTATGTAGCCTCTTACATTTTTGATGTATGACTAAATCGGTAATTAAATGAGTATTAAATAACTCGTATCAGGTTAATCCTGTATAGTGACCTGCGAGTGTAGTGTTCTCCGGTACCGTGGCGGGTGGTAGCGCCAGGTGTATCTGGTCCGTGTGCTGCTTGAACGCCTGGTAGTCCTTCTCCGCTTCTACGTCCGTTAGACTGCTGAATGTTTCGTGACCTAGGACAAAAAAATTAACCTAAGATTGAATACCTAGAAGAAAAATTGATGGACTAATCTATCAAATGTAGTTATTTACATTAATAAGTCTTTTTCAAGGAAGTCAGGACGACAACAGCTCTAAAATGATCAATCAAATGATTCTGCATCAAAGATAAAATCATGTTCGTTGAATGGCGAGACGAGCATGCCGTCCGCCTGATGATAAACGATACGACCGCTCATGGACAGTAGCAAAACCATACACCATGAATTACAAAGCAATGCTTGGCATTCCACTGCGCTCGCCATCGTGAGATATGAGTTGTTAAGTCTCAATATGTCCAGTAGATACTCTGGCTACAATGGCCTTCAAACCGGAACACAACAGTTCATTTACACTGCTGTTTGGCGGGAGAAATAGACATTGCGGTGGTACCTACCCAGGCGGCCTCTCACATATGAGAGACCTACCACCAGTAAATACTAAATATGATACCATGTAGGATAGGAGCAGGCAGAAAATAAAGTGAAACCCTTATTCTGTAATACATCGTTAAGAACACAAAATTGTTCGGGATAAAAAATAGCCTAAGTGGTAATCCAGGGTGCATACCAAATTTTATCGAAATCCGTTAAGCCATTTCTGAGTTCATCGCGCACAACCGCACAGACAAACAGACAAAAATTCTAAAAATCATTTATTTTGGGTTCTATTACGTTAATACAGACCCCCCATATCAGTTTTTCTCATTCCTCAAGTGGGTGTCGCAAAACAAAGTTATATGAGCATCGATCAATATCTTTATGACATGTACCTTTGAGCATGAGTTCGTTGAGTTGTCCAATAAGATTGTCCCGCATCTGCTTGGTGTCGTACTTAATCGAGATCACCGCTGGAGGCAGCTCTATCTCATACGTCTGGATTTTACTCGATCTGTAATATAAGAAAATAAATGTAGAATTGGTTGGGTTATGGAGTTAAATTATTAGATTTGTGAATGGTGTAATTAATCACATCATTATCATCGATGATTACGAGAATTTACTACTTAATGCGCTTTTCAATAATATGGTTTTTACCATTATATTAAAAGTTTTGCCAAGTGATTTTATCACTATGTCTATACTCGGTATTTTTGTTAGTAGGTTTATCTGCATACTCGCATTGATGACATTAACATTAATAGTCATCCTAGTATTTTTTTCGTTATCCCTGTGATAAATATTATCTTATTGTTTGTCAGTCAAATAGGTTTTGGTTTTTGCAATGTTAGAAATCGGCCGCAATGGTATTATCATCGTTGGCAATTAATATGTACGTGAGATGATTAAATACCTTTTGGATAAGTTTGATGGAAGGTACACCTACACTGGTGATTAATTAGACCGATTCGTGTGTGACATATACGGCCACATTATCTATATCTATATCTATCTATATCAGCCCATATACGTCCCACTGCAGGGCACGGGCCTACTCTACAATCGAGAGAATCGATTGAGAGTGGTTAGGCCATATAGTCCACCACGCTGGCCTAGTGCGGGTTGGCGGACTTACATACCGTAGAAATTCTTTAAAATCGCTACGGTATGCAGGTTTCCTCACGATGTTTTCCTTCACCGTTAAAGTGCGTGGTGATTGACTATCAATACACACATAACTCCGAAAAGTCAGAGGTGTGCCCTGGGATTTGAACCCGCGACCACCGTGAACATGTAGGCAGCCGCGTCTGGTCCGTTACCAACAGGCCACCACGCACTTTTTACACAAGTAATATTATAGTATGAATAATATAAGTAAATAGTGACCTGAACCAGGCCGTGGTGTGGCTGCGCACGAAGGCGTGCGCGTGCGCGTGCAGCGGGTGCGCGCAGGCGGCGCGGCGGTAGCGCGCGCCCACGCTGCGCACGCGCAGGTAGTGCGCCAGCGACAGCGCGCGCGCCCGCGCACTCAGCGCCCGCGCGCGGGACAGCGCGCCGCACGCCTCGCAGCGCGTCCACACCGACACCTGACCACTTACTGACTGAGGCTCTCGCTAGTCGAGCCTCATTTCATACACAGTTTTACACCTATAAAAGTTACCGAATGTTTTACCCCTTTCTAACGACGAGACAAAACATTCGATAAATAAAATGGGTTTTAAAACTGTCTATAAATAAAACCGAATAAATAATGCTTTCTTAGATTTACGCGAATGTTACACATTGACATAAAACTATATTTTTAAATCATCAAATCCGCTTAAACTGTAACAGTCACTGAGCGGACGACTAATACCTCAGTCCGCCCCGTAACCACGAAAGCTGTAAAGTAATCGAAACGCCGGAAATTAAAAAATGTAAAAATTAAACCAAATCGCGATAAAATCCGTAAAAAATAGGTTTATTTCAAGATCGAATAAATTTAACTGTAGCACTGAATAGTTTATGATGTAAAAATGTGAGATACTAAGTATTTCTCCCTTTTATAATAATTAATAACCGTTTTAAATAAATTAAATGTCTCGATGGGCGAAACATTACCATATCTTACCGAACAAATATTCTATTTACATGATACTGCTTATATCATCAAATATATAAAATTGCCTCACTGAAATGGCAAAACAACTACATACTGGTATAAATTTAAAAGCATTACCTGATTACTTTGCTCTTCTCTGGGTTTATCCATATTACTATGTCCAATGGTATTGCAAGTGATAGTGATACACACGTCGCCGTGAACGAACCTGTTATAAAAATATTTATAAATAATAAAAATGACGAGTCTTACAGTTTTGAATTAAAACGCTTTAGCTAAGGATGGACAAAAAAAAATGTACTATGGTTAGTTGTTTCGGTTAATGTAAAACAACAAAATGAAATGAAAATCTACAATTTCAAATGGTTCAAAGACCTTATTTATATAAAATGCAGCTCAAATATGAAATCGAGCTGATTTTCTGTAATTAATATTTTCTCAGTTGCGAAATCATTGTAGACTCGTACTTAAGAATTGTGTACGTAAAATTAACGTATGCATACGCACCTCCGTACGTGCTGGTTCATAGGCACCTGGCAATTATTAGAAGTACACTTATAGTCTCCGTTGAAGCAGTACTTATCCAGGAACGCGCCCAGAGATATATCATGTCGACCATACAGATCCATTGTCACTATCCTGTATAAATTTGAAAAACAGTAATAATCTAATTTACAAGCACCCTGCCTCGGATACATGTCGACAGGTCGTATTAATCAATGCTAGGCTCAGTTGCATAAACTAACTTCGACGATAACATTAACTTTGACAATGTGATCGTCATACATTTGTGAAGTATTTGACATTGCTAATGTATGGGATTAGCATTGTCAAAGTTAAAGTTATCATCAAAGTTAGTTCATGCAACTGAGCCTTAATGCCGAAAATCAATTTTTTTTTCTTTACAATCTTTATTGATTACAACTCTACCCATTGGCCATTAATCATGACTAGCAACTCTAAAATACTATAAATTATAAGCTCAATATAATTAAAATTAATAAGAAATACATTAACTCAATTTTTAAATTAAACTCCAACTTACCACGGATTAACACAGAAGTCCGGCACATTAGCGGACTTATTGCTGAAGCTGTACAGCAGAACACTCAGGCGCTGGTGGTTCTCAGGGTCCAGAGGGTCCAGGGGTTCGTTCTCCGCTTGTTTCTCGTTGGCTTCCTCTTCGAGGTCTTTGGGAACCTTCTTCACTACTGAGGAGGGCTTGTAGAGGGGACATGATGCTGGAAATACAAAAATGCTTTATCATTTCTTTCTCTTTTTACAGCATGATTCTATTACTAATAATGCGCCTGATATTGTGTACTTTTCTTTGCCATTTAGAATGTACGAAATTTGCTTTAAATATTTCCAATTGCAAGAAAGTAAAATATTTTTGAAACGTTTAACGCGAGGGAAAGTGCACTTACTCCTTTGTCACTGGACCCTATTTTTTGATCGTTTGTTATCTTCGAGACAGTGATACTAGCAAAGTCGACCTGATCTTTGTTAGGTTTCGTCGATTTTCGTTGAGACATTAGTATGTAATAAAGGAAGCTTACGAATAGGTCACCATGCACTATTACGGTGAAGGAAAACATCGTGGCGATTTTAAAGAATTACTACGGTATGTAAGTCCGCCAACCCGCACTAGGCCAGCGTGGTGGACCATATGGCCTAACCCCTCTTAATCGTACTTTTGGTGGTAGAGGGGGCCCGTGCCCTGCAGTGGGACGTATATGGGCTGGTACAGTACTAATAAAGTAAACTGACGTGCATGTTCGTCGTTGACGAGTCGGCAGCCCGTGGCTCGGTAGTGCGCCAGCGCGGCTTTAAGAGCGGGGTCATCCGCGTTCGTTGATATCGGGTCGCGGATAAACGGATGCACTTCCTGAAAAAAATAATTAATTGAAATAAACAATAAATATCTCGGCTAAGTAACAGTTTACAGAAAAAAATGTAAATAGTGAGATTAATAAAAAAAAACAATGGCACCTTAAAAAGTTAGAATATTTTTAAACATCACAAAAACACGGTTTTTTTATTGTTCTCTACTGACTTCTTTTACCACCGGTTAAAGATTATTCAAAAGAAAATACAAAACTAAAGCATCATACAATTTTTCGTGTTTTTTTTATTCTATTTTTTTAATCAAATTAAATATTAAAATATCGATGCATTAAGTTTTTCTGCATCCTTATAACATTAATTATATTTATGTATAAAATACACCATTAACCTTAAGCACAGGTCGTTGCTCCTGCTGGAAGTCAGGTGCTCTGCGCAAGGCCCTCGGCGTGGGGGGCGGCGCGCGGGGGGCCACCAGCGGGGTGGGAAAGTACTGCCGCAGGGGGCAGCGCCGCCCCGCCTCCGTTTCCAAGTACGGCGCTGGTACCGCCACGTTGGGAGATATTGACAGGAGCACGTCGTCTGTTGACCATCTAGAAGGAGATAGCCGTTTTATCAAAATACGAACTTGATGATAATACCATCTGTAGTTATTCAGGTCGAAATATGAAACATAATCTAAACTAAAGTACAATTTGGCTGGCACATATAACTGAGTTAGAATAAATAGGTGATAATCAAGAAAGCAAACATTTAAAACCTTACCTTTCAGTCTGCGTGTCCGCTTTCAACTCGGCTTCTTCTTTCGGCAAAAACACTTCATCATCCACAGACAGCGTAGAATGCAACGGATCACTAAAGTCCTTTATCGGCACTCCACAACTCAGATTCTTATCACTGTCCGCTTTCCGAACAAATGTCTTAGACTTACCAGAATCTTCACTTTTATTCTCTATTTTGGTATCACCTTCGTCACTTTTTGGTGTTTCTTTGTTGAAACCGCAGAATATTGTGTCATCATTAGAGTCACTATTCGGACTTTGGTTGAAAGCTAATGGTTCTATATTATCCGACTTTGCAGATCTTTTAGTACCGTTAATCGCTTCTTTGACTGTATTGTCTTTTATAGAAACATCTCCATTTTTATCTGCTAATTCATTTGGTTTAGCTTCATCGTTATTTACACAATTCTTGTCTTTATTATCATCAGTTTTGTTGTCAGTGATTTCGTCATCGTCAAAGTTCATTCCCGGTTCGGGGAGGATAGCTTCAATGTCGCTCAGGAATGCTTTTTCTAGTTTCCAATTGTAGCAGGCTAGGAGTATGAATTTCACTACTTTCTTCACTCGTATTAGTTCTTGTAGAGGCGCACCGCGGAGTAGTATACAACAGCCGAGTTGTGGTTCCGCGCATCCTTCTAGTACCATTAGAGTTTTACCGGAGACTGGAACATGCAATGTATTTACGAAATTAAAGAAATAAATTATTGTCATGATATCTTAATTATTTTTATGTTTTAAACCTGCGTAGGTTTTGGTATTGCATAATTGGAACTAACTAACTTCACTACTTATAGTTATTTATTAGCGACCAAGTGCATGAACTCACAATTCTTGACGTAGAAGTTGTGCGCAGTGCCGAGGCGCGGCGTGCCGATGCGCGCGTCCACGGAGGCGAGCGGGTCGGCCGTGGTGCAGCGCGCGGCGCGGCGCAGTGCGGCCACGCGCACGTTGGCGGCCAGCGCCACGCCCGCCGCGCGCGCCGCGTCCTGCACGCCGCGCGACACGCGCCCGCGCGCCAGCACCACCGCCGCGCCCAGCGCCGCCATGCGCGCCGCGCACCGCACCAGGTACTCGCGCTCCTGCACCGCGCTCACAACAGTACACACCACGCTCGACAACTGACCCAGCAGGAAACAGCAGGCTCACGGGAGATCCACGTAAAGTGACAAAAGAACACCAATGCTCCGCAGTAACACTTATATGACACAGACACAAAAATAATTAATACAGTCACATCCATCGTGCTGATCCCACGTAACACACAAGTCTTGTGTCACTGAGTGTCAGTTATCAAAATCTATAAAAGATTTTATTTTAATATCACAAACACCAACGATGCAGTGAATGAGTAAGCAATGACTAATAATATTAGTATTGGCTACTTTTTAAATTGAAGTGGATAAAAAATAGATACTAATCATTACAATAAGTAAAAATTTTACAAAAAATATATAAAGTATGTTCAGCGCCAAACAACTTTATGGATTTATGAAGTACTGTTGCGCTTAGAACAAATTTGAATGACAATGAGCCCCCCCCTTCAACCATACTTCAACTTCAACGGCGACTAGATATTTTGCCATTGTATAAAGTACAACCTCGATCAATAATTATCAATTGCTAATCTTAAAAACGTCAAATTTGGTAGAATTGACAATGCCACAAGATTTTATATCACCACACTGAAATTGGTCCATCTCTAGGAATTACTAAATTACCTCTTATCCCACAATAAAACAATGAAATCACAGAAGTAACAATTATAATATAAAATTACAAATTACTATTGAAAGTTTCAAGTTTACCTGTAGCAGAACTGGTTCCAAAGAAGTCAGTTTACCCTCAACCCTCTGATACGCGATGGAACAATCTAGCAGCAATATCGTGGGATTTGATATTTGCTGTGGCATGCCCCTGCAAAATTCCATATCAATTACATTATTCGCCAGTTTTTTTCTCATTGTCTTTTCTTTTTACTAAGCAGCAGTATTAAAACACGGATTTTTTTCTGTTTGTAGAACATTGCAGCCAAAAAAGACTTAAAAACTTTGTATATTGTAATAAAAGTTCTTTAGATTATCTCAAGCATACCTACTCATCTCAATATTCTCATCAATGAAAATATATCAATTAAAAAAATGATTATCGCTAATTAATACTTTATCAGAAGTACACTGCAGTTGCTACCAAACACAATCTTTAACCTACCACTTCAATTAACATCAAGTTAGTACTCGCCTGTGCGCCACGTTTTTGGTCATGACGACCCCCTGTATGACGCAGCTGTCGCGCATGGTCCCGCCCGGCACCTTCTTCACCTGCACGTAGTTGCGCACGTCCATGTCGTTACTATGCACGTCTGCAACAAACTCATTGCTGCACTTACAAAACCTACAACTAAATTTAATTTCCCGCCATTATTAAGCAGTCAGCGACATCTATCGCCCACCAGACTACGACGACCACCGCACCACGTGACCACGTGACCTAACTTTTCTGACAGCTCTTAATACAAACGTCAAACTTCGCCGCGAGATGACGCCAGTGCATTTCTGAATCGCGCTATCAAGATTCTCCGGCGTTAGTATATAAAGGCAGCCGAACGATCGAACGGCAAGACCTTACTTCATAGGATCATTTCTATAGTAAGCTCTTCCCGAGAACTTCACACTATGTGAATCAACTCGTAACCACGATGAGGAGACGTGGCGCGGCGCCCTGAGCGTGAGACTGGCGATGGTAGTTCTACCATCAGCTCTCGATGATCGTTCGCTCCCCTTCACGGGGAAGTGTGGGGCGTTGTCGCTGTCTGAGTGGTTATTTAAATGCTTATATAATGCGTCGGAAATATCTGTGAACGAATTGAAATGCGGTTCATATTTCATTTGCATGAGTTCCCCTATCTATGTTAATAAATTATACATTAAAAACGTTGTACAGATATTGTATGAAATTTTTTTTATTCTTTTTTCTACTTTGTTTTCATTTCATTCAATTTGTTTAACCTATATTTTGAATTTGCTGAACTTATGTTTCAATGATGCCAATTATTCAGGTCCACAGATATTACCGACGGGTAATAAACATTTATCTCTATATACGCCAGTGATCACAGGTGATACCGCCTGCCTGGCGTATCCTCATGGACCTGACCCCCCGACCTGTCAACTCAACTCTGCCTAGCAAGTGACAGCCTCCGTGGCGCAGTTGGTAAGACATTGGCTGTGAAACGAGTGGCCGCGCGGTTTGATACTCTCACCGAACAAAGTGTCTTTTAGTATCCGATATGTTAGCTTAAGCTTAGGCCTATGCATGTGACAGTTGGGTTTATTTTTATAACGCCCTTACACATACTATTCACACCATACCAAGTTACCTTTTAGTCCATTGAAATGTTAATTATTTTAGGCCTTAGCGTGTGTTTTTAAGCTTAAGTTCAAGTTTGTGGGATCGGCAACCTTGTCCCACGGCCGCTACGGCTAAAGGGGTGCAAAAGGTTTTCGCGTAGTATCTTGTAAACTACTTGAACTTAAGCTTATAATAACCCCCCTAGACATAAAAAAAAAATGCGGTTTCTGAAAAACGCATTTCCAAATATAACTTTTCAATTGACTATAGTATGTAACCTCATAGACTTACTGACAGGGACATACCTCCAACAATTTGACTACTATCACACATGGCATTATTGCTGCGTATCAAGCTACCTAGCTTGACTACCAGATATACTCACAAAATTATTCCTGCCTCTTTTAAGTTTAATTTAAATGCAATAGTTTTTATATATTTTTATTATTGTGTAATTTTGTTTTATATAATATATTTTGATTTATTATAATATGACTGTTATGAATAGTACTAAGTTAATTAAATGTGAACGTGTTGGCATATGCTGTATGTTTGCATTGTAAGCGTATATAATTATGTCACACAACATACCCCTAACCTCACTAGTGACTACTGAAGCCGCAACTCACCGGGCGTGATGATGTCAGCGGCTTGCTGGCACAGCGGCAGCAGCACGGCGAGCCAGGCGGCGGGCAGCGAGTGGCGCGCCAGGCACTGCCGCACCAGCAGCCGCAGGTGCTCCGCCCCCGACTCCGAGATCGCCTTGCACACCGACACTGACTCTTGTGCTGGAATGTCAACGAGTATATTGTAATCAACTATATATCAATAATAAAATTAATTTAGAGTTTACGAATAGTACTAAAAGATTGTTAGCATGTGTTAATAAAATTTGTCTATACCTCACAATTAATAAATCTAAAATTACCTTCGTGATTTTCCATTGCTGGTGGCTCTTCTTCACTGGATGTTGAGGATTTTGTCTCTGGAACAAAATATTAATATTGCAACATTCTCGCTGATAATATGACACTTATATTCACCAGAATAGAGACCAACATATACAAATATGAAACCTGTCGCTGATCCCCGCATAAGTGTCCCATTCCAGAATTGAAAAAAATTGCATTGGGATGATTATTTTATCAATATAAAAATTTATCTCAAATTGTATTATAGTAGCTTAACTTGTGTAACAAGAAATGTAGTATAGTACATACCAAGAACTATTAATTTAACTTTTTTATTGATTTCGTTGCGGGTTAAAGACAAGTTAGACATTCCCGGAGACGCGCTGAGCTTCACTGCTCGGTGTCATTAAAATGCGTGCCACTGTTGATCCTGTGACACAGGAACTGCACGGGCTGGTGCGAGGGCGGGACAGTCTCCAGAAAAATACCAAGAACTACTAATGCAGATTAGTTACAAAATTCTAAGTAGAGCACAATCAAAGTGATTGTGTGTTGACAAATATGGTACCGATACATACCAGGTTTAGGTGTTTTGATGAGACGCGCCGAGCTGTCTCCGAGGTTCAGATCCAAGCAGTATGTCGACACGCTCTCCACTAACCTCGTAGTTTCGTCTACCGCTGGAATAAGACAAATTTGAATAGATGAATAATGATGCTATAATTGCAATTGGGTATTTGACTCTTTTTTTTTTATTGTATTCGTCAACAAGTATCCATATACAAAATCTAGCAAACAAAGAATTTTGAAAATCCATTCAGAATTAAACAAGTTAGAAACGTTTTAAATCTTGTAGTAGGGGCAAAAGAAAAGAGATGCAACACAAAATTAGTGACGTCACTATTCTTAATATGTATTATAGTGTGCGGGTGTGAAAGAGACGGCAAGATGTCCCCACTACGTCCCCACCCTTTCATTTAAAATACTAATATTTGCCTCATATTACAAGCTACTTTAATACTGTTTTCACAAAAATGTTTTGTTTTAATGGCACTTGTGTTTGTCTACAAAATAGTACAAACATTCGATGATAGTCAAATACCCAATTGTGTTACCTCTTTACGGATAAAACGTGATATGTATGAGTATGTTATACAATTTTGCTTCTGTTTCATATCTTTCTAACAGTTATTTATATATATTTTTTTTTTTTTTTTTTTTTTTTTTTTAAATATATATTTACTGCAATCTGTCGATCAGAGACATTTAGCAGTAGGTAGGTAAGTATGTAGGCGCGGGAGGTGCAAGTCCAGTGACTTGCCCTAAGGGGATTTACTGCTTCAAAGCAGATCTTGTGGCTTTCTACGTTTAAGTCGTCTTAGATCTGGTTGTTGATTCATAAGGTTTTGTGCCAGTATATTAGGGTGATTTGATATACGCTTTTGATAAGATATCGCAAAAGCTTTAGCTTCTTGTCTCACTGTCTTGATGTTAAGATCGTGGTGGAGTCTCTCATTGGTAATGTACCAAGGTGCGTCTGCTATCATTCTGAGCATTTTGTTTTGGAATCTTTGGAGTATTTCTATATTCGATTCAGCTGCCGTGCCCCACAGCTGGATTCCATAGGTCCATATTGGTTTTAATATGCTTTTGTATAGTAAGAGCTTATTTTCTACAGATAGTTGTGACTTTCTGTTGATTAGCCAATACATTTTACGCATTCGTTGGCTCAATGTTAAGCGTTATTTATATATACTTTAAAAAAAAATTTAGTACCTTTGGTCGAGATTTTACAAATTATGAATCACTATTTCCTTATTTACAATATTGACTGTTATTAAAACACTACTTAGAATAAATATCAACTGCATTCAACACTTTGCATTATAAACAATAGGCACATAATATAATACATGACCTCGTTACTTGTTTTTCTTTTATAATTACTCACGCGATTGATTGTCCTCGGCGACGCGAGGTGGCAGCACTGTGGGCCTGTATAGCGCGTAGTCTGCGAATTGTGGCAATTCACTCATACACTCCATGTAGCCTGAACTGAGGAGATTCTGGCATACCATTGTGGCTTGTACTCTGTGGAAATACAAGTCAGGGGTATTTATGTGTGCTTATCTATTGCGATGAAGTTTTTCTTGCTCTCTGTGGTGTGTGGACACCCAAAAATTAGGGTAATTTAGACATAACACTACAACATTATCAGAAGTAGTCAATCAAAATACTTTCAAGTTTAGCTGTAATTTTTTTTTCGCATATAAGAAAGTACGGCTGGTACGTAAGTTCACGTTTTTTGGTGTGGGATGTTGCGTGAATGGACTAAAGGAATTGGGTTCTGATTTATTTTTTCGGACAATGCAATTTGTGCTTAAAATTTTAAGAGCTTGATGAAATTTAGTCGTAATTAAAACCTGGTTTTGTTGTTGGTGTTGTCCATCACCCACTGTAGTATGTCGCAACCGCGCCACACTCCGTTGTAGCGAACCAGCCGGTATCTAAAATAGTAAAGTAAAGTATATATTCATAGACCAAATTACGTTACAATTTCTTAAAACTAGTTACAATTAAAGTAATTACTAAAACTAATAGCAGTAGTCAGGGGTTCCCAAACTAGGCTTAGACTGTTTCTTGGCTAACCAATTTGGTTTGAAATATCTGAAACTTAAGTTTAAATCTAATTTAAGGCGAAACAGTAATCACAAACGTAAGTAATTAAAAATATGATAACAAAAATGCTTATTTTAAATAAAAAATAAACAAAAGGAAACAAATTGTACTGAACTAAAATATGTATATATAAAATGTTATGTCACTTTTAGAAAATAACATATTTATTGGTTAAAAGCACGAGATACTGGCGTGAACCACTTTTCGTGATATTCGAACATCTTATATGACGGACGCTATCAAAGCGAGTACAATTGCCCCCGCTAGACAAACCAATAAAGCCAAAATAATCGTCCGCTCTCCCGTTCTGCAGGAACTTTACCTTTATACATGTGGAAATAAGGAGCACTGTGGCGTGTACCTGTGTTGCTGCGTGGGCAGAGTGAAGCACAGTTGCCTGAACACCAGGTGTAGCGCCTCCTTGGGGTCGGCGCGCGGGTCGGGCCGCTCGTCCTGCTCGCGCGCGAACATGAAGTGCTCGCGACCCACTGACGAAGACCCGCGCCCGTGCTCCGGGAACTTCACCTTTACATACAAGCAGTATAAGTGTTAGAATTGCCTGCAGCTGCTGGCTTTGAATGTTAAATAGGCGGTACTGTTGTTAACTTTAATGGTGAAGATAAACGTGAAGAAACGTGCGGTGACTGTTGGACTATGGCCTAAGCCTTCTCAAAAGAACTCTCTACGATACCGTGCTCGTTAGTAGGCGATTATTGGCTAATCTCACCCAGGGCGCACTAGAGCATACCGCCAATCCATTTCCTTTCGTTTATACCTGCACCACTACAATGCAAGTGATGTTAAACACATTTATTCCAAGGAGGCTATTTAACGATACAATTTTACCCTCTTGCTACAAGTTAAACTCAGGCCGAACCCGAAACATGACACACTTACAAGTAGTACAAGTTCAAAAACACAAACAGCCACTTTATCTTAATAATTTCAGATATTATTTGCGAATAAACTATTATTTTAACGCTTTATTTTCTTTAAAAACCGTACTATTTGCTAATAAAATGGGTACTGTACATGAAATATCAATGAGAAATACTTCGACTCCACCACCGTAACAGTCGAAATTCTATCACGCACTCTTAAAATAACTGATCTACTCGCTAACTGCGGAGTTCTTTTCGATACGGGTGTTTTGAAACCGGAGTATCTAACAAATTCTAACAGGATATACAGTATGAAAAAGAGACCCTGTCCGATCCACGACGCGCATTTGGGTATCTCAATTGTAGAAATTGTTTAAAAAATATGAAAAGAAACGTATAATAAAGGATAACATAATTATCGTAAATTATAATGCACATTTTAGTATCAATATTACCCTAAAATCTAGTAAAGTTTTAAATTCTGACAACAAAAACACACATTCTGACAATTCTGAAACGTCGCGCCGCACGTTGCTTGTTACGAACGCTGTTGTTAGCAATGTAATGTGAGTTTCCCTATTTTTTTATTTAAATTATTAAGGATAATTTTTTTTCATATGTGAAATGGATCTTTTAAATAGAACACATGAATGATTCTTGAGAACACCTTTATCGACCGGACTGAGTGTTTTTGTCAACCTGTATACATAAAAGGTGTCTGAAAATAGCAAATGAATATTTGAACAATCATAGCGATTAAAAAAAAATTCAAAACTTATTGGTGTTTACCTACACTACAGAGACAAAGTATTACGATCAGCTTATCCATAGAAGACTAACGGCTTAACCAATCATTTACACTGTTAATCAGTCTTCATCCTGATAAACAATTACATGGAAATGCCGAACCGTTCTTCCTTCTTTTATGATTATAGCACAAATGAACTTACCTGCAAATTCTCCTGTAAAGTCCTCAAGTCGGGTGATATCTCGCCAGTCAAGTCGTTCTCTTTCAGATAACTGAGCACAACATTACAGCAGTAATTGCACACTCGAAGACCACCAGCACAGCCGAATATGTGTCCTGGAACCATTACAATGATGTTATAATTTCAATGGTCCAGTTTGTAATAAGAGCGATTGTGGATTGTCCGACCTTTTTAATTCTTCGATCTTTGTTGTTATTTTAGAATTACCCTCAGTCTAAAGCAGTGACGGAGTCCGTCCCGGCGTTTGATATCTACCCGCAAAATTTAAGTTTAATTTTTAATTTAATTAATTTCTATCCGCGGTTCGCAGTACTATGCCTCCGTAGGTGCCAACGGTATGACGATATTGTGAATTTATGGATGAGTTTCGGAGCCCCCTATGAATTATATACTACAACAAAGTGTTAACCAAAGCTTTTTTTTATTACTTTATTACTAACCAATATCACATATTATCTACATCAGTAAATCATCTTATATTCTCCCATATGCCATACCTTATAAATAAATTATAACTAAATTTTTCTGTCCCAACCACATGAACCATGACCTACTTTTTACCAAACAGTCTATTGATCATTTACCTGGCACTCTCTGGCTGCAACACCGAGAGCAGAATATCTGTCCGCACACCCGGCAGTGGTGTCGACGTCTCAGTGCGCTGAACCGAGTGGCACACTCATAACACTCCCGAGAAATGTCGTCCGGCATCCAATACCGAGCCAGCTCCGTGTCAGCATACTTCGTGCCGCTCTGTAATATAAACTTAATACATAAAAACATAGATATTTACATTAAGATGGTTAATGGTTTCTTAGATTTAAGAGAATGTTACACATTGAAATAAAACTATTTTCGAAATGAAATGAAATGGAATTCGTTTATTAGTCATGTAGGCAATTAAATTATTAAATTACTACGGATTTCATTGTGAATTTGATTTAATTTTTACATTTTTTAACTTCCCAATGTTTTATTGTTTTATTACTTTACAGCTTTCGTGAACCAGGGGTCGGACGCGATAAAATCCGTAAAAAATAGTTTCATTTCAATTATTATAGTTGTTTACCTTATAATAGTTTTAAAAGGTGGAGTGATGTTAATTTAATATTATTTAGTTTGATGACATAGGCAAAGGTGTCTTTGAGCAACACGTGTGTCCAGATTTTTTTCCTTATTTTTTGTTATTCTGATATTTCTTATTGTATTAAATACTGTAATTTATTGTGATTGTTTTTGTGAAGTGTTTTTGTTTATACATATTGGATATTTTTTTGTATTAATTGCATGTGTATAGAATAGTGTTATCGTTTTTTTAGGTTAGTACAACTAGATTAATCATGAATAATAATAAACCCCCTGATCCTCCCGACCCTCCCGACGTAACCACACCTTTTTCCGCAACCTTGTCTTCCCCTCCCGTTCAACATGAGAATCCCAATCCCCTTTCCCAATTTGCTGAAGTTGCCTGCAGCCTAATGGAAACGGAAGCTATCTCCCAAACAAGCAACGCTAATAAACGGCCAGCAGAAGACAACAGACCTTCCGATATCCGACCATCGAAACATTCAAAAAGCCAGGTTGGGCGTACTAAATACAACATAGTAGACCGGGGCCCTTATATAGTACACGTATCAAGGATTGAAACACAACCAAATTCTGGCACCACCTTACACCCTGTAACTTTTGGTCTCTTCCTCTTTAATAACAATATACACAATATAGTTAAGGATGGAGTCAAGAGAGTTGGACGAAACCGAGTTTCTGTTGAGTTCAGTACTCAACAGGATGCAAATGCTTTCCTCATCAACAACCTTCTAACAAAGCACAAGTTTGCTGCCTCAATTCCAACATTTAATGTGACCAGAATGGGCGTCGTGTCTGGAGTCCCTGTGGATATGTCGGAAGAGTCTGTTAAACAGTACATAACTGTTCCACCGGGATGTGGCCACATCCTCAAAGTTAGACGTATAAATAGAAGAATTACTAGAGACGGGGTTTCTGAGTGGAAACACACAGAGACTTGTGTTCTCACCTTCGATGGTCAGATCTTACCTAAGCGAGTGTTTTGCTGCTACACTTCTTTGCCAGTGGAACAGTATATTTATCCAACAATACAGTGCAGGAATTGTTGCAGATTTGGCCATATTGAGAGTGTCTGCAGATCAAAGCCTCGGTGTAATAAATGTGGCCATGATCACCCAGGTAATGGCTGTGACGTCTCACAAAATGAGGCTTTCTGTGTGCTGTGTTCCGGACAACACTTTGCGAACAGCAAGGCATGCCCGGAATATAGTAGACAGAGAGCTATTAAAACTACCATGGCTGAAAAAACGATATCCTACGCGGAAGCAAGCAAATCCATACCCGCTGTTTCCCGTAGCTATGCTGACACCCTTAAATCTCCCCATACTCCCCTCTCCTACCGCAAAACTGTTTCCCGACAACCTAAATCTCATGTACCATTGTCCCCATCCTATGACAAAGTTACTCACCGTTCCATTATTAACCCACCCCCACCTTCACAGCATAATGGCTGTGCTCTAAATACTACTCACTCTGAGACTAACACTATAGATATTATTATCCAACTTTTAACATCTCTCTTAACTTTGAATTCCTTCCAAAATCCTACATCCTCGACTTCACATCAACCGTCCAACGTTGCCCAACAATTACTAACAACTTTATTAAACTTTAAAAATGGCTACCCCGACAATATTCCTTCAGTGGAATGTGAGGAGCGTGTCTCATAAGAAACACGACCTCGCATTCCTTTTAAATAAATACAAGCCTCTGGCTTGCGCCTTGGCTGAAACCTGGTTAGTACCAAACCTCAGCTTCCGTATTCCTCACTATAACATTTTTAGATGTGACAGGCCTGATGGCTACGCAGGTTCTGCACTGCTTATTAATAATCGGGTCCCCTTTGTCATGTCCACCGTGAATCCCTTCATGGGAGACATGAACATTGCCGCTGGCAGAGTGGAAGGTATAAGTGTGATATCAATTTATATCGCCCATCCTGATCCAGTCCTTCTTCCTGCTATAAGGGATACATTGCACAATACAAGCAGACCGCTGCTGGTCATGGGTGATTTTAACTGTCATCACTACAGATGGGGCTCTCAGCGATGCGATTCTTTCGGGACAGGCTTAGTGGACATTCTGGACGATCTCAATCTTTGTGTGCTCAATAATGGTTGTTCCACTCGCCGAGTTTTACCAGGACAACAAAAAAGTTGCGTTGATATCTCCTTTTGTTCACCCGATATTGCAGCATCTGCTTGCTGGCAGTGTACTGATCTCTCACATGGGAGTGACCACTACCCTATTCTTATTACCTTAACCCAAACAACCTATCTGGAAAAATCCCCTCCCCCTCTGCTAAAATACAATTTGTTAGATCCGGATTGGTCAAAATTCGCACAGCTATTGGAAAACAAAATGATATCCCTGCCCAAAGTCAATGACCCAAACCCAATTAATACTCTCCAGTTCCATGTGAATTTCTGCTGTGAACGTTTTGTGGAAGCCTTAACTGCCTGCGCTGACTCCTGCTTCCCCACTAAAAACAGTAGCAGACAAAAAGTACCATCTCCTCCATGGTGGGACCGTGAATGCACCATGGCTATCAGGGAAAGAAAAGAGGCAGAAAGGAGATACAACCAAGATATGAGCACTCAAAATTTATTGAACTTCAAACACACATTCGCAAAAACCCAAAAAATGCTGAGACGAAAGAAACGCATTGGATGGACCAACTTCTGTAGCTCCTTGTCGCCTTCTACTCCCTGCTCGGTTGTATGGAAATCTATAAATAGATTCAGAGCTGGATGTACCCCATCAGTCTCCTCTCCTATCTCCCGTGATGTTGCTGAGCAATTTTTTGGAAGAGTTGCTCCTCCTTACGTGCCTTCACTACCAGAAACATTCATTTGCCCAGTAATCACATCAGATGACCCCCTGGATGTCCCATTTACCGCTGAAGAGCTAAATATGGTTCTTGGTAGTGTACGGGACTCTGCTCCTGGTTTTGACGGACTGCCATACTCTTTTCTAGTGCATTCTAGCACAAATGCAAAAAAATATTTTTTAGAACTGATAAATTTCTGTTTCTTAAATGGGCTGATTCCGAAACACTGGAAGACACAAATTATTATCCCTATATTAAAACCCAGCAAACATTCAGATGACCCTAAAAACTTTAGACCAATAGCTCTCTCATCTACCATGGCAAAAATTTTTGAACATCTCATCAAAAACCGGTTAGAGTGGATCACAGAGTCTAGAAATGTGCTGCCGAACTCCCAATTCGGGTTCCGGAAGGGACTTGGTACGACGGATAGCTTAGGAACCTTAGTGACAGATATTCGATTGGCCCTATCCAAAAACCAATCAGTAGTCGCTGCTTTCTTGGACGTGTCTTCTGCATATGATAACGTCCTCCTTCCCCTTCTCAGGCAGAAAATGCAACAGCTGAGATTTCCGGCAAGGATGATTCAGTGCATATGCTTAATGCTTATGTCTAGATCGCTGACCCTAAGAGTCCAAGGTCAGGAGTTTGAAGAAAGGCTGGCGTGGAAAGGTCTGCCTCAGGGTTCAGTGCTCAGCCCAATACTGTACAATCTATACACAGCGGATATTGATACATCCCTGAACTACAACTGTCATATATTGCAATACGCCGACGATCTAGCCTTATACGTATCCAATTTATCAATTTGTGATGCAGCAACATCCCTTTCTCTCTCTTTAAGGTCCTTGAACCATTGGCTTATGAGACATGGTCTGAGTTTGTCCCCTCAGAAAAGTTCTCTAGTGGTATTCAGTCGTAAAAGACAACTCCCCCCAATAGAAATCGACATTGAAGGCTACAATATTCCAATTCTCCCCAAAGCAAAATTTTTAGGTGTCTATTTGGATACAAAATTAACTGGAGTACACCACATTAATTATTTGATTAAAAGATGTGAACGGGTTATCCCTATGTTAAAGGTTTTAGCTGGGGTTTGGTGGGGTGCTCATCCCTTTACAATGAAATTAGTATACAATGCGCTGGTTAGAAGTATCTTAGACTATGGTATGTTCATATTATTCCCAAGCAATAAACTAGCATTATCAGGACTGGACAAAATTCAGGCTAAGTGCCTCCGAATCATATCTGGCTGTATGAAATCTTCTCCGCTAAATGCTTTGC
Organism: Deilephila elpenor; assembly: GCA_949752805.1. Lineage (NCBI taxonomy): Eukaryota > Metazoa > Arthropoda > Insecta > Lepidoptera > Sphingidae > Deilephila > Deilephila elpenor. The sequence continues at coordinate 1,829,407 of OX457107.1, read as the reverse complement.
AAGTTGAATGCTCGGAGCCTCCCTTGTCCTTACGGAGACAATATCTTGCTACTCGGTTCTGGAGCAAAATCTGCAGTAAAAGTCTCCACCCCCTGTTTGGATAAATTACCAAATTAGACCTTGCCTGCAGTGCATCTAGTTACTGGACACATAAAGAAATACCACTTTATCTTCAGACTTACCGGTCTTTCAAAAATTTAGAGGGCCCAGTAACTATATCCCATAAACTTCCAATCTTCAATGTCGAATTCGAAATTTTATCTTTCAGACCAACTATTCTTTTTGACATTGGAATCTTTAAAGACTCAGTTTCAGCAGACAGAACTTTTAATGCCCGGATTGGAGAGCAATGGTCCGATTTCCATAAATTTTACACTGATGCATCTAAATTTTCCTATACTGATTATACCGGTGTTGCAGTATTTTACCAAAATTCTAAGATTGTATTGCAATTTAAATGTCCTAGGGAATCCTCAGTGTTCACTGGTGAGTGCATTGCCATCTTGGAAGCTTGCCTATACATAAAAACCCATAACATCACAAAGGGTATTATATTTACTGACTCACTGAGCTCTCTTAAAGCCTTAATCGAAAATCCCTTCAAAAGTAGATTACACAGCTCCATACTTCTACAAATCAAAGAGTGTTTATTATCTTGTTCTAAAATGGATAAAACAGTACAATTGGCGTGGATCCCGAGCCACTGCGGTATTCTTGGAAATGAATGTGTGGACAGATTGGCGAAAAATGCTATCTCATCTGAGTCGGCCGATCTAAAACACTTCATACACCATCCCTACGACTTGTTGAGCCTTTCCCAAAGGACTCTGATGATCTCGTGGCAGAGTCAGTGGAACAACTCATCAAAACGTATAGGCAAACATTATTACGCCATACAACCAGTGATACCACCTAAACCCTGGTTCTTTAAGTTTAAAAAGGTTTCGAAACCAGTTATATCGACGATCTGTCGAATGCGTCTTGGTCACTGCTCATCTCCTGTATTTCTGAACAAGATTCGGGTTCGGGATTCGTCATTATGTGAGTGTGGCTTAGATGAAGGTACCCTGGAACACATATTTTTCAATTGCCCCAGGAACAATCCAGCACTCGACTTGTACAAAAATATAATACTTTTAAATATTCCTGTCCCCATTAATTTTCCTTCTTTGTTAACACACTCTTCCCCTGAACTTATTGAAGCAATGATAACCTTCATACGGACTAATGCCATCAGACTGTGAACCTGAAACTTCGGAAATGTTTAGGGTCGAATACAAATATTTTATCCAATGGTTTTAATTATTTTACAAATATTTTATCGAAAGTTTTTAATAATTATTAGTTTTTAATATATTTTTTTCTTTATATTATTATATATTTCATTGTACCTTTAAATATGTGTGTGTCCTTTTGTTTCAGTGTACTAACAACGTTGCCGTTATTTAATACATTTAGTTTAAAGTCCATAAAATCTTGTATTTTAACAGCAGCTAAATCAAATGATTCGAATTTGATAATCAACCCAAACCATAGACCAAAACACACGAGTTCTCATCGCACATTTGACATTGGCAGAATTGTCGTCATCGGCACCGTTGCCATAAATAAAAAACTGAACTGAACTGAACTGACATAGGCAAAACAGTGGCCAGATTGAAGTGAAATTAAGCAGTTTACAAGTTTTAAATGCATGCAGACAGTCCAGCTACACATACAACAAATAGGATTACAGAAAATTTAAATTATAATCTAGTAGAAAACATGACTCGTGAGCATCCAAGAAAGATGTGAATGGAAGACCCTGGAAGCGTTTGTTAAAATTGCAAGGAGATTACAGGTTAATGGAGAGAGTGGAAGGTGAAAGGGAAGGGCTTTGCCTAATAATGGGAAACAATTTCTCCTTTATCATACACTGCCCTTTCTTTCTCCTTTTTATAATTTTTTGAGATTGCCTTAGTGCAATAAGAGTATCATTTGTACTTTGTTGTTTTATTGTCTCTATATACCAATTGTTATACATATTTATTATTATTATTATACTAGCCTAAAAGATCCCACTGCTGGGCAAAGGCCTCCCCTAAGTTTTTCCATAAATCTCTATTGAGAGCAATTTTCTTCCAGTCGTTTTTAAATTTATTGAGATAGTCCCGCCATTGCTTTCGGGGTCTACCTCTTCGCCTATACCCATCTTGCGGCATCATTCGCCGATGATTTTGGCCCATCGATCTGGGTGCATCCTGGAATCATGCCCGGCTCAATCCCACTTGAGTCTAGCGGTCTTTTTGCCAACGTACGTTCCTTTTGTTAAACAACGCAGCATTGTGTTTCTGACACTATCTTGTCGTTTCACACCCACCATGCTGCGTTCCATTGCTCGTTGACAAACCTTGAGTTTGGACTTCTGTCGCTCGGTCAAAGTTGTTATATTTATTGTGTACAATAAATAATAAAAATAAATAAATAAATAAGTTCCTAAAACATTATGTGGTAATGTAAATGTAACAATGCTATTAATGGCTATGTGTATAAAATTAAAATAAATATCACTATTATATAGGGTTATTTACAAACTGAAAAGCAAAGCTCCAAAGATGATAATAAATATGAATCATAGGCAAACAATAAAGCATGCAGTTCTCTTTTGTTATAGTGAAAATAAATAGTGGCATTGTACATATAATGCTACAATGACATCATTACTCAAAATAAATTACAAGATCTTTTGATTTACAAAATCACACATAGTAAAAATCATGTTCAGTAAACATTAATGGCCTTATTCATAGACAGTTTTAAAACTTATTTTTAGTTATCAAATGTTTTGTCCCTTTCGAATGACTTTAGAATTCAGATTGAGCAAAAAAGACCAAACATTTGATAGCTAAAATGGGTTTTAAATCTGTCTATGAATAAGGCTGTTAAAGAAATAGCCAATCAGTCAATTAAAGATTATATTCTATATATTTTATTTCATAAAAAAAAATAGACCCAATCAATAAGAAAAATATTATTGTTTTAAAAAAATGGTTCAAAAAGGTATATATTTGTTAATCAATTAAGAAAGAGAGAAATAAAAATATACACAATTACAACACAACATAAACAAAAATATTATACTATTTTTATTATGAAAAGTAAATCAACTTTGCAATTCATTTTGAATTAGAATAAATTTAATAAGCCTTGAATATTTTAGCAGATAATGAAAATAATATCTAATGATTCCAATAAGATTTTCAGGAATTATTTTAAATCTTACAACTAGCCCAAGGCCTTGATGACAGCACTCACCCCAGTTCCGAGCGCGACTAGACTGCTAATTCTTCGCACGACGTTCGGCAAGCTACGCCCCTCAAGCTCCACCGCGTACGACCCGCTATCCGCCTTCGCATCATCATTTTCTTGTTTCTGGTCCACAGACACGTTCTCTTTGCCTTCCTCCCCAGCTTTAGTTTGCAAATCCTCCGAAGTTTCGCTAGGCGAAAAAATTGGAAACTTCCACAGCTTATTGAAAAATGTTGTCACCCCGCTCTGCGATGATTCCGGCTCAAATCGAGGAAACTCGGTTAGTTGAGAAGAATCGTATTTTTCCATCGTCAATTTTCAATAGAAGTATTATAGAAAATCATTGAAACTTGATCTTATTGATTGTTTATGAAATTGACGTTTCAAACTTACGTCATTTTGATTTTGTTCATGAGAGGCTGACAGCACAGCTGACAGTGACTGGAGAGAAATATTATTATTGCGTTCAGAATTTTCATATCAGTATTTAGAAGAGATTTTTTTCTTCCTTTTTATTAAACCAGCACTTCGTCATTTTAATATGAATAGCAGTTAGCATGATTTCTGTATAAGATTCTAGAAGTTAATAATGTTTCCTTTAGGTTAATGTCAAGCATAACTTGTAACCTTAAATAACAACGCAGTTGCGTATGTAATCTGTATTCTGTACCTAATCAATTTCAATTCTTTGCAAAGTGCCAAATCCCCCCACAAGGAAAGGCCTAATCAAATAAATTATCTCACTTTTAACCTGTGCTTTTAACATAAAATTAGCGCTGAATATATATAAAACATGGGTGAAGTAGTCCTAGAAACTGCGGCTTATGCTAAAATTATCTTGCACGCGGCAAAATACCCCCATTGCGCCGTAAACGGCGTACTGTTGGCTGATGCGAGTAAGATCAGAGATGGAGCTAAAACCCAGGATTTGGATATTGTGGACACAGTGCCTTTATTCCACCACAGCCATAACCTATCACCAATGGCAGAGATTGCGTTGACACAAGTAAGATAAATGAATAATTTGCTGGTGAATGACTGTGCTAAATGGCTGTGTAATCAGACTCCCTATACTATAACCACAATCGATTATTTTACTTGGAACTGGTTGGTGGCAACTGCCACCGTCCGCCTATTTGCATAGACCCCTTTAATATGCCTGAGCCTTAAAGACATTTACACCTATTTTGCTTGAATAACGCCTATATGAACATACCAGTCAACTCTGGCTATGTTTTATTTATCTTTATCTTTGGCAATTGTCTTTTACAAGCAGCATGTTTATACTACATGTGCCAGCAAATTGATATTTATGTTGAGAATTTGTCTTAGGCATATATTTGTAATGTATTAAGTGCTAATATTGTTTTTATAAAGTGGTTATTCTTTTTGCAGATAGAGACAGTGGCACAGACAGACAACCGGGTGATTGCTGGTTATTATGCTGCGTGTGAGAATTTCAGGGACAATACAGTTGAAAAGTGTCCTGGGCAGAAGATTGCTGAAAAAATTGCAGAGTATTTCCCATCAGCTGTGTTTATTGTGGTAAGAATTAGTTTCTAATGTTCTGATATATTATATCCAAAATCCAGTTCATATTACCCACATTTCTTTATAAGTATGTCATATTTTTTATATAAGTATTTATTGTTTTGGAGCTACAATCAACATATCAATGCTATAATTGAAAAGCAACATAATTCCCCATTTATAAACTATATTACAGATTGACAACAAGAAAATGGTGCAGCATCTGGATTCACCAGCCATTAAACTACACAAGTATAGTGAGGGGAAATGGAAACTCAAAGAATCACAAGTTTCCTTCCGTGAGTATTATTTAATAATTCATTGCTTTTTCTCAAATGGTAAATTAACATATATTAATAAAGGATTATCTAACAATTACCAGCCTGACCCGGCTTCTCATGGGTGCAACCACTTTTTGAGTCCAGTCCACATCAGACACATTATTTAGAGCACTGATTTATATTTTCGGGATAAATTTGTCCAGCCGTTTGAGTGTGAAGAAGTAACAAATACAAACTTTCGCCTTTATAATATTAGTAGGAAGTAGGATAGGATGTATTTGGAACATTCATAACTTTTAAAATACTATATCTGGGGTCCAGCAAATAGCTCCAATGATTGTTAGAAATCACAACCTCACATTATCATCTTGAAAAACACGCGCATTGTTTTCCTTTAAATATAGAAAGGGGTAAGGTTATAGAATGCTAGGCCTTTGAGGGCAAATAAATGTCAGCTATCTGTCATATTATTTGTGGTATTTAAGTTTCTTTACTGTGGCACACACACTCGTTCTGTTTACTACGCGACGCGTATTATTTCCATCGATAACACCTACGCCCATTCCCCACAAATAATTCGTTGTCCCGGTGGCGCAGTCAACGTGATTATTTCTATGTATTTCAACATGAGATTTCTTTTTCAGAAACACCATATGCATTGGAGACGGTATCTCATCTCCTACAACGAGGTGTCCAAAGAGACCTCGTGGATTTCGACAACTATCTGGACGACTTGACCCAAGATTGGACTAACCTTGGCATAGAAAAACTCATTGCTAGCATCAATGCATCCAACACTGTTGACTGCAAGGAGAAAGATTACCGATAATATACAAATGTTAGTGATGTATTAGGCAAAATATTTAGTTTACGGTTTGTATGGTATGGTTGTACTCGGGAATGCACGATACACGTTGTTTGACGTATCGATAAAACAGAGTGATATCGATTATAATTCATTCGAATATTTTCAAAGGTGGTGTGCAATAAAAGACAGTAAAATGGACTTTCAACAATAGTTGCAAGTATACATAAAAAAAAATTATAAAATTATTAACTAAAATAGAATTCAATATCGATTTAAAATTACATTCATAATCCCGATAAAATGTGCATTTCCAGATGTAATATAAGAATAAGTAATGTAAGCACAATATATTCCTTGTTTGAGTTTTATGTTATGTTAAAATATTGGTGGAGTGGGTACATTAGTACTGAGGAGTAATGCAGTTACTTTTTTGTATACCAAAAATATAACCATCATTTAAGATGTCAATAATATTTAGCCATATTAAATTGTTTAATCATTGTATTATCACATATCCTATTTGTTAACTTACACATTCACTATACAATATTCCAATTGTTATAATTTAGTAGTAATCTGTTTCTCTTGTATGTACATATTATGTTGTAAACCTCTCAGCGAGACAGGTAATAATAATTTAAATCAAATTATTTATAAAAAAATACATCTTAAAATATGGTATGTTCAGTCTCGTTCGAAAAGGTTGATGAACATTAGGTAAATATTTATTGTATTGTTACACTGCACTCGCATTTATAACAATGTTTCGTTAAACTATGTTATTAAAGTACTCTTCGATCAACTTCTTGCATTTGTTTATACCGCCCATGTCGCCCGCCTTGCCTTGGAACTTGCCGTTTTTGAACGCGCCTTTGCCCTTCAGCAGTTCTGTTATTCTGTAACAAGCATTATTAAGTTTTAACAAAAACAAGTAATATTGCTTTAGATATTAAATCATTTGAAGATATTTCTATTGTGAATACAATAGAAATAAATTAATTAGGCCAATGGTATGTGAAGTACATAATTAGACCATAGTAATTTACACATTGACTCTACCCAAATGGATACATTATACGCGAATACCTATGTTCTATAATATTCCTTTCACAAATAATTAGTATTTTATCTACAGCTATTAAACAATTACAATTTATTTTATAGCACAGCCACAGATCACTCCCAATAGATACCGCATTACGATAGTTTTGTTTTGAACTGAAAACGCCAACGAAGGGAACGGTGCAGGGAAGTGGGCGGGTTGCAGCGCTGTCACGTGGACTTCGATCGAGAGATGAGGCTTGTCGATAAATAAAATAAAAAGTATCGATAGTACGAACTATTGCCAGTAAGTTTAACGTGTTATGACCGCTTTTATAACTTGATTACCAACTTGTTAAATGTTTTATAATATGTTTTCACTGGCCTGATCTAATAAATTATACCAATCGCTAACACGAATAAAGTAGGATTAAGATTTATACTTTAGTATGTAACGGTTTTATTTCCATTATTCGCCGTTAATTTTTGTATACCATAATGCCGAAACACCCGAATTAAGTGTTGGGTTAAAAGATCAGATAAAAATATGAAATATTAAATGATTAAACCTCACGCCGTAAAGGGCTACAATAACTTATTCTGTTTCTTGAATTCCGACGGCGGCTGTAATAGATGGTAGGTAATATCGGCAAGTGACAATGAAACCCACTTGACGAATTGGCTATTTGACTAATTTCTGAAAAGTGTTTTAAAGTCTAGATATAATCACTCTATACCTCTTCAAACTATTAATTTATTTTTAAAGAGTTGTTTATAACGAATAAACATATTTTTCAGTTTTATCATCATATATGTCACCAAAACGGTAGGTCACGTGACTTTGAAAAAGTTACGTCACGCTTTATAAATGGTGAATGAACTTAGTGGCAGAGATGAATGAAAATTGTAAATCGTGACATCACACACTGCACAATGACAGCTTGTCGTGTTTTGTTACATTTAATCAACAGATAAAAAATGGCAAACTTATTTTAGACAATTTAAATATTTATAATTTAGATAAATGTAAATAAAAATACCTATAATTATTGTTCACCAAAAAGCTATCATATGCAACACATTTTATAATTTATTGCCACAACAGTCAAATACCCAATTATAAATGTTTTTGGGATGATAATACAACGTATGTTGAAATTAGTGCAACGGCTTGTACTACTCATTCTCAATAAATTTAGTATACTAATAGTTATGTTAAATACTTTCCCATGATATTTGACAAAAGGCGGTTCTAACGCCACGCATCAAGCACGAATTTCTAACATTACGTTCTTAGTAATTAAGCAGAAAACCCCAATATCACATAAATCAGTCAAAATAAAAATGAATGTATTAAAACACATAGTCAGTAGATACTTGATTCGAGAAATAGGACCCGAAATACCATCAGACGAATACGCTTAAACGAGCTTCATCTCAAGGCTATAAATGTTACTCTTGGATGCTGGACAAAATCAATATAAAATTATAATATTATTTGATAATCATATTATTCTATCCACACAGAACTACGAAATTATAAATTTTTAAATAAATAAAAATGTACCAGAATTGGTTAATATTCTGTCGGTACAGAAGTATCCATTAAACGACGACGATTTTTCATTGGGAAAAAACATTCTTGGGTAAAATGTCGTGAACAAATTACGCTATTTTTTGGAGGCCACCAATGGTCACCTCGACATGTTGCATCTACCCATATTTTTTACTTTCGGGACATGTGGGGAATCTAAAATAAAAATGGTATTATTCAAACATAATGTTATATACTAACCCACAGTTTTTACCCGACGATAGCAAAGCAAGAAGAAACAGAAAAGTGCAATTATTGAAAAAGTACCTAGTTAAAAACTTGACCTTTTTCAAATTACATTAAATGGCGTCGTCATGGTGATTTGCAATTTTTATTTAAATCAATATACATTTCGTGACATTGTCATTTAATCAAATTATTTTACATTAATGTTTTAAAATATCGATATTGCTTGGAATTATATTATAAACATGCGTCAAGCACTAGAAGAACGCGTGATTTCACCAGAAAAAGATGGCTTATTATGGTTATTGCTATGCGAAAAAGAGACGGCTGATTTTCGATTCAAACTCGACTGTTTGACATCGATACAATAACCAGTATAAATTGAGCTCGCTCGTGTGCAAATTAATTTAAAGAATATTAGTTACCGATGAAAAGTTATTCCGTTTTTTTGGATACTTGAATTTTTTGAGTTTTATCCACACCATTTTATTGAGCAAGTCATTTTTAACTGTAATATGATATTTCTAAAACTTAATTTTCGCCAACGCTCAACGATATGTGCGGGTCCACTACTTGGATGACACTGATGACGCGACATTTGGAATCGGTTTATATCAGTCCGATAGCTTATACGTGTGGCGCGCAACCGCTGCCTTGCATTAGGTATCTAGTGGGAGTGATCTGTGAGCACAGCACTCTGGTAATTTTAATATGAAAGAGTTCATATTTTAGCGAAAAATGGACACTTACTGTTGTCCCAAAGCGTTGCAATGCTCCTCTGGTCCTTGAATAATAATCTGCCCCTCTTTAGGCTTGTCGGGGTCTTCCGAAGCCAAGAACATAAATAGGCCTTCGCCCTCCAAGCCCTTGATAACAGCCCGGTTAAATTCAGGAGTTGCCTCCTTCTTAAACAAGAACACGTATTTGGGCTTCAATTCTGTTTTCTTTATTTTGTCCGCTTCATACTGCGCCAGTTCTAGTAGAACGTTTTGTAGGCTTTTGTTGGCCACTTTCAGATTCTTCTGTAGCTTTTGGATCAGTTCTTCGTGCTTTGCTGGTTCGTTTCTAGAATAATAAATTATCAAATAAACCAACTTCTACTGTGAAATTTTTGCTTCGTATTTAATTACAGTGTCTACCTTATTTCATATTAACAAACAAATTAAATTAACCTTAAACTATCCATGCAGGTACAAATACGCCAAAAGTTATTTTTGCAAAACTAATTCGTAAATTACTTATTTACTTGACTCCTTGTCTTAAATACTCAAACTGTTGTATTACTAAACAAAAAAAAAACTGAAATGCAAAAATATAATACACACTTGAGAAGTCCCGTAACAGCTTTCTCTCTGTCCAGCATTAGTTGGAAGGTGTTCGTGACTCGGTTGCCGACTAGAAACCTCAGGTTGGTTTTGCCTTTCTTTCCCGGTTCAGCACCCAATAACTTGATCATTTGCAATTGACTGTAATGAATAAATATATACAAAGTATTAGTACCTATTTGCAAGACACAGATGCCTTATTTTTAGTGTGCTTTTTTGCAGAATTACTGTTGTAGAAAATAATGTACTGTGTCAGTCCATTTATGAGGATTTGAGCTTAAGCTTTAATCTGTGCTTTAATTCACCACAGTGGGCAATTTACTGGCTATAGCCATTTATAAAGATGTGAAAATCAATGGTCTCGTTATGGTGTACATTATTAGTTCTACAGCTAGTTTTAAGTGCATGGTGGCCTGTTGGTAACGGACCAGACGCGGCTGCCTACATGTTCACTGTGGTCGCGGGTTCAAATCCCAGGGCACTCCTCTGACTTTTCGGAGGTATGTGTGTATTAATAGTCAATCACCACGCACTTTAACGGTGAAGGAAAACATCGTGAGGAAACCTGCATACCGTAGCGATTTTAAAGAATTTCTACGGTATGTAAGTCCGCCAAGCCGCACTAGGCCAGCGTGGTGGACTATATGGCATAAAGACTCTCAATCAATACTCTCGATTGTAGAGTAGGCCCGTGCCCAGCATTGGGACGTATATGGGCTGATACAGACAGCTAGTTTTTGGATCATTTAGAGTAGAATAAAATCATGCAAATTATATAACATCCATTACCAAGAGTATGTAAGCTTGTAGTTATTGAAAAATAGAATAACACTATAACTAAATACTATAGATGAGAGAACCTAGTTTCCAGTAACTATTCCGTATAACTCTTATCAATTTTACGTTGAACTGTTGCGGTTTTCATTATAAATCCTTTGTAAACACATACCTAAGGTTGGAGACGTGCGTGCCGCAACACACGTTCTTATCGACGTCGCCTATGCATATTATTCTAATGGTTTCCATGCAATCTTTCGGTAGACCTCTTGTATGGGCCTGGAATCAAATATTATTTATTTATTTAATCTTTATTATAGCAATAATTTAAGGTAACAATGTCCAGGGATAAAAAAATATTACCTATGTCGGTTTTTGAGTATCTTTCCTCCACACTTAGGTTTCTTTTATTTATTTTTTTATTTTTTTTATTGCAATGAATGGCGAGACGAGCATGCCATTCGCCTGATGGTAAGCGATACGACCGCTCATGGACAGTAGCAAAACCAAACAACACCATGAATTACAAGACATTGCTTGGAATTCCACTGCGCTCGCCATCCTGAGACATAAGATGTTAAGTCTCAATATGTCCAGTAGTTACTCTGGTTACAATGTCCTTCAAACCTGAACACAAGTTTGAAATGAATGAATTACCATGAGTATTAAATGAGTGATAGCTACTTGTTAGCTTTGTTTTGTATCTTTGTGAGGAGTAATAATACTGTCATTGCTTGATATATTTGGTATACTGTATCAGCTCATAGCCTACTCTTGAGAACGGGCTACCTCTACATCAAAGACTTCGATTGAAAGGTCTTAGGCTAGCACTGAACTGACGGTTTGGACTTTACATACTATAGAAAATTTTGTTAAGATTTCTATTGTATCTAAGTTTTATTTCGATGTTTTCCTTCAGACAGATTAAAAAGAGACAAATCACTCAATAACTATAATAAATTATCGAATGATTTGCCCTTTCAAACGACTTTAGAATTCAGTTTAAGCAAGAAGACAAAATAATCGATAACTAAAATCGGTTTTAAATCTGTCTATGAATGAGGCCTTTAATATGTTCTCTTTATTGATTACGATGAAGTTATAATGAGCATTCTACATTCTAGAATATCTACTTCATAAAGCTCTTAGATTAATATTAGAAGTGGATTTCATCACCTTATTAGTCACTGTTGAAGTATTGATAACATCGCTATAAGATAGGTATATCAACAAGTAGCACTTGTGTAGGCTATTAATGTAAGTTTCCGTGTTTCACACAATGACGTTTTACAAAGTTTCATAGAATTATTATATCAATTTAGATATTATTTTAAGTTAAATATGTAATTCTTCCTGTGGCTGAATTGATGATAGATATCCACCTCATATGTGAGAGGCCGCCTGGTTAAGTCCCGCCGCAATGTATATTTTTCCCGCCAAACAGTGTAAACGCATTGTGTTCCGATTTAAAGGACATTGCAGCCAGAGTTACTACTGGACATATTGAGACTTAACATCTTATGTCTCAGGATGGCGAGCGCAGTGGAATGCCAAGGATTGCTTTATGATTCATGGTGTTGTTTATCCATGAGCGGTGGTATCGCTTACCATCAGGCGAATGGCATGCACGTCTCGCCATTTATTGCAATAAATAAATGTTATCGAATGTAAACAAAAAGGTGAAATCCAAGTTTATGTGTATGACACACATAAACTTGGACTTCAGTTAGTTTTAGTTTATGATGCAGACTGTTTCCAACATATGGATATGCTTGGGGGAATTCAATGCTCACCAGATTCTTCTTGTGGCTGAAGAAAGAGGGGCAAAAGAAAAAAGGACATGGTTTATCAAAAGACTTAATTTACCTAGGATGATTAAAACCACAGTCTGTGTCCACTTGCCTGCATCTTAATAACAATAGACTATAGAAACATGGAATCATACCTCATCCAACTCCGGGTCGTCAATCTTACAGAACTTCACTGTAACTGGTATAGCCTTCCTAATAAGATCGTTGCACATACTCTCCGCTTCTTTAATATCGTTCTCTTTAACGCTGGTGGAGTCCAACTCTACGTAGGACTCGTCTGCACCAAGCCACCAGCTCGTTGTGGGCAGTTTGTAATGCTGCTCCAAGATAGCTGACAGTAGGTGCTGACCTGGTAAAGAAGTACAGTTTGTTATATTAGATCTTCATCGAGCGATCCTTTTTTATACTGCCTCGACAAAGTGACTACAACTGATGGCAGTCTCTCGCAGGTGGCCAGAATCATGTAGACTTGATTGTATAGTGATTTTATTCCTTATTAGGAAAATAAACAAATACATATATTTTGCAAGGTGGACTATTTGCGAAAGTTCGCTGGCAGATGCTGGATACGACAAGCCGAAGACAGGGTAAAATGGCGCAATTTAGAAGAGGCCTATGCCCAGCAGTGGAAATTAAAAGGCTGATGATGATTATAATGATATATTTTGACTTCCTCGGTGGCGTACTTGTATTACGGTACGGTTACAAAGCTGAGGTCTCGGGTTCGAGTCCCGGGTCGGGCAAAGTGATATTGGATTTTTCTATTCATTATCAGCCCGGAGTCAGGAATTTGTGCCCGATATGGCGATAGGCTTGCCCCCTATCACATCGTGGGAAGGCGAAATGTGGGTGTCCTGGTGGCGCCTCTGCCTACCCCTTCGGGGATAAAGGCGTGAGTTTATGTATGTATGTATGTATTTTGAATTTAAATTCAACACCAGTTTAAAGTTACGTCGTCCGTTCATTCATTCTCAGGAACGCGTTCTCTTAGCGGTCAGAAGTTAAAGTATTATTTTCTTTCCTGCATTGTCTAACTTTAAATTTTTGCGCTTTTTACAATAATCCAATAACCCATGGTAATAAATGATCTATCCATGATCAACACATAATGATCCATATTCTTGGAGGAGATCTTTCCAAGTGGACTTCCCATGACTGATTTTGATGATATTATTAAAACACCTTACATATTCCTAAAATATTTGCTGCCAATGCAAAATATTAGCATCGATAACATAAAAAAAACGAAATCACCTGAATGCTGCTGCATGTGATCGAACCGCCTCTCCCAAACAATCTTCTGTGAGACAACAGCACCAACCTCTATGGGCTCCTTGGTGAAGTGCAAAGCCTCATCCCCTTTGCGAAGAACTTGTAACACTTCCGTGTTGTTAATCCATCCCAGATCATGTGGCTATGCAATGTTAAAATATTTAAAGGATTTTTGTAAATTGGATAAATAATAATAAATCATCAGCCGTGGCGTAGCTGGTTAGGCGCTGCATTTGAAACGAGACGCCGCGGGTTCGATCTCCGCACCGAAACAAATGTTTGTGTGCTCCACACGAGGTTTTTTTTTATCATAGTTCGGCAACCGAGCATACGGATCAGATGATGGTAAGTGATCACTGTCGCTCATGAACATCCCAACGCTTAGATCATGGATATGTTGCCTAGCATCGAGAGGAGAGCGAGAAGGAAAAAGTATGGGAGGGGTATTGGGCATCCGGCAATCTCATTCACCGAATGAAACGCAACTACGAAGCTCTCGCTTCACATCAATTTCCTGTGAGACAGTGGTACCGCCCCAGACGAGCCTGCCCATTCATGCTGAGTCATGACTGAACAGTGCGGTGCTACCATTTTGTTTTGTTTATGGTTGGTTGTGAGTCTGATTTGTTTCTCATAGTTTCTGATACCCACAACACCAGATTTGTATCTTAGGGTGGGATTATGTATGTGACTGTGTATTTATTTATTTTCATCATCCCATCATCTTTAGACACGGGAAGTCCTACTGATCATAGGTCTCCAAAAATTTATTGGATGGCTATCAATGCTTGTTACTCTTGGCAAGGAGCACTCAAGCAGGTAAGCAAGCGCAAGAAGTAGCCTTTAAAATGAGTGACACTGTTGTCTATTAACAAGCTGTTATTTAGCTAAGTTGGTTTTGTGATTGTAAACCTGACATCTGTTAGTCATTAGAACTATTCTTTGACTAGAAAAATGCACCATGATACCGTTAAAGATGGCTTGGACTGTAAAAGGCATTGCGAGTTCTGTTCATCCAAATATATAATAAATACTATTTGCAATGGAGTGTAAACAACAAAAGCTGAATGATTTCTTATTGATATAATAATAATTACCTGTCCACCTCCTGCTGGGAATAGGATTGTGTTCTCCATTGTGACCTGGTATCCTTCGAACTTTGATGACTTCCCATATTCTATAATAGGTTCTTTTGTTTGTTCACATTTCACTACTTTTGAGGTAAACTAAAATAAAACAATTGCATTTATATAATTATTTATATCATTCTAGAATCTAACATAATCCTGGTACCCTACAATATTTGCTAACTTGACTGGATATTTCATATTTGTATCCTTGTTTGTATGGACATATGCCCTTATATATTTGTTATACAATGGCAGTCTGCAAACATATAAACTGTTAATAGAAATTTATATAATTTATGAGTACATATCATAGTGAAATTATTAGTAAATATAAATTTTAATACAGTATCATATTAATTATTTAACAGACTAGTTTATACTGATTTTAAATAAGTGTATCTCTGATGATAAATGCAATGGAAGGAAAAACATTTAAATTTATTAAAATTTGTGGCAACAAAAGGTTTCGAGTTGAAAATATGCAACCAAGGTGGCAAGGCCATAATTGTTTTTAAATTATACTTAAATACACCTTCCAGACAGCCTCCATGGAACAGTTGGTTAGACGCCAGCTATGAAGAGAAAGGCTGCGGGTACTATCTCCACACCGAGACAAATGTTTGTGTGAACCACAAGTATTTGTCTCAGGTAGTTGTGATACCCACGACGCAAGACTAGATCTTAGTGTAGGGTTAGGAATATGTATGTGACTGTTGGGTGTACCTATTTATTTATTTTATTTATTAATCCTATCTAGTACCTAACTTATGTATCATAGAGCAATGTTGTGCAATAATTCATATTTTTTTTATGCTTTAATATTATTTCAAAATACATAGTTTGAAATTAATTAAATATTTACTCATTTTCCGGCTTTAAATTAACTCATAAAACTTAGTTCACTTACTTCTGTTAAAAAACTATCCTCTTGGCATTTGAACACCATTTTCATTTATTATAAATTTATTAAATTTATTTATTTATTGAATTTTCTATTTTTTCCCAAGTAATTTTTGTTTCTCACAAGCCCAGCTGCCTCGAGCCGCCAATCACACCTTGATCACACCGCCACACACCGCCAATTGAAATGTCAAAATTGAAATTCCAATCACAGCCACAGACTAGGTACATTATCAGTACGTTCCACTTGACGATCGCAACGACCACGCTCACGACCGCGATATTTACCGTTCCATTTGCTCGTGAGCGTTATGATCGCAAACCCAAGTGGAACGGGTTATGAGGCGTCGCGTTGTGAGCGTTTAAGTAACAAATACCTATTTTAAAAATGTTTTTATTTTTTTAAATTTTTTATTTATTTATTAATAAAATTAGATAAATTTCTTGCTGTTGAAAAAACCCATTTTACGTTCGAAGTAACAATAATATCCCTCTCCGTATCATATAATGTAATTTTCTCTGTTGACATTTTGACGTTTCAAAATCCCGCCAATTTTCTCAACGCGCACAAAAAAAAAAAATTTCTTGACATGGGTCGTCGTGAGCGTATGTCATGACGTCATCAATGACGTTTTCACCGCGACCACGACGATCGTGATCGTCAAATGGAACGGCGAAATGAGTGTTTTTAGCGCCGTGAACGCTTAATGGAACGCGCCCTATATAGACTGATACTACGTCTATTTGTGTGCCAGCTATATGAAAATTATTAACTCCGCAATAATTGCAGTAACTAGGCAAAGAGAATATAAAACACTACGTTATAACTAGGTATCAAATGCAAGTGAAACGAAGTCGCTTATTTAATTAATTGATTCCGCGCTTGATGAGTCTGCCTTCGAAGGAGAGCGCCAAAGAGTATAGTAATATATAGGAAAGAGAGCGCTTTTAATGTCGCAAAATATAGGGAAAATAAAAACCCAATAAAAAACGGTAATTGTAATTGTGGGTACCTCTATTGGTAATTGTAACTGGGGTAATTTTGCATTTCGCCTTGCTCGGCAGTCTAGGTTTTTCTCATTTTTACATAATTGCTGGCTATTAAAGTCGTTTTCTAGATTGCGTACCTAGTAGTTTATTTCAGTAATTCCTGTACCTGGTGTATACATTCTATATTTAAGTCGGCATAATTCCATGATGTCATAATTGGTTCTAATCTTGGTGTGGCAATTGGCACAGACTTATCTGCCATGGAATCTAAGCGTCACGCTTCCAAGCAGGGCAAAACCACCGAGGACTTTTTAGTTTTTAGTACTACAAGAAACTGCACTGCAGTCTTCATAGACGAAGCATTCGGCATTAAGTCAGTTGTAGGAATCGCTCAGAATAGGTAAGTACGCAAAGTGCTTTCATTAGTCGTTACGAAGTCATATTGGACATCTTCAATACCACCGCTATTAGATATCTATAGTAACACATAGGTAATCGTAATTACTTTGCGTTACCATATGACTGCCTCGGTGGCTCAGTTGTACTACGGTAAAATTGCAAGCTGAGGTCACTCGTTCGAATCCTGGTTCGGGCAAAGTGATATTGGATTTTTCCTATTCATTTTCAACCCAGAGTCAAGAATTTGTACCCGATATGGCGATAGGCTCACGCCCTATCGCATCGTGAGTAGGAAACACACAAGGCGAAACGCGGGGGTAGCTCCTGGTAGCACCTCTGCCTACCCCTTCTGGGAAGATGGCGTGTGTTTTTGTATGTATGTATTTACCATAAGACCTAGATAGAGTGTCTAGTGGAGACTTTCGGACAACATTAGCAAGTGAAACACGTAAATTGGAGATGATATTTTATTTTATCCTTAACAAAACAATATAATACTCACAATTCTTCCTACCAATAACAATATACACATTCGTTCAACATTACATGCCGTGTATTACTGACGAGTTCACTTCTTGGCGTACTTCTTGAGGGCGTCATCCATCACAGCTATGCTGAAGTCGACATCCTGCTTGGTGATGCACATCGGAGGCTTTATTCTGAACACCTGTAACAAAATAAATGTTAGATTAGATGATACATCAAGAATCCATACACGTCGTTTTCAACTGTTGGGATAACTATTGGAGTTTAATTATTGTCACTGGATATTGCAATTATCTCGTAGTATCTCAAGTAAAACCAAAGTAAAAGAATAAAACTTGAAGAATCGAGTTTCATAAAATTGATCTAGGCTGTGCTGTGATCTCGGAAAATTAAGCATTTGCCAAGAAACTAGACAACAGTTCAATCAATGTTATGAAATAAGTACTGGCTGCAAGTGCGCTCTATGTGCACATCTCAATGCTACTTATTGCTTCGGATTGGATAGAAATAAATAGAAACGAGCAGTTAGGTACTAGTATAAAACAGAAAGTAGTTGGTATCAAATGTATGCCCATCCGAAACCATCCATCCATCCATCAGCCATAGGACGTCCACTGCTGAACATAGGCCTCTCCCAATGATTTCCACAGTGACCTGTTGGAGGCAGCCTGCGTCCAGCGACGTCCCGCGACCTTTACCAGGTCGTCTGACCATCTTGTGGGTGGACGTCCTACGCTGCGCTTTCCGCTACGTGGCCTCCATTCGAGAACTTTTTGGCCCCAACGGCCATCAGTTCTCCGCGCTATGTGCCCCGCCCATTGCCACTTCAACTTACTAATCCGCAAATCCATCCAAAACACAGTCTTAAAAATAGTTAAATATCTCACGTTATTCCATCTTCCACCACGAGCAATGAGAACGCCATTGTCCTTGATGCTCTCGTGGATGTCCACTACTTCAGACAGCTTCAGTGGAGTCTTGGTGCCGGGCTCCACGAGCTCCACACCGATCATGAGACCCTGGCCTCTGACGTCACCCACCACCGGGTGCACCTTCTGCAGCTGCATCAGCTGCTCGATGAAGTACGTGCCCACCACCTTGCTGTTCTGCTGGAGACCTTCCTCTTCGATAACCTGGAATGAGATTCAAGTATTACATTTGTTTATGTTTCGAAATCAGTACCTTTGTTATGAAATATTATTTGTATTAGATTTTATGACATATCTAGAGCGGAAAACAATACGATGTACCTAATTTATGAAATAGCTTTACCTCAAAAATATAATCCTAAATCTATAAAAAACTAAACTAAGAATAAAGACAAATAAGACTAAAGCAGTAATTTACTTTTAAACAACATTTTATGTGGACTGCTAATATTAAAAATCTAAATCAGAACAGTGAAAAATGCAGATGCATAACGCAGTATTAGCAGCAAATGGTAAAATTTTACCAAAGGGTGAAATTGGGATGTGAAAGAAATTATTTTTGACCCACGGGCAAAAAGGAAAACCGGTAGAAATCGAATTGTAGGAAAGCTCCATGACATACGTACCTCCAAAACAGTCTTGCCAACTACAGAAGCCATGGGGTTGCCTCCGAAGGTGTTGAAGTAGGCGGCCTTGGCGTGCGCGGCGGCGATCTCCTTGGTGGTGACAACGGCGGCGAGCGGGAAGCCGTTGCCGATGCCCTTCGCCATGGTCACGATGTCGGGCTTCACGCCGTGCGTCTGGAAGCCCCAGAAGTGGTCGCCGGTGCGCCCGAAACCAGTTTGTACCTGGAAAGGAAGGGTTTTATTTCAGTAGACAGAATTTGAGAAATGGTTTAAATGAATATACTAACGGTTAATACGTAAATAGCATTTGGATGTTTACCCATCACATTAATTAACTCCGAATCAATGAATACATATTCAGTCGATAGAAAAAAAAAATGAATAGATAGGCGCAAAATAACAGTCGGATCTAAACTAATTCAGTGTTATAATTTTTGGCTTGCTGCAGATATTTAGCCTCAATTTTGGAGAAATTCTGTCATGGTTTCGTAAGGAAGAGACAATAATATCTATACCATCTTCGCTCAATAGTCAATAGTAGGTCTTCATACATAATATCGTTAACAGTTTGGTAAATGGCGATTTATTAGTTAAGAACCTATTTCGTTATTTCATTCCATTTCATTTGGCTACGGTTCTAAATTGTTCTAGAACCCACCTCATCAGCGACGTACAGACCGCCGTTCTTCTTGATGACTTCCTGGGCCTTCTTCAGGTAACCCTTGGGGAACTGGATGACACCACCCGCTCCCTGGATAGACTCGGCGAAGAACGCGCCTACACGCCCAGCGGGCACGGAGTTGCCTAGCAGCTGAAAAAAGAAGATTATATGTTATTTTGTGTATTCTTGAGTCATTGGGAAAGTGGTGCTGTGGCTTTGTCCTTCACGCCAAAAATCACCATAGCAATAGCTTAAGGATTCTGAAATTACAGACGAATTGATAACGTAGAAAAAAGAAACGTGGGAAAATAAATTACAAAGAAGATTGATGCTGACACATTTACAGCAAAAGGCAGCTTTTTTACAACTTACGTGTTTGAAATTTAAAAGATTAAATTTAAATAGGTAACAAAAAAGCTACCGCCAGTAATGCAATTTAGTACTTGAATAACTTTACCTCGTTGAGCTGGTGGATGTATTTGTCAACGGTGGCGCACTCGTCCTTGCAGCCGCCGCAGTCTTCCCCAGGGACTTGCGAGATGGAGTCCCGGCACCCGCCGTAGATGCCTCGGAAGGGGTCGGGGACTACGGCCTGTTGGGAAAGAGTAGTTTATAATATACTTACACTGTGTTGAGTCTGATGGTAAATGTAGTGGAAACATACTGATATGGTTACTTTTGACGATTAAAAGTTTTACGGGAATTTGAATTTGATTTATTATTCTTATTTTTTCGACATGTTGAACACAACTAAATAAGAGACTCCTCTTTTCCTACATCTTTAAACATCATTTAAAAACATCTAGAAATATGGGTTTTAGACTGCAATAGTATCAGACGGAATTGCCTACGTGACCAATAAAAAAAAATCATTTCATTTCAGAAGGGCTTGTTATGTTCTGAAAACTGACCGTATCAGCCTCCCCAATTTTAAACGCTAAACAACTACTAAACCACTCAATACTCACGTGGTGGAATCCAGGGGGTACGGGGATGGCCATCCTGTAAGACTGGGTGGCGGTGAGACCCATGAGCGAGCTGGTGTAGCCGTGGTAGCTGGTCTGCAGCGAAATGATGTCCATGTTGCCGGTGTAGGCCTTGGCGAGGAGGACCGCCAGCTCGTTCGCTTCGGAGCCGCTGTTGGTTAAGTATACCACCTGGAAATAAAATAAACTTGTTGAGTTAAGATGTTCTGATGTAGTTGTTAAATTGGTGTGTTTAGAAATCTTCTGCGAGCGTTATAAAGTCTCATCATTCTATGTGCTGGCTAGGTGTTGATTGAAGATTCACAGTTTTACTTCTTCCATGATGAATATACCTACTACTTAGATCATTTTGTGAAAATTTGCGTTTGGTGAAAGATTACTGGAAGAAATATTTTTTTGGCGACAGTTTAGTGTCTATGTTGTTGAAGTCTAGTTAAGGCTTCCGCGGCTTTTCAAAATCTACAGATTTTTATTTTATCGCTGTTGCTCCATAATGAAGAAATAAGCACTCTTAAAGGCTTAACTAGGTATACTTATGAGCATCATAATCTGATCACAAAAGACTTGCTTCTGAAAAAGTAAAAACGTATACTTACGTTCAAGTCCCCAGGGAATTTGGAGGCGAGCTTCTCAATGTACTCGTACAGCTTGGGGTGGCGGTACAGGTTGGTGGTGTGCCACATGGTGTCCACCTGCTCCTTCAGAGCGGCGTTCACTTTCCTGTAAGTAACATTGTACGGTGTTTCAATTTCCTAATCCGTTGGGCTATGTTGGCAACTTTTTTCTATGGAAATTTTGATTCGTTGTTGATGAAAAATACCAAGCTATGCAGAAGCCTTAATTGCGCACCAAGTTATTAAATACAGTTTATATCTTGAGCCATATTGTGCCAATGGCTGAAGATAGGCCATTTTCAAGGATTTCGATGGAAAAAATTTTGGAACCATCCACCTAGTTTCTACAACCTTAACTGATTTATTTATCTACCTTATATTCGTATGTCTGAAGCTATGCTTGCCAAAATATGGCCTTTACTCGATCACGTTTCAGCCCAATCGGCCATCAGTAGAACATCGTTTAGAAATTGGTCATTTCAACCAAGAAAATTATAAAGTACTGTATCAGCCCACTTACGTCCCACTGCACCGGCCTCCTCTACAATCGAGAGTACGATTGAGAGCGGTTAGGCCATATAGTCCAATCAACAAAATTATAAAGTAATGCTAATGAAGTAAACTCACGGGTGGCAATGTCCCACGGAGACGGTGACGATGCCTCCGAAGAGGTCGAGGTACCTCTTGCCCTCGTTGTCGAAGAGCCACTGCATGTGCCCCTGGTGGAGGAGCACGGGCCGCTTGTACACGTTCGTGATGGACGGCGGCATGTTTTCCGCTTTCAGCTTCTCTACACGCTCGTATGATGGACCCTGTGACAACAAAGAATTTTAGCGGTACGACAAACGGAATTGTACCTAATGGGGAAATGTAATTAAAATCATAGCAATACCGATTACGACCTAGTCGAAACCGGACATACACAGGTTGGATCTGAACGTGAGACACTTAGTAAATGTAAGTGACCCCACTTTGATGGGTTTTTGACATCGTTTACGGTGGTCCATACGGGCGGATATGAATATTTATTATTTGTTAACTTCTTATAACACAATGGCCATTTGTTTTCCGTGACACTGTGAAAGTATAATATAAATCTGATCCATTTATACGTACATACTGTAATTTTGCCAACCTGCAAGGCTCTAACACTTACAGAAACGATAAAGAAAACAAAAGGAATGCCATTCACGTGTGAGCGCTAAGAAGCAAAAATGGATCTTTGAAAAACTCTCCCGTAAGGGTTTAAATAGGGGATGTAGTTGATATGGAAGCCCATATTTTTTTTATTCTGACAATATACACGCTATTAAAGCTCCATACGAATCTTCATATCAGATATTCAAAGAGTATTCAAGTGACACTCGATGTAACATTGTATTAAGTATCGGAATTATAATATTAGGTCGCGTTGATACGAACTTCAGTCGTATTTGCATAGTACTTATGAAACCTCGTTAATGTAATGAAATGACTGTGTCTATTGAACATTGTAAAAAGGTGGACACCCCAAAAACAGTTATCACAGCATACTACGCTTTGTAGTGGACTAAAAAAAGTAATTGATATAATAAATCCGTGGGACTGCCTCGGTGGCGTAGCTGTATTACGGTACGGTTACAAAGCTGAGGTCTCGGGTTCGAGTCCCGGGTCGGGCAAAGTGACATTGGGTTTTTCTATTCACTATGGCGATAGGCTCGCCCCCTATCACATCGTGGGACGGAACATACAAGGCGAAATGTGGGTGTCCTGGTGGTGCCTCTGCCTACTCCTTCGGGGTTAAAGGCGTGAGTTTATGTATGTATATAAATCCGTGTATACCGGCCCTTATAATAATTAAAAAAAATATTATTTTTGATTTATGATATTAAATAAATACCCCGCAGCTGTAAGCTAGAGACGGGCATTCTCCACGATTAAGAGCACATAAAAAACTTGAATTACTAGAATATAATGTCTTGATAATGATAATTAATCGTATGTATTTTTCCCATACATACTGATTTAAGCCCAACGTGTTACTGATAATAAAATCAATACAAATTAGTAAACAATCCGACGTTAAAATGTCTCACATTGACCGATATTCGCCCAACGCAAAAAATATCCAAACATTGAGATATCTCCGCGAATATTATTCTCCTTACGTAATTTCAGAACATAAATATTCCGCGGTTTTTTTTAAACTAATTATAGAGTTTAATAATAAAGTTGTATAGAGATAATGGTGAAGAATAACAATTCAAGTACGTGGTATCTGTTTCTGATAATATACATACATATATTTGTGAACCTACGTTAATAAATCTCGAATACCGTCGCCTTAATGTACGGTAGAGTTCCAGTGCGGAAATTGTATAGAAATTGCCCTTTGGTCGTGTAATGCTCTAGCCTCTATGGATATAGGAATTAAGCACTCAAACTTATTTGAACTACATAATAGCCATTCAAAGGTAGATAGACCACTAAAAAATAATGATCTTTAGCAGGTCTGAAAATTCTTAATTTCAGCCTTTTGCATCAAATTTTCAACGCTTGTTTTTCCATAACATTGACGGCACACTTCACGTATCTTTCGGTCCTTCTTTTCCGTTACATAATAATACACTTTTTAACATATTAAAAAATCATGTAGTAAATAAAAAAAAAACTCACAGTGTATTTTTTAGGAACAAAATCCGATGGCGGCATTTTTGCGCTGCTGTAAGAGCGCACTGCGCTGGCGCACAGTTTGGATCCTGAAAACATTTTTTTCGTCACTATAATAAGCCCAAAATAAATAAATAATTAATAAATACACCCAGCAGTCACATACAAAGTCCTGACCCCACACTAAGATCGAGTCTTGTGTCGTGGGTATCAGAAACTACGAGAGACTTTTCGGTCTAACAAACACCTAGACCCGAAACAAATACCTGTGGATCACACAACCATTTGTCTCGGTGCGGGGATCGAACCCGCGGCCTCTCGTTTCACAGCCGGCGGCTAACCAACTGCCCCACAAAAAACGTTCAATTAATTCTACACAAACTAACTTTTGTAATATATTTTTTTCCGTAAACAACCACATTTCTATTAACTATAAAACATTAATTATTTTACATTAATAAAAAAATTGGAAAATAATAAAAAAATATGGTATACCTCTGCTCGCCATGATGTTCCAGTTAGTTACAGTGAGCGTGAATGAGTGGCGCGGGCCTATATGTTCATTACGATATGAATGACAACCCGGCGACCGTTGACTTTTTGTGGAATTAATTTACAATTTGAACAATGTAAGGGCTTGTTATACTGGCAGCTTTTTTAACATTTAATTTCTGAATACTTGATGCATACACCGCTTAGCTTGGACATACTTCACCGTGTGCCGCAACATGTAATCGAAATCCATCCATTTTTGACCGACTTCAAAAGAGGAGGTAATCAATTCGACTGATTTTTTTTTTGTATGTTTGTTACTCGATTACGCTGGTATTTGGGATCCGATTTTAAAAATTTCTTTTTTGTCGGAAAGCATGATGTACTAGGTTGGTACCATAAAAAATTGGTGAAGACCTGATGAATATCTTTGGTCCTGAAGACCAGAACTCCTCAAAATTGAACGGTACAGCAATAATTCTTTTTGCACCTGGTTCAGTATAAGTGTATTACTACAAAGGGGGTTAAAAGGGGAAAGGGGTGTATGGAGGGGGGAGAAAATAGATACTAATGTAAATACTCAATATCTGTGGCAGTACTTAAACGATTAAAAAAATAATAATTTTGTCGACAAGTATGATATGTTAGATTGGTGTCATTAAAAAATGGTGATGACCTGATGAATATCTTCGGACCTGAAGAACAGAACTCCTCAAAATTGAACGGTACGGCAATAATTCTTCAAAATATTACGTATTTAAGATTTGTTAGCTAGTCAAGTCAATAAGAACATTAATCATTGTGTACTAGCACGAGGAAATATATATTATTTGTTACTTTGTAGTAGCACTTTGAAGTCGGTTTTTATTTTTTTCAAAAATTATTTTTCTTTCGGTTTTTGATATCTGCGCTTTTCTTACCACATTCCACAATAATATAAAAACTTACTTAGTGTGTAACTATACTATCTATCTATATCTATATCAGCCCATATACGTCCCACTGCAGGGCACAGGCCTACTCTACAATCGAGAGAATCGATTGAGAGTGGTTAGGCCATATAGTCCACCACGCTGGCCTAGTGCGGGTTAGCGGACTTACATACCGTAGAAATTCTTTAAAATCGCTACGGTATGCAGGTTTCCTCACGATGTTTTCCTTCACCGTTAAAGTGCGTGGTGATTGACTATCAAAATTATTTATACATAAAACTACATATTATGCAAATATGTATGATGGTATGTACAATATTATCAACAACAACAATGCACCAATTTGCCACCACTCTACCCTATTTCACTGATAATTGAGTAATAGTGTCAACAGTTTGTGCTTATACCCCTTATCTATTCATGAATAGAGCATGCTTCAATAAAGGTCAGGAAGGCACTTGGTATTATCCTATTACATACCGTTAGGCGCAATATTTGCTTATTTATCTCCTAGCTGTAAGTAATAAAAAATAAAATTAAAAAATAAACAAAATTTGTAGGCAGTTTTCAACAGATTACTCTGGAATTTTAAGAGGATGTCTCATATTCCGCAGTGTACATCCAAAGGCTTCTTTCTTTTTAATTTACGTTGATTCTGATCATTGCCATGTTATATTTTTTTAGCTCATATCTCCATTTCAAACGGTCTTTAGCATCCTCGATTGAGGCTCTCACGTCTTCCTTGACAACTAGCCAGCTCTTTTTTCCCGGACTCGAAGCTTTGATTAAAGTATATTAAATATCCTGTGTACGACGGAGATAAGAAATCAAATTAGCATTACAGAACCCTATCCAAAACAAAAATGGATAAATTATCTAAGAAGTTTAACAAGTAAAAATAAATGTTTGCCAATGTGAACGCGGCATGCTACCGAAATGTTATCAAATCAAACAGAAATCATACAACGTATACAAATAAACTTAATAATTTGAGATTTTAATGAGAATATCAGTGTGCCAAAGACTTAGCGACGCTATCAATTGAGACTCAATAGATATGACGTGTCTGGTGCGGATTCAGTTCTAATTAGATGATCTTAAATAAACAATTTATAATATATTACACGAATACGTATGTAATTTTAAAATAATATGTAGCATTACGCGTTAGATGAGACCAATTAACGAATAAAATTAAGCATTCTATTCTTAAACCAATAAGACGATAACATTGAGGCATTATAGCCTCCACGGGCGATATTAATTTATTTTAAATTTCAATTAGTATTTACTAGGTATTATTGTTTAAATACTTACATACTTAGTTCTATTCTATTTCGGCCAACTGTAATATTATGGCGAAGTGAAAAGGATTGACCCCCACAATTTCTACTTGACTCCGCTCGATGACATGAAGAAAATATGTCAAACAGAATGTTAGGCTGTTAAAATACACGCGACTAATTTTATCAGCTGCT
Source organism: Deilephila elpenor (assembly GCA_949752805.1). Taxonomy (NCBI): domain Eukaryota; kingdom Metazoa; phylum Arthropoda; class Insecta; order Lepidoptera; family Sphingidae; genus Deilephila; species Deilephila elpenor. The sequence continues at coordinate 1,802,222 of OX457107.1, read as the reverse complement.
GAGGACAGAGGTCTTTTAAAATTGCTCTTATCATTGTCGTGACTAGAAGTAGGTATTTTTACCTATATTGTCGAACAAAAAGTATTAGAGATTGCAATTGCTTCCTTAACATTACAAGTAACACGAGTTGCATTAACTTAACGAGTCCAAATGATTCTGACCCCTCACTAGTCTGGCGTCGTGTGTACTTATTACTGACTACGGTCTACGAAATATAGCACCCACGCCTAAAACAAATTGAACGGTGCCCGGGTGCGGTAAATATCGGTGCGAGGTCGAATACGCGGGTTGTCCTTACACAATCAACGTGTTAATCAATTGCACCACGCAAACTATAACAATCTGTGCTCTCGGATATGATTGATCATTTACCATCAAAAACATAAAACCATACGGATACATTATCTACATGCGTATTTACAGAAATGAATAACATGTACAACCCTATTTGTTAAAGTAGCTCGGTTTTACATATTAATTTAATGTTTATCTTGTGAAACTGCATAATACGCCTTTACAAAGGAATTACACGATTTGTTAGTTATTTTGTATGCTCAGATAAATTGAGTTTCGCAAGTAATTGTTTAAACAAGACGGCGATAAAGTGCTGATGGCTGAAAACTGTGGCATTTACTTCTAGTTCATAGGATTGTATTATTTTGAGGCCGGAAATATTTCTAAATATTGCTTTAATTTGACAAATGAATTTCATGATTCACTGGATATTAAAAAAACAAGGTTAATACCTGCTAAATATGAATAAAAGACGACGAAAGTATTATGCGGCTCATTTAAATATTTGTTTATCAACGCATTCTGTAACGACAATACCTGAGGCAAATCGCAAATAGGTACAGGACTACCACTATTTGGATAAAACATTGGAACTTTCGGTTGGTCCATGGACACGATTGGAGTTTAATCTCCGGTTGATTTTACCTACTGGTGGTTGGTTTCTCATATGTGAGAGGCCGCCTGGCTAAGTACCACCGCAATGTCTATTTCCCCCGCCAAACAGCAGTGTACGTGCGCTGTTGTGTTCCGGTTTGAAGGACATTGTAGCCAGAGTAACTACTGGACATATTGAGACTTAACATCTTATATCTCAAAGCGTTGCTTTGTAAATTATGGTGTCGTTTGGTTTTGCTACTGTCCATGAGCGGTCGTATCGTTTACCATCAGGCGGACGGCAACCTAGTATCGCCATTCACCGCAATAAAAAAAATATAGGTATAGAAAAATCTTATTAACAGAGAATTAACCAATCGCTACAACTAAGCCATCCGTGACAAATTCAGTGATCGCCGCATCACATGAAAAATTAACACAAAGTTATTAGGCCGTCAAAAAATAATTCGGATGGCAACAGCCAACTTCTAAGGGACTAAACATATTTATTTAGCTCACTTTAGGTTTGTTTATAAGCTATGGTAAACACTAATTTAGTACGGAGACGCGTCAGTATCAATAAGAAACGACAACGTTTGTTTTCACCATTGCTGTTCTTTCGCATGTTATCAATTAGCGCTATTCCGCTCCGTTCAGCACCACCATTAACTATACCAGGGTAAAAAATTGGTTCAGCCAAATGTATATTGGCTGAATATACGTAGTTATCCACAGGTCGCTGCCACAATTAGGCGCCAAAGATTAGAGATATCAACTTGAACTTGGCTGGGTCACTTTGTTTGCCTATTGACTATTTACACAGCGGTCATCTCAATTAAAAGTGCAAGTACTGCGTCACTAAAATAAAAATAAATATTATCTGTTCGTTCACACCATATTATCATATGCAGCTGGGTAAATAAAAATTCGTGTAAATAAAGTAATTAGTGGTGAAGTAGTTAAAATGCATGCTACAGCTTACACATCATCGTGTCAAATAACAGATAATTTAAACGTTTAATAAAGTAGCGGCCTGGCCCAGCTGCACCCAGGTGCAGAGGTCTACCTAAAATGATAATAAACATATTATGCTATCGCGGCTGTGAAACTTAGTAAGAGGAACAATTCCGTCATACACGATTTTTGCGTAACTTCAACAATTTACGCATCGCATACAACGAAAGCTCTCAAATGGCATACATTTTCCCCCTTTCTCCTAATGGTCATAGGTTCATTTATAAAGCCTGTTGCCTTCTTCGATATATGTGCTATTCAACACCAAAGGAATTTTCACTTCGCATCCGTAGTTCCTGAGATTATCGCGTTCATACAAACTCTTTAGCTTTATATAAATAAATAAATAAATAAAAAAATGTTTATTGCCTTAAAATTTACAGATAATACAACAAATTTAAGCAAACATAACATTATTGAAAGACAAAAGGTGACTCAGGATATGCTGATCGAAACTAGAGTTTAGATCAGCGCTGGTTTTCAGTCACCCCTATCTCCCTATGGTCTTGTGCGGGAGTTAGTGTAGTTAATTAATTAGTTAATGGCGTAATTACAACGGAAAACTTAAATTAAGAAAACCAAAATATTATAGGAACATAGTAAATGCAAAACAAAAGGCGAAGCAACAAAATATAGATTACAATTAATTATAAAACGAAGAATATTAAAGTTTACACAGAGAATAACAATCAATAAGGAATATTTAAATTGAATGTATTAGTAATGAGTGCGTGTGTGCGAGTGTGCGGGTGTGTGTGTTTGTAAGTGTGTGTGTGCGTGTGTGTGTGTGTTTGTGTGTGTCTATCAATAGCAGCTTAATGTCCTTAAGTGGTAGGGTTAACTATTTGTAAATAATTTTCCTAGATTTAGGATTCCCCAGCGAGTGTTAAGTTTTCTGCAGCAAGCTGTCTTTCTAAAAGACCTGTTTTATATTTCTTTTTGAAACATCCTATACTCATATATTAGTATATATTCTGAATTCACAGGTAGAAAGATACCGTGGGCTTAATTTTCTAAATTGTAACATTTTAAATGTTTTTTGGTGTCCTAGTAGCACCTCTGTCTACCCCTTCTGGGAAAAAGGCATGAGTTTATGTATGTATGAAAATGTTTTTTTTAACTACGGATTATCCACCCAAGAGTACCTCATAAAGAACTGACTCCACATTTCGACATGTCTTATGGCGTCGGTATGTAGTCATAAGTAGACACGAGATACTATCCGATTTCATAACATATTTATGAATCACACAGCCTGTGTCTAATTATGGGAATTGAATCCATTCTTGTTTCTCAGAAGTTTTGATCGATTATGACATAGACGCTTCAAGGTCGTCAGCTGGTCTATTACAAGTTCCTTGGAGTTCTTTTCGCAAGTAACAAAACTATAAAGGCTTTAAAATAAAAAATAAAAAAGATCCAATGAATTGATAACCTCCTCCTTTTTGAAGTCGGTTAAAAATAAAACAAATGAATAAAAATGTAACTTTGTTTTATTAAATAACGCTCACACGCGCACGCTGTTACAATCTCCGCACTGTTCATATCTTACTCACATCACACTTACACGTACTACAATAGTCTGTCAACGATTAAATCAAAACAGGCCTGGAACTAGTCACATCCAATAAACGGGATTTATTTTACAAAATCCAGATAATTAATAATATGTCAATTATTTTTACATTTTATTTAACACTTGTATAAAATATCTATGCAGACAGGGGCGGCGTAAGGCGTGAGTAAAGTGGGCGACCACCCGCATGTTTTTTGAACTTGAGGCCGCGCTTCTAAGTTTTAAATCTTGAGCTTTTAGTTAGGATCATTAATTAAGATATTGATTTCAAACGGTAAATAATAAATTTCATTTTTAGCTCAGATTATTTTTAGAATTTAGCAGTATTCTTAGCCCGTTGATTATTATATTTTGCCCACATTAATGAGCCTTACGCCGCCCCTGGCTACAATATCGAGTCTATGTTCCATAGTTCCTGTTTCGACCCACTCGCGCCCTAAGCACCAAGTTCAGTGCCACATTTAGTCGTCGCCCGCGGATCTCTTTGCCTTCCTGGCGCGGGGCGACTGTTTCGGAGTCTTGGGGGACTTTTCTGTAACAAAAATAGAGATGTTAATGTTTAGGTACGGCCATGATACAGGTATGGTGATACTAAAGAAATGGGGAAATTGGTAGATAACCAAACATTTAAATTAAATTGCATGTATTTTATATCAATTCGTATAAATATGATTTTGTCTTATTTGCTCAAACTGAATTTTAAAGGGACGAAACATTCGATAACTAAAATAGGTTTTAAATCTGTCTATGAATACGGCCGTAAGTATATTAGGGACACTGGGTTAACCATACAACGGTATTAGTAGGAAAGATAATAGATTTGGAAACTCTGTACTGACGTATTGTGATAATAATTACTTTATATTATAAAAATCTGTCACCCGGGATAAAACAGGATAACGTTTAAGGACAAACCATAAAAAATGCTATATGTAATTTTAAGCAGCATCGGTATCGGGGGTCAACGATATTTTTTACCGATACCATGAATGGGCATTCTCCTTTAAGTGTATTACTCCGTAAAGTTCGACCGTAAAGGGAAAACCTGTGTTCGCTAATGCGCCATGGACCGAGAGATTACTGAGCAAACATTCAGAAACCGACATATTTCACGTAGCCTTGTTGGGGCTCTCCGTTATCGGCGCGTAATCCTTATAAGTCACGTAACTTTATCATTGCTTTGCTTTTGTTTATTATTGGATTTAAATAAATAACCGCTGCTGTTACGGAAAAGTTAGATGAAATTGTTGTTTTCGAAACAGTCAAGGCTATTTCGCCTAGTTGAGAAAACATATTTTTATTATATAAGTAGCAGCCGTAACATGAATATTAATTATTTTCATGTATCTTTAAGATTAAGGGCATACATAATAGTAACAAAAATAAAAATAAACACAATGTTTTTTTTGTGTCCTAGAGAAAAAGCTATTAAGCTCCACTTTCGGTACCCCGAGGGAGGCCGACAAGAACCCATTTATTTTTTGTTACTAAAATAATGATGTACCTTTTTATTTCCAAAGACGCAATGGTACGTAAGGGTTTAAATTACTAGTTTCGTTAAACTAGGGATTTACCATCCAAATACGATGATTTTTAAAAAAATTGCAAAAAATATGTCGCATTTTTTTTTTGCGAAATTTTTATTTGCATTGTGACTGTTACCAATAAAACTATCACCTGGCTTCGTTTTCGGTCGCAGTCTTGATATACCTGGTATATTGACTTTCTATTTTTAGGTCGATATGGAAATCCTTGGTGGAGGATTATTAACAATGGACATCCTACGACTGAAGAGACAGAGAGAAATAGTCTAATCAGAATATCGAAGTTTCAGTCCCTTCAGCATTATTGTACTCCAGCTTTTTAAACGGTTATTTCATAAATAATTAAATACACCCAATGTTTTTGCGTCGCACAATCGTTGCGGGGGTGTGAACCCGCAACATTCCTTTCGCAACCAACCAGCTACTCCACAGACTTTGAAAAAACATGAAACGGTACTTACTCAGTTGGTTAAGCACTTCTTGGGGCAGCCAGTCGTAATCGACATCAGTAGCAGTGCCTCGCTCGAGCACGCGGGGCGAAGCCCTGGGGGCGCGGCGCCTCGCAAGCGACGACAGCGCCTGCTGTCCAGCCACCAGCGCCAGAACCCCACCCGCGCCCAGGAACACGTACAGGAAGAACGTCTCCCCGTCCAGACCCTCCGAAACTTCCACGATGTTCAGGGTCTGGTTGTAGACCGCCTCCTGTTGACAAACAATGGATGAATAAGTGCTGATTCTTATAAGGCAACAAAAAATAGCTTAGGAGTTTTTTTTTGCGATGAATTACGAAACAGCACTCTAGCAAAACAAAACAACACCATTAAGTACAAAGCAATGCTTGGTATTCCACTGCGATCACCATCCAGGCACATAACATATTAAGTCTCATTATTTCCAGTAGTTACTCTGGCTACAATGTCCTTCAAACCGGAACACAACAGTACATTTACACTGCTGTATAGAAGTAATATACAATATGAATTTGTGAAGGCGTGATTTTGGAAGTAGAGGAGAAAGGCTTTCGCAGTGGGGTGATATGAGTTAATAAAATACTACATGTGTCATTTCAATATTTAGGCATATCATAATATATTGAAATAAAACTATTTATACATCAAAGAAGGAAAAACAGAACTCATATTAATTGCTTTGGTTGTCTTTTTAAGTTTCAATGTAACAAAATATCAATAGAAATACAATTTAGATGAAATAATTAATCTTAACACAGATTAATTACTTAATAGCTCTTCTTTTACAAATATAATTACAGGTCATTTGAAAAATAAATAAGTTCATAAATAGGCTTGACTTAATACTATTTGTTTGTTTTTTTTGTCAATATTTCTAAATAACTATAACTTGAACTATGTATGTACTGAAGACTATTTGTAGTGAATACATTAAAACCGTTACATACTGCTTGGTTATTTAACAAGATATTCAACTAGTGTGAATGATTACTGCACCATTTTCTTTTTACTTTCTCTTTTTTTGTAACTTCCCAAGTATTTTTTAAAGTATTTATATATTCTGATATTAACATTTGGATTGTGGTTCCACTAAGATATTATTTATGTAGTCAATGAAATTCTAACATCAAAATAAATATTTTTTGGAATCAAATGTTGTATGCTATAAACCGACGACATGTAAAACCGAAGGGGTCCTTATAAATAATGTTGCCATCCTTGAATTTGATAGACTACAAAATGAGTTAGACATACTTTAATCTTAATTATGACGCCATCTACATCTTTCCTAGGGATGATCGATATTAAAAAAACATCGATGTTGACATCGATGTTAATATCGATATAAAAGCATCGATGTACGATGAACATCGATAGCAAAACATCGATATTTCTAAAACATCGATGTTTTCGGTAGCAAATAAATCTTTCTATTCTATTCATGATTAAATATGTTTATTGTTATAGAAAATCCGTTTCCGTTTCGCAAGTTCACAACGTACACTTCCAACAGTACAGAGTTTCAAGAAAGACGCGAGCGTTAATATTTGAAATTGACAGTTTTTTAAATCCCTACGGAAATGCAATGATAAGATTATTCATACGGCTTATTTCTATTACATTGATGTGCCTTCTAGTGAAAATAGTTCGACTTGATAGTTAAATAACAGTTCCTACCTAGCATATGCAACGTTTGATGGCGCTCAAAGATTTATTGTTGTTTCGATATTTTATTCCCATAACATCGATGTGTCGATGTTATCGAAATCAAAACATCGATGTTTAATCATCATCGATGAATATCGACCATCCCTAATCTTTCCTTAATTTTTGTTTTTATTTTAATGTGGTTAGGAAAATCTGAGTGATTATTGTAAAAATTTTGTTCATAGCAATAATATTGCCAATAACAACAAACAAAAAAAAAAAATACTATACCTGATAGGAGTTTCCATTGGCATCTTTGTAGTTGAGCTGAATGTTGAGTCCAAATGGTCTTCCAGCGAAGGCTTCGCTAGGGATGAAGGAGTAAGCGAAGGTGGCCTCTTGCTTGGGCTTCACTTCTCTGTTGTAAGGCAGGGCAGTAAAGTTCTGGATGTAGTATGTGTAGTCCATGGGGTATCGGAATGAAGCTTCCATTGATTCCACTATGTAGTCTTCAGCACCTTTGTTGATGAAGCCAACTAGGAACTCAACTGGATAACCGGCTTGTAAATCTGTAATTATTGAAAGGAATGTTAGTTAGCAATCATGTTGGGAACTGAAGTATTAAAAGACTAGCTGAAATTGTTATTTCCATTTTTTTAAAGTAATACATCAATTTTAAATATATAAAAATAAAAAAAATATTTTACTGCCTGACTCGACGACTGCCTCGGTGGCGTAGTTGTATTACGGTACGGTTACAAAGCTGAGGTCTCGGGTTCGAGTCCTGGGTCGGGCAAAGTGATATTGGATTTTTCTATTCATTATCAGCCCAGAGTAAGGAATTTTTTTTTTTTTTTTTTTTTTTTTATTGCCGTTATAGGCAGACGAGCTAGCGGCCCGCCTGATGGTAAGCGGCTACCGCTGCCCAGAGAACTTCGCAGTGCCAGGGGTCCAGCACAACAAAATCGCTGCCTACCTTAAGGAGAGTACTCTCTTTAAGCCTCTTTTGAAGAAGGACAGGTCATAGCGCTCAGGGAACACCGATGCAGGGAGTTCATTCCAGAGCTTGCACGTACGTGGTAAGAAAGAACGCTGAAAACGTACCGTTCGGGAGCGGTACGCTTCCAGGTGGTAGGAATGAACTCTGCTGCGGTGACGGGTGGTGCGATGGTAGAAGGGCGACGTTGGTACCATCTCAAACAATTCCTCGGAGCACTCCCCATGGAACAGACGATAGAACACACAGAGAGACCCGAAGTCTCTCCGCAGTCCTAACGGTTCCAATTTGTCCGTAAGATTGGGATCATCGACTATTCGACAAGCTCGTCGCTGTAAGGAGTCAAGTGGGTTGAGCTGGTATTTTGGGGCACCTGCCCAGAGGTGAGAGCAGTACTCCACGTGGGGCCGGATTTGTGCTTTGTAGAGCGTCAATCTGTGACCCGACGTGAAGTACCGCTTGGCTCTGTTCAGGATACCCAACTTTCTGCTCGCCAGTTTGGCTTTGTCCTCCAAATGACTCCTAAAGTCGACATTGCTTGATATTTCGACGCCGAGGATCCCAATACTTTCGGATCTTTGGAGAGTAACTCCTTGGAATTGCGGCGCCATGACAAAAGGGTCCTTCTTCGCAGTGAATGCGCAAACTTGTGTCTTCGAGGGGTTAAATTGAACTAAGTTCAATTCACCCCATTCGGAGACCCGCCCCAGAGATCTCTCGACTTCAGACACAAGTTGAGACCGTCTTTCCTCAATGGAACCTCGAGAGAGACTCTGATGGCCGATGTATCGCGCGTCACACGTACTATCATCCGCATAACAATGCATGCTGTCGGTAGACAACATGTCATTGATATGCAGGATGAAGAGTGTAGGCGATAGCACCGATCCTTGTGGAACACCAGCGTTAATGGTCTTGGTCTCGGAGCAACAGCCGTCCACTACGACTTTTATGCTCCGACCATCCAAAAAGCTGGCGATCCACTTGCAGAGTCCCTCAGGGATACCATACGCAGGTAGCTTCGCTAGAAGGGCGCCATGCCACACTCGATCGAACGCCTTCGCTATGTCAAGGCCGACCGCAATCGCCTCACCCCCACTCTCCAAAGCCTCCGCCCAACGGTGCGTGAGGTACACGAGGAGGTCACCAGCTGAACGACCGTGACGGAAACCGTACTGGCGGTCACTAATCAGCTGGCGGTCCTCAAGATACCTCAGGAGCTGAGTGTTTATAACTCGCTCCAAGACCTTGGAGAGTAAGGATGTGACAGCAATCGGCCTGTAGCACAAAGGGTCCGATCGGTCACCCTTTTTGGGTACTGGGTGCCCGATATGGCGATAGGCTCGCCCCCTATGGGACGGAACATACAAGGCGAAATGTGGGTGTCCTGGTGGCGCCTCTGCCTACCCCTTCGGGGATAAAGGCGTGAGTTTATGTATGTATGTATGTAAAAAAAATATTTATAAGTACAACACTATATTGTGTTTGCAGAAAATATTTTTGACTGATATTGTTTTGTATACAAATCCACTCTAATAATAATATTTAATGTTATGCCATCTTAGAATAAAAATATTAGGTAGGATGCAATGTTTCTAATATACTTCTTCTTTGTTATTGAAGTTAGACAAAAGCTGAATAAAAGTTGATATATTGTAATGCTTATATCACACTGTAAAAACATCCCCTAAGTAGTTGCCTACATAACATAAAAACAGTTATGTTCTACCATTGTGTAAGTAAAATTGTAGTTGTACTATATACCAGATAATCTAAACTTCAAACAAGTGATTGAAACAAAACAAAATAGTTTCTATTCTCTCTTTTAAAATGCAAGAATATCAAGTTCTAATGCTCTTGATTAAAATGTAAAACGGAATTAATAACATATCAATAGTAATCTTTCTACTCAACCACAAAACTCATAATGCTAAACATAGACTTCACTGTCCACAGTGACAAGTTATCTTATATAAATGACAAGTGATAAAAGAACATCTCACCAAAAGCATTGTCTCCGTAGTTAGGCACCGGCTTGGTAAACAATATAGTTGTATCTACATCCTGAGCTGATTTCACTACGGAGTCATCGTCTCCGAGCGCATCATCTCCCACCACCTGGTTGTCTTCTCCTTCAATATCCACCACATCATCCAGCTCATCTTCCTCAGCTCTTGCTAATATTGTGTTACCTGGAAATTAAAGGAAATAATTGAGTAATTTCATAGAGATGTGTACATTTAGCAAGAAAATATTAAATTTGAAGGCTTACATTCAGTATTTATACTTTTTTGCACCATAAATATATAAATAAATATACCCAACAGTCATGTATTATATCTGTTATAACAGATGATAAACGATAAATGGCACTAAACTTTATTATAACCATTTACCTTTATATGTGGCAATTAATGACTTTCATCTTCAAGTGAAAGGTATGAAAGTTCAGGGTCTTAAATGATTATTAATAGTAATATAATATCGGATTAATTATCTTGTCCTATAGCATAAATTATGGTTATAATTTATATAAAATCATTATACAATATTGTTTCAAGTTATTATAAGTATGACTTGTATGCTTTGCTTTGCTTTTTTCCTTAATTATATGGTTCTTTGGTATTAATAGATCAAAACTATAGGTGTATCTACCAGATGTCTTTGAATTAGAATGAAATTATTGGACTGTAATAAAAATGGTCAGACTAAACATGTTTTTATACCATATGTGACAATGTCAGAGTGAATGAAGGTAAAAATGGATTCCAGAATCACTTTAAATTGATCTTAGTACATTTTAAAGAAGAAATTAAATCAAATAATATCAAAATTATGACTTTCAAATGAATTGCATACTATAGAACGTTACGGTCGTTTCCGATCTAAATACTTGTTTTATTGTAAAACAAAGATTTTAAACATATTAATAGGTATATAAAGAACATTTCCTATTATTACATACATGCACTTTCACTTACAAAATATGATATATAGGATGCCACGTACCGACAATAAATGTAACAAATTTTCTTTAAATAATCCTAATAACTCACCGTTTTGAAGGCATAGTAACGCCGCAGGTAGAACTAGGAACGCTAAATATATAAATTTCATCTTGATTGTTTAACTATTACTCGAGATATAATTAGAAATAAAATCTAGTGGCTACAGTTGTGGGTTGTAGGCCATTCACTTTGAATACAGATTCCGACACACAAGAAACTCGAGGCAAAATGCCAATTTTCACTCCAACTCGATTGACGTGGAATAATGTGTCATTAGAGACGTGACTTTAGAAAACCGGTGGCGAAGACCGATAAGAATCAAATAATTCCAAATCGATTGTGTAGCAAGAAATTATTAACGTATTTTTTTGAATTGTACGTTTGGGATCAAACAATTCTAGAAAAAGATGGATTATGTTTTGTTAGTATATTGGTCACAGACTACATAGAAAGAAATATTGGTCTTTGCCCGTGTCAACTGGCGCGCGGCGCTATTAAGTATTAAGCTCGTGTTTTAGTACTATACTCTTTGGCTCGATTGGGAGTCGACATGAATTTTTACCAATGATTATTATTCTTTAATCATTGATTTTTACCCGTCGCGTCGCGCGTCGCGTGCCCACAGACCAAGGAGTAAACGCGTGCCCGTGTCGAGTGTCGACGTTTGGGTTCCTACTTCCTATTTCATAATGCCTTATAAGTTAGAACAAAAGGAAATATAGCCGTTTCGGTCGCTCAATGGACAATTTGTATTATCCATCTCGCTTCTCCGTTAATTTAAGCCCCAAAATATGCAAAGAAAGGAACAAAATTTTTTTTTCCTATATAATGTATTATCTATGGTCTATGGAGTATGGGCAGTTGACAGCACACCTTTATTTTTACTCCTTAGTCTGTGCCTTTATTCTTTAATCATTGCAGCACACGCACAGCACCTGTGCACAGCACAACGCACAGTTCGCTGTTGTGCGACGTAGTGTTTAGTACTGTACTCTTTGACGTAGTGTTATATTCTCTTTGGTGCGTGTGTGTGTGCGTGTTGAGTGAGTGTTGTCGCTGTGATTTTGTTTGTTTCGATAATATTTCATAAATAGTAAGTAAACTCCTGATTTTTTGTGATTTTCGCAAGATGTAAACAACTGCCTCGTAGATATAAAAATTCAAGCATGAAATACAATTGTGCCTTTTTTCGAAGCCCACAATATCCTGTACTATCCGAACAAATAAAGAATAGCATTAGAAATGGCGGCCCATTACGCTTCTATGATCAGCATGTTTTGTACTATTAGTGAAAACTGCTAATTACGTTACGTGAAATGTAACGTAATGTAATAACAATATTATTGTAAAATTATTTTATAATATTGGAAAAAATGTTTTTTTGAGATATATATTTTTGGCGGGAGTCCCGCCGCGGGACGACTTGCATAAAAGGGCCGGCAGCGACTGGATGCGTAAAGTATACAATCTTTGCGTACTTCATATTTGGCATTGATGCTTAATACGATGAATATCAATATTTCTCTGCTTTCTTTAACAACAATTCTTACATATATATTGAATTAGAAAAAAACACTCAACCTAACGAGATTTTTTCATGTAAAGACGTTTAATTTTAATTTCAATCAAAACAATGTATGGGCCGTTGCCATTGTTCTTTAAGTTGGCGAGTTACTACCGCCGTCCGCCATTGCACGGCGCCAAATAAATATCGGAATTTGAATTTTTTGGCCTACAAAAAATATTTTGCATAGTTTGCATGTTTTGGTGGTGATGCATGGGTAACAACACTGGTGTTTGTTTTCTTTTTTAGCTTGGTTCTGAATATGCCTGATCCGAAAGAGCCTCGATGTGTTCGCCAAATTGCGTTTCCTGCAGAGTACGTATTTTTATAAATTGAATTATTTTTGTGTCTTTTGACTTCCATAAATTATGCGACTGTGGCAAATTCAAACAAGGAGAGTTATGCGTTTGACCTGAATTTATGTGTATTATTTTTTGTCTAGTTCGGTGACCAGTTGTTCAGACGCCCCTACTCCAGGCCCGTCAAGAACACGATCGCGGTATAGTCCTCATCAATTATGGCAACAGTTATCATATTAATTTGTTCATGCAGCGTCCATTCATTACATTATATTTTTTAGCCCGAAGTCCTTAGCGGATAGCTTAAAGGCTGTCAGGGCATCAAAAGCGCAAGCCGCTTTGAATCGCGCCAAGCTGACTTCAGACCAGCGCAATCGCTCAGCCGACTTAAAAGAAAAAGAACAAGTGGGCTGTTTTTTAATGCCGGATTCTCCAGAGTTTAAGTAAGTACTTGGTAGTTAGTCAATCATAACCTTATTCAACGTTTTCATTGAATATTTATTTTTACCACAGAAAGGGAAAGGTAAAGATGAGTGACTCCCGAATTTGCATACCCTGCCCGTTGCTCCCTGGTGTGCCAGCGGTCCCTCCCCCAAAAAAACCTCAGCCATGGGAGATGCGTTCTTATGGTATGTGGAGTATTTTATCATATTATACTTGCTTTTTGTGTAAATTTATCCATATTAATACATAAACATTGCTCTCCTAAATCTAAAAACGATATTTGAAGTAATGGTTCCTATAGCTGAAATCAGTTTTTGCGTTAACTCACGCTATACTTTACATAGTACTTTTTTATTCCAGAAGATACCGTAAAGGATTGTGACGATGTTGTCATCGATGTCACGCCTCCAAAAATGGCAAAGAAAAGATCCTCAGTTAATAAAAATAAATGGAAGATCAACTTCTCTCCGTCGTCAGTGATTAAAACTCAAGCAGTATTAGCGGCAGAGGACACGTCCCAGTCGAAACTTGTCATAGGTAAGACCAATGGTTTCTATAGCTGAAATCAGTTTTTGCGTTTACTTGCGCTATACTTTACATGGTACTTTTTTATTCCAGAAGATACCGTAAAGGAAAGTGACGATGTTGTCATCGATGTCACGCCTCCAAAAAAAGCAAAGAACAGATCCTCGGTTAATAAAAGTAAACGGAAAATCAACTTCTCTCCGTCATCAGAGGCTATTCATGCCACTGATCCACCTGTCAACCCTGTATGGGCTGGCAATGAATTAATTGTTTTTCCACCCGGTAGGTGCCATGTTTTTTTTTTTTTTTTTTTATTGCAATGAATGGCGAGACGAGCATGCCATTCGCCTGATGGTAAGCGATACGACCGCTCATGGACAGTAGCAAAACCAAACAACACCATGAATTACAAGCCAATCCTTAGAATTCCACTGCGCTCGCCATCCTGAGACATAAGATGTTAAGTCTCAATATGTCCAGTAGTTACTCTGGCTACAATGTCCTTCAAACCGGAACACAACAGCGCATTAACACTGCTGTTTGGCGGGAGAAATAGACATTGCGGTGGTACCCACCCAGGCGGCCTCTCACATATGAGAGACCTACCACCAGTAAGAAATAGACATTGCGGTGGTACCCACCCAGGCGGCCTCTCACATATGAGAGACCTACCACCAGTAGATATGTTTAAAGAATACGTTTACCGACGACTACCTATATGTTTAAAGAACCTTAATATTTTTTCTGGATTTTAGAATAATTTTATTGTAAAAACGTTTCAGAGTCCAGTACTTCCAGAACTGGGTCAGGCTCGAGTGCCACGTCCTACGATACCGGTGAGTTCCACACATGTATTACAGTGACTTACATTGTTGAATGTAATTAAATGGGTTAGCAATAAATAAAATATATTATACTGCATTGTCCACATAGAGCGCAAGCTTGCAGAGCCGGATGACAACGGCAGCGAATATGAAGTTCAGTTTAATTCGGTGGACAGTACGGCGCCCACAAGAAATATCTTCGATTACCCCGCGGCGCTCGACGATCTGGATGACCCCGACATTGCTGAGGACGTACAAACTTTAGGCGCCGGAGAAGATGCTGCTCTTCGGGCCATGGCTGACCCTGACGACAGGGAATTATTATTTTTTGATTGGCGTGGCGATCCGGACAATTTTGAGGGAGTCAGGGAAACTTTTACTGGCCCGTCTGGCCCAACCTTTGCGGTGAAGAAACTAACTCCCTTACAGACATTGCAAAAAATCTGGGATACCGATATTATCGACCTCATTGTTAAAGAAACAAACCGTTACGCCCACCAAATGCAGTTGAAAACTGCAACCAAAACCAACTCTAGGATGTCTCGGTGGACGGATACAACAGCCGAAGAAATTTGGCAATTTTTCACAGTTATCCTGCTCCAGTCTATGGTGCTGAACAATGTGGAGCGAGAATATTGGTATCCGAAAATTGAGCCGTTGAGGATCGGGAGTTTTGACAAAATCATGTCCTTCAATCGGTTCTTACTGTTAAAAAGGTGTTTACATTTTGTAGACAACGCCGTCTTCCCCGGAAAGCCCTCCAAACTCGATAAGATAATGCCCGTCATCGCTTTCTTAAACAATAAATTTAGCACTTTATACCTACCCGAACAAAATGTCGCGATAGACGAGTCCCTTCTTCTGTGGAAGGGCCGTCTAGCGTTTGCACAATTAATCGCTACAAAACGAGCGCGGGTAGGTATAAAAAGCTATGAATTGTGTGAGTCGAGGACGGGCTACCTGTGGAGAATGGAGGTATATTCGGGCAAGGAAAACGTGCTTGTACCGCAGGAAGCGATTGAAGGACATGAACGGGGCAATGAGCCGGAGAGTGCTACATCAAAGATAGTTTATAATTTGATGAGACCATTATTTGGCAAAGGCCACACCATAGTAATGGACAACTTTTATAATGCGCCACTTCTTTCTAGGCTCTTAAAGAAAAACCACAATACTGACACCATGGGCACTCTCCGACTTAACAGGGAGTTTGTTCCGGAGTCCCTCAAAGATAAAAATAAAAAAAATATGAGAACGGGAGAAGTGTGCTTCAGCAGTACAAAAGATCTGGGTGTGGTCGTGTGGAAGGACAAAAGTGTTGTAGCGATGCTATCCACATTCCATCACCTTGAAGTAGGCGGAAAAGAAAAATACGGGTATTATAAGTACAAACCCAAAGTGGTACTCGATTATAACCTTTTTATGGGCGGCGTGGATCATAAAGACCAAATGCTCCAAGCCTTCCCCGTAGAGAGGGTAAGAAATATGTGCTGGTACAAGAAACTTTTCCGTCGTCTTCTAAACGTGTCAGTGCACAATGCAATGGTTATTTATAATCACAACCGCACCAAAAAAAATGTGCTTGGTAATAGAGAATTCCGATTGCAGTTGGTGCAGGAGATGCTGCGGGTATACAACCCTGAGACACTGCGTCGCAAAGTAACGCCACCACTACTCTCAGAATTGCATTTACCTGTAAAAAATCTTAAATGCCAGCGTTGCAAATTGTGCCATACAGCCAAAATCCGGCGCACAACTGCATGGAGGTGTAGCACCTGCAATGTGAATTTGTGCATTGCAGGATGCTACACCGAATATCATGTCAAATATGTGTGTCAGAGGTAAATGCTACTGGGAGTAGGTCTGTCAAATGTGAGAGCCCGCCTGGATAGGCACCTCCACAATGTCTATTTCTCCATTGACATTGGACATTGTCAGAGTAACTAGTGAACATAATTACACATCTTATTTTATTTTATTTTTATTTATAGTCTCAATAGGGTTAAACACATTTTAGTTCTTCTTTTTTAATTTTTGTATGTATCTTAAGCAAATAGTATTGCATATGATATACATATGTACCTATATCAAACTTGATGTATATCATAAATTGTTATTATCCATGGGCGGTTTTCCATCCATCGCTTACCATCAGGCAAATGGCATGCAATGCAATAAAAAAATTAAATAAGTGAAACTAAGTTTGAATTGCGAGAAATTATAAATATTAATAAACATAGTACGTAGGTATCAACCCGAGCAGGATTTGCTCATTGTACCTACTCTCAACCTATTATCGCCGGATCGCCACCAATTTTTTTACATGATTTTTGTTTACCTATGAATATATTTAGTCGAAATGTTGCAATGTACAAATGTTATACCTTTTTGGAAAGTGCATTTAAAACACTATGTGACATCCTAATTA
This sequence comes from Deilephila elpenor, assembly GCA_949752805.1. Classification (NCBI taxonomy): domain Eukaryota; kingdom Metazoa; phylum Arthropoda; class Insecta; order Lepidoptera; family Sphingidae; genus Deilephila; species Deilephila elpenor. The sequence continues at coordinate 1,784,994 of OX457107.1, read as the reverse complement.
TTATTTTTGTTATACATATGTATATACTCGTAATATGTGGAACAAGAGAAACAGAAAAACTAAAGTAATATAATTGTGGCAATGGGAGCTGTTGTACTAATTTTCATATTCCTCAGTCGTGATGAATGATATATTTTTATTTTTATTAAATATTAGACTAATTATATTGTAGTACCTTTATTTCAAGCCAAATAATTATTTACAATCATAGTGCTATAAATACATATTTTTGTATGGACATGTGTATGTTTTTATTTATTACCTTTTAATGTATTATATGAGTAAAATAATTTTGGATTAAAACACCTATGTTATCGCTTGTAATTTTCGAGATATGATCCTTTAAATACAAGACGCGCCAGAATGGCGTTATCTTAAAGTTCAACGCAGCATAACTCTTCACTAGTCATAATCTAATTAACAAAATGAAACATTATTTCAACAAACTCGTGGTCAAAACAAACACATAACACTTGATAGTTTAACAAAACACGAGTATTGAAAACCGTTTGTTTACCATTATAACCATTTATATAACCATTTATATAAGTATAGTGAGAAAATGTTTTAGTTTTAGATTACAATATTTATTTAATATTTAAAACTTATGAAATATGTCGAAAATAAATCTACTCTTTTTTCCGATAAAACCAAGCAATCTGTGAACCGTCAAGAATGACAACCCGTAATTTAAAACATACTCAAAAAACTCACAGCCACATTGTAAAATAAAATCATCAAGATCCGCTCCTGTCAAATTCTTTTCACTGGACGCCAGCTTTGGTGCACGTGTATTTTTTGGACTACACCAAATAAATAAGCCGAAATGGATAAGCCCAACGTTCTCGCCCGCGTAGTAAAAGTGCTCGGCCGCACTGGCTCCCAGGGGCAGTGTACCCAGGTGAAGGTCGAGTTCATCGGAGAGACCACCCGTCAGATCATCAGGAACGTGAAGGGACCCGTGCGCGATGGAGACATCCTCACCCTTCTCGAGTCTGAGCGTGAAGCCAGGAGATTAAGATAAACGGTAATGTATTTTTTTGTTGTTTGAGATATTTTGATTAACCTACGCCAATGAAGCGGTTTGTGAAAAATTGAGGTTATATGCGTTTGTCATTTCTCATCAAAGCACTTAAAATCTAGTAGAAATGTTGAGTTAATGCTTGGAATTATGGTCAAAAAATATAATTGAGGAAAGAGATTTCACCAAACATTAAAATTATACAGGAGAACTTGTTTACATTAATTTTTTACCAATTATTCTAAATAGTTATGTATATGAAACTCGTGTTAGATGAAAATCAGCAACAAGGATGATATATTAATTCTTTATTGGTATATGTGATACAGTCTGAGAGCCCAGTGCAGTACCACGGTGAAACTTATTGCTTTATAAATGTATTGTAATACTACTACTTCTTTGTAAATCATATGGTAAAACTTTTAATAGAAATATAGAATTATAAAACAAACACAACATAATTGTGCTATTTCATTAGGTTTGGACCACTGCCAATGTAGCTTTTATAGATGGATTTCCAAAGAATACACTTTGTAATGTAACAACAATAGGATATTTGTACATTTTTTTTTATTATTTTCATCAAAAAGTATCATCATCATCAGCCCTTCTGCGACCACTGCTGGACATAAGCCTCTCCAATAGCACGCCACTGGGCTCGATCTTCAGCCCATCATCGCCAACTGCTACCAACCACCCCACGAATATAGTCGCTCCACCTGGCTGGAGGGTGTCCTCAGTATAAAAAGTATCCATGTCCAAAATCTAGCAAACAAAGAATTTTGTAAATCCATTTAGAATTAAACAAGGTAGAAATGTTTTAAATCTTGTGGTGGGGGTAAAATAACTAAAAATTGCGAGTTAATTATCAATTTATTTCACTAAACTGAATAGAGCAACAATGAAGAAACCACCTAAATCAAATCATGAAATAAATTATAAAACATATACCAATTATTTTTTTAACTAAATATATTATAGTCATCAATTACTAATAAAACTTTATTGTTGCAGGTCATCAAGTCACCACTAGGTTAAGATCCATCAGCTTCAACATCAAGCTTTCCAACTTGTAAAGTTAAAATAAACATCTAAACCCTACTTGGTTGTTATTTCATCTTTTCTATAATACCTGTAGGATAAGCATCCAGACAACAGTTCAAAAATTTTTACTAGTAATTTTCAGTGGACACATATAGTGTTAGTAATATAATTGTATCAGCTCCTATATATCACACTATAGGACACAGGTCTCGTCTGCAATCGAGAGAATGATTGAGAGGGGTTAGGCCATATAGTCCATCATGCTGGCTTAGTGCTGGTTGGCGGGTTTAACATATTGTGGATTTTTTTACAAATGGTATGCAGGTTTCCTCACGATTTTTTCCATCACCATTATAGTGCATGATGATTGACTAACAATAAACACATGACACCAAAGTCAGAGGTGTGCCCTGGGATTTGAACCCACAACCACTGTGAACATGTCGACAGCCGTGTCTGTTCTGTTACCAACAGGGCACCACCCACTGAGTAATATAATTGTTACACACTATTAAAGTGCACCTTGTGGGCTCTGTACAGTTCACTCTGTGTTAGGTAGTTATGCATTTTGTAGAATTTTGTAAAATCAAGGTTAGAAAGCTGAGGCTAGGACAGGTAACACTTCCTAATGCCTACCTGGTGTACACGCATATAAGCATTTCACTTATATACATACATAAACACACGCCTTTTTCCCTGAAGGGGTAGGCAGAGGCGCTACCAGGACACCCACATTTCGCTTTGTATGTTCCGCCCCACGATGTGATAGGGGGCGAGCCCATCGCCATATCGGGCACAAGTTCCTGACACCGGGTAGATAATGAATAGAAAACTATACCCGACCTGGGATTCGAACCCGAGACTTGAGCTTTGCAATCGTACCGTAGTACAACTACGCCACCGAGGCAGTCTTTCACTTATTTGGCAAAAATGCTTCCATACATTAACTTACGACCTTTTCTCAGAAGATGTTGGTAGATGTGATGGCATGACACCCATATTTCGCCTTGTGTGTTCCCTTCCATTATAATGAGCAATCCTATCGCCTAATTGGGGACAAATTCCAGACTCCAGGTTGATAAATAAAATAATCCAATATCACTGCCGGACCTGGGATTCGAACCCGAGACCTGGGCGTTGTAATAGTACCGTATCACAACTGCGGCACCGAGGCGGTCAATAGTAAAAATGATAGAGATTAGTAGTATGTAGTCCGTGGTAGAGATTAAACTATCATTATTACATGAATTGAATGACAAGTTATGGTGTATATGATCTTCTAATGACTGCATCATCTGTTTCTATGAAATAATAGTTAACAAGCTAAATAAAAACCGTGACAATACTTGCGTACACACATACACAATTCCTGCGTTGTGGGTATCATAAACCATGAGAGAATTTTTGGTGTCACAACAGACAAGAATTCAGACTCGAAGCAAATACTCATGGATCGCACAAAAAGCCTCACAGACTAACCCATTCGGGAGTCGCGATCTCACTAAACAACAACAACTAGCAGCCGGCGTCTAACATTACCTACTGCACCATGGAGGCTTGGAGGAGAACCGAGGAGAACCTTTAGTCTCGGTAGTTGTTTCCATTTGTCACAAGATGGCGCTATATGCCATTGTTACTTATTTTTTATCAGGCGTGAGATACTTATGAAATGTTGATTGTTTTTTAATGACAGACATTATTGTTGTGGCGTCGTTTAAAGCCACATCCGCAGACATACCTTAATATTATCCAACCTTGTAGCACGTATGTTGTTAAATCATTTCTACTTGTAGCGTGGTCCAACAGATCATGAATCAACCCACAAGGAAATGAATAATTCAATTCCAATTTCTTCGCAGCCGTCCACGAATTGATTTAACGGTAAATCAATGGATGCACTGGTTAATTGCTAATATAGCCTACTTTTTCCAGTTTCTTATCTGATAGAACATTCAATCACCATTTACAACTACTACAGATTAGCTGGATACTGACGAAATGTCGTATTCGCCGGGTGGTCTGTATTAGCGTCTTGCAATATAAAACGGCCTTCCATTTAGTTTATCACGAATAAGGGCCGCCACCGCTGCCCAAAAATCAGTTGCGGCCATATTAGAAATGTACTGAGAATGGTCTGATTTTCAGTACATTTCAGGTCATCATCACATCAGGTCTGAAAGACACAGTCCTGGTTCCGCACTCAGATATCAAGTTTCTGTCGGGGATATCAAAAACGACAAACATTTTCTGGTCTCACTACGTTTGGACTACACAAAAAAAATTACCGGTGCGAGAATTGAACTCATGGCCAAGCGTTTCACAACTCTGCGGCAAGTGCACCGTGGAGGTTGTCGATGTAAGTTGTAATTTTTTAAAACAATATGGAATTAAATCCCAAAAAAATATTCAGACAGGTTCTTATTACGAGTTCTTTAAAAGTTTTAAGTCGACGCATATCAATTATCTTCTATACATATAATAAAAATGTAAATGTTCGATGTCTGTACATGGAAGATATTTAAGAAATTTCAACGCGGGGGGTCTTTATAACAGCAACAGAATCCAAAACACTTTTTTTTAGAATTTTTGTCTCTCTGTCTGTCTGTATGTTTGCTTGCGCATCACGCAAAAACTACTGCATGAAATGAGATGCGGTTTTCACAGTTGTATTGCTGCAGGTTCAACTTAAAAACTGGTATATGTTGCATTTGCATACAGGTTGTTTCTTTTTGTTTGCTTGCACATTACTCATAAATTACCGCACCAAATGAGATGCGGTTTTCACAGTTATATTGCTGCAGGTTCAACTTAAAAACTGGTATATGTTGCATTGACATACAGGGTGTTTCTTTTAGTTTGCTTGCACATTACTCATAAACTACCGCACCAAATGAGATGCAATTTTCACAATAACAATGGTGCAGGTCCAACTTAAAAACTGGTATATATTTCATTTACATACAGGATGTTTCTTTTTGTTTGCTTGCACATTACTCAAAAACTACCATACGAAATGAGATGCAGTTTTCACAGTAATAATGGTGCACGTCCAATTTGAAAACTGATATATATTTTATTTATAGACAGGGTGTTTCTTTTTTGCGCATAACGCAAAAACTACAAGACGAAATGAGATGCGGTTTCACAGTTATATAATGAAATGAAATGAAAATATTTATTCCCCATATTAAAACTGGATTAACACTTAGGCTACATTTTATCCAGATAAATTAAGTGTTCCCGTGGGATGAGGACGGTAATACGATATATTTGTTACTTTTCATACTCAAAGGGATGCGATGGGCGTGGATTACATACCTTGAGTAAGAATTAGATAGTACGGGCGGGATATAACGGGACGGGACAGGACGGGATGAGAAATACCAAATAATCTATACATGTATATTTTTTAAACATAGTTAATCACGCAGACGAAGTTAGCGGGCAGAAGCTAGTTTATAATAGTTCTGATTTTTCTTAGGGACGATGTCCCCAGTGAAATTGTATCTTATTTGCGCTATTTTATCACTTAGTTCCGGCAAATAAGCAAACCTCACCTAATGATGGAATAAAATGTATAGTAGGTGTTTACTATTTTACTAATCATGTCGATAGTATATTCGAGTGCAAAGTCTTAGATTGCGCAAATAAAAACATAATGTAAACCAATTGATTACAAGGCCAGCGTGCAACTGTGTCCTAGATATAAAACAAACACAGGCACAATAATAATAAATGAAACTGCAAATTTATCAATTGTAGAACAAATTGTTGAAGAGATAGTGTTAATTTATTGCACAAATAACTTTATTAATGATAGGAATACACCCGTGAGATAAACAGATGATGTATGTGATAATGCAACTATTCAGTGTACATAATATGATAATCGAAATCTCATAAAAAATCCAATAGAATTTGATAAATTTTCTTAAAAAGTACCTATACTTGTTTTGATATAGTTTAGTATGTACTTCTAGGGCTTGGCTATTGATCATTGCAAAACGTGAATCCAAATAGGTAATAAGGAACTTCGTTCCAATAATACAAATTACTTGTCACACTGTCACAAAGTGTTGCTCAAAGTAGATTTTTTGAATTTTTACTTGGCTGTATCTTGAAAAATATCAGGGATAGGACTATGATTTTTTTGTTGCTGTGCCGTCATATCTTGGTCTATCTATAGTTACCGGTTTATCGTCTAGTTTGGGATATCCTGTATAGTTTTTGAAGTACACAACCCCGCACCCAGTCAGGCTAATGCGACTATGTCTAAAACCTTTCAATCTGTGTTTCAATCCTAGAAGAGAACAATGTCCAGCTGCGAGTCGTAAGTAGGTAGATAAAGAATATAATAACGTTTGAATGAAATCTAAAAGAGCAGTTTCTGAAAGTGTAGTAATATCTATCCTCCGACAGCCTCCGTGGCGCAGTTGGTTTGACGCCGCCTGTGAAACGAGAGGCCGCGGGTTCGATCCCCGCACCGAAACAAATATTTGTGTGATCCACAGGTATTTGTTTCGGGTCTGGGTGTTTGTGAGACCGAAAAGTCTCTCGTAGCTTCTGATACCCACGACACAAGACTCGATCTTAGTGTGGGGTCAGGACTATGTATGTGACTGTTGGGTGTATTTATTTATATTTATTTATTTATCTATAATAGTACGAAGTATATCCAACCTCTAGAAATTAAAAAACTCGTCGGTTAATTGGAAATGAAAGTAATTACTCTGAGCTACAAAGTGACAACTAACTAGTTAGAAATTGATATTAAATAGCGTTTTATAAAAGTGATAATGGGACAGGGACGTCGACGACGTGGGTTGCATCGTAGATATTAGTCTCTATTAAAATAAATGCAAGCAGTAACTTTATAACACAAAACTTGGTCATCAGCGCATATGGTACATATTACCTAAATGATACTTTTATTGATCATTATTATTATAAATCCTAGTCGCCTCATTGGTGTAGTGACAGCGTGCACAAGTTTCAAAGCGTGAGGTTCTGGGTTGCAATTCCAGGTTGGAGGGTCATTTCGTTGGAGTTTTTCGGGTTGCCCGAAAACTAACATTTGCGCTTAGACTAAAGCATGAAGATAAGTTCGCAGTAGGTATGTCTTTAAAATTTTTGTTCGGCGGCGGACGCATTTTTTTATGTATTTACTATTTAGTTAACGTCTACCATCCTAACGAGACATTTTGGAAAACAAACCGGTTATCTTTAGCAAACAATCTAAAGATTTCCGGAATTGAATTCAGAACCTTACGATATATAGCCTGTGTAGGACATACATGGTTGATGAAAATCGCTTGCAAATGGTATCGTAATGTATAATGGTCTAGAATCTAGATAATAAACATCACTAATGAAATAATAGGTATACTTGTTCGATAATAATTATTACAATCAGTGTACGACGCTATCACTTATCTACATTGATAAAAATTATGCATGAGGCAATGCACGAGACTATTAAGACCTCAAATAATACTTCGAGCTATTTCTTATTCTGGTCACCAAAGTGACTGCACTGTGCCTGATGGGCTGCAGATAGAGTTACGAATGATACAATTATGTCGATCTGTTCTATGGTTTCTTCATGCCCCCCCAAAGTATCTCGGGTTATAGGAATTTACTATTGAAATAGATATACTAAGTTTTACATATTAGCTGTCGTAAAAGATTTGTCGCTCAATCAACTACATAATTACAAGATCGTTATTCTAGAGAAACGAATCACAATACTTCTTAGGTCTTCTGATTTTCTGTCTCTGTTACGTATTCCAAGCGTCATCTATACAGGGTATCTCAAAGACTGCGACCGAAAATGAAGCCAGGTAGTATTAGCGATTTCAGACACAATGCATCAATACATTTCGCGAAAAAAATTGCAGTGACTAGTAGTTATCGTTGGAGCCACCTTAATACATTTAATCAATATTTGAGACTGTCTGTTAGTAGATAAGATATTAAGCCGGGTCAATAACGAGCTGTACCTGTAACTTGTATGTTACAGTAACGAGGTTCTAATGTTTACGCGTGTTACAGTTTACGGTTCTAGAATGAGTAGCTTGAAAACGTCGCCTCGCTGTGAGCCGCACGCGTACTACTCGCAGCCGGTTTGTGAACACGTACACACTATGTTTTTGGGTTACATACATGGCAACGGTTACGGTTACGGCTCGCTCGTGAGTGCCCGGCTTTAGCAACAGACCGGATCGCGAACACCGTACAATAATGGAATATCTGGTTTCAGTCAAGCCGGTATAATTGCGTTGCGGATCAATAGACTATATACATAACAATGTACTTTGTGCTCTAGACACCACTGCACTTACGATCAAGAAGTATTAGTACCATTTGCGTAAAAATAACAGTCGCTTTACGCCCCATATACACGCCGCATCGGTCTTCTCCACGACTGAGTCGCCTCTTTATACAAATCACTTCGCGGGTAACGAAACCTCAGTAATTGTGGATGCAATATCCCCAACACCCATACAGTTCTCAGATCCGGATGATGTTATTACTGCGATTAAACCCGCTATCCGCTGTGCCCGCACTATCCACATCCGCATACACTTGCGTTCTGATGAAACACCGTTAATACATACGGCGGTTTAACTACTCCTTACTCAATAGATTGTGAAATTTCCCAGACATTTTCATGGTATAGATATGGGGTTGCTAAGTTTGCATGAGGAATTATGTTTTATAAACTTGTTTTTCAAGTTTTTTTATAATTTCCGTTACATGTAGTTCAAATTAGGACAGATTTTAAACATCCACTTATAAGGGCAAATAAAGGGTTCGCAAAGTTTGGGAAATAATATACATTTCATTCATAAATAAAATAGATTCTCAAATCCCAAGTTTTATTTCACATTTTTAATAATTAATATCACTAACAATAACTGTACAATACAATATCATCACATAGTTTCCTTCGTAAACAACATAACTGAGATGCATAAGTACAGATCGGAATAATCCTTCAATTAATATATTCTCGCGAATATGTCTTATAAATGGACACTAGAATTCAAACAGAAGACTTTGCCCCTTTATTAAAGTTTTCCGCATTTTAAAAGCGGAATATTTATGAAACAGGCTAGTAACTACACTAATAAATTTGGTTTGACTAAGACCCGAACAATCACAGAGGAGGCTTGCGCCTAGAGAACGAAACATAGTTAACTAATAATACATAGATAATTATGTAATAGATTACCAACACATCTGGTTTCTTAGATTTACAAAAATGTAAAAAAAAACTATTTTTAGCGGATCTTATCGCGGATTTGGTTTAACTTTTTCATTTTTTAACTTCCCGACATTCATTGCCATACATAAAAATAGTGACGGACAATATTGGCTATAGCCTGAAGCATGATTCTATTAAAACATACTTCAAGCCGCCCAAAAAGATTAGCCAGCTCTTACCATCTCTCAAGTGTCATATACCTTTGCAAGAACCGGGCGTATACATAAAATAGATTGCGACTGTGGCTTCTTCTATATCGGTCAAATAAAACGGAGCATAGGGGCCAGCCGAAAAGTACACATCGCTGACGTCAAACACCGATGCTCAACGAAGTCTGCAGTTGCTAAACACATAGAGGAAGGCTCCAAGCATTTCCTTTGATTTGACAAGCCCCAAATCCTTGCTAAGGAACACCACGTCCTGCCCAGAATGTTTCGCGAGACCATTGTAATTAAAAAACATCCAAATTTGAATACAGAAGATTGCTTGAAGCTTGCACAAGCGTGGGATAAAATTAAATTAAATTGACTGACTAAAAGCCCAACTGCCAGACATCAAGGCTTTTTTTAAAACTAATTTATTGTAATTAACATTGTAACAGTCACTGAGGGGATGACTAATATCTCAGTCCACCACATGACACCGAAAAATATTAAGTAATTGAAATGTTAGGAAGCTAAAAAAAGTAAAAATTAAACTAAATTTGTGAAAAAATGTGGAAAAAAAGAATGTAAAAATAGCCTTATTATATATAACACATCTGATATAATAAATGGCAGTTGTAAATCTTTGTAGTGTGACCATGCTCAGTGGCCAACATCTCATATTTCATTGCCACAGAATGCATTTGGTATTTCCACATACATAATACATTATATTACTTTTACTGGACATAAATATTGCAGGATATGTAAAATTTGCATTTATAGAAAACACTAGCGATAGATAATCCTAGAAAGTTTATCACAGATCTACCATACAAATTAAGACCAACATTTTCTACAATATAATATTGTTTAGAGATTTAGTTCATCATCATCATCAGCCTGTTGCACAGGCCACTCCCAAGGTATGCCACAGAGCCCAGAGATTTATTTGACACATTATATTTCGTTGTTTTCATCAGAATTTAATTTACATTACATATGGGATATCTAATATATCTATCATAATTAATTAACAATCATTTGCAAAAGATTTTTAATAAAATCCTATATGGACATACAGAAATTATATTCTTCAGTCCATTAACAAGACATATTCATTTCATCCGCAAGACTTATTATAGTCAAATATTTTAAGTTTAAAATAAAAAAAATATCATCATCAACTTCTATGTAGTGCAATTCTACTTTTTATTTTAGTGGTTGCTATATTGATACTCTTGGCAAATAATTTATACATTAATATAATGATGAAAATTCTGTTATTTATAGTCTCTGCTAACCCAATAAGACAAAGGTGTTAGTGTATGCAGAAATAAAATTATGTGCATATATTAAAATGAATGATGAATGATGTTAGATGAGAATAATATTAGATATTGTTTTCACCAACACAAGTTTGTTGCAAAACAACTCATTTATTTACATCACTAACTAGAACATTATCAACTTTATAAGATATTTATGTGGTTTATGTAATATGTATAAGTTTTGAAAATAGTATCATTTAAAGGCAGGAAAGAAAGAGCCAGTTAAAAGGAGAAGAATTTTATAGTTCTTTTGATGTGTTTACATTATTTACCAAGAGTATTTCTACATTGAAATTTCTGTAACTGCTATTTTTGATTAATCTACACAAAATGGAGAGTTTTGAGCAGCCCATGTCTCCGAGGGCAATTTAAAATAATACAATATGGGAAGTACATTGCATTTAAGATTTACACTAGTTATATGGAAGCTTCATTAATGATTAATTACAGTGTTATGAACGCGCATATTATCTGTGACATCTAACACTTAAATTTACTAATATTTATCTATGTAGTATATGAACGAAAATTTGTCTATCTGAGTTTGAAATTGTGTTACATTCATATCATACAAATCTTTAAGTTAAAATTACACAAACATTGTTTTAGCTGCTAACCTGTCTTCAATTTAAAATTTTCAAACACCAACTCTGGTACCATATGCTTGGATTTGCCACAACAGAGAGAAAACAACGATTTATTTACAAAAATGTACAAAAAATCCATCACAAGAGGCTGGAATACGTTGTTTGCCTCGACGCCACTTTTTGAACACCACTTGAGCACTTCAAACAAACACTGTCGGCTAAGTCTCGTATTTTTCTCCATCGCACTGACTCCAGAACAAACAGTTGCCGATCCCGCTGTAGCATATGAGAATAACAGCTGCGAGGAACACGACGCTGCACACCGTGCAAGGCTTTCGCTCCAAGAAAAATCCTATGAGGTACAAAACCATGAACATAACGTGTGTATTGACGAGAGCCGGGTTCACTGGTTTTGGTATCAGGAGAACGGGTATCAACCACTGCAGGCAGTACATTTTGCCGGTGCCGCGCTCGGGTGTTGGAGACAACGCGAGAGTTAGCACTTATGTCGCAAACGACAGAAATCGGTGGATAAATTCATTATTTTCATCGAAGCCAACGTTAGATGTTGACGCGAAATTGCGACTTGCGATTTGACAGATGTGACAGCTAGTCACTGGGTTGCCGTGTTATTATTGATTTTTGATTATTATTTTTTTCTTGGAAGAAATACATCGAGGTAACTTTATCTACCCAATAAATATTTGCCGTATCTAGTGTTGTGTAATTTTCGGAAAAATTCTATTTTTCGGAAAAATTTCAGGAAAATTTTCGGAAAATTTTCAAAATGGAAAAATAATGGAAAATTTCGATTATTTAACTTAATTGTTGCTTTATAATCGTAAAATCGATTTAATTGTTTTATATTCGTAATAAATTTGCTAATAAAGTAAAAAATACATGCATTTGTAATACTGTAAAGTCCAAATTCGCGGTAGGGATTAATTGTAATGGCTGCAATTTGTAAAAAAGAGTCATAAACCATTAAATATAAATAAAACATAATCAATTTGGTTCATAAAACACGAAAAAACAAACAATATATTTTTTCCTATTTCTCCCTGAGTTTCGATTCACCCCGTTTTTCTGGAAGTTACGTTTCGTTCGAAATTCAAAATAGGAAAAATATCGGAAAAATATTTTGAAATTTTTCATATTTTTCTGAAAAATTTCATTTGGAAAATTTTCGGAAATTTTTCATGACCCAACAGTAGCCGTATCTGTTTCTATTATTTTAATTAAGACTAATGTGGAACACTTGTCATTTATTATAAATTTTGATAAGAATTAAAAAATATATATAATTTATTATTGCAAAATTCTAGTCTAAGTTTACATGACTACATACCTACTAAGGAAACAATCCAAAAACACTGTACAAATCAATGAAAGTAAAAATTATTTAATTTATTCTTAGAGCTATTTACTACTATTGACTACTGTCCTTCGAACTAGGTATAATACCTGTATCTTGAAGAACAGTGTTCTTTAGTTGGTTAAGACAGTGCATAAAATACATAGAAAAATAAACAAGTTTATTGAATAAATTCGTTAATGATTGATGTTTTTAAAAAAGATGGAGGTGTGATTTGTAATATATTTTTGTTCTAGTTAATTTCTACACCGCTTCCAATAAGTTGCTATGAAAATTCTTGGGGGAGGCTTCCAGCAATGGCCCGTCTGTGGCTGAAGAGACAGAGCGAGATAGATCTAGATTTGTGGTTCCAATTACCCCTTTATCTATTTAAACATTTGCAAGACCTAGACATAACATTATCAATGTTTTGGACACAGACATATGACATAGTCAGATGGTACAATCATATTTTAAAATGAAATAATACAAAAACTTAAAACACGTTGTTCGTTCAGTGTCCATTTCGAATATGTAGCGGTTATGGGTAGAAAACTTTTCTAATATCAGCCGGCAGCAGCGCCGTTGAAGTTTCACAGAACCGTTAGGGACCAAAAATAAAAATAAAACTATTCAATATAAAAGTTGGGCGGTTCTCCAGACTTTATCTAAAATTTTATAGGTAATGTAACACAGTGTGTTACGTGCTACTCGATAAGTAACATTGCAGGAGGTTTATTTACCTTATAGACTTGTTAGTTGTTACCAAGGATAAGAATAGATTTAAAAAAATAATCTTTTTTCCTCTTTCCGTTATGTGTTCTCTGTCCTAAAATGTGACAAAGTATTTTAATTTTCCAAACGTCGTAGGAATGGAACCTGCGAACTCTCGGTTTACGGCTTCTTGCTGACTTCGTAATGTTTAACAGACAATTTGGAGGTCATAATTCTATTGACCATACTCATATACTGTTGGGTCATGAAAACTTTTCCGAAAATTTTCCAAATGAAATTTTTCTATTTTTCAGAAAAATATGAAAAATTTCAGAATATTTTTCTGATATTTTTCAATTTTTGAATTTCGAACGAAACGTAACTTCCAGAAAAACGGGGTGAATCGAAACTCAGGGAGAAATAGAAAAAAAAAAATGTGTGTGTGTATTAGTGTACACACGTAAGAAGTGAAACTTCTTTATGACATCATTTTTCGAAAAATGATCTACTATTTACAAATTTACAGAATTGGTAAAATAAAGCTAAATTAAATAAACTTTAAGTTTAGGAGGGGGGAAATTTTTGAGGGAATTTGGGATTTCTATCGGGGCCAATTTGTAGCCCTCACCGAGACGGTTCCGAGGATACCAAACTCGGTGGGTCCACGACCTTTATTGACCGAGATAGGTTTAGGGGGGGTGAGGTAAAAATTTTAGGTGGGGGTAGGGGCGGGGGGGGGGGTTTAGGTTTCGTGGGGGGGCTATCGGGCACTTTAAAATATTTTTGGGTGGGGAAAGTTGTGGAGGGGGAATTCGGGAATTCTGTTGGGGCAGGATTGTAGCCCTCACCGAGCCGGTTCCAATGAACCCAAGGTCGGTGGGTCTACGATGGATAATGCCGGAGATATGAGTAGGGGGGTGAGGTAAAATTTTTAGGGTGGGGGTAAGCGGGGGGGGGGGGAGTTTTCGTGGGGAGGCTATTGGGCACTGTTTTGGATTTAGGGTGGGGGAAGGCCAGAGGTAAGGATCAAATTACAAAAAAGTGGGTGGGACTTAAAATTTTGGGTGGGGCTTGGAAACGGTTGGTGGTGTGGCTTACTGAAGTGGGTACTAATTTACTAAATAAAAAAAGATGGCGCGTAACGGAAGAATGTGACGCGTAACGAAAAATTTTTTCCAACCCCGATAAAGAAGTTTCACTTCAAAAAAATTGTTTGTTTTTTCGTGTTTTATGAACCAAATTGATTATATTTTATTTATAATTAATGATTTATGACTCTTTTTTACAAATTGCAGCCATTACATTTAATCCCTATCGCGAATTTGGACTTTACAGTATTACAAATGCATGTATTTTTACTTTATTAGCAAATTTATTACGAATATAAAACATTTAAATCGATTTTACGATTAAAAAGCAACAATTAAGTTAAATAATCGAATTTATCCATTATTTTTCCATTTTGAAATTTTTCCGAAAAATTTCCTGAAAATTTTCCGAAAAATAGAATTTTTCCGAAAATTACACAACACTATACTCATATAAATTGAACATACAAGGCAGTTAATTAGTTTCCTTTGCAATTAATCATTACTATAAAAAAAAAGAAAACGTTTTTCCCTCGTTTCTTTATTCTTTAATTTCAAGAGAATTGCCGAGCTTCGTAATTCGTTGCTCGGTGTCAATTACTTGTATGTTACAGTAGATTTCGGCTTATTTATGTAGGTACAGACTTTGCAAGTAGTGCGTGTCTATTGAGGTATAAACTATGAATACTAAGAACAACCTGATGATTTACGGCAAGTTACAATAGTCAATAGGTTACAATGCATGGATATAACATGCCAGGACGAAGATATCGTGGTATTGAACGATCCTCGGTAAGTAAAAATATTCTGATTGGTGAGTTTCGTGTGTTTCAAAGTTATTTGTTTCTAATGGTATGAGATAATAACGCGAAGAAAACATCGTGAATACCGGATACATCTCCGCGTGTAACATTTATATCGATGATCTCCGTAAGAATTTCATAGGCATTCACATGCCTATGAAAATCACTGTCATCAACCTACATAGTCAACAGGCCAGTGGGACGGAATAAGGCTCTGCCTGTATATACACAGACACATATTTATTATTTAATTTGATTTCAAAATTGGATCGGAATGCAATTCGAGAGATATTCACTTTGAAAAAAATGATTTTACCAAAGGGTTGACATCAGATAGACTGCCGGCGGTAAATTCATTTGTCGAAAGTTGCAAAATGTCGAAAAGATTTTTCGGTAACCATTTGTGAAAAATAAACTAAAACGCCATTTACACGAGAGTTTCTCACGGCGAGAGTCGTATGCGATTATTGCATCACATAACAGCCATAGATTATCGTGTTCTGACAAATGTTTACACGATGCATCGTTTTTATATCGTTACGATAATCGTATCTTCGAGACGAGAAACTCTCCCGTGTAAATTGGGTTCTATAGTACCAGCTTTTAGAGGAATAAGCTTAGTTGCAGAACCTTTCCTTTTAATACTGGGGTCCTGGGAACGATTTCTATGTCAGGAAATCTATTTATCTTATGGTTTGTAATATTCAGTTGTCCAGGTGTGGAATTTGTGTCCGGTATGGTTAGGTTCATCCCCTATTATATTTATTTCGTAAGTAAGATCGAACAGGGCATATTTGTGAGCTAATATATTTCAAAGGAAAATAATATGGATAATTGAAATAAGTAGAAGTTTTATTTCAATGTGTAACATTCGCGTAAATTTAAGAAACCTTTATAATATGGATAACTGTTTTTAACAATTATGACACAATTTACTAAACGATATTGATATTTGATATCCATATATTTAGTTAAACTATACATATAACAATGGATTACCACATAGCGTTAGGGGTTAAACCCCATAAAACTTATTATTTTGCAGTATCATATTCGTTGTTTTAAAATATTAACGTATATTGTATTATATTGTATTACAATATACGTTCAATTCAGTAACATTTTAATCTTTATGCATTTTAGTATACTTAACTTCAATAAAATTTCACCGAAATACTTGAAGTCAACATGAAATCCAACGAAAATAGAAAATAAATGGGAAAAACGAAAGGCAAACGCTCGTAGTTGGATTTAAATGACATCTCTTTGTTCTTCCAGCTTCGCCAGCGATAACTGGATCCTTTTAATTCCATTCAAAACGTAAACCTGCCATTCCTAACAGGCGCGTATCTTTCACAGCCGGCCCATGTACCGCGTGATATAGCCTCCAAGCCTTTCTCATTGAAAAATCCACGCGGGGGTGTTTCTAAAGGATGCTGACTGCGCATGCCTGAACTCCCTCCCTTCATTCCGAATAGCCAAGGTCCGCGCGCCACACGCGTCTCCCCTCAACCAAAACCTTTGTTAAAATGTCCCATACATTATTGTGTTAAACTTACTGTAATTTACCAAAAATGTCCGGTATTCAAACAGTTGGCTCTGTTTTACGTTCCGTCTTCCTCGAAGTGTTAACTTTATCGTCCTGTTTACTCGTTCTCGCAATGTGTCACGACAATGAGAACGAATCGTTTTGAATAGTTTTCGTAACATGACAATAAGTTAAAAAGGTACATAAAAATATAAATATGGCGAACACGGCTCATCTGATGAGGCGGCAGAGCTCGCGGGATCTGTACGCGCAGAAGTCTCTGGATCGGATGGAAATGAAGGAGCTGAGAGGAAGGTTAGTGGCAATGGAGAATGGGCATTCATCCCACAGAACCCACGTCATGTATGGCGCCACAAACGAGGCTTTTGAAGACACCAGCCCCAACCGGCAAACCTCAGAGACACCTACAAGCAAAGGCAGTTCTGGCGAAGAGCGCGGCGCTTTTAAACCAGAAGGTACTGAAATAGAAAGAGAATCATGGGACAGCAAGCTGACTTTTCTGTTAGCGACCGTTGGATACGCTGTGGGACTTGGTAATGTCTGGAGATTTCCATACCTAGCCCAAAAGAACGGTGGAGGAGCGTTCCTGATCCCTTACTTTGTGATGTTGGCTATAGAAGGGATTCCTATATTTTATCTGGAGTTGGCAATTGGGCAGCGGTTAAGGAAGGGGGCGATTGGCGTGTGGCATCAAGTGTCTCCGTATCTAGGTGGGATTGGCATCAGTTCAGCAGTGGTATCGTTCAACGTGGCTCTGTACTACAACTCCATAATCGCGTGGTGCCTCTTCTACTTCGCGCAGAGCTTCCAGGCCGAGTTGCCGTGGGCGGAGTGTCCCAAGAAGTACTTCAGCAATGGTTCTTACATCACCGAACCGGAGTGCGCCGTGAGTACATATATTATGTAATCAGATGACTTATCCAGTATATTTTAATTTTAATAAGTTCTTTTTTTTCAGTTTTGATTATAATTGATATTTGTTGTCCAGCAATTGTTATTTTTTGTTTTAAAAAAAAACTTTAAATAATAATTGCCGGGCACAGTTGCTATCAGTAATTGTCTATAAATTAGTTCCAACTAAATTAAAGCAGCTACTACACGAGCAGTACCTAACTAATAACCACCCACACTCCCACAGTATTATGAATGCAAAGAACCAATTCAATATTTGCGGCGGTCGGCTAGTCTTATTGCTTACTCCAACGGTCGGATGCTCAATATGAAACATATTGTCGTAGAGTATGTTTTGTTCGTTTTATACTGTATTGAATGGGTTCTGAAATTGGTATACTTCTTAATTTAATACATGCTGGTACAATCGTATTAATGCGTTTATCACGGAAATACCAGATTTATTCCAAATTATAAGCATCTAATTTATTACTAAAATAAAAACAGGTACTACACGAACAGTATTATGAATGCAACAGAACCAATTCAATATTTGCGGCGGTCCGGTTGGCCTAATTACTAACTCCAACGGTCGGATACTCAATATGAAGCATATGTCGCAGCGTGTTTTGTTCGTTGTGTACTGTATTGAGCAGCCTGGGCTATGAATGGTATAGGTCTACATAGTTAGGATTCAATAGCCTTCAATTCAGTTAAGAGTGATTTAAGTGAAGGTGGTGAAATAAGCCATTCCTCAATGTATTGTTGAGTCAACATTGATATTACGTACTTATTATCTAAAATGAGGGCCTTTAATTTGGATATTAATATCGCTAATATTTTTTTTATCGTACCGACGTCACCTAAGTTCTTAATCTTACTTTAGAAAAACATATTTACTAAGATTCATATTTTATTTATTTGACAGCACAATACTTCTTCTAAAAATTATACCGAGAAGCGAATACTTACAATTCAAAAGTGTAATTTTGCATAAGAACGTAGATTCCAAAAGCGAGCATCTCACCGACTTCTCTCAAATATTTATTTAATGATATTTTACCTACTAACTTAACATAATGAGTCCATTATATCATAGTTCAGTGTATCAGGGACCTAAGGTAACAAAGGAATCGAGTCGAATGAGAGATCAAAAGGCCCTCGAGGGCAGCACAAAGCAGTTTCCGATCATCCAAATTGCGTGTTGCTGGGACAATGGTCGACGCCAATCCTCAAAGGCATTCCCTTCCGTGTACCAATTTACCCAGTTTGGAATGGTTATTGTTGATATAATTAAAATAAAATGAGCTGTGATTTTCTGTTTGTGATTGCAAAATGGGATTTAAAGTTATTTTGAATGCTTGTGAATGCGTAGTTAAATTAATGTGTTAAATGTTGAGTACGAGTGGTTTGGTTTGATTGTAGTACCATTGTGCCGCAGAAAACAGTCTTACAGCTTTATTGATGCGTTCGTATGCGCCCAGATAGCGTTTATGATGTTTGAAACCCACGCAAGTGTGTCGCGTGACTTCTGCATATGTAAAACCTGTTGAAACAGGCAGCAGAGATCGAGAGATAGCCATCTACCGTCAGTAGATTTTCTGAGTTGCACCGGACGTACTATCAGGTTTTTTTTATCGCCTGAATGGCGAGACGAGCATGCCGTTCGCCTGATGGTAAGCGATACGACCGCTCATGAATTACAAAGCAATGCCTAGCATTCGACTGCGCTCGCTATCCTTAGATATAAGATGTCTATGTAGATGTATGTCTGGCTACAATGTCCTTCAAACCGGAACACAACAGTGTATTTACACTGCAGTTTGGAGGGAGAAATTGACATTGCGGTGGTTCCTACCCAGGCAGCCTCTCACATATGAGAGCCCTACCACCAACCTCTTAGGTGCATTTTCGCCACATTATCATGCCACTAAAAAAACGCAACTAAATTGAACAAAAATTTAAAAATTCGTTAGATTATCAACTATCTTCTATACAGTATATTCTAAACATGTGTCTTACGGTTAGGGTAAGGCTATCCATCAAGTTGAGTAACTGCGTAGTATGGCTTTGTTTCACTCTGGTGGCTCAAATTAGATTAATGAACGGACTTAATTAGACTAATGGTCAGTCTTTTTGAAAGCCTTGTTAGAAGTGTAATGGACCATAGAGATAGGGATGTTGACGTCCCTCTACTGTTTTAGATTCATGTGTGACCACTGACCTCAGAACGTATACGTGTAAATTCCTGTTTAAAGTTGCTTGTTTATAGCTATGTTTTAATATAGAAGAAAAACAATGAAATAAATCCTCTAAAACCTTAATTTACCCTTGAGACATTTTAACATTCAACATAAACTTACCACTTCATAAATCGCTAATGTGTCTGTCTGAACAGCACCGCCTTTGTCATCTATAAAGAAATAAACATAATTTAAGTGTTGCCAAGTAAAAAATTAACGCTCTTTTCGGTGATTAAATAAAAAGCGTAACTGCCAGTTGACTTCACGGCCAGAATCAGCTGAAAAACTTTGTAAATGTTCAGGGTCTTGCGTTTTTATAGCGGTAATATCCATTTTTCATCGCGTTTCGGCCGCTCTAAAGTCAGGTATTAGTATTTTTACAGCTCTTTTTATTGGTAGCCTTTTAGGACCATTTAGGTCTTTGATACTAATAAATTATGAGAGAAAATTGTTACCTATAGATGTTATGTAATTGAAATATTATTGGGAGAGTCCTTATTTATCAGTTTCAATGCTTAAACTAACAACTATTGAAATGCGTTATATATAAATATTTTTAAAAAATATAAGAAATGACTGGTACTAATGTATGGTTTCAATTGTGTCTTTATATACTAAATAGTAATTTATAACTTTGTTTAGAGTTGTAGGTATGCTTTAAATAAACCTATAAATGCGTGGATACGGTACATCCTTTACTAAATACATAAATACGGGAGAAATGTATTTACACGAATATGCGTATTATCGCATATTATATTTCTACCCACCCATTGGCTTACAGTCGTGATTGTACATACATACATAAACTCACGCCTTTTTCCCAGAAGGGTTAGGCAGAGGTGCAACTAGGAAACCCCCGTTTCGCCTTATATTTTCCGTCCTATGATGTGATAGGGGGCGAGCTTATCGCCATATTGGGCACAAATTCCTGACTCCGGGCTGATAATGATAAATGAATAGAAAAATCCAATATCACTTTGCCCGACCCGAGACCTAAGCTTACAATCATACGGTAGTACAACTGTGCCGCCTATGCAGTCATTATACATAGAGGATTATACATATGTGTGTTTAATCCTGCTCATTCAACACTCAATGCAATATATTCAAAGGAATCAATCTAAATTGAATGGCGTACGGACTACGGAGCGTGTCTTAGCAAACACAATGTAGGACATCCTGGGGCTAAAGCGAAGATCTTTGTAGTGAAAGGTCAACTCAAGGTATCTCGAAATAAACGCTGATGGATCAGGACTTTACAACTTTTATTACAATATAATCTTTGGATATTCATTACAATTCCTTACTGTCTATTCCAATCTACTATATTATGTTAACGTGTAAAGTTAACTGTCACCCACGTTAAACAATCATAGCGTATTCATTGTATTATTAAACAAACCTCTTCTACATAAATAATAATATTAAATGCTTACAGTAGAGTGGTTCGTGATGGATGAGAAATGCCGATGATCGTGTCCAATATCTATGTCCGTTCATCGTGGAATTGAACCCTGTATCCAGCAGTTAACAAGTATTTAGAGTGAAGTATTTAATACTCATAAACCAAAACATTAAATTCAAGTTATTTTTATAGCGGGTATATCAAGACGAAACGAAAACGAAGCTAAGTGTTAGTTTTAGCGGTTACAGACACAATGCAAATAAACATTACGCAAAAACAGCGACGGATTTTTTTTTTAAATCATCGTGGTTGGTTGGTAAATACTTAGTTTTCGCGAAAATAGTAATTTACACCCTTAAGTACCATTGCGTGTTTAAAAATAAAGAGGTGTAAATTAATATTTAGGAAACCTTTGTATTTATCTCCCAAATATTGTCAATATTTTTGTAATTTTTTTACTTGCTTTGTGTCTGTAGACAACAATACTACCACCTGGCTTCGTTTTCGGTCGCAGTCTTGATATATCCTGTATAAACATATCTATATAATATTCGCCTACTGACACCCGTTAGTTGTAATATTATACATTGTGGCGTTTGTAATTAAATTTAATATAGAAAGCAGTTCAATAGACCGCTTTTGGTAGTTTTTCATGTTGTAAAATTTTATACGAGCTGTGAGGAGAAAAATTGCCTGGAAATGACCCCGATGACATGTGGATGCCATTAATTTCATCTCACCCTACCCTTTCAGGGATTCAGACGTGTGTTTATATACGTATGTCAATAACCAGTAAAATATACCTTTAACTGATAAATATCTTGTTATGTAAAAGATTATTATCTTCCCCTACGTTTTTTCTTTTTACAATTGATTTCGAAATGGGGTATAGTGTATATGTTAACGGAAATGTGTGTAATCCGTCATTGTATACAGTTCCTAGGAAATGTATGTAATTCCTAAAATCGCCCGGAAATGTGTAAAATTAATTACATTAGACACATTTCCTAGGAAATCTATACATTTCCTAAATAGTAATCGGAAATGTAAGTAAATGTAAGTATTTAAGATATTAAGTAATTAACATAAACTAACCTAACCTAACCTAACCTACCTACCTACCATTGAAGAACAATGGAGAATGTCACATGAATCTTGACAGGGAGCCCGAAATGAGCTTCTTGGACACCGGAAGGGTTATTTTTAATTAGTAACGTAGGTAATATGAAGATACGAGTATTATTATAGAATTTACCGCTATGATTATTACCTGTGATAAAAAATATTACTCTCATTTGAACAACGTGTTTTATTACAGAAACCATTATTCTTATACATTTCCTAATACGATATTGGAATTGTATACAATGCCTAGGAAATGTATACATTTCCTAGGATATGTATGTATAAAATAATTATTGAAAGAATATTTTATACATTTCCTAAATAGCTTGTAATAATTGTATACATTTCCTAGGAAATGTATACAATTCCTAAATTTCATACATTTCCGGTAACATATACATGTATTATAAATTTGCCGTCGTACTAAAAATGCATTATATTTCAAATAGAAAACAAAAAAACAATATTCTTTTGAAGTTCAATTCCCTTTCATTATATTAAGCTTCGGAGCCAAAACTCACTCCGCCGCGTAGCTGTCTTGTAGCACTAGCTACGGTTTTATGTAGCGCGTAGGCGACTCTGTAGGCGGGCACGTAGGCGGCGCACTGTGCAGCTTAAATGCCAGTTGGAGTTTAAAGCACGTAGCAAATAACTGTTCATTTATTATTTATCAAATAGTAAAATGAAGCAGAAGTAAATGTTTGTAGCTTTTTTTATGGGAAGTGGAAAATAATGTTATTTTTGTCATGTTTACAGAATTGAGCCGTGAAGCAATTTTACGCTACGTTTGTCGTGTTTATACGTGATTTTTCCGTCACGTGGCTTACGCGAGCGTAAGGCTGCTTGAATAACTTCGTTGGCATTAAATGTTTGAAAAACGTTACATAAGTTGTACACTTATGTTAATTATTTTTCTTTTGTCATATCTAGTTAGTGCTCATGAGCTTTTAATTTAATGCTTTACTCATTGTAACTACATTTTGTAAAGCATTTTGATTTTATTATTTCCAAGAATTCGTAATTAACTTTACTCGATTTTAATCCATTAGTTGGAGTTGGATAGTAATATGGGATAAGTGGAAGGTTTACCCTAACTAGTGATTTATATAGACTGGCGTAGCTACAATATAAAGCTACAATATACATAAATGTAATATGTGATATGACATTAACCATATTGAGAGATAGTAATTTTGATCGCATCATAAATGAGCTTTGGTTTTACAACACAAAGGGAATGTTTCAGTAAGTCAAGCTGTTATTTGTGGGTCACATCAATTTGTCCAACGACCCGATGTGAGCGGCCCTTATTTCCCATGCCCCTTCATGTCGCCCCTTGCCGAAACCACTGCGCGTCCCAGTTGCGTCACTAATGTATTCCGGCTTAGAGACGGGATTGTGGTATCGATATGTATCGATTTAAATGTCGATACTGAATGGCGTATTGTGAAGCAAAGTTTGCTGTAGAGATAATCGTGAAGTAGAGAACGTAGAAGCGGATTCTAGTGGTGTATATTGCGGCGTATAATCCGGGCATTGTCGGATCTTGGATATAAAAATGTAACTTTATTGGTTTTGTATGTGTCCTACATCGTTAAAGTTTACGATGAAACTTATCAAGTTTTATGAATATAATAAATCTATACTTTTTTGCTTTAAATTGCGCGTAAGTGATGTATATTTGGTATGTCATGACCTATGACAGTGAAATGTGGTGAAGATATAAAATAAAATAAGAAGACAGATCAAGTGCAAAGTCGTAAACATATTTTTGAATATATTAACGAACATAACGTACATACAATCCAAGCAGTGGCGTGCCTAGGGTTTTGGAGTAGGGCAAGCCCAATATTATTTTAGTTTTAATACATATTTATTTAGAAGGAAAAAAATACTAAGAACGACGAAATCGAATTTACGGCTACCTACCACTCAATCTGTACCATATTAGGATTAGGTAAGACAATTATAGATAGCTTGTGGTCATGCAACCGTAACTTTTTAATGCACTAACTACTGAGCAGTTTTAATACTCGGCATTACACTGGCACAACGATAGCTACTGCGCAGTCAGACACGGGAGCATTCCCGTGTTTGACTGCGCAGTTAAGCAATATTGCGGACAGAAATTGTTATAAATACAATAAGGTTAAGTTTTTACAAGTAATTTTAATTACAAGTACCTAATAGCATGCCTTTTGAAAGGACCACAAACTCATTGAAATCATAAGAATTAATCCAAACATTCTAATACACAAGTGTCCCTTGGAAAGCATATATGTAACACGACTGTTTAATAACCTATATGAATGGGAGCATTTCGAAATCGAATTACGTAGTTTAGTAAACTGAACCGATAAAATGCCTCTTGTGATTTACCACGAATTTAAGAAATGCACAAACTCGGCGTAGTTTTCGCGCCAGTTTCAATATCATTGAATTAAATTACCTTTATAACGGCAATGAACACTTTCAACCATCACACTAAAACCATCACAAGAAACAATACAAATCATTTTCGTCTCAAAAAGTTTAAATAACATTAAAAAAACTAATAATTAACCTACAACCGAACTATTTACAATTTTACAATGTCAAAATACTTATGAAGTTAGTAGTAATTCGTACATTATTGCTAGTAAACGAAAAAATAAACATTACAACATGCAATTATTATTTATGAAATAAATATAAAAACGTCATTATTTGTATTAAAAAAATGATTAAATAATTTTTAAAAAGAACCAACATAATTTAATAACAATAAATATGATTTAGTTAACAAATAACGTTACACATGACGACCTTCAAACGTACGATGTTCAGTCAAAACAATTCTGTGGTCAAAAGCTGGGCTTTTGGTTTAGTCAATGATTAAAGAATAAAGAGGATGACGCACAAAAGTAGTACTATATATCAAGTTATAGTTATGTTAGGAGTATCGACGCGGAATTGTGCATTTATGTATCTGTCTCACTTACACAAAGGTAACTTGTCACTTAATGAAAGAGACAAATAATAACTGCTTAGTTTCGAATATGGCAATATTTTGTTCAGTAACCACACTGAGACCGCCCATAGCCCAAAGTGACGCCATTTTTGTTTCCTGCATGAAATGTCAAACTGTGGATGAGTGGATTCGATACGAAATTATTAATGTCGATATATATATTTTTTTTTATTTTATTTCATTGTTTAAGGAAAACAAACAGTACAACAATAATACATATAACATTAAATATGATAAAACTAATGCATAGACCAGTAAAGTTTTCACTGATAAATGTTAAATACACCGCAACATCAAAAACAGACCAAAATTTGTTTTACAGTTAAAAACAAAAATATATAACAAAAGCAATAATAAATCAAACAAAACAAAAAAAAATCGATTAGCAAAAATTAAAATAATATGAAAGTTAGCAAAAATTGAAATCAAAACGACAAACAATCTGATATATCCTTTTTAAACTTTAAGAGGGAGGCTGTAAATACATCAACATGAGAAAATTTTTCATTATACTCATTACAGGCTCTAAAGATAAATGTGTTTCGAGCATAGTTAGTTCTTGTATGGGGTACATTAAACAAGAACTTACTAGAGTTACGTGTACGTAAATTTGGACATCTGAACTGCAAACAACTCAAAAGATATGGAGATTCAATAAGATTTCTTATTAATTTAAATAAAAACAATTGGTCTCTAAGTATTCGACGATCAACTAAGAACATTATAACAGGAGAGTCAACATTTGATGTGTAGGTAATGTAATTTAGATGTTTAACAAATTTTCGCTGAATTTTTTCTATAGCATCCATGTATACTTTGTATTTGGGGTTCCAAATTAAAGACCCATATTCCAAAACAGATCGTACAAAGGAGTTGTATAATAGAATGAGAGTGGAATTACTTTTAAAGTCTTTACCACTTCTTAGAATGAAACCAAGCATACGGTATATTATCATTATTAAATATATTGATGTTTATTTTTCAAAAAAAGAAAAAAATCGAAAAGTGCCATTGATTTTTATATATAAGATATATTCAGAACGACAAACAAAGTAAAATTAAAAATATTTATTAGATTACCTATACTGGGTGCAATCGCTTAACGTCACGAAAAAAAATGTGTATGGCAAGTACATGACTTAGAAGCCTTTGGCATACTTATTTTAATTTTTTTTTTGTTTTTTTTTAATGTAGTGTAAAATTAATTTACCTCAACTAGTTATGAATGTATAATTAGTTAATCATAAAGAAACGTTTTTCAGAGACAGATGAAAATAATAAAAATATCTCTACAAATACACATCATTGTTACCCTACTTTATTCAATTTGAATCCGAGTAGAAATTTCTAAATAAAACTGTCCTTTGATGAAGCCGCCCGTAACGTTCACCGCGCCGCCGCGCCGCGCCGCGCCGCAAGCGCAAGTACCTACAACGCGTCCCGCCGCCCGCTCCCGCGCCGCTGACGCCTTCCAGGGATATCGCCACTTCCCCAGTCGCGCGAAATTCGGCACTAAGTGACGACGTACGATAGTTTTTTGGTTAGTTTTTGCGGTAAAAATGAGTGATTACACGAACATTGAGTATGTGGCAATAATGAAATGCTATGTCCGATCCAATGAAAACTTGGATCGTGCAAGAAGTTTGTATGCAGATCCAGAACATCTGCTGCAGTCTTTGCGCAGGAATGGTATCTTGAATCTACGAGTTGCTAGCACAAGACTTATTTTAAATACTTATCAGAGGTTGCTCGACCACGGACAGTTCAGACTTCCTAGTCATGCAAGAATCCGTGGCCTTCCACTACGAAACGTTCGTTTGGAAGACGATATACTGGAGTTTTACCATTTACTCCAATATCACTAAAAGGTATTGACTTCCTTTTTTTTATAAACATTGATCATTGTAATTTGTAACTTAGTAGATTTAATAAATACGTGTAGATTAATGTATTCAAAGGTTTAAATAAAAACAAATCCGGCTTTTATAAGATAGGTACGTTATGAAAATAATATGTTAAAATGCAAATCTTAACAACCTACCAATAATAACATGTGCTTACATGAATCCAAATGTTGTATGGTAATAATACCGATAAATAGACGCGAAGTAGGTTCAAGGTCACTCCTCGCTAGTCATCTGTGTCGCGGCATGACTCATAAATGCGCGCCGCCGTGTATTTATCGAGACGTTGCACTTTTATGTGTAGGGTGATTAAGTTTAATATGTATTTTGGGGATATCTTGAACTATTGTAAAGTAAGTAGTATTCAATGTTTAATCTTGTATATAACGTTAATTTCTCACACACAATACACTATGCAATTTTCAAAACGCTAAGCGATTCCACCCAGTATATTATAATATTTTTTAGATCGAACCCGCGGCCGCTCGTTTTACAGCCGGTGTCTAAACTACTGCGCCACGGCAGCTGTCTTATACACGCAAAGGAAGTCGCAAGCAAATTCTAGATATTAATAAAGTTGTATTTTATCTCACGTGTGTATTATTTGACACAGATCAAATCCAATCATCAGGTAAAACTTACCCAAGAAATATATCATAGCATGAAAAAAATGTCAAAATATCGACCTATTTTTATTGGATTTCATTTTTAATGACTTTACTGTTAAATCCTAAAATCCCCTTTTATACTCAATTGTTATGTAAAGTGAAAATTAAAAATGTACAAGTTTATACACTGATATTTGTGTAAATTCAAAGTTTTTCAGTCGTATCTATGCCACTGTTGATGGATCGATGTCGATAGAAAATTCGGTACTAGCGTATCACTATTTTTTGGGGCGGAGCCGCCGCCATGTTTGTATACCAAAGTGACCCGTGTCACGTGACCTTATGCTCTATCCTCTTTATTCTATAATCATTGGGTTTAGTACTTTATTGCTATATATAGATATCTGTAGCTATACATTCGTAGTGCCAGAGTGTAGCATTTCACTCGTCAGTGTGAAAGAGATAGCATGCGTTGCCAAAAGCCTCGTAAAAGCACACGAGAGAGAAAAAGGCAGATATATGTTTTGCGCGTACCGTCTTTTAAAAAATGCGTGGAGCTACGTTCAACGTGAGAGGTAAAATTATTGAATGAATATTTATTTAATGCGTTGCACAGCGCAGGCGGCGCGGCGCTTCGGCTCGCCGTCGCAGGCGCTTCATTGAAGAGCGCCATGCCGCGACGGAACGCGGTAAATTCAAAAATGGTAGATGTTTCGTAATTACTGTTTTGTATTGAATGTAATGGTTTCGTTCAGAATTTATTATATACGTATTAAGTAGGGCAAGCCGGGCTTTTGGGCTTGTATGGAAGTACCGCCACTAAATCCAAGCAAACATATCTCATTGAAAAATTAAATTCGCTGCATCCATTCTCGTTGACATTGACAAATTACTGGCAACACTAACTGTCATCGGCAACTGTCATTGGTATATTCGGTTTTATCGATATTGGATATCGTATTCGCAGCTCATTGTGCGTTGACAAGTTGCTTGTAGTTTCAGGACACGTGCATGTAGATTAACAGCCGATGCCAACAATCAATCCCAATCCAAAATTTGCTGTTTGACATTGACAGCTCAATCTTTTTTCTGATTATAGCTTGCCAATAATCAATCTCAGTAGGGAAAAAACTATCTAAAAAATCAATCTACTTTTGGGAGGGCCAATCCCTGCTTGTGGATTGTCCTCTGTATGGAAATGACAGTTTAGGCTTGCCAATAAACAATTATCAGTTTTGACGTTTGGATGGATTGTTCAAAACAATCCAATATTGCAATCCGAGAATTTCCACGGATTATTTATGCAGATTTGCCAACAGCAATGAAACTAGAAAGTAGAAACGAATGTAGATGAAGATGACACAACATTGATTAACGATTTCTTCATTTAGATCTAAAATATTGTATTGTTGTGTATATATTACCTTGAACGAATTGATACTTTTTGTTTTATTTTGATATATATGATTTCTGTTATGATATGTTTCTTAATTTCATAGTTGTATTTTTATTTAATTGTTCAGTGTGTTTTGTGAAAAAAACATTTATAATGAAATATTCTTTATTACTCACAATTTACAATAATAATAGAAAGAATAAAAATAATAGAAAAGGGAAGATCAAATTTTAATCATGGGAAGTTGTAGAGCCACGCTGCTATCAGCCATGACTCAGTATGAATGGGCAGGCTATGGCCTTCTCGCTCTTCTCCCGATTTGATGGTCCGGCAACACAGCCATGATTCAATCGTAGCGGATGTTCATGGGCGGCAGTGATCACTTTCCACGGATCTATGTAAATGTTCAATAACGTTTCGCAATTTTATCCACAATATTCTCATAATATTTCTATTAGAATGACAAGTGATAAGTCATTGTTTACTGGATATATTATTTTTCAGTGGCCAGAAACACAACAATTCTGTAAAAATCTATATAATTGGGACAAATTGAATTGTTTTTATTGCAATTATTATTATTTCTAACGTTGATTTTTGTTTTTCACAAATTATTTATTTACAAAATACTGAAAGTGCATAAATATGCAATGAAATATTCTGCGTCAAACTAAATTGTCAAGAGGGAACCGATTGTTTTCAATCTATCAACAGAGGCAATCGACTGTCGCCTGTTTTGTTTATTGGCAACAAGATATTCGACCAATCGAAAAGTAGAAACCAATCCGGATTGACTTCAATCTAAAATTTTTGATTGATTGTTGGCATCGGCTGTAAGCGAGCAATCAAGAAATAGAGCACAGATCTGCAAAATAGACATTTCAAGCTTCAAAGTTTTAGTTTCTGAATTTCTTAACAATCAATTTTCTCCAAGATACAGGCTCTCAAAAAACACCAAAAAAATTGATCAAAAAAAAATATCCTTTAATTTTTGTGAGTAGTGTATTATTTCATTTGAATAATTATAAATTAAACCAACCCGCTCTAGGCCCGCATGGTGGACTATATGGCTTAACCACTCTGAACCTATGCTCTCGATAGTAGAGTAGGCCCGTGCCCAGCAGTGGGACGCATATGGGCTGATACAATTATAAATTAAGGGTAGTTAAATTGTAACAGTCGCTGACCGGATGACTAATACCTTATTCCGCTCCGTGACCACGAAAACTGTAATCGAAACGTCGCGTCGCGTCGAGAAGATAAAAAATGTAAAAGTTAAACCAAATTGCGATAAAATCCGAAAACATAGTTTTATTTCAATGTGTAACATTCACATACTTAAATATAATTAAATTCTTCCAAGAAGATATTCTCCATTATTTATTGATCAATCTATTTATATCCGGTCGTAGATGGAGACTAACAGCCGATGCCAACAATCAATCCCAATCCAAAATTTGCTGTTTGACATTGACAGCTCAATCTTTTTTCTGATTATAGCTTGCCAATAATCAATCTCAGTAGGGAAAAAACTATCTAAAAAAACAATCTACTTTTGGGAGGGCCAATCCCTGCTTGTGGATTGTCCTCTGTATGAAAATAACAGTTTAGGCTTGCCAATAAACAATTATCAGTGTTGACGTTTGGATGGATTGTTCAAAACAATCTAATATTGCAATCCGAGAATTTCCACGGATTATTCATGCAGATTTGCCAACAGCAATGAAACTAGAAAGTAGAAACGAATGTAGATGAAGATGACACAACATTGATTAATGATTTCTTCAGTTAGATCTAAATTATTGTATTGTTGTGTATATTTTATCTTGAACGAATTGATATTTTTTGTTTTACTTTGATAAATATGATTTCTGTTATGATATGTTTCTTAATTTCATAGTTGTATTTTTATTTAATTGTTCAGTGTGTTTGTGAAAACACATTTATAATGAAATATTCTTTATTACTCACAATTTACAATAATAATAGAAAGAATAAAAATAATAGAAAAGGGAATCAAATTTTGATCATGGGAAGTTGTAGAGCCACGCTGCTATCAGCCATGACTCAGTATGAATGGGCAGGCTATGGCCTTCTCGCTCTCCTCCCGATTCAATCGTAGTGGATGTTCATGGGCGGCAGTGATCACTTTCCACGGAAATGTTCAATCACATTTCGCAATTTTCTCCACAATATTCTCTTAATATTTCTATTAGAATGACAAGTGATAAGTCATTGTTTACTGGATATATTATTTTTCAGTGGCCAGAAACACAACAATTCTGTAAAAATCTATATAATTGGGATAAATTGAATTGTTTTTATTGCAATTATTATTATTTCTAACGTTAATTTTTGTTTTTCACAAATTATTTATTTACAAAATGCTGAATGTGCATAAATATGCAATGAAATATTCTGCGTCAAACTAAATTGTCAAGAGGGAACCGATTGTTTTCAATCTATCAACAGAGGCAATCGACTGTCGCCTGTTTTGTTTATTGGCAACAAGATATTCGACCAATCGAAAAGTAGAAACCAATCCGGATTGACTTCAATCTAAAACTTTTGATTGATTGTTGGCATCGGCTGTTAGTGTAATAAGGTGTCAATTTGATACCCTTGTTTCCTTTGAGCGAGAAAATTCGAGCTTATTGAATAGAGCGTCTCGGTTCCCGCAATCTATTTTGAAATATAATTATGTTTGATTTGGAATTTACTCTGTGTATTCGTAATGTTATTTAGTATGAATTTTCGTCTTTTGTGAAGTGGTTTGGGTTTTCATGTACGCTTAATGCAGCCATGATTTATTGATTAACAAGGATGTATGGTGTCATTCAAGGTCTGGAGGGACTGCAAAGTATTGCTAAACAAGACAGTGTTCTGGTGAATGCTAATTAACTTCACTCCAATCTTAGGTGTCACATAAATGCAAGTTTTGGTTTTGGGTTTGCTATTGGTATAACAAAGTCCATTCATGCCATATTGCTACTTTGAGGCGTGAATAGGTTGCTAGATATAGAAAAAGTTATAACCCAGATATTATATAAGGCGATATCACAGCTGAGGATTACTTTCTCTATGTTTCGTTTAAGGCGAGTTGGCGAACTTTACATTCTTGAGGAATTCTTGATGAAATTCGTTAAGTATGCAGGTTATCTCGTGATTTTCACTCACCGTGGAAATGAGCGATACCTAATTAAATTATTAAAAGAGGTAGCGTCTTAAATCGAAGATTAAAATTAAAACATGATGTATGTTATAAATATAATAACTTCATTTAACAATAAACTTTCGCATCAAAATGCAAATTTCCTTAATTCGTTAGTTGAGTCATATGCTAATTAACGTTTTAGTCCGAAAATAGTACACTTCATTTGACAGGTAGTGGCGGTACTTCCATACAAGCCCAAAAGCCCGGCTTGCCCTACTTAATACGTATATACTAAATTCTGAACGAAACCATTACATTCAATACAAAACAGTAATTACGAAACATCTACCATTTTTGAATTTACCGCGTTCCGTCGCGGCATGGCGCTCTTCAATGAAGCGCGAGCCGAAGCGCCGCGCCGCCCGCGCTGCCCAACGCATTTAATAAATTCATTCAATAATTTTAACTCTCACGTTGAACGTAGCTCCACGCATTTTTTAAAAGACGGTACGCGCAAAATATATATCTGCCTTCTTCTCTCTCGTGTGCTTTTACGAGGCTTTTGGCAACGCATGCTATCTCTTTCACACTGACGGGTGAAATGCTACACTCTGGCACTACGAATGTATAGCTACAGATATCTATATATAGCAATAAAGTACTAAACCAAAAGCCCAGCTTTTGACCACAGAATTGTTTTGACTGAACATCGTACATTTGAAGGTCGTCATACATGTGTAACATTATTTGTTAAGTAAATTATATTTATTGTTAATAAATTACGTTGATTCTTTTTTAAAATTATTTAATCATTTTTGAATACAAATAATGAAGTTTTTATATTTATTTCATAAATTATAATTGCATGTTGTAATGTTTATTTTTTCGTTTACTAGCAATACTGTACGAATTACTACTAACTTCATAAGTATTTTGACATTGTGCAATTATTGTAAATAGTTCGGTTGGAGGTTAATTATACGTTTTTTTAATGTTATTTAAACTTTTTGATACGAAAATGATTTGTATTGTTTCCTGTGATGGTTTTAGTGTGATGGTGAAAGTGTTCATTGCCGTTATAAAGGTAATTTAATTCAATTATATTGAAACTGGCGCGAAAACTACGCCGAGTTTGTGCATTTCTTAAATTCGTGGTAAATCACAAGAGGCATTTTATCGGTTCAGTTTACATAACTACGTAATTCGATTTCTAAATGCTCCCATTCATATAGGTTATTATATTAAACAGTCGTGTTACATATGCTTTTCAAGGGACACTTGTGTATTAGAATGTTTGGATTAATTCTTATGATTTCAATGAGTTTGTGGTCTTTTCAAAAGGCATGCTATTACTCGTAATTAAAATTACTTGTAAAAACTTAACCTTAATGTATTTATAACAATTTCTGTCCGCAATTTTGGTTAACTCCGCAGTCAAACGCGGGAGCATAGTTGCTATCGTTGTGCTCGTGTAATACCGGGTATTAAAAGTGCTCAGTAGTTAGTGCATTATAAAGTTACGGTTGCATGACCGCAGGCTATCTATATTTGTATTACCTAATCTTAATATTGTACAGATTGTGTGGTAGGTCTGCCGCCGCGCCGTGAATTCGATTTCGTCGTTCTTAGTATTTTTTGTCCTTCTAAATAAATATGTATTGAAACTAAAATAATATTGGGCTTGCCCTACTCCAAAACCCTAGGCACGCCACTGTTGACAGGGTAGATGCTCACGTCTATTTGTAGGTGATAGATGTGCATCCTTCCTGCTCATTAAGAGCTGCAGTGAGGAATTTAGGAATATACCTTAGCGGACGATCGGCGGGGATAAATAGAAAGGGGATCCCACGCGCACAGTATTGAGTATGGGTAATTCTGTGTAGTCACTTCACTTCGTGTTATTATTGCCTGTATTTTTTGTATGCTAGTTAATCATCACAACTTATAAAAACCAGCACATACAACATCCGATATAGTAAACTAATTTATGTTCATCAGCAAATTAGGGGCCCCGCTCTACAATACGTTCCTGTGTTGCCTTAGCACTTAGTACTAACAATGATTATACTATACTGCTTTTGTCCAAATGTGATCGTTATACGAAGCTAATCGAGGGTCATATCATATAGATCGAAATGAATATCGATAGAAATTCGTGGTTAGCTTTTAGATTATCTTTGTTAAAAAGCGATAGATAATACCGTATTGTTACAAATCATCCACTACTGTATTTAGTATTAGTAACAAACTTTTTCCAATGTAATTTTCAAATATGAATTATATGAATTATATGAAACACGGGGAGAGTTTCTCGCGGTGAGAATCGTATGCCATTATCGCATTCCATAAGCGCCATAGATTATCGCGTTCTGACAAATATTTACAAGATGCACCTTTTTATATCTTTACGATAATCATATCTTTGAGGCGAGAAACTCACCCCCGGGTGTAAATGGGGCTTTGTTAAGTGATTATGCGGTGCTTTGATTTTGCTCGCATCAGCTGTTTAAGTTTTCGGTTGACACGGAAAACATTATGCCTTCATATTTCAGTCGTCCAAGGCTTGACCATTAGCCAATAGCCAGCGTGGTGCACCACGAGCATGTGACATTGTCATGGATCCAACGTTTTCTTTATGGGTCCGTAAATTTATCGCAGGTTGCCAATACTCCTTTTTTCTCTCCGTCGTTTTTCTTCGCCGCTTCCCTCCAGATCAGATGGGCCGGCAACACATTTATCATCCAAGCGTTGTGGATGGTCATGGGCGGCAGTGCTCACTTCTATCAGGTGATAAATTAGCTCTTTTGGCGGAACTATTTAATAAATAAAAAAATGTACTAGATATATTATGACGTATCAATTAAAAGTTGATGAAAAGTCTGTCCTAATTATAAGGAATACCAACAGATATATCACAGTGCTAATTATTTTGGGTACGAACCACAAAGTTCGGCTTTTAACACAAAAGGACCCTACGAGTGTCTTTATCTTAATGAAAATTCTCCAAGAGGGATAAAGAAACGTTATTACGTCTTCAAATGTCGTTTTATTGGGGCTTTTGATCTTTTGTTGTACGCGGTCCAGATTCAATATAATGGAGTTTCACGTTTACTCGCAACGCGTGAGCGTTTTACAGCTCGGAACTTTTCTAAAGGCATTTTATACGTGCAATTTGAAAGGTCTCTTGCGGCGAGCTCGTGTAGATTGTACTGGTGCAAATAAATAAATGGTAGGTGAATATTGCTGTAGTGATGTACTCGGACAATATATATCGTGTTCGAGTAGGTGGTCATATAAAGCGATTATAATAAAGTAATTAATAAAATATTATTTAAATAATTAGGAACGTTTAGGTTAGTACAATACAATGCAGTATAGGTTTGTGCAGGCGTGTCTATCACTTAGTTATATCTCGCAATTGAATACTCTATTTGCACTGCAAAAAACTTAAAACATTTAAATAACTCTCATTTTCATATCATATTATTCCAGCCAATATACCTGTCACTACATCGCAATTCCCTGCTCAATAATCAACAATTAGATTAAGAGGGTTTATGTTATAGTTATAATAAATTGACTTAATATAAAATGTACTACTGTCTCGGTGGCATAGTTGTACTACGGTACGACTACAAAACTGAGGTCTCAGGTTCGAGTCCCGGGTCGGGCAAAGTGATTTTGAGATTTTCTATTCATTATCAGCCCGGAGTCAGGAATTTGTGCCCGATATGGCGATAGGGTCGCCCTCTATCACAGCATAGGACAGAACTTACAAGGCGAAATGTGGGTGTCCTGGTGGCGCCTCTGCCTACCCCTTCTGGGATAAAGGCGTGAGTTTATGTATGTATGTACATATTATAAAATGTCTTTAAATCACAAGGATTTCGTAACCGTGTACCGTGTAAACGTTAAAGCCGGCGTGTTGCTCGCGAGTTGGCCACGTGACGACTACTAGAAGTGACGGCTTAAAGGTCTTTTCGATCTAGAGCTGTTCCCGTGTTTGCCTGCTACATCGTGCGGAAATGCTTGTAGTTATTTGTGTAAATGAAAATAAAATGCAGTAAGGAAATCCTTTGTTTTATAATAAATATTAATTGTAATTGTCTAATTGGTTTAGTAGCAGGATCTAAAAAGAACGGTACGTTTTTGGATCCATATAGGAGGTTCACTCCTGCTCAGTCATTTAGAAATGTTAAGTCATAACTCTTAACATAGCATGTTATGATTAAGTATAATATAATGAAGAATTTTAACATATTCTGATTATACAATATGTTTTTCTTATCTCGCAAAGTAAACGGTAACTTATAACAACTACAAGCTTTTATGATTTAATGTTCCATTAATATAAACTCCATAAAACTGTCTATTTGGATTCGTTTCCGAAGCAAACAAGATGGTCGATAAAGCCGACTTGAATCTAGGAATTTGTCTCAAAGCTGGAAAGATTGTGAGCCCGGAAGCCAGCGAATGGGAACGAACGACAATTACTATGTAGTGAAGCGAGATAAAACACATTGTTTGAGCTCCGCGCGTATAACAAAGCAATTTATGATTGTTTTATTACGCTCATGAAAATGCTTGCGTGTTTTTCATGAACGCTTTGGTTACTTATAAGCATTTCTATGTTATCACTATAAAGTGACTATAATGCGGATAAAAAGTGTGTAAATGGTAATTATGTTAAAACAGCATAATATACTGGTTTCTTAGATTTACGCGAATGTTACACATTGAAATAAAACTATATTTTACGGATTTTATCGCGATTTGGTTTAATTTTTACATTTTTAACTGTCCGACGTTTCGATTACTTTATAGCTTTCGTGGTCACGGGGCAGACTGACGAACAACGAATATAGTTTTATTTCAAAGCATAATATACATGGGCTAACCGCGTCGTACATATTCATATATCCGTGTACGGAAGCCGATTGTTGATGATTTTTGATTGTATAAATTTGGAGTCTAATCTATACGAGTAACTGTAAGACAGCCTGGACAGCCTCCGTGGCGCAGTTGGTAAGGCGCCGGCTGGAACGACAGGCCGCGGGTTCGATCCCCGCACCGAAACAAATGTTTGTGCGAACCACAAGTATATGCTTCGGGTTTGGGTATTTGTGAGACCGAAAAGTCTCTCTAAGTTCCTGATACCCTGTTAATATGTCAACATGTACTCGTAGTATGTGACATGTAGGCAGATAACAAAACAAATAAACATGAATACATCGCAATATTCCTGGAATACAATTTATTTTTCCATCCCACATTTTACGTGAGCCTATGTCAGATGAATAACATTTAAAGGGTAGAACGAAATATATTGGTTGCTTTTATTTCATGTGCCTTTTGTAAATATTCAGATATTATTGGTTGGTTTTACCTTCCTTTATAACGCTCACTCGACTGATTCTAACCATATGAATAGTATTCCGCAGTGCTAGTTTTAACAATGTGGATGTTCTTAGCAATATTGCTACTGCCTAGTGGCGGTACTTCCATACAAGCCCAAAAGCCCGGCTTGCCCTACATAATACGTATTTACTCCATATTGAATACAAACTATTACATTCAATACAACAGTCATTTATTAGAAAACATCTAGCATTTAAATTTTTTGAATTTCCCGCGCCGCGATTCAATGAGACGCCAGCGCCGAAGCGCCGCGTAATATTCATTCATTAAAACTATACTGAACTTGAAAAGACGGAGCACACAGCACATATATCTATCCTTTTCTCTCTCGTGTGCTTTTACGGGGCTTCTAGCAACGCGTGAACTGTATGGGGAAATGATATTACTCGATCGCTACGAATGTATAGCTATAGATATGTTATATAGCTGTTCACTGTACACGAAATGCCCGGCTTCGGCCTTGATGATGTAAAAACATCGTGCGTTGCATGGTCGTCACGTGATTATTTGTTAAATCAATTACATATATCTATTGTTATTAAATTAAGTTGGTTCCTTTTAGAAATTATTTCTAATATTTTTTTTAGAACAAATAATGAAGTTTTAATATTTCTTTTAATAAATTGTATCTTTTGTATTGTTTATTTCACGTTTACTGGCAATACAGCACATTTTTCTACTAACTTCATTTGTATTATGATTTATGAGTTGTGAATGTGTTTTGTTTAAGGTTAATGTTTAGTTTTTTTATGTTATTTAAACTTTTTGATACTATTATGAGTTGTATTGTTTTCTGTGATGGTTTGAGTGCGATGGTGAAAGCGTTCATTGCCGGTAAAAAGGTAAATTCATTCAATTATATTGAACAATAAACCGGCGCGAAACCTATGCCGGGTTTGTACATTTAGTAAGTCGCGGTAAATCACAATAGACATTTCTTCAGGTCAGTTTAATAAACTACGTACTTTTATTACTACATGCTCCCTTTAAAGCTATTAAACAATCGTGATTCATATGTTTTTATATGACACGTCTTGTGTGTTAGATTGTTTGGATTAAAATGCTTTAATTAAATTTTCATTAATTTAGGTGGTCCTTTCAAAAGGCAATCTATTATTTTAAATTTAGAAAAACATTTAAACATGAATGCGTTAATAATAATTTCTGTCTGCAATTTCGGTTAACCTCGAAGTCGAACACGGCACCACAGAATAGTGACGGCAATAGAAATGCAATGAAAAGTTACGGATGCATGTTCACAAGTAATCTATATTAATTGTTTTAATCTTAAGATTGTGTTGAAGGTTTGCCGACGTATTATAAATTAATTTTCTTCGTTCTTAGTAACTTTGTGTTAAATAATATTAATTAAACGTAAAAAAATATTCGGCTTGCCCTACTCCAAAACCCTAGGCACGCCACTGCTACTGCCCCTATCTTTCACATGGAGTTTCTTGTAACGACCCATGCAAAAACAGAAATACTTTGTCTTCAACGCCTCCTTTTTTTGTAACGTAGCAATTGGCTTTAACTTAATTGTAAAGTGCTTGTTTTTCGCACTTGGTGATAGATGTTTTGCAGTCCAGATGAATTATTATCCATGAGAGAGGGATTATCGTGATAATACAGGGTATATCAAGACCGCGACCGAAAACGAAGCCAGGTGGTAGTATTAGTGACTTCAGACA
Source organism: Deilephila elpenor (assembly GCA_949752805.1). Lineage (NCBI taxonomy): Eukaryota > Metazoa > Arthropoda > Insecta > Lepidoptera > Sphingidae > Deilephila > Deilephila elpenor. The sequence continues at coordinate 1,745,248 of OX457107.1, read as the reverse complement.
CAATGTAATGAAAAATTTCGCAAAAAAAATCGTCAAGTTTTTTTTGGTAATTTTTTACTTATTGTCGTATTTGGGTGATAAATACATAGTTTCCTAAAATAATGATGTATACCTTTTAATTGTTTAAGACGCTATGGTACGATAGGGTTTAAATTACTATTTTCGCAATAACTAGGTACATACTACCCAAAAACAATGAATTTTAAAAAATGGCAAAGAAAACTGTCGCTTATTTTGCGAAATTTTTATTTGCATTGTGTCTGTAACCACTAAAACTACCACCGGGCTTCGTTTTCGGTTGCAGTCTTGATATACCCTGTATATTCAGTATTTTATATCTATTTATTAACAATCATTTTTTATTGTATTGATTGACGAGACGAGCATGCCATTCGCCTGATGGTAAGCGATACGGTCGCTGATGGTAGTTGCAAAACCAAACAACACCATGAATTACAAGGCAATGCTTGGCATTCCACTGCGCTCACCATCCTGAGATATAAGATGACTCATGTGTATCATGTTGTTAGATGTAGCATTTCATGTCAAATATCCAGTAATGTTACAGACGACTAAAGATTATATTCGTAATTAATTGTATAAAAGAATTTGTTGTTGGGAAGTTTAAAATGTAATAGGTTTTGATATTTCTTTTTTATTTCTTTTTTGTTGTTGTATGTAATTATTATGAATTGATTTAATTACTTTTCTTGTTTTTAGTAATTTTTAAGTTAATGCGTACTATTTTTTTTTAATTTATTTATAATTTCTTTTGCAGTATTTAACATTTGTTTTGTATTATTTTAATTTAATAATCTTAATTTGATTTTGTCACTAAATAATTTTCTATTAATATTTCTTTTTGTGTAACTTTTCTATGAATGCTGTACGCACCTGAAGAGACGGTAACGCCTTGTCCAAGACTTTGATGTTATAAATCTGTGTATATTTTAGTGTTATTGTCAATGGTGTGTCCAAAATAAATAATAAAATAATAAATAATAATAATAAATTATTCTGGAAATTTCGTAAAAGTGACATTAATTTATCTACTGAAACGCGACAGGGGCGTATAAATCACGCTTACAAGATAGATTTTTCACCGAATAAGCGCTTAGGGGAACAATGTGGCCTTACTATTATAGGAATATGATTTATCGTGTTCTTCTATAGGTAATAACAATAAATATATTCATACCTATTTTTATGAAGGCAATTACGTCTAAATAAAATTTTAATGAAACATACCTTTGAACACTGCTGCTCATCTTTAGCCTTTAGCTATTTACAAAATTTAATTATTTCATGAAATAAACCCTGAACAGTAAAGAGTTTTTCATCATCTGTTCCAATGTAGTTCCAAAAGTAGAGAGCGTCATTTTTCGACACCCATCATCAATATTGCAAACTAATAGACGCGTCCCACGCGAAGTTTGCAATAAAAGGTGGCGTATTTCACCCACACTCTGCCGATAAAGTTTCTACACGTGTTGGCCAATACCAAATGGCAAATACCAATACCTTTATTGTGGAGCATTTTGCCAACTTTAGTTTTACAGTAATGGTGTATGTTTGATATGGTTGGTATACAAGTATAGGTATACACATTTTTGATACGAATAGAGTATCTGTGTATATACAGATATTATAGATAACAACAGAGTAGATTAGAATGTATATTGTGATAATGTATTTTTGGGTCTATTTTAGCTAATTAAAGCTTTGATATTATGAGATCATAGAAGACTACTTTTTGTGATAATTGAGATCGATGCGATGGTTTTAATAGGCAACAATTAATCTGAGAAATAAACAAATATTTATGTCTCATATTCCATGTCATTTAATTAATTATCGATTAATTATTTAATAAAATAAATACACCCAACAGTCACATACATAGTCCTGACCCCACATTAAGATCAATTAAGTCTTGTGTCGCAGGTATCAGAAACTACGAGAGACTTTTCGGTCTCACAAACACCCAGACCCGAGACAAATATTTGTGGGCCTCACAAACATTTGTCTCGGTGCGGGGATCGAACCCGCGGCCTCTCGTTTCACAACCGGCGTCTAACCAACTGCGCCACGGAGGCTGTCATTTAAAAAAATTGAATCGCAAGCTCACATTCAGGTTACCTGAAATGAGAATTGTTCGCAGCGCTATTGTAGTCAATGCATATCTATAATTACTATACAAAAGATTCGCATCTATCAATGACCTTTTCGTTCAACCCCACAGGACAGCATTTGCGTGGAAGTATTCACATAAATTGAAATAAAACGGCTCACACGAGGATAGCGTGGCCGCTTCTGTTTGTTCTATTTAGGCTCCAAGCTTTCATGAACTTAATTTCCGCTGGCAGATTTTGCCGGTTCCAGTAAATTTTTATTTCAGTTTTTGGGAAGTTTGGAAATGCACATTTTATAATTCCGGCTTTAAATTATAGTCGGAAGTGGATTCATTTTATGAAACAAAATGCTCTGGTAGTTAAATAGCTTTGTATAGTTACTTGCTCTCAGTACGTTTTAATGCTAATATTTTTTTAATGTTGCTGAAATGAGTATCAATTTAAACGCCCATAATCCCTCACTAAGTGTCTTTTTTCTAGGTGTTTTTTGCTCAGCATTTCGTAATGTTCTTTTTCATAATGATAATATTCCGTATTTACGTGAAGTTGGCGCAACATATTTTTGTTACGAACGTTATTTAACTAGTTTACGAGCGACATCCCGTTCCCTGCCTGATATAAACCGTAACTGTATATAAGAGTATAATCCTGGGAAAAAGGATTTCTTTATTTTATTAGAGATAGGTACTTCTGCTTCTCTACTTAAACAGTAAGGCGAACTTCATATAAATGCATTTCTTTCACAAATTGTTTTAACAACTTAATCTTTTGTTTCAGGTAAGCAGTCCAACTCAGTTTTTCTGGTACCGCACAACCCTGCAAATATCGGAAGACATCAACCAACCAGAGACCTTCAACTACAAGATAGCACTAGCGTTGGTCATCGCTTGGATCTTGGTTTACCTGTGCATGATCAAAGGAATCGCTTCCTCAGGGAAAGTTGTCTACGTCACAGCTACCTTTCCCTACATTGTCCTGGTTATTTTCTTCTTCAGAGGAATTACTTTGAAGGGAATGAGCGATGGGCTGATACACCTTTTCACGCCTAAATGGCATACGATATTAGATCCAGTGGTTTGGTTGGAAGCTGGTACTCAGATCTTCTTTTCTCTGGGTCTGGCTTTCGGTGGCTTGATCGCCTTTTCCTCCTACAACCCTGTAGACAATAACTGCTATAGAGATGCCATAATGGTGTCCATGACCAACTGCCTGACTTCAATGTTTGCTGGCATCGTGGTGTTCTCCATCATCGGTTTCAAAGCCACTATGATCTACGAAAAATGTTTGGAGATGAGAAACGAGACGCTATTGGAAGTGTTTGGACCAGGATTCAAGTCTTTGGCGTTGCCTGGACCTGGAGAATTTGTGACGGTCGAAGTCAATGGGAATTGGACGAAGCTGATCATGCCGAATCTGCCCGTGTGTGATTTACAGAAGGAATTGGATAATGTAAGTAGAAAATGATTTAAGTGTGTATCGGAGTTGTTACGAACAATTCCGTTAATAGAATGCCTGATATTATTAAAAGTAACCAATGTAGTAAAATCTAACTAGATTAGAAATTTCATTTACACCTTTTTCTTCTAAATTGATCTGGTTTTAGCAAGCACTCTCGGTAATGTCATCAACTTATCTCGATATTGGACGACTGAGAACTTCAAAAAGATAAATTACCTTTAATATATTTTAACGCGCTATAAATTCTGTCTTGTAATCCTATACGAAATTGTTACTTTCTTATAAAGACTTATAGAGGAAGCCGCTCAAGTATACAATAATTCTCAGAATGGCTACTTTATAATAACAAACTTTGAAACTTATTTACTGATTATAAGGAAGTACAAAACGAAATACTACAAAAATAAATCATGTTAATTATGAAAATATTGAGATAAAAATATTCCAACAGCATTCGTAGAAGCTATTTGCAACTGTAAATTGCGAACCATTCATATTAAATGTGGCATTTCCACTGAATTCATATAAATCTCTGACATAACTCCATTGAATCGGATTTATGTTGGGTAAAAATGATTACTTTTTTCAATAGAAATGGATATTGTAACTTTGTGTTGTATTAATAGAATGCCAGTGCTTTTTTAACGAATGCGTTGAATGCACGTCCAATATCATTTATATATTTTACGGTTCCAGCATATTCCATGATGAGACAGAACGTAATAACTAATCATAAAGGGTTTATAATATTTAGATCTTTTCTTAAAATTGGTAATGCAAAGATAATATATTTTAACAGACGATAATCACAATGCTATTCAAAAACATGCCGACTTATGTTAAGCAATTAGCTCTCTCATTGACATTACATCAGCTTGATCAATTCCTTCTTTACCTTCCGCTTCTTAACAATCTTCATATTTTCAGACCGCATCAGGAACCGGACTAGCCTTCATAATCTTCACAGAAGCAATCAACCAGTTCCCAGGAGCGCAGTTCTGGTCCGTCCTATTCTTCCTGATGCTGTTCACACTAGGAATTGACTCCCAGTTCGGAACATTAGAAGGCGTTGTAACCTCCATAGTTGATATGAAGTTGTTCCCGAATTTGAGGAAGGAGTACTTGACGGGAGGACTGTGTCTGCTCTGCTGTCTCCTGTCTATGGGATTTGCTCATGGCTCCGGGAGCTACATATTCCTGCTGTTTGATATGTACAGCGGTAACTTCCCGTTGCTTATTATTGCGTTCTTCGAGTGTATCGGGATTGCCTACGTGTATGGAGTAAAGAGGTGAGTGGAGATTTCATATTTTGCTAAACAGTCAACCTAGAAACATTGCACATGGTGTTTGGACGCAACTTGTTTCTATTAGTTTGGTATGAAATTTTAAATGAAAATTCAGAGTTCTATGTTCAGCAGTTGTCTTCCTGTGGCTGAAAATTATTATGATGCTTGAAATATTCGTTAAAATCAATGGCTTTTTTAAAATATACTACCGTTAATCCTCTTAATATACAACATGCCCCCTCCAGCACGTCACTTCGGACATAAATAAATATTAGAACAAACCAACGTTACTTTAAAACAATAATTGACCCGTCCATTTTCTAGCAAGTTGACACTACAGCACTAAATATAAATATTTATGTTACTCCAAACAGCCTTGACCGTATATATTCCTGCCACGTCACAATGCCACTACAATTAGAGAAGATGAATGAGATTTGTATCGATTTTGCGTCGGTTGCCATGGGGATAACTCAGTCTCAGGTGGTTCCGTAGAGTTATATAACATAGCCGGCCACTCAGTTGGAAAATTACTGGGTATCGTAGGATTAGATAACATCCCCAGTCACGAAGTTGGATAACTACATTAGCATGCGAATGTTTTCTGTCCTTTTAAACTAATTAACTGCGACAATTCACACACAAAGATACTTTTTTATTACATGTAATATTATTTACATACATACATAAACTCACGCCTTTATCCTCTTTTCGAACCCGAGACCTCAGCTTTGTAACCGTACCGTAATACAACTACGCCACCGAGGCAGTCATTCAACTACGGCACCGAGGCAGTCTATATTCATCATCATCATCATCAGCCCTTCTGCGTCCACTGCTGGACATAGGCCTCTCCCATAGCACGCCACTGGGCTCGATCTTCAGCCCATCGTCGCCAACCGCTACCAGCCACCCCACGAATATCGTCGCTCCACCTGGCTGGAGGGCGTCCTACACTACGTTTGCCGAGGCGCGGTCTCCACTCGAGAACACGTCTACCCCAACGGTTGTCGGTTCTCCGACAAATGTGACCGGCCCACTGCCACTTCAACTTGCTAATCCGTTGGGCTATGTCGATAACCATGGTTCTCTGTCGGATAAGCTCATTTCTGATTTTATCTCTCAGAGAAACACCGAGCATAGCCTATATTGTTTAATATTATTTAAATTATTTAATATCATTTAAATGAGATGGAGATGGCGGGACGAACTGGATTTGTATCTTCCGAACTGGCCGCAATTAGCACCTGACCGCGTGAAATGGAAGAACTTAATCAGTACATTTAAGCGGGACTTTCGTAGTTAAATGCGACATAATATTTAAGTGGCGCTTAAGTACACGGGCGTAAGTCGCACAGAAGTTAAAATTACTCCATTCCACATGGGGCAGTTTTAAATAAATGGAACAATTCCTTTTTCCCACAGTATTGACATAGACGAGTGCGTGTTAGTGCGGATGCGTTAAATACGCGATGTTCCGTGAAAAGGTTCGTTTCGCCCTTCGCGACAGCCTTGCGACAGACTGCTTTGATACACCTGCTAACTGTCACATACAACTATACTATTTTACATACATACATAAACTCACGCCTTTATCCCCGAAGGGGTAGGCAGAGGCGCCACCAGGACACCCACATTTCGCCTTGTATGTTCCGTCCCACGATGTGATAGGTGGCGAGCCTATCGCCATATCGGGCACAATTTCCTGACTCCGGACTGATAATGAATAGAAAAATCCAATATCACTTCGCCCGACCCGGGACTCGAACCCGAGACCTCAGCTTTGTAACCGTACCGTAATACAACTACGCCACCGAGGCAGTTATACTATTTTACCATCAATAATGATTACTGCTGATACTTCGTACAATAATTCTGTAGTTTTACCATCAATCTACATTAGATGCCTTCTCCTGTGAATAGATGAATTACAATTTACAGCTTAAATGAATTATAGTATAACAGAACTAAATACATAAACAGATTGGGACATAATTTATTACTTTATTCAAATAGATGTTAGGTATCAATAGCAACCTCAATTCTCTTTAGAGAAAGCTGGATTAAGTGCTAGTTCCCAATAAAAGGGGAAAATTATTTCTATTTTCGCACAATACTGACATCGTCGGGGTATTCTTCTAAATTAGATCTCGATTTAAATCTCAGGGCACAGGGCCTCTGACTTTTCGGACTCATGTCTGTATTTATAGTCAATCACAACGCACTACAACGGTGAAGAAAACATGGCGAAGAATACCATACCATAGCGATTTGTAAGAATTTCTATGCTATGTAAAGTCTGCCAACTCTCATTATACCACATTGGTGACTATAGTATGGCCTAACCTCTCTCAATCATACTCTGGATTGTGGAGGAGGACTATGCCCTACAATGGCACGTATGGGCTGATATAGTACAACATTGGAATAGACATCGCCAACACCATCTATGCGAATTATTCATGAACTATCATTTGTCATGCGGGAACCTGAACCGAGAGGGAAGATAGTGTGACTGCGTAAGAGTAAAAGAGACAACAACAAAATAGCGGTTACTGCTATTATTATTATAAATATGCATAGACATATGCGTGATAGTCCTTCGTTGAATACCCAACGTCCCGTGAAATAGGGATTGTCTGGCCTTTTTCAACCGATAGCCTCGAGACAAAGTGATGCCAGCTGCTGCCTAATAGCACTGTGCGAGACATTTTTACGGATATTTATGCCGGTGAGAATATAGAGCTTTTTGTATTGTAATTTGCTTCACCTGTTAGAAATAGATCGTTGGAGGTTTTGATAATGCTATGAACTCTGTTCTCAGAAGCGTCATTTTATTTAAATTAATTGAGCAATAAGTTTAAAGTTATGCTATTGGGTTGGTAGGATATTTGTATTTACCTAAAAAACAACTACCGAGCACAATGATGGACAACCAGGTATAGTGGCTAAAGCAAGTATGTGGCGTTTTGGCTTCAACAAGTTGTTCCCCTTCGAATCACTTTAGAATTCAGTTTGAGCGAATTAGACAACACATTCAATAATTAAAATAGGTTTTAAATCTGTCTATGAATAAGGCCGTATACCTTAAAAGGAGGAAGAATTCATACTTTTGATATTTGGTTCGATTTACCATTGTGTCTATCGTAATGCCAATTACGCTACTACGTTACACTTCACCTATTTTTCAATCCAATCAGTGAAATCAACAAAACTGACGCTTAATTAAAACCTCCAAAGCATGCTCGAAATTGCCACTGAATGCTCAAATAAATTGAGAAGCCGTGAAATGTAATTAAAATGTGTAAATATTGGGTGCACAATGCACATACTACCTGTGCGTACAATCAGTTGACCCCCGGTTGGCAACACGCCCGCACAGGGCTGCCAACTGAACCGAGGGTAAAACTGAGGTTAAACTGGGTTAAATATGTGTAATACGAGTGCCTATGATGTTTGTTCTTGTTTATACAGCAATAAAATAATGGGAATATGTGTTTTGAGATCAATTGAATATTTAGTGTGAATTAAATGTAGGTACATGTTGCAATGTGTACATGTGTATGAAGTAAATGTAAACGTGTAATATGTAATTTAATTTGTAACTGAAATGCCAATTGGCACGATAAGGTTTTAATTATTTATTGCACATGTCATATTATTCATATCAGTTAACGAATTAAACGGTAGTAAATGAAGGATAATGTTTATTAAAATAAAATTATTTTTACGGATTTTATCGCGATTTGGTTTAATTTTTACATTTTTTAACTTCCCGACGTTTCGATTACTTTACAGCTTTCGTGGTTACGGGGCGGACTGCTGAAAGCTGTAAAGTAATCGAAACGTCGGGAAGTTAAAAAATGTAAAAATTAAACCAAATCGCGATAAAATCCGTAAAAATAGTTTTATTTCAATGTGTAACATTCGCGTAAATCTAAGAAACCATAATGTTTATTAGTTTCAAAGAAGTAATTTGCTAGAGATCAGAAATGTATCTATCTATATCAGCCCATATATACGACCCACTGCAGGGCACGGGCCTACTCTACTATCGAGAGAATCGATTAAGAGTTGTTAGGTCATATAGTCCAAAATTGTATATTGGATATCTAATCCAAATATAGTAGAAGTTTTAAAGGTCAGACCTTCCGACTGTCTTGAAACTAATTTTACATGCCTTTCAACTGAATTTGAGGGCACACACCGCTTAAGTGACCTCACTTTGCTTTAAGTCACCTTTCTGTGCCTTTAAATAAATTCGGCCCTGTCGAGCGATAAAAAATGCTTATTTCTTTATCCATATTTTGAGCCGTCACGCCGGCTGTATGACCCAATACAGCCTAGTTGGCAAAATGCCCGACACTTAGGGCTGTCACAATTGTGAATTTAATATTTTCTCGATATTTAAAGCCTATTGGTTCAGAATAACAAAAATAATAATTAAAAACAATTTCCTAAGATTACCATTATTCCTTTGACGTGGTTATCATACACTGTAATTTTGACTTGTACTGTATAAATATATTTTTGATTAAAACACGTCCAATTCTTTCATGGATCTCATAATGTGCATATATTTAATATTTATTAACAGTGTTTCAATTACATATCTAGTGTACTATTTTATGCTTTTAATATCAGGGCAACCCTGCATTGCGTTTCCCCAAAAGGGTATAAACTGGCTTACTGTATAAACTGAACCGTTTCCTCTTTGCTTATTACCTGTTTCCACCCGTAAAGCTGATGTTACGGTTTATCTGTTTGGGATTATTATGAAATGGTTGGTTTACAGATAAATCAACAAGATATAGGGTACTGACTTCGTAATAAAGTAAATTCGTAGTACACATTAAAATAAATAAATACACTCAACAGTCACATACATAGTCCAGACCCCACACTAAGATCAAGTCTAGTGTCGTGGGTATCAGGAACTACGAAAGACTTTTCGGTCTCACAACCACCCAGACCCGAAACAAATGCTTGTGGTTCACTGTTCACACAAACATTTGTCTCGGTGCGGGGATAGAACCCGCGGCCTCTCGTTTCACAGCCGGCGTCTTACCAACTTCGCCATGGAGGCTGTCATAACACTACATAGACTCTTATACATCTTATTTTGATATCCTGTGCAGCAGTTGGTTTAGAAATCAGCTGTGAAACGACAAATGACAGGTGTTGACTCCAAAACAGTGACATAAATGATTTTAAGTTCCTATATTTGTTCCATTTCTAGGCGTTGTATAACCTGTCGGAAATATCTGTGAACCTAGCTGGAATGCGGTTCACATTTCATTTTTTTGTGTTCCCCTATCTACTGTGTTATTTTACATTAAAAGCGTTTTGAGATGGATGCGAATTCTATTTTTTATTTTTTAATTTCAATTTGTTTAACATATATTTTGAACTAGCTTCTGCCCGCAAACTTCGTCAGCGTGATTAACTTTTTTTGGTATTTCTCATCCCGTCCCGTTATATCCCGCCCGTCTCGTCTCATTCACGCTCAAGGCATGTAATCCAGTCCCATCCCATCCCTTTGAGTATAAAAAGTAAAAAATATATCGGAATTCCTTCCTCATCTCACGGGAACAATTTTACGGGATAAAAAGTAGCCTAAGTGTTAATCCAGGGCTTCAGCTAGTTCCATACCAAATTTCATCTAAATCCGTTAAGCGGTTTTAAGTTCATCGCGTAAAACCGCACAGACAAACAGACCAACCGACAAACAGACAATTGTTCTAAAAATCATTGTTTCGGGTTCTATTACGTTAATACAGACCCCCAATATTAGTTTTTCTCATTTATCTTCCATAATACAAAGAAACACCCTGTATGTAAATAAGACATTTACCAGTTTTTAAGTTGGACTTGTACCTATATAACTGTGAAACCGCATCTCATTTCGTCTTGTAGTTTTTGCGTTATGCGCAAGTAAATAAAAAGAAACACCCTGTATGTAAATGAAATATATACCAGTTTTTAAGTTGGATCTGCACCAATGTAATTGTGAAAACTGCATCTCATTTGGTGCGGTAGTTTATGAGTAATGTGCAAGCAAACATATAGACAGACAGACAAAAATTCTAAAAATAATTGTTTTGGATTCTGTTGCTGTTATAAAGACCCCCCGCGTTGAAATTTCTTAAATATCTTCCATGTACAGACATCGACCATTTACATTTTTATTATATGTATAGATTTGCTGAATTTCTGTTCCAATGACGTCAATTATTCAGGTCCACAGATATTTCCGACGGGTAATAACAGTTAGAACTCTCACATAATATATAAAAATTAAGAAATCATTGCCTATTAGTATAATTATTATACTTCAGGTGTCCAAGAGCTCATTTCGGGCCTGCTGTCAAAATTTTGATGACGTGGCCTATTGTTTTTCAATTGTTTTCCATTGTCAAAACTTATCTGTCATCACATCGACACCGGAAGGGTCCATATGTTAAATAAATTGAGTTCCTCTTGACTTACACTTTTATTTCCCTAGCGTAACACATACCCTACTATGACCAATATTTTAAAAATAATAAAATACATGTATGATACTCTAGTAACTAGTTTGTATTCATAGGCCCTCTCCCGACCTTAATTACGGGTCCATTCCGATGCTGTCACACGTCCCACATTTCATTGTTCCTTGGTTCTTTGTTGAGAGGCAAACCATGTACCATTAGTGTGCTTAGGACGTCTGTTTTTGTTAAGTAAAAAGCCTAACTATAGTAGCAAATGTCCATATAAAAAATCATAGATAAAGTAGATGATAACAATGATATTGCCTTTCAAGAATTTGACTAATCAAGTTCTGAGAAGTTTAAAATAAATACATTTAACAGTCACCTATGGTTATAACCTTACATAAAATGCACTGTCTTGATTACTTAAAAACCATCATACAAAAAATATGTAGTCTCTGATATTTTATAAGAAAGAGGGGATCGCGCAGCTAGTTAAAAATCCTATTTATATCTGCAAGTTTAAACCAGACTACGTAACCAGGCTCAAAAAGACGTCAGAGAAGTTAATAATAGCGTTGTCTACAAATATTATGAGCCATTTTCCCTGCTCTATTTTAAGCAGAACTGTTAGCTAACTTGTATTTACCGTAAAAAACATTAGCCGACGTCTGCATCGTGCAAAAAGGAGCTTCTGCAAAACGAGTTAAGTTTAGCATCTGAAGAAAATTAGCCACGTACAATTTTGTTGGACATGTTTTATACAATTTTAAAGCTTATTCCGACGACTTAAAGCGCAATATAGTACAATTGACGGCAGATGAAAACAGTTAAGAAGATTCTAACTTTTGTCTTGTTCGAACGAAAATACAAGACGTATTTAAAGTAAAGGCTTTCGGTCATTTGTCATAGTCTGTTCAGCTCGTGGAATAAATATTCGTGATTAAAGTATTTGCCAAGGACTTATGAAAGCAATACTTTGATAAATTTCCTAATATACCTGTGCAATAGCCGTGATGTTTACCATCTTCAATGTTCTGACTCCAAAACTTCCCAGGTAATCGAAGTTGTAGAGTTGCGGCCGAACTATCCCCTCGCTTGCAAATTAGTTCAGTTAGTTTTAGTTATTTTACCTAGTAAGTTTTAGCCTCTAGTGAGTTATCAATTTTACTACTGTTTGTGTAACACGTCATAATTATGTCGAGGTAATAATTATTGGCTAATCTACTTTGATTTTACTGTACTTACTACCAGATGCATTGCAGTCAATGTCAGTATAAAAATATTTATTTATACTGAAATAACAAGAACATTTAAATATAATTATTATCTAGGATATTGGAATTTTCTATTTATTATTAGCCCGGAGTCAGGAATTTGTGCCCATTATGGCGATAGCCTCGCCCCCATCACATCGTGGGACGAAACACACAAGGCGAAACTTGGGTGTCCTAGTAGCACCTCTGCCTACCCCTTCTGGGAAAAAGGCGTGAGTTTATGTATGCATTATCTAGGTATTCAATTTACGAATACAAACTCATTGTCCTCAATACCCTGAATAGACAATTAAAGCAATAAAACAGCGAACACTGACAAGTGATTAAATTCTCTCGACACACTTCTCTCTGAGGGTAAATACGAAAGTTCACTTCAAGCCGTAGCGAAGTGTGAAACGAGACGATCGCTCTTCGAGTTTTAGATGCTTTCAAACATGTCTCAAGTTTTGTAAAGTCGAACAAGGATCGATGGAACGGCCTCAAGTAGTTCCACGGAGAATTTCGTTGGTACATATTTATCCTTCAAATTCGCATTTAAGTTTGAATATTGCAAACCGGTCTTCACATACTAAAGGTGTTAATTCTATTCCAGATTCGCCGACGATATTGAACTGATGACGGGCCAGCGCCCCGGTATATACTGGCTCATCTGCTGGAAGTACCTGTCGCCTTTAGCCATGCTCTCCATCCTCATATCCTCGTTTGCCGAGCTAGCCATGGAAGGGTCAGGGTACGACGCCTGGATCAAGTCTGAAGGAGACACCGTGCGGAAACCCTGGCCTATTTGGGCTGTGCTGTTGGTCATTGTGCTTGTTCTGGCATCGGTGCTGTGGATACCTGGACTGGCTATTTGCAGGTAGGTGGTTCATAATAGTTCAATTTCTAGTCAATCGAATTAATAGATATATAGGTAATTGACAATTGTATATTATTTATTGTTTTTATCAGTTTTTTTTTCATCCAATTAGCAAAATGTCCCACAGCGGAGAATGGCCTAATCTACGATTAAGATAGCTTAAGCCTTAGGTCATAATTCTCCACGCTGGTCTATAGCGACTTAGTAGCCTTTACATACCATAGAAATTCTTGTAAATCGCTATAATATTCAGGCCTCCACGCTGTGTTCTTTACCGTTAAGTGAAAAAAGAAAAAATAGGGTTGAGTGTGGTGACATTAAAATGTTATTTTTTTTGTGATTATTGATTGTAATCGTATCACAGAGAAAATCAACTGTCTCGTACAGAATGTCTATAAATAATTTATATTTAAGATTATTGGATTTTATCGTAATAATCTTATCTAAGCTTTTAAAATAGGGTACTACGAGAGACTTTTCGGTCCCACAAACACCAAGACCCGAAACAAATAAGTATTTGTGGTACACAAAAACATTTCTCTCAGTGCGGGGATCGAACCCGCGGCCTCTTGTTTCACAGCCTCTAACCAACTGCGCCACGGAGTTTGTCGCGCTACCTAGCATATACTTTCAAAATTTACTACATCTCTTCTATCTTTTGCCTTCGTATATAAAATACACGTACAAAGATTCAGTCATAAGCCACACGAGACGTATTTCCTAACCTCATTCTAAGAATACGGCGGGATATGTGACGTAACTAGCGCGGTGAGGCTGTAATCTCTCGCAATCTCCGCTCGGGACTTAAAAATGCCTCTTCATTTTTAGACGCAGGCGAAATGTACGATCTAGTTCAACGCTTGTGGGCTTATTCGCGTATAGATACTTATGTTGTATGTGGAATTATATTGTGTGGATGAAAAGCTTTTTATAAGTATTCATTTTTGTACCTTTGTATTTTTAAAACAAAGTCTAAATATTAATAACAATATAAATTATGGTCCAACTTGATTTTCTGAGGTAGTTGTGAAACCCATATCACTCCAGACGATTATTTTCACTGCACGGGACTGTAATTTTGACTGTAACAGTCCATTATCGTTCACTCATGAGCGCGGGACTCTTATACAATACTTTCCTTACGTTGTTTTCCTTTAAAATCCGCGTAGGAATAAACAAATTTAACCTTACTAACCAGCTGAAAACACTTAAAAGCAATCGCTCATTTCGTATATTTTTTGCAGCAAAGAAAACAGATTAAGCCACTTTTTACTTGCTAAGAACTTTAGCGAGGATAAAAAGCAGTTGAGTTTTATCAACGCAGCCGCGTAAGAATATTTTATCTCAAAGTAATCAAATGATTTATCTAATAATCTCTATGTTTTATTTACATTTTTTTAAATAATTAATAAATAAATACACCCAACAGTCACATACATAGTTTTGAACCCATACTAAGATCGAGGCTTGTATCGTGGGTACATCAGAAACCAGGAGAGACTTTTCGATCTCACAAACACCTAAACCCGAAACAAATGCCTGTGGATGACACAGATATTTGTTTCGGTGCGGGGATCGAACCCACGGCCTCTCGTTTTACAGCCGGGTCTAACCAACTGCGCCACGGAGGCTGTCAAACATCTTTATTATCTGTACCAAGTACAGTAGACAGCAACCTGTCTGTGCTGGACCTCTGGCACTGCGATGGTCCATGAGCGGCGGTGACCACTTACCACCAGGCGGGCCGTATACTCGTCTGCCAGTCAAAGGCCATAAAAACAATTACATTTGTTAGTTAAATAAATTAGTCCTGACTAATCCGGTTACAAAGTCTAAGCCGAATGTAATAAAACGTACCCCTTACCGACTTATTTATTTTATTTAACACAAAACAGGTTACAATCATGAATGCAGTAACATTAAGTATGTATACATTATTTTACAGGACGATAATTATAACCCACTGATTAAAACACAATAATAATTATAACACATAACGACTGGGATTTATACTCGGTATAATACCCGGCCCCTCTTAAGGTACGCCACAGAGCTCGATTTGCTGCTTTATGCATCCAGTCGTTGCCGAGAGAGACAGAGAGAGATAGAGAGAGAAGAGAGACAGCAGCTTCTTGCTTGGGAGAGGCCCATGTCCAGCAGTGGACTGCAATGGGCTGGTGATGATGATGATAATACCCGGATTAAATTTAACTATGGGTGATAATAGTGGCAGCTCTGACCATGTCTTCAGAGGTAAAGATGTGAGCATGTTTACGTAAATTAATACTTGCGCGAGTTAATTTCTTACTAGTTTCTTATACCGCGTTGATACGACAGACGGGCATTAAATTACACTACGTATACTATACGTCCTTAGTATTAATTCGACAGGGCACAAAAATTAATAATACCAAAAATGAGATTTTGTTTGTTTCAAGCAAACTAAATAGCCTACAAATAAGAGTAAACGCAACCATCCTTTGTAAATAAATTTCACTGACCATTGATGAACTGAACTGGCAACGTCGCGCGGGGCGTGTGTTATCGTGTCGTGGCGAGACGCCGGCGCACCGCGCATAGTTACGTAGTTTTGAAGGTAGTTTTAAGTCTAAAATTCGTTCTTTCCAAGCAGCTGGTATTTGCCGCGCTGGCACTCTCTCCTGATGCGGTACTATACTTTTGTTGTCTCGTATCTTTGTACTGCCAATGTTATTGTACGGGCGTTCCTGGGGCAATTGTGGCTGTCACCATACCTTTCGCGGTATGTACACAGAGCTAAAGCTGTTTCCATGGCATTCGCCGTAAATAAAAACCAAGCAGTGTATTCTGACGCGGTGTAAGTTACACGAGGCATTGTTAAACAGTTTAATTACAAACACAAACACAATTTAATTACGTGTCCTCGACAATAAAAAACAGTCAATAACAAAAAAAAAAAACTAATAATTATCCCAAGTTACGTGTCCTGTCACAATAAAAAAAAAGAAATAATGTCTTCAACTCTTTTAGTATCCTATCACAATAACAATACAAAATCACAATTGGGTATTTGACTGTTGTGGCAATAAATTATAAAATGTGTTGCATATGATAGCTTTTTGGTAAACAATAATTATAGGTATTTTTATTTACATTTATCTAAATTATAAATATTTAAATTGTCTAAAATAAGTTTGCCATTTTTTATCTGTTGATTAAATGTAACAAAACACGACAAGCTGTCATTGTGCAGCGTGTGATGTCACGATTTACAATTTTCATTCATCTCTGCCACTAAGATCATTCACCATTTATAAAGCGTGACGTAACTTTTTCAAAGTCACGTGACCTACCGTTTTGGTGACATATATGATGATAAAACTGAAAAATATGTTATTCGTTATAAACAACTCTTTAAAAATAAATTAATAGTTTGAAGAGGTATAGAGTGATTATATCTAGACTTTAAAACACTTTTCAGAAATTAGTCAAATAGCCAATTGTCGGCGCGAGATCGACAAGATAAAAGCGGCGCGGCGCGGCGGCGCAGGAGTTTCCGTGTTACATCCGTTCCGAAAGGATAGCGACGGCGCACTAAAATAACAATTTCTTTAGCAAACAATTTTTATTTGTTAAGATGCAATAGCAACGCACTGACCTATTTCTATTTCTTTTACGCGCGGGATGTTTTGCTATGGTTTGTCTCTCTCGTAATGAAAGTGCAGGTGTGTATTTATTGCTTCCTTATTTGCATCGCCAACTTTTTAAGTAATTTAGTTGTACTTATTTATGTGACTTGTGTAAGAGCGGCAACAGCGCGTAGATTTTAGTAGGATCTATCGTTTTAAGGTGTTTGACCTGTGCGTTATACGTAATCAACTGTTAGAAAAGCTACATCGTGTTCAAATGGAGCAAAATCTTACAAAATCACTTATGACTCAACTACTGCTCCTATTTAATTGATTTTTAGTACAGAACTTGGAAATGGTACCTAGTATATGCAGTTTAAAAAAATGCCCATCGGTCGTATCAACTTTGTATAATTCGAGCACTTTCCGACGAAAAGCCATTGTAAACTGTCTGATTCGACTTGACTTCGAAAAATTACATAATGTGAACGTTGTAAGCGTTAAAGTTACGTCGAGCCACGTTCATTAACAGCGAAATACCTTTCGGAACAACCATTTCCCTTGATAGAATTCCGTTGTTTGGGAAAATGGGACTTTCGCTTGCTATTTCCTGGCTTCTTTCAGTATAGGGTTTATGCAATGTCGGGCATCGATATTTTTGTACTGAAGACATACATGTTTTCTGATTGTACGCTTAGGTGTTTGTCTTACTAATTTTTCAATTATAACACGACAACAACGCCATATATGTACATAATATTAAATGCAGTGCAGTCCAGATCAAGATCATTAACTCTCACACGTATGACTCCAAACGCTTGGCTTATTATGACGGATTTTCGACCAACGTCTTCACTTTTTAATACGCTTTTTTATTAGCATCAGACGTACTCGTATGTATGTTAGTTAGTATGTAACGGAATCTTTGAAGATGATTTTGACCCCCTTCAAAACGTCGGATTAACTCGAAATTTGGCATTCTTATTAAGGACCGATGACAATTCAATATTTTAAACAGTTTGACCCGTTATCCTTACTAGGATAATCAGGAATAGCGATTTTATGAAGTGTATCTTCTTCATATTACATGTTAGCATATCCCTCTACGATAAGATATTATAAAATTAGGCTTACACCTGCGACAGCCATTCAACAATTTCCGGCAATTCTACCACTTTAAAATACTTGCCGGCTCTAACTGAGCGTAATCCAGATAGCGAATGACGCGATACGTTTGGTGAATGCCGCATCGATCCGCGGCACCGGGTCACGCCTCGCGTTGCCCATTGTGATTTATGTACCACTCATTATTGGGTCTAATTAGGTGGCGTTCGATGGCATTGTGACAATCAATATTGGATAGCTAAGCTTAACATACTTAGCATCAGGCTTCGCACCGCACGTTTCATTACCGATGTTTTACCTACGCCACGGATGTTGTTACATGTAAACCTTAGAGAAAAAACCTTACAAAAAAATATATATACATATAAAAATATTTATTATTTTAATTATTATCAAAATTTTGTCGCGGCCCTTCGTAGTCATGGGATTAGATCCTTCAGATAGAAAAATTAAAGTCAAGTCAAAATTGTATAACTTGGATTCCCTTTAAATGTATTTTAGTTGTATTGTTTCAGTTATCACATTGAGAAGTATTTCCCCTTATTCTCTCTCCACTTAGTTGAAGTGCCGCGGACCGCTACAAGCCTACTCGAAACAAACCATCGGCTCTATTTTAGTATCACTTCAAATAAACGACATGCATTTTTCAAGAGGAATGTAGGGCTGTCGGTTGTTATCTGATTTTAAAAAAACTTCTAATTTTTGACCAATAAAATCAGTTTCAACGATTCCAATTTACATCCTTCCTACTAATATTATAAAGGCGAAAGTTTGTTACTTTTTCACGCTCAAACGGCTGGACCAATTAAAATGAAGTTTAGTATGGAGGTAGCTGATACCTTGGATTTACACATAGGCTACTTTTAATTCCGAAAATGTAGTGTTCCCGTATGATGAGCAAGGGATTCAAATATATTTGTTATTTTATTAAACTCGAAAGGATGGATGAGATAGAATTACACCCCTTGAGTGAGAGGGAAAAGCAGTACAGGGAACGGCATTGAGTTTGAATATAAATAAAACAGTACGGGAAATAATATGTTGCTGATATACACTGAACTCAAAAAGTATCTGCACCCGGGCGGAGCCGGGCCGGCCCCTAGTCGACAATATTTTTCACATTTTATTTACTCATAGTAAAAAAATGTATGCCTTTGGTTCAGCATTATACTTGTATAGTGTACGGGATTTGTTATTAAGGTAAAAAAATATGCATATTTAATCGAAGGGAAGGGCTGAGGTACTTATTCATGTCACTATCGTATCATTCCATAAAACACGTAAAACGACTTAAATTGCGTATAAAAGTGATAACCCTGTCATAAACGTGTCGGCTTTACCAATTTAATTCATGTACAACGTGAAAGCTTTTCAAACTGATTTGTTAAGCAAATAGCTCGTTGTTTTACCATCAAACAAAAATGCCTGCGCGGGTTTTTTCATGTGGAAAATTGGTTCTTGCATCGTGACAATAGGGGACAAAACATGGCTTTAACTGAACAATTTTATCGGTACAACATTGATTTATTACATTTTTACTTTTTCATCATTACTTATGTAGGTATGTGGCGGTCGTCACCGCTTTTATATTCATAAAATAATACACATTTTAATTGTTCTGTATGGATAAAAATTTAGGGCATAATTAATTATTATTTATTTGAATCTTCATGTCTATTTTCTTTGATAAACAAGTTACAAGTACGAGGGCATTCTTAGTTGATAATAATTAACGTTTGCTTTAACGGCTAAGGAAATATTGTAAGGAAATCTGCATACCTTAAGGTTCTACATAATATTTCTGAAGATATGTGAAGTCTATTAAGCGCGTTACGCCAGCGTAATAGATCATAAATCTACTCATGAAAGAGTATAATCATCAGGCAAGCACTCGAACGTACAATTATCGACCAAATGATTCAGCGACATGGCTGAAAAGTTATGCCACAGTGAGAATGAATGCTCATCCATAACTCTTATCCAATCCCACTAATCGAAAAACCTTCCACAGATACTTCGGCATACCCATAATAGAAGACGAGGAGCGCGCCTGGTTCCCCGCTGACGACCTTCGAGACTTCCACGGCATTGAGCCCAGGCCCGTCTCTGCCGCGGAGACGCTGCTCTTCTGCACCAGGAGTGATGGCACCGAGAGTTGCTGCTGGCCTGGATGTTGCGAGACTGACGATGAAGAGTAGGAGACAGTAGGAGCATAGGCGAGGTAACTCTCTAATAAAATAATTAATAACCAAAACAGAAGGTAATTCTTTATTGAACTAATTACTATTTACTAACCAAATATAAAAAGAGATGGAAACGGACTGTGGTATATGAAATTGATATAAATTAGCATGGGAATGTAAGGTCGATTCGTGCAGTATATACCATGTTTGCAATATTTGCACTTTTGCATTGTATTCTGGAAACTTCTAGAACACTTTCTGGGTATCCATTTGCCCTTTACAATGTATTGTATTCTGGAAACTTCTAGACTCTAGTACTTCTAGAACACTTTCTGGGTATCTTTGTAAAGCTAAGCCCTGTTGATCCACGATATATCTATGTTACTCGGGACTCAGACGAAATTAGACCAAAGTTAAGCAGTATGGTTAAATAAAACATAAAGACGAGAGAAAACAGCTGCGCCTATGCTCACTACTGTATTAAAGTATAATAAAGTATTTCTACAATTTTAGGCCTATATTATAATCCTGGTCATTGAGATATAAGACAGCTTTTGATTACGCCAAGGAGTTCAATAATTTATTTTCAATTTATAAAAGAATTTGACCGTGGATTCACATGTTTATAAAAAGACAATAAACTTTTTTAATATTATTAAAGATTTTTAAAGTCAGCGTTGCGAAAAATATATGTACGAGTATGTTATAAAATAAAAAGAAACAAAGCCTCTATTTATATTGTACGTAAGTTTCTTGAAAATGTTCATAATATTCGTATCA
Organism: Deilephila elpenor; assembly: GCA_949752805.1. Taxonomy (NCBI): domain Eukaryota; kingdom Metazoa; phylum Arthropoda; class Insecta; order Lepidoptera; family Sphingidae; genus Deilephila; species Deilephila elpenor. The sequence continues at coordinate 1,724,073 of OX457107.1, read as the reverse complement.
TAGTATTATTACATTAAATAATATTTTTGTTTAGAAGCAATGATTAGAAGTCTTATATTTATTCTCTATATTTACTGCATATCTATAGCATATCAAAACAAATGTTGACCTTACCAACATATCCCATTTTACATTATTTAAATGTAATATAATAATTGCTTATTGTGATTTGTGAACATTTTAAAAAACCTTAAAGGAGTTTCAACATGAATTCAAAGGAACACAATTGGCCAAAAATTAGACAGATTGTGTTATAACTTTTGAAATAGGTCGCTGAACATATCTAAGAAGGTTTAGACTTATTTGAGTAAAACTGAACTGTATCTTAATATCAAAATAATTGACAGCCTCCGTGGCGCAGTTGGTTAGACGCCGGCTGTGAAACGAGAGGCCGCGGGTTCGATCCCCGCATCGAAACAAATATTTGTGTGAACCATAGGTATTTCTTTGTGAGACCGATAAGTCTCTCGTAGTTCCTGATACCCACGACACAAGACTCGATCTTAGTGTGGGGTCAGGACTATGTATGTGACTGTTGAGTGTATTTATTATTTATTTATTATTAAAAATAGCTTCTAAAATATACTCATGAATCGCGATCGAAATAAGACAATAAAAATAATATTATGAATGATACTTATGACTATACTCTCGTGTGTTTTCGATTTTAAATTTTAGATTCTACAATTTACAATAGCCATTGTTATTATCTAACATTAAGCTAAGAAATATAATAATTAATGTTGCGTATACTTATATTATTATGTTTTTTTAAATAATATCAAGATATTTGATAATAACATTAATTATAAATAATTCTGTGATTTTTTTTGAGAATTGATTTTTTATAGATTGATATATTTTATGTTCAAATGTATAATTATTTTTATATTTTTTTGAAATAATTTATCTTTGAAGACTGGAATTTTTGTATTTCGATTTTTTTATATTAATTCCTAGTTATGAAACCTATTTAATCGACAATAAAACTTCAGACAGTATAAATGTTTTAGTATATTATACATTTATATATTTTGTTGATTAGTATCTATGTATGATTAGTGTTGTTGACGCCATTTTCATATGTATATCAATCGATTTCATAAATAATATGATAGACAATAAGTATAAATGAGGAATTTCGACAATAACAAATGTTAGACTTGTTCTTTTTAGAAAAATATTTTATGCATTTATAATAATACTTTGTAAAATACTTTCAAGTACTAGGGGGACAACATAAATATTTATCCCTGTATTTTAAATCATCATAGTATCATCATATCCATATTATATTTTATTACACATAATATTATGACAATACTTTTATTTAGGAAAAATAAAGCGATTTACAAATATTTTCTAAGTTTGAATCAGGAAATGTTTAAATGTTATTCTGAAATATATTAATTGTAATCCACTTGTTGGAAATCTATTTTCTATTTTTGTGAATGGCTCTTATAATAAATACTTTATATATAATAGATATATTAAACAGAGGTCGCATTTATCGGTATTTCTGTAGAATTTACATACCTACTAATCCAATGTAGAACCAACCGGTACCAACAATTGGATAGTTAAAGATTGTGTGGGAACGCCACAAGAATCATTATGAAATAATTTTCGTCTTTTTAAAGTATTGCCAGTGTTATCTTTGGGAACGGTATTTCAAAGTGTATTAAAAAATATGTTTAGACGTGAAATAATTATAGAGGTTATTGGCTAATAATGTATTTGTATAAAAATTTAAGTATCTAACCTTGTGAAAACGAATCGCTATTTGCAATTTAAATGACATTCAGTTCCATTCTTAATCATTATCATCCTACAACATATAGAAATATCAAAAAACCTTATCCATTGAATTATATTTTCTTGATTGTGAGGGAGTTAGGTTTTCGATGTATACTAAATTTAAGACACGGAAACTTTTTATGAGATGAGAGCTACTTTAATTTCACTTTATAAAAATAAGATCACAGATATAAAACATTTTTTATTTCCCATAATTATCGATAATACTTTGTAATACTGTTTATAGCATCTCTTTGGAAACTTTCAGCTCATTTTTAATTATGTCTACTATAAACAAACTGACACATCTTCGAGAAGCACTTATCATTTGATTAATTTCCTAACTTGTGCCGTTGTTATAATATTGTTGTGGCGGTCATTTGGCATCTGACCCACTTCCCGACTTCCTCTAAGTTTACTAAGTAAATTTAATTGTACAACGACAACTTATCAATATTATTGCTATTATTACGTGTATACTGTAAAGGTATCTTGTTAAGCAGAATGTGTTTAAAGCGGTAAATTGTTCAAACAACTTCGCTTCATATATTTTCAAGACAGGTATATGATATCGTCAATTTTGTTGAATTTACGAAGTTTTAAAGTTTATTTTACATTGATTATTGTCTTATTATCCTCAGATGAAGAATACAATTTATCAACGAAAATATTAAATTATCTAAGTTATACCTACGTATGTGGTATGTGTACTGTATATTCTATATATCTAATTATTGATTAATTCTGCACATTTATTCATAAATCATATTAAAAAGATGATTATGTATAAATAGGATACATTTTAACGTTTATGAAATAAAAAAAACACAAACAGTTGGCTTGATGTCCACACGTTGGTTGGTTCCAATTTCTTTAAAACTAATTGGTATTTACTATATAGTGTGGTGCGGGTATTATTCGCGTTCCAATATTATGCCTATAGTGCGCTTAAATGTCTATACCTAGCCACAGTAGTCGCGAAATATTCGTCCTTAGATACATATAGGTAGATGTAAAATGCATATATTATGTACCTGTGGTAAATAAACCGAATAAAAATTGACTTTTCAACATTAATAAAGTCAATTAAAGATTTGTATATGATATGTGTTATAGGTACGTTAAATTTGGATACTCATCAAAATTGTGTTGCTCTACAATTTTAATTTATGACTTTGTGCTCTATAAGTCCAACATTTAATTAATAAGACTGTAATAGGGCGGAATTTAATCTATCAAATGATTGAACCGAACCTAAAGATCCCCCGACATCTCACTCAAGCTCCTGTAAAGCAAAATTTACGACCTTGGCACGCATTTTAATGACAACGAGTAATTAAGCTCAGGAAGTCCCTGAAAATATCTAGCTTCTGTATATTTTACCTGCTATAAATTTAATCAAATACTTAACATTGAAAACTGTTCGAAATTAACCAGTCGGGCTCGCAATTGTTTCTGTCAGAATTTTCACAATAATTTTGTAAATCAATATTGTGGTACCTACTATACCTGGGAACCTATTTTGGCACCCATACGACTTGCGTGAATTCCAAGGGGTATAGGTATCCTGTAAGTATTATTATGTGTCAGCAATTATTTTCCATCAAGAGAACAATTAGCGTATTCACAATCGTTTCATGAATAAAAATGCTATTTTATGTTGGACTTATAGAACTGGAACTTCTTTATTTGTTCATTTATTTTGTCATTTAATGCGTAATCATGTATTGTATCCTGCCGTATATCTGAACATTGTGCTTATGTGTTAGAATACGAATAGACACGCACAACGAATGCACACGTGTACAAGTGTACATATCGACATGTATTTCAATGTTTTTCATATAAGACGTAGGTTACATCAAACTTGTAACTGTATCATAAAACAGAGATAAATTGTTGGCAATCAATTTTGGTCCACTCATTTACAAAGAAACCTGTGATAGTTGAAAATTTTTATGAAATCATAATAGACACGATAATTCAATACATGGTCTTTTAAAACAAAACATAAGACGACTAATTTGGACGTAATTATGTATTTATCTATTGAAAATCGCTCTAAATGTTATCAAGTTTGATGGAATCTACAATATTGTAGTATAATAATAAGACTTTGATAATAATACATGTGGTAGCCGTTTGCTTTCGTGCGTTACTATTTTCTACATATTCCAATTTAATATTTTTAATCAAACATGTTCATCAATATCTGAGCCTTTGAAGAGACATCACGCAGATTTGATATTGGTAATATCTCCCATACGTTATTTCAAATAATATGTTGGCACTATGTAATGTTTTACTTTCTATTAAGTTGTAAGCTGTAATCATAATTGGTACATTTGTAGATATTTATCGTAGTAACGCTAAAGAACTACGGTTACAAAGAAGAGATGGTTCAAAGAAAAGGTATCTATAGTAACTATATTAAAATTAGTGTCGAATAGTACAGTAATGTTTTTGTGAAATAAATCTGGGTTAATTTATAATTTTATTTCGATGTCACGAGATTTAAAGTTCGGTGTGAGATACGTCTTTTGTAAATTATGCCTGGTGTTTCTTTGAAGTCTAGATTACTCTGACAATAAAATGTTTCGACAATATACTTACATTGTTAGTGTTTTAATAGCAGTTGATATTTTTATCATAGCTAGGATATGAACTGTAAGGGACATATCGCATAAATTGTTGTTTCTGTGTAAGTAATATACGTGATCGTAAATGTTGAATAAACGTTGTGAAAAATATTGCGTTTTTTTATTATCCTGTGTCGTTCTTATCTTTCAGGTTACAAGAGCAAATTAATTTAGGTTCAAGGACCAAGAAGAAAGCGCGGGTGTAAGGTTAGTTCCATGTTAGTTCGAATCACAGATTACTTAGATCACTGTTCGAATATCTTTATTTTATTCCAACATGGCAACGGGCCGTGCAGTCACAACTATAAAACGTACTTTTTGGCAACGGATCATCTTTTGTTTTTGGGCCTAATTATCCCTTGGCCCTAGCACGAACGACTATCGAAAATAATCGAGAAATTTTGTATGAGATTTCTTCAACGCCTCTATCGTGCGTAAAAGGAACTAATTTTGCGAGCACGAATGATTTTATCTTACTTTCATATCGTAATCGAGAAGTAACGTAAACAAAACTCGAATTATATAAACGACGGAATGTGCTTCGTGCTACGGACTACCGTCGTACTCTGGTTATCGTATCGAGTCCTCGATACGTTTACGTTACGAATTCGATAGTTTTTCGTGTTAAGGCTACCGATCCCTGACCTACGTGAATGATTCTACACGCTCAAATTTTTACCTGCTACGGGATTAATGTGCGAAAAATGGTCGTCTAGCATTTGGAAATATACGTGGGTAGATGAGTGATGTAAACTGAAGACCAACCAATAAATTATAGATAATCATCATCGGTATTAAAGCAAACGCAGTAGGGATTTAAGAAAATTAATAAAACAATATATTTTCTCACTTTACTTTTAATAATTTGAATCTTATCGGCGTACACACAAAATGTAATAAAATAATTAAATTATTTATTGCTATCTAAGTCATTTCCAGTCTTAGGCATGTACAAAAATAATCTTTGAATCTCCTGTAGGTTTGTGGCGGCCTATAACTATATCATTACATATAACAACTAAATAATCAAATTGCTTACGTTAATACAATCATTGTCAAGATAATTATAATTGGATATTAACTAAATATGGTCCAAACAAATGAGGTTTTACATTCAATTTTAAGCAATTTCGAATAAAATGTGACCTACTAAAAATGGAAGTCGTAAACGGAGTCATAATTTGAATAGTCTAAATAATTTAGCGACATCTCGTTGCTAGAAGTTGAACTACTTTTACAAATTAAGTTTCAAGTTTTTATGACATAGAGAATGGACTAAGCAATTGGTATAAAATTTAATAATTCTTGAAAGATAGAATTCTGCTAGGCGTCCTAGATCTCATATACATAGTTATCGCAAAACAACTAGAAAGTAGAGGCCGATGGGACCTCACTGAGAGACATTATAACTATCCCTTGTTCCGTAAGGTAGTAGGCCCTTACGGAACGAGGCAAGGGGCGAGCCTATCGCCATATCGGGAACAAATTCCTGACTCCGGGCTGTAATGAATAGAAAAATCCAATATTGCCTGACCCGGGATTCAAAACAGAGACCTCAGCGTAGTGACTGGCGTAGTACAACTACGCCACCGAGGCAGTTATGATATGAATTTAATTCTTCCATGAGTACATATAAACAGCATACTAGATTACATGTCTCCAATTTTTCCTAACTTATTTATGGTTATTGAATGTTTGGCCGATTCTCTATATCATTATTTATAATTCTTCTCCAACGAGACAAAAAAAATAGAATGTTACTTGTACATTATAGTTATTGCTTTAATTTTTATCTTAAAATGTATTTTATATGGTTATATCAGACAATTTAATAATGTATAAATATGTAAATTTTTATTACTTGAATATTGTTGCAACTATAGTTTAAAGCTTATGCTATATATACTATAAGCTATATTCTTGTTTGACATATCTAATAGATATATTTTTATGTTCGAAGTTTATTTATAAATTACATGTAATTTCATAACTTTCAAACACTTAAATTCTAACTCAAAAATATATTAGTCAATGACAGCACATTCGTTCGGCAATAGTTGAAAATTCATACATTAAAATATTTATACATATTTTTTGTACAACTCAAATTTAGATATGTATGACTCATACATCTGATACATATTAAAAGATCATTATTTGTTGAATGATACTTTACTTAATTTTTGAATTCTTGCCTGATATTAAACTAGATTTTGGAAGTGACCTTATGTTAGTCCAGTTTCATAACTTATTGGCCATAACAAAAATCATCAATCCATATTAGGTCACAATAGCGCATTGTGTAGTTGAGTCAACAAAAAAATCAAAAGCTCCCCAATTGTTAAATTGTCAACTAAGCATACAATGCAAGTCCCTGTATATCTCAAAAAAACCTCATCTTTAATTAAAAGTACTAAAATTAAATAACATCTTACACAATTAGGTTGATTCAGATAATTCCTGAGTTTTTTATTCTTCTGAAAATGTTTTATACAAAGCCACCACTGGTGGTATGATCATAGTGACCAAATATCCTATATATTTACCAGATTTGTGTAACTCATTTCATTTTGAAATGGTATTTTTGGAGAATTAAACATATATTATTAAAAGGGAAATTAATGTTATATTTATTACCTACGTAGACGGACACTTCAATGACTATTTGTCACGATGTGAGCTCACAAATTAAATTAAAAAATCACTAAAATGAGTGCTAAGTTTGACCCTCATCATCAGAATTTCCCTGATCAGCCTCAACTTTCTTCATTTTCTTAGCTCTGATATCAGCCATAGTCTGTTCGATGGAACGCTGATCTTTTTTATTTGCACTAGGGACTTCTCCATAATTTTTATTAAGATTAGTCTTATGTGCGGCATCAATAGCTGCTTCTTGACCGATCAAATGGGCATATTTCTGTTTATAAAATGTTCCACTCAATTCTTCTCCACCCTTCTTTCTTTTCCTAGGTTTTTCTTCTTGATGTTCCTCTTCCTTTTGCTTTTGTTTCTCCAATCTTTTTTGTGCCATTTCTGCCGCCTTTTCCTCATCCCACACACCTCCACCTCTGCGTACTGTTAACTCATCTTCCGAAGGGCCGGCTTCCTTAGTGTATATAACAATGTAACGGTCAATTCCCTCTTGACCAAAAGAAAAAGCTTGCAAACCAGCAGTCTCTGCTACTTCTCGGATTATAGACCTGTACATTTGATCCAAAGGCTCAAATTCAATACATGTTTTGGTACCGTCTTTAATAAAAGCACTTATTTTGTCCTCAATCCGTTTTCTGAATCTATTTATCATATTTTTCTCTTCCTTTTGCTTTTTTTCTATAGCCTCTTTTTGCTTTTTCATAGCAGTTTTTTGGGCCTCGCTGGCAGATGGTGGCTTTTGCATAGAACTAAGAATAGAGTCTAGTAGATCCATGGTTAAATTTGGTTTTCTGATATGAATGCTGTGTATGAAATAATTTCAGGTACTCTGTGTTGCCAATCAGCAGAAATTCTAAAGTTTTCAACTAATGAGTCTGTGTGTAAGGTTTTAAAACTTAGCACATTGAGCGAAGTGTCTATTTGGGCACAAATTTGGCTACCAAATGTTATTGTATCATCTGCAAACTCCAAAAGTTGTAGTAAGGATGGCTGTAGTGGCGTGCCTCTTACAAGTGAAGAATCTCCTTCCAAGTTGATTTCCTTGCAACTTTCTCTCAAGACTTTATTTTTGTGAATGAGTTTGTCAAACAACTCCTCAATGGTTGTCCTGTAAAACAAATTTCAAGTCCATTCATAATATTGAAGAAAATTAATAAATAAATAAATAAATAAATACACCCAACAGTCACATACATAGTCCTGACCCCACACTAAGATCGAGTCTTGTGTCGTGGGTATCAGAAAATAATTGACTGCATTTGGCCATAGCATATTTACATAATCAAAAAACCACAAAAAATATTAAAGACCACAAAAACCCAGAAAATTAAGCCCAAATCTTTAGTCTGCCATTTCCATTACCACATAAGATTAGGGGAATATGGAGAATAATTATGAGTTTTGGAACAAATATTGTTGTACCTGAGTTTCATCACAAAAACAATTGTTATCTGTTAATTTTAGACATGGCCAATTTATAATTATATTTTTTTAATGAATGATAATTTAATATTCATTAACTTCGTAACCAGGAAGTCATTATAAAACCCAATGAAATTTGATCTTTAGCTACCATATAGCTATTATACTATGTATTGTCTAGTCAGTTCTCTTAATGTACTTACAATTTGTTTTTAATCTCTTGTATTTCTTCTGAAATAAGGTTATGTATGGAAGCACACAATTTACTTTGCAGATTATCGAATTCTTCTAGCGGTGTACCGATTACTTCAGCTCTGAAAAGTCATTACTTGTTATCAAACATCAGAAACATAAAAATACCACTCTAACATAACAATAGACTATTTCATAACGCCAATTGCGTGATATTTAAAGTATTTTTTCTTCACTGAACCAATATATGGGTTTGTATTATTCAAATAATTTACACTTATGTACCAATTAATGAATAATGCTATTATAACTCACTCTTTTATGCTGTTACAGCGTTTTATCAACTTATTTATAGACACTGCGCAATTTTGGCAATCTTTCAAACAACTTTTCGATGTGTTGTAGAATTCTTCGAAAAAAGTGAAATATTCAATGATGTGTTTCTGCACTTTTGTATCCATTATCACTATAAAAATCCATTACTAGAGTTATAGTATTTCAAAATATTTTAGAAAGACACGGCGAGGAACTTGTCTGTGAAAAATGTGATCGATGTTTACGAAGACTGTACTCCTCTGTGCTTACAGTTTGATATAATCGATAACATTTATGAAAAAAATTAAGAACAAGAAATATTTGAAAAAAAAAAAGTTTCAAATCCTTAAATTACCTGTTACTATTAAGTGTTTGTAAATATTTTTGAAGCTATCTTCGTAAACTCATTTATTAAGACATTGTGATCGCCTTCCAAATAAAGTATATTGTTAAACTAACTAAAAAACATTGATTTTAATTTATTGGACGAATTATTATTATGTGTAATCGCATTGCATTTTGCAAATAATTTCTGTTTACAATTTTTACTGAAGCATTCGGGCGTGTTCGTGTGGTTTCGGCTACAGGTCGATTATCCGACCGTCTGTCAAGAACGCACCAATGGCAAAGCACGGCCATACTTTCGCACATCAGCTAGTCGTGTTTTTCTTTTGATGGGGATAGTGCGCTCGGTGTATTTGCGAAATAATAAATATAAACACGGCAAAAATTTAATAAAACGAAAGTGTTTGCCAAATATTTCACGGACATTCAGTGACAAAAAAATGTGTGGAAAGTGTAGTTTTTAATTTAATACATTAAACGTAATTTTGTTTTGCTTCCGTAAAAATGAATGGCAAACTACATAGTGGAAGTGCTTCTTTTTCATCTGACGATATGCGCGCCGAAATATTGAACCCGTTCGTCCACAAGTTGGAATTAGACAACACGTATGACAAAATAAAGGTACGATATGTAATAATTTAACTGTTAGCCGTTGCATAACTGAAGTGAAAGTAAGTAACATCGGAAAATTATAAAAAGATTGGAGATGGCCCGCATTGCGCAGGCTCGTACTCCGATGGAGACGGATAAAATACACTCATCTGCATAATAATATTGTGTGCAAGTGCATAATGTTATCTATACCCTGAAATGGAATCAGAGATCAAAAATGTAAACAGAAGGGTTACCACTACAATAAAAATAAATTGCCATGGTAGTTTGTCGACAACCGTTAAAATGATAGGTTAGAATTATTCTCACCTGTTATATAAGTATAAAACATAGCCGAATTAAAATTCTTTGGTATAATATTTACATAAAATACAATTTCATTTTTTTATAAATGATGTGATAAAAATGGTACGAAATTATGTTATGCTGCTGGCAATAAATAGAAATTCCTAACATTTGGCTCACTGAAATAAAACTTTATTATATTTAGCCTCTCCAATTACGAAAAAATATTTGTTATGAAGAAAACATGATTAATGAAGATGGTTTACAAGAAGTGACACCGCGGTGGTGGAATGGATGTGTTAAACATGTAATAAAAGAAGAAAAACGTGCAAATTAGACCTACTGATGGATATAGTGCCAGATCAATTTAAAATAAATGTTACTGATTCTGACATCAACGAGTTCGTCTCATTCAAGTGATATTGAAGGCTTGTGAACTGATAAGTGTGTGATTGATAAAATACTTTTTAAATAACAAACTAAATATATTTCGTTTTTGTTGGTGCTTTTCATTTTTACCATGTTAATCTAAAGGAAATTCTAAAACACAATATTCGCAACATTTGAATTTTTATTAGAAAATGTTTCCTAGCCCTGAAATGTCACTTTCACAATGACATTTGTTTGTTTACATTTTTGATCTCGGATTCGATTTCAGGGTATAATTAGGAACCATATTACCAAAATATATTTTCTTAGCACTTAATAACTATGAGAACATTTTTACTCCTTCACTTTGTATGTCGTAACATGATTCAGGATTTTCTTTGTGCCATTTTTTAGTATAAAAGATTTCAAATTTTGAAGGTCACTTCGAATTTCGAAGTAATGAGGACATGCCTACAAATCCACTATCCAGTACCTATGAACAATTGCACTTTAAGCAACTTTACGGAGCGTTTTTCTGTATACACTAAGGTTCTTGTTGGTTGTTACGACATTTATTATGCGGAAGAAACTACTTTCTATGTTACACAATACATAAGAAATTGCAAATAGACGGTTTATGCATGTTTTTATCTTGAAATAGAAATTAAAACTACGATAATCGCCTTCAATCTCGTTGGTGCAAAATGGAGTTAAATTCCGTTAACAATATTTTTGGCACTAAGACCATGAAGGTTGTAGACTGTCTTTTTCATAGTGGCACATTTAATGACCACTGTAATACTCTTGATGTTATGTGCAATCCAATTCAAATGGGGTATCCACGGGCGAGAGTTAGTTATCTTTATTCTTTGGTGAAACCCATTATGCTGGTCTGTTCAAATCGTGTACATGTCGGACAGCAATGGATATAGGAATTATGAAGAGGTAGTTGTTCATTTGTTGTATTTGTTTATACCGGCCAGGCATATAAACTGCATCTAAAGAGGAGTGCAGTGCTGTTCCGATAGAGTATTGATCGGCAAGAGATAAGTAACTGATCGATTGCATTTCATTGTAATCAGATACACGTATAAAAGAGATGGTACACTGGCTCACACGCTTTTCAAGAAAAAGGTGTCAATGGTTTCTTAAATTTACGCGAATGTTATACATTGAAATAAAACTAATGTTTACGGATTTTATCGCGTATTGTCCGCCCCGTGACCACGAAAGCTGGAAGGCAATCAAAACGTCGGGAAGTTAAGAATGTAAAATTAAATCAAATTCCTGATAAAATCCGTCAAAATTAGTTTTATTTCAACGAAATTTGTTAAGGTCCCAGTATCTTGGGTGACGCCAAAAGGGTTATGCCAGTGTCACCGAGTACTGGCTGTACAGCCTAGCGCGCTTGCGAATTTTACGGCCGGGCTCGGTCTCTAATGATCCTGTGCTGGCATACTAACTAAAATCCCATAAGTGGCTATCACACAATATAATAATTGTTATGGGCAGCACCAGTTATTCCAGGGCGACAATTCGTGGATCACCAATAATATGTATATCAATAGAAGTTTATTACAGAGTTAGCAAGCTATGAAGCGTGTAATTAAAAGGCTAAACTAATGTTCCCAACACGGCTAAAAAATCAATGCCCAGAGGATTATCAATGCCTATAAATTATTCCTAGTGTGATTCGATTCATCTTCGTGGAAGTAAGCTAGTTCGCTTATGACTGATGTTAATTGTGGCAAATGCTGCTGTACAATAAATGTCGAACCTATGTCGATGATATTACCCTGTGATGCAATGGGGGCTATCTTAGTTTACAGGACAAATCATAAGCACTCGCTTTGCTCGATGAATAATATTCGTTTTATTATTTATATGTATACATACATACATAGATACATAAACTCACGCCTTTATCTCAGAAGGCATGGCGCCACCAGGACACCCACATTTCGCCTTGTATGTTCCATCCCATGATGTGATAGGGGGCGAGCTTATCGCCATATCGTGCACAAATTCCTAATTCCGGGGTGATAATGAATAGAAAAACCCAACATCACTTTGCCCGACCCGGGATTCAAACCCGAGACCTCAGCTTTGTAGTCGTACCGTAGTACAACTACGCCACCGACGCCACTTATTATTTATAAGTGGTCCTTTTTAGTATTTACATCTAAGTAAATTTTAAACCCGGAAATAAAATCGGAATTAGTACAGGGGTGTTAAATTTTTTTATGCTACCGAGCTGTTAACAAAAACTTCACACTCGAAAACTGCTAAAATACTATATCAACAGGAAATCAAGTAAACTAACGATGACAACAGCTTTTGGTGGTATTTCGATGGTTTGTCGAGGCTTTTGGTGCGAAATATAAGTATTGAGAATCAAACTGAACCTTTTCTATAGATTAGTTACGGCCGCACTCAGAGACGTTTAATGTCAATTAAATTGCTCCTTACTATACATTCTCTTTGTAAAATCTACACTTCGCAATGATTTAATTGACATTAAAGGTCTCTGAGTACGGCAGTTAGTGTAGAAAACATAGCTACCTTATAGTAACATAGGTATGTACACATCCAAAATAAAGTATGAGAATTTCAAGTTCTACATTAGCCTTGTAGCTCTGTTGTACATTACGCCGGTATGGTGATATTGTAGCCCTGTATCACTTTTACCCCTTTGTTTTCCCTTTCAGAGAGAGTAGCACGAGTTTATATAATTGATTATACATTGTACAATTTCATTCGTTGTTTTCATTTCCGAAAGCGAAAGCGTAAACATTACAAGTCTATTAACGTTTGAACCAATTATTAATATTATTTAAAATTATTCCAATGTTGTCAGCGACGCATTGTATAAGATGCGTTTGCCAAATACGTACTAAATACAATTGTGTCGTCAAAGGACCTTGCTATAGAGCGCATATTAATAGAGCAATGGACGTCTGTAGTCTATACATCTAAGATCTCGGTAACGCGTATTTTAATATCATTCAGCCAATGGTTAATTTCTGAACAGCTTCATTTAAGAACAGTCGTGTAACCAGCCTTTTAAATGCCAGGAGCTTCTGTAACTGCACCTCAAATCTTGACCTGGTCTAGTAATTTCTGCGCCTTACCAGGTTCTGCGACTGCCTGGGCACCGCTCCTACATCATTAGTTTAGGCAGTGCTTATGAATATCTGTAGTGAACGGTTGGAATCCACTACCTGCTATATTTATTTAACCTTTTAATAAGCTAAAAACTTTGATATGTTCAACAAATTTTGACTGTGTTCTGGGCATATACTCTAGTATGTAAAAATACGAGTATGTAAAAATAGTCTATAGTTATAGTTATATAGTCCCGTGTTCATAGCAAGGTACCGTCCGTACCGGCAGGTGTCTAGATTATGTAAAACTACGATTTTTCATTCTAATCACACGAATAATAAACATTTCGGGGTCTTTCAAACCTTTTATCAGTACTAATATGTCGGCCAGATGTACACTACGTGATCCTGAAACACGATCCCCTTGCGTTAGTCATTATGGCGAGTCATACCAATATCGTTTCTAGCTGTGTCATCGTTTACATTGCAAAAATGTTTTTTTTAATATCGAATGTAAGCCTTCAGTGAAGGTCAGCAAACTAGTTTTACGACCACCAGCAGTGTCTGATTTCCTGGTTTATTTTTTTCTTAATTTACTTATCATTCTATTTTCGTTCCGCTAAAAGATATTTGTTACCTGAAAAAAAATCTTTGCTGTCGTAGGTAATTTGGTGCTCTTCTGTCTAATGGTACGGGGGCTGGTGGGCATGGATTTGCGAAATTACAAGCTGCTTCTTACTCTGTCGTGAACAAGTTCTTTATATTCCCTCAAAGAAGATTGTACTATATTGTAAATAAATATATAATCCAGCCCATGTGCGTCCTACTGCAGGTGCTGGGCGCGGCCCTCCTTAATAATTTAGAGTTTGATTGAGAGGGCTGAAGCTACATTCCATCACACTCACTCTCATCCCCTTGCGGTTTGGCGGACTTTACATACCGTAAAAATATAATATTTAATATTTATACAAATCTTATAATCTCAATATCCTTATTGTTGTAACAGCAGTCAGAAGTCATTCCCAAGGACTGAATTCAGTTGCCCCAGGCCCTTGGCAACTTAACGTGACATACAACAGATTATACGGTGTTTCTTACAAGCTATAACAAGATAATTCTAAACCTGTTTCCTCACGTCATACGCTTTCCAACACTTATGTTGTGCGTGCGCGCTTTCTTCGTTAAATCCATTGATGTCAGCCCAGACTGACAATGGATGGTACTGGTGACTGGTATGATGACTGGTTTTTATATTAGAGGAAATAGATAAGTCTGTGTCACTAACGGTGAAGGAAAACATCGTGAGGAAACCTGCATAGCGTAGCGATTTTAAAGAATTTCTACGGTATGTAAGTCTGCCAACCCGCACTAAGCCAGCGTGGTGGACTATATGGCCTAACCATTCACAATCGATTCTCTCGATTGTAGAGTAGGCCCGTGCCCTGCAGTGGGACGTATATGGGCGGATACTGAAATAAGTCTGTATTGTATGTTTGTTTACAATAAGACGTTCAATTCGGTCTGCATTTTGACCCAAACCCTATCTCAGTTTTGTCTATATGAGCTCTCTCAAATTAAAGCGAAGTTAAGAAGTTTACAGTAATACCGATACTGTTAATAAATGATGGCCAATCGAAAAAATAGAAATAAATATTTAGTAAACTTATCGTTGTACAGTAGTACATTTATCATTGGGCGCATTGTAATGACTTTATGACATTACCTTGACCGTACAAAAACACTTTTAGATATACTTTTTTTATTCACATGATTAAAAAATATGTTTCGTGGTTCTTCCGTGGTATTAAAAAGTGTCATAGACTGTAGATTTGATTCTAACGACACAGGACACATATCTTATTGACGTGTGGGGACCACTTTCCATTGTTGGTTTTTATTATTATGATTGACAAGTTAAAGATCATGTAAAATATATTTTTAAAAGAAATAAACTGTCGTCTGTTACATAATTTTACTTGACTGCCTCGGTGGCGTAGTTGTATTACGGTACGGTTACAAAGCTGAGGGAGGTCTCGGGTTCGAGTCCCGGGTCGGGCAAAGTGATATTGGGTTTTTCTATTCATTATCAGCCCGGAGTCAGGAATTTGTGCCCGATATGGCGATAGGCTCGCCCCCTATCACATCGTGAGACGGAACATGCAAGGCAAAATGTGGGTGTCCTAGTGGCGCCTCTGCCTACCCCTTCGGGGATAAAGGCGTGAGTTTATGTATGTATGTATGTATGTATGTATGTATGTATGTATGTATGTATGTATGTATGTAATTTTACTTAACTCTGCCACTACGTGTTATGATAAATAAAATGACTATCATTACTAATTCTTATAACGTTATGTAAGTAGCCACTCAAAATTCCTCAGATTTTACAATTGCTTCCGTTTATAAACTACGGATTGGTGTTATTAGGCTGTCCATGCACGATCAAACAAGATTAACTGACAGGGCTGCCAGTGCCAGGGTCAGACTTCAAGCAAGACTGACAGGTTTATAGTCGTCATACCTGTCTAAAACGCGGGTTATAGCGTGTTTTTCTGTGAAGAGCCTCTACATTAGATTTTTTTGGCTGCAATTACGACTTCATATGCCGTTAGCAAAATCATTTTATGATTTATGATTAGGTTTTTTTGTCGGAACTAGTATTGTTTCTACAATATGAATATACTTAAAACTTTAAGCCTAATAATACCTTTAAGCCTATTTAATGTTATTTTTGATAGAAGTAGAATATTCGTATTTCGTATGCTTAGTGCTTGTACAGTGAGTAGTGACCATACATGAGCTGTAAAACCTAAATCATACATGCTATAATTGTGTCGCGTTCTTTTAGATCAGCCATTTTGTATGCAATTTATTTATTTATTTACATTTTATACTAATTATTTATTGGTGGACTTAAGGCATTGTTTACCTGTAGAATAATTACTCTGATCGATGTTAGATGGACGTCTTTTACCGGTGGATGTTTAAACTGGACAGCGGTATATTCATTTTGCCGTGTAAATAATAACTAACAGGAACTACGAGAGACTTTTCGATCTCACCAAAATCCAGACCCGAAACAAATACTTGTTATTCACACAAACATTTTTTCTGTGCGGGGATCGAACCCGCAGCGTCCCGTTTCACAGCCGGCGTCCAATCGACTGTACCACGGAGGCTGTCAAGAAATATATTTTAACTAATGCTGACTCCACGAACATATGTGTTAAAGCAGTTATCTACGATAAAGTTATGCTACCAGTAATACCAACCGAGTCAGTTGGTATCAGACTATCACAGATCAGTGCATAGATGAATACCGACGATGTTCGCAACTTTATGACCTAACAATGTGTACTAGAATATTTACTGGATAAGTAACATCTTTTAGCTAACATCGGAACTATTTCAAGTAAAGCTAGTTTTGTCAATTACAGACGGAATATTACGGGAAGCAAGGAGAAATAATTTCGCGTGTCTTTCGAGTGACGCATCGCATGTTTCAATTTAAGTAACGGTATGTTATTATAGTAAGTAATTTATTTTGTCAAGCTTGGACTAAAATTGCTGCAATGTACTGGAAAAAATAAATTGAACTAAACAAAACACATAACTTTTCGGAGTCACGTGTTTGTAGTTAATTCTCGCTTGGTTTAACGATAAAGAAAAAGGTAGGTACTGAAGAAACCTGCGTACCTGAGAGGTTTGCTCTAGAATTTGAAAGGAATGTAAAGTTTACCAAGCCACTTTAGGCTACTTCAGTTTTACAATATTATGAACTAAATCATTCTCAATATATGAAATAATAATGATATGATGCGCCGATTCCACGTAAGTGCGTGTGGAAAATAGGTGTGAGAAATTAGGGGTAACTAACCTCAAAATGCAAATACAATAAAATAATTTATAACGTAGACTTCATTGACTATTTTCTTAATCGTCTGAGAATTGAGTATAAAAAAATTAATGGTGATTGGGGTTTACCGACCCTTAGACTCTATGGCTTTGTCCTGAACTTATGTCTTAGCCAGTTCTGTGGAAGACAAGGGTAATTCAATGGTAGTAATGCTGTCATTTGGTGCAAGAGAGGCGCAGTGTCTCTAGTTCCCTCGAAGTTTTTATTGAAAAACCACCTTTTCTTCAAGGCAGCTGTTACATCAAAATCATAATGAAGATGTTCTTAATTTCATTGTATTTCATTCATTATTTATGATTATTCACGTCTTGTAAAGATTAAAATAGCAATTATCATAATATGGCATGATCAATTGCATTGTCGGTCGGTGGTCGCGAGTCGTTCTGGCGAATTAAGTGCAGTGTTATCTGCCATAAAGTGCTCGCTTTCGCGCAACTAACTGTTTCAGCTTTCGAACAGACCGTAAAGATCTTGTGGTTTAGTTTTCATGTTCGATGTAACTTACTTGTAAGGTATAGGAATCATACAAAATGTCAATAGTCTTATCTTTTGCACCAATAACCATGATGAAGGCATAGTAAGATAGTGGATTTTAGAACTTACTAAAAAAATTCGGACCCAGAACACTTAAATCTTACATACTTAATACCTATAAATAAACCATGAAATAACCAACGTGTGACAGTGAAAGGATCCGCGATATATTTTTTTACAGCTAATTTCTCATTTACTGTCCCACATAAGACTTCTAATAACACACTCTTTGTTATAAAATGGAGTAAATATTCACTCAACAAATAAACCGGCAGCATTGAGGTCGCCAGAAATCTCGAGATGGAATTCGGCACGATTGACAGATCAAATATTTGCGAATAGCACAAATGTTTGTCTTGCACAAATCGATCTGGAGTATCTTGGCACCCAACGCGGTTCTGGCGAGCATTGAATATTGTCACAAATGCTTTGTGAATACGAGTAATGATTACCAATACAAGACGTTTAGAAAAAAACTACTTATGGGCATTTCCTAAAATCATCGTAATTATGCCGAAATGCTTTTTTTATTTGCTTAGCTTGAACATATTGCGGTCATATGAACTAGTTAAGATGTCTAGAGTCTAGACACTTGCAACCGGACAGATCACTAGTCACTGCATTCACGTCTATAATGTTATTACCTCCCAAGCTTTATAAGTACCTACAACATAATAATTACGATCGATAGACACCTGACATCATTGATAGGTAGAAGGTAATTACATGCTTTGCTCGATTAATTTCGCTATAAAAAACGACAAAAAATCGGATCATGTCATGATCTGAAACTGCCGTTAGTCTTTGAGTTAGTTATTACTGATTATAATAAAGATATGTGTAATTTCATTATGCATGTAATTATTTTTTGAAGAAGCGGTTTGAACAGTCTAGGATTGATAACAATCTGCTTAATGTTAATAGAAGGTAACGATAAACTAAAGGAAACATTAAAACATAATGAAGTTTTATTAATTGAGACTGCTTCGGTGGCGTAGTTGTACTACGGTACGGTAACAACGCTTGAGGGCTTGGGTTCGAATCCCCGAAATGGCGATAGGCTCGCCCCTATTACATCGTGGGGCGGAACATGCAAGGCGAAACGTGGGTGTACTGGTAGCACCTCTACCTACCCACTACAGGAAAAAGGCATGAGTTTTTGTGTGTAAGTTTTATTGTTTGGTGTCGCGATTCGTGCACTCTAATTCGGTAAATCATATATTAATGTATTTTATATTTTAAAGTTCACGTTTGTATCAAGGTATTTTTCTGTAGGCTATCGAGTCACGTATCGTAAACATAATATTGTGGACATGTAAATGTAAGAAAAATATAAAGTTAAGGGCATTAAATAAGATATAACGAGTTATGTTATTTGTTAATTTAAATACGAGTATAGGATGGCGTTTAGTTTTGCACTTTTTATATATTTACTATATCTTAATTGTAAGTGGCTGATTATAATTTTGGATGTAAGTTTCCAGTGCATTACGTTGTGGTATTTTCCTATACACGTTGTTATATGTTTATTAATTTTTATTTACACGTTATTATTTTACAAAAAATGCAAATGTTCGACATTTTGCATTCGATTCTCTGATTTTCTTAATTATAACCTTCCATTCCACACTCGCTGGCCTTACATTGGTTTACTTTAATTCTGTCTCGAACAGAGAGGATCCAATTCATTTTGTATCGATCTTAAGAAGTTTAAACTCTATTCTCCGACACGTACTGTACGTAAAACTATACGAATGTACCTAAATACTGTACAACATGTTATGTGCCATATAAGTTTCATAAAGAATAGTATTGATTTTAGAAGTGAAATACTTTTATACGTGGATGTCGAATGTTCGAACAGTCGAACTTCGAGGCGGGGGATTGAGTATCCCCCCTGATATAGGGTGTCCCTGAAATAAAACACTTCTTGGGCTACTATGACGGCTGCTGAACTCTTGTGTACGGCAGTGACTAGTGACTAGCTGTCAGGGCAAATATGCATTTCATACCACCAGCATTGGATAATTTACTTGTTTTATAAAGAGAGATTGCTTTTTAACCTTCAACGAAGGCCATGCCGCATCCGGATGTTGAATTTGAGACATTACATACTGTGATTAGGTACTTACGTATTTACAAAGCAAGGCTATAGCTATCCAGTTTTGTCGAACCTGTTTGTCTAGACTCTAGGTTATGCCATAGGTACTTGTGTGCTTTGATGATGTGTCTTTAGGTAAGGCATTATTAAAATACTTATTATATGTTAAAAATATTTTACTAATTCAATCTGGTAATCTTTATTCGTTTGTATCGGACTGAAAATGTATTTCATAAAGGTGTGTATATGTTGATTAACGTCATGAAGTAGTTCTGTACGTAATATCGAGGTATCATTGAGACGGTTTTATGATGATTGACTGAAGGCAATAACAGAATTCATATTCGTGCGGATGTAGTTTCAGCGTGTTCGGGTTCAGTAGATATCTCAGACTATTCTGCTGAAGACCCATATTATTAATGTAATAATTAGGTTCGTATATTAGGTATATGTTATTATTTTGTGTACAATCATACACAAACAAAAATAAATACATACATACATAAACTCACGCCTTTATCCCCGAAGGGGTAGGCAGAGGCGCCACCAGGACACCCACATTTCGCCTTGTATGTTCCGTCCCATGATGTGATAGGGGGCGAGCCTATCGCCATATCGGGCACAAATTCCTGACTCCGGACTGATAATGAATAGAAAAATCCAATACCACTTTGCCCGACCCGGGACTCGAACCCAAGACCTCAGCTTTGTAACCGTAACGTAATACAACTACGCCACCGAGGCAGTCAGGCAAAAATAAATAAATTTAAAATAACCTAATTACCATGAATATGAGAAAAATAAAAACAACACCATCCTAGTTCCTCAAGAGTTATTCACTAACGCTCATTGTTTATTTGTTATGAATGAATTTGTACTACTTATTAATGACACAGATCGCATAAAAGTCGAGTCAATGTAGTTAGAATGTACAATGTACATGTACGCCAAAGTGAAAGTACTAGTGTTGAGATTGAAATTTGCACAATAAACTAAATAATCATCACCTTTCATCAGTACAATTGAATAGAAAAGTAGATGGAATCTATAATACGTGGTTATTAAAATAATTTTCAATGGACCATGAACGAACAATCTATTGTAATTTTTTTGCCAAACTGTAAAATAACTACTATATTGGATATTAAATGCAGTTTTGTTTTGATAAAACTTTGACTTACCATAGAAAAAGATAACCATCATTCGCCGGTGGATATTGTTTTGATTGCAATTTGCATCGCAATTACTATAGTGCATTGTAGCCAGCGTCGTATAAGTATAAAAAGACTATCTCTTGCCATTTGACCTCATAGCTTCTTTAGACTCGGTTGTAACGACTCGCAGTTATAGAAGAAAAGGAATGCGTGTGTCGGCGATCTGATCCCATTTTAGTAACGCTCAATTTAATATCAATGGTCACTAACGGCCTTATTCATAGACGGTTTTGAATCATATTTTAGTTATTAAATGTTTTGTCTTCTTCGCTCAAACTGAATTCAAAAGTCGTTCGAAAGGGTCAAAGCATTCGATAACCAAAATAAGTTTTCAAACTATCTATGAATAAGGCCGTAAAAGTTTTAGCCCAGCTCTGTATCCACATTCGTTCACTGTGAAAGCATCCACACAAGCGGTGTTTCAAATATGCTTCAACAACGCCTAAACCCAGAAAAATAATTACTACCTCTTCCATCAGGGATCTTGAGAATCAGCTGCCCTTCGCCATATAATTAATAGATTTTATTTGTTCCAGACGGCAATATTCACGGTGATATTGCTGCCTTTTCGCGTGATCGTCATCTGCTACCTGATCGTGACGGCATGGCTGCTGGCCTGCATCGGACTCCATGGTCTCAGCGAGGAGGACCTCAGGAGGGCACCTATGACTGGATGGAGAAGGTATCTTACCTTGCAGTATTGACATTACAATTATCTTGTATTTTTTGTGCGTATTACTATATTAAGTTGAACTTTTCATAAAAATCATGGAGTTTTTAATAGGACTCCTTGTTGTGGAGACTACCATACATTAAGATATTACCTGGTTTGGTTCAGTTACTATTTGTATAATGGAACTTAAGCGTGCATCATTCGTATATTTTACCTTAACTTGCAAAGGGCAAATATTATACAACCTTAAGCGGTGAATAAGGCCAAGTCGAACCTGTAATTATCAATTTACTACAACTTGTACATGTAATAAGCGTCTATATTGACTAAAAATATGTGGCGTTATTTCTTGTAAATTATATAATCGAAATTCTAAAGCTAAAATATTACTGATACCTTGACCCGCGCTTAGCGTCCATCTTACAGTATACAGTCAATTACTAAGTAAGAAGCTATTTAGATAAAGCCGTAATGACGAGCCTTGTCCTGATGTAGCCTTTCTAAATTCAATGAGCAAACATCATCGAAGCTAACAATTAGAATATGGTGCAAGGTTGCAACTATTGTGAGACGAAAGCCGAAGGTTTATTATTGTATAAACATTTGTACAATGCGATGTGAACAGAGTACGCGATTCGAAATCTATTGTGCTTTTTAAACAAAAACTTATTTATTGTAGAATGAACTTGAATACTGGGTTTTTGTGCCGTAAATGCTGCATTTAGTGTTATATTTCTGAAATTAGGAATTCTAAAGTCGATAGCGTTTGTGCAGCTCTAAGTCATGTCACTGACTCTTTTTTGTTTCTTCTATATCGTTAGGTTAATGCGTTTTGGTAATAGGGTATGTTTGAATTCAGAGCTTGAAGCAATATGTATGGGATAAAACGTTAAGAGTCGTCTAAGCCATGTTAAAAACTCTATGGCTGCTTGGCTATTCTTACACAAGAAGGGTCGGTAAGTTTGTATAATTCATTTGTTTGCCGTAAAGTATTTGATCAGAATACTTGACTTGGGTCCAACTCTTCTGAAATATTATTTTCCTTCCCGTAATCGTTTGAAAATTGGTTCACATTGTAATTACTTTACACTGTTGTAGAAAAGTTCGACTCGACCCGAGACCGCCACAGCCTCGTAGATATGAAGTGAAGGCTTTGCAATTTGAGATACCGGCAACGCATCTATAACTGCCTGCTGTAGATATTCATGGGCAGGGTAATCTAATAATGAGAGGTGATGTGAGGCGTTTGCTCATTTCCTTAGTGTCAAAGTTCGTCAAACTGCTAGGACCCTACCAGTATTGTCAATGTTCACGCGTGGCCGTGCATGCGGATTAATTCTTCTGAGATGAACTGTTTCATTTAGTCGTTTATGCTATTAATAAAATGTTGTCCTCTGCAGTCTATACATAGGTGACAAGTTCATTGACACGCAAGACACAGTAATATGCGTAAACTTGGCTCAGTTTTGTTGTATTTGTCATTTTGAATCGGTAGGTAAACTCCAAAGGTACCCTTTTCGGTGTAATAAACAAGTGATAATTGTAAGTTATACGGTATAGATTTGATTGATGTAAACAGTATTTTTTTTCCCTGTTCTTATCGTAAACTCTCGTGGCGTCGATTCAATATGATTTTTAATAAGCCTAAAATATTAAACTGCAATTCCGCTAACATGTCGCATATACAAGCTGTATATATAAAAAAAAACCGAAAGAATGTTATTTTTATCGTACTGTTTATAAGTCTGTATTATTTTTAAATATCCTTATCACACAATAATAATGAAGCTGCTGGACCTTGACTCTTTATCCATATTACACTATGACTTAGCTAATAATTCTACCACTACCAGCTGTCTGTTTTGAACCATTTCGGAAATATGGTTTTCAGTCCACCAAACTGGTCTAATTTGTGTTAGAATTCTTCACATACCTTTGAAAATATCTTTAAAGTTTGAGTTATTTTAACAAACAATTGAATAGCTATCTCCCACGCACATGACTTCATTTCTCTGACAATGAGTCCAATTCACACGTCGACCTCTGCAGGCCGTTAGTATCGGCCGCGACCTTGATGGCTATAAAATTACTCTAGGTCAAATGCATCGTGCATCTGGTGATTTGTCTGTGAACGCGTTTTTACAAATAATCGATTGCTCTACAATCCTAGTGACAAGATTTCTTCTTACATAGAATGTTAATGCTTAGACAGATCGTGGAAGGGTGCTGAACGCAGGTCGTTATTGCAATATTTGGGACAGGTTCATGTTTAGCAACGGATTTCCTAGTGTTCTGGATGATGGGAATTAAATATCAAATATGTGGTCAAAATAAATGAAATTGATACGGTTCTTCCTGTTGCGAGTAAAGTGGTGGATGATAGAGATATACCGAAAATTATTTAGTTTCGATATCAATTTATTGAAACAAAGGGAAGTACGATAAATTCCGGTCCCAGGTTATCCATGAGATTTTCCAAATATTAATATTCAAAGTGAAGTTCCAAAGCCCAGACCCAAAAATAGAATTCACAAGACCAATAAGAATCTGTTCAGGGTATCTGAAATTGACATTGATCATTTGCGACCTTCTTCGAAAGCGAATGAAAGTGGTTGCGTAACTGGCACATCTGTACTGCACGAATCGATATCAACCGGTTCTTACGGTTCCTTATTATGTTCTTAATGGAAACCTTTAGTGTTGTTGTAAAATTTAGCATTGTGTTGTAAATTTTACGGTTGTGTTGTAGAATTTATGGGTTTGCAAATTGTTGTGGCGATAATGTGTGACGAATGTTTGCTGGTGTTTACCGTTACTAAACATTATGCTAATGGTGAAGTGCGTGGTGGCCTGTTGGTGAAGTGCGTGGTGGCCTGTTGGTAACGGACTAGACGCGGCTGCCTACATGTTCACGGTGGTCGCGGGTTCAAATCCCAGGGCACACCTCTGACTTTTCGGAGTTATGTGTGTATTGATAGTCAATCACCACGCACTTTAACGGTGAAGGAAAACATCGTGAGGAAACCTGCATACCGTAGCGATTTTAAAGAATTTCTACGGTATGTAAGTCCGCTAACCCGCACTAGGCCAGCGTGGTGGACTATATGGCCTAACCACTCTCAATCGATTCTCTCCATTGTAGAGTAGGCCCGTGCCCTGCAGTGGGACGTATAATGGGCTGATATACACATGCTAATGGTGGTTTTTTGATCGTGTTGAGGTTTAGGGAACGTAAATTATGGTATAGTTTTTAGGTTTGTGGAGTTTTAAATGTCGAAAAGGAGATGTTTTGAATGTACTTAAGAGAAAGAAACAAATTATATATCAAACGTTTGCAATTATCTAGCTACTATATTAATTATTATTCTTGTGATTGAATGTGTTGTGATAATTGTTTTCTGGTGAATAATTAAAAAAATTATATAAATGAATTTACAGTTAGGAGTGTTGTCGATAAAATATGATCGTGCATGTTCCGATAGTAGTAGTAACAAGAAGTTATTCCCACGGGGCAATATGTTAAATAGACTATCAAACGTATTATTCTAGGTTCATCTACGTATATATGTACATATAATACATTTGTAACCGATCGATGTCTGTACATGGAAGATAAATGAAAAAACTAATATGGGGAGTCTGTATTAACGTAATAGAACCCAAAACAATGATTTTTAGAATTTTTGTCTTTTTGTCTATGCGCGATGAACTCAGAAATGGCTTAATGGACTTCGTTGAAATTTGGTATGGAGGTAGCTGACACCCTGGATGAACACTTGGCTACTTTTTATCCCGAAAAATTTAGTGTTCCCGTGGGATGAGGAAGGAAATCCGATACATTTGTTACTTTTTTATACTCAAAGGGATGGGATGGGAAATTCTAAATAAAGTTAATTTCAAATAAAATTAATCACGCAGATGTAGTTTGCGGGCAGAAGCTAGTATCAAAATAAAATAATAAACTAATATCTCCCTCCACTCGTCTCAGGCTACCACACAGACCTACTTACGTAGATAAATAATGAATGTAAACGCTAGTAAAGTTCCCAGGTACACATGAGCTAGAAAGCCGTGAAAGTGTTCTCGTCATATACCACAATGTACGTTGCACACCTAATTCAATTAGACGCTTGTTGTACTGCGATGGATTTGACAATGTAAGGGCTATGAGTTGTTGAATGTTGTTCATTGATGGTTTGTTTCCTCGCTCTAGTGGAGTCTGTAGGCTGTGAATCGTGCGGTCATTGGTTTGGTTCTAATGTCGAGCAACCTTTATTTTTTTTAATAGAATGGATCTAGTACGTCATTGTAAATTAACGGCCACTAATTTTCGCGTGCAAATCATTGTTCAGTCTTCAAGCTGTGTTTAGATTTGATTAGCTCAGCCACTTTCACTGTTTCACTGTTTCACTTTAGTTCAATTACTAATCTCAAACAGTGTGATCCAATGGGCTTTAATCCCAATTGTCCTGACCATCTCAATTACCAATGTGTTCTTTCCACCACTCTTACATTCTCAACTCTCGCAGATCGGCATAGCTTCAACGATTTCCTTGATTTGATGATATATTTCATCAGCTAAACTGTTTTCATTGACCGCACCTGAAGTCAATAATATAACAAGAGATACTATATTAATTAAATTATCAAATACGGCGAAATATGCTTATTATTTAAAATGTGAATGTTGTTTAATATAATTTTAATGTAATCGGCAATTAAGCAATACATTTGAATTCCAAAATGATTCACGTGAGGTAATAATTTTGCAATTTTGTTAATTTCGTGAAATGTCAGTCATTATGTGGAAGGATCTAGATATTTTAAAATGTGGATATTTGTTTTGCTGGTGATACAGTCGTGTTCTCATTAATGGAGATCATCGCAGACTAGGTGAAGAACCTGAAACAGTATTTTTGAGACTGAGCAGCAGACGCCTGGTTTTGACCAAGTCATATTTGTGTTGACCTTACTAGTGGCCGTTGGATACTTTTCTGATTAAAATTTCACTTACCATCTGGTGTCCCACTATGCCTTGCCAATACAAAAAACAATTCAATCAAAAAACGTTTTTGCTGTACATAACGCAGTTTCAAAATCAAGAAGATCGTAATTACGCTCTTCCATAATCATTTCACAAAATGTAATTAGAAAGTCGATGAGGAAATATTATTCGTTTTGCTGTCTCAGTAATGGACTGGAAGGCAGATTCAACCTCAATTGCGATTGCATTTCGATAAAAACATCGGTAAAATTAATATTCATGAAATGGTGATTTTCGACATCTGTGGCTTCGGCTATGAAACGAGGGGGGCGAGATTTTCGATTTGCGTGCGGAAGCTATGTTTTATGCGATCAGGAAATATGTGCCATTTTATGGGGTCTTAAAAGGTACATAAATGACAGACGTTACAGACAAGTGTGTGTAACTTTAAGGCACAGTTGCATAAACTAACGACCATAACTTTAATTTTGACAGTGTCATCACCGTATATTTGTGACGTATTTGACATTGCTAATGTATGGAGTTGACAATTTCAAAGTCAAAAAAGGGAAAAGTTAGTTTGTGCTATTATACCAAGTCTATTTTCGAGTTTAGGGACAGAATTTTTTTGAACTTAAAACTTCCAAAAATATTTTCACACAAAACTGTTGAAATTGTCTTGAAATCCACAGGGTTATATTGTCACATCTATGACTTCTATTTTATGTTGGCACGACAAAGTGACTATAATATACGTGAAAGTAGGTGCAGTGCAATACAAACAGAATACCAACGACGAGAGATGGTTATCTATTACCTGTTGACACGATTATGCCACCACCTCTTTCAACTGACTGCCTCGGTGGCGTAGTTGTATTACGGTACGGTTACAAAGCTGAGGTCTCGGGTTCGAGTCCCGGGTCGGGCCAAGTGATATTGGATTTTTCTATTCATTATCAGCCCGGAGTCAAGAAATTGTGCCCGATATGGCGATAGGCTCGCCCCCTATCACATCGTGGGACGGAACATACAAGGCGAAATGTGGGTGTCCTGGTGGCGCCTCTGCCTACCCCTTCGGGGATAAAGGCGTGAGTTTATGTATGTATGTATGTCTTTCAAGAGAGCCCATTTGTACGAAAGTTATAAAGACCTGCGCGTATTCTCACAAAGCTAAAACTTATTAATAAAATTACAATACTTCATATTTCACGTCAATGGCACCATCCCGGTCGAGCCGATCCCTTTCTGCTGTAGCATTAACGACGTGCCTCAATATTCCACCAATGTAAACTATTCAGAAAAGTCACAATACTTTCTATGTTTGTGAGACCGAAAAGTCTCTCGTAGTTTCTGATACCCACGACACAAGACTCGATCTTAGTGTGGGGTCAGGACTATGTATGTGACTGTTGGGTGTATTTTTTTTTTTTTTTTTTTTTATTTCACTTGTTCATTTCTACAAACCAAGTGCTTGTGATTCGAGGTCGTGCAACGGAGACGGTCATTATAGTAGCGTGTGCGATCGAGTTAAATAAACAAACTGCTATATGTGCAGCATCATCGGCTTGTAATTATTTGTAGATGTTCGTTACGATTGTAACAGACCTGACTTTTGTTAAGTGATAGTTCTGAAGTATTAGTTAATTGACGATCTGATGGTGCAGCGGCTGTTTTATTCTTCGGTCGGCTTGCGTTACTGTTACACTGATACAACGCTATATTAACTGTCTTACAGTTTATTTTTTAATAGATACTATTTTGCTTAAACAATAAAAAAAATTGCATATTAATAAGTTCTGTCAATTTCTTCATATTCTTCTCGATGTATAAGATATGAATGAGTTGAATATAGTTGCGCCTATCCTATCCTTTGTTGGGATCTGCGCAATATGAATTATACTTCGGAAAATTAGAAGTTTTTGGGTAGATACGAACAGTTAATGTAATGTTGGTATTTGGTGCTACATGTAAGTAAAACTATTTATTAGAGCTTATGGTCAACAGTCTATTATTCATACTATAGATATCTTCCCCAAAATGAATACTTAACCTCGATGATTAAGTATTAAAGCTTTGAGGCCATGGACGCAACTAAATTGAATTTGTTTCGCCGCTAGCCTGATGTCTGAACCATTCCGTTATGTAACAGCAAAAAACAGTTAGTCATTCTCAAGGAGATTCGTGTTGTCTGGGCCATGGTTAGGGAAGTTTATAAACTGTGTGTTTATAATAGAATGTTTCTGAACGATGTAATACCATTAGTTAATAAAATTCTTGGAAATATTGTGACTATTGGTGAAACTATTGGTGAAGGGTCTTCTCTGTAATAGAAAGGAGGATTTCTCAAGTAGGTTGTTCCAATGAAGGTTCGTACATTATTTCCTTATTCTTCATATTCGCAAATAGAAACGCTGGTTTCTTATTTTTTCTTTCACCAATGTAATTAATTAACTGTGAATCCATCCCGGTCCTAAATACACTATTCCTACTTGGCTGCCAATTGTCTGGGAGGTAATTTCGTCTGCCGCCAATTTATATTCTGTCTGGACAGCTTAATGCTGTAATACGTATGAAGATTGATCTTATTATTTTTCGACGAAGAAAGAAGGTTTGTAAATCAACGGCTATGATTACAATCTCCAATCGCAGAACAATTTAAACATCAAGATAATAACATGGGCAGATATGTCGATAACTTTCTTAATTTCACATTAATCATCCACTCGGAAAGCGTTTTATAGCTCCATTTAATTATAGTGCACGACATAAAACCGTTCATGTTCAAATCAATCATTTATTCAGAGGTTTGGTCAACGATCACTGTACCGCAATGTTTGAATACCAGTTTGTGAGTTTGTGTCAATGATATATGTATTTTTGAGTGTAGTATTGTGATTTTCTTCCAACATCTTCAGCCACAAGCCTAGGGAGCATCGGAATAAGAATATTTTTGAATCTATAAAAACCTTGACCATCGCCTTAAGAAATTGTAATTTAACGATATATTTATATTGGTTATACGTGCCATTGCAAATGAAATTGTTCTTTACTTGTAATAAAACTTGACTTCAATTATTATAATATTCCACTTAAAGGATGCTAGTCAAATGTGTCAAATAGCAAGCGTAAATAATTTCTCATCGGTTGATACAATCTGGGAAGCACAAAATTATTACAAGATGCTGAAATAAGGTCTAGCTAGAGTAAGCAACGATTGTATTGGAGAATATTGCGGAATCTCAAGATGTTACAAAAGAGGTCGACGACGAATCGATGGCTGGAACTTCTAAGTGTGGCGACCAAGTATATCGAGATAACACATTCTCGTACTGATTATATGATGTATGCACTTTGTATTGTATACTTTTAAACTTATGATTTAAAATAAGGCTTGGTGCTGGAAAACTTGCAGGAATCGTATTATTACTAGAATGGTAGTGACTAATGGAAGTTGGTCGAAGATGACTAAGGTCGCAAGAAGTCGCTGGTTGCAGACCGCTTCCAACAGGTCTATGTAAAGATCCATGGAAGAGGCCTAGTTAGCAGTGGACTTCCTGTGGCTGAAAAGAGAGAGAGAGAGCTAGTGATTACAATACGCAATGCTAAAGGCAGTGTTGTCTAGATTATCGATTGGTGGGAGACTACTATCTAGTCCAAACTGTTATGCCAGTCTACTAAAACCTGATTGTACACATTAGCTTCACAATAGCGTGTCACTATATTGTGCTTCACATCCTGGTAAATACCAATGTCATACACTTATTTAAAGTTAATACCATTATTAAATTTTGTTGAATCGGTGTGTAAGTATTTTTATTAATTAGTACATTTTATTAAATCCAGTGCTTTCTGGTTTTATGAAATACGTAGAATGTCTAAGAAAAATCGTTATGCTGAGTATTTACGGTAATAACTTTTCGATTTGAATTAAAAAATGTAATCAGACAACAATGCAAAATTTTACCTAATTGTGGAAAATCTCATTGATCTGTGAAGGTTAGGTCTTGCCGTTTAGTACTAAGTGCATAAAAACGGACAACTGACCATGACATCGTAAGGTGAAGGAACATTCATATTATGAAACAATATTTATTTACGTTTTTGTATATACATGTTGTTGATCGTGTCCGAAGGTAATCCGGTAGAGAAACAAAGTTATCAAGACGTTCTGCACAAACAAGAAGTTTTTTTAAATATTTATTAATATTGTAGTAAAAAACAAAGTACATAAGCATTGATTATAAAGAATATGCTTTTTAGTATTATAAGTCTGGTTGTATAGTACAGGTGTACTTATTTGTTTAAATAGACAACTGAAGGTATTTTATTTATAATGTAGAGTTCTTTACGGATATTTTGTGATGGGTTTAACCAATTATCTTCATAGAAAAAAAATCTGCAATTTTTACGTCAATCTACTCAGCGGACGATTGCAGATGGTTGCTGGCAAGGTTCAGCAGCCTTATTGGCTAAGGTATCTCGCAATGCCATAGGATGGATTTGCGTTGTTGCTTTTGTGGTCATATACTTACTGTAGTTTACACGGCAATGGTTTGGGTCCGAAACAAATATTTGTGTGACCCACAATTTTAACAGTCACACAGACATTTGTCTCAGCGCGGGGATCGAAACCGCGTCCTCTCGTTTCACAGCCGGTGTAGAGCCGAATATTGATATGATTTTCTGTCGACAGCAAGCTCCGCTTCTCCATCCTCTCTCTGATGCGTCTCGTGGTGGTGGCTGCTGGTTTCCACCGCGTGAAGGTCCTGGGTCGGCAGCACGCGGCGTCCAAGAGTCGGGACGCGCCGGTAGTCGTGATGGCCCCCCACTCCTCGTTCTTCGATGCCATTGCTATCGTCTGCCTCGGCGCGCCCAGCGTGGTCGCCAAGGCTGATACGGCGCGGCTCCCGTTCATTGGACGTAGGTTTTTTTGGTCTACGTGAGCATTGGTACCGGTTATTAACAAAATAATATACTTGAGATATTGAAGCAAGAAATTTCTCAATGATGAATGATGATAGCGGTCATATTATTATTCTTGATATTTTTATATTTTAAATGTACTGTTTAGAAACATCAAATGATGAAAAGAATTACGAAACTTGGTCCAAAATTATTTGAGGTAGCAAATACGCGTTTTTTTTTTTTGAAACCCAGGTGTGTGCGTTCATGTGCAAAAAATCCCCGTTCTCTCCCCTCCCCATTCTTCAGGGTATTCCCCTCTCAATGCGGAATGACCTGAGTATCCTTGGTGTGGATATCCGTTGTGATCTTAATCCAAGGAATCACATCGAGGGCGTAATATCTGCCACTTCCCGCAGGGTTGGGGTCCTGAACAAGGTGCGTCGGTTTTTCGCGCCCGGTCAACTCTACCACTTGTATAAAGCGCAGGTTCGGCCGGGTATGGAATACTGTTCGCACCTCTGGGATGGATCCGCCCAGTACTTGCTCGATGCCTTGGATGGATTGCAGCGGCGGGCCATCCGCATTGTGAATGATGCAGACATTACGGGCAACTTAGAGTCGCTACAGTTACGGAGGGATGTCGCCTCTCTAAGCGTGTTCTACCGTCTGTATCATGGCGAATGCTCTGAGGAATTGTTCAATTTAATCCCCTCCTCTCCTTTCCTTAACAGAACCACGCGTGCTGGCTTGCGGAGCCATAGCTTGACTGTTCAATCCATTTCGGCGCGAACCAAAAGGTTCTCTAATTCTTTTTTCTGCCGTACAGTCAAGCTGTGGAACGGTTTGCCATCGCACGTGTTCCCTTCTTGCTATAATCCTGGGTCCTTCCGCCGTAGCGTGAAGAGACATCTCAGCGGGCCGGCATAATTGTATCGAATGGTATGAGACTACCGTTTGATACCATTCGATACTCTATCTGGACGGCATTAGCACTTACCATCAGGTGCAATGCAGTCACTATGCCGTGCCAGTTTAAAAAAAGAAATTAAAAAAAATACGAAAATAATGGAATGCAAAGGTCAAGCCAAATGTTAATAGACATTAATAAAAAAGTAAAAGAGCCTCGTGTTTTGGCTCTTAATTTCTTATGTATTACTTTTTCTTTTAGTTATGTTAGGTTAATTTGTATGTAGGTCGAGATAAACATAATTCTTTATGAAAGTAAAAGATGATTTATTATGTTAGACAGTAATAGCTGTACTGGCTATAAAATGAATGTTATAGATTCGATCCTCGCTCCGGTACGAATCTATTAGTGATCAATTGAACAATTGGTTGTGGGACCATAGAGTTTCGTAACTTTCAGTACACGTTATTAAAACCTTTCTTGTTTGGAACTATATGGTAACGCTTGGGTGTATTATTGATTATTTTTATGACAATATTGGTTACTATGATAACAAATTATTTTAAAAATTGGTTTAAAAGGAACCCTAAAAGCTGCTATTAAAGATGTTGGACAGTTACCTAAAATTATTTAAAGACATGATTGCTTCAATTTTGTTGTGCGAACTGACCTCGACGTTTATAAAAACCATTTCAATATCAATTGTTGCTTCCTTCACTATGTAGCTCAACTTGTAATTCTTATCTTAAAGGAAGTATGCACTTCAGGGATGAAAAATACATGGTCTAAGTAGATTAACGAGAGTATAATATTTAATAACATAAGTGGAAAAAATATGATTTGTCTAAACAAAAGTAATTAGTTATCTTATGATTTTAAATTACTGGGTTTGGGAGTATAATATTAATGGAATATTAATCGTCTTTTTTGATAACTTATAGTAAATACGAATTCAAATAAGACATCATGTTGGTGCCATTATTTGAAAAATTAACTCGTATGAAAATCTCATGTCGCCCTAAGTTACTGATGTAATAATATATTACTCCCATTCTTATTTATATTATTGTTTGTATGTACACTTATGAATACGAGTATATTTATTAATAGTATGGAGGTCTGATATATGAATGTACCGTGAAAATGTATCCAATGCTCACGTGGCCCTAATTCTGTTTGGTAGTCGTCTTGTGTTGTCCTAACGTCTATTAGGATATTGGTAAATCAAGATTTGTATTTGAGGACAAAGTCAATAAATCAAAACGAACTTTGATTTTAATTTTTTATTGAGTGTAAATAAGTTTAAAAATAATAAAGTTGGACTCCGTATTATTTTTATAATATATTTTATTTGATTAAATATTGATGTGGTTTTGACATGTCTATGCAATTTCTATGCTTTCTCAAATGAGCTATGAAATAATTATGACGAAATATTCATCATATTAAATTTTCACTCAATCAGTAAATATCGTTATACATTCATACTGAATCTATTTTATTGAAAATTGATAGCTATTTATTATTTTATTTCACAGCAGTGGCATTAGACCTGAAGTAGGTACAAAATATTTTCTCATATTTGTCCAAATACTCGTAGTAGAAAAAAAAACATATATTTCTATATTTACCAATACCCTGTATAGGCAGCTAGCTCGCTTTGTTTCAGTTCTGTTTTAGTAGCTCGTTTTTGTTTTTCGGCATGTTCACTGCGCTACATTGCCGCTTCATTTTTGTTTCATTTGGCAGTTCTGTTCCGCTAATGGACTTTGACAGGTAAGTGTGAGTCATGAGTCAGCTTGTCATTTTGATATTTTGTTTTGACATTTAGGTCCACTTGGTTAATATGGTAAGTACATCTTGTAAAAGCTACGTCCGTTTTGATGCAATGTTTTTGAATGATATTAAGCTTACTTCCTAATAATAGATTTCGTTGACGTTATCGTCGATGTGTTAATTATTTGTGTGTTTATAAGTGTTTATAATATTCGTTCGGTTTGCGGTTCTACGATACGAATAGCATTACGCATTTACGAGTTGAATTTGCCTCTCCTCCGTAATACAACGTAGCATACGATGATTGTACTATGAACGCATCAGGAAAAAGTATATTTTGTATGAGTTATTATAAAATTATGTAGACAGTGCCTACTAGACCGTTCCCTCTCTGGGGGTTGACGTTCCATTTTAATTTTACAAAGAATATTTTTGTCTGCTCATAACACGGTCATATACCTACTGTTAACCTTTAACTTACACTTTTATTTATTTATTTTTAATTTAATCAAAACGGCATACACCAATTACATCAATTAAATTCTTAAACCTAAGTAAATCTAATATATTAAATCTAGACAAATCAACAAAATATAAACAATATTTATGAACAAAAAGTGTGGTAATAAAAAAATATATAAACTATAGTAACTAAGTTCACGAAAAACAAAAAACAAAAAAAAAAATAATAATAATTAAATCCTAATAAATATTAAACAAACCTAGTACTATTTAGGCTACTGTTAGTAGTGAGAAGAGACCCTTACTCCGTATGTTTCTCAATTAACACTTCAGGTGTTCATGTATAGACAGAACAATTGGAGAACAATGGAGAACGTCACATAAATCTTGATAGGGAGCCTAATATGAGCTTCTTGGACACCGGAAGGGTTAAAAAGCTAATGTACATACCTACACGTCACTACACATTGTAAATGTCACGTTTTGTCCAGCATTACCGTCGAGGCGAGAAATTGCCCGTTCCGTTACTCCCTGCGGTATTATCTCGTATTATGTTTAACTGTGACGCCAAACCCACATTCTAATCGCATTGCAATCCCTGCATTTCATCCGATATTGGATCCAATATTCGCTGTTATCCAGCAGCTTATCATTTTGTTCGATATACAATAGGCAATGTTTACGGGTTATGAAATGAGAATCGATTCAAAATCAAAATCAAAATATTCTTTATTCAAGTAGTCTTTTACAAGATCTTTTGAATCGTTAATTTCTGCTACCACCGCTTCGGAACGTGTTGTAGCTGTGAAGAAGAAACGGCGCAAGAAACTCCCTCAGCAACACGAACTGTCTTCTTTTTTTTTTAAAGGCCAGTTTAAATTACAATGGTTGATTTATATAACAAGAATAAATCTTGTCACAATATTTTGAATATTCACAAAATATAATTACGACCTTATTCATAGATATTTAATAAACCTATTTTAGTTATTGAATGTTTTGTCTCTTACGAACGACTTCTGAACTCAGTATGAGCGGAGACACATTCGATAATTAAAATAGGTTTATAAACTGTCTATAAATAAAGCCGTTAAAGTATAGCGATCATCACCGTCACGGTTGAAATATCTATAGCCTATAAAAATATTTATCTTTAACCAACCGCGAATATTTACCGTGGGCAAAATATCCGTCCTTTCGAATTACTAAGAAAGCCCTCTGCCTCCGGACGTAATAAATAAACGATTTGAATTATCTCTAAATCGATTTTTCATATAAACCAAAGTCTAATGTGGGCGTGGGCGTGTCTATAAATATTTGGCCGATTCGACAAGTTTTAATTTCGTCTGTTAGGTGCTGTTATAATTATCTCATGATTCCTAAAGAAAATACTATAACAAAAGATAATCCATGGTAAATTAATGAAATTGATTTAATTGATCAATAGCACTAATTAAAAATCGTTGGACTAAGATAATTATGAAGGTCTTTGGTATTGGTAAAAGTATGCCACAGCGAATTAAGATTAATTACGTGCTTAAGCTGACTGCCTCGGTGGCGTAGTTGTATTACGGTACGGTTATAAATTCGAGGTCTCGGGTTCGAGTCCCGGGTCGGGCAAAGTGATATTGGATTTTTCTATTCATTATCAGTCCGGAGTCAGGAATTTGTGCCCGATATGGCGATAGGCTCGCCACCTATCACATCGTGGGACGG
Source organism: Deilephila elpenor (assembly GCA_949752805.1). Classification (NCBI taxonomy): domain Eukaryota; kingdom Metazoa; phylum Arthropoda; class Insecta; order Lepidoptera; family Sphingidae; genus Deilephila; species Deilephila elpenor. The sequence goes on along the minus strand of OX457107.1, from coordinate 1,687,153 downwards.
AACATACAAGGCGAAATGTGGGTGTCCTGGTGGCGCCTCTGCCTACCCCTTCGGGGATAAAGGCGTGAGTTTATGTGTATGTGTATGTATTGATAACGTTGTATATATTGTAAATAAATGAACATATTATAAAGATACCTTTATTTCTGTGTGTAACGGAACGTGGTATTTATTTAAGTCGACTTAAGGCGTGAAAGTGGGGAACCGAAAAATAAATAATAATTGGAACCCATTGAGCTAATATTACTAAGCTCAATCTTGGAACCAACATATTAGTTTGCATGACCAATGCCCTAGTAATATTTCGTGTTCAAACTCCGAATGGAGGTCAATAACCTGCAAATTAATATTTATCTCTTGTGGGTTTTGCGATCGTAAAACCTTGGCAATTTCTAATTTCCATGGCACATGACGTACATCTATGTATGTGTGAAATTCGAAATGTGCTACGCTTTACAAAAATTAAAAGTCGTGAAACTAAACCAGGACCCAGACATCAGCACTTTCTAAATGTTTATTGTGGTCAAAATGCCAAGATCTTGCTGTGAAGATACGCTCGTGTCAACTTTTAAGTACTTAGATCGTGTGATTAGAGACTAAAATGACAGTTTGTTCAACTACTTTCATTTACATTACTTCCTGGCATAGCCCGTTGTTTTAAATTTTACGAGTATGACAGTCTCCATATCCTCTACGTGCAGTTATAGGGTATCTTCTTCATTATACAGGTTATATCAAGACCGCGACCGAAAACGAAGCCAGGTGGTAGTATTAGTGACTTCAGACACAATGCAAGTAAAAATTTCGCAAAATAAAATCGACAACTTTTTTTTTGTATTTCTTTACTTATCGTCGTATTCGGGTTATATGTACATAGTTTCCCTAAAATAATTATGTACACCTCTTTATTTCTAAACACACAATGGTACGTAAGGGTTTGAATTAGTATTTTCGCAAAAACTAGGTATTTACCACCCAAACCCGATGATTTTTAAAAAAATCTACAAAAATATCTGTCACTATTTTGGCGAAATTTTTATTTGCGTCGTGTTTGTAACTACTAAAACTACCACCTGGCTTCGTTTTCGGTCGCAGTCTTGATATACCCTGTATGAAATATAAACCTTATTCCATCACTGTGAGAAGATCGCACAACTAAAATACTGTCTTGGGTGTTCAGAGGTGCGGGGCAAGATCACGTCGGGATAACATTGTGTTACGGTAATACAATATCAATAGTATTCTTGAAGGCAAATTAGTAAAAAATTGCAAGAAATACGCAACATTCGATCCTATGTTCCACGGCATATTAATAAATAGTTACATCTCAGATATATCTCTTGGAGTTTTCTTGTTTATCGTGTTAAGACAACATCACTTTGATTATGTGATTAGAGAAACCGCTGGATCTGACAGCTCATTGGAAAAAAAAAAACATGTTGTAGCATTGAAACCAGATTAACCTTCTGTATATTTGGAAGTTTCTCGCTTTGGATGCTTTATGTTGTAGGGACTTTTATATTTATTACTTATAATTAAATCTCATTTACTGTAAAGTTTGTTAAAATATTGTAGTATTTTTTTCAGGTACATTCCAAATTAGAGTTTTCAGTTTATGTTTTCTCTGAAATGAAGAAACAATAATTTTCACGAGGCATATTGAATAATCTTTCTTATTTTTCTAACAGTATTTTCCTTATACATAAATATTATTCCGAGAAATAAGGCGTAGCAATAACGTCTACTACATCTTACACCCAACCCACTAATAAACCTTACCGCCATTTTATTTTTTCTCATTTTCAAAATTGTTCCCTAGGTCCCTGAAACCGTTGATATGTTTCATCGGCAAAATGTCGTACCTTGCTGGCGGCATGGCGATAACGGTCCGAGGTCGGCAGGCGAGTCGGAAGGAAGCGCCCATACTGGTCGTGGCGCCCCACTCCTCGTTTCTCGACAGCTGCATCGTCTACGCCACCAGGATGTCTTCAGTTATCGTCAGGAAGGAGAGCATGGACAACTACGTTGGAAGTAGGTCCGGTGGTGGATGGTGGTGGGCATGGGAATTTGGAGAGACTGGTTCTTGGAAATTGTCATGTCTTTCTTGGCTTCTTTCTTTTTAACTGAAATGGTCTTCTGCCTGATATTATCCTTATGACACCCGATCAAAGGGAATGCATTGTGACATGGGATTCTGAACTGCTTGTCTAACAATTCTTGTGTTTGCTAATTAATTTAACTCTCAGGGTAACAAGCTGTTTAGTCACTGAAAAGGACTCCATGTGGATATTCATAATGTGACGAGATTCTAAGTTGCTTGTCTTAAAATTATTATCGTTGCCTATAATCAGATCATTAAGATATTGGGGTCTCTATACGCCGCTGTATTGTTATTGACAATGATATTTTCAATTTGTATTGCTCACAGTCAGTTAAAGAATTATGTTTAAGCATGACCCCAAGCCTTATTTAGTGTTTGTAACAAATATCTAAGTAGACTGTCCTCAGATTTTCCGATTTGTTTGATATGCTAATTTTCGCCTATTAAACCACTAACATAGTTATAAAACATGATGATGGATATTTTCGGGATAGAGCTTTAACTGGCTATAGCCGGTATGGTTGGGTTAGACTAAAGAATCAAACATGTAATATGACATTATTGCTGCATTTCTTCATCTTCTAAGACATTTACGTTTGAACTATTCCCCTTGCTTTCCCACATACTTTGGATGGCCGTCAACACACTTCCGATACTCAAGTATTTTGGTTGTTTATAATATCCCAATTCTCGAGGTTGAAGATTTTCTGTCATTGGTTCTAGTTTCTTACTTTACTACAAAACATTATGCCCTTTTTTTTACTCTCATGGGGAAACTCCTCATTAGATATCCGAATATCTGGATAGCCCGGGCATACCGAACTCTTACCGACTAAAAACCCCATGTCTCCATCTGCACTTTGGAGGCACTTTGGGACTTCAATACGAACACACCAAAGTGTCTCCAGCGCACAAGCTTAAAACTCTCACCAACAGAAACACCAAAATGGTACTATGCAGAAGAAACAGCGCGATTTCTTCCAAGGCATTATACTTATTTATTTATTTATTTTATGTTGCCTCTTGTAGGTCCATAAAGAATACGTTATCTGAACTGTTATACTGTTGAAAATAACGCGTGAAGTCCGTAACGAATATCTTAGCGTTACTTATTAGCTATTGTGTTGTGTTTTCTCTTTGTAGCATTGTCTGCTATTGTGGGGTTTTGTTCTCTGTTGGTAATGAACCGTGGATTGTAAACGGCGGTAATTTGTAAAATAAATGTTTTTTGGGATATTGGTGAGATTATGATGGTGGAGAGTCAAGCGACTTAAAATATATGTAGTCTTATTGGCACTGCCAGACTCCGTGGCGCAGTTGGTTAGACGCCGCGCCGGATGTGAAACGAAAGGCCGCGGCTTGGATCCCCGCATCGAAACAATTATTTGTGTGATCCACAGGTATTTGTTTCGGGTCTGGGTGTTTGTGTGACCAAAAAGTCTCTCTTAGTTTTTGATAGCCACGACACAAGACTCGATCTTAATGTGGCGTCAGGATTATGTATGTGCCTGTTGGGTGTATTTATTTACATATTTCTTTCCTTTTATAATAATATGGTCTTCCTATTCATAAACTTCCACTTCGCACAATCTTATACGTTGCCTTTCCCATCTACATCCATATTGTTAAGGAAATATGCATAAATAAATTTAAAGAATTATGCGCCATTGTGCCAACTCAGTGCCATTACAATCAGATAATTACAGACAGTAGAAAGTTCCGCGTTCACAAATGGATGCCAAGTGCAATCAAAACACGTAAAAGATGCGTCTATGTTGTGACATCAATCAATACGACCCAGTTGTTCGTTTGTTTGTTTAGCGGAAGTTTTGGCTTAGTGCTTTTAAATATTGACGGCCTTATTCATAGATTTAAAACCTATTTTAGTTATCTCTTTTATTTTGCCTCCTTCGCTCAAACTTAATTCAAAAGTCGTTCGAAAGAGACAAAACATTCGATAACCAAAATAGGTTCTAAATCTGTTTATGAATAAGGTCGTGAATCTTTAGCGACCGTTTTTCTTGTGTACAAATCGTGGGTAAACGAGATAGCTAAAGTTTTCATAATAAAAGTTGAAGAATCAAAACTTTTCCATAGCATGAGGCGCTCTATACATTGTGCTTATCAGTGGCGAAGGGTGACATTTTTTAAAAGGGAAGCCGAAGCTCAAAACACAAAATATGTTTATTTTCTTTATCCTGTTACTAGCTTCTGCCCGCAAACTTCGTCTGCGTGGTTAATTTTATTTGAAATCTCCCATCCCGTCCCGTCCCATCCCGTTATATCCCGCCCGCCTCGTCTCATTCTCACTAATGAAATGTAATCCAGTCCCATCCCATCTTTTTGAGTATGAAAAAGTAGCAAATATATCGGAATTGCTTCTTCATCCCACGGGAACACTATTTTTTTCGGAATAAAAAGTAGTCTATGTTACTTCTAATACCTCCAAGAATATATGTACAAAGTTTCATGATGATCGGTTGAGTAGTTTTTGCGTGCAAGCGTAACAAACAAACTAACATTCACATTTATAATATTAGAAGGGCTAAGGGATTACGAAATGACTACAATGCGACTAGTACTAAGTAATCTGTGAATGCGACTGATAGTAAGCGTAGTGCAGTCCGAATAGAGATTAAAAATTTACTGTGTGATGTTTCACAGAATGAACGCAAAACGCGACACACTTATGCACGTGTGTCCTTATATTCGGACCTTTGCGAATATCCTCCCACCAGCAAATTATTGCTTCGAGAATCTTACTCACCAAACTAAAATAATGGGTTTCGTTTGGTAAGTGATATTGTGGCATCTGCAGCTATTGCGGCCGTCAATTAAATTTTAATATTTTCGTTACCTATGTACTTATACAATATTTACAATGTCCATGAAATAAAAAGTAAACCATGCTTACATAATGAGAAAAATAAAAAAGTATATTTCTAAACTGCACGTGAATATAAGATTAATATAAAAGAAATAAAAACCTAGACTCAATATGTTAACAAGTACGATAGCCCCGCATTTATCAGTTGTAAAACCCGCTCCAATCCGGTTTCCGACCTGGTCACAGTACCACTACAACCCTAATTCATATTACGGAAGATATCAGATCGGCCATGGAAGAAGGCAAGCTGACAGTCTTAGCGCTACTTGACTTCAGTAATGCTTTTAATACGGTCGATTTTGATGTGCTGCTTAGCGTACTGGGCTCACTTAACATATCTCCAACAGCACTTGTTTGGTTTCGTAGTTACCTGTTTGGACGCCGGCAGCGGATCTGTGTCGGTGACAATGTGTCGTCGTGGTGCTCGACTTCTGCTGGCGTGCCACAGGGCGGCGTGCTATCTCCCCTACTCTTCGCAGTTTTTATCAACTCTATCACAAACAAACTCCGTTCTTCTTACCACCTTTATGCAGATGATCTCCAGATTTATTCCCAGGCTCCCTTGCTCCAGTTAAATGATGCTGTCTCAGTTATCAATGAGGACATTGTTCAAATATGTAATTGGAGTAAAGATTATGGACTTATGATAAATCCATCCAAAACTCAAGTCATTGTTGTCGGCAGCCCCAGGATGATCTCTAAACTTAACTGGTCACTAATAACACCTGTCATTTGTAATGGTATCACTATTCCCTACAGCGACAGTGTAAAAAATCTTGGAATTTACCTCGACAAATGTCTCACCTGGGGTCCGCAGCTCCGAGAGTTGAGTAGGAAACTATTCGCCTCGGCTGGGTCCTTGCGGAGATTACGTAATTTTCTACCCTTTGTCACGAGAATATCGCTTGCTCAATCACTTCTTCTCCCCATCCTTGATTATGCGGATGCCAGTTATCTTGATATCACTGAGGAGCAACTTAATAAACTTGAGCGTCTTCAAAATTTCTGTATCAGATTTATATTTGGATTACGCAAATATGATCATGTTTCAGAGTTTCGCAACAAGCTCAAGTGGCTACCTATACGGTTTCGCCGGAATACACACATTCTTTCTCTTCTTTTTAACATACTCTTTAATCCTCTCTCTCCCCCCTATCTCAAAAATCGGTTTGAATTCCTTCATGATTCACATTCGAAGTCTCTAAGATCATCGGAGAACTTAAGATTGAAAATCCCCGTGCATTCTACTTCCTTTGTTGATAAATCTTTCACCGTACAAGCTGCTCGGTTGTGGAATGCTTTACCGGTTGCGATAAGAAGGGCCAAATCTCTGCCCATCTTTAAAAGGATGGTCAAAGAGCATTATTCCCAGGCTGAATGAGGACATTATAGTTGTATACGTTTTCCTCTGTGTATTGATATTTAATTATATATTGTTTTTTGTATGTATGTATGTATGTATGTATGTATGTATGTATGTATGTGTATATGTGTATATATATATATATATATATATATATATATGATTATGTATGTGTATTTTATGTAAGTATATGAATATGGTATATTAATTATTATTTCGTACACCTGACACTGCCCCAACTTTCGTTCTTTTCTCTTATATCCATCCCATGGTTGTCTGTAAGAAATTGCCTTGTGCGATAAGACCGCCAATTGTACTTTTTTTTCGTGTATATTGTTTACCTTTTTTTTTTTTTGTATATCCGGTGTACAATAAAGCCTTAAATAAATAAATAATAAATAAATAAATAAGACAATGTATTCCTCAGGCGAGGATCGAGCACGTCGTAAAATCTAAACACTAACTTTATTTGTAAAATCGACAACCTAAACATATTAGTACGCTCCTAACGATTAGTAATTTCCATTAAAACCATAATATTAATATTACACATTTTGTAATTAAAAACATTTTAAACTAATTGCATGAACCATGAATATATTGTAAAAATGTAAATACAACACTTATAAATACATTAAACTCCGCATTTCGCTATTGTAATAAGTAATATCTATACCTAAACACACGAAATGCCGGAGAAGCTGCGGCTTGCCTCTTGCTTTTTTAGCGTAAATTGAACCTTAAATCACTATCAATTTAAGGTACAATTTTGCGTGGTTTGTTGCATACTATACAATGCGTAACGGGCGGCGCGGCGGCGGCGCGGTGGCGGCGGGGCGGCGGCGGGCGGCGGCGCACGGGCCGCGCTAGTGTTATTGAATAAGCCGAACAATTTTACAGGAATTCGCCAGAGGTCGCACCGTGTCGCAATAAAAAGGGCTTACTGTGCCGCTTCCTAGTAATGTTTACGTATCTGGCCGACAGATGTCGTTGAATGTAAAAAATAATAATTGAGTTTTGATATTAAATAAATAAGTTTGAATAATTTGCTTGTTTATAGTGTAATGATAAATTACAAAAGGGAAGCCGGTAGGAACTGGCTTCTAAGGAGCCTTCGCCACTAGTGCTTATATGACATTAAGATACGACATGGCGAGATTTTTATGGGTTTCTTATGAATTAGCATGGTATAGTGACTACACCTAATTATACTAAGTGTAATATCGATAGCCAAAATATTATTTCTCCCCTATCTGACTGGCTTCAAATAGAACATACACTGTTTGATCACAGAACGTGTCAAACTTTTGGCCATGGTACTTCTCCTACGCAAAGCCATTCCTTTAATGTCCGTAATATACTCACGATTTCGTTTGAGTTGTAGCTTGTAGTTTTTTGTGGCCGGAGTAACTGGACATAATGAAACTTGACATCATATCTCTCAGGATGACGAGCGCAGTGGAAAGCCAAGCATTGCTTTGTAATTCATGGTGTTGTTTGGTTTTGCTACTGTCCATGAGCGGTCGTATCGCTTACCATCAGGCGAATGGCATACCAGTCTCACCATTCATTGCAATAAAAAAAGAGTTTTGAAATTGTCCTGAAAATTTAAGGTTATTTATTGATCTGTCCTAACCTAGTGTCCAAAATTGACTCAAATTGTTGTTTCAGTGTCAATTAGGTCAAGACTTCAATGATTTTGTGTGCCATGGTTTCAGTAGGTCAAATGTAGAAGTTTAGTCAATGAATATTGCGTAGTCACTGTTACAAATTACCTAGGTGAGAAATCATCACTAGTGAATTTTTTTATGAAGAGTTTTTGCTAGATTCTAATGAAAGTGGTATACGTTTTTGTATGTTTATTTTGTATAGGCAGTTGATAATTGTGTTAAGTGGAGTGTGTTAACTTGTTATTCAGAAATACTAACAGTGAAACTTATTTTTATTAAGAAAATCTAAAGGTTATTATTTCTGAATATTTTTCATTATTCTTTATGCAGTTGATAGACTCTTCCTAGTTAATAATGCTTAAATATGTATAATTAAACGAATAGTAGCATAACTATATTTCGTAATGGTTTGTGCTGCAAAATGTCGAGTTAATATTATTATTACTCTTTACTAGTTTTAAAATTTTATCTCACAGTTTTATAAGAAACAACTCATGATGACATTTTCGTCGTAAATTCCTTCGACTTCTCCTATTTGATTTCTCTCTCATTTTGTTAGGAGTTAAAGACAAATTAGTGTCATATAGAGCCATGCTGTTGTGAGTCATGACAGCATTAAAGGGCGAGCTCGTCCGGGGCTCGACTGTCTCACAGGAGACCCACGTAAAGTGACAGTTTTGCTGTCGCGTTTCGTTCGGTGAGCGATATTGCGGGATGCCCAATACCCGTTTCCTCTTACTAAGCTTTTACCTTCCTGCTCCCTTCCCGATTTGATGGGCTGGTGACGGATCGGACTACCAATACCACCCTAGCCCAATGTGGGTTGTTTGAGTTCACGTAATATACAAAGTGAAGACCAGTAATAGGTCACTAGACATCATGATTACAAAAGACTTGAATAAGTAAAAGCCTACGTTTGAAAGATATTTAAAGGTCAAGAGCCAATATCGGTTACAGATGTAATTTTCTATAATTACACACGTTGGTTCACGTGTGACACGCGAGTATGGCTTCTTCACGCCTTCAGTACGGCTAGAATGAAGGTCGAATGTTGATACTATTTTAGGTATATTATGCTTTAAACTTATTATAGCAGTGTCCGCTTCACATCTTATGGTAAGTTCGATACTGTTCAGATCTGTCTGTTGTGAGTGTTGGCAACAGATTTTTATTACCTCTGGCGATCTCACTTACCAAATGGAACGCAACACATTGCTGCAAGTCGGTTGTCTGTGAGATACCAGCGCGGTCAAACCAACCCATTTGTACTGCAGTCCACTGCAACGTGGCTTAAACATTGGTAGAGCTGAGTTGCAGGTTGATTGCTATCGATAGTTAACAATACACAGCACTTTATTGAACACCACAAACTACAAAGTCGTTTAAACATAGAAAATTAAAAAAAAAAAGTGTATAATTGGCGGTCTTATCGCTATAATCGATCTCTTCCAGACAACTAAAAACGATAGAATGGATCGTACGACAAGAAACAAATAAAAGTGGGCATTTATATGAAAAATTAAAATTAAAAAGTGTGCGTAACTTATAACGGTAATATACTATCTTAGTAACAATCATTGAACAATGTGGAAAACATCACAGTCTCAAGCAATGTTTGAAACATTCCGATATCCACCAGTGTTTTGTACATACGGTTTGAACAAACTAGCTTCTTTGTCCAAATATGACAGATATCTATGTTGTCCACACTATTATTACCTTCAGGTGCAATTTCTGAAAAACAACTAATCATTAGGCGCAGTGGTCGTTTTACTGGTCTGTCTGGTAGGACTCTCATATGTGAGAGTTCGCTTGGGTAGGTACCACCGCAATGTCTATTTCTGCCGCCAAATAGCAGTGTAAATGTACTGTTGTGTTCCGGTTTGAAGGACATTGTAGCCAGAGTAACTACTGGTCATATTGAGACTTAACATCGTATGTCTCAGGATGGCGAGCGCAGTGGAGTGCCAAGCATTGCCTTGCAATTCATGGTGTTGTTTGGTTTTGCTACTGTCCATGAGCGGTCGTATCGCTAATCAGGCGAATGGCATGCTCGTCGCCATTCATTGCAATAAAACAAAATTATTCCAAATACTAAGGGTTATTATACCTAGGTTTATACCCTTGATTTATGACCAAACACTTCAGTGTGAAGGTCACAGTCACGCCAGTGCGTGTGCTGGTCTGAACATGGCTAATAACGTGACTAGTTTTTCTACGCCAAAATCTCTGCAGTATTACTTACCTAATTATTAGGTTATAACCTGTTTCAATCACGTTTACAAGTTTAAAAAACAGAGGGACTGCTGTTTTTAATAAGCTATTTGCTATTTTCCTGCTGGTAGCTTATTCGTGACGACCGTTGCGACCAAGGAACTCGAAAACAATACTAGAACGTCACAAAAAATTACCTTAATCGGGAACCAATCTTGCTGCCTCTTATTTCACACCTGTGTACAAATATTTGATGGTCACCAAATATTTGTCTCCACACAGGAATCACACCTGCTGCCTTTTATATCATATCTTAACCAACTGCGCTACGGAACCGTGGTCATCTGGTTGCATAACGTTACATAATGCTTTAAACTCACCATCAATAATATTTCAAATACTTTCATAATTTTCTCCAAAAGCCGCTTTCACCACACATTACGTTTTTAGCACGCTTCCATGATTTCATGGCGTATATTTTAGACGCACGCGATTTTGTATTATAACCGCTTTTTACGCTTTAATAGATTTTATTTGTGAATGTGTTGTGATCTATTCTTCTATAAAATTGTATGGATCAGTGATCTCTTGAGTTAGATTTACCCGCCGTTCTAGCACTACTATGCAAGGTAAAATATTTTACTGCGTATAATATTTCCAGCCGTTTGTATCGATAAATTGATTGACTAATGTCAGCTCTTTCAGGAAGTTATCCAAGACATAATTCTCCAAACAAGCAATTCACGCAAAATTATTTGTCCTCTCTGCAAATATACGATTTATGATGTCGTCATTTTGTAAATAAACTCTTTTGATCTACATATTTGTCTACCGTATTACGTTAGTCTATATTAAAAAAAATAATAATTATTGTTTTCAGAGCTGATCAACTACACGCAGCCCGTGTATGTGTGGCGAGATGACCCCAACTCCAGGCAGAATACTATCAAGGAGATTATTGAGAGAGCCACCTCTAAGGAAGACTGGCCGCAGGTAACATCATATTTTTAATAAGGTTCTATTACAATATATACCTAGGTACAATGAAAGACTATAGTATAGCCATTATGTGCACATGTGCAGGTACCATAATTAAGTCGGTCTGATCGCAAATATGCTGTTGGTTGTGTCGACCGATAGATAGCCATCTCGAGTCGTTGTTTCTTTTATTCAATAGTGCCGGCATGGTGAAAATGGTCTTAGCATACCGGGTATATCAAGACTGCGACCGAAAACAAAGCCAGGTGGTAGTTTTAGTAGTTAAAAACAATGCAATTTAAAATTTCGCGATAAAAGCGACCGTTTTTTTATTTTCATTTTTTTTAAATAACCTTTTTTGTATGCTCAATATCTAGTTTATGTGAAAAAAGTAATTTACACTCTTGCGTACCATTGTGTATTTGAAAATAAACTGGTGTACATCATTATTTCAGAAAAACTATGTGTTTATCACCCAAATACGACGATAAGTTAAAAATGACAAACGAAATTGACGATTTTTTTTTTGCGAAATTTTCAATTGCATTGTGTCTGAAGTCACTAATACTACCACTTGGCTTCGTTTTCGGTCGCGGTCTTGATATACCCTGTATAATTGTATGGGGGATCCGTTGCTGCTGTGTAAAACGGTTGTAGCGGGGGGCTGGCCCTGAGCCTCCGCCAGCGCATGCGATTATGATGTCTCTCAACGATGGGTCTAAGGGATCTGATTTACCGATTAAGCGATTTAGGCCTTTGACCTATGGAACTTATATAATGATATGCTAGAGCTGGGAACTGACAATGTCTGCAGAGTATTGAATATATTTAAGGCAGTTATTTCCAAACTGGTTACAGAACGCAATCACAGTTACGTCGTTCCCTACGGTGGATTTACTTAGTGTCTGGCAGATGTTTTCTTACCTCGAATATTATATGTAAAATTTGGCAAAATATTGTAAAAGTTACGTAAATATCTGCAAAAATTAAGCAAGAATAATCTTTTTGCGTAATTTAGTATGTCAACTTTCATATTTGAAGAGATTATATCAACTAATTGTCTTGTTAATGTATGTTAATGATATTTTCGCTGTAGCCGTGTGTTTATCCTTTCACTTAGCATAGAATACTTATATTAAATTGTATCATTAAAAAGGATTAAATGTTATGGCCTAAAATAGAGTATATTTTAAAAAGAACGGGTTAGAAAGTATGCTCGTCTTTTGAACCCGTAGACAAGAGCATGCTATGAGAAACACCATTGATGCCATGTGAACCATAAAAAAAAGATAAAGTTAATCACTGGTAATTTTGTTAGTTGGAAACATAATAAAACAAAGAAAGAGGGAGAAAGAAGAAAATAGTTAATCATGACGATCAGTACCGGTTTTAGCACTAGCGGGGCTGTAGACAGGGATAGTTAGGGCGCTCTGAGTGAGATTACTGGTCCGCCATTTGCGCAATTGCTAGGGCGCCCCTATCTGTCATCCAAATCCATAGAAATTGAAAAAAATACACTTGGCCGACCGCGCTCTACCCTTTTCTTATTCTGATTCATTAAGACCTTTTTCTTTTGAATCATAATAAATAAATACACCCAACAGTCACATACATAGTTCTGACCCCACATTAAGATCACTTATGTCATGTGTCGTGGGTATTAGAAACTACGAGTGAATTTTCGGTCTTATAAATAACAGTCGGAGCGGGAATCGAACCCGCGGCCTCTCGATTCACAGTCAATGTCTAACCAACTCTGTCAAAAAGCACGTACAGTTGCTCTCTAAACTGTGACAAGGGGTGGCTTATCCACATTTGCTTGAGTTGGGCGTCGATCGCATGAACCCACGGCACAGCATTTCTCTGCCCCTACTATAATAAAGAAACCTAATAAATGTCATCAAAGAGTTACAAAATTAATGAGGGTTGAGAACGTATAAGTGTCAATCCCTCTATAACAAAGCAGGAAATTAGAATATGTGTCATTCTCTCATATAAATATTTACTACACACGTAAACAGTTGCAAAGTAACAAGAATTGGAGTAAATTGAGTCGCGAAAATTAACTCCAAGGCCGAATGGCAATATTCGTGACTAACAAAATCTTTTGAGTATTGACGGGCTGAGAAATCCTTTGCAACCTACAAATACATGAACATGACATGAAGCATAAGTATTAGGAACTATAACAGATTTTTGTGTGATCATAGTGGCTTGCGTTCTATATCAGCCCATATACGTCCCACTGCAGGGCACGGGCCTATTCTACAATCGAGGGAATTGATTGAGAGTGGTTAGGCCCTTTTCATTAATGAAACATAGTAAGAGTGAGCTGGAATTTGTGCTTGAGACAGCGGTATAAACGCGAGCTTACTCTCGTCTATCTCATCTTAAAACGGATGTAAGTTAGGTGAATTATGAGCTGCATTAGTGTAATCTACCTATCCTGTCAGGAATACAGGTGTGAATTATGGCTTTAACTAATGTGTTGTAGACTTGACCTAATGTGTAGGCATTGACCCATTTGAGAATAAGACTTTTAATCTACTTGTCTAGCCTGGTTGGTGGAATTTTCACGATAATTATTCTTGTTTTCTGTTTCACTGTATCAACATTTGTCTGCCAAACTTACAAGTGAGTCATAGCTACAATGTTTAGTTCGTTAAATGAACACTAAAAATAACTATTGTGATTGAACGCGTGTTGGGATTCGGAAGCTAACACGTGTAGTGGTGACGAAATAATGATGCTGCAATTTTCCATGATTTATTTTTAGCGAAAACTCCGTTATAATGTTTGAAGGACTCTATTGTTTAAGGTAGCATCTGCAACCTCAATATCCCTTAAAGTAGATATCCTATCCTTCATTAGTTTATCGAAACACCAAACGGTTTTTATCCGATACCACATTGATATCCGATAGACAATTCGACTGTCGTTTCCCTCAAACATCAATAGTACTCGTAATTAAACATAGCTAGAGTGATGAAGGCCTTTGAAAATACGTAAAGAAAATAAGCGGAAAATGAGGACCGCCTATTAATTATTAAACATTACAACTTCAAACTTACACTAAAAGAACGAAAGTGTTCTCTATCATGAAAAGATTTTTATGTATAAAACATTACATGAATCATTATAAAACATCGATAGAGTATTAGACGATGCAGGAAAGAGAACGGAACAGTGACTCGCCAATGTCATCGCCGATTCAGATCCACTCGACTGGAGTGTTTTTTACCGCGGACGTGATTCCACGCCTTGTTTCAAGTCTGTCTAAAACCTGAGGTTCACTGTTTAATTATTTTTTATTCCACGACAAAGTATAATGCACCTGATGTTTTCTGTGGATCAAAATTGCCTTAGTGCAATGTGCATTAGACATACAAATACTAAATCGGAGTTAAGAGCATTCATATTCTATAAGTGGAGTGTGGAGTGTTCGTGTTCTGGAGCGGAGACCGCGTCTTGGCAAACGTAGCGTGGGACGTCCTCTGGCCAGATGGCGGGACGACTTGCACAAGAGGGCCGGCGGCGACTGGATGCGTAAAGCAGCAGATCGGGCTCTGTGGCGTACTTTGGGAGAGGCCTGTGTCCAGCAGTGGACTGCAACGGGCTGATGATGATGATGATCAGTTCTAAGCACCTGCTGTAATTTTAACAAAAATCACGAATATCGGTGACTTGCATTTAATATTTGTGCACTCACCTTAAAACTGCGGAAGTGTCTGTGTGGACACGTTGTTAAGTGGAGGTCGAGCTCGAATTTTTCCCACTTTTGTGGCCGCGATTAGTTTTTGTTCATTGGTAGCTTGACGAATTAAAGCTTTGTACGATGCAGATATTTTTCTCCCTCAATCCTTAAAGAACGATATCGCACCAACGATTATTTTACATTGTCAAACTATGATTTTATGAGCGGTGTTGATCACTTTACAATTTCCATCAGACGAGCTGCCTGCTTGTTTGACATGCTTGTTCTAGTTTACTAAAAGTACTTAGGACCTACCGAATCTTTCGATTACCTATTTAAAAATATACCTTTACTGAAGGCATATATTAGTAATAAATCATTGTCTTTATTTCCAGGTGCTAATATTCCCAGAAGGCACCTGCACGAACCGGTCGTGCCTGATAACTTTCAAGCCCGGAGGCTTCTACCCTGGGGTTCCAGTGCAGCCCGTCACCATCAGGTACCCCAACGCAAGAGACACTGTCACCTGGACCTGGGAGGGGCCTGGCGCGTATGTATTATTGTTTTATTAAGTGGTCATAGTCTATTGAAGTACTTACTACCCAAACATGATATCTAAAATTTGCAAAGAAATCTATCGCTTTTTTTTTAGCGAAAGTTTTATTTGCGTTGTGTCTGTAACCACTATAACTACCACCTGGCTTCGTGCTGGTTACAGTCTTGATATACCCGGTATGAAATAAAAACTTATTACAAAAAAAAAATATTTTTCGTTCCACCAGGTTGAAGCTTCTGTGGTTGACGCTGACTCAAGTGCACAGTTCGTGCGAGATCGAGTTTCTGCCGGTGTACTATCCAAGTGAAGAGGAGAAACGTGACCCCAAGCTTTACGCCAGGAATGTCAGGGACGTTATGGCCAAGTAAGGTTCTTTCTATATCTTCTAATGGTAGCTTGTAAAAAAATATATATGAGGCATTGCCTGTGTCTGGAGAAGCTAGTTAGTAATTTTTATAAAATCATTAAATACAAATAAATACACCCAACAGTCACATACATAGTCCTGACCCACACTAAGATCGAGTCTTGTGTCGTGGGTATCAGTAGTACGAGAGACTTTTCCGCTCTCACAAACACCCAGACCCGAAACAAATACCTGTGGATCACACAAATATTTGTTTCGGTGCGGGGATCGAACCTGCGACCTCTCGTTTCACAGGCGGTGTCTAACCAACTGCGCCACGGAGGCTGTCAAGGTGTTAGGTGTGAGAGTATGAGAGTGTAGGGTCTTAAGGAAGTCTATTAATTTCTATAGTTGCCGAACCATACTACTTGATCCTCAAAGGAGACTAATACAAGTGCCATAGTATTTTTTATGATTCATTAGATTTCATGCATGATTATGAGCTCCGGTGACCACTCCATCAGATAAAATCGAACGTCAAAGCCGTGTTTATAGCACAAAATATAATATTTGGCGTTCCATGCTGGAATATGTTTAGCAATGATGGGTACAGAGGAGTCTTCTAGAAGGACGTTTCATTTATCCAGTAGGGTATTCAAATTGGCACAAGAATGCCGTCAGCCAGACAAGAAATTACGTTTACTATGACAGCATCCGTGCCGTAGTTGATTAGACGCCGTCTGTGAAATGAGAGGCCACGGGGTCGATCCCCGAACCGAGACAAATATTTGACAGTTCCTCTGTTCCAGAGCTCTCGGTGTACCAGTCCTGGACTACACATACGACGACTGCCGACTTATTGCTCGAGCCAAGCATCTTGGAATTCCTGGAGCCGCAGCAGCCAGGGAAGTCAGCGAACTCAGGGCTCAGCTTGGGTGAGTGGACATTTTTAAGGAATTTATATGAGGTTGGAAAACTTGTCAAAATGACCCACGCGGGTGGCACATTTGGATTTAGCAAGTGTTTCGTAAAAAAACCTGCATACCTGGAGGATCACCACAAAAATTCCAAAGGGTTGAGAAGCCTGTCAATCCTTCCCAGGTTGAGGTGGACTTCGCTATAACCTTCCTTTGCGTAGAAAAGAGAAGCACCTAAAGCTGGCGGTTGAATGTTGGTATTTCCCGTACAGCGACTGCCGTACTCGTTACCCAATAACGTATCATCTCTTACTGGTGGATTGAGCCTTCAGTTGATTATCAGTAGTCACTGCCCTGCGACTAAAAAATAGAATCATGCCCAGGAGTGAAAATGGACTGATATATATGTATAGTACAACGGTATGATTGCAAAGATAAGGTCCTGGGTTAAAATCCCGGGTCGGCCAAAGTGATATTGGATTTTTCTATTCATTATTAATTTGTGCCCAATATGGTGATAGGCTCGTCCCATATCACGTCGTGAGCCGGAACATACAAGGCGAAACGTAGGTTTCATGGTAGCTCATCTCTCTACCCCTTCTGAAAAAACGGTGTGAGTTTATGTATGTACAGTATTAACTAGAAAATGACCGAAATCTTTCCCCTTTCAGTCTAGAACGTTCCCAGTTGGAGTTGCACCTGGCTGCTCAAGGGTTGCAGGGCAGGTCTCGCTGGTTGGCTGCGGATGAGTTCGCGCACCGACTGGGCGTGCCCGTGGACCACCGCTCGCAGAGACTCTTCGACATATTCGTACAGGTGGGTTTTAATGGTGGGCTATTTGTAAAGATTTGATAGTGAAAACATTTATTATCTGGTAGTCAATTTGTGTTGCCAGTATAAAAAATATCCACATAAAACCGAAAAGTAAACTTATGCATATTTTGCTTACTAGGGCCCCATAAATATCAAACAGCTTATCGGGACTGTCCTGCATTTCCTATTAGTTGCATTGTATTGTGTGTGAGAGAGACGGACTCGGACATGCAGTGAGCGAGAAAGAGATAGATATTTACAATATTTTGCAGAGATCGAGTGGGCTGGTGTATTTCCCTGACTACCTGCTGTGCGCGATATTCCTGTCGCTACAACACGCGCCGCTCTCACAATTGCTTTCTTATGGGTTCAAGGTAAGTTATATTTATTTATAAATAAATAAATACATCCAACAGTCACATACATATGCCTTACCCCACACTAAGATCGAGTCTTGTGTCGTAGGTATCAGAAACTACGAGAGACTTTTCGGTCTCACAAACACCCAGATCCGAAACTAATACCTGTGGCTCACACAAACATTTGTGTCGGTGCGGGGATTGAACCCGCGGCATCTGGTTTCACAGCCGGCGTCTGTTGGACTTTTACTTATACTCCTTATTCTTCATATTGTGTATGATAACTTAGTATAATAAATTAAATACCATTCAATGGTCGGCCATATCGCATTGAGCGATTTCATTCTGGGAACCTTTGAACAACAATTTTGTAGCTAAAATAAGAATTAAATACCCTTAATGGTAATAGTCATTTTTCTCCCTTTAATTCCATACCTCTCATAAATTAACGCAAATCACATGCAAAATATTAAAAGCTAAATTCATTTTCTTCAGTATCAGTTCCCTATTGAAAATTTCTCCGAAGAATTTCCAAAGAACCTATTAGAATCATCTTGATATTTAAATAACCAATCAAAATAAAACATACATATTGATATGTTTATTAATATTTATTTCCAGTTATACGACAGCACGCGGACGGGTCGCCTGAACATGGCGCACTTCGAGGAAGTAGCCACGCGCTGCCTCGCGCTGTGCCAGGAGGACGCGCATAACACATTCCGACAGGCCGATCTCGACGAGAAGGGATACTTGACTTACGGTAAGAGATGTTACAAGTACGCACGCACACGTACACGCATACGTTATTATTATTTCTTTTAATTTGGTTCGGCATAGTGACTGCATTGCACCTGATGGTAAGTGCTAATGCCGTCCAGATAGAGTATCGAATGGTATCAGACGGTAGTCTCATACCATTCGATACAATCATGCCGGCCCGCTGAGATGCCTCTTCACGCTACAGCGGAAGGACCCAGGATTATAAGAATACTTAGATGCGTATTTATGCAGACGCCAATACGCGCAAATATACGCACCCACATACGTATACGTACGCATACGCACACGTGAACGCACGGGTGCGCACACACACGCACAATAATAGACACATTTGACATTATGCATGAAATTGTGGTCTTTATTCCAGCAGTTATGTATTATTAATGTAGTCTATTATACCCGTGTGTTATGGCCAGTACAGACCCAGACAATATGGCAAAGGATTTCTCGCTGCCGTTGCATCAATTAAATCATTGGAATTAATGTCGTACTCCTACGAGATAAGTTTGAATTACCTTTGGTAAAAGAATAAATCCTTTGCCATGCCGTCCCGGTCTGTGCTGGCACTTATTGGTGTATATGGGCGTAAATTTGTCAAAATTTGTATCTTGTGATAGTTAATTCTTGTAACCTAAATTATGTCGGCTTATTTGATGATACATAGAGGGCTGAACCCGATTTGTGACACACTTACACACATTGCTGTTTCGTGTTATTTATTGATACTCTTTTTAAAATCGATATAATCCTCTTCCAGATGAATTTATATCCTACGCCCAAAAGCGGCCTGAATTCGCATTTCTATTCGCGTGCGACACTTCCCACCACAAGCCAAAGACGCAGTGAGACGAGAACCACATACCGACCGTGTGCAGTCAAGTGCCGTGAGCAAAGCTATGAGAACTGTGTTGCCAGCACTGTGCATCTGTCAACTGTCAGATGTTACCTGTCAGTGGGGAAATCTGTCATCTGCCAAGTTGACGAACCAGTGTTGCCAGCGGTATGTGCAAAGAAAGTCATATTGGTAATAGAATTACGTTACGTTCGTATTAAGTTGGCAATACAATTATGTTGATAATTCTTTAAGGCATTTATAATTTTAAGTGTTTTATGAAATTTATCCGGAGATTATTTGTGTGAGTATTATGGTAGCTAATTTATTTTTAATGGCAATATTGTCAGTGTTGAAATCTCAATTTAATTGTCTCCATAGTATTATAGTACAACAGTACCTTGTTTATTTTAGTATTGTTTTTTATTGAAACGTTTTATGTTATTTAATATATTTTATGTTTTGTTTAGTAATTTTATTTAAATGTTATATTATGTTCTAAACTGGTTAATCATATGATACATTAATTAAAACAAAATGTCATAATTTATTGTAAAAAAAACAATTACAAATGTTGAACAAGCTTGACACCTTAATATAACTTAAATCGGATTTGAAATAAAATGGCTACTGAGGGCTTGTTAAACTAGTAATTTCATACTTACATTATGTACCAGTTTTATTTATAACAGCTAAACCAATAAAATATTTTGTTAATATTGCCAGGGAATAAAAAATAATCGTAGTGACTTTAACAATCTGCTCACATGATTATTTAGTCAATTAAATATCATTCCATAATACATTGCTTTGACATATTTCGAATACATTTAGGTTCTACTAGGAATGTTTAGACGAGAGCTAGTAAACGGTAGGTATGTGAAAGTAGATTATTGTGTACATAGAAATTAATTAGGGCTTTTTTCTAAGAATATTATGTAGTTTTACGTCGCCTCAAGTAGCCGAAACAGATTTTTTAACCAATGCTCTGTATCTGTCTTGATGTATTTTTTTATGTATGCAAAAAATACTTTACTTTTAACCTAGTTTACTAAATGCTGGTAAATCTCACATGCCTTTGAAGCTCTTGTAAAGAACTTGCAGGTGTGCAATTCATGTCTTAATACGAAATCACTTTAAAACTGCAATATGTAATTATCTTATAAAGATACACCGTACTGATTGTATCTACATGTCAAACGTTTTATTTAACATTTTTAATTTAAAGGAGATGGTCCAGAAATGTATGGACCTTGGGCCATAGTGCTGTACAGTACATGAAATATAGTTCGTGAAATTGGCTTGCGATTTCCGTATTAATTACTGTTATGCGTTGCTTATTAACTTTATACAAAAATAAATATCAAGACAAGAACAGCAACACCACAAGCAATATGGCGACAATAACGGCCATATTGTTTTGGAATTGCAGCATGTCAAACATTTTCGTTCTTTAACTGAAATCATGCAATATAAATATATTAATAAAAGTGACGCTTTTAACAACGTATATCATCTTTTGACAACTTATGGACTATAGTATCAACAGATAAATATATAGAAAACAATTATAAATAGTAGCGGGTTTTTAAAAATAAGACATATATTCAAGTTAAAGATAATGGGTTTGCGCATTTTTGAACGAAATGACAATTAGGCATCATGGAGGACAGATTATCGAAGAAAATATTGCTTCTGTACTAAAACAATCACATTTTTGTATAAAGCCCCCCGTTGTCCAAGAAATCTAAATGTATTTTATTTGAATTCTACATTTTTTTCTAGTATTTGTACTAGACGTACACAATACGGCCCAAAATGAAACATCTCCTTTACTGCAACTGTGGTACAATTTTAAATTGGCAACACTTAAGTTTCAGTTTCCATTATCTGCCGCTTGAGGCGCGTCAGACTATCAAGCATAAGAGGTTATTAGGCGTATTTAACAAATAATTTAGCGTAAGTCAGTAATGAAACGGATATAAAAACTCCCACATCGGGCTATTATTGTTGAAACCATGAGGTAATAGACCTCAATATGGTATTACATTTTTATATTGCACCCTTTTTAATCCAGTACACTTAGACTAGTTTTTGACTATAGATTTGACTATAGACAATTTGCTGTGGGGCTTTCCTGTGAAATAAAAGTGGTGGCGCAGTTGGTTTGACGCCGCCTGTGAAACGAGAGGCCGCGGGTTCGATCCCCGCACCGAAACAAATATTTGTGTGATCCACAGGTATTTGTTTCGGGTCTGGGTGTTTGTGAGACCGAAAAGTCTCTCGTAGCTTCTGATACCCACGACACAAGACTCGATCTTAGTGTGGGGTCAGGACTATGTATGTGACTGTTGGGTGTATTTATTTATCTCGTCCTAACAATCCCCTGCACCTCATGTATGCCAGGTGTGATAGTGGCATGTATTTTACCGAAACTAAGTGTCTAAGCAATGCGCGTTTTTGGTGAGAAAGTATCATTAAACCTCGAAAAGTAAAATAAACTAGAATTAAAAATAAATTGTTGACTCTTTGTGTAAAAAATACGTCATTTTACCATATAGCTGCAGTTCCCTGCCCTATGTAATTCACCCCAACTAACTTCTATATTATTACGCTTAAAAAATACCAACGTTAAATTCTCCCACGTTTTTCTATTTTCAGGAGAGTCTCACAGCTACTTGTCAGTAATATTACTTCCATTTTTCGCTATAAATACTCTCGACTTAGTAATCGTCTAAATCTAAATTTTGAAAGCTTCATCAAAATTTGTCGAGCAGTTTTCTACGTTTAAATATTTTGGCTTAACTAATTCCCACACATGTAAAAACACACTTCTTAATCTTTAAAGTAAATTGAAAGTGTAAGCCTTATTCCATAGTGTAGGTTATATTTATTACTAGTGTTTAGGCAGCCATTTTGAATGTGATAATTTTAAGAAGCGTGGCACGTAATTAGTGCTTTTGAAATTAGGGTTATACGTCCGCTAATAGATGTTAATGTTGGACACGTTTTTCAAAAAATATTTCTGTACAATTAGTATTAAAATAAGTTTTAAATGCTTTAGAACTGTTGACGGTTGAGCGTCTTTTTAAAAGTTTGACACCTGTCATTATAGTTTTTCAATGCATAGATAATGTAGACAAAGCTGTAACGACTACCAGTCTTTTAGGGAATAATAAACAATATTTTAACATATTCATGTATATTGATTTCGTGATAGTAATAACGTTACGTGGTTACAGTATGCTATTAAAACGAGGTTTTCATTATGTAATTAGCTGTGTACGTTTGATTATTTTTGCAATGTATTATAAAGACGCTATACTTTAATTAGTAAACTTATATCAATAAGTAATGTAATTGTAAAAATATTCTCAAATAACGAATTGATCTTGTATAGAATTGTCGTAGTTTTGCTAATGTTTCAGTGTGGTCGAGACATACTTTCTGTGTTATGTCGATATAATTGAATTTGTCGTACTATTGCTAAACCAACATTTATAATATTCACTTTGAAAGTTTTTTTCAAACGCCTGTAAATTATTCACTTATTTATAAAAAGTAAACTTAATACTCGAGCGGTTTCTTGTATATTTGCAACATTTGTAACGAATGGGCAAATTGGTTATTTAGAAAGTGTTAAAAAATAATCATTATGGATATTAAACCCATCAAAATGAATTAAAATTAAAATTTCTTTGATGGCTTTAGTGTACTAATAAACTTCAATCTATGATAGCAAATGTTGATTGCCCATTCTAAATTGAAGTGTCGATATTTCACTTCATTGAATTATGGCAAATTGCCATAGTATAAAATAATAGCAGGGAACATTATGGCGCAATGTAGAAGGTACCAGTTAAAAAAAAACTGTAAGGAAGTTGTCTATGGTTTCATTATTGTTTAAAAATTAAATCTATTAGGTATTATTTTCAATAAAGTTATTGAAATGTTGAAATATTTTATCCAATTAACATTTTTTGCTATAAAAGTAGGGATGTGTGCTTAAATACATTTTTGAAAGTAATTTGTATGATACATTTTGAATACAATTCTATTTTACTTCTATAAATATTTTCCATTGCAAATTAATTTGTTTTTAAAAGTCTTCCCTTATTTGTACACTGAATCTCTTTGTAACGTTTTATGTTCATACGATTTTTACTGACTTTTGGTAGGCCTTCTAGCCACTTTAAATAATTGATTAAATAACAGTATATTCATTTTGTTCAACGATACTTAATGTAGGTAATTTAAAAAAAGCATTTAGTGTAAAAAATATGGCGTGATATTCCGTTACTAAGAATAAATTGACGGAATAACGCCCGTATACTAAAACGCCATTTAAATATTAAGTTGCACTTAACTACCCAAGTCCCATTTAATCCGTACGTTTAAGCGGGACTTGCGAAGTTAAGTGCAACATAATATGTAAGTGGCGTTTGAGTATTCGGGCGTAAATAATCTCGCCTGCAAATATGAAGAAAAAAATGGATATAATAATTTACATCCAGTAGACATAGTAAGAACAATTATTGTATATATTTTAATGAGATTTCGTTTTAGTTGGACAGTAATTAAAAATGCTTTATTTATTATACTTAGTTTTCGATGAGTTGTTAAGAGCTTTCACATGTTAAGCGATATGTTGAAATAGTAATAAAATAAATGAGTGAAAAACGTTTTATTTTATATTATTTGATAGCAATTTCTAAGAAATATTGAGTGGCGTTTGGTTACTTCACGACTGAGACATACCTATAGGTGTTCATTTACGCAAAGGTAAATGCATTGTTATAGCGCCGAAAATGTGTTATATAGAGGTATATTTTGTTACACACCAAATGCCTCAGTGACGTTGTTATACTACGGTACGACTGCAAAGCTGAGGTCTCGGGTTCGAATCCCGGGTCGGGCAATATTATAGGTGATATTGGATTTTTCTATTAATTATTGGCCTACAGTCAAGATATGGCGATAGGCTCTCCCCCTATCACATCGTGGGACGGAACATACAAGGCGAAATTTAGGTGTCCTAGTTGCCCTTCCGCCTACCCTTATCCTCTTCTGAGATGAAGGCGTGAGTTTATGTATGTATGTAGACCAAATGCCTCTGATACCTTAAATATCAAAAGAACAAGTAACGTCGTCCTCTGGCCAGATGGCGGGACGACTTGCACAAGAGGGCCGGCAGCGACTGTATGCGTGAACAGCAGACCGGGCTCTGTGCCGTACCGCGGGAGAAGCCTGGGTCCAGCAGTGGACTGCAACGAGCTGATGATGAAGTAATTTAAATCCACTCAGTAGTGAATGCGAGAAATTTTCGCAACGGTCATGGGAATTATTTTCATAATCATCTTAGCCACAAACCTGCTGGTGAATACAGGCTTCCCCGAGGATTTCCATATCGACCTCGAAGCTATATCCTCATGCAACCTTCATTACCGTAACACGGGGTGGATCGAAAGTCAAGGGAAAATAGAAATAAGCAGTTCATCTTGTTTTGTGAATTAATGTGATTATATTTAATTTAAGCGACATAAAATCAGTATTTCTGAAATGTGAAAAACTGCTCATCTATGATTTCAATTCTGCCGTCCTCAAGCTAAAATGCCGTTAACTACCATTATCCACTTTTGAGTTATGCGCAAAAAAAAGTTTTTTTTTTTTTTAATATGCTACTCAATAACTAGAAGTTATATTTAAAACTTTGAAATACTGAATAATAGATCTCAGGAAGCACTTTTCAATAGCGAAACTTTCAATTTAGAACGAAGCCATTATTTTAAATAAAAACGCGAAAAACTTGTTTTTCCTAGTATTTTTCCATTTATCTATTCATGAATCCGCGACTATAATGCCGTTAAACATACCTTAACGGCATTTTAGTGTTTGGTTTTATTAAGGTTTCATAACCATTTACGAAACTTAAAAAAAAACTTATTAATACTAACCAAGAAAGCCGTTAAAAGATGTTAACGTTAATATAAGTTCGCATTATGTTTTCTGATATAAAAAAATACTAGATTAAAACGTGGTTAAACTGACTTAGTCGCAATTAAGACAAGTGAGTTCAAGTAAATCATAAATATGTGTTTTGTTCAGAATATTTTAGATTCATTGCAATACTACATTGCCGCTACATACAAAAGCTATTACTGTAACGGCAGTTTAGCATAGTACACTACATTAGATTTTTGGAATATATCACACGAAATTGATACTAAAATGAAACAAGTGTTGTAATCAAAATCTTGTTTAATCATATTCCTATAATAAAAGTTTTTACTTATTCTATTATTACTTATACTCTTGGAGAAATCACATTAAAATTATCATCATTAAAATTAAAATACTTCTAAATTGAACAATAGTTATCACATTTTAATCAGCTAAGGAAAATTTTTGACGTTAGTCATTATTTTAGTCAGTCTTATAACTTCTTATAATTAACAGTCTTAGCCAAGTCTCTTCATATTCCTTGAACTACAAGTGTCGGTAAGTTTAACTAAATATACTTTCGGTTATCAACGGGATTTATGTACATCAATATGTTGTTAAATAGCTTAACTTTCACCTAATATAGCAGTGCTACCAACATGACGAACAAAAAATATATCTACGTTTTTGAAGCTGCAAATTTATGATAATGTTCTCTCTATAAATTAAATACTCTAAGGCGTAGAGATTACCTAAAATATTTTCCATACAATGACATTGTAATACTGAGTCCATCAATAACTTCAGTTTCAATTAATATGTCATTAATATTAATATGTCAATTTTATTCCGTACAGTATATCAAATGTATTTATGTTTACTGTGGCGCATTTACGCTATTGTTTTAGTGTATTTTGCAGTGACATTTCGTGAAAAAATCGGCGTGGGTCCAACCTCGATGACGCCTCGGCGTCGACTGACGAGCTGATTCGAACGCGTGCAGCGCTAAAAATTTTAGTTTTTA
The DNA here is from genome assembly GCA_949752805.1 of Deilephila elpenor. Lineage (NCBI taxonomy): Eukaryota > Metazoa > Arthropoda > Insecta > Lepidoptera > Sphingidae > Deilephila > Deilephila elpenor. Next base: position 1,660,676 of record OX457107.1, on the reverse strand, counting down.
TTTTTTCATAAAAAAATTACAACAATATTATAAAATGTTTTCTTACAGATCCCTAACAAATTAAAAAGCCTATCTTTTGATATAATTTTTACATGATTTTGATGGAATCTCTCAGTAATAAACGTGTTTGAAAAAACGATTTAGACCCATGTTTGAGATGATTTTTGATCGAGTTAATTATAATAATTTATGTTTTCAGCTTTACAATTCCCTCGGTTGTACTCCTAATTTTGCTAAAATGCTTGTTTTTTTGCATATAATTACGGTATCCATGGAGCTGTAGACGTTTAAAAAAAGTAAAAATCGGTATAACCCGCCCTTAACTACTTTTGTTTCCTTCGGTTTCAATGAGGTGGTTTCATTATTATTTGCCTGATCCGAAAATATGATCGTCTTTGATGTCATTGGTACCATATTTAAAATGGTTTGAGCTCTTTGTGAAATTGTATAGCGTCTGTAATTTAATTCGGATTCGGAAATGAATAATAATAACAAGATAATGAATAATAATAACAAGACTATTGTGACGAAAATCAAGTATAGGAAAGCCAAATGCATTTTTTTAGAAAGCTAAAATTCTATATGACGTGTCTACTCACGTAGACAATGTTCTTAATGAAGATGATTGTTAATACAAATCTTCCCAAATAAATTTTCTAATGATAATGTAAACTAGATCAAAATATGTTACCTACATGAAAACAAAATGCTCAGACACAGAAATATTAATGGTATGTAAGGAATGTTAGTTGTTGTAAGTAAAAAGCGCGCGCTTTAAATAATGAACCATTTTACCTGGAAATATTGTCACTCATTTTGACGGAAACTGGCGGGAAACGCGGAGCGTTACGTGTCTGTTTCCTTCTACCTCCTGCGCCGCACTACACTCACTAGTCGCACGCGCCATACCCCGCACCATACCTCGAGCCATACCCCGCGCCGTAACCCGTGCGAGACACATCGTCGGATCAACCAGTAGCCACGAACGTAGATAGCCGCATTTTAGTTTAGTTTTGCGGGATAGCGACAATTTAGTCTTGCAATTGTACACAAAATATATGTCGAGTTATTTAATATCTGTCATTAATAAAGTAATTGTTTTGTAAAGGAAGAAATAAGCCATTATGAATACAATACTAAAATGCCGTTAAGCGTCGTTAGCCGCATTCTTGTCTAGGATTTTGGTTTAACGGCTTTATAGTGTAGGATTTGTAAACTAAATTTATAATGAAACTAAATTAGAAAAAAGTTAAGGTACCATAACCGCATTAAAGAGTACAGATATCACTTAACGGCAAAATAGCTAGGCTAAAGTCACTTAAAAGTTATGAAAAATTGACACTTTGCACCTTTAGCGGCTTTTTAGGTTAGCAATGATACATAACGGCATTTTAGCATTGAAATCATATAGATTACATGCATATAGCGGCATTATTCTTTTTTGTAGCTCAACAACTATAATAGTAATTGAAATACGGGTAAGATAGATAGATAAAGATTTTTTTTCTGATTATAATTGCATTTAAAAGTAAAAATTGGTCAGATGTTGGTTAACGGCATTTTAGCTTGCGGACGGCAGAATTATACAAATAACATACTTCATAGTTTGAATAGTTTTGTTTCTATTCAGCCTTATATATCGATTCACCATATGTTACCGGTACCTATAATTTACTTACAGCAAAAATATAACAAAATGTCGGGTGGAATAAAAATGTATTTCTGTTGTGACATTTTTTTAAATTATAGATATTGTTGCCGTGGTGTAATGACAGCCTCCGTGGCGCAGTTGGTTAGACGCCGCCTGTGAAACGAAAGGCGGCTGGACTTTAGAATATTATGGCACGAGTTGAGGGGTGAAAGTGATCAAAGGTATTAGGAATTGGATCCCTGATTATAACGTTATCACTCTTATTAAAAGGCAATGCATAGTTTTCGAGAAATTAATAAAAATAGTTTCTAACCTCAAATCACACTATAGGTAAAACGGAACGTTATTATGGGCGACTGACAAACAAATCGTTATTATTATGTCAAATATATAGTCTGTGATTTGAAAACTTGTGAAAAAATGGTGAAACGGTTCGTAAAAAATATATTTACGAGTTGCGATAAGTGTCAGTGTCATTTGTTTTGGTTCATTCCGTTTGTTCCGATGGAAGTTAGTGTACCAACTTTGTGCGTAAAATAGGTCGACTTTGTCCCAAAACCGACTTGGGGCACCCCGACTTCACGTAGTCTTTTGGGTACCACCCCTAGAGTGTATATAAAAAGCCGGAGGCGCGGAGGGAGAGCAGCCCCCGCCCACTGTAACGAAGGATAGGCAACCGTGCGAGCCGTAGCGGCTGAGGCTGGTCGCCGGAGGTGAGCATGGGTGCCTATCCTTTGTTACGCAAGGGCGAAGGGGCTGCACTTCCCGCAGCGCCGGAGACGTTGCAGAAGCAAATTTGTTTTGACAAGTGTTTTGAGGTTAGGTTTTACATTAATTAGATTTTCTCAGGAACGGTGCGTTAGCTTTTCACGGGAGTGGTACCAGGGGAGATGGGACAGTCCCCCCCTTCCCCTTCACCCCCTCCCAACCCCCAACTCGTGCCATAGGATTCTAAAGATTCTAAAGATTATTCATTCCCCACGTTGCCTAGTCTTCTCATCGTACCAATTCTTATGAATATCGAATATCCTGCGCGTCATCGAAGTTATGTCAACGTGCGCAGCCAGCATCTTCTCATAAAATATGAGGAACCAAATGAAATGTGTCTTGTATGGCAACATGCTCATCTGGGCGTACATGTTTTCCATTTTAAACATCAACTGTGACATAGACCCGAACATGAAGGCAAGATTGTAGGTTATATCGTTCTGGTATTTTTTTCTGATCGGTTTTATCTTGTCTAGTCTGTACCTGGTTGCGTAGACTGATTGTTTCATCATATCCAAAGCCTTCGTGACGAAGAATGTGTTGGAATAAAAGGCTTCGTACAGAACTGACTCGTAGGGAGGGTACTGACGACGGCTTTCTTCCGTCTTTTGGTATCTCTTCCTGGCGATGTCTACTATTTTGTGTATGTTCTGATAATCGAGAACGCTGATGTCGACATTGTCCTCGTTAAATTTCTCAGAGGGTGAGTCCTCTTTCCCGAAAAGGAAATCGAATAGGGAGCCATCGCTAGAAATTGAGCTGTTGATGATGTTGTGCCTTACTAGCATTTGGTCGAGAACCTCCGCGTAAGGGACTGGTTCACCCGGTCGTAATTCTATTGTGTGAGATGGTTTAATATCTAGAAAACAATTTGTGTGTGAATAAACTTATAAATATTATTTAAGACATACGAGTATAAATTAATGGCGCCTTGTCATGGTCAGCTTATTATGCAGTTTGAATGTGTCAAATCATCATATGTTGCATTTGGACTTATAGAGAGACGAATCGTATTTATTTATTCTTTATTTAATACTTTTTTGCTACAGGGAGATATACAAATGCAAAATTATACAATACAAATAATAATACAAGTGGCCGCCTTATCACACTAGGTAATTTCTTACAGGCAACCATGGGATGGATATATAAATAGGAGAAAGAAAGGGCAGTCCAAAGCGTACAATACATAATAATAATCTATGCATACCTATTGTTATTTTGAAATTACTTACCATTAAATATTAACAGGACGAAGAGCAATATCATTTTATTTCGTGCTCTAGGCTGTATGCGTTTATATTAACCAAGAGTTCATTTGAAAAAAAATCGTTTACTTTTTATAGTAGCAAATTAATTAAAGCTGCTGTATTTAATTATGTGATATGGAAGAAATTCGATCTTTTAAAGCAACACTCGTATAGTTTAATAATATATTTTCAGACTATATTTATAATAATTAATTAAAAAAGAATTTATATAATAATTAATACTATACATAAACTCGTAATTCGTTTATTAAACAAAACATAATATACAATATACATACTTATACAATACAATCTTTATACAGCCTCTAATACAATTTCTAATAAATCTTCCAATATACATACTATTAATAGCCAAAATAGTAATAAAATCGCTACTTAAGTCTGCAGATAATTATTAAATAAACCAAAAAAATGGACTATAATCCGGCCGCTCAGAGAATGCGTTCCTGACACATGTCAGTTGATCATGAGTAGTGATGGGAAATAATTATCATTTTGCTAAACTTTTGAATTATTCCCAGTAAAAGTAGCAAGTTAGAATAATTGGATACTTGACTATTTTCTATAAAGTGTTTTAAAATCTAGGTATAATCATTCTTTAAATCTTCCAACCGTTAATATATTTTTAAAGAGATCTTTACAACGAATAAACATATTTTTCTTTACTACTAAAAATATTGTCACCAAAATGGTCACGTAACTTTTAAAAATTTACGTCACACTTTACAATTGGTGAATGATCTTAGTGGCAGAAATTAATAAAATTGTACATTGTGACGTCACACGCTGCACAAGGACAGCCGATCCTGTTTTGTTACATTTAATCAATTAATAAAAACTCACAAACTTCTTTCAGATCATTATAATATTTACAATTTATATAAATGTAAATAAAAATACCAAATATTATTGTCTTTTACTAACTTATCATAATAATGCAATACATTTTATATTTTATTGCCACAACCGTCAAATATCCAACGGTCTGCATTCTACATTTTCATGTCGTTAAAATAATAAACAAAACAACAAGGTGATAATTATATTTATTATAAAATATGGCAACATATTTACAAACAATTAATTTTCTATCCCATTAATCAGATTTGTACGTTTTTAATACCAGGAACGCTAGGTAGTGGAGATATAGCTTGGCAATAAAAAATAATAAGAAAAGGAGGCGCCACTGAGCCGCTTAAATAGTATCACATTATAGATCGGATTTTAATTTTGATTCTTATTATTATCAAATCAATTATAAGTAAATAATATAAGTTAATATTAAATGTTCTTATTTAAAATATTTTAATAAAAACGTTAACTTCAATGCCAAATTTAAATAAAATTCACAAATGTGAAAGATATTATATTTCTGCCAGGTGAAATAAAGAGTTAGATCCGTTTAATTGGGTATTCTACCCATTTTCAAAAAGTCTTTTAAGTTGTTCCTAAGATTAAGACAAACTATTTAAAAAAATATCAAATTTTTATTCGCTCGGCAAGTCCAATAAAAACCATTTAAAATTTAAATTTTAAATTTATGCGCGCAAATATGTGAAAACGCTAGGCGCCATGTTCCTTTAAAATGATACGTCACTCAACCAGTAAACAACCTGTGTTTGTATGAGCTCTTGGACACCGGAGGGGGTATTCTACTTACGGAATGACGTAGAATCGTTATCCATCATGGCGGCAGCCGTTTCACATATTTTTAGGACAGATAAAAAATTTGAAATTTTCAAAACGAATTATAAAATTTATTCCTTGGAAATAAAAACTGAAATTAACATATACTTATTGCTTAATGCTCTACTATATACATTTATAGTTTTTAGATTTTTTCTTTCTTATAGTAAAATACCCAATTATTACGTAATACATTATTAAAAACACAAATGTATTATTTTATATTATAACGGAAAATAACGTTATAATAATCTGCTATTTTTTGGCCACATCATTCCAGAAATGAACAGTTGACATAACCTTGTAACGGCGTGGTATGAACTTATAAATACAATATTTTTATTTTTATTAACCGTCAAATTTAGTCCAAAGTGATAAAATTTAACCTAAATTTACATATTATTTAATTTTTTATGATGTTTTATTTCGTAAGTAGGGTAAATAAATAAAATTATTCGATAATGTATTTACATTTGCTGTCGTTGCATTTGCAACGACACTTCAAAGTTACGTCGTCCATTCGATTACAACCTTTCAGGAACGCATTTTCTGAGCGGCCGGATTATAGATATGACATTGACAAAAAATCTGCAAGTAAAACTTTCATTTCGTAACCGATTTTGGTCCGACTGACAACTTACGGCGTAATGTAAGAGCAAACCGCATTCGTCAAAGCGCCTTACTAACGTCGCGACCACATAGATACAAGTGGAGGAATCCTCGTTAAGTCGCATTTCAAAATAACAATTATTGGATTAGGTTAGTTTACAACCATTTTTTAATAAACTTTTTAATATATATTTTTGAATTTTCACTTTTGTATAACTTACCTGAATCCCATCATAACCTAACTCTCCTTTAGTCTAGACCTCAGTATTAGGACATCGCTCCTGTCTTGCAATTCCGCTTAAAATCGAACGGCGCTTTCTGGAACGTATCACGAGTACAATCTTTCTGGATTTTGGGAAGATGCATTACAAAACAGCGACGTTTTACAATCTGACGCGCAGTTTTGTAAGAAAGCGGATTATATAATGTGTCTTCGACAGATACATTATAATCAACTGCCACAAAGAAGAGGAGTCGATTCTGCCGGTTGTTGATCGTTGTCCATAAAGCTCATTAATAGCAGAAGAACCATCGGCAGGACAGTATAAGGTTTTACTCAAAGATCCCTAGACTGAATAAAAACAAGCTTGGAGAAAACTGGTATTTTGTTTTATTTTTACGAATACTTCTTAAAATGTAATTCGAAACGATTAATAACTGATTATTTCGGCACTGTCGGTCTCGTCAAAGACATCCATTTAGGAACTGGGGACGTTATACCGTGCAACTTGCTATACTTTTCGTCTACCCTTATCAAAATCCACCAAAGATACAAGAAATCTACGTGTAATTTTGTACACTTTAAATGCAACTGAATGAACCAGTCGTGGTAGAACCTCCTCTGATATTTATTGTTCTGCATCATCGTGTATATATCCTTCATCCTTCTAACTATTCGTCTTAGCGTCCTGTACACGAACGCTATACGGTACCCAGTATCAGTCCTGCTGAAGTATTTGCACGACTCTAATTCTTTTAGCTTGTGTCTGGACATGTAGATGAGTTGCAGCATTAGATCCAGAGCCTTTACTTTAGTCATATGCTGCGATCCAGCTTTAAAACTCGAAACACCGTAGCCCCAAAATAAAATCTGTCTTCTGGTATCGTTTACATTAATTCCCAATGATTCGTTGATTGATTTTGTAGCATTATCGGTAGGTTTAGCTTCTAGTAACTCGAGTTTCTTCCTGAATTTTGTTAAGTTCAACTTTTCTATGTTTACTGTGATGTTTTTAAAGAACACTCCAGGAATTAAATTACTGCTGTCATCTTTTATATGTTTCGTGCTAAATAAGTCGTTTATATCTGGGTATCCTTCATTGAACTCATCGATATAAGCAAAACATGGCGAAATAAGAGCTGAAACAGATTTTTGAAAATTTAAGAATTCAATTTATTGGATTTTTCTATTCATTATCAGCCCGGAGTCAGGAATTTGTGCCCGATATGGCGATAGGCTCGCCCCCTATCACATCATGGGACGAACCATACAAGGCGAAATGTGGGTGTCCTGGTGGCGCCTCTGCCTACCCCTTCGGGGATAAAGGCGTGAGTATGTATGTATGTAAGAAATCACTTTATTAATATAATGAAAGGTTATTAATCGTGACATTCAGGTTTTACAACGACAATAAGCTTAGATTTGGGATGCATCGAGTGTCGCAGTACAAGTCCTCACGGGTCACAGCCGACAACTGCATGTCCCGATAATGAGCTGACGAAATATAATTATGTTTGTCATACAAATGGTCCTAAAATTATCAGTACGTAAGACTTACAAAATAATATGGTAATCCTTGCTATGTTACTCTTCGAAAACATTGTGCAAACTGAGCTTATACTGTAATATTTACATTTTACTACCTATTAAAGGAACAGCGAAAATTAATTATAATTTTCTCAAATTGGATTAGTTTGTTTCACATAGGTAATTAAAAATGGAGATAGATATGTTACATAACAGGGCTGTAACATAATTATTGTAATACACGAGGCTCGTCCGGCTTCACCCGTATAAAACAATGAACGACATCTGAGTATCCTTTGTAAAAGGAAATATTTGTGACAAATTTCAGGTTTATTGGTTACGCTATAAAACACCGATAAATAATTTTGATTTTACAGCAAAACTTCATATGGCTCTTGTATTTCATATATCCATGCGATATTAAATGAAACAGCATATTATTAAACCACTTTTCAAAATGTACCGCTGTACTTAGCTTACGAACCTTCGATAGGCATTTAGATTGTACATGTACATATTTCTTCCAGGCTAAAAGGGAGTTGACTTTGGCATACTCCGGCCTCTTCCGAAATAATAGAAAATGAGCTTAACAGCTTTCTTCTCGATCAAAGAAAAAATGCTAAAATTCACGGGTGCTATCCAAATTCGTGCAGAGAAAGAGCCTCTCTTCAACATTCCAGCGATAATTCTATATTCTATATCAGCCCATATACGTCCCACTGCAGGGCACGGGCCTACTCTACAATCGAGAGAATCGATTGAGAGTGGTTAGGCCATATAGTCCACCACGCTGGCCTAGTGCGGGTTGGCGGACTTACATACCGTAGAAATTCTTTAAAATCGCTACGGTATGCAGGTTTCCTCACGATGTTTTCCTTCACCGTTAAAGTGCGTGGTGATTGACTATCAATACACACATAACTCCGAAAAGTCAGAGGTGTGCCCTGGGATTTGAACCCGCGACCACCGTGAACACGTAGGCAGCCGCGTCTGGTCCGTTTACCAACAGGCCACCACGCACTTTTACGCCAGCGATAATTAACATGTTTATATTATTGACGTATTTTAATTAATTCTATGTTTATTTATTAAAGGTTGAAGGTAGTTTTAATAAGTAAGACAAAGGCAAATTCGTTGATAAGATGGTATATATTTGTGAAATTTGACTTTAAAAATGCCTATCTTATTATAGTTTCTAAACTGAAAAAAAGTTTTTAGGGTACTTGGGTTTTTAAGGTGGTGTAGTTGGAACGATGTTTGGTGGATGTGTTCTTGGCTCTGACATTTGCTTTACGGACGGATCAGATTTATTTACGTATATATATTTGATAAGGTCTGTCGTATCTCTGATATCAACGTCGTATCTTACCACCCTTTCGTACAACCGCATCAGCGACGTTAAACTGCGGTAATCCGGGTTCGAGGCGTTTTGCCGCGAAGCTATAGAATACGTCTTCCTCATTTCGTACTTCAACCGCCTTATTCTATTGAAAAGGTACCCGAGTTGATATCTCTTGTCATTGCGCACCGTTTTACACGCGTCCAGAGCTTGATAAACCTTATACCTTGTATGAACAAGGAACTGCAAATTAATGTTAATTAGCATTTTTTTTTTCTTGTTTTCAATATTCGTATAATCTTGAGGATCTTCGAAGCCGTAGAAGGGAGCATAACTTCCTCGCCTCGTCGCGTTATAAATTATTTTAACATCCTTTGATAATTTGTTGTAGTCTGCCAAGTCGTAGTGGTTATTGGGGCCCAGAATTTCCAAATCGATGAAATTATCATAGTCTCCGTATTCATCTTCTTCATAATCTTTGAATTCTTCATCTGTCGTATTGGTGTCGGGTGGAAGAAAAAGATCTCTGAAGCTTAAGCTGCCGTGTGTAGCTTCATAGAATTCGTAGGGCAAAAATTGAATTGCATTGTAGATTGGTATGACTGAAAGAATAATATAATTAATAGAACTGCTAACTTAGAGTTATAATGTTATAATAATTAAGCGAAATTACAAAAAAAATAATTACAAAATAGTACTCACATATAAAAATAATTGTAAAAAACCTGAATGTCGGGAATATACATTTCTTATTATCCATTCTCGTAATAGTTTGAATTGAAATTCTCGTTTTATAGTAGAAATGAAAGAGCGATAATGATATTAATTAACTAAAGTATATTTAGTAAACATTAAACAACGCCATATTTCGTATAGCCTTCGCAGTACAGTGAGTAGGTGGTTACCAGTTTTACAAATCCAGAGACTGCGGGTTCGGTTCCTAACCGATATAGATGTTTTCACGATCAAATTAAATATTAAGGCAGGGGACTATATCGTTTTTTATATGACTTAATGCAAATAAATCCGGATACAATTTCTCATAATTTTGGTTGCCTCGGTGGCGTAGTTGTACTATGACACGATTGCAAAGCTGAAGTCTTGGGTTCGAATCCCGGGTCAGGCACAGTGATATTGGACTGTTCTATTCATTATCAGCCTGGAGTCAGGAATTCGTGCTCGATATGGAGATAGACTCGCCCCCTATCACATCGTGGGACAGGGCAATCGTTTTTCTTTCTTTCTTTCAATGACACTAGATGTCGCTACCGGTGGGTCATTGTGGAAATCCTTTTGAGGCTTGTGTAATAGTGGACTTCTTGTGTAATGATGATTAATTTAAATAAATGTATGATCTTGTTTTAGGTGATTATCAATATAAATATAATAATACATTTTTTAAACACACAGAAATAAAAGAAAAATAAAACTCAACAGCATGGTAAAAAACGTCACTGTTTTTTTTTTTATTTTTATTTGCATTGTGTCTGAAGTTACTAAAACTACCACCTGGCTTCGTTCTCGGCCTCAGTCTGGATATACCCGGTATATGTATGTACATATTTAGGACCCCACGGTAAGGTGCAAGATCTTGGGTCATGGGTAGGTATAGAAACTACGAGATTTTTTTTGGTCTTATGACACCCAGACCACGTACTACAGTCAAAGGCCACAGCAGTCTTTTACAGCTGGCCGTGATGTGCTGTACTCCACATTATGCCACGGAGGTATATTTATTGGTATTTGTATATAAAAAATAATGGTCAAATTCAAACAAATCAATTCTTTCCACTTTAAGTATAAAACTCCAAAAAGTAAGATGCATAAAAAATATTTTAAGAAAGAAAGAAAGAAAAAGTTTATTGTTGGTACAAATACAAAAGCAAAACAAAGAAATTAATATTAATAATAAAAATAATCCAACCGAGAAAATAAAAGATAATAAGGTATTTACAATGAAACAAAAATGTGTAATTTATATAAAGATAACAAAAGACAATAATATTCTCCATTACTATTTGTGCCAACAACAGGAAACCTCATTCAGCTTATTACTGCAGTACAGCATAAGCAGTACCACAGCGCTGATTTTCAATGAGGGACCTTAGTGACATCCGGGCACTGCGTCGGTGTGCAGATTAAAATCAGTATAGGTACTTGTACATGTATTTTAGAAAAAGATTGATAAATATAAACAGGAAACATAAAACATTCAGAAACAAAAAATAAAAATATAACGAAGATTACAAATTCAGATGATAGATATTAAGTAATCGGCAAAAATTCGCCGGCGCCAACAGAGGGCGACCAAGACCGAGTATCTGCAAATACACAATAATCTAAAACCGATAACTATTAAATTATTACAACAAAAAATCTCGACAACACCGCAGTGGCCTTGGATAGGCGGAGGCGCCTATTTTCTTAGTTATTAATTAACAAATTTCCAGTCTTCCTTAAGGTTATCGAATGTTGAAGAAGCGAATAACGTTTTCAAATTCAGGTCGTTCTTTCTGATCAATGCGACAAGAAGGTCGATGGTGAACCAAAGGTTTAGGATGCGTTCTTCACTAGCCAGGATGTCGTACACCCTGTGACGCCAGGTCACGCTCTGCCTAGCCAACACGCAGGCCCTGAACGCTCTGTAAGTGACCTGGGAGAAAGTCTTGCAAGTGCTGTCAGTTTTGCTTATCAGGAAACCCATCTTGTAAAGAGATGTGTCGCGGTACTTGTCCCTTAAGAGTTGCATAATAACCTGAAACAGATGACATTGAGAAATCATGACATAACTCCGTAGTTTTTCTTTTCCTTCCTCTCTCTCTCTTTAGCCACTGGAAGTCTACTTCTGAACATAGGCCTTCCCCCAAAGTTCTCCAAATCTACCTGTGGAAAGACTTTTCGCAACTTCCGACACTTCGCTTGCCTGTACGTGGTCTCCACACCAGAACTCCGCAGTGTAAGTAACTCCTATTAGCGTGTAATGTCTACATCATCCATACGGATGGTCTACATACAATTTGGCCTCATTGACCATCAGTTTACAGCACTACGCCCTGCCCACTTTAACTAGTTAATATGTAGTAGACGAGAAAACAACTTATACGTCACCATTTTATTCCTGGCCTGGTATATTGCTTGCTTCATGAGCTCAAATAATCTTCGTCGCAGATCGAATTTGTCTCTCCAATACGACCCTAAGCCAGCGGGCGGTCTCCAACGTCTCCCATCCTTCAGCACCAGTAGCTTTGGATCACCGTTCTCGACCTTCAGCTTCAAGAAGTCGTCAGTCATGTCGATTCCTTTGAAGAACAAGTCTAGTTCTTCGTTAACTGTTAGTTTTACTCCTATGGATAAAAAATCTGCATGTATTGGTACTCCTGTCTGTATCGTAGAATTAGCTAATAGCTTCCAAGATATGATGGGGCCTTTCGCCATAATTTTATTATATTGACAAATTAGAGTGAATTAATTAAAGTGAGAATTAAACAACTCGTATGTACACATATTTTACTCGTATGTATGTATATCGTCGTATTTTACAAAATATTTAAATTGAAGTGCTTAGAAATCGAATCTAAAATCTCACAATTTAGAGCCTAAACACGTTGCCAAAAAAGCAAGATTATTTAAAGCTTTAAAATCAAAACAATTGCTACCTAAACGATCTGAATACTAAGTTAATCACCTTTTTTCTTCAACTTGTCAATCTTTTCCCAGACGCTGCGGGGGTTGTATTTTGCCAAATAGTCCTTGAACGTCCAATTTAGGTTTTTGCCGGCATTTGAATCATACGCAGCTTCTAAGTTAGTTATCGTCCCGGCGAATACAATATCTTAATGAGAAAACATGCAGAATATTACATAAAAACAGGTCCAACTTAACTATGGTGTTAGTAACTTTAAAAGTATCCACGCATCCATAGATTTATTATCCTTAGATTTACTGTATACACATTTTTTGTACTGAATGTCTTATCTAGTGTAACATTGATATCGATGTGTTTGACCTAATGTTTGAATATTACGCCACTTTTAGGTATTTTAAGAATTTATTATCTTTTACATGCATATTTCAAGTTGTATGTAACATACAGTCTAGTCTTAGCTAAGCCCCGTGCTATTCAAGTACTAACTTTTCTTTTTAAAGCTTCACTACACGCTACCCAGTATGGTTCTTCACATGACATTTAGAGACCCTTTACAAAAGAGTTCGCGTCAGTCCTGTCCCTCTACACCCCAACCAATTTAGTGCCGTTTTTTTAATACTTGTACGACAAAATAACTACAATACACCGGACGGTGAGTGAAGTGTAGTCTTCAGATAGAGTATTGGCAAGTAATCTATCTCTTGTCGGCTTTTTTTATTGCGGTGAATGGCGAGACGAGCTTGCCATTCGCCTTTCGTAAGCGATACGACCTCTCATGGACAGTAGAAAACCAAACAACAGCATTAATTACAAAGCATAGCGTGGCATTCTACTGCGCTCGCCATCATGAGATATGAGATGTTATGTCTTAATATGTCCAGTAGTTACTCTGGCAATACTGTGCTTCAAACCGGAACACAACAGTGCATTTATATTTTGTTACAGTAATGCGAGCCTCATTGTATCCGAATATACACAAGTGAACCTGAACCGTCACATACTTACGTGGGTCACTGTAACGGGTTCTCAAATACATACATAAACTCACGCCTTTATCCCAGAAGGGGTAGGCAGAGGTGCTATCAGGACACCCACATACAACTACATAATATTTTCCGTCTCATAGTTCTTAATCTAAGACTACACTTAGGTCACTTTAAATTTTTTCTAAGATTCTACTGATCATATACTTTTTGTATCAAATAATTGTAGTGTACGGTTTAGATGAAAAATAAAAAGCATACTCACAAATGAAAATAATTTTACAGTGCATTATCAATTTCCTTCATGAAACTTGTTGTGAGCTCGTTATTAACATTATTAATGAGATTGCAATTAAAATTCAGCAAATTATTTATGAGCAGTATCGAATACGACGTATTATTGTTTATTAACATTAATCAACTTCACCAGCTTGTTACAGCAGTTTCACGATTTTCCTATTCATTTTGATTGTTCTTTACTTCGTCAATAAAGAGGAATTGCTCACTTTCAGCTATCGATATATTTTCATATAATATTTATGAATATATTTGGATTACAAAGAAATGTAGTAATTTATCCCAAAAAAAGAAAGGAACCAAAAATATCCTATGTAAAATTGGATAACTTGTCATTTTTAAATGAATTACTGACGATTTCCGACCTCTAGACGACCACTAGTTTAATCTATTCTTTCTCAATATAGTGAACTTATAAAAAAGCGATTTCTCTCATGAAACTTTTATAACTTACTTTAATAACACAAGTTTATCATCTGCCGATAATATTATTATCGTATTGGGGATATGGTGAAAACGTACATATGTACAGGAAGCGAAACTTCGTTGGTTCAAACTTTGTTCCCGTTAGAAGCGATAACTTGCGAAAAATGTTTTCTGTTAGTCGCCTATTCATAAATAAGTTTTTGTTAGGTAATATTAGTAGGTGATTCAAGAATGGACTCACATTCTGTGGTATAAAGTCCGCCAACTCGATATAGGCCAGCGTGCGAGACTATCGCCAAACTTCTCTCAATATTCGTATTTGCTCGTATAGAAACCAAAGTATTTGAATAGGAAAACCCTTATCACTTTGCCCGACCTGAGGTTCGAACTTGAGATCTCAGCTTTGTAATCGTACCAAACAGACATAGATATACGGTTGGTTATGCCTTAATACGTCATTAAAATATTGAGTTACGAGTACGGGTACTAAATACTCATTAACATAGCTTGCACAGGTATCAATTGACATGGTAATCGATAATAAGGTGATGTTTAAGTAACGCGTCGCTCCGCGCCCCACTGTGGCCATCTCATATTTTATTTGAACCAAAGAAAAGTTGGTCAACACTACGCGCTCGTCAATATGGGCGCTCTCCTCGCACTCGAAGCTTTCCCGTATCACCCGTTTCACTCTAACGCGCCCCGGAAAGCGTCAAAGATTAGTTATTTGCGGTTGGTTGGGGAATTCTGCCTATGCTGTGGAGAAAGTTATAGAAAATTGTTATATTAATGTTAGTTATGCAAAATGAGCTTCAAATTTCCTTTTTAACCAGAGTGACATATTGAGATTTTTGTGATTAACAAAACAGTATCAGGCTACTTAAAAAATAAGAGACAAACCTACTTTAACAACCAATTTAAAGACATTAACGGGGGTGTAACTCCGATGCACTAATAGTGATATTATATGTCGTAAAGTGCTGCTATTTATTTATTTCCGTAAAAAAAAATAACAATGAATAATTCCAAATGCTGAAAAAATGTTTCTTAAATTATAATTTTAATCACACATTTCATTTTGTGAACCGTAATTAATTTCGTTTATTTACTATCGCAAAAACCATTTATAGGTCTCTAAAACTTGACTTCACCTGGTCTAAAAAGTGACAATTCTCCCGTCTCCGTGAAAAACCCTTTAGTCTATGTCCTGTAGTATGTCGGAGCGTAGGGGTTTCCTACCCCTCTGGCAGTCTGTCGAGGTGCGCGCCCGCGACGCGTCGCCTCACCCCGCCGTGGTCGAATAAAAAAATAAACACGAAAAAATGTAGCCCAATTATTAATACTATCGGATTCACTATGGGCTCCCTTACAACTGTTCATTACTGATGCCTGTGCTAACTCCTCTGTCTCGTGTGAGTGAACCTTAAAGTGTAATTAACGGTGAGCTGAGATCTTTTTTTCGGTCTCATTTTATACTGTTTTTTATTTTTATTTTTAAATGCGGTTTTTAAATGCCTTCGCGTACGTGACCTCTTCTTTCATGATTTTAATTATGTAAAATGGAGGTAAGTTTTTTGTATGCACGTTTTCGGTCATTAAATTGATTTGGTATGTATTAGATAAGATGACGTTATAAACATATTTTTGTATGTGCAACCTTTTAAATTGTATGTTTAAAAAGTATATTATAAGGCGGTATTAAAATAGATAAAAGTAATAATTGCTATAATGAAGTTATCACTTAAAAAGCAGCTCCGATGTCGAAAGTTTGTCTATAACATTTTTACGATGTGCACTTAAGTTTTATTCGTGTGTATTTGGTTGAGTCGGCGAATTCCGAGGTCTTCGACGATAAAATCAGAAATTCATGTCCGATATATGTAATTTTTTATTCTTTGTCTGTGATATGTATCGAAATATGGGCATGAATTTAAACAAATGTGTTTTTACGATGAAAATAATTCTCTAGGCATAATTCTTTATTATTTATGTTATGTTACTAATTAGAAGAACCATGTTGCATATAGAAATTAATTTATATTAAAACGGAGATGTTTCGATGCCCTTTTAACCTACATCCTACATTTTGCGGTTTTCGGTAATACATCCACAAGACTCACAACATAACAACTTAACTAAATAACGACATATGACATTACTTATTGAATTCTAGCAAAACAGTAAATCATGGTTTCGGTATTACAAATATATCTCAGAAATAGTAATATTAAGGCAAAGTCTTCTAAAAAGTCACAGGATACGACGAGAACCACATGAGACTTTCAAAAAGACTAAAATCACTTAAAATTGATAGTTAGTATACTAAATTTCAAGGTGGTCAGACGACCTGGTAAAGGTCGCGGGACGTCGCTGGATGCAGGCTGCCTCCAACAGGTCACTGTGGAAATCATTGGGAGAGGCCTATGTTCAGAAGTGGACTTCCTTTGGCTGATGGATGGATGGATGATGCTAAATTTCATTTATAAGAAATGTAGAACAAATTGATAAGTTCGCTTGGAAAGACCTACATTCAAAGGATGGTCCGAGGCTCGTAAATTTAATGTTGAAAATGTAGTAGACCAATAACAATTGTCAATAACCATTTGTGTATGTTATGCCGTGCCAGATCGTAGCCTTACCTACTGTAGCCGGACATTAACTCCTCCAAATGCATGATTATCTCAACCATCAAATTATTTCTATTCTGGGAATTGCGTTTATCCTATTCTTACAAAAATCTCAAAAATATTACTTATACGTGTTGTTGAATGATTTGGCTCATTATTTTCTCCCGTTTACCTGACGTTTATTTTATAAGAATCCTTGGTTATCACAAAAATAAAATACATAATTTATATCGTCCCGTATTCTTCACGTTGTAGAGAGCAGGGCTCCTTTATCAGGTCTTGTCTACCATACTGGCTGACTGTGTGTTGATCACACATACCATAAAACTGTTTTGAATATGCCTATGGTATGAAGTTTTCTTCACGTTATTTCTATTCACCGGTTAATCAGTTATAATGCAGTTTTGTGATTACCGTGCAAACATTACTCTGAAAATTCATCGTTGTACTAAGGTATGATTGCAAAATTGAGGTGATATTGGATTTTTCTATCCATTATCAGTCCGGAGTCTGGAATTTGTGCCCGATATGGCGATAGGCTCGCCCCCTATCACGTCGTGGGACGAAAAACACAAGGCGAAACGTGGGAGTCCTGGTTGCAACTCTACCTATCCCTTCTGCGAAAAAGGCGTGAGTTTATGTATGTATGTAATTTAGTTAATTATCCTACTTTAAAGCCAAATTATATAAAGCAACTTGCACACCTAAGATTCCGCAATTCAATTGTTTGTTTGCGGGAACAATTGTAGGCACAACTGAATAAAGCATACATGATACTGAGTAAATTGGTGGTACTCCAGTGTTCAAAGTTTCGTCGATTGTTGTTGCAGCGGTAACGAGCCAGCCCAACTCCAGCTATTTCAATAATACACATGAGCTTGTTAGAAATGCAGTTTCTATATTGTTACGAGTTTATTGTTTTGGTACACGAGTGCTCAGTTGGTTTATGTTTGTAATATTCATATAGTTTTTCATTCTTTCTTTTCTCTCTCATTTCGAATACATTTTCAGAAAATATATATTTAGTATCCGAATTTAAATGTGAAGAACATTCGAATAGTCTAACAAGACGTCAAGTCATCAAGTTATTATTACAATGATTCGTTTTCAGTCCTAGAAAATTTAATTTACATAGGTTACCCTAAGAATGTGAAATGAAATGAAATGAAATTCGTTTATGAAATGAAATTCGTTCATTGGTCACGTCGGCAATTAAATAGCTCTTATGACAAGTCAATACACATAGTACTTATTTTCTATTTACAAGATATTCGTTGTAATTTTTATATTAATTTTATTATATTAAGTACATATTAGGTATACTACTTATTAGTATTTTATGGTATTTTTTTTCCTTAGGAAATACATTATTTACGATAATCGATGTCGTAAGTGGACCATAAGTATTATTAAAGCGGTGCGTAGCGGTTTAATGTTACATGTTTAATGTGATGTTGGATTTTACCAGTACCTAGGCGCTACTCTTGGCATTTCGCAGTGGGGTTACGTTAGATAATTACTTTTATTACCGTTTTAAAACGAGTTGTAACTAAAAAAATAAACCCAATCAGTCTAATGAGCAACATGAACCGTCTTCTTTTATTCATTCCTTTTCTTCTGCTTCTATACTTCATGCTTACGTAAGGATTTATCGAAAGACTTCATTCTTCGAAAACATCCGTTTATATTTATTTTTGTTACATTACTACAATGGATTTGGTTCGTGTGTATGTTTAAATGTACGGTGTAGCACAACAGAATAAAAACGGAATCGAAAAGTTCAACTATAATGTATGAAAATTGACGTGATGTAACTTTGATGTCGCCTTTTTTTATTGGTGTTATAATAAGAGACGCAATATGTGTGATAGTATTCCGAAGTATTACCTGCTGCTTGCATTCTACGTTTGCAATAACTCATAACTACAGCTTTTGTGAATTTGATCTCAATTTCTTGTCTAACTGCTTTACTGTTTATTTTACAAATACCAGTATCTTATATAATCAAGGGTGGAGGATTATGTGCTGTAGCCTTTCTGTAGCTGTCAATGAATATAATATCATTATTTGTATGACTTTTGTGCGTACTACCTAGGTATGCGTATTATCTTGGTTCGAGTTGAGGTCCAATTTCGCTCCTTCGTTACGCCGGATCTTTAGCGTCCTCAGTTAAGAAACCAATAGCTCTTAGATAACCGTTGACAACAAAAAGGTTTTATTAATATTCTAGATTTTATAATTCATCGCGTAATTTGATTTCCACAGTCTGCATTCAGTATTGAATATATGTTTGAGTTAGAAATCTCATTGGTAGAAGTAAAACTTTGCAATCGCATACCACTGCAAACTTCGCAATGAGTGCTTTTTTAATTACAAAACTGGCTCGCTGTATGGAGTTTTTGGAATCAGTTTTTTTAGACAATGGCTAAGTTCATTATGGCTTATTATCGTGTTCATATTAATTGAAAAAAAAAGAAAGAAAGAAAAATAAATTAGTCACACGCAACGTATTCAACATGGTTCGGATAAAAAACAATAATAAATCAAAAACAAAAATGGCAAAAACCTAAATGTTATGATATAATATAACCTGTCGGAAATATCTGTGAACCTAGCTGGAATGCGATTCACATTTCATTTTTTGTGTTCCCCTATATACTATGTTATTTTACATTAAAAACGTTTTGAGATGGATGCAAATTCTATTTTTTATTCGTTTTTCTATTTTAATTCAATTTGTTTAACCTATATTTTGAATTTGTTGAACTTCCAATGAATGTTCCAATGACGCTTTATTATTTAGGTCCACAGATATTTCCGACGGGTAATAGTTGTTTATAATTGCTGTTGGTTTGGCAGAATACCTTTCGTGGTACTTGGGTATTTGATTGACCCGTTCCGAACTTAGGAGGGCGAATGAATTTATTTTTGCCGTGGACAGAGACACATCTATTTATTTTGTGGTTTAGATAGAACACAGGACAAATTAAATTGTTTAATGGACCTGTAGTTCAAGGTTATGTTTTAAGTTATGTCAAATATTCGCGCTTATGTGGAGATAGTGGTTTTTGGCATATTCTATGATTAGTTACCAACAAGAAATGTTCTACGAAATGTGATGATAAATAAAATTACACCGAAACTAGGGTTTGTTAAGGTATTTCACAGGTTCTCAGTACTATTAAATTTAAAACTATCAGTGAATCGCAGCAACTCTAAATATCATTACTTATTGCTTGTACGTCAGTACCAGTTTTATAGATTTTTATTTTATATCTGAAATGTGGCTAATCTGTGTGTCAATGATTTTTCGACTACCGTATTTTTGTTACTTAAACAATATCTTGGTGGAAGTCCAATGCTCAACATAGGCATTACACATTTTATTTGTATTGTATTGTAAATAAAGTAAATCAGTCTTGAGTCTACAATAGCTTTTCTTCGTACTGCCATGTTATAAGTATATTTAGTTGCCTACATTTTCAATTAATGGTATTTCGCAAGTGTTTCCATAGAGCCTTGTGGAACGTGGCATGCATCTAGTAACATAGCTTTTGAAGTAAATATTAATCACGAAACGTACGCGACTGTGGCGTGGCATCTAATAAATAAGTAAACAAGAGTCTTACGACGTAAGACGTCTAATCCCTATGGATATTCGGGACGGCCTCGCCTCGCCCAAATTATACACTTAAACTTTGCATGTGGTGTACGTTTTGACGCGCCAGTGTTGGTAGGTTTTATTAAGTTTGTTTTAAAAACACGCGTGGGATGAGGTAGGCAGAGGTGGCACGATTCGTAGAGTATTTTTGTTTATGGACTGTATGGCATAACCCCTCTCAATCGTACTCTCGATAGTAGAGGAGGCCGTGCCCGGCGGTGGGACGTATACAGTACAGTAAAGTAGGGTTATTTATTAAGATCGCTTTATACTTCCCATCAGGTGCATTGCATTCACGCTGCCACCATAAAAAATGATTTTTCGTGCCAATAACCTACCACAGAGTGGACAACATGACCTAAAAATCGAGCCAAGTATGTGTATTATGTTACAGAATAATAACAGGATTGTACTTAGACTTAAACAGCTCTAGACATTAGTATGACGACTAGAGTTCAGATATAAATAGTATATACTTGATACAAGTATATACTTGAGGTCAGTGACTCAGGATTATAGTACACACTAATCTCGTAAGAACCCGGATAGTCGCGAAATAAGGTCGTTTGTGTACGCCATAAACCATGGCACGATGGCTCAGTTCCCGTCCCATTGGCAGGCTTCCAAAAGTACGCAGATTCATCCCATTGCCTTATCAAAGTTTTTCTTTTGTTTGAATTGCGACATTCGGAAATTCCATTCACTTAGCCCACTTGGCACAGCGGGTAATAATGTCGTGAATTGAGGCGCCGTAGGTTTGAACTTCGGAATAACAAATGTATGTTTTGATTATAGAGTTCGATCGAAATATCTCGTCTTTGAAACTAAGACATGTGCCTATGAGGTAAAAATGAATTTCATAAGTCACAGTTTGATTATAAGACATTACTTTAAGAGCATTGTGGGTGTTACCAGTAGTATATCTGCTTACCTCTATAAAGATATATGCAAGAACTTATACAGGCACAGACATCTTATAAATCTGGTGAACTGAAAACATATATTGTAACACCTCAAAACATGGAGACTTGGAATATCATCTCAATAATTCATTAGGTTACGATAAATAGATAATTTATAACGTAATAGAATCACGAATTACATAACCGCGGAATGACGCAATAAGACCGGAAACGGATGTCGCCCGGTGGAATCTTCGACAGCACTTTATTGAGATGTCGTTGAGGCGAGTTGAATGTCCTCCTATACTTCCCTCTCACCTCCCCGCTCGCATTCTTCGGGTTTTCAATTGGTTTCGTGCAATTTGAGGGTCTATTTTATTACTTCGTGAATAGTGGCGATTTTATTGTTTGAAGCGACAATATTATGAAGGTAAGTGCAGTGCTATTGAAACAGAGTATCAGCAAGTTAGATGTTGTAATTGTATCGGTCTGGAAGAAACTGGATTTATGCAAGACCTCAAGACACAGTAAGCTCCTTCTGCGGAGATCGCCAAACAGCAGTGTAAATGCGCTGATGTGTTCCAGTTTGAAGGACATTGTAGCCAGAGTAACTACTGGACATATTAAGACTTAACATTTTAAGTTTTAGGATAGCGAGCGCAGTGGAATGCCAAGC
This sequence comes from Deilephila elpenor, assembly GCA_949752805.1. Taxonomy (NCBI): domain Eukaryota; kingdom Metazoa; phylum Arthropoda; class Insecta; order Lepidoptera; family Sphingidae; genus Deilephila; species Deilephila elpenor. The sequence goes on along the minus strand of OX457107.1, from coordinate 1,638,387 downwards.
ATTACTATGTAATTCATGCTGCTGTTTGGTTTTCTAATGTTCATGAGTGGTCGTATCGCTTACCATCAGGCGAATACTACTGGATATTTTGAGACTTAACATCTTATCTCTCAGGATGGCGAGCGCAGGGCAATGCCAAGCATTGCTTTTTGAATCATGGTATTGTTTGCTACTGTCCATGAGCAGTCGTATCACTTACCATCAGGCGGACGGAATGCTCGTCTCGCCATTCAACGCAATAAAAAAAGATCGAATCGCAAAAACCAATTAGCTTTATAATTTAATTGTAAATTAAGGGTAATTTAATTGTAAATATTATTTCTTAATTGTTTCATTGCTTAGCAAGCGCCACCTTAATGTGTACCAACAAGCAATATACAGCTAATTTAATGTGTAAAAATGATTATCCATTTAATAAAATTAACTCCTTTCAAATACCCATCTTCACTTACTAGCCACATACCTGCGCAAGCTAGTAAAGTTTCGTACCTATAATGCTGCTCACATCCGAGTTCTAAATGAGGCTGCAGTTACGTAAACCGAGATTGATTTTCAGCTCGATGTGGCGGTTATGTCACGCGTCCAGTAATCAGGACTAATTGGCGCATCCATGCGTATAGTAAGCTGTTACTTCCTGCCGTTCATTCGCATCAGTCGTGTTTTTCTTTAACGGTGAAGGAAAACATCGTGAGGGAACTTGCATACCGTAGCGATTTTAAAGAATGTCTACGGTATGTAAGTCCGCCAACCCGCACTAGGCCAGCGTGGTGGACTATATCACCTAAAAACTCTCAATTGATTCTCTCGATTGTAAAGTAGGCCCGTGCCCTGCAGTGCGACGTATATCGGCTGATATAGATAGATAGATAGTGTTTTCAGTAGGGGTGGGGGTCGGTTTGGTGTGTTCCTCGTGAGATCCCGAAGTCCCTTATTTGTGCTGAAGGTCATGGGGTCTTCAGCCGGTCTACCAACCCCAAGGTAAACAGAGATCCAAGAGGATTATCTCCTCGTTTAATAAAGAGGTGGGCGTTGGAGAGAAAAGGGGATTGTAGGGTTTATCTTTCTATACGAGTATATTGAGACAGATATTATACTTTGACCATGACTTCAGATTCCTTTTATAAACTCTTTTCAACCGACTTCAAGAGGAGGTTATCATTCTATACATAATATGTATAGAAAGGGCTGTATGTCCGAAGGGGTGGGCACAGTTCCCGCTGGTGCCACTCACAATTCTGCGAGGTTTTTTTGCCCAAATATACTGTAGAGGACGAGTCTATCGCTAATTGCTGTGCACAAAATCGAGTTGAGGGCTACTAACTACTTTTTATAACCAAAAAACTTACATAAAGGATTTACTTAGGAAAGGTTAATGGTTGCTTAGATATACGCGAATGTTACACATTGAAATGACACTAATTATTACTGATTATATCGCGGATTTGGTTTAATTTTTTGCATTTTTAAGTTCCCGATGTTTCTTACTTTCCAGCTTTCGTTGTCACGGGGCGGACGAAATTAAACCAAATCGGCGATAAAATCTGTAAAAAGAGGTTTATAGGAAATGGTCCTGGAAACAAAGCTAGGACGTTACATTACGCGGTTACGTGCTGCCACAGAACAAAAACGACTTTATATCAGGAAAAAAATGTTATGTGTCACCAAATTACCAAAGTCATCTCCAGTACATTAATTCCTCACTTCGGGTCATTCCATGACGTGTCGCTTTGAAACAACAATAAAAAGTGTTGCCATAGTTCTACTTTAACATTGAAGCGAAACACAGAATCACCCCCGATACAGGGTGTCCATTAACTTTATGCGTGCGCCATTACCGCCGCGGCGAATGTTTTCCGGCCACCCTGTATAAGCGTTAATGCACCGACCTGTATAGCGGTTAATCTGTTTTGAATACCTACTTACTTTTAACGGGCGGAAATGTATTGGCGTTAACTCTCACTTTATGATGCATATTCTCTCTGTATGATAGACTTCGTGCTAGTTGGTTAGACGCTGTGGAACGTGAGGCCGCGGGTTCGTTCCCGGCAGCGAGACAAATATTTGTGTGATCCACGGTTATTTGTTTCGGGTCTGGGTGTTTGTGAGACCGAACAGTCCCTCCTATTTTCTAATACCCACGATACAAGATTGGATCTAGTGTGGGGTCAGGACTATGTATGTGACTGTGGGGTATTTTATTATTATTTAATAAATAATATTTATATCCTCGCACCATATTAAATGTTCAAATTTTTGTTTCGGGTCTGGGTTTTTGTGGTCACTTTATATTTATTGCTATATGACGACATGACGCTATGTTGTGTGTGTCTGAAAAAAGTGAAAAATAAAATACCTATTTAAAATGAATAAAAGTTATTTCCACAATTGACAACGTCTTTCGAAGTAATAACCTACCACATTATTTTTAGAATAACCTTACTTGACAGGCACTTTTGAATTGTATCAAGATCTTATATTTTTCCAAGCGAAGGTATTCCTTTTTCAATTGGAGTGGAACGACCTGTCTATGTTTTGTCATATTTAAACTTTTTTTGGTGATTACCATAATAAGATTTTTGACAGCGCTTAACAGGTCACACGAGAGGTCACGGCTGGTGAAATTTGAGTTTTATTTTGGCAATAGCAATGTGATTTCTTTGTTTGTTTAGTGGAAAATATTTTATGATAATACATACAGATGTAATAGGTTTAGTTTTATTTCTTAGTTATTTAGCGGTCTAGATTTATCTGCATTATATAAACAATAAAATAAATATGTTTTATGTTATCGTCTGTGCATTAGTCTTAAGCTTAAATGGCTATTGGAGATTGTAAGATTGCCATATCAAAATTTAAATAAGTTCACGTTTTAAAACAACGAACTAAACAATTTAGATTGAACAGACGGACTTTATTATTTATTTTGTTTTATTTATTTATTTATCCTTTATTGCACCATAAAGAAAAACAATTACAATGAAATAATATAAATAAGAAAAAGTAGAAAAGGCGGCCTTATCGCACTGGGCAATTTCTTCCAGGCAACCTTGGGATGGATACAAAAACAGGAGAATGAGAGGGCAGTCTAGGAGTAAATAATAATCTAGAATAATTAAACAGTAAACTTGTAATTTAATACATAGACATATTTAAATATAGATAAAATTATATAAATACAAACACCTACACACATATTTCAGTTTAAATACACAATACACAAACTGCTATTATGGTAATCACCGGATGTTAATTCCTCTTTCCAATTCCCATCCTCTTTCCTTCCTGCTCCCCTCGAAATTTCATGGGCAATACATCTATGATCCAAGCGCTGTGGATGTTCATGTACCATCTTACTTATCTTACACTTACCATCAGGTTCTTGTTTTCTTGTTTGCCGGATTAATAAAAAAAATTTGAATACTAAGCGATATTCGACCATCATGATTCACATCTTTTCTAATATAACACTATGAACTTTTAATATGGTGAACGCCCATTAGTAATGGCGTAAGAAAGTACTGACAGTGCTTGAATGTTTAGCTTTATAACAGTTTAGTTTTGTTTTTACCGAAGTCTCTGAACTAGAATAAAACTAAAACACCAAGTGCTTGTCCTTCAAATCGAAGTCAGCACTAAACTTTGTTCATTAGCGAGGATGAGGAGGCGAAGAGTCTAAAGTGATCTAGAAATCGTGTGTCCAATGTGATGGTTAGTGTACGTCAACAGGAGCAATGCTATTCAGACCATATTACTTAGCACTGCATGGAAATGCACTGCGTTCGCCATCCCGAAACATTAGGTGTTGTCTCTGAATGCTTTGCACCAATTTCTGATACTATCCATACCAAGGTTGTCTGGAAGAGATCGCTCCAAGCGATAAGACCGTCACATGTAATACCATTTTTGTATTTTCTTTTTTCTGTAATTTACTTCTTTGTATTGGTTTACAATAAAGAATATTGTATTGTATTGCTTTTTAAACCGGAATATAACTGTGCTTACATTGTTTGGAGGCAGAAATGGACAAAGCGGTGGCAAACGAGGGACCTACCACTCAATAAAGCCGAAATTATAATTTAAAATCATTAAATTCATAGGAGATGTAGCGTTTGGGATATGTTGGATATGTAAGAAACAAAATGAATGCATACGCGGCGCGTATTGGGTTCGCGGAAAATCAGTTGAGCGAGAGGGAACTTACTACGAATGCCACCGTATTTGTTAGCCTCAAAAAAACTTACGCGGTGTTCTCTTTCGATATCTCAATGTTTCGAACCTATACCTCAAACGTTTCGAAGCTCTGATTAATCATCGCAGCGTGGCGCCATCAAATATTGACATTCAGTGAATTGAAATTTCATAAATAGTTTAGTCTCAAAAAAAATATAGAGAAGTTTGAAACAATTAACTTTTGTTAGCTCTTTTCATAAACTTTATTACGAAAACGAAAGTTCACTGTTTGATTTATACATTTTAAATTTAAATGTAATCACTTAAAATTTTGTTTGTCTATTTATACATAATGTCAATGTCAATACCGCTCGAATCATGACATATAATTTTCGCTTCGACCAATTTTATTAATCTCTATTCATTCTCGTAGCTATAATGTATTCCTAACTTGATTCTTTATGTTCCAATGTCGGTTATTATATTTTAGAAATTTGAATTTTGTATATTATATTTTTCTTATATCAATCGTTTTTGAATTTTGCTTGCTTCCTAGAGTACAGGCGTCTGCTTAAATCTGCATCTTGTTATAAAGTAGGTATGAAAAAGATAATGAAATTGATGTTTTAAAAATTTGTACTTAAATGAAAAGATTGTGTTTATAAAATCAAATACAAGCCTTGTGAACGTTCATTTATAAACCAAAAAACAAATTAAAACTTCGCATGTGTTTGAATGATAAAAGTTTAATTCGTTTTGGGTGTGGGTGTACTTACCGCGAGTAATTTTGTGGGTTCTTGTATCTTTGCTTCTTTTATTTGTCTGACTCATATGTGTGGACGGCCGACGATATTATCAAAATAAGACCATAGAAAAGAAGGATCTTAGTATAGTTATACCCCATTTTTTCAAAGTTAGTGTAAATAAGATTTCCCTACATGTTTATGTACGTAAGACAATAAATAAATACAGTGTAGCTAATGGTACCTCCAGCAGAGCTGTCAGATGTTCCTTGTTACCAGTTGTCACAATTTTGCCGGTCTTGTCGAAATCCGATACCTAAATCTGAAACCCACTTACATACATACTTGTGACATTATGACAAGTTTCCATCGCAAAATGATTTCAACAGGTCGTTATGAACATTAAAATCCTTGTTGAAGCAGTAATGTATGTAACACAGCATATTTAATTACACCACAATAACTATAAAGCAATTTCTTTGAGCCAGCATGTGCGGTATATAATGAAGCTGTAACGCTCTGCGGTTGCTAATGGCTGAGCTATTGTCTATCTCGAGTGCAGGATGCTTACGGCTTTGACGAGTAGGTACATCGTTTCAAGCTGTGCTCATACCGTTTCTAAGTGGGGTGCAAAGCAATTGCTTTATCTATATTTATATTTTATACGTATAATTTTGTAACTGATCGATGGCTGTACATTAAAGATAAATGAGAAAAACGAATATGATTGTATGAACGTAATATAATCCAAAACAATGATTTTTAGATTTTTTGTTTGTTCATCTGTTTGTGTGCACTAATCTCAGAAATGACTGAACCAAATTCGTTTTTTGGTATAGAGGTAGCTGACACCCTGGATTAACACATAGGATGACAAGGAATTCAAATATACTTATTACTTTTTTGAACTCGAAAAGGATGGTATGGGGCAAGATTACATGCCTTGAGTGAAAATGAGACGGCGCAGGGCGTGTTATAACGGGCTGTGACGGGAAAAGTCGCATAGAGGACGGCATTGAGTTTTAATATTAAAAAAACAGTACGGGAAACAATATGGACGGGCCTAAAAAAATAAATAAATACAATACAAATATGATAGTAATCAGCACATTTCTACTACCCATTTCAGCTACTAAAGCCACTGTTGAACAAACCTCCCTCATTTAATATTTGTTTTGTATTTTATACCATCTTTCTATAATGATATCTTTGCAGGTACATATAAATATACACACATACATGTGCTTACTCTTATAATCTCGAAAGGGTTCGCAGAAATGTAATTTTCGTACTCGTATTTCACCAACCTTCTTTTCGTCCCAAGATATTATGTCAATAGCCACATCGGAAATATTGATTGTAATAAAACGTGTGTTCCATTGAAAGATCCCGTGGCTTTTTATATTTAGAAAGACATCAGACAGTACAACCTATAACAGGTAAAATTGAACAAAGAGTAACATTAGACCCTAAAACCCAGTAACCAATTCCTGAAGTCCTTACAATAACTCACGGACCTCATTACACCACATTCGAATTCTGTGCGGGTGCTACAAAAAGTAATGATTGAGTTTTACGCTTGCCTCAAACTGTAGGGGAAAGCGGGCCGGTTTACACGTTCGACGTATTTTGTACTCTTTTTTAAGTTGCATAAATACAAAAAATTGCTAGCAAGGAGTATGTACCTCGTACTCGCGAAAAGTGGTGAACTCTCTAGGCGCCAAAACCCGACATGCAATCGAGTATTTGTGTAGAAAGCCAAGAGAACGATAGCACTATGTACTTGCTTACGCCTTACGCCTGACGCGAGATATTTCGGCAAGCATGTAAAGCCGGCATTATTTAAAAAAACAGTGGAGGGTAGTCTTGTTATTTGCTGTTGGTTAAAGATAGTCTGGCGCACGCTTAACACGCGCTTCGGTCCAGTACTGAATGTTTAGTTGAATTCGCTTGTGTTATAGACAATTAGGTGAAAATATGTGTCACAATCGTGTGTGTGTTGTGTTGCTTTTGTGTTGCTGCAATAGTCCATTAATGTTGGCGTCAATATTGCATCAGGAGCGGGGTTTCGGTAAGTCAACTATATAAATATGTAGACAATATATTGTTTTTCTTTGAATTATTGTATGTTGTTGTATTCGCGTTTCTACATGATACATTCACACGTTAACTATATATGTTTATATTACTGTCGGGATTAATACAATTTCTATAAAATGTAAAATGAGCCCTTTATTATTTCATAAAGTGGTATAATCGCTGTCCGTTTATAGGTCACACCGCGTTTCGTAAAGGCTATTTGCGCCCTTAATTAAGCCAATTAACGGACGCCCCGCGTAAGTGTGTCCGAAATTGTTTTTATTAAGTGCTCTTCTTTTATAATAATATGGTTACGGCGTTGGCGGTAGAATTTTCGTATTTAGAGTATACTTAATATCTCTTTTAATTTGCAATACTCGTTATATTGATCCAATCAATTGTATGTGTGTAACCAATCGTATGCGGTATGGGTCCTGTTTCAAGTTTATCACCTAACTGTTTTGAGTATGCTGATATAATTGTGCGGATCGTAGAGAAAAAAACCATTTCTCACCGTTTGATTATTTAATTATTACTGCATTATTGACAGCCTGAAACGAGAGGCTGTGTGTTCGATCATTGCATCAAAATAAATATTTGTGTGATTCACAGGTATATGTTTTTGGTCTGGGTGTTTGTGAGACCGGAAAAGTCTCTCGTAGTTTCTGATACCCACGACACAAGACTCGATCTTAGTGTGAGATACAATGTATGTGACTGTGAGTGTATTTATTTATTAATTATATTTTCCGTCAAGTATATTATACCGTAATTACCAAGCCTGTTTAAATTAAGACGCCAACGAAACTACGCAATTACCATCACCAAAAGCCACATAACCTACACGAAACAAGCACGTCTCCATAGACATTACAAAGAGTGACACGCGGTGCCGGGGATTCGATTTCCTGTAGTCTCCCGGCGGGATTAATGTCATCCCAGGGGAATAATGCGTGTTTACCTTCCATTCTGTCCCGGGGACGTGCAAATGAACAAGGACGCCGGGATGGGGTATAAATGTGACTGTTTCATTTTGTTTGGATATGATTTTGCTCGAAGCTACATCTTAATAAAAATTAGTTATTTCTTTTAAAATTTTTGGTTAATATGTTTCTTTATGTTGTATATTATTAGATATCTAAGAGTATTTAAGAGTATCTTAGAGTGGAAACAATTGCTACCATACCTAACAAAATGTTTAATACTTTTTAATGGACATACGCCCAAATACTGGAACGCAACTTAAATATAACTTGCGCTTAACTCCGTTAATCTCGATTAAATGTACTGGCTAAGTGAGCCGTGCGTTGTTAAGAGCAACTTATTGTTTGAATGTCGTTCCAGTATTCGGGCCATAGTAAGAGATTTCTTTAAATATTCTAATAGGGTCCGTCCAGCCTCTGTCTAACTCCATCTCAATAATGTACTTCCAGCCTCTATCGAGTTCCATTTGCTACGTAAGTCAGGGTGTCCTAAGCGTCTATACAAGAGGACCGCAAAGCCAGTGCTCCGGTTAAATTGTCCGTATAGAACCGCGTGATGCCAGTTAATCCGGTACAATGGCTTGCAATTCACATCTATTTGTATGTTAAATTGAATTCTAGTTATTGTTATGCATGTTGAATTGTTCGAACTACATGTTGCTGGTTGCGAATGACAGAAACACAAGGTTCGGAAATTGAAATTGTAATTGAATTTGAATTTAACCATTTACGGTTCAAATTTGACGCACGATTGAACGGAGGCAAGACTTATTTTTAAAGGAATCAGGACTTTAAACAACATTCAGAAAAAGTGTTAGTTTTATCATGATTGTATAACTTTTTAAAAGCTCATAAAAAAATTAAAATAAAACTTTTGTATAATAATATGAAGTCTCTAACTTAAACAAAGTAGTTAGCAGACAACTAAAACAATCAAATAAATAGTCTCTCATCAAAATATAATCGTGAAGTTTGCAGTTTGTCGATTAAGATAAACGAAAGGCAATAAACAAACTAGAATTTCGATTTTGTTTTCACTGAACTCAATAATTTCGTAATACCAATTATTTGTATTTAAAATATGTTCAGCTATAGGAATGACTTTTCTGAAAATAGGCCTCTCACGGGAATTTTCATAAAGACATGTGAAAACTGCCTGCATAACAATGTCGTCTGTCCAGGCCACCGTTACACTACTCAAGTGACTTAGCAAGTGGTATTAAATAAAACAGAGAATATTTAAATAGATTTAACATACATACATAAATAAACTCACGCCTTTATCCCCGAAGGGGTAAGCAGAGGCGCCACCAGGACACCCACATTTCGCCTTGTATGTTCCGTCTCACGATGTGATGGGGGCGAGCCTATCGCCGTATCCTGCACAAATTTCTGACTCCGGGCTGATAATGAATAGAAAAATCCAATATCACTTTGCCCGACCCGGGACTCGAAAACGAGACCTCAGCTTTGTAACCGTACCGTTATACAACTACGCCACCGAGGCAGTCAGAAATATTTAAATAGATTTAACACCAAATTTATTAGGGTGGGTATTAAGTTAGTGATCTCGCATGATTTTAAAAGTCAGTTTAAAAAATATATATTTTCAAACTAAATCACAGATTATAAAAAGAAACTGCGCGTCAGCTGGCTGTTAGCTCCGTTTTCCTTTGCCGGACACTTTAAAAAAAAGATTTTTAATGTATGAAAAATCTCATTTCGATTCTAAACGGCTGTTTTGCATGCTAAAGGCGGACTGGTACGACCCACTCCTGAAAATGCAATATTAACCACGTTGTCTTAGTAAAAAAGAATTTATTCTTCATCGCTTCGGGCGCCGTCCGAAGCAGTTACTCGTTAAAAATCTGACGGTTTAGTGAAAACTTCGCTTTGTCATGCTTTCTTTTTGTTATCGTATGAAATATGGAAAGACGCTTTCTATACGGGTACAAAAATTTACTAAATTGGATGCATTGGGTGAGAGTGATTGGGTTTTTGCAGAAAACATCATTAAAAAGTTATAAAGTTCTACACGAAGTCAGCGCAGATTTATTTTTAAATGTGTCGCACTGTGGTTGCCTTGGGCTATTGTAGGAGTGGATTTACTTGACCGGAGTTCTTTTTTATACAACTAAGGAGGCAAATAAGCGCATGGCCCGTCTGATGGAAAGCCGTTACCATAACCTGTAGACGTCTGCAACACCAGAGGTGGCACTGTCTCCCACAAAACAGACCTAAAGCGACGGACTTGCTATTATTTTTCTTTTGTTTGAGATTTCTCGTCCTTTTTTCCTCGTTTTCCCGTCTCATTTTAAGAGGCCAGTGATTCACCATCCATGTTTTGTAGATGTTCATTGGCTGTGGCCACCACCTACCATAAAGTGACCCGTTTGTTTGTTTGTCGTCAGCTGGTATGGGAAGAGATTCCCATCCCATTTGGTCACGAACCCTGCTTTCCCCTCTCCATTCGAAAAAAGGGTAAGATAAAAAAAAAGTTAAAAACTATTGAAATATATAAAGAAAAAAATAGAGAAAAAGAGAGAGAGCATTACTGGTAGACAAAAAATAATTATACATATGTCAGAATGAACTTTAATAAAACTCTTTCTTAGTTTAATTCATTATGATAATTGCTAATTATTTTGACGAGGCGTTATCGACTAAACGTATTTTATGAACTAGGCTGGTATTATACAGAAACAATAGCGTGGATCACGATTCAAATAACCGCCGAAATGAGTCGACATTTGGTGAACATTTCCTGAATTATTGTTGTGTAGTATCGAAGGCTACGTGAAACATTACAGTCCTTGGCCCCGTTGTATGCTATTATTTATATTATTGTTGTAGGAAAATATTTGGCCAGCAGTTTGCTAGAGTTAATGTACGTTTATCAATTAATTTAGGTCGTCAGTCGACAGAGAAACCATTGATGTAAAAACGAAACAATACTGATATCTTTAAGGAGCACTATCTTTTGTGAGTAAAATAGTCTGTCATTTCCTGTATCTCAGACAATCTGTCTATAAAAATGCACAATGAACGGTTCAGTAGTTAAATCGTGAACACAAACAAATCAATGAAACAAAATCTCAATGGTGTTTAAAATATTTTTGAGAACCTATCAAATCTGGATGATGTGAGATCAAAAACTTATAAGATTTTTGTCACGTGAGTGCTCAGTTATTGCAGCATCTATTATTATTTATCAGCAAATCCATTACGGATTCAGAAATTATGCTTTATAAACATAATTAATGACTAAAACTCGGTGCAAAGAGTCGGTCAGACCGATTCAAAGGTCGTGCGGATTTCGCGAAATGTTAGACTCGCGCGGAATGTCCGTTTGAACCTGCTGCATCCCTCGCGAATAATTGAAGAGGGTTTTTATTTACGGGCATGGTTTTAAACTGGTAAATGTAATTAGAAGTGCTTTTATTCTTCTCTCTGTCTTTGTTTAATAGTTAAATTCGCTTGGAAGGCTGTGACGGGTCTGTGTCGACCTGTGTACCAGATAAAGTCAGAAATAACCAACACATCGGGCACTCTATTTATCTATCTATCTTTATCAGCCCATATACGTCCCACTGCAGGGCACGGGCCTACTCTACAATCGAGAGAATCGATTGAGAGTGGTTAGGCCATACAGTCCACCACGCTGGCCTAGTGCGGGTTGGCGGACTTACATACCGTAGAAATTCTTTAAAATCGCTACGGCATGCAGGTTTCCTCACGATGTTTTCCTTCACCGTTAAAGTGCGTGGTGATTGACTATCAATACACACATAACTCCGAAAAGTCAGAGGTGTGCCCTGAGATTTGAACCCGCGACCACCGTGAACATGTAGGCAGCCGCGTCTGGTCCGTTACCAACAGGCCACCACGCACTTTTACTCTATTTATACTGCACTCAATATCAGGTGCATTCTAGCCACTTTATCATACCAGTTCATGAATAAAGGATGTTATAATTAAAAAGACAGCCTCCGTGGCGCAGTTGGTTAGACGACGCCTGTGAAACGAGAGGCCACGGATTCGAAACAAATATTTGTGTGATCCACAGGTATTTGTTTCGGGGCTGGGTGTTTGTGAGACCGAAAAGTCTCTCGTAGCTCCTGATACCCACGACACAAGACTAGATCTTAGTGTGGGGTCAGAGCTATGTATGTGACTGTTGGGTGTATTTATTTATTTATAAATATTTTAATAAAATCTCTATAAAGTAGCTTCTATTTGCACTGCACTTATGATAAAGTGCATTTCAGGCACTTCATCGTATCAGACTTGGTATTATAAGGAAATGTCTCTGTTTTAATAAAATCCCTATAAAAAAATATTTACCATACCTCGGCGGGTAACCTTTCCCACAATGGTACGATGGCCCTGGCTCGGAACTGTAGGGCCTTGAAAAAGTGAATCGCCAAATGCCATTTGACTTCATTAATAAAACTTGTGACTGAGTTTAATGGCTCCACTGTGGTGGGACAGGGCCGAATCCTAGAATCTAGTGGGATAATAAAGAGTGTCGTTGTAGAAGTGTTTGAGATTCACGCTGTGTGTTGGCGATTTTCGCATTTTTGCCTTTTACATGCACTGCCTCCACTACAATTACAAAGCTGAGGTATGGATTTTTCTAGTCATTATCAGCCCCGAGGCAGGAATTTGTGCCCGATATAGCGATAGGCTCGCCCCCTATTGTGGCGCACACACAAGGCTAAATGTGGGTGTCCTGGTAGCACCTCTGCCTACCCTTCTGGGAAAAAGACATGAGTTTATGTATGTATGTCTGTACAAGAACTATTAGTTAAATATTTGGTTAATAATTATGTTTTTTTATAATTAATCTAGTCAACTATGTCTAACGATATATGTAGGTTATTAAATTAATCTTCTTAGCTTCTTGAGTTTATTTCTTTGTATCAAATATTTTGTCTTACATAAACCCCCAATAATAATAGTGCTCACCAAACTGCTGTCTGAATACGTCCCCGTCCGCATCGCATGGAATGGTCCCCACTGACCTTGTTTCAATATTTCCCTGCATATTGTCTTCCTTGCAAGATACAGGCGAACAAACATTAAAACGACCGTTTCTTCATATTATAGAAACCATTCGCGGGATTTTATATTTTCTTTCCAGCTGTACTCGTGAGAATAATTAGAAAATAAAATAATATATACGTGGTTTATTAAACCACTTTCCGTACGTTGTCTTAAAAGTAAAACTGTGATGAGAAATTGTCTATGGATAAAATGGCGGTTGTGACAAGTAATATTTTCTAAAGAGAACAATTGAAGTGAATGAATAACTTTCGACGTCGTTTCTCGTATTTACAGAGTAAATTAATTAAGCATTTTCTTTCGCTGATAAGTATAAGTACTGTAAAAAATAATAAGTGTTTTATAAATTACATAAAATCAGGAGCACATTAATTCTAACTACAAAAATTAAGTCTATCAATTCTGAACCACATCGTAAAATTCCAAATAAATATTTTTCCCTGGTAAATTATACATAATCCCCAAACGGAATGGGGGGCTTTGCAATTAAACAGAGAATTGATTGGACTGCCCCGAGCCTACTTTGGAATACTCATTTAATCTCTTTGTTCCCGTTCCAGAATTCGTTTTTTAATAATTTAGACAAAGAAAGCATCTTAGCCTGTGGGAATCACCTTTGTTTTCAGGACAATGAAATGTTTCCTCATATTTACTTTATTTCCATCACGCCGCGGTCTCCTGAGGTAGGTAGCGTGTATCCGTATTCTTAAGTAAATATTTGATCAGGCTTTGTGATTTCGCCTGTTTGCGTAGGATTTTGTTGCTCGTTGTTTTTGTTGATTTAATAAACTTCCGCATTCGTAAGCTGAAGTGGCAGTGGACGTATGATCTTATCTGTAGAACGTATACTTGCTGGATATTAAGGTCCGTCAGGATAGTTGGATCCCGAACATAGCGTTAGAAATAACGACGTTTATCTGAGGTATCATAAAATACAAGAGATTGATTAGTTCCTCAAAATCCTACTGGTGGTCTCTCATATGTGAGAGGCCGCCTGGGTAGATGCCACCGTAATGTCTCTTTTTTCCGCCAACAACAGTGTAAATGCACTGTTGTGTTCCGGTTTGAAGGACATTGTTGCCAGAGTACTGGACATATTAAGACTTAACATTTTAAGTCTCAGGATAGCGAGCGCAGTGGAATGCCAAGCATTACTATGTAATTCATGCTGCTGTTTAGTTTTCTAATGTTCATGAGTGGTCGTATCGCTTACCATCAGGCGAATGGCATACTCGTCTCGCCATACATCTCAAAAAGAAAACAGGACCAAAAGTTTAATATTTTTTTGAGCGGTAGTTACATTGTTTTTTTTTTATTTTTATTTTTTAAACTGGCACGGCATAGTGACTGCATTGCACCTGATGGTAAGTGCTAATGCCGTCCAGATAGAGTATCGAATGGTATCAGACGGTAGTCTCATACCATTCGATATAATCATGCCGGCCCGCTGAGATGCCTCTTCACGCTACGGCGGAAGGACCCAGGATTATAGGAAGGAGGGAACACGTGCGATGGCAAACCGTTCCACAGCTTTACTGTACGGACTGTTATCATTAAAGACCGATGGTTTCGAGTCCAAATCCAACACAGCTTTTAGCTTATGTGATCGGGTACAGAAATTATGTGAGTATAAGTGAATACTATAAAAACTCTTAAATTACACGGCAATTTACCAAATACGAGGATCAGCCACACTTCGGCTTCACTGTAGCTTCCTCACCTATAACCCCCAGACCAACAATGCATTTCGAAAATTTACCACCATATTTGATATCCAAATGATCTTGGACTAATCCTGCGAGATAGCTCGTGATTAACGCCCTCAGGTCCCGGGGGACGCGTAAATTTCGATCATGAATCATTCACGGTACAGCTGCTTACAAAAGCTGTTTTAATTAAATTTGCACTACAATATTGTGTTACTGAAGGCACAATTTGCTTTGCTCGGGATAAGGGCCCGATTTGACCGCTCTTGTCCCTTGTAGTTTTGTTTTCATTATTTAGCTTTAAAATAATTAACTCAGTGCAGACTATAAATTATAATGTGTAGCAAGAAAATCAACGTAATATGACTTCAAATCAGATTTGTTGGTAGCTTTTGACCTCTTTTTAAAAATACATACATACATAAATTCACGCGTTTTTTTCGGAAGGGTTAGGCAGAGGTGTTACCAGGACGCCCGCATTTCGCCTTGTATCTTCCATCCCATGATGTGATGGGGGGCGAGCGTATTGCCATATCGGGCACAAATTCCTGACTCCGGACTGATAATGAATAGAAAAATCCAATAGCACTTTTCCCGACCCGGGATTCGAACCTGAGACCTCAGCTTGTAATCCGTAGTACAACTACGCCTCACAGGCAGTCAAGGCACCTTTTAAAAATATCCCGAAAATTAATTAACTGCATCTCTTGTCACCCAGGAACAATAGTGCGCAAAGATTCGATACCGAGCTCCGAAGCTCAGTGAGTCTTGCACTAACACATGCTATTGAACAGAATTGAACAGAAAGAATAATAAATAGGAATACTACAAATAACCGTAAACTTCCCTAAAAAGCAAATAGGAGAACTTTGACCACGAATAATGATTAAATTTCCCAAAAAAAAAAAACTGCCGGTAACCAACGGCTTCCTACAGCCCTAACATAAGACGAGCTTTTAAAATCTTTTATTCACTGAATAGATGTAAAAATATATTCGAAATGAATAGAGCTGTATAAATAGGAGATGGTTTTTTAATGAAATATTAAGACACGGTAAAGAGGACCAATTTAATTAAGCAACACGAACCGGGCCTGATTTTAATTGGAAACGTAAGAGCGTCGCGCCGAATCTATCTTCAAATTATATGTTGCGGTTGAACTGAGATTAAACTATATCAACTTGTGTACGCAATGTTATAATTTTGCTGGTGGGCTTTTCGATTTAGGGGGGCTACTAACACCCAACAGTCTCGTACATAGTCCTGACCCGACACTAAGATCGAGTCTTGTGTTGTGGGTATCAGAAACTACGAGAGACTTTTCGGTCTAACAAAAACCCAGAGCCGAAACAAATACCTGTGGATCACACAAATATTTGTTTCGGTGCGGGGATTGAATCCGCGGCCACTCGTTTCACTACCGGCTTATAACCAACTGCGTCCCGGAGGCTTCCATGGAATGTCAATCATTGCTTGGTTTTGCTACTGTCCATGCGCGATCGTATCGCTTACCATCAGGCGAATGGCATGCTCGTCTCGCCATTTGTAGCAATAAAAAATGCGAGGAAAATAACTGAATATCATATTATTAATAATATTCTCTATTTTGTACAATAATAAATTAGCGTAATTTATTTGCTAATAAGGCAGTATTTGATAAAGCCGTTTCATTACAATACGAACATGTAGACAAGGTTACACAGATATTTAGGTCTGTAGTTACGAAGAAATGCTGGACAATATTTGAAGGTCATACATTGAATATACTTCGATATTTCTTATGGGGTTTATCGATTCAGTCTAGACTGTAGACTAAACAAGACTTACATTCGTTTATTGAATGTTTTTGTTTGTGTTATACTAGTAATTTAATAACACAGTATCAAATATTGAAAAGGAATTGTGTTAAATTAATTAAGGGTCACCTTACGAAAACCTTGCTGTCGGAGATGCATTGCTCGTCTAAACATTTTATTTTTATATGTGTATAACTTTTTTTTACTGTTATTTCTACTTTTAATTATTAGAAAATAGTTGTTGTTTGTATGCTACTGTTTGTATATTCTATTTTTATTTTTGTTTCATTACTATTGATTTAAGATTTTTTTAAACAAGTTTGTTCATGTAAGTCATTCATTGTATGCTGTAGTTGCCTGTTTCCGTAGGAACATTTAACATTGTTTTTATTTTTTGTTTGTTATATTTGTAGTTAATAATGTATCTTCTTTTGATAACTTTATAATGAATAAATATACATTAAAACACCCAGACTTAGACAATCTTTAAGGTATACAGGGTATATCAAGACCGCGACCGAAAACGAAGCCAGGTGGTAGTATTAGTGACTTCAGACACAATGCAAGTAAAAATTTCGCAAAAAAAATCGACAACTTTTTGTTTGTAATTTTTTACTTGTCGTCGTATTTGGGTGATATATACAAAGTTTTCCTAAAATAATAATGTACACCTCTTTATTTTTAAACACGCAATGGTACCTAAGGGTTAAAATTAGTATTTTCGCAAAAACTAGGTATTTACCACCCAAACACGATGATTTAAAAAAAAATACTAAAAAAATATCTGTGACCGTTTTGGCGAAATTTTTATTTGCATCGTGTTTGGGACCACTAAAACTACCACCTGGCTTCGTTTTCGGTCGCGGTCTTGAGATACCCTGTATAAACGACGGAGTTTTCTCTCTTGTACAACATCCTTGTTGACGCTGCTTTCAGCGGCGGTGTTTTCCGATCGTTACCACTTGGGGCCCTATAAGAAAAGAGTTTACATATTCCAAGGCAAGGCAATAACAATACTGGTGTTTGTCAGTGGCGTGCCTAGGGTTTTGGAGTAGGGCAAGCCCAATATTATTTTAGGTTTAATAAATATTTACTTAGAAGAAAAAAAAAAGACTAAGAACGACGAAATCGAATTTACGGCGCGGCGGCAGACCTACCACTCAATCTATACAATATTAGGATTAGGTATAGGTAATACAAATACCTATAGATAGCTTGTGGTCATACAACCGTAACTTTATACTGCACTAACTACTGAGCACTTTTAATACCCGGCATTACACTAGCACAACGATAGTCGATAGCTACTATGGTCCCGTGTTTCAATGCGCAGTTAACCAAAATTGCGGACAGAAATTGATATAAAAACATTAAGGTTAAGTATTTACAAGTAATTTTTATTACAAGTAATAGCATGCCTTTTGAAAGGACCACAATATCATTGAAATCATTAGAATTAATCAAAACTTTCTAATACACAAGTGTCCCTTGAAAAACATATGAAACACGACTGTTTAATAACCTATATGAAGGGGAGCATGTAGAAATCGAATTACGTAGTTTAGTAAACTGAACCGATAAAATGCCTCTTGTGATTTATTACGAATTTAAGAAATGCACAAACTCGGCGTAGTTTTCGCGCCAGTTTCAATATAATTGAATTAAATTACCTTTATAACGGCAATGAACACTTTCACCAACACACTAAAACCATCACAGGAAACAATACAAATCATTTTCGTATCAAAAAGTTTAAATAACATTAAAAAAACGGATAATTAACCTAAAACCGAACTATTTACAATTGCAAAATACTTATGAAGTTAGTAGTAATTCGTACAGTATTGCTAGTAAACGAAAAAATAAACATTACAACATGCAATTATAATTTATGAAAAAAATATAAAAACCTCATTATTTGTATATCAAAAATAATTAAATAATTTAAAAAAAGAACCAACATAATTTAATAACAATAAATATAATTTAGATAACAAATAATGTTACACATGACGACCTTCAAACGTACGATGTTCAGTCAAAACAATTCTGTGGTCAAAAGCTGGGCTTTTGGTTTAGTACATTATTGCTATATATAAATATCTGTAGCTATACATTCGTAGTGCCAGAGTATAGCATTTCACCCGTAAATGTGAAAGAGATAGCAAGCGTTGCCAAAAGCCTCGTAAAAGCACACGAGAGAGAAAAAGGCAGATATATGTTTTGCGCGTACCGTCTTTTAAAAAATGCGTGGAGCTACGGTCTACGTGAGAGGTAAAATTATTGAATGAATTTAGTACAAGCGTTGCGCAGCGCGGGCGGCGCTTCGGCTCGCCGTCGCAGGCGCTTCATTGAAGAGCGCCATGCCGCGACGGAACGCGGTAAATTCAAAAATGGTAGATGTTTCGTAATTACTGTTTTGTATTGAATGTAATGGTTTCGTTCAGAATTTAGTATATACGTGTATTAAGTAGGGCAAGCCGGGCTTTTGGGCTTGTATGGAAGTACCGCCACTAGTGTTTGTAGGAAATGGTGGCTACTTAGCATCAGGCGTATGCTCCTTTTGCCCATTCCGTAAAACATACCGTAACTTTTTTAAAGAGCAAACTTCTTAGCATGCTACTAACTTTAATCATAACATATGCACTGGTATCAGCGTACATTTATTTATTTATATTATGTATATTCTTTATTTTATACCAGGAATAAGTACTTACAATCGGCGGCCTTATTGCACAAGGCAAAGGCGTACATGTTGTGAATATTAGATGACCTATTAAAATAAAGATATTTTTTACGGATTTTATCGTGCATTTAATTAAAGGATGACTGACCGACTCAGTCCGCCCCGTGACCACTAAAGCTGTAAACTAAACAAAACATCGGGAAGTTAATTTTTTTAATAATTAAACCGATTCCGCGATGAAAACCGCAAAAAATAGTTTTATTTCAATATGTTACATTCGCTTAAATCTAAGAAACCATTATAAGATGACCTTGACAAAGCGGGAATCCAGACTCTTTTGCTAGACCTATAGGTACAATAAAAACTCTAACCCATATAAATATTTAGTTATGCCGCGAGTCCGCCTTCAGCGAAAGAAGCCATCTTCAATGGTAAGCCATACACTGGTGTGTCTATATTGTTAATATTAGATGACGGTACGGATAATTGACTAAGCAAGGGTAATCCAACGCGCGGCCTTGATGCGGCGGTCGATGGCGCGAACCACGCTTGTCACATCACGCTATATTCGGGGTGGTCAGGTGTTGGGAAAACGGGTTGTGTCCCTGGAATTGTATCTTATATTTTGACAGCCTCCGTGGCGCAGTTGGTTAGACGCCGGCTGTGAACAGAGAGGCCGCGATGGACTCCCGCAACGAGACAAATGTTTGTGTGAACCACAGGTATTTGTTTCGGGTTTGGTTGTTTGTGAGACCGAAAAGTCTGTCATAGTTCTTGATACCCACGATACGGGTCTCGATTTTCGTGTGAGGTCAGGACTATATATGTGACTGATAAATATACATAATAGAAATCCATGACTAACACCAAATCTATGTCATAAAAATCTTTGTACAAATATCGCAGGAGGAATAGGTAAGGAATACAGCAAGAAGACGATATTTCGTTCCCTTTCTAAAAATATTAAACGTATAAATGTAAATCCAATTAGTTCCATTAAGATTTACATAGATTTTTTACCCTAAAAACCGGGAAATTAAATAAATATCGTCAACTAGCAACACTAAAGTATGTGGCCTTTGTCAAGGGCTTAACATTGTTAAGCGGCAAGATTTGTGGACTTTATCATCTGATATCTTTAAAGGAATACCCGTTTAAAGCTTTTGCTTTGAATTTAGGAAAAATGTTTATGCTTTCTGTGGCGCAGTCGACTTAAATAGCGACTGGATAAAAATATGAAGTCTGCGGCGATATTCGCACCGAGATAAATGATTTAAATCAGGTGTACGTGTTATGGGATTTAAAAGTCTCTCGTTGTTTCTGATACCCCGTATATCTATCTTGGTTTAAAGCCAGGCTTGCGTAGGAATTTTATGATGAATTTATCATTATTTTCCAATAGATTATTGTAGCTAGCGATTGTCTGAATGGTCTATCACATATACTATGTTTATTATACTTTTATTAATACCGATAATAAACATGTATTCGTGACAAAATAGCATATTTAAAAGCCATCATTGCTGTAGATACATTTTTAATACGGAAGTGGATTACAAATATCGTATTTTAGATACTGACCAAATGAAATCGTATATTGAAATCTGTCAATTAGTTTTATCATTACGTGCAAACATTGACAGACATATCTTATAAATTCCTTTCTCTTTCTTTAGTTTAAGAATTAGTAACTTTAACGCGTCTTTCGTCTGTTTCGTGTCGGATTTCGTCGAAACAATTGACGTTATTTTACCAGTGAATTTAATTCTTTTGTTTGGTTCAGTCACGTCAGCCGAGGAGCGCGGAACAGAGGCTTTAAGGAAGGAGAATAAATCCTTTGAAGTTCGCACTTTAAATTCAGGGATTTGACCTGATGTATTAGCAGTGGGGATTACTTATAAACTGACTTTTACCATACATATAATAAAAGGTTGAAAACCTTTAACATTTGTCTAGAATTACCCTTTCATCGTGGGTGCGTTCTCAAAAATTTATTTGAACCTACATTTCGCCCGGCACATTTGGTTGTCTGTAACAAATATTTATGTATTTTTATATGCAACGCGTCTTGGACATAAATGTTATGCCACATAGTTTAAATGGAGCATGTTAATGTAATTGTTACAAAGTAAAATTTAAACCAGATCTCTAAGTCTAAAGTCTTTTACCATATTAAATATTGTATATAGGTAAATATAGAAAAGTTGACACAAAAAAATATATCTACGCAAACAAACTGCCCACTACAATCCTTTATTTAAATAATCATACATACATTGAAATAGTATAAATATCTTCGTGGTTATGTTACCATATTCCATCTGTGCAATTACTGCGAGCGCCGTAATGAGCAGTATTTATACCCGGTCATGCTCTTCATAATACTCCTCGCAAATTACATCCAATTTGCATGTATTTTGTATATATACTCGTTTTTATATGAGAGCAAATGAGCAAGGTCTGATAATACCTCGATGCTAATTTATTCATTTGTAGGAAAAATATTGCGGAATTATTGATGCTTTAATTAAAATTCTATTTATATTATAAAATACTTTAATAAAGTATACCGTACTGAAATAAAAAGGAAATAAAAACAAGTGATGGCAAGTCACTGCTGCCAACGAGTATTCTGTGCATTTTCGGTCTCATCAACACCCGAAGTAAATATTTGTGGATCATACAATCTTGTGTCTCTATGCCAGGATCGAACTAGCGACCGCTCGTTCCATAGCTGGCCTCATAACCAACTACGCGACGGAGGCTGTTATTACAATGCATAACAAAATAATCAATTTCATGTTAAAGACATACTATTTGCGACATATTCACCGTTCCGTATATTTTTGCATCAACAACACTCTATTATCATATGAATTTAACCACCAATTATTGTTTTGTACAAAAACATGCATTTGAAATGTCATTCAACTAAGCATATGTTTAGGAAAACGCCATTTGAATACACCACAGACTAATTGTATTTTAAATACTTAATAACACCTCTACCGTAATTTTATGTAAAGGCTGAATTACTATGGTTTATTGTATGGGCTTATCTTTTTAAATTTGACTTGTGATAGTTTAAAATATACCAATACCAGCCAATATACATCCCTCTCTTTAAAATGCGTGTATATTTTGTGACTCTTATTTTAAACTTTAAAAAAATTGTGTCTGAATGATATCGCTGCCAACGATAAGACCACTAGTTGTATTGTACATTTAGTCTAAGTGTTTTGTTTTGTATTTTTTTATGAACCATAAAAGTACACTTAAGACGGCCTTCTCTTCTTTTCCTTCTCTTATGTCCATCCCATGGTAGACATTAAGAGATTGCCTCGAGCGATACGACCGCTATTTGGACTTTAATATTAAATATTTGTTTAGTTGTTAATATTTATTTAGTGTACAAAAAAGAACAAAATAAATAAATAATGTGAAAAAAATGTGGTGCCTGGTTTTTAAATAAAGTATTTTCAACTCCACTTGTATCTAAGATCTATGTTAATAACAATTATTGAATTTTTAAATCAACTCTGAGCCTTATGATCCCTATCATGCAATGTTTAGTCCGTAGAAGAAAAATATTTTTGTATTGTGTACAAATCTTTATACATTCGTGGAGATCTATTTAACGGAATCTTTGACGGTGTCGCAGTACACATTTTTCCAACCAGTGCAGAACATATTTATCACCACGATGCAAGTTGAAGAAAAAATTGCCGTTTACGATAACTTTGACGACAAAAAATCCATTGCCAATGACTTCCCAGCAAAACTGGACAATCTCTTAAACAACATAATAATGAAAGAGGGTTACAGAACATACAACGTGGAAAGGAAAGCGATATCAACAAACGGAGGCAATTATTTAGGAGTTCTGTACGAAATAGATGTAAAAGGAGAAACAACACATGGCGCCAAAGAAACTAATATCTTCGTCAAGAATATTGTATCGAACGAAGACAATATGAAAATCTTGTCCATTCCTAAAGCGTATAAAACGGAATTGTTTGCTTACAAAGAACTTCATAAAGTCTTTAATGAACTTCAAGATGAAGCTGGCATTCCTGAAGCAATAAGGTTCAAAATGGTTCAGAGTTTTGACGAATGCAACCCAGAGGCAATAATTCTAGATAATGTTGCTCGGAAAGGATATAAAACTGTTAATAGGATGGAGGTTGTATCTCTGAAATACGCAGAGTTGGCTATCCAACAACTGGCTAAATATCACGCTTTATCATTCGTGATTCAGGATAGAAGGCCAAATTTTTTTAATGAAAATATTAATATAATGGACACCACATGGAATTTTGGCGAAGATTGGCAAGGATTTATAAAGTCTATGTGTAATATAACAATTAATTGTGTGGATGAAGAGATGAAAAGCGATTTGGAGAAGATATTCCCACGTTTGTTGGAGAAATTTCCTATCTATTTACAAGATGCGTCTGATGTGAGTTGTCTCTGCCACGGAGATTTCAGACCCAACAATATTATGATGAAAGAAATCGTAAGTATACATGTTTTAGAGAAATTCTAAGCATTTACAACTTTAAATATAAGAGTGTTAATATTAGTAACAAATTCAGAATTTTTAATTATTTCCAAAGGACTACAATGCATCTGGCGGTAATTGTAATGCTGGCTAAATTAGTTATTTATTTTGGATTATATTACATCGCTACTCGACATCTTATATCAAGTCTGTTTGAAACTTGTACACTGGCTGATTCAGAAACAGGGCATAGTTACCCAGGTCTTTATATTCGCGTCAATTTGAGAATTAAAGTACAGGATAAAATGTTGAATTCCGGAAGTTGCTAATCTCCTTTGACTAGCAGAGCATAATGCCTGCATAATACTGTCTGCTCCCTTTGTCAAAGTCACCTGAACTATGTTGAGTCTCCTACGTCCTTTGAGAATTTAAGCGACCAAGTATTCGCGCGAATGAAATTTCGCTTGACAACTTAAATTTGAAATTGTGTAACATGAAGAGTATGTAGCTTCATAGGTAGGGCCAATACGTTTTCTGGGATTTACTCGAGCGTGTCAGATGAATATAGGGGAGGATCCTCGCATCCTATTGACTACCTCCACCATATATGGGCTATGTATGTAGGGGCGTGCATCCAGGAGAGCCTACAGATAAGTAAAAAAATCGATCGATGGAAATACAGAAGCGCGTCACATTAAGATAAGGTAGGCGAATTACTGGCTAAAAGTGTACATTTCGAAGATCAGACTATACAAATTGTTTATTCCAAGTACTGTATAAAAACTCTTAGTGTACCTAAGTGAATAAAATCCGCGCAAAGAAGTGTTTAGATTGGTTATTTTGAAAGAAAGTAATGATTTTGTACTTGGCTTTAATAAACGCCGATCTACGATTACGAAGGCTCAAAACAAGGTTTACTTTATGATACCAAAACAGGCTTATAAATTACAACCGACTCTCTGCTTGAAGCAAATACTTTCGAAAATTATTAAATGTACTATATCTTGAACTGGATGTATCAGCCCATATACGTCCCACTGCAGGGCACGGGCCTACTCTACAATCGAGAGAATCGATTGAGAGTGGTTAGGCCATATAGTCCACCATGCTGTCCTAGTGCGGGTTCGCAAATTTACATACCGTAGAAATTAGAAATTTTGAACTAACACTTATTATACCGCCCAACCTGTAAATCGATCTCACAATATTTCCAACTATCCTAAATTTACGCCGTGTCTATCTGCGTTGCCTTTAGAATTTTATAAGGTGATGACTATAAAAGTAATGATAGTTTTAATTTTTAACGCACTTTAACAATGAAGGAAAATAGAATTAGCAAACATACGTACGAAAGCCTCCGTGGCGCAGTTGGCTAGACGCCGGCTGTGAAACGAGAGGCCGCGGGTTCGATTCCCGTACCGAGACAAATGTTTGTATGAACCACAGGTCGTTCGGGTCTGGGTGTTTGTGAGATTGAAAAATCTCTCGAAGTTTCTGATACTCATGAAACAAGACGCGATATTAGTGTGGGGTCAGGATTCAGGAATATGTACGAGTATTTTCCTTACAAAAGACATCTCCAATAATTTCAATTGCATGTACATTCTGCCAGCCTGCACTGGGCCAGCGCGGTGGACTGCAACCTAATCCCTTTCAATTACAAAGGCTACTCGTGCCTCGCTGTAGGCCGTATATTGGCTGGATTATTAAGTCCGCATTGTCAGCCAAATTTGCCAAGTCACAGCACAAAAGAACCGTAATTGAAATGATGACATGTAAAATCCTTAACGTCTATTTGTGAGCCAGCAGTTTTACTTAATTATTGTCAATATGAACAATTGTTGGCAGTATTCTTGTCCCCATTATCTTTTTATTCTAACTGGCATTGTTCTAGCCGGTGCTTCTGCCTTTCAATTTAATCTCCTTTATTTCATTTTCATTTTTAAATTAATAGTTTAATTGGATAAATTACCAGGTGTTGTGACCCTTGTGAAAATTAAGCAACTAAGGGAAGGCTACACACAGTTTGCGTGTTGTTATTTAGCGTCTGACGATATTGATCAAACTTAGTTATTTCAGGCTGTGAATTGAAGCAATGGTAAAATTATGTCGTGTTTCAATTTAAATTGTTTAAAAATGATTCAAAAAATTTGTGCCATTCCCTTGTTAACCCTGATAAAAATTAATAAATATATTTGTTTTGAATTCTTAAACAACGTTAATTAACAAGAACAAAACTTATCCTTGTAATAACAAGGCCACTGAATAAAATTGAACTGAGACATAATATGGTGTCTTGCGAATTTTCTCAGTAGCCTTTCTCATTCTTTCACCATAGTGTTATGGTATTTAAAGCTTTTGCATTGGCAAACAATGCAAGTCACAATGCTGGAATAACCATAGTATTGATCGCTACTAGTGAATCGCGTTTCCGTTCAGCCTGTGTATATTTACGGTTTCTGTATATTTTTTCCGTTTCTGGGTGTTGGTGAGACCGAAAAGTCTCTGTTCCTGATACCAGAATATACAAGAACTTGGGTCTTGTGTGTACTTATAATTTATTTATTACAACGGTACGCATACGTGATTTGGTTTGCATTGTATTTATCACCAAGTGCATTGTGGTCAATTTATCGTGGTGTGAAATTATGGTAATCAGATCCCTGAAATACTTCTGACCTTTCATTGTCCCCTTTTTTCTTCAGGACGGTGAAGTGACTGACCTCATACCAATCGACTATCAGCTTATGCACTACGGATGTCCTGTTCAAGACTTTCTCTACTTTATATACACATCGACGGACAGAGAATTCAGGAGCAAATATTTCGGGGTCCTGAAAGATTTGTACTACAATGAAGTTGGAAGATTTCTGGCATGCTTTGATATAAACGTTGAGGATGTGTATCCCAGGGATGATTTTGAAAAAGTCCTAAAAGAAAGGCTGGATTTCGGTCTAATTGTTACTTTGATTTTTGGGCCTTTCTTCTTTGTCGATGAGAATGATATACCCGATGTATCTAAGGATTCTATGGCCAATATATCTTTTAAAGTTGATGATAAGTTTAAGAAGAGGCTGCGGGAGACCATTGAGGAATTCACTGATTGGGGGATTTTGAAAAACTATCAAGATTAGGAATTTTTATAGTAGTATTGACTCTTCTTTGTGTTAAAAATATTTATTTATAACAAATCTTCTGGTTTTGCGGCTCATAATATAATATTATTTATATATCTGATATTTAAGATTGGATGAATACTAATTTAAGCATGTGTGATCTAACACTGTGCTATTGTTTTATTGTTTTGTAGTACATTAACTCGAACAATAAATTTTATTCTTAGACATATTGTAAATTGTTACTAACCTTTATTAACATGAAAAAATTAACAGCAAAAATAAAATTATTTCCTAAATACGATCATAATGATTCTGTTAATTCTAAATTCTAATCACCCGCCATATTTATTCACGGAAACACACGAGAACGCCCGATGTTACGCGAACAAAGAAATAATGATAAATGAACTCATTCGGCCTTGACGGGTCAGTGTAGCAACAGTCCTCTGCACAATACACATTTAATTTCAATCGTAACTTATCTGTAGTCACATATTATCAGTTTTCGATTGTTTACGATTGCTAGTTATAGTAAATATTTGTTTGTGGTGCCCTATTTAAGAGTTTAATATAGAATTCCGTGTTTGTAGTGTGGTTAAATAGTGACCCGATTTGTATTTTCACAACAAAAATTTGTAGAATTAAAGAGTGATGGCAGAATTATCTCCTAAATTACAAGAGCATATAAGATCGATAATTAAAAAGGAAAATTATTTGACTCATAATGTTACTACAAAAAGAGTTAACGCAGATGGTGTTGGATATATGGGAGTATTATATGCAATAGACGTACAAGGAAATACAGAAAACGGTAATAAGGAAATCAATATATTCGTTAAAAACATAATACCAAACCCTGAAGATATGAAAATATATTCGGTTAAGGATATCTATACTCGAGAAACATTTGCATATAAAGAATTAGCAAAAATGCTAACAGATATTCAAGATGAAGTCATGATTCCTGAGGCAAAGAGATTCAAAATGGCTAAGAGCTATGATGAATGCAACCCAGAAGCAATAATCCTGGAGAATTTGACTACTAGAGGTTTCAAGACGTATAATAAAATGGATGTGGTATCTCTAGAATTTGCAGAACTATCAATTAAACATTTAGCCAAGTTTCACGCCCTGTCGTTTGTTTTGAAAAAGACACAGCCTAGATTCTTTGAAGAAAAGATTCAATGTTTGCAACAGCCTTTTAATTTTGGTGACGAATGGCATGGATTCGTACAAAATATGTCTAGATTCTCTATAGCGCTTTTAGAGAAAGATGTAAGGGATATATTTGAGAATAAGATTTTGGATATAGTGAAAAGATATCCTGACTATATGAATGATTCAACGTCTGTAGCGACATTTTGTCATGGTGATTACAGACACAGTAATATTATGGCGAGAGAAATTGTGAGTATTTGGATTGTATTCTTTATTATAATTATAGTATTGGTCTAAAATTATACGTAACACTTTCGTAAAATTTTCTATATATACATTTAACGTATGATAATATCACATTCATTTAAAACCTTAGGACAAGCATTTTAAAGTTCATAACTCAACAATAAATTCTTTATAAAGTACATCCGGCTTTTATGGTAGCCTTTTTGGGATCCACGAGTTTAAATAATAGTACAAAATAATTGAAAACACTTCAGTAATGAGAATACATATGTTTCTTCCCAGGACAACAAGCCTACCGAAGTTATACCAATAGATTATCAGCTCTTACACTACGGCTGTCCATTACTAGACCTTATATATTTCATCTTCAACGGAACCGACCAGGAATTCAGAAAGAACCACCTAGCCCACCTCAAAAACCTATACTACGAAACCATGGAAGAATTCTTGAATAACTTCAACATTCCAATAAATTCCGTTTGGACTAAACACGAATTTGAGAGTATTTTCGAAAAGAAGTTAGATTTTGGACTGATGATTAATGTTTTCTACATGCCTTTCACTTTTGCTGCGGAAGATGATATCCCTGATGTGACTGGTAGTCTGTCTGAGATGAGATTCAAGGCAGATCCGCGGTTCACGCCACGCCTTCGAGGTGTGGTTAAGGATTTTATAAATTGGGGCTATTTGTAAGACATCCCGCGACAAATGTGCGCGAGTTGTGGGATAAATGAGACCGCATTGCGAATTTTATATCGAACTTTAAATCCTTTAATGCTGCTGATTCATCGGTATTGTAAGACATTCTTGTGTAATTCATTGGTCTTGTGTTTTGCGCGTTGACTGGAATGTATGTATTACATACATATTTTTATTTGAGCTCCAAAACTTTGTGTTTTTCGGTTTACATGATTTCATGGAATCCATTATGTAACGTAAATTAAAGATATGTTGCGACCTTCTAATGATCCGGGCAGATAGATGTCATAGAGCTCTGAAATGTGTTTTATTTAGTTTGCTACAGATTTGTTTATTTAATATTTAGGGTATACCAAGATATATGGTATAAATTATGGTATATTTTTGATATTGGTCAACATAACTTGGTCTATGATTTTTTATAAATATTTCTTTATTATCGCCACACCAGTCTTTTGACATTAAAATGTAATAACAATGGATTCTAAACACATTCAATCCTCCGTAGACAAAATAGTGCAAAAAATATAATTACGCGAAATAATACGTATATATAGGTACATGATTTATTAACTTTATAAAAGTAACTAAGACCATCAACAACGCTTTTATTTCAAGGAAATTTCTTTTATATTATATTTGTAAAATAAAATTGTAGCATTATTACCATTTAAGTTTAATAAAAATGTAACTTTAGTACTGTTTATTATCAATAAACGTTATAATTTATATTATGTTTCTTTCATCATATTTATCCTTTCATAACAAAATATAATATCCTCTATACATACTACTGTCTCGATGTTGAAAACTGATTTGAAATTATGGCTTTGTTAGCGCCTTATTTTTATAAAACAGTCTTTCTGTTCATCTAATTCTAGAAGCCAAAAACACACCTCGAATAGTGTTAAAATAAAACTATTCTTTTACGGATTCTATCGCGGACTTGGTTTAATACGAAACAAATAGTATTATTTCAATGTGTAACATTCGCGTAAATCTATGAAACCATTATCAAATATTGTTGCTAAGATTGCTCGATGATAGAACTATGTCGAAACAAATATTATGACAAAAACAGACTTTTTCAGCTGTTCTTTCTTTCACGTACGTGCGTAGTACGTACGTGTAGAATGCAATGGTTGCTTCAATATTCCTAAAGGAGCTGTTGTTCATATGTATTCAACATGTTATCGCTATTCACTGCTGGCGTATGTAGGTAGCAATTAAACGCCAGCCATCGCGATATTGACAGCCCGCGTCCAACCGCTACCAGCCAACTTGTTCAGGCATCAGTAGTACGTCCACATTACGCTACTTTTCCGTGCAAAAAATATGAGAAAGGGCAATAAAAGAATACATATCTTGCAAGGTTAATAAGAACGTCAAGGATTTATTATTTACAATAACAACAAAGATAATAAATGATTGGCAACACGTAAAATATGTAGATTTCTATGTAAATATTTACATAATCTGCGTGTGTAATAAAGATGTAATTTATCGCTATATGTACAAGGAATATATAAGAATAACTATGTATCATATTACCTTCTGAACGTAATAGAACCTAAAAATAATATTGTTACAATTTTTATTTGTTTGTGCGTTTGGCATGAGGGATTTGGTGGTGGTTTCTACTAATGAATTGTAGTGTTTGTTTTTGTTAATATATAAAGTTATATAATCAATTTAAAGCATCAAAATACATTGGCTGATCGTAAATAATATCCCAAGTTGATCTGGGTTTTTATAATTTTACATTAAACAGAGGAGCACGGGGTGTAGGGGGATGAAACTTTATATGGGAATATCGTGTTTTAAAGCTATGAACTTGAAAATTTTTATTTTATTTTTATTTTTTTATTTTATTGCTTAAGGACAATCAGTGGTAATTACATTACATTAAATAAACGTTACAAATACACCAAAAATAAGTTAAATGTATTACCTTTAGTTGCCACAGCATGCATTGACATTTAAGAAAAAATAGAAGTAGAAATTAAAAAAAAGTTAACATATTTAAAACTTATATAAATCTCTCAACAATTAATAATTTGGAATAACTTATATATTTCTTGACAATAACGCTTATGAAACTAAAAGGAACTTATGTGACTTCAACAGACAGTAAATAGGTTAGAAAAGTTTGTTAGATAAAAATAATTAAAAAGAATGAAAATATAATACTCTTAAATATTACTCTTCAAAGCTTTTATGACCTCCGCTTGAAAACATCTCAAGGAGCTGCCAAAAATGTCGACAGACTGGCCCAAAGAGTTGTAAGCTCTTGAGAGCCTGGGTAAAGTAGAATTGAATCCAAGTTTGGTTCCTGCCCCCCTTGGATATAACAAACCCATAGGCCGCCGCGGCAAACGGCTGGGGACGCGCAGTGTCACTGACTCCAGCAATGGTGGGCAGTCAATATGGTTTCTCAAAATTTTGTACAAAAATTTCATGTCTAGTAGTTTTCTCCTGTCATTCAAGCTTATCATATTGAAGTAGTTAAGTCTCTCTGTATAAGACCTGACATTTCTTCTAACTCTACTGTGATACGCAAGATGTCTCGTGAATCTCTTTTGGAGGCGTTCAATTCGTAACTGATGTATAATATAATGTGGTGACCAGACTACACTACAATACTCCAATATAGATCTAACATAGGCGTTGTAAAGTACTACTTTCGTGTGTGGATTTTTGAATAACTTGCCGTTTCTCAATATGAAACCAAACATTTTGGATGCCTTTCTAATAATTTCATCTATGTGGGGGAGAAATGTTAACTTCGTATCAAAGATAACCCCTAGGTCGCGAATTGTTTTGATGTCCTGCAACGGCATGTTATTTATTTTATATGCTGTGGGATAGTTATTATGTTTTCTTGTGAATTTCATGTGATGACATTTAGAATGATTTAATGTTAAATTATTCTTAGAACACCAAACTGCCAATTTATGAACATCATTTTGAAGTAACAAACTATCTCCTGGAACTTTTATGGCCTTGCATATTTTAAGATCATCAGCGAAAAGAAATACTTGACTATGTTCAATCGAATCTGTTATGTCGTTGATAAGTATGTTAAATAGCCAAGGACCCAAGTGGGATCCTTGTGGCACTCCTGAACTAGCACTGTACGCAACCGACTCGTAACCTTTAATAACTACATATTGTTGACGATTTTCTAAATAAGATTTAAACCAATTTAACAGTGTCCCATATATACCATAATATTGTAATTTCCTTATAAGAGTATCATGACAGACTCTGTCAAACGCTTTAGAAAAATTGAAATTGTTGTATTAATTTAACACAAATAAATAATGACCTAATATGGTTTTAGCTTTTCTCATTTTGAGGGAAGAAGTGGAAGTGAAATAAGGTATAAGATAATTCCTATAGGGCAGGCAATAACTTGTTTTAAATACATATTACGATTGTGTACGTATGTTTATTTACAAATATCTAAATATTTCTCACACTCATAAAACAATATAATGGCTAAGTAAAACAATTTTCTTATCCTGTTAAGCGACTACCGACTTTCTTAAAATTCCACAATGCAGTTGCCAGTTACTAGTCACAATTTATTATAAATCATAATTTCATTCCATATTCATCCACAGCTGGCCAGAATTTCTTTATCACCCCCTTTTCTCGGTCCAATCTTATCCATGGTTTCCCTGAACCTTAATGATGACGGCATTACATTTAGAAGGTGGTCTGCCTAAATTATTAGCTTTCTTCTTGATTTTTTCACAAATATCCCCACTCAATAAATTCATTGAGGACATCAGTCATCCTCTCTTGGCAATCATCATCAGACTTATGTCCCACTGACGTCAAGGTCGCTAGATCACAAATATCGTCATCAGACAGCGTCAGTATTGGGAACATTAACAGGGCTACTTTGAGACCGTAAGCCAATCTCTCCTTGAACATAACCTCAAATTCTTCTCTTGGAAAAACCTTCTCTACATCAATCTTGAAGTGATTCAGGAATGTGTTCAGGGTGTTATAGTAGACGTCTTTCAAGTATGGGACGTTAATCCTCATTTTCTTGTCCAAGGATGTGTATATGAAGTATAATAGGTCCATTACTGGACAACCATAGTAAATCAGTTGATAGTCAATTGGTATCACATCAGCGACTTTGCTGTTCTGAAATGATAATGTAGTTTGTTTATCAACATCCAAACGGTCGGTGCAATCTTATATGACATTGATAACTTTTATAATTCCATAGTAAACATACACTGAACAGACTAATATTTAAGCCATCTACGAGATTATTTGATATTTAAACAACTTGTTATTGTCGTTGGAAGCAATAAAGGTATTAAGTATTTAAAATGATAGAGAGGTAGCAAAGCAGTTAGTTAGTAGTTTGCAAAAATATATTTTTAGACGATAATCTTTTATATTTTGTAATAAAATTGTGGTACAGGCATCTAAGCTGTCCAATACGGTGGTTAATCGTATGTCAATTTATCTGCTCAAAGTTTATCCAAACTACAAGCATATTTTCGAAATAGTTAACTACATCTTGAATAACTTATTTACGTCTTTATGAACCAATTCAATAGGACACTCGTAAAATTTCATACAATTATATCCAAAGAAATGTTTCTATACTTACAATTTCCTTCGTTAAAATATTGCCCGGGCGATAGTCACCGTGACACAAACAACGTTTGAATTTATCTTCCTCCAAAAACTTTTTATATTTCTGCGCAAACGAAGCATTGAAAAGGTCTAATTTTCTCCTGACGTCGCAGTGGACGTGTTTCTTTGTTATATCCACGAAAGTATTTATGAAATGCGTCAAGTCCTCGTTAAATATGTAGGGATGATTAATTGTGGCTACATTTTCTTCGAAATATTTCGGCCTTTTCTCTTTCAGTGCGAATGATAAGGCGTGGAATTTCGCCAACTCTTTGACTGCTAACACTGCGAATTCTAAAGACATTATTGCTGATCTGTGGTACGTTTTATAACCTTTTTTCGTCATGTTATCTAAAATAATCATGGTTGGGGAGCTATCTGCGTAGCTTTTTACGAACGTGTATCTCTTTGCTTGGGGCACATCGAATTCTTCTTGTAGTTTTTCGCATACATTTGCTAAATTTCTATAGACAAATAATTCTTTAGCATAAACTTCGTGTACTTTTATAAAAGAAGTAGCATTGACTGGGTTCAAAATTTTCAGAAACACATTCGTTTCTCGACCATCACTATTTTTAATATCTACTTCACACGTCTTTCCGAGAAACCCTTGTTCAGCAACAGAATGAAATTTAGTTTTGGCTTCATATTTCTTATATAGTTCACATTTCGCTATGCTGTTTACAACGTTTTCAATATTTGGTTCATCGTTCATAATAGCACTGTGATCAGAATTTTCTATTGTAGTCATGTTACGACTGAATTTACGTAAATGGACGATGCAAATGAGTGGCTTGGTCGTCAGTTTTGCAAATATGTAGTTTTGAGATTATAAAGGTGCATTCACTGTTGCAGATAACTAGACATAAAAGGAGTATTGTGGTCGTGGGAATTCCGATGAATAGAAAAAAAAGAGAATGACGTCCTTTTGTCTGAGTGTGAATATTTTATTAAAAAACATTATTTTTTTAATTATACTCGTAATGGTGCATCCAAACCGCTGTTATTATTGTTTAGAATGTTTTTAAATGTTACTCAGCTAAATCTAACAATGTTATTTAATGTTAGAATATGTTGACTGCCTCGGTGGCGTAGTTGTACTACGGGAAAAATTCGAAACTGAGGTCTCGGGTTCGAGTCCCGGGTCGGGCAAAATGATATTGGTAAGTTTTTCTATTTATCATTAGCCCGGAGTCAGATATTTTATGCATGCATGTATGGTATTAACTATCCACCAGGTAATCATTGTAGCACGCCTCTCATTCAATGCGCAGGTTCAAAATTAGACTACCAATTAATGTCATTGCATTAAAACCATATTATTATGTAGATAACATGGGCCCTGAACCGCGAAGGCGTCGGTTGGGAAATCTATTATGTGGTTAGATACATAAAGCATTATCTACGATGGAATTTTAACAGAGAACTTACAATAGATATATTACATTTGTAATAGATTAAGGTATAACATCTATGGGTAACTTTATATACTGTTGTTTAAACAGAGTACTATAACTTTATATTTTTAGTGCAAAATGTTTAAGTTGTAGTAATTTATGTAAGGAGAAGACACTGGTTCCTGTAACACAGTTTTTTATTTGCACAGGAGCCAGAGCTTTCGTTCAATATTGTGTGTACACTTTTCTGCCAATTAAGATATTTTTTATTATTAGTTTTAATCTAAAATAGTATAAGGCTTATTAAATATTCAATGGCATTAGGTTGTAGAAATTGATTTTTAATATTTACAGCCCCGTTGGACAAGAAGCCGGCTGTGGAATGGAAGATTGCGGGTTTGATCCTCACTCCGAGACAAATGCTGTGACCTATAAGTACTTCTCTCTGGTTTTGCTTATACCCACGATTGACATGACTCCAAAATGTCCACTCACGTGTATTCGTATCTTAATATTTGCAAAATGTAATTAGTGATATAAATTATTATTCCTTATCTTTATTACGTTATACACCTATAATCAAAAGATAATGTTATCTTATTTATAAACACGCATTATGAAAATAGACGGTATAGCCAACAATCCAACAGTTTGGTCCAATGTTGGCTATAGGTTGCATAATTATATCGAACGTTGAAAGATAACCAGTTCTTTATTTGAACGAATATTTACCGTTAGATGTATAGTCAGTATAACGTTTACCGTCGAGCGTCTACTCACAAAGTGGACAGACGACCGGATAAAATTGGTAGAGCCACGCTGTTCTCAGCCATGATTTAGCACGAATGGGCAGGCTCGTCCGGGGGTACCGTCTCACAGGAGATCGATGTGAAGTGCCAGCTTTAGGTTTTATTCGGCGAGTCGGTTTAGGTCCATGAGCGGCGGTGATCGCTTACCATCAGGCGAGCCGCATGCTCGTCTGCCTACGAAGGCAATAAAAAAAAAAAAGAGTGTGATGGCCAGATGCCCAATAAGCCTTTCCTGATCCCATCGTTTTTTGCTCCCTTTCTCCTCCTAATTTGATGGGCCGTCAACACATCCATAATCCAGCGTTGTGGATGTTCATGGGCGGCAGTGATCACTCTCATCAGGAGACCTGTTGATGTATTTGCTGGACCTATTAAATAAAAGCGAGATGTTCTTGGGCATACTGGATACATGTCACTGTGGAAATCCTTGGGAGAGCAGTGGACTTCTCGTAGTTGAAGAAGATAATGATGGTTATATACAATAGGCTAAGCAAAAGAATAAAAGCGTCTTGAAACTGAGGGTACTTGAATCAGCTCATATACGTCCCACTGCAGGGCATGCGCCTTCTCTACAATCGAGAGTATAATTGAAAGGGGTTAGGCCATATAGTCCATAAACTGAGGGTACAAATCCGCAATGTCGTATCTTAGATTAATTAAACAGATAATTTCAAAAGGCGGCCAAAAGCGTCGTCCTAACAATTCCTAAGGATTCTTATAACAATCTCATCTTTATGTTTAACTACGTGACCAACATCAGCTATAACTTATCGTGTATTGTTTATTGATGATACACTGAATAGACATGAATATTATCTCATGAATTATTTGGGTCATAATATTACGATCTGTCTAGCGTAAGTCTAACGCCACAATTAATAAACTGTTTTGATCTGTGGAACAATTCTGAAAAAGTTATTGGCATGCTCACATTAGATTGAACTTCTATCCGTTTATTTTCATAACCGATTTCAATTGTTTAGCCGATCCAACAAGCAATAAGATCTAGACTAAAACTTATTGATTTCATATGCCTCATTGTAATTCAAGAAATGATAGGCCAATAGGTGTAGACTACATATATATAGAAGTTATAACGCCAAAAAATTACAGGTAAAACCAATCTTTTATTCAAGAAGACTTAAATAATTTCAATTAAATTTCTCTCAAGACTTTGCCAATAGGTGCGCCAAAGTACGCGGCACAAAGCGGCTGGAAGAATCTCTTGACCGACCCTTGGCGACAGAGTAGCGATTTTGTGTCGAGACAAAGCTAACATTTTCAATAGTGGGTTTTTTGTTTTTTTTTACTAGAATGTAAAGAGAAGGCCCTTGAGTTTGGCCTGAAGTTTTTGCAGATCTTTTTGGAAAAGTCTATATGGCAAGCAGGCAAAGTGTTTTTTTGCAGTTATAAAAGGGATATCACGATGTTGGAAAATCTGAAATATTGACTGTGACTTGTGTCGCTATTATAGTTCATAATAGTGGAAATTCTCCCGGCCTTTTTCATAGATAGATTAAACCTATTTTAGCTATCGAATGTTTCGTCTTCTTTGCTCACACTGAATTCAAAAGTCGTTCGAAAGGGACAAAACATTCAAGAATTAAAATAGGTCGTAATTCTGTCTATGAATAAGGCCGTTAGTATTTTATTGCTGTTGTGTATATCCGTATAAAACCAAGCCAGTATAATTTCTCCGGTGTAAGATCTAACGTTGGTAGATACTTCATCTAGATTACTCTTCAGTCTTCACTTACCAAAGAACAATGGCGAATTCTTGATTGATCTTAATTTGAGCGTCTTTAAGTGACATATCGATGGCTCCAATGAACACTCCTCTAACTCAAAATTTTGAAATTTTCGTTTTTCACGTAAATTGCTTTACTATTTAGTAAGTATTACACCCACCAAAATTTAGAAAAATATTGTGAAAAATAAAGAAGTTTTCAGGTTTACATAACGCTAACTATATGTACTTTTGGCAATCGTGCGATAGACATACCGCCATGTTGATATAGCGGAGTTTTTACGGCGCGCGCGGCGGGCAGCCTGCGTGGAACATGCCGCCATCTATAATTGGCGGAGAGTCATTTGCTAATGTTTACTGTTTTTGACAGTTGGCGGTGTATTGCCCGTTTACGATCACTTTTTAACCGACTTCAAGAGGAGATTATCAATTCGTTGGGTTTTTTTTATGTATGTACAGTGATTACGCTGAGATTTATGATCCGATTTACGTAATTCTTCTTTAGTTGGATGCAAAATAGCTGTTATTTGGTCCAATAAAAATGGTTCTTTTTGCAATAGGTTCAGTATTAAAGTCAAGTTTTAGTGAGGTAGAGAGGAGTAGGGGTTAGGAGGGGGGTGAGAAAATTAATTTACATGTAAATACTTAATATCTTCCGTAGCATTGAACCGATTTCAGTGATTTCTTTTTCATTGGTAAGAACATTTTTTTTAATGTACACATTTGTTTACGTGGACGATATAATTTTAGTTTGTGTACGGTTTTAAGTTATTGTAGACATTTTGCTCTTATGAGCGTTGTTAACGGAAATTAAGTTTAGCTTACAGACACTAAAAAGTAAAAAAAAAAAACTACTTATAAAAAAACCGACTTCAACTACTGAAAAGTATAAAACAACTTAATACAGATTTAATTTAATACATCTCTTATGCAAACCTATAGCTTTCATATCAATTAAATACAATTATTTGTATGTGCTACCTATTGATAGGTTTGAAGTCGGTGCCAAGTCCTAAACAAAATAAAACTTAATATTATAAACAGCTTAGATACTGTAAAGAAATTCCTACGCTAAAGATTAATCTACATAAATAAACCTATAAGCAGTGTGAATTAATGTGAAACAGATGAAAACTTTACGATAATAAATATATATATTATATATATAAATTTACACGGAAAGCCTTGCACTGTTAAAGAGATGAAACAAGATAATATAATTCTCGACTTCCAAAACGCCATTGTTGTAAAAAATTGGACCAAACATGTATGCAATGAGGAAGTATCATGGAACAAAATTAAAGAAATTGAAGCTTCTCCAGAGAATTATGGAGTTTTGAGTTACAATTAATACAGTTTAGGTGATGAAGAACGGCAACAAATTCAATGCTTCAAAAAATTGGGTACTAGACAGCCTCGTGTGGAGGCTTTGCCACAAAAGGCATATGAAAACGTTTTGGCAATTAGCAAAGCTAAGTACAAGGACTTGGTTTATTTTTGTATTAATAGCATAGTCCTTCAAAAAAATATCACAATTTTTATAAGAATTTGTCAGTGACAGGAGAACCCGAAACGAATAATAATGATGAAGAAAATTGATTAGCAAAATTCAAATCATTTTTTGTTTTTTTTTTAAATTTTGATAATATTACATTTATTATCTTGTGTTTATGATTATAATTTCTGAAAAAATATTATAAACATTAATATTACAAAATATTATCAATACATGCCATTGCTTGATCTCATCATCTCTTTAAAAATTCCCACGAACATATTACTGTGATTTATTATGTAAGAATATTATTTTAATAGTTAGAATGTAAGTACTTTGGATTAAGTCTGTAAACTTGCATTTTATTAATAAATAAATAAATAAATAAATAAATTTCCTAGAAGTTTTTAAGTTAAAATTATAGTTTTATTCGTACCACAAGAGTGCTGTGTTATTAAGACATTTTGAAGTTTTATAATAAAAATAAATAAATATTCTGTTTAAATCTAAACTTTGTTCCGAATTATACTTCCCTACTACATAAAATAAAATGTTAACAACGTTTTTGGCTATATTATACCAATTAAATACTCCTTAATGGTTTCTTAGATTTACGCGAATGTTTCACAGTGAAATAAAACTATTTTATACTTTATATTTTATATTTTTTGAGTCCGCCCCGTGACCACGAAAGCTGTAGAGTAATCGAAACGTCGAAAAGTTAAAAAATGTAAAAATTAAACCAAATCGCGATAAAATCCGTATAAAATAGTTTTATTTCAATAGATACTCCTTATTATTTAAAAAGCTAAAACTAACTAGGGTGCAATCCTACTATTTTCTTTAATATTTACTAATACAAACCGCTAAGTCCATACACATTTTGAGTAACATTACGCTATATTATTGATAGCGGTTTGTATCACGGCCGAAGATTTTCTTATTATTATAACTATACAACGCCAACTTTTATAAGTTGATAGAATAGGTCTTATCATCAGAAAATAATGGTTATGATACTGTAAAATACTTACGAAATTGATTTTTAACGTAAGTAATATGTGTTTTTGTTCTGACATGGGTTTAATTTAAAGTTATGTATTCTTGAGTGTTCCCTCATATACTCCACTAACTGTGAGTTAGCGGAGTGTATCCTAATTTTGAATAAGAGTTTTTTCTGTTACATTCCGCTAAGTAGAGCTAACATTAAAACCAGAAAGATGTACAAAATATTATTAATGGGGTTTAAAGCAACAGTAAATCAGCTATTCACACAAAAAATCTCATAATGATATCTGCAATAGTAAAGGTTTTATCAACTTTTTTCTTTCAAATGCTCCTCCTGTAAACCTATGAGTTTTGAGTTAGAGGAGTGTTCATTGGAGCCATCGATATAAACAAAACAAGTTTTAATAATTTTCTACGTTTTATCAAATAATCAAATGAATTATACAAGGCGGGTGAAAAAAAATCCTTAAAATGGAAAGTAGTTTGAGTAATTCCGGGTTTATAAACTATAATTATTGGCTTAATGTTGCCATTCCATATTTATTAGACTAAAATAGTTTACCATAGTCAAGTACTGTAAATCGAGGTAACTTTGTCCTTCAGTATAACATTATCAAACTATCGCAACTCGTCAGATAAATTAATTATGTAACTAATGATAATTAATTGATATTTTATTTGCTTGCTAAAGTAATAGTAACTATTTTTGTTTTCTCAATAACAAATATCACAATAATATATATGTCAAAAATCTATATTGCATTTAATTTTTTTAAACGCCGCCTCGTGGATTTCCATATTTGTTCAATGTGAAATGTTGGGGGTCCTAGAGGATATTTGTAGTGAGACAACCAACCATAGTGAATGAAATATATTGAATAATATATTAGAATATAAAACTTATACAACAATGCGCATTCCAGTAAAAGTACTTACTTTGCATAAAAACGATATAAAGCAGTGTATATACTAAGAATTAAAAGTTAGGGAGCATACATACACTTCACCTCCCATGGCAAAGAAAGAAAAAAAAAACGGACAAATGCAGTTTTTTTTTTTTTTTTACACAATCCAATTTAAATCATTTCTGTTACATACTTACATATCCAATAAACACTAAACGAAATAGATGTATTACAACAAAACAATGTGTACTTATTTATTAATAGATTTCTTACTTAATTACATTATATAAAAAAAAATGTCCATACAATACATCACTTTACTGATAGTATGGCCTAGTTCTATTCTTATGAATTAATTCTATTTAATTATTTTTCTTTATCCTAAGATTACAACCTAAATCTTCTATTACTATGTAGGGACCTTCATAAATTGCATCTAGTTTGCTACCTGTCTCATTTCTTACCAAAACCAAATCATCTACTTGATATTTAATCGGATTTATTGACTTATCATACAATTCTTTTCTTTTATATTTTTTATTGAGCAAATTGTTCTTTGCATCTGCATGGGCTGTCTGTAAACGATATTTTAATTGTAATGAATAATTATCATTATTGTATAAGGGTTCTACAGGGTCAGTAATTGTGCTAGGTATTCGACAGAGTTTCCCAAAAACTAGTTCAAATGGCATATAATTTGTTTCTGAATGGACCGTATTATTGAAACTAAAACACCAATATGGTAGCCAATAGCTCCATGTATCTGTGTGATTTTCGCATTGAATTCTTAAAAATGCACCCAGAGTTTTGTGCGCATTTTCAAGACTTCCTATCGATTGGTGATGGTAGGCTGTTGAAGATAGTTTTTCTATATTAAGAAGTTTACAAACCTGTTCCATTGTTGCGGAGATAAATTCTGTTCCTCGATCTGTAGCTATGGTTTCAGGAATACCAAATATTAAAATAAAATGTCGCACGAATGCATCAGCTATGGACATGGTTTCTTTATTTTTTAGAGGAATGGCTAGTACAAATTTAGACAGTTCGCATTGAATAGTCAATATATAACAATTACCATCGATATCTCTACACAAGGGTCCCACTACATCTAAATAAATTTTCTGAAAAGCCGAGGAAGCTGTCGTAGTTATTTCCATCGGTTCTTTTATATAACGGATGTACTTAGATTTTTGACACTTCGTACACTTCTTTACAAAAGCTTGGACGTCTTTTTCTATACTTGGCCAATAATATCTATTTTTAATAGTATTCACCATTCTACGTACCCCAGCGTGTCCGCTAGATGGTAGTAGATGAAAATCGTTCATAATAATACATTTTTCTTTGTCATCACTTATTCTTTTTACTCCTCTTAAAACGCAAATGCGTGGTCCGGACCATTTTTCTAACTTTGCTATTTCATCACAAACGCTTTTAATAAAATCGATATTATTATCAGTTTTAATCATACAAACTTCATCAATTCGCAACTTATCACAAAACAAACTCAATTTCTGCACAAATTCGGCTCGCGTAAAGTGTGCCTTGAAATTAAGATTGATGTAAATTATCTTTCTTTTCATTGAAAATACAAAACATTCAAATACATCTGTTATCACGTCTTCATCTTTCAATCTTTCTAACTCACTAGCTGTTATAAAAGTCATTTCTACTGAGCCAAACGGCTTCCTTAATATATCCACAACTCTTGGTTGGCCTGACCAATTGTCACGGGATTTACTAAGCTCCGTCTTCTCAACATCATCCTTATTTTTACTCAACTTATCTATCTTCCGTTTTTGTGCCCTAGTCATTACAGCTACAAGTTGTGCTTGCATATTTTTAAGTTCGTCTGATGATATACATATCCTAGACAAAGCATCTGCAACAACATTTTCTTTTCCCCGAACATATATAATTTTGAAATTATATTCATCTAATATTAATCGAAATTTAAGAAGCCTACTTGAAGGATCTCTCATACCAAAAAGATAAACTAAGGGTTTGTGATCTGTCATTATTGTGAATTCTCTGCCATATAAATATGGTCTAAAATATTTTACCGACCAAACTATTGCTAAAAGCTCTTTTTCTATTGTAGGATAATTCTTTTCTGCTTTGTTTAAAGGCCTACTTGCATACGCTATAGGTCTTAAGTCTTTATTGCACAGTACAGCGCCTATTGCTGTAACAGAAGCATCTGTCTGTAATATAAATTCGTTATCACTGGAAAAATCGGGATATTGTAGTATTGGTGAT
The DNA here is from genome assembly GCA_949752805.1 of Deilephila elpenor. NCBI lineage: Eukaryota > Metazoa > Arthropoda > Insecta > Lepidoptera > Sphingidae > Deilephila > Deilephila elpenor. The sequence continues at coordinate 1,595,152 of OX457107.1, read as the reverse complement.
GAAATTAGAGAATTTTTAAGATATTCAAAGGCATGTTTACATTTATTAGTCCAAATAAATGGTTCATTTTTCCTACATAATTTATTTAATGGTATAGCTATGTCTGAAAAGGATTTTATAAATTTCCGGTAATAATTGCAGAATGCTACAAATCGCTTAACTTCTTCCGCGTTTTTGGGCGTAGGGTAATTTACTAATACTTTAGTTTTTTCTGGATCGGGTAAAACACCTTTTTCTGAAACAACGTGACCTAAATACAGAATTTCTTTCTTTAAAAATTCGCACTTTAGTGGGTTTAATTTTAAATTAACTTTTCTTAGTCTTTCCATTATACTTATTAAATTGTGATTATGCATATGCAGATTTCTACCAAAGACAATGAGATCATCTTGATATACTAAGCACCTTTCATAAGTCAAACCAGACATTGCTACTGACATCATACGGCTAAAAGCACTTGGACTAATCTTGAGCCCCATTGGTAACCGTTTCATTTGATATTGACCTGTTCCAGTGGTAAATGCTGTTAATTTACGACTGTTAGGTTCTAATCTTACTTGGTAATAACCTTGATAAAGGTCAAGGTGAGTGAAATACACCGCGCCAGACAGGGAGTCTAAAATTTCATTTATATTTGGCAAAGGAAATTTATCATCACAAATTGTCTCATTCAGCTTCCTATAATCTACAACTAATCGCCATTTCTTTTCAGCTCCTTCTTTACTCTTCTTTGGCACTAATAAAATTGGACTTGACCATTCGCTGTTGGATTCTTCTATAATATCATCATCAATCATGTTATTAACTTGTTTAGCTATCTCAGATTTTAACGCCTGTGGTAACCTATATTGTTTTACATATACTGGAGTTGAATTTGGTTTTACAGTAATAGACTGCTCATAAATGTTTGTAGTTGACAACTTGTCACCATCAATGAAAAAAACGTCTGAATATTTTGCGCAAATCGCTTCAATAGATTGTCTCTCTTCCTCATTCAAATAATCCAATTTAAGCTGGGATAGTAGTTGTTGAACTCTAGAAACGTCTATTAGATTATTATTAAATTGACATATATTGTAATCACTTAAACATAATAATTCCGGCACGAAACTCTCTAATTTTATATCTTTTTCATTGATGTTAAGAATTTTAATAGGAATTCTGTTATTTTTTACTCTTACTATCGCATTTGCAAGAAAAATATCCTTCGTTAACTCTCTTCCACAGACAATTACATCATTTTGTTCATTTTCATTTACGTATATATAATGGATTGACTCAGAGCGGGCGGGTATTATCAACTCATTACACAATCTATCATGTTCATCAATAAAGTTAAAATAATATTTATCTTCGTGATTATATAAAGTTAAAGTATTGGTATGTAAATTAATATTAGCTTTAAATTTAGTTAAAAAATCTAGGCCTATTATTCCATCTGCTTTCAGCGGTAAAGAGTCAAATATAAGAAACTTATGCATAAATTTTGCGAAATGTTGCTTTAACGTTAGATTGACTAAGCCTTGAGAACGTTTTTGACCACCGATTCCATTAATTAAAGTTTCATCTCTTTGCACTTTGATTCTATTTGGTAATGCTTCACTTTTAATAATTGATAACGTAGCGCCTGTGTCTATAAGCCAATAATATTTAATGTTATTAACGTAAAATACTACGTATTTTGCATTGCCCAGGTTTGATAATATGCAATGTTTAAGATCGAAAAAACTGACTGCTAGAAGGTTCTAATTCTTTATTATGTGTATCATTACGCTGAGTGGCTTCATTATGTTCCACCGAAAACACATTTCTGTTACTGTTCCTAAAAGATCGTGAAACTCTACTATTCCTGTGACCCCTATTATAGTTCAATGAACTACGATTATTATACTGATTTCCAGTATATCCTCCATAATTTCCACGACACTTGTATCTCTGGTTATCATAGTTACCATACCGACCACGATTGGAATTGTTAATATATTGACCACGATTATTACTGAAATTGTGATAACGCCTTGGGTGATTTTTATGAAAACCTTGTCCACGTTTGAATACATGCATGACGTTACCTGACAGTGACTGGGAAGTAATATCTTCTTCTTTCGCAGCTTGTATGGCATCTTTCAGGCTGCTATAGTTGCGCGCAGAGATGATCGTACCCAACTTTGAGCTACGTAGTCCTTCTGAAAAACGTTTTATGGCAAGCTGTTCATTTAAGGGTTTTAAAATTTCAACTGCGTCCGAATTACCTTCCGATTGCGATAAAGTAAGTTCAGTGAACAATCTCTCTATTTCGGTACCATATTTTTCGATAGATGATGAACCTTGTTGTAATTTTAATAACTGTGTCTGTAAAGCGGTAAACGATTTTTGTGTCAGTAAATGGCATCTCATATCTTTAATTAAGTCTTCAATACTTCTATATTTACCTGTAATTCGTAGCTTTGCATTTTCTGATAATCTACTTTTAATTACAAATGTTATAAGAAGGGTCTTACCTTTCTCATCGAGCATATCTGCATACATCTCTAACGAGTCAATTAAACGTTTGGTTGTCTCCTCAACACCGTCCATTGCTGGAAGCAAACTACATGCCACTTTTAAGTCAAATTCCATTTTTTCGGAAACAATTTTTGGTAAAATACACAAACTACTTATTTCCTCAAAAACTTTCTTAATATTTTGAAAAATATCTAATGCCGATTTAACTAACTTTTGATCTTTTCCTTTTTCTAAATTTAGTAAAATTTTCGTACATTCCTCATGGATAAATTTCGCTTCATCTAACTTTGTCTTAATAACAGTACCCTTATATCTAGCTTGTCCCTTTTTAATTAAGTATTTTCTAATATCTATCAGAACCTCATATTTCTCTAATAAAATATCAATCATAATCTAAATTAAACATCACTTAAATCTATAAAACCAATAATTAATTATTTCATGACAAAAAAAAAGAAAACAAAAGCATCAAGTATCCACAATTGTTGCGAAACGGCACAGAAATATTTCACACGTTGCAGTTTAGTCGCTAGGTATCATATTCACTGTGAATTTGTGCACTGTTTTATGTCGTTTAAATTATCGTGTTATAAAACAATGATATTCATGATTGATGCTAGCTGGATCAGTTAGGAGATGTTTCATCAGACATTACTCGTCCTCGCATAGATGCCCGAATGCGTTGCAGAGCGTGTAGACCCATTTCTTCATTTATCCATTGGCGATGGCAGCTTCGATAATATTTCAAAAGAAGGTACATTACCACGACAGATACGGCGACTAAAATGATTATGGTAATGACGCTCATTCGCTCCAAGTGTCCTCCGATGTCCTTTAGCAAGGCGTCGTTGCTACCACCTGCCGCATTCTGGTTTAGGAACACCTCTTCTTTCTCGACTGTTGACCGGCACATTTTCGATTCACACGACACAAGTACTTTATTTTGCCCCTTGGCAGACTCTTATGGCAGGGTCGCCATGAAATGTTGGGGGTCCTAGAGGATATTTGTAGTGAGACAACCAACCATAGTGAATGAAATATATTGAATAATATATTAGAATATAAAACTTATACAACAATGCGCATTCCAGTAAAAGTACTTACTTTGCATAAAAACGATATAAAGCAGTGTATATACTAAGAATTAAAAGTTAGGGAGCATACATACACTTCAAATGCAATTCAAACAATCTATTTTTATATTTTTTCTGTATTAAAATATAAATACATTAAAAGTATGGTGTGATTCTGGCAAAAGGACTAGTAATCAAAGCAAATAGTCGATTGACATCTCGCCCGCTAGAAAAGTTCATGACAGACTTTTGAGTTTTGACGTTTTCGTTGCATGAATTCAGATATTAATCATGAATTATATTACAATACGTCATAGCACGGTCAGCCATTGCAGTCATTATTTGACGTAGGCGTATAAATATTAAAAATCAAACATGAATATCAATATTTCTCTGCTTTCTTTAACAACAATTCTTACATATATTGAATTAGAAAAAAACACTCAACCTAACGAGATTTTTTCATGTAAAGACGTTTAATTTTAATTTCAATCAAAACAATGTATGGGTAGTTGCCATTGTTCTTTGCGTTGTTGTCACTTTATAGCTTCAGCAAGAAATCATACCACATAAATATTAAATTTTCAAGTACATCTGCAAATTTATTTTCCTAGCAGTGGGTGCTTTCTGAAAGGATAGATAAGTGGGTCCGCATCGGTACGGTACGTAATCTATTAGCACAACGTGCGCCTCCACGAAAATATTTTCCTATTACGTTGAAAACATGTTTGCGATTGATGTTATTGTTAGACGAAAAGCTGAGATGAAGGTACAGCGAATTTTATTCAGAAGGTCAGGATTGAGATTACGCGGATACTTGGTAGTACATTTTCTTTTGTAATTTAATTTGTTTAATGCAGTTTTCTATACAGAGGAATAGAGATAATTTCTAGAGCATACTTCTCTTATTTGATGGATAAGCTTTCATGATACTCGTGAATCTGATTTAAAAAAGTGAGCATTATTTGTTTTTAAGTTTTTTTTTCCAATGGAGAACCAGAAAATAACTTTGGGACTATTTTAATATTTCTGCTAATTATAAAGCCAAACATATTATACTCTTTCGATTTAACAAAAAGGTCGAAATAGGTGCACGAAAATGAAAATCTATCAACGAAATCTTGAAAACAAATTTCAGGTTTATCATTCGACTTTATAAATAGATCAGTAACTTGAGAACTTAAATTTGATCAGCAATTAATACTTCATAAGATAAAATTACAACTTTAATTACATTTGATAAATTATATGAAGAGGATAAAAGCGCTTTAAATAAATTTACTAGACCCTTCTGTTCTTATGATGTTTTGTCTCTATAATTAACAGAATTCTTGGATTTCAATTAGGAATGTCTTTTTAGCTACAGAAGTGACGAAGCAAAATGATGGATGATTTGATTTGCCAGAATAACAAATTCTATTTTCGTTTGTGCCAAATATAATCACAGAAATATAATAATTATCTGTACATATAAATCAAATTGGAGTGTCTGTAAAGTGAAAATAACATTATTTTCAAGTACATATCATTACTTACACGATACCTATACCGAAAATCAAGCTTTTTTTTGTCTTTCTGGCTGTCTGTCGTTCTGTATGTTTCCGTTAATTTCGAGAACGGCTGGGCCGATTTGGACGAAACTTTCACTAAAAGATAGTTCATTGGTTTTGTAATTTCACATTTACGGGAGGGGTGCAGGGAGGGGGGGGGGGGGGGTGAAATGATTTGTGGTAACATCTGGTTTTTAAATTTGAACTTCAAAATTGGAATTGATACAATTCCTTATCGCAAATAAATAATGAGTTGAGGTCATGGTTTTTTGGATATCCACTTTTTAGAGGGGGCAGACGGGGGTAATATACAGGGTATATCAAGACCGCGACCGAAAACGAAGCCTGGTGGTAGTATTAGTGATATCAAACGCAATGCAAGTAAAAATTTCACAAAATAAATCGTCAATTTTTTTTTTTAATTTTTTACTTATCGTCATATTTGAGTGATAAATACATAGTTTTTTGAAAATTATGACGTACACCACTTTATTTTTAAACACGCAATGGTATGTAAGGGTTTATATTACTATTTTTGCAAAAACTAGGTATTTATCCCCCAAACATGATGATTTTTAAAATACAGTAAAAAGAAATCCGTCGCTGCTTTTTCAAAATTTTTAGTTGCATCGTGTCTGTAACCGCTTAAACTATCACCTGGCTTCGTTTTCGGTCGCGGTCTTGATATACCCTGTAGATTATTTAATAAGAACTTCAATGTTTCATTTGCGAAGTAACAGGCAGAAGCACCTTTCATTTAAAAAATACATAACGTTCCGCCCAAAAAATACTCATAAATACATATTGTATGTTCAGGGTTTTGAAATGTTACATTTAGGGGTAGGAGGGTGAGTGGTGAAATTTTGTACAAGAGTTTCCCGTTTTTAAGAGTAGTAATTTAATAAATTGAAACGTATAGCACACAATTAAAACATAAAAACGCACGCTTTTATGTTCGCACTATAATTTTTGGCTATTCAATTTCAAACTAGAACTTATAATTAAATCATAAGATGTAAAATTGAAAAAAATCTTTAAATTAGTTTGACGTGGTACGTCTAAAGTTTACTGGAATGTTGCCAAAAGTGGGTGAGATTGGTTTTGTTTCTAGGGGTATTTAGTGGCTTAGTTCATTTCCTTCTGGTGTCAGACTCGGTATTATGACTTTCGGAGTTTCGGAAATAATCATAACAATCAATATTTGTCGACAGCCTCCGTGGCGCAGTTGGTTAGACGCCGCCTGTGAAACGTGAGGCCGCGGGTTCGATCCCCGCACCGAAACAAATATTTGTGTGATCCACAGGTATTTGTTTCGGGTCTGGGTGTTTGTGAGACCGAAAAGTCTCTCGTAGTTTCTGATACCCACGACACAAGACTCGATCTTAGTGTGGGGTCAAGACTATGTATGTGACTGTTGGATGTATTTATTTATTTATGTGTTTTGTGACTTGAGAGCTTGAAGGTCGTATTTTCAATTTTCATATTACGAGTTTTGGTGTAATCACATCCTTATCTTGATTTTTATACCATACAAGACACTTTTAATTTAATGAACGCTTGTTTACTTCCTGTCATAAATGCATCCTATTTAAAGACAAACGAGTACGTCATATAAGTTTTTATGCAAATATATGCATTATAGCGCTTTACGAGTACTCCATAGCGATTACTTCTTCCATAGCGGGCAGATTTTTTTATCTATTTTCGATGTTCTTGTCTTATACATAAAAAAATAATGCCTAAACCAACTCTGTAAGGCTAAGGCCAAGGTTCTATGAAGTTTTGTTGATCTCCTTTATATCTTTGTCTCTACAAAAAATCCTAGAGCGAAAACATTTGTATTTTATTTTATTCTTTTTGTAATATTTTTACTTCAAACGAGTGTCTCACAATTTCTACTTTGTTTCAGGTATAAAAATATGCACAAAAACCCAGCCCAACCGCGAAAACATTAAAAATGTCAACCGACACACAAATCCATCCACAATGCAGCAAAGTGAACAAGAAATTTCGGAGCAAGGTCTCCGCTTCCTTCCTAACCGTGGTATTACTAGCGTCGTTGCCTTATAGTTGTATGACCTTGCCCAACGGTGACCCAGCACCTGGGAGGTCTCCGGGACCTCCTGAGTTGGAAGAGACAACCACGGTAGAAGTGGATACTACGACAGTGGGTGACGGTGACGGGTGTGCGTTTGCGCGGGTGCCGAGTGATTCTGAAGACGTGGTGACGTTCAGTGATGATGACAGTGAGGTGAATTTGACCGTCAGTCATCCGGTATTCGAGGCTGATGAGCTGGTCAGAGGCGTGGTGTATGATGGTGAGTCTTTTGATAATTTTTGTAGTTAAATTTTATTTTTTTAGGTGGTGTTTGTCTGTCCATCGGCTGTAATACGGCTCGATAGTTGGACATTGTAGTTTAAACGTTATGAACATATTATCGATTGAGGGTGATATCTTAAAATAATCGTCGAAAAATGATCGATTACATCATTTCAAGTAACACCTTTCCATAGACAAAATATTTTTAAAACGTCAGTAAAGTTCACGGTACTAACATAATACATGTTGTATTTCGTGGAGTAAACGTTTTTTTGAAACGTCAAGTCAGCCGAAATTTATTTACGGTACGTACAATAGAAATACAGTTTTAACTATAAAAAATTTAAAGGATAATTTATAATGCATGAAGAACTAATAACGTAGAATCAAAATATTTTTTCACAAAAAAATATGCATTTAGTTATTTAAATAATTCATTCAGAGAGGTAAATACAAAATATATTTCAAAGAATAAATCTGTAAACTAGACATTTATGTTATTTTAATTTAAGTTTGTTATTGTGGTTGCGCATGAATAATAAAAAGGTTCATTGACCTTAGACATAGGCCGACCACACGCAATCCTGTGAAGAACTGAAAAAAATTGGGCAATTTTGAAGCATAAATTGTCTTTTTAACAAAGTCATTATCATTCGCTTTATATTGCTTATATCAATGAACGATTCAACGGAGCTCGTAAATTCCTACGTTTTACAGACATGATATAAGATATCCAGTCTTATACTCAAAACAAAATTATTTTCCATCCCTATATTTTTTTTTTAAATTTCCTCAATTAACCACTAACATCAGACTCTTGAAACTCTTGAGTTTTAATAGTTTTCAGTAAAAAATGCGAAATAACCAAACTTTATGTTTCGTACACCACTTAAGCCAAATTGTTAATCTTAATTACTCTAGTGGCTATTAACCGTTGCTTCCTCACGACAGGTCTTTCATACCCTACAGAATAATTTTTCACAATATGTTGAATTTAAAAAGTCTCATCAAGTCAACAATACCGGGTGGTATAAAGAAGCCCTGGGGTAATTAAAAAACCGGATAACTGCGAGTATGTCTGTAGGGTTCAGTAGACGCTTTCAGTGTGTGTAAGGGTGTGAACAACTGCTTATTAGACATTAGGGTTCATTGTAACAGTTGTTTTAGCTGTGTTAATGATTATTTTACATGAAAAAAGGTCTAAAGTCTATTCCAATTATAACGTCCGTTTCTTTGAGTGATACTAATTATTAATAACCAAAGGGTTTGCATCCTCAGCGGACAGTTGTAACCCATAAATCGTACCCTCAAGAAACTCTCACCCAAGGAACCCTAAACGGTGCGGCATTTACGTGACATTTCTATGTTTTGCCACTAATTAAAATCGTGGTTTTCATTTGTCTTGCTCGCCCCATAAATCCCAAATGATTTGACGTGGGCACACAAAGGGCCTCCGGGACCGACGCGCTTATTTCAGGGTTATACCGTAAATTAATTTAAGTCTTAAATTCATTTTGGTAAGGTACATTTTCGAATGGTATCTGTTGGGTATTGTTTATGTTTATGTTAGTGAAATGTTTTGATGGCAATGCTGACGTGTACTTTGAAATATGATTTTTATGAAATATAAAGAGTTCATTTTTACAGCGAGCGTGGCTTAAACACGAAGTAAATATTTTGAAGAACTCTCACTTATACTCTTATTATGCAAATGCAGTATTTCCATCATCATACGATTTACTCACCACATAAATGACAGTCTCTGTGGCGCAGTTGATTACAGCTCCAGCTGGTAAACCAGAAGCCGCAAGTTTGATTACCGTTCTGCTACGGTTGTTCTTTTGATCTAAGATTAGTTTCAGGTCTGGGTGTTGAGAGACTGAATATACCCTCGTAGTTTCTTATACCCACGTCGCCAGGCTTGTATTACTTTATTCTTTAGCAGTCCAGACTATATGCCACCTATTTATACATATAAATATGAACTCACGCCTTTTTCCCAGAAGTGGCAGGCAAAGGTGCTACCATGATAACCACATTTCACCTTGTATGCCACGATGTGATAGGGGGCGAGTATATTGTCATATCGGGCACAAATTCATGACTCCAAGCTAATAATGGATATAAAAAACCCAATATCACTTTGCCCGACACGAAATTCGAACCCGAAACCTCAGCTTTGTAATCGTACGGTTATACAACAACCAAGGCATTCTTAGATTTATATTTATTTGTATTATTGACAGTTTTCTAAAAAGGAAGGTGGGCAACCTTCCTTTTTAAAACTCCGCATAAAATAACGCTACGTGGTTGTGTAACATATTTTTTGTTGCGTTTACGTCATTCATATTATCAAGCTGACGGCATTACGCTCGCTTCGCGTCTCGTGTCAGGCTGTTTCATAATTTTAACGTATTCCAGGTTGATTTTATGCGTGGTGTGATGAGGATGAAGTATGTGATACAAGTGGCAAACTGACACGCATCCTTAACAAGAAAATCCTAAGTTTGAGGCCAGTTAGCATTTTTTTTTGAGTTACGTTTTTTATTGCTTTCAAAATATATCAGCTTTGATATTAGAAGTAAGCAAACTCGTTTTGGGTCCATTACTTTCAATTCTAAGTTCAAATTTTAGTTTAGTGTGCTTAATATTATTATAACTATGTTTAAACTGTGAAAAAACAAAACGAGAGGAACCATTACTTTGTTCACAGAATTTTGTTCTCTATAAAGTATTATTTTTAATTTTGTTAATTTTTGTGATTTTAAAGTACTGTGCTAGTAATAAACTACTCTTTATTTCTTCTTTCTTCTTTACATATACATATAAGACAACTGATGCTCTAAGGCATTTAAAATCATAAGGAAACAGCTGGGCTGATACAACAACGCAAATAAATTCTATCTATCTATATCTATATCAGCCCATATACGTCCCACTGCAGGGCACGGGCCTACTCTACAATCGAGAGAATCGATTGAGAGTGGTTAGGTCATATAGTCCACCACGCTGGCCTAGTGCGGGTTGGCGGACTTACATACCGTAGAAATTCTTTAAAATCGCTACGGTATGCAGGTTTCCTCACGATGTTTTCCTTCACCGTTAAAGTGCGTGGTGATTGACTATCAATACACACATAACTCCGAAGAGTCAGAGGTGTGCCCTGGAATTTGAACCCGCGACCACCGTGAACATATAGGCCGCCGCGTCTGGTCCGTTACCAACAGGCCACCACGCACTTAAATAAATTAATCTATATATTTGCTTTTAAATATATCGGACCTCTAAGCGCTTAGCATATTGTCTCACCATATACCATCACTTACCTGTCAATACCAGTCAGTCTAATTCTAGAAAATTCTAACACTTCTGGCGCAAAATGAACACATTGTTGTAGTGGATGCGATCCATCACGGGTACAAAAGACCGCACTGTCCGTACAATACACCGAATAGCCTCTATTGTACTCAGATATTTCAAATCGATTATGTAGGGTTAGGAGTGTAGCTTCGATATTGCTTGTTTTAAATATAATAGGGTTTTGTTCTCGATAATGGTTAATAAATCATGTTCGGTTTGGTAGGATTGCGATCTAATTTATTTTTGTGAAAATTTAGGTCTGGTGACAGCGTTTGGGCTGTGAGATCCCTTATTCGAACGTCATGTGATACAACTCAATTTGCACGAGTTTTGCAAGTTGTAAAATCTCAATTAAGTTCATGAAAATTTGTGCCTGACTTGCTATAGACTCTTTTTATGAAATCTTGTATTGGATATAAATCTATTAAAGCTTAGCGATATGAGCTTATGTAAAATAAATAAAAAATAATAATACATCCAACAGTCATATACATAGTCCAGACCACGCATTAAGATCAAGTAAGACTTGTGTCGTGGGTATCAGAAACTACTAGAGACTTTTCGGTCTCAACACCCAGATCCGAGACAAATATTTGTGGGGCTCACTAACATTTGTCTCGATACAGGTATTGAACCCGCCGCCTCTCGTTTCGCAGCCGACGTCTAACCAACTGCGCCATGAAGGCTGTAAAATATAAATACGTGTACATTGTCTAGCCAATCTCATCATAATTGGGTATTTGACTATTTTATTAAATTGTATTCGTCAAAAAGTATTCATAACCAAAATCTAACAAACAGAGAATTTTGTAAATCCATTCAGAATTAAAAAAGTTAGAAACGTTTTAAATCTTGTAGTGGGGGTAAAAGAAAAGGGATGCAAAACAAAATTAGTGACGTCACTATTCTTAATATGCATTATAGTGTGCGGGTGTGAAAGAGACGGTAAGATGTCCCCACTACGTCCCCACTTTTTCATTTAAAATACTAATATTTGCCTCATGTTACAAGCTACTTTATCACTGTTTTCACAAAAATGTTTTGTTTTAATGGCACTTCTGTTTGTCTGTTAAATAATACAAAAATTCGATGATAGTCAAATACCCAATTGGTGTGATTTATATATTATTCATCATGTTTCACTATACATGCATGCGACACGAATTCCCGTGACATTTGGAATATAAATCGTGCCATTACTGCGAAAGTGGAACGTATTAGTGGCCGAGAAGCTATTTTTGTGTATATTATTCATGGGTTTTCTGGAAGATTACGCGATTTAGGAACACTTCTTGACTTCATAATGACCTGATTGAAGCTGAGATAGATGCTGGAAATACATTACAGAAATATTATATAAAAATGTGAATATAATTCATCTCTTATTAATTACATGATCTAGACATATTATAATTTTTCAGTTATTATTCGATAAAAACAACATAACATTGTCTAGATTGACTAGGCGGCCCTGATTTCTTCGTCCTTAACCGTAATTAAATAAATAAATAAATACACCCAACAGTCACATACATAGTCCTGACCCCACACTAAGATCGAGTCTTGTGTCGTGGGTATCAGAAGCTACGAGAGACTTTTCGGTCTCACAAACACCCAGACCCGAAACAAATACCTGTGGAGCACACAAATATTTGTTTCGGTGCGGGGATCGAACCCACGGCCTCTCGTTTCACAGGCGGCGTCTAACCAACTGCGCCACGGAGGCTGTCATACTTCTTCATGCTTTGCTTAGAGCTTTATACTATATAGAAAGCAGGGAACACGTAACATGGAAAAACGTTTTAGCAATATTAATACCTTGATGTTACTCAGCGCTGGCAGAGTAGACCTAACATAGGCCAGAAGATCGTTCAGTACTACTAGAGTAACTACTTGACATATTGGGCCTTAACATCTTATGTCTCAGGACGGCCAGCGCAGTGGAGTGCCAAGCAATTCTTTGTGGTGCATGGTGTTGTTTGGCTTCCTACTGTCCATGAGCGGTCGTATCGCTTACCATCAGGCGAATGGCATGCTCATCTCGCCATTGAACGCAATAAAAAAAGTAGTGATATTGGACATAGTGGTGGCGTAGTTGTATTACGGTACGGTTACAAAGCTGAGGTCTCGGGTTCGAGTCTCGGGTCGGGCAAAGTGATATTGGATTTTTCTATTCATTATCAGTCCGGAGTCAGGAATTTTTGCCCGATATGGCGATAAGCTCGCCCCCTATCACATCGTGGGACGGAACATACAAGTCGAAATGTGGGTGTCCTGGTGGCGCCTCTGCCTACCTCTTCGGGGATAAAGGCGTGAGTTTATGTATGTATGTATGATATTGGACATAAATCCAATTCTAGGAAAATCTCCAGCAATATTCAGAACCTAAAAAGCAATTCTATATATTGATCGTCAGCGATTCACAGAGATTTAAAACTCAACATATCAATCATTCCATACAAATTTGTATATGAAAAGAGATGAAGCATGAATTGTCGACATGGGCGCCCGGCACATCAATTTCATTAATCAGATTCAGGAAACTCGTGGGATTTGTCCGGGAAAATGGAAAGTTTTTCAGTAAACGTCGGTATAGATTTGTTTGCGGTTGAAGCCGCGCAAACAGTCCCCCATCTAATATTATAAACGGCTTTACATAATCCCATATTTCTTTTGGGTGGATCAATTCGGTTTTATATTGCTTTTTAATAGCAACGTGTTCTTTAGTATTTAGAATAACATCATAGTGGTATTAAGAAACATTTATAAATTCAAAATATGGTGGTAGTTTATTCGGATATGCTTGGATGGCAACCACCTTACATAACGGTAAACCCGTTATAGGGAGCTACAGATGAAGCAGGCCGGCATAAGTATGTCGATTGACAAGAGACAGCCATGAGGTTGCGTCTCTTAAGACGGGTACATTTTCGCCATTAGACCGTACAAACCGTACTTCACTCCTTTACTTAAATCCAATTTAGCACGACGTATTTATATTACTTCTCAATGTTTATTAGATATAGTTATACAAAATACAATGTATTAAAAACCTCGTTTATCATCCGAAACATCCGTCCTAAAAATAATTATCGGCAAATATTGATCGTCACCCAAAAGTTTTGTTTAACTCACTTATGGAGAAGCTGTTTCGTACAAATCCAATTTATTGGCTTTCAATCAATCATCGGCTGTGGGGAGTTCGGCGATTGTTTATAAGTTATCACAGTGTTTGGACCTAATAATGTTTTATATAGTTTTGGTAAAGAAGTCTTATATGTTTTTTGGAGGAATTGAAATTAGTTGATTAAATAACATTTCTAAATATAATAGTGATGTAATAAAATCTCGTAAAGTGGGATTGTATTATGTATCTGTATCAGCCCATATACGTCCTACAGTAGGGCACGAGCCTCCTTTATAATCGAGGGTATGAAGAGAGGTTAGACTAATGCTAAAAGGTAATGCTTCAGGTTTGTTTCCACACCAAAACAGACGTTTGTGTTGTCTACAAATATGTATTTTTATTAGGACTGGGTATCTATTATACTTTAAATTGACACCTCTAGTCTTTCTACTTATAGGAACACTGGTATTGCTCGCGGCTTCGTCCGCGTGGGAAAGTTTTTCCGGGATTAAACATCCATTATACATTTCCCCGGGATAAAATGTACCCAGTAGCCTTCCTCAATATATGGAATATGCAACAAAAATATATTTTTTTAATTCATCCAGGGGTTCCTAAGATTACCGCGTTCAAACAAACAAACTTCAGTTTTTAATATTAGTAAAGATACCCTAAAAAATGTGTACATATTTTGCCTTGCTCATAAATCGACACCTCAACTCATATATAAAGTACCACAGTAATCCCCATACAAGCCTTATTCCTAACACTAATTAAAAGATACAAGGGCACAATAAACCGAAGCCAAGGTGCATCAAAGGCAGGTAGAATGTGATTAATGCGAGGCGGCAGGCGTTTGACGCGGTCTGTCCACTCTTATTCAATTAACCAGTCGATCCCACCTAATCCCCGAGTTTTTGTGTTAGCTAGTACTTTGTTACATGGGTTTGAGGAGTATTTTACTAAAAGTTATGAGAATATTGACCCCTTAATTTAAAATTGAAAATAATTTATACTATCCATAAAATGATATCTCTATGACTTTTTACCGTTCACTTATGCACTTTTTGCTAATGAAACAAAATATGTTAAGCTAATATTTCTGATCTATGTAACTGTCTTTTTCCACGCTTATTTTGAATCGATGCAATAAATGATATGCTTATGACCCTTTAACTACAGTTTTGACTACACTACAGGAATGTATGCGTGATTTATATGCATAAAAATACAAAATCAAAAACTTTGCACAATTATTTCCTCTTTAAAGCCAGTCCGCATTCAGGAAGCAAAAATGTCGTGACATCTCCAATATCCTCTGATTTATAACCGCACTTACAAACCAAACCCGGGTGTAAGTGTCGAACTTTTCCCAAGTAAATTAGGCAATAATGCGACAAATCGCGCATACCGTGCCCCCGTGCGGAAACGTGGCCTATTTGCGAAGTTTCGCCTGCGTAATTTTCGCGACGGGCCCTCTGGGTCTCGATGCGAATGCGTATGAATACAAAGTGACGGTAATTTTGTACGTGTGAGCAGTTTAAAATCAATAAGTGGGTGTCAGATATTCGAGCTCAATTGAGAGAGTTTTGTACCATAAAAGTCATTGCTTTAATATGAAGGTAAATAAAGAAAACTTGAATATCAAAGAAATCTTTAAGAGAATTTCTAATATTACGATATTGTATACACACGTTCCAGCATACTTGTGCAAACTCAGACTTCTACACAGTCAATTAAAGTACATGGTGGATCAATATCCCTCAATGCTATGTCTAGACTTGCAATCAGTTTATTAAATTGTTACTAGGAGTGGAAACTTAAAATAGATCAGTTACAAGGTACTCCCACCATACAGCAGTGTAAATGCACTGCCGTGTTCCGGTTTGAAGGACATTGTTGCTAGAGTAACTACTGGACATAATGAGACTTAACATCTTATGTGTCAGCATGGCGAGCGGAGTGGAATGCCAAGCATTGCCTTGTTATTCATGGTTTTGTTTGGTTTTCAGTGTTTATGAGCGTTCGTATCGCTTACCATCAGGCAAATGGCTTGCTTGTCTTACTATTCGTTGCAATAAAATAAATAAAAAGAAAATTATATGCTATCCTTAGCCTATCCTTAGTTTAAAACAGCTGATAAATGTGCGGTTACCGCGCCTACTTATCCCCGTCACTCCTTTCAAGCAAACATCGTTTATCTTCAGCCTAATTCCGCTGCCGAAACGGAGTGAACCTGCGAAGCACACGTGTCTTGTTTTAGTATATTACACTTTGGATTTTGCAATATGCTTAAGCAGTCTTGTGGGAAATATGTTACCTGTTTCGTTACATACATGCATAGCCTGTCGATTGTACCCTCTGGAGCATGAGGATACTAGTGCCACTCACCATTTGTCTAGCTTGTTTCGGTGCCAAGATGTGATAGGTGGCGATTCTATAGGTGGCGACCCTAGTACTGGTGATAAAGGCATTGGTGGTTACTTTGACCAACATTTCACCCAATCAAGTTCCGTCCCAAGCGTGATAAGGTCCCGGTTATCACGCCGGATACAAATTCCAAACCCGGGTAATTTTATTTTTATTTTATTTTATTATATTTGGGAAGCTTACAGCTAATTTTACATTTTAACAATATCTTAAATTTCGAGATGCCAATTTAAAGCTACCACATACAGAATGAAAACATTAGAATTTAGAAATTAACTATATAACTTAAAACACCGACTGAACTTACAACAGCTGTTTAGGCTCATTAGTCAGGATATGACTAATTTTACGAGTGCTACTATAAAATAGGTCTATTTGAAAATTGTGATTGAGTTTATTAAACAAACGCATAGCTCTTGGCAAATAACTATTACAACGAAAATTATTGTGGCACTGTGGAACATGTAGTAAATTGCTAGACCTTAGTTTCCTGGTAGGAATAATGAATTGATGTTGCAAAGAAGATCCGGACAATTTATTTTATTTTGAGCTATCTTCGAAAGAAAACAAATATCGGCTATATTTCATATAATTACATAATGGATTGTCGGCCTGCGTGCAAATCGTATCAACTAGTTAAAATCCTAGCACCATGTAGTCTTATGGCATATCTAAACAGAAAGAAAGAAAAATAATTGTATACCTCAGCTCCTTTGCAAAGTAAACCAAAATAAAATCTGTGAAATTATACCAAATCAGTCGTAATTTGTATCCACAAAACGTCCAATTTTCCCTGAATATATAAATTGAATATATTCGACATTAGATAGGTCAGAAAGAAATAATTCGTCGGTGAGGTTAATTTAGTGCTATTGAAAGGGTTGGGCCAAATCAATTCAATTTCATGTTAGTCGGAGTAAAACTGCGAAGTTAGCTGATTTGTAAAATATCCAAGATTTTTATTTCAGTTTTTTTACGAGCGATTCAGGTATTGACTATTTTTTTTAGCTTAGGAAAGTTCACTGCGAAAAATAGATCTTTATCAAAGATTTGTAATATCGAGTCTCTTATTTAAATCTTTGTTTTTTAAACACGTACATAGGTTAGTAATAGAAATACAACTATTATAGACGAACTCTGATTCGAAATATTTATTTCGAAATATTGTTGTCCCTAATCAGTTGACAAACTGACCGGGCTCTGGCTTGGGAAAGGCTTGTGTCCAGCAGTGGACTACAATGGGCTGATGATGATGATTATGAGTCGACAATCAATCAAATGCTTTCTTGTAATTGTTTACTGGTGAGCATTAAACGCCATTTACACAGGGACAGTTTCTCGCGGCGAGATTCGTATGCGATTATCGCATGACATAACCGCCATAGATTATCGTGTTCTGTGCCCCTAGCCGGAACATTTTGAAGTATCGTATAGTAATTCTCGTATAGTAAAGTAAACGTTTCCCGCTGTAAAATTTTAGTTCCAAATATGCTCACAATGGCGCTGTTTAAATTCTCATACAAAATTTTACTATTACTATTCTATTACGATAGTGCAAAATGTTCCGGCTAGGGGCACTGACAAATGTTTACACGATGCAACTTGCCCGTTCTTCTCTGGCAAAAACAGCCTTGTGAACCGGGTGGTAGTGGAAAAAAGTATCTAAATAATGTATGTCATTTCATGGATTCAAATAATATTTTCATTTCATTTCATTATATCCTTACGATAATCGTATCTTCGTTATCGTTATATTAGTTATCGCATGTTTTGTCCCTTTCGAACGGCTTTAGAATTCAGTTTGAGCGAAGATGACAAAACATTCGATAAGTCAAATAGGTTTTAAATCGGTCTATGAATAACGCCGTATTAATTTGCCGTATTAGCATAAAAAATATACCCAGATTTCACAACTAGGTTTTTTTCCCTTTTCCCTTCCCAGACTGGTTACGTCACGCCCGACCTTCGGGATCCGTTGGAGCGTAAATCCTTGATTTTACTATTCTCCTTATTAACGTCGAATTTCAAAGGATATTTCAGATGTGCGTGACCGTGAAGTTTCGGACGATTTGTTACTTTATACTTGTTTTCACACGCGGTTTTGCACGGAATGTTTTATAAAATCCATTATAATTATATCAATATATGTGATTGGCTTGGGTAAAAGTATTTAATAAATCATACAACAATTAAGATGGTTTTTGGTATTAAAAGCCCACTATGTCTCTTTTATCCTAGAAACAAACCCTGCAATAATTCCATGCCTTTTCATCACTCAGTGAAAGACAGACAAACCAACCATAACATTAAACGAATGTATTAATATTGGTATAGTTGATGCTATTATTTTACAGCAATTTTTTCCTTATATACGAAAAACCCTGAACAAGAATCCCTATTCGAAGTTATCACAAAACGTCGCCACAAAATCTTTTCGCCGCGCAGAATTCGGACAAAAAATACGTCTGAAATTTTCACTAAATCTTATCTGAATGTGGTGAGATTGGTGCGATAAATCAGTGGCGCCCTCTACGGCCTTACTGACCCATTACCTCGGGCTCGAGGGTCTGGATAATTATACTCGGATTAACTTGACGATCATAAACGTTAAATGAGCTGTGTAAGTTCTGTCAAATGATTCACCGCGCTCTGTCAGGCCCCTATTCTGTTTGCGCGAATTTGTTGTGGGGAGCAATGTTATACATTTTGAAGTAAAATTTTTAAACAAATGTTTTTACTTGTATAAATCTTTCCGGGAAAAGTATTTAATATATTTTATCTGTATATGATACATCAGTCTGTAGACACTCATTGCCGAGTACAGGACTCCTTTATTATAGAGATTCGTTTTAAAGATTAATCAAAATAAAAGGCTTAGGCCACTGTCTCCAACGACGGCTTATGGTTGACAGACTTCACGTACCAGAGAAATTCTTATGCAAATCTTTATATTGTACAGCTTTATAATAAAGATAAACACACAAATAAATGTTGTTACATCAGCATTATCCACCTATATTTTAAAATTACCCTCAAAAGAGCCCATAAAAACTATTGGAACATCTTTTCACAGACCCAACTCAATAAATTCCTCTAAGGCATTTCATTGAGACATCTGCACCTAAATCTCGCTCCAAACCAACTTAGTAGACACATCAAGTGTCCAAACATCCAAATGTTTAAGAAAACATAAAAATTCCCCGAAAATTTCTGTAGCTTTGTAAAAGTGCCAAGTTAACTTTTTAATACTTCGCAAAGTCTAAATGTTGTTTAAGAACTGGGCGGGTTGAATTATGAAAACAAAGTTGTGTGCTAAGGTTTTCAATTTTGTCATTTTTTTGTGATGATTATTCGTGTCTGATTGATTTTCGACCATTGAAGTACGACTCACGAGTGTGCAACATTCAGATTCAGCCTGTGTTGGTTTGTAGAAGATAAGAGATTACTCTTGCAATTGTTCACTAAATATGAATTATAATTATATTCAGCTCGGAGTTAGGAATTTGTGCGCGATATGATGGTAGGCTCGCCCCCTAAGTCCTAACTCATCGTGGGACGGAATATACGAGGCGAAACGTGCTACTAAGGGAACCTCTACCTACCTCTTTAAGGAAAAGGCGTGAGTTTATGTATGTATGAATTATACTACGTGTAAACGTATTGTATTCACTTTGTGATGGCTGCACGGCGTTCACAATACCGAAACGTTAGTTATGTCTTAATGCCTCGAAAATACTGGTTGCATTTTCTTTCTAATCGAAATACAACATTACCTACACGCTTTTGCCTTGTGACAGAAAAAGATAAGTTGCTTATATCATGATAAACCCAGAACACTGTTGTGTTCCGGTTTGAAGGACATTGTAGCCAGAGTAACTAAAGGACATATTGAGACTTAACAAGTTATGTCTCAGGATGGCGAGTTAAGGGGAATGGCAAGCATTGCTTTGTAATTCATGGTGTTGTTTGGATTTCTAATCCATGAGTGGACGTATCGCTTACTACCAGGCGAATGGCATGCTCGTCTCGCCATTCACCGCAATAATGCCCCGAGCTCGCACCAACTTATTGCAGCACGCACCGGTGACGCGCGCGCTGCGTCTGCTCAATGCGGTGTCCAACCAGGTTGATTTGTTCTCGTGCTCACTGACGGAGTTCACAGAGGCCGCTAGTGCACTTATTGTTAGTAATAGTGTTAAATAATGTAATTAGTTGTAGTATAATTTCCTACTCTACTGTATTGGGTGTAACCTGTAATAGTAGTAAGTATGTTGAATAAATAAAATAAAAAAAAAAAATAGAAGAACAAAAGGCTTGTATGGAAAATATCACTACCCAAATGAAAGAGAGCAAAACATTAAAATAAAACTTACTTATTTTACGGATTTTATCGCGGATTGGGTTTGATTTTTACATATTTTAACTTGCCCGTTTCGATTGCTTTACAGCTCTCATGGTCTCGGGGCCGACTGGCAGCGAGAAAATCCGTAAAATTAGATTTATTATCAATGTATTAGATTCGCGAAAATCTAAGAAAACATTAGACAGCAAAGCAGTTCACATCGATACCGTAGCGAAAGCAGTAACTCCTCTCACCTTTGTTCGCCGGGTATTAACTTACCCAAGTTGCCTGCGAGGCCTACCCGCGAAATCTTGTTATGAACTAATTTCCCGCGCAAGTTCGAGCAACGCCATTAAACTTATTGACAGTAACACCCACGTCGAGAAGATAATGTTACTCGAACGGTAATTAGATGGGATATGTAAGTTTGTCGATGTAATTATTAGTTAGATTGGCATTTTTGATACGCAACAGGAATATTCGGGAGTCGTCTATTTCGCGAAACAGTAGTGTGAATGCACTGTTGTGTTCCGGTTTGAAGGACATTGTAGCCAGAGTAACTACTGGACATAATGAGACTTAATCATTGACTTATATTCTACCGATAGACGAGACACGTCAAAGAAATAAAGTGTCCCCGTATTTTAAAAGAACACTGCAATATTACATTACTTACCTGGTATTTTATTAAAATATTGCAACTTCAGGCGATTTGCTTTCGGTTGGACGGCGAAACATTCATTTATTACTTACTATTATACGTATGCGATAAGGCGTACTGCACTGTCACTTGTCACCAAGCAAACTGCTTCATGTGTGGTGCATGCATCGCAAGTAGGTGGGACACATTTTTTATACTGAATGTCTTATCTAGTGTTACATTGATATCGATAGACTTAACATCTAATGTCTCAGGAAGGCGAGCGCAGTGGAATGCTAATTGCTTTGTAATTCATGGTGTTTGGTTTTCTACTGTCCATGAGCGGTCGTTTCGCTTATCAGGCGAATGGCAAGCTCGTCTCAAGCACACGCAATAAAAAAAATACTTTCCGAAATATAATAACCCCAAAGCCAAGTAAACACGTAACATAAACAAGGTCGAAAGTCTATTTATCTTGTTTATTACAATAGAATCCTTTGCCAAAGCCCCTGGGAGGCTGTGCTCGTCCATTGTCCTGTCCATTAGCCAATGAGATGGCTCCGTAATCTCCACATAAATTCACACCTTTCGTATTAATCTTTGGAAACCCTTTGGATATCTGGCTGGGTTTGTGGTTTTGATGTCACTGTTTTATAAAAGAAAATTTTATAATAATCAATTTTATTTTTCATTTCTATTCCTTTTTTATGGTCTGTTCTATTATGTATATTTTTTTACAAAGTTAAAAAAAATCTAGTAGAACCGCATGTACGTATGGTTGTATGTCCGCGATATTCTTAAAAAAAATTGCTCGGATTCGGATGGGGATTTGTAAATAAATAGTATGATAGTAGGATTTGTATTTGTAATAGTATGATAGTAGGATTTGTATGATACTGAGATCGTAAAATTCACGATATGCGCTTTTCTTTATACTATTTTACAGTGCAGTGGCGTGTGCTTAAAGATAGTCTTGCCAATTCGACATCAATAATTATTTACTGAATTCTAGTGAGTCTGTTTACCAAATCAAGATGTCCAACGGAATTTATTCTATATTCAACCCCTTAACAGCATAATTCATAACTAATATTATTTTATTCCAAATTAAGATTAGGTACTGCACGAGTTTTGCATATCAAAAACAATATTCATATTTACTTAATACCCTGAAACCTGACAAATCCTCCATGTCATATCCATCCCATGGTTGCCTGTAAGAAATTACCTAGTGTGATAAGGCCGCCACATGTACTATTATTAATTGTATTGTATAATTTTGCATTTGTATATCTCCCTGTAGTGCAAAAAAGTATTAAATAAAATAAATAATAATCCTTTGAACCAGATGTCAAGTCATGTCGTGAAGCCGCGTCATAATCGTTGGGTCCAAACCTCAGTTAAACGACACAAACTGGCGATGCGAAATTCAGTTATGCGAACCGATCGTCTGACGAAACGATACGTGTTAATGCTATCGCGTTTCTAGATGTGCCATTATACAGGGTATATCAAGACCGCGACCGAAAACGAAACCAGGTGGTAGTTTTAGCGGTTACAGACACAATGCAACTAAATTTTTTGCAAAAACAGCGACTGATATTTTTTGACAAGTTTTTAAAAATCATCGTGTTTGGGGGTTAAATAATAGTAATTTAAACCCTTGCATATCATTGCGTGTTTAAAAATAAAGCGGTGTACGTCATAATTTTAGAAAAACTATGTATTTATCACTCAAATACATAAGGAAAATATTTCAAAACAAAAATTGACGATTTATTTGTGAATTTTTTACTTGCATTGTGTTTGATATCACTAATACTACCACCGGGCTTCGTTTTCGGTCGCGGTCTTGATATACCCTGTATAGTTAAGATAGAGCAATCACATGGAAGGAAATCGCTGGATGCAGGCAGCTTCCAACAGGTCTATGGCTATCTATGGTGTAGGCCTATGTTCAGTCTTGGACTTCCTCTGGCTGAAAAGTACAAAAAGAAGACGGAGACGAATCCCATGGAAAGCCTTGGCGGGAGTATGTTCAGCAGTAGACTTTCAGGATGAAGAATAAATGAGAGCAGTCACACTAAAACAATACTGCAATGTAAATATCTTATATCATAGGTACCAAAGCACTACAGTAACCATGACACTTTCTTTAACCACATACTAGCCTCAAATGATTCACGTATGATTGCACAAAAAATTGTCCCAATCGGCTATCGCTCGCCGCCGTAAAATGCTCTAAAATATAAATCCGCAATATTTAGAAATAGTCGAGTATAATTTGGCCTAACTGTCCCCCAATCCAGCTAAATGGGCTGGCAGATCGATGTGTTATTCATGAGGTGCTCGTTTAGATCTGCTTCGACGACATATGGCGCGTGAAAACTAAATGTCTCCATTTTAGACTTGTTTTTCTGTTGGATGATAAATCAAATGAAGATTTTGATGTAATAACTATAAAGAAAAACAGGTCTATAATGAAGACAAGACTGTAGTTTAGAGACTATATTGATATTTAATCTGGGTGTTTGTGAGACAGAAAAGTTTCTCGTAGTTTCTAATGCCGACACAAGACTCGATTTAATAGTGGGGCTAGGACTATGTATGTGACTGTTGGGTGTATTTATTCAATGACAGGTGTTAGAGAAAGAGAGATGTGTTTTATACGCAAGAGATGTGTTGTATAACAATTAAAACTGGAATAAGTAATATGGAAATAAAAGAAAATCCGTTATAAAACAAGTAGAAACTCTTTTTTGCAAAAATTTACTACGAAGTACCTAGACTTTTTTCTCTTTTATAAAAGAAATACCTTGCGAAGAAAATCACCGACAATTTGATTTATTCTGTACACAAGCTTTGACAAACATAACATCAATTTTCAAATATTTCTAGACCGACGAAGGATAAAATATTTCACTCCATTTTCCAAAAATCACGGGCAATATATTTCTCGTAAAGAAACATTAGATAGTTACATGACAGACGGTTTCGGCTGGAATTGTTAAGGATCAGTGAGTTTCCAGCTCTGGGCACACTGGCATCTGTCCAAGGAGCATCGATTCCTTACATAACAGATATTATGTAAGGCCGCCATTTATCAAATGTATAGGGGTATTTCTACTTCTATTATGAAAGTGTACTGTTTACCCCATTTACCATTTACCCCATTGGGTTTTTTATTTCATATCAGGCTATAAGGAAAGGGATTTCCTGAAAGTTAATGAATTGTGCCGCTTAAGAACTTATATTATACAAGACTGTAGCTCTTAAAATAGTAGGAGAAAGAGGAGGTAAAAAGACGGGACGTAGAAGGAGGTATGCAGCCTCAGATAAACACGATAATTCAATGAAAAACGACACGAGAACCGTCGCTTCACGTCGTGACACAGAAATACCAACTATTTGAGCTGGCTATAACCTATAGAAGTTCAAAGTATTATTTAGCTCTTTTTCCATTTATTCTATTTTAAAGTATTGTAAATGTTGATAGGGTAACTCAGTTATCGTTGGACAAATTTAAATGTTTTTGCGACCTAGATACTCGTCTAGCTAAATGTATGCAACGTAAACCAATATTGTGAAACTAAATTTAGATTAATGTGTCGGGCTCTGTGGCGTTCCTTGGGAGAGGCCTATGTCCAGCAGTGGACTGCAACGGGCTGATGATGATGATGAAATTTAGATTGGCTATTGTTTATTCCTATACGGATATTTAGCTTAACGCATGGAAACTTTAGCATTTCGTGAATATTTGTTTTGCTAATTTGAATAAAAATATAGTAATTAAAACGTATACAAAAATTGGTATTACAAAATAATTATGAAAAGAATGTCAATGCTCAGGAATTTATCCTTATTAGTTCTACATCCAATTACAATGAATACAAACCATTCTTCCAAGCCATTAACATAGTTTACATTATTCCGAAGAGTCTTTAAATACCAGGTTTAATTTATTTTAAAAAGGACCAAGCTTTGAGAAATTCACTGTAATAAGAAGGTGCAAAACAAAAGACAGAACTGCAGTAATATTGTTAGATGAGATTAAAATTTCTTACTCTTATTCCAGTTAATTTCACAAAGAGTAAGGCGGCGTTAACTAATTTAATAACTAAACCTTGTTTTTATGTAGCGTGAACCAAAGCGATACCAAGTGTTATTACAAAAAGATTAAAAGCTTGTTAATTATATTACCATCGGCTTTAGCCTTTGACTTAGCACTAATGGATAAAAATTAAAAACTTTATTTTATGCATATTTTCAGACTTAGAAGATACATTTATTTTAGATTTAAAAAAATATTTTTATTTTTACGAAGTGACGCAATATGTTTATTCGCAGACTGGTTTGATTTATGCGACTTTTTCGATAAAATGGTATCTTTAAGATCGAAAATGAAATTTAAATTAAATTGATCAACCAGCCATAGACGACAATATTGACACACTAATATTAATAATAGACCTAAACCGACTAAACAGAACCCAAAAACGATAGGTTTACGGTTGTCAATATTACATATTTTCCATCATCGTGTACGGCGATCGTTATTAAGTATTTTTTCAAGTATTTGTGTCGGGTCTGGGTGCTTGTGAGACCGAAAAGTCTCTTATGGTTCCTAATACCCAAGACACGAGGCTCGATCTTAGTGTGGGGTCAGGACTATGTAAGTGACTGTTGGGTGGGTGTATTTTATCCGAAAGGATACTGATATCTTACCATCAGATAATTAGTTAACTATTCTGAATCTGTATCAACCTATATACGTCCCACTGCAGGACACGGGCCTTCTACATCGAGAGTACGATTAAGAGGGGTTAGGCCATATGTTAAACTATTATCTGGTGGAAATTCGTATCCGGACCGGCCATATAACCGAATACAATTAGTCCCGGATAATTGTGTCACCCTTATAAAGATTGACATCTTGCGTCGGCTGATACTCGATGTGAACTGCAGTCAACTTTCTTTTAGGTGCATTGTATTCTATTCGTAATGTATAAAAATACTTAATTACATTTTGAAAATGTGTACCTAAAATGTTGTCATGTTGGTAAAACTAGAATGAAATGTCGCGGTTGTTTAGGAATAAGTCAATGAGATTTGCAAGCCGATCATCGGATTTGGTAGCATAATGTTCTGTGTTTACGTTTTAACTAGTTGCATTTGGAGTAGAGTTTATCGTCGTTAGTTTATTCAAATATCTGCCCTATAACATTTTATCTTTGATTTATTTACAGTTTTACATTGGTATACTTTTATTTTAACCAAGTGCCCTTTAGCAACATTAATTAAATTCATTTAAAATTCAATAATTCTAATATTTCCACCGCTTATCGATGTGTTAGATGGTAAGGGCGGTATAATCCAAATTAAATCTTCCGGCGAGATATGGTACCTAATTCCTTACTGATTAATATGTCGGACTATCTGCCACGTTGGCGTAGTTGTACTAAGGTACGACTACAGCGAGGTCTCGGGTTGGAATCCCGGGTCGGGCAAAGTGATATTGGGTTTTTCTATTCATTATCAGCCTGGAGTCAGGAATTTGTGAACGATATGGCGATAGGCTCGCCCCCTATCACATCATGGGACGGAACAAACAAGGCGAAATGTAGGTGTCCTGGTGGCGCCTGTGCCTACCCCTTCTGGGATAAAGGCGTGAGTTTATGTACGTATATTGGGTTTTTCTATTCATCATCAGCCCGGAGTCAGGAATTTGTGCCCGATATGGCGATAGGCTCGCCCCCTATCACATCATGGGACGGAACATACAAGGCGAAATGTGGGTGTCCTGGTGGCGCCTGTGCCTACCCCTTCTGGGATAAAGGCGTGAGTTTATGTATGTATGTCGGACTATTCCAAACCGCATACATTAAGTCTGAACCCAAAAGTCGACATGTTCACGTCGTTATGACGGCTTTTCTAGTCTTTAGTATATCACAATTTATTCCGACCCATGTTAAAGTAATTAATATTAATGCTCAATCAAGGAGATGGATTCTTTTAAGCAAATAAACATAATTAACATGATTGCCTCAACAAATTATAGCCTGAATTACGAAATTATAGTGTATATGTAAACACGATTATTGCCCCAATTTCGTGAAAATATCAAATAATTGAACATGATGAATGTGTACGTGTTTCACTAAGGTTATCAATTACCCCAAATTCAATAACATAAGGTATTGAACTAACTGCAAGGAATACGTGTAAATGTGTGTAAAGCATATTATGTTACGGAAAATATGAAAAATATAATATAACCAAAATTCATTAATTATGTATTATCACAATACACAATGAATCAATTATGTACACAATATTTTCAATAATTATCAACAGACAGTAGCATAAAAACGAGTGTTTGAAGTAAAACAGTAAAACTATATAATGTTTTCATCACAGCTGTAAAATCACAATATTTTACGTTAAATAAATAAAACTGTTTAAAAAATTCCTTATCAATTAAAAATTCAATGTTAAAAAGGACGAATTTGTACCTAAAACACATTTTAACCTGAGCTTTACCGAGTATTCTATTTGACAATTAAGCAGAAATTAACCGTAAAAGCTGTTAGTGGAATGGTTAATTATGGACAGAATTATGCCCAAAGCGCAATTAATTGACTATCAATTGATTAATACTTTAATAGTGAAGTAATGTAAGGCATTTTAATGAGGAGCTGTGTAGGATATTTCGTTAATAATTTTGTGGTTGAAAGCTGTGAATTTCTTCCATTTTATATTTATTTAATAACATATATTATTATTACTACGCGATGTGTAAAATGTATACAGATTGTGAAGCCCATAACAGATTCACGTTATAAGAAAATATTGTGTAATAGGCATTAGGTAGTCTTATAAATTTTTAATTATGAAAAATAAAAGACAACTTCATAAACGCAGTTTAATTCAATCAAGATTAATTTCGCAAAAAAAAATGTTTTCTTGAGGCAAAGACATAAATAAAAATGAATTGAAGTTACATAACCTAATTTCTCCAACTATCAATTTATGTAGGACGCTATAATTCGACTATGAATCACTAACTTTAAATCTAGGGGAACATTAAAAGTAAATCACCCTTAGTACCAAAAGTTTCTAAAATAACTTAAGTAGTATGAATATTGCTTACCATTTTGGTATTACCCAATGTTTTAAAAACAAAACGTATTATTCGCAAATGTACTAGACATCGTATATCATACTATTCTACGTGCAGATTTCGTCGTTACTCATCCAGGCCGTGCTCAAAAAAATCTGTTATAATCAATTATCGTAATATATTTTTTATGGGAGTAATTTACTGAGTCATCCCACGTAAGCCCTGCTCAAAATATAACAGTTAAGTAATAATATAGTTAAGTAACCTAGGATCGCACTAAGCATCGCAAGGAATTTTCGCTAATGGTAGAGCTATGCTAAGCTGCATCCTTGTCGTTAAAATTACGATACAAATGTCTCGGTTTGACAAGACTCGTGACTGTGTAAAACCTAATTGATATGAAGACCCAACTTTGCATTTTATTCTATAAGTGAACTTAATATAAATTCAAAAGCTAATCGTAGTATATTAGACTCAAAAGCTGACGGAAGCGGAGTATATCCGACATACATTCAGGCGGGCATAGAGAGAAATAACTATTACACTTCGATAGCCACTATGTTTAGACTACATTTGGAATCAGAAGCATTGTACTCCCTTTACTGTAGTTTAAAAACTGTGATTACATAACATCCCTCCGGATACCATCTACGATACTATTTTACTACGATACTATTTTTAGACTTCAGGTGCATTGTACTTACATAACCACCTAATAGTAATGGGAATTATTGCTATTTCAAATTAACACCACATTTCACTCACTCCTTCATAGATCACACGAGACCTTATGAAAATATTTGCCGATCGGCATTGTGAATCGCATTCGCAAATCGCATAATTTAGCAAACGAATTTTAGCTTGTGAAATGTTATTTTACGATTTTAGTTGTTATTTTTTATTTTTGACTAGTATAGTATAATAAAGGCTTTATTACATAACACCCAACAATCACGTAAAAACTATTTCAAGATACGTATCGCAGTAAATTACTAAAATACCCCAATATCACAGGTTACCGATTACCCCAATTCGGTGTTGCAAGGCTCGAGCGAGTCCGGCCGTTGCACCCGTATCGATGCCGAGGTCACTCACCTGGCGCTGGTATTACGTCATATTATAGCGGAAATGAGGTTGAGTTTTTGAGCAAACAATGTGATAAAATGTGTTCAGTTGTTTGTTACAGTGTCCTTATTTTTATACATAGTGCTGATTTTGGTGGCTTTTTGAGCTATAGTTATGTAAGGGTGTATTAAGATGAGAGGGTGCATTTGTATATTATACAGAGTGTCCCAAAAAGTAGTGTCAAGCGGATAGAGCACCCCTTGAGGTATCCGACCTAACCGTGAATTACAAAGCAATGCTTTGGCTTCCACTGCGCTCGTCATCCTGAAACATATTTAAATATCTAAGTTAAGGCTGTAATTCCTGGCAGTATTTTAAAATCATTCCAGTTTTAACTGAACAATATCTGATGAAACAACATATCCCCTGTCTAATCAGGTCTTAAGATAGTTGCTATTTAAATGGGGTGCGCGCCGGTAACTGAAGTCTATTTACGTTAGTGTAAGGCAAGTTTGCTTCAGACAAAGTTAGCCGGCGCTGTGTCACATTAGCCCCACTGAAGACGATTTTAGATTAGTAATTAAGCCAACGCAAGACGTTCTAGTTATTAATGAGGACGATGAATAGCGCGAAATGAGGCTCTTATCTAAAAACTTTGGATATTTTTAGAAGGTTGGTATTTTTGTTCATAACTAAAATAGTAATACACCCAACAGTCACATAAATAGTCCTGACCCCACACTAAGATCAATAGAGTCTTGTGTTGTATCAGGACCTGCGAGTGAGTTTTCGGTTTCACAAACATGTGTCTCGGTGCGGGGATCGAAACCGCTGCCTCTCGATTCACAGCGTTTAGCCAACTGCGCCACGGAGGCTGTCAAACATTTTGCGCATACACTAATAATAGTCTATGCGCTAAATGTTTTAAAATTTATGCACGGTTTATTATTAATATTGTTATAAATAATAGTTTATTACGAATTGATGTCTAGACGATCGTATCTGAAAATTAGAAGCTATTTCGCAAATTGCAACGTTAAAATTTTCTCCCGTAAAAGACATCAAATAAAAATCAAATCATAAAACAGTTTTCGTACATTTTACTTACGATTATTACTGCTTTCGTGCTTATATAAATATGCTAATGCAATAAACCCCGTAAAAATATCATTCCGCCTTGCAGACATTTTTAAGCTGCCATTTATAAGGTGCATTTCAACACGACTAGCCGACATGAATATTTGAATAAACCAAAAGTTTCGAAGGAGAATGTACGCAAAATGTATTTATACTGGTGTTATTTTCGTACTATAATGGAGGTCGACGACATGGTTCGGAAAATGCAACGCGCTGCACCGAGAGCTAGGGGATGTCTCATTAGCGCCACTTAAATATTCGAGCGTTGCGCTACATATTTTCGTTTAGTAAAATATTCAGTTATGTTAATATGATGATGTAATGAGTTCGTTGTATAAGAACGATTTTATGCTGTGGTTTAACATAAAACTTTACACTGTGTCATTTTAATAGTCGATAGAGATTCAACGTTCATTAGTGTTTTTTCATTTATTACCTGAGAAAATTATTTACTTTCCAATAATATACAAAATGGAACTTAGCTGTAGGCACTGTACATTAATTTACACTGTCATTAAACCACGTACTCTACCAATAAACAATATATTTATTTAACGTAGTTTAAGCATGAAAATATCTACAATTCTGCCAACAAGAAGCTTTAAGTCCCATCAAAACTTTCACAAACTTACCTGAACTGCCATTTTAAATAAGCCTCTTGATATATTGAACTTTAGCACATGACAGTAGTTTATGTATTCAGTATATTTAACGGAAACTTAAAAAAAACATGCAAATTTGTAATGTTTAAGATAATTATTAAAAGACTGGCAGAAAATGTTTTAGGTATTTATTCCTCCTTTATACTACCTTTGTAAAAAAAAATAGTTTAAAAAAAATAACACGAATCACATCCTTGTCCACCCCATTCAAAAGCCAAAGGGGGAAGGAATACCGGGAAATGTCATGTCTATGATAATTTGCTTTATTAGAACAGTACAAAGACATCTGAATGTATAATCGACCTTTTATAAATTCCCTGAAATAGAGCAAGTAATTTAACTTTGCCGGCACGCTATGGGGTATGGAAGCAGTCTCTAAGGCACCTCAAGAACGTTGTGAATGTTTGGAATTTCTGTTAATTAATTTGCCACAAGTGTAATAAAAGCAATGCGTAGACGAAGTTATTCTGCAGATAATAAGTATCAGTTACGCATTAAAATTCAGTGTTATTATGTTATTTTGAGAGCGGTAAAGCCTCACTGTTGTCAGCCATGACTCAGTATGAATGGGCAGGCTCGTCCTGGGTGGTACCACTGTCTCCCAGGAGATCGACGTATCGTTCGATGAGTGGGATTACCAGATGCCTAATACGCGTTTCCATCTCCCATTCTTTCTCTTTCCCGCTCCCTTCCAGATTTCATGGGCTGGAAACATATCGACCAATCCATATTATCTACCTATCCAACGATCGTGGATGTTCATGGGGGGCAGTAATCACTTCTATCTATATCTATATCAGCCCATATACGTCCCACTGCAGAGCACGGGCCTACTCTACAACCGAGAGAATCGAATGAGAGTGGTTAGGCCATATAGTCCACCACGCTGGCCTAGTGCGGGTTGGCGGATCACTTACCATCAGGCAAAAATTCAATAGTTCGGCAAAAAAATGTTGGCTATTTTTTTATAATATTGAACAAAAGGCAACATTATTCATAACTTAACATAAAAATCATTTTAAGAATCCTCAAAATGAAGGACGTTTAAAACATTTTAGACTTGAAAGTTAGGGTAATGGACAAATAACAAACATGCTTTTTTATTACTGAAAAAATAAACCAAATGAGACGACTGATAATGATGAATTAATTGATTTTAATTGTATTTTTTTTCAAATCAAATCAAATATATTTATTGTGGAACATAGGTACAATAAGGTGTTAGGATAATATGTTTAGGTACTAGTTCAACTATGACCCGCCACATTGGCAAACAATAGATTAGTAGATAACTTAAGTCAGATAACTATTCATTAAATTTATTTGTTACATATTCTTATTATTCTTTCAGTTTAACTTTTCCGTG
The DNA here is from genome assembly GCA_949752805.1 of Deilephila elpenor. Classification (NCBI taxonomy): domain Eukaryota; kingdom Metazoa; phylum Arthropoda; class Insecta; order Lepidoptera; family Sphingidae; genus Deilephila; species Deilephila elpenor. The sequence continues at coordinate 1,562,455 of OX457107.1, read as the reverse complement.
AGAAACTCCGCAATACTGTAATATGCTTTTTTGATAAGAAATTCTTTAAGGTATTTTTTGAATTGATTTATTTTAAGCTCCTTAATTGAAGACGGTATATGATTATATATAATAGGTGCCATGCAGAATACACTTTTATGCATTAGGCTTGTGTTAGACTTTCTCACACACAATCTATGGTTGTCACGTCGGCTACGCGAATTTAAGTCTGATAGCCTAGGAAATAGATTTGGATTGATTTTAACAAATTTAGAGACTTCGAAAATGTACAAAGATGGTGTTGTTAATATTTTATGTTGTATAAAATAATCTTTACATGAGTTAGCACATTGTAGACCAAACATAGCTCTGATGCACCGCTTTTGTTGCTTAAAAATCAGGCATTTGTTGGTTGTGTTTCCCCAAAAGATAATTCCATACCTTAGTATGGCACTCACTATGCCATGATATGCCATAACTAAAGTCTCTGTGTTTACTGTTGGGGCTAATTTATAAAGTACATAAGCCGATTGACTAACTCTTTTTGCCAATTGTTCTGTGTGACTTTTCCAGTCCAGTCTTTGATCTATTATTAATCCTAAGAATTTTGATGTGCTAGCTTGATTCAGAATGTCATTACTATAGTTAATTTTAACAGTCACATTGGAACGTTGGTTGAACATCATTAATTTTGTTTTGTCAATATTTATTCTAAGATTATTATTATTAAGCCATTTGATAATTAACTCAATTGTATTAGAAATGTCATTTTCGAAACTTTGAAAATTGTGATTGTCAGCGGCGATAGTAACTGTGCTATCATCGGCAAACAGTGACATGTGATGATTTGTCACTTTCGGCAGATCATTTATGTATATTATAAAAAGAAGCGGACCCAAAACACTACCCTGGGGGACACCGTATTCTATTTTACGTCGATGTGATCTAAAGGCTTGTTCAAATTTTGTCTTTGGTTCAACCTTTGTTATTTCCACATATTGATATCTATTTTTTAAATAAGATTCAATCAAGTTCGCAATATTTCCCCTTATTCCGTATGCATCTAGTTTGCTGAGTAAGATGTTATGATTAACACAGTCAAATGCTTGTGTCATATCACAGTATATTGAACAGACCGGGGTCCTCTTGTCAACATATTGTGTAATGACTTTGTTCAAAAAATCGTAGACAGCCATAATAATAGTTTTATTTTTACGAAAACCTTTTTGTTCATCAGTTAGGATATTTTGTTTCTCTAAATATTTATATATTTGCTCATAGATATATTTTTCAAAGACCTTTGAAAAAATCGGCATTTATTTGCCGTACTGTAGAAAATAATACGAAAAACACACAGACAACTTATGTATTGCATCGAATAACAAGACATGATCTACCACCACGCAAAACTCTATCCAAACCGAACACTTACCATCAGGTCTACCATCAATTTCCCCTTAAATACTACCCATACTACAACTAACTCGATGCCTAGCTCCTAGTCAACGCTTTGAACATACGTGTGCCAGTGTCCGATAACACACAATAGTGGTGTTTTACATGCAGCCTCGGCCGCTGTAACTGTGACGAAACGAATATCGCCGCAATGCAGACCCTCTTTGTTCGACATTACTGAATGGGGTGAATGGAGATGGGTAAATAGGATGCGTTCCGTTTTGTACATTAAGGCGGAGGATGCAGGTAGTGTTGTTAGTGACGAATGTGCGTGGCTATGTCGTGTAAGACTTTGTCCAGTTTAAGACTGCTATAAAAAGGAATAATTAATATTTTTTTTACTGCCTCGGTGGTGCAGTTGTAATACGGTACGACTACAAAGCTGAGGTCTCGGGTTCGAATCCCGGGTCGAGCAAAGTGATATTGGGTTTTTCTATTAATTATCAGCCCGGAGTCAAGAATTTGTGCCCGATATGGCGATAGGCTCGCCCCCTATCACATCATGGGACGGAACATACAAGGCGAAATGTGGGTATCCTGGTGGCGCCTTTGCCTACCCCTTCTGGGATAAAGGCGTGAGTTTATGTATGTATGTATGTATGTAATTAATAATTTTTTTGCAGGACGCAATTATTTTTTTCATTTGTTCATAAATGTCATAAGATGATACAGTTATTTATTTTTTTCAATGGGAAGGAAACAAACATAAAATGCTATTGCAGAAGACGTTATATCAGGATTATAATAAGTAGTACTGTATTTTTTTGCATGAATAAAATGACAAACAATAATACGCGCATTGTGAAAAATAATTACACACGAACAACAAAATCAATCAGCGCCGCCCAAAAACCTCAGATTAATTTGACAACAAACGAAAGGTTATCGGGGATAAAACAATTGCCTTTTAAAAATTTGATACACGGGACAATGGATACAATTGTGGGGTCGAAATTGGATCGTCTACGCAATTGTAATTGTTCCGGGACAAACGCCGAAAGTACCGGGATGTTTACTAAAAACTAGCTGGTGCCCCGGGCAAGGTTTATGTGTGTTGAAAGAGCAATTGTGTCCCGTAGTTACAGTTTGGTGGTTGACAATGTGGTGTTTCTTGTTTTTAGTGTTGCGAATTATGTATTTTTTGTGTAGGAGATTGTTATTAGAAACAATTTAAGATAGGGTTTTTCATTATTTTGTTAAGGCGCGGTGAATAGTAAATAATGAAAGAGGAACAAAATATGGCCGCGCCGCGATGATGCGATGATTTAATCGACTCGTTATTTAGAAATATATAAAATATGTTTCGTTATCATTCGTTAACCCACAAATAAAAAGTTCCTCTTATTATTATTACATCACTGTTATAAATTTTATCAAGGTTTGTTTATAAACATAATAAAGTCTTGAGTATTGAAATAATACAATTACGACTACAAGAATTTTAATTTTAATGTGTAATTTATGTTTTTTTTTTCTATGATGAAAATTCTACGATAACTTTTTTGAACAAAATGGTCCACTCATAAATATGATTAAGATTAACACACTTTTTTTCGCTGTTCTAAAATGTATACATTTGACTAAAAAACTGTTATAAGAAGCCTATTTTGACTATGTAAAACCGAGACATCGAAGACAGAACTGTTTTACATAAAACCAACACGCAACGCTTGCTCGTTTCGTTCGGTTACTAATATTGCTGGAGACAGTACTACTCATTAATTGGCGTTAATGAATGGTGGTGATCCATTAATTATCCAGTGAAAACAGAATATAAAAAAAACAAACATATATTATCTTTTTCATCCCACGTTTGTCTTAGATTTCTTTACATAGTTCTATAAAACTTTAATGCAATAGAACGAATTCACTGCAGCATTAGCATCTCCGAAAGATCGATATAATATTAAAATAAAACTATTTTATACGGATTTTATCGCGATTTGGTTTAATTTTTACATTTTTTAACTTCCCGACGTTTCGATTACTTTACAGCTTTCGTGGTCACGGGGCGGACAAATCGCGATAAAATCCGTATAAAATAGTTTTATTTCAATGTGTAACATTCGCGTAAATCTAAGAAACCATTATCGATATAATATGTTACTATGATGGTCTACTAACCAAGACAAATGTGTACTTCTCGGATGCCCAATTTTCCTCTTCTCATCGCTTCATTTGATTGGCCTGCAACACACCCATGATCTAAACAAAGTGGATTTTCATGGGAGGCAGTGATCACTTATCATTTATAGGTGACCTGTTTGCTGGACCTATGCAAAAAAAGTCCAATCAATTACATACATACATACATACATAAACTCACGCCTTTATCCCCGAAGGGGTAGGCAGAGGCGCCACCAGGACACCCACATTTCGCCTTGTATGTTTCGTCCCATGATGTGATAGGGGACGAGCCTATCGCCATATTGGGCACAAATTCCTGACTCCGGGCTGATAATGAATAGAAAAATCCAATATCACTTTACCCGACCCGGAACTCGAACCCGAGACCTTAGCTTTGTAACCGTACCGCAATACAACTACGCCACCGAGGCAGCCAATCAATTATTACGTTAAATACGAGTATTATTTGTAAGACTATTGAGCATAATAAGGCTAAAATTAGGCAATGATCGATTCATCATCATCATCATCATTAGCCCTTCTGCGTCCACTGCTGGACATAGGCCTCTCCCATAGCACGCCACTGGGCTCGATCTTCAGCTCATCTTCGCCAACCGCTACCAGCTACCCCACGAATATCGTCATGATCGATAACAGAACATTAAAAAGAGTTGTATCTATTATGGCAGTATCTGAAGAGGGCATTAAGCCCAGAACGAACGTTAATGGACAACGCTGCAAGCAATTTAAACGAAATTACTTCTGAATGGGGCTCTCAATATTTTATGCAATATCGAATCAGCAATCTTAACTCGATGACGCGGCAAATGACGTAGACAATTTATATTGTAATACCCTTTTGAAAAAAGGAAAAAGGAAAAGATCTTAAGGAAAACCGGGAAATAAGATGTATACTGGCACGGTTATGAGACTGCCCTCACATTAGCCATAGCCTCCGTAGCGTAGTTTGACGTCGGCTATGCAACAAGAAGCCGCGGGTTCGATCCCCGCACCGAGTCAAATGCTTGTGCCTGCAAAGATTTGTTTCGAGTCTGGGTGTTTGTGAAACTGTAAAGTCTCTGTCAAACAAGACTTAGTTGTTCTTAATATGGGGTTAGAACTGTGTATGTGGCTGTTGGGTGTATTTATTTATTTATTACCAGTTATTTATTATTTGTAGCGAGTCATCTGCTGAACAAAAGATGTCTACAGTGACCTGTTGGAATAAGCCTACATCCCGCATTTTCTACAACTTGTATTACCTATAGATAGTCTGTCCACTTTGCAGTTGGACGTCCGACTCTGCACATGCCAGCATGTGGCCTCCACTTATAAATAAATAAATACACCCAACATCCACATTTGACCCCACACTAAGATCGAGTCTTGTGTCGTGAGTATCAGAAACTACGAGAGGCTTTTCGGTCTCACAAACACCCAGACCCGGAACAAATACCTGTGGATCACATAAACATTTGTTTCGGTGTGGGGATCGAACCCGCGGCCTCTCGTTTCACAGGCGGCGTCTAACCAACTGCGCCACAGAGGCTGTCACATATTTAATTATCATTGAATTTATATTCAGATTTTTAGACACATAGTTAAATCTAGATCTCATTATCCTACGAACAGTAGTCCAACTAGGTCATTGTAAAATGGTTATATCTACCAAATATTAATGCAGGCGTTGTAAGCATTAGTTATACCTTATATATCAGAAACACACGACACAGTATGGCTTGCTATTTACGTACTTCGCTTTGAGATACCATCTGTGCGGGATGACTATCAAAGCATTGGCAGGCTTTTGATCGTAGAAGGTACTGTTAATTCTACAAACATCATATACCGGGTATATCAAGACCGCCACCGAAGACGAAGCCGGGTGGTAGTTTTAGTGGCTATAGACACAATGCAACTAAAAACTTCGCAAAATAATCGATAGATGATTTTTTACAATTTTTAAAAAATCATAATTTTTAGGTGGTAAATCCTTAGTTTTTGCGAAAATAGTAATTTAAACCCTTACGTATCATTGCGTCTTTAAAAATAAAAAGGTTTACATCATTATTTTGGAAAAAATATGTATTTATCACCCAATAACGACGATAAGTAAAAAAATTACCAAAAAAAAATGACGATTATTTTGCGGAATTTTTAGTTGCATTGTGTCTGTATAACTATAGAAATGATGGAACTATCATTGAATACATTCTAAAATGTTTTCATAAACCGGTAACTCGTATATCTAAATTGCTGCATCTTTCCTACAGCACCCGAGGCATTCCAGTGGCATTTTAAATAAAACCGCAAAACGAAACAAGCGGAACCACATTAAAATGGTAGAACTCGAGATGAAAAGCTCCATAATGCACGAAGCAGATGCAGCTGGCTATAGCCCTCAATTCATGCGGCTCTCGAACTCGTGCCACGTTTTATTATTTTTTATGAACACTATCAAAATGAAATGTGCCGGGCCCGCAATTTACATGTTAAATAAATGAATATCCGCAACTTGGCCTACTTTGGGGAGAATTGTGTTCACCTGTTGACTGCTTTTGACGTTTCACAATTTTAAACACGATTGTACAAGTGCGTTTCGTTCCACGCAGCGGGGTTTTTATTCTTTTCGAGAACACTTTTGTGTGGTGGAACGAAAATCCCTGTGAGATTGCGGAGTTTCGGTTTTGCGTTCCATTTTGAAACTCCGATTGGGTGTTCTGTAAATGACAATTTGTTTTTTTAAAGTAAATATTTTAACAAAACGACTTTTCGATATTTTAAACAATTTATGAATAAAATATGTCCTTTTTAATCCACCCCATGAACGTTAATTATTGGTCTACAAAGTATGCAGTTATTTATGGTCTTTTTAATTTACCTGATTTTCATAATAAGGTAGGTACAGTATGGTAGAAGGCGAACGATCATTCCGCCGATCTGAACTGATAATTAAACAAGTGTAAATCCAGAGTTATTTTGGATTTTATTGACCTTTAAGTAAATAAAACGCTCGTTAAAACATAAATCGACACTGCCCTTTTCTCAGAACATTTTATAAAAATAGTAGTTTTCTACAGTCAAACAAATTTCATTGAAACTGGAGTAGACGTTTTTTTACGTTCCTAGAATACATATTGATATAGTTATCGTTTATTCCCATCATGCTGACAGTAGCAGCCCCTGTTATGTAACTACTAAACATAGAATACGGCCTACAGATTACTATGACGTCAAACTTTTTACTGCCTATATCGCACTAGGAGAATTTTCTGGTAAAATATATTTCCATAATACGCTTTTTACAGAAGGGGTAGGTAGAGGGGTTACCAGAACACCCACATTTCGCCTTGTATGTTCCGTCCCACGATGTGATAGGTGGCGAACCTATCGCCACATTGGGCACAAAAAATCTTATTTGGGGCTAGTAATGAAAAGAAAATCCTATATCACTGCCCGACCCGGGATTCGAACCCGAAACCTCAGCTTTGTAATCGTACCGTAGTACAACTACACCAAGGCAGTCCAAAATATACTTAATTATCGCCTCATAGGTTTTTTGGCATCGTGTGAGATGTGCGGTGGTATGGTTCTTGGTTTGATACCCGGGTAAAGCAATCGTACATAGTCGAAACAGTGACCAATAGATGATTACGAATTCATATTACTACTCCAAAGTGAAAGATGTTATCATTTAGAACCTCTCTCTGATTCAAAAGTCCGGTCCGCTACCAACAAGACCTATTTCAATGGGTAGCATAGGCCGAGCCACTTCTATATTTTTCCGAGTATTAAATAAACATATCTATGAGTGAGTATCTTTTCAATTTGCCTATCTTTTTGCGGCTTTTTCAGTTCACTACACTCGAAACACATTTCGTTGTACAAGTTTTATTTAAAAACGTGAAAATATAAAACCTCCGTGGAATGGGAACTGCTCGGTCGTAAACGGAATACTGGTATTTAATACGGTTGAGTTAAAAAAATATTTTGAAAATCGAATGTCAAATATTTGGGTATGTTTTCGTACGACTATTAGCTTGGTAAGTATTGGTCAGTCATTGATCAATGGATATGCGTAGGCTTTGAATCTCGAGGTCCTAGGTTTGATCCCCTTGGTTTGACTGCCTCGGTGGCGTAGTTGTATTACGGTTACAAAGCTGACGTCTCGGGTTAGAATCCCGGGTCGGGCAAAGTGATATTGGATTTTTCTATTAATTACCAGCCCGGAGTCAGAAATTTGTGCCCGATATGGCGATAGGCTCGCCCCCTATCACATCGTGGGACGGAACATCCAAGGCGAAATGTGGGTGTCCTAGTGGCGCCTCTGCCTACCTCTTCGGGGATAAAGGCGTGAGTTTATGTATGTATGTATGAAGGTTTGATCCCGAAGTCGTTCATACAAACATCAGCTTAGAAAATACATATCGCTCATCCAATGGAACAACGACGTAATTACAAAAAAGTCGAAAATGACTTTTGAATGTCTTATTTAAAAGTTTTCTCGAGTTTCTCATGAAGTTATTGTAAATTATCATTGATAGTAAAGTAACTTACATACCTAAATATCAAAAGATTTCATCAGAATGATTGGAAATACATTATATTTTCAACCTCAAACTTTTAATACTTCTCCTGAAAAATAGCTAAGACGTAATTAAGTCATTGTTCTATTGGACGAGCGATATCATGTTTGAATCAAAGATAATACTCATATTCCTTTGGGAACGGTGGTTGTATTCTGTTTATGTGAATATATGAATACCAGCATTTCTGAGTAATTCTAAGTTTTATTAAGTTCAAGATTTAGCAGGTCAATGAACTCTACATCTAAGAGAATACAAATAAGTTATCTATTTTAATATTAAGAAAGTTAATGTGTTTTATATAAATATAAGTTACTAAAGATAATTGCAAGATTTTTCATTTCGTTTCGATATTAAAACTATGTTCGGTGAAAAGCTGTTGCTAGATATATTTGTTTTTATTGTTATTAACAGACTCCACAAAGACACGTACGTCGAAAGTTCGGGTGTTGAATATTATTTAGTTATTGTTAAATCTACTCTTATGTTTTGTGCCATACAGGTGTTTTAAATTAAGAATTTAAAAAAAGCATTTGGTATCGAACCCACAACCTAAGTTCTACAGTCCTTCCTACTTCAAGTTTAGCTATTTTATACAATATATCGTAAGTCTGATATTCACATTTGGTTAGAATTCAACCCGCGACTCATTCCGGTATCCCACTCTACTCCATATTATTTTCTAGTTAAATATTTTGGTTAAGTTAGAACCCTCAACCTAACTTCCAGTTTATTCTGCCTTCAATCATTCTATCTCCCAATACATTTTTCCACCATGTCTATTTTATTTATCTGTGTTTAAAGGTGAGTCCGGACCCTAAAGGTTTTATGGTACCGCGCTGAAATTTGAATAATAAAACGCCAGACGGCCCAGTGACATGGCTTTATTGTCTGTTCCGTCCATAAATATGAAATTAGGTTTTTTCCCTGACATCGACATAATAGAAATTGTTTTGTTGAGGATTTTAAATTGTCTGCGTATATTGGTAAGGATAATTTAGAGTTAAGTAATTGATTTCTAGAAAGCAGACGTAAATAACAAACAAATATATCCTTCAGTCACATACATAGTCCTGACCCACACTGAGATCGAGTCTTGTGTCGTGGGTATCAGAAACTACGAGAGACTTTTCGGTCTCACAAACACCCAGACCCGAAACAAATATCTGTGGATCACACAAATATTTGTTTCGGGGTGGGATCGAATTCGCAGGCTCTCGTTTCGCAGCCGGCGTCTAACCATCGGCGCCACGATGCCTGTCAGGTAAATTTATGAATAATTAAATATAGCTATTGCATCACTGAAACAAATCCTACAATCGGGTCATTGAAAAAGGCGTTACACACGTCATATCACAAGTTTTAATGTACATTATTTATTACCTATTAAATAATCATGGTATTAGTGTTGTTCCTAACATTTAACTTTAATTTCGGTTTTGTTTTATGTGTGTGTGGATCATGGGTTCCTAGATTCGAATAGTTCGGGTCCTATTAATATTTCAATTTTAAAAATATCATGTTATCGTTACCATATTATGTTCGTCCGTGTGACATTTAAAGTATGTTAAATAAATGCTGGCATTATTGGCATCTCTGTCTTCCCCTTCAAAGAGCAAGCGTAGGTTTATTTCTATCCTTAATATAATATTATATTTATACGTATATATATTATGTGTATATGTTTATCTATATATTGAGTAGGTATATATTAATATAAATAAGTTGCTTATAATTTGTTTTTTAATTTTATTTTTATTGGAGATTGTATCCTTTAAATTATTTCTTTAAATTCTAGACTGCCCTCTATTCTTTTCCTTTTCTTATATCCATCCTAAGGTTGTCTGTTAGAAATCGCATAGAACGATAAGACCGCCCTCTGTACTTTTTTGTTAATCTGTAATATCTTTAAGTGATTTTTCCTTCTTTATGTGCAGTTAAGAAGAAATAAATAATAGGGGACTAGCCTATGAAGCGATATAACCAAGTCTAGTCACTGAAATCTAGATAGCACTGTACTTTCAAGAGCATCTAAACCCCATCTAGGCAATGTAATTAGTTGAAAAACATTTGAATAAACATTAGCTACTGAAACCAGTTGGCATTGTCCCAAAGGCTCGGCGTCAACGGCCTCAATGTACGTACTCTAAAGAATTCCACATAAATTAGCTCTCTAATTAATTAGTTCGCTTTGATTAACTTCAAAAGGAGTCAAAAGTATTTAATTAAATATTGATTTTGTGTAATCAAGATTTTGTTAACATTCAAAAGTATAGTCTAAGGATTTATATATGTATAATACTCGTATCTATTTGATAGCCCGTCTTATCTGACACTACTGTCTACCTTTTACAGAGTAATTAAATTGTGATAGCTTTGTGGTCGAATATACGAGTATGTATGTACTTGAGGTTACTGACCAATTTGTCTATCATCTATAAAATTAGAAGTAAACGATTAAGATTGGTATCAATTTTAATTATATTGCTTTTAATTATATTAAAAAGTTGGGTATCCTGAACAGAGCCAAGCGGTACTTTACGTCGGGTCACAGATTGACGCTCTACAAAGCACAAATCCGGCCCCACGTGGAGTACTGCTCTCACCTCTGGGCAGGTGCCCCAAAATACCAGCTCAACCCACTTGACTCCTTACAGCGACGAGCTTGTCGAATAGTCGATGATCCCAATCTTACGGACAAATTGGAACCGTTAGGACTGCGGAGAGACTTCGGGTCTCTCTGCGTGTTCTATCGTCTGTTCCATGGGGAGTGCTCCGAGGAATTGTTTGAGATGGTACCAACGTCGCCCTTCTACCATCGCACCACCCGTCACCGCAGCAGAGTTCATTCCTACCACCTGGAAGCGTGCCGCTCCCGAACGGTACGTTTTCAGCGTTCTTTCTTACCACGTACATGCAAGCTCTGGAATGAACTCCCTGCATCGGTGTTTCCTGAGCGCTATGACCTGTCCTTCTTCAAAAGAGGCTTAAAGAGAGTACTTTCCTTAAGGTAGGCAGCGACTTTGTTGTGCTGGACCCCTGGCACTGCGAAGTTCTCTGGGCAGCGGTAGCCGCTTACCATCAGGCGGACCGCTAGCTCGTCTGCCTATAAAGGCAATAAAAAAAAAATCTGGCAATAATTTTAGTAAATAATTAAATTATTTTTGTATCTAAAAAGTTAGCGGTACAATTACAGACGAGAAGATATTATTACCCAATTTATTTAAAGAAAAAGAAAATAATATTGTTGTAGTAAAACTGAAGAAGAAAAGTCACAAGAGTTTTGTCTGTAAAATTAAAACATATAGAAGTGACTCTAGCTGCACTTATTGAAGCTGCAATTGTTGCTACTATCATTACCAATAAATGAATTCATAATTAGTTTCACGGCTTTTAAAAGGAACCGTAAAGACCTACCTTCGAGCCTGAGTATACCCCAAACGAGTTTCATCGTCATCATCTTTAGTAACAATCTGTTTACCATAACTCTCTTTCAAGAATTCGATCTAAAATGAGTGTAATTCTGTCACCTTTGTTTTAATAACGACATAGAACCTTTTACCATGTAGAGCATAAATTCAGCTCCAAACAAATTACGTTCCTAGCGTGAACCGTGAGACACAAAGCATACCCTGACCTGGAAACGATTAATGACACTTCTAGCCTGGCAAAGCACTTTTAGACGTGGATTAAGCCCTAAAGCCCTAGGACTGCGTCTCCCTAGACAAACGACGCGATTTAATTGTACACACGCTTTAAATCCAACATAAGAAGCCATTTACTCAATTTTCTTTTGGTTCATGCCATAATTATACCATAAGTACTCAGTTATTACTATAACAGTCATTTCCATAATGCTAGGCCAGAAGTTAAGTTTTTAATTACGGAAGAAGGAAGTAGGTATGGTTTCGTCATAGAAAATTTAAGTCATTATGATTTAATTTTTGTACCTTAAATATACATATTTATGTATGTTAATAAGTAGGTACTTTACACGATTTCCAACGTACGTAATAATATAAAATTAAAGGTGCCTTAAATATTTATTTAATTACGGTTTATTCAAACACTAACAATACATTCTGAAATAGCATTTAAAAGTGGCATTTTTAATTTGAACGATTTCACGCGATTTTACACGGCTCTGATGAAATACGTTTCATTTTCTTTAGTTTCCAATCTGTTCGTGAGTTGAATACAACGGTTAAAATGAAGAGAATTATTTTGTGTGCGTTATGTTTAATCGTAAAGTGTGGTTGTGCTGAGATTATATATCTGAATAATCTTAAGCTTCACGGTAATGGTGCTCCTAATTTAGGAGAGGCAAGAAAAGACATGGACAAAAACAGGGGCGAACCCGCATTTTTTTACACAGGAGATGATATAACATACAATGTGAAAGGAAACGACGCAGACAGTTACAGACCACATGAATCAGAACACAGCAAATTAGGTAATGGAATTGAAATCACCCCAAAAGATGCTAAGTCATACGCCGACACATTTTTCAACGATGGAGCCAATAACTTCAAAATCATTATATTGCAGCCAGACAATCCAAATGAAATACAAGGCGAGGATAAATTAAACATCCACAAAGGATCTAATGGCGCAAAGATCGGTGGCGCAGAAGGAACACAAAAAGAAATCGATGAGATTAAAGCTGGTGCATTTTTATTGGGAATTTTATCGAGTTTAAGAAGACGCCCTGATGCAAATAAAAAATCTGAACCACCTAATGAATTAGGATTTAATATATACGTGCCAATAACTGATGATATTGTGAATCCGCCGTTTATTCCGAGGGCAAGCTTCGAGAAAGTTGTCGACAAAAACGGCTTGCCGCTTATAGATTTGAAAAGGAGTGGAATAAGAATAAGGAATTGAGCTATTAGTATTGCACTAATATTAGTTTCTTTCTGATTAAAATTTGATTTTAATTTAAGATTGTAGAACTTTTGTGCGTAAATATAAAGCGATATACTCTTTTGATTTGTTTATTGTAAGCTCTCATTATTTTTTATTATTCTTGCTTTATTTGTCAGTAAATGCCAGAGTATGTGTCTTTACTACCTTGTTTTTCTCCTTTGCTGGGTTTCATCCCACACTTACGCGGGATGACTTTAGCAAAATTGCAGAATAATCAACCCTTGTTTTTCTCATCATAGAGTTTTTATATTACTTGTAAGTATAAAGTAAGACAATGCAAAATAAAGCAATCAGCGTGATAGGTCTCGTAAACTTCTAGGCATACTTTATGCATAGAATAAAAACATTTACTAAAACTCGTCCTCTGTCTGTCATTTATGTTTAAGCACTTAAATATTCATAACAAAACCAAATTTGAAAATTAAAGTTTCTTATGAGAGAGTTTAGCATTGCTAATGGCATGTAATTTTTAGATACTTTTGAAAGTTTGAGGTCGGGTATTGCGATTGTTTCAAACAATGTATTTGACCTTGTTCTAATTTTTAATGATGTGTTAGGTTAGACAATATATTATGTGATCAAAACATTATTTTTAGCGTATATACATGAGTTGGCGCATGATATTTGTATGTATCAGCCCATAAACGTCCCACTGCAGGGCACGGGTCTCCTCTACAATCGAAAGTACGATTGCCAGGTCATATAATATTTGGCTAATAGAAACATTGTTGTGAATCGGGAAAATATTTTTTTTATTATCCAATAAAATCATAAAGTGGATGTCAAAAGCTAATAACCAAATCTATTGCTGCACGGCTTGAAATAAAAAAAATAATACTAAGTAATTTTTAGGGATATAATAAGTACATTTATTGTGTTTAACAAAATGTATCAAAAATATTTAATATTTTCTTCCAGAGTCGCAATAAAAGATTACAAAGAAAAAGACAAGCCGTCTAAGCGCATTACGTCGTATCTAGAACCTCAAAAGACGAAACAATAATAAAAATAAGAAAGAATATCTCAATACCGAGAATATCAAGTTTAAGACTGCGGCGGAGGCTGTCACAAACGTCATTTTAAAAACATTGCCGTTTTAAGAAAGGAAAGTAAAGCCGGCCGCACACGAAACTTGTTTACTCTTGACTGCCTTTGAAATGTCTTAGAATGGCTTGAAATGTTTTCACTGGACTACTTCCAATTTTAAAGACTTATTTACGGTCATATATTTTACTCTTCTTGCTGGTTTGAAATGTAGCCTGGCTTTAGTGATTGGTATTGAATAATAGTATAACGACTGGGGTAATAGGATGAAGTATTTAGATGCATGAATCTCGATGTTTCGTACACAGATAGTCATTTCTTTAAAGTTTAACAGTATTCCGCCTATATATCAAACTGTATATCTTATATGACTCCTGTCATACAAGATATACAGAAGCATGCTATAAATTTACACAACACTAAAGTTGGGTGAGTCGGTAGTATTTAGCTTGTCTTATACCAAGGTTTCAACTTGACTTTATTTCCAATTGTTTGATATAATTTATTACAATCGATGACATCAATGATCAATCTATATCACTTGTTACGTAGAATTCAAAGCTAAGTTAAAAATTGACACAGATACACCGGCTCGGCTTTACCATTGCGTTTTGTTCAGGCTTTTTCATTGCTAGAGGCCCAATGACACGTATGACCCTTTTTTATTTTTACTGGATCAAAAAAGTGACATAAAATGGCACCTAATGGAAAGTGCATTGCAGTTCAGTTTTAGCATCAAATGGTTAGCGACACAATTTTTCTGGCTTATATTTTTGTATACCTTTTTCAAAGATAAGGTTAATGGGTAATGTATCTTGAAACTTAGGCAGTGTTATGCACAAGAAAGCTGCTTACTCGAATAAGCCTCTATATGAATACACTAAAGAATGAACCTAGCCAAGAACCGTGAAAGCTCGGCTTTAACCCAGGCTTCGTGCGGGTGGCATTATGTCAGTGGTTTCCCGACACCCAATCCACGATATACAGTTAGTTTTGGATATATTCCAATATACGTGTCTGAGTTGTTTTGTTAAACTAAAGCCAATTCAGCCCGTGCAGGATTTAAAACGGTTCTGATTAAAATACTATGGAAGGTTTCGTAATTTAGGAAATTCGCAATTTCGCCCATTGTTACGATGTGTATTGTGAGTTGCAGTTAAACGCTTCAGGTTCCGCATAATTTAAATTTGTTAGCACATTTCCTAGTGGGTATTGCAACTTAATTTCAATTGTAATAAAAGTTTCAGCTCTGTTAATCGTGAAACAGTGCGGATTATTCCGAATATTAATGATTGCAAATCAATTACTATTCGGGGAGACTATGTGAATTGCACTGCAGTTAATGCCCATTTTTACTAATTGTAGATTGTGATTTCGCATTAAGTTAAATAAAATGAGCACAAAACAGAGACTATCTGAAAACTCAACTATCCTTTAACAATTAAACGCCATTTTGCAATCGATGGACAATCATTCACAAAAGATAAACTCCACACGAAAACGGCTGTCAACCGCTTGACAGCAATTTGTCAATCGAAGTCAGCCATTTTGTGTAACGACACGACAGCTTAACGCATTTTCCCTACATGGTAGAAAGATGAGAAACAATTTATTAAATTATGAGAGAGATGTTTTGTTTATTGATTAAATAATAAGATTATAAAATACGTTATTATATCATTGATTACATTAATTGATAGATGGTTTGATGTAAAAAAATTGAAACAAAGATTGATGTATTTTTTCGTGGCACCTAGAGAACTATTAGAGTAATAAATTCTAGTTAAATTATATTATTGATATATTTTTTTATATTAATGTGCATAATTTAAGTTAGCCGCTAAAAATGACGCTTGCATTCAACTTGTTTGCATGCATAATATTATTTTCAAATACGTCAAACAAAAACGGAAGCTTAAAATCAACTGTGAGAAATATTCGAAAAATATACACAAAATTAGAATATTGATAGTTTAGAATTTATTTAAATTGACTAAACAACAAATCTATCCCCCTTTTACACGATATCTCATAAACAACAAAGAATTTCGCCAAGCAAAAAGCGTCGTAAACTAACACCGTCGAATAACTTAAAAATTAACTCCATCAGACGTTCCAGTCGTGTCCGAAATGTCAAAGATGTTCGAGAGCTGGCAACTCAGAAGCTTAAGCAAATTACTTGAGGAGTCGAGTGCCCTCGGTGTTGCCGGGTAAAGTTACGCAATTGGCCCGCTCGGGAGCCGTGGCGTAAAGTTACAAAGAAAGTGTCGTAAATTACCCGTGTGTTCTTTCGTTTTCGCGGAGTGGGTAACAATTTGATGGTAATACTGATTTATTGAATTCGGTGGATTTGTGGATGGTTTTGTTTTAGTGGGATTTTCAGTGTGTGGTTTTTTCGTGATCAGATTTGATTTTGGTACATCGTAAAAAAGTAATGTAGGTATTAGCAACCCCACATTTGGTTGAGGGTGAGCTGTGAAACTACAGTTCGAGGTTTAAATCCCGCGGCGAGACAAATGTTTTTTGCGGTCCACAAATATTTGCTTCTGGTCTGAGTCTTGTGACACCGAAAAGTTTCTTGTAGTTTCTGGAGATCCATAATGAAGTCAGAATTGTGTGTGTAAAAGTACATGTGTGTGAACATAGTAAAACTATCACTTTAGTATACCTGTAATTTCCATACAGGTGCCAGTACGTCATATAAATAACCTCGAATACAACCGCATAATCGAATATGCGCAACAGTTATTACTCAATCGATAAGGCATCGCTATCAGTGATGTGACTAATTATTATTTACTTAGTGCTCTGCCATCTACAGGTATTATACATTCATTATTTATATTGAAACATCGCTTTATTAGTTATATGGCCTGTGCAACAGCAAGTTATATATTTTATTAGAGGACTAAAATACTTAACCATCCTTTTAGAAGTCGGTTAAAAATGAGTTGTTTAACGGCAGTTCGACAGTTCTGCGCGCTTGATTAAATCGGTGTATAAACAGGTTGAACCCAAAACGCGGCACAATAATAAGGGTCTTTTGGTGAGTGGTGACCCTAATTCAGCCTTTCTTGCCATAGTCACAACTCATTAAAATATAGCTCTAATAATCATAATACAACAAACATACATAAACTCACGCCGTTTTCCTAGAAGGAGTAGGCATTGGTGCTACCAAGACACCCACATTTTGCCTTGTATGTTCCGTCCCATGATGTGATAGGGGGCGAGCCTATCACCATATCGGGCACAAATTCTTGACTCCGGGCTAAACTCATCATAATACAACATATTCAATAATTTCTTATATCTCGATCCAAAGCGCAACACATTCCCAAGCTTTACGAAGTTCAACGAACTAAAAAGTACTTTTTAAAGTTATGCATATGCATAGATTGAGACGGAGTTGCATAGTTTAAATGATCAAACTCTATTGGAAAATGATGAAGCCGGCTGATGAGGTAAGTTTCACTCGCATCAGGAGCGCGTTTAAGCTTACATATTGTGAGATAGTTACAACTTTACTGGAGTAGGAGGTTTAAGTACGTAAGTGTTTTAACATTTTATGTTATTTGAAACAGTATTTTAACAATTACGTATGGAAATTTTAATATTTTTTAAGTGATCGGTTTTTCGCTGTATCTAGGTACTGGTCATGCATTTTCATAAATTATATAACTTTAGCTTAGGAGATCTTTTGAAATAACGTAGCATAGTTTCTAATATCTTTGTCAAAAGTCACGTTATCATGGACCCAGGCCTAAATGTAAATCGATAAGAGATTTTAATTTAAAAAACTTCGATAATGATGCAAAAAAATAAAATCTTTACCATTATCAATTCCAACATCAGGATAAATCGGTGGGATAATTTAATAATAAATATTTCGAAATTAATGCTTCATTGATAAAAATTACTAAAATCACAAAAAATAAACATACCATACCCGCCACGACAAATATTTAGAAAGATTAATTAACAGAAATCCAAACGAAACGCAATAAGTCCACGTAACGAAGTTATCTGAGTATCAATATTGTGAAGTTCTCCAATGTTCTTTTTTAAATCGGCAGAGGCTGGGAGCCTTTAATAACTCGATGAATTTAATTAATCCGCCGATCACTGCATACAAATAAAAAAAATACGTTTCAGAATTTTTTCCAGGTTATTTCAATACCTCGCGAATACCTCTGTTCATATCTTCGACAAGGTATTTGTGATACGAGGGTTGGTTGTGAAAGATTTCAATTTTGTAGTAATTGTCTAGTTATGGCTTAACCCCTCACAATCGTACTCTCGATTGTAGAGGAGGCCCATGCCCTACAGTGGGACGTATATGGGTTGTTAAATTACAATACGACAACCCGCAAAATTACACTAACCGAGCCATCTCTGTGAACCACAGATATTTGTTCAGGGTCTGGGTGTTTGTGGGACCGAAAATTCTCTTATAGTTTCTGATAAACACGACACAAGACTCGATCTTAGTGTGGGGTGAGGACTATGTATATGACTGTTGGGTGTATTAACTATTAAATATTTTTATTATATCGACCTACATTTGCCCTCTAAATAACTAAAACTATAAAAATCAATCAATTAAATCAACACGTGACACAACTTCCAGGTAAGCCAGGATGTAGGTGTGAAGGCAGGGATGGCGCACCCCTTCAAAAAGTGAAATGTAATTAATGAGGGCGCGGCCGAGTAATTGCCGACGCCATTAGAGCACCTACAACCGCTATTAATTCACCAGCCAATTCCGATACTGATCGCGGCAACCCTAGTACACGTTACGGAGAACCTATTACTTTTATTTTACACTAGCTTCTGCCCGCAAACTTCGTCTGCGTGCTTAAGTTTATTTGAAATTAACTTTATTTGGAATATCCCTTCCCATTTTATCCCGCCCGTCCCGTCTCATTCTCACTCAAGGTTGTAATCCAGTCCCATCCCATCCCTTTGAGTATAAATGTAACAAATATATCGGAATTCCTTTCTCATCCCACGGGAACACTATGTTTCTCGGGATAAAAAGTAGCCTACGTGTTAATCCAGGGTATCAGCTACCTCCATACCAAATTTCATCAAAATCTATTAAGCCGTTTCTGAGTTCATCGCGCACAACCGCACAGACAAACAGTTTCTATTTGGATTTCTCTGCACTTAACATATTCTAATCAAAGTATAATGTACTAGTATGCATGTACATGTGGGATATATAAATACTGTTTAATAGCTATTATTACCATAGGGTATGCAGTAAGCAATTATATCAAGATTACCAACGGAACCTAACTACGGAGCGGTCTATTGGGGATTGTGTCACGCGCTCTGTTATGGGAACCTTCCCCCTTCGCAAACTTTAGATCATCATAACATGACCTAAATCCACTTGACTATCAATACACAATCTATGTAAGGACAAGCTAGCGTTCTTAAGAGACTTGCAGAGCTTAGGAGACTGTCCCGCCCTCACACCCACCACTGCAATCCTGTAAGCCAGGATCAACAGTGGCACACATTTTAATGACACTGAGCATTGAAGCTCAGCGAGTCTCCGGGAATGTTTAACTTGTCTTTTAACCGCAACGAAATCAATCAAAAAATTAAATGAATAGGAGGAGCTGGAAATAAATTATTGTCCACTTCCCTCCCTAATAAAGTGGTTGACAAAACAATGAACTAAAGAGGTAAATAGCCTCGCATAAAGACTGACTTGCCGAGCTTGCTTGGTGTGTTTTTTTTTTTTAATTTCTTCTTTTTCATGCCTTTGGGTGTAAAAGTAACAAATATATCGGAACTCCTTCTGCATCCCAGGGGAACACGAAATTTTTCGGGATAAAAAGTAGCCTAAGTGCTAATCCAGAGTGTCAGCTACATCTATACCAAATTTCAGCATAATCCGTTAAGCCGTTTCTGAGTTCATCCCGCACAACCGCACAGACAAACAGACAAACCGGCAAACAGACAAAAATTCTAAAAATCATTGTTTTGGGTACTATTACATTAATACAGACCCACATATTAGGTTTTCTCATTTATCTTCCATGAACAGACATCGATTGGTTACAAATTTATTATATGTATAGATATTGGCTATGCCGTAACATGTGCTTAAGATCAAAATTACGTCAACGAGCCCTCACAACACCCTAACGACTAATTACAAAAGTCAAAACGTACTGGGACGTAACTCAGCATGGTTGGCACATTTGGGTGGTTGCCAGTTGGACAGCCGCTGGCAGAATGTTGCCAACTGGCGCGTGCCAGTCCCGCCTTCCGCGCTTTAATTGCATGTTTTACATTTATTTTATTCGTACAGGATTTGCGAGTGTAATGAACTGTGAATGAATAGATAATTGTTAGGAAAACTATAAAATTCTGCCTCGGTGTCTTAGTTGTACTACGGTACGATTACAAAGTTGAGGTCTCGAGTTCGAATCCCGGGTGGGGCAAAGTGATATAGGGTTTTCTATCCATTATCAGCCCGGAGTCAGGAATTTATGCCCGATATGGCGATTGGCTCACCCCCTAGATCACATCATGGGACGGCACATACACGGCTAAATGTGGTTGTCCTGGTGGCGCCTCTGCCTACGACATCTGGGATAAAGGCGTGAGTTTATGTATATAGTATTAAATTATTTACTTTTAAATGTCAAACGACAGCTTACCTCCATCGTATTCCTTTTAACTTCAGGCAACCATGGCTTCAAATATGTTGCCAACAATTTTACTTTTCATAGATTTGTTGGGCTTGCCAGCTTTAATATAAAACCTTAATATGTTAGCTAACTACGCGATGTTCATCTGGATCAAGATTGGTAGAAAACCAGGCATTAAGATATAGACAAATAAAATACATTCTGCTCCGTAGCGCAAAGATTCCCAAAGCATATTAATAGACAATTTTTCAAACTCCTCATTTGAAAGATGCGGAGTGGATTGATCGACCTGACAATATATTTATTGTATCAATGTTATATTCCAGTCTGTTAAACTTATTTGTAAGATAACTTTTATCTAACGATTGAAAAATCAGCCTTTACCTTATTAAAGGTTGAACGACAATAAGCCGACAAAAACCGGAAATATCATTTTCGTAAAAAACAAATTGTCGTAATAAAAATGCTTCAGTCTTTATGTCGACTCACAGCAAGTTATGGCCGACAGAGCACTGACCTTTCTCCCACCCTCGCGAAATACGCAGGTATGCTCCCTACCAAAATATTATAAATCAGGAATAACAGTTTCTCTTGGGTATATCGAGCTGGCAAAGGTAAACCGTTCTGTTGTTTTTGAATGTTACTTTTTCGTAAATCTACTATCGTCGATTTATTACATTTATTTTGACTATTTTTTTGTATCAGTAAATGTCTCACTGCAGGGCACGGACCTGCTCTACAATCGATGGTACGATTGAGAGTGGTTAGGCCATATAGTCCACCACGCTGGCCTAGTGCGGTTTGGCGGACTTTACATACCATAGATTTTTTTTAAAATCGCTTTCTTGAATTCAGGTTTCTTCACGATGTTTTCCTTCACCGTTATAGTGCGTGGTGATTGACTTTCAATATACACATGACTTCGAAATTTCGGCTATATATTGCATTATAAAGTAGTATACCAATTCATTGTAATGAAGCTCATGAAAGCGACTGGATGCGTAAAGCAGCAAACCGGGCTCTGTGGCGTTCCTTGGGAGAAGCCTATGTCCAGCAGTGGACTGCAACGGGCTGATGATGATGAAGCTCATGAAATGGGGAAAAAAAAATGCGCTTAAAAGAATTTTTAAACTATAATATTGTGTAATACGACTGCCTAGGTGGCGTAGTTGTATTACGGTACGGTTACAAAGCTGAGGTCTCGGGTTCGAATCCCGGGTCGGGCAAAGTGATATTGGATTTTTCTATTCATTATCAGCCCGGAGTCAGGAATTTGTGCCCGATATGGCGATAGGTTCGCCCCCTATCACATCGTGGGACGGAACATGCAAGGCGAAGTGTGGGTGTCCTAGTGGCGCCTCTGCCTACCCCTTCGGGAATAAAGGCGTGAGTTTATGTATGTATGTAATACGACCAGTCGGTAACAAAATTGTACCTTAAAAATATCTTACCGATAAACAAAAACATCGTAATATTGAAACAAATCTTTTAATCGGGCGACTCGTACCCGGAATCGGTCATGAATTTTTCATGGAAGACGAGCAAAAATATTCTATACATATTTTGTGGTAAAAACGTTTCACCATTATACATTTGTGTAAGGCTTCGGTAATACCCTATTAGTTGTTCAATTTCCCCAAAAAAGGTAATCGGAAATAATCTCTTTAAGGTAAATTAATTGGGAGGTAAGCAGGTCTTGGGGGTGTCGATTTGTTACTTATTTATGTAATTTGGAGTTCTTTTGTGTGAGTACAATTAATTTTTACGTTTCTATGTGTTAAAACATGGGGAACTTCTAAAGATTATTGCCACAAAACGGAGAATGTCAAACAATACAATTATATTACTTCATTTATTTTTAGTGGCACGACCTTAAACGATTTAAGCACAGACGCAGCGTTAGAATTTTCTAGTTGAAAAATGTTGTTCAACCTTTTTCCAAAAGATGTTAACACATAAAAACAAAGAATAAAAACGGAACGAGAAATTATAAAATAAATAAAAAGTCTTAGTCTATATTCAAAAGCGACAAAAAGTGATGTCTCATAGAATACAAAGCTTCTAAATTACATCTGTAGGAGCGGCGATATTGTGAATTATGGAAAGCTCTTAACGTTGTTACGAAAGATTAATGGTTAATGATCCTCCCTTTTCAGAGTATTCTTTCACATTCTAATGGAATTGTTGATTGTACTTTATGGTGCTCAGAATTTGCCAAAATATTTTTGTATAATTTTAGATGTTATCATTCTTGTTGATTTAAGCATAAAATACACATTTACATTTAATTTTATAAAATAAAATTTTAAAGTAATCTTGCTACAAAAACACACAGCCAAAATACATAAGGCCCTTTAGATTCTACATACATTAATAATTATTGAAGAGAACACTCAAATATGCAGGCTTCCTCATAATTATTTCCTTTGCCGTCAGGGATATAATTAAAATAGTAATAATTAAAATTACCCAACAAGTAGACTTTGGTCCTTACGTCACACTATGATACAAGTCTTCTATTGTGAGTATTAGAAACTTCGAATGCACATGATGTTTGTAGAAACGAGACGTTACGATAGAAACCGCGCCATACCTCCCTCCCGTCTGGCTGGTAAATAATTTGACCTAATCTTAATGTACTCAAATTTTAGAACAAATACACCCAACAGTCACATACATTGGTCACCTATCTATCTATATCAGCCCATATACGTCCCACTGCAGGGCACGGGCCTACTCTACAATCGAGAGAATCGATTGAGAGTGGTTAGGCCATATAGTCCACCACGCTGGCCTAGTGCGGGTTGGCGGACTTACATACCGTAGAAATTCTTTAAAATCGCTACGGTATGCAGGTTTCCTCACGATGTTTTCCTTCACCGTTAAAGTGCGTGGTGATTGACTATCAATACACTGGTGGTGGCCTGTTGGTAAACGGACCAGACGCGGCTGCCTACATGTTCACGGTGGTCGCGGGTTCAAATCCCAGGGCACACCTCTGACTTTTCGGAGTTATGTGTGTATTGGTCACCTATACTAAGATACAAATATTGATACCAACTCTTTTAACCTTCAAATGGTTTTCGGTGTCTTCAAAACGTTTATCGTCTTTATTTAAATAAACGGCGTTAATAATACAAATCTGTTTGTTGCCTATCAAGAAGTGAATTATTGATTCTATTCTACAATATTGTGATAGGATAATAATTTGAAGTTTGAAGAAGGATTAATTGTAGACAATTGGGGCATACGTCTTAATCCTTTGAAGCCACAAGCCAAACCTCGTTTAGAATAACCACTTGATCGGTTGTCTGCCCTTATTCTAACTTTCTAAGTGCTTCAATGGTCGGCTAAATATAGTTAAAGGCTTAAATGTTGTGAAGTTTGATTGATTTATGTTTTATATGCTACGGTAAGCACGCGGTCGAGGAGCAATAACACACACCGTAGTTAGATGCACACTCATTTATTGCATGGCAACATGGCGGCGCGCGGGCGCATCGCGCGGGGTGCGGGGCGCAGCAACGCATACATAACAATTTATTTATTTTATTTTTTTGTACACCAAATAAAATATATTATATTTTTAACCTGGTGCCTGCCTGACGTCAACACGGCATGGTCGTCTCTCAATGGATAGTCTATTTGAATTCCACTGCACCTACCATTTGGTATAGTAGCTTTGTTGTGCCAGTATATGCCGAATATGGGCCAAAAAAAAAAACTTATTCCTATTCAAAACATAACAAAAATATAATCGCACGAATTAAAATTGTAATAAAGGCGGAGTCCAAAATTACTTGATACTTTTGCATACCACATACATAACTAAAAATGTCAGTGTACTATTGGGGTAGGCAGAAATGTTAGACCGCCAAGCTATAGTCTATACCTCCTTCGCTTCATCAAGTCATTAATCTCATAAATAATAGAAATAAAATAAACAAAAATACACCCAACAGTCACATACATAGTCCTGACCCCACACTGAGATCGAGTCTTGTGTCGTGTCAGAAACTACGAGAGACTTTTCGGTTTCACAAACACCCAGAAGCAAATACTTGTCAACAGTTCACACAAACATTTGTCTCTTTACACAGCCGGCTAACCAACTGCGCCACGGAGGCTGTCAATTATATCAATATATTTGCCACAAATTACACAGGAAAAACTACTAAAACCCACTGGGCTCGAAACGTCTCACTAAAAACTAAAACAGCACTCAGCCTAAACAAATATTGGCATTGGGCAGAAGTCACTACATAGCTATAAAAGCTCGGGCGCTAGGTAGGTATAAAAGCTTCGTCACTACATAGATATAAAAGCTCTAACAGGTGAAATGTCAAGGTTTGCGCGTAGGCGGTGACTTTTAGCGCTTTTGAAGCGATATTGTTCGTATCCGTTGGTAAACTTTTTCTGATTGTTCATGTGTTTTTGACATCGGTTTAGTGGTGGTTTGATGTGTAAATTATTATAAATTAAATTAAAATAATACGAAGATTTGAGTATAAAAATACCATAATCATACTGGTATTCATACTTAAATAACAGTAAATTCAAAGGATTACTATCCATTCTATGATTGAATCTACAGCAGTCGCGGGTTTTTCAAGCAGTATTTCCGATAATGTTTCTTAATGCCAAAAACAATACTGTTTTAGGATCCCTCTAAATATTGTACCTACTCGTATTTTTTTTTGGCATTAATTTTCTTATGTGAAAGGCCGTTTGGATAAGCATGGTTTATCTATTTCTGCCGCCCAGTAAGGGTACATTGTAGCCAGTCGTGACCATAAAGACATTTAAAGCCGAATTTCTTGGGATGTCGAGCACAGTTTAATATATAATAATTATTAGGTAATTAGTTTAGGGCTCTGTGGCGTACTTTGGGTTAGGCCTATTTCCAGCAGTGGAGTGCAACGGGCTGACGATGATGATGAATTAGTTTAAAAAATATTGCTCTTGTTTACAGTCAGGTACTTGCTATCAGGCAAACGACATATACATTGAAATAAAAATAAAATGACTGCCTCGGTGGCGTAGTTGTACTACGTTACGACTATAAAACTGAGGTCTCGGGTTCGAATTCCGGGTAGTGCAAAGTGATATTGGGTTTTTCTATTTATTATCAGCCCGGAGCCAGGAATTTGTGCCCGATATGGCGATAGGCTCATGGGCCGGAACATACAAGGCGAATCCTGGTGGCGCCTCTGCCTACCCCTTCTGGGATAAAGGCGTGAGTTTATGTATGTATGATAAATTAAATAGCTAACAAAGCGAACGAATAAACAATACCTAATGAACTATTAATACATTCATAATCAATGCAATACATGAAACTGAATATTCCTTTATAAATATACAGCTATCGACGTGAAAAAGAAACGCTAACTATTAAAACCCGAGTTGGAAACAATAAAAACGGTTGGAAAGCGATGCAAATGTTTTTCACCGGGCGATAATCGACGCAGAGCTGTGTTTTGTGTTAAAGATAATTTGTTGGTTATTGCTTTTAGTGCTGTTTTTAACAAATGTTAAAGTTATTGTACGTATATTATGAGTATAGAGTATTATTATACAGTTCTGTCATATTTATTATTTTTTATTTTATTTTTTGTTGCAATGGATGGCGAGACGAGCATGCCATTCGCGTGATGGTAAGCGATACGACCACTCATCACTCATGGACAGTAGCAAAACTAAACAACACCATGAATTACAAAGCAATGCTTGGCATTCTACTGCGCTCTGCACCCTGATACATAAGATGTTAAGTCTCATTACGACTAGTAGTTACTCTGGCTACAATGCCGTTCAAACCGGAACTCAACAGTGCATTTACACAGCTGTTTGGCGGGAGAAATAGACATTGCGGTGGTACCTACCCAGGCGGCCTCTTACATATGAGAATCCCACCGGCAGGAGATATGTTGATTTGGGTAACGATCAATCAGCTCACCTGATGGTGATTACTCTTGCCCTTCGTAATCTAAAACATTTGATCGAAGGTGCGATGCCAGCTTCAGTAGGCATCGCTTTGTCCATTTCAAGCGTCACACATCAGTGTTTATGTAATTTTATGTTCCTGTTTGGAGGATTTTGTAGCCAATGAATTTGTAATTAAGAATCTTAACACATTCAGCGGAGCAACGTCATAATACGTAAAATTTACGTCGTTTAATCACGTCAGCAAAAATATAGATCTTTCTATAAAGAACGTGTATAAACGGCTGCGGTTTATATCAATTCCTTTGAACGTCATCGCGCCGTATCACTTTAAATTTTCGCACTGTTTGGGCCACTCCACGATAGTTTTTTTGTATACTTCATACTATATTTGCTTGTATGAAAATCTGAACGTCATTTATCGTCATTTATTTTGTATGAGAAAATGGTGCTCCGCGAAACAAACATTTGAATACCTAGATGCTCAGGTGAAAGTGTTAACATCGCATGTCACGATAAAATGATACAATATAGTGCTATATAATAAGTTCTCGAATGGTGTAGCTTCTCTTTATGGGTCAGCGTGACGTTTGCCATTAGCAGAACGACATGTCGTCTCCCGTACCGTGGATAGGGGGCGTAAGAATTCCGACGGGGTCTTTTTTCGGTCTACCCTGTGGTACCGAAAGAGGAGCTTAACAGCTTTCTTCTGAATGGTGGTCATCAATGACTAAACATCTCGTCATTCTGGTTAATAAAAAAATACATGCATAAAGCCGATAATGTTAACATATACACACATATATAGATACATACATATTTATACTGTAGGCACAAGCTCTATATTCTATTCATGAACGAAACCATTTTGGTGGACACTCTTGTGCAATTAAAAAATCGTTTAAAACCCTCCGGGTCTTATAGTAAAAACTACGCGCATATCGATATGCGAAATATTAAATGTTCGATAAAACCGCGCGTACTCGTCGCCCAAAGCATTCATTAGCTGAGCCATCCCATTACCGTGATAAAATGTATACCGCATTTTATTTGCTTTTAACAAAAATGTTTTTGCGGTAGGTTTTTTATAACGCAGAAAAACTGGTTGATGTCTAATGTATTTGCTGCAGCGATTTTATCAGCCCACAAATGTCCCACAACAGGGCACGAGCCTTCTCAATAATCGAGAGTACGATTGAGAGGAGTTAGGCCATATAGTTCACCACGCTGGCCTAGTGCGGGTTGGTGGACTTTACATACCATAGAAATTCTTGCAAATCGCTATAGTATGCAGGTTGCCTCACGATATTTTCCTTCACCTTTATAGTGCATGGTGACTGACTTTCAATACACACATGACTCCGAAAAGTCAGAGATGTGCTCTGGGATTTGAACCCGCGACCACCGTGAATATTTAGGCGGCCGCGTCTGGTCCGTTTACCCACAGGCCACCAGGAACTCGCTTTTAGCTAATTGTTTTATAACCTGTGATGTCCAATATTGAGTGAAGTTTTTTTGGACTAGCCCAACAAAATCATTTCAGTTAATAAATAGAATTTGGTCTTGGTCCTTGAATTTGAAAAACAATGAATTAAAACTACATGCGAAAGAGAAGTTATAAAACAAAAGAAGCTAAACAAAGAAGAAGTAAAACAACAAAGATGAATAATTAACTGCAACATTTCAATTGACACGTGAGCACAACAAGCGGGCAAACAAAGCGTTTCCAAACAGATCAATAGCTGCAAAGTGAACGTAAACGAGTACGCTGTTGTTCCATCGCAAACATCATTTCGGAGGCTCGGCTACTATCGATTAGAAACATGTATATACCTACCTGTATACTTATAGCCTGGGTGAGGCTTCACGTCACAAAAAAAGGTAGATTTGATGTTGCTTTTAAACTGCTGAACTCGGGACTTCTCTAAAATCGAGTACGAATTGTTTGAATTGAATTGTACGAGGTGTTACACCATAGTCCACCCCACTAGCCTTTTCAATCTCCATAGAAAATCTTGTTTAAATCTGAGTAACAGTTTTGCAGTCGCGTTTTGTTTTGTAATTACTGCAAGAATTCTCACCACTCCCTAGTACCACCTTGCCCCCCCTTAGTTCCCCTTTCATGTTCGCCTCTCTTTGCCCCCCTTTCACAACTGACTTGTAAAGGTCAGTAAGTCATCCAATTCGATTGTTGTCGTGGGCGTTCTTATGCAGCGTCGATTTTTAATAAAAAAGTTTATATGCCAAAGAAGGGTTGGTTATACACACACTGATTGGTCTTCAACAAATAAGTTTTTATTAAAAGAGATTTTAACCTTAGCACATAATACTGACCCAATGCGGGTGGTGATTTTATTAGTGTCAGAAAGATTTCTAACTATTATCAAAGATACGTGATTCGCTTTAGAAATAAGCAAGCCCAGCAAACTTACTCGCCAAATCAATTCAACGGCATATCTGCTACTTCAAGTCGGCTTTCTGTGAGTAATGATACACACAGTCGACTCGTCCCATTTGTACTGTAGTTTTGTCAACCTACGATTACGTTCGACCACTAATAATAACAATAAATACACTCAAAAGTCACATACTTAGTCCTGACCCCACATTAAGATCGAGCTTGTGTCGTGGGTATCAGAAAATACGAGAGACTATTTGGTCTCACAAACACCCATCCCGAAACAAATACTCGAGGTTTACACAAACATTTGTCTCGGTGCGGGGATCGAACCCGCGACCTCTCGTTTCACAGCCAGCGACTAAGTGCATCACGGATTCAAATAGACACTCAGCATATTCTTCAAAAAAACTTTCGCAAACCGCATTAAAATTGCATTCATGTGACATAGCTCTTTTTGCGGGCTAAAACGTACCTGGTTTGGAACTAGTGAGTCAAAACATACCATTATAAAATATCCCGAGCTAGTTTCTTCGTTTAAAATATAGTTTTCAGTGTAGTTTCACGGCTAGGCCATTCATTTTATTTTATACATTAGAACATAAGCCGGCGCGGCCCTCGTTGGAGCATTGTTCGTGGCCCGCCATGCTATTCACATTTGCTTAGTACTTAGTAACTTAACAGATACTGAGCTAGAAGGGGGGCCGGGTTAGGTAATTAACTGAGTAATTAATTTATAATATTTTTTTAAACTTTGCATTTGTGTGTGCTATCATCATTAGCCGCAAAAAATCCGCTGTGAATCCCAAATAATTTCCCCCTAAATATTTCGGGCTCTGTGGCGTACCTTGGGAGAGGCCTATGTCCAGCAGTGGACTGCAACGGGCTGAAGATGATGATGATGATGAAATATTTCGACTGCAATCTATTGGAAGCTTTAGTTAACTTGCCTAGGCAATGCCGCCAGCATTGCATTAAATAGTTTATAATTTTATGGCGTTGATTTGATGCAGAAAGAAAAGAAGGAGATAAGATGTAACAAATCTTCTAAGCAGGCAATAAAATAGACGGTAGAACACGCTTAGAGAGGCGAAGTCCTAAAACTGCAACTGTCCAACAACCTTAAGTCGTCTGTCCACCTTACGAGCACATGCAACATTGCGTCAATATAATCGAATTTTCCCATTTAAATTCAATATAACTGAATCAACGCGGCTTTCAGACGAATTGATGTCTGCTGAAACTCAATTAAAGTTGAATAAACCTTTGTGGAATGTCGAATTGCAATTTAAGCTAATTTAATTTGAATTTGTATTGCAACCTTTTTTATTCTTGTTATGTCAGGCCATATACACCCACTGCTAAGCAAGAGACTCATTTACAACCGAGAGTTCAGTTGACAGTGTTTAGGCCATACCCCAACGCGCTGTTCTATTGCAAATAGGCGTACTAGGATTTTTTGTATTGTGTTTTCATTCACCGTTTTATTTTCTTTTTTTCTTTTTTTTTTGGGGGGTAATTTCAAATGCTCGTGTGGTTCGTACTACGGCCCTGCGTTGTTAGTTCGCGTATTCAATACGCTGACAACGCGGCCAACTTAGGCAATTACGGTAGGTTACCTACTTAAACTCACTGCACGAACATTATAAATACCCTAGATGTAACGACGAATACATTACATTGCTCGATTATTTATAAGTTTTGTGTTCTCCCATAACTGGCATATGCATCGGGACGAGAACATATAGCAAGGAATTGTATTTATAGATAATGTGTATACTGTGGAAGAACTTTAATTCAATAAATAAATGAATACATTGGTTTGTTTTTGATTACAGTTGGGGTCTGTGTTTAGTAGAACGCCTCTTATGAAGATCGCTCTATTGACTATATGTGTATACGCCGTAAAAAACTAACCGATTATTCGTGTAGATTATTATGGACCGTTCTGTCATCGGCTTGTGATGTTCGTCATGATGGTCCCGTCATCAAGCCAAGACTCCTCCCAGTAGTTACTCAGTCGATATATTCTATCATCAGAATTATGTTCACCGAACAAAAAATTTATGTACTTATGTGACTAATTAAACACCTTCTTCAAATAATTCAATGACAATATCTTTAAAACACTATAATAAATTGCGTCGTGCGTAAAGTGGTCGTGGGTTCTAAACCCAGGGACTAAACCCTCTGACTTTTCGAAGTTATGTGTGTATTGATAGCCAATCACCACGCACTTTAACGGTGAAGGAAAACATAGTGAGGAAACCTGCATACCGTAGCGATTTTAAAGAATTCTACGGTATGTAAGTCCGCCAACCCGCACTAGGCCAGCGTGGTGGACTATATGGTCTAACCACTCTCAATCGATTATCTCGATTGTAGAGTAGGCCTGTGCCCAGCAGTGGGACGTATATGGGCTAATACAATACTATTATAAAATCAATCTTGAATTGAAGATTAAACCATGCACCTTCAGCGCTTCTGCGTCCACTGCTGGACATAGGCCTCTCCTACAGCACGCCAGCGGGCTCGATCTTTAGCTCATAATCTCCAACTATACCAGCCATCCTACAAATATCAAATACTGGTTAGAGGGCGTCCTACACTACGATAGCCGAGGCGTCTCCACTCGAGAACACGTCTACACCAACGGTTGTCTAAGACCATGCCTTTATATATTACCATAATATGCTTTTTCAACCTAAAGACCTTCACATACAGGGTATATCAAGACTGCGACCGAAAACGAAGCCAGGTGGTAGTATTCGCGACTTCAGACACAATGCAATTAAAAATTACGCAAAAAAAAACGTCAACATTTCTTTGGTATTTTTTTTTTACTTATCGTCGTATTTGGGTGATAAATAAATAGTTTTCCTAAAATAATTATGGACAATTTTTTATTTTTAAGACGCAATGGTAAGTTAAGGTTTAAATTACTATTTTCGTAATAACTAGGTATTTATAAGACAATTGTACTTTTTATGTATGTGATTTTCTTTTTATTTGTATTTTTAATGTGTGTGCAATAAAGTGTATATAAATAAATAAATAAATGTTTACTACCCAAATAAAATGTATTTTAAAAATTTGCT
Source organism: Deilephila elpenor (assembly GCA_949752805.1). Taxonomy (NCBI): domain Eukaryota; kingdom Metazoa; phylum Arthropoda; class Insecta; order Lepidoptera; family Sphingidae; genus Deilephila; species Deilephila elpenor. Next base: position 1,530,222 of record OX457107.1, on the reverse strand, counting down.
AAAAAAAATCTGTCGCTTATTTTGCGAAACTTTTATTTGCATTGTGTCTGTAACCACTAAAACTACTACCTGGCTTCGGTTTCGGTCGCAGTCTTGATATATCCTGTTTACTTAGACCCCAATCTTAAACAACTAATATTGCCATTCCAAGACGTTCAAACTCAAAGGACTAAAATATATATTAGCTCCCATCCACTCAAACCTATTCCAAACAGGGAAATACTCCCAAAAAGGATATGAGCTATCTTCAGAACTAACACTCCGTGTGTGCTCAGCTGATGACATTTTCTTACCATTCGCCAGTATAAATATTTGTCCGGCTAATATTGTTTTCATTTAGCGGCACCGCGGAGCCGACATGGTCCCGCTCGTCCACTCAATTTCCTTTAAACCTTTAAATTGAAAGGCAATTTTGTGTAGGGCTGTCGTGTGTTGAAATATAATATGTTATATTTTATATTAGGTGGGCAATTAAATGACAGAAAATGAGTAGTTTACAGGAATGACTGTTGACTGTTCAGCCCATATACGTCCCACTGCAGGGCACGAGTCATGTCTACAATCGAGAGTATTATTGAGAGGGGTTAGGCCATGAAGTCCACCACGCTGGCCTAGTGCGGCTTGACGGACTTTACTTACCATAGAAATTAGCAGTAGTGGTGAAGATCGATAAAATGCATTAGAAAAACAATTGACTTCCATTGATGGGTGTCGTGACAAATCTAACAGAGACTAAAGGAAGTTCGAGAAGGTACGTCGAGTTACTAACCCGAGAATAAATGACATAGTTATAAAATAAAGTACATAAAATACCTATATACACATATATACATCCTTTACAATATTATTATATTCAAAGAGACAATAATTTTAGTTAACTCGTCGACGTGCAAGTGTTGAGCAATTGCATGATTAAATTTATACGTGCAGGAAAATATATAAGTTTCTTTATTTACTTTTGTCGTTTACCTTCGAAGTTATTTACTTGATATCAGGTAGTAAAAAGCAGCTATTAAATCAGAAAAATAATATACAATACATCATATAGCATTTTCACTCATCATACATACATACATACATAAAATCACGCCTTTATCCCAGAAGGGGTTGGCAGAGGCGCCACCAGGACACCCACATTTTGCCTTGTACTCGTATGTTCCGTCCTACGATGTGATAGGAGGCGAGCCTATCGCCATATCGGGCACAAACTCCAAACTCTGGGCTGATAATTAATAGAAAAACCCAATATCACTTTGCCTGACCCGAGATTCGAACCCGAGACCTCAGCTTTGTAACCATAGTACAACTACTCTACCGAGGCAGTCATTAATAATGAATAAATAATAAAACATTTATTAAATCCTTCCATAACCTAAATTAACAAACAGAGATTCACTTAATTTTATGCGCCAGGTAACAAGTGTAATGAGATACTGCTGGTGCTTATACTAGGATATCCCAGTACAATAAGCACCAGTTGCCATGTGTATGTTGCAGGACCTAGTTGAAGTGGGTGTAAAGACAGTATAATATACAGTTGCGCGTAGTCTGCCATAAATTTGACCTGGGAAAGATAGTCCCTAATAAATTGTTCCCAGTTTATTCATTGTTAATGGTCTAGCTATTGTCACGAGGAAACCTGCATTATCTGGGGATCTAAAAGAAATTCCGTGGTAGGTATGTTAAGTTCGCTAATGTGTAATAGGCCAGGGTCTATATGGCAGAAACCCTCTTATATCCTCTTATATCAAAACATAATAAAATAGAATTGTATTACTAACATAGTCATATAAAATAGTTTAATAAATTGTAATTGATAGGCTCGCCCCCTATCACATCATGGGACGGAACATGCAAGGCGAAATGTGGGTGTCCTAGTGGCGCCTCTGCCTACCCCTTCGGGGATAAAGGCGTGAGTTTATGTATGTATGTATGTAATAAATTGTGTCACTAACATTCTATGTAATTAATTATTCTGAAATAAATAATGATTTGATTTGAAAACCCTCTTATAAATCAAACTCTTGGTTATAGTGGAGTCCTGTGTAATATGGATGATGTAAGAAACATGTTTTTTTTAAATGTACCCACGAACCCTGTACTAATATTAATATTTTTTCTCACATGTTTCCACAGGACCCTGTAAAAAAAGGCACAAGAGCCAGCCCTAAGCCAAGTACCGTAGGGAATTGTAGACCACTTATCGAGTCGAGGCAATCTGCAACACTCCGTAATGTGAGTGCACATTTCCAACTACAAATTTTTATAGCCGTTCAGAGTACAACCGCTATTTAACCCAATTTACGGCCTTCCGCCTGTGCTTTTGTTCTAAGGGGTCAATGACTATAAATAAATACACCCAACAGTCACACACATAGTCCTGACCCCACACTAAGATCGAGTCGTGGGTATCTCTCATATAATTGACGTCATCAAGCAAACGCTTTTTTAGCCAACCCCTACCCAGCTACTCGTATTTTACCAACATTCTCCTATTGTTTCATAACCCTAATCGGCTTAATATGTACCTCCAAATATTGTAATTCATCTCATTTGAATACAAGATACGTTAGGCGAACCCGAAACTGTGTGGATAAAGTTTTAATACTTCGTGGAATACCGAAGCCACTTCGTGTTAACATTGGAGTTTAGTTTTCATGAGGGCAACTTTATTTTCATAAATATAACCTTGTATTTATATAAGTGCGTGGTGGCCTGTTGGTAACGGACCAGACGCGGCTGCCTACATGTTCACGGTGGTCGCGGGTTCAAATCCCAGGGCACGCCTCTGACTTTTCGGAGTCATGTGTGTATTGATAGTCAATCACCACGCACTTTAACGGTGAAGGAAAACATCGTGAGGAAACCTACATACCGTAGCGATTTTAAAGAATTTCTACGGTATGTAAGTCCGCCAACCCGCACTAGGCCAGCGTGGTGGACTATATGGCCTAACCACTCTCAATCGATTCTCTCGATTGTAGAGTAGGCCCGTGCCCTGCAGTGGGACGTATATGGGCTGATATAGATAGATAGATAGATATATAAATGTTAATCATACTCATGCGGATTGTCAGTATTTTTTATTATGTTTTTCTAGATTTACACGAATGTAACGCGTTGAAATAAAACTATTTTTTCGGATTTTATGGCGTCTAACCAATTGCGCCACGGAGGCTGTCCGGTGTATTACTACTTTGATACTCCTAACTTTATTGAATTAAACTTTTCTCACAATACAACCGCATATCTTCAATCTATCAATATTCTTCTATAAGCTGCACGCTGGATGTGTTCCAGCGCAAGTATGATATATTGTTTGAAGGCGAGCATTTGTCTTGCTAAGTGACGGGATCGACGCGTTGAAGTTTTATGCATTCGTAGATTATGGCTGATGTATTGCTCTGCCAATCGATGATGATGCTTTTTTTGAGGTAAAATAATTATAATTCAAACTTAGATCACTGAATATACTCCATATTCTGTGATGTCATACAGTGATCTCTTCAGGATAGGGATGGGGTGAGAGCACATAACATTAATGATGTTTTTAAGTGCTAGAGCTAGATTATTAGTCATGACTCAGCATGAAAGGGCATGCTCGTCCGGGGCGGTAACCGTCTCACAGGAAATCGACGTGAAGCGACAGATTAGCTGTCGCGTTTCTTTCGGTGAGTGAGATTTCCGGATGCCCAAGACCCTTTCCTCTTTTCATCCTATTTCTTTCCGCTCTCAATTCAATTTGATGGGCAGTGATCACCTAGCAATAGGTACCTAGCTCGTTTGTTAGACCTAAGCAATAAAAAAAAATGCTAAAATTCTTTATTATCATAATATTATGCGTGTGCACAAGATTTTTAGGCAAATTAATCTGGAATTATCTAAACCCCTAAGATTTTGCCTACAGTCAACATACCTTTATAATCCTATTAATGAACCAAAATATAATTGAGGCAACTTTAAATTACTGGTCCATAAATTCCAAGAAATCATTTTCATTTGGTAAGATAAGGGACCTGTCTAATATCAGTAATAGCGAAGCATCCGTAGGGTTAATCCTTTATCAAGGACTATCTGATTAAATAATATAAATCCAAAACCACTCCTTGCTTAAACAAAGTTTATCCAATTTAGTTTCGCTTCAGGTTCTTTAGTAAATGTAAAACGAATTTAAGATTGTTGGAGATAAAAAAACAATTATAAAGAAACAGTGCAAATGGCGGTCTAGTCGCTCAACAGCAATGTCAGACATACATGAGATGGATTTAAAAGAAGGAGAGAGAAAGGGCAGTATAAAAAATAAAGAATGAAAGGTAAATAATAGTCAAATGATTTATTTAAAGGAAATAACACAAAAATCTGCTTAAAGAGAAAGGTAGTGCTATTCAATTGCGCAAACTAGTCGGTATGGCGTGTGAAAGCGGGACGGAACATTTAAGTTATTTGTTTGTTACTTATACCCATATATATGTATTTTTTATTTTTTATTGTAACTTTTTCTTTATATGGGTTAATTGTATAAAATTGTGTTATAGATATTTTGTTATGAATTTGTTTATTAACTTTGTTTTATTTTAATCTTTAATTATAGGTTGTTATGGAGTTTAGTGGCCGACGTTCGCATGTCACTCTAGGTGACCACTGAAAATCAGCGTTGCGCTGTGGCTCGTGCCTTGGTGCAACATCTAAGCTGAGTGGTCACCTACTTTGTCACAGCGATGCGACGTGCATTCTCATTTACAGTAAATATTATTGTTTTTTATTTATTTTTTATTATGTATGAATATTGTATATATAAATTTTTGTTAAGCGTGTATGTGCGTTGTCTTGTGTGACAAATAAATATGTCTTTCTTTCTTTCTTTCTAATTAGCTTTTTAAATGACGACAGCGTTTGCACCTGTCTAACCACATCAGGCAGCGTATTCTAAAATCGGACCACTGACAGTAAAAGAATTGTGCTTAAATTTCGTGGTGGGCACTGGCATTCTCAGCTTAAGGTCCTTAAACCACCTCAAGGATCTCGAATATGAGTCATGAAGAAAAATGAATTGTATACTTTAGTACGAATACTTTAATACATAGAAAACCTTTTTCTTTTCCGCGTCAATCCTTTACCAATCCACTTACATCGAACACTTTGTTAGAATATCTTGCGGTTGGTATCCATGCTCTATAAAATGGATTGAATGAGAAAACTTTAAGATAGCCTGAGGTGGTGTATACATTTTTTTATCTATACCCTATCAAATATAATAGGCAACAACGCCTCTATAATTTCGAAAATCGTCTTTAAATGATCATCGGACAAATTGTATTTTCCTCTGCTTTGGTCTCTTAGCATTTATCTAGTACGATGCCACTTTAAGGCGTGTCTGCATATATTAAGGTTTATTTGCGTTTCAATGGTTGATTATAATGACACTTATACAGCGCGTACAGTGCTGAAAGCAGAACAGCAGAACACTATCATTAGCTTCTGCAAAAATACCAATGAAAAAACACACTTATCTTCGTTTAATGCCTCTTTTCGCGGAATACGAATAGACGTGAAAAGCTGAAAGGATCTGAGAGCATTTTCTTGTCTTCTATAGATATTTGAATTAAGTTGAATAACTATGTTTAGTCCCTAACCCAATCTTCAACGTTCTCAACTGTAAGACCATTGACATATTTTTTCTAATCGACTTTTCAGGTAATATCCTAACCATGACCTATAGCCCCAAATTCTATACCACAAATGAACATAAAACCCTTTATTACACCAAAAGTTCGACAAGTAAAATCAAACAAAATCCACCGAAAAGAAGGTCATTAGCCACGCGTTATCGCATGCACCGAAAGCATTATTTGACAATAAACAGTAAATCGCGTCGGAATAATACCGAAGCAGTTTCTTTCACGATAAGGGCTATTAGCTGTGTTGTTGTTTATCATACTTTTTCGTTTATGTAGTAACGCGAGCCGCGCTTGATACGCTTTCGGTCTAAGTTACAGGATGTAAGCGAGAATTTGAGAGATTATTTTATTGAAATTTGATGTATTAGTCAACCTTTGTATGACTTTTTGGTGAACTTAGATCGTGTGATATATTAGTAATTTGAGAAGTTAATAATAAATGAGAAATATATATAATTTATTTATTTAAAACACCCGGGTTTGCTTGAAGACTACTGCTGTTTAATACTCTATATTTTAGGGAGGAAAGTTCTTATAGGACAAAATTTCACTACAACTTCTATTCACTATTTACGTGTGTGTTTTAATCACCTTTGTATTATTTTCTTTTGGACTATAGGACAAGCAATAAATCGTAAACTACTTTAACAAAGAAACACCCAACAATATGTCTATATTTACTATTTCTATACACTAAGTACTTCTTATACCTTCTGACATATTTTATTATAACCCAAAGTATATTATAAACTATAAAATACAATATTCAAGGCAGGTTTCGTCGGCACGTTGTTGGCCCACGAAGGCTCTAGCTCGCTTTAACGGCTGCTCTTGCACAAACAAACGATGCCTCGATTTAACGCTCTCTGGAGGAGCTGTAAACGTGGGCTATATAACTTATTATACATTAAGATAGAACATCGAAATATTAAGAGGTGGGAAGCATAAATACATTTTATTTTACTACTCAGCATCTATCTATCTGTTCAGCCACAGGAAGTCCGCTGCTGAATATAGGCCTCCCCCAAAGTTGTCCACATCGACCTGTTGGAACTCTCACAAATCAGAATAGTATTTTTTTATGTATGTATGTATCAGCACGGGCCTACTCTACAATCGAGAGAATCAATTGAGAGTGGTTAGGCCATATAGTCCACCACGCTGGCGTAGTGCGGGTTGGCGGACGTACATACCGTAGAAATTCTTTAAAATGGCTACGGTATGCAGGTTTCCTCACGATGTTTTCCTTCACCGTTAAAGTGCGTGGGGATTGACTACTATCAATACACACATAACTCCGGAAGTCAGAGGTGTAGCGGCCATAAGCTCTACGTGCTATGTGCCCGGCCCACTGCCACTTAAACTTGCTAATTCTAAGAGCTATGTCGGGAATCACCATTTATAAATTATCATTATGCATACTTGTTTTGGTATCGCATACCGTTGTGTAAACAATTTATTTATTTAAATCTTTATTGTACACAGTAAAATAACATACAGGAACATAAAAAAAAAGCAGTACAAATGGCGGTCTTATCGCATAAAGCAATGTCTTACAGACAACCATGGGATGGATTTAAAAGACGGAGAAAGAGAAAGAGAGGGCAGTGTAAAAAAAAAGAAATTAAATAAATAAAGAATGGAAGCCAAATAAAACTAATTAAACATATAAATATAAATACACAGACATTACATACTTACATAACAAATAAAATAAATAACAATATTGTAACAATATTGTATTTAAAATAAACAATATTGTACTTGTTTCAGTATATTGGATGCACAAAGGTTTGTTCCGCTAGACAAGGCTGCAGCCTTTTTTAGCCTAGTGAATACGGCTGCTAAGCTCCGATTGCGTATGAACTGCGTTCCTTTGGCGTCGCTTTTCAATGGCAAATTCTTTTATATGCGCCGTGGCTTTGTAAATTTTAAATAAACGGGTGATGTTTTAGTGGTCGGAGAATGGGGTTGTTGAAACTGATATTCAGAATTTTCAATGTTATATTCGTGTTCTGAGTTAATTATTGCTTTAATGGAAGAAATTATAGTAAGTGACTACATAAATGACATGATATGATTTGAATATTTATTAAGCGATTTGATCCAAATGAAAGATTAAGTAAATATTACTGAGGGATCAAATAAATCTAAAGTATCGGCTCTAATATAAGAAATTGCTGAGTGCGATAAAGACTATTGTAATTTTTTTAAATGTTATTTCTTCAATAATTGTTTTCTTAATTGTTTTTTTATTTTATTTTATGGTGCAATAAGATTTTTTTTTTATATTTCAAAAAAATATAATAAAAAACTGTCCTAATAAATATACAGCCTAAAATATTTATATGTCAATCGCTGAATCTCGTCGATCGCACCACACGCAGTGTACCAGTGCCCCATTTTCCGGCGTGGGGAAACGAAATGCGTGTCGCTCAAAATTAAAAAAAAGCAAATAAAAATGTATAGTAATAATGCCGTGCAATGTTCAGCCATTTATACGAGCAGATAAGTTTATTTTCGTTTATAATTTCATTAATTATAATTAAGCTAGTATTGAATGCTCCAGTAATTTTTAATAAATAATATGACCACGCGATGTTTTGTTTTACTTGGAGAAATGGACCATTTTAAGATAATCACAAAATATTGATTTAAAATCTGCAGTATACACCCTGATTTTAATTTTTCAATTATTTCTTTAAACGACCCTTCGTGGTTTCAAAAATCATACGTAATCCATAGTAATAAGACTGAGTATATAAAACTGTTTGTTTCTTTGTCTTTTGTGTCTCGTAGCTCATTTTCATGAAGGTTTATAAATAATAAATAAATAAATACACCCAACAGTCACATACATAGTCCTGACTCCACATTAACATCAATTAAGTCTTGTGTCGCAGGTATCAGAACTACGAGAGACTTTTCGGTCTCACAAACACCGAGATCCGAAAGAAATATTTGTGGACCGCACAAACATTTCTCTTGGTGCGGGGATCGAACTTGCGGCCTCTCGTTTCACAGCCGGCGTCTAATAAACTGCGCCACGAAGGCTGTCAGAGGCTTACACATCACGCCACGTCACTTAAGAACCCAGCTGAAAGTTCATATTGAAAATATAGTTAATAATACAAACTAAAACTAACTTGGCAACGCCGTGACTACTTGTTTAAAATTTACTACTCGGGGTACAAGTACTACCGGTTTTCCGAATCTCAATTCGATTTACTTTTTACAGAGAAAAAAAATTATGGACCCCTGCCAATTCGAACGAGGTAAATCTTTAGAAGCGCGTGCCAGATCCAAATAATTGACTGTTTTTTCACAGTTGGCATAAACAATCGACAGCAGTTACTGAAATTGCTTCAAATAACATCATATATTTTCTATTTTGTATTGTAATAAATGACAATGTGTTCATGGCGGTCGCGGGTTTAAATCCCAGGGCACATCTCCGACTTTTCGAAGTCATCTGTGTATTAATAGTCAATCTATTTTATAGTAAATCATCAGCGCACTATAATGGTGAAGGAAATCATCGTGAGGGAACCTGCATACCTAGCGATTTGTGAGAATTTCTATGGTATGTAAAGTACGCCAACCTGCACTAGGCCAGCGCGATGAACAATATGGCCTAACCACTCTCAATCGTACTCTCGAGGGTAGAGGGGGCTCGTGCCCTGCAGTAGGACGTATGTGGGCTGATCCAGAATAATACGCCTTTATCCGCCGTAGAATCAAACTTAAAACATGTGTAAGAGGGATGAACAAGTGAAGATTAGTAGAAATCACATATCTTTGAATGTTTTAGTGAAATCTAAGGATTACAGATTTTGATGCGGTTTTTTGCCTCACCGTTGCAAAAAATTTCACCTCAATGGATGATAATTAATACGAATACACGCGTAACTTTAAAAATTTATGTGTGTTACTGAATTACAGTCTGTATTTACGGGCAAATATGATTTACCGCCTAATGTTTCGGGATGATGTGCGTAATGATCGATAATAATAATTATGAATAATGTCTTGTGTGGTGAAGCTCCTGTTCTTGAGCAGGTGTGACCTTCTGAATTGGCGAAGAAAAGCTCTACTCTTCATTCTTATAAATTAAAAAAAAGAAAACAATTCATAAATTGTATGTTTTTCTCATCAAAATACAATTACCTAACAAATTCAAATGTAACTAACCCCGGACCATATTACATCCGCATAAAAAATCCGCAAACGAAGAAAAAAACCGACAATAGTCGAGAGCAACAAATGTTTTTCATCCATGTTCATTTATTCAACGTCGTTCCAAGTTTACCCTGGCGATGTGCCAAACGATCTGGCAACATCGAGTGCAACGCTCGCAATTTTAAACGCGCCGTTGTAACACTGGCCACGTACAATTTACTAATTTTTTAACTGGCAACCCTGGCTGCGACGAGCTAAATGGGTTTTTGGCGGGAATTGTGACGTTTCGCATCTATAGATAACTTTTATTGTTTGAAAATATTTTCGTTATTAAGTTTTAGCTTGTGCAGTAGTAGTTTAGTATTATTAGCACCTTAGTTCTTTGATACCCACAATGATAGGTGTTACCAAACTTAATTCAATAATAAATTTTGTTAGCTCATCTGACATAAAAAAAAATACAATGTTAACGTCATTTTGTAAAGACAAGTGAAGGTAAATGAAATTATTTTACTTATTGACAGTCTCCGTGGCGCAGTTGGTTAGACGCTGCCTGTGAAACGAGAGGCCGCGGGTTCGATCCCCGCACCGTAACAAATATTTGTGTGAACCACTGGTATTTGTTTCGGGTCTGGGTGTTTGTGAGACCGAAAAGTCTCTCGTAGTTTCTGATACCCACGACACAAGATTCGATCTTAGTGTGGGGTCAGGACTATGTATGTGACTGTTGGGTGTATTTATTTATCTTATTTATTATTATAATTGTAACAGATCGCTGCGAAAATCTTTTGAGATACCTATATTCAGCAGTGGAATTCCTGAGCTAAGAATTATGGTAGAGAAGATTTTAACGACCGAAGCAAAAAAAGCACTTTTTATGCGGACGTAAATCGGTCCAATTTTTTTAATTGTTCATCCAAAATTTCACTCTTGTACAAAAAAGGGGCATCTATATAAAACGCCAATTAAATGTAATCCTCATAATATAAAGCCAGCAACAATCCGTTCAAAAACGCATCAAGCCGAAAGATTTGATGAGAAGCGCCAAGCTAAAGGGAACTTTAGAAGCCTGTGTGGTATTTAAATTTAGATATCTGAGCCATTAGCGTCGTCTGGCGGTATTCTTATCTCGGCGGAGGGCTCTTGGAACTACTTTTGAGGTTGGTGGCATGCCCCGTCGTACGTGATGCGGAATTTTCCTGCATTCACTTACATTCGTGTGCATTTGTCTATACTAATGTATAAACGAAACGATTTTCGTTTTGTTATGGCACGATGACTTGCACAAGAGGGCCGGCAGCGACTGGATGCGTAAAACTACAGACCGGGTTCTGTGGCGTACCTTGAGAGCAGCCTTTGTCCAGCAGTGGTTTGCAACGGGCTGATGGTGATGATGATGAATGTATGAAGCTGAAAATTTTGTTTGAACACGCTAATCCCTACTGGTCTGAATTCAAAATGAATTGTTGTGTTGCATAGCCCATTTATTAAGGAAAGCTATAGGTCATATCACATCACGTTTTGTCCAGGATCGGATCAGTAATGAAAAATGTTGCAAAAACGGATTCCTTTTCAAAAAGTTTTTGCATTTGCCGGGCCACTAGTTATGGTACATAGGACCGGCACAAGAATGAATTATAATGCACTGTCCATGAATGGAGGAATAGGATAAAGGGAAATAGAAGAAAATTTCCTGTAGCAATAATTTTCGCTACTAAATTGGGACATCATCTTTTCCTCCATAAATCTAATAATTTAGTTGAGCTCGCGTGTCCTGCTTTTCCTTAATCATAAATATTCTGTAGTAATTTATCATAATTTCAAAATATTGCGAGTAGCTAATGTACTATAGATAAGTGATGAGGGATGACATTTTTCAAACAGAATCTTAAGAACATTCGTGTCCGATGATATCGAATTTGGTACACAGCTGTTAAGGACTCTCCATAGTAACGCACGTAAGTGTTTAGCTTTTCCTGTTCATCCTTCGAAAACCATCTTAAGACGGTCGAAACTCTATCAGGAGCATTTTCACTTTGTCGTGCCAAAATAATATGTAAATTAACCTTAAAGCCTTTCGCCTTAAAACCAATTCGATTGATTTATTTTGAGCGGGGTAAAAATAACCCGTAACAAAGGCTGTTCATTTATTTAGTGTAACAGTTTGTGCTGGAAGCAAAATTTACTCGACACTAAACTTTAACACGATCCGAAGTAACTAGAAACTACGCTTGAGCCATTAACTTACGTACGCTGATGCTCTAAGGTACAAAAAAAAAACTGATATTGGAAATGTGAATGCGAAAACAAAACAGTTTTGTTTTTTTATACATTTGGTCTGGTAAACGAGCAAACAGGTCACTGATGGTAAGGATCACTGCCGCCCATGAACATCCACAACGCTTGGATCCTAGATGTGTTTCCGGACCATTGATTCGGTAGGAGAATGGAAAGGAAAAAGCAGCAGAAAAAAAGGAATATTGTGCATCTGATATGTGAGTTTGTTTGTTTTAAAATAATAAAAGTAATACTACACGTACTACTAATCTGTGGAACCAATTGCCAAGAGCGACTTTTCCGGACAAATACGACTTGGCGACCTTCAAAAACCGAGCGTATTCCCACCTTAAAAGCCGGCAACGCATCTCCATGGCCTACGGTGTTGCATGTTCATGGGCGGCGGTGATCACTTTACCTCAGGTGAGCCGTATGCTCGTTTGCCCCCTATAATATAAAAAAAGTAAATTTTGTACACAAGATTTCAGGAGCACAAAATAGGACATACAATTGTGCTAGTCTGATTGTATCCACTTAGCTACTGAGCACGGTGATTGCTATTTAGGCTGATCATTGCCAGTTAAATTTCACGTATGAAATTAATCTATCTATCTATCTATTCAGCCATATACGTCCCACTGCAGGGCACGAGCCTCCTCTATAATCGAGAGTACGATTAAGAGGGGTTAGGCCATAAAGTCCACCACGCTGGCCTAATACGGGTCGCCAGACTTTACATACCATAGAAATTATTATAAATCGCTATGGTATGCAAGTTTTCTCACGATGTTTTCCTTCACCGGTAAAGTGCGTGGTGAATGACAATCAATACACGCATGACTCCGAAAAGTCAAAGGTGTGCCCTGGGATTTGAACCCGCGACCACCGTGAAAATGTTGGCAGTCGTATCTAGTCTATTTACCCACAGGCCACCACGCACTTTATGAAATTAAGATGAACATTATACAGGGTATATCAAGACTGCGACTGAAAACGAAGCCAGGTGGTAGTATTAGTGACTTCAGACACAATGCAACTAAAAATTTCGCAAAAAAAAATCGACAATTTTTTTTTGGTGATTTTTTATTTATCGTCGTATTTTGGTGATAAATACATAGTTTTCCTAAAATAATGATGTACACCTTTTTATTTTTTAAGACGCAATGGTACGTTAGGGTTTAAATTACTATTTTCGCAATAACAAGGTATTTACTACCCAAAAACAATGAATTTTAAAAAAATGCAAAAACGAAACTGTCGCTTATTTTGCGAAATTTTAATTTGCATTGTGTCTGTAACCACTAAAACTACCACCCGGCTTCGTTTTTGGTCGCAGTCTTGATATACCCGGTATGAAAATGCATTAAAACAGCAATCATTTCCATTTCTAATCAAGGAGCGGTCTCATACAGTATGTAAATCTTTTATTTTTCATGAAAATTCATAGTAAAATGGATCTACGGCGAGTTTCCTCTGCCTATCGAGTTCTTTCAGTAGCCGTATCACGTCCCGTATATCAACATCAAGCCTAGCCACTTTCTCATACATCTTTATAGGAAAATGAATAGTTAGCGTGATTTCGAAGTTCTTTTTCAACATCGAGTATATGTCCCTTTGTTGCTGTTTCAACTGCCGTAGCTTGGAGAAGAGGTATCCAATTTTATAGCGAACATCATCTTTGTACTTGATCCTCAATAGCTGAGAATGTGGCAACTTGTACCGGGTCTCGTACACGTAGTGTTGCATCACTATAAACAGTTTCTTTTTCGCTAAATGAATTGCTGTTTTATTCTCGTAGTAAAGATATATCTCTCGCAATGGCTGTTTGGGTGCCTCGGGCATGCTTCTTCGAATCTCATCAAATCTCTTAGTTTGCAATGCGGGATCGTCGGCATTGTTTTTAAAATCAGGTATTGGGCTACTCTTGTCGGCGAGTAGTCGCGCCAGTTCCAAGTTAATTCTTCTTTTCATTATATCGTTTTTTGTTACATCTGGAATAGGTTTCTTCGTGCTGTGTTTAGTCAAAGGGCCGGCAGTTGTTGTGCTAAATTTCCGCATTCCTATTTTTATATCAGTTAATTTTGATTTTCCACCTTTTTTAAGATTCAATGCTCGTTTAGAAGCAAGAAATGGATATTTATGTGTTGTTACATTGTAAACACGACCAATCATTGATTCGAAAATTTTGTCTGCGTCCATGTCAAAAATGTTACAGTTGCAGCACAATGGTACAATAAGAACTAAAAGGAGGCGATACATTCGTTAAGATTGTAAGAAAAATCAATTACTGACAAATATATAACTTTTCTACTTCTCCCAAAATCGATCCACAATATAAACAAAGTTGCTGAATTAACAAAAGGATTAACAATAGTATCGTATAAGCGCACACAATTCACAAAATATTATTGCCGAGAACAATATCTGAAACATTACTATCGGACCATAATCATTAACAGAACAGTAAACATTTTACGAGTACTTTCCAACGGTATAAGAGGTTTAATAGTCGCTGATAAGGAATTATTCTCGTATAATTTAGATTTTCAACAGCACACGAGGTATAAATTGTTTAAACTCCTCATATTTAGGTGGTGAATGGTTTGATACTAAAATATCTTATCGCTACAGTATACAACCGTGTGGTATAGCTTAACCTCCTTTTTTGAAAGATGCTTGTCGTCTTGCAGCCAATGAGTGTTCTCAATTGTATTTTTTATATTCAAAATGCACGTAAATTCAAGCACATTGCTAGGAGCATTGATCAGCCCCGAGAAATTGGATCAATCATTTCGCTGAAGGTGGTAAAACTGACGATTATTACAGCGAATCCGCCGAAGCCTGAAATTATTCCCCGATGATGATGGTGGCGTTCTTGGCGATGATGATGAGTCCAGCCGATGGTGATCATCAAAGTGCTATTGAAGGTAAATTTTCGGCCCTTCCACTGCATTAGGGATGACATGAAAATGCTAAATGCTCCAGCTAATGCGTAGACTAAAGCTGGCAAAACAATTTAAACCGTTTCAATAGAATGTAAACAAAATGTACTGATTTGGTAGACTATAAATATAAATTGAAGAGGACTGTCTCAGTGGAGTAGTTGTACTACAGTACGGCTACAAAGCTGAGGTCTCGGGTTTTTCTATTCATAATCAGCCAGGAGTCAGGAATTTGTGCCCGATATGGTCATAGGCTCGCCCCCTATCACATCATGGGACGGAACATACAAGGCGAAATATGGGTGTCCTGGTGGCGCCTCTGCCTACCCCTTCTGAGAGAGGGCGTGAGTTAATGTATGTATGTATCATTTGAAGAGGACGAAGTCAAAATAAAAAATTACTTACACACATATTTCTCAGTGCTCAAAAAATATTTCACTACTTTTTCTCTGCCATGCTACATCTAATTCTTTTAAAATCAGGATCTGAACACCAGTTTGTTCCTTTTAATTTTACAGTACGCGTGCTTAATGTCGGCTGGTTTCGATAAAAAGGAAGTTAAAACACGATGAATAGAATTTAAATGAAACGAGAAAAACGCGTTTTAAAAACTAAAAGATTAAAATTAATTATTTTTTTTGTTCAAATATAAAAAGATGATTAACCGAAGCGTGAAGAACTAATTGAACGGGTATAACTGCACTAATAAATATAAATAGCTAAATGAAATAGTTTATCACTAATTGATAATGCAATTCCCACCAGCTGATGATTAGCGTCTTTGGGAAACCATTAGGATTGGTATCAACAATGGTATCTTATTTAAAATAACTTTATAGTTTTGTAATTCAGAGGATAAAAACAGCTTTCTTTGTACATAAAGCAAATATATATAAACTTTGAAGCATCCAAATCAATATCTTTAATTGGCAGCCTCCGTGGCGCAGTTGGTTAGACGGCCTGACTGTGAAACGAGAGGCCGGGAGTCCGTTCCCCGCACCGAGACATTATTTGTGAGGCCCACAAGAATTTGTGTCGGGTCTGGGTGTTTGTGGGACCGAAAAGTCTCTCGTCTCTCACGACACAAGACTTAATTGATCCTAATGTGGGGTCAGGACTATGTATGTGACTGTTGGGTGTATTTATTATTAAATGTCGAACTTTCCATTAAAAAAAGCAAACAATATCCGATCCACGTGGATGGTGTAATCCATGGAGATATTGCGGTTCGCCGACAGTTGTTCCAGTAAAGCTACCGGGTACGCGTTCAGAGTGCCCGCCGACAGCCTGGCGAGCCGGGAAGTGCTCGCCATTAATAGCTGCAAAAAGAACGTTGGTAGCTTCACCGTTGTTTCTGATTGATGACTTGGTGTTTTAAGGCCTTTGCAATTGATGTGTGTGTTTGGGAATGTGAATGTTCGTACATTTAACTACGAAAAGGTCTGTATTCCTTGTAGTAACTTGTAGTAACTTTATTTCTAGAAATAGGTTAGGCATTTGGCTTTAGTTTTGTCTGTTAGACTGTGAAAATATAGTTAAGTCGGTACACAGTACCTAGCCATGTAGACACTTTTTATAGTTATTTTTTATAATTATTATGAGGTAAAAGGTTTTCTTATTTTTTCACTTGAAATTTCTAACCAGTAATAAAATCACAAGAAAGCACTATCTGCAATGAGCATGAAAAATTATATTAGAGTCCATATTGGCACAAAACTGCGTAGACGAAAATAGATTGTTTCTCCAAACATAAAAATGAAATAATTTTTAGAAAGTATTTTCAAGCAAAAAATCTTCTATTTTCAGTTAGCAACCGCGAGAACGAACGAGGTACGAACGAATTTTGTTATTTCGTTTACTCCGATCTTGAAAGGAAAATGAACCCGATGTATATTTTAAATGATGAAATTCGGAACATTTCTGGTTGATGATAAGAGTAAAATTGGTTTCCAATCCAACAGCTTCATTTATTAAAAAATCATTCGAAATGGAGTAACCTTGAATAAATGTCTTTAAAACTTTGTGTATTCGTTCGTACTACTACATGTCCAATTTATATGACTTCGTATGGTTCTAAAAATATTAAAAAACGTGTGTCATCAAATGATCGTTTTTAGAACTAAAATTCGCATTTTTAGTACGCAAGTGAACTTTCGCCAATTACGTCGGTTTTAGTTTTTATGGCCAAATTTATATTCTTTGCATGTTTTTGCTACGTTGTTGGTTACCCTTTTTATTATTACTTGTTGCCTTGCATATTTATTTTTGACTGGTGATGTACTTTTTCTTTTTTGAACTTCTTTTGGGACTCATTGGACTCGATTGGTCTCAAAATCGATATCTAAGGGACCCCTTGCTTCAGTATTCTTAATTCAGAGTCAGAATTGGAAATAGTTAGTGGGCGCCATTTTAACTTTTTTGTTATTGATCCAAATGGTACCAAAATCTATATTTGAGGGGCCCTCTCTTCCTATATTCGAACAATAAGCAGTTCTCCTATCTTGGCATAAAACATACTCAAGAAGTAAAGTATAAAGTAAAGTATACATTCATAGACCAAATTGCGTTACAATTTCTTAAAACTAGTTACAATACAAGTAATTACTAAAACTAATAGCAGTAGTCAGGGGTTCCCAAACTAGGCTTAGCCTGTTTCTTGGGTAATCCGTTAATTAAAAGATATGCCTAAAGTATATATAAATCAAACCAACTGAAGAAAATTCATGCGTTCGCCATATATGAAAAAATGTTACTTATTGCTGTAACGGTGGAGGGCAACTGAATGCGTATTTTATTAAAATAACTAAAATGCTGATCGATACTTTCGCCAAACCGTATTGTTCCTTGTTTAAATGCAATAAAACCACGTTATTGTATATGAATATCACTATAAGTAACAGCATTATATTTATCAATCATTTTTTAAATATGATTTAATTCCACTTTTCAATAGCTTCTACGAAGTTCCAACAGATCTAATGAGAAAAATTAAAAACTTTCTTCTTTTAGAAAAATAATGTATAAATGCAAATTAGCCTATTTTTCGTCTCCTGACGACTTCTTTGCCTATATTTAGAAAGAACCAGTATTATAGTTAAGATAAATAACACGTGGCACCCTACGTACTGTCAATGTCAACCTACTGGTTGACGGACTGGTGGTTTATTTAGAAATTAGAAGTAAAATAATAAAAAATTATGATCGTGAAAACAACATACAACCTTCTGGCAATGCCTAGTCAAGTTACATGTACTATACTGAGGCTTAAACTTAGAAATATATGTTAGAGATTACACAAGTTTGATCCACGCAGGATGAATGCCATACGCATTGATGTTACTTATTTTATTGGAATTGCAACACAGTCCGACATGATTGAAGTCTTGTAAGTTATCGGTTGCCTATGGTAACGCTGAATGGTCTGTCAGTAGAGTCTGTGATCGGTTTAATAATATTTAATTGTTTCTATTGTAATCTTACTCGGAACAGCGCCAAACGTGCGCACTGACTGATTAATAAGAATCATCATGTCGGACGGCAACGGCGGCCATATAAATCGCAATCTGTATGATTCTCCGACAGCAGCGGTGGGATCGATCTCAAAATCATCCCTTGTGCCTACCGCATTGCCTGCTACCCAAACTGATGAATATTTTTGGTCGGAACGTAAGACTCAGTAGTGCGGCCACGTACATCGAGGATTCTACCAATAAAGCAGCGCTGATAGATGGGCTAGATCCTGACAGCTCTAACGATATCGAGATTTCTAGAATCAGACGTCTAGGCAAAGAACTATGGATGTGGAGAATACGCCAGGAATTATACGCTTACAATGGTGAATATTTATTAAGATGCAAAATCAGCAAAAGCAAGCGTTGATTCTGGCATTTAAAACTCCATTGGAATTTAAAAGAAGATTGATAGATCAAATTGACGTTGAAAAAGATGATACGCTTTCATCAACATGCAATTGGTGGAAGTAATTATTTAAAGGTATCAACTTGTTATAGCGATTGGTAAAATATTAAGAGGATCCATGTGGTTGTTGCGGATAAATTGTCCAGGTACGACGTGAACATTTGAATAACTTTGTCGTACGAATTGTATCTAAAGGTTATGACACTTTTGGTAACATTTCAATCGTGGTCAAAATGTGAATAGTCCGAAATCTACTCCGCAGTCGTAGATTAATTGTCATGCCTGCAATAAGCTTCGACATAAGATTTGTCATGTATAGAAAATAGGCTAAGATATCATCAATTGTCCTATGACGAGTTTTGTCTATCGCCAACAATCTTCCTTGCCAGTATGTTACAGGTATGGTTCATCAGTTCACATGGTGAGTCGCTGTCCTCACGGGTCCAGCGCCGCAGCATCGACATCTGTTGTAGAACGTGCTGACATATTATGTGTGGTCGAGATGCTCTCCGAAACACTAAAACCTTTTAGTAATTGTTTTAAATGTGGCTTTTACTTTGGCGCTGAGTATCTCTTTGCAAAAGAGTCTGCCGCAAGTTAAGAGGTAAGCGAATTGATATTGTTTGGCCAGGTGCTTTTCTTGATGTGAATTATCACACGCGTTGATGGTGAGGGAAAATATAGAGAGGAAACCAGCATACATTGCTGTGATGTGTTAAACAAATCAACGTACGCTGCCTGAGCATAGTGGTCTGTGGTCTAGCTCTTTTCAATCGAACTCTCGATTATGGAGAAGTCCTATGCTCAACACGGATACAATACTTACTGTGTAATTGTTATAATAGGTAGAAATTAATGATTCAAGCATCGAAATTGTATTTCAGTTTTGGCTGGTAAAGAATCTTCGCAAAAATAAAATATTGGGTTGCGACATTATGAATTATAGTTTACAAATAAGTATGTCCGCACATTAGTTGTATCTGACAAGGTTGGCGTCTGTAAACACAAGTCATAACCCATAGCACGTTTAATACTCTTACACAGATGAAACAATTTGTCCATAATTCATCAATTCTTATGGATCCAGCATTATAAATTGGCGTTCGGTAAATGCCTAATTGAATTAGCGAATAATTGCTACAAGACACGGCAGTAGACAGCTCATATCTTAACCAATGAACCAATGATATTTAAGCCACAGTATCTATACTAGGTTTCATGCAGATGCCAGTGCCAACAGCTATGGTGCTATTTTATTCTAACCTGTAAGAATGAAACTAAGGCCTATCGCATACTTTAGCAAAACTACGATGTTAGCAGAATCGTGTTGTGACATAAGCAAGCCACGTTGGAGCCAGGTCTGTAGTATGAGGGCTGGATCGAATGGTGTTTTGCCATTTTCTTATAGAAGGCCGGCGTGACGTGTAGAAATACTATTATTATTATGTGAGTGAGATGGTCAAAGGCCATTTTGCTAGCGGTAGGATTTTCATTCTGCCCGGATGGCTACGACAGTGAATAGTGGATAGATACCCATTATGGTTACTTACGTTAGCGTATCGAGACCATCCCGTGTATATCCGTGTGTAATTGGACCGGCATAGTTTGTGGATCGGCGAGAGTGAAACATATAGTGCCAGTTGATATTCCATCTGGTCTACACCGCGCTTGCCAACGTGCGGGTTATGGTCACTTTGCTGTTGTAAAGTGTGAAAGTAAGTACCAACGACTTTTAAGGGATTTCTTGAATGAATAAAGTAGCGGTTACAAATTACAATAATCGATACTATGAATGAACTTTCTGTTGTAGAACGCTGTCGACTATCTTAATTGCCCGGAGTGTGGCCAGCCCGTCGCCGCGGACCCTGCACGGTACCTCCGCATTGCACCCTGTGTCGAGTGGCGCCGATGCCCAACGTGGCACCCCCGTAATCTCCGCTAACGAGTTTTTATAACTCTGTCACTAACAGTCGTGCCGTTATAAATAATAAAACTGGAACTCTTGCCATGGTAAAAGCAGTTGGTCACTTCAGACAATACTTCCGTGGCCGGACATTTACGATTATGACTAACTCTTTTGAAGTCATCATTTTATAAGGTAAAATGGGTGGATTAATATTGATTATTGCGTTTTACACTTTCTTACTGGCCAAGGTAACTTAAAGTCTTAAACTGAACGTAAACACGCAACATGAACATGTTCAGCACTTAATGGCGAATATAGACAGTCCGCGCATCATTTACTTTGGGAGTCTAGTCTTTAACAAAAAGAGCATAGTGTTGGTTAGTATGCAAACATTATCTGGAATTGTATGCTACATGGACTTAGTGCAGACTAGGACGAAATTTCGTGCTTTGCGGCGTTCTGGAGTTCTGTAATCAAGTAAAACAGTCTCTAAACCTTTGATGTTAACATTAATACATCCGTAACGAGCATATCCGCGGCAGCCTTGGTGTCCGCGATGTGACAGATAAACTCCAAGAGTGTCGCTTGAGATGGTATGGTCATGTCCTGCGAAAGCCGCAGGAGTACGTCGGCAATGTGTGACTGAGCCTCAACATTCCAGGACCTCGACCGAGGGGTAGACCGAAGAAGCGCTGGCTTGATGTCGTCAAGGAAGATATGAGAGTCAATGGCCTTACTATTGAGGATACCGAAGACCGGGCGAAATGGAGGAGACTAAGCCGGAAGGCGGACCCTGGCACCGGCCGGGATAACTCTTAAGTAGAAGTAGAAGAAGAAGAATAATAGATGATATGTGTACGGCACATGCTGGTTTCGTTGTACTGAATTTATAACTCCTGACATAAAAATAGATGACAAACAGAATTAATTATCTGGTAGATCAGGCCTCTAGCAAACTTAGTAACACAAAGATATTGAAGAGGTAATTACCAATCTCAGTCAGGGAATACTAAGGAATGATGCAACTAGGATATACGAGATAATACCAAGAATAAGATAAGAATAGGATGGACGAGCAGGCGACGAAAGATAAAAATCGTTATGACTAATAAAGCCACTGTTGTGTAAAAATGCCAATCATTGTTTGAATTTTAGTGATAATTCTGTAGTAATTCTGTGCTGAAAAATAATATTCTTATATTGGAAGCTTGTGGTGTGTGTGTTGGTGATTGATAAAATGTTCTATTGAAACTCAAAGCTGCTATGCTTTATTGAAAGATGGATTGAAAGTATTATCACTTTGTCCTTATGATCTGTTGAAAGCCATGACGCTTTGCAGGGTGGATTGAAAGCTTGAGCGCTTTGCCCTTATGATCTGTTGAAAGCCATGACGCTTTGCAGGATGGATTGAAAGCATGAGCGCTTTGTCCTTGTGATCTGTTGAAAGCCATCACGCTTTGCAGGGTGGATTGAAAGCATGAGCGCTTTGTCCTTGTGATCTGTTGAAAGCCATCACGCTTTGCAGGGTGGATTGAAAGCATGAGCGCTTTGTCCTTGTGATCTGTTGAAAGCCATCACGCTTTGCAGGGTGGATTGAAAGCATGAGCGCTTTGTCCTTGTGATCTGTTGAAAGCCATCACGCTTTGCAGGGTGGATTGAAAGCATGAGCGCTTTGTCCTAGTGATCGGTTGAAAGCCATCACGCTTTACAGGGTGGATTGAAAGCATGAGCGCTTTGTCCTTATGATCTGCTGAAAGCCATCACGCTTTGCAGGGTGGATTGAAAGCATGAGCGCTTTGTCCTTATGATCTGTTGAAAGCCATCACGCTTTGCAGGGTGGATTGAAAGCATTAACGCTTTATCCTTGTGATTTGTTGAAAGCTACCACGCTTTGCAAGATAAATTGAAAGTATTAACGCTTTGTCCTTGTTGTCTGTTGAAAGCTACCACGCTTTGCAGTGAGATTGGGGTCTGATTTATTTTGACTGAAGGTCGATGCTGA
Organism: Deilephila elpenor; assembly: GCA_949752805.1. NCBI lineage: Eukaryota > Metazoa > Arthropoda > Insecta > Lepidoptera > Sphingidae > Deilephila > Deilephila elpenor. The sequence goes on along the minus strand of OX457107.1, from coordinate 1,507,320 downwards.
AAGCTACGACGCATTGTTAAACGTTAGAAGTCACGTGCTGAGAGCTGTTACGCTTTGCTTTGTGTGTGAGGTTGAAAGCTGTTTGTGTAAATACTATGCTTGGGTGCTATGCGCTGTTCCATCTAGCTTGGCTCTGATGTCAATAAGCAACGCGAGAGCGCGTTGAGGCGCAGAATGGCCGTGTTAGAGATTACACAAGTTTGATCCACGCAGGATGAATGCCATACGCATTGATGTTACTTATTTTATTGGAATTGCAACACAGTCCGACATGATTGAAGTCTTGTAAGTTATCGGTTGCCTATGGTAACGCTGAATGGTCTGTCAGTAGAGTCTGTGATCGGTTTAATAATATTTAATTGTTTCTATTGTAATCTTACTCGGAACAGCGCCAAACGTGCGCACTGACTGATTAATAAGAATCATCATGTCGGACGGCAACGGCGGCCATATAAATCGCAATCTGTATGATTCTCCGACATATACATATATAAATATTAAAAACAGAACACAAGCTAATTTGTAATTTCATTACAAACTTCGATCAAATATATACAAAAAACAAATGAATAAAAAATACTCATAACTGGGTAAAAGAAAATGTTGAAGGAACTCGTAATGTTCATTACTTCCAACGAAACGATTGCATTGCATGTGATTGAATATTAATGAGTTTGAATAACGCCAACCAGGAATAAGCCAATATTATCCTGCTCTTGTTACTTCTAGACCTTATTGATTTTCTCTTTCATACATTTTTTAGTTAGAAGTTAATATAGGTACGTTCACTGCCAATTCTTCTTTCGGTGTATTCCCAAATTCTTCACGGTTGTAATAATCTTCAATTTCTTGCAAAGTCTTATATTTAGTTTCTGGTATGTACTTCCAAATTAGAAAATATCCCAGAGCAGCTACAGTAACATAAAGAGCATACGCACCCCACACATTTAAGTGCTGGAACAAATAGGGTGCTGTTTTGATTGATATTGTATGAAAGGAACACATAGTAATCAAATATATTGCCCCGCCTAAGCCTCTATGTTTTACCGGAATCAATTCGGTCGATACATTATATACAGCAAAGGATAATCCTGAAATACCCGACATTGTAGAACCCAAAAAACAGTATAAAAATAGCATCGAACCTTTTTGCAGCATTCCTGCGCTGTTCAAATAAGCAACTATGCATGAAAGTAATGTAAAAATCACACTTGACACGCCCCCGACTAGAAATATTTGTTTGTGTTTACAATGTTTCTCTAAAATAATAGCTAAGACGGCAGATACAGCAATGGTTATGTCTAACAACACTACATAAGTGAGAGAATTAGTCACACCAGTCATGGATTCAATCATTTGAATCCCATAAATGAACGTGACGTAAATTCCGCTTCCATAATACGTAGTCATTAGTAATAGCATATAAGCTATGGGCAGATAAAAATCTCTCCGCGTTACTTTTTCTAAAAACTCCTTGATAACTTTTTGTCTCCCGATCCTAACTTTAACTCCTTTCTCTTTCAAAAAATCCTTTTGCGCAGCGATTAGTTCATCTACCTCTTTTTTGGCATTATCGCTATTACCTCTAAGCCATATGAATATTCGTTCACATTTATCAAAATCACCTTTATAAGCCAACCAAAAAGGAGAATCGGGCCACATTAAACTCATTGATAACGCTATAGCAATCGGGACACACATAACGATACCAACAGTTTTATAATGCAAAAAATGGCCCGCTATAGTAACGATTATAAGTCCAGTTGCCTGGAATATTCCGAATAATAGCATCGCCAAACTCCGAGATTTTGGGTGAATCATCTCGCTGACGGTGACTAAACTGACGATCCCTACGCTGTTGCTGCCGAGGCCGTGGAAGGAAGCCCCAACGATGATGGTGGTAACGTTCTTGGCGATGGTGGTAAGTATCCAACCGATGATGATTAGACAGCTAATTACGAAGGCAAATTTTCGACCCTTCCACTGCATTAGGTGTGTCATGAAGATGCTTAGTATTCCGGCCAAACCGTAGACTGAACCTGGAAAAGAAATAAGAGGGCTATCGATATGTTATTAACATTAATAATATAATAAACTGATTTAACAAACCCTGTAAGCTTGATTTTATTTGGAGACATTATAGTATGTAATAGCAAAAGAATCTGTTAGAAAAAATAATAATTAAAAAATCTTTAAATTAAATAAGCAGAAAAATGATTCCCCGTAACGGCATGAAAATTACTATCATAAAATAGAAACATAGGCTGTGTGAAAAATCTGAATTAACAGAAAAGTAAAACAATTACCAATCCATGAAGAGGTGTCTAAGTCCATAGCCATATTAGGGTCTGCCGGCAGTTGTTGCAGCAGAACTATCGGGTACCCGACAAGAGTGCCCACAGACAACCCTGCGAGATGTGAAGTGCTCGCCACAAATAACTGCAAAAAACGGGTTTCAATCTCAAAACTTAGATTTTATGATTTCGATCTGATTTCTGGTATATGAACGCGTTTGTAATTTATTAAGAAATTTCTTCTTGGTATTGAATTCAATCAACTGGAAAACCCTGGTTTAAAAATTAGGTCCAGAGTCCGATTAAGTTAACAAGATCCTCACGCCTCGTCTCGATAACCACCCAGTACCTGGTGCTTACTCCAGTGTCACTTATGAGTTACCATCTGTACAGCAATTAATGCTACCACCGAATTTTTCGTTGGTTGATTCTGACAGAATGTAATTGACCAACAAATGATTCTCTAGGTAGCAGACCAAGTGGGTGTTCATAATCTCCATGAGTTTACTCCAGGAGACCGACAGATTAGGGCTTTTATTAAAATACCTAGGGCTTGTCTAAAATAGCACATCTTAGAAAGTGGTATGTTTAGTTACCTGTCTATAGTAAGGCGTAAATTTATCCATTGCGAATTCTAATTAATTTAAAATATCAAATGCGCCCGACATAATTTCTGACAAAGGTACAATTATGAATAAATGACACGAGGCGTCCTAAATAACCTCGCTTTTATAAAGGAAGTGCTCAAAGTATCGATAAATTGATAAACTGGAGCCAATTTCAGAGTTCGAAGACACAATAAACACCTTTTATTTCTTATTTATCGATGTACTTGTGAAGGGCAAGATAATATATTATTTTGATGCTAAACTTGGAAACAAGACTGTCCTTTTTTTTACTAAATTTGTCAAAAATGTAGATTTAAATAGTAGAACAGGTTTTGATACGCAAATAAAAGAATATGATGTAGAGACCAGTTTTTATAATTTGGCACTGTTGATGGTAGTATATTCCTATTCAAATCGATAGCAGTGGACAATAAAAGGCTGATGATGATGATGAATAATGACCACCTTGCACGGTAGTGGAAAAACACAATTATACCTACATAACTCACTCCACTCGACCGCACCACACCATACTGTCAAAAATGAGTGTCATTTAAATGCATTCAAATTTTACGATGTGGGTAGATATGCAAAATGGCGATTTTTTAATATGAATGCGGTATATGCATATCGAATGCGAGTTCGATTGCATTCGCACTGACGGGGGAAGTGATTTGGCAAGCCTCGAATGTAGGCCAATATTGGTCCGGTATTTGATTTGTCTTTAAACTAAGTTTCTTTCCCTGTTTGCTTAGTATCTAGTTATGATATGTAGGATTTATGTAACAAATATCACGCCAGTGCCATGGGGTAGATAGAGTCTATCCATTCATTCATCTATCAATGATTTCCACAGTGAACTATTGAAGAGAGAGTCTAGGAATCTTCAAAAAACGTGGTCCTCTCCGAATGCATTTCACCATTTCATGCAAAAGAAACAGCAAATGCAAAGAACAGCTTTAAAGACACTATAATATGCGCTGAGTTATAACATGTGTAACAATGCGTTTATTTTTCTTCTTTTTTTTTGTAAGTATATTATTTTTATTTCTTTTGTCATTATGTAATTATTTTTTTGTTTTTTTTAACACCATATTTTTCCTGTTTTCTCAAACATTTCCCTGTAACATCCATGAACATAATTTACGCATAGACTACAAAACAAAAATCCCAAGCAGCTTACTTTCATTGTAAATCTAGATAAAACCCAGCAAAAACTACCAAAAAATCTTACATTAGCCAGCGAACTCATAGACGTAAAGGTGCTATTAGTGTACCGCAGCCGTGACTGGTTTTAGGTCAATCGATATATTCATTTTTGTGCCGTCCGCAAGCCATTGTTATTCAGGCTCGGTGATATGACCCAACTAGTGATTTATGGATACTCTTTGGTTCATACCCTCATTTGTAACATAGGTTTACAATACCACTGAAGGAAACTAACTGTAATTCGTTTTCAAATCTTAGGATTAAAAAAAAATTGTAGCTTAATCCGACAATCCATACTAGGCCAGGTGGACTATATGGCCTAACACTTCTGATTGTAGAGAAAGCTCGTACCATAATGTGGACGTATATGAGCCGATACAGATGTAGGCTTACAATCTAGCAGTTTAATGGTGAGCAAATTTTTTTTATCTTTGGTTTTGGTAGGAGCACCGACAATATATTAAAAAATATATATATGTATAGATTATTTGCAGTTTCCCATCCCGTCCCGTTATATCCCGCCCGCCCGTCTCATTCTCACTCAAGGCATGTTATCCAATCCCATCCCTTTGAGTATAAAAAATTAACAAATATATCGAAATTCCTTACGCAACCCACGGTAACACTATATTTTTCGGGATAAAACGTAGCCTAAGTGTTAATCCAGGGTGTCAGCTACCTCCATACCAAATTTCGTCGAAATCCGTTAAGCCGTTTTTGAGTTCATCGCACACAACCGCATATCCAAACAGACAAACAGAAAAACAGACAACATTTCTAAAAATCATTGTTTTGGGTTCTATTACGTTAATACAGACCCCGATATTCAGGCGAACATCAACCACTGCGTCGGAGCGCAACAGTTGCTCGAACAGTCTCTGGCGCAGTGGTTGATCCACGTGGCTGTGGTCGCCGAGCCTTACTCTGTCCCTGCCCGCGACGACTGGGCAGGGGACCTTGATGGCTCGGTGGCCGTCATCACCCGGGGCGCCGCCGGCTCTCCGCCCTTCGAAAAAGTAGCGAAGGGTGCGGGATGCGTGGCGGTCCTGGTGGGAGGGGTGTGGGTAGTGGGAGTCTATTTCTCTCCCAACAGGTCCCAGGCGGAATTCGAGAGCTTCCTGGCGCGCCTGGGGGCCCTGGTGCAGCTTGACAGCCAGCCTCGCCCCGCGCTTGTAGCCGGCGACTTCAACGCCAAATCCTTGGCCTGGGGTTCGTCGGTGACCGATGCGCGGGGCGAGGCCCTGGAGGAATGGGCGATCTCCATCGGGTTGGTCGTCCTGAATCGGGGGTCGGAGAACACGTGCGTGCGGCACAACGGCGGTTCGGTGGTGGACGTGACGTTCGCCACCCCAGCCCTTGCCCGCCGTGTTCGGGACTGGAGGGTTTTGGTCGAGGAGGAGACGCTGTCCGATCATCTCTACATTCGGTTCAGCGTCTCATCCTCCCAGGTCTCCACCCGCCAGTCCGGTGGTGGTCCGACTGCCCGATTCACGGGCGGCCGACGTTGGGCTGCGAAGCGCCTCGATGTGGAGGCCGTGAAGGAGGCTGCCATTGTTCAGGCGTGGCTCCCCGTGCCGGATGGGCCGGTGCGGGTCGAGGAAGAGGCGGAATGGTTCGGGGTGGCGATGTCGCGAGTCTGCGACGCGGCCATGCCCCGGGTCACCCGCCTCCCAGCGAAGCGCCAGGTGTACTGGTGGTCGGCCGAGCTCACTGAGCTGCGTGCGTCCTGCCAGGTCGCGCGCCGCCGACTCGCCAGGCACCGTCGTCGTCGGACACGTAGACCCGGCGACGACGAGCAGGGGCGGCACCTTCTCGACCTCCATAGAGAGGCGAAGAGAGCGCTGCGGGTGGCCATCGCGCAAGCAAAGGCCGCGGCGAACGAGGAGTTCCGGAGGTCTCTGGACAGAGATCCATGGGGGCGTCCGTACTGTGTGGCGATGCGAAAATTCCGCCCATGGGCGCCCCCCTTGACCCAGAGTCTCCGGACCGAACTTTTAGAGGACGTCGTCGCGGCCTTGTTTCCGGCCACTGAGGAGTTCACTCCTCCACCGATGGCGCCACGTCCACCGGCGTCATCGTCGTTGGTTTCGGTAAGGGATATCCCGGAGGTTTCGCCGCAAGAGCTAGAGGCGGCAGTGCTTCGGCTGCGGAGCAAGAACTCGACCCCGGGGCTCGACGGGGTGCCCGGTCGTGTCTAGGTGCTGGCCGTCGAGTCGCTGGGTACGAGGCTCCGCAGCCTTTTCTCCGCGTGCCTTGAGCAGGGCATCTTCCCGTCGCGGTGGAAGACGGGCAGGCTTGTCCTGCTCCGCAAGGAGGGGCGACCCGCGGATTCGCCGTCGGCCTACCGGCCGATCGTGTTGCTCGACGAGGCGTGCAAGCTCTTCGAGCGCATAGTCCACGCGCGCCTCGTCGAGCATTTGGAGAGTACGGGCCCGGATTTGGCAGACTGCCAGTTCGGGTTCCGGCGGGGCCGGTCGACGGTCCACGCGATTCTGCGGGTGATGGCACAAGCGGAGCGTGCGGTGTCCCGGGGTAGGGTCGTGGTGGCGGTGTCTCTCGACATCGCCAACGCGTTTAACACCATGCCCTGGGCCTGCATCGAAGAAGCACTGCGGTACCACGAGGTTCCGCCCTACCTTCGGCGTCTGGTGCACTCGTACCTGTCTGATAGGTACGTGGTGTATCCGGGCGCCGACGGGTGGCACCGCAGGGAAGTGACGTGCGGTGTTCCACAGGGCTCGGTTCTTGGGCCGCTCCTGTGGAACATCGGCTACGACTGGGTGCTACGTGGTACCAACCTTCGGGGCGTCGCTGTCGTCTGCTACGCGGACGACACACTGGTGACAGCGACGGCCAGGACATTCCAGAGGTCCGCCCTGCTCGCCTCGTTCGGTACTGGACTGGTGGTGGGCAGGATTCGGCGACTGGGCCTCACGGTGGCCCTCAACAAGACCGAGGCCGTGTGTTTCCTCGGTGTGGGCCACCGCCAGGGGCCCACATCACGGTGGAAAGCGTGCGGATTCCCGTCGGCTCGAGGATGAAGTACCTCGGTCTCGTTCTCGACAGTCGATGGGATTTCCGTGCGCATTTTGAGGAGTTGTCGCCGAAGCTGGTGAGGGCGGCGGGCGCACTGGGGCGCCTGTTGCCCAACACTGATGGTCCTGGCATCCCTTGCCGAAACCTTTATGCTGGAGTCGTGCGGTCCATGGCCCTCTACGGGTGTCCCGTTTGGGCCGAGTCCCTGGGCGATCGTTGCGTCCGCCTGCTGCATCGTCCGCAGCGCATGGTGGCGCAGCGAATAATCAGGGGCTACCGCACGGTCTCGCACGAGGCGGCCTGCGTATTGGCGGGAACTCTGCCCTGGGTGCTGGACGCGAGGACCCTCTCGTCGGCTTTCTTCCGGCGAGAGGAGGCGTCCGGGCGTGGGCAGAGGTTGGTCCCCCGTGAGGTCGAGGCCATGTTGGCCTCCCTCCGCAGGACCGCCGTGGAGGAGTGGCGTTCCAGGCTGGAGAACCCTAGTGCTGGTACGAGGACCGTCGCGGCAGTGCGACCTGTCCTCGAGCAGTGGCTGGACAGGCGCCACGGTGCGCCGACATACCGGCTGACGCAGGTGCTCACCGGGCACGGCTGCTTCGGTGCGTACCTGTGTCGCATAGCCGGAGCCGAGGAGTCCGCCGTGTGCCACCATTGTGGCAACTGCCGTGAGGACACGGCCCAGCACACGCTGGAAGAGTGCCCAGCCTGGGACGAGGAGCGCAGCGCTCTCGTCGCGGTCGTGGGAAGCGACCTTTCGCTGCCGGCCGTGGTCGCCGCCATGGTCGGCAGCCGGAGTTCGTGGCGAGCCATGCTCTCCTTCTGCGAACGTGTCATGTCCAAGAAGGAGAGCGCCGAGCGGGATCGGGAGCAGACCGATCCCGATCGTCGCCACAGGAGACGTAGGAGGCGCCGGGACGCCAACTAACCCGGCGCCGCAGAGGCCACGCGGGGCCGCGCTCCCTACCGTGGCGGCCCCCGAGACGTGACGCAACACGCGTCTGTTGCCGCGTCGCTTAGCGGCGGTGCACAAAGAGGCGGTCCTGGCGCGTCTGTTAAACGGTATCCCGGGGCCGTCTCTCAAGTGCACCGATGGTGGCCGACGCGGGGTTTTTAGTCGGTATTTCGGCGCATAGGTTTATGGTAGGGACCCGACCCAGCGGCCGCCCGTCCACATCCACGGGCGGCACAACATCTCGCTGGGCTCGGAAGGCGCCGGTGAGTCCGACACACCCTCGCCCCTTCGGGGGTGGGATGGTCCGTAAAGGGATTTTCCCCGCGAGAAAAAAAAAAAAAAAAAAAAAAAAAAAAAAAAAAAAAAAAAAAAGACCCCGATATTAGTTTTTCTCGTTTATCTTTCATGTACAGACATCGATCGGTTACAAATTTATTATATGTATAGATGTTTGTTAGATATTCAAGTCTTGGTCTAGGACTTTCTTGCCTTCCATTTATAAGACTAATATCCATGTTAGTTATTATATTACAATTAATATTATATTGAACTAGACTCTAGAACTATAAATAATACTGGAGTTCGTGGTGAATTTACGGTATGTTTGGTGTAGCGAAGCCACCAATCATCTTAGTTTACACAGCAGCACTTCATAAATCAATAGCACGATTGATGATCATCCTTTAAGTCAAATGAAGATATAAGAGTTATACCATATCTAAACTAAGAAGTTCCATTTGACATTGGGAAATAGGGATGCTGTCAAATAAATCGGTTCTTACAATTTCCGATTATATAGAGATATTGATAATATTTGTTTGTATTTCTTAATCGATTACAGTTTATATTTTTAGTTTACATTATTTCGTTTTTCTTTTCATGAACATTTACTATTTAGGAACAAAAGGAGTGATTTATCTATTACTAGTGGCCCGGCCCAGCTTCACCCGGGTGCAGACACTTTTTGATTCCAGTCCACATCACGCACATGCTTATGAACACATGATACATACATACAATACAATACATATAATCCAAAGTGAGGAACCTCCTCACTATGTGTGTCGTATCCTACAATACTGCCTTCATTTCCATTGTATTATCCAAATCTATTATTTAATAATAAATTAATTTATATTAATATTATTATTTCATTATTTATTGATGTATGTTCGTTGACAGCATACCTATTATTAGCTGCAAGTTCAGTATTTTTAAAAATTAAAACACAACTGTTTTATATCTGCTCGATTATTTAAATATTTTTACCGATTATGCGTATACAAATGCGTTTGAATAGTCTCGACTCTACCGGTAAAAGACCTAACGAGGTGACTTTGTAATGACGTCTAGAAAAAAAATATGTTGTTTATAATGGTTATTTTGCTTTATTTAAAGGATTCTAGTTTAAATTTAGTGATTATGGATTGTAGGTGTAGTGATAAAATAAGAATAGCTTCATAATTCCATGGATTTACGGAAAGTGTTATTGAAATTGTGTGGGTTACGTCTGCACAAAGTTATTTACGTTAAAAGTATGAAACGTCAAATGGAACCTGTTAGTTTAGATAGACTATAGTCAGTCAACGTTAATACAATTATTATACAATAGGGTATTAGATTAAGATCGATTTTTTGTATTATTTTTACAAATAACATTAAAACAATATTAAAGTAGCTTGTAACATGAAGCAAATATTACTATTGAAAAAAAAGAGTGGGAGTGTAGTGGGAACATCATACTGTCTCTTTCACACGCCAACACTGTCATGCATATTGAGACTAATGACGTCACTAGTTTTGTTCTGCATCCCTTTTCTTTTACTCCCACTACAAGATTTAAAATATTTCTAACTTGTTTAATTCTGAATAGATTTTAAAATTCTTTGTTTGCTAGATTTTGAGTATACCCTTTGATATATACAATAAAAAAATGCAGTCAAATACCCTATTTCGTACCTACATGATTTGTTTTTTAGACAGAATTTACCCACCCTCCATTGCAATTCCTGTCAGCCAGGATCAACAGTGGCACGCAAAAGAATTGGCACCGAGCTCCGGAGCTCTGCGAGTCTTTTAGTGACTAGCTTGTCTTCAACCCGCATCGAAATTAATCAGAAAGAAAAACAAATAGGAAAAGTTGGAAACAAATAATTATCCATTTACTCATGATTGTAAAATGTATGTTTCCTATGGTATAGCGGCAATTTTACACATATTTAAAGGATATATTTATTGACTGCCTCGGTGGCGTGGTTGTACTACGGTACGATTGCAGAGGTCTCGGGTTCGAATCCCAGGTCGGGTAGGGTGATGTTGGATTTTTCTATTCATTATCAGCCCGGAGTCAGGACTTAGTGCCCGATATGGCGATAGGCTCGCTCGATCACATCATAGGATGGAACATACAATGCTAAATGTGGGTGTACTGGTGGCTCCTCTGCGTAACCCTTCTGGGAGAGGGCCGTGAGTTTATGTATGTATGTATATAATATATTTTTCACTGCAATAATTATGAATGAATTCCGGCGGCTTCCAACAGGTCGCTGTCGACATCCATGGGGGAAATTTATCTTCAGCAATGGATTTTGTTCGCATTTTATGAGAAATTATTACTCATTTATGTAAACACGTGCAAAAATATAAGTTTGCTATCGGAAGTCCAAAGTCGACACACAAAAAAAATACCTCGTAACTATTTTCGTTGTCTTTTACCTATTAAGGTGATACTATAAAGACATAGGCATTATTACATTTTGTACCTACATCATAAGTAAATATACGTATAGGAACATATACTTTCTGCGTAAATGTATACAGACAAAAGCCCCATCGCATTAGTAATATGATCACGTACCGAGCTCCGCGATAGATTAACAAAGGATTCCCTGTCTGTATGCAACTCTCCTGGGACTATTACTCTAGTTAAGAGCTCAGGTAGGTTCATTAAATTGTATAGAATAGTCTAATTTTTGTGTTGGTTCATTGTTTTTCTTTTATTATGGGCTCTTTATTGTCCCTGTACTGAAACATCACTATCTTTTTGAAGTTAGGCATATAGTGCATGGTGGCCTGTTGGTAACGGACCAGACCCGGCTGCCTACATGTTCACGGTGGTCGCGGGTTCAAATCTCAGGGCACTTTGACTTTTCGGAGTAATGTGTGTATTGATAGTCAATCATCACGCACTTTGACGGTGAAGGAAAACATCGTTAGGAAAATTGCATACCGTAGCAATTTTATTCCGTACAAATTTCTACAGTATGTAAGTCCGCACAAGGTCTGCGTGGTGGACTATATGGCCTAACCACTATCAATGGATTCTCTCGATTGTAGAGTAGACCCGTGCCCAGCAGTGGGACGTATATGGGCTGACACAATAAATATAGTTCGATGATTAATTATATCGATTAGATACTGTACGAACAGGTCTCATATTTGCAGAGTAATCGCTTGCGCAAAAATATTTTGTGCGTTTCAATATTTTATTTGGTTCTCGTTAATAAAGCTCAATTAATGTGTAACGTTTTCCAATTAATAGAAATCCTTCAAGATTATTATTCTTGACTTAATTATCAACCCAAAATCTACATTACATTACAAGCAAAGAAAAACATCATTACAAAAACTAAATCATTAAAAATTTTGTTAAACTTCAAAGGTATATAGAATCCAACAAATTTATCTAAACAAGCATTTTGGAATATGGTCTCTCCTTCAATCTTTGGATTTTAGAGGAGTCCTGTGCTTAGTAGGGCGCTCAAATTCCATTCAATCGTATTAGAAAGCACGAAGTATAATGTATATGGCTGAAACATTTTGTATCAAGAACATTTTCCTGGTTGCACGGATTTTCCCAAGCCAAATCTTCACGGTAGCTTTCCCTTTCCGTGTTAATTAATAAATCTCTGTACATTCTTCTATGAATAATTTAAAACAATTTGTATAAACCAAGGCAAGACGGCGCGTATGGCAATAAATAACCTCTGGAGGAATAACCCGACGCTAACGAAGGATGGTCGCCGCTTAATTAAGGACTGCTATAAATTTCGTCCTGTTACCGTCTTTGGAGTACCGAAATGCATTTTTTTATGGAAAACGAAAATTTATCGTATTTTTTTTAACATTTTGACTGGCATTTCTTAAGCATAAATAATTTATTATTCAAATAATCACATTATGTCTTGGAAGAGGAGGTCCATAGTAGAGTGCCTGTTAAATAAACTTTACTTGTCGGGCTTAAAAGCAGTGACTGCCTAATAATAGTAAAAAAAATTATTAAGAATAGGAAACTCACGTAAGAGTTTAAAAATCGGGCGTATCGAAGACTTTTCTGTCCGTCAAAACTAAGACCTTTAAAAATGGCAGTAACTCGGCTTCTCATTTAACAGCGAACTTTTCGACAACTACTTCTTAAACTGTGTAATATTTATATACTATATAAGTATTATTAACACCATACAAAGTCGTAGAAAGACTACAATTAAACAATTTCAAAGCGACGTGCTGGAAGCTACTCCGTCCAGTAAATTCCTGCATATTCATAAATATTTGAAACTGACCTAATATGTCTACACATTCACATGAAATACATACATAAGTACATAAACTCACGCCTTTAGACAGAGGTGCTACCAGGACACACACGTTTCGCTTTGTGTTTTGTCTAACGATGTGATAGCGGGCGAGCCTATCGCCATATCGGGCACAAATTCACGACTCCGGGCTGATAATGAATCGAAAAATCCAATATCACTTGGCCCGACCTGGAATTTGAACCCGAGACCCGAGCGTTGTAGCCGTACCGTAGTACAACTACGCCACCGAGGCAGTTCACATGAAAAACTGTCAGAAAATATAATTTATCTATACAATATCGTTACAAACAAAACGTGTACAAAACGGTTTATCATTTGTTCGTGACAAACGTTTTTGTCCACTTCCCAACGTGGCATAAATCATTCGAGAAAGCTTTGGATGACCGATGAGTGTACATTGCTGTATCAATATACGCATTGGTTTTTGTTTGTATACGAATAAAGGTAAAAATGACGTAATACTTGAAATAAAACAGCCACCGTGCTGCAGTTGGTTAGACGCCGGCTGTGAAACGAGAGGCCGCGGGTTCGATCTCCGCACCGAGACAAATGTTTGTGAGGCCACAAATATCATTATTATTATTGTTTCCTTTTGTTTGTTCTTTTTTTAATTCTACTCTTTTACATTAGCTGTATGTATTGTATTGTAAATTGTTATTGTGTCAATAAAAAATCTTTTCATTTCTTTCTTCTTTCTGTCACTATAACTTATTTTATTACATTAATACTCTGAGCCGAGCAATTTTATTAATAGTTCCAAGTACTCTGAATATTGGCGTGTAGAATTTCATTTCGTAAGCCACGGCATTTGGGTCGCCGTGACGCATCATCAATCACCTCCTAATTTCTTCACATCCGCCCTCGTTCCAGACTTACATTTGTTACTTGCAAACATTTTTGTACCAAAATATCAATGTGTATTTCTAGGATTTTTGATAAATATGAATATTGAGACGTGATTTTATTTTATATACATAGTAATAAGCCCTTTAAAATCAATGTATTTAGCAATTAATGGAGAATTTACATTGAGCCCCGAGTAATAACCGATTGTTGTGTGTTGTTGAAATTATTGCGTCGGCGAGCATTTCATACGAGCCTCCATTTACTTCGGTCAGTGCGCTGTAATTTTATCTGTAAATGGCTGTTAGTATTGGGAATTTTCGATAGTAAAATTTTATTTGATAATAAAATTACAAAAATAAACAGGTATACACTGAAACTTCTGTAAGCCAGGATCACAACTCACATTTTGTTGTCAGCGAACATTAGGGTGGGGATGTCTAAGATGATTTTAATCCGCCAAGAAATTTAATAATGGTAGAGCCATAATGCAGTTGTTTTGGACTATTGCAATAACTCTCGACCGGAATGGTACTAACAGAAAACCAACTCGAAGTGATAGCTTTGCTGTCGTGTTGCGATCAGAGACAGAGATTGTTGAAGGCCTAATATCCCATTCCTTATACTGTTTTATATTATACAGGGTATATCAAGACCGCGACCGAAAACGAAGCCAGGTGGTAGTATTAGTGACTTCAGACACAATGCAATGAAAAATTTCGCAAAAAATATCATCAATTTTTTTTGGTAATTTTTTACTTATCGTCGTTTTTGGGTGATAAATACATAGTTTTCCTTAAATAATGATGTACACCTTTTTATTTTTTAAGACGCAACGGTACGATAGGGTTTAAATTACTATTTTCGCAATAACTAGGTATTTACTACCCAAAAACAATGATTATCAAAAAATTGCAAAAAAAAAACTGTCGCTTATTTTGCGAAATTTTTATTTGCATTGTGTCTGTAACCACTAAAACTACCACCCGGCTTCGTTTTCGGTCGCAGTCTTGATATACCCTGTATAGGAAGCAACCGAGCATACGGTTCACCTGACGGTTAGTGATCACCACCGCCCATGAACACCTGCAACACCATAGGGCTTGGAGATGCGTTGCTGGCAATTAGGGTAGGAATACGATCGTTGTTTTTTTTTATTGTTACACATATAGACATAAAATACAGTTGAGAAAATATAACACAGGACATTGTGTACTATCATTACAGGTGAATTTTGGAGTTCGCCAGGTCGTATTTGTTCGGAAATGCTAAATAATAATTAGTTTTATTTCAAAATATCAATGAAATTGGACATTTAAAACAAATTATATTTGTAGGAGATAAAAATGTACCCACTGAGGCCTTAGGTTGAATAGCTGCATCAATAAGATTAAGGAAAGTACTCTCCTTAAGGTAGGCAGCGACTTTGTTGTCCTGGACCCCTGGCACTGCGGAAGTTCTTTGGGCAGCGGTAGCCGCTTACCATCATCGCTTTGACAGCCTCCGTGGCGCAGTTGGTTAGACGCCGCCTGTGAAACGAGAGGCCGCGGGTTCGATCCCCGCACCGAAACAAATATTTGTGTGATCCACAGGTATTTGTTTCGGGTCTGGGTGTTTGTGAGACCGAAAAGTCTCTCGTAGTTTCTGATACCCACGACACAAGACTCGATCTTAGTGTGGGGTCAGGACTATGTATGTGACTGTTGGGTGTATTTATTTATTTATTTATTATCAGGCGGGCCGCTAGCTCGTCTGCCTATAAAGGCAATAAAAAAAAACTACACTGATCTTCACAATATAATTTACCTCCCATACAGCCCGGATTTTGTCGCAATTCGTCGATCTTTGTTTGTCGCTGAATGTCTCTTGTGCCGGAAATTGGTCCCACGCGGACATTTTTGGGGCGCGGCGTCGTTTCCGGTAAGCTGTCCAGGTTCCGGTGTCGGGGATGACAACCTGACAGCGTTTACTTTGAAATTTTATTGCCATTGTTTGGTGTTTTGAAAGGATGTGTTATTGTATTTCGTTTATTCTTTTTTGACTTTCACATAGTTGGATAGTAAATTGGATGTCAAATTTAAGGCCGCAAATTAAATTGCAATACCTGAACAAATGTTAAACTACAATTCTCTTTATTATAAAACAAAGCACCAAAAATAAATACAAATTAAAACAAATAAAATATAAGAAACTTACGCCCGAATACTCGTTTATTGGTTACGTAGGCAATTAAGTACCTAGCTCTTATGACAAGTCAATACACATGACTTATTTTCTATTTACAAGTTTTTTTTAAATATTTACATTAATTTTATTATACTAAGTATTATATTATTTATTAGTATTTTATGGTATTTTTTTAGAACTAGAACATCCTAATACATGTAATGATTTTAATATACAAGACTTGTATATTAGTCTAGAGTGAAGACTTTAACATGTATATGTGGCAACCGCAGCTTGTCGCTAATTATTCATTGGATATCATCAGTTCCATACATCATTGTTGTTGCTTTATTTCAAATCTTATCATTAGGAAATAAGGCCTTTATTTCAGCAGCTACAATCGTCTCAGCCAGTCGTAACTATCTCGTTTTTTGCGCGCTTAAAGTTTGATAAAATTTATTTAATTCCTACACAAATTGTATAAATAATTAATCTCCCCCATTCTGGCCATCAGTTATGAAAACAATAAAATAATACAGAAATGGTTGCCAATATTCCCGTCAACAACTTCACCACATAATGTAAATACATCGCGGAACCGCGCACACATTTTTGAAAATAAATAAAACGAGGTACATTTGCAAATAGCTTCATATTAATTAAGCGAGTGGCGCGAATAACTCGCAATATGAATGCGTTGTTATTCTGCGAATATACACATATATCATGCTGTAGTCGTGTTTCATGCTTTGTTAATTTTATTAAGAACTTATAAAATATTTTGTTCAACTTTAATGCTCTTTATACAATAGAGAAGTTATAAAAATACCTAAACATGTACGAACACAATTTGTTTTTTTATTGCGATGAGTGGCGACCATAACATTTTGATACCACACGAGACTTGATCTTAGTGTGGGGTCAGGACTACTTATGTGACTGTTGGATGTATTGTATTATCTAGACTAACCTTGCGCTTAAATAAAGTGCAACATTCTTAACACCAACACTGTGCTTACGATCATGTGCCGTATTGTTTTATACCAACATTAACGGCCTAGCCTGGCCTCGCCCGGGTACAGATGCTTTTTGAAGGGAAACCCCGTTTTGTAACATTTTCCATTAATGCACAGCTTCTATTGATGATAGCGTGATGTTGTGGCATAGCCTATAGCCTACCTCGCTAAATGGGCCATCGAACACCTCAATATATTTCCATTCGAACGAGTTCTAGAGATTAATGTGTTCAAATAAATAAACAAAATCCTTAGCTTTATATGGAGTATATCGAGACTGCGACTGAAAACGAAACCAGGTGGTAGTTTTAGTGATTACAGACTCAATGCAAAAAAAATTGTTGCATTGTGTCTGAAGTCGGTAATACTACCACCTGGCTTCGTTTCCGGTCGCATTCTGGATACACCCCGTGTATTAGTTCAGATTAAAAGACGCCACGTCGATCTCCTGTGAGATAATGATACCGCCCCGGACGAGCCTGCCCATTCGTGCTAAGTCATGACTTTCAGCCATGAACTAACTTCTCTTTTTCTTTTCAGTCCAACTACACTACGAGGACGAGACGCTCCGAGACTACGTGCTCCACTCAGTAGTCAACAACTTCATCCGGGGCAACTTCACTCCGACTAGCCTCGCCGAGCGTCCATGCCGGGAAGACGACCCTATCCCCTACTTCCTCCCGAAACACCGCTCGGACCACAAGCACTTCAAGAAGCACAGTGACTATAGGACGTTTGGCTTCAGAAACAGTGACTCCAGTTACTACTTCAAGCCGAAGTTCCGTAGTTTTAGAGACGAGAGGTCGGTGAGGAGGAGTGTGAGGTATAGAAGGAGGTATCTCCCTGCCAGGATGGTCAGTGGACCCCTGGAGGGGCGGAATGGAGTGATGCTGCAGTGGAGCCTTACTGATGCTGTGCATTTAGACAGCCAGGAGACTAGTGTTGTTTTTAGGTGAGTGTTTTTTATTGTGACCTACTTTTTTGATTAGTGTACATTTATGCTGTAAATTGCAATTGTCAGGGACTAATATTGTCTTCTAGATTTATCCTCAAAACGAATAGTCGTTAGGATAATCACAAAATATAAAAAGGATCTACAGTTTGTTAAAATACAGCCATAGTACCGAGGACAACAGTTGTTTTAGGGGTAACGGTGACTACTTAGCATCGGGTGACCTTCTATTATCCATTAAAAATGCGCAGAGGTTCGATATGACCTATTTTTAGCAGACCACTTGTCATGGCTAACAATAATGACGACAATACTACGGAATTTCAAAACTCATTGCCTACTGAAAGTGAACTAATATAACCTAATATGAAATACAATAACATAAAAGAAACCCAAATACTAAACCCATCAATTTTTTTTCTATTTTAAACAGCCCTCCGTAGAAACCAAAAATGGAGCTTAACACATAAGACTTACGACACAAAATGCTTGAAGCATAGCCTAATAGGTGTGGAGATCAAGAAGCGGTCTCATGCAGAGCGGTGGAACCCGCATGTCATCTAGATAAATAAATAGATTTCGACAAACATAATATGACCATACCCCAAAGAAATATTTTCGTAGTTATCATTGTTTACGCCAAAACGGAAAGAGAAATAACTGTGTTATTTCATTGATACATGACACGCAATATTAAAATTACCATAATAAAAATAAACGTAATGGCAAAAAGGGCGAAAAGTTATTTTATTTTTGTAGCATTTTTCTAGCATCGACTCACTACAACCAAAACCTGATAACACGGCGCTGTAAAAAAAACTTTAGAGGGAAGATGACTAAAGTTATTTTTATTAAATATTATATGAAACACATCATAACAAAACCATTACCTCCCATCAATTCTTCTACTAAAAACTACCCACTATTCCATTCACTAAACTCAAACATGTAAAATTCAATAAGCGACCCATAATAATTGTAACAGCGATGAAACAAGCCGTTCGTTTACACAGAATTGTGTACATGAATACGCTCGGCCGATGAATGCGTCGTTTGCTCCATTCACTCTTACCAAACATAGTTTAAAACAACCGGTTGACGAAGACAAATTATCGTGGGTCACTGTTGTGGAGGAACGCCAACTTGTTGGATGATAAATTAGCAGCTACGGATTAGATCGTATACGTAATGTTTTGGGCATCATATTAAGCTAAAAGATTTTTTTTATTGCAATGAATGGCGTGACGAGCATGCCATTCGCGTGATGGTAAGCGATACGACCACTCATGAACAGTAGCAAACCAAACAACACCATGAATTAAAAAGCAAAGCTTGGCATTTCACTGCTCTCGCCATCCTGATACATATTATGTTCAGTAGTTACTCTGGCTACGATGTCCTTCAAACCGGAATTGAACAGTGCATTTACACTTCTGTTTGGCTAGAGAAAAATACATTGCTACTGCTCAACATGTATTTACCTCAAAGATTTCTACACCTGCGTGTTGAAAACGGCCTAAATTAATTTTATGCGCTGACAAGATTTCATGTTTAGCTTAATTCTTACTAGTATGCTATAACTACAGTAATTTGCTTAAGTTATAAAGCTTTACTAGAGACAATCGAAGCTAGCTCGACTAAAGCCAGGCAACATGTTCACTTAGTGAAAATGCCCTAAATTTAGAAATAAAAATACCAACTCGACTAGTGCGATATCAGAATCGAATACTCAATCGGTTTTCCAAACCATAATTAAAAGACCATAGTTTATAGGTATAACCATAGTATAACCGGCAACGATTGCATTGTCTCCTAGTGCAGCATACATAGATACTAGCGAATCTTTTGGTTTAAGCTGAAGTGGTACCAACAAGTTGTCACTTAAGAAATGGAGAGGGAAGAACAAGGTTGAACAATTCTTTAGAGCATTCACAGTGGTAGACAGTTCATTGTTGTTTTTTTTGGTAGATTTCTAATATATTTTTACTGTATTAATAATGGAATTGGTTTTAAAAAATATACTTTAAACGAGTTGGAGTTATAAATAATATTAATAATAACCAAATACACCCAACAGCCACATACATAGTCCTGCCCTCCTCCACACTAAGATTGAGTCTTGTGTCGTGAGTATCAGAAACTACGAGAGACTTTTCGGTCTCACAAACACCTAGGTCCGGAACAAATACGTGTAGAGCACAGAAATATTTATTTCGGTGCGGGGATCGAACCCGCGGCCTCAGGTTTCACAGCCGACGTCTAACCAACACCACGGAAGCTGTTGATTACAAAATTGATCACTTAAAGTCAGACTTTAAAAAAAATCAATTAAGATTATTTCAAGCTATAAATATTAAATTAGAGTGTCGTTTTCCTTCGTAAAAACTAAAGAAAGACAAATACACTCTAAGACATAAATTTATTTGATCATCTGTTAAAACGAAGCTGAGAGACCTCGTAATAAAGCTCAAAGTTAAATAAACTATTGTCGCAACTAAATGAAGGAACTTATGACAACCGACATAATATTAACAGCTAATTAATGCATACTTTGAAAATGTTTTATCATTAATAATTGCATAAGAGGATCAGGCGTGAGGTTGCCGGGTTCCTATAGCTTCTTTATCCTGTGATGGCATATACAAAATCGCCCAAATTACAACCATTTTACTTGATAATGGAAAACTCTGCATAGTGAAGTGTGCCGCGATTCGGATTCATCTTGCGTGTATGGTTTTTTTTATTGCAATGAATGGCGAGACGAGCATGCCATTCGCTTGATAGCGATACGACCGCGCATGGACAGTAGGAAAGCCAGACAACACCATGTATTACAAAGCAATGCTTGACATTCCACTGCACTCGGCTGCATCGTGGCACATTCAGGCTGGCATAATTATTTTGACTTGTGAGAGATTATAATCAATCTTTCGTCAATGATAGCTTATATTTGCTTTCACTTATTGTCGCGTGCATCATAGCCACTTTGTCAATTTCCAAAAAACTTGTGTATTTTACTCTTAGTACTAATATCCAACATTCTAAACATTGTGCGCACAACACAGCCGTGTGTCACCCATTGATTAACGTACCCGTAATTACCAACGAACAATATTGAATCGCGAATCCCTTTCCATGACGTGATCGATTGCTTGCCAAACGTTGCGGCTGTGTTCTATAGTTACCGTGCCTTTATTAGACCCAACGTATTCAAATATAATAGAATTATAAACCGAGTTAATAATTGACGTTTGTTTTAATCGAATTATACCGAGAATCCTTTGTCACACCCACTTAGGTACTTGTAGTCCATATTTGATTATTTTCCATTGTAATTTCAACGATGGCTTTCATAATTATACTGTTCCAGTCCATAATTATAATGCTGGTAGGTCTCTCTTAAGTGAGAGGCCGCCTGGATGGGCACCATAGCAATGTCTATTTCTCCCACCAAACAGCAGTGTAAATGCTTGGTGGGTAAATAAAATGGGTGGTATGTTGTTACATAGCGTTTTTATAAACGTGTGCATATTTCATTGATAACAAATTACACCAATGTCTTTCTCCCGCCTAACAGCAGTGAAAATACACTGTTGTGTTCCGGTTTAAAAGACATTGAAGCCAGAGTAACTACTGGACATAATGAGACTTAACATCTTATGTCTCAGAATGGCGAGCGCAGTGGAATGCCAAGCATTGTTTTGCAATTAATGGTGTTGTTTGATTTTGCTACTGTCCATGAGTGGACATATCGTTTAACATCAAGCGAATGGCTTGCTCGTACCGCCATTCATTGCAATATAAAAAAAATACATGTCATAGAAAATATGAAACGAGTGTTTCATTCCATATTATTTAAAATAAAGTACCTAGTTACAACTTTCGAAGCATTATTACCTCAGAGCCGTGTAGGACGCCAGTTTTAATTCAAACCATCAATTTTGAACCGCGAACAAACCAAGTTCTAGTTAACAATTTGCCGCAGTTATTTCCAGGAACTTACTGACATTTACCTTTTAAACTGAATAAATCATTGTCATAAAGAAGTTGGTAACATTCGTCGGAGTTTTGTTAGAAGGGCAGGTAAGGTTGAGTATTTGGTTATTGTTATAAATTATTCATTACTTAACTTTTACTTACCTTTTTTACTTTTAATCTTGGCTGTGATTATTTTAATGGGATCTTTATTTTTTTATGCCAATGATGGTAAGCGATATGACTGCTCATGGAAAGTAGCAAAACAAAACAACACCATAATTTATAAAGCGATACTTGGCATTCCACTGCACTCGCCATCCTGAGACATAAGATGTTATGTCTCGTTACGTTCAGTAGTTACTCTGGCTACAATGTCCTTCAAACCGGAACACAACAGTGCGTTTACACTAGAATTTTTATATGTTATAATGATCACGATCCTTGTTGGAAACGATACGTCATATTGTTTTTATACGTGCTTTGCTTCTTTAAGAACAAAAGGAAGAAAAAAAACTTGTTTATTAGTCACAACTACATACGACATACGTACAACTGAATCTATTAAAGCAAAATTACTAAAAAAAAAAAAATACACGTGTCGCGTCGTGGCTGTAACTCTTGGGTGACCACTCAGCTTTACAGTTCCAAGTATTCGGAAGCAGGCAATAAAAACCTGATTTGGCATTTTTGGATCTTCTAGTTCAGCACAGCAGTGCAGTTATACCTTTTCAATTTGAATGACACTCGTCTTCTCAATTTGATCTAAATAGCAATCGATAGCCAGAAAACCTTCGTGACAAAATGAGTCATAGTTCTAAAACTAAAGCTTCACAAATATTGGTATCTAAATTTTGAGGTGAAAGATATCGGGTTTGTCGTAAAAACGATGATTAAATTCTCTGTAGTTTTGGAAGATTAAAAACGGACACATTTTTAAGCCGCTCAAAGGTTTTTTGTTTCAACTTAATGACTGTTTCGGCTTGACAACCGGCATCGACGCTCGCCAGACAAAGAGAATGTTTTTCGCGTCCAAACCGTTGTTTTTGGTGTTTTTTCGATGAAATACACCTAAACTTGACTTGACAAAAACACTACTGACAAATTAAAATGGCAGTGATATTGTTGAATAAAAAAGGCTTTTTTTATTGAAAAAATGTTTTAAGTCGTCATGGTAAGCTTCACGCCGGGTTTTAAACAGCATCACAACCACTCAGAACTTATAAGTAAGCATTGCATGGCACTGCACTTCATTCGTCACCGCGAGACATTATGCACTTAGTCCTTTAATATCCAGTAATCACTGGCTATTTCTTTTTCTTTCTTTCTTATTCAAAAATAAAAGAAATATCACTGGCTATAACATCTATCAAAGCGGTGCTTACACACTGCCACTTGACGGAAGAAATAGACAAAACGGTGGCATTATACGTAGCCAGATGTGTCCACTTGCATACGGGGGACTAAATTCATTCAAAGTTTGTCACCGTAGATAATCAGGACTTTATTACTTTCATAAATTGATCTAACCGATATTTCTGTTCTACAAGATAAAACCAGAAACAAAATATAGTTTATAATCCATTTAATATGCATACTAATAAACAAATAAACAAAATCTTTATTACTACTAATATTTACATTTACAGATATCTATCTATATCAGCCCATATACGTCCCACTGCAGGGCACGGGCCTACTCTACAATCGAGAGAATCGATTGAGAGTGGTTAGGCCATATAGTCCACCACGCTGGCCTAGTGCGGGTTGGCGGACTTACATACCGTAGAAATTCTTTAAAATCGCTACGGTATGCAGGTTTCCTCACGATGTTTTCCTTCACCGTTAAAGTGCGTGGTGATTGACTATCAATACACACATAACTCCGAAAAGTCAGAGGTGTGCCCTGGGATTTGAACCCGCGACCACCGTGAACATGTAGGCAGCCGCGTCTGGTCCGTTTACCAACAGGCCACCACGCACTTACAGATATAATAGTTGTTTATTGTTAAAACAATTTTGTCTCAAATCTGGAACCGATCCCACTCCATTCTATTTCTTAAACAACTTGTCACTCGCCACGCTTTCTTTACATTCTTATTTTATAAAAATCTTCTATCAGCTTTATAAAATTAATTCTCCCCGAAATCAGAATCTTTAATCCAATTTCAATAGAAAATTCGACATGAATTGTGAGACTTTGAGCCAGATTTATATCAGAATCGGGTTTAGACTCGGCTCAAGTGATCGGCAGTCGTTAATCTGATTTCTCAGCGGTCACTTCGACGATCCCTTGCTAAATACCGCTTATTGTCATCAATAATATGTTATCAGGATTAATAGATTACGCAATGCCTAGTGATTTAGAAATATTTTTTCAAAAAAATAAAAAAAATATTTGTGCCCGATATGGCGATAGGCTCGCCCCCTATCACATCATGGGACAGAACATACAAGGCGAAATGTGGGTGTAATGGTGGCGCCTCTGCCTACCCCTTCTGGGATAAAGGCGTGAGTTTATTTATGTATGTATGTATGTATAAAATATAAATTAAATATGACAGATGTGTTTGTAATTTTTCGAATTTTTTCAATTTATTTGGTGAATAATATTAATATGACGATTGAGAAAGGTGTAGTAAACTAATATGCTACCAAATTTCGTTGGGTCGGTAAAATTTCCGGAGACTTCTTAGAGCATGAATCATTATTCGTTCATGGTATTATAGCGCCAAAGACAGAACCAGATGGAGAAAGCTCGTTTGAAAGAAAGCGATGTATAAGAAAGGTCCAATCTTGAACATAACACAAGAAGGAGGACGTATCCGTAGGCAATGATGTTCGATACAGAGGGGTTATTACATAGTCTATCACTCTAACGTGGCGTCACGACAGCTTCCGTGGCGCAGTTGGTTAGACGCCACCTGTGAAACGAGAGGCCGCGGGTTCGATCCCCGCACCGAAAGAAATGTTTATTGTTTTGTTGTTTGTTTTCGGGTCTGGGTGTCTGTGAGACCGAAAAGTGTCTTGTAGTTTCTGACAGTCACGACACAAGACTCGATCTTAGTGTGGGGTCAGGACTATGTATGTGACTGTTGGGTGTATTTATTTATTTTTTTTAACTTAGTCCGGGTTGGTAGACATCACATGCCGTAGAAAATCTTGTCGAATTCTCTATTGTAGAAGAGTCCCATTCTTTATAGCGAGTATGGGCTGATAGAGAACAGTACAGAATAGTACAGAAGACGATGACAACCACTTCTCAACAAGTGGCCCAATTACTCAAGACAAGTTGGACATTCCCGGAGACTCTGAGCTTCAATGCTCGGTTTCATTGAAATGCCTGCCACTGTTGATTCTGCGACTCGAGTTGCAGTGTGTGTGAGGACGGGACTGTCGAACGTGGCCCGATTACTCATTTGTCGTTCGTGAACAAAAAAGTTCATTCAGGTCCATTGCGTCTACTGACCTTACTGACCCTGAAGAGCTCTCCTTCAAATTTAAACTCATATATCAGAGAAATTTTAAAATCATTTTTATTTCACAATTTCTCGCAAGTAGACGGGCTAATTACTAAAACATTAGCTTGTACGAATTTTCCAATTTAAGGTTATTCTAAATTAGTTTTAAACTTTACGTCATATTTCCAACGTAATAATTAACATAGCTTGCCTAACGTGCCTGTGAAATGTTCAATACAGAGATGCTACAAATACAAACTTTTGTTAATTACGAATAATCATAACTGTGGGGAGCTGTTGGTACCGCTGTAACACAACAAATCGACCAGTGCGGCCTCGGCGGGGAAATACGTTGTACGAAGGGTCCATAACTACCACGGAGACAGGACTCTATGTAAGCGAATACCGTACTTTGTAAACGGTCTTCCTTCCGAGACCGTTCTTCGGATAAAAAATCAAATCTACTATTAAAAACATCAATAACTACCTCTTAACAACTATATAATTAGACACATGTATGTAAAAAAAACTTAGAACTCGCAGACAAACCTAGTATTTGATTTTGCGGGACTAATTACAAACATTCTGTACTTTTTAAAACATAATAATTAATACAAATAAAAAAGCGGCTCACACATACTGCCACAGGTCACACACATACACACAAATATACAGGGTATATCAAGACTGCGACCGAAAACGAAGCCAGGTGGTAGTATTAGTGACTTCAGACACAATGCAAGCAAAAATTTCGCAAAAAAAAAAATCTACAACTTTTTTTTTTGAATTTTTTACTTATCGTCGTATTTGAGTAATAAATACATAGTTGTCCTAAAATAATGATGCAGACCTCTTTATTTTTCAACACTCAATGGTACGTAAGGGTTTAAATTATTATTTTCGCAAAAACTAGGTTTTTACCACCCAAACAAGATGATTTTTAAAAAATTCTAAAAAGTTTCTGTCGCTGTTTTAGTGAATTTTTTATTTGCGTCGTGTCTGTAACCACTAAAACTACCACCTGGCTTCGTTTTCGGTCGCGGTCTTGATATACCCTGTAAAGGCTTATACATACACACACGACGTGCACACGGACGCGTACAGACAGACATACGCACTTACGCACACGTGTAAACAAGCACTTACGCACATAAGTAATCATATTGGTGTATGAATAAAGGATCTATTAGAACGTATACCGGTGATGCTAATAATGTGATGACAATTATTGAAACCACACACAAGTATCGTTTCAGCAGTTTATATACATACATAAACTCACGCCTTTATCCCCGAAGGGGTAGGCAGAGGCGCCACCAGGGACCCACATTTCGCCTTGTATGTTCCAGTTTATATACTTATGGCCTTATTCATATACAGTTTTAAAACCAATTTTAGTGAATGTTTTGTCGTCTTTGCTCAAACTGAATTCAAAAGTCAAAAGGGACAAAACCTGCGATAGCTAAAATAGTAAAATATGTCTATGAATAAGGTCTTAAAATCAATCAATGATATTATTCAATTTATTAGTATGTAGAATATTTTTATAAATCTATTAATTTGGTAGCTACTATGGACAAAATATAGATAAATGCAGCACCACTGAGGTATCCATGTAAAAAATAATGCTCCTTACAATATATTCTGCTTAGAAAATAATTGTGCCCAGAAGGGGTGTCCAGAGGTGCTACCAGGACACCTTCATTGCGCGTTTTTGATTGAAAAGGGGGTGAATCTATTGCCTTATCGGTTACAAATTCTTAACTCCGTGCTGATAATAAATAGAAAGATCACTTTGCCTGACCCGGGATTGGAACCCGAGACCTCAGCTTTGTAATCGTACCGTAGTACAACTACACCACCGAGGCAGTCTGCTCTGTTAAACGAATTCAACAAAACAAAATGTAATTAAACAGCCTCCGTGGCGCAGAAGGACACCGGCTGTGAAACGAGAGGCCATGGATTCGGTTCCCGCACCGAGACAAATGTTTGTGTGAACCACTGGTATTTGTTTCGGCTCTGGGCGTTTGGGTGACTGAAAAATCTCTCGTAGTTTCTGATAACCACGGCACAAGATTCGATCTTAGTGTGGGGTCAGGACTATCTATGTGATTATTGGGTGTATTTATTTAAACATATTAAAATCATATACAGGGTATATCAAGACTGCGACCGAAAACGAAGCCAGGTATTTCGTAAAAAAAATCGTCAACTTTTTTTTGGTATTTTTTTATTGTCGTTTTTGGATGATAGATACATAGTTTTCCTAAAATAATGATGTACACCTTATTATTTTTTAAGGCGCAATGGTACGTTAAGGTTTAAATTACTATTTTCGCAATAACTAGGTATTTACTACCTAAACACAATTATTTCAAAAAAATTGCAAAAGAAATCTGTGGCTTATTTTGCAAAATATTTATTTGCGTTGTGTCTGTAACCACTAAAACTACCACCACTCAAAAACTTCAGACAAAGAAACGGAAAATAAACACCGAAATACCCATATTATCTTATACCCCGTTACAGGTCATTGGCACCGTTCAATTTCCAAAACCCATTTGTCTTACAATCTTTGTAGTGTCATATCTACCGGCCGGGGATACGCCGTTTGTCAAGACCTTGAGAGGGTTGCAGGATTTAGCGAATAATCACCATTATTTATATGCTGGCATTACTAAGTAACTGTCAGTGAAGTGTACACTAGATGGTGAACCTCGGTTATACACAGAAAGAAAGATAAATATAAATATGAATAGTCCTCTCAACAGAACACGTGGCCGTACTATACGCTCAAAAAGTAATTAAAAAAGCAGACAATGCATGTTTAACAATCCGCAATACAATTTACCGCTGCGCAACGTGAAAAACAATTAGATATGTCGGTACAATTGTGTGAATTGGCAAGATTGTCGATACTCATTCTGTAGCATCATATTCATCATCAGGAGCTCTGCAATGTCTATTTCTCCTTCTTCTTCTCCTTTTTTTCTTTTTAGGCACAGGAAGTCACATATACCTGATGGAAGCGGGCTGCATACAGCGTCTTCCCGCGACCTTAACCAGGTCCTCCGTCGTCTCTTACTTACCACTATAAAATAACAAATAAACCATACCAATCATAAATCGATAATGACAATACAACGGGTCTAAATTGCGCTAGGCGTGCCCCGCGTAATGGATATACGATAAAAATATGACCCCATCGACAGTGTGAATAATTTACGGAGTCTCATTAGTGTCAGCCGTGGTCGCGCTTTATGCCGCAGAAATCAATATACGTACATCGTGGACGGTCATTTGTGCCCCGTTTGGATGGTCCAGTTGGGTGGTATGTTGTTGCATAGCGTTTTTATAAACGTGGGCATATTTTATTGGTAAAAATTATACCTATGTCTTTCGCCCGCCAAACAGCAGTGAAAATGCACTGTTGTGTTCCGGTTTGAAGGGCATTGTAGCCAGAGTAACTACTGGACATAATGAGACTTAACATCTTATGTCTCAGGAGGGCGAGCGCAGTGGAGTGCCAAGCAATGCTTTGTATTTGGTGTTGTTTGGTTTTGCTACTGTCCATGAGCGGTCGTATCGTTTACTATCAGGCGAATGGAATGTTCGTCTCGCGATTCATTGAAATAAATAAATAAATAAATACACCCAACAGTCACATACATAGTCCTGACCCCACACTAAGATCGAGTCTTGTGTTGTGGGTGTCAGGAACTACGAGAGACTTTTCGGTCTCACAAACACCCAGACCCGAAACAAATACTTGTGGTTCACACAAACATTTGTCTCGGTGCGGGGATCGAACCCGCGGCCTCTCGTTTCACAGCTGGCGTCTAACCAACTGCGCCACGGAGGCTAAATAAAACAAACCTTAAATAATAAATTAAAAAATAGACCTATGTCGGCAACTTTTTGTTGGTGAGCTAGTTGGCGGCTTCACTCATTACAAGTCAGTAAACTTTGTTGACATGTCAGTGGCTCGACATGATATAACGATCATTTTATGACGTTGTTGAGTGTCGCCGGGCAACTAAATACTCAATATCTTCGTCAAATTTTATAGTGAGTTGCATCGGAAAGTTGTAATTTAAGTCAGAATTTTTTAAGTCGGTTTTTTAATCTAGAATATTATGTGTATTTATTATATAATTTATTCACTTATATTTGTACTACACTCAATTAATCCCACATTCCATTAAACGGCTCATCATAAAATCAGCTAACCACAGTGCTCATAAACTCCCAGTTATCAGAAAGAAAAATAGTTTTAAAAACAAAACAAAACTCGACGATTTTACGCCGCAAAAGCAACAAATTCTGCAATACGAGCGAAATATCGCGCAAACAGAAACGTTAAACAGCAAACATTTTCAAATTTAATGTCTATAATGTTAGTAAGGTTGCCAGATGGATTTGCATCTGTTTTTGCGATTCTCAGTCAAAAGGTTAAATAAAATTGTAAAAGTCGCGGCTGGACTATTCATACATACATACATAAACTCACGCCTTTATCCCCGAAGGGGTAGGCAGAGGCGCCACCAGGACACCCACATTTGGCCTTGTATGTTTCGTCCCACGATGTGATAGGGGGCGAGCCTATCGCCATATCGGGCACAAATTCGTGACTCCGGGCTGATAATGAATAGAAAAATCCAATATCACTTTGCCCGACCCGGGACTCGAACCCGAGACCTCAGCTTTGTAACCGTACCGTAATACAACTACGCCACCGAGGCAGTCTATTCAAAACTGGCAAAAATATATGGCTCGACTATTCAAAACTGCAATATTCTTTATTATATTTTTTTTTTAATATTTTACATCTGTAAGATAAGAGTTCTGAGTTGGATTGAAAGGGCTTGGCCGTTAGGTATCCAGCACGGTGTCTAAGTACGGCTTGACAGACATCACAGACCAATCTTGTTAAGATGCATTTTTTATGACCCTGTAATGCCATTGCAGGAGAAAGGCTTTTCTTTCCGCTTTCCACTCATCCCTATTAACGGGATCGCTTTATAGAGCCAAACTTTTTATGGGAGTTAAATTAAATTTAGTTTAAATGGGAGTCCTATTCGTTTCGCCACCTGGGTCTGGGCCTTCCGTATGAATGGTCTTGTCGGGACCAATTCTGTGGTGGTCTTCGCCCGCATTTCATCTGACATGCGACACACGTGTCCAGACCAAGATGTCAGAGGATTAGAGATTATCCAAAAAGTCAGAGGTGTACCCTGTAATTAAAATCCGCAACCATCGGTGGTCACGTCCGGCCTGTTACGCACTTCAAAAAAGATATCTTTAACTTTAAATTTATTTAGACAACCCTACCTCGTCTGGACACTAAGGCTCTGAAATGTGATCTATTTGTACGAAACGTCGAGCGAGCCACGCAAACACACCGTTACTGAATGTAACTCAAAGAGAACGTCCACGATTTTATACGTCTTCACATTGCTGTAGCAACGTACGGAAACTGCTTGGCTATTTTGGTGCTCAAACAGGTTACTTGGTAAGATTTTCGGAAGTTTCAGATATTGGTATTTTATTTTTGAAAGTCATATAAAATGTTGTATAGATTGGCTGCACCGAAGCTTCATTACTTTAATAATATCTTCATGATATGTCGTCATCATAATCCTCAATTGCAACAGCCTCCGTAGCGTAGTTGGTTAGACACCGGCTGTGAAACGAAAGGGCGCGGGTTCGATCCCCGCACCGAGACAAATGTTTGTGAGGCCCACAATTTTTTGTCTCGAGTCTGAGTGTTTGTGAGACCGAAAAGACTATCGTAGTTGACACAAGTTACCATAATACTTAATTGGTCTTAATGTGGAATCAGGGCTATATATATGACTGTTGGGTGTATTTATTTAATAACAGGAGGACCTCAATCATTGTCCAGACCTCCTCAAAAGATTTTTATAGTGGTCTGGAGAACGTCATACTTTAAGCGGCTTCCTTAAAACATTACCAAATCATCCATCCATTTTGTGAGTGGACGTTCGTAGCTTCTTTTATTGAACTGTGGTCTCCACATCAGAATTTTTCAGAATTGATCTCCAATTCATAATGCGTCATACCTATATATAATATTCACGGAGCAGTACTTTAATTAAGCTCACTATCCTCTCAATTAGCGAACAATAATTGCAATACCTCGATTATTCATCACGCTATCAAACTTGCGTATTTATTGGCTAACGTTTCCGCATAAATCAACAAAATTTATGGTCCAATTAATTCGTACTAAAATTAGTTTATTGGTCAAGTTCGATGAGTTTCTAGAATGTACACGATATTATCTATATTGCGAGAAGATATTGCGTTTACTTTGGACGGACGACCTGGTTAAGGTCGCAGAAAGTGGCTGGATGCATGTGCCTCCAACAGTTCTATATTTGATCTATAGGATCCACTGCCTCTCCTTTCACAATGGCATTCTCATACTATGATGAGGTGATGTGACCCTCACCCCAGAATAAGAAAATAGCAGCGTAAGCTAGAATCCCCTCTATGTTCAGAAGTTAACCCGTTTCTTTGCCAATAGCACTCCAAGATTATAGATAGATAATTCTAGAATGTAATACTTCCCTATAAGTATAAAGATTAGAAACAAATCTCATTAATTCAAAGGCAAGTCACTATCCCGCAATAAAGAGTAAACAAGTCAAGGTCGAGCAAGTCAGTAATCCATCACTCCACAACCACGAGGCAATGTAATGAGCCCACCCATTACTGTCCCACTGAATACCCGACGCACAATTATTTACGCATTTTCCATACCATCGTACAAATAAGAGTCATTTTCCTAAAGCACTGAAGCCATTAGTGACTCAGTTAATGCGAATTCCCTTATTTATATTCATGGAGTAAAATAGCTTAAAAAATCTGGTGATAAGAGAGGTTCTGGCCAGATTGTTCGACCCAATTATGCCTTATTCTATCTCAATATACACAGGTGATACCGCAACGGGACATACTTTTGACAGGTTTTCCGACATCGTGTGCGGTAGTCCTTTTATGGTATCCTTTAAGGCACAATAATTTAATAATATAAACTTTTATTCCATAACACTAGAGGCCATTTATAATTATTAACAGCATGCGCTGCGCTAAGCTAGGCTTGTATTGCAGCGTGATAACACAGCAGGTTTCTAAATTCTCAAGCTTATTACTTTCATTGTGGGCAAATAACTAGTACCAGCTTACTGGCTACTATCAGATATTTAGCCACTAAAACGAGATATCTTAAAGTCTTAAGGTTAAGTGCTGCCATGGGACAAACGTCAAAAATCATCTTTACTCAACAATAAGCAAGCAGCCACTACCAGGCAAGTTACTATTACACTGTAGGTAGCTTTCAGCATCGAATCAATCAGGTCCAACCGCAGTCCAGCGTTAGTGGTCCTGCATTACCGTTCTGTAATTGAGTATTGTTGCCGAATGCACAATCATTTATGCGTGCCCACTGTCCTGTCGGGATAGGCAATATGTGACGCATTCGGAAGTGAAAGGGCGTAAGTGTGGTAGATTGATAATCGGAAATAGTCCTTATGTACTTTTTGTATCTTTAAACCTTATGATTGATTAACTTTATGATTTGCGGGTTAAAGACAAGTTAGACATTCCCGGAGACTCGCTGAGCTTCAATGCTCGGTGTCATTAAAATGCGTGCCACTGCTGATCCTGGCTTACAGGCGTTGCAGTGGCGGGTGTGAGGGCGGGACAGTCTCCATCTTTTAACCTTCTTGATGTAGGCGTCCTTCAACAATTTGATTGAAATTAGTATTGGGCTCTTTGTATCGTTTCAACTGGTTGTCTTCTTGACATCGTCTGTCTAATTCATTTTTGTCTTCCCTTTAGGATTATGTTTTGTTTCTTTTGGCCTTATATTAGGAAAAAACGTTGATTGTTTGGGAATAAAGTGTCTGCATGTGTTCGTAGGTAAAGAAGCTTTTTCTATCATTTCTATCGATACATCAAAGATAATGGATTAAATTTTTGGGCTTTTCTTAAAATAAAGTTAGTATTTCATTATACGTGAACCCTTTGAAAAATATCAACCCTCAGGTAATATTGTTATTACAAAATCTCACTGTAATTAAATTTTTCAGCTTTTAAGTGAAATTCTGAACATTCATTTTCAGCATTCATTTGATGCTACTAAACTAACGAGATGATGTTATCAAAGGCTTTAAAAATAAATATATTGCTGGAGCAAAATCAATTGCCGATCTATTTAGAGATAAAATTTAAAAGACGCCCTTTCTTACTCACGACTCAAAGTTTCTTTTGTCAAACAAATATTATAATAAAAAATGGTACAAAGAGATCTTTTACTTTCCAATGAGCAATATTTGAGAAAATAAAATTGATATAATTTAATGATAGAAGTAAAACCTAGTTCGGCTATTGGTCTGGTGAAAATGAAGGCGGACTGGAAGCCGTGTTGTTATGGGTTATGTTTTTAAGGTACTCATTTTAAGATATTTTTGATAAGGAAAAGTTTTCTGATCATTCTTAAAAACAGGTGTAAAATTACAAATTAAATGTTT
This sequence comes from Deilephila elpenor, assembly GCA_949752805.1. NCBI lineage: Eukaryota > Metazoa > Arthropoda > Insecta > Lepidoptera > Sphingidae > Deilephila > Deilephila elpenor. The sequence continues at coordinate 1,473,652 of OX457107.1, read as the reverse complement.
GTCTGACACATCTATTTTCGCTAGTATAGTTGAATGCAAATAAAAAAAAAGGTTTGAAGCGTGTAATTAATATATAGAGTTACGTTTTTATTAGATGTCAGTATAGCGTTAAAATCCTCAAAATGAATAATACAATAACGGCTATTTCCATAGACTTCACTAAAACAATTTAATAAAAAATAGAACTATCAATTTTCCAAAAACCAAAACGACCTACAGACAATCGGATGTTGATAAGAACACTTCGATAAATTAGCAAGTCACCAACAATGTGTGAAAACAAGGCCGAGTTAATCGATCAGTCATGCTTACAAACCTAGCGAAAGGTTTCCAAAGGGATTGCTAACTGGGAAACCTCTTAGCGTGGTTGTATTGAGCGAGTTCTCTAATTGTGATTAATTTAAACACGTACCTACATTCGCATGAAGGATTTTCGTACGAGATAACTGTGTCAACTAGTGATAATTAACCATCTCGTTACGACATATCAACATAGTTTGCATCAGATGTTGCTGTGATTTAACATACATACATACATAAACTCACGCCTTTATCCCAGAAGGGGTAGGCAGAGGCGCCACTAGGACACCCACATTTCGCCTTGTATGTTCCGTCCCATGATGTGATAGGGGGCGAGCCTATCGCCATATCGGGCACAAATTCCTGACTCCGTGCTGATAATGAATAGAAAAACCCAATATCACTTTGCCCAACCCGGGATTCGAACCTGAGACCTCAGTTTTGTAGTCGTACCGTAGTACAACTACGCCACCGAGGCAGTCGAGTCAAGTGATTTAACACAAGGTAATAAGGTCCAAAATACATTAGCTTTTACAATCGTTTGTGGTCGGCGTCATGTTACTCGTTTCCACGCATACAAATAGAGATATAACTATATATTTACAAGATAAATAAGCATGATCGTAGGTAACATTGAATCTAATATTCCCAAGATTTTCTTACATATGTAATACCTTCTTGACGCAGTTGGTTAGACGGCTGTGAAACGAGAGGTCGCAGATTCGATGCCCACACTGAGACAAATGTTTGGAAGGCCTGGTTATTTGTGTTAGTGAGACCGAAAAGTCTCTCGTAGTTTGTGATACCCACGACACAAGAATTAATTGATCTTAAGGTGGAGACAGGACTATGTATCTAATGGGTGTATTATAAAGCCCACTAACCCGCACTAGTCCAGGATGTTTGACTAAGAACTTAACCCTCTCAAACATATAAGAGACCAGATCTCAGCAGAATTTTTATACGTGTTAAAACATACAACACAATACAATACAATAATTATTTATTGCACACCAAATTACAGTATTGAGTTTAAATATATGTTATGTTTGGTAATACAATGGGCGGTCTTATCGCTTAAAGCGATTTCTACCAGACAACCGTGGGATGGAGAATATTGGAAATAGTTGTAGATGGCGGTAAACAATAAAGAAAGAAAACAAAAAGGTAAACTATCTAATAGCATACTAATACTTAAATACCAAAATCAAATAAACCAATACATATTTAAAAATACACATAAAAATACACTCCTTTAACATTATAAATAGCGAGTATATGTACATTAGGCAATTACAACCGGTACTAGGCCAGCGTGTCGGATGGCCTAACCCCTCTCAATCGTACTCTCGATTGTAGGGGAGGCCCGTGCCCTGCAGTGGGACATATTTGAGCTGAAACAGGTGCAGATATGTACATTGAAAGCAAGTAGAACATACACAAAACATTAAAGTCATCGAAGGTCACGTGATAAATCAGCAACTCTCAGTAACCCAGCTAATCGACCGCTCTGATTGATTAGCCTCCAGAATATTCATTACGATTGCTGTACGGGGTAATTACGACCCGTTCCGGTTGGGGCCTGGGGTACCCCGGCGTCAAATACGGGTTGTTCTTAAGTGAAGTTTGGGTTGCTGGTGTTGGGTATGTAAGGCCGTGATGTTGATTAATTATTGTTTTATTATGACATGTAACGCTATTTGAGTAAGAATATTTTTAACAGGCTATATACACGGTGTATACGTAATTTTTTTTTACAGATATAACTTATATTAGTATTAAAAAAGAGTAGTAAAAAAGACTTGAAAAGTTTAAAATTTCCGCGATATATTTTTTTCCAGGATCATAAGTACCCTATAACATTCTTCGATAAATGTTCTATCCATCCCTAAAATATGTTTTTTTAATTCGAACCAGTAACTCCTAAGATTACACTCAAAACAAAAAAAATCTCTTCAACTTTGTATATGTAGTATAGATAGATAAAGGGAATATTTACAAATCTTTACCTTTTTTTATATACAGGGTATATCAAGACCGCGACCGAAAACGAAGCCAGGTGGTAGTTTTAGCGGTTACAGACACAATGCAACAAAAATTTTGAAAAAACAACGACGGATTTTTTTTTACAGTATTTTAAAAATCATGTTTGGGGGATAAATACCTAGATTTCGCAAAAATCGTGATATAAAGCCTTACATACCATTGCGTGTTTAAAAATAAAGTAGTGTACGTCATAATTTTCAAAAAACTATGTATTTATCACTCAAATATGAAGATAAGTAAAAAATTTAAAAAAAATCTATTTTTTTTTGTGAAATTTTTACTTGCTTTGTGTTTGATACCACTAATACTACCACCCGGCTTCGTTTTCGGTCGCGATCTTGATATACCCTGTATAGGAGGCAAACGAGGAAACGATTCACCTGACGGTAAGTGATCACCGCCGCCCATGAACGTCTGCAGCACATACACGGTATATCAAGACTGCGACCGAAAACAAAGCCAAGTGGTAGTATTAGTGACTTCAGACACAATAAAACTGAAAATTTCGCAAAAACATGTATTTTTTTTCACTTATCGTCGTATTTGGGTGATAGATACATGGTTATTTATTTTTAAAGACACAGTGGTACGTAAGGGTTTAAATTACTATTTTCGAAAAAACTAAACTATTTACCACCTAAAAAGACGCTTTTTGAAAATTGCAAAAAAATCGCTTCTTTTGCAATTTTTTTTGTTGCATTGTGTCTGTAACCACTAAAACGGTAGTTTTAACCTGTAGGTGGTAACCTGGCTTCGTTTTCGGTCGCAGTCTTGATATACCCGGTATATTATCATATATTACCTATACTTACTGGCGTTTCGAAGACTTTAACTTCGTTCTAGACCACGAAGTTCATCGCCCGTAAAATTTGTATTTTAAGGATATACATTTGCTACAAATTAATTTGTGTTTTCTTTGTTGCAGGTTACGCTATAGGAAGACAACGAGTGCCACCATATACCAAGTGTTCTTTACTAAAATTTTAAGATTAGGTGAGTTTTTTCTATATGTTCCTTTATATCTATAACCATTTTTTTTTGGTCTTCCAGCTCGCAACATCTACGCCAGCATACTGACTAAAAACCCCTCGTTAACCGTCACACGCATAACAAATATTTATATGTATAACCTTATACCTCAAGTAAATATCTTAACATGGCTCTTCTTCTTTCTATTCCTTTTGAAATAAACTCTGTGACACAATACACTTCGTACACTTTTCGATATAAAATGAATTGGTTTGCGATTATATAATTGCCCAAAATAAATTGATGATAAATCCCGACCGGGTGTCATAGCTCAAATCCTTAGTTCATCGTCATCAGCCCGTTGCAGACCACTGCTGGACATAGGCCGAAGTTACGCCACAGAGCCCCGACTGCTGCTTTAGTTATTAAGAGCAACACACTTTTTCTATTAATGAGTAATTTTACCCTAATAAATAAAGACGGTAGAATACGAATGGAGCCTCCAAGACTATGTCACCTTTTGACAGCCTTTTGACAGCCTCCGTGGCGCAGTTGGTTAGACGCCGCCTGTGAAACGAGAGGCCGCGGGTTCGATCCCCGCACCGAAACAAATATTTGTGTGATCCACAGGTATTTGTTTCGGGTCTGGGTGTTTGTGAGACCGAAAAGTCTCTCGTAGCTTCTGACCCACGACACAAGACTCGATCTTAGTGTGGGGTCAGGACTATGTATGTGACTGTTGGGTGCATTTATTATTATTTAGCTACTAGACAAACGAATAAAAAACCAAACCACGACAATTTTTACCTCATAGCTCACCCAACAAAGGTCGCATATACAGGAGGAAAACTTGTTATTGTTACAAATGGGATAACATGGCCTTTATCAAATACGATCGCGATGTACGCGGGCGTATACATGATCCAGAGGGGGGACAAGGTGAGGAGGAGTGAGCAGGGGGGGTGGCAATAAAGATAAGTTGACATCCCACAGCATATTCTTCACTCTGGCAACACATTTGTCTTCAGAGGCGGGGAGCTGCACTTCGCGGTGTCTGAGATATGTTTTTTTGCGTGAAGTGATTTTAATATACTTAATAATGAATGTAGTGTAGATACTACTCAAAGAGTTAAAGGAGAGGAAGCCAAAGTATTGATGATAATGTGCTGATTATATCTTGACAAAGTTGTCCTGCTCGAAATAGAATTTGCATAGACTGATCCTGAAACGAGCAGTATTTGCGTGGGTCAATTAAATGGGGTTTTCACTAACACACATGTTTATAGCTATCATACAGAGAGCAGTTTTAAGTAGATATGGGACATTCGCGATTGAACGGATGAAATGAACCAGCTCGCAAGAACCAGGCAATCGATTCGATCTTAACGTACAAAACATTCGTTCATTCGATTGGACGAATAATTAGATAACGAGTGGCGATTGGAGAATGGCGTCAGATCAAGCGAACCGAGAACCGAGAGCCGAGAACCATAAGCCGAGCCGCGACCAACGGTTCGCGAGCCGTAAATGTACAGCCTGTGATGTGCGACCCGACCCGAGTTTAGCCGAACCAAGCCTTCACACGTTAGGCTATGATCGGTTTTAGAGACGAATACACTATCGGAACCAATCGTTCGATTGAACGGGTCATTTGAATCGGTTCATTATATGGATCGATCAGTATTGATCCGGATCTTAAAAATTGAACGATTTGCACATTGCTAGTTTTAAGCGACGATGACCATTTACCGTCAGCTAAGCTTTCTTGTATGACAATTCTACACAATAAAATATTTTCGCTAACAAAGTTTCTTTCTCCTAGACAACAAACGTCACATCAATCTAACCAAAATAACGTATTTATATCCTAAGCAACAACACATCTTCCAACATCTAAAATGCACCTTAACTGCAACAAAATAAAGTTGGAAATGGAATGTTAATTGGAAACTTTGTGACAAGATAAAGGTAGAATATAAAGCGCATTAGAAAAGTTATATACACCCATAAATTCCCGCGTGGAGTAAAGTAAACTTGTTTGTGACAGTTTTATTTCTTACTCCCTGGATAGATGGCGCTTATTGTGAGTTGTGAGGTGAGACATTACTTAGGACCGTACTGTAGTAGAATAAATTCGCAGGCTCCAGACCAGAACATACATGTTTAATATTTCAAAGTTACGTGGTGGTACCTTCAGACAAAGAAAGTCTACACGTTATAGTAAGCAGATTCAGTCTGCATTCAGCAATCCTGGTAATATATTACCTCGTCTGTCCACCTTTTCTTTATAGGAAATCTAACATTGTGGTTGCAAGTACGTGATCTCTACTTGGAAACTGTATTCGTTGACAAATAAATGAGGAATTGTATGAGGACACCTACATACCGTTCGCACACTATTCTACATTAGGCTAAGGTAGACGGATAATCGAAAAATTACAAACCATTTTTTTTATTGCGTGAATGGTGAGACGAGCATGCCATTCACCTCATGAACTGTAGAAAACGAAACAACACCATGAATTACTAAGCATTAGTTGGTACTCCACTGCGCTCGCCATCCTGAGACATAAGTTGTAACGTCTCAATATGTCCAGTAGTTACTCTGGCTACAATGTCATTCTAACCGGAACACAACAGTGCATTTACACTGCTGTTTATCGGAAGAAAAAATCTGCTACATGTTTGTTTACTTTCCACCCAAAATCCACAAGCATTTCACATCAAAACACGCGAATTCTTGTCCACAAATACCATTAATTTCACCGCTGAAACATAACGCGACACGATGCGAGTAACTTATTAAATGAAATGTATAACAAGTCTTTCCAGGGAAATCAAATTGCGACTGATGTTCGCTGCATTCCCCCTCGCGTGTTGATTAAACCCTATGCATTTGTACTTAGGCAATTAATTTAATTGCTACCGTTATAAATTTTATAAATACAAAAATTGTGGAGAGGATGGATGAAAGATGTGCGTAAAATCAAGCGAATACAGAAAAGTCAGAAATAGGATCGAATATAACATAAAAATTTGTAATTCGTCATAAGACATTGATATTATTATATGTATTAATACACGAACCGAATAAGAACGACTATATACAGGGTATCTCAAGACCGCGACCGAAAACGAAGCCAGGTGGTAGTATTGGTGACTTCACACACAATGCAACTAAAAATTTCGCTAAAAAGACATCATTTTTTTTGAACTTTTTTTCATGTCGTCGTTTTTGGGTGATAAATACATATTTTTTTCCAAAATAATGAAGTACACCTTTTTATTTTTAAAGACGCAATGGTACGTAAGGATTTAAATTACTATTTTCCCATAAACTAAGGACTTGCCACCGAAAAATGATGATTTTTAAAAAAAATAAAAAAATAATCTGTCGCTTTTTTTCCGAAATTTTTAGTTGCATTGTGTCTATAACCACTAAAAATACCACCCGGCTTTGTTTTCGGTCGCGGACTTGATATACCCGGTATAAACATACTAGTCATAAATTACTATAAAAATTAATTAAAAGTAATTCACTTATAATTGTTTTAATTTAATTTTATTGGAGCTTGTATCCTTTAAATTCTAGACTGCCCTCTCTTCTTTTCCTTTTCTTATATCCATCCTAAGGTTGTCTGTAAGAAATCGCCTAGAGCGATAAGACCGCCATCTGTAATTTTTTGTTAATATGTAATATATTTAAGTGTTTTTCCTTTTTTGTGCGCAGTTAAGAATAAATAAATAAAAGTAACAAAGATTGCTTACCTCCCGATCTTCCCTTTCTAAACTACAGCCGCGTAACCACAAATATTAGAATACTAGTATTGATATCAGCTTTCTCCGCGTTAACATGTTTTTCCGAGATAAAATAAAATAACTTTTCAATTTGTACCAGTAGTTTGATTAGCGCGTCCAAAAATACAAACAAAGTCTTCACTTTAATACATTATAATATATATCTCGTATTAAAAGTGAATTCTGACAGCCTCCTTGGCGCAGTTGGTTAGACGCCGCCTGTGAAACGAGAGGCCGCGGGCTCGATCCCTGCACCGAAACAAATATTTGTGCGATCCACAGGTATTTGTTACGGGTGTGGGTGTTTGTGAGACCGAAAAAGTCTCTCCTAGTTCCTGATACCCACGACACAAGACTCGATTATTGTGGGATCAGGACTATGTATGTGACTGTTGGGTATGTTTATTTATTGATTTTATTCTAGGTAACGAACAAAAGCCATACAATTAGTCTTATAGTCGTTTTGCGCTCAAACGGGATAGGCGACAGGCGATTGTTTCGATCTAACTGAAAAGCAACAGCGACAAAAAGCTGAAATAATATTTGTTGGAGTGAGAGCTCTGTGCGGTCACGGGATACCTGGGCTTTGCAGGTAGTGTGACCAGGTTTACGTATTTATTTTCATATATAGCATGGGTCTTGAGTCGTGAGGTCTTAAGATTTGATTCCGAGGTCAAAGTTGGCGAGACAGAGTATACTGATTCTTTTTTATGGGCTACTTCGTTTCACTCAGCCATATTAAATTTAACGTAAACACGTTTGAATTAAAAATATATATTACTTGTAAATTATAACGAATTATTATTGAACTGCTCTGATTGAAATCAACTTATAACTTTTAAAACAATCACTATATTGTAAACTGGTATTGAAAAGAGCAACACTAGAGTTTCTTGCCTGTTCTTGTTTAGTGAAACCTGTTTTCCGAACCGGGTGATAGATCAAAAAATGACTAAATCTAAATAATGTTGAACATTTTAATGGATTCCATAAATTGTTGTCATTTTCAAATATATTAGTGTGTTAAAAGTAAAAAAGATTCCCAGGTCATACACGTTTAATTGTGTATTTTAATTAAAAGAGTATTTAGTTTATGCCAGGTATAACGATAGACTCGATCCCCGTTATATTTTAGTATATCAATCATGTTAGCAGAACTAGTTAGTAGTACTTCTATCTACGCCTCAGAAATAATAGGCATGAACATAATTTACTGTCGCGAGAGCCCACCTTGCTGACTTTTCATCACTTCCAAAAAATTACCATCGACTTTAAGACCGCTGACTTTTACTTTTCTCAAACTAGCGCTTTTTGACCACCTTTCTACTCCCAGACGTCTTTGAGTGTAGAAAAAATGTCCGTAAACATCCCGTTGTCATGGTAACCGCAGCGTTCGCCGGTCGCGTTTCCTTTCTCATTTTTTTTTGGTTTGTTGGCATTCACCGCAACGTGCACACAAACAATGAAACATTGCGTATATAACTCGCGTTCAGTTTGTACGGATATTAGCTATGTTTACATGCTGTTTAGTTATTTAGACATCGGGCGAGGAGTTGGAATTTCATGCATACCTCATCAACGGTGCTCCTTAAGAATAAGGTTTACGAAGTGTTTTTAGTTTTTGTATCCATGTATCAACTCTTCTCTGCAGTATTTTCAGACCACCGTCTAGGCACCTTAAAAAAATACACTTGCCTTCGAAGTTGGCAACGTATTGACAATTCCTCTGGCGTTGTATGTGTTCATTGGCAGCGATGACTACAAATTACCTGCAACAAATGGATTATTATCATAATGCATACATACATAAAATCTAGGCATTTTCCCAGAAGGGGTAGGCATAGGTGCTCCTAGGACACCCACATTTCACCTAGTATGTTCCGTCCCACGATGTGATAGAGGAGTTAAAAAATGTAAAAATTAAACCAAATCGCGATAAAATCCGTATAAAATAGTTTTATTTCAATATCCAATATCACATCACCCGACCCGGGTTTCGAACCCAATACCTTAGCTTTGTAGTCGTACCGTAATACAATTACGCCACCTAGGCAGTATAAAATGGCAGTATATAAACATACCATTGCCAAAATAAAGCACCTTCAAGAAGACACTACATGGGACAAAAGGAAAGAAAATAAATACAAGTCTTTTCATAGAAATAATTAGTTATATGTTTCCAATTACGTTTATGCTCTTGCTCTCGGCCGTCGTATTAGAGGCAATGTTTCCCTCGGGCGCCGCGTTTTTTCCGGTATAAAAAAATATTATACCGCATTATACTCCCGGAGTAAAGAAAATGGTTTTAGTAGCCATTATAGTGTGGAAAACTGAAGAATTGCGCCTTATTCGGTGTAGTTTTTAGTCATTTTTCTTTTGTTGGTGCAGCTTTATGATTTTTTTTACATAATGACAAGCCGAAATAAGCACAATAATTATTATTAAATTCATTATAAAAATAGAGAATCCACAGGTGAGAGATACGAAGTTGTTTTTAACTATACATAAACTTAACGCCTTTTCCCAGAAGGGGTCGGCAGAGGTGCAACTAGAACACCCACGTTTCGCCTTATTTGTTCCGTCCCACGTTGTGATAGGGGGTGAGTCTATCGCCATATCAGGCACAAATTACTGACTCTGGGCTGATAATAATTAGTAAAATCTAATATTTGCGCGACTCGGGATTCGAGCCCAAGACCTCAGCGTTACGCCACTGAGGCAGTTATTTTTAACCGATTGTCATAATAGTGCTGGTGAGCCAGTACCTGAAACGAGACACATTTGCATGGGTCCCTAACACGATATTTTCAGCACTGTGAAATGAAATTGACTGCCTCGGTGGCGTAGTTGTACTACAGTATGATTACAAAGCTGAGGCCTCGGGTTCGAATCCCGGGTCGGGCAAAATTATATTGGATTTTTCTATTCATTATCAGCAATCAGGAATTTGTGATATGGCGATATGCTCGCCCCCTGTCACATTATGGGACGGAACATACAAGGCGAAATGTGGGTGTCCTGGTGACGCCTCTGCCTACCCCTTCTGGGATAAAGACGTAAGTTTATGTATGTATGAAATGAAATTGGTACAGATATAAGCGCAAAACATATTGTTTTTGTGAGCGTGAGGGAAGAAATTTATACCCAACATATCACGCGGAGAATTTAGCTCGATGCACTACGATGGTATTATCATCACTGCCTTTGGGGAATACAGACATGAGCTTATATTATTATGATATTAAAACTAGCGGCCGGGCCCGACTCCGCCTGGGTGCTGATACTTTTTGACTCCAGTCCAAATATATTATTTGGTGTACTAACTGGTTAATATTAAAATGCAACATGACTGCCGTCCTCTACTGCTTATCCCATCCCGTCCCGTTACATCCCGTCCTGTCCCGTCTTATTTATTCCTCATAATAAAAATACGCACACGATGCTTGAACATTATATTACTTTAAATATATTTTAAAATTGATAAATCTCTTATATTTTTTATTAAAAACCAATGATGTTAAGGCAACATTGTTTATTATTAAATATTCATAACTTATTAATTTGCAAATATGGATTGCAAATTGGAATTTGCAATATTAAAAAGGTTATTGTAAGCCAACCTAGAAAGATAAACATACCCTATCGCGAACTTTTTTTTAGACCTTTTTATGAGGAACAATCCTGCCAAACATGATTGTGCCGTAACTTCAACCGTTTACACAGCACGTGCCACGGTAGCTCTCAAAAGAAATAAAATTGCCTCCTTTTTGATTTTGATTTGAAATAAGCAGAAAGCCACGTCCTAAACAAATATATTTTGTATTATTCGAAGCTGCACGCTACGGTAGCTTCATTTACCAAGCTTTAAATCATTTCAAAAAGACTAATATAATGTCTGTTTTATTCTATATTAAATACATAAGACCATTCATACATTATGAAGCAAATACTTTGAAGAAAAGATTTTTAATGTAAAGAGAAAAAAAGTGATAGAGTCATGTTATTATTAGACTATACGGCCTAACCTCTCTCAATGGTTCCCTCGATTGTAGAGGAGTCCGTGCAGTGGGACGTATATGGGCTGATACAGATATGATCATTCTGGAATTAATTTCACAATTTCTCGTAGTTGGATTCTATATTTGACAGCCTCCGTGGCGCAGTTGGTTAGACACCGTCTGTGAAACGAGAGGCCGCGGGTTCGATCCCCGCACCGAAACATTTGTTTTTGTAACAATTTGAAATATTTGTGTGATCTACAGGTATTTGTTTCGGGTCTGGGTGTTTGTGAGACCGAAAAGTTTCTCGTAGTTTCTGATACCCACGACACAAGACTCGATCTTAGTGTGGGGTCAGGCCTATGTATGTGACTGTTAGGTATATTTATTTATTATTTATTTATTTATTATTTATATATTTTGGTTACAACAGACGCGTTGTAATTTCTTTGTCGGGCTAGTATATCTCAAAACCATATACATATGTATATGATGATGATGATCCGGAAGAGGGCTCGTACACGTAGGTCATCTTAGGGACCCCCTGCAATTTGTTATTTTCTCGTTAATTTCAAATCATGTCTCATTGTTGCAAATACTAAGAGCCTTTGCACATGGCGTATTTTTAAAGCAAAACAAGTTGTTATTACATAACAAACATCGCAAAAAAATAACCGAATCACAATATAAACGGTCAAAATATGGTCTAAAAAGACTCGTTAACAACAACGACAAAGTTATCATGAAAAATAAAACGAATTCTCTTTGAATAGAAAATGTGTCGTAATGAGAAATACTCCAGTCTTTTTCAGCTTCCGTTGGCGTTTAATTAACACGAGCCGAGTAAGCGAGAGGGGAATATGTGAATGCTGTTAGATAGAGCAGGATGCAAAATCGTTCTTTGACTCGGCCAGTAAATTTATTTAATTTAATATTTTTAGTAGACAGGATCTTTTATAACAAAATATGTTTTAATGCGATGTAAAGTACATTACGTAGTCCATTGACAAGGTCTGAAATTAAATTCCCCAGTCAAGAAATTTTCTAGTAGTTTTGCAGCCAGGTAGACATTAATCGGGACTGCATTCTTTGTACAATATAATATGGTGTCATGGAGGCAATGTTTATAAAATTATATAGGAAATTCCTTTAATATTAAGTCGAACCAAACAAACTTTATTAAATATTTATTATACTGAGTATTCTATTGTCATATGGTATTTAATTTAAACCACATTTTCCAACCACCGTAGTACCATTGTACCAAGTTTGAAAAAAGACTGCCTGGTTGTTTTGTCAAAACATGCCTGGTTGTTTTGTCAAAAAAACTGCCTGGTTGTTTTATCAAAAAACTGTCTGGTTGTTTTGACATAAAACTGCCTGGTTGTTTTGTCAAAATCGCGATTTTAGTCTTCAAGGCTTTTGATCAACATAGGCCTCTCCCAAGGATGTCCACATCACTGTTGTTATCGAATTATTATACATTCCTTAATACTATTTAATAAACCAACACAAAGCCATGTTTGTACAAACAAACGTTATAGCTAATCCGACACGAAATTTCAAATGCATCGGCTTTAATCCATTGAAATGGTTTTCGGTAATGTTTGCGTCATTTCATAATCCAACTGCAAGCCAGCATTAATGATTTCAACGCGTTCTATCAATATGGAAACTGGGTTTGTGTATGGATATTTTTAATGTCGCTTTATTAAATTTGGCGCTTTTGACAGACATTTATATTTGATTTGCGTTTAAGGGAAGTTAAAGGTGTTGATGACGAGTATCTATACATATAATAAAAATGTAAATGGTCGATGTCTGTACATGGAAGATATTTAAGAAATTTCAACGCGGGGGGTCTTTATAACAGCAACAGAATCCAAAACAATTTTTTTTAGGATTTTTGTCTGTCTGTCTGTCTGTCTGTCTGTCTGTATGTTTGCTTGCGCATCACGCAAAAACTACTGCACCAAATGAGATGCGGTTTTCACAGTTGTATTGCTGCAGGTTCAACTTAAAAACTGGTATATATTTCATTTACATACAGGATGTTTCTTTTTGTTTGCTTGCACATTACTCAAAAACTACCATACGAAATGAGATGCAGTTTTCACAGTAATAATGGTGCACGTCCAATTTGAAAACTGATATCTATTTTATTTATAAACAGGGTGTTTCTTTTTATTTACTTGCGCATAACGCAAAAACTACAAGACGAAATGAGATGCGGTTTCACAGTTATATAGGTACAAGTCCAACTTAAAAACTGGTAAATGTCTTATTTACATACAGGATGTTTCTTTGTATTATGGAAGATAAATGAGAAAAACTAATATTCCCCATATTAACACTGGATTAACACTTAGGCTACATTTTATCTAGGTAAATTAAGTGTTCCCGTGGGATGAGGACGGAAATCCGATATATTTGTTACTTTTTATACTTAAAGGGATGCGATGGGCGTGGATTACATGCCTTGAGTGAGAATGAGATAGTGTAGTGTAGCGTCATTTATTGGACCTTCTATATAATGTTTAGACTTACTCTATGACTATTTTGTATTGTATATATTGACAGGCGGGATATAACGGGACGGGACGGGACGGGATGAGAAATACCAAATAATCTATACATGTATATTTTTTTAAACAAAGTTAATCACGCAGACGAAGTTAGCGGGCAGAAGCTAGTAATACATAAAATAAAAATTCAATCAATTAACACGTCATTCTCCTCACCTCTGAAATCGGGAGATATTATAAGTTGCCTCGTGCGACTTACATACATATATAAATTCACGCCATTTTCCCAGAAGACGTAGGCAGAGGTCTAAGGACACCCATATTTCGCCTTGAATTTTTCCGTCCCACGATGTGATAGAGGGCGAGCCTGTCGTCACATCGAGTACAAATTCCTGCCTCCGGGCTGATAATGAATAGAAAAATCCAATATCACTTTGCCCACCCGGGATTCGAACCCGAGACCTCAGCCTCATAATCGTACCATAGTACAACTACGCCACCAAGGCAGTCGACCGAGGCAGTGCGACTTACAAAAGGAAAATTCTGTTATATTATTTCATTACAAATATTAATGTGACCCGTCTGTTTCATATCCTGTTAGCGAACAAAGCGAAATAAGCTTTTAACAAAGGACGGTTTGTGATGCTGACATTATTAGCTTTTTTGTAAGTTGTCACATTAATAGAGCGTTTAATATGGATCTAAATACGTGTATTTTTTAACGTAACCTCATTTTCAGATTATTTTTATGTAAAATTACACAGACATATAAGTATAAGGTATAAGGTCTAGACCTGGTCAAATATATTTAGAATATAGAAATATTTGTCCGCACTGGAAACGAACCAGCAATATCCAGCGCAGGAAACCTTTGTGCCCATTAGTCATAAATCATAATACACCACTATTGCTTAATGAAACTTAAAGCGAATTGCTTATAATTATAAGACACCGAAATATAATCAATATTATAAAATGATATGTAAAAAAGTAAATCCGACGAGTAAGACCAATATAAAATCTTAATTACGTCTGTAATTAATATTTAATATCGCTAAAATAATACATCATAGGTTATAAAGTAACAAAGGCAGTGGAACATCATTATTTTAGATGAAAATTTGTGTTCTAATCATTATTCACATTATTATACACAATATTCATATCCAAGACAATGTAGCGATATTGTATCACGCCGCGAGTCCCTTCTTTATACGAACTCTCCTTTGTGTGACAATGTCGTGCAGTGCAAACTGTTGGCTCTATCGCTTGCTAACATTGTTTGTTTACGCGCAATTACCCGCGCTACCATCTCTACCTGCTACGCAGTCACGTAGCACTAGTGTAGAGGTCTGCGTAGCCACGTAGCACTACGTAGAGTTTTAAAGTGAAAACTTGTGTTTCTCAGGTTTCTTGTCGGTTTGCTGTTTCATGTTATTTGGGTGTAAACATTTATGTGACACTTTAGAAGTGCTTTTGTAGCTTTTAATGCGATGTTGGAATTTTGTTTCGTAGAGTCGGAATGTTAAGTTAGTAAGATGTTAGAGTAATTTTGTTATGTTTCATGATTATTTCGTACAGAAACTCATGCTATTCTCCCCGAAAGAGAATTGGACTTACAGCTGCTGTTCCATTTTCGCCCTATACAGGGTATATCAAGACCGCGACCGAAAACGAAGCCAGGTGGTAGTATTAGTGACTTCAGACACAATGCAAGTAAAACTTTCGCAAAAAAAATCGACAACTTTTTTTTTATAATTTTTTACTTATCGTCGTATTTGGGTGATATATACAAAGTTTTCCTAAAATAATGATGTACACCTCTTTATTTTTAAACACGCAATGGTACCTAAGGGTTAAAATTAGTATTTTCGCAAAAACTAGGTATTTACCACCCAAACAAGATGATTTTTAAAAAATTCTAAAAAAATATCTGAGACCGTTTTGGCGAAATTTTTATTTGCATCGTGTTTGAGACCACTAAAACTACCACCTGGCTTCGTTTTCGGTCGCAGTCTTGAGATACCCTGTATATAAATGAATTACTGGATCTGAAATTTTTGCTAAAACAGAAATATTGTGAAGATACGTAAGACAATTTCCTGAGAATTATGATTGTTGGTTTACTCCGCATCGACTCCTCATCCACTGCAGTACTAGTTAATTTATCAGCCCATCATCCACATGAGCTCTCCTCTTCAGAAGATTGAGAGGCGTTAGGTAATAATCACACCAATCAATTTGCATTTTTTTTTTATTGATAAAATTCTTAATTGTACACAAAACTTCATCAAATAATTTTACAATTAAGGATCTTAGAGATAAATATAAGTAGGTAAAATCGGCAGCCTTATCGCTAACGGTGATAAAAAATAGGCGATAATTTATTGTCCAACACCAGTATTACAACAATCACATCTTGCATTCCGTTTGAGCGTGTGAAGCGATGTTGAATAATTCATTCGCTCCGACAATCTGGGTATCAGCTATTTCGGCATCTTCACTTTAATGCCGCTCATCTTGGCACGAGAGGCTTCGAGTGTTGTGTTGTTGTTGGTGTTTTGATCCAATGTTTAAGCCAATAAATTATATTTAGAAAATACGATAGTGTATAATACATATAATTTTACTTGATATGGTGTCTGAACAAACCAGACACAAGCTGTCAAGATACTCGTAGTTATAATTAGTTATATTTGGCTTCCGTTCTTTATTTATTACATTTCTTTTTTTTACACTGCCCTCTCTTTCTCCTTCTTTTAAATTCATCCCATGGTTGTCTGTAAGACATTGCTTTATGCGATAAGACCGCCATTTGTACTGTATTTTTGTTTTTTTTCTGTTTCTGTATTTTATTTTACTGTGTACAATGAAGATTTAAATCAATAAATAAATATAATGGGTTGAGATTCCAAGGCATACCTTTGACTTTTCGCTACGATGCGGCATGGATACCTACATAGTACCTACGTGTTCAGCAGTGGGATGATATTATTACTCCATGGTATACAGTAGTGCATAATATTACTCTACAATAGTAATTGCGTTAGACTTGCTTCTTTATCACGTTTAAGTGAAAACCAACCTAATCAATACTGGCAGTATTGATACACCTGCCTCCTTTGATTTAAATAAATATAATACACCCAACAGTCACATACATAGTCCTGACCCCACACTAAGATCGAGTCTAGTGTCGTGGGTATCAGGGGCTACGGCAGACTTTTCGGCCTCACAAACACCCAGACCCGAAACAAATACCTGAGGATCACACAAACAATTGTTTCGGTGCGGGGATCGAACCTGCAGCCTCTCGTTTCACGGCCGGCATCTAGCCAACTGCTCCACGGAGGCTGTCAAAAACTCATGCATAAAATTAAATTATAATACCGAGCTACAGTGTTAAGGATGTGAAAGAAACTGTTACAATTTCACGTTCAATCCTCTGAACCGATCGTAATGAAATTTGCGAAAGCGATAGTTTGAGGCTCAGTGAAAGCACTATTGGGTTATTTACCAGCAATATAAACGGACTGTGGAATATAAGAGCATGCTCAAGTTGCGTAATTTTTCCTTTACTAAGCTCCGAAAATGTGATTTGCTTCGCATTGATGATTTTCCGTTCGGTTTGATCGGTTGCTCGTAAAATAAGACAAATGTTTTAGTATTATACTATAAAGAGAGGTGTTAATGCAGACAGGTCTAGATAATACAAGATTTTTTGTGGCGCAGTTGGTTAGACGCCGGCTGTGAAACGTAAAGCCGGTTCGATCCCCGCACCAAGACAAATATTCGGGTGTGTGTATGTGTATATCAGCCCATATACGTCCCACTGCTGGGCACGGGCCTATTATTTGTGTGTTCCACGGATATTTGTTTCGGATCTGGGTGTTTGTGAGACCGAAAAGTCTCTCGTAGTTCCTGATACCCACGACTAAAGATTCTATCTTAGTGTGGGTACAGGACTATGTATGTGACTGTTGGGTGTATTGATTTATTTTTGTAACTTATATCAAAATACAAAAAATCGAATAGGGATTTACAAGATCTTTTGAAGGTTTAGAACTCTCATGGCGTCGGTACGTATTGTAACTGCAGAAGAAACGGCACATAAAACTCCTTTAAACACAAACTCAAACTGTCTATTTTTTTCTCTCTATTCATGTTTTAGAAGGAGATTAGAATAATAGCAAAATGTTGATTATAAATGATTATCATGCAAAATACTGGAGTAATCCTAATTGACGAGAATATTTTCATTCAAAATCTGTTGGTAATATTAGTCCCTATGCAGACGTCAGACGTGATTCTTATGGAGTGACGTCACTAAATATGTTCCTCCTTGTGATTCAATGTACTTTCGTATTCATGTATGCTTATTGTATGAGATACGATGCTGTAGAAGATTGCTTGTTTACCATCTTGCAATTTCGTTCGGGATTTTATCGAAATATGTGAAATATTATCTATAAAATCCTTGTTTTAGGATGATTTTTATATTTTGTATATTATATATTCATGAAGAACAGCCAGTGGTAGAACATGTAATAAACCCAATCCAATACATGTCTTGTGTCGTGGGTGTCAGAAACTATGAGGGACTTTTTGGTTTTCAAACGTTCTAACAGAATACAAATTATCGTTCATTGTAGATCACACGGCGCAGAAAAGGTTAAACGTTTTTCTTAGTGGGGAGATCGAACCCACATTTTTATAATTTGTGTTTATCAATTAAAATTGGGCGTCATTTCCAAACAGGCAATTCATGTTTTTAGTGTTCCGAAACTGAAAAATAACATACATATTGAACTCACGCCTTTATCCCCGAAGGGGTAGGCAGAGGCGCCACCAGGACACCCACATTTCGCCTTGTATGTTCCGTCCCATGATGTGATAGGGGGCGAGCCTGTCGTCATATCGGGCACAAATTCCTGACTCCGGGCTGACAATGAATAGAAAAATCCAATATCTCATTGCCCGACCCGGGACTCGAACCCGAGACCTCAGCTTTGTAACCGTACCGTAATACAACTACGCCACCGGGGCAGTTTTTTATTTAATTTATTATAAAATTGAGAATCAAATCCCGAATCACAGAGTTGATAATCCATATACACAACCATTGCATTAAATCCATTAATCAAATATCCTATACGACATACTTGAATGTACAACAACAAAAATCCAGAGCATTAGCCGCAGTACAAACGACCGTTTCATATAATAATAATAGTCTAATAATTTGTCACAAGTTCTTTTGATGGCTCAAATATTGGTTTCTAAGTATGAGTAATATATTACAATCGTCACGGTATAGCGACATTTCGTGTACACTTACCGAAATATTGGGCTTTTGTGGAATATATTTGGTGGGTTATTTAGTATTATTTATTGTAGTACATTTGGTTTGGAAAATAATTTAGTAAGCAATTTGTAACAAAGTGGAAAGGACTTGAGAAATGTGACATTAAATTATGATTCCCTAGATTTCTTTCACTCAATTACATCGGTCAAAAATTTTTTAGAATAAGCCTACGTTAAACAATATATTTTTTTAATTTGAAATATGCACCAACTATTATATGATATGCTTTTAATATGGTCTAAAAAACGAATTGCCGACTTGATGTAATAAAAATACTCTTTTTTACTGAAACTCTGACGAAGACTTATATTTCACACTAGAGTTGTTATTTTTACATGTATACCAATAAAGTAAACCGTTTACGTTATGTCTTTCGAAATTTCAAGAGATTGTGTTGTTGGTAAATTTTTAGTTCCTTAGAATTTAAATAAAAAAAGAAAATGCTACTAACCTAATCTAACCCATAATCCCTTGTTCCAGAATGTGCAATACGCATCCGCGGGCTGCGCGCCGGCCGCGTGCACTCGGGGCAGGTGCCGCGCGCGCACGGCTGCCGCCTTCTCCTCCCGCCTCCGCCCCCGCGCCACGCCCTACTCCTCGAGCTGCACAAACTCAACGTGCCCTGCTCGGCGGGCTTCATACGCTTCGCCCCCAACACCCCCACCCTCTGCGGGAAGCTGGAACAAGTCCCGTACCCAAACAGAAGATTCCTGTATCTCTCGTCCAGCAAGAACCAAGCTATAGAGCTCCACGGCCGGCCGATGTTCGCCGCGACCTACCGTCTCGTGGACCACTGCCACGACGTCCTCCTGACGGACAGGAACGGCTCGTTCGAGGTCGGCCCCACAGTCAAACTCCTCTGCTCCTACGTCATCCATCTGCCTTATGGCAATCGGGTTGCCTTGCGACTCCAGATGGGCACCGGCTCAATGGAGACACGAAGCAATGACTTTTCCAGCATAACCCATGAAGATCTGCAGTCTCTGTGTCGAGGCATGGAACTGACTCTTCAAGACGGCGACTCGAAGTGGAGGCACTGCTCCCAACCAGGAGATCCGTTAAGGAGTGTCCAGATCGTGTCTGAAAGTAATTCAGTGAGGCTTAATATAAGTATTGTGGCTAAGAGAAACTCGTCTGCGATGTGGTTGAAGGTTTGGTGGATGGACAAGCCTATTGAGGAGGTGGTTGGGCATTGTGAGTACGGATGGGTGCTGTCTGGGGACTTTTGTATAGCGGCCATGAGGGAGGCTAAGAGGGCGTGGAGGCAGGCTGAGGCTGAGTGCGTGAGACTCGGGGGGCATCTTGCAAGTGTGCTTAATGAGAGACAACAACACATTATGGACCAGATGCTTATACATGCGTGAGTAGTTTTCAGATGTTTTAATTTTGTTTATCACTTCACAATAGTTCATAGATAACAATTTAGTAATATAGTAGCAATCATTACAAAAAAATTGTTTGACACTGATGTTTATAATAATAAACTGCTGTGCTAGTCGAAATTATCTAGCAGTTAAGATTGTTAGCACAGATAATATTAGATGACAGATAACGAATATAGCAGGAAGACGCTCATAGGTCGCTTTGAACAGTTTCCTTTGAAAATTTAGAGGAAGCCTATATACACTATTAATTACCTCGTGTATACAGTGTGATATTGACATATGGTATTTAATTTAAACCACATATTTCTCATCACCCCTCGTGACATTGTACAAAATTTGAAAAAAATCTAAATTGTTTTTTTTTTTCAAAAATCGTGAATTTAATTTTTTTCACATTTTTTGGACACGAATATTTTAACCGCTTAGCTTAACTTCAGTTCGGTTCGGGAACTTACCATAGCTATAAAAAGAGTAGTACCTATACGGGTTATTCAAAAGCCTTGGAAACTAAAATCGCGATTTTAGACAAAACTACCAGGCAGATTTCTTTCAAATTTAGTACGTTACCTGGGGTGGTTAGAAAAATGTGGTTTAAATAAAATACCATATTATGTCAATATCACCTGTATATATAGCTGATGCCGATTATAATATGTAATAAAATATTTTTCATCTTCCACAGTCCTGGAGGCGGTGTGGACGACGTGTACTGGATCGGGGCGACCGATGCCGTCCATGAAGGAGAGTTCCGCTGGTCCGACGGCCTGCCCTTCTCCTATGCACGTGAGTACCTGCTCACTATCTTAGAAGAAGATAATATTCCATACATAAAGAAGATTGCTATAACCAATCAAATAAAAAAAATATGTGGTCATTTATTGATAAAATCGTGAGTCTCCTACGGGACAATCGTTTTGATAGTGTGCTGGTTACGCAATCCACCTTTCACATCTATGATACACGTGTACTTTTAATCTTGATATAGACACGAAGATATTGTGTTTTCTGTAGATACTGAAAAATCTTTCATCTTTCATTGTCGTTGCTTGTAGCCTAGCGATATGGTGCCAAAATACTAACGTTACCAAAAGACTTGTGACTCGACCAATGTGGGGAGGTTGATGTGAAGGTTTGTATAGGTGAGCTTATCTCCGAGAGGTCGGTCGGGAGCCAGAGATCGACACGGCTGCGTGTCGTGTGGCGTGCGTGACGTGTGGCGTGTGCGGTAGGCAGAGCCTATGCAGGAAGCATACATACATACATAAACTCACGCCTTCTTCCCAGATAGGATAGGCAGAGGTGCTACCCGGACACCCACATTTCGCCTTGTATGTTTCGTCCCATGATGTGATAGGGGGCGGGCCTATCGCATCTATGCAGGAAGCGGCGGAAAATAAATAAAATGTTTCACTACGTTACCAACTGATTCGTCTACCACTTCCAAAAACAATTTTGAACAAAAATATTCAGAGTGGAAATAAGGAGCATATTTGCTCGCAATAGACGTCTACACCCGAGCAGCGGTCCCTCCGAGACAACATGCAGCTAAACTAAACGCGATATTGACACTAGATTTCCAATGCTCGCTTTGCTGCCAGTTTTACACGTGTTAGGGGGGATAACGTTACGATATAGATGGGATTTTGGGATTATATAGGTAGAAGTAAAATTATAAGTAGGAAAGTATTTTTTTACATCGCGTTTTCGCGAGCTTTTTTTAAATAAACGCATAATTATTACAATATGATAGTAAGTGCCATGTAAAGCAACATTGATTTTATACCGATAAAAAGGCTAGGCCACTATTGACATTCGATTTTCTTTAGCTCCAAAAATCACTGCGATCGAATACAAAAGAGTAAAATTGTGGCCCATTATAGCTATTATTTATACTAAAATTATTTCTCGATCCTAAACTGAAATTAATATCTACTGGTTAACTTTAACCACCCGTCACTATTACACATAAATATTAAATTGTCACATCTTTCAAAAATCTTTTTTAAGCCAAATAAAAAAACCAACTGTCCCATATACAAACATTATCTACTAATACTATAACCCTCCATCCGTAGCGTAGTCGGTTAAAATCAGAAGGAGCACATACAAGAAACCCTGTAAGATACAATCTGTAGATTGCATCAGCGCCGCCCTCTACCGGGACACGACGAAACTCCACACGATTGCAGCTTGCGGACGATTCAATTGCCGGGGATTTGTCGACACGAAACACTTCGATGTTCAGAGTTTAGTTTTTTTATAGTAACACTGTTTTTGTGTTTGGTAGAACTAGGTACTTAATACAAAATGGTTTCTTAGATTTACGCGAATGTTACACATTGAAAAAAAAAATTACGGATTTTATCGCGATTTGGT
The DNA here is from genome assembly GCA_949752805.1 of Deilephila elpenor. Taxonomy (NCBI): domain Eukaryota; kingdom Metazoa; phylum Arthropoda; class Insecta; order Lepidoptera; family Sphingidae; genus Deilephila; species Deilephila elpenor. Next base: position 1,450,890 of record OX457107.1, on the reverse strand, counting down.
TTAACTTTTACATGCGGACAGTTCGCCTCTGATCATGAAAACTTTGAAGTAATGGAAACTTGGGAAAATTAAAAAAGTAAAACTTTAACCAAGTGGTATTTTGTTCAATACCTAATACAAATGAGAATTCTCATATTGACAACTTATAGAAAGTGGATTAGCTAGACTGAGAATTGAATCCTGGTCCTCAAGGTCTACGTTGTATTCGTTCTGTTACTAAACCAATAAGACGAACAATAATATTAATAAATTATTTATTTATAAAAGATGTAAAAGCTCTTGATTATTGCTAGTTATAAGTTATTTTAAGTAAATTAAACTCATAACTGTTCTTTTGGGTTATTTTCATAGCTATACCCTTTAAATGTGGCGAGATATTAACCTACGCTAGCCAAGTTGGTGAAACCTTAAACAAGGAAAAGATCAAAAATACCCTATACAGAGGAAATGTATGAAGATACAAATAAACATAAATGAAGGGAAATTGATGTATTGGGATCGAACAATATCGAAATTCGTAGATCTGCATTTGACATCATCTCCTTTAAGATATGCGTTTTTACAAAGCCTTATTTTTTGCGAAACCTTTCAATAAATCGGAGAGACATTATTCCTCCGATAACGTATACGATACGATTATGACAGCCTCCGTGGCGCAGTTGGTTAGACGCCGGCTGTGAAACGAGAGGCCGCGGGTTCGATCCCCGCACCGAGACAAATGTTTGTGTGAACCACAAGTATTTGTTTCGGGTCTGGGTGTTTGTGAGACCGAAAAGTCTCTCGTAGTTCCTGATACCCACAACACAAGACTCGATCTTAGTGTGGGGTCAGGACTATGTATGTGACTGTTGGGTGTATTTATTTATTATTATTTACGTAACACGAGACACCAAAGATTTGCATTTTTTGTTCCCTTTTATTCAGCAAAGCGGCATTAATCCAACGGTATTGCGCTATTTAAACATTTTTTTATTTTTTTATTGTATATCTACAAACACGGCTAGATTGCATTTTAAAACGTGTCAGTGAAAGGTTTCCAGAATTTTATTCATTGGCATTTTTTTAGCGATTTTTCGTAAATAAATTGACTTTCGTAGCTTCAGGCAGTTTGTAATTTGTCAAACTTGATTTATAGTTTACAGTTTCCGATATGTTTATAAACCTAGGCTTGTTTGTTGTCTTTTTAAACGCTGGAAATGCCAACCTGTTTTTTCTGATGAAATGTACGCTGTCCATTCATATTCATATCGGGGGAGTGCTAAGTCGCTGACCTTTTCGAAGAATTGAACAAGGTAAGTAGAAAAATGTCATCAAGGGAGCAAACCAGAAGCAAAAATAGAATTATAATTTGGAACATGTTGCTTGCTTATACTTGGAATTCCATGGTAAATTCAATTATTTTTTTTGTGCTGTGTTATTACACTCAAGCCCAAAAGTGGGAATTCCTCTTTTTACCAAGAAATAAATCATGTAACATCGATTTTAAGTAAATATAAGAGCATGTACAAGTTTATCTACCATTTCCAACTAATACTTAGCCAAATAGTCATCAATTTATCCCATAACGTTTAAACTATACAATTCTATTATAGTTACCCCGATTAGACGCAAATGGGGCAACCTGCCGTGTCACAGTTGTACGAGTTACATCCTCCAGATACTCGCTGACACTCGACACTTGACACTGGACCCTCGAGTCACGAATCTTCAAATCAGCCGAGAGCTCTTATGCACGACAGTTTAGACTGCATAACACGCGGTGTTTATTTCGCTTCACAATGGTGTATAATTGGAAACAGAATAGTTTCATCTTTATTCGAACGTAAATTCAGGATATATATAAATCTACTTAAGCATCTTGGAGGTAAGGAGTATATTTTTCGGATGGGAATAATGTTAGTCGAAATTAAACATTATTTTCGGATTAATCTGCGTATTACAAATGAAATTAAAGTAAATTGTATTAAACTATAATTTAATTACTGCATACTAAAAACATTAATTCATACTCGTTTTGCGAGTTGCAGACGGTCGGCGATCTTAGGTGCCCTTTTATTATTAATTAACAACCACAAAGAAAGAGAAAATTCCAAAATGGCTGCTAATGTTTTCAATTATGACTGAAATTCTTACTGGACATAGTTAATACAAAGTCATAGAAGTTTAGCCCAAACGCACTTATTAATTGTTTTATTATTTTATTCATACAATCAATTAATTATCCCGTCTCCAACTTTTCGCTCGCTCCTTCAATTCTAAGAATCTCTAATAATCGAATTGTCATAACAAACGTTGATAGTCTCTTCTCCCACTTTAACTAGAATGCCCACATAACTCCACTTTAAACTTGATATTGGTTTTTAAGTGCTTTTACTTGAGACAACACTCGTGACGAACGAAATGACGTATGCATAATGGAATGAATAGTTCAAACCACTTAGATAGAAGGTGAAAATGTATTTATGTTTTATATGATAATGACAATGCAGCTGAAAGTAATAAGCGTTCCTAAACGCTACTTAAAACACAATACGTATAAGCACGTACTACTCATATAAAAGGGCATCGTTTCATAGTACCTACCTACCTTATAAAAAAAATATTTTGTTGTTAGGTTCATAGACATTCATGGTATGCTGCGTTATAGTGAACTCCTTCTTCGATCCCTAGCTGTCTAATACGATTGAAATAAAACTAATTTGACGGATTTTATCGCGGATTTGGATCAATTTTTACATTCTTTAACTTCCCGTCGTGTCGATTAGTTCACAGCTTTCGTGGTCACGGGTCGTTGGGAAGTTAAAAAAATTAAAAATTTAACGAAATCTGCGATAAAAAATAAAAGATTAAAAAAAAAAAAGATTAGTTTTATTTCAACGTGTACCATTCGCTTAAATCTTAAAAACTATTATGTCTAGTACGAATTCAAGGAAATATCATTTTTAAGTACAAATCGAACTGGTTTTCTATCCGAAAGATACGAAGAATATTTAGCCATTTCTATTAGGCCTGGAAACTTATAAAAGATTTTGAAATAGTATCCTAAACAATATGCAAAACTTTGTTAATGTACCTTTGATAAATTTATACCGCATTTTGAATACAATCTTGAAGTCGTTAAGGATAAATTCGAAATAACTCCATAATTGTTAAATAGGAACTAAGTTACGGCCCTACCATTCATTGTGGAAATATCGAGAAGTTTCGTGGCTATAAATTGATTGTATTTCCATAATTTATAGATCCACTATTCAGGGGAATTCAACTTAACATTTGATTTAATGCCTCCAGTTTCTATGCGAAATACTTCAGTATACTTGCGTTTTCGGTACCGTGGTTTATAAAAATTCACAGTATTTTAATTATCCTTTTAATATTTGTATTAATAATGTACTCTCTATTCAGGGGAAAACACAAAGATCGCGTGTTCTTTTTCACTAGCACTCACTGCACTAAGTTGCATTAACAGTTTACCACTAACTCGAAAGGTTTTGTCCTTTTAAGTCTTCACTAAGTCCGTGTTGTCGAGGAGCTGGATCGCCTCGACTTTCACATGTTAATGAAGTCTATGTTTATGAGCTTCGGCATCCTTTTTACTATACTTCTAGCGAAGTCCATCTTGAGGTCCGTTTCTTACGTACCGTGGGGCGTTGCTATACCCCTCAGTACTTTGCTTTGGAATCGCTGAATTATTAGTATATTGCTTGATTTGGTATATCACCACAATTGTCGGTCCGGTTCATGAACAACTAAGCTATTGATCGCTCTTGACTGTTCAGAACATACGACGCTGAATTATTTCAATGGATAACTGAAACAATAATTAAAAGCTAAATTAACAAAAATGTTTAATCAAGCTAAATATTCAGAGCCATTAGCGGGGAACAGCGATATACCATTTCGCAAACAACGCTGCCAATATTTGACGCACAAATATTTCATTATTGGAGCCACGTTGTTTGATTAATTGGATGCAAAATATTGTATCAATACATTGATAAGAGCAATGCTGATAATTTGTTGCATAACAAAAATTTATGTCATAATAAATATACACCGAATATACACGCACTTAAATTGCTCATTTTACACTGACATAAGAATTTCGTGTCGTGATTAAAGCAAATTACGAGACTAATCTTAGTCTCACAAACATTATTGTTTGATCTAGTAGACAAAGATGGTTGCAAAGATCGTAAGCAATGTTTGTTTGTAGCAAAAATTTGATTTTAAGTTTTCATAAAAAAAAATGAAAAGAAAAATCATATGAAGTCGGGCCAAGCCGCCAGCTAATAAAATTATAATATATACAGTCTTTCGCAAATCCTTCATAGCATTATATAATTAACGAGAGCTGTAAAGTTATTAATTGCACCGCCAGAAGTTTCTCAAAGAAACAACCACTCAGGGTAATTGTTACGGCAATTATTTGTTACAGTAGCGAATGTTTATTAAAATGGCGTAACAATAAATTACGAACCGACGCCGTCTTGTCTAGACAGGCCTGGACGTGATATGTATAAATCTTATGTATGTTTGTGTAAAGACGCTACATTACTTAAGGGCCTGGATAAATATTTTTCATACTGGGAAGACAAAGCGACTTATGGTGAGAAGCGATCTCTCGCTATCGACACATTTATGTCGAGGTTCTCGAAACCTTGCATATATACATATATTACTATACACCCTTTACACCTTATACCCTATATACATATAACCCTAGATGTTTATGATATAAAAGACACACTAGCACGGGTCAGTGGCGTGTTTTTCACTATAGCCGTTATTTCTGGCTGATAAATCGATACATAATTTTTTTAATTAGTAACATAACTTAGCGAATTGGTGGTTAACCAATTCACTCGCTTGGCGAAAGGCGTCACATCTGCTCGGTGGAAGAAATAGATTAAACGGTTGGATCGATGGTAACTTGTTTTGAAATAGCAAAACTAGATTTTCTTGTCCGTTCTTCTCTTGTGAAAACTACCATTCATTCATGGAGAAACAAAAATGACAGAAGCTAAATGATGTAAAAGATTTTATAAATCCAACAAAATATTTTCATTCCATTTTATATCAACCCATTCGGTCTTTTGGATACCTCATTACTGAAGCATAAGCTCTTGCATGAATATGTATTAAAATACATAAAATATAAATTTCGATATTAAAAACTGCAACATAATAATTTCAGCAAACACACCGAACAGTGATCAATTAATCCATGAATAATTTTACGTTTCGCTACAAAATTTTAAATCCCATTAAAATAAATTTCTTTGTACAAATGCACTTTGTTCGGCGGTGAGTCGTTCATTCGTGACTGAACGGTTCCGCATACATAATGAACGAATGAACGAAATGAATCAAATGAAACTCGCGCTGCAATTGTGCGGGTTCGAACGAAATAAATATTGTTAATGTTTTTATTTTCAATACTGTTCGAATCGGCATGAACTACTAAAGGTACAAATATTCTTAACAATGGATAATTTTTTAGCAAGCTCCTTGCTGTCTTCATTCACAAAAAGTCCCTGGATAAACTTAGGCCTCTAGAATAAAACCTTTATATTTTAATTGCAAGCAGGATATTGTCCTGACCCCACGCAACGACTTCCATACTGGTACAAGCTAGTTAAAATGACTTATATAAATAATAAACAAAATAATAAATACACCCAACAGTCACATACATAGTCCTGACCCCACACTAAGATCGAGTCTTGTGTCATCATTCATTTCGCTATTTAAATAGATTCTCAGCAGGTTTAAGACTGTAAAATTCCCAATTTCCCACTTGTAAAGTATAAAATCCCTCCAATAACGAATTAATCCGCAATTATCCCACTGCGGATACTGGCAATGCGAGAACGGACATGAGCAATATCTGAACGCTACAAATAATTCCATTAGGCTCACCGTATATTTAGTTTCTATATTAATAGAGAAGCAATTACTCCGGCGGGTATTGATGTGTTTGGGTACGCGATCTGTATGGACATTGTGTCTTAATTGAATGTTTGGAATGCTGGGTAGTAATTATTACATACATACATAAACTCCCGCCTTTATGCCCGAAGGGGTAGGCAGAGGCGCCACCAGGACACCCACATTTCGCCTTGTATGTTCCGTCCGAAGATGTGATAGGGGGTGAGCCTATCGCCATATCGGGCACAAATTCCTAACTCCGGACTGATCATGAATAGAAAAATCCAATATCACTTTGCCCGACCCGGGACTCGAACTCGAGACCTTAGCTTTGCAACTATACCATAGTACAACTACGCCACCGAGGCAGTCAGTAATATGTTTAATAGATCAGTGATATCTAAAACTATCGAAAATGTATTGAAATGTGTAGAACCACACTGTTCATATCTTGGACTACTAGGCCACCCTTTCCCCTTGAGAGGCTGTCAACGGCCCTACTCACCTATATAGTATATTATCTATGGTACGTACAAACTAAGTGTTGTGGAAAGCCGCGGTAATCATTTACCATCTGTAAAACTGTTTGCACATTTGGTGAACTCATGCAATGTGTATTATTTATGAAAATATGTTTTTCGTCTTTCAATATTTTATTTCGACATTCATAATGTAGCAAATATTTATTAACCGACTCATTCCTTCTTTATATTTTTATTGTGTTTTTGGCGCCTGTGACGTCACTTACTGAAGACCAGCGTTGGTTTTATTACCAGCACATGCTTAGCATGAAATCATACATAAGTTAATTTAAACATAAGTAACATTGCCATTGCTTGAGACAAATAAATGCTTTCTTCCTTCTTTCTTTCTTACAAAGTACCTACATTGTATACGTCACATACACACCCATATAACTAGTACATAATTTACTGTAAAGCACATAAACGGTGGTTAACAAGGCCGGCTCTGCATTCAACAAGTTCGCGCCGAGCGCCTAACAATCTTTGGAATCCGGGCCCTTCGTCGCCCGTCCCTTGCGAATTCAACACATTTTGACATAAACTTGACGAGTTTCATAATGAAAGTGAAACATTTACACTAACTGTCCTTCAAAGTATGTTGTAATTAAAAGCCTTGTCAAAAATAAATATATACTATTGTCAAGTTTCTGAAACAACATTGTAATAATGTCATTAACTTTGCTTCAATTTGAATTTGATTTAATTGCAAGCATACTATAATAATAATGAATACATCCAACAATCACATACATAGCCTTGACCACACTGAGGTAGAGTCTTGTGTTGTGACTATCAGGAACTACGAGAGACTTTTCGGTCTCACGAACACTTAGACCCGAAATAAATATCTGTGGTTCACAAAACATTTGTCTCGGTGTGGGGATCGAACTCGAGGCCTCTCGTTTCACAGCCAGCGTCTAACCAACTGCGTCACGGAGGCTGTCTAAATATCTATTATGTATTCACAATTTTAAAATAAATGAAAATAATGTTGCATTTTTAACAATATGTTCTGTGTGGGGTCATTTTATTTACGAAGAAGGGCCATCCCTACGTTCAGATGACCCCCTTGTTTATCTACTAATTATCACCAAAAATAGCATCGCACTGGCCCCAACAAAATGAAGAGTTAATCCAAATAAGACTACAATAAAATTTCGTGACGAAATAAAAAATATTACGTAATGCGATAAAAAAATTACACTAACAATGATTAATGACATTTCTATTATCCAAAGCCTATAAGGAGTCTCACATTAATTTATCTCCCATTTTAACCGTGAAATAAAGTAATTTGTAACTATTAGACCTAGATACGTCACTGTATCCGACATTCGCTTATAAATTCATTTAATCGCGTTCCTTAATTTTGAAACTTGACTGAAAGACATTATCATTATAATCTTTTAAAAGAACAACAGAAAGTAACTTTGATTCTCTTAAATAGAACAAGGATATTGAAGTGCTATTAAGCGAAAAACAATTTGTAAAACTTTTGTGTTTCTGAATAATTTTGGAGTTAAATGGAACGTTGAAGTGCTTCCTGCTTATCCTTTGTTATTTAGTCGGTTGAAAACAGCCTTAAAATTTAAGTAATTACTGACATTCGTGTTTTCGATTAGAAGTTGTATGTGCAATTCCCGCACCGAGATAAACATTAATTTAAGCAACAATGACTATACTTAATAACTGAAAAACACAAACCTTTTTTGCAGATTGTTATAACTATGTCTTAATACTATCTTATGGAGGTTATACATACAATTTATCATTATAACCTTCAGTCACAGGAAGTCCACAGATAAATATAGGCTTTCCGCTTGGATTTACACAACTGAACTGTTGGAAGTGGCTTACATCCTGAACTTTCTGCCAACTGCAGTAGGTAATCTTTTCAACCTGCATACATTTAATTGTTTACTAATATTATACACAAAAGTAATTACCGTAGCTTCAAAAAAGCAATATTTTCTCAAAAACTTTTACCCTCGAGGTCAAGTCAAGTCAGGTCACTATCAACCACTTAAACTGCTAAAACCAATAACATCCCCATATTCCCCCGTACTGGTGCCCTTAATGTCAGCTGAATTACTCGAATAATCAATGGTACTACCCTAGACAAGGGTCAAATCAAAATTACCCTGAACCGACGAGAATAAAGAGATTCGTGTAACGTTCGTGGACGCAACGAAGAATGCCAGGATCAAGCAAAGTGGAGATCCATAGCCTCTGCCTACCCTATATTACCCCTACGTTAATGTATGTACATTATTTTAATATCCCCTATCTCCTTCAGACTGGTTCCCGGGCTGGCGCAAGCACAGCAGTCAGCCGAACGATGACGGCACCTCTGGCCAGGACTGCGTGGAGGCGAGGAGGGAGTTCCCGCCCCGACCTCCCCCCGCCGAGCCGACTTTCATGTGGAACGACAGGGGATGCAGGGAGCACAATTACTTCGTCTGTGAGAAGCCTGGGATTGAGGGTAAGTTGCATTGATTTTTGCTGGTGGTATCATGGTCATTTAGACCACCGTTAACCGTACATAGTGGTCAAGGACTGGTCATAGTGACCCCCGTTAGTGTTCGTCCTGTATATATATCCAAAAAAAAATTATTAATATAAATATTTGTAACAAAGTCTCGTAAAATCTCGTATAACAAATTAAATAGAATGTTAGCGGCTTCATTTTATTTATATTTTAATAATTAATAAATAAACTAATAGACTATCAACATTTTTATACCTCAGAACTTATGTTTTATAAAAGCTACCCGGTGTAAGTCGCTACACTGTGAAACAAAAAACAAGAACTTCACAGGCCGGATATTTCAAATAATTTCCTTTTGTCAACCGAACAATAAGATATTCTTTATTCATCCCTCAATGCTTTAAGCTCGCTATCTCCCGATAAAACTCGGAATAAAAAATAGAAAAGTTGTAACTTTTGTATTTCCATAGCGTCGTAGTAATCTCGTAGCGGCTCCGTAGCAAACGTAGCACAAAGCTACAAGTCGGAATAAAAGAAAAGTTAATTGCATATGACTGAGGGGTTACAACACACTCGGTCGATAGTGCTTCCTACAACAAACAAAGCCTTAAACTACAATTTCGAAACAAATTCAGGCTTTGTCCAATTTTTAAAGTAGTGGAAAGTGTTTTTTGTCGTAGGTGAAGTGCAAGTACATTGGTGGCTAGTGCAGTACTATCTGAAAGGAATAGAACTGTCTCCTGCTAATTGACAAAATTATGTCGGTTTGTCTATCATATCTAATCTTGGTACGCGACATTTTGAGTAAATATGACGATATGTATTTTTTGTAAAACAAAGAAATAATTGAGAAAATTAAAGAAACAGAAATTAAAATACATTATCTATATTATTACAAATATGGAATCTTTCAATACTAATATATTCATACAATATTAAAATATCCGCATTTTCAACTATCCTCCGACCGCATCAGGAAAAGCGTCACGTACGCTCACGAGCTCAAAGCTGTTGCCGGCAATCGTCGTTGCAACAATAACGCCGTTATTGCCGTTAGAGGCGTGATAACCGTTAGCGGAGTCGTTATCCTCCGACACAATTGAACGTTATACTTAACATTACAGTAAAACGTTTATACAGTAAGTCAACAGAGGAAATTTGAATTTTGTGAATGTTAAATGAAAAGTTTAAAATCTTTATATCGTAATGTAAATAGTATTAAGTTTATATTTTTATCCAACTTTGACGTTGCATTTTATGTACACAATTTTAGAATATCATGCTAGTCTGTCTTTTAGTAATGTAAGCTTTAAAAAAATGTAATTTATAATATGAGAAATATGTTTCTTTAGTTTTACATTTCACGCTTTTTTCATACTATTTGTTTTGTTTTTTTTTTTTGTTTTTGTCTAAAATTATATTCACATTTTTCAACTATAGTATTTAAATAAACCATTGGCAATTTTAATTATTTTATATTTCCACATCTCAAACATCAATCTCTCGCGCACTTCACTTACTGAACCACGTGTACTGTGTCTGACCTAGAGTAGAGAGTCGGTTACGCTCATAAAACGTTTGACGAGCGCTCTCACCGACGAGATGTGATTAAACTGCCGCCGTAACATCCACTCATTATAGGACAAACATCTGAGTACTTGGCATTATGAGTGCTTGAATAACAAACTGTATTTGTTTATTAAAATCAGGTATAAAATCAAGCACAATTAATTTTAAAAATAAATTGCTTTCTTGTGGTGATTGAGGTTACCAGAAACTAAAGTATGGTGGTAGTATGGTAGTGGTACCATCGATATATGTCAACATACCGGGTATATCAAGACTGCGACCGAAAACGGAGTCAGGTGGTAGTTTAACTGGCAACAGACACAATGCAATGAAAACATTTCGAAAAAAAAGCGCCTTTTTTTTGCAATTTTTTAAACATAAAAAGAAAATAGTAACTTAAACCTTTGTATACCATTGCGTCTTTATTAATTTAATTTAAAAATAAACAGGTGTACATTATAATTTTAGTAAAATTATGTATTTATTACCCGAATACGATGACCACTAAAAAAATTAAAAAAAAAGATGTCATTTTTATGCGTAATTTTTAGTTGCATTGTGTTTGAAGTCACTAATAATACCATCTGGCTTCATTATTTTCGCGGTCTTGAGATACTCGGTATATTACAATTACGTTTAATCGCTAAAATCGGATCGTCCATGCTGAACAGCCATTTGGCAGTCGCGATACAGCCCAACGCATTGAGTTCCAGCAACCAGGTCACCTGTCTAAAAACTAGTATATTTAGAACTCTGAGCCTTTTGTTAGTGTTCCTTTGCCAGGGTCAAGCATATTCTGGTCGTGTAGGGGAAATGCTTGATGAAAATTACTTTTGTTAATGCGTCGTGTTTCGGGTTTTGGAAGAAATTATAATGTGCTTTTAAATTCTTGTGAGAGTCGGAATGAGATTAATGGGATCCCCTTTTCATTGGGAGTTTTGCAGTGTGGGACTGAATATTTTATTTTAGCGCGTGTATGAAATAGTTTTAAATAAAAAGGAAATTTCATTACTTATATTTATCACCTAACCCATTACCTATTAATTGTCTTTGGAGGTCCTTTTTAATGCCGTCTTCAAAAGTGCAACAGTAATATAAAATATTGTTATTATTTATAAAATAGAAAAAGTGAAATTTATTTTGATGGTACATTTTTTAGTTGTGCACCTCATGTAGATTTTTGTTAATGCAAGATAATATGATGACAAAGTATCATTTACTATACAACAAATATACAAAACGAAAACGTCACAAATTAAAATAAAACCTCCCCAATTAACACTAAAAAGAAGTAAAAGACTAGTCAAAGAATAGAAATGATCGCGACGGAAGTTTCCAACCGATGATGTATATTTCTCGCTCGGCGTTTCATTGGGAAACTTTTGTCTCTGAAGCGCTGTGGAATAATCGACGATGATGGGCTTGCCATCTCTTTCTTGATATCTATCTATCATTTTAATAGATACTAACTTTTACTTACTGATTTGTCAGTGTTTTTATAAACAATATGTTAAATTAATTGTTGCTTTAAAATTCATGAAGAGAATGATGAAAGTGGATGAAGCGAAAGTTGTATGTCAGGATCGAGCAAAGTGGCGATCCATAGTCTCTGCCTACCCCTATGGGATACAGGCGTTATGATTATGTATGTTTGTATGTATGCTTTAAAATTCACATATTAATAATTGATTTGAAATAAACAATAACAAGAGGAAAATATCCCTCATAATTACAAGGATAACTAATTAAAAACTAAAGAAAATATTACCATAATGCACATACGTATCTGCAGCACGAAAAAAACACAAGTCAAAAAACATATTTCAATAGGCGCAAATTAAACAAAATCAAAATAAGAATCTAAATATAAAAATATAGACTCAATTCAGATGTCACGAACATTTTTACTGCCGTGTTCTATCGGCATTTCTCAATAAATTCTATCCATCACCAGAGGTTATAAAACTGGCAATAAGAATTTCATATGACACATGCACAGACACCCCGTTCCCCCTCCCCCTCGTGCCCCAACCTCACCCGCGCATACATTGCACTTTGAATAAATGTGGGGCGCTCCTGACGCGACCAACTTTATTAAATCACGTCTTTTACATATAACGTGACGTTTTAAAAGTTATGAGGTTGCTCTAAAAATATTTTGGATTAGCATACTCGTAAACTCCCACGTCTGTGTATGGAAATTTAATCTAGAATAACATATCTGCATCGAGATAGCCTCGACTTCCACATATCTTGTTTAAGTGACTCCGATAACATGTGTTAGTTCATAAAAGTGTTATATGAGTCGTTTATATTTAAGATTAAGATACATACCGCATATAATAATGAATTCACCAAAACCAACGCGAATAAGGCGGATAATCCCGCAAAAGAGCTTAATAAAATGCATGGATTTCAAACTTTTTTGGATAAAATCGGTGGATCCAAATTTAGCGAACCGTTGCCAGCTTGTGATTCAGGCTTTACCTTCCCATTTTTTGCCGACACAGTGGAATAATTTAACTGAAAGTCCAATATTGTACAGTTCGTATTGCAAATCCAAATACTGGTAAAGGCTGTATGTTTAAGATTTCACGTACCGGAACATTGAAAAAATCAAAAGTTGATACAAAAAAGGTTTTTTCTCTTTTTGAAATCCGAACGATTTTAACTGGGCTTTATTTTTTAAAATAACAGTTCCATTTTGAATCTGGCTCTGGCGACGATAAAAATAAAATATAGATTTGAATTTGGAATAGCCGTTTTGGCACATATTGTAACGGTGCAGTTTGTCAATTGATTTATATTTTGTTTTGCGAAATAGAAGTATTGTATAAAATTGTTTTATATAAAAGCTATCGTGATTGCAGAGTGCATACTTATCATTCAATATTTATAAAAACTCGCATTTTTCATCACGGTAGTGTTGTAATTTAAATGTAGCTTTTTAATCGTAAAATCGATTTTATTCTTTTATATTCGTAATAATTTTTTCTTGGCCCAACAGTAGGGCTAGGGTTTTATGACAAACATAAATTTCAAAAAATTGCCAATCACAAAAAACATTTTTAGTCAAAAAGAAAAGCAAAGGCCGCATCCGAAATTGCCTGTTTCTTAATTATTTTTTATTCAAAGCCGCACCGGATTTGAATTTAAAATAGGCGCAGTTCGACGAGGTTGACCTACATCGGGAACAAAACGCGAGTAGCGCCGACAGTCGGACTCCTTGTAAGTGCGCTAACTCGAAACAAGGAAGTTTGATTTCCGAGCAGAATTTTAAATAAGGTACAATGTGAGTAGTTTTTCACTGCGAAGAAAAGTTTGCGAAAAAAAAGGTTGGTTATAACTTGCGGTGGACGTACGTGTTGTTTTTTATTCGTTGTTTGTTAAATAAAAGCGACTGAAATGTTTAAATACTGTTATTCGTCATTTATATGTTAATTATGTTTCGTACTCAATACTAATTAGTACAATGGAAATGAATTGAAATATGCTGGAACTCAAGGTATTCGTTATAATCTTTTTATATGTTAAGGCCATAGTAATCCCACTGCTTGTAATATTTTATTGTCATATTTAAACTGAATCATAGGCTTAGTCCACCACATCGACCTAAGTTGACGGATGACATCACGAGATATTATCCACGAGATTATTCATGTTTTATGTAGCTATTAGTATCTTTGTTGTATTCATTCTTATGCAACTTTTAACAACAACGTAAACAAATTTTAAAAAAATCACATAACATGTAACGAATGAATTGTCTTGCACATTGTCGAAACCAACGTAAACTTGAAAACAAATTATGTATTACCCGCGAACTTAGCGACCGAAGTTGTGTAATATACTGCCCGATGACGACACGACGACTTGCTGCATCAATAAATTAATTAGCTCGTTAATTGCTTCTAAGACTGTAAAAAATAATTTATAATATTTCGTAATCTTTGATGATTATAGGGAGTAAGGTAATGCCCTCCTTCGTACACAGTAATGATTTAATTTATAATGACCAAAAAATTGATTAAATCATTGCACTCAAACTTTGATATAATAATATAAATTGCGCTATTTCTCACAGCTTTCTTATCAATCCTTTAAACAAATAGTGTTATACAAAACTTTTGAGTCGTCAATTAATAATACCACTGCTTGCTGTAGCTGTGAAAACAAAACCAAGCAAGAAACTCCTTCAGCAACAAGAACAGTCTTCATTCCTTTTCTTTTTCGCTTTGTTTCTTAAAGTTTCTCTAGTTACGCCATCGTCTGGAAAAACTAAACTACCAACAATAAAAATCCGCAAATATTACAATGAAATATTTTGATCAAATACAGGGTATATCTAGACTGCGACCGAAAACTAAGCCAGGTGGTAGCATTAGTGAATTCAGTAACAACGCTACTAAAAATTTCCCACAAAAAATCGTCAATTCATTTTTTGTAATTTTTTAATTATTGTCGTATTTGGGTTAAAAATACATAGTTTTCTAAAATAATAATGTACGCCTTTTATTTTTAAAGACGCAATGGTGCGTAAGGGTTTAAATTACTATTTTACCACACAAACGAGATGATACTAAAAAATAACAAAAAAAATCTGTCTCTTTTTTCTAATCCATCACTTTAATTTTCGAAGAACATTCTATATAAAGGTTGTCAGCACTAGTCACGCGGTCGTGCTGGACCACGGGGCAAGTTAATTGCCCCTAACGTCTTGCTTTTAGACGCGACGTAAACACGAGCGAGCTCTCAGCTGACTCGGTTTGTTTTACAACGAGGCTATGAAAATGCACTTTAATGTGACTTAAAATTACGTGTGATGTGTTTATATATTTACATAAAATTGGGTTTTATAGTACATTATATAGTAATTATTATAATAGTAACTACGTTTTTAATAGGCAATAGGGAAAAACAACTGAAATGGGACAGTGTGGTTCAATACCTAAACTAACTGCGACGTCAGACGTGTGTATAACTATTATTTGTTTAGTAATTTTGCCAAGTAAAATATATCATATAAGGAATGTACGCGCCAATTATGGAAAGAAAACTATTTTTTTTGAGGGAATACAGCTGTGTAAGTTATGTAACAATGTAAAAGAATGTGATCCGATAAACAGTTTAAAAACAAACTTGAAAAATATGTGCATATTGTATCTACCTATACTATGCACCCAGCGTCCTAGATTTAAGCACCTATTAATTATTTGTTTTATACCTCAATATAATTAAACTGTATGTTTTTTTGAGAAAAAAAAAATCTATAAACCTAACCAAATTGTCCATCTTGAGCACCAAGACACATTATTACGTAGTTTAAATGTAATGCATTTAAACTGACTAAATTCCAACTCATTTTTATGTCAGCAAAACAACAGAGCCTTTAAAATCCCTATTTGTTGAGCCATTGGTCTCCGAGTAGATGGGGGGCTTAGTGGTGTGACGTGTAATACGCGTCCCGGCCCGTCCCGGGATCAACGGGACTCCGCGCTTATGACGCGACCAACCCCGCTTAATGTACTCTATCATCACGGACAAAACCGTGTCCAGTGTCCTTGTTTCAAGATGTTTCTTAAATGCCTTGACATTTGAGATAAGGATAAAAATTCGGATAAAATAAAAACAGCGTCGTAGCATACTTAGGTTTTTTATTTTACCATGGTCGGTCTATTGCATAAATTTTTCATATTTGAGTATAATTCGTTTATATACGCATGCATTCTGTGTAACAGTGGCGAAGGGTGACATTTTTTAAAAGGGAAGCCGAAGCTCAAGTCACAAAATATGTTTATTTTCTTTATCCTGTTACTAGCTTCTGCCCGCAAACTTCGTCTGCGTGGTTAATATTATTTGAAATCTACCATCCCGTCCCGTCCCATCCCGTTATATCCCGCCCGCCCCGTCTCATTCTCACTAATGGAATATAATCCGGTCCCATCCCATCTTTTTGAGTACTTATGAAAAAGTAGCAAATATATCGGAATTCCTTCTTCATCCCACGGAAACACTAAACTTTTCGGGATAAAAAGTAGCCTATGTTACTTCTTATACCTCCAAGAATATGTCTACAAAGTTTCATGATGATCGGTTGGGTGGTTTTGCGTTAAAGCGTAACAAACAAACTTACATTCACATTTATAATATTAGTAGGGTTAAGGGATTACGAAATGACTACAATGCGACTGATAGTAAGCGTAGTGCAGTCCGAATAGAGATCAAATTTACTGTGTGATGTTTCACAGAATGAACGCAAAACGCGACTCATTTATGCACGTGTGTCCTTATATTCGGACCTTTGCGAATATCCTCGCACCAGCAAATTATTGCTCCGAGAATCTTACTCACCAAACCAAATTATTGGGTTTCATTTGGTAAGTGATATTGTGGCATCTGCCTATTGCGGCCGTCAATTAAATTTTAATATTTTCGTTACCTATGTACTTATACAATATTTACAATGTCCATGAAATAAAAACTAAACCATGCTTACATAATGAGAAAAAAAAAAGTATATTTCTAAACCGCACGTGAATATAAGATTAATATAAAAGAAATAAAAACCTAGACTCAATGTTAACAAGTACGGTAGCCCCGCATTAATCAGTTGTAACAATAGTAAGACAATGTATTAATCAGGCGAGGGTCGAGCACGTCCTAAAATATAAACACTAAATTTATTTGTAAAATCGACAATCTAAACATATTAGTACGCTCCTAACGATTAGTAATTTCCATTAAAACCATAATATTAATATTACACAGTTTGTAATTAAAAACATTTAAAACTAATTGCATGAACCATGAATATATTGTAAAAATGTAAATACAACACTTATAAATACATTAGACTCCGCATTTAAGTAATATCTATACGTAAGTACACACGAAATGCCGGAGAAGCTCCGGCTTATTTCTTGCTTTTTTAACGTAAATTGAACCTTAAATCATTATAAATTTAAGGTACAATTTTGCGTGGTTTGTTGCATACTATACAATGCGTAAGGGGCGGCGCGGCGGCGGCGCGGTGGCGGCGCGGTGGCGGCGGGGCGGCGGCGGCGGGCGGCGGCGCACGGGCCGCGCTAGTGTTATTGAATAAGCCGAACAATTTTACAGGAATTCGCCAGAGGTCGCAGCGCGTCGCAATGTAAAAAGGGCTTACTGTGCCGCTTCCTAGTAATATTTACGTATCTGGCCGACAGATGTCGTTGAATGTAAAAAATAATAATTGAGTTTTGATATTAAATAAATAAGTTTGAATATATTGCTTGTTTATAGTGTAATGATAAATTACAAAAGGGAACCCGGCGGGAATTGGCTTCCATGGAGCCTTCGCCACTACTGTGTAATAATATATTAAAAGTCCTTAATTAGATAACATAATATTCTATATAATATGTGCAGTTACTTGTCAAGTGATAGATAATAATACAATATTTATTCCTCAATTATTGTAATATATAAATTAATTTTATTCGAAATTTCAAGATATATAATAAAGGAGCATAAATAAAACCACATACATTCCCCAAACGCCACAAAATTCACACCGCAACATCGTAGCGCCGTAGCACCGGCGTAGTACCGTAGCAGTATTACACAGCGTAGAAGTATCGTAGCGTTGTAGCCACTACGGGACTCTTCCATTAATTATGTACGCGTAGGATAGGGTTCATGGCCTCATTTGTTATATTTTCCGGAACTACATCCCACAGGAATTACCTATTTTCCAGGAACTACCTATTTTCCACGCTACGTGCACACGTTTACCCGTGACTTATGTTGGCACGTGACTTCACTCGCCAAAACTGTTGTATTACTTTTTGAAGTGATAAACTTTTATTGTATCATGTTTTTATTTGTTTTGTAATATTTTATTGAAGCTTTAGTAATTTTAATAGCCTCTGCGACACAGATGGTAAGCTAGCTCAGATACAATGGGAAGTGAGTTTGACTCATTTATCTATATTTTATAATATATTATTGGATAGTTAAAGAAACTAGCGAACGGCCTAACTATTTTTTTAACTTATATTTACAATTTAAAGTAATTACGACACTTGAATTGTAATTGTTGGCGACCTTTCAAAATATTTCAAAGGGGTAAGCAAAACTGACGAAATAAGGAGAAGCATACAAGGCTTCTGACAATCTCACACATCAAATGAAACTCGATAATTCCCCACTAGATTAAAAACCATATTTGCATACTTCAACGATTACCTTTATTCCATACAGTGAAACTTTTTAAAAGTTTTCCTTTGTGTAACCCTTTAACCAACTTATTTTACTCGACGGCGGGTCGATACCTGTCTACCCACTTTTCATACTGTAGTCTTATGACATGCAGCGTATTGTTTAGCTGAAACAATGTTACGGCAAAATGAACGGACGCTTTTCGAGTCAAGATACTTTATTGGATGTCTGTTTTAGTCAAAAATAGGTAGACAGTAACCGTTACTTTGTATCTCATCTCATCTCATCATTAGCCTTTCCGCGTCCACTGCTAGTCATATTTCTCCGCTATGGCATGCCATTGGTCTCGATCTTCGTCATCGTCTTTCTAGGTTTGCTTTGTATAATTGGATAGAATTAGGCCGTCAAAGTTATGTCGACCAGCGAGAGATATTTAACGTTAGTTACTCTATTTAGTATCTGGATTATACTGCACTATCAAATGCATTGTAGTTAGTTTTTCGTGCCAGTGTAAACAAAATTTAGAAATGTGAAGTTCATTTCTGTAAAATTATTAATCGTTTAGAAATAATATTTCACTAAAATGTTTGAAAAAGCCCAGTACGGTGTCGGGAATTAATAGTTCTACATATTCTAGCCCCTGTTTAAGTCACGCGACTCTTACCAACAGTTTACTAATCTCCACGCCCTTACTAACAAAAATCTCTATCCCCACAGATCCATACACAGCGTCAAAGATACAGTGCAACGAGACGATCCAGCTGTCGCATGCGCAGCCCCACGCGACGGTCTCCAGCCCAGGCTTCCCACGCCCCTACCCCGACGACGTGGAGTGCGTGAGCGACATCCGAGCACCCCCCGCGCATACCTTGCGTCTGCACTTCGAGGAGCTGCTCACTGAGCATGAGCCGCAGTGAGTACACGCCTTTATGTCTTTATTTAAATTTAGAACACAGTCTCAGTTCTACTCCGACTACTCACTTCGAGGAACTGTTCACTGAGCATGAGCCGTAGTGAGTCGATGCTCTATTGTTTATTTATTTAAATTTAGAACACAGTCTCAGTTCTATTCCGACGCCTCACTTTGAGGAACTGCTCACTGAGCATGAGCCGCAGTGAGTACACGCCTTTATGTCTTTATTTAAATTTAGAACACAGTCTCAGTTCTACTCCGACTACTTACTTCGAGGAGCAGCTCACTGAGCATAAGCTGCAGTGAGTAAATGGTTTATTGTTTGTTTATTTAAATTTAGAACACAATCTCAGTTCTATTCCGACGCCTCACTTTGAGAAACTGCTCATTTAGCATGAGCCGCAGTGAGTGAGTGACGTAGATAGTTATTCAGTTGCCACATTTGTAATCTGCAGTAGTAGTCGGCAGCCTGATTCGGAATAACAATTTTACAAATAGCAGTAGGAAGTAGATAAAAAGGAGTAACAAAATGCAGTAAAAAGAGGTGCATAATCTGAATGTCTCCTTACAAAAAGTAGTTACGGCAAAGAAAACTATGTTGAAATTATATTCCCTTAAAATATTTTCGAATGAAAACTCCCCCAGGGAATCTTCGAGAGTTTTCATCCATGTATACCTGAAGTATAACTCGTTTTAACAGCGCAATAAAATATCAGAAATCCTCAAGCCCCAGTCTTTACGATTGTGACCGAAAGGTGGGTGTTTGGTCTGGATAAATTACATATAAATTTATATCTCAAACATTTGGGAATTGTCAAGGCAGTAAACATTAACGACGTGTTAAAATGCGCGACTCTTTGGGGACATGACCCCAGTTTGCCGAAAATAGTATTTTAGTGCTCTTTAATAATTCGATTACAAGAAAAATGGTGCTAACAGGTTAAATAAAAATGGCGCGTGGCAATGTATAAACATTGAAGTTATATAGCCATGTATATAGCCATAGTTCTTACCTAAAAGATGTAATGCCACTTGAATATTAGATCATCACCATGGCACTCAGATCTGATTAAAAAATACAAATGGTTTTCACTTCTCTTAAATTTTACTTACTCTGTGCCATGTTACAACTATAAAAAATATTGTTTCCGTTTTACATTAGGAATTTGATTAGCTATATCATTTTATTATACCTAAAATGTAATCAACCGATTATAAAAGTCGCTGAACAGATTACATTCAAATAAAAAAACACAATTGGCTGTTGTTGTTTTAATAGTCTTTTGTTCAATAGTCTTTTAAAAGAATTAACGACCATCTTCGTAGAATTTTTCATTATTTTCCATCTTAGACTAAATTAAAATTTTGGATCAAAAGAAAGAAAAACTAATTTAAAATTGTCAAACATACATATGAAAATAGACGCGCATTATTGAATTTTTTCTTTGCTTTGAATATTTCTGTATTCAAATAACCAAATGACCTAGCAATTAAGTTTATATTAACGACAAAAAACACTAGCTTTTTTGATAAGTAAAAAGTAATAGTAGACCCACGCTGTTGTCAGTCATGACTCAGCATGAATTGGCAGGCTCATCTAGGGCGGTACCACTGCCTCGCAGATCAACGTGAAGCGACATCTTAGCTGTCGCGTTTCATCCAGTGAGTGAGATTGTCGGATGCCCAATACCCTTTTCCTCTTCCCGTCCTTTTTCCTTTCCGCTCCCCTCCTCATTTGATGGTCCAGCAACACATCCATGATCCAAGCGTTGTGGATGTTCATGGGCGGCAGTGATCCTTACCGTCAGGTGACCTGTTTGCTCGTTTGCCGGAACTATTGTTTGAAATCCTGCCCGACGTCAAGCTTCTTACATCTATCAGTATAATTAATAATTATTATATTATTATTATTTTGTATTATAGCCTAAAAGATGCCATAATTCCAATTATATTTTGTTCGAATCATATTCAGCTTTTCAGATAATCATAATTTCCATATGAAAGTATTAAACTAAATAATATTTAGATATGAATTGGTAATTTCCAGATTATCGAAAAAATTGAGGACATCATATAATTGCTGAAATAATAAGCAAAATGAAAGCTTCTATCCATAAAAATTACTTTCGACATTTTATTTTCAATTGGATGAACCATTACCATACCATACCATTACCCCCACCCATGAACATTAAGTTTTTTCTTTTTATTTAACTTTCTTAAAAAATACTTAATTGTTAGTAGAAATCATCGAGAAACCACCAAGTTTGTATTTATGCTATCAGATTTGACAATTAAATTATATAACGGTTTCTTAGATTTACGCAAATGTTATGTACATTGAAATAGAACAATTTTTTACGTAAATTAGTGCGGATTTGGTTTTTTAATTTTCCGACGTTTCGATTACTTTACAGCTTTGTTATCCGCTCAGTGGCTGTTATAATTTAAAAACCCTTAATTTACAATAATAATTAATCAATTAAAATTTAAAAATATAATTGGTTGATTTCAATTTAAATCGCCAGTTTGTGTAATTAACATCCGCAGAATTAAAACGTTTGGGTAATCAAGATTTTCAAGCTAAGATTGGGTTAATAGACAATCATATAATTGAAGATTGGGTTAACCGACATTCAGATAATTGAGGCAGTGGCAATCGAAGTTCTTACAATCGAAGGTCGGAGTAATCGGGGTACCGAAAAAATTGACCACGATTAATCGAAGCTCGTTACTTTAAAGGCGAAAGCCCGCATCTCATACATCATTGGGCTCAAAGACGATGACCAGTACAATAAATAAAATTGGTTATATTTTAGTTCAAAACATATGCTTTAAGTGTGTTTAATTAAAAATCAATTGAAAATTGCATTCCCATATTGATTTACGGCCTAATTCATAGACAGATTTAAAACCTATTTTAGTTATCAAATGTTTTGTCTTCTTCGCTCAAACTGAATGCTAAAGTTGTTCGAAAGAGACAAAACATTCGATAGCTTAAAAAGGTTTTAAATCTATCTAAGAAAAAGGCCGTTTGAGTCTAACCGATTCACTAGATTTTCTTAACGTAAGCCAATTCTTTGTCACCCTATATTAAATATGCTACTATATATAATTTGAAAATGTAAATAATTTATCGTGTTTTCATTTTATGAATTATAATTGTTTGCGTAACTTGAAACGATTAACACATAAGTCTTTCTTTTCACACAGCTCCATGCAACATTAATGAGTAAAAACAAAAGAGCAGCACATGCTGAAATATTTCCAAGATCCTGTGATTAAATGAAAACATCTGGCACATGTGTTAGGGTCGTGGGTTGATTATTCGTGAGCCACCTACATCAAAACCCTTCGTCAATCCCTACCCGACGCCTTTGTTGCTACGTGGATTCATTTATAATAGTTGTATGAACTTAGATAACGTTTGTTGTATCTGAGTATGAGTATAAGCTTTGGTTTATCATCATCCAATACATTGGGTTGAATATTCTATGCTTATAGATATTTTTCTAATAAAATGTTGGATCAATACCTTTGATTTAACATAGTAAACTAGAACCCGATTGAAAATAAACCACATTTCGATCCGCGTATGTAAAAAGTACTGGATGATATAGCGTCTAAATGATCGGCTATTTGTCCTAAGCGTAGCGGTTCTAATCCGTGCACGGAAAATGGTTTTCGCCTGTCCATATAATATTATATTTTTTATGTCAGTATTTATCCATATGTAAATATTAGGCATTGTATCCACAATAAATAAGTAATAGTTTAGAGTCATTTCCCATTGCAACCAATAATAAAAAATGAAAATGCTATGACAAAACGCCTAAAAATATAATTTATTTAGATTACTAAAGCTCACAACGTTGAGTAAAGATACAATTACATTTTCCTTCAACTAATTCTAACATATCAATTTGGCTGGTTCCCTAATTTGCACGGAGCGTCAGGAAATGGAACCCAAACCAGTAACTTACGCGAGACGCCAGGTGGGTACTTATGTTATCAACCGGGAACAACTAACTTATCGCTGTAACGTCTGCATAAGCCACGAACCATCCGCTTTCGATGTGTTACTGCTTAGTGCAGCTGTTATTTTAAACCTTAAGGTTTTAATTATATTATTCGCTTTTAAAATTACGTGGGGATGAAACTTTATCTATGTAACGTCGAAACAGTTATTTATAATTGATTTTAAACAAACGCTAAATCAAAGCTACAAATTCAATTTTGAATTTCAAAGTATTTTCCACGAACTACATGCATCAGCATTTCAAAAACGGTGTAAGTAACTTCCTCAGCAATGAAACTAGTTTTTTTTTTTTTTTTTTTTTTTTTTTTATTGCTTTCCTTTTTGGTGCAGAACCTAAAACATTTAAAACACCAGGAATTACAATACAAGTGGACGCCCACAACATCCTAAACGGGCGTCCAAACTAGTAGCAAATGTGGGGCATTCAGGCCCCCACTACGGAAGGACCAGCAACAGTTTTGCGCTGGGCGGTTACGCGGACGTATATCGGGGCGATTGTTGCCCTGGGATGTCCGGTGCCGCCCAAAATGCGTGTGAAGGTCACCGAGGGGTTTTTAGTCAGTATGCTGGCATAGGTTTTGTTAGGGTCCCAGCCCGACCACAATCCGCAATGTGACGGGTTGGAAGGCCAGAGACACTGACATACCCCTTTCGGCCTCCCCCGGGGTACCGAAAGGGGAGCTTAATAGCTTTTCCTCTTGGACACAAAAAAAAAAAAAAGGAATTACAATACAAAACATTAACATACACATGCAAACTCCGAAAATGGCGGCATTACTACCACGTGAGTCAATCGACTCGGTGACAAATTAGAATTCGATAAACTAGGTCAATACAAGGAGAGCACACTCAGCTAATGAACTTCAAACACATGTTCACATTCAACTCTATGTCTATAGTAATAAGGGCGGTTTCAATCGTTGTTGGTTTTACAGTAACTCTGCATTCAAAATGCAATGCATATTCATAACGTTTGTGTTGTTCGTGGGGTAAGTTATAAGATTTTGGAGGTAGTAACTGGGTATAAGTTTCTTTGTTTGTTAAGTAAAGCTGTGTTGTAGTTAGTATTTACACCATAAATAGACTTTCGACCCGAATGGAACCTCAACGCTACAGGAATTCGATGTTTACTTAATGTTTAAGTGTAGAGTTTCATACGGCCAATGAATTAGTTGACGTCTAAATAGTTTCATATTGTCTCCAATATACCATCCTTGTCGTCCCTTAATTAATTATATATATTTCCAATCTTTAGCCCAAGTCTAAGCGATTTACAGCAAAAATGGGACAGCATATTTTCATGATAGCTCTATCATGAAAAATACATTTATATCTAATTCCAAATCTTCTCACTGATTATTGAAGATAGTAAATTAAAATAACAACAGACACAAAACCAAAACTTTCTTTTTTAATATTAGCTATTTATTTAAATAACAGGCGCAAAGCATGTACCTTTTTCTGAAAAAAAAGCAAAAACATTCAAATATAATGATAGATTTTTTTTTATCAAAAATCGCTACAGCCCGTAACTTAAAGATATGAACCCGAGTAGATAACTGAGGACGCTAATTATTGCGCCGCAAACTACCCTCGTTTACGTTAATAGTTAAAAGTGAACCGCACGGGTTGAACCTCGCGTTTCGGCTTACATTATGCATGCAGTCCTGAAGATTTCTTGTAGAACATGTGTTTCATGTGGAACAATTTGCATATATGTATTTTAAAGTATGTTGCTCTAACTAGAGCTTCATTAAGCTGTGGAAAAGTCAGAGCTAAACACGTGCTGTGCCCCTAGCCGGAACATTTTGCAGTATCGTAATAGAATAGTAATAGTAAAATTTTGTATGGGAATTTAAACAGCGCCATTGTGAGCGTATTTGGAACTAAAATTTGACAGCGGGAAACGTTTACGATACTATACAAGTATTACTATACGATACTTCAAAATGTTCCGGCTAGGGGCACTAAAATTCAACCCCCCACCTCTTATTTTTCAACCTGATAATCATAATTCGTTTATGAGAAACTTTACCATATTATTATTATATGAGTCGTTTGAGACTATCTCTAACTTATCCGTTTTGACCACCCTATCACCGTCCACTGCTAGACGTAGGATTCCCCATGTAAGCACAAATCATCGATGTTTTGAGCCACCACTACCCACCCTTTTCAAGTCTTAGGTTTATAGTGCAGATAGATAATGTTTGCGCGGCCACAAATATTTGTTAAAAGTGTTGTCAAAGTCACATCATCTTTTTTCAGATTTTCAGTCACTTTATCTTCATCATCATCGTTGGCAATTGACATCTGCGAGCAATGATTAAGTAGCGTTCGGTGGAGATGTTAGGTATGAAAGGTGCAGGTGCCAAGGTAATCCTGGGTCCTTCCGCCGTAGCGTGAAGAGGCATCTCAGCGGGCCGGCATGATTGTATCGAATGGTATGAGACTACCGTCTGATACCATTCGATACTCTATCTGGACGGCATTAGCACTTACCACCAGGTGCAAAGTAGTCACTATGCCGTGCCAGAATAAAAAAATAATAACCTACGCTGCTGACTATATAGACCAGTGATTCCCAAAGTGGTCCAGGTGGACCCCCAGGGGTCCACGGGAGACTTGCTGGGGGTCTACGTAGGCGTGAACAAAAAATGAGGGTCCATAAGAAGTTAATGGGGGTCCACGAAAATTTATCTGCTTTTGATAGTAAAGAGCGAAAATGTAAGCATAGTTTTTATAAGAGCCTACCTACATTGTTTTAAGTACCTAACTAAGCAGATAATATTTGCGTAATCCACCGACAACATCTTGTGGCAAAACATTTAAGTGACAGGTTGAACCAATCTCTTCATTTTGTAATAAAAGCTGTCAACAAAATCCTAGAAGCAATGCATTGAATACGCATTTATTTGCTCAATTGTGCGACGAAAATGTAAAGACTTCCAACGAATGTTCTTACATACTGAAGTACGCTGGTTGTCGAAAGGTGCATGCTTAACGAGATTTTATTCTGTTTTCGATTCCGTATTAGAGTTCCTAGAAAGTAGAGATCCAGATTTAAAAGAAAACTTGATCAAATTCAAAGCAGACATTGCGTATTTGAGATTTGTTTAAAAAATTTAATGATATTAACTTGCAGTTACAAGGGGACACTCCGAATTTAATAAAAACAAAGGGGATAATTTCGGCTTTTCTTGGGAAATTGAAATTTATGAAGCAAAACATTAGTCGGCGCGAATTCTCTCAATTTCCAAACTTGTCGCAGGTAGAATTATTGATGTGGATATCCATACCTACAGTCAACATTTAAGTGCCCTGCATGATGACTTCAAAACCAGGTTTGGAGATATGCTGGCGATGCATATACCACCATGGATCATAAATCCATTTGATGGATCGGAAGTGGCCAATGTTGTATTACAAGAGGAGCTAAGCACCAATGAGGAGCTGAAGGTGAAATTTAGAAATGGCTACCAAACATTTTGGCTGCAAGCAAAAATACCCGAAAAATATCCTGGACTGTGGGAAATCGCAAAGAAATTTTTAATAGCTTTTCCCTGGTCATACCTTGTCGAAAGGAGTTTTAGTGCCGTAACAAACCTCTTAACAAAAAAAAGAGCAAATTAAACATCACAGAGCGGGGTGATTTGCGGTTATTGCTCACAAAAATAAAGCCAAACATTGATGGTTTGCCGACACTCCATCAAATACATCCTTCCCATTAATTAAAATTATGACCTGAACCTATATTACCTTATAAATTTTTTCTTTTAATTCTATTCTTTTAATAAATAAAGTGTTATAAAATGTACCATTTTTCGTTTTTATTTTACCTATCGGAATATAGGGACAGAACTCAGAAGCGACATTATTTTTATATTTTTTGGCGACTTTAAGCATGTGGCAGAAATGTAGCAGCAGGGGGTCCACCGAAACCAGTAAAATTTTGAAAGTGGTCCACGAGGAAAATAAGTTTGGGAACTACTGATATAGACCGATTGGTGCCCAACAAATACGGCCACATTTTGGACAGCTAAATCCTTAAGCTTTATCCTAGAAAACAGGTACAAAATAAATTCAACCTAAAAAGCCTACATTCTTGTCCATTCGTTGTTTTTTTTTATAATCCCCGCGTCCGTGTCATTTGTCCGCGATATCTAGGGCCTGTATCCGTCGCGACGACAAATCGCTTTTTGATGCGGGAGCAGTTTTGGTCGCTGATGGCCTACTTTCTAGTTTCTTTACATTTGCCTTTCCGAATAAATACAAGTTGTAGGAATTGTAGATTACTGCCTCAAATTAATTTCTTTATTGGATTGGATTTATTTTTTCGTTAATTTCTTTCCTCCTTAAAAGTTCTGCTAATGATCATATATATGTTTTAAGCACCACTAACTAGTATATGAATTTCTCGTGTTTGATGAATTTACAAACATTTTTGTGTGCACAAAAATCCTTAAATATCTGTACAACTCGTAAGCATCCAGCTAATATTATCGATTTACTTGAAATTTCTCACCAAAACTGATAATTCCCTTTCCTGGATTTACAATTACTTCAGCAAATTTCTGTCCTCCATTTTAACCAGACTACGACCCGTAAATTTGAGTCGGTTTGAATATATTTAAACTGAACAAAGACTATCTCCTTTGAATACGAATTTTACACATGAATTTCATGCTTGTGACAGTTAAACGCCATTAAATTCAGTTTCCAATTAAATAATTCCAATTCAAGAGACCACTGTTTTATGTCACTCCATTTTATTCAAATACATTTAATACCGTAATTTAATTAAATGTATGTAAGTATTTATGTACATTCCTCTATTTGTTGATAATATCAGCAATCATATTTTGTTTTATTAGCTCAAATGAAAACACAAATATGTTTTTAGCTTGATGTTAAACGTCAGGTGTACTCAAAAAATCAGTAATTATAACAATAATCACTTGGTGGCAGAATAGACAATCATCTTGGCGTTTTTGTATATTTTCTACTTATTAAACAGGTATCGAGTTCAAAACGCCTAAATTCGAACAGATAGCGTCTTTAAAATCTATTTTGAGCCTTTTGACTCCGAAACTCCAAAACTAGTTGGTTTAAGCCTCAGTGACCCTGTTTTAGTATGCACAAAGTGAAGACAACCTTGAATTGAAGTAAATGTAGGCTAAGTTACCTTATCAAAAGCGTATTTAGAACAGGTTGGCGCCAATGTTATCGGCTAAATGTTTGGTTTTTGGACCTAATGTCTCTTACACATACATGTATTTCCATAATCATACTTTCATAGATTGTTGTTAGCAGTGTCGCAGTTGGATCTCAAACGAGGGACCGCGGGTAGAAATCCGGCACTGAGATAAATATTCGTGACAATTACAAATTGTTTTTGTTTTGGTGTTGTGAGACCAGAGAGTCACGTAGTTTCTGATATCGATAACGCTCGTTTTGTATCTTACTGTGTATTGAGGGTTCTGTAACCGCTGTATCGACAACTTGAGGTTAGCTCCAATAATGCCATTCTCTCATCTATTTAAAATCCACTTTGCCAATATAAGCCCTCAGCGTTTTTTTGAAAATTTTCGTGATTACATTTTACTATATATTTGAATAACTCCTCTACCTACCTGTTCCAGGTTACCATGAGCTTATGCTATATCTAGATATTTCTACTCGAAGTCTAGGACCTCTAAAACACTTTCAAAAAATTAATTTTCTCATAAATTTCACTTCGCAAGAGCTACCTGCACTCGTCGACACAATTTCATAATTTTAATACAAGTTTCGCATAACATTCTTTATTCACTGTATATGTAAGAGTGGAAAGGGGAAAAGAGGAGAAGGGGAGAGAGGGGATCGTGGAAACGGGATTAATTTGTATGCGTTTGTGAGTGGGTTATGTTCGCTATAGATTGCAGTACCTTGTTATAACTGGCTAATTGATATCTGTACAGATACAGAAGTGGAATGCAAGTCAACTGTGTAATTGTTTATTACGGTTGGAGAATGGGTAGAAGTGTCTTCGTTTGATGCTTGAGTTGATGAAAAATGATGTATTAATTTAAAATATTAAATAACAAAAACATTTGGATCATTGCAGTGTAGTCGCGTTGTCGAGATAAAAAAATGTACAAATATTTGTCCGGGTGTGGATTTGTATTTATTTTTTGTTGTAAGTAAAACACAGCGTAAATATAATCCTAGCGTACTACAATATTTTACGAAAAAATCTTCATAAAAGTATGTCTATTTTATAAACTAGTACTTGACTAGTACTCTTCAGCAAACGACAAAAAACTACAGAAAAACACTGAATGCGTCCTTAATAAACAAATAGGATAAATAAAGGCCCATTTGTCCTGTCTGGATATCTTGATCCCGGAGCGTCCTTGGCGCTGTGTCGGGACGCCTTTCGGATGTCCATCTGTTGTAGCAATTTATATACGTCTAAAACTGCGGACGGCTCGGTTTTTACTGAAGTCGAGTAGTTTTTTGTTGGTTTTATAACTGTAGTCTCAGAAGTCATTTTTTGTGACAAACTTGCGATAATTAGGACTACGTCGCCTTTTTTGTGTCCTAGAACCGTGTAATCTGAAGCTACAGGGCAAGCAGCTAGTCCTTAAATAATTATGAAACATATTTCTAGGCTAGACTCTCCACTTTCAGTTATTCGGTAACATAACATTATCATTATCGTATGAGTTTCCGGACTGGATAATTTTTTATACAATAGGTCCGGCGAACGAGTAAGCAGGTTGTGGTCTACCTACACACATAAGCACCTCACATTCACACTTCCATACATTCCACACACACACATGCTCTCATACATCTTGCAATAAGATAGGTACCACTGACTACCCTCTCGGAGATAAAGACAAGGAGTCTCCAAACTACGAACCCCGTATTTCACGGTTCGCAACTTTTTCACGATGTCGCGAGACCAACACTAACTTCATATTTTACTTTAATAGACCGTGTACAATAAACATTCCTAAAAGTCCAATAATATCGTTTCCTCCACTTAAACTTCAAATAAGTATTGGCGTATTATCGGCGCAATCGCTGATCAGCTCAACTCAGCTCAGATGTCAAAGTAGTTGGAGTCGATATCCGGGCGGGTAATAAATCATATCCGGGCATTACCGGCTCACGTCGCCCGGATAACATCTCGCGATTCTGCTGTCTGTTGTTTGCTTCTTTTTGTTATAAGTTTCTAGTCACTTTTATCTTTTCGTTAAACAGTTTCTCGCCATATTAACTTAGATAAGCAGATTGGACTCGAAGTGTATGTGCATGTCTTTAATAAATAAATAAATACACCCAACAGTCACATACATAGTCTTAACTCCACACTAAGAATGAGTCTTGTGCCGTGGATATCAAAAACTACGAGACACTTTTCGGTCTCACATACACCCAGACCCGAAACAAATACTTGTGGTTCAAACAAATTTGTCTCGGTGCGGGGATCGAACCTGCGGCCTTTCGTTTCACAGCCGGCGTCTAACCAACTGCACCACGGAGGCTGTCAAATGTTAATGCGCACTTTACAGTGAATTTCAGCGACCCACAGACTAGTGTGGTGGAAGGTGGCCTAAGCCCTCGCAATTGATTTCTGACTGTAGGGAGTCCCGTGCTCAGGAGGGGGTGTATAAAAATAAATTGGCAGGAAAACAAGACCACATTAATTTATAATTTCGAAATGTTTTTGGTATAAACTCATACTTGCGAAAAAATGTATTTTGTTTTAATTGCATATTATTAGTTAATAAGTTTTATTGGTAATACAAATATTAACGATTTGTTTTCCTAATAAAAATTAAATAACTGTTTTTATTACATAAGCCCATAAAACACAAATTATATTTACGGTTATTTGTCCTATCCAAAACCACACACAAATACAAATTCAGAACCCCATTCTCGTTTCAGTAATGTGATTACCGCTGGAGCGATCAGCGCTATCGGCTGACATCCGGATTACTCCGCGCATACCTCGTATCTCGTATTCGGTTGTTGTTCATCCGGGTATATCCGGCTCAAACAACGAGCGGTAATTTCTATTTCCTTCAAACAAGTAGGAACTTATTGATTAAACGGAGATTTTAGGTTTAGTTATTTTAGGTTAGACTGCCTCGGTGGCGTAGTTGTATTACGGTACGGTTACAAAAGTAAAGAGCCGACTGTAAACGAAAAATTGCGGGTTTGATTCTTACACTAAGACGATTGTGTGAGTGGCTAATATTGTAACATTTAAATGACATTGTTATTATAAATGGTATAAAAAAAATAAATAAGCCAGTTCGTGTTGCTGGGGGTTTCTTGCGTCGTTTCTTCTTCACACCCATACGTTGATAGCAATAATTAACGGTTCAACATATCTTGTAAAAGAATATTTGAATAAAGAATATTAAAAGAAAAATAATTTAGTTTTGGTTTTAAGATATTTTTGTAGTCCTCGGTAATGGCACGCTTTTTCCTGGTTTAAAGGTATCCTACGTCCGTTTCTGTACCACTGACGATTTGCATAATGGTTTCTTAGATTTACGCGAATGTTACACATTGAAATAAAACTATTTTTACGGATTTTATCGCGATTTGGTTTCGGACTCACCGCCCCGTGACCACGAAAGCTGTAAAGTAATCGAAACGTCGGGAAGTTAAAAATGTAAAACCTAAACCAAATCGCGATAAAATCCGTAAAAATAGTTTTATTTCACTGACGATTTGTATGCAAAATGTTAGGTCAGCAGTTGCGAATTTAAGTACAAAATCACTGGGTTGTTTAATATCAGCAAGGACATCACACCAGCCTTTAGACGATATACCGATTACACAAAGGCAAACAACTACAAAGCAAAAACATGTAAAAAGGCTTTCTCTAGAAATACATAGATGCCACGAGCAGATACGGAGCCATTTGAGACCGCTCCCAGAACGAACAATTTGATAAGACTGTCCTCCGAGACCGCTTTGAATACGGTGTTTCTTACTATTTGAATACTGGATACTGGTAAAATAAGTTTGGTGTTGTTCCTGTTTGAATACAGATAAAAATGTCAAAATATTCGGCAAGTCTCTATTACCAATTTGTCTTTAAGATGAAATGGAAATGGTAACCATTACTTAACGTTGATGCACTTTTATGTTTCTGTTACAAATAGTTGAAATACGGTTCTAAAGAAGTAGCTTAGTTAGAAGAACGGTAGGTTACGAGTACGAACCAAGACGGCTCAGTACAGTTCTTGTTTTTACGGCGTTCCAGGTGTTGCTTATCCTCAATTAACTATTCGAAGTTATGTGTCTTATAATTTAATTTAACCTGATTGGAGGGTAACACATTCACATCTGTGTTAGTAAAACCAGACATTTAGTAGTAGCACCATGATTTCTAATTTTGATATCGATAGGGAAGCTTTTAAAATCCTATACCGGTACCTTAGATGGGAAGATCACCATCAGGACTTAAAATCTTTATTTTTATTATTGTCTTGAATGGCGAGACGAGCATGCCAATCGCCTGATGGTAAGCGATACGACCGCTCATGGATAGTAGAAAACCAAACAACACCAAATATAAAGCATCGCTTGGCACTCCACCGCGCTCGCCATCCTGAGACATAAGATGTTAAGTTTCAATATGTCCAGTAGTTACTCTGGCTGCAATGTCCTTCAAACCGAAACACAACGGTGCATTTACACTGCTGTTTGGCGGGAGAAATAGACATTGTGGTGGCACCTAACCAGGCGGCCTCTCACATATGAGAGACCTACCACCAGTTATCAATAAAAGTTAATTACCGCATTAGTATTTTTACTAAGTTTCTCATTTTCATTAAACGATGCTAAGCAAGAGTAATGTAAATAAAATAAGCAAATGTAACGATAAATACACAGTGCAACTGGCCATAACCATTGAGGTAAACGAGTTCTAGACTTCGTGTACTAGCTTCGCCTGGAAACTAAGACTCCACGCGACCGTATTAAGATTACACAAGGGAATATACGCTGTAGATTTTAATACAAGTTTTGAATAGAAAAATAGTATAAATGGTTCGGTGTAGTGGAAGAAACTAATATGAAACTTGGGTGTTTATAAAATGTTGGGAATGTTGGAAAAAATGTTGGACATAATATGTTAAGTCTCAATATGTCCAGTAGTTACACTGGCTACAATGTCCTTCAAACCGGAACACAACAGTGCATTTACACTGCTGTTTGGCGGGAAAAATAGATATTGCTGTGGTAGCTACCCGGGCGGCCTCTTACATAAAAGAGACATTACACCAGTGAAAACTACACTGTAAATAGAAATACGAGTAATAAACATAATTTGTAAGCATTTTTTGTTATCAAGAAAAAACTTGATACAACTTTTTCGTTTATTATTATTTATTTGTTTTTATTAGAAAACAGTTTGCAACCAAACGTACTGAGAAGGACAAGACTGCAATAAACTTATATCAAGGTAGGTACATTAAATTCGAATTTCACTTAACTTCCCTCTTAAATTCGATAAAAGCAATATTATTAAACAGTCTCGTCGACGTTATGGAGAAAAATATTAAAAATACATTACAAATGTATGCCTCGGTGGCGTAGTTGTACTACGGTACGACTACAAAGCTGAGGTCTCGGGTTCGAATCCCGGGCCGGGCAAAGTCATATTGGGTTTTTTTGTTCATTATCAGCCCGGAGTCAGAAATTTGTGCCTGATATGGCGATAGGCTCGCTCCCTATCACATCATGGGACGAAACATACAAGGCGAAATGTGGGTGTCCTGGTGGCGCTTCTGCCTACCCCTTCTGGGATAAAGGCGTGTATTTATGTATGTATGTACATTAAAAATGTACTAAAGCTTCCTAAAATATTCTAGAAAACATGTAGGGTAAACGGGAACCTAAAGAAGACGTATTTGGTTTCACGTTTCGGGGCACGGGTCGCAGAGTTCAAATGCATGCATTACACTGAATCAAAAACACATTTGTCAACACGAAATGTACTTGGATGTCTTAAAAATATGTTGTGGACGTGATTAATGAAAAATATGTATTAAGAGCTTGTTATTTTTATAGCATAGTACAAAAATAGTATAGTTTATCCCGCCCGTCCCGTCTCATTCTCACTCAACGCATGTAATCCAGTCCCATCCTATGCGTTTGAGTATAAAAAACAAACAAATATATCGAAATTCCTTCATCATCCCACGGGAGCACTATATTTTTCAGGATAAAAAGTAGCCTTAGTGTTAATCCAGGGTGTTAGCTACCTCTAGGTATACAAAATTTCATTGAAATCCGTTAAGCCGTTTCTGAGTTCATCGTGCACAACCGCACAGACAGATAAACAGACAGAGAAAAATTCTAAAAATCATTATTTTGGCTTCTATTACATTAATACAGACCCCCATATTAATTTTTCTCATTTATCTTCCATGTACAGACATCGATCGGTTTCAAATTTATTATATGTATAGATATTTGTATTCACTTCGATAGTGACCTCTGCACAATAGTAGAAATTCCGCCGTTGTGACCCTCGGAATTAGGTCGCGTTATGGGACCATTATGTCTTCATACTGCCTCGGTGGCGTAGTTGTATTACGGTACGGTTACAAAGCTGAGGTCTCGGGTTCGAGTCCCGGGTCGGGCAAAGTGATATTGGATTTTTCTATTCATTATCAGCCCGGAGTCAGGAATTTGTGCCTGATATGGCGATAGGCTCGCCCCCTATCACATCATGGGACGAAACATACAAGGCGAAATTTGGGTGTCCTGGTGGCGCCTCTGCCTACCCCTTCGGGGATAAAGGCGTGAGTTTATGTATGTATGTGTATGTCTTCATACTGTCTAGCGTCATTATTTAGTGGTGCATAATACATGGTAACCATGTCTCGTTTCTGCGTAAAATACCTTCCGCAAACTGTCGGTGGCACGAGTCAAATCAAATCAAATCAAATATATTTATTGTGGAACATAGGTACAATAAGGTGTTAGAATATGTTTAGGTACTTGTTCAACTATGACTCGCCACATTGGCAAACAATAGGTTAGTAGATAACTTAAGTCAGATAACTATCCTTTAAATTTATTTGTTACATATTCTTATTATTCTTTCAGTTTAACTTTTCCGTGAGAAACTCCGCAATACTATAATATGCTTTTTTGATAAGAAATTCTTTAAGGTATTTTTTGAATTGATCTATTTTAAACTCCTTAATTGAACACGGTATGTGATTATATATAATAGTGTAATATTAAGCTCCAAAAACCACAGCGCACCTTAAATTACGACAATTGAAATCATTAAATATCGTCAGACGCAAATGTGATTTAATTAAACTTGAAACTATTGTCAAACGCAAATGTTAATGAATGTCGTCTTTGTGCGTTAATATCAGCCAAAACTCTAATAACCCACAACTTAACCAGTCCAGTTTCACAAAGACCTCCTTACAATTCCAATTGATATAGTTTTATAATAATTCCCTTCATAATATTAATCTTGGACGCCTTTCCCAACGCCGGCTTTTGCCGTTGAAATTTATACGCTATGTCAATGGGGCAAGGTCGCAAATGCCTTTATTTGAAGTCGTTTCAAGTTGATGACTGCTATCATATTCAAAGAGCTGAACAGGTGAGAGTCGAAACGTCGCCTTAAGAAGCTGTGGCTTGGTTTGTGAGGAGAAAACATTACAGACATTTCTTTTACAAAGTGCTCGAGACTTTACCAATATTAAAATGTTTAAAAAAAAATTAAAAAGGAGTCATATCTAGATTTTTAATTAACTAAAATAAGAAACTAATTTATCGATCATAATTGATGCAACAATTAAATTGTCAGTTATTACACAACTTAAATATACTTATTTTTTATAAATAAGAGTTTTCGTACGTACCTTTTCATCTTTTGTACTAAAATAAAACACGTTCAATCAATCGATATTATAACAACTGTTCATTTTCATACACAAAATATATTTTAATTAATCTGAGAGCCACAAACATGTCGATCCGTTGATCATGGACCCGTTGCTGCGTTAAAGACCGACACAGGAAATACGCCACACATTCACATTACTTACAGAGTAACTACTGGACATAATGAGACTTAACATCTTGTCTCAAGATGGCGAGCTTAGTGGAATGCCAAGCATTACTTTGTTATCCAAAGTGATATGGTTTTGCTACTTTCCATGAGCGGTCGTATCACTTACCAACAGGCGAATGGCATGCTGGTCTCGCCATTCAACGCAACAAAAAAAAAGTCAAGTCTATATTGATATTGTCGCTT
Source organism: Deilephila elpenor (assembly GCA_949752805.1). Taxonomy (NCBI): domain Eukaryota; kingdom Metazoa; phylum Arthropoda; class Insecta; order Lepidoptera; family Sphingidae; genus Deilephila; species Deilephila elpenor. Next base: position 1,413,924 of record OX457107.1, on the reverse strand, counting down.
AATGACCACGGCTCTACCAATACTAAAGTCATGTGAAGATCTATCAGGCATGCAGGTTTCTATACAATCTTTTCCTTACCGTTTCTCGTCGTTCAGAGCAAAACAAACTTATTCACACACCAAAACCAGAAAAACCGACCACTCATAAAACACAAACAAGTAGTCTTCAATGTTAAAATTAGCTGAATTTATATTCAGATAAAGTCAATGGTCCCTTTTTACGGCTTGATACGAACGGTCTCGCGGCGTCCGATTTATTACCTCCCTTCCTTCCGATAGAATGCTTTGAGGTTAAACCGCTTAAGACCAGTCATTTGTCACTTATATCCACGATTACCGACTTTTGTCGACTTATATAGTCCTTTCTAAGTTAAGTTTTGCTCAGACGTGGTTTTTGGTCATTTTTTAGTGAAGGTATTTTAGTGACTGCCTCGGTGGCGTAGTTGTATTACGGTACGGTTACAAAGCTGAGGTCTCGGGTTCGAGTCCCGGGTCGGGCAAAGTGATATTGGATTTTTCTATTCATTATCAGCCCGGAGTCAGGAATTTGTGCCCGATATGGCGATAGGCTCGCCCCCTATCACATCATGGGACGGAACATACAAGGCGAAATGTGGGTGTCCTGGTGGCGCCTCTGCCTACCCCTTCGGGGATAAAGGCGTGAGTTTATGTATGTATGTATGTATGTATGTATGTATTTTAGTGGTGGGAATGTGTTCAGGTAATGTAACTAGCTTGAAGCACAGGTGTTCCCTAATTTAAGAAATACATGAATATCTGTGGATCACACAAATATTTGTTTCGGTGCGGGGATCGAACCCGCGGCCTCTCGTTTCACAGCCGGCGTCTAACCAACTGCGCCACGGAGGCTGTCTGTACCTGCAATTAAGTTTCAATTATTCACACAATGAAGCTGCGCTGAGATTAACTGCGTCTGCTTGATTGAATTCCTGCATTAATTTTAACGTGTGGGAAGAGCTGGGTTGGTGTCTGTTTTATCCCTCGTCGGTGCTATGATTCGTGAAGCTTAGAAAACTGACTGCAGTATTGTTTATGTTCTGTCTGAACTGTGGATTTAGTGGTAGAGGTATTTTATGTTTTACTTAAGGGTTTTGTTGTCTCAAAGGTCTGTATTAAGTCGAGCTTCAACAGAAAAGGTATTAGTAAAAGAACACGGTTTAATAATAAATCAAGCATAATATTACGCTTCAATAAAAATCAAACTAAACAGTAAACTATTTTAATTTCATAAGTTTATACTACAGCGCTATAAAGGCCGTAGTTAACTAAAATAAAATAAGGTAAAGATGAAAACAGTACTTAAAAATCTATGTCCATTTATTAATCCGCTCTGTCTCAAACGATATACGACCCACTGCAGGGCGCGGGCCTCCTTTACAATCGACAGTGCGATTGAGAGGGGTTAGGCCGCATAATCCACCATGCTGGCCTAGTGGGTTGGCGGAATTTTTAAATACCATTGAAATGCTTCTGAATCGCCATGGTATGCAGGTTTCCTCACGATGATTTCCCTCACCGTTATAGTGCGTGGTATACGGTGTGTAATGACACACATAACTCCGAAAAGTCACAAGTGTGCACTAAAGATTTCAACCCGCGACCACCGCTAACATGTTGGCAGCCCCGTCTAGACCATAACCAACAGGCCACCGCGCATTTAACATGAATCCGCTCCCACCATCCCAAACAATTTTGAAAATTACTAATTATAAATATACACAGATGCATGGTATCACACCGGTCTATTATTATCACAATATAAACAATTCCTTTACAAACTATAATCCGGCCGCTCAGAGAATGCGTTCCTGAAAGGTTGTAATCGAACGGACGACGTAGCTTTGAAGTGTCGTTGCAAATGCAACGACAGCAAATGTAAATACATTATCGAACAATTTTATTTATTTACCCTACTTACGAAATAAAACATCATAAAAAATTAAATAATATGTAAATTTAGGTTAAATTTTATCACTTTGGACTAAATTTGACGGTTAATAAAAATAAAAATATTATATTTATAAGTTCATACCACGCCGTTACAAGGTTATGTCAACTGTTCATTTCTGGAGTGATGTGGCCAAAAATAGCAGATTATTATAACGTTATTTTCCGTTATAATATAAAATAATACATTTGTGTTTTTAATAATGTATAACGTAATAATTAAACGGATCTAACTCTTTATTTCACCTGGCAGCAATATAATATCTTTCACATTTGTGAATTTTATTTAAATTTGGCATTGAAGTTTACGTTTTTATTAAAATATTTTAAATAAGAACATTTAATATTAACTTATATTATTTTTATTTACATTTATATAAATTGTAAATATTATAATGATCTGAAAGAAGTTTGTGAGTTTTTATTTATTGATTAAACGTAACAAAACAGGATCGGCTGTCCTTGTGCAGCGTGTGACGTCACAATGTACAATTTTATTAATTTCTGCCACTAAGATCATTCACCAATTGTAAAGTGTGACGTAAATTTTAAAAAGTCACGTGACCAACCGTTTTGGTGACAATATTTTTAGTAATAAAGAAAAACATGTTTATTCGTTATAAAGATCTCTTTAAAAATATATTAACGGTTGGAAGATTTAAAGAATGATTATACCTAGATTTTAAAACACTTTATAGAAAATAGTCAAGTATCCAATTATTCTAACTTGCTACTTTTACTGGGAATAATTCAAAAGTTTAGCAAAATTATAATTATTTCCCATCACTACTCATGATCAACTGACATGTGTCAGGAACGCATTCTCTGAGCGGCCGGATTATAATCCTACATCGAGCCATTTTCCTCAGTTCATATTTCAGGTGCTTTTACCGACACCAGCCGATACCGTCGCAATGTTTGCGAAATGGAGCTGCCACGCGCAGCCAGCGTGTTTGCCGAATCAAACTAACTTTGGAAATTTCAAACATGACATGGCTGGTCATTTTATTTTGGGACTTTTGGTCAATGTGTATGTGATAGATATGTTGCAAATCGGGTTTTTGAGTGGAACAATTCAAAAGTGAATATTGATCTCATCTGAACATTGAATGTTGTTCTACCCTCCCTCCTTCTACCCTCAATAATTGTCAATTGTCTTTTCACAACTTCTGATTCTACAGATGATGTGTATATTTTTAAATTTCTGTGATCATTTCTCAAAAGGTCTACTTGCAGTTTAATGCTTGGTCGTATAGTTCCTACTGCCTAGATAATTAAAAAATAATTATGACACTATTTAATTTTCAAAATGTAATTTGCATACTTTATAATTTATCCGGTTCCTAGACTAGATAGAAAAACAATATTAAAAAAAACATAAGCCGGATAATGTTATAAGTATAACGAATGTTACATAAATGAGACGCTGGTTGGCACTTACAAGTTGGAAACTAAATATACAGGGTATATCAAGACTGCGACCGAAAACGAAGCCGGTGGTAGTTTTAGTGGTTACAGACACAATGCAAATAAAAATTTCGCAAAATAAGCGACAGATTTTTTTTTGCAATTTTTTGAAAATCATTGTATTTGGGTAGAAAATACCTAGTTATTGCGAAAATAGTAATTTAAACCCTATCGTACCATTTCGTCTTAAACAATAAAAAGGTGTTCATAAGTAATTTAGGAAAAGTATGTATTTATCACCCAAATACGACGATAAGTAAAAAATTACCAAAAAAAATTTGACGATTTTTTTTGCAAAATTTTTAGTTGCTTTATGTCTGAAGTCACTAATACTATCACCTGGCTTCGTTTTCGGTCGTGGTCTTGATATACCCTGTATGAATCGAGTCTCAACGTAAAAGATTTCTATTCAAACCACTATCGAAAAGAGACACCCTGAACACAATCGGGACATAAAACGACTATTTGGCTAGATCTCCCTGCATCTGTCAGCTCGTCTGCAGCCAATGCATGCAAAACTCTATATCCACGTGAATTCAACCGAATGGTAAGGATTTCCAGCGTAGAAATCGAGGAATAGGATCTATAGAATTTTCTGTACACACAATGGTAACATTTAGACGAGGTGGTAAGAAAGTTGTTGTAATATAATAAAAAAAGAGAACTAAAACTGTTCATCGGATTTTAGGATTATTATAAAATAAAATGGTTAATTTAACCATCAATGAAAAATCTGCCAATGTGTTGAATTTTACCCTGTTTAGCCAACTACTCGTGTAACTCAACTACTAATGTCATCAAATTGTATTTAAAGAGTACACAAAAAACTCAGTAACATAAATATTCAGATGTTCCCACTAATAAACACGTTAAAATGGCGTATTCACAAGTAAATTAAAGTATCAATAATCCGTTCGTCCGCAGCTGCGCCTACGACTTCCTGGAGATCATCGAGCTAAGCGTGGACAACACCACCGACACCGTCGCGCAGGAGTGGCTCGGAGACCATCACGACACCTTCAGCTCCGAGAACGAGGTAGACCAATAATGTCCTAAGCACCTAAACTTTATTCCATTGAACGTCCAGCCTAAGAAGATTTTTTTTATTGCGTTGAATGGCAAGACGAGCATGCCATTCGCCTGATGATGAGCGATACGATCGCTCCTGGACTCGTAATAATAGACTCTTAAGTACACAGGCACAATTCCTATTTTAGCTTTTAGTTCTTTATTGTATGCAGCTGTGACGCCAGGTCGATTGTCTATATGGTCTGCTGTCGACCTGATGTCTACTGCAGTGTCATTTTATTTAGCTGTATTTACGAAGGATTGCCTTTTAAAGTTGCAGTGAGTTATTCTTCTTTTTACTCCTTGGCTTAGTTAAAATTACAAAAGTCCACTTGTTGGAAGACTACTATGGTGAAGTTACATAAGCCCAATTGACTACAAGGTTTTTAAAACATCACAGCAGCGTCGACACATTGAAACTTAGTGACAGACTAACTACAAAATAAAAACAGACTATCTAGACAGCACCTTCCTTAAAATAAACGCAAAGTGGCTAAAATACCTCTTACTGAACGAATATTATATTATAGCACTCCATTTAACCGTCCATAGTAATATTTCTCACAGCGCTTATATTAAACATAAAGCAATAAGACGGATCGTGTTATTAATCATGAACGGAGTGCCGAGGAAGATGAACGACTACAATTCATTTTGCCACATCGCCTGGTATTTTACCTGGAGAGCATTGTAGGAGGTAGTTTAGATAACAATATCTGCATTGGATCTAACTTACATTAATAAATAATAAATACACCCAACAGTCACACACATAGTCCTGATCCCACATTAAGATCAATTAAGTCTTGAGTCGCAGGTATCAGAACTATGAGAAACTTTTCGGTCTCACAAACACCCAGAACCGAAAGAAATATTTGTGGGCCATTAACCTTGTTAAATAGACCAGCTAAATGGTCTAATTTTTTTAATCAGTTTTTTAAAACCCATGAGGTAGGCAGCGACTTTGTTGTGCTGGACCCCTGGCACAGCGAAGGTCTATGGGCAGCGGTAGCCGCTTACCATCAGGCGGGCCGCTAGCTCGTCTGCCTATACGGGCAATAAAAAAAATACAACTAGACTGGAATGACAAGTTTTGATTACATTTTTCTAACTTTTTTGTTCTAGATGTTAAGTGTAGAACCTTTCAGACACCTCCCCATACTAAACGATTGTTTCTTGCCACTCATACCTAGGTAGTATTTAACTTAACAAACATCGTGTTACTAAAGATTTTTTTAGATATTAATCATTTTCATGGACATTAAGGTCCTAGTGGAAATAACTCCGTATTATCTTAAGAAACGGCAAAGGTCCCGGCATAATCCTCGCACAAACCATGAACCTAAACAAAAATATTCTCCACAGGTATGGGAAGACACAGAGACCCTGCTCCCAGAGTCAGACTCGATAAGCGCAGGCTGGTCTCGGGAGACGCACGCGAGCCATGCTAGAAGACTCTGTGGAGACTGGAGTGGGAAGCTGAAGCTACTCCGGTACCAGTCGAGGGGCAACGCGATAAGATTGAGGTTCAGGGCAGACCACTCCCGGCACTTTGCTGGGTACCGCGCCAAGGTCACTGTGGCTGATGGTAAGTTGGAGCTGTATGAAAATACATATGAGATTGTAAGGTCAAGGGGTGCAGAGATGCCAATACGTGGTGAGATAGTTAGCTGAGAGATCATACATAAACTTAAGTCTTTATCTCTTCGATATATAAAGGAAACAATAGCAATTACTGTAATCAGCCGAACTCATATTTGTCCCAAGGCAGTTCTGGGTTTTATTCCCAGGATGTAAAATGGACGACCCATGGTTTTAGATATATTCTGTAAATTATCCGGGACTGGATTTTGTACCTGTCATAGGCGCTCTCCTTGTCATATCATGGGCCGATTGAGGTAAACGAAATATGCCATTAGTGTCATCTTTGCCTACACATCAAGTGACCAGGTGAATGTTGATATAGGTCAGTTTGCTTTTAGTAATATGAATTAACAAAATAAGGTTTCTGGGGTTAAATACAAAGACATTTTGAAGTTACATGTTTATTTCTCGCTATTTGAAACGACGCAGGAAAATGTTTGGGGAAACCTCGTGCCTCATATATTGTGTTTTCTAAAGAATATACAGCGTGGAACGTGAGAGCTAGAAGTCTCAAATATTGCGGAGAACATATATTATAACCGAGCGAAACATCTGCATGAGTTATGTAGAATAATGCGCATGTATTCTCTGTACTAGGTGGTTCATATTTTGTTATTTATTTTATATTTTCCTTAAAGTGCGTGGTGGCCTGTTGGTAATTGACCAGATGCGGCTGCCTACATGTTCACGGTGGTCGCAGGTTCAAATCCCAGGGCACACCTCTGACTTTTCGGAGTTATATGTGTATTGACAGTCAATCAGGCACTTTAACGGTGAAGGAAAAACATCGTGAGGAAACCTGCATACCGTAGCGATTTTAAAGAATTTCTGCGGTATGTAAGTCCGCCAACCCGCACTAGGCCAGCGTGGTGGACTATATGGCCTAATCACTCTCAATCGATTCTCTCGGCTGTAGAGTTGACCTGTGCTCAGCAGTGGGACGTATATGGGTTTTCATTGCTTCAAATGCTCAATAAAAATCCGAAAACCTGTTTAACATGTGATAAATTATTGAAATAAAACTATATTTTACGGATTTTCCGCCCCGTGACCACGAAAGCTGTAAAGTAATCGAATCGAAAATTAAAAAATGTAAAAATTAAACCGAATCGCGATAAAATCCGTAAAATATAGTTTTATTTCAATGTGTAACATTCGCGTAAATCTGAGAAACCATTATGTGATAAATTATTTGTATGTTCTCTCTTTATTCATTTTTGTAAAGTAAAATAACATTAATATAGAGCACGTCCGCGCAGAAGTTCCAGCTGACACAATTGAACCGAGCTGCGAACTCACACAATGGTACAAAGACAATGCATCAATAACAACACTTTACTGACAATGAAATTCTGCCGCGTATCTTTCTGTGTGAACGCGCTCGGACAAGTTGGAGTAACTAATGTAGTGACCAACTTTGGACTTTGTGGGGGATTTTAAGCAATAGCAGCTTCGTCCAGGTGCATCGTTGATTCTTCCACTCCAGAAACATTTCCTGCCGATCTACGTTATTGTACGTTTGAAATCATATAATTTTCAGTTCGATCAGATCCCAAAGCGTAAATCCTTATTATTTATTATATACTATTATATTCGATTTCACCCGTCCCGTTTTTTCAGCCGTCACGATTCTGTTCTGTGCCGCCCCGTCCAATCCAAATTTCTGGTTTTAGTCCTGATCACCAAAAAACAGCATAGTTATAGAAATGATTACACTTAAAAATGTAAAAAGTGCGAATTTCATCTTGCTTTAATAAATACAATTTATAACACATGAATTCCATTATTATCGATACTAATAATAGAGAAACTCTCCGTAATATGCAAATATAGTTAAAATACAATATGAGCTGAATTCACATGTAAAATGAAAGTTTAGATGTACATTCTGCTTTTATGATCCTCATCAAATAATTATCCGTACAGCCCACCGCACAGTGGCGTCCGTATAATAAACCACGTGCCTAAATCTAGCGCGCGCATTGTGCGATTCGCCGTACACTACTAGAGTTCATTAGAACAAAGTTGGCTGGCCGTAGTTTTAATTAGCCACAGCAAACTTCTCTCCGCCAGTTGTTTTTCGCGTCCAGGAACGCAGTTTTTGCACAACCAACGTCACTGACACCAATCTGGATTTATTGTGGTTTTTCGAATCAAATTGTTGGTAAAGAATAAAGACTAGATAGTTCAGGGATAGAGCGATCGTAAATTAATTTGAAAAAAGTATGTCAAAATAATTTTGCAGTTAGCGATCAATTAAAGACATAAATAACATGCCACGTATGGAATCATTATGACCCAACTACGCGATATGAATCAATGTCTTAAAATATAACTTTAAATTGACAGCCTCCGTGGCGCAGTTTGTTAGACGCCGCCTGTTAAACGAGAGGCCGCGGGTTCGATCCCCACACCGAAACAAATATTTGTGTGATCCACAGGTATTTGTTTCGGGTCTGGATGTTTGTGAGACTGAAAAGTCTCTCGTAGTTTCTGATACCCACGACACAAGACTCGATCTTAGTGTGGGGTCAGGACTATGTATGTGACTGTTAGGTGTATTTATTTATTTGGGTGTATTTATAACTCAACTGTAACGCTTAATCAGAAACCAAGTGGTTGTCTTGAACACTTTGTCTAGACGAACCACTGGTCCAATTTATTCCGTCTGTTTACCAAACAGTGTTGTACGGAGAAAAGTGCCACTCACCCACACTTCATCTATTTTATTAACATTCCAAGATGCGATGGCAGCAGACAATATCACCATAACTAACGGAAATTCAGGGTCAAGGAACAGATTCTAGGATGTTTTAAACTGTAGACTTACAAAAGGGATTGCCTGAGAATCAAATCTAGGATTTCGTGATTCCCAGCTCATGCTACTACGTGACAAACAAAATGACAATGATGGGATTTTAGGGAAAACAATACAGATTATACCAAGGCTAGTCTCCAATTAATAATATACAATACCGCCCTTTATAATTAGTTTTGTATGCCAGAAGCCGTAAGCTCAGTAAATACGGCGGCAGATTTTCACTAGACAATATTGCGCCGCACCACCTTCGCATAATCTTCACGTACGCCAAATACGGTTTAATCTACTAATACTGGTTAAACCAGACACCGTACGAATAGGTAATGACCTTGGGAAGGTAAACATTGTTATTAATGACTAGGTTGGTAATACACATGATGGAATCATTATCATCAGGCCGTTGCAGTCCACTGCTGCACATAGGCCACTCCCAAGGTACGCCACAGAGCCCGGTCTACTGATTTCTGCATCTAGTCGCTGCCGAAAGAATATGAAAAGAATAGTATAATATGTCGGAGAATAAGTAAAGGATGTTTCGTACATTTTAATAAAACTCGACAATGTTTACTAATAATAAATAAATAAATAAATACACCCAACAGTCACATACATAGTCCTGACCCCACACTAAGATCGAGTCTTGTGTCCTGGGTATCAGAAACTACGAGAGACTTTTCGGTCTCACAATATCCACGTCCACGCCAGTCTGTTGGTAGTTGTAAAGTACCCACACTAGAATGTAGTGATTTACCGACGAGTTTTAGGATATAAAAGCCTGTCAGTGGCGCGTTGTAGTTCAGTTGTTTCTGAGCCATCGACTGCGCCAGTTGTGCGCACTGACCCGCTCGTTATGGAAGAAAATCTGTGTAGTGCTATTACTATTCCGGAGGAATCCCCGATATATATATATGTTCTTATGACTGCCTCGGTGGCGTAGTTGTATTACGGTACGGTTACAAAGCTGAGGTCTCGGGTTCGAGTCCCGGGTCGGGCAAAGTGATATTGGATTTTTCTATTCATTATCAGCCTGGAGTCAAGAATTTGTGCCCGATATGGCGATAGGCTCGCCCCCTATCACATCATGGGACAGAACATACTAGGCGAAATGTGGGTGTCCTGGTGGCGCCTCTGCCTACCCCTTCGGGGATAAAGGCGTGAGTTTATGTATGTATATGTTCTTAATAGAATATGCAACTTAAATAGACTATATCCACTGAGACTTATAACTCGGCTCAATGACACCTTTTATCTGTATCAGCCCATATACGCCCCACTGTACAGCGTCAGCTATCCGTACAGATACGGACACCATATATATTATAAATGACTTTTCAGCTCACAATCATTTGGCTTTTTAATGGCTACCTATCTGATACCATTATTATGTACCCAACAGCAGTGTAAATGTACTGTTGTGTTCCGGTTCAAAGGATATTGTAGCCAGATTAACTACTGGACATAATGAGACTTAACATCTTACGTTTCAGGATCACGAGGGTAGTGGAATGCTAAGCCTTGCTTTGTAATTCATGGTGTTTGGTTTTGCTACAGTCCATGAACGGTCGTATTGCTTACCATCAGACGAATGGCATGCTCATCTCGCCATTCATAAAAAAAACAAACCTTCTTAAGAAATTAAACAAAAATGTTCTTTCAAAATAAAAGTCGATGGCAAGATCGTTAGAATTGTTAAGTAATGCTACCGCTTTGAAAAGTGTTACAACTTTACAAAACCGACGGAGCAAACAGAACTCTTTCAACAACACGACTCGGTTTCTTTTCTTATTTTTCTTAAAGTTTCGATATTGTATAGGGAGGGAATTCAAAGGAATGCATCTAGAAATGAATGAGGCATCTGAGATCTCTGTAGAGTTGTTTGAAAGTATGGTCAGTTACCTTCAAGTGTTCAATATTGTCATCTAAAAGTATTTTAGCATACTCACAAAATGTACTTAAGTCAGTTGATATTACAAATTATATTTAAATTTGTTTCTGTTATCTAACTAAATAATTGGTATTGCATATTTGTGTATGTCTTTTTTTAAACATCCCTAAAATTAGCGTCTACGTAGTCTAGAAGCCGTTGCTAACAGGTGTCTATGGAAAGTCTTGGGGCAGGCCTAAGGTCAGCAGTGTACTTTTGAGACTGAAAACCAGAGAGAGAGAGAGAGAGAGAAAGAGAGTTTATGTGCGATGACGTCATATCTCTTGCGAGATGTCGTAGTATTGTTATTAAATCAGATTTTCTTCACTGAAGGAAAAAAATAATCTATTGATTATTTATTCAATGGTACAATATTCACAAGGAATTTATTTAATACATCGGATTACTCCGGCATAGCTTAAGCTTAATCATTAATTGTATAAACTTTTTGATGTTTGGTGTGCAAAGTGCGTCAACCGCAATAGGCCAGCGTGGACGATCGTCTAAGCCCTCTTTATAGAAATATCGGTTTTAGAAGAGACCTATACTCAGCAGGTGGTGTATACGTGCAAATATACCTATATTATTACCAATAAAATAAAAAGAACATAAAATTATTTTATTTCTTCTTATTTCTTTCTAAAATATTTAAAATAGTGATTAACAGAGCACTTATTTCGTTGAGCATTTAGTAAGTGTACCAGCGCAGTGGATGCGAGCTATTAACTTGTTCGCCGCTCATCGGAATTCTAAACACGAGGGATTGCCAGTACACTCCGCTTGGGCCACACTTTGCACATAAATTCACGAATAATTTGGTTAACTTCATTTATATACTTAGGTGAAATATTGAGGTCCTTTTTGCAGTTTCCATATATTATAAGTTTTAAAGACGATTTAATTTATCATATTATAGATTTTTATAAAGATCCAAAAAGATTAACTTGAATTTTGAACACACGACAGAACGGAGAAATTGACTTGGACAATTTATATTTTCCCAAAACAAGACTTCTTTCGGCATCCTACACAGCAGCATCACTACTAATAGGCTTAAATTCACACGCTGGACTATCCGGCATAGCGAAATAGTTCAATAGGATACCGAGACCCCTCTCCCTCTTTTTCTCCCCCCAAGAATGAATGGATGAATGAAACTTGTTAACGAGCGTGTTGTGCCACTTTTTGTGTTTTCTTGCCGCCTCTGAGGAGTGCGCGAAATGATTTGAATTAACCAATGCCTTGCATGTGAAATGAGGTAGTATTTTAGAATTTATTAAGATGCCCTTTTTTTTATTATTTTATAATAACTAAGTGGTGGCCTGTTGGTTAACGGACCAGACGCGGCTGCCTACATGTTCACGGTGGTCGCGGGTTCAAATCCCAGGGCACACCTCTGACTTTTCGGAGTTATGTGTGTATTGATAGTCAATCACCACGCACTTTAACGGTGAAGGAAAACATCGTGAGGAAACCTGCATACCGTAGCGATTTTAAAGAATTTCTACGGTATGTAAGTCCGCCAACCCGCACTAGGCCAGCGTGGTGGACTATATGGCCTAACCACTCTCAATCGATTCTCTCGATTGTAGAGTAGGCCCGTGCCCTGCAGTGGGACGTATATGGGCTGATATACAAGTGGTACATGCAAGGAATGATTTTTATGCATGTAGGTACTCGTAGTAATCGTGCGTAATTCTTCTATTATTAGATATAATAATTGTAAAATAAAATAAAATCAGCGAAGTTGTTTTCTAACGAGAATAAATTGCGAATAATAAGGAAGATTAACAAAATATCTGCAAGAGACAGCCACTTTCCACTACATTGAACATACCTCAACATGCAGATTTAGACTTCATCCTAGTGAAACACAGAAACGTAGCCTCGTCGTGGTTGTCCCACAAACTGGTGCAGTTTGGAGCGATGGCGCGTGAAGCAGCATGCCTCAGTTGCCATTACACTGTAGCTGCCGGGCAACGGCCGCTTCCAACATGTTCTAGCTTTACTACATACGTGCCAAATATTTCTGCTTCTATTACCGATTTTGTAATTTACTTAAATTCCAAATAAAGATTCGCGAGAAAACCTGAGAAATGTCTACAAATTTCGCAATGTGTGTAACCCACGCTAATTCAGCTTTCATTTACAGCCGCTCCTATGACCTGACTTTCTTTAGTAATTTAAAGTGGCTACCATATGTACCTATAATTTCGTGCATTTTATATTCAATAAACAAAGATAGATATTTTTCTATCTATCCGGCCGTCCGGTCTCTATAACCTGTCTACCTTTTATAGATGGATACATATTAATCTTACTAGTAAAGAACAGAGATAACATATTTTTATTGTCTTTTAAAATATTAATGCCCTATTTAATGGAACATGAAAAGTCCAAGTGACTTCCATTATGGTCGCTTAGTTCCACAACCTGATTCATAAAACTATACATAAAGTGTGTTCTGTACAAAGTTCTACTAGTTTTCCAGGAAACGTTGGCGGTCCACAGTTCATTTCACAACGGTGCCAGGGTTCCCGTCACTAACAACTCAATTTAATAAAACGCCGCGGCGCCCTTTTTATTCTGTTACTCGTTCTGTAGGGCGCAGTGGAACGCGCATTGAATGCAGAACAATAGTGTATTTTACAGACAGTTAAAACTATAGTTCTGTTTTTAAATTGAAAATAGATTCTTATATTAATTCGCGGATTGATATCACGCTTTATAGTATGGGGAATAAGAATATAACACAATATTTTCTTGACTTACGCGAATGTTACACATTGAAATAAAACTTGTTATACTTTCAATTACTAAGAAATAAGTTTAACGGTAAAGTAAATTGTGATGAAGCTTACATGTGTACTTCTGAGATCCTAACAAGATTTTCTATGGTATGTGATTTCCGCCAATCCGCATCAGGACAGTTCGATAAACAAAGGGATGTAATAGTAATCTAGTCCAGGATATCTGTAGTGTTAAGACTGGCACTGGCTTCGTAGGCAGACGAGCTAGCGGCCCGCTTGATAATAAGCGGCTACCGCTGCTCACGGACTCTGAAGCCATTGAAATAAAACTATTTTATACGGATTTTTTCGCGATTTGGTTTATTTTTTACATTTTTTAACTTCCCGACGTTTCGATTACTTTACAGCTTTCGTGGTCACGGGGCGGACTGAGGTATTAGTCATCCGCTCAGTGACTGTTACAATTAAACTACCCTTAATTTACAATTATTAAATTAAAAAGTTAATTTAAAAAGTTAGGTAGTTTTTGCGATCCGATCTACGCAGAAGGAGCTCACTGTGTCATGAGGTCTGGCAGCTGGTCTTTTGGGTTCCGATTTAATTAAATGTAGAATTGGATCCCATGATGGTGCAAGCTTCAAGCCATCTTCTCTATTGAAATTTGGATGTTTTTTAATTTCAATAGCCTCGCGAGACATCCTGGGCAGGAAACGGTGTTCTTTGGCGAGGATGTAAAAATTAAACCAAATAGCGATAAAATCCGTATAAAATAGTTTTATTTCAATGTGTAACATTCGCGTAAATCTAAGAAACCATTATGACTCTGAAGCCGTTACCTACCGAGAGGAGAGAGGAAGGAAAAAAGGTTAGAAGGGGGAAGGGAGATGTATTTAAGTCTCTGATTATCTCATTCACCGAACGAAACACAACAGCAGAGCTGTCATTTGACGCCGGTCTCCAGTGAGACAGTGGTACCGCACCGACGAGCCGACTCATCCATGCCGTCGTCAAATGACAACGGCGTGGGTCTACCTGTTCAAATTTCCTGGTAGTAACCAAGTAGATTTCTTTAGACATGTTTGTATAATGAACGATTTGTGTGCAGCTCAGTCGTGCATGGACGTGAAGCAAGTGCTGTTCAGGGGACACTGCTACCTGTTTTCCGGATACCCGAAAGCGTCGTGGGCGACGGCTAAGCAGGTATGAATTCACAAACGTTACTATTCATAAATTATGTGATGTTTCTTTTATTTTCTGTGTAAGCTTTATTCATTTTGTTTGCTTTTACCTGCCAGTCGTGAAGTAATTTTATTTTCTTGTAAACATGATTGGCGTTTTTTAATAATAAATACAGTAATAAATATCATCACGTTATTTATCTTAAAATTCATTTATTAAAAAAACAGTCAAATATTCAAAATATTTTTCCACTCATTCATAAAAATTATTAAAGTACTTGAAAATATTAATAAACAATTCTCCTAAGACGTGTCAAGATAAATATTTGTAAACACAAGACGTTCTAATCGCTTTCTCATTTCTATTTAACGGAGATTAATTCATATCACATGCACGGGATTATGCAAACACACCAATTAATTTAAACAAGTCTCGACAGAAAATTAATTCAAAGACAACCTGAGGATATAAAGCATCCACGCGCCGTCGATTTTAAGTCGCTTGACTGTTCTTTGTGAAAGTTCAGTATATTTAATCAGCTTTTATATGTAGTAACGATAATCTAAAAGATTCCGTCATGAATTGGTGAATAAAATGTTTGTGTTTCATTGGGTAGCATCAGATGTATTGTATAAACGTCAGTAGTTAACCCACGTGACGTAGTCGATTGAGATCCGCATGTAAAACAAAGTATAGTGGGTTCGATTCTCGCACAGACAAAAATGTTTGTGGCAATAAACTATCGGGCCTGGGTGGTGTGAGACGAAAATCCCTTTCCAGTTACTAGTACAATATACAGGGTATATCAAGACCGCGACCGAAAACGAAGCCAGGAGGTAGTATTAGAGATATCAAACAAAATGCAAGTAATATTTTTACAAAAAAAGTCGTCAATTTTTTTTTGTTATTTTTTACATATCGTCGTATTTGAGTGATTAATGACGTACATCGCTTTATTTTTAAACATGCAATGGTACGTAAGAGTTTAAATTACTATTTTTGCAAAAACTAGGTATTTACCCGTAAAAAACGATGATTTTTAAAAAATTGTAAAAAAAAAATACGTCGCTTATTTTGCAAAATTTTTAGTTGCATTGTCTGTAGCCGCTAAAACTACCACCTGGCTTCGTTTTCGGTCGCGGTCTTGATATACCCTGTATATTTTTGATATTACTGGATACATTTATTTTTTATTAGTGTAAGACAGATTCTATTAAAATTCGAACACCGAAAAAATTTAGCCCACAAAAAGTCGCTAATATGCGCGAGTTCTAATCTAAAGCACAGTTTATATCGGTGACATTACTTCACACCGTACCCGAATCAGCGACCTCTAGACAAAGGCACATGAACTAGTATTTAGAAAAATCTATTTAGAAATTTAATGGTAATGCAATCATGCGATTACGATATCTGTAATATTTCCATTACGAGACTCATTAAGAACTGTAGTGTACTTTGGGATTATCCAATACTACTTAAGGCCCCGAGTCTTACTTAAGGCCTTACACGGGTAGAGTTTTTTCGCCTCGAAAATATGATTATCGTAAGAATATAAAAAAATTCATCGTGTAAACATTTCTCAGAACACGATAATCTATGGCGGTTATGTCATGCGATAGTCGTATATGATTCTTGAAGCGAGAAACTCTCTCCGTGTAAATGCCGATTAAAGCTTTAATAAAATAATTCATACCAATAAGATAAATGTAAAAGAACAGTGGAAATTCGATTTATTTATATTAAAAATTCCACCGCTATTACGTAAAATAGGTTAATATAGAGTGCTAAATTAGCGCTCATTACACTATAATGACAAGACTTCGATCCCAATCCAGATAATCATAATAGATCAATTGCTATGTGTTAGACGGTCTGGGCTATAACAAACTCTTACAAGACAGAAGGCACCGTGCAGTCCGAATGACATATCATTTATGGTCATCAGCACCTTACTTTCGGCAAAGCTCCTCCAAAAGGAATCGACGAAAAAACGTTAAGCAGTAAATTTCATTTTTAAGTGACTACTGATATTGTTAGATTCTAGGCGAAAAATAAATAGTTTTCTCATCCTCAGGTATGCGAAGGCCTCAACATGCAGCTGTCCTCCGTCCACTCAGCCGATGAGGAACGGTTCATAGTCACCGGCATCAGGGAAAGCAGCGACTACAGCGCTAGATCAGTGTACTGGCTGGGGGCGCGTCTGACAGCTGGAGAGTTCAGCTGGACTGATGGAAGCGCTGTATTGTACCAGGGCTGGCCGCCGTACAATGATACTGAAGATCTGGAGGACGCGTGCTTGGGTGTTCAGGTGAGGGAATGTTAATAGAAATGATTTTATATGCAATGTTTTAGAGGTCTTCTAATTAAATATGAAATAATAATGTCAGCTCATAGGTTTAAGTTTTATTCCACATGTTATACTGCTTCACATATTTACGATATTTTTTTGAAAAAATCTCATGAACTTGATATATCTGACTTTTCTCACTATACAGAGGTTTTGTTAGAAGCATTAGAAGTATGTACTTTGCCGGACCTCTCGATCACCTTGGACAAGATGACTACGAATATTAATAATCTATGTATCGATGACGTCATATCTGCAGCTTAAGTATGGAAAATTTGCTATTGTGGTAATATACAAATAATATATGAATTTTGTGTGTAACAATAATGTAAAAATAAAAGCAGAGTTGCTTGATATTTTTAAAAACTGTAATGGCACATTTACCATCGGATATGTACCTATGATAGTTGAGAAAATAATAAATTAAGGTTTGTAGGGCGACCGAGTATCGGACTTCATAAAGTAGGAACAACACCATTATTACTTAGCTCACCATGATATACAAGGTTAGTCATAAACGATATAAAAAGCCGAAAGGGATATGTTACAGTCATTATAATACACAACTTTTGCTATAGCACCAATCTAGAAATCGGGAAAAAAGCAGGTGTTCCATACAAAAATAATCGGTTTTTTTTTTTGTACATTTGATATGATCCACCAACAAATGATACAAACAACTTAAATATCTATACAATAAATTTAAGATCTTCTTATATTGCTCACCTAGTTACAGGTGGACCCATCTACATTAAACAACATCTAAAAAGCTAAATTTTGCAAAAAGTAATGTCTTTTTTCACGTATTCAGGGTTGGCGCCATAGCATACCCCTTTCAGCCTTATATACCATTTCTGTGTTAGTATATAGTATATAGTATTGTTTGTATTATAATAATTTAATTCATATTTCTCCGAAGGGCATTATGAAAATCCCGATTCATCTAATTGTTTTCTGTCGTGTCTGCTTGATTAATCCTTGTTGAGCTGTTTTTAATTAAATTTCACAAGAAC
Source organism: Deilephila elpenor (assembly GCA_949752805.1). NCBI lineage: Eukaryota > Metazoa > Arthropoda > Insecta > Lepidoptera > Sphingidae > Deilephila > Deilephila elpenor. Next base: position 1,395,740 of record OX457107.1, on the reverse strand, counting down.
AGCCCGTTGGATTACACTTCAAGGATGTTGCCGAGACATTGTATTAAATATTTATATTGATCAAGAATACTTCTCTTATGTATAACGAAGTAAATTATATTAAAGCAGCTTATAAAATTATTGAACGATATTTAAATGGCAATTGAATTAAACAGAAAAATAAGAATTAAAAAGTAGAATTTATCTAGAGAAATAATTATGTGACCTGCACTTTGTTACTCATATTAATTTATCTACCTCCCGTAACGCGTTAGTTGAGAGTGGTTGGTTTCTATCACCGCACTGAGACAAATGTTTGTGTAGCTCACACGTTTTTATTGTAAGTCCGGGTCTTAAGACCAAAAAGTCTCTCATAGTTTCTGAAACCTACGTGACAAGACTTACTGCCGTACTTAGAGATCAGTCAAAATCATTACTAAGTGTAGATTTTACAAAGAGAATCTTCATATATATACTCAGCCTGTCGCCGTCCACTGCTGAACGTAGGCCTCCCCAAGTGAGCGCCAACAGAATCTATACTAAGAAACAATTTAATTGACATAAAACGTCTCTGAGTGCAGGCATTATCAGCTTACTGTGGGTCAGGACTATATTTGTGACTATTGGCTGCTTATTATATTATTTCAGTAGGAAAACACGCGCGGTGGTTCACAAAGTAATTTATTACATCCAACTGCGGTGCAAAAATACTTATTTGTATTACCCACAATCCCAATTATCTGTGAACAGTGGAAATCGTCGCCAATACCGTCACATCCCAGTGGCTTGTACTGGACCCTACATAAATGCGCCGTGACCGGAGGGTACGTGTGCAAGAGGAAGCTGTCGCCGGAGCACATCGTTAAGAACAGGACTGTTGAAGGCAGTTCAGGTAAGCACAACCTGTAACTATGCTGTTGTGTATATATTTAGATTGTCGCCATCTACTGCTGAACGCCTACCTTCCCAAGTAAGCGCCAACCAACCTGTTAGGTGACTACTGACAATAAGTGTCGTTTTTAACCTCATTTCATTGTGCTGGGCGATCACCTATCTTTCACAGACACAACGTAATACTGACCACATGCTAATATACCATTATAAAGGTTAAACTATTTTGATTTTCTTTCTTGTTTGTAGCAGATCAAATCTAATACTTGTTTCTCAGTTATTAGTTTGAGTTTAGTTTTATCTTTGAGTCTGTGTCAATTTTTTTTATTGCCGGTATAGGCAGACGAGCAGACTGCCTCGGTGGCGTAGTTGAATTACGGTACGGCTACAAAGCTGAGGTCTCGGGTTCGAGTCCCGGGTCGGGCAAAGTGGTATTGGATTTTTCTATTCATTATCAGCCCGGAGTCAGGAATTTGTGCCCAATATGGCGATAGGCTCGCCCCCTATCACATCATGGGACGGAACATACAAGGCGAAATATAGGTGTCCTGGTGGCGCCTCTGCCTACCCCTTCGGGGATGAAGGCGTGAGTTTATGTATGTATGTAGGCAGACGAGTTAGCGGCCCGCCTGGTGGAAAGCTTACCGCTGCCCATAGACCTTCGCAGTCCCAAGGGTCCAGCACAACAAAGTCGCTGCCTATCTAAATACCTAATATATATATCTACCATCTCTCTCTGGATATTTATATAATCTTTCATTACAAGATAGCAATCGTATTTTTTGAGGTGTTTTAAGAAATGTTCTGCCTGAAAAGTTATACAACACTATTACCAATAAATGAATCTAAAATCATCAAGCTACCACAGTCCACGTATATTTTAATAGAGACTAATATTCCAGGTGTCCTATCAAGCCCGCATCACCCCAGCCTGTACGACAACGACCTGGACTACTGGGTACACGTGGTGGGGCCCAGCGACACCAGGGTGGTGTTCGTCTTCCATACAGTAGACCTTGAGTACCAGAAGGACTGTTTGTATGACTTTGTTGAGGTGAGCTGTTTATCGCAAGAAGTTATGCTAAGGGAAGAAAGTATGATTGTAATTTGGTTTCATTACTTCATAAACTAATTTATACAAGACCAAGATTTTATTAATTTTATGTCTGATTGTTTACCCGCCTTAACACAATCATTATTTTTACAACTTGATGTTTCTATGAAGGAAATTGCCAGGCTGGGATATACGTAGAGGTATTAAAAATTACACTGTTGGTACTAAAATTTAAGATATTTTAAAAATTTCACTGTTGGTACTAAAATTTAAGATATTTTATAGAATATTACAGAGTAGAAACTAGAGAATTATTTCAATTGAATACTGCAAGATGAAGATACTGCAAAGTTTTACTAGCAAACACCAAATTTACATGGAATAAAAATATATCGACGACTCTTCCACCCAACTCCGACTGAAACTGGATAAAACCCTGTAAGAGATATTATCAAATAAAATCATCTGAACTCACGCAAATTATATAATGTTGTACATAAAAAGCATACTCTTTATCGAGTAAGCCGACGCTAAATTCCCAGGCGTTTACAATTTTCCGCACAATAACGCCATTTCCGAAGCTATGGCGGAGCGTAAGCCGTTTACCGAAATGAGTTTATTAAAACATCACTTGGTCCTATTGGCGGAATGAATTTCTTATACCTGGGTCAACAGGACATTTCCAATTATATACGTGGAGATTTTCTCGAAGTCAATAATAAATTACTATTAACAAACTCGTACTAACTACGTTCGACGATAGATTTCCTGAGGATGGTGATATTGATGACCAAAATTAACGAATCGTAAAAAATATCTGTAAAGATTTTTTTGATGCATAGCATACAGGAATAAGAAAAGGTTTCACCTAACGAAAAGTAATAGTTTACTGAAAGGCGAAAACTAGCTGAGGCTGGCCATATATAACAATGTAGGATGATCCCTTCTCATGGATGAATGTCTGCAGGAAAGGACTGATAGCAATAAGATTTCCAATCAAACTTAACTCTGTTTCTCTTTTAATTTCCCGTGTGGAATACGGTAACGTATTTTAAAAATAATAAAAACAATGCTTCCAACAGTGTTTAGTCATGTAATTGTTTCAGCTGCGTGATCCCCACACGGCGAAATCGTCTCGGTACTGCGGCAGTGTGGGGGAAACCAGATGGGTGGCGTCGAGCAACGTCGCTGTGTTGCACTTCCATTCCGATTACAAGTAAATTATGTTCTAATTTTTTGCTTACTGTGAAGCTTCATCATCTGCTTTTATCAAAAAACCATTTCCTATCAATCTTCCCATTTTCATCCCATTTTAAAATTCCGGCTACGTATCTATTCCAATTGTCAGTATATTTCAAAGGCGGTATTCACGTACAATCAAGTGAGCCGTTCATGAGCCGTGAGTGAGGTCATTGGTGGACTAATGTGAAAAATAACTATTTATGTAATCAATTGCAGTCGTTCGAAGTGCGATTTTAAAATGGCACCTAAAATTAAACTTAATATCGGAACCACATACCCCGAACCCTTTCAAGTTTCAACCCAACCCTGATCTACGCATAATTTTTGATAATAAAGTTCCCTGTTTTACATAGCACTCAAGGATCAGGGTACAGTTTGAGCTGGAAGGCCGTGGAGCTGGTGGGATGTCCTTCACAGACGTTTACCTCCAAGGAGGGAGTCCTACGCAGCCCAAACTACCCTCAGTTCTTGCTGCCCAACCTCGACTGCACCATCGATATCATTGCTCCAGCAGGTATCTCGAAATTCTTTAAAAAGAGTTGTAATAAATACCTTGTAATCCTTATAATAAAGGCTACTTTAAATGAATAATTTTCTGGTAAGACTTTTTAAACAAATTCATGTTTTTAAATCAGCACTTGAAGCTCTTAATTCCGGTTTTAATAACTTACGTGCTTTATTCTTGCATTTACTTCTGTTTTAATGAATGAATTGTAAAATAAACATTATTCTTGATGTCTTTAATTTACGAGAAATTTTACATCTAATCTTGCCTAACTTGTTCTGTACTGTCTTAGCCCATGTAAGTCCCACTGCAGAGCACGGGCCTCCTCTACATTCAAGAGTACGATTGCGCGGGGCTAGGCCATATAGTCCACTGCCTAACGTACCCAAGACAAATAACAACACCGCATTTCCAGGCAGAAGAGTATTCCTCAACATCAGCTACTTCGATTTCGGCTACGGCGTGTTCGACAAAGGCGTACCGATCAACATCACCGAAAATATTCCCGAAGACGCGTTCCTGGAGGTCCAGGTCGACCTGGAGAACTCCCCCATCAGGCCGTTCCTCAGTCCAGATATACTGACCAGCGGACTCTTCGTGTCTCAATCCGAGATACTCAGACTGAGGCTGAGAACTGGAGAGAATATTACTGGGCAGGGGTATCTGGCGCATTTTAAAACTGGTGAGTTGAGTTTGTATATATATAGGTATATAAGTTGTATAGGTCCTTAAGCGACACGTACAGCAAGTGGATTACATACATACATAAACTCACGCCTTTGTCCCAGAAGCGGTAGGCAGAGGCGCCACTAGGACACCCACATTTCGCCTCGTATGTTCCGTCTCATGATGTAATAGGGGGCGAGCCTATCGCCATATCGGGCACAAATTTCTGACTCCAGGCTGATAATTAATAGAAAAACCCAATATCGCTTTGCCCGACCCGGGATTCGAACCCGAGACCTCAGCTTTGTAGTAGTATCGTAGTACAACTACGCACCGAGGCAGTCGATTAAACGTGGATAAAGATGCTGCGGTGAATGTGCTCAGTTAAATGCTTAAACAGTAGACCGTCTACACAATTCCACTTCAGGACAATATTTGTGGTGGCAATGTGGCGAAAAACTCTCAGAATGTCAGGAGAGATAGTTTGCTTATATCACACGAAAACCACCAATATGATGGAGGAAATATAACCATTGTTAAAATACTGTTTTCTGTTTTTTAACAATAAAGTATCTTCGAATCGCCATCAGTGTATAATCAAATATGTTCCTCATGATTTCTTCATGAAAGTCACCGTATTCGTGAATATAGTATATTTAAATTTTAACTAATTATTATTTATTTATACTCATTTTGTTCGTCAATTTTATTTGATCAACGTAACAGGCTGTGAAGAATATGTTGTACCTAAAACTCATTTATGGGGTAATATCGGCTATGAAAATGCGCACGGATCTATTACGGCGATAATGGTACGATCCGGCGCCTTGCGCGCAAGGTTATAACAAAAAAGAAGCATAAAACCACAGATAAAACTCACGAATAACACCAGTAAATATCAACGCACACAAAAGTTTTGCGAATTAGATAATTTGTTGTCGTAATTAACGTTGAGATTGTACAAATATTCAAAATTATTCAAATATTTGTCGCCTTGTTTGTAAAGTAAATAATGATTATACTAAACTATGAATGTGTGCTTTTGAATGTAAATACGAAATGAAGTAATTGAAGAACGTTAAATAAACTACTTTAATTAAAACCTTAAAGAACAAGCTAATGGATCCGACTACGTCTGCGCGGGTTATTATTTTGCAATACGTTTATATTTAATCTTTCTTCAGTTATATAAGTCGACGTACTACTGACAACCAACTGTTGTAAAACAAATTCTTAGCATTGTAGTGTACGCATACAAAAAAAGTTAAAAAAGTCTAAATAAAAGTGAAGTAATGTACTCATGTAATGGTAAGTTGAGTACTGACCTGCTGGAAACCGAATATTATTTACAATAAAAAATACGACACAATTACGTGGGCACTGTCACGGGGTTTCCACTTTGTAGGATGGTCGCAATCGTGGTCACTATATCCCTCACCGTATTATACTAAACAGCAATTCTTTTCACGTCGGTTTCCTGTGAAATAGTGGCACCATCCTGGTCGAGCCAACTTATTCGTACTGTGACTTCAATGACGTACAATTAAACATTTAACATTACAGTATTTCGGTGCGGATAAAAAAATATCCAACTTTTCCCACAAGAAAACAGGGTTCTGTCCAAGACACCTGTCACAATAAGGCCTGCGTATTTATCATTCGCAACGTTTTCGGCGACACAGACAAATTTCTTTTGAGAAGATTAAAAACAGATTACAATGTCTTTAAATAATAATATTACTTTCTGTTAGAAAATAAAAGTATTTGACATCGGGTTCTTAGAGATTACATTTGAGGGTCATACAATGTATAATCTATATCTATATCTATATCAGCCCATATACGTCCCACTGCAGGGCACGGGCCTACTCTACAATCGAGAGAATCGATTGAGAGTGGTTAGGCCATATAGTCCACCACGCTGGCCTAGTGCGGGTTGGCGGACTTACATACCGTAGAAATTCTTTAAAATCCCTACGGTATGCAGGTTTCCTCACGATGTTTTCCTTCACCGTTAAAGTGCGTGGTGATTGACTATCAATACACACATAACTCCGAAAAGTCAGAGGTGTGCCCTGGGATTTGAACCCGCGACCACCGTGAACATGTAGGCAGCCGCGTCTGGTCTGTTACCAACAGGCCACCACGCACTTTTACACAATGTATAATATATTTTTTAATTAATCTCTTCTATTTTATGAACAATGTTTAATTTGAATGGTATTTACATAGCTCAGAAATGGTAATTATTGCCTACTTTCAAACAATAATCTCGTGCTAGAGTATTATTCTCATGAACTACCTACGTAGGTATGATGTAAGTGTTGACGTTGCGTTACTTTACCTGCATTATTGCTTGAAAACTCAAAGCTTACATTTTTTAAGGAAGTAAATAAAATTTGTTAAAATTGAACATTGTAATCTGGAGTGGAGGTAGCTTACAGACAAGCGAAGTATCGTACGACCGCCCGCAAGGTGGACGGAAGACCTGGTTTAGGTTACAGGAAGTCGCTGGATACAAGCCACTTTCAGATCGATGTGGAGATCCTAGGCAGAGTTCATTAGTAGACTTCTGTGACTAAAGAGAGAGAAAGAGAAAGAAAAAATAAATCTGCATAAATTTAATGACAATCATATGACGGCCAAAAATTTGCCCAGAATCGCCAAATAAAGAGAAGCTTAGGAGTGATAACATAAAATTATAGTAAATATTTCCTAATACAAACCTGTTTCCAGTAAGTTTCCTGAACGCGTCGCACGTGCTGTCGCTCGGAGGCGTCCGCTCGGGCCGGCTGGCGGCACTAAACTGGCCGCAGCGCGCTCCGTCACGCTCCACGTTGCGTACGCGCCTGCTCGCCCCCCACCACCACACGCTCACCCTCACGTTCGCCAGTACTATACTAGTGACGTCAGAGACCGTGTGGCCCTGCGGCGAAGGGAATGGGTGGATTGAGGTTTGTTAATCAGCAAATATATTACCTGTGACTTTGGAAAATGTTGTTTTTGGTCTGGCATTAACAGATTGGCTATTTGGCCTTATAGCTCTGCTAAGGGTAGATAGAATTATAAATCAATTGCAGGTAGAGAGAGCAGTCCCATGCTCCGTAGTCTTCGATCAAATATATACTCCGTAGTACATTTCCTCAGTGGTGGGAGATAACTTTAGTGTGACTCGACCACTTACCATCTTTATCTTTCTTATTCCATATTCCCCAGGTAAAAGACAGCTACACAGAGTACAACGGGACTGAGTGGACTCTCTGCGAGGTGGACCGACGGAAACGGAAGCTGGAGCCTATGGCGCCTCTCATTATCAATTCGTATCTTCACTCACTGGTCGTGACGCAGCATTCAGGGGAACGGGGCATAGATATGGACATCGCTCTCATGGTCAACGAAGGTATTTTAATTTTGTAGTGGATGTGAATTGCTCGGGACTAGAAATTGTGCCCCGCATACTCATAGGCTTGGCACCTGTCAGATTTTGAGACTGAAATAAATTACGAAATGTGAATGCGAGGAGCGCACCTCTGCCTACCCTATGGAGAAACAGCCGTGTATGTTTGTGTTTACTATAAAAAATCTTCTGCAGTATTAATTCAGATAAAACAGAATAACTACTAAACTACTAAAATATTCTGTGGAATAAGCAGATAGTAATAGTATAAATCAGATACGGTATTTAAAATAGTGATGATAATGTTGCTTAAATTACAGTTGAGTAACAATACACTAAAAATTGTGTAGAAATGTATGAAGTTTTTTTCCACAATCAATGTTTCTAGCTCAAAAAGTTTACTCACATTTTAAGCTTCCATGTCTTGCAAATATTGTAAAAATATCTTTTATTTTTATATCCAACTTATTTCCAAATATACACGAAAGTAAAACATTGTAGTTATTTTTTAAGATCCGGAGTACCACAGCAAGGTGTTGTTGTTATCTGACGAGACGAGCATCGAGTCCTGCTACCCGAACCCGTGCCTTCACGAGAGCCGGTGCGCCTCCGATGATACTAAGAACTTCTGTCAGTGCACCGGGTATTATACAGGTAAGGTTATCGCTCTTATTAGCCTTCTACATGACTGTGCCTGACATTATAATGCTATAGTTTTGGATGTCTGATGTTCAATCAACTTGTAAATTATACTTTATGTCCTTCTTCGCTTTTGTTATTTTACTGAACTACTCCCCATCTTTACTTTGTTACAATGATGCCTTATGTTTATGCTCGTGACTTTTTTCTGTGTAATTAGCTAACGAATTTTACCACTTAACACTTTAAAGCCCCATTCACAAGGGGAGATTTTCTCGCGGCGAGAATCGTATGCGATAATCGCATGACATAACCGCCATAGATAATCGTGTTCTGACAAATGTTTACACGATGCAGGGTTTAATATCTTTACGATAATCATATCTTCGAAGCGAGAAACTGTCCCCGTGTAAATGGGGCCTTATGTAATTGTGAGTCCACGAATATACGACTAGTTACTCTGAATCCGTCCAACGGGTGTCCACTCGTCATTTAATACCCGTCATTTTAATAAATCTAGTCAAAAACAATTTTTTCCAAGATTATGCCATACTTGTCATTCCACCTTCCTCACCTTAACCTGTTCCATTCCAGGTATATTCTGCCTAGTGACAGCGTGTGAGCGTTCCCCCTGCCTGTTCGGGAATTGCTCCTTATCCCCCGACGGCACTGGTGACGAGGAGGGAGCTGCGTGGCGCTGCACCTGCGCGCGGGGCTGGCGCGGCCGCCGCTGCGCCGAGCGCGTCAGACCCTGCGCCTCCAGACCTTGTAACAGCAGGGGAGCTTGCACGGAAAGAGACGGATCTTTTCTGTGCCAGTGTAACCCTTCGTGGAAGGGAAAGAGGTGAGAATATTACGCTTAATCAGGAGTCATCTTTGTAGGCTTTAGCTGTGCCATGTGCGTTAGACCCTGCGCCTCTAGACTTTGTAACAGCAGAGGAGCTTGTACGGAAAGAGACGGGTCCTTTCTGTGCTAGTGTAACCCTTCATGGAAGGGAAAGTGGTGAGGATGTTCTATTTCATGAGAGTTAGTTGTAAGGTCTTTCATGTGTAGGGATGGACTGGTGGTGATAGTTGGTAGTCTTTCTACCTAGTCAGGTCATAAATTCTGTCACATGTTTAATATAAAATAATTGAAACAAGTTTATTTATTATGTAACCATTTATATACCAAAATGAACTTAACAAAACATAGATTCTTATGACACTAAAGTTTATTCAAAATGACCTCCGTGATTTTGAATACAGGCCTTAAATATGCGCGGCCAGTCGTCTATCGCAGCACGAACGAGGTCCATGTCAATATCGGCGGCTGCCTTAATCAAGGATGTCTTGAGTGACTCCAAATTGGGATGAGGCCTTGAGCACGCCTTTTCCTCCAAGTGTTGCCATATCTTGTAATCTAACGGATTCAAATCTGGACTGGCGGAGGGCCAGTCTTCGTGCCGGATGAAGTCGATTTCACGCGCCGCCAGCCAGTCTTGTGTGCTCTTCGCTCTATGAGCTGGCGCCGAATCTTGTTGGAGTACCCAGTGCCTGTTATTTAAAATGGTATGAGAAACAGGTTCCACAAGGTTCGTCAGGACTGTATTTTGATACACAACTGCATTCGTTTTTATTTTTATTTTATTTTATTTTACACCTTTCTCACAAAAATGTACCTCTGTTAAGCCCCAATAAGAAACTCCCAACCATACCATGAGCGAGGATGGAAAATGACCTCGTTGGACACGCGGAATACGGTTGCTCGCTTCTTCACTACTGTGTGCGTACACCTTATCATTTTGTTTGTTGTAGCTCTCTTCTAGGGTAAAAAAATTTTCATCCGAAAAAAGAATTTCCCGATATTTTTTTCCCGCGTACCGCTTCAACAAAGCGGCTTCACAGCTTTTATCACGTTTGATGGTACGATAAACGAATCTTTTGGTTATATTAAAATTTTTCAGTATGTCAAAAATTTGAATTAGCGCGAAACCGCAACGATGCAACGCAGTAACTGCAACACGGTCTTCTTTAAGCGTCCAATCCATATTAAAAATGAGTAAAATTCTAAAAAGTATACATTTTTATTTTCATGAACAATTCGAAATTCGTATTCAATAAACTTTTTTGTGGCCAGCATTCTAAAAGAAAAGTTTTTACTGTGTGACAATACTTATGACCTGACTGTGTATAATGTGGATACTAAAGATCTGGAGATATTCGATGTTGTTAACTTGAAGTTACCAATGTATTATGTACTAATTGATTAGTGTTAGAGATAATAATAATAAGCAAGGTAGAGCTGCTCTACGATACTTCCGAATATTTCCAATATCTAATGCCAATTAGATATCTCACCAGTTAGATTTTACTGAGCATCGTGACTAATTGTATTAATTACTTAAATATAAAAAAAGCTACGATTACTTTTTGAACAATTTCTAAAACCCCAATAAAATACCAACCTCACTTCATCAAAAACATTGCGATTCATCTGTACATAGAATATAATAAACTTTGATATTTGCAGGTGCGAAATCCCAAACCCAACGCCGAACATTATCGGTCTTGGACAGCGCATGCTCCAGGAACCATTCTGGCTTGGCCTCATCACCGTGTTCGTAGTCCTGGGCATGATCGGTCTAGTCTGGTGCGCCAAGCGGCATTTCCCAGAAAAGATCGAGAAGCTTCTGGCCGAAGAAGCGGATCGGTGCGCTCGACGTAAGTCTTCCCGCTTGTCGACCGGAGGGCAAATCTTTAGGCTCAAAAATTTGATGGAAAAATTATTTGTACAAAAAAGTGTTTTTGTTTCCGAGCACAGTTATACATTCGCTTATCACGAATCACAGTGACACCGTGTAGTGGGGTTTAAATTGTTTAAGTGTTGAGAAATATATACACTAATTTAAAAGTTGGTTATCTGCTATCTCTATTTCGCATCAAATAGACTTAGAATTCTTACTAACTCTTCCGTAACACCAACTAACGTAGATGAAAATCATTTATTGTGGAAGGCTGTAAATCGACAATTACTAGGTTCGAATCCTAGTGCCGTGGATCAAGTGTTAAAATATGATGTGTCTTTTATGGATAGGCTCCATAAAATTTGGTGTAGGCCAGATACCCATTGGTGAAACCTAGGTTTCAACTACATATAAATATATTATTCATTTTACCCCTTAAAAAACCAAGTTCAGCACTCACAATAAAATAATTTTAAACCCCACACACCGATAAGTACAGTCGAGGATATAAGAACGCCATCGCGTTTCACAGTACATACGACGCTTTAATATGTCGTATCGTCCATACTCAATTATGTATTTGTCAATACGCACTAACCAACGGATGGTAAGGACACGTAATAAGTAATTTACTTTTCTGTCTAATTGTTTCTCTTTGTGTGTGTCCACAACGGGTCCAGAAACTTCCGTAGATATTCTATGCCCTGTATCGCCGCTTAAGTACCACTGCGTAAGTTGACGCGGCATGAAAGTATCAATATCTATCACGTAGTCCGCTTTTCACTTGAGCAGTATGCTTTGTAATATTGAGGGTATGAACACGTAAATAGGATTATAATAGTTATTCAATTAAGCTATAAAAGTAATTACATAGATAAAATTTTCATAACCAATGCCTCACCTAAACTTTGTTATGAAAAAACCAAAACTGTTTTTGAAGATCTTTTTAATGTGTTTACGCTAGAAATGAGGCCTTGCGCTCTGCCGTTCATGCATAATCACCAAAACCTGTAAGGCATTTTTTCATTAGGAATTTAACTTAAATAATAACAGAATAAAAAGATTTGTAAATGTCATCCTTCAATATTCACCCTTAGTCTTAGTCATTTCGTCTATATTTTCAATTACCATGTAAAATCGGAAACTTGGTACAATGCAAATAAAAATTCGGAAAATACTGATTTTCCTACATAGACAGATTTTAATAGATACTTATAATTAGGACATTTTATAACCAAATTCTCAAAAAAGGCTTACACGGCGTAATCACTTAAGCGACGATATGCATGTAGTACCGATGTATTTGCTTGGATAACACTAGTTTCTGGAGTCCGTAGACGCGCAGGATTCTTTTAATTTGGTTTAACATGTATTTTGAAGCTTTTGCACCACGAAACTTTAGTTCTAGTCGAGGTCCGAGGGATTCGCGCCAAATTGAAAGGATTGTCGCGACTTGCCAGAGGATTGCCAGACTTCGTTTGTGTCCGAACCGTAAAGTGTTAAAAATAAGGTCCTCGAAAATAAAGGTAGAGTTCCATACACGACAGAAAACGTGACGCTCATTTATTTCAATTGTCACTAGAAATTTGGTACGTCGTTTCTGTGTTTATGGATATACTTGAAAATTAGTTTGAATGTACATAAGATGTAAAGTTACGGTTCGCGACGCATGTATATCTGGCAAGCCTGTATGTGTGGGGGCTAGCGACGCGGGCGGGGCGGGGGGTGCGGGCGGGCCGGTCGGTGCGGTACGGCGCGGTGCCGCAGGCGGAGCGCTAGCGGCGGCTGACGCGGCGTTTGTCCACAGCGGCGCCGCCCCACGAGCCGGCGCACCGCACGCTGCTCACGCGCCTGGGTATCCGCAAGCCGTCGGTGTCGGGGCTCGCGCACCACCCGCGGGCCGCGCGCACCTTTAGCTTGGACGATCTGTTAAAGCCGCCGCTCGGACGTAAGGACTGGAGCGATGTGCCCTCGGCGACGCCGCCGCGCGCTCCGCAGCCTTAACCGCGGCACGCATACTTACCACCTCATAGCTACACTCTTATAGTACTAGGACATATCCGGTAGTGCAGAATTATAGATGTTCAGTTAGACATCCTGATTGTTAGCTGTGTGCTGCCCTTATAGATTAGCATTTTCTACTAAATGTTAGCTCGACTGTTGAGAATGATATAGTTTTACAAAGTCAATATCGATCATCAAGTCATGAACTGCCAAATGATTAGCTTGAAGCTTTATGTCCGAGTGGAATGTTATTTTGTTCATCAAATGAAAAACGCCGGTCGTTTGACGCTAATGGACACATGGCTTTACGAAACTGTTACGGTATTCGTATATAATTTGCCGAATCATGCCAATTCGCCAACATTTGATCAGATGTGCTTGCGGAGCGCGCGGCGTGCCGGAGCTCAGTTGTTTTGGATGTGCCCCCGCTGTGAATGACCCTCGATGTGGAATGCAGACCAGCGTTACTTGGTCCCGCTAACCCTGTTACTTGAGACTTGATGTGTGCACTCTTGACTACGCACAAACACTAACGCATTTCTTTGACGTAGACGCTCCTTCCTTCGTTACACCTTTTTAGATCGTCCAACTAAACGAGCCTCTGTTTTGTCAATGATTCTTTTAGATTTAATGACTTTAATTTACCATTAATTACTTCTTTAATATCAAGATTTAGTAATATTTGCATGAATAGTCGTGCATGTCATTAGGCTGTGAGTTTTGTTGACAATACAAAGGCTCCGCATATGAATGTTGAATGTTGTGGCATGCGCTGGACATTGTTCTGCACTGTATATATTAATTTATAACATACCTACTACATAATACATATATAAACAGTACTGAAAACATGTATAACACTGTCCATAATGTATATTTATTGAAATGAATGCTTGTTTTCCAATAGGCAATTGCCCGTGTCTTGAAATCTACTTTTTATTGTGTGTTGCTTGAAATGTTTTAAATGTTCTAAGTGTTGTTATATTAGGTTTTAATGCAAGTTTAACTTTCCTGATGCATTAGAACTTAAAAGCATGGCCTTATTACCCTGTGTGATATATTGTTTCAATAACTATACAACACCATTATATCGTTTCATCACATCACCCATCGACACATCGACGACATAGTACAGTTTACCAATTGGCACTAAGAAAACGTTTTGATGATTTTTGGCACTTAACCCTAAAGAATTGGCTTCCCTTAGACGCACAACCGAGGTCCACGCATGAACGTGATCTCAGAAAGCCTTTCCAATACTTCAAACTTGTTGTTGTGAACTCCGTGTTTTTGATATTACAGAATAACGTAGCTTGTTTACTCATCAAGTCATACATTCGATGTTGTGTCGCTTCATGACCAGTTCGCATCAAATAATTTGGTATAAAATAGATTTCTGAAACAGGAACACCGTCGCCGCGTAAAAAAAGGAACAATTCGACGCCAACGAAGAAAAATGCTGCGGAGAAGAAACAGATACTACAACAGTTAATAAGTCCAGCGACTGCTAATGATCATTCGAAGAAGATTACGATGGGAGAGTTGATACAGATGTCCGAGAAACGGACTCTGAGTACAGTTGAGAGCGCTCCGGCCTTTGTTAACTATGGAATTGAAAACAAAGAGACTTCGTTTGCTAGCGAGGCATCTACACCGTCTACCTCGCCGTCAATGAGGCACATATCCGATCCCAAATTAGAGAAGAAAGTCACGTTCGCACGACTCCTGAACAAGGTTTCAGCGGAGATGAGTTCTAGCTCTGATGTCGACATGGTGAACACGATAGCAATTCCGATGGCAGTTATAGCTGATAGAGGTATGAGGGCGAAGGCTTCGAGCACTCCGCCCTCGCCAGGAGTGGAGGTCAGATCGCCACACAGCACATCCAGCAATCAAGGAAGCGACTCAATGTCTAGCCTAGATTTAACGCTGGCGAACGCTGCACTGAAGAAATACTCCAGGTAAAACTAGATCAAATTATTACACCCTTCTATGACCACTTGAAGTTCCCGAACCTTGTTTGAAACAGTTATTCGTTGCTTACATTTCTGATTTCCGCACCGGCTACAAAACACACGGTTTTACTACATCGCACTCTCCCAAGTCTCCCCACACTTACCACACTTCACTTCTACATTTCGACGTGCACGATTCTTGACATACAGGCCGCCCCATATAAAGACATGCATACCACACTCGTTTCTTAGAACCCCAAAGATCTCGAGCGCGGACTCGATACTGGCGATGTTCCGGAACTTCTCGTCGTCATCCGCTGCCATCGTGTCCAGGGCGTCTTCGGGCGGCGTGTCAGTGTCGAGCACTCCGTCAGCATCATCGCCGCAGGACGACACCGTAGACGCTGACGACCTATCCATAGCCTCGTCCCACATCCCGTCGCTAGCTCCTGACTCACCGGTCACGAGACCTCACAACACTATTGAGATACAAGTAAGTGTTGTTTTATTTTTTTCTTATTAACACAGTAGTGGATACACTCCACTACCAAACATAAGCCTTAATCAATAGGGCAATTTTATTTACTAAAGCTGATCTCCAGGCAATGTCTTCAAAATAAAATATATAAACTGTGTTGAAATGATTTTATTTAATCTTTCAGGTGTTAGATCCACTCAGCGCGCATAAATCCTCCTCATCTGGCAGCAACCTTCTTCATAAACCTTCCATCCTCCTCGAAGTCCCAAGCAGCATTAACAAATGTTTGTCACCAATACGAGAACTGCCAACTCCCCTCCCCACTCCATTACCAACGCCTCTGCCTACGCCCCTTCCTTCCCCCCGAATGCCCAGGGCCAACATGGAAATGGACATCAAGAGCGAGTCGGTAATCTGTGTGTCTCCAAGCGAGGACGAACTAGACGAGATAAAGTTCTGCGAGAAGCCGGAGAGACCCACTGCTGGTTTGCGGTTAAAGGTAAGCAACGACTAATCTGGTAATCCAATCGTAACATTTTTAAGTATCTTATATTATAAAAATAATTGTTTATTTAATTATTTTTCAGCTCCGTCAGCCTGCCATCTGCAACGACACTCCTACTCCGTCCACCCACGTCACTGACTCACCGAGCCCTAGCTTCACCCACAGCCAGGACTCGGAGCGAGAGATGTCGTCACCATCTCCCGCGCCGCCGTCTCTCAGGGTCCCTGTCCTCACAATCGAACGACCTTCCCCCGGCTCCCCTCCCCCTCGCCGCACCCCACCACACCTTGAATTCCAACCTCCTCCTCTTATTACAGTTACTTACAACGCCAGCGAAGAATCCGACGAACCGATGTCTCCAAGACCACCACCGCCCAGTGGTGGAAACATGTGTTACTTGAGTCCGTTTTCGATGTCAGCACGTGGGGAAAGAGCTCCTTCTGAATCAAATCTATCGTCTTCTGGATACAGCTCAATGGCTAGCCCTGGACCATCAAGATGCGGGTCGAGCAATCCATTGTGCCCTTCGGAGATGGAAGACCCTGGTTCTGGAGGAGGCCCTTCTTGTTTTCAAAGAAGACGACCGCTTATGAAGACTAATTCAAGTCCAGCAGCATCGAACGACGATTCCAAGGAACGTAGAAGAGGCAGGTCTGATTCTGAGACGTTGTCCGATGATCCTTTATTAGAATCAAACGACGAAGGCATTGGGACAGACGAAAGAGTCGATGACGTGCCCTCGAGTGCTAAAGAAATGGAACTAGTTGCCTTAAAAGAGACGTTAGAAGTGCCGCAAACGACTCTGTGCTCCCCCATCGGTGTGACCAAGTGTTCAATAGTGAAGTGTATTAGTGTAGAAAGGGGGTTGGACGAAAAAGCATGTTTGCGACCTCCCACGTTAATGTCAGAGGGTAGTAGACCCCTGAGCCCCGTGAGTTCGCGGAGTGAGAGTCCATTAAGTGACAAGACCGGGCTAGGCCGGTTTTCTCCGCAGTTTTACGGGCGGCAGTTGCCATTTACAGACTCTGATGGATTGTATGATTTCCCTAGTTCGGAATGTGTGAAGGGCAGTAGTTGTAAGTCGGCCAGCAGCGCGCAGAAGAAGAGCGGGCGGCGGAGAGACCGGCGAACCACGCGGACGGCGTCGCACGAGGTCACTGGCACCACCAAGTCCACGCTGCCGCACATGCCACACTCTATGCATAATTTGCTGGAAGTAAGTACTTATAATTTCATCGGGTCACGTGTATTCACGCCGGCGCCGTCGTGGTATTCACTGTTTAATGATAACTCTATTATTGTAACTATCACAATCTCTTCTGGTTGACACAAATTGGCGGTCTCTTCGCTAATAACCATCTGAATGGCGAAGAATGAAAAACAACAACTAGTGTGCTATCTTTTGTTTTTGTAATAAACAATAGCTGCAGATTCATTTAATTATCACAATAGTTGGTAAGTAAATCCATAGTACTTTCCTTTCTTTCTCTAATCCCAGGTACCAGGTAGTCGAGACGCATCAGGCCGCTGTAGAAAGGGCGGGCGGCGACGCTCCCGCTCGCAGGCGCCCGCCCCGCCGTCCTCTTCTTCTTCCGAAGATTCCGTGTCTAACGCTTCTGTAGCTTCTGTGGCCTCTGCTAGGGAGCTCAGACTTCCAGACTTGGAGTTACAGGTGGGTTTTGCTATAAACAACTGCGTTAAGCAAAGTGAGAAATACCCTCGCTTTAAAATTCGGACAATAAATTCTAATAAATATGGTTTTTAAATTGGTTCTTGTATTGGATCTTTAAACAATTGTTTTTATGTGTTAAATTAATAATTCGTAAAAGTTTAAGTTCAAAATTAAAAATTAATAATAAATGTATGTTTTGCACGATATTAACTATAATCTAAAATTTAAATAGATATTTTTTAATCAATGTTACAATGGTAATGCACATTTCAAATCTCACTTTTCCTATATTATGAGCACACCCAATTTTAATAACCAATGTTATTTTTTAAGTAATCACTTATGATTTTCCTTCGTCACAATTGGTTGTCACGGTTAGGATGTAGCTTGTTGGATTATTTTCAGCATTGTGAGCCGACGCGGTTGAGAAAACCGCTCAGGAGACAAAAATGCCGTAGTTCTGAGGTGATTGTACGTGTCCACAATTGCGTACCTCGTACAATTATTTAAACAGGGTTACCTTTACCCCGAGAATAATAAAAACCGTTTTTTGTAAAAACAAAAATATAATTTTCAGCTTTTGGTATTGTGATCCACCGATGTTTTAATACAAATATTGTAGCTAAATATTAAAAAAGCTATATTCCAAAAACATTTAAGTAGCTATATTTAAAAAAATTATCGATATTAAAAAATACAAAACCTGAAAAGGTAGCCCTGTAAAATGTATAAATATTGGTTTTAATTGTATGCAGTTGCGTTTGTACGAATGTATCATTAAGTACTGAATATTGTTCTTAAATATTATGTATCCAATCATATAGATATGCACCATCTTGTTTAGTAAATGTGAAAGCCTAACGCGTGCAGAGACGGATAAAAATTAAGGCGTAAAATTAATAAACCATCAAGGGGATCAAAGATCACCTACATCACTGAATATCTATCCTGCATACGATATTTTCCACCCGAACTAGAAGACATTATGTACCTCTGAAGTTAAAATTCCATAACTGGATAAAGGGCTTATCAAAGTTACATACTTCTACATCGTGTTACAGATTTTTTGTAAAAAGAATCAATTTTTTCATTACAACATAAATAATAATTACATTATAATTGATATACGGCCCGCCTTAGTCCGCCTTAGGCTTAAAGGAATGCGTAGAATGCTCAATGTTAAGCACACATTAATATCAACTTGTTTTATATTCATCATCATTGTAAATTTTATTTAGAACTTAGAAGCATGTGTTTTCCTTTTATTTTCGTGTAGGCAAAAGAAAACCTTTGATTAGTGACATGTCTTCGATTTCCAGGACACAGCATCGAAAATATCATCGAGTTTAGATCTGACGGAAGACTCAAGAAAACCCGTTAAAGTCAACAAATTAAGAACAATTAGCAACCAAATCAGGTAAACTTTTACCCATTAAAGGAAAAGAATATGTAGATTATAAAATCTCACTTTTCTTGTCTATACATCGATGATAAATTCGTACCTTATTAAATAACGATCAAATAAGCCAAACGGCCATCCATTACCTAACACAAATGGATGTTTTATTAAAGCTCCTGATTCAAAAAATTACACTTTCCTCTTGATAGTATCAAATACAACTAGGATGTTTGTTTACCAATTGTCAATAACACTTAAAATAATTTTATCTTTCCAGATTCCTTCGACGCCTAGAACGCAGCTTAAAAATGAAAGAAAGCTACCCAGCGTTGTCAGATGATGAAGGTGACGAGTCTTCAAGCGTTACTTCACCACTCCTGCAAGGCAGGAAGGACTTAAATCGCCTGCCCAGTCATGCGATATCAGCCCCTCTACTCAGTGCCGTGCGGCCCAAAATTACCAGACAAAGACGTTACGATAGGTCGTTAATAAGTGAAGACACGAGGACTTTAAACACTGCCGTGGGACAAGACAATTCGGATTGAAATCAATCAGTAAATAACAGTGTCATTGTAATTTTCAAATGGTCAAATATCAAAAATAAAATCGACGAACAAGTGGATCTAAATATGTAATCCAAAAAGGAGCAGCTACGTTCCAAAATTGTTCATTCTTCGAATTGCCTGGATATTGACAGCTGTCAAATTGACGCATGTATACAAGATTCTAATCTAATGTGATATAATAAACTAAGTAAAACGAAACAGTAGAAACGTTATAGTGTTTTGAATTAATGTTAATATGTTGGTTAGGTATGTATGTAATGTAAACGAATTCTTTATAATTTCCCTCGTTTCAATTTTGATGTCTCAGGCTAATGATGGACGCTTGTTGTAAATAATTTCCTCGATAGCAATAACCTACTTGTTTGTAGAAGTTTTGTAGAATTATATATTTTAATATAAGTAATGTTAAGCATGTACGTAATTAATGTAGACAATCGCCATACTGACATCGTATTGTTTCTATTTTTAGTGTTTTTTACTTCCCATGTTTTGTCTAATTTCGCTTCCTGTTAATTGTAGTTGCGTTACACGTTGATACTATTTAGCAAAAATAATGCTTTTTGTAAATATATTAATCGTATTGCTCAAATGCATATTTTGTGAAATCGTTTTTTGCGCACTTTTTGCTATTTTGTAAATATATAATAAATTATTTATTAACATTATAATATAATGGGGAACGAGAGAAATTTTCTTTCATCGTGTTAGCTACATACGACACTTGTAAATTTTATATAATGTAAGCATTCTATAACAAATATTAATGGAGGCCCAATAAGTCGGTATAACAAATGCACAATTATATTATACAACTTATATTTGAGGATATAAGCACTCATATATTAAGATATTTACCTGACTTACATAAACTTATTTACTATGTAACTTGTAACTGACGCACCAATAGATTAGATTAATGCAATATTATCTTAATAACCTTGCGTGTAAAGTTAAAACTTAAACAAAGTTAAAACTACTATATTAAATTTCATTTTTTCGAAGTGGTATTTCAATCCAAAGGTATTAACTTAATTCATTCCTATATTTTCGAAAAAATGTCGTTCGTACACAAGTCTTCGTCTCCCTATTTCGTATTTATACATATTGTAGATAAACTCCTTATCAGGAAATACTTATCGTTCAATCACAGGTTAACCTTGCAAGTTGGGGACTTTCTAAATGTAGTTAGTCTAATAGTTTCCCTAAACTTAGTTTATCCTGAAAAAATGGGAGTCTTTATTTCTGTTAGGTCTTTGATAATAAATTACTACTAACCAGAATAAAAGTTAATACCTATCAATTAGAAATCCACTTTTCCTATTTCAAAACCTACCTTACTCTGTCCTCTACTCCCAAAATATTTTCTAGGCTATAAATTAGAATATTAATTTCTGTATTCATAGAGTTTACTTTACCTCTACGAATAAGTTGTACTATTTTATAGTTTAGATTTAGAAGCTTAATGTCGTTAGATACAGTTCCAGCAATAATTTTATGTGATTCGACTGTTCAAAGACTGATGTTTAACTCTGTGTGCACTGAAGCTAATTTTTCATTTCGGTCGATGTTCACTTCTTTTGCTATGTGTTATCACGCTTGTTGTATAAATGTATAGCATGGCCGTAGTATTTGTTTTAAATGGATGTAAAATAGTGTAAGTTCTCCCGCTTTTCGGACATTTTATGGAAAGTCCAGTTCACAAAATTCCTACGACTTTTGTTCACAATTCGTTGTAACCCAAAGCGATAGATATTGAAATTATTGTTTTGATTGACTCGCAGTGTTAAAGAAACAAAACAACATGTTAGCGAGCCCCAGCTAGTAACTCCGTGTTTCATAGTCTCCCAGCTTATGTCGCGTCTGTAAAATAGTGTAACTTTAAAATTACGAAAAATAATGGCCTGTTCGTTGAGACTGATTTTCTAAAACTTAACTCTTAATGTTATTCGTTTTTTGCTCGATCGATGTATGAATACTGTCTTTATTTTATGACTGTTTAATTGTTCCACCTTCTTTTTCTTTCTGAATACCAATAGAAAGCCTCTGATAGCGTAGAATACCTTAAAGTTGAACGAAGCTCTTTAGCATAACATTAATGAAAACAACTAGTTCTAAATAATATTTGCCTACTAGAAAACTTAAATTAGGCTAATGAACCGAGGCGTTATTTCCTTAGGGACAACATGTATTTTTAATTCAACTTTTTAACAACTAAATGTTTCTGTGCCTTCACGTGTCAAACTTGTACACTGGCAATTGCAATTGATGTAGAAATATGCAAATATCGTAATAATAGGAGGGTTAAAACTTGTAACCAGACTTGAATCATGTTTCAAATGTTTCTCATGCTGCTCTAAAGGAAATAGACTATGCAGCCAACACTATTCCTATGTTTCTGATTGACCTATGTAGGAATGTAATTAATGGTCGCTTTTCTTGTTCGATAAAATTATTTTTAAATTTAACACAATTGATTAATTGTCCAATGATAGTATAAAAGAGCAAGATCTAGCTAAATCGATTGTACAATTGTCACTGTACGAATTTGCACGTACTTTATATCTAAATGTGTTAATATTTTTGCATTATATTTTCTAAACGACGTAAGGAGCCATTATTACAGTAATAACCATTTACAAAATTAGTCCATTTGTGTCATTAGACCATTTTGTAGGTTTGCCATCGATAAACCTGTAACTGTTCGAATTAAAAAAATATATAATATATAAAGTTATGTTTTCCATGCCGTTTGCAGTTACAATATATTTTTAAGATGGCAATATTGGATAAAATTAGTATTGTAGGCGGTTTTCATTGGTTTTCATCTGTGGATAGATGATTTAATTTGTATATTAGAAGCATCGTGAGAGCACCTAATTATTGTAAGCAATATTATATAATGTGAGTTGAAATATATGCTGTGATTGTGAGTGTGCGGCTCAAATTTTACAGTCAAGTGTTGCAATACACTAAAAACATATGTTTTTATTTAGTTGTTAAAGGCACAATGCAAATATCGTGTTGAAATACATAAAACGACTTCTGCCTGTAAAATTCTTTCTAGAATAACAAAAATGTGCGATCAGAATATTTAAGTACTTTGATTAAAAGTGAAAAAATAATATAAGAGGATATATAATTGGTTCAGTATTTATCGTATTTCCACAAGAAGCGAGTGCCTAAAACATCACTATAAATATATGTATGTGTGCACGTATCGTTTGAGGGTAATCCTCAATTTTCTAATGGAAAAATATTTTTTAAAGTCCTGTACACACATTGTTTGCTGACATAATTAAAGTTATAAAATATGTTACAATATACGTTAAATATTACGATTATCGTGTGCAGGACTTTAACCATGGAATACTCATGAATTTCGCTCGTAGGAGCACCACAGTAGTGTTACTAGGCAGTGTTTTTATACCTAAGCACGTACATTTAGTGCACAATATCATCTGGTTTATATTTACTTTTGTTCAATTCGCAATTTACTGGGAATAAATGATTTTTTTTTAGCCTGTGTAGGTTTTTCTTAGAGCATTAAATAATATTTATGTTTAAATTCCGATAACTCGGGTTAATCATAATTTCATTATTTTTTCAATTGAATGTGTGAAAAAAACGGTAATAATTAATTTAGACCTGTAATTCTCATTTTATATTTACCTATATCCTTCAGTGTTTCAATTTTGTCGAAATATTTGTACCTAACGTTCTTTTTATCGTTCCTGCTTCATTCTTAATTATATACAAATAATTAAGACCTTTTAACCGAACATTTTCGTGTCAATTAATAATTTATTACTTTACAATTGCGTTTTGAATCAAAAGTAACGGTCACTTGGCACGGCGGCGGTCCTTATTATTAAAAAATGTATTTCCTTAATTTGGTTTCACCTACATAATATGTTTCCAAATTTTATAGTTGCTGGAAAAAATATCATGAAAATTATATTAAGTCCATTTCAAGTATGTAGTGATTAGGTTAACACAAATTTCCCGCCCATACTTCCCGCCGCCATTTTATATTTTTTACTTTGTCAATGTGAGCAAGTGACGTGAAAGTTATTATGCATAAGCGTTGTAAATATGTTTTACACTATACGGCAGTATGTTAAGATGTATATTCATTAAATGTCTTATTCACAATGTAAAAATATGGTAAATAAATTTTGCTTGTTTATATTTTGTATTATTTTATACCGTAAACCCGTGGCAGATGCTTGGACTATGGCCTGACCCCTCTCAATCGAACTCTCTTTTGTTGAGGACGTCCGTGGTATGATAATCTAAGATCAAAATATTACTAACATATTGTATGAAAGGAATTTAATAGATAAAAATTACGACTTTTCTTTTATTTTTAGGTAAAACAAAATGTATTATTAACTTTAACTATATATCAGAACTCTTCAATTTCTGACATTTAATTCCGCCCGTGTATCCAAATGCGGGTAGACATTATTTTACCTTCTGAAAATTCGATGAAACAAAAACTTGATACCAAAGAGACAAAAAATACTAGGGCAACAGAGAAAGCAAGGTTACGTTCCAAAAAGAAGTTCCGTTAAACCTGTCATCAATATCCAAAATACTTCTCAGTGCACAAAAAATAATAGGACAAAGAAAAAAAGGTTTCATTAAATCTACGTCATCAATAAGCAACATTCTTGAGGCACAAAAAGTACTAGGGCAACAGAGAAAGAAAGGAGGTTTCGTTCAATTTATGTCATCAATAAGCAACACATTTCTCAGAGCACAAAAAGTACTAGGGCAACAGAGAAAGACAGGAGGTATCGTTCAACTTATGTCATCAATATGCAACACATTCCTCACAGAACAAAAAGTACTAGGGCGACAGAGAAAGAGAAGAGGTTCCGTTAAACCTATGTCATCAATAAGCAACACATTTCTCAGAGCACAAAAAGTATTAGGGCAACAGAGAAAGACAGGAGGTATCGTTCAACTTATGTCATCCATATGCAACAAATTCCTCACAGAACAAAAAGTACTAAGGCGACAGAGAAAGAAGAGAGGTTCCGTTAAACCTATGTCATCAATAAGCAACATATTTCTCAGAGCACAAAAAGTACTAGGGCAACAGAAAAGGAAAGGAGGTATCGTTCAACTTATGTCATCAAAATGCAACAAATTCCTCACAGAACAAAAAGTACTAGGGCGACAGAGAAAGAAAAGAGGTTCCGTTTAACCTATGTCATCATTGTGCAACATATTTTTCAGAGCACAAAAAGTACTAGGGCAACAGAGAAGGAAAGGAGGTATCGTTCA
Organism: Deilephila elpenor; assembly: GCA_949752805.1. Classification (NCBI taxonomy): domain Eukaryota; kingdom Metazoa; phylum Arthropoda; class Insecta; order Lepidoptera; family Sphingidae; genus Deilephila; species Deilephila elpenor. The sequence goes on along the minus strand of OX457107.1, from coordinate 1,370,770 downwards.
ACTTATGTCATCCATATGCAACAAATTCCTCACAGAACAAAAAGTACTAAGTCGACAGAGAAAGAAGAGAGGTTCCGTTAAACCTATGTCATCAATATGCAACAAATTCCTCACAGAACAAAAAGTACTAGGGCGACAGAGAAAGAAAAGAGGTTCCGTTTAACCTATGTCATCATTGTGCAACATATTTTTCAGAGCACAAAAAGTACTAGGGCAACAAAGAATCGAGGAGGTTATTGTCGTTAGAGTTCTACCCACCGTCCAATATGTAGCCGCAATTATATATCTACCCGCAGAATTAAAATATAGTTTTTGAGCTTAGTAAAAATATTAAAAGAATAAAAACTTTATAATTAGCCTTATTAGGCTAATTATATCAGGAATATTTTCCTGATAACTCCATATTTATCTCATTATCTCGTAGACTTTCACTTCCACCGTGTATAAATCGCACACACACACACACTTCATATCAATTTATTTGGTCTTTTTTATCAATTCAGGTGGTGTGTGGGTAACAAAAACAGAACAATTGCTGCTACTCACTTTATTTACATAATATACAGCAAACAATATACACGTTGGTCTTAATTTTATAAAATCACAGTGCGTAATTTACAAAAGAAACGTGCCAACATAATATTTCTTTATCACACAGTTAAGTCAATTGATTTTTCAATGTTTTACGGATTTCTGTCGTATCGATTTTTACCGATTATCACAATCGATAGCACGTGAAAATTCATCAGTTAACTTTTAAGGATAGATTAAAACGTAAATATGCTGAGTTAGGTAAAATAAGAAAAAAGACGAGATACCTTAGGAAGTTATTTTGCAGTTATATATTTTGGAACAATATTTAAAATATATTGAACCAAACCAACGAAACCAATAATTTACATTATCGATAAAAGAAAATGAATACGAAATCTGAATAGCTGCTCAAATATAAATATAAAATATGTTTCGAAACTAAAAATCGTAGACGACAAAAATCCGTTAACATTCAACAAAACAAAATTATTTAGATCACAAAAATCTTATCAAATAATTGTACCGTTCTCACTGGTGTTCCAAAGGTGCTTATTTACTAGAAATTATAACAATAATTGCTAAGCATTGGGAAGTTAAATTAATATGCTCTATTTTTAATATATTGCATACAATATATTGTCTAAGATGTACAGTAAAAAATAACTTTATGTTTCTATACGTATTTTCTTTGTATTCTTCGTTAGAAATTCTTTAATGAATAAATTTGAAAAAATAACCGTACAATACTAGAAGGTCATTCACCTAGCACATCACTCAGCTGTTTATCTATTTGAAAAACGGTTATTACAATTTAATGGTAATACCACTGAAAACACTGAAAGATTTTAGGTAAATACTGTATAATCTTATATGCCATCTGTTAAACAAATATTAAATTTATTATTAGCCGACAATGTATTATGATCATTAAGTGCTAAATAATGTATAGAAAAGCTTCAAAATTGGACCATAATTTACAACCAAAGTGATTTTATTAAAACTATTATAAGCGTTATTTGTTATGAAAAATACTTTCCTTTTATAGTAGTTCGAAAAATACAATTTTTCGCGTGAAAGCAAATATTGTGAGGATATAAGAGTAGTTCTTACTGGATACACCAACTATTATAATATATAATGTAGATGTTTTGACAGCCTCCGTGGCGCAGTTGGTAAGACACCGGTTGTCAAACAAGAGGCCGCGGGTTCGATTCCCGCACCGAGATAAATATTTGTGAAGCCCACAAGTATTTTTCTCGGGTCTGGGTGTTTGTGAGACCGAAATGTCTGTGGTAGCTTCTGATACCCACGACACAAAATCTTATGATCTTAATGTGGGGTCAGGACTACGTATGTGACTGTTGGGTGTATTTATTTATTTATATTTATGTCTGTATTATAAATTGGTGTAGAAAATACTGAGAAATGATACATTTATTAAGGCTTATCATAAATTTTCACGAAATATTTATATGTCGAGATCCTAAACGGCACTTAAAAGTCCATTACAATTTAAAAAATAAAAATTAAGTAGGATATAAAATTATATATTACATAAAATTCACAACGCGCGAAGTAAGTTTGTTTTCAGAATTGTTTTTCATATAACATTATATTTTTACACAATTGCAAGTGTTTACAAACCAAAAAATAGTAGAAAAATAAACTAAAAAATCACTCACTCCTTATGTACAAAATATTTGGTGTATTTCCAAAAATATCATATGAAATTGCTTACAACAAATGAGATAATTTAGATTCTGTAATTTCATATTTTTTTTAGATTCCGGACTAGAAATTTAGACATTCCGTATATTATTGTAATTACTTTAAAAAAACAAATAATTACTATTGACGCCAATTATAAGTATTCCCTTTAGTGAGTAAATATGTATAGTCCAAAATACATACTTGGTTAAGTTTTAAAATTTAATTTACCTTACATTAACCAATCACTTGTATCCATATTACACGAATACACTATCTCGACGTCAAATCACGTCATCATAGTACCGCGACGAAAAATTCCGTCGTACTAGAACCACATCACTAAAACATGCCATCATGTATTCCTATAGGCACTAAAATCGCTAAAAATATTGCAAAATTCCTCAGAACTAACCTCCAATCATCGGGAACCGCATACGGTAGTATTATAGTAGTCAATTTGTGCAACTCATGCGCAGTGCAGACGAAAATATACGACGTCAGTATCAAATTCAGTATAGGCGCACTAGGTACTAACACTAAGACACCATGAGTATCAGCTGCTAGCCATATGTGGGACTGGCTTGCGAATAATTCTAAAGTTATACTACCAAACCAGGCGAACATACTGGAATGGCGCATTCTCAGTACCCCGGATACGTTTCTCAGTATTATGTAACTGACTATGGGTAGGAAGGCAACGTAGCTATGTATTTCATTGCAGTCGAAGATATTTGTGCAGAAGAAAGTGAAGGTGATATAGCTACCGATGCCTATGAAGGCTAGAAGGGTGGCTGTTAGGGAAATGCCAGGGGTGAAAAGGTTGCTGTGGTTGTTGTCGTCTAGTAGGTTGTAGCGCTGGGCTAGAAGGTACGCCAGGGCGAAAATTATGCCGTAGGCGATTGAGTACCTGGAAAGATCAAGAAATTATTAAATTAATTTTAACCTTTAACGACGCATCACCATGGGTTCTATACGAGTATAAAAGAAATAAAAAACTAATTGATAGCATTTATTGTTTATTTTTAGAACGTTTTAATCAAATTATATTACAACTCAATTGGGAGCGAAACCTCTAACGTCTTTTTCAACTAGGTTTACACTTTTCCACGTGTAAGTTTTTCAAGGTATATTACTTTTTCTAAAGTTTAAGCATCAATTGTATTGAAACCGAAAAGTCTAAAGTAGTTTTCGATTCTCACGACATAAGAATCGATCTTAGTGTGGGGACTATAAATGTGACTGTTGGGTGTATTTATTTAATTAAAGACACTCTGTCTAGACCGCATTGCGTTTTCCACCCAGTGCAGATGCGCTAATTAAAAAAAACTTTCAAATTCATCACTCACCGATCCTGTTTCCACTGCAGCCACCACTGGTGTATATCGTCATCGGAGTTAACAAACAGCGCTTTCCAGGGCCTGGTGACGAAAATCTTCTGGAAGAAGACCTCGCTCATGTATAGCACCGTCACTATGGCCAGTAACCCTATCACCTTCCCCGCGATGTACACGTACTGGTAGGGCTTCGACTCCACAGTGTGGGAGGACGACGGGCTTATGTGTGGGGGTAGGGCGAAGATCGCGAACATCTGGAAAATTTACATTAAATCAAAAAAAGATAAAAAGTAATTGAAGTATATATCTATATCAGCCCATATACGTCCCACTGCAGGGCACGGGCCTACTCTACAATTGAGAAAACCGATTGAGAGTGATTAGGCCATAAAGTAATTAACAAAAAACTTAAAAATTACTCACGAATATTTTAGTAATAATTACTGCTCCAACAACTTCTAAAAGTCCCTTATACTACAAGAGTAAGTTAGTAAAATATGCCTGGTCTTTTTACGGCACGCACAAGGCTTTATGATCGTCCAAAAATGCGCTGGTTTTTAGCCATCAATATAGAGCTAATAACAGTTGTTTACATAAACATTCATACCCTACTGGTTCTTTGGTCTATGTAAAAACTATCAAGATATTTAGGTCACTAAACCAACAACCGTATCGATTTTCAACAATAATACTCTTTATTTTACTTTCCAGTGGAAAGTTTCCACTAACCTAGCAAGAAAGAACCTGAAACACAACTCACCAAAGTATACCAGAACGACACCAACGGTATGAAGCTGTAGAACTGGTACGGCCTGTTCATTGTCAAGCACAGAACAACAGTCAGGAAGTTCAGCCTGAATATGACCCTGAAGTATCTGACCAGGCCTGTATCCCCTGTCTTCCAGGTGTAGTAGAAGTGGCCGTAGCCTGTCAGGAATAAGTAGGCTGACACCAGGGCCCTGACTAGCATGTAGATGGGGAGGACTTTACTGGCCCCGGTGACTTGGTAGACTAGAATGACTAATTGCATCCAGCCCTTCCATTCGTCTGTTTGGTCTCGGTGGAGTACTCTGGAATTATTTATGGTAAATTGTAGACTTCTTATGAGTGCCCTTAAAGGAGGATTAGGTAATATGACTTTTTGTTTTTATGTTAAATGGTGAACTTTCGAGGCAACCTTGCTAGCCTAGTGCGGCTTGGGGCACTTTGAGTATTTTAGAAATTGCTGTATTTACCCATCTGGAGTTCAAGTTGTTTCAAGACGTATTCCTTAATTGTTCAAAATAAATAACAGTAAAAATCTCCTTGATTATGTGTGGTTTAAAAGTATTTACACTATATAAACAATTACATAAGTAATATGGTTGGTCGTCTGGAAGAGATCGCCTCGAGCGATAAGACCGCCTTTTGTACGTCTTTTTGTTTAAGAACACAATACTTCTTTATGTATATCACAGGTGTACAATTTGAAGCTTTAAATAAATAAATAAAACATACCTGCTACATCTAGAATCATCAGTAAAGAACAAGCCCAACGCGAACACATAACCCACGGGCAGCCAGAAGCTCCACTCTGAATAATACTTGTTCTCCTTCATGAAGAAGTTGGTTCTATCGCACAGGTAGAAGTACGCCATGAGCATGCCCAGTTTGGACAGAGCTAGCAGGGCGGAAGGGGGGGCTGGAGGGGGTAGTTTCTGCCCCACCAGGGTATAGCCTCCCAGCCGCTCCTGGAAAGACTGCCACCAGCGCCACACTAACTTCACTGCCGCCACGACTGCGCTAGAGCCAGGGGAATTCTCTCATCAGATTACTCCTTACAACTTTGTATGTATTTTCTTCTTATGTTGTTTTTATGAATTGGTTAGAACTCAGAAGTAGGTGTAGCTTCTGATTCTATGATATGATTTGATTCAAATTTGTTAGAAATACACCATATTCATATTTAATAAAATGAGTGAAGATGTAATTAAAATATTTAAATATTTAATGGGATTTCTTGCAGTGTCGAAAATACATTTGAGTAAATAACACCCAAGTCTGTTTTGAAATACTAGCAATTAGTTTATTGCCTACAAAATATGAGTCTATAATATAGAAAAAGATTTATACCAAAATTGACATGAAAACAAAAATCTAGCTCTCAACTCTGCTAAAAAATCCAGGCAACTACATAAAAGTTATACATTTAAGTTTATCATAGAGCAAAAAATAGGTATTGTAAGTGTATCCTCACCAAAGCAGGAACAGCGCGAAGGTCAACAACTGCAGTGGTGTATGGGGCTCCGGCTGAGCGCAACACGATCCGTCATTAAAGTTCATGTGGTCGTTGCAGAACATGTTGAGGAGTATCTGCGCGCAGTGGCGCCGCGCCACGCCGCCAGAGGAGCCCCACCCCGCCCCCGACCACACCAGGCGAGCCGAGTGCCATAGCCGGGCCGCGCTGTGGCGCAGGATCTGGACAATATAAAATTACCCCACGTTTGTACACTTGAGAAGTAGGCAGAAGTACTACTAGTATTACCTATGTTTCGCCGAACTTGTATGCCTAACATTTGATGTAAGACATGTCTCTCGTATAATTTGAGAATATTTAAAATCAAAGACATCAGACAAACATTGATCACAGAATCAAACATATGATTTATAGCCCATCTAAGCTCTATCATTTTCTCTTTCTATCTCTATCTATTCAACCATAAAAAGTTAAATATTGGCCTCCCCTAAGAGTTTCTATTGCGACCTGTTGTTTGTTAAAAACGACCTGCATCTGGCGACTTTACTCTCTCCCTCCTTTATGGTTTAAGATACTTTATTTCTCAAAAGAATTACAAATTCACTTAAATGAGAAATTACATTTGTATTATTAAAAATAAAATATAGCGTAGACGTTTTATAGCGCAGGTAATACATGGTAATAAACAAAATACAACAACTTTAATAAACAAAAGAAAGTAAAAAGAAATAGATTTAAACTATTCACTGTACTGTGGGTACTCACAAGTAATATCGCAACTTAACCGAGAATCAGCTGTGCGGTAGTTAATGTAAATAACACGGAACAAGCATATCTAGATGTGGCAAGTTGATTGCGAAATTTTGTTATCGCATTTGATTTATATTATATTAATGTTATTTATTATATTATGCTGTTTTAGCTTATTCTTGTATATTTGAATACTTTTTGCTTCTTTAATATTTTTTGGTAGTTGATTATATATCTGTGCACCTTGATACATTATACATTTTTTGCCGTAGTTTGTCCGCGGATTACGTAAACATATATTATTTGAATTTCTCAATAACATTCTGTGTATACTATGTTTTTTTGTAAATTTTATTCCAGTTTTAATATCACCTTTTAATATTTTTCTAATTAATAAGCAGTTATAGTAATTATAAGTTTGTTTAATACTTAGTAATTTAGTGTCGCGATAAATCTTTTTTGTTGGTGTTAGATATTGATAGTTAAATATTCGTTTTATTAACCTATTTTGTGCTATCTGAAGGCAGCTTAAATTGCTTTTGGCAGCAGTGCCCCATATTTCTATAAGGTAATCGATGTGTGGTTTTATGAGAGAATAATAAACAGTATAACGTATTTGACGCGGTAGGCATCGAAAAACACCACGCAACATCCCTGTTAACGAACACATCTTATCTCTTATTTTCTGTATGTGAGGTTTCCATGTAAGGTTCTTTACTATGAAAAAGATGCAAAAGCGTTATAATTTTATAACTTAGTATTTACTAACCTCAACAGCAGCTCTATTATACGCGTCAATATCAGCATTACTAATCCTCTTATAATTCTCATCAGCGTTATCCACAGGTTCCATTATCTTCCACAGTACATGCGTGTTTCTAGCCACGAGAGAATCAATAGGTTGGACCAGTCTCGTAAGATTCCGTTTATATTCTTCTAGAACTAAGTCAGTGGTGTTGCGAGTACGAAGAAGTTGCAAGCCAGTGGAAGCCACTATCAATGATGGCGGTTGATCGGACCGCTGCCTGTGGGGGCAAAACAGGAAAATATGCATTATATTTCCAAGATGTATATATTATACATAATCTTTTCAAATTTATTATTTTAACCACAGTCTGGCGTGATACATTCCAAAAAGGTTTATTAAAGAAATACACACAAAATTAATACACAATCCCAATCCCTATCTAAGGATCGATCCGGAAAATAGACCAATCAGAACACATCAAATGTGAGCGTGTCGGCAATACCTTGAGCCCATTGGTTTATTTTCGCAATCGATCTTTAGATAGAAACGAAGATCGTTTATTAATATCGGCCAATAGACGTTACTACTTAGTCTTGTTTTAGTGGCCACACACCTACTCTTATTAAAATGATAAAATTGGGACAAACGCCTTACCGTAGTCGGTCTAAACGAAACCTGATATAACTCTTTCTATACGATACGTTGTTTCTTTCGAATTCATATTCCTCAGACACATGGTTATCGTAATCGTTTGATGTGACAACTGTGACGATGAGCGGTCTACTCCAGTAATAGAAAACTGCGTAATAAGAGTCTCACCAAGTCCTAAACTGCTCAACCATAGTCTTTGACACATCCTCGCTCCATATGAAGGTGACTGACAGCCTGAGCTTATTGTCCACATATGTGTAGTTGGGCATATGATGGTCGACAGTGGAATATGACGTGTCCATGTCCAACCTCGTTTTTAGTACACCTGGAAACAACACCCAACATTCACATATCACATATGTACATAGTCCAGAACTTAATATCGAGTCTTGTGTCGTGGGTATCAGAAACTATAAGGTCTCCCAACCATCCTCACCGGCGTGAAAGAAAGTAGAACTGTTTATTTGTCACTAGCGAACAAAACGACGTACATATACAGATGAAAAAATATAATATATAAACAAAAATTTAAATTTAAAAAGAAAAGGAAAAATTTTGCATGTCGTGGCTGTGACTAGTAGGTGAACCAGCAAAAATGTTATATGAATGTCGAATGGTTTTTTGCTTACCTATAAAGTATTCGTACAACTGCTCCAATCTCGAGTCTCCTATAAAAGCAAAACTGTTGTACTTCCCCCAAAATGCTAGATATCGCAGACATCTTCTTGCATCTCTGGAATCAAGAAAAGGAAAAAATACGTTTTTACACACTTTTTCTACTAACTGTTTGTAACATATTTGCTGAATTTCATTGTGTCTGTGGGATTGCTATTAGTCGAAAAGATAAGAGAAAGGGTTTATCTCTTCCTTACTCTGGTATCTTTTGGAATACATCTTTTAACCCCAAAAACGTAACTAACAGAGTCCAGGAGTCGTGAGTACGCATGTTCAAAGTAATTTTGTAGTTATTTGCAATCCATGTGCAATTATACTATCTTTTGCTAGAATGTAATAAGCCAAATATGTTTGTTTTACAGATTTCTGTCTAAAATGCGAAATAAGACATCATATTATTGCGTTTTTAAGGCTAAAGAGCAACAGAGGTTAATAGCAATTTTAATAAATTAATGAACGAGGTCGCAGCACGCACGCTACAGTCGGGCGCCACTTAATACCATTAACACGCAACTGTCAGGCTTAATACGAAATATAACATGAAAATATGTGACAAACTCATTTAAACATTTAATTTAATATTTTTATATATTGGCTGGACATATTTATTACTAGTTATGACCCACTTAAAGTGTACTACAGTCCATGGGGAGGTCCAAGGTAGTCTCGATAAGTTAACCCTTACTTCTTCTTCTTCTTCTTTGAAGAAGAACCCTTACTTAACTCAAATACTTTGAAACTAAAAATACACGTTCTCAACCCAGTATACTAGGTACTATTATAAATATTTTTTCTTTGTACATTGAAAGGGTTGCCTGAAGACTTACTACAGAAATATCTAGATGAAACTGAAAACTGGAAAAATAAAAATGTACTATGTGTACATAAATTTTTTTTCAATATGAACTGTTTGTTATTAATTAAAAAACCTTGAAATTTTACATAACTAATTGAATGTTTTATCTGATGATTCACTAATACATTTATGATTTGCTAAGATAACCATAAATTATATGGAAATTGTTATCAATATAATGAATCATTTGCAAACCATCAAGTTCATATAACAATACACAGTTATGTTAGTTGTATCACTTTAATCAGTGACGCCTGAATACTCAAATGGCATTTAAAAATTAAGTTGCACTTAACGTTACATGTCCCACTTAATCAATACATCTAAATGGGATATCACATTATTCTTGGTTTTCCTAGAAAAGTTTCCTCTATAATCACATATAAATTTCCATTCCACATACATTTCTGTATTCGCAACATATTTACGGAATGTATATCCTGCACATAAACAGCTTTTACTGTATTGAAAATTAGAAGACTGTAAACAGATGAGGCAACATAATGAATAAATTGAATAGATATAAAATACTTGTATTACTGAATTCAGTATATTTCTAAAACTTATCACAATTTGTTTAATATGTTCATGTTGGCACAAACCGTGTATAATTTATGTCTAACATATACGGATATGGTATATATGACTATCATATACTAGGTGTGTGATTTATCTAAATGACATGCCCTAGCCGCACCCATAGGTAGTTGATAGTACTAGAGCCACAGTCAACACAATAAATACTTTTCTAACATGTTTTTTTATCACTAGTTTCATACTTACGTTTTGGAATACCTGTGCAACATGCATCCGTAGGGCTGCCATTCATGATCGCCTTTGTATCTTCCTGAAGATAGTAACCAAGTGCAAGAATCTGGCCCTAAAATGCAGGCAAGAATATTTCATAAACAAAAACATAAATAAATAATGTTCTTTAACTAAATAATGGCTTGGTAATGAAGCAAAGAACTTCACAGCTCAGTCAGTCTATACTGCCTAATTTATGGGGCCATAATACCACATAAATATTTCATAAGTTGAATACAATAAATAGCATACCTCAGATAACAAATTGTAATGTAAAATACATGGCCAGATACTTTTGTTTTAAGATACAACGGACAGGTTTATGATTTAATTTACTGTGCAATAAAAGGTAAAACATTACGCAAAGTTTAGCGTAAATAAGGACGTATCTAGCGTTGCCAGGTCGCCAAACCTAATAGCCGGACAGAGCAGCCAGTTTGGCCGGACATTTGTTTAAAAAAGCCGGACACCCATATTATTGAGGATTTTGTCTTAGTATTAATAGGTAGGTACGACAATTTTTTTTATGTAAAATCAATTCTTTTTGATTATTATCATAAATCTCGGCCACGCTCGGCGGCGCGGCGGCAGTGCTCGCTTGTTTGCGAAATGTAAAAAGCCTAACAAAAGCCGGACAAGACGGACACCGTTTATTTTAGCCGGACATGCAATCAAAAAGCCTAACTATGTCCGGCTTTATCCGGACGCCTGGCAACGCTAGACGTATCGCATATTGTTTACTTACCGTATCTCAAGTGAAGAATGCCATGGTATCCTATAAATCCCAACACCAACACAAAAGCAAGTAATTTTGCATTTTCCACATTCAATTGGTCCACAAACCACTCCGCAGAAGTTTTTTTGCCGGACGAAACCATTGCAAGCACTTGACTCGAGAAAATATCCAGCTACACACAAAGTATGTAAATTCGCGATAAATTATTTATTAAACATTTTTCGATAGATCCAAAATTATGGTTTATGAATAAAATTTTCAATTCACACTTTCGTGTTAGGTTTCTTCACTAAAAACATAATTTCTTGAGCTTAGGCTAGAATTCTAATAGAAAATTAGAAATTATAAAAGTTACGGCAAATGACAACCGTAATTTCTTCTTTTGAAGTTGGTGCAAAGGAATCTTAATTCATACAGTGTTAAACGAACATATTGTTTGGAGAGGAGTTGAATGTCTACTTTACATTAATGGTCATATTATTAATTAATAATACTAAATACAATAAAATAGACATTCTTAACTTTATGCAATCATCTATTTAATTGTAAAAATATCTATGAATGAATTGTAAATTGTATAAAATAATATAAATATTTTTAAACAGAAAAATATCCGAACGCATAAATATTTTGACATTTAGTATATTTTATTGCTACATCAAAAAATAAACCAGTAAGTTTTTTTTCGTGATTTTTAAAATATTTGAATAATTACAATATTTTAACGCATCATTATTTAATATATTTTAATTTAATATTAACAATGATTTTAGTGATTATTAAATAAAGATATATCACAAAATTGCATATAAGGTAAGTTAGTATTTCATGAACTTAGATAATAAAAACACAGTGCTTACTGTGTTGATAAAATCAATCCTAAAAAAAATATACCTCTTTTAATATGCCCTCATGTGCTCTCATGTTACCACAAGAATGTCAAAGTAATGAATTGAAAGGACACAATTTTTCACTGTAGCAACATCAAACGTCTAATTGGATTACAATGGCGGCTATGTCCCCGTCTGAGGTATGTTTAAAATAATTAAATTATTACGTTTTATTTTGATTAACGTCCATTAACATCTCACAAATTTAAACAATCTTCGATATTAACATCAGATTAAATTATTTTTTTTGGATATACCTTCAATTCTATCTAGCGCGATAGTGACAGATTTGCATTACGATTTTTGTCATAATATTGAATTTATTTACGCCAATACTGTGTTTATTTGTGATATAACATACGCATTGTTATTTGGCTTGTGGTATTGTTTAGTCGTATCGTTCAAAAATGTTCAAGCAAAGCAATTTTTTTCAGCGGAGATTACAAAAAGAACTGATGTCACTCATGAAAGAACCTCCACCAGGAGTTACCGTGGACGGAGATCAGGCCAGCCAAAATCTTACACTGTGAGTGCCCTAAATTAATATATTTTTTATCTTTAGTTTAAATGCGCCGTTTATCTTACAAACAAAATACATTGTTTTTATCAATACGAATTCCAGAAAATTTTGAATAATTCCATTATCCGAAATTGCGGAAGTGTAAGATTGCTGTTAAAATTAGAACTATTATATACGAGTGTGCTATTTGAAATAAGAAGTGGAATTAAATGTTACTTTTGCTTTTATTCTTGTAGTTTTTTAGGACCTGGGTGTATCAAAATATTAAGAAAAATCTTGTAGCCCTGAAAATTTACAAGTACCTGCACACTAGAAATGTTTGAGTGTTGTAATAGATGTTACCTGTATGCAATGTTAGCAGGCATGTGCTAATGAATGTCAGTTATGTTAACAAAAGATTTTATAAATTTTTTAATAAAATATTTCATATCATTATTTTGGGTTCCATAATTTAGGTTTAATAGTTTGTTTAATATAGTTGAGGGTAAATAGAATAAATTAAAAAAATATCATAAAATTATCAAGCCAAGCAAATAAATGAAATACAATATTTGAGGAAAAAAATGTTTCTTTACTTTTTTTAGTGCTATAGTATGCAAACATATTATTTACAACCAATTTACAATATTTTGTATTTTTTAAATTACATAATATAAAAAAATAAAGAAAGCATACTTCCATTGCAAATATTTTTTTTGGGTTACAATAAATTTAATTCAAATAAGATATAGATTTCAATTTTATTTCTTAATATCTCGGACATGTTATAGATCTCTAATCAATGTTTTACTTCTAACAATAAAAGAATAGTGTTAATAATAAATCTGTGCAACAGTTGTGTAACACAAACAATACTATTATACAATGTAACAACGGCCTTCTACACTCTACATCTAATTAATATATGCATTGCCAAGTGGCTGTTACTAGGCCCTTGTCAGTCATATTGTATTATATATTTATCATTCCACTGTTGGATTGCCTAAAAAGAAGCATCAGCCATTGCAGTTTTTAACAGCTCATGTAAGTACATACATAAACTCACGCCTTTATCCCAGAAGGGGTAGGCAGAGACGCCACCAGGACACCCACATTTCACCTTGTATGCTCTGTCCCATGATGTGATAGGGGGCGAGCACTTCACCATATCGGGCACAAATTCCGACTCCGGGCTGATAATGAACAGAAAAATCCAACATCACCTTGCCGGACCAAGGTTTCGAACCCGAGACCTCAGCTTTGTAACCATACCGTAGCACAACCACACCACCGAGGCAGTGATGTAAATAAATTTATAAATTACATATGTATATGTATTTATTACAAATTGTAGGCTAAACATCATAGTGTTTAAAATTTTTCATATTTATTAGAAATCAAATTACCAAAATTATTGTTGTAGCAAGCAAAAAAATGTCTTTGATGGCTGCAAAATTTACCTAGGTTTAATTTAAGCACCTGATGTATTTTACGACAAAATATTTTACTAATAAATAAGTATTAATTTAGTAAATACTACTGTAAAAATTAACAACTATTAAAATTAGGCATACTAAAATATATAGATATGAATTGAGAACCTCAAACTATTCCACATGTTGGTTAAAAATATCTATTAGTAACTGATATTTATATTCATTGTTACGACATATTTCATCACTGATTAGCCAGGAGTCACAGACAAAAAGTGAATATTAATTTGTTCTTTATAATTACATAACATAAGGTTCAAAGTTTAAGTTCCCAAAGTAATGTTTTAATGTGTACTATGTCATAATCAATGTGCAATAACTATGAAGATAGTGTTTAAGTCATTAGTTATTTAAGTGAACATTATGAACAAATGACGACATTAGGTAAACACATGGAAATAAATTTAAAGGGGTTTTACCTTTACCCAGTGTATATCATACATTTACTTTTCTGTTAACTTATTTAATAATACATCTTGACTGCAAACTTAATGAATATTTTTCCTTGTAGAAAAAATCTATTTTGATAAGGAAACTGCAATTGCTATGTAAAGTTATAAATATGATTATAGACTGTCTTGAAAATTCGTATTAGCAAAAAAAAAACTCGGTCCTTTTTGCATCGCGCTTTTTAAAGGAGATGTTTCATTTTGGGCCGTATTGTGTACGTCTAGTACAAATACTAGAAAAAAATGTGGAATTCAAATAAAATACATTTAGATTTCTTGGACAACGGGGGGCTTTATACAAAAATGTGATTGTTTTAGTACAGAAGCAATATTTTCTTCGATAATCTGTCGTCCATGATGCCTAATTGTCATTTCGTTCAAAAATGCGCAAACCCATTATCTTTAACTTGAATATTATGTCTTAATTTTAAAAACCCGCTACTATTTATAATTGTTTTCTATATATTTATCTGTTGATACTATAGTCCATAAGTTGTCAAAAGATGATATACGTTGTTAAAAGCGTCACTTGTATTAATAATATTTATATTTCATGATTTCAGTTAAAGAACGAAAATGTTTGACAGGCTGCAATTCCAAAACAATATGGCCGTTATTGTCGCCATATTGCCTGTAGTGTTGCTGTTCTTGGCTTGATATTTATTTTTGTATAAAGTTAATAAGCAACGCATAACAGTAATTAATACGGAAATCGAAAGCCAATTTCACGAACTATATTTCATGTACTGTACAGCACTATGGCCCAAAGTCCATACATTTCTGGACCATCTCCTTTCTACACAAATATTCGAAGATTTAAAATCCTATTAATTGCATTATTGCACTTTGAATGAGCGACACCAGATGACACCAGATCAAAAATCTTGTGGCGCCTCTGCTTAAACTAGGAATAAGGACTTGATTAGGGACAACTTCCTTAGCGCAGTTGGTTAGACGCCGTGAAACGAGACAGCTGTGAAACGAGAGGCCGCGGTTTCGATCCCCGTACCGAGAGAAATGTTTATGAGCTCCACAAGTATTTTTTTCCAGTCTGGGTGTTTGTGGGATCAAAAAGGCTCTCGTAGTATCCGAAACCCTTGACTCAAGACTTCTATCTTTGTGGGAGGTCAGCATGTATGTGACTGTTAAGGGTAATTATTTGTATTTTATTTAAAACAATACAAGTATCTGATTCTATGAGCAACCCAGATGTGTTGCGAAACTTAATATTGCAGACGCAGCTAGCCGAAAAAGCTAAAATGCAACTTTAGGGCTCGTCTGAAATGTAGCAGACAATAGGTAAAACAGGCCACCGTATTCTCCCAACCATAATGCCGCCCGCGAGACGAACTAGCGAGTTGAAAAGGAGATTTGGAAGAAAAAGTGTAAAAACGTCACCTAGTTTTTGGCGATAAAAAGTAAATTGCCTGATTTTATATCCAACTTCTTATATTTTTTGCACCGAACTCAATAGTTACGTTAAGAACCCATACGTACGACTGAGTCAATAAATATCTACTATATGTACAATGTACATACTACATAAACAGTTAAATAGGCATATAATTTATTTGATTTCTATATTTTTTGTATAATAGCCAGTAGCAGACAACATAATTTATAATTAGGTCGGCCTACTCGAAACAAATAAGAACATTTCCACCATTTTTTTTTGGTGGCAATGCAGATATAGACACGAATATACTACTATCACATACAAGTCGTCCCATACTTATTACCTAGTGCTTCAGGCAAACAATGTTGCATGCTATATTATTTGCGATGCACTTCAATGACAAATATATTAGTATTTAATGTTAATTGCGGCCGAGACCGGGGCGTGTTCGCCACAATTGTGACGGACGTTCGGTGACCTCGGGCTGTCATCACTAAGGAAAACCCTGGACCCAATATTCTTGACAAAAAATTTAGGTTATCGTAGTACATCCATACATAAACTTATGACAGTCCTATAGGGGTAGAGAGAAAATAGAACGGCAAACCGTCCAGCCCAAACCATTTTTAGTGCTTTTTAGCACTACAAGCACCTTAGGGCGTGATTACTACGGCATTCTCTGACTGCCATCCAAACCTGTATAGCCTAGAAAAACCAAAAACTAGGATTAAAGGGTCTCCCGACCGTGCCCTGTCCTAATGCTATTGTTTCTCACTTCTTCAATCATGATTAATCTCCTTATACGCTCGTTTGTTATACCCCTATTCGAATGGCTGTTTGATACGGGGTAACAACCAAGTTTAAATGAGCGGTTAGGAATGCGTTTGTCTTTGGTCAATTTCATCAGGCTTAATGTTTCAGGCATCCAAAGTATTTGTCTACCCGAGTGAAGCTTTCCCTTCAAATCGATTAATCTTGATAAATGAATAAGTTTGATTGAGTAAGGTTGCACTAACAATATGTGTGCTTAAAGTTTCACATGTTTCATCTAAGCTATGCCCAACAAAGATCACCAAAGATTTTTGAAGTTTATTGGAAAGATACCAAAGTAACAAACTAGATTTTCAAAAAGGAAAAAATGATTCGGAGAATCATGGCCGGCGCTGGAAGATGGGTTCTAAAAGATATCTTCTTTTAGAAAAGGGCTTGTTATAAACAGAACAACAAAATACGTAAATTAAAATTCCGTAGCAAGTTGACCCAGATATATGTCTCAAAAATATATGACGGCCAAGGGCGAAGTACGAATACATTAGTGTTTTGTTTGTCGGCAGGTGGACAGTACACATGGAGGGCGTACCCGGCACTTTATATGAAGGTGAAAAATTCGTACTACAGTTCAAATTCACAAGCAAATATCCATTCGACTCTCCAGAGGTGAGTGACATTTACTAGACCCTCAGTTTGCTCAACGATTTATAATTTTGAAATGAATTCTTCCTTACTCATTTAGCTAGGGTTTTTGGGTGATAGTTAACACGCTAGATATAAAAAAATACATAATTACACTTCTAAATAAATTATCTTGTATGTACTCCTTAAAAATGACTGTCTAGCAAATATTTTGCGCTTGAAAACGTTTTATACTTAAATCATAAAACAAAAAATATTTAGAAAAATGGGGCATGCGAAAAATCCACATCCTGCGAAAAGTGCCTATAACTATGCCTTAAAATATTTTTAAGGCAGCGGAGCTGAAATATTTCCTTCCTGCACAATATTAGGTCATACAAATGAAGCATGAAAAAGCTATTAACTCACTAGATCATTAAATTTTAACAACTTCATTTAGTTTGGTCGGCCGAGGCTAGAATAACTTAAAACCTTCCGACGTCAAATCTTAAATCTGTCTTACTCAGCTCTTTCGCTGATAAAACATTAGTTAATAAGGTGGTTCTTAAATTGAAATTTGGAGCAAGAAGCCATTATAATGACAAGTATATCGAGGGATAAATAGTCTTTAGCCAATTAGTACTGAATTTGAATTCTGTATACATTTTTATTAACGTCATTTGCAGTGTAGATTTTAAAAAAAGTACTTTATATTCTGTGCCAGTAATAGAAAACTACTAGAATGTGCTAAAAGGCAGTAGTGTTACGATAATAAATAACTGACATTGTTTAAAGTCAGTGAACTGATAATTGCACGCATTTTGCCACTTGTAATTATTACATTGAAGAGGATTTTTTGTCCACATGAATCATGCGGTTTTCCCACGTTATCGTATTACAATTATTTATTACATGTTTTAACACGCCATAACTTATTAGAATGTTTAATGTATTCAAATTTTCGACTGCTTCTATAAATAAAAAATGATTACAAAGACCGGTAGCTAAGTTTGACGTTCAAGAGTTGATAATTTGATTATAATGAGGTCAGTGTGTTTTGCACTTGTGGAGTGCGTAGATTGGGTTAAAGTCCAGTTAATTAATTCGTCCTCCGACGTGCAACAGCATATCTGTGCGATAAGATGAGATTATAATATGTATGTCTCAACTTTGGTGTGAGGGACTTCAAAACACTATCGACATTGTTGATACTGTTTGAGATTTGTAGATTTTTCAAAACAAAAATTGTCGTTATCTTCTTTCAAATTTTTCTATCATCTTTGCTCTCCACTGCTAAGTAGAGCCTATCACACCGTTTAATATTAACCTCCGTTGTCCCTATGCGGGTTGGTAGGTTTCGTGTCAGTCATAAGTATTTAAGAGACCTGTAAAGTCGACCATCACAACGCATTGACACCCAACATGGAAACTCAGCAAGTCACAAGGAATGGAATTACTCAAAATGAATATATAGAGTTTCAAACACAATTGCCGTCTTCATATTGAATCAAATATAATATGGTTAATCGATAACTAGAGCATAAAAACAATTCGCGGTCATTGCTCCACATTACAGTTGATGGAGTAGATTAAGCGATCCAGCTTAATGCAAAACTTCCCATTTGCGATATGTACGAGTAGTAGATAAGCCGAGATAAGATCGCTAGATCTTGGTTAGCCGAGGCGACTGTCAGACGACTTGAGATATTCGGAATTGTGGTTTGAATCCATCATGTGTATCAGTCGCTGCCGACGTTGAAGTTGCGTACCAAATGGGTACACTACTTAGACAAATTGCTAAGACTGCCTTTCTTGGTACCGCATTTGAAATTTTTTTGGGTGAGGCCCTGGTTTTTGAACCAATAAACAGAGGAAAAAGAATGTGAGGATAACGATGATTAATTGATCTCTTGTGGATGAATGTCGGTCTCTTTAATGATGGTGTATATTACGTTGATACTCTCAAATCTGTTTTGGTTTTTCGGGTTTCAAAAACAAGATTTCAACCAGATAAAGCTTGAATATTCATGATATAATTAATAATTCTGTAGGATCTGCATCCTCTTAGAAAAAGCATTCACTAGCGAGTCTTATCTGAGTTTGCTGCAGTTTTGCAATAGTATTCTGCTATATAAAGCAGATTAAACCAGATCTGGCGTCCAGGAAATCCATGTGATATACGAGGAACGACTATGAGTCACCGCAATTGCAATTCCAGTCCGTTTGTACGAGCGATAAGCGAGTGCTATTGTTAATACTGCCAAGATTTGCTTTCCTATATTGCTTACTCCCTTTGATAAGCCTTTAATTGCGAGCCTATACAGAACACAACATCATCTAACTTGAAAAACTTCGAAAAAAGACTAGCCTCTTGGTTATGTGTCAGAGCTATATAATTAAAAAGTCCTAAGTAACCTAGTTAAGATGTTAAAATAATCCTTAGTAATTTCATTATGTTCAGTCTTCACTGCTTGCTGGGTTTGGCTCCGCCCTACTAATAAATGTAGTGAAAATTTACGAATAAAGAGGAAGCCTAGCAGCCTCGATTGAGTTCACAGATAATGCGAGTACGTATTTATACAAGCACTCGACGTGTCCACAAGCGCCGAAGATTGATGAAACCTGTTAAAATCAATAACTCGTTTTGATAGTGCAGACGGCTCATAATCATCGTCGACAATTACTTGTTATTTTGCATCCATGTTTATTTGTAGGAAAGATCCATGGCCAAGTGACCAGTCTCTGACGTTTTGTTTAGAACATACTATCAGAAAGAGACTGATTTGACTTTTCATAGTGATGGAATTGAACACATATCATGGCTTATATTGTAACAGATTTTTGGACACCAATTAGCAAGTGGTAAGATATTGCTAGGTTTGAAAACCGTTCAAGTTTGTAGGTTTTGGAAATTCCAACACAGTGATCGGGTAAAGCCTGTGTTTATTCGGTTTCGACCTGGCCTACATTATTGTGCCATTGGCTGCTTATGTTAGCCGGTCGATAATAGGTGGATTCTACATTTGAATTCTTACCATCAGGCGCATTTCAGTTTGTCGTGATATTATGCCATCTGCGATGACCATAATATTAATAATCTTGTCATCAAAATCAAGAACTGCCAGTACTTCAATTGCAATTACAGCAGTAACAATTATTTTCCCGGTAAAACCTCCAATAATGTCAATGAAAGAGGTAAAAAAATTGTAAATACGAAGGTTGCAGTATCCACGTGTATCGACATTGAGTTGTTTAAACGTACGCTCTGACCTCTGCGCTAAAACTAGAATATTGTATTGTAATTCTAATGTTACTGTTAACTTTGCACTAAGGAAGTACGTAATGCTGAAGTGAAAAATATAACTCACGATCATACCGCTCAAGGCAATCACTTTAGGCTAGTGTTAGATACAAATAAAAATAGCGTATTGTAAGATTTATTAAAATACATACATACATACATAAACTCACGCCTTTATCCCCGAAGGGGTAGGCAGAGGCGCCGCCAGGACACCCACATTTCGCCTTGTATGTTCCGTCCCATGATGTGATAGGAGGCGAGCCTATCGCCATATCGGGCACAAATTCCTGACTCCGGGCTGATAATGAATAGAAAAATCCAATACCACTTTGCCCGACCCGGGACTCGAACCCAAGACCTCAGCTTTGTAGCCGTACCGTAATACAACTACGCCACCGAGGCAGTTCTATTTAATATTTATTAAAATATTAAATAGAAATATACTTAATTCAAATATTCTGTATATTTATCAGCCTACAATCTCACTTCAGCTGTAGGAAGCCCATTGTTGACCATAGGCCTCTCCCATTGATCGCCACATGGATCTGTTGGGTTGACCTTGTTTGTCAGCCTACAGTCACACACTGTAAAAGACTATTCTTTAATCTATATCAGCCCATATACTTCCCACTGCAGGGCACGGGCCTACTCTACAATCGAGAGAATCGATTGAGAGTGGTTAGGCCATATAGTCCACCACGCTGGCCTAGTGCGGGTTGGCGGACTTACATACCGTAGAAATTCTTTTAAAATCGCTACGTTATGCAGGTTTCCTCACGAAGTTTTCCTTCACCGTTAAAGTGCGTGGTGATTGACTATCAATACACACATAACTCCGAAAAGTAAATTATTCTTTAATATGGAATATTTATTTTTCATCACATGTAACGAATCATATTAAAGTAAGATAAAGACATACGGATAAACAAATAATACTAAAAAGATAAAACAAAAAAATAAAAAGATGTAAAATATTTTAGGGGCAATTAAAATTTAATTTGCTCTCATTAACCGTGAGTGTTGAAGATTTTTTGTCTGTAAGCCTCGTGTTCGATGGATCTAAAAATAGGACACGCTCATGCATCTATTTAAGTCTTCAATTAACAAATGTCGATGCAATAAAAACGAGATATGATAAATATAGTAAAATCAATAAAAAACATAAGTAGTTTTATAGTGATGCAATACGTGTGTGTTCCTATTATTTGTTAGTAATATTGAACAAATATTATTATGCATTAGTCCCTGATACCATTAAAATAAATATTTAATGTATGTTATTTTATGTATTAATAATAAATTATGTTTTAGTTTAATTGCAATTTAAGAAATAAGTCTATTGATCTCGCTAAAGCAACTTTTTGGCTTTTCAATGTTTTCGTCATCCAAATTGGATACGAAACCTTCGTACATTTGCATTATCGATAAGAATATTAGGCGTATTGATTGATTCCAGTATCGGTACAAAAGATAACGTTCGCCAAACATGTATGTTACCGTGTCACATAGGTAAATATATTATCATCGGGCTCGTAGTGTGAATCACCGCCGATTGCGTAGAAAAGTTTTCGAGTACTGAATACGTACCGACAAGTCCAGTGACCCTAGCCGGAACATTTTGCAGTATCGTAATAGAATAGTAATAGTAAAATTTTGTATGGGAATTTAAACAGCGCTATTGTGAGCGTATTTGGAACTAAAATTGCACAGCGGGAAACGTTTACTTTACTATACGAGAATTACTATACGATACTTCAAAATGTTCCGGCTTGGGGCACAGTATTGGTCGCCCACATAGGAAGACAGACGACATTATAGATCGCAGCAGGATCCCATTTCCAATGGGTCCACATATCAGTAAGGTACAGGTTGTAACGTCAAGAAAGACTTTTACTCTGATATAGACAGCTTATAACTGGAAACGACACTTTGGTAATCATTAAGGAAAAAAATTGTTTAGCGGAGGCGAATTTTTGGTTGAGTGTGATCAGTAATTAATGTTGAAATAAAACTATTTTTACGGATTTTATCGCGATTTGGTTTAATTTTTACATTATACATACAGTCCGCCCCGTGACCACGAAAGCTATAAAGTAATCGAAACGTCGGGAAGTTAAAAAATGAAAAAATTAAGCCAAATCGCGATAAAATCCGTAAAAATAGTTTTATTTCAATGTGTAACATTCGCGTAAATCTAAGAAACCAGTAATTAATGATCAAAAAGTCAAATCAAGATCAAAAGATTTTGCGTAATTTTGAACAGTCTTACAAAGTGACTACAATACGCCCGGTAGGCTATCGACTACGAAAAGTTTCATACTTGATACTTATAATGCCGGCTTGTTACCAGATTTACCTAGTCTGACAGCATGGAAGATTTTATATGTTGATATATTGCTCTCTGTGAGGTTATGATTATCTCACCAAGTACCACACATGACAAAGTTCTCGCTACTTGCGGAGTAGAATCTTGAATTTATGTGCCGGCATGAATGCGATTTGCATGATTACGCATAAATGTTTGTAAATAAATATTGTAATGTTAATATGTTTGATTGCATAATATGTATATGAATGTTATTGTCACTTTGCGCTTCTCGTATTTTAAAGTATGCATTTTCAAGTAAAGGATTTTGCAAGCGGAAACTTTGCTGCTTTTTTTTGTTTTCGTTACATTATCATACAAATGCTAACCTGTTTTCTATTTAGTATATTTTCAATTTCAAGTTACAGTATTGATGTTGATTGCTAATGGCTTTAGGAATTTTAACACCCCTTTCTTTCTTTACCATTAACACACATTGGCAATTCAGATACATCATAAAGTCTCGCTTCCCCGTCTATCGGATCTCTGACAGCAATCATAAAATAACGTCATTAAGTAAAATCAGTCTCCGCTCCTAGAAGAGCAGCTTAGCTTTCATCTATAGACTTTAAAAGACAACGTAAAAGACGGGAAATTACTGACTTTATAACTGACTGAAGAAATAGTGTAATTATACCAAACGAACTGGATGAAAGGTCGACATCTTTTGTTCTTTTATACAGGCTCGAGAAACTGACAACAATGCTCTTTATTGTCTATGCAGTACAGTCAAGATTGGGATGATTATGTGTCACCGGTACAATTACCCTAGCCTTTTAGATGGAATACAGCTTATCTCGGAACGCGAAAATTGCTTTGGCAATTGTAACGTGTTTGACATCTTGATTTATAGTGTCACTTCCTAGGTTGGTCTTTATATCATACGATTAACAATGAAAGGACAACTTATGACATTCAATGTGTACATATACTGCCTCCGTAGCGCAGTTTGTTATACGTCGGCGGTGAAACGAGGGGTCGCGCTTTCGATCCATGCGCCAAGACAGATCTTTATGTGCTCCACGAGTATTTGTATCGGGTCTGGATGTTTGTGAGACCGAAAAGTCTCGACCTTATACGACTATGTGATTGTTAGGTGTATGTATTATCTTTGACTCCAATAAAAAGTAAATAAACTTTATAGTCTAGTTGTCGATCTACAATACGCAGCCTTAAAGAAAATTGTGCCTTTGACATCGCTGCTTATCAGTCAAGGTCCGCGTAATTACTATGCACCGTTTGAATTTGAATGCAAACTTTTCGTCACCAGTCCAGCCAAGACTGCTCGTGTTTTGTATCGTAATGCCAATAATAATATAAGAAAATTATTGTGCATTTTGGCACTATAAGTAACGGTTATTTCACTTTAAGACATTGTTTGTTTTTGTTTTTACTTTGCTTCAGAGGAATAAAAATGTATTTTAACAATTATAATTATGCGCATTAAATTATCGAATAAATACAACCAATAACCCCACATAAAGTCATAATCCTTCTCCCTCAGAAAGATACCAAGCCTAGTGTCACAATGCTAAGTGCCATCATGTCACAATCTATGAAAGACTTTGGTCCCACAAACCTGAAAAAAATTTAGCTTCCTCACTTCGTCTATTGTTTCCTATCCAGCTGCTGCACAGACTACTTTTACCAATAAGTCCCTTAACCCCTACCAATATAAATAAATGTATTTTGTCGTCAGGTAACGTTCGTAGGCAACAACATCCCGGTGCACCCTCACGTGTACTCGAACGGGCACATCTGCCTGTCCATACTGACGGACGACTGGTCGCCCGCGCTCTCCGTGCAGTCGGTGTGCCTCTCCATCGTGTCAATGCTCAGTAGCTGTAAGGAGAAGGTAACATATGTAATATACACGTGAGTGATAGATCCGACCACTGGAGGTGGAGCTGGAGGGCGTAGCGTAGCAGTACTCAGGTTAGATGGAGTGATCTTCGAGAGGAATTGAATCGTAGTGGATTTAAAGCTGTTGGATGAGGGAGCATGTAGTGTGAAACTCATCAGGTGATAAGGAACGAACATACATCAGCAGGTCTATGTCCAGCAGGCTGATGGTAGTGAACCCAGCAGCAAGGGTGGAAATTGGGTCCAGGATAGGTACTACTGTCTCTAACTTTGTAACAGCCGATAACATTACATTACCTAGAACGTTTCATAATACGTTGATTCTGTTATAGCAGAAATATTAAGCAAAAGAACGAGTGGAGATATCACAATAGTATTTAGTAATATCAAAAATCCAGGAAATTTGATTTGGAATGGGCTTAGAAGTAGCTATTTTTGGGTTTTCGACAAACTCAGTTTAAAAAGTGGGGGAGTAAAATATCTAACAAATCTGTACTTACTAGCTATCCTTGACGAATGAGTTCACCACTTATGAAAACTTCTTAGTTGGTAAACTACAGGGGTCAATGAACGGAATAGTCGAAGGTTTAAACAACGCAAGATAAACAATCTTTAACCAATAAAAACTAGTGACAATGCAATTTATAATGGATCACTAACACCATTAAATTCTTTTATTCTCTTTTAAACACTATTGGGTAGACATTTCAATCTTTTATGTGTGTAGATTTTGTCTTTCAATTAGTTATTTTTGTAAGTTTTATTGCCTCCTTATTAGTGCATGATAATGTATGTAATATGTGATGATCCCAAGCTTTTTATCTTTCATTTGATTTATTTCAAATGTATTAATGTTGTTTAAAAATATCCGAATAGTGTATAACTTATGGATTTGTTTCCTTCGCAGAAGCGGCCGCCCGACAATTCATTTTATGTTAAAACCTGCAATAAAAATCCTAAGAAAACGAAATGGTGGTATCACGGTAAGTTGAATGATTTATTAATTATTTAATCTTGAGTTTAAGACGTTGTCCAGAAAGGGCGAAGTATAAAGTAAATTGAATTCGCGAGAATCAATTCGCGTGTATTTCGCGTCGCTCTAAAAAATACTTTAATCATTTCGTATAATTACAAAAATGAAGCTAAAAACGAATATTGGCTTAAATTGCAACTACCCACGTAATGACAAGTAATTTAAAAGTGGGAGAAATGTCACAAAAATAGTGTAGTCAAGTGTGTCGAAAGCTAAACAATGTAGAAAAGAGCACGTTGGTACTGCGTGGTAATGTATTGTATTGTTACAATTGTACCATTAATATGTATTCATTTAATTTGATTATGGTAAGCCAACGCCACGGATAAAGTATGTGCTTGTACAACAACGCGTTTTAAATATAGACTTCATAATTAATTTTACTCTTATACTGCACTCCACCTGATGGTACATCCAGTGTTCTTCAGATAGGATCCAATTCTTGCCTAACTAGATATACCCTAGTTCATTCCGGAATGCGACGCATTTGAAAGCCATTATGGCCGATGTAGGATCTTGATCCATACATTGTATCAGATATGTGTGTAATGTGATGTATTAATAGCTGTTGGTGTCCCTGGGCAAGACAAAAACTTCTTCCCTTTTCCGAAAATTTCTCCTACCCTAAGCAATCAAACGTTAATTGTATTAGAAGGCATAAAGCTCGTTTCCCTAATGACATTTTGGTCAGTAATGTCTCCGCTTGATGTTATCTGTCCTACCTGGGACTAATTTTGGCTAGAACCTAATTGGCATGCATAATACATGACACTACCCCTAAGGAGAATTTATCATCACGTGCGTCTACATTGACTTACATTATTGGGTGCAATATAATTATATGCTAGATTAAAATCAAAAGGTTGATAGCATCAGTGCTTCCATATTTCATCACCACAAAAAAAATATAATTAATGAAGCCTGCCTTATCAATATTAATTGAACTGTATTACAAACTAATATAGGAAATTTGTAATAGAACGTAATTGAACATGATAAGACCGTATCTTATCGGCAATCGATAATGGATGCGATATGAACACCGTCTTTTGTGCCGTATAAATAATTTGTAGACTGCTGGCTTAGATGTGGTTCGCCGGTCTAAAGATAGCAAGCGTGGGCGAAGAGAAAAGGCATTGTAAATGAATCACAATGGCTGTGATTGCATTTTGTATGACCGTTCTGAAATCTTATTCTAAATTATGCACCAAAGCTTTGAATACTTTTAATTTCGGCTCGTGTTAGGATGATGAAGAAGCGTGAAAGCCACGAGAATGTAATCGTCTGTTGATTTGAATACCACAGTATTTAACATCTAGTCTAATGAGTAATTACCAGCTTAATATAAAAAAAAACGCTGTCATTTTAATAAGACTACCGCTTCCCACAATAGGGAATATCTGAAATATAGTGAACATGTTGCAATGACCTTGTACCGCTATGCATAAATGTGCAATATTAAGATACGGTCTTCACGATTGTAGACTTTAAACCTAGATTTAATATTAAGCGCGTTAATAACCTCTATTAAGATTAGCTCAAACTCATATATTAAAATATCCTAAAAGCCGTTTAATCTAAAGCTCATTCCCCATTTTATTAACACTAAAACTCCCATTGCTTTCAGATGACTCAGTGTAACAGCACATAGCGCGGCTGTATCGAGAATGGACGATAAAATCTCAGTATGTGATAAGTGTTAAATAACTGTACGTTACATGTTGTGTACATAGTACATACTACATAGTGCCGCGCCACACCGCCACACCAACGCCACAGACACATCGCCACGTCGCCACCAACACCAACAACAACACAAATGTTGGTCCAAACAACATTAAGAGCAAAATAGTGGACGAGGGTTCATTTGCAGAAGTTCCAGGTGTTGTTACATTAAAGCTGGTTCTACTCAGCTCACAGACATCTAATACCACTGCTTGACAGAAAATAGTTAAAGCTATAACAATAATGAAGATAGAGATTGAATTAGCAAAAATTGGATAGAGTAATGGAATTTAAAAAGAAGTTTAGAGGCATAAGGTATAGCTAAAGGATCAAGATTTTTGCCTACTAGTGTCAATTGGAAAAGTGAAACGAATGGAGATAAGTCCATATTTAGCGTTACTCTATGGAATTGAAAGTACAAGATGTGACGCTATTGGGAGATTCCCTTCAAGAACCTGCAAGTCTAATTGACTCTTGAAGACCCCAAATCTTACGTAAATGGCGTGAACAGTATTACGAGTTTGTTCCGGTTGAAGCCTGACTTGGTGATATCCGCACCGCCTACTGATAATGAATTGTATCCAAAAGAAGTAATGAAGTTAACAAAAATAATTTAGAGATAAAATTAGCCTTGATACGCTATAATTTAGTTTATTCGGAGTGTTTATAATCCAGTTTATGGAAGTCAAAGTTTTATGTCATTTAGTGTAATGTGTGTGAGCTAGTGAGGGTAGAAATCAGCTTGTCAGTCCGATTCGCTGTTCCCTCTACGCGTCAGCTACGCACCTTGTGGAAACTATCCAGTCAGCGAATATTTACTTGTATATATTTTGTAACGTTTTTTCCAATATTGCGTCGTACATAAAGCGACGTTTAAATCTCCACGCGTATCGACTTAACAAGTTTTCAAAGTTACCCTCATATGTGGTTAACTTTACATTCTCCGTCTGCTTGGCCGCAGGGCGATCGAGGCTTTTACTACTCGTTGTACGTTTTCCTAGAATTTTTTCGCTTTTACAATACGACATGAATGACATTATTTTGATTGTAATGACTATGTCACGCCGTCATTGTGATATAACCTCATTTGGATTGCTCGTTTAAAAACATGATGAAGCAACATCCATGATGGTATTTTATCGTAAATGATCATTTGTCCATGTTTCTAGATGTAAAAATTGTTTCTTTGCAGCACCCAAGTTTGAAATTCACTTATTCCTATCAAGTGCTTACAACACAGTCTCGCGTCAAAACATTAAGACAAGCAAGGAAATGTGATTTGGCTATACGAAGTGGCTTTATAGATTTAAAATAAATATTTTATTTTTGTCACTAATGTAATTATAAATTTTGATTTATCGATTGTGTATAATAGATTGTTCGATTGTCTATTTGAAACCACTTTATTGCCAGTGTAAAAAATGTTGATTTAGTATTATTTGTCTCGGGTGCTAAGGTCAGAAGCAACATTATCAAATGCTAGTAGATTGTGAGTGTATTGCGATCAAAATGTTGAAAATGTTCACGTTAGACTAGCAACACATTCCTGTATTATTATCATTACTATAAGTTAAATTGTTGGTGACTAGTACATTATGATTTACAGAAATGCATTATTATTGTGTATTATTGAAACAATTTGCTTAATTTATTGAAATAAAAATATATAGTTTAACTTGATACTTGTGTGTGCTTTATCCCGTAGTCATTATTATCGTGGCCTTTAGCTGCAACAAAGTCCATGGCTGAATATTGGCCTAACTCTAGAATATTGACTATAACTAATGGCTTACCATCCCAAAGTATTTTAGAAAAAATAAGCTTTTGGGTGATAAAATATACTCAGGTTAATAAAAACAAATTTAAATTCGATTTCATTTATTTAAAAAAAAATACATGAGGTTGGCAGATGTGAACTACTTTTTGATAGTTTTTAAGCTTCTTACCCTAAATAAACGGTGGCAAAAGTGGTTAAAATATAACAAATACAAGAGATGTTTGCAAGTTGTTCCGTTTAACTTTGAACATACGATTTTTTTTTTTGGAAAATATTCAGAGCCTTGATAGTTTCGCTTACATTTCTCCCGAAATCTTCAAATATGTTATCACAATCCTTTATTATGCAATGCAATAACACAGATAAACGCATCATCACTTAATAATCGTTATCATTTATGATGTTTTTAAATAAACTATCGCAAGAGATTTGTATCCAAGTTAAGATATCGAATACAATCGATTATTTTTATTTTTGCTTGAACGACGAGACGAGCAGGTCGATCTGATGATAAACGTTACGCCGACTTACTTTAAATTACCTAGGTACTTATAGTTGCATTATTATACAATCTATTTAAGTGTGTCTAATGTAAATAGAAAGAGTATGGAATCACTTATTCCGGCCAGTTCCAAATCGGATATCTCAGGTTGACCTCAGAACGTGATGACAGAAATTACACCTTTGTGTACGGGAGTCATTATCTATACGGACACGTATATTCTCCAACACACAGTACTCCGAATGGCAATACATTTATCGTCATATGCAGTGTACTCAT
Source organism: Deilephila elpenor (assembly GCA_949752805.1). NCBI lineage: Eukaryota > Metazoa > Arthropoda > Insecta > Lepidoptera > Sphingidae > Deilephila > Deilephila elpenor. The sequence continues at coordinate 1,340,769 of OX457107.1, read as the reverse complement.
ATTCTTGTAATAAAAATGCTATTTTGAAGTAAGTTTTAAGTTAAAAAAGCAGTTCACGTCCACTAAACACTATCAGCATCATAAATCATACATACACGTCAAATTATTCGTTCAGCCTTTAGATCTAGTTTATCATACGTTAATATTCGCTATAACTAAGTGCTTGTTCACATTAACACGCGGGCGCGATTGACGTGGCTTACCCGCTACTTACATCGCACGTGCGTTTCCTACGTGAACACTTGGTTGACATCCATATTATGTTTGATATTTCGTGACCGCGCCCGGATGTTAGCGTGAACAAGCACTTAGTTAATGCAAAGAATGTTCACTTCTGTGCCTAGTGTTTCGGGCTACTATCGATTCGAATCTGACAAAGCCGTTCGGATACGGGTCTAAAAAAATTTATATATTAACTCAATTGTCTTGTACTCTCAAGATACGAACATTTTTACCATTCATAATTTACATACACTATTTACGTCATTATATTTTTCATTTATCCTTTTACTTCTTTATCTTGTAACTAAAGATGATTTATTTTTGCTTATAAAATTGTATGTGTCGCGCGTACAAGGAATATAAAGGCCACTTCGATACATATGGTCTCAGATTAGAATCCTGAAATGCCCTTTATTTAAAATTGCAGGTTGTTTCCGACAGTGTTTACATAGCTCTAGCTTTTTTCAAAAAGGGCTTAATAAACCCCTCAATCAATTGTGAAAATGCTATAATACTATTAACATTACTACTTAGCATTTTTATCGACTTACTTTCAGATTGTTTTTTAAAAACGTTTCCTTTATGTCACACTGCTTATATCTAAGTAAGTTTCACATTTAAACAATCAAATATTAATTAGAAAATTTTATTTGCAAGTTCTATTATTCTATTTAAATATTTAGTTGACATCACGCAAATATTTTTGCATATACAAATTCCTTCAACACACATTACATAAAAATAGAATAAATAAATCTATATTTACCATGTACCAAGAGTTATTATATTATGTAATAACTAGCTTCTGCCCGCAAACTTCGTCAGCGTGATTAACTTTATTTGGTATTTCTCATCCCGTCCCGTCCTGTCCCGTTATATCCCGCCCGTCCTGTCTCATTCTCACTCAAGGTATATAATCCAGTCCCGCCCCATCCCTTTGAGTATGAAAAGTAACAAATATATCGGAATTCCTTTCTCATCCCACTGGAACATTTAATTTTTCTGGATAAAAAGTAGCCAAGTGTTAATCCAGGGTGTCGGCCACTTCCATACCAAATTTCATCGAAATCCGTTAAGCGGTTTTTGAGTTCACCGCGCACAACCGCACAGACAAACAGATAAACCGACAAACAGACAATAATTCTACAATTACCATTCTTGACAATAAATCATTGTTTTGGGTTCTATTACGTTAATACAGATCCCCATATTAGTTTTTCTCATTTACTTTCCAAAATACAAAGAAACACCCTGTATGTAAATGAAACATATACCACTTTTTAAGTTGGACCTGTTAAGTTGCACCAATATAACTGTGAAAACTGCATCTCATTTCAAGCGGTAGTTTTTGAGTAATGTGCAAGCAAACAAAAAGAAACACCCTGTATGTAAATTAAATATATTTTAAGTTGGACCTGCAGATATATAACTATGGAAACTGGATCTCATTTCGTGCGGTAGTTTTAAAATAATGTGCAAGCAAACAAAAAGAAACACCCTGTATGTAAATTAAATATATATCAGTTTTCAAGTTAGACCTGCAGAAATATATCTGTGAAAACTGCATCTCATTTGGTGCGGTAGTTTTTGAGTAATGTGCAAGCAAACAAAAAGAAACACCCTGTATGTAAATGCAACATATACCAGTTTTTAAGTTGAACCTACTGCAATCCAACTGTGAAAACCGCATCTCATTTGGTGCAGTAGTTTTTGCGTGATGCGCAAGCAAACATACAGACAGACAGACAGACAGACAAAAATTCTAAAAAAAATTGTTGTGGCTTCTGTTGCTGTTATAAAGACTCCTCGCGTTAAAATTTCTTAAATATCTTCCATGTACAGACATCGACCATTCACATTTTTATTATATGTATAGATTAAATTATTATTTAAGATCAAATTTGAGATGTAAAAGCCACTAAAAGTTTGATTATAGTGTATTTGTATCTTAGGAAATTATTTTATGTACAAACAAGCAGTATTCTCGTTAAAATGTGACAATACTCATAAATGAATAATTTTTTTTTATGTTAAAGTACCACAATGCGCAATTATTTTAAACAATATTTTTTCACAAAATAAAACTCTGACTCAAAGATTTTTCAAACCCCTATAAAACTTTTAACCCTTAAAAAATATTTCAATAAAAACTAATGATTAATAAATAACAACCAAAAAATAATTCGTTCCAATTACTTAGATTTAAAAAAAAACATAGTCTCTATTCCAAAAAAGTTATTTAACAACACACAAAAAAAATATTTTTTATAAAGCTTGACCACTGTGAACACCAATTTGGCCATATTTGTACAGTTATGTGGACATACTACACATCACTATGCAGGTTTACTCGTAACACACCATAGTCCATTCCACATTGTAACAAACCCATATTTATGTTAAATTTTCGTTATTTCGTGATAATTTATTTTAATCGGAATTGCTTACCTTCATCTCAATAACATAGCTCATATCATGAACAAGTTATTTATGAAGGCTCAAAAGGGCATGAATAAAACCTTTTAATTCTAGCAAGGTTTTCCTGTCCCTGAAATTACCATTTCTAAGTAAGAGCACCCATAATTTTAGGCATCTTGCTTAAGTAATAATTATGATCGTATCTAGTCACTATAATACCATTCTTAACTTTAACTTCACTATCTGCAGAATAATCTATGAGATTCCCTTTTGTATCAGTCATTTTACCGTCCACTGTTTTGATTATTGCATCTCCGGCACAGAGATCCCACTTTTTTATTATTGTTGCGTGGAGGTATACATCATAGGTACCATTTACCACCTCCATGACCTTATATCCTGCTCCGGCTGCTGAGGAGACAATGGTCTTGGGACCAAAGGCTTCTTTTGCAATCTCTGCTACCTTTCCAGCATGGGACCTTGAGACTACTACTCTTGGGTGTTCCTTGTTCTCCTCTTTCTGTAAGTCAATGAATATTTTCATTAAGAATGAGGGATTAACAAATAATTACCAATTACTTAAAATACCTATAAAGATAGCCAAGGCAAGCTGATAGTAATACAGTCTTATAAGAACCTTATCAGAAGAAACAATACGGCAAAAAAAAAAACTCAGTATATATCTAATAACCATTAGATAATATTATGATGGCTCAGTTGCCACTCTTATAAAGATATAGTATGAGCTATATTCATATAAAAATAGACTTAATTGACCATACTGAGATGTTTAATTCAATAAAAATTATAGTGGAGAAACTTACATGAGTCACAGTGGGCATATTAGATGATGTTTTCTTAGTATACCAGCCCCAATAAGTGCGGTCTGAGAAGGGATAGTGGATTACCCCAACGATAGGCACCCCTCTAATGGCCACACACACCATAGTTGTCACATACTGGTACAGTCCCTCTGAAATAGTAAGACAAAAGATTGTGTGATGAAATCCACAGGATGTGATCTGATAGTCTTAAAATTGGAGATGTTAAACTTATGACAAGGTGGGTTTATTAGGTAAGCAGTCTTTGGCACAGGTATGTAATCAGAAAGTATACAAAAATATGCATGTTGATAATTTGAGAACAATACTGTAAACTCCATTAATTATTTGTCAATGGAACAATACAAAGGCACTAATTAATGCTAACACTAAATTAGCATGTTTTAGATAAGCAAAATATGTCATTATAATTAATTGTATGGTAAGAATTTAATGTTGAACCTGTAACAGTATTATATGCAAATTAAATATTGTTATCTTACAAACAATTTATCGATGTGTTATAAAGTATTATAAACATGAAAATGGTTTTATACCTTGATATTGTTACCTATTTGCAACTATTAAAATATAGTCAAAGATGTTAGAAGGATTATTATTACATATACATAATATTAAGTATTCATTCATTTCACAAAAGTATTTATGCCTAGCTGTATATATAAGTATAGTAATAAACAAAATTTCATATGTGGCCAAGGGTATGATGTAGCCCACCTGTATACTCCTGTGTAGCGTCCAGAGGGTCGATCCAAATCGTAACATCTTTAACCAGCACATGTTCGTCAATCATATGGTCAATATTGCTGTGCCCGTGAATGAAACCTTCAGTATCGATTACCGGCTGGTCCTCACAACCCTTATCGCCCTTAGAGTGCTCCTCCGAAACGATATTCACTTTTGGAAACGTGTTTTTCAGACTGTAATACATCGCACAGTGTGATGCGTAATCCGCGTCGGTTACCGGATCATTAGCGCCTTCTAAAGTCTTGCCTTTACTCTGGATATTCAGTTTGTGGTTCTTCCCGTCAGCTACTTTGCTTCCACCCCGCTCCGCCGCATGGATAGAGGCTTTCAGCAAATTTTTAATATTGATCAAATCACTCTTGTCTGCCGGGTATACACTTCCACCGGAACGCCAGTATATAGTCAGAAACAGTATGAAAACTAATGTAAAACATGCGAATTTATTTACACGTAAAGTCCCACCGAAATTCATTTTTATAAATTACTTATTTCAGATAAAAATGTTAAAAAAAACTGTAGCTTGAACCTGTAGCTGACGATGAAAACATTGACAAATGACATCTGTTAAAACGTCAAAATCATTGACATTTCAGATTTTTCATGGGTATTCTGCGTTTGGATTAGTGTTGTGTAATTTTCGGAAAAATTCTATTTTTCGGAAAAATTTCAGGAAAATTTTCGGAAAATTTTCAAAATGGAAAAATAATGGAAAAATTCGATTATTTAACTTAATTGTTGCTTTTTAATCGTAAAATCGATTTAATTGTTTTATATTCGTAATAAATTTGCTAATAAAGTAAAAATACATGCATTTGTAATACTGTAAAGTCCAAATTCGCGGTAGGGATTAAATGTAATGGCTGCAATTTGTAAAAAAGAGTCATAAACCATTAAATATAAATAAAACATAATCAATTTGGTTCATAAAACACGAAAAAACAAACAATATATTTTTTCCTATTTCTCCCTGAGTTTCGATTCACCCCGTTTTTCTGGAAGTTACGTTTCGTTCGAAATTCAAAAATGGAAAAATATCGGAAAAATATTTTGAAATTTTTCATATTTTTCTGAAAAATTGAAAATTTTCATTTGGAAAATTTTCGGAAATTTTTCATGACCCAACAGTAGTTTGGATGCATTTATAGAAATGTTGAAGAAAATATTATATGCATAAAAATAATACATTACGCAATAAAACATAGCAAGATATAAAATACACTTATTCATACAAGTAATAATAACTAATGAAAATCAATTTTCCATAACTTTTAACACGCTCTTAAGTAGTAATGTAATTTTACAACTTGCAACCCTGAAACCCTGAATCCACCACATGTCAATGAAGGAAAATTAATTTGGTGGAAGTTCACTTTTTATGTGTTTCAATGTGTTTTTTTTACTTTAAATAGTTTTAGTAACTGAACCGTATTGTATTTTGTGTCTTATTATTTTAGTTGATCAAATTTTGCTCTTTGAAAATGATTCTGGTGGACATGTACGACATGGTATGTAAAAGATAAAGTATTACTCATTTAAGTGTGTTGCTATCAATTTTATTATTAATAAATCTTTGCAGGTGGGCTGGTGGACACTCATAATAGCACTACAGGCTGTATTCATTTCAACATATTATTTATGGTCCAAAAAAAAAGTTAGAGAATATTCTGCATTTAATGAGAAGCCGGTGAAATGGCACCCAAAACCTCTCGTAGAAGAGGAGGTGATCGTAGAAGAGCCGCCGATGATGGGTAAAATAGATGATAACATGTTAAATGTGGGCGCTACGAGCTTCCTTTGCATGGATAAGGAGGAATCTATACTTGAAAGTGCTTTGAAGTCAATGGCTAAGTATGGAGTGGGATCGTGTGGTCCTCGAGGGTTTTACGGGACTATCGACGTGCACCTTCAGCTGGAGGAGCGTCTTGCCAACTTCCTGGAGGTGGAAGAGACTTGTGTTTATTCATACGGATTCTCTACAATAGCCAGTGCCATCCCATCCTATGCCAAAAGAGGAGACCTTGTATTTGCGTAAGTAATCTTAAAATTCTAAGAAATATTATCCTTTTTGCAGAATATATAAATAATTTAACATGCATCTGATGTGGCTGCTTACTATAAATATCCATAATTATTCATATTTGTTTAAATATAGAATTAATCAGCTAAAGATATGACCACCCCTATTTTTCAATTAATATTTAAAAAAAATACCATAATACTTTGGTGATTTCTTAAAAACTTGCCAAGTACTGGGTCACTTGGCAGGTACTATCTTTAAAATTACAATTTTTTTTTTTGTAACAATTGAGTATTTACTATGTAGGATATTTAAAAAAATTGCAACATATTCAATTGAGGTGACATTGTACACTCCTGATTAAAATACAGTCGGTTTAATTGTTTTGCAGAATTGCATATTTAATTTTTTGTGTGAACAAAATGTGAACAAAACAAACTAAATGTTATTTACTTTTTGTATTATATTTAAATCTTTAAATGATCTGAGAAAATCCCAATCTTTCTTACATGCATACATAAACTCACGCCTTTTTCCCAGAAGGGTCGGCAGAGGTGCCATCAGGACACCCCTATTTCGCCTTATATGTCTGTCCCATGAAGTGATAGGCCGAGCCCAGAGCCAAGCAAACACAAATTCCTGACTCTGGGCCGATAATGAATAGGAAAATCAAATACCACTTGCCCAACCTGGGATTCCAACATGAGACCTCAGCTTTGTAATTGTACTGTAGTACAACAATGCCACCGAGACAGCCCCATATTTTTTGGATTAATTAAATCTGAATTTGATATTACTGACTGTAACAAAGTCCTTGAATTTACTTTGTTATGGCAAAACACTAAAATGACCTTACTTCTACAAGGTTACATTAAAAATGTCTGTTTATTACACCGTAAACAGTATATAATTAATTAATTGTTTCAAACAAATTAGTCATGAAATATGCATGCTGTTATTAAATTATATTATTACAAATTTATTTTTATATTGCAGAGATGAAAATGTCTGGTTTGCTATTCAAAAAGGTTTAGATGCCTCCAGAAGTAAAGTGAATTACTTTAAGCACAATGATATGCAGCATCTTGAACAGTTGCTGACTGAAGCTACCAAGAAGAAGGAGTTAAATCCCAAAAGACGAGGATTCCTGATTGTTGAAGCTATTTACTTCAACACCGGAGAGATGTGCCCGTTGAGAAAAGTTGTAGAATTAGCAAGAAAGTTCAAACTTAGAATAATTTTAGATGAAAGCTTGAGTATTGGGGTAAGTTGTAAAAGGTCTTTCCAAGTAAATCATTTGCATTGATTGTTTCAGATATTTTTATTGTGAGTATAATATTAACGTCTGCCTCGGTGGTGCAGTCGTACTATACTATGATTGCAAAATGCAAAGCTGAAATCTCGGTTTCGAATCCCGGGTCGGGCAAAGTGATACTGGATTTTCCTATTCATTATCGGCCCAGAGTGAGGACTTTGTGCCCAGTATGGCTTTAGGCTTGTTCCCTATCACATTGTGGGACGGAAAATACAAGGCGAAACATGAGTGTCCTGGTTGCACTTCTGCCTAGCCCTTCTGGTAAAAAAGCGTGTATTTATGTATGTATAACATTAACACAGTCAATTATTACCTAAACAATTTAATCCATCGTCATGTTACACAAATATTACCACAAATATTCACCATTTTGAAATATATTCCTAATGTAAAATAATAAGTCTTGGTTATTCCATTGAGACATTGATGTCTCGGTCTGAGGAACATATCAGTGGCGTCTTGCATCACATCTGACCACGATCCAACTTTTCAGATGCTGTCAATTATTCATATCTCGACTATAATAAATAAGTTTCTTCAAAGGAGCCATATTACTTAATTACTTCTAAAACAAATGACTATATTCATATACCTTATAATTATAATAAATGTCTTTTCGGACATATTTCTACTAAATTTTGAAACAATATTTGAATTTTTTAATATTCATATCCATTTGTTCCTGTTAATTAATTTTAAATGCCGACAATCTACATAATTATGTTTATAATTAGTATGGTCAAAGACATTCTGCATGTTGCTTTAATTATTATGTTAATGTGACTCTGGATATTATTATGAAAACAGATAAATCCTTTTTGTGCAAATGAACTTAATATGAATGTAGTTATGTGAACTCATATTTAAGTTTTAATAAACAAAATGGAATATATATTAGTATTAAGATTCAAGTTATCATTGTAAGCAGATTTTTGGTTTAACATATTAGTACATAACAATGTATCATGAATGGATATAATACCCATTTTCACTTATTGAATTGACCTACTTTCAACTTAATTGTCTATTGGCATATGAATAAAATTGAGCTTATGTTTTTTCAATGCATACATGTAACCATTTGATTTTATTCCCCAAGGTATTGATGACGTATATTGTATATCACTAATCAGAAAAACATCCATACTTAAACTAACTTATCTGTGGCAGAGCCATCCTCTAGTTACAACTACAATACGTGGATTGGCTCGACTGGACTGCTTTAAGTATTATTTGTTATCTAAGTAGTAAATAACAGCTAAACTTGTTTTAGGTACTGGGTAAGCACGGTCGCGGTCTCACGGAGCACCTGGACATTCCTCGCGAAGAGATCGATCTCATCGTGGGCTCGCTGGAACATTCCTTTGCTACTATCGGGGGCTTCTGTGCTGGCACTCACTTTATTGTTGAGCATCAGCGACTTTCTGGGTTAGGTAAGTTTATAGAAGAAAAAAGAAGAAAGGAATACATTTATTGATAGAATTAAATTAAATTGATTTATCAAATTAAATTAAACGGTGATATAAGTATTCAGAGAAAATAGTAGGATTTCTAAATTTTGCACTTTAAAGGACTAAAAACTGCTGAAATGGCAGTGAAACTGGTACACTATAGCTTCACAAATGAGTTATATCCCACATTTCTTGGCATTATCCAGCACTTACACGCTCAGAGCGCTTTTACAATATCGCCCAGGATATTAGTGATGCATAAAAACGTTGGTCTGACATCTATTCTATATTATTTTTTTCAACAGGCTCAATTCCTATACATGTTTACTCCAACAAGCAATAACGAATCATTTTGGTTTGCTCGCAGGCTATTGTTTCAGCGCTTCTTTACCGCCAATGTTGACGCAAGCCGCTATCTCCGCACTAGACATACTTGAAGACAAACCCTTAATCATTGAAGAGTTGAATGAGAGCTCCAAGAAATTGAATAAGTAAGTATTCATAGTTTTTATCCATTTTTATTGCTGATAATACCTTCAGCCACAGGAAGTATGGCTTCGTCAACCCCAGAAAATAAATTCTTTAATTGTCAACTTATAATAGTTAAGCTAAGCGAAGCTTCAGAGCATGTTGTGACGCCTGCAGGTAGTACATTTAACATGTTACCAATTTAACTTGTGTATTAGATATAAGATAATGTAATTACCACTGGTAGTCCTAAATAAATAAAATAAAATAAAATAAATAAAAATATAGCGAGGACTTAAATTAGAGCTTAGTAAATTGTCCGCCTCCGTGGCACAGTTGGTCTGTAGCCTAATGAATCAAGAGGTCATGGGTTCGATCCCCACAACAAAACAAAAATGATATAAAACCCAAAAGCCGCATAGTTTCTAATGCCTACGTCGCGCGTCGCAAGATTTGTTATTTTATTGTAGATACAGGATTATGTGTATGACAGTTGAGTGTATTTATTTCCTTTAGCTAATGATAATAATCAATTGCAACTAATACAGTACTTGTCTACTTTCAGAGCATTATCCCAGTTGAAAAACTTTACCTTCCGTGGTGATGAGTTATCCCCAATCAAACACGTTTACATTAAAAAGGATCTGACTGACCGTCTCAAGCATTCCTACCTGAGGAATATCACCAACTATTGTATGGAGAAAGGAGTGGCCATGACAGTAGCAGCATACCTACGGGATGTGGAACAGAACTGTCCGGAACCCTCAATACGACTAGCTGCTAGTAGAAAACTAAATGATGATAATATATACCTAGTGTGTTCGTTACTCGAAGAAGCTTATGAGAAAGTGGGACCGAAACCAGACCTACAGTTGCTGTGATTGACTGTGTCTCGTTGAAGTACAATTTCTGTTGTTTTAAATTAACACTGCGGGAAGCCTTGGAAAGTATATGTTGTAAAAAGAGTACATTCCACTAATATGTGAACACTTACTTGGTGAAAGACTTTCCAAAAAAATCTTGGCGAAGTGTAGACAATTAAGATAAATGTACATTTAAACTATCAAGAATATTTTAAGTTTATTTTTGCACTTTATTTTTTTATTTTTTTGCAATGTAGGCAAAAAGATATTAAGTATGTTTTAAAATGGAGATTGTTTTGATTTAAATAGTATTATTTTTTCACTTACAAAAATAAATATTACTGAGGACATTGAAATTAAGGATTGCTCACTGCATTCCTCCTATTTTAACATTGGCCAAAAGATTAATTATTGATACATTTATTGCTCTGTAATTAATTATCCCACCAGTATGGCATGGTTTATGCCAAGTATATTTTTGTGTCATAATATTAATATTAAAAAATTGCTTATCCCAAAGAAAGCTTTATTCATAATATTTAGATATGCACACACATTTAGCGCCAATTCTACTTCAAAGAAACATATTACTTAATAGATAAATTGATCTTTGCTACACAGAATAACTTAACATTATTAATTGGTGGAGTTGTAATGTTCATAATGTAATATCTGTTGAATAATTTTATTTTTTTACTTTATAAGTATAATTGCACTGTGCTTGTTACATTATATTTATAATAAAATATTGATTGAAATGAAGTAGCGTCGTTTTAAATGCTTCCTTGTTTGTACTGGATTCAATAGAACTAACACTTTCTAAATTACCAACATTTTTTTATCTTTTTGTTATTTTCTTCTTCTTAATTATAATGAATTATAAAAGTGTCCGTAAATAGGAAATGTATTAGCTTATAAATTTAATTATAATACAAACTTTTAGTGAACTAAACTAACATGAACACAGGGACTGGTGGTTACATATTATATTTTATTCCTAAGAATTATTGTGTTAGTATTATATTTATTTAAAAGTAGAAAACATTGTGCCTTGTCCGCAAAATACAACGTAACATTTTATAGCTTAAAGTTGGGAGGTTGACCTCCCACCAAACCTACTTAGGCACGCTCCTGGCCTCATCTCATTAAAAGCGTATTCCGTAGCAATATTTAAATTACGTGGAATAAAAAAATTATACTAGGAATAAGTAGAGATAATATTAGAATTACAGACATTGCGATTACCATAATTAGTGATTGTCTCTACAAGCTTTGCAATTTTTAAAACGCGAAAATATTTGCTACTATCCCACATAGTGCAATTATGGACACATTAAACCTTATAGATAAGTCGTAGTGAATTATTGCTTCACAACATATTCCGACTTCTCACATATAGGACCTCTTAGCCTTTATTCTGGGCACAATTCATCTTTCATATGGCAATACCCGACGTTTCGTTTAAAATCCGTCTCGTTGGCTGAATGCAACGGTTTCCTTATCTCAATCAGCCGCCTGTCAGTCTCCAAGGCTTGGTTCTTGTACTGCAAGTCCTTGGTGACACGCTGGTGATGGTTGTACATGCCGTGGTATGTTGTCCTGGATGAAAAAATATGCAGTTTTATAATATGTCCGATATCAAACTTTCTAATCAAAGAAACTAGCGTAAGAAGTTTTTTGTTTTAGAAGGTAGTACATTACGTTAAATTAAATAATACTTCTATAACTTGGTTATAGTTAGTAAATAATAAATATAAATCGATACGGTAGCGATTTATCTATCAAAATAATATTTTAAAATACACACACGCCTAATATATTATTATGAAACTATGGAAGTGCAACTTACAATGCATCCTGTAATTTCTTCTCGAGCATGTTGTAGCTCATGTTCACTCTCTCGTACTCCTCGATCAAACCGCGCATCGGTTTATCCTGAAACAAATACCTAAGTACTACACACATACTAATTTCTCTAGGTCCAACACATTTGCGGGAGTTAGAGATAATATCATAAAAATCGAATAACTTGTTGATGAGCGTGGTAAGAAAGCATAATTATATTATTGGTAATATAATTAAAAGTTTAGTTTAAAAACTTGGCTCCTGTTGAGAAGATTTATCTTTTTACTATTGTGAATGGTGCCAAGATACTTCGTTGCGTTTAAGAACAGAAGCAATACAGATTTCATACTTTCTTAACAATGTTTATCTAGGTTTTGAATTTCTATTTGGGGTAATTGGTGTCTCCACCTGTCCATGATCTGGATCTTTTAAAATATTTAGAAAGCAGATTCTTACTTGCACTCGTTCCAGGACGGGTCTTCGCGTGCGTACTTCCAATCTAGTCTCCACCAGTTTCTTAGGGTTGATCTTGTCTGCTACAGCCGCGCGTAGCGACTCTATCTCCCTGTCTACCTTCTGCAGATTTGTTTCTAGCTGCAAAATAGAATACAAGCCAGATACAAAGAAAGTTGGCCAGTAAAAGTAACTGTTACATTACCGCTCCGCTCTACATGACTATAAAAGCCTTTATTAAATTCCTACAAGCCTTTAATAATTCTTCAATCTTTACATTAACGCTGGATAGGATGGTATGCGAAAAAATCTTAACTAAACACCGCACCAATTTTACAAATAAATAAATAAATAAATATGATTAAAATAAGCATTTTTATTCGCCATAATATAGGATTTCAATGTCATTCTTGATAGTCATCAATTACTACAGTTGAATCTTCAGCAATGGAACACACTTACACTTGTGGTAGGTCTCTCATATGAGAGAGGCCGCCTGGGTAGGTACTACCGCAATGTCTATTTCTACCGCCAAACAGCAGTATAAATGCGCTGTTGTGTTCCGGTTTGAAGGACATTGTAGCCAGAGTAACTACTGGACATATTGAGACTTAACATCTTATGTCTCAGGATGGCGAGCGCAGTGGAAATGAAATGAAAATGAAATGAAAATAATTTATTGAATCCATTAAAATGTTTCAACATTGTTTAGATTCAGTCATTTTTTGAACTACCACCCGGTTCGGAAAGCGGTTTTCACTAGAGAAGAACGGGCAAGAAACTCTAGTGTTGCTCTTTTCAAAACCAGTTTACAATGTATGATTATTACAAAAATTACAAGTTGGTTTAAATCAGAGCAGTTCATTAATAACTTGTTATGATTTGCAAGTAGGATATAGTTGAATACGAATAAGTTTACTTTATATTTAATATGGCTGAGAGAAACGAAACGAAGTAACCCATAACGAAGAATCAGTATACTCTGTTTTGCCAACGCAATAAATAATTATAAAAGCGTTAAGTAATCTATTTATCAATTACAAAGTAAGCAAATCGGACAGACCAGTCCACACAAGCAGCACCCGTTCACGAGTATGACGCATGTGCCAGCCATCGGCCTCCTCAACCATGCTACAGGGAAGTGACCGACCCGGCACACGACGCCACCGCAAGCACAGACTTTTAAGCGAGCATGACTTATCCAATCGCTTACAAAGCAAAACAAAATAGTTTAAGTTACTTAATATAAATGAAATTATACAGAGCACACTAATACCTCCGCTCCAAGATACTATATATTTAATTAATTTTATACTATACTATTCCCAAGCCTTATTATCATCTAGATATTCTGAAATTTTATAATAAGCTTTATTGCATAATTTTTGCTTGATAGTAGCTTTGAATTTTTCAATACTTAAGGCTTTAATATGAGTGGGAACTTTGTTATAAAAGTGTATACAGTAACCCTTAAAAGACTTGCTGATCCTGTGGAGTCTGGTCTTATGAGTAGCTAAATTGTTCTTATTTCTAGTATTTTTATTATGAATATCGCTAATCTTTCGAAAGTTTTCTTTATTTTTATGGACATACATTAAATTTTCAAAAATATATTGTGATGCCACTGTCATTATATTTATTTCTTTAAATTTTTCTCTAAGAGAATATCTGGACCCTAGCGAATAAATTGATCTTATAGCTCGCTTTTGGAGAACAAAGATGGTATTAATGTCAGCAGCACCACCCCACAGTAAAATTCCATAACTCATCAGACTATGAAAGTAGGCAAAATATACCAATCGAGCTGTATCAATATCAGTCAATTGACGTATCTTACCCACCGCGTAGACTGCGGCGCTCAGCTTTTTAGCTAAAGCGACTATATGAGGACCCCATTGAAGTTTGGGATCTAATGTGATTCCCAAGAACTTAGTTGTATCCACAAGGCTCAACTCATCCCCATTCAAAAGAATGTTAGCGTTAACTTTTTTGACATTAGGAGTCACAAACCGTACACATTTAGTTTTCTGACTATTTAGTAACAAGTTGTTAACGCTAAACCAATGTACGATTTTTGTGAGGGTGTGGTTTACATCGTCAATAATGGGTTGATGTCGATTCAGTTTAAATAATAAAGAAGTATCATCTGCAAACAACACGACCTCACAGTTGTCCCTTATAAAAAAAGGTAAGTCATTAATGTAGATTAAAAAGAGGAAGGGTCCAAGAATCGAGCCCTGCGGAACTCCCATAGTAACAACAGACCCAGGAGATCTTTTTCCGTTGACATCTACACTTTGGACCCTATTACTTAAATACGACTTGCATAAATCAAGCGCAACGCCATTTACACCGTAGTGGCTTAATTTCCTGATAAGAATTTCATGGTGAACACAATCAAATGCTTTGGATAAATCACAGAACACACCTAAAGCGTCCTGTGAATTCTCCCAAGCATCAAATATGTTATGTATAAGCTCCACACCAGCATCAGTAGTGGAGCGACCCCGAGTGAAACCAAATTGTTTACCATGAAGTATTTTATTTTTTGAAAAATAAATTTGAATTTGATGAAGCATCAGTTTTTCAAAAATTTTGCTTAATGAAGGTAGTACTGAGATAGGTCTATAGTTGGAGGGGTCATCTGTACTACCAGATTTAAAAAGAGGTATAATTTTACTTAACTTCATTTTATCAGGAAATATACCACTGTTTATACAAGCATTAAAAATTACAGCTAACTGGGGAGCTAAGACTGGTATTGCAGCATTTAATATTTTTGTTGAGATTCCCCAAAGGTCACATGTATTTTTAATATTAATTAACTTAAATGTTTTTATAATATCCACACTGTCAACGCAATGGAACGCAAATTAATCTCTACCACCAGGTACACTTTCTTCCAGTAATTTTTCTGCTATGCAAGGAGATGAATTTAAACTTTTTGTTATGGAAACTGGTACATCTGAGAAAAAGTTCTCGAAAGCTCTAGCTACTTCAAAATCAGATTTAAAGATATGATTATTTATATTAAGGCTAAACTCTGTGTCACGAGGTTTAGCTTTACCAGTTTCTTTCCTAATCACACTCCAAGTCATTTTAATTTTATTTTTGGAGTTTTTTATTTTAGTGCTCAAATATAGTGACTTTGCTTTCAAACAAACTTGTTTAAATATTTTCGAGTAATTTTTGACATACAATTTAAATTTCTCACTATGATTATATGTTCTTTCATGGTATAGATCATATAATTTATCTCTACTTCTATGTATGCCTATAGTAGCCCAACTGTTGAAGCATGTTTTCTTACCAGCTGAAATGGACCTGGCTGCAAAAATTGATTTGTATTCCTCACAAAATATGTTAAATACACAATTATATAATTCATTAGGGTCATTACCCTTTACAATTGTGGTAAATTTTTCGGATATTTTGGTTTTAAACTTTTCTAACCGGGTCTTTGTTACCGGAACAACAATAAGTTTCTCGAGTGATTGCTTCTGGAACTCACTGCTAAATGTGACAAGTTGTCCACAATGATCAGAGTCTAGTTTATTAATAATGTTACTATTAATTGGCACTATATCAGTGAACACATTATCTATGCAGGTAGCACTGATATTAGTTATTCTAGTCGGCTCTGAAAAAAGGTTAACTAAATCAAATGATAAAAAGAGATTTTTTAACTTTACAGTCATTAAAGTGTTTTCTAGTAAATTAATATTAAAGTCACCACACACCAGCAATCTTTTATTGGATTTACTCAATTTCCTCAATGCATCTTCCATTATTGTCTCGAAACTATCGTATGATGAAGAGGGCGGTCTGTATACACTTACAATGATGAACTGCTCCGACTCTATACATGATATTTCTATGGTTTGCTCCACAGAGAGGCTCACTATATCCTTTCGTTCTTTGTATTTAATATTCTTATTAATTAGTATTAGTGAGCCACCATGTATTGCACTTTTCCTACAAAAGTTGCTACCAACTATATGATTTTTAAAATTGAACATGAGTTGTTCAGTTCTCAGCCAATGTTCTGTAATGCAAAGTATATCAATTTCCTGACAACTCATGAACAATTCCATTTGCAATTCCTTGCCTAGCATGCCCTGACTATTTTGATGGACTAGTTTTAAAATATTGTTGTCATCCATATTGCAAACACTATTCCGACTAATGGGTAGAGAGTAATTAATATTGATGTCATTCAAAATTGAATTTGTATTTAAAAAAATGTTATTCCAAGCATTGTCTTGTAATTCATGGTGTTATTTGGTTTTGCTACTGTCCATGAGCGGTCGTATCGCTTACCATCAGGCGAATGGCATACTCGTCTCGCCATTCATTGCAATAAAAATAAAACACTCACCAGTACGTGGCTCTCTTTTCCAATCACCCATACAAACCCACCTACCTTATACTTCTGCCACTCCATCTCATTCCTAGCTCGTTGTATATCATACACTCTTCTTCTCATGATCATTTCCACTGTCTGGCTCTGTGCGTACATCTGATTGGAGGCTGTCTCCCGGCTCTTGAACATCGTCTCTCGTAATGCCTTCGATTCAGACATCAGCTTCTCCGCTATCCTGATCGTGTTCTCTATGCAGTGCACATAACTTTCTTCCGTCATTGTTCTATAATAGATAGTAAATACACGAGAATCACGCATACTGCGACATTTGTTTAGTGGCGTCAGTATCATAAATTAAGAGGTACTTTGCGTTCCCAAAATAGGAAAATTGACAGCAAATATTGGTAAAGAGCTGAATTTAAATTGTGCTTAAAATTAATTGTTAAGATTGGACTTGCTACGTGAACAGGTAACTGCTGGAAAAGTTAGTTTTATTCAAATGGAAAAGCGATTTTACAGCTGATTGACTGGTATACAACGGAATAAGCAAAACAATATTTTGCTTCCATTACTTACGAAACTGTGAGTCTAATGTTACTGATTCATAGAATTAATCATTCAATGTGTAGATAACTCTTCTAAGTGTGGTATAGATTTGATAGCCGTGTAAGTACAGGCAGAGGATGAATCAAACGGTGCACTACAAAAATGAAATCAGCGGTTTGCAGAGCTGGAAGGAAATTGTCTTACTGCGCAGGCACTCTAGTTGGATCCACCTTATAAGAGATGTCAGAGCAGTCTCTGTTAAGATCTTTTACATGGTACTCTAGCTCCAGCGCGTCATCTTTGTTCTGTATCTCTCGTTCAAGTCTACAGAATACATTGGTAAGCTCTTTCAGCTTCTCCCAGCCCATGTGGCAGACGTCAGTTAGCACGCGTTTGCTGTTCTCTATTATATGAAGTTCCTAAAACAAGTTTACTAGCGGTATTAACAACAGCTTCCGTGATACAGGTGGTTTACGGCCAGCGCAGGTCGGCACGGCATTAGATGATCGAAAGGGATTTCTCGATGCTGCGGCTCCAATTTAAAACATTGGAATTTATGTCGTATTCCTACCAGATAAGTTTGAATATCCTTTGCTCTGTGGTAAAAAACTAAATTCCTCTGCGCTGGCCCTTAGATGCCATATTGTGGAACGAAAGGCCGCGGGCTAGATACCCGCACCGCACCACAAGTTTGTTGGATGCACTAAGATTGCTTTGAGTCTGGATGTTCATGAAGCTACAAAAATTGTATGCTTTTCTAATCTAAATAAGACCACTAGGATCTTATATTTATATCCTATTTTTTATATTTTCACTATGGGTATGTTTATTTCCATGAGATCAAGACTTTTGATCTACCTACAATTGGGCACGGGCCTACTCTAGCAATTAATTAGTATAAAATAATACCTTCTTCAGTTCTTCTCCAAGTTGGTCCCGTGTCAGCTCAGGCGGCACCCGTTGGTCGCGATTAGACAGACATTGAGAGACTACCATGAGAGGCACTTGTAATGACTCTAAGTGCAGCTCTGTTGCATTTTTCTCCTCTTTAAGAGCTCGTATCTCATCTCTTACGCATTCTCTCGTGAACCTTTGCTTCTCCCGCCAAGATTGAACTTCGAACACCCTGGTAGATAAAATGGGAGTGAAGTATTCTATCTATATCTATTTATATCAGCCCATATACGTCCCACTGCAGGGCACGGGCCTACTCTACAATCGAGAGAATCGATTGAGAGTGGTTAGGCCATATAGTCCACCACGCTGGCCTAGTGCGGGTTGGCGGACTTACATACCGTAGAAATTCTTTTAAAATCGCTACGTTATGCAGGTTTCCTCACGATGTTTTCCTTCACCGTTAAAAGTGAGTGGTGATTGACTATCAATACACACATAACTCCGAAAAGTCAGAGGTGTGCCCTGGGATTTGAACCCCCGACCACCGTGAACATGTAGGCAGCCGCGTCTGGTCCGTTACCAACAGGCCACCACGCACTTCTGAAGTATTAGTTACATTAAATGTATTTTTTTGTATTCAACCGGCAACTCTATGCAATAATTACACCTATCTCATATCTTATAAGTTTCCCGAGTCTGCAATCTATGCCTATCTATAATCTATAATCTATCTATGAGTAGAGATTGGGTCTAAACTCGACCCATTTCATAACTAGAGGAAGAAATGAGCTCGGTAAAGGTACTATGGGTGCTATGCTGTGGTATGCTTAAATTTTCGTGGATAGTACTCATATGTAAAACTAACGTTGGAGACTTCAATATTATATAATAGGTATACAGGGTATATCAAGACCGCGACCGAAAACGAAGCCAGGTGGTAGTTTTAGCGGTTACAGACACAATGCAACTAAAATTTTTGCAAAAACAGCAATGGTATTTTTTTAATAGTATTTTAAAAATCATCGTGTTTGGGGGGTAAATACCTAGTCTTTGCAAAAAATGTAATTTAAACACTTACGTACCATTGCGTGTATAAAAATAAAGCGGTGTACGTCATAATTTTAGAAAAACTATGTATTATCACCCAAATACGACGATAAGTAAAAATATACAAAAAAAAAGACCATTTTTTTTTGTGAATTTTTTACTAGCTTTGTGTTTGATATCACTAATACTACCACCTGGCTTCGTTTTCGGTCGCGGTCTTGATATACCCTGTATAATACAGATATAAAATATGTATTGTAGTATTCTCACCTATCCCGCAATAACTCGTTATTAACGTAATTATCCCATCTCGTTGTAACAGAAGTTTCGTTCCGTAATTGGTTTGCTCTTTGTCTGAGCTCGTAAGATTCGAAACGTCGGGTCCTAGCTTCATTTTGTAGTCTCTGGATGTTCCTCGTCCAGTCTAAAACACTCAAACGGGGATGGGGCTTTTCAAAAACAGGTACAGATGCGTCCATTGTAATGAAACCGTTGGCGTTAAATAACTCTTGGTCTTGTAGATAACCGACCTAAAAGTTGTTTTGTGGTCTGTTTAATCAATATTTCCATGGGAATTCAAACGTTTGTGTAGGATACCTACCTAAATTGTAAAATATCTATTGCTGCATGTAAGTTTATACAAATTATAATTAATTTCGTTAATTATTTACACCCTTATTTAACTAACTTGAAGATTCTTCAAGTTAGTTATTGTTCACGCCAATTTTAAGAAAGAAATCTGAAAACGTAAGATTTCAGATATTCTGTTTTGAACTTGATTAAATATTAGGTATTCTTATTTATCAATTCTCCATGAGAAAGGAATAATTACGAAACGGCTAATTTGTTTATAATCATGAGCCCATAAATTTTGAAAGTGAACAATTTAAAACTGTCTATGCCTAGTTGGCATAAGGGTTGCCCACTTAAAACCACTTAAGTATTAAAAGTACTTAGAAATACGATTGTTTTATCTTTATTATCATTTTTTTCAATATTTGTTTAAGTAAAGTAAATAAGTTATCGCATTTTTAACATTACTGAGGCTATGATAATAAGCAAATAATATTTCTCCTACTTTCGAACTGGCAACTCTGCCTAGTACGCTAATCTAACATGGCGCTCTATTAGCAGAAAATTGCATTTGATGTTATGTCCGCGGCTTTCATTTAGTTCAATTATTTTTAGTTCAATACATATTGTGATTAAATATCGGCCAGCAACATAACTAAAGTGCACTAATATCTAAGTCCTACTACCTATACGCTAAACAATAGTAGTTACATTGCAGTTTTGCTTAACACCATGTAAGTTGGCATCTAAATGGCCTATTTTTAATATCTAGATGTGCCGTTTGTAAGTCGAAAGTGTAATTCAGGTATGAAGAAAGGCGCGGACGTGGTGGTGGACGCGGGAGAGGCGGGCGCGGCGGCAGGTCGAGCGACAGGTCGATGGAGCGGGGCACAAGCCGTTTCAGTAGCCGCGGCAGGGACGGCCCGCGGGGGCGCGACGGCGGTCGCGGAGGCCGGGGCTTCAGCAGCCGCGGGGGCCGCGACGATTTCCGTAGTTTCAAACAGGACCAGCCCGGCGGCAACCTCCGCAAAATACGATGGGACAATGTGCAGCTTACTCCCTTCCAGAAGAATTTCTACGTCCCGCACCCAAATGTCCAGCAACGAAGTGAGGCTGAGATTGAAGCGTACCGCAGCCAGCACCAGATCACGGTGAAGGGTCGGGACGTGCCCGCACCGAGCATTTATTTCGAGGAGGGAGGTTTTCCTGACTACGCTATGAAAGAGATTTTGAAACAAGGCTTTCCCAACCCGACTCCGATCCAAGCGCAAGGTTGGCCGATTGCTTTGTCAGGGAGAGACATGGTTGGTATCGCACAAACTGGGTCGGGCAAGACGTTGGCGTACATTCTGCCTGCGATCGTGCACATCATCAACCAGCCGAGACTGCTGCGAGACGAGGGGCCCATAGTGCTTGTCCTGGCGCCTACGAGGGAACTGGCCCAGCAAATCCAACAGGTTTGTTTTATATTTTCTGGTGTTTGCTAACTTGCAGACTAATTGTTGTTGCTATGATTGATATTACTAAAATCTTGAAAGTTTTTTAATGTAATCGTTTTTGAATATGAATGATATTATGGACAAGACATGAAAATAACTAACTGAGTCTGACATGTCCACAATCACTACAATATGGACTGCATACCCATTGACATTAATAAAAATAACATTTGTGTATTAAAATATTTTGCTATGCCTGCCAAAACAACTCCCTTATAATGGTATTAATCTAAATATCTGCATAATGATTAAATGTTTGTTTTCTGCTGCGCAACAGACGTTGATTGCCATGAATGGGATCGCTGCGGAGATGGCTGACGATCCCCGTGACTTGGACATTGTAAATGAATTGAATTTATCACATGTAGATGTTAGCTTCCCAGGCAGGCTATGTTCGCAAACCTATTGTAAAAATATTTGGGATTTTGTAAAATTTTATGAGTAACTCAAAATTATGACTTGTTAGGTGAGGTTTCTGAACGTAACCTTGTGTTCGGTGTGTTAGCACTTTTTTTGTTGTTTCTATTTATTATTTTAGTTGAGCTTACTTCACCACAAAGCTTACATTGTGTGCTATTAATATTACTTATTAAGAAGTTTGTTGTTTCAGCAGATTTGTTAAGGGATATACCTGTTTTGACCCTTCTTAAGATCCAATTGAAGCTTCCTTCTCTTATGTCAATATTTTCTACAGAGTTTTTGAGCAGTATTTATTTTCTGAAGTAGCCATGCTCTCCAGTCTTGTAAGATTTGTTTCTGGCAGATTTCAACAGATTTTTTTTCCAGTAAATGTGGAAAGATAATAGATAATCAAATTATGTACAGTAGTAAATATTTATTTAAACTTTGTATTCCAATATATGTTTTAATATTGTAGATAGTTTTTCCTTGTTTTAAACCAAGTATTGCAGTATTTCCAAAATAATGGATTTGTGCTGAACCATAATTGAATAATTTTACACAAGATTAATACAACTCTAAAATAATTTTATAAAGTGCATTTTAAAATAAATATACCTTAAAATATGCCATAATAAATTATTTTTTAAAATTATCTACTACTTTAACTATAATATCAGCAATGCCCAAGCAGAAACTTACTAAGTGGCTGAAACTGAAAACAGTTTGATCCCAGTATGCCCATAGATTTACAAACCCATCCGTAGAAGTTCAGCACAAATTCACACCTTTATTACCCTTATTACACCACATAATATTGTATTACACATACATTATTTAATATATAAGCACAGAATCAACACAAGTTTAAATATTTTCAGGTGGCAACGGACTTTGGTCAGAATGTGCAGGTTCGTAACACATGCATCTTCGGTGGAGCACCCAAGGGGCCTCAGGGAAGATGTCTTGAGAGGGGTGTGGAGATCATCATCGCCACTCCTGGACGGCTCATTGATTTCCTTGAGAAAGGTAGGTTACTGTTGGCAAATGGTTTTTGTACTATCGGAGTGATGCAGGAGCAAGTGTGTCTCCTGATATAAAGTGATCCCAGTTGCTGGTGAAAATCAACGGGGTTAGAGAAATGGTGTTTAGCAACTTTTTGAACTGCTTTGCAACAACTTTGCAAACACTAATTATTGGCTCTCGTAATTTAGTAAACAGATTTTGATTTTGTTCAGTTTTTAAAAGCTTTTATTTAACTTGCATTGTATGTTTGTTCGGGTGGAATCTTGCTACTCTATTTTGCTCTCTATATCTTCAACCGATTGAGCTGAAGGTTCGTATACACGTTTAGTTTGGAAAACAACACAACATAAGCTGACGTCGTGACGTCATTCTAAATCCAATATGGCGGAACATCCAAGATGGCGGAATAGTTATTTTTTATGCACTTCTGCAATATGGGTATCAAATGAAAGGGCTTGCCGAGAATAATTAGAAAAATATTCTGGCATCCAATATTTCGGACTTTTGAAGTTTTATATTTCGAAATTAACCGGCAAACGACGTTGCAACAATGATGCGTTGAATCAGATGAATGGTCTCGGGACACTTATCCAACGATAATTAAAAAAAAATAAAAGCAAAAAAAACTTAAAAAAAGCTTTTTATTTAAATGCTCTAAAAAGAATTGTCTATGAATAATTTAATTTTTTTTACCTATTTTCTTTTACAAATTGAAACTGATTTTGTCAACTCTAGTTTATGTATGTTGATTTAATATAAAACGAACCTTATTTTAGATTTCTCTAATACCGCCTTATTATTACGTAGAAACAACAAATCTGCGCCGCTGCACATACCTGGTGTTGGACGAGGCCGACAGAATGCTGGATATGGGCTTCGAACCTCAGATCCGGAAGATCATCGAGCAGATAAGGCCTGATAGACAGGTGTGATTTTAATTCGTATTCTATCATGTTTAAAGAATTATTATGTGTATTTACTTGTTAGACAAATCATTTAAATGCGTAAATGAAATCATGAGCAAAAACTTAATGTTTTGTTACCATTTTGTGTAAATTGGTAACTGCAACATAAAAAGAAAATTAAAAGTACAAGCAAATAAGTAATTAGTTCTCTTTTTTAGCAGTAAGACAAACTTTTGTGTCAATGTATGAATTCTTATACCTGATTTTACTTACTTTATCATGACCTAATTTTTATTAAATTCACCTATATTTTGATTTGAAATGCTAACACACTACCACCACTCAGGTCCTCATGTGGTCAGCAACATGGCCCCGGGAAGTGCAGAACTTGGCAGAAGAGTTTCTGCATGACTACATCCAGATCAACATTGGTTCCCTGGGCCTGTCTGCCAACCACAACATCCTGCAGATTGTGGATGTGTGCGAGGAGTGGGAGAAGAACGACAAGCTTATCACCTTGCTCACTGAGATATCTTCTGAAGAGGAGACTAAGACAATTATATTTGCTGAGACTAAGAGGAGGGTAAGTTATATGATAAATATGATAGTAGTTATCTAGTTTTCTTAATACGGAATGGCTGATGGTTAATGAAATATATTGATATAAAAATGTGTTCACTTAAGTATATGAATATCATATTAATTTTAATAGTATATCCTCATTTCTTAAATGAAAATAAAATACCCTGCAATACAGGGAAGAATAAGCGGTCAAGTCTACTGTATCAAACTTAATCATTTAGAGACAGGAAATTCACTGTTGTGTGAGTTGTAAAGAAACAAATCTCTAACAAGGGTTTCAGCAGTAACTTGACTATTTTCTGACTTCAATGCCATGATTTTTCCTCGCTATGGTGACTAAAATGATGTGACGTTCAGGTGGACGAGATAGCCCGGGCAATCGGCCGTGCCGGCTGGCGCGCGCTCGCCATCCACGGGGACAAGAACCAGCACGACCGCGACCACGTGCTGCAGCACTTCCGCAACGCGCGCGGCGCCATCCTCGTCGCCACCGACGTCGCCGCTAGGGGACTCGGTCAGTCGCACACACAAGCAGACATACACACACACACACAGACATACACATATAAAAATATTAGACTACAACTATCCACACATGGATTACCTAGGGATTTACTCGATTCAAAATAGTTCTAGAGATACATAGTGTCTGTATTCGCATGCACAGACAGGCTCGCACTCACAAATATGATTAGGTTATGATAAAAACTTTTGCACATTATTGTCCTAAAATCTTTAGATTTTGGTGTGACAGTAAATATGCGTCAAAATTCGCCACAAACACGGAGTACAAAGACATGATAAATCCGTATTCATAGGATACGATTTGCACAAATATAACAGCAACTTCTTCACAATTTCCTTATGGGACAAATACGGGATGGTTAGAAAAAAAATCAGAGGAAAAAAAAAGAAATCAAATCATATGGTATTAAATGCAAATGGAAGCATATTGTGGCATTGCATTGAATAGCATTAGGATGTCAATGAAATCGTGGTGTTTGTAAATGTTACTGTAAGTTGCCCAGAAGTAGTGTATCTTATGTTTGAGCCACCAGTAGATAAATGTGAATGAATCTATAACTAAACACAATAGAGGTGGTGATTGTTCCCGCCAAGCACACGGCATCAAACAAAAGATTATATGAGCAACAGCTGCGAGGTAGTTTATCTTGAGAGAGACACGGGGCAATGCTAAATCATCTCGCACTGTTCACCGGGGTGTTAAACAGGTCTAAGAGATGTCAGGGGCGTAGTGGAGGTGTTTGACGCCATTGCAAACAACTAACAAGATATAGAACGTTCCAGTATTCACACCACACACTATTGAGTATCTACGGACACTGATGTAGGTAATGTAGCGGAATGAAGCAAAACCGGTGGATATTGGAACACGTGTATTACCACGCAATGGTCATACTATATCTATTAGAATTATTCTCGGGCCGAAATTGAGCTTATCTAGCAGCATATTTTGTAAATTTTGTACATTTTAATTTGTTGCCGCTGAAGCGAATCTTGGTCCGATAATAGATAAATTTCCATGACTGACTCGGCATTATTCTCGTATGTTTTGATTTCAGAGGCGCATGCGTGCAGAGATAAAGGCTAGAATATACGTGTGTTGCTGACTTGAAACCTTACAATGTGAACGGAAAGATTAGTTACACCATTGTGTAGACTGTCAGCGCACACTGTTTGTAGCATGCTGCCTCTATTGTTGAACATTGGGGGGTTAAACTAACGAATAAGTATTTCAAAATGTAAAGGGATAAAGAAATTTTGCTCTAAAGCGTAAAATTTGTAAAAGAATTGGCGCATAGTACACAAGTGAGCAATACATGCTTGGTTTATTGTCATGAGAGATTTAACGAGAGCTAAAGGGCCTGCCCTACGCAACCTGACGTATTTGAGAGTAATTGAGACGCGTGCCAGCCTCACTGTAAAGTCAGCACACCAACTCTTGGCCTACAACACTCCGGAACCACTGAAGGGCATAATACAGTTCATTCCAGCTGACCTGATGACCCGCTGCTGCCTGCATAAGGTAATTACCACATCAGCTTGCTGTTTGAGGAAAATGTTCAATACTTATCACCCAATGCCTTATTAAGACCGCACTGCTCTTAATTATCAAATCTAGTCCCGCTCATGTAATAATTCAATATAAAAAACTGCTCTAAATCCTTTATGTACATGTTATATTGAACATTTACCTCAAAGAAAATTATCATCTTGTAACAACGTTTTTTTATTTACATGAATGTAACTAGTGTTTGTTTGTAAGTTCGCGTGGATTTCCGCCAGTCGGTTTTAAGTGTGGTTTCCCGTGCAGATGTGGAGGACGTGAAGTTTGTAATAAACTATGACTATCCCAATAATTCTGAGGATTATGTGCATCGTATCGGACGCACGGGACGCTCGCAGAACACCGGCACTGCCTACACGCTCTTCACACCCAACAACTCCGCCAAGGTAAATATGGCAAATTGAACTTAAATAAAACTACCTTTTTTTACAATGTTTCAAAAAACTCAAAATTCTCGGGCATTAGTGTAAGTAGTTTTTGCTTATTATTCAATGGTTCGATTTTGTGGTGTTATGTGTCGATAGAGTATATTCTAGGTTATAAGTAACAAAAATTATATATTATGCACTTTAAAACGTTAATGTTTTGATAAATTAATTCATGGTGGTTTCTAGGCCAAAGATTTGATGTCAGTACTGCAAGAAGCTAACCAAGTGGTGAACCCTAAGCTGTTGGAGTTGGCGCAATGCGGAATGGGATTCAGGGGAAAATATGGTAAGTAATTCCTGTACTATATATTTTTTTAAATTATAACACTGTTTTGCTCAGGTTCGGCAAAGGATCATCATCACCGTCATGGGCTGGTGACGGAACATTTTACCGAGTCTTTCATAGGCCACTTTAGTCAGTGTATCTACTAGACAAAGACCTAACATCTTATGTCTCCGGATGGCGAGCGCAGTGGAATGCCAAGCATTACTTTCTAAATCATTGTGTTGTTTGGTTTTGCTACTGACCATGAGCGGTCGTAACGCTTACCATCAGGCTAATGGCATGTTACTCTCCGTTCTCGCCCTTCATTGCAATACAAAAACTACAAAGTATATACATTTTAGTCAGCTAAATTGACAACTTGGTAATAGTATGATGCTATATGTATAATGGAGAGGCCTATGTTCATCAGTGGACTTCCTGTGGCTGAAGAGAGAGAGAGAGAGAGACAGATATGTATAATAGGTAGAGATGATTATAATGTGATGTGTTTGCAGGTCGCTCTCGGTACCGCGACAGAGACGACAGCAGCGCGCGCTCCGACCGCGGCGCGCCTCGGGGCAGGGGCGGCAGGGGGGGCAGGTTCGGAGACAGATCTGGTCAGTATTACTCTACTGTCCCACTTATTTGACACCCTCCGTGCAATTGGTTAGACGCCGGTTGTGAAACGAAGCGGGCTCAATCACTGCACCAAGACAAATGTCTGTGTGATCCACAGGTATTTGTTTCGGGCCTAGGTGTTTGTGAGACCGAAAAGTCTCTCGTAGTTCCTGACTACACAAGACTTGATCTAAGTGTGGAGTCAAGACTGTATATGTGACAGTTGGGTGTATTTAAAATTAATTTATGTATATTCTTTATTGTATAGAAAAAACAGAGATTTTAACTAAATTTGAAATGAGTACAGTCGGTGGACATATTGCACAAAGCAATCTCTGTCTAGGCAATATTGTCTCACTTAGCTTACATTTTTGTTTCAATTACTATTTTGAGGACATCGTCTATTTACTTTTAGAAATAAAACTGCAATTAAAACTCTTTAAGGAATTAAAATCGATGAAATGATTTGAAGAAACCATTCACAATGGCTTCTTAAATTCATGCTATTGTGCAGGTTCGAGATGGGACAACTCGAATAACGACAACTACGGCGACAACCAGAGCTCGTACGACCGCACTGACTTCGGCAGCCGACAGAATTTCGGTAACCGCGACACCAACGGGTTCAGGGGACGCGGCGGCCGCGGCGGCACCAGGGGAGGCCGGGGAGCCTCCAACTACAACTCCCAACAGGACTTCCAGGGAAACAACCAGAACTACCAACAGTCACAGGGATTCAACGACACAACCCCCACAAACTACTACAACATGTACTCCCAACCCCCACCTCCCCCCGCCAATAAATTCGCGGCCAAGTAGACTAGCATATTTGACGTATAGCTAAAATTGTGATGAGACGGTGATGTCATCGGATTTGTTGATAATGTGTATACTACAGAATGTTGCATTGTGAAAATGTATTAACGGTAGATGTATAACGTCTTGTTGTTGAGTATTTCTACCAAAAACCTATGTGTTAGGTTAGACAGTGATAATATTAAACGAAAATTATTTACTAATATGTATCTGTACCACAAATGCTTGCTTTTGATTTAAGAAATTTTGCAACATTACGCACGTAAGTTATTGAGGGTGATCTTTAAGTTTTTACTTTTCACTGTAGTGTTTTTTATCCTCATGTAGAGAAATTCTAATGTAGGTTTGGAACCAAATTATTTTTGTATTATGACACAAATGTACCGAGTGGTATGTCAAAATATCTTTCAGTGAGAAATTATACATCATTAGTAGGAAATTAATAATAATGTCAGCTATAAATATTGTGTATAGCAAATCGCTGGTCCAAAGTAGCATTTAGTGTGAACTACCCACATAGTTATAGGGAGATGCCTTAACTGGACTAGTTTATGGGCCTGTGTCCAAAAATAGTTTTGTAACGACGAAGTGTCAAAAGAAAGGCTCAATGTTAGCTGTTAAGATAACTGAGCAAAATATTGTAATTTGGATCATCTTGAATGTGCTTTTGTCAATTGACATTCTGGATACATTTTATCTACCGTCAAATGAGGTGTATAAGGGCCAAACTGATCTTGTTATTGTGACATGCAAGGTACTAGGTAGTTAAATGCGACACTATAATTTGATTTTTTCTAGAATGTTAAATAAATATGCCTTGGCAATGCACAGACATGTCAGTAACACTTAAATGTTTTGTCCTAATTACCCTATTCACCTCATTTGACTATCGAAAGATGCCCCATATTGTAATTATAGTGGCAAATGCCTCAGATTAGCTTTCCAATTGGTGCACTCATCCCTTATAGAGCATTTGTGTTCATAGCAATAATTATAAAATATAGCCTAAGCCACATTGACTCACAATAGTGTAATGCATAACATTCCTCTCAAGTAAATGCAGATGTCGTATTGTCGACGGAACATGCAATTCCCTAATAAAACTTTCTTAAAATTACACTGGTTTTTTATTTTCTGTAGCTTCTCGACTTTTATGAGCTATGGACTATGAAGTCCTAGATTCGATTGCAAGATTGGGCTCACCCAGTTTTACTAAAGGGCTGTAAAATCTAAATTTTTGGGATTCTTTATCTGAAGAAAAGGAATTTTACTTTTTGCACTACAGACAGCACTATTACCTCTATAGTTCGAACAAAGGAGGATTAGTTATTCAGCTACATGCAAGTAATACCAATTTACAATTGTCTTTTTGAAGTTTCTTGTTTTTTTTGGTGTTTGAATTTTTTTTGTTCTATAAGTTGCTTTTGGCGATATTAACAAATTCATCATCATAATAATTTTAAAATTAGACAGTATTTCACCTGTCAAGTATTAGGAATGTATGAAGTTTGGTGGAGATATTTTTATTCATAATTAATAGCTAACTTCCTATTTGCTACCTGATGCTCCTACCAGTTCAAGCCACGCCAACCAGCTACAAAGTACCAATCAGCGACTACTTAATTTTGTCTCACACTATTGTTGCTACTAAATAAATACAATATGTATTTGACAAAATATAAGGGCCACACTGGTTCAAAGATATAATAATAATAAATACACCCAACAGTCACATACATAGTACTGACCCCACACTAAGATCGAGTCTTGTGTCGTGGGTATCAGAAACTACGAGAGACTTTTCGGTCTCACAAACACCCAGACCCGAAACAAATACCTGTGGATCACACAAATATTTGTTTCGGTGCGGGGATCGAACCCGCGGCCTCTCGTTTCACAGGCCGGCGTCTAACCAACTGCGCCACGGAGGCTGTCATATAGGATAATAAATTCGAAATAAAATTAACATGGCAAATGTAGCATATTTCTCTTTATTCCTACATAAATAACGGAAACATATTCAGCACTTGACAACATTACTTCAAGATTGAACTATCATGGCGTACAGCTTGTTGGAAAGCTAGTGGCCACTTCACAAATGATTTATTGATTCATTTTAGTGTGCAGCGGGTTGATTGGCCCTGTCAGGGTCGACGTAGCCGATCTGCTCCTCAGGGGTGTGGGGCCAGAAGGTAGGTTTGTTGAGAGGGTCGATAGCCTGCTCGGGGTAGGAGTCGCGGTAGTCCTCCATCGTCATTTGATCGTATGGCAAGAGAGCCTTGGTCTCGCTGATTTGATTTTCATATCTGAGGCGAAAAATATGACATGTTAACAAAATGTGCGGTACAGTGCACTGGTTTTCAAGTAATTTCTATAAAGCAATAATAGTTTAAAAATACTGACTAATGTATTGACTAATACATGTAGATTAGTGATGGGCGATTCCGAGATGTTATATCAATCGAAAGAATCGGAGTCGTAAAAATAAACAATCGAGTCAACCATCGACTCGCCGTTTTACAAAACAATCGAGATGTTTTTCGATTGTTTCGAGTCAATGGATTTGACCGTTAGTTTTCGATCGTTCGAATCAGTCACCGAGTCTCGCTCGGTTCTTGTTTATTAGTGGAATGCAAGTATAGCAATGCGTATAGATAAGGGGCCATTCATTTATTACGTAAGACTATATTTTCTAGTTTTTTCAATCACACCGCAAGTCAAGAACTCGCGTCTAAACCATCGAGTAACAACACTCGATTACTCTCGAGTTTCCTATATATTACTATACTCTTTGCTCTCGAGGCTCGAATGAACGCGCCGCGCTCCAGTCGCAATAACAGACCAATTCGGACTCGAGTCCAAGTTGAAACAATCGAGAACCATCGAGATGTTCGAACAATCGAAACAATCGAATGAAACCTCTCGTCATCGCGCATCGCTAATGTAGATCCTTAAACATATTCAATATTTTACAAATCTACACCCAACAGTGTCTAGCAATACCAAACTGTTGGTCTTAATATACAGGTAGGTCTCCAGAGGTAGGGGTCTTGGGTGGTAGATACTCATTTCTGTAAACATGGTTCTTGAGAACTACAAGGGACTTGTCATTTTACAACACCCACTCAAAAATTATTCATTGGCACATAAACATTTGTCTCAGCATCTAGATTGAACTCACAGCCTCTTGTTTCATAGTTGACTACTGAACTAACTGAGTTTTGGAAGCTTTTATGGTTTAGTGCACATAATTATTTATGTAGTAGTCCTATAGTTATCCAATTAGTTAAGATATTTAAGATCTAACATTTGTATTGTGAATTGAAATTCTGATTATGATTCTGAAATTAATTAATGGCTTATATACAGGTGTGACAATCAATAAATTCCTGGTTTTACATATTTAAAGATACTTGTTAAAATATTCAATATAATTATAATATAGAACACAAGCGATACACATTCTTATTCCAGTAGTACTCATGTCAAACAAAATATAAAACACTTAATTATTTTAGTTTCAGTTACAAATGACATCTCTATGTTTCCATATTGGTGTTGTTCAAGTACACCTTTCAAACTGTTAACTGCAGGATAAAGAACTTTGTTTTTGGTCAAAACATGTGTGGCAGCTATCACGCAAGAGATGTTATTTCCATACTTACTCCTCAGCCACCCCCATGTAATTACCACTTCATTGTAGTAGCAGTCAATATGAAGAACAAAATTGTTTCATCCCTCTTAAAAACTGTTAAACTATAGCTGGTTTAACCAAAGCATTATCATAGAACATATTTAATAGATAGATACATGTTTTGCATATGTCCTTGAAACATAGATTTTAGATCATGATAATACTCTTGGGTTTAAATGCATTCAGCAATATTTACAAACTCTGCAACCTCTTATATAATGTGTATAAAATTTAAAGAAGTTCCATTAAGATAAGAAAATCAATAATCTAGACACAAAATGATGGATAGGTACTTACTTAGCAATGCTGGCGTTGGACTCCTGAACGAAAGCTTCGATGGCTTTCTTGATTTCGGTCCACTGCGCCTCGATTTGCGCGGTCTGGGTATCAGAGGGGTACGGAACCTTCAGAGCTTCATATTGTTTCTGGAAGTTATCGACCATTCCAGCCACAGGCACCGTCTGCTTGTACAAAGCCCAGTTGATCTTGGGAGGCTCAGGCGGGTTGGCCAGGACCCTACAATCCCATCAATCATAAATGGAAAATATTGACAGAAATTATGTAACTCGAACACATCGAAACTAACCTTCGGAGGTAGTTGTCCGATCTGACTTTGAACGCAGCCAGGTGCGCCTTTTGTTCAGCGGGCACCCTTTCGGCGAGGGCCGCCCAGTTTACCGCGCTCTGGGAAATCCTTTTCGCCATTTTCGGCGTTTTTATTCTTCAATTTTCTACAGTGCCTCACCGAACAAACGTCAAGTAATCAAAGACAATTTTTTTATACTCGTTTTGCCGACGGAAGTGACAAGTGACAACTGTACGATGAAACCAAGTCTTTTGATACGATTGTCTTTGAATAGATTACTATTCATCGCTATCTATGGACTGTAAAACTTAGCTTGATAATTTTGACAGCTCACGCCTATAAAGTTAGGCATTCTTTTTGTTACGATGACATACAGATAAATACCGTACTTCATGGATGGGTACCGCCCCCTTAGAGATGTGCCACGCATAACGAATAACCGCAGACTATCAATAATCGGTTTTGAAATGAAAACAATACATAAAAATAAAAATAATTTGTTTCTTAATTGCCGAAATATGTTCCATAAACAGTACTGATTCCATGATAAAATATGTGCATTGAATAAAAGTTACCCAGTCATATTTTTTGGTGTTATACTAGAAAATGGATATAAAAAATAGTATCTATTGACTCCACGACTGTAACAATAATATTTCTAGTCCGGTTAATAATAAATAAATAATAAAATAAATAAAGAAGTTAAAAGAAATTATTTTATAAAATCCATACCTTAATCACGCGATTATCGATTACAAGTTCCAAAAAATAATAATCGAATAGATATTAGATTCATTAACGATTATACACAACCCTCATCCCTACTGCGAGCTGTCAAAATTATCAAGCTAAGTTTTACAGTCTATAGCGGCGAATTAAAATAAATATATTGAAACTGCAAATATTTTCAAGCAATTGAATTATTTCTAAAAAATAACAAGTAAAACTTTTCTCGTTCTGTTAACCTAATCTTCCCTAGCGTTACAAGCAGTTACAAGTGTATTCTACGATTATAGTCTACGTCCCTCTACGATATCACTGTCGTAATGGGGTGGATTTTGCAAGCTACCTGTGCTACAAACTTGGTGATACAGGCATTTACATACAGACATACTTGGTAATGACGTCATCACATATTTGAGCAACGTTAGTCTATTAATCTGCTTATTTTCAACAAAGTCGGTTCTGCATTCAAGCATCAGGCTGGCATATACACACATAATTCAATGTCCAGAGGTCCATATCTCATAATAATTAAATTAATTATAATAGAAGAAAGGAAGTGGTAGCGCCACGCTGTTGTCAAGTCGGGCAGGTACTACTGTCTCACAGAAAATCGACGTGAAGCGTCAGCTTTGCTATCGCGTTTCGTTCGATGAGTGAGATTGCCGATTGGATTGCCGGCTTCCCAATATTCCTTTCCACTTCTCATCGTTTTTCCTTCCTGCTCTTCCCCCAAGTTGATGTGCCGGTACCACATACATTTTATGATTATGGATCCAGCGTTGTGGATGTCCATGGAAGGCATTGATCAACTACCAGGTGACCTGTTTCCTCGTTTGTTGGACCTATGCAATAAAAAACAAAAATTCTAATGCTTGGAACTAGGTTGAATGAATAAAGACATAATATGTATAAATATGATTTATTTTTTCAAATCGTTGTTTCCTTTCGTCGTGATGCATTGGTCTGACACTAAACCTTAACACTAAACATAAATATTACTAAAGGAATGCAACTCTTGTAAATAATTGTATAAAATATAACAAATGCTAAATATAGTTAACTATACAGTGAAGGTAATGATTCAACTTTGGTTATGTTATGATTGGTGTGAAGTTACTCCTAACTATTTCTAAACTTACAATAACTTATAATTAAATTATGTTTAAATTATATTTACAAATTATTTTACAGAAGTAGGTAATTAATTTATAGGTAGTTTAAGTTTTTGGAACGACATTCTTTGTGCTATAAATCTACATGAGTGCCGGCATAAGCCGTTGAGTTGCGGCTTTAACTTGTTAAAAGTTCGTGTCAAAGCCTATTTCGCCAGGCAAAATATAAATAACCTCTTTTGTTATTATCTCCGATTCACAAATCACTAATCAATTCGATTTAAAAAAATACAAATTCAAATTTCGAATTCGAAACGAATACAATTCAAATTAGCCAATCACCGTATTGAGATTCATAAATTGGCCGGTTTGTCCTTTAGCGGGTTTCTCTTATCGCCGTAATTGGGTGAGTTTGAGGAGTGTCCAACGGTTCGACTGCCCCACGTGGTCCGTCGACCCACTGTGGTGTTTTTGCAAAATTTTAGGAGGTTGCCGTAAGCAGCCCGGTACTGTCGGTTGGTTGCCGCGTAGATGAGCGGGTTGACGACGCTGGAGGCCCAGGCGAGGATTGAGGCTATGATGTGCAGCCAGGGGTACGTGATGCCATCGTCAGCCACGTTCATGATCATCAGCGGCAGGAAGCAGGCGAGGAAACACAGGAATATCGTCAGCATTAGGGTTGTCAGGCGCGAGTCTTCTTCCTTTTCTTTTGCTGTTTGGCCGCTTAGTTTGCTGTGGAGAGGAATTTGAGAATTAAAATGTTGTACGATTCAAAACGTAACGGATTGTCGGACAGAGATTAATTAAGTTGTTACTTATTGTTTTCGAATAATTTTACTTGCTTTGTTGTGTGCAGTTAAAAATGACGGGAGAAAAACAAAACATAACTCGGTTGTAGCATGATAATCTAATGAAATTTAGGAAATCATAAACTTTGATGAAATTACGATATAGGCGTATGTGGCTTTATTATATAAAAGTAAATCTATAAAGTTAATGCAAAACTTAACTCTAAACATGGAAGTTAGTACCGTGCATTACATCTATCTACACACTTGGCTACTTGACTATTTTCTGAATAGAGTACTTCTCACAATGATTTATAGTATATTTTTAAAGCGTTATTTAAGACGAATAAAGATGGTTTTTTTCGTTATTACAAAAAAAAGTACCAAAACGGTAAGTCATGTGACATTTATGAAGTGGCAGAGATGAAGGAAGAATTGTAAACTGTGACGTCATACGATGCTCAATGACAGCTGCTCGCGTTTTACTACTTTTAATCAGCAGATGAAAAATCGCGAACTTATTTTAGAAAAATAAAATATTTACAATTTATCTTAATGTAAAAAATATCTACCTATAATTATTATTTGCAAATAAGCTATCGAATTTATATGCACTTATGAGTCATGTCTATAACTACTCTTTGTAAAATACGAATATAAGTATTATATCATACTCCGCCACTATTTCAGTGAGGTTTATCGGTCTTCCTTCAATTTTATTCATCCAATAAAAATCTTTGTGTATTTTGCTATTATTCATGAGAAATATAAAAACACTATACATTTTTCAAGCCGGAAATCATAAAACATTATCCATTTCAAAGTGAATTATTGCGTCAAGAATAAAATAAACACTGCCCACTTGATAAGTATGAAGTATCGTGAAGTATTCGCATTCCTTGGAAGAGGTTATCGCATCGCGGCAAGTCTAGATTTGTTTCCCGGATTCAAGTTTTATTAACAAATATTATGTTTACAACACGATTTGTTAAAGTGTCGATAATGCAATATTTTCTTAGTAATCATAGTTGTACTATTATATCGCGTAGCATGAAGATGTTTTCTTGCCCGTTCTTCTCTGGTGAAGCCTTGGGAAGCGGGTGGTAGAGGAATAAGTGACAGAATCTAAATAATGTACGACATTTAATTTCCATTAAAATTATAAGACATGCAAATACACAATTAAACACTATACAATTAAATACCCCGCGGGTGCAGTTATTAGTGACAGTAATCACTGAAGCGATATCTCACCCACATACACACCTGCGGCCCTCCAGCTTGCGCTTGCTCTCCCGCACGCGCCAGTAGATGCACGAGTACGACACGATGATGACGACACACGGCAGCGCGAATCCGAACACGAACAGGTACTTCTTGGGAGACTTGCCGTCTTTGGGCAGGATTGTGCACGAGAACGTGTTCTGGTCGAGGCCCAGTTGGCCCCATACGCCTAGGAGTGGTGGCACCTGAAGAGATAATTTTGTTATAATTAGAATATTAATTTGTAGGTTTTTTTTTTATGTATTGGATTATGTTTTTTTGTATGTTAGAATAGTTTTCATAGTGGTATGATGAAGTGACTAGTATGGTAAGTGGAATGCAATGAAATAGAGTATCCAACACATAAAGATCGCTCGCTGGTCGACATAGATATGTCGGGCTGCTCTAAACTCGACACAATTGCATGTAAACTGTTGAAATAGTAAACATAAATACATAAATAGTATTTATTCGAGTAGTTGCACCTTCTTGTCGTTTGTGGCGCTTGAGTGCTTTACCTGTCATTAGTTATTTTCTAATATATTTTATTCATTCTTGTTATAACTTTACCGGAGAATAAACGTTACATTGAACTTACAGTCTCGAGGTTATTCTTTAGGTTTCCAACAGGTTATGGGCCCAGTTCTCATAAACCTGAAGATTCGAAGTTTAATATTTATTCTCATAAAGTACCGGACAATAATCATTCGAGAATTTTCCATCGTATATCGGCCCGAAAACAATGGCGATGTCTAATTTACAAATTGAAAAATTAGCCGGACGGGAAAATTATTCAACATGGAAGTTTGCGGTAAAATCGTATCTGGAACATGAAGATATGTGGGAATGTGTCGATCCTGGCACCGATGTCAACAGTAAGAAAGATACAAAAGCTAAGTCGAAAATCATTTTGTTGGTGGAACCAATAAACTATGTCCATATTGAAAATGCACTGACGTCGAAAGAAGTATGGACAAACCTACGAAATGCTTTCGAAGACTCCGGGTTATCGAGGAAAGTTGGCTTATTGCGGGATTTAATCAACACAACACTGGATAACTGCGCAAACGTCGAAGAATATGTAAATAAAGTAATGAGTACTGCATACAAATTACGAAACATTGGTTTCGTAGTTGATGACGAATGGTTGGGAACACTCATGCTGGCAGGTTTACCGGAAAATTATAAACCGATGATCATGGGTCTGGAAAGTTCCGGAATAAAAATGTCATCAGATTTTGTCAAGACAAAACTTTTACAGGAGGTTAAAGTTTCCGAGTCTTCTGCG
The DNA here is from genome assembly GCA_949752805.1 of Deilephila elpenor. Classification (NCBI taxonomy): domain Eukaryota; kingdom Metazoa; phylum Arthropoda; class Insecta; order Lepidoptera; family Sphingidae; genus Deilephila; species Deilephila elpenor. The sequence continues at coordinate 1,302,618 of OX457107.1, read as the reverse complement.
TCTTCTGTTTTATTTACAAAGCACAAAAATACCTCTAAAGACAATGCCAAGCTAAAGGAAAAAGGCCCTCGTTGTTTCAATTGTAATAAATTTGGACATTACAAAAATCAATGTACAGTGAAAAAATGTAACCATGACAACAATAACAGTTTTTCAGCAATTTTTTCAGCTTACAGCAATGTGAATAAAGAAGACTGGTATATAGATTCAGGTGCTACTATGCACATGACGAGACGTTCCGACTGGATGTATGATATCCAAGCATCTCCGATTCAGCAAATAAAGGTGGCTAATAATGATGCTGTCTCCGTGCAAAATATGGGTAAAGTAAACATTCATACCATTTTTTGCAAAGATGGGTGTCCAATCCAGGTGAGAAATGTTTTATTTATTCCCGAGCTGTGTGTAAATTTGTTGTCAGTTAGTCAACTAACTAAAAATGGTTGTAAAGTGGAATTCACTGACACGGGATGTAACATATATAATGTTCATAAGATTCTTATAGCAAATGCAAGTTTGATCAATAACATGTACAAATTGAACACTGTTACCGTGACTGCATTGGGTGAAAATAAGACAGATCTTATTACATGGCACAAGAGAATGGGGTACTTAAATTTGGCTGATGTAAAGAGGTTAGAATCATGTGCTGAGGGTATAACTATCACTAATAAAGATGTTGATACTGTTTGTATACCATGTTGTGAAGCTAAACAAACACGATTACCGTTTCCAGACTCTGGTTCTAGGGCAAAGGCATTATTAGAAATAGTTCATACTGATCTATGTGGTCCGATGGAGACACTGTCTGCTGGTGGTGCGAAATACTTCATAACTTTCATAGATGACTATTCCCGTAAAGTTTATGTCTATTTTCTCAAGAACAAGTTGGATATTAAGTCGGTTTTTCAAAGTTTTAAAGAAGAAGTAGAAAATGAGTTAGATCTCAAAATAAAAATAGTTAGAAGCGATAATGGAAAAGAATATCTTAATAAAGCATTCTCGGATTTCCTAAGGGCTTCCGGCATCAAACATCAGACGAGTACTCCGTATACACCTGAGCAAAACGGGCTAGCGGAGCGGATGAATCGGACGTTGGTGGAACGTGCGAAATGCATGATTTTTGAAGGAAAGCTGCATAAACAGTTATGGGCAGAGGCAGTTGCTGCTGCAGCCTATGTCACCAACCGATCACCATCTCGGGTTTTGGATAAGGTAACTCCGTATGAAAAGTGGACTGGTAAGAAACCGAACCTTTCAAATTTAAGGATTTTTGGTTGTAAAGCCATGGTACATATTCCAAAACAAAATCGTTTAAAATGGGATCGTAAATCAAGAGAATTACTTTTGGTGGGATATTGTGACAATACGAAGGGTTACAGACTGTATGATCCAGTAAAGAAAAGAATTATTATTAGTAGAGATGTCATATTTATTAATGAAGTTATGGATAATAATAGTAATACATCGGAACCCTTACCTACCAAACCGCTCATAAATATTCCTTTAAGTGCAAATACTGATGAGGTAATATCTGTCGAAGATAGAACACGGAGTAGCAACACTTTGTCACACTCAAGTCCTGACACATCTTTCGATAGTTGTGTGTTGAATAGAATGACTGAGGATGAAACCTATTATCCCAGTTCAAATGATGATACTAGCACTGAAAGTTTTACTAGAAATATTACTTTAAGATCTCATCACAGGCAAAACAACTTCATGTGTGTTCAACAGATTTCAGACCCACTGACTATTGAAGAAGCCATGTCGGGCACTGATGCTGAATACTGGAAAGCAGCTATGGATGAGGAGTATCATTCATTATTGGAAAATAAAACTTGGGAAATAACTTATCTTCCAGAAGATAAACGTCCTATACCGCGCAATGGGTTTTCAAGAGGAAAACAAAAGAAAAGCAAGGAAAAGAGGATTTAAAGAAGAGAAAAGACAGCTATGTGGCTATTTCGGCCTCTATGCTATAGAATGAGGCAATGGTTATTTACAGAGATAATCAAAGTTCTATTAAACTTTCAGATTCCGATTGTTAATTGGTTGAAGGAGCCATTGATGTGCAATATATTATACAGACGGATATGATGGTAGCTGATGCACTTACTAAAGCGACACCATACTCAAAGCTGGCATATTGTTCTACCAAGATGGGCTTGATTTATGTTTAAGGGAGGATGTTGAAATAGTAAACATAAATACATAAATAGTATTTATTCGAGTAGTTGCACCTTCTTGTCGTTTGTGGCGCTTGAGTGCTTTACCTGTCATTAGTTATTTTCTAATATATTTTATTCATTCTTGTTATAACTTTACCGGAGAATAAACGTTACATTGAACTTACAGTCTCGAGGTTATTCTTTAGGTTTCCAACATAAACAATGGTCTTTGCACCACCATGTCGTGTAGAGTGGCAGGTATTAGAACCGATACGAAACTCCTTGATCCTTCCACTAGCTATGGGGTCTCCTTACGGCAATCTTACTCACTGAATGAAACTTTCATCACTGATTCCATATTTTTTATTTATTTCGTTCACAAACTGAATGTTTCTCAAAACCTGCATATTTTAAAAACTACATATAACAAAATAAGGACACTCTTAAATAGTGAACACAACATGCACACATTACAAAAATGAGGCATAATACATAATTATGCTTACAACACTACCAAGAATATATTATATTAAAAAGTTATTTATCTAAAAAAAATTTTTTTCTTTAAGAAACTCGTTAGCACCTATTTTATGCTAATACAAAGTGATTGGCCCGACCTGGATATTGAACCCGCTATTTACTATTCACAGCTACTGCTACTAGACCAACGCCGCGATTGAAAACAATAAATATTTATGTTAATATACTGTTAAGAAACACTCCTTTTGATAGAGATTTTGTATGAAACATAAACAAACAGAGAACAAAGGAATTGTATGCAGGTCAATATCCGCATTTACACATATTGCTATGCCCAATATTCGTGTTTGTAGACAAAAAACCATTTATGTATACCGTCTAAAGATAACTTTAAACATGCATTATGCATGACAAATCATATATTTTTACCCGCATTTATCCGACGTTTTTCTGTTGGAATAGAACCTGATTTTGGGATCGCAAATGATTTGGCTTGTAATATTAAAGTTACAACCTGGCTTCTGCTCGTTGTTTCATTACTTCGTAATATTCATTATCAATTCTCAATTTCTCGTTTATTTTGAATCGTTAAAATGTAATATTTTTTATAACATTGGCTTACCCCTACACCACCCATAAGCTTATTTTAGTTCCAAGGTGTGAAATGAGTCGAGCCGTTATAAGCAACTTTCATTACATTTTTATTTTGAACTAGCTTCTGCCCGCTAACTTCGTCTGCGTGATTAACTTTGTTTAAAAAAATATACATGTATAGATTATTTGGTATTTCTCATCCCGTCCCGTTATATCCCGCCCGTCCTATCTCATTCTCACTCAAGGTATGTAATCCACGCCCATCGCATCCCTTTGAGTATAAAAAGTGACAAATATATCGGATTTCTGTCCTCATCCCACGGGAACACTTAATTTATCTGGATAAAATGTAGCCTGAGTGTTAATCCAGTGTTAATATGGGGAATATTAGTTTTTCTCAAATTTATCTTCCATAATACAAAGAAACACCCTGTATGTAAATAAAATATATACCAGTTTTCAAATTGGACGTGCACCAATATAATTACTGTGAAAACTGCATCTCATTTCGTATGGTAGTTTTTGAGTAATGTGCAAGCAAACAAAAAGAAACACCTGTATGTCAATGCAACATATACCAGTTTTTAAGTTGAACCTGCAGCAATATAACCGTGAAAACCCCATCTCATTTGGTGCGGTAGTTTATGAGTATTGTGCAAGCAAACAAAAAGAAACACCCTGTATGCAAATGCAACATATACCAGTTTTTAAGTTGAACATACAGCAATACAACTGTGAAAACCGCATCTCATTTGGTGCAGTAGTTTTCGCGTGATGCGCAAGCAAACATACAGACAGACAGACAGACAGACAGACAAAAAATCTAAAAAAATTGTTTTGGATTCTGTTGCTGTTATAAAGACCCCCGCGTTGAAATTTCTTAAATATCTTCCATGTACAAACATCGACCATTTACATTTTTATTATATGTATAGATAACTCGAGTAGATTTGATAATCCATATAAAGATCTTACATTTATAGTCCAAACACCCTGCTACAACATTAATAAGTATTAAACGCAATTTACACGGGGAGAGTTTATCGCGGCGAGAAGTGTTTGCGATTATCGCATGACATAACCGCCATTGATTATCGTGTTCTGACAAATGTTACACGATGCAACTTTTTTATATCCTTACAATAATCGTTTCTTCGAGCCTAGAAACTATCCCCGTGTAAGTGGGGCTTAAGGATTAGTTCCAACGAAAATAATTCTACTTAATAGACTCTCTCTCTTTTCAGCTGAAGATATTCCTAATAGACACTAGTAACAGTAAATCCTCGTTCAATATCTCGTGTCAAGTGTTATCTGCGTTTGATATTGAAATCAGCGCGTTATCAGTCAAACTTCCACTCAATATATAAAGCAAACTGATTTCGGGAAAGTGCTCGCGATTTGGCTTTGCTACACAAATACTCTGATTTTGTTGCGATAAAATTGCTAGAATGCGGTGACACATGCGCATTTTTATTCCGAGAAGGCAAAGTACCTAATGCATATGATGGTTATTGCAGTGTAGACCGCATGTATCCATTGGATCTTTAATTTTAGCAAATTGGACAGAATGTCTATAAGTGGAACAAAATCCCATGGTGCATTCCCGCACCCAAATATGCGTTCATCATCATAATCACCAGCCCATTGCACTCTACTGCTGGAAATTGGCCTCTCCCAAGGTACGCCACAGAGCCCGGTCTGCTGCTTTACGCATCCAGTCGCTGTCGGCCCTCTTGTGCAATATGCGTTATTAACAAAGATTTATAGATAATATTCACATCAAGGGTCGTAAACTGAAATAATATATCTCTTTTATACATTACACGATACACGTATAACTCCTGTGTTTGAATTCATCATTACGTCCCTATAAATTGTAACTATTCATTCATAAAAAGAGGAAACCGGTTTTCCGAAATCCATTACGTTGAACCACTAATTCATAAAGGCCCAAAAAAAGGACACAAAAGGTTGAATAACTCAAGCCAGGCGCCAGCTGTATTAGGGATTATTACACCAATAGGAATATACGAGTATACTTACAACACCAGTTTTACGAGCTCAGCTTACTGGTGAATAGAAATGATGCGTTAGTTCTGGACAATCAAGCAATTAGGAATTGAGTGGTGTCCGTGCCTGTTTTAAATTATAACCAATAATATGTTTTTTCTACTTCTGCGGGGACGGGGTTATTTTGTTTAGATGTGGGGGATAATGCAGTTGGTAAGATGATCTCATTTGCATGGACAACAAGTTTAGAGTAGAGCAGCAGAATTATGACAAGTGGAAAATAGTGCAAGTTTAAACAATAATGGTGCACTGGGATGCCACCTAAGCGCGCCCTATACACATTGTTGGCAATAGACGACTAAGAATCGCCATTTGAAACTATAACTGAAGAACAATACATTTATCATCAGAAGTAATACAGTAGCTTAAGCATAAAACAAATTATTACTACATTTTTGGGATCAACAATTTGGATTGCCTACATCTAAATTCCAATAAATAAAGATAATTAAATTCTGAAATAATTAAGAACTCTACGAGTAAATCCATTTTCCGCTTAACCGAACTTCACTGTGCCGACAGTTAATGTTATCAGATAATTGTGCGGGTATAAAGAGCTGATAACGATTGCACCTCATGTCGTGTGTATTTTTTCGGTGTTTTCTTATTCTGTATATTATGTTAGATGTTTTCCGGTAATTCTGACATACCTATTATTGGAATCAAGTCTTACATTTCCAATTTAATGTCAAATTCATTTTTATCAGGATTTTCAGTCTTCTGTTTCCCTGCCTGTTATTCAAAGGTTGGGTTATATGATTTCAAATTACCGCCTTATTTATAGATAGTTTTAAAACCTATTTTAGTTATCGAATGTTTTGTCTTCTCCGCTCAAATTGAAATCAAAGTCGTTCGAAAGAGACAAAACATTCGATAACTAAAATTGGTTTTTCAACTGTCTATGAATAATATGTGTGGCGTTTCTAATCGAAACTCTTTTAACGTTGTCTGAGTATTATATAAATTTGTCTATTCGTATATGACACTTATGTTTTTCGTGCAGTCTGACAATTATAATAATTAATGCAAGAATTAGTTTAAAGAACACGAGTTTTATTTTAACGATCCAGCCGTGCCTTGAATCCATGCCGCAATCCATCAGCATATTAATCCAGGTTTATATGAATTGCCTTAACTCGCCTAGCTTTTCAACTCAATACAATTTAGAAGCATATTAATCCACTACTTCACTTAGTGGTAGATGCGTCTAATTCGGCACAATTACATGGAAGTGCAACGAACTAATTACAACTTCCTCATAACAGTGGGTTGGACGTTAATAGCCGGCGTGTCCGCTTCATGTTTCGATGGTACAGTATACGGACCACCAGCAAAGGGTTGTGGTTGGTTTGTAGGTTTCCTGTTCAGAGATTACAGTAAAGTTGAAGGCTGATTGTCTTATAAGTTATTTTTGATTATTAATACTCCGAATCTTCTCGTATGGAATAATTTTGAAAATTATTTTGTCATTATTATTAAAAGATCACACAATAAAGATTTTTCTAAAAATAGTGGCTCCGTAGAATAACGATTATATATATTTCGTCATTATACACTTCATATGAATTAAAATATTTTTACCGTCAGCTGCAAGATAGACAAATAGCTATGCTAATATAAAAACTACACCTACTTACTACATAAAAAATTCAAGCATGTGCCCCGAAAGGGTAGGCAGGAGTAGACTAAGCTTGTTTCAGACCCCAATTTTTTGCAAGGTGGTTAGCATACCGCCATGCCGAATAAAATTTCCAGTCTTTGGCAACGCATATCATAAGTATTTTTAGAACCCTAAACTTAAATAATGAATTGCCTGACCTCAGAATCGAAAACTTCCTGATTCACAACCCGTAGACTCTACCTCTACAAGAAATTTCTAATTAAAGTTCATTAAGTGCTATTTATTATTACATTAATTTGAGTTCCTCGCGATTCGAATCCAGTTTTTTTAACTCGCCCTTTATACGCATTGACGTCAGCACATTTTTAAAAGTTTAATTTTACGTTCAACGGCCTCAGGCTATCATCGCCTCATAAACTACTCTCAAAATAGCCTATTCTTGAACAAATTGTGTTGGAAATAAATATGTTGTATTGATAAAGTTTTCCTTCACCTTTAGGAATTGTAAAGATACCGACATACAATTGATTTTACGAGAATAGGTGTAAAGTCCGCCAACTTGCAGATCGACGTGGTGGACAATAACCTAACCGAATCAATCGTACTCTCAATTGTAGAGGAGGCCTGTGCCCTGCAGTGGGAGGTGTGTGGGCAGGATCATATTATTTAAAACTCCACAATGATTTTATGTGATTCTCCCAAAGTAAGAGTATTCCAAAATACCGCGCTTTTGGGTTAAGTATGGTGGCTTGTACGGGTTTCCATTCGATTTAAGGGAAGATTTTGACAATCATACACACTTTCTAGATATAAGTGAGAGAATGTATTTGAGGGTTGTATGAGGTGTCTTAGAGATAATTCCTGTGCTGGATATGACAATAAGGTTATTATAATATCAGTACTGACCATGAAGCCGAAGGAGACGATCCATATAAGCAGCAGTTGTATCCAGATCTTGGTGCTGGTGTAGATCTGTGAGTACATGTCGTAGTACGCTATCAGCGTGTATCTGAAATTAACAAATTTTTTATTGTTATTTCATTTTTTTTGTGTATGTTATTGAAAATGATGTGATCTGACGATGCGGTGGTCACGGGTTCAAATACCAAGGCACACCTGTCATAATCATGTTTGTATAAAATGTCAATTATCACATTACATTCTAATGGAGACAAATAAAGAGTGCCGGATTCCGTGAAAAATTTCGAGGGATTTTTAGAGTTGAACAAGTATTTGTCCAGGACCCAAACCTTCGCATATGATTTACGCTAGTTTAGTTGGCCACTATAAGTAACAAACTAAATTGTTTTTTGATATTTCGCCATCAATTACTGAACCCTTAAATTTTGGTCTCTTTATCTCACCTGTCGCACTAAAACAAGCCAAACAATGTCCGGGACTATCTAATCCGGGAACAAACAGCGTGCTTGCTTTCCCACGACGATAAGCTTTCATCGAGACGCACTTAAATTATTACTGCGCTTCAGTGAGTACGGGGTAATTGTCAAGTGTTGAATACTTTGGAATTATAGTTTTTATATTACTTGTAATAAGTATAGAGTGTTTCTTGTAGTAAAAGGAAAATAATCACGTAAGGTTAGAAGGTAATCGACACTCGCTATTGCTATTTATATTTATATGAAAATTAATAACATTTAAAATGGTTATTGGCAAAAACGCTGCAAATACAGCGAGATTTTTTAATTAATTATATTTCCAATTAATGTTTTTATTATTTAAATATACATTTTAATTCTACCTAATAACATAAAACAACATTTGTATTAAAATTATAACCCAATTCATTAACTTTAAGCCATGTCAACCTGTCAAGGCTATCAAATGTCACATACGAATTTCTCAACAAGTGCATACGATCCGTCATCGGATGCATACGTCAACCAGTGAAGTGGATGGTTTACTCACGGAACAGTCGGGCCCTTTGTACGCCGGCTACTGACCCGAGTACGACGCTTTTATTTTTATATCCGCACCATAGTATTAGATATCCGCGACTGCACGAGTTATCATGAAATGCGTGTGGTCTCATTTCGGTGACTTTTTTGCGTGTTTAACGAATTCAGCGTAGTAAGTTTTGTGTTACATTGCTTGAGTAAAGGGAATATAATTGTAAATGAAATGTGTAATAGTATTTGTTGTCGTTTCTTGTAATATGCTAGTTACCGGAAGATTTATATACAAACAATGATGTGTTTCAAATGCACACATGCAATATACATTGAATCAACAATTATAGAAAAACAAACTGCTTTATTTCAAAGTCTCCCTACAATTCTTGAGCCGGCTTAATAAAACATGTAAAGAATAAAAATATACCCCAAAAATAATAAAATAAAAATATAGTTTATTTTATCTCCCTATCCGGTTATGGCTTGCACCGAAGCCCGGTGCATCCGATTTCAGACCGCTTTACACCATGTTACGAAATCATAAAACGCTTTATGTCTTTCTCCAGTAATAAAAACATATTTGTATAATGAAAATAGATTGTTTGTGAATGAATTTTAGATTTATTATACATGCCGTGTAATACGGGCTGTTTTAAAATAATTTAATTACGTTTTTATTACTCGGATATCGAGACTAACTCATATGGTATTAGGCTTCTACATTATATGAAGTAAAACATTTTATTTTATTTGTTATACAAATATAACATTCGACCATTACATTCGTAGTTTTGGTCCAATACTAAGAAAAAAGTTTTGTGTATAATATCAGAACATAAGACACTTTTCGATTTCACAATAGAAAAACTTGAAAAAAATAGTAAATTACAGATACATTTGTCTCCGTACGACACGAGTAATACAACAATAAAATATAGCCAAATACCAACAATGTAGCCATTTTAACCCCTATAATTGCGTAAGATGCTGTGAAGATTTTTGTAATTAAAACTCTACATTTCTGTTTTGATCTCTTATATAATAGCCTCTCGTTGTGACCTTGAGCCTACTGACACGAATGAGAAAAATTTTCAAGAATAAATTAAGATGAAAAGTGGACATTAAAATAAAAATGTTTATTATGAATGTAAACTGTAAAACCGTGTTTTTACAATCATTCAAAGAAGTTTCAGATAGTTTTATACATTTTAAAATTATACTGTAGTAATTATAACATTAAATTGCTTGTAACAACCGATGGAAAAAGAGATATAGAGATATATTGAGACAGAATAATGTTTTAATAAAGAATTACGTGATTCTAAGAGCTTAAGAATTGTTATAATGTGGAACGAAACTAGCTAACACTCAATCAGGCATACAGAAAAGAACAAACTTACATCATGGCTACGAGTTTGATACGATCGAATTGCACCGAACCCATTATTGTACTCTGGGGGGTTACTCTATGATCCGAAACGAAGTTCGAATGTTCTAAGTAAGTTATAAGTTTTCCACTTCTAAATTTAACACCATTCTCTATGACACTTATCATTCACTCCGATCCAAGTCTATGGTTACCACTACGATAGAGGATTCGAACACTTTATGGTGTACCCATAGATTAGTATTATAATATAGAGAGGTGTACCGAGGCACATTCGTACAGTTTTACCTGCGACGTTCGAAACTTCAAACTTCGTTTCGGATCATAGAGTACCCCCAGTAGCGATCAGCTAAAAATTAACGCATTGCCCACCGGCAAGATATATTTTTTATTTATTTATTTAACACTTTGTACATATCAATGGTACAGGCGGACTTAATGCCTAAGGGCATTTTCTCCCAGTCAACCTTAAGGTGGTGTAGAGAGACGGAAGCAGGAGTTAATAATCAATGCAACAAAAAAAAAAAAAAATACAACACAAAATATAAAGGATAACAAAATATAAATAGCCATATCTCTCCTCATAAATCTTTTTAGATTGAATTAATCCCATCACGCGGGCTGAAAACACGTTAGAAAAGTTCCGAGTATCACATAAAGAAATCAATTAATAACTTTCAAGACATAAATGCTAGAAAATAAACAATAACGATGCGTGACTGCGCTATGTCTTAATGGTGTGGCCAGATCGGTCTAGTTTTCTCGCATTCCATAGATCATGGTCGGGTGAGCGCGCAGATTGCAAACAGTTACAGGAATTTCACGAGAGTCACTGCTTTATGTAATTTACTGTGAATATATAAAAACTCACTATATCTTTGGTTCCGCTTGTTAGTGCAAGTATGCAGCGAGTATGATTAAAAAAGCTAGCGTAATTGTTTATTGATTTATTTTACTCATTAACCTATCTATAGAAGAATACTGTTCCAGATGTATATATTTATTAATCATATATTTATCTGAGGGAAAAAATAGATAATTTATGGTAAAACTCTAAGCTTAGAAAGCAAAATTGTATATTTACTTTTATTTAGTAGAGATACTATAATTACATTACAATTATTGGTAATATTTACATATTTATCCTTGAAAAATTAAAATGTAATCATAATAATAATAAATTCGACAGCCTCCGTGGCGCAGTTGGTTAGACGCCGCCTGTGAAACGAGAGGCCGCGGGTTCGATCCCCGCACCAAGACAAATGTTTGTGAGAACCACAAGTATTTGTTTCGGGTCTGGGTGTTTGTGAGACCGAAAAGTCTCTCGTAGTTCCTGATACCCACGACACAAGACTCGATCTTAGTGTGGGGTCAGGACTATGTATGTGACTGTTGGGTGTATTTATTTATTTATTTATTTATTTATTTAATAAAAAGAAAATATTCTCTATAAAATAACTAGACGAGTTATGAGTGACAAAATCATTAACATTTCTAAAGCGACACCGACAACGCATTGAAATTAAAAGACCCCTATGTTATAATTTATGTTCGTTCATAAACACGGGTCGGGGCGCGCGTTTTGATGGTTACCATTCAATTTACACCAAAATGAACCCATTGTTCTCTAATTGCTTACAATTATGGGGGACAATTAATGACTCCGAAGATTCTGTCAGTTGTAGGCGAAAGACAAAGGTATGTTTTGTTGTTTTATATATTGATAAGTAAGACAATATGTCTGATGTGCCGCTGGAGTATTTTTTAAGCGTATTGGTAGTATTATTTCTGTCCACCATTTTGTATACCATGACCGTGCTATGAACGTATCATACATACATTTCAATGAATTACTATGGAATTTCACCGGCGCGCGACTGACGAAACGGTCTAGTGAACAGTTTTCTATAGTAATTAATAGAAACCATTTTTTAAAATACTTTAAAAGCACGGATATGCTACGTTGTGGTGCCCAGGGACCATAAGACCTCAATATCTTAAGTAGGTATTGAATCAATAAAATTAGGTGCTCAATTTACCGAGTTTGCATTTTTAACGCAAGTACTAAATCTGGAATAATTTTTCACTGTCCTAATACCCAGAACCTTTATTACTAATCAACTTTCCCACAATCCTACAATCCTACAACGCTAATAACTTTTTATCCCCATCTCCAATGTTACGGTCAATTAATTCGTCAGTTCGGTGACAGTCAATTCGGGCTCGATCATGAATATTAACAAACCGCTTCGTATGCGATGTACATTGACTAATTTGACTATTTAAACCGGACCCACGTATTGTGTGCTAAGGTAATGTACTTGAATGTTCTGTGTCAATGCTTTATTTGGATTATGTGATGTGTTTTTGAATCAGCCATGATTGTATTTTCTTTGACATCGATTATTTAATTTGATTACCATTAAGGAAAGGTAAAATAAAGTAGTTTTAAACTTTTTGTCTGTATAGATGCACTATTGTTATATTTTGATGCCTCGGTGGCGTAGTTGTACTACGGTACAAATAATCGGGCAAAGTGATATTGGGATTTTCCATTCATTTTCAGCCCGGAGTCAGGAATTTGTGCCCGATATGGCGATAGGCGCGCCCCCTATCACATCATGGGAGGGAACATACAAGGCGAATTGTGGGTGTCCTGGTGGCGCCTCTGCCTACCCCTTTTGGGCTAAAGGCGTGAGTTTATATATGTATGAATTATTAAATTTTAAGATTTCAACATGATCTTCACCAGCCCTTTCGTACAATATTTTGATAGAGACGGTAAAGCTAAGAGATATACCTAAAATTGTCAGTAGATATAAGGAAGTGCATGGATTGCGCTAGATTTCCGGAGCCTGAGGGTATCATATTGAATAAAAAAGATGATGAGCAAATAGAAAGATATTTTTCTTAAATATATACAAATTCCAATTCTATAGACTAACAAGGTAGTTTCACGATCGAGAATTTTAAAATCCGCTGGAAAAAGCTAAGGTAGAGCCGAAAAGCGGACCCTGGCACCGACCAGAATGAAGCTGGCTAGAAAGAAGGACTAATAAGTTACCCATATACCTATACTAGCTATACCCTTCCCGCTACTTTTTCCTTCCCACTCCCCTCCCAAATTGATGTGCCTGCAACATATCCAAGCGTTGTGGATGTTCATGGGCGGCAGTGATCACTTTCCAGGTGACCTGTTTACTCGTTTGCCGGACTTAAGCATTAAAAAAAAGTTATTACCGTTAAGCAAGATGAATGTTCTCACATAACAAGTGCACTGTTAACTTAACTCGCGCTACATTGAACACAATTACGTGTTAAATAGACTGTGGATAATGTTACCCACGCGTTACGGATTAGCGTTAGATATTACTTGATCATTATCATGTACATCGCATTGACTTATGGCACCATGGAGGCATCAACATAGCTGTTATTTCACGTCGATTGTGTGAGTGTTAATATTCAGGTCGAGCTGTCCATGTATTCAGAAGCTTTTAAGCGGTACATCATCCTTTTATCATTGCAATACAAAAACAAACGTATAAAACATTTTCTGATGTTTTTGTATATTAGTAAATAAATCTACATTCTGTGAAATTCCATTTATAGGAAAAAAAATTACATTTAATGAAAGCCGATAAGTCTGGTCTCTAAGAATATGGCAAAAATGTCTGAAAGCACGGAAGCGCTTCCTAGATTCCACGAGATCCGTAGAGTACAACTACAGATATTTGCATACCGTTGCTCAATCTTGCGTTCATTACATTCATTGACAGCCTCCATGGCGCAGTTGGTTGGACGCCGGCGCGGCTGTGAAACGAAAAGCCGCGGGTTCGATCCCCGCACGAAACAAATGTTTGTCTGAACCACAGGTATTTGTTTCGGATCTGGGTGTTTGTGACACCGAAAATTCCCTAGTAGCTTCTGATACTCACCATACAAGACTCGATTTTAGTGTGGGGTCAGGACTATGTAGGTGACGGTTGGGTGTATTTATTATTATTTTATTACACGACAGATCACTCCGAAACGATGTGTGCGGACTGTTGGTATTGACTTATTCAGCTTCTGAAGATTGTGATAATGTTAATGATAGTTCGTTGTAGTAATTAGATGTAAAGCATTGACTGGCTGATCATCCAAATTAAATTAAGGATTGCTTCGAAACTGCCTTTGTCCCCTTAGAAATTCTCATCACCGCTGGCTTAGCCAAGCGTACATAAACAGAAGTTAAAATTCGATATACTTCGAATCCATAATGATTGATAGTAATAAAACCCAAAATCAAACAAAACAATCGATAATTCAGCGAAGATTTCCACAGGATGTTATCATTGAGACGGTTAAAAAATTATTTCCAACATAGCCACTTGTGAGAAGGCCGGCCTCTTCGATCCGCCTATCATTGCGCGCGAGGCTATTTTTGGCGGCTTTGAATGGAATAGCGTTGGTAGTACACGATCACGATTATTCAGTACGCTCGAGTGCTTTGGACTCGATTGGTAGTTTGTCTGGTAGATTAAGCTCTGGGTTTTATTTGGTAGTTTTACAACTAGTGCAAGATTACATGATGATTCGGTAGAGGTAGAATCTTCCAGAGAAGATATTTTAAGACCGCTCACGGCCAATAAAGACACGCAATATTCGATAATCATACACATAGCCCTAACTTCACAGTACGATACCAATTCTTATGTTCAGAAACTACGAGAGACTTCGATCTTACAACATCCCGCCCCGATGCAAATACAAGTATTTGTGGGTCACACAGGTATTTGTATCGCTGCGGGGATCGAATTCGCGTTTCTTTTAGCGATTCACAGCAGATTTTTTAACCTACTGTTGGCATAGTTGGTTAGAGAGGCTGTCTAGGTAATGGTGCTAGCTTTTCTCTATGTAGCTTTCCTTGATCCTTCATTTTTAAAAGCCGTTGCACTTACGATTTCAGTTATTGTGAATGCATTCTATAACCTACTCCACCTAACTCATTACACATGAAAACATTTAAGGGCATAATCGCCACACCTAAATTAACCGATTTAATCAATGAAGCAATTGCACTCGATTCTCAATCGCATCACTAAGAAACATTAGAGGCGCGGATAAAAAGTGTTGTTTTACAACTTTTGCTCGGTGAGTGGTGGGATGGCAGATAAATCAACGGCTGACTTTTATAATCTGCGGCGAGCTTTGGGCTGCTTGCTTCAGCCGGCGAGCCGAACCATCGAGTATTTACATTGATCTTTGAATGATACTTTGTATACGTTGGATTGGCAGTTGAATTTTGGCATGTTATGGCCACCTGGTGGACTGTGATCAAACTCAAGAGTTCCGTGCTCAGTAGTGAAGCTTTTTTGGACTATATTACAGAATCGGTCGTGAAGAAAGTAACTTTTTTATTTAAGTATTCATGGGTAGCATTTTCTCGTTTCTAAGTGAGTAGCTTGCACTTTCGCGGTTCCGCTGCGGATCAGCTGTTAATTCATTACATAATTTGTAAGTTAATATAATTGTTATACTGAAATTGTGCGGAAAACATGAAAATGAATGTCTTTAAATCTATAAGATAATTGAACTTTATAACGTAAATGATGTTTATTAGCATACACTATACAGCAATATCCCTTTCTTATTATACAGTAACAATTGTACGGCCTTGTTCATAGACAGATTATATCCCATTTTAGTTATTGAATGTTTTGTCTTCTTCGTTCAAACTGAATACAAAAGCCGTTCGAGGGGACAAAACATTCGATAACTAAAATAGGTTTTAAATCAGTGTATGAATAAGGTCGGTAATATAAACGTACATATTAGACACTTAGGATAACATCTCGCGTCATTTAATTCAATAGCGAATTTATTACGCTTAATTAAGCCACGCATCGTGATTATTTTAATAATACCGCCTAATTAAATGCAGAAAATACATGATGAACCTTTGAAGAGAACAACAATGTACTCTGACTTTTGTATATTATTAGCCCATTGCTAATATCGCCAATATTCTTATTTCATTTACTGCCTCAACAAAATAACTACAATGCCTTTAATGTGCACAAATATTATAGAATAGAGCAGCTACTATGGTGAGTTGGTTATCCCTCAGAGATCTACACAGTTTCCCATACTACTCGCAATCGGATATAATATGCATTGATAACCCGGAACGCGCCTTTGTTTCCCTGGTTCACTAAGACGGGTTTTCCTCATATTATGTTAAGTAGAAGCCGGTCAGATGTGAATATAAGGCCACCAGCAAATCCCAAGCGAATCTCATCTACTGATGTCTCATCTTGAGGTATCTCAAGTGTTATGGGTGTGTATGTGAGCGACTTTTTAAAAGATAAAGCGTTCCAGCTCAATTCTTATTCGATAAAAAACGAATCAAAATAGTTTCTTGCCTCAATTTTTAGTAGCGAAAAATTGCACGTATTTTTCCGTTTGATAAAAATACGAAATCGATAAATCAACTCAGATTTTCGTATCTCCATAATACAGTCTGATATTTTGTTGAAAGATTTTCCCTGGTTTTGAAGATTTATTAATAGATGTTTTCACGTAAAGTGGTGTAATCAATTAAACTAGGATTTATGAACATTCGCGAATCTTTTATGAAATATGGCTGATTATTACAATGAATCGATGTGAGGACTGATATATAGAAAATCAATTGGAAATATATTATTTCAAGGGGTCGATATAAAATTGTAATATATTTTGTACCAGATTTTACAGACGTAGTTCTTGCGGACTAAATCGACAGCACTCTTTATTTAAAAATAAACTTAATGTCGAAATACAAGGAAAAAAAGTCGACATTACTCGGAAACAGACATATTTATTCTGATTTGACCCTATTATTTATATTATATAATTTTTGGTTACGATAATTCTGGTTTGTATAGAGTTCAGTGTGTAATTTTTGGATTTGATTTTTTATACTAAGTAATAATTAATTGACATATCGGCAATAACGTTTCGAAAACAACTTTAGTATGTTTGTTAACTTGAAATATATTAAGTTTGATGGCTGTAAAAGATTTAAGTATTACGTGCTTAAGAAAATATCTCTCAACTATTAAAAATATTGTGTAGGTACGGCCAAATTGCGGTGTTATCGATTTAAGACCATCCGCTGAAGTAGTGACAACATCGTGAAAACTCGTTCGTATGTACAATTTACAAACAAACGAAGTTCTCAAAAGCTACGAGATTGTTTACAAAAATATAAAGTGTTTGAAATTCGAACAGTTAAATCCGATATTGCGATCTCTGATGTATTCTAAAAGCATTTTCCACTATTATTGGGTTTAAAAATATTATTCTTTCATAGCTAATAAAATATATCGATATCGTAAATCAAATGTATTGAAAATATTCTAGTCGTCGGTTACTATCATGCGTAGGAATGTATACCTGTAGAGAGGTGGTGTACGAAACTTTTAGATAAATAACAACCGCAATATTTATTTTATAAATTGCTGAATAAAACAAAATATACTTACACCAAAAAGTTATAGAACGTTTTCAATTATTTTCTAGCCGGTACTAGAGATCGCTATTCTCCACTATTTTGTTCGATAAAGTGAATAATTGCCGTATTTTTGTTAATATCAAAGTAGCGCTTTTGAAGCTACTATTGGCGATTTAACCCACATTCAGCATCTAAAATTTCCTTCAATATTTTAAAACATTACTCTCAACTAGGACTGCTGTAACTTATGCGTTAAAACTAAAATGTAAGTTTATCGCTACACCCGTTTTTCATTTAATATAAAGAAAAGTAGACGTAGACTGTCTCGGTGGCGTAGTTGTATTATGGTGCTGTTACAAAGCTGAGGTCTCGGGTTCGGATCCCGGACCAGCAGAGATACATTGGATTTTTCTATTCATTATCAGCACGGATTTAGGAATTTGAGCTCGATATGGCGATAGACTCGCCCCCTATCACATTGTGGGACGGAACATACAAGGCGAAATGTGGGTGTCCTGGTAGCACCTCTACCTCCCCTTCTAGGAAAAAGGCGTGAGTTTATGTGTGTATGTACGGTAGGCATGAATTTTTCAATTAAAAATGAGTTTTTGTGACTTCATACACACCCACCAACTCGTGTCAGCCAGGATCCATGGCAAGCCAAGAATTAAACCGAGCACCTTGCATGTACGCGTATACTCGCAACGAAATGAATCGAAAATAACAACAAATAATTGAAAGATAAATATACAAAAATGCAATATTTACCTATTAATAGTAATTGCAACCATGGATAGCAGCGACACAGCCTCATTCCCGTAGAACACGAAGGCGAACATCTGGCACAGCTGGGGGCCGAGGCTCCAGTGCTGCTTGATGAACCGGTTGGCGGTGAGCGGCAGGTTGATGGCGCAGAACAGCAGGTCCGACACGCAGAGCGACAGCACGAACATCGTCGTCACGTGGCCCCGCAGCTTCGGGTGCATTAGCAGCGCCACTGTGGTGACCAGGTTGCCTGGAAGAAGCAACATGATTCATGCTAGAAACTTAAAGTAGATCATAAGATGTTAAGTCTCAATATGTCCAGTAGTTACTCTGACAATGTCCTTCAAACCGGAACACAACAGTGCATTTACACTGCTGTTTAGCGGAAGAAATAGTCATTGCGGTGGTACCCAGGCGGCTTCGCAAATATGAGAGATCTACCGCCAGTAAAAGTTCAAGTTTCGAATGCTGGAATCCCCAGTGATCCAAAGTTAAGGACTGGTTTCAAAAGTCACAATAAATTTTCAATACTTTATCAAGCAGATATCATTGTCTGAGACTCTGAATACTCTAGCAGTGTTAAGATTTATTCGTCCATTGACGTAAGACAAGGTACACAAAATGAAATAATAGTTTCGTTAAATATCAACTACAGTCCTCATGTAATTGTATGAAATGAAATCAACATGGCATGAAATAGTGTATCGTTGTGATCTTGAGAAGACAAACGATGAATTTTATTGCTATCGCAGACGCAAATTACGGACGCATAGGGAAATAATGCGAAACGCACGACACTCACACCAATCTATTATCCGATATTAGAATTGAGAACTATTTTGTCTCATAAATGTAATTTAGCTTTACTGAAACGACATGAACTGAACGAATAAAAAAACATGAGCACTTTATATCAATATTTGTACGGGCAATATTGTCAACATAAGTTCAGTACTAATTGATATTGACAGATTTTTATAAAGTTTTTATTTTGGTTCTTTATTTTAATTGAATGCAATTAGTAATAGCTTTTGTTGAGTCTTATCTGGCAAATAAATAAAAACTGTCTCAGGTCTGAGTATTAAGAAACTATTTTATTTACGGTTTCAGTAAAAAATAGTGGATGTGCCCAACCTTGTTCTTTTCAACCTTCTTGGAGAAAAGGAAGTAAACTCTAACGACACAGATAGAACAGCCGAAGCATTTCAAAACAGCACCAAAGTTAGAGAAGTTAATAATTTTATACAAACTGCTATTGGGATAACAACTGTAAGATTTTTATTAGGTTATCTCTCGCACCGGGGGCCGCGCCATCTTGATCCCTAAACTATGACTACTATGAGTAATTGTTTATGTTATTACAGCTTCGTGGTAGCCCTAATTACTACAAAAATAACAATTTTCGCGATCGCAGAACATAGTTTTATTTATTAGAATCTTATGCGTTTTTGTATCTATAACATCGATCAATATTAATAGATCGGTTTGAAATAAGTCACTTGCTGAGAACAGTTAAAGATGGTTATAAAAAGTTAATCTATGGCTATCAATAGAAGGCACATTACTACAGTTATGCAGACCTGTTCAACAGTGGCGAAGGGTGACATTTTTTAAAAGGGAAGCCGAAGCTCAAAACACAAAATATGTTTATTTTCTTTATCCTGTTACTAGCTTCTGCCCGCAAACTTCGTCTGCGTGGTTAATTTTATTTGAAATCTCCCATCCCGTCCCGTCCCATCCCGTTATATCCCGCCCGCCCCGTCTCATTCTCACTAATGAAATGTAATCCAGTCCCATCCCATCTTTTTGAGTATGAAAAAGTAGCAAATATATCGGAATTCCTTCTTCATCCCACGGGAACACTATTTTTTTCGGAATAAAAAGTAGTCTATGTTACTTCTAATACCTCCAAGAATATGTGTACAAAGTTTCATGATGATCGGTTGAGTAGTTTTTGCGTGCAAGCGTAACAAACAAACTAACATTCACATTTATAATATTAGAAGGGCTAAGGGATTACGAAATGACTACAATGCGACTAGTACTAAGTAATCTGTGAATGCGACTGATAGTAAGCGTAGTGCAGTCCGAATAGAGATTAAAAATTTACTGTGTGATGTTTCACAGAATGAACGCAAAACGCGACACACTTATGCACGTGTGTCCTTATATTCGGACCTTTGCGAATATCCTCCCACCAGCAAATTATTGCTTCGAGAATCTTACTCACCAAACTAAAATAATGGGTTTCATTTGGTAAGTGATATTGTGGCATCTGCCTATTGCGGCCGTCAATTAAATTTTAATATTTTCGTTACCTATGTACTTATACAATATTTACAATGTCCATGAAATAAAAAGTAAACCATGCTTACATAATGAGAAAAATAAAAAAGTATATTTCTAAACTGCACGTGAATATAAGATTAATAAAAAAAAATAAAAACCTAGACTCAATATGTTAACAAGTACGATAGCCCCGCATTTATCAGTTGTAACATTAGTAAGACAATGTATTCCTCAGGCGAGGATCGAGCACGTCCTAAAATCTAAACACTAACTTTATTTGTAAAATCGACAACCTAAACATATTAGTACGCTTCTAACGATTAGTAATTTTCATTAAAACCATAATATTAATATTACACATTTTGTAATTAAAAACATTTAAAACTAATTGCATGAACCATGAATATATTGTAAAAATGTAAATACAACACTTATAAATACATTAAACTCCGCATTTCGCTATTGTAATAAGTAATATCTATACCTAAACACACGAAATGCCGGAGAAGCTGCGGCTTGTCTCTTGCTTTTTTAGCGTAAATTGAACCTTAAATCACTATCAATTTAAGGTACAATTTTGCGTGGTTTGTTGCATACTATACAATGCGTAACGGGCGGCGCGGCGGCGGCGGGCGGCGGCGCACGGGCCGCGCTAGTGTTATTGAATAAGCCGAACAATTTTACAGGAATTCGCCAGAGGTCGCACCGCGTCGCAATAAAAAGGGATTACTGTGCCGCTTCCTAGTAATGTTTACGTATCTGGCCGACAGATGTCGTTGAATGTAAAAAATAATAATTGAGTTTTGATATTAAATAAATAAGTTTGAATAATTTGCTTGTTTATAGTGTAATGATAAATTACAAAAGGGAAGCCGGTAGGAACTGGCTTCTAAGGAGCCTTCGCCACTACTGTTCAATATCAGATATTCTGCATCAGGTCAAATACAGCCCACTGCAGGGCACGGGTCTCCTCTACAATCGAGAGTGCGATTGAGAGGGGTTAGGCCATATGGTCCGCCACACTGGCCTAGTGCGGGTTGGCCGATTTAACATACTGTAGAAATTCTTCAAAATCGCTACGGTATGCAGGTTTCCTCATGATGTTTTCCTTCACCGTTATAGGGCGTGGTGATTGACTATTTATACACAAATAACTCCGAAAAGTCAGAGCTGTGCCCTGGGATTTGAACCCGCGACCACCGTGATTCATATTGGCAGTCGCGTCTGGTCCGTTACCAACAGGCCACCACGCACTTCACGGGCTATCAGCTATACGCTGGCTGAACCCAAAATATTGGCGCCGGAGACTATGACGAGATTTCCATCAATAACTACGATTTTTAAATGCTTGATGCGGCCGGATACGAATATACTAGCTACTTTACTAATCGAACTATTAAAGGTTAGTGTATATGACAGTCGGAGATCGAGTGTCGGTATATGCTCAATATTATTGAGTATTGTCATTAACTCACAATTCGATCGAGTGCACTCAGTTCAATTAAACCGCTACGCAGTTTTACACAGGCCGATACCAATGGTTTTACTCGTGAAGTGGATCGGGTGAGAGTATTGTGTGAGAAATAGCGAGAGCGTTTTAAAAGAAATTAGATTTATTTTATGGTGACATACTCAGTACTGCAGCTAATGTGATCTATTACTTTCTCGACGATCGATTATGCCAGTCTGCCTGGATGTTAGGGTTTTAACCTTGCATTCTGTAGTTTCTTCATTCATGGACAGAAAATCCCTGGGCGAGGACTATGTTCTACCAAAAAAATCTTATGGCTGCCGACGATGATGATGAAGACTTAATTTGCACCAGGATTACCAGGACTAGACTAGATAGGACTCTTAGACTAGATACCTTGATTCTTGGTCTAGATACCTAACTTTATCTGAGGCGAATATCCTATGCTGTACCCTTTTTCTGTATAGGTTAAAGAGCCACCCACATACTTCAGTATTGCTCAAATCAACAAAACAATCAATGTTGATTCACAAAACATACCACAATTTGTGTTTTACGTTACGCGTACTATGATGACCGTTAAACAAATTTACAGCTTTTTAATAGTGATTGTAAATTTGATATTAATCACGCCATTTTATCGGTGTCTTTAGATGATAGACAACAAGGTTTTATAGCGTTATAGAATTTATGATAGTGTAATTTGCATATGAGGTTATTCATTCCTATTTTGTGATATAATAGGTTGTTTCACTTAAGCGATACAAAACAGGAAGAGAATAACTACAAATACATATCTACAACATTTTGAATAAGTAGCATTTTGCATAAAAGAGAGCAATACATGTGCATAGCATTTACCTACTTCTTTTTTATTATGATGTGATCTCGAAAAGTTTCTTGTAACTAACTACATCGTTTTTATAAGGAACGACACAAGATTTCTATGTTTATAGCTAGAACTATGTGGGTGACCGTTTATTACACTTATTTTATATAATAAAATCGCTTCCGCGCCCGCTGAGTCTCTCACAGTGCGTCCACTTGCGTTTTGCAGCTGTAGAGTGTAATTGTTAGATTAGTTTATTTAATTACGATTTATCAGGAAAGCGGAATATGTTTGAGAAGGCCGAACGCAGATGTAGGCTCGTGAAATATTGTAATGATGTAGGTATCATGTACAGTATTTAGTGTTCGTATACTTGTGGTATTTTATACTGGCATGGTGTTATTATTGCGAAGATACTGATGGGAAGTTTAGTACTGTGTACGTAGTGTAGCTACTGTACTGGAAATTTTATTTTACGACTCGGTTATGAAGATGTGTTTATACTGGCTTATTTTAAAGGAAATACTTCTGCAAACTTGTTTCAGTGATCGCGATCCTGGCTGACATGAATACCCTACAGAAATAATCGATCATTAATTATATCTCCTTATTGAAACATTATACAACTACACATATATTAGTGTAACGAATAAATATTTGTTTCGAATATGTGTACTGTGAGACAAAAAGTTTTTTTTTAAATCATGATAAAAGTAACATTGGTCGTCGACGCATCTCATTGGCTAAGAGGCATACCTACACAAAACAGTAAATCGTAAATTCCCGAGTTCAAATCCCAAGTCACTGTTGCCGCGTTCAGTATTGGACCTTTTAAAGACAATGATGGTGAGGGTAGTAATTCGTAAACATTCATAAGTTCACAGCATTCAAGTTCATTGCCACACCTGATTCAAGAAAAGTCGTTAGCAGCTAACAAGAAACAATCCGCATCGAATTTGGCGTAATAATGTTTTCTCACGCTTGTGGAAATATTTTAGTGGCCATTAAATGCTTTCGCTGTGTATGTTTGACTTTACAATGTGTAAAAAGAGAAGTATATTTAAAAAATAATAATTGGACATTATTTCGTAACTTTGAGCTTTTTCTGGCTTATAAGCGTTGTGATTGAACCCTTTTTCATCATCATCATCATTATCATCCCGTTGCAGTCCACTGCTGGACATAGGCCTCTCCCAAGGTCTGCTGCTTGACGCAGCCAGTCGCTGCCGGACCTCTTGGGAATCGTAGCCAGGGACGTCCTCTTTTCATATTGGATGAATTTTGAGCTTATGTTTACATACGTACCTATTTTAAGTGTTCCATAAGTAAAATCACATGTTTCCATTATCTTTTAACAGCTGGACAAAAACCTCATCTAAAGCAGGTGTTTTACACCCAGTCAGTTTGACTCATCTCACATAGGTCATTGTTCCGCTTAGTTTGTTGAATAAAGTAAGTATTATGAATATTTAAAGGGTAAATGTTTAAAATTTGACTTATATTATAGCTTATAATTTTTTTTGACAACACAAATGTTCTTCTCTAGATGTATCGAAACTATATTTTTTATTTCTCAGCAAACTTTTTATTTCAAGATATGTAGTACAGATCTTTACTGGACGAACCGAAAGTACTTTCTAAGAGTTTTTACCTTCGCAGATCACATTAATTACTATGCAATTAGATTCACTACCACACACTAGTTAAGAGAAAGCCTTTCTCGTAAGATACAATTATGTAAATTTTAATAGCCACTACAATGATTTATTTTTCAAGGGTTCAACACGGAGGCATTGTACGTTTTCTTTGTTTTAAAAAAATAAATTAAAAAAAAATACTTGTACCGTTATGTATGATATTCATTTTAACGAGGCGACGATGAGAGTCGAGTTGTAAATTTACTTTGTGTTTGAAATTAGCGTTATTTTTAACGTTTTACGAGTATAAATATTATTCAATATGGCGCCGTGACGTATCAAACGGTTTGGTGTGCCGGATTTCGAGCATAGAGGCAATGGTATCATTATCGTGCTGTTAAAATGTTGTTAAATAAATAAATACACCCAACAGTCACATACATAGTTGACCTCACACTAAGATACGAGCCTTGTGTCGTGGGTATCAGGAACTACGAGAGACTATTTGGTCTCACAAACACCCAGAACCGAAACAAATACTTGTGGTTTACACAAACATTTGTCTCGGGGATCGAACACGCGGCCTTTATTTCACAGTCCGTGTCAAGCCAACTGCACCACGGAGGCTGTTAAATATTCCAATATATTCCAACTCACAGTAGGCCAGGGGACTAAGGTTCAAATCCATTCCCGTAATTTGGGTGTAATGTTTGATTTGTTGGGTTACATTTTTTGTTCTTCCATCTGTTATCACGTTCATATGAATACATTCAGCTATAATATTAGCTGGTGTTTTATTAAAAAAGATGACTGTGACGCCCGACTCAAACACCACTTAAATATTATGTTGCACTTATTTACGCAAGTCCCGCTTAAATGTACTGATGAAGTGGGATGTGGGTAGTTAAGTTTGAGTATTCGAGCGTTAGTCAACAGCAAATGAAAATAATGATTAACGACACATCCGTTTTGTGTACATCTTTAATTCTTGAATGTAATACTGAGGTCGGCCAATCATTCAAAATCTAAATATCAAAGTGGAAAAATAAGAAGACGCTTCATTCGTCATCGTTCTCGTTAATTCCACGTCGAACATATGCCTCTCCCAAAAAAATCTTGGTGATCTATTGAAATGAACTACTGAAATTAATTCGGCTGTGAAACGAGAGGCCGCGGGTTCGATCCCCGCACCGAGACATATGTTTGTGTGAACCACAAGTATTTGTTTCGGGTCTGGGTGTTTGTGAGACAGAAAAAGTCTCTCGTAGTTCCTGATACCCACGACACAAGACTCGATGTGTGGGATCAGGACTATGTATATGACTGTTGGGTGTATTTATTTATTTATTGGATGCGGTCTGCATACCCTCCAATTTTGTTTGTCTGTCCACATTATGGACCATTCTTAAATTAACAGTATCTCAACAATGCCTTCCATAAATCACGAACATCCGAGAGAATGTACAAAGACTTTCACCGCTCTATCCATTTTTATTGCCCATTCTCAAATATTAGATATTTTGATGAAGAGAGATCTAATGCAAATTAATTAGATTCGTTTACATAATTGACTTTTATTACACGGTAGATATTAGATAGTTAAATAACAATATTTAATTAAGGTTTTAACAAGCTGTTATAAGTAAGTTAATATCGCACATCTGACATTGGCAGAATTGTCGTCATCGGCATCGTTGCCATAGAGGAAAAAAAAAAAAAAAAAGTAAGTTAATACTGCCATCGCTGTGGAAATGTCTGGATAGGGCAAGGAAAGGTATATCCACTTTAAAAATATATAGGTACAATACAAACCACCCAAAAACTATATTGTTCCAAAACGAAATTCAAAAGGTACCGATTAGAATGCACAAAGAGATTGATGAAAGTAGACGAAGCGAATGTAGTATGTCAAGATCAAGCAAAGAGGAGATCCATAATCTCTGCTTACCCGTATGAGATACAGGCGTGATGTTTATGTATGTATGTATGAAACACAAAAAAAATCCGAACTAATTAAAATAACAATTGGCATAAGTAAGCATCGCAGATGATATTATTAACAAAATATATTTTATAGATTCTAATTCTCTACCAGCAGGTAATGAGGCATTATCAAATCTGGGCTCATTGACAGCTTCCGTGGCGCTGTTGGTTAAACGCCGGCTGTGAAACGAGAGGCCGCGAGTTCTATCCTCGCACCGAAACAAATATTTGTGTGAACCACAGGTATTTGTTTCGGGTCTGGGTGTTTGTGAGACCGAAAAGTCTCTCGTAGTTCCTGATACCCACTATGTAAGTGACTATTGGGTGGGTGTATTTATCTATTTACTGAAATCAATGGTCACTACTATGAAACAGGAGATGAAGATTGTTGCAAATGTTTGGTAATTTATCAAATTAATAAACATCTATACCAATGTCAACAATCTATTAAACATGTTGCAATGTGTTATAATGTCGATTGGCCAATTACAGCAACAGCGTTCACTTTGATCAAATCATTTAGACCTTTTGTCATTGATATATTTCCTAATGTGTTTGAGGTTGGAGAGTGATATTCTAAGAGCCTGTAATTATTACTTTTTAAATACATTTTGTTCATACTTCATGGATACTTTGTTTGGTCGTAATCTCCTGGTTTAAACCCAGAGAAACATTATAAATCAGGAAATAACTCTGTTTCATGCAATTTTACGACTAAATCCTGAACCGATTTTAATCAATTTTGCTACTGATCTAGATGTGATCATTGAGAAGGTTTTTTGATTTTTCAATGTAACCCCTAACCAGAGATATGGGGAAGAATAAAAATACGGCTGTGGTCAGTTATGGCTTTAAGAAATTACAGCATAGAGTCTACAAAAAGTAGTAAACAAAAAATACTTCCAATTTTAGCCGTACCGAAAAAACTCCTGTTTAGAACCAGGGATGGTCGAGTGTAGATAAATTGACAGCGTAATGGATTCTGTCAACTGACAACCCTTTATGTTATCGACACACTCACAGTTTAGGGAAACAAAACAGATTGGGTTTAGTGGTTTGGAGAACTGATCGAGTTAATTTGACAGTTGTCGGAAAAGTGATAGGTTAGCAGTTAGTAATAGCCAGAAAGGATAGCTGCGATGTTAGTATATTCGTAATGAACTTCAACAACACAAATACTCAAAATTATCGCGTATCATAGCCATAATCGTAACTTGTCATAGAATCTATCCATCGGACTCAAGGGTTGAATTAGCCACAACCCCTAGGGGCTGCTAATTACTAATACGTCAGACCGGATGGTACACCCCGCGTCACAACAGAATTAATTGAATGTATGTTTGTCCGCTGCTATTGGTTCAATATCTGTTTCCTTATTTAGGTAATTGCTGCTAACTGGACATTAAATTAATGAACTTTTGCCTATTGTACTTTCCGTTGTTTACATACTTTGTTAGAAGTGGTAGAGCTATGTTTAAGCTCTTAAAAATAGTATTAATAAGCTGAATTAACCCGATCTTACAGAAAGCTGTTGTGAAGTACCAGCCTCATTCATTGACAGATTTAAAAAATATTTTAGTTATCGAATGTTTTGTCTTCTTCGCTCTGAATTCTTACTGAATTCTTAAGTCGTTCAAAAGGGACAAAACTCCTGATAACTATTAAAGGTATTAAATCTATCTATGAATAAGGCCGTTGAGTTTTATTTTACACAGTCGCTAACAGACATTAATCGTAGGAGCACATAACTATTAGAAAATTATAGACACGTATCTGAATTTTGTATTTATTTACATACATACAACATACATACATAAACTCACGCCTTTATCCCACTTTATTCACTACCCGAAGGGGTAGACAGACGCGCCACCAGGACACCCACATTTCGCCTTGTATGTTCCGTCCCACGATGTGATAGGGGGCGAGCCTATCGCCATATCGGGCACAAATTCCTGACTCCGGACTGATAATGAATAGAAAAATCCAATATCACTTTGCCCGACCCGGGACTCGAACCCGAGACCTCAGCTTTGTAACCGTACCGTGATACAACTACGCCACCGAGGCAGTGTATTTATTTATCCTCAAAATAACATGGCTATCATAAACACAGTACCGGTGTGACACTGAAGTTTGTGTGACGATACATATGCTCAAATGTATTACGAGGCCAACCAAACATTTGTTCAAGTTGTTGCTTCTCGGACTGTGAAGCTGTCCATCTGATCAACAATGCAGGAGGTCGAAGAGTTCAGACGATGCAGGAGAATTTATTTACCGAAAAAATATTTATAATACAATTTTTAATAAAGGTCACTCATCTTTCACCGACAAATCATTTTGTATCGCAATATTAGCACATATCACGACTAATTCAAAATTATAAGATCTATTATTTATCATTTGATATGTATAATTAATAGTTGGGGTTATGGTCAAAGTTAGTTGAGTTGTCGCAAAAGTAGGGCCACGCTGCTGTCAGTCAAGACTTCGCATGAATGGGCATGCTCATCCGGGACTGTGCCATCTCACAGGAGATCGACGTAAAGAGTCAGCTTTGCTGTCATGATTCGTTCAGTGAGTGAGATTCCCGGATGCCCAATACCCGTTTCCTCATCTCATCCTCTTTCCTCGTTCCCGTCTCGATTTGATGAGCTGGCAATACATCTATAACCCCAACGTTGTAAATGTTCATGGGCGGCAGTAATGAAAATGCAACTGGTCCTAAAACTGTACCATATTTGTACTGTGTTGTATCATATATACGTCCCACTGGGCACGGCTCCTCTACAACCGAGAGAACCATAACAAAACACTTAAAAAATAAAACGTAAACAAATAATATTTTAATTTGAAATAAATGTTTTGTTTTGATCTGTCAGTTACACCGAATACAATAGAGACAAGTTACACGTGGGTCTTTGTTTACATTTTATTTATTCGTATCTTTTTTTTTTTTTTTTTTTGGTATCGGGTTGGAAAATCCTCATGGACATCCTCCGCCCTGGGGAGGCGCGGAGGGGACTGTCAGACTCTTACTGACTAAAAACCAACCCGTGTTCCTCATGTACCCGTGTGTCGGAGGGTCGGGTATCGCCGAAGCATTCGTCGCAACCCCCCGACGGGTATTGGCCCGCCATAGTCGGGCGGGCCCCGTCACCCACTGCGGCCGTCACCCCGGCCGCAGGACTCCACTACGAGGCGCGCGCGGAACACGACGCCGCCGTCTCAAGGCCTGCTGCTGGTCGGACGACAAGACGCCCCGAGTCTGTCGTCCACAGGCCGTTTATTCGTATCTTGGATATGATAAAGTAACCTGAATTATCCCTGAAATATGTATTGTTAAATCGTATTTTTTGTTTTAACGACTAATATTTTATTTTGCATAGCTTTTCGGTCAATGTCCAGAATAGCTTTCTACATAATCTTGACTTCGCTCAAACCTTTATTAACTTTTCCTAAAAACCTTTCATTAAAAAATAATCCTCTTCAGTCAACTTTCCGTGTATTATCCCGACGCAGGGATGAAGTCGTCACGTCATTAATTCCGTACGACTTGCATCGGTAACGTAATCCTTGGCCCTTACGCTTGCTCACGGAATAAGGGAGCCCTTGTAAGCAAGTCATTGACTTGTACTTTGCATTTTTATTGGGTGTGTTTGATCCTTTCATGGTACGTCTTCAAGATTGTGTTGATTGTACGTGTTATATTAACAAGGTTGAGTAATGTTAAGAGAAGAAAAAATGGTTTATATCGGTATGGACTTTTTTGACATTAAATTGTGATCGGATTTGTTTATTGCGATAAAAGACGAGGTGAGCATGCTATTCACCTGATGGTAAGCGATACGACCGCTCATGGACTATAGCAAAACCAAACAACACCATGAATTACAAAGCAATGCCTGGCATTCCACCTGAGACATAAGATGTTAAGTCTCAATATGTCCAGTAGTTACTCTGCAAAGTCCTTTAAACCGGAACACAACACTGCTATTTAGTGGGAAAAATAGACATTGCGGTGGTAATTATTCGATTTAATATGTATTTTGTGTAGAGACACGACAAATCGTATACAATACATCTGTTAGTATTTAATGCAGTGCAATTCAAATAGACTATAAAATGGAGAAATAGTTATCATTTGCTCGTTGATAATTATTCCGGCCTAGTCGAAACGGGATACACACAGGTTGAATTCAAAAAGGTTTTCCGCCATCATAGGGATCGCTATTCGGGCGTATAAGAATGTCCTACCACCGAACCATGCAAAGCTGCTTCTTCACATCCTTATCTGAAAGACAATGGTACTACCCTGGTCGTGACTGATTTTATTTGTACTATAGTTTGAACGAGCTATAGTATGGTCTTATCACTTAGACAGCCAGACGTCAGACAGCCTCCGTGGCGTTGTGGTTAGTCGCTGGCTGTGAAACGAGAGGCCGCGAGATCGATCCCACACCGAGACAAATGTTTGTGTGAACCACAAATATTTGTTTCGGGTCTGGGTGTTTGTGAGACCGAAAGTCTCTCGTAGTTTCTGGTTCCCCAAAACAAGACTCGATCTTAGTGTGCGGTCAGGACTATGTATGTGACTGTTGGGTGTATTTATTTATTATTTATTTACCACTGAACAAGCTAATTACTATAGTATGGACTATGGCTGTAAGGACACTGTCAAAAACGATGACGGTTTGTTGCCATATTGTTTTGCTGCCATTTTTAGGTTTTAGTCACGACGTACCCGCGCTTCAGTGCTGTAAACATTCCGCGAACGGTTTCTAAGAATACTATTCATACGATTTGATTAAGCAAAACACATGGATTTATTCATTCACATGAAAGGATTCTTTTTCTCGTGTTCACCAACTATATACAGATCACTGGGTTTTTGCCCTTAAAGTAAGGAAATCAAATGAAATTAGTTTATTGGTCTAATAAATATGTGGGCTAATAAATAAGGTTTATGACAAGTTAATACAAAACCAGATTTAATGCAAAATACCCTTTCCAATGAATTGTGTATACCTCAGTTTCTTTTCTTACTAAAATTAATTAAGTACTGTAGAGCGGCGCTAAAATGGCGAAGTGTTACAAAATGTAAAAGGGACTATATCAAAGTAATTTAGAGTGGGTTTAGGTTAGTAGTCTTTCACATTATTTATGTATGTAGGTTTTCCCAAGATGTTTTCCTTCAAGTTTAATGATAGTGATAATTAACTATAAATACACATGTATCTTCGAATATGTAGAGGCGCGTATTTGCTCGAAACTCCAACTTGTGCTTTTAACTCTATCGTAGTTGACGTATGGTATGTTATGATTACTTGTATAACTCAACTACTCAAAAGCATTGAATATTTAAGCACCTATACTAAGTGTGAATTTTAGCTTATACTTTTTAATAATTTGTAAAAGGAAAGTATTTCCTAAGATTTGTTCTTGGGTTCTTGGATTTTCGGGTCCTAACCCTACAACATATGGGACGAACATAGAATGCAGCAGACAAAGCATGCAGTCACAAAAATAGACTACACGGGTCCTTCTCCGCCCACAACGAGAAGAATGATAACAATACATGGACTCAAACTATTCAGTGTATTCAAAATAAAATCCCAACAATAAATACTCCCCGCGTGGTACCACATTTTGTTCTAAATTTAAAAAAATAATTCAAACACCGAACGAGAGCGGCTAGTGATGTGCTCTGTTTGTTTACACAGGTGGCGAGGGAGGGGATGCCACGAGGCGCCGCGCGCGCGACCATGTGGCCATCGATATTCGATCGATTATCGAGTATTGACTAAGTGCGACATTTATTTATTTATGAATTATTAACAATGGATAACTAGGAATCTACATTAGGTAGATTAAGCTGAGTGCTCATTCAGTTACGGAATATCACAATTCACAATATTAATGACATTACATGCAATTAAAAATACGTCGCACTGTCAGAAAAGCACCAATTTTACTTCCTTGGCGCGCTTCAATCCTTAAATGACGATTAAATTTTAAAAAGCTTGACGTTTATATTTAGGATGAATCTTAATATTTTAGTAGTGTATGAGGCGTCGTCTGTTAATATGAATCTAATAGCATAACGTAAGTGCATTATCACTAGAAACATATTTGTGAAAATCACAGTGAAATATACATATAATCATCTATCAAATGAGAATGAACTAAAAGCGGCAGTAATATCCGTGTGTATCGAGTGTCGATTGTCTGGCAATGGCTGGCTGTTTGATGTCCGATTACGCGCGGCACTTAGCGTAGTGTTGCGTTCGCGTTAGTGATCGATTATTGAACGCTTTCTAGCGATAGCTTGTGTTGTGTACTAATGTTTTACATTACGGTCGTGTGTTCCCATGTGAGAATTTATTGACTACAGACAACGGGGTTGTTTCATTTTATAAATTAGTCTTTAAAATTATCAGGTCCTATACTTCTATTGATGAGCACAGAACTCCAGTATAATCTAGATTTTCATAGAGAAATATGAAATTCGGCCTTTTGTGAACGCGATAGAAATTCTTATAAAGATACTAGGGTTTGCAAGCGTCGTTAAAGATTTTCTCGACTGTAAAAGTACCTGATAAATAATTACTAAACACATTTAGAGTCTCATTTAAAGATAGACAATTCCGAAACAGTAATATAATTTAAGAGCTAGCACGTGAATAAACTACTACTCTAGGTTATTTCTAGTTTTATACATTATCTATTTTACCCCCACAAATATCCGGCGGATAAGTACGGCTCTAAGGTTTATAGAGGCTTAGTTCTTACGGCCGAAGTCAATAAACGATCTTGATCGCTACATCGATCGCGAAAATAGACC
Source organism: Deilephila elpenor (assembly GCA_949752805.1). Taxonomy (NCBI): domain Eukaryota; kingdom Metazoa; phylum Arthropoda; class Insecta; order Lepidoptera; family Sphingidae; genus Deilephila; species Deilephila elpenor. Next base: position 1,269,084 of record OX457107.1, on the reverse strand, counting down.
AATCAGGTCAAAGATTTATCACCACGCCAATATCTGACGAATTCTGATTGGTTTATTTTCGAGTTCGATTCTTAAACAGAGCGACAGGGATAGGACCATTTATTAATTTTCAGTCCACCTGGTACTGGTTGGTGAAATAATCGTAGATATTTCAAAAGTATGCAATTAACCTTACGATGTTTTCGTTTACCGATAAATAGATCAGTATCAATATTATTTAATCTGTAAATTCAGATTTCCAGGCGATATGACGCTTCATATTACGAGCGTGCGCGATATAACTAGAATGTTTTGATATGAGTTTCCTTATAATGGTTGCTAGCTTGCTATGTTGTAAATATATCATATATCTCTGATGTTTTGATGGATATTTGGCTCTTGTTCTGGAATAGCGGTCAATGGTACATTATATGGGATTGTTTGTTTATTACCTGATATTATTGTATGTGGGGCCGACATAATTTTTATCCACGTTGCGGAAAGGTTTAGCTGTGCGTTTTACGACCTGACGTCAATACATTTGGGAATCATTTTGGTTGTATTTACTATTATTTAAATAGAATTTCCATAATGTTTGTATATTTCAGCTAGCTTCGCACTATTATTCTCATATATTATGTTTGTTTATCGGGTCAATAGCAAATTATTTGGTTTTGGGATTTCCGTCTATGACGCAGCATAGCACAAGGTTCTATGGACTTATTAGGTAAATGCATTCTTTGTATGGATTACTATGGCATGTTACTCGGTAGTGATTGTATAGCCTAATGAGCAGCGCTTAGCTTTGCTTGACACTTTCCTAGCAGTCATTGTATGCTATTCTGTAATGTGCATAGATCTAATAACTATGTATAATAAATCGTCACACAATTATAACACTTTTTTCTCCGACATTGATATTTTCTATGAATCACTTTCTCGTTTTAAGAATGCAGTTATGGCTAAGAATTGCAATGTTAGTTAATTAATAGCTCAATGAAATTGTTTTTATTTTTATATAGTTTAATTTTTCCATAATTTAAAGTGAAGTGTAAGTTAAATACTACTGTTACTTCTGTTTTCTGTTTTGTATTCATTGTCTAGTGTAATATTCCCGTTCACTTGTTTCTAATAATATGTATTAGCTTTCGGTGGAAACTTTGTTGGATTATGTTTCATATTTATATATCTATGATTAATTGTAATAGTTCTGTATATTTCCCTAATATACATAAATAAAAATAAAATGAAATAAAAGTTAAGAAAACTTTGAAACATTAAAAAACAGTCTACTATATTTTGAAGTGATGTTTAATGGGCTTTATACTGCCATCACTTAGTTTCCTAACTTCCGTAACAGTAAGATCGGCTTCATAGAGCCGTATAAGCTGGAACGCTCACACACGCTAATTATAAAGTGAGATGTCTAAACGCGTTGTTATAGTTTCGCGTTCTCGAGCATTACGTCTGCGCATTGCTATTCCACCCGACTGAGTTTTGAAACAATTTATTTTTTTAATAGAATCGATCTGGATTGGATCTCGCTAAATGCTCTGATCTGTGTGTTTTAACGTTATCTAGCAAATTAAATAAATTGAAATGGTGCAACAGTACGTTTATTAATACTGTTTCGTATTACACGTAGGTAGAGGACATTGATTCTGACTTTCGAGCGGTCACAAAGATGACCGATATGCGGAATGATCGACGCTACGACCGAATCGCGGAATGCTCGCGATGTGATGACAGTATTTGTACAGCGCGTCACTGTAAACAACATTCGCGCTTTCATCGTGGCATGCCGTAAGTCGATCAGTATATGTGTTGTGTAAACATATTCATAAACTGTACGTAATAAACTATAAAAGTACACTTACCGACAACGCCGACTACACTAAAAATACAGGCGCATACAGCGGCCAGAATCGTGGCCTCTGTCGGGTAGAACGTGCCATTATGCATGTCGATATCCGTGTAATTCGCTTCGATAGATTCCATTTTATCGATATATTACACTTCACTGACACTAATCACTGGTTTTTGAATTATGCATTTTTTGTTAAAGTATTTTTGGTAAATAATTTTTCATTGTTTGTTTGGTTGTCTGAGAGTCAGCCATCTGGACGCGTCACAAACACTCCATGGCAGATATCTGGAACAAAAGGAGCGGTTACGTTAAGTTTTTATTGATAACACGTGTTATTGAAAACGCTCATTAGGTTATTTTCTTAAGCAGCGGCCATTTAAGCGTCGAGAACTAACTTTTTAAAAACTAGTGATACTAATTACTACACTAGAGATAAACTTATCGGTTTCTTTAGAATTTAACATACCAAACAAAAACCCTGAACCTTCTCAAGTCTCAACAAATGAAACGAACAGTGCCGTTGCAAGACCTAAACACGTTGGCAACACAAATGCTACGCCTTCTGGTAGTTTCGAACGCAAAAAATGTTTAGTGACTTGGGTCCATTGGTTATGATTACTGATGAGTAATTATCTTCAATTTTAATGAGTTAAAGAAAACTGTTTAAACTTCGAGGCATACGGCCCCTAGGTCATTCACATCTTTTAACTTGTGAAATTTAAAAAAGTAATATTGTCACACATTACTATCGCATTTCGTTCAGCAAGACTATTGGCGGATCTACAATCATACATGCATACATAAACTCACGCTTTTATCCCAGAAGGGGTAGGCAGAGGCGTCACCACGACACACATTTCGCTTTGTATGTTCCGTCCCACGATGTGATAGTTGGCGAGCCTTTCACATCGGGCCCAAATTCCTTACTCCGGACTGATAATGAATTGATGATATACAATCATTAGCTCAAATACTACTTCCTTCCATCTTCAATTACCCACGAGAAATAAAATATCATATTTTGTGACCTATCGGTTGGTTGTTTATTTACCGATCCTCAACATGCGATGTATGACGTACTTATGCGAAGTTATTGCTCTGTAGTTACGATCTGTGGTGAGCAGTGGGTGTCGTCCAAATCTTTACTGCAAGATAGCGTTTATGGAAATGTCAAGGCGATCGAAAATCTAATGGACTAGTAACTTGAATATTAAGTGTATCGGCTTAAGTCTCCTATTATAGTGGTTATAGTAAGTGAGTCAAATTCCGCGTATGGGCAGTTGATATTCTAGATTTGAAGTTATTAATATCAAAAAAATATATAATGTGATTTATATGATTTTAAAACATACATACATATATAAACTCACGCCTTTTTCCTAGAAGGGGAGGCACTAGGCAGAGGTGCTACTAGGACCACATATCACATAATGTGATAGGGGGCGAGCCTGCCGCCATATCGGACACAAATTCCTGACTCCGGGCTGATAATGAATAGAAAAATCCAATATCACATTAAACGACCCGGGATTCGTACCCAAGACCTCAGCTTTGTAATCGTACCGTAGTACAACTACGCCACCGAGGTTGGCATGATTTTATGAAGGGGTTGTTAAATATTAAAATTAGTCGCTCCTTTGCTGTTTATTTATGTATTTACTGTCCATTTTACAAACATGTAATAGCCACAGGGACACAAATATCTATTGCTCCGAGGTATACCACAAAGAATGACATGATTGAGGAGGCCTGTACCCAGCAATGGGATAACACGGGCTGACTCAATACACATAAATATCTGTGGACTAAATAACCAGAAGTTAGAATCATGGACTACGTGAACAAAAGCACGAAACTCCCTCAACAATATCCATTTCGTCACTTCCTATCTTGAAAAAAATCATAATTGTTTATGTGTGGAAACCACAAGACATTAGGGATAAGTTCAAACGGCTGCCGAGGGTAATGGCTTGGCGGGTAAACAGAACAAATGAGTAGCGATGACGTCATGCCTGTCTGTTTGTCTATTGGCGCGTCGGGTGCGGTTCACGAGTATTGTATCTTGGATTTCCTGGGACATTGTGAGAAATTTCGTAAGGGATTTGATTCGGTTTGTCATTTACCTACTTATACATTTAACTGCAAAGTTAATGTGTAAAATTACATGAAATTATGTAATTTGTTAATCTATATAAACTATAACAACAGTATAAGCTCACAAAGGTGTCCACGTAGGGTTTTGCAAAAGTAAAACTAATACATACATACATACATACATAAACTCACGCCTTTTATCCCCGAAGAGGTAGGCAGAGGCGCCACTAGAACACCCACATTTCGCCTTGCATGTTCCGTCCCACGATGTGACAGGGGGCGAGCCTATCGCCATATCGGGCACAAATTCCTGACTCCGGACTGATAATGAATAGAAAAATCCAATATCACTTTGCCGGACCCGGGATTCGAACCCGAGACCTCAGCTTTGTAACCGTACCGTAATACAACTACGCCACCAAGGCAGTCAAACTAATGCTATCTACAATTAGTTGACCTTAATATTTTCGTCCCAAGATGCGATAAAGTGATAACCACAAAATTGGAGACGTATATCTTCGGTTTCCAATGTTGTGTACAAGAAGTCTCACGTACTACTAGCCCATATACGCTTACGGGGAGCATCACCCTTTTACTGTGCAGTGTGTATGCTGAGTGGTTTAACTTCGGTTTACGACCGGCTACCTGACGTCATTTGATTACGGGAAATATTGCAATGTAGAGCAAGTAAATAAATACCATTATTGACACATATCAGAGAGGGGTATCAGAAGCTCTGAGAGAATATAGTAGGCCACATAAACATTGCCAACTGCCTCGGTGGCGTAGTTGTACTACGGTATGATTACAAACCTGAGGTCTCGGGTTCGAATCCGGGGTCAGGCAAAATGATATTTTCTATTAATTATCAGCCCGGAGTCAGGAATTTGTGCCCGATATGGCGATAGGCTCGCCCCCTATCATTTCATGGGACGGAACATACAAGGCGAAATGTGGGTGTCCTGGTGGCGCCTCTGCCTATCCCTTCTGAGATAAAGGCATGAGTTTATGTATGTATGTACATAAACAATTGTTTCAGTGCCGGGATCGATTCCGCCGTTTCTCGTCAAAGCCAGATCCCATGTAACTTCGCCACTGAGGCTGTCTAATTATGCTTTATTAATATATAAATTCTAAAATGGATTGCAAACCTACCAGCTTTTTCGAAGGCTTCATAAGTTTTTTTTTTGCAATGAATGGCGAGACGAGCATGCCATTCGCCTGATGGTAAGCGATACGACCACTCATGGACAGCTCATGATAAGATTTTTTTGTTTGTTGAAAGATATTCAAACGAAACTCTTCGCCGGGAATATGTACATACATACATACATACATACATACATACATACATAAACTCACGCCTTTTTCCCCGAAGGGGTAGGCAGAGGCGCCACTAGGACACCCACATTTCGCCTTGCATGTTCCGTCCCATGATGTGATAGGGGGCGAGCCTATCGCCATATCGGGCACAAATTCCTGACTCCGGGCTGATAATGAATAGAAAAATCCAATATCACTTTGCCCGACCCGGGATTCGAACCCGAGACCTCAGCTTTGTAACCGTACCGTAATACAACTACGCCACCGAGGCAGAATATGTACATATGTAAATAAGTATTGGTGTGGAGCATGCGTCGTATTATGTAAATATATGGGATTACATAATACTTCCCTCATATTGCTTTAGTCCAGTTCATTGATTATATTGAATATTGACCGATATAAATTCTTAATGAAATCTCCCGTCTTTGTGATGTCTAGCCATCTAAGATGTTTCAGTTTCGCCTTGTACTAAGTTCCCATAATTGGGTATAATGGCGAGATTGGATTGCTAATTGCTATTGCTTGCCGAATTGTGAGAGTCACGTGAATTGCAATCACTTTGTTAAGTTAGGACAAAGAAGGTAGAAATGTTAGGACTTATTTGATTTTTACTGGGAAGAATAATCACCAGCATATCAAAAGTTGGCTGCAAATACATTGGCCCCTGTGGCTTCCTATAATACAACTACGCCGAACAGACATGCATCATGCATTCAAACACGGAATTGAAACCAATATGTCCACTTAATGCATTTACGACTGTTACACATTTAGCAATAAGTTAGCACTTAACAAATGTCGCTGTGATTTATAGTGAAGAGATAAAGCGCGTTGTATTGGCGTCGTGTAAATAGACCATTATCGAGTAAGGACACTTATGTAGCCCTTATTCGGTATTTATGCAACTTTTCACCCTCAATAAGGAAATAAAACATCACACACACAAACACACTCTGATACAGCCTTATATAGTATTACAAAATACATGAAAAATAAAAATCTTGTTGGTTTCTAATAACTATGTCCGGTGTCGCAATTTGTTATCATGCTTCCACACCTCTTTTCCCAGTTTCAATATCATTGAATATATTACCCGATACAATATCTATTGAATCTGTTGATTTAAAAATGTATTTTATATTATTATATGTATGTCCTTTATACATATTTATTACACATAGCGAAAATGTTAATCGTAGGTCTTATAAATCATACAGGATTTACGTAGCTTTACACCATTATCGCAAATGTTTGCCAGAACGGTCAACGCTCTAACAAGAATGTTAAATAAATGTCATTTCTAATTAACAACATATTTGTTTTCCGAAAAAAAAAACACGTGGAACCTGGCATAATCACTGCAACGAGTTCGAGTCTTCTAAAATCCCTAGAGATTAGATAAATAGTAATAGCAGTATTACTAAGTTATGTGTAACAATTCCTTCAAGAAAGAAATAAGGAAAACCGATTCCCGTGGTGTCTACTTTCGCAAACATTGAAATATCATAACACATCCGAGAAATGTTGAATCAGCGTGACGCACCGCCCTGCCTGCGGATAATCGCAAACCTATCGCGATTTTAATGATACCACCAGTTATAATGACTCATGTTTATCCTTTATTTATTTGATGCTTGGAAAGCTAATCCATTTTTTTGAGAGGAAGAGGATATAGAATATCTTCGATCGTCTATTATCACCCATTCATCGGAGTAAATGATTGTTAGTAAAAATTTTATCGAGCAGCCCAAAGAAAATTCTTCAGAGAATATTCATTTTCGGACAAATCGTGTATTTTAAATAAATAAAAGCCTGATTAGGTTATTACACTCGCAAAGCGTTTAAATCTTTTTTTTTGTATTTTCTTTTGATGATAAAATCAATGTATTCATTATTTTCTTTAATATACCAGTTAGTAAATTATGGAACTTCACTATTATGGCAACGTGGTCGTAACACACCTACCAGGTTTTTGTTTGGTAAATATTTTAGTATTACATATAGTTTATTATAATTTAATGAACTATCATTGTCCAGCTGGTTTGCTCGTTAAATGATGGCGCATTATGGTAGCGTGGTCGTAAAACACCTACGACTTCCTGCGGCATATGCATATCACAACCTTTGTACGATGTAAATAATTCATTGTTGCGTTGTGGTTTCACTAACAAGAACTTTTTGGGAATTTATAGATGAGTGACAGCAAAAAAGGAATTATGTAGATTGTAGATAAACAAATTATTGTAGCAGACTACTTATCTGAGATTCAAATCCAAAGCACAGACATACATTTCAGGCCATATTAATGGTGAAGAAATTTGACAACCTCCATGCGCAGTTGGTTAGACGCCGCCTGTGAAACGAGAGGCCGCGGGTTCGATCCCCGCACCTAAACCAATATTTGTGTGATCCACAGGTATTGGTGTCGGGTCTGAGTGTTTGTGAGACCGAAAAATCTCTCGTAGTTTGTGATACATTATTTTATTTTTTCACGGAACAAACAAACAGTTACACATAAAATGCTATAAACAGTATTAAACTAAAACGAACGATACTAATGGGTAACGCACAACGTTGTCCACAGATAATATACTACAATTGCTGCAAATATTAATGTTTTTAATTAATTATTTTGAAAGTGCAATTCAATTAGTGTGAATTTTTATTTTTAAAATTTGCATTTTCCTGTATATAGAAAACTCCCAAAAGATTTGTGACATTAGTAAATTCATAACATTACGACAATTTCTAATAATGCATCGAATCCATTTAGTAGGTAGGTTTTGGGATATAATTAAAAATTGCTTTTACTTTAACTGTTATAGTATGATATACATGTTATAGCTTGAGTGTTCAATCCATCTCGGCGCGAAGCAAATGGTCCTCTAATTCATTTTTCTGCCGCAGTTAAGCTGTGGAACGGTTTGCCATCACACGTGTTCTTTCCTTCCTATAATCCTGGATCCTTCCGCCGTAGCGTGAAGAGGCATCTCAGCGAGCCGGCACGATTGTACCGATTGATATATTATTCGATACTCTATCTGGACGGCATTAGCACTTACCACCAAGTGCAATGCAGTCACTATGCCGTGCCAGATAAAAAAAACTTTATAGTATTACTTTATACTGTAAAGTATAATTTATCTACCTACAGTAAAAATGTGCACCGAAAGGATGTACATAATTTAAAGATAGACAAATGGAGATATCGATATAAGAATGTATGGATACAAATGGATCTAAGGCCTACATACATTAAACTACTTATTATTTTTAATGCTACCAAGCACTAGTTTCAAACCCTTTGTATAAACACCTAGTTCTAGCGACTTTGTCTTTTTCAAAATACATGATAGATATGATGAAGAAAAATTGCGACTACTAAAAGAAAATTAGTAACTAGTCCATTTATAATCCGCATATATAAATTCGCAATACGCAGCCGATGCTTCACTCACTTCACCCAGCGCCCCTCACAGATCGATAGCGCATACAAATAGCGGTTAATAACTCGACCGGGCATCCTCATTACACAGAGGAAACCAGCGGGACCTCTGCACTGGCTTAATTGCATTCATTTCTTATTGGATGGGGATTAAAGAAACAAAAAGAACATATTTAGAAAGACACACATAATCCTGACCCCACAGTGAGACCCAAGTGAGACTTTTCGGTCTTACCATCACCCGTAATATACCTGTGGATCAGACATTTGTCTCGGTGTGTAACCACTCCCGCGGCCTTTTGTTTCAGAGCTGGTGTTAAACCAACTGCGCCATGGAGGATGCTAGGTAAGTATAGTTCAGAATTAGCAATAAGTGCTACACTCATACATGGCGTCGGTGCAATGTGCATTTTTAGGCGTGTCCCAGAATTATATGTCTCGTCTTTTTTACTGACGGACTGCCTGATATCAACTTTACCAGGACTGGGTCTTTAGTCTGGCCTCATGCAAGTATATTTTTATTTTATTTTATTTTTTATTTTATTGCTTAAGGAAATTCAGTGGTAATTACATTACATTAAATAAACGTTACAAATACACCAACAATAAGTTAAATGTATTACCTTTAGTTGCCACAGCATGCATTGACATTTAAGAAAAAATTGAAATAGAAATTAAAAAAAAGTTAACATAGTTAATTTTACGTATTTTCAAAATTTCTGTGAAGAACTCTCATGTACGTAGGTTTCCTCGCAATATTCCTTCACGGTTTGCTGCGATAATTAACTAAAATACAATGTCAAATATTTAGCGCAAACTAAAACTAAACGTAAACAAACATATTATCTTTACCAAATCCAATGGAAACTACACTAACCTACAAACATTGGCGGTTATCAAGGCCGGTGAAATCGCGTTTCCGCAAATACTAATTACAGCGCTGTGGCAGAAGTTTTTCAGTTTTAAATACTAGCTGCTCGTAAAAAAAAGAAAATTTATTTGTCCATACGCATCTACAGTTACAGTTTACTTTGCTGAGGATATTACGATATGGAGTATTCTTTTTACGGTTACATTAAGTTTTATTGGCAGGGTGAGGTAATAAAAAATCACTTTCATTATTACTTCTAATAGACACCAATACAAATCTTTGGGAAGGCGTTTTCCTGGACATAAGTATCTTGATACAACTAACTACAATGCATTTTAAGGGCTTTCCACTTTCAAGATAGAATATTGACTGAGGTGACTTTCTCCAGTCAACATTACTATAGCTTAGAAATCTGATGACCACCGTCCTGGTGATATCGAAACTGAAACTCAAAAGTATATGTTTACTTCCTTCGTTACACAATTTTGTTTATTGCGTTAAATGGCGAGACGAGCATGCCATTCGCCTGATAGACAGCGATACAACCGCTCATCGACACAAAACTAAACAACACCATGAATTACAAAACAATGCTGGCATTCTACTGGCCTCGCCATCCAGAGACATAAGATTAAGTATTTAGAAATATTTAAGAATATCACGTCTTTGCCACTGTATCGTACACGACAGTAACTCGTCCATTTTACGAGACGCGATACACAGTGAATGCACTAAATCACGAAGTTCTAAGTTTATTGATATCATGACACTGGCGTCTCATTTGTTACCACTGATTTAATTAGCTTTCTTCTAACATTATCGCGGACGGCGACATTTATTCATTGTTAAATTGTTTATTTCTCTTAAGTTATGAATATCTTTATCTATATAATATTTTGTTATGTAATTGCTAGCTTGGAATATAATGTGAATACTCCAGCACTGCCTGGGTGGTATTAGTGTCCCACGAAACTGAAGATAACTAAAGCATTGCTGTGACAATTTGCAGTGTCTAATATTTTAGAAGATTCTGAAACATCTGCCTCTTTTCTTCTTTCCTTTTCTACCATTTTTGGGAGGTCATCGTCCCATTTTTAGTGCTCCATAGGTCACTTAACGATCAAAATATTACCCATGTTAGAAAATGAATTAGCTTTATTTAATTAATAAAATAACCAACCCGCACTAGGCCAGCGTGGTGGACTATATGGCCTAACCACTCTCAATCGATTCTCTCGATTGTAGAGTAGGTCCGTGCCCAGCAGTGGGACGTATATGGGCTGATATAGATAGAATTAATAAAATAGGGCATGAAGTTAGTAAGATATTATTTAGGGAGAGCCGGACAGCCAAACTGGATGTTACAGGTTGACCCTGCAGAAAATACTTGTAGGGCTGTCAAATTCAATTTAACACGGAGGTTAAATAGACTGAGCAAAGCAGCATACCTGGAGATTCTTCGAAAGAATTTCAAAACGTATAAAGTCTACTTACCCGCTCTACATATCCTAATGTATCAGCACAATGGTTATTCAATTCATAAACATTTCTAAAAACTCTATACGAGAAAGTCCCGAATTGACTTTCAATTGGCAATTAATGAAACTGCGTGACATACGCAGTAACAGCGGTTAATGACAGATGTCCATCCAATTCCGTGTAGTTTGGCATCAGCAATTTGCTAAGTGGTCAGTCGATATCGCGTCAGCGTTTAAGTGCTGCCTAAATAATGCACGCTGACGTCAGCTGACAACGTGTCGATTATATTATGAGTAATTAGGCTTCCATGTTTTAATAACGTGGTAGGGACATTTTGAATTTCGAAATTATATGTGATAACTTTTGTTTACGTGGTTCAGCTGAGGTAGGCTGATTATAAATCGTCAATGTTGCTGACACAGCGCTTTCTCCTTTGGGTGAAGTCGAATATACACAGGCTGAACCCAGAACCCAAAACGCGACTTGCGTGGGTCACTACCACGAGTTTATTTATTAGAGTGGTATAGCATAAATAAAAAATATTCTCCATGTTGAAACAATAATAAAATATCATTATCCTTGTTTCTTTGTATGATAAATGTACGAGCCGACAATTTTAATAATTCGCACTGGCGCAGACTAAACGCACGCTTATTGTTTAAATACGCTGTGTTGAGAGAAACGCTTGTGCGTCACGACGAACGCGCACGTAAGACGCAAGAAAACTAAAAAAATGTATACAATGTCAGCGGAAAACTGCGGGAAACGCCGCGATGTTTTGATGTCGTGTGTACTGCGCTAGGGGAAGGTCAACGTGGACATCGTCATGTAATCTTACACTCGAAATCCGGGAACAATCAAAGAATAGCTTCTTAAAAACAATTTCACACTTGATGACTAACGCTTCGATCCGGCTTTGCCCAAGTGTGACTCCAGTCCAATCCACATTCATGAACACCAAGTATTAAATAATTCAAATAAGTGATTATCATATTCAATTATGTATACTTCCCAACCCCGTGATGCCAATGTAATAATCGAAACCCAAAGTCAATTTAGACATCTTATGCTACCTCTACGCCAAATTTTATGAATTTATTCACTTCAATAAAAATAAACTTAGACGATTATTTACCCCTATTTACCCCAATAATATTACTGTAAAGAGGAGCTTAAATAGTTTAAGTGTGATAGTATGTGCTACTATTTAGTCCATAATATCACAAGTTACTTTAACTTTCACAACCGTTGCCCTTACTATATTGAAAAGCTCATTCAATAATATTACTAGAATAAAATCTACCGAAGTATTAGGCAAATATTAAGTAATATAGAAATTACTGTGTTTAGTTTCATAGCATTATTTGATTATTTTACTAGCATTACGTGATAAATCATCTTATTCTGTACCGGTTGGTTTACAAAGCGCGGGTTAAACGTTACAAGTACACATAAGGTAAATGCTACAGTTACTGACCACCCTAAAGAAATACACATTTTCAGCTGTCACCATAACAATTTTGTACGAAAAATGTCTTTGGAAATGTGTTACATATTCCATTTATACTGCAGAAAAAATATGCCTAAATGAAAACAAAATATCCGGTGTGCAAGCTTAAAGCAATAATAAAGTTTTTTTTTAACAATACCACATTCCGCTGATTTAAAAAGTAAATAACCATTACAAAGTACAGAAGTAATAATAATTATATCTTTAAATATTCTTTTCTTCTAATATTCTCCAAATTAGAGAGCGGGCATGCCTCCCTAGGCGCAAATTCCAAGCCTTGGCAACTTATACGAAATGTCTCTAACTGGATAATTTAAAGTGATTTACCCGATGTACAAATCAAAATCAGGAGGAGTTCAAAATTCATACGTATTTAGTTCAGCAAAACGATTATTTAATGTTTGTTAATCTGAATGTTTTTGACTTTTGTTTTTGTTGCTTTGTTTTGTTATTTGTAACACTAGTTTTGCTCTGTTTTTAATGTTGCGGTCTCTCTAATATTTATCCGTGAAAATTTTATATATTCTCTATGTATTGGTTATACAATACTTAATATTATATGTATGATTGTTGTACTGTTTGTTTTCCAAACATGATAAAAATAAATATATTAGTCTATTGTATAATCGAAAATGCACTTTTTTATGATGGTCAATAACGATGCATTCACCCTACTACGTGTTATCAGTTGGAGAGTAAACTGTATACATATTTCGATTTCCCGTGACCTTGCGAGTGCAGCTTTGAAGTGAACATTTATACTAGCAACTTCATCTTCGTATGTATTATCTATTTTGACATCTTCGTGTTAACAACTGTTTGTAGCCTTTAGGAGTTTAGAGACTCCATCAACAGTTCAGTTAATTTTGGTTGTAGTTACATTATATTTCATATTATTTGTAGTTATTTTGTAAATGTCTTAAATGATGATCAAAAGTAATTTCCTTGAAGCAACTCTTCCATGGTGTTTATTTTCCCCTGATCGATGTAAATTACCTTTCCAAACTGTATAAACTGATTATTATCAATCTTATCAATTGTTATGTCTTACATTTTTAGGTTCGCGTCGACAAAACAAATCGCAGAATTTTTCATCTTAGCAGAAACAAAATACTATGGGAAAATTTTGAAGTTTGAACAGGTAGGCGCTATTTATTTTATAAATATCAAACTACTAGTTTAATACTTTTTTTATTTGCTACAGAAACTGTAATCTTCATTTATGAGCCATTTTTATTTATTTCATATAGCATTCTGCCAAGTGCGTAACTTACAAGACGCGGCTGCATGCTCACTGTGATCGCGGGTTCAAATCCTAGGGCACAACTCTGAATTCGGGCTCATGTGTGTAGTGATAGTCAATCACCACGCACTATAACGGTGTAAAAAAAACATCGTGAGGAAACCATAGCGATTCTGAAGAATTTCTATGGTATGTAAAAGTTCGCCAACCCGCACTAGGCTAGCGTGGTGGACTATACGGCCTAACCCCGCTCAATCGTACTCTCGATTGTAAAGTAGGCCTGTGCAGTGCAGTGGGACGTATATGGGCTGAAACAGAATACCCTTTTACGGTATAATGCTTGAGCATTTTCTAACAGTCTACATTAGGATCATGCAGCGATGGAACTAAAGTTAATTTCATATTTGTGATATGCGAAGTTCCTTGCCAATCAAGAAATATAGTGTCGCGTATTTATAGGCACCCTACATAAAGCTCCCTTGAGCGTTGGCGTATAAATCATACCCTCTATTAGTTCCACACAAACAGACGACCCTACGGTTTGCGCTTGTGACGTTGGTGCCAATGAAAATGGAACTAAATGGCGCAAATACTGACAATATTCCGCTTAGGGTTGGTGCTAATATCTACGTAAATAGGGGAAGTAAGGAATTTCATAATAATTTATATTGTGATGAAACACGATTTTGTTACATCATGGTGAAATTAGGAAAGTATATTATATTTTGATCATTTCCTTTATCGGATCATAAATCTATTTATAGTAAATACAAATTTTATTTTTAATTCAATGTTATCAAAACAAGTTGTTATTATTCAAAATTTACAAAACGAATTTAGAAGTCATGGAGATTTGAAAATAAATTACAAAGTTGGCATTATAGGCATTTGAAAAAGTAGCACTAAAATACTTCAAAAATCGGATAGACTCAACAAATCACAAAATATAAATAACGAAGGTACACAGGCTATTAAGGCAATGCAAATAAAGGCACAGCGGAGTAACAACAACCTGACGTGCTTCCCGACGTCCCACAATCTTTCCTTGAATTTTATTTACATAGTACTTTTACGTAATAAATCACTCAAATCATAAAAATAATATAATGTTACACAACGTTCTTATGCGGTTGATCTCAAGATGTTTCGCCTACGCGCTGAATCATCAGACATTTCCGGGCTCTTTGAGTCACTAACGCTACTGACCTCGCACCCTTTACTCATGATCTTAGTCAGCCTAGGTTCCGGCTGAAAGCCTGAGGAAACACAGGACGTATTAATATTTAGTAAACAAAAGAAATCAGCTTATTTACAATTAATTATGAAAGAGGGTTAAGACAAGTTGAAGAAAGTAAAGCAAAATTTTAGAGATCGCGTTTCTGTACAACTGCATGGTTAAATAATGTACTCTTTTGCTCCGATGTTATGAATACTTAATGTAATGAATAAAATTATGAATATGATAAATATCAATGTATATTACGTAAGCTAACCATTCATGGAATCATTATGTGTGTCTAAAAACTGTCGGTTTATGCTTAGTCGCCTTAAGCCTCAACGACAGTTATTAAATTGCCATTATAATTAAATATTATGTTTTGAATAAACCTAAGTACAACGTTATTTATTAAATGCGTTCCGTTCCTATGTAAACTTTTATCTTTTATTTATTTTTAACATACGAAGGAAAGCATATTTTCATTCATTAGTAGATTTCTCAGTAACAAGATTTAAATAGAGCTACAATTTGGTGTGAAATTCTTGTGAAATTAGTGAATGAACATGTCAGACTGGCCCAATGAGTCCAAGTCTCGAATATTTTAGTTTGACGAAGGAAATTAACTGTCAGACCCTGTACAGATAGTACAGTGACCCACATTGTCAAATCATTATCTTTGCAAATATACCCGTATATATATTTGGCGTAGGTAGATAGTCCGCGGCGGAGAAATTACGTTCTCAAAATTCATTACAATATTAAAAGGCCATTTAATATGAATGAAGTTAGTGGCTAGCTAGAAGATTTTTGAGAAATCGATTACGTAAAAGTTAAAGTTATTGTATCTTTACCTATAGCAGAGAGTAATGCAATTCTTGATCAGTTGCTTTTGCAATGTCAGCAAATCGTTAAGCCAGACAAGAAAGGTTACAAGCTCAATTTTGACACACACCTAGGCGAGGCTAAAGCTCCTAAACCAGTGTGGTAACCCAAATCCACAAAAGCAAGAAAAGTTTCAATCAAGCTGTAAAGCAGCTACGATGCTAAGTAAATTGGTTTTACTATACTACTACGAAGTAAACACGACTACGAAGTAAACATATTATTTGGTAGCTTGCCTTGCGTTATATTTTGTTGGTTGGTGACATCAGACTTTGATAAACTATCATTAAATGCGTGATTCGTTTTGTCGTCACTTGTCTATAGCTAATTGTACTATTTATTTGAAAGCAGGTTAAGTATTTACATATATTGTTCAATTAAACTATCTTTTTTTCCATGGGGCTATGAAAATTCGGCCACTTTACTCGAAATTGGTTGAGAAGACAGATAACACATTCTTTGTAAGTTATTGATACAGATTATCCCACGAGACACGTGCAACAATGGATTCAGGCATGCGAGGTGAACAGAGGACCTGGTAAAATAATAAGAATTTGCCGGTTGCGAGTCGCATCCAATAAATCGTTGTTGGAAATCTTAGGTAAGTCTAGAACCATGGACTTCCTGTGGGTGAAGGGGAAGACAGTAAGTGACTTCGTTACCATGCTATCCATAGATGTTATGCTACATTTATGATGCTATCCATTCTACATTATACTATAGACAAATTGTTATTCACGTATATAAGCACACGATCTATTGCCTAGGCACTAAGTGTAGCTCTAATTACGACAAGTGCATCGGTGCCCTAGTTATCAGCGATGCGTAACCCTGCTTAATGACTTGCTAGATAACACTTGTGTACGCAGCGGACTCGTTTGAGACTGTTTTAACCCTTACTATGTCTAATTATATTAATGATGATTTCTTAAATAAAATTAATGTTTTATTAATAAATGTTTTTTTTTAAAATGTATGAATCTTGTTTTGGCATCGACTGAATTAATTAATGTAAACGTGAATAATTTCGTTTGTGTCTTCGTACGAATAGTTTTAATGTAAAGCATATTTCAAATAGGATTTTCAACATTTTATCGTCTGTTGGCAAAAAAAAATTCACGCGACCATGAATGCTTAAAACAGTTTAGTTTTAATAATATGATCAAATCTATGAATGATAGACTCAGCCTATAGTTTTACTGTGGGAGACTCACTCAGGGCGGAACCACTGACAGAAAACCAACGTGAAGAAACATCTTGTCCGGTCACTTCTATTTAATTAGTGACTTAACCTACGTTCAATAAGCTCTGAATTTCTCTATCGTGGAGACTACCTACAAATCCCAGACCATCAATTCCTTAACATTGAACTATGCTCATAAGAAGTGTTTTCGCATTAAAACCACGCGAAAACGAATACGCGCGAAACGCTGTGCAGAGAATAACATTCCCGGTACCGTATTATTTAAACTTGAGTAAACCGAGGCGATTGATTGATCACCGCTCCTGAACTAGATCAAGCCGAAGTTTTTCTACTCTGTTTTAAATATCACACGCCGCTGCCCGATGTACCGTGTTGGCTAAATAATTCGATGTACCTAATGAGACGGTGGTCGCTTCGAATCCCAGGGCAGATTCCAGATTTTAAGGAATCATGTATGTATTTAAAGTTCAACATGAACTTTAACGTCGAAGGAAAACATCGTAAGGAAATATGCATAGCATAGAAGTTTTACAAGAATTTCTAATGGATGTGGAGTTCGCCTACCAGCACTAGTATTGGACAATGGCCTAATCCTTCACAATTGAACTCTCGATTGTACTGAAGTCTAGTTATTTACAGTGAAATATTACGGGTTGTTATTATTGCTAAGTTGAGTAATTTCTGTAATTAAAAAGTTGTGTTGTGGAATTGCTAGAGGTAGAACATGCAGTTGATAGCAACAGCCTATGCTTTCAACGTTTATTAGGACTCTATGCTCATTTTTTCTCTCTTCAGCCATGTTGATTGTTCGCGCTCTATTTCCGCGTCAATTTATAATATGAGTAGCAAGGTATTTTCTAAATAATATATCATTGTGTAGCTTAATCAAGAAATACTATTTTCCATAAACTGACAAAATATTCTAAAAGTAGCATTTTTTTTGTGAGCTATACATATTTAGACAAAATAAAATGCGTTATTTGCACTTAATTTCAACATATAATATTTATGAAAAATTGTCGGCGAGCGACAAAGACCATCAGTGGATTAACTTTTGAGTTTTGCTCAGTCAATGAGATTGCCGAATATCCTATAGCTGGAGGTACGATATTAGTAACCGTTCGGAGAGCAACCTTTACATATGATCGAAGCCTGTCGTAGTGGCATAGCACGCCAAAACGCCGCTTGCTTCTTTCAAGTCTCCTGTTGTATAACAATACTTCTTATAGAAGCAATAGGCAATTAATTCTATTTTCTACGATGAGGATACGAAAGCCATTGTCATAGAATGTTCGTGCCTCGCAGCGAATTCCTTCGAAAGTAGAATTGTCGACTGTGTAAACAAAACTATTTGTGTCAGCGAAGAGTATCGCTTTAATTAAGAAGTGTATTGCTGACAGTTGCGCTTCGGATTTGTGACGAATTTATAAATAACTTTTTTTCACTTCAGTCTCAATTTATTCGGACAGAAATTTTGTGCGGGTTGGTGAACTTTACATGCATTTGAAATTCTTGTAGGAAAGTCTTAAGTTTCAAGCTGTTCTGTGGGTTCAAGTATGCAAGTTACTTTTTTTTACAATTCAAATTATGATTTTGACTACAATTGAATGAGTTAATTTAGAGAAGGCAAAGGTGTGCGCCCTAAGATAAAACTTACAACATCCGCGTCAGCAATTCGACTCGTTCCAAATGAGGTTATTGCTTACTTCTGAGTTCCCGGTGTTCAAATAAATGAACAACAATAAAAATTTGGAGGTAAGTATATAAAGATCACAGAAGGTTGATGTGCCTCCAATAAGGCACCAGGAATAAATTGTGTATGCTATATGATGATGGTGTATTCCTAGCCGTTTTCGGCCTCGGCGACTATTACATTGAACACAAGTTATTTTTTTATTTTTATTTTTTATTAGGACTTAGATGTTCTGTCCTCTCATGCGCTCTTGCGTGGCTTATGTACCCTAGCTTGTTAGTAAAAGTACGAGTATGCTATAT
Source organism: Deilephila elpenor (assembly GCA_949752805.1). NCBI lineage: Eukaryota > Metazoa > Arthropoda > Insecta > Lepidoptera > Sphingidae > Deilephila > Deilephila elpenor. Next base: position 1,249,970 of record OX457107.1, on the reverse strand, counting down.
AGGTACTTTGCAAACTGCCTTTTCAAATGACTAATCAACTAGACTATGTCAATGATTTTTCTTTCTATCTCTTTCGTAATCCTAAGATCGATTTTGTGTGCTGTTGCAAGTCAATTCAATATTTTTTTAAGTACACCAACTTAGAAGAGAAGTTTAGTTCTAAGTCTCTAGGTGCCCTAGTGCGGAGTGGGTAACTGAACACATTATATATTCGTGGAGATTTCTCTAAGATCTTCAAGTTTTAGCAATTATACACCAATGAGATCCGGTTTATTTATTTCCGGCTCCTGAATCTAATATAAAAAACCAAGAACTTCTAACAATCTCCTAAAACTAAGGCCCCACGTCGGCTCTGCGACATAATTCTTTGCACGTTCCAATCGAACTAAATCGGTACGTAAATGAAAACACCGAGGTGTGTTGTATGTAGGAAGGATTGAACGCTCCAGAAATACCACCCACTTGTACCACCGAGCAGCTGTCTGCTCTTACGTCACCAACCACCTCGCAATCAAACAATTATGAAAATAAATAATTGTTTATTTATGTATTTGCGGATGTTTTGGACTTTATGTGGAAAAATGTTAGTTATTCTCATAGCTTAACATATTGTTTAGAATTTTACTGGTAATATACTTGTTTCATTGGTAGCGCGTGTAAGTTGCGATATGTGACGTCCTGGGTTCGATTCCCGGGACAGGCGATACAATATTAGTTTCACGCGTTCACCGATTTTTTACTATCAGCAAAGTTGGCGATAAGCCTTTCCAATGACTCGAGTAGGTCAAAGCTCGCATATATACTGATGCAATGAAAAATATTACGCTGCACCGCTCGGCGCCGACAAACGCCACGTCTGCATAATATCTCTACTTTACGCGCCATTTCCGCATCACGCGAGCCGGTGTATGGGTACTGTTTTCACTCATGTTTTACGGTTACTCCTTTTATTATAAATGCCTTATAACGTCACAAATTCATATATCTACTGCCGTTTTCGTAGTATTCGACCAGGAAGTCATAGAATCTCTGTTATTTTTCATCTGCCTATCTGTATCTTTCACCGTCAAGCAATGCCTTCGCACCTATCCCTCGCATTTCCACAAACGTTGTACGTAGATGGGTTGATGTTTTCAAATTAAAGGCCGTTTGGGTTGGCGCCACCACTTTTTCTATTTCTGCAGCTAAGTCAAAGTATGTCAGCAATGTTGAGTTCCGGTTTAAAGAACATTGTGGTGTAATTATTATTACGAATAAAGATGATTACCTACTATCAATCAAAACAATTCTAATTTGCTGCTGGAGTTTCTTGTATCCTTTCTTCATCCCAGCTAAAACAGTGTAGGAAGTGCGGAAACTCTCAACAATTAGAAAGATCTGTTGAGAACTTTCTGGAACCCGGTAATATGAATGTAGTGTTAATAAAATTAAAACGATTTGCGCGTATCGGTTTATCGCGTTTGCAAGTTCACTGATAGCATTTGACCGGTTGATAACGTCATGTAAAAATATGGCCCGCAAACAGCTTGTTAGCAGGACACCTTCACGACTCACGTGTGGGTGGACAGACTGATAAACGATACTATGTTGTTATAGATCACGTGGATTTCCATTTCCTTCCGCTTGACACCATTCTCCATTACGACGAATTGTGTTTTCTATCATTAATGATGTAGTTTGTAACGGTGTATATAATGCATCAATAAGGATATCACAGCTTGGCTTCAGTCATATTTTACTAAAATCTTACCTAAAATAATTACAGAGTCAAACACAATTTTTGTGGCCAAAGCCAACTTAGTTCGAAGTACGGTAGCCAGACGATCAGATGAAAGGAATCGTTAACTGGCCCACACAATCCCTACAACTATTAGCTAAGGTCATAGGATAATATCCTTTAGCGAAGTGTGAAAAAGTAATAAAGCGACCCGGTGTTACTGAGTCCGGTGTTGAGTTGTTGCTTTATTTAAAAAGAATTATATTAACCCTGAAGTGCAATGCTCTTTATCGAACTATATTAAAAAAATACAATTCCTTAACATAAACAATATTATAACATATCTACCCATACGTACACATCAAAGGAGACGGGGCGTTTTACGATTTGGTTTAAGGTTTAATCCTCTACGCTTGCCAAGTGCGGACTTTGATACCCTTTGTCGCGAAATGTCGCGAAATGCAAATAAATAAGCAAAATAAATAAGTGGGGCAGATTCGATTTGCCCACGGGAACAAAATAACAGATGGCGCTAGTGCGCCATCAGATGTTGGTGCTGTGTTCGCTGTCGAGATCGTGACAGCGCCTTAGTCAACCATTTTGTGGCACTCGGCCATTTTGGTGCGAGACCCGACAGGGGAAGGTGCGTAAGCGCACTAGCGGAGCCGCCAAGGAGCCCTAAGCAAGAGCGGCTGTGCCTGGGGGTGAGTACATTGATTGTTAACACATAAAACACATCACAAAGATATTGACATTTACGATTGTATTAAGTCCACCAGGACGCAACCACGTGTCGTCACGGGACATGTGCGCTACACAAGGTAGATGTACAGAGCAAATAGAACGCACATGGCCAAACAGGCTAGTTAAACTAATAGCGACAGTATACAGATTCATTGAGTCAATGATCGGAGTCAGTTTCGGCGTAGTGTCACTAAGAGCGGATCAGTAAAGAGGTTGCGAGGTTTGGGGTGGCTATAGGGGAGGTTGGAGGCCACGAGGCAAGATCACGATGATGTGATGAGAATGCCAGGGAACTCAAAGAGAGAGGTTCCATATTCACATGTGCTGGTGTGAATGCATTACACATGCGGTCTAAGACGGAGTACTTAGGCCGTTCACTACACTCGCGGTCTGAGAAGTTGCTCTCACGCCGTACACTACACATGCGGTCTGGAATGTTCCTTCAGACCGTTGACTCACACACAGGGGGCACCTTAATACACCAAGGCATAAGAAACAATGAATCAAATGGCTGAGGTACGCCTCTGAGCCACCCCTGGGACTCGGTCCCAGGCGAGACAGCAGGAGGTGCGCCCCGAGAGAAATAGTACTAAGGGACATGGTCTCAATGGTACAATGCAAATGTGACCCGGTCACAAGTACAAGGAGGTGCTCCTTGATAAAGTTACAAAGGATCCGAGACGCTGCTGAAAGTAATTATAGATTCAAACTTAATCCAGAGTACCGATCAACTCTTAATGTATCTGTATGCTTTCTATAAGATTGATATTAATGCCTATTACTATTTAATCAGTAGATACTAATGAATAATAATTGTGGAGATCTTACAATAGGGATACAGTACTAATAATAATTAATATGTAACTATCATTATACTAATACTTTCGCCATACCCAGATAAAGTGAATAGTAGTTAATTTAAGGGGTTGGCGACATGGTGGAGATGCTGGGATCGAACCTAAGCATGTAAATTATTTAAATTCAGACTTAAGGAATACTTTTCAATTATTATTTTTATTTATGATTTTAGAAGCTGTAGATTGATAATATTGATTATTTAACAATACACATTTAATTATAGGCATGTGGGGTGGATATCCTACCTATTGTGGTTGTTAGTAAGTTCAGTATGTTGATACCTAGGCATTAAATTGTTCAGTACAAAGTTATACTTGAGACTTATGATTAAATTCAAGTGCTTAAAGGAACTAATTGAAAATATTAAGTTAAATTTTCAAGTATATACACTATACATACATAATAGCATTAAATATGTATTATATACCTGCAGATACCTTAAATACCTTGCAATATATAAACAATTTATTGTTGTGTGCTTGTTATTATTATATGAAGATCATATTTAAATTTTATAGTACATAATGGTTTAATAGCAGTTTATACATATACTGTAGGTGTGTTATGGACAAGTGTGTATGTATAATATTTGTGTTGGACATTCATGGCACTCCTTGTGGTCTAGTTGATTTATTCATATCTTATTAGAATCTTATAGCTGAATTTTTTTTTTTTTTAATGGAAACTTTGTATTTTTAATTTAATATGAGTTAAATTACATGGTTTGGTATTAAGTGGAGTACAATGAAGTGTTCTCTATATCCATCTTTATATCTTAATTTGGAAAGGATAATAATAATATGGAATTTACCTTCTTACATAGATATTAGAATTAAATAAGACCTTAGGGTGTTAAATGAATGGTTAAATTAAATAATTATCACTAATGAGTTTAAGAACTTTGAAATTATTTATTTTAGGATCTGGATGAGTGAACAACTGATGATAGATGTGCAGTTACACTCACACTTTACTAAATTGAGTCAGTTATACTATTAATGATGGAAGAAACAATTAGAACACGTTTGAGATTGATTTATGAGTCTGTACAATCCAGTATTACCGCAGCTCAGTGTACCCTAAAGGAATTTTCAAACAGTACAGTCAATATAAATGAACTGGAACTGATAGGAGCCAAGCTAAAGGGAGCAACAGAGAGGCTTGTCAATGAGATTCATAATTATTGTGATCGGATAAAAAAGCATAATGTTGAGGAGATTACTCAGTATACAACAACACAGATTGAAGCGGAAGATTTAGTGTCTGAGATTGATGTAGTAATTAAACGAAACATTCGAAAGAGTTCTATGGTAAATAGTAGTAACAGTGGCCAAATTAGTAACATTGCTAGCAATTTACCTCGAATAGAGCTAACCAAATTTGATGGTAATATACTTAAGTGGTATCAATTCTGGGATCAGTTTTCATCTAATGTGGATAGCAGGAACATTAGTGATGTAGACAAATTATTATATCTTAAGTCAGTTTTGGAAGGTGATGCAAAACAAGCAGTTGAAGGTTTAGATAGTACAAATAGAAATTATCAGATAGCTGTAGATACTCTAAAGGAAAGATTTGGAAAGTTAACAATGATTATTGATGCCCATTATGTGGCGCTATATAGAATAAAAACAGTAACATCAAACCAAATTAAGGAATGTAGGCAGGTACTTAATGAAATAGAAAGACATTTGAGAGTCTTGAGTTCTTTAGGAGAAGATGTAAACCATAATCATCTCAGAGTAATGATCATGGAAAAATTTCCAGAAGATTTGATTTATGAATTAAGGATGAAATTAGTTCAAGATAATGAGTCAATTGAAAATATTAGGAAATACTTGGAATATATTATTTCAGCTAGAGAAACTTCAAGTAGGTTATTCAATGGTAGAGAAGCTAATTGTAATCAAATTTCAACCCAAGAAAATAGGGTCAGTTCCGAAAATTTTACAACTAGTGCCATGCACATTCAATCTGATGCAGTGAGGGATAATAGGGAGCGTCGATATTCGAACTTTAAATTGAATAAGCCAAGGTTCAATGACAAACATTTTGATAAGTTATCACCTAGAAAGAGATTCCGTGACAATTACGATCGATCGGACGAACCACCAAAAAAGAAAGACCTTAAATGTATATTTTGTAAGCAAGGTCATTTTAATGACGAATGTACTAAATATGTTACTATACGGCAGAGAAGGAATCAGTTAGGATACCGTTGTTTCATTTGTTTGAAAGAAGGTCATGGGGCTAAAACTTGCCGTCAAAAGGCAAAGTGTTGTCATTGCAATAAATACGGGTTACATAATAGAGCCTTATGTCCCAAAAAGATAATGAAGTCCCAAGAACCCATAAGGACGAATAATTTACATATTAGAGCCGATACAGCTACTACAATATTACAAACGTGCGTGGTTTCTTTGTGTAATTCTGAAGATGAAAGTAAGCAACGTCAGTGTAGAGCTCTGCTTGATAGTGGAAGCCAGCGTTCATATATAACCGAATCGTTAGCAACGTCACTGAATCTTAGTATTATTGAAATAAATGATTTGTCAATATTTACGTTTGGAGCGAAAACACCTCATCAAATTAAAAGCTCAATAGTAAAGTTTAAAATAAGGACTCGAACTAATGTCACACGGCTCATATATGCAAATGTTGTATCACATATCACAGACAATATTCGATCGCCAATATTTAAGGATTCAAATCCAATAGTAGACGACATTAGATTGAAGGACCTTATTTTGGCAGATGATGGTTCGTATGGGGATGCAGTAGACATCCTGATAGGTAACGATTATTACCATTCGTTTATGCTGACAGAAAAATTTGCTGTCTCACAAAACTTATTCTTGGTCAATACTGAATTTGGTTGGGTATGGTCAGGCAAGGTTATGGATGGGTTTGATCACCCTAGTTATTCAGACCAATTAACCGTACTTACGTACTTTCAATCAGATGAGGTATTTAACGAAAAGTTAACTAAACCTGATATCCCACTTAACATAAATGATGTAAAGAAAATATGGGAATTAGAATCAATTGGCATCATCGACGCCCCCACTTCCTCACGCGATGAGGAAGCCCTCAAACATTTCAACGAAACAGTCATATTCGAAAACGACCGATACCATGTCCAATGGCCATGGAATGATGTAGCATTAAATTTAACTAATAACTTAGGTCTAGCTTGGGGGCGCCTTAAAGGTCTAATAAAGCGTTTAAATAGTAAGGAGAAAAGGGCGTATAACGAAGTTATACAAGAGCAGTTAAAATTAGGCATGATCGAGGTAGTCCCAAACGACGACATAGGAAATACCGAACGTATTCACTATTTGCCACACCATTGTGTGTACAGTCATGACAAACCCACAAAAATTAGAGTTGTGTACGACGCATCCGCTAAAACAGGGGATAGTCTTAGTCTGAATGAATGTCTATACCGTGGACCATTAATGTTAGAAGACCTAACAGGTCTATTAATTAAATTCAGAGAGCATCCCATAGGGATTATAGCAGACGTAGAAAAGGCTTTCTTACAGCTCGGTCTTCAAGAACGAGATAGGGATGTTACTCGATTTTTATGGCTCAAAAATATTGATGGCGAAGTATGTTCAGAAAATATTGCACACCTTAGATTCTGTCGTGTTCCTTTCGGTGTTATATCTAGCCCATTCTTGTTGAATGCTGCCATTAGGTACCATTTATCAAAGTCAAACAATATTATCATGAGACAAATGGCAGAAGATATTTATGTAGACAATGTTGTAACGGGCGCTAGGTCTGTTTCGGAAGCAAAATTGCTATACAATACTTCTAAACAATATTTTGAAAGCATATCCATGAATCTACGGGAATGGAACTCTAATTCCAAAGAGTTGATCACATCCATACCAGAACAATTTAGAGCTAATTACAGTAAACGCACCAAGGTATTAGGCCTAATGTGGGATGTTGATAACGATAGTATGTACTTGAATGATAGCAAAACTAATCTTTCAGTCGTGCGAACTAAAAGAGACGTATTAAAGGCAATTGCATCTATATATGATCCTAGTGGAATGGCAGTACCCATAACTACCCCAGCTAAACATTTTTTTCAAAATTTATGGAAAGAAAAAATTAAATGGGACACAAAATTAAATGATAACTTAGTTGCTGAATGGAGTCAAATTTCATCTAAATTCATTAACTTAAAGAATATTCACACTAATCGCTATTATTGTGAAGGACTCTACAGTCATAACTACCCAAATAACCTAGAACATGAGTTACACTGTTTCACTGACTCATCGCTGAGTGCTTATGCAGCGGTGGTTTATTTACGTAGTTCTTCACGGTTAGGTACCAAAGTTAGTTTTGTTATTGGGAAGTCAAGGTTGGTTCCATTAAAGGACCAAAAGGACCTCCAAATCCCAAAATTAGAATTATTAGGCGTCCTAATAGGATGTAGACTTATTAAATATGTTCTCAAATTTTTACGAATGCAAATAAAGAGACAGTATTTATGGACGGATAGCCAAGTAGTACTAAGTTGGATCAAATCTGAGAAATTGCTACCACCATTTGTTTCACGGAGAGTAACAGAAATAAAAGATAATAAATATTTGAATATTAGATATGTACCTTCGAAATTAAATAGTGCTGATGTAACCACTAAGTCAGATCGCGTAGATGATTATAAAATATGGCTTGAAGGTCCTGAATTTTTAGGCCAAAGCTCATTACGGTGGCCAACTTACCCTAAGTTTGCAAGAACAGTACGGACTGAAGTCTGCGTAGTTAATGACAGTTTACAAAGCGAATTACCAAATAGGACTCAGGAAACGAGAAATGAATCAGAACTTGTCGAAGTTAATGATGATGAAACCAAACAAATAATAGACATTCAAAGGCAATTTTTCCCGAAAGAAACTAAAGGTGTTGTTACTGACTTAGCGAGATCACTCCATCTGTATCGAGATGAAAGGGGAATAATTAGATGTAAAGGACGGCTTAAACATACAGATTTCTCACATGATCAAAAAGAACCTATATTACTTCCTAAAAATTCAGAATTCACACATGAGATTATAAGAAAATTGCATTTAAAAAACTACCATGTGGGCGTTTCTCATACACTAGCGTTATTAAGACAAATATATTGGGTTCCACAGGGTAGATCGATAGTTCAAAAAATAATTAAACGTTGCCCACAATGTGTTAAATACGGTGGTGGTCCGTTCAAACTACCATCGATGCCTGATTTACCAAGGGAACGGGTTAGGCTCAGCTTACCGTTTGCCTTTACAGGCTTAGATTATTTTGGTCCACTTTTCGTTAATGAAGGTACTAACGAAAAACGTTGGATATGTTTATTGACCTGCTTAACAGTACGAGCTATACATTTGGAAGTAGTTAAAGACTTATCAGCTGAGGAGTGTTTATTAGCTATAAGGAGATTTATAGCAGTAAGAGGGTTCCCTCAACTAATTATTTCCGATAATGCCACACAATTCAAACTCACTGCGAGTGTTTTTAGCTCAGACTATTGCATAGAAAACAAAGTACGGTGGAAATTTATCCCAGAGTTAGCGCCATGGTTTGGAGGATTTTATGAGCGATTGATAGGTTTAGTCAAAAACAGTATGAAAAGAACGATTGACAAACATATCTTGACACATAATCAGTTATGCACAGTAATCAAAGAACTTGAAGCTGTTGTAAACACTAGACCTTTGACCACAGTGGGCAGTGAATTAGAACATGTATTAAGCCCTATAGATTTCCTCCGAGTAGGTGGGCCAGTAACCACACAGATCTCAGATAAAGAATTCTTAGAAAAGGCTACAGCCACTAAATCTAATCTTATTGACAATTGGAAACGTGGACAAATTATTTTCAAAGAATTTACAAACATGTTTAACAATCAGTACTTAACAAGCCTCAGGGAGAGAAGTGATAAACATAAACAACCTAGAATTTTAGTAAAGAAGTTACCAAAAATAGGAGAAGCAGTTCAAATAAAAGGAGATGGAAATAGGGTACACTGGAGAGTCGGAATTATATCTGAAGTCGTAAAAGGCTCAGATGGCCAAATCAGAGTAGCCAAAGTAAAATTGCAAAATGGAGAAACGTTAACTCGTTCAATCGGACATATATACCCATTAGAAATAGAAGTAGAGGATGATGTAACTGAACAGAATCCCAAAGACAAAACAGTTCAACTGACCCCAGAGGATGCCGCACAGTCTGACCCAACGCCACAACCCAATACAAGTGGCCGTGATAGACCCATTAGAATCTCAGCAGTTAAAGGTCGAGAAACTATTAGAAATTGGACAGCTCAATTGATGAGCAGCCTCTTTGAACCATCTGATTAAATGTGTATATTATATTAGCCAGTAAAATTGTATATAATTTAATAAGTAATCACGATAAAGCACACTTGTCGAACATACCTTAAACAATTTCCCTGGGTGGGGAGTGTCGCGAAATGTCGCGAAATGCAAATAAATAAGCAAAATAAATAAGTGGGGCAGATTCGATTTGCCCACGGGAACAAAATAACAGATGGCGCTAGTGCGCCATCAGATGTTGGTGCTGTGTTCGCTGTCGAGATCGTGACAGCGCCTTAGTCAACCATTTTGTGGCACTCGGCCATTTTGGTGCGAGACCCGACAGGGGAAGGTGCGTAAGCGCACTAGCGGAGCCGCCAAGGAGCCCTAAGCAAGAGCGGCTGTGCCTGGGGGTGAGTACATTGATTGTTAACACATAAAACACATCACAAAGATATTGACATTTACGATTGTATTAAGTCCACCAGGACGCAACCACGTGTCGTCACGGGACATGTGCGCTACACAAGGTAGATGTACAGAGCAAATAGAACGCACATGGCCAAACAGGCTAGTTAAACTAATAGCGACAGTATACAGATTCATTGAGTCAATGATCGGAGTCAGTTTCGGCGTAGTGTCACTAAGAGCGGATCAGTAAAGAGGTTGCGAGGTTTGGGGTGGCTATAGGGGAGGTTGGAGGCCACGAGGCAAGATCACGATGATGTGATGAGAATGCCAGGGAACTCAAAGAGAGAGGTTCCATATTCACATGTGCTGGTGTGAATGCATTACACATGCGGTCTAAGACGGAGTACTTAGGCCGTTCACTACACTCGCGGTCTGAGAAGTTGCTCTCACGCCGTACACTACACATGCGGTCTGGAATGTTCCTTCAGACCGTTGACTCACACACAGGGGGCACCTTAATACACCAAGGCATAAGAAACAATGAATCAAATGGCTGAGGTACGCCTCTGAGCCACCCCTGGGACTCGGTCCCAGGCGAGACAGCAGGAGGTGCGCCCCGAGAGAAATAGTACTAAGGGACGTGGTCTCAATGGTACAATGCAAATGTGACCCGGTCACAAGTACAAGGAGGTGCTCCTTGATAAAGTTACAAAGGATCCGAGACGCTGCTGAAAGTAATTATAGATTCAAACTTAATCCAGAGTACCGATCAACTCTTAATGTATCTGTATGCTTTCTATAAGATTGATATTAATGCCTATTACTATTTAATCAGTAGATACTAATGAATAATAATTGTGGAGATCTTACAATAGGGATACAGTACTAATAATAATTAATATGTAACTATCATTATACTAATACTTTCGCCATACCCAGATAAAGTGAATAGTAGTTAATTTAAGGGGTTGGCGACACCCTTTGAATTCTTCATCAGAACTCCCAAGGATGCAGGCTTCCCTTTCAAACCAAAAATACAGTTAATTGAAAGATGACAAGTAAAGGAATTTTATCTACAGGAGACATTGCCGTCGGCTCGTATATTTCAATATTTAATGTGGGTCAGCCGATACCGCCGGTCACTTAGTGCTCGTCTAATCACTTACATAAACACTGCTTAGGTGTCGCGCACAGTGCGACTACTTCATGTGTTGGGTAGTTGTGATATTTATTTAATTATAAATTTTAATATCATTTTGATGTAATATTACGCTATTAATTCATATGCATCAGATACTCTTTTGTCATAATTGTTTTGATGGCCTTAAAATTTACTTCTTGTACGTTTTCAAGAGACTACAAAAATAAAAAATTGCAAAAATGTCAAAATTATCTTTAATTTTTCCATAAGTTTGAGTTTGGTCGACATATTTTTATATAAAATGGTTTACAAATATTTTTTTACACTTGGTGGCACCCCGAACTCTATCGTAATGTCTACCACAGACACGAATCATACTATAAGTTCGAGGTATTTATTTGTTTTATTTGTAAATCGTTTCATTGTGCTCCAAGCTTTATAGTTTCTTACGTTCGGGGTAAGTCGCCTAATATGGTCAACTAGGTGTTAAGTGGCACTTGTTGCGATTAACCAGATTTCGGTTTCTGTCACTGTGCCGACAGTTATTTTAGGAGAATAACTGTTCGCCTATGACGACGAGTGATAATAAAATAAGTAAATAGATTGCATTCGTATAAAGTACATCAAGTAAGACGTCATGGAAACTATTCTTACAAAAATAATTTATATAAAAAAATCTTTATTCTTGTGGCAGGATAGCAGCCGTCGGTTCCGGTAGAAGCTGGGGCGCTTTAGCTTCGGGTTCCCGGGGCGGCCGCGCCGTTTCAATTGCGCTGAAGAGGGCAACGCGGGGTTTTGGTTGGTTTGCCGTTGACTGGTGAACCCAACATAATCGCCCAACTTTCCCCGAGGTGGTGCGGTAGCGGTAGCCCGGTTTCCCCGCGAAAACAAAAAAAAAAAAGGATAGCAGCCGTGAATTTCTTTTATTTCAGATTCGATTTCCACGTTGTTAAATCCACTTTCTGTAAGTTTTTTAATTGCTGAATCTCACATAAATTGTATGGGATAGAATTTGTGGCAGGGTGGTGTAGCAATAGACACACACCTCATCACGGAGACAATACAGTAATCAAATTGTATATGGTACTAGCTTGGGGCATCTCTGCCTACCTATTTCGGAATATAGGTAGAGTTTATGTGTGTTGATATTTCGTAAAGCGCAATGTAAAACGTACATATCGTAATATTTTGCCAGCGATTTGGGTCTTGTTTGACGTTTCGTTTGAGTTATCTCCTGACATTGGGAAGGAAATCGGATGTATTTTTGAAATCTTGTTTGATTTCGTGTCGGATATTTTTCCGATACGACTTTTATGTATTTTAGTCCAAATATCCGAAACTGACATACGTTCTCTTGGCTTTTAAAGTCCTGGTCAGATTCAAAATATTATTAAGTTTTTATAAACACTTAAATGGGCATTTTTTGATGAAATTCTAAACCAATCGATTGTATTCATCTTCCAAAATGGTAGTTTAAATTTTAGGTATCACGTACATGTAGATTGTCAGCCTTCAAGGGCAATAAAATCCTAATGTTTAACATCCCATTATGGTTCTGTTTACAAACAATCTAAAATACATTTACACGTATTTCACAATACGTAATTACGGATAAAACGTTTGTTTGACGCGCAGGGTACGAAATACTCGGAAATATGTTTGTATGATTAATTAGAACTTTCAAGTTTCGATAGTTCGTGGAATTGCAGGGACTGTTAAGGAAATGCCCCAATTATGATTAACCAAGTCAATCAAGCTGTGATATAAGAGTGGGGAACTTGCTACGCATACAGGGACTTTATGCTTTTTTAATTAATTGATAGGGACTTTCCGTTTTTTTTTTATTTAGGAGAACAATAAATAAAATGTACATTTTTCATGTGGCGTTAAGAAGAGAAATCAAAATAAAACGCTCATAAGTAATTCTCTAACTGGAAATAAAACCTATAGAAGAAAAATATATAGAAAACCGAATATTTATCTCCGACTCTCTCTCAGACTGTATCTACTTCAAGTATTTCATACAAGTAGGTATTAACCAAATCCCTTCTTAAAAATATTAGGTGAGAATTAATAAAAATACCAGCGCATCTGCTGTTTGTTTACAACTCAAAGCAGGTGGACAACAGGCGCGTGCCACGTTTTTTATCGGGAGGGTAGACAGTAAACACTTCCTCTCGGTTCAGGACACCGTGACAGGGGTCCCGAGTAAATAAACTTTTTTATGTCCATATGAGCAAGAGAAACTAAATAAATAAATAAATACCCCACAAACACATACTCCTAACCAAACTTTAAGATACAGATTTTAGATGTGGCTGTCCGATACTAGGAGAGATTTTTTAGTCTCATAACACTTATAGAGATACTGTGGGTCACATAAAAAAAACTTCTGAATCTCTTCAGCAACATTAAGTCCGCTGGCGCACATAGGTCCAAGGATTTCCATAATGACCTGTTGGAAGCGGCCTGCATCCAGCGACATTCTGCAACTTAGGTAATCTGTCCACATTGTAAATAAATAATAAATAAATAATTTGATATGTAAATATGGCTTACAGAGATTTGCAAGTTCTTGGTTATTATTGTGAGAAATTTATGTCCGTAAAACGCATTCATCATACAGAAATATATTTAGTATAGAGCAATCTTTCGACTATGCCAAAAATGTTCTTCTATTCTACAATTTGACCAGACAATTTTGATTAGACGACCTGTTAAAGGTCGCGGCACGTCGCTCGATGCAGGCTGCCTCCAACAGGTCATTGTGGAAATCATTGGGAGAGGCCAATGTTCAGCAGTGGAATTTTAGCAGATGGATGGATGAATGATTCTACAATTTAAACATATTTTTGACAATTGCCCTTATTTAACTTCGTTTTAGTGTTACAAATGAATGTAGTGTACCTCTAATTGAGGTATTTGTGTCGCTTTCCGGGATGGTACATCCGTTTTTGAGCAAGTTGGTGTAATGTGTCGAATGGAGAGTTAATTATCACGCATTAGATGATGTTCTAATTAGTATGTACTACATTAACCAAGTATACTGTAGTAACTGCCGTATTATTAAAATCATAATTAGTAGGTGCAGATGGAGTGAATTATCTACTGACCTACTTTTGGTCCTCGAAATCGTTTGTTTAGGATTACGATCGAAAACCTCTTATTTTGGTGCAATTGAATGCTACAGTAGCGAACAATTCTACCTTCTACATCATCATTGTACGAATTGGTACGACATCAAATCGCGGTGATTTCTGCCTCAATTTGTTTATGAGAGAAGTGTGTCATATAGCTAACACGTATATTTAACAACAGACATAACGCCTTTCACAATTACTCATGTGCGTTTTCTTGTTAATTTATGCGTCACAATGGTAAAAAACCTACAATAATTTATTATTTGCATATCTAGAACAATTTATTAACATACCGCGTTGATACGACAGATGGGCATTAAATTACACTACGTATACTATACGTCCTTAGTATTAATTTAACACGGCACAAAAATTAATAATACCAAAAATGAGATTTTGTTTGTTTCAAGCAAACTAAATAGCCTACAAATAAGAGTAAAACGCAACCATCCTTTGTAAATAAATTTCACTGACCATTGATGAACTGAACTGGCAACGTCGCGCGGGGCATGTGTTATCGTCGTGTCGTGGCGGGACGCCGGCGCACCGCGCGTAGTTACGTAGTTTTGAAGGTAGTTTTAGGTCTAAAATTCGTTCTTCCCAAGCAGCGGGTATTTGCCGCGCTGGCACTCCCTCCTGTTGCGGCACTATACTTTTGTTGTCTCGTATCTTTGTACTGCCAATGTTATTGTGCGGGCGTTCCTGGGGCAATTGTGGCTGTCACCATACCTTTCGCGGTATGTACACAGAACTAAAGCTGCTTTTCCATGGCATTCGCCGTAAATAAAAACCAAGCAGTGTATTCTGACGCAGTGTATGTTACACGAGGCATTGTTAAACAGTTTAATTACAAACACAAACACAATTTAATTACGTGTCCTTGACAATAAAAACAGTCAATAACTAAAATAACATTTACTAATAATCATCCCAAGTTACGTGTCCTATCACAATAACAATACAAAATCACAATTGTCGGCGCGAGATCGACAAGATAAAAGCGGCGCGGCGCGGCGGCGCAGGAGTTTCCGTGTTACATCCGTTCCGAAAGGATAGCGACGGCGCACTAAAATAACAATTTTTTAGCAAACAATTTTTATTTGTTAAGATGCAATAGCAACACACTGACCTATTTCTATTTCTTTTACGCGCGGGATGTTTTGCTATGATTTGTCTCTCTCGTAATGAAAGTGCAGGTGTGTATTTATTGCTTCCTTATTTGCATCGCCAACTTTTTAAATAAGTTAGTTGTACTTTATTATGTGACTTGTGTAAGAGCGGCAACAGCGCGTAGATTTTAGTAGGATCTATAGTTTTAAGGTGTTTGACCTGTGCGTTAGACGTAATCAGCTGTTAGAAAAGCTACATCGTGTTCAAATGGGGCAAAAACTTACAAAATCATTTATGACTAAGCTACTGCTCCTATTTAATTGATTTTTAGTACAGAACTTTGAAATGGTACCTAGTATAATCAGTTTAAAAAAATGCCCATCGGTCGTATCAACTTTGTATATTACCAAGCAAAAGTAGCGTTAGGGCCAGTTTCAGTGCATTAATGGATTAGCTCGGCTGGGTTACTGTTGTCCTAAAGAAAATCGATGAGAAGAAACAGCTTCACGGTCTTGCCACATTTTCCCTGTATTTTATATTTGTATTTAACCCTTCATTCAAGGCATCTACTGTAAGATAATGGAAAGTATATTAAGAATAATATAAAATATTGCATATCCTAAAATTAATGTTAAAATGTAATGGAAATTATATGAATCATGGTGAATCTTAAATTCTTACTTTTTTTTATAATATCGATATTCTTATGAGGATAGTTGGTCTATTGATTTTTATAAGTAATCTATGTAACCGGGGGCCCCCGGGCCGGGTGTCCTGAATCACTATGGCGTCGTGTGGAGAGCGCGCGGTTCCAGAATTATTATCAGTGGATTTGGCCTCCGTCGCAACATCGCTCCCGAAGATACAGTAGTGTGGTGTAATTATAATAATATTATCCGGAAAAGTTAATGTACCATATAATTGTGAAACAATAAAAGTGTTCGAACAGTTTACCCGAGTTTTCAACTCAGAAGTGGGATTGTGAGCAAGACACGATCCTGTTATCTGCAGCTGTACGAACCGTGAGTCTGTTAAAAAAAGAAACTACTGAGTGACTTTGTGAATTTTTACATTTGAAATACATTTAAATAATTTCATAGTGATTTTGACTATTGGAGATGTGACGTTTTAGTGTGATTTTACAAGTTGTTTAACTGTATAGACGATTTACAACTGGATTCATCTTCAATATCGTTATTATTATTCATTTTATTCGTAATACTTTGCCACCTGGTCAATAATATTAGAGTTGGATACCATGGGATCGAATAGGCGTAGTAGGTCACATGGACGAAGTACTTCGAAGCGAAGACGCCGACACTCGTCAACAACTAGCTCTGATTCATCTCGTGATTACGAAAAAGGTCACAAGCATCATAAAAAATCAAAAAAACACTCGAAAAGGGCAAATAAGCACAGCGAACGGCATAATAAGGCTCGAGTTCGCGACGAACAAACGACCTCCCAATCGCGATCAAATACATCGCCACCTACAGTTACGCCTACACATACTTTAGTAGGAAGCGAAGCATTAACGACTAGAGATTCCAATAATGAAACAGTTCCTAGATCAGTTCAATTTGGCAATCGTGATATTAACACGGCTCATAATGTAACTATACCTAATCAAACGTTTAGCACTATCAATGTAATACCTGAATTTAATCCTAGTGACGGTTTACAAAGTATCGATTCTTGGATACATAAAGTTAATGAATGTGCTATAATATATGGCTGGAATGAAAAGCAGGTATGCCATTACGCGTTGGCAAAACTTACTGGTCTCGCGAAACGCTGGTACGAAGGACTACCCTCACTACTATACACTTGGGATCAATGGGTGAACAAATTAAAAGCTGCTTTTCCTTCTAATGAAAATTATGGCGATTTGCTACAACGTATGTTATTTTTGCGATGCAAAATAGGTCAACCTCTAGACGAGTACTACTATGAGAAAATGATATTGATTAATAGATGCGAAATTACTGGTAGTAAGGCGGTTGGATGTCTAGTGCACGGCATTGATGATAAATTTGTAAGAATGAGTGCGAATGCATGCCGATTTGGAGAACCAGAGCAGTTATTTTCGTTTTTGAAGACGTTATCTCATAGTGATAGTTATGTTACAAGTAGACGTAAAGTGACATACAGTCGGGACGTAGAATCGACGCCGGGTCCATCAAAGATGAGGGATGTATCCAGGCCTGGCATAATTTGTTTTAATTGCGGTGAAAGTGGACACATTAGGACCAATTGTACCAAGCCCATGAAAAAGTGCAGTATTTGTCGTAGAGTTGGTCATTATTCTAAGGATTGTCGAAGTAAAAATATGGATGTCTCTTATTTATCTGAAAATGGCAACGCATCTAGTAGTTTGCTACAAATTAAGGCTCCTCCTTCAGATAAAAATGTAATGCGTATTCAAGCTGACAAAATGGATAGTCGTAAATATTACAAAGATGTACAAATAGAAGGTTGCATCAAATGTGCATTTTTAGATCTAGGTAGTAGCTGCACATTAATGAAGGAAAGCGTAGCCAAAGAAATTTATGGGACTTATACAATAAATTGTACTCTACCCAACCTTCGAGGGTTTGGGAATACTATTGTTAAACCCCTAGGTACCGTTGCGGGAACAATAGTAGTGGATGATATTTGGACAAAGATCGAATTTGTGGTGGTTGCGGATCATTATATGCCATACGACGTAATAATTGGACAAACTTTTACCGAGTTGCCAAACATAGTTATGTACAAAACTGCAAACAATCTGCATTTTTATGAAGCTCCGAGTATTAGTTCGTCCGAAGATCAAGGTCCGAAAATCAAGTTGAGTCCGGTGGCTGACGTTTTGATTTCACCTAGTGCTACTTCACCTGTAGAGGTACAAACGATGTCAGAATTTACTGGGTCTTTGTACGTCGAAGCTGCCTTTCGCGATAGTGGTGATAAAAAATATTTTATACTTCCTGGATTATACAAGATTTCTGATAGTAAAGGTTACATATTAGTGTCTAATATTACTAATTCACATTTATCCATTAAAAAAGGACATCTTTTAGTACGGGGAATTATTTACAAAGAAATAGATTCCCCGTATATTGGATTTACTACCAATCATTCGCAATTGAAAGAAAAAATTACAGAAGGTGATATTAATATTGGAACTCAATTAAATACGCAAGAATTGGAATGTTTATATAAGTTGCTAAGTAAATATACTGATTGCTTCGCGTCTGATTTGTCTCAGTTAGGAGAAACTAACCTAACTGAAATGACGATTAAATTAAAGGATGAGACGCCAGTTGTATACAACCCATATCGTATGTCGATTAAAGAGAAAGAACAGTTGTCGGAAATTATTGAAGACCTGTTGAAAAATGGTATCATTAGGGAAAGTTCATCCTCATATGCGAGTCCTGTCATATTAGTTGACAAAAAGAATGGTCAAAAACGATTGTGCGTCGATTATCGCGCATTAAACAGAAAAACATTAAAAGATAAATATCCCTTACCACGCATAGAAGACAAATTAGACTCTTTAGGCGGGAACAAGTTTTTCAGCAGTCTTGACCTTGCTTCAGGATATTACCAAATTCCAGTAGCGGAAAAAAGCAAATACCTTACAGCTTTTGTGACGCCAGATGGCCTTTACGAATACAATCGTATGCCTTTTGGGTTGGCGAATGCCCCTAGCATTTTTCAAAGGGCCATTAATAAATTATTAAATGGTGTTGGTCAAAAACTGGTACTTGCATACATGGACGACCTTCTAGTTCCCTCTAAAACCATAGAAGAAGGCTTACAGAAACTGGAAAATGTATTTATTCTTTTACGAAATGCTAAGCTTACATTAAATCCAGATAAGTGTGTGTACTTTCAAGAGAAGATAGAGTATTTGGGATATGAGATATGTAGTGCCGGTATTAGGCCCGGAATTTCAAAAATTAAGGCAGTAAAACTTTTCCCAGTTCCGAAAAACGTTCATGAAATACGTCAATTTATAGGACTAGCAAGTTATTTTCGTAAATTCGTGCGTAACTTTTCAGTCATTGCGCGGCCACTTACGGTCCTAACAAAAAAGAATGAACCATGGCAATTTGGTCCGGAGCAAATGGAAGCTTTTAATACTCTTAAAGATATGTTAGTTAGTCGTCCACTTCTTGCACTTTACGTTCCAGGAGCTCGTCTTGAGGTTCATACAGATGCAAGTAAATTAGGAATAGGTGCAATACTTATCCAAGATTGTGGTAAAGGTCTTCAACCTGTGGTCTATTACAGTAGACAAACCTCACCTGAGGAACAAAAATTTCACTCGTACGAGTTGGAGACGCTTGCCGCAGTGACGGCCCTGAATAAATTTAGAGTTTATTTATTGGGAGTTACGTTCAAACTGGTAACTGATTGTAATGCGATTAAATCTACAATGACAAAAAAGGATTTGATACCAAGAGTAGCAAGATGGTGGATGGCAATGCAGGAGTTCGATTTTGTAGTAGAATATCGTGCGGGAACTAAGATGCGACATGTAGACGCCTTAAGTAGGAATCCAATTATGTCCCCAAATACTCCATCTCGTTTTGAAGATTATAACATTTTCTGTGTAGATATGGAAGTAGCTCTTACTGACGTAGATGACGAAAAATGGCTTCAAACTGTTCAGCAATCGGACACTGAACTTCAAAGAATTTTTGACATTTTAAAAGACCCTGGGACTAATAACATTGTTGAAATCAAATCAAATTTTATTATAAAAAATAATAAATTGTATAGAATATACAAATATGAAAACAGTGTTCGATTGCTATGGGTCATACCAAAATCAGTTAGATGGCAGATTGTTAAAAGAAATCACGACGATGTCGGACACTTCAGTTATGAGAAAACTTATGATAGAGTTAGGAAGGTTTATTGGTTCAAGGGTATGCGTCGGTTTATTAAAAAATACTGTAAATCATGTTTGCAATGTGCTTATAATAAAGTGCCAGGCGGACCAAAAGAGGGTATGTTACATCCAATACCAAAACCCATTAAGCCTTTCGAGGTGTTGCATGCGGATCACTGCGGACCCTTTCCTCAAAGTAAAAAGAAGAATTGTTATATTTTGTCCATTATAGATTCTTTTACCAAATATATTTTCATTAAACCGGTAAAAAATTTTAAAAGTAATACATCTATTAATGTTTTTAATGAATACTTTTCCCTTTTTGGCGTTCCACGCCGATTAATAACCGATCGGGGTACTAGTTTTACTAGTAATGATTTTAAAAAGTTTGTCAAAGGGAAAGGAATTTGTCATATATTGAACGCTGTTGCAACGCCTCGAGCTAACGGTCAGATTGAACGTTATAATAGGACTATTATAAACGCTATCAAAGCAACGAATAACGATAAACCAGATAATGAATGGGACCTGGTAATTCCCCAAATTCAGTGGGGTATTAACAATACCGTAAACAAAGCAATCGGCAAAACACCTGCAGAGGTATTATTTGGTATCGTGCCTACTGGTGTATCTGATGGTACACTTAATTCTATTGTATCTAACGTTCATGAACCACAAAACCTTGACAATATTAGAGCTGCAGTTGGTGAACGAGTGACAGTTGAACAAAAGAAACAAAAAGAAAGGTTTGATAAGAGGCGGAAACCTGCGCGTCAATATAAAATAGGGGATTTAGTGCGCGTAGAAAGAGAGTTAAATAATAATCCAACTGG
This sequence comes from Deilephila elpenor, assembly GCA_949752805.1. Taxonomy (NCBI): domain Eukaryota; kingdom Metazoa; phylum Arthropoda; class Insecta; order Lepidoptera; family Sphingidae; genus Deilephila; species Deilephila elpenor. The sequence goes on along the minus strand of OX457107.1, from coordinate 1,228,811 downwards.
CCAGTCTAAGAAATTAATTCCTAAATGTGGTGGCCCGTACAGAATTATAAAAATACTAGGAAATGATAGGTATGAAATTGAGGATACCCCTATAACTAAAAAACCCGGTAAACCTGTTTACAAAGCTGTTTTTGCTGTCGATAAAATACATCCATGGCTTGTATTTCGTAATGATGTTGTGGCTAGCGATTCTGAAGAAAATAGCGATTGATTATTGTTTTCCAAACATGCCTAATCTGATTTGTGGTATGGCAAAGTAAATACTTAATAAGGTTATTGTGTTATGTTCTTAGATTATATTTACAGTGAAATACTAGTTAAGTTTAAATGTCATTCAATTGTGATTAATAAATATTTGAAAAAAATGTTCCGATGTATTACTAGCCCACTGTGGCGTTATAATATTTCAAGGACTTGCTAGCCCGTTGTGGCGTTATAATAGTTTAAAGAGTTACTAGCTGTCTGTGGTGTTACCAGCCCTCTGTGGCGTTACCAGCCCTCTGTGGCGTTACCAGCCCTCTGTGGTGTTACCAGCCCTCTGTGGCGTTACCAGCCCTCTGTGGCGTTACCAGCCCTCTGTGGCGTTACCAGCCCTCTGTGGTGTTACCAGCCCTCTGTGGCGTTACCAGCCCTCTGTGGCGTTACCAGCCCTCTGTGGCGTTACCAGCCCTCTGTGGTGTTACCAGCCCTCTGTGGCGTTACCAGCCCTCTGTGGCGTTACTAGCTGACTACGGCGATATGAGCCCGTTGTGGCGTTACAAGTTTTTGGTTGGTATATATATTAACACTACTGTGGCGTTAAGACTTCGCTATTGCGCGCGTGGGCGCGCGCGTTTTCAGAATGGCCGAATGTAAGATAATGGAAAGTATATTAAGAATAATATAAAATATTGCATATCCTAAAATTAATGTTAAAATGTAATGGAAATTATATGAATCATGGTGAATCTTAAATTCTTACGTTTTTTTATAATATCGATATTCTTATGAGGATAGTTGGTCTATTGATTTTTATAAGTAATCTATGTAACCGGGGGCCCCCGGGCCGGGTGTCCTGAATCACTATGGCGTCGTGTGGAGAGCGCGCGGTTCCAGAATTATTATCAGTGGATTTGGCCTCCGTCGCAACATCGCTCCCGAAGATACAGTAGTGTGGTGTAATTATAATAATATTATCCGGAAAAGTTAATGTACAATATAATTGTGAAACAATAAAAGTGTTCGAACAGTTTACCCGAGTTTTCACTACGGTTATCTAGATATTGTGGATTTTCATTGACAATGGTATGTGGATATCTTTCGATCAATTTCACATAATTTGCCACTCATAAAAATCGAAGAATCAAAATTACATTACCAAGATTTGAAACAGCGCACGCGAATTACATAAAGACGTAAGTTAATGTATTTAAATCACGATATTGAATAATACGATTGTAATAATTGGAATCGTGTGTCTTCCGGCTATTAATTATTATATTTTAACCGCCTTGAACAGCCTCCGTGGCGCAGTTGGTTAGATGCCAGCTGAGAAACGAGAGGCCGCGGGTCGATTCCTGCACCGTGACAATGTTTGTGTGAACCATAGGTATTTGTTTCGGGGCTGGGTGTTTGTGAGCCCGAAAACACCCACAATACCCACCCCCAGAATACCCACGACACAAGACTTGAACTTAGTTTTGGGTCAGGACTATTTATGTGAATGCTGGGTGTATTTATTTATTTTTAAAAATAAGTATTCTAAGTATAGATCAGTGTTTCTCAAATGACTCCGTTGATTTCTAACAATACACGGACGTGGTATATGGGGTCTAGAGTAAATTAAAATCTTATAGGAGCACAATATAGAAATGCAAACAAAAGTCTGATACTGAAAGTTTTAGTGATTAGCAAATCATAATTATAGGTACATCCTTTGGAAAAGGTTGACTAATAGTGCCCTACATTAAATTGGTTATTAGTTTCATCTCTTTAAGCGATAGTTAACGAGTAAAAATACAATCGTAAGAGCGACGCTAGGTTTCTCCGGTATATTAATTTCATTTACAAATACAAAACAACACTTAATTTTATTACAGCAGAGAGTTATTTTTCGTCATTGTTAGCCAAGTTGGGAACTTAAGTGGCTGGGATCGTAAATTTTTTTACGACGCGTGAACGAGTGCCAATCGTCACGTTGTTACTTCTTATATTGTTTATTTCAAACTGTTTTATGGACTGGGGCATATATTTTTGAGTGACTTCCGGATATAAAAAGATATTGTAGTTGTAAGGAAAACATCGCGATGAAACCTGTAGGTATGCCAGAGGGATTTTACAAGACTTTGAATGGTATTAGCTATATAAAGTCTGCCAAACCTCAGCAGGCCAGCATGGTGGACTAAAGCCTAAGCCGTCTTAATCGGACTATAGGTAGTAGAAGAGACTCGTGACCAGCATTCGCCGACAGTGACCCGAAATAAATACTTATGGACCACAAACATTAATTGTCGCGGTGTAGGGATAGAACCCACAGCCTCATGTTTCACAGTCGGCGTCTAACCAACTGCGCCATGGAGGCTGTCCGTGGTTCTAATGGTTATAAAACAATTTAAGATTAACTTTTGAACATCCGCGTCCTTTGCAGTACTTATTTGCTCATGATTTTGGAATCATTAACTGTCATGCTTATTATAAGGAGCGATTTCAGTTTTTAGTTATTGATTGCAAATGATAACATTATTAGTGAGATTAATAATGAAAGTTAATTGAAATATGAGTACAGATAATTATTATAACTTACAAGTAGGCAAGGCTTTGACCGCTTGTAAATTAAGAAAACTAAATAACGCAATGAAAATCCCGTTGTGATATTAGATCAAATATTTGGCGAAATTAAGTTCGACAAATACGTTTAATCTTATTAGTAGAATTTGAAATGTCAATAGACGGAGCGGTACCGATTCCTGTGGAAACATGTTGCCTACCCGCAGATAAAACAAAAATTAAGCAGGATTAGCAGCGGTAAAGAAATATTGTTTATTTGATTTGAAATTAAAGTATCGTTTATTTGTACACATTATCAAGAAGATTTCACGGTAATTTGTTAAATTATAAAAAAAAACTGATGGACCCTAACGTTTTTCTTTAATAGAAAAAGAGCACATATTCATAATTTCCACAAATATAAACAATGTCGCCATAGCATTATTTAACAGCAACGTTAAGATATTTTAAATAACTTTGTAACAAATCTCAGGTTCCAAAAAAAGTAAAAAAGTTTACCTATTTGTAAAACCAAATTCATTATTCTCTGAGAAACCGTTTAATATTAATTATCACCGGCGAGATAAAAATACAAGTGCGATAAACTCACCAGTTTATGTTGATATCGGTGTAATTAATAACAAATAATTCACACAGAGTTCACAAACACGAAGTTTCACTCAATAATAATAGTCAGTGCACACACAACCATCTGCCGCGTCCACCCCAGCGACACTGATCAACTCGCGCGCTTTGTGCACGCGCCATGCACGATGCCCGCCGAACGCAGACCGGAGAAAGGTGCGCCAAGCAGAGTACAAAATGTACACTAATTTACATTACTTTCCATATAATTAAACAATTTAAACAACAATGAAATAATGCAATCTCCACTTAAGCTTTTGTATTTATTATTTAGACGAATTAATAAAAGCAAATATTATTATTATTTTTTATTCATATACCTATAACTTATTTTTTATAGTTAACCAAAGAATAAATAATTGTAAGTCAAAAACTGAGCATAAATATTTTTGTTCCACATTTTCTATTTTTAGTGGTTATCTATTCGTAAAATTCACATTCCTACAGCCGTTTACCTCGAAGTTTGAGGTGAAATATAAAAATACCGAACTATTTTTACAACTTACTGTTAACAACGCGTTTAAACTCATATCAACGATAAAAAGGCGCCAAAAGTTCGCTAAGGTCATGGTTACAATGGCTCATCAGAATTTACCTGCCTTAACAGCAGCAGCTGTACGACCCATTGTTAACGTTTGTAAATCACCCTTTAGCATGCATAAAGAGTAATATGAACCTTATTATAATGAAATAAGAGCTACTTATGTGTAGTAATGATTTTTGTTAATGTCGCACAGCCTGTATTAAAGAATATTAATCGAACGTTATGATATTATTATTGGAGCTTAATAAAATGATGATTCGTGTAGCAAAGTTTATTATGGATAATTATTATTATTTTATAAGTTATGATGTCACTATGAGGTAAATAGTATATCTATAATTACCTAATATAATATTCGTTTTGTGTCCACAGCCATTTAGTGTAGTCGTATTCGTTGAATTTATCACAATTTAAAATAAAGTTATTTAAAAGAAAAATCCTACTTTAATTTAAGGAAGGGTGATCGACAACAGTTGTAGCGGTTATTTTATTCTCTATTATGGCCTTGGTTAAAAAAGGTTTTCTTTGAGCAACATATCTTTGAGTAACTTATCTTTGAACTATGAATACTTACCTCAGGTCACACCTATAGCTTCGAACTGGAAGGTTTTTTAGAGACTTTCCCGCCCACAAATTCTCCACTGCAACTCCTCTCAGCCAAGATCAACAGTGGCACGTAAAGAATTGGCACCCACTGGACCTCCGGAACTCAGCGAGTCTCATCGAAATTAACAAGAAAAAAAAAAAAAACAAATTCGGGAAGGTTTGTAAAGTACACTTCCGAAATAGCGACATACATGCTGAGCTTATTTCTATCTCAAATATGATTAATTGCAAGCCTATTGCCACGTCGAGCACCAGTTTCAGTCCAAACAAATCATGAGATATTTCATTCGACCTGACAATACACTACAAACCTGTGGTTCAGATCTATTGAATAAGGCGATATGGTAGGAGTAAAATACAATAAATTCAAAGATAACGATCTTGGAATTTATCTTAAACTTCTATAAGATATTATGTGGTCTAGAGTTTGTGGCACTACCTATTTATAATTAGACGTGATATTTTGCGAATATCGTAGTACTTTTGGAACTTATACTGCACATTTAATAGTATACTCATGACTCATGACAGTCATGAAATGAATATAATATGTAACAATGGCCTAGAATTTTTAAGCTAAACAATTAAAATATTGTGATGCAGAGATGATAATATGAGGTAGGTGTGTAAACACAACAATGTAAGTGGTAGGTCTCTCATATGTAAGAGGCGGCCTGGGTAGCACCGCAATGTCTATTTCTCCCGCCAAACAGCAGTGTAAATTCGCTGTTGTGTTCCGATTTGAAGGACATTGTAGCCAGAGTAACTACTGGACATATTGAGACTTAACATCTTATGTCTCAGGATGGCGAGCGCAGGGCAATGCCAAGCATTGCTTTGTAAATCATGGTGTTGTTTGGTTTTGCTACTGTCCATGAGCGGTCGTATCGTTTACCATCAGGCGGACGGCATGAAATGATGAAAGATTTTACATAAAATTATAACTTTTAACTCACAAGGAGCAGGAAGGGAAAATGCCTGACTTGTTCACCTACAAGATCCCTTCTGACAAGTAATTGTGAGGCAGTTAATCTCTGGGGCAGGCCTGTGTTAAATTAAACGAAGTTGACTTCCTGTGGCTGAAAATGACATAGAGAATATTAATGATGATAACACAAAACTCATAATCATCTGAGAAAAGGTTTATATTATTTCGCATGTAAACCATTTAGTTATTATGTAGAATGTGATGAAACAGAGTTAAGCTGTATAGTTTGAGTTCCTTTGCTTACAACATTACTTACTGATTTATTAAAAAAATAGTATTGACATTTGACCAAAACAAATTTTGACACAATCTCAAAATGCCAGGTGTTTGCGAGGAAATTATTAACGATATAGAAGATTTAATATCTTCGCAAGACATAACACCTAAAGAAAGATACGCTAATAAAAAGCATGTAACCGTTAGATCTCGTAAAAAGGTGAAATCGGAAGCCGCGGAAAAGGTTATACTTGAGAGTGTTGTGCCAGGTAACCTATAAAAATATGTATTTCTGTTTATTTTTCTTAAATACTGGGAAAAAGTAAGAGGCAGATAACAAAGTGTTGTATAGATTTTAATTAAACTTATTGGATTTTAATCTTTTTTAGTTTGAGACTGTTTTAAACATTTTTGTACTGTACTTAAATCTTAGCACGGTTTGTGGTATTTTAGCGGTAATATGTGCTAGTTTAATATTGATAAGGCCCCACTCTCTGCTAGTTTAGCATGGTTATAGTGTAGGATAGTAGTAACAGTCCTCTCACAAGTTTAATCTACTGTTTTTATATACTGTGCATGCAATGTAGGTATACAAATTATGAAATTACTTTGGTATAATTATGACAATTTTAACAGCAACATTGTGAAATCTTTGTTTCACAAAATAAATATAATCTATTCATTGACCTTTATCTACATTTTTCATCTTACAATTTATTATACAAATTAAACACTTGCAGGTACCCAAACAATCTACGTAAAGACATGGGGATGTGCCCACAACAACTCGGACTCGGAGTACATGGCAGGTTTGTTGGCGGCTAATGGCTACCCTCTTACTGAAGACAAGTGGGCCGCACAACTGTGGCTCCTCAACTCCTGCACTGTCAAGAGTCCTGCTGAGGACCATTTTAAGTAAACCTCTGATTTTTTAACTATCAATTATGCTTATTGCTAAACTAGAAAAAGTGATCTAAAGTTTTACATTCAACTTGCAATGTATTATTCTATAATTTGAGATATAAGGATTTATTAAAAATCCGAGACCATAAGCAATAAATATATACACCCAACAGTCACATACAATAGTCCTGACCCCACATAAAGATCAATTGAGTCCTGACTCAATTGACACAGGTGTCATGGGTATCAGGAACTTGAGACAAATATTTGTGGGCCTCACAAACATTTATCTTGGATCGAACCTACGGCCTCATGTTTCACAGCCTGACAGCTATCTAACCAACTACGCACAGAGGCTGTCAAAACTAAACTCGTTATAATTCATATTCCAAACCACCTCAAATAAAACAGATATTAGATTGCTACACAGCTATTTGTAGCTAAATTTGGATGTATCAAAAATAATATTTTACTGGTATAATTTGATTTGACCATTGCCTTTTTTATTTAAGGAATGAAATTGAGCTGGGTCAGAGCCGCGGTATACATGTAGTGGTGGCGGGCTGTGTGCCGCAGGGGGCTCCTCGAGCGACATACTTGCACGGTCTCAGTGTAGTGGGGGTGCAGCAGATTGACAGGATCGTTGAAGTTGTTGAGGAGACATTGAAAGGTGATTAATTATAGAAATATTTTAGTTAGCTTATTTATTTGTGTAGCATCTCTGCATTTGATGACAAGTAAAACATTATTTACCAAATGGTTTGACTGAATGCTTAAATATTGTAACAACCATACAAATTTCAGATATTGTTTCTCTGATTCATTTAAAAGTGTTTTTGTTACTTTATAATGCTCTTTCAACAAGAAGTACAGTCAATTTTTTAAAGGATGTCATGTTGGCTGTATATTTTCGAAATTTCGAACTGAGAAGATTATTTATCTGCTATCCTTGGCTATAAAAGACAATTAACAATGAGTCTTTTTGTCTTCTAGGTCACACCGTCCGCCTATTCAGTCAAAGAAAGACAGGCGAAGGACGCAAAGCGGGAGGTGCATCTCTCCTCCTGCCTAAAGTGCGCAAGAACCCCCTCATCGAGATCATCCCCATCAACACAGGCTGTCTGAACCAATGCACATACTGTAAGACGAAGCATGCTCGGGGAGAGCTGGGTAGTTACCCTCCAGAGGAGATTGTGGAGAGGGCGAGGCAGAGTTTCACTGAAGGCGTTGTTGAGATTTGGCTGACTAGTGAAGATACTGGTAAGATTTTTTTGTATGATAGTGAAGTATTTAGGTAAATATTGTAAGATGGATTAGCAAGATGATTAGCAGTAGGTAAAGCAATGAATGTGGTTAACTGATCTGATAGGGTAGAAGAGTTCTTGTGTGGAGATCACATACTGGCAAATGCTCCATTGAACTCAACCATAAATTGGATGGACGACATAATAAACTTTTTGAAGATGTTAATGCATGGAAGCTGCTATCCATGGGTCACTTTCAAAATCATTGGGAAAAAATTATAAACTTCTTGTAGCTGAGGATGATGAAAAATTTAATATTAAGCAATGATGGAGTAACTCCAACGATAATATTATTCATTACAATACTTATTTTACGATATTTCAGGCACATACGGGCGCGACATTGGCACCTCCTTACCAGAGCTACTGCGGAAGCTAGTGGAGGTGATACCAGAAGGCTGTCGGCTGCGACTGGGTATGACCAACCCTCCGTACATACTGGAGCATCTGCCCGATGTAGCTGATATCATGCACCATCCCAGGGTTTATAAGTAAGTTGTTTGAATTCAAGAGTTGTTTATGACTCTAGGGTTAAATAAATCGTTATAGTTATAATATAAGTGGATTTTTAATACCTTGTTGTCAGAGAAGTTCCAATGAACCCGTTTTATCTTGGAAGCCCAATTAAAAGGTAACAAATACATTCAACATTGTTCTGAACACACACAAATATTTTTATTCTTGTTTTTTGAATATCACAAACTCCGAGACTTGTCTCACAGCCCGCTTACCCTAAACACATCCTACCGTTAAGCAACTGCGCCACAAACACTCATAGCTTAGGTAACTATACATTTTAGCCGTCATCTACCGGCGGTAAATGTATCTTCGATTATCAATAGATGGCGCTGTACACGAATGCGATTTGTTGCAGGTTCCTTCACGTGCCGGTGCAAGCGGGCAGCGACCAAGTGTTGTCCGACATGAAGAGAGAGTACACTAGAGCTGACTTTGAACGAGTCGTTGACTACTTGCGGGAAAAGTAAGTAACTAAATCTACCCACGTACTCATTAATTCTTCTTAAAATGGGGGTAGGAGGACAGGAAAACAGAGCAGTAGCCTTAGCACGAAAAACTATCGAATTCGTAACGTAAACTTATCGAGGACTCGATACGATAACCAGAGAACGACGGTAGTCCGTAGCACGAAGCACATTCCGTCGTTTATATAATTCGAGTTTTGTTTACGTTACTTCTCGATTACGATACGAAAGTAAGATAAAATAATTCGTGCTCGCAAAATTAGTTCCTTTTACGCACGATAGAGGCGCTGAAGAAATCTCATACAAAATTTCTCGGATTATGATACGAATACTTTTTCGATAGCCGTTCGTGCTAGGGCCACTGAAGGGTGAGATTTAATGAAATAAATAAATCTTTATGGTTTCTGATCTGGCTTTTTACTTGACATCAACATATGTTATATAATATATACAGTATTAAATAAATTATAATATGTTTGTTTTGAATTAATAAACTAAGAAAGCACATCCTGGTTATCAAACCCACTACCTCATAATTTAAAATTATATCCCACAGTTCCCTAGATATTCAGTAATATAACAATATTTGTGTTCAGGGTCCCTGGTATGACAATAGCCACGGATATAATCTGCGGGTTCCCCACCGAGACTGACGCTGATTTCGAAGACACCATGGACTTGTGCAAGAAGTACAAGTTCCCCTCGCTGTTCATCAACCAGTTCTTCCCGAGACCTGGCACTCCGGCTGCTAAGATGCCTCGTGTGAGTATCTGTTGTTATCCCACATGAATGTAGGATGTTAGGGGTTATGGGGAAACCTTATATTATATGTAGCATCACTATGCCTTTTATAGTCGGGGTAAAAAATTCTAATGATTTTAATTTTAATTTTCTGTTTTTATAGGTACCCGGTCAAGAGGTGAAAAAGCGCACAAAAATGCTGTCCGAATTTTTCCGTTCATACGAACCGTACGGCCACAAAGTGGGCGAAATACAAGAAGTGTTAGTCACAGACATTTCCCACGACAAAAACTACTATGTCGCCCACAACGAGTTCTACGAACAAGTTCTAGTGCCTAAAGAGGAGAAATACATGGGGAAAATGCTAACAGTAAAAATCACAAGCGCGACAAAATTCTCTATGATGGGTCAGCCCATAGACAAACCCAAGATGGCGGGCCTCACTGCTCCGTTGAAGAAGGGAGAGGTTTCCGGTGTCTATGGTCAGGCGGAGAGTAAAAAGTTTGTGCCTTTACCACTAATTGTTTTGTTCATAGCCGCATTGGCTAGGTTGATATGGATATTTTTATAATAAATTATTTTAGTGTTTTTGTTTCTTTTATTTGTATGGTCATTTTAGCTTTAATCACTGAGGGAATAGATATTCCACTGTTGCCACTCATAGTTTTCCGAGATCATTTCCGTTGAATGATTATGACAGCGAGCCTATCCCCAAGCCGACTACAAATTGAAATACTTAGAATCTCATATAAGATTATTCAAACACAAAGCTCACACAAAGTGGATTGCCTGGTAATCGAATCGAGGACGTCAGTGTTCAGTCATACTAACAATAGACTAATCAGATTACACATTTATATAAGCTGAATTTATTACAATTATTATAACATAGCTAGATATTGACAGCCTCCGTGGCGCAGTTGGTTAGACGCCGCCTGTGAAACGAGAGGCCGCGGGTTCGATCCCCGCACCGAAACAAATATTTGTGTGATCCACAGGTATTTGTTTTGGGTCTGGGTGTTTATGAGACCGAAAAGTCTCTCGTAGTTTCTGATACCCACGACACAAGACTCGATCTTAGTGTGGGGTCAGGACTATGTATGTGACTGTTGGGTGTATTTATTTATTTATTTACAGGTACCTTCGAACAGGTGGTCGCCGTGGAAATATTTATTGATGGTCTTTGTTCAGTATTGGACTTCATGTGGCTGAGGATGACGACAATGTAATAAAAATAGGGTCAAGTGCGAGTTATTAATTGTGCTCCTCGGGTTCCATACCATACTATGACCCACACCATTATGGACTGACAATCCATCCCTCACACCCTCATTGAAAGTCCTGGAAGTCATAATCCGGTTTTAGAGCATATAAAATTAATATATCGGATTGCCTCTGTGCCGTAGTTGTACGTACTACGGTACGATTACAAAGCTGAGGTCTCGGGTTCGAATCCACGTGGTCGGACAAGTGGTTTTGGATTTTCCTATTAATTATCAGCCCGGAGTCAGGAATTTGTGCCCGAAATGGCCATAGGCTCGCCCCCATCACATCAGGGGTGTTGGGACGGAATATACACATACAAGGCGAAATGTGTGTGTTCACAGCACCTCTGCTTACCCCTTCTGGGGGAGAGGCGTGAGTTTATGAGTTTATGTATGAGGATACGCCGAATAGAAAGATAATAAGTTAACTTGGTAGTTGAACTTATGTTCTACTTTCATTACAAACATTCATCGCATGTTAATTAGATTTTTCCTATGGCACCTGGCTTCTTACCAACTTAAATGATATTAGATCTATGGGAAGTACCATACAGGTTTTCTTAACAATCGTCGAAGTAACAGGGCATCTAATAAAGAATTACACGAATTATAAAAAGATTCAGTACGACAAAAGACTCAAAATTTCGTCAGTAAGCTGACCCAGCGTCTAAAACAACTGATATACAATACCAGTAAATAAAACCAGTAGCTTGCGTCCAGTTCTGAAACAAAAGGCTGCACGCTCTGGTGGGTCTTTTAACGCGATGTTATATAAGGCGAGCCGGCATTACTGTGCCTGTTAGTCAGGTCGCGGTCGTCGCGCATCGCGATTGCAATGTCGGCCTACAGCCAGCCGGGGACTAAGCGCCAGAAGAAGGACGGGCGGGCGGACGCGGCAGATTGTTTTCAAGGTATTTAGGAAGTGGCGGGGTTTTGAGAATTTTGTTGAATTAGAATGAGTTGATCAATGATAGTAAGTTGATTTAAGATTTTTGAAATCGTAAAATTTAAATTATTGTTGCAATAACTAGCTATTAGTAATAAAAATGCATACCTAGTTACAGTTTCCAATCAAAGAATCAAACAATTTTAAGGCAACAAGTAGTTATTGAATATTCTTTCTATGCCTGAATGATGTAGGCCAGTGGTTCCCAATTAGTTTTTGTTGCGTACCACTTCAAAAAAGACCTCAAACCTGCGTACCCCTTATTGGAGCAATCATACTAATATTATAAATGCGATAGTTTGTGAGTGTGTGTGTATGTTTCTTACTTTTTCACGCTCAAACGCCTGGACCAATTTCAATGAAATTTCGTATACAGGTAGTCGACACCTTGGTTTAACAGCTACTTAACCCGCGGGTAACACCGCGGGGCACAGCTAGTGATAAATAAAAAAAAGTCAGTTTAAATAACATTTATTTTCTTCAAATTACAGTACAATAGTGAAAATCAAAATAATATGATGTATTGGCGAAAGCACTAATGTGACAAATGTGCACGTTTTTCTTTGCACAGCTCTTGAAAATCTGGTTGTCCTTCAGTTAGTTTCAATCTTAAATCGTCTTCAAGTTGAAGTCTGTGACGATGTTTAGTTTTTAAGGTCGTCATGGCCGAAAATCCGCTTTCACAAAGGTAGGTCGTGCAAAATGGCAGTAAATATTTTATTGCTGATTCGCTGATATGATAAATATCTTTTAAATTAGCCCAAAAGTCACCCAGTGATTGCTCTGCAAAACAACTTTGGAGTCTGCTGTTGCATGAGATGTCTATTAATTCCTCTTGATCAGAGATGGGTAGGTGGTCGACGGATTGGTTCGCGAAAGGATTGTTTACCCAGTTCCATTGTGGCGATATTTCTGGGAAGTAACTGCGCAAAGCCGCCGACAGATTTTGCAAGTGGCATTTTATGTCCGATTTTAAATCTTCATTTACTGTCGAAGAAGTTGCATCCAAAAAAAGTTTAAGATTCGGAAACTGGTCATATTTACACTTGTCAATCAAAGATGTCCAAAGGGATATTTTTTTTATGGTGGACTCAACTTTCTCCTGCATAGAGAATATAGTTGTATCACGGCCTTGTAGTCCCAAATTCAACTCATTTAATTTTGTGAAGATATCTGACAAGTAAGCCAATTTTTGCACCCACAAAGAGTCAGTCAACATCTGTTTGTACTCATCATGTCCCTGCTCGACCAAAAATAATTCAATTTCATGTCTTAACTCAAACATTCTCGAAACAACTCTTCCTCTGGACAACCAACGCACTTCAGTATGTAACAACAGGGTCTCGTGTTCACTGCCAAGCTCTTTGCAAATAGCTGCAAAAATTCTAGAGTTAGTGGCACGGGCCTTGATTAAATTAACAATTTTTACAGCATTTTTGAGAGTAATATCTAAGCTGGCTGGAATTTTTTTGCAAGCAAGTGCCTCTCGATGAATTCCACAATGCGTCCATTTTGCTTCTGGGGCTATATCTTGTATCCGCTTTACAAGTCCTGAAAAACGACCAGTCATTGCTCTGGCACCATCAGTACATATTCCCACACATTTTGACCAATCCAATTGGTTTTCTTTTACAAAACTGTCGACCATATGAAATATATCCTCCCCGGTGGTGCGAATCGAAAGGGTACGACAAAACAGGAATTCTTCATAAAACTTTTTGGAATGAACATAACGAACGTACGTTAAAAGTTGAGCTAAGTTTGTTATGTCTGTGGATTCATCAAGTTGTATGGCAAAGTAATCGCTTTCTAAAATCCGTTTAATTTGGTGGGTTTTCAGATTTTCTGACATGTTTACAATACGACGAGAGACAGTGTTATTTGACATAGGAATAACATCAAGCTCTCGTGCCATTTTTTCTCCAAACATACATTTCACTATCTCTTTTGCTGCAGGCAATATAAGGTTCTCCCCAATAGTGTGAGGTTTCGCTTGCTTAGCTATTAAATAACTCACTCTAAAGGAGGCTTGCAGAGCATTCTCATTCGTATTTTGAGAGAGCGCCTCAATAGATTTTTGTCTTTGTTTGAGATCTTTTAATTTATGTTGAAAGAAGGATACCGACTGGTTTTTCAAATTAGCATGTTTAGTTTCTAAATGTCGACGTAGTAAAGACGGCTTTAACGAATGATTTGACAGCGTTTCTGCACAAACGACACACTGTGGCAACGGAGAATCAGGATCTCCAGAGCTTGTAAAACCAAACTGAATATAACTATCATCATATTTCCTTTTTTTGAGAGACGATTCCTTGTTATCAAGTTTTCTTTTTTCTTGTGTCGGAGTACTGGTAGAGGATGACACATCATTGTCAGGTGACTGTTCAGTATTGCCTGACACCACGCCAACCTTTTGGCGACTTATCAGCCACTTTTCCATCTGAAATACAACTGGACTTAATAAGCCGGCTTATATATTTTTTTATTACCAACCTTACAAAACAGTAACCGCGAACACGTGTAAAACTGAAGCAACTCAACTCATACATTATTATTATAACTATACGATTATTTTTAATTATAAGAAAAACTAACTAAACATTTTTACGTTCTATAGCAATTTATAATGAAAGTGTAAGTTTAAAAGTAGTTTTAAAACATTATCTTACCTTTTTCCAAAGTATATTAGGCCGAGGTAACGCGACGCTTAGTACCTAATTCACAATCAAAACAAAACACTGTCACACGGCTCACGACAAAAGCCGAACTGGCGGGAAGCGGGAACGGGTGACGGGTGGCGGGGGCGACCGAATGACGTGAGATGCGGGAGGCGCGGTATAGCGCACGGTCAGTTACAGTGCTCGGTGCTCCGTGCTTTTACGATGATGATCGTAATAAAATAATACTTTGGACATTGTCCTTGTTTTCACGGATAGCCGCACGTACCCCTTGATGCAACTTCACGTACCCCTGGGGGTACGCGTACCACTAATTGGGAAACACAGATGTAGGCTAAAAGACTTCTGTAGAATTTTTCAGGAATTTATTAAGCTAAAAATATACTAACGATGAGGTTTGTAGGCATCGTCTGTGAGGAAAACATTAAGACTTCTTCCACGTTCACTTAAATCATCGCCAACTAGTAAGATGGATTTATTATATAAAGTTACTTTAAAGTTGTTTTCAGGAATAGACAAGATGGAGTACAACAACATGGCGGCTCCGACGGAAACGACTAGCTACCGATATTACAACTCCACTGAAAGGATTCATTCCAGGCCGATGGAAGAGTGGCTTAAATTCAGCGTCTCACTTACTGAGTTTAGGAGTAATGGTAGGTATATTATGTATATAAGCTTACAGATTGAAAGTTAATATTCAATAGTATTCTTAATTAATTTCCGAAGTTATTGAGGTCTTTGAGGACTAAAGCTGGGACTAATGGGAGCTGTAAGCCCGATGTGATTTCACGGATGGAGGAGATCGTGACGCAGAAATTGTCCTTTACATCAGTAGGTACAGTAGATTTTAATAGTGAAACTGAAACGTCTCACGTAGTTTTTGATACCTACGACACCAGAGATGCGAATACGTCTTAGTGGGTAGGGTCAAGATTACGAATGTAGCTTTTAGTAGTTCTATAGCATCAGACATGTATCCTATTCAGTTACCACTACGACAGCATCTATTGACTATTAGATGTTATAGTTTAGGTATTAATTTTTAAATTCCCAGGCTCAGACATCCACGGCAGGCCCACATTCACTCGCCCCTGGGACGACGGCACCAACACTATGGACAACTACAAGCGCTGCATCAAGGCGCTCTTCGACTTCTGCACCAAGCTGGGCATCAAGTACTGGACGGCGTTCGACTCAGACCTGGTACCCTGGACCGAGAGCTGGGATGAGAGCAAAGCCTTCTGGGACGACATAGTGGAGTATATACAGGAGATGGCGCAACGGAGTCACGTCAAGTTGCTGTGGCTGGCACCAGACCTTCATTCACATCCTAGGTGACTTTTTGTAGTAGTCAATGTTTTAAATTCTCGAAATGCCAATAATTGATGCAAGCTGCTAAGCAATTAAGCCAGCGCGAGGCCTGCAGCACATTATAGCGCAAGCCCCTATTTTGCTGAAGAGCTAAAATATATCCTATTGCACCTGCTATATCGTAGGATTTTGATGAGCAAGTAAAAATCTGCCCTACGGTTACAAAAATTACGCGCACATAGGGTATTGTTTTGTTACCGGGAGGGGACTGAAGAATACGCTACATTTGCTATATGGCCAATCCGATAATGTCTAAAAGACGAAGCCGCGAGTTTGATCCCCGCACTGAAAAAAAAGTGCGTTCGACAAATTATAGCTTCGATATTTTGGTACCTGTTATTGGACCAAAGAGCTTCTCACATGAATCCCGTAATGCAGAAAACGTTACTTACTAAAGTGCCGGGACTAGTGAGTAGTGAGTACGAATGACTGGGAAATAATATGCTTATCTGTTCCACTTAGGTACACATGCGGATCTTTCACAAGCCACGACGCCTCAACGTTCATCCAAGCAGCATCACAAATTAAACGTTGTCTCGAAATATCACATCGGCTGAACGCTGAATGCTTCCTACTATGGCCCTACAGGGAGGGATACGACTCTTTCTACCACACAGATGTGAATCGTGAAATAAAACTATTCGCTAAGTTGATGAAACTAACAGCCGAGTACAAAGACAGATTGAATTACAGGTATGTTTGTAATAGAGTAAAAGAATTCAGCTCATGCTTATATCTCTGAATGGGTAGGCAGGGTTACTAGTGCTACTTCTGTTGAGTTTATTTCTGACTTGAAAAAGGAAAAAGGAAGGAATTTGTATTCAAAATACAAGCCGGTAATAATATTTTGTTATCAAAATCATCTGTGAAAGAAAAAAAATACATTTTTTTCACATGACCTAGAGAAAAATCATTTGTTTAGTAAATTTAATTTATAATTGAGTAGAATTTACTTCCTTCCTCATTTTAGTTTTTTTCGTTGTAATTAAACATTTTTGCTTATTGCTGTAAACACAGAGTTTGAAGAAGCCCTGGGTTCGAATTCTAGAATAGACCCAAAATGGGTGAAATAATTATAAAATGCAAATTATTTTGCATCCTACGTAATGGTTTAAAACCTGATTATAGACGAATAAGTATTTTCCAGGTGTCAACTTCTAGTAATGCCGTACTACAATTGCAACTATAGCAGGAACTACAGCAGTAATTACTGCAGCAGTTGGCAACACTCGCAGCTGAGGGAGCACGATATGGTGAACGTGTACATGTGGGATGTCACCAGCTGTCTATACTTCCTCAAGAACTATAATCTAGATCGTTATTACAAAGTCTGCTCGCCGCCTGGACATCACATGTTCACGGCGAATGTGTAATTTACTTTTTTAAATTTCTTTTCTTAGATCACTGAAAAAAATACATTGAAATTAAACGTAGGTAACTAAATAGAAGATCTCAATATAAAAATATAATAATAAAGGAAGGCCGCAGCATGCTTTACAAAGAAAGAAACGAAAAAAAAAACATTTTTGCAATCTACTTAAAAATGGTAACATTGGCTTCCGTTAATTTAAATATGTTCTAACAATTAGCACTCTTTCAAAATTTCCAACCAAAACACGTTTAGCGAAAATAAAATTGCAAGTTGTTATCTTTCAGGTACAATATGATGGGTGGCGTGTTCATAACCAATGACGTTGACCAGCACGACAGCAAAAGATTTACGCTCATGATGAAATGCATAGTTGATCAAGTTAGTACAGTACGAGTACTATGTATCATATCCATGCTTGAATATTTTTCTAATCCGTATCGCCCTAAAATAAGAGTAAAACGTGCTTAGTCCAAAGCAAAACAAGTCAGTATAGGGTAATATGTACGGAACCCGCGAATTTATTATCCAATCGAAAGGTAAATAGTAAAACCAATTCACTGGAGGCCCGATCCTGTAGCTTAGTAGCCTATGGACTCACTAAACACCGCTTTCCATTAGATAGTCCACGATAAACGAATAATTAGGCGAATATCCACCTAAGCCGCGGAACACGTGCTATGCGTTCCGAAGCGCGCACGAGACTGAAGAATGATGATCTGACGAACGGCAATCGACAAACTACCCTCCACTAAATTATATTTGCGATAAAAAAAAATGCTTACTAAAATACGACGATTCTATTACAATATTGTAAACGGTAGCTATGATAATAAATTATCAATACGATTTTAAACTAAAAACGTCGGTGTAACAATAAAAGTTTATTTAATTACATTGCAAAGCTGCCTTTGTTTTCAGTCAGTAATAATTGGGGAGACTTTATTAAATGTCAAGTTTAAGGCATTGGTAATATTCAATAAATTGATATTGATAACCAGAACCACTGATATAAGTTTAAAAAAACCCTCAGATATCATTTGACTTGCAGGGATCACCGCCACCAGGTGGTATCAATTTGAAACTAACACCGAGGCGCGACAGTGATCTACGGGACCTCACTACTTTGTACATGAAATATGCAGACGCCATTTCTAAAGGCTTGCGTTTCGCCTGTACTCTGATTGCCGAGCAAATATTCACTAAACATATTCAGGTTAGTTTTGTATTTTTGTTATTTTTATAGCATAATATAGTAAGTAGTAGGAAAATAGGAAATGAAAGGAGTTTTTTTGCTATTTCAATTACGAGCTAGTGGACTTCATATCGCTGTAGTATAGTCAGTGCAAATAATTCATACTCAACTATTATTTTCTACATACATACATACATAAACTCACTCTTTTTTCGGGGTAGGCAGAGGTGCAACTAGGACACCCACTTTTTGCCTTGTATTTTTCGACCCAAGATGTGATACAGCCTATCGCCATATCAAGCACTCCGGGCTGATAATGAATAGAAAAATCCAATATCTCTTTTCCGGGTCTCGGGCCCGAGACCTCAGCTTTGAAATCATACCGTAATACAAGACGCCACCGAGACAGTCTACGTTCTCCAAAACTTTTTTAGTATTTTTTAAACTAAATATATTAAACAAATGTATGTCTATCAAGTTAAAATACTCTGTCATAATCAGAAGTTTAATAACGAAACATTTTATCTTGCAGCAACGATACGCTTCATACTACAGCGGGTTCGGTTCTCGACTCGTTAGTAGCGATGTTTCTATGGAAGAATGCGAGGAGTACCATAAGTGAGTAATAATGAAAATCAGACTATTGTAAAACATAAATCAAGTATTGAAATAGAAATTAAAAACGTAAGCATTTAGAAAATCAAAATGTTTTCAAATTTCAATCCGGCTCGAAGGACCATAAAAAGAAAAAGCAATAAATCTCACATAGCAATTCTTTTTCGATATTAACATACTAAGTGGTTGCAGAAAGAACCAACACCCACACGGAGAAGTGACGTCATCTAAATCAGAACACCTGGATCTGGTATTTCAACGATACCTGGACACCTGCGACCATATATGACTGAGCGCCTCACTAGAACCTGTGTATGCTAAATATCTTGTATTAGGAGAGAAATTCTCCCATAACTTTTTTAAATGGAGACTAGATGTGAAATGTTAAAGTACATGTTATTGAAAAATTATATCGAGAGTTTTATTTCCCACTTCTGGAAACCATGCATGCATCTTTTTAATAACAGTTACACTTTGTTAAAAATCTTTCCTGATTTTAGAAAACAATGAGTCCAATACATAGATGATTTTCAATAGTTATTAATAAATCCTTTTTAGTGTATCTAGGTTAGAAGATATATAATTCTCCGGTAATTACAAAAATGAAAATAAAACACAAAAGGTTCGTCATTCTGTTTATATTTAGATTTTGCATAATTTTCAGATTATTTTGTATATCCTTTTTTTGTATTTTTTTATTCACAGCGACTTAAAAACTAATAATTTTAATACAAGTATAAAATTTACACATCAGTTGTGCAGTGGGGCAAAAATCAAATGTGGCAACACTGATCATTTGAAATCCTTGCATTTTTATTCAGGGTGACCAGTTCAAATAATTTGATTATTATGTATTTTGATATAGTTATTGAGGTAAGTAAATACATGTCAGATCTTTAAGTACAGTGGCCTTTCAATTTGGGGTAAAAATCTGGTCAGGATTACAGCTGGTTTTTGTGTATCCTAGTTATATTCAATTTATTTATTTACGTATTATACATAAATTAACACATTTAATAAAAATACTCAATAATAAATATTATGAGTCAGTTTAAACATATTTAAGACATTAACAAACGCTCTCAGTGGTGCCACAAAAGTTTAGAAATGTTATAAGTAATATAAATTCAATAGAACCGTTTTCGTGTCCAGCACAAACCACAAACACACATTCGAAATCTCATTACAATATTAATTGAATTTATATTAATTACTTGTATTTATAATTAAGTAATGCTTGTTTGTTTTATGCGTGTGTTGCCAGCATAAAGCACGTCCAGAAAAAAAAAACAGTACACAAATACTGTGAAATAAATAACTTAAAAATAACCTAAAAACTAAATAATATCAATAATTCACAATTTTTTTCAGCGAGGTCTAAATAAATTCGCCAATATATACAAACAATGAAAATGCTAAGCAAACGAAAGATACTTAATAAGTATTTCCTAATACTGAAAAATCATGAAGGTATTATAAATAAAACATGCATCAAAAACAAAGTTGATGTTGATCTTGGCAGTTCAGTTTTAAAGTGGATTCTTCAGGCACGAAAAAGTCTTGAAAACGAGCACAAATAATTCTAAAAGGAATCGATGGTAACGAAATCTTGTGCATTTTTTGCGATGTGTTAATTTATAATACCTTAATGGAAACATAATATAAAATTAAAGGAACAAAAGTTGGCAGCGTTACAGGAATGAGACAATTCTGGTATTTTGTACATAAAATAAGAGGTTATATATGTAACTATAATATACGCCGAAATAGACGGTCGAAATTGACTGATCTAACCACGACTAAGTCCTAAGCATAAACATACAGAACGTGTTCATAGCATTATTTTTAAAATAAATTAGTTTTATACTCTTTTTGTATTAGTAAAGCTAATCTTTTCGCCAATAGATTTGTTTAAGAAAGTCTGAATCGTTTAAGACGATGTTATGAACACGTTACGAAAGTTATGCTCAGGGCAAATATGTGACGTTAAATTTCAAATTTGACAATCTTTGACAGCTGGATAAATATAATAGTAATAAAATATGTTTTATTTAATATTCGGGGTTAAAAATAAACACAGTAAAATAAAATAATTTATTAAGTAAATTGAATCACAAAGCGATAGTTAAGTACAACATAAAACTATTATTTTGTATACCTCTTATTTCATATACATTATATATTTTCTACGGAACACTTTGTTTGACGCCTTGTTCAAGCATCATGTCTATTAAACTGGGTCAATGGACTTGAATCACTTATCAAAATGATTATTCCATATAAATTATTTTTTTCGAAGTATAAATAAACAAGTGGGTTTATATGGAGAAATCCTAATGTAATTAAAACATCGATAAAAGACACACAATTACAAATACTTTCATTATAAATTAACGTATTTAAATGCCTAGTATTACATTGTTGAAACCCATGTTTATATTGGTAGTACATTCTTCTGTATCGACAAAATTATGACAAGTATATCTTTAGGTCTTAAACTAAGGAATTGACGGCTATGTAGTCGTAATGAATCTCAAAAGTATAAAGAGTGTCTTATCTTAATCACTAAACCAGGAAATATTCAAACAAACATCGATAAAATACATCACGTTGACAAGTGATTCGCTTCACTAACAATATTGGTGGCAGAAATGCGTAACACTATTCAGTACATCGGTTCAATTTAAACTATATACTTATATTATTAACGTACAACTTACAACATTCATAGTCGCCGCACTTGCTACCATATTTTATTTCATTGCAGTTGTTAAATTCGATTTTGAGAACGTATAGGAACTTTTTTGAAAGCTGTTCACTGCGGTTTTACGTTCGTTTAGAGAGAATTCACTGTATATGTCATAAACCACTTTATAAGGTACACTATTGATGAATTTGGAGTTTATCGATAATTCTACAGATCTTAAGGCAAGCAGATACATGGCGAAGGAACAAAGATGGCAAGAGGCTTGGCAGTGGACAGATGCCGGAAGATCGTCAATGAATGCCAATTAGCATGTTATATCTTATACTTGAAATAATCTGCATTAGAAGCTTGCAAATAAAGATTATTTATACCTCGACAACAAGTGTACCAGTACAATTACATTCGTGTGTTTTCATTCGAGGGAGCCATGTTATCTTGATAAGGAAACCTGTGTTTTCTGATAGACATTCTATAATTTAATCATATCACATAATATATTGAACAAAACGTGTTTCTTTGTACTTCTTACATACGGAAAGCAAATGCGACGACCAAGTCAGAAAGCGTTACACGTTACATTTACAATTCGATACGTGTCAAAATGTATCGACATTTTTCTTTGGAAATATTTATATTTTTATGATAATTTCAATAATTTAATTAAATAATTGGGTCTTAATGACCCGTTCTTTGGCTACGCAATATATATTTTGTGACTTGGATGAGTTTCAGTTTCGTGAATAATTAATATATTATTTTGTGGGTAAGTAATGTAAATATTTTAAGGCTATTTTTAATGTTCAGCAAATGTTTATCAAATAACTGACACATTGGCAGGGTCTCCATAGAAAATATGTCCATGTAAGTTACTAAGTAAAGTGCGTGGTGGCCTGTTTGTAACGGACCAGACGCGGCTGCCTACATGTTCACGGTGGTCGCGGGTTCAAATCCCAGGGCACACCTCTGACTTTTCGGAGTTATGTGTGTATTGATAGTCAATTACCACGCACTTTAACGGTGAAGGAAAACATCGTGAGGAAACCTGCATACCGTAGCGATTTTAAAAGAATTTCTACGGTATGTAAGTCCGCCAACCCGCACTAGGCCAGCGTGGTGGACTATATGGCCTAACCACTCTCAATCGATTCTCTCGATTGTAGAGTAGGCCCGTGCCCTGCAGTGGGACGTATATGGGCTGATATAGATAGAAGTTACTCGATAGATTTTTCTGTCAATTGCAAATTAGTTAACATTTAGAGGAATTGTTAAATTATGAAATATATTTAGTAATCGGGATTTTATTGTTAGTATACTATTAAGTACATATTATTATCGAAGATAGTTGAATGATAATTAATATTTAATAAAATATTAATCGAAAATGTCAAGATGTAAAATAATTCTATTTAATAAAATAGATAATAATTTTTAAGTTAATGTCCGTTAAATTATTTAGAGTCCACGTATTAATGCTAGTCTTCTTCTGACGTAAAAAACACAAATATTATTGTTAGTTTACGCCTATGATAAAAATAACTTGATATTCTTTCGATATTATGCGAACATCAATACCATACTTGAAACGTCAATTACACAAACCATCTCAAATTTAATTTCATGCACTGGAAGGTGACTATCGTTTCAGCGCAGACCATTGTGGAACTATGAGATCTAAATAATATAATTATTGTAAATATTCAGACTAGATCTTATGTAAATACATTATTTAATAACTAAATGGAAGTAAATGAATAGAAACTATGTGCTATAATTAGCACGCAATAATTTGCGTGTTGACATAATGAAAGCTTCATGTTTCACATCATAAATAATGTCTCAAACCGAGAACGGATTTTGTTATATACTTGTAATATTTATTTGCGCTACAGAAACGTATTCAATAAGAGCCTAAAACAGAATCATATTTCCACAGCAAAATGTCGACAACATTTAATATTAAAATAAATACATTCAGTACGATTATCGTCTAAAGCGTGCTATTATCGACTATCGATAACTCCACCACTCGACGATATTAACTAATATTTTAAGAGACTATTTGCAACCCCGAATTTATGGGGATGAAAGCAATTGATTACAATATACCGCGTGCGCCGTGCAACTTAACTACGATGTTGATCGTCTCTTGAGATTAAAAGTAAATGTATTTGGCAGTATACATATGGAATTAAATAATAAAAAAACATTACTGGGCAGGACAGGACTCTATTGTAAAACATATAAAAAATCGATAAAAACATCGATAAAAATTTATGTAAAGTTTTCGGTTATTTATTTACGTATCAATGTACCGTAAATAGCGTCAGATTTTATCTCGTCAATTGCCACAATACAGTCCCTTGTACATTCGATCATCAATGTTTCTGGTAAGGTTGGTTCATATCTCCCGATATCGACTATAAAATATATTGTACGTAAGCGTCGCTATTGCCGAAGCGTTGAATAAATAATGGAGTCCGGTTCGATATGAACTAACCTGGTGTGAGACGATCAACGTGAGAGCTGGCGCGATATAGCCGTCTCTCTCTTTCTCACCGGGTTATCGTGCTGTCTCACTCTTCCTCTGAGGGTTCGGTGCCGAAATACCGGTCGCCGAAGTTGCCGATGCCTGGCAGGACGTAGAATTTCTCGTTGATCTCCGGATCAAGGGCTGAGGTGATGATTTTAACCTGAAATTGTTATGGTTTTTGTGAGACATTTAAAGTTTAATCGATTAGAGATGGAATTGAGTGAATGAATATCGATTATGATAAAATTAGTAATGATGACGATGTATTGATGTTGCTTTTAAATTTATATAAAATGTCGATTATAGGTCAGTTTCTGTAGCAATTAATTCTTCTTTATTAAAGGTACCTTACCGTCTATTCCAGCCCACTTCAGTCTCACTACTAATCTATTTCTTCATGCACTTAAAAAATACTATCAAATAATCGATAACCTCACCTTTGGAAAAGCATAAGCGATAGAATGCACGCCTATCTCAGCCATCAGCAAGGAGACCAGGCTAATATGGTGTTCCGGCACATCGTGGTCCAATAATACCCTGATGGCCATTATAGCCGCGGCTCCTGTGGCTACAGTGGCATCCATGAGTATAACCCGATAATCCTTGATGTCTTTGGGCAGGCGAAGGTAGTATAGTTCCGGCTCGTCCGTCTGTTGGTTGGTTTGTATGAGGATCTTGCCGATGCGAATGTCTTTGCACACGTCACAGACCGCTTGCTCCATTGTCTCACCGGCACGCAGGATTGAAACGCCGCATATTTTTTCTACTTCGCATTTACGACCTAGAAGCGATATACATATATTCGTCGAGTGGGATTATTGTAGGAATGGATCAAATCGACTGAGTAATCATATATACATACATAAACTCACGCCTTTTATCCCCGAAGGGGTAGGCAGAGGCGCCACTAGGACACCCACATTTCGCCTTGCATGTTCCGTCCCACGATGTGATAGGGGGCGAGCCTATCGCCATATCGGGCACAAATTCCTGACTCCGGACTGATAATGAATAGTAAAATCCAATATCACTTTGCCCGACCCGGGATTCGAACCCGAGACCTCAGCTTTGTAACCTTACCGTAATACAACTACGCCACCGAGTAAACGTATCGATAAATATTCTATCGATAACGGCGAATTATTATTCTACATTATCTACTCCTATAAAATTGTTATATCGATAGATTCCCACCTTTATAAGCGAATCCCTGCGGAGTATCGACACATTGTTCCTTGTAGGGCAGTAAGGAGAGTGCGAATTCAATCACAAGTCGCATCAGCCGCTTGGAGTAGAATATGAATTCGTCACGAGGCGTGTCCTTGTTGCGGATGAATGTGTGCAAGCCTTGAACCTAGGGAAAATAAAGGTTAGGGGATATAAATATAAGATATTATTTACATGTATTCATTGTAGGGTTGTAATATCGATACAGGTTGCTCAAATAATCGAGTCGACTGTGAAAGTATCTTCGAAGAGCTAATATTATCAATTTTGTGAGAACCCACTAACTACTCACGTTTTGGCGTCAAATCAAATCAAAAACTAGAGTTTTTGATAACTTTCTTCAATATTTATTTTCATACGAATATGGTGTATAAAATAAAAAAAATATGACGTTTATTAGGGACAATATGACGTGCGAAATATTTGTGTGATCCACAGGTATTTGTTTGGAGTCTGGGTGTTTGTGAGACCAAAAAGTCTCTCGTAGTTCGATACTCACGACACTAGACTCTTGGTGTGGAGTCAGGACTATGTATGTGACTGTTGGGTATATTTATTTATAAATTGTTTTGAAACGATTTTAGGCAGCATATCATGTAACATCTGTCAAAAAATCATTAACTTTATGGAACTTTTCTAGAACATTTTCTTTTTGAAATTTCGTGAATAACAATAGTAGTGTTATTTACCTGAGGTGTGTTTTTAAGTACGTAAAGCGAGTCCGGCACTGGCTGTCCGACATGAGCTACTGCCAACTTTTCACGCACTTTGAATCCACGCTGTAACAATACAAAACAATTGTAATTTTATTTCTATCGATTTTCATAATTTAGTTATTGTCATTTTTGAAGTCGATTATCATTTTAAGCTTCTAGCGCGGGACATAAGGTTATTTAATTGAAAGCCGTGGCGATATAATGTTCCTCTGAGATTTTCTGATTGGCATGTCAGTTTCTGAAATACATCGCTGTTATTCGTACATTACACTAAGTTTGCCAAACTATGCTATTTTAAGTAGCACGTGTTCAAGCTTGTCGTTATTTTGTGTCACAGCTAGTTAATAAGCGGAAATTTCAGGATACCTTGCTTCGAATGCGACTGTACAGAGAATATATATGTATATCACGTTTTATAGCACACTAATGTCGATATTATCGATTATTCAAGGCACTGTTTGTTTAGGTCAGATAAGAAATCGACTGCAAAAGTAACGAATTTTTTACCACTGCGGTTCAGGCGTATTGTATACAGGGTATATCTAGATTGTGACCGAAAACTCAGCCAGATAGTATATGTGACTTCAGATGCAATGCAAGTAAAAATTTCGCAATTTTTTACTTATCGTCGTATTTGGGTGATAAATACATAGTTTCTCTAAAATAATAATGTACACCTTTTTATTTTTAAAGACGCAATGGTATGCAGGGGTTAAAATTACGATTTTCGCAAAAACTAGGTGGTGGGAGTGGTAAGTGGTACTCACCAACTGCAGTTGCTTCAACACGTGGTGTACAATAAGCTGTATGGCGACGTGGTTATCCCCACCCCGTGGTACGATGATATCAGCGTGCGCCATGCTGGGTGCGATGTAGCTCTGATACGCGGGCTTCACGTACGTCATGTATTGTTTTAATACGCCTTCTAACTCACGCCCACGTTGTACTATATCCCTGCGAATATTGATTTAATCGATATAGTCGCAACACTATTGATTTAATTCGATATGACGCTTATTATCAGTTTTAGATCAGGGGGGTTGCTCTATGATCCGAAACGAAGTTCGAATGTTCGAACGTTCGACGACCGAAGTTATAGGTTTTCAACTTCTAAAAATCAATACTATTCTCTATGAAGCTTAACATTCCCTCCGATCTAGGTCTATGGTTACGACTACCATAGAGGTAAAGTAAGTCGTAACGTTGTCGTTGAATTATATTCGAATATTTTGTGGAGTACATAAGCATATTCGTAGTTTCATGTTCGACGTTCGAACATTCGAACTTCGTTTCGTATCATATATACCCCTCTGATATTCTGATAATTTATCGGATAAAAACATTATGGGCTAACTTTAGCCGTAACAAAACGGTAATTAGCTTTTTTGTTAGTCCTCCTTTCCGTTTAAGCTGAGTAGGACGCCCACAAGTATATGTATAATCTAATATGATTATGATTTTTGCTTGTATATTTCTTAGTTTCTTACTGTAACGAAAACAAGAGCATGAATAACTAAAATGATACAACTCCATAAATTAACATCATTATGCAGTAAAGCAACTATTAATATTTTCATACATATTTTTGGTCCTTCGAGCCAGATATAAATATTAAAAGTGTAGATATCTCACCTTCTAAGCCTCCTGGCAAGCCTGATGTCCGCGTCTGTGTCCACAAACACCTTCATATCCAGCAGTTTGAGCACATCCGCGTTGTAGAACGCCAGGATGCCCTCGAATATTATCACGTTCGCGCCGTACATCGTTTTCTGCAATTAAACTTTGTATTGAAATGCCATTTAGTTATATTATTCGTGAGTTTTGTAGTAAGTTCATTGTTTTTTAGTGAGGCATTTTTAATCTTTTTTTGTATTTCGAAAGAAGATTTTCAGTCACTGGCCTTAGTAGCGAAATTGAGGGTATAGAAATTCCCATGGCATTACTTGAACTTTAACACTTTAAATTAAGCTAGACTTTCACCAATTTCATTTTTATAGATCTATCCATTAATAGAGATTGTCTTGCCTTCCTTCTATAACTACTGAAAATCAGGACCGATAGCGAGATGCATTTCAATGATAGGCTTACTCGCCTATCACCAACATAATAATAATATTAACCGACAACATTGTGACATTTATGACATGAACAACATTTACAATTGTTTAAAAAAAGAAACCAAAAGAAACATATTAAGTGTCGCTGAGGGAGTTGCACTGTTTTTTCACAGCTAACACGTTAATGTGGTACCAGTAATTAACAATTCAAAAGATCTTGTGAAAGACTATTTGAATAAAATATATTTTGATTTACAAATATTTTTTCATCTACCCACAGACACTAACCGTCCTGTTCTCCCTGGAGTGGGTGACGTAGTTGTAGATGGGCACCTCGACCTTCTTGCCCTCGCGCAGGCGCTGCAGCACCGACACCAACAGCTCCATGTCGAACGCGTCGGGGTGGTCGAAGTTGTACTCGTTGCGGGTGGCTAGTTGATGCTGCTTCTCATTCAACACCTGGAGGGTAGTTTTAAATATTATTTTTTAAGTAACAGTGAAGGAAAACATCGTGAGGAAACCGGAATACCAAAGCGATTTGTAATAATTTCTATGGTATGTAAAGTTCGCCAACCCGTATTAGGCAAGCTTGGTGGACTATATGGCCTGACCACTCTCAATCGTACTCTCGATTGTAGAGGCCCGAGCCCTGCAGTGGGACGTAAATAGGCTGATACAGTACAGTATGTTAGTTGAAGTGTGTGACTTTTTGGATAAAATAAAAGGGTTCTTAATGAGGGATAGTCGTAGTGTAAATTGTAGTCAAACTTTGCCAGTGCGGATTTTTTACGATTAATTATTCAAGTCAAAATGGTTTCCTGGAAAGGTTTGGTAGTGTTTTAAAGACGATCAAGTTATACTGAGAGACTATCAACTAATTAAACACAAACAAATAAAGACAAACTACCGAATTATCACAATAAAACTACTCAACTCTATTCCCAAAAAAGCATACCTATTTACTTGATAATTTTGAAAGCGATAAAAAGCGATGTAAAACTAACATTACTTTCCTATAGATCGGCATGGTATATGGGATGCTCGTCTCGCCATTCATCGCAAAATAAAATCGTATTTATGCAAAAATTAGCAAATGATTTCCTGACAATAATTCGAGTGAAAACTTATAGACCAAAACAAAAAACATTTATTAATACCACTTCCATGCGGGTACGTACCTTGTAAAACGAGTCCATGCTGACGATGGTGACCCACGGTATGTTGAGAGATTCAATAATTTTAGTCGCGACTGTCGTCTTGCCGGACGCACTGGCGCCGCAAATACCTGTGGCATTAGTGCTCTCATCATGTCCACCTTGGCATCACTCATTAAATTTGGAGGTGGACTTACTATCGCAAGACGAATTGTATAGGCACCCGTTGTTTTTCATTGTGGTACGGTATGGGACACTACGATTAATATGAACCAACGTGTAAAAATAATGCCTTTATTAATTTCTTCACTCTTAAAACAAAGCTTTCCGTGTAACTACTGGTTCAATACTTGTGAATAATTATATTTAAGGAGTCCAAAATCCAGCTTGCACGGGGCTAAAATGATAAAGATCTAAACGTCTCTTAATCTTAATGAAACTCTATGGCCTGCGGTTATATACATACTGATATAAAACACTCACCGATAAGAAAAGGCTCGACCTCCTGCCCCCCCGTACAGTTGTACCAGGGCGGTCGTCCTGCAGTATATATCGTCCTGCGGTCCGCATGCAGGATGCTCTCGGCAGTGGTGCGCTTGTTGGACTGCGACATCGAGGTGGTGCGCACGCGCCGCGCGCGAGGTGACTTTAGGATGTTTGACCCTGGGGATGAAGATGAAGAATAAAGGAAATCGTTGGAGAATGTGTAGTAGGGCTGCTGTGGCTGAAGAGAAAGAGAGATATAGACACTGCTAAGGTTGTTATGGAAATTGTTGGAGGTGGTCTGTATTAACTGGTGCAAGGATGAGAGAGAAAAATACTCGACAATTGATACGCTCATAAATAAACAATGAATAAATACTGTTAAATTAGACGAGTAAATTCTTGAAGGCTTTGATTTCTTGTATTTAGCAGTGAATTTCTTGTAGTAGGAGATAGAGAGAGAAAGTAGACAAAAAACTCCCTGGCTTTCAGAAACGAAAAGAGACATTTTGTTCTCACATATCCAGACCCGATACTCGGTAGTAATAAATAAATAAATACACCCAACAGTCACATACATAGTCCTGACCCCACACTAAGATCGGGTCTTGTGTCGTGGGTATCAGAAGCTACGAGAGACTTTTCGGTCTCACAAACACCCAGACCCGAAACAAATACCTGTGGATCACACAAATATTTGTTTCGGTGCGGGGATCGAACCCGCGGCCTTTCTTTTCACAGGCGGCGTCTAACCAACTGCGCCACGGAGACTGTCAATGTATGTAGTGTTTGAAGATTACACAAACTTGGTTCGGGTGTCGCATCCGCGGTCTCTTATTTCACTTCGGATTTCTCAACCAACTTAACTGTCTGATTAGTCCGAGTTTTTTTTTGTCTAGCTTTTGTAGTGTACAATAAAGAATATAAATAAATAAGTATAAAAGTACTTTGTAAAGTGCAGATAAATTTCAATAAGTCATAATTAATCATCTTAAGTGTTCAGCTAGTAACATTTCGTGCTATATCGCAATATACCGTATCTTGTAAACAGCGAGATACATTTTTTCAGTATCTTAAATTCAATTGGACTGTGACGCTGATACAAATTACGAACATACAGACATAATATGCTTAGGCACAGAGCTAAATCCATGACCTTTAGGCCAGCAGTCACGAACTAAAGCAACCAATACTAAATCAAATTACAAATGGACGGAAATCGAGTTGTTTCCATTTTACAATTTCCTAGTGTTTCCACACGACACAATGACTAAGTTAAATCAGATATTATTACTTTTTTTTGTTTTGCTATTGTAGTTGTATATCATTTATTTATTGTTTAACATTACCACATAATGGAGTAATAGTTTAGTTATTGTTTATTTTGGCCAAAGCTGTGTACGCCTGGGCATATTATACATTTATTTATATTAATATATACTTAATTTAAAATCTCATGTATTATGCTGTTGGTGTACCATTTGAATAAATAAATACATAGTGCTTGAGTCAATATTATCTTTCGCTGAGTGACAATTTTGCCGGACGAACGACTGGAGCTATAAATTCCATCATGCAGTGGTAAATATCCGGGCGAATACAAATATTCTATCACCAGCTACTAAGTCTCCGACTACTGAATTAATTTAATATGATTTAAAAAAAACATAATGGTGTAATTAAATAACTTATAACTCAAAAATAAGTGTATAATTAAACAATAACTTCAAAAACTCACACGCATTGTCGCCGAATATTTCACACGATATGAAACAGGTATTATTTACATATACTGTTTATCAAACAATCGCACTGGAATCCAAACATAACAACTGTAATACCGACAACGCACATAAAACATGTTGTTTTCCTTATATATTGTGTATAAATAATATAGCATTATTTACAAACTACGAAATCCCAGAAACTAACCACAAATTTAAAAAGCAAATAGGATTTCATGAGTTTTAAGGATGAATGGAATGCTAAGCATTGCTTTGTAATTCATGGTGTTTGGTTTTGCTACTATCCATGAGTGTATCGCTTAGGCAAATAGCATGCTCGGGTCGCCATTTATTGCAAAATATATATTTTTAATATTACGATATGGTATTACCCTTTAGGGATGAAATTGCTGTTGTAATGAATGTGTGACAATATTTTTTATTATTTCTATATTCATGGACTAATATTTGGACTTTCTAGGATCAAGATTCAAGCCGTAAAACTATAGTTTCACACGCAAGTATCGCGGTTCGGAATCAGCCAGTGTAAATCCGCTTTGAGCAAGACGGTCGTCACTTAATCACTTATGGCATTATTAATTTAGTTCAACCAATTTTAGTTATCAAATGTTTTGTCTTATTCGCTAAAATTGAATTTTAAAGTCGTTCGAAAGGAACAAAACATTCGATAACTAAAATAGGTTTTAAATCTGTCTATAAATAAGGCAGATAATCTTGTCGACCGGCAGTTACTTAATATCCTATCTTAATTGCACTGCTTTTACCACCGGCATAGCATGGTCATATCCCGTGCCAGAAAAGGTAGAATAAAACTTGAATTTTGTTGTAAAACATAAGTTTTATGTTTTGTTATGTTTAAGTTTATCCTTGATCACTTTATAGTGATATATATCATTTATACTAATAATATAATAAACAAAATATAAACACTATGATAATAAGTTGAATTATAAAAACACGTGGACTTACTATGTTTTAGAATATCCAAGATTAAATGTTCTTATAAGCAGCACTTAATTCACAACACACCTCAGTAATCACAAAAGTATTTTCATAATATTCATGAACAATTTTACTATTGTAATTTTTAAATCCTTAAGTTACAGAATTTAAATACTTCTCACTACAGTCCTTATGACACGCCTTATTAAACTAAATAATGCGATTTAAAACGTATTTTTCCCCATACCGCGAACACATGAGATAAAAAACACGTAAAAAATGTTTGTTCGCTACAGTTGTTCGACAGAAGGCGATCCCGCGTTGACTACACTTCGGTCAATGTCGCCACACCAATGTTACGAATTGGCCGAGGTTAAGAACCTAT
This sequence comes from Deilephila elpenor, assembly GCA_949752805.1. Taxonomy (NCBI): domain Eukaryota; kingdom Metazoa; phylum Arthropoda; class Insecta; order Lepidoptera; family Sphingidae; genus Deilephila; species Deilephila elpenor. The sequence continues at coordinate 1,195,748 of OX457107.1, read as the reverse complement.
CATAACTTAATAATGTTTAGCGTGACAGAGGGAGCCACTGAGTAACAAGATTCATTAAAGATATTTTTGAAAAACTGGTTAAGGATAGCTTAGATCCTGAACGCAACCTTTAAAGTGTATTAAGCTCGAAAGCTATATTATAAATTCTGACACTTTTCTTTTTTACTAAAAACTAGTTACCAAGTTTTCTAAGGTCAAATCCGAAACATTATTTCACCCCTACACTGCAGACGATGTTATAAACTAGGGGCAGTTAAAAATACTTTTAATCAATAGTAGACATGATGCATTAAAACCGTTTACATCTTTAATAGCAGTAGGCAAGCGTACACAATCTAAATATTTCAACGAGAAAAACTGTATAAAAAGGTTGATTTCTGTGAAGGTTATCAATATTTATCATCTCCTTGGCTTTATTACAATCTTAGTTACATTTACATAGGCTTCCAGTTTTATGTCGCAGAATTATTTGACTTATGATGCCAGTAGTCATCGACTTACAGTATATCCTTTAGGGAAATTATGAAGTAATATAACATGAGCATTGGTAATACATATATCTCATACAGTTTGTTGAATCTTACAGGGAAAAATATATTAGAATGCCGAAAACTGAATATCTTAGAAGTTTTGCAGAAGTGCCTTAAAAGTAAGATGCTTTTAAGATACTTCTTTCTTTTTCTTTTTTTTATTGCAATGAATGGCGTGACGAGCATGATTGTAAGCGATACGACCACTCATGTACAGTAGCAAAACCAAACACTATGAATTACAAAGCAATGCGTGGATTTTCCACTGCGCTCGCCAAGATGTTAAGTCTCATTATGTCCAGTAGTTACTCTGGCTACAAAGTCCTTCAAACCGGAACACAACACTGCTTTTAAACTGCTGTTTTGCGGAAGACATTGCGGTGGTACCTACCCAGGCGGCCTCACACACATGAGAGACCTACCAATTATCTAAATTCAGAAGTCTGCAAATCTGCACTAGGTGAGGTACTAAAGACTTATTCCCGAAAGGGTTAAATTCAGCCAGATCGTATTGTTATCTTCCTAGGTTGATATAATTATGCCGTGTCGTCCTGATCCAAACCGGTTATACTCGTATAGACTGAACCCGAAACAATTGCCTGGATCACTGTATCGGGATTTCCATTATAATGTACGGTGGTCCCTGTCCAGATGAATGTGAATATTAAATCTTGAGAAAATACGTAACATTCTAATTATTCTGCAAAATAATATTAATAAAATAAAAATTCCTATAATTCTGGGTCCTTTCGCCGTAGCGTGAAGGGGCATCTCAGCGGGCCGGCATGATTGTATCGAATGGTATGAAACTACCGTCTGATACCATTCTATACTCTATCTGGACGGCATTAGCACTTACCACCAGGTGCAATGCAGTCACTATGCCGTGCCAGATTAAAAAGAAAATGGCCAGTGATGTTGCTAAACCACCATGTAGGTTCGGAAAAGGCCAGGCGGATTTTTAATACATTCAATCAGTTCGACAAATGAAGCATTTCAAGTTTCAGTTGATGGAAAATTAGAACTTCTGCTCATAAAATCCAATCATATTTAGAAATTATATAAAGAAATAGAATGTAAGGGACAAACAAGGGTGGTGGTTATATTAAGTTTGTCGATCCTTTGTTGTATAAGGTCGGAACTCTTATAAGATTCACATTTCACTCCACAGAGTTTGTGACTCACGGTTTCTTGGTAAAAGACGAATGGCAATCATGTTGAACTTGGCACAGTTTATTAAAAAAATACTCTTTGTACATTAAAAATAATTGCATGATTCAGGTAGGTCTCGTACGTCAGTTTATTAGCAAAAGTGTAAATTTAGTTACGAAAACATTTTCCGTATTGTAAACAAATGGTCTAGTTTTCAGTTCTGAAGCGAAAGCTATTTAAGGATTTCTTACGTCCTTGAGGATAAATAAGAAGGGTATATTGGAATCTCCTTTAGTTCAGTCTAACTTAGAGATGAGATTAACTACATGTATATTACTACCTATCAATGCAACCAATGATTTGAGGACCAGCTGAAACTTGGAGATAGCGTCTAAACAATTACCTTTCATTATAATATTGCTAGTTTATTTCTTTGACAGCCTCCGTGGCTCAGTTGGTTGGTTTGGTTGGTCCCCGCACCGAGAAAAATTATTGTGTGATCCGCAAATATTTGTTTCGGGTCTGGGTGTTTGTGGGACCGAAAAGTCTCTCGTAGTCTTTGATGCCCATGATACAAGACTCGATCTTAGTGTGGGATCTCCTGATTCCACAACTAGATCTAGAGGCTATGTATGTGATTTTATGTATTTATTATTATTTAAACTACCAAATACAAAGAAACTTACCAGTGGAAGGCGGGCGGTAGGGTCGCACATTGGGCACTGTGGTGGGCGACGCCGGCGCCCTGGTAGCATACTCGTCATCATCCAGGAACACCTGCTCGCTCAGCTCCAGAGCCAATTCTGTGTCACTAAAAAGAACAAGGGATTATAAATTATCGGGACTGTATAGACTGCAAGTTCTACCTAGTGTGGACTTAGAAATCCTGTGATCGGAATATAGAATATCGTGAGATTGTATAGTGGAGTGGGTATTCAAGTAATAAGTCAGCTTCGTGTTTTTTTTTGCTGTGCCATTACTTGTATTTATCTTACTGTGAGCTAATTTTTGTCTTCGCAGTGTTCATAGGATTTCATAGAGTAATGATCGCTTGAGGTTTTGAGAGCCGTTGTGGGAAACTTTAATAACAAATTCTTTTTGTGGTAATATACGAATAATTGTTTGAATGGTTTTATTCAAAAAGTGCGTGGTGTTCACGGTGGTCGCGGGTTCAAATTCACACACTTCTGACGTTTCGGAGTTATGAGTGTATTGATTATAATCAATCACCACGCATTATAACGAAGGAAAACATCGTGAGGAAATTATTTTTAGTATTTTTGCCTGTGTTAATATAGTTTTGATGAGTAGTACGTAAGTACGCAAGTCTGTAAGTTACAGTAAGACCAATTTCTATTCACTCTCCAGCTCAAACCGTAAATATATTTAAAACAATGCCGGAACACATCGCGTGCCATTTACCATTAATTTACTAATCAGCGTCGTTGAGCCAATTAAGTACTTTAACAATGAGAACATCAATTCCTTACAACAGCTATAGCTTGACCAAATTGCGTGTCCATGCAAATTATACCCCTGGTTCTTTCTACACACCTTCTCAATTTGTTAGGATAACCTCACCCGACCAAATTGTGATGCACGACTATTAAATTTTATTAGACGCTGTCGTATTTAGCACATGTTTATGGGATTTCTAGTTGCGTCCAGTTTCCCGTTCAGCGAGGTTTTAAATGGATTCGATAGATATTTTTGTACTAATGCCCTAAAGTGACTTGCCGCACTATACAGTGATCGTAGTTCTTTGTAGAAATAAGACATCTTAATATAAGCAAAGGTAAAAATATAGTAAACTTAATAAAATAAAGACTGATTTAATTACATACACAACTGAATATAAAGACTATGGCTTCCTCCTCTCCTAATTTTTTTTGTTTTTGCCGTACCCTACAGGGTCCACATTGTACATACAATAAATTGTAAGATCTTTTTAACATGTGGAGTGCAATAAAGTATTTAGTATTGAGTACTATCTAAAGAAACTCACAGTTGCCTTCGAAGATCAAAGTATTGCAGCTGTTACAATACTAACAGGTAGATATAGAATGCCACTAGCATTAAACTAAATATCGTATTGTCTTTGAATCATTTAAATAAATAAACACATTCATTCCTTATTTAGCAAACTCGGATATGCCATTCAAATGCAACGTTGCATATTGCATAATAACAGTAGCTGCAAGCGTTGTATTATCGTATCATGTACATTAGTTGGAACAGAACGAATTTCTATTGTTATTACTTTGAAAAATAATTGTTTTTTACATTACGAAGGTGTTATAGCCCGAGTTCAACAGTCTACATTATTGATCTAGGAAATACATGCAGAACTGTGCCAAGTTTCCTAAAAGTAAGACATGCGCATTTAATTTCTACTTTTAAATAATAAGTATGCTTTAAGACGTTTTATGGTTTTTGAAAGCGTATATGTGAGCCGTACTTTTAGTTCCTAGGCTGGACACTTCATTTTGTGTATTACGAAGATTCTGATGAGTTGTATAGATACCTTCTCTTATACCTTGACGGATATATGTTGGGCGAATTGTTAGTATAGTTTTAAATGCAATATGGAATTAGGGTCAAACACATGATGTATCATTCATCATCATCATTCTTCAGTCACAGGAAGTCCCCTGCTGAATACAGGCATTAACCCTAAAGATGTTAATTAAAAAATAAGTACACGCATCAATCAAGTACATAGTCCTAACCCCAAACTAAGTTCGAGTCTTGTGTCGTGGGTCTCCGAAACTAAGAGAGACTTTTCAGTTTCACAAACACCCAGACCCAGAAATATTTGTGGATCATACAAATGATTGTGTCGGTGCGGGTATCGTACCGGCGGCCTCTCGTTTCATAGCCGGCGCCTAACCAACTGCGCCACAGAGGTTGTCAACTGTTCACAGCGATTTTTTGGAAACGGCTTACATCCACCGACCTTTATTGGTTCGTCTGCCCTTTTATCACTACACCAAGACAAATGTCATTGTGATGCATGTTTTTATCTAATCTGGATATTTTGACGCCTAAAATTCCCTCGTAGATTCCGATTCATAACTTCCCTTTTATTATTCAAGGCGCAATAAGTGTCATCTGTTATTTTTATCTTCCGTCTGTAGACACATCAATACACGATATCTCAGTAATACTGGGTCATTAATAAAACATACATCAATGTCACGTATGTTGACGAAATTGCATAGTTGTTTTTTGTCGACGCAGAATATCATTTATATGACTTAAGTTAACTTAACTTAAGTATTCATGATTTAAAACGAAGATGCGAAAGATCGAAAAGCGTAGTCAGAACTCAGACGAGGGCAAGGGGATAAGTCAAGGTAAGAAAGAAAGATAGCGAGTTGTCACACATGTAAAGGAATGAGCTGGGCAATAAATTCATGAAAACTTTGATAATTTTCACACTATTTACAAACACTGGAAATTATTTTGGTTAACCATATTTAATTATTTATTACCATATTGACAAGCACTTTACACACTTTCATAAATTTTTAATCTATTTTTGTTAGCGTTTATTTATACTTCGGTGTATTATAGAAACGATAAAAATACTTGAATTTATATGTAATATTGGTTGTCTTATCGCTCAAGGTACTTACAGACAACTATCAATAAATAACACAAGGAAAAGAAATGAGAAATAATATAAATAATGACATTTAAAACGTAATAAATAGTCGATTATCTAAACAAGATTTTCAATCGATAGTGAAAGGAAAATAACATAATGGTTTCTTAGATTTACGCGAATGTTACACATTGAAATAAACACTATTTTATACGGATTTTATCGCGATTTGGTTAAATTTTTACATTTTTTAACTTCCCGACGTTTCGATTACTTTACAGCTTTCGTCGGTTTAATTTTTACATTTTTTAACTTCCCGACGTTTTTATTACTTTACAGCTTTCGTCAAATCGCGATAAAATCCGTATCAAATAGTTTTATTTCAAGGAAAATAACATTTTCGGTGTCCTTACACTACTTAAAGCTTACATAGTCGTCATATTGAAATAACTATTGTTAAGTAAATAAATAAATACGCCCAACAGTCACATACATAGCCCTGACCCCACACTAATATCAAGTCTTGTGTTGTAGGTATCAGGAACTATGAGAAATTTTTTGGTCACACAAAGACCCAGACCCGAAACAAATATTTGTGGTTCACACAATTTGTTTCGGTGCGGGGATCGAACCCGCGGCCTCTCGTTTCACAGTTGGCGTCTAATAAACTGCGCCACGGAGGCTGTCCAATCCATTAATTAGATTTGTACACATTTTGTAGAAGACGATAAATAAACCATTTAGTTAAATTAATCAAAAGACCTTGACTTTTAACCCAATAGAAAAAATTCAGAGATTGATGACAGTTGATGAAGCAAAAATGATGTGAAACAAAGTGGATATTCCCTTCCATACTCCTATTCATAGACATTATGCATACGTTAGTCAAATAAATTAATTAAATAGCCTTATTTATGTTATCGAACAAGTTACTCGATGTCTTTAATGTAAACTTGACCCTATTTTTTGTAACGTTGATAAATAACAACTAGTGGATAAATACAATAGGTCCGTAAACAAAGTACCTGATGGTAAGTGCACATGAACATCCACAACGCTTGGATCATAGAGAAGCGTGAAGGAAAAATAACGGGAAGAGAAAAGCGGTATTGGGCATCCGCTACTCACTAACCGAACAAAATGCGACAGCCAATATGTCACGTTACGGCGATCTCCTGTGAGACAGTGGTGACGCCACGGACGAGCCTGCCCATCCATACCCAGTCATGTCTGACAATTGCCTCTACCACTTTGTAGTATGGAGGACAAAAAATGATTTGTCACGCGGCGAAGCACTTTTTGAAGCACCATTATCCAGACGTGATAAGAGGCTTAATGTCTATGATAATTGATGAGATAGATAGTATATCTTATATGTGGGCCTATGACGTGGGGGCTATCATTTCTAGTTTCTTTGTAATGGTAAGTTAACTTTTTGTGTTGTAAGAAAGATAATACATACATAAACTCACTTTTTGTTCCCTGAAGGGGTACGCAGGCCACCGAGGCAGTCTCAAGAAAGATAAATAATAGAAGGCAAGAAAGATAAGGTAATAAATACATTTTATGGGGTATGGTGTGTTACAATGGTGATAATTATTCGCGACCGCCTGGATATCGAATAATGTAAATAGTAGGAAACATAATTATCACTGTGGATTATGTTGCCTTTGAGGATCAGCTTTATATATTAAGGTCCCGAAATTCCGAGTGCTCATTCCGCACGTAGATGAAAGATTATATTTCCGGGACCTTCCGTCTACACATACAAATATTAGTCTATTTTAATTTAAAAATAAATTTACGACTTAATATTTTACTCGTAGATGCAGGCGACGCCAAAGTGGGCTGCTGATCAAAAAACTATGTTTTTCCATAAATATTGCAACATTTAGCTATATATCAACATATTATACATCTTATCATATCGGTTATCTTTGGCACAGATACCTCAGATGTTTGAATTATAGAATTCGACGCCTTGAACGATCAAGATTTCCTGACCTATAAACCTACTTAGAATTTCTGGGGTGTTACTCTACGCTCCGTAACGACGTTCGAACGTTCGCTGTCCATGGCGATACGAATGTAACTTTTACGTTACATATTTTACCAGTTTTCATTGGTTTTATGCATATTTTACGCATTTTTCATGGATATTTGCATGCATATTTTTACAGGTCGGGCAAATGGTATTGGAATTTTCTATAAACTATCAGATCAGAGTCAGGAATTTGTGACCGATATGGCGATAGGCTTATACCCTATCACATCGTGGGACGGAATATACAAGGCGAAATAAATAAATAAATAAATACACCTAACAGTCACGCACGTAGTCCTGACTACATTAAGATCATAATTGATCTTGTGTCCTGGGTATCAGAAGCTACGAGGGACTTTTTGGTCGCACAAACACCCAGACCCGAGACAAATACTTGTGGGCTTCACAAATATTTGTCTCAGTGCGGGATCTAGCCCGCGGCCTCTCGTTTCACAACCGGCGTCTAACCAATTGCGCCACGGAGGCTGCCTTGAAATGTGGGTGTCCTGGAAGTACCTCTGCCCACCCCTTCTGGAAATAAGGCATGAGTTTATGTTTGAAGTATTTTGAGCTTTTTATGTTGCATAATATCCGATCCCTAGTAATCGCGTTCTGAAAATATTATCGCATAGCAAAAATCATCAACTTTATTATAAAATGGTTTTTGGAAGTACAACATTAACAAAAACATCATAGTTGGAACAATTATACTTAGGAATCGTATCCCTGTAAATCCTTTTAAATCTCTTGATGTTTTAGATTAAATAAGGTCTACAATCAAAATATTTACGTTAAAAATATTATGTACGTGCGTTAGGAAACCGCTGAAGTTGTACAAAAGGTAAATATTAACACAGAAGCATTGTTACGTTCATACTTCACACATATAAATTACACGTATTTTCATAATAATATGAATCAATTCGTCAGAACATTGATACCGCACGTATATTTAGTATTTACAGGTGAAAGATACACAGGAAAATATCGCGAAAACAATGACTCGCGATATTTGTAAACGTGAATCATACTTTACTAGAATTAAAACGAAAAAAGTTTACAAAAAAATTAGCATTAACTTTTACTTATACAAAAGGTTTAACTCCGCCAACCCGCATTAGGCCAGCGTGGCGGACTATATGGCCTAAGCCCCGTCAATCGTACTTTCGATTGTAGTGGAGGCCCGTGGCAGTGGGACGTATATGGGCGGATACAGACAGACTATACAAAAGGTCCAGCAAACAAGTCACTTAATGGCTTGTGATCTCTGCCGCCTATGAACATCAACAACGCTGAGATTATTGATGTGTGGCTGGCCCCTTAAATCGGGGCCGAACGAAATGCGACGGCAAAGCTGTCGCTTAACATCGATCTTCTGTGAGACAATGGTACCACACCGGAAGAGCGTGCTTCATGCCGAGTTATGACTGACAACCGCGTGGCTCTACCACTGCTGACATAAGAAGTATCAAGTATTTGTTCTAACTAGCGTGAGATATTGACTAGATAGTCCCGAATAAGTGCAGTGTAGTCCAGAAAGTGTATCGGCAATTATGGCGGCCTGCTCGGTATTTGGACAAATATACTCTAAAGCGGGCTGAAGAATGTGATATATTAACTTGGGTAACTCTAGGAGATTGAAAATACTATGTTCGTAGCCAGATTTCTTGGAGTTGAGTGAATATAAGATTGTGTTACTGCATTAACTAACAATTTACATTCATTTTACATGCAAACCAAGGAAATACTAGTTTAAACTAGCAACTCACTATTCTCGGAATAACCGATACACTTCACACAAATGAGTTACAAATAGAAGTTAATTATTTTATACATGGCATATTGCCAATTTTATAAAAAATGATTTTAGTAACACTTTTTCTATTCATTTATTCATATTTCACTTTAATAAGAGTCTGACATTTTAAGCTCTGTGAAGTCTACAACTAAACATAATTATTTTGTTGTAATCAATACAGAGCAATTACATTAGAACCACAAATAAATTACCACTAATTTAAATATTATACATACCTGTGATAATTTGCAACTACAGATAATAAAATCACATGTACTGTTTATTCCCTACCAACAATTCCGATATACAACAAATCCTTGTTGTGAGGTTAATGCAGTAACGCCTACTTAATAATCTTAACATGCTACATGCATTATCTGTCCGTACCTTTCGTTCACTATAAATAAGTACAATGTTTTCATAGCAATGTAAATTTATTATTGTTTACTTTAATTATAGGATACTGAACTTTTCCATACTATTTGTGGAATGTTTATAAAAGATATATGAAGAATAATTTGCTGTATGACAGCCTCCATGGCGTAGTTGGTTAGACGCCGGCTGTGAAACGAGAGGCCGCGGGTTAGATCCCCACACCGAGACAAATATTTGTGAAGCCCACCAGTATGTGTCTTGGGTCTAGGTGGTTGTGAGACCGAAAAGTCTCTCATAGTTCCTGATACCCACGACACAAGACGATCTTAGTGTGGGGTCGGGACTATGTATGTGACTGTTGAGTGTATTTATTATTATTTATTATTATGCTAGTATAATTGTATTTTACACTACATTATTTACATAATGTGTGTGTCTTACGTTATGTTATGTATGTCCCGTATTGGAAACTGGTTTTGAAAAGACCAATACTAGATTTTCTTGCACCTTCTTCTCTAGTGTAATTCCACATTCCGTACCGGGTGGCAGAAATAGAAATGACTCAATCTAAATGATACTTAAATCTTATGGGTTCAATAATTTATTTGATTTAATATCATATAGTTCCTACAACTATTATTTTCAACATCTTTATGAGGCATATTCACCATGAACACTCCACAAAGTACTATATAAATATTTCGAGGTGTGATAATATTTTTACAAATCACTTGTTTACATTGTGTTTAGCATGATGCCACTGGAAGTGACAAAATCGCGAATTGAGACATTTATTGCAAATCTAATAATATTCGCTCTTTATAAATTAACACTAAAGAAGGACAAATTTTTATCACTCCTTTTTCTGGTTTCAGTTACAGCTGTGTATGAATTTTCTGTTGTGCAGTGCTATGAGAATTATCAATAATGGATATATTTCTGGGAACTTAAATCATGCTAGAAATATTACATTGTTTTGTGGTTTCAATTTTGTTTTACACTAGATATAGATTAGATCCCTAAGACATGCATAGACTTTTGGAAAATGCATGCTTTCGATGATATAATAAGCGTTATTCAATGCGGAGGAAGTCACATGGTAGTTTTTATAATTTGTAGAGTTTCATGAGCTGTAATAGTTCTTTTGTATGTTTGTATAAATATATAAATAAATAAGACCTCTTTTGTTTGATGTTTTATTATATCAATAATTGAATATAGCTTTAACAATATATAAAATGAGAGTGGAAATATAATCAAAATAAATTTAACTGATATAATACTCACATGTCTTATGCAAGGTAGAGGTCAAAGTAGTGAAAGGAGTCTGTCAAAGTACAACCAGTTATCCAAATGTTATTGTTATCTTTACCTATTTCATATGATAATGTTCCAGGAATGTGCGGCCTTTGTTTATATTGACGAAATTTATCACAAAGATTCTTATCATCTTATCATTATGTCTGTTATCATAATAATATCTTATTAGAATAATAAACTTAACATGAACAGGCTGATTTATCAATTTGAAGGTCAACCAGTTTGTTTTTATAATGTTTGTTTTGATTTCTTGTATGTGCAGTGATTGGATGTTACACAGCTGTATCAACAAGTGATTTATGACACAAACGGATGCTGTGAGGGTGATTTTCAGTCAAGTTCCATTGTTATTTATTGTGTCTGCAATTTTTTCATGCAGGTCATAAAATTGCACAAAAAGCAAGCATTTGTTGATAGAAAAAGCGTTTTAACTGCACAAGAAGCTACAAAAACTAGTTACAAACAGTATTGTGCCATCAATAATATCTTACGGGTTTCCGATGAGCAAAGGCCCTGAATCCATGTCTCGCTGAATCCTGACCCTTGGCATGCGAGAGGAGCTCAGCAGCCCGGAGCAAGCGCCACGTGCTACGACTGTACCGCGGCAAGCGCACAGCTAACGTACTAAATAATTTTCTAAAAATAAAACCACAATGCGTGCATTGAGGTTATGTATCGCGTTATTTCCGAAATGTAATTAATTTTCCACACTTTAGCACACGTGAAAACACCTCTCACACTATGATGACTAAGCTAACACTGAAAACGGATGCGCTGCGGCGATTTTAAATCACACCATCAACCAGCTGGTCAAACAAACATTTCATAAGGTTAGGTTTACCTATCGGAGCTGGCAGAGCTGGGCGTTTCGAATTTGTTCAGCTTCCCAGCCATCACTTGTGCCTGAGTAGACTACTAATTTTATAGTAAAAACTATTAATTTTACTAAATACACGACTTGTTTGCACGTACGCACGTAGTTTCTTTGACGGCTGTCGCTTCGTTCTGAAATATCATGAAACATAATGCGTCAAAAGTTTATCTGTAATTTTTGCAATGTCACGCCAAAAAATATATGTTTGTTTTTAGATTCGAATTTATTTAATGATTAATATACTAATGTAATTTATTATCTTTATTAAAATAAAAATTAGCAAGTTTGTTTCGCAGTATCTGTTGGAAAGGTAGCTTTAATATTTTAATTTCAGAACGAACTCTTTACGTTTCTTTCTACGAAGAATGTTTGTAAAATCAATACTTGGCAGTTTCTTTCTTTACGCCTTACGCTCCACAGGCACATAAAGTACAATTTTTTAATAAGATAATTTATTAAATTATGCTTTTTTTTGCCATCGACTCAATTCAATATGAGTATTTTCAAAATTATTATGACCATGAAGTTAAGATGAATATTTTATTGCTTTAACTATTACTTCATTCACTTTGCTATTTTTATTCAACAGGCGTTATTAAGTGTTATGTTTACAGTTTACACAGAACTTCTCAAAAAATCTTCTTTACTAAATTAAATGTTATGAAACTGTCTCTGTTATAAATTCATGCGCCAGTAAAAGTTAATTTCAAACACGGATATTTTTCTCAGATATTTATAGTATGCAAACCTCGCATCCCCAGTCCCTCCGTGCAGGAAAATACCCAATTTCGTTGGGATTTAATGTAATCCTATATGATGGAGTGACAGCTAACTGGTATGTCATGGTATTGAAGCAGTAGACCGGAATTATGGCCACCATTACTCTTTTAGTTTTATTGACTCGGTATCAAACGCCCCCGGGAATGAGATTCTATTTCGGGATAAAAAATACCTTATGGTATAACAGGCAGATCGGATTATCCAACAGCATTGTGCTGTCGGTTTTCATATTGTATTTTATGAATGGGTATATTTCCAAACTTTCTAAAAAATACAAAGTGCTTTTTCATATTCGGACTTAGTATATGTTTCAAATAAAATTATTTTTTTATTCTTGAACTATATTAAGGTGTTTATTAATATAGCCTCGTTGGCCAAATGGTGATGTACATGGTCTACGTACCGTGGCAGCTAGTACCCTGGATTTGATTTCCAAGTCGGGCAATCCATTTTGAGATTGTTTTGAAAGACGCTATTTATCCGCGATCCTGCACTTATTTTCTAAAAGGGGTGTCGTTAGGAAGACAGAAATTTCAACCCAAATCGTCCTATAAAGCATAAAAATACGCTGACCTCACGTGCTTGTGGAAAGATTGCAAACCGATGCTCCTTACTGGAAACAGTCTGGCACCCCCGCTTTGCCTATTTCAGCTCCCAAGCAGTATGATGTAGGTACCTAAGCATAGTTATGTCCGCGAAACCAGTGAAAATGGACAACCACTACAGGACCAAACAACTGTCTTGGAGAAACGAATGGACTACATTACCACGCTGCGTTCAGTAATTATAAATTCGATTTATCACTGCAATTATTAATATCAAATCAATGCGTTTTGCCCATTACGTCACTACGGGCCACACTCAGAAACATAATGTACAATCTACACTAAGTAATGATTTAATTGACATTAAAAGTCTCCGAGTACGGCAGAAAGACATCAACTAATTAATACATAAACAGAAATGTAGGCATATTCAAATGCCATAATAAAATCCGATGAAAAATGTCTACCATGGGCACACAAGTATCAAATTGTGCGAAGAATAAGCAAAATATTATATGTATGACTATCTCTATTCGTAGGTATCGAGGTAATAGCACAATATTTGAGGGGCGGGAATGTGAAATGAAAATCCAGAGTGACGTGGTATAAATCACTTTGTCTAAAGGGGAGATAATAAAATTATTTTTTATTGACTTAGGTATTCAAAATGTACAATATTTTGGGATTTATAATCAATGATGTGAACTGTGAAGTGGGACATAATACTATTTAAAAAAATAGATAACATATTACGTTAATCTTATTACTTTATGATTTTTGAGGTATTTTATTCTTAAGGCCTGTGTTCTTGGAGCTTAGAATAATGATGATGATGATATTGTACTTCGTGATTAAGGCGTAAATGAATAAATAATTTACAATACCTGTCTTCCTATAAATATGAATTCTATTAGTAATTTTATATTCTAAATTAATAAGAACACTTGCCTAATCAAACGTTAGTGCGAGTAATTCGAGGCATTCCTTTGGGAGGTTGCGACGAATGCTTCAGCGATACCCGACCCTCCGACACACGGGTACATGAGGAACACGGGTTGGTTTTTAGTCAGTAAGAGTCTGACAGTCCCCTCCGCGCCTCCCCAGGGCGGAGGATGTCCATGAGGATTTTCCAACCCGATACCAAAAAAAAAAAAAGGCATTCCTTTGGGAAAGATTGATTTGACACCAAATATTGGTGAAACCTTCTTTAGACAAATTCGAAAAATGTATGGTTTAAAGGCGTAATTAAAATATATTAAACAGATTGTACACATAATTTCACGGTAAAGAATGATCGTTTAATTAACTGCGGAGTTTGTAAGAGGTCGGGCGAGTGGCGACGTTCTTGCAGGCAATTAGCCGAAACTTTTCCCATTTGCATGTTATGGGAAAACTCCGGGAAGTTGGGGGGCGACGCGCCGCAAGTATAACATTCAATTGAATTATTTTTTATTCCACACCGTCTGCGTGGATTGGAACGGAAAATTTTATTTAATATTCGGTGTTATTAGAATGCTATAGCTTTTTAATTTAAAAAATAGATTTTGATAAATTGTAGTAGGTATGCAAATTAAGGGGTTGTTGCATTGAAGATAAGTACGTATTGAATCTCAGACGACAAAGTATGAAATGATTACAGGAAAAACATTGAATACTTTCGGTATATAATACACATAATACAATTATGTCGCTTCTACTTGTAATGAAAAGGCAACAAAACTTAGTTCATACTAGGTACATTTGTACACAGGTATATTTGTTACCAATTACCAGGTAACTTGCGTCTTTTTAAAATTCACATTAGGTACCTATCACAAAAATATGTAGGTTTAGGTTTCCAGTTGTTCTTAATCCTAACGACTGAAGAGTCCGCACGGGCCAATTTTTGGGGATTGAAGGATTCATTTATGATATTATCCCATTTTTTCAACTCATATCAAAAAGTATTGGCTTATCTCGTAATGGAATTCAAGATCTCATATTCCTATCACAATATAATGAATGTATGAGTGATAATATAACTATTATTCCCTACAGACATTTCAAGTACCGATTTAAATTCAATTTCGAGTGGGAGGGAAAAAACGCAGACTGCTTAAGTACCTGTTATACCAACTCTAACGCAAATTGAAAATAAAGCCCGCCATAAACAAAGTCTGAGCCAGTCTCCAAACACTCGATCTAATAAACACGCGACGAAGACGTTTTCGTACGGAAATAAATGTCAGCTTAGAGCGGCAACCGAGTCGTTTCGCCATTTATTGTTTTAATAAAACATAGGTCAAATTGATTTGCACAAAATAGTTGAAGAGAAAAATATTTTTATCCGATATTTTGCAATAAGCTTAGCTATGGTAACTATAAGTATTTTTATGGTGATGCAAGGGCACCGTTCAGATCGAATTAACACTACCAGCAAGGACATTAAGAGCAATACGGAGCTATTGCTAGCCTACAAGTGAAGGAGAGAATGTAGTTAGCAGGTAGTTGTCGCTAATTGTGCTATTATATACAAAGGGGATGGTAATGAATATTCAGACATAGGCTGACGAAGCTGCTCAGTACGTGGAATGAGAAATTCTGTACTGAAACTAGAGGTTTTAGTTTACAACAAGGCTTGCTAATGATGATGCTCTGATAAGTATAGACAGAGAGACAGAGAAGGTATCTTACTATTGCACTGGTTACAAAACGATATAGTCTATAATACTATTTTTTTTTGTAAATAGGGCATTGCTGTTTTAATGCCATTAGACTATCCGACATGATATGAAAACGGAATTGAACGGAAAATGGTATTCTCTAAAAAAACATCTTCCTTTAACCTCCATTTATGACTATCTCTTAGAGTTGGGAAAAGCACTTTAACGAATATTTGGTCTTCGTCATTCTTCTAGAATGCATAATATATATATACATAGCTATATTGTTTATTTTATAGTTGGTATGGCGAGAGTTTCGCTACCATCGCATGTTAAGGAAATCAGTTCAGCGAAATGTGGGCGGCATCAGTGACCCCTCTAACCCGAACGTACAAATGAGCTTATGTAATTAATTTTCAATACGAGACGATGATATTTTATAGGTCAATAGGCAAATCGCTTCAATCACACGTGAAATCTTCCCACCTGTACTACGTCAAAACGAAAGCGTAGGTCTACGCGTGCATAGTAATTACTTCATATATAAACCTGGGAGATTCCAGCACACCATCATTCACATCCTTCTGTTGAAGCAGTAGCAATATCAGTAAGAATGAGGTTCTCGCTGGCGTTGGTAGTTGTGGCGGCGCTTTGCTGGGCGGCGGCTGACGGCGCGCGTGTCTACTGCGGTCGGCAGCTGGCGCGCGTGCTGGCTTACTGGTGCCAGGAGTTGGAGGATGGCGTGGTGAAGCGAGCTGGTGTAGTCGGTGTGTGGCGACACAAGCGCGGCATTGTGGAGGAGTGCTGCTACCAGCCCTGCTCACGGGACGTGCTGCTCTCCTACTGCTAACCTTTACTCAACCTCGTGCCTCTCTGTGATATTTTGAATAAATCATGATACAATTGTACAGTTGCGTTTTTTCTGATGTTATTCTCAGCAAATAGTGTTTGATACTGTGAGGATAGTGACGAAAATTCTATAGCCGATTTAACAAGGAACCAAGGCTATTTTCTTAACTGTATTATTTCAAAATCTCTCATTACTGAGCATGGTTCTTCTCCACGGCTGACAGTTCGATTGAGAGGGGTTACAAACTTTACCACTTAATTAAAAGTACATTCGTAGTCTAACAGACAGCGTCCGTAGCGCAGTTCGTTGGACGCCGGCTGTGAAACGTGAGGCTGCGGGGTCCAACCCCGCACTGGGACAAATATTTTTGTGATCCACAGGCATTTGTTTCGGGTCTGGGTTTTTGTGAGACCGAACAGTTTCTTGTAGTTCCTGATACTCACGACACAAGACTAGATCTTAGTGTGGAGTCAGGACTATGTTTGTGACTGTTGGGTGTATTATTTATTTAGCTCCTGTACTACGAAAAAACCAAAAATAGTTAGGTACTAGTTTCTTTTCTTTCCTATTAGTTTGTACTGTTCAATAGTAAACACGACATAATGGTAAATAATTATTTATCACAAATATTTTAAGCTGTTTATAAAATCATACAAGCGATCACGGAATGAAAAATCAAAATTCCGTAACAATGTAGGTTGTTTAACTATTGAGGAGTGAAAAGCTTGTTTTCTCGAAAGCTTCTAAGTATCAATTGAGTAATGCCGCAATAAAATATTACGTTAACGAGTTACAAGTTATGTACTCGTATGTGTCGAAAATACTCAGTGTTTCCAAGCGCGAGTGCTGTTGTTAAGTGCTGGTGGTAGGTGAGATTTTCACGCCTTCACTAAATACTTTCTTTATTATGAATGCTTATAGTTATGAAGTTTGTATTTAGCATCAACAGTAATTTATGGAAATCTTCCGGCACCATTACAAAAGAGAAAATGGTTATATATAGTTTTATAAACAAATATATTTTTTTATGTCTAGATAATTCTCGCATTAACTCTACTGTTACCATGACAAACTGATGAATAACTTAATTTTGATGGTTTCACATACTCGGTATTCCATTGCGTCGAATGGAAAGCTAATAAGCTCTCCTTACAGTATCTCGGGGGAGACCGGAAGATATATGCTGTGTCATTGGCCTTTCAACCCACACTGCGGATATTACGGCAAGGCCAGATCCCTAATTCAACGCCAGCATACCAACTAAAACTACCCAGTGCCCAGGCGGCACTTGATATCCCAGGGCGAAAATCGTTCTGACTTCCATCGCTGTGACCGCTCGACGCAGAACCAGTAGTGGTCCCTTTAACTAGAGGACAAAGTTGTCTCCCACTTACAACTAGGTTGGAACTCCTTTTAAGGTTTTATGGGCGTCCACGACAGATACAAGGTTATATGAAATGTCATAGACTGCCTCGGTGGCGTAGTTGTATTACGGTACGGTTACAAAGCTGAGTTCTCGGGTTCGAGTCCCGGGTCGGGCAAAGTGATATTGGATTTTTCTATTCATTATCAGCCCGGAGTCAGGAATTTGTGCCCGATATGGCTATAGGCTCGCCCCCTATCACATCATGGGACGGAACATACAAGGCGAAATGTGGGTGGCCTGGTGGAGCCTCTGCCCACCCCTTCTGGGATAAAGGCGAGAGTTTATGTATGTCATCCATATCGGAATCGCAGCTAGGAAAGGTGCAACATGTACAGCGATTCCAATGACCCCAATGTCTCCTCTTACGACTGGCAGGCGATACCGTGGCGGAATTGTTACGCCCCCTAACCACAGAGCGTAACGTTGAGGACACGTGCCTGAGAATTTTACATAAGAATTTCAAAGGTCTTAGGTGTATGGAGCCCACCAAAATGCTTTGGGTTAAATCCTTATACCCCTCGGCTGCCCAAAACTGCTGCTAAAACTTAAGCCTCATTTTTATTTCGTATTTAAGCAAAATGTGCACAAACAAGCTACCCTTTATTTCCTTTAGAAACTCTGTAACACTTTACCAGAGCATCGTTTACAAAATGGTATTAAAAAACCTCGACGTGTAGTCCGTATATCCACGCAGCCTTTAATAAGAGGAGGTGGTTCTTCACACTCCACTTACTTGCAATTTGTCCTGGATTTTTTATACCGACGCCATGTTTGATTGTAAGCCGTTTCGTTTCCGCGCGAATGTTAATAAAATACTCTGGAGTTTTTGCTCCAAACGCTCCTTTATTGATGATTGGATGCGAGTTTTATTGGTTTACAAATCGTTTAAGCGACGATTGTTTTTAATGGTGAAAATTCAGTTCATTGCTGCTTTAGTTTGAGTACGTACATAACCGTTATGAACTTACAAAGCAGTAGTGATTGTATTTACATACCTACATATGTACATACATAAAAGAAATAAATGAGATATATAAGTCAATTAAAGTATTATTTCTAGAGTATTTAATCCCAAGAGGCAAATAGGGTATAATAAAATGGATGATACTTAAACAACTTTAAGTGTAGGTACTTATTATGTTCATAATTTTATAGGTAATACAGGTGCTTCCAAATCTTAGATCGTATTAAATAACTGTATTATTATATGAATGTAAATACCACAGGTGCTGCGTTTTTATTACATTGTAATAATAATTTGACTCGACTGTTAAACCATTCATGCGCTATGCTTACACACGTTAAAATACCAGTAAGCTCAGTAATAAAAACACGACCAAATGCGTAGTGGACACACGCACCTAGGGTTCCGTACGATAGTTAGATCATATAACTGAATGTGTAAGTTTATAATAATTTGTACATAAGTACGGTAATTACTAAATTCTGCGGCCGGAACTTCCCTTTATTTGTACGAAAGATAATGCTTAGTCTAAGTAACCCTAAGCCTAACTCAAGCGCCGGGTAATTAGGGGTCGGCAGAATTCACACACAAAAGATTTTTCTAAACATCTCTATAGTACTTAGGTTTTCTCACCATATTTTCCATTGCATTAATTCTACTAAACTAAACTCAATTTTACCATACTTTAATTAAAAAACTGCTGAAAGAATAAAGATTAAAAGTTATTTGGGTATAAGTTTATTAAACAAAGTTTTATCCGGGCAAAGAGCATCCACTTAGCTAATTGCATTCACTTTGCGATATTAAGCTTAATTTATAAATAACACTGTGATTTGGCAAAATATTTGCATTCAATCCACTTCGTTTTAATAGAATTATGTTTGTTTTGTTCAAACGAGGGAGGGATCTACTTAGAAATCTTTTATTATTGGATTTTGCGGGAGTTTTCGAAGTCGTTGGTTTGGTCTATTGACAGCATAGACTGAACAGTTGGGCCCTGGGTTCAAATCCCAGGTCGGATACCATGTGTGTTGTGTTTATTTTGTAACAATAGAAAAGGTTCTAAAAGTGAAAAATCTAAAATCATATTATCTCGTTCGGAAAAAATCGCGAACAAGTGGCAATGATCAATCGTTCTGAAGATGATTATATTACACCAGTGAATAGTCAAACAAGGCAACACCGCGATAAGCATCAAATGCAATGTTATCAATTTTTTGCAATTCTACATAAGAAAATATACAGATAATTTTAAAAAGGTAATTTATTAACATCATTGAAACACGAACAAAAAAACTTTAACAAATGGAAAATGAATCGAAAAGAACTAGCAGTAAGACAGCAGGACATCAAGAGTGCAAGGTTTCTCGCAGCATTCTTCCACCACACCGCGCTTTCCTCGGGAACCACTCAGACCGGACCAGCGCCATGGAGACCCGTACACGACAGCATCAGGGGATTCAGACCGTTTCACTGTGCCTTCCTCCATCTAAATTAAATTGTATTGATTAGTTATTAAGTGGATGTAGTTCAAAGTGCTATATGTTTTGTAATTAGATTAGTTATGATTTTTGGTTGGATGAGGACCCAATCTACCTGAGAGGAATTGATCTAATATTAGCATCAGCATCATCATTGTCATCTTCACCAAGATGGAGTCCTGCTGAACATAGACGTCCCACAACAATTCCCACATTGACTTGTTGTATTGGTGGTAGGTCTCTCATATGTAAGAGGCCCAGTCGGTAACGGAATGTCTATTTCTCCCGCCAAACAGCAGTGTAAATGCACTGTTGTGTTTCGGTTTAAAGGACATTGTAGCCAGAGTAACTACTGGACATAATAAGACTTTAACATCTTATGTCTCCGGATGGCGAGCGTAGTGGAATGCCAAGCATAGCCTTTGAATTCATGGTGTTTTGGTTTTGCTACTGTCCATGAACGGATGTATCGCTTACCATCAGGTGAATGGTATGCTTGTCTCGCCATTTGCCAAAAAAAAGTAGCCTGCATCTAGCGACTCCATCCTTTATTAGGCCGCCAACACCCTTGTAGACCATGTCCCTGATTAAATATAGATTGGTATATTTTCTTTTACCTCCTGGCACCAATACGCCAACGTTTGCGCCAATCTTCTGCCGCAGTACACACGAGCTCCTATTTGACTTGTAGTCAAAGTGCACAGCGCAGCCAAGCAAAAGAAGATCAGGGCAAGTTTCATGTTATTATAGATAGATAGATATAAGATAGAAAGAAATATTGTTCTCCGAAAAGACAAGTTGTGAATGTGATTGTACCGGTTAATCCCATGGTTTTATATACCGGTGATATTAATTAATATTCGTATTTTGAGGCCTACGCTTAATTTGTGACGTATGGGTGGGTTGATTCACTTTTAGAGTGTTTACGTATGAGTGGATTTGTCTAGACATTGGTAATATTAATTCATATTTTATCAATTTACCGATAAATCTGAGCTAATTTTGTTTTCTTTGTGATCCAATAACGAATAAGAAGTCAAAAATCACGATCTTAGTTTTTACAAGTAATGAACTAATAACTTTGCTAAAGAAATGTACATAATTTTTGTTCAGTCAACGAAATGTATTGATGACATTTAAATATTTTACAATTCTACTTATGGTACTTCTATTCTATTAAATATAATTAAGATCATCTACATTGTCATCCCTTACTGTTTCTTACAGATTGTGACACGTACACGAATGCATCGTCAACACAGATGTCACGTTCCCACCTACACCCCTCTGCAGCATCCGAGATGCCCACGTCTGAATATTGATTGCCTTCACCTGTTATATAACGATACAGTTCCGCGAAATATGTATCATTCCCATCTCAGCTATCAGGACAGCAACAACTCCTTACAATGAAGTTCACATTAGTGTTGTTCTGTCTGGTGGCGTTGTGCAGCCTGGGCTCGGCACAGCACGCGGCGCGGCGCGTGTACTGCGGCCGGCACCTGGCGCGGACGATGGCTGTGTTGTGTGGTGAGCTGGCCGAGCTGGTGAAGCGAGCTGATGCACTCAGCGCTGATGACGTGCACGCTGGCGGCTGGCGCTGGACGCTCGGAGGAGCGCGGGGCAAGCGCGGCATTGTTGAAGAGTGCTGCTACCAGCCCTGCTCGGAGGACGTGCTCCTCACTTACTGCTAGCTACTACCTTACCGACACTGCTGATTCTGTGATAATAATAGATGCTGTAAATAATTTTTACTGTCTTTGTATCCGATCTTTTATTCTCCCTTAGTAATATAGTGACAATTAAAATGATGAAAACAATAATATTCGGACCAAGTGCGGTTGCTCGTAATGCTCCCTGCTGGCTAAAGAATGATTTCGTAGTCTAACCTCTAAAGTATTAAAGCATAAAAGAATGATGTTCTGAATTCTGATTGCGGGAAAACCGTGTCTTTGACAAAACCCTAAGGTCGTTTTATTTTTAATATCCTTATGGCAGGCATATATTCACATAGCTGAATATGATGATTATCATGATTAGTTTTTCTAATAGTCTTGCAATCGAAATACATTTCAATAATATAAACGAAAAGCTAACATTCCTTTACCGTGTTCACAAAATTCTAGTCCCGAACAAGCCGCAGACACATTCAATTGCTATAATTCAATAGATTTAAGCTAATATCATTAAAGCCGTTAAAGTGAATCCGTCTGCGGGCATCGGATAAATCTGCGTGGAACAGAACGGGCGAAAGCTAGGAGTGCAATAATTACAGCATTACCCAAATATATAGGCGATTAGAGTCGGGCGGGCAACACTAATCTGTCGATTAACGTTTACTTATCGGGTTGCCAACTTTATTGCTTATAAATTCCGTATTTACAAATAAATTATTAGTTTTAAATATTTAACTGTGCATTTAAGTTGTATTGGTAGACTTTTGGAGAATAACATGGATTTTAGATAATTAGATTTTCATTTTCATAATATCTTTTTATGCACAAAATAGTAAATTGGAAACTAAGCGAGTAATAAACTGAGCGACTTTCGGTCCCTTGCAAACTTGCAAACTTGTAATAAATATTGTTAACGCATAAACATTAGAATGGTTTCTATTTCTCCAACTGTCTTCTTGTCTCAATCATTATTTTGTCTTCAACCACTAAAAGTGCACTGTTGAGTATAGTCTTTATTTTATTATTTAAATATTTAACAAGAATTGTCTTATCCCAAGAATATCACTGCAATCTGTATAATACAGGCAGCAAGTTTTTACAAACTTCATTAAACTGTCAGTACCTTGTGAGTGTTTGTCCGAAGCTATGCTTTCTGTTACGGAATTCGGAATCCGGATTCCACTCGGGAACTTTCGGCCTTATCCGCTTATAATCTGCTGTACGTCAAAATCATCATCTACACTAGTAATACGAACTATCTAATTTCAAATTCGTATTGTGAATGAAATCAGCCGCAATATTTTCACCCCTGTCAAAATATTTCCACAGTAAACAAAACAGTCAGCACCATTAAAATTTGCCTCGCCTCAATGATTCTGAAGTTATTTTTTCGCTATTAAGATGTGATCTGTATCGGAGCCAGACGGGCAAGAAGTGGAGTTAATGGAAAATATGTCTAGACTCGAAGGGAAATTAAACTTGTTGAGATTTCATATCACGTCGCGCGGAGACGGACGACTGCTACCAAAACAACCGCTGTTAATAAATGGAAATTGTTTTTCATGCTCTGGGTTTTAAATATTTGCTGAGTGGAATTTGATTATTAACAGCTTATAAAATATTGTCTAGGCTTGTTTTAACTAGGTCTGTGATAAGATTAATCATTTGCTGCGTGTTATGATTATTTCACGAAAAACACTTTCTTCTTTGCGGAAAATTAATCGGAATGTAGGGGAGAATTTAGTTTTGCTTGGTATAAAAATAAATATAATATGTCAATATAATTTTCACACGTCGTGAAGCTGTCTTTATGAATCATTTTCTTGCGACAAGAGTGAACAATATACAAATTATTGAAAAATCCATAGATGGTATCCACCGCCTTTGATTTAGGTAAGATTTTTCATATAATTTCAACTAAAGCTTATGCCAAACTTTGGGTCATATATTGGCTTAAATTGACTTAATAATCACAGATGATATAAAAGAAAATATCTATAGAGTATAGATGATAAAAGTACTTTAGAATACCCCTTTTCGACCATGTTATTCATAAGCTATTATATGAATCGCTGAGAGCTATGCCACGGAACAACTCAGCATTTTCGTATTCATGAATGAAATGCACATTTATTAAACCGCGTCCTGTACTTAAAATATATTTACTTATCGCTCTAGGAAATTGTTTACGGGCACCTTGGGATGAATAATAAAAAAAGGAAATTGAGAAAGGGCCGTTTAAAATTACGTGGTCTAAGCTCTAAAGTATTAAAGCATAAAAGGTCCAATAAATAAGAAATAAACAATTTATAAATCATTGTGTACACATTAATTATGCGTTGATGGCTTCTGATTACAGTATGCTAAAGCATGTATAGTGCATCAGAGATAATATTATTTCTATATCTATATCTATATCAGCCCATATACGTCCCACTGCAGGGCACGGGCCTACTCTACAATCGAGAGAATCGATTGAGAGTGATTAGGCCATATAGTCCCCCACGCTGGCCTAGTGCGGGTTGGCGGACTTACATACCGTAGAAATTCTTTAAAATCGCTACGGTATGCAGGTTTCCTCACGATGTTTTCCCTTCACCGTTAAAGTGCGTGGTGATTAACTATCAATACACACATAACTCCGAAAAGTCAGAGGTGTGCCCTGGGATTTGAACCCGCGACCACCGTGAACATGTAGGCAGCCGCGTATGGTCTGTTACCAACAGGCCACCACGCACTTAATATTATTTATAAGAGAGAATTGCAGTTTGAGGTTACGAAAAGGTAAAATGTTTCTTCACCATTCACAACGATGAATCACGCAAAATTTCATTCAAAATGGATGCGAGCGGCACTTTTCAACACCGACAACAAATCTTCCAGAAGCATGCACAATGTAAAGAAAATTGAAATCGCACACAAATTGCATGGATTTGAAAAATGTCGGCTGTTTGCGTAGCCCCGAACACAATGACTAGAGGATTTACTTGTCACGTGTGAGGGGAACAAAGGATACAACCTAAAACTACATAAATATATGGGGTACTAACAATATGAAGTAGGTAGTTGATTACCATAATTTACGAGTAGTAAGGCTTTAAAGTGGCACCTTTAAGTTAGTCCTCTTAATGAGTGGGGTGGCGGGAGGCTCGTTCGGGTTTAATAGTCTAATCTAGAAACACAGCTGCATGTATTTGTAAAAAATAAAATATGGCCCAGTTGAATTTGACTATAGCAGTTTATCCCACATAATGAACCCTACTTTAAAAATATATTAGTCTTAAAGTCATCATCAAGTTCATCAAAGAATTGACGCTGGCCACTAAAACTTGACGAGTCTCTTAAAAGTCTATCTTGTCTTAATAAAGTGCAAGTTTTTATACTTTAAATATCATACTTTAAACGACTCGCTTTTCTTAACAACCTTAAATTCACCCTTTTTTTTTTTTTTTTTTTTTTTTTGTCCAAGAGGAAAAGCTATTAAGCTCCCCTTTCGGTACCCCGGGGGAGGCCGAAAGGGGTATGTCAGTGTCTCTGGCCTTCCAACCCGTCACATTGCGGATTGTGGTCGGGCTGGGACCCTAACAAAACCTATGCCAGCATACTGACTAAAAACCCCTCGGTGACCTTCACACGCATTTTGGGCGGCACCGGACATCCCAGGGCAACAATCGCCCCGATATACGTCCGCGTAACCGCCCAGCGCAAAACTGTTGCTGGTCCTTCCGTAGTGGGGGCCTGAATGCCCCACATTTGCTACTAGTTTGGACGCCCGTTTAGGATGTTGTGGGCGTCCACGACAGAGTTTGACCCATGCACTCTATCACACATCTCGAGGTCGTTATGAGTGAGGGCGCACCGCCCCCGCAGTTTGCCCAACGACCCCGATGGCCCCTTTAAGTCGCCTCTTACGACAGGCAGGAGGTACCGTGGCGGAATTCTTGCACCCCCGAACCACTGGGCGAAGGCGCCGGTTCAGCCGTTTATCACCCGGCGCCTTCTTCTTTGCAGACGGCGGCGAGCGGGATCGTTCCGCTCCCGATCCCGGTCCGCGCTCTCCTTCTGCGACATCGTAATCTCGCAGAAGGAGAGCATTGCCTGCCACGACCTCCGACTCTCGACCATGGAGGGAATCACGGCCGAGAGCGAGAGGTCAACTCCGACGGCTGCACGGAGTGGTCTTCGCTCATCACTCCAGGCTGGGCACTCCGAGAGAGTGTGCTGGGCTGTGTCCTCCGGGCAGTTGTCACAGTGGTGACACACGGGAGTGTCTTCCTTTCTCGCCACCCGCCACAGGTATCTACCGAAGCAGCCGTGCCCCGATAGGACCTGTGTCAGGCGGAACGTCATCCCGCCGTGGCGCCTGTTCAGCCACTGGTCAAGAACAGGTCGCACTGCCGCAATAGTCCACTCACCAGCACTGGGATTGTACAGCCTGGAGCGCCACTCCTCCACAGCGGCCACGCGCAGGGAGGCCCGTTTGGCCTCAACCTCTCAACCTTAAATTCACCCTGCCACACGATTTCTTCAATCACTGCAATATCACCCTTTTCTATTCACATTAAACTAAATTGGTATTTAAAAGATGTTGACTCTAAACCAAATATCTGTGGATCTAGGATTAAAGTGGGTGTATTTATGTGTCTCGTCGCAGTCGGTGCGATGTCGATGCTTATGCGAAGGATATTATTTCACTTTACTCGTGTCGTACCACAGGTTTAGAAGAAGTGTTCAGTGCAGGATAAATCTTGGTGAACTAATGTTGAGTTTAAATTGCTATTTAAATTTATTTTGGCTTATAAAATGTACGGAAATCGAATTCGCGGCATTAGTCTTTCTTGCCGCTGTGTTAAGGGTGCTGACATAACTTTTTAGTATTATTTTATTAATAAGAAACTAATATCTTCAGCCTTTTCCAAGATGATTCCAAAATTGCTCCCAATGTTTATTAATAAAGCTATCAATGAAAAAAATCAAGGCATAAAATGAAATGTAACATTTCCTCCTATAAAACCTCTCCCTTCAACAGCATTTAAAACCCTCAAAAAACTAAGCAGTAGCTACAATTAGTAAGTCCCGCCTGGCGCGTAATTTGAATAACTGATGTACATACACAACGCTAGATGGCGTTATTATCAACATTTATTTGCCGCACCGTCTGAGCACTCGTAGTATGAATGGCACTTTGAGTCAGGCTTTTGATTCGTTTTTTTACACAAAAGGGTTGGTTCGCAAGCAATTAGGAAGGTCCCGGGGAGACAGGATTGTAACCAGACGAATATCCGAGCTGAGAAGCGGATACAACGTATTTGCGGCTAGGAAAACGGCGATTGAAACGCATATATATTTTTATGTTTTGTTGCATGATTGCCTAATCTAATACCAAACTTGTTATAATCTTGGTGGTTAAGGTTCTTGTAAACTTTTCAATTTCTAGCCTACTACGTTCTTTACTGTATCCTCCACAGAGTTTACCTGACTTCATAAAATTTAATGTCTATAGTTTTTTAGTTATCAGCAGAGATTATTCATTGGGATTTGTTCCAAGCTTACTGTAGACGTGGATTTTAGGGATCGAATTGCAATCATTAGATAGAAATAGTCTCTATTACAAAAACGACGACGAATCCAAAGATAGCAATTCCTGTTCGGCACGGTCGACAAAACTCTCTTTGGGGCACTTGCTTTTCTTTTTCCGCATCAAAATAATTTGAAAGATAAGAGTTGGAAACATTATCATCCACTATAATTATTCAAACACCTTTTTACCAATAAACCAAATAATTATTAAATGTTGAGTAAACATATCAATAAATCAATCAATCGCCTTCTTAGCGCCCCCACTGGCGGCGGGAAATTCATTGCGATCGAAAAGGATGATTCCTTTTGATTTCGCCCACGTTACCGAACGGTTTATTCCGCGGGGCGGAAATAACGCCCTGGCGAAAAGTTTGTTTTACTTTTTACTAACAAATCTCGTTTTGGAATTTGGGATTTATGTGTACGGCTGCTTCCGTTTGTGCACGGTTTGAAGTATTGCAAACAGCGACGCGTACGATTTGCAGTTTTATACTCTATTATTTGGTAGAGGTATTTGGATTGTAAAATAGTTTTTACGTATGTTGTTAGTGTTATTGATCTATTTAGAACTTATATTATGCTATATTGTCTAAGTATTGATATGAGGCAATTTTTAATTGTACTCGTATTATAATTATTTTGCACCTTGCTTGAGAAGTTATGCTGCGCTGTAGAGATATAATTGTACGATAAGGGCAGGTAGAAGATATGATATTGTAACTATTGAGAGGAGATAACAATTTATAATGATGATGATGATGAACAAATTAATTTCTATGTGGTTATGGGAGAGGCCGATGTTCAGCAGTGGACATCCTGTGGCTGGAGAGAGAGAGAGAAGAGTTAATCTTCAAATTGGTAGCATTTTCAGGTGTAAAGTTTACGCACATGCTAATTTTCTTTTCGCCGTTTAAATGACAGCCTCCGTGGCGCAGTTGATTGGACGCCGGCTGTGAAACGAGTGGCCGCGGGTTCGATCTCCGCACCGAGACAATTTTTTGTGTGAACCACATATATTTGTTTCGGGTCTGGGTGTTTGTGAGACCGAAAAGCCTCTCGTAGTTCCTGATAACCACGACACAAGACTCGATCTTAGTGTGGTATCAGGACTATTATGTGACTGTAGAGCGTATTTATATTTTATTTATTTAAATAAATACACATATTGAAATACTCAGTTGCGCATGCTAAGTTGGAATATTATTCGCATATTGTTGCATGGTTTCAATTCAGTTCTTATTACTTTATTTATTTAGTCTTTTACAATGTATATGGACTTAATTCCTGATAATTATCATATAATCAAACATAAGATGAAAAACAAAGTTAGATATGTGGACATTCGTTTTTCCAACTAACCTATAATGCACTTATTTCTCTGCCTCCTCACAAACACAACATTAACGTTAAAACAAATCAGAGTTTATGAGTTGAGAGTAAGTGCGGTGTCCCGGCACGGTGCCGAGGTAGACAGTAAGCCTCTAAGGCATTCAGGATCGCGCCTACCATTATCTGAACCACTGGCTCGTGAATTCGCATTCTTATGTAAAACGATTTCCGAACGTAGCAACGCGGTGTTGGGCTCGGTGGACAGTGGAAGCTATGCTATATTATTAGATTGATGAAAAAGGTATTTATAAAATTATTGAAGTGCTAAAGCTATACTTAGTCCTGCCAACAGCATGATTGGAACAGTTACTGTATACACTTCGTTTATCTTAATTCGAAATGAATAATTTACTTGGAGTTGCAATTACACGAAAGTGTTAAGATGATTATAATTAAGTAGGCAATTCCTTTAGGAGTAATTTATTTTCGCGTAAAGCTTATTTAAGATCTTATTATCGCCATGTAACAGTATAATAATGACAGGAGAACGAAAAATGTTTAAACGAAAAATTTTACAAGTTTAAGTTTTAAATCTGTTATGTTTGGTATTTCATTTTCCGATTTTATCAGCAGAAATTAATCCACAAAGTAATTCCAACATTTATATCATAGATAACATTAACACAAACAATAAATCTTGTTTATTTCTCTAATTTCTCGGAGACAGTTGGACAATCCCGTGTAGTGTTTGAGAGTAGCAACATCAAAGTGCTCATAATTGCCTCTAGACAAATCTCTGGCAGTTAGTTATGCTTTATCTCTGCAGTGACAGCATTTGATATTATTATAATTTATTGCATTAGTCTGTAGAATGTAGATATATTGAAATTAATGTATGCAAATTATTACAATAGTGCATGCTTTAGATAGTCCATGAATAATAGTGTTTTAATGTTGTTATGTAGAATAATTCTCTCTTTTTCCTTCTTTTAAATCCATCCCATGGTTGTCTGTAAGACATTGCTTTATGCGATAAGACCGCCATTTGTACTGTTTTTTTTTCTGTTTCTATATGTTATTTTAGTGTGTACAATAAAGATTTAAATAAATAAATAAATAATTTTGATTTGATTTGATTCATTGACAGCCTCCGTGGCGCAGTTGGTTAGACGCTGGCTGAGAAACGAGAAGCCGCGGGTTCGATCCCCGCACCGAGACAAATGTTTGTGAGGCTCACAGATATTTGTCTCGGGTCTGGGTGTTTGTAAGACCGAAAAGTCTCTCGTAGTTTCTGATACCCACGACACAAGACATAATTGATCTTAAGGGTCAGGACTATGTACTCTATGTGACTGTTGGGTGTATGCATAATAATCAGAAGTGATTCGTTTGCAAACATGTGTACATAAATGTATTATGTAACGACTGTATTCCATTGATGCAAACACTATGCATGTTCATTTAACTTAATTAAAGTAGAAAACATAGTATTTTGTAATTTATTTATCCGATTAATATACTGTGAACAAGTAAAAACTTATTAACTCTTATGCCAAAGGGTACTTTATCTTGACGGCATTAAGTTACATTCACAAGCATTGTAATTCCTTTGTTAAGTCAGGTTAAAAAGGTCATGAAAACTTTTTGATGATTCTACAAAACTGACTTCCACATAGTAAAGACTTCACGCTATGCATATCATTCAGTGGACTAACTCCCTTACAGGAGCGTGTATTCAGAACACGCGTCGCAATCTCGCGGGTGTTGATTTGGCGGAGTTTCCGAACGCGCCGATTGATCAACATGGCCGCTCCACGTTGCGCGGGAAACCTATTTAGCATTTATTTCGATTAATTCTCTCCCCGTTCTCTCGGTAGCGATTTGAAAGAATTACAGAAACGTTCCGCTTTATTTATTGCCGTAATAAAAAAAGGTTTTCTCCGATGGTGGGAATAAAATTTACTTGTAATTTGGCGGGAATGCGTGGATGGATTAGTGAGTGTTTGGGGAGGTGTTTTTTCGTTTTTTTTTTATCAATTGATATAAAAAAATATATAATGAAGGGTCTAATTTACAGTCTGATGATTTTAATAAAGGCTGTAGAAATATTCTTAAGTCATGCTTATCATAAATATGTAACCTCCTTGCGTCGCGTCGTCCAATAAAAAGAGATACAATGAAACAAAATAATGCATAATTTGTCATATTTTAAATCTTTTCTTTTTTTATGAACTGCTTGGAGTTAAAATAATGTTAATACCATTAAGTTGCTAAGGTAACTTGCAGAAACTTTAAACGTAGCCGTTATAAAACTATCCTTTTAAAATAGTTTCTGCTTTCAAGGGACAGTTTAGTTTGTAGGTATTTTTTCTAGCACGGACGACACCGTGTGTATATATAAAACTAATTTGCATGAAAATGGGTAGCTAAAAGTAATTTGCGAGGTGGTCCCCATGGGAAGCGGGATGAGTTTCACAACATTTACATAAAACATCTTGTGAGCTGATTTTTCATCTTGTATCTACGTGACTACGTTGTAAATAAATTAACTATAAGTTATATGTGAACATTTACCTTTTTTATTTACAAGTGCGAAACGATCAGACGTAAGTTTGTTCAAAATTTTAATATTTTTTAAGTGACTTATAGAAAACTTTGTTATATAATCAAAAACTTATTCTATGGTACTGTATTTGATATAAATGAAACCCAAGAGTATCAATAATAAATAATATTTTGATACAAATACATTACCACTAATACAATTATCAACATCACTATCACAATTACCACCCAGCCCATCAAAGTATACCTAAAATTCATTCCACGCTGAATAATTTGCAACAGCAGACAAAGGACAAAAGGCTTGTTGAGTCCAGAGAAGTTGTCCGGTGTCGGAGGGACGGGACGGGATCGCCCGGGGTACACGGGACAAAGCCGGGCCTCGAGCGAAACGGCTAACGACACGGCTTGAAAAGGATTTTTTTGAATGAAAAGTGGTGTTTCAATATGTGTACTGTTTTTGATATGTGGATAATGATTGCTGTTTTCTATTTTTAGTTTTGGGTTGAAGGGATTTTTATTATAGGAGTATAATTTTGAGTATCTTACTTAATGGAATTATATGACTCCTAATAAGTAGTATCTTTCTATTAAGTAGCGATTGTTGGGTCTTCGATAATAGTTTTGGTAAAGTAATAAAGCGCGTCAGTAAATTCAATATCAACTAGAGAAATCTCGACATGAATTGTTCCAATATTAGTAACAAAATAACCTCAAAATAAAAGCCTCAAACACTCCCGAATACCAGCAAAATTAACAGCTATTTCCGATTCAAAAACCGTCCGTTATTACAATATTAATAAAGTGTGTGACGGAGGTAATAAATATGTAGGCGGAGAACAAGAAAATGCAATTATCGAGTAGGCAAACACAAGTGAAGCTGGCCTAGCGTTCCGCTCAATGGGGAAATTAATCATGCCACGGTACTATTGGTTGCTGTTGGAAGGTGAAATGCTTTCGAGATTAACTCACTGGAATATATTGTCTTTGCAGGCTGCAAAGGAAAATATATACCTAATCTTTTATTGAACAAAAACCTTTAGTATTGTGTGTTTAAATTATCCGACAATCGAAATTAACCTGACATGAATTTTACCTGACATTTTTAGACGTGGTTCATATTTTCAGATTGAATAGAAAAAATATTTTTCACGGCCTTTTTTCACATGCACGGCCATTCACTTTAAATGTGGTTAAGACACTCTCCACCATGCAGACTTTCTAAGTTTTGGTAACCCATAGTTTACATTTACATTTAAAATTCTTGTGTAGAAATTAAATTGATGTTTACCAATACAAATGTAGTTAAATTCGAAATACCTAGCGATTCATCTCAAACTACATTTCAACCCGTAGTAAGGGTCGTAGTTGTCTGTGCCACGTATCGCCTAACAAGCATTACGTGAGCCAAATTATTAGATCGCAGTCTTGGTAACACGTATGGGGATTATGGGGCTCGCATCGCCATAGAAATGGATCTGACGCGACGCTACGTGACCTCTGCCGAATCACTACGGGGTTTTTGAGGTTCCTTTGCTTTTACTTTTATGTCTCTTATGGGTATTGTGTTTTGCACTGTTACATTTCGGCTATGACGGCAATGGCGCGGAATTTCGAATTTGGAACTGATGTGCGCACAGATAAAAAAAGTTGAAAACCTTTTTGGTGGATGTTGGCTGTAAGGAAAAGGCCTTTAAGGAAAAAAGTGCAAGATGGACAATGTAATAACTATTAAGTGCTTATTTTTGTTCACCGATTGTATATTTTTCTGCTAAGCCCGTTTTGCCAGGGCGATTATGCGCATTAGATACATACTTTAAATAATCTTAGAATTTAGTTTCACACCAATCTGAACTTAAAGTATACATGCAAAACGGACCACAAACGATATCAGCCTGAACTATTTCAACAGTTAAATTATCTGACAAAGAATTATCGGAAACATCTCAACCGCGCCAGGTCTTTCAAACATGCACTCCAGGCCTCTACAGAGGGCGCTGAGAGCTGATGCATGTCCAGCGTAACTGGACCTCCCACCTAGTCTCTTTGGAAAACAATTATACTGAACTATGAGGAGGACGAAGGCCAAGATACACTGGACATTGCGGCTTACAAAAGACTTAGAACAACAATGGACCATGTAACCCATAGGTTCTTTAAAAATATGTTTTCAGTGCACAGTTTAGTAAAAACGCAAGAGCTGGTATTTCTTTGTGAAGTTTAGTTTTATTTGTAGGGAAGGGAAACGTGAAGATACCTACGTTTCAATAAGATATATAATGTGATAATGTTTTAAGTTTATGTTTTGATGTATTGAAATGTTATCTTAACATAGTAATAATTTTTTTTTTTAGAATCAGTTTTTTTTTAAATCCGTTCAACTTTTCCACTGTGAATGCAGAGTCATCCAACACCTTCTATAACCTAAACTATTTTAAATTGATCCAATCTCTGAATATATTAATTTATTCCCAAACCATTGATCACAGGCAATGCGTTAAACCGCAGTGTCAACATATACATGGCGCAATGTACATCGCATTAGGGCAATCAATCAGGAACCACGTGCAGCTGAAACATACTGATAGCCTGCCGGCGCGGCGCGTCTTGTGCTACAGATTTGCATAACTCTCAATATATGTATTGTACTGTATCAGCCCATAGCCCATATTCTCTACAATCGAGAGTACGATTGAGTGGGGTTAGGCCATATAGCCCACTACGCTAGCAAAGTGCGGGTTGACGGACACATCATAGAAATTTTTACAAAACGCTATGATATGCAGGTTTTTCACGATATTTTCCCTCGCCGTTAGAGTGTGTGGTGGTTGACTATCAATACACAAATGACTCCCGAACAGTTAGAGAGGTGTCTTGGATTTGAACCCGCGACCACCGTGAACATGTTGGCAGCCGCGTCATGTTCGTTACCAACCACCATGCAGTATGCACTTACATAATTTAAGTAGGTATGTATAAGACTTTGTTTTATTTTATCCCTTGGGAACAATGATTATTTTCCAGATAAAAGTATTTCATACCCTTCTTGTTGTTCCTGGCGACGTGTACGTAAAATTTCATGATGATTGGTAAAGTACATAAGATGTGAAATTGTAAGAAAATATCTCAATTTTGGTAGAACCTGGTAACTTGAATATGTTAATTACCTATAAAAGCTGTTGTTTAACACAGTAAAGCGTTTTGGCCTGTGAGATTTCCGCCCCTTCTTTCCCGACATAGACCTGTTCGCCTCTGTGGCGCAGTTGGTTAGACGCCGGCTGTGAAACGCGAGGCCACAGGTTCTATCCCCGCAAAGAAACAAATGTTCCTCATCCACAAATATTAATTGTTTCAGGTCTGTCTGTCAACGACTTGATCTTAGCGTGGGTTTACGTTTATGTATGTGACTGTTGGGTGTATTTACTCATATTCATTTTCAAAGTTGACGCATTTACCAGATGCCTCAGTTTATACGGGATTGTTACATAAGGTTGTATAAAAATAACATTAACCTTACGTTCCTTCACAGTAACAGAACCCTTTGTCTACAGTCAATAAAGTAAACAAAATTTCTAATACCGTGAAAACTATATAATAATAATTGTAACAACAAAATTCTATGACAATGGCGCGAGTGTTTTCATTACGCGAATTCCCTGGGACAACGATCCCGGGGGAGTTAACGGCTGCGAAACGAGTCCCGGATCTTCAGCCAGAGTCCGGAAACACATGCTTATTAACCCGGCCACAAGTGAATTGGCCGTAAGGGCGGTGATAAAGCCGTTGCCCTTTCCAGAGGGTTGAGGGTATTACTTTTTTGGGTGTTGGATAAAATTGGTTAGGATTCGCAATTTTCCTTGTGTTGTATAGATTGTGGATTGTAATACATTACACTGCCTCGGTGGCGTAGTTGTAATACGGTACGATTGCAAAGCTATCTCGAGTTCGAATCCCCGGTCGGGCAAAGTGATATTGGATATTTCTATTCATTATCGGCCTGGAGTCAGGAGTTTGTGTATCGGCCCGATATGGCGATAGGCTCGCCCGCTATCGCATTGTGGGACGGAGCATACAAGGTGAAATGTGGGTATCCTGGTAGTTCCTCTGTCTCCCCTTTTGGGAAAAAGGCGTGAGTTTATGTATGTATATAATACATTACAAATATAAACACATGCTTGAAGATTGAAGACTGAGACCTACTAGGTTTGAATACCTGCAGACTATGATGTTCAATTATTTAATCCCAGGCAAATAATGTTATCGATTCAAAATTTATGGAGAACAGAACCCAGGACTTCAAGCTTTACACAACGCCATAAAATAATAAAATAAAATTTTATTCAAAAGTTACAAAAATTGCATATAAATATTACGGTCATATTTATTTTTATAATGGAGGGTAGTTAGTCGTCATTTATCTTCTCACAGGGCTTACGGTGTAGTCTACGTTTCCGAACACATGGCAGGCGCTCCGTTGCTATGCTTCACTACTTACCAAATATCGATAGTTATTTGCCAATCTTGTGTCAGTGGTAAAAAGCCCATCCTAGTCACCCATGCGTAGTGTCGCGATTCAGGTTCAGCCTTTTTTTATTATGCAAATGGTAGTAAGCCGTAGTGAAATGCAAGTGTGTCAGTTATGGTCTGTGTTATTCCAGATATATTTATTTCGGGCGCGTTGATTCTGTATTCGAATTGCACTGCACTTCAGGTTCATTTCTTTGGTGACGTGTATAAAAGTGATGTGTGGTGCTACAATAGATTATTCTCATCGGTGTCGAATATTCAGCTACAGATAACTCCGGTAAGTTGGGTAGACGTACTATTGTATTATTTATATTGTCGTTACAATTATTTTTCTTCATTAGTTGTTTAATTTTATTCTATACACACTTGAAAGGGATGATTATTATTATGGGTGTTACAAAAAGTGCGTGATAGCCTATTGGTAAACAGACCAGACGCGACTGCCAACATGTTTTGGTGGTCGCGGCTTCAAATACCAGGGCACACCTCTGACTTTTCTGAGTCATGTGTGTATTAATAGTCAATAACCACACACTATGAAGGAATACATCGTGAAGAAACCTGCATACCGCAGCGATTTCTAATAATTTCTATGGTATGTAAAGTCCGCCAACCCGTACTAGGCCAGCGTGGTGGACTATATGGCCTAACCCCTCTCAATCGTACTCTCGATTGTAGAAGAGGCTCGTGTCCTACAGTGGGACGTATATGAGCTGATTCAATACAGTACAGTTGCAAAAACATGTCACGTCTAACAGTGGACAGCCCCCGGAAAGTAATCTGTTAAAAAGGGGGGGTTAATGGCGAGACCGTTTGTTCGACCCCCACACCGAGACAAATGTTAGTGGGATCTGGAAATATAGAAAATTCAACAGCCTCCGTGGCGCAGTTAGTTAGACGCCGGCTGTGAAACAAGAGGCCGCGGGTTCGATCCCTGCACCGAGACAAATGTTTGTGTGAACCACAAGTATTTGTTTCGGGTCTGGGTGTTTGTGAGACCGAAAAGTTTCTCGTAGTTCCTGATACCCACGACATAAGACTCGATCTTAGTGTGGGGTTGGGACTATGTATGTGACTGTTGGGTGTATTTATTTATTTATTTATATGTTTCGGGCCTAGTTGTTGTGGGACTCGAAAGTATTAGGGTATTTACTTTAACATTGTCAATAGTCAAGTTTTGTATATTATTGGAAAATACATAAAATGTATTTATGTGGAAAGAAATGGCGTATTTTATTTGATAAAATCTCGATGTTTGCGGCCAGCGCTGATGTAAACCGATTATAATATTTGCGATACCGTGGTGAATACGGGTCAGTTACACACGGGGACGTTTTGCGAGCGGGAACGCATTCACTACCACTGTGCTACCACTCGAAGATATAAAGCTACCACATAGTTACAAGTCTGTAATCGTGCGATATTACATGGATTACCTAATGGAAACTAAACTAAAATTATGCTAAACGGTAGTTAAACTACCTTAAGAGTTTGCAAATCAGCTGGAGCGTTTAGATTTATTCACGAATACTGCATATAACATAAGCCTGGTGGCCTATACAATTATTAATATCAACTGCAATGAGTGAAAACTAAGATGATGACGTCACAAGTGCTCGGGTTTGTTCGGGAGTTGTCGCCGTGTCTTCAGTACTGGATTCAAAAATTATTTTTTATTTTGAAATAACTTTTGAATTATTACGAAAAAAAAATATATTAATGCTGGATTTATTATTTACATCTTTATATATTAAAACCGACTAATAAAGACATAAAAATAGTAGAGATTGATCCATCGACGGTCTCAATAAAAGAACACAGTCAAAGTACGTCGGTTTTCAAAGACACAATGTTACTGAGTGTAGACTGTGTGTAACTCCCTTTGGTTTTAAAACCTTTTAGTGACATGAGCTTTAGTAATATTAAAAAAAAAACACTAATATTTCTAATATTCAAAGGTCGCGTTTACAAGCCAACCGTACGTACCCAAAGGACCGAATGCCCCTAGGTAATGTAAAAGGGAATTGTGAAAAAATATAGTGGCTTGTTATTTCTGCCCCGGCAATAACAACGTTTGACAACTTCAGGGGAAAATATTTTCTTCGAGAACACGTTGCGCTTGTAACTTCGTTATCGTGAAAAGAAAACTTTTACGGCCGTTTAGACCGTAAATAATTCAATGACTTGAAGAAAATATTCGATAAATATTTTTTGTAGCGGTGGTTGCTATATTTGGGTTTTATGGTTTTTATCCACGTGTAATTTAGGAGTGGTCTGATATATCGAGTTATTTGAGCCAGAGGCTAAAGAATTGTAAGATGATGGTCTTCTTAGCATTCTTCTCTAAAGGTCGATATTTCGATCATTTTCAAAACCAGCAGACATTTGTATTATGATTCGTAATAATTCTGTTATAGTTGGTTCAGACGCCAACTGTGAAACAAGAAGCCGCGGTTTCGAACTCTGCACCGAGACAAGACTGTGTGTTCCCAATTATACATAATAAATCCACTAACATTTGTATATGTGTGTAGTTAGACCACAAGACTTATCCTAATGTAGGAAAAGGAATGTGTTTATAATCATTTTTATTTATGTAAAAGCTATGTTTTATTAATGTTTAGCCCTGTGTATTCATCAGTTTTTGCCCAAAGAAAAACACAATAAACCGAATATTTATCTAATAAAGCCTCAGTCTGTGAGTCATCTGATCTCATTATTATGAGTAACCTTGTATTTCGTACCAACTATATTTCATACCGAATTTACTTCTGGATCGAAGCATAACTTGGGATTAGAAGACAATTTTATTTTTAGAGAAAATATTTTCTTTGTGTGGGCGGACACGTCGAGATTAATATTTGTGAAGTTTGGATAGGTATGTGATATATGAGCGTTAATATTGGATTGGGGATATTCGGATTATCATAAATTTGATGGAGAAAGATTTTTAATACTGGTGTAACAAAGTGACTAAGCACTCGATGATAAGTACTTTTGGCCATTTTTCTGTCGTCGTGTACTTTGGCATTTTAGTTTTTTTTTAAATCATCTTGTTTGGGTGATAAATACCTGGTTTTTGCGAAAATAGTAATTTAAACCCTTACGTACCATTGCATGTTTGAAAATAAAGAGGTATACATCATTGATTTAGAAAAACTATGTATTTATCACCCAAATACGACGATAAGTATAAAAATATAAGAAAAAAAATTGACGATTGTTTTTGCGAAATTTTTAGTTGCACTGTCTGAAGTCACTAACACTACCACCTGGCTGCGTTTTCGGTAACAGTATTGATAAATCTTGTATATAAATAACTAAAACTGAATACACCGCTGTTTTCACCGTACCCCAAATGAAAGTCGCGAAGACAGTCGGACAAACAAAGCGTCTAATATGAGAGCGGGACGTTTGTGCGGGGAACAAACAGACGGATTGCACTCCACTCGAACATTGGGTAGAATTGCCAGCCGCGTATTGGCGCTGAACAAACTTCGCCACTCGTGTCTATCCTTATGGACGGACTTGGTGTTTCGAGATATTTGGCAGGCTCATTGGTTTATTAGTGTCGGTAAGCTTTGTATCATGGTTTAGGCATGGCTCTCATGTCATGCAATTCAATATCAGTTATTAGGTATTAAAGAAGTTATGTAAAATTTATATGCCAGAGATTTTAGCCCCAACCACATTTAAGCGTGGGAATAATTAGTATAAACGAACTTTTATGGTGCTGGAGGTGACTTTGCTTTACCCCATCCCTGTGAATATTAATACTAACTACAAAAGGTAGTAGGCGTGATACAAATAAGTTGTCTAACATTCGGTAATTTCGTTCCAGGGAGACGTCACACCTTCAGCTGGAGCATTGCTCTCGAAGAACAATGAATCATGGTTAGTGGATAATTATCTTTACTCGTGGTGCTTGACATTGCGTTCCGGAATAACGTAGGTACTTCATAATAACTACTTTACAATACAATACTTATTTCTACCACAATGTTCTTGTCAAATATATTCCGGGGAATATGACTTTTAATTTAAATCTGCCTCGGTGGCGTAGTTGTACTACGGTACGACTACAAAGCTGAGGTCTCGGTTTCGAACCCCGGGTCGGGCAAAGTGATATTGGGTTTTTCTATTCATTATCAGCCTGGAGTCAGGAATTTGTGCACGATATGGTGATAGGCTCGCTATCACATCATGGGACGGAACATACAAAGCGAAATGTGGGTGTCCTCTCTGCCTATCCCTTCTGGGATAGAGGCGTGAGTATGAATGTAATTTAAATCTCATTTATTAAATGGCTTGGTGACTTTCCGTTACTTGGAGTATTTAATTCCAAGAGTATGCAAGTGTGATTGATGCGAGCAGGCGACTGCTGCATCATCGTCGCTGTTTGTTCCACCGTTTCTCTGAACGGCTTAATAGGACGGGTGCCAGTCATCCCGCTTGCGGTTTATAGATAACATACTAGTGGCGTGTGTGGGTTTGTTTGGTCAGATATCTGTGATGGATAATTTTTTTACTTGTGTAGATGCTCTAGCACCGCGAATTCAGGAGGCTACAGCCTGTGTCTGGCTGTACGTGGGTTCCAGATGAAATTATTTTATAAATAAGTATTCAGTAAATTAGTTGTAGAAAGATATTATGAAGATAACTTTATTCTGCATAGTGGGTCATTCAGGCATCATTTTCTGATTGATTTCTTTATTTGAATGATAAAGTTAATTATGCTATCTTTTCTCTGTGTTTAGTTTTCGTAACCATTAACTTTAATGTCGTTTGGCAAATTTGAAAAAAGTGTGAATTGTCGCATCTTTAAGTATTGAAGCATTACAATAAAATACTAAATGTACTAACTTTTCATTGCCTATAAATCTAATTCTTTCTAAAAACCTCTGACCTTTACGTAAAGAACATATTTAAAAAGTCACTTATTTAAAGAACATTACACACACCTGTTTCATTTAGCTCAGGGCCTTTTAGGAAAGAGAAACAAACAATCACCCGTATTAATATTTAGTATAGCTGGTACAACGCGTCCTAGATTTTTAAGTGGCGCGAATGATACATATTTTATGCAACATCTTTCATGTGAGATAATGTTAATTTAATGTTTACTGTTCTTTGGAATCATCATTATAAATAGTGCGTTTGTTTGAAGGCGGTGATATTAGAAACTCTTTTCCAAAAGGAATAATAATTTTGACTTGAAAGTACGTTTATTGAGGAATGTTATAGGATCCATATTTTCACGCTACGACCTATGGGAGGGGAGTAGTGACTATGTATACGTAACGAGTATGGAAAATTATATTATTGATGTATCCACTGTTTATAGAAAAGGTATGTATAATAAATAACACGACTATAATTAATATGCAGTATTTTATATGTACATAGCAAATCAAATTGCATCTATAAAGGATTTTTATTTAATTTTATCAGTACCACCTGTCAAATTCTTAGTGTTTCAATTCTGTGATATTACTTTACTAGTACACAGCTCTATCATAATCCCTACTAATATTATAAATGTGAATGTAAGTTTGTTTGTTACGCTTTCACTCGAAAACTACTCAACCGATCATCATGAAACTCTGTACACATATTCTTGGAGGTATTAGAAGTAACATAGGCTACTTTTTCTCCCGAAAAGTTTAGTATCCCGTGGGATGAAGAAGGAATTCCGATATATTTGCTACTTTTTTATACTCAATAGGATGGGATGGGACTGGATTACATTCAATTAGTGAGAGTGAGACGAAGCGGGCGGGATATAACGGGACGGGATGGGAGATTTCAAATAAAGTTAACCACGCAGACGAAGTTTGCGGGCAGAAGCTAGTATTAGTATAAATAGTTTGACATATTATGATGTCTTATACCTTACATACAAACAGCTGTCCAACAATTTGCGCAAAAGGAGGACAGTTGCGGCTCAAGCGAGCTCCCGCGGGTCCGTGTAATGATATAATTTGGCGCTAAT
The DNA here is from genome assembly GCA_949752805.1 of Deilephila elpenor. Classification (NCBI taxonomy): domain Eukaryota; kingdom Metazoa; phylum Arthropoda; class Insecta; order Lepidoptera; family Sphingidae; genus Deilephila; species Deilephila elpenor. Next base: position 1,153,694 of record OX457107.1, on the reverse strand, counting down.
GACCAGTAATAAAAGTAATTATTCACCGCATGCGTTCAGTACCGGTTGGAATAGCCGCGTAATTGTCCGCAGGATTCTTCGGAATGGACAAGTTTGTCTTAGTGTGTGACGATTGTAGGAACTTGATTTTTAACACCTTTAATATTGCTTAGGTGGATATTACTTACTTATTTGAACGCTCTGGATTTCCGAACGTAAAGTTTTTGGCTGCTTAAATTGTAGGAAAAACCGTGCTTCCGTAGCATTCAATAAAACCAAAATGATAAGTTTCGATCCCAATACTTTTGTTGATTGCTTGTCTTAAATAATTACATAAATGGATACGAAAAAGTGATATGTTACGTTTGCTCAAAATGGCAATTCTAAGTTTACATCACGTTTGTATCTTAACTGCATAATAAATCAAATGTATAGAAAATATAAAAATACCGTACATTGCACTTTAAGAAGTAGGTATTTTGGAAATATTTTGAATTCTTTTTTCCCTATCGCCGAACTCTCAATACGGCCCTGTGCAAAATCACTCCCAGTGATTACAAGATTTTCGTCAAAAACGCCGGGCCTCCTCGCAACTTACCAAATTATTTGTTCTTAAACACACGATCTGTACAAATAACGATACCGAGATAATATTTAGTATATTATTTATTGCATTATGTGCCGGCGTTTAAAACATGTTATACTCGTATAAGTGCTGAATTGTTTTTGATGCTTACATAAATTATACTGCGAGTTTGTTTTTAAATTAATCTATTTATTTCGATGAAAAGACATCACTTTATTACATACATACATAAACTCACACCTTTTTCCCAGAAGGGTAGGCAAAGGTGCTACCAGGACACAAACATTAGTCTCGGTGTGGGATTTGAACCCACAGCCTCTCCTTTGCCTCGGCGCCGGTATGAAAGAGAAAATAGATGGAACCAACAGTAATCCCCAATACCATAATACAATTCACACCTATTCAACTCATTTCATATCTTTATTCCTCAAAAAGCCAAGTTAATGTAAGTGGCGAGCTTATCTGGCGGCTTAACGATGTCATCTAGTAATATGATGTAGGGACAGTATCGTTCCCATGTAGACGTATAAATAGCTCTGAATGGCGAGTATTGTGCGCCCGCGCAGATTTACGATGGCTGGCCAAGCGTGCTCTAATGTCTGTGTAGAACTACTGGATGGGACTCAGTTTTCTTAATGATATACCTAAGCTTTTGACGACATAGTTACTAAAGATATATAATATAAGAGGATTCGCGTGGACGAAAGTTGTGATCGAATCGTGGTTAAAGGAAGGTTTAAGACATAGGAGATCATCAATTTGATTGTTGGATGATTTACTGAAAATTATCTAGATATGTTAGATGCGAGAGAATCCCTCGTATGTTTGGGATAACCTGGGTAGTGTACCGCCGCTTTCTCTACTTCTACCACAAAGCAATAGTGTGTAAACACTGTTCCAGTTTGAAGGACTGCCGCTAGTCCTTATTCGCTGTTAAGATATTTGGCACTCATCTCGGCGACGAGCGCAGTGGAATGTCATGTCTGGTTTAATGGTTTTTCTTAAGTACCTCATGGTAATCCCTTCCAAGTTCTCTACGACTGTATTATCAAGGACTATCTAGAGAATATCATTTATTTAGCTGAAAGGGAACAATGGCGGCGAGGAGGGGAGGGTTGGGGAGGGGAGGGGAACGGCGGCCGCGGCGCATGCAACGCCTGACAGCTTTAATGTTATTCAATTGTGCAATTTTATATTATTGATAAAGTAGCCTTTGTACAGCGTCGACTGCGTTTTATCGTACAATATTTATATTTAAAATGTATTGATTAAGCATTATTGTGGTTGTGTGTGCACTTTTCTGTTATTACGGTTTGTAATGTCGCTTTTTGCACCATGATTTGGCATAAAATATTACGAACGGCTGACTGTCTGAAGTTGAATCTTTTTAAAACGGTAAGATGCACTGATACGGGGTGAGTGATTGTAGTAATTAAATATCAATATGTACGTAGTGTGTGTTCCGCGGTTTGAGAGTTTTAGTCGGTTTGTGGTGCAGGATTCGATAAGCGGCACTTGTACGGAACATACAAGGCGAAATGTGGGTGGCCTGGTGGCGCCTCTGCCTACCTCTTCTGGTATAAAGGCGTGAGTTTATGTATGTATGTATGATTCGATTAGCCTGGTTATAGTAGTCGTTAGCGTGCTGGGTTGGAAGGCCAGTAACACCTGTCGGTTAGTTCTAAGCCTTTGCGGCGATTTTATTGTGCAAAATTCTTTAAAAAAGAAACATTATTCTCAGATATGCATACGTAAGCTCACGTTTTTATCACTGAAGATGTTATAATGATGACCCCATCGACATCCACACTTCGTTGACCCTGTTTCCATTCCAAATGTGCGGGAGAGCTAGTACATGAGGTAACAAACCGAAAAATAAAAAATTCCGTGACCTGAGATTCGAACTTAGTAAATTGAACATAAACGTTGCCACTAAATAAGACGTATTTTAAACATATACATATATTCGCATAAAACCGAATAAAACTCAGTAGGAATAAAACAAACAATGAGAGCGATCCATTAGGTGAGTTTTCTTGAATTTCCCGGTTAATCCGCCATTATCGCGCGGGCATCGAACCTATGAATCGGCGGAACGTAATCCTCCGCCGCTAATCCGTGTCGGTGGCCGGACTGAGCCCCTACCACGGGTTTGTGTTCAATCATGGCGTAGTACGGAATTCTATTGTACTTTCTAGTCTATACAGATGATTCGGTTTCTCTATTAGGTAACGTTCATGCATTTTATACATACTACATACATACATACACAAACTCACGCCGTTTATCCCAGAAGGGGTAGGCAGAGGCGCCACCAGGACACCCACATTTTGCCTTGTATGTGATAGCGAGCCTATCGCCATATCGGGCACAAATCCCTGACTCCAGGCTGATAATGAATAGAAAATTCCAATATGCATTTCATCTACCCGTTATAAACAGACAGGAGCGTAAATTATGGGATTCTAAGATCCTTAATTTAAATTCCGAATCATTTGACAAAGAGCAGCGTCTATTAAATGACTTATAGAATTATGAGATCATTATTCTTCATTACATTTTGGTTCGAAAGGGGGAGCCTATATTGAGCTGATCGGATTCCACTGCACTTAATATCATAATCATCATCATCAGCAGTGCAATCATCTGGTCATATCAATTCAAAGGAGGTATAAATCAGATATATTATTATTATTTATTATTTAAATCTTTATTGTACACAATTAAGAACAAAAATACACAATATAGAAAGAATACAAAAAAAAGTACAAATGGCGGTCTTATCGCTCTACAGTCTACAGCAATATCTTACGGACAACCATGGATGGATTTAAAAGAAGGAGAGAGAGGGCAGAATTAATTATTAATTTATTAATAAAGTTAATTATACGTTCACCCTCATTATAATACCTGTATCTTAGTCTACAGGATCCTCTCAATAACTACGACAACAAACAAAAATGCCACTGAACTTCCCATCCTAATTTTCCAGTAGTAGAGGGCGCCACCCGCGCCTCGTGTAGATATAAATCAATGGTGGAATTAGTGCGGCCGATAACGAGCCATCACCCACACCAGGGCACCAGGGTTGACAACCTGGTTTACACCCATTTTAGAAAGAAATTGAACTTTTGGACCCACTTATATCGTACTTGTGATCAAAATTGGTGTTTTGGACCTTTCCGAGTTGTCTGTGGGATTAAGATACATACATAAATACATACATAAACTCATACCTTTTTCCCAGAAGGGTAGGCAAAGGTGCTACCAGGCCACGCACGTTTCGCCTTGTGTGTTCCGTCCCAAGATGTGATAGGAGGCGAGACTATTGTCATATCGGGCACAAATTCCTGACTCCGGGCTGATAATGAATAGAAAATCCCAATATCACTTTGCCTGGTCCGGGATTCGAACCCGAGACCTCAGCGTTGTAGTCGTACCGTAATACTACTACGCCACCGAGGCATTAAGATAAGGATTAAGATATAGTCAAACTTTGGCAACGGATTTGATGCTACCTTGAGATAAATCATTATAAGATCATTGAGAACCGTGGTTTAATTTGGTTAACATGTTTGTGAAAAGGGAGACGATGCTTAGATTAAACGATGCTTGGCAGTTGCTGTGGCGTAGTGTTTAAGATGTCAGCTGGGAAATATTTAAATACACCCAACAGTCACATACATGGTCCTAATCCCACACTAAGATCGAGTCTTGCGTCGTGAGTATCAGGAAGTACGAGAGACTTTTCGGTCTCACAAAAACCCAGACCCAACAAATCTGATGACGTGGTTATGATTTCCATATTGAAAGCAATGTTTGTTATCCACTAGTACTTGTATAATTGGTGCTATGAGACCGAAAACACCCACGCAATGTCGGGTGACCATGACATCAGTTTTTATGTGCGGTTAAAATTGTGTCGGCTTTATTCATAGACAGATTTAAAACCTATTTTAGCTATCGAATGTTTTCTCTTCTTCGCTCAAACTGTATTCTAAGGTCGTTCGAAAGACACAAAACATTCGATAACTAAAATAGGTTTTAAAACTGTATGAATAGGACCGTATGTGTTTATGTTGGGTGTATTTATTATTTTATTATATTAGCTATCTAAACCCCAGCCAAATTACGTTTGCTAAGATTTCGTAGCTTACATGCTAAAAAAATGATGCTAAAAAGTCGTCCAATTTGTCCCGTTTTAAGCCGACATGGAGGTCGCGACTGCCTTGAACTAGTTCCGCCACTCGTCTGTGAGAGCCTACAGCTTACCTGTTGGATGCAGTTTGCAAAGACATCTCTGAAAAAACGCTAAATGTTCCCCGGTATCTTTGAAGATTTTAATGCTCTAGTTTGTTATCAAGATATCTTGGAAAAAGGCTGGAATCGTCTTTGGGAATGGCTTTGAAGATTTTAGTGTTCTGGTTTGTTTGTGATTTCGTCTGTAAAGTTAAGTGGAATTATAGTACGTAAGATAATTATGTTTTCTGCCAGCCCTGCAGTTAGCAAGAAAAAAACGTTTAGTAAAAACACGTGGGTAATCTCGTCGAACGCTAATGACGTATTAAAAGGGACCTCTCGTTAACACCGGCACTTCTGGAGAAAGAGACCGAGAGAACACATTTCTTTTACTTAATGATTGTTCATATAATTGTGAAATATTTAATTGTAATTTTATCATAATCATCCACCCAAAGTGATACGGCCTCCGCGAAAGTTTTGTGGTCTTTTAAATTACATTTTTAGAGAATATATCATGTGGTTATTAGGCTGACTGCCTCGGTGGCGTAGTTGTACTAAGGTACGACTACAAAGCTGAGGTCTCGGGTTAGAATCTCGGATAGGGCAAAGTGATATTGGGTTTTTCTATTCATTATCAGCCCGGAGTCAGGAATTTGTGCCCGATATGGCGATAGGCCCGCCCCCAATCCCATCATGGGCCGGAACATACAAGGCGAAATGTGGGTGTCCTGGTAGCACCTCTGCCTAACCCTTCTGGGAAAAAGGCGTGAGTTTATGTATTTATTACCCGTCGGAAATATCTGTGCACCTGGCTAATTGACTTCATTGGAACATAGTGTCAGCAAATTAAAAATATAGAGGTTAAAAAAAAAACAAATTAAAATAGGAAAAATATTGTTGGAGGTTGTAGGTTCTATTCTCCGGTTAGGCAATACATTAGTTGACATTTTTAAAAATACAAAGATCAGATACGATGTGCAATATTGTTTTTGATGAGTTTTTGTCGAAAATTAATTAATTAAGTTGAATGACCTGTACTTGCATAGTATTTTGTCTTAATACTAAAGTATACTTAATACTAAAACTGATACAAGACTATATCGAAATTCTGCTTAGATTACAATCTTTCAATTTACTATGAATACCTTTTGTTCTGAGACAAGTTCATTCCACGGCGTTGGTAGCGCGAGCAAATAGCTGTCTCCAAACAGCAGGTTTCATGGAAATAATCCGATCTGGAGTTTCATTTTAACAAACTGACCTTGGATTGAAATTCGTGAGTTTACGGTGACGATTTTATCAATGAATTATCTTTAAGTATCTACTTATTACAACTAAAAACGGATTGACACAATGTACAGATTCAATGACTTAATAAATAAAGAAAAAAATACTACTTTAATATTAAGATTCAGTACATGTTTCTTTCTTTGTTATGTTGTTCTTAGTATACAATAATGATTAAATAAATAAAATAAATATATAAACATGATTGACATCCCAGAGTATCATGAATTAGTGCAAGTGTTCAGTGTAATGAAGCTGTGTAACTGAACCCCGCACCTGGCAGTGAGACGCTGGGATCACTAATGAGCTTCGAGACGTGATGAAACACAGGGTGTGCCTAATGAAATTAGCATGGCCTTGTACGCGGGATGCGTGAACACAAACACTGTTTGACAGTCCCGAGATCGGGGAATATTTTTCTAATCTTATTCCGCTAACAAGTTGCGATTTATTTATTGGAACCTAATGAATATTAGGTTATGTTAGGTGTTATTCATACAACACTAGTATCGCCTCGTATTTGTAGTTATAGAACTTTGAACAAGAAAGAGTTCAAAAACATTTGCAATAATTTAGTTATAATTTATAACATATTATGTTAATAGTGAAAATCAATTGTAAACTCAATCGAAGCTTCTTTTATCTCATTATATGACAATCATTAAATTATTATACTTTTAGCAATAGCACGCTCATCAATGCTTCGAGCTTTGCAGATGGCAATGTTGGTACTGAGGTTCTTGCTTAGCTTCACGCAAGAACAATTATAATTATTGACACTAAAAAGACCTATGCTCAGAACTGATTATATTTCGACTCTGGATGATTAATGACAAAACACAATCACAACTAAACATAAGCCACCATAACTATATTTTTCAGCTATCAGATACAAGCGAGACCCAAAGTAGAGATTGTAAACACGCGCCTGATTCACCCTCACATCTTACACTGCACAATATAAATGTCGATTTGTTTAATGAAATCAGTAAGGCGGTCACGTGCTTCCACATTAGACAGGTTATTTGCTTCATCAACGCTGCTTCCGAATTAACACATATGTTTAAATACGTAGATTAATCGTTAATGTTCCTTGGGTGCTTAATGAAATTATGCTTTTGTAACTATGGTACGAAAGCGAATTGAATTAAAAAATATTTATTTAGGTTATCTATTACTATCCAAGCCCCAATAAGCCAGTGTGATTGGTAATAGCCTAAGTCTCAAGCGATCTCTAGATTATAGGAGTCCTCTAGAATTTATATTATGCATTGAAATAAAACTATTTTACGTGGCTGAGTCCGCCCCGTGACCACGAAAGCTGTAAAGTAATCGAAACGTTGAGTTAAAAAATGTAAAAATTAACCAAATCGCGATAAAATCCGTATAAAATAGTTTTATTTCAATGTGTAACATTCGCGTAAATCTAAGAAACCAGATCAAAAATGCATTACATACGTATAATGCATGGACAGTCAAAAGCTAAATAAACCGACATCTTTACTCATCTATTTCCAACTAGGGTATTGCCATTTTATAATTTAGAACAAATCACAAGTACTTTAACACAGGTGTTCATACCATCACAATGAAAATTATTTACAATATTTACATCCTTACAATAGCCTTATCGCGTTGTTTGCCAAATTATGAGGCAACACCCGCCATTGTGTGGCTCGTAATACGAACTTTAACTGCAAAGCTAAAGCACGAATAACATCACGAAGGGAACTAACTTTATTGTATTTTTCTTTTTGCTGTATTTTATTGATGTAAAAATTTAGTTTGAGCCGGTTTGCAAGTGATCCAACCCAGCACTTAATGATCACAGCTCAAATAAATGTCATTTAATAATTGAGGTGATCGAAATAAAAGATATTAACAAAAAGAACATATAAAAAGTAGTAGTTTCTTGCTAATTTCAACGAATGATTTGAATCAAAAAAATACACACACTTAATTACCCATGTCCCACTTAGTGACTTAACCAGTACATTTAAGCGGGACTTGCGTAGTAGTACAATATGATATTTAAGTGGCGTTTGTGTATTCCGCCGTTAGTTATACTAACATATTAAATCAATCCTCAGGTTATAAAAAACCCCATTCTTCTTAAATCCATTAAATCCATAAGCAATTTCGTTTCAACATAAATTTCGATAAACCAAAACCTTTGCCAAACAAAGCTGCAAAAAACCTTATTAGAAAGACAAATGGAATGTCTGCGGCATCCTCGGATGAACTCATACATAAGTAAAGTGGAAAAATCACGAGGAACACGTAAAATTCCTTAGTGACGAGATAACACGTCGTTCCTTGTTATATTTTACGATTGCCCTCACAGAAACGTTTAGATAAAAAGGGTATTTCGGAACTATTCTTTATAACTCACGACTGGGATACGATATCGTGACGGAAGGCAGTGTTTTGCGCGTTTAGCATTTGAAGTATAGTATGCATATTATAAAGAAAGACCTTTTATATACTTAACATTTTCGATGGAAGAGGTTACTTGCAGTTAATATTCGAGTTAGCGGGGAAGTGATACTGTCTTAGAGTTGTCCTATATACAGGGTATCTCAAGACCGCGACCGAAAACGAAGCCGGGTGGTAGTTTTAGTGGCTATAGACACAATGCAACAAAAAATTTCGCAAAATAAGCGGTAGATTATTTTTTAACAATTTTTTAAAAATCATAGTTTTTAGGTGGTAAATCCTTAGTTTTTGCGAAAATAGTAAATTAAACCCTTCATTGCGTCTTTAAAAATAAAAAGGTGTACATTATTATTTTGGAAAAAATATGTATTTATCACCCAAATACGACGATAAGTAAAAAAATTACCAAAAAAAATGACGATTTATTTTGCGGAATTTTTAGTTGCATTGTGTCTAAAGTGACTGATACTACCACCTGGCTTCGTTTTCGGTCGCAGTCTTGATATACCCTGTATAAAGAGTGTGTTTTAAGTCAATTATTATGCAATCTATTGATATAGCTGATATATTTAATCCCTCTCAATGATTCATCTTCTGTCTATTTGGCCTGTGACATATCATTTCCCACAACTATATCAAGACATGTTCCTTGGTAAAGTTTATTTTCCGTAATTCAAGAATACATACTCAATGCAAGTTTGAAAACGGATAAATTTTATTTTAATTATTACCTGTGTATGAACATTTTCAAACTATTCTCACACCAGTTTAGCGGGATTTCTGGCGGGCTAAATTGTGCTTTAATCCAAAATTAGAAACATGTTTTTTTATACATATTAATAAAATTTAAAAATTCACCTACTACCTTTACACTTAAAGAAGTAAAAATAGTACATTATAAAAGCGTTTCAGATGAAGAGCAGTGCTCACCCCGATCCCTTAAGATTCAATTTGCAAGGGCGAGTCTCGGAATAAAAAATGAAAAGCCCAGCTCAACTATATTCGGACAAGCTTGCTCTGTTTTGATAAAGTTCTTAGAAGGGTCTGCATAATGAGACCCGTACGGGTAATGGATTACATTTCACGAATACGGTATGAATTGAAGTGTTTACGTCTGTTAGTAATAGTGGATTTATACAAATGAATACTGATTGTATAGGTACCTAAGTTAAGAATATTTTTTTTAAGGTGGCGTGTGGCGAAATTCAGAAATACAAATAAATTGTTTGTTTGAACGCGCTAATCTCGCGATTAAAAAAATGTTTTAGTACTGGATAGACCTATCCAAGAAGGCTATATAGTACTTTTCATCCCAAAAAAATATATATCGTGACGGTTTCTTAGATTTACGCGAATGTTACACATTGGAATAAAACTATATTTTACGGATTTTATCGCAAATTTAATTTAATTTTAATATTTTTGGACTTTCCGACGCGACGTTTCGATTACTAGTTTCCGAGGTCACGGGGGGATTGAACAAATTTCACGATGAAATCCGAAAAAAAATATTTCAATACATAGTTACTTATATTCCGGAATAGGTTTCGGAGGCCGCGAGTTATAGTACAAAATAAAATAGTTAAAACTATTTTTTAAAGCGCGCCGTATATATTGCGAACAAGGTGGGAATCCAGATTTGCGCGGCTGTATCGCTCGGTGAGTAAGCTGATTAAAAAGTCCAGTGTGGTAATACCGCGGAAGCTTGTTACCGCCGTCGCTTCAGCGATGTTTTTCACTGTTTTTCTATAATGCTTTGTAAAGAGTGTGGTTTGTTGAAAAATGTTGGGGTGTAAAAGGCAGATTTCTAGCGCGTTTTTAGGAATGGATAGTTTATTTCCACAAACATTTGTTTCGGTAAGGAGATTGAATTGTCTCTCGTTTCATAGCCGGCGTCTAACCAATTGCGCCAAGGAGGCTGTGGTGAGTTATGTGAGTCCGGATACCGCTTCGGGTTACAGATATTAGATCAAATGATCTAGTACATAGGTACATGTAAATTAAAAACCAGAACACACCATAGTAATAAATTTTACAACAACAAAGCCTTTACCAATTGAGCAAACACCTTACAATTAATAACTCTACAAAACTCTTATTTGTGGAGCTAAATCACACGACCGAGTGGCTGTGGGGTCGGCAGCGCACAAAGGCGATGAGTTTACCTCGTCACGGCGCTGCCACCAACCTGTATGCGACGGCACGTAGCGTGTGCACTTTTTGGACAAACATTCTGCCTTCGATGCATTGATATATAAAAACAATAATATATGCTTGTAGCTTATAGAAAGAGACAGAAATAGTGTTCCGGGACACTCTCGAGCGTTACTTTTATTCGAGACTGTGCATCTTGGGGTTTTTGTATATCAATATTTGTATATCAAGCCATCGATGGCTTAGTTTGAGACTTGAAGGTTATGTGAGAAAAAATGTGGGGAATATGATTCAACATATTTATCATATGAAACGGAACAAATCCGTGAATATCAGTCGAATTGGCTTATTTAAACATTTAAAATATGTATAATGCATTCAATGCTAGAATCATTAAGAAAAGAAACATAACATTAATGAATATCATGTTATACATATATAGAAATAGTTTAGATAGGGTCAAAGGCAAACAAAGATTACTAAAATATTCTTAAGTTTAATTATTTACATTTATTACGTCTTTACGTCGTTCGGCGTTCACGTTTTCCATCGTCTTCCAGACTGTTCTTTCTTATTCCGTCCTTTCATATTTCAACATCTTAATCATTCATCCTCTAACTCTTTTACTCTTTAGTACTTCCATTCGTTATCTCTTTCACGTAAACGTTCCATATCAGTCTTTCGTATAACATTTCATTCTACTCATCTTTCATCATAATCAAATCCTACACATGTGTGGTAGAGCCACGCTGTTGTTCACAGTTAGCATGAATGGGCAGGCTCGTCCGGGATTGTATTACTGTCTCCCAGGAAATCGACGTGAGGTAATAGCTTTCCTGATTTCCAAGGCCGACAACACATCTTTGATCAAAGCGGACCTAAACAGTAAAAATACTATACCCACTTAGCCCTTACCAATGCCCTCATCAATTATACAACGACTTCAAAACTAAAAAAACCATAATTACCGCACCGGCATTCTCATAGCAACCAAGGCAAGAAAAGTTTAACTCGTAAACTCACAAATTGGAGAGTATTGGTGAATGACGCAGGTATGGCACACCAAGCCCTTTGTACTTAGTTATTGAACCGGATTTATGATTCTTTTATAACGCACATACAATAGATGGAAAATTTCGCCTACGCCGTAACTTCTTGCTAAGGTTTGCGTCGGGGTGAAAGAGAGTATAATTTTAGGCATAGCTATAAGTATTTAAAAAATGGCTTTGTTTGTTTTACTATAATCTTAATATAATTTTTGTTTTTAATTTTTTATTTAGAGGATTTTAGACAATATTAGTCTATGCCAGCCCCATCGTAACCTAATTATTACAATGCAAATAATTAACACTAGGCCTTAACTGCTAACTTATATAATAGAATAGCTGCGTCAGAAAGAGGTTTCGACAAAATACTTTGTACAATACCAACATCCATAAGATTTCTAGAGACCTTAAGAGAACCTCCCTGGCAGCTTTGGTCCTGGCACACAAATATAATATTATCTTATTAAGTCAAGAAAACAGCATGCCAAATCAAAGAAACTTTTCATTAGGTATTCGATTATCAAACATATCAATAGATTTGTATTAGGTCCACATTGTATGTCAATTTTCTTATTCTTGTTTGTTACAATCTCCGTCATGTTATGAAAATAATAAAATGATCAAACGTATAAGGCATTTTTTTTGAAGTATTGATGCTTCTGATTCATTTCGATATAAGACAAATATTCAACTTGTAAAATAGCTCATCTCTCCCACTTTAACCTCACCCGAACCGCTGTTCAACTTGGAATATTTCCCTGTTTACATTCGACCAACGAAATAACAACAATGCATTATTAAAATGTGCGTACATAGGTACGTTCATACGCGGCGTACTTAGCGTCACAATGAGAGTTATTACCGGGCATTGTTGCAAGAGGTGCGTGCCGCTCCGTGCTCTTGTAAGGCCGCCCGCGCACGAATCTTACACACTATTGTGTAAATAGTTTTGGGATAGTGTTAGTGTCAGTTTCAATTACATATCGAGTAAATAGTTTGTTGTTTGAGATCAGCTTAAGGCACGTAAAATGGTGTACGTCATTTTAATAATTTTAAGTTTATTTTAGCCGGATTATTGCGTTTCACCTAGGAGGTCATAAATATGTATGTGCGCAGTGAGGATATTCGGTCATCGGTGGTTATTGTCGGACAGGACCGATCCTCTTCCCACTCTCTCTTTTTCGCTCCTCTCCCAATTTGATGGGCCGGCAACATATCTATGAACTATGCGTTGGGGATGTTCATGGGCGGCAGTGACCTGGTCAGGTGACCTGTTTGCTCGTCTGCCGGACCTATTGGATAATCTGTATGTGTATATATGTATCTGTATCAGCTCATATACTTCCCAATACAGGGCAAGAGCATCCCTAAACCGAAAGTACGATTGAGAGGGGGGATAAAAAAAAAAAAAACGAGTGTATCCAGTCCAAAGTAATATTAAATATTAATAATTGTTCCTTATTTGTTATTTTTGCTTATTTTTTTGTATTTAAATTGTTTTGATACTCACTGAACACTTGTTTTTGTATTACTTATGCTTAATAAAATGATGTCTATATCTATTTTAGTTCTTAGTGATGTTCAATTGCAAGGACATTTACTTATTGTATGTTGATGCCAAATAAAATGATGTCTATGTCTGTATCTAATAAGGTCTCAGTGATGTTCAATTGCATGTCCGCGGTGCGCTTTAACTCGGTGAACGCAAAGGCGTAGCTGTTCCCTGTGACCTGGCGCGGAGGAAATGATCGCCTGTCTGCTGTCACAGCGCCGCGTGCATCATGCTGTATCAATACTTAGTACTCTCTATCAGCTTATATACATCTCACTGCAGGGCACGAGCCTTCTCTACAATCGACAGTACTTTTGAGATGGTTAAGGTCATATAGTCCACCAAGCTTGCTTAGTGCGGCGGACTTTACATACCATATAAATTATTAGAAATCGCTATGGTACGTTTCACTCCCGATGTTTTCCTTCACCGTTATAGTGCGTTATTGACTATCAATACACACATTGCTCCGAAAAGTCAAAGGTGTGCCCTGGGATTTGAACCCGCGACCACCGTGAAACATGTTAGTTCGCGTCGTGTCTGTTATCAACAGGCCACCACGCACACAAGTCATTATTAATACTATGTGGAACTTACTCATATGTAATTGTGTATTTATTTTAGACTAGTAAAAACAGCAGCTAGATAGAGCCGTGATGTTTTGTGGCCAATTTTCGAGTCAAGCATTCTATTTTTTGCAAGAAATTTACTTCGAGGAAGCATGATAATTACAAAGAGTTTATAAGAAGAAGTTTCTGTCAACTGATATTTTTCACGATAGCAAGAAAAAAATTAAAACAAATGTTTTAAAACTCCTTCATGAAGACAATGTATAAACACATGCAAACATTCACACACACACGCACTAACACACACACATGCACCCACATACACACACATCCGTACACATTCTCAATACCTAATTGACTGATTTTATTATAACTATTTTGTTATTAGTTTTTACTTACTTACTTACTTAATTACTTATAAAGTTTTGTTCAACTTTATTTAACGTTTCGACTGCCTATCATACAAGTTGTATCTTTAAAATGTAAATCCGTTATTGGCCGTTAGACAAGTAAACTAGTTGTATTATAGTAGTATTAAGGGCTGTAGATTTTATGTGAATAAATAAAATAAAAATAAAATAAAAACTTATATCAGCGATTGGAATTGTGCCTGGCTTGACAATAGACTCTTGTTTTACACCATGAGATGCACATTACCTGGACAAAATTTTGATGTTAGTATACCTCAGCCTAAGTAATACAGGCGTGGGCATGTGTGAGAAAGATATAGTCAAACAGCAAACTAGCGGCTGGCATTAAAATTTTAAAGGACTTTCCGGTGGTACATATACTAGAAACTCTAAAGTCTAAAGTATTGAAACCGACAGTGTTAATATGATATCCAAAATAATACAGGTAAAACAAAAAACTACACCCAATTTGCAGAACCATCAAAGCGAACGAAACGACTTCGGGTCGATAATTGCCCGAAATATGTAAGCGGTGCAGGCCATAAAACAAAGGTAACGATGCGTCGACACTCGCGCACGGATAATTTCCCCAAGGTGCTCGCAGCCTAATATCTTACACGCTCTTACAAATTGCCCTTATTACATTCTTGTAAAATTGGTGAATTTGCAAAGCTTTGAGTGAGATTTTAAATCTGTATGGGATTTTGATAAAATATGAGGTTTAGACTCTTTTTGTTTTGTTCGCAGGTAATTAAAGCTCGGCGAGAAATCCGCATAACTAAAAGTGTTTCGCGAGAATTTTGAAGGTATTTAAAATCCATTAAATTCTCATTTCTGGAGGTAAATATTCTGTATACATTAGCTGATATAATACTACATACGTTGGTCAATACATACAATAAATCACACCTTTTCCCAGAAGGGGTAGGCAGGCGTGCTATCAGGACACCCACGTTTCGCCTTGTGTGTGTCGTCCCACGATATGATAGGGGGCGAGCCTACCGTCGTGTCGGGTACAAATTCCTGACTCCGGGCATGGTAATGAATAGAAAAATCCAATATCACTTTGTCCGACCCGGTATTCGAACCCGAGACCTCAGCTTTGCAATCATACCGTAGCACAATTGCGCCCCGGGCGGTGACGCGGACGTAAATCGGGGCGCCTTTCGCCCTGGGATGTCCAGTGCCGCCCATAATGTGTGTGACGGTCACCAAGAGGTTTTTAGTTAGTATGCTGGCATAGGTTTTGTTAGGGACCCAGCCCGGCCACAAACGGCAGCGTTTCTGGCTGGAAGGCCAGAGACACCGACATACCCCTTGCGATCTCCCCCGGGGTACGAAAGGGGAGTAAAACAATAACAATGTGTATAGAGAACTTCAAACCACCAATATGGAACTCGGAGGTAAATGAAACATAAGAGTTCAGTATATTAATGTACTTTTATTTTTAAATAAATATAACCAATAACATTTATTACATCACAGGAGCAGGGTATCATGAAAACACAAGTTCATCGCAAGTACACTAAGTATATGCCATTAGAAGAACCATAGACAATTAGTACATATACTTTTTTATTAGAACCGTGCATAGACATGAAATATATAATTTATAACATCACGTGCAATATTTACGGCAACTCGTACAATGTTATTTTAAAGAGGTTAAGGATCTTGACACAGTTTAAAAGTACACTACGTATACTTTTAAAGTGTGTCAAGTAGTAAATATATCAAAATTAAATGCTCCAAATAATTCGCCATTATCTATGGTTCAACCAATTTCCGTGTAAATGCCACTATTCAATTGACATCCCTTACATACATATATAAATTATAATAATTAAATTATTTATCGTATAAATTAAAGTATTTGAACAGTCGCAGAAGTTAATTTCATTGTTTTTGTCAGGCCATCATTCCGATATGGCCGTTGTGCGTTTTAAAAATTCTATTAAAAAATTAAAACGTTCGGGTACAAAATAAATATTCAAAAAAATATTTTTCATTTAAATGTTACATGTATTTATTTTCAATGATACAATGGAAAGTTTTCGTAATTATGTCTATAAAAAATAACAAAATCTAATGTAAGTTATTTTAAGCGTTCTTACTTATCAAATTATGAACGTCGTGAAAGCTATGCGCTTGCCATAATATTATGTTAAGATGTTGAATTAATAAATTAATATGAGAAATAATAAAACAATATTCACATTTGTATCAGTAAAAATACAGACATCCTATATCTATAGGTACAATTACGTTTCAGATATTATATATTTTGTTTAATATAATTTGAAATGTGTTTTTGCACGAACACATTGTCATGGATTTCGACAGCCATTTTGAAATTCATTTCTTCAAGATTAAATTCTTATTTATGTAACATTACTCAAAGTTATTATATCATTAAGTCTAGCAGTGAGATTGTACACGAAAAATGCTATTTATCTTTATTAGTTAATTTTAAATACCATGAATATTTTTTTATAGTTCGTTTAATAAATATTTTGTTGATGTTTTTGAACGCAACTTGCTATGTTCGGTGCAGTCTCGAATAATAATTTATTCATGTACCTATTAAAGGCTGGCATAATAAAATGTTACATCCGTGCAAAACAACATTTCAAATGCAATACGAATTACGAAATCTAAAGATATGCATAACTAGAAACAGGGTATAGACCAATCTACAACTAAATACTTTTTACAATCCGTAGAACGATCAAGCAAGAATCCTAGTTTTTTAAATAAGTATTTTTTTATATTATTATCTATAAATTATCTGCCTGCCGTATCAAAAATGTACTGACGCGAAGAATTCGAAGCTAAAAATATAGCTTTTTGTAATGTTTAAACCGTTTACGGAGCAATATAAAGAGGATTGAGCAGTAAGGGCCGTTGGCAAGGCGCCATTTTTATGTGATCACCGATTGAACGGCAGGTGCGGGTCTAGGGAAGGAATCATGGGCCGTAACCCCCATGTTTCAATTAAGAAAATGATGCAGGATATATGTAAATTAAAGTACAAAATATTTCGTGACACATCTTAAATGGATAAGTAATATGAGAAATGTCAAATATTTGTCAATTCTATACCAACATGCATAAACATTCACATATTGAATTTCAAACGGAACGATCTAACAACCCAGAAACCACTTCATCAGCTAGTCTTAATCTGCTCATGCTAAATCTTCGTTAATTATAGCCCTACACTTGCCCTTATTTTTCCAAAGGTTCAAAAACATTCCCGTACATAACAACCCAATTCTGCAAATATTAATACAATTAAAACCCCCAAGAAACCACTGAATCCGTCCGTCCTCGAAGGGCAGCGCTGAGATTATTGTAAATTGTTCCATCGTGCGTCAACGTGATTTATACTTGTGTGTTCGGCGGCCACGAGCCTCGCGCGTAAATAACCGCGACAGCTCAATTGTAAACGATTACAATGATTCTTGCATACCTTGCTATTGAGATGTTCAACGGGGCTTTTGGGAATTTTTGTGTACCTGTTATGAATATGGGAGATTTTTGGAGGTTATAAATAGCAAATTAAGTGAGTTTGAGGTATTTTTTCGTTTGGCTTTTTTTGATGGATGATTGCGTTAGTTGCAAATTTTTTTTTGACACATAATATTGCAATTATTTTGGGTTAAAAATACGAGCTTTAATTTTTTTGTTGTGAAGTTATATGCAGCGTAGGCAGATCATAATGTCTGCTTTTCTCACTGATGGATTAACGAACGTTTCGCGTCTGTACTTTTTGAACCCGACAGACTCTTAACCATTATATATCTTAGTAAAGCTAGTAATACTGTACACAAGTAAATTAGGCAACGTATTTTGTTCAAATATTCCATCGAACGAATACACGACAGAGGAGTTAAGTACTCTGTACAAACCAACGTTACTTTGGCAAGATCAAAAAAATAAATTTTAAATCAATTTATAGACAAAATACGAACACAATTTTATACATGTTTTAGGCTTAATCGTAGAAAAACTTATTATTATATTATTGTAAATTAAATACATAACCCTTACGATTATTATATTAAATGAGGTACGTTAAACCATTGTGACTATGAAGTGGAGATGAGTCTTCAACACGATCTACTACTAAAATGTACATTGGCAACACTCGTACCAACTGTCAAAACAAGCGAGTGTTGCCATCATCAGAAAATTCTTAAACAGTTGGCACTACTACGCAATGCTGCCAACAGAGCGGAAAACAATATAAACGCGCGCACTTTTAAATATAAAACAACGATTTTACATAAAATGCGTGAAATGGAACGATACCTTATTCAATTATGCTACAAAATAAATAATTATCGGGAGCTGATTATATTTGTCATGATTTGCTCCAATATTTCACATAAATTTAAAATAATTTATTTTGACCCTCAACGAAATCCTAGGAAAGGAAAACTGTAACTTTTTCGAAAGTCGGAGCGTTTTGAGCTTAATTTTTTGGCATTTTGTATAATTCGACGATGTAAAATGTGTAACATTAAAAAACCACTAATATGTATATACTTATTCAGAAAAGTTATCCCTAAATCGGACTAGGTGAACGATAGGTCCATATAAGAAATGTTTGTCAGCTGTATTAACAAATGGTTTTCGCTCAACTAGAATACGAAAAAACTTGGAATTCAATCTTATTTCCTATTAGAAAAGACGCGAAATAAGATTTTTAATGTTGCCAAAGATTTTAAAATTAAAATTATTATTTAATACACACTTATGGAACATTCTAAGAAGTCGAAATCGTAGTGGCTTTATAAATACCACATTCAAAGCTAACAAATATTTCTAATATGAATATAGGTGAGGTTTGGAAAATATTGAGTAACTTTAGAATGAAAATTAACGGCGTTTTAAATATCTATTACTTTTATTCCTTACAGAAGTATCAGATAAAAAAATGTACTTCACTGATTGATCTCTGGCTTAAAAGCGATTATAGTAATAACTACAAGGATCCTATAGAAATTACTCAATATTTCCAACCTCATCGAATATCGATCCATTAAAGTATGGCAGTAACAGTTACCAACAACTACATATGCACGGAACGAGCGACGGATTACGAACAACAAGTCGGTTATACGAGGCCACCTTCAATGGCAGTGGCCTCTAGTGGCTGGCAGGTGGCAACTAGTGGCAACAATTGGCAACCAGTGGCAGCAAGTGGCAACTAGTGGCAGCTAATGGCAGTTGATGGCCCGACGCTGCAGGCGTCGGATGCGCCGGTGCCAGTCGTCGCGCCATTCGAGGAGAAGGCTTCTTTCCCCCACCACTAAACCGGGAAGGCCCGCTTGGAGGGCCTCTTTTTCCACTCCTAGGATTAAGTATGACCTGTAGAGTCAAAGAATCATTATTATTAAACTGGTTACCCTTTGTAATGGGAAAAAGATGACCCTTTGATTGGACTTCTTGATTACGACTAAGATACGTTTTAAGTTAATTGCCATCAGTGTCTTCTATATTTGTACGGGACGTAATAGGAAATCTCCTTTGTTACCCTCGTAAGTATGTCGTGTTTCGGATTTACCTTGTGTAGCTCTATCACTCGGTTCAGATTTGAGAGTCTGGTTTGAATCGCACTGCAGTTACCATGAAGTGCATGCCAATAAATTGAGAAAAACTATTGGGAAGATAATCAAAATTAGGAGGTGACGTGATCCTGAATTGTTCATCTGGAGTTTAGGGCACCTACAGACAAGGTCTGATAAGCTACGGTTACATAAAGTATAAGAGATGGTACTGACTTGTTGATCTTGAGTTTAGGGCACTTGCAGACGAGGTCTGCGGTGCGCACGAACAGGGCGGCGGCGCCGCGGCGTAGGCGGCTGCGTGGCGCGCGCTTGTACACGGCCTGCACGCTCAGCGCCAGCCGGCTCCACTCGCCGCCCGCGCCCCCCGCGCCCATGCCCCCCATGCCCCCGGAGCTCGTCGTGCTCGCCCCCTCGCGCCCTACCACCCTGCCCATTATGACTGCGCACAAAATACCAGGAGTTAGAGAAAAAAAATATTAAGTGAACGGTTTGTCTCGTCAGTTAACACGTAAAAATAGATTGTGAAAACTTCTTGTAAAACCATCCTCTGGAAAGCCAGTTTGGATAGTTTAAATTTGTGCATTCAGCGAGGTTTCTAGGTGTTCTTTACTATGTCCGGCGTGGTAGTTAAAATGAAATGAGAAATATCAGGTCGTCTTTTGCCATTTTCTATTTTCATTATGATATGATCTCACAGGCTTACTTATTTGTACAGTAATATCCAAACCTATAGAATTATAGGTAATATCCCTTATAGAATTAAATTGAGAAGGAGTAGCACTCACCGTAGTCTCGGCTGCAGAACTTGTTGAGGTTTAGAGTGCGAGCGCCGACGCGACACCGGCCGCACTGATCCGCTGCTGACCATACAACACACATGAGGACATCTACTCCGTGGCTACCAATACAGATCGTCGCTTAAGAAACTTATCAGGTGATAAAAGAAGAAAGAACGTTCCGTGGATTTGCTTTAAGATTGTTGGATGACGATAAATACTTTATATAAGAGAATGTTAACTTCAGTGTGTTTATCAATACTTGATTATTAAGACCGGTAACCCGGAAGTATGTATTATAATTTTTAACTTTCTTCAATGGATCAGTTAATATTTCCTGATAAGTCTTAGTTTGAAATATTTTACAAAACCTTCACAGTATGTTTCTTAAGCGGCGATAAATTCAGTCATAACGCAATAACAACTTCAATTTAACTAACTCCATTTATTGCATCTTAATCTTTATCCGCAGCTTCAGAAACTTTACCAATTTAACTACATTACTCAAAAGCGTAACTACATCAAATTGATGAAAATCTGTAAAATTATCATCTGTAATGAAAATATGTAAATGCAATCGAGTGAATGATCTGAATGGGGTGAATCCAAAAGGGGTGAAACCAAAAGGGTGGTAAATAAAAAGTACGTGCATGTATGGAAACGCGTTACCTCTCACTCGCCACTGTTAAATTAAAACAAAAACAAATTAATGGTTACAATGGGTTCACGGAACAATGGAGTAAACAAGCGACAAATCAATTTATTCACAATGAACATATTATTTATTCAACGTCCACACACAATGTTAATGAAAATAGGAACCCGCGCCAATATTATGGAAACTCGTTGAAGTAAAAGCGTTTTAACCAGAGTTTATAGATTTAAAGTTCAGGAATATGTTTGCCATATTATCGCTATTAATAACCTTATCACCAAGATAATTAATAAATATTTAACGAACCGAACGAATTTAATTAATAAATATTTCAATGAATGGAAGGAGTATCTAGAATTGGTAAGAATATAAAATGATGTGGATAATATAAATGTTGGGGTCAATCGGGACTAGCGACTGTTAATACTGATTATGATATGGTTATATTACTTGCGTGTGTGGACGTTTGTACTTTTAAAGGGCTTAAAAGATTAACGGCCTTATTCATAAACATTTTAAAATCCATTTTGGCTTAGGAATGTTTCGTCCCTTTCTACTTTTGAATTCAGTTTGAGGGAAGAAAAGAAAACATTCGATGATTAAAATAGGTTTTAAAACTGTATATGAATAAGTTCGTAAGTACATACTGATTCAAATGAACACTACGAAAATCTCTAGCTACGAGTATTGCAAGATTTTACATGGTCCAATTTTGACTATACATTTCTAAATATAATTTTAATAAGTACCTTTATTGATACCGTTTTTATAATAGGTACGCATAAATATTATTTCAATTAGTTTTATGTTGTGATCAAAGGCCTCCAGTTGTTATAGGAAATTGTTAAAAAATTGTTAAAATATAAATTGTTTGTATTAGGAAACGCCTCTTATAGAATTATCAAGAATTTTGCCTTTATCGATTTCTCATTAAGATAAAATTGGTAATAGTAATATTGCTTAGCTTTACTGATAATTCTTTGGGTTCTATTTTAAAACGTGCTATGTTGTTTTTTATTCATAAATAAACCCAAACAATTTGCTTGTTAATTTTTACATAAAAATATTTTTAAGCCCTTTAATAAATAAAATAGTGCAAATTAATATAAAATGTTAACTGACTGTATTGCATGTTAATTTTTTACGAATATAATATTGAATTGTTATTTATGTAACTTTAAAGAAAATAATTTATGTAAATTACAATACAGTCAATCTTGTTCCATCACTCAATTACTACTTTCGTTGATAAGTTTATTAATAAAGACTTCATTTCGTAGAACACAATTCTGTCATGCCACTAAGGAGAGGATATTTCGACTCTTCATTTAATTATACTTGGCAAAATCCTTATTCTTTATTACTCATAGGTCAGTTCCTCACAGGTCCTAAAAAGATGGTATGTTAGAGGAATTGTTTCTGGTGAAATTAACCCAATAGGTAGGTATGAATCATTTAGATACGTATTTCTAATGTTCGTATATTTATTTATCTATTTTTTTTTATTGAACACTACATACGTAAAGAATAAAAAATCTGGTTTAAATAAAAGTAACAATTGGCGGTCTCATCGCTTACAGCGATTTCTACCAGACAACCATTAGATGGACTAAATTGAAAAGAAACTAGGAAGAGGGTGTGTATTTATACAAAAGGATTTTTGATACGAACACAAGTATCTACAGATTCATTTTTGCCGGCATGGTTATAACTGAATATAACTACAAAGATAGCCAACCCGCACTAGGCCAGCGCTTTGGACTATATGGCCTAACCCCTCTTAATCGTACTCTCGATGGTAGAGGAGGCTCTTACCCTGTAGCGGGCGTATATGGGTTGAGACAGTACAAATATATTTTAACTGGAAATATTCGAAACTATCTATTTTTGACCTACGCTTAATTTTACTCTCTATCATAAAAAAATCCTCGAAAAGAAAAAATATCTACAACAAAGTTCTGATTACTAGAAATCTCACCATTACTAGTTTGATGGTGAGATGGTAGTAATTGAGTGGTGGTCGGTTCGTGTGGTGAGGCGAGAGTGCATGAAAGTACACTTACTACTTACCGCGGCCGGGCTCACCGTCCACCGCCTCCATGGCCTGCACCGCCGTCACCACCCGCGGGATGCCTGAAGAAAAAACTATATTAATATTGGAATATCAGGAAATGAATAAAAACAAGCTTTATCAGAAAAGTAAGTGATTGTGTTCGAATGTTATTAATTTTCCGAGTATACGCGTCTTTTGATGCACGGAGTCAGTTTTGTGAATGATCGAACCAGTGCACCAAATTTGTCCTCGGATTGTTGTTGTCGCTTGAACATATAATATTATATCTTATTCAAATCAGGTTTATATACATATGTATAAAAAATATATATATACACAAAAAAATGAATTCATCTTAATCAGCCTTAGAGCATATCATGTCTACGTATTGACAAAAATACAATAGCCCAATATGTTTTTTTGCACACCTGTTATTGGTGAGTGGACTAGTCTTTGAATTGTATACGATTAAATATTATGCATGTTTGGTTCATAAACTGTTAGTGTGTCATTTAGAAAATAAAATAAAATGTTCAACGTGAAGTTTTGCTCTACCGACTTTTGACAAGTCTTATTTCTTGGTACTATAAGTAGCTATCCTATCAATAATCCTTACGTATACAAGGCGCGATATGACTCCTGGATTGCTGGTACCCCTTGGCGCAGCGGTTACACGTGGTGCCGGTGACGCCGTCTTTGCACGGGCACTGGCCGCTGGTCTGATTGCAGGTCTTGCCGCTCGCTCCCACGGGATGGCAGTCGCAGGCTGTGGAAGAGAGAGGGGGCTATAATTGGTTCTTGGGTAGAAGCGCAAGTACGAATTGCTTACATTTTTCTATAAATAAATGATTTTTATCATGGCGTCCATATTTTTTTTGGAAATCTATGGTTATATGATATGAAAACTACATAAAGTAGATCGTCCAATGGTGCCGAAGTAAAAATTGAAGAGTATTGCCAAATTTTATGAATATCACAAGTATTTCGTGGTTATTCGAGCTAGAAACATATTCGTCGAAAGGCAAAACAAAAAATATAATTCACAGAAAACCACAACATAATAGATAGACCAAAAATGATGCTCGTTCAACTGCAGTGCAACACAATATAGCGTTGATTTCGACAACTAATATAGGTCACCACCGAAATTTCCATAAAACGAAATGAAGTCTGTTCAGCGAGGTTTTAATAAAATGTGGCGAACTAACGAAGTTCAGGCGCGGGCAAACAGCGGCCGACTCAAATTAGTTCTTCGGTTCATTCCGTTTACTTTTCGCCAATTTCCGTCAGAGTCAAGTTTTTCCCGATTATTCGCGTGCGCTGTACGTGCCACGTCTATTGGGAGGTTTAGGGTTGCTACTTTTATATCTTATATATTTTTTTAAATTGCTTTTTTTGTTTTTAGTCTATTTATCACTGCAGGTCAAAGGCCTCCCTCCCTTCTTTCACTACTTTTTTGGAATTTGTACATCAAGTAAATAATTATAGAGCGTAATATAATCTTTATCAAATCTGCAGGGATAGCAAAACGATTTAAGTTCTTGGTTAGAGTCCTTATAAATTATTTTTTCTATGAGGCTATTTAGGTAATTGGCATAGGTGATTGGGCATGTGTTGGGCATCGATCCCATACTGGGAAAATTACGTTTATAACACAATTATATACTATAATAGTATAACTAATTACACGCAAGAATTTTCGGATATTTTGGACTTTAAATGTTCTCGAGTTAAATGGTAATTCCTATTTTAATCACTCTCAGAATTTTACTTGTCGAATTGATTGCAAATAATCAATATATTTATAATAATTTAACTCCTTTTTTATTTAACTTGCTCTGTATGTATATTCAGGTGGAATTTTGCAACTACATTTTTAAGCAGATATATTTAACCGATTAAGCTGAAATGTATATGAATTTATTACTTTCAGTTTCTTTTATTGATATAGTCTTTAACATGAATGATATATTATCTTTTGTCTTTTATTTCTTTTTTATTATTCTATAACGAAGTGCGTGGTGGCCTGTTGGTAAACGGACCAGACGCGGCTGCCTACATGTTCACGGTGGTCGCGGGTTCAAATCCCAGGGCACACCTCTGACTTTTCGGAGTTATGTGTGTATTGATAGTCAATCACCACGCACTTTAACGGTGAAGGAAAACATCGTGAGGAAACCTGCATACCGTAGCGATTTTAAAGAATTTCTACGGTATGTAAGTCCGCCAACCCGCACTAGGCCAGCGTGGTGGACTATATGGCCTAACCACTCTCAATCGATTCTCTCGATTGTGGAGTAGGCCCGTGCCCTGCAGTGGGACGTATATGGGCTGATATAGATGATATAGATAACCATGTAACGGGTTCAATAAAATAGTTTATTTCTTTCTTTATTTGAGGCAACCCTGTTCCTCGGTCCATTTATGTTCACCACGCGGCCACTTTATGTGGGTTCCGAACATTTCAACTTCGGCATCGTGATTCCATAATTTCGGCTTTGTTTCGGTCCAACTTCTGTTTCGCAAATAAACGGAAAATATTTTTCCGCGAAAAAGAAAAGCTTTTTTATATAATAATGTAATTCGTAGTAATTGATGTTGGTGGGCGTTGGTTTCATATTTTTGCTAATTTATTTAGATAATAAGGTTTACTATGAATTAAGTAAAGCTGACTGAAATATAAACAGCCTACGTGGTCGAGAAAATACTTCAAACGAGAGGAGAGGCGGCGTGTTCTGAACGTTTAGAAACGAGTAAACATTATAAAGCAGTGCTATTCAATTCAATTATTTACTATCACTACTCATAATGGTAGTATTTAGTTCCGTTTTTCGCTCAATAACTAGCCATAAAGGTAACAGATTGTTGTAAAAAATTTACTCGTGGTAGGTGTCTCATATGTGAGAGGCCGCCTGGGTAGGTACAACGGCAATGTCTATTTCTCCCGCTAAACAGCAGTGTAAATGCACTGTTATGTTTCGGTTTGAAGGACATTGTAGCCAGAGTAACAACTGAAAATAATGAGACTTAACATCTTATGTTTCATTTGGCGAGCGCAGTGGAATGCCAAGCATTGCTTTGTAATTCATTATGTTGTTTAGTTTTGAAACTGCCATGAGCGGTCGTATCGCTCACTATCAGGCGAATGGCGTGCTCGTCTCGCCATTCATTGCAATGTGCGCCGAAATAATAGCTTGTACATAGTTATACAATATTTGTTACTTTTGAGTTGCAAACTGTGACACCTATGCTTACAAAACAGAGACTTTTATTGAATTTGTATCTGATGTTCATGCCTGATGAGTAAAGTAAAACATGTCAAAAATATAATTTATGGCCATACACTTTTTTATTCATTTCTTGAACCCGCTTATACCATCTATCATATCAATACATATGTATCTACTACAGCACGGTACAGTAAACGAGTTACGAAAAGGTCAATTTCATAACAGCCAAACGAAAAGCAAAAATCCCTTCACTCAATCAAGATGTCAGCAAAACACATCCCATAAACTGCCCCCGGGGGTCACAGTGGGCCTTGGCGGGCGCAGGGCGGGGGTCAGGGGCCCTGACCCACGGCCGAGATAAGTAAACACTTGAATGGATTTTGATGTATCGTTTTTTTTGGGTATGTTTTTAAGAGAAGTTGTTTTCGAAATGGATTTTGTGAGTAATTGTATATTTTATCATATTTCATATGATGGATCTGTATATTAATTGTCAAATAAGCTAGTTAAATTAAATATACAATTTTCATAGTTTTAGTATGAATAATGGAATGTCATCCTAAGGCACCGTTTCATATTGCTTTACTTGTAAACCTGTACATAAGTACAGAAATTCAGAAGCCTAATGAACTAACGAGAAAAAATGATGTAGGTAACAATCGATAAAAGAAGAAACTCATAGCACATGTACGAGGTGTGTTCAAAAAGTATCGCGAATTTCGAATTTTCGAGGGTTACGTATATTCGAATTTCGATTTTTTTATGGCGTTATGTTGGTACTCATGTCTCTCACTTATGGCGCCAAGTTCGGCCAATTTGAATGTTCAGTTAATTGTTGACAGCTGCTTTGCTTGCATGTGTTTAGGCTCATCTTCGATTTTTACCTATTCAAAAAATGGATCAAAGAACCTGTATCAAATTTTGTGTGAAAAACGAAATTAAGTGTACGGATGCATTTCGAATGTTGACTGTGGCATACGGAGAAGCTACCTTGGACCGAAGCAACGTTTATCGGTGGTACAAAATGTTCTCAGAAGGCCGAGAAGATGTGAACGACGAAGAGCGTGCCGGACGCCCGAGAACTTCAACAACAGACGAAAAAATTGATGAACTGAAGAAAATGGTATTGGCCAATCGCTGAATCACCGTTAGAGAAGTTGCTGAGGACCTAGGCATATCGATTGGCTCGCGCTATTCGATTTTTATCAATGATTTGGGCATGAGACGGGTTGTCGCGAAATTCGTACCAAAATTGCTCAATTTCGACCAAAAACAGCATCGCATGAACGTTGCTAATGAGCTGTTGGAGTCTGTCCGCGAGGACCCAAATTTGCTCCAGAGGGTCATAACTGGTGACGAATCGTGGGTTTATGGTTATGACGTGGAAACCAAAGCTCAATCATCTCAATGGAAGCTGCCGCACGAACCAAGACCGAAAAAAGTGCGCCAAGTTCGGTCGAATGTGAAAGTTTTGCTTACCGTTTTCTTCGATTGCAGGGGCGTGGTGCATCATGAGTTCTTGCCACAGGGTAGAACGGTCAATTAAGAATATTACCTGCAAGTTATGCGCAATTTGCGCGAAGCAATCCGCCAGAAACGCCCGGATTTGTGGAAGAACAAAAATTGGCTTTTGCACCACGATAACGCCCCTGCTCACACATCGTTGCTTGTGCGCGACTTTTTGGCCAAAAACAATACAATAATGATGCCGCAGCCATCGTATTCCCCAGATCTGTCCCCCTGTGACTTTTTCTTGTTCCCAAAACTGAAGAGGCCCATGAAAGGACGACGCTTCGCTACGATTGACGAGATAAAGACGGCATCGAAGGAGGAGCTGAACAAGATAAAAAAAAATGAATTTTTGAAGTGCTTCGAAGATTGGAAAAAGCGTTGGCACAAGTGTATAATATCTCATGGGAATTACTTTGAAGGGGACAAAATAGATATTCATGAATAAATAAATAGTTTTTGAAAAAACACAC
Organism: Deilephila elpenor; assembly: GCA_949752805.1. Taxonomy (NCBI): domain Eukaryota; kingdom Metazoa; phylum Arthropoda; class Insecta; order Lepidoptera; family Sphingidae; genus Deilephila; species Deilephila elpenor. The sequence continues at coordinate 1,125,161 of OX457107.1, read as the reverse complement.
AATTCGCGATACTTTTTGAACACACTACGTATACCCTTACGCGACGCAAGCGTCAAATTATTATACTCCTATATATTTAATATAACTACAGAAATGTTAGTATAAATGGCTGACCCTCTCAGAAAGCATGTAACAGCTTGACTGTATTTCGTACGGTAAGTGACATTGCCTGAGGCGCATATCTGCCCTTTCCCCCTATACTACGATGTTCAGACGGCTACCGACACACGACTCCCTCAAGTTTTGTTTATTAATTGGCGCCTTCAATAGTTCTTATTTATACTGGCCTGGCAAATTAGTACAATAAAGATGGCTACTACTGAAGTCCAGATAGATTAATTATCCATCGATTACAGAAATGCAATGGGCATACACTAGTGGAAATTTAAATGCGACATACTCCATAGATCGTTTTGATAGCGGGCACTATTTCAACAAATACTAAGAGTTAATTAGTACAATATCTAATTTTAGAATTTTTAATATATCAGTCAATCAGTCTGTATGTCATTTTACGTACAGACTGATTAATTATTGAATAATAATAAATAAATAAATAAATACACCCAATACAGTGTTGTGTCGTGGGTTTCAGAAACTACGAGAGACTTTTCGGTCTCACAAACAACCAGACCCGAAACAAATACCTGTGGATCACACAAATATTTGTTTCGGCGCGGGGATCGAACCCGCGGTTTCTCGTTTGACAGGCGGCGTCTAACCAACTGCGCCACGGAGGTTGTCAAGGAACGTCAAGGCTGTCACGGAGGCTGAAGACAACTCAACTTGGCTTATGATTTGCAAAAACGTAAGCATTTCAACTGCCAGACCTCAAAACATAGTGGGCTCCTTTTACGTAGACCGGATCACAAACAACTGACTTTTTAAATTAACTTTGTTACTGTAAAAATTGTAAAATGAAGGTAGCTTTCGTAACATTCACTGAGTGGATGACTGACACCTCAGTCCACCCCGTGACTACGATAGCTGCAAGGTAATCGAAATGTAGGGCAGTTAATGAATAAAAAAATGTAAATATTAAAGTAAGCATTTTATGCAGATCATTAATGATACTGGTTGACTGAAACTTACCTTATGATTTTCAAAAAAGTGTGCATTATACAGCGGGGTCTAAAACCAAGTCTGGCCCTGCCTAGTCCCTCAGTGGAGCCATTCCACCGAAAGGGCGACAATTCGATTCCGTTTCTATTTTATGTGGAAACTATTGGCGCGATGGGACACGCTCGGCGGACCACGTTTACTGCGCTTTTACGACCTTGCGTTTGTTTTGAGTTTGTTTTCTGTTTTCTAATCATAATATTTGTAATGTCGAAACTGTGCTGGAGTAGGATTGCGGAAAGGTTTTTTGTAAGTAGGAAAAGTATTTGGTGCTTTTTATCTGGTTACGTAAATAAGTATTGTAGGAAAACTTGGCTTATTTTTATTTTGCCTACAGCGTCATTTGATAGGTACTTTGTTTTTGAAATATTTCTTATTTTTAACTACTTAACGGATTGAGTAAAAGAAAAAGATACAATTACATATTAAAAATCTTGAATTTGGAGACTGTCCTGCCCTCACATCTGCCTTCAAAATCTTGAACTTGAAGATTTTACAAAAAAATGTAAATAAACTACCTTAATTTCCAATTATTTATAAACTTTTTTATTTTCGTCACTCTTTCGTGCTTTTTATGTAATAAATAGACTATATTACACTACACTGTAGCAATGAGGAGCAATTTATTCGTATTAAAAGTTCACAAACAGCCTGCCATATTTCATTATTATTTTTTCCCGTTTAATAGTTAACGGCGCGGAGTTAAGTAACAAAGTTCATTAAAATAAAGTTTGTAGCGCCCGCAGTTTCCAAACATGAACGTAAAACAGTTTTATTACGTTTTACTTATTTTTATCAGAACGGTGACTTTCAGGTCTTTGCCCGGGGTTAATGAATGCCACGATGTATAAAGATTCCTCCAAACAATGCATATTATGAAATTATATCTGTGTTCATCCAAACGATTTGGTCTCGAGTTGATTTTAATACGAGTTGAGTTGAATACGAGAAAAATCGTACATAAAATAATATATCTAGTGTATTGGGATTTTGTTTATTGCAATGCATGGCTAGACGAGAATGCCATTTGCCTGATGGTAAGCGATACGACCGCTCATGAACGGTAGCAAAACCAAACAACACCATGAATTACAAAGCAATGCTTGGCGTTCCACTGCGCTCGCCATCCTGAGATATAAGATGTTAAGTCTCATTATTTCCAGTAGTTACTCTGGCCTAAGTGAATATGATTTCTTAATACAATATACAAACTTATTTCCGACTAAAGATGCGCTATGTAGTATTTCGTATGCAAAATGGAAATAAATAATTGAACTATAAATAGTTCATAATATTAGGTCCTCAAATTCCTTTTTTTGGCATAAATGACTGTATCACCTACAAATAATTCGGATTTGGGAGTTGTAAGATCGAAATTCCATCGTAGAAGGTATAGTTTCTTATAGCCACGATACAAGATACAGTTCACGACTATGCACGGTTGGCTGTGTTTATTTACCCTACACCCATAAATACACTGTTTATCTCATTTTATATTGTTGTAAACTAAATATTTTATATAAATCGTAATGTGCCGCGTTATGGCTGTTCAAGCCGTTTGGAAAATGTTCCGAGACAGTTTAATAGCTTCATTACGGCGACAAATTCTTTGGATATGGCTGCTATTTTAGTAAGCTAGTGTAATGTTAGTTTTATGTATGGTTTATTGAGATAATGCCTTGAAAATAAATAGGAAGGAACATGATGGCTGTGTAATATTTTGGTTGAAATAACGTGGTCTTTTAAAGTGTTATAAAAAGTTTTAATATGATGTTTTTAACTATACTTAGTCAGATTTGGGTGTTTTGCAAGGACATAATTTACTTCTTACTTATAGATAACGTTCACGCCTGCATTCCCGACGGGGGTAGGCAGAGTTACCATTGACAGCGTGTAGATATTGACGACCCTATTTTCGTCTTATCTCTTACAGAAAAATTCAGTCAAAATGTAGTGCCCCGTCTGGAGGTCAAACCCAAAACTCCTCAGTTCACAGGCTTTGTATGTAAAGTACTCACGCTTGCAAGCCTTCTTGTGCGTGATGGGCTTGCTGGGGTCTCGGTAGTAGCCCTCGCGACAGTAGTGGCAGTGGCGGCCGGCGGTGTAGTGGCGACACTTGAGACACACACCGCCGCTCTCGCGACCAGACAGCTTGTACAGCTCCATGTTGAACCGGCAGCGCCGCGCGTGACCGTTGCAGTTGCATTCTGGAAAGAAAAGTTAGTTAGAACTTGTCCTTTTTCAGCCCGGTTTTAATATAGCATCGATAGGTGGCGAGGACGCCAGAAAGCCGGGCTTCTGGGTAATGTTCTGGCTTTTTATTTTATACCAGAAAAAAATTGTTCCTTCGACTTGTAAAGGTTACTGAATTTGCTTGCCGAGTAACAGTAACGGTTTTTCAGCAAACTTAAAGTTGTTTTTTTGTAAGACAGTGATGTCGCATCACGTCGACAAACTGTACTACAGCGTTAAATACATAAGTTCACCGAAGTATGTATTATAAAACTACATATTTTTAAATAACTCGTGTAATATGACTGTAGAGCACCTATCATGATATTCCTGATATAACATGATGATATTATTAAAATATAAAATCTAATAATATATATCACAAAATATCTTCATTTTTCCACTTACAAACGCAAGCAAACCGGGCGGCATGACAAATCGACATATAAATTAAGTAATACAGTTAGACAACTATTAGTTACGCTGAAGTCAATATGGCCAGGATGGGTGTGATGTATGGAGTTATTAGAAACGGTTAAAGCGCATCCGGCTTGCACCGTTGTCTATGATCAGTGCTATATTAATATGACTAGTACTTTTTCTATGAAAATTTTGTTAAATTTTTGGACAATAATTCTGACTTTTGGAGGCGTATGATGTCTTCTACACTGGATTAATATTGTAGGTATAAAGCCTCATATCTGTAACCTGTTGGTAGAGTTATGTCTCAACTGAAGATACTTATAAATTTAGTTAATATGGTTTTATATAAATAACAAATAAATAAATAAAATAAATAAATATCTGTGGTGGTACAATTTAATTAAAGGATCAATGTCATATTTTTAATCGAACAATCCTCACAAATTAGTTCGATTCTAAAATAGTATCAAATCAGAAATGTGTAGACAAACCTATAATAATTTTAAAGCTGTACAGTCTATTATTTAAGTCGTTCCTAATTTAAAAGTGACAGTTACATAATCCTAATCTATACCACAGATAAAAAATACCAGAGACAATAAATCTATCAATCTGTTGCCTAAAAGCGAAGCAGCATGTGATATAATGGAATCACTGTCATAACATCGCGTACTCGGTACGTGTGCGCCGCCCTTACACATAAAAATGTCATCGCTTGTCACTGCGTAAACATCGTACGTGCGCACTCCGCCTTATTTCATTCAGTGAACGACAATACCATTCATCCTGGTAGAGTTATTGGTGCTGTTGTAGTTTATACTTTAACGTAGACGAAACTTTGATGTTTTAAGAAATTGTTCGTGTATTTTTTCGTTAAAAACAAATCGCTGGTATTGAACTATATCGGCATCGTTATAAAATAGGTAGCCTTAGCAATCCCAAGTTGGGTTTGGGTTAAAGGTATGCCGTTTATATTGTGTAATCGGGCTCAAAATTAATAAGCAAGTAACCAACATTAGTAGAAAAATTTGAGTCAATGAAAAACAACGCGCTTACTTCACAAAGTAGGAATAACACGACTCTGATTTATGTCATGATACATTAGAAAACGAATATGTGTTGATTGTGAAAAGTTATTTATAGCAACTTAAAAGGATGGATTGGCGCGACCTTCAACTAGATGTACAAAAAATGTTGCTCTAGGAATCAAATCCTTGACCTTTCATTTCTTTCATCTAATCGCTCCCCCACGGCGACCGTCCTGCTTTTTGATATATCAAAAAGACTGAAATCCAAAGAGGGTTCTTTGTAACTCTGCTTTGTGTAACGTTTAACAGATGGCGCTTTTAAACATTAAAACAACAATAAATCCCTTTGGAGTTGCCATAATGTAAATACGTGGTATGATTTGTGACAGAACGGGGCGAATATATGTGACTGCAAGAGGAATGCAACATGAAATAGTTTCTTAAAATGGTATTCTCGGGTTTCTTTGAACGTATGAAATATTAAATATGGCCACACAGGATTCTGGAAAGTTAAAAGAGCTGTAAATCTTTTCGAGCGTTTTGTTTCCTACACTTTGTTTACAAGTTCATTCAGGGTTTTAAAGGGTGTGTTCATGAATGCAGATAGAAATATGAATGAGTGTGAAACTTCAAGCTCAGAAGACATTAATGTTATAAGTATTAGAAACAATATTGTTGGTGGGAGGAAAATTAGTACACTCGTAATATGCCCAGATAGCCATATCAGTACAACTCACGCCTTTTCCCAGAAGGGCTAGGCAGAGGTCGTATAAGGACACCCACATTTCGCCTTGTGTGTCCCGTCCTACCATTCAGTAGGGGCGAGTCTTGTCATATTGGGTACAACTTCCTGACTCCGGACTGATAGTAAAAAAAAACAATATCACTTTGCCCGACTCAGGACTCGAACCTGAGACCTCTCAGCGTTGTAGTCATACCGTAGATTGCTTCACCGTGGCAGTTACTACAATATGTTGTATACTTATAATCTATCTCCAACTCTTTTTTGTCTAAATGAGGAATATTATCCGAATATAAAGAAAAACCTGTTGTCTTGTACCGTGACAGTGATGTACGAGTACGCACAGACGGCACGAAGGTCACGTAGTACTTAATACGATTCTGTTGCTGAAAGCTACCATTAGTAAAAGGGTTGGAATTGTGATGGATTGCTTCTGTATTTAACGTATTTGAAAAAAGGTTTTGTATATAACTTACATTTAAATAATATTTTTTTATTGCGAGATGAGCATAACATTTGCCTGATGGTAAACGATACGACCGCTTATGGAAAGTTGCAAAATCAACACAATTAATTACAAAGCAATGCTTGGCGTTTAACTGCGTTCGCCATCATAAGACTTACGATGTTAAGTCTCGTTATGTCCAGTTTGGCTACAATTTCCTTCAACCGGAACACGACAGTGCATTTACACTGCTGTTTGGCGGAAGAAATATACATTGCCGTGGTACCTACCCAGGCGACTTCTCACATAATATGACCATCAGTAAAATGTATTGAACTATATATTTGTATGTCCGCAACAATAAGTGACTTTCAGAGGCGTACTTGGAATTACATCTGAAAAGCATAGGTTTTAATCCTAAGTTATATTTCGGCAAACCATAAGACTAACATTGTCTATACCTTTGGGTGTCCATGTGTTGACAGATGACATTTGACAATTGAGAACAATTGGAGAATAATGCGCAACGTCATCAAAACGTCATCAATTTTTGACAGCGAGCCTAAAATGAGCTTTTAGACACCGGAAGGGAGTATTATTTATCGACATGAAAAGGCAGAAGTTCTCAATTCGACTGTAATTCGTACACAAGTTACACGATACCTCCACTAATTCTGGACAGATTTTAATGATTTTTCAACTGGCAGTTTCAAAGAGTTGTTCAGAAACAATTAACGAATAAATAAACACTGTCCCTATATATTCGTCTGGGCTGGGAGAACACTTTCTCCCCGTGCCGGCATTATTATCGGTCACGCGCGTCCGTATTACGCTCATTGTGGAAACGAAAGCACCAGCGGATGCTGCCTCGCACGTACTCACTCACACCCAGGGTTGCCCCTCAAGGGCTAGTTTATTTTTCACGAAATTTTGTGGACTTTTATGTAGAGGGACTTATATGTTAAGAGGAACTTTTATTACAAAATTAAGAACACTAGATAAAAAAAAAAAAGAATAATTATGTTGTGTATATGCGTAATTATGCAAATTAATGTTGTGTACATATTTCTAAATACTATGTAAATAGAAAACGGTTATTTAAACAGAAAGATAGCAAGAGATATTAATTGCAGTAAAGTACCATCCATAATATTATTTTAAATTATTGAATATTGTCGATATTCATGGGCAGCGGTAATCATTTGTTAGCTTAATCATTAATTATAATTATTAAAGATAACAATGACTCGACGCTCATCACTTGATTTCCCTTTAAAAATTTCCGCATTAATATCTATCTAGATTTTGAAAAAAAAAATTACAAAATAACTTTAAAGTTATATCTAAGTGGCAGCCCTATTTAGGTGCACGTGGTATCCGCACTTCAGTAGCCAATCGGAAGGCTGGCTAATTACCTTATTACAGTACGTGCAGGCCCAAAACTTACCAATAATACGTACTTAGACTATTTACCGTGTTCAGAAAGCGACAAGTTACCCAAATTAAGGGCTTTTTACAGTTACTTTCGTCATGGAGGAGTGATTTTACGCTAATGACGTGAATTTAACAAGGTTTCTTTGTAGTTGATATTGGTGTATAAGAAAATAACTACGATTCACTTGAGAGAGCTATTATTCGTCGTCCAGACTTAGTATCGACTGCCGACATACGCTTATTTTGCCTCGCAAGTCGCAACCAAACACAACTGGATGCCGGACTTTCAATATTTCAATCCAATTTTTTTTATAAATATTCTTTGATAATTCTTCAGTAAATTTTCACTCCCTAAATTCTCCACACACGCCTTCAAAATGTTATTAAAAGCTCTTCCTTAGACTTAGGTGAGAAATCTTAATTGAATTCCGCTATCGTCGCATGTCGCTGCCTCATTTTAAAAGGCCATAACTTTTCTAATTAATTGCATTACTTATAATGGGCTATTAATAAGATTTAGTCAGTTCGCAAGTCTAGAGACGTGCAGGGAGGTATTTGGTTATAGATAGGCGGGGACAACGCCCACGGTTCCAACAATGTTTCAGCTACCGTGGAAATACATTTAGATAAATTTCGACACGGAGGATAGCTTTGACCGAAGTTATTAGATATTTCCAGTGCACAGTTTATTTTCATCCATAAATCTATTGAAAATCCTAAACAACTAACATATGAACAAAACTTCAACTGAAAATAGACCGCATTTTTTTTCTTAATTTTTGTCACTGCTTCATAATATTCAAATTATTCCATAAACAATTTCTCAATTAACAGACATACTACCAAACCATACCAATCTTAAATTACCCTCCCACATCTTAAGATTATCAATAGTATTATAACCCACACCCCAAATCCCAACTCCGTCCCCAAGCAAAGAGCAAGCCAGACGTCCCCTGCAACTTCGTCAGAGCAAAAGCCGAGAGGGGAAGCCAAATTGCCACACTCCAGATAACGAGTTTATTAATTTGATTAATCCCGTCTGTTGGCTATATATCGGCTTAATAACTTGCCCTGACTCCGCCCCTGGCCCGCGTGTCTGAGACAATGTTAATTAATTTACGGCCTCATATTAAACGGGATGGGATTTAGAAAAATTGCTGATGTGTGGCGTAGTGCCGGGTTGTCGGTGTTGCTTTGTTGGTAATACTATCCCTACGAATATTATAAATGTGAATGTAAGTTTGTTTGTTACGCTTTCACGCGAAAACGACTCAACCGATCATCATGAAACTTTGTACACATATTCTTGGAGGTATTAGAAGTAACATAGGCTACTTTTTATACCGAAAAGTTTAGTGTTCCCGTGAGATGAAGAAGGAATTCCGATATATTTGCTACTATTTTATACTCAAAAGGATGGGATGGGACTAGATTACATTCCATTAGAGAGAATCAGACGGGGCGGGCGGGATATAACGGGACGGGACGGGACGAGATGGGAAATAAAGTTAACCACGCAGACGAAGTTTGCGGGCAGAAGCTAGTATATGTGTGGGTACGGTGAACCCATACCCACAATATCAAGTTATGTTATATCAAAGTTTACAAGAGCATTCGTTTATTTTAAATCAGGTATGGTGCCTGTGGACACATAGATTGTGAAGTTGTCTTAGCGTAATTATTTCAGTGATATGCATATTGTAACATACTGGAAAGACCCTGATTATATATCGGTGAGTCAAATAAAGGAGTTATTTACCAACTACGATGACACATCATCTTAGAACAATAATTTTAGCGGTTTCGTACAGTTTTATTCTTGGTAAGCTTCTTCTTTACATTTTGTTTTTCTATCAAGTCCTGCCGCTAAGCTTAAAGTATCGAAAAAGTCGTCAAAAAGTAAAACCGACTTAAAAAATTAGACAAAATCCTTGATTGAAAAACCGCCACATCATCGGCCGGGTATCTCATTTGGAAACCATTACTCATCGTCGCAAACGACACTGATTGACAAATGGACCCGTTTCGATAACCTGACGCTATTTTACGGCTTTTCACTCCAAATTTGTTTGTTTTCCACCGGCTTGATTGATTTCGTAGGCTGTGTGTATGTGGCCTTAAAATTTGGGTCAAAGTTAATTCGTCAAAAAGGTTGAGCGAAACTTTTGATTGGCTACATTGTAATTGAATGTGTGTTGCGTATACCGAAACGTAATATTTGTTATGAACTGTCGTAAGCAGGCGAAAGTTGAGTCATGTGTTGCTAGGTATATTTCGGCTTAATAACTTAATAACTATATGACTATAAAATTGTTTTTCGTAGAAATTATTGAGTTTTTTTATTGGAATTAGGAATATGTTTAACCTAGATGCTTATGTCAAGGCTAACTGACAATGTCCAGTAGCTATTTAGCTTAGTTTTGTTTAGCTTAATTAGGTAGTAGCATTAAAGTAATTTTGAAATAAAATGTCTTGAATTTAAAGATAGTTTTTTTAATATGGAAGCATTTAGCTCTTTCTATTTATTATACTACATATACGTATACATAAATAAACTCACGCCTTCTTCCCAGAAGGGTTAGGTAGAGGTGCTACCAGGACACCCACATTTCGCCTTGCATGTTCCGTCCCATGTGATACGGAGCGGGTCTATCGCCATATCGGGCACAAATTCCTAACTATAATAAATAGAAAAATCTAGTACCACTTTTGCCCGACCCGGGATTCGAACCCGAGACTTCAGCTTTATAATAGGGTACTATGATAGGTATATGGTAGGTATACCATATGACAACTACGCCACCGAAGCAGTCGTTTATTATAATAACTACAGGCCCAAAAAGAGATAGCTACTTACCTAAACATACAACATTAACTTGATTCCTACTTCCTTCTTTTTGACAATTTTAGTCCTTATATAATATCTAAACATACATGATCAACGCGTAATCGTCTAGCAATTACCTAGGCACGATAAATCGTTCTAAACAGATCTGTGACTAAGACGCCGCAGCCAACTGGGTGCCCGATCATTACGGGCAGTTCATCTTACTTTGGACTCGCGCCAGATAACAGCTAAACGACGGTGTTGCCAATATATTGACAAGTACCCGGATTGTGGGCTTTGATCGTCTGGATTACTCATGGGATGCGAAATAAACAAGTATGTTCTTTATTTAAGTGAATCTCATGTTTGGATCGTGAAATAAAAAGGGGTAATGTTGTTTATTTGAATGAAATGAAACTAGATTGTTTTGAGCAAGAATTAATTGTCTTGGAATTAACAATTTAATACCGGTAAGGGACATTACGTGTTGCTATTGAAATCATGTTTTGTATATCGGTGAGTTTGCCGAAAGGCCGTTTTTTTACTCATCCGCCTTCCTCATCAATATTTATTATTGATAGAAAATCAATTTTTTGGTGCTTTTCAAGAACAAGCACAGCTCTGGAGTTTGATGAGTTTAACTTTTGAGAAAAAAATAGAGAAGAAAGGAATTATGAGTAGGTCTAATAACACTGATTGGACAAATGGACAACATTGAAGTTACTACTCTACGCCTTAGCTCTCTACCTTTCTCTTCAGACACATACATTTAATTGCTGAATAAGCCTCATCCATACCGCTACCAAACCTTGCATCCCACAACCACCTAAAACCTCAACTATTTCCCTGAAAATAGGGAATTATCAAACCCTGGCAACATTACCACGGGGGGTTTGTCCACAGTGGCGAGCGTGCGCTTTGTTTTATGTAATTAGGCGGTGATTTATTCATGTCGATATGATTTTTTTGCTCGCACTGCCAGTTGACGCGTCTGCGAAAAATAAAATGATTGAATGGCTTCTAACTATCTGTAATGACTATATGCATCGGTGTATTCTGGGAGATTTATTTCAGGGCGACACACATTGTCTTTCCTTATTCACCGGCCTAGTGCGTACGGATCGTTGCTTGTCTATTTACTCGCAGTTTGGAGTTTTTATTTTTTTACTAAGGGGCCGTCCATTAATCACGTGGTGTTTTTTTTGGTATTTTTAACCCTCCCCCCTCCCCCTAGGTGATACGTGGTGAGGTTTAAGACTAACCCTCACCCCCCACCCAAAATCAAGTGTATTTTTTAATACAAAGAATCTTAATATTTTTAGAATATCATCATTCAATACAAGTATAACTAAAGTACAATCTAGGACTTCTTTCGTTGCCTGATAACGGCGAGTCAAGTTCACACTACACGCCGCTTTTCGGTTTAGAAATCGGGCATTGACGAAAAAATTAATACACGTGATATCTTACTACACCAACCCCCCCTCCTCCCCCCTTGTGATATTTCGTGATTTTTCCTAAACCCCCTCTCCCTCTTTAGAGCCTCACGTGATTAATGAACGGCCCATAAGTAATTTAAGTTTCAATGGTGTGTTTCGTTTTAGTAACGAACCGGACGCGATATGAAGAGTCGGTGGTCGGACTATTATAAGTCATATTATGTGTTTCGATAGGGCAATAAACCGTATTCTACATAGAGGTCTTAACAATAGAATCTATGGTGTGAAAATGCCGCCAACGCGAACTAGTTTTGCGTTGTGGATTATGGCCTAAACCTTTTCAGTCGAACTTTCGATTGTAGATATACCCTATGCTCCCGGCAGTGGATGATTACGAGTTGATATAATACAAAATATGAACACCAGTCAAAAACTACAAATAACTTTACATTTAGCTAATTATAAACCACTAAACGCGCCTATATTTTCTCTTCCTTGCCTTACTTCGACATTAGGAAAATACAAAAATCTATAACTGTTTTTCCTTCAAACAAAATATATATAAAAACATTTCTGCCCAACATTATCCAAGAAACGCTAACCCAACAAGCTAACAATGTAACGTTTCGTATAAGAAAGTAGTGCTCAAAATGCAATTAGCCAAGATGTCGATCTGGGCCGGGATGGTCCGCGTCGCAGCCCATGAATAAAACATACGCGCAATTGGACAACACACTGGAGACGCAGCGTGAGGATATGGAAACGTAGAAAACGCGGGATGTGGAAAATGGTAAGTGGAAAAATATTAGGTACTTGAGCGTGTCCTGAGTTTGAATACACTTTGTTTCGACATTCGAAATATTCATATAAATAAATAAAATAAATAAATACACCCAACAGTCACATACATAGTCCTGACCCCACACTAAGATCGAGTCTTGTGTCGTGGGTATCAGAAGCTACGAGAGACTTTTCGGTCTCACAAACACCCAGACCCGAAACAAATACCTGTGGATCACACAAATATTTGTTTCGGTGCGGGGATCGAACCCGCGGCCTCTCGTTTCACAGGCGGCGTCTAACCAACTGCGCCACGGAGGCTGTCAATATATGAATATGATTGGCTCGCATATAATAAAGGTTCGAGAGATCGTACTTCGACATAATTCAGCCTCCGTGGCGCAGTTGGTTAGACGGCGGCTGTGAAACGAGAAGCAACGGGTTCGGTTTCCGCTCTGAGACAAATGTTTGTTTCGGGTCTGGGTGTTTGTGAGACCGAAAAGTCTCTCATAGTTCCAGATACCTACGACACAAGACTGTTGGGTGTTATTTATTATTATTATTTATTAATTACGTGCAAAATCTCGTTCAACATACACAGGAATTGGATCACCAGCTTAAGGGTCTCCGGTAACTCGCCGAGTGAAATTCCACTGAAAAGCTATTATTTGACGTAGGTTTTCTGTGAGACAGTACTATGACCAAGTCATTAGTAATATTTTTGCATGAAGCAATACACAGCCAGGTTCCTTACAGTAATCTAAAAATACGATACTTTATTTTCCGCAGACGGTTACAGTTCCCTAATAACCTAATTACCGAGAAACATCGCTTATTTCCAAATAAGGAGAGATCCATCGATCCGTCATTGCGTCACGCGCACGTGGTGCCCTCTGCCATGACAAACGAGCGTCTAATGACTTGCGATCATACAATATCTTACATATAGAGCTCATGTTAGTTTTCATAGGTAGATAGATTATCTAAATATGTTATTCATGTCTATGAATAATATCAATATGTATCTTGATATGTTTTATTGCCTAATAGATAAGTTAGCTGGTTTGAAGATATACAACCATTAACGCTTCTAGACTTTGCAAGTACAAAGCTTGGTTTTAACCTTTTGTGAATGTTCTTTAACTCTCCACACAGGAATTCCAAGTAGGATGATGGGACCATCACTATTAGATCCGGGTTCAACTCTACCACCTAATTCATTTATTCATACATTCTTAACACCGACTGCCTCGGTGGCGTGGTTGTATTGCGGTACGACTACAAAGCTGAGGTCTCGGGTTCGAATCCCAAGTCGGGCAAAGTGATATTGGATTTTTCTGTTCATTATCAGCCCGGAGTCAGGAATTTGTGCCCGATATGGCGCTAGGCTCGCCCCCTATCACATCGTGGGACGGAACATACAAGGCGAAATGTGGGTGTCCTAGTGGCGCCTCTGCCTACCCCTTCGGGGATAAAGGCCTGAGTTTATGTATGTATTCTTCACACCATCGGTCCGCTACCGATTTAATTACGCATAGTATATTAATTAGTGTTATACAAGGTGAAATGTGGGGCTCCTGGTGGTACCTCTGCCTACCCCTTCTGGGAAAAAGGCGTGAGTTTATGTATATATGTTTATTATGAGTTTTTTTAGGCGACAAGCCTTTACAAGCGTGTAGATAATTGATAAATATATCAAATTTTACTTCCGGTACTTTCAAATAACAACGTTCACCAAAAGCATTAAACTAAATAAAAAAACTAGCTCTAGAAGTAAACAAATGGTTAAAACTTCGAAACACCACAAATTAGAGAGGGTTCCACGGTCGCCTGAATCTTGACTGCCTAACTTTTGTCTAACCACTAAAACTGTTTAAAAAAAGGACCCAAAAACAGAATACGGAAGGGAACCTCTGTTACAAGTTTTGTGTTTTCAAGTGATGTTTTTTATTGTGTGAAGTAAAAGTAGACGGTGAATTACATAGACTTAAAGCACGCATAGCTTTTATATGTTTTTCGGCGCCTGTGACCATTATAATTATGATCACTTATTTCTTTTGTCTCCATATTGTTATATTAATACTATATATAAAAAAAGACAAAAAAGGTGACCGAATCTAAATAATGTATGATATTTCAAGGGTTCAATAAAATATTTTCATTTCATTTCATTTCATCATTGGCGTGTATAGGCTGATATATCTTCCAAAATCGCTACCGCTTATCCAACTGCCCATCACACTCCACCCTCCCTATATTGTGTGAAATACATTGATCCTACAATACGTCCTCGGCGATTATCCGGCAGAATAAATATTACATGTGGCTTCATGTGGTAATGAGGCCGGGAATGACGCTCGCATGCAGACGGTTGCTGCTGTTCGACATTTGTCACGCTGTTCATTGACTGCGAGAGATTTATGAGTGGGTGAGTCATACGGGTGGGGTTAAACATGATTTGAGGACTAAGGATTGCCTCGGTGGCGTAGTTATACTACTGTACGACTAAAAAACTGAGGTCTCGGGTTCGAATACCGGGTCGGGCATAGTGATATTGGGTTTTTCTATTATCAGCCCGGAGTCAGGAATTTGTGCCCGATATGGCGATAGGCTTGCCCCCTATAACATCATGGGACGGAACATACAAGGCGAAATGTGGGTGTCTTGGTGGCGCCTCTGCCTATCCCTTCTGGGATAAACGCGTGAGTTTATGTATGTATGAGGACTAAGGATTATTGAGAGCGTGCCCTGTTTTGCTGTCTTTCAGGGAAGTCCGCCAAAGAGTATAATATAGCGAAATGAGCAAAAGTTGCACTGCGAATTAGTATGTGCTAAAATATCATTATCTACTAACGAGTAAAAGACTTAGGCAGTCTTGAAATATATAACTAAAAAAAACTACATTTAGGCTTGCAGAGTTTACTACAATCGTGAATCATTACATCTAATGGGTATAAAAGGATACCTCGAACGCAGTATTATAACATGTAACATTTAAAACTGCTGTAAAAAATAACATAAAACATACTCTTTATAAATCGTAATAGCCGTATTTCTGAACATTTTTCTTCTTAACACGATGCGTAATTGGATCACAATAAACGTGATCTTATAAAATTTACGGCGCATGAAATTTTACGACATTGTCTTGTACAGTCGCGTTTAATTTTTAAATGTTTAAAATCTTTAAACACTTCACCCTTAGGCCTTATTAAAAGATAATTCACGACCGATAACTTCAATATGGACTGTCGATGGCAAAAGTGTTATACAATGACGCATTTTTTGTTTATTTTTTTTCTGTTGAGAAGCACACAGTTAAACGCCTCAACTAGTATAAAAAT
This sequence comes from Deilephila elpenor, assembly GCA_949752805.1. Classification (NCBI taxonomy): domain Eukaryota; kingdom Metazoa; phylum Arthropoda; class Insecta; order Lepidoptera; family Sphingidae; genus Deilephila; species Deilephila elpenor. Next base: position 1,109,345 of record OX457107.1, on the reverse strand, counting down.
CTTTGGTCCATAAAAATATAAATCAAGCAATCGAGCCTATACCTTTCGACGCAGTCACATTTCAGATTTAACAATCATATTATGATGTATCAGAAAATACTTACCAAATTTTGCACCCACAACACTACACCCAGACCCGAAACAAATAAATAATTCACACAACTATTTATATCTACAAATTCACATTTATATTTTCGTCGTTTTTCATATAAATAATTACATATATACATACATAAACTCACGCCTTCATCCCAGAAGGGGTAGGAAGAGGCGCCACCAGGACACCCACATTTTGCCTTGTATGTTCCGCCCCATGATGTGACAGGGACGAGCCTATCGCCATATCGGGCACAAATTCCTGACTCCGGGCTGATGATGAATAGAAACACCCAATATAAGTAATTAATAGCTATCAAACCTTTTAGTACGGGAGTATAAGGTTTAAAAGCTAGTGTCTGCACGGTGCGTGAAGTATAACACAGGGTGAAATAATGCCCAGATAAAACGGAGCGCAATTTGTAATTGTATTTTATTAAACAGAGCCTCGCCCGCGGCGTCGCGCTCTTGTAATGAGACGCAATCTTATTATAGGAAGTGTATTGTGATTTTATAATATAAAGATTTTAATAGTTAAGCAGTCACAGAAATATCTCGTATCTAGTGGTAAGATATTCCGTTCGGAATTTTGGTAAATCCTGTTGTTTGTCGTTTGCGCCCTGTAATATAAAAATCACCCCCGCACAGTGATTTACGCAACTAGCCATGAATTGAGCAGTCGTAGGTTCGATTGACAAAATACTTCTGTGTAATACATTTTTTAAGGTTTCATTCACTCTTCGGAGAAAAACAAATAAACTCGGTTGATATACAGCATTCGGGGCGCGGGAGCTGATCGACTTTAAAGAAAATAAAGATTACCAGCATCCTGCACGCGGGCTGTATGGCATGCGTAAAAATAAATCTCCCGCATATCACACGCAGCGTTATCGACCAATGTAAACAATCTTTTAAATCGTGTCACATCGCATCTGCATACAACATAGTAAATAAATAAATATTAAATACACCCAACAGTCACATACATAGTCCTGACCCCACACTAAGATCGAGTTTTGTGTCGTGGGTATCAGAAACTACGAGAGACTTTTCGGTCTCACAAACACCCAGACCCGAAACAAATACCTGTGGATCACACAAATATTTGTTTCGGTGCGGGGATCGAACCCGCGGCCTCTCGTTTCACAGGCGGCGTCTAACCAACTGCGCCACGGAGGCTGTCTATAATAATAATAATAATAAGGAGTAATAATGTTATGTGTGTTATAGGGACAAGTAAATTACACCTAAATAAAATTACCTTACTTTCAATTCAGAGAATATTATTACATGTATCTGCTCTCATTTTTGTATTGTATAATAATATTCTGCTCTCATTGTATAATAATAATAAGGAGTAATAATGTTATGTGTGTTATAGGGACAAGTAAATTACACCTAAATAAAATTACCTTACTTTCAATTCAGAGAATATTATTACATGTATCTGCTCTCATTTTTGGAGAAAAGATTACGATCAAGCTTTCCAAATCAATTTAATAGCATTACATATATTGCACGTAATTTATTAAGCACTACTGTGTATTGAAATATATATTTTTGTTTATTTTAGTATATCTGGTGGTCAAAACAGTTATATAATCGTGATGGAGAGAGATCGAATTCTTATTTGTTTAACACCAATAGGTCGCGACAATATTCGTTTAATATTATGCCGTATAAAACAAATATTTAATAATGGTTTCTTAGATTTACGCGAATGTTACACATTGAAATAAAACAAATTTCTACGGATTTTTATCGCAATTTGGTTTTATTTTTACATTTTTCAACTTCCCGACGTTTCAATTGCTTCACAGCAAGCAATATTTCAAACAAATCTTTAATAGGCATATACCCCGAAAAAAACCTGTGTTTCTTAAACAAACAGAAGACCAGAGCACACATATATCAGCAATATACGTCCACTGCTCTTATTCTCATCAATCGATAGTAAGATTAAGTCGAGAGAGAGAGAGAGACGGCTTAGTCCATAGTACACCAGGCTGGCCTATTGCTATTATTATCTTTACTTATCTTTATCTCACAATGTTTTCCTTCGCCGTTAAAGTGAATGACTATCAACTAGCAACACAGATGACACCGAAAAGTCAGATTTGTGCCCTGTAGTTCGACCTCGCTCCTACTGTCTCGACAGATAGATTAACAGACCCCCACGCACTCAAAAAATATTGCGCAAATACAATTCTATACGGTGTTGCCAGGTGCTTCGATTCGTATAAAATTTTCATGTCATTTTGCGCTTCGCAACGTTGATAAATATCTGATGAATAACAAATAAAATATTTTCAAGTGGAATTAATAAAACTAACTCGCTTTGAACGCAGCTCATCGACTAAGAGAATTTAATATGCAATTTGGGACATCAAAGCGAAATTCATAAACAGAAAATGAAATGTACACAATGGTGCAAGGCGGGAGAGATGAGAGTGGAATGTCTCATTAAATATAATTCGTGGATTGTGGTTTTAGAAGCTTGCGTGGCAATGTTGAGGGTGCTGAATTAGATAGAAAACATTTGGATGTAAAACTGTCTGTTGTTTAAAGTGCAGAGTGGATATTAATATTTTATATTGTATACTTCATATTAAAGATATGATAGTTTTTCATTTTGCATTGGGCGTAATTCAATTTGGGTAAACGAAAATCTGTGCATAAGAAATTTAAGTTAACCGGACTTAGATTTTCAGGATCGACGTAAGAAAATAAGATCGAAACACAATTAGCTAAGTTTCCAATGGCTGAGTGTTAAGGGAGTACTATGGACAAAAGTGCGATGAAATCCATTTTCTACGAAGTTGCCGGTCTAAGTAAACAAGATGGATCAAACCACCCTTCGCAATATAGCTTTAAATTCAACTCGCCTCAAGATGAGTTTGAGCATAAATCTGTCGCCATGCATGGCGATAGTATCAGTTATGGCAAATTCATAGGAAATTTATCAAATAAAAAAAAAACACTAAGTGGATTGTTCATTGGAATTGGAACCTTGACCTCGAAATGCCACAGCCTTCTAGACTCCTTATAATGGCTGCAAGATAGCTCGTGGAACTCGTTAAGTCGTGGATCGAACCTGGATACGACAGACTCGAGACAGAGAAAAGAGCCATAATATCAGAAATACCTAAAGTCTATACCCAGAAGTGGGATTTGATAGGCCATGAATGATAATGATTCATTACCGCCACATCCCACAACTTGCACCACACATAGCGCAGTGTAAATATCATTTCACTCACATCCGCTTTTCCATTTTCTTGGTAACGTGTAATTGGATTTTTTTTCTCGACATTCCCGTTTTCAGATTTTAATTGTGCTTGCCAGGATCATTTTTAATATTTACTCGGAGGTCTGGGTGTTGTGATATTTCGTTTGTCCCCGGGCTATGCGTCCCCCTGTTTGTTCTGCGACTTACCGCGTTTGCCAAGGAGACTGGGTAAATATTAATTAGGGAAATAATAACCGATCGATTTTGAGCCTTCTGTTTTAGGTGGTGTTGTTTGTTCTGAGTTTACTTTTAATTAACGAGGTAAGAATTTACGCTTTTTGGAGGTAATGGCCATAATACGTCTATGGAAATTACGGTTTGTACACTCTGTATGGTAAAACGGCTCTTAAATACTATATTTAATATCAAATTTACTATATTTATTTACTATGTTTAATAACAAAGGGACACACAGATATTTTGCAACTACTTGTTAGATAATTGTAACATAGGACAGAAATCAGTAAAGACCCTATTTCAGAATTTGTAATTAACAAACACAGTTGTTGTCCTTTATATTTTATGAGAACTACCCACGAAAGTTATGATGGAAATAGTTGAAATATATTGCCGTAGCATATTGTCCGCATGTCGGCCAGTGTATTGTTTCTATAAAAATTGTGTAGATGGGTTTAGATAAAGCTCTATGCACGGCGGCCTTTTGTTCTCTCTGCACAATATAAGCAATATTTTTGCAGCTGTGTAGTTTTTAGGCCCGCAAAATGGGCATATGGATGAGCTAAAGTTGATGGTCACTGCTGCATGAAGATGTGATACTTTGAGGATCGTAAACGCAAGGAAAGCCTTCAAACAAGCGTAGGTTCATGAAAGCAATAGATTGATGAGTCTCTATGAATATCATAACCGACAAATTTAATTAATAAAGCCTTGTTAAAGCTACAGCACCGATGGGGCAGCTCAACCGGGGTGGAACCAGAGTCTCATATAACACCAACATAAAGTATCTGTTTTGCTATTGCATTTCGTTCGTTCAGTGAGATTGCCAAAGACCCTAAAGCTTGTAGGAAAATCGTATTCGCTTGCACAGAGACCTACATGTTGTAGAAAACCTTGTAATTACCACCAAAGCAACCCATTTTTCTGTCACCCTGTCATAATGATGTCAACAGGAGATGGTCTTCTCTCCGACAGTCTATTTGATATGCGCTGCACTTCCCGTAGTTGCTTCAGGTGCATTGTCGCTTTACCGTACCTTTATAAAAAACCCACGAAAAACCTAAGAGCAAAATATCTTCAAGCACAGCCTCAAGACTACAAAAAAGGCCGTCGCCAAACCGTCTCGGAAATCAAACGGTAAAGGGATTAAGTGTACAGCCGGTAATCGAGTCACGAGCGGTTCGTTAGGCTGCGCACACACTGTCAAGCTCCGCTGTCAGTTCAGGCTGAGCTTACACCCTGTCTGGTCTAATTGTTACTTGCATTGAACTGTTATGACCGGATTGATTTTAGTTTGCATAAATTCTGGATGTTGTTGTGGATTTTGGTGTTAGTGCCGTTGATTGTGTTTTAAAGGGATTTTGAATAATTGCGAATACAATTTAAGCTCTTTATAATCTAAGTCAACGAGATCCACAATAAATTCCATGTTTCTTATTCACGACGCAGCCATAAATACTTTTATTGATCTTACTATAATAAGTAAAAGTTCATTTAGCAAATCAGAATTCAAATTATACATCAAAACTTTGACCCTACTATTTTTACCATATGGTATCCGCCAGCCGTTGAGATGAAAATATCAATATTAAAAAAGGCAAAAACTTCAGTCTCACCTCAACTTCCCCGTGTGTACTTTACCCACCGCTCCTTAACTTTGTTACGAAAAGAGGAAATTATTCTCCTTTTTTATTCGTCCCTCATTAAAATTCCGTATTGCATTGTCTAAGGATTTCGCGTGTTTGTTAAATTTAATAATCTTCCAAATTTTATTCACGTCAGACAATCCGAAATCCTTTTGATATTCAAGTTGCGAGTGAATTTCATCACAGGCTGATGGTAAGTCCATGTTTGAGCCATGAGTAGCAAGAGTAAAAAGATTCTTTAAAGCGAATCACGAAGCAACCTTTTAATTCAATGTACGTTTTTGAAAGATGTTTGTTTTAAAAGAGTTGCATTAAGATTCAAAGTTTTGTATAATAATGTTATTAGAGGTGAGTTGTAAACCTTTCTAATTTATATGACTATATATATCAGCCTATATACGTCCCACTGCAGGGCACGGGCCTACTCTACAATCGAGAGAATCGATTGAGAGTGGTTAGGCCATACCTATAGTACACCACGTTGGCCTAGTGCGGGTTGGCGGACTTACATACCGTAGAAATTCGTTAAAATCGCTACGGTATGCAGGTTTCCTTACGATGTTTTCCTTCACCGTTAAAGTGCGTGGTGATTGACTATCAATACACACATAAATCCGAAAAGTCAGAGGTGTCCCTGGGATTTGAACCCGCGACCACCGTGAACATGTAGGCAGCCGCGTCTGGTCCGTTACCAACAGGCCACCACGCACTACGCAATTTATATGACTGGTAAGTGAAAAATAAATTCTGACACTTTTCTTTCTGTATAAGTTTATTATACGTGTATACTTAAGGACAGCGTAACGTCTCAAGCCACTTGTCGAGTTTCAATGACATTTCAGTGCATGACAATGTCGATCTTAGCTCAGAGGACTTTCGGTGGTGATACAGTAGCTCTGATTTTGTAGTCACCTTCATCATTAGAATATGCACCCTTCATTACTCATGAAATAAAGTTAAAAATCGAGCAGGACCATATAAACATGGGTTTTTATCTTATGTCTCAGAACTTTGTAAATATTCGTATTGTTTATGAATACAGGATTCAAAGGGATACTACACAATATTCATCCACATCTCTGATTTTCATCGTTATCCATTCCTGAACCAACAAGGATGATAATTTCGACGTACCTGTTGGAACCGGCAGTGTGTTTAGTGTAGACAGTACGAAACTCGATGTAACCCGAAGTTGGAGTCTGTACCGTTAATATTTAGAGCGTGTCATTTGACATGGCACAACACTACGTACGGGTGTGGTCTTATTGCCAGCGAATTTTGGCTGTATAACGTCCTTTGGGATGTATTTGGAGCGGACTCTTATGTACTTAGACTATTACTTATTGTTTATTTTTTTATAGCATATACAGATCTTGGATACGAGCAAAGGGTCTTTCTATTAGTAAGTGATTAGTGATTACTGTCGCCCATAAACATCTACAGCACCATTAATGCTATTCCGATTCCTTAAATTAGAAAGAAAAAAGGACATGAGGATAAAATACCTCAGGAAGCTAGTCACTTCAAGTCGCTATCTATGGGTTTTCTGTGGGACTTCTAATTCTATTTTTAAGATTATAGATTTACTATTTGTAAAATCTCAAATGCACGGTTTGGGCTGGTATGTGGGCGTATTTATATCTTCAATGTCTACATTGAGACAGGAAATAATGCATTAAAACAATATCACTTAAATCGCTACTCGCTGTCACTTTCACCCCGCCACAAGCGGATAAGCGAGCGTTTATTTGTGAGCGCGTAAGCTGCGCGGCGCGTGGGCAGGTGCTAACGCACTGTCGGGCGCACAAGTGATAATTCCCGCGCTCATCGCAACGCATTGCTGTGATAATTGTACCGTTGCGCAACGCCTTAATGCGGTGTTAGCTTAGGTTAGGGCGGCTATTGTTTTGCTGCAGTATAAGATTACTATGATCGTGGCTGGGAACACAATAAGATCAGCAAATCGGGATCTAACTCAGTCGTACATAGATAGATAGAAATTAATTCTAACGACAAGTACACCATATTTTTATGTCACAAAAAACTCCATTACTCTTTACGTTTGGCTATTAATTTCTTACCTCCTTTCTTACTATCGTAACACTTGCGTGAGTGCCTGTACGTGCGCACACGCAGGTGAACACGGGTTTATGAGCTCGTAAAGTAAGGCGCAGGTTAAAATAGAACCCGGCGTGGTTCGACACCTAACTCGGCCCTTTGTTTACATCACCATCTCTAACTTCGTACGTAACATGTAAGGAAATTACTGACATGTGCTGTCATAATATTCCGCTTATAAGAGATAAACAAGCCATGTCCTATTATGAATTAAGATGCCGATTTACAAATATCTAATTTTATTTTATCTAATTTAGTGGATGAAGCGAAAGTAATGTCAGGATCGAGCAAGGTGGCGATCCATAGTCTCTGCCTACCCCTAAGAGATACAGGCGTGACGATTATGTATGTATGTATGTAATTTAATAAGGTCAATATAAAAACACAGGTATTACAAAGCAAAATTACAATACTTGAAGTCGCTGTATGCCTCTTCAGTTATCTCCGAATTGATATCTTTTATAAATGTGTAATCTCCACCTTATTTGGAAATCCTATATAATTATGAAATTCTACAGCTATTCATATTTTTTCATTAATGCCATTTGTTCTTATTCGGAAGAACACCAAATAGGATGCAAATTTCACGATAATCATCGATATATTATGAACAATGAACACGTTCAACTTTTAATAATAAAATAATTATAATTTAATTATTGTCTATCCTTGAAGATTGCACAGCTTATGGCAGCTTAACAACACTAAGGCTCCACAACTTTATGGTAAAAGTGCCTTACGAAGGCAGTAGGAAAATTAACAGGAAGTGCTTGTTTTAATTTTATAGGTTTGTGACAAATAAACTTATTTTTCTTTTTCTTTCTTTCTTTTCTTTACTTAATTCTTATGAAAAATTAAAGCTTATTACTAATTTCCGGTTTAATTACGAAGACTGTTGAGGCGAATCACGCCAGAAGCAATCTTCTACCAATGACGCATATTTTTTAAAGACTTTTACATGAACAAAATATGTAGTATCAATGTCTGTGTCAAAAATCCAATATTTATCCTGAACTAAATACCCACAAAACCCTTGACGTTAGGACGACTGCTCATATAATTAACCATGTATAAAATTACTCTGTATTCACAGGATAAACGCAAGCTAAAATGACCCCAAACTACGCCACCAACACATATAATTTAATTAACAAAATATCAAATTCGCCTGCAGTCATTCGTATGCCTTGATGGCTATCTGCTATCGGAACAAACACCGGTCGAAGCACACCTCACGGGACCGACACGGGCACGTAACGACACCGACAGCCCGACTATTTTTGAAGTGAAACTTCTTTATCGGGGTTGGAAAAATTTTTGCGTTACGCGCCATCTTTATTTCTAAGTCACATTTTTGCGTTACGCGCCATCTTTATTTATTTAGTAAATTAGTAATACTTAGTAGTAATCCTGTGTATTGTAACTGTATTTAGTACGAATCCCACACTAGTGTATCATCCCACATTTGGACATAATACAGTGTATACCATTAGAACACATTCTGTACCCACTTCAGTAAGCCACACCCCCAACCGTGCCCAAGCCCCACCCAAAATTTTAAGTCCCACCCACTTTTTTGTAATTTGATCCTTACCCCCCCTCTGGCCTTCCCCCACCCTAAATCCAAAACAGTGCCCAATAGCCTCCCCACGAAACCTCCTCCCCCCGCTTACCCCCACCCTAAAAATTTTACCTCACCCCCCCTACTCATATCTCCGGCATTATCCATCGTAGACCCACCGACCTTGGGTTCATTGGAACCGGCTCGGTGAGGGCTACAATCCTGCCCCAACAGAATTCCCGAATTCCCCCTCCACAACTTTCCCCACCCAAAAATATTTTAAGGTGCCCAATAGCCTCCCCACGAAACCTAACCCCCCCCCCGCCTATACCCCCACCTAAAATTTTTACCTCACCCCCCATATTCCTATCTCCGCCAATATCCATCGTAGACCCATCGACCCTGGGTTCATTGGAACCGGCTCGGTGAGGCCTACAATCCTGCCCCAACAGAATTCCCGAATTCCCCCTCCACAACTTTCCCCACCCAAAAATATTTTAAGGTGCCCAATAGCCTCCCCACGAAACCTAACCCCCCCCCGGCCCTACCCCCACCTAAAAATTTTACCCCACCCCCCCTAAACCTATCTCGGCCAATAAAGGTCGTGGACCCACCGAGCTTGGTATCCTCGGAACCGTCTCGGTGAGGGCTACAAATTGGCCCCGATAGAAATCCCAAATTCCCTCAAAAATTTCCCCCCTCCTAAACTTAAACTTTATTTAATTTAGCTTTATTTTACCAATTCTGTAAATTTGTAAATAGTAGATCATTTTTCGAAAAATGATGTCATAAAGAAGTTTCACTTCTTACGTGTGTACACTAATACACACACACATTTTTTATTTATCAGAGGTAAGCTGTAAAACTTACTTTAGGTATCCCGGTAGGGGTGTTTTAGTGTCACTGGCCTTCCAGCGTGTGAATATTGTGGAGGAGTTAGGTCAAATTTCAAAAAACAAATTTTAGAGTAAGAAAAAAAATTGCATTGCGAAAATAAAATAAAATCAATGCAAAGTTGAGGTCTCGGGTTCGAATCCCGGGTCGGGTCAAAATGATATTGGAGTTTTCTATTCTTTATCAGCCCGGAGTCAGGAATATATGCCCGATATGGCAACATACAAGGCGAAACGTGGGTGTCCTGGTAGCACCTCTGCCTAACCCTTCTGGGAAAAAGGCGTTAGTTTACGTATGTATGTATGGTTTCCAAAATTATATATTTTCGGTGTTTGCGGTACTATATTTCAAATAGGTACGTCGACGTGGAGATTATCTCGGTGCGCTTGTTATGCTGGCCTGCAATTCCACTTATGGCGAAGCTGATAAGCGTGATAGCCGCGGATTTATTTAAACTCTCATATATGGAGTTTTATTGGTTGCCCGCCATTCTGTTATGTTAAATGATTTGCGCGGATTTGTCCAGTTCAAAACTAGTTTGTAATAAGGTTGTTTCACGTTTTCGAAAGCTACCGCGGTTTTTATGGGTAAATAGAAAACTGTTTAGCGCTATTATGGAATAAGATTACAACAACTTAATAGAAAATGATCACTGCCGTCTATAAATGCCAACAAAACTTAAACTGATGTAAGAACGTTATTTCCATTTTCCAACGTTTGCAAACATCTCGTTTCAGACAAATAAGTCGTAGTTAATACGTTTAAAAATCGAACGCGCTACGTTCCGTCCTAAAAGCGTGTTAACGTTGTGAAATAACTTTTTAAACTTATTTTTCAAGCTTTTTTACACCAAATACGATTAACAAATTTAGTTCTTAGGAGTTGTGGGCCATTTCCACCTATTCCTGCAGGTTGAAATATCAAAATCAAAACCCATATTTTTTGATAAATCATTAAATATTTTGACCACACCCGTGTGGTGTGAACGGCGTTTTCCAATCAATTAATATCTGGCAACACGCACGGCTGTGCGGTGGCGCGGTGGAATGCTTCATTTACGATCTGATTGTGTGGGATCGCGTATCGGTAACAATCGCGAGTACCCACTACCAACTGCGCAGTACCCAGTACCCAGTCGGCACGTCGCCCGCTGTCACATCTAATTTAACACGCATTGTTGCCAATCAAGTGACTGCGATTTCGTTTGGGTGAAAGTTTTGTGATCGATCTATAAATATAATATATTTATTATGGAAGGGTAAAGTATCTTGATAAGGACTGGCAACGAATTATATCTCTCGTTGTTTGACAATTTCTATAATCTTTATCTAAGGATAAATAAATATTGCTATAATAGCAAAAAAGTCATGAAAAAATTGGCGACTATATTATGCAAGTATAGAGTAAGTTTAGGTAGAATGAGATCTAATGATATGGAAACGTGCCTAGAATTTAAATTGAACGGTATATTATCAAATCACTTATTTTTAAACTGCTGTGCGTGAAAATATTTCCAATACAAGCCACTACTATTTCAATAGACAAATAGCTTTAAAAGGCTTTATTTCATAACCTAACCAAGCTCCAATAACACAGAAACCCAGCAACATCCTTTCAGAAAAACCCATGCAAAACGCATGTAAAGCGGGGAATGTGACGTCACTCGGCTTACGGCTAGTCCCTTTGACCGAGTTGCTTTGTAACATTACCAGGGATTTCAGCGCCGTCCTTTGTACGTGTGTAAAAACTACCATGTTTGACGCACGCTCTGTATCTTCATTGAATTTTGTGCTGCTTTTTGGCTATGGTATGTACGTAGTTTTGGATTATGTCTTTATGTAAACGGCTGAATCTAAACTGGAGCAAGGGATTGGAGGTTATTATTCATACGCAAAACGTCTCTGCTCTTTGCCAAACACCCCGAGACATTGAGAGTTGAAGCGTAATGCCCAGAAACCACTGGCTATAGAGTACAGTGTCCTCAAACCAAAACACTAGTTGTCTACTGCTGCTTGACGGATAGAAAATCTGTATCTGTATCAGCCCATATACGTCCCACTGCAGGGCAGGGGCCTCCTCTACCATCGAAAGTACGATTGAGGGGTTATGCCATATAGTCCACCACGCTGGCGTAGTGCGGGTTGGCGGACTTTAAATGATTTTTTTTTTAAATCGCCATGGTATATATCCTCACGATGTTTTCGCTCACCGTTGTAGGATAGAAAAATCAGTAATATAGCCTCTTGCGTAAGAGGGACCTACCACATAATTGTTTTTAGTTTTAAGTGAATTTGACATTGATTTGGACCCGGCAATATGTATTTTGTGTTATCGTAAATGTGTAATATCACGCAGAGTAACATTTCAACACAATTCCTATTAAGTAATCCAGTCAGGCCTTTGAATAAACCATCTTAATACCGGAATATAAGTAGACAGAACATGGGTCGGCGAACAATAAACTTGATAGAGACATACTGGCTGGACATTGTAACAAATGACCGCAGTCGGGGTCACGCCGGGCACTGGTGAAAGTGTCGGAAATATTGCTTGCGTCGCGACATGAGAACGAGATAGAGATATAGTTTTACTGATGTGTGAAAGAGACAAAGAATCGTTTGTGTAACCGGCACTGCAATGCATTTCATATAATTTATCAAGATTGATTGTCACGATTAATGTGTGGGCTTATTAAAATGTGATCAGCGAGGCATTCGGAGTTCTCCGGGTTGGAATAAAAACCTTCTGACAGACAAATTATAAGCATAGGAATTTTTAAATGTCTGCGATCATAACTACTTTATCTAAAAAACTATTAGACTCAAAACGTCTTAATGCTAGGCAGGAACCTTTTTCACAATTAATGGGTTAAATCTTAGTTAACAGCGTTGGCCAAGTACGGGTTGAACTTCAAATACTCTAAAATTATTCTTGACAGCCTCCGTGGCGCAGTTGGTTAGACGCCGGCTGTGAAACGAGAGGCCGCGGGTTCGATCCCCGCACCGCAACAAATGTTTGTGTGATCCACAGGTATTTGTTTCGGGTCTGGGTGTTTGTGAGACCGAAAAGTCTCTCGTAGTTTCTGATACCCACGACACAAGACTCGATCTTAGTGTGGGGTCAGGACTATGTATGTGACTGTTGGGTGTATTTATTTATTATGGTGGAAAATTCTCAGGCAAATTTCAATATAGTTAAAATGAGTGGGAAATACGAATGCACACGCAATTTCAAACAATTAAAGTATGTGCCCTAAGCTTGAATCTGCAATCTTCTTCTTCAACGCCCACTTTATTCCTAACTCGGCTGTCGCATCGGTCGTATACTTATTTACATTTAGGCTTCATCTGAGGCATTTCTGTATCCTCGACCATGTATCTTCGCCTCATAAAATGAACATCAGAAGGCCAGGTCATCGACCCGCCTGGATAGACGTCCAATATCAACAATAAAAACAAACCAATCGCCTGATTATAATTAGATCTTAGTTATTTATAGCAGGAATTGGCAAGGGAGCCACTGGATCACCTGATGGTAAGTGGTTAATGTATACACACATCTGTAATATTGGAAATTACTATAATCCCGGGTCCTTCCGCCGTAGCGTGAAGAGGCATCTCAGCGGGCCGGCATGATTGTATCGAATGGTATGAGACTACCGTCTGATACCATTCGATACTCTGTCTGGACGGCATTAGCACTTACCACCAGGTGCAAAGCAGTCACTATGCCGTGCCAGATAAAAAAAAATTGGATGTATTATTTTTTATTGCAATAAATGGCGAGACGAGCATGCCATTCGCCTGATAGTAAGCGATACGACCGCTCATGAACAGTAGCATGCCAAACACCAAGAATTACAAAGCAATGCTTGGCATTCCACTGAGCTCGCCATCCTGAGACATAAAATGTTAATTCTCATTAGCTAAAATATTTCACACCGTGCTCGATTAGCAATACACCAAGGAGTCTTGGTGCCAACACTTATGTATGGATGTGAATCTTGGGTGTGGCAGAAGAAGCACGAAAGCAGGATTAATGCCGTAGAGATGAGAGCGTTGAGGAGTATGTGTGGGGTCAAACTGGTTGATAGAGTGAAAAATAGTGTGATAAGGGAGAAATGTGGGTTGAAAGAGGATGTAGTGACTAAGATTGAGAAAGGAATGCTTCGGTGGTTTGGCCATATGGAAAGGATGGATGCAAGGAGACTGACGAAAGAGATTTATGATGCGAAGATGGATGGTGGAGTCGGTCGAGGACGTCCCAGGAGGACCTATAAAAATCACAAACAAGATTTATTAAAGAAAGGGAAAATACGGAGTCCTCGAAACCGGCGAGCGTGTATGCAAAGATTAATGACAGTGGATGAAGCGAAAGAGGTATGTATGGACCGTAGCACTTGGCGCTCAATAGTCTCTGCCTACCCCAATGGGACATAGGCGTGAGTTTATGTATGTCATTAGCTACTCTGGCTACAATGTCCTTCAAACCGGAAAACAACAGTGCATTTACACTGTTGTTTGGCGGGAGAAATAAACATTGCGGTGGTACTAACCCAGGCGGCCTCTCACTTATGAGAGACCAGAAATTTCTTCATTACATAATGCATCTGAGAGTGAATGCAGTACAGTCGAAGTATAATATTTACTGGCGAGATATGGTTACCTGTCGCTAGCCGACACAATTATGCCGGTCTGCTGGGACAGGATATACACGAGATGAACTGGAAACCCAAAACCGGGGGCACTGTAACGGCATTCCCACCGTATAAGCCTCTATCCGAGCAATACGACTATACACCAGTTACATCTCCGACAATCTCTCCAAATGAAGCGAAATATCAACAGGAAAATAACTTTAATATAAACAAAATGCTTTTGTTTCGTGCCTGTATCACGGCGCTACGGCCTATGACAAATAATTTTGTGTAACAAAGGCTTATCGCGAGCATTTGGAACGAAACGGCACAACGCCTCGTATTATAACACATATTACTTAGATATAATTGCACGGGACAGGGCCGGACTTTATGGCTGTAATGACCTTGGGGGGTAAAATCTAAAGTTATTGCAAAAAATATTTATAGAGTTAGAGACATAAGCTATAAAAACATTGTACTCAAAGTGATTGAATTGGTATCAAATAAATAAGATAAGAATTTATAGATTTTATGAGTTAATATTTTAAAAGATAAAATCATTTATTAGAGTACTCAGCAATAGAATATTTGATAGAGAATTTAAAAACCTATACATAGTATTGTTCTTTAATAGTAATTCTTTGTTAAATACATTCCGCATAATGCGTTTATTTTAAAATATATAAACAGTCTTTTCTGTCGTGTTTATTCTCGTTCATGCTATAATAGCCAATTTAAAATGTTAATGTACAGTGCTTTGTTTCCGACGAGTTAATTCCACAAAGCGAATAGAAAAGGACACAAGAAAGTAATACAGATTTGATACTAAAAGAAGTAGCAAAACCGTTGGATACAAAAGTCGGAAACACAATTTCATTTATTTTGCAAAATGGAAAACATTCTTAGTAGTTTTTTTTAAATCAGAGTTCGAGAGCTCTCTAGGATTCAAGTCTTAAAGTTAAATAGAATATTACTAGGGCAAATGCGTTCAGCTGGATCTTATTTATACTTTATCCTAGCTAAAGCCGCGACTTCGTTCGCGAATAGAATACATTCTTGATTCTAGATTTATTATATAGAATCTGTTTGTATATTCAAGATAAAATATATTTCATATGTATTCCTATTATCATAAATAAATCTGTTCTTAATTGCATTGCAGGGAAAAATTCACCAAACTTACTTGTAGCGAGGTGTTGGACTTTACGTCTTTGTGTTTTAAAAAGTATACTTTTCAGGTGTTGGAAATACGATATAAGACGACTTAAAAACAAGAGAGATATTAACTCGTTTACCCATAACATGTCTACTAGCAATTTTCCCACAGCGGGGGTCTCGTGCCCCTCACGTACCCACAATCCGTACCTGACACAAAGCCTCGTGAAATATAAGCGACAAGCGCAATTATCGCTGATAACGCTTTTGTTCAAGCGTAATAACACGCCACAATACAGAATATGTGAACTGACAATCCTGCGAATATTGCGTATATGGGCTAAAGCTGTTGTGGCGAACTTTGAATTAGATTTCGCGAGAACAATGGACCGTCGAGGAATCGAGATTCTTCGTGTTGAAGATTATAGTGATGGGAGCATCACGATATAGAACAATAGTCGAAAGTTGTAATACAAGATGTGTTCAAATTAATATTGGGTTTCGAAGATGATACTATTTATATCTATAGCCCCGATTACACAGCAAGATATCACCTCAATTTGTGGATGTTAGGAACTATGAGAAACTTTGCGGAATTAAAGCCCCATTTACAGAGTATCTCGCCTCATTGATAGGATTATTGTAAGTATATAAAAAGGTTGCATCGTGTATACATTTGTCAGAACACGATAATCTATGGCGGTTATGTCATGCGATAATCGCATATTATTCTCGTCGTGAGAAACTCTCCCGTGTAAATAGCGTTTCAACCTTACAAAATGAAATTACATGTTTTATTTACTTTTACATTTCAGTGTAAATGAATCACAGTGGTACGGCCTTTAGCAAATTAAATAATTGCGTGACATAATTTTGTTGTAATCGAATTTGGCCAATTCTATTGGACTATGATATTCCGACTAACAGGAATTCATATTAGTGGGGAACATTAGTACAGATGGGCATATAATTTAAAAAATCTAAAATAAATCCGAAATATTAGTGGAACCTAGGACCTCTTTTTCCTAAGTACATAACTGCATGATTTATCAAGAAACCACCATCTTATATATTTATATTAACTAAGATACAAATTCAACAGAAACTATCTCTAATTCCAATGAGAGATGTTAATAATTTCGATAGTTAACTCTGAGTGCTTTTTAAGTAAT
The DNA here is from genome assembly GCA_949752805.1 of Deilephila elpenor. Lineage (NCBI taxonomy): Eukaryota > Metazoa > Arthropoda > Insecta > Lepidoptera > Sphingidae > Deilephila > Deilephila elpenor. Next base: position 1,092,598 of record OX457107.1, on the reverse strand, counting down.
GGATCGCGAGTGTTCTTTTCCGAAGCGCTTTAAAACTACTGATGGATTTCTTAAATCGGGAGTCAGCTAATTAAACTCAAATAACTGGAGTACGCTTTCAATCTACCAACTCATCGATAGGTAAAGAGGAATGAATTACATTGGAAAAGTTAATTCTGAAATGTTGGATTTTCAGTGAAGCTACCTCCTAGGGCTTGAATTAGCAAGATAAGTTAATGATAGACACATATGAGCCCTTTAAATCATTGGTGGTGTAGTTATAGCATGTATAGTCGTCTTATTATGATAGTATGTTTGGCTTTTGAAGGGTATTGGGTTCTATTCTCAAGTCAGGCATCACTCTGTATGGATTTTTGAGTTTGGATAATCTTATATAAGTGGCCCGGAAGCAGAATTTGTGCCAGGCTTGATGATAGTCACCTCGGGGCGGAAATTAGTGTGGTTGATAGTTGGCGAAGGTGGGTGGAGATAAAAATATCATCGTCTAACCTTTCGGGGAAATTCAGGCGTGAGTAATATGTGAATTGTACCAAATTTTTAAGGTACGCATTCTTTCCGACACTAACGATAACCGCGTTCTAAAATTTTAAATTCAAATAAAATCTCCAATTTAATTACATTATTAAACACTTACACGATACTTTTAATATAAATAACAACCTAATTAACTACTTAAAAAAATTCGAAAATCTCTCGCGCCAGCATTTACTACCAATTCACGGCACTTAACAACCAATAATACTGTTTAGTTGTTAAAAAACATCGTAAATATATTAAACGATGATGATTTAATTCAAAACATCAGAGAGACGTCGGGGCGCGCGTGTGGTCTTCCAGAATAAACTGTAGTGGATATAAAAACGCTGGAAATTGGGTTTGGATCGTAAAAAGCGCGTAAAAACGGCGTGGCGTGGCGTTTTTCCTTGGATTCGGTGCTTCGGCGACTGAAATACATCGTTTGAGTGGACCATTAGTGTGTTAAGATAACTTGCGAGTTGTCAGTATCGATGTTTCGTAGTCGAATCTGTCACGTCTGTAAGAAAAGCTCTGAATATGTGGCAACTAGCTTATAGAAGGATACTTGAATCCCTGGAAAGTGGCCCACTTAAGTGAGCTGCGTTTCGGTTTCAAAAAAGAATAAAGATAGACAAAAGTAGCACTAGGAACTTTCTACGACTCAAAAGATAATGACGCCTGTTGCAGAAATATTTCCCTAACATTTCGATTTCAATATGTATGTAAAATACTTCCTTACCATATCAAACATTACTTACACATTGAAATAACTATTTGTCGGATTTTGTTTAAGACTTCAAAACCTTCATGCTCACGGGAAAAAACGGAAAAACGCCGATTGCAGAAGATAAAAACAATGCGCGCAAGATATGTATATTACACAGCTTATCAAGTCGTGATTATATTCTCATAGTACGCAAGTGTCAAGATTTAGGAATTCATTACAATATTTACATTTTATCTATCGGCATAATGCGTGTAACAGCATTTTTGTCCAGTACATATGAGTTACGAAACTCGCAGTGGCCGATGCATTAGTCGAAAGTTATCACTCATACAAGCGGTACTTGCACGTGGGCTTCTCACCGAGACCTCTTAGTAACTCGTTTTATAACAATACTTACTGTTAATCGTATTTATTTAGCTTTTGTAGGTATTTTGATATGCCAAATCATCGTCATTAGCTATCCCATAGATACATACTCCATCAACCTTCTATTTATCTTAAATATTTCAATAGAGCTGTATAAATATTATTTTACTCGTCTCGGTGGCGTAGTTGTATTACGGTACGGCTACAAAGCTGAGGTCTCGGGTTCGAGTCCCGGGTCGGGCAAAGTTATATTGGATTTTTCTATTCATTATCAGCCCGGAGTCAGGAATTTGTGTCCGATATGGCGATAGGCTCGCCCCCTATCACATCGTGGGACGGAACATACAAGGCGAGGATAAGGGGTGAGTTTATGTATGTATGTAAATATTATTTTATAAGGTCGTAATGATAAAAACCCGGCTCAGAAATAAGGGGCGGCGACTTTGATGCCTGTGTGATATAAACGTTTGAGTAAATTCCATCTTTTTCAGATAGATATTATTGTGGGAAGAAAACGTCTGTCGTAGTTTCTGGTACAAACAATACAGATGTATCTTGAGTGTAGGGTCAGAACTACGAGTACATAATGCGCTATTTACTCGATAAAAAAAAACAACAACTATAAAGTACGAGTACAAAATATGTTATTTGATCCTCTCTACCAGGATAGAATTTAACTGTCTTACACAAATCTATCCAAATATAATACCAAGCGAATAATTCACCTGGTAGTTTATAACAACCCCCCGGCAGCGCTGTGGGTCGAAAGTACCGCGTATCCTCCGTAATGAGCCGAATGAGTTGTCATTCGTGAGTAATGACAGCTGCTTTCGGCGAATGAACATGTAAAACATATACTGCGTTATACGTAATGAGAACAAGTATATTGGTGTATGTGTTGCTGGTATTATCAGAAATGTAATTAAACTGAACATACGAGCTTCCGTTACTTAAATTTAGGTCTTAGTCCACCAAGAAGTTTTTATTCGCAATAAAATCAATTTCACCTATGAACATAGAGGGTCCAAAGCCGTATAGTCTATTACGTGTTTTGACTGTAAACTAAATGGTCTTGATTTCAATCCTTCGAGCATTTTTGTGAGTATTTTTTCAGTTTGAATTATACTATTTTGCTTGGATGGGACTAGAATTTATCGCTATCATGACGATAGACGATAGGCAATTTAGAAAGAAAATAATCTCGACAAATATACACATAACTTTGACAAATTAAACACTTGGGCTCTGACAATAAAAATGGGATTGAACCTACACTTCAGCAATCTTCTTGCAAAATACGCTATTCCAATCTTGTTATAGACAAAATAACAAACAATCCTAAAACACCACGGAAAATTTTAAAACGTGAAGGCATTACAAGACGTGTCATTACCGTCTGCTTGTCATTACGGAGCACGATTGAAATAATTCAGTGTGCGCCGAATTATTCGTATTCAGAGGGCGTAATCGGTGCAGCGAGGTGCGAACTCAAAGCGAGAGCTTTCAGGGGTGCACTGCGGTTAGAATGAGCCAGGGTTGTCGCTCAAATAGTTCATTTGTATCGATTGTTGTAAGTGCGATGGAATGTTGGGTGCCCTTTGGTAGGGACTTTGTCTTAGGAGTATATTAAACCGTGATGTGAATTTTAAATATAAAGTTTTAACATACAAACGATACAGCTTGCATACTTAGAGCATTAATTTCTTGATAGTTTTTGTTAATGTTCAAGATTTTCAAAAAAAATCAGAACTATACTATAAACGCAAAAAGGACCAATATAGGGATTCAAAGGTCATATTATAGCACTTTTAGAGAGAAAGAAACAAATTAATTACTTCTTTATAAAAGACAAATAAGGTTAATCTAAGATACAACATCATGAAGCCAGTAAATGACCAAGCAACTCCTGCAGAAAAATGATCCCAATAACTTGCCATCACTCACGTTACCTAAAACCTCGTATAACCTTTAGTATAATAAAGAGGGATATTTACAGCAATTAAATTCAATCACGGATTAAAATCCAATCTAATAATTTAACCCTGCAATATCAACAAAACGGTACTTAAAAGATCAATCACATATCAACACCAAAGCAACACAATCTCAAAAACCTGAGCGAAGCTTCCTACACAAACGTATCGGGTGTCCAAAAGGCCCCTTTTGAAGTGCAAGGGTTGAATTTAATTTTCCCCGAATCGGGAACAAGCGCAACTTAACACCGTTCCTGTTTTCTAATTAATTATTTAATTATTATATCTGAGGGGATTAAGTGGGGTCGACAGCGTATACATAAATTATGTTCGCTTATTCTGCCTGGGTAGTTTGTGATAATTAACATTTCGGATGTAACAAATTCGTGTGTATTATTTAGTGATATTTGAATTAATATTAATAGTACGTCCCGGTAGTTGTGTATTTATAGAAATAATGCGTATGCTCTGCTGTAGTGCCTTGAAACTTGATTGAACATACATCTTTAAGCCTCCGTAATAGTCTTGTGACATAATGAAAGTTAATTTATTTTAAAACCATAACATTCTAGAAGCAATGTTTACATCACTTATATATTGCTTACCGCTGGTCAATAATGCAGTTTCGGTAAAAATCAATAATAGTTGAAAATAAAAAGATTTGTTAACTTGAAAGTTACCCACGGCTGTATATAAAATTTAGAAGTCAAAGTTACGCTAAACATCGTGGATATGATATGTAACTTAAAACCGTATTACGAAAAAAATTAGTAAATAAAAAACTAAACTGAAATAGGCAAAAGCCATCATATTTACAATAAGAGGATGAAATGCACCAGTTTGTTACCTTTATATCGTTTATATTCCTTTATCAAACTTTACATTTGAAATATATGACTCAATATCATCACCATTTTACATTACCTTCATAGATATTTCTCGAAACCGTCCATATCACAGTTTTACAGACATAAATACATTCTATCCAAAGCAAATATCCAAGGCTCTACGAAGGTACGATGTAATGACCTTAATATTGTTATAAATAGAGTCATAACGTGGCATAAAATGGCGGGCATCCGTGGAATAAATCAAAGCGTTCCGTTGAAGGATCGTGATTCGATTCGCCTCTGTATCGATTGTGTTTCTGCAGGTTTGGAGTACGGGGCTTAGAATGGGGTCTTAAATGGCATTACAATTTATAGGAAAATATTAGTCGCGAAACATGTATTTTGTTTGCTAAAAATGCAATAATGCCACAATTTTACCAGCAGGCTCGAAAAATAGTTACAAAATGGCAGTGGTGCCTTTCAGACCAAGTTGCTTGGAATTTTCTGAACAGCGGTGCAATTCTTTAGACTAGTTTTATAAATTAGAACTATGGAGGAGGAGGGAGGAAGACAATGGTTTCTAGACAATGGTATAGATTTTTAAAAAGTTATTGGTGCTCAAAGTACCTACGTCACCTTATGCTCAAGATCATTGCTACCACATGGTCACTCCCATCTTGTCCATAGGTGTAGGCACGTATAATATGATAATGAAATGATTATAAAAGAGAAATAAATCATAAACGCATATATTACGGGCATCGGTGCATAATGAGCGCCGGGCGACGGACCAACCCGTTCTTAATGACAGATGGGCTCATATGAGAAGTTATGGGACGTTCATTAATATCAGATTTATACCTGAATAATGTGTTTGTAATATTGTTTACATATGTAGACATAACATAAAGAATATCCAAGTTGGATATGAAGTCGAATCTCGATGAATCCCCAGTTTCAAACGAAATATTAGTGTTAAATCTGAATCACACCATACATATTTTGTTTTCTTTGAAATTGATTCCAGATCACCTACTTCACAATTGTCTTCTGCACAGGAAAATAAAGAAACAAATGTTTGAATGAAATATGAATGTTCAGGAATTTGTTAACGCTTTACAGAAAAACTATGCGAAGACGGTGACGTGATTTTTTTAATAGGACACATTGAGGGGAATTCAAAAATTCTAACTTAAAAATCTTTACATACATACATACATAAATTCACGCCTTTTTCCCGGAAGGGGCGGGCAGAGGCGCCACCAGGACACCTACATTTCGCCTTGTATGTTCCATCCCACGATGTGATAGGGGGCGAACATATGACCATAACAGGCACAAATTCCTGATTGTGATAATGAATAGAAAAATTCAATATCACTTTGCTGGACCTGGGATTCAAATCTGAGACCTCAGCTTTGTAATCGTACCGTAATAGAGTCGCAAAAAATCTTTATTGTGGCTATTTATTTGTTGGTCCGTTTCCCTCGCATCCCATCAAAATAATATCGAAGTACGTCAAAGACGGTTATGAGAATAATTTCATTGTTAAAGAATCCCTCAAAATGGATTTCAATTGCCTCCCTGTTATTGGATATAAAAATCGATTGATCAAAGTCCCTACTGTATCGGTGAGAATTACTCACGCCGACAGTAATCTCGATAAGCCTTCTCGCGGCGCACCGTTTCGCGTTTTGCGCTTATTTTCGCTTATTTTCATTGTACGTGCCCTTGCGAATGCGAATGCGAAAAAATAGTGATGCGCAGTCAGTCAGCGCTTAATGCAAGACCTGTGTTAACAGACCTGCGGGTTTGTTGGATGTTGAGATAAATACTGCTGTCTGCTAGGCTTGTTGCTATGCCGTTATAAAGTGCGAACAAGGACTGAGGTAATGGATTGTGAATTTAGGTGGGAATATAGATAGATCCATCTTTCATATAAACCCTTACTATTAGTGTAGTTATAATCTCATCTACTGTTTAAAGTGATTGGAATTTACTTTATCGTCTGTTTTGGTGACAGTAGACGCACTTCATTATTTTAGTTAGAGATTTTTGTGAACAAGTGAAGAATAGATACGAAAGATTTTATTCGCAACACATTATTTCTTATTAAAGCGACCTATCATCTATGTATAATCAAATTAAACACATACCAGTCGCTACTGTGTGCCCTAACATCGTGGTTTAAACCTTCATATCGCTTACTCAAATGCCAATACGATCTCTAAAACATGTCTATCACTAAGTAGGTATTCCATCTAAGAAAACCATAGCATTTTTACCTCGTCCAGGTTCCCTCGGGAGCATATTGTTCAAGACGCTCGGGGCGTACATAAAGCCAATATACAGATAGAGATAATAGGTGCGTCTGCCGCGGGCGATACATGCATTTTATTTTAAAGATAAAATATTTTTAATGTTGCAATGACGGTAGCCTGCGGTGGGTGCTGTACTGTCGGTAAAGTAAGTGTTTTGATGAGTTGTTTGAAAATGTATTTATTAGTAATATTGCTTTATATTTTACGCAATATTGTGTATTACCTACCATAGCTAAGGGTAGATTCTGGTTAGTGGCTCAAGTATGTTGGTTTCCTAATATACTATTACAACGGTCAGTCAAAAACTACTTTTTTTTTTTTTGTTGAAAACCTATTGTGAAATAATCAAAATGTCAAAGTTGCGATTTGTGTTTATTGTAAGTGCGTAAATTAATTTTGTTGCAGATGTAGTTGGCACATCCAACTCGAAAAGAAGGGTGAGGGTCTTGCTGTAAAGCAAACGTGTGTCGGATGACGAAGTGCTTCTTATATTGATCAACCCAGGTGCCGTTTAAAGATGAAATTAAAAGGAACCAAAGCTTAAGCCCGAACACGGATAGGAAACGATAAGAACAAACTAAAGTGTAACTTTGGGTATCTAGGCAAACGAACGAAAAACTTGCCTGATAATACGTTATTACTATTAACTTCTGCAATGCTTAGATCTCAGGTCTAACACGAACTCTCAAAATAGGAAGGAAAGGAAAGAAATAACTGCAGGAGTTCGAAAGTGATATTGGGTCCCCGGCAACATTATTTATCGAACGAAACACGCGAGGAAAGCCTTCACTTCACTTTACTATCATTCACTGAACGACTCAATGACACAAGGCCGTCAGTTTTCTGTAAGACAGTGGTACCGCCCTGATTGATCCTAGATTTCCCAGAAGAGGTAGGCAGAGATGCTACCATGAGACCCATATATTGCCTTGTATTTTCCACGACGTGACAGGGGGCGAGCTTATCGCCATATCGGGCACAAACTCAACTCCAGGCTGCTAATGACTACAAAAGTCCAAAATCACTGCCCGACCCGGGGTTCGAACCTGAGACCTCAGCTTTGTAATCGTGCCGTAGTACAACTACGCCACCGAGGCAGTCACTTCAATGTACCTAGTACTTTTTACAAGAAAGCAAGTAAAAGTATAAGTGTTATATTGGTGATTGTACGCGTGCGGTACTGTTGGTCTACCGTCTGAGCGGCGCAGTCGTGACCGCGTCAAATTGGGACCTTGTTATAAATAAATGCTGGGAATAAGGACTCCGGCGGGAAACGCCAACATTGTGCACTCCCATTGTTGTTACCAATTCATAATTTATTCGCAGTTAAATTGACACACATATTTTCGAAATACACTAGACGAAGATTGAAGATAATGTCGTGTTTTTGTTAAAATGGTTTCATAATTAATATACCAATACAAAGATATAATTCAGCCCATAATATGTATCTCACTGCAGGGTACGGCCCTTGTCTAAAATGGGGGGTTCGATTGAATGGGGTTAGGCTATATTCCACCACGCTGGCCTAGTTGGTGCACTAGCAATGTTGGCTTCTATATGAATATGAGACTTCAGGCTTCTTTAACCTGCTTATATTTACTTGGGGTATTATTAATTTCCGGAGTGTTTAAGTGCAATATTATTTTCATTATTTTATGAACAGCTGCTTGCCTGATGTCAAGTATTTTCGGAAAAGAACGTAAATTTTTAGCACTTTTATGGCCAATGATAAAAAAAGCAAATGATGTACAATCAACCCATGAATTCATAAATTTGTATTTTAGTGGGGTTCAGGGCTATGTACGCGACTGTTGGATGTAGGTTTTTTTACTTAAAGTTTATTACATACATTTTTATCAATAGTTAACACTAAAAGGCATGAAACCGACAATAAATCCAGCTAAAAAAAGGAATTCGAAAAACAAATCTCTCGATCTCGCGGTGGCCTTTCCATATACAATTACATTGAGCGAATAAATCCCAAAACGTTTTATATAAATATAGATAACCTACATAAATCACCTCGCGAACCACTGCGTGTTAAAACACGTAAAAATAATCCGAAGTTGCTGTATCATGTTACTGAAGTTTGCCAGGAGGGATTACGTTGGCCGCTTTGGGTTCTGCCGCGGTTTTCTTTTGTTTTGTTTATACGTGTGGTAATTACGCGATGTAAAATTACATTCGCTGTGACTTTAAAAATAAAATTTCATAATCATCAGCCCGTTGCAGTCCACTGCTGGACATGCCTCTCCCAAGGTACGCCACAGAGCCCGGTCTGCTGCTTTACGCATCCAGTCGCTGCCGGGCCTCCAGTGCATGTCGTCCCGCCATCTGACCAGAGAACGTCCCACGCTAAGTTTGCCAATGCGCCGTCTCTAAATAAAAGTATTGTATTTTTAAACACATGGTACTTTTTTGAAAATTATTGTAATGAAATGGGGCAAGTGAATGTCAATTGGTATCTTTATTTTTCTATTCTCCATCTGATGGCAATTTTCACCTCTGTATATTTATTCAATGGTATTTAAAATCATACTTAAATAGTCACTGGCCTTCGGTAATTTATAACATGACTTAAATGCATAATTCAGTTTTCTTTCATGTCGATTTTCTGCAAGATAATGGTACATCCCCGACTGCGCCAAGTCTTTCAAGCTAAATGTCAAAGCTATCTACAGAATAGCTTTCATCCTACTATGATATTTACCAATAAAGTAACGCCTGGTGGGAAAATCCTCACTAAATCATTAGTACAATCCACCCTAATGATATTCCCCTAATCACGAAACAATAATCACAAAGTCCTTTAATATAGAAATAAAACTCCCTCGGATCAAAAAGCGCCCATAATTTTCCCATCAGAGGGTCATTCCGACGGAACCCAAAGGAGGTCTGACAATATAATGCTACAATAATTCCGTTTAATACTGTCATTTACTTGGGAGTTTCAGTTTGAGAGGGCACGATAAGGATCTGATCGCAACGCTCGTTCCCTCCAAAACGGACGGCCATTTTGTTATGGCTGATTTTGGTGGTAAATTGCCAACATAAATTCTGAACGTTTATCTTGGACAACTGCGTTTTTAGTACGTGCATCGATTACTTTCTTGTTTTATTTGCAATTTGCATTTAAATCGTAAATAGTTAATAAATTGTTCAGCGAATAAATGGGAATGCAAAAATGTTTTATGTCTATTTTCAACTAATGTAAAACGTAATACTGTATATTGATTCAGCTGGTTTCGAGTGAGCTGGCATATTTGTATCGATTGGATTTTTTTGCCGGTACATCTGGAGTGCATTGGACTGCAGTACGTAACCAGGTGCAATTTTGTCATTTTGACTTACTGTATATAAATATCAGGGCGTCATTGTACCGTTCAATCAGCGATGATTCCCACATTCTGTGAACAGTTTGAACGTTTCAAATAAATGTACCATTTAATTGAATATATAGCCGCCATAAACTCATAATTGATAGCTACAATAAAACATAATTTTACTGAAATTATTGCAGCCGTATCTAAATATAATGTTTTATTTTTTGATATTGCAATGACACGCCATCTGACAACTCACCTCTTCCTCTAATTTGGTATATTACGCGGGCACTTTAATTTAGATCTCCTAAAATATAACTTATTTAAAGTAAGACACTTAGAGGTAAAATGCGAGGCAAAGTCTTAGAACCATGGACGCCAAAGTTCACGCGAAGTTAAGGGAATTGAGTTTCTAAAAGTAAGTTTTAACTTTTTAAAAGTCGAAACGAAATGTTGAATACCTCACAATTACAAAATTGAAAAGTTTTATTCATTCAAATGTGTACATTATCCTTACCAAATCCCGTAGAATAGCTAAATTATCCAACTTAGAAAATAGGAAGCACGCCAACAGATCGGTATCTCTTTTATGGTGGACCAATTAGTGCTACATTACCTTTACCTAATTAATTAGCTCGATAATAGAATGGCTGCCTGATGGAGCCCTGACCAATCATTGTTTGGAAGTATTCTGTGTGGCCTTTGAACATAAACTTTTTATAAGCTTTGATTACGACAAAGTACCAATGAAATTGTTCGTCAACATATTAATAACGACTTGCACTTCATAGAAGCTGTGATTTCGAAAATGTTACAATAAAACCAATTATCTTTATAGTTATATTATTGAAGGAAATTGTTTTGAATTATATATGCGTCCTAAAATTATTTATTGAACTGCCCCAAGTTAGCATCTGCCATGGTTGAGTGAAATACCTTATTACACCATGCTGACTAGTACACATATTAATATGGTAAGGAATTGAATTTGATGTGATAAGACAAATGATCGGCTGTCATATGGAAGCATAAAAATTTACGAAGTATCGTTAACTTCTTTCATAATTACTTTTAGGTTTTTGAAAAACTTAAAATAACATTTACAATTATTGCTGTATGTCGATAAAATTATCGATCAATGTATACGGGACATTGTACTGATAACATTTCATTAAGTTCTAATTCAGATTTGAAAAATAAAACAAAATTCCCACAAACTATATCGGAGCAAGTTCGCCAGCGTATTGTCTGAAGTTCTAAAAAATCTGAGCAATATTGTAAGTTATTTATTTCGCTATTGAAACGTGCTATTCATAGCGCACGGAGCCGCGACACGACCGGCCGAAACAAATGCAGCTTCAAGACGCTACGTGCGTAACAAACCGACGTGGATTTCCGAACGAAATGGATAGAAACTCAATGTATGAGATATTTTGTAAAAGTTAGGGACGCCTTGCCATCTTTTTGTTTCAAACATTTATGTAAGAATTTATGTTATTTTTACACAATAATAAATCAAACTAAGTGACCTCGTTTGTTTGTTCCACTTGCAATTCCAGCTGTCGGAATAAAGCATGTGAAAGTGATAAGGAATTAATAACACGAGCAGTGGAGTTTAGGAAAATTTTACTTAATCTTTTTTCTTTAGGATTCATTAGAAAAATTACTTCAACATAATTACCCAATACTTTCGTCAATTCCCACGAGTCTTATCTTTTTCCGTTGTCGTCTACATTTTGATATTATAAACTTCCTTTGATGATACGGAAATTTAAAGATGAGTTAATGAACTGCAAGAGTACATTGCAGCTCATTTTAAAATGTGACTAATAAGATGTGGATAAATGCACCCGTGAAATGAGCGCGTTAATCCACGCCGGTCGTCATCACTCACACCTGTCGACGGGTATTTTGAGGTTTTAAGAAGTTTTTCGCAAGTAAATGGCTTATTTGTATTGGTCAACAGGGCCCATGAAAATGTTCAACATTGTTTAGATTCAGTAATTTTTTGAACTACCACCAGGTTCGGAAAGCGGTTTTCACTAGAGAAGAACGGGCAAGAAACTCTAGTGTTGCTCCTTTCAAAACCAGTTTACAATGTAGTGATTATTACAAAAATTACAAGTTGGTTTAAATCAGAGCAGTTCATTAATAACTTGTTATGATTTGCAAGTCGGATATATTTGAATACGAATAAGTTTACTTTATATTTAATATGGCTGAGAGAAACGAAACGAAGTAACCCATAACGAAGAATCAGTATACTCTGTTTTGCCAACGCAATAAATAATTATAAAAGCGTTAAGTAATCTATTTATTTGCAACGGGAAATTTCTGATTACGCGTGCCACACAGCCCGCTTGTGGGAATCGCTTGCATTGACTAACTATGGGTCTTGGCCGCCGAAACAAGAGTCCTCCAAATATCTCCTTCCAGATGAATGCAAATTTGTGTCACCCGCACCCTGCTTCTGTATTATCGTCAAGTCATCGACCAACTGAAATGCGTCATAATAATAATGATTTGCAAAAAGAGCAAAAGCAAAGATTAATTACATTAACAAACTCAGCATTTGAAGTAGCCTTATAAAAAATTATAGGTAAATAAATTGATATTATGAATATATAAATATTACATTGTCTAATATTCTTCGTGGTATGCATGCCACTGCCTAATTTTAACGGTAATTCCCAATATTCTAGCTGTAAATATTATTTGCATTGGAGTATATGGTTTTACTTCTATGATGCTTAGTACTTTTCAATAGTTAAAAGTTTGAACAAGAACGATAACAAGTTTAATCTTCTGATCGTGACAAATTACAAGTCACTAATTTGTTCTGCGTTTAGTTTTTCGGGGCAAGAAAATAAAAACCAAGTTAATGAGACCTGCGTTGTAGGTGTTATTTACATTATAATACTATTGCAAACTATTATGCTGTTACGATTGAAAGAAATAATTGGTAAACATTGCGGTATTTTTAGAATTTCCCTCTACATCAAGTTTTTAGTAAGTTCACCGCCTCATAATAGTTTCGATCTAGAAATAGCTCCGGAGTCGGCGCTAACTTTATGAGAGTTGCTCAAACTCTTACCCGGATGAAGTGTTAACGCTGAATGTAAAGTATCTATTTGGCAAGTTTTATAGAAATTCATCTAGAGTTTCCGGGAAATGTTATAGTTGTTTGAAAGTGTTGAATTTGGTTGTGATGAGAAATCATTTAATTGGATTTTGCATACATACATACATAACCTCAAGCCTTTTCCCGGAAGGGGTAGGCAGAGGTTCCCCTAGTAGCAACCAGGGCACACACGTTTCGCCTTGTATTTTTCGTACCACGATGTGATAGGGGACGAGCCTATCGCCATATCGGGCACAAATTCCTGACTGCGGGCTGATAATGAATAGAAAAATCCAATATCACTTTGCCCGACCGATTCGAACCCGAGACCCCAGCTTTCCAATCATACCGTAGTACAACTGCGCCACCGTGGCAGTCTATGTTGTTTATGGTAGATAAAAATAGTGATTTGTTGATCAAACAAATACTCATTCTTAAATGGATATTACAGTATGTATAAATAAGGAAAATTGCTTACGCCAATGCTAAATAAAAAGCAAGAAACGAATATCTTCATAAATAAAATAAATAAATACACCCAACAGCCACATGTTTCAGTGACAGTCATATTCACAACTATAATATTCGCACAATTCATAAATTACCAAATCGCAAATAAACTATCTTCTCAAAATACTTTAAATAAACGATTGGTAACCGTCTCAAACGAAATTAGGTTAGATGAGTGGCGCGATTCCGCGGTCTCCGGCTACTTTTTAATCGCGGTCCGCATGAATGGACCGTGAACATTTCGTTCAGAAACGTAACGGTTCGACGCTTTGGTGGACTGCCAGCTGTCACGGACTATTAAAGAGTACTGAATGGACGTAGTTCACAGCTAAATGTTTTATTGTTACAATATATTTTTTTATTATTTATACCTAAGTACTTCGTAAAAGTTTATGGTAAATAAATATTTTTTATCTGTGCTCGTCAAGCATTTTGGCAGTTTGTATTTTTAAATTATGAATCAGCAAAGATCGTTGACGTATTCAGCCTTTATTTTAGTGACTAGGTACGTTTTATTGGTTTTTATTTGTTGTTATTGTCATTACTTTCATGAGTTTATTATGTTTCTAGTTATATCTCTGATGTTTGCCAAGGAGCTGTCGTATTGATATAATTTAATTTCAAAACACGTATGACTGGACCGAGGCCACACTCATCGTTTTTTATTATTAGTTCAATACATTTGTGACTTTATGCATAGTTACTGATTTTATTTTCTAATTTACTCCAAATTATCACACATTATATTATTTATTATACATTATGTTCTGTCATAAAAAACTGCATAACAGTTTATTTTTTTAATTGTCTATTCGTAAATTAATTGCTTTTATAAAATGTGGAAGATTGCCAAACTCTTAAAAATGTGCTTTAATTATACTTATTACAAAATCTTTAAACTTTCAACTGCACAAATTATGTTCTATTTTTGCTAAAAAAAATTACAGATACCAAATTTTTGCTATATTTCTAATAATACTTGATTTATTAGATAAATACACCTTAAGCCTATTATGAAAGAGTAAATATTATACAACTTTTGATAAATTACAAATACAAAAAAAAAGATAAATTACAAAAAAAATCTTAATAATATTATAAATATGGTTGAATTCCTGTAACAGCACAATTTGGGAGCATTATAATAATCTGCATGCTTCAACCATTACAAATATAACCACGAAAAATACTTACTAATAAAAATGCATCAATTTCTGCAATGGCTACCGCCCATCTCGATTACTATCAAGTGACATGTTCATAATCCCAACTGATAAATCTACCATTTTTAACCTACCCCCGATTAATATCAGCATCAGTTCTTAAGTCTAAAAGCAGCCCTATCTAATTGTTAGACATAATCTAGACTCTAGACGGAAAGTAGTTAATCTTAATAGGAATCCATTTACAAAGCCGTGATGCATTAAAGTTACCATCATTAGTAGTTAAGCAAGTATGCCTTAAGATGCTATAAAAGGATTATTGTGAGATGGATAAAGTAAAATGGCTTAAAAATTTGTTCACAGAAACTAAGCTGTTTATAATATTAAGTTTTATTTTGTTTAGGGCTTGGCACCGACTTCAAACCTATCAATAGGTAGCACATATAAATAATTGTATTTTATTGATATGAAAGGTATAGGTTTGCATAAGAGGTGTATTCAAACAAATCTTTCTTAAGTTATTTAATACTTTTTAGTAGTTGAAGTCGGTTTTTTTAAACGTAGTTTTTTTTTCTTTTTTAGTTACCATATCTTAATAAGAAGAAATCTTATGTTGAATTATGAATTATATTTTCCAGACTTAGCTGTGAAAGCTCCCGCCAAAACCCTCCATAAAAAAACGTCTATGGCTGAATCATAGCACAATCAACAGTAAGAAGAATCAACAATGCACACAATATAAAGCGTCAATAAACTATAAAGGAAACGTAATAAACAAAAACGGATGAAATCTGAAATAATCGCGATTCAACGAGAATTACTAATATATATCGCATATTTTACGATGGTGGGCGGTTGCGTATTAAAATACGCCGCGCCCAGATTAAAGATTGCTTACTGAGTGATGGAAAGTGGCGGATTTGAGACAAGTCGCATTATATTCGAGTGAATTAACATAATATATTTAAATAAGATACAAAGTGGTTTTGACAGTAAGGTCATAACTACATTATCTAGATGAGTCTGTGGGAGTCTTTTTAATAAAAAAATACGGGATTAATGGAGTGTATATTTAACTTAGGCAAAAGGCCGATTGAAAATCTATTAATAAAATAATTAAGAAACGCAAAAATTATGTTACGTACAATTATGTTGTAGGTACATACAATTAAGATACAGGAAATATCTCCATTGTAAGAAACATAATATACTTGTCTCGGACCAAACAGCTTCAGGCTCTTTATAAGTTATTACAAAACAAATATCCAGGTATTGCCATCGCTACTCAGTTATACCCAGCCCTGTTGAATCTCGATTCTCTATTTGTTTAACGTATTTATTTGATATTAATATCAGTATTATAATGACGGCGATTACTGCTTGATAAATAACGCACTACAAATATTTAATATGGACAAATTGGTTTCATTTAAATTATATATACAATTGCACGCACCCGGCGCTGCGCGTGTGTGATTGCGAAATATTACTCGCTGCCGGCTAACTATTAATTAATGTGAGAGGTGTGTATTTAGTAGAGTATGACGGGGGCTTGGAGGCCCTAGATAATAGAGATGAGGTCTGCATCGATAAAATGTATATAAAATATATTAATTTGCGGGTTCGATCCCCGCATCGACGACAAATGTTTGTGTGAAGCACAAGTATTTGTTTCGGGTCTGGGTGTTTGTGAGACCGAAAAGTCTCGTAGTTCCTGATACCCACGACACAAGACTCGATCTTGTGTGGGATCTTATACGTCTATATTTATGGCACGTACACATATTATAACTATCAAGTAATACCTCCTCTCATCAAAACGTAATTTGTATGTGGAAAAATGAATAAAAGCTCCCCGCAATAAGCTCCCAAGTCCGGCCCACGTAGCCCCGGGACAAAATGCACGTGTGTGCAACATTAAATAATGTTTACGGTTGATTTGTTAGCGAAATGCGTAATTAGTGCATGAAATATACGTATGGAGCTACTGGCACGCATTCAGAAGAGAATATTAATACGCATATTGTTTAAGAGATTATTAACAAAAATGGTGTAATGAACGAGAAACAGCGAGACATATGTTTTCATATATCTAGTTGTGGAATCGAAAAGTTTCATGTAATTTTTGGAACCAATGACAGATACGTAGATGCAAATACGCAATTCCTCACTACAATATACGGATATGAATCAAAATTATTTTTTATGTGACTACCGTCGGATGTTTTGCTAGTTCAGTCCTAATGAAATTTTCGGACGCTTAAAATTCTTCGTAGTTCCTCTCTTCTTCCCTACATTTTGAATGACTACAATGATACTTGATTTACGTGGTTTGTAAGTTATTGGCCTCTATCACTTGCCACTAAGTATACTGAATTCTCATTTTTCAAAATTGAAAACCATCCCAAATTACGATGGACTTCGCAGAGAATTGTACACCTTTGTGAGAAAAGTCCGCTATCATTAAAGCTATTAAGAGCAAGATAATTACACATAAGTGTTTAGGGCTTGTAACGTCGCAGTGACCGAATCTGCTACCGCTCACAACCTGTATAACGATTTTGTGTGGAAACATCGTACACAAGGAAAAAGGAAGGACCGAGGCTCCATGCAAATATACTTTTTTGCAACTAAGTACATTGTTAAATATATTTGAGAAAATATACTTACAACTAAGTACATTTTCAAATATACTAGAGACAATATAAATGTATGTACCTACGGAAGTTTTTATAATAATATTCAGCTGAATAAAATGTCCCATCCGATCAAGTTCATTTTTAAAATTTACATAACGCATATTTTTCACAGCGACCTATTGCTAGTTTCTACAGCCTGAAACGCCCTACCCTTCCCGGTACATGGCTTCCACTCGAGATTTTGTCAGCCCCGTCGACCAACAATTTAAGGATAAACAGAAAACACCGTATGTCTATTTCTCTACAGGCACTGACGGTACAGCGCAACTGATAATTTGGAGCTCGGGGCGCTTGGTAAACAAACGTGATTGTCTGATGATATGGTTGTACAGAACGTACAGCCTTGGATGTGGCGTCGCCCGCAGCCAGCCGGGCCAGAGTCCTGATGCTCCGATGTGCTCGGTATGGAGTTACACGATGAGTGGTTTATTTGTGATGGGGGTTAGGATGAAATTCATGCTTAATTGTCAGTAAAAGTGATCAATTGTTAAGAATATGTAGGTTTTATATTTACCATTTCTTACTCAAAAATAGTTGCTTATAACTTCTTTTTATTTTCGTCGTAGAGGTTGCATCTGGTGGTAAATTCAATGGTCTTGGATTGAATTTTTTACTTGTAAGAGATGTTCCTTTCCCTTGCTATTCTTTAAAATTATGCTGGCCAGCTTAGTGTAGAACAGGGTCATTCAAAATACTAAGACGAAATAATAAATTAATAGACCCAACAGACAATTAACTCTTGTGTCGTGAGTATCAAAAACAATGAGAGCCTTTTCGGTCTCACAAACACCCAGACACGAGATAAATACTTGTGGACCTCACAAACATCTCGGTGCGGGGATCGAACCCGCGGTCTCCCGTTTCACAGCTGGCGTCTAACTAACTGCGTGACGGAGGCTGTCAACAAGATAAAATAGAATTTCATTTTGTCTTTATTTCCTTGCTAGACTACACATAAACAAGATCCTAATCTCTATAGGCACAGAAGGAATGTTACAAGTCCAATAAATTCTAGTTTACTTAATGTTTTGACAACATGTTTAATGGACCACTACGCTCATACGCAATTGTAAGAAGTAAGAACCACTTTACTGCTGACTTACACATCTAATTGAGACAAACAAACAACGAGATAAAATGTTATGTTTATGCGAGGCTTAGGAATGATCCAGGATCAAATTAAACCAACTCTAATTGGCGGAGTTATGGAGATGGAAAATGTATAACCTACGAATTTAACTTTGGCTTCCATTCTGCACATTTAAACATGGAATGAATAACGTTTTAAATAGTTTAAGATTGGACTTCAAAAAGTGAACGATAGAATTGAGTCTGGCGGTTCAAGTTCAGGGTTGTGAGGTCCCGAAAAATATTGTACGCATGTTATCAAACTTAAGAGAATTTTTACTGCAATTGATATGTTTTTTTAATTCCATCCACAAACATATACACCAGCATTATGAATTAAGCTCTAAACTCTGAAAGAAAATCAAAAAAATCTACGATTAAATAACTACGTTCCGATTCACGACAAAATTCAAATAAATTTACAATATAGAATAGAATTACCGTTCCGTTGCACGCAGAATTGAAACATAGTACGCAAACACATTGAGACGTACAAGAGGAAGGTAAAACACCATGTTTATCCGAAGCCGGATGATACAGGACGTCTCGCAGTAACAACGCGCAGATCCCTGTAAGTGGACGTTGATAGACGTGGCTCCGGGCTTGAGACGCACAAAATACTGAATACTATAGTATATGTACAGGATGTTACAACCGTTGATTAGGAGCAGAGTTCTATTATCTATGTATTACATGGTTGAATTGGTAAATATCTGGAAATAACCTCGTAGTTTATTATTTTCAATTTTGTCGTACCTAAATCATGGATTTATCTCATATGGGCCATATTTGGAGGAATTCTATATGTGATATCATACAAACATATATAATCATCACGCCTGTATCCCATAGGGGTAGGCAGAGACTATGGATCGCCACTTTGCTCGATCCTGACATATAACTTTCGCTTCAGCCATTTTCATAACTCTCTTCATGCATTCTCGTTGGTTCAGGGTACTTTTGACCTGACCCTTCTTAAGGGTATTACCGATTTGATATTAATGATTAAAAAATGGGATCCAATTTTAGATTAGCGGATATCAAAGAAGTGACAGGAAGGAGAACTGTCACCGGCCTATAATAAGTACGATGGAAAGTACAAACACACAAACTCACGCCTTTTTACCAGAAGGGGTAGGCAGAGGTGCTACCAGGACACCCACGTTGCGCCTTGTGTTCCGCCCCACGATGCGATAGGGGGCGAGCCTATCGCCACATCGGGCACAAATTCCTGACTCCGGCCTTAAATATGGAAAGTAATTGAAATAAATAAATGCAACCATTCACACGTAATCCTGTTTATATTTATATGGTAAGTTCATGCTTTAAATTGAACTTTGAGCTTTCGCCTGTTTAATTATAATACTCGTATATCCACAATCATCGAAAAATATATCAAACTTTCTAAACCTTAAATCAGTGTCAATTCTCACAGGTAATAAAAAAACACGTTTTCAGTACTAAAAAACTCATTTAATTTTTTTTCATAAAAATAGCAATATCACAAACAGTACTGTGGAACTTCACAAAATTAACTTTAGAGTTACTTCGGAGTAGCTGAGAAGTTAAATAGGAGTTTATCAACCTCCGCGGCAATGTTCATGATTCGCGCAACTTTGATGTCTTGTTCGGCCGTCGGTTACGTATATTGCGTTATGTTTAGTTACTTTTGGTTATAACCTTTACATTACTATATTTTTGGCAATATATTCAGAGTTGACATCTATTTCTTTTATTTAAAATATAGGAAGCTAAAACTATGTTAATTTTAGGATACTAAACATTACCATTCTTCGAGGTATGCCAATAACCAGGAGTAGACTCTGTCTGAAGAAGAAAAAAACCAAAAAAAAGTGATATTGGATTTTCTAGTCATTATCAGGCCGAAGTTACATCGTGGGACTGAGCACAAAAGTCCTGGTGGCGCCTCTGCCTACCTTTTCTGGGAAAAAGCCGTGAGTTTATGTATGTATGTCGTTTGTATTATACTACCTAATAAACAAGAAAAAAAGGAAAATAAGAAAGTATTTTATTTTTAATAAATGGATGTTTACTAAATATATTTTTATGGCGGAGGTAATTTTAGTTTATATAGTTAATGAATACAGCATATTTAACGCGCGGTTTAAACGTCGTACAAACTTAAATGAGTTTCTTCAAACACTTGCTCGTAAAATAGCTACTGTACAGGCTATTACTTGTAGATTATTGTAATTTAATTAACCTTGAGCTTTATGCAAAGCTATGCAAGGTTTAAATTTGATTGGTAATAAGCGGACTTTTCTTTTGCCTAGCCAACTTAATAGAAAATACTGAAGTATTGATGTGCATATTAAGTACGAAGATTTGTTGTTAACTTTCTTTTAAATTGCATGAACTATTTTGTAATTATACAAGGAAACTATTAAACTGTACGTGCAAATATTTTGTTTTAAAGCAGCTTTGGTGCCACAAGGAGTAGTGGCGGTACTTCCATACAAGCCCAAAAGCCCGGCTTGCCCTACTTAATACGTATATACTAAATTCTGAACGAAACCATTACATTCAATACAAAACAGTAATTACGAAACATCTACCATTTTTGAATTTACCGCGTTCCGTCGCGGCATGGCGCTCTTCAATGAAGCGCGAGCCGAAGCGCCGCCCGCGCTGCGCAACGCATTTAATAAATTCATTCAATAATTTTAACTCTCTCGTTGAACGTAGCTCCACGCATTTTTTAAAAGACGGTACGCGCAAAACATATATCTGCCTTCTTCTCTCTCGTGTGCTTTTACGAGGCTTATGGCAACGCATGCTATCTCTTTCACACTGACGGGTGAAATGCTACACTCTGGCACTACGATTGTATAGCTACAGATATCTATATATAGCAATAAAGTACTAAACCAAAAGCCCAGCTTTTGACCACAGAATTGTTTTGACTGAACATCGTACATTTGAAGGTTGTCATGTGTAACATTATTTGTTAACTAAATTATGTTTATTGTTAATAAATTACGTTGGTTCTTTTTTAAAATTATTTAATCATTTTTTAATACAAATAATGAAGTTTTTATATTTATTTCATAAATTATAATTGCATGTTGTAATGTTTATTTTTTCGTTTACTAGCAATACTGTACGAATTACTACTAACTTCATAAGTATTTTGACATTGTGCAATTATTGTAAATAGTTCGGTTGAAGGTTAATTATTCGTTTTTTTAATGTTATTTAAACTTTTTGATACGAAAATGATTTGTATTGTTTCCTGTGATGGTTTTAGTGTGACGGTGAAAGTGTTCATTGCCGTTATAAAGGTAATTTAATTCAATTATATTGAAACTGGCGCAAAAACTACGCCGAGTATGTGCATTTCTTAAATTCGTGGTAAATCACAAGAGGCATTTTATCGGTTCAGTTTACATAACTAAGTAATTCGATTTCTACATGCTCCCAGTCATATAGGTTATTATATTAAACAGTCGTGTTACATATGCTTTTCAAGGGACACTTGTTTATTAGAATGTTTGGATTAATTCTTATGATTTCAATGAGTTTGTGGTCCTTTCAAAAGGCATGCTATTACTTGTAATTAAAATTACTTGTAAAAACTTAACCTTAATGGATTTATAACAATTTCTGTCCGCAATTTTGGTTAACTGCGCAGTCAAACACGGGAGCATAGTAGCTATCGTTGTGCTCGTGTAATGCCGGGTATTAAAAGTGCTCAGTAGTTTGTGCATTAAAAAGTTACGGTTGCATGACCGCAGGCTATCTATATTTGTATTACCTAATCCTAATATTGTACAGATTTTGTGGTAGGTCTGCCGCCGCGCCGTAAATTCGATTTCGTCGTTCTTAGTATTTTTTGTACTTCTAAATAAATATGTATCAAAACTAAAATAATATTGGGCTTGCCCTACTCCAAAACCCTAGGCACGCCACTGACAAGGAGCTGTGTGCGACGACCTCTTGCTTTCTTTTTTCTTCTTTCTTCAAAAGATCAAAAATATACAACTTTTGAAAATGAAAGGAGAATGGATAAATAAATTAAACCTTTGGTAGCACTGACCAAATAAAAACAACGAAGAACTTACTTCACGTCTTAAGACAGACCTTTCAAGCCAATGTTGCAGTCACTACGTACTTCTCCCTCCTTCAAAACCATCCCGTATTCCCACGACATAGAAATGAAAGCGAATAAAAAGTCCGTTTCACGAAAAGACAAACAATGAGATGTGCGAGTCGACAGGCTGCTGGGGTCGCAGTCGGCGCATAAATTTAAACTCGGACACATTTCACGCATCGCCGCGCGCTGATATTGTGTCGCTGCAATCGGGAATAAATACGCATGAGACAATTGGACGGGCTGGGAGGCGGTCGGGTTGCCAACATGAGGCGATAAAGTCCCAAATCTAAATGACTAATAAATTAAATAAAAATTATTTGATATTTTCATAATATTTCCCGTGCGATTCCGTTGACACAAACTCATTAAGACTTGGAAATTGGAATATTAATTGTAAATCTAACAATATTTACAAAGTGCGCAAAAGTAGGGCTTGAAATAAATATGAAATATACGGTTTAAATTTATATCTATTATACTCCTAGTTTTTTGAGTTTACACATACTTATATTATAAGCAATAACACTGATTTTAACTGTTGTTAATAATATATTATAAATATTTTACTATAAATTCGCGACTTGACGTTTAGATAACCAACGCGAATTCTTACTAAAAAAATATAATTTTGTGAAACCATAATCATATGCGACTCCCATAATATTATTAAACTTCTTACTAATATTTTTTCATATGCCTTTCTCAAAAGTAGTATTTGTAATTTTCACTTTACTGGCAACACTGAGAGGCGAGGTTCGTAAGACATTCCGATTTCCCTGACGCAACAATGCTTTTTGTTTTTGAAAGACAACGGCGTCTTTAGCGCGGGCCTCTGCACTGTGAATAAACGGCATTCAATGAGGATTTCTCCTTCCTTTTTTACCCACATTATTCAGATGTTAAATCTATGGATACTGTACTGGTGGGATGGGTGACAAACCACTCGGTATCTTTACCATTGAAGTATATTCTGTATGCGGCTTCGTAAGTGTGTTTTTGTATATCTTAAGTTATATTTTCTCCTATGATTGTCTTAAATCATTTACTTTTAATTAACTTTCCGTATTTATAATATAATTAAGAAACAAGAACTGATTTTCCATAATATCATCCGGTATTCCTTTTATGAAATCCTGTAAAAATATCAGTGCTGAGTTAAAATTGGATATCTCTTCTACAGCATCAAGTACCTATTGTATTACAGCAATGCTTTAAGAAAGCTACTCGTAGACTTTAGTATGACTTAACTGACTCAAACGAGATGATATCTGGTGGAAAATCCAAGTGAAAAATAATTTCCTCATTTAATTTTTGTTTGTAAATATATATTTGTCAGAAAAAAATACAGCTCACAGTATTAATGTCAATATTTTCAGCAGGTGACCCGCTCGCTCGTATTTAAGTCCACCAGTTAAGTCACAAAAACCCCACGACCAATATAAACATTATTGCTACAAAAACTCAGTAATAAATGTCAAAGGAAACATGTTAATTGACACCGTTTATCTCCCATCGGGAGTGGATGAAAAACTTGTCGCACCGTATTGCAACCCTTTTAGGGCACCCTCCTCGGGACCAGTTTGGTAAGAAGTTTTTAATTCGGTCGGATAACGTTCGAAGTATTCAAAACATTTGCCTTTTGGGAGAGCAATTGTATAAACTATTTAACTTTAAAACATAGCTGATTTTAGTAGTAGGATGTTTGTGCTTAGAGCTTGTTTTGATATTCTTATCTATTGGCTACATATTTGGTCTGCAAACTAAAGATTTTCATGCGATTCCAGGTATTGAAAATTATTTTGTATCTAATTATCTATTCGAAAACATGCTTTTTTTACTGAAAAAGAGTAACTACAATGGACTTAATGGTAAATAAAGGGCAGTTCAAACACAATACACATAAAACTTAACACATATAACTCAACCTCGACACATTTGCAAAACTCATATTTTCAAACAACGATAGGTATTCCTCTATCGTAATCGCTATCCGGAGGGGTATGAATAAGCTACCTCCAGGAACAAGCAAGAATGAATAATTTGCATAAAAGCTTGACGTTAGGCAAACAGCTTGTCCAAATATCATATGCTATCTTTCTGTATACCATAGCGATTAGTAAGAATTTACAAGGTATTTATAGTCCGCCAACCCGCAGTAGGCCAGCATGGTGCAGTGGCGTGCCTAGGGTTTTGGACTAGGGCAAGCCCAATATTTTTTAGGTTTAACATACATACATAGACTCACGCCTCTATCCCAGAAGGGGTAGACAGAGGCGCAACCAGGACACCCACATTTCGCCTTGTAAGTTCCGTCACGCGATGTAATAGGGGGCGAGCCTATCGCCATATCGGGTACAAATTCCAAACTCCGGGCTGATCATCATCATCATCATCATCAGCCCTTCTGCGTCCACTACTGGACATAGGTCTCTCCCATAGCACGCCGCTGAGCTCAATCTTCAGCCCATCGTCGCCAATCGCTACCAGCCACTCCACGAATATCGTCGCTCCACCTGGTTGCAGGGCGTCCTACACTACGTTTGCCGAGGCGCGGTCTCCACTCGAGAACTGATAATGAATAGAAAAATCAAATATCACTTTGCCCGACCTGGGATTCGAACCCGAGACCTCAGCTTTGTTACAATAATCATAAACAGATCTTCACAATGTTATAATACAAATAAAAAGTTAGAAGCAATTCGTACAGTACCTGTTGCTTTTAAACGTGAAATAAACATTACGACATATAAATATAATTTATTAAAAAGTATATGAATACTTCATTATTTGTACTAAAAAAATATATAAAATAATTTCAAAAAGCAACCAACATCAATAATTAATAACAACAAACATAATTTACTGAGCAAATAATAACGTGACGACTATGAAACGTACGATTTTTAATCACAAAAAGCCGGGCATATCGTCTAATAGAAATTGCTATACAAAATATCTATAGCTATACATTCGTTGCGATCGAGTAGTAGCATTTCGCCCGATGTGCGAGCAACAGATCCCAAATTGCCAGAAGCCTCGTAAAAGCACACGAGAGAGAAAAGGACAGATATATGTGCCGTGTGCTCCGTCTTTTTAAGTTCTATTTAATTATTGAAATAAGTATTTCCTTAGTCTGTGAGTACTGAGTATTTCATTACGCGGCGCGGCGCGCGCTTCGGCGGGCGCTCCGTCGCAGACGCTTCATTGAAACACGACGCGGCTCGATACCAGCGGCGCGGTAAATTCAAAAAGTAACTTTTTTATTATATGACTGTAAATGTAATGGTTAGTATTCAGTATCGAATATCATGTAGGGCAAGCCGGGCTTTTGGGCTTGTATGGAAGTACCGCCACTAGCATGGTGGACTATATGGCCTAACCTCTCGTAATCAAACTCTCGATTGTAGAGAAGGCCCTACAGTGGGACGAAAATGGGCTGATACAGATACAGACACAAATCTTTCTATAATATTTATGCAAATCAAATTGTACCAACAACGCAAGTTTAAAAGGAGACGTAAAAGAAAAGTTTACCTAAGTAGCGACATTTTTTAGTCAGTACAATTATGTCGGCGTGCTTCATTGCTTAGTCACGCTTCGCCTAAAGGATCCAATATTTAAGAAGGGCCGTTAAAGTGGTCACGAAATTGTGTTTGTAATCTAAACAAGATAGCTTTCGAGGGCGATCGCGGCGTAATGGAATACCCGAGAGCAAGAATTCTTACCCCATTCTTCCCTTTTGATAACAGACACCCATGTACTATCTAATGTAGCCAAAACTTTAGCGATCGAACCAAACGATTTCGCTAATTCAAAATAATCGACAGCGCAGTTGGTTAGACGCCGGCTGTGAAACGAGAGGCCGCGGGTTCGATCCCCGCACCGAAACAAATATTTTTGTGAACCACAGGTATTTGTTTCGGGTCTGGGTGTTTGTGAGACCGAAAAGTCTCTTGTAGTTCCTGATACCCACGACACAAGACTCGATCTTAGCATGGGGTCAGGACTATGTATGTGATGGTTGGGTGTATTTAATTTTTAAAAAAGTCGTTCTACTGTAATCTCATTTATTTTTAAGAAAAAGAGCAGGCACGTTAGCCTATCGCGAAAAATAAATGATTCCTTGAAGGGTAATTCATTGACCGATGCTGTTTTCAAGCCATGGCATTTACTATCATGTACAAACTTTGACGTTTAACAAACTTTAACTTTACTTACTATCCTTGGGGGAGGCTTATGTTCAGCAGTGAACTTCGTGTGGCTGAATAGATACATATAGATAGATACTAACTGTCGTACTAATAAACAATACCTATATCTAATGGTTTCTTAGATTTACGCGAATGTTACACATTGAAATAAAACTATATTTTACGGATTTTATCGCGAATTGGTTTAATTTTTACATTTTTTATTTCCCGACGTTTCGATTACTTTACAGCTTTCGTCCGAGTCCGCCCCGTGACCAAGAATCTTCATAGATTCGAGATTCCACCAAAAATACAACAGTATCTTGCTATCGAGTTTCGACTTGTGTACGTATTTATTAATCTGTATCAAGGCAATATGTTATTATTAGTACAAACAGTGGGCTCAAAGGATCGCCGCGGCTCGCAGGTAGTGTAGGGCGTGATCCTAATTCAATAACATTCAATTAAGGCCCTCCCACCAATTAAAAACGGCCCTTCGAGAGCCGGAGCGCATGGACTATGAGCGGGTGGATAGGTGATATCGACAGAAGTTTAATCGTGTGACTATATAAAGGTAGTGAACAATATTTAGAATAAATATTTTGATTATTATTTGGGGCAAAATTTTACGTGTTTTTTGAAAAGGATTGCAAGAAAGCAAACTGGTCGAAATACTTAATAGTCCAATTTCAATAATTTCGAAATCTTTTAAAGTCAGTGTGTACATAATTTAACATAAGGGAAAATATATGGTTACAAAAATCAATTGAGTTTAGGAACCGATTATGTACATTTTTGGTAAATAATAAATATTCATTACACGTGGTTTAAATCAAATACCTTAAGTAAATATCAACCGGTATGTAAACATATCTAAATATTGGGACACTTTCAAAATTATTACATTTGGAAAATGTTAATGAGTTATTAATTTCTATTGACATCAATAGTATACAAAATTTCAAGTTCAGCCCACTTACCGCATCAAAGTGGCTCTACAGCTACACACGGATCCACGCTTACAGCATCCACGGTCGGCGGCGACCACATCTCCATAACAAATTGTCGTGTCATGTTTTATGTAATTTGAACGTTATCTCACACGGGCACCGAAAGATCTAGTGATGTAACGAATGTTCGCATTCGCATTCGCGAATCGCGAATATTCGCATATTTTTTGGCATTCGCATTCGCATTCGTATTCGCAAGAAACGAAGCGAATGTTAAGCGAATGTTTTTGACAAATAAAAAGGAAATTTATACAAATTTTGATGGTTCTGGAAAATTAATACAACTATTATAATTAGCGTATTTTTTAATTATTTGCACAGTCAGGTCATAAGTATTGTCACACAGTAAAAAGTTTTCTTTTAGAATGCTGGCCACAAAAAAGCTTATTGAATTCGAATTTCGAATTGTTCATGAAAATAAAAATGTATACTTTTTAGAATTTTACTCATTTTTAAATATGGATTGGACGCTTAAAGAAGACCGTGTTGCAGTTATTGCGTTGCATCGTTGCGGTTACGCGCCAATTCAAATTTTTGACATACTGACAAATTTGAATATAGCCAAAAGATTCGTTTATGGTACCATCAAACGATACAATGAAGACTCTAGTGTAGATGAAAGGTCAAGAAGTGGTCGCCCTCGATCTGTTAGGACTCCAGCAGTGATAAAAGCTGTGAAGGCGCGAATTCAAAGAAATCCCAAACGTAAGCAGAAACTGTTGGCCCTTCAGATGGGGTTAAGCAAAACCACGGTGAAAAGGGTGTTAAATGAAGACTTAGGGCTTCGGGCATATCGAAGAAAAACAGGACATCGTTTGAATGCTCGTCTAATGGACCTGAGACTGAAGAGATGCCGCGCTTTGTTGAAGCGGTACGCGGGTAAAAAATATCGGGAAATTCTTTTTTCGGATGAAATTTTTTTTACCGTAGTAGAGAGCTACAACAAACAAAATGATAAGGTGTACGCACACAGTAGTGAAGAAGCGAGCAATCGTATTCCGCGTGTCCAACGAGGTCATTTTCCATCCTCGCTCATGGTATGGTTGGGAGTTCCTTATTGGGGCTTAACAGAGGTACATTTTTGTGAGAAAGGTGTAAAAACGAATGCAGTTGTGTATCAAAATACAGTCCTGACGAACCTTGTGGAACCTGTTTCTCATACCATGTTCAATAACAGGCACTGGGTATTCCAACAAGATTCGGCGCCAGCTCATAGAGCGAAGAGCACACAAGACTGGCTGGCGGCGCGTGAAATCGACTTCGCCCGGCACGAAGACTGGCCCTCCTCCAGTCCAGATTTGAATCCGTTAGATTACAAGATATGGCAACACTTGGAGGAAAAGGCGTGCTCAAAGCCTCATCCCAATTTGGAGTCACTCAAGACATCCTTGATTAAGGCAGCCGCCGATATTGACATGGACCTCGTTCGTGCTGCGATAGACGACTGGCCGCGCAGATTGAATGCCTGTATTTAAAATCACGGAGGTCATTTTGAATAAACTTTAGTGTCATAAGAATCTATGTTTTGTTAAGTTCATTTTGGTATATAAATGGTTACATAATGAATAAACTTGTTTCAATTATTT
Organism: Deilephila elpenor; assembly: GCA_949752805.1. Classification (NCBI taxonomy): domain Eukaryota; kingdom Metazoa; phylum Arthropoda; class Insecta; order Lepidoptera; family Sphingidae; genus Deilephila; species Deilephila elpenor. The sequence continues at coordinate 1,063,018 of OX457107.1, read as the reverse complement.
TATATTAAACATGTGACAGAATTTATGACCTGACTAGGTATAATATTGATAATAATATCTACGTCTCGTAAGTCTTTTGACTGTCCTTATTAAGTTATAGCAACTATTTTTTTTAACAGAACCAAATGCTATTTACAGTTATAAAAAATAATCAACCAAAATTAAACATTTAATATCCAAAATGTTATATTTTTAAAACCTTCATTTTCAATTATTTATTAATGCAATTAATAAACATACTCAAGAAAACAAAATAATAAATACCTACTTGTAAATAAAATTACAATTTCTTCCTTACAATTAAGAAAACAATATTTATTAATAACTACTAAATTTGTTCATTCAACCTGTCAAAACACGGGCCGGCTCGACATGCTCGACTATGTTCGTTTTAAACATGGCTGGCCCGAAATGTTGCGCGCCAAATTTGAAAAACAACATTCGCATTCGCATTCGTATTCGCGAATGTTAGATATGAATATTCGCATCCGCATTCGCATTCGCGAATGTGAGAAAACTAACATTCGTTACATCACTAGAAAGATCCCCGCACTGATTACAACGACAGCATCCTGCGAGATTTACTCTACATATTGACGGCTTTAGAGATGGAAACTCGGCGCTGTTTTGTTAATAAAAAGTAATGAAGAAGCGATTGATTTTCGGGGTATGGTTGCAAATTTCATCGTGGTAAGTAAATACGCATTGATCACGATTTTATTGTCTAAAAGCATGCTCAAATTACAGGAGAAATATATGGCGAATTGTTTTTGTATTATTGGTAAGCTCGCTTAATGTCGTAAAGGAAAGTATGAGTGTCAACAATCTTACAATCGAGGGTGTCGCATAAATGGCGGATAACGATAAGAACAGTACTCTTGCACCGGTAGGAACTACACTATGTAGAAGAAAAGAGATATTTATTTATTTTTATTTATTTAACTTCACATACAAACATATTGTACATAGGCGGACTTAATGCCAAAGGCATTCTCTTCCAGTCTACCTTGAGAGGGTGCAGAGATGACAAAAGATATTGTGTTTTTTAATAATTTTTCATTCAACCCGTAACGATGACTTTTCATATCGATAATTTTGAATGCATACCAACATTCTAACTACGCACTGCTTGTTTAATTAACTTAAAAACCGTCACAAAACATTCTATCTAGGTAAAAAAGGCTACAGTAAATAAATTCCCAATTCGTTTGCACACAGGCGTTTCCACGTTGTTTTTAGGCAATCGAGCGTCGATTTGATCCATTGATTAATGGGATCTGAAAAAACCGCGCCGGCCCGATTCGATTTGCAATAAACCGCGGGCGAACGCAAACAATTGTTCCGCGGCCATATTGTTAGCTCGCAATAATATTGTTTCATGCCGAATGGAGGGGTCTGTGCCTTGTTGGGTGGTAAAATCATAGGCTTTTACTTCATGTATTTATCTTTTCATTTGGTACATTTTAATGGGTGCATGCAATATATGGATAATATAATACAAAAAATATGAGTCAACTACTTTCCGTATAGACTATAGACTGACGATAATTTACTACGTGCTATCGTAGATATTAAAAATAAATTATAATGTCACATGGTCTCACTGGTCTCGGTCAGAGTATATCCTTCTTGTTAAATCTTTCTTTTTTTAAAGATAAACATACTTTGCTAAAATAGACCCGATCTACAATTAGCTGTGTAAGTGTGTACTGTGCTTCTGTGCATAAATTATAGTTCAGCTTGCCTATGAAAGTAACTATAAAAGCCTTGAACAATATCCTACCTATATCACTCAAATCACTCAAATATCCAACCAACTTACTTCTAACGGCCTTATTTGTAGACAGATTTAAAACCTATTTTAGTAATCGAACGTTTCGTCCCTTTCGAACGACTTTATAATTCAGTTTGAGCGAAGAAGACAAAACATTCTATATTTAAAATAGGTTTTAAGTCTTTCTACGAATAAAGTCGTAAGTCTATATCACCTAAACTACAACATACTCAGTATTCTACAATACCCGCTGGAATCAGACAGCCCAAATTATTCATACACACTGGAGATAAGCAGCGGACGTGGCGTCGTCCAATCAATACGTCATTTGGACATCGGAGCTGTCATTATCGACACCGCCGTCAGCGAACCAGAGCGATGGTTCAACACATAAGCTGAGGCGATTGTACTTATTGTAACATTATATTGAGAAATAGGTCTGCAAGGTAAGTCTTGTCAGCAAACAAATTATATATATTTGTGTGATTTGTAAGACCAAAAAACCTGTCGTAGTTTCTGATGCCCACGACACAAGACTCGATCTTAGTGGGCGGTCAAAACGATGTATGTAACTGTTGGGTTTATTTATTTATTTATATTCACCAGGCATATGCAAATTGCTAACTCGCACTAGGCCAGCGTGGTGGACTATATGGCCTAATCACTCCCAATCGTACTCTCGATTATAGAGTAGGCCCGTGCCGTGCAGTAGGACGTATATGGGATAATACAGTACAGTACATTTTTTTTTATTGCAATGAATGGCGAGACGAGCATGCCATTCGCCAGATGGTAAGCGATACGACCGCTCATAGACAGTAGCAAAACTAAACAACACCATGAATTACAAGGCAATGCTTGGAATTCCACTGCGCTCACCATCCTGAGACATTAGATGTTAAGTCTCAATATGTCCAGTAGTTACTCTGGCTACAATGTCCTTCAAACCGGAACACAACAGCGCATTTACATTGCTGTTTGGCGGGAGAAATTAACGTTGCGGTGGTACCTACCCAGGCGGCCTCGCACATATGAGATACCTACCACCAGTATAATGACATTATGCAAATAATGACATATATCCCAATAAAAAATAAGAAATATTAAAGCAAACGCTGTCTCTTATCACATAAACCTGGTAATAAGGCCGTGTTGACAGGTTGACAAATTAATACAGTGACACGCGCGTTATGCGTTAGCCGTCCTTGTACTACCAGTTTCACACCAGCTCGCCAACGTTGGCGCCAGCGTTGGCTGTCAGCTTATGAATGCATTTAAAGTTTGGACCAAATTGGTCGAAGTTTACTTAGAGCTTACAGTCAGCGTGCGCGATTATTTATTATTGAATAAAATTTGAAAGAATTTAAAAAATAAAATGGCACTCGAAAGTAATTATTAAATTATTTATGTAGCTTATAATCCTTCTGCAACTAACAAAAGCAACCATTTCTAATTAACAACATTTAATTTAAAAATTGCATTTTAAAACAGGTCAAACTATTCAAATAGAATAAATGCACTACTCACTTCATAATCTAGATATAAACACGAATTTAGTGAATTAATTATAATTAAATTGTAAAGCAATGGCAAGAAAGAAAATTGTATATAATTTTTAATTAAAAATTAATTTTGTAAAGTAACTTCTTTTTAACCCCAATTTGCTTTCACTAAACTTCTGAATAGTTACTACTACATTTCAATACAAATTATAACGTTGAATAAAAAATAAACATAAATAAAACATTTAATATTCATTCTAAAAGGATTACAAATATATTACCACTAAACCAACCAAATTCTATTTACTCTAACTTAGAAATAGATCAGCTAATACGTTGTAAAATCGGCTTTACTCTAGTAAAATATCGGGAATTAAATAACCATGGCAACGGGACTAGCCTAATTTCGTACATATTTCAATATTAGCTGAAGTACACTAGAGTGCGAGTGCTCTCGTATTTCAGACTTCTTAATTTGCTCAGTTATAAAGCAGTTTATTAAATTAAGTAAAATAAAATGGTATAAAGCACATTACACACCAAAGCTGCAGGCCTATGTCGGCAACTTTTTGTTGGCAATTAGGAAAACTCTGTCGACGACATTCCAGCGGCTCGACACGATATAAGGAAGATTTTGATGACGTTGTTGAGTGTCACCGGGCAACTGAGCAGAGCGTTTGCGACGCCAACATGACCGGGGATCGAAACTGCGACTTCTAGTTTCACAACCTGCTCTAAATTCGCTGTGCCACGGAGGCTTTCAAACTATTCGTATTCCTGAGCTATTAGGGGTAACGTCCTAATATCGAGTGGATAATCCGTTTAAAGAAATTCTCCCAATTTAAGAAACGCACGCATTACAAGAATATCGACGTTTGCTAAGAAGAGTTTTCGGTAGGAATCAGCTGTCATCGCGTGTGAGGTCTCTACATCTACTGCAAAAAATATCTGTCAAGATTTTGTGGACAATAATGACTAATTCCTATTAGACGAACAGCATGATCGTTTGTCTGAACTGTGTAATAAATAACAGGAAGTCCATATCAAAACTAACAACCTCAATCACAACTAGTGACTCAAGACAACAATACCGAAAAATAAAACACAAATATTTGAACAAAGGACGGTCGAAGAGAGGATAATTTCGGTGGGCAATTACCGCGGGTCCGTCTTGTTACGCCGGCCGTTCCAACGAGCCGCGCACGACAAATTATATTATAATTGTGCCTTTGAGCCCCTGTGCCTATTGTGAAACGTCTTTTTTGTCCGAAGTAAATATACCCTGAGATTTATGAGGTATTGCTATTCCGTTGTGGGTAATCATTTTGTTTTCGAGTTGAAGTATTACGATTACAAGTTCCGGCTGGTTTAGAAGTAATGGAGTCTGTATTTTTGGAACAAATGACGACGGATACTAGCATTGAAACATTCTATTTATTTTTTGGGGTTTTTTGAGTTAATAACTGTTTATTTATTTTATTAAACTTCATATACAAATTGTATATGGGTGGATTTAATGCCAAGGACATTTTTTGTCAGTGAACCCTGAGATGGTGCAGAGATAAACTGATGTAGGTGTACATATGGTTATTTAATTAGAGAAATATATGTATTATGCTATTTTATTTCAATACCTACGACAAAGTGACTACAACGCACTAGATACGAAATCATTTCGAACCTAATGGAATCTAGTGAAACCCAAACGCAGTGCAATTGCACGGGTCACTACGATTTGTACATTATTAAGTGCAGTGGTCGTTACCTGGGGCGATCGAGAAACTGCCTTCAATCTCGTAATGTATTTATTAATTTATAATTTCTATGAGAATGGTTCTAACTCAGTCAAGCCAACAATTCCAATTGGAACTGCTTAAATGACTTACAGAAAGGCTCTACTATTTTTGATAACTCTGTCTAGACCACACTAATCTGCTCATTACGTGAATTATATTAACTTACCATATAAAACACAGCTTGAAAATTTACCAAAGTTCACGTTAGTAATAAGCAAGCGCTATACAAGTTTAACGAAGTGCAAAGGCAGGTAAGTGCCTTAAGGACTTAGACTTGTTACGCCAAGAGTGTTTATACTGCAAACTTAACCTCGGACTTCCCTGTGCAACACTGGCCTTGTTTAAATAACACCAATTAGCTCAACCTGAGAGAAATAGTCTAGGACAGGGTGGGGCAACCTTTGGTGGACATTTAAATTGTTTGTGACGCTACATACATATACATAATCGTCACGCCTGTATCCCATAGGGGTAGGCAGAGACTATGGATCGCCACTTTGCTCGATCCTGACATATTACTTTCGCTTCATCCATTTTTATCAATCTCTTCATGCATTCTCATCGGTTCAGGGTACTTTTGACCTGACCCTTGTTGAGGGTATCACCGATTTAGATGGTGCAGGTACAGTGACGTCGACCCCTACTTAATTCCCCATCCACACTCGCCTTGTACATTTGCTTGGTTATTCTCTTTTCATCCATCCTCTCTACATGACCAAACCATCGTAACATTCCTTTGTCAATTTTCGTCACTACATGTGACACTAAACATGGATTAAACTTACAAAACTATGATGCAATTATATTTAATCACAATAAAATCTACAACATTCCCCAAGTGTGTTTGAGACGAATAGACATTTGTTCTAGTCATGTAAAATAATTTAATAGGTGCAGCATGTTGTCAACCATTTTGGAAAAATATTAAATTGTGTGCATGCTTTATCAATGGTAGAAGTTTTCTAAAACCCTGATCTCAACTTCCGAATAGCTCTGTTTTTGTGTAAGTTGTCACTGAATCAATAAATTGTCTGTGACGGCCTTATATAAAGACAGTTTTGAATTGAATTAATCCAAACTGAATTCAAAAGTCGTTAGAAAGGGTCAAACTACAGTAGGTTTTAAAACTGTATGAATAAGGTGGCAAAGTTAGAAACTAGATAAAAAATAAAATCCATATCCTTAAATGGCAATCGCAGAAAAATAGTTCACAATCCCTGTTCCAACTCAAATAAAGTGGATTTATTCCTTCCTCAGTGGTGCGGTTAAATATGGATATTTACAAAACAAGCCCAGTTTACTCGCTGACCACTCTTAGCTTGAACTTAGGCTTAAAATGTTGGTGCGTTCGTCCACGTTCCTACACCGGAAATATCCTAGTGTTACAGTTGCACTAGGAGTGTCAGAAATTCTAAATACTGGAGGACCACCGAGGTGGTAGAAAAGGAATTGTTTACTAACATTTTATTGTTTATTTACTTAAAGCTTTCTAAATTAAACAAATAATTTACGTAAAGGTACCATAAATTAAAAACGAAAATATTATTGACTATTTATACATAATATTAAATTAAAGTGGTTAATTGAAATAATAAACAATTTACGTGAATTTATTCTAGGCTCATAAAAAAATATATATTTTCGATTCTCCAGTAAATTAGATAAGCTAGGTACAAAAGCCAATATGGTCAGCCGTTGCTAAAAATGGCCGCGACAGTATAAAACATTTTATACTAATATATTACATACATACATACATAAACTCACGCCTTTATCCCCGAAGGGGTAGGCAGAGGCGCCACCAGGACACCCACATTTCGCCTTGTATGTTCCGTCCCATGATGTGATAGGGGGCGAGCCTATCGCCATATCGGGCACAAATTCCTGACTCCGGGCTGATAATGAATAGAAAAATTAAATACCACTTTGCCCGACCCGGGATTCGAACCCGAGACCTCAGCTTTGTAGCCGTACCGTAATACAACTACGCCACCGAGGCAGTATACTAATATATTACTTATTTAAAAAGCTTGACTCATCTCCATTGATTCAGATTTGGCCATACACGAGCATTAGCTACAGAACATAATTCATCTCATCCTCTCCAAATCTCAAACATTCATACAAATTAATTTACAAGTACTAAACTAAGCTGAAATTAATGTAAACAGAATCATTATGGCGGTTATGAAGCAAGGGCTTTGCAGGATTAGTTGCAAATTATGTGGGGCACCTGTTGACGCGCGTTTATTTTCAGTGGATCGTGTATAGGGGCATTTATAGTGACAAGGGTCGAGTTGAGTGAGAATTCGTCTTGTTCAAAGAATTATTCAGATTCGTCTCGTGCGTTATGAAAATAAATAAATACACCCAACAGTCACATACATAGTCCTGACCCCACACTGAGATCGAGGCTCGTGTCATGGGTATCAGAAGCTACTAGAGACTTTTTGGGCTCACAAATACAAAAAAATATTTCGGTGCGGGGATCGAACCCGCGGCTTCACGTTTCACAGCCGGCATCTAACCAACTTCGCCACGAAGGCTGTCAGAAATGAGCTGAAAATTAGTATTTATTGGCGTGAGTATTGGTTTTTCCTTTGGAATCGGCGACTAAAGTCAGAAATTCAGATCCATAAAAATATTCATAGTAAAATGTTTATGTCATCCAAGGGCTTTGCAGGATTCGTTATAAATTATTTAGGACACCTGTTGACGCGCGTTCATTTCCAGAGGATCGTGTATACGGGCTTTTATAGTGACAAGCTTTGACCGAGCAAGTGGGAGTTTGTGACTGCACGTAACGCGTAAATTCAACTTGTTATTAGTACATTTAAGGTATTTTGTGGTAGAATTATTCAGATGAAAGTGTGTTTATGTGAATTAAAATTAGTATTTAATGATTTGTGTAATGAGTTTGCTTGGAATTGCGTATGAGAATAAAGTGACTGGGATGTATGTCTTCAAGGATATTTATCTATACTCTATAGTAATAGTATATGTTATGTTATGTTATAACACAATTAAAACATTTGGCCGTAAATTTTCTTGAAGCATGCTTCTTTCTTTAGGATCACATTTTTAAAGAATGGGAAATAGAATAGAATATGTTTTATTGAATCTTTATTCCAAAAAAAAGCTTACGGTCTTTGCAAATTTCTCTGAACCAGATGGATCAACTTATACGAGTTTTTTTGCATCACTCTGGCAAAAATTCAAGTTCTTCCGGAAAGAGTCATAAGATGCTCCAACAAAAGTCGTATAAATCTCGAAAATAAAAGAATATCTAAATTGTGGGCACTTGTGCATCTCAAGGAGATAGCGGCGAGTGCACACACACAGATTTGTCGCGCGATAGCCGAGCGACGCGATTAATTGCAGCGATAGCGCGGGCCGTGTAAACATGCCCTTAGATGCCGCATTCCTTTGTGTTTAATGTAGACACGTCATATTTTGGTGATTTTTTTTATGAAGACTGGTCTATTTTATGAGATGGGATTATTTGTGTAGTGTAGTGAATTATTGTCACCCGATTTATTTATGAAGGGTCTGAGAATTATTAGGATCTTGGTTTCATATGTGGCAAACTTTTATGTTTATCTTTTATTCATTTACGCTATTGGTTGTAAATTGACAGGCAGAAATCTCCACACCGAACGAAAATTGATTCTCGACAAAATATATTCTAAGAAACAATTATGGTTTACGTAATTATAAATCCAATATCATTATTTCTACACCTGAACTACACTTCAATATTAGCAATCAATACTATCCTGAATACTTTAAAACAAAATTGTTTCATTAATTACGAATTAACTGCCAGAACACATTTAAACCTTAAAGTCCAAACATTTTCAGTCAGCCAGTAAATCTTCTCGCGTTAAATATTTTCAAAGAGATCAAAACAGTCGATAAATAACAGGTAAAAGTATATACGTACGCTTTGATCGTGTATCGGCGATTCGGAACTACATCAAACGCAAGTAAACACCGATTGATCAACATATTTGATACACGGCTATTTCTGGTGCGGAAATCTCCTGGAATTTGGTGTTTGGGGGTTGTAATTTCCAGTGTAATTGCTGTGGTATAGACAATTTGAGATGTGAATTGTGGGGTCCTAAGTTCAATTCCAGAATCGGAGGCTCCGAAAATATGTGACAGGGCAGGATTTCAAAGGGCTTAATTTAAAAAAAATCATAATATTTTGACATCATAATATTATGCACATGCAATGTCTAAATTAATGTGTGATAAAATTGAGTTCAAATTCCCTTAGTGACAATTTGTACTAAAACTTTCGTCTTGATTGTCATAAACTTGATTTAACTTTGATTCACCAAATTTACTTCCGTCACTACGTGTTACTACTACACTCACCAATGGAACTCCGCGTATCATATTCACAATAAAACCCCAGTCTAGACAGTGAGCATTTACACAGAATAATCCGTGTATATATTTCACGGTGTTGCAACTGCGCCTGCAAAAACCTCGTAAATAAAGATTTGCGTAAAAAATATATCAAGATGAAAAATTGTCGGATAATGCAGCGCAGTTTTTGCGGTCGGCTGTGCGCTCATCAATCATGGCGCAAGCAGTTTAAAAAACATACAGGACGGGGGCGGACGCAGGGGGGGAGCAGGGGGAAATGCCTCCCTGAAATGTAGTTATGCAAACTATATGAAGGAAGAAAAACTTTGCAGTGTCACTAAATGTGCCACTGGAATTTCAGCTAATATTGTTTTATGAAAGTGTACAAAAAAATGTTAGTGAGACAAAATTAATATGCAGCTTGGACAGGGTAGGCACGTCATAATTATCTTGTAGGTACTAGGTCTTGTAAAGATTATCGTAATATTCATTTGGTGATGGAAGAAGAATCTTGAATCTTACAATGCCTTACACAATTGGTACCCGAGCTAAGAAACAAACAAAAAAGATTGTTCGTCTATCGATATCGATGTTTTTGCGACGAAAACATGCATTATTGAATTCCGCTCTGACAGCGGTCAAGCGAGAGCCGGCAAAAAAATAAAGCAAAAAAATCAATGCGTTTTTGCAACTGGATACGAGGTGCGGCTAATTGACTGAAAATGTGATGGGTGACCCTTTTTAAACCCGTTTTGTTGTGATAAATTTAGTGGGCCAGCGTGGGCCGAATTTGCTAATTTATTTTGCGGTGGGTGGTTATGGTTTTTTTTTTGGCTTGATATAATGTTCACACTATTAAGAATGTGATAACAATTAAGGATATTACACAAAAAGGAATACTTTTTGTAGTTTTAATAATTATTTTCAGTTGGTTTTTCATCATACAACACAGAATAAAATACAGATTTTCCGTACCAACATATAAACCTTATACCAATGAGCAAAGAAAATATGCTCCAGTAACAGCAGGCGACACATTAGTGGTACTTCTGCCTACCCTTTTAAGAATACAGGCGCTAACTTGTCTCCAATACCCGCTACCAGCAAAAATACCACAAACGCCGAGAACTTTCCTGACATTCCCATAAATTGTCAGATCAATTAAGGGCATTCTATCGAACTCCCTGCCCAGGTATCGAACCCAACTAATCCTTTCTGGAATGTGTATCCAGATTTAGCCAGATCTCGGGTACATTAAGCCCTCTGTTTATAGAATGAGTGACACGCCGCATACGCCACGACTACAATGCGTGGAGTGTTTGGATATTGAGAACTACAGTTCGTGTTGATTTATGACGAGTTTTTGTCGATTGTGGTTGGTGTTAAATGGTTTACGGGTATCATATTTGTGTAAATGTATAGATTTTGTTTGAGACACTGTAATACTAATGTGTAAAGGGATTCATAGCTTACAGGTAATTATTCGTAATATTGTGCTACTCGGAACGTAAATAATGGAAGTGGATTGATGAATTAGATGAAAAATGTTAAAAATTCCTCCATACTAAAGACTCGCGGGATCCTGTTGCTCCTTTATTTCCTTTTTTATTGCAATTTGTTATCAGAGAGGCCAATAATTATATGATGGAGTTATTTAAAAAACGTTTCCTACTCGTATATTTTGTACATTCCTAATACTCAAAGGTTATTAGAATTTTTTTTTTTTGAAAATATCAGCTATATAAATTGAATAACAATCAACCACCCGTATTCCAATTTATCCCATAACAAACCTACACGACGCACCTAAACAAATATAAAAATGATACTCCCATTCCTAGGTGGCAACAACACGACACACGCAGGACCGATGCAGACAGCGCTGTCGACAGATTTACCGCCCCACCGGACAAATATAACAACCATGTGCCCGAGGAATACTCATAAACCCAGGATATATACCAATGAAACTAATATTCCAATTAGTTGGTTCAATCATTCACTCGGTCAATTATCATTTAGTTTTCAGTCTTTAAAGCATATAATAAATTTGATAATTCGTGAATTAAAATTAATAATTATGAAGTAAGAATAGAAGGTAGAATTCGACACCAGACATCGTGAGAAGGTTTCTACTTTTGGATTCCTTAGTAACAGTAGTTTGAGTCTAAAACTTAGCCACCGGAGGGTGAAATAATTTTTAATATTTTTCTCAACTACATAAATGTAAAAAAGAGTACAGTAAAATTATAAAGGATTATTAGAAATATTTTCTTTAGCTGTTATTGTGTAGTTGTTGTGTAGTCTACATTTAAGCTAGTATTTTTTCCATTCGAAGACAAAGTATTACTGTCGATGTATCTAATCTATAAACAAATGAAGATTAAACCACACAGAATAAAATTTGTATCAAACCAACCATTGTAGGTACACATATACATTTTCATTTCATAAATAATTCTTTATTGTCCACATTTAAAAGCTATCGTTCTAAACGCAAGATGAATTACTCGTTAATTACAAAACTCGTTAAATTGTATTCGTTTGTCGACGTGTTAAGTATCTTAATGCAATTTTATTACCTTAGTGAATGATTCGTTTTATACTCGAGTAGAAACTGGAAACACTTACCTGAAACAAAAATATACATACAATTAGATGTGAAAATTCGTAGGTCAATATCAAAATGTTGTCAACTTAGTAATAATTTAAGTAAATAGAAATTATTGGTTATATTATGGTCATTTTCAATGAGTCACCTTATACATTGGGGGAGAGAGAATTATGTTTAGCTGGTGACTTTTTGTGGCTGAAGAGGGAAATAGCAAGAGACAGACATTGTGTGGTGGACAGACAACCTTATAAAGGTTGCAGGAAGTGGCTGGATGCAGGCCACTTCCAAAAGGCTGTAGTAGAATACTTGGGGGAAGTCTATTTAAAAAATTGGGCTGCCTGTCGCTGAGGATGCTAATAGCATTATATCACGTAAAATACAAAATGAGTTTCACATTCTGTCTTGCCTCGGATGCGATGTGTAATTGTAAATTACCTCATATTAAAACATACGGACGTGAAATGTTACAAAAAAATCGTGACAAAACGGTTTTAACTATGTGTAGTTTACAACTCCACGGTTATTGGGTAATCAGGTAAGGACAATTACCTTGTTGCAGTAGTAATATAGTGTACATGCGGAACGCATTTAAGGTAAAAATATATTCGGAAAGGGCAATTAAACTTCTACAGGTGAAACATCTGGTGCGAAATGAAACGTGTGGCTTCTCATTCTATACTCAGGTTCACCTATCACGCTACAAATTGTATTAAAATATTTTTTTTATTGTTTATACTTTTCCTTAACTGCCTCGGTGGCGTAGTTGTACTTCGGTACGACTACAAAGCTGAGGTCTCGGGTTTGAATCCCGGGTCGGGCAAAGTGATATTGGGTTTTTCTATTCATTATCAGCCCGGAGTCGGGAATTTGTGCTTGATATGGCGATTGGCTCGCCCCCTATCACATCATGGAACAAAACATACAAGGCGAAATGTGGGTGTCCTGTTGGCGTCTCTGCCTACCCCTTCTGGGATAAACGCGTGAGTTTATGTATGTACACTTTTCTTTAACAAAACTATAATATAAATAGACAGTAATGCCAAGCGCCCCTCACTAAACAGAACCCAAGTAAAGCGCGCCACACGTCGCACGTGTAAAAAACAACCAATGAATTCGGCGCGATGCGTGTGAAATGACATGTGTCAAAATACACAGATTGATGGCCAGGCGCAAGTAACAAGGTGTAGCGGAAAGGGAATAAAGCTTGTTGGCAGAAAATAAATAGCAGTAACCCGAAGAAATTATTTGACAAAATCAAAATAATTTATTCAAGATTTATTTTTATTTAATCAAGTCATGTAGGTAGTCTTTGCGATCAATAAAAAAACTGTGAAACGGCACAAGCATCGAGAAAATAGTTAACCGATTATATTATTATCTGATTTCGGTGTTAAGGGATAAAAGTATATTTAAAATAGTTATCCTCCCAATACAAGACATATATCTTCACATAGCCTTATAATGATGTCTGTAGCAGTACCGGGGTTATGAAAGAGCGCGGTTAGGCGCCGCTAGCAGTCTTTTGTTTTCTTTTTTGCGGTTTTAGCATAGGTAAATTAAGATGCCACACGGGAGGCACCCTAGCAATCCCAGATAGGACAATATAATCTCACCTTGGGCACCAATAATAGGGGAGACTGGGTACAGTTGATACAAAGGACGGTTGAAACAGAGCAAATATCTCATAAACGGTTACGCGGGGACCTATGGGTGCAAAGGGAAAACGAAGCGGACGACAGGTCCGAACACGAATACAGTGTCGCACCCGTTCCCGCGCGTTGTTGTTGTGTGCAGGACACCACATTGTTTTTTATTACCCAAAAGTAAGTATTTTTCTTCTGACATTAACGCTTATATTATCTGTTCTTTTTAAATGAATGTGTTAAGTGTGTGTTTGCGATTATTACGAAGCTTGTAGAATAAGGGATAGTGATTATTTTTAATGTATTATCATTACTGTTGAAACTATAAAGTGTATTTTACAAAAAGTGGGGTTGGGGACAGTTGAAACATTTTTTGTGGGTACAGTTGAAACAGAATATATATTTATTTCTATTATTTATAGATGCCGGGGTTCGGGTTGGGAAGACTTCCAGAGGGAATATTGACTTATCGAGCTATAGTCACGCATATGAGGAGGTAAAAGCTGAAGATCCACTACGGAAAGCGGCGGAAAAACATGGTGTAAACCAATGTTCCCTGTTAAGAAAAATTCGTAAGAGAGATGCGACCGGCAAAGATGATACAAGTATGGGTTATAAAACACACAATCGTGTTTTTAATATATAATACTATATATAATACTGATACACCAGAGAAAGAAGAGATAAGAAAAGAGCATGAAGCAAAATTAAAACGGACCAAAGTTAAGCAAGTTAAGAAAAGGGTAAAAGAAGAAAAAGGTAAAAGAGAAGTTTCAAAAGGAGAAAGAAGAAATACTAAGCAGGAATTGTCATCTAAAGCATCAGAAGAGGAATGAATCTTTTAGAAGTATTAAAATCTTGAAGAATGATCAATGATGTCATCTATATCTATATCAGCCCATATACGTCCCACTGCAGGGCACGGGCCTACTCTACAATCGAGAGAATCGATTGAGAGTGGTTAGGCCATATAGTCCACCACGCTGGCCTAGTGCGGGTTGGCGGACTTACATACCGTAGAAATTCTTTAAAATCGCTACGGTATGCAGGTTTCCTCACGATGTTTTCCTTCACCGTTAAAGTGCGTGGTGATTGACTATCAATACACACATAACTCCGAAAAGTCAGAGGTGTGCCCTGGGATTTGAACCCGCGACCACCGTGAACATATAGGCCGCCGCGTCTGGTCCGTTACCAACAGGCCACCACGCACTTGATGTCATGTGGTGCCATAATTATTAATATATTTAGTATTAATGATAAATAAAACATGTTTCATTAGTCTTAATTGTATTATTTGTATGTGTTTCAACTGATCCCAATCGCTGTTTCAACCGCCCCTGGCATGGGTACGATTGAAACAAATTATTGTTTTTTTAAATTTCATATATTTCTAAAGATAGTTATCCGAATACTATAATGATACTGTTATATCGTACCTAAAACTTCAAATTTGAATTTCACGCATCATTATCGTCAGTTGGTTCGTAAACAACAACATTATAAACGATACAAGCTAAATTGTTTCAACCGTACCCAGTCTACCCCTACTAACACTGACCGTTGGGTATATCTACTAAGTAAAATTTTTACATCTTGTATTGAACATAAAACCTAAAGCCTGCCAAGCCAATGACAGTCAGACGTCAGTCAAAAAATAATAAATACACCGAACAGTCACATTCATAGTTCTGACCCCACACGATACGAGTCTTCTGTGGTGGGTATCAAAAACTGCGAGACTTTTCGGTCTCATAACCACCCAGACCTAAAACGAAATCCGGGGTTGAAACCCGTATCTCATTTCACAGCAGGCGTGTAACAACTGCGCTATGGAGGCTTCCATTATATGGATTTTTTTTAAAAGAATCGATTGTACACGAACAAGTATAATAAAAACACATTCGACCATCCCTTACACCGCGCAGATCCTTCATCACGTCACGCCACGCTCGAGCGCGGTGAGATCGACACTGCCAACAGGCATCTCTCAATTGCCACGAGCTGGGTATCGACGTAAACAACTATGTAGTACAGACGCGTCCTTGTGAGTGTCGTTTACAAACCTATAGTATAGCGTAGGTGTGCCAACTATTCTTAATGGTTTCTTAGATTTACGCGAATGTTACACACTGAAATAATTTTTTTATGGATTTTATCGCGATTTTGTTTAATTTTTACATTTTTTAACTTCCCGACGTTTCGATTGAAGTGGTCACGGGGCGGACTCAAGTCAGTCCGAATTAGTTTTATTTCACTATTATTCTTATTAGGACTAGGGCTTTTAATAACATCGAAGGGTCGAGTAAAAACTCATTTAATGAGTAACTATTCAAGATACAAGTATTGGCGCTGATCGACAATAAAAAGCACTTATAAATGTGTGGTTAGGTGTAACGTAAAAAGTCCCATTGCACGTTTGACCGATGATTAAGAATGCGGGTATCAAAAGAATGTGAGCCCTTATGACCAAGATGTTCTGTCCTTGGGGACGCCTCCGTCTTACTGTGGAAGGCAATAAGCCGAGTTTAAAATCTATGGCAGGAAAATGCTTAAATGTCTAAACGAATATTTTACACTTAACAGGTAATTAAATACCTCGAACTAAACATAAACTTTCCGACTTAATATCGAAGAAAATACGAGGTAATTAAATGCATGTTACACAAGAAATAAGGAAGTAATTGCCTATGCACGACAAATTAATAACAATGTAGTTAAATGTCAGATGTTTGCTAACAATGAAAGTGTCGTCTTGTGAAGCACCTCACCTATTATACAAGAAGATACATCTTGCACGGAAAACAATTATCGAAATATTGATATTAAGGTTTGAAACTATTCTATATTTACGGTACAAACAAAAATTGGAATAATATTTTAGTTCAAATAAATCTTTTTTTTCTTAGCTTAATCACAGGGATAATTTTAACGATCATTCAAATGTGGATATATTACAGTAATTTGTTTCCTTGTTTTTCTTTTACTTTAGGTACAATAAAGATTCCAGTGAGAAGTCGTAGAAACCACGGTATTTAAAATAGTGGTGTAAATACTAGCTGGTGTAATGAGAAAATAAACGTAGGGATTTTTGAAAACAACTACACTCATTTTAAATCCCGAATCCAATCCATTATGACCTGCACCGCACCCACGAAATTTAAATAAATAAATACACGCAACAGTCACTTAAATAAGACATACTTTTCAGAAATTGTAACTGTTTATGTGAGTTACTTAAACAACATCCGATGATTTTCAAGATTATTTGCTGGTCTATGCTTTAAAACGGATCGGCGATGACCGATTTATGTTGCAGTTGTCTACTATAAGTCAGTAAAAGACCAGCTAGCTATGGTTTTTCCAGCATTTATCCCTAACATATAAACTAATGTGTGTGATTAGTACACACTCCACGGAACCAACTGCCAAAGCGACAAATAAAACAATCTGAATAAGGAAAACACGTCCTGACAACTTACCAGGGCGCTGCGGAAGAACAATTGATGATGACCAGAACCACAGTTTATTGCAGTACTAAGCAGCACTACCACTTACACTAAATTGTCCACAACACTATTGGAATTATCAATTACGTGGCTTTTAGAAACTTATTACAACGTTTTATTTAAAAAAACACACATTTTAGCATAAACCGGCACCGGACTACGCGCTTTCCGTTCGGAAGCCAACACGAGACTGAACTAACAAGATATCAAGAACGCTAACGTTAACTAACTACCCTCAATTTAATTATATTTGCAGTGAAAACACAAATATCCCAAAAAATCACAATTTTTTTTTTTCACGTAAGGACATGAGGACAATATGTAAAATACAATAGTATTTCACAAGATCTTTTGAATCGGTAATTACTACGACCACCGCTTCAAAACGTGTCGTAACTGTGAAAAAACAGCGCAAGAAACTTCCTCAGCAATACGAACTGTCTTCTATTTTTGCTTCTCTTTTTTAAGCCATCTAAAGTACAATGTTCCACGTCATAAATGTCGCAATAATGTCGGTTTATAATATATTGGCCTAAATGCCCTTTTCACTAAAAACCAAACCGCATCTAAACTACTAAAAACTCCAACAGATTCACACAACTCATAACCATCCCATACACAACGCCATCCAAACGGCACAATTTGGCATCACAAAAATTGCCCTCATCACGAACCGCCGGGAACCGAACTGGATGATGACGGAGCCTGCGCTCGTTAAACAATAGGTTATTAGGGTTTTTGCCAATACAATCGCTCGGAGGTAGTCATTGCGGCCGGCGGAGCGGAAAGCGACTCAAGGCGTACGGTCTGCACAAAACGGAAGATAGTTTTTACCGAATACATAATCCTGAAGGTTTAATACAAGTCGTGTGTTTTTTTATCGCAATGAACGGCGAGACGAGCATGCCTTTTGTATGATGGTAAGCGATACAGCATAACAGCACGAATCAAAGCAATCCTTGGCATTCCACTGAGCTCGCATCCTGAGACATAAGATGTTAAGTCTCATTATGTCCAGTAGTTACTCTGGCTACAATGTCTTTCAAACCAGAACACAACAGTGCATTTACACTGCTGTGGGCGAGAGAAATGTACATTGCCGTGGTACCTACCCAGGCAGCCTCTCACATGTTATGAGAGACTTACCACCAGTGAAATAAAAACCCTATAAGCAATTTTTCAGTCTGAAGAAGCTAGTGCTTCACATACACATTTGTTTTAGTTGTGGAGTCGAATAAGCGACTAAGTTTACTTGTGAGCGACTATTACCTGATAGCAAGCATGAACTACTGCCCATGAGATGTACAAAGAAAAAAAAATAGTCTCTAGTATAATTTATAATATTTTTCAACATGTTTTGACTATCCCTTCTATTTGTTTCCAATTAACTGTGGCATATTTTTATCAAATGTCACAGTAATCGTAAGTAGCCTTGATCTTTTTAGCGTCAGTGAAAACATTTGGCACACATCACAGTTCGTTGCCTCGTCTAGAATCCGAGAAACGGTGAGCCCACGCCGCAGCCACAAATCCATTCTTTCAACCATTCACGATTTATGGCAATTTTTATTTCAATTTGCTCTGACAAATAGTTTGTTGGATAATTTAGAAGTAAATTGACAGCGTCTTTATCGTTTCTATTGAAATGTATAGTGAAATATTACGTGTTTATGTTAATATTGGATTTATATATAAAATGCTATTGGCCGAATGTTACGCGGTTTACTTTTAGAAGTGACGTAACACTGACTAGACGGATATTTTTTTATTTGTATTGCGATGAGTGGCGAGACGAGCATGCCATTCGTCTGATGGTAAGCGATACAACCGCTCATGGTCAGTACAAAACCAAACCATGAATTACAAAGCATTGCTTGGTATTGCACTGCGCTCGCCATCCTAATACTTAAGTCAGTAGTTACTCTGGCTACAATGTTCTTCAAACCGGAACACAACAGCGCATTTACACTGCTGTTTTGCGGGAGAAAGGGACATTACGGTGGTACCTACCCAGGCGGTCTCTCACAAATCAACAACGAGACCAAAAATCCTTATACCTATATTGTTTTGCTATCGGTACTGAACCAAACGAAGGCGCGGCCGCAATCCGGTGTCATTACATCCAGCAATCATTGAGCCGGGATATTATTTTAGCTTTGGCACCGACGACAATCATTCAAGCTCGCGTTCAGACTAAATATAGACACGTTTCAGCCGTACTAAACGCTTTGCACATGCATGCGAACTAGCCGTCTCTTTAGTCTAGTATTGCGTGCATCTGAGAACCATAATGTTAAGCGGTATCTAGAAAAGTGATTTACTAAGAATGGATAAAAATTTCTCAAACTTTTAGACTATCATAATGACCGATATTGCATTTAATTGCTTTTTTGATAAGGCACTGGACATCAATAATAATCATTCAGATTGAGCTAGAACTTAGCTATGAAAGTTTATAATAACAGTGCAATTGACTGATCCGGGTGAACTACGGGAGTGTGATGCAATTCAAAGTTTCGTAATTTTTTATCATTTAACAGATTATTTTTAAAGCAGAATAAATATTATTTTCCTACGTCCGTCCACTCTCGCTGGTCACTGAACCATTAAGATTTTCTATCTATAAAATATAATAAACAGCTCCTAAAATCCCTAAAATAAATCACATAAATTAAATGTGTAAAAAGCATGTCGCCGTATCGTCAAAGCCGTTGGCTGGACGGAAGACGCGACAAATGTTGCCTTTCATCTCACTCGATTCCTGTGCTTTATTGGGGATATCTAATTAATTGCTAATGTCGTGATGTCCACAAATACGTACTCAAAATGAATAAAAACGAAAAATATTTCATCTGCCACTCTGCTTTATTTTTATTTACTTTTTGATGTACTTGTAAAAGACAATAAGTCGAATAAGAAAAGGAAATAATAATTTTATTACATACCAAGAAGGAAATTCTTAGAGTGCGGGATACGGACAGAGAGAAGAAAAAACACTTTTTTGGTGGATTATAATGTAGACTTAAAAAGAGTAATATCTGTAAAAGTTTATTTTATTATTTGACAATATTGCATTGTCCATATATTTACCTAGATCTATGGATCTGATACGATTGAAGAAATCCCACAAGAGAAAGTAGAACTTTTTACTTTTTTTATTATTTAAGAAACGTTGATTGAAATTTCCGTAAATAAAACACACTACATACAATTTCTTTTCATAATGAAACATCGCAAGAACTCATTCCCCGAGCACTCATCAATCTCATACATTTGCCAATTCCCAGTACTTTTTACCATTCGCAAATTATTATTTAAAAGCAGCCCCATAAGTTTGCCTCGGGTTCGTTTAAAAAGATTGATTATGTTCCCAATGCTTCGAACAGAGTTTCGCTAAGAAATTGATGTGGAGTATTTGCTTATTTGCATATGGAGGTAAAAGCAAGACAGACATAATACAGACATACCAGGCATTGTTACAAACATTGCAATTGCAACGCGTGCGTTCGGAGTTAATTATAAGTTGCAATAACTGTGAAGGGAAAATCATGAAGTAACCAATGTGTATCGACTGGATGCGTAAAGCAGCAAACCGAGCTCTGTGGTGTACCTTGGGAGAGGCCTATGTCCAGCAGTGGACTGCAACGGGCTGATGATGATGATGATGATGAACCAATGTGTATCGAGTGATATTGAAATTACGGTGTTTCATTTAACCCACATGTTTCTCGTCGCCCCAGGTGACATTCCATAAAATTTGAAATAAGCCCGAGATGATTTCTCGCCAAAAATCCAGATTATAGTTGTCACGATTTTTGGCCACCCCGTGTAAATACGAGTATTTTTACCGCTTAGCTGAACTTTGGTTCGGTTCGGGAACTTACCTGAGCAGTAAAAACTCGTACCTACAAAGGTTTTTCAATAGCATTGAAAACTACAATCGCGATTTTTGACAAAAATACCACCAGGCATCCGCCTTGTATGTTCCGTCCCACGATGTGACAGGAGGCGAGCCTATCGCCATATCGGGCACAAATTCCTGACTCAGGGCTGATCATGAATAAAAAAACTCAATATCACTGCCCGCCCCGGGATTCGAACTAGAAACCTTAACTTGTAATCGTACCGTAGTACAACTACGCCACCGAGGCAGTGAAAACAGTCATTACTAATATAAAAATACACCTCACATTTAGTTACACGCTAATCCTGTATTTATTTGCAAATACTCAGCAACAGATGCTTTCGTTTATCTGAGTTTGTACAATGCTCGTTGCAAACACGGCTAATAACTCCGTTAGCATCCATTAGCTAAATAAACGTTTATATATACGCTTAAAAGCTTTCCAGGGTGGATTAGCGGGTAATCTTAGTTTCTGTAGGGCTACAATGAGGATAGGTGGGTTTAACTACGTATTATACAAATGTAATACCTTGAATCTTATTGAGGTAGATCCATACCATTTCGTCTCATGGCTGTTCGAGTGGTTGAATGTATTATAGCTATTAAGGCCTATTATTAAGTAAACAGTTCTACTAGACTACAAACAGCAAAAAAAGGGTAAAACGGAACAAATAGAAAATCGTGCAGCGTCGAGCAATCTTATTGGTTAATGATATTTAACTCAAAATATTTCATGATCCCAATGAATAAATAAATACACCCAATAGTCACATACATAGACCTGACCCCACCCTACGATCGAGTCTTGTGTCGTGGCTATCAGGGATTAGGAGAGACTTTTCAGTCTCACAAACACCCAGACCCGAAATATATGCTTGTGGTTCACACAAACATTTGTCTCGGTGACATCGAAACCGCGGCCTCTTGTTTCACAGCCAGGGTCCAACTAAGTGTGTCACGGAGGCTGTGCTAATGCTGTCATAGCACCATTACTTGAGAGTGATATCAGTCGAGCTCTGTTACTCAAGATGTTATTTATTTATTTATTTTATTTATTTAAGGACCTGCAACGAAGGATACACGGCATTATACCTATATAATAAACACAATGGTGAAGCATTATTATAGTTTACATTGTGACGTGATCTTCAATTACAGGAGACCACAGCATGAACATTTAAATATTTATACAATAGCAAAAAAATATTATAATAATATAATAATTTAGACTATGAAATTAATTATTAATAGATAGCCAATCAAAATCATGTAACTCTACCATTTTGAAAAGTATAATGCTATTCCAAAAGGACTAATTATGCTGTTATCAAATCCATATCTTACCATTTTAATAGCGAATACTGTTATTTTACGAAATTTAGGACCTATTAAAGTCCATCTCAGGCAGTTGCGAGTCAAACATAATTTTTTATCATCGAGTGACAGTTCTTCTGATCAAATTCGAAATTACGTTACTTTAATTTAATTAAGACAACAAACTCGAAAAAATTGAGGAAAAAATATCGAACAGTTTGGCAGCCTCCGTGGCGCAGTTGGTTGAGAGCCAGGTGTGTAATAAGAGGCCAGGTTCAAACCGAGAACATTTTTGGGTGATCCCCAAGTATTTGTTCCAGCTCTGAGTGATTATGAGACCAAAAAATTATCGATAAGGTTATGATACCCACGAATAATTGAATCTTAGTGTGAGGCCAAGACTGTACTCACTGTTCTGTATATATTCATTTATTTATTTATAATTTCAAACTACAAATCTATTAACAAACAATAATTTATATGAGAATTCTAAAAATATGTAAATAGTAGCGCAGCGGTAAACTATTGTGACGTGAGAGTATGCAGATTCCATTCCGACCGAGGTATTTCCATTGTCTACGGAATTGGTATGGACGAAATTATCGTATCGACTTTTGAGTTATTTCTTATAATTACGCGTTTGGAATACATATATAATAATTGGACGGATATGTAATATAAATGATGTAAAAATTACGTGTATAGTTATACTATTATGTCTGTGAAGGCAAACTACACATTATCCCTAAGAATAAAGGTATGTTTATCAACCAGGATAGGCAACATAAGATCTGTCATCTTTCATAAAAGGGAACTCAAGTCACGTAATGACCTCACCATAGGGCTGAGTCTATCATGCCATTCACAGAATTATACAAACAATTAAATACTAGTCGTTTCCCTAAGGTCCCTTTTGTCACGCAAAAGATGAAGAAATGGTTTGGTATATTTCCAAAAGAAGTAGCTTTAGAAAGCCTTGCATAGAAAATAATGGAGAAAGGGAAGGCCTTTCGCCTTGAAGTTACGTGACAATAGGCTAGGAAGAAAATATATAAATATTGCCCTTAGAAACTGATCCAGCTTACAGCGCTGACCGTGAAAAAACATAGTAATAAGTTAACACATTTGCTTGGGTATAAGGTAACTATGGCGAATGTAACTTCTTCTCCATCACTATCGGATACGAATCATCATCATCAGCCCTTCTGCGTCCACTGCTGGACATAGGCCTCTCCTATAGCACGCCAGTGGACCATACGATACGACTATATAAATAAATAAATAATAAATACACCCAACAGTCACATACATAGTCCTGACCCCACACTAAGATCGAGTCTTGTGTCGTGGGTATCAGGAACTACGAGAGACTTTATCGGTCTCACAAACACCCAGACCCGAAACAAATACCTGTGGTTCACACACATATTTGTTTCGGTGCGGGGATCGAACCCGCGGCCTCTCGTTTCACAGCCGGAGTCTAACCAACTGCGCCACGGAGGCTGTCAAAAGATATATATGGATACGAATATCCTAGTAAAATAAACAATACCCCCAGTTAATTAGGTAAGTAACTGCCAACACCACCGGAACAGGACACAAGCCAGCTTTCCAACCAATCGCGATACATTAACAATGGAAAGCAGCAGACACGCTCAAACAAACAAACGGACAAATGTTTACGCCTTGTTACATTGTTACCGTGACGTGTTTACGTTTGTTAATCGTAAAACAATGTTAATATGTTATTCCTGTTGGATTTTCTCCGTGTATTTGTTACGGTGTTTACGCCTGTGCGTTTCGAAAGTCCTGCAGGATAAATTTGGATGAACCTGTTGGTTAAAGTATTTTTATTCACTCCATTTTTTTCACAGATTTTTTTAAAATTCTAATTGCAATGTTAAATTTAATTTAACATTAAGGTGTCCTACATCACGAACAATAACTACGACGATTTCTTACTATCAACGTCTAGGATTCGTTGCTTGAAAATCCGGTACGTTACGTTCCTTTCAGCACTCCAAAGTATACCGAAGGTTAAATACTCCAGCGAACGAAGTATTTTAAAACAATGAACATAGATTTACTTTCCAACGCACCCAGTAAGCGGTAATTTGTTTCAAAAATAAACGAATCGAATTTCATAATGTCATTGAACCTCCAAATCCACCAAGCTTACGCATTGTAATAATTAATCACTTTTAAAACTCATTTATTGAATTCATATAAATTATCCTTTGTAGCTCAGTGGTTGCACATGAACGTATTTACCTACATCCAACCACTACCTGCTCTATTTCGTCCGAAAACGACCGCCATTTTGCAACACAAAATAGAATTTCCAATAATCCCGACTAATATTTTATTTCCGAACGTTTAAAATCGTTATTCGAAACCGCATACAATTTCATCGGACAATGCGCTCACCGAAAACTATCAATGCATCAACACATTTAAAACCCTAAACAAACGCGGCGACGAAAAAATCAACTGCAAACGACAACCAAATTTCAACATTGTGTCCTGAAACATAGAATCTAAAATTATTTTAACTAAATATGTCGCATGCGTTCTTTTTAAATAAAAGCTAATATGTATGAATGGCCAGTCGCTTTCGTTTTGAAAAAAAGGTTCTTTTTGTTGCCACGATGTCTGTCGTAAATCGTCATCCCTTCGCTCCATTGAGTAGCGGCGATTGGAAAGAACCTAAAAAAATTGAAAAAATATGGCTACCTGCGCTGTGATCGGTGATATTTGAAACTTGCTATGAAACTGATCTACAATAATAAATTGGTAATAAAACTCGAATTGTCCATGCTTTTTAATGAAGATATCAATTCAGTCTCTGACTTCGTAAATATCTTTTTTCGTGTGAGATATAAACATTTAAATTTATTGCAGTCGACCTAATATATCTTAAGGTGGATATTCTATCATAGGCACTTTAAAATGACATTAAAATAACTGTTATAGTATCGTTGGATTGATAGATTTTCACTTGACATAAACCAATATTTATCTTTTTTTAATAGTACGATAGAACAAAATCAATTACCTACTTATTAAAATATAAAGAACAACACTCACAAACATAACAAATTATAACATTATGCACAAACGAAACATCATCATTAATGGAACCAAAGTGGAAGTTTAAAAGTGGTGGAGCCACGCGGCTGTTGTCAGTCATGACTAAGCATGAGTGGGCAGGCTCGTCCGAGGCAGTACCACTGTCTCACAAGAGATCGAAATAATTGTATTGGTATGGATGGTAAGTGATATATTATTATATACATAATATATTACTTACCATCAGGTAAACTGCTTAAACCAATGTCAATACAAAAAAAAACTTAAAAATTGCTCAATTAATAAGGAAAGATATTTTACAAAAAAAAAAAACATAACTTTTAACTACACAACGTAATTTAGGTACTATTTTGTAACTGCATAGTAAATAGCAGAACTTTATGAATAATCCTATTTAAAAAACAATAATTTCATATTCTTAATAATTTAAAATTGATGATTACAGATTATCTGACATTCAAGGGCACCACACTAATAAGTTTGACGCAGAACAACTTCCGCATAAATTATATTAATGTACAATTAATTAGCGGGTGATTAATGAAACCTTTGGAGATGTGATACGTTAAGTTTCGCGTGTTACAAGCATCGGATCATTAATTTACATTAATTAGAGACCGGCCGCGCTCCGGCGGTACCAACCTAATAAAAAGAAATTACACCGCGCTCAAGGAACCGTTCGGAAACTTTGTTAAATATTTAAAAAGTAATTTGCTCACTTGTATTATTGATGACGTAATTTCAATTTTGAAAAACGTTTTCGAATTGGGATTTAACTTAAGTCTCGTAAATTTTTAGCTGTAATGTAAATGTCGAAAATGTTTTTGGTTTGCAATTTAAACTTTATTCTGAGAATAAAATATGTCTTTTTTCCACACACAACTCCGCAAGTCCTGTCAACTAGAATCAAAAGTGACATACAATGAGTTGACACCGAACATTGAAGCTCAGTGAGTCTCTTAGGTACGCTAAGTTATCTTTAACTCGCAAAGAAACTAATAGAAATAATAATTTAGAAACAAAGCATCGTCTTATTTCTACAGTAAAATGTAAAAAGGAATATTAAATAATTAAAAATTCTACGCAAAATTATATTAAAGTCAAACCGTGACTCAATTTAAAAACGGTTTACATACTTGTAATAACGGCCTACGTCCACAAATTAAATTATCCTTGTAAATTAAAAAGAGTAAGTCCGCTTTTATTAATATTTATAATTCCTGAATGGAAGGCCGAAACGAAAGGGAATTTATCGCGGTAATAAAATATGTTCTTTCTCCTGGGGCGAGTAGAATCTAAATGAATGTTTGTTTTGTGCTGGTTTGTGACAATGCGGATAAAATGAGCTAACTTCTCGATTTTATGGCTGTTGAGGAAAATAAGGTGTTGACTGGCATAGTAATGACGCGTGGGGCTGTCCCCATTGACTGCTTATTGCTTTGAAATAAAACTATTTTATACGGATTTTATCGCGATTTGGTTTAATTTTTACATTTTTTAACTTCCCGACGTTTCGATTACTTTACAGCTTTCATGGTCACGGGGCAGACCATGAAAGCTGTAAAGTAATCGAAACGTCGGGAAGTTAAAAAATGTAAAAATTAAACCAAATCGCGATAAAATCCGTATAAAATAGTTTTATTTCAATGTGTAACATTCGCGTAAATCTAAGAAACCATTATGCTTATTGCTTGTTACTGGTGATGTACATACATAACAGTGTTGTTTGTCATACAAATGAAGAACAAACGAATATTGTATATATCATAATTTCACATTATTTTAAAGTGAAGCGTGGAGGGGCAATTATTAAAGATATGATAGTCTAAATGCAATGTCTCTGGGCGGATACTTATCAAGTATAGTGCAGTCTATTTGCCGAGCCACAATACAAATTATACATACCTACAGTATTTTAACGTTCCAAGGCAGTAGTAGTAGTGTAGTGTAGTCGTGTAGTTTTCATTTCATTTCATTTAATTTCAGTACTGTGTCGTGTAGTCGTGTAGTCGCATTCACATAACACCCTAGTTGTAGAAGGCAAACGCCTTAAGAAGCCTCCTCACGAAATTGTATTATCTATAGATACTACTGGGACAACTACAATTGGTCGTAAAAGATACGTAGTCCAGCAGCGGTTACATTAAAGCCACAAAGGATAAATTAGACTCTAAAACACTCTATGAAACTTAAACCCTTGTAATTAAAGACATTTGCACATGAACATAGAGGCATATAAACTGATCTTTTGTGCCTCGCGAAAGATCGTAAATTAACGAAATAAATTACTTAACCGTAATTAAATTTATGAGTGGACTGCCCGGGGTTACCGTGTGAGAAATAAGGTTGAAGGTTAAATGTCGTATGCTCATAATTTTCATGGGTGGTTATTAAAAAAGGGTAATTTTATTGCCAAAAAATTCTTGGTGTGAATGCCTCAGTAGAGTGTACAAGGTTTTTATGTCGCGAGATTCTGAGTTTGATCCCCAAGTCATACATTTTAATTTATGTTTAAATAGTTTAAAAATATAATCATAAAATTGTAGCGTCTAGAAAAAATCCTATAAAATAATTACCATGCATTCTAGTAACAACGTCGTCAGTTGCTGATAAAATTGTAAATTTTCTTTGCTTTCAGAATTCTTATTTTATACTTAATTGGCATGTAGTTATTTTTTATAATATTTACTACAAATATTCGTAATTAAAACTATTTTATCACATTTAAACACATACTAAAACTAGCAACACCGCTAAACTCAGTACTCGTCCGGAAATCTTGAGTTAATTAACTTATTGGGGCATTATGCCGCCCCTCGCGATCGTAGCCGGCCCCGCCTCAAATCAAAAGCTGTACTGTATATTAAAGAATAAAAAACTCGCTTTATACGTCAATCAAGCCCAAGTAATACATGACCTTTGTAGAATGGTGTGAAATATTTTAAATTATGATTTTGATATGTTATGATCATATTCATCGATCAAGATCATTGTCTCGGTGGCGTAGTTGTACTACGGTACGACTACAAAGCTAAGGTCTCGGGTTCAAATCGCAGGTCGCGCGAAGTGATATTGGCTTTTTCTATTCATTATCAGCCTGGAGTCAGGAATTTGTGCCCGATATGGCGATAGGCTCGCCCCCTATCACATCATGGGACGGAACATACAAGGCGAAATGTCGGTGTCCTGGTGGCGCCTCTGCCTACCCCTTTTGGGATAAAGGCGTGAGTTTATGTATGTACGTATAAGATCACAGTATCAAGTTATCATGAGATTGTGACACACTTGCGTAGATCAAACAGATTTTCTTCTGTGGTGTAAGGTGGTGGCTACCCAGGCGGGTATTAATAGTTTTCTCAACAAAACACTACAGCAAAGTTGTTACTTCAAAGGTAAACAAAGTTATGAATTTACTCTTTGTCCGACCTTAATATGTTACTTTCGTTTCATCCAATTTCACCCATTGCATCCCATTTTAAAAAGAAGGTAAAAATAAAAAATCATCCCTGCCGCTGTTTACGACGCGACAAAAAAACTGTATCTATTATTAAGAAAGCTTTTAAAATTAGATTATTCGTATTACGTTTGGGTAATGGATAAATATTTTACAATTTTTTCTTTCATTCTAACAACTACAATAGTTTATTTTAATCGTACAAATAACTTCCGGTCCACATTCCAGATACCTCAAACGCCAAATAACATTACAGCACCACCGAATCCAGGATTACCTCAAAATATAAACTAGCGGGTAAAGCATGTTTTTAATAAAGATAAATTGCTAACCCGGGGTCAGACGACAGCCGAAGTTTTCAACAAGCATCAATAGCTAAGCCCGTCTTATTACGATGTAATTGGTTTCCAATAAACGACGATCGATCCCCGCCTTGCGACGTCTTATGGCGTTATTAAATAAATTACACACTGCTTACAACACTGCGTAATTTGATTAACAGTCTCAATTTTGTTTGCATCTTTTGGCATTTGCTTTGTGAATGTTAGGGAACGTCAATGTTGAGTAAAACTGTCTTTAACAACCTATATTTGTACTATGGCAAACCCGCAACCCGCCTACATGCACTAGGCCAGCGTGATGGACTATACGGCCTAACCCCTCTTAATCGCAGTCTCGATTGTAGAGGAGGCCAATGTGATTGTACAGAACAGAACAGGGGACCGCATATATGATTTAAGAAAAGGAGTTAAACCTAAATCCAGTATAAGCTAGTTCGCTTAGTGGGAAAATCTTCACTGACAACATTCCGACGTAATTGTATTGACCACTTCATGATCATTGGCGTGACAAGGTGACTGCTGTGCACTTTATAAGTGCTGGGCACTCCGAATGAACCATCTACCGACTAGAGATGTCATTATTAAGACTGGACATACACTGGCTGAAACTGCAACGGAACACACCTATGTTAGCCACTGTCATGAGCTTTCCACCATCAGCAATGCTTGTCTCAATCCGGGCGGATGTGATTATACTACCGATGAACTTCCGATGGCTGATGATGACACTCCCATCCTTATTTAGATAGCAAAATATGTAACGAAACATCTCGGAAACCAAGTTGTATAACAGGTTACGCTAACCCATATATTTAGGATCCACATGCGTTTGAAAGGGGAGACGCGGCGCTTCCTCGTCGTGGACAAAGCGCGCGCACTCGCGTAGAAAACAGTGTTGGATTACTGTCCGACATGTAGCTATATTTGTAACAGGAATCAGCAGCGTTTGAAGATTTTTGTGGTGTCGATTTAGCAAATGAGCGAGATCACGAGGTAAATGTTCTGTACGGATCACCTAGTCCACAAGAGTAACTGATGGTAAATGAATAGCGCTGATTGAAACTCAAAGTATTGATAATAATGATAATAATATTGATGGCTTTAAAATACAACACAAAATACAACATACACTATTAGCAGTCCACAACAATGTCGAATGAAGTGCTACAGAGAGACTCCGTTGATGTTGTTCGGTTATGAGACTCATATCACAATCTAGTCGAGCTTTGTTAAACATGGTAACCACGATCTTCACGATATAAAAAATCGAATATCATAATTCATAGCGTCATGCAATTGTAATACTAGTATTTAGTGAATACCTTCACAATAATATGCTTAAGTTACTACGCATTTCGTGTTCTTTGATACCGTTGACATTTTACTAAAATTCTGTTTATTGAGTAACTTATCTGGACAAATCTCTGTTAATTTATTTATCACTTTATTCATCATTAATTTTCAATTCACAAAATAAACGCAATTTACTGGTATACTATAACTTAATTTGAACTTTTGAACCATACTTTCCGTTATAATCTATTACATGTTTTTTAGCCACAAAAAACTGAGTAGGTAATCGAATAAAGCAACGGTTAAAAACCCAACAACGTAACCATCGCTATTACCGAAGTTTGAAATTGATTGCCGGCCGACGCGACGGCTTGCAACATGAGCGGCTGACGGCCCTTCGGCTCGAACTTTAACAAATTAGCCAACGTTTAACATCATCCTCATTACGGGCAAAGTTCAACCGCGCAATTATTTACTGAATAAACATGCTATGGGACTTTGTGCATCTTTTGTTTACTAAAATATACTATAATATTAATATGCCTTCTGTTTAACAGGACATTTAACATTGTTGTTTAAGCCTTTGTCCAAAACGTACCGCCTGGTGCGTATTACTTTTATCAAGGTTTCTCATAATATATAAGAGATTATCTATATAGGCACTTCCACTTTGTCTTTTTATGCCGGCAAGCGGTAGGGTAGAGTCACAATCCGATTAAACGGAAATTATACAATTTATACAATTAATTCTAATAATTTGTATAATTTATACAATTATAACAAGATGGTCTGACGTCCACCCATATGATGGTCAGACGACCTGGTAAAGGTCGCTGGATGCAGGCTGCCTCCAACAGCTCACTGTGGAAATCATTTAGAGAGGCCTATGTTCAGCAGTGGACTTCCTTCGGCTGATGGATGGATAATGGATGATACAATTATACAAATTATTAGGATTGTGACAATGTTTTAAGTCCGTTAACGGATGCATTGATATTTATGTATTATGATAATTAGCACTCTGGATAAAAGAATGTGTTTAAAAGATTTGAAAAGATTTTGCCCCTAGACTATCATCATGTTGATGACTCAACATTTTAGCAACAAAATTACCCCTATACTGCAATCAATTCGCGCCACGACATCCTCAAATTCTATAACCATTAAACTAAATAAACCTTACAAAATCCTTACAGAATACCAAAAAAAAAATGTCTCGACCGGAATACGGAAGCTTTGTTTTTGTACCTTTCGCACTGTCGGAATGCGGCGCCCAGCTGTGCCACAATCGTTATGGCTTCGTCGAAGATTGAGAGGTGTCCCAGTACTAAATTATCCACAAAAATCTTAATAGTTGGAGGAATACTGGAAATTATTTGTACCTGTGTCGAATTTATTAAGTTTGGGCAAGTTCAAAATGGCGTACGTTTAACATTTTTGATCTAGTGCATTGTACATATTAATGTTTTAATTAATGTCTTTTTTGTGAATTGCCTTATCTCAGTTAATAAATTTAAAAGATGTTTACACAGAAATATTTTAAAGGTTACAAACTTTTGAGGTAACTTCTTTATAAACTACATTTTATCCCGAAACAATTCATATTACTTCATTCTTGTAGGACAACTTTAAAGCGCCTCGAACCAAGTCCCGAGTATGACTAGTCAACAACTTAAGCGTAAGCATTATTTTATTTCAATTTCTTATATTTGCGGGGTACAAATGTTGAAATATCGACACCACAGGTGTATTTCTCACCATCAATCACGTTCAAATTATTGAAAATCACCACTAGCAATGCAAGCAGCAGCTCCTTATAAATCAACTGAATGAAGACTTAAATTAGATAGTTTATTTGGCCGTATATGACATAAAGCAGGCCCTTAGCAACGCGGTATGAAAGTTGCGCAGACATTAAGCGGACAACACAATGCGTGCGTAGTGACAAACTGACGGGGTACACGCCGCTTTTGTACGGGAAATATATCAATAATACTTCATATGCATAATTTAGCCCTGTGGGCGCGGCACACCAAGGATTGTGAAGGATTAGGCATAAGGCCACCAAATATGCCGTATTCAGGTGTGAGCTTCAAATGCCTGAAAATCAGCGTTGCGCTGTGGATGGCGTAAACTCCTACGCTAATTAGATATATATGTTTTCCCTTATTCTGTGTATGTAAATGTATGTTTTTACGACGTATTCTGTGATAATAAATGTGTTTTCTTTCTTTTCTTTCTTTCTAGAAATTCATAGAAGAAGTCTTAGGCATGCCGAATTTTTCACGTTTTTGTCCTTCGTCGTTAAAATGATTATTAAATTACTATACTTAATTTCCAATACATAGTTTGGAAAATCAGAGGTGTGTGGTTTTTTAAGGCTCGAATCAGCGACTTACGTGTGAATATGTCATAAATGAAAAATAAGTCTAATGATACCGAGTTACACGCAAAGAGATATGTGTGTTTTAATAGATGAGGTGCGGCAAACAAGTTATAGGCTCGGCTTATGGCGATTCAGTTGAAAGGCATTAGGGCCACCCATGAACACTTGCAATATATAGGGAATTAGTATTCGTTTGCAGAAGAGGTTTCCCTTTACAGAAAGGGAGATTTTTTCTTTTAGAATAACTATTTTGAATTGGCGTTAGCTTGGTTTAACAATACATTTTGGCAGAAGGGAGACCGTCGAAGTTTTACTGAGGTATATCCCCGGTTATCCGGCTTTTTATGTATCTAATAAGGTACTTTTTCAATTATTTGCAAGTATTCAAAGACCCCCGAAATCATTTACTATCAGGTAAATCGCTAACTCGTTAGCCTTCCTAAATCTAAGCTATAAAATAAGTTTTGCTTGTAATTAATCATTTAGTAATATATATTAATAATTATGTATAATCGGAATATATCTCAAGAAACCTACCAGAATTTCAAATAGGCCAAATATAGGTTTATCCATGATTATGTATTAAAACTCATCAAAATATATTGATATATGTGTTTGTGTAGTACTTATGAACATTAACATAATATACATGTTTTATGTTTTAATGGTGTCCTTAACTATATCCTAAGTATCAGCTGTTACTCATCTGTTTTATACAAAACCTCTCTCTTCAACCACAAGTACAGAAAAAAAAAACAAAAGAAAACAATCTACAAAACCTATGTATATGTAAAACCTTTAAAATAAGGCACACTTCGAACGCTCGTACAAAAATATTTCGGCTCGCAACTCGAGCACAAAAAATGCTGGTAAATTACGAACAAGTTTCACCTTACCTTAATGACCGGCCTTAATTCGTAGGGTCTCAATTACCGACAATTCATATATTTTCATAATACATGGCTGCACCGGAGTTTTTAAGTTACGATGTATTGAAGTGTTACCTGCAACAAAAAATTAAATGTCAAAAATTGGATATCAACTTCGAAGGTTTATATTTCGGTCACTTTTTATATTCCATTAATTCACTCTTGGCTTTACTCAGACGAAGATAAGGAAAGTTTTAAGGCTTAATTTTTAAACGGAAATAACAAGATGGGAAATCATTAGGTAGACAAACATTATTATTCAATTTTATGTTACAAGATATTTATATTCTTGTTCGAGGGTTAAAAAAATATTTGAAAAAGTTTAAAGTATGTATTGATTTTATTTTAAAATAGGCACTGCGGATATACTTATAAAATATTTACTAAATTTATATTTTAAAATTAGCACTGCACTGTTTAATTTCCCTCCCAATCTCAAACAACTAAATCAATGCTGACTCAAATTATTTTGCATCCCCACTTAATCCTTTTTTAAAAAAACAAATAAGCTCAAACACAACAACCCACCCTTCAAAATCAGACAATAAATAAATAATAGGGTGAAACTAATAACTATGTAGATTCCTTCAACGGACTGACGCAAAACTAGTGTAAAATCATAGTCCAATCTACGTGGACCTGTCTCGTATTATTAGATGATGCAGATTATATGCAAAATGGTGGAGCGGTGAAAATTGTAACAGATCTTATTACACTGGCCGTTATGCGGTAGTAATGAAACTGCGGGATCAGAGCGCCTCGGGCCACGCGTTTGTACCGTCAAGTTCAAAACTGTACACAGGATTTTCGTAACCCCGAAGGCTATAAGCCTCGTTCTACGATTGCACCGCACACACTGCAATTGATTTCACCTTTACCACCTAGTAATAGCCCAAATAATACGCACACACAACCTCAACATTATTGGTTTGCATTAGTGTTTTAAGACGCTATAATTCGTCTTTCTTTGGGCATGATTTAAATATACTACAATAACAGGCAGCTCCTCGAATTTGCACTTACGATTAATTGCTTCACGTAGCCGCTTACAATTTAATGATAAGGTGTGAAAATGAACCTCACTCAAGTAGGGCAAGATTGACTGTTCCTAGCGCGCCTTAGCCTTAGTAACTGCATAGCATCAAGCTGCTTGCCCATAGACGAAAACCCTGGCAAAGCCAAAAAAACTTGCTTAGTAAGATTCACGCAAATGTTACACATTGAAATAAAACTATTTTTACGGATTTTATCACGATTTGGTTTAATTTTTACATTTTTTAACTTCCCGACGTTTCGATTACTTTACAGCTTTCGTGGTCACCCAGCGGACTGAGGTATTAGTCATCCGCTCAGTGACTGTTACAATTTAACTACACTTAATTTACAATTATTAAATTAAAAAATCAAATCTCGATGAAATCCGTAAAAAAATGATTTATTAAACTTGCCTAATATCAGGCGATAGACAGTACAGTTTACTGTATAACCACAAAAACAAAAAAAAACTTTTCCACGCGCCAGTACGTCTGTTTGTTGCGTTCAAAGCTCAAACTTCAATTCATTTATGCCCTCCCTCGCGCCACCGCGCCCCGCCGGTGATACGCGGGGGATGTTAATGCACCCCACTATCTACGTCGTGTAAAAACGGAAGACATTTCGCTCGCAAGATGAAATTAAACGCGTAAAATACTTTACTGGAATTTTAATTTATTTGAATTTTTGTTCGCGACGATATTCTACAGAATCAAGGATGGATACATTCGAAGTATTAAATCTGTATTTTTTTAGATTTATGGGTCCTACTTGATACATTCAGTGTCCTAAATGATTTTCTTTAAGTTCCTTTCAGTTTATCGGAAAACAACAATCGATAAAGATTACCTACTATGCAGATTTGACCTTCTATTCAGCATGTTATCAATATAATATTTCGAGCCGCAGTTTAATAAAAATAAAAGCCACAACAAAGATTTACATTCGATATGTTTGTCATTTGTAAACAAAATTCTTATTTTATTTTGGACAATTATGATTTTCTATGCGATCAACTGAACCACTTATATTATCTTTCAAAATTCCTTTCGTGGAAACACAATGTTAAACTTCAGTTATACATTCATGAGTCCTTGTTTCACAATATAAAAATAAATGCGAGTGGTCATGCTCGGCGTGTGTAACCACTCGCGCTGGTGCATTATACATGGGCTATCGATTCGCGGGCCCCTTGCTGCTCGTATCGATTGTGCCGGCAACTCTATAGCTTCCTTAGACACTTGCAATCGAGATATGCGGAAAGAAAAAAAAATATAACTTAAAATGAACAACATGGAAACTTTTTAGAGGATTATGAAAGAATCAGCCGTGAGGAAGAAGGATTTAAATTTAGATCCTTTGGCAATACCATTAGAATTTTGTTCTAATTTCAAATAACACTAGAAAGATACCATACAGTCACTTTATAACGGTTATTTTAATAACTCGTATGTACATGGTCAGAATTATTGGTAACTAAGTAAAATTAATTTTACATTATGAAAATATATCATATAATCTTAGAAACCTTGAAATTAACAACATAATACCTTCCAATAATGTTGACTTTACTCAAAAACAAGGCTAATTTGAAATGCTTTTGTTAAACACACGATTATTGAAAGATCCTCAGTATTATCTATTTATCCTTGAACTGAGCTCTAGTTTTATATCGTAAACTAACTTCAATTGGCGATAATCAACAGAATGTGGTCTTTTAGAGCTCATGACAACACAAATTGGCCTTTGCAGTTCTAATAGCGACGTTTTCTGTGAAAATGTTGTGCAAGTGAAGACAAAATAATATGGTTGCAAAAATGTAGATAGATTATTTTGTGTCCCAATTTACATTCGTCGTCATTTCCAGACAAATAATTTCAATGCTAAGCGTTAACTGACCAATAAATAATCTTACCGATAGCAATATGCAACAACTTTCTGCAACCATCGTCAGGTCTTGTTACTACACGGGTGGTAAACAAACCATGATTTTCTTGAATGCATGAATCAAAAAAAATCTAGTTCAAACAATGTCATGCTTTGATAGCGGCTAATGGATCTCATTTGATTTATAAACATCAATCCAACAATTCTTTTCTTCATTTTATCGATATTACTAATCTGAGAAGTAAGTAGTCTGTATGTTTATAAGGGACAAATGTGAGGTAGTGTTGTTTGCTGATGATACTTCATTAATATTTAAAGTAAAACGACATCAACCATTCCTTGACGATGTAAACCACACTCTCTCAAATATAGTCCATTGGTTTGGCGTGAACAATTTATTATTAAATAGTCAGAAAACGAAATGTATACGGTTCGTGACACCTAATGTAAAGAAAGTTAATGCCAACATCTTGATGAATGGGGATGAGTTGAGCCTTGTGGAGACTACCAAATTCTTGGGAATTACATTGGATCCTAAACTTCAATGGGGTCCCCACATAACTGCCTTAGCAAAAAAGCTGAGTGCTGCTGTTTATGCGGTGGGCAAGATTCGCCAATTGACTGACATTGATACGGCTCGATTGGTCTATTTTGCTTACTTTCATAGCCTTATGAGTTATGGAATTTTGCTGTGGGGTGGTGCTGCTGACATTAATGCAATCTTTGTTCTCCAAAAGCGAGCCATAAGATCTATTTATTCACTAAGCTCCAAACAATCTCTGAGGGAAAAATTCAAAGAAATAAACATAATGACAGTAGCATCTGAATTCATATTTACTAATCTTATGTATGTCCATAAAAATATAGAGAAATTTAAAAAGTTAAGCGATGTTCATGACAAAAATACTAGAAATAGAAATAATCTAGTCAGTCATAAGACCAGGCTCCACAAAATCAGCAAATCTTTTAAGGGTTACTGTATACACTTCTATAATAAAGTTCCCACTCACATAAAAGCCTTAAGTATAAACAAATTTAAATCCACTGTTAAGCGACAGTTGTGTCATAAAGCTTACTATAAAATTTCAGAATACCTAGAGGATAATAAGGCTTGGGAACATAACAAAATATAAGTCCCCCAACCGGATGTGCATTGTTTAGTATAGATGTAATAATTCGTTCATTTGATTTCATCGTAGTTGTAAGCAATTTGAGTAAGTCATGCTCGCTAAAACGTCTGTGCTTGCGGCGGCGTCGTGTGCCGGGTCGGTCACTTCCCTGTAACATGGTTGAGGAGGCCGATGGCTGGCACATGCGTCATACTCGTGAACGAGTGCTGCTTGTGTGGACTGGTCTGCTCGATTTGCTTATAATGATAACTTTTAATCACTTTAAAACTTTTATTTCTATTCATTGCTTTGGTGAAACAGTGTACTGATTCCGCGTTCTGGGCGACTTTACTTACCTAACTCAACCGTACAAAATCACTTGACCAATTACCCTATTCATCATTACTATTCTAAATTATCTATGAACTGCTCTGAATTTAACGCTGCAACCTCTGTATAAATACTGTATTGTAAACTTGTTTTAAAAGAGCAACGCTAGAGTTTCCTGCCCGTTCTTCTCTGGCGAAAACAGCCTTGTGAACCGGGTGGTAGTGGAAAAAAGTGACTGAATCTAAATAATGTATGACATTTCATGGGTTCAATAAATATTTTCATTTCATTTCATTTCCACCATACCTACTTACTTCTCTTAGCCACAACGGCATTATCGCTGTCGTCCTTTTCCCATTTGGAAAAAAGACACTTTCATTTTTAAATATGACAACACTTGACAAATGACAATGTGTTCCAAATATGAATTTAAAAAATTGCATCTGGCCACATCGATATTTTATTATCTGTACTCCCGAAAAAAAGTTTACGCAACAGTCAAAAGTACTTCAAAAGTAATCCATTGAGTGGCTGAATACATTACGAGATAAACTTGATGAATTGCCGGCGTATTGACGGATCGCTGCGAGGGCGATGTTAACGCGCATCGTTCAATGTCCGGTGATATTGTTATCTCGAGACGTGGGCAACTCTTTGACTTACGGGGATTTTTTAGGCTGGCAACTTCTTACTTGAGTTATGTGTAATACGGCTTAAAAGATCGGTAGGTATTTACTTTTGGCGGGGAGCGTATATTTAAATGAATTAAAGTGGTAGAGCGTTTCTATTGTTACTATTAAAGCTACGACTAATAGGTTGATTCGAACGATATCATTGTTATGATGAATATCAACGTGAAGTAACAGCTTTGCTGATGTGATTCGTTTGATGAGTGGGCACTAGCTTTCAGTAACTCCTGTGGAGGCCTGCAGGATCCTTGCAAATTATTAGCAATACAGTCTGGTAACAATGGCCTACTAAGGATTAAAATATATCATACAAAAGTAAAAAAGAGGGAATTAAGTGAAACTGACTGAGCAAACACTTATTTGGATTAATGTTTAAATAAAAAGTAAGTATCAAATTAACTAATGATGTTTTCATTTCAATGAAAATACCAATCATGAAAATGCACTTAAAATCCCGCAACATCTGAGTCACAAACTCCAAGTGCGGAGTACCCACGCCTCATGATTACTAGTAAACGCTAGAGCGACGCGCATCGGACGCCAAACGAGATCCAATGAAAAACACATTTGTATCATTTACATCATGACGCCATCTTGTCTGCGGTTAATAAAATCACCACTCCGGTTAGTACATGCAAAATTAATTTAAACGTCGTGTGGTGTCTGCTTTGATTTATTAATTGTAGTATTTCGTTGTGATTTGGATGCTATCATCAATTCTATCTATCTATCAATATCAGCCCATATACGTTCCACTGCAGAGCACGGGCCTACTCTACAATCGAGAGAATCGATTGAAAGTGGTTAGGCCATATAGTCCATCTATTATAAGTTAGTATTTATCTATGCTAGCTGAAATAACAGTGGACTGAACCCTGCCCTCACTAATAAGAGAGTCGGATCCTTACTTCACTATCATATATATTTTATGATAAATAGTTTTAACTAGGTACTTTAGTTTTTGGTGTGTTCCTTTGTGCTGAAGGAGGTCATGGGGTTTTTAGCCGGTCGAAATCCGGCAAATCCTGTCTACCCCCAGGTAAACAGAGATCCAAGAGGATTTTCCCCATGTTAAAAAAAGTACTTAAGAGTTTACTCGGTGACTATAAAATAAATCGGTTTAACTCCCCCAAATAGAAATAAATGACTCTAGTATCTTCGGAGAAAACATTTAATATTTTTGTTTACTGAAGGGTTTCATATAAACTAACAATTAACTACAACTCATATCTTATCTCTTTTTCCGAAGGATGAATTTTTTTAGCTCACGATTTTTTCTGGTACCCACGGTCATCTCTAGATTTCGAACCCTATACGAAACGCTTTATTCTCATATCATCATCCTTATCTCCATCTCCTACATTACAAAGTCATAATATGTTGTTAGTAATTCAGGATCGAAATTTCCTATACCTGACCTAACTCAATTACCATTTACAAAGTGCCAATCCCATGCTTTAACACATTCGATCCGAGCGCTGTTGATCCGAACGTGTATTTTACTGGTCAAAGCAAATTAATTTCAATGAACGCTCTGACAAAGCAATTCGCAGTAACTAAAGCGGTCGAGCATCGTGCTTGTACTCCATTTTGTACAAAGCCAAACACTGGCTTTTATCACGTATGCTGATGTATATCCAATATACGAGTATTCTACATGTGTCTGAATGATTGCAGAGTTCCCTGTGAACCAATTAATTTGAGCGGAAGAGTGTGCAAAAATACATTGATTGTAAACACGTACATTAACTCACACGCCTTTATGCCAGAAAGGGTAGGCAGTGGCGGCAACAGGACACCCACATTTCGCCTTGGATGTTCCGACCCATGATGAGTTAGGGGGCGAGCCTATCGCCATATCGGGCACAAATTCCTCCGAGCTGATAATGCTTAGAAAAACAAAATATCACTTTCCCCGACTGGATTCGAACTCGAGATATCAGCTTGGTAGTCGTATCATAGTACAACTACGCCACCGAGGCATTACATTGATTGTCTCCCTGATATTTTATTAACTCACGTTTTAGAAGGAGTAAATATAAAGAATAGAGTTCAATTTCTGCCTCAAGTTAAGACTTGTGAGGCTTTTGAAAATCTTTTAAGTACGGGAAATCCACTCCTAAAGATGAAATATGTTTCCCGCAATTTTTTTTATTAAAGATGCGTCCAGCGACCCTTTCCCACTTGGAAAGAGACAATTACTAATTCATTATGTTCCAACGACATGTACCTATGAAATGAACAGTGTATTTACCGAGTAAATTAATCTAATAAATACAAGACAATTAAGACAACCGGTGCTTTCCCGGGATTGTGTAACGTCTCGGCCGCTCGCACAATGAGCAATTCATTACTCAAGGCGGACGCAAATCTATTTGGACCAGTGGTTCTTAGTCAGCAGCAGGCTTGCTTTAAAAAACAGAAATTTCTTTTTACTAAACATATTTATTGAATCAGTAACTGACATATTGCGCAACATCAACCTCGCCCACGAATTTTCATCAAGATCTTTTGGAAGCCAAATGTTGTACAAATTTCTTGTCGGTCAAGAGTGAGAGAGAGCTATGACATTTGTTCATGAAATTTATATTGATTTTTATTATATTTTCAATGCTGGCATGACAAAATGCCTAGAAACCTCCTGATGGTGAGTGCAGCTCGGTCCGGATAGAATATCAACGGAGTTGATGACGTATCGTCTGTGGCCATTAAATTTCGCCGTCTGCTCGGAACCACATGTACACAGACTGAATTCGAAACATGACACACTTCTTTGGGTAACTGTAACAGGTTTTCCACCATAGTGTTTGTTGCTATTGCAGCGAATACCAATATACCAAAGTATTTAATACATAATGTTGATATACTATATCAGCCCATATACGTCCCACTGCTGGGCACGAGCCTCCTCTACAATCGAGGGTATGATTGAGGGGGGTTTGGCTATATAGTCCACCACGCTGGCCTAGTGCGGGTTGGCAGAGTTACATACCGTGGAAATTCATTAAAATGTCTACGGTATGCAGGTTTCCTCACGATGTTTTCCTTCACCGTTATAGTGCGTAGTGATTGACTTTCAATACATACATGACTCTGAAAAGTCAGAGGTGTGCGCTGGGATTTGAAACCGCGATCATCGTGAACATGTTGTCAGTCGCGTCTAGTCCATTTACCAACAGGCCACCACGCACTGTTGATATGCAAAAAAAAATATAGATAGCAAGCGAACCTTTTTATCGAATCTAAAAAAACATTCCCATTGCCCAATTTCAAAGTCTAATGCAGAATTTTATGCTCAGAATTATATCTTTAACTACAGCATTGAGGCTAAAGACCTTAACGTGAGATGAATGTCCCTGTGGATACAAGTATACTGTACTGTATCATTTAAACTCCTCTCACGGGAGTCTCTTACAAACAAACTCTACAATCGAGGATTCTTTAAATGATGTAGTTTTAAATGTTAGGAACCCCTGACCCGCACAATGCAGAGGTTGCCAATGACACGCATTCATTGCGAATGATGGAGTTATTGCAAGTAAATCTCTGCACAGTTAATTTGTAATTACTTTATTTCGACAGGTAATTATTGGATGTGGTGACAATAGGTAGTAACATGAGCTGTCTTCCTGGAACAGACAGCTTTCGATATTTTAATACATTTTGTGACTCAAGCAATAGTAATTCTGATAAATATGGACGTCTAGTAGAAACAAAAAGACATCATTTAAAAATATTGATGAAATAATTAAAAAAAATTAAACCCATTACTATTGTATATGGGTAGATATCAGTGAATTCATATCTATTAATTAACGTGAAAAGTTGAACTTTAGACAGCAGTGCTTAAAAAGCAGCAAGACAGATTGCGTGCATAACTTCCTACTATTTATGAAACCTGGGAAACCTGGTAAGTCAATGTCAAAGTCAAAGTCAAAATACTCTTTATTCAAGTAGTCTTTTATACGATCTATTGAATCGCTAATTTCTGCTACCACCTGGTACCTGAGAACTATTTGAGAAACCTGGTATTAAAAATGGAATGATGTTTAGGCCACCGGCTATCAAACAACCTAACCAAGTGATCCTTATCCGAATAGATATCTTAGTCCTGTTCTCCAAAAATTACCATCCGTGTTCCCTACTTCTCCAAAAAGGAAATACTCGATCACACTTTCACCCAAGACGTATTGGTTTATTGTTACTCGGCACAGTTATCGCGTCGTTAGCGGCCATTACCTTACGTGGGCGAGACAATGCCCACCTGAATAATTACATTTACGAATTATCGACACACTGATAATATTTTATTGTTCTCGTAATTTATACGATTGTTTTTTAGACGCTTGTTAATTATGAGGCCTTTTTTATTTATATGTATTTTTATGTATTTAAACGAGAAAGTATTGCCATAAATTTTCGGAGTCATGCGGTTTGTCTTTAGCTGTAACAAATTCTTTACATTCCGTAATATAAACGAGATGGTTAAATAAAAGACTATTCTGATACCAGAATCACTGGCGAAATCAATAAGCTGT
Source organism: Deilephila elpenor (assembly GCA_949752805.1). Lineage (NCBI taxonomy): Eukaryota > Metazoa > Arthropoda > Insecta > Lepidoptera > Sphingidae > Deilephila > Deilephila elpenor. The sequence goes on along the minus strand of OX457107.1, from coordinate 1,019,507 downwards.
ACAAATATTAGCCCAATCCCAAATAATTTTCAGTGGGTTAAAGCTACTAATTTATGGATTTTAATGAAAAGCGATGTAGAAGGAAAAGACGAGAGTCCGATCTCCTCGCTGATACGTGTGTGATGCACGAATATATATTAATTATTTCGGACCTAAGATCAAAGATCTTGTAGTTTCTAATCTCACGAAAGTTTATTACAAGACAATGTTTATAAATTCCGAACCGAATCATAAACTACTTAAGACAAATCCATCATCTTGGTGCATTCTACTGTAAGCTCACGAATTAAAAGTAGGTTGTAATTCAATTTAAACTAATACAATGCGATCGATTATATCTCGACCTTGTTATGCCACAATTATTTAGCCAGACATCACGTTCTATTTTTAATCGCCTTACTTTTTTTATTTCATATTATAAAACAAAACCATATCGAACCGCACAACGATAATATCAAACAAATAAAAAAATAAGGCCGCCAGCCAGCCACAACTTGGGCAGACACGAGTAGTTCTATTTTCAAATTGTTACAAACCGTCGCGGACGCGTTCCGATTAATTTGTCATACTATCATCGCCGCGTTCCTGAGACTATTTATTTTTATTTTTATAATCTTCATCGCGGCGAAAGATTTATCACGAGCTTTTAGAGAAAGGGCAATTATAATTCTGGCGGCAACGCCATGCGTGGAATTTGACTAACGTAGACGTGGAACGGGCCCTTCAACATTTTCATTGAAAGGCAGCGACGCCCGCATTTTAATGTCCCGTTTTTTAATGTAGCAAGGTGAATGCTTTTTGAGGTGTAGCGTTGCGAATTTAATTTCGTAGTTGTTTAATGCGGTCGTTAGCTTTGTTTTACGGGAAACATCGCCTCGGCGGTTTATGCCAGGCGAGATTTCATTTGCAATGTTTTTTTGTTAATTCATAAAGGCGAGGAGATAAAGGAGCGACTTATATTAAATTTTTCGTCTGGCAACACTGAAACAAATTGCATTACCAGCTTTAGCGGAACTGGAGTAATTACTAACTCACTACTACCCGACAAACCGATGCCTTTTTAAAATTAATTTGTTTCATTTCAGACCTTTTCTGTTGAGTATTTTTTTAAGTATATTTTTTAAGTAAAAACGCAATTTTCATTGTCGCAGTTTTCTTTTCTTGAGAATAACTTGCCAACGCTTGCCACGCTTATCGGTTGGGGTGGTGAGTGCAAGAAGTATTTTTTATATAGGCTTCGACCCAACCCCGCTAATCATTTGTCTACGCCATTCCTATGATGGTTTCTGCGGTACCAGTCGGTCGCTACAATGTCATCCATTCGATAGAGATCCAGATAGAGTAAGCTTGAGTCCCATAAAGTAATCAATGAAGCTCATTACACCGCCGATGTAAAAAATATACAGAAAACATCCAATTCATTTTCTTTTTTTATTCACTACTCGTGCTTCTTGCATTTACCGCCTTACATGAAAAAAAGTAACAAATCCTTTTTTTATTCTACCTCTCGTGCTTCTAGCGATTATGACGACATTCAAAATGGCGCGCACGGCTCCTTGGGGCGAAAACGAAAGCATATGATACGTAGGAGTGTAAATTACGGTGGGATCGTTAATTCGGTATAATGATGGCGGTGGATAATGGGCGAGTGTGCTGCGGCACCAAACGAGGTGTGATAGCCCCTAGAGGTGCACTTAAGTAGAGTAAGGCAGAGGATAAAGCGATCGCACTTGTGGTTTAATTATTTAACTTTCATTGCCTTTTCCTAGTGGTGACTTATACGAACACTGAGTTCAAGACATTCGATGTATCTAGAATTTTCGATTTCAAAATCTCATGTGACCTTGGCGGTGGGCTTCTCGCTAATCACACTTTAGAAATAATATTTTTTTTTAAGTGACGGTTTATTTATGTGCCATTAACATTAAGTAACATTTACGAAACTAAGTATCTGTAATTGATTTAGTCTAACCGTAAGTACAGTGATCTCCTGATTTAACTTTCCAAACGGGTAATCCGTTTAGACCAACTTATTTAATTAGAAATTGACCCGGGTGGGATCACTTTCCGAAAAGTTTTACATAAGGCATGTAGTACAACCGAACAGCAGCTTGGTTGGGAACAAACTGTGTAAACCCATGGAAGTTGGAAATAGGAGCCTGATGCTTAGGGCATACAATATATCTTTAACATACATGCATAGATTTATTAGATACATAAACTCATGCCTTTTTATGTATGTTTCTGTATGTTATGTTTCTTGTTTTTGTTGCCTAAGCAGGCAGACGAGTATGCGCCCCGCCTTATAGTAAACGATTAAAGGACAGTGGCCCTAGCACGAACGGTTATCGAAAAAGTATTCGTATCGTAATCGAGAAATTTTGTATGAGATTTCTTCAGCGCCTCTATCGTGCGTAAAAGGAACTAATTTTGCGAGCACGAACGATTTTATCTTACTTTCGTATCGTAATCGAGAAGTAACGTAAACAAAATTCGAATTAATATAAACGACGGAATGTGCTTCGTGCTGCGGACTACCGTCGTACTCTGGTTATCGTATCGAGTCGTCGATACTTTTACCTTACGAATTCGATAGTTTTTCGTGCTAAGGCTACAAGTCATAGAGTTCAGGGAACATCGTAGCAGGGAATTCGTTACACGTACGTAGCATAAAAGATCACTAGAAACGTACCACTTCATCAATATCAAAAAGTCCTTGCCTTACACCGCACCCGAACTGCATAATTTGTCGGCCGTGGTCACGAATGATGAGTTTTGATAGTCACACGATGGTATCGTCGACAACTCGCGACTAATGCGTGCGTGTGTTGCTGCTTATTAACATTATCTATAATGCTATGGAGATTATTTATTATAGCTCTACAAGCGGATTTCATGGAATTATCGGAATAATAATGTTTTATTGATAGACATACAAATAAGGTCTAAATAAAGAGGTCTTAGTTATCGTGAAGAAACCTGCATACCGTAGCGATTTAAAAAAATATTCTACGGTATGTACATCTGCCAACCCACACTAGACCAGCGTGGTGGACTATATGGTCTAACCACTCTCAATAGATTCTCTCGATTGTAGAGTAGGCCCGTGCCCTGCAGTGGGACGTATATGGGCTGATACAGTACAAAGTCTTTTGTTAGTACAAGAGTGTTTAATCCGTAATAAAAAAATTGTCACAGAAAGTATATTGCTGAATATAGATTACCACAATGACTTGGTCTGCACCTTACTTTCTGCGAACTACCAACTCGAGGTCCCCACTCGAGAACTCTAAGCTCCATTATCCATAAGTCTTACATGCTTAGCGCCCAGCTACTGCCACTTCAATTTACTGCTCCAAAGTTTGCCTCTTTCCAGGTTCAGCTTGTGTGTACCCGATTTCAATCATTGTGGTGACTGTAAAGATGGTTAGCACTGAATAATATTCCTCTAATCTATGTAAGTTACCTCGGATTTGATCTTAGTAACAATTACTCTTCTTATCGTTATAATTAGGCAATTTATCCACAGCTTAATTTTCATTGAATATTGTTTTTATTACTATATAAATTGTAATGAATGGTGAGACGAGCATGTCATTCTAGTGATGGTAAGCGATACGACCGCTGATGGACAGTAAAACCAAACAACACATGAATTACAAAGCAATGCTTGGCATTCCACTGCGCTCGCCATCCTGTGACATAAAATGTTAAGGTTTAAGGTTTAAGATAATTTATTTCTCATAAGATTACAAAAAATCACTTACTGAGAAACGTAAACGATAAGTCTCATTATGTAAATGTATCTTGCAATATGTAATGTTTCAGTAAAATTGATATTAATTTGGAATAGTTTTAACAAAATCACACAATTACTTCAAACGAATACTGCAGTTTGCAGTCCCTTGGCTTGTACGTTTGATTAAATTAAACAAAATAGATAACATTTGCACAAACAAATCAAAATACAGTATACAGTCTATCTTTGATGTTATTCGGTTTTACTGCAATTTAATGACGTTATTTTGTGTGATTACGGCGCTCTGTGTGCGATTTAATTTATTTCTGAGATCGCTCCGAGCTGAACCAATAATCACATTTGCAATACTCAATGATTACAATGGACTGTGGCCGCTGTGATTGCATACAGGGTATATCAAGACCGCGACCGAAAACGAAGCCAGGTGGTAGTTTTAGCGGCTACAGACACAATGCAACTAAAAATTTTGCAAAATAAGCGACGGATTTTTTTTTACAATTCTTTAAAAATCATCTTTTTTGAGGGGTAAAAACCTAGTTTTTGCAAAAATAGTAATTTAAACCCTTACGTACCATTGCGTGTTTAAAAATTAAGCGATGTACGTCATTATTTTAGAAAAACTATGTTTAATCACTCAAATACGACGATACGTAAAAAATTACAAAAAAAAAATTGACTATTTTTTTGTAAAATTTTTACTTGCATTGTGTTTGATATCACAAATACTACCTCCTGGCTTCGTTTTCGGTCGCGGTCTTGATATACCCTGTATATACGTTGTATATATGTATGTAGATAACCGCACCGATTGTTCACAGGATTTAATTATCGCCAGATCGGATTGGTCTAAGATTGCAGACAAGAGTAGGAAATTGTATGTAGCTGAATATACCTAAATATATTACTCATTAACTTTCCTCCAGTGGAGTTGTCTGAGACACCGGCCGTGGAACGAGAGGTTATGGGTTCCATTCCCGCACCGAAATAAATGATAGTGAGATCCATAAAAAATTGTAACAGGTCTGGGTGTCGTGGTGGCATATTCCGTGTAGTTTGTGATACCAACAACACAAGACTTGTAAAGCAATAACAATGTAAGGTGATAACATTTTACGAGCATAGTGATGACGATTTTACGGAACATCTAATAGTATTTTTCAACAACTATAAATTATTTTAATAATCTAACAAAAGTAAACTTGTTGTTTATTCTACCCACACGATCACGCATGGTAATTAATCAAAAAGAAAAAACAAATAGGGGGAGTTAAAAACAGTTAATTGTCCTCTTGCCTCCGCATCAAAGCAGGGGACAAAGTATTAAGGTAACAGGTATTACGTACAGGTATCGTCCGACATAATTATCATATCAAACAGTTCCAACAAAACAACATCTCCCAAAAAAACAATTGAAACAAAATTCGAAATCTCCTATCAACCCGAAGTTCCAAATCGATGGAGAATTCCCAGAGCTAATAGAGCGGTATAAACAAACCTTATCTACATTTTATCTGTGTAAGAGGCTGACAATGGACCCGACGGTGACCACCGAGACGTAGATCAACTGATAACTGATAAGCAGCTGGCTGCGGAGGAATTTATTCAGTGCTGTTGTATTGACTTGAGTTTCCAATGTGATTGACGTTACCAATCGATGTATAAGATGTACTAATAATACGATCACTGAAACTATCTCGCAATTAGGCATGGGTCCCCTCTATAATTGAGATGTTTAAGTAGTACACGAAATTCAACTGATGCTACTACTGCACCTGATACTCCCACTATACCTCTACTCTACTTATACCCACGATGACATTCTTACTTATAGTAAAAAAACATCCGAAGACGTCATCCGATTGATCTGTCTCTACGTGGCTTCCCATCGTAATAACCAACTATACCTTACTTCAGTTGAGGATCATCAGACTTGTTTCTACAATACCTACTCCTTGACATCAAAAAGAATAAAATGTGAAAACTGTTATAAGAAAATAGCTTTTTTCTGCTAAAATTGTGTAAGGATAAAACTTTATTAGAAAAGGCTTCGCTTTTCTCTATTACAACTAAGTAATAGATGACCAATTACTTTACCAAACTTAAAATCCGATTTAAATTCAACAAGCTTCAATTTGAAAGTGGGTAAGACCGTTATCCTGCCCACCACTTAATGAGAAATCATCAAATTATAATAACTTAATACGTATGTAAAACGATCTCCCAATAATTGTGCACCCACTTTACCTTCAACCTTCGCGTCATATTATTAAGTCCACTTACAAAAATAATAAGGTTCATAAATTGTAACCAAACGAGGATTCGTAATAAAATAGAAAGCTTTTGAAACATTTTTATTGGGTAAATAAAAGTAATTTCTTCCTGGAATTTGTACTATTAAGATTTCACTCTACAATGCTGCATAACCATGCTACGAACGTATCAAGTATAAAATATTATTTGTATGAATTAATAACGAACAATGCCCACAAAAACGTTTTTTCAGCGACCGTTAATGTTCCATACTACACATGAAAACTTATTTGGCTGCTACTTAAAGCATAGTCACGGCATGCTCCGGTGTAGTGAACCGAATCCTTAAAGACGTTAAATCAGTATTTATAAGCGCCCTAACTAAATAAATGATACATGTAATTTACCTACATCAACATGCCTAAGAGAAGAGATTTTTTTTTTCATAAAACTGATACTTTACTAATTGATAGAACTGCTTTGTTGTATCCCTTGCATTAGTTCAACAAATTCAATTTTAATCACAGTAAGACTGAAGTTCACTTATTGTACATCCGTTGGAACAGCATTCTTCAGCGATGCCACCACGCTTGCCTCGTGACGAGAAACCGTGTGCTTTATAAGACGGCCACCACCAGTCCTCAAGGTCTACCGGAGCTCTCTTCCGCAGATTATCGATACTGCAAACCACATCCATAGTCCTCGCCAGGGCTCTACCGCAGTAATGACGCTTTTGATCAGCAGATACAACTCCGTAAAGACAACACATCGCAACAACCACGAGGTACTTCATAATGCAACGTACTTTGATGCTGGATGCAGATTGAGTGTAATGCAGAAATCTACATAATTTTATACACGAAGCTCATAATTATTCACGTATGTGGGATAATATGATGCGCAGTTAGAACCTCCACATCACACTCCACTGAACAAACAAACAGGATCCGTGCTGACGGGAAGAAGCCAACAGCATGAAAATTGAGAAATATGTCACGGCACATTTTACGTACACATTTGACATTTTGGTGACACCAGGTTCAGGTATTGTTTGAATATTAATGAGCGTGATGGGTATAAATGCGGGGATCAGGCACTTTCCACCACATTCACATCTCGTCCACTCAAGTATTTGCATACAATATGAAATTCACTCTTGTTTTATTCTGTCTGGTTGGTCTCTGGACTTTAAGTTCAAGTCAGATGGCGCCCCGGAGATACTGCGGGCGGCGCCTGTCGGAGACACTGGCGTTCTTTTGTGAGGAGTTTGGCATGGCAGAGGCAGTGAAGCGGTCGGATGGTGCGATGGCTGCAGCAGGTGTATATGGCACCCGGGGCTGGCGGTGGGCAGAGCTAGGAGGAGTGCGAGGCAAACGAGGCGTCATCGAGGAGTGCTGCGAACAACCCTGCACCCTGGACACACTCCTCACATACTGCTAATCTAACTACAACGATCTCGATGGCGACTCTCACTACTTCTTCTGAATAAATGTTTATTTTTTCAAATATTTCTTTCACTCTCACACTAATAACCTTCTGTATGCAAGAAAAACGCTCAAAAAACTGCTATTAACCCGCTTCTCAAAGTACTCGATACTATAAAAGAAACTTGAGCTGGAAATTCTTTTCACTTGTTCAAGTGCGTAGTGGAGAGCAGCTTGGAATTTTTAAAAAGACGCAAATTTCACAGCGACGTGAACTTGGTAATGAAATAGTAATGCACACTGTTACACAATGGAAATGGAGGTTCAACAATAAAAGATTTTCAAAGGATTTTTTTGTCCAAAAACACTCTTGGTTTGAAAAAGTATAAACAAATTATATTTTTTGAAAAAATATCCTTAAAGTCTCAGTATCTATGTCAATAGATATATAATATTTTGTAAACTAAAAAATTAAACCATTAGAAATAAAACCAAATGGAGTACCTATTCAGGTCAAAAACCTTGTAAAATTTTTGTAATTTTTTACCTATCGTCGTATTTGGGTGGTAAATACGTTGTTTTTCTTCAAGTAATAATGGACACCGTTTTATTTTTAAAGACGCAACAGTAGAAAAGGGTGTTTATTATATTATTATTATAAAAACCATACATTTACCATCTTAAACTTAAAAAAATTTCATCGCTGTTTTTGAAATTTTTAGTACTGTTGTGTCTGAAGTCACTAAAAAAATACAATGTATACTTAATAGATCTAGTAGTCTGACACGAAAGAAGAAGACTATCATTGTTATAATCAAATTTAAAATTCCTTAGTAAATGAGCCATAACTTTCAAATTAACGCACAAAGAATTCGAACTGTGATATACTGTAACACTGAGATGGAACGCAGTAAATGTGAATTTTATTGTGGCGTCGTTAACGAGCGCCTGGTCCTGCCTCGCGCTCGTTCCGGCCATGTTTACAACTGCCATAAACTCGGCCAACTTACGTCGCAGGCTCCTCTCTATTTGGACTTTTTGTATAGCAATTTGCATGTCCTACTCATTGGGTGTGTCATCGACTTCTGAATTTCTATGTATTGATTTTCATTTCTCATTTTTATCAGATATTTATTTATTAAAATCTTTTTTGTACATAAATATAAACAAAAGAACACTATATAAGAACAATAATAAAAAAAGTATAAATGGTAAAAAAAAGTACAAAAAAATAAAAAAATCAAGCAATATAATAGTAATTGAACTTATAAATGCAATACAATACGTAGCCATATTTTTTGGTTTGAAAGTTTTAATACAATTTCCAGCTGGTGTGTTCTTAAATCCATCCAGCATACACTCAAATAAATTAATTAGCGAAAATGTTCAGTATTCTACTGATCATAAATTGGGTGGTCAGTACAAACAGGTTTATTCCAATTGGGCTCTATGGAAATCTTTGGGAATACTCAGAAATGGTCACGCGTAACTTAAAAAGTCCAGGCCAAATTTTGCTAAAGTTGATCTCCATATTAATAGGATAAGAGGGTCTGTTGAGTGCGTTCAGGATATGTAATTCCTATGCCGAGTTTATTTGTTGTTATTATAATTCTTATCAGAAAAACGTCACAGTTGAAACATACGGATAATTATAGACATAACACGTTATATGTTAGTTAGGCTCGCCCCTATCACATCGTAAAAACATACATGGCTAAATGTGAGTGTCCTGGTAGCACCTCTGCTTACCCCTTCTGGGAAAAAGGCATGAGGTTATAAATGTACGTAAGTTATGAAGTAGCTAGACATGAAGACAAATGAGTTTATAGAATAATTGTAGATAAAACCGCTTTGTAATTGTTAATGGTTCCTATTTCATGCTGCACCTCTTCATTCCTCCACTCTAAACGTGCAGTTTGTTTGCCACAAAAAGTTAAGAATAAATAATTTTATTTATATACAGGGTATATCAAGACCGCGACCGAAAACGAAGCCAGGAGGTAGTATTAGTGATATCAAACACAATGCAAGTAAAAATTTTACAAAAAAAAATCGTCAATTTTTTTTTGTTATTTTTTACATATCGTCGTATTTGAGTGATTAAACATAGTTTTTCTAAAATAATGACGTATATCGCTTAATTTTTAAACACGCAATGGTACGTAAGGGTTTAAATTTCAATTTTTGCAAAAACTAGGTATTTACCCCTCAAAAACGATGATTTTTTAAAAATTGTAAAAAAAAATCCGTCGCTTATTTTGCAAAATTTTTAGTTGCATTGTGTCTGTAGCCGCCAAAACTACCACTTGGCTTCGTTTTCGGTCGCGGTCTTGTTATACCCTGTATATATAGAGTATATATGTAATTTCTTTACATAAGTTTTGATGTATAAAAGAAAATAAAAAGACAGCGTATGTAACCCACTTGTTACCTACTTAGTGAAAGACTATGTCATGAATTGGATTTTCTTTCTCGTAGAGACTTATCTACATATCTATATTAATCTAAAATTAATTTTAGATATATTATGGTACACAGGTTATGTTAAGCTGTTGCACGTAATCTCAGGGCGACGGAAATAAATAGCAAGTGAGCAATAGAATTCCACCATGGTAACAATTACTAGTCGTAAACGTAATCAGGATCTTCGGGCCCGCTACACTCATTGTGGAGGCTTTACGCCCTCAACAAATCCATCTAAGACAACGGGGTAAGTACTAAATTTTATGTCCCGTGTAGTATTTTCCTCCCGTTAATATCCCATGAATTACGCCGAATATGTGTGCAAAATATTCAAGTTTCTTTCAATTGTATAAAGTTATATGCATATTTGAACCACAAAATTAAAAGAGGAGGTACTTTTAGTCCAACATTTATTGAAGTCAACAGTCAGTCAAGTCAAGAGTGAGTGTGAAGCTAGCAGTAGGAGAGCAGCACGTCCCGGGTGCAGGGCCGGTCGCAGCACTCGTCGATGATGCCGCGCTTGCCGCGCTCCGCCCAGCGCCAGTCTGCCGCGCCGTACCCTGCAGCATCAGCTCGCTTCACCGCACCGTCCTCCGCCTGCCAGCACAGGAACGCCAGCGCGCGCGCCAGCCGCCGCCCGCAGTACACGCCCTGCTGCGCCGACGCCACGCTCCACACGCACACCAGCACCACCAACACTGCCGCCAACCTCATCTTACACGCAGGAGACGCTGATGCCGGAATACACAGGGGGAATGTGGCTTCACAGCGGCGACCGCGGCTTTTATACAGGGTGATTAGCATGCGGTACCTACGCATAATTATGACGCGCATGATGTGTGATCGCTTACCTTGAGGAACACATGAATGATTCTGTCTAGACGAAATATTGTAATTACTTCCCCCTGGTCTGGTTATCAAATAACTATCAACAATACTGTTTTCAGGCTACTTCTCAATGGCCGATGCTGAAATTCATGGAGAAAACCTTTTTTCGGCAGTGGACTTCATGACACCGAAAACACGCTACTCCGGGTTTAATTTCACTTACGCATTGCTTTCTGCCAATGAGCAAAAAGCTATTCGTTTTTTTGTAAATATACACAGCTGATATTTCGATCCTGTAAAAGCAGGGCCTGCAGTATTTATCCGAAAGCATACGTATTCTCAATTCAGTATGTTTCTCAAAAAATCATGTATCAAAGGACAGTATTTCTCTACAGATACTTTACAGTTAATTACCAACAAACAATGAAGCAACAAAGGGAGCCACGTGGTCGCCCACGCGCGTCGGCTTCTCAGCAGCATTGTTGCTGAGATGCCCACGACTGAATATTAATTACTTTCACCTGTTATATACCGGCACCGTGCCGCGCATCCGTCACATTCCCTCCTCGCCTCACACACAGCACTTGACTACAGCAGCATGAGGTGGACATTAGTGTTGTTCTGTCTGGCGGCGCATTGCAGCCAGGGCTCGGCACAGCAAGCTTCGCGGCGCGTGTACTGCGGCCGGCACCTGGCGCGCACGATGGCCGTGTTGTGTGGCGAGCTGGCCGAGCTGGTGAAGCGAGCTGATGCACTCAGCACTGATGACGTGCACGCTGGCAGCTGGCGCTGGACGCTCGGAGGAGCGCGGGGCAAGCGCGGCATCATTGAAGAGTGCTGCTACCAGCCATGCTCGCAGGACGTGCTCCTTTCATACTGCTAACTAATATTTACTACGATAACCTTGTGATATTTTGCTGTAAATAAATGCTGAACTAATAATACTCTCTATTTTTTTTTATATTGTAACCCCTAGCAAATCCTGTTGCAAACTGTTAGTACAGTTTCTTCTTCATATCTCAGCCTGTGTATGTCGCACTGAAAAACCTTGGCCTGCATTCTTTCTCTACGCTGATGTTGTGCAGGTTGATGGTTTTCACGTATCTTTGAAATTCTTGAGGAGACCACTCAATCATGCAGATTATCTCACGATGTTTTCATGCCACGGTGGCGTAGATGTTATACGGTACTATTACAAAGCTAAGGTCTCGGGTTCGAATCCCGTGTCGGACAAAGTGATATTGGATTTTTCTATTCATTATCAGCCCGAAGTCCGAAATTTGTGCCCCATGTGGCGATAGACTCCTGGCTCGCCCTCTATCACATCGTGGGACGGAACCTACAAGGCGAAATGTGGGTGTCATGGTGGCGTCTTTGCCTATCCCTTCTGGGATAAAGGCGTGAGGCACACCCTGACATGACACTAATGTACCATTTTGTTATGCTACAATAATATAGTCGTAGCACTTGCTGCTCTCATAATACTATCAGGGGTTTCCACTGAGCGGAGCGTGGATATTGCTCAATCACATAAGTCAATAATACACCCAACAATCACATACATACATAGTCCAGACCCCACACTAAGATCGAGTTATGTGTCGTGGACATCAGAAACTACGAGAGACTTTTCGATTCAACAAACACCCAGATCCGAAACAAATATCTGTGGATAAAGGTTCAACGTATCTATGAAGGCATAGACGTCCAATTGGATAGCTAAATTTGTATACGTCTTTGACCCGTCCGCTTCGGTGGAGACGCGGCCTCACAATTTTTTAATACCTCCATCTGGCTTTTTAATATTTATTTTGAGAAGTACGAAATTCTTATGGGACATTCAAATCCCAATGTATATCTAAACCATATAAACATTATATATTTGAAAAAGGGTGCAGATATTGCTTAATAATGCAAAAAAAAATTCAGCGCCGGACCACTGACTGAAAAACTGAAAGTGGTGAACCCAAAAATAACTTCGCTGGTAATAATTTAATTGGGTGCAAATTTACTGTTCTTATAGAACTATGAGAACTTGATCTATTTCTAAAATCGTAGTGAGGCTAGAATATAGTTAGGTGTTGTTGACGATGTCCATCCTTTGTACTTTCTCACATCTCGTTCTACTTTCTAGTTACATACGAGGATTAGGTAACTAATATATATGAATTTGGACTATATGGTCTAACCACTTTCAATCGATTCCCTCGATTGTAGAGTAGGCCCGTGCCCTGCAGTGGGACGTGTATGGGCTGATATAGATATAGATATAGTAGTTGTATTACGGTACGGTTACAAAGCTGAGGTCTCGGGTTCGAGTCCCGGGTCGGGCAAAGTGATATTGGATTTTTCTATTCATTATCAGCCCGGAGTCAGGAATTTGTGCCCGATATGGCGATAGGCTCGCCCCCTATCACATCATGGGACGGAACATACAAGGCGAAATGTGGGTGTCCTGGTGGCGCCTCTGCCTACCCCTTCGGGGATAAAGGCGTGAGTTTATGTATGTATGTATGTATATAGATATAGATATATGAATTTAATGTTAAAAATCAATATTAAATTGTAATTGTTCTTTGATATCGTTAATGCTAAAGGTAACAAGTTGATCTTAATCTGCGAACATTAAATTGCGGCTGAGGCAATAAACATTGCACTGTTGCTTTGTCTCGTAAGATAATGTCTTGTAAAGTACTTGAAACACAGGGCTTTTATGATTTACTTATAGATATGGAAACTCTCCATATGGGCAGTTCCCATATCTTACATACTATCTCAGAATAGTCTATATAGATTATTCTAAGATCCTAGGGTAGGAATTCAGAGATTTTATTATTTCTCCTAAAAAAACAATTTGGTAATGACCCGTTTTCGATCACGTAATGTGAAGGACGTACACACACAACGACTTTTGCGCCAATTCATAATGATATTTTTATGCAATTTCTATAATTCTTAACCTATCCTTAGCTGAAATATTTATGACTATTATCAGCATCTCCATTTGGTTGCATGTAACAGACACATGGTGATTTTGGGCTTAGTCGATTAATTACTTCAAATTCGTCGTTACTTACAAGCATTTGCTCAGTATGTTTGGCTTAGTCCTAAATTCACTAGTAGGGCGAAAAGATTCAAGAAAAATATTGGCACGGACTGTACCAAAGGTCTGTAATGAGTAGATATTGCTACTGGTAACGATGTGAAAAAAAGAAAGAAGATTATTTACATCAGCATTTATTTACAGCAAAAAATCACAAAGTTATTGCAGGAAGTGGTAGTTAGCAGTACGAGAGGAGCACGTCCTGCGAGCAGGGCTGGTAGCAGCACTCTTCAACAATGCCGCGCTTGCCCCGCGCTCCCCCGAGTGTCCAGCGCCAGCCGCCAGCGTGCACGTCATCAGCGCTGACTGCATCAGCTCGCTTCACCAGCTCGGCCAGCTCGCCACACAACACGGCCATCGTGCGCGCCAGGTGCCGGCCGCAGTACACGCGCCGCGCCGCGTGCTGTGCCGAGCCCAGGCTGCACAGCGCCGCCAGACAGAACAACACTAATGTCCACCTCATGCTGCTGTAGTCAAGTGCTGTGAGTGAGGCGAGGAGGGAATGTGACGGATGCGCAGCACGGCGCCGGTATATAACAGGTGAAAGTAATTAATATTCAGTCGTGGGCATCTCAGCGACAATGCTGCTGAGAAGCCGACGCGCGTGGGCGACCACGTGGCTCCCTTTGTTGCTTCATTGTTTGTTGGTAATTAACTGTAAAGTATCTGTAGAGAAATACTGTCCTTTGATACATGATTTTTTGAGAAACATACTGAATTGTGAATACGAATGCTTTCGGATAAATACTGCAGGCCCTGCTTTTACAGGATCGAAATATCAGCTGTGTATATTTACAAAAAAACGATGAGTTTTTTGCTCATTGGCAGAAAGCAATGCGTAAGTGAAATTAAACCCGGAGTAGCGTGTTTTCGGTGTCAAGAAGTCCACTGCCGAAAAAAGGTTTTCTCCATGAATTTCAGCATCGGCCATTGAGAAGTAGCCTGAAAACAGTGTGTGTAATTGTATAATTAATAAGTGTATAATTAATTTCATCAATATTCAATAGGTAAATACAACGTTATTATTTGATAAATAGGTCAGATGGAAGTAATTATAATATTTCGTCTAGCCAAATTCGTTCATGTGATTTCTCAAGGTAACCAACCACACATCCACATGCGCGTCTTAATTATGCGTAGGTACCGCATGCTAATCACCCTGTATAAAAGCCGCGGTCGCCGCTGTGAAGCCACATTCCCCCTGTGTATTCCGACATTAGCGTCTCCTGCGAGTAAGATGAGGCTGGCAGCAGTGCTGGTGGTGCTGATGTGCGTGTGGAGCGCGGCGTCGGCGCAGCAGGGCGTGTACTGCGGGCGGCGGCTGGCGCGCGCGCTGGCGTTCCTGTGCTGGCAGGCGGAGGACGGCGTTGTGAAGCGAGCTGATGCTGCAGGGTACGGCGCGGCAGACTGGCGCTGGGCGGAGCGAGGCAAGCGCGGCATCATCGAAGAGTGCTGCGACCGGCCCTGCACCCGGGACGTGCTGCTCTCCTACTGCTAGCTTCACACTCACTGTTACCTTGACTGACTACTGCTGACTTCAATAAATGTTGGACTAAAATGTAGCTTCTAGTTTTCTTCTTCTAGTTTTCTTTCAATGATCGTGGTCAAAATATATCGGAATTATAATGATATCCTGCTGCAACGCAGATCGACAATAGAGTGAATTAAAGGAATGTTTCTCTTTGATCTATGCCTTGATATACTATACTTCCTGTTTGGTGTTCTTTTAAAAAGGTATTAAAGCTGTTCAATCTCTTCAAAAGTTCAGAAATATCCACATGTTTTACTCTCTGACAAACAATGTTCTTAATATTATTTCGATCTTGAACAATTCGAACTCATAGCTAATGTTAAATATATAAACTGATGTTAGCTACAAGTTTAAGGGATCATCGTGTAATATCACAGATCACTCCCACTAGATACCTAATGCAAGGCAGCGGTTGCGCGCCACACGTATAAGCTATCGGACTGATATAAACCGATTCCAAATGTCGCGTCATCAGTGTCATCCAAGTAGTGGACCCGCACATATCGTTGAGCGTTGGCGAAAATTAAGTTTTAGAAATATCATATTACAGTTAAAAATGAATTGCTCAATAAAATGGTGTGGAAAAAACTCAAAAAATTCAAGTATCCAAAAAAACGGAATAACTTTTCATCGGAAACTAATATTCTTTAAATTAATTTGTTCACGAGCGAGCTCAATTTATACTGGTTATTGTATCGATGTCAAACAGTCGAGTTTGAATCGAAAATCTGCCATCTCTTTTTCGCATAGCAATAACCATAATAAGCCATCTTTTTCTGGTGAAATCACGCCTTCTTCTAGTGCTTGACGCATGTTTATAATATAATTCCAAGCAATATCGATATTTTAAAACATTAATGTAAAATAATTTGATTAAATGACAATGTAACGAAATGTATATTGATTTAAATAAAAATTGCAAATCACCATGATGACGTCATTTAATGTAATTTGAAAAAGGTCAAGTTTTTAACTAGGTACTTTTTCAATAATTGTACTTTTCTGTTTCTTCTTGCTTTGCTATCGTCGCGTCGGGTAAAAACTGTGGGTTAGTATATAACATTATGTTTGAATAATACCATTTTTATTTTAGATTCCCCACATGTCCCGAAAGTTAAAAATATGGGTAGATGCAACATGTCGAGGTAACGATTGGTGGCCTACAAAAAATAGCGTAATTTGTTCACGACATTTTACCCAAGAATGTTTTTTCCCAATGAAAAATCGTCGTCGTTTAATGGATACTTCTGTACCGACAGAATATTTACCAATTCTGGACAATTTTTATTTATTTAAAAATTTATAATTTCGTAGTTCTGTGTGGATATAATAATATGATTATCAAATAATATTATAATTTTATATTGATTTTGTCCAGCATCCAAGAGTAACATTTATAGCCTTGAGATGAAGCTCATTTAAGCGTATTCGTCTGATGGTATTTCGGGTCCTATTTCTCGAATCAAGTATCTACTGACTATGTGTTTTAATACATTCATTTTTATTTTGACTGATATAAGTGATATTGGGGTTTTCTGCTTAATTACTAAGAACGTAATGTTAGAAATTCGTGCTTGATGCGTGGCGTTAGAACCGCCTTTTGTCAAATATCATGGGAAGGTATTTAACATAACTATTAGTATACTAAATTTATTGAGAATGAGTAGTACAAGCCGTTGCACTAATTTCAACATACGTTGTATTATCATCCCAAAAACATTCATAATTCGTCAAGTGGGTTTCATTGTCACTTGCCCATATTACCTACCATCTATTACAGCCGCCGTCGGAATTCAAGAAACAGAATAAGTTATTGTAGCCCTTTACGGCGTGAGGTTTAATCATTTAATATTTCATATTTTTATCTGATCTTTTAACCCAACACTTAATTCGGGTGTTACGGCATTATGGTATACAAAAATTAACGGCGAATAATGGAAATAAAACCGTTACATACTAAAGTATAAATCTTAATCCTACTTTATTCGTGTTAGCGATTGGTATAATTTATTAGGTCAGGCCAGTGAAAACATATTATAAAACATTTAACAAGTTGGTAATCAAGTTATAAAAGCGGTCATAACACGTTAAACTTACTGGGAAATCGAACTATCGATACTTTTTATGTTATTTATCGACAAGCCTCATCTCTCGAGCGAAGTCCACGTGACAGCGCTGCAACCCGCCCACAGCCCCGCACCGTTCCCTTCGTTGGCGTTTTCAGTTCAAAACAAAACTATCGTAATGCGGTATCTATTGGGAGTGATCTGTGTGTAATATTAACTTTGTATAAAAAACGTGAAACATCGGATAGACAGTCGATATTTTTTTATAATGTGCATTAAATTAAAGTCATGTAGCGCAGCCTTTAAAGTCAGTTAGTACGTCACGAGCTTTTCGCATAACTAGTTCACCTACGTCTATCAGTATGAATCTGCCGCCGTGAAGACTACCACTGCATGCATGCATGCATAATGTGCAAGCGCGTTGCTTGCCTTTGTGGATGAAAAACGCAAGGAGTGAGGGAGATCAAGCTGTTACCTAGTCCTCAGCATACTTAGCAAATGAAATGTAAATAAAATTAAAAGTGAAGTATTTATTTATTCCTTTCTCTTTTCTTGGAGGTTCTTAGGTTGTTTTAACCTAGAAATACGGCGAAAGAGAGCATTCTTCAATGATGTATCTGCAACAGCCCAAATACGTCCCACTGCAGGGCACGCGCCTCTTCTACAATCGAGAGTACGATTGAGAGAGGTTAGGCCATATAGTTCGCCACGCTGGCCTAGTGCAGGTTGGCGGACTTTACATACTTTAGAAATTTCGATGATGTAGTACGGGGAAATAAATTCCGCATAAATCTCATTGTACAGGAACGCCATCCATAATAGGTTGAGGGTAGAATCTGTTTGGGTCAATTATAAAAATGTTTAGTGGAGGCCTACGTTCAGAGAAAGAGAATTTGGTCAAACATCTGTACGGTGAGAACAAAAGGTGCGGCCGAGACGAGCTGACGCCTCTGATAACTAATAAAACCCACTTTACGATTCTAGCATAGTGACACAGGGATTCCGGACTCTGACGACCTCCCGCAGTTCGCGTGGGATTTATTTATGTCATCGTGTATTATTCAGACTCTATAAACTATCGCTAACGAGGTTTCAATTATACTGACACTGATAGCTGTTTGTACCGAAGATAGTTCAAGCATAATAGTTTATTAAATATTAAGGCATAATTACCGATAAACACAACATTCTCCCAATCACTAGAAAATTTGCAAAGGCTCCGTGCTGGTAGATCATGATGAAATTCTCGCTGGAGATGCTGTGTGTGCTGTGTTCTATTCATTGTAGTCCATGCTTAAGGAGATAATTTCTCAAAATATGACTAGTATATCTCGTGAAAATCTCTCTGGCTCTGTGGCGTACCTTGGGAGAGGCCTATGTCCAGCTGTGGACTGCAACGGGCTGATGATGATGATCTCGTGAAGATCATATAATAATTAGGTCAGTCATTATTATGGTCACGTGAAAATAAAACCGCATGTAGCCCAAAAATAGTTTTATACTGAGATAAATCATCGTAGGGTTATCCAAAGCGAAAAGAAAGTAAATTTAGTTCGTATAAACAATAACTAATCATGATAAAAAATTAATTCATTAAATAGTAATTAAATAATTTAGAAAAAAACAATCGTTAATGAATTTACAAGTAAATAATTATTGATTAATTAAACAAAGTTTGGTATAGTTAAATGAATAACTAATAAACGATAAATTTATTAAACAATGATTGCAATTTATATACATTAAGAAAGCCATTATTTCGTACGGTAAGTGAGATTGTCGAAGATTGTGTGTGTTGTATTTATTTTTATTGTATTCTATATAGTATCTATATCAGCCCATATACGTCTCACCGCAGGGCACGGGCCTACTCTATAATCGAGAGAATCGATTGGGAGTGGTTAGGCCATATAGTCCACCACACTGGCTAGTGCGGGTTGGCGGACTTACATACCGTAGAAATTCTTTTTAAAATTGCTACGGTATGCAGGATTCCCCACGATGATTTCCTTCACTGTTATTTTATTACATAACTATAAAAGAAAAATATCTATAATCTAGTTATTGCGTACATGAGCAATAAATCGGGGCCCATCTTATGTATATGATTTCTAGACTACAATTTACGTGAGAGCTTTCCGAATGGAATCACATGAATTTCCCTAAAGAGATGAGGTCTGGCACGACGCGACTTACATCATAAGCCTTATATATCTACAATACAGTCACAGCTCTTTTTGCTGATCCCAGACGTGTATAAAACACGAGTAGATACGTATAAAAGTACAGTATAAAAGTATCATAGTATAAAAGTATTAACATTTTATAAAGACGTCTAATTTTCTGGAATGCGTCCTTAAGCAATAATTATTTTACGAGAAGAAGATATTTGCAACGTTAAACTTTTACTGCCTTATTCATAGACAGATTTAGAACGTATTTTAATTATCGAATGTTTTGTCCCTTTTGATCGACTTTTGAATTCAGTTTGAGCGATGAAGACAAAACATTCGTTAGTTAAAATAGGTTTTAAAACTGTCAATGAATAAGGCCGATGTTATTTCTCTCAAAGTTTCTACCCACACTTTTTTACAATCTTAATAATAGTATTGGTCAAGTCCATACTCCATACAAGTCCCATCGCAGGACAAGGGCCTTCTCTACAATCAAGACAGGTCAGGATAAAGTCCACCGCGCTGGCTTAAAATCCTCATGATTCGAAGGTATCCTCATTATGATTTCTTTCATAATTAAAAAATATAATTTACTATCAGTAGACACATGAATTCCAAAAGCCAGAAGGATTCGAATGCGCGACCTCCCTTGCAGGCGCGTCCGGTATGTAGGTCAATACTCAACCACGCACTTTTCTCCCAATATAAAATAGTGTATCAGAAAACATTTCTAATCGGGTTTTATTTTAAAACCTCCAGAGGGAATAGGCGATGTTCAGTGCAGGAGGTACGATGCAGGCTCTTTGTACAATACCTATTGAAAATAGTTTACGGCGATACTAGCGGCCTCCCGCGGCCGCACTCGCGTGGGCATTGTTTATTCACTACTGAATAGTGACAACAATGAAACGAATGATTATTTAGTGCGTTCTTATTGTAACAAAACGCTATTGACAAACAGGGGTAATTTAAACTGTGTTTTATGTGGAGGATGAAAATATAGTGATCCCTTTCACAAATATAATGTTAACAATAACTACAATTTGTTGTCGTATAGAAAGAAAAACTAGACGATTTATTTCCGAACATTACCATTCGTTCCCGTTTATCGGATGTCAGATCCGGATTTTAGTCGGATTTCACCGCATACGATTCTGCTAGCAGGATGTCGGACCCGATAAAATGAGAACCAATTTACTCATCTCTTCATACACCTACTGCCCGACATTCGACAACAGCGTCTAAACCATGGAAATTTTCGACAGAATGAATGAATGAATCGTTTCCATGCTCTAAACTCATACGCAAGTGACCCCAGTCAAGATGTCTCGAGTGTCGAGTGACATCCGATACTATTTTGATCGAGCATGCCTGATGACTAACCACCTTAAGACATCAGTCGGAGCCGGAAAAAACAATAAACAACACGTAAATGAGAAACGGGTATTAATGCATTGGTTTAATATAACGATATTATGAAAGACATAAGAGATACTAAAAAAAGTTTACATATTATTAAACAGCTTATTCGTAGAATCAGATCACACACTCATTAAAAAGGTATATCGGGGCTAGCAATATGTGAGGAGCACGTCCTGCGAGCATGGCTGGTAGCAGCACTCTTCAACAATGCCGCGCTTGCCCCGCGCTCCCCCGAGCGTCCAGCGCCAGCCGCCAGCGTGCACGTCATCAGCGCTGAGAGCATCAGCTCGCTTCACCAGCTCAGCCAGCTCGCCACACAACACGGCCATCGTGCGCGCCAGGTGCCGGCCGCAGTACACGCGCCGCGCCGCGTGCTGTGCCGAGCCCAGGCTGCACAGCGCCGCCAGACAGAATATGACCAGTACGAACTTCATAGCTGATATGTGGTAGTTGATAACTAATGGAGGTCTTGATGCTATCCCGACAGGGAGGCTAGTGTGATATTAATCGGAGACACGTACGATTTTATATACAAGAATTATAATTATTCATATTCAAGACCTACGCTGATTTATGACGAAAGTCGTGTGGGACGATTCGCGACACCTGAAAGTATATTTTAACTGACCTAGAAGTAATATTTAGGTTCATCAACTTTAACTACATCTCAGTTGACTACATCATTGTCTCCCACGACTGAATATTAATTACTTTCAGCTATTATATAACGGCACTGCTCCGTACATCCGTCACATTCCCTCCTCGCCTCACTCACAGCACTTGACTACAGCAGCATGAGGTGGACATTAGTGTTGTTCTGTCTGGCGGCGCTGTGCAGCCTGGGCTCGGCACAGTACGCGGCGCGGCGCGTGTACTGCGGCCGGCACCTGGCGCGCACGATGGCCGTGTTGTGTGGCGAGCTGGCCGAGCTGGTGAAGCGAGCTGATGCACTTAGCGCTGATGACGTGCACGCTGGCGGCTGGCGCTGGACGCTCGAAGGAGCGCGGGGCAAGCGCGGCATCATTGAAGAGTGCTGCTACCAGCCCTGCTCGGAGGACGTTCTCCTCACATATTGCTAGCTACTACTTAATACAATAACTTAGTGATATTTTGCTGTACATAAATGATGATCTGTTTGTACCTCCGTGTTTTTTTTTTTGTAATAGCTTTAAAAACGAAATACTGCCGAAGATAGTCCTTCTTTCTAAGTGCCAAAATAATTCAAAATTCTTCTCAAGAATTTTTGGCCTTGATATCCTCAAGGAAGATGTGATGACCAATCTATGAGACAGCAATTAGTTCCATATCTTGGTGCAGTACAGATTATATGGATTAACGAATATTCATAGAATAATGTGCGACTGCCTCGGTGGCGTAGTACGGTATGGTTACAAAGCTGAGGTCTCGATTTGAGTCCCGGGTCGGGCAAAGTGATATTGAATTTTTCTATTCATTATCAGTCCGGAGTCAGGAATTTGTGCCCGATATGGCGATAGGCTCGCTCCCTATCACATCGTGGGACGGAACATACAAGGCGAAATGTGGGTGTCCTGGTGGCGCCCCTGCCTACCCCTTCGGGGATAAAGGCGTGAGTTTATGTATGTATGCATAAAATAATGTAATCGCAGTTAATTTACTGAACCATACCGGAGGCGACAAATACCTAAACTTTAAACAATATTTGAAACAATAAATAAATAAATAATGATTACCATTCTATAATAATATTAATTTAACAGTATTTATATACATCACTCACGACGTGATTGATACGGTGGCACAAACTATAAAAACCACACCACCAGACACAAACTGTATTTGTTTAAGCAGGGGATTTTTTTACTCACCATTGTTAGGCAAACTTTTTGGTTTTGCTATTCAAATGCTTAAAAGTTAAGCGAAATACACTCATAATTTATAATACTATTTTATTATTTCTGAGAACACTTAGCTGCCAACTGACACTTTTGTTACGGAAATTGGCGTTTATAATTTTAAAGCACACCACTATATACAAATTATTACGTAACTAAAAATGTAAACCTAAAAATTCTATTTAATAAAATAAAAAATTACAAGCGAAACTGTCAATGTGTGAGCTGGGTCGTTCAGTGTGCTACCACAGAATACTAAGTGTTTCTGCTGTGATACGGCTAACAGTACGTCAGCAGAACATCGAGCGTGCATTTGTTTTGACAGCATTCATCGTTGATCCCGCGCCGGCCGCGCTGTCCCAGCACCCAGCGCCACATAAACATCCTGAACTGTAGAGGTTGCACCCCATATATCTCCTGCGGACACTTCTCTGCCAACGTTTTCGCCAAATCACGGCCACAATACAACCTGGCCTCTTCAGTTAACACGCCAGTCAGAAACGCCAAACAGAGTAGAATTGCGAAGTTCATTGTAGCAGTTGATGTGTTAGTACATTTGTGAAGTACGCTCGTGGATTTTATATAAGATTATTTTAAGGATGTATCGACGTTTCTCAACCTTTTTAGTTTTGGGACATAAATAACCAAAAATGTAAGAAACATCAGAATGTTTTTCAACTGTTGATTAACACGACGACCACAAATCTATCTATCTATATCTATCTTTTATACATATAATTTTGTAACCGATCGATGTCTGTACATGGAAGATAAATGAGAAAAACTAACAAGGGCGGTATGTATAATAATTTTCAGAATTTTTGTCTGATTGTCTGTGCGGTTGTGTGAACTCGGAAACGGCGCAACGGTTTTCGATGAAGTTTGGTTTGGAGGTAGCTGACACCCTGGATTAACACTTAGGCTAAATAAGTGTACACTATTTTCAATGAAACAGACTTTAATTAAATAGTAATTCAAAGCCAATTCTTATTTATTTATCTCATAATAACTCTTTAAATTGTATTAAAATCTACAACAAACGCCTCTTAATCGTAGTGGTAGTAATACGTAGATATGAATTGCCAATGATATTTAGATCAGACCCTTAAAATGTCAGATCAACACAGTAAAACGATGCCGCTCTACCATATAAGCCGTCAACTCAGGGCCTACAAGTGCCATCACATAATGTGGAACTTGCACACGTGCTTGCTTTACCTGTTTAAAACATTGACTAAGTTTCCTTAACATTACACTGTAGGCCATAAAGTTCTGGTTTTCCTCACACAATAAATAGTAGTTTTAAAAAATTAAAAATATAAGCGTTTATAGAAAATCCAACTAAAAAATAGAAAATAAATTTTAATAAATTTGAATCAAAAAGTGTAAGAAAAAATGCATTTATTGTAAAAAAAGGGTGGGGTGCTATTCAGGATATGATCAAAATAACATACACTTTTATAGAAAATCCAACTAAACAATAGAAAATAAATTTTAATAAATTTGAATCAAAAAGTGTAAGAAAAAATGCATTTATTGTAAAAAAAGGGTGGGGTGCTTTTCAGGATATTATCAAAATAACATACGCTTTTATAGAAAATCCAACTAAACAATAGAAAATAAAATTGAATTAAAAAGTGTAAGAAAAAATGCATTTATTGTAAAAAAAGAGTGGGGTGCTTTTCAGGATATGATCAAAATAACCCTTCTAGTCATATCTGTTCATATTTTTTTTAGAACTATTGATACCATGCACCCCACGCTTTTCTTACAATAAAATCTTTTTTCTAACACTATTTTAATTCAAATTTATTAAAATTTATTTTCTATTTTTTAGTTGGATTTTCTATAAAAGCGTTTTTTTTTTTAAACTATTATTTATTTTTCATTTTTTAGTTTAAAATATTGAATTGTCATCGGTCCTTAATAAGAATGCCAAATTTCGAGTTACTCCGACGCGCGTTTTAAAAGGGGTCAAAATCATGTTCAAAGATTCCGTTAAATACTAACATACATACGTCTGAAGCTAATAAAAAACGTATAAAAATTGTCACAATGTGGTTCTTCTCTGTGAAAAGGTTGCCTGCCACTGTCCTATATAATAGATTTAATCATACATGACTATGAAATTAATATAAATTCCCCCGCGAAATTAATTTAAAATTGTAACGGAATAGCAATCGAATTATGTCAAACGTGTATGATATATTATATCCGTACCATTCAGTCAGGCTTCCTATATAGTCCCTTCTAATTTGATCAATTATTGACCACCTGGAATTTCGTTGCCGCTTGAGAATTCCTTAGTTAGTTTTTACATACATACATACATAAACTCACGCCTTTATCCCCGAAGGGGTAGGCAGAGCTGTCACCAGGACTCCCACATTTCGCCTTGTATGTTCCGTCCCACGATGTGATAGGGGGCGAGCGTATCGCCATATCGGGCACAAATTCCTGACTCCGGGCTGATGATGATTAGAAAAATCCAATATCACTTTGCCCGACCCAGGACTCGAACCCGAGACCTCAGCTTTGTAACCGTACCGTAATACAACTACGCCACCGAGGCAGTTAGTTTTTACATACCGTTAATTATTTCATTGGTAACTAGTTACGCGACAATGTTTGCTACACGAATTGGATGTTTTTGGAATAAGATTAGACACCACCACATCAGTTCATGGAGTTGGTACCGTAAAGAAACTGTGACCTGTTAGCTCCTGGGTCCGATTTTAAAATTTTAACATACATACATACATAAGATTGTATGATTGTTCGATTGTAGAGTAGGCCCGTGCCCTGCAGTGGGACGTATATGGGCTGATATAGATAGATAGATAGACATACATAAAATCACGCCTTTATCCCAGCTACCAGGCGCTACCAGGACACCCACATTTCGCCTTGTATGTTCCGGGCCATGATGTGATAGGGGGCGAGCCTATCGCCATTTCGGGCACTAATTCCTGACTCCGGGCTGATAATGAATAGAAAAACCCATATCACTTTGCCCGACCCGGGATTCGAACCCGAGACCCCAGCTTTGTAATCGTACCGTAGTACAACTACGCCACTGAGGCAGTCAAAAAATTTTAAAATTTTAAAACATAGGACATTAGATTTATAAAAATATAAATATTGCAGATCATCTTTTATTCGTTTCAATATCACAGTTTTACATCGAGTTAAGCATTAGCAGTAGGAGAGCAGCACGTCCCGGGTGCAGGGCCGGTCGCAGCACTCGTCGATGATGCCGCGCTTGCCGCGCTCCGCCCAGCGCCAGTCTGCCGCGCCGTACCCTGCAGCATCAGCTCGCTTCACCGCGCCGTCCTCCGCCTGCCAGCACAGGAACGCCAGCGCGCGCGCCAGCCGCCGCCCGCAGTACACGCCCTCCTGCGCTGACACCGTGCACCACACGCACATCAAGCACATTAAGACAAAGATGAGTTTCATGGCTGATATGGGGAGAGGACTCGATGCTATGCCGGTAAACAGGATTGTGTGATAGCAATGGAACTTCCACGTGATTTTATAGCCGGGAATAATTAATATTCATGAATGCCAATACAGGTGGAATAATCCGCGACATTGACAGTTC
This sequence comes from Deilephila elpenor, assembly GCA_949752805.1. Lineage (NCBI taxonomy): Eukaryota > Metazoa > Arthropoda > Insecta > Lepidoptera > Sphingidae > Deilephila > Deilephila elpenor. The sequence continues at coordinate 993,011 of OX457107.1, read as the reverse complement.
ACATGTGAATGAATCTGTCTCAACTAATATCGATGACCCACAAAACAATGCCTGGCTATATCTCATCACTATCTATATTATTTGATTACAGCATTGTCGCGGACGCCCACGTCTGAATATTAATTACTTTCACCTGTTATATAAGTACTGTTCTCCACATCTTAGACATTCACAAATCGTGCATCACGGCAGCAACAGTTCCATTAATCAACATGAAGTTCGCTCTGGTTCTTAGCTGTGTGCTGGCGATGTCAACCCTCACTTCGGGGCAAAATGTATACTGCGGCCGGCACTTGGCAAGGACGATGGCCATGTTGTGTCCGGAGGTTCAAGAGGAGATGATGATGAAGCGAGCTGATGCGGTCGATGGTGAGGCATACGGCAGCCGCGGCTGGCGCTGGGCGGCGCTGGACGTGCGCGGCAAGCGCGGCATTATTGAAGACTGCTGCGAACGACCCTGCACACGGGATGTTCTGCTCTCCTACTGCTACTAGCTTTAACTTCAACTGAATTGATTCTTTGTGAATATTGCAAATAAACGCTATTGCTCCACTACCTGCATCTTTTTATTTTAAGGTTTTATTAAAGATCACTTAAATGTTAATATTTTGTCATATTCCGTAGTTGTTCAACCCTCAAGGACTAGAATAGTAGTCGACAAACACACATTTTGTTTATATAGATAATTCCAACGCCTAACTTCTTTAAAAACATGCAGTCCTAGACGTCAAACCTGTATCCCATAGGAGTAGGCAGAGACTTTGGATCGCCACTTTCTTTAAAAGACTTAATAAGCTAGACGTAATATCCTAAATTTATAAGCAATTGATTTGACTTAAAATCAAAGAGCAAAAACTATGTAATGGTTTCTTAATATTTACACGTGTTTATGTTTTAATGAAACTTTTACAATAGTTCGGGTACTATTCCCGCACGCGCCGAGACAAATGTTTATGTGCTCTATACGCATTTCTTTCAGTTTTTGGTGTTTGTGTGACTTAAAAGGCTCTCGTAGTTTCTGAGTCCCGCGACATGAGCCTAGCTCTTCATGGGTTGTTGGTGTAACGGTTATCTATGTATTTATAAAAAAAATAAAAAATGTGTTCTTGCTACAAGTATGTATGTATTACGAGTAAATGTCTAATTAAAAGCTTTTTAATTTTACAATAGGTTAGTAACAAAATAAAACCTATTAGGTAACAAATATATTGACAAGTAATACGTAAAATGGTGCAAGTATCGACCTAATTTAAAGACAACTTTTTAATATCATGACGTAATAGATTATTGTACCAAAAAAGGCAAGTAGTTATCCTAATAGGATCCTGTTTAAAGTAATTGCTGCGTTATGAAACCAGTGAGATGGAAAAGAGAAATTCTATTCAATTCATATGTAATATTTATTGCAAGATTGTTTACTTACAACATATTTTTAAAGGAAATGGTTACTTATATTTAAGAAAAAAAAGAACGGTAATTTTCGGCAAGAATTTCCAAAAAAGGAGGTCGCGTTGGACCCGTATAAACTAGAGCTGCAAACAGACTATGAAGTCATAATTATCATCTATACAAATGGTTTCATTTCAAAGCTATCAAATTATCGCTATCTCAAGGTATATCAATAGCTCGGTATAATTTTTTTTTGGTCTGCATGGTACAAAAAAGTTAGATTTATATTTGGGAACTAGCCTTATATTATTATAAGCGAAAATGACAACTTTGCATTCCCTCAATCAAAATCAAAATCAAAATATTCTTTATTCAAGTAGTCTTTTACAAGATCTTTTGAATCGTTAATTTCTGCTACCACCGCTTCGGAACGTGTTGTAGCTGTGAAGAAGAAACGGCGCAAGAAACTCCCTCAGCAACACGAACTGTCTTCATTTTTTTTTCTTTTTTTTTCTTGTCTTTTCTTTCTTTTAAAGGCCAGTTTAAATTACAATGGTTGATTTATCTAAATGTCACAGTATCGTCTGTATATACAGGGTATATCAAGACCGCGACCGAAAACGAAGCCAGGTGATAGTATTAGTGACTTCAGACACAACGCAAGTAAAAATTTCTCAAAAAAATCGGCAACTTTTTTTTTATAATTTTTTATTTATCGTCGTATTTGGGTGATAAATACATAGCTTTCCTAAAGTAATGATGTAGACCTCTTTATTTCTAAACACTCAATGGTACGTAAGCGTTTAAATTATTATTTTCGCAATAACTAGGTATTTACCACCCAAAAAAAGATTATTTTTAAAAAAATCTAAAAAAAAATATGTCGCTGTTTTGGTGAAATTTTTATTTGCATCGAGTCTGTAACCACTAAAACTACCACCTGGCTTCGTTTTCGGTCGCGGTCTTGAGATACCCTGTATATTATTATCATGTCAATAATTGTTCTAATTTCATAGAAATTGAGCAATTTATTCCCAAGTTTTGTCTTCCATATAGTCAGAGATACTATAATATGCCTTTTTACACAGCTTTACTTTAATTATATTTTTAAACTTGTTAATTGGAAGTTCTCTAATACCACTGGGAAGTTTGTTAAAGAAGCGTACACTTTGACCCATAAAAGAACTATAATATCTTGTGGAGACAAGTAACATGGGAGGCAAGATTATGTTTGTTCCTAGTGTTCTTACTATGAAAGTCACAATTACGCTTAAAATGAGTTATATTTTTACGAACATACAGTAAATTTTCATAAATATATTGAGATGTTACAGTAAGAATATCTACCTCTTTAAACTTTTCTCTTAGGGAAACTCTGGGACCAAGTTTATAAATGGCTCTAACAGCTCTTTTTTGTAAAATAAAGATACTATTAATGTCCGCAGCATTTCCCCACAGAAGAATCCCATAAGACATTATACTATGAAAATAACTGAAGTAAACAATTCTTGCTGTTACCTCATCCGTTAAACGCCTAATAGTTTTAACTGCATATGCCGCTGAACTTAATCTACCAGATAATTTATTAATATGCGGTCCCCACTGGAGTTTTGCGTCTACCGTAATGCCTAGAAACGTCGTAGACGCAACAGGATCCAATTCCTCGCCGTTAATTTGTAAAGTGGTAGATAATTGCTTAACATTGGGCAATGTTAAGCAATTATAGGATAGCAATGTTAGGTAGGAGTTTCAACTATTCATGAACAGGGAAATAATATTTAAATCTTTATCCTAAACCCATCGCTACGTTCCGCTCGTCACTCTGAGATATTAGTTCTTAATTTTATTACCAAGTAATTTCCCTGCTTACAATTTCCAATCGGAACACAACAGCTTACGTATTGCGCCTTGACGCCGGAAATAGACAAAGCGACGGTAGCTTATTCACACGATTCCAGAAACGCTATACATAGGGTCTACTTCCGACAAATAACGAGTAATATAATTTCAAACAAATTCTAATATTTGTATGCAAAACTATTTTAAGTTAACTAAAAAATACAACTGTGAAAATCGCATCGCATTTCGGGCAGTAGTTATTGTGTTATGCAGGCACAATCATACAAACAAAAACCTATTTTGTGCTTTTGTGTTGTTTTTTTTTTTTGCTTTTATAAATACTCCTCACATAATAAATTCTAAAATATCTTCCTTATCTGATTTAATTGCAATCTTTAATCTACCTATGCATACTCAGAAATAAACTGTGTTCACTTAAACCCTATTATGTACTTGGTGTTCTTCAAACGTAATCTATAAAAAGTCTTGATTGTTAAGCTTTTGCATATCCACATTACGCTACAAGGTATGCTATTATTACCAAGCTTTGTGGACAATTTCAAAAGGGGGAATATTCAAACTTACTTTTAAGCGGTTGGGAATTGCTGTAGGTTGTTAAACTTGCAGTACAAATAGGCTCGACCGGGAAACTACCACAATGCCAAGGAAAATCGACGTGAAGTTAACCACTTCGGTTTTGTCCTTCGTGCTATGAATAAGAGAAAGACGAAAGCAGATATTAGTTTGATATCCAACTAGCCAACGATCATGTATATGATAGTAGATAGTCACATGTCACCTGTCATGATGATCCATGAAAATGTGTCACGTATAGGGTACATCATCACATCTGTGCCCCTAGCTGGAACATTTTGAAGTATCGTATAGTAATACTCGTATAGTATCGTAAACGTTTCCCGCTGTCATATTTTAGTTCCAAATACGCTCACAATGGCGCTGTTTAAATTCCCATACAAAATTGTACTATTACTATTCTATTACGATACTGCAAAATGTTCCGGCTAGGGGCACTGGACCCAGTTGTGTCGACCAGCACAACGCTAATTTCTGACTAGAGATATGAACAGTGTCAACAATGGTCTCGGGCGTATATGGGCTGATACAGTACAGTTCAGTATACTATTATAGCGACTTTGTCGTTCCCGTTTGTAGAATGTATAATATACCAACTACTATACAAAATAAATCTCCATAATCTTTACCGGCACAAAGCACGGCCTTGCCATGTTTATTCTTTTATGGACTCCACAAGTCAAATCAAATTTAAAGGACTTAACAAACTCAAAGGCATCGTTTCAATTTTTTAAAAGAATAAACAATAAACATAACGTGCTCGCTTAAATCAATAATAAATAAATACCAAAGGAATCAATGATCAAAAAACATCTTTAATTCAGCATTAAAAATCTTTATTCAGTTTAATTGATAGCAAAGTTAACATCAAAATATTAGCAATACGACATCAGCACTTCCCGAGTGCAAGCCTTTTCGCAGCATTCCTCGATGATGCCGCGCTTGTCTCGAGCGTCTCCCAATGCCGACCAGCGCCAGGCTTGAGGACTATACATGGAACCCGCTGCATCATCAGCTCGCTTCACCACCTCATCATCATACTCCGAACAGATTATCGCCATGTATTGCGCCAGCTGCCTCCCGCAGTACACCCTGGCTGGCTGACTCGAAGGCACGGAGCTCAGGGCAAACAAACTGAAGAGTACCAGGGTGAATTTCATGGTTATTGAGTTGCTTGTTGCTTGGTGTTCCAGGAATGAATGTGAAAAGGATGGGAAAGCGCCCCTTTTTATACTAAGGAGTTATTAATATACCTGTACGTTAGACAAGGGACTTAATTCGTAGTAACGTGCGTAGGTCGAAAGATGCTTTTCTTAATATATTTAACGTCAGAGGTAAATTTGCTCTCTCACATAGGTTGATTTTTTTTATTGCAATGAATGGGGAGACGAGCATGCCATTCGCCTGATGCTTAGCGATACGACCGCTCATGAACAGTAGCAAACTAAACAACACCACGAATTTCAAAGCAATGTTTGGCATTCCACTGCGCTCACCATCCTGAGACATAAGATGTTAAGTCTTATTATGTCCAGTAGTTACTCTGGCTACAATGTCCTTCAAACCGGAACACAACAGTGTATTCACAATGCTGTTTAAACTAATATCGTCTTTAAGTTCCTATAGATTAAGATGTATGACATTTGAATCAGACACTTTTTCCGGGATTTGTTTTTGCAATAAGGTAGCATGCTTTAAATTCATTACAATCCACAACAGGATATGGATAAACGTAAGCTTGTGTATGTATCAGAGCTCTGAAGGATCTCAATTCAACGTTCCGACCGTTACGCCTTGAATATTGTGATCAAACGAATCCACGTTTTCATCACTTAGGTTGCAAATTAGCTAAGTTATATGCCAATAGCTCATACCCATTGTAGCTTCGTCTATCCAACAGGTTAGCTAAGTGGGCTATAGATTAATTGCTGAATATGGACTGAATTATTGTATTAAAATTATACTCCCCATACCCGACAAATACATTACCAATGGAAAATTTCTCAAAGTTAATGTTTTCAAACGTTTCCAAAGCTTTCCAACAACACGTCCAGACATATCCTGTAACATTGTGCATTAGCCTATGCACTGACGTCACGTTTCACCTGCTCACATCTCATTAACCTGATGAATATTAATGATCTAGCGGGTATATAACCCGGGATTGCTACTGCAGCATCACATTCATCGACTGCCTTCAGAGGAACTCCAACCATTCCAACTGTATCAAAGTACAGTCAGCAGCAAAGTTGAAAATGAAGGTTCTCGTTGGTGCATTCATTGCGTTGAGCCTGTGTGGATTGGTGTACCCTGAGCGCCACATCTACTGCGGCCGACGCTTGGCTGATACTCTTGCTGTTCTCTGCGAGTCTGAGTATTTGATGAAGAGGTCTCCAGTAGGCTTGGAGCAGGGCGGTTGGTGGTGGCCGGCGCAGCGGGCTCGTGCTCTCAGCCAGGGTCGAGGCAAGCGGGATGGCGTGGTGGACGAGTGCTGCGACAAGCCTTGCAGCATTGATGAACTGCTCTCCTACTGCTAAAACCGATGTTCCGCTTGTGATGATCCTGATGTTCTAGTTACTGCTGAATTTTAATGATTAAATAAATGTATGTTATTTTGGTATATCGGTGTTTTATTAAGATTATTCCTTTGTAATAGATCGATTGCTTTTAATAATTTGACAAATGTAAAAGTATTATTTGTTGTATAAATAGATACCTCGGGATTACGTTCTGTGAGATTTGATATGTACCTATCTTATTATTCGAAGCAACTTATTTGTACACATGTACATACCGGGTATATCAAGACTGCGACCGAAAACGGTTTTCGGTCGCAGTCTTGATATAGCCTGTATAACAAGATTTTTTAAATTATATTAAATTACTTTTGATCACCGGTAACGTCATTTTAAGGGTTACCACACATAAAAACGCATTAAAAATTATTTTCGATTCGGTGCACTTTTCTATTCATTCAAATATATCAATGCCTAGAGAATTTAGTAGTGAGTTAACGATTGAAAAAAACAGTCTTTAGACTCTTTTTTTACACTTAAATATAATACTAAAAGTGCAATTCAATAACAAAGGGATACAAAGAGCAAGTCACATTGAGCGTACTTTTAGCATTGAATACATAGAGGCGGTGTAGGGGCCAGCGCTCGTAATAGAGCCTTCATATAAATTAAACGACCCCTGTGGTGCGAGGGATGGCGCGAGTTAGGAACTTAGCGCGGTCCAAAGAAAGAATTAATACTTCACTATTAAAAAGCAAAGTGAAATAACAATAGTCGTGGTAACAGAGTATATTATATGTGGCGACTTGTGCCACACTTCATAATCGCCACAATATAATATACTCTGTTAATAATGTGTAATAACGATTACTTACATTACAAAGACATCATTTTTGAAACACCTATGTTTGCCTTTTCTATCCAAAAACATATAATAAAATTAGATATAAATATCAGTGGAATTACGCTGTAACAAAGATGGACTATCATCAATCAACCATTAATATTTTTGGTTCTTAAAGTGACCAAGAATAGGATAAAAACACCTCTGAAGTAAACTTTACAACGGACCACTAGACGAAAATTATATCAAAAATACCATTCATTACTTTAATAAAAATCCCAGCAGTTGTATATCTCTTTTCTACAATAATTAACTATAAACGCTGCTCTCTTATCACTTGCACTATAGTCCAAAACCACAAGAGACAGTGCCGTGATAATTATCGACAGAATTTAGTTTCTTATTACATCGACACCTCTTATCGACGGTGACGTCCGTCGTGATAAATGTACCAGCTCTTTTATTGTTTTCTATTTTAACTTTTATAGGTAATTGTTTGGTTGCTATGGAGTGATTTAATAGCCTTGATAGGTAAACTAAATTTGGGTCAAATGCTTAGCACTTGCGTCCCTTTTATCCAATGTACCAGCTCTTTTATTGTGTTTGTGTTTTAGCTTTTTATTGGTTGTTTTGGTAGTAATGTGGTAGGAGGGAGTTTGTATAAAGACAAAGTAATTGTTGAATGTCTAAAAATGTATTTTACACATATTTTTTTTTCGATTATTCAATACTATTATGTTTTTTTTTTCAATATTTCTTCGAAGTAACATAGCAATGCCATACGTACAAGATAACACATACGGTAAAAGGATGACTTTTTATTTCCTAAAGCACGTTCTTTGAAAAGCGTTTAAATGCTTTAAAAACTTTTAAAAGCAGTCATCAATGGCACGCAAACTATGAGAGTATAATTCGAATATTAATTATTAAAAATTCCGTTAAGAAATCGAAATTTCGAATGTAATAAAAAAAAATAGTGTGAATCTAGGTTTAAATGATGTAAACAATAATACGTATACTTAAATGCTCGTAATATATTATATCATATTCAAAATGGTGAGTAAGTATACGTAAAGATACTTTTAAATTCATCGGCACTATGTCATAATATATCACCTGTAATATTTTATTACATACTACCAGTATAGTCATAAATATATGCAAAACAAGATATTTTGAATCTTAATAACTCACATAAAGATGGTAAAATTATGAAAGTATCTTCATCTTCATCCCTTAAAATTATAAAATCTGACGTACAGGTTCGTATGAAAGTTTATCATTTTGGTGGTTAAGCTTTTGAGTTGAAAGGCAAAACTTTTAAAGTACCTTGTCAACAAGTATTAACTTATTTGATGAATTTAAGCAAATTACACTTCGGTGATCTGTCTATTACTACACAAGGATAAACAAAATAATTAATGAAGATACGTTATTTCACAATACCCAAGGTCCATATAAATATACGCTGTAATTATTTTTCCATAAGCTCACGACTTACTCCCATACAAAAGATCTCAACTACATCAACTGTTACATAACTCTGAATTCTATTTCGTGTGTAATAGCGTTTAATTATGCGTGTGTGGAGATGAAAATTTAGTTTTATGTTATGATTAAGTAATTAGTGATGGTGGAATCAAAACGTTATTAACCGTATTGCAACAGTCGATAGTCGTTAGCAGTAATTATCGACAATCGTTTTGGAATTATCCGGGACGTCACTATGTGTTATGTAATGGTGTTGCCATGTCATTGTGGCACAAAAACATATTTATTATATCATAGAAAAAATAATAGCTCAAAATTGGTTATGTATCTGTTACTGCCATCTGTGTTAGGTTATTTCCGTCCTAAAATTTGGTTATGAAGCTAAACTATCACCATCCCGAGCAAAGACTTTAGTCCCGCGCAAATCATAGAGTTTCTAAATCGAAGAATTGACACAAATAGTAAATAGTAGTGCCCGGACAGGGATTTGAACCCATAACCTCGCCGGCTTAGAGACCAAACAGTCATGTACAACTCATACACAACAAAGGTTGCCTGCCAAGCCCATATACGTCCCACTGCAGGGCACGGGCCTCCTCTACAATCGAAAGTACGATTGCGAGGGGTAAGGCCATATATGGCCGATGTTAATAAACGATCTTCGTTTCTATCTAAAGATCGATCGCGAAAATAGACCAATCAGAACACATCAAATGTGAGCGTGTTGGCAATACCTTGAGCCCATTGGTTTATTTTCGCGATCGATCTTTAGATAGAAACGAAGATCGTTTATTAACATCGGCCAATAGCCCACCGCGCTGGCCTAGTGCGGATTGGCGGACTTTACATACCATAGAAATTCTTACAAAATCGCTATGGTATGCGGGTTTCCTCACGATGTTTTCCTTCACCGTTATAGTGCGTGGTGATCGACTATCAATACACACATGACTCCGAAAAGTCAGAAGTGTGGCCTGGGATTTGAACCCGCAATCACCGTAAACATGTAGGCAGCCGCGTCTGGTCCGTCACCAACAGGCCACCACGCACTTAAGATGTACATTATAACATATTATTATTATTAAAGCTGCTAAGGGGCCAAAGTGACACCTTCTGAGATGGTGTCTGAATATTGTATATTGGAACCATGTGGAGATTAAGTTTAAATATCACCCTCCGTGGCAGAGTTGGTTAGACGCCGCCTGCAAAACAAGAGGCCGTGGGTTCGATCCCCTCACCGAGACAAATGTTTGTGAGAACCACAAGTATTTGTTTCGGGTCTGGGTGTTTGTGAGACCGAAAAGTCTCCCCTAGTTCCTGATACCCACGACACAAGACTCGATCTTAGTGTGGGGTCAGGATTATGAATGTGAGTGTTGGGTGTATTTAATATTATGCTTTTGCAAATCAATACAAAACTACCAAAATTGTTATTCAATATATCTAATTTTATGCAAAATTATATCGAAGTAAATATTTATTTAAGTTCATAGATTCAAATAAGTTTGATAACTTAAGCATACGGTGTACTCAACATCAGATTAAATTATTATTGTAAGCATTAATTTAATCGTAGTTAAACTAAGCAATGCAGTTAAGTGTAAAATCAAGTCACGCTGTAATGGTTACAATAATTACAATGATTTTGGATAGATGGTGGGTTTCGATTAGCAAACCATTGCTTATAATTTGAAAATCATAGTCTGGAAAATAAACCACTCAAATAACGTCTATTATTATAGCGGTCTTTTGACGCGTTTAAATCTAAACATATTTTAAGAATAAAATTTTATTTTGATATTTTAGTAATAGGTCTTTTGTGTCTGGGGTTTTTGAATTATGTATTTTGATTCCTGATCGATTGCCTCGGTACTGCGGTATGATTACAAAGCTGAGGTCTCGGGTTCGAATCCCGGGTCGGGCAAAGTGATATTGGGTTTTTCTATTCATTATCAGCCCGGAGTCAGGAATTTGTGCCCGATATGGCGATAGGCTCTATCACATCGTGGGACGGAACATACAAAGCGAAATGTGGGTGTCCTGGTGGGGCCTCTCCCTACCCCTTCGGGGATACAGGCGTGAGTTTATGTATGTATGTATTATAATACCAGGCCAATTGATTGGTGACTATACAAAATTGTGATAATGATATTAAGAAGAGTATATTTTTTAAATTATCAAATGGCAATGTAAGAAATATCGTCAAATACCTAGTAGCTACCATCTTTTAACACTAGTAACACAACGATACTAAAAGTATTAATATTTTTTGTCTTACATTTTGTAAAAACACTAGTTATAAAAGTCCTGACTCTGTCTGGAATTAAGTATTCGTCCCGCGAATTCAATTGAACCCATGTTTAAAACATTAAAGTTGTATTGTTTAACTTACAAACTAAATATTACTTTGTATTAATAATCATCTACTCGCAAATCAATGAAAATGTAACTTTGTTGTTAGGACTAGAAGAACCATATGAAATGGCAAGCGATTTTAGTAATACTTCCCTCTATTGCAGTATAGTTCTTGAAGAAAACGAATATTAATATCCAATAACTATTACCTTTTACGAAATACACCAGTACCATATTAGTCAATAAACCGATTTATTTTACAATACAAAGCAAAATACCAAAGTTAAAAAATAATATCACCACGAGTGCTCAAAAGCCGAAACACATTTGTTTAAAAACGATATTTTGTTTTCAGCATGAGATAAGTTGAATAGTTCCAAACACATTCAATAATCAGTTTTTATTATTGAAATAAATCTATTTTTTACGGATTATATCGCGGATTGGGTTTAATTTTTATATGTTTTAACTTCACGACGTTTCGATTGCTTTAAAGTTTTCATGGTCACGGGGCGTACGGCGGAAAAATGTAAAACAATCGAAACGGGAAGTTAAAAATTAAACCCAAACCGCGATAAAAACCGTAAAAAATAATTTTAATTCAATATGTAACATTCTCGTAAATCTGAGAAACCACAGGATTTATTATTCAACTCAAGATTTATATTTTCATACTCAAAATTCTTAGAAAGTACTACTTGATTTGTTCGAAGTAAGAGCTAAAACTACGACTTACCGTTTTGTTGTGAATGAAACTTGACTTACCTGTAACAATAAATAAAGTAAACATTATTAAGACTATTAACTTTATTGACACTTAAACATAAACAAAACTAAGATCCAAGCTTTACCGCAGGCAATCATTGCCTATTTTAGACACCAATACCTAACGGTTAGAGCCTAACCTATACTTAAGACAGTGCGAAAAATAAAATACGATTTAGGTTTATTTTTTGCAAGAAAAGTAAAAAAAAACAATATAAAAACTACAAAAATAATTCTGAGATGTACGCATTGTTTCTTAATAAGTATACTTCATTTAATATTTTTTTACTTATAAGCCCCACTGCTTTCTTCAATTGTCCTAATCACACGCTATCATAATTATAGTCGGAAAATGTACATACATTTTGCAGAGTAATTTTCCAACCAGTCAACTTCCTCACTATAAATAGGAAACCCTTTCAAATATTCACAAATATTAAATCATATTCATTAAAATAATAAGTCCATATTTGGACATTTTCGTGGAAAACGTTGCCATAACTCAGCTACTTTTGTGAATGGTGCTTATGCGTTCATTATAAGTGTACTTAACTATTTCGTGCAGTTAAATTACAGGTAAATGAAATAAACATTTAATTACACGCTTATAACATAACATTTAGAATAATATTAAATGAGTTAAATTGCGTAGGAGACATGAAGGTGGCTGTATTCGGACGAACCGTGTTAGATTCACGTGCCAAGACAAATCTGTGACAAGTCTGTGTAATCAAAACGTATTGGTTTCTGGTGTGGGTGTTCCTGTAACGAAAATTCTCACTTTCTTCCTGATACACACGAAAGATGTCTGTATATTAGAGAAATCGATTGAGAGGGCTTATTCCATAGTCCACCCCACAGGCCTGGTATGGGTTGGCGGAATGTACCGGAATGTACATAATAAAAAGGGCGACTTCAACCGTCGAGAAACGCCCGTCTGTATTCCACATTCGCCCTGCACAAATCCTAAATGACCTGATCAAGTATGAATGCTCGACAAATGCGCCCTAAATAGCCCTGTTCAGGCAGCCGGGAGGTTGTGGGCGTCCACGACCGAAATTACACTAACAATCTAAATCTTCCCTATTTTCAAGCCCACGGCCCTTTCACTTTCATCACCCATTGATGCGGGCATCCCATACTGTGCTATACTGGCGTGTGCATTATCATAAATAGCGTGATTTGTTCCACGCGTCCCATTCGCGGCGTGTTGGGACAGGCGATTACATCTGTCCGCTGCCGGCGCGTGTGGGCGGCCTATGCTTGTTATCAGGGGTGCCAGGTAACTGATTACAAGGATTTACATACAGGGTACATCAAGACTGCGACCTAAAACGAAGTCAGGTGGTAGTATTAGTAACTTCAGACACAATGCAACTAAAAATTTCGCAAAAAGTTTTTTTTTTTTAATTCTTTACTTATCCTTGACGCAGTGATAGGTTAGGATTTAAATTACTATTTTCGCAAATACTATGTATTTACCACCCAAAATTGCAAAAAAAACTTTCGCTTTCCATGCAAAATTTTTATTTTTATTTGTCTATAGCCGCTGAAACTACCACCTGTTTTCGGTCGCAGTCTTGATATACCCTATATAAAATTCATGGCTTGTGATGGTTAATTTTTAAGGATAAAGAATGCAGTTGAAGGACGCAAGTCCATGCCAACAGGTTGCTGTGAAAATCTTTGAATTAGGCCTATGTTCAGCGACTGATGTCCGGTGCCTGAAGACGATAATAACGTATGAAATGTTCTGTCTTGACCGTGAAAAGTATTTTGAATTTCTAATATGCTATGAGCGAAAAGCTGACTTTGAAATAGGAGATGAAATAATGTTTGCGTGATAAAGAATTATTTATTTTATGTGAAGGTCGTATGGGACCACAAATTCCCATGTAGATAGTGATACAAAATATCACTTTAATTTGTGGTCAGGAGCATATTATGCAACAATATTCAACAATTCAGAAACCAATTAGTATTCCTCCTAATATAAAACAATAGGAATCAAAGTACGTAATGAATCGTCACCATGACAACCCTGCTAGCAATAGACAAAACCCGGAGGAGTTATGTCCTTACGTAGGCAGTGGCCCCACCTGCACGCTAAATGAGAAACACCTGCTAAATGAATATACTGTGCTAATAACAATCCTTTTACCAACACTCACTATCCAAAATAGATCTGTCTTGCTGTGTGGATAATAAGGTGAGTGTCAACGTCAGACGTACTAGGAAGATACTGTCTTATAGAATGAATATCACGGATGGTGGTTTATTGGTGGTAGGTGTCTCATATGTGAGAGGCCGCCTGAGTAGGTACCGACGCAATGTCAATTCCTTCCGCTAAACATCAGTGTAAATGAACTGTTGTGTTCCGTTTTGAAGGACATTGTAGCCAGAATAAATACTGGACATAATGAGACTTATGTCTCAGGATGGCGAGCGCAGTGCAATGCATTGCTTTGGAATTCATGGTGTTTGGTATTGCTACTGTCCATGAGCGGTCGTATCGCTTATCATCAGGCGAATGGCAAGCTCGTCTCACCATTCACTGCAATAAAAAAAGATAAATTGTCCACAATGTACGTGACAACGGGTGCATTGTAAAATTCAAATCCAGTATTCACCGAGAAAAGATACAATATGATTTATCTGTTAATTCACAAAACGATTTTTAATAAAATTTTCTGATTATAGCCTAGCTTAGTTACCTTGAATTTAGCCTTTAAGACCTCACATCTTACCTAAAGTAATAAGACTCAATTGAGACCCAGTACTGTGATTGTTGTATTTATTTTCTCATATTTACAACAGAAAGGCAATAACATTTATAGGCTGGATGTAAAAAGCAGGCAACAGTACTACACACAGCTCGTTTCACATTCTTTCGCCGCAATAAACACACCCACACGGGCCTACATTTCATTTCTACTATATTTGGTTAGAAAATGTTTTAAAACACAATGTTTTAAATGTTTTACACTCAAACGCTGCCCGGAGCTATTTTACAAGCCTATCAAATCTGTCACTTGCAGTACTGTTGCCAAAAATGTTCATAAATTATTCCTTTTATTTTGGTGGTTAGCTTTGTATATGCCCGCTACATTGGGGATATTGTATTTTAGAATGAAAATTAATTTCAATTTGGCGTTGGGTAGGCCATCGCAAGAGCGGCTTGAAGGTCAACCTACGCTAGGCCAGCTTAGAAAGCATGAATCCCTTTTAATCATAGAGAAGCTGTAGCCAGTAGTGTGAGAATGAGCTATTATCCTTATTAAACACGTAACTTCGGAAAAGTGTCGCCAGAAGGACGTATTTGGGCAAATATTAGACAACTTCGAAAAGCAAGGTGTGGCCTTGAAATAGAGCCTTAATATCCACAATCTTAAAAAAGCCATCACGGATATTATGTTAACAAGACTCAATCTACACATTTTATAGCTACGATATTTGCCCACAGTGAGTATGATGTAAGCGAGCGTGCAAATTTTATTAGTCCGTGTGACAGTTAACACTTAACATACATTATCTTTTAATAAATAGCACTGGTATGGAAAGTGGACCAATACATAGCTTATTCGCTTTATTAATAACCTCTGGTTATGTTCATAAGCGGAACGGGAGCGGAAAACTATAGTATAAGAGTTATAAGAGTGAATGACATAGTAATAATAGTGTCTATTTACTAAGGTAGGATTCGTCCCCGCCTAGATACCGACCGCGATACACTAGGTGTAAAATCTACCGTAATGTCCCACGCAAGGAATTCTGAAACAATATCCGGTTTTAAGGACAAGAGCGACAAAACTGTATACAAACTTGAGGTAATGGTCTCCCACCACTTGGGACACTTTCTAGACTATAACGTATCTAAAGCTTAATTTGTTACGAGTTTTTTAGAAATAACGATTATAAACTGCCTCGGTGGTGTAGTTGTATTACGGTACGGTTACAAAGCTGAGGTCTCGGGTCGGGCAAAGTGATATTGGATTTTTCTATTAATCATCAGCCCGGAGTCTGGAATTGGTGCCCGATATGGCGATAGGCTCCCCATATCACATCGTGGGACGGAACATACAAGGCGAAATGTGGGTGTCCTGGTGGCGCCTCTGCCTACCCCTTCGAGGATAAAGGCGTGAGTTTATGTATGTATGTAACGTTTTTAAAATTAAGCCAAATACAGAAAAAATACTTAAAGCAAGTATACCCAATCCTAAATAATAAAAACATACGATTATACGCTACATATATTAAAGCTTCATTTATATTAATAATTATCACAATTACATGGCTATCAGAACATAGTTATGGGAAACCCGTCCCATTTCATACAGAAACCTATCTTCGACGTGCATATAGCGAAAAAACTACGCTCTACAAAAACTAATAATAATGAAAGATATTTCTCTCATTAGATTTTTTGCGCGTAGATCCGGTTGTGCGAGTTCTCAGAAATCAAATCGACCTTAATATCATTGTTGGATATTAAAAAGGTAATGAAGACCTATTGAACTGTATATTGGAACCTTAAATAGAATAAGAATTTATTTACGCCATTAATTTAATTAAATATAGCAGGATGTACTTTTATAAGATCATAGAGACGTTAAACTCCTCCCTTGCATCCCGCACAAACATCAACATTACATGTTGCAGTAAAATATAAACGAAGAGACATGTATCCGCACTGGCGAACGGCAGATCGCATTTGCATTCTATAAAGTTAAAATACTGCCCAGATACCCGCTGCTAGTTTCATCTCGTTATAGCTGTGTTGACGTCAACAAAGAAATTTAATCGTATCACTCGCATATTGATGCGTACATTGGCTTATATAAACCTAATGGTTTCTTAGATATACGCGAATGTTACACATTGAAATAAAACTATTTTATACTGATTTTATCGAGATTTGGTTTAATTTTTAGTCCGCCCCGTGACCACGAAAGCTGTAAAGTAATCGAAACGTCGGGAAGTTAAAAAATGTAAAAATTAAACCAAATCGCGATAAAATCCGTATAAAATAGTTTGATATAAACCTTTCTTTTTACTAGCAATGGTACGGGAAATGTGGAAACCTAATGAACAAACTAACCGCAAATTATTATCATGTACAATGTTTAAGAAAACATAAGGTACAATTGAGGCGAGGAGTTTTTAGATACGAGAGTAATTGGGCATATTGGAAATTGGGCCTGTAATGATTTCATAAACAAAATTAGACGCAACGGAAAACTGTTGTTCAAGTTCGATATTGTTATACAATGCATGTTATATTCTGTTATATCTGTCTTTTACTATCACACCGATTGAACAAACCCACTCATACGTTTCTATGAAAACGACCTGAATGTATGCAAATTAAATAAAAATTACGTCGTGCGTAAAATTAAAGTATCTGTCGGCCGTATAATGATGACATATAATGAAATGAAAAGATTTTATTGAACCCATGAAATGTCATACATTATTTAGATTCAGTCACTTTTTTCCACTACCACCCGGTTCGCAAGGGTGTTTTCGCCAGAGAAGAACGGGCAAAAAACTCTAGCGTTGCTCTTTTAAAAAAATGTTTACAATACAGTAAATACAGGAGTCGCAGCGCAGTTGAATTCAAAGCAGTTAATAAATAATTTAGAATAATTAATTAATTAATAGTTATATTGGTCAAGTGATTTTCTACGGATTTAGGTAAGTGAAGTCGCCCAGAACGCGGAATCAGTAATCACTGTTCCACCAACGCAATGAATAGTAATAAAAGTTTCAAAGTAATTAAAATTTCATCATGTGTATAAGCAACAACAAAATGCTAAAATTTAAGCGGAAATTTTTGCACACTAAGTTTTGCAAGACAACCGCCTGTGTTGTGCCATCTAAGCTATCAGATAAGCAAAACATGTGAGGAACAATTGACGAGATAAAAATCACCTTCAGCGTAATCAGCAATTAACATTATAAACCATAACGAAACTAGCTTATTCTGTATGTGTAACTCACTCTATGATCTTAGTAATACAGTTTATTTTCCGATATAATTAACAACTTATATACATAGAGACAAAGAAAAAGTACGTTAAAGATATTCAGGGGACTTGATAAAGATCGTAGGAAATTTCAAGGGGTGCCCGTCACCGAAAATCTATAAAGACCTAATTCGATATGAACATTTTGTAGCTGATGATAATGATAATGAAATTAGTGACAAAATTAAAGGAAAAAATATCTACAAAGAAAACAGAACAGAAATGAAAATAAATCTACAAAGGTAGATTGGTCTTGGGGAGACTAGTACTGATGATAATATTCATGATTGGTTGCGGATAAATAATTTATGGCTAAATTTATATCCATTTTACAAGTATATTTAAGTCTATTGAAATTTATGCGCTAAGTGGAGATATATTTACATCCAACGTCTGCTTAGCATGCTCGAATCCATCTTGATAATTTATAAGAAAGTCATTCTAAAAAGTTGTATCAAACACGTGGAAGATAATTTATGTAGATCACCTACATACATTCGAAATTCGTCGTAAAAATGTAGGCAACAATAATTAAAGATTAATTAAATAATTTTTACTATCAAAGTATACATTTATCAGCATAATTATCCCATTTGCCCCGTAGTAGCACTGCTTTCGCGTTTCATTCAATAAATGAGATTGCCTTAGACCTTGCTATTCGTATCTCCGTTTCTACCTATCTACTTAATTCGTGTGACACTGAAGAAATATAGTTTAAGATAACGCCAGTAGCATGCCTAGGAATATCATAGTAATGTTACTTATCATGGGAGCAATGATAACTTCCCTTCGAGTAGGTAGGTGTTTTGTTTGTTGGACAAAAGACGAGCAAAACCCTAGTTATAATAAATACACTCAACAGTCACATACATATTCCTAACCCCACATTAGGATCAATTGAATCTTCTGTCGGAGGTATCCGAAACTATGAGACTACAGTCTCACCAACACCCACACCTGTAAGAAATATTTATGGGCCGCACAAACATTTCTCTCGGTGCGGGAATCGAATCCGCGGGCCCTCGTTTCACAGCCGGCGTCTAACCAACTGCGCCACGGAATCTGTAATATATCTGTAGTAGATGTTTGCGACACGAAAACCTTGCAAAAGATTGAGAACTCAAATTCCTGTGCCTTTAACAAAGATCCTGAATCAATTATGACAAATAGAATTAGATTTGACAGTTACCGATAAACACATGATTGTGCGACCAATCTACATAAATCCAAGTCTGTTAGCGAGTCTTCTATTGCTGATGTTTCTTCTAAATCCCTTAACGAGGAGTTGAACCGTAGCATAGTTTATGACAGTTGTTTGCAACACCTCGTCACAGTGTTTACACTGGGCCTCTGTCTAGCTCAGACAGCAGACACCAGCCTCCCAAGGGTATCGGTTACCTAATGAATCACTAGCCTCGTTGTATCAGTGTTTGTAGTTGATTCATGAATTCTGCATTCATTTGGTCTGGGAATTTCAGCTTCACAGGTTAAGATATCCGGTTTTAATAAGGTTTCAAAATGTATCCTATAATTTATAAACATTTTCGTATCTAAAAACGTTATATTTTAGATTATGCAAAAGTGCAAAACTGCCTCGGTGGCGTAGTAGTATTACGGTACAGTTACAAAGCTGAGGTCTTGGGTTCGAATCCCGGGTCGGGCAAAGTGATATTGGATTTTTCTATTCATTATCAGCCCGTAGTCAGAAATTTGTGCCCGATATGTCGATAGGTTCGCCCCCTATCACATCGTGGGACGGAACATTCAAGGCGAAATGTGGGTGTCCTAGTGGCGCCTCTGCCTACCCCTTCGAGGATAAAGGCGTGAGTTCATGTATGTATGTATGCAAAAGTGTTTATCTAAATTTAACAGTGTATTATGGTGTGTATCTGCAACTAAGAGACAAACAAAACCCATATTTTTTGACCACACAAACATCTAACAGTTATTTAATACCAAATACCTCATGGGCGACAATATAACAATTTCCCACCTCACACATAGTCTACTAAACGGCCAATACGCGTTACATTGCCAATATCCAGTTGGCAGAACAGACAGCAATAATCGTAATTCTCACGTTAGCTGAAATAGTATTTTACGAGGTGGCGTCATGAAGACTACTCTATTTAAGTGGCATACAGATATTTTGTTCGCATAATAAGTTAAGTTATTATTAGTGACAGAAATTAATAGTGTATTCATAGAGACGATTGAAAGAAGCCGTGAGATGATCAGTCAGTTCACATCTTTCAAACAAAATCTACAAAGTACTCATATTTATCATACTTTTTTATACTGGCTCGGTAAAGTTTCTGAAATACACAATTTTTTTGTTGCGATGTATGGCGAGACGATCATGTCATTCGCCTGATGTACAACCGCTCAAGGACAGTAGCAAAATCAAACAACACCATGAATTACAAGGCTATGCTTGGCATTCCACTGCGCTCGCCATCCTGAGACACAAGATGTTAAGTCTCATTATGTCCAGTAGTTACTCTGGCCACAATGTCCTTCAACCCGGAACACAACAGTGCATTTACTGTTTGGCGGGAGAAATAGACCTGTGGTACCTACCCAAGTGGGAACAGTCACAAAAACTTTTTTTCAAGCTTTTAGATTACAAATGTTTCTTATTTTGTGTTTGTGCCTTTCTTAATATGTTCTACTATGAATAGTTCTTAGCTTTTTCCAATGAAATACCCGTGGTAGCAGTATTCACCAAATATACAGGGTATCTCAAGACTGCGACCGAAAACGAAGCCAGGTGGTAGTTTTAGTGGTCCCAAACACGATGCAAATAAATTTTCGCCAAAACAGTCACAGATATTGTTTTAGTTTTTTTTTTTAAATCATCGTGTTTGGGTGGTAAATACCTAGTTTTTCCGAAAATACTAATTTGAACCCTTAGGTACCATTGCGTGTTTAAAAATAATGAGGTGTACATCATTAATTTAGGAAAACTATGTATTTATCACCCAAATACGACGATAAGTAAAAAATTACAAAAAAAAAGTTACCGATTTTTTTTGAGTAATTTTTTCTTCCATTGTGTCTGAAGTCACTAATACTATCACCTGGCTTCATTTTCGGTCGCGGTCTTGATATATCCTGTATAAGCAGTACCAACACAAATTAAAGTGGCTTCGAAGTGAAACTAGTTAATAACTCCCACTCGCCCCAGACGCATGCACTTCCATACAATTATCATATCAGATCATTATGAATGGATTCTTAATAGCCAATGAAAACGATACCATAATTTCGTTGAATATTATAATAATTTGTGTTTGATCGGTAAATTATTATAATATAATACTATTTGCATAAATCATTAGATAGATAACTATCGGAAATATTTATCATTGAAACATTTAAAACGTGAAACAGTTTACATCCTGTATCATACTCGAAACAATAAATTTTGTTTTCACTAACAGTTCTCTCGATAGACATATAACCGTGAACTTTTCTTTTACAGCCGAGTTTTCAAATGCTTTACCAAGGCTTTTAGTTATTACATAAACTAAGACTACTGAAGCTTTTTATGTCTTTTTTATGTCAAGTAATAAAGATACCAATAATTCATAAAGAATTGTCTACACGCAAGCCAGCACCTTTTGTTTCCCAGCGCGTTTCTATTCCATTCATACATAATCATACATATTGCCGGATGCCCAATACTCATATACTCTTCCAATCCTTTTTTCTTCTCGCTCACCTCCCGATGTGATGGGCCGGCTACACATGGGATCCAAGCGTTGTGGATGTTCATGCGCGGAAGTGATAACTTGCCATCAGGTGACTTGTTTGTTTGTTTGCCGGCGCTATTGAGTAAAAAAATACAAGCATACATCCAAGAAGGGGAAGCAGAGATGTAGTTATTAGGGCTCACAATTTGTCGAGATTATTTCCATACCATAATCTGCTTTAGTGTGAGCCTATAGCACAAATTCTAATCCCGAGCAACTAATATTTAAAATATACTAGTCGAAAAATCCACTCCATAACACCACAAAACCCTTTGAATTACATCAAATTACTAGAATCCAAACAATTTACAAAACATTAAATATAATAGACACATTAAAGTCATCAAGAACGGTACAGCGTTGTGAAATGAAACAATTGTGCAATCGCGCCACGCACGAGTATATATAAATACCTTGTATGGTTTACAACACACTTAAACTTTATGGTAACGTGTGCGGGTAACAAAATAGACGTAATTATGGCGATAGGACAGGGGCGGAATTGGCGAAAATGAGGGAGACAGGACCCCTGGAATAAGGAGAGTTTATTTAATGTATGGGATTAAAAGTGTGGGTATATTTGGAAGGAATAATATTAGTTGAAATAGATAAATACCTGCCTTATTTGAATTGATACTTCTAAAAAAATTCGACACTACCTTACCAGTTACTAAGTCCGCTTTAGGCTCTAAAGTTGCAAATTAATTCAAACTGCTAAATATTTCAACATTTGATGCTTGTGCGGATAGTGGTATATGCAAGAAAATATTTTTAACCAAAAATAAAGAACCTATACTAAATTATGTTACTTAAGGACAATGTTTAAAAAACATCTATTTAAACTTTGTTAAAATTTGTCCTTTAAAATACAAGAATACCAATGTAGATTTTAGCTCAACATTCTAAGATTATGCCAGCACAAATCCGTGTTAATTGTACCTTTTGACCCCTCACATATCTCGTAAGTACGCACCTGCGGGAATGTAGTTTCCTTGTCTATGGAACATGGTCTATAATAATAATTAACAATTGCTCTATTGTACCACTCGCAGCGCAGATACGCGAAATGGATAGTAAAGTAGGGAATTGGCTGGATAACCTGCCTGAACTGGGGTCGCAGGTTCAATGCCAGTTTCATTATGTTTTAGTGTTTTCTAAGCGATAATTTTGTGTTGGGTTTATGGTTATTTCTCTGTCCTATATTAGCAAAGTGCGCCAATCCGCACTAAGCCAGCGTGGTGGACTATATGGCCTAACCCCTCTCAATCTTACTCTCGCTTGTAAGGAGGCTCGTGCCCTGCAGTGTGATGTATATGAGCTGATACAGATACATATATTAGCAATGGTGTATTCAAATATAAGAATTTAATCATGGAAATAATTGTTATATCCCGCATAGCGCAGCACAAGAGAACCTGAATATGAAAAAGAGGGGTCGAAAAATTAATCTTCTTATTAGAAAAGTTTGTGTGATATAATATATTTATTTCCGTGGTGTTCGGAAATAGAAAAGAGCCTTGTTTCTGATGCTCACGACACAAGACACGTATCTTATTGTGGGATCGGCACTGTGCGAGTCTTAGATCTATTAATAAACTGTCTATCATAGTTGAAGCTATGTGAAAATGTCGTGACAGTACCACTCTAAATTATTGGTATTTGCAGAGCGTATTTTTGGCATGTGTTATAGTTTAGGCCTTAGAAACAATCCCAGGCACATCATTAAAAATCTCAATTTACAAAATCAATAGCTCGACCCGAGAATAACGCTAAACCATAAAAAACTCTATATTCTTGCACAGAACTCGACGGAATACTCATTTACTCGCGATATTCTTCCAAAGTGACTTTGAATATCTACAAGCATTCTTGTGAAAAGTCAAACGTGTTAGTTCCACGCATTGCACAAACTGAACAAAATTTATTACGCGATATGAAATAAACCGATAAGAGACCGAAATTAAATCACCGTGGACAGTGGACACTTGCAAATGACCTCTACAGCACACATAAATCCGGCGACATTATCGTGGCAGCTATAATAACTATTTACCGTACAATAAATTTGTTCCGAACAACATAATAACTACATTTGTAACGATTTATTGATAGTAAAACTGAATAAAACTGTCTACCGACTTTATCTTTTTTGGCTGGTGTTGTGGCTGTTTTATGTATGGGTATAGAATGTAGATTTGAGGGATCAATTTCATGGGAGTTTGAGAATTTGAATAAATAATTTTGAAATGAAATTAAACCAGTGAACTTCCGATGGCTGAAGAGAGAGTTTGTACTTTGTACCATGATTGATAAAAAAAAATTAGCTCGAAAATGCGTGGTCAAATCATATTGCAACAGTGCCTTAAAATACCTTAGAGATTTTTGTGAATGCGTTGCAAAGTTTTAAGAAGTAAGTACGCCTTTTAAATGGCCTGGAAATATCGAATGCCTTAATTTTAATAGTAAAAATTCCGCAGAAAGTACAGTCGTAAAAAATATTTTCCAACCCATCTTCTTGTATCTATCAACAGATATTTTATTATATCAATTATATTTACGTAGATCATTTTCTTAAATCCGCCCACAAGGTAAACAAGGCCTGGAAACTGCTAGATACAGGCCGTTTCCAATAGCTATGAAATCCTTGCAAGAGACCCGTGTATACGTATAATATTGGATATCCTGTTAGTAAGAGAAATAAAGATTACTTCCTAGTTCCTACTTCCTTTCGCAATTTCGGTTTATTTTAAGCCAAAGGCACCATTGCCTTGCATTTCGTCTTTCTGTCTTGCTTATACTACCGTCAGAGATAACTCAGAATAAATTTAGCTATCTTAACTGCAAGGCGCGCAAATGTAATTTAAAAAGATTTATTTTGACCGGAAGTCAGGTCATGATTTATACATCCCAGCCTCCATTTAAGGAAGTAATGAGGAGTATTCATTACGGAGAGTTAAAAATGTCGCTAGGGTAAAAATACACCTTAAATTTTTAGACATTATCTTCATAATAGAACGGTAAATTCCAGTAGTATGACGGATCATTTATTCAACAATAAACTTATATAAATCTGATAAGAATTCCGGCTCAAGTATAAAGCATTTCTAAGTTATCATATTTCTGTGAGTAAAATTACGGCGAATTACTTGTGCCAATTTACGTTTCAAAAATGTCTTCGTATGTATGTACATACAATACAGTAATAATGGCTTCTATTATCAAGGTACAATTGTCATTATCGAAATCATTTAATTATAGTAAATGCCATAAATTACGGCAGATGTTTATTATTTCCGCTGTTTAACTGACCTTCCGCCATTTGCAACAACAATACAAGATCGACGCGCCCCAACTGTCAAACGCACGCATTTCGCGCGCTTACTGTATTCGCACGACTGTCACTTTTGAGTAAAATTGGGGTATTCGGACCCAAATAAAGCGGATAATTTGATGTATGAATAGACTTAATTATGGCATTTATTGTATCCATTACGCCGGGGGTGCACGCAGCCCCCGCTTCGCAACACGCCCCAAATTTTACGACTTATTCTAGAGCGAAAACTGAGGCCGACATTCTATTCAAACCATAGAGCGTGAAAAAAAATTGTCTACGGCACGGAAAGGTAATAAACCTTTGTGCAAAGGTTTATTGAGGTTGTGTTAAATTTACCGGAAAATACATTTCATAATGTACATCTGTGATTTTAACCGTACGGTATTTACTCGCAGCACATCAAAAGCGGGATTAAGGCAAAAAATGTACAAAAATCTCATTGTGACGAGACTAGTCGCGGGCTTAAGGGGAAGTTTACTAATTCGCAACACAATTTCCTTTTAAAAAGCTCGTTTATCAGGCGGACGTTAATTTATTTAATAAATCAGTTGGGCCGATGCCGGGACTGCCATTAGTCAAACAGAGCGTCCCGGGATTCAATACCGGGATTGCTCTGGGCGAGATGGCGGCAGCTAGATGGCGGTAAGTACAAATGATCGTGTATGACGGTGATGGATGGCGCGGGGCTCGTCCGCTCGCTGACGACGTTTAACTTAATATAATACGACATGCTAAGTATTTTTAATTTGAAAACTTGTGGGAAACACTTTGTTGTCTGTTTATTTTTCGGTAGATATGTCTGTTTTGATAATTGTCAAAAAAAGGAGTGTCGGTATAAAGAAAGCCCCATATTATTATTTATTTCTAGAACAGTCCTGTTTCATTCTATATCTTTCGTAGGTTGTCTCAACCTAGCAGATTTGATGTATGTCACGGAAAGAAAGGGCTTGCTATTTTACGACGTTCCGCTTACTTGACATCAACTCTTGTAGAACAATATCCATTTCTTGGTGACTCATATTTTCCGTACCAAATTCACATCGACTACTTGGATTCCAAGAATGTCTTGATTCCCAATACATTTACTTTACTATTTTACTAAATATAAGTACAATAAAATTATATAAATGTTACTTCAACAGTAAAGCTATCAATAAAAGCGTCAACAATATGCTTGGTGATATTTTCTTGGCACACGCCGGCACAACCGTTAGATATTAATGCTGGTGGAGATTGCTTGACGAATGAATAATTCAACCTGAAGACACATTGAAGCTAAAATAATAGCACATTTCTCCGTGAGGTAAATTAAACCATGTTGTTTATATCAACACTATCTAAAAAACGTAATGGCCTGTTGGCAACGAAATAGACGCGAACAGCAGATATGGTGGTGGCAGGTTCGAATTCCAGGTAATACCTCTTACTTTTGGAAGGCATGTGTGCCAGTATTCTTAGTCAATTACCGCTCTATTTAACGGTGACTGCAGATATTGTGAAGGAACCTTCATACCACAGAGATCCTTGCTAAAAAATAAAGGTAAGTAAACTTCGCCAACCGAAAATATACTAGTGTGGTGGGCTAACTAGCCTAACCTCTATCAATCGAACTCTCAATTTTAGGGCGGTCTTGTATATAGCAATGGGTGATCCTGGGCCGATAATACATTGTTACTCAGCGAAAATTGAACACGAACGACGACCGTACCTCGTGCGCGTAATGATAAACAAATACAATTTTATAAGTAACAAACCAAATATTTACGTTTCAAAGAAAACACAATCAGTGTAGAAAAAACATAAGCGTTCGCTCGAGGTATAAAGTTGTTCACTTCAAAGTGACATTGGTTCGCGAATTTCTGCAGCGTCATTGTACCAGCGAGTAATTTTCGTGGAATGCTGACCGGAGGGTCCGCATTCGATTCACGCTTCGGTTTAATTTAATGATCGTATCTCATCACAAGTCCTGGATGATTTGGGACCAATTCGAATGCGATAAATAATTTTTTTTGTCTTGCAGAGTGATTTTTAGTACAAATTACATTGTATTTCATATGCACACATTACAAAGGGTATATCCTGATAACGCAAATTTAATAGCATTTTAACGTTGTCACCTCAAAAGGTAGATTGAGAAGAAAATAGTATAATGCTATTAAACGAATTATACTAATGTTAAATCAACACTAGACTGTCATTACTTCCCGGATAGCTAGAATCCATAGGAAAGAGCTTTATTAGAAATATACTCACAACATCAAACAAACATATATTACAACCCTCAAAACACCACAAACCCATTTGCCGACCGATAAACAATACCACAAAAAATATGTATCATAGTAATCCACAATCAATTAATGCACCCAATACATCCATCAAAAAAATAAACGGTAACAAAACCCATTAAATTCAACCTTTCACCATTCGCTTTCGTCGATCAGTCGTCGTGTATCAAAAAAGCGTGTATTTTTAATCCTTTCGTCGGCGTACAAAGCTCGGCGGGACGCGCGGACGCACGCGGGCGGACGGATTATAGCGACTTCCCCTTAATTAGCTTGACATTGTAACTCGCCGTCGCGTCGCGTCGATTCGATTTTTAATTTTGAAGCTTTAGCGGTAATGTACTTTGAAATTATGATTTATGGTGAGGCCTGCTGTTAGCGCAATGTACGTAAAGTATGGATTCTGAATTATACGATTTTTAATTTAATGTTTAATGTGGATTAAACTCTGGTTTTGTGAACGAAAGGCATAACGCAGCGGAATAAATGCGTTTCACTAGTGACACATACAAAACAAAATACGATACTTGACGTTTTTAATATAAAACCGTGTACGAATCCGCATTTCCCGTATGGAGCGCTATGGGTTTCGATAAAGACCAAAGCTTTAAGCTCTGCCATGTATAGTGGCACACGAAAAATAACACGACTTTTTCCATCGTAAGACAAGATAAAGAGTGATCCTATCGCTATTCTGATCTCCAGCACAATTTCGCGGTGAAACTCGTAGATTGTTGAAATCGTAAAATAACATTAGGACAATTTCGAGCTCAGAGAATCGAACACAGTACCTCCCTTTAGACATACACGCTGCAACTAAACAATAATTTATTTGCAATAAATAAACAATTAGGGTAAGTATATTAATATTACATTAAATTTCTCCAGTAATATCACAAAAGTCGGTCAGCATTGGTTTCCAGATCGCACACGATGTACGTTATCACATAGGTACATGTTAAATTACCACTATCGCTTCGTAGATACTGTGATGTACGCTCAATGCTTCAGATTGTTTAATGACTAATTCTACATCATTAATACAAATTAATGGAAGTAACGTCAACACTTCTATCAATAGAGTTTGTATGTGCATAAATATAACTATTTTTGCACTTGGTTTCAATATTTATATTACGACTTTTGTTTCACGTTTGTTTGCGCTTTTATTGACCTCTGTGGCACTGTCGGTTAGACTGTGGTTAGACACCCACTGTGAAACGAGAGGCCGCGGGTTCGATCCCCGCACCGAAACAAATGTTTGTGTGAACCACAGGTATTTGTTCCGGCTCTGGGTGTTTGTAAGACCGAAAAGTCTCTCGTAGTTTCTGAGTCACGACACAAGACTAGATCTTAGTGTGGGGTCAGGACTATGTATGTGACTGTTGGGTGTATTTAGTTGAAAGCAAAAAAAAAAGGTTTATTACATTGGATGCATGTGTACATATATTATAACTAAAGTGAGGGGGTGTACATAGATTCAATTCTCGCTATGATCCAAATTATCCCCAAATATTTAATCCTGTAGGGTGACATAATAAAACGAACATCGACACATTTTAATATGGGATTAGCACTACAATACGTTATTGTTGGGTGGGTTTGTATATTGATTCATTGTTGAAATGTGTCCAAAGGACCCATATTTCACCGATATGACACCAAAATTTGTGGCAATAATATATAAAATTTCGTACCTCAAAATGTACGTTCATTCAATATTCAATAATATTGGTTTTACAATTAGTACACCAGTTTATGGAGACCGTCAATGTCAGTTGTTCATCATTATTAAACTTACGTAAAACTCGTTAAATAATTAAAATTACAAGCTGCCATTATTTAAATACATAAACATAAATATTTTTTCGGAGATATAATATAGTTTTCGAGTGATATCTACGCATTGCGGTCGAACTACTCACGTCGTAATCAAGAACAGACATCGCGGACTTCGTAATTACGTATGCATTCTTACTAAATCACCGCAAGTTTTAACAGTGAAAGCAAACTGCAGTGTATATGTCTATTAGTTTAAGTTTATAATTGTCTAGGCTATTGAGGGCACTCCCTATGACTTCAATCCACATTGAATGACCTGCTTAAACTAACTTTGACAACTTTAATTTTGACAAGGTCATCGCCCTACATTTGTGACGCATTTGACATTGTGAATGTATGATCCCATACATTTATAAAGTCATCATTTATAAAGTCCAAGTTATGGGTAAAGTCAGTTTGTGCAATTGGCCCTTAACCAGCAACGGACCGCTGTGTTTAATTTATGTTCCTACTTTACAAAAACATAGTGAAGAAACCTGTATACCCAAGAATACTCCACGAGGATTTCGTAGGTTATAAAATCTACTTTTGATATAGGCCAAAGTGGAAAATAAAAAGACCTACTTTAAAAAAGTTGTTTTCATATCAATGGCAGGAAGTCTAGCACACAATTATAAGCCAAAGATTATGCAATGTGGCTGAAAAGACAAGTTATACCAATCCCGTGTATGTATGAAATAAGGGCAGGCAGAAGAAAAATTTACAAAGTCTAGTTTATATTTATTCTAGCAAAAATAAACAGACTCGCCGGAATGTGAAAAGCCATTACTCATTTACAATTTAAACATACGGACGAAAACTTATTCCAGTTTTACTATACGCACAGATTAGCCTTTTTTGTAAAATTCTAAGTCATATAACATGACTGCAAAGTAAACTTTAATTACAAGAATTAAGGTACAAATTGCGGTGTGGTAAAGTTTTCACAGAACTCCAAGGGCCCCGCGCGCGTGTCCACGCATAATATCATCTCCACACACTTCAAGCCGAATGATTTGTCAACATTATCCCACACAAACTATTCACAACCCTGCCATCTTCACTTAAAGTTCAAAATTGTGTAGTGGAATAGTAAAGACACGTTTTTTAGACTCAAAGCTTGTGTAGCCCATTCACGCAGCGATCTTGGCAATGTTGAAATAAATAATACGGCTGTTATATTTAAATGTAGTTTAAAATATACTTTAAGAGACCGTGCGTCTGTTACGGACGTTTTGCTCCGACATAAGAATATATTATGTGCTAAATTGTCGCTGTTTGTGGCCACATTAATATGTCAGTTAGAAATGAATGGGAAACAACCATAACGAACTTGTTAAGCATTCTGAATATAAAACAAACATGAAGGTATCTCAGTTTATCATTTTAAATTTCGTTTAGGTATTTTCTACAAATAATAAGTTTAGATAAAGATGATAAGTTGGAGCAGCAAAGCGAAGATTAAGGAACTAGCTAGTTATTCTTAATGAGCTCAATTCAGCTCATGTCTATAGAAAACTACAGTTTGTATGGCGACGCGTTCGCATCCGTTCAGCTTTCCGCATAAAGCTCATTCATTAATCCGACTACTAAGGAGCAGTACTATCTAAACGATTTCGCAGGGATTTCATAGAATTCAACAATTACAATCTATTATAGTCTAAATTGAATGCCTCGGTGGGTTTGTTGAACTACGGTACGATTACAAAGCTAAGGTCTCGGGTCCGAATCCCTGGTCGGGCAAAATGATACTAGATTTTTTGATTTCTGTATTTCTTAATTTGTGCCCGATATGGCGACAGGCTCGCTCCCTATTACATTGTGGGACGGAACATACAAGGCGAAATGTGGGTGTCCTGGTGGCACCTCTGCTTACCCCTACCCCTGCCTACTACCTTCTGCGTTAGTTTATGTATGTATGTAAGCCAACGTACTAACCAACTAGTATATCTCTCCAAATATATTTGGCATTGACAAACCTGAAACCACTTTTGTAATCCGTCCCAAGAGATCACTATATTAATTCTCTTCTCGAGTAACAAAAATATTTCCAAAATCTTCATTTTAACTTCTCCCACGTAATCCACAGTAGTATTGTATAACTTTGATCTTTTTAACTTTTTTATGAGTTTGTCGTTCAATGAATTTCGGTTCCCGGGGGAAAGTAAGTTTCAATTTGATGAATAAGAGAGCGTTTTTATTAAGAGTTTATATTTAGTTTTGAAATTTACGACCTCACCGGTTACGGAATGGGTTGAAATGAGAGCGACCATTCATGATGTGGGTGTTCGTGACGATTATCACTTACCATCGAGTTAGTTTATTTGTCACATCGGTTTAATCTTAAGTGTAGGGCCGGTTGAAGCGTAAGGAAGTATCGTTAGACTTCTAATAATCTACTGAGCCAAAAAATGCTACGAAATATCTGTTACTTCAAGTCTGTGTGACGATAGCAATATTTTGGTGGAACCGATTTATCGATATAGTCTTCTACTTTGTACGTGCCTGCACCCCTTCTAATGTTTTAGGATTTTATGCATTATGTTTGTCGAGGTGTTTGGTAATGTCTTGTTATTTAGTAATCTATAAGCTGTCTGCCGTCAATTATTTCAACGATTTGTTTTTCACCATGCTTGAGTATTCCATTCATATTTTATATCATTTATAACTTCCTACAGCCCTAACTCCCGAGTCCCTATTAATTTTAACTAGTAATTAAACGCTGAAAGTCAAGACCCCGTTTTCCCATACAAGCAACATTCCACAGAAACAGGAAGCAATGAAAGTGTACAGCCATTATGAAAAAATTTAATGTCGCATTTGTTTAAAATATACGTGCATTCAGTTCGAATATCTGTCATAAAGCTGTTGCTGTATTAATAACGAGGTGGGCTAGTGATGGGATAAAAATAAACTTATCGATATCGATATTATGACGGCTAAAAATGCGAATTAACATAGACATGTAAGTAAAGACTAAAAATAATTATGGGCTTTAGTATAGTATTGAATTAAACTAAAATTAACAGCATTCTTACATAGCGAGCCTTCACAAAGAGATTAACATTTGCATCTGCAGTGAAAATAATGCAATACAGATGGACAAATTCATGCAGTCACTCTCAGAATTCAAAACCAAGAGCCTCCATCATATCAGTCATCAATGGAGTCCACTATCTCAAGACTCAAAACGAACTACACCGGTGAAACGATGACGATATTAAATTAAACAGATTTGAAGCGATTTAATTTATCGCAATTTTCCAAAGAGTCCGAACACCGGATTTAATACTTAACTTGATATCGATTTATCTCAAATATCAATTACTTATAAAGGAAGTAAGGTAATAAAATTATATCCCACATTAACACCTATGTAGATTAACTCGATTATTTACGATGCGTAATAAACTGCTCCGTAATGTGTGAACTGATTGAAACTGTCACTTTCACCAATTCGTCGCGCATCGCTTCACTGTAGAGAAGAAAATTTTTAGTGGATAATAAATGCATTATTCTTTAAAATCCAGCTGAAGATAACTTGTTAGCTACACTGGCGTCTTTTTAATTCTCACAAGTAAGAATACGCATAAATTCTCGTAGAAACAGTCTGATTTATCCATTTAAGTAGTAATCTCACACGTAACTTGATATCATTTAATTTTGATCATGAAATGATATTTCTAATTTAAGAACCACACATCAATCCACATAGGAATTAAACTGCTGTCGTTATGAGTATATCAGCTATTTAAGTGTATTGCACCCTATCAGATAAATTACTTTCTAATTCACTAAAAAAGAGAGCTTCAACTATACCAGGTGTTATCGATAGTTCGCCATCCCCACGATAAAGTAGTGTAGCCATAAGTTGCAAGTTATTTTGGCCGTCGACGCGTGGCCGCGTAGGATTTACAACACATTTTGTAACATGAGCCGCGTGTTTTTACCATCTCTCGTAAAAGGAGCCGTCGCTATTATGTCACTTATAAATAATACATTATATACTGCACCAGATGCACAGGTTTTCTAGCTACACGCCGTGGTACGTGAAATGCCGGGGTTAAAAATTTTTTTATAGTTTTTAACTTGAAATATTTTTAATGTTTCCATATTTTCGACATCTTAATAAAATAAAGTATTGAGCGAAATATATGAAATTAGATAAGGAAGCAGATGGAAGAGCGCGAAAAGAGAAAAAGAAAGTTTTCGTAGTCAAATCACCAAACTAACTTTAAGACAGTCGACTTTAAACTAAAGCAAATAGACTCGTAACATGTCATGGGCTACAAATATCCCACCGGCATTAAATCAAATTATCATAAAAAACGTATCCCCTTCATCCATAGATAGTATCCAGTAATTGCCATAAAAACTCATTCGAATTAAGCCCAAATGATGAGCATCAAAATAATCGAGAGCTCTTTGGTACACACCAAAATCACTTGATCTATCAAACCTCTATAAATTCTTCAATCACTTTACAGTTTCCCGATGAATTTAGGTAAATGAGAGGTCTGAGTACGCTGGCGCCTGTTTATATAATCGGCACTTCGCGTGAGCCCCAATATAAACAAGCAGGAAATTACTTTAAGTGCTTGCTGCTGGAAAAGTGAAATAAACATTGTGTATTTTGTGAATAACTTCAAACTTCACACCATTTATGACAAATTTTGTGGGCTTAGAACCCAAGCTTCAGTCGTGCACGTTATCGAATTTCAAATCCAAATCATTACGAATTAATTGGAGCTCTAATAAATTACAAACAAACATTGTATGTATATACCGTTTGGGTGTCCATTTTTGACAAATGACATTTGACAATGGAGAACGATTGGAGAAGGATGGGCAACGTCATTAAAACGTCATCAATTTTTGACAGCGAGCCCAGAATGAGCTCTTGGACACCGGAAGGTGTTGTATATTTCACCATGTATTTTGATGAGATATTTACTCGGGTCTCCAGTACAACTGAAATCACGAGTTTGAGGGCTTGACCATCTGATTAAAGTTACATCATACCCATAAGTTTGTCTAAAAAGTATTCTCTACATAAATACATAGGTTTTACGAAATTTCATTAAAATAGCTACAGACATATTTCATTTAAAAATACAAAAAATATATGTTAACTTATTTTATATAGGCATTTAATATTTCTAAAATCTTTTAGATTCTGTTTGTACGTACGTAGTAAATGAGTCAATTTTGCGTACAAAGATTTGCTCAATGGAAATTGGAATGTAGTCTAGTATGATAGATGCTAATATTAGCAATTTAATACAAATTACACGCCAAATTAATATAGATATTGTGTCACAATAGCATTTTGAATTATTATTATCTGCCATAATCGAAGGCATACAATTCCTATATTGCGTAGCGAAGTTTGATTTAGATATTACATTGACTTATTACGCTAATCTCGACTGCGCATTTATTTGGAAGCAGTTTAAAAAACCTTGAGGTCCCATGTATAAATTCCACTGTAGTTTCTGAGACTTTTAGTTGAGAAAATATGATCCGCTCAGTATTTTTTCGAAGGGTTAACTACAGCAAGCATCCCTTTGAAAATTACAAGTCATATCCTTACGCAGCACCCATGACAATTTTACGTTTGCTAAACAGCTTTGAAATCCTTTAGGTGGTAAATTCTTCAGTCATATAATGAAACACCGGTAATAATCATTCTATGTAGGTTAAAATCATTTTAAAATAATGGTACAGTACAGTAACCTTAAATTCATGGAACCGTCTAGGTGTAGTTACCTCCACTTTATCCATTGATGCTAGTAAGTACTAAGCAATAGATATTCCTAGTGAATGTTGATCATTAAGAGACACGCCTAATGTCTCGGGGTGACGAGCGCAGTGTGAGGGCTTAATAATTAATTAATTATAAATTGTGAATGCTATTGTTCCTGTTTCCACACTGCTTAAATCTGCAGCTTATTATGGGAATACAACCTTACTCTAAGATACTACAGAAATGAAGTAATACCGTTGCCTTTCAAAAAGGTTGCTCTTGATAAAGTAATCGGAACACGCATCTTACATTTGACTTGTAAAAGTACGCATGTGTGGGTTTATATGGATCACGGCGACCCGTGGGTGTTTGTATTGAAGGCCCTTAAACCACACAATCTCTTTTGTCTACAAATACTTTTATTGATGTATTCCCTTATAGTTAACCTAATGAATGAGGCTAAAAGGGATTGCTAAATGGCTGTTTTAAAGGATCGTCGAACCACCCGAAACATCATAACAAACTCGCATGAAATCATTGGCTTAATGCTTGATTCCCTAAATAAATTTATTGGAACAGATTTTAAGATTATTAACGAAACTTATGATATCAGAGAATTGAAAGTTATTTTTTCGATAGTTACGCGTAGACTCATAGGTTTTCAAGGGAGAGTGAGCAACAGCAAAACCGCCAGAGGTTCTAATTTTTTATTCAAGTAGCTATGACTTAAAAAAATGGACAATGTGCCTTTCCCTTAACAATCCGTATACGTCTGGCTGCTTCCCACGTATCTCCGCTACGATTGAGACGGGTCAAACCTTTGTCCACCTCATCTAATAACGGATTGGTGAACATCATATACCCTTGAAATTCTTATAAACAATTCTTGGATGTACAGGTTTCCCTACGATGTTTTCCTTCACCGTTAAAGTCTACATTAGCTATCGTCTGGCTCACCTCTTACTGTGTGTATTGAAAGCGTTTATGTTAATACAATCCAAACACCATTCGCTACGGTACATCAAAACGCCAATTCCCATCGTGGGCGGTCCAGACGTTGTCATACAACATAAATTATCTTGACACAATGAATTGAAACAACAAAAAAATATACTTTTCCGTCTAATCACAAACTTATTGAACCATTTTAGACTGTATTGCGAGTAGATAAAGTCGGTATTAATTAATATCGATGCTGATAGATTTGTAAACATTAAACACAAAAGGAGAGACTCAATTTTCTTTGTGACGGCGCGTCACTTGTGCAAACAAATAGATAAATTATGGCTTCTGTGGGCGCGTACATTTTTCTGCGACAAAATACTTTGTCTTTGAGGTTAGGATTGTTGGGCAATTTTGGCACGTCGGTTTTAACGTAAAAAACTGGACGACCGACGTTATTGTGGATTTTGTGGCTTCAAATGTCTTTATAGTCTTAAAAACAAAATGGCTATTACGAGGTTCTAAAGTAATTATAAATGTATTAGGCGAAGATGTCAGTTTATTGTGTTTTTGCACCTCGGATCAACCTGATGTGTAATAAAACAGGACAATGCCATCACAGCTGCATCCAAAAAGGAAGATAGAGAACTGTCTGTAACACAAACAATCTCGGAATAATAGTTATCAGTGCGATTATACTGTCGCTACTTGAAACTAGTACAAAACAAACAAGAAGCGCGACACACGTGGCTACAATGTTTACAATCACACAGATGCTACATATGTGCAGGTGATTTTTTTATTAAGCCTCACACATACCTTTGAAGACTACAGGGTCTGGATTTAAATACTACGAAGAGGGAACAATTGCTTGAATAAAACTGTTCGATTTTGTTAAATAAAGTGATGAAATTCTACATAGAATTTGTATCTTATGAAGGGCGTGATCGTTTCTAATAATAATTTACTCAAAATTAAGTATCAATGAGTATCTTAGCGCTTGTTGTAAGATTAACAAATATTAACGAATCATTGATACGTTAATTGCTGTTGCCTTCATAAGCACTTACACTTATTACTCAGAAATTAATGAAGAAATAAAAATGTATAACTTAGCCGCAATCGCTTTTTACAACTATATTTTGTAACTATTTAGGAGACTGATTTCAAAATATAAATAAAGAAAACGGAATACAATTATTTTTAAATTTTAGTCAAGTCCTATATCTTAATCCGATTACTAAGATATCTGCTACTTTTAATTTCAGTTCGCAAGGGTCAAATCGGCAATAAACTTAATAGAAGGAAATCTGCATCCTTACGGCCCATTTTATTAATGACACGAACGGCACTAAACGTTGTTTCGCTTCACAAACTGACGTTAAACTGTCATTAATCACTGGTGAAGGGGCTGCGGTATTTAACTGTCATCGTGGACATGCTACGTACTATACTTTGCACTGATTATATACTTAAACGTGCGTAT
This sequence comes from Deilephila elpenor, assembly GCA_949752805.1. Classification (NCBI taxonomy): domain Eukaryota; kingdom Metazoa; phylum Arthropoda; class Insecta; order Lepidoptera; family Sphingidae; genus Deilephila; species Deilephila elpenor. The sequence continues at coordinate 955,823 of OX457107.1, read as the reverse complement.
AATTGTAATGGCTGGAACTTTGACCCGTCGTGCTTGAGTAACACTAATTCGTATCCGTCTGGATAGATCATAGCAGTTACAGGCTCTCGAAATTGAGTCGCGTTTTGGATACAAAGATTTATATCCGGATACAACCAAGTTGGCATATTTGTGCCGTCTGGCGAAGGATAGCCTTCTCATGTTGGGGGATACTCTATCTGGACTTGTTATAGATGTGTTGTAGTCACTTTACATTAAAAGAGCTTTGTAGATGGAACCGAAGTGGTAGAGAAATAACATTATACTGCAACACGATAGCTACGAGTCGATCAAGATGCTTAAATACACGAGTATGACGAGGATTTCGTATCGTAGTCGGTGTCCCCTATTGAAGTGAATAGGAATGTTATACAACCAGCTAGATTCTCCAACAGTCACAGTCGCCAAATCATATTTATTTATTTATTCTTAACTGCACTCAAAAAAGGAAAAAAACACAGAGATATTACAGATTAAAAAGAAAGTACGGATGGCGGCCTTATCGCTCTCGGCCATTTCTTGCAGACAACCTTAGGATGGATATAAGAAAAGGAAAAGAAGAGAGGGCAGTCTAGAATTTAAAGGATACAAGCTCAAATAAACAAAATTGATAGAAATATAAACGACTTAATTATATTAATACTTTACGTCGCTTTCCTATAGGGGATGCACCTTCATCAAGTCATTATATCGTAAGTATCTTTATAATCATGACTATTAATAAAAGCGTATTTCTTATCATTCTTAGAGAAAGGCAAAAAAAATCATTTTTATTTTTTACCACATGTTACATTACGGTATATTCATATTATTACAACTGGTAGTCCCACCTAGACAAGTTGAGACACCGTCTCCGCGACAGTCCACTCGACAGCCTTGTGTAAGCTATCAATTTTCATCCATTAACATTTGATGGCTTATGTCCATTCTTGTATTAAAATATTTGAGCCGCCCACGTCGCTCTGATATGGGTTGATGTCTATTTTCGACGACAGCCATGACCAAAATGCTTTCTTGATGAATAAAAATTTGTCGAAATTAATTGGTGAAGGCTGATTGATGTTAAAGAAAACGATTTACAATTATGGTAATCATACCTGTTTCTTTTTCATCTTTATCTAGTGGCAAAGTATGCAGATTGACAACCGAAAAGTCATGGGTTCGGTTTTTATTTGAACACTTTTTGCCAAAAAGTTGACATACATCGCAATACAGATCTTTAATATAACAAACGACATATTATTATTACGCTAAAGTAAAAAAAAACATCAAAGTTATAATGAACCGTCTTTGCGAGAAGTCAATTTAAATTCATTCGAAAATTCACATTTGATTCCATTTTTAAAATCCACAAAAACCAATCCACACTGCCAGTTGCAAATTTAATAACCCTTTAGAGTGCTTCAACACGGCTAATAACAAGGCAATAATTGTTCGTATCAACACAGTCCTAATTGCACAAACAAACTCTCCAACACATCGAGTGTAGTGGAGACGGCAGTTGACAACGAGCCAAGTCGAGATAACTCCGCAAACATTGAGCAATAAATACAGGCTTATCTAGTGAGTTTTTTGTTTGTCTCAGAATCAGTATTAGTCTTGTATAAGTGTTCGTTGAAACGCTAGAAACTGGATTCTGGTGCAGTTCATATTAGTATCGGAGGCATTTAGAAATCTGGAATTGGTTTGGTTTACAAATTGGTGTTAATAGTTGGATATTTACAACCTAATCGATGAATTGGCGCCCCAGGTATGCAATTGGCTTTTTGCGTTGAAAAATTGCGAATTAGGTACTTCGAAGGATTAGTAATTCTATGATCTATAATGATTTTTACTGGATTTTGGTGTTTGGTTATTTATACAAAGATATTTTTTGTTAACAGACCCACGAATTAATATGTTTTTGGTGAGCAATGTTGTAAAAGGAAAATAAAAAACAATGTTTACAGATAATCGAACTTAAGTTTCTCGGCACTGTTGCAAAATTCATGAAGTGGAAGAGAAACGGGAAGCCGTAAGTTCGATCACCGAACTGAGACAATTTTTTGTAGAAATAACAAAGTGCATGACGGGAAAAGTGTCTGATACAAACGAATCAAATCACATGTGTTACTGTGAAGATAGTCCGACTTCGCGGCTGTTAGGCGTATTTATTTATATTTTACGAGTTAACATATCCCACACTATGATAGCTATCCTTTATCTCGAGATAATGCCGATATTCTTGGAACTCGTTTTATTGTGTGTAAACTAAGGACAATGACAATACAACACATCATTTTTATCGTTTCCTCAACTCGTAAAGTAAACTACAAAATTTAAAGGATACTGTCGCATTAAACACTGCGGTTAAATGTACACGATTTATCTTATTTACATACAAAGCTTTGTTAATAGTTTCATGTGAATCACGGTATATTCTTTACGTATCTAAAGGACTTATTAAGTGAAACAACGATCAATTAAATAACAGTTAATAAATAACAGATCCTGAGATCTGTACAGCAAATACGAAATTATTGGGGAACAAGAATTTACTTATAATTCGTGAAAGTTTCGTACCAAAGATCGGATACTAGACTATTTAGGACATAGCAAATTTGAGTTAATTTCGACTAAAACTTGTGACCGTACTAATGAACTGAACTAAGGAATAAGCTATCGAAGAGCGTGGATACCCTAAAGTTTAACCCTTTTCATCTGGTGAATTCTTCTAAATTATAACATTAAAGGCAGTTCAACTTGTCCTAAAACATGGCACCATCAATCAGCCGCCCCAGGGCTCAGAGGGCGATAAAATAAATCTCCACGCACAGACAAAACACACGGTTTAACACCAAAATATATGTAATAAAACTGCTTTATCTGAACGAGAATCAAGATCATATTACTGGAGCCTTTTTCCTTGTTAATGTTATAAATATTCTTTAAGTACGTGTATAAATGAACTAGTTTTTGAGAGAATAAGTCGAGGTTTTGGCTTGGTAACTTGGAATGTTCACTGGACTATAGTATTAGTCCGGGTTGGGGAGAAATTGTACCCGTCAGCACGTCGTCATTAAAGAAGTTTAGTGCAGTAGGTTTTAAGTTATCTTACATCAAACATTTTGTGTAGTAAGAATAAATTTAAAAAAAATCTCTTTTATAGACAAATTACTTTTTCAATAATTCAATATGGTAGCAAAGTTGTCCTGGTGCTCATATTACTTGTGTATAGAAAACTACATTTACTCGTATAGTATCAGATTAAATAATTCCAAATCGTGCATCATGATAATTTATGTTAAAAAAGCTGCCTAGCAATCCATCTTAACCAAATATAGAAAACCATAAATGGCTAATGATATAACACATTGAAACAAATGTGCAATTAATGAATGCCGAAACACACGACCAAATTTATATAATTCTATAATCAACAATAATTTTCCCACGATTAAGGTTCCAACGATAAAACCCTCAAAATACTTTAACGACACATAAAAACCCATATATACGCTAAACCAATAATATGGGTGCGATATAATAATAGTAAATTAAAAATGAGCCCTTCAGACGCCTTTGAAAAGTATAGTTTGTAAATTTATGGTAATACGAGATTGCCGGCCACAAATCACAGATGGCGCTATGTGGGCGTGTGCTTATTATCGCCGAGTTTGTTAACTCCGCATTGTGGTCCAAAGGCACCATAGATAATAGTGTTTATCGAAATATATTACCTAAACGGGGCCGAAAAATGGACAGAGAAATAAGACGTCGTCGTAAATCGTGCACTTTATTTTTAGGCTGTTGTTTTTACGCGATTTTAAAAAAAACTTTAGTTCTGCGCTTTTGAAACTTACTGTCATGAATCCCCTCCCCTATCTTTATTATAATCGACTATGTAGCAAGGCTCTAACCAACTTCCCTTAAAAACAATTCAATGATACTATTCTGACGACACAAAGATCAATTGGCTACATTTAAAAGGAAAGTAGGCATTTCTTTTACCTTCTTATATTTAAAATATACAAAAAATATTAATGCAGATCTAGAAACATGATGAATAGCTTACGCTAAGCCTCCTCCTACACTGCATTTATGTTTTATCTTAACACGACCAAATCGCTCTACCGATGGTGCATTGAAGGCTTGATCAAATCGAAATAGAGCACTGTAACAAAGGATGATTATTCTTTGAGTTCAATTTCATACATACATACATAAACTCATGCCTTTATCCCAGAAAGGTAGGCAGAGGCGCCACCAGGACATCCATATTTCGTCTTGTATGTTCCGTCCAATGATGTGATAGGGGACGAGCCTATCGCCATATCAGGCACAAATTCCTGACTCCGGGCTGATAAATTAATAGAAAAACCCAATATAATTTTGCATGAGTTTTTCATCATGAGTTAAATTTCGTATTGACAATTTAATTAAACTAGCATCAATCCTGAATATAGCCCTCCCATAAAGGTTTTAGAAGGGTCTGGTTATGAATGCAACGAATTCATTTAACTGTTATGAAGGTATGATAACCATAAAGAGTAAAAAAAACCATTGAAATAAAAAGTTAATAAATTCAGTACCACGTTTCAATTATTCAACGATTGCAAAAAGTTTATTTATTATCCGGAGATCAAAGAAAGCAAGAAGTGAGTTACAAAAACCATAAACAATTTAATAGAGATAAAAAAGTTACTCATTGCATAATTCATTAAGTAAACCATAGACAAGCGTGCCGCGTCCAGATAACAGCTATTTAACAAATTGATTTATTGCCTCGGTACGTTACTATAGCGTAATTGAATTTTATTACTCCATGATAAATTTCTATGGTAAAAATTTAATATCACTTACTTTGTACTGAAGTTAATAATCGCTGCTTTAACGGAGGAAAAGAAGGTAAGAAATATTGCAATCTTACGAGTTCTTTCAAGGAATTTCGAAGAATCGTAATAGATACCGAAGTCACATACGGGCAGGATTTTTAAAAGTTTTTGTTATGATAATGACGTACATACTTTTTGTTCGTAATGTTGATAGCACGGCCATATTAGGGAAAATTGAATTAATTATTTTACAACAAACTCAATCGATTCTCAATCGATTCTCTCGATTGTAGAGTAGGCCCGTGCCCTGCAGTGGGACGTATATGGGCTGATATAGATAGATAGATAGATAGACAACAAATTTCGTTGGTAACCAAAAGTAATTAGTTATTATCCGTCTTAAACAAGTATGAGTGGAATTCAAAAGCCCTAAACTATTTATTTTTATTTTCAAATTATAATTGGTGCATGTTGGACAACCTGTCAAATGTCAGCCAATAGATGGGCAGAAAAATGTGGCCCGGCACCACCATTTTTATTTACGTTTTCAAGTACCAACGCTCCCTCTATATTATAAATACTCTAAGGATAAAGGTTAATTTAAAATATCAGTATCTAGGTACCAACACATTTACCAAGTCATCAGTCCACCTTGTAGGGTTAAGGTGTAATATCTTGGCTTTTGTTGTTATGACAGTAATTAAGACGATCACTTAAATAAATCATTTGGATAACCTCGTGACACCTTAGAAGTATTTTACCTTAATTACTACAGCGGACATTTATCTTAGATTTAAAGTAACACATAGTAATAATTCCGCGGACTATTTTAAATAAAATTTTTTGCCCTCATTCTGTTGCTTAGGACCGGCACATGTGACGACGCCATTTCGGCATATGATTTTATAGTTATACCGTGTGATTGGCGCGTGTCCCTTAGGAAGCTATTCTATCCTACATACGTCACGCAAAAATGACACAGAGTAAATTCCTTGGCTTGGTTATCTTAACCTGGACTTGACAATTAACAACCTATGTAGGTAGGCACTAATATAAAGAAAACCGCCATCTTGTTTAATTACAACTAATACCTATTCCACACGACAAGATTTGATTGCCAACTAGATTCTACGTTAAATTGTGTGTTAGCAGATTAGTCGTACAGGTTGGATACAACTGCTTTCAGCACGAGACAATTTGATTGTCAATTTGAATAAATTGCCAACCAAAGTGTGTCGTGCGGAAAAGACGTAATTTTCTTCTGCCTAATATACATCGGGATTTCAGATGATTTGGATTATAATTAGACGACTGACTTTCTGTCTGCGAATTTTGTGAAAACTGTTTTTGTTTACCACAAAACTCGCAATAAGTGTAACGGCTAATCTGGAAGCTAAACCCAAAATGTCACAACTTAAAGCACACACATGCTTCTATTAGACCAATAAGATTCTCCGAATAATCTTAATACGGCGAAAAATTGGATTAGTTTATTTATGCGCTATAATTTCCATAACCATGGCCGGAGAGCGCTTAAAGCGCTTTGAAGTCATTTGGAGTTAATTAAAAAGCACGGAGTGCGAGTTTCTGTACGAGATAAGTCGGCCTGAGGCAATTTTGTATCGGAAAGCGGAAGCGGAGTTCTAACGTGTCTGCCCGTGTGGGTATCACGAATATTAACATATAGCTATGTAAGTCTACATCCTTATATCCATTGATATCTGTTGGTAGTACTCACAAGCTCACGACTGCTAGTCATTTGTTTTAGATGGGTGAATGACGCATTTCGCACTTTTTTTATTTAAAAGATATTAAACACGTTTTATTAGTTGGTACTTGTTAGGGCCCTTATATACGAGAGGCAACCTGTGTAGGTGGAGGCTTTATCTATTTCAACCGCAAAGCAGAAGCTTGTGAGCACTTTTGTGTAGCTACCGGTTTTTAGGACATTGTAGCTTGTGAAATTATACTGGGCATAAAAAGATTTAACTTAGACTGCCTCGATGCCGCAGTTGTATTGCAGTACAGTTACAAAGCTGAGGTCTCGGGTTCGAGTACCGGGTCGGGCAAAGTGATATTGGATTTTTCTATTCATTACCAGCCCGGAGTCAGGAATTTGTGCCCGATATGGCGATAGGCTTGCCCCCTATCACATCATGAGACGAAACATACAAGGCGAAATGTGGGTGTCCTGGTGGCGCCTCTGCCTACCCCTTCAGGGATAAAGGCGTGAGTTTATGTATGTATGTATGTCAGTATCTAAAAAGACTTAAAAGGGGAAAGAAAAGAAGCAGAAAAAAACCTATTCTATGTCATTCAAAGACATGACATTCCAGCGAAATAGAATGAAAAGGGGCCGTTCAGCACCTGAGCCACTGTCAATAGGCAATAAAATATAATTATGATTCCAGCATACCCCAGACTCGTTGATTAAACCACCACACTTGTAACCCGCCATATGAAATTGAGTTTCATATTGGATGAACTTTGGGCTCCCCTCGGCAGTCATTTTATTAGTCCCAACAGCCCTTCAAACATCCCTGTTCAAATACAACAATGTCAATAATTGCTCTAAAGATATGTTTTCAAATAGACGATGAAAATTAAGTTTGAATAATTTTAGTATTAGTTTTGGGACTTGAGGCAAACATTCTGTAAAACCAAATTAATAGCTAGAGGAGATATAAGTTGCTAGAAAAATTAAGAAGCCAGAAATAAGCTGGAACCAAAACTATGGTCAGCCGCAAATTCCCATCAAATGTACGTACTTATGTGTTTTTTAATGTACGTGTGTATTCTTATTTTATTTTGCGATCGCGTTAACCGTGAATGAAAACATAAAACTGCAAAAGAATTTCGAAGTTATGTGAAGTCTGCTAACTCCTATTTGATTATCCTGGTTCACAGAAGCCTAACCTCTCTTGCTTGCACAGCTGGTCGGATATTTCATAACTACGTATAACAATTAACAACCATCCTCGGCGGCGCAGTGACAAGAATCCAGCTGTGAAACGTTAGGCCGCGAGCTCAAGTCCCGCGACGAGACTAATCTTGTGTCATCAACTTATATTTGTTTAAAGTATCTTGTTGTTTTTGGTCTTTATGATCTGTCTTTAAATGTACAGTCGAGACTCTGTAATTATAAAGTGAATTTATTAACTGTCTAAATTACCCCCTGTGTCTCTATGGCCTAGTCACTGTATTATTGACATTATGTGCATACTCCTCAATTTGGATTCAGCAGGTCAAAATACCAAAGAAAAATACCAAATATATCTATTCCTTGAACCAGACCGCTTATTTTTTTTCGTACGGTTATGATATCAATACTTTTTGCGTGTAATTTTTTTATTATAACTCAAAAAAACATTCAAATTTGCTTTAATAGGCCCCATTAATTGTTATCGCTGAATATAAAATAAATAACGCAAACACTTTCTGCTTCATATGAACACGTGAACAACCGGTGCCGTAATTAATACCACTGCTATAAAACTCCTATTTTATATTCTACTTCGGAGTGGTTATGAGTCGTGATTTCTTGAGACAAATCTATTTCGATAACTTTTAGGATTTATACGGACCGTGAGGGGCCTTAAAAGCGATTCCACGTATAATTTACATTAATATAGATATTGAAATCTTTAATACTTTAGAATAAGGATATTTCCTTGAGCTTTTCGTATTCACGTACGGCAAGTGGTTTGCACTGTACGTAATGACAAATTACGAATTTTGTTGCGACTTAAAGACATATAAGCTGTATAATGAATTGTGATTTTTTGCATTTCGCCGTTGGACTTGGCTGACAGGAAGTTGGAGTGGTGTGTGGGTGAAATAGTCCCTTGTATTACTATCTAGATAGAACCAGTGTTCTCCGTTCAGTCACCACTGACGAGAGACGGATATCTCTGATCGGTGAATAACACAATGCCGGCCCATTAGGCATGATAAGATTGTGTCCGAGAATACATCCTTGATATTATTAGAAGGTAAATTAAGAATACATAGGTAAGTAAAACATGGTGAGTGGATACAGCTTAATATAGACTCGGAGCAGATAATGTGTTATACCTAAAATTTTGCATATCCTTTTATCTCGTCGTTTCAAATAGCATGAATCCGATTTTAGAATAAGAAATGTGTGGGAAGGATATTATCCCTCTTTCAATTATAATTGAGTACTTTTTAATGATAACCTTTTACTTTCTGATAACATCCCAAACCGTTCATCCTTATTTTGTCCTGTGGCATTACCGATACCACCGAATATCCTTCCTAAACAGTATTGTACCCCAGTAGCTATAACAGTGACATCTTTATTACATTCTTAGTTAAATGATGGTCTATAAAACTTAAATAAATATTTTCTAAATAAGCAATTGAACGATTGTAAAAGTGGCGAGGGCCCTAACCCTTCGTAGTCTGTGCGACGCATCTCGACTCGTTTATCTATTACTATTACTTTACTATCAGGAAATTGTAGGCTATAAAACCGAACGTAACATGCTCACAGTGATTGCCTATTTTCACTTTAAATATTTAAAAAAGCAATAGTTTAAAACCGTTCCCTACGATTCTATGGCGGGCAGTAAACCGGTCTATTGTAAATTCTCGAACAAATATGCTCCTTAGATTAACTTCTGCTTGCAACTTTGTTTAGGCCGTTTAATATTAAATCCCCTCTGAGCGCTCATTGTGTAGTCGCTAAGCCAAACAGGAAACGCGAATAATATTTATAAACGCACAACAAATATAAAGACATAAATATAGAAAAACGTGAAGCAACAAAACGGATTTCAAAATTCTAACGTAAAAAAGCGGTTTCTAAATCTCAAACTACGCTCATAAATATACAATGAGAAAAATAAAACATTACGAGGGAACAATGCAACCGAATGTGAATCTCGGCTGACCTTTGCATTCGTTGGCGTCCCGGGCGGTGGCGCGGCCCCACGGCCGGTCGAAGTGGAACGGCTTGCACCGCTCGCAGTCCCGGCCCGCCGTGTTGTGCCGGCACTCGCAGGCCAGCTGCTGCACGCCCGGAGTGCCCGTGGAACTCTCGCCCTCCTTCATCGGGATGCAGCGCGAAGCGTGCCCGTTGCACTTGCATCTGCCGCCCACGGCGAAGTCGGACACGGCGTAGTGCTGCGTGCCGGGAGCCGCCTGCTTCTTGTTGTCCACCTCGTCGCCCTCGTTCACCATGTGCAGGCGGTTGAACACCACCCGCACGTCGGTCGCCGTGACCCAGTCTTGCAACACGGGCGATAAGTCAAAGTTAGCAGCACTAGGCCGACCCTCTAGCGTGCTGAACGCTAATCTTGCGCCGCCAGAGTTCTCACCGGCCAATCTATGACTATCGGAGCATCTAGCTTCCTGCTCGTTCGCCGCCGTCACCGTGGCCTTATTGGGCCGCCCGTAAACCCTTCTACACTGACTGGAATAGAACTGGAAGGGCTGCCACGTGACTCCATAGTCGGCGCTCTTGTATATGGCGACGGAATCCGGCCGCGCCGCCTTCGGGCAAAACTGGAGGCTGATATAAGTGAGCTCGTATTTTTTCCCGAGGGAAAGGGTCAAGGACACGTTATCGGGAGGCGAATCATAAGACGCCGGCGGCAGGGAAGCTGAGCGCCAGCAAGTTATATCGTTAGGGTTGTTGAGATCGGTGAGATGGGTCGGCGGGTGCCGTCTGTCGGATCTGGCGGCGTCGCACACTCTACAGGCATTCTCCGGGGTCTGGTCTAAGGGTGGGTCGCACAACTTTTCCGGGCCTCGTCTTCCACAGGCGGAAGAGGCGACAACGGCGGCTCCGAAGGCGGCGTTGACGAAGTCCGGGATGCAGCGGCGCGGGCGCGCGTCTTCGTAGCAGGGGTCCGGCGACGAGGCCGCGGAGGCGAGCGCCGCGGCGGCCAGCAGGGCCAGCAGCACTGAGCTCATCGCACTCACTGTCACTCACTCGCGTAAAGTTTGCAGCGGGGGCGGGGGAGGGCGACACGTGCGCGCCGCTCGGTTGCCGCGACACGACTGGCGGCCGCGTGCGAGCCGCCGCGGGGACTCGCTCGGCCGCGGAGCTTACCAGCTTACGAGTTACGAGCTTTTGTGCCGCGCGAGACGTTTTTTTCTACACGTTATTAGTGAAAGTATGGTGTTTAATAATAGTGCGTGATTGTGTTGATGTAAATGATAATTTATTTTTGTTCGCGATCGGACGGCCGATGCTCCACTCGTCGCTAGTCACGGTCGGCGATACAACACGGAAGTACCTACTGTCATGACGAACCTTGCTCTAACGGCTCATTAATTATACTATAAAATAGAATATATTCTTTTATTTTACACCATAAATATGATGTTCACGGATGTTATAAAGAATAAAAAGACTTATTCATGAAACTACCATTAAACTATTTACAAGACGTAAATACTGCTTCATATCATCTAATAGTACAGCTATGGGCAGTAAAAGGAGGCAAATGTGTTTGTTCTTAATTGTAGTCTTTAACTAACGCAGGCAAATAGCAATTAACTTCTAGGTTTACAGGCAGTCGTATATTCGATTACTACGGTTCCTGAGCTGTGATGGGGGCGGGGGGGGGGGGGGGGCAATAGATGAAACAGGTGTATGTAGATGTAGATTTATATATGAAATATTTAAATACCTCGGTGGCATAGTCGCATTACGATACGATTACAAAGCTGAGGTCTCGGATTTGAATCCCGGGTTGGGCAAAGTAATATTGGATTTTTCTATTCATTATCAGCCCGGAGTCTGGATATTGTGCCCGCTATAGCGATAGGCTCGCCCACTGTCACATCGTGAGACGGAACATACAATGCGAAATTTGGGTGTCCTGGTAGCACCTCTGCTTACCCCTTCTGGGAAAACGCGTGAGTTTATGTATGTATGTTTAAATACCTACTTGGGATTATTGGAGGTATTTATTTATTAACTTAAATGACCTTCTACTGTCCGCCTTTAACAATTTTATAAAACCGTTACATAGTGTCAGCGCCTCACTATTTTTCAGGCATGTTGCAAAATAATTCTAGTCATTTTTAACCAACCCTGGTCTACTGATATCCTTTCAAAATCCTTATAGAAAACTCTCGGGTGTGAAGATTTCGCCAACATGTTTTTATTTGTAAAGGAAGCGATAGTAACACAAATTTATAATGATTTCGAAATATTAGTGTTGTATTCTGGACGCGAACCCGTAACCTTTAGTTTTTGTTTAGAGATTGATGATAGTAGACGAAGCGAAAGTAGTATATCAAGATCGAGCAAAGTGGAGATCCACAGTCTTTGCCTACCCATGTGGGATACAGGCGTGACGTGTAAGTATGTATTGTAATTTTACATGAAAGTATTTTCATAAGGCGTTTATTGTAATCTAAAATATAGGTATTTAATACTTTTCAAATATACTGACATACACCATAACAACCTTAAAATACCCATAAGGAATTATACAATAAAATAAATTATTTTTTATGAACTTTATAATCGTCGGTTAACACCACCTTATAAACAAAGAAAACTTATATTCGTAATTAAAGACTACGAATTCCGATTATTATTATCAGTGCATTAGGAGCGAGTCAGTCACACGTAGAGTCGTACATTCGTACAATGCAGCCCTTACCGCCAGACGCTTTATTTGTAGAGCATTGAGAATGCGAGCACTCTACAGTACGCACCCATTGCCCATACCACGTGACTCTACCTGTCGACTCTACCGGTAAAGGCCCGGTTATATGGGAGGATTTTGTGATGCGACTGTTTTGCGATTTGTGTTCGACTTACACAGGGATAGAAAATTGTTATTACAGTTTTTACCAGCTTTATGATATGACTATATTATTACTATTATTAGGATTAGGACATTTTTGACAACATTTGGACTTTTAAGTTTCAAGGCAACAGAGCGAACTGAGGATCTAAATAATCCGTAGAGTCAGTGTTACAATGGTAACTAACGATATACTGGGTCGGGAAATCGCAAAGGTTTTAACAGTTAAATAATTATGAGCCATTGACTCAAACGAAAAAGAAGTGTTACAATGACTAAAGACTTCGCATACCGTAGAAATTCCTGTAATTATTCATGATGTTTTCCTTTGCTGCTATAGTGCGTGGTAATTAACAGATGACTACAAAAGTCATAGAACCCGAGACCAAATTAACCGCCGGAATCTTTTAAGCCAGGATCTACAGCGGCAGCGTTTTATCACGTTTTAACACCAGGCAATGAAAAGCAGCAAATCAAAAAACAAAGTGACGCCTCATTAAATCAGAATCGCAGTCTCAATTAGGCGTTGTCAACAGTTTAACCGTCAAGGAAAGTATTCAAAAAGCAATTCCACATTTTTCATAATTTCGTGATTTTCGTAAAATCTTAAGGATGTCCTATTAGCTGAAATACATATGCGATTTTATAAAACACCAATCACACTTTGGCAAAAGACGCATACTCGCGACAATTAGTCGGGCATATAAACTCTATGACCGCGGCCTAGTTCATAAGCGTACCCTATTGCTCTCGGCTTTAGGGTTCCCGCTTTATGTTACAGGATTCGTCGTAAAAAGGTTACAAAAGAAGATTTTATTTACCATGACATGTATATTTTGCGGTAGACATTTAGGTGATGTAAAAGTTACGAAAGTATGACTTGAAATAAATTATGTTTTGTTATTCAATAAATTAAATAATAATAATAATAAATAACTGGCAACACTAACGATCATCAGTTGTGAACGTCAAATTTTCGTCGATTTTTCTTAATTTATATTACAATATACTTGAATTCCATCAAACAAAATTAGTCCACAAACAAATTAAATAATGCCATATCACAAAAACGTTAAACTTATTTCTAAAAGCAATAGTTGTACTCGTAATAGCAAAGAAAACATTTTGACAAAAGTGACAATGTCACCCAATATATTTTAATATAACGATGTTCACAAGATGAAAAAACGAGCCAGAAGCAAACACGCACGACCAACATCTCCCAGCTCGTCGAGCTCCGCGTCGTGGGCGTCAGCTTCGGACGTATTCGAAGTGACGCCGAACATCGACGCGTCGAGCCAACGCGACGAGCTGCAGTCGTCCCCGCCGCCACCAAGACCTGCGCGGCGAAGAGGACGACCCCCTCCAGTGGTGGGCTTGGGACCAGTGGGACCGAGTGTCCCGCCTACGGTCCCCGCTACCGGTGGAGTAGTGCGCCGCATGAGATGGACTCATCAAATAAATGAAAATGTCATGCGGGCCTACTTTGGGGCAACAAGGGGAGGAACTCACCTTACTGCGTATCGTGCTAAAATGCTGTCTCTGTTTCAGGCTTTGGAACCAACAGTTGAAGTCTCATCCCAACGATTGTCGGATCAAGTGCGATTTATTCAGCGGCGTAAGTTGTTGGATGATGAAGCACTTGAGCGGTTGCGCACAGACTTAAGAGTTGTCCAGGACAACAATGTCCAGCCCGTCAGTGGAGATCAAGCAGCAGACCCAACACCAATACCTATTGCTGTTATTGAGGTGACGGACAATTTGGACGACAACGTAAGTCCCCAAGATGAACAGCGTCTGAGAGGGGCTTTGGAGCGTGCGATTTCGGAATTCATGCCTTTGTCGGCGTCTTGTAGACCGCGTCTTCCGCGTTTGCCAACGCATAGAAGAAATTTGGCGCTGATGGGAGCTTTGGACTCCATGTTACCTATATACCTGGAGTCCAGTCGGGATCTTGTTGATACGCACTCGATCCTTTACTGCGCAGCCGTCGCAGCATTTCGTGTGGCTCATGTTAATTTCCCAAATGAACGTAGAGCCACTCGAGATGTTGCGGCTGTGCCTGCCTGGCAGTGTAGGATTGAGGAACGTATCAACAGGGCCCGAACTCTCATCGGCAAGCTAATTTCCTTCAAAGAAGGAAATAGTAGACCGAAGATTATGCGTTTTGTGGCGCAGGCTTTTTCGGGGACTAACACCAGTCCTCGCAATTATAGACTTTGCGTCACGGAACGCATAGACTTCTACAAACAAAAAGTCTATGCGTGGGCAAACCGCATCCGCCGCTACAGGAGGCGATGGGATCGTTTCCAACAAAATCGTATGTTCCAAAGTGATCAAAAGAGGGTTTATAGATGTTGGGAGAATTCTCCACAAAGTGTGGTAGATGGGCGGCTACCTAGGGCTCATGAAATGCGTGAGTACTGGACAAATATCTGGTCGTCGCCTGTCTCTCACACTGAAGCCCCCTGGTTCAGTGTTGTAGATCGAGCTTGCAAGGTGATACCGGCTATGGAGGCCATTTTAATCAGTCCAGAGGACGTTCTGACCGCGATTCGTCCAACCCAAAATTGGAAGTCTCCGGGACCAGATGGTCTGCACAACTTCTGGTTAAAATGGTTTCCAAGTTCGCATGCTCGATTGGCAACACAATTCCAGGATGCGCTTGAAGGGGGATCACTCCCAACATTTATGACAACAGGTGTCACTCACCTACTCTTTAAATCCGGTAGTACCACGGAACCAAAAAATTATAGACCCATTACATGCCTACCCACAATTTATAAAGTACTTTCGTCGATAATTAGATCAAAAATTCAATGTCATATTACAACTAATCAAATTCTTTATTCCGGACAAACAGGTTGCAAGAGCGGGTCCCGTGGTACTAAGGAACTCCTTCTCATTGACATGGCCATTTGCCAACAGGCTCGTCAGAACCGAAGGAATTTATCAGCTGCCTGGATTGACTATAAAAAGGCATATGATTCGGTGCCCCATACATGGCTCATGAGAGTGCTTAATTTGTATAAAGTTGATACAAAATTGAGCACTTTTCTTGGGGCATGTATGGGACAATGGAGAACTGTTCTTAAATATCCAGGCGCTACCAATCCTTCGGTGAATGATGAGCCGATTAAAATCAAGCGGGGTATATTCCAGGGTGACAGTCTGAGTCCACTGTGGTTTTGTATGGCCCTGAATCCCCTCAGTACTCTGTTGTTGGATTCGGGGTTAGGCTACCGTCTGCGGAGAGGGTCTGAGCCTATCTCTCACTTGCTCTACATGGATGATCTCAAGTTATTTACATCAAAACAATCTGAATTGATTGAGTTGTTAAAAATAGCTGAAAGATTTAGCAAATCAATCAATATGGAGTTTGGTGTAGATAAATGTGCGGTTATCCATGTAAAGCGAGGCGTGGTTGCGGTCTCTGATGACATACGTGTCTCAGAGACTGTAAGACTCAGATCCCTTTCGCCGACGGAAACCTACAAATATCTGGGTATGCCTGAGGCTCTAGGTATTAGGGGTGCAGACGTAAAACAATCGATAAAGGAACGTTTCTTTAGCCGCCTGACAAAAGTACTTAACAGTTTTTTGTCAGGTGGAAACAAGATTCGCGCCTTTAACGGTTGGGTTATGCCTGTACTTATGTACTCCTTCGGCATACTCAGATGGACTCAGACCGAATTGGACGCCCTGGATCGTAAAGTCCGAACTCTACTGACTGCACATCGTATGCACCATCCACGTTCGTCAGTAATGCGATTGTACATCCCGCGGAGATGCGGAGGCCGAGGTATGCTTAATGCTAAGGACCTGCATAATCGCGAGGTGTGCAATCTCAGGGATTATTTCCTTCACAGCGACGTGGATATGCATGGGGTTGTAGTGATGGTAGATAAAGGATTTACCCCGCTCTCTTTGGCGAATGAGAACTGGCGGAAACCTCTGGTGATGGGTATTAAGGATCGCGAGGAAATATGGAAGGACAAGGAGCTGCATGGTCGGTTCTATCGGGCCCTCCATGGGCCTGATGTGGACCGATTAGCGTCTGTGTCTTGGCTACGTTTCGGTAACCTCTTTGGGGAAACCGAGGGTTTTGTCTTTGCAATTATGGACGAAGTTATTAAGACGAACAACTATAGGAAATACATCCTGAAGGACGGTACCGTCGACATCTGTCGGGCATGCCACCGTCCTGGCGAGTCCATCAGGCATGTTATCTCCGGTTGTTCGTATCTTGCTAACGGCGAGTATTTGCATAGACACAATCTAGTAGCCAAGATCATACATCAGCAAATTGCTCTTCGATATGGACTTGTGACTTTTGAAGTGCCATATTACCAGTATGTTCCCCAACCAGTTCTTGAAAATGGTCATGCTACGCTGTATTGGGATCGGTCTGTTATCACAGACAGGACTATTGTTGCCAATAAGCCTGATATTGTGATAATAGATCGATTGGCGCGCCGGGCAATACTTGTTGACGTCACCATTCCGCATGATGATAACCTCGTTAAAGCAGAAAAAGATAAATTGACAAAATATTTAGATTTGGCACACGAGGTTACTGAATTGTGGAATGTCGACTCAACAATTATTGTCCCGATTGTTGTTTCTGCACATGGATTGATACCAAAGAGCCTCGACCAACATCTCCAGAGGCTCTCAATGGGCCGTTGGGTCATGAGCCAGATTCAGAAGGCAGTATTGCTTGACACGGCACGTATAGTGAGGAGGTTCCTCACTTTGGGGTCCTAACCACCGGTGGCTTGGGTCTCGAGCCTCGCCATCGTTGGGTTAATCTCCTTTTTTTATATTTTTATATGTATTTTGATTTTTTATTATATATGTAAAAATGTAAAAAAATAGTAAAATAAATAAAGAGAAATAATAATAAAAATCTTTATTTAAATACCATGACGAAACAAATAGCATTACCAAAGGTACCCAAACTAGGCAACGCCTGTATCTTGGGATACCAAATACAATTAACAATTGGAATTATAAAATTAGTGGGCCCATTTAAAGGACTAAATCTAAATCTAAAATAACATTCAAAAAAAAATTAATAAACGTAATTAACATTTTTTTTTGTTAAGGCCATTTAGCCTGTACAGAATAATAACATAAAAATAAAATTTTGCAGAATAATAACATAAAAATAAAAATTATAATATTCTAACAGTGTGTGTTACCAATCGCTCAGTTTCCTCGTAGTCAAGATTTCCCAGCCAACTTACAATTTTATTTTTTGCTTGTTTAACAGGATCGTTCTTTATGTCACAGTACTTTGCAGCATTATTATAAACTAATATGTGAGAGTAATAAGGGAATCTTTTTGCAAAATTAGAATTTATTAATGGGGGGTCAAGTCTATATACTCTTCGTGTTAGTAAATTATCATGGATTACAGAGTTGAGAGTTCGTTTGTGAGTGGAGAGGCAGGCTTTGAGTATGTAAAGCTGTCGGACCCTTAAAA
Organism: Deilephila elpenor; assembly: GCA_949752805.1. Lineage (NCBI taxonomy): Eukaryota > Metazoa > Arthropoda > Insecta > Lepidoptera > Sphingidae > Deilephila > Deilephila elpenor. The sequence goes on along the minus strand of OX457107.1, from coordinate 937,710 downwards.
CTCTTGTTTCTTTGTAGAGGGAATCCGTAGAGAACCTATAGGGCTTAAATAGCATAACTTTTAATAATAATAATAGCATAAATGACATTGCTGTTGGTCTTACAGCAGATGTGACTATCATAAAATCTTAACACAGAGAAATAAAAACAAAATATACATCCATTGATTACTCACGCCTATTACGGCGGGGTAGACAGAGGCACTACTAATGGCACCCACATTGTGTTCAAGTTATTTCCGTCTCAAGTACTGATAAGGGGCGAGCCCGTCGCCATACCAGTCCCAAAATCGCAAATGTATTTCACATGTATGTGACAATGTATTTCAACCAGAATATCAAAATCTAAGTCTCGAGGCTCGCATCCCAAAAGTTACTATCACCACAGACTATCACTACACAAAAAGACTATTTACATTTACCCACTCCATAAAATAACTTCCCTAATCAGCATAAAACAAGAAATGATTGCTAATGTATCTGCACAATCAGCAGCAGTACGTCCGGAGTAGAGGTAATAGCGTTTCGCTCCACTTCCCCCCACCCCTTTCGATTACATTTTAATTAGGCCGTTGGTTCATTCCCGCTAATTCTAAGGCCCATTGTCTCGCCAATACGCAACTTGCCCCACAAATAATTACTTTCAAACCGGCCCCGTTTGTGAGAAATAAAAATTGCAATTGTTTTTAATACACCTGTGTACTTGGGTGGTTGCTTAAGTATTTTTGTCGCATAATGTACTCGTCGTAGAAGATGTCTTTTTATAGTTTAGGAAATATAGAGTATAGCAACATCTGAATACACGTTCCCATAGCTTGATAAAGACCCCGAAGTCAGCCAAAAAGCGCTGGCTCAAATCTGACATCGTCTCAGACAGTATGAAATGAAGCAATTGTTTTACAACTGAGGATGCCGATGATCGGGCGAAATGGCAAAAACTGAGCACGAAAGCGGGCCATCATACGGACAAAAGCTAAATAGAAAAAAAGTTAATATTATTACTCCCTGCCATTGCTAATTACGCTCATGTGACATAGAGAGCTAGATGTTCGCTTTTACAAAAGGTTAATTTATGTAATTAAAGCGCAGTAAGCGACGCTGATGCGCTTACTCACGACCTGGTAAATTATAATCCATCACTTTTAATCTACGCTGACCTCCGTCGCCTGCACTTCGACTCAGAAATGAGGTCACTTATTTAATCCACATTGCTAAAATATACGTACGTATGTGTATGGTGAGTAGATATTTATTAAATTTTTTGTTGTGATAGAATGTTTGTATGCATCCGGATATCAAACATCTTCAAGCGCGTCGATAAAAAAATCGTCATAATGAGCCAAACTTGTAGCAATTTTGTTTTAGCCGTTTATCTCGACTATTAGTCGTCAGTGCTTACGAATATAGAGTAATTGATGTAGGTTTCATAAATAGTAAAGTATTTGCGTTCTTACAATTTTCTTATATTAATTTTTTTTTTTAAATAAATATTTATACAACAATCACATACATGGTCCTGGCCCCACGCTAAGATCGAGTCATGTGTCGTAGGTATCAGGAACTACGAGAGATTTTTCGGTCTCGCATACACCCATACCCGAAATAAATTCCTACCCGTGGTTCACACAAACATTTGTAACGGTGCGGGTATCGGACCCGCGGCCTCTCGTTTCACAGCCGACGTCTAACCAACTGCGCTACGGAGGCTGTTATTTAGAAGCACACAAGTTTTTTTTAAGTAGTAGATCCATATTTTAGTAATCTTATGTTGCAGTAAGACTTGGTCGGCTTAACAGGGAAAGGTGCTTAAGGTCTCATAGAATACTGACTTATAAGTTTTGCAGTTACTTCAATGAGTGAGAACACCTGAAACCGAATCTCTTTCCGCTTCCCGTGCTTTTTGAGGTCTATTTGAGCTCATCATCATCTGTACATTTAAGATCCAAATTGCGTAGAGGTACCATTGCGTTCAGGTAAGTCGTTTGTTGGTTTGTTGAACCTTAGCAATAAAAAACAATACATAAAAATAAAAATAATTTGTTTCTTAATTGCCGAAATATGTTCCATTAACAGTACTGATTACACGATAAAATATGTGCATTGAATAAAAGTTACCCAGTCTAATTTTTGGTGTTATACTAGAAAATGGATATAAAAAATATTATATATTGACTCCACGATTGTAACAATAATATTTCTGGTCCGGTTAATAATAAATAACGAATAAAATAAATAAAGAAGTTTAAAGAAATTATTTTATAAAATCCATACCTTAATCACGCGATTATCGATTACAAGTTCCCAAAAATAATAATCGAATAGATTCATTAACGATTATACACAACTTTCATCCCTACTGCGAGCTGTCAAAATCAAAAATATTTGAAAACCGGATGGTACAGAAACGTGACGCCATATTGGTGTAACGGACTTCCGTTGCATTGTCGTCCAGTTACTTCCTAGTCGCGCCTAAAGAAGTTTTACTTCAATAACTCTTGTAAATAACAATTGGACCTATTATTATTAATTCCATATCTCTGATCCCTTAGTTAATCAAATTATCGATACAAAATCAAGGCACGTCAAATTGCGCCCCACGACGAGGCTGTACCATCGGGGACAACAGTAATCAGATTAAATATTTAATATTTACTAAATATTACGTCGTGTCGTCGTTCAAATAAAAATAAAATAGTATTCGATTCCTAAAATAAATATTTCATTATCGCCTCATCAATGCAATGGCAAAGGTAGCGTATTGTCCATTGTGAGTTTCTGGGTTCGAATTCTAAATAAATAAATAATTAAATTTCACAAAGCAGTGATTAATGCCAGGCATCGACTCGCCCGCTATCGTCCCACTTTTTCTATACTACAAGACCTATTAATTTACCTCGACAAAAATCAATTAAACCAATATTCAAAATTTTTTTTACTAAAACGATTTCCTACAAAACAAAAATACAACATATCTATTGACAAAAAAGTAGTGAATGCATTAACTTCAAATTCCTGAGCACAAAGGACTAATACCGTTTGAATTGAAAAAGTCTCATGTCCCGGACTGCCGCACGCAGCAAAGAATCCCGGGACACGATAACTCAATTAGTCCCGGGCAGATTCCACGCGACTGTACTGAGATGTAATTATACCCTTATCTGTATGGACACCGGTAATTAGTGTTCCGGCTCGAAGGGGTTCAAACCACCCTTGCCGGATGTTCATGTGTTCCATAAATTACAGTGCGATTTTTAAAGGGTTACTGTAATTGCTAATGCTTATCGGGTTTTGTCAAATTTGTAATTAGGTATGTTTCTTTGTGTGTTTGATTTTAATATAAGATATTTCCAACCCGCACTAGTCAAGAATGGTGGACTATATGGCCTAATCATTTCTATAAAACTTCGAATAAGATGTTGGCTATTCACAGTTACTTTTAAATAACTATGATTTTCACAAAACAAAAATGCTCTTTGATCAAGAATAATTAATTAACGCTAAAAGTAGGGATTATTGAACCCCTGGCATGCTCATTGACTCAAGTAACCGCAGCTACATTTAATACAAAGTGTATTTTAAAACAAAGAATTTATTATAAAAATACAATATTCAGCTCTGTTTATTACACGAACACGATACCTCATTAAAATCATACTTTTACCTTACCTTTGAAACTATGTAACAAAGGGTAATATTGTTTTATGCATCCCGCCTGGGAGTTTAATCAAATGCTAATTGTGTTCGGAGCTGAGTCCTGTATTTTCCTTATAACCGTGTGTGGAGGAAGAAACTTGATTAGATAGTCTGGGATTTGAAACAAAAATCCATACATTTTCTTCTTATTTTAATCGTCTGTGTGTTCCGTTACAATGAATGTTGCATGCGTTTCGTATTTCCCGGAATAATGTTTGTCTTTATGTACCGAATCCGTTTATTATTTAAGTCCAAAATGTGTCTAGTTAGCGTAGCAATCTACACTTTATGAACACGGCAAATACATACCACTGATCTGAATATATCACATACATCATCTGGAAATAATCTAAATACGTGATCTATATGAGGGTCATCAAACATTCACTACCTACTTTATCTCATATCAACACATCGATAGCCAATTTTCTTCTTTTTCAACCATTGGAAGTTAACTTCCCAAAGATTTCCACAGCGTTTTGTTCGAAGCGGCCTGCATTCACTGACTTCCTGCAACCTTCACTGCGTCTGTCAATCTTCTGCTTACAATCAGACAGTTTTATGTACTGTCAATTATTGCAAACCCCTATACAGAGATTCGCATGAAAAAAACAATAGTCAAGGCACGCACAAACACTCCCACATATGCATATATTTAAATAATGCTATAGATTTAGCGGCGGGTATGCCTGCGTTTCTCATGCATGTTTCAAACGTATGCCCTCGATGTTCTGCGAACGACGTGTGAACGATGATATTCCGTTTATAATCACATATTAAAACAGACTTCACGCGTGCAAATCAAATCCGGGATCGAGTGAAGCGCGGTGCAGGCTGAAGACTGGTAAGTCGTATTACTTCACTATAATTTCTGAGTGTGTTAAAGTTTCAAAGCTTTAAGACCGGGTTTAACTTGTGATAACTATGAGACAGAGAAGGGGTCCATTATCGTTTTTTAATATATTAATTACTAAAGGTTACTTAAATTCATTAATTGGTCAAAGTTTTGTATGTGAAAGTTTATGAAAATAAATTAAATAAGGTAATGTGTAAGCAGGTTTTATAACACCACTACGCTGAAATAACGTTAATTTCAAAATATCACATTAAATAGAAAAGTTGCAGTCTGTGCTGTCACAGGACATTTAAACTATTGAAACTGAAAAGAAACCATGGTCTTATTATCAATCCAACCATTTCACTGATCGAAAACAACGCGCAACGATTACACATAAATTAAATTATATACATATATTATCTCAATTATACCGTCACATTGGAACACAAAACGTCTACTTGCAGAAAAAGACCTCGACATAATATCTTCATCTTGTAATAACCCATCAATAAAAAGATGACTATTTATAATACGATGATGATGTTATAAAGGACTTTGTTTTATAATAGTTTTATTTTAAATACTCATTCCCGCGTATAGAGCGTGTCGTGATCGGGACGCACAAAGTACAAACCAGTTATTCAACTGTGGGAATAGAAGGCTAGTTCTTTGTCATTTGTATATGTACTTAGTTTTAGTCATAAGAAATAATTTTAAAATGTTAAGGCATCTAGGTGCGTGGTGGCCTGTTGGTAACGGACCAGACGCGGCTGCCTACATGTTCGCGGTGGTCGCGGGTTTAAATCCCAGGGCACACCTCTGACTTTTCGGAGTTATGTGTGTATTGATAGTCAATCACCGCACACTTTAACGGTGGAGGAAAATACTGTGAGGAAACCTGCATACCGTAGCGATTTTAAAGAATTTCTACGGTATGTAAGTCCGCCAACCCGCACTAGGCCAGCGTGGTGGACTATATGGCCTAACCACTCTCAATCGATTCTCTCGATTGTAGAGTAGGCCCGATCCCTGCAGTGGGACGTATATGGGCTTATATAGATATAGATATTATTTTATTTTATTTATGCAAAGTACTTACTACTATTACTAAGTTTAAAATGTTTGGGCATCTAGCTGTGTAGAAATTCCTACTGTGAAAGGTGAGACAACTTTGATCCCTGAAGAGAAGGACATGTTTGCAAAATCAACAAATATTCGTTACGTATGTGTGTTGTAGGACCAAAAGATTTAATATATCGCTAAAATAGGAAATGGCAAGAAATTTTAAATACCTAATTCAATTTGACCACAAACTTATAAATCTTGACAGCATCTCTATCTATTACAATTTCCAAGCAAAAACCGATAAAATCATCATTAACAGTTTTCATTAATACCGACCGTTCAGCACTTCAATAAAAAAATTGTAAACAAAACGGTCTCTGATCATACATAAGCAATAAATCAATCGCTTGCCTATGAGAAATCCTTTGAAACAAACACTCATACATAAACGCAGCTACCGAGCTACCATTCCGGGTGGTGGATGGTAAAAAGCATGGGTTTGCAAGTGTAATGGCATATCTGTTGGACAGTGGACACGTCAGCCCCCTTGCGTCGCGGCGTGATGTTATCTGCGCGGCAAAAAGTGGCTGCCAGCTAATCGCTGCTATTACCCTACTATGGGCAAACTCCGCCGTAGCACAGGGTATGTGAACGGAACAGAGGTTGTGGAATTGTAAATTGTTATTAAAAATTGTTCATCATACAAGTTTGTTTTGCGACAGTGAGCAGTAGCCGTTTAATAAAATTGAACATTAAAAAAGTTGATCATCTGATGTAAAATGTGAATAGTTACACCCACTACCTATAGCCAGAGACTTTTAGTTCCGTTGCATGTTTCAATTTTGACAAAGTAAAAGTGTGGAGCAATATAAGCTATATGTCTTAATTAGTCATCCAGCTTTTAATATTGAAAATAAACTCGCGTTCTCATTCTAATTTTACAAAACTGGTTCACATTATTTTAAGTACAGAATGACGCAAATATTGTTTATGTTACTAAACAGTAAACAGCTACTTATCCGCCGATGTTTATCTTATAAATAGTAACCAAATTTATATTACTATTGCATATTAACTACACCACAGCCCTACTCTGCAGCCCGGTGCACGTTTACGGCGGCAAGTCGGCCGGCAAAAAACCTCGGCAGCGCGACGTTTAGCTGACAATTACTTTCCACCGACCGAGCGACAAGTCCATCCCGCCCGCGACACTATTACGGACTGTTATAGCCACATCGCTTCTATATCGATGTTGATACGAATTAATATCATCGAGGAAGATATTATGACTTAAAGAAACTGTCAAAGACCGAGCAAAATGGCGAAAATTGAGCGGGAAAGCAGACTCTACAACCGACAGCATTACGTTAGGTACAAAGAAAATATCGTATTGGACATGTGCAATATGGAAGCTCACGTCACACAAAGTTCTTATGTGTAGAATTTCGAAGGTAGAATGTGTGCCTGTACTGGACTTTCACAAAATTATAAACGAACAATTAAAGCTCGTCAAAGCTTGCGATATGTAAACAGCTTATAACAAGACGCAGTAGTAGTGTCGAATTATGATGAAAAAAGTTTAAAAAGTATTAGACCTTTGGTATTGTGTCTGATAAAACTAAATACAAAGCAAGCTATGCTCATTCGATTTTTATATGATTGTAATTCAGCTACGGCTGAGTCGTTTCATCCATACTGAAGCCAATTCTTACTCCAACATGGCTCTACCACTTACAAAAAATATCTGTAGCGTTTGAGTAGCCACACTTAAATATAGTTTCATAACATCAATAAAAAGTATATGCAGAAATGTCCAGGTAATTCCAAAATGTCTTTCTAATTAAAATTCAGGTGTAAATCCATTAATAAAATGGGTAAAAAAGTAATGACCCCGACGTGATTTGAACACGCAACCTTCTGATCTGGAGTCAGACGCGCTACCGTTGCGCCACGGAGCCGGTGTAAACCTCTTACGAAATTAGCCACCCATATCCATCTAAATCTTGTTATACATTTTGTAAGGTTCCGAAAATTCAAAGTCTAGTATCTAGTCTCTAGATTAATAGAATATATTTTTTTATTATTTGTTTTGCAAATATTCTAGATTTCAGTAATTGAATGAGAGTAGTTATACTGTAGGTGTGTAGATTAGATAATTGTAGGACATTTTGGCTCTTTATCGACCACAATAGCATCACCACTTTGGTGAAAGAATAAATTAAATTAGCTTGCAAATGGTAGAAAAGTTTCACATGTAGTCTATTTTATAAACTATTGCGTTGATTTCCGATTATTCGCTCCAGGTTCATTTTGCATTGCAATATCACAAACGAACTATGGACTAATACGGGTCACTTTGAAAATTCAATGAAATTCAAAGAATTCAGGGCTCATAGGAGCATTGACATGCAAAATACACATCATAAGCTATAGAATAGACACCGAACACCTGTCTTTGAACAAATGTTTACCGCGACCGAACACCAAACCCACGCACCATTCCAGAAATTGCTCTAAGTAATGCCTATATGGGTCGTCTAAATACACAATGTGTCATTGGTTCCGCCATTTGCGTATGTATTACATAGGTGCCTATTTTTAACCGACTACTAAAAATATAAGGTCCTATGTTCTATTGTACTTACATATATATTTTTATGTGTGTTCACTGATTTCTCAGTCACTGATTGACTCTGTATTGATTTTAATGATTTTTCTTACGTACTTGTTTATGTATGTTCACCATTTTATCTTTTATTTTTGGATTGATTTTAATAATTATTCTTGCGTGTGGTTCAATTTAGGTCCAATTTGGTATTACGTTAGTTTCATTTAAAATTAAATTAGGTTTTCAAACAAAAATTTACAACAATTAAAAGGTATGTGAAGTTCACTAACCCGTACAAGTTCAACCTGGTTGAATTAAGACTGACTAATTACAGTGTGGTGTATTTTAAGAACTGGTACAAATATAGATTTAGTAATTAAAATGTCAATATTAGCCGCGACGTCACATAATATCGCGCTACGTACGAACTCAAATTACGAGATAACCAAGGTACGCAACTAAAGAGTTTATATTATTAAAAAGACCATTAAAATAACTGACATATTTTCTGTTATATAGGCACACACCAATATAAATGCATTTTAAAAAATAATAGGAAAACAAAAGAAATTCCCGTCTCGGTAATGGACGAACGCTACATTATAATGAGTAAATCTAGTGCTTGGTTATTTTAGTAAATATGGAAGTTTGTGCGGTTGGTTGGATGTTTGGTACTCTTTCAAGCAAACACTACATCACTGATCTTAATAAATTCTGCAGTATTCATTATAATAGATTATACACCACAAAAATAAAGGCTATAATTAACTGAGCGATAAGACAGGCTAAGCCGGGTCGGGGCTGTGGCACACCAACATGGCGATCACAGATCAACTGCCAAATAAATAACTATAATGCAGTGCTAAGACGAAAATAGCCCTCCGGTTCCAGAATAGGCCCGGCGGCTGCGTCGAATGTGACATACGCTCATATCAAATGGGAATGAGGTTAAAAACGCAGGCCAGGTATGCGGAACCCGACGTCACCAAGTTTCGGCGCTGCTATCAATCAGGTGGAAAAAAAACAGGAGCTCTTTACATTCCTCCGTCATTCTGTGTCGATTATGTAATGTCTCGAAAGTATTTTTTCTTGGGTGGTGAACTTCAAGAGTCTAAGCATAAAACTAACAATAATTAAACATCTTTTTTTTATTTTAGAAAGGCTTACAGTTTAATTAAACTGTAGAAATAAATGTAATATAACTAAATTTCTGACGACAAGCCTTCACCAATACATATTTTAATAATGATTTGATAAAAATATTTAGAAATTAATCATTATTATTGTAAAAATGGAAATGGGTTATTAGAATTTCTTTAGGCGCCGCTTGAGATTTTTGACAATATTAGTTGCAAAAATGTGCTAGAAGAATTCATGCAGTTTCTACCTACGTCCTATATTGATATTTCTATAATATTTCTTAAGGTTGATATATTTTATGTAAAATAAAATAAGTGTATTATGCCTCGAAGCGAAATGCATGACTACTCTTATAGAAAAAAAAGGTTAAAGATTGTTTTGAGATCAGTAGTAAAATTTGTTAACCGATGAAAAAATCATTTAGTAAGTTTTGGCATAATACAAACTAAGTTGTACATCAATTTATACATCAATAAAGGCTTTTTATTTTATATAAATGTTTACAGCAAATATAATATCGCAGCACTGACTGAAGCAGTGTTTGCCGCCGGCAGGAAACTTCAACTAAACTAGGAACGCTTGCATCTTGGAAGTTCTACCCATCTATTTCCCATTTCAGAGTAATAGCTGGATATAGCGTGTTTTGTTGAAGCCATAGGATATGAAAGTGTAACTATTGCATCCGTATCTAAACACCTCATTGGAAACCTAATTATGGTAAGGAACCTTAATTTTGAATTGGGAAAGCAATATCTGGAATACGGTCAAATTTAATAAGCGATTACGACTAAGGATGAATCCCGAAAATAAATCAAGATAAGTTAAATGTGGGCGTTTCGATAAATCATGGACGCGATGGTCTATTTTCGCGATCCTTTATCATCATTATTAATTTCGGCCATTAGTGACTCATCAACAGGATTCGCTGATCTTAACCAGGACATCGCGATTCAACGCCCATGTAGGTGCTTAATATAATAATGAAACCTCATTGCTGCAAAAGATTCTTGCACCGTTTTTTCTTCACGGCTATAACACGTTTCAAAGCGGTGGTAGCTACAATTAACAATCAATTATTATTGTAAAAGGCTATTAAAAATATAATATACATGCTCTAATACTATACACCGGAAATATCATTTATATCTTTTAAATCTTTCCACATAAACATAGAACATAATATCTTCACCATCAATGGAGTTAGAAATCGTCTCAAAATTATTGTCATTACCTAATTCCCTAAAATCTATTCTCAATACCTTTTGAAATCTGGCAAGCACCTACGATAACAAGATCTTATAATCAAATAGCATCGATGTGGATACATTCGCGCTGCTTTGTGAAGAAACAAACGGTTCTACACTCTTCAAAGTATGGCGAAACCTTAAGTTAACAACAATAAAGCTGAAACTCCCGTAAATTTAGACTGTTACCAAGAACTTCTAGCATAAGCAGAAAGAACAACTCAAAAACTTGATTCTAAACCTTTGAGAGTACAGATAAGGCACAAAGTTGGTTGTGTTATCATTTTAAGTCTGACATGAAGTGTGATGGCAAGCCCGCTGTCAATCCGTCTATAGTACTCGAGGATGCTTGACTCGCCGACCCCTGGATTTATTTCCTTGTCTTTATACAATAAGACGTTAATTTGTGCGTTTGATGCGCTCGCGAAACTCACTACGATGCTCGTGTCAAGTTGGGGAAAAGGTCTTGATTAGTTCGCTTTCGAATGATTCGATTACTTAGATTGAACTCTCTGGTTACGATCAAACCCTTGGAGATTCTCAGAGATTGAATAAAACTGCGTCTTATTCATCTACTGTATGTATTTCTTATAGTTATTAGCTGTTAAATGTCTAAACGTGATGCTCTCAATACGACATTAATATTAGAATTTCGTATGAATTGATTGTAGATTTTACGGTTCTGTGGATGCAATTACGCTTCATATTTACGCTTACAGAAAAAAGCCTTATTGCTTTGATTAGTTAATCAACAAAAATCCATCCAGGAGTTACATTGATACAGACTTTTAAACCTTATACCTCCTTAGGTAAATATCCTTGAAACTTACTGAAACGTACTCGTGCTCAAGTGAAATTACAGATTGTAATTGGCAACTATTTAGCTATCATTCTATCAACTCATCAATTTGTTTCAATTGCGAACTTCTATTAAGCGCTCACAGATCCAACAAGTAGCTTCGTTAATAACTTTAGTTAATAACTTGCAACTTGAATGTCGATGTTTGAAAATCAGGTAGGAATCTACAACTACTTTTCATTGCGTGGGAACCACATACTATCTATCTCTGAAGCATTTTTTTCAGCCGTTTCCTGTGTTCCTTATATTCATTTAAATATGTTAAGAGCTTGACAATCATCATTCAATTCAATGATTTAAAAAATATTACACAATAAATATTTCACTTCAGTATTATCTTACAAACGATGAAAAAATACTATATATTATTTCACTAACTAAACTATAGTTCTATTTCAGTACTTCCGATGCTTGCCAGTCAATTTCTTCATACTCTGTCAACTAACAATATATAATGGTCTATTAGCGAGGAGTTAAACAGAGGAGCGTTGGCGCCGCGCCAGACGGTCAGGTGCGAACGCTTGGCACTGGACCGACACATATAGCTTTGGATGTTGTACGAAACTGGATGACTAACCATTGTTACTTCTGTTAAAAACGTATTTATTCCTCTTTGAAAATACGGGGAAAAGAAGAAGTCTACAATTTGCTCGATAGTAACATACCGATTTCCCCTCATTGACTTTCTATCACTTCTTGTATTCATGTCGGTTCAAATTACCACACACTTCATCTATACTAGAGGTTTTAACATAGGTATAATAATATGAGGAAAATGTGGCTCAATTTTATTTACCAAGCTTAATATCTGTTTACGTAATGTTTTATTTAGAGCTGCAACTACCGCCGAGGATTTCGCAAAGTTATCAGGTTCTAGGAAAAACGACAATGAATGAAGTCGATTGCCCAGAGAAGTACATTCAACCAGTGCAGCGTCTACATAATAGGCGCGACCGCCGCTACGCCAAGGTGAATAAAAATCACAAATTTTAACCCAAATATTAATCAACACCTAAAACTCATTCAATTTTGCTCCGTGATGTAAACTCAATATCACTTTTTGAACTTGGACTCTTAAAATGTAAATGAAATTCAAATTACCTAATATCGATCTAAAACAAAAAAACCTCTAGCAAATGCGCAGGCTACAGAGATGCAACTAATCACAAAATGGCTGCCGCAATTGAGTTGTGTGCGTTTTTATGATGACAGTGTTGTTTGAGTGTCGTGTCGTGCACGTCGCGTCCCCGGCCCCGGCTCGTTAACGCAGCTTTATGTTCATTACGCAGACGAGTGCGTACAAACGGACAAACAGTTCTGCATAACATCGTAATTACAGGGGGGCTTCGGTTGAAAACGAATGTTCTCGACACTTGTGTCTGTACTCTGTGAATAGATGTTAGTGTCTTCCTGTTCGCTAAATACTTCATTATTTTTATGACTAGACGGGATTTTGATTGTTTTGAAGAAAAACAATGAGGAGAAGGTAGTTGAGCATGCTGCAAAAGAATTTACACATATAATTCACAATATATGACACAACAAAAAGATGAGAAAGCAAAATTCACCAACTGAGCAATAACCTTAAACTAACACCAGTTTACACCCAACTTAATTTATACTGGATCCAGCAAGGCCCCAAAAAAAATCTTCACACGCAAAAAGGCGTCAAAACGCAGCGTGACGTGCAAAATCGGCAGGAAGGCGCGGATTAAGCCGGCATACCGGAGCGGGCGACGTTTTGTCCCGTCGGACGCACCACTAAATTTAAACACTACTAAAGAGGCCGTTGAAAACATTATAAATCATGGACATTTTCGAAATGTTTCTCGTCCTTTTTTGTAGCCCACGTGTTGAAAATCGTGTTATGAATGATTTAATTCGTAAAAGGTTTGTATCGTTTTGCTATGTCCAAGATGTTACAGGATTGGTGCATTCTTTGCAGTAAAACGGGTATAGTTTTAGTCAACTAACAATTTGAAAATAGTATTGGATGTCAATTCGATCATACAAAAAAATCTATGCATGCAACTATTATTCAACTATAATGGAATTATTTAACTATTATGGGAAAAAGCGTATTATAGAAACATACGTACCCAAAATTTAACAAAAAAAAATTGAAAATATGTAAAATTAATCAACCCCAGTTATCAGATCTAAAGCCTGAACGACAAAAGGCCCTAAAGTATCAATAATACTATTTAAATGTTAAGGCTGATAGAAAGAATTATCTTTCAAAAAAACTTACGCCTATCTCTTTTCTCTCGCACATTTTTGCTACGGACGCTATAAAGTACATATAAACTAAGGAAGTTCTAGCCATACACGAAGAAACTCATTGGGAAAATCATTAAAAATAATAATTAAAAAGAACACAGCCCTTCGCAATAAAGCAAGAAATATAACGTGTTATGTTTATTTACGAGATGATAAATTTTAACAAGTACAAACAGCGCGTGTTTGTCTGTCTGTCTGCACGTTGGGCTGTCCCTTATCGTACAGGTAGTAAATTTTATAGGCCCTAAAACAAACTCGAAATAAAGTGGTCGAATGAAACGAGTAACGGTGTGGAAGGGACTTTTAGAATTGATGATTATCGTGTCGTAGTCGTGTCGTTGTCGTAGAGTATTAAATTAAGTAAAACAATACCAACTATTGTTGGTTAAATTCATAAAGAGAGAAATAGGTCACATAGGTCTGTTAGGAAATTGTACTAGAAAAATGTGATAAACTTTAAACTCAAACCAGAGTAACTACTGGACATAATGAACTAACATCTTATGTCTCAGGATAGCTTGCGCAGTGGAATAACAAGCATAGCCTTGTAATTTATGGTGTTGTTTGGTTTTGTTGCTATTCCTTGTTATACCATTGTAGCTGAATATTCAGCAACATTTTTATATGAATAAAAAACGTAATCTTCAAAAATACCAGTGTACAACCCCAGGCAAATAAACTCTGATACCAAACCTTCATATCTAGCTCCTTTTCAAATTGCATTTGCAAAAATACGGCAACAAAACCCTTATCTCCCAAGACAATAATGCTTTTAGCGTCTCTCGAAGGGCTCTTAGCAGCTTTTACGATTATTGCGAAGACACTGCATCCGAATGGAAAAGGGTGGACGTAAAAAAAGCCACTGACCCTGCGAAAACTATTCGCGGGCCGAAAACTAATCAAAACTGATGATATTAAAATGCAGAGTAAATTATTGAGAATATAATGTAAAGAGTATTAGAAATATGCTGTGATCTATACTAAGATTTTTAACAGCCTCCGCGGCTAAGAGGGTGCTGCCTGTAAAACGAAAGATCGCAAGTTCTAACTCCGTGCAGACAAGAATATTCGTGTAATTTCCAAGTATCTGTTGGAAGAGTGGAATTCTGTCTACGATAGCTTACCTATGAATCTTGAGTTATTTTAAATACTAGTACGAAATACTAACTACATTGAGATGTATTGGAATAAGCAGTAATGCCCCTTTATGTGCAATGAAATCCAAATAGACACTCTAAACAATTATTCCGGACAGTATGAAACCAAATATAAACCGCTCTACCCGAAATCAGATTTTAGACTGTATCATTATTTATGATGCATGTGTGATAATTTCTTAAAAATATCGTACATTGTAAAACTGGCTAATATTATGCAAGTTCCTGATTGACTCTTCAGTGCATTCCAACACTGTTAGTTCTTCCGCCTCATCTCACCATGGACACCCACGACATCTGGAACATAACCTTTAAACATTTACTCCCATCTTTATCCCTCATTTAGGTGGGGTGCGTGCCATATGATTTTTACGATCTCGCCATCATTATCCTTTTCTGCATAGGTATATCCAGCTACGAGAAAATATTTTTTAAAGTCAAAAAACTTTCTGAATGTTGATGCTCAACCTGGTTATTGAACCCAGGATCTCATACACGCCTACACATGCCATTAGATCAATGAATAAAAAATCTAGAAATCTGAAATACAATCTTCGATCCTAAACCTCGAATTACGATGAACGCGATGATGTTAGTCCATCGAACTGAGGATATTTTAAGCGGTGTAAATTCTCAATTTAATGGTTTGAGGTCAAGCCATTAATGCTCAGGTCGCAGAAACGATATTCTGGGATTATAAATTTATGTTAGTATGGTTTTTAACCTTAGAGAATAATAAACTATACAAAAATGATATGATAACGTTTTTCAACAAATTCGATTGCTATCTAGTATGTACGTATAAAAAGGGTAAAATTTAAGAATCTTAGTTCATATAGTAGTTCTACAAAATAAAAAAAAAATCACGGATTTTAACTTTGATTCTGGCATGATAAGTAACTACAATGCAACTTGTGTTAAGAATAGTAGAAATTATAAACCAAAAGCAGTGTTAACCGGCGAGAGATGATAAACCACCGATCGCTAATACAAACTCAGGTAAAAAGAAATGGAGAAAAGAAAGGAATGCATTTCTGCACAAATCAATCAAACACTTTATTACAGTGTTTTATCATTCAATCATTAAATAATACTAGGCTAGTTTATGCTTCGTATTGATTTAGACTTGGTCTTGCAGAAATACTCTAGAAGAAACGCCGACATTTCTAAAAAAAGAAATTATTATATCGTAGTTATTTATATGCTTTATAAACCTAGAAATATGAGTAATGTCCGCAATCTATTTCATACAACACACTTGTTGACAATAACAACAGGCTACTTTGAAAGAATCATTACAGTAAGATAAATATTTACGCTGAAGAAATGTATCAGGCGCGTGTGGACTGAAATGACACACCTTTGCATTATTTATAGCTTCTAACAATCACTTATAATGTTAGAACATCTCACAATAACATTTCTTTTCGTAGAACAACGTAATGGTCTTAAAATACAGCATGAACCGGATAGACTAAAGTGATGTCACTATCTCCAAAATCGAACCTGAAATTGTAGTTTTGCGCTTCGTTTGCTTAAAGGAAATGTTTAAAATCTTTCCTTGTATTTTAGCCATGTCAACGTCATAAACCACATGATGTTTACTGATAAACAGTCTTCTTTCAATTAATTACTAGCCGAGTTCAATAATAGTAATAAAAGATAAGGAAATCATATTTTTATCAAAGTTAAACAAGGCTTGCTTCCAGAATGCGCATCAACCCGTTACAGATACTCTCCACACATTAAGTATGCACATCCAACACAAGTACATTATAATAACAATGAAGTAAGATATCGTATTTTATTATTCGATTACCTATAATCAAAGTACTCTTGAGTGTTTGTATCTGTGTTTAACAATTTGTGGTATGTCGCGTCTAATCGCAAAATCCCCAGTCCAGCAGACACAGGTCTACCCGTCGAACCCCGAGGCATGAGTGACGCGTCACGGTAAATCTTATCACATTATACCGACCCGCCCTCGCCCTAAAGTTAATAAAGGTACGCATTCAAAACATTTAATTAACAGCGAGGGGCGCAACCCTTTGTTCCACGCACCCCTGAATACTTCGCGTGCAAAGGTATTTTTGATTTCAACTATCTCGTAATTACATGAGTTTATTCTGTTCACGGCGTGGATTAGGCGAACGTGATAAAGTTTGAATAGCTTGATTGGTTGAGGCACGTAAAAATTTCGCTGATGAACTATTGTTTATTTTTTGTATTCAGAATTTTGTAAAATGAATGACTGCCTCGGTGGCGTAGTTGTACTTTGTACGACTACAAAGCTGATGTCTCGGGTTCGAATCCCGGGTCGGGCAAAGTGATATTGGGTTTTTCTATTCATTATCAGCCCGAAGTCAGGAATTTGTGCCCGATATGGCGATAGGCTCACCCCTATCACATCATGGGACGGAACATACAAGGCGAAATGTGGGTGTCCTGGTGCCGCCTCTGCCTACCCCTTCTGTGATAAAGGCGTGAGTTTATGTATGTATGTAGAAGTTTGTAAAATGGAATATCGCTTTTATCCTTCTCTTATTTTCATCCAAAGGTAAGGGATTGCTTCAAGCTATACGACCGCCCTTTGTATTGCTAACTAATACAATGCACCTGCGAGTTTCGATTGACTTAGAAGTTATGTGACGTTTGCTAACCTATAGTGAAATAAATATTACCGCGATGGATATGCTAACCTAACCTCCCTCAATAGTAAAGAAAATTCCGCCAGCCAACTAAACGTGTACTGCCGAAACAATAATTGAATTCATTGCTACCGCTAAAACTCAAAACATCGATCATTCAAAAGTGATTTAGAACCAGGCAGTTAGAATTTTACAAGGAGAGTCGACGCAGCTTCTCATCTGATAACATGAATAATTTATAGAAGCGATAACGGAATAAAAGGCTTCGCTATCACACGACCATTTGCCGCCTCTCGTCCTATTCAAATTGTAATCGCGGTGTTGTCGCTTAACTAGCTTATCCTATCAGTTTACATCGACGTGAAACCAGGGGAGGAAAAGGCTGGTAAATGTGAACGGTATCAGAAAATTAGGGCTTTGTTTGGGAACTGGATTTATAAAGAGCTCAAAATACCCTTTATTTTTACTCTGCTTACTATCTTTCTTTCCCTGTCTCTCTCTTTCTCTCTTTCATTACATTACTCTCTTTTACACTACCTTACATTCAATTTTCCAGAGTTCACCATGATTCTCAGGTTTTTGTCTTTTCTAAGTATTCATATGCAATGACATTATATCCCTGCCATCAATGATACATTACACAATATTTTATCTTACCCACATACTCCTGTAAGCCAGGGTCAACAGTGGCACGCAAAGTAATAACGTAGAGTATCGAAGCTCGGTAAATTTTGGGACAGTTGTATATCAAGACCGATATAGCTAAGTTTTTATTTGTTTATTAATTACAAAAGAATAAACTTATAAGCTACATAAGTGTCCTGGAAAACCATACAATCAGTTTGACTGCAGGATCAATTTATACATTTAATCATACATTAGAGCAAATTGGTTAAGTAGTGCTTTTTAAGATTCGACTTAAACTGTTGAAAGTATACGGGATACGTTTTTTGAGAGTTCTATAACCGTAAATGTTGGTGATTCTTGGCACAACGACAGTTTCATATCAAGACTGATACTATGGCTATCGACGATATTTTCTATTTCCAGCTATAAACACAAAAACAGCATCCCAGTACTATGCGAAATGGCATTAATCCAGACAGAGATTGTGAGTCAGTATGCAGTTTGTATCCAATTAATAGTTCCGCCAACAGGTCCATATGTTTTATTGTTCCATTTAGCACTATGCGCAGCGCCCACTTTATTTATATTGCTCCTATTGTTTCTATTCATTATAATCTAACAATCAACTGGCTATTTGTTTTCCGATTAAATAACTATTGGATTTAATCTAGGTGATTAATTTTGTTTCACTGTTTTAGTATCTATCTATCGCCCAATTGAGTATTATGATTGAACATAAATACTTTTTGAGTAAAAATTAAAAGTAATCCGAAAGACTGTAAAGTATGTTTGTGCATTTATTAATTGTACACCTTTCAACAAGCTTTCGTATATTTTTAACCTCATTTAACATCACGGCCGGCGTTGCTCCTTAACGCTAGACGAGAAATAATAGATATAGAATAAGAACCCAATTAACAAATAACACTTCATCAAATCTTAGATAAAGTACCTTAAATCCACTATCACGGAAGCCTTTCCAATTCCCTACGCGTCATCGCTAACTTTACACATACATAAACTCACGCCTTTATCCTAGAAAGGGTAGGCAGAGGCGCCACCAGGACACCCACATTTCGCCTTGTATGTTCCGTCCCATGATGTGATAGGGGTGAGCCTATCGCCATATCGGGCACAATACCTGACTCCGGGCTGATAATGAATAGAAAACCCCAATATCACTTTGCCCGACCCGGGATTCGAACCCGAGACCTCAGCTTTGCAGTCGTACCGTAGTACAACTACGCCACCGAGGCAGTCAACACTACTACTTTACAAGTACAAAATAAAAAACCAAGACATTCATCATAAATTGACAGGGGTGTTGAAACGCGGAGCAACAACAAAGCGGCGCTACATTCGAGTCACGTCCCTCTAATGCACTCCGCACTTCAAGCCGAAGCCTCCGAGCCTCCGAGCCAATCCGCTACATTCTGTTTGCCTTTTATTGAAGTATTCAATATTCCGCTCCGTACATGTCCTGATTTAAGAATACTTAAATACGTCTGGGAATATGGCTTTTGAGAATTTTTCTTCTAGGCTCCATTCAGACTGTGGTGTTTGTGTGTTACAGTCACGTCTGTATCCTATAGGGGTAGATTGAGACTATGCTTTAATTTCGCTTTATCTATTTTCATTGATCGCTATATTATGTATTGTGATTAGTTCACATTATTTCTATTTGTTTGTTCATTCTGTAGTGATATGATTTAAGGAGAAGATTATTTTTCTGACTTTGACGCCGTGGTAAATTTTGTTATTAATGTGTCACTCACAATATACCCGATTGATGAATACGAATTTATGAGAAAAAGCCACTTAATTATTATAGATGTGCTTTGCAAATACCAACCATTTACTACCCCAAAAAATAAAATATCAACATTCGAATTGTGAAAGCTTAAATGTAGCCAAAATGAAACAAAAACATAACGAACGCATCCAAGAAATACTGTCGGAAAAATCTGGAGTATTTCTGCCTATAATTAAATAAATAAAATAATAGATAAAATACACATGTAACGTTGAAAAGTTATGTGCTCTAGACTCGAACCCGCAACTTCTGTTTTAGCTATGAGCACCGTTCCAAAACCATACTATCACAATATTAAACAGCTCGTTAACTTAGTAAATCTTGTAGTTACAACCCAATTTAACATCCAAATACTATCATAACTCATGTTTTGAGCGAAACAACTATTTACAGCATGAATGCTGTTACATTAATGTAATTCAGAGGGCGCTGCGAGCGACGGGCGGATATTGCGCTGCACACGGCACTTCCGGCCCACGCCTGGCCATATTGCATTATATCCCGGTTCCCACATAACAGCTCCTTCGGGATAACTTCCACGTATCGACCGGGAGAAAGTTTATGTTCGCCTAGTGTGAGTGCACTACGCGACTTACTTGAGAATTTGTATAGAACTTAATGTTGACAACATTTCGTAACTACGCATGTATTTTTAATCATCTTTAGCTACAGAATCTCTTTAATGGAATGTAGAAATTCTCAAAGATCTCCACAAGATCTGTTGAAAGCTGCTTGCAACCAGCGAATTAATTCATCCAGCCACCTTGGAGTGGATGTCCGACGACTTGCTTATGAAAATCGAAAAAAGTGACAATCACAACTATGGAAAAATACGATGAGTGTAAAAGTTTAAAATGTTCCAAATAAAATATAAAGAAGTAACTACTGCAATAGGATTTTCAAAGTTCCCTTTCGAGTATTAAATAATATACCTATTAATATCTGCAAGTCTACCGTTTTTTAAGTAAGAAGTAATAGAAAAAAAATGATCAAGTCGCTGAAAAATAGCCAACAAAAATGAAAAGTTCCATTATACACGTGGCTAGGTATTGCGTTTTTTTCATGCGCGCAAAAAAAAAACCTTTACCTACACACATCTCGCCAAAAGCTAATTTCAAAGTAACGACAACCAATATTTTTTTTAATGACGTGACAAATTCTTCAACACATATTGTTGAACAACTAGCCCCTTCCGAGAGTGTAAAGTCATGACATACGTGAAAAGGCAAGTCGGAGAGGTGAATGAGAACGGAGTGGATGGAAACGGCACCATCGCAATTTGCAAATTGCAATTACAGTAAGTACGCGTTGGCACTATTAAGGAAGCTCTGGAGATGGTTAATTATTGCAACATGATGTGGCGAGACGGCGTAGGGGCGTTGTGCAAGCGTTAGATGTGTTTTGTAGCTTTGGTTAACTAAAAGAAATCTGCTCGTGGTATAACATATGGCATAAATAACAAAGGTCAGTTTAAAAGTACCCTGAACCGATGAGAATGCATGATGAGATTCATTAAAGTAGACGAAACGAAAGTAGTATGTCAAGATCGAGCAAAGTGGAAATCCATAGTCTCTACATCTATCGACCCCTATGGGATACAGGCGTGAGGCGTGACGTTTATGTATGTATGTATAACATATGGAAGTGTATTACGTCAGTAGTAACTTCAATATATACCTATCAAGTAATAGGTATGTCAAAGCTTTACGTATTGAAAGAGATATTCCAGGTCTTTGGTGTAGTAAAAAAAGTAAATAAAAAGGTTGAAATGTCTGATTTTTCCAAGAGAAATGAGTTTTTGTTGTTACTTGTCTATTATTTAATTCTATATTACATTATTTACACAAGATTCAAAGGGACTTGGTAGTGAAAAGTTGCCTAGCAGCACTAGATCAGCTTGGTGACTAAAGGCGTATTCCCAAAAAAGTTGTATTTGATAATCGGTCAGCTGTAATATTTTTTTGTAGAGGGCAAACGAGCAAACGGTTCACCTGATGGTAATTGATCTCCGCCGCCTGTGAACATCTGCAACGCCATAGGGCATGTAGATGCGTTGCTGGCCTGTAAGGTGGGAATACGCTCGTTTTTTGAAGGAAGCCAGGTCGTATTTGTCTGGAAATACTGCAGTTGGCAATTGGTTCTACAGATTTGTAGTAAGTACGTCGAAGAACGTGTCGGAAGAAAAATACTGAAGTGGTATTTGCACAGCATGGCTGAAAAGTCAGATGACGGTAACCCCTGGAAGAATTCGATAAAGACAGATAAAGAAAATTATAGACAATCATTAGCCTAAGATCGAACTCCTACCATAAACTTTAGTGCTGACGCAAAAGCAACAGTTCCTTCGCATATCTAGCAGTGGGACACACCCACACGTCGCTCGCAACTTGGCTGTTCATTGTCTTAGACGGCGCTGAGTGCAGCGGTGACGCCACTTACTGCCACATAATGCAGTACGCTTAGCGACATCTAGCGGTCAACAACTTTAACCTCACACTATCGCACTCACTCGAGTCTACAATATGTCGGTCATTTGCTATTTACTTTAGATAATAACAAGGATAAATACCATCAGCGTGAGAAAATGTATCCTGCGGTCGCCAACACTCCTGCAATTGTTTTATACTGGCTTAGCAAAATGATAGAGTCCACCGATTCGAGATGGTTAACTCTCACCGATCGAAACAATTATGCCGGCCTCATTGCAACCGAAAATATACAGAATGAATCTGGACGGCGATATACCTACGTAGGTCACTAACATGATGAACCAGAGTTTAGGTACTAGAGTCAATATCTGGGCGGGTATGAATACCCTAATTTTGAAATTTGGATAGATTATTTCTATTTATGAACTGCCTCGGTGGCGTAGTTGTATTACGGTACGGTTATTTTTTTTTTTTTATTTATTTTTTATTTTATTTACACAAAACAGGTTACAATCTTAAAGCTGCTAAATAGTTACAATAATGTTTTTTATCTTGAATATAACCCAAAACTTGTGTTTCACGAACAATATTATACTACGAGGCGAATATACTGCTATATAACTATATACTGGACATACATTAAAAAAAAAAAGAAAGAAATTACAATACAAAAACCATGATAAAATAAAATAAAATACGGTACAAAAAATATATTGTTCCAATTCATTGTTGATTTTTCGATTGACATGATTAATTCATTGTGTTTGAAAATAATGTTTGATGTGAGTTTAAATATAATAGAATGAATTAAGTACAGCAGAAAATCCCCTACAAATTAAAATCCAGATCATAGAGGAATTTTCGGATTAAGTTCTTATAGCTTGATAGATTGCCGTTAAATAGGTCTAGAGAGGATTTCTTGCTAACAAGCTCGTTATATTGCCGACAAATGCGCACGACAGGATTAAAATAGGATGTATTATTACGAAATATTTTGAGTGAGAAAACATTTGGCTTACGACATCTATAATTCGTATTAATATTTATAGCAGATAACAAAGCTGGAGAATCTATGAGAGAATTAATAATTTTGTACAAATACACAAAATCGCTAATTAAACGTCTGGATTCCAGAGAAAGAACATGAAAGTGAGTCAACCGATCTTTGTACGATTTCAATTTACGATGTAAGTTATATCTATAACATAATATCTTGAGGCAAGTTTTTTGCAGTTTTTCGATACGATTTATGTGTACCTTATAAAATGGAGACCAAATGACTGCACCATACTCCAAAATGGTCCTAACCAAAGTATTAAAAAGGTAAATAAGACTAAGAGGATTTTTAAAATTCTTTGTTATTCGAACTATGAAACCAAATATTTGTGAACTTCTCTTGACTATATGGTCATAATGTGCACGGAAGGAGAGTGTATCATCGAATAGTATCCCAAGGTCCTTTGCTAGTGTTCTTCGCTCGAGATAGTGATTGTTTAAGAAATACGTGAACAAAATTTTGTTTATTTTCTTAGTAAAAGATATTATGAAGCATTTTTGCACATTTAAAAACATTTTGTTTTCCGCACACCATTTCACAATTACGTCCAAGTCGCTTTGCAGATCTATTGCATCCCGAATGCTTCCTACTGTGTTAAATACTTTTAAGTCATCAGCATATAAGAGACAAGGACATTTTAGGTTGTTAATTAGGTCATTGATAAAAATTATAAAGAGTAAAGGGCCTAGGTGAGAACCCTGAGGTACACCCGAAGTTATAAGGACAGGAGCAGACTTTGCACTTTTAAGGGCAACCAATTGTGTTCTTCTAGCAAGATACGATTTTATCCACCTTAGCAAGCTACCTTGGATGCCAAATTCATTCAGTTTTCGACAGAGTATAGTATGATTAACCTTATCAAAGGCTTTAGAGAAGTCAGTGTAAATAGAGTCGACTTGAATACCCCGTGCAAAAGCAGAACATAAATAATTTTTGTATTCTAGGAGGTTGCTTACGGTGGACCTGTTTTTTATAAAACCGTGTTGAGCAGAAGATAATAAAGGTTTCACTTTATAATATATGACATCGTAAATAATCGACTCGAAAAGTTTAGCAAAAACTGACAACATACTAATAGGTCTGTAATTCTCACACACAGATTTGTCTCCACTTTTAAAAATTGGAACGATGGGAGCTGTTTTACAGTAGGTGGGGAAGATACCTAACTGTAAAGATTGATTAAATATTAAGGATAATGGTTTAATAAGTTCAGAGGCACATTTTTTTATGAATAACGCTGGTAAACCATCAGGCCCGGACCCTTTGGACGTATCAAGTTGCTTTATTTTGGATAATATTGTTTGTGGAGCTATCGTAAAGCTTGCCATAATGTCGGCGTTGGAGCTATTGTTAATGAGCAAGTTTTCTGAATTAGCATTGGCACCACTATCACTTTCAAACACTGAACTAAAATATTTTGAAAATAGTTCACAAATGCCTTTATCATCAGAGGATATTTGACCACCATATTTCATTGATAACGGCAAATTATTGCCAGACTTCTTTTTACTGTTGACATAGTTCCAAAATGTTTTAATGTTTGTTCTCAAAGATTGCTCAACAGTTGAAATTGTTATAGCATTGTGTTATTAAATGCTTACAACGAGAACGTAATAAAGCAAACGTGTCATAGTCTCTTTCATTTTTATATTTTTTGTATAACTTGTGAAACTTGCGTTTCTCTGCTATACATTTCTTTAGAGCCGGTGTATACCAGACAGGATAAGTGCCCGGACTAAAGGAAGTCATACACGTATTATCTTGAATTAGGTTGTTGAGAGTATTGTAAAATAATGCAACATTATTATCAATATTTGAGGAAGAAAGTACAGTAACCCAATCGGTCAGTGCTAGTTCAGAGTTTATTTTATTATAATCACATTTGTAGAAATTTGGGCGTTTGTTAAGCTTTGGCTTACGTAATTGTAATTGAGAAAAGGATGTTAGGGTAAGTTTAAGAGCTGGATGATGTTTATCTATGCGACTCATAGGGGAAGCTTCGGTAACCTCAAGCATATCAAATGTGGAAAAGACTAAGTCTAGGCAACGGTTGTTAGTATTTGAAATAGTATTAAACTGGTATAGGTTGCATAAATGGAAGAAATCAATAAGCAAATTAGATCTTAGGTCAGTGCAAGGTGAGGGCAAAGCGTGTCGGGATTCTGTGGTAGTTGTCCACACTATATTAGGAGCATTGAAATCTCCAATAAAAATAAATTCTTCTAGGCAATTGCCTTGAAATACAATTTTCTTGCAGTTATTATAAAACTGTTTTAACGCATCGGTTGGTAGATCTGGTGGTAAATAACAAAGACAGAGATTGACGACTCTTCCATGTTCGTTGCTGGGTAGTATGCTAATCCAGATGTCCTCGAAGTTACTCTCCCAGGATGCCCGACGTACCACATTATAGTGCTTATTAATAGCTATGAGAACTCCACCACCCTCATTTTTATTAATACATGTAGTATGTCGGTCTCTCCTGAATACATAATACTGGTCATCAAAAATCTCATTATTAAAAATACTGTTAATAAAATTTGTCTCCGTAAGGCAAATCATGTCAAAATCAGAGTTTAAGCTATTTAGATACAATTCAGTCGTTTTGGACCGTATTCTGTTTACATTTTGGTAATATAAATTCATGAGTAAACACTAAATACAGTACTATACAATAGTTTGTAATATGAAATAAGATATAAAAAGTAATAGAAGAGAAGCAACAAAAGTATTTTACAGGACAATCACGGACTAAGTTGACTTAAAGCTTTAAAATTTTTAACAAAAATAGCTTTGGAGGAATCATCTCTCCGTAAATAAATACGACTGTACCTGACCCAAAAAAAGGTTACAAAGCTGAGGTCTCGGGTTCGAGTCCCGGGTCGGGCAAAGTGATATTGGATTTTTCTATTCATTATCAGCCCGGAGTCAGGAATTTGTGCCCGATATGGCGATAGGCTCGCCCCCTATCACATCGTGGGACGGAACATACAAGGCGAAATGTGGGTGCCCTCTGCATACCCCTTCGGGGATAAAGGCGTGAGTTTATGTATGTATGTATTTCTATTTATTCCCCTACCTTAAAATACCAGCCGTACTCATTGTATATAATATATATACCGAAAATTAATACGGCCTTACCTTGCTAATATGAGGTTCGTGACTCGCTATTTCTCGAGAAACGTACTCGCGCCCTGAAAGATTAACATGCGCAATGTAATGAATAACTTTATCTTCAAGAAGATAAAGTGGCCAATACCGTTATCATATAGGCTGATAGAATAACATCTCTGTAACTTTGTAAATATCGAATATTGTAAACCCTAGAACTCATGACATGAAAGACATTACTACCGTCATTTAAAAAACAATTAAAATGCATCATATTAAAAAATATATTACATGAAAATATCATTAATCTTGAATAAAATCATTTTAAGCAAAAAACTTTTTAAACTAGCTTTTACCTGTGATTATGTCCATGTAGAATTCCGCTCTAACGACTAGCATTTCTGTCAGTCCGGTACGTAAACTACACGGAACTATACTGTTTTTTATTATTTTAACTATATAAACCGACAAACAAACAGAAATACGAATTTGAGGCACTATAAAATCAACTGATATTAGAGTCCACTCGGAAAAACAAAACCATATAGCACCGCAATTGTCCTCGCACCACAGACTTCGCACCGGCAACATTGACAGCTGTCAAAATAAAAAGAAACAAGTATGGCGGCTGTACCTCCACAATCTATAACCGTCCAAAGGTTATAATATATCCATCCCCGCAACGACATTACGGACGCGGGCTCAATTACATTCTGAAATCCATTATCAACGATGTGTCAAACCCATGTCCCGTCAGCAACGGTTGACAGAACACTTGGAATAATATTTTATCTCAATGTTCTATAAAAATTAGGTTACAGGTATTTGGCCCTTTTTACCGGTAAAAATTATGATAAAATACTTCAATCATTCATAGCGTGAATAAAAGGCATAGCGGTTTATTTATTTATCGATCTTTTTTCTTATCGATGGCATTTTGTGATGCTGTCTTAGTGCAAAAATAGAATTTAAAAAATACTAGCAAAATAATAACCCCATACATTTTAATATAAGTTTAATACTTTAATTAAATATCTGTGTGTGCGCCTATTAATTCTAGTTAAGGGGCAATTCGTTTGCGTTGGGATTAAGTTACCATAGCTGGGTATGCTGCAGGCTGCGTTTAAATCTTGTCGCTAATTTATACACTGCTAGATCGTTTTATGGCACTTGATTAATTTATTTGTATAATTGACATTTTGATTCATAAGTTTATTTTATTAAATTATGTTCGCTTGTTTTATGTGTTGTTAACGAAGATTTATTTGAACATGGAAAATTTATCGCTGTATGTAACACATTAAAAGAGAGCTGCAAAATACAATTTCCCTCTTTTTCCTTTACGTAATTCCTATGGCCTTTCTAGTATCACAACATGTACATATTTTATTATCAACGAAATAAAAAATTATGTTTTTTATTTAGTGTAGCTCGTACAACGGTGCGTCAAATTCCCGAGTTAAAATCGAAAGTACTTTAATTTATTTTGATAGTTAAAGTGCGAAGTACTGGCAGACCGCCGTGTGATTCTGCGAACATCTATTTATGAATCGCACAATACATTCTTAGCCGAATTCACGTACCGGTTGGGATATTGACCGGTAGGCAGAAGATATTGAATACGATAATGCCGTAGCAAAACAACGTTTTACAAAAAAAAAGTAAACAAGTAAGCATCTCTCCTTATGGTAACTGATCACAGACGGCAAAATCCAAAATATTTTTGTACGATGACGATGACGCAAACCACCGTCATCGTTTATTTAATATTGTATATTACGTAATTCGAATTATTATAAATAAAAGCAACGTAAAGAAAGCTTTTCTAATTGATCTCGTGCAAAAATATTAAGATTTGCTAAGTTAACGAATACTAAACATGCATTAGGCTAACCTGGTGGTCTAGACGTAACCCGTTTCAAACTCAAAGCAGACCAATGTCTTAAAATGAAAGGTATAATTGCAACTACCTATAGATATGAATTTCCTTTTCTTACATACGTCACGGTATGATTCAATGGAACCCGTTGTAATTAATAACGGTGAAACGCAATTAATTCATATTAATATGAAAGTTATTGTTTTATTATAATTTACAATCTGAATGCATTAACAGTTTCCTGTTGGTCTAATTTAAAACAATTCACTTTTAATTAATTTCGACCACGTGGTGCAATAGGTGAGCAGCCGACTGTAAAATAAAAAGTCATGGGATTCGATCTTCGGATGAAGGGAAATCATTGTTCGACAAATAAGTTTTGCTTTTTCTAGCTAGTCCGAAGTTGTAAAGTTCTACTTTGATTCTCATAACATGTCCGTAATAAGACAAATTAGATCTTCTTGATCCTCTTAATCTTCTAATAATCCTCTTAGATCCTGCCTCGGTGGCGTGGTTGTATTACCGTACGGTTACAAAGCTGAGGTCTCGGGTTCGAGACCCGAGTCGGGCAAAGTGATATTGGATTTTTCTATTCATTATCAGCCCGGAGTCAGAAATTTGTGCCCGATATGGCGATAGGCTCGCCCCCTATCACATCAAGGGACGGAACATACTAGGCGAAATGTGGGTGTCCTGGCGGCGCCTCTGCCTACCCCCTTCGGGGATAAAGGCGTGAGTTTATGTATGTATGTATGTAATACAATTTACTTTACTTAAATACGGTACTTAAAGAAAGTTGTAGCAAATATTGGCAAATATCAAAATAGATTCTAATGAGGAAAAACTTTTCACTTCTTCTGTCATTCATTTTGTAGTACAACAACAACAACAAAAACCGATCTGAAACGGTAGAATATAAGTCAATGTCTGAAACTATTTCTACCCATCAGTGGAACCACTAACAACATTGCCGTTTCTATGCTATAAAACCACCCGGAGCCAAATTGAAACAAACATTGAAAGCAAAAAGCTTTTCACTTGCGCCGTGCCGAATTGAATCGTCATTTGGACGGGCGGATGATTGCGTCCGATAGAAATACTGGATCGTTCTCACTTCCCGCCGAGTGCCACACTCTCGTATAATAGAAATGTACGCTTTTGTTCACTGACACCACAGAACTAAATAATCTTCTATATGTTTGACAGCCTCCGTGACGCAGTTGGTTAGACGCCACCTGTGAAACGAGAGGCCGCTGGTTCGATCCCCACACCGAGACAAATGTTTGTGAGAACCACAAGTATTTGTTTCGGGTCTGGGTGTTTGTGAGACCGAAAAGTCTCTCGTAGTTCTTGATACCCACGACACAAGACTCGATCTTAGTGTGGGGTCAAGACTATGTATGTGACTGTTGGGTGTATTTATTTATTTATTTAACAAAATGTAAAATGTAGCAGATATTTTTGCCTTGAGAATAATTCGTAGTGCGCGCCTAGCCTAAGACGATCAGAACTAAGCGACATCCATGTAATTATCCAGCTAATAGCTATCTACGTTAATTAGCAAAATCTGTATGTAATTACCTCACTGTCAAAGTGTTTAGGTTTCCGAGGAATATTCCCTTCTCAGAGTTATATTCAGGTTGCAAACATTTCGAAACTAAATAATTACTTTTGAAAATTTTAAATTTCAATATTTTCCATTTTGAACATTTTGATAGACGAGACAATGAAAGGCGTTAAGCTTTGGTCTTTATCAATTCCATAAATTGTGTTAAACATAGTTAAAAATACAGAAAAAATAAAATTATTTGTGTTACCGAACTATTCAACATAGTGTTCCATGTGTGACAGCCTCCGTGGCGCAGTTGGTTTGACGCCCCCTGTGAAACGAGAGGCCGCGGGTTTGATCCCCGCACCGAAACAAATATTTGTGTGATCCACAGGTATTTGTTTCGGGTCTGGGTGTTTGTGAGACCGAAAAGTCTCTCGTAGCTTCTGTTACCCACGACACAAGACTGGATCTTAGTGTGGGGTCAGGACTATGTATGTGACTGTTGGGTGTATTTATTTATTATTTATTTATTATATTTAAAAAGTACCGATCCGAAGTCCACTAGTACAAACTTATACTCACGACTGTGCACTTTATTTTTTGGTAGGTAATAAGCTCTTTCACGTCTATCTACCTATTCAGGCACAGGAAGTCCAGTGCTGAACATAGGCCTCCCCAAGGATGTCCACATCGACCTCTTCGAAACGGCCTGTATCCAGTCACTTCCTGCAACTTTAACCAACCTGTCACGTCTAACCTCAGTTAATTGTAGAGACTCGTTTTCTACAGTGAGACATATAGTGGCTGGAGTATTACCATTAAATTACGAATATTTTCTCAAAGGTCTGATGATAGTTGTTCCCTCTGTCGACTCTAACCGATTAGTAACACTGCGTGATCCGCGCGGTGACTATGCGATTCGGGACCACCCAGACGTTACCCTGTAACTTCTCGCGGTATCGTATGCCAAGCGCCTTGCACTATCACGAGCTATTCTTTCTAGTTTATTATCTACTGATTTTGCTTGTATTAAGTATCTTTGGAGAGTTTTGGGTAATACTTTTAAAGGTATAAACTTTATTAAATGTTTTAATAAGTTGATAATTCTCGCCGATCCATTATTTTTTCTTAAATTATACGAGTACGCACCGTTATGATATCAGTTAATAAAGAGATGAACGACTTGCGAAGCAGCATTATCCGAAATTCACCCCAACTGTCAATGTGAGCCCACATTTTATACATACATACGCTGAACGTTGCTGCAATTTGTACTGACCGGTGCGAAACAAAGGGTTGTAAACTCCTTATTTTCGTTTGGGAACCCATAAAAATCCATCCCAACGTATAATCAAAAGCCTTTCTACTGGCTACCGGGAGTAAAATCTATAAATAAAATACTTTACTTGCAAATCCTCAGTTATTACGAAAACATATTGCAGCAATAATCCACAGTTTCGTAGCGCTTTGGAACAAGCAAAAGAACATCAAGAAACAGCAATAATAAATCCACCGCTAAAATATTACATTTTACAACTAAATTAATCCTCCATCCCCTACTAGGGGGGCGACAGTTAAGTCTCTGAAAAATGTCCATCATATTTTAGTTTGACGTCTCATTGCCCGAAGGGTGCGGGGCACAAACAGATTAAACGTGTTCGGATTTAATTTGTAAAATATCGTCGCGCCAAATTTTGTTAGGTTGGCAGTAAATTCGACGTTAGTGTTGCCAATTTCGGAATAGCATTTAGATTTATTGGGTTGTTTATGGTTTTAGCTTTACGATTACGCGTAAAGGATTTAATAGTTATTAATTCGTAAATTAATACCTTTGTATCGTCAAATACCTCTTGCCTACTGGACCTTAGAATACAGCAGCATATTTTAGGAAGATTTAACAGTCTTCCGAATTTTTAAATACTAAGATCATAATGAAGAAGTCCATAAGCCCAACCGAGACGCCAAAGAAACATACCCAATCAGTTTGGGAATTTTCTCCGCCATGCGAAAGCCTATGAAAACACTACTACCGCAAAAACAACAAACTCCTAGCAAAAAAATCAATAGCTATCTAAAGTTTTCAAATCTCATAGGATTATTTAAATGGGATAGTACACGTATGATATGGCTTCCCCCGGAGCGGGTAAAGAACAAAACAACGAGATAAAGCGAGCGTCGCCGCGTGCCGCGCCTCACTCGGCAAATCCGATTTTTAATAAACTCATCTTTCTGTAAGTGAAGTCTGGGAGGTGGCTATGATTTTTGTATAAATTTTCAGGACATTATATTGTTATTTAGGGGCTACACTACTAGTACTTATGAGCAGGCGTTTTAGTAAGCGCTAAAGCCTAGCCGTAGCAAGTTAAGACTGCTATTTGATGAACCTCAACCGGTAAGATACTCATGTCATATGAAAAACTGTAATAAGTTTTGTGCTGTACTTTTCCTTTATCTGTTTATAATAAACTCTTTACCGGATGGTTAATTATCACCAATTATTACAATAAGGGAAAAGGATAGAGAAACTTGACAAAAGGAGGTCATAATTATAATTTGACTTTTGCTACCTACGACAACATTAAAGCTCAAATGATGGTCACAATACATTCCCCCATCCAAAACGAAGATATACTGTTTGCAGAGGCGGAGGATTAGCTCGCCGACGCTCGGATTCGCGTTATTTTCACCTCACAATCCCTGCAAAATTCATGCATATAGTATTACCTTATGGGGTGAAAAATACGCCTATAATTTATTACTATATCAGTCCAAATCAGTCTCAGTGGTGTAAATTAACTCTTCGTCGACTATAAGGTCAATTGGATATTGTTAAAACTCAAAGAATTTTAGTACAAGGAACAAAAGGGAATTTGATTTATCTCCAAAAGTAACAACCAAAGTGCAAAAATATTCCCATACGCCACTACTATAACTATCTTTTGTTGATTCGGTTGTAGAGGCAGAAATCAAAACCGAGGCCCAAATTGATAGACTGGATTCACTGGAATACAAAGCCAGAATGGTACACGGAATTAAACTTTATGATTTGGTCGCTAATATAATTAAGGGTCATTTTAATTATCAATCGTATAAACAAAGAAAAATAGTTAATATTACTGCAATTCGTAACTGCATTCCGTATCCAAATGCATGCAATGACAAGGCCAGAAAAGACGATGGAATTCGTAAATCTTCGTCCCACGGCACAAAAATGAACAGGAGATTAAGATGAAATGAAGTAAAAAGGTGTAAAGTAACGCAATTATCCAGCGAAGCGTCGCCGATGCACACCGAGAGTGACGCGATGCGACGGATTCGAGTAACAGAATTCACTCCGGATCCATGTCGCCCTGGTAGCGAAGTAATATGCTTGCGGCGTGAATGAGGTTTTATCGATGAATTGGGTTTTATTTGTCATTAATTTTTATGGTTTTTAGATCCAGCTCTAATCGCCCTTGGATGGGCTAACATATTTTAAATTTACTGTCACTAGGGTTCACTACACCAAGAGTTGTTAATGAAGAACACATTATCCTCATTAAAACTCTGGATAGAGCAAAATAATCTCACTGGAAAATTAACAAAGTTATATTAATTATGAAATATTCGTAGGCGCAAGCAGAGGAAACTTATACAACTTTCAAATATTGATATTGTTTTGAAGGAGGCCTGCTCACGCTCGTGCCAAGTTTGCCGACTTCCAAAATACAACGTGACAACGTCTCTAATTAATTAACACGGCACGTTGATTAATTAAAAATAATTTCTGCTGTTACTTTATTTGTATCTTTAATTACTTACAAGATTGTCGATATCGACAAATAAAATATCCTACACTATAATCCGAGGACACGTATCGACATTAATCTGAGGAGACGACATGTTTTTATTTTCGAAAACGTTACTGTATTTTTACACGCTCGCCAATTGATAATTTTAATGGATGCTTACTTTTATTTGGCACAGTTAATTTCGGGCGGTTTAAAATACACTTAGGCGTTTTGAATCCCGATGAACAGGTCAGTCAGGAAGAAATTTCGACGGAATAAAATTACGTACAGGCGTGCCGAAAGATCGTTTACGGTAATGGTACCTTCCTCGTTTTATAAAATAAAACAAAAACATGACAGGTGAAATTTAAAACTGCTTTGTTTTATTTTGTTGCAAAACATCACCTTTTTGCCAGTAAAATTTAGATTTTCTGTTTATAGGCAATCAGAAAATATCTGGTTTTAATAAACTTTGAAGTTTTTCACCTCAAATAATCGTTTTGCTAAGTTAATTAATGCGTGTGTGTGTAAATATGTACAAACACAACATTCTTATCAAAAGTATTGTGCTAAAAAACGGTTATTGCATTTTTTCTTCAAAGGACCCCTTTTCCCTTAATTTTAAAATTTAGCAGACCCTACTAACCGCTTCATTGTTTATGTACTAGATGTCGTTGTTGTACAATTACAGCGTCAACGTCAGAGTTCAAATTACCCCCTATTACTGAGTCAGTTCCTCGTTCCAGACGAAATTTGCATAGATTCACGTAATCTGACCCCATGATATCTCTGGTTTAACAACGGCCGAGTCTCACTTAATTGTTATTATTACGGCCGCCCGGCTGCCGTTTTTA
This sequence comes from Deilephila elpenor, assembly GCA_949752805.1. Classification (NCBI taxonomy): domain Eukaryota; kingdom Metazoa; phylum Arthropoda; class Insecta; order Lepidoptera; family Sphingidae; genus Deilephila; species Deilephila elpenor. Next base: position 903,088 of record OX457107.1, on the reverse strand, counting down.
ATTGCCCTTTTAATTACGGGTCTCTTGAAACGTCAAAAGTGGCGGAAAATTGCGATGAATAAATTTCGTTTCGCCTATAAAGATATGAGATTATGTGCGAGAGGCGGCGCGCGTTCTGAATAAGCGAAACAACACTGACTCAGCGTTCCTGATTCGCTTATGTTGGGAATTGCTTCATTATTTTAGTTTCAGCCACTTTAATAGAATCACTCTTTGCAGGAATATATATAATTTGCCGAACTCATATTAGCATTTCATAATACCGTAGGCAATTACTATTAAATACACATTCTAGCAATCCGAAATGTCAAAATCTTACCATGATATTGTTTTCACTTTTTCAGTACTTTCTTTAAAAAAAACCTTATGCAACATTCCAAAATAGGTTTTCGAAATATCACAATTCACATACAGTGGCATCACAAAATACCTATTTTATCGACTGCAAATGAAGTCCATTCAGAAACTATCCAGCTAAGTACTTGAAAAAGATATAAATAGCAGTGTTCAGCATTTTTATCGCCGGTTTTTAAGCTCTACAATAGTGTACAATGTTTATTAGCCGTAGGGCTAATAACAGAGTATCACAAAAGCAAGCAACTTTACATTTCTGGATGTTCGCCAAGTACGATTTACCTTTGCACTACGAAATTCTCAAGTCGTGCTATTTGAGAAATATCACAGCTCTGAATCCTTATATATATTTCACAAATTCTTCACAATACTGTCAAACGATAATAAATGGCCATTTCAAAATTGCATTGGAAAACCCCAAGTTACTACCTTGTCGACGTATTGTAAGACCTAGCTGTGATATTTAGTTTCACGACATCAAATCTACCTTATTTGGCCAATTTCGTGGCCGTGATCAAAGCATGTTGCCCATCATCCCAAAATTTAATGCTCAAATACGTATTTGTAAAACCTGGTTACATCCATATGTAGTAGGATAAAATACTACTCTTGATTCGTAATTACGCGAAATGTAAATTGTATAGAATCCGAGCATTTTACAGCCTCCGTGGCGCAGTTGGTTAGGAGCCGGGAGTGAAACGATAGGCTGCGGATTCGATTTCCGCTGCGAAGCAAATGTTTATGTCCCACAAATATTTTGTTTAAAATCCGGATGTTCTGACACCAGTCTCTCGTAGTTTCTGATTCGCGCAACATAAGACTTCTTATGATGACTTTTTGACTGTTACGTATCTATGGCTGTTCGATGTTTCAAGTATTTATTATTATCCGTATTTTTTTTTAAATTAAACCCAAAGTAAGCAATCGTTACAAATGACAAACATCCTCCGATTCTTCCCAAATAATTCCACGTGGGTTTTCGTACCTCAAAGGCAGAGATAACAATTTGGCATCGCGCTAAATGGGTCACTATACCGCGGCCAAAGAACAATATCTCCCAGTTAGTTATGCACATTGGCTCTACGCGTTTGGCCACGGCACCAACAAGGATTTAAAACTTAACTACTAAGCTTTTATAGGCAAATCTTGTACTATTTGTTTGATTTTTATTAACATTTACGGTTTGTGAAGCGACTGTGTCAGGTTCCAGTGTCTAAAGCGTAGGTGTAGGGATATCGGAATTCAAAAGGTCGATGACATTCAGACTGGGAATGGCTGGTTTTATTTAAGCTAATAATTATCGCCTTTTTGTTTGTTTGTTTTATAAGAACAGAAATGTATTAATCTTCTAGCTCGATTCAGGTATTTAGAATAACACCCCAGAATTCTGCTGGCAATAAAAATGATAATAAGATAGACCCCGTGGCGCAGCTGGTTAGACGCCGGCTGTGAAACGTGAGGCCGCGGTTTCGATTCCCGCACTGAGACCAATATTTGTGTGATCCACAGATATTAGTTTCGAGTCTGGATGTTTGTGAGGCCGAAAGTCTCTCGTAGTTTCTGATACCCACGACACAAGACTTGATCTCAGTGTGGGATCAGAACTATGTGTGTGACTGTTTAGTGCATTTATTTATTTATATCTCATAATAAGAATACCTAAAAAAAAAAAATAGGAAGCGCAAAATCTAATGATAATATAGAGCAGTCTTACCTCGTAATATTCGAACCGGCTTATGTCAGTAAACCGTACGAGTAACTCAGGAGTCGAAATTCGATTCCCAGACCAGGAGACGCATTTTTTGAGTTTTCTGTAGGAAAAAAATGGGAATTATGCCTAATGTGACTATCATCTACCTCATCACATCTTTCAGAAAATTATTCAATAGACATGTAGTGTCACATCATTAACACCTCGTTATCTCGACAAAATGTGTTAAAACTAGGTACATTTGTGTCGGAACTGTTATAAAATTACATATCAGTACAGTTATTTGTATCTTAGTTAAAAATAATTATTTCTAGAGATAAAACATTTTGTAGTAAAAAAATGCATTTCCCGGTTGCAGTTTTTAGCTCGTAGCTCCGTTACCAATACGGGAAAGTGGAAGACTTGAACTGAATACGTTTGAAGTTTGAACAGAGCGCTCTCATTACGAGGCTCGAATACGAGTGGTTCACTAAGCAACATTTTGTGAATTCGTTCTCAATTCTTTCCATACCTAATATAGTTTGCTAGCCTCCGTGGCGCAATTGGTTAGACGTCGTCTGTGAAACGAGAGGCCGTGGTTTCGATCCCCGCACCGAGACAAGTATAAGTTTTTTTTTATCGGGTCTGGTGTTTGTGAGACCGAAAATTCTCTCGTAGTTTCAGATACCCACGACAAAAGCCTAGATCTTAGTGTGGAGTCAGGAATATGTATGTGATGATTGGGTGTATTATTTGATTATAAAGGCTCCTCCACATTATGCCGGCGGTACTGCAGGCGGGAAAGTGCCGCGCGGGTTAGCCGGCGGTAATACTAGACCGGCAGCATTTGCCGCAAAACCTGGCACAATGCCACAGAGCATCATGTCAGTTGTGACAGCCGTGTAGGATTCTAGCAATTGTACACTTTATATTTCTAATATTTATTTATGATGAACAATAAAGCCGTCCACATCGTCATTGCGACCATGATATCAATTTTAATTACCTATGTAAAGAATCAAAAAAAGAAGAAAAATTTGGGTGCATCCTTTCGCATAACACACCACTGGATCCCCGCGCAACCCGCCGGCAGAACCCGGCGACCATGCCGCCGTATTAGTTAGCGGCATAATCATTGATGTTTTGCAAAGTTTCTCAATGTATCAGACTAGTCACTATGCGTCCAGCAACTTACTACAATCTTCACCTGGCATCCAAATACATTTATCATCAAAATGACCAGATACAATTCATCTGGTGGCACATGCAATGATGTCGAGATAGAGTATCCACTAGGGCATGTAATATCGGATGATTTTCGATTCCGGAACTGAGTAACGATACTACTGGTTCGATTTCGGAATTCCGGAACTGGTTCCGGAATTTTTAAAAAAGTATAAAAAATGAAAATAAATAAATAAATAGGCATTAAATTATAGCAAAATCAATGTGTGCTATTTGCAATTGCAATGTACCTAGCTCATTAAATAACTATCCAATAAAATACTGATGAATATAAGATTCAACAACACACAATGAACAAAATTAAGAAGTTCTCCTCTTCTGAGATCATGAAAATAGGTTTAAAGAACAAAACTTAAACTTAAATTAAAAAACTCTTAAACTTACACTGTCGTATTTTTTGGAAATTGAGATCAATTAAATCAACTTATATTAAAAAGAAATATAAAGTAAATAAGACAAAAATCACTTTTTCAGAAAAGATCGCTCTTTTTGATAATGTGTTCTCAAGAGTATCAGAGCATCTAACATTTTGTCTGAGAGCGAGCTTCGTAGGCGATTACAAAAGTACCCGGCACACGAAAATACTCTTTCGCTCTCAACACTTGTAGGAAGAACACCTAAAATATAATTGTATGCCTGTGTCAAATAAATACCACGTTCTCCACCATTATCGTACATGGCTTTCTCAACTTTTACGAATCCAGCAAGATCAAAATATCGTTTTTGATTCGTGCGAGGTTCTTTGCATTTACTGAGTTCTTTATCCAGCTGTTCTTGCAGTGTTGATTCATTGACTTCAGCTTCAGTAACACCTATATTACATACTTCGGCATCACCTTCATCGTTGATCTCACTTGATACGGCATTATCTTTGTACTTCACTAGTTGCAGCAATGTAATAATCGTTTCTTCAATCTCAATTATTGTGGTAACTTATCTTAACAAATATCTGCTAATTCGTCCTAATATGTAACAGTAGTCCTTGATTTGTTTTTTACTCTAGATATTTACTAAATATATTTTTCTTGGTTTTGTTTACGTGTGTGTAATAACATAAGTGTTGTGTACTCCTTTAAGTGGTTTATGCATCAGAATGTAACTATAGTAAAGAATGTCTTAGTTGTGATAATGTATATACCGTTGGAGAACCTCAATTTAATAAAATAAAATAAAATAAAATATGAGTATCGGATTGCGATATTTACTCCAGTTCCGGAATTGTAATATCGTAAAAAAACATTCGAAGTTCCGGAGTTACGAAATCTCGGAATTCCGGGATCCACGCCCTAGTATCCACCGACGCGAGATGGCTATATTTCGCCACACATACACAAGAACTCGAAATGTGACACTTGCGTGGGTGATTCACGTTTCCTTAACCGCCGAGTATGATGATCGACGTCCTGGCGCATATGCATATCCTACTAACAAAAAAAAAAATCCAACAATAATACTTACCTAGGCTTGCACTTTTAAGTGTCATCATGCCCACAATCACAGCCCTGAACCAAACACGCACATTTCTATTCCCATAGCCCCCAGTTTTACAGTCGATATATCACATAAAAATCTACCACTACGGTCAAAAGAAAATGCATTCTAAATTAAAATACTAACCCACCCCAAATCAAAGTTAGAACTTATCCTTCCAATGTCTGTCTACCTACAACTAGGGTAATGCAGCAACTAAATTTTTAACGAAAGTTTATAAAGGAATAAAGAACACACTGCTTTAAATTTTTTTTATTTATTGTAAATCTAATCATGTCACATTATTCTACAATAGTTCGCATTAGAACTAAACCCTCATTTACACACAGGATACACAGCACAATCTCAAACATTAATTCTACATGATTTACCATCTCTAGTTCAGATTTTAGTTTATATTCGAAATAAACCTTATTCTAGGCGTTCGGTACCTTCTCGTATATTTGGAATGGGATTTAAGTTAGGGATTGGCATATCATGCTTGTGAAACTTATAAAAACAACTTGCCTGACTGCTAGTTCCTTCCCTTTACCCTAACTGCACAGCCTCTAAACATTAATCCAATCAAAACCATGTCAACTGTTCCTTCATATTTTTTTACAAAACTACAACAGATCTATAGGATTCGTCAATAAAAATACTAATAAAACACAACATACAAACAAAATAAAACATAGCTATTATTGTTTCACTGGAATTGAATATGAAACTGTAGCCAAGAATAGGCATAATCATTGCATAAAAAGCAATTTCCAATATTTTTACAGCATTTCGCATATAGTCTTCGAATTGGAAGACAATAATTATTCAACAGACATTTCACCTAACCATGATGTTTTATTAAAATTAAGGATTGGAAACAAACGAATCAGTATTTAAACAAAACGAATACATTCATAAACATACATTCTAATGAAATATATATTGGGAAATTTAATAACTTTAACATAATTTATTAATGATTAAGGGTTACCATTATCACAATTACAAATAAGGCATACACAAAAATATCATTGTATGAATGAATTTTAACTAAACAACACAAACTGGTTTCACGCCACAACAGCATTCACACTGCTCTTTCGTCTTCTAGAAGATCTCTTCGGAGTATGGCTCAACTTTTCTTCTACATAATTCTCTTCTGTCTCCTGCAAAGTTTTCTTCTTACGGCCAGACCGTTTAGGTTTGCTGTCCTCAACACTGGAATCAATTTGCGGTGTATTCATACTCTTACGTCTGCTCCTAGTAACCACTGGGCTACGATCTTCTGTCGCATCCTGTCTCATCAACTTAGCCTTTCTTCTAGAATTTTCCTTATTATATAAATCTTTCTCCACATCCATGGATGAGAGTCCGCTATCTGTATGCTGTTCAGTAAAGCTCACATTATGTTCAGGGGATTTTGGACTGGTATGTTCTTGAATAAGTGATGTGTTTTGCATATCACCTTCAGATTGGTCAAAGAGAACAACTTTTATAGACTTTCGGCCAGATTTCTCAGCTGTGAAATTCGACGATTTCAATATGCTGCGTGCTGGAGTTGCATTTAGATTAACTGGTGTTAAAGGAGACTGCTGCAAAAAAGAGAAAGATTTTATTTTAATCGTGGTTCTGTGTCTGTTGCGAACAAAAACGTAATATTCATACATCATTATCACATAAGGAGCTATTAATTTTAAACGATTTTAAAAAATTGAATACAACAAAATTATTGCATAAAATTCTATCATACCGGTAAAGGCGCAACGCCATCCCATTCAACATTCTTGCCCATTACGGATGCGCGTAGCATCGCGAACGATGCAGAATTCTAGAAAGATAAAATATTTTGTTATTCCTAGTACCTACAATATTTTTTAATATCAATGGGATATTTTAGTACTTTGGTAGTTGGTAACACAACAAGTAGATTGAACAGCTTTTGAAATATTGAACCCAAACAAATATATCCACTGCCTATGTAAACTGCCATTACAAAGATAACAAAATTATTATATAAAATAAAACTGAGTTTTAAAACAAATATTTACCTTTGAAGCAGAAGCTTTCTTAGCCTCGCTGGACAAAACCGCCTTCAGTAAATTCGACTTGTTCGGAGTGCTAAGCCCAAGTGGGGATCGAACGGGTGACTTCACGCAGAAAAACCCCGCCTCGAACGTCTTGCTGTCACCATCCGCAGCGGGCTTCGCTTCGGTACACGGCGCTTCTGACTCCTCTTGTCCCTTTTTAGCTTTCCTTGCAGCTGTAAAGGAGAATATTTTGGAATTGTAGATTACCAAAATGGAGAATGTTTTCAAGCAGATAAATCAGGGGTGCAGAGCAACTATATTCTCTATGGTGTTACAGATGTTCATGGGCGGCGGTGATCATTTCAGGTGAACTCTATGCTCGTTTGCTCCGTTCGCTCTTTTATTTTAATTTTATGTAATTACCAGCAATCATCTCCCGGAGTCTGCTAGGTCCGCCAACAGGTTTGACAGTTTTCTTGACAACTGGCTTCACTACTTTCTTTTGAATTTCTACTGGTTGATCCTCCACCCAACCCCGGCATCGCAGCTCTTCCAATTTCTTGAAGCGCATGTCTACATTCTCCACCTATAAATGAAATATAAATATATGAATTGGGAATTATCAACATATCACTTGCATGATTCATTGCAGATTTGGGTCGTTTTCGTTCGCAGTTATAAAAGTTATGGTAAAAATATCCTGAGATATTAATTAAAGAACGCATTAAAAACAGAAATAACATAGCGAATATAACATTGGTTTATAGGTCAGTAATAAGTATATTCTATAAGGGTGTGCGATGTGCATTGTACATGAGCGTGTAGGTGTGCGTTCGTACGTGCGTGTGCGTGCGTACCTGCATAAACACCATGTCCCAGAAGCCGTGCAGGTCTGCGGGCGTGACGAGCGCGGCGCCGGGCTCGGGGCGTGCGCAGCGCTCCACCAGCGTCGCGAACTGCGCCAGCTTCTGCGACATCAGCAGCCGCGCCTGACCCAGCGCCGACAGCACGCACTCCTGCCAGGCAAACATGTCACAACTCATCTCAAACAATGACTACCATCAATACTTCATTTCTGTAAGACAAACCAACGCCAAACTAGAAGAAAATAAACCTAAGCTAAATATATGTTATGTATATATGTAATACATGTTGTATGAAAGGATCGAAATAGGTACTGAGACAATATGGAGCACTTAAAAACTAAGTACTACGAAAACCGTCAACTTGCATTATATGTACTTAGATGAGGAATATATCAACTTATACTATAAGAACAAAATCCCAAGTAATCCTCTTTGTTAAATAGATTGAACAACTAACACTACATAAGTTTCTCCAACCTAACCACCTGGTAAAAACATTCTTCGAAACAATTGATCAATGCTGCTGGAGTACCATGCTCTACCCCTATATTTTATTCTTTCAGTTTTCTTTTAATAGTCACTTGTGTTTTGTTTTTTATTACATTTAATTTAGGGAATAACTAAAATAGTAGGATAGATGTATACCTGTATTGAATCAGGGAGCTGTGTCTGCTCAGATATCTTATCCCAAGTCTCGCACATCTCCGTCATGCGTTTTATCTCGGACGCCAGTTGCCGTCTGAAGTGGTCGACACTGTCTATGTCGCTCGCATCTTCGTCTAACAAACCTACAAATATACAAAACAGTAATTAAGAGGAGTAATCATTGATAGCTATATTTCTGATATATTTAATATGTTAGAGAATATAATTAACTTCATCACAGTTTGACAATGTAAAATTTTTTTTTTATTTCTTTATTTGCCTTCCACTAGGAGTACTCCCAAATAAAGAGCCATCCATACCAACAAAATTAACAGAAACCTGAATATCCTTGTGTAGCCACTGCAATTATTTTAATGTATTTCTAATCACAATCTTAAGTTAGGAACTGAACAAAATGTTGGTTTTATTAATTTAATCTTGCATAATTTGGGTAAGAAAATCTCACCTGCATCAAGTTTCATCTTCATTTCTCTCCTAGCATTTGCCTTGCCCCGAGACATAGTAACACACGGGCTGATCTTTGACTCTTCAGAAACATGCTCCGGAGTACTAAATGCATCTGAACTTTGACTCTTTGGTGACCGTAATCTCTCTTCAGAACTCGACTCGCTCTTTGGTACAGGCTGTTTTGGTGTATATTCTTTTATTACTCCAATGGATTTTCTGGGTGTCTTTGCTTTTATTATTGGTGAATTAGGTGCTGGAAGTGATTTTCGACTGGCTTTATTAATTAAAATTGGCGACTGTGACATTTGCTCAAATTCACTACTAGATGAACTTTGAAGTGGACCTTTCTGTTTTTGACTTTTAGGCACAGTCACTTTGGCAATATGCGGTTCAACTTTTCTGCTCCGTGTCACTCTTTCTGTTGGCATTTGTTTTGTCTTATTAGTTTCCTTTACATTTTCTTTAATATTTTTAGGTTTAGACTGCTTATGTACTAATGGCTCAAATGCTACAATAGTCTTCATATCTTTTTTCTTTTTAGGCAGAGTCAGATTTGGGGCTTTTGCCAAATTTTGTGGTGGACGAAATGTCGCATTTTTTGGTGCAAATGATTGATTTGACTTTGATTCTTTAGCCTCAACTTTTGGCTTGATATTGTTTTTTGAAGTTTGTGACCGAGTCACTCGTCCAGAAGCACTCGGCATGGGTTTTGGTACAGATGGTGGCGGAACAAATTTCAGTGGTGCATGAGGCACTCCAGCAATAAAAGGTTTCTTTTTCTGTGCCTCCAACTCTTTCTTCCGTTTTTCTTTCTCCTCCTTCCATTTCTCAAGCTGTTGTCTCCTGTGCTCAGCCTTTTGCTTTGATTCAGAAACTGGTGGAAGTGATTCCTCACTTTTTGTCAAATTTCTTATGCTGTCAAATATTGAGAGGCGGTTGCTCTTTCTATACTTTTGGCTGTTCTCCAGACGTTTCTTTACCTAAAATAAAAGTAAGGCATAATTTTTTTATTAATACTTATATTATGAAAAGATTGTCCCTGTTCTGTAAGATATGTAATGATAATGATTTCTTTCATAAGGGAGAGCATGCATGTCAAGCATACAGAAATTTTATTTATTCATATTATCATTCATAACCAGCTGACCACACAATACATGAAATTCTATTGAAGTAATAAGAGATAGCACCTGTCCATAAATCACATTTTAAGAGAAAGTGAACAAGGGCTATAAAACAAAATGATGCTGTATGATGCAAAATTTATTTTATTTTGTGTTTAAAAATTTTGATACCCAAATAGATTTTTTGGTAAAATTTTGACCAAAACATATTACAAATCTCACAAAACCAGGCACATTGCTTTTCTCGACACATACCGCATCCATTCTATCTTAACTCGACGAGTAATATACTCAAGATATAATTATTGAAAGTAATTATTTCAGTACCCCGCCTGCCACGCTTACGAACTGCGATGGTTTACTCTTGTGCTTCTTCTCATGATTCTTTAGCAGCGCAACGAAGTCGAAACTCCTCTCTACAACACAATAATTTCACATACAATGCAATACACCGCTTTTCTTTCGTAAAGTATAAAATTTTCAATTAATTAGCACATTAAATAACACAAACAGCCTAAGAACACTAGTATGAATTAAAAAAATAACGTCTATCGGGATAACAAGACGCATCTTGGCATTCCTACTATTATATTTTACCCAAACCTTTGCAACACGCGAATTAGTAGTACTTTAATTAATCAGTTTGGCAATAATAACAAAAGGGAATACAATGGGAATTCAGGTAAAATTAACTTACCCATTTAAACCTGAAAAAGAAAAACACTAAAGAAATCAAACAAAAACTTGAATTTGAAATAAATAACTGTCAATTGCGTCAACCATAACGTCACTAGTGGTCTATTTTTAGCGTCAGCTGCAAGCCGAAAACATTAATTTTTAAAAGCAGAACAGTGACCATAGACTCTTGTAAAATCAACTAAAATTACAATCTACTGCTATCTACACACTCCGATTATCTTTAATTCATGTTGAACTACTGTTGGGTCATGAAAAATATCCGAAAATTTTCCAAATGAAATTTTTCAATTTTTCAGAAAAATATGAAAAATTTCAGAATATTTTTCCGACATTTTTCAATTATTGAATTTCGAACGAAACGTAACTTCCAGAAAAACGGGGTGAATCGAAACTCAGGGAGAAATAGAAAAAAAAATTGTTTGTTTTTTCGTGTTTTATGAACCAAATTGATTATATTTTATTTATAATTAATGATTTATGACTCTTTTTTACAAATTGCAGCCATTACATTTAATCCCTATCACGAATTTGGACTTTACAGTATTACAAATGCATGTATTTTTACTTTATTAGCAAATTTATTACGAATATAAAACAATTAAATCGATTTTACGATTAAAAAGCAACAATTATGTTAAATAATCGAATTTTTCCATTATTTTTCCATTTTGAAATTTTTCCAAAAAATTTCCTGAAAATTTTCCGAAAATATAATTTTTCCGAAAATTACACAACACTATGTTGAACTATCAACATGTAACGATTAATGTTTTAAAGTTTTAAAAGTTGATGGACCTAAATGCGATATCTAATGAAAATAAACTAAGCTTCCCCGCGAATTAAATTAAAAAATGTTACGGATATTAAATCTTTTTAAATAAAATTATTGGTCTAAAGTAGGTTCCTAAAAAGGCACTGTAGAATTTATTGATACCTTAACTTATTGGAGAAAAAAATATATAATATTAAATAATTTGATTACTTATTTTTTATAAGTCGTGTAAGTTCACATGATAAGGAAGAAGATAAGAGTGAGCGTTAGCGGGATTTGGCTATTATAAAAAGGAAAGTCCATTATCAGTATGGATTGCAACATTTAGAGGAAATCTTTGAACCAGATGGCAACCCTGATTCCTACTTCCGGCTGTCAGCTGATGAATTCACTTTGCTTTCCAAAACCTATTTCGATTTTCGCAAAGAAAGAAAACGTCAGGCACCATTCAACATGGGGTTGAAATACGCGATCAAAAGCTAGTTATAGCTAAAATATTGCTCTAATTGTAGCGTTATTGTTATTATAGTTTCATTTTACATGTACGTTGTGTAACTTTATTAGTCGAAAATGGATACGTTTAACATAGGATACCTCGGTTATGGCGTTTGTTGATCATTAAAAATTACGTTCGGTTCATAGTTTTTCTTTATATTTGATGTCTGCTTTTCGTTTGTGATCGTTTGTTTCGTTCGTGTTTACGTGTTTACTCAGAAGATGGTGAAGGAGAAGCCTAATTCTATAAGAATATACGACGACGAAGGCTTTCGGCGACGCGCGGCGTGCATTTGCGTACGTTCGGACGCCGAAACGGAGGTTAGTGCTGTACATTGGTGTTGGTACGCAAAGTGAGGATGTGTGGCGGTGCGGGCGCGAGTTAACCAACATATTGTCGGTGCGTAGGTGCTTCTGGTGACGTCGTCGCGCCGTCCCGACAACTGGATAGTGCCGGGCGGCGGTGTGGAACCGGAGGAGGAGCCCTCTGTCACCGCCATGCGAGAGGTCCTGGAGGAGGCTGGCGTCATCGGCAAGCTAGGAAGATGCCTCGGAGTCTTTGAAGTGAGTCCACAATACATATTTTTGTAATATTGCCTTTGACAGGTCAATGTTTACGTGCCAGTGACATATTTATTTTTTTACCGACGACGCATATGAATGAATGCAGACGCAATAAAAAGCTCCACTAACATTAAATTAACGGAAAACAACATATTTGCGCCATATGGCGTAACAGTATGTTGTTGAATATGAAATATAATATATCCCTTACATCATTCAATAGAGGTCCATATCATGTGTTCTGTATTTCCACCACTATTAAACCTTATTTAGATGCTAAGTAGTGTGACTACATTTAATGTGTCAATGTTTAACAACAATAATATCCAGTAAAAGGAAAGTAAAGTACAGGAAATAAGAAGTTTCCGTATTGTTTACAGTTTTGTTATTTCTTTTATGAAGAGTAACAGTGACCTACATGTTTACATTTTATTTCATTAGACTGATGAAACAAAATATCTTTATCAATTTTTAACTTTATTAAACCATATGGTCTGATTCATATATGCATGCATAATTCTAAAGCTCTAGGGCTGACTAATGATTTTATAATCCTCATTTATGTACCGTGGGTTGTACTGTGACCTCAGTGTATTATGACTCACTACAGTTCATTGACATACTTCTCAACTATACTTATATTCTTGTTTATTAATGAAGTTATTGAATTGATTTACAAGATCATTTTATAGAAAACACAATAAAAAATCAAATTTATTAAAATCCTTTGGGCAAAATGATTTAAATAGGTAGGCCCCTTATATGCTAGGGGCCATTGAGTAGGTCACAGACGTAAAAAATAGATGATGCAAGTCTCTTCACGTTTATGAAAACTAAAGCCCAGTTTCACCTTTGACCATATACAATTACCACATAATTGCCATCTCAAATGTAAGCCTCAGAATATCTGTTTCTTGCTGTTTACTGTGGCATCACAACAGTGGTTAGAGATGAAATTTTCTTTATGTAATAAACTGATTTCTCTTTGAAGGAACCTGAAAAAGTCATTGCAATTGAAAAAATTTTACAAAAGCCCTAGGATGCAAATGGATGAAACATTGAAGGAAGTCAATTACGCTTACTTTGAAATCATGTAAAATAATATATACTTATTGCTGTATTTATTTAGAACTAGCTTCTGCCCACAAACTCAGCATGTAATCCAGTCCCATCCTATCCCTTTTGAATATAAAAAAGTAACAAATATATCAGAATTCCTTCCTCAGCCCACAGGAACACTAAATTTTTCGGGAAAAAAGTAACTTAAGTGTTAATCCAGGGTGTCAGCTACCTCTATTTAATACCAAATATCATTGAAAACCGTTAAGCCATTTCTGAGTTCATTGCGCACAACCACACAGACAAACAAATAAACAGACAAAAATTCTGACAATCATTGTTTTGGGTTCTATTACATTTATTCAGGCCTCCCATCTTAGTTTTTCTCATTTAACTTCCATGTACAAACATCAATCGGTTACAAATTTATTATATGTATAGAATAGATAATTATTCATATTTAGGAATAGGAAAACCATTGAACATGGAACGCTTTTCGAACTAATTCACATTTGTATAAAATGACACTGTTATTTTGTTGTGGTTTCAAAGATATTTAAAGTAAACCAGTGAAACCTATTTTTGAATGTTAAATAATATGAATTCCCTCTTCTTTTCAATAAAGTTAAACAGAAGCTTAACAGTGCATAATGCATGCATACTCTTCAGTGCATAAAGCATTACAGGCTAGAAAAAAAGGAAATTAATAAAAAAATTGCATACTTCTTGCCAAGTTGCAGTCAAGCCACTCAAGTAACAATAATCTTCAACATACTCTAGTTCAGATATTCACGGGTTCATATTCATAATACAAGACAATACCGCCATTGTAAACATTTTAATTATTTTTTTAAATATGAACTATGAATTTGGTTTGCTAGTGAATCCGGACAATGGGCTAGAAGCTGTAATCCAACTGCACATAATGAACACTCATGCACATTCATTATTTTTCATGAATTTTTGATAGTAATTCTATTTTTACAGTGATTATGAAACATAGGGAATTATTTCCAAATAATATGTGTGAAAGATATCTACAAGTAAATGTAAAAGTACCTCAACTGGAAAATATAAGAACTATGTTAGTATAAACAAACAAAATCAAACATTAGATTTTTTCCATTTTAGGTATATCAAAGGATTATGGAATATGTAGGATAATAATGTGTATACATATGTGTGTGTGCTTTGCTACCATAAAAAAGCATTTCCATGTGATTTTGGACATATCATTTTTTTACAAATTAATGTTACCCAATTTTGGGACAACCAAAAATAAAACTGACCTAAAAGAAATAATCAACAAGATTCATGCGGATGTAAGTGTGTTTCGAATTAAAAATATACTCAACAGTGTAGTAAACATTGTTGGCATTTGTTAGTTTATAAACAAAGAACTCATTACACAATGAGCAATTAGGACTCGAGCCAACAGTAAAAAAAATACGTGGCGAATAAACTATTTTGGCGGGTAAATAATTATGGGTATGGATTTGTTTTGTTGCTAAGGGTTTACACTTTATGTTGACAGTATTTAACATACGTATTTATTTTTCACACACGTTACTATGACTTCTTTGTATAATGAGCCCGTGTCTTGTTGACATGATTGTTCGTAGATTTCTTTATGCTTCCTGGAAATCTAACTAACCATTTGTGGGTATAGAGGAATCGCACTAGAGTGGACATGTTGAATGAAATCTAGGCGCGCGTGCCGCATGCGGGAAATCATTGGGGCCGGGCCCAAGAGTAATGTGACTGTGTAGGGATGTCAGGGATATATACACATAAATTCTGCTTCGGTGTTCACTGAGCGCTATGACCTGTACTTCTACTAGTACTATGAGAGTACTCTCCTCACGGTGGGCAGCGACTTTGTTGTGCTGGACACCCCTGGTACTGCGAAGGTCCATGAGCGGCGGTGATCGCTGACCATCAGGCGAGCCGCATGCTCGTCTGCCTGCGAAGTCAATAAAAAAAATTGCTGTACAGTACCGCAATTTTGCTATATAAACATTTTGTTCGCTGTGCCCGTTCTAGTTTAATAGGATAAAAGGTTGTTACTCTAGAATTTACAATGCAAACATATGCCCTTGTTTAGTGATTTTTAAAGCGACTGGTGTAACAATAAAATCCAGTTACTATGATTTATCTGCGTTTAGAAATGGCATTGCATTGGTACAGTATCAATAATGAAAATAATGTTCATCGTTTAACGATAGATTTAAATGAGTCAGTTGATTTATTATCTCTCGGCGTCTATTTTCATACCAGTATTGCTGCGAATGCATCGCAGAGTCGAAAACAAATTACGCGTATTTGAAACGTCAAACGATAATTATTTACCTGAGAAAATAAATGTTTCAGAGGAAGGAATATTTATAATAAAATATCATACTGCCGGTCTCGTCTTTTCAGCTAGAGAGCTTTAGAATTTAGTTTACCACACTGATCTAATATCGAGTCGGCAAAAATATACCTTTGAAAATATTTTATAGATCTCTCAGATATTTCTCAATAGATTTAAGCACGTTACTAAACTAAAATATAGTGATAGGTTAAGGAACTCAACAGAACAAATTGAGGAACTCATTGAAGTATTGTTCAAGAGCGGAAATCGCGAGTAAATTGGTGCCCACCACTTTGT
This sequence comes from Deilephila elpenor, assembly GCA_949752805.1. Classification (NCBI taxonomy): domain Eukaryota; kingdom Metazoa; phylum Arthropoda; class Insecta; order Lepidoptera; family Sphingidae; genus Deilephila; species Deilephila elpenor. The sequence continues at coordinate 886,957 of OX457107.1, read as the reverse complement.
ACCTTTTTTCCATGGGGGAAATCCTCTTGGATTTTCGACCTAAATAGGGTACGCCGGATTTTTACTAGCTAGAAATCATGTTAATTCATCAAAATTTTGGACAAACTCAAAGAACATGATGAAAGCCATCCAGCGGATTATTTAAAAAAAATCTTACCGGAACGATTTCTGCCCTTGTTCGCCCTTTTCACGGCTTTTGTACCTACAACGAATGTGGGAAACCAGTATACCGAGAGGAAAAGCAGTGTGGTTGCATAGCAGTAACACACGGAAACAGAAATAGCTTTTTTTATTGCTGTTTTTTTTCACGGTGTTTCCTCTAGCGTAATATTTCAACGTTATAATACCGAAACAGTTCTAGGTTCGTTGTTCTATTTTTGCATAATATGCTATCTCGGCCAGTCGAGGCATATAAGAATTCGCACCCTCTAGTGCCCCGGTGGTGCTAAATCAGCGTTTTATGGCCACTCCGAGCCACCGTAGCTTCGGGGTCGTATTGTATGCACCCTTGACCCAGACCGACAACTTTTTCCAGCGAAGCCAACGAGTATTTATAAAACAAACTTGTATAAACATTTCTCAGTTTGTTCAACCGTCCTTGAATTCATTCGTTGTACGTAATTATTATATTGTAATAACAAAGTATTTCCTCAAAGCAGCGGAAGTCGGCCCGGCAAACATAACTTTTCGCAAACAATGTATGGCGGTGTGTTCAATTACTTCGCTAAATTAAATTAGTAGCAACGCCTAATGTGCGCCCGATATCTGTACTAACTAGTTAATAGCTTGGCTTCGCGGCGATTCTATTACTTAATTTGTGAGCAATTAGGTGTTATATTGGAATTACAACCATTTCCTATATAAGCAGTATCGACCAATAAAGAAATAGATGTACAATATCACACTCTAACGCTAAACGATATGTAAAACAAATTAATTCATCTTTTGAAAATGTCTCGTAAATTATAATAATACACCCAACAGTCACATACATAGTCCTGACCCCACACTAAGATCGAGTCTTGTGTCGTGGGTATCAGGAACTACGAGAGACTTTTCGTTCTCACAAACACCCAGACCCGAAACAAATACCTGTGGATCACACAAATATTTGTTTCGGTGCGGGGATCGAACCCGCGGCCTCTCGTTTCACAGGCGGCGTCTAACCAACTGCGCCACGGAGTCTGTCGTAAATGGTATGCCTCCTTACGGTGCACGTGAATGTCACTTGTATGTGTTTCGGAAGCATACCTATGACATTGTTATTACTTGTTATCGGCTAAAACCGCCTAAAACTAATCACGTGCGGTTTTTGTTATTGTGTTAAAGTCCTTTGCAGCGGACGAGTAACGAGGCTGAAAATTTATATTAGTTAGATTCCTTGTCGACTAGGAAGTAAGAGCCAAAAATTTTAGATATTAATCTTCATCAGAGATTGTCTGCATTCCGTATATTTATGAGCATAGAACATAAACTTATTCATATCGAAATGAAATTAAAAATCTTAGTTGCCAAGTCCAATTTCAACGCTGGGTTTATTTCGCACAAACATAACGAAATCTGTAGAAACAAAGAACTGCTTCAGATAAAATTAATCCACGTTCAACTATGGCTGTGTTGTGTTTAGTTTGTAAATAACCCTCTAGTTTTGTGAGGTAGTACAATTTTAAACACTTCTCAAATACAGTGTATTCTTTGGAAGTGGAATGTTCTAAGCCATTTGTAAAAGTGCAAATGTACAAAAATGTAATCTTCAACGTGCTATGGTAGATGGTGATGAAATAGTGGGATTATCTTCTTTATCTTCGAAGTAATGGAAACTCAAGTGAAATCTGGCTAGACGTCTAGACGGCAGATAGACTAAGACCTTGACGGATTTGTGGCCAAAGGGGCACGGCGGCTGAGAGGCAAGCCACCGGCCAAATGGTCGGATGACGTAGTGAGACTCGCAGAAATACAGTGAATTCGCTTGGCACAGGGCGAAGATGTGGCATGTAAATATGGATGCGCATTCGCTATAGCTTACATGGGGATTATGTATACAGAGAGAATAAAATAGTTAGGCCCAATCCACGGAATAATGTTGTTTACGGCTCGTGATCTCGGTCTCTTATCATGTATATGTTTCACATTTTGGTACCTTGCTGAATGTCTACGAGACTTATCGAGACTGGTCTGGGATTCGACTGGAAATAAGCGGTTACAGTTGCATGATTCCACATAATATCATTTCTTATCTCAGTCTTCAAATGCAGGATATTCACTTCTGAACGCAGGCTACCCCCTAGGACTTTTGTAGCTAACTGTTGGAAGCGACCTGCATCCAACCGCTTCTTGCAAGCTTAATTAGGTCGGTCCAGCTTGTGGGTGAAATTTCTACCTTCGCTTTTCGATACATGGCCTCCATCAGAAAACTCGGCCGGCTATAATGTCTTAGTGCCACAAGTAATTTTTTTATAATATTTTACGGAAGGTAAATTAATAGCACAAGAAAATATTACATAATCAAAACAAAATGCCGATACTATTATTATCGCCAGTTTTGAGACAAACAATGGAAAAATTGTACGCCACTAAATGAGTTCTTGACGATTTGATGCCGATACAAAACGTCATCCACACACGAGATATCGTAATTGCAATAACAATCTCGTAAGTAATGGCTCGTCCACGAGTTGGCGTGCAATTGCATAGCTTACTAATCTTCAGACCCGGGAATTCTTTTGATTAAATAGGCCTCACCGAGAAACCTACAGCGATGTTTTGGAAGCAATCCAAATACAACGACTTCCTCTAAAGATTATCAATTCATCCGTCCACCTTGAGTGTGCTAATATTAATTGATCATATTATAATGACACTTTTGTATAACTGGAGTGAGTGCTCGTGCTTAATCCACCATGTTAGCTTAATGTGCATTCGTAAAAGGCTTTTCGAGGCTAGAACCTTGCTGTTAGTTGTTAAAGTTACAGCATACATACATACATAACTCACGCCTTTATCCCCGAAGGGGTAGGCAGAGGCGCCACCAGGACACCCACATTTCGCCTTGTATGTTTCGTCCCATGATGTGATAGGGGGCGAGCCTATCGCCATATCGGGCACAAACTCCTGACTCCGGGCTGATAATGAATAAAAAAATCCAATATCACTTTGCCCGACCCGGGACTCGAACCCGAGACCTCAGCTTTGTAACCGTACCGTAATACAACTACGCCACCGAGGCAGTCAAGTTACAGCAGAAATGGGTTTTCTCGTCCACTGTCTAGAAAACCAAAGTGAAATAACGGCTGCGGTTGCTTTCTGTTGGTGTGTGATTGTGCTGATGACTGTATAGTTGAATAGTGACCACCGTACGCTTCAATGAAAATTCATCATATCTACAACGCAAGTGTGTGGAATGTGTTCAGCTAGTGAATATCCATTTTGGACGTAATCGGCGCAACTGTGTTGGCCGATGTACTTTTTTTCGGTAGATGCTCCATTCGAAAGCACTACCATAAGGTGCATTGTAGTCTCATTATTATGAGTTTACGACAGTATAATAAAGGTATTCGTAAATCTGTTTAACTTTTTATATATTCCGATTCTCAAGAAAACTTCATATTATAATGCATCAACAGTAATCAGAATTCGATTGTATATTGTTTATTCAATACAATTACGCGAGGTATTATTCTGTGACATTACCTAACTCGTTAAGATCATTTATTCATTAATCTCACTTGCGTCACACAATTGTTTTTCTTTTTCTGTTCAATAATAAAATATTAGCTATCTGCAGCCTCATTGATTGATTCATTAATTAATCAAAAACATACGTTTATGAATAATATTGTTTAAAGTTTTAGACTATCATAACTCATACGGCGTCAAGTATTGCAGCCGAATTAAAAATTAAAGTGTCGCAAGCACGATTCAAGTATGAATATGAATCAGCGAGACATAATCATATCTGAAATTAGGATATCTGTAGGCAATAAAACGTATTTATTCTCACTAACAATTGATTTGTAAATTCGTATACAAAAGAAAATGATGATAATGAAGGTTCTACTCGTAGTAATAATTTAAACTAGGTATATTTTGTCTTATTATTTCATAGTGTTTTGTTTTTTAAACACATCGAAACGTTTGTTAAAATATCATATGTTTTCTTTTTTGTTGGCAAAGGAAAAACTTTAATCATATTTTATAATAAAGACCTTTAATATCCTACACGGTTATTACTATGATTAATGAACAGAAGCGCAGTGCAGGCCCAGTGTAGCGTACACTGAGTAGTATTGTGGTAGTATACTCGAGCTAGCGGGAGATCCGATTACCCTGCAATCAATTACTTTATTACAACGCTGTAAAGGGTTGCTCTCAGACCTCATTTTGCCATAAAGATGGAAAGATTGTGCTTATTAATTTTCTAAACATAATATAGGTTAAATTAGTAGTCGACAAAATTGGTCAGAGCTTTATTAGTCATTATCAGTTACATTGTAATGGCCATACTTATGATATTTAGAAATTTTAACACTATAAACTGATTCATATGAGATGCACCGTCTATATTATGTACGTCATTGTATGCGGCGAAACCGCATGCTTTGTACTAAGTCCAGAGCTAAACTATCCTTAACGTTTGTTTCTACACCATCCCTAGCTTTTAAGTAACCAGCACTCGTTAAGCTATTATTAAACTGGAGGTAACCATTAATTGCAGAACCGCGAGCACAAACACCGGACAGAAGTGTACGTGATGACGGTGACGCAGGAGCTGGCCGAGTGGGAGGACTCGCGGCTGATGGGACGTAAGCGGCAGTGGTTCTCCATCGACGACGCGCTCGCCCAGCTGGCGCTCCACAAGCCCATCCAGCGACACTACCTGCAGCAGCTGCGCCGCTCCAAACAGAACAAAAGCGACGACCCCGGGAGCTAGGCCGCCGCCCCCGCCGCCCCGACTGACGCCACGCCCGCTCCGGAACATCTCTCCCCCATTTCTCTATTTTTACGTATATTTTTATACTACGGTGGAATAAATGTTAATTTTATTTTGTTAGCATTAAAACGAAAAGACATACGAGCTATTTTTTTATTTGAATTGATTTTTTTTTAATTTGTTCGTAATGATTCCTGAAACGAGTTTTTTAATAAATTTTGTAACGCTCTTGTAAGGTTTTTGTTCTAGTCGGTAATGGCCCTTGCACCTATTATAAGCGACCATGTAAGATATAAAGCGGTAAAACCTGATCAAGAAAGTGGAAATGTGGATACCTGAAAGATCCAAAAGGCACTAAAGGTAAAAATTAATACCGCGTTATTATGCAGCATGCGTAAATTACATACCGATCCTAAATAAGTGTTGGGTAAGGGCAGACAAGGAGAGGATAATTGTAGCAAAAAAATTGTGATAACCAAAACAACAGCTATATTCATACACTTTATTCATATCCTAGTAATTGTAGCGAAAAACACCCACACACTGAGCACGTTGTTTGGGTACGAGAACACTTCCACTCCCAGAGCAAATTCCACTGCTGGCTCGTCCGTAAGGTACAATCCAGTTGTCTTCACTCGACTAGTCACTGACTTAGTGCTTATGAACGGCATGTTCATCGGGAAACCGAATATCTGCAACATTAGAATTATGATCATCTTCGGCTTCAGGAACCTCCCTATTGAATATGAGCCTCCCTCAATGCTCCGTGGCGCAGTTAATTAGACGCCGTCTGTGAGACGAGAGGTTTCGATTCCGACACCCAGACAAATATTTATGCCGCCCAACAATATTTGTTTGGGTCTGGGTGTTTGACACCGTAAAGACTCTCTTAGTTTGTGATACCCACGACACAAGACCTGATTTAGATCTAAATGTGTGGTCGGCACTGTATATTTGTTAGATGTAGTTAATTATCTGACAGCCTCCGTGGTGCAGTTGATTAGACGCCGCCTGAGAAACGAGAGGCCGCGGGTTTGATACCCGCACCGAAGCGAATATTTCTGTGATCCACAGGTATTTGTTTCGAGTCTGGGACTGGAAGTTTCGTAATTTCTGATACTCACGACACAAGACTCGATCTTAGTGTGGGGTCAGGACTATGTATGTGACTATTGGGTGTATTTATTTATTTATTATAGCCACAGCGATCTGCTGGATGTAGACGGCATCCAGCGTCATCCTGTTATCTCTATTAGGCCATCTATCCAGCTTACACAACACACGTACAAAGACATAATTTAAAACATAGGTAAGTATATTATGCTTGATAAAATATATTAACTTTCTCTTTCATCACGAAAAAATATAGGAGCCTATAATAAAAGATAATATGTAGTTATCTTAAAGTTTAAACCATAAAAACATACCTTGTAAGTAACCATAAGTTGCTTTAGTTTTTGACTGAGTGTTGGTTTGTTTTCAGTCGGATTGAAAGCCCAATACTCCCAGTGTGGTAACATTTCGCGAAGAACACCGCTGCAATATCTACAAAGCACAGAAATATAATTTTCAGTAAGATTTTGTTTTGTGTAAACGTATTTAGACTACGCATATGAATAAATAATATAAAGGCTGCAAACCGTAAGGTTGTTAATGAATTCGGTTCCCGGTTTGGGCAATCCACTTCGTTGTATTACAAACTTACTCTCTGTAATATTATCCCATACGAAAAGCTACGTGGAAAATATACCCACATGAATACGGTTCATATTAAATTCAAGTAGATAACTACATTCTTTATATCGAAAAAAAGCTATGATACATGTAGAAGATTTAATTCACAGACAACTAAACCATAATTGTGTTGCTAAATTGTATTTCTATCTAATATGAATGCCAAAATATGATATTTTTATTTACACGTCACCTGTTCCATACTGTTTTCATGTGTGGTCTCCATTTCTGTACTTTCCTTTTGATTCTTGCTTCCAACATTTGTCGTAAGTCGTCCACATTCCGAGGCGCGGAATACAAACCTACCTCCGATGCTGTTGGGTGTTGCATTACGAAAATGCTTTTATCGAACACCTATAATAGATTTTTACACCTAGTTTTAAGTAATATTAATAGATCTTATGAGGCATCGCTTGGTAAGGTTTCCATAAATGTTTAACAAGTTTCGTTTGAATATTAATTTTAAAATGAAAGTGTTTTGTTGTAGGTCGTTTCCTACACAACACTAAGGAGATCCTTGGCGGAGAACAATATTTTAATTTGGCAGAATATGATTGAAGAAGTTTTAAAGCCGTATCGTTAAGGCCGATCTTCTTCGTCCTATCATAGGGCGTCAAGAGACATAACAGAATATTTACCAGTTGCCAGTCCGAAGATCGAGAGAAGTCGAAAGAGACGCTGTCACAACCTTGTGATGGTTGAACGTTCAACCAAATCTGAAAAACAGTGCGGCATAGTTGCAACATCAAATGACATCGAGAGTTCCACTATAGTAAATTCTTGACAACTTTTAAAAAGTTCGAAGTGCCATAAATTCAATCCGCAGTGGACTAAAGTCCAAATCAAGTAAGAAGATGTGCAACGAAACGGAAAGTTAGAGATAATTGATAAGGGATCAAATTAAATCCAAAGCCATACAATTTGCAGAAAAGTAAAACCGCTTACATTTTCGTAATCAAAAACATATTCAACGGTCTTCATAGGACTGCCGACATCTCTCAACTCGTGTTTCTCTCCGCTCACAGCATCACAGACATACCACACACAGCCGTCACTTTGGTTGAAAATACCTCTCTTCATCACCAAATCATTAACCTGAACTATCTTCTGAGTCATTCTATTATACTTGATGAGTACATAGCTGCTTCGACCTCGTGGAAGACCTAAGCCTAAGCAGATCCAGCATTTGATACCTAAGTACAGAAAGTAACTTGCTAGAAGAATTGTGTGGTCGAGCGGTGAACCATGAAGAACTTCAAGAAGTTCCTGAAAGAAAAAAGATGTAGAGCAATAGAAGAGAAGTATTATTTTTTTATTAATGCAATATACCTAATCATAACAAAGTACTTTATAAGTTTAATAGCCCATATTTGAGCACTAACGACACAAGGACCAGTGTATTGATAAAATTTACCTCTCAGATAAAGAAAACAATGTATTTTGCGTTAATGAAATCAGTGTTTAGTGCAAGAACTATGTATGCGCAAATAATTATTTCAAGTTTATTACTTACCAATCCCATTAAAGTAACAACATGCGATTCAGTAACATCATAACTCGGTATTAAAGCCACATATCTCAAACAAGCATTCACCATCTTTGTTAGATTATCTCCATTTTTCCAACTACCTTCTCGTCCGCTGTAGACTGACTCCCTCTCTTCTACAATACTGCCTTTCTCCAAATCTATCTCTTTTCTCCTCCCACTGCTCTTAGATGAAGAACTTTTTGATACGCCTGAAGATTTAGACACTGCTGATTCACAAACTTTTGGGTTCTTCGGAAAATGTTCCTGGTTTGGAGGCGGGATCGGTTGCAGAAATTGCGTAACGCATTTATTGGCTCCACAACTATCTATAAAGGTGAGTGTAATAATTCTTGATGGAAAATTGTTTATATAATCAGTTACTGTGGTATTCAAGTGCTTTATTAAATAATCGTCTTCTTTAGAATTTGTTATCGGTTGGTTGTAGTCGTGTACGCCTCCCAAATGTGATAGACTAGTTGTTACATGAAGTATAATAAAACTCGTCTCCTTTTTTAAAAGCTTGTTTATTTCTGGTATCAATGACGGCGTTTCTTTGAATTGCGCAGGCTCGTAGCCGAATAGCATCGGCGGTGTTGATATTTTGAACGTCCCACGTAACTTAAATGAAATAAAAAGGCTAAAAAATACAATTTGAAAATAAAAGATCTAAATACCGCGTTTTCTAATGCTGGGTAAAACAGAAGCTTAGTAATAATAAATGAATACCATAAATCTTTTATGAACCAAAGGTGAAGCGTCAACCGTTGTCAGTTTATTATTAAACGTGTTTCGATTCCAATTTTAGCAGTAGGACAAAACGTACTTTACGTGGATATGATCAACAAACATTAACAATACGCAGATATTCCTGTGAAAGATACGTCCAAAGTGCGTATATAGTTCAAACTTACAATTCCTAAACTCAATATAGAGTGTAAAGGTACTTCCACCGTCCCCAGCCATTTGTGACAGTATCTGTAGTGGAGAGTTTTATTCGAATGCTCTTCGTCCGAATATGCTGAAGTGATGTTCTCTTTGTATTCATCGTAGATATTGATGTGGAGGCACGTGAGAGGCTCCAATCTAGAAATATATTATTGACAATTCAGTCCGGATGTTAAGACCATTGTTTTTAATACAAATTACCTACATTTATTGCTTCCTTGATACTATATTACTCCGAGGACAAGCAATCCTTTAGGTGTTCTTCAAAATTACTAAAAAAATTACCCAGACTTTGTTATGCATTGTTGTCATGTTCTTCAGCCACATAAAGCCTACTGAGCAAAGGCGTTCCTTAAAGATCTCTACAGCGTCATCGAGAAATTTCTTTCAACCTTTAGAAGGCTATCCGCAGCCAATGTAGGTGAACGACCGATGATATACTTGACTTGATAATTCACTTACTTGGTCTTTATTTTAAGAGTTTGATTCCAGCTTGGATGGCAACCGATGCCGGTCACTGTTTGAACATTGCCACCGTGGTATGTGACGCGGACAAACGGACGCAGTGGTCTTACTTTGTAACCTACAGACATTTTTTTGTTAAATTGGATAGTTCCGACAAACGAGCAATCAGTTCTCCTGATGGTAAGTGCAGACATGGACGTTTTTCCAACCCATAAAGTGGGAAGGAAAACAGATAAAAAGGGGAAAGGGGCATTGGGCATCCGACAATCTTATTCACCAAATGAAACGCGACAGCGAAGATGTCGATTTCCTGTGAGACAGTGGTACCGCCTCGGACGAGCCTGCCAATTCATGGGTGACAATAGCGTGGCCCTACCACTTCCAAAATTCATATTTTAAATCTATTGCCGAATATAGGGATTCCCCCGCAGGTGGCACTAACTGTTGTCAAACATTGAGTTCTAAGGAGTATACACTTCCAAAGGGCAATTTTACACCCAACACGAAAAATACGGTAAAAAAATCTGCCCTATATGATGTATCATATTGAATTTAAAGATTATCTTTTTTTATTTTGTGTAAGACTTAAACATGAGATAGGCCTATCCGGGGCAAATTTATTTTTACGCTTTGTATCGATAGAGTTATAAGCAAGCTAGCTTACCTGCAATTGTATCTTCATAATTTTCTTCAGTCTCCATTACTGCTGAACTTCTATCAAGCAAATTGAAAGCTCTAACAACAGTCACCTGAATTTCTTGCTCTTTACCAATTGCTTCTTTCAGAATCTGTTGCTTTGTAGTAGTTGATATAGAAGTTAAGTTATCGCGTGAAAATATACCACTACAATACAAAGTTATATATTTTAACAATTAATATATTTTACCTGCTAATTTATCATTTCATCAATATACTATTACAAACCTTAAACTCAAGTCTCTGAAATCTCTAACAACATCTTTATGTGTCTTTTTCATTAGCAATTCATTTAAATTCTTCAACATGTTTTTGTTCAGTTTTTGTATGTATTTAACACTCACGAACCTTTGTAGTTCCACAGTATCCATATCGGCCTGTTTATCAGTAAAGTAATCCATATTAAATTCATTCTGATCAGATACTTGTAAACATTTCAATTGTTCGGTAGATATTTGACTTGTATGTATAGGTACCACTTTATTTTCTATGTTCGCAAACCCACCATTATTTCGCAAATGTAACAGTTTTATTCTAACAAATTCTGGACTGTTTTCATCTAACGAAATCGTTATATCGTCCTTAATTTCACTTTTACACAAATCTTTGAGAGTAGCAATCACTTTCTCATCATTGGATATATCTTTATCATATATTTTACTAATGATATCTTGCATTGTTTCCAAATTAACTTTATCGATACCTTGCATGAGTCTGTTTAATTTTCTACCAACATCCAGAGATGTTTTTATAGTTTCTGCATGATTTTCATTTAACTTTACGTTCCATCCTAGCTTAATTTCGACTTTGCATGACGTGGAAAGATCGCCTTTAAACAGATTACTACTTTTTAGTCTAACTTTGTGAGCAGCAGCTATTTCTTTAATGCTGAACCCGCAACCAACATATTTAGAACTCGGTTTGATAATTTTATTGTACAAGAAATTTACTGAAGTAAAATCTGCGCTATTAATAGAGCTACTAATTCCTTTTAAATTGTATATTAATGATGCAACTTTTGCATCGTTTTCATACAACACTATAGATAGAACTTCGTTATTATGCACAATTTGAATTGAAAACGTTTCCGCACAATTTATATTGAAAGTATCATCAGCACAATACCGTTCTGACTGGCAAACAAAAACGTTATCAACATACATTTCAATAAAGAATTCGTATTTTTTCGTATTGGAGGTTGTGGTACCAGTTAACATATTTCTATCTTTATTCAAGCTTATTTCAATTCTCTCAATGGCAAAAACATCATTTACTAATTTCTCAGCTTCTGCTTTTAGGGCATCTTCATCAATGCTTAACTTTGGTTTGCTAATTGTTTTCTTTGCCGTATTTTCAGATTTAATTTTCCCTTTAATTTCTCTATATTCTCTATATTTATCAACATACTCATACTCTATTTTGTCAAGGGCATCATTAAACTCTACTTTCAACAAATCATTCCAATATTGTTCGAAATTTTCAAATGGTTCTTTTTCCTTTATTTCCAAAACATATTCTGTTACGATAATTCCCTTCTTTTCTCTGACCATTTCTATATCCGACCATACCGATATTATTTTATGGATTAATTGTTTTTGTTGTTTTAATAACTCTTTGCGTTTTTCTTTTAATTGCAACATCTTTCCTGTATATTTCCTAACTGTTTGATCAAAACGTACTTCGTTCTTTTTGTTGGGTGTCGCTTTATACAGTTCTTCTGTTAAATTATTTTTCGTTTCTCTATTTACTATAATATCCCTCGCAATCTCTTTAAGTAACTTTTGAATATCATTATATTCTTCATAGAGGCCAACTAGTTGAACAATTAGAAATTTTTCTAATGAAAATTCATGATGATGTTTGAAATTAAGATTTTTCAGTGATATGCCTAAGAATTTAGGAGCTTGATTATCTATATTATGTAAGTTACTTATTATATCTGAGTACTCCACGGGTATTTCAGTATTGTCGACAATTGCATTCTCCAGTACTCTAGGAAATATTGGACTTAAGTTTACTGCCCCTACTGTTTTGCCCCACCTGTATCAAAAAGAATATACATATTATTATTCAACTTATCGAGTCCCTATACCAAAACGTCTTTTTTTGAAGTGTAGCTTTCCATCTATACGTCATTCAAAATGCGTCTTAGCGCTATTGATGTGATAGAAAATATCATGATTTGCGGCGTTCGAGGTCCGTAAATTGCTAGTTCAAACTTGATTTAGGTACATTAGGATTTATTAATTAGGTGCCAGAATGATTGGGACTATACTAATCTTCAAATCACTTACTAAATAAAACTTACAGCCATTTAACGCTCATACAACGTGACTATCAGCATTACTACAATAGGTAAGGGATCATTTAACCAATAAGTGATGGCTCTACAAATTTCATAAATACCCAGGCTCTGAATCCCCGTAATGTCGTTTTAATACAGTTCTCCAATCCCTCTGCGGCTCGATTAAGTGACATTTGATTAGATCCTCCTCGTAATTCACCCGAGTGATAACACTCTCCAATAAAGGCCCGGATAAAGTGGCAATCTCTGAATTTACGATATCCAAAATATTAGCCGATTTTCTCCTTCTTGTTTTTTTCTTTTTTGATTTCACTTTAGGATTACAATTTACATCATATTTTGTGAAGAAATCGTACGAATCCAGTGGCTTAACCACTGTTCTGGTTAGTGTAGTTTCTTGATGCAATTCTTCATTGATTTCGTGGTATTCGTCACTATCGCTCTCAGGCACATAATTCAAAGACTGTAGTTCTATATCTTCAGTCATAATAAAATATGTTAAAATGATAACACAGCCATAAAAAATGGTTGGGCTTTAGCTTTTGTAGAATACACACGTTTTTGTTTTGCCGCGAAAAATCACCATGGCAACACAACCTACTTACGTTCCATAACGGCAATAAAATATAACGTATATTAATTTCATACATATGAAATATCTACTGTTGGGTCGTGAAAATTTTCCGAAAATTTTCCAAATGAAATTTTTCAATTTTTCAGAAAAATATGAAAAATTTCAAAATATTTTTCCGATATTTTTCCATTTTTGAATTTCGAACGAAACGTAACTTCCAGAAAAACGGGGTGAATCGAAACTCAGGGAGAAATAGAAAAAAATATATTGTTTGTTTTTTCGTGTTTTATGAACCAAATTGATTATGTTTTATTTATATTTAATGGTTAATGACTCTTTTTTACAAATTGCAGCCATTACATTTAATCCCTACCGCGAATTTGGACTTTACAGTATTACAAATGCATGTCTTTTTACTTTATTAGCAAATTTATTACGAATATAAAACAATTAAATCGACTTTACGATTAAAAAGCAATAATTAAGTTAAATAATCGAATTTTTCCATTATTTTTCCATTTTGAAATTTTTCCGAAATTTTTCCTGAAATTTTTCCGAAAAATAGAATTTTTCCGAAAATTACACAACACTAGTCAAATATCACAATAATTAATGTGAAAAACCAATAAACAAGTAATTTCATTGTTTCAAAGTACGCACATACGTACATAATATAACATTTAATTATATTTTTATTGAACTTATATTTGGTAAAAAAAAAAACTGGTAAGTATCACAACATCGTATGTCATTTTTAACCTGTACAGAGCTAAGCCCACAGATTACTTATCTGCTAAGCCTACCAATGAGAAACGCTCTTGCAAATCCTTTCAATTTGCTTTTTGGCTGTCACAACAAAGTGAATGGGGTTTAATATTTTTATTTGATATAGATTTAAAATTATAAAACCATGGCTAAATTTTCTCTTAAAGACAGCGATAAGTACTATTTAGCTCTATCGGAACAGCCGAAGAGATTCGACGCGGATAGTCCAGTAACTAATGTATTCTTTGACGACACCAATGGGCAGGTATGTCATTTTTCGTTTCAAATATTTTATTTATATCTCTCACATTCTATTTATTTGTATGCTAAATTACAAAGATTCAACATTCAGTAAATTAGCCCTTAAAAGTATGTAAAACGGAAACTTTTTTTGCGAGATCGTAAAATATTCTAAACATCGCAAAATAATAATAAGAAAAAAGTCTGTAGCAATATCTTTGCAGAGAGCCACCTAACTCTAAAAATAAGATCAATTTTATCATAAAATTATCGTATTTCGCACCTAAAAAGATAATATATCGCCAAGTTACATGAGAATTAACTTGTGTTTTCTCTATTAAAGTTATATTTGAAAATTTGCGTTTCAGGTTTTCACTGTGCGGTCGGGTGGCATCGGAGGTGTTACCGTAAACAGCATGGACGAGTCTAAATGCACTTCATTCCAAATGGAGGACAAAGGCCCCATAATCTCCATTAAACTCTCCCCAGACCAAAAAGTTTTGGCCATCCAACGCAATCAAGACAACCAGAGTGCTACTGTAGAATTCGTGAACTTTAAAGACCTGAATCCAACTAATGTTGAGTACTCCCATACATGTAAATGGAAAAATGCAAAGATACTGGGGTTTGTGTGGCCGAGGGCAAATGAAATTGCATTTATAACTGATCATGGCATTGAATTGTTGCAAGTTCTGCCTGAGAAGAAACAGTTGAAGAGTTTAAAAAATACTACTTTCAGGTAATTTATACATGACTTATGTAAGTTAGATTAAACTCATATGATCTTGCGTACAAATAGTTATAATATCAAAAACATGGTGCCTAGCAGATTATTCGTAGGAAAATGAGACACATACCATTAACACATTGTATTTTTTTCTGACACCAAATATGTAATTATAAGATTTTCAGATTTTTGAGATTCCATAATGATACAGCTTTCGAATTATAGAATGTAGGCTAAAGAATAAAGTGAAAGATTAATTAAAATAACCATAAATACATATATTAAATCCACATATGATCAAGTAAACTAAATAAATATAGTTTACATTTTATTTCCTTCCAGTGGTGCATGGTTCTCTTGGTGTGCACAGAGCAACATAGTGTTGCTAGCTGGCAACAATGGAGTGTTGCTGCAACCATTCTCCCTCAACAACTCTACTGTGACAAAACTACAGAAATTAGAATGTTAGTGCTTCAATTATTTATGTTTTGTCTCTTCACACATACATACATACATACATAAACTTAAGGCCCTTTTCCCAGAATATATAAAGTTTATTAATATGAAAGCGCAATCAATGTGTTAAATAATAATTGCACAATAATATGTTTGATTCCAGTGGATGCAGCCAAGCCAGTAGTAGAAAGAGATGTGTTTCTGCTCCGACTATGTGATGCTACTTGGTGTGCTGTCTTCCGACATGCAAACTTGGCAACTGTCGCGGCACCAGGGCCCACAGAGGTATTGATCATGTAAAACGAATAACACTGGTGACTAATCTTATCTAGCATTGGTGCAATCCTGTCAACTAACCCATTCCTGTCAACTTCTATTAATAAATTCGGTCTTTTGCTACTCTCAGTAAATTCTGGGCCATACAATGTGATTTATATCAGCTCTCCATATAAAAAATTTCATGTTTCACCATTGACTTCTAAATATCAGTTATATTCTAATTTTAGCATTTTTTAAAATATGTTTCTCATCCTGTTTTGGCAGTTGAAATAAGGATTTTGTTTTAATCGTTCACAGGTGTGGTTGATGCCGATCACGGGCCCAAGTGGCTTCCACTACACACACATATTGAAAACTGGCCTTGTGGGACGGTTCGCTGTTAATGTTGTGGATGATCTTGTCATTGTACATCATCAGGTTAATATTTTTTTTTTTTTAATATGTCTAATGTTTATTTTTTTGTACCAGCCTCCAGCAGTGGTAGTATTGACAGTCTTCGTGGCGCAGTTGGTTAGACGCCGGGTGTAAAACAAGAGTCCGCGGGTTCGATCCCCGCAACGAGAGAAATATTTACTGTGAAAAGTCTCTCATAGTTTATGATACCAACAAAACAAGATCGATCTCATTGTGGGGTCGGGACCATGTATTTTGGGTGTATTTCTTTATTTATTATTTATTTTTATTGTGACATGTGTAGCATGACAAAGTTACTACACAAAAGTCAACATGTGTTGACATCGCGACAAATCTATTCGTACATAACACTCACACTGGTAATCAGTGGAGTGCAATGAATCAGGTGACAGATACAAACACAAATTGCGGAACACTTGTGCAGTTTTTTGTTACCTGCATTTTTACGCGAGATCCGCATTTGTATTAAAAACACATGCTTGCCAAAAATATATATTTATGTGATTAATTTAAAAGATGAACCTTATTAGACATTGGTTGCTTTCTAGTCGAGTCAAACATCCCAAGTGTTTGACATAATGGAGGAGGCAGCTGCGGAAGGTGGCTCGGTGTTCCACTTGCCCGTGGTAGCGGGGAGTAGTATGAGGCCGGCGATGGTAGATGACAGGCCGTGTCCTATGTGTATCCTTTATAATATATACATTGTGGTGAATAGTTAATGAATAAGTTTAGACAAATATTTGTGTGAACCGCGGGTATTTGTTTCGGGTCTGGGCGTTTGTGGGACCGAAAAGTTTCTCGTAGTTTCTGATACTCACGACACAAGACTCGATCTTAGTGTGGAGTCTATGTATGTGATTGTTGGGTGTATTTATTAATTTAATTCAGCATGGTATATCAAACTGTTACTGTACATAAAAACCTTTAAAAGTTACTTACACAAAATTAGGAACAATAGTTATTTGCTCGTTGAATGGCAAAAATTTTATATGAATTCAATATGGCTAAATGGAAAACCATTTACATACGATTTATTTTACCTTAACATGCAATATAGATTCTGGCACGTGGGTAGTATTTCAACCGGATTACATCATAGATGCTCGTCTAGGCTGCCTATGGCAAGTCAAACTTCTGCAATCAGGGCTAGCCCATTCAGTAAGTACCTACTCCATGCTGTAATTATTGTTCTTACTTTATAAAAAAAAAACAATTATTTTCTAAAAATCTTATAATTTTGGGAGGTATACTGTACCCATATTGGAAAATGTATGCTTTTGGTATTAATTAAACATAGAATTTAAATAATAAAATAATTGTGATATGTTTTCACTTCTCAGGTACCCAAGGACGAAATATCAAAAATAGTAGCTGTGTTATTGAGGAGGAATAACAGTGAAGAAACAATATACAGGATACTGAACCAACTTGTGAATGATGCAGCCATATATCTTGTTGAATTGACCAAAATATTTGACGAAATTAACTCAGTGTACAGGTATGATTTTATTTAAAAATATTTCTTTTATGCATTCAATACATGTAGAGAAATAGATACAACTATGATTTTATAAACAATTTTTTTTATATATTTTTTGTACGACATTGTGGCTCGAGGGTAGCATTTCCCTTATCACTGTAGAAGTGTATGCATACAGGAAGTGGGTAGACGCGGAAATGGCGCGGAACACAGCCGGCGCGAGCAGTGCGGCGGCCGTGATTGGAGGCGGGGGTAGACAGAGATCTCGGGCATTGCTGTCGCAAGAAGAACTCTGTGCTAGGGTGCTGCTTCCTCATGCTGACCATAAACTGCTTGTGCAGGTAATTGTCTGTAATAATGTTTTTGGACATTTTTTTTAATTAACTATAATTTACTAATAGTATGTTACATTCTGTTGGATAAATTCTAACCCTGAAAATATTCATTTCACGAAATCATTGGTATGAAACATTTTGAATAATTAATCAATGGGTTGAAATCGTCCACAATATTATGATTAAACGTAATTTTCTTACACGAAATTCAGAGAACTGCACTAAATTATTACTGTTGAGTTCGTGCGTTGCATACGTGCTTGTTTCTGTGCGATGGTGCGTGCTCGCATGGTCGCGTACGTATATTCGAATGAGCGCTGTAATAAATCCCAGTGAGCTACATTGTGGTACGGCATGGTGTAATGGAGTGCGCTCGGCGTGGCGGCGCAGGTGGTGACGGCGTTCGTGGCGTCGCTGTGGCGGCACGGGCTGGCGGTGCAGCAGGCGGCGGGCGCGCTGTGCGTGCGCGCGCTGGTGCTGCGCGGCGCGCGGGGGCGGCTGCGCGCGCTGGTGCGGCGCGGCGCGCTGGGCGACCACAAGCCGCTCGCGTGCCAGCTGCTGTCGCTCGGACACCTGGACCGCGCCGCCGCCCAGCTCGCACTCGACATGATGTGGAGGCTGCGCGCTTGTGGGGTAACGAGCCATACATACGTGTGCTAGCGGCTTCCTGTGCCCATTGAGGCTTGAAACACAGTTTGTTCGAGTGAGATGGCGTATGCTTTTATCTCGAGCAAGGCATGTTCTAAGGGGCTGAGTGTTTGTCTTGCGTGACTGCTCACCCAGTCATTACATGGCTAATCAGGACCTTTGTTTCTATTACCCTAACATTATCCTTATAAATGAAAAAAATTGCAAAATTAAATTTAATGGTGACATTTTTTGCCATTCTTGCAATATCTTGTGTAAATTGCACAAGATATTTTGCGGTTGTATCACACGTTATCATAATTATGTGTAAACTTTGACACGCGATTCTTTGTTTATGTATTCTTATGGAGGATAAAAACACGGTTACTTGTTTTTGAGTCACCTTTGACACTATAACATGCTAATTGACGTAAAATATTCCGATTAGATTGTGTGATCACGTGTTAGGAAGTCACTTAATTTCAACACCATAAAAGCTTTTCTCGTGCTGAGCGAATGATAAATAGTAGATACTACTAACCGTCTTTAGCATATCACTATGGTCTGTGGAAATCTTGGGCAGAAGCCTATGTTCAGCAGTGGTCTTCGATAAGTCAGGCTTAGGTTATGCTGAATAACCTGATGATAATAGTTTTTACAAGACGTAGTATGTCTGTACTACATATTGAGGCATAAGGAAATGATTTGATTTGGCATGGAGCATAGGCATTGATTTGAAATCTACCAG
The DNA here is from genome assembly GCA_949752805.1 of Deilephila elpenor. Taxonomy (NCBI): domain Eukaryota; kingdom Metazoa; phylum Arthropoda; class Insecta; order Lepidoptera; family Sphingidae; genus Deilephila; species Deilephila elpenor. The sequence continues at coordinate 867,709 of OX457107.1, read as the reverse complement.
ACCAACAAAGTTCAAAATGGCCGATAAAATTTTGAACCAAACGACGTATTTCCCACATTAGAAAGTAGTAGAGGTGCTGCAAAGCTGGGAATGGTCGGTGATTGTGCACTACGAATAATGTACAATGATTATGGTAGGAGGCAGAAGTGCTGCTAATCTTAATTCTAGAGAGGCCACATCTCCCAGATCAGGAGGTACTAGAAGTACTATTAAGTTTAATTCTCAAGAGCCGGTATCCCGCGCATCAGGAGGTGGTGGAGGTGCTCCTGAGCTGGGACGAGCCGGTGAGCGCGGTGGGCGCGGCGCGGCAGGCGGACGCGGCGCTGTGGGGCGCGCTGCCGCCGCGCAAGCTGCTCGCCGCCGCGCAACACTACGCGCAGCGCCGCCACCAGCCCGCCGCCTTCCTCGCCGTCTACCACGCCGTCGTCGGCCGGAACGAGGTCATGAGGGGCGCCCCGCACTTCCTCAAAGGTAACGTCACTTCAAACCTTACGCTATTTGTAATATAGAGTCAGCGCTGGTGCTCAATATTGATAAAATTGGTGGTGCAACCATAGATGTAGTATAAACACTACTTTATTTATATTACATCTATGGTGCCGGCCCAATTTTTTCTGTCTTCCTATTGGCTGATATTTGATAGATTGTCCTATACACGAATTACTTGAAAAAAAAAACAGAAATTTTAGGGTTATTGAATTCGATTCTATTGAAAATGGACTATAATGCTGCCTTGAATGTCGTATCTGCACAGCACTTACAATCACTTGCATTATCATGTTTTAGTTGTCCGATATAAACCACTAATGCCACCTACTGTTTGGTTCTGAACATTAGTGCATAAGAAATGAGTCTGCATGCACATTCACGATATACAGTATTGGCGCCGAGGACATTTATTGTTTTAAATCAGAGATATAGTTCAGGCGTCATAAAAACAAAGGTTTTATTTTATTTATATCAGACTATTGCCACTTTCTTGCTAGAAAAGCATCTGCTCCTATTGTGATGAGTATCGAATCAAATAAATCGCTAACCCAATACAATTTTGAAAAGGTTATTTTATTAGAATATACATATGTACGTAGTAAATCAGCGCCAGACATCTATTCCACTTAATGAATTGAGACATTTTTAATATTTCTATAAAAAACACTCATCGCTTGCTATCTTTCATGGCGGAACCTGAAAACAATAGCCATTGTTTTTCCAAAACCAAAATGTGCTTGCTAGGATTTGTTAGATTTTAATTTCTCTATAGTGCGTAATCACAATGATTGAACAAAAAAATTGTTTTCTTACTTTACCATCACTGTTACGTTGAAGGCTGTCTCGAGGTCGTCCGCGCTTCGCAAAGCATATCATTTCCGAAGATGACAATCAGCAACAGTTAATCAAATCGAAATCGATCGGATTTTGCTGACTGTGTATACCGTTTTGCATATCATGTTGGAAATCAACAAATTAAAAGCTGTGTTATTTACTCAAAGAGTGTTTATCTAGCTAATTTATTATCGGCCATAATAAGAACTATCACTAGTATTTTATTTATACAATTGATATTTAAATAGATAACATTTCTATACGTTGCTACGCAAGTAAAGTTCGGAATAAGGACTAGTAATATTAATAGTTCATCTTTATCCTCCAAAAATAGCTTTTTATAACTAGCCGATAAGTTTAATTTCAAGGGACTAGGGAAAAATTATCAAGAGATTCAAATTAACGTTTTTTTTTTTGCTTATTTATCGATTGTTTGAAAATCTTAATAATAAAGCAGAAATTTTAGAAAAAATTGAATACTAGCCGTTTAGGCGAAGAGGAGTATTGCTTAATCCAAAATGTGTTCGAACAATATTATCAATTCTTTTTAAAACGTTCCGATAGATAGATAGATAGTTTATCATGGGGCCGATGTTATTTTTGCAATTATCTTATCGAGTAATTACAACAGAACTCGTCGACGTAACCTCATGGTGTTAATGTAGAAGTTTGATAACGTTAACATGGTGTTCCTAAATGAGACGTGATAAGAAAATACTTCAAGATTTTATTAAGGAATTTTTAAAGCAATTTTATGCTAAATCGTTAAGGTACCCAATTTTTTTCTTATTAGAAATTGAGTGCTGTGTAAACGTACCTGTAGATAGTAAATCAAAGTAGTACAATTTTGTAGTAAAATAACTACGATTAATCGAATGCTAAATGCTGGGTGCGACAAGCTGAAGATAGTGAAATGGCGCAATTTGGCCTATGTCCAGCAGTGGACAATAAGATACTTTAATTATGTAATCGGATAGGTAATTTCCGCATTTATAAAAACAGCGACTGGCTATAGATAACCATTACCGTTATCATCTTAAGCCATAAGTATTACACTATTGAACATAAGTCTTCCGAGGATAGTATTTGGAGATTTTCATATCACCTACAAATTACGCCATAATTTAAAATATTGGTCATATTTATATTTTTCATAAGTATATCTTGAACACTGGGTAGTAGAGTAATGCTAATTATTCTTTTGTGCGCATGTATATAACTGTAGTATACAACATATCGATGACAATACGTCCTCTCATAAAAGGAAACTCACCATGAATGACTCGATCTATTTTTAGAAGTCGTTGATTGTGATACAAATACGACGGTTGGTTAATACTTCATTCAAAACTACATATGTACAATGTACATATATCTTTTTCACACAAAGTTTTAATACACGCAATTTATGTTAATATTGTGTAATATTATAGCAATGTAAATATGTAGTTAACACAGAATGTCCTGCTAATTTTAAAATTTACTTTGAATTTTCTAAGGCTGATATTTATGATGGTCAACGAATTAAGAAATACAAAGATGATTTTAGATGGATACCTACCTAAAAAGTATTCTATTATATTTTTTAAATACCTAGATATAATAACTATAGGTATTTAATTAGAACTATTTCAATTGATCAGAGGTGTAGTAGTTTTATTAGGTGCAAGCATTCAGTGAATTTAAAGTTGATTTGTGTCACACATAAGGTCCGAATTAATAAACAATGTTAATCTCTACTTAAAGATAGATTACGAAAGTAGAGTAATTAGACTTATCGACACGCCCTCATTTTTCTTAGCAGAATTGATTTATATTGAGAAGCGAAGCGTGTTCTCGAGTGGTGACCGCGCCTCGGCAAACGTAGTGTAGGTCACCCTCCAACCAGGTGGAGCGACGATACTCGCGGGGTGGCTGGTAGCGGTTGGCGACGATGGGCTGAAGATCGAGCCCAGTGGCCTGCTATGGGAGAGGCCTATGTCCAGCAGTGGACGCAGAAGGGCTGATGATGATGTTGAAGAGAGGCGATATTTAGACGCCATGACATTCGGATCGTGTTTCATTGTCGCCGATATTAGATCTCTATTTACAAATCTTGATTTGCATGTTGGACAAATGACTTATAGTAATAAAAAAAACAGGAAGTCGCTAGATGCATGTCCATACCTAAAAGTCGCCGTGGGATTATTCTGCGAAGATCTCTCTATAGCTGATGGTGATTATAGTAGAAATAAAAATAATGTTTTACTGCTGGTTTCAGGTGAACAATGTGACAGCTACGTGGAGTATTACAAGCAATTGAGGCTGGAACAATAATTCAAAGCCAAACGATCTTAAAACATCAAATATTATGATATATCTGTGATGTGTTGACAAAATAATATACCATAGGGAATATTGTTGTATTTATAATTATTAAAATGTAAATAAAAATGAAATGTTATGTATATTTTGTTATGAATATAAGATATTATTTGATTTATACATTATTTTATTTTTAGTCAATACAACTCTAGTTGGTGTTAAGATATTAAACAAATAATTACGTAGAAAATAAAAAAAACTATTAAACATGTATGATGACTACCTCGGTGGCGTAGTTGTATTACGGTACGGTTACAAAGCTGAGGTCTCGGGTTCGAATCCCGGGTCGGGCAAAGTGATATTGGATTTTTCTATTCATTATCAGCCCGGAGTCAGGAATTTGTGCCCGATATGGCGATAGGCTCGCCCCCTATCACATCATGGGACGGAACATGCAAGGCGAAATGTGGGTGTCCTAGTAGCGCCTCTGCCTACCCCTTCGGGGATAAAGGCGTGAGTTTATGTATGTATGTATGTATGTATGATATCTGCAAAGTGTAGAGGACAAATGAGGACTGAGCAAGGTTGTGTTGATTGCGTTAAAAAATCGTCATAGCTTAGAATATTGTTTCTTATTTGCATCAAGGTGCAGGAAAAAAATGGCTTTTATGTATGTAAACAAATATATTGTTTCAAAAGTTCTTCCCTCAAATAAAATACAACTAAATATAATAACTTCCCATATACTTTATCAGCAATTTCAAACTCAAAAAAGTATTGCAAACAATCTTAGTAATCAGCAGTTACTATTCAGTTATTTAAAATTGTAACACCCTGTTGAGTTATGAATTGTGATGAGAAGTGGTACTGATTTAGATTTCAGTTGCCATACATTACCAAAGCAGACATATTATTTACGAAATATATTTAGACTTAATAATATACATTAAACCAGAATACTAAATACTTTTTATATAAATAACTCAATATGGCTCTGATGCCTTGATTATGAAATATCAATAAAAAATAGCAATTTAAAGCAGTGTAAAGATTATGTTTTAAGTATGTTACTGATTTTCATTCCTTTTTATTGTTTGTTATGATTAATTAGTTAATTCAAAAGTACACAGTCAAGGTTGTAAATAAAAAAGAAAGATACAATGACATAAATATATTTTTAAAAACTTACACTGTAAAACAGGTGCATTATAAATGCTGAGTTAACAATGGAAAAATGGGGTAACAGTGAAACATATAATTGTGTGTAACAATATTGTCTCCTCTTACAAAAATTACATGGTGACCACAGCACGGATGGACTTCCCAGCGTGCATCAAGTGGAATGCTTCATTTATCTCCTTAAGGGGGACAGTGTGGGTCACAAACTCATCCAAAGGCAGTTTGTTCTCTAGGTACTCATCTACAAGTTTGGGTACACTGTCACGGCTTTTGTAGCCTCCAAAAGCTGTTCCCTTCCATGTACGTCCAGTAACCAGCTGGAATGGACGAGTGCTGATCTCTTCACCAGCAGCAGCTACACCAATGATCACAGACACACCCCAACCTTTGTGACAAGCTTCCAGGGCTGCCCTCATGGTATTCACATTTCCGATACATTCAAAAGTGTAATCCAAACCTCCATCTGTCAGATCCACTAACACTTGTTGGATAGGTTTGTCATAATCTTTAGGGTTGACAAACTCATTGACACCAAATTTCTTTGCAACCTCATATTTGTCTGGATTTATGTCAACTCCAATGATGCGCTTGGCTCCAGCAGCCTTGCAACCCAATGCTACAGCCAAACCCACTGCTCCAAGGCCAAATATCGCACAATTTGAGCCTGCTTCAACATTTGCAGTGTTCAATGCCGCACCATAGCCAGTAGGAACTCCACAACCAAGCAAGCAAACTTTGTCCAATGCCGCATTATCTGCTACCTTACAAAGAGAAATTTCTAGAACAACTGTGTACTGGCTGAATGTTGAACATCCCATGAAGTGGTAAAGCTCCTGTCCCTTGCAGCGGAAGCGGCGAGTGCCATCAGCCATAACGCCTTGTCCCTGGGTGATGCGCACCTTCTGGCACAGGTTAGTTTTGGGGTTCAAGCAGAACTTACAGGTTTTGCACTGCGGGACATACAAGGGTACGACATGGTCCCCGGGTTTAACTGAGGTGACGCCCTCACCAACACTCTCCACAATACCTCCGCCTTCGTGGCCCAGAATTACTGGGAACACGCCCTCCGGGTCCTTTCCAGAGAGGGTGTAAGAATCCGTGTGGCAGACACCAGTATGCGTGATTTTGATGCGCACTTCCCCAGCTTTTGGCGGGTCTACTTCGACTTCTTCAATGGTCAGCGGCTTGCCGGCCTCCCAGGCGACCGCCGCCAGGCACTTGATTACTTCCCCAGCTGTCGACATATCTACACTGAACCGCACTGGATGACTGCCAACCAACAAGTGATTAATTATATGAATCAACTGCCTTGACTTACACAAACGTATTGAGACAACGTGCTATCGGTGATGTAACAACGGCGACGATAAGAATAAATTGAAAATTGAAACTGCCCTTGAACCTTGAGCTTGAATTCGCGGATGCTTTACCGAATAATTATTGATACTTCGGTTCAAAATTATATGTTAATATTTTACATATAATAGTACATTTGTGCGAGAAGACTTCGCAATGTTGAATAATCCCGAGTTGCAAGAAAAACGATGGAAACCACAACAAGTAACTGGACAAGTAGACGACTTTTGAAAATAAATAAAATAAAGTTTTATGTCGTGTAGGTAATTTTGGTATGCGTATCCGAATTTTAGTACTGTACTCTTTGATCCGAATTCCGCATATGTTTTTTTTTGCCTAACGAATCATATGCATACAGCCATAATTTCGATGGTTTCACATCTGTTAGTTTTTCCAACTTTGTATTAAATAAATAGATCTATATTGATTTATTATACACACCACTTGACTTAATATTTTCCTAAAAGGACTTCTAAACATATAGATATTATACAACATTATAAAAAGACGTTTTTCTAAATAACTTAAAGTAGGAAACAATAATAATTACCGATTAAAATTATGTAGTTTGGAACGTAACACTAATTATGACATTGACAAATGACAGCCGACAGGGGACATGTGGGTTTCATTGTTGATAACAACGATAAAATAAATTTTACTCAAAGGATTTATCTTTGAACATGGCAAAGTTCCATAATTACTACGTTTTATGTCCCTTAATTGACCATAAGAGTTTTCTTGGAGTTTCCAGTGATAAAGATGAAGACTGCGTGATCGTTACATTAGGCCGCAACGTTGTGAATAAGTATAGGGTAATTGTTTATTTTACAATAGTTTCTAACTATTATAGTCTGCCTATACATACTAACCAGTTTTATTATTGTTGCCTTGAATTACCGTAATAACCAAATGTAAAATATTTTAGGTTAGGTTTTGTTTGCAATTAAGTGCTATTAAATTGCATTCTTTGAATACACCCGAGCTTTTGCTGCCATTTATCGCACCAATATTTTTAATATTCACATAACTGGTTGTTAGCTTTCAGACCAAAAACAAATTGGAGGATGGACATCAAAAGATCACATAACATCAACCGTCATTTATGATAAGGAACAGGATAGTTATGTTGGAGTTTTTAACAATAACTCTATTAAGGCATGGAAGGAAGATGCCACCAATTTAGATAAAATTAAAAAGATAAAGGTAAATAAAGCTAAAAAGCTATTCAGATGTTGTGGGACTCAGTTAATATATGTTGTACAAATAGATATCAAATTTGTAATTTAATAATATTGCGTTAACATTACAATCTGTAAACCTTTCTTTTCAGTTGCCATTAAACATTCTAAAACTTATAGCAAGGGACAATGAGTCACCTCTCATTGTATTTACCAATGGAAACTGCTGTTCCCTGTCATATGTGATTGAGAACAGAAAATCATATGAAGGTAAACCAGTTCTAAAAGACACTGAAACAATAGTAGATGTGGCATTCTACAACTATGACAAAGCTAATGTTATTTGTTATGTTGTAAAAAACAATAAGGATGCCTATGAAATAGGAAGTTGCCCTTTAAAAGAAGATTTGGGTGATCTTGAAAGAGCCAAGCTGAACAAAGTTAAGATAATGAGGGATGACGTTTATATTGTTGGCAAACTAGTGTGTGTGGAGAGAGGTTCAGTGTATATTCTATGTAAGTTGGTTATCTTAAAATTAATACTGCAGTGGTATATTAAAAGTTATGCAATATTGTGGTAACATTATCTAATTACAATTCCATTAAATATATAAATTGCAATATTTGTACAGTATAAAATAATGAAGCCTATCTGTTGTCCACTTACTTATGAACTCTAGTCAATACATTCTTTGAAAATGTAAGCATACTTAAGCTTAAGATTATTTCATTGTTAACCATCTATATTTCTATTACAGGGAGTGACTCAAAAATGACAGTGTATGACTTAAAACAAAAGTCTTGGAGCACAGTTGGCAGTGTGCCTTGGATATCCACTGTCTCTAGTGTTTCATTAGCATGGCTAGGCAAGTCACATCTTATCTTGTTTGGCAGTAACATGGACCAAGATGGTGCCATTATAGTGGCATACAACATAACCCTTGGGGTAGGCTCCTGCAGGTACCCAATGAAGATGTACACAGAAGAAGCAAAACTGTATTGCCTCAACAGTAGAATAATTCTGGAAACTTCTAATCATATTGGTGTTTTACCCTACATTTTGGAAACAAAAAGAAACTTGTCAAATCTATTGGGTTCTCATGAAGTAATTTTGGATGAAGTCACAGAAATAGCTGATTGGGGATCACCCACCAGCCCTCAATTTCCTGTGGATGAGAAGTTAAAAGACTTAATTAAATATGGTTTGTCAGAAAGAAGCATGTGTGCACAAATAATACCACCATTGTTAGAAAAAGATGATTTCCAGAGCATAATACCGGCTATGAAGAATTTTAGTGACATTCCTGAATCTGTTTTAGTAGCTGTTTTGAAGTATGCAGTCAAATTAGTGAATCCAAACAATATAGATGTGTCCAACTTCGAAAAATTCAGAGAACACTGTACAGAAAACTGTAGAGAACATAAAGAAAAACATCAATTTATAAGTGATGTATTATTAATAACATTCAGTGATTCGCTAGTAATTCCACATTTAAGAAATGGACTCACTCTAGATGACATACTGTTTCTCCTTTCGTATATAACATACCTAATTGTTACACCAGATATAGATCTACGTATAGACTATGAGAGCAAATTGTATGACTGGTGTATTCTGCTGATGGACTCATTCTATCAACAATATTTAATGACAAAAGATGAGAAAGTAACACATGTATTGCTAAATGTGTCTGATGTTATTTCAAACTTGATAGACCAGTTGCAGAATATGAGTAATCTTATGCCTAAACTGAACAAGTTGCTGTCAGGAAAAGCAATTCAGAGTAATGAAGAGAGATCTTCTTATGTTATCGAATTAATGGAAATATAGATTTTTTACTTACCCTGTCTTTTAATTTTCTTTTTAAAGGTCATCTATTTTTTATTGCAGAACTGGTTTACACTCCACTTTTAAGAATACATACAATATAAAAAAAAATGCAGTTTGATAAATAAACGAATTAGACTTAACTATATTAGTTGGGAAGTATGTTTATAGAATAAAATGCTAACTTATTCTGTAGTCCTTTTATTAGCAACTCTTGCAAACTGAACAACCATTGGTCTCTCTTTCAACATATACCCATTGGTTTCGTTCAATGCCGCCTCTGCTAACTGCACTGAAGGAAATGTTACAAATGCTTGCCCCTTCATTCTTCCTTCTTGCATTACTCTTACATCAAATCCAATTTGTTCTTCTTCACTTAAATGTAAAATGTACCTCTTGTATATTCGTTTTACATCTTGTTCTGTTACAAATTTCGCTAAATTCTTAATATAAAGCCTCATTGAAGGTTGACCTGGATGATAGTTCTTGAATACAGGCAGTATTTTCATGTCTCTATATGATATTCTATTTTTAAGAAGTTCTGCTTTGCTTATGGTTGGCTGTTCTGGTTCCTCTTTATTTTCTTCAACAACTACAGGAGTTTCTTCTTTTTGGAATTTACCTAGTTCACCAACAACATTAGGTTCTTGGGTAGGCTTTTGTAGTGCATCTTGGGATACAACAACTGATATTTTCTTTGAACTAGCAGCTAAAGTGCCAGGAACTGTTTCAAACACTTCCTCTTGTTCTTTTGCCATTTTTGCAACTTTTGGGGCACTGGGTACAACACCTGGCAGTTTTCTTGAAGGTATAGGCAGTTTGCGTTTTCTTTTCATCAATTTTGGCACAACTTTTTGTATACTTTCAGTTTCATCTTCATCATTGGATATTTCAGACTCTGTTTGTAATTCATCTACAAAGAACTGCTTGAATATTTCCTTGAAGAATGTGAGGGATTCAGGATTTTCTTTAAAAGGTGCATCAAGAGACATTTTGTTCATCAAATGTAAAGCCTGTACATAAAATGGTTGGTGATGATAGAGAGCATTTACAATATTGACAGCAATTGTGGTGTTTATGTTGGGGTATTTGTATTTCAAATGAGGTGGTGGAGGTTGGTAAAAGTCTATGGAAGGATTCCAAGCGTTTAAAACCTTCAAGAACTCCTTGACTAGCTTAGTAGTGGAAGACATCTCCTCATTTTCTTTCTTGTTTGGCGATGTGGGATCCTTTTCAAACGAATACTCCACCACTAGTCTTCTGTGCGCTATTTCTAGCTGATGTAGCCGTGATAAAGATGCCTTAGCTTTTTCCACCGTACCAAAGGACGCGAAAATATAATTGCGCTTAGATCTTGTTTCCCATACTTTTTCAGCTCCAAAATGTTTTAATAGTTGCTCTTTATCGTAGAATGAGAGGCCAGTTGGCAGATGCCTTATCATTAAAACTTTCGACATTTTAATACTCGAGATAATGACTATTTCCAAGTATTCGTTTAAAAAAATATTTTAAAACACCACTAGTAGAGAGTAGTGTGTTCTGTGATTGGTTCTGTGCCACAAGTCGTATGAATTCAAAACATACAAAACAAATGCATTGAATTTAAGACATTTTTCATTTTGTCAACAATCAACATGTCAGTTGTCAGTTATCACTAGTGATGTGTAATTTTCGCAAAAAAAATATTTTTCGGAAAAATTTCAGAATGAAAAAAATATTATTTTTTCTTTATTCTAGCTTTTACATCGTAAAATCGTCCTTAAATGAGACATATTAGTATATGACATTATTTAGTGAGTGCGCATTCCTGTTTTTGAAGTGCGTCCATTCGATGACGTCCATGGAGATAAATGAAACCAAAAATTGACATGACGTTTTAACTTTTAGTTATCTGTGGTTTTTGTTTGAAAACAACCCTCACGTTTTTCCTTATCCAACTCTCCTGATAGATAATTAATTTCGTCCTTTTTTTTTTTATTATTTTATTAAAAATTAATAGTTTCCCTACCTTTTATCCTTGTCCGAGCTAACCAATATTTAAAAGTACCTTAATTACTAACTTGACATTGGCTAAATGTACAAGAAGTACGGAGCCAAAAAGGAAGAAAAAAAAAAAAAAAAAAACCCTCACGTTTGCCGGCGGTAGAAATTAGAAATACGAAATCGTGCACTTTGTGTAGTAAAATATATAAGTATTTGAATTAAAACAGTGCAATTAACAATATGGCACAAGAGCCTCGAAAGAAAACCGCCAAAGTGGTCGTGTTGGGGGATATCGGCAGAAGTCCACGTATGCAATATCACGCGTTATCTTTAGCTAACAATGGGTTGAATGTTAAAATAATTTCGTACGTAGACACGGCTCCCATAACAGAAATTCTAGAAAACCCTAACATTAGCATAACTAAATTATCCCCTTTAATTTTTAATAAGGGTCCGCGGCTAGTTCAATACGCTGCAAAAGCAATATGGCAAACGGTTAGTTTGCTTTTAACATTATTTATGAGCGGGAGTTGCGATTACTTGTTGTGTCAGAACCCGCCGGCCATCCCGACGTTGCCAGTATGCCGGCTGTATTGCTTAATAACGAGAACCCAATTCGTAATCGACTGGCACAACTATGCGTTTTCGATTATGGCGATGTCACTGGATCCAGACCATCTCTTAGTTAGGATTGCTAAAAACATAGAGAACTTCTTCGGTCAGTCGTCACAACATAATTTATGTGTTACATATGCCATGAAAGAGGATCTTTTGCAGAATTGGAATATTGTGTAAGTACACCTACCCCCACATTTTACATTGTTATAATGAAACCGAATGTACAGTTTAAGCGGCCAGAAACATAATTAAATTGTCATCTTAATGATTGAAAAAGATTGCAGTATTTTAGTGTGCCTAAGAATGTGAATTTCTGTAATCATTCAAAAAATCCTTTGCAGAGCATCGGTTCTCTACGACAGACCTCCAAAAATATTCCATCCCATAACTTTAGAAGAGAAACACAATTGGTTCCTTAAAATTGGTCAGCAGTATCCTGAGTTTACTTGCTCAGGCAATGAAGAGCTCTGTGAGGTGTATGAGAGGACAGCATTTACACAGATGGTTAACGGTCAATTGGAACTGAGGGCTGATCGACCTGGCTTACTGTTCAGCAGCACTAGCTGGACTCCAGATGAAGATTTCAGCATATTAATGGAGGCTTTGCAAGGTATTTTTGAAACAATAGCTATACAATGTACATATATAGATTTTTTGAACAATTTAAAACTAATGCATTATAAATAACTTTAATTGAAGGATAATATTATCAAACTCTATAATATTTAATATCATTATTTTTTATTTCAGTGTATGAAACTAATTTTAGCTTAACAAACAAACTGCCAAAACTAATATGTGTGATCACTGGCAAGGGGCCTATGAAGCAGCATTACAAAAAGCAAATTGAAGATAAAAAATGGCAACATGTAAGAGTAGTGACACCCTGGTTGGAAGCTAGTGACTATCCCACTATGGTTGCTAGTGCAGATTTGGGAGTATGCTTGCATACTAGCTCCTCAGGTCTTGATCTCCCCATGAAGGTGGTTGATATGTTTGGTGCGGGATTGCCAGTGTGTGCATTTGATTTTATGTGGTAAGTGATTCAGCTAATCGTAGCATTATTAACCTGATTGTAATACAACAAATATATGAATTATGTGCAGTTTTAGCCATTTTGTTGTAAGTAAAAAACATGCAAAAAGATAAAATGCATTTGAGTGTTTTGAAAAATAATATTTTCCTTTCCAGCCTTGATGAGTTAGTTGAAAATGGTGTAAATGGTTATACATTTAAAAATAGTGATGAGCTCTCAAAACAAATAGTTGGCTGGTTTGAAGATTTTCCACACAATGAGAAACAAATTAAAGTAGCAGAGAGAATGTGCAGGGAGTTAAACAAGTTCCAGGAGTCACGGTGGGAGGATAATTGGAATTTGAGAGCTAAGAAGTTTTTTGAATAATGTATAAATGGTTTATTACTATGTCTATAATTAATTTATGAATGAAATTTATTTTCTATAATTTGTAATATATATTTTCTTATAAAATTTGTTGCTTTCTTCAATTGAATTAATGACTATTCAGTATTCATCACTATTGCAAAAGAGTTTATGATTTAAAATTTTCTCTCATCCAAGAAAATTTACCACTGTAATAATCATAATACCTTAAAAGTTAGAACCACCATAACTATTGATTTCTCATATTTGGCTTATGTATTTCAATATTAGCGGTCATTTATTAATAAGAAAGAGAGAGTACTGTAGGACAGCTGTATTTGATTAATATGGTAATAGATGTGATGCCAACTTGTTAAATTCTATATTAAATATGAATTTATATAACCATTGCATAATATGAGAATATTTTTAATACGGTTTACATAGCGTCTGATGCCTATGTTTTGTGAAATAAGACACAGTTGAACTTATACAATAAAATGTATTTTTGTTAACAAAAATATTCTTTCACACAATCATGTATCTTACACTAAAAGTCTTTCGATTTCCTGCTGAATACTCTGAATTTGTGGTTTCAACTGGGAACCTTCATTAATAGTAATGGAACAAGCAATAATCGGCCTTGACACACCACATGCCCGGCCAAGAGCCTGTTTTGATCTCACAAACACATATGGTACATTTTTATCTTCACACAAAATTGGAATATGCAGAACTATTTCCAATGGCTCAGCATCTGCAGCCATAATAATAAGTTCGGAAAGTCCACGGTTCAATGTTTTGGTAGCTTCATTGGCACCTTTTCTTAACTGCTTGTAGTTAGCTGCTTGTTGCACAAGATTGAGGATCTTTGCGGTCAAGGGAGCGTCCGCCAAGGGATACGCTTTGGGGTTTACGGTTGCCTCGTTCTCAGCCTGTAATTATAAAAAATAAAGGTAAGTATTTTAATAATACATATATCATCGTAAAATAACAACAAAAGCTTCGTGCACTATATCCCCCGCATATAATTACAACTTTTTGGAAAGCGTCATGCAAACATAACCTATAAATTAGTTAACATCACATGTTTCGTAAAATTAAGAAATTTAATAAATAATATCCAGTGCAATAGTTTTAACAAAAGCGATATTTTAAACGAACGGATTCTATAATTTAGGATATAATTTACAAACAAAAACACGTGCTACTCACCATGTTGACGAAAGCCGGAGTGTTGAAATGATATCAACCTCTCGGCGATTTCTCGCTTCACTGAGGAATTCAATGAAGGTGAAGAAGATTACAGAGAAAAACAATTTTCTTAATGTCTGTAAGCGCTCTGGAGTATAAATAATTGTGTAGGAAACTGGTATTTGCAAAATGCCGCCACAACCTCACGCGACTTTTTTTTTTTTTTTTTTTTTCTTCCTTTATGGCTCCGTACTTCTTGTACATTTAGCCAATGTCAAGTTAGTAATTATGGTACTTTTAAATAATGGTTAGCTCGGACAAGGATAAAAGGTAGGGAAACTATTAATTTTTAATAAAATAATAAAAAAAAAAGGACGAAATTAATTATCTATCAGGAGAGTTGGATAAGGAAAAAGACAAACTACAATATAAAAAATATAAATTTAAAAAAACAAACATAGAGAAAAAAAATTTATAAAGTAAAAAATAAACTCTATAATTTTACCAAGTATTAAATATATATAGTATTATTTACAGTTTTATTTTATTACTTATAAAAAATGATGCTATACATTTATATACAGACATATCATTAGTGCTAAGGAGAGTGGTAATAGAACAGGGAAAAGGAATACGGAGAAGAGTTAGAGAGTTAATAAAGGATGAGTGATCATATTTTGCACACGAAAACAGGATGTGATTTAAGTCGCCGACATCTGAACCACACGAACACATGGAACTATTTAAGATATGAAGTCTCGCGAGATGAGCAGGAGAACAAGTGTGGCCAAGTCTACAGCGGATCAATATAGAAGTTTCCATTTTGCCAAATGTAGCTCTACAGAACCATGGTTTTGATGGAATTTCTGGCTGAATAGAGGAGTAATAGCGGCCCTTTAGTAGTCTACTAGAACACCAAGTTTCATTCCATAAGTCACGAAGATATATTTTCGGTAAAGATAGAAGATCAAGGCTAAAATTTTTGAAAGGAAATAAATCCCCGCAATACACCGCCTCTTTGGCAAGTTTATCGGCAACGACATTGCCATGAATTCCCGAATGGCTTGGAATCCACCCAAAAAATAAAGAGTAGCCCTTGGTAAAACATTTGTATGCTAATTCTTTTATTTGGAAAATAATCGGTAATAACTTTTTATATTTAAATGAAAATTTCGCGATGGCCTGAAGGGAACTAAGAGAGTCAGTAAAAATAACGGCTTTATTAAGTTTAAAAGAAAGAACGTATTCAACAGCCTTTAGCAAACCAAGGCATTCACCTGTAAAAACTGATGACTCAGGAGGAAGTTTCACCTTTTGAACAATATTGTATTGGGAATGGAAGACACCAATCCCTACACAATGAGAAAGAGAAAATTTAGATGCATCTGAGAATAGATAATGGAAACCCTCAAATTTTTCAACAAGATAATTATTAAATGTATTTTTAATATTTGGGGAGTGTTTCTGGCCGCAGTTATAAATAATTTGAGGAGAAAAACAAAGTGAATTAAATGAATTGGAAAATAACGGAAGTTTATTGGATCGATGAGTAGGAGCCGATAGGGATAGAAATTTTTGATAACTTTTGACAAGACATGGAGAAGATTTGTGAGTCCAGTAACTTGAAGAGTTGATATGTCTTTGGAGAGATTCTAGCAACGGAAAGAGAGGATGGTTCGCGAATTGTAAAATACTAAATAAATATCTATCAGAGAGAAATTGTCTCCTAAGATAAAGCGGAGGTTCGCCACACTCTACCTGCAGAGCGTTAATTGGGCTGGATTTCATGGCACCTGATACAATACGCAAAGCTTTTGATTGGAGGCGATCTAATTTTTTAAAAGAATTAATATTAGCAGGTTCTAAGATAAAGGACCCATAATCAAAAATACTTTTGATCAAAGCATTATAAATAAGTTTTAAGGAGCATGGATGGCCACCCCACCAAACTCCCGACAAACATCTCAACATATTCAATTGGCGTTCCACCCTATCCACTATATACTCACAATGAGCAATTCCAGAGAGTTTGGAGTCCAAGATAACCCCCAAATATTTAAAGTTATCTTTAATGGGAATTGGAACATTATTGTAAACAATGTTTATAGCCGGTGTGTTTCTGCTGCGGGTATATAAAACGGTTGCACTTTTAGAGGGAGATAAATCTAAACCATTATCATGGAGCCATAATTTTAGTGACTGCAAAGAAGAATTAAGAGTAGAACAGGAATCGTTAATGGTCTCAGAAGAGCAGTAAAGGAGTATGTCATCTGCATATTGTAAAATCTGGACATCGGAATTAATCAAAGAGGCAAGATCAAAAGTATAAATATTGTACAGTAGAGGGCTAAGAACTGATCCTTGGGGCAAACCTCTCCATACAACCCGGGTTAACTGATGATCATCAGGACACAACATATTAATTGATCGTTCGTTTAATATATTAAGGATAAAATTAGTTAGTCTTATTGGAACCTGGAGAGAATGTAATTTACTTTGAAGTACAGGTAAAAGTACATTATCGTAAGCAGCCTGAATGTCTAAAAATACAGCAACAGTGGAGTGACCTTTGGAAAAGGATAGTCTAATATCAGTTGTCAAGATACTTAGACAATCCATGGTACTTTTGCCTTTTCTAAAGCCATATTGGGAATCTACCAATAGACCCTCATTTTCAACATACCACTCTAGACGATTTTTTATTAAATGCTCTGCTAATTTCATCAATACAGATGACAACACTATAGGTCGGTATGAAGATGCAACGGACGGGTTTTTCTGGGGTTTGAGAATTGGCAACACTAGTTGATGTTTCCATTGTGGAGGAATGTTTCCTGTCATCATGACAGAATTGATCAGATTCAAATAGTACTCAACAGCACTATCACTAAGATGAGAAAAGAACGAATACGGAATACCATCCATCCCTGGGGCCGAATCTACAGCATTTGTTATAATACCTTTTAGCTCATTTATAGTAAAAGGCATGTTTAAATATGCATGCTTGTCAAGGTTCCCAATTTCAGTGGATGAAGGCTGCACAATAATATTTTGGGCAACCCAAGGAGGAGCAAGAATATCAAGATAACTACATGCCAAGGATTGAGGGATTTGAGGAGAAGAGAAATTAGAAAGAGCAGACCTGAATCTTCTGATATTACTCCAGACAAGTGATGGGTGCGTATTAGGTGATAGAGTTGAACAGAAATTATGCCATCCTTCAGTCTTTTTCTTTTTGAATAATTTTCGCGTTTGAGCAATTATTAAAGAAAGGGATTCATAATTTTCTGGGGTCATGTTCAGGCTATAATCTTTTTCTGCCCTTTTTCGCTTTTTAATGGCCTCAGTGCATTCCAAATCCCACCAAGGTGGCATGGGAATTTTTCTATGCTTGGAGTCATGTTTAGGAGGCAAGATCTCATTGGCTGCTGTTATTAGAGTATAGGCAAAGGCCTCGGCGCATTCATGTTCATTGCCCTCAGTCACTATGGGAAGAGAAGAAAGAAGACTTTCAACTCTACTTTTGAATAGAACCCATGTATCACTATCTCTGGAGGGTATTTTATATTTTAAATATGGTTTTTTTGTAGGATGTGAAGAAGTTTTGTTGAAAAATGGGAAGGAAATTTTAATAGGAAAGTGATCACTGCCGAAAGAAGAGGGAAGAGGAGACCAAACAAGAGACGATGCAAAATTAGGAGTGCAGATAGACAAATCTAATGCACTTAAATTTGTATGGGTGGGATCAGAACGCCGAGTGGGAGCACCTGTATTTAACACACATAAGTTATGTGTATCTAATAAATCAAGTAATGTTTCACCATAAGAGTTTGAAACAGAGCTACCCCATGATTGGTGATGACAATTAAAATCACCTAGAAGTAAAAAGGGTCTCGGAAGAAAATTGAGAAGGTTATTTATTTCCTTAAATATAGAAGAGGAAGGATGAGAAATATAAATAGAAACAAAACAGGTATTATTTACACTTACAGCTACTATAGAAATTTTATCACTATGTGAAGGTAAAGAGATTACAGAGTAAGGGACAGAATCTCTAATGAGTAAGGCAACACCACCAAACCCATCAGATCTATCTTCTCTTACAGTTTTGTACCTTTGTATTTTAAAAACATGGCTGTGTTTTAACCATGTTTCAGATAGTGCAATTACAAAAGGCTGGTATTTATTAATTAAGTAAATTAGGTCACATTTTTTATTAATAATGCTGCGGCAGTTCCACTGTATTATGTTGGACTGATTGTCCATTATGGAGTAAAAAGGAGGGATTATCTAAAATAGGGGCAACGTGGGACGGTGATATATTAAATTTATTCATAAGGCTAAACAGAGCTGTAATAAACTCCTTGAGATTGAATTGTGTATTATTTTGAGTTTCATTGTTGATGTTGTTGCAGGCAAGGGCACAACCATTTGAAGGTTCCGGCATAGAGAATTCACGGATTACTGCATTGTGGTCTTGTTTGTTATAACCTTTATTAAGGTTAGGAGGGGAACGGGGAGGGATAAAAACAGTTTTTTTATAGCTAAAAGATTTAGGTGAAATAGATTTACTAACATTTATAGGTTTAGATGGGGAAGTTACTATATCTGCGTATGATTTAGTGACTGGGGGCAGTAGTTTACTAGCTTCCATATATGAGATGGAACTTTGAGCCATATGGGTTTTAATTTCCTTCTGTCTTGAAAACTCAGGACAAGCTTTACTTGTTGCAAAATGATGGCCTGAACAAAGGCAGCACGAGGCATTTGCCTCCTCTAACTCACATGTTTGACCCGAGTGGTTCTGTCCACATTTGTAGCAGCGAGGGTTTGACCTACACTGAGTCTTTGTATGTCCAAAGCGGCAACAATTAAAACATTGAATTGTTGGGTAAATGTATAGGTCTACCGGCAGAGCATTAAAGCACATAAAAATGCGTTTTGGCAATACTTGCCCATCAAAGGTCACTACCACTGTTTGAGAGGGTTTCCATTCAACAGTGCCATTGACATAAGTTTTATAATTTAGCCTACGTACTTTGAGTATACGACCACAACCAATGGGGACTGAAGTATTTTCAATAACTTCCTCTGGAGACCATTCAGATGGAACACCTCTAACAATACCCATCCTAATGATATTGAAGGATGGTACAAATGCTTTGTAGTTACATTTTTTAAGATTCTCATTGGAAATAAAAGAATTGGCATCCAAATAATTATTGAAGGATATAGAAATTTTATTTCTCCCAATACGTTTTACGCTACCATTTACAATATTTTTAAAATTGTGATATTTTAAAAACTTTCCAAATGAAAGAGGGTGGAGAGTCGTGGAGTTATTAGCCGAATCATTTTTTTGAACATGGATTAAATAAGGTGCGCTATCACTCCTGTCGTAAAGTTGTCTTCCCACCGTTTGCGCGGGAATTTTCGTGTTTGATGATTCTGTTAGATTTTTGCTAAGTAAAGGCTGAGACTGTGAAAAAGTAGGCGTCGATGGATCTGCTTCTATACAACCACATGTAAACGACTCATTTGGCCCTTGTTTCCGCCGCCTCTTGTTGCACATCTTACAAATATGCCGGCGACTTCTTTTAACTGGACGAGCTGTTGATGAACACGAGCCATCCGTGTCCATACCAGACTCAGAAATTGGTACTTTTACATTATTTGGTGGATTCGAATCAATCGTGACAAAACAGCCCGCCGGGGGGACAAAGCCCCCCGGATCAGGCGGATCATTCATTACTAACTATTAATATATATAAAAACTTACCAAAAGTAGAAGAAAATAATAAAAAAGGAAATAAAATACTATTAAAAGAGCAAATATTTACAAAACACTGCTGATAGAAATATTTACAATCTTTATAATAATTAAAAGATTAAACTCAAAAAATTACGTCCGCCAAGATCGAAGTTTCCCGCGCTTTTTTCCTCACGCGACTTTTCAAAAACTATAAATGACAGTTTACTTTGACAGATGTTACAGCGTTTCGCTCGTGGGCGTGCATTGGTTTACGTTTAGTTATTGCATAATTTCTTACGGCCGGTTTCTATAATCTGTCTATCTATAACAAGAGATTTCATTAGATATTTTGATGCATTTTATGTTTCAACTAACAAAGATAGAGAGATATAGATATGATGCATATATTTATATTTATCTAGGTAAGAGAAATGTATAGGTCAATGTTTATTTATTGAAGCGTAGAATTGTATCGACATAGTAATGGTAGCTATTTTAAGCTCTTGTTAAAGATAGACAGGATATAGAGACTGGCCGTTAGAGAGTAGGGATAAATGTTTTTTTTAACTTGCAAAAAAAACAAAGCACCTGTAGCTTCTTTACAGTCAAGAATCAAGATATTACAAAAGTACCAGTTTATACCAGTTGTATCTTGTACCAGATGTCTCCGAGATCAATTAGTAGTTATTAACAGGTCAATATATATTTTCCTCTTTTTTGCAATCAGTTTACAGTACTTAGTTTACACCCACCTTCTGTATTCACATTATCTTACAACTTACAAAATGCAAATTAATCCAAATTTTAAGATAAGCAGGGAAATAAAACAAGAGTATAATAAGTATAATGAAACTTGCAGTTCATCATTTTTTACATTTCTAACAGTTTATAACAATGATTCATGCACCACTTCACAATTACTATTTATGATCAAGTTCTGCAAATAGCAGTTAAAAACAGATTAATGAAACACTTCTAGTCCTCAGTTCTAATATTTTATGAATAAAAAAACCTTATGATGTTAATAACAAACTTATTCTGTTCATTCAAAAATATTTATTTCAGTAATCATATAATATTTAAATTGTCTTTGAATATAATCATTGATCAATGAAGAACTTCATAATAGCTAATTGTGTGGTGCCTATGTCAGAGGCATGCACAAACTTTCAGGTTTTATTCTATATCAGCCCATATACGTCCCACTGCAGGGCACGGGCCTACTCTACAATCGAGAGAATCGATTGAGAGTGGTTAGGCCATATAGTCCACCACGCTGGCCTAGTGCGGGTTGGCGGACTTACATACCGTAGAAATTCTTTAAAATCGCTACGGTATGCAGGTTTCCTCACGATGTTTTCCTTCACCGTTAAAGTGCGTGGTGATTGACTATCAATACACACATAACTCCGAAAAGTCAGAGGTGTGCCCTGGGATTTGAACCCGCGACCACCGTGAACATGTAGGCAGCCGCGTCTGGTACGTTACCAACAGGCCACCACGCCATTCAGGTTTTATAAAATGATGAAATTCTGGAGGCAATAGGCTTTAGGTCTAATAGTATCTAAAAAGGTTTTGGGATGTGAAAATAAACTTAGAAGGGAGGTTTTGTTGTTGTGGTTGCACTTAAATATAAAATTTATCCTCTTAGAACTAACTCACATAGTAAGTGTATTCAGAGGATGAAATTGTATACTACATGGGTTTTTTGAACGCATTGTTGTTGGGAGCATTCTGGTTTGCTTGGCTTGACAGGAAGGCTAAGTGTCCCTTGGGGCATTTGTTAGCGTAGTGTCCTTTGGTACCGCACTTGAAGCATGTGACCTCTTCTAACGGTTTGTGGACCATTCTTTGCATACGCTGGTTATCTTCTAATTCATGCACTGGTTTTGATATGTATCCTAGAGATCTGTATCTCGCTTCTTCTTGTCTTTGTGCGGCTTCTCTTTGCTGTGATATCAAAAAGATATTCATTACGAAAAAAGTTACATACATACATACATAATCATCACGCCTGTATCCCATAGGGGTAGGCAGAGACTATGGATCGCCACTTTGCTCGATCCTGACATACAACTTTCGCTTCATCCACTTTCATCATTCTCTTCATGCATTCTCGTCGGTTCAGGGTACTTTTGACCTGACCCTTCTTGAGGATATCACCGATTTGGATGGTGTAAGTTCGATGAGGTCGACCCCTACCGACTCTTCCATCCACACTCGCCTTGTATATCTGCTTAGTTATTCTCCTTTCATCCATCCTCTCTACATGACCAAACCATCGTAACATGCCTTTGTCAATTCTTGTCACTACATCCTCTTTCACTCCACAAGTTTTAATCACCACGCTATTCCGCACTCTGTCACGCAAACTCAAACTCACACCACACGAAAAAAGTTGACATTGAGATTTTGGGAAAAATATGTTTGTTTATGATAAATAAGTTATATCTAAACATGCTGTGCGAAACTTTTAATTCTAATCAATATAAAGTGTATATTCTAACTGGTTTTGTCACATTCAGTAAAAGTGTAAATTTTTAAAAATATGATACTAACATCAGGAGGTATTTTGCTGCATGCTGTGGCTTTATGTCCAGCTTCTGAACAGTAGTGGCATACAGGCAACCGTTTTACGTCTTTAGCTTGTTCAGGTGGTGCTGGTAGCTCAAACCTTGGATGCATGAACTTGCATGAAGATCCATCAGGGCAGAATCCTGCTAGGTAGTTCATACAGAGCACTCGGCGCACATGTCTGTGACGACAATGAGGACCATGTCTGCAAAACCCTCTATCATACCTAAAACATACAACATTTAATATCATGAGTTAATTTTGTATGCACTGATAATCACTGGTATGCTTTTAAATTATTAAATTAATGTAATGTACCAGAAAACTATTCTAAGGTCGTAATTTCATCCCTATGAAGAAGTGTACTTTTGTAGATCAAAAATGTATTAGATATTTTACTCAACGTAATGGTTTGCCAATATGGTAAGTAATAATGGCATTTTCACAATAATAACATAATGGTAAGTATCTTGCTGTTACTAATTATTTCATAGTTAATTATTATTTGAATATATACTTACAGCCTTATTTATGGATTGTTATAAAACCTGTTGAAGTTTGAACTCAGTTTGAGCAAAGACAACAAAACATTTGATAATAAAAATAGGTGTTAAAACTGTCTATGAATAAGCCTGTTAAGCTATATCTCCTTACAAAATTCAAGCTTAAACACAATATCAAAATATGAATATTCTTAAATGCAATACATGTCAACAACATTAATTAAAATTCATTATCCATTGTTTATTTATATGATACACACCATGGACAATCTTTAATTTTGCTTTCAGGATCTATGTGAAGAAACGGACATTCTTTATTGTGGCAGGCATTGAACCTGGCGTAGAAATAACACTCCGGCATTTTTGACATATCGTATTCATGCAGAAACTCGCATTGGTCTCCCTTTTTACAAAGTCCTCGCAGCCAATGTTTACATACAACTGTGCGGTCGCCGCGAACATGTCTGTAGGGGCAGTGAGATCCGTTTGCACAGCCTCCTGGCTGCCCAAAGAACTCGCATACCGCTGCTGTGGACTCTGAAATGTATCACAAAGTGCTATAATTATACTTTTATACACATTACTAAACACGACAATTTGTGCCATAGTATTCTTAAATACGTGTGTGAAGTTTTTATACATACCATATTAAGAGGTAGAGCTAGTTGGAAAGTAGAATAATAATTCAACATATTACTATTGAATATAGCTTAACTTTTCAACATAATAATGACTTACTGTCCATTCCGGGAAAAGGTAATGGTAGCGCCCCATATTGCTCTTCCAATGCATAATCAATGTCGAATTTGATATGATCAACGTTAGCAACTATTACTTCCATTGTTGTATTAATAACCACGAGACTTATAAATTAAAGTAAATTATCGCATTCTACAATTTACACAACTGCAAATTACAATTTTTTTGACAGCGATGAACAACAGCCAAGAAGCACAGATTACTTAGGTCACTTAGGCCAAGAAGTCAGCGAACCACACTGCACACAGATAACATATATTTTGAATAAAACAAATTGGCTATTTGACTAATTTCTGAAAAGTGTTTTAAAGTCTAGATATAATCACTCTATACCTCTTCAAACTATTAATTTATTTTTAAAGAGTTGTTTATAACGAATAAACATATTTTTCAGTTTTATCATCATATAAGTCACCAAAACGGTAGGTCACGTGACTTTGAAAAAGTTACGTCACGCTTTATAAATGGTGAATGGGACATATGTAGAAAAAAAGCGCGGGAAACTTGGTTGTGGCGGGAGCGTTACTTTTTGTTAAAAATATTTTTTAATTATTTTATCTCATAAGGGATCAGTTTGTATATAAATATTTTATTTAGCTTAGTTCTTAGTAGTTTGTAAATATTTTCATCTCTATTAGGTAAGTTTTTGTATATATATTTTTGTAGTTACATTAAAAAATGGACGAGCCCCCCGATCCCGGGGGTGGCTCGATCCCTGTTGCTGCCTACGTCACTGTGGAGCAATCAGAATCCGGAATGGATACTGATTGCTCCACTGGTATCAATCCAAGGAAGCGTAGTCTGGCGAAGGCTAGAAAACGCATTTGCCGTGATTGCAATAAAAAGAAGAGAACAAATAAAATGGCTATTGACCCGTCGAGGGAATCTTGTAATTGTTCTGACAGCGACTGCACTAAACCGACATCTTCACTGGCTCCTGAGGTTTTGGAGGGAAATAATGATTTCCCTCCAAACGCTTCTGTAACAACTCAGGTTGGCAGGCAAACATACTCGGCTTGTGATTTGGCCCCTTATTTAATTCATGTTCAGAAAAAACAATCTAAACCTGACGAAAATGTTATATTGCACCCATTATCCTTTGGGAATTTTTTGAAGAAAAATAATTTTAAGAATATTATAAACGGTAGCGTCAAGCGAATTGGTAGAAATAGAGTCACTCTGTCATTTTCTAACTTTAATGATGCTAACTCCTTTTTGACTTATGGAGGTTTGGAGACCAATAATCTTAAGGCTTTCATCCCCACTTATAATATTACTAGAATGGGTTTAATCAAAGGTATACCAACCGAGTGGTCCGAGACTGATATTATGAATAACATTTCTGTTCCGACCGGGTGTGGTACAATATTAAAAATAAGACGATTAAACTTTAAAACATTTATTGATGGTACTTCTACATGGAAACCCTCTCAGACTGTAGTTTTAACTTTCGACGGTCAAATTTTGCCAAAACGTGTATTTGCATGTTATAATGCTCTACCAGTTCAGTTATATCACTATCCAACTATTCAATGCTATAACTGCTGTCGATATGGCCATACGAAAATTCAATGTCGTGGAAAACCTCGCTGTTACAAGTGTGCCCAGGATCATTCTGGAGAGTCTTGCGGTGTTGGTGATGACCAGAGTGTGTGTTGCATGTGCTCTGGTTATCACTTTGCGACCAGCAAGACTTGTCCAGAATTTCTGCGACAAAAAAATATTAAGATTTCTATGGCTGAAAACTGTATATCATACCCAGAAGCCTCTAAGTTACATAAAAAAATTTTGAAACCATATTCTCATATGGTATCAAACCCTCAAAATACATTTAGTAGCCTTCGAAATAACCAAGTTAATAATGAAAATACATCTTATAAGAAAACAGTTTATATAAAAACCAAACCTCGTACACATTTAGCTTCTGGCTATGATCAAGTAGGACATAACACTTCACTCAAGGAATACAATAATGTATTGTTATCTGGAAATGGTTGTGCCATTCCCAAAGAAAAGGACAATAATAAAAACAATCAATTATCCATCTCTGAAATTATTACGACACTGTTGAATGTTCTTTGTAAAAATAATATTATCATACCGGCCCACGTTGCACCAATACTTGAAAATACGATATACCAATTAAACAATGGACAGACACATTATTCAATGGAATTGCCGGAGTGTGAATAATAAAAGGAGTGACTTGATATATCTTTTGAATAAATATAATCCAGTTTTAGTATGTTTGTCAGAAACATGGTTAAAACCTCACTACAACTTTAGAATCCCTAGATATTCTTGTATAAGGGAAGATAGACAGGATGGTTATGGTGGTGTGGCCATCCTAGTTGCCAAAAATGTTCTCTTTAAAATTGTTTCCATTCCTTCTCATTCCAGTGATTTTTCTATAGTTTGTATAAATGTTAATAATATTTCATTTGTTTCAATTTATATTCCACACCCCTCTTTAAACATTTTTAATGAAGTCAGTAATATATTGCATCTTATTCCTAAACCTTTTATCTTGTTAGGAGACTTCAATTCCCAGCATAGGTCTTGGGGAAGCTCTTCATCAAATATTAATGGTGAAAATTTACTGGACATTCTAGATTTGCACAACTTGTGCATAATAAACACTGGGTCTGCCACTCGTTGCTCACCTCCCTGCGAAGGAAAAAGTGTTGTGGATTTATCCATATGCACTCCTGACCTGGCTTCTGTTGTCAATTGGCAAACCCTTCCATCTACGTTTGGAAGTGACCATTATCCAATTGTTATATCACTACCCTATCCTAAACTTAATTTTAATGTTTCACAACCTAAATCTCCACGTTTAAAATATAAATTAGATTCTGAAAAGTGGGCAATGTACAAGTCTTCAGTTGAAAAAAAAATTAATTCATTGTCTGAATCTCCTGATTTTCTTAAAAATGTTGAAGCTTTTACTAAAGCTTTATTGGATACAGCTGATGAGATATTTTCTCATAAAAAAGTGTCTAAAAGACTACCTTCTCCACCATGGTGGGACAAAGAGTGTACTGAAGCTGTTAAAAAAAGAAAAGAGGCTGAAATTAGGTATAAAAATGTTATGTCTGATGATAATTTTAATAGTTTGGTAAAAACTATGAACCATACACGTAATTTGTTAAAAAATAAAAAAGTTGAAGGGTGGAGAAATTTTTGTGCTTCAATTTCCCCTGACACATCATTCACTGAAGTCTGGAACTGTTTAAAAAGATTTCGCTCATCCTTTACCCCCAGCACTTCCTCATTTCCTTCCTCTTTGTCTGAAAGATATTTAGATCATTTAGCCCCACCAACAGTGCTGCAAAAAGAAGTAATAGCTCCTTTTTCTGAGTATATTCCGCACACATCAGAAAATAGTTTGTTTACACTCACCGAATTAAAATTTGTTGTGACTAGTGTTAAAGATTCAGCCCCAGGAGAGGACGGCATTCCCTATTCTTTTTTTTTCTAATTTAGGAGATGACGCGTTAAATTATTATTTAGAATTGATAAATAAAATAATTGAGACAGGATATATCCCCCCGTGCTGGAAACGACAATTAGTGTTGCCAATATTGAAGCCACATAAAGATGCCAACGATTTAAACTCATATCGTCCCATAGCCTTATCACCAGTAATTATAAAAATAGTCGAACATTTAGTTAAAAATAAATTGGAATGGTTTCTTGAGCATAATAATATTCTTTCTAATAGTCAATATGGTTTTCGAAAGGGCAGAAGTACTACTGACAGTCTTAGCATTTTCACAACTGATATTCGTATTGCTTTATCCAGGAATCACTCCACTATAGCTGCCTTCTTAGATATTTCTGGCGCATATGACAACGTTGTGATTTCAATTCTTAGAAATAAGTTATATAAATTAAAGTTTCCTTTTTTATTAACACGATTCGTAATTAATATGCTGTCCGAAAGAACTTTAATATTAGATGTTGAATCCAAGCCGTCACGATCTGTTTGGAAAGGTCTTCCTCAGGGCTCGGTACTAAGCCCCATATTGTATGATGTATACACATACGACCTGGATTCCAGTCTAAATAACTCAATTGATATTTTACAATATGCAGATGACTTACTCTTATATTGTTCGGATCATTCTGTTCATAACTTAATTGAAAATTTGACCAGTTCACTCACCCTTCTGAATAAATGGTTGGATAACCATGGATTAAAACTATCCACATCTAAAAGTAATATTATGTTATTTTCCAGACAAAAAATTCCATTCCCCATATTGATAAAATACAACCAGGAAATCATTCCATTTAAAACGTCTGTAAAATTCTTAGGTCTTATATTAGACTCTAAAATGACTGCAACAGTTCATTGCGACTATATTTCTGAAAAGTGCGAACAGATTGTTAATATGATTAGATGTCTATCTGGTGTGTGGTGGGGAGCCCACCCCTCTTCATTGAAATTAATTTACAATGGACTGATCAGGTCAATATTAGACTATGGAACCTTTTTGTTAGAACCCTGCAATCTATCTGGCCTTAGAAAATTAGAGAAAATTCAATCAAAAGCATTACGGTTAATTACGGGTGCAATGAGGTCAAGTCCCTTAAATGCCCTAGGCGTGGAGTGTGTAGAGCCCCCGTTACATTTACGACGTCAATATTTATCGGATAGATTTTTATTCAGGGTTATGCAATTCTCAAACCATCCCTTGCAATATAAACTGCCTATATTAATAACTGAATTATCGTCTTCACCTTACTGGCTCCATAAATCAACTCCATGTCTCGTTTTGAGCTATAAGAAATATAAATTATTAAGTGCTCCTTCGTATAGCTCGCATCTTCTCCCATTGTTTAAGCACGATTATTACACATTAATAACAACTCCAACTATTATAGATGTTGGTATTAGTAAAAATGACCCTCACGGGAACAGGAAATTCAATGATATAGTGCATTCTCAGTGGCCTGACTGGCATCAAATTTACAGCGACGCTTCAAAAAAGGGCCCATCAACTGTCGGGGTAGGAACATATCACCTGCAGTATAACATTGTCCAAAAAGTTAAACTTCCCCTGGAAACATCTGTGTTTACGGGGGAATGTTATGGAATTTTCAAGTGTTTAGAATATGCCTACATTTTTAATTTAAAAAATGTTTTAATTATTACAGACAACATGAGTGCCCTTCAGGCGTTAGCTAAAAACCCGTTTAAGTCGAACAGTAATGTTATTATCAGCGACTGTAGGAATATGCTTTGCAAGTGTGTTCATAATAAAGCTAACATCATTTTTCTTCGGATCCCTAGCCATACAGGTATTTTTGGTAATGAAAAAGCTGACCAACTCGCTAAAGACGCTACCGTAAGTGGAGATTTGTACCCCTATAAGAATTGTTGTCATGACCTATTAACTTTGCCTAAACATTATCTCTTGAAGTCCTGGAATAATGTTTGGTCGACCAATAGTCAGCTTAAAGGAAAGTTTTATCACAGCATTCAACCAAATATTCCAAGCAAGCCTTGGTTCTGCAAAATAGACCTTTGTAAAAGAGCTACATCTATTTTAATTCGTATGCGTCTGGGACATGTTTGCACCCCTCATCATCTGGCAAGGTTTGGAATGGTGCAATCTCCGCAATGTGAGTGTGGTGAAGATGTCGGAGATTTAAATCACATATTTTTCTCTTGCTCTAAAAATGATAATACTTCCTTGTTCCATGAATTAAAATCACTTGAAATTCCATTTCCTACATCTATCCCTATTCTCCTTAATTCTAATGACTATCATGTGTATAAAACTTTAAGTACGTTTATAATTGAAAATGATATAAAAATTTAAGTATATTTATTTCCTATTCTCTTCCTATGTAATTCCTGTCGCTTACTGATCCTTTCCAAATTCCTAAGTTTTCCAATATTTCTTACCCACTTGTCCAGTTTCCCTAACTTGAAACTTGAAAATCATACAATTGCCATTAAAAAAAAAAAAAAAAAAAAAAAAGGGGAATGATCTTGGTGGCAGAGATGAATGAAAATTGTAAATCGTGACATCACACGCTGCACAATGACAGCTTGTCGTGTTTTGTTACATTTAATCAACAGATAAAAAATCGCAAACTTATTTTAGTCAATTTAAATATTTATAATTTAGATAAATGTAAATAAAAATACCTATAATTATTGTTTACCAAAAAGCTATCATATGTAACACATTTTATAATTTATTGCCACAACAGTCAAATACCCAATTATTGACTATTGTCAAAGTGAAATATTTATTTTGTGATTATGGTTTTAGGTTTAAAACATTGGTTTAAAAAGTCTTGATAAAAATGTCTATATCCGATTTAAAACATGCACTTAGAAAATTTGATTTTCCTGTATGTGCCAAGGAGGCTCTCAATCGAATAGGTATATCAGAAATGTTCAATTTTCATTTTGTACTTTTATAAACTTTTAAGTTCTTTATTGTTATGGTTTCAGAGCAATTACTGATAGGGCGGGCTGCCCCTACAAACAAACAGCTGGATGTCGTTATGGACGTGATATCAGAGTTTATTTTCTGTGAGTCGGACCGGCGCAGCGGTCGCAGGGGTGGAGGACTCACGCCTTTACAAGAACTTCAGCTCATAGACATCATTTGTGAATATATCTCTGCATGTACTAATGAGACTACAAAGAACACTATATTTCTTTCCTTGTTTGGAGGCATGGAGAGTCAGAGACGGCTGAAAATTTTAAGTATTCTTGCAAGTATGGCTGTTTCTGCTGCTAGTACCCCTGTGAGTGTACTATAAAATATTATTATTATCTAGGAAATATCTGATACTATTTCAGTATTTATGAAAATGAAAATGTTTATAGGTGACATATAAATAGCAAAGAAGTTCAGTGAAGTAATAACCTTATGAATTGGTTTATTTGGAAATATTATAACTTTTAAAAACATAGTTTATATTATAAAGAGTAAATTTATATTCAAATAAGAATATGTATATTGATGTAAAATTATAAGAGAATGTTTTTTTAGGTGCTACTAGCAGTAGGTGTGTGGCTTCAACAAATGGGTTGCTCCTCATCCCAATCTATCCAACTAGTAGAAAACATCATCAGAGACCACTTCTACCTGAACACCTCAAACCAGGCTGCACTCCGGTCTCTGGCCACCTCTGCTCCCCAGTTTGTGTCAAACTTCATCACAGCAGTCACTGAGCTGTACATGCATGATAGTCATGGCAGTAAGATGCTATTGAAAAATCTGTTGGAAGTCATTACATTTTGGGTAAGTGCAACTTTTTATTGGCATTAGATCTGTCCATAAATGCCTTACCGTTAAGCATATGTTTGTTTGTTCTGCAATTTGGAAGGTTTTATTTGATTTTCTTACTCAGTAATGGAAATATAGCACTTTTAGACTTTGGCCATTTACTTTTTACCAATTTAAAAAATATTTTCCAATACAAGTCAAAATCACAACAATACTCAGTATATTTATTAACAGTAGATTTTTTTTTCATATTTACAATGTTGCAATGTAATCTTGTTAAATTAATATAACTTAAAAAACTATGTATTATTGAGAAAAATCAAAAATGAAGTTTGTGAAATAATATGGATTTTTATACATTTTTTTTCATTACCAGGTGTACTCAAACCCCACGTTATGTATGTCCGCTCAACTTAACCCAGCTCCATTGCCAAGCGGGTCAATTCCAATGGCTGCTGTGACCCCACTAGCTGGACTTATAAGATGGTGTTCTCTGGCACCGTTATGTTGTGATCAGAGTCTTGAAGGTAATCCTTAAAATACTCTAAAGACTGCTTTGATAATATGTACTCAATACTTTGGTTTCTGCCTATCCCTACATGAGATCTTTTATTATTTACATGTATATAACATTTTTTTGCCATGTATTAATATGTTCCATTCATAATTTGCAGAAGGAGAAATAGTAATACCAATGAAAAAAATAAAACTTGAAGCCGAAAATGACAGGTCTGTTGTAAAAACGGTCCAACAGAAGCCACTTACAGAAGCCGAATTGTATATAAAGTTACACCTGGGAGTGTTACACAGTTTGCGGGCAGGGAGACGGACGCATGGGCCTCCAACTGCAGTGAATGCTCAGCACCTAGTGGCACTGATACCTACAATACAGGGTTACGCACATCAAGTACTTAAAAAGGGAGGGAAGCTTCAGACTGATACAAAATTGCAGGTATGAGGGCTTTTCCTATGTATGTATATACTGAACGAAAATTTCACTGCAGTCTATAATGAAGTTTTGGATGCTTGGTTTTAAGTGTAGACACCAAGTTTTACAATTCAATAATTATATTTTTGTTAAACTATACTTATTTGTATGTGGTAACTTGGGGTTGCTGGAAAAGTCTATCTTATAATTTATTTATTATATAATATGAAGTTCTATTTATTCAGAAATATTGATATGCAATTTATTATGTTTTATTTATTGCAGGATTGTCTTGATAGAATAGGGCAAGCAATGCAAGTAGCTCTCGCTAATGGATGTGTTTATGGCAATGTTAGTAATTTACTGGCAGCATTAGACACACTGCCAGAAAACAGACTGTTACAAATCATCATCAAGACTCATCAGCAAACTATTTGATAATGAAAATGATATCAATATTCATTGAAAGAAAAATACTATATGGAATAATACAAATGAAGTTTACTATGTAAAAAACATGTAGAATAAAAGATGTGATAAGTGTCAAAAACTTTAATTTCAAAATGGCTTAAACCTGCGAGTTTGCTTGATCTGTGCAATTTTCTTCTTGTCTTCCTCAAACTTTTGCCTCAATGCTACAATATGTTTCATTTTTGATTCTCTTATTTGGAAAGTGTAAAAGTTCTTTAGCTCTTTCCTCTTTTTCTTTTTTTCTTCTTTTTCCAGAATTTTATTTTCTACCTTCTCTGTGCGAGCAAAGCTTTGTACTTTGCCCCGCTTGGTGACTGTGACCCATCCCTCATCATCTTCCTGTTCCAATTCCTTTTCTTTTTCTTCTGCTTCAGCCATTTTGTCATCAAATTCTCTCATGAATTTCTCAATGTTTTCTTTCATATTTTTAGGTGAAAATATAGTATTATTATGTTGTTCTATCCATTTCTTAATACCTACCTCGAGTGTATGATCATTCAAGTTCATTGGGCGCAGCTCTGTCAGATGTAATGCATGGTCTAGCTGTGATACTTTGTCGAAAACTAAATAAGCTACACGAAAACATGGCATTACCTGTTCAGGTATGAATTTTTGAATGTCTTTAGTTTCTGAAGCACTAGGTTTTAGGCTAAAATGCACTTTGACTGTCCCTGCTTCGCTAAATGCATTTCTAAGGCTTTGTTCATCAGCGTAAGGTGGGATGTTTACAATGAATAAAGTTCTACCTGACGGTCTTTCATCTGTGTGTTCTCTCACCGAATGTTCTTTAAAAAAGATTGTATGAGGAGATGGTGCAGTCTTGGTAAGTTTTAATTCCAATGCTGTAATCGTGAGAAAAAAATTAGCGAGGTTGTACAAATAGTACACATGATATTTAAAAGTATTGTTCATTAGATACCTTTGAAATCATTTGAACGTTTTGCAGCCTTCATGTTCTCTAAGTCACATTAAATTGACCTTATTTATGCAGGACGAGAATAAACTACGAGTAAACACATAAACTCAAAAAAATCACCTGTTGAGGGAGGTTATGTCGGTATGACACAATTAGCGATGCGCGATGACGAGAGGTTTCATTCGATTGTTTCGATTGTTCGAACATCTCGATGGTTCTCGATTGTTTCAACTTGGACTCGAGTCCGAATGCGATTGGCGCGCGGCGCGTTCATTCGAGACTCGAGAGTAATCGAGTGTTGTTACTCGATGGTTTAGACGCGAGTTCTTGACTTGCGTTGAGATTGCGAATTTAAACTAATAATTCTTTTAACAAGAGCAATCAACAATAATCAATACCGCGACGTGAATAAAATATAAGTAGTTAACTTACGTACGAATAAATAATTACTAATTGTTTATTAACAAAACTCCCATACTATTGATCTTTTAAAAATTCGTGGCATATTAATTAATTAAAAAACTAGTTAAAAATAAAACAGTGTATCGTAATTAATCGTAAGTAAATGTATTAAAGTTCACAAATTACGCACGCCTCTAACTAACATGCACCTCGGCTCGATGCATGCAATCGACCAAATACTAATCTATGCAATCGACTCGGTGACCGAGCGCACAGACTATTAAACAAGAACCGAGCGAGACTCGGTGACTGATTCGAACGATCGAAAACTAACGGTCAAATCCATTGACTCGAAACAATCGAAAAACATCTCGATTGTTTTGTAGAACGGCGAGTCGATGGTTGACTCGATTATTTATTTTAACGACTCCGATTCTTTCGATTGATATAACATCTCGGAATCGCCCATCACTAGACACAATGACATGTTTGTTGTTTGTTGTTGTTTTTTCCATTTATCCCATGGGAAAGGCAAAGGTCTGAGCCATACAGCCTAGTCTAGTGTATGAAATTCTTCAGCTTTCAATGACATGTTTTGGACTTTGGTGTTTGACGCAAAGAATAGACCATCTTTTTTTTTCTTCATTCTCCCTTATAATGGGAAGGCAAAGGGTTCTAGACCAAAATAGACCACCACTAGGTTTGACATTTTTTGTTTTAATATTAAATTATCCTTGCGGTGAAAACCTAAAACCATACTGCCTGGTCTCGCAGTTTATATGTTCAAACTTCAAATATGTAAGTACAAGTCACGGTTTCATACGTGATACGTATAATTGCATGCACATTATCAAGTGCCAAATATCAAGTGATTTTACAACCTTAATTAATAATATGATATATGTTTAATATATGTTGCATAATATATGTTAAATTAATAATATTTATATTTGTTGAATTCGTTCAGAAATGTGTAAAGAGAATTGTCTCTACCTGTTTCTAAAATGACAGCTGCTATTTTTGTCTATGACACTTTCTAGTGTCTGTTGGCGGAGGTAGACTGTTTTGGCCGTATTTTGTCGCAATTTTACGGCCATGTGTGGTCATATAATCGTGTTATACAAAATTTCTAGTGATGCTATCCACCACTGCAAATAATAAAGTAAAAAACCCGAGGACAACTGAGAGCGCTGACGCCCTGGAGCGGGACGAAAGTGAACATGAAAATACAACGGATGATAAGGTCAGAGGTTATGTTGCTTCGTACGATGCTTCCTCGTCCTTTGGAGGGCCGTCCAGGGACGGGCGATACCGCTCCCGAGGTCGTGTCACCGAGTTTCGGCCGTCACGAGGCGGCCGAGGCGGTGGCAGGGGTCGAGCTGCGTTCCCGCCTCGGGGGGATGTGGATCCCCTCGACAACGCTAATAAATTTCACGAACCGCTAGCTCAATCCTCAAACGAATGTTGGTCTCAAGAATCCACTGGCAACAAGTTCTATGAAAGATCGGAGTTGGTTGTCAATTTGCCGGAAGACCCGCGAATTTCTAAGCTCCTGCGCAGACTATGCGCCGAGGTGGACGTCGAAAAGACCCTAATGATATGTAACAAGCTGCAGGAGGCGGTGATGTTGCCGGAGAACGCTCGGTACATTCGTCGCTCTTACGATATCTTAGTGGAATCATTGCTCGACGTGTTATACGATGCGCCCGGTCCAGAAACTAAGGAAGCCGCGGCCGCCGTGCTCGGCAGGATTGGATACGTTATGGGACCAGACTTTGGCAAACATCTTGAGTGGACAGTGTCTACAATTAATGCCTGCAGTACACCTGTAAAACATCTACTCACATTGTCATTTGTAGAAACTTTCCAATTAGATTATCAAACACCCAGCCTTCAAGATTTTGCTGCAATGACTCTGGAGAACTTGCAGTCTGTGATAGAGGGCACTGAATATGCTGATGTGTTCATGGCAGCCATAAATGCCATGATATTGATGTCAAACTCTTACCCTGAAGCATTTGCAAGGCACTTTGTTGACACAGTGGACATTTTGGTCGGGTGGCATGTAGATAACTCTCAACCTAAGAAGATCAAAGAATTTGCCTTGCAATCATTGTTGAAACTGAGCAGACATTGGCAAGCTGATGTTGGGTTTTCAGTCAATCTACTTACACAGTTTGTGGAAGACATGGTAGCATATTCAAATATGTATGATTCTGAGAAAAATGATGACAAAAAAGAGATAACCTCTCGTGAAGATGCTCTGCAGAAGATCACTTCATTTCTGAATGTTTTTAACACACTAGTGAAGACTTTGGGCAATCTTCTCAGCCCCACCATTTCCAACACTGTGACTTGGTCTTTTTTCATGGAATGTTTTTCAAAAATACTACAAGTACTAACTAAAATTATGAAGGAAGACACTGACTCGGACTTGATATTGGCAGGTAATGAGTGCCTTTGCTTATTATTAAAATATTTGCAACAAAAATCAACATCCAGTGCTGCTGCATTGTATGCACTGATATCTACTGAAATGTCGAACTACTTACAAGGTGATGAAAATGCATGTCTAAGTGTTATTAACCTGATTTCAACAACTATAAAAGAAATTGCCTCCAATCTCCCTTTGGAGTTTATTACACAAACTATAGGCCCGGATTCTCTATTGCGCCCACTCCGCTACTCTCAAAGTTTACAAATATTGGAAAGTGTGTTATCAGTATACACAAATTTGCTGAATTTAAAAAATATACCATTGCTACAAGAAGCTTATAAGTATGTCTTAATGGATATACAGAATTCATACTGTGTAATAATACCTGAAGTTACAGTTATAAAAGCTGAATATTCTGAAGAGATAAGTCTATATGATGCAGAGAAAAATGTAATTTTTTATTTGCAATGTTTATCAGATTTAGCAAATGCTAGTAATTCAATAATAGGAATGTGGGCACTACAGCCAAGCATTTTGGAACTGTTGGCCATCAAAATGTGCCCTCAAGATGACAAGTTGATGAAACTAACACCTGCCCTACAGTATTCAGTTTTATATTTACTTTACTCTCATTCGAAGAAAAACAATCACTTCATAGCATCCAGTGATTTAGTGACAAACACCCAACAAAGAGCGAGTGACATGTTTGGCTTGTCCAATCTCAATTTGGGTGAAGTTTCTGGATCCAGTCCGACATCAGGTCATCTAGCAGTTATCTTGAACACACTGAGCATGGTTCTTGATGAGGAAGTGCCCAAAGAAACATTAATTCTCAATCTCAATTGGATATCAGACATATTTTGCCAGCTAGATAAATATCTGCCAATAGTGAGTTTGTCAAAAAGTTTCCTTATGTTGGTTACAAATATGTTGACCCTTGCTCACAGCTTTGATACTGACATAGTTTTGCTTGTTATAAAAAATTGCCTACTCTTATTAAAAAATAAAAGTTTGACCTGGAATGTGATGGTGCTGAAGACTATTGCGGTTTTATGTGTGTTGCATATTGACAATCAAAATATCTTCCTTTCCAACGCCAGCAAGGAAGCATTGTTTGAATTGCCTTGGGATGTAGTTCAGTTGGAGATTGATAAACAAATTGTCAAAGTCTTCACCAGTCGGAAAATGAATTTGACTATTCTCAACAATGACACAAAACTGAATTCATTTAAAGAATACCTTATGACTAGTGCAATTTCTTCTATGTCAAACCATCATTTCAAAACAATCATAAACTGCCTTCTCTTTTCTTCGATGGACTATAGAAATTACTTTGTTGATGCATTTTTGACTACATGGCCTCTTCAAACTTATGAGGACAATAACTTACTATATTTTCGACAGTGTACTACAAACTTTGCGTCCGTTTGTGTTGGATGGGCACTATCAGAAGTAGCTCAAACATGCGTTAATTTAAAACTTAGGACTGTCTTAGGTAAACCGCAGGAGACATTCATGAAAATAGAAGGAGCATTAAAAGGTATTGCTCGCGAAACATCATCTTCGGAAACAAAGTATGTGAGCATAGATGAGCGTAAACTAGTTGATATTATTGTGACAGAACAAGTGAGATCCCGTTGGATCACCGAATTTATGATGTATTTAGAAAAATATATATACAATGCTGCTGATGGCACTGCTGCTGTTTTACCAGCTGTCCAAAAACCTGTGAAAACATTCTTTCATACTAACTGGCCAACTTGCCGAGAATGGTTGTCAAGAGTGAGGCCTGCTGCTTTGGCAGTGAGTCTTTATGCTGGTCATTTTGGTGCTGCTATATATCATGCCACATTACTGCTGCAAACAGCAGCCAATACCAACACAAACAGTGATATTGAAGCTATTACAGTGAGTTTTGCTCGAGCATTAATAAAACTTCAGGAGCCTGAAGTATTACAAGGTCTTTATGTTTGGTTAAAGCAGACTTTTAATAAGAAGTTTCTGTGGTTAAAAGGTGCAGCAGAACAAGCTAGTTCTAAACATGAATCTGCTATTGAATTTTATAAAAAGTTAGGCAATATTCAATCTTATGATGACAAAAATGAAGAGTCTGCAGCAGCTCCACCTGAGCCAAAAAGCGCTAAATTTGTTGCAGAACAAATAGTAGAGAGCTATAAACACATTCAGAGCTGGGAAGATATGCTGGAATGGAAAGAATATGATTTGAAAAATACTAATAATGCACAATGGAATTCATGTGCAGTGTTAAAAATGTTTGAAGAGGGTACTGACATTCCTCATGATTTATATGATTGGGATATTTTGAATGTTGAAAGTAATGAAATTCCAAAGAGTACTTGTTCCTACCAAGGAATGTTAAATAAAATAGAATCAACTCTATTGTGTACTGCCGTAAATCTTTATTACGATGACTATACAGAAAAGTATGAAACTTTGCTCAAATATTGTGAAAAATTACTCAATTCAGCGACAGATGAGTTCTCTAGAGGTAATTCGGTGCATTTCTTAAAAGATGTTGCAGTTTTACAATTAGCGAATCATGGTTTGAAACACATGATAAAAGAGGGTAGAAATATATCTAATCCCTTTAAGCCGTCTACTGTAAAAGATCTAAAATATGTTAGTGAACTCAAAAACCTAACAAAGATGTTATGGTGGAACCAGTACTTTACTAAATTGAATATGACAGAAGAAAATATTTTCTACAATGAATGTATAAGACTAGATGTCATAAAAAGTGCAAGGAAACATGCAAACTTTCGCATGGCAGGCAGAGAGCTGTATAATCATTTCAAACATAACTCTTCATTTCAAATGTGCTTGGGAAATGTGAATAACTTGGACGATATCGGAGAAATATGGTTTATGTCAAGTAATACTTACGAAATAGATATATGGACATTAAACAATGCAACTGCTCTTATGGAGCTCTGCAAATTGACATACGCGAAAGAAGATACAAAGATGCGCGCAATTAACCTATGTGCTAGCATATCCCTTGGATTCTCGCAAAGATTGGCAATGGGAGAGCAAAGCTACGAGCTCCGAGAAAAAGGAACGAGGATGTTGCTGACTTTGTCAAAATGGATCCAAAATGAAAACGAAAATGTCCTCGATGCAAATGCGCATTTACTGAAACTGGTGTCAGCCCTACCCGAAATCGGGTTAGTTGATAATAATATCTCAGAGAATGTTATTCCAATATCAGACTCCGCTGTTGGTAAACTTTTGCAATTTGGTGTGAATCAATGTCCGGGATTGGCGAAAGCATGGGCTAGTTTCGCTGCATGGTGCTTCAGATGGGGACGGAAAATGGTGGAATACAGTTCTAAAACTCGTGAGCAACTGACAGAAAATGACAAACTACAAATAGAAAGCGTTATGATAGGATGTTCACCGCAAGATTTTGAGGCTGTTTGCGAAATCCTATCGAAAACGAAAGCTACTTGTGATGACGAAGATATCGATTGGAATGAAATTAATACATCTGAAATGATAGAGAGTCAATTGAGAACTGTACCCTCGCTATGTAATGCCTACCCCGAGCATCTTGCATTGCTTGTTGATATCTGGCGTCAAGCACAGAAAAGAGTGTTTTCATACTTCGAACTTTCCGCGGATGCTTATTTTAAATTTCTCCAACTTATTTGTGCTTCGGATTATATAAATCACAGCGGAGAAAACGCTGTCGTCACAGCGACTCTGAGACTCTTGCGTTTGATAGTTAAACACGCTA
This sequence comes from Deilephila elpenor, assembly GCA_949752805.1. Classification (NCBI taxonomy): domain Eukaryota; kingdom Metazoa; phylum Arthropoda; class Insecta; order Lepidoptera; family Sphingidae; genus Deilephila; species Deilephila elpenor. The sequence continues at coordinate 827,604 of OX457107.1, read as the reverse complement.
TGGAACTTCAGACTGTTCTGGAATCCGGTTTGGCTAACACTCCAACACAGCCTTGGAAAGTTATTATTCCACAGCTGTTTTCAAGATTAAATCATCCCGAGACCTATGTCAGAAAATGTGTTTCGGATTTGTTGTGCCGGTTGGCTGAAGACACGCCACATCTGATCACGTTCCCAGCTGTGGTAGGAGCTGTTGAAAACGAACAAAGCGAACTGGCTGAACTAAATGCAGCGCGGTGCTTCTTGTCCAACGACGTTGAAAGTGGAGAAGAAAATGTTGAAGCGGAAGATACTGAGAGTGAAAAAGAAATCAACAACGAACTCAATTCATGTTTCCTCGACATGGTGGAGACGTTGGCAAAACAGGCACCTGTAACAATACTCCAGGTCAAACTATTAGTGAAGGAATTGCAGAGAATAAACCTGTTGTGGGATGAGCTATGCCTCGGGACACTCGTTCAACATCATTCCGATTTCACAAAGAGGCTGACTCAGCTAGAAGCTGAAGTTGTCAAAGTAAAAAATAATACCAATCTGTCTGCCGAAGATAAAGAGTATTTGATAAAAGAAAAACACCGTATTATATTTGAACCCATTGTGTTTGTATTGGAACAACTGTATCAAATAATATCGGCTAAACCGGAAACGCCTCACGAAACCGCATTTCAAACTAAATTCCAAGCGCTGATTGCTGATGTTATAGAAAAATTAAAAAATCCAGCAAACCCAGACAAGCCACAAGAATCCTGGGCACCGCTTAAACAATTACAAATTAAACTACAGCAAAAAGTAAACAAAAGAACATCATACATATTAAGAATGTCCGACATCAGTCCCGTGTTAGCTGAATTGAAAAATACCGTTATAACTATGCCGGGCGTGCATACTAACCAGAGAACTGTGAGAGTGACCATCAGATCTGTGGAAAATAACGTATCGATATTGCCGACTAAGACAAGACCTAAAAAATTGGTGTTCTACGGTTCTGACGGTAAGGCATACACATACTTATTCAAAGGCCTGGAAGACTTGCATTTGGACGAAAGAATAATGCAGCTGTTATCGATAACTAACACTATGTTAGCTCGAGACTCGGAGAACAACGACAATCAGACATATAGAGCGAGACACTATTCTGTGATTCCACTTGGCCCTAGATCGGGTCTCATCAGTTGGGTGGACAATGTAACTCCTTTATTCACACTATACAAGCGCTGGCAACAACGCGAGGCCGCTGTGCTATCGGCGAAGACTAACAAAATTGTAAACGTGCCACGACCCTCAGACCTATTTTACAATAAGCTGAACCCTCTTTTGAAAGAAGCTGGCATATCAACAGAGAACCGAAAGGAATGGCCAGTATCTGCGTTAAAGACGGTGTTGCAAGAGTTGTCAGCGGAGACTCCTAAAGACTTGCTGTGGCGGGAGCTGTGGTGTGGTAGCGTCACTCCGGAGCAGTGGTGGCAGATGTGCCGGCGGTACTGCTACTCCGTCGCCGTGATGAGTACTATCGGGTACATTATAGGGCTCGGTGATAGACACTTGGACAATGTGTTGGTGGACTTGACGTCAGGTGAAGTGGTGCATATAGACTATAACGTGTGCTTCGAGAAGGGCAAGACACTGCGAGTTCCCGAGAAGGTCCCGTTCCGGATGACGCCCAACCTGATCACCGCTCTCGGAGTTACTGGAGTTGAGGTGAGTGCTTTTATTTCAATGATCACGGTTATATTTATTTTTGTAATTGCGGATGGAAAATGGATCACAGTAAGTGGGATAATATGGATTGTCGTCAATTATATTACAGCAAATTATTTTTTCTTATCATGTTTATATTCTTAGTCGTTAATAAGTAATACTAACAATAATAAGAATTGATAGGTCTGAATATATTAAAATATAAGTGATGAGTTTGTTTAGCTGCGTAAATTATAATTTATGGGTATATAAATTATAAATATTCTCGCGTCTTTACATAGTTTATACTTTATACCTTTTTATCAAGTAGTTTCAATATTTTTTATTAGACAATTACTTCTCCACATGATTAGCGTGTGTAGCATTTAATCACATGTGAAAAACGCAGTTTAAAGAAATATTGAAATAATGAATAACATGTGGGTTCCAGTCTATAAAAAGCTGTAGGAGTAAGTGCATAAAATGCATCTGTCTGTCCTTTACACCCTAGAGTAGTAGTAGTCTTCATCCCCAAATTCTAGACTACAGAATGAAGCACTGATGAGTATATGACGAAGATAAATACATAAAAATGTGTTAAATTATTTAATATATTTTTATGCTTAATTTACTAATTCGAGATTTTAAATACACCAATGTAGCTTTTATATTTATACGATATCTTTTATTATCAAAGCATGGTAACTTTTGATAATTTTAATGCAACGAAACTAGTAAAATCAGCTTTTTCCAAATTATATAAATACGATGCTGTTTGTTCACCTTTAGTGAAAGTTGATCTTATATGGCCAGTTCTGTTTATTTTATATTAATATTTATGAACACATGTGTTTTAGTTTTTGCTTAACCGATGACAAATCATTGATATGATAAGGGTAGTACATTGTTGAACTTCGGACATTGATTAATTGATTGTCAACATATCTCTATACAGCCGTGTTTTTAAAAACCCATTTTATTGGCTTGAAGCTCTAGGTTCGAATGCCAAAAAAGATGTTTTTTTATTTATCTTGATTTTCGCTATCATTGCGTCCCTAATAGAAATGTTACCATATTTATTGCAACTCGAGCTGCCCCGTAAAGCCACATTTATTTTAATTTTATTTAATCACATGTTAGTACAGTATCTAATATTAAAGGAACCATGAGAACAGACTGTATAATCACGAAAGATGGTGTAGGGCTGTACACAAAATAAGTTTTAATTGTGTTATTTTTAGGTACAAAGCAATTGGGATGATCCCCTCGAGTAAACCGGAAGATATCCGTTATTGTACATTCTCGTATGTTTGCCCTCATTCCATTGCACAATTGTGAGTAAACACGATAAAATTAGGGAGACTTGTGTTTACATATTATTATCACATTTAATTATCAACTGACACACTTTGGGTCTTTTTAGTTTCAGTTATTATGCAGTGTCTTAATAATTCATTTATTTAATTAATTAATTTAGTATGGCTTGGAGAAAGTATATTTTTTTAATACTGTTTTATGATAAACTTAGTTAATATACATTGTGGCTTATATTTATTCAAATTGGCCTTACGATTCAAAAGCTCTTCGTGTTCTTAGAAAGCTTAATATTCATCTTAAAGTAACCAGCGCCATCTACAATGCGGGCGAATAAATTGCGTTTTTGTTTACCTCTCTACTTACCATCTTCTTACATAGATGGCGCTCACACTTACAGCTCACAGTTCCACATGTTACCGCTAGATGTCGGTAGCAATTTTATTTTTCATTTATCTTTTCGAAATAAATGTACATTTACAACATTTAATCATATATTTTTATTTCATATTACATAAAACATTTATTTTATTATATCATTTAAACATCTTTATTTCACAGAGAATCATGTTCAAAAATTTATTCACGTTACGGCAGGGAACTCATTATAATCTCTCAATAAAAATTCAACAATAAAGCTTTTTAAAACTTGAGCGTAGATTCGAACCGGTACCTAAATGCAAAGGGGTACCTAAGGTAACTAACGACTTAACTAGAAGCGTTTCATGTTTCCCACTGAACGTCCATATCGCTCGACACTACACTCCGTCGGGGGGCCGCGTGGCGGTGCGATGCACGGGCGTGGGGCCGTCGGGCGCGTACGAAGGGTTTGTGTCGCCGCGTTCGGCGTCCACGTAGCCAGCGTTCTCTATGATACGACATCTTGACGTATCTGATTCGCGCTCGACGTACAAGAGCCGCGCTGGCCGTCCGCTGCCCAGGCTCGTTAAACCACTGGGTGCGCTAGACCTGGTTATTGAACCTTCCCGGAGTGCCACTGATCCCCGCTTCCTCTCCGGTGCGGGCGATCCCCGGTACTCTGACGTGTCGGGTCGTTTGCACCGGAGCAGCTTGGCGAATGCGGCGCGGAATCCGGCGTTCTTCCATGCGTAGATGAGCGGGTTGATGCCGGAGTTGGACATGGCGAGGGACGAAGTGAGCCTGTACGCGATGTTGTTGTGCAGCGGCATGATGGGCAGCGTCTGCGCGCATGCCACCACCACAAACGGCATCCAGCATATTGAGAATGACCCGAGAACTAGGAGTACCACCTGGAAACAATAAAGCATATATGGTTAATATACACCAGCGGTAAATAGCGAATTAAAATAGAATATATCTACTCTGCTGGATAAAAAATATTTACCTACATGAAAATTTTCTTTTTATTTATTTAGAGTTCTTGTAACTAATCGACTCTTTGGGGCAACTCTATCGATCTAACTTCGAGGTACCCGTCAGGTGAAATTAGCTTTTAGTACTTGGGTACTGTACCTGTATACTCTTCCAGTCATTAGCGCCAGTAGGACAGCACGTGTTGGCGCGCATGCGCCGCGCGTGGCACGTGGCCTCGCGCCATATCCGCCAGTACAGGATGAACATCACCATCCAGATGAGAGAGAACATCGGCGCCAAGATGCTCGTCGTGTACTTCTTGGGAACCACCTGGAAGATATAACAGACTAGTCAATTTACAGCAATAAAGTATCATATAGGAAGTGCAAAGGAAACGTCACATCTTGTTTAAGAGTTGGGTGATGTCCAGTAACTAGCACTAGGCTATTGTCCAAGACTGTAATTTATGTCTTCCGTTAAGTAGATTCTATATACTACTACAATAACATAGTTGTATTTAGCTAATTAATTTAATATTAATACACCCAATAGTCACTTGCATAAATATTCTAAGAATGATTGTTAAACAAATAGGCTTAGCACATGGGTAATATCCACATGCAATCGGCTTTTTACCGCTTCAAGTTTTAAACGTGCAAATGTTTGCAAGCAAACGTGATCTGTTAGCTGTGATTTGCTCGTATGACTGTGAAATGAAATAATGCAAATAATAAGGGGAATACCTGACTCGGGACATCTTTGTAGTTAAGGTAAAATCAATGCTACGTGGATTAAAAGAGTAATACGTTAAATATAACAACTCATCGTTCTAGGATTTTACAGCTGAAAAATTAACGATTTTTTTCACAATACTACATGCATTTAAAAAACTCAGTGTGCGTAACATCCGATTTCTAAGAATGTGTCGTGTAACTGTAGTGATGTACAGAAGTATTTATTTGTGTGTTAAAAAAGTGCTAAATATATTTTAATGGCACTTCTGCAGTGTATCTTAATTACTACGGTTATGTAAGAATGAAGCAATAAAAATAATTTTTTCTTCTTCGTTAATGAACGCGGCATTTCAAACTGGGTTAGACCACAGCGCGCCGCTAATGTTTACTGTTTTATTCTCTAAGAGTTAGTTTTATTTATAGGGACGATAATGACTTAAATTTCCCATAAAATCAATTTGGTATTAAATATATTGTGGAATGGCCCGTTTATTTTCGTTTTGGACTGAAATTATCGTTGAAAACAGATCTCATGAGTATTTGGGGAATTATGATGAGTAGGCATACTGACCATGTTCATTTCGCAAGCGACACCCACGTGCCAGTCGTTCCAGAACACGGGTATGCAGCTGATGCAGACCGCCACCGACCACGTGGCGCTCATGAGCACGCGCGTCACAAGCTTGGTCATGTACCGGCTGTAGTGCAGCGGGTGCACAATCGCTATGTACCTGCACAAGAGCACACTTTTACACACACCCCCTCACGAAATGTAGCGTGACGCGGCTCGGCACCCGTCTAATACAACAACAGTCAACACTAGATAAGAGAGGTCAAAACTCCGTGCCGATGACGCGGCCCACGGCACGCCACTCACCTGTCCACTGCTATCGCTATTATGTTGTATATGGAGGCAAGACACGCCAGGATTATCAGGATGAACCGCATGAGACACGACCATTTGATTTTGCCGAATTCGTCGTCCACGTAGAACACGAGGTGGTAGGGCAGCGTGAGCCCCACCATGAGGTCGGAGATGGCCAGGTTGAGCACGAACTGGTTGGAGACGAGCGACGAGAGCCGGCGGCTCAGCGTCACCGCCAGGATGGTGAGCGTGTTGCCGCTCACGATGAGCACCATCAGCGAGCCGTCCACGATGCTCCACGCCCAGTAGTTGTAGAGGTTCGCATCCGCGCCCTCGTCGGTCGCGTTCCACGCCCCATCACTGTCATTGCCGAACGCAACGTCCATACCATCGCTGGCCGCGGTCGCCAGCGCCCCCCACTCCGAATAGTTCGACGTGGTGGCCGAGGCTCACGTGCACATGTCCTTAACTGTTCCCGCGGCGGACCGAGCGCTTCGATACACTGTCCGCGTCACGCACTTTGCACATTTTTCACTGGCACTGTCCGTCGCGTCTCTCCGGATGTCTGAAACGAAATGAGTTATCAGTGAGCGCGCGTGGCGGCGGCGAGCGGCGCGTGCCGGCGCCATCACTCGGAATGCGGGCGCGCACCGATACCGTCACTACGAAATCATATTAGCAACTTTTAAAAGGGATAGCGCAAAGAACGCGATCTGTCTCGTGCCTCCCCGACCGTGAATTATTTACAAATTGAGTATATATGAAAAGAGCTTTGTCTGTCTGCGCCCTAATTGATTGTTGGTCCGCAATAAATGAATTATTTCGAGACGTCGAAGGCCGCGAGGCAACACTTAAATGTTCGGGTGATGGAGTTTTGTGAGAAATTGTTAATAAGCCGCAGCGACGCTCTTGCGGTCTTCGCGTATTGTTAGTTGCTCTTGAGAGTTTTTCGGCAGCGGGTATAAAGGAGAACTTGAGTGCTTCGGAGACAATCGCTTGCTTTTTGTGTAATTTAGTTTTTATTGGGGTCTGGGGATGGCGGCGATAGCGGTTTTTATTAAAAAACTTCCGCGGTCGCTATTACACTGTGAGATACGGAGCAGTCGAGCGTTGAAACAATATGTAGGGGAATGTCGCAGTGAAGGTCGCGGACGCACAGACGGGTGACCGTTGCTAATTTGCCAGGAACTAGACACGCAGTCGCTTCTCCCGGTTTATCTTTCGATAAGCGAACGCGAAACGTAATATAATAAATCAGCGTTAAGGCGCATTACACACTGTACACTCTGTACTGAAGAGGATTATATGGGATACAAGACGTTCGTCGGCAATATTAACCGGCGGCTCCCGCGTGCATTTTAGCGTTCATTGTTAATTTACTCGGCAGCGGCGTTGTTTGATTATGAAATATTCAATTGTATCGTGGAACTGACAAAGTTAATTATATCCGATTCATCTGGGTTCCGCTGGCGGCGCCACATCTGAATTTGTAATGTGCGGATCACAACTTCATTAATTCTAATTTAGCAACAACGCCTCACTGCCCCTGTATTGTCAAGATAGGCGCTTAATGAATTAATCGGCCGTCGTCGAGGTCGTTCTTTAACCGTAAATTTTCTACCATTAGATTTAAATGAAAAGGCAATCTGTGGTAGTTTACACATAGATTTGGCCTAGTCCACTAAGCTTGTCTGATGGCGCTTCATGTTCAATTAGTTCGTCGTCTAGTGCTACAAACTTAAGCCTGTACGTAGGGGGTTTGGGTTGCCGTTTTGGTCATAACAAGGATCAAAGGTTTAAAGCCCTAACGTTTTCAAGGATGAAATTGCCAACTGTTAAAGTTACGCTTCACATTTGGCTTTACAATGTATCTAAATAAAATAAATTTGACATACAACACAACCATAGCTGGTGAGTTAAAATACCTTATAGTTCTAAATCAAGTGTTTTACAGGTGATAAAAGATTGTATAGCCGTTAGACCATGTTTGAAATCGTTGGTTAACATTCTCCGACATTACCAATAAAAAGTCCACTTGCACGCATCTAGTTCTTAATAAATGACCAGTCTGAATTAAAAGGTAGCTCAAGATAAAACACTTAAATGTTTATGCTTCTGAGTAAATAAACGGTCCATTTGATTATTCCGCCGGTGTGCGTATTGCCTTTTTACGGTATCTGTAGGTTAATGAGTAACCAAATTGCTTTCCGTCCGTTTATTCTGATATCGCTAAGTGGCGGCGCCGCGATGGGGATTTACGCCAGTTCCGATGCGGTAGAGTTTTTTAAATTCGTTCGCGAGACCCGGAATCATCGGAAATGTTGTAATATTTAAAATATATAGAAGTCAGACACGGGATTGAAAGTAGTCTCAAAAGGATTTTCTACTTCCTACGCTACTTCAAAAGCAGTGAATTATTCTGTTTGGCGAGGGTTTAGAGCACGTAGGCTAACCAAGTTATTTAAAAATATTGCCCTGTTTTGACATGGCTAATCTACGAGAAACATACTTGAAATATTTTGTTAAAATTTATTACGTTTATTTGTATTACAAGCATCAACGTATACTCGCTACGATTCTGAATAGTTTGTATATAAACAGAATGTTAATAGTCCCATCGTATGTAAACGAATTTATTTCTGGACACATTGATCGATAGTCGGTTGTCACATCAAACCGCGGAAAAATTGCCACCGAACATGCCACGGTGTCGATTAGAAATGGGGACAAAACGGTAGCGAGCGCGCATCACTCTTTTAAACGGGTGTATGTGTTTTACGACCGTGCTGTCAACATGATACACTAACTTGGAAACTCTGTAGCTGGTACAAAACGTATTAAACAAAATGAAAAAATTGTATCGTTAAAAGTCTATTAGTAGATACAGTGATAAATTACCGCATACTGTTATGATTACATCCTATTTATAGAAGAAATAATAGCGTTAAATTGAACATTACTTTTCTAGACATTAACTCAGCGGCTTGGCCGTCACGCAGTCGCGGCGATCAAGTCGAACGGACATTGGCGCAAATTAAACGGACTGTTGTCTGTTATAGCCGGCACCTCCGACACGCCGCCGGCGACTTCAAACGGCAATTTTGATTGATGGCACGTCAAATGTGCGCTCTTTGTGTGTCGTCGAATCATTCCTTTACGTCATTCCGCGGAGACAAATAGACGCTGTCTACCTTCGTTAAGGCTACTAAATGCCACATAGCTTATCTATCCTAAAAGAAAATGTTCATTATGCTAATTGGTGAACTTTTAATAAGGTACATGTGACATATCTTTGAAACTTGAGGATCCTTAAGTAATGTTACAGCCGAATTAGGTGAGTTTCGTTTCTAACCCACTGAAAATGGACGTGCCTGCCACTATCGAGAATTCAAATCTTGTTTGTTAGATATACGAATGGGAAGACTGTTGTGAACATTGGTGATTTTATGCGGTGTTGCAACACGGCGCGTTGGGAGCAAAGAGCGCGGAGCGTGGAGCGTGGAGCGAACTGTAATTTATGATGCAAAAAGATTTCACTGGAATATTGTTGGAGCGTATTCAATTGCATCTCGCGATATTGAATTAAAAGTATCGACGACAATTTATGAATGAAGAAATAAAGTTTAATATTGATAAGAAATATAGAATGATAAGCTTAATTGTAAAAATTCTATTCGCTATTATAATTTTTTTTAATAAATGGTTTGACGGAAATAACAATAGAGATAAAACCCTATTTTTGGCTAGACAATAGTCAATCTTATGGTAAATGATTAGTAGGTGTGTTGGTCTTTGAGGCATGTGTAGGTATCTTTTTGAAGATTACTACGATCGGATTGAAGTTTACTTGAAAATAGATATTGGACGTTTCTTCATACTGTTGAATTATTTATATGTATCTAAGATTTGATATTGCTTTTAGTAGAATGGGAGCGTATAGATAATGACCGCACGTCTAATCCCGGTGTATTTATAACTAGCTAGCTCTAGCCGGCAGGTTCGTCTGCGTGTCTAAAGCAAATTTATTGTTTGCCCGACGTTTGGAGTGTTTGCTTTATTGTCGACGCTTGATTGCATCGGAATAGGGATGTACTGCGAATGAATAAGGAAAATTGAAATCGAATTTTCGCATTGCTGAATTAATGGGCTGTGAGAGATTCGGAAATCTGTTTGTGAAAATAAATTTAGCCATGCGATTGTGAAGGATACAAGGATAATAATATCACGTATTATAATGAAAATAACGGCCTACTATTTACTGGATATTACGAAAAACTTAAGTGGATTTTGTTTTCTTCCGCCGGTGTTTTTAACTAAGTGCATTGCCAAGTTCTTATCTTGCCAAACAAAAATACCTCAAAGTACTGGAGGTCTGCACAATGTTATGTGTCGATGTGAATGCACCAGCGTTGCACGTACTGGGCGCCATTATTCAGAACACGCCTGCGAGGAACAGCCGACAACTGGTATTGCCCTTTGGTGTGCAACGACTCCGCATTAGTATGTACCCCCAACCACGTTGCGTTGTCAATAAGGGGGACATCTAACATCGCTTGGCATGTTAGCATCAATGAAATTATCCACATGGTAACTGGAATTGCAAGGGTAAGTTGCTAACTTGAAAATATTAGGTCGCGGAAGTAAAGAGGGAAAATTCTATCAAATTTTAGGCAAGATAATACTAAAGTAAATATGACTTACTCCTTTGAACATGAAGGCTTGCGTTCAGGAAAAATAAAATGAAAAATGTGAAGCAATTAAACATAAAAATACAATGAGTTGTTTAGAATGAATGTTTATTATCAATGTCGGGTTTTAGAAATATGGAATATACAATTTGCATTATTAATACACAAAACGTAATAAATTACCGAGATTATATCGATATGGATAGCTTTACGTAAATAACGCAATATACATTGCAGCACATGAAGCTAAATATAGAAATATGGCTATTAAACCTAGATCGTTTAGCAACAGAAGTATCGACAATACCACCGACCTCCACCAAGTTCTAGTTTAGCATCGCGTGCGCGACCTCCGCTGTCCAATTTATAAATAAACTATTATATTATAACAATGTCAGTTTTATAAACAATCTGAATGTTCAAAATATTACATTCCAATGTATTAACTTCAAAGAATGTTTTCATTTACATATTTTAAAACGTTTTTAAAGCATTATGTATAAAACTAGCAATGTAATACGGGCAATTTGCAAATACCCAAGAGAGAGATTTTTATGCAATAATTTCATACTTTTTTAATGGCTTACAGTATTTTTAACAGAAATGATAACCTAATATTATATTGATGTTGAAACAAGAAGACGTTTAATTGAAATAGCCCGGTTTAAATTAATAGGGTCCAAGAGAATTACATTTATAAATATTGTCGGAAAATTTATCAAAGCTCGAATGGAGAGTAAATTAAAAAGAAACGACACACGTAATTTCGCATTAAATTCCCAGCCATCAGCTCCATTAGAAATTAATGTAATTGAGACGGGGGACTATTTGCCACAGCCTTTTTGCTAGACTTTACAAAGGACGGTGAAGATTGTGTACAGAGGAATTTGTCTCCGAAGAGGGTCGAGTAGTGAAATTGGAAGAGGCAGTATGCGGGCGGCCGGTGTCGAAACTTTCAGCTGTTACAGTCGGAGCGGGTTGCAGAGTTTCTACGAGGAGTTGCGTGATTGATAATGCGGACTGTGTTTTGTATGAAGGGAAGCGAGACGAATTGCCGCAAATTTGGATTTAATACACAAAATAATGCTTAAGGACATAGTTACGTTTAGCGAAATGGGTGGTAAATATTTTAGTAAATGAAATTGAATTAATGTCATTAATTAAAAAAACAAAAAAATAATTTCTGAGTACTGGTATAAATATGAAATGATTAAATAGGTTTGCTACGATATAAAAGGCTAACGCAAAGGTAAATAGCACATCAAATTCAAAAACCGTTGTTCAAGGAGAGAAAAAAACTAACATTGTACAGGATCGATTGTGTAGAAGGACGCGGCATTGTAAAGTCTATATTGTTGTTACACAATGCCCCGGTTTGGCGTGCGTGCCTACTTACACATGTAATTGAGGTTGTACTATACAGGCACGTACATACACGCATGTATCAAACATTCATACAAATAATGGTGAATACGTGGCGCCTCACCCGACTGAGTAGTTTACGAAACTATTGAAGAGAAATAAACATTTGAATTGAATAAGATGCTCTTATTTGAAAGCATTATTCATGCGCGTGTTTGAAAAATTTCATTTACGTTTATTGAAAATTGTAACATTTAAATATTATCCGAGCCAAGATTATTTCGAACAACAATTCTGAACAATTGTAAATCTTGAAAAACCAACCCATTTCAATTAAAAAAGTAACCTCATAAAAAGTTTCATTGCAAATATTTCTTAATCTCCGTGAATTAATTTTAAAAGTTGCCATTTCAAAAACGTATTATCTGGCGAGTTGAATTTCATGTTTAATATAACTTTTGAAGTCAAACAAAGTAAATTCTGAACGTGAAGTGGAAAGTATGAAGCTAATCAGCTAGTTAGCTTTTAATATTACAACTCGTGATACGAACGAATAATGTTTTGTGAGTATCGTGGAAGTTGGCAGAATTCATGAATGAAGTTCGTCTTACTGTAGGAGAGATTACGAGATTGGTGAAACAAGTGGAAAAGTTTTTAGGGATGTATTGATATTGAGAGGAAGCTGGGCTTAGTGTGTGCCTAAGGAGGATGAAAGATGGATGTTACTGTATGTGGGCCGTTTATTTTCCTAATATATGAAAGCAATACAAATATTAGAACTTTTAATACATAAAGTAATAACTTCACATATTTGTTAAAGTAAAAAAGCGAAAACACTAATGTTAGTGAGTTAAAAATAAACACAATTATCATGTGATAAAATTATCGTGCCAAACACAATCGAATATAAGAACGCCATTATTCGCCACTTAAGGATATTAAATACTTTCTGGTTATAAGACGGCAAAAATCTCTAGGTATACACACGGTAAATATATTGAAGTCCGTATGACATCAGCATTAAGAACATTCGAAAGGTTATGCGTCGACTTGGAACATTCCGTTAAAACGTTTCCTAATTTTTATGGTCGCTTCGAGCCGGATGTCCGATGGCGGTGCAACGAACTCATCTAACCTTATTTTTGCGGGAAACAATCCCAAAAGGTGTTTTGACCTTTTAGTATTTGCCTCTGTTGGATTTACTTATTTGGATAGTACCTATTAATATTATTTCTCGATAAATTGATAAAGTTAACGTCATTTTAATCGTTATATCTATATTTTTGATACGATATTTATCTGACTATTACTAATATAACAGGGGTCAGTTAGCAGTAAGCAGAGGCCAACCTAATTTCGAAACCATTATTAATCCTTTTATATTCAGAGAAATATATGGACTATATGGCCTAACCACTCTTAATCGATTTTCTCGATTGTAGAGTAGGCCCGTGCCCTGCAGTGGGACGTTATATGGGCTGATATATATAGATAGATAGATAGATAGATAGATAGATAGATAGATAGATAGATATTCAGAGAAGGCCGATTTACGAGTTTTTATATATTATCTTGAAATCATTGTCAAGGACCTGTTTTAAGTTCAATGCATGTAAGACATTACTCCGCACATTTAATAACCAAATTAGGTGCCATAATAGCTTACACGAATACAAATGAGAGGGTTCATGTTGTATGTACGGTTATTTTATGGTAAACCCTAATAAAATGCATATCGTATGCAAAGAAGGCGAGCAACCCCGTTACACGCCATGATCGATGCAAACACGAACATCTTGGAGATGGTTCAGAGTGGGTGGAGTACTTTCACCCACTCCAACCCCCAACAAATCATTACATAACCAAGCGTAATGGTAAAAATGCTAATCTGTTTATGGCCCGGCTAAATTTAAGAGTAAATCATAACGTACTTGACACCCGGGCGCTTGCTTCTTACAATTTATCAACATTACGTCCCGGGTATCGTTAGTAAAACGGGTACTCTGGTCATTAGCCGGGTAATTTTACAATTACTCGGATCATGAGCTAATGGCTACAGTTTACTGTTGAGATTAAATAGCATAATTAGCGGAGCTGAGTTTAACTTTAGCTCATACTCATACTTTGCAACGCAATATGAAATAGAAAGTTCTGCTGGCTAGTCAACTTCATGTAGCAATTAATTATGAAAAGGAAGGTCATTTTATATCAATGTTACTCGAGATTTCGTCGTAAAAGCCCGCGGAATTGGCAATTCTCCAGATTAACCTCTTTACAAATATCAGGCGCTCCACTTGTGGGTATAGTAATAATTAATTTCCAAATTAGAGTTTGTTAAACGTTTTATAAGAAAATGAACGTTTCTTTGAATTGAAGAGAGTTCATTATTTAATAAAGTAAGATTAGTTACTTAGGTTCCACCAATTACTTTGTGTTTTGCGATGTTAATTAAGACATGGTTGTAAGATTTGGAAGCGTTTAATTACAAAGCAGATGCTCGTGACTGAATTAATAGGTGTTGTTTTAACTCATTCATGTTTCTACTATGTTGTCGGCAATAGCGAATACGTAAAACCGGATTTGGAGTGTACACGTGTAGTCATAAAAACTACAAATTCTCCGTGTATAATGGAATAGGTTTTAAAATGTGTTAATGACTTGCATATTATTACGTCATAACATCAATTCGGTTCTGTTTGTTCAATAAACGTTGACAAATGATGAAGCCGAATGATTATTGCAGCTTGTTTTAATAGAAGCTACGTTTACCAACAAAGCGTCGATTAGTTGTGTATTCGTCCTCGCTAATCAGTGTAAACACCCACGCGGTGAGTGTTCACGCAACTCTTAATTAGGTTGTGTCACGCCTCTGCCTCGCCTCACTTCCTCACTATACTGTTTGAAAATTTGGTTTGTGTTGAATTATTGCAACACTCGTTGCGGCATATGTTTGATCAAACGTTACGACTGAGGTTACGTTCGCGCCAAATATTAGAAGTTTGCTCATGTTTGCAAATACGTTAATAATTTGATAGTTGATGTGTTAATATTATTGTTTGATTTCGGTGATGTAAAAGTGTCGGTTATTTTCGGGTGTATTGACTAATAGATAAACAATCGAACGTGCGATTTGTTGATATATTTCCGTCGAAACACGCGTACACATAACGCAACCTATAATTTATGACGTCTTAAAATTCTTACTATTTTCGACACGTTGCTCTTCCGAGCCCCACTTCGCGTATTTGTAGCGTCAGTAACGATGTGATTCAAAGTTATGACTGTCTAAATATACCAGGAAATTGTATTAAATGAATGAAAGATGAATCCTTTGTCACTTAGGCTAATTGCCGGCAATCCATCTATTTTTGACAAAATAATGAGAAAGTCAAACAGCGAACTTTTGATGAATGCATAATGCTTGAATCATTGTTGAATGGGCATTGTGTAGCCGTTTCACAATTAAGACGGATCTCCGTGACTAATTGGCTGTTGGCGCTGACGTGCTGGCGTGCTGACGGCGGCGGGAGCTGACGCCGCGCCGTCCACGTTGACACTGGCCATAGCTCATGCCTTGGATTGATTGGTTTTGCGCCATTCGACCAGCTTCTCAGTATTTTCGGCATGTTGTGATTGACCTTTTTTGTCGCTTCAACGTCCACTTCAGATAAGAATAACTACTAAAACATTTAGCAGATTCGGGGAAATCACGATGTTTCGTAGATTCATGGAACTTGTGATATTAGCTCATATATAAATAAAATATGTTGCCTCAAAGCCAAAAAAGTTCACTATTCCTTAAATGAATGTTAGTACAAGGAGATGTTTTCTTTGAAACAATCACTGTACGCTTGACATTACATTGCCTACTGGCTCTACGCCCTCGCATCTTCGTGTCAATATGTATCTAACACAAGAAAAACTCGTGGAAGTCAGAAACTTTTCTCACTACACAAGGAATTGGCTTAAATCAATTAAGTGGCAGGCTGACGCGGCTAAAACACACAGCCTAACTTCTGCTCTGTAGTTTAATTGAGTTTTAGTCTTAGCGCTGTATCGTGCATTTAGAAAGCCCATTGAGGAGATAGTTTGCCTATTTATATTGTGTGTTTCAATTCTTCCGCGCTATATTTATTTTTTGTTGAATTACTAAAAGTAATATACTATTACACACTAATTATCTACATAAATATTTAGGGTCGCAACCCGTGCAAACGTATAATGAAAGCTACTATTAAGCATTTTGTTTTAAATACAATTAACCAACACATTCAAAATTTTCCTAATGCAATATTATAGTGTGCGAAGTTTTTATATACATTGACCTAATCTAACAATTTAAGCGATACGCCTTACTTCCACTTTCCCGCTCTTGGACTCCTCTCAATTGCGTTACACTCATGAGACCTAAATCCGTAATTTCTAATAACTCTACTCAATTCTTGTCACGTGGGAATAGAAATTACACGAAGTAATTTAGAATTACTTTGAACAGTAATTCATTTTAATTCAATAAATAATTATTATAGAAACTTTTGTAGTATTCCCCAAAGAAATATGTTACTTAAAATATATGGGTGGTGTGATGAACATCGAAATGTGGGCCGCAGATGAGTGCACTTAAAATAATTAAAATAAGATGAATGAGTGTTCTCAATTCAAGCAATTAACAGAGTGCCGGCGTGTTATACTGTGGAATATACTTGACAGATTTTTATATCCGAAAATAACAATGTAAGCGAAAATAAATAAATAAATAAATAAATAAATAAATAAATAAATAAATACACCCAACAGTCACATACATAGTCCTGACCCCACACTAAGATCGAGTCTTGTGTCGTGGGTATCAGAAACTACGAGAGACTTTTCGGTCTCACAAACACCCAGACCCGGAACAAATACCTGTGGATCACACAAATATTTGTTTCGGTGCGGGGATCGAACCCGCGGCCTCTCGTTTCACAGGCCGGCGTCTAACCAACTGCGCCACGGAGGCTGTCAAATATAAATGAAAATCCATTTACAGAACTACGTGGCGCGAAGCACTATTTTATTGTGATCCACTTGAAAGTTCCCTGTTGTGTTGAGTGAGGTCGCACAACCGTCCTCGTACTTGTACGTAACATTTTATATATTTGTTAAGTTAGTATTTATGATGAGCGTCCATGTAAGAGCCGCGAAACTTTACGATTTCGTTTGGGTTTGTTATGGCCGTAATTCCACATTGTGACTGGTGAGAGTGGACGAAATATTTTTTTTGTTATAATTTTGGCGTCATTGTGTGATCCTTATGCCGTCATATATTTTTTGTATTATATTATTAAAAGATTTTGTGTTTGAGAAATTTAATCATAATATCAAGTCGTGGGACAGAAATATATTCGACATACTTTGGTTGGCACTAGTGCCACCCCTTAAGGGATAGAGGGGTGATTTATAAAAATACCTTTTGTTATTCATAAGTTTAAAAAATATTACACAATGGAAACGTAAATATCCTTCAGCACCATGTAAACGCATTATTTCTTCTTAGTGATTTATTCGCGCGGGCCTTTGAAATACGAATTTTCATTTATGTTGCCATTGAGAGGAGGGACGTGTGGCTTCCATTATTATTGAGTAAATGTATAACAATATTGAAAGTTTAATTTGTATTGTTCTATAGTATGTATATATGATTTTGAAGTGTGGTGTAGACATGCGAGTTAAAGAACATAATAAAAGATAGATATTTTGACATACTTATGAATATAAGGAACTTAACAGCCACACACATAGTTCTGACCCCAAAGTGAGATGCTAGTCTTGTGTCTTGGTATTAAATATTATAAAATACTCTTCGGTCTCACAACACGTAAACCGTAAAGGATCACATTAAGCTTTTATTTGTATTGTGAGTGCGATTTCAAATACAAATTCCACATACACAAACACGCAAAGTCGGAACAAACATATGGACCCTTTACAAATGTTTATCCGTGCGTGGATCCAACCCATAAACTTTTAACGCAGAAAGCTAAACTCAGCTACCCAGTAATCGAGCAAGAAATTAATTAATTTGTAATGTGTATTTTTTGTTATAATAACAAATGAAATTTCATGGAATTTAATTCCGTAAAAGTACAGAAAGTTTTGTAAAAGGTCTCTGCGGTTGGTAGTAAAGAGAATGCTGTTTGCGTCACTCGTACAAACTCGGCAGAGTTCGGGAGTGACGAAATGGGGCGCTCGATCGTCATTACTAATGTAAAAGTTACTCATGTTCGGTTTAACTTGTACCACGTGCTGTGGACTCAGTACTACAAGATAAATAGAGCAAATCGATTCACATATTATTTAATTTTCAATTGAATTGTAAAATATTTGCTTCGGGCTTGGTTGTTTTGAGACCGATTTTTTTTGTAGTTTTTGTTTCCCTCGACACAATACTTGTATTTCATTGTGATCAGAACTGTGATTATGATTGAATTGTTTATTTAGTAAACAATTATACTGAAATATTGTATTTTTTTATCAAATGGATATTCTAGCTTCGTTTAGCTTATTCGTTAAACCTCCTGCACATGAATAACAAGTCCGCACTGTGTTCTTGTTTGTGTCTGTGTTCAAGTGTGTAACTCATTTTCCAAATCACGCGGCATCACACAGTTAGGTAAACGTATGGATGTATTCCCCGTTCGGATATTTGAAAAGCAATTTGGTGTGCACAATGTAGACTGATTCATCGGGCCCGACAAAGATGTGCGCTCTTAAACTTTTCCCTATAGAGACACTTTTCACTCGCTCCGTCTTGCTGGGGATCTACCGCGATATTGCATACCTTAAGCAAGCAACATTAACTCAAAATATACGTGTTTTGTGTGAAATATCCCAATACTTAAACAGAAAACAAAGACATTATTATTGATCACAAAGTATTTTTCTCGAAGTGGGATCGAACCCGCAGCCTTTCGAATTGTCATGTTTGAACTGATATTTTGATTCATAAAATTTATCATGCACTAACCTATCTCAGCCGTGTAATTTAAAAGCAAGAGCGAGTAGAAGAAACGCTAGTAACATAAACAACATTTAGAAATCTCAATTTGACTTTGATATTTCAAGTCATAGTTATTTTCTTGCTTGTAGTGTAAGTTTTCGTGGTAGATGCCCGGAGCTAGCACACTCTTAGACGTCGAGTCGGGCTGCAGTTTTTCAATGTGTTCAAGGGAACAGTCTACGTCGGCTCTTATTAGATCTCTATATTACCATCTGGCGCTATTGCCTTCGCTCTAACGTACCATGTTTCTCTTAACTAACAAACATTCTGCTTCACTGATAATTTCTTAATTAATCTTTTACTTATTTGAGAGGTAAAACCTAACTTCTAAGCCCTTGCATAACACAAAATCAGATTTATTTCCACGAAAACAAATTATGATTAAGAATGAATAGAGCTCAAAGTCAATTCCGTGCTCGGGAGGCGTGAAATGAAATCGTCTATCTGCCACTGTCGAATTGTTCGCTTTATTTGACCTCATTCCGTTATGAGATTTGAAGGAATCCACTAATAAGTATAAAGTAACTGTGGATAGGAATTTATTGAGTATTTGCCTCTTGTTTCTTTGGTATTTATAGAAAAGTTAAAACGTTCAGTTTGAAATTTGATATATTTATAATCGTATTAGTTTGGGCGATACCCAACGTTTTACACGAGGAAAATAATTATAAAAACTTTTCCCGCTTCGTTATCGATGGAAAATACCGCAATGTCTGCGATGAAGTGGGTTTAATCCGCCACTAATAATTCCCGTCGATTGGATTCCCATCATGGTAAAGATTGGTAGATTGCACGAGACGAGGGCGGAGGCAGCGGACTGTCCAACTCTGTAATGGGATTCGCGGGCGCTATGTCCATCGCATATTGGCTATTTCGACGTCCGCACAATTCCAGCGAGCTTGATCGACCCGCGTGTACATTGTTATCGTCTATGCATACCATTCTGCTGGATTAGTCAATTTAAATTCATTAAATACTTTCATTGGTGTTCACCGAACTTAAGAGTTACAATTTTTTTTAATAAATATAAGATCAAGTAAACTATACTAATACTGAATATAAAAGTAAATCGATTGAGCTTTTTTATTCATCCAGCTGGAATATTGAACACAGGCCTTGTACGGCCTAAGTATGAAAAGATAGCATTAATTTGCAAATTTATTACATGTCAAAAGTTTAAACAACAAAAATACTTTGCTTCAGCAACTCGTAACATTTTACTAACAGAAAGTGTTGTTAAAAGCATGTTCACGTTCCCGTAAAGTTTTAATCTAGTATTAAGTACACGTAAGTTTGTTTTCGTGTTAGTTTAGTTAATTTAGCCGTGAATAGAGATGTATTTGTGCTGTGTATTATCACACCACGAGGGAAACAAGCTCTCTGAGCTCGTTGATGTCGTTTTAATGTAAATGTCGCCGCGTAGATATGTTACGTTACTATTTGCATTTTAAAAGTCAGAATTGACTTAATTCTAAACTATAATATTATTTTCTGCCAAAATAGTAAATGATAAATAGTAATTTTACTCATGTATTGGTTGAGTGAAAAATATAAGTATTTATATAAAAAATGTGTATAAAGTCCCACGATTTATAACAGTTCGATTCAACACAATTTGAATAGAACAGCCCCGTTCCCGCTTTTATTGTTATTGATGTTGGAAAATAACTGGACGTGTATCTTAATAGCCCTACAGCGTTACCGCAAAAATGTCGGCCGTTCCATTGCTCAACATTCCAAATGTTGATAGTTTACGTGTTAAACTTTACCAGGAATGTATCAATGAATGAATGTGTTATTTTGTTAGGGTTTTTTTTTGTATAACATAATTTTATTATCTCGAGCGATATCTAGGAAGGAAAACATTTGAGGAAACCCGTATATCATAGTGCTTCTCAAGAATTTCTATGGCATGTGAAGTCCGTCAATCTGTATTGGGCTTGTGCGGTGGTACGACTTAAACCTTCTGAATCTTACTCCTTGAAGAGGAGTCCTGTGCAAACAACAGGGGTGTATGGGCTAATTGATTATTTAATCTTATGAATAAGTACAGGAGAATGCCACTAGGAAAACTATTTTATATTAATTGGCAAAAAACAAGGATATTTTTGTGGATGTAATTTTTCTCAACACCATATAAAATATAAGGAAATGTTTTCCGATATTTTTGTCCACTTTTTTGCGTTTCGTGTGACTATTAGATTAGTTTTAATGCTATCATTTATAAATTACATTCTTCCGCAGTTTTTTTAAGCTATATCACTTTTTCAATATCCCTTCATGTTATTATAGTATACTTTTATATGATAATAAATTGTCCTTTTTCGACTACACATAATGGTGATGCAGTGAAATGGCGCCCCGGGGCACTATATATGGAAGTTATTCGATCTAATGGAATAGATACGGGGTTTTATCGGTCGCCAGAGAGGACACCAAGTGCCGGCACGGTCATACGAGTTTCTTACGCCGGGAGTGAATATAAATATTGTATTAGGATGGACTGAATGTATGGAGGAGTGAATCTTGGGGGGTTGAAATGGGGGTCGAATATAGCATTAATGTGCATCTGTTGAAAAAAAAAATGGGTGGTAAAAGTTTATAACTGCTATTAGGTATTGGTAATATTTGTATGTTTCAGATTAATATTGACTTTTCGTAATCATTGAAAGTAATATTGTTTTCATAATCTTTTAAATGATTTTCATGGCCCCACTCATTATTAGTCATTTAATTCAATTCGCCCGCCCGCCCACTCGGGGCCGTCGTTAAACATTCCACGGCACCCGTTGATAAGCCTAAATCCCAGATTTGACGTTTAAGTGCTCGTAAAACAATCTACAACGTCTCCCTATGTTTGGATTGTCGGCTGATTGTAATTCAATCACTTAGACACGCAACAATCGCTCCATTAGCGTTGATCTGGCCGCACCGCCACAGACGCGCGCCCGCCGGCCGCAACATCATTGATAATTCTGGTTGAGTGCGGAGCGTGCCGCGATTGCATTAGCCTGCATTACTCACTGCACATGCACCGCTCAATGTGCGGCGTCCACCACCAACCGGCCCAAGGTCCCGCCGACCTATTTGTCAAAACGCTCCCAAAGCGGCGCGTTACCATAGAGATGCTATTATTTTTTAACTAAAACAAAGGAATGATCACATACGACGCGAAACCGATTTGAAATGAAATTTAACCGCCACATTTGATGTTACACACGAATTCACTAGAGACGCTCGCGACTGATTCAATATTCGACATTGAGCATGGAACACAAAATAGTATCCAAATTCGTTCAGTTACATAAGCGGGGGTGGGGAGACTCGCGGAGCTTACGTAAGCAAGCCTCGTTATGTGACCGACGAGTAAAGTGTCGTTTTAATTCATACTAACAATACACAGTTGACACTGATACGGGACTCGTACGCGCGGATTTGCATATAGCGCGCCCGCCCGCCCTGCACTCTGCAGCCTCCACGCCGCGCCGCGCGCTAACTGTAAATAATCCTAATTAACACTTTAATTACCTCTATTTATACAATATTGTATTGCGGGTGGCGAAACGTGCTCGCCAAATATTATCACGCTCGTTCCACTCGTGACGTGTGAGATTGTTTCATAAACAGATCGTAGCGATTCGCGAAGCACTGGTGCGGCGAGGTGTGCGCACGTATATTTACCTCGCCAGGGCCACTGCCATCCGTGAGGTGGTGGCGACTGTTCCTACATCATACACTTCACAACACACATGTAACAATGCACTGTA
Source organism: Deilephila elpenor (assembly GCA_949752805.1). Lineage (NCBI taxonomy): Eukaryota > Metazoa > Arthropoda > Insecta > Lepidoptera > Sphingidae > Deilephila > Deilephila elpenor. The sequence continues at coordinate 804,824 of OX457107.1, read as the reverse complement.
ATTGGCGCTGCGGGTTTTTGCTTGAGCTCGGGGCACGTGGTGTCGCGGCGGCGTTCGGCACGCAACTGACGGCGGCCGAGCCGGCGACTCACAAACTTCAAATTCGAGGTCTTCGCTGTGAACAGCAGTGGCAAAGGTCATGGTGGGTTCTTCTCGCAAGTGTCGTACGGTGTTCGGTGCCGGCCGGACGGCGCTGTGCGCTGCTTGTGTAATGGGGATTACGGTGATGGAGGGAAACTTCCTCTTGTTTACACACACGGATTTACCGCCGATCCTTCATAATGCTCCGTGAGTTGTTGACTTACTGTGTGTGTTCATCTTTCATTCATTTTATATATTGAAATTTCATGAGGAATTGTTTACTTTTTTATAAAGTTCTTCTGTTGCTATATTTTTTTATTGTCTTGTTCTCATGATTAGTCGTGATAGGTTGTATAGTGATGAATCGATAAGTAGCATGTCAAATTTGTTTTGTATGGATATATAAAAAAATTGTCCCTATTTTTGCGCAATTTTTAGTTGCTTTGTGTCCGTAATCACTAAATCTACAATCTGGCTTCGTTTTCGTTCGCAGTCTGGATATACCCGGTATATATTACACTTTTGTCTTGTTATTTTTACACTTACGAATACATTTGAAAAAGAAGGTAGAGACGCTTCGTGATAACTATGATCAATGATCACTATCATGATAAAAATTAAATTGTATCTGGAATGAGTCCAAAATCTAGTGTACTTAACCTTGACCTGACATTTTGTGTGTACCTCTACATCCCGCGTCGTGTCGTTAATCCGTCGTGTTATCGCGACAATACTTCTTCATTATCCGAGTAAGTACGTTCACAGAAAATACTGTTATTGTACAAGCGTGTTGTGTACCGAGGCCTCGGGATGTATCCATCAATGTATCGTAACGGATGTGATGCTTGGTTAGGTTTTATGTTCAGTATTGATACATATGTAAGTACGTATACATATTAGAATTTGTTTTGTTTAGTGTTGGGATAAATTTGAATACTTTCGTTGCGTCACTATTCGTATATTCTAAAAACAATTGGAAATGAATTTTAAATACCTATAAAATATAATATATTAATAGTAGACTTCTTGCGTCGATAGGAAGTTGCCGGCTGTGAATAGAAAGGCCGCGGAATCGATCCTTACACCGAGACAAATATTACGATCCACCAATTAGCTCTATGTTGTTCGAAACTGAATCTCATACTCACGAGATAAAACATACATACAGTGTAAGCTTTAAAAACTGTGTCTTAGATGTATTAATTTATTATTCATAACATAATATTAGGTCACTAAAACGTCAAATATTAGCCTAGGCTAAGTAGGAACATTAGACTCAATTTTTAGATCAAATAAAATTTTGACTGCCTCGGTGGCGTAGTTGTATTACGGTACGGCTACAAAGCTGAGGTCTCGGGTTCGAGTCCCGGGTCGGGCAAAGTGGTATTGGATTTTTCTATTCATTATCAGCCCGGAGTCAGGGATTTGTGCCCGATATGGCGATAGGCTCGCCCCCTATCACATCATGGGACGGAACATACAAGGCGAAATGTGGGTGTCCTGGTGGCGCCTCTGCCTACCCCTTCGGGGATAAAGGCGTGAGTTTATGTATGTATGTATAAAATTTTGTATCTAATTATTTAAGTTTGGGTACTACTTAGTATATATTTGATCGAAGACTATTTATGAAAATTTCCATTCAATTTAGGGACTTATTGTGCAGCGGTTAGTCATTGATACTCGAAGAAAAAACCCGGCATCATGATTCATTCTCGCGTGTTTGGAAAACAGAAGTTGTACGCATGATTTGGCGAGCAAAATAAGTACGATTGATCTCCTCTTGCTTGTTGTCTTCGTTTTATAAAAGTATTGAATACACCGGCATATTTGGCTGGAAAATGCTTTTTAATCAATATTGTAACAAAGTAAAAATATAACAGTTATTTTGCTTGTCAATTATAGCATAAAATATTACATATTTAAGATTGTGCAAGCGTTGTTATATTCTTTGTTAAAGAAAAAATAACCGCAAGAATATCCCAGGAGTAGGTTTTATCGGGGAATCTCGTGCATAGAGCCAGCGTGTGCCATAAAGGCAATATGCGACCAGCGGTTACAACGCACCATCGTTTTCCTTATCCTAATGCTTTTTTTGTGTGATATCATGCTGCAGAGACTGTTGGACACATCATTACAGATGCTCTCATTGGCCGAGTGGTGGCGTTTTTGCGTTGTGTTTGATCTTAAGCTGGACAATCGCATTTGCGTGAATTTTTGGGATACAGAAATTGAAATTCGTTTTCCCGGGACTAGAATTTGCGCGTGACATGGCGACAAGTACGCCGTCTATATTTTCTCAGCAAACTAAAATGGACAGAAGTAAGCTTAACAAATTGTTGATGGCACTAATGTATTCATCATCATCATCAGTCCGTTTCAGTCCACTGCTGGACATAGGCCTTTCTCAAGGTACGCCACAGAGCCCGGTCTGCTGCTTTAGGCATCCAGTCGTTACCGGCCCTCTTGTGAAAGTCGTCCCGCCAATTGGCCAGAGGACGTCCCACGCTACGTTTTCCAAGACGCGGTCTCCACTCCAGAACACGCTTACTCCAGCGGTTAACTGTTAGATCAACGTGCTATGGAAAGAGCTATGCTCGGAGTTTCTATGAAGGACTAATGTATTCCCTATAAAATATTATTCTTTATATACACCCGCAGGGATAAATCCACGAGTTTATGTACAAATAAATACTTTCAATAACCCGGACTATGTTATATGTGAGATCAGTCTTACGCACAAATCAAAGTCTTGTGTCGTAGATGGAAAAACGACGACAGTCATCGGATATACATATTTGTACATAGTAGATTGTTCAGAAATTTGCCTCAGGACTGAACCCGTGATATAGTATTTACTATCTATCTATATCAGCCCATATTTGTCCCACTGCAGGGCACGGGCCTACTCTACAATCGAGAGAATCGATTGAGAGTGGTTAGGCCATATAGTCCACCACGCTGGCCTAGTGCGGGTTGGCGGACTTACATACCGTAGAAATTATAATAATATAGTATTTTACAGTCAGTTTATCAACCGCGTGCGTATGGACACATAATTAAGAGTGAAGCGTATTTTTTGTTGCACGAGCGGGCTCGCAACGAGCGCCTTGCTCGACGCCTGCACTAATTACAGGGCGGTAAAGAGATGCCACCCCCGCACTCCTCCGCACCTTGCCAACTCACCCTCACATTCATAAAACGATTTTCTAATATTTCCCTGCGGTTCTTTTCGCTGACGTATGCTGATTGCAGTGAGATTCTAATGATGAACATTTTGTTCGTTTTAGTTAAGATTCTGTTTTAGACAACGTCTTTTGTTCAATGTCTTTTTTATTAGAATATAAATTGTCCCATTTTTCTGAATGGGATTTTTTTGACAATAGCCAAACGGTCGTAATGTTATGAACTACATTTTGCTACTTGTGCAAAAATAGTGATCCACCGATTTCCTTCAAGTGTGACATAAGGTCAAGCTAGAGTCGAGTCCAATTATAAAATAATAAATAACACACAATTGTAAATACGATACTTTTCTTTTCTTTTCTAAAGACTGAATACAGTTTATTTTTCATTGATAATGAAAATTAAATTTTGTGTCGTCTATTTGCGTTATCCTTTTTTACATGATTCTGATAATTTTCATAGTTGATTATAAAGTTAATTACAAAAAAATGTTTAAACAATTAAAATTCGTTATTCCCGCATGGAACATTTTGAACAATTACAAATATGGCTGGCTAGTACATACCACATAAATTCAAATATATGTAAATTTTTCATATAAAATTTCCACAAGCCTGAATAAAAAGGAGCGTTCAGCTTTAATACGCTCGGAGTTTTAACGATATATAAGCGGATAATGTAGCTGTTGTTACCCAATTGTGCGAACAAAGCCGATTTACTTTAATTCTCGTTTCAAACTGTGCCGTATTTGTATTAATAAGATGAAGGGAACCGGGTTTCGAATGGTTCTCGTGTGTGAATTGTTTCTAGATATCGTAGTTTTATTTAAAGCAATTAATATTTAATACGGTATGTTTATCGTTTGGAATTAGTAAAGCTAATTATTCATAGAGGGTCATATTTGTGACGATTAGAGTTAAATAATGCGAATGTAGTAATATCCATTTACTATACAAGAGTAAACATTTTGTTAACGACTATACCGCCCTAATGTGTGTAATTATTACGAATATAAATCATATTTTATACTCTATTGACAAGAAATCAATTCTCATAAGGAACAGCGTAGTCACTAGTTTTGCTACTATAAAAAAATATATTTTTATGACTTTCCATCTACTTCCATCGCTCATCTCAACAAAAAAAATATATAAACGTGTAAATATTGAACAATAACAAAATGTGTATGCAGTTGTCGCTTTCCTCTACTGTGGACAGTGCCACCGTTCCTGGAGGTTCGTTAGTAGAATAAACGGTTCGTTTTCGCACTCGGAGTCCCGAGTCCCCGCTGCGATCCATTGTCTGTCTCACTGATTTCATGAGCTGTAAGCGGGGACTAAGTGACTTAATGATTTAATGCCTTCGTGGTGCAATTGGTAAGACGAGGCTGTGATACAGGAAGAGGCAAAAGTTTGTGTGATGAATATATTTGTTTCCGGCCTGGGTATTGCGCGCCGAAGAGACTGTCGTAGTATCAGATCTTTACGAAACTATACTAATTGTATCGGAAAGTAGATGTAGGATAAGGGTGTGACTGTTAGAAAATAATTTAATAATCATCTCCAGGTCGAATACATTTTAGGGATTTTTTGTTTACTCAATATAATTGTATGCAAAATCTAATATGCAGAAATAGTATCCACGACGAAAACGAGATCAAATCGATACTATGTTGATATTTTTGTGTCCATTGTCCGGATCAATTGCATCGCCATAGCACATTGAACATAAATGAATGTTTATGATCGTCAATGTAGCGAGGCTGAGGCCGGGAGTCGCCAGCGGAATAATTGCTTATTGATTAGGACGTAAAGAAGGCCCGGGGAGGTTTCATCCCTCCCGCATAAGCTCGCTCCCAATGATTTTTATCGCCCGTCATTAGATGTGCAATCAAATTAAACGAACGTCACTTAAGTGGAATCAACATCAAAACATGCTTTATGGGGGGAAGTGACGTTAGAAGACGATTAATTGTGAATGTTTTGCGGAAAAACATAGGAAAAAGTTAAGGAAGTTATTCGAATATTGTTGAGATATGATTTTCTGAATGCGATATCCTTGACACGAAAATGAGAAATCATTGTTTAAAACAACTTATGGGACTAATATTTAAATTATCTCAAGTTGTTCGAGACTCGATAGAAGTCTCTCACGCTTCACATTGCTATGGCTTCTGTTTCCATACAATACCCTCTCATCTCTGTGGGTAATTCCTGAGTACATTTAGATATAGGAGTCCAGGTGCACCGTATCTGTGGTAGCGATACCACCATATTTTCATTATGGGTATCTAATCGCGCATTATCGCTCTATCTGCTTCCGCGCAAGTAAACATTCGTGCCGTGTGTACTGTGCGTCCACTTGTTTGCCAACTTATTTCACCTTCACTTTTTTGCATAATCCGTTAAAATTATGTTTGATGACGTGGTTAACCAGTACAGCATAAACATCATTGACTGGGACAGCGACATCATTGTCTCAGAAAATATGATTAGTGAGATACATACACTGAGGTTCCATTCTATTTAAGTCCTATACTTCCTCTCCTTCCCTATATTCTCTTAGCAAAGGTGATACGTACTTTGGATTATTTGTTTTTAGTCTTCAATAGTCACATAAATCCTGTAAACAGCGTGTACGTGAACCGTTCCAATGCTCTTAAACATTTATCATTTAACATAATGTGAGTACAGCCTTTATTTTTAAATTGTAGATTATAGCTTTGCTCGGTATATTATTAGTAGATTATGAGTTATGATTTATAAAAATAAATGAAATAGAGAAACCCAGTGAAAAACAGACTTAAGGCAAGGAAGAAATAAATGAAATTTGTCATTATATTTGTTAGGAGAATATATTGCTAAAAACGTACGGGACGCAGAGAAAACAATTTCAGAAGATATCACAGCAGCCGAAACAAAGACGTATTGCTTACTGGTATTATTAAGAATTCATAATTTGGTGAAAATGGCAAAATAATATATTCCGCCGCGGGGCGTAGTTATCGTTTTTGTATTATTCCAATCCAGAGCGGGTTGAATGTGAAAAACGTTGGTATTTAAATATTTTTGCAGTTGTCTGGGTGCGCCGCAGCCACAAAGGCTACACCGCGCCTGTGTGCCTCTCTGTTATTTATTTAAATTCCTTTCTGTGTTTTTCTTCTGAAGCTGTGTTAAGTTTCGCATTTTAGGTAACCTTGAATGCGTTTGTCACTTAGCTAAAGAACAATGGCAACTGCCCATACATTGTTTTGATTGAAATTAAAATTAAACGTCTTTACATGAAAAAATCTCGTTAGGTTGAGTGTTTTTTTCTAATTCAATATATGTAAGAATTGTTGTTAAAGAAAGCAGAGAAATATTTATATTCATGTTTGATTTTTAATATTTATACGCCTACGTCAAATAATGACTACAATGGCTGACTGTGTTATGACGTATTGTAATTTAATTCATGAATAATAACTGAATTCATGCAACGAAAACGTCAAAACTCAAAAGTCTGTCATGAACTTTTCTAGCGGGCGAGATGTCAATCGACTATTTGCTTTGATTACTAGTCCTTTTGCCAGAATCACACCATACTTTTAATGTATTTATATTTTAATACAGAAAAAATATAAAAATAGATTGTTTGAATTGCATTGAACAAATATGGAAATCCACGATGCGGCGTTTAAAAAGATTAAATGCAATATAGATTTTTGACATATATATCATTGTGATATTTGTAACTGAGAAAACAAAGATAGTTACTATTACTTTAGCAAGCAAATAAAATATCAATTAAGTATCATTAGTTACATAATTAATTTATCTGACGAGTTGCGATAGTTTGACAATGTTATACTGAAGGACAAAGTTACCTCGATTTACAGTACTTGACTATGGTAAACTATTTTAGTCTAATAAATATGGAATGGCAACATTAAGCCAATAATAGTTTATAAACCCGGAATTACTCAAATTACTTTCCGTTTTAAGGATTTTTTTTTTCCCCCGCCTTGTATAATTCATTTGATTATTTGATAAAACGTAGAAAATTATTAGAACTTGTTTTGTATATATTTCACTTAAAGACGCTCAAATTAAGATCAATCAAGAATTCGCCATTGTTCTTTGAAATCTACGGACACTATAAGATATTCTATGGGTGTCAGATAAACAAATAACTTCCATCGCCAACAAGCTATGAATTATATGTAATTAGTACTGCCTCGGTGGCGTAGTTGTATTACGGTACGGTTACAAAGCTGAAGTCTCGGGTTCGAATCCCGGGTCGGGCAATATTGCATTTTTCTATTCATTATCAGCCCGGAGTCAGGAATTTGTTCCCGATATGGCGATAGGCTCGCCCCCTATCACATCATGGGACGGAACATGCAAGGCGAAATGTAGGTGTCCTAGTGGCGCCTCTGCCTACCCCTTCGGGGATAAAGGCGTGAGTTTAAGTATGTATCTATGTATTATTAAAAACAATATTTTTCTAAATTACTACTAAGCTGATGCTGCTAATAATGTCTAGTTGCTAGATTTTTTTAAATAATCTGACTTTAAAAGCCAGTATTATATTTTTTTATTTAACTCATAGGATTGGAATGTTTTTAACATTCAAATCCACTCATACCATCTATCATCACATATCTGAGTAATTATAGGCGCATCGAAAAGCGCGGGTAGGATGCTAAATTCAAATTCATTCACGTCCCCCCGCGCACCGCGCCTTGCGCACCGAGGTTAAGCACTGCCCTGTACATATGTTGGTAGACAGTGTTTTGACTAGCTCTTACTGTTTGGGACTATAGATAAGAGTGATGGATGGCCGCACGTCGCCCCTGTTTAACACCTGGCGTGTGTCCGTTAGATTTATATTGAGATTATGGTAAATGTACACGTTATCCCGGTATTTTCCATGGGATGTCTATCGTGTAATGGATTTTCAATGTTGAATATGGAGGTAGCCTTATCGTCGTAAATCTATGGCCACTTGCTTACGCGTATGAATCTTCATCTTAGGCGCTTGCCAAGTCCATAAGTCTTGCCTTGTTGTGTTTAATTCATATTTTATTATGTACGCCATAAATTCATATTGTGTTGGATTGAGATTCAATTTTGTATTGTTAATGTATTATAATGTGGCCTTTCATATTTCAATAAATATATAAAATGTCCAGAAAAAAAAAGGAATATATTTAACGTTATTAACAATAGTCCATTTAATATTGTGAATAGTACCTAGCGTAGTGACTCGTGAGAAACGTTTTACGTATTGCCACGTCGCGTCCAACACGTCGCGTCCGTCGGTCCTGGACCGTTTATAAAAGAATTTTCTTAAAAAAAAAAAGAATTGAAAACAGACATAAATTACTGTGTTGAAATTTCATAAATTCTTCGATAGAAATCTTTTCTTCTATCTAGAAAGAGATATATATTATAAGAAATCTACTAAGATGTCATAAAGTGGTGAAAAAATATAGTTGCGAAGTCTTCTTTTGTACAATAGTTCAGTATTATTAATGGCTAAACTTGTTATATATTTAGTGGGTATGTTGTTAGATTACCTGTTTGTGGAACATTCAGCGGTGGAGGTCGGAATGGCAATTAATAACGGCCGAGATTAATGATTCATATGAATAGTGACATTGAAACCGCAAAACGTATCAATATCTACAAAATACGAACATACAGGCACATTCGACCCAATTAAGTCGGAGTAATAAATCTCCTTAGTATGGCGGAAAACTAGCCACGTCGATGTATTATGAGCTATGGGGGTTCTATTTCTAGGTAGATAAAATAAACTATAGCATTTTTGCTGGTAAAATCAGAATTTGTCCTTAAGAATACCTCAATATTTTCCGTATACAGATTAATACGTCGCGTCGGGTCGATTTTAACCCCTGTAGAATCACTGCAGGTAAAAGGGGAAAAATTGCTTAATATGTTTCATTGAGAGTTCTAAAGAATTGTGGCCAGACTTTTGCTTAATATACATAGGTTAAAAATGTTCAATAGCCCAAATATAGAGTTAGTGTATGCTTGACGTCATAACATGAATAGGCAAGATTTCTACTCTGGCAATGGCCTGCCGAATTTACTACGTACAGGTATGCTTACTTGGCCTACTTACATAAAAACTTCTAAAAGTTTACATAAGTACCATCAGAAGTAATATCGTATTCAATTCCCCAAATCGTTTGCAGACACGACTTCCAATATAGTGAGTAACTTATGCCAGATGTTGTGACAGTTGCTGTCACGAGTGACATGAGAACGAACGTCGAGACGGGCATACACGATATAATGACCTGCATACACGGCATAAAAATGAGGCTTCGACATAATAACTATTATTACTGTTGAGACTTTTTAGTCAGTTGTTGTGATTGATAGGTAGCCATAGACTAAATTAGAAGTGAGGTGGGTCAGAGGTTGAAAATTAATCTGTTCTACATAACCTGGATAAGTAAAAGATAGACAAAAGACCTGATGAAAGTTGTATGAAGTCGCTAGATGTAAGGCGTTTCCAAAAGGCTACTCTTAAGAAAGTGGAGAACTAGGTATACCTCGCTGTGGTCTTTCCGATATGGATGATTATCGTGAGCTTACATAAGTTTCAAATCCCCATGGGTTGAAATTTATAGCCCCGGGATTACTTATATACATAAAGTGTTTGGTTTGTTTTGTCCCTTCTGACCAGTATTGTGAACACAGCAACCACATCTATATATCAACAAACAAGACGAGAGGGCGCGTGCTCTTGACATTAGCTGAGACCTCGACACCCTGGCTGCTCGCCAGGGGGCGCCTCCGGCCAACTGTGCCGCAGATGTTCCCACCACTAACTTGAATCGATGCGCCGTGCATGTCTGTTCCGCTCGCCTGGATATTGGCAATGTTTATAACATGAGTTGTATTTGTGTCGTTTGTAGACTGTAGGTCAAGAGTTCTGTCTGTCGTTAAATCAGCTGACTATATTAAATTTTGAGAGAGCACGTGACTGTTAAATGACAACAATTGACCAAATATTCTAGTACAGTATAGCGAAACACTCGGATCTATGTAATGGAAATTCAAATAGCCAAGTAACCTAATAAGAATGAAGTAAGTAATGTAATAGAAGTTTACAGCTTCGTGACAAATTTCATTATTGAAATTATATTTGCAAACGTGACGTCTCTTCGCGACGGTAACGTCTGAGAGACTGAGTAATAAAACGCGCCTAGTCAAATAGAGTCTATCCATCATAAAATGTACATACAGATCATCTTCAAAAGTAGCTTATTCGGATTCTGAGAAATCCTCTGGTCCCGGTATTGCGATGTGCCGTCATATATTTCCAGGAATTCTAGGTTGTTTTTTCATGTGGCCAATATAGCTAATCTTCTGTCTTATAAATTCTTACAGATTGCATACTATTCATATTTTATGGTATTTTATTAACTAAGGTCCAACACAACAATTCACAACTTAGGGCTCTACTTTAACCCAATTTCCTCTATACTTATTTTATTTGTTACGAGGACAGTTTGGATTCCATTAACCGGCTGTGACTGTCTTAATAGACATTTAGCAGCTCGAATTTCATCTCCATCCAATCCTCCATCTCCGTTTATCGAGAGGACTTTAACAGAAAGCACTTAAATACATTTAAACGAGAGCCGTTGAAGGAGATTCGTATATTTTATGATTCGTTGAAAATATAAATTAATAAATCAAACCAATACACCCAACAATCACATACCATAGTCCTGACCCCACACTAAAATCGAGTCTTGTGTCTTGTGACTTTTCGGTCTCACAAGCACCCAGACCCGAAGCAAATACCTGTGGATCACACAAATGTTTGTTTCGGTGCGGGGATCGAACCCGCGGCCTCTCGTTTCACAGTCGGCGTCTAACCAACTGCGCCACAGAGGCTGTCTATGTAATATGTATTCTGTACTGACAATTCGCATTTTTTTGTGAAATAAGAATACACAATTTGATTTGATAAAAATTCTTTGAAATGAACAAGACTAAGCGGCCTTGTTCATTTTAGTTAGGCTTCAATATAAAAAAAAGATTAACCATTAAGCTAAGGAAGTAAGTTGATAAAGTCCATTTACCCGGTTAATAAGGATAAATGATTGAATTTGCTTCGAATTTAAATTTTCCTTTACCGTGGCCAGTAGGCAAACATTATCATTTATCTTTGACAAAATTAAAACTTTTGTTTCCAAGTTGTGGGAAAAGTAACCTTATATTCTACTTAGAAGGCCTTATATAAAGACAGAACATAGAAGAAACAAATTGAATAGTTAAACTTAAAACTAGCTTTAGTGGACATTGTAATTAGATCTTATTGCAGTTATGAGTTCAATTGAAAAAAAAAAATGAATACCTTACACCTACAAAGAAAATTTGCATTGCTTTAATTAATGCGCCCGCATCTAGCTGCTCCATGAGTCTTGTATCTTATCTTTCCGCGTCTTCTAGTTTGCTTTTATTGTTTTAAAGTTAACTGGTGGTAGGTCCCTCATATGTACGAGACCGCCTGGGTAGGTACTACCGCAATGTTTACTTCTTCCGCCAAACAGCAGTGTAAATGCGCTGTTGTGTTCCGGTTTGACGGACATTGTAGCCAGAGTAACTTCTGGGCATATTGAGACTTAACTCGTTATGTCTCAGGATGGCGAGCACAGGGCAATGCCAAGCATTGCTTTGTAAATCATGGTTTTGTTTTATTATGCTACTGTCCATGAGTCGTCGTATCGTTTACCATCAGGCGGACGGCATGCTCGTCTCGCCATTCACCGCAACAAAAATAAAATAAGAAATTGCGTAAATAATATAATACCTGTACAGAATGTTAGAGGGCAGATACTATGGCTTGCTACATACATTGTTCCTGACAAACCGGTTTTCTTCTATGATATTATCTTTGCTTAAGGCTACTCCTGGCCTATTTCTAAACATATTATGTTATTCTATCATGTCTTTGCTTCAAATAAGTTTGGTGCGGTCGATCTTTATCTACTCCTCCATCCACATATCGAAAAACAACTGCGTAACAATATGTAATTCTATACGTTATCAGTGAAACAATAGGACAATAACTTTTTTATTATATTCCGTAAGTTATCCCCGATTGTTCCCATTCTTTGTATCTAGAACAAGGCCATGTTCAAAAATATGTATCATGTTTCATTAGGAGATGAAACATTTTTTCACGGATCGATTGGCCCACATTGGCGCGGAATACCGAGTAACTCAAGATGTGCGGGCGGCCCGAACAATCTCTACACTCGCTTGAATAATGAATGAGCGAGATTAATGGCGCCCAACCTGTAGCCAAAAATGGCCGCCTACGAATCCAATAAACACTTTGGGTTTTGGTAATTGGGGAATAAATTTAGTAAGGATTGAAGGTGTGTTGCAAATTCCTGGAAGTAGGAGATTACCTTTTAGGAATCTTTGTCCGTGTAGTCTTATAGTTGAAATTCTGACTAATTTTGGTTCTTAATCTTTTCTAAATTAATCATATTCCGGGTATGTAGTATTACAGCTCTATTGATTTATTAGTTTCTTCTTAAAGACACACCCAAACATCGTAAAATATCTGCTAACAATATTTATCGTTTCAGCGATTGACCTTACAACCAGCTACGTAATAAGTAAACTTTTGAACCACGTCTAACAGTCGCCATAATTGAAAGTTATACAACATAATAGTTCAAAGTCAATCGTTCGTCAAGAAATAAGGGAAGTTTTCGTTTCAAGGTAAGGTAAGGAAGCCGCCGATAAGAAGAAACCGGAACGCGACGAATTCTTTTATACCGATACAAAACTACAAATACTTGGTGTATTTTTGCTATCCGACATCCGTTTGATGTGTTTCGTATTGAACAATCGATTGTGTAAACATTTACATTTTTCTTGATCTACCAACAACTTGGTGCATAAATGGTTTTTATATGTTGTAAGTGTTAACTATTTTCCCAGGGATAGTCAGGCGGGCAGTAAAACACTCACTCCAAATAACACTTGTACATATATTAACGTATAATAACAATCAGGTCGCGCACTCTTACTACTGTTCAGAACCGTGTCTGTACTTGTAATAATCACCATCCTGCGAAATATTTATTATATACCCTCGGTTTCGGGATGCCAACATTAATAATTTATAGATGTTGCCAACACGGCCCTCCTGCATCGTGCATGTCCTCAGGCACGCCCTCACCTCATAATCATAACACACCAAACAAATCTGAAATCAAACAACACTTTATTAAATTATTAGCTCGGCCTATCGTGACAGTCATAACCACGTTATCCAAATTTTCTGTTTTACTGAATTTCCCATTCTAAGGTTACCTTTATGCTTAGGCGTACCTTGCTATTCGTTACTGATCACTCCCTTAATCCGCACCAGTGCCTGTTCCAGTTTATACCTTTAGACTTAGGATATGACTGCTTCAGCACACTGTTACGATTCTGGTGAGTTGTTGTAGTACTGTTCGTGAGTAATTCAGTATTAAATCTAGCCAGAATAATATATTAAACATTGGGTTTGATTTAAACACATAATATATTAGATTGTTTATAAAATATATGTTATTACCTTGCCAACACGACTCATGCATCTAGTAGTGAGCTAATGTCCCAATTATCAATTTTTATCCAAGGTTTCATGTTTTCTGCTGCTGCCACACCACTGTAAACCTTGGTACTTCTTTCACTCCCGCGCATATCCTTGATTTGGTATCTATCCCGTCCCAAGCGCTTAGTTACTTGAAAGGGACCTTTGAAGGTTGGTAGTAACTTTTTACTGCGTCCGTCGTTTGTTTGGCTTTGTATTTTAACAAGAACCAGATCCCCTGTGTTGTATTCTTTTGCTACAATACGATTGCGATCAAACCTCTCTTTCTGAGAATAGGCGTTGTTTTTCAAATTTTCTATTGCATCTTTCCGCAATTTAGTTACGTCGGTAATGAGTTCATCATATTCAGGCTCTGGACTAAGGCTATCGCTATCGGTACGTAGTCTATATCCAAACATCAATTCGCTAGGCACTGTTTTTATTGCTCTATGATAGGTACTATTAATTGCCTGTTGTAAATGTGTCACACATTGATCCCAACAATTTTCATCTACATTTGCTCCCATGGTCTTCATAGCCTCTAAAATGGTTTTGTTAAATCTTTCGGCTTGGCCATTTGAACGCGGCATGCCTGTGGCTGTCGTATGTAGATGAATATTCTTAGTGGCACAAAAATCCTTGAATGACTTAGACGTAAAACTTGAACCTGAATCAGTTACAAGCCGAGATGAAAACAAATTTGGTAAACGCATCTACAATGACTAATAAATATTTGTTTCTACTTAGAGTTTCTACAAATGGTCCGAGATGGTCCATATGCAATGTGTGGAATGGTTGTGCATATTTAGGCAACGGATATAATTTACCTTCTCTCGGTCCACCTCGATTTTTATAATAGATACAATTTATGCAATTTTTTATATATTTTTTTACTAAGTGTCGCATCTTGGGAAACCAATATCTACTAGAAATCCTTTCGACAGTTTTATCTATTGAAAAATGACCAAGGTCGTCGTGATTATACTTAAGAATTTGCCATATGCAATTTTTAGGAACTACCCAACGACGACCCCTTTTTGTTCGTCGATAAACTTTATTTCCGAGAAGTTCGTATTTGTTGAATATATCTCTATGCATGTCTATTTCGCCGGACTCCAGTATTTGTTTCAACTTTGATAATTTTGAATCTTGGAGTTGAACAGATAACAACCAATCTGCCTCGGTAATACTTAGAATCATTTCCCTTTCAGATCTCTCTCCAGTATACGGAGGATTTCTGCTTAAGGCATCTACATGATGCATACGTGTACCCTCACGGTGAATAATATCGTAAGAGAATTCCTGAGTAGATAGAACCCATCGTGAAATTCGAGGAATTATGTCTTTCTTAGTTAGTGCATAACGAACTGCACTACAGTCTGTCACAACACGAAAATGGGAACCTAGAAGATAATGTCTGAATTTTCCGAAACACTGCACAACAGCCAACAACTCTAACTCAAAAGAATGGAATTTCTTTTCATCTTCCGTGGTTTGGCGACTATAATAATAAACCGGTTTTTCTACGTCATGAGTAAGTTGCATTAAGATACCAGCGATTCCGTCTCTACTTGCATCGGTATAGAGAATACATTCTTTACTAGGATCAAATATCACTAATATGTCTTCTGAGGTAAGTGACCCTTTTAGATTTGAGAAGGCGTTATCCTGCTCAGGGCCCCAAACCCAAGAGCTATCTTTTCTCAGTAGTTTAGTGAGTGGATTAGATAATAGAGCACAATTTTTGATAAATTTTCTGAAGTAACTGATAAGTCCAAGAAATTGTCTAAGATGATGAACTGTTTTAGGGACTGGAAATTCTTTAACTGCTTTAATTTTATTTTCACTGGGCTTAATCCCTTCAGAATTGACTCTGTATCCTAAAAATTCGATATCTTTCTTCAAAAAATGACATTTATGTAGGTTTATTGTGAGTCCATTTTCTTTAAAGATTTGCATTACCTTTTCTAGAAGTTGAATATTTTCTTCGGCGGTTTTACTGACTATTAAAATATCGTCAAGGTACAGAATAATTTTACCGAATCTCAAGTTCCCTATAACCTTGTCCATCATTTGTTGAAAACATGACGGTGCATTAGCCAAACCGAAAGGGAGTCTTAAGAATTCGTAGTGCCCGTCTTCAGTAATGAAGGCGGTTTTATGTACGGATTCCTCGGCCATTTTAATTTGATAATATCCACTTTTTAAATCTAAACTACTGAAAAAATTGCAGCCTTGGAGCCTATCCAATAAATCCTCGATGCGAGGCATCGGGTATTTGTCTTTTATGGTTACTTTATTTAATGCGCGGTAGTCGATGCATAATCTTTTATCGCCATTCTTTTTACACACAAGTAAAGCGGGGCTCGCGTATGCCGATTTACTTTCGCGGATTATATTGTTGTCTAAAAGCTCGTTTACCATTGTTCTAACCGTTTCTCTGTCCGAATGTGATTTCCTGTACGGCCTAAATTGTATAGGCTTTTTATCATTTAAGTTAATAACCATTTCGTGACCATCTACTTTTCCTAACTGCCTTATATTTGAAGCAATGCATTTAGCATATTTATTAAGAAGGCAAACCAATTCATTGCGAAAAATATCTGCGTCAAGTTCGGAATATGAAGTGTCTATAACATTGCACGAATCCTTACTACAAGTTACCATTTCAAACGTCAAAGTTTCACCAATACGAAAATACATTAAATCCGGCCTCTCTGTCACGTTACGTCCTATCAAAATATCACAACCCGACAATTGATCTAAAATATAGATATCAACCTTCTGAATGTGCACTGAATCTAATTTTATATTCACTTGGACCATTTCAGTGACCGTTTTCAAATTATCACTACAAAATCCTTGCAATGACACGGGGGTATTTAGCGGAATCTTTAACAAATTAAATTGTTTCGCCAAAGATGATGTCATTATAGAACAGCTACTACCTGTATCTATAAACGCTACGTGGCCTTGTCCATTAATTTCAATTTCCTTACAAAATTTATTTTTTGTATTACTTGGTTGTACGTAATTTGTTTCCTGTTTTTCGTTTTTTGAATTTTTATTTTTGAAAAAACAAACTGACTCCTTGTGACCTTTTTTACCACAGAATTCACATTTTATCGTACATTGAATGCGTTTATGATTACCCCCACAATTATAACATTCTATTGGCTTACGAATAAAAGTTTGAGTAATATTGGACTGACTTGTTGACGCTACGGGTGATAATATATTGGGCATTGATTTACGGGGCATGAAATTTTGAATATTATGTTGTGACACATTTGCATTAATATTATGACGAGCTGTAGTTTCTTTTTCAACTTCTGGTTGATAAGTGCGGCTATGTAAAAACGCTGCTAGGCAATCGCATGATTTAAAATTACTCGCTTCCACGGAAGCTGTGATATTTTTATCGCCAATATTACCCAATATAATTGCAATCATATCATCTTCTGTGAAATTTAGACACAAGCTGTCAATTTTTGCTTTTTGTTCGAAAAAGAAATCGTACAATGATTGATTTGCAACGGGTTTTCGGTTGATAATTTCTTTTAGCAATTCAAACATATTTCTTTTCACTTTAAAAGTGTTAAAAATATTTTCCTTCCAATTTTTCCAGTTCCAAGATGTCCACATTTGATTATTTTGCAACAATGAATCGTACCATAATTTAGCGGAGCCTTTAAGTTTATTCAGTGCTTGATAACGTATAATACCGTCCGACCAGGAAAAGGTAGAAGCATATGAATCAATAATATTTAACCACGCGAAAATATTCCCTGTTAGAGGGTCAAACTCGGGTATCATGTTGTGTAGTGACATATTATTTGTACTTACAGTTTCTTGGTCACCTTTTTTTACCCTTTTTCGAGGCAGTGGCGGAGTCCTAGATCCACTGCTGCTACTTGAGTGCCTTCTATGTTTGCGGCTGCGGTTTCTTCCCATTTTGTTCAAGTTCACGTGGAGGAAGCGACGAACCACTTCTGATGTTAACTATTTTCCCAGGGATAGTCAGGCGGGCAGTAAAACACTCACTCCAAATAACACTTGTACATATATTAACGTATAATAACAATCAGGTCGCGCACTCTTACTACTGTTCAGAACCGTGTCTGTACTTGTAATAATCACCATCCTGCGAAATATTTATTATATACCCTCGGTTTCGGGATGCCAACATTAATAATTTATAGATGTTGCCAACATAAGTATATTTCGCACTGGACATATTATCGTTGTTGATGATTCTCATTTCTGACGCAATACTGATTTTTGTGCAGGGTTACATTGACCATATAAATATTTTAAGATAAAACTCGCTACGGTCCCAATAAAATCTTATTATTAGAAATTGAGGCGTTATCACAATTCTATGTCTATAGACTTGGCAAGGACGCAGCTTTTGTCCCCCATTCAGTTTTTGACAAGATTGATAGATTTCACGCGAAGACAATGCCTAATACACTGATATGAGCCGTTATTTAAGTCTAGACATTGGTTATAGCTCGGGTATTATCTCCAAAGTCTGATGACTAGGCGATTTAATTATGACAGTGATGCTTCTTTGACTTCGTCTCCGGCAGACACATTGTTTAAAAAGTAAATATGTTACGTCTTATGTGTTAGACGTAATTGAAATTTAGATGAAGATTATGTAAGAGCTTTCCCCAGAATGTTTGTTGTTTAAGTTGTTGGCCACCAAATCTTTTGTTTTGGGAGTGTAAAAAGTCATGAGATAGAAACAATATGATGTTGATTTGAAATATATGATAATTTTCATAGGAATGAATTTCATAATGAGAGGACGACATTGGCATCAAAATATTTAATGATATTAGCACTATTGCAAGTTGTTGTATGTGTTATGATTTATATACATTTGCAAATTACTATTGTTGATATGTATTGCGTTGGTAGAGATTTGATAAATTACATCAAACTTTTTAAATTTCATCTATTTTATAAAATGTTTTTCGTGAATTTAAAAGCGTTTTATATATCCAGTACAATAACATACCAAGCTTTATTAACTTTTCTTGCTTGAAACCTGACCGAGATTTTTTCGAAGCCCCTTTTTACGATGTTTTCAAACGCCTCACTGAATGTCAGACTAGAAGTTTTAGCAAAAAATGAACGGGACTTATCTCAATACAATGTTAACTTAATCTTTTATAAGTAATTGAAAATTTCATGTTGTTTAAGTTTGTTTTTTGTCGTTTGTCGATTTTGTATTTTATTTTAAGATTTTTTTGAATATTCGCAATATTATCTCAAAAGGAACATACAGCAAAAATATAATAATACACGATTTTTTTTCTTAATCACATTTTCACAATCTAAAGCTTTTTTTTAATATCACTATTACGTTCCAATATACATATATAAGAGATCACATTTTAAAAAGTAACAATATTAGACTGGGAACGCTATCAACGTTTTTGTAACCTACTTTGAAAGTCACGTACTTTTAATAAGAATCTACAGTTGTGTAACATCGAGACAAATCGATATTTTTACGAGTGTTTCAACTTTATGTATTGCAATAGGCTAGACACTGTAAATCATTTATTTACTACATTCACCCTTACTGGCGTAGTATTTGGTGGTTAAGTTCCATTTGACCGCCGATGTTTATTGCTATAAAATGGTAACAGTAAAAGTATTGACAGGTGCAATTTATGTGGAAAATTAAGATCGAAACTAGGTTTCCTTCCTTTATTAATATTGGATGTTGATGGAGGAAGTAGCTGATTGATATCGTAAATAAATATTGAAATATTGAAACACGTCGATTACTGGTCTAAAAGAAGATCAGTAGGCTAATTCACGTAATTTATTGACGCGCCGATCAAGTTTCGATGCAGTTGCGATTAGGTTTGACTTGACGCGAGCGTATCTGACAGCGGTTGTCTAAATTACGAGAATACAAAAAGGTCTGTTTTGATCGAAACTTAACTGCAACTGAATTGATTTAATTACGTAAATAAGCCTACTGATCATCAAGCCGCCCCGGCTGAACATTAAGTTATTCAAAGGAAAAACTGTTTAGAAAATTACTACATGAGAATAAAAGGAATGTTCTCTACAGGAATATGTATATAACGATATTATGCTGTATTCTAAATTACTACTGCGAAATGAAATGACAGTGCTGCTCAATACTCACTTTAGTAAAATTATCTTCATTAACATAAGTGTTACACCTTTTATGTATTATGACATAAATAAAATAATAAAACAGAATTTATGATCAAAAAAGTTAAATAACCAACATACTAAATCCATTATTAAAATATACAAAATACGAACAAGGCGTAAGAGAGATCTTAATATACAATATATTATAATTCAGATTCTTTACGTGAAATAATTCATTATATTTTTATTATTCGTGTAATATTCAAGGAAAATATCTTCAGGTAATATAACCATTACCAATAAGAAATAGAAGAGCGATGTAATTTGTACCCTGTATTAATATTTATTATTATGTTGTTTCAGGTGAGCAAATTTGACGTGTCTTCGTTTGAACAGCGGCAGCGCTTGGTACGTTTTGTATTCAGTATTCTCCGCGTGTTTTATCATCGCGTATTAAATAATAACAAACGAATTTCGACTTTGTGAATTGAATATTTTATCGGTGTGTGTTCTGTGGGGAAACATAGTTTTCATTGTTTGTTTGTTTTTCCACGTTATGAGTTTAACATAAAATAATTGAGGAGGGTAAACATTATAATGGAGAAGATTGTTTAGGGAAACAAATCCTTCGACCAGCCGGAATAATGCCAATTGAATTAAAAAAAATATATTTAGAGCAATCGATAATAATACAGTACAGCTGGAAATTGGGTTTATTGATACGAGCCAATCTCTGGAACTTAAGGATGGTTGCAGGCTTTTTGATATAAAATTGTAATTTAACTAACCTTAAAAAAATTCAATGAGGAATATTTAAGTTTAATATTATCATCTGGGTTACTGACCTACATGATCATTGACTGACAATTGCGGTATATGTTAATGCTAGAGTAATCAAACACGTCATATTGTCAGGCGATATAATATCCGCCGCTCAGAACACGCCTGGAAAGCTAATCGGTAATGTCGATGTCATCTTGTTATGATGACGTCAAATTCAAGATTGATGCATGGCAATTACATAATACAAGGAGATTGTGAATTCCGGAAACTAACTAGATTTCAATCCGAAGATTGGTATGTGATTGGTGACACATGACAAGGAATAAACGCTTAATCGAATAGAGGTAAACACATTCAGGAATTATATGGTAGTCACTAAAAAGTTTACTATCAAGATGCAATAACAAAAAACAAAAAAATAAAAAAGAAATTTTATATCCAAACCAAATGATATACCAGTAAGCTTTAAATTAGTGCTTTATCATAACATGTCCAAACTCACGTATTTGTTGATAACTCGGCTGCAGTCACGGGCGATGTATAGTCTCCAATATTTACGTTTGTCAATGTTCGCGACTCATAAATAATGCAGAGTTGTGTTGAAGTAAATATTAGAAGCGGATTGGCTCCCGCGACGAGTGTTTGTGTGGAGCGTCTCGTGATAACCTCTGGGCTGATTGCGAGTGACGTTGCAACTGTCAGTAGCACGAAGGTCACTCGCAACTGAGTTAACCAAGTAAATATTTGTGTTGAAATATTAATTGTATTGTGATCCAATGGAATCGTCCAAAGATTGCTTTTCTTGTATCAGATGACAAAATTTGATAACCAACAGATCCAAAAGTTTGTTGAGTAAGCCGAAGAATCTAATTGGTAGATTAAAACTCAATTTTAAATTGAATAAATGGACAATTTATGAAGTCAGAAAATTACGAGATTGTCACCATCATCCATTAAAATGCCGGTAATTAGCGGAGTTATCACAGAATCAATATTAATTGCACTGAAGTATAAAGTCCCCTCAACATAATGTAAAAAATTGATAAACGAAATATAGACAAAACCGTATAGACGCTCACAACTTCTCAAAGTTCTTAAAGCATTCAGTGTCGGACATCGGTTCTCTCTCACAAAAATGGAATATATCCGCTGGTAAATAGGCTCCTATATAAGTTTACGATGTGCCGCCTGCATCCAATGGCCTCTAAGTCAGTTGTGATTCCACTGTCTGATTCGCATAGATCATTTTCGCACTTGTACTTTCTTGGGTGAAGTGATAAACGGGATTAAATGATCAAACGGGTTTTTAAAAACAATATGGATTTATTTTTTAATTAAAATTGAAAATAACATTGAAATTCTTAACAGTTAGAAACTTAAAGATACGTATGTGCCGGGATATTAAATCTTAGAGTAATCCGCAACTATGCTTCGCGTCTTAGTATTTAGGGGCCGGAGTCATTTTAATATTCTGATGTTTCTTTATTAGTGAAGTTGTTTGTAGCTAATGGAAGGAGGGTAGAGAGGCCCAGCAGTGGAACAGTGAAGGCTGATGTTTGTTTGTATTAATGAAGTTGTTTGTAATTTTGGTGTGATTTTATTTATTAAAGAAAATCATAGACACAAGAATTGGCAAGAACAGGATAAAATTTAAGCCGGAAAGTTTCTGGAAATAGTTAGAATGTAAATAGCATCAAAGATCATGTTCTAAAGGAAGCTTACCCGGACCGGGGTTTACTTTGAAATAAAATTCCGATGCAAATTAAATGGTAATCTGGAGACGGAGCGGAGGCGAGACGACGAGGCGCGCTGCAAATGAGCAGCGGTGTCAAAAGATTGAAAACGGGCAGCTCGCGACCCGCCGAGCCACGCCACAGCCAAATTACACCCTACCTACCTTCTATTAGCTATTGTTTGCGGCTCCTGCTTTGCACTTCATTTAATATCATTTAGCTGAGTAACGAGAATCTAGAGGTTCTTTAACCGCACTGAACAAAATGTATCAACAACAAATATTCTTAATGGATCTGAGGTTTGTAAGACCCTACTGTTGAGAGGTCGGTGCTACGTGTATGAGTATTATAGACATAAGATGAAGTTGAGACATACCTTTTTGGTAACAACCTTGATGGTACAAATGGTGAATTTGAACGTGAAGGCGAAGATTTGTAGACTGGCAATAAAAGGGAAAGGATAGTGATTACTGTAAGAGCTGTTTCGTTAGACTTTCTGTATTTCGTAGCTTTGAAGGGTCCTTCGATACCTGGGACATTATTGAAGTACTTGATGGCAACTCGCAATTTCGGGGAAAACATGTACTTTAATGACAAGAACAACTTTATTGTTATATTCTGTGTGACAAAAATTGCTATTGTATTTACGTTAAGTACAAAAGTTGTTTGCAAAATGTTGGTGGCACTGCACAATTATAAAGAAAACTTAGCAAACTCTGAAATGCGTCGTTACTAAAACTGGAGCGCAAAGAAAACTATCAGTGTCACAACACGCGATGTCTATGCAGCTCAGTATTTCTGTGTGACGTCAGCCTACAGGCAGTTAACTCCACGTGTTGGGATGTAAAAACTTGCCGATTGGCTACTATCGCGTATATTGCCGCCCTACCCCTGACCTTCGATGGAGTCCCCGTGACCTGGCTTACACAACTGATCCAGATATACATAAAACTATTGTTTGGGATGTTGTTAGTTTCAATCTCCTTTGTTTGTGTTGGATTTTGGTTTGTAGCTTATATCCTGTGGAGTTCAGGCTTTTATAAAATTGCTTCTTTGATTTTTTTTATTTGTGATGTTTGAGTTATCGGTTCATTCTGCTCTAGTATAGGCAATTGTCAACAGGTCACTGTGGAAATCATTGGGAGAGGCCTATGTTCAGCAGTGGACGTCCTTTGGCTGATGGATGGGATGGATAGGCAATTGAATTTGTATGCGTTTCTAGAATAATTTAAAGAACATTGGCTTCTGTTTTGATTTGAGGTTACAATGGTAACAGACTCAATTAGTATCATATTAGAAATAACCTAGACTGCCTCGGTGGCGTAGTTGTATTACGGTACGGTTACAAAGCTGAGGTCTCGGGTTCGAGTCCCGGATCGGGCAAAGTGATATTGGATTTTTCTATTCATTATCAGCCCGGAGTCAGGAATTTGTGCCCGATATGGCGATAGGCTCCCCCCCTATCACATCGTGAGACGGAACATACAAGGCGAAATTTCGGTGTCCTGGTGGTGCCTCTGCCTACCCCTTTAGGGATAAAGGCGTGAGTTTATGTATGTATGTATGTAGAAATAACCTGGATCTAATCTAATCTGCCTTTATATAATTTACGTAGATATCTATGCTTATTTAATTAAGCCAAATTACCTCAGTAATACAATTTTCGCCTTGATTAAAAGTATACCATGATATCGATAGCTTTCCATCTATTTCAAGCGATAAATTACATTTATGTATAAGAAATGCGCTGAGCACATTTGCGATAGTTGGCAAGTTATTTATTGCCATGGGGTGGTGGAAGGTTTCGTTCCATGGTCCAATGGCAGCGACCTCGTTGCCATGGCGCCGCTGCCCTTGGCGCCGTGCCAAATGTAACAGGCCAATGTCATTGGCATGTTCCGACTGAAGCCGACGACAACGGGGGACAGCCGAGCACTGCCGACCAGCTCGCTACACTGGCGCCCTTGTACACTACATAGTTCTTTGTTAAGCTTTTGATTCATGCTGAGACAATTTTTTAGGTTAGGATTTATTGTCTGCATGTGGGTAGTTGTGTTATTGTTACGTAATATTTATTTTTGCGTGATAGGTCATTAACGAATAATATGATTAATTTTATGATAAATTTCTGTAGTGTTTCTTGATTTTTATGAGTCCCATTGTTTGTTTTTGACGAATATCTTTACTGTCAAGTTATCGATTTGTACCTTCATAAATATAGTCACGCCACAGCACAGTTTTACAACACATTGTAAAATAGTATGTTTGCTGTATTTTACCTATTGTTTAACTCATTAGCATTTTCCTTTCTCACCAACTACTTTCGCAATCGAAGTTTTAGCATACGAAAAAGGTGTATAATTCACAATTGCCAAAGACACTACAGAAACGTCTCGGGGTGTGCGCTGCATTAAGTTACCCCCCTTCTGCCTTTTCGTTGGTATTCCTTGTGTCCCGAGGCGCGAATATATCTCGCCGTGGAATGAAATTTTCATTGCAAATTGACCAATCGGAAGCCGAGCTACGTGCCGGCGAAAATGTACTGATACTTTGCGAATGGAGTGAAAATCTATTTTGGCCGTCTCGATTTTTTAGAAGTGTCGTGTCTCTGATTACGTGTAGTGTAGGAATTTTGATTGATTTTTTCTTCTTGTGTTCATTCGGCCGCGAAAGTCAAGTAATATGTCGTAAATCAGGGATGAAAAGTTTGTTTGGTTCGTTGGTAAATTGAGTTGTGATATTTACCGAGCTTTTACTGAGCTTTTGGAGTTTGTCTAAGCCTTTGTTTTGTTTGACAAAATGTTTCTTTTTTGCGTATTTTCGATATCACATAATTTGCTACCGGGAAAGGTTTATAAATAAATAAATAAAAGTAAACAAGGATTCTTCTATTATGATATAATAAGCAACATTGTTCCAAATTTAAAGTTGTGATATATTTCACCTGAACATATTTTTTAAGGTCACGTAAATTAGTCGGATGACAAAAGTTAAATTTACAAAGGGCGTTAACAAAGAGCCCGCGCCTTTCAGCCGTAGATATAATTTTACGACGTTTACAAAGAGTCGGCCACGCACTGGCGCGGTTATCGCTTTTACAAGGAGGCCGTCCCGGTAACGGAGCACCGGCAGGTGGAGCGTCCAAATTTTTATTACCAGCCTTGTGTATCCGCTGCAACCCCCTTTACGTCGGCTCCAACGTTGGAGACAATGTTGGCTCAATTCTTTTTCGTCCGATGTTTCGATCCTGAACGCAAACGTTGTCGTCGTGGATTTTTACGTACTAAAACAGCTCATAATTGTCCACTGCTGAGCACGCGGATGGTCTACATTCTAGAGTACGGTTGAGAGGGCTTATACGAAAGTCCACCACGCTGGCCTACATGTGATATTTGATATACTCGTAGTATCTTTAAGATGATAACCATTTTCGAGCATAGCTCACAGGATATGTAGAGGCGGGTCTAGGGTCCCGATAGTCTATTATATAGATTGGACGATTGGACCAAGGTTTCCGCCAAAATTAGTGCCAATATATGGATCCAGCGTTACAATAAAACGTTGGGAGCTCGGAGCGGGGAGGATGGTTTTTATTACACGATATCTTTATTATAGGATCGGTGAGGCGTCATAAAAGTGGCGATAACGCCGCGGTGTCGCCTTTCCCTCCTATTCCGTCGTGTTTTGGTGATGTTATTATTTTTTATCTGCGCGGTGCAACGGTACGGACTTGGCGGTTGATATCGCCTTGCAGAGATCTTTAGCCTGTATGCTTGGAAGGTAATAAGCAGTTAGCTGGATGCATCACGTTTTTGTATAGATGTTTTAGGAAAAAAAAGACTTGATACAGATGGTCATGCTGGCAACACTGAATGTATGTTTTAATTTTTCGCGTATTGAAAGTTCTGTGTTCGGTAGACACTGCTCAGCGGCGCCACGTTGCGTACTTTACATCTACGGAAAGCGCAGTTGCCACCTCTAGGGAAACTTACAAAAAAATATATAATATTGTATTGAGAATTTTAAAAGATCGTAGCTATTGGTTTTTGTGCATTGCGCGAATCTGTAAATTTATAAAATATTGTAATTTCCCTGTGGATTTAAAAAAGCGATCGTAAAGCACTTCATAATCTCATTTGAATTACTTGTATTTGTATATAACGGTTTGATTAACATAAATATTTTTACTTTAATCATACAGTTATAAAACATTTTCTGTACGATTCCATATTGCCTTCAATGTAGGGTCATTGACCAGCAAAATATGTGCTGACGTGGCGCCTATACGTGGAAGTTTATCACCATTGAAAACTGCCAAACACATTATAGCCATTTTGCATAGTGGTGATTCGAGTTTGCAGGAATGGTGGGGAAATTGCTTGGTGACGTGTGACCTGTTAGATCTACAGGCTTTTTCTTTTTTTGGGCGATTTCATTTGAATACTGATGCGTAAAAGTTTCTACACAGACCTGGTAAGTGAAGTGCGATCCTAGTAGAGCTTCGTTTAGATTCGTGGTTGACATTTTTGGAAAAGCAAGAGCATATTATGTTTGGTAATGAGCGTGATTGTTGTATAAACTTGATTATTACAAGGTTTATTTTTTTTGAGTAGGAGTTGAGGGAGAGCTTTGCCCAAGTGGGACAATATACGTAGGTTGAATAAAAAAAATTTTTTTTTAAGGGAAATCCTAATTTCATACATAGGTATACATATAGATTTATTGGTCTGTATCTTTATATAGCCCAGTGGCGTGCTATAGGCCTGTGTCCAGCAGTGGACGCTGAAGGGCTGATAATGATGATGATTATGATATCTTTACTCTGCAGAGGATCAAGAATGGGGTTTAGATATAATAAAGTCAGTAAATTTCGCTGTGCATGTGAAGACGTATATTGTTAAACTATAAACATTGTACTATTCAATAGTTTTGTTTCGGATTATAATACCTTTTGTGTTATATTGTGTTGATTTATAGACAGTGTTTTTTTATTGTAATAAATGGCGAGTAGGCTTGCCATTCGCCTAATAGTAACATAATAGAGGTGGCCTCTCACATGTAAGAGACCTACCACCAGTAAACGAAATGTTAACCAGTGTTACGAAAATGTATTCAAGCTAAAAACTAACACGAAAAACATTTACATCGCGAACGGTGATCTGCTTTCACTAATAAAAATAGTTGTGTGAACGTAACAAGTTCGACAGAATAACCAAATAACCGGCGGCGTACAGCGCGCAGTTTCATCGCAACAAAAGCACACACTTTTCCCGTTCCCATGGAAATTTTGAGAAAACAAATTAAAAATCAACACAGGAGAATGCCTACACGCTGGGCGCCATCGCTCGCGGCCAACTGGCGTGCACTCAAACGGAATGGAAAGTTTAAAACAATGTTTACTTATTAGTAATTTTTCGCAGTAGGTTCGGAATTTTATTTTCTGCGTTATGTGTACGAATATAAATAGACGCACGTGTTATTTTATACGTCTATTATATAATTATATAGGTCTATTTATATTTAACGTGGAACCTGTATTCATATTTTAATCGTAAGCATTAGTTAAGTATCTATCTACTTAAATCTAAACGATCAGAAACGTTAAAATACTCGTACTATTTCTCGTCTTATAGTATTTGTAGATTGCACAATTTATTTGACCAAAATAAAAGAGTCAGACTTCTTACACGCATTGCCTGAATAGTTTTTGCCTAAACATCATTGTTATTGTTACTAATCTATTTTTAAGCTAACTCAGCATTTCTTCAACTAAACACCTCCATAAAATTAAAACAAACCCTCCCAAAATCCAATCAGCAAATTGTACCCACCGCACAATTTACGTGCGTAATTAGATTGGTCGACGGTTGTATCGTCGCGGCCGGACGCGAAGTGCCCAAGTGTCTGCACCGGCTTCAATCTCAATGCCCTTCGTGTAATGAGCTCTATCAACACCGCTTTTATTTTCAATTTTATGGACCGCGTGTTTTATATTGTTTTGCGTTGATGGTTTTTGTTTGAGAAAACCAATACATACAAGACATGTAAAAGGGCCTTACATTAATATTGTAAAAATACATTATTAGGCAAGAAATGGATGTATTTCCCACTAATAATAAATCAATTTTATTTTAATGATTTGTTTTTAATTTAAAATTTAAAAAGTTTTAAATATAGATACTCTCTGTAAGAGAAATAAATTGAGTCCCCAGACAAAGAACTTCCTTTACACGTGACGTGGGTAATAATTCACATGAGCCCACGCCTCTTATACCCTAGCCGCTGGAGATGTTACTAGGTCAAACGCGTAATGGAAAATACTGAAAGCATGTAATATTCGAGGCTTGACGTCGTGTAGCTAATAAAATTGTATAGACTCTCGCCTCCTCTTATCCCAAATTTACTTTATTAATTAGAATAATCCAAGAATAAATATAGTATTTTGTATAGATATACAAACAAGATTAATTGCAATAATTTAGACAAAAAAAGCCGGTAAAAGAAAGTCACAGAGCACTTTAGACCTTGCCAGTCAAGTTCAGGTACGTTGAGGATGCCTATAACGCGAGGGGATGCAAGAAGAGGCGTTCCGACCCCTCCAAAGCGCCAATATAGCCCCTAATAAAGATAACGAGTTTCCTTCAAAACAACCGCTGTCGAGATGTTTTTCTCGCTCCCTTGCCATACGTGCCGTTGCAGACGGGCGTGTTGCCAGTGAAATTTATTTTTTGTATCAATACGGACCCTATACATATTTGTGTTATACTTAATTATTAAGATTAAAATGTTTTTTTAAAAGCCCATCTTAGGAGGATAGTGAATCAACATATTGTTCTGATATGTTGAATATTCTAGGATCGTATTGTTTTAGGACTATTATTAGTATATTAAGAGACAGAAAAATCTACATAAAACAGTAAAATGTAATTCACCTAAGTTCTAGAGTGTAATAAATATAACAAATTTCTCTCATTTACAACGCTTAAACGCTGGTGTGCTTCTACCCCAGATCTTAGTACGGCAGCTAGAAATAACTCATAACATTAATTGTTTGGCGAAGTTATAGAAACACAAACGTTTAATGTTCTCATGAAATGTAAGCAATAACAAAGTAAACAGATAAAGTTTTAGAATTATGCTAAAACTGGGAGGGTTTAATTAGCTAGGCTTCTCCTGTGGTTGATCCCGCCTCTGCAAGTTTCTTACATTAAATTTTCTTTCTGGAGATAGCGCGGTTTATGTTTCAAAATAGATAACGTCAATAGTTATATGTCATTGCAATTTTACGACTTTCAGTTATAAAAATTGAAAGTTTCGTGTTTTCTTACGACATCTGTAAATTAATTTTGGATTGGCATTTATTTAAATGAGTGCTATAATTTGAAGTTCTGCACAATTAGTTGATTATAACAAAGCGATAACGTTGGAAATTTAAGTGCGTCTATTATACTTCTGCCTGCCTATTGATAATATAGACTCATGAATTTATTTATATATGATCTAAGAAACGCTTGTTTTATAAAATGCCGCCACGTCTCATCACTTTTAATATTACAGCATTCTTTATAACATATGTCATGCATAAAGCTCTGAATAGGTCAGCAATAACAAGAATATAGATTTTAATTTATATAAAAGAGAACAGTGAGTGTGAGAACACTGAGTGTAAGAACAATGGACTCGTCTTGATCGCGTCGGCGACAGACGCGCTGTCGCTGCGTGTAGCTGCATTGTTACCGACATTATACTCGCGGTCCAAGATGGATAATATATGGATTTATGTGGTATAGAAGCCACGATTTATAAGCGTTTTGGTAAATACTCTTCTTCCTTCTCTTGTACACTGGCGTGAGGTCAATCCTATATGACTTTGCAGCCATGTCTAATGGCTTATAAAATTGTAAACGACTGCCGATCTAATGGTAAAATTATCGAGAGTAGCCTTTTAGTCTACCACATGCCGTAGAAAATGCGAATATCATATTCTTGTACAGTTTTCCTCATACATGTTTCCTTCACTGTCATACTAAAGCTTGCATTTATTTCATTTTAACATGAGTAGTAAATATATATTTTGATAATATTTTTTAATTATGATAGTTATTGTGTCTTTACCGCTTATCTTAACCCCCCAGTAATATGTTATCAACATATTGTCGGCGACGGCGTGCGTCTCATGGAGTGTTTTTCTAACATTAATAGCACGCGGGCTAACCGCCCGATAATGCGCATTTTATCTTATCACGTCGTGTTTTACACGCCGTATCTGCTAACTTTATTATTTTACCGCTTGTATTGTATTTTTACACCTATCGTGCACGTACCTTCATTATAAATGAAAGCATGATTCATCAAATTATATCAATCGGGCTTTTGTAAAAATAATTGATATTTCTATATATCTAGTTACTACAAAAACATTTTTAAGGAAAACTAGTGAAAGAAGTAGCGAAATATGTTTTCTCGATAGTAAACCTCGGGAGAGTACATTGAACTTTTGGTCACGATTTAAGCCACGTTGCATCAGTTTTACTTGTAAATAAGTTATGAGAGGTTTTCAAGCTACAATGCAACTGATATAACTTCGTGAGGTCAGTTTAGTGAAAGAACGCTTTTACCTTCAATATTGGCTGTGAAACATTAGATCTGGGGTTCGATAACCAGAATAAGCACTTCAATTTGTCTGAACTTTTCATTATAGGCTACCAGAGACTGGAATTTGTGCCCAGCCTGTAAGCTCACAACCTGTCACAATTAGGGATGGAAATATCTTGGAAACTCTGGTTATTGTTACAAACACTTCTATCTATACCTTCGGGAATAAACAGTCTTGATCTTATGAGGATAATTATCTTATGCGTCTGAACTTAGCCGCAAATGCAGTATCATCTATAGAAGGCTAGATATAGGGATAGATAGCCAGATAGACAGTGATTAAAGCTTCCACGAAGGTCCATTAGCTGAATGCAGGCCGGTAATGAAGTCATAATGTATCTATAGAGGTATGTTTATGAGGGGAGCGCGGCCGCCTGCAATGCGGTTGGACGACTATACTTGATGTTGATGTTTTGCCTTAAAAATCTACGAATGGGATAAATAATCTGTAGAATTGTTTTTAAATCATTCGTAGGTTGAATAAAAATGGAGCTGAGAAAGGTTGCCTTTGTGGATTGTTGCCAAAAATATTCTGTGGTTGCACGAAGTATTCAAGAAATGGAAATGTATAAAATTGTATGTATGCTTTTTGTTGTATTTGAAAAGAAATACATTCGTTTTCGTTATTTAAGTTCAGAATATTTGACATTGTATTTATTTATTAAGTAATGTATTTAATTATGACAGAAATGCATAAACTACTTACCTCTCCGAGGATTAGGGCGCGTTTTATATACATGTATTTAGGAAGAAAATGTAATACTAGAATTTTGTACACGTCAACCGATTTGTCAAACAATATTCAGTGAAGACATTCACATTCATTCATTCCGCATTTACAATACACGCGGATAAACCTCACGGAAAAGCAGCGAGGTAAGTAATTAAAGTGAAACATATCGGCTTTCGTTTGGCATACAATACGCGCAGCTCTAATTAAGAACTGGTTCGAGACCCGGCTGAGACGAAACGCGCCGGATTACCTCTAATAACTACACATTACTCACCTCCCTTTATTATCACGAAAGACTACACTTTATCGTCAAAGTTATAGATATTTATACTTTCGACAGACTTCGGGAGGGACAGAAGTCTGTAAAACGAGAAGCTGATAAAATTGTTCTGTCATCAATTCCTTAATGTTGTATGTAATTTTGGAGCTCTATATATTTATTTTGTTTTTATTTATCGCGCATCAGTGATGTTACAGATAACACAAGAAAGTGGTACAAGTGGCAGTCCTATTGCTTAAGAAAACAGAAACCTAGGGGGGATGTATACGAGAGAAAAGCGTGTGAGATACGACCATTTGTTTGAGTTTCTCATACTAATAAAACAAAACATGACTATTAAAAAGGTGGGACTGTGTGTCATGTTTAACTAAATAAACATTCTTACAAATTATTTTCACACCACTTTGAGCATTTTCCATTTAGTCAGTTGTATTGCGTAACATTCGCCCGTTTGCAACTTTTTTTTAATTACAAATATTTTCTTAAGGCCGGAGGCTTTGCGGGCACAAATGAATAGTGGACGGGTCAAAGTCTTAGAGTCGGTAATTTGGATGGCGAGGTCTGGCGTTAAGTCATGGCGGATATTCATCTAATTATTCATTGAACTTTTACGATGATCGAGTTTGTTAGCAATAACTATTAAGTTACTTTAGATGTAACCTTGTTGCAATATTATTGTATGAACACTATATTTAATGTAACTTATTTTCCTTTGTAAAGTTAATAGTGAAAAATATTGTATTTAATCGTATTATTCCAAACTTGTTTTAATTTATTAAGATGTAGAAGATTTCTAAAATTACGTTTTGTACAAATTTAGAGCAATATAAAAAAGTTTCGAAAAGCCGAATGCAAAAATGTACGCAGCACACCTCCAAAATCACAAAACGCACATAAAAATTTCATGTGCTGTAAATTCGTTAGTAACAGAATGTATGGCCCGGAATAACTAACGTAACACCCTGTTAACGCGTCGCGGGCGTGAAACCCTATCTCCGTGGAACCTTTTGTAGCACTTTTTTAAAGACAAAGGACATTGTTTTACCTCATAAAATAAATAACGTGGCTACGAGCTTTGTCGTTGCGCTACCGTAGCCCGTAGCACGGATGGCATAATGTTAAAACTACACCATTTTAATTTCTCGAACGTCGTAGCATAATATGTGTACTACAAGAGATTTGCTGTTACGACGTAGCTGTAGCAGCTGATTATAATTCATGCGCGTAATGATGTCGTTTACTTGCGTTAATGCGCTACGCGATGCGTACGGTACGAAATTATTACGTGCGAGTTTATATGTGCTACGAGCTACGTTTGACTACATGTAAACCGATCGTAGCCCGTAAACACTCTTCGATTTTGTTGTATAAAATGCTACGAATAACCACTTGTACAATAACAATACTTTCAGCTTTGTGAACACAATACAAGCCTCGGATGCAATTTTAATATTTATCTTACTTGTGTATTCAATGCGGGCTATATTTTCCTTGCGAATAGCGAGGCTGTCGTGTATTTTTTGTCTTATTTTCGTCCATTGATATTGAATTTTTCTATTCATTATCAGCCCGGAGTCAGGAATTTGTGCCCGATATGGCGATAGGCTCGCCCCCTATCACATCATGGGACGGAACATACAAGGCGAAATGTGGGTGTCCTGGTGGCGCCTCTGCCTACCCCTTCGGGGATAAAGGCGTGAGTTTATGTATGTATGTATGTATTTTCGTCCATAACGTTGACAATGAAACAGATAATTGCATTGTTTAAAACGGATGCAATTGTGCGCGCCCCGCCGACGCTGCGGTCCATTTGTTATTTCATTTGCGTAGCACTTTAACATTTGGCGTGTTTCTACCTAAAAACAAACGAACTCGTAATTGGATGACCGTACGAATTTCTATAGGCGAATAAATGGGCTGAAAGTTAGCGCCCGAACAAAGAACAGTCGTGGTAATTTAGTGTTTTTCGCGAGAAATACAGCGCGGGAACTTTAGTTTGAATAGCGGAGTTGAAGTCTACGAATAACCTCCACGAATTTATTTAATTTTTCTTTAATTAAATATAATTTCGTGAATTAATATGTGCTAATTACGAGCCTTCTTTTACAAAAGAAACAGCACAATATCATTCTAAACTAATAAAAAATCAGAAATGCTTCAAATACTGCTTTCGTTTAAATTTCGGTTCCAAACATATTAGAAAATAAATAAAACATACTATGTATCGGTAATATAAGCCATCCCAAGTTATTGTCTTTAATATGTTGGCTTATTGTTGCTATTAATGAATGAAAATAGACTCGACCCTATCAAATCACAATACGTACAGCTTTCGCGTTGTTTTCTCAAATATCTCCATTGTTTCTAATAACATGTTATTGTTATTGTACTCGCGATGTAATTTTGGCGAATCAGATATGTGAACGTATTGCCGAACTTTCTGCCAGTATAATAGAGACATTATTATATTATTTATGATTCTGTGTGTTTATTTGGTAGTCAGTTGCGGTGTATATAAGCAAGTATGTACTAAGTGAAGTGTGAGGGTTTTGTTGTATTGAAAAAATACTGATTACGCCCGTGTTTAATGATATATTTGACACCAATTTGAATAAATTTCAGAAGGTTGAGTATTAAAATGATTATTACAAACTTGTGTGAACATCTACGCCATAGTTATTACAACCTTTTTTTTAATATTTTTGTGTATCTAGTTTTACAAAAATAAACAAAACCCCAAAAGCCTTTCATTAAAATCCACAAGAAGCGAACGAAAAGAAAATAATCACCTACGCACGGAAACAGACCAAACCTTGAAAACACCCACGAGGTGGAAATATTTGAATATACTTTCACAAGGGTGCATATGTCGCTATTCGTAGTACCACCCCGAGAGTCACCCCTCAATGTCGCAAATTACTCAAGCGACCCCCGGAATGTCGACGATATGCCAATTAACCTTTTTTGCGGGTTTTAAATACGCAAAAGGTTTATTTAAGGAGAGAAAATTTGAGTTAAATAATGTACGGTCCACAGTAATGTTACTTTTGGAATAAGTGTATTTTGATATATAAACTTTGTAGACTTTTTGTTGGAGGTTATAAAGAGGACAATATGTCTGATGGTAAAAAGTTTTGTTATATTGATCGTTTGTGTCAAAACGCGATTTCAATCGATTGTATATAATGCTATTGGACCGGCCGCTATTTTTACGAAAAAATCATATTTAAGACGCTGGTATTTAATTGGAAGGGTTTTTATTCTAAGTAGAATGATTATTATGGGCGTAATCACCATCATCAGCCTCTTCTCGTGAAGTGCAGGACATAGAACTTGAATCTTTCAATAGAACACCATAATAAGCATTCATGAATAGACAGGTTGGAACGCAATACTGGAGCCCTTCCACTAGTTACAATAAGCTCTTTTCAGTGGGCAACATCGTCACTATGGCGCGGAATCCGAATGAATTATTTTACGCTAATTCCTGTATGCTATAATTGCAAGTTATCGCCAAGCACATTATGCGCCAATGTTTCATACAGTAGCAATAATATATGGAGTGGTTTCCCCTCGCATTCGGTTATTTACTGTGCTCATTCGAACCGGTTCATGCTCTGAATGCATGAGTGTTTTATAATTTTCAATTGGACGTGTATTTTAATCGAGGCGAAAAAACTTTGCATTTGAATAGTCTTCACGTTCGTGTTTTAAAATGATTCGAATGTAAATAAAAGTTATTTCGACCAAATAATATTTCATAAAATTTTAATAACTTCGGTCTTCTAACAGTAATCAATGCAAGAATTGGGAGTTTTCTTTCTGTACGTTAAGCATTTTGAAAAAATACTCTAAAAGCTAATAGCCTAAAAATTACTTATTTGGTTTTTATTTTATTTTGAATGTACCCATTCATGAATAATAATATACACCGGCGAATCGTGTCAACTTTTCAATACCTAGCGATAAGACACACGTGAATGACAGTCTCAAAATAGCTGGATTATTGGTGAATATAAATACATCTATTCGCACACCGTGAGAGCGAATTTTTTATAGAAAGTCAAGCGCACAGGTGAGCAAACACCGCGCGCATATGAACCCACTATCACCGATAAGATTACCAGATAAATTGATATTGGAAGCTCGACGCGAATAAAATATCGGCCCGCGCGACCGCTTGTTTGTTTTTAATCAGCGCTTTAAGCGGCGACGGCTGCATTATACGACTCCATCGTATTGAATGTGTATTCGATTTGTTTGCGGATTTGAGTTGCGATATTTTGCCGAGATGGAAAGGTTTTATTGTTAAGCAATAATTATATAAGAGAGAAATAAAGTTTATTTGCTCAGGCATCTGTGTCACGTTTTGGGTTCAACCTATATTTATTGGCATTTGGTTTCGAGTAGACCCAACATTGTGTTCATCACTCACGGCTTGAAATCGGATGTATACAGGCTAAATCTGAAACGATACGCAAGTGCGTGGTCACCACGACGGACCTCTGAACAACATGTATGGTGGGTGCTATCCACAATGTTAAACGAATATAACCTAGAAAAAACCTGTGTCCTGGTCCAACAGGCCGTCTAACTGGCTCCAAAGAACTTCAGAATTGGGCGACTGGGCTGATACAGTCAGTTTAATACAGAAACTACGGCAGTACAGCTTCTGTATCAAACGTAAGTAAATCAATCTTCAGTCTCGGCACATTTGGTTCAGTCGGAACAACATACTCCGCTTGCCGCTGGTATTAATAACTGACGAATAGGTTATTCGGTCAGTGGGTCGTCATAATATCCGCTCCGTACCTGGATAATCTATCTACATCTCCGATTTCGATCGGCCTTTGGTAAATGTGAAAATACTGGCCTTGGTTTCATAGAAGTATTGTTATTCTTTGTGTCTCTTTTCCCCGAAAGGCACGTGCTGTATTATGCGAGTACAATTTTGCGGTTTTATTTCGGTTCCATTTCGGTTTTAAGCACTTAGCAAATTCTTATCTCTATCGTACCCTCGACCTATGAGTATTTTATCGTTTGAAGTGTTTCGAACCACAACCCACCAATGCTTACATACGGCTGCTTGACGCAATATTTGAAAAACCGCTGAAGAACAAACGGCTGGTCTATAAGATTTTAAATCTTTTTATTTAAAACTGGGTTTTAGTATGTGAAATGACAATAAGTAATGATTACTGGTACTGACGAGCGTGTATAGATTAATGATAATTGATGAATCGCCAGAGCTAAGAACCATAGCACTTGGCGTCTATAGCCTCTGCTTACTCCGACGGGACACAGGCTTCTGTATGTACACATTTAATAAAACGTGTTCAAAAGCGCATGTGTCCCATGTGTGGCAAGCGCGGTGCGACGCGCGGGCCGCGGAACAAATGTCGCGTCATGTCCGCGACACGGTCATCCATCTCGCCACGTCCGGCATGCGAGCTCTCTATCATTGTTGTCAAAGGACACACGTGTTTTATTGTTGGCTGGTTACACTGTTTCCATTGAATAGCCATATTTCCTATTATGTTTGTTTTCGTTGAATCGTTGTATCTAAACATCTCGCTTAAAAAATTTTATTGCGCGTGTCTTGGTGAAATTTTTTGACGCCGTTTTTAAATTCTGATACGTAAATAGACCAGCCCAGCATTCACGTATATAGTTCTGAAGTCTGTCAAGAAGACTAGAAATTATGAGAGCATACCAAAATAATTGGACTAAAAACAGATATTCGTTGATTACGCATAAAGAATCCGACATATTAAATTGCCCGATTTTTTGTTCTCTTTCATAGACATTCAAAAATCAATTTTCAAAAATGTTCTCTCGAGAAAGACCTTATACTGTGAAGATAAACAGGAAAGCGGAGGTAACAATATCGAATATCGCACATATCGCATAACTCTATATGCCACCGATACGGATCGAGGTAACACGAGATGCCTCGCTCATCCGATACACGTGATTACCCGACAGACATCCGACCGGAGTAACCGCACCCTTAGCACGCTTGTACAGCTAATTGTTCAATTACGTGTAGGACTATAGAGTAGGAAGTAAACGTTTCGAGGAATTTTACAGTTGGGAGATCGACACAAGCATTTTGAAGGACTAGCACGTTCTAGCACGTATACATACAGCCGCGATACGTTTTGATATCTCAAGAAAACTTCATAAAGATTAGTTGAATTTCTGATAATCATTTACACATCTCACAGTACTCACTACACTTAGTGAATCACGGTGCTGTGTGGTCAAAAACATATTTTTTTCTCACTATATCAACCCACATACTGAGCATTAGATTCCTCTGCAATTCAAAGTTCGATTAAGACAGCTTACAGTTTACACCATAATCCATCATGCAAGACTACAGCGGGCTTTTCCAAATCCGAATCGAGTATTTACAACTGGCCGACTATATTAACATCTCAAGTCCCGAATGTCTATGGGCTATCCATCTCGCCTCTAGGGTTCATAGTGGCGTATTAATATTCAACGTGTGGAGCGAGCGTCGGTTCGCGTCGGTCCATTGTTCCGCGCGCGATTGGATTTTGATAACGGACAATTGCTTTGTAAACGCTCCGTTGTGTCCGCGATCGCTTTTCTATGCCCCAGTGTGTACGTACTGTTTATTTGTTTTTTATGTTGATACACAGTATTTTTCGAGGTTCAGTAGCAAAGGTATTAAACTCTCAGCTAGGATTAAATTAAGATTGTTCGTTAGTTTTTATGATATAAATGTAGACATTGTATTAATTTCAATACTAAAATCTACACGTGCACAGTCGGCCCGAGATGTAAAATCATAATTAGAGCGTAATCAATCATGACTTTTTTTAAAAATAACCTTATTAAATATATCCTACACTTTTATCCGTGCGGGAATCCCACGCAACACAGCTTACATAAAATCAGTAAATTCGCTGTACCATTCATAAATTTGATCACTGAAAGCTGGTTGCCTCTTTCCATTCACAATGTGACGTCACATCAAACAGCTACAATTCAATAAAACAAATACTCCAGCATCGCCGGAGTTGGCACACCGGCCACGTACGGACGCCATCGATTCTTTCCTTCCTACAATTGTTATCGACGTGCCGTGTTCAGATGGATTCGAATGGAGCTGAAAATGCAACTATACGGGCTTTGTTTTGGAAGAGAATGGAAGAATTGTGGGCGTAATGAATAGCTGCTTAGTATGCCGTGGAATAGTGTTTGTAACGGGTGCCAGAAGATGTTGCTGTAATAAGTTTTGGGCATAGAAATTGAGTTTACTTGTAAGAAAATGTAGTTTATTAGGATATCCGATATGGGGTTGACTATTTTTAGTTTATTTTATACTGGTATGAGAAAGTGAGAACTACACTAGATAATATGTATAGTCTTGTCCATATATACCGAGTGACGAAAGACCATGATCACAAGACGGTCTTCATACTTATATTGGTCTATTGAATTGCTTTTGGCGTTTCTCATTTATAATTGCTCAAAAAATACTTAAACTAGCAAATACATTTTAAAGAATAGCCCATAATTTAATAACTAAATATTTCAATACTAAAATATAATGAAAATGTATCGTATGTTGAAAGTGAGCCGCAGAATGGTGACCATTTGTGCAAACGCAATCGTGAGAGGCAATCTAGCGGGGCGGTCAGTCGGACATGTTCCGTTTTTGTGTGCGTTATTAGTTCCGACCGCACATTATAGAGTAGGAGCCCAGAGCCGACAAATCTATGTTATTAATACGAAGCTGGAGGTTTCAGCATGTTTTAGTCTACTACCATTCCATGCATGTTTTAGGGTCCTATTTCTTAAGTCTTTTGAAACAATTAGCTTAATTTGAAAACCAAACATCCCCATGTGATAAAAGTTGTATGTTAAGACACATCACTGAAATAAGTTAGCACTTAATTGGGGCACGTATTTGTTTCCATTTGACGCTATTAATCCTCAAAAAGCTACATTTAGTGCCTACAATAACCTACCAAGCTTAAATAGGTATCCTTCTTAAAATTGAACTATCGCTTAAATAAAGTAGGTTTGGCGGCTCTAACCTCTTGTACTATTAGAGGCGCTCGCTGGCCTTGAGCGGATCAGCGGCGCGGCGCTAGTATACGGCAGTAATTGCCGAGTTGGCCGCGTTAAAAATATACACATACTACTATGACGAATTTCTGGCTTATAACTAGTGGCAGTACAATTGCTAGTCGGTATCACACATACCGACATATTTCATGTCGGTGCAATTTCTTTCGTTCGGTTGTTTTATAGTCCGCTGCTTATTTGAACTCCTTTCAGCATCCTTAGTCATGTTCAATCTGTTCCCTGTTGACATACTATCATTACCTCTGCTTCTGGGATTAGGTTTTTTCACTTATTCTACTTCGATGTTACACTTCAGTGAGGTTAGTATCCAGATTAACAGTCTGTCTTTCCCGTGGTCTTAGTAGATTTCTTGCATATTATTTTTTAATATGATTAACATACATTTATACTTTACTATTAAATATACAATTAAATTACAATAAACATATAAATGTATGTCGAAATATATCGAAGGTGGTAAACGCATTTGGCTCGCTGCCATTTGGGATGAGGAAGTGGCCAAAGTTTGGCCATCTTAAAGATTAACTTCCATTAAACTACGACACAAGTAGAACTGGATTTAGCAACTGCATTTACACGGCCATCGTGTACGATATATTTTAGATTTTGAAGGCCAAGAATATACGCTTTTGAAAATTGTACGAGGATTTGTTATTGATATATTGTTTCCTTAATTCTTGTATTCATTTATCCTGTTTTTAATAAAGTGAAATATGTAGTAAAATATATTTTATATTTACGAAATATTCAGTTTATAAAAAGAAAATTAATGATTGCTGGACAATTTTAGAATTTGACGGTTAACTACAATGGAGGTTTAAAACAAATTCGACAAATATTTATGCGACCTTCATACGCCGCATTGTGTTCATATGTTTCTACTTTGCAACAATATACGACGAAACCATCTGTATCATGCATGTTTTCTGTAAGGATTTCATGTGTAGTTTGAATAAAATACCTATATGTAAGTGGCTGTCAATCCAATCTCAGCAGAACACACAGACAAGTATCTGTCAGTAAGAATGCAATTACTTGTTATTTGTTTAGTAATACTTGCTATACTGACGCGAGACGTTACAGACATTCCCTATGAAATGGAGGGAATTGTGTATTTATTAAACATTCATCTGTACGTTTTTAGAATACA
Organism: Deilephila elpenor; assembly: GCA_949752805.1. NCBI lineage: Eukaryota > Metazoa > Arthropoda > Insecta > Lepidoptera > Sphingidae > Deilephila > Deilephila elpenor. The sequence goes on along the minus strand of OX457107.1, from coordinate 763,332 downwards.
ACTGTGTGAAGACATACAGAGCTTATTGATGGTTTGGGTTCTGTATTGTAACTTGTATGAAATTTTATTAAACATATATGGTTCTACGTTATACAGAAGGTTTTAATACAAATGAAAATAACACATTCACAATTTAAATACCTTTATTTTATAATGTTATTGTATATAAAAACGTAGTTTAAAATGAAAACAATAATTAATAGATCTAGTGTCTTTTTTTTACTTGTGCAAAAATTCTTTAAGTAATTCACAAACTAAAGCCATCATTGAATATTACACTCAATATAATATTTGACCAGCGGTACCAAAAGAATGCCACAATGCTCAAATGTCAGAGCAATTATGTAGCACTGTACACGTAGACGCTCGTAGCGGATATCTGTCGTAGCGTATTCCGTAGCCACAATCCTCTACGGTAAACATGCTTGCGATATTTGATTAGTTTGCGCTTATTGAGTTAAATTGTTTGTGGAAATCCGTTTTGATATCTATGTGAACATTATACATTGTAGAGTGTTTTTGTGGATCTATGTCAATTTATTTAGGTCACCAGTTAGGCTTATTTTCAATCTGTTTCGCGTAATAGTTATATACATGGAGAATTATGTATTTCATATTAGCCAAAACTATTATTGTTACGTCTTCTGTGCACGAGCTATATAAAGGCTTTTATCTGAACTCGAGTATTTTAATAAAAACATATAACACGTCTGAAAAAGTAAAACTACACCAGTCACGTCTCTTCAAAGAGGCCTGTCCCGCATCATTTATGTCCCACGGCCCTCTATTTAATTAACGCGGTACATCTGTCGGAGCGGCGCGACTGAGATCCAGGGCCAGCATCCGACGAGCAGATTGCCAATTAGCGTGGACAACGCACTCGGGCTGTTCGCGGTATATAGCCGTATATATGCGGTGATAGGTAATTACAATTATATATAACTGGGGCCTATATGGATCATGGGTCTGCTCTATGATTGAGACGGTTAAGCCGTCTATCCCTCAAAAGTTCTATGGCATGCAGGTTTCCTTACGATGTCTCCTTCACTGTTAAAGTGGTAACTGAGTTAGAATACATTCAAGTATTTAAAAAACAAATATTGACATACTGTATGTATGTTTAATATGTCTACAATTAAAAAGGTGCAGTTCTGGTGTAGTTCAAGTTCTGCAGGTTCAATACTAAACCAAATGTAGTGTAGAACGCCCTCCAACCAGGTGGAGCGACGATATTCTTGGGGTAGCTGGTAGCGTTTGGCGACGATGGGCTGAAGATCGAACCCAGTGGCGTGCTATGGGAGAGGCCTATGTCCAACAGTGGACGCAGAAGGGATGATGATGATGAATACCAAACCAGATCATAACCGAAAAACAAAATATATTTATTATTTAGTTAGGTTCGCATTTTTTTTCCTGTGTAATTTAGGTCGTGTATACCACCCACAGGCGCGATAAGCGTAGGTTAAAAAAAACAGTAGCCACTGTGTCCTATTTATGTGAACTCACATTAGTCCAGTTGTGCAGTAAAGGATATTCAACCTGCCAACGGAAATTAATGTTAAATAATTTTACGTTTACTGATATTTAGCATAGTGATTTAAATATGACTGAATATAAACAAAATACATGAATGCCTCTCGTAAGTATTGTATTGAAAAATAAAAAAAAATATCTGAACGTCGAACTCATACACATACCCCAGTGGTTATCTAAGGATCCCTCACGTGGAAACTATGCCGACACTATTCAATTAACTGCGGTGCAATCACTACGGGCTCGTCGCGCGTCCGAAATCACACAGATTGGTTATGGCGAACTTGACAGCTAATCAAAATACGCTTGGAGTTTAAGAAAAAATATGAGGTGGTCTATTGGAAAAAGGGCCGATGACGTCACAGTAATGCTTTCTAATGTTGGTAACTGGTTCAATATGTATTGATATCGGGCGCAGGTGTTGTGAGTTCGCAAAATCTTTTAAAGTATCTAATACTAGCTATACAAGTATTTATCATATTGAGGGATCGGATGTATATCAGATGACTGGTTATATTTTTAAAATATAAGACCCGAATATTCTAACGCCATTTAAATATTGAGTTGAACTTAACTACCCACGTCCCAATTAATCAGTACATTTAAAAGGGACTTGGATAGTTAAGTGCAAGATATTATAATATGTAAATGACGTTTGAGTATTCAGGCGTATGATATAAGCCCGAAAGCAATTAGAAAAAATTGCAGTATTTATAATTAAATCCAAACCAGTAACACTTTGGTACTTAGCTTGCGTTGTATTCAATAATAGCAATATAAAAATGTTGATACAAGTAGTTTCGCGTGTCGCGCTAATAACCCCGTGCCCTGCGTCGTGGTTATATGCAAAGTGCTCAATTAAAATTTATATATTTTTCCTCTCCTAACTCGCACCCGACTCTGATTAAAATGCAAATTTATCTTCGTGTCAATTATAAAGGCCGGTCAGAGGTAGAATATTGAGATGGTGTGCTGTATCTAGAGTATTACACTCTTTAGGCCACACATATTGCTTGTTAATTATGTGGGTCATTCAAATAGAGGCGAGGTTGATCTTTTTTTGATTAAATTATATTTTAAAAATGTTTTAATATTAGTAGAAATTGGGATGGGACTGGCATATTCTGGATTGATTACATGACGTACTTATTTGTTTTTTTTTTGTGCTTAGCTTTGGGCTTGTAGTTATTTTTATAGTAATGGAGATAGAGAAAACCTACATTTCCATAACACACGTGAAAGTTCTCTATAAATTGTTAAACGCATGTAATGTTCACTAACCGCATTAGGTCAACGTAGACTAAAACATACATACATACATAAATTCACGCCTTTATCCCCGAAGGGGTAGGCAGAGGCGCCTCCAGGACACCCACATTTCGCCTTGTATGTTCAGTCCTATGATGTGATAGGGGGCGAGCCTATCGCCATATCGGGCACAAATTCCTGACTCCGGGCTGATAATGAATAGAAAAATCCAATACCACTTTGCCCGACCCGGGACTCGAACCCAAGACCTCAGCTTTGTAGCCGTACCGTAATACAACTACGCCACTACTAAAACATAACCCCAGTTAATGCCCCTCGGATAAATATTTAGAAACCTGAAGATTACATTTCCGAAAATATCAGCTCCAAAAATACACCCCAAATGGTTTTCCCAAACCTCTCAGTGATACGTACCGGCCTCATACAGTATTAATGTTTCCTGACCTTTAGTGCTCAAGTTAACCTTATCGTCTTTGATTCACCTTAAACATGTAGAAATATGACGTAATCGTGTCTGATTGTTTTTAATAACGATGTGAAAAATGGACACGAAAATATGAATCTTAATTATTGCGTTAATGGTCCAATGCTGGATAAAAGTATACATCTATATAATAGCAAAGCCCTTGAGTCTCGAACCAGGTTGATAGTCGATGTTTTATAGGGAAAGGAAAGAAACAAAAAAAATTGAATGACACACGCCAGTGGACTTATCTTCTCCTGCCTTTTTCGTTACCTCTCTTCCATTTTGCATATCTTGTAACTCACGTTCGTTTCAAGTGTTGTAGATGTTCATAGACAGTGGTATACCATTACCGTCAGATGAACCTTGTTCCTTCGCTAGACCTAGACTATAAAAAAAAAAATATTTACCCATAAAGATCTTTTTAAAATGACGCGCTAAGAAACGCGCCAGTTTCGTGACAACGAATGTTTCGCGAGGCTAAACTCTTCGCGAGCCGTGGCTGCGCCTCGCCTTCTCGTCTTAACTTAATCCCTTGTTTAAATTAAACATTTTTGGAATTGTATTAAAAGGCCGATAGTTAGTTTCGTGAGAAATTGCCAAAAATCGCCCGAATAGTTGTTTTGTATGTATAAAATGCTTTGGAATTGGTATTTATGCCGTTTTTCTATTTTGAGACGTTGGGTTCAAAGAATTGTGTAATTAAACATTGTTTTGCAATTCTTTCCATTTTTAATTTACGTAAGTTTAAGACTTAAACTTTTTTGCGACTTCGTTTGCGAGGAGACACGATGGATATTTTAATGGATGCGAGAAAACATACTTTGTGCTTCGTCACTATGTGATTTATTTTTATTGTGATACTTAAATGCCCTTACATTTTAAATAGTTATTATATTCAATAATGTGTGTGAAATTCTTTTTAATTATATTAATAAAAGTTGTTACTGAATTTAATTTTAGATTAAATAACTTCTAAAACAGGGTTTTAGAAGTATGTTCACAAAAACACAATAACTGCTATTTCAATTTAGAGCATCTGATAATATTTTGTGTTGCCTATATTAAAAGTTAAGAACAATGTCAAACATTTGCATTCTATTTCACAAATACGTTGTTAGCGTTTGAAGAATGTTAAAATATTCCAATATTAGAACATTCCTTATGTAAGATTCTTGCTATTTATAAAACTAGTAATCCATTTGTATGTTATTTCGACGGCTATTTGGTATTATATTTTTGAATTAATTTTTTTTATCATTAATTTATTTTGATCGCAAGAAAAATACATTACTGCCAATAGAGTTAACTGGGGTTTATCAAATATCTACCGGCCAAAAATCCCGTGCCGTGACACACTAGATATACTGAGGGAATTTTAAAGGTTGGTGATACTAGCGTGACTCATTCGATTTTTTTTAAACCACGTGCTACCGTTATTTAACCTTGGCTTTTTTTTTGGGATTTCTACCCATTGAGGAAGTATTAGTATTAAAAAACAACCAAGGAAATATCGCTTATTGTTTCATTTGCCTCTCTCACTATCTTCACTTAGCGATATCTTTTTTTGGGAAGTTGTAGAAAAAAAATAAAGCTTTTAAAACACGTTCGTGTATATTGGTCAACGGACTGGATTGCCAATCCTGCTTGCATTCTTTAACCGGCCTGATTAACCTTAGTGAGCTTCGCATTAATCTGCAAATGGGATTTGGTTTCGCAGTTTCCTTTACCATGACAAACCAATTCATAGAGGGATTCGTCTGTAATATTTAAGAAGTAAATCCGACAATTTTCCTTCAATTTTGTGGTCCAGAAAATGCTTCTCTGCTCCCCACGTAGAGCATTCTGGGAACGCAAAGCTGCGGAATCTCAAGCTTTACCTTCAAATAAACGGCATGTCGCATTTTCCACCTGAAATTGTAATTTACTACGAAAACGGTTGTTATAATTTCCCGTATATGTAATTTAGTTGAAAGAATTCACGCTAAGATCTATACTTGTTGGTGCTGAAGACAAGAAATTAGCGTTGTGTGCCGTGGACTGCGGGTTCATTCTCTCACCGACAAATATTCACACGAAGATTCAGATTTATTTCTTGCATAATATGCAAGGTTTCTAAGATATTTATGAGTGTGTGTACAGTCTACAGATTTATTCCGTTCTGGGCATACGTACGTGTGATATTTTACGTGATAAAGTCATCCTAGACACAACGACGCCTTATAAAAAATATCGCTTAAATTCAATATCATGTTCAGAGCAATATTTTACTGCAGCCGTCGCACAAATATACCATTGGACGAGTTTCAAGTGAAAGGGTTTGAAACTGCAATCACGGTGAAATACAATAGTGGAGCGTGGTAAAGCGTTATAAAACATTTAAAATATCGGCTGAGTGTCGGGGCCGGGCGCTCCGGTGCACTAACTGTCGAGATAAATTCACTGAGCGGCTCCCGCGACGCACCCCTGCGCACCCTCGCAGACACCCGGAGACCACTCACCGTATTATACGTGGACGTAACGGATAATGCGGTTTAAGTTATAACAAATAAGTCGACGTTTGTGTACAACTTTTAAAAGTTGTGCTTTTGAAATGTATTTTTAAGTGTCTCGCTGGTGCCCAAACACGCCAGCGGGACAGTTGTTCGTGTAGGTCGCGTTGTGCGCTCTTATTTATTTACACCTGACGTTCACACAGTCTCGTCCCTAGATTGTAAGTTTTGTGTTGTGGGTAAAAGAAATTGTGGGATTTTATTAGTCTTACAACATCCATACCTGTGTAGAATACTAGTAAATCACACTAATATGTTTCTCGATTTATGTATCTTTCATTCGTTTCAAAACTGGGTTTGTAACTAAGACTTTAATGTAAGCATAATCGCCGGTTTATTACAAAAACAAAACGAAGTGTACTTAAACGAATTAGAAACGCGATACCTTTTTGTGGGTCACCTGAGTATAATGAATTTTCAAGCATCGCGTCGCGTACGATGGGACCGATTCGAGCGATTTATTGCCAAATATATTATCTAAGCTAATATAGTAACCATATGCGTCTATAAACCTTGACGTTGATCGCCGTAACGCCGATCAAACACAATTTATTTCGTAAACATCGTTTTGCCATAATGTTGCGTTTGCAATATCCTTCCCCGGCCTTCCTTATCGTCCCCAACCATATTGTACGTTGCTACCCGCTGATACTGACCTTAAATTAAGAAATAGGGGGTCGTCCCAATGCCAATAATTTAATGCTTCGTCGAATTTCGCAAAGGAGACGACTCGGCTTAGTGGAGAAAAACTTTGAGCGCGCTTAATGGATTAATTTTTAAGTGCTGAGTTGAGTCCTTTTAATTTGAAATGGAAGCTTTTGTCACCAAATCTATGAAATTGTCTCTGAGTTGTTTTTAATCAATCATCAACGGAAATGAGAAATTTAATGCACTATTTAACGAAATAAGACTCAACTAAAGATATACATAATTTTCCATTCTATAATCATGGGATTGCATAGATATCCCAAGAGCGTTACCAGACAAAGTTGTATATTCTCGACTATTCACGTCTCGGGGGTACGTTTCATTTCATTTTGAAGTTTCATATGTTACCTTTGAGATTACAAAATGAGATTGAATAAAGAAATATGTTGTGAAGATTTCAGTGGAATATTGACTTAGGATTTCCCTAACGCGGTCTGCATCAACATTGTCATGTAAACAGATGTATTGAATGTTTGCAAATGTAATAGGATTCCAGATGTATGTTCTGCTCTATTACGCATTTGCGGTATGAAAACAATTTACTTGTTTGGTTTAATTGAAAACCGAGTGCGGAGTAATCATTTTGTCTAAGATGCGTCTTAATCTTAGAAGCGTTCAACGTCGGCGGAAACTATGCTGTAGCTTGAAAATTATTTCATCCATCAACTATATTGGGGTTTAGTGAAGAAGCTTTGTGTGGCGTAACCATTTACGGTGCAGTAATAAATATACTAATGAACGACCGCAAATTTAAAATCTTACGACTTTCCCTTTGAATATGCATCATGTGTGTGGATTAATATTATCTGTATAATTTCTTATACTGCGCAATTCATTACATGTATCATAGTGAACAGTTCTACCCAAAATTTACAAAGATCTGTTTCTTATTTACAAAGACCTTTCTATTTCTATTTTGAACAAAGAAAATTGCATAACACTTACAACAACAGCGTGACAAAAATAAATTCCACTTCTCATGAATGAGACAACTACGTAAGTTTAAAAGCGAACGGCTCATCTTATTACGATCGCGAGGCTGGCGAGTCCCGCTCGGCCCACGTCCAAAATCGATAGCTAGCGAAAGTGCGGCCCGTAACAGCCCCCGATTCGGAAAGAGAAAACTATTTCTGGAACTACTTGCATAACAGTTTTTGTAAATATGTTTTGTGATAGTTTGAGGTGGCAAATATAGCGTGGCGTACCGTGATCCTGCTCTTTAAGTTTCTGTAACTCACCAGTAATAAGTATTGTAAACAATATTTATTTAATTGTATGAATTATTATGAAACGTCACCGGCTAGTGCCTTAAAGGTCTGATAGACAGTGTTTCATAGTATTCCACATTTTTCCTTATTTGAAGGAGTGATCCTTATTGGTTTTTACAAGCAAAATAGCGTGTAGGGACTATTTTAAAATGACAAGAATTCGTCATGCTTATTATACCCAGTTGGAAAAACCTTAATAATATATTTTCATACAAAATTTGGTTTCATTTTACTTTATTAACAGAAGGGGTAGTAAATACTTAACGACGATCCACAAACATCCAACAATACCGAGCTAGTAATTGCCACGTCAGTCCGCACGCCTCATCACATTACAGCGCGCGGAGGCCCGACCCTCGGCCACCTTCCAAAATCGATAGCCGGTGAAAGTGCGAGGACGCGTTGGCTGCCGGCCAACCCACTCGCGGCCAAGGTCCCGGAGATATTCGCCTCACGTCTCCAGCACCAGTGTTTATTTATACATCTGCTTCGGATTCAACGTTTGGACGCTTTTTTGGGTCGTGACGTCGTGGACATAGTCGTGAGTAATTCGATTTGGATAGGGTAGATGGATATTTAGAGGCAATTTCATATGCTAGGTTTCAGGAATAGAGAATAATTTTAGCATCGTTGTGTAAACGTTATGCAATAAATAGAAATTGCAAAAAATAATTTCATAAATGTTAAACTGCAATTACGGGCCATTAAAAGCTGTTTTAAATTAATTACCGCCCTCGCAAAGGCAATTCAGTTAGCAAACTAGGGTGTGTCGCGCGCTGTCACAAATGAGCCCGCCATGCGGTTATGAAATCGGCTTTAAATTGGAATCCACTGACCCGAAGTCCTCAGGAGCGCTGCGGGCGTGGAGGCGGGCGCGGCTGCAGAAGGGGCCCGCGGGGGACCGTCTACCTCTCGGAGTCAATACGCGAGCGTTCAATCAACCGTTACGGGCGTCGTTGTTGAGTGTTTTCGATGGATATGCGTTTTAATGCGATGGGAAATGCATTTCAGGTGGCACGGTAAATATTTTGTGGTAATTTAGAGTTGACGGTATTAAATTGTTATTTATAATGTGTGCTTAAATGGATCATTGTATTGGTTTGAAGCTTAAGTTTCTTATTGTGTAAACAATATATCTGGCACGTTAGGGCTGCAAAACGAATATTAGATATCAGAATTGATTAACCTATTGAGAACTTCGTATGGTAAGATTATTATAATTTTTGAATTTGATTAGCAATTAGTTTCAGCGTTTGTAATTTCAAATTTCATTAAGTATATATTAAATCGGCACATTAAACCTACAGGTATATTTGGGTCTGTTATGTATTTTTTCTAAAAGGCAATATCAATGATAATTTTCGACTCCATGGCGCAGACGCCGGTTGTGAAAAGTAAGGCCACAGGTTCGATCCCCGCACCGAGACAAATGTTTATGAGGCCCAAGTGTAAGTATTTGTCTTGGGTCTGGGTGATTGTGGCACCGAAAAGCCTCTCGTAGTTTCTGATAACCACGACACAAGACTTAATTGATCTTAATGTGGGATCACGACTATGTATGTGGCTGTTAGGTGTATTTATAATTATTTATTATATTAACATAGTTGGGAAAAAAATTGAAAAATCAAATTGAAACCAACTGAAAACAACTATATGAAGGTCAAGTAGTATTTCATCTCGATACAAAGACGTTACCAATTAATTAACTTGACGAAGGTTCCGGCTAATTACAAGTGATTCCTATTAACCCGTCGACCCACAACTGACACTCGAGCGCCGCTGCAGGGGCGAGATGCCCTGTTTTGTATCTTTGTATTCATTACCCCCATCACAGTACATTAAAATGCAAATTGAGCCTTTCACACTGTGCAGCAGCATTGCCTGCCGCAAATAACACAGGGCCGGATGGCTTGCTTGAGATTGTTTTGGGGGCCATGACCACACTTTGTTCCAATCATAAGTTTTTTTATTGTCGTCTATTAATATTTCCTACGTTTTCAAAAGATATGAGTAAAAAAGGTTGATGTGCTAGATATACTCGTATATATAATAAATACATCTTTGATTACACCGTTTCGTGCTGTATTCCAGATTCATTGATAAGATCTAAAAATAACATTGAAATAAAACTATATTATACGGATTTTATCGCGATTTGGTTTAATTTTTACATTTTTTAACTTCCCGACGTTTCGATTACTTTACAGCTTTCATGGTCACGGGGCAGACTGAGGTATTAGTCATCCGCTCAGTGGCTCAGTCACTGACGCGAAACCAAATCGCGATAAAATCCGTATAAAATAGTTTTATTTCAATGTGTAACATTCGCGTAAATCTAAGAAACCATTATCTAAAAATAACTAAGATTTGAGAGCCAAATGATATTATGCTCCTAAAGTAGCATTCTGATTAGTATTCATGGACTAAAACTGTCTCCCTTCTTCTCGGAACTTAATTATAATCGTAGAGCACTAATACTCTGTCAGTTCTCGGTATCACCCACAGCTACATGACCTAATTGCCTGCCTGTGTAAGGCGGAATTATTCAAGCTTATATTAACATCAATGTCTGTCCGAAGCCGTACGTTGAACTAGCTAGTGACGTCATGTAAGCAACGCAACGTGCTCGTTTTAAGTTTGACACATACATATTATATAATATATGTATATGTATATATAATATATGTATGTATACTGGAACTCAGCAGTTTTACAACTTGAGTGTTGAGATAATATTTTGGTCGTATTTATACTTTACTACTTTAGATGGAACTGAAAGATTTTTGTAAATATAATCTCAAATTTTCATTCGTATGTGTTGTGAAACAAAATTGTAATGCTAAGCTATAGTTTGCTAATCCACAAAACTAAAGTTAGGAAATAATGAATTGTTGCGGTTATTATACATGCGTATAAAAGTCAAGTCAAGGAAAGGACAGTTATGGGTAATTACCTACTGCTGTTTTTAAATCCTCAGAATTTCTAACATAAAATATAAAAATAATAATAACAAAGTTCATATCAATTTGAACCATAAAAAAGGCTGGTTTATAAAAGTTTATTAATTAATTTGGAATGCATTCACATGAGTGAAATTCCACAGCGCTGGCAGGATAGCGGCTCGAAACCGCGCGCCTCCAGCGGGATTATGACTCCGAGCCGCCGACAGCCTTTATTGTACCACAAGAGTGTTCTAATGTTAGTGTTATATTTATTACATTATTTAATATTAATATCGTAGTACCTACTACGTTTCCTTTTTAAACACCGGAGGATTGGTTCTTACAAGTTTATTGATTTTGTCTTTTGTCCTGACTAGCAAATGACGATGTATAAAGATCCTTAAACTACTTAAATAATTTGAAAGCATTTTGATTGACCCCTAGCGAACTTGCTGTAGTTAATAAGTTTTTTTTATTTATACTTTACCTTCATTCTTTCGTCTTTCTTTTCCACATTTCTTCTTCTTCTTTTCAGCTGAAGTTTGGCTCCACCGTTTCATCGGTGATTTTGCCAATGTCATGTAGGTATGGTGAGAGTAATAGTCAGAGGTTAAGCAGGTAGATATAGTTTAGTCAGTGCAAACGGCAGCTTTGGGTGTGGTGTTTTTGGGAAGTAAAGGAAGGGATAAATTATGCTTAAATTCAAGGAATGACATTGGGATCATAGACACAAATTATTGGTCTTTAGAAATTTTGCTAATAAGATAATATTTTGTGGGGAATCACATGTTAGAAGTGTTTTGACATTGACAGGGCGGGCAAATTTATGGGGAAGGATGTCATAAATAGTGTGTGAAGTTCTGGGGCATTCGAAAAAAATATGTTCTAAAGTTCCTTCAGCCAAGCCGCACTCGCACAATGAGTGGTCGCGCACACGGATTTTTGCTAGAAAAACAGGGGAGCAAACATGGCCTAAACGAAGGCGAATAATGGTTGATGTTATTTTTTTATTGAGGTTTTTATACTTGAAAAACCACGGTTTTAGGGGAATCAAGGGTTGGATAGACGCATAATGGAAGCCTTTAGTCAACTTGCTTAACTGCCAGCTGTTGTTCCATGCATTCATTAGGTCTGGTTTAGTAGTGCATTTTAAATCCCTGGTATAACAATAGTTATGGTAGATGTTAGAATGCGAAATGGCGTTACGGGCATAATAATCAACCGTCTCATTTCCATTTATGCCACAATGGCTAGGGATCCATGCTAAAACTATATCTATACCTGACATCTGGCATTGGCGAAGAATGTCTTTTATTTTTAGGGAGATATAAAACGAGCCGCTGTGAAAAGGAGATTTAAGAAGATCCTGTAATAAACTACGTGAGTCTGAGAAAATAATGCTTCGTTCGATTCTGTGTGATTGAGCAAATTTGATGGCTTCTAGAACTGCAATAGACTCTCCTGTGAATATAGAGGTTACGGGGGGACACTTAAGATCTAAGATAATTTTATATTTCGGTATCCATACAGCAGCACCAACATAATCCCTATCAGTAAGTTTGGAAGCGTCAGTAAATATGGGGGTCCAATCATGCCATGACTCCAAGAGAATGCTATTGAATTTAGTTTGGGCTTCAATATCAGTTTTAAATATTCCAAAGTTAAGGATTACTTTAGGTTGGAAAATTAAGGAGGTATAATGAAACGTGTAAAGGCAATTTATTTCTGTTTTGTGTACATTTAGAGATGTGTTGTAGAATTTTTGGAAAGATTGGATTAGTGGAGGAATAGATTTGTTAGACCAGTATCCTGGTTGTTGAACCAAGCGGGAGAGAGAGTGAAGTTTATTGAGAAGAGGATGCGAAGATTTTTGCAGGCAGTTGAGAAAGAAGCGATCACAGAGATATTGTCTACGAAGAGAGAGTGGCGATTCAAGGCATTCTAATTGTAATGCATTCACAGGAGAGGATTTCATTGCCCCTGTAATGATTCGTAGACATTTGGATTGTATCTTATCTAATGTAGTTAGGGCGAGTTTATTACAGGGTTCTAAAATAAAGCAACCATAATCAAAGTGGCTACGTATAATTGCATTATAAATAAGCTTTTGATTGTATGGGTGTGCACCCCACCTCACCCCAGAAAGTGCTCTAATTACATTTATTCCTTTTTCGCATTTGTCGGATATATTTTTCAAGTGAGGGATGCCAGTCATTTTGGAGTCGAAAGTAATACCCAAAAATTTAAAATCTTTTACAGTCATAATTTGATGGCCCTGAATAGTCAGTGTAATAGTGGGGATGGATCTTTTCCTACTGAAAATTACTGCTTTACATTTACTGGGGGATAGAGAGAGATGATGATCCGTTAACCAATTATTTAAATAAGAGAGAGCTGTATTCAATCTATTGGAAGCAATCTCATGTGATTTATTTGAGGTATATAAAACTATGTCGTCGGCATATTGTAGGATGTTAGTAAAAGAGGTCACGGATAGTTCAAGATCTGAGGTATAAATATTGTATAAGATTGGGCTGAGGACCGAACCTTGAGGAAGGCCCTTATAGATGGTTCTCGGAAAAAGGTTGGAACTGTTAACGCGGAATAAAACTGAGCGGCCCATGTAGAGTGTGCAAATGAAGTTTATCATTCTCGGCGGAATACTCAGATAAAGCAGTTTCTGCCTGAGTAATGGGAGATGAACACTGTCATATGCCGAGGAGATGTCTAAGAAAACAGCTATCAGGTTTTCTTGTTGGGATAGTGCTGAGCGTATATCAGATGAAAATATACTCAGGTTATCTAATGTGCTCATACCACGCCGAAATCCAAATTGAGACTTTGGGAGGATATTCCTATTTTCTAAAATCCAGTCCAATCTATTTTTGATAAGAATTTCTAATATTTTACAAAAGGTCGATGAGAGAGCAATGGGTCTATAGGAGGAGGCTAAGTTTAGGTCTTTGCCAGGTTTATGGATAGGGATGATGATTTGAGTTTTCCAACTTTCAGGTAGTGATCCGGTAACATAAATGGAGTTTATAATGTTTAGAAAATGTAATTTAGCGGAACTAGAACCTTTTGATATAAATGAATAAGGGATACCATCCACACCAGGGGAGGAGTCTTTAAGGTTAGAAAGAGCACATTGAAGTTCTGCAACGGTAAATGGGCCGTTCATATTATCAGAGGAATGGGAAGGAAGAAATGTAGGAAAGCAGTCACTAGTAGGTACATAATCAGGGGCTATATTATTAATGAATTCAGGAAGCCAGTGATTAAAATCATTAGAAGCGTTGTTGGATTGGGTAGATTGAGACCTACGATAAGTTTTCAATCTTTTCCAAATGAGAGAAGGAGGAGAACGAGGAGAGAGGGATTCACAGAAATTAATCCAGCCTTGAGATTTCTTTTTTGATAAAAGTCTCTTGCATTTAGCTGATATTTTTTTATAATTTACGAAGTTCTGCATAGTAAGGTCTTTAAGATATTTAGTTTCCGCATGATTGCGCATATGAACAGCTTCTGTACAGTCAGCATCCCACCAAGGGGGAGAAGGAATTTTGCCAGTGACGGAGTTTTTAAGGGGAATAGATGAGTCAGCAGCGTCAATAATTGCAGTGTGGAGGTCGTTATAGGACGAGACTGGATTGTCATAAATAAACTGGATTGATGATAAATTAATATCTAAATTATCACAATATTTGTCCCAGTCAGCTTTAGATAGTCTATATTTCAAGAGAGGAATGGCAATAGGGCTCGGTGACAAAGTATGATCCCAAACGGATAGTAGGGGAAAGTGATCACTATTATAAGAGAATGGAAGAACAGACCAAGATATGGACGTAGCCAAACTAGGAGAGGCTAATGTCAAGTCAACAGAGCTGAGATTTTGTAGGGGTGAGACCCGTCTGGTAGGGGATCCATCGTTGAGGATACATACATCGAGATCATCGAATATATCAAGAAGTAGACGTGCAACAGAGTCGATATTGTGAGAACCCCATATAACGTGGTGGGAATTGAAGTCTCCCATAATGAGTAAAGGATGAGGGATAGACATTAAAATTCTGCGAAGTTCTAAAATGATAGATGTATTGGGGTGCGGAATATAGATGGATACAAAAGAAATATTAAGAGTTCTAGCAGCAACTATGTGAAAAGACGGATTGTGGGGAGGGAGATGAATTTGAAAGTATGTAACGGTTCTTTTAATTAAAAGGACGCAGCCGGCCCGTCCGTCAACTCTGTCGTCCCTAAGGCAGCAATAGCCTGGTACTCTGAAGGGGAGGCAAGGCTTCAGCCAGGTCTCAGAAACGGCAAAGACGGTAGGGGAATGGCTGTTGAGTAGATAGATTATATCATGTTTTTTATTTCTAATGCTCCTGCAATTCCACTGGAGGAATCTGAGATCCATTGTGGTTATTAAGTTCATTAAGGAGATGGTTAAGCAGAGAAGAGACCTTAGGGGGAAGGGCGTTACTAAAATTACAGGTGATATTTAGAAGTGTAGACAATAACAATCCTATGATGTCGTCGTTGGGAGATGGAGAAGACCATGAGTTATTTGAGGTAGCAGCATTTGATGGGGGAAGGCCACAACCATTGGGTAAAGAAGGTTTTGGGTTTTGAGTGATGACAGAATGGGAATGAGCATCATACCCTTTACTAACGGTGGGGGACGGGCGACGATTGATAGTAATGGTTTTATTTTGGGATTGAAGAGGAGAACTGTGATGATAGGAAGGAGCTTGGGGGGTGGGAGGATTTTGGTGGGAGTTGGAAGAGTTTTTTGTAGCATCTACGTAAGATTTTCGTACGGGACGAAATCTCAGAGATGCTTCAGTGAATGAAATATTTTCTTCAGTCATCACCAGTTTTATCGCTTTTTGTCTGTTGTGCTCGGGGCAATTAGGGTAAGTGGCCATATGGGTACCAGTACATAATAAACAAGTTGCATCCCTTTCCAATATATTGCAAGTATTACCTCTGTGCTGTTGGGCACAGCGGTAACATCGAGGCTGGGACCTGCACTGTGATGTGACGTGTCCAAAGCGACAACACTGTCGGCACTGTATTGTTGGTAGTTTATATAGGAATACTGGTAAGGAAGAATTGTAACAAAACACTCTTTCAGGGAGGTGGCGGCCTCGGAATGTTAGTACAACAGTAGTCGATGGGATCCACTCTGTAGTGCCATTATTTATAACTTTCTTATTGAGGCGGCGGGCTTTAACCACCTGTCCGCAGTGTTCGGGATATTGCAAACCTGAGATAAGGTCATCTAATGACCACTCAGGTGGTATATTTCTAATTACTCCCATACGAGAGATATGGAATTTGGGTATGGTAGCATTTAGGTTATTATTTTCGACAGTAGGAGATTTTAAGAAGTTATTTGCCGCGGTTGCGGTGTCAAATGCCAAAGTAATTTTTCCACGACCGGCTGGTTTTATACTCCCTTGAACAATGCCAGGCACCTGATTGTGATGCAAAATCTTAGCTAATTTTAAAGTTTGAATATCAGAGTTTAATTTTGAGGTAATGTGTACTATAAAAGGGGAACAATCGGAGGGTAGATATAAAAATTTATTATCATATTCTGGGCATGTATACATATCTTGGACTGACGTGGCTGGAGAATTATTTTTTTTCGGGGCTGATAATGTATTAGGATCTTCTAAAGGTCTTTTTTGGGCTTTTTTAGAGGAAGAGGGTAGGGAGGGATTGGTAAAAATCTCCACGGGCACAGTGCCCCCTCCTCCATCCGGTGGTTCATCCTCCGCAACGTCCATTATACACTTTTACACAAAACACTATACACTAAACTTTGTTCAAATACAAACACGTTTCTTTATTTCTAAATATAATGTGGATATTTTACGGAATAAAAGAACACAAGTTACTCGTTCGGCGGTTCGAACGCAACTCCTTTTCCACATTTGCAATTCTATTCTTACACAATGATTAACGATATTACGATGCAAAAAATATTAACATTCCTGTAACAACTTAAAAAAACTGATTTAATAAGCACGTTTCTCCGCCACATCTGAGTTGAAAGAACCGATGGCAATCAGAAGATTAGTTAATTTCCTCGGAGACGGCCCGTCGCTTTCACTTACATTCAGACATTCGCCATAATGTCTGGCGGTGACCGCGCGGTTGAGGGTAATGAGAGGGCCCTACCTGCCCTTAGTACGGCCCATTAGAGCCAAACGAGCGATAAAAGGTCCACCTCTTATGCAACTTTGAGCCTAAGCACGCCTCATATTTTTAAAGGCTGTATGATCTTTCGGAGTTCGTGGTAATGGATTTTTATGTTACTGTTATTATAAAATTATTTGATAAAATCGCTGTCATGATTGCTGTTAGTTGCATTAATCGTATTTCTGCCTATCGCATCGGGGATTTAGGTGGATAGGCTTGAGCATACTCAACTTTGTCGTGTGTGAAAAAAAGCCTAAAATTTAGGGACCGATTACATCGGTTTCGGCCTGTGAGTGGTCACTTGTCCGAAACAAGTCTTGTTTTGCTCCAAAACAGCCCAATATCATGAATGCAATGAGGTATTCGTTATTTGTATTAAGTGTGTTTTAAATTAAATTATTTCATTTAGAGTGGAATTGAAAAAATAGCATAAAATGGTGAGAGCATCGGAATGCTAATTTGATCGAGACGTTTGATATTTCGAAAGGGAACGTGTTTCGATATGCAAACGATTTTATGTAACTCAAAGAGTTTTGTATTATTAATCGTTATTATAATATGTAATCCTCTAAAATATATCTTCACGTAATTATGTACAGACTACATAATAAACCGAAATAAGCACTAATATGATGTAAATATTAATTAGTAACTGGTTAGTAACGTTGCTCTTGTATTCTAAAATTGAATTAAAATTAATTTTATCTCAACATTGCAATTTCTTAATCTGTCCCGTAAAAGCCAGCGCGGGGTAAGAAAAATTGAACTTCCGCTATTTGTATCGGGGATTTAGTTTAATTATAAAGCGAACCCACATGCCAACGCTAGGCCACGAGCTCATCCCGCCGGGATTATATCTCCCATTTCATTTACACCGAACGTCATTTGGTTCACAAATAATATATTTTTTTGTAAAGCGAACGCGACCGATGTTCGGAATAAAATTGCAAATGTCGACGACGAGGCTTTTTATTTTAATTTAGATTTATGCTCAAGGTCGTGAGACTGAAAATAATGGCCGTGTGATTTCAGTGTGTAGCAACTTTCGTTCTGATTTTGTGATATTTGTTACTAATCATATTGTAGGGTACCATGTTAATCTTACTACGACACTTGTGGCAATAGCTTGGGCTTCAGTTTAAAATACATACATACATAAATAAACTCACGCCTTTATCCCCGAAGGGGTGGGCAGAGGCGCCACCAGGACACCCACATTTCGCCTTGTATGTTCCGTCCCACGATGTGATAGGGGGCGAGCCTATCGCCATATCGGGCACAAATTCCTGACTCCGGACTGATAATGAATAGAAAAACCCAATATCACTTTGCCCGACCCGGGACTCTCGAACCCAAGACTTCAGCTTTGTAACCATACCATGATACAACTACGCCACCGAGGCAGTCAGTTTAAAATACTAAATAAATAATCGAGATCGCTGGCTTACTAACCACTAACCCAATTCGTTCCCTATTTTGAATGCAGAGAGATTACGATTTGATTTAATTGTTTTGTATTGTTACGGAAATGAGTTACACCAAATGCTCTAAAAACTCCTTAAAATAAAAAAATACCAATCTACTAAAATACAAAGCAGTCGATGTAAAAAAAGCATCCAGCAACAACAGCCTCCGTGGCGCAGTTGGTTAGACGCCGCCTGTGAAACGAGAGGCCGCGGGTTCGATCCCCGCACCGAAACAAATATTTGTGTGATCCACAGGTATTTGTTTCGGGTCTGGGTGTTTGTGAGACCGAAAAAAGTCTCTCGTAGCTTCTGATACCCACGACACAAGACTCGATCTTAGTGTGGGGTCAGGATTATGTATGTGACTGTTGGGTGTATTTATCTAGTAGAACACAAGGCGGGCAGCGTGTCGGTAATTTCATCGCGTCATACGAGCCCGAACAAACGCCTCTAATTGCGAGGGACAAGACGCCGCGATGTGCCTCCCAAATAACTTGAGCTAGTAGCAGCGCTCTTTTACTTTT
The DNA here is from genome assembly GCA_949752805.1 of Deilephila elpenor. Lineage (NCBI taxonomy): Eukaryota > Metazoa > Arthropoda > Insecta > Lepidoptera > Sphingidae > Deilephila > Deilephila elpenor. The sequence goes on along the minus strand of OX457107.1, from coordinate 744,397 downwards.
TGTGCGAAATATCAAGATACGAGAAGATTGTACAGTTTTTTTGTTGCTTTTATGTACAGTTTCTAAACGAGAAATATTTCTTTAAAGAGTATAGATTTTTTTATTTTTGTTCATTAACGTTCCAGCTTATATGTTTAATTTATGAGCAATACGTTTGTTACATTGTATAGTAAGTTTGCTACTTCGTGAAATGAGTATAGAATCCACTGCTGGGTATAGACCTCCGCTGATCTCCACAACGCCTTGTTAGAAACTGCTTGCATCCAACGACTTCTTTTAACCTTTTTAGTTCCTTTATCCACCTCGTCGATTGCCGTCTGCCGCTGCTCCTGTCGGAACTTAGCTTTCACTCGCATTTTGCGATCCAATAGGCCGTCCAATCACCAATACAGTCATCGATATAACAAACCACCATCAAAACATTCCAACGTTCTCCAAACTAGACACACGGACGCACATTACTATAGAATAATTTATTGGCCTTGTGTCAAGGTCAACCGGAGCAGCCATGGCTCCAGAAGTCGGCCTTGGCTTGTTGGGTATATCGTTTGTCCGGCCCATCACACGCCATCAATCTTGTAAGTAAAAGTTAAGTAACACCGGTGCCGTGACGGACTAATATAAAGGAAATCTATGAAGGAATTTATTATTTTGTTTGTAATATTTGTTATTGATTGGAAAATTTGTGTTTTTGTTGCTCAATTGTGTGGACTAGGAACATTATGTATTACCACATCGTCTATACTAAACTATCGGGATAAAAAAATAATTGCTGCCATACACAATACTTCATTCTGAAGAATTATGAGATTAATGAGTCATAGCTTAATTGCTTTGGTAACGGTATTTAATTGACCTATCTACCAGATCTATAATCATAGTTCCCAATCGTTTGTATGAATTATGTGTTTTTGCCAAAGGTCAGAGTATTTTTATATGATTATTTTGATCAATATTTGTTCTGCCTTGTTCTGCAGACTATGACTCTTGAAGTGGAAATATATATCGCACGAGACAATGCATATTAGCGTATTTTATTATTTTATAAATATTTGTCTTTATGTAAGTGTCGAATCTACATAGATGTAGTATTTTTTAATATTTAAATACCGTAGCCGCAGACATCGTAAATTGATTCACATGTAATTATCTACTAAATATTTAAAGGCAATTAGTGAAAACAATTAAATGAACATTTCGATATGTGGTGGTGTTTAAATAAATGTATTAATGGATCGGGCAGCGGATAGCGTCGCCCGTGTAATCGACCATTGTAATTCTGTTCCCGACGCCCATTGCGGTTCCAACGCTGAATATTAAAAAACAATTTGCAGTCCACAAGCGAATTAATTTATTCAATAATACTATTATTTGAAATTGCGAAGGTAACGTGTTTAATGGTAAATTAATACATTGTGGAATTAATTGTTCACGTGTATGTATGGCTTAAGGGTATTGTAACTTAAATACAACAGTTATACACACAGTCTCAATTTCAGATTAAAATATATATTTGTATATTGCATATGTATACTAGAAACTACGATTGATTGTTCTGTTTCCTGATATAAAAAAAATGGTTACAATTTTTTTTAACATTGTGGGAAACAGACTAGGACAACAGAGAATATTAAAGCCTTGACGTTTCTTTACTATCGATCTCAAATACAAAACTAAAAAATATCATGTAAATATACATATTTCTAGAAAATATATTAGTACCAAATTACTACTAATCAATTAACAAGTTCCCAGGAATACGTATAAGATGGCTACATCAATGTGATAGCAAAACCCGAAAATAGATATGTAAAGCAAAATGTTTATGAGAACATGTAATGGAGCACTGATATATGGTAATGCTACAACATTAAGTTAATACTATCGCCCTTAGGCTGCGTACACATACTTTATTAGCGAGAGTGGTGAGGAGGGAAGTGCGAAAAACCTGTCCAAAATTATCTGTAATATTAGAAGAATAATAAAACCATTAGTAAACTTTTAAGGATGAGTAGACTCTTTTTTTTTTAACTGAGAATCTCCGTAAACCGTGAGATAACGGTTTCAACTAGGAGCGTATTTTTATCTAGCGGTAAGCCATCAAGCAGATCTACGTAAGAAGCTAGTTGTCATTCGGGAAGCCGCGGATTCGACACCTGCATCGAGACAATGTTCGTAACGCTCTATTATTTGTTTCGAGTTTACGAGTATTCAGTGTGTGTCCCATTTTATATGTGTGATTGTGTATATATTTATTACCATAGTTCCCAGTAGATCTATATAATATGCACAGGAGTTTATCCAGCGCGGTGGGTCGTTAATGAGCACGCGGTGGGCGCTTACGCCGCGCTGTCGCGTTGACAAATCGAGCGACCATTATGTGGCCTATTTATTTGGACTGCGTTGCATTTCCCTCATTAAACAGCACTCGGTTTGTGTGCCCGTGCTGGACGCCGCGGTGGAATGTGACCAGAATATCGCGTGGTTCCTGTGTCATGCTATAATATACGTGCGTTGTATGCTGGTGGAATTATTACTTTCCTAAACCTCCAGTGATAATGTGAAAAGTAAAACGAACTGTAGGTATTGACTAGTTTTCAGCTGATGTCGGAGCAGTGTGTGTAGGTATAAATATCTGCACATACTAAAAATGAGGAAGACTTATTTGGTGTCCTAAGCAAGGCGACGAAATATTTTCAGTTGCACAATATTTAGAACTAAAACAAAATTTTATTAAACATACAATATTCTTTGGAATGTGGAATCAACATGCGATCTTAAATTATTATTGACAGCATTTTTAACCACAGGGAGTCCAGTGCTAAAATGACCCCGGCGATTGCCGCATTCTCTACGTCGTAGACAACCGACCCTCGACTCCCTGATATATAGCCTCCATTCGAAAACCTTTCTGCCCTAACAGCCATCTGTTCTCTGCACTACATACCCTTCCTACTGCTTTAACTTGCGACTTATTACATTAAAAATAAAATCAATTAACAGTACACAATTAATAACTCTAGCAAACATTTTCGCTAATAAAAGTGTTTCCACAGCCGCAGGTAAGTTTTCCACGACACGGCGGGTTAGCTGTGTACTCAAGAACCTCTACAATAAACTACCTCAGTCCAGTTAGCTTAATGAAGTTTGAAGAGCGGCCACAAGTTAGTTTTTCTCCGTCGCCCACCTAATTAATGGGGTGACGGCGGACGTGTACAAATGACTGTTATTCTTGTATATAATAAATATCACTTGTTATGGACTTGTTGATAAAATGGCTGGGGACAAGGTCAAGTTATGTAGTTCTTATGAGTCTTTTAATGTAACGTAAAAGATGGTGTAAAACCCAAAGATATTCAAGTATAATAAGTGTTGGGTTCGGTCTGTGTAAAACAGCGACTGGATGCGTAAAGCATCTGACCGGGCTCTGTGGCGTATCTTGGGAAAGGCCTATGTCTAGCAGTAGACTGCAACGGGCTGATGATAATGATATCCGCTTTTGAGCAGTCTGTCATAATTGTGTCGAATGACGATCGATAAGTGCCTCTGGCCAGTGGATACTCTATTCGCACCGCACTGCACTTCCTCATAGCTGCATTGGCGTCCCATTTGTTTTGCAAATATCAGACGAAAACATTCTAGAAAGTATATTTAGGCAAGAAGACAAGAATGTGGCTAGGATAATTAAGAGGGATCTGTGTTGGACAGTAGACTTCTCGTAACTGTTGATAATGATGATAAGCATTACTGAGCCCGCGTTAATATCTGTGCTTTTTTTAAATAACCCGCAGATACAAACCGTACCGAACAACTAATCCCGTTTGACAATGCCCGCGGGGCGTCATCGATTACCCCGGCCGTTTCATATAACGAAATGTATGCGCGACTGTACCACTGTTAATTCCATTTGGTCCCTCGTCGCACGTTAAAACGAATGGATATTGCCGCGTTTTGACCGACTCGTTCCAACGTACCAAAAGTTTTAATAAATACTTGGATGTTGCCAAAAATGTAACGTGATGGACTTTAAAAGTTAATTCTTTTGAAGGCATCGTGTTGTCAATAGTTCATGAAGTCTTATTGGCATTTAAATATTTAATGCTTTTTCAATAATCGACAGTCCATACAGACTATAAGAGTAGACGCTGAAAAAATACAAATCGATTTTCAACAGTCGTACAATGCTGATTCCAGATTCAAAATATCAAAAAAATTGCCTTTGAAAGTATGCATAATTTTATTGAATTTTATAGCCTGGCCAATTTACATAAGATCTTGATTTTAAATCGTAGACTATTCTAATTTCAATATTATATGTTTTAATGTCTGCAAATACATTAGTTGCCTCAAAAGTGAGTATTCACCTGTGTTGATATGTATTTCTTAGCACAGGAGAATCTTATCTCCTGTACAAATCTCCAAAGGCCAGTTTAACAGAATTGTTGATTCGATAGCACGGCCACTTAGTAGATTTGAACGTCTACTCGGCGGCAAGGGACAATGGAAACGTTGGCCGCACAACAGCTCAGTTTAATCATGTATGGTTTCATGTGTGGCCTGGTCTGAACTGCATTATGCTCTTGGCAATTAAGTCTTTAATAAACGATATTGTTATATTAAACGCTGGTGTTACAATAATAGTAGAGATTAAAAGTTTTACTAGCAATAGAGTTTTGTTTTTCTTAAAAATGGCATTATACATTACAAAAGCAGGTCTCAGTTAGATAATATTAAAATTGGTACTCATAACTCTAACATATTGAAATAAAACTATTTTTACGGTGACCACGAAAGCTGAACGTCGTCGAAACGTCGGGAAGTTAAAAAATGTAAAAATTAAACCAAATCGCGATAAAATCCGTAAAAATAGTTTCATTTCAATGTGTAACATTCGCGTAAATCTAAGAAACCATCTCTAACAGAACCTAGTAATAATACATCACGGAAAAGTTTTCGTTTTCCTCTTTCAGTCCTAATTTTTAAAGATCCGCCTTGCATTTGTGTTGTTCAACATCAACGAATTTTCACTTTTTAATGCTGCTTGTGGTTTAGCTTTCCTGTGTTAACACTACACTATTCCAATATCGTCTTTAGGTTTACCATCACCTGGTTCACCATTAACCGATTTCTGGATTGACCTTGTTTAATCCTTTAATCTGCATCCATCCCCAATTTCACACGATCCGGACATATCTCGACACCACTCCGAAGTCCGTGGACACGTGTATACCCGCGTAAAATTTTAACCACGTCGTCGATAACCGAGTCCGCCGACCGCAGTGTGCGCTAATGGAATTGACTTCTGCATCGCATCGGCGTTTTATTGCCGGTGCCGACGGATTCTGATGAATTTTAAAGTCCTAAAAGGGTAGTAAATAGATAAGTAGATTTAGATTTCAGCTGGGAAATGTTCTTGCTTCCGCTATGAGTATTTAATGCATTGCCCTATCTCAGCAGTTTTATGGTGCGATCGTAGTATAAGTATATAATGAGGTAAAGGCATTGTCTTTGTGTTTCTTTCGGTGTAGGTTTATAGACTTTACATTACGCTACGTATAGATTTGTTAAAGATATAATTTTTCCCGAAAAACAATCCAGAGTACTATCAAATTTTATTGACCTAATTGACATCGACATCAATAACAAATAGCGTACCATTTACCAAAAATACGTACATTTTTTTATAACACATTTAACACCTTTACATACATTTACTTAAAAATTACCCTAACATGAAACCCGATTCACCTCGCAAGACGTTAGCCACAAAATCCTTGTAACCATAAACGTTAAAATTCATACGATTGTAAGCAAAAACGTTCACACAAGCGGTAATCGCTTGAACTGAGCACGATTTGCATACGGAACACATTATTCGGGAAATAATGGGGGAGGGGTTATTTTTAGGCTTGGGGAGGGGTAAGTTGTGACGTCACCGCCTACATCGATTGCCGCTCTTGAACTTTACCAATCTGCATTTGGAATGTTCCAGATACATTATTCAGAAGATGTGTTGCATTCGCTGCATGTCATGTTTCTCGTGTTTGTTGTTTGGGGTTATCGTATATTGATGTATTTTGGACAGCTGATATTCAACGGCTTTTAAATGGTATTAAAGGCCATTGACTTTAAGCGGATTGTGTCGTAGCCTTCAACACAGCTCTATTACATTTTGCGAGCATAGAGAGTATTATAGCCATCCTTAGGGATTATTTTATAGCGTAGGCAAATAAGCAATACCATTACATCAATACTTTTATGCAAATTATATCAAGTATCGAAGACGACAAAAAATCGGTGTTAGATAAATATGAACGTGTTCCTATAAAATGTTAGAACTTCAGAGCATACAAGCTGCCTGCAGTTGTAACAATTACCAGCTCAACAAAATCTGCACAAAACCCAAAGCTATTTTAACTGGACATTTAGTTATAAATCCTCTTCTGACTACTGTTAGATTTGGTATTCGGATGTGTTTTTAAAAGCCGTGCGCGAGTGGCTGTGACGTCTGACCGCAGTTTTTTGCCAGTCCATCCGTTGGCGAGCGGTGATGCGAGTTTAACTCAAACCACTAACAGATGGTGCCGTTTGTGTTTGTCAAACTTTACGCGTGCTGTGAATAGATTCGTTTATTAATTGTGGGCACCAATGTTTTTGTTTTATTTATACTGTTGAAATTGTGAAATGTTACTTTAATTGTTACATAGTAGCCAATAGGTTATTCATTTGTTGGTATTTAATGTCAAGATGATGAGTAATTTAGGTATCGCACAATACACCCAAGAATATTTAGGAACGAGTAACCTAAAAACCCTTTTAAAATGTGTTATTCTGTCATTTACATTAGAATTGTATGAAATAACGTTACGATTGCCATATGCTTTATTACAATCCGATTTTGTATTGACGAGTATTGTTACAGACCTTATAACTTTTCTTATTCTCCGCAAAACATCTCCGTATAGATGCGGGGAAATTTCGTGATTACGATGTGTTAAAAAATTTGAAAATTAAACCAAAGCGCGATAAAATCCGTAAAAAATAGTTTTATATCAATGTGTAACATTCGCGTAAATGTAAGAAACTATTTTCTCCGTATAGCATATAATAGTTCGTTCATGGAGTATATTTAAAACATTAAATAATGTACGATGCTATAACATTTATCTCTTTCTGTTTCAGGTAAGCAAGCTGATGCGTTTATTTCCACGTGACATGTTCACATCCACGTATATTCGAGGTAAGCGATACGTAAGCTGTACACAACAAAAAACTAAACAAGTGCGAGTCCGACATACGTACTCAGGGTTCCGTACAAATTAGTATATAGTTAATTTACCACTTGGCGATAGGCTCGCCCCCTATCACATCATGGGACGGAACATACAAGGCGAAATGTGGGTGTCCTGGTGGCGCCTCTGCCTACCCCTTCGGGGATAAAGGCGTGAGTTTATGCATGTATGTATGTATGTATGTAATTTACCACTTAGATATCATCGAATTGAAACAACAAAACTAATTATGTAGTTAAAAATGTTTGGCCACACATTGGTATCCGTCACAATTAATTTGTCAAATTAAGCGCAAGTTTGTAATAGCAAAAAAATTATGTGCTGAAAATTAATGATTTTGTTTTATTAACTTTACTAGTATTTAGATCGTGCATCTTGCCGAATTCCATGAATCGTTTCAAACACGGAACTCTGAAAATGCGCCAAATCTGTGTACCGGTCCGGCGTTGCAAGTTTAGAAGCAGCCGGCTGGAAAGGCCGATATCCCGACCTTGGGCTGAATCTTCGCTCTACAATACCACCACATTCATATTGACTTTGTACGAGCTATTCCGATCCCGATGGCAAAAGGACATAAGCAATGTATTGGCTATACGCTCTTTCAGCTATTTAAACTAATTAAAATGTATCTTGCAAAATGACGTAATTGAATTTCTAATCGTCTTAATCACATAGCCATTTTGTTTTCGACTCTGGCTTTCAACTGTACCTCCTCTCACTCACATCCATTACGTTCCGTTCTATTAATGGAATTTATATCGTATCTATTATAATTGAATATAACTTAAATCATTGTTTTAAAATCAAATTTTATTTATTTAAAAATTTAAATAAAGGATCTGCTTATTCAACTTTGGATACAATATAAAAAGAATTTTGTCGAAACAAAAAATGATTGGATATCAGAACTTTATTTTTAGCTCGTCCATATTGCAAAAAGGTTTGGATTAAGGTTTTACGATCGGCCGCGTGTTAGGGATCAATCCTTTCGCTAAATTATCCAATTCTACCTAAATTATGTTTTTGGAGCCGACATTTTTACACAATTGATGGGTTGATATCTAAATTGAACCTATTAAACTTCTAGTAAAACCTTTGGCTTTCATGTCTTTCTTGACGGCATCAAAGCACTTGGTAAATATGGTTCTATATGGAATATTTTGTACACAATCTTCATTGTATGTTAGGGAGAGTCCAAATGTCAAATTGAAAACGAGGATATTTTTTATATGGATGTCTTTCTTTACAAATCAGACCAGTCTTTATTTGTCGCCCCATTACATATACATAATTGTCTGACTGGGTTTGATCAAAACACGGAAGCATGGCCTTCGAACATAAACACGCCACGCCGCTCACTGTGCTGGCTAATAACTCCTGCTCTCAATGTCAGCGGGGCCGTGACTTTCACAAGGGCCGGCGAACGAGGTATAAGCCCCAAATTATTACATACTTGTAGTTTTATAGGCAGATAATAGCTAGCCTATAATTAAGCTGTCTTGCTTTTAAGTATGAACATGTTCTACTGGCTTAAGAAGGATTAGATCTTAATCTAACATGCTCGCCTAGTACGCTTTAATAGAGTTTACATATCTTTGAACTTAAATGCAAAAATAGAAGTCTTCAACTAGAATACCTGAGAAGATAAGAGCTTCTTAACGTGAGTTTTCTTTACAGTTAAATGGATAAATAACCATGAAAAATGAGCGATAAAGCTAGCTTCTTTAAATAAGCTTAAAATTTCCGGCTTGCGTTAACTGTAACGGCTATTCCAGGGTAATCTTAAGGCTACTCATTCAATGATTACAGTATAATGGGCGAGAGACGAGCGGCATCATTACCGCGCCAAGTAAGCGTCGGAATAGTGATGTCTTAATTTTCACCATAAACGTGTCGGGTGCCAAGTGGAACTGTGCTTTCATAGTAGTGCTGAATAATTCATGAGAGGCACCTCCGCGTTGTTTGCGCCATCGGTCCAAGGACGCCGCGTGGATGTAAACACGGGCTGCGGGTTACATTTATGGGGTTATATTTGTGCGTTTGAACTGGCGAGTTGTTAGAAATAATGCATTTTGGTTTTTTATATCTTAATCTAAATTATAAATTTTATTAATAATCAGAGCAGGTCATTGGTGTTGTGTTTACGAATAAAATATGTCGTGTTTTTGAAAATATGATACAGTAAAAGTTTGCGATTTTTTTTTCACAATATTGTACCAACTCACAAGATTTGTTTACAGGGTTATCTAGTTACAAGTATAAACCTTTCATACACAATCATAACATAGAATTATGTTGACGTTTAGGATTACAAATAAACTTACAAATGTGTATTGTTGAAATTAAAGATAATTTACTTTGTCTCGTGTACCTATTTAAAATTTCAAAGCATCGTAACATAAAGTAAATTGTCTCCCCAAAATAGCCGTGAGTGTCTAGTACAAAACCTTGAAACAATATATTCTTTGTACAAAAAATGAAAGCAGGCGTCAATGTTGAAAATGAAATTTTCTGTTCGTAATTTTTACGAAATAATTACGTGTATAACTAGCTTTAGTGTACGAAGGTCTTGCCCTTGGAAAGGCGAGGGTGCTAGGGTCGCTAGTTACAAGTTTTGTGGGCGATATAATTTTATTAATTGACGAAAACTCTTATATTTTTGTTGACTATGCTGTATTTATACATGAGTATTGCAGTGCATTGGTTTAACTTGGATGAATTGGTTGAAAATAAACATCATTTTGTCTCAATTATTCTTAAAGTACTAATATTATATATTATAGCTTTCAACAGTAAGAAATCTGAATTATCCTTGGATACTCAACTACTTTTACAAGGAAATAATGTAAGCAACCCGGCAGGTCAACTTTGTTTTAAATTATTTACTAAGAAGAAAGTATATGAATGTTTAATGATGTTTTGCGTTTGAACTAAGTGTTGGACAGCCCTGACGAGTCAGCCTGCCGGCGTGACCTTACAATCGGGCTTATTTTGTAATTTCTACCGTCGACTGTGGATCAAGTATCAACGTGATGTGCATTTACGAAATGTCTATTAATAAAAGTAACAGAATCATCTGGATCTTGAAATAGAAACTGTGTTTTAAGAACGAGGGGAATGTTTTGTAGTTATGTGCGCGTTTTAAGTCTTATCGTTTATACTTATGAATAAATTAAAATAAAATATTATATTATTCTATAAAGTATTGCATCTGAAACAAGACTTTATCTTTTGATACAAACGTAAGGCTCAATCATACATAGGGCCCAAGACTTTTTCCAATACAAACAAACTTCAGAATCTCCGTGATGTATATCTGATATCAATATTTCAACGATATAGGGCCGAAATCGAACCGAATACGATATTGCTCTACACAAGTACATTTGCCTCGAATCCGAACGCATCAATATTTGATCCGGACACTTGCACCGCTTATTGGTGCCCAACGCGGTGCGCTTTGTGCTCGTAATTCATTCAATTAAACTCGTTTGTGCATTCAAAGCGTTCATTAATGGCCGTGGGTTACTTCCTTTAATATGCGGCTATTGGTTTTGTTATGTCATTATCGGGGTCTGTATTTACCGTGATTGTTATTAAAGTTGTGAACTTAATTTTGCATCTAACTTGCATACATATATACACGTGGTTTTTGAACACTATGCCCGTTGTCAAAAGGTTTTCAGTGTGTGATTTTGCTAGTTGAATTCGAGCTTACACTTGGATTATGTTTATTGAACTTAAAATATCAAAACGATTGTGTCAGTAACACAAACAACTCAATTTAGAAGTACTACAATCCAGAAACATTGATGAAGTAATGACAACTACCATTTTGATCAATACAAACCCACATGATTAGAGATGGCAGCAATGTGCGCGGCGTTCCCCGCGGGTAGACAATCGATCCGGCTGCTGCGTCCGCCCTCGACCTCCGCTGCATTCGGGTCGAATGCTCGGCGCCGCGGCCGAATAACTCGCGATGTTACCCCACCGACTTACCTGTCGTCTAAGTGTGGATAAAGGATGGCTATTGGGTATTTCGGTGTTAGAAAGGCAGGTTAGCTATTTCTAGGCAATGTGATATACATCCGGGAGATAATTAGTAAAGCAATGTGAGTAGAAAATGAATTAATTATATCATTAATTATAACTAGTAATGTTGTTAAATCGTAAGCTTTTAAGTGTGTACGTTAGTTATCTATTTAGGCCCTAACGGCTTTAACGGTATAAGCTAAATTCGGACTGGAAGTAGCTACTTCCTATTAAGCTTAATACCTACGCTTATATTATTCGGAAAAGCAGCTATTGTACCGAATTGTCTCGAGGCTGGAACGTTAGTTAATAATAATCTGCAAATTCAGTTTATGCATCTATTCAAGCAAGTACACTTCAAAGGAAATCGTTTTGTTCATACTGAAAGGTTTTCGTCTAAAACAGCCGCGCCATTATGTTCAATAGAAACTCCGTGTATGATAAAAATGTAGTAAAAACTATAAAAAGGCACAAAGAGCTCGTGGCAGCCGGTGACCCAAATTCCGCGGCACCGCGCCGTCCAAACGTAGGAGCAGTTCCCTCAAAGCAAAATTAACTACATGCCTACGTAGCGGAGGGGAGCGGGGTGCGGGGGGCACACACTTTTATTCTACATAATATGAACTGCCACATGCTTTGCTGAATATTGGACACTGCTGCAGTTAAGCTAAGGTATAGAAATTCTTAGTAAAAATATTAAAACATAGGATATGAAAATCGGGAGGGAAATGAGGAAGGCCCAAAAAAGATAAAGAAGTTTTAAAAAGTTAAGAAAGGAAAAAGTTGTGTAGAAAAAGATTAGATATGAACCTTGTCCGTGGAAATAAGAAAGTATGCAAGATATTTCCATTTCACAATGTGTGTGTAGACTCGGGACAAATATGTACTTATGTATATGTAAATCTTACAAACATTAATCTCTTAGTGAGAATTATTTTTGTATTTTTACCAAAAAAATCATCTAAGTAATAACATTTCAGATTCACAAATACCCGTATTTGCATACGTACGTGGACGTTATTGCATGATTTAATATGTTATTCGAACAATATGCTAATGTTATGCAAATATTGATAATATTTGGTGTTAGTTATGGGCTAAGAAATAATGAATACTGACAGTTTGTGGAAATGTGGGCCATTTTAATAAATTAAAAATTGGTTTCATAATGGGTATGAATAAAAATGATAAAATGTTAAAATTATTTTTATGAATCATACAATTTTACAACATAAATACAAATTTCACAACACAAAATTACATAAATAAATACATACATAAACTCACGCCTTTTTTCCAGAAGGGGTAGGCAGAGGTGGCCACCAGGACACCTACATTTCGACTTGTATTTTCCGTCCCATGATGAGAAAGAAGGGTGAGCCTATCGCCATATCGGGCACAAATTCCTGACTCCGGGCTGACAATGAATAGAAAAATCCAATATCACTTTGCCCGACCCGGGATTCGAACCCTAGACCTCAGCTTTGTAGTCGTACCGTAGTACAAATACGCCAACGAGGCAGTTTTTCAAATATTTTCTGCTTAATATTCATAGCATTAATGTGTAACTATAACGCAATGTTTATTAATACGAGGGTAGTAATAAAAACTTTGCACGTGGGCGATAGGTTTGTCGGGAGCTCGTTATTTATTCATTGTCGGTTAAAGCCGGCGGGTATCTATCACGGTCGCCGCGATACCTGTGTCGATGGACAGCGATACCATCTACACGTGTGTTCCGTGACAAGACCGATCCGATCGGAGAGTGCGATAGCTTAAAAAACGGTAGTGTAGTTTGTAGTTACAGGGAAGAATATTTCGGACGTCTATACTATTTTTAATAATTTTATTTTATAAGACGCATAGATATAACATATAGACAATCGTCGGTATTTAATCGGTCAGTGAGAAATTGAAAGGAAGATATAAGAAGCTAATATTTTTTGGCGCCCCGCATAAATTGCTAAAAATTGTGTTCCTATTTTTATGCCATTACATGACGAGATGAGCATGCCATTCGCCTGATGGTAAGCGATACGACTGTTCATGAGAAGTAGCAAACGAAAAACATCATGAATTACAAAGCAATGCTTGGCATTCCACTGCGCTCGCGATCCTGCACTATGTCCACCTTTTTTGAAATATAAGAGATTCGGATTAAATAGTCAATAATAATTTAAACATAGAATTGATTATGCCGGTACGTAGTTTTAAGTTGTTATGTATAACAATATAGTAGGACTTTCTGAGAACTTATTCAAGTATACAATGGTAAAGTGTAGGAAATAGCTCGAAAGCTTTGTCTGTTAAACCACAGGCTCAAACTAGTTAAATAGGTTAGTGATATTCGTGAGGAAGTCACAAGAGCACTTTGACACAAACACTGGCGCAGAGAATATGGTGATGCCGGCAAAAAGCGCCGGCTGTGTCAATGTACCAGAGCTAACGAACTAACAACACTGGCTGAATCACTGCGGACGCTGACCGACTTAGTTCAACTTGCGGATAAAGGACCGACGCAAAAAATTGTAAACGAACATTGTACACAGCTAACGGTCGTATTGTAAATTTCTGACCATTACAACAATTTTGACTATAAGGAGATGACATTTTTTACCCATTAAAAATTTACTCAGTATTTGAAAGGAACTAATAGACAAAAGCATTACAGCCACTATCTAGTATCTTCCTATTTCGTTGACAATATTTATGTAAAAATATATATTGGGAGTTGTTGGCTAACCATAAGTCAGCGCATTTACCTACCCCATCGGGGATATAGGTGGGAGCTTATGTATGTTGTCTTTCCGATGTACGAAAGTCTTATAAAAGACGATATATTTCCCTCCTCCTCCCATATGTTCAATTATAATGCGGAGTCAGCCCTCACGCGCCGCCGCAAGATCGAATGAGTGGCCCACCGGAAATTTTGTACGTGATGCTGCGTGAGTAATCACTCCAGGGAGATGCTCGTAGGGAGTAGGGACTAATCCCAATTCCTTCTCAAACACAACATTTTTTTAATCCCGTAAGAATACTGGTTTTGTGACCAGAGGCTAGATTTATTTAGTCTGTTACATTTTGTATGTTTGAGTTGGTGGATAAATTAGGATAATTCAATAGGACTGGATTTTGAGACTAGTTTAGGATTTATTTAATCATGTTTCGATAGTGTCGTAGAACATCACATTTTGATGGTCTGAGCCTGAAAGTCATTCGTGGAAAATTCGATGCTTTAAAAATAGTTTTTAGTATCATTAAATGTTGTATTGCAATATTTGTCGCTACTTCGCAACAAATCATAATGTTAACTTATCAAACATTTCTCAAAATGTTTCTGCAATTGGAAATAAGATTTAAAAGCACCCACATATCTTCTAATCTGACACGGAAAAAGCACCTCTCCATTTGGACTTTCACACTCAACAAAAATATCCTTATATTTTTCTTATAATAACAACTTTATATTTCTAATGGTCGCCATAAAAAAAAATATCTTAAGAACTACGGAACTGTATTCCATTATATCATGTGATTAGTATTTATTTTATTGAAAATAACAAAGTGTGAAGAAATTTTTAGTATGTTAAAATCATATTCCTGAAATTATTTAAAAATGGTCAAGTGGAAGAGAAAAGCCTTTGCCCAACAGTGGGATAATTTATAGGCAAACAAAAAAAAAATTAATCACACAAGGATACAAGAGTCTAAATACGTCCTAAATATTTGGATTAAATACTTTGATCCCTCGACCCTTCGTTTCTATGCAGGCTTCTAATTCGTTATGAGACTGAGTTGTCCCATAAATGGATGTCGGCGTGTATTGACATGCGTCCAAATCCGCATTGGCAGCCTTCTGTATAGGGCTGTCGTTGTATTCAATGCTTTTTAGAAAATAAAATTCATTCTTATTAAAATGCGTTGATAAATTAAAATCATTATTATTGATTTTGTGTAAAATGTTTTTCTTCATAGGTCTACCAAATAGCTACAAATCGTAATCTCTAAATTAATAATGAAAACAAACCTAACTTTGATACGAAAGAACCTACTTTCACTGTAAATTATCACACTACTTTGCAAGTTATCTCAATTATTTATAGAAGTAAAATGGCAACACCCACAACATACAAAAATAATCACTCCTTCATTGCAACAACATAGTAAAAAATAAAGTAATTCACGACAAAGAAAATGCTGACGAAAGAAAGTTGGGTGCATTCAGCCCTGGGTCAGCGTAATATCCCACCAGATCAATCATAATTACATTAGAGACCGAGACGACCCCTTTGTGGCCACGTCACTGTCGCTTTGATTCACTCCCTCCCATTGTTTTGTAACTAATATCTCGATATCTGATATGTATGGGCATACCGATGGATTATAAATTATCTAATGTCTTTGTTGTTTGATTAGATAATAGACAAATCTTTTTCGTAATATGGTGAAGCTGGAAATATTTTTGGTATGATTTACGTATAGATATTTTTCGTACTTATCTATAGCCATATTTGTGTTAGAGCAGTAATCCCGGAACGCTATCGCATTCATGTTGTGTGTCCAAAAGTGTCCATTAGCGTCTCTGCACACGTGTGCTTACTATCCGGGTGGACAGAAATATTCTGCAACAAATACAAAGGTATTGTTATACTAGAGTTAGTGCTAAAGCCTGCGTAGGATAAAAATATTTTTCCAAGAATACCAACTGCATTTCTGAATGATATGCGTCCAGTTATAAGAAAACAATTTTCTTTCTCATGAATAAGCGATTTAATTTTCAACACACTAATAGTATAGCACAATAACCCGGTCATACCCTCTATTTTCTGTTAAACTCCAAATACTTTCTCAACGAAATTAACACAAGACTTTCCACAAAGTCTGTGTAAATTTCCGCTTTTATCAATTTGTTTAATGTTCAATTAGCCGGTCACAAAGGAGCTAGTTAACGGCCTCGCCACTGTCAACCGACTTTTAATTAACTGGAAAATTTGTGTTTTAATAAAATCAGCTTTTAACCCTTCTGTACGAGAATATTTGCCGGGTTGTTTGTGCTTCGGGGTACTAAGTGATGTGTAATTTTTTGTGATAATCTCTATTTACATTCTTAGCGTATGTGTGGTTATGTGGACACCCAATTACGATTTAGTTAATATTGGTGTGGAATATAATTCAATTTCTGTAATTTTATACTTTTAAATAATAGTTTGTGTCTGTTTACCCAGACTTTTATATTTTGCAACAAATAACGTGTTGTCTTCTCTTCTCTATTTTAAAAATGTTGTAATAATAATAATCTTAAAGTGATAGTCAAAGCCCTTTATTATACGAAATACATTATGCTGCATGTGTAATGTAATTTTAATAATAAATTATGTTGTATGTATACCAATATTCAAAACTGTAGTCATAAAATCTAACTAACAACACACACGTGAAATGTAGCGCACTAAAATGATACAGCGACATGAAGATTTAAACAAACGAACGATAGCGTATAAATAGTGAAGTGGAAAGTGTCGGCCGACATCTGTCGCGGCGACAGCCTTCAGTATAGTAAATACGCGCGACATTGCTCTATGTCGCCCCCGAAACACACGCCGAATTATGTCGCGTAAAGCGGCCGATAGTGACGTCACTTATTTGTAGTGAGACGTTTACCAGGTGATAAACATATGCATTATACAGTTGAATATGGAGATGTAATTTAAGAAATAGTTGCTTTGCATTTTAATATATTACAAATGTGCATAAAAGTATTTGAATAAAGTATTATGACTACTTGAGTAGAAAAATATATGCAGTGTTTGCTAAAAATAATGCTGATATTATAGTAGTTTTATTTCATTTCAATCTTAAATTTTACTAAAAGAACACTGAAATAATTCATATAAATTTGGCTATTCAAAAATAATCAACTTATTTTGTAGCAAACTCGTAGCACTTATCGCCAAAGTAGGCGCTACACCGTAGCATTGTAGCATCGTAGCGTCTAGTCGTAGTTTTACGATCATTTTATGCGCTACGGAGCACTGTGTCCCATCTGTAGCAAGTACTTGTATTTCTCGATCGGTCGAAATATACGCTACAGAGTTTCAATGAAATCTTTTTACATACAAAATCTTTCTTTATACTTATATAAGTATATTTGATATTAAAAAAATACATGTAAAAATATAATTGCCGTCATCAGAGATGCGACTTAGAAGCCAAACCATCCTTTGATATGATACCACATTGAATGAGAAATCTCTTCACCATCAACTCCGCTTCTGTCAATACTCCTCGTATATTTTCATTCGTATGTAATTTTAATTATTATACAAATATACTCGTACGAGGTATGCAGACAAATATACTTTGTTAACTTGCTGGCGTAATGTGCTTACCAAATTAATTAATATTATCGCTGCTAAACATTGCCAGACCTATTCAAGATACAACCCCACAATCTTTATTGATGAGGGGGTGTTAGTGTTATCAGTTGAATTGCGAGTCAAAAGTCCCGGGTACTGAGTCCTTCTCATCATGTGTTATTTGCGCAGGACGTTTTCTATCTATTTTTAAGGAAGGATCCCCGCTTTAAATGCTGACGTAAATGTGTATTTATGTGACGCGTTATTGTGGCAGAGGAAAAATTTGTGACTCGCCTTTCGTGTGTTTGTTACATATTATTAAATACTTATATGCTTGTTCTTTTCTACAAAAAATGTAACTACAAATATGTTTTTATCGTCGATTCGGTATAGGAGGATGCCGATAGATGGCCCTATATTACATTATATATTAGCCCTGAGTTATATTTTGAAATTTCAACCTGTTATTGGCCGCAAGATGAGTATACCAGTTTTATGAAAGTAATATTAAAGGCTGTGGATTTTTAACAGAGAAATAAAAATACATAATATATACGTTTTCCTATACTCTCCTGTAGTAGAATGTACATGCTTGCTAGTATAGTGTACAGCGTGCATGAAGTTTTATAAGTGGAATAAAAGCACCGCTCGCTGTAAGTGACAACGACTTCCGCTGAAACTCCGAGGCGCTATGCACAAGTTTAGGAAAACAAGTACCCGCGATGCATGCATTTATAGCTTGAAATTACTTTTATCATTATTGTTATTGTGTTTATTCTTATAGGATTTGACATTCCCTTCATTCTAAGAGGATACATCATCAAGAAGATTATGAATCGTTACTAATTTACATTAGAAAGATTTCTATGAGAGGTTCATAATTAGGTCGGTAACGTCTTGTGTTTCATTAGCATACACATCGTAGTTTTGGCACCAAGCATAATGAATTACGTAACTCTGACTCATCCCTCCTATTGTTTCTCTTGATGACAACAAAACCAATACTGTATTTAAAAGAGTCTTATACACAAACACATTAATGCGCGCGGATTTTTTTATATTCGTCGGATTTTATTCTATTGAACAAGAAGTTGCATCGGGATGCCGTTGAGTGTAATTAATCTTGGGTTCTTAAGACATTTAAATCTTCCAGTTGCACATTGCGACAACAGCGCACTAATACATCAAAATGCTGCTATATATTTTTCTTATAAAATCTTGTTGAGATTAAAAACTTGTTGCAATTAATCCTTGTCTATTTATCAGACTGTGTAGTAAATAAAAAAGTCATGGTGGCTGAAGATGATTATTTTATTTTATTATAACTAGTTATAGATTGATGTAAGATGATAGAGATAATAGAATAATATAAGGCTAAGCTAAGTTACAACAACTTAGCTCAATAACTTTTGTTAGCTAGATACTAGCGACAAAATGCACTCCACTTTTGCTGTATGACAGAAAATGATAGGTTACGGAACATATTTGTTTTTCGTTTATTTTAATATCGTGCTCTAAAGCCGGGTATCGACATCGCTAATTATAATCTTTTGAAATTCCTTATTGTTTATCCAAGCACATATCCACTTCATACGGAGAGAGCTCCTAATGGAATTCTTATCGCTCAAGGCTATCGTTTACAAACAACAATGGAATGGAAATAAGGAAAAGAAATCGGAATCCACAATATTCTTTTAATATTCTATATCATATAGACAATTATGTTAATTATTAAACTGTCACCGTGCTAAGTTTAATTAACGATAATTGTCATCAAACTTAATGGCGCCGCTGCCCATTTGCTTATGAAACTAATTAATAATTCAGATAGCACTCGACGTTAACTTGTCTGGTGCATACATTGACAAATCATCCCTAACTACCACTTCAGAGATATCTGGATTATGACGTCTTATACATTATTAATTTGTCCATGGTAATACTTGTAGAGTTGTTTACAGATAATAGGTAAAAGTAGGTGGGAATATTGGAATAATTGTGCAAGTTTTCAATGACAAAATATAACTGAAATTGTTTTAAAATAATAAAAATACCATCATAATGTATCAGGTGTGTAAATTTTATAAACACTCGCATTTGTTTTAGTATAAATTTATGTCTGAATTTTAATATTCTAAACGCGCCACGATCATATTAGATGAAATTTACAGAGAAACGCTTCATCTCTTTTGTCAAAACTTTCTTTTATTGACTATAAAGGCGAACTCTATTCTCAAAGTCTTCTATATTAATTAAATTTATAACGGGTGAAGTGGTTTTGTTAATGGCGCCCAACGTGGTTGACAGGTTTTTAGTTTTATTAATCTTTATATAAAGGTTTGACGTACAGCCAGGCAGTTAAATTGTATTAATTTATGAATCAAGTGAATATAGTCAGGCCTCAAAATATTGCAGCTAATTTTTCGGTTCGGTCAGATTTATGTGCTTTAGTATTAAATAAACAGAAACCGATGTCTTCGCAAGTAAATTGTGGACTGACTTAATTTGCCACTTAAGTCTACAATAGTGATACTAATTTTCTCGTATTATGTAATTTTACATTTAAATCACTAATTAAAAAAAACCTTCTGGCTTTTGCTGGGTTGTTAGTACGACCGCATAGTTACACTGTCGGCGTGCCGCATCTCTCATTCTTCCAAGTTTTATGCGTACACCAACATCTGCAATTCAACACTCACATTAAACCAATATTAAATACAAACACCCTCAAAATATACTGCGATAAAAAAAAGTCCATTGTAGTTAAAGCTATTTGTTAGACGCGGGGTATTAATGCGAGAGCCGGGCGTACATCACTCGCGCCATTGTTATTAACCAGGATTTATGTTACTTCATACGCTCAGTGCGGGTTCGCGGTCGCTCGAGATACCAAACTGCCTGTTTCCAAGAAAGATTCTACTCATACGATAACGTCGTGTGGATTTATCTGTAACCAAGGTGTAGCAAAACACCTTATGTTTCTTGTTGAGGAAAATTTTATATTCCCATTTTTATGTTTATGCATTACTACACCGTTAATGTAACTTTTATTGTATGTTTGTTCATTAATTATTTTTTTTGAAGTGAAACTTCTTTATCGGGGTTGGAAAAAATTTTTCGTTACGCGTCACATTCTTCCGTTACGCGCCATCTTTTTTTATTTAGTAAATTAGTACCCACTTCAGTAAGCCACACCCCCAACCGTTTCCAAGCCCCACCCAAAAGTCCCACCCACTTTTTTGTAATTTGATCCTTACCCCCCCTCTGGCCTTCCCCCACCCTAAATCCAAAACAGTGCCCAATAGCCTCCCCACGAAACCTCCCCCCCCCCCGCTTACCCCCACCCTAAAAATTTTACCTCACCCCCCTACTCATATCTCCGGCATTATCCATCGTAGACCCACCGACCTTGGGTTCATTGGAACCGGCTCGGTGAGGGCTACAATCCTACCCCAACAGAATTCCCGAATTCCCCCTCCACAACTTTCCCCACCCAAAAATATTTTAAGGTGCCCAATAGCCTCCCCACGAAACCTAACCCCCCCCCCCAAAAATTTCCCCCCTCCTAAACTTAAACTTTATTTAATTTAGCTTTATTTTACCAATTCTGTAAATTTGTAAATAGTAGATCATTTTTCGAAAAATGATGTCATAAAGAAGTTTCACTTCTTACGTGTGTACACTAATACACACACACATTTTTTTATACTAATATCAACGAATAAAGTTGTGTATTTATAAGTTAAGTGAGACTTTTTGATCTTGTTCCTTTTCAACTTGAAGTAGGAAATGGTTGAACAGATTCTGTAATTACAAAACGGTAAAATGGAAAGACCTTATTTTATTTATTTTTAGCACAATTCCGGTATAAACATTTCATACTGACTGAATTGGAACTCATAGCATTTTTTAAAAACTAAATGTGCTGACGGTTCAATTCAATTTAAAAACCTGTGCAATGTTTACTCCTTTGTCCTATGTCGTAGATACTAGTCCCTTTGAGCGATTTGTTTCCGCCTTTATTGCGGCTCCGGCAAAGCCCTTTGCTCTCACCGCTCGTTCGTCTTCCACGGCTGCACTATAAAGTCGTCTGCGGTCAAAGGACATTGTCTTTATAAAGGTAGGCGTTTCTGAGATAGAAATATGCGCTCGTAACGCTCGTCTCTTAACTTGAAAGTAAGTTATTTTTATATTATTGGTAACAATTATGATTTTGACCAGGTGGTATATGAGATGGAGTGTTATTTCACTCATAAAAAATGAATTCTGGTGTTGATGTTTATATAACACTCATAATTACAAAACATGTTAATTAACAGACTTTAGAGTCGTAGACAAAACAGTTTTCCTAATGTCTATGTAAGATACTTTACAACAGAAACGTGTAAGGGGTTTGTTATATTTTTTCTTTTGCGTAATGTCGTCCATAAGCCATTCTACTGCACCGCGACCTCAAAATCTCTAGTACTTGAACATTCAGCCTTGTAAACCGCTGTTAGGCATACTTCATTATTCCCATATCAATTTTCAACAAGTCCCCGCCAGCTAGTTTCAATCAACAGTTTGGTTTATTTAATGTAGCCGGAGGACGGGCGTATCTGAATAGGTGGAAATTACTTAACTTTCGAGAACAAGGGAGCCGAGTGGAAGTGCCGGCCGAGCATTGTTTCAAACGCGGCGCTATGGAAAACTTTTGAATAACTAGATACGCTGGCTGGAATAGCTATAGGGATAATGCAGAAATGTTGTGCGAAGAGAATTAAAAACACAACATGGTGTGAGAACCGTTGAGTTTGTAAAATTTGTGCAGTCAAAAGATCGCGTTACTGATTTTATAGGGACATATACCGGGTATATCAAAACTGCGACCGAAAACGAAGCCGGGTGGTAGTTTTAGTGGTTACAGACACAATGCAAATTAAAATTTCGCAAAATAAGCGACAGTTTCCTTTTTGCAATTTTTTAAAAAATCATTGTTTTTGGGTAGTAAATACCTTGTTATTGCGAAAATAGTAATTTAAACCCTAACGTACCATTGCGTCTTAAAAAATAAAAAGGTGTACATCATTATTTTAGGAAAACTATGTATTTACCACCCAAATACGACGACAAATAAAAAATCACCAAAAAAAAATTTACGATTTTTTTTAGTAATTTTTAGTTGCATTGTGTCTGAAGTCACTAATACTACCACCTGGCTTCGTTTTCGGTCGCAGTCTTGATATACCCTGTATGAACTGTGGATTCTAATGTTGGCTTCAATGTCGTGCATTCCATTTTTTGTGAATTTTTCGCTTTGTATAATAATAAAGGACTAATTTAGTCTAGGACTGGAGTTTCTGTCCAGCATTATAGTAGTGTAACCACACACTGAGCCGCTCACTTACAATCACCCATGTCTTATTGACACCGGCGTGAATTTAAATACATTGTACAATTCTAAGTTTGTACAAAATCTCTATCCGGAAATTATAACAGATAAAAGGTCATGCTCTCATATAAAAACCTAAAAATAGTCCAGTACTCTCGTTGCGTAAACAGCTGACATGTGAGTCAGGATATTTTACAAAAATCTCTGTGCTCTTGTCGGCTGGATTAATTTCACTGCGCGTTGAAAGTACACACGTAACGTTATACTGTGGCACGAAAAAGATGCGTAACCGTAACGGGTTAAAAGGTTTAGCATGCCACATTTTTACAGCTTATACACATTACACTCTGACGACTCATAAATAGGTACACTATATACGCGAGTATATGTCAGATCATTGTAGATATACCTGTGTTGATCTTGCGTCTTTGTATGGGTAAAGATGATGGTAACAATACGACAGAGAGCTGATAATGCTGAATATTGTGGTGAAGTGGATAAATGCATTTTTGTATTTTTAAAAAACAGAATAATTATCAAATATCATAATGTAGAGCTGTATTGTTACAATAAAAAGTCAGTCCAGAATCTGAAATCGCTTTCAGCATTGGCCTTCAATGTTGGCGCGGCCTATTGTTCTTTCGTCGGTCCCACCCCCGGCAAGGGTAAAATGATTTTTAACCTTATTAACCTTAGTATTCAGTAACAATGAGAACAAATTCGCTTTCATACGTTGGTATTTATTTATATTTATTTTTTATTTGTATTTTTTTTACGTTGGTTTTTATTTACATATTGAGAATATTAAAAAAAATCGAACTTCTAAGGATATTCGTTACTTAGGGCCTTATTCATGAAGTTACTATATCCTGGATTAGTAGACTTCGTATTGCATTAGAAACGTTGTGGAGAAATTTCATGTTTGTACGTTTGTTCACGATGCTTTCCTCCACGGCAAAAGCATGCCCGTAATTACAAAAACTTTTGATGTGTGCACAAAATCTCCATATTTCCATTTCTGCTCCCATTTAGACTGGCACACTTAAATGTATGAAAAAACACGTTTCTCCAGTAAAAGGTGAATTTAGTAATAGCTAGCAACATAAGTAATGTTAAAATACGAGTATTTGGAGCGCGACGTGTCGACGCCGCGGCTGCTTTATAGCGCTGTAGATCGCTTTACTGCGGCTCTGATGTGGCGCGACGAGCGCGCGTGAGCAACACGCACCCCCTCCTTCACCTCTCCCCGCCTATAGCATACCCCTTCCGCACAAGGTACGTGCTGCGTCGAGTAATCAGAATGATGGCCTGCCTCTAAAACAGGTTTCGAGAGATTTTGTGTTTTCATTTTTTTGCAAAAAATATTTGGTTCCAACTTTAAGTGCGTTGAGAATTGAAGTCAATGCGTCACAATAAAATACGTCCCTTGTATATTTAAGATCCGTCGATATGAATGTGACATAATTCCTTCATCTGTTTTATTAATACTCAATCAACACCAATACTTCACCGTCATTATCATAACCTTTTTCACCAAGAAGAAATCCATTGCTGGACATCACCCCCGCCAAAGATTACCATACCATACCATACCTAATACTTATAATGCAAGATTCCCACATTTATTACAGTACATATTATACATACAATCATGTAATTTGCGTGTGACATCACGTGCTCCCAATACAAAAGATATCCCCGGAATTTCCAACGCACAAATAAAGGCTTTTTGTTCAACGCAAAATTACCCTATTAAAGGAAGAAAACTATCTAAAGATGTGATGCAAAAGAGATTTTAGATATTTTCACGTGGGTATAAAGCTAAAGGGATCAAAGAATCCAATTAAATTAAATAAAGCGCTTTTGGGCCAAAAACGAACGTTTCCCGGCAGGTAATGCGAAAAGAGTTTGGTGTGCCGGCGAGAAATTGAAATCGCCTAATTGTGTTTGACCCTCGGTGGGGTCGTGGAAACAGTTAATTTCTTGCGAACTCGCGCTAGAATTTTTTTTTTACTGACACGATAGGGGACTATAATGCATCTGAGGGAAGTGCAGTGGTGTCTAGATAGAGCATCTACCAAAGCGAGGTAACTAACCCTCGCCGGTTGACACAATTATGCCGACTTGCTTGCATCTAGATTCTAGACACATAATGAGTCCGAATCGCGTTGCACCTACATGGGTCACTTTGACAGTCTCTTAACCACTGCACGGCGGACGCTATCTTTTAATCAAGTTTCTCTCGCCTTTGTCAATAATCTTCCAGAAATATTCAGCACGCGCAAAACAAAAAACTACAATGAAACTAGAAGAAAACTAAAGCCAGCACCGTTTCTGGCCAACTGGTCCGGGGCAAGCGGAGTGGCGACGGGTAATTGGATGGGCCGGCGCGCGGCCCCGTCGCCCACGTCCCTTATAGCGCGTGTAATTAAAACTTCCGGTGCTCATTTTTTCAACGTCTTTGATGCCTTTTGACCGAGTTTTAGTCAAAGCCTGTAAATTTCACATGCTATTGTCAGTCGCTTCTTTGCTTCGTGTTGTGTAAATAATGTAAATTTAAGCATTATTTTAAGTGTTGTTTGGTTTTGTTAAGTTTTTGCTAAGTAACGAAGATTTTTAATTGCACCTAGAATGTTATAATGGGCGATCCCTTTCCGCCGTATAAACCGTATCATTGTAATAAAAACACCCATTCCAGACCCTTACCGGCCATCTCTATTTACTATCAAATAACAATTAAGTGCCGGGAACTAAAAGGTGCCCTATACAGGTCAGTAGTTTCTAAGCACATGCCCCAGTTCATTTACTATAGTGTTCGCCGCAGTTGTCACAACATATTGACGGAGCTCGCACCTGTCTCCGGTGTAACAGCCGCACCTTGTCGTCTTGTCGCTCTAATGCCTAGTTGACCTAGAAAGCCCTAACCCCACGCGTTTATAAGACGTGTAGGGTGTGAAGTCAGACGAAAATTGCCTAATTCGACACTTACAGCAGTTGATATGGTTTGGATTTCAATATACATTTTGTAGATTTTATTCGAGAAATTTCAATCCGAAAACTCATCCATATTTGTTTGCTCGATCTAGGAATTGAATTTTAAAGCTTATGGTTCACAGTACACAGGCTGCCATTAGTCCAATGAGGCAACTAACAATATTATATGTTTGATATATTTTATTTTAATTAGGAAATTCTATAGACTATTAATAATTATATGTATGGACTTCGCGCCCTTGGTTTAAGCAGTAACACTAATGTTTGACTTCTTGACGACACCTCTCCGGATGAAACATATTTTTGATAGAGCTGTATAGTTTATTGTCTCGTGGTTTCACGCTTTTTACGATTGCTTCTTTCATACCACTTTCTAGGTTTATTTTTGGAGACATAAAACATCATTTAGTGAAATAAACTTACATCTAGTGGTCCAGTCATTTGGTTCAAAAAAAGGGGGTTACCTAGAAAGTAGTTACCGTGAGTTTTAGCAAAGGATGACTTTATAGATTTTGAGGTGCGCTTTTCGAATTTCCACTTTTCGATCTCGTATCTTTGCCGCTCGCGTCGCCGTATTAGAAAAATGCCGTCAGAAATCAAATTTCCTACAATTTATGTCTTATTTTTTTTCCTATACTCAACAGTTTCAGCTTACGAACGCAGCCAAGTGTTACTTTCTTAATACGCGTTTTGCGGAATGACTCATTTCCATACCACCGCGTATAGTGAGCACACTATTATTCTAAAAATTAGATAAAATCGTCTATACCTCATAAAAACAATTGCGTGCATCCACAAAATCTCTATTAATACCTGCAAATGATCTTAACAGTTAATAAAATCTTTCCGAAACGCTGGAGGTGAAAGCCGATGGTATCGCAAGCTTTGTGCCTCCACAAAGGGTTCCAACTTCACTATACGCGACAGATGGGTATCTAGAACGGGACCTCGGGTTACCTCCGTGCACGTCACGCCAGGTGGATGATAAGAGAAGTTCTGGGAGGATTGGATAGATTAATATCAGAAGTATGCTTCTTTGAGTTCCCAGAGTAATTGTCTGTTAGAGATTGATATTGGATTTGAATAGCAATGTTCTTCTAGGTACACTGGAACTTGGATGTCACTTTGTAGTGCATGTAGGAAAGATAGATATTTTAATATCCCAACGGAGGGAGGACTAAGTCCTAATTTATAGTAGATATATATTATCTTTATCTTTTATTATATTTATATTTTATATGTATATACTGTTATGGCAACACTATCAATGTTAATTGTCTATTTTCATATTGTCTATTGTCTGATCTTATGATGTCATGTCATGTCGAGTGTGTCTCTATTTAAAGATAATAAACTATGTGAACCAAGCTATTACAAATCTATTACTTCAACTATAACCAATACATGGTGTCAGAAGTAAGCGAAAATGGAAGTAGGAGCGGCTGAGAAATCAAGAAAACATGCCGTAAGCATGGCATGTGCGCCCATGAGTACAACGGGAAACATGGCCGACAACTGGAAGAAGTGGCTACAGGCATTTAAAATATATCTAAGAGCATCATCACTGGATATAGAACCAAACTCACGTAAGGTTGCTTTATTTCTTCATGTTATAGGAGAACGTGGACTAGAGATTTTTAATTCTTTCCAAAAAAGTGACGAACACATTATATATGAAGAATTACTGGAGCTCTTTAATAATCATTTCATACCGAAAACTAATATAACTTATGAATGTCACAACTTTTTTACATATAAACAAGCCGAAGATGAATCGCTGGAACAATTTGTAGTCAATTTACGAGCGCGGAGTCAGTCGTGCGAATTCGGGTCATTACAAGACAGATTGATTAAATCAATATTTATCTGCAACATGCATACGAAATATAATTATGTCAGAGAAAGACTACTAATGCAAGATGAGCTAACACTGGATGCAGCGATAGAGTTGTCAAAGAGTATAGTCATTGCTAAGAGCCAAACCATGTCTCTGCAACAGCAAGTCGGAAATGACACAGTCATGTATATTTCAAAAAATAAATCGTCTACACACATGTCACGTCAAAATCGAAATCAACGGTTCGAGGGGTCTCCATCATCACAGAGAAATCAGTCAATACATCGGTCACAGTCAACACATAGGTATCCAACGGCGCACAGGTCACAAGCAGTCAATCAAAAGTGTGGAAGATGTGGACAAACTCATCGATACAAATGTCCTGCAACACATGTAAAGTGTCATAAATGTAACAAAATTGGTCATTACCAGAAAATGTGTAAGTTTTCTCACGTAAATTATATAGAAGCCGAGTCATCAACGTCAAGAACTACAAATGTATCAGATTTCTTCATTGGTCACTTAAAGTCAAATATGTCATCACAATCAGATTATTTAATGAATATCACTGTCAATAATGTAAGTATAAATTGTATACTAGACACAGGAAGTGATGCAAATGTAATGTCAATAAATGTCTATAATAATCTAGGTTTAAAAAACAAAATTGCCAAATGTCAAGCTAAAATAAGGTCTTACAGTGGTAATAGTATTGAAGTAATAGGAGAACAAATATTAAAATGCAGTTTGTCAGTCAATAATAATAACATTACATGTCATATTAAATTTATAATTGCGAATGTGTTATCACCTACTGTATTGGGAAAAGATACATGTACAGAGTTAGGTCTAGTCAAAAGAGTGTTCAGCATTGAACAACCTTGTCTTAAGTCGCAGTCAAAACAGTTAACAATTAAGTCAGTCAGTGAGTTCAAGAACAATCAGTCTAATGTATCTTTGCCTAAACAAACTAAGTCATGTCAGTCTAATGTTTCAATGTCCAAGCATATTAATAAGAGTCAGTCAGAGTCAGTAGAGTCATATATGTTAACACTTCAGTCAACTGAACAAAACATGTCAATGTCAAAGTCACATAATATTAATGTTCAAAATTTACTTACTAAATATGATAATGTATTTGTTGGTCTTGGCTGTTTACCTGGAGAATGCAACATTAAAGTAGACCCAAAGGTCACATCACGGATTGATGCACCAAGGAAGGTACCATTTTCTATGTATACAAGGTTGAAGCAAGAATTGAACAAAATGGAGCAGATGGGAGTCATCACAAAAGTCACAGAGCCAACAGAATGGGTGAGTTCTCTTATTCTTGTTGAGAAGAAGAATGGTCAATTGAGGGTTTGTCTTGACCCTAGAAATTTAAATCAAGCAATTTGTCGTAGTCATTACCCAATACCAACTGTTGACATGGTTCGTTCAAAAGTCGCAGGTGCCAAATATTACTCTACTTTAGATGCCAGCAGTGGGTTTTGGATGTGTCGCCTTAATGAAGAGAGCTCATATCTGACAACATTTAACACACCATTTGGTAGATATCGTTTCAATCGTTTGCCTTATGGAATAAATTGTGCTCCTGAATATTTTCATAGACGAATGACAGAAATTTTTGGTGATATACCAGGTGTAACTGTCTATAGTGATGATCTATTGGTCTCAGGTTCAACAATGAAAGAACATAATGAACGTCTAAAATTGGTCTTTGAAAAAGCTCAAAAGCTTAATGTCAAATTTAATAGAGCTAAATGTTTATTTGCACATACAAGTGTAAAATATTTAGGTCATGTCTTCTCACATCAGGGTGTAACTCCTGATGATGAAAAAGTCAGAGCAATTTGTGAAATGCCATCTCCTAAGTGTACTAAAGATTTGCAAAGGTATTTGGGAATGATTAATTATCTTGGTCCGTTTATTAATAATTTGGCAAATGAAGTTGGTCCTTTGAGAGATTTATTGAAAAAAGATACTGTCTTTACATGGAATGAAAATTATGAGAAAATTTTCAAACGCCTAAAAAATCTTATATGTCAGGCTCCAGTCTTAGCACATTTTGATGTGAATATTCCTATAGTCATGTCTGTGGATGCAAGCAGTACAGCAGTGGGTGCTGTATTGTTACAAAATAATCATCCTATATATTACTCATCTAAAACTTTAACTGTGTCTCAGCAAAGAATGGCTCAAATTGAAAAAGAACTTTATGCCATTGTTTTTGCATGTGTCAAATTTCACCAATTTATTTATGGTCAAACAGTTACTGTTGAAACTGATCATTGTCCATTAATAACCCTTTTCAAAAAACCACTTGCAGAGGTACCTACTCGTCTCCAAAGAATGATGTTAAAAATTCAAGCTTATAGTTTAAATGTTATTTACAAAAGAGGTACACTTATGTTTATAGCTGATACTCTGTCTAGAGCAGCATTGTCTGAAACAAGTACAGATGATCTTGATGAGGATATTGTGGTTCATGTTAATTCACTTATGAAGTCGCTGCCTGTCTCGCCTGAACGTCTTCAGTGGCTGAAAGATGCTACCAATAATGATGAGACAATGCAAATATTAAAAAAATATTGTCACCTGGGTTGGCCCAATACAAAAAAGCAAGTTATGCCTCAGGCACAGGTATATTGGCAGTATAGACATGATTTACATACAGAACATGACTTGTTATTCAGAAGTAGCAGTATTGTTATTCCAAAAATAGTGAGACCAGATATTCTTAAAATTATACATAGTGGACATTTAGGGGTGGAACGTTCAAAGTCTTTTGCCAGAGGTAATGTGTTTTGGCCTTTCATGTCAAGTGACATTAAAAATGTAGTAGAATCTTGTTCTATTTGTCTAACAAATAGAAATTCAAATCCACCAGAACCTTTAATGCCACACAGTTTATCAAGTCTTCCATGGGAAAAACTTGGAATGGATTTCATGAAGTATAATAATGATACTTACCTAGTAGTTGAAGACTACTATTCCAACTATATTGAAGTCAGTCGCGTTAGTTCTACTAGTGCCTATGTCCTAATAAATACTCTAAAGCCTATATATAGTCGTCATGGTATTCCATGTGAAGTAGTGAGTGACAATGGTCCGCCATTCAACTCAGCTGAATTTAAACAATTTAATGCTGATTGGGACATTAAACACACTACGTCCAGTCCATATTTGCCCAGATCAAATGGTCTAGTGGAATCTGGAGTGAAAATAGTTAAAAAAATATTTACAAAATGTCATGAGTCAGGTTCAGATCCTTACCTAGCTCTTCTCCAATATAGGAATACTCCAAGGGGAAATCTAGCCTCACCAGCACAACTGCTGATGTCTCGCAGTCTCAGAACTCAGTTACCTACTGTTGTAGAAAAATTATATCCTAAAGTAGTCAGGTTTAAAGAACATTTAGAATCTAAAAAGAAAAATCAGAAAAAAATGGAGAAGTATTATAATAAGAAAGGTAAATCATTACAGAAGCTGCAAGAAGGAGAAAAAGTTTATTTTAAAAAGAATCCAGAGAGTAAATGGGTGCCAGGTGAGATCAAAGAAGTCTGTGTAGAGCCAAGGTCTTATGTTGTAGGTAGTCCAGCAGAGGCGAAGGGTGACTTTTTTCAAAAGGGAAGCCGATACTTCTGGTGACTAGTTTTATTAAATTAACAAGTACTCATACTTATATTTTTACTCCGTTATGTACGTAAGATATTGAGCGACATATTTGCTTAGTAATACTTACTATATTTTAACCTAAAAATAGACACCGCATTATACATATATACTGAAACAACACAGTAGTAAATAATATTTTCTAATTATAAACACGAAATAAAAGAGGCGCGAACTGGCAAATTACTTTATAAGCCGTAGGCCCACCGGCATATTCACAAGCGAATACCGTCGTATTTCTACAAATGAATTTAGACCTTAAAAGCTGAGGGTTTTAAGGTGCAATTTTGCATGCAGTTCTGAGCAACAAACGTGTAACAGAGATGGCAAATAATGCGTTGGAAATGAGCGCGAGAGCAACGGGAACTCGTGCTGTGTCCTTGTAGCCTGACGTGACGTCATCGGGATCTAGGCGGCCGCGTGTTTCGTATGCATGTACTTACGTTGAACATCGCGCAATGCGTTTGTCGTTGTGTTATTAATTGATCGTTAATATTTTGTTTATTAATATCGAATAACACTTGTTTATTGTTTATATTTATTTTAATATTGTTTATTATTTGATTATTTTCTTCATATAACTTGTTTAAAAAATGTAAATAATTAATAATTTCCTTTAAATTATAAGGCGTGCTGCTAGGAATCGGCTTGTAAGAACCCTTCGCCACTGTAGTCCAGATGGTTTCATTGGAAGGCGAAATAGACAGCATATTTTACAACCTGCTACATCAGCATCACCAGAAATGCAGGTAAAGAAAAACACAGAAACTACATCTCAGAGTCCGCAGGTAATAACTTCATCACAGGTAAAGCAGACAACACCAAGTGCATCACAGGTTTACTCAAGGAGTGGTAGATTTATTAAACCACCTGTAAGGTTAAATTTATAATAAGTTGACTGTAGTGTATTATGTTGATTTTGTTAATGTATCTTTAAGTATATGTTAAATATTACTTTTATTAAAGAAAGGGGGATGTTATGGCAACACTATCAATGTTAATTGTCTATTTTCATATTGTCTATTGTCTGATCTTATGATGTCATGTCATGTCGAGTGTGTCTCTATTTAAAGATAATAAACTATGTGAACCAAGCTATTACAAATCTATTACTTCAACTATAACCAATACATATACCTTTATAGTTTATATGTATGTTGCAACATCGTATGCGTATATAACTATTATTTTGATCATTATATATTTTTGCATCACCGCCATTACTATTTATTAGTGCATTTCTGTTCATCGTAAGGTTGCCTGACAGACATCGCTTGAAGCGATAAGACCGCTCTTTATTACGTTCATTATTTTATCCTCAGTTATAAGTGTAAGTTCTTCTGTAAATATGTGTATGCAATAAAGAATATATTATTATTTTGTGAGCAAATCTCACAGTAATTATCTTGGTGCTGTTGAACTGATCATGCTTATCTTCAGCAAAGGACATGCAGTTGATAATAGTCATTGTCTACAGATAAATATAAGTAGCAATTTCTTTGAATAATATTAGTTGCAGACTGAAATATAGATGAATGTATGTTAGTTAGTTGTTTGTCTAATTTGAAAAGATAATAATGTCTGCGAAGTTTTGGCGCAATCGCTCTACATTCAGTATGTTTCAATGTCATTACTCGCACCGCACTAACTTAATTTCGACGATGACGTAGAACTTGGACGCCTACAGCCTCGTAGCACAAGTCTACGGCGTAGCTATCGAACTGATTGCTGTAATTGTTCGATTGGTTTATTTGAATTGAATGTATTTTGTATTATCGGGTGGATTGCTTCTCAATGCTGTTGAAAAAATAACAAAACACTGTGCTTTCAATACGAGAGTACTCTCACTAAATAGATATAAAATAATATAAGCCTGGAGCCTAATTTATCTTGCAAAAGTTCACAAAATTTGCCTACCACATTTCAATAAATTCCTCCTATATTTCAAGATATTCAGAGAATTATTCAAAGAGCCCGAATTATTCCCAAACTGTCTGAATTCCCCCGGCTCACAACACACATACGTGTAACACGGCTGACGTCTTCATTTCACAGCATTTTATCTAAATAATTTCGACCTCGGCTGTAACTGAATCTACATGTAAAACATGAATGTTTATGAGTTTATCCTGTATGAGTAACTAAATATTTTTTTAAATATGCCCAGTCTCCAGTAGATAGGCACATATGTATATTGCAAGACACAAGAACTAATTTACAGTCACCAAATACTAATATATTTTGAAACGTTACGCTAGTATAAAAATTAAAAGAGCTTAAGAAACTAGTACGATACACATTTAAAAAACCTTATTCCAACTGCAATATTTCTTGTATTCAGTCTGTATGCGCGGCGTACGCTCGCGTCCACTCGGGGCCTTGACATTCACACCCCAGTAAATCACGCGCCGCTGCCCACCCCACTTAGAATATGTCGTTATATCTCGCATATAGAATGTAGATATGTTTATACTAGATAATATTTTGAATGTCGTTTAGATATGGAACAGAGTTTAAAGTCCAGTTGAGGTAGTACAGAAATAACATCATCTACAGCCACGGGAAGCCCACTGTTAAACAGAGGGCTTATCCCGAGGATTTCTAGTGCCAACTATTAGACACACCCTGGTGGAAGCAACTCCTTGAGACCTTTACTAGATATGAACTTTGTGGATGGACTCGGCCGTCCCATTCATTGGTTCGAGAGTATTGGCTTCACCCGAAAAAAAAATTACTTCTTTGTCCATCCACCTTGCAGTTTTCCAAGCTATGCGCGTTAACCACTGCCTCTTTAACGTATTAGTTTTGTTTCTCACGTATAAAAGTTTTCTTTACATTTCGATCGAACATCTACTAAGCAGCTACATGAATTCGTTTCCTCTTTAAAATCAAAGTATTAACGAAACAGTAAAATTTGCAAGTCATACATACATACATAAACTCACGCCTTTATCCCCGAAGGGGTAGGCAGAGGCGCCACCAGGACACCCACATTTCGCCTTGTATGTTTCGTCCCATGATGTGATAGGGGGCGAGCCTATCGCCATATCGGGCACAAATTCCTGACTCCGGGCTGATAATGAATAGAAAAATCCAATACCACTTTGCCCGACCCGGGAATCGAACCCGAGACCTCAGCTTTGAAACCGTACCGTAATACAACTACGCCACCGAGGCAAAATTTGCAAGTCAGCCAGTTTAAATATTGCATTGGGCTTTCCTCCGCAGAGGCCGTGTCATTATTATTTCAGCGTCACTCCGCCCTCTGGCAGGGTTATTGTACCGTACGCGTATTGTTTCAGTGTACGAGAATTTATATTCTTCCACATAGCTGGGTAAGGGCAGGTTTGTAAACGGTGGAGTTGGTATCGCTAAGTGCAAGCTAAGTGCATGTGCACTCAACACGCACTTTTAATGGGAGCTTTGGATTAAAAATATAAATTACCATTCGCTAGGATAAGTTATTAAGACTCCGGCTGTGATACAAAATGTCTCGATTCAATAGCCGCACCGAGACAATTGTTTCTGGACTGAGACAATTTTAATTTACTGGTTTTTAGTGTAGGATCAGGAATGCATGTTGGTTCTATTTATTAATTTATTTTAGTTACTACTTCGATCCAACATAATATAAATATGTATAACGAGTGTACGGAAAGTAATTAAATTACGCTTATACCCGTAAATTAAATATTCCATTTTGTTTTCTCGTTTTTAATAATGTTCTGGTTTCAAGGAAAAGATTTATTGTTTCAAATAAGCACATAGTTCCCGCGTGACTTGAGTTAGAAACATCTACTCATAAGTTGAGTTTATTTTGTTACGAGTTCGCCGTTTCCTCAAAATGTGTGATTTATTTCCTGCGGTTAGAAAATTGTTGTGGAGTTAGAAATGTGGAACTAAATAAATGAATATAGGCAATGTGAGATAAGGTATAAAATATCACAAGCCTATAAAGGTTCTTACTACTGCTAAGTAATAGTATAAAGAAAACTCATACCATTGACAAGGAAAGGAGTAAGTAGGTTGGCTTAATTAAAAATAGTAGACTTTTATAATTGTCTGTTAATAAAAGCTGGTGTACATCTAACACTTTTCTATACTAGATTTGCAGTGGTCACTGTCTACATGCATACTAATATCCTACCAGCACCACTCTCCTACATCTTTCATCACTATTTTTATATTCTGTGTGTTTATAAACAGCGGTGGACTTGCCACCATTTGACCCGTTTACCCACATCCAAGTAAAAATAAATCAATATGCTTTAAGCAGAGAACACAAACTGTGCGAGTAGAGCAAGCACTCAGACGCGCTCGCGACTCCGCGCCGCGTCGCACCAACCACCACCACTCACGCCGGATTTACTGTAGGGATGCTACCCGGATGCTTTGGATTAGGGGAATGTCCGTTTGTGTTTTCGCGTGTTTTTCATGGTAGGATTATTAATATTCTAGACTCTTCAGTTTTGTTAATTTTACTACAGAAAATGATAATTATACGTTGGTTTCTCCTTGCAGGGAAAACTGCAATGCTACATAGATAACAACTCGCCACTCATGATTCCGTTTCA
This sequence comes from Deilephila elpenor, assembly GCA_949752805.1. NCBI lineage: Eukaryota > Metazoa > Arthropoda > Insecta > Lepidoptera > Sphingidae > Deilephila > Deilephila elpenor. The sequence continues at coordinate 708,263 of OX457107.1, read as the reverse complement.
TAAGTAACTTAATTAAGCGTGTTTGCTTATATCTGGATTATTTGTAATTTTGACATGTGGTTGGTTTTCCGGGCGGATTCGGATATCCTTTCACTAGTTAACATAGCGGCATAATTATGCTATTTGTAGTAATATGTTCCAAAAATATAAATTTTCTTAAAACACTATTATAGAATATCGACTGGCCTAACATCTGTAACTTTACAACCTACATATTTCTCGAAGAACGATTGTAAAATTCCGATTGTATGTCAGATGAAGTAATATCAATGAGTTCCTCGCGGTGGAGTTTTCGATCTGAGCGATGTAACGTCCCTATTCGGTGGCCCCGCGCGACTCGCGACTAAGAGCCAACGACAGTTCATTAAAACTTTCCACGCCAAACTTAAATTCAAAAATGCAGCGGGATTGAACCGGCGTCGCTGGGCTTCGGACCTCATTACAGACTACCCATTCGAACGTATCACTCTTTATGTACTACTCGGACGAATTGTCGGAAAGAATATTTAACAGTTGTCATGCCAAATGTGTAAAAAATTTGTTTGCACTACCATGCTTCCTATTTCCTTAACAAGACGTTATAATATAATGACATCTAGCGGAACTCGCACGAACTATGTTTTGCATAAAGCCAAGTTGAGTGGATTTATTTCAACTAAACATTTCGCGCTCGGATGAGTTTCTTGTGTGCAGATGCCAGTGACCCCTCGGGGTTTGTGAATATAACATGTGCGGCCAAGGACGAGCCCTTTGAGTAATTAGCCCTTCGTAATCATATAAACAAACCACTTAGAGTGACTTGTGCTCCCTCCTGAAATTAAATTTATTCTCACCGACGCGTTGCATCAAAATGCTACGTACATATGTATATATCATTTCATTTTACACCTACATAAGGTCATGACTTTATCCCCGAAGAGAATGGCGAAGTCACTACTATTATTAGAGGAGAGCATAGATACACACATAATTTTAGGCTGATATAATAACTGTACATAAAACTGAAATTATATCACCATTTGTGTTCTTACTTGTTTATTTCTAGTAAAAGATAATAATAGGAAAGTATGAGCGGTGCGCTTAAGGTCAAGCATTTGTACTTAAAGAGACGTCGCACAGTGGGTCGAAACGGCTATTTTTGTGACATAGGATTTTTTTTCGGATTTTCCAATTTTTTTTGACGCCAACGTTTTGATATTATCATTCCTTACACTATTCATTCTTTGTATTTTTTTGCTTAACCCTATAATTTCGGCAAAAAAAAATATTTTAGGTTTTTAATGTATGGAACGCACTATAAAAACCTAAATTTCTACGAAGTCCTGCTAGATCCTGCGTTGAAACCTTATTTTTCTGAATCTTGGTCTGTTCTACTATACTTCTATACTTCGAAAGTCTGCATCGACCTGCAACTTTTTCAGTTATGCAGTTCGAAAGAAATGATAAAATTCAATATTTCCCAAAAGATTTTTTACAATTATCTTCAGTAAATTTGACACAAATAAGATAAATAATTAATCTAATAAATTAACAAATACCAAGGAAAACTTGTATATGTGCCGTGCCAGATTAAAAAAAAACAAATGATGGAAATAACTAAAAAATAATAATAAAAAAGGCTAGTATAAAGCCTATACCTATATACTACTCACTATCACTACTGTTTTGTAGATCTTCTAAAATACTCTCTACATTAATAAATTCTAAGTCTTCTGGTTTTGATGGCAAATGCAGAAGCTCTTTAGCTTTTGTTGAGAGAACCATAACATGTTTTTTTGTCATGCGTGATCTAAGACTTGTGATCTTTGGATCAGATGACAAAAGGAGATTATGTAAGATGTCCTCATTCGAAGATATCCTACTAATTTTTCGGGAATAATTTTCCCTATATTTTCGGAAGTCTTTGTTCCGTGCTTCTGCGGCTTCTTCCGACAGCTTTCCAATGGGTATAGCCCCAAAATGTTTAATTATGTCAGCCCCATGAACTAATAATTTATGTACACTGGAAGGCATATAATACCACGGATATAAATCAACATATAGTTTTGCGGTTTCGGTAGAAAATAAAGCGAATTTAGTAATATCAACACGCTCTCCAGACGCAATGGTTTGTAGAATGATATAAAAATTCTCTATCAACTGCTCATTAATGCCAGTGATACGTGCTGTCATGGCTGTATTTTTAAAAAATCTTCGAGCCGTATTACCATCATTAGTGGTGCCTGCTCCTTGCTTCACTATATCAATTAGCAAGCCACATTCTTCTTTAAATTCTTGTTGAATTGCAGACTTTCTGGTCTTCATTTTCTCTTTATCGTCACCCCTGCAGTTCCATTTCTTAATCTCCAAACGGTAAGCTATGTGGAGTAGGCACTCCATGCATCTTATCCACGCATGCAATGATGACAATCCATACTGGTACATTTCTTCATTCTTAGATCGCAGTTTGTGGGATTCCAAATTATTCATTTCTGTTGGTTTCGCTTTGCAAATGTCACAAACTGCTGTTGAAGTCTCAGAAAAGTATGAAGTTATTTTGCCGTCAATCATTGTCATCATTAATTCGTGGGCAATTTTCACTTTCCTAAATATAGATGGCTGGAGTGCCTCGATTTCTCCTGATATACCGGCTTTTATAGCTGCTACAGTAATTTGTGTTTCTTTTGTGAACGTAAACATAATGGGACGACAGTAAAATGTGGATGAACTTCGATCGTTTTCCCATAAAACCGTTCCATCATCATGTTGTAGTCTTATTGGAACAAGACTTGCCATAAATATACTGGAATCGTCCACGCCTACTTCAGAGATCTGCTTATAATTGCTTTGCCCCGAGGATCCATCAAAGCCCCATTTGCTGATAAGCTTCAGGTCAGTTGCAGAATCTAAATCGAACTCAATTGTATCCAAAAGCCTTGAGGCTGTCAAGTTGAGCAGAGCTTGCAATTTAACTGATGCCGTGCAATCACTAAATGTCATATCCTCCTTTCTTGGGTAACATTTCAATTTTGCTTCTTTTAATTTATAATAAGAAGGATACAATTGAAAGCCTTTTTCGCTTGCTGATTCTCTTAGGTTTATATATTGTGCCTTCGACAAATTTAGGGAAACAAGTAGCGCCAACGCTTTATCAGCAGTGTATGGAACATATTTTTTTGCATTCAAGCAATTATTCACTTTTGTTATATCTTCTGGATTTTTAAGTAAATGGTTTATTATATTAGCGATGGCTTCTTGTCCATTACATTTCAGTGTATTTGATGTAGCTGCAATTAATTCTTCCTGAGACAAATTATTTTGAATTTGGTCTACTCGTCTTCGTTTTTGTCTGTTGGACAAATCATCGAATGATTTTCTGGGACAAATCAAAGCTGTAGAAGCTTTCGATGTGGATGGAGACAGATTCTCAAGACTTAAGTCCTCTTCATGTCTTTCGTGTTCTTCATGTACTTCATGTTCTTCGTGTCTTTCGTTTAATTTTAGTCCTTTAGGCCAAATTATTTCACTTTCTAGCCAATCACCATTTTTTTTAATAAAGTTAGAAAATATACGATTGCATTTTTGCCATCTAGCTGTTATAGAAGAACAGAATTTTACACAAAACTTTTGAAGCACTACACTATTTTCTTCAGTTACGTTTATTTTCTGTTGCAGAAAATCAGAAAGTTTTTTGCTATCTGATAGAGATCCAAGCTGGTCTCTTAAAACAACAAACATATCGAGATTAGTAACTAGACCCTCCATGATACCGAAACAAGGATTCAAAATAAAATGGTATGGATCGTAGCACGGATAAATGTACATTAAGAACGAATTCAAAATATAAGTCATTTTATACCCTGGGCAATAAACAAATTTTATTGCCCTAGATGCTCTCATTAATGATAGAACTAAGTAAAAGGACAAAACATGTTTACAATCGATATCACGAGAATGTTTGTTTTGTTTTAGTTAATTAAAGACAATAAACAAACAGTAGTTGTAAAACAATTAACTAAATGCACCTGTAATCTCCAGATGTCATCAGTGTTAATGACTGAAAGTAATCCTTTGCCATCTGGTGGTCCATTTGCATTTATGATTTATTACTGTGTTTACGTTAATTGTGTAACCACATGTTTTGGGTACAACAACCAATTATGCCAATAAATATTTACTTATTTACTTCTATTGTGTTATTCTATTAGATTTTTATATAATAGTTTGTATATCCACAATGTTTTTGTCTTACTATCTTGTGGTTAAATTGACTTAAAATGTCAATTACAAAATTAGAAATAGTACTATTTTTACCATTTTTCCGATCCATATAACTGGAAAAGTTGCAAGTCAATGCAGACATTCGAAATGTACAAGTAAAGTAGAACTGGCCAGGATTCAGAAAAATAAGGTTTTAACGCAGGATCTAGCAGGACTTCGTAGAAATTTAGGTTTTTATAGTGCGTTCCATACATTAAAAACCTAAAATAATTTTTTATGCCGGAATTATAGGGTTAAGCAAAAAAATACAAAGAATGAATAGTGTAAGGAATGATAATATCAAAACGTTGGCGTGAAAAAAAATTGGAAAATCCGAAAAAAAATCCTATGTCACAAAAATAGCCGTTTCGACCCACCGTGCGTCGCGTCAAATGCAGTGTTTGCGAACGTCCCTCCCCCTCTTAACATTTACACTACTATTGTACTATTGTTAAACACAAGGCTTTGTCGATTTGCAGGGTTATTTTAAAAGTAGGAATAACCTTTAGTGCATTTCAGGTGTACGTTGTGTTTGGGCTAGGTAACTAAGACGAAAAAGTGTTTAAATAAGATGGCTATTCGCTTGTGAAAACCAATTTTTGCATAGTAGAGCAATTGGTTGCATATTCAATGGTATCTTATAATTATCCTTGTATTCATTCTATTGTTTTCATTATATCGTTGCTTCATCAACGGAAAGTACATTAAAGTCATTTACCATTTACAGATTCAACGCAGTGCACCTAAATACATTAAAACACAAATCCACAGAAATTGTAAAGAAAATAATTAGCTTGCAACGGCCTTGACAGCGGCGCTCGGCAGATCGCTGGGTAAAGCCCTTTCAACACAAGTGGGTTTGCAGCAGTTCAAGGTCGCTGGAAAAGTCGCCTGCAATGCACACCACAATAGAAACACATTTAAAAAGAACCCATGCCCTGGCAACCGACAATATTCCGCTTTGTTTGCAGCTCAATGGAATATTATTAACCGATTTATTTGTTTTGGTTATTTGGAGGAGTCAGGAATGTGGGTTTGTTTTTGTGAATGTAGTTATGCATTGTGATTTTTGGCTCATTAAGGGACAGAATATCTAAGTCATTCAATTTCTGGTTAACAAGTATTAAGCGAGTGGTGCTATTGTTATAGTAACAGATGAATGTTCTCTTAGTATCAAAAATCCTGCAAGTTTTGCCAATCGGAATTATTTCAAATTCAACCCCACCTTCCTTCGGGGCAATCTAAAAAAAATCAATGTCGTTTATAAATAACTACTTCCTTTACATATTAGATTAAACAAAAAACATCTACAAAGCCATAATCATCTTAAATTTTAGTGACGTTGTCAAATTATTCCTCGTCTTTTTCGTACCTTATCGTAATTTAGTAATACGCTAACGATGATAAATAGAATCTCGGCATTGTATTCAGCTTCTCGGAAACTGATCTCAATAATCCACTTTCGTAGACTCAATGTCGGCCTTAATTTAGGGCATGTCAAGTCACATTGAAATGAACATGTTTAGAGCCAATATCAGCAAATAAACTTACTTAGTGAATGTTGCTAAACTGCATTATCTTAGATGGTTTTCTTATAACCTCTTTATACAGATATCGTGAGTACAGACAGAATTTCTGATAGAAATTATTGGTAGTTGTTAAATAATGTAATCAATTAGTCAATGTTCGAATAGTGGCTTTGACAGGTTGTCCATCGTGCATGGTGGTGTCTATCAGAGCTGATATTAATATCGCACGACTAGTTAGAAACTCAAACATTTGGCTGCGGCAGCGTTTACATTTCACGGTCGGCTGAACGCCCTTTGCGCCACTAATAAGTTAAGAGACTGCTAAATCCCCCGGAGTGTTCAAAATCTACATATGAACAGTAATAGTCGTACAAACAGCTCACAATAATTCAAACAACTACATTAACGTACCGAGTCGCAACTATTCAACAAAGTTAGTTGAGTGACGTGCGATGAACACTCCTTTGGAACTTAGCGAGACCGCCCCAAGCACATGTACGCTATTCAGTTACAGTACAGTAAAGTACAGTACAGTATAGTATAGTAGTTCGCGAATAAGCGTAAATTAAGCATGTACGGCACGCTGCATCTCGCAGTTTTGGAATTGCTTGCGCCGTACTTGCCGTTTGTTTGTTGATTACTGTTTAAATATTAACGTCGGAAGTGGATCGTTTTTGAAGATTAAAGTATGGAAATTTTCTATAAAGTTTTGTTTATTTCAATTCATCGTCATTGTCAGTCACAAAGAGGCTACTGTGATTATAGCTCCCTACCAATTTTTTTTACAGCAATCTATTAGAAGAAGCTGCATTCAGCAAGTAAACGGTTAAGAAATGAAATACCACCGGTTTGAATCTTGCATGGAAATAATTATTTGTTTAGCGTTTAAATGTTACATGGTTTCTGGAAAAAAGGCGTGAGTTTATGTATGTATGTAAGATTGTTCATACTACTAGATGTATTTAATTGAAGACACGTGTTCAGTGCAACATGACAGTGTCCATAGCAGTGTGTACACATGAGGGGCGACTGGCTCGTGTTCTCCGCAAAACCTCTGCTAATCTGGCGCAGCAAATGTGGAACATTACACTCTATTACTTGTCGTACAGGATTAGATACTAAGCGTTCTCGACAGTGACACGCTTATGTTTTCCTTTTGTTTGCTTGCTTGAAGATTACTAAAACAAAAGATTGTTTTGAATAAAAGCTTTTACAAAACTTAAATTAATTGTCCACTCTGCAATTTATAGAAAAACTTTATCCTTTCTGTTGGATATATTTATTTGTATTTCACTTTGAAATAATATATCTAATGCATCGTGCAACTCATCACATTTCCTTGGGCCAGGATAACGCGAACCCATAAAAAGGCAAAATACTCGAGAACACTCTACCCACCAGCATACAACGTGCTATCAAACTTATTAGAAATATATTACTAATGTAATTATAAAGCCTAAGGAGTTTGTTTCTTGAGCGAAAGTCAGGAACTACTGGTTCGAATTGAAAAATGATATGCATTTACCGCGGAAGGCTATCCCAAGAAAATATAAAGCGAGACTTTTATCCCGAAACACTTTTTCACGCGGGCGAAGCTGCAAGCAATATTAGTATCTAATAATAAAGCAATGGTAGTGGCTGTAGTACTGCAACTTACGTAGTGGAATTTTTCAATAGCGGCGAGACAATATCGTAAGAAGTAATATGCGTCTGTTTGTCGTGTGCCGTGCTAATGTGTGCACTGCGCGGTGCGCCCTACTTGTAATCACGTGGCCACGCTACCCGTATGTACATATGTATACCCCTTTATACTCTCTCGGAGGACCAGGAAAGTTACATTACGGAGTATAGATTGCGATAATTATTTTTTAAGGTTCATTCTAACGTATTGGGCGTCTGAGGAAAATATATAACGATTTTATAAATTATATCTCAAAAGAAAATTTGTAAATATGTAAGACTTGTGCCAAGATCGTTGCTTGTAGCTTTCGACAGTCTCTGAGTACCCTCATTTTACGTGTGTATGCTACGTTTTATTAATTATTTTGCTTTTGAAACAGCAAACCTATTCCTTGGTAAAATTGTTTTCGAAATTCACACTATTTATTAACAGAATTACATGCTAATTACAATAGCGAAATTTATTCCCATATAATCATTATATAAATTTGAACCCGAATTTCCTGTCTGAAGGTAAACGGCGGGTTATTCTTATTAAGAAAACATAAGGGCGCATAACTCACGGCCGCGCAATCTCGCGAATAATGAAAGTGTGGGTGTTTTCAACCACACGCGCCGTGCGTGCCTACTTATTCATAATTCAATCTCATACAACTTCCTCACAAGTTGCTCCGCGAATACTCAAGTTATTCTAGAGTTTACATGCATATGTAATTACGTATGTAAACTCACGCCTGTCTTGTTGTGGTCGGCAGAGACCTTAAAGCGCCTAGTGCGATTTTCCATACATACCGCATTCGCCTCAATGTTTATTCATACATATACATATATTATTATATTCTTGATCGTCGTGCATCCGGGGTATCCAAAAGGGGAGCTTAATTTTCCTGTTGACAAAACAGCCAAAGTGACTACTATCCAACAGACACTGTGTAATCCACATAGCGTATTCATCAGCTAGATATGGTTCTGTCTCGCCGTTTGACAATTACACCGGTTCCAACTTAACATAATCGGCCTTGTTCGGACAGTTCTAAAAACTAATTTAGCTATCGAATTTTTTGTCCCTTTCGAACGACGTTTGAATTCAGGCTGAGCGAAGAAGACAAAACATTCGACAACCAAAATAGGTTTTAAAACTGTCTATGACGTTACAAAAGGTTTTTTTTGTAATACACTCGAGTGAACGTAAAATGAATCTCCATTTTAATTCTCATTTTCTGATTGAATCTATCGCCTGAGGCGAATTCTCGCAGGACAGTTCTATGTCCTCCCTGGAGCGCAATTAAATTCAATGATTGCATTAAATCAGATTGTTAATTTTATTTTCTTGTAAAAGTGCAATTACTTAAATTAATAATGTATCTTCGTATAACCTCAGAAGTAGAGGATATGACGGACCAAATTAATACATATGAATATTGCGAATTGAAGAGAAATAGCGACAGATTCCGACAAATATATATTTGTCGTTTGTACCGATACTAAAATATCGTCGCGGGAATAGTTTCATTGGGTCAGTTCAGTAGGTTAGAGCTTCATTTTAATGTGGGAGGAAACGTTCATTTTCCCTCTCTACTATTATTTCGATCCCCAGTAACTGAATATTTTCTTCAAAAAGCAATTTTTCTATTTTATATCTGTTTATTAATTTGATACTTTAGCTCACTTGATTCTAAATCAAAAAATAACAAAAAATCTAAAACACGATAATCTGTAATTTTTTATTTTCCATATAGTTTTCCACACATTACAATAACATGTATTTTTATTACCGCTGTAAGTATTTTTTCCGCTGTTATGTCATAGCGGATGTGCCGTACTACCCGTAGTAGATGGCGCCGCTATCGACCGGGGTCAAGGCCAGGCTTTCCCACTGAAACTCGGCGGTTTCATGCTCTCTTTGCATTGCCAGCCGGCTTTATCTTTTGTATTACTGTGAAATTGTATTTAAATAGGTGCAAGGATGGAGGTTTTGTATATTTTTAACACTTAGTAAAATACATACGTATATGAATCCTAGCCTTTTTCCCAGAAAGGGTAGACACGGATCGCCCTCATTCCGATAGAATTTCACTTCTACATTTTTAGAATCCCAGTTTACCCTCATGTGGAATGGAATAACTGCCTCGGTGGCGCAGTTGTCCTACGGTACTATTACAAAGCTGAGGTCTCGGCTTCGAATGCTGGGTCGGGCATAGAGTTATTGGATTTTCTATTCATTATAAGCCTGGAGTCAAGAATTCGTGCCCGATACAGCGATAGGCTCGTCCCCTATTATATCGTGGGACGGAACACACAAGGCGAAATGTAGGTGTCCTGGTAGCAACTCTGCCTACCCCTTCTAGAAAAAAGGCGTGAGATTATGTATATACATTTATGAAATTTATACTGTTACTAAATTATACTTTAAAATATTTTTCTAGATATGTAAACATTCCATCATACATTTACCATTAGATCAAAATAACCAGTTCCTACAATCAAAGAATTCAGCAAAGCAACACATACAGTAAAACTTGTCACGCCCGAGAGAGAGGGAGAGGAGGGCGTTTAAATTATGAACTGTAACAAACAGCTATTTCAAAAAGTGGAGCACATAACTGCGCCATTAATCTTAATCTCGCGCGACACGGCTACATCTGTGTTCACTTCGCTGTTGGTTGACGTAGGCAAAGCGAGGTTTAGCCGACGTGGGCGATAACCCCCCGCCTGGAAGACTAAGGGGGCCAAAGCATCGAATGCTGAAGAATGTTTATTTAGCTGGTGAAATATTTAGTTAGGTTATTAAAGTCTTTGGCTGCAATTATAGCTTTTATTTATTTATATCATTGAAAACTTGTGACTGTGTAAAGAATAACAATAAATTATTTTTTGGTAAATCATATTATTAATTAAGTTTTGTCCCGTATAGACTTAATGTTTAAATTTTGTTTATTAGATAGTACAAGTTGGTAAGGAAATACAGCATAAAAGCATTATGGTATTTACTTTCTCTAAATAATCTTATCGCCTTTACTTACTTAAAAAATACACAGGACTTAGCAATTATTTATGCCCCCTTCAGGTTTAGTCGCGCCGCCACTGCCCTCGCGTCGCGGGATGTTGCGGATGTAGACTCTGTGTGAACACGCCCGTGCGAGTACACCGTGCCCGCATCCATCTTATTCAATAAAAACCTTTTTGTATACATTTGTCTTGTTTTTGACAGCCGCCGTAGCTTAGCTGGATGACAGATGTGACACGACGCGACGGTTGCGCATTCGATCTCCGGTCCTTGACTAATATTTGTGTGGAACACAAGCTTTGACGGGACGGAATAGGCTACCCACCATACAAAATACGTTTATGTACTATGTAGCATGCGGAATTGCAGTTTATTTATAATACTTTTCATTAGCTATTATCCATATTAATTTGATGATTAAACTTTATGTTCTGTGGATAACAAGAAGCGACAAATATGCGCGAATTATAGCTTAATTCGGCACCTAATTGTCGTCATATATTTTCAATATCTTCCTATATTTTATAGACTACTCGTAATTGCGCACAAATTAATAACCACCCCGAACAACTCATTCCACGACTTTTTTCATAATATAATTTTCAGAGGAAGTCCACTTTAAGAGAACAGAGCCTAAACTTTAAAGTTTATCGCAACAAAATGTTAGAAAGCTGAATCCAACAATTTGCAAGATGCAGCCTTATTTAGGTTATCCGTGTTTTATATAATGGTTTCTTAGATTTACGCGAATGTTACACATTGAAATAAAACTATTTTATACGGATTTTATCGCGATTTGGTTTAATTTTTACATTTTTTAACTTCCCGACGTTTCGATTACTTTACAGCTTTCGTGGTCACGGGGCGGACTACCGGTTACTTTGCTAAATTACTATGCAAGTCAAACCAAATATTTACTTCGTTATATGTTATAAGAACAGAATGCTTGAACGAACTAGTTTACCTCTAGTTTCCATTTTATTATGAAAAACTTCTGTCAACGGTGTGTCTATGTGCGGTTGTGTTGTAAGATTGCTGGCGATTTTAATTCAATACAAGTGGCGAAAGTGCGTATCTGTTCGATTCGGTAATTAAAACTGACAAAGTGCGTAATTATATACAAACGAGAACATTATAAGTCCAAATTACTGTGTCGGATTCATTGTGAAACTAGTTTTAAAGTCGTACTATAAGTGACTCTAAACAGCTGACCACAAATCTACCCTCACACTGCTTCGTGTGGGCCTTTATTAGTGTGCGACTGCTACGGTCAGCTGAGTGCTGGCTGCTCCGTCGCGTCCGCGTCGCGTCGCGTAATCTCTTCGTGGGCATTTGTTGGTGTGCCGTTATTTTTATTTTTTATTATCACCTGATCACTTCTGTTCACCAATTAAGTTGTGGTCAAACTAACATTAACAGTAAATATGTACTGCTCGATATGTAAATCGAATATACTTATTACACATAAACGTATAAAGTGCACTAACTGCCAACATCATTACCACTTGGAGTGTATCAAAATCGAGCCCAACACCATACGCTCAAAATGGATATGCGTGGATTGCACGACAACTCCATCTATAAATACGGATGATTGTCCAACAACTCCCCGCGAAGAACAAAGTAGCGGCAGCCCAATAAACGTGGTTTCCCCTGATAGAAAGGATGATCTGATTTTAGCTGAAATTCGCAATTTACGACAAGACATGCTGGAGAAGTTTAATAATCAAAATGCTACCCTGGAAAAATTTAACACAACACTGTCAACAATGAAAAAAGAACTGAGTGCACTAGGTTCCCGATGTTCTATAATGCGAGAAGAACTAACTGAAGCGTTACAAACCATCCAATTTCTTTCCGATTGTCACGATGACCAACTAAAATTGAATGAAGAACTCCAACGCAATACATCAGAACTTCTTAGTCAAAACAAAAATATGCAAACTAAAATACTAGAACTAAGCGGAAATATGACACAATTGGATCAATATGCTAGAGATGCAAACATTGAAATTCAAGGCGTCCCAGAGCGTAAAAATGAAAACTTGATCAAACTGGTAAAAGAAATTGGTAAAACAGTATCCAAAGATTTGAAAGAAAACGAAATTATGGCCTTGCATAGAGTTGCAAAACAAAACCCCGAATCTAAACGTCCACGAAACATTGTAGTGAAGCTAAACAGCCAGCTTACTCGTGATAACTTTTTAGCCTCGGTTAAAATGTTTAATAAGAATAATAACAGCAACAAATTGAGCACCACGCACATTGGCTATACAGGGCAACAATCCCCTATTTACGTGACTGAACACCTATCCCCAGAAAATAAAAAACTACATGCTGCAACCAGAACTGCTGCCAAGGAAAAAGGATATCAATTTGTCTGGATACGTAATGGGCGCATTTTCGTTCGCAAAAATATATCCACATCACATATACTAATAAAAAAATTGGATTGTTTGGCAAAGCTTTAAATTATTGTATTTATCACTATTTTTCCTTTTTTGGATTATATAAGAGAAAGCCACCAAAATATTAATGTAAAAAAATTCAATTTATCAATTTACTACCAAAATGTAAGAGGCTTGAGAACTAAGACGGATGATGTATATTTAGCAGTAATAAGCAATAATTATGATGTGATAATTTTAACGGAATCATGGCTAAACGAAACGGTATTCGATCATGAATTGTTTGATCATCGATATAACGTTTTTCGGCGCGATAGATTATCGACATGCTCGTTTAAGACTAAAAAAGATGGAGGCGGCGTTGTTATAGCTATATTAAAATCGCATGAAGTCTTGCGCCGGAATAAATGGGAAACATCGTGCGAGGACATCTGGCTCACTCTAAAAGTAGGTAAAATGTCCATAAATATTTGTTCTGCTTATTTTCCTCCCCCCGTCAGTCAAGAATATGCTGATACTTTCTACACTAATCTGATAAATCTAATCGATAGTGACAGACGTGGAAAAATCATTGGTGCCAACGAACCTATTTTCCTTGTGGCAGGCGATTTTAATATGGGCGATATTGAATGGGAGCAAAACAAACATTTTACTTTCTTGACGCCAAAATCACCCAGCAATAACCTTACACATGACTTCTTAGACACTATAGCGTATTGCAATCTACAGCAACATAATTTTATACCTAACGCACATAACCGAATTCTTGACTTGGTTTTATATAAAGGTTTACCGCGTATCACTGTTTCACCTGCTTCGACATGCTTAGCTTCACCAGACGCACACCACCCGCCTCTAGATATACTAATAACTAACATTACTGGGCGTCCAATGAAGCCTTCACGCATGCCGTCTCTTAATTTTCACAAATCGGATTATGAAGCCATTAATGCTGATATAGAGTCGTTGAACTGGGCCACAATACTGGAATGTTCTCAACCGGTTGAACAAATGTTAGAGAATTTTTATAGTACACTAAATCCCATTATTGAGCGCCATACTCCACGTCGACATTCCCGTAATTTAAACTATCCGGCTTGGTTTTCGCGTCCATTGCTAGTAGCACTGAAGGAAAAGGCCAAATATCATAAAAAATATAAAAAATATGGGAATTTAATGGATAAATTACAATATCAAATTACTAGAAAACGGTGTCATCTTATGATAACAGAGTGCTACATCAACTTTAAGAATCAGGCTGCTGAGGATTTAAAGCGACGGCCTAAATATTTCTGGAAGGTTTTCAAGGATAAAACAAAAAAATCGGTCTTTCTACCAAACGAAATGTCCTTGGGAGTTAAAACCGCAAAAGGAGGGTCAGAAATATGTGAATTATTCTCACAACACTTTCAAAGCATTTATTGTAAAGAAGATACGCATAATACCGTCCAAAATGCCACCTTCAGTCCTAATCTTTGTAATGCCGCACCATACAGTAACTGCATAATTAGCGAAGGCGAAGTATTAACACAACTAAAAAGTCTAGACCCGTATAAAGGACCTGGACCTGACGCAATACCGCCTATTTTCTTAAAAAACTGCGCAAGAAATTTATCTAAGGCATTATCTATAATATACAATAAGTCACTGAGGTCTGGCATTTTTCCTTCACAGTGGAAGATAGCGTTTTTAACACCAATACATAAAGGTGGCAGATTGGATGATGTTGCTCAATATCGCCCAATCTCCATTTTATCATCAATGGGTAAAGTTCTAGAATCCATTGTTAATAAAAAAATAATAGGTTACGTGCTGCCTTTAATCGACCCAAACCAACATGGCTTTTTGCCACATAGATCCACTAGTACCAACTTAGTTGCGTATCTCTGTGACATTGTAGACACAATTGATAAGGGAGGTGAGGTACACGCAGTATATACAGATTTTAGAAAAGCATTCGATTTGGTCAATCATGCATGTTTGCTACAGAAACTAGCCAATGCGGGCATTCATGGATCCCTACTTCGTTGGTGCGAATCATATATACGCAATCGATCACAGCTCGTTCATATACGCGGTTTCAAGTCCCAGTTATGTGATGTTCCTTCAGGAGTCCCACAAGGATCCCATCTTGGGCCCCTTTTCTTTATAGTTTACATTGACGACATCAAGCAAGTTATCAAGTCTAGATTCAAATTATACGCTGACGATTTAAAAATCTACCGTGAGATTAACAGCCAGTACGACGTTTTGGCTCTTCAGTACGATTTAGATAATGTACAGAGGTGGTGCGTCATGAATCATATGACCCTAAATTTGGGTAAATGTTACTTCATTAATTTCACAAGAAAGAAAGACCCGTATAAAGCCACATACTCTATCAACAATGTTGCTTTAACTGAGGTGACGACGATAAAGGACCTAGGGGTAACATTTGACAACCACCTGAGTTTTAGACACCACATCGACGACATCACCCGCAAAGCATCTCGACTTTCTGGGTTTATTAACCGTCAAATGAAAATTTTTAAACAACCGGTTCTCACAATTCTAATTTTTAATGCGATTGTGCGTGGAATCTTGGAATACTGTAGTACAGTATGGAGTCCTGGTTACCAGGTACATGTCGATAGGATCGAACGTATTCAACGGCGATTTATGTATCATCTCACTTTTAACAATAACAAATGCTCACAACTACAAAAATACGAGCAGCGTTTGTCTTTCTATAGAATGGAGACACTACAGGTGCGTCGGAAAGTCGCAGATATTACGTTCTTATACAAGCTGATACATAATTTCGTCGACACACCCGATATTCTAGAACGTATTAAGTTAGCTGTTCCACGCTCCGGGAGTCGTCTATTGAATCGAAAAAGTTTCTATTTGCCAAATTTTAAAACTAATCTCGGCCAGCATTCACCCATATATCGCATGACTTCTGCGTATAACAGCATTAATCATAATATTGACATTTTCCGTCTTGTTTCTAAAGCGTCCTTAAAAAAATCAATAAGCCCTCTATGTAAAAGTAATATTTAATTGCTTGTAATTATTATGTTTAACGCAAGCTGCACATAGTATCTACTACGCATGTTGTGTTCACATCTAGTAGGATATAATCTTAAGTCTATCACACGTGTATACTACTGTAAACTATAACAAGATTGTATCCAGTTTTGTGAACCAAATAAAAAAAAAAAAAAAAAAAAAAAAAAATTAAGTTGTTTTGAAGAAATTGTTTTTCTTAAACCGTGCGCTAACATGTAGGTAACTAATAGATGTTGGTAAACAAATAATCATGCACATGTATTAAAAGTTGTTTAGTATCAAATTAATAAACAACAAAAAAACAAAAATTGAAAGAAGTGGTAGAGCTGCGCCATATTCCAGGTAATGAAGTGAATAGGTTTATCCACTGTGTCGTATAAATCCGTTGTACAAGTTGTAAGCTATATTTGATGGAATTAATAAATCTCAATTTATCTTGCAAGTCCCAAGTATACTTTGTAATGCAAACCACACATTACCCTAATATTATTTTTCTTGTCAACAGGGCATATTCCGCGAGGCGTGCGAGCACGTGCTGCGCACGATGCGGCGCGGGCGCGAGACCCTGCTCACCCTGCTGGAGGCGTTCGTGTACGACCCACTGGTGGAGTGGGGCGGCGGCGGTGGTGGAGGCAAGCGCCGGCACACGCAGCGGGACCTGCGCGCCGCTGTCGACATGATGGCGGTTAGGGCGCTCGAGATGAAGCATGCTGTCGAGGCTGTTACGTGAGTATACTGCTTATGTCTGTGAATACATTCGACTGGGTAGCAAGCTTTGCACACAGGGTATAAAGCTGGCTATAGTGTCTTCAGGGTGATAATGCAAGTGGAGTTGAAGTGCATCGCACGTTACTGCTTTACAATCAAGGAGTCTGCGTGCGTTTGCGCATTCAGTGTCTTGTATGGATAACAACGTGCGTATAAATATGGTGTGATGTATTTCAATTTTATTGTTATAAAATTTCATACAGGTCGCTGTGGAAATTATTTGGTGAGGCACTTACTCGCAATAGGCCAAAATGTTCGACTGCAGCCTAAGCTCTGTAAAACGAACTTTTAAATGTAGAAATTACTTGCCTTTTAGTGTGCGTATATGGACATACATGTATATTAACAAAATTATAAAACATATTTTCAATTTTGTCACTACCTTTCATACATTTCTATAGTTCAGTACTTTCGTAGTGTTTCTACGTCCGTGAGAAGACACGGAGTGGTTTTATTCTATAGCGATCAACCAGCACAACACAATTTATATTCCGTGTAATATCGCGTTTTGTTCATGGCGTTTCACGTGTTCGGTTTAAGTGGACCATTTGTATTCCAAATGGTTTTCGTGGGTAACATTTTCGGGAATAAAATCGAATAAGGTTTCTTGTGAATAGGAATCAAAGAAAACCTACTGTATACGTTATGAGGTATATGAAATCTAAGTTATGGCATGTATTTACTAAGGATTCAAGCGGAAATTGAACTTATTCTACATTTGAATAAGGTTGCCAAAAGTTTCCAAGTTGTTTAAATAGAAAAATTTGTTGCAAATATCCGGCAAATCATTATTTCATTTAAGCTTTCGGGCTAGACAAACAGTATACTAAATTTTATTGAATGTTATTCATAAACAATTCTTAAAACTACATTATATTACTTATTCAAAGAAGTATAACAATTACTTGTTAGACTGGTAGACGTTTCGATTCCACAAATTCTATGCCTATAGAAAATATTTTGTTTATTGCCAATTCAATTATACTTAACTCACGTCAAGCAGCAGCGTAGCCTCCGTGGCGCAGTTGGTTAGATATCGCCTGTGAAACGAGAGGCCGCAGGTTCGATCCCCGCACCGAAACAAATATTTGTGTGTTAGGTACAAACAGGTATTTGTTCCGGGTCTGGGTGTTTATGAGACCGAGAAGTCTCTCATAGTTTCTGATACCCACGACATAAGATTCGATCTTAGTGTGGGGTCAAGACTATGTATGTGACTGTTGACTGTATTTATAAGTTCAACTAGAAATAGTGAATAAAATCGGCACAGTTTAATACGCACCGCATACAGTGCTTGTAACATTATATGGCCCAGTAAACTCAGACGACGAGACATTGTCTTTACGAGTCGCTGCTAACCTCTGAATATGCATGTGTAATCTTACGTATCAACGGTTCAATAAGGGTCAATTGTTATGAGTCGACAACGGTTTACAGTTGAGACATATTCGAATATATGAAGGCTGTGAGCATAAAGACTTGTAGAATTACTAGGCTATAAACTTGAGCTGGTTTTAGTGATGTCTGATCCTATGTCTTTTGGTTAAGTAACTAGTTAAAAAACAACGACTTCTGATTGTAGACATGCGAATCCCTTTGCAATATTAATGCATCTATTAAGATTTATTTGAAAATTTGTATAAATAAAGTAAAGTTATAATTTACCAAACCGGGCTGCATGCTTAATATGATTTTCCTCGTTTCAACACTACCAATATTTTTCCATACACAAGAAAAAAATATTGATAACATTTAACATAATAGCTGTATAATTTAACATTTCAGTTAATAATTCAACACAGGGCCGAAGGACCTAAATAATAAATGACGCTCTTTCACATAATTTGTAATGAATTTTTGGGTAGCTGCCGACATATCACCGATCCGACCATTTTCGATGTTTATTTAATTAAGGTTTTGTTGGTGTCGAAATAATTTCGGTTATTCTATAGTTTACAGTTATAGCTAGGTGTTTTGCTGTTCTTACATTTCTTTTATTATTTTACGATTAGTAAATTTACTTGCCGTCAATAGTTTTGGGAGTCCGTGAGTTTTAGTACCAGAACGAAATAGAAATATTACTTAATTATTACTGCTTTCACCTACATTTTGTCTATAAATACTACAAAATCTGTTACGTTATTTCCCTATTAGTTATTAAATTATAATCTAATGTAAAGTACATTAGAAATCATTGAAAATTAATGAGAATATCAAAGCAAAAAATCACTTAAAAGCACTCGCATCAAACAACGACCCACGATTCCTGTTAAACTTATGAATTATAAAGCGATTCATTGGAGTTTCAACATTAAATATTCACAATCAACAGCTTCATGTTTATTCAACGGGAAATATGATTTCAGGGAACAATTCCTAGCGGTGCTGCCTGACATTAAAGACAGCGCGGATAATTGGTTGAAAGAACATGAAGAGCTCGTGGCGATAGAAACGAGGTTGCAAGACTGTCATCAACAGATGGCATTGATCAAAGAGATTGAAGCTTATGGACCCAATCTGAATACCCATCCACTCTACGCTATCTCGCAAAAATATTCCTCTTACAAGCAAGCCAAGAACGCAGTAGATGATTCCCAGAAAGCTTTAGTGAAGATTTTGAAAGACTTTGACACGCAAATAGAAAACTTTGCCAATACTGCGGAAGTACTCAACGGACCGCAACTCATGGCGTGGGTACAAGAATTTTCCGGGCCCGAGGAAAATGAGGACGCCCCGATATTTGAACACATTAAAGATTTCCTCACTAATGCCGGACAAAGCTCAATGATATCTCAGTGCGAGGCAGCAGAAACAGAGATGTACCAAAACATGAAGCAAACGCATCTTTTGATCCGATCTTGCCTTGAGCTCTTATCCCAACACGTAGCTGTATCTCAATACTATCCTCAGAGCCACACTGAGTACCATCGCATAGTCATGTTCAGAAAATTCTTGGCAGCAGCCTTAGAGAGTAAATCACCCGAAGTTTGTAGAGAAGTATCGAGCCAAGTAAACACTTTAGTGAACTCTGATAACAACAAAGGCGACAGCTCTCAACAGATCGTGTCTTACAACTACCGCTTACAAACTATGAGTACTGATGCAAATGCCGCACTCGCAAAGGCTATTGAGCGATTACAAGCAGAAGGTGGCCCCGATGCTGTAGCTCTTGCACAAGAAGCGTATAGAGATGCGAAAGCGAATGTTACGAACTGGGTGAGGGCTGAAGAAGGTGCTGCAGCGGCTTTAGAGACTGTAGTCATCGGGATGCTTTGTAGCTTAAATAGAAGATATTTGATGCTTGAGAACGGTGCCCAAAGCGCTGGTGATTGTCTTGTAGACTTGACGTCCATGGAAGGCGAATGGTTTTTGGACGACATGCATGCTCTATCCATGCAAGCAGTGGAACTGCTATCACTTCTGCCGTTACAATCAGCATCAGCAGAAGACAGTGCTATGTCCGTGGCAGTGGAATGCGTGCGGAATGCTAATCTGCTACTTGCTGATCTGGTGCAACTGAACTACAACTTCAGCACCATAATCCTGCCTGAAGCGTTGAAGAAGATCCACTCAGAGGACCCGTCTGTGTTGCTCACCATCAAGGAGCTGAACTCCGTAATTATCAACACGCCGATGACGATGACCGATCTCATACAACAGCTGGAGGTGCATTTGAGATACCTGATTATGGATATGGAGGTAATTTATTGATTTCTAAATTATTTTTTATTTGATTAACTTTACTTAATAATTCCTAAAGAATTGTGTTTTTTTGCTCGGTGTCATTACATTGCACGCCATGGTCGATTTTAGCTTAGTATTTGTATTAGCACCTGCGAGGTAGAATAGTCAAAAAGCTGATATATTCTTGACATTCCTATTTATTTTAAGAAGTATCTTAATTATTTCTTCTTAGTATCTTTCCCTGCGAAGGTTGAGCAATCTTCTACCCATCACAACGAAGATTTCACTTGCACAAACTCTCCTTCTCCCCATCCTTGATTATGCCGATGTCAGCTATCTAGATCTCACCGAGGACCAACTTAATAAGCTTGAGCGTCTCCAAAACTTTTGTATCAGATTCATATTTGGTCTCCGCAAATATTGTTTCTGAATTTCGTGCTAAGCTCAAGTGGTTACCCATCCGGTTTCGTCGGAATACTCATATTCTCTCACTTCTGTACAATATTTTGTATAATCCTCTCACGCCCTCTTATCTTAAAGATCGATTCATCTTTCTCCATGATTCACATTCGAGATCTTTGAGGTCGTCGGAGAACCTGAAATTGAGAATGCCTATGCACTCCACAGTATTCATGGACAAATCATTTACTGTCCAAGCTGTCCGACTGTGGAACTCACTTCCAGTTGAGGTAAGACGGGCACGAACACTGCCATCATTTAAAAAAATGATCAAGAATTATTTCCTCTCTCAACAAGATTGTCGCTGAGTACTATTCCTTTAATGAATGTTAGGATAAGTATATAATATGTTTACGTATATGTATGTATTGTATGTTTGTATATATGTATGTATGTATGTATGTATGTATTGTAAGTATGTGTGTATTCATATATTTTTACATGTGTTTCTGTTTATATTTATATATATTTAGAGTAATACATTATTATTATTTATTTTACGCTTTAGACTGCCCTTTCTTTCTCCTATTTATATATCCATCCCATGGTTGCCTGTAAGAAATTACCTAGTGTGATAAGGCCGCCACTTGTACTATTATTTGTATTGTATAAGTTTGCATTTGTATATGTCCATTTAGTGCAAAAAAGTATTAAATAAATAAATAAATATTTTTCCAGTCACCAGCAAGTGGAGCCCAAGTGATAGCAGCAGAAGTTCGCCAGCGTTACGAAGCCCTACTGTCTGCGTCCAGCACTGAGGTAGAAGGTCAAGCAGCTGGGCGCATGCTGCTCATGGGTTTTAACGGACTCTTCGCGTCGGTGGAGCTGAAGGCAAGGGAGCTGGCCGACCACCTCAACATTCCCATACCGCCCGCCTGGAGGAAGATCGATCATATCAGCGAATCTATGCATATGTCGGTTAGTACGTTTTATGTATTTCTTGGCAGTGTTTGATAATTGATTTAAAGACTCGTGAGTCCCTGTTGTGGATTATGACCGAAGGAGCTTTCATTACTTTAGGGGCAAAATTGAATCGATATTTAGCCAGATTTAATGTTGCACTCGTCAAATAATTCTAAGGTCTCATGAGGCCTTTTGTGAAGCAACATTGTGAAATAATGATATCGAGGCTTCCCAAAATTTACTTAACATACTCTAACACGACAACATGTACTAAAAATAAATGACAATTTATTATCAGATGTTGCGGAGTAACATTTGGAAACGCTGCTCAACATCGATGTCTCAACAAATCCATTTTACCATCCTCTTTTGATATAATGTCAATTAATCGTCATTGTTGTATGAAAACAATCAAATTAAATCATCTCAAATAATCCTTCCACTTTATGATATTTATTTTTGATTGCAATGTCAGGCGGCCCTACAAAACCCGGTGTTCCGTTCAGTGCTGGAGGACATATTCCTGATCCGGCGCGTGCAGACGGTCACCGAAGTGTTCGCGATGTGCGCGCAGATGGCGTGCGCGTTCAAGGGCACGGGTCCACTCACCATATACGACGACGCCGCTCTATGCAAGCCTGTGAAACGGTAAGACAAATTGGTGAACATGCATATAAAAGACATACCATCGAATTTAGAACCTCTTCCTTTTTTGAAATCAGTTAAAAAATTAAAGAGACATTCTTGACCATACATACACCACTGCAACTCCTGTCAAGTTGGATCAGTTTTTAAAAAGTCCTTTACACACCGTAAAAGATTATGCGATTTACTAAACCGTACGAGATAGCGGTAGATTAAGGCATCTATATATTCTGTACTATAATGAAGATCGGTGTATTTTTTTATTTAATTTTAACATAATATCCATGGTATACGCTGACCCGCAATAAGCCAGCGCGCATGACTGTGGCCTAAGTTCCCCCAATCGACCTCTCAATTGTAGAGGAGTCATGTGCCCATTAGTCGGCGTATATGAGGTGTGATATTTGAAATGCAAATCCGTGCTGATTTTAGCGTAATCCAAATGAATATCAACTAACCAAGGGTAGAATTTTGTTAATTGGGATACCGACCTTTATAGTTACATGATACTCATTAAATTTTGGTTAAATGCTATGTAGTACTTTAAATTTAGCTCCTATTTCTCTTAGCCATTACCTATTCGCAATGCTATAGCCTTCTGCTAAACTTAACCCTTCAGGTGCCCATGTGTAGACAATAGACTTTTGACAGATGCGACACAATGGAGAACAATGGAGAACGTTATAATTTTTTTGATAGCGAGCCTCATATGAGATTTTTGGACACCGGAAGGGTTATGTTACCACGCCTTATTGTATACAAAAGTAATACATATGTCATTTTTAAATGTCAGTAATGTGGGCTCTGGGTTTGAACCATCTATCTTTGGTTTTGTATTCGAATATTCACATATGATTGGATCTTCACGAATAGATCGCCATGGAAATCCTTGAGACCTATGATCAGCACTTGATTCATATCTTTAACTAGTGAGAATTTGTCGCAGACTGTCACATTTAGAAGAAAAGGGATGTCTTTTCCCAGTAGTGGGCTAATGATGGCTAATAAAATTATGTTCATATGCTGATGATGAATATGGGGATAAATATGGTAATGATGGTGGTTTTAGATTCACGGCGGAGTACGTGTCCCGCTGCGTGCTGGGGGTACACTCTAAGGCGTTGGCTAGCGTTCTCTGCTTACTACTGCGTCGCGCTAGACTTGACTTGCACGCTGAAGTCGAACAGAAGGAAATTGGTGAGTAGCCACACCAGTACCACTGAGTTATATTTGCAAGAAAAAATAAAAAATGTCCAGCAGTGGATTTCCTGTGTTTGAGAAGAGAGAGAGAGAGAGAGTACATACGTTTGATAGTTTATGATTTTTCTATCGCGGTTTTTACGTGATAAACGTTCAAGTTACTGTTTTGCCTCACAACGTTTTTGTGAATAATGAAAATGTTACCTAAATGAAAATGTTATTTAAATCTTCATTCATATTTTTAATTGATTCAATGATTTAAAAATTATGGTCCTTAAATTGTGTGTCATCCATTCCTTTTTGGTTAATATTATAACATGTCCAGTAAGTTATCATATTACTTTTATGTAAATACTTTAAAGGTATTCGTATATTGACGTTCTTAATTTGATTAAAGTGGGATAGGAGTATGTTTGTGTGAGCTGCAGTAGTGTGGAGATGTGAATGTGTGTGGTGTGCAGGCGCGTCGTGGAGCGTGTCGCTGGAGTCGCTGTGCGAGAAGGTGTGCGCGTCGGGCGGCGCGGCGGAGCGCGGCGGCGGCGCGGCGCGCGGCGTGCAGGCGGCGGCCGTGCGTCTGCAGCGCGCGCAGCGAGCGCACGCGCACCACGCCGCCGCCGCCGCCGCGCACCGCCGAGCACATCTGCGGGCGCGCGCGCACTCGCATCTGCACGCCGAGGTACCTCACACTGTACAGACACTTCGATTTATCTATTTCCATTATTTAAATATGTTTATTTATTTTTCATAGATCAGGTAATTTGCAAGACAAAATGTGTTTGACTACCCTTGAATTTAAAATATTGAAAGTTTCGTATTTCATATTCAATTCATAGCATATTTTTCTTGATGAAAATTTTATATCTCTACATGAGACATGAGGAATGTTTTTTTCTCACATAGACAAGCCTTAGAGTATTTAACTTTGTATCAGGCCGGCAATCTTTGGTAGAATTACAAGTGGACCCTACGCAACAGTGGGTGGGGTATAAAAAGAAGCCTACCTAAAGCTGTATGTCATGGCAGGTACTGGGCAACAACCAGGACACGGGCGTGGCGCTGGCGCGGCGCGCGCGCGAGCTCAGCGGCGCCGTGGAGCGCCTCACCGCCGCCACCAACAAGGCGCACGCACTACTCAACGCCGCGCACCAGAGGTACTGTACTCTTGTTTCACCGTTACATGTAAGTCTCCCCAAGTAAACGCCTGCCGTTCGCTTCTCGCCGTCCTCTTCAAGTCGTTGGTCCATAGTCCAGCAGGACGTCTTATACTACGTTAATTTAATCGCGATATCCACACGAATATTTTTCTGCTTCACCGACTATCAGTCCAGCGGCAGATGTGGCCCGCTCACTTTGCCTACAACGTGCCAATTCTACGAGCAATATGTATGACTTTAGTTCTCTGGCGTATGATTTCATTTTGAATTATATCCACTAGAAAAACTTTAAACATTGTTTACTCCATAGCGCGCTGAAGTAAATGCCCATATACGCTCATTAAAGGATATGAGTTGCCATCAAGAGTATGATTAAGAGTTATTCAGGTATGGCCATATAGTCCAGTCCACCGCGTTGGCTTATTGTAGATCTGGCGGTTCGTTACACAATAGGTAATGATGTGTCGTTGCGTGCAGGGTGAAGTGGGGCGCGGGCGCCAACCCGTCGCTGTCGGGCGTGGTGGTGGTGCTGGAGCGCGCGTGGGGCGCCGCGCACGCCCGCGCCGCGCGCCTCGC
Organism: Deilephila elpenor; assembly: GCA_949752805.1. Lineage (NCBI taxonomy): Eukaryota > Metazoa > Arthropoda > Insecta > Lepidoptera > Sphingidae > Deilephila > Deilephila elpenor. The sequence goes on along the minus strand of OX457107.1, from coordinate 682,960 downwards.
CGCCGCCGCCGCGCGCCTCGCCGCCGCCGCGCCGCACGCCGCGCCGCGCGCGCGAGCCACCAGGCTGCGCCGCACGCTCTCCACCGCGCTGCACCACTGGGAGAAGGTACACCGCACACCGAGTGTCGCAAGCGCGGGGTCCAACCACCACCTGTATCACCCAACGCAATAGTACCTACAACCTAACTATCAATAAAGATGATTTATTCAAACAAATATTGCAAATACCCGACACAGACATATTACTCGTATATCTTTGCGTGTTAGGCACGTGAAAAACAAATAAAGTCACAAAAATAAAAGTACGCTAGAGATGATTTAGCTTGAAAACATTTTAGTCATACAATCATTTCTATTATAACCTTTAAATATATTCAGGCCTACACAATGCTCCACCGAATCACACAATAACAATACATATATAATTCTATTAAAAAATATGATTTCCATAGTTAATCTAACAAATAGTACAAAAATAAAATTACAATGTAATATTTTCAGGCCTGCACTCTGGCCCAAAAGTACGCCTTGAATGTATCCCCGGTGGAAGAGGCGCTCATGGAGATGTTACACCCCGAAGGAAACATCGATACACACTGGGTAAAGCATTTTTATATATTTCTTGGCTTCGAGAAAAACACAACATTATTTTTATAGTCTTCATAAAATTAATATATATTTCTATAAATTACGTTTAGAACCTTCGATGGTCCAGTATGAAGGAGAAAATCCAACCCCAGGATCGATCTTAGAATCGAGAAAAAAATCACAAAAATATTTTTTTTATTATACAGTTTATGTTTCGAGGTGATGGACGTAGTGTAGTGCTATGCAGTGCTTAGTATATACTATAGATCCTAAGTAATGCTGCTTCCGTATACTGACAAACGTAACGTTCATCATTAGACGAGAGATATGCTTGTTTCGTTATTTTTGTTTGAATATAAATGTTTTGTGTGACTTCAGGTGGACAATGTGTCAGCGTTGCTGCGTGAAATGATATCACAACTGACAACCGATGTTGGTAAACGCAAGGTATTTTTTTAAATTATGCTTTTCTTGATTAATTTCAGCTAGTAGTAGTTTGATTAAATTTTAGTTTTGTCATCAAAGCTGCAGTGAGATTAAAAAAGATTACTGTATATAAAATAGACACATGGTAGTAAAGTCGATCAAGTAGATCGACTGTTGAATGCAGGCAGGTTTTGATAAAGCACTATGAAAATCTTTGAAATTGATCTATATCCTGTAGTTGCTTTGGTGATCATTGGAAGAAGCTTATGTTCAGTAGTAGGTAATCTTATGTCTGAGGATGATAAAAGTGATAAATGATACTACGTGCTAATAATCCGATGTTGTTTCAGTCGTCAGTGCGCGGCGCGTGCACGTCCCTGCGTGGTCGCGCGGACGCCGTCGCCGCCCCCGCCGCCGCCCGCGCCGCGCTCGCCGCCGACGTGCGCGCGCCGCTGCACGCGCTGCAGCACGCGCACCAGGTACACTCGCACCCCACCACCTCCTCACCATACCCCACACACATTTTTTTAAATATATACACTAATCTCTCTAACAAACACACAAACCAAATCCAAGCTATACAAATATATTAATTAATCGCTTGTAACGTTCCAGGGCGAGAACCCAGCGAGCGAGTACCTGGCCCTGGAGAAGAGCGTGGTGGAACAGTTGAAGTGCATCTCCAACATCCGCGACGAGCACGGCGCCGTGCGCGCCGCCCGCGACGCCGCGCGCGCGCTGCTCGCCCACGTGCCCACACTGCACCGCACGCTGCTCGAGTGAGTACTCACATATTACATCTCCGACAACTCCGTGCGATCCTGGTACTTGAGACTCAATCTTGGGATGTTGGTGTGCGCGCGCATCGTAAAATTTTACTCTCATAATTTTTCTAAACGTCCCGAAAGAAGTAACTTCAAAAATAATAAGATTTAAATTACAACTACAACCATTTCCAAATTTTAAATTTGTTTAAAATTGTTTTTGTATGGCTGAGAATGTAAACAGCTCGGCTCGGTTGCATTTATAAGGTTTAATGATGCATGGTCAAAGTTTAAATTTTCCTCGAAGTTAGTTGATGCAACCAAACATTGAGGAATCTTATCTCAGTAATAACAACTACATCACCTCCGCTTCTGATTACCCATACACCAAAAAGCCAAAAAATATCTATAGTATGTTGCCGAAGAAGAAAGCCGTTAAGAAATACGCAGTAAGCAAAATATTGAATAATATTATTAAATTGGTTTCAGTGTACATAAGAACTGGCCCACGGACACGAACGGACGCAAGTTGACTCGCCAGGCGGCCGTCACCACGCCGGCGCAGAGGAACGCCTGCCCCAACAGACAAGGTACATCATTCTATATTTTATTTTACACTAATAAATGTCAATATTTGGAGTAATATAATATATCATTTTGACGCTGTTTATTGTCAAAACAATTCGTTACGATTAGTATTTTCCGTTACAATAAAGATTTAGTCGACTAATTTAAACTATAAAGTTGTTGCTACAATGAGGCGCTATTCCGTTGCCAGTCATATTTCAATCGAATATATTTACTAAGTAACCGACATGTCTAAGAACTACTTTCAAAGGAATTATTTAGTTAATTACACTATTAAAATTCATAATACAATAGTAAATTTGACAGTTCATGGGTGATTTTGGAGTGTGACGAATATTAAAGTGTATTGATGTGCGTTGCAGCTCGCCACGAGCGCAGCGCGGTGGGCGCGGGCGTGTGGAAGCGCGTGCGACTCAAGCTCGAGGGACGCGACCCCGACCCCGCGCGCCGCGCGCACCCGCACGCGCAGGTACTCCGCGCTGCTGCTACACGCAATACAACACTCACTACACATTACATGCAATGCAACATACTACGCAGTCTCCGCATGGTCGGCATGCACGCCACACTACACGCTCGACAATACGTTCACAAACAACTTATCCATTTAAAGATATTTTATAAATAATTAATAATTTATTTGTGTAACGTATTTCAGGTGGACTACATAATAAACGAGGCGATGAACTCGGAGAACCTGTGCTTGATGTACGAAGGATGGATGGCGTGGGTGTGAGATAAGCGAGGGCCCTCGGTCCCCGCCGCCCCGCCCTGCGGACGGCCGCGCCTGCGCCGCCCGGCCCGCGCGCCGCCGCCGCCCCGGCCCGGAGCCCGGACCCCCCGGCCCCGGACCCCCGGGACCCCCGGGACCCCCGGACCCCGGCGGACAGAAGGAAAGCACGACGTACCTTACTGTTGTAACGTGAAGTAGAGCGCCGCCCGCCGCGAACTACTCTGACGACTCTATAGAAATGCAAACTTAGTAATTTTGCATAGCGTCATCGAGGCTTGTCGACTAAATTCACTAGTAACTTTATTATCGATCCATACGTTTCACGGGGTAGATGTTATTACATGGATGTACCGTTTAAATGTATCAATTCAATTAAATCATCGTGTCGGCTTCGTAGTGTTGTTGTGCAGAATCGATATCGATAAATTTATTTTTCATCGTGTTCCAACACACAACATAACCCTCTATTTATCATTACTTTCAAATAATTGTTCTGCTCTCAAGTAATTAAAATTGGCTTAAATCACAGTAGGTGGCAAGAGCATTTGTTTTCCAGCTCGTATCACAGAAGTGGTCTTGGATATCGATTATAGAATTGTATTTGAAGGTAATTTCCTTCCATACGCTAACATTGGCAGCGCTGTTAAATATCGTCCATTAAACGGCTATAAAACACTCTTTGTCAAAGAGTTATTTCAATGTTATATTTAAACATAAAATATCGACATCTGTTCTTCTAAAAATATTCCAAATAATAAAATAATTATTCAAATTCATTCACAAATCTCTGCTACACATCAATGTTTACCGTGACGACGACCATCTTTGATAATATTAATTAGTTTCTATTTAACAATTATTTTATTATAGAATATAGGTAATTTTAGGCTTGGTAATTCACCCCGAACCGGAAACATCATACATTTATCACAAAGTAATTTCTTGTCAATTTGAAGAAATTGTCATTAATAAAAATTCTAAGGCAAATATCTGACAAATAAGATCAATCCATACATTTTAACAATAAGAAAAATGAGTTTATTGAAGATATTCTGCTCGTCGCTTCCACAACATGAATATTCATCAGCCATGTTGACGGCACGCCGCCACGCTGCCTCGCTGCGGCTTCTCATCACTCATTATATTCAATATTCAATGTAACGGATTCGAGTAGGCGTACTATTAACGTAGATTTTAAATTAGGTTTAACTCATTTTCTGTAAAAACAACAAAATACATGCTCTAGTTTGTTAAATATCAATAAAGTAATAAATTTCATTGAATTTTAGTAAAAAAAAGCTAAATTATTTATTTCTACACTTCAAAATGTTACGTTAAATTACAATTTTTGGCTATATTTTCTCAAAATAATTCCAGTTTTCTCTTGTTAATTTTTGTTTTACAAAAATTGAATCCGATCAACATTCTACATACCAATTTCTAGTTTCGACTATAATATATTTTACAGGAAATGAGTAGTATGTATCGTATAATAACATATATTATAATATGGTATATTCAACGTGCCCTTGTACTGCACACTTGACCTTCATGTTAGCTGTAGTGTATTGTATGTGACGGTGGATGCATTCGTTGACAAACATTATATCGTATCAATTAAATTCTTTGGTGTTCTGTGACAATCCCATGGATGTTATGACAGTAGAAATAATATTTCTTTTGCGGAAAATATAGACATAAGTATCAATATCCACTTGATATTTTAATTAGACGTAATATCTATGTGGCCGTAGTTAATGCTGGTCCAAAATATAATACATAATTTGCGGTTCAAAATAAATGTGAAAAAATCTACAAAAACACTAAATTGTAAGTTGCGATTTCGCTGGTCTTAGTTTAATTTGCAAGAACAAAACTTAAGAAGACAGTTTCTCGACATCTGTTGTATTCTGTACCTATCTCACAAGTTTCAGATGTTATTTTATTCAGGTGTAAGGTTAGATGAAGGACTTTTTAAACATGCAATACATACTAGTAACGGATAAAATATAAAAGTAATTGCTCAACAATAGTGAAATCTTTATAAATTTCAAACAGTCTCACAACATGTGGACACCCTTGTCCTGATTATCCGTGTCCACTCAGTATCCATGAATAATGTTTTTAATAGATCCGTCTGTTACAAATTAAGATTTGTTTTATCAAATACTCAATACCCGGCATGTATAAGTCCCCCTTTTAACCTGACAATCTGTATATTATTTTAAGCTATTTGTCATACCATTTGCTGCTGTACAATAATATGTAATAATACAATTAAAGAGAAAATGTCTAGTATCCACTAACCATAGATCTTTTCAAGACAATGTCTAAATGTAAGTCACTTTGATCATATGTGTTGTAGAAGCTGCTGTAAAGCCTACAATTATATTAGTGAATTCGATGTGATTAATCCCAATTTATCGAAATAGAAATATGTGTTAGAATATAAACTTCAATGTGCGAATATTTCGATGTGGTAGTGTTTTCGTAGAATGTTCTCGCCGACCAGTCGATATCTGTCAACGATCTCAACAATGCATTCACTGACGGTGTGATTCTGTCGCTTCATTATTATATAATAAATGGTGTATGCTTATATATCACAATAAGGATCTTTTATTTATCTCCAATATTTTCACTGTAAGAATTTGGGATAAAAACGGATATGCTCGCCTGTGAAACGTAAACTCACACAAACCAAATTCCATTCATTTTTTACAAACTAAAACGGAACATTGAACAATCTCAAAGAGTGCTTGTACACCGCATGCACTTTAAGTCAATTCCTTTGGCGAGAACGAGGACACCGCAAAAAAATTGCGGTCTGTTGAACACATTTGAACCTGCGGTTTTATACTACATCTATGGAACCTGTAATGTTAATTTTTACGGAGGCAAATGGTGACAGCGATACACATGTGTATCTCTTTTTTAATTAACTTTTTGTATCATCCATCCATCAGCCAAAGGACGTCCACTGCTGAACATAGGCCTCTCCCAATGATTTCCACAGTGACCTGTTGGAGGCAGCCTGCATCCAGCGACGTCCCTAACTTTTTGTATAAATTTCTCTTAATAAGTAAAAGAGATAGAACACGCGGATTAGCTATTCTATTGGTTTCTCTGCCTACGAAATGGTATGACGTAACATTGAGGAGACGCTGATTGGTCCTTCGTAGTTGGTGGGCGTGGCTTTCTACTAATAGGAGCATCAGATGTAGCCAATAGGAAGTTAGCTTCTTATTAAGAATACAAATATCTCCACCAACTTCATGCGTTCCTAGTACTTCAAAAGGGGAAAACTCAGTCAGACACGTTAGACTCAGACAAAAAAACAAAGGTAGTTTTTTTTTTTCACTTTAGATGACTAGTACAAATGCTTTTATATTATGAAAATTTATCAAAAACAATGCGTTTAAAAATATCACAAACGATGCGTGCGCACTCCGACAGCTAAAAAGCGACATGTTAGCGGAGATATTTTTGTTCTTAACAGTTAAAAGTTCTATTGGCGATATTGTGAGCAAATAATTATCATCATCATATTAAAACTAGACATTTATTTATCTATCTTGTACCAGGAACGCATGGAGTTGATGGAGATATATTTACTTATAATAAGAAGCTAACTTCCTATTGGCTACATCTGATGCTCCTACCAGTTTAAGCCACGCCCACCAACTGAGAAGGACCAATCAGCGTCTCCTTAATGTATGATTGGTGTATGATGAAAGATTAGTAGCATGAAACGAAAGAAGAATGACTGTTATGGAACGAGGTTGTGTGAAAGAGATGATGAATGAAGGTATTAGAGGAAATGAGTTAGAAAATGAATGTTTAAGATGCTTAAAGAATGAAAGGATGGAATAAGAGAGAAATGCAAGGAGCATCATATTTTAGACAAAGTAAGACGTAATAAAGATATTGAAGAGAATTAATTCAATCTTCGTTTTATTTTTGCCTGTGCGGAACTAATCCCAAATTGATGTTACGTTACGCCATTGACATCAATGCTCTAGAAACTAGTGAAGATTGATATTTTGTTATGTTTGGTGGTGAATGATAGGCCATTGCAAAAATTCGTGATAGAAGTGACATTTATCTTAAAAATAAGTAAAACTTCCCACGTGCGTACATAAGTACACACACACGTCTTTTTTACTGTTAGCGAGGTGTAGTAACTCCTTTAATAAAACCACTTACAAATATTTATTTCATATTTATTTACATAATGCATCATACATACCAGATAAAATATCAAGGAACTTAACACTTGCTTAAAACTTTCTCCCCTGTTTCAATAAAATACAATTTTCTTAAAGAAAAATTGCAAACATTACATACAGATAAATACAAAGAAATGGCGAATTTCTACAACATGGCAAACTGAATTTTTCAGGAATATAGACTAATTATAAAAAAATAATATAAAGTAAGATGAATAAATTAGGTTATAATTTTTGGCAGTTTGATAAATCAAATAACTTTATATTCTGACGAGCTTCATAAAACATCAGACAGTGCATTTATATGAAAAATATTTCGAAGTAAAACATAGATATTGAGGTTACAACTATAATTATTAAAAATGTAATACAAACAATTACAAAGCCTTAACATGAAGTGAATGGGTTTCCATAAAGATGGCGTCCATTAAAATGGTTATGTAGGACCATTACTTTGTACAAATACACTTTTCACTGATTTGATTAAGTAACAAGCTATTTACATTATATCGCAGATTTCATCACCAATTTTTTTCGCTGCCTATGGTTTATTTTTAATTATAGTACAGGATAACAAACTTTACGAAACTAATTAAATAGGATAATATAAGGAGGTGAATTATGGTGGAAAATCTTCAAAAGTAAAATGGTTTGCGAGTTTGGCATATTATATACTAACATATCAAAACAAAAGAATTGTGACACACTAAAAAATCTATAGTGAATAAAACTGACACCACTACTTGCATATTATTGCTTGAAAGTGTATAAAAATAATAAGAGTAGGTATTAATTATACATAAAATAAAATAATACAGTGCTCTAAATTGTCGGCTTGTACTACGTGCGTACAAACTAAATGCGTTCTACTCTGTTGAATGGAAATTAACTATTCTTCCACAAAAGGTATATATAATAGCTTTAAGTAGATTAATAACGTTCTTATTGCACAACTTTAAAGCCAGTTTTAACACTAATTAATAGTGTTGTATGCATTCTCTTTTACATTTATAAAACTGCGCTATGACCTTTTCCGACACTCAACTAATTGCATAAAAGGGTATTTCACTCTTTTTTGAAATGTATCAAGTATTGCTAATGTTATATTATATAGATTTATTGTTTTTAGATTTTTCTCAGCCATAGTAAAATACCGTATTGCTTTTAATATTTGAATAGACAGTAGAATTTATTGATATGAGTTTCTAATATTGACCCATGATTAATTTGAATAACACAAGACATACAAATAATAGCTAAAGTAACAACACAACATGGTTTATCCTTTTCCCTGTGATAACACTAAAAAAGTATTTTTTAATATTTCGCATATTTTTTTCCGATATTAATATAATTTTAACTGCAGTCAATTAACAACGAACTATCCCAACAGTTTCACTCGGGCGTATTATGAATATGGGAACAACACGCCTGGCGTATGATATTCGCATCGCATAACGTATGAGTGCGCCTCAATTTACCTGTTACTAATTTATCAAGTCAAATATAAAAAATGTGCTACACATACTTACAGCAATTTCATTACACATAAGCATTCCAATAACAAGCCTTCTTTTCCTCCTTATTTACAAGTCTACATGTCCTAAGCCTCTATTCTACAGTTTCAGACTATTGTTAAAATCAGCTTCACCAGACAATTCTAATTTATCCAATTTAATGATTTATTTTTCTTACTATCCTTCAATAAATCAGTACATTGGATAAGGGTTCAGGATATTTCCGCCCACCCGTACAAAGCCACCGTGGTGGCTTGTGCCCTAAGCTCTCGCAATCGGGTGTAGGGTCAGTTAAATATAGACCTCATATTAAAATCATCTGTAAGTATTTCTAATACGAGAAATGGAGTGGAAATATATTCATTATTTTGTCCAGCTTTACAGACTATTAACCAATGATCCCTTCAATAAACCAAAGCAAAGTCTGTAATTAATATTCATTACTTTAATCCTCTTGTTGCTCCACTGTTGTTCTTTCTATTTTTGTCGACATAATTCAATTTATATTTAACCTGCCTAAAAATATCTAATATTTCATCTTCATTTTTCATGTAGCACAAATCACGAGTCACCATAATGAGCACATTGCAAGGCATCAGTTACGAACCTCCTGCCAGGCCAGCTAATGAACACCGTTCACACTTCATTTACCAAGTCCAGTACAATCACACAGTTCTTATATACTGGTTGGCATTGTTTAGCGTCAGGAAAAAATTGTATGAGACAAGTATATTAAATAGAAGCCTTTAGCTTTTTTTATGTAATAAAAACACACAAATAACTTGCGCGTACAGTAGAGTACCAACAACAATTTTAAATCATTTTTTATTTAAATATCACTCCACCAAGTTTTTCAAGTAACTGTTTCATCTTGTAAATACGTAATTGATAGTAATTTAATTTTACACTACCAAAAAAATTCGGCAGAGGCTTCAATAACATTTTCTTCCAGACACTAAATCATCCCCCCCTGCTACACCGCAGTGAGTCTAGCACATCCCGGAGCAGGAGCCGCAGCGCTATCGCCGCGCCAGCGCCTGCTTGAGCGCGATGAGCTCGTCCAGCTGCTGCTTGTACAGCTGCGTCACATCCTGCAGGTCCAGCTTCACCTCCGCCAGCTGCTCCTCCTTCTCGCCGTACATCTGCAGTAAAGCGTCGTACTGCTCTTGCAAGCTCTGGGGGAAATATAGATGAAAGAGTAGATATAAATAATAAAATAATTTATCTCGTCAAACAGTAGTGTAAATGCAGTTGTAGTCTGGTTTGAAAGACATTGTTGGCAGAGTAACTACTAGACATATTGAAAATTAACATATTATGTCTCAGGATGGCGAGTGCAGTGGAATGGTAAGCATTTCTTTGTAAATCATGACACTGTTTGGTTTGCTACTGTCTGTGTACTGTCCATGAGTGGTCGTATCGTTTACCATCAGGGGAACGGCATGCTTGTCTCACCATTCATCGCAATAAAAAAAAATGGAGGAGACAGTGAATTAATGGGGAATGAGTGAGTGGATGATGACCTAGTGAGTGAAGGAATGTAAAACGTGAATGAATTCAGGAAACGTGGATCGATTAAAAAAGAATAAGTGAATGGATGAATGAATAAAGAATGAACGGGTGAAATAGTGAGTTAATAAATGGAAAATGTGCGTTTGAATGAATGGAAGTACAAAGTGAGCATTTTTAGTAGAAGTGTATGATTGAATGAGGTGTGTGTGTGTGCATGGAGTGTGCATGGAGTGTGCATGGAGTGTGCACCTGTTGTTCGTCGAGCGCGTGTCGCAGCGCGGCGTTGTGGTCGCGCAGCGTGTCCCTCTGCGCCGCCAGCAGGTCCCGCTGCGCCGCCAGCGCGCGCGCCTCGCCCCCGCGCCGCGCCGCCAGCGCCGCCAGCGACGCCGCGCCCGCCACCCCACCCACCCCCGCCCCGCCCCACTCCGCCGGGGCGCCGTCCTCCTGCGGACCACACAAGTATCATGCAACTGCTACACAAATCAATGCTGGGAAATTATACCAATACATACATCAGCTATACACTCACTACTGAGCGCAAGTCTAATGACACTATATTAAAAACTACTTCCAAGAGCATTGCAAGTAGTGTTGCAAACGACTATAGACGAAATATATAAAACTAAATAAAGCGAAAATTCAAGTTCACGCACTTCCATGCAGCGTGTGCATTATCTATGTACCTGTATTAACTACTACTCACCGACTGCCACAGTGACGCCGAGAAGGAATCCGACGCGAGCGAATGTGGTGGAGATACATCACCGCGTATTGACATCTGTTCCTGTAATTTTTTTCAATAATTACAAATTGGTCCTTCGAGCCAGATTTATATTACTAGAATGTTCTGATATGTACAAAACTATGCAACTATTTCTACAATGAGGAAACTATGTTTACTTGTATGAACTTCTACATCAATTATACCTGCAATATCGTGTTTCTCTTCTTCTCTATGTCAAGCGCGCTTCTCTCCGCCGCCAGCAGTTGTTCAGTCTCTTCTAGTTTCTGCTGCAGCTCCGCCACGCGCGACTCCAGCTCATTTGATAGACTTTCTGCCTCTAATGTTTTACTGCAAAGTTGAAACAATGAAACTAAGATTAATCAAACATTAAACGATTAACTGTGCCTTAATTATGTTATTAAAGTAAATCCTGGTATATTTTTAATGTTAGAGAAAACAAATATTGGGAGGCAACTATATTTTTGTCTTCAAGTTCAATGTGTGCTCTTACTTTAAATTCTAACATTTGATCAGGTCTCAAATTTAAGTGAGAGTAAAGACGCCCGCCTACAAGGTGGCCGGACGACTTGGTTAAGGTTGCAAGAAGTCGCTGGATGCAGGTCGCTTCCAACAGGTTGATGTAGCGATCCATGGGCGAGGCCTGTGACGTCCCGTTTCGTTGGATCTGTAAGATTGCCGGATGCCTTATCTCTTTCCTCTTCCCGTCCTTTTACCATCCCGCTCTCCCAATTTCATGGGCCTACAACACATGTATGATCCAAGCGTTGTGGACGTTCATGGGCGGCAGTGATCATTTACCATCAGGTGGGCTGTTTGCCAGTCCTATTTATTAAGCAAAAAAAGAGAGAGAGAGAGAGAAAAAAGAATATATTGTCGGGCGTGACCTGTGCAGCTGTTGTTCGAGCTGGCTGGTCCTGTGCAGGTAGTGCTGGCACTGCTGCGTGGCGGCGTGCAGGTCGGCCTGCGAGTCCCGCAGCAGTCCCTCGGCCGCGGCCGCGCGCTCGCGCAGCGCCCCGCCCTCCTCGCGACACACGCGCTCGCGCTCGCCCGCCGCCAGCGCCGCGCGCTCCAGCTCCGCTGCCACACGGAGTCGTTCGCAATGAGCATCGAGCCGGCTACAGCTGTGCCAACAGCTTTCGTGGCGCAGTTAAACAAGAGGCAGTGAGAATGATCGTTGCGCTGAGACAAATATTTGTGTGAAAAGACCCGGGATTGTAGGAAGGAGGGTAAATTATTCTACAGTTTAGTAGTGCGCAAAGATAAGAGTTTTGGGACCTTTTGGTTCGTTTCAATATGGTTTTGACTAGCAAAATGTGGCTTCGTAGGTGAGCACGCATGGTGTTGCTAAGTTACGCACCGATCTGCAGCGCCCGCGCCCTGAGTGCGGCGGCGTGCGCGTGCTCCCTGTCCAGCGCCGCTCGCTGCAGCTGCGCCAGCTGCGACAACACGCCCGCCGCGTGCGCCTCCCCCGCCGCCACCCCCGCCCCCGCCACCCCCGCCGCCGCCCCCGCGCCCGCCTCCAGCGCCGACACCTGCTCGCGAGCCTCACGCAGCTCCCGACGCAGCACCTCCTCACGACCTAGCCAGCGCTTCTCCTCTGTCAATACCAAATAGAGAGTACAAAATACGGACTAAAACTCCTTACACAAATGATGCTCAAAACTATTTCATTTAATCCATACATATTTCTATCTCGTGCAGAATCACTACACTCTTACAGTGAAGTAAATGAAATGAAATTACAATGATCTGTTTAATCCCAAAAATGTTATACGTAATTCAGATTCATTCAAATTATTTTTCTATCACCCGATTTGATTGGGAATTTTCACCAGAGATGAATAGTAATTGCCTGCTTTTGTTGTTTTCAAAACCAGATTACAATACAGCAATTACACAGAGTAAATAAAATATGCAAGTCAACTCACCATTAAGCATGTCAGCCCTCAACTGCTGCAGCTCGCTCCGGAGTCGACTACACTCGTCGTCGACAATCCTTTTCTCCTCCTCCAGCCGCGGCTGTATCGTCCTGCGGCGCTGCAACTCAGCGGTGTTGCGCTGCAGCTCGTTTAGCTCCTTACGAGCCGCCTCCAGAGATGTCCGGGAACTCTCCAGCTTCTGGGTCGTGTCGTCTAAAGCGCTTTTCGTCTGGAATTGTAGGAAGACGGTGATAATTTTAAGTGACGACAATTTTTCTTTAAATGGTTCAATATTGAAACAGCTCAGATCTAAGGAGAGCATAACTTATAATAGAAATTAGTAACCAATAGCACTAATTCGTGGGGAATAATGTTCATATCGAACGTTGAAGAAAGCCGGCAATTCTAGAGTCAATAATATTCGTAATACTCAAAGGAAATGATAATAAACTAAAACAAAACAAAACAATGAAATTGAGTATCCATTATCCAATGTAGCCCATCAGAACAAACCCTATTATGTTGAAGATGAACAGCACAGACATCTATATAATACAATCATTTAAATATCAACAATGGGCCAACAGAGTGAATTAAAAGAAATAAACACATGTCTATAAAATTTTCGTCATGTTTTTAATTATTTTTACACAGTTCCAGTGAAATGTAATACTGCATTATAGCGCATTCGTAATAAGCTATTCATAGTGCGATATTGTTAGACTGATAAGAGCGCTGTGCGTTTCTGCTTGTTTGATAACAAAACATACACATGTCATGATTGTTTTTAACGCAGTAATGCTAAAATTGTGTTCATGTTATTGCGAATGTGTGGGGCTGTTTAGTTCTCATAATTAACTAGGCATCAGATAATTATTGTCAAGGTTTTCACGGTTTTGTTTTTAATATAGGTAATTATAATCGTATATCAAGATGCTTTAAATAATTTTTGGTTTTGCGTCAAATTACTTATACTATTTTTTTTAATAAATAAATTTATGTTTAGCCAAACCTTAATTGGCAAAAGCGACTAAATCAAATGAAAAACATTTCTAAAATTAAATGGGTAGGTACTAAGATTTTGCTTTTAATCTATCACATTATTAAATTTGGCAATATAATCAAGTTTAACAAAGGCAGACTGAAATGGAATACAAAAGAAGCCGAGCGATAGGAAGAGAGCGTAAGAGTTTACAAGAACCTACCTCAGCCAGTTCAGTCTCGAGTTTCTTATTCGCAGTAGTTAATCTGTACACTGCCTCTATCTGATTCACCTCCAACTCCTCCTTAGCTGCCATGGACCGCTTCAGCCTGTCCAGTTCCGCTGTCTGTTCCGCTATTTTGTCCCTGAAAGTGATATTTCTTCTTCACACCGACTGCGCAAAGTAACATTTCACCTGACAGTACGTGCTACGGCATCCAAACGTGGATTGATAGGAAACGATTATTCAGCACAATAATATCGATTGTCGATCTACTCAATTGATTGTGTTTGGTTAAAAAGGTCCAACATTATACATAGGAGGGAATACGAAACGAGTAAGTAAAACAGTATTGCATCAGATACAGAAAATTGCAAATCTCTTATTTGGAACAGCGGGAATTTGAAGTTTCTGAGAATATGGCAATTATTGTTTCTCCGTATAAATTACAAGTGATACTACAAACATTACATTCGCTAATTGCCTAAACTATTACAAGATAAAAGAAGCTCGACTTCACCGTTATCTTGGAAATCGCAATCAGTGGTGAAATGTGTCACTAGTGCCACACGCGCGATAGTTGCATTATGTTATGTATCACTTGTAATGACATTGTACTTAAACACGTCTCCATCAGACTAAACATTGCAGACCTGTGCCATCCATAACAATAATATGAGCTCGTATATCACTGCTAGACACAGGCCTATGATTCACAAACGTCAGACCTAATTCGGTTTGGTGGACTTTAGGTGTGTGTATTTCGTGAAGAGAATTCTCACGAAGGTTTACTCAAGAAGATTTCCTTTGCCGTTCAATTGAATGACAATTTACTTCCAATACCAACAACATTTGTTTTCAACTGATCCTATGTTACTATTCGATGAAATACGTTCCGGGTTATAGAAAATTTTCCCATCCTCAGAATCTGAGCATCAGTTCTCATTAAAATGTGTGCCATTGGCCATTCTGTCAAGACTTACAGTATAAAATAAAACATCTAAATCGGTAAACCGTTCCACAGCTTAATAGCGCCGCAACATTAAGAATCACAATCACAATCCCTCATTACCATCCCCTCACAGTATTTCCTTACCTTAAGCTCTTAATAACCTGTTCATTGTCTTTCTCCTTGGCCCGCAGCTTCTTGATGATGTTGGAGTGCTGCAGCTGCTGCTTGGCGAGTTTCTCCCCCTCCTCCTGCAGCTGGGAGATCACCTCGTCCTTCTCCTTCAGCGCCGTCTCTAGTTCCGAGGAGTTCTTGCGCGCTGATGACTCCGTTTTCAGATTGTCTAGCTGTTTTCTTAATTGATCCTGAATGAGAAATAGAAGAGGTTTTTTGTGGTTAAAGAGGTTCTTAAAAGAAAGATCATCTCGAACCTGTATTGTTGGTAAATATCGCGTATTGTAGCTGATTTGCCTATTATTATTAATTCTGTTGCGATGTTTTTCTGTTAACCTATTATTAGGCTGGTATAAAATCTGGTTCGTTTTAGCCAGAGGATGACGGGGGGAGAGGGTGCTGGTCTGAGAACGTCGTAAAAAACGGCAAATTATCATGGGCGTTATAGTACGAATAAGTTTGGGAAGCCCTGTCCTATAATACAATCTTTATTGATAAACAACATCTTTGGATGGTAAACGTGATAATGAATATGTAAACCCATCGATATCTCCACCACTGTAAACAGCGGATATTATAAATATTGGTTCAATACAAAAATAAATCATTAATAGAATCTAGCCCATATATGAAAACACTAACTATATCGAATATAATGACTACATCGACAATACGAATTATATCGAATTTCTTCCAAACAAAAAATATTCTTGTTCAATATTTATACAATTGTTAAAAAACAATTTCATTTGCATACATAGTTTATATTATACATACACATATTATGGTATTTTTGGTGTCCATGCCCTCTGTAAAGTCAGAAGTAAGTCAAGGTGAGAAAATCCGCAATTCAATTGCGTAAACCAACATAAGTCGAGAAAATACGAGATTATATACTTAACGCTATGCTGGGCACAAGCAATAAAATATTATGCCACGGTTATGGACATGATTTACATACGTTTTTTAAACGTACATACTTTATATATTTTACTGACATAATTTAACCTTTTTGCATTAGGAAATTCTGATAGTCTAGTTCAAATGTCTATTTATTTGTAAAAAGAGAATTATTTAATTAACTATAAGACATCGTTTTCTTGATCATAATGGTTTCTTCAGCGCATAATAAAGAATAATGTATGGTTTCAATATACACACTCGCGACTTACCCCAGACTGAATTTCAAATTTAAGAAGCTACCTGTTATTTATTTATTAATTTATAAATACTTTATTGCACACCACACACATTATTACAAACAAAAACATAAAGCGCAACAATCGGCGGTCTTATCGCTGTCGGCGATTTCTTCCAGACAACCTTAACACTTATTTTGCCTGTTTCACAATAAACACCTTTTCTTGTCCGGCATTATGGAGGACCAGACCAAAACCAGAGCCTGTGGGTTCGATTCCCGCACCAAGATATTTTTTGTTTAATATCCTACTAAGATTGTTTCGCGTCTTCATGTTTTAACCAAACATGAAAAATAGTAGTGTTTGACCGATTTTGATATCATCCCATATCTTATATTTAATGGTTCAATTGGGTTTATGTGCATGTCTTGTGGATGTACATCCAAATACGTCCCACTGCAGGGCACGGGCCTCCTCTACAATCGAGAGTACGATTGAGAAGGGTCGGGCTATAAAGTCCGCCACATTGGCCTAGTGCGGGTTGGCGGACTTCCAACTCTATATGATTATGAAATTATTAAAGTTGTGTAAATGATTCAATACCTGTAAAAGTTGCAATTTATATCTTTTTGTGTCATCACTTTTTTAATATGTGTCTGATTGTATCTTCCCAACTAATGTAGATTATAGGTAAACATTGGCCATATTGATAACAATTAAAACTCTAGATATTAATAAAATATTACAGAAATCATCCAGTTACTAAAAAAATACATTACTAAAATAAAATCATCTTGTAGAAACACATACTCCAAGTAAACCACTTTAGGTCACCTTATAGCATAAATATGGCAGCCAAGGGTGTTTCAATTCAATTCATTATGTATATTTATTTATATTAAAATAATATTTGTATTAAGACATTCTTAATGTAATTTTAATAATTACTAACCACTTAATGCTTTTTAAATGATTTACAACGGAGCATAGTTACCTTATCTCTTATTGCCTGTTGAAACTTCTTCTCAAGGGCTGACATGCGTTGAGTATAATCTTCAGTAATAGTATTAATATCCCCTCCTTCATGCTTGGCCATTAAGCTTTCTACCTGAGTTTTCAAGTTAGCATTACACTCCGCCAACTCCGCATTACTTCTACTTACTTCCATCAGTCTATTCTCCCTAGCCTCCAAAACTTCTGCCATTTCACACAATCTCTTCAAAAGCCTGTCATTTTCTGACCCTTGGCTCTCATCACTAGTATTACTCTGTACTGACGCCTCAGACAGCTCTCGGTTATGACCTCGTATTTTAGTTGCCAAAGATTTACCCAGCACTAAGTCAACGAGATTAGGGGATGTGGTCCCATCAAATTTCCCCTGTTTAAATGAGTATTTCGCAGGGCTGTTTCTGAATCCATGTCCATTGTCTCCATTTGGACTAGGTATAATTTCTATGTCCGATGATGTAGCAGTTTCAAGTTCATCGCCAGATGTATGTCCTGATGTCCTGTCTGAACCCACTTTGATCAGATCACTCTTGCTATCAGAACTGTTTGGCGATGTCCGTTCTTTAATACTGCTGTCTTTTTGTGATGAGCCACTGCTTTGAGAAGTGCTGCATTGCTGTTTTTCCACATTAATGAAGCTCTCAGACCTAGCCATGTCTGCTGAGACATTTACATTATAGAAAGAGGATGAGTCACTTAGTTTTTCTATCAACACATCTTCATGTTCATCTTTTTTCTGTTCTTCTACATTTTCAAGGTTAATACTATCATTGTCTGCATTAAGAGTGCGGTCAGACCACGAGCCATCATTAGAAGAGTTCTCACTCACTTGCATCTTCTGTTGCAATACTGTCTGTTCCAAACTAAGTAGGTCTTTTTCTGTCATCTTCTTATGTTCCTTTTTCATAAATGGGCTGATTGGTTTGTCATCTGTATCCAACACGGTAGGCGCAGTACATTCAGAGATTGAGTTGTATGAAATAGTATCTTCATCATCATCGGCAACAAGGCTGACACTATCAGCTGTCTCTGCTTTTTCTGTTCGGTCTCCAATTGGAGTAGATTTTTTATCACTCACATCAGGAGATATATTTGATGATACACTGCTGTTTTTATCACTACAATAACTATCAAACCCCAGACATTCTATTGAGCTAGGACTGATTAAACTATCTGGCAAAATTTCAACAGATTCAGAGTTTGCTTTGTGCCCGGTACTACTGCTCGACATTGAGTGCATAGATGCTTCGGAGTCTGGTGTGGTTTTGAGACTATGGGATAATACCTCAACGGAATCTGAACTATTTCTACTTGAAATTAAAGATAGCATGTTAGATCGTGACGAACTTCGTCTCTCATCACTTTTATTGTCATCTTTCTTTACTCTAAACTCACCCGCATCAGTATCGGACATCACCAGCTGACTTTTAGAAAACAAATCGTCCTGGCTGCCGTATTTCGCGTCAGCAATAACATTCATCGACTTAGCTTTTGGAGGCCGCACTATAGCATCATCTTTAAGCGGCTGTTCGAAAAATGAACCGGCAAAAGAACCCCACAGACTTTGTGAATTAGACTTTGACGGGCTTTCCGTGACCACGGGTTGTTCTTTCACAGCTTCGTCCTTACTTTCTGCACTGACGGTGAGCCCCCAGGAGGCAAAGAAATCACTATCCTTTTGTGGAGTGTTGGCGGTAGTTGAAGCCTTCTTCTGCTCAATTTGAGTCGGTGGTATTTGTTCCTCCTCATCGCCACTCTCGTCCTGGATATCCAGCGCTTTGTCGATAGTTTTCTGTGCTTCCTTCAACGCTGTCTTAGCGAGACTCGTTAGACCCGACGTATCGAACCAATTCATATTGCCCACGCATTAGACACGAAACTGTAGTTATCACGACACAAACTGAACATTTAATTTAGGTAGATTAGATCTGACAAGGTGATTGTTATGAGAAAAATCCAATTCAATTAATCACAACAAAGTGAGGTGACGTTTCCATTTTGTTTACGTATTTTCTGTGCTCATCTTTCTACGGCTGTCAAATGACTGATAGTGATAAAAATAACAATAACTTTATTTTTAACAAGATATATAACTTTATTCTTAATGCTTAATTAGAATGGTATTTATTCTTTCCTAAAGGAAAACACTCGAATGCGAATAGTAACTGCCTTGACGTTTCATTATCAGTAAAAAAGTATGCAATTTGATTTTTATTGCGCTGTAGAATATAGTTGATATTTTCGACTGTCCACTCACAGCTCCAGTGGCGCAATTGGTTAGCGCACGGTACTTATAAGACAGTGTACGTGTGAGTAATGCCGGGGTTGTGAGTTCGAGCCTCACCTGGAGCATACGTTTTTTGCTGAAACTTTTTGTGATAAGTTTTCTTTTATAATTGAAAGAAATAACTAGTACAAAAATATTCTGCACTGTTATTTGAAATATTATTATTTATTGAATACAAATTTATGAACTCACTCGTCATAATATCACATGTGAGATGCTCTAGTCACCGATTTTACTTCACAATGGCTAAAAAGCATAATATTATTATTTATAACTATTCCACTTCAACTATCACTGCTTTACTTAATCTCGAGTCTAAAATGACGGTCAAAATACTGTAGTTTGATCAAGAGATTTATTTTTTCCATATAGACAAGCTTAGCCATGATAAAAATGATAACGAATGATAGATCTCCTTATATAATCACGACAATTTCACACCCCCAAATTGATTACTAAAATTCTACCATTGAATTGAGACAGTAAATTAATCAAAAATGTTGCAAAGAAACAATTTGATTATTTATTTTAAATGTTTTTATAGTAGTTAAATAAAATTGAATTATTAGGATCATACAGCATTTATTTAAATACACGAAATAAAATCACAGACATTCACAATATATTTAATTAATATACTATTTTTTTTTACAAATTAAATAATTGTGGTATATTCTATTTTCGATATTTCATAATATAAGGAAACGCCGATAATAGAAAATACAAATAATAACCACATTTTAGACTTCTTCCTTAGCCTATAAAGGTCTGTATAACTTATATTCAAATCTACAGACAAATAAAACATTACTCATATCTGATGGCGACTATAGGGCACAAGATTATATAACAGAGATTAGGGCAGTCCCACTAGAATTTAATAAGAAACCACTACGAAGGAATGTCGTGTTATAACTCTATTACAAGTGTACATCGTCGTTAAAGTGTACATGTAAGACAAATTCAGCAACTTTTTTGGGAAAGCAAACTGTTTTATTTTATCAGTACCCCTGTTTCAAATAAGTTATTTTTTATTTTATTGAATATATAATATGTATACTGAACAAATCTAAGTTTAAATAGGTGTTGGATACAAAATAACACAGTTTGTTTGCACGCATAAAAAGTTGTCCTATTTGGCTTACGCAGTGTTAGAATTTCTATGACGAAATAAAAACACTTAAGTATATAATGGAAAGATCATATTAACATTCATTTATGCAAATTATAAATCTAAAAAATACATCAAATCTTCTGTCTTGTTTTATAATCAATATGAAAAAAATGTTGGTAGAGCCTTTATAATTCTTACAATGAAGTCAATCGCCTCATAAAATATATACCCCCGTAATAAAATGCATTAGACTTGAGAGGCAATGTATGTCAATGTACTAGTAACATTACACATTATACAAGAAAACCAAACATATTATTTACACTATAAAGAACATTTTTATACTAACTGGCAGAATCGCTGCACTGCAGTAAACATGAGATTATATATAAAAATCCAAAGCTTGAGCCTGACGTTTCTTACAAATATGTAATTTGATAGGTATGTAAGGTTAATTACAAAAAATCCTTGGAGGATTGGGTATAATTTGTGAGTGCAAGGAAATTATCTAATGTTACAATTGAGACATCTGACAAATAAATATTGAAAAATTTATTCTTGTAACATAATTATTTTCATTAAAATTTTACTTTCATCTCACAAGAAATCTTTCGAGATGACATTACATTTGCATTATAATGTATCATTTTTTAAAAATAGACCCAGAACAGAATAATCTATAAGTGCAGAGACCGCGCCAGTATACTTAATTCATAAATACTTATTGAAATTAGATTTTGTTTATATAACGCCAGTGTTAGTAGTGGTGGGCGGCGTGGGCTGCGAGAACATGAAGGCGGGCGCGTTCTGGAAGATCTGCTTCTTGACGAACTCCTTGGTGGCGGACTGCAGGCTCTCCTTGGCGCCGAACTTGCACTTGATGTACCCGTACAGGTTCGCGCCTGTCAGCGTCAGAGCTATCAGGACCACCAGCTGGAAATATGGAATTTCATGGTTAATAAAAATAGGTTAAACATATTACAATTAAATTCTCTTTCAAGTAAGATTCAAGGTGGCAAGATAATCTAACTTTCTTTTGACACTAAATTTAATTTAGCTCCATCATATGCGTCAGGAATCTATTAAAACATATTAAAATGGTGGGCTATTGTAGGGTATAATGTATAAGAGTACCAAAAGGACAAGTTTTTGATCCTCATTCCAAATATAAAGCAAATTCGAGTGGCAATAATAGGGCGATTGAACGATATGGTATGAGACTACCGTCTGATACCATTCGATACTCTATCTGGACGGCATTAGCACTTACCATCAGGTGCAATGCAGTCACTATGCCGTGCCAGTTTAAAAAAAAAAAAAAAAAAAATATGTAACGGTGTTGGTTACGGTAGAACCACTGGTAGTCTTTAGATATCAAGGGGTATTTTAAATTAGAACAAACATTGCCTATTTATAAATACATTACACATATGAATATGCTTGTTAAGTTAAACAGTTCTTGTTATGTAAATTATTATGGTAGCAAATAGTATGGATAGCGAAAACTCTAATAATGCATTTGTCTTTATGTAAGCAGAACAAAGACTGACAACAACAATCTTACATCTGGATGTTGAGCTATGTCTATGCACTATGTACGTGTTCGTGCATACGTCTTTATCATCGTCTTCAGACTAAATTACCGAATGGGTTTCATTTAACAGAACTGTTTTTGTACAGATTTTCTATACATAATTGAAAAATGAACTTTCTATCAGCAACGAATAAAGCCCCAATTACACGGAGCTGAGTTTCTCGCCTCGAAGATACGATTATTGTAAGGATATATCAAAATTGCATCGTGTAAACATATGTCAGAACACGATAATGCATGGCGGTTATGTAATGCAATAATCTCATATGATTCTCGCCGCCAGAAACTGTAAATAGCGCTTTAGAGATGATGATCAGAAATATTATATGACATACCATCCATTTGAAATTGAGACCGAACAGGCAGAATATGAAGAACACGGACCACATCAATGGGCACAGGATCAGGCCCATCCAGAACAAACGGCTTTCGTTCGGATTAACTCGATTCTGAAAAAGAATAATTCAAACATATTGAGATCAAATATGTATGGTTCAGAGTTCTGAATCCAATGTGGCAATTAATTTTTTTTTTTGTTCATTGTGGCTTTCTAGTCGTATTGGAACCAAACATTCCATAAGTATCACTTAAATGGTTCTTATGGAATGTCTATTAAAAAAGCCTGTAAAAAAATATATTTAGTTATACCTGTCTTGATTCAAACACCCAATGTGATTTTCCGTTGTCGTCGACGTAGTTCCACCATCGCAGGCCAACCAGAAGTCTTCCTGTAAACATCAGTAGAAATATTACGTATATTTAACTATATATCATTTACAGTTGCTTTGATACATCGTTTATTAGGATTTGACTGATCTCTTTGAGACCAAATATAATAACGAAACATCATTTCAGACTACCATTTCGTAGTAATGATCAACATAATGTAATATGTAAATAAATTACTGGTGACAATCTGTTGGATACAAACATAATATGTGTATAAATAAAAAATTACATTTCATTTTATCAACATACCACTGATGTTCTTGACGGTCCAGAAATCAGCTGATAACAGTAGAACAATGAGTACGAAGCTGGCAATGAATGAGTCCGAGAACCAGTTGCATAGGATGTAAACTACGATGGCTGCACAACGGAACACTAGGTGGAAGAATACTATGTATGGGTGCCTGGAAGTTGTTAGAATTTTCATTACATATTATAATGGGGTATTTGACTATATATTTTTTTATTATTTTGTGAACATACACAAATACGATTAAAATAAAAACAGTATTAAAAAGAGTGGGAGGGTAATGCGGACATCTACCAACTCTTTCACACGCGCACATTGTAATGCATACTAATGACATCACTAGTTTTATTTTGCATCCCTTTTTTTTTACTCCCACTTCAATGACAGGCATGCTCGTCTTACCATTCATTGCATTAAAAAAACTAGCTGGAGGATGATCTTGCGGAGCCAAAATTCCTAATCATTACCAAGAATTCAGATTAGTCTTTAAAATGCCAAATGGGTAGATATAATATGTATACCCTGCACCCAAAGCACTATGCACTTGACATTAAGGGGCAATGCTGTACAAATAAAGTATCATGCCAGAGACATCCATCACAGCTTGACCATAATATCATCTTTTTTTATAATCATTTGTCCCTATTTCCATTGTTTATAATTTTAAAAGCACAATATACAAATAAGATGTTTTGATATAAACTTACACAAACTGCTTGTTAGCATTGTCTTCCTCACCGAAGGCGACGGTGTCATCATCCAGGAGAGGCACCTGCGGCACACCTGGCTGTAAGTAGCGGAAGGAACACAACTACTTCAGGCCAAGCCGTGCAAAGCAATCATAACACAAAATACAATGAATATGAGCAGAGCCAACTTTGAGTATATGTTTTACAGTATTTAGAATTTTCATTCAAATTACTTTAAGCATATCTCAGAATAGATGGAAGTTTGAAATATTTTAAATTATAAAATAACTTTACAGCACATATGAAAAGCCCATGCCCAGCAGTGGGACATATAAGAGTTCCTACAGATATGGCATTTCATAGCTAAATCATAAAAATTACTAACAATTGTAATCAAAATTGACTCTAATGCATGTTAAATATGTGATCTATTAAAATGATTTTTAAAACTCACTAAATAAATCTAAAAATATATTGTACGCAAGACTATAGATAGGTAATCAAATAAAACATGCTCTATTAATGTGTTTCGTTTGTATGATAACAATCTTAAAACGCAAACCTACTGTCGTCAAAAATAATAGAAGCGGAACATTGAATTATTGGCGCAAAAATATTATAAATGGAACAAAATCTCTTCGTTTTAAATAAATTAGCTTGTAAATTATTGACTTGTTAATATCTTGCAGTAATAAATTAGCTGTTGCACTTAAAAAGTTAAAATCAAGCATAGTAAATATTGTTCATACAACAAATCTTCAATGTAAGTCTCACAGTAATATAATTTATGCAATTTACTCACAGTTGCTGAATTCATCGCTGGATTGTTCATTGTGGCTTTATAATGGAATTTTAATGTTTTAATTAATAGAAAATGATTCACAGAATACACCTTAATTCCAAAATGAATTAAATTGTCAATTCACAATTGACAGATGACGTTGACTCAAAATAATCGCAATTTTTTGTGTGGTAAACACTAATGTATGCCTTAAATGAATTTAATAATATTGCACCTTGCGATTTGCGAGTTTTACATGATCTACAATGGAATAAAAATGGCGAGTTGGCAAGAACCCTGACCCCACATTAATTAAGACAAGATTAAGTCTTGTGTCGTATCAGATCGTCTTTTCAGAAGCTAGGAGAGACTTAGCGGTCTCACAAATACCCAAACCCAAGACAAATACTTGTTTGCCTCACAAATATTTGTCTCAGTGCGGGGATCGAACCCGCGGCCTCTCGTTGCACAACCGGCGTCTAATCTACTGTACCACGGAGGCTGTTATTATCACATAAATAGCAGGAAGCTTTTATATTGGGACAAACACAGGGGAAGCGAAAAAGCCATAAAATACCTCCAGGCTTTAAAGTTCTAGTTGGATATTATTATTGATCCTGATGAATGTGAATAATATTTTTATACTAATGATCTATGCAACGCATAGAAACGTAGGTATCCGAAATCACGCGCGCTCCTTCGTAACCTCGCGCTCCTAGGCACGTACGTCGTACCTAGTTTGCATTTGGGAAAATCCGCCACTGCAAAGACATGTTTCTACTGTACTTTTATTGTAATTATATTTTTATATCCAATAGTAAGACTGAAAATAGAGGGACATACCACAGGGACATACACCGAACTTATAATATCACAGGCTGGGTCAAAGCTACCTCATTTGACACTACATTATTAAATTCAGTACTTTTATTTTGTATTTATTATGCCGACTAAAAGGACTCGTATCCTTCCACAATGCGACGATGTTTAAAAAGTTACATTGAAAAAGCAATCTGTCAAAATTTTGCAGAAGGGCACATGCAAAGGCTGTTTACAATTCCGCGACATTCCTGTTGTTTGTCTTTTGTAAGTGTTTGTTATCTCGACTACGGTGTTTGTTTCCGCGTTTCGTACGATGTGTTCGGCCGGTGCGGAGACTGTATTGCGCGTGTGCTCGTGATCTACAACTTCAGTGTATGACAACTTAGAGTTTTGCGTAACGGAGTCGCTATGGGCGCAAAGGCGAGTACCGCAAACGGGGGGCAGAGTCCTCGCGCGAGGACATTCTCCACGAGCTCGAGCTCGGACGTAGTGTCTGGAGGCGCGGGCTTCAGCCTGCTACGGGCCATACCGGGAATACAAATATCGAACGACAGGCAGAGAGCGAGGTCTTTGTCGTCAGTTCCGGACCTGCACGCGTCTCACGAGGCAATAGCGATCCCTCCAAACTCGCAGAGCTACGAGGCGTCTGCAGCGGCGAGCCCCGACACTGATTCTAGTTCAAATGAGGAGACAGGGCCAGTTCCCGGGACCTCGCTGGCGCTTGGAAGGGTGTACGCGGCGCACTCCTTGCCTTCACATATCTGGTCTATAAACGGTAAGTGTATAGGTTGTGCCTAAATTATTTGTTTTTTTTTGTAATGTAAACAAAGACAGATGTTTATGACATGTGGGAGTATTGTGTGATACATATTGGTTAAATTATGATGCAACTTTATTATCGCCAGTTTTTGCGTTAATTAATTGCGAATTAGTGTCTTGTGTTTCTGCTGCAATTGGTTTTTCAAATGACATGATCACTTAGTGAATGTTCTTTTAGAACTCGCTTTGTTTGTGTTAAAATACAAACCAATTATTTTTTATTGCATCCAGTAATTATGTATTATAAACATATATGTATAAACATATATGGTCAGTTGAATACATTTAGTTAAATGAATTGGTTACCTTTTTCAATACTCAATATCTTAAATATTGTCATTGCAAAGAAATTACTAGATGAAGAATTATACAATTAATAAGAATACTGTAAAATAAAAAAAGGAAACTTGAAGCAACTATTTAATTATACAGCATATGAGTGGAAATATTTGGACATTGTGTAAAAAAAACACAAAGTGACAGAAACATAGGTAATAGGTATATATGCAGTTTCTATGTATTGTTGTTATAATACCGGAATACCCATTTTGAACTTCCATTTACATTTTTGACATACCCGATGTGTTTTATTTATATTATAGAAGGCAAACAACCTTACGGTTCATCCAATGATAAGTGATCACGGCCGATAGATTATAAGCTTTCCCTTTGCTCAAAAAACGGGTGGCATGTAATACTTTTTTATGTATATCTAATTGCAATTTGGTTATGGTAACCAGGAATTAGTTCGGTGTATTTCAGGTTCTCTATACAGCAGATTTTAAACCATTTGTGTTGAAACACCACATACATAATATTCTGAGTTAAATACATCTGATGCACATGTGATCTAAGTTGGCAGTTGTTCTATGGTTTCTTACACCCACACGCTGGCTTTTTTATATAAGTATTATTGACTGGTGTTGCAAGTTAGCAATGTTACAGTAGAAATGATAGGATTTTTTCCATGATACAGTTTTTAAGTTTGTTTTTTGTTTATACAGTTTCCAAATACTACTATTGAATATCCTGTTATATTGGTTAGAAGCTGGCTGTGAAACGGGAGGCCGTGGCTTCGATAAGACTCGATCTTAGTGTGGGGTCAGGACTATGTATGTGACTGTTGGGTGTATTTATTTATTTATTTAATCTATCTGGCTTTTGAAAGATAATTTCCTGAGTGCTAAATTGTTTGGTTAATATCAATGTGACCAAATTTAAAATGGGTCATGAATGAGTTTGGCATACTGTCATCCTAGGTCTAATGTTATCTTCGAGAATTTATTGCCTGCACTTAAAAATTATTAAGCGCCAGAATCATCTTGTGTCATTTTCATAGAAACAGCCATATTTCTATCTACAAACCATTTTTTACCCAAGTCCTAAAGTAGGTAATCTTTTTTCATCTTGCTATAAAAAATATTTTTTCTATACATTTTTTCGGAATGTTTACTATACTAGTAGCCAATCTTATGTCCATATTTTTAAATTATTTAACTTAATATGTAACCCAAAGGCCAAAACAGACTACTTTATGACATTTTGATAAATAGCACGTAACAATTTTTAGCATTAAATTGAAGCATCAACTCCGGTTTAGAACTGGTTTTGGATATCATTTATGATTTTACCATTGCAAATGACTCAATACAAATGAATTGGCAGTCATATTAATGTTGGATAGAAAAATATTATATCTATGTAGGAACTTGTCACTTGGTTTATCAGTGAAGGAAAACATCATCAGAAACCTGTACATATACCTCAGTATTCTTATGTGTCTAACAATAACATTGTATTAGCTTGGTTGGCTAACAGCCTCCTCTTCCGAAGGTTTATGTCATGCAGGTAGCTGATCGAATTTTGCAATGGGATAGAAAAGCCATATTGCACCAACCCTATGTAAGTGTAAGATAGGGTTCATTTCAAAGGCAGTAAATTTACCACCGGTGCAGTGTAGTCTTTTGCAAGGTCACAATAAAATCAAATAAATGTTCACCTTCATAATTATATTCCTGATTTCTCGATTTCACAAGCCCCGATCGGTTCGCATCCGTCAGTCAAGGAAACGGGGGGTTTAAACACTGTAATTAGTTACGTGTCTGCCGAGTGAGAGTCATTTATAATATGACTTGTTATCAAACAGATAGCGCATATTGTATGCATGAATATATTTTGAATGGATTACAATGAACTCATAGCTTGGGTTCGAGAACAAAATTTTCTGGTATGACTGGGTTGGGTCACGTGTGTAATTGGGCGAATTGTGGAATGGACAGCGATCATCGTATTTTTGTGTATAATAGTCGTGGTACGGAGAATGCTTTAGATAAAGACATTAGGAAATGAGGAGATCTGAGGAGAATGTAAGTTATCGACATATTCTAGCGGATGAGCAAATTGAAGTAGTAATGAGCAGTGTAAATAGCGCATAGAAATTATGAGTGATGGGGCAGAAATGTCCTAAGTAATGGCCTTATTCCGGCGTTTTTTTTTTTATTGCCTTCGTAGGCAGACGATGGTAAGCGATCACCGCCGCTCATGGACCTTCGCAATGCCAGCGGTCCAGCACAACAAGTCGCTGCCTACCGTGAGGAGAGTACTCTCTTTAAGCCTCGCGTTAAGCGTTAGTTAAGCGTCCGACTTTCACCCAAACGTTGACGATCTAAGTAAGGTTGTAAGAAGCAGCTAGATCCGGGCCGTTTCCAACAAGCCACTGTAAACATCCTTTGAGGAGCCTAATGTTCAATCAGCTAGCCGCAGCGTAGAAAGCCTAATTCCTAACAATATCATCAATAGGGTATTCCATACTTTTTTTAAAAATTATCTTAAGTTATTTGTAAGGTACTAGAAAAAAAAAAAAAAAATTGTCCGCTTGACAAGTATAAAAATGAATAAAAATCAATTTTAGATTAGCATTTTAAGCTTCCGCGCGTAAATGTCAGAAAGCGCTAGATGCAGTTTTTCGAGTTATTACGTCACTTAGTGTTGTAACCTAAACCATGTAAACCACGACACTGTACTTTGTAAAGCGCGAATTATTGTAATAAACATAAGTAAATTTCTTGTAATATTTTATTTAAATTATTTGAAAAATAATGTACTGGAAGATCGTTAACAAAGAATTAGAACTTCTTTGTTAACGCACAAGTTAAATAGTAAACCTATTTACACACAGAAAGTGATGGCTGAAAAAATATATTTTTAAAATGAATTTTAAACTTAACTGATATAGTAAATTGTAATTAACATAACATAAATCAACATTATTATTGGCTAATGCTATAATATATCGATTTATCGTTTTTAGATTTTTCTCACTTATAGTAAATACCCTTTTGATCGTCAATTAAAATGAAAGTAAATTATTTTGCCCGTGTCATTTTTAACCTTTCTCATTGTCTGCGCGTCAGAAATTCCTTTGCCTTCGTAGCTTTTTCATTGCTCCTTTGATGCGAAATGTATAACGCCCTTTGCGCTTTCTTTGTGACATTGATCTTGTTTGATATTGAGTTATTTATTTTTAAAGATGCCTGGGACGCCAGACCCGCAGCATATTAGTAAAGTTAAAATTCTTGGGACTACATGAGTAAGTTTTGTTCAAGAATATTTAAGTGTGACGTCAAAATATTCCTAGGCTTTTGTAGCTAGACTAGTAAGTATCTTTTTGTTTTAGGAAGATAAAATGAATGTAATACACCTGATGGTAAGGGACAGTCCTATCCTCATTCAGCCATTGCAACTTGTCTATAACCTGCATTGAAATTAATAAAATAGTTAAATAAATGGGACGTTAAATAAATTGAAATTAATTTTAATTGATATTTATTATGATGAAGAAACTATTTCAAGCCAGCCAGTAGGTAAAACTTCTCCCCGACTGGGAAAAAGTTCTTTCTGGCCATGGTTCCCATTGAAAATGAACAAATAGTTCAATTTAACCCCTCGAAGACACAAGTTTGCGCATTCACTGCGAAGAAGGACCCTTTTGTCATGGCGCCGCAATTCCAAGGAGTTACTCTCCAAAGATCCGAAAGTATTGGGATCCTCGGCGTCGAAATATCGAGCAATGTTGACTTTAGGAGTCATTTGGAGGACAAAGCCAAACTGGCGAGCAAAAAGTTGGGTATCCTGAACAGAGCCAAGCGGTACTTCACGTCGGGTCATAGATTGACGCTTTACAAAGCACAAATCCGGCCCCACGTGGAGTACTGCTCTTACCTCTGGGCAGGTGCCCCAAAATACCAGCTCAACACACTTGACTCCTTACAGCGACGAGCTTGTCGAATAGTCGATGATCCCAATCTTACGGACAAATTGGAACCGTTAGGACTGCGGAGAGACTTCGGGTCTCTCTGTGTGTTCTATCGTCTGTTCCATGGGGAGTGCTCCGAGGAATTGTTTGAGATGGTTCCAACATCGCCCTTCTACCATCGCACCACCCGTCACCGCAGCAGAGTTCATCCCTACCACCTGGAAGCGTACCGCTCCCGAACGGTACGTTTCCAGCGTTCTTTCTTACCACATACGTGCAAGCTCTGGAATGAACTCCCTGCATCGGTGTTTCCTGAGCGCTATGACCTGTCCTTCTTCAAACGAGGCTTAAAGAGAGTACTATCCTTAAGGTAGGCAGCGACTTTGTTGTGCTGGACCCCTGGCATTGCAAAGGTCTATGGGCAGCGGTAGCCGCTTACCATCAGGCGGGCCGCTAGCTCGTCTGCCTATACGGCAATAAAAAAAAAAAAAAATAGGTATACTTTTTTACTGCATATTGCATGTAAAAAATTTCAGTTCCCTACATCGATGTAGATCTGAAGACTCTGGTATCTTCCAATATGAACGCCTGTCTGTATGACATTGATCTTGTTTGATATTTACTTATTCACGTGTCGAAATGAAAGAAACGTGTACACGTGTTGACAACGGCCCACGTATAAATAGAGATTCGCGACGTGTATGTAATTATATTTATCCTGTAACACCGCGGGGGTGATGTGATGGCGTTTTTCTTATTCAAAATCAATATAATATATGGTGTGTATAAAGGATTGCCTGGTATTTAACGTATCAGATTTTGCGTGGTTTTATGATATTTAGGAGTAATTATTGCAAATTCATAAGCTTGTGTGTCAATGAAAAAATTATCTTTTAGTATTACTGTAGAAATATTCTGTGGTGTTTTTCTCTAATGATTTTCGTATTTTGTCCGCCATATGCATACATCTTAAACAAAAAAATGTTTTGGCGGACAATGCTTTTTCTTATTCGTTGCTTTCTTGCGATTTAGGTTTGCATCGCTTACAGCATATTTCCCTAACTCGTGATGAGTGACGTCACAGTATTTTTTCATCACCCCAAAACACAGCGTTCAGCGACAGTTCATCCGTCGTTGAGTTTTCGCGTGCTATAATAAATCGCGGTCGCTTTTCCGGATTGTGCGCCTACGCAGTGGCAGTCGGCAGCAGACCGTCGGAGCGATCACACCGCGTCACCATGTACCGTCGCCGCTACCGCACCACGCTGGGCTTGGGGCTCGGCTCCTCATTGTCCTCCACGTTTTCAACAACCCTGTCTATCAGGACCACCCACACCACAGCCACAGACACCGTCAGGTCTGACGCCAGGGCCACGGCCGCCAAGTTGAAGTCAAAGTATGAGAACGCTGGTACTGCTCAAGGTACGTGAGGGTTAGAGCTTCTGATGTTTTGGTAGGGTTGACCACGTGTCTTTTTGAACTAGTGAATTTTCTCGTGTCTCCTTTCTGGTTGTCAGTCCATGCCAAGACCAGGCGTAATGGTTTCCGTAAAAATATTAATGATATATTTTTTAATTTTAAGGTTTGTGTGTCGATAACAGTCTTAACTCAGAATAACTACTATAAATGTCAGTGTGAGTGAGTTAGTAAATTGCTAGTGAAATTTAATAAAATTCGATATAAAATTATTATTGAAATGAAGCAATATTGTTTGTAATGATTGTCAATCAAAAGGCGATAAATTAGTTACCTTGCAATATCATATTTTTCGGCGCGACCTGAAAATTATATTGTCTCGGTTCTCAGTTTCGTTGTAAATGTATTTAGTTTGCGACACCGTTTGCCCGCTGTTTTCTTGGAAATTTAAATGAGCGGGTAAAAGCCGGTCCCCGGTGAAATGTCGCGCTATATTAATAATTGTCTCCGAACTGGTTGTAAATTTAATTATTATATTTATTGTTCCCACGACACCCCTTGCGTAAAATAAAGAGCGTTTGTTTTTCTGTAAAAATGCATTGTGTCTTGAATGCAACAATGTAAACGCGTACGTTTTTCACGTAGTTATGCGAAAATTATAGTCTAAATCTAAACTGAATTAATAAGTAAAATTTGTACTTCTATACTTCTCGTTGTCAACACTATCCAACAGTACGAAATATGCAGATAAAACACAATCATATAAAATTCACGGCTTGTTAGTTAATTAAACTTTTTTGAATAATATAAATTAAGTTATAAATTGTATCACACGCGCCTATAAAACTGGATACATTTTTCGTAACTAGATAACAAATAATTTTTATAAAAGTCCATTGTACTTTCGTCCCTCAAAAACGTTCCAAAATATAAAGGTTTAATGTACTGAACGCTCCGCTTGGTAAAACTTCAATCTACATGCTGATGCCTGATATAAGGATCGATAAATTTATTGACTACAAAGGAACACGAAGCCACGAAAATAACATCGTATTTCGGCTTTGTCTTTAAGCTTGTTTGTTTAACAAAGGCTCGACATTGTGGACTGCGGGATTGGGGAATCGCTATGTTAACATTACTGGGAGTCGAAGATTAAAAATGGAATTGCGTGGTAACAATATCGATTATTTTAATAGTGTGTGACTTGAAAAATAACTGACAGATTAAACCGTAATTAAAGGCATAAATTTATAAGTCGATACTTTTATCCCTGAATGAATTGGGAGAGGTGTCACAAAATATATGATGCACAAAAACTTATCTTCAAAATAACCCGTTATACACTTGAGTCTATCGCCAATTCATATTATTTTTTATAGCTACAAATATTCCACAAAGTGTATTTCCTGGCTGGGAATCGAACTGACTGCACGGTTTATAAGGCGAAAGGAAGATGTGGAAGAGATATCTATATAGATATACAGTTCTCTTCACTATTTGGTGTCCGGTATTTCGATAAGCTCGCCCCCTATTACATTTTAGGACGGAAATGAGTTCAGAATTATATGTAACACGAGTTTCTACCTGCCCACTTCATGATACAGGTTAAACTGTGTCTAAAGTAGAATGTGGTAAATGACAAATCATTAGTTGACATAATTTTACAGCGCTAAGTAACAAGTGACAGGTGCTAACATAACGGTCTTTGTTTATTTATTTATTTATACTTTACGCTATTATGTGCAGGACTTAATGCCTGAGCCATTTTCATAGTAAAGGATATAAAGAAACTCTTATACGAGAACGCTTAAAATAATACACTAAATTTTTGGGCAGTTATTTCATGTCTGTGTTCCAAATATTTTTCTGTTAATTAACAGTTAAAAAGCTACAGATAAATACCATTATCACGATGATGATAATTTTCTGTACCAGTGATACCAGGCAAATTTTACTTTTTAACATTTAACAAATTACTAACGCTTTTGAAATACGAATAAAATGCTTCGCGTAGTACCTATTGAAATACCACATCTCTTAATTAATAACGTCAAAAAAATCTATTACGGAGCTTAAAGTTCCAGTTATTTTTTTATCCTAGTTCACAGTATTGACTCAGTGTGTCGGGCAGTACAAGAATTTCTTTGAGAATTCCATTTTCCTTTTGCGAGAAAAACTATTGCGAAGAAAGGAATTGTACGGTTTCAAAGGAGTAATGTGAAATGTGATTTATTATTGGTTATGAAAAAGCAGCCTTTAATAATGTTCTCACAATGGTTGTCTTGTGGGTTTTCACTTTTTTCATAATAAATACATAGCATGAGGAGTTGTCTGAAGGTCGTCTGTTTCGAAATTACATCTCGAATTTGTTTGTTTTTTTTTTTTTTTGTGTACAGAGTGGAAATTATATATCTGTAATATACGAGTTTCCTTAGATTACCCTGTCAAGCAAACAAATGATAAATAAACGGTACGTAGTTCAAATCACTGTAGGTATGGACTACTGACGAAATATTTACTATCCAAAAATATTGGGTTTCGGTTTAATAAAATACATACGATATTGCTTGCTCGTTGTTAAATTAGCAAGGAATCAGATTTATATTTTCGGTAGTAATGCGTAGTATCTACTGTAATATATTCCGACCTAACGCGCTAAATTAACATGTTTTAAATATTTACAAGATGAAAATGTATAGGTACACTGTCTATACAAACTTTCGGCAAATTCATAGAAAACGGCAAAATTAAGAAAGTAAGGCAAACATGAGCATATATCAGGCTCGTTACAAATTTCACTCGTTGACGGGTAAGGTCGGGTGCGAATCCATGTATTTAGCGTAACAAATTAAAGAGTTCATTCACATGTCGGAATCGGACCAAAAACTATAAACACGAGTCGGTGAAACTGTGCCAGGAGACGTTTCAAGTATTTTCTTATACATACACAAGTTAACATACAGCACTGAAATGGTAGGTAGAAGTACTAGTGACCCACATTTCATCAAGTTTAAATTGGGTCTAACATGTGATAGAAGATAAATCCGGGCCGGACACAAACTCTAGTTCCGGATTTTCGTATTTCTTTCTCTATCTATTCAGCTACTATGTCCACTGTTGAACTAGAAGGCACCAGAACTATTATGAGTGTATTCAAACCAAAATTTTACTTAAAGCGGTATTGATCTTGGAATGGAACCCAAGAACATGTGGTTCACACCCCACATGTGCTGCCACTATATCAATAAGGCAAGTTGAGTATTTTCAAGTCCGAAAGTGTCTGTTTTAATTCAATTCATTGCGTTGTTCGGTTTAATAGTTGTACAAATTGCGTATGTAATTCGCCCGATACTGTCTGAGTAATGTTATTAATATGTTTTTGGGTATTTTTCTGTAAACAAGCAGAAGTAGTAGTGTAGTTGTTTTTTCACCCTTCATTGCATTTTATTTCTCTCTCTCTCTCTCTATCTCTCTCTCTCTCTCCCTCGCTCTTCAGGCACAGGAAGTCCACTGCTGAACATAGGTCTCCCCCATGGTTCTCCAGATCGAACTTATATCGATTTATTTATACTACTATTACTGAGATTTATATTCATAAAAGTACGTCAAGATCCCCGATGGAGTAGGTAGAGATGCTGCCAATGCAAACCGTAGTTCGCCGACCTATTCCCACCATATAGGCATGTATGTGATAGGGGCGAACTTACCTTAAATTATTGAGATTATACTATGCCAAATTATATACACCTTTATTCGCACTATCGCAAACGGTATCCGTAGGTTTTGCTTCACGCATTATAAAGTATATTACGCGTATTTTAGAAGAGACTTATTTGTTTCTCCTCTTGTCTCTCTTTTCAAGCTGCATTGAAATAAACCACCACATATTTGCATGTAGGATTTGAACCCACACGTGCTAATCCGCCCACCACGATGACATTTAGCGCATTTGACTGCGCACGTTAAATATTTGAACTGTAACGTCAGTGCACTCGTGTCGGGTATTTACGACTTACTGGAACTCTGTTCTGGGGGTTTAGTCATTTTATACTAGTTTATGGTAGATGAGGCAAGTATCTAAATTAAAGAATCTTATTGGCCCAGATAACACGATCAGTGCGACGCGACGGTGGAAAATCTACCATAGTGATCCACGCAAGTGTTGTCTTCCAGGTTCAGCTTGTATACATCTCATATCGAAGAGGTATGTCGCTGGACGAGAGACTACATACACATCTCGCCGGATATTCCATCTGGATTGTATTGTATTTACCGTCAAATACGATATACGTAGTCTCTTAGTCGTGCTAGCGTAGAAAGATATGAGCTTTAGTAATAACTAGGGACTGGATTATATGCTACATAAAAAGCTCAAAATATGCATGAAAAATGCACGAAACCCGTCATTATAAATCATCATAATTTACATTATTTTTCGTAAAACAAAAAACCCCGACCATCGTGGCTTTTTGCTTACCACATGGCGGGTTCTATTCCCGCTTGCAACCTTTTTGCATTCATACATGCAAAAGTTCTCGAATCTCGCATTTAACAGTTTATTTTTAATTAACTACCTTTAGTTAGATCACAGAGTTTGACTCAATGATTAGTACAAAAACGTTTCACAGTCGTCGTGTTTGAAGTCTGTTAGCGGTTGAACTAGGAAATTAACAACTAAATAACTGCCTGAAAGTGTTAACTACGTTGCAATTATCAACGTAATTGGCACTCGAATGATGAGAGTCGACGTGTTTTTATTAAAATTCGATATAGAACGTGGTATTGATTGAGTCAATATGGTCTGATAATGATGTTTTTGTTTTCTGGCATGACAGAGACCGCAATGCACATGACGATAAATAATGTAGAATCTTAAAAAAGTACCCATCAGTGATAGAAAATCTTACATACATACATAAACTCACGCCTTTATCCCAGAAGGGGTAGACAGAGGCGCCACCAGGACACCCACATTTCGCCTTGTATGTTCCGTCTCATGTTGTGATATGGGGCCAGCATATCGCCATATCGGGCACAAATTCCTGACTCCGGGCTGATAATGAATAGAAGAATCTTTAGTAACCAAATAACGCTGCCTACTACTCGTACATAATTCCATCA
This sequence comes from Deilephila elpenor, assembly GCA_949752805.1. Lineage (NCBI taxonomy): Eukaryota > Metazoa > Arthropoda > Insecta > Lepidoptera > Sphingidae > Deilephila > Deilephila elpenor. The sequence continues at coordinate 645,590 of OX457107.1, read as the reverse complement.
CCGGCTGTTAAAGTTTCAAAGTCATTAATATATTGATATAAGAATACTTTGGGCCCTATATGTTCATAGCACGTTCAGACATAGACAGAGATCTAAAAATCTTTTTATATAAGTTTTCTTTGAGATAAAGGTTTTCTATTGAGTCTCTCTTTGACGCCGTAGGCGTGGCTTCAAAACTTGTTTTAATTACTGACAACGCCTTTAGTGCTCAACCTACTTATTCGTTTTAAAAGACGTTCTAAATTAAAGCCTATTAAGTTTGCCCTTGACGTCGTACTTTGTGTTTATATTTCCATTCACTTTTCCGTACGTATGTAAATTATTAGGAATATTGTGTTTACTACAACCAACGGTAGAGCAGGTGTGATTGCCAAGCATGTTTATTTCGCTCAGTTTTTATTTTATAATTTATTTTATTGTTTCGCTGTGTGGACGCAAAAATTATGGAGGGATTGTAAAATCAACCTTTTGTAGTCTGCTGGATTGATAATTGATATATTCTTCTCAAATTAAATGCCATTGAACACGACTTTCAAGTTGTTTCATTCATCCCCAGGCTCAGCTACTAGCATCTTCTATAATAATTAAGCCGTAATAAAAGTAAGTTAGTATACAGTCTACCATCCTAGCTAAGTGTCAGTTCGATAACTACACACGCTTTTGAAATTCTTGTGTCAACCTAAACTATCCAGGATTCTATATTCTTTTCTTTCATCGTTAAAAATAACTGCAATTAATTGTAAAAGTTAATATCTCAAACTATAAAGCGAGTCCTGAGCTGAAATCCCAGACTTTTCAACTAAACTATCGCAAACTTTGTCTTTGTCTCAGCAGACAATAAATTATACCGAAGTAATAGCGTTTAAATCTTAAATATAATAGTGTTGCGCTAATTGTGGGCATCATTAGCGCGACTGTATCGAAACTGAAAGCGATAGATGCGGGACGAGAATAGACCTGGTCGCCGTCCGCCGGTTGCCACCTGGCCGATATTTCGCACAACGGTTAAGGAGCTGGATTTGTAAGAATTCATTCAAGTTTCAATTCAAACTGTATTAAGGGAACGAGGTCGTTTTTCGCCCTAAGACTCTGGCTTTAGATCTTAATGATCACGACGGTGTTTTAGTTCCCCAATCATTGTTCATATGTTATGACAATGGTCAAAGCTAATCATGTCGACAGTTTAAAAGAGATAGATGCGTTGCTTTCCACTTAGTACAGTCACAATTACGAGTAATGTTTTCACGCGAAACCTTTCGTTTCATATTGTATTCCGCTATAATTCTGTAAGATAGTAGCAACTTAATGCTCCAGCTCATTCATTCAATTTACTAAAGAAAGCTCCATTGCGGATCTTTCAAAAACAATTTGATATTATAAAGTAAATACTGTTAACATTCGCGCTTTAATATTCAACTCGTCGAGTTTACAAAACCATAGCGTCTTTTTTAAATGTCTAATTACTGAGATTACGTTTTTACGAAAGTTTTCATGCCAGGAACATGTTAGAAACTGTAAAAATCATTTGCAGTGTCATTATTATTATTTTTAGAGATCGTAAATCGCGTTGTCTAATTTATAAATCTCGATGTGGGATGCATACATTGCGGTTAGTGAAAATAAAGGAGATTTGTTTAATTTTTGTAGTAGATTTGAAGTGTAATACGGAAACGGAATCCATAAATTTGTAATTTATTGATATGGCAAACGTTTGTTAAAAATAGGTGCCTATTGAGAAGAATCGAGTGTTAATTACGAGAAAGAAAGAAAAAGAGAGGTGCGATAAGAAAAATACAGTGATACTACATTGCAGACTACTAATTGCTTAGCACTAATATTAACCCAAAAGAAGATGAGAATCGTTGAAATATACAAAGATAATACAAACGCTTTTAGAATCATGCGACTATATCCTGAAGAAGAAACTCCAAGTTTAAAAAATTAAATCCAAAGTCCCGAGTCTTAACGCCCCGTCTCGCAGTCGACCCAGTGACTTGGCCTACATTATAGTTTTAAATAGTGCGTGCGCGCACCCGACGCCGACAGCCGAGCGGGAACCACGACTGGCACGCTCACTGTTCGTCGATCAGCACGCTGTTTGGACCACTTGTCGTCGGTTATTTTGGGTGATGTCATATTATTGACGCTATCGGAATATAATTATACGCTATGGTATCATGGAGTTACCTATATTTTGGGGTACTTGAAGAGCGGGACATAACTGAAAATATCGTCTTCAGCAATTATTATATTGAAGAATATTGTCCCCTAGCGATATTATAGGTACAAAAGTATTGTAAGGATGCTGTACTTTTCAGGAGGTTCTTTAAAAAAAAATATACGTCCTGAACGATACAAAGATTATAATGCCAGTCAAATGGATTTTAGGTTCAAATAGATTAGTTGATAGTCAAACGACGAACCCAAGACCTTTTAAAAGTTATTTCGAGAAAAGTTTATATTTTGTAATCAAAGAAGAACATCTTGATAAGGCATAAATATACATTATGACTCCATAAAACATCTTCTAACACCTTTTACATATTGTGAGAAGGCTCGTGCCCAGCAATAAAAAGCAAACGTACTGATGCCTATGTAGATGGATGAAGAAAATTCTAGGTTAGCGATTTAAAATATTTGGTGATTTTTCCTAAACCTCAACCCGGCCCTCTCACAAACAGTCCAGAACGCACAAGATGCATTCGCCTCCATTTGGAGTTGGGCCAATGCCCTGTTTATCGGATACCTATTAAAAATCTATTGTAGGTCTGTGAACCTCGCGGTCTCGTGTTGGCAGGAACTGTTCTCTGCATTTAGACTCTATCGCCACGTGGAAGAAGTGAAGAAGGTGGGGGGAAGGTTTGCGTAACCAGGGTTCATCGGTCTCGTCAAGTGGGCCGTAAATAACACGAGAGTATTTTAATTTGGATGTTTGAGACTGAAATGATTGTGACTGATTTAGATTAGCTTTTTTGCATGGAAGCTTTTTTAAGTTGAACGTCCAGGAATAATTTTGACTTTTACGATGTGACTGAAATAGACTGTTTTTTATTGGCGGTTTGGTCTTTCACCTTGGTGATTTTGGGATTTTTAGTATTGCTACCTGCTTTCGAAGTCAACAAAGCTGTTTATGTGATTTTCGTGTGTGGACAAAGTGATATGGGTGTATGTGACATTCTGGTGATATTGTAGTTTCAAAGTATTTTAAATCTTGCAGAAGTAAACTGTGAGATATGAGTGAGAAGACTTGAAGCTTAGGCATTAAACTGGTAGATTCCGGGTCGATTAAATTAGTTTATTTTGTAGTTAAAGATATTATTTAACTGTTATATGAGCTGCAAAACACTTCAAATCTTATTTCATATCAGAATTGCTGCATGACCTATTTTTTGGGCTGTTTGCATTCAAGATTTTGTTATGTTAATGACATATATTTGAAACCACACCGAAATGGATATCTAGTATATAAAACCACGATCGCCTTTCAGTTATACGGCTTACTGTGTTTCAATGTAAAACCAGGAAGACGACCAATTCCATAGGCAAGTACAGATAGACACAAACACGTCAACACATTGTTAACAGATCTGGATAAACAAAACATGTACATTCGAGAAGAATTATTGCAAAAGCACACAAAAATCCCGAAGGCCGGTGTCTTTCCGCGGCGTTGGGTATTTATAGCGGCGACGAGCGTTCCCCCTTTCACTCCGACGCCGCTCTAGGGCTGCCACATCCGGATATATTTAATAGGGGAAAGATTAAATTCAACAACCCTTTTTCACTCCCCTACGGTTTCCTTCCCGTCATTTATTAAGCTTTGCATTACTTTCATTTTGTGAAAGTTTTTATCATATCGTACAATCGTTTCTTAATTTTTTTCGAAAGCTATTAACTTCTCAAAAGTTGTATTGTTATTGTTAGATCTTTAATTTGCGTACTTAATTTAGAACTGACATCACTTATCAGTTGTTATTTCTTTTATTTGTTTAAATAGGGTTTATCATAGATATATTTCAGGATCACACCCAATGTTCCAGCGCCCTAGCGTCTTGAAGTCGCAGATTTGACAATGCGAAAAATGCCAAAAATTTCAGTAAACTTTAATCTTTTATGGGGTGATTCCCAGACGTCACCTGCTACTACCGTTTATCGTTTCACAGTGTTTCCATCAAGGCAGTATTATGGCCTGTTTTGTGAAGGCCCGTGGTCTGGTAGCCCTACAGTATTGTTGCATTCTGGCCCTCAGCGCTGAATATGTAAGACGGGTTGATCGATAGTTTTTGTTATGCCGCGTTATCAATATTCCAAGAGGTTGTCGCGATATTTCGCTGACTCCGCTCTCATAAATACTCTGCTATGGTGCATTAGCGAGCACGGAAATATATTATATAGGAGCTTTGTTGTATGTTGTAACTTCTGTGGTTTTAAGAGTTTTAGCTCCGGTAATCCCGTTTAGATAGAGGTTTGTTTACAAGGGGGTTGTATGTTTTTTCGTACACGGCACCCATGTTTCGCCTTATGTTTTCCGTCCCAGGATGTTATAGAGGGCGAGGCTATCGTTATATCGGGCATAAATACCTGACTCCGGGCTGACAAGGAATAATAATATCCAATATATCGCTTTGCCAGACCCACAGTATTTATAATTAATAAATAAATTAATTAAAATCAATTAAAGTAATATTTGGCTTATTACTACTCTGAAAATTAAAAGATGAGCCCTGGACCGTATGCCAGCACATGTACATAACATATTTACAAAATACATAAATAAATCAAAAGAACACAGCAATAAAACTATTAAAACACTCGAGCAATAACATAATATTACGATGTATGAGACCCGCCATGTGAAATTGCCTCAGTGGTTTTATCATTTATCATGTCTCCGCAAAAATCTCCTTCGAGCGGTCATCTCATAGGATCATTTGTCTGGGAATGTTCAGATTTATCTTACATACATCGTGAATAATTCGATATAACAAGTATAATTGTCTAGGCTCTTGTCACTACAGTACACCACAAAGGTGATGGTACCATCATTCTAATTGATACTAAAGATCCCAATTCGATTTGATAACAGTAGAAGAAAATCGTTTTAAATTCAATCATAAACACTCGCAAATCACAGTTCCTAATTCATATTCAACTAATATTCATTTTATTATTTCATTGCTCTTGTGCAGGGTTCAAGACAACGTAGGGATTTCCAGAGACTCGTGGTTCAGGCTTACAGGAGTAACAACGCGCAACGGCGTAAGGGCGGAATAGTCTCTTTTCTAAAAGAAGTGTCATTTTCTTATTAAAATGTAAAACGCAATGCCCTAATAAGGCAATTCTCGCTACACCAAACGCTTTATAAATAAGCAGACAATATAAAAAACTCAAAACAAAACGTTGAACAATCTAAACATACAACAACGGCAGCTGATACTTTTCCGCACTCTAGAACATGTACCGTGATTAAGGCGTAGATATATTGGATCTGTCGGGACAGCTCTCCTTGGCAATGACACTGTCTCGCAAACGTATCTCGTAAATTAACTGGTTTTTTATATTGCCTACGATTATTCCCGCACGTGATGTCACCGACAGTTCAATGTTTGTAAACCTGTGTATTCGATGTGTGTCAATTTGATGTTCTATTTTCATCCGGGTTTCTACTCTGAGTATGCTGTGAGGTTGCTATGAAGGAAGTAGATTCATTAATGTTAGCGCGTGAGCTGTGAACCTTACGTTCCATAGTTCGATTCCCAGGTCCCGCTGTTAAGATCGTTTCATTCACATTCAACGTCACTCTATGGACCGATGCAATATCTTTGCTATATAAATTTTTGTATAGTCGGGGATCCCTGGCTCCAACTTACTGTGGTGGAATTTATATAACCGCCTTCTACACATCCCTCGACATAGAAATAGGACAAAAGGTTTTTATTAGGCCATCACCCCGCGTTCCACATTGAAGAAAAATGAAAAAAGTTCAGCAAACTTTGATCTTTTATGAGTTTTGATTCCCAGACGTCTAACAGCAATTGTCACTGCGGCAGAAGTCCAATAAGCAACTTTTTATATTATTCCAGTATTATTTAAATGTATGAAATTGATTTTTATTCAAACTGTGACCATTTTTCTGTATTGGTTTGACGATTGTACTACATCTGACTCTATGTGACGTTCTCCGGACTTAAGATCAGGGTTACATCTTTTAGATACGTAAAGACGAGACTTATTGATGCGCCATACAATAGCCACTATACAATGGGAAATTGTAAATTATACGTATTCACGTTTTAATAAAGGATGGTAATTAAACGAAGAGAGGTATAAATGTCGTAGAAAAAGAAAATACATAATTGTCTCCAAATCCTGGCCCAATTTAGAAAATAAACAGAGCCCATTAGTTTCTAGTAATTCCTAGCAAGTTAATAGCTTCCAGAACATTTGTGTTTCGTACAGTGACGTTATAATAACAAAGGACTATTATGAAAACTGTTAGAATTTACTCGTCGCGAGAGCTGGATCCGTCGGGAACTGTTCTCGTGTTGTGTTGTATTGTTTTCAAAGCTAAATGCTGCGTTAAGCGAAGCGTTAAGAAGCAATTAGGTAGTCATTATTATGGCGAAGCTTGAGAGGTGTTCGCACTTTCTGTGGTCGACATTATCTTAAGACCGCTTTCTTTACTACAATTTTATACGTGGTCTATGGTCTTAGCGTTAATAAGGAAACGGCTTATCTAATGAAAGATGATGTGGGTCCTTCACGATGACTTATATTTTTACATTCGTAGGTTTTTTTGAGCCTCCAGCAATCGTAATGTCAATACAACATGGATGGCCAAAGCATGCAGTGGTACAAATGAATGATATTGGTAGAAATGAATCATTTACGCTGTTTTCATCGATATTCCGTTTGCCACTTATAAATTTTCCTTGAAGAAAATTGTGTTTTTTTGTGTCATTTGGCATCTTTAATTTGCGCTTGTTTCAGCAAGAATTTTGAGATGGTTTTTGTTTTTCGTTCGATTTTCCTTAGAATAAGATAGTTTATTATCATCCAGTTAAAAAGTTAAATCATATTTTTTATGGCCCTATTAAAAACCAAATCGACAATTTCGTGTCATCAAAACACATGAATTTCATTCCTCTCATTCGAGATCGTAAATATCGGTTCAAATGCCACTAGTATTTATAGAGTTCTTAGGGACTCGGCTATGCATGATGTAACGTAATGTCTCGGGATTGACGTATCATAACTGCGGATTACGCAACACTGCGGCGCTTTCGCTAAGATTGTTTTTTGACTGAAGTGCCTGATGCCTCGGTTATTATTCTAGATGTACGTGGGAGATAATTATTTTATATCACAAGAGGGTTTTCCGATCTGTTGGGCAGCAGCCAGAATGTTTAATTGTGTTTGGTGGTGGCGGGACTGTTTCTATTCGTCTTCGCTGGGGATAGTTGTTTGGATGGTGACACATCTAGTAACTTACTGGTATGAGATGTGTTCGATGTCATTTTTGACGGTAACATTTGCTTATAAAAAGCTTGTGTCTTCCCACAGTCGTCGAGATAAGGATTATATTATCTACCATTTGACAATTGATTGTTAAGCCGCATCAGGTAGTAAATTAAGTGTAATGATAGGCTATCAAATCATTCGTGTAAGATAGATTGATGATTGCCCCCACCCTTTTTATGATATGTTTATTTATTTATTTATGAGGTTTTGAGTTTTGCAGATGATAAATGATAAAGTAAGAATGTATTATTTGTTGTACCCAATATCATAGAAAGTAATCGTTAGTTGCTTTTATTTTAACTATCAGAGAAAAGGACAATGATTTTGACTATGTTTACGTCAATAACCCAGATGAAGTAACCTACTGTGGAACCAACAGCTACTCAAAGAATAACCAAGTACTTTATAACCTCTGTGAGTAAGACTAAGTATTACTGTAAGGTCATCGTTCTAAAGCATTTTATTGCCGATCTCTCGAATAGTATTCCGGACGACATCGCGTCGCATTGTTGTATAATCACTGATATTCGTGTTTGGGCGATGTCCGTTTTAAATCGCTTCAAAATTACTTTTTAAAGGCCGGCAAAGCACCGATGAGATCTCTGATGTTGTGGGTGTACATGGGCGGCGATGATCTCGTCTATCAGATGAACCTTTTACTCGTTTGTCTCCTATTCCATAAAACAAGAGTTGAGCTGAGTTGGAATTTGGCATTGATTTATGTAAAGCAATACCGTCTTTTAATACACATTACACCCCTATGATATTTTGGCCGAAAATTGGCATTAAACTTGAAATTGTTTTATGCTGATTAGTAATATTTACGACAACGTGGGATCAGCACACATTTCCATGTTAAAGTATTAGCTAATTGGTTTTACGACCTACGTGACGTCATCCACTGACCATGGGAGCACTAAACGAATTAAAATTCCCGAAAATTGATAACGCACCCGACCAACCCGACGGCAGTAAATTATCACGAGTGCACACTAGTTCAATTCTAGTTCAGAATGTAAGGCCGGCTACACATTAACTTTTTCGAGATTCAACTGCTGATTGTGTTGAAAATTGGTCGTATTGTGTTTAGTTACGTGCTTAGTTAACCTCGTACAATATAATGATGGTGGTGGGGTATTGGCGTGCGCCTGGATAGCGATCATCGTGCCAAGGTATTAAGCTGTCCGACTGATCAAAGGTAGTGGGTGTAAATCCATTTTCGACTAGTATCGCACTATAGTTTGGATGGTAGTTTATTTATAGGCAATACAAGGTTATCTCGTTGACACACTGAACTTGACAAAAGCTGAAATGCGTCGTGAACTTGCGTGAGTGACTATGACGGATTTTCCATGGTTTAGTCCCAGTAGTTCCTTTCGCAGTTCCTTTAATTTTTCTGAAGGATCTAACAAGACTGAAAAGTCTACACTGTTTTTTCTTCCTTATTACTACTTATTTACTACTTTAATCGACACACACGCTCACGTCGGCGTGTTTGAAGAGGTAGGTAGCGGTGGATCAGTTCTGTCCACAGTTCGTCCAATTTTTATTTGGGTTCCCAACTGAACTGAACCTTTTCCTCCATGGTGTATCTAGGTTGATACGAATATCCACTAGCACGTGTATACCCATCATAAAATGTTTTGCGTCAAATAATAAATCTACGTTTGGCATGGCACCAACTGTGCGTGCGTGTGCCCGTAGCCTTTATATTTGGTTTTACGGAATAATATATAAATCATACATCTCTCGGATAACAAGGATATCCGTTTGCAGACGCGGTGTCTGTGGCGATTCCTCTTGTTTGTCTTGATAAAGCGGAGATTGTACTGGTATGAGCTTTGTTTTATGTAGAAAGGGGATGAAAAATTTTTAGCTTCAGAAAATTTCGGAATCTTTGATATGAAATACCCGATGTTTAAAAATTGCTGTAGTGGTTTTTCGATCAATGTCTTTACGATCTTACTGGATAATAAGCCCGATAGATTTTTTTTCTGTCTACTTATACAGCCTACGGAATATGACTTTATTTTTCCATGTTGCAGAATAATTGGATGATATCGACCCTTTCGAGAATGGGTCATTTGGTTTATCACAGTGGCCTTGTTTCGGGTCCGCGTGTTTGTGAGACCGCAAGTCTCGTAATTTCTGATAACTACGACACAAAACTAGCATGTTAGTGTGGCATCAGGACCATGTGTACTAGGTGTATTTATTCATTTATTTTACTGATGTCGTATCAGCCCAGAATTGTCCACTGCACAGTGCTGTACATCAAAATTTGATAGATTTTGGGCCACCTACCACCACGCTGGCCTTGTGCGGGTTGGCGGACCTCACTTACCGAAATTATGTATATAATTTACAGCATATCATTTGCATTATAAAGTTAAATGAGTAACACTCGTTCGGGTGTATTCTCGTTATCTCGCCAGTGGCTCCCCTGCGCCCGCCGCGCCCTTGACCTTCATTGATCGCGCGACCTTCGCCCTGACCTAGGGAACGCGAGGATCGTTAGTCCTCCCGCCTCCGGGACCACCTCGTACCGCGATAAGGGCCTAAAAATATATGTATATAAACAAGGGTTTGATGCGTTTTGGTGGTGTGTGTTTATAATTAGTTTTTTTTAAATTATAATGTAGGTGTTACTAATTAAAATCTGGTGAGTTAAAGTCGCAGGAAGTCGCTGGATGCAGGCCGCTTCCAACAGGTGTATGTGATCTATGGGGGAGGAGTATGTTCAACAGCGGACTTTCTGTGGCTGAAGAGAGAGAGTTAAAGTCCCCCAAAGGGCCCAACGGCTAACCCCTGTAAATCGTAGGTACTCTCGATTGAAGGAGGCTTGTGCCATGCATTGGGACGTATGTATATGCATTGATACAGCGGCAGCAGCAGCAGAGTTATAGTAATGAGTAACGTAAGCTAGACCAGCTTGGTGAAATAAGGCCTTACTCACTCTAAAATGGGGGGTGCAGTGGTAATAATGGGACGTAAATGGGGTTCTACAATAAATATCATTTTATTAAGTATGAGAAACAATGCATAGCTTAAATCTATAAGTTTAGGTAGGGATACTTATTATTTAAACGTAGATCAATACTAACTGTCGTACTCAGAGACATTTAATGTCAATTAAATCATTACTAAGTGTAGATTTTACAAAGGAAATCTAAGGAACGATTTAATTGACATTAAACGTCTGTGAGTACGGCCGTAAGAAACAATTGTAAAAATTATAGCACCTGAAACATGATTTGTTGGCTATCTTTGCTCATTTATATAGCTTATATAAAAAGAAGAAGCTTTTACTCTTCTGTCTGAAAAGATCGCAAGGACGCTGTAAAATAATTTCAGTAAACATGTCTCACTTTTGATCGTCGTTTCGGGAGTAAACGAGTTTAATCAGCGGTAAACAAATTACGCTGATAAAAATATAAGACCGAGTTTTTTGTGTTGTCTTTAAGGGTCATTTTTAATACTTAGGCTTAGTAGGTCAATACAGTGTCTTTCGGCTGTCAAATTTGAGATGCCAGGTTTAATTACCAGGTCAGTCAACATGTTTTATATGCAATTTTTCGTTAAAAGATATCTTTATATGAGATATTCGAGACCTTAAACTCGTGCTCGTCGTATCGATAGGTTCGCCTCCTATCATATCTTGGGATTTTAAGCTCAGCAAATTATGGCACCGTGGTAATTCTCTCTACCCCTTCAGGATACATAGGCGTGAACTTATTTATGTATGCAGTTTCTTGCTTAGGTCTACATAGTATAATTGGGCTATACATAAGTGTAGACCAGCGTCGACTTACTAAAGAGCTTTTAGTTTTTACGGCATAGTTCACCACGCCGACACAATGCGGCTTCCGCAACAATAGCCGCGGTTTCTCTTCACAATACCATTATAGTGATATTTTTTACGATACTGCTCTACATATTTGTCCTTTAAGGTTGTTATTCGTTCTTTAGTTAAACTATAAGAGTAAATATGGATGTATGAATATTTTAAAATTTAATTTGCCACGTGTTTAACAATCCTTTCTGGTGCTGGTCACTGTCGTGAGCAGAGGTTTATGGGACCCTGTATGTGAAGGAGGTTTACCAGTAACGTGGAACTTAGTGATTTGGTAGATATATCCTTTAGACTAGCTGCATTAAGTAAATCACGAAAAAATACCGAGGTCTTGATAAATTTTGCGTAATATTCTGGCACAAGACTTAGACCTAATCGACGGACGGCGTACGCAAAACAAACAGAATTTAAAAAGCAAATATGTCAATGATTAATTTTGTTATTCAGTGACTAACGCGAACCAGAGAACGCACTAGAAAATCGCGCAGACGTAAAGTGTTAAATCAGTGCGATTATAATTTTATTATTGAAACACTTCGAACACAAGTTTCTCGTCGTACAATAAATCAGGCGCTTTAACAACTTGTCTCAGCTCCATTACTACGGGTCGTTGGTAATTTATAGCTCACCGGGTTTCATTAGTCGTGGATAGCGTTGCCAGGCGTCCGGATAAAGCCGGACATAGTTAGGCTTTTTGATTGCATGTCCGGCTAAAATTAACGGTGTCCGTCTTGTCCGGCTTTTGTTAGGCTTTTTACATTTCGCAAACAAGCGAGCACTGCCGCCGCGCCGCCGAGCGTGGCCGAGATTTATGATAATAATCAAAAAGACTTGATTTTACATTAAAAAAAAAAATTGTCGTACCTATTAATACTAAGACAAAATCCTCAATAATGTAGGGTGTCCGGCTTTTTTAACCAAATGTCCGGCCAAACTGGCTGGTCTGTCCGGCTATTAGGTTTGGCGACCTGGCAACGCTAGTCGTGGATGCATTTTTTTATTATACCATTAAACAGTTCACTACATTTTAGTTGATTTGTGCGGATATTTCGTGTCGAGGTGATAGTTGTAAAATTTTACCTACGAGGATTATTTACGGCTGTGCCAAATATTACCTGGTTTAGTGACCTTCGTATGAATAACAAAAGTGTCACGAAGTGCCGCTAGATGTCGCCATTCCGAAGTTAATAAAATCGGGTTATTACTTGTGGTATTTTACTGGTATCTTTAATGTTTAATATCGGTTAAAGCATAGGTTTTAAATCGATTGCAACCACTGCTAACACTTGCGTCGTTCACTAGGGTTATTCAGCATTGTGATGGATAACCTGCAAACAACACAGCAAATACAATAAGCTAAAAGAACAAAAACAATTTTTATTCCACTCTTAAACAGTGTTTTTTTTTAACAAAAACTTCTAAAATATCACCTGGAACAGCGTTGCGGTGGGTAACAAACTAGCATAACGCGAGTTCGTGCAGTTTCGGAACAAATGTAGAAATGCGTCGGTGGTGCAGTCCGGAACAGTGCCGTGCATCGAAAATACTCGGTTAGCCCAATTCCCGCAAGGTTGGACGCTTTTATTTTCGCTGCGAACATATTGTGTGGAAAAATGTTCACGTAACCGGGGACTGGCAGACACGACTTGTAACTGCATATTTATTGTGCGCTTAGGAAGAAAATAATATATTTGATTCTTTGAGACTAAACACTAAACAGAGTATCGTTGTTGCCTTGGCTGCGTAACCGGGCTGTGGACCGACGAGATTCTAGGCTCAGAACTTTGGTCGAGCTTTGTAATTTATCCTCATTTTTCTGGTCCGAAATAATTTATATGGGTTGCCTAGGACTGGAATTTGTGACAGGCGTGGTGATAGAGTCGTCCCTTATTATATTTTGCCACAGAAATACGGTCAGCAAAATGTTAGTACCAATAGTGGCTCCACTGTATATCCTCTTGTTACGGCCTACGGAACGGTAATTGTAGCATTTCCATTTAGAGCCGACTGTTCATACTATTATTCAAAGCTGAATATAATTTAATTTGTTCTATTGTAATCCAAAGCTTAAATTTAAATGAATTTAATTAATTTAAATGCAAGTTCCTGCGGATTTACAACAAGGAGCTGACAGCGCGGCTCAAAGGCTCCCCGTATCTGAGGCGGCACGCGCCACCAGACTAACTGCGCTTAAAGTATTAGCCATTCGTGGAACCTTGGAAATTTGTTTGCGCCGAAGTATATTTCGGAGCTTTACGTGTGAGGTGATGATTGATTAATTTATTGGTGCTTGAATAAGCTTTAGAATTACTGTCGGAAAGGATTCGTGTTACAATTATTGATCTCATACTTATACGTCGTAAGTCTCAGAAGGCAAGGATTAACATCTGAATCTCTGGTTTAAGGGTCCCACAAAGAGAAATAGAATAAGTAATAAATATATATACTTACCCCACAATCACATACGTATTCAATTAAGTCCTGTATCGTGGGTATCATAAGCTACGAGAGACTTTTCGGTCTAACTAACACTCAGACGCGAGATAAATACAAACATTTGTCTCGATGCAGATAGCGTTGCCAGGTCGCCAAACCTAATAGCCGGACAGACCAGCCAGTTTGGCGGGACATTTGGTTAAAAAAGCCAGACACCCTATATTATAGAGGATTTTGTCTTAGTATTAATAGGTACGACAATTTTTTTTTATGTAAAATCAAGTCTTATTGATTATTATCATAAATCTCGGCCACGCTCGGCGGCGCGGCGGCAGTGCTCGCTTGTTTGCGAAATGTAAAAAGCCTAACAAAAGCCGGACAAGACGGACACCGTTTATTTTAGCCGGACATGCAATCAAAAAGCCTAACTATGTCCGGCTTTATCCGGACGCCTGGCAACGCTAGATGCAGAGATCGAACCCGCGGCCTCTCATTTCACAGCCGGCGTCTAACCGATTGCGTCACGGAGGCCGTAAGAGCCTCTTAAAAACATATTTTCGTCAGTGCTACGAAAAGTGCATTGGTTATAGCTGAATATAAGTCTCCTTCAACAAAAATCATCAACCTGTTCATTTGATACTGTTCGCATTATATTCAGTTACTGTATAACATCAAGCTTTATTATAATTGGCCTTCCTCACGTAAACACCCAGGAATCGTTAAAGTGGTGGATGGAAGGATAGAGTAACATATTATCTTCCCTGCAATCTCACTGTCCAAGAGAAACGCAACAACAAAGCTATTATTTCACGTCGGTTTTCTGGGAAACGACGATAGCGCCTTGGTTAAGCCGGCTCAGTCGTGATGTTGACAAAACTGTCTGCAGCGTGGCTCTACCACGTAATAATAAGAGGTACATAATCGTATTTGTAGTGTATGGTCCGGTGTGCAATATATTCAATTTTTATCATTGTAAATAAAGAAGGATATTGATTACGAGTTTCTAGATGGATCAAATCCGTTTACAGGATTTAGGATGACTTCCTACATTCTAACCGTAGTATTGTTCTTTTAAATTTTCTATCGCCTCATTAGAATAGTGTCCACTGATATAAGCTGTGAACTTAGTTCCTGGGTACGATTCTCCGTTCGCGTAATCCAGCTTGTGTGATTTTTTCTCTGCCTATTCCTTCGGGAATAAAGGCATAAGCTTCTGTAGGTATTGGTACTTTTTTTAGCTATAAATGAGATGGAGGTCGACTGAGACTGTAGTCTAGTATCACATTAAATCACAAAATTACAAAGTACAGATGTACTACTTGCTCTAGCCTTCGCGGTATTTTGTTTCAATTTAATTCCCCGTAACCGAATGTCATCTTCATTTTGACGATTCGGCATACGAGTTCCCCGAAGTGTTGTTTTTGGCGGCGACACCATGTCGAACGTAGAACTAGGCCGCTATACGTCTGGACTAATCATTTCTGATGGCTACGACTGTCGGCCTGACAGCTGCTAATGTAACCGATTCGTAGTTTTGTGTACGAACCCTAAGGCCTGATTCTTACGGTACCATTTTAATATACATTAGTAGACGTTTAAGTTTTACAGGTCTTTAGACCTGTAAAATTTCCTGTAAAATCTAGTTGCTATCGCAATATGTATTTTGTTTGCATCTGTTTCTGGCTTTATTTTTAAACTAGGTAGGTACTCAAGGAGTTTCTGGCGCAGTTTAAAGAAAACGACGTCAACAGAAACCAACAATTTTACATGCCAACACGAAAACATTGGACATTTTAGTCACAAAAGTTCTTCCCATTATTGTGATCGATATCGCTTCAACCCCGTCGTATCGTCAAAATGCATGTTAGCATTATTTTAATTAACAAGATATTCATACCGGTTACTCGCAATGCAAATGTGTGCGAGTACAAACATTGTGACGTCGTTTACAGCACGCCCACTGTACTACACGGATCAGTCGTTATTGCTTGACAACCGGCTGTAATGACTCCTTACGACCTGCCTCAATAGCGATCAAGTAGTATGAGCTGTTTTGTGTTGGCGATGTGACTGATACTGTTGGTGAATGTTCTGTTTAGATAGAACATTGGTGAAAGATGATTGTCTTTTGGAGATAGATATACAATATAAATTTATATACGTGTTTTTGATGATTCGTGGCGCAGGAGGAAAGCTGGCTTTGAAACGAGAACCAGTGTGTTCGACCTCCACAACGGGTTTGGATGATCTATTGAGTGTGACATTTTAATCTACTTGGCTCTTTTTGATACTGAGAAAGTCTTAGTTATCGTCGTTGTTTTTTTACGCATCTGAGCTTATAGAAATCTGTAGCCAGATCAGTTTATTTCCACTGAGGACGGGATTGCGTATGTGATTATCCATTCCAACGACGGATGAAAGTCCAATATTTTAATACGCAGTATTAATTATGTTGTTTTTTCGTAAACCCGCGGAGTGCGGTCCGGCGGCGACCTTGTGCCGGCCTGCAGTTTATTTTAACTTGCGATTAACCCGACGTCGGCGCGGTGCGTATAAATAAGTGTTCGCTTTGAGAGCTTGTTTCTCGCACGCATGCGTTTATTTCGAACTTCTTGCAGTTACTTTGACTTAGTAACAGTAAACACAAGTTGAATGAATAGACTTTCTAGAGACTTTCTTGCCCGCTCACCACTGCAACTCCTGTCAGCCAGGATCAACAGTGGCACGCAAAAAATTGGCACTGAGCTCCAGAGCTCAGCGAGTCTCTTAGGGATACTAGATTGTCTTTAATCCGCATCGAAATTAATCAGAAAGAATAAACAAATAGAAGTTAAAAACAAAAATTTTCCTCCGCAGCAAAGCGGGAAACAAAATATTGAGCTGAGAGGTATTATCCTCCGATATAAAGCTATACAACTGGAGAAGCCAGATGTCAAGCACCACGGGATAAACAATTACATGGGTCCTATAAAATAGACTTGCGTTATCTACTACGATGTCTTCCCAAAACTATTCTTCACCGATGTCACAGTTAATAAAAGTAAAGAAATTCTTCAAAGATATTGTAGAATCTAGGGGAATATCACATAATCGGTATATTATAATCACATTTCGAATCGAAAAAATTATCAGTACATTCAGTTCTCCATTAGATTCTATACAATTGATAAAATTATGTAGATGCCCAAAGTAGAAGATTAGTAGACAAATTATAACCTAACCTTTTAACACGCATAAATAATACTCAATAACAGTAACAATTAATGAAATAAAGGTAGATCCAAACACGAATTCTGGGTTTGAAGCACTACAATTAGTTTTCGGTGAAATGGCTATCGTTTTGTTGGCTAAAGTAATCCGATATACACCAGTCAACACCGAAACAAAATGAATTTCTTTGTTTTGAGTTTTAAACGGTGTGTTTTGTCTGAGTGTTGTTATTGTAACACCAATTTCCATTAGCTATTTGTTATTTTTGGTTGTGCTACTTCGCCAGTCCAGTTTAACTTAGTTGATTATGGTTTATATGTAGTGCAAAGGTCTTGTTGAGTATTATTATCAATGTGATTTTTACGCGGGTCGAAAGGTCGCAATACCAGGGTATCTTTACATAAATCTTTGATAACGTTAAGACAATGCACCTAGCGGTGAGTGCAGTTAAATTCAAATAGGTTATTCGAGATATTCATATCATTAACACAGGAAGTTATTGGTGCCAAGAAACCCATTAGCTACTACAGCATTGCCTATTAGAAAGAGATAGTTTTCATCAGCACAATATACAAGTAAACTACCGCCCTCTCCCTCTGTAACGCTATGTACAGGGTGTCCAAGGAAAAGGCGCACCTGCTTATATTATGCACTTTATTATACCGAGAATTCAGTTTTAAGCCCCCTTTCACTCTAAGCACGCTACATATATATACTATGTACATATATTAAAAGTACGATAGGCGTAAGTCACTAACGAGCTCTTGTAACTGTATTAGAAACTACGCAAGCTTTGACATTGACTGTAGTAATTTGGGAAGCGTTTTTATCCTGTGACGTCACTAGTCTAGAAGAGCTCGCGTTTAGCTATACAAACATATTACGCGTGAATGTGTAGAATCAGTTCTTGCCGGACGGATAGGTTTAAAAGTAAATAAGTTTTTATATAAAAAAGTAGCTTTATAATGCCCGTGTCCATAGTCAATGCTCATAAAAGAAATATATTGAGATGAAAATCTCGTTGATATTTGAATTTTTTATTGCTTTGATATTCCAGTTATATCGATAAACGTCTGATTTATGGAAATTTTGTGCAAATGCATGTTTATATTTGGAAATTTAAACCTGTTTTGTTTTTCTTGTATGGTATAAAATAAATTATGTTCAGAGATAAAAACTTTTTCGATTCGCATTTTTTTTAAACTGAATGTTAATTAGGCTGCTTCTCTATTCGCCGTGGCTGAGAAGCGGACTACGTAACTAGAAGATGCGGTTAAGCTACCGAACCCAAAAGCCATTTTTCTGTGTTAATAATAATTTTCTATCTTCATCATCATATCATTTCACCGCTAGAAATCATATCTTTACTATTTGATTAACAAATATTTGTATCGGGGCTGTTTCTGTGACTGAAGAATACAGTCGTAGTTTCTGATACCTTTGTCTCGAACTACGTATCTTAGTTTGAAATAACTCGTGGATTTATTTATTTGTTGTGTTGAGAGAGCAACAAACCTTTCGCTTGTCACGTTCTGTTACAAACAAGTGCCGACTTGCTTTGTTAAATTGTAGTTGTTATTGCTTTTTGTATAAAGTATAGTTGCTACATCTTATAATTCTTTCTTTAAAGAATCTTTGCTATTTTAAACGACGCTACTTGGTATTAACTCGGTTTGATGGAAAATAAGAATAAAAACATGAAAAATGAGTTGAAACGGATAGGATCACTTTGCTCGCTTCCGTTGAAATTTCACGTTAATCTTACCTCCGATGGATTTCTTTGATTTTAGTTTTGTCGTCAATTTTGTACTGAACTTTGACTTGTATTATTTCAATTTAATGAACGGTAATCTTATCTATAAACGCTCAACAAAGTTGCCGTAGCATGCGTTTGAAATAAGAGCTCAGAAAATAATATTACTTATTTCATTTGTGGGTTTTCACTCATTTTGTTCTTATAAATCATTATTATGTGTTTCTGCTATCGCACTAATTAGTCTTTGGAATTGAGTGGATTGCGTGTGAAGTAATTAAGTAGGTGTGAATTGTGCTATTTGTAAAAAGATATTATAATTAACATGCTGCTCAATTAACATGTTTTAATTGTTTTTATAATAGAAGTAGTCGATAAAAGCATTAAGTATCTGATGACACGATTTTGAAATAAAAAAAATCTTTCTTACAAATTCAAATTCAATTGTTAGAGTTAGTGCTCTATATTTTTGCTGAGTAGCAAAACGTTCCTCGCGGCAATATTTCGTTCAGAGGATAGATTTATTAAATTTTTTAACCGCATCATCGGATCGTTTGTAATGTCTTCGCGTTATGAATGTTCGCGGGGAGGTACTTTTAACATTATTCACTTATATTTGCGAACTATTTCTTGGTGGGTACTGAGGCGCACAATTGATATATTGTGTTTAAAGTGTTCTGTGTTATAACTTACGTATTTGTTTGTTGTTGTGATTCCTTGGGAAATAATACGTTTCGTTTAGAGTCGATTATGATTATTGCAGTTGAAGATTCAAATTCTTATGTACATGTACTTATGAATCAATTTTGCATTCGCATGTCAGGACCATTTATATTTTCCTTATCTTTACTGCCAACAGCTTAGAAGCTAGAAACGCCTCATTTTTTGTTAATTAATATCTGTCCCCCATTAGACGCACATGCATACCTAGCTATTCTCTTTATCGTTAAAAACATTCTTTACCCCTTTCAATTTTATAGCAGCCAAGTGGTGTCAAGAGCCCAAGGTCTCGTGTCAGTGGCCTACTAACGCCAATGACACAGTGGGGGTAATTTTAGCAGCTCTTTGTGGGCTGCGGTGGCGTGGGCGACCACACAATCTCTTTGCGGGTAATTAGGAAAACGCCTGCACCGATCTGATCCATCAACGCTGGGTGTAATTTTACTGCCGATGGATATGAAATGTTTTTTATCCTGTCGACAGAAGCTTGGGTCTTGAAACAAAGGAAAGAGGATTCTTTTGTTGTCTTTGAAGTTGTAAAGTGATGGTACAAAGGGTTTGATAACATGTCACTGTCAGATTTATTTAAGAGATGGCTGTTATAGGGATAACTGCGATTATAACGAACGCTGAGGTCTCGGGTTCGAATTCCGGCTGGACAAAGTGGTATTGGATTTTTCTATTTATTATAAACCCAGAGTCAGGAATTTGTGCCCGATATGGCGATAGGCTCGCCCCGTCATGGGACGGAACATACAAGGCGAAATGTATGTTCCGTCCCATGCCAAATTAACCCCTTCTGGGATAGAGGCGTGAGTTTATATATGTATGTATGTTTTTCACAAATTTCTGCTACATAGGCTTTAAAAAGAGCTATATAAAACCAACTTTTATATTAAATTTCTTTAAAATTTTCATAAACGAGCCGTATTTATATTCAATTTACATATAAAAAATCTAACTTACACGAGTCAAAGCAGGTCAGACGTACATATTACGTGGTGATTTATTAGTGAGTGCACATGACGGCCGGCGGAAATTACTGCTGCAAGCGACATGTATACTATGTATACTATGTAATTACCGTGCGGGTTACTCGTTTAACTGAAACGACGAGGTATATTAATAATTTATTTAGGTTTTTCCTTTGGGATGTAGACTGGACGTGAAATGATGTTACTGAAAGTGTTCATAATTTTAGATAACACACTACTAAAGCTAACATTAATTTAGATGGTATACGCTCGTTATTTCGAATAGTTAAACTTACCAGGATCAAGTAATGCTGAGATCCATAATCTTAAAAATTGTGGTAGTTGTTTTATCTGAATATTGACAACCGTACACCATGGTGAAAAATTCGTCACAGTGAATGACTCACGCAATAGTCCGCGTTTTGGAGTCTCTGGGTCTACATTTATAATATCGTCTTTTATAACCTGATCTTCGATTTCCGCCAATACGACTTCGCCCCGTCCGATCTATAGATACCCAGTTTCGACCAAGCTGGCGTAATAGTGCCCACTCTATTCAGATTGCCCTGCACCTACCGTAAGACACCCGTAGTCTTTGTCTTGCCAATACATTAAAAGTCACTTCACAAAACATAAGTCTCCATTATCCGAGTGGACACAAAGAACCACTCGTATAAATAGAAGGCCGTATTAAAGCAAATAAACTGGAAATGCCTAATTTATGTAGTGGGTCAACGTTCAGACGACTCGTTCTCTGCTTTGTTTAATATATTAACGTCTGTCGTTTCTTTTGTACAATGTCCAGGGATAATACAGGATAAAGTGGACGTTTGATTGTCGTTTGAGCTTCGGTTCATGTCCTTTTTTGTGGCATTTAGAAAGAAGACATGAAGTGAATTTATTCCTAAAACGTGGGCTGAATTATATGTGATGTGCGTATTCGACAGGTTTTATAGTTGGTTAAAAGATGGGCTGTGATGTGCCAGGTCGTGGGTTCGATGCCGAGATGGATCCAAACGTTAGTCTGGTCTAGAAATGTTTGTGCAAGACCGTAAAGATTCTCGTAGTTTCATTTACTCACTAGTCGCTTTAGAAGGCTTGTGCCAAATTAATTATAAATTAAAGATTTAAGTACATTAAGATTGCTAGAATTCATATAACTCTGCACTTATAATTCATAGTCTTCTATAACTCGCATTTAAGATTTACTAGGTGTCGTATTAAGTGAGCTGCTTCAGTTACTAATAATACCTATTATGCTTCTATAAAAAATATATTATCAAAATGGAATGAAAATGTTACAACAATAACACGACACGATAACCCAAGCAAATATGTCAAAAGCAACATAAAAAATAATTTATTATTAATTCTACGTCGCAATAATATAAAGAATATAATATAATATTGTATCACAATGATACATTGTTAGATATTATAATTTGAACATAACAAAATGTCGCATCACGTGTCATATCAAAAAATATTGTATTTATAGATATAGAGACGATTTTTCCGATGAAGGGAAAACTGTAACTGCTGGTTTTTATATCTTGAGAGTTTCCTCATTTTAATGTTTTATTACTAAATATACATGTTTTAAATAAATTTTAAGTAACGCAGATGTATCTCTGTCCTACACTTAGCTGGTATCAATAAATAAGGTTTTAATGGTTGCACACAAAAATATTTTTCATTTTTGTCAACGTTCCCTTCTCGAAGTGTTATATATTTTCGTATGGTAAATCAAGTGCCAATAAATTATTTTAGTTCTTAAAAAAAAAAACCTGAATGAATCTAAGATTTAAGTCTATGTTCTCCTATAGTATCTCCCACAGATATTGGATGCAGACCAATAAAGCGATCATTATACCAATAAATTATTTTGTTAATGAAGAGTTATTGCTCAAGCCGTTTCCGCGGAGTCAAGGGAGCTGTTATCTCACAACATGTATAAAACGTGATCATGTCGTATTTCGTATTTATAAACTACGCATCCACTTGACGTCAATGTGATAAAATATTAAATCATCTCGCATCTTAGCTTATTACTTTTCTACGAAATGTTTCGCTCAAATTATTGACACTTGTAGTAAATATAAACGTTGTTTATTGCGTTTCCACACGGCGGACATTAATCGCGCTGGATCTAGTTTTAGATTTTGGCTGTAGATAGAGGTAATATTTTCAAACCTTAGTTTAGGATTTAGTAAAATATTGCCTGAATTACATTTAGCAAAGGACTTTAGGGCCATTTATTCAAATTTTATGTACTATAATTACGTGTTTCGGCGTTAAAGTGGTAGCTATGTTTTGTTCTTTATTTTGGTGCTTTAGTGTATGTTTTCTAATTTTATTCATCTCTTCTTATTGCCATAAAACCCTCAAATTTATAATGCAAACATTTGTAACATTTTACCGTCTAAAGACTACTTTATGTGCCGTGCAAGTGGTTGTAAGTGGCCATAAACGATAACTGTTTATCATCAGGGTCGTCCGTCTGCCCGTTTGCCATTTTAATTTGCATAAAAAATGTACCTTGGTTTAAAGGGAAAGGAAATACGTTTATAAGGTAACCACAATACGACCTCCCGGGATCCGTCCTTGACTAATGTCGTTTACCTCGATACGGAACGTGCTGCGTGTAGTTGAGCTCCTGAATAAAAAGTTGGAGCAATGCGCTCGAAAGTGCGTTGCCATTAGATTTTCGCCAGGCGTTTATGTTTAAATTAATACGATTAATGGATCGTAAGGATATTGTATGAAAGACTTAGTTTTTTATTTAGTGCCTTTTCTACATTAATAGTCGTTTCGTGGAATTATAAATATAAGGAATATTATAATTTATATGTTATTCATTCACTGACTGGACGTGGTATTTGAGATCAGGCTTTTAGTTGTCTGTTGCGTAGTTTTTGATAACATATATCCGACCATGTGTATTTAATATTTTATGTGTTTAACAATTTGTTTGTGTTTGTTCCAGGTAAGCCCTGTCATTTCTCGGAATCACTATGACAAAGTTGGCGCTTGTATTCGTAAGGAGTTTCATCTAACTTATTTGCTGAATATTTAAATATCTTTATCTGTCTGGATATCAATGGCCCTCCTATAATACTTTTCATTTATATTCATTTGGTATCATTAAATATGAATGGGTATTTCGTCTGCTTGGAAGGGCGGCCAGAATTAATTTTATTTATATGAAACATGAAATCGGAATATCTTATCATTCAATCCACACTCGTTATCATTCATGTCAACGTTTACATAATCAATCTATGTATATGTTTTTAACCTTTCTGTTCCATTCATTAACACTCATTCTGAATACATTATTAGATGTTACATATGAAAATGTTTGTTTGAAAGTGCGTGGTGGCCTGTTGGTAATGGACCAGACGCGGCCGTCAACATGTTTATGGCGGTTGCGGGTTCAAATCCCAGGGCACACCTCTGACTTGTCGGAGTCATGTGTATTGATAGTCAATCACGACGTTCTATAACGGTGAAGGAAACATCGCGAGGAAACCTGCACATCATAAAATTTCTATGGTATGTAGAAGTCCGCCAACCCGCACTAGGCCGGCGCACGGTGGGTCGAAACGGCTATTTTTGTGACATAGGATTTTTTTTCGGATTTTCCAATTTTTTTGACGCCAACATTTTGATATTATCATTCCTTACACTATTCATTCTTTGTATTTTTTTGCTTAACCCTATAATTTCGGCAAAAAAAAATATTTTAGGTTTTTAATGTATGGAACGCACTATAAAAACCTAAATTTCTACGAAGTCCTGCTAGATCCTGCGTTAAAACCTTATTTTTCTGAATCCTGGCCAGTTCTACTTTACTTGTACATTTCGAATGTCTGCATTGACTTGCAACTTTTCCAGTTATAGGGATCGGAAAAATGGTAAAAATAGTACTATTTCTAATTTTGTAATTGACATTTTAAGTCAATTTAACCACAAGATAGTAAGACAAAAACATTGTGGATATACAAACTATTATATAAAAATCTAATAGAATAACACAATAGAAGTAAATAAGTAAATATTTATTGGCATAATTGGTTGTTGTACCCAAAACATGTGGTTACACAATTAACGTAAACACAGTAATAAATCATAAATGCAAATGGACCACCAGATGGCAAAGGATTACTTTCAGTCATTAACACTGATGACATCTGGAGATTACAGGTGCATTTAGTTAATTGTTTTACAACTACTGTTTGTTTATTGTCTTTAATTAACTAAAACAAAACAAACATTCTCGTGATATCGCTTGTAAACATGTTTTGTCCTTTTACTTAGTTCTATCATTAATGAGAGCATCTAGGGCAATAAAATTTGTTTATTGCCCAGGGTATAAAATGACTTATATTTTGAATTCGTTCTTAATGTACATTTATCCGTGCTACGATCCATACCATTTTATTTTGAATCCTTGTTTCGGTATCATGGAGGGTCTAGTTACTAATCTCGATTTGTTTGTTGTTTTAAGAGACCAGCTTGGATCTCTATCAGATAGCAAAAAACTTTCTGATTTTCTGCAACAGAAAATAAACGTGACTGAAGAAAATAGTGTAGTGCTTCAAAAGTTTTGTGTAAAATTCTGTTCTTCTATAACTGCTAGATGGCAAAAATGCAATCGTATATTTTCTAACTTTATTAAAAAAAATGGTGATTGGCTAGAAAGTGAAATAAATTGGCCTAAAGGATTAAAATTAAACGAAAGACACGAAGAACATGAAGTACATGAAGAACACGAAAGACATGAAGAGGACTTAAGTCTTGAGAATCTGTCTCCATCCACATCGAAAGCTTCTACAGCTTTGATTTGTCCCAGAAAATCATTCGATGATTTGTCCAACAGACAAAAACGAAGACGAGTAGACCAAATTCAAAATAATTTGTCTCAGGAAGAATTAATTGCAGCTACATCAAATACACTGAAATGTAATGGACAAGAAGCCATCGCTAATATAATAAACCATTTACTTAAAAATCCAGAAGATATAACAAAAGTGAATAATTGCTTGAATGCAAAAAAATATGTTCCATACACTGCTGATAAAGCGTTGGCGCTACTTGTTTCCCTAAATTTGTCGAAGGCACAATATATAAACCTAAGAGAATCAGCAAGCGAAAAAGGCTTTCAATTGTATCCTTCTTATTATAAATTAAAAGAAGCAAAATTGAAATGTTACCCAAGAAAGGAGGATATGACATTTAGTGATTGCACGGCATCAGTTAAATTGCAAGCTCTGCTCAACTTGACAGCCTCAAGGCTTTTGGATACAATTGAGTTCGATTTAGATTCTGCAACTGACCTGAAGCTTATCAGCAAATGGGGCTTTGATGGATCCTCGGGGCAAAGCAATTATAAGCAGATCTCTGAAGTAGGCGTGGACGATTCCAGTATATTTATGGCAAGTCTTGTTCCAATAAGACTACAACATGATGATGGAACGGTTTTATGGGAAAACGATCGAAGTTCATCCACATTTTACTGTCGTCCCATTATGTTTACGTTCACAAAAGAAACACAAATTACTGTAGCAGCTATAAAAGCTGGTATATCAGGAGAAATCGAGGCACTCCAGCCATCTATATTTAGGAAAGTGAAAATTGCCCACGAATTAATGATGACAATGATTGACGGCAAAATAACTTCATACTTTTCTGAGACTTCAACAGCAGTTTGTGACATTTGCAAAGCGAAACCAACAGAAAAGAATAATTTGGAATCCCACAAACTGCGATCTAAGAATGAAGAAATGTACCAGTATGGATTGTCATCATTGCATGCGTGGATAAGATGCATGGAGTGCCTACTCCACATAGCTTACCGTTTGGAGATTAAGAAATGGAACTGCAGGGGTGACGATAAAGAGAAAATGAAGACCAGAAAGTCTGCAATTCAACAAGAATTTAAAGAAGAATGTGGCTTGCTAATTGATATAGTGAAGCAAGGAGCAGGCACCACTAATGATGGTAATACGGCTCGAAGATTTTTTAAAAATACAGCCATGACAGCACGTATCACTGGCATTAATGAGCAGTTGATAGAGAATTTTTATATCATTCTACAAACCATTGCGTCTGGAGAGCGTGTTGATATTACTAAATTCGCTTTATTTTCTACCGAAACCGCAAAACTATATGTTGATTTATATCCGTATAATATGCCTTCCAGTGTACATAAATTATTAGTTCATGGGGCTGACATAATTAAACATTTTGGGGCTATACCCATTGGGAAGCTGTCGGAAGAAGCCGCAGAAGCACGGAACAAAGACTTCCGAAAATATAGGGAAAATCATTCCCGAAAAATTAGTAGGATATCTTCGAATGAGGACATCTTACATAATCTCCTTTTGTCATCTGATCCAAAGATCACAAGTCTTAGATCACGCATGACAAAAAAACATGTTATGGTTCTCTCAACAAAAGCTAAAGAGCTTCTGCATTTGCCATCAAAACCAGAAGACTTAGAATTTATTAATGTAGAGAGTATTTTAGAAGATCTACAAAACAGTAGTGATAGTGAGTAGTATATAGGTATAGGCTTTATACTAGCCTTTTTTATTATTATTTTTTAATTGGGGTTATTTCCATCATTTGTTTTTTTTTAATCTGGCACGGCACATATACAAGTTTTCCTTGGTATTTGTTAATTTATTAGATTAATTTATCTTATTTGTGTCAAATTTACTGAAGATAATTGTAAAAAATCTTTTGGGAAATATTGAATTTTATCATTTCTTTCGAACTGCATAACTGAAAAAGTTGCAGTTCGATGCAGACTTTCGAAGTATAGAAGTATAGTAGAACAGACCAAGATTCAGAAAAATAAGGTTTCAACGCAGGATCTAGCAGGACTTCGTAGAAATTTAGGTTTTTATAGTGCGTTCCATACATTAAAAACCTAAAATATTTTTTTTTGCCGAAATTATAGGGTTAAGCAAAAAAATACAAAGAATGAATAGTGTAAGGAATGATAATATCAAAACGTTGGCGTCAAAAAAAATTGGAAAATCCGAAAAAAAATCCTATGTCACAAAAATAGCCGTTTCGACCCACTGTGCGGCGTGTTGGACTATACGGCCTAACCCCTCTCAATCGTTCTCTCTAATGTTGAGGAGGCTCGTGCAGTGGGATATATATGGGTTGATATAAATACTACATGTTACTATGTTTACGTGCATTTCATGCTACACAACGAGACTTACCTGACTAAGACAATTGATTATCTTTTTTTACGGTTATAAATATATGTAAAACCGAGTAACAGTTACCGCTGATCTCATCAGTGACCACTTTTGAGCGCAATTTAATGCAAATTAACTGGAATTTGAAATGAATGGCGACAATGCAATCGCAATTAAGCAGGTGTAGTTAATAGGCCGTAATAAACGCTGCGTTGACGAGGCGGCTAACCGCTGCAGATGCGCACCGACCTCTTGCTCTCTATCTTTCTCTGTGTGTGTGTTTGTGTGAGCAAATTATGCGTATTATCAGTTAAATTACAATGTGACTGAAATAGGGTTGAAATGGCGCCCGATTGAATCGTTACCGTCATGTTCTATTAGAGGAAGATTACATGTCAAGAAAAGTCCTTCTGTAGGGCACTTCGAGCAGGTGGCTATGGAAATCCGTGGGGCAGTCCCATGTACAGTAGACTTCTTTACGGATGAGTATGTAATTCTTGCGTTTATTCATGCGTCCCAAGTAAACATAGTCCAACGACCTTACAGATAGTGTGTATCGCAGCGATTGTGACCACAATCAGCGTGGCGGTTATGGTCGGTAACTGGGACGAGCCTCGGGCCACAAAAGGTTCAGTAGCATCTGTAACAAGAGCCGTGTTGTGAAGTGCTTCTCGTGATAGGCTTTATCAGTTTATGAGTTTACGTGATTTGTATTTAGGTTTATTACGTTAACAGTGCATGGATTTACTGTATAAAGACATGTTTACTGGGTGGTAGCCGCAGTGTTTATAGTAAAGTTATTGGTAACCTAAAACTGTGGCGAGTATGCGAAATAGCAGAAGTAACCCCCTACTGAAGGGTTCCGCGTGTGTACGCGGAACCCTTGTGTGTTGCGTGTGCAAGGAGGTCCCATTTCACCTGCCCTGACTTAACACTCTTTTCTGAAAATAATTTTTGTAGGCGTATACAAGAATTTATATGGTTTGTAAAGTCCGCTAATCCGCAGTAAGAAGTAGCAGGGAAAGCTGTTCTCTCTATAGGAATGTGTCAAGTCTAATTTTTTAAATTATTCCAGCTCGCTTAACTTACGAAAATCTTTGCTACCATCTTCGCCCCACAGTAAATCTATCTATATCTATACATATAATAAATTTGTAACCGATCCATATCTGTACATGGAAGATAAATGAGAAAAACTAATATGGGGGACCTGTATTAACGTAATAGAACCCAAAACAATTATTTTTAAAATTTTCTCTGTTTGTCTGTGCGGTTGGGCGCGATGAACTCAGAAACGGCTTAACGGATTTTGATGAAATTTGGTGTGGAGATAGCTGGCATCCCGGATTAACACTTAGGCTACGTTTATTCCGAATAATTTAGTGTTCCCACGGGATGAGGAAGGAATTTCTATATATTTGTTACTTTTTTACATTCAAAGGGATGGGATGGGACTGGATTACATACCTTGAGTGAGAATGAGACGGGACGGGTGGGATATAACGGGACGAGATGGGAAATTCCAAATAAAGTTAATTTCAATTAAAGTTAATCACTCAGACGAATTTTGCGGACAGAAGCTTGTACTAAATAAATATTTCTCCGTCAAAATGACCGCGGTGTGCGAGTGTTGTACATAGAATTGTACAATGATAATAGGATTACGATCGGATTGAGTCGTTCACGCAAATGCGATCGATTGAACGCACGGACATAAGACGCAGTACACGCAGATATGTCACGTACTAGCTATTTTCATTTGAATTGTGAAACTCCCTTGAGTGCGTAAAATATTAAAAATATAATAACATACAATTAATAATTAAATTATCGTTTCTGATATCATTTACCTAAAAATAATTATATTGGCAGTTGATACCGATATGTATGAGTTGATGCCCATACGTTATGTTGTAACTTTTATCCGCACTAATAATAAATAGAAGACAACCATTTGCTTTCCTTCCTTCTCACTTTATTTCTAGCAGGGAGCAATTCTGTTGAGGTCACTAAGTGTTTTGAGATATTGAATGTTAATATTTCAATTTCAAAGTCTGCTTTAATTGCGTTGAAGCGCATTTTTATACAGAATTCGTAGTGGCAGCATCGAGTGAAGTAGAATAATTTATCACTACAAAATTTATCAAGACGCATCACAAATAGATTAATTTTCCGTTGATATCATCGTTGTTATAGTAACCACATTCAAAATCGAACAAACCCCTCAATCCCCATATATTTACAAGTCTTTTGAAGGCTCGTTTCCGCTTTCGGTGATTATGTATTGAGGCGGTTCTAATTTTATTCATTGATGGCTTCTTTACTTAACACGCGAGGATTTGCACGTACTGTGACGTAGGAGGGATGATTGGATTAAGAAATTCGTCGTCGTATTTGTCATCTGTCGGTTTTGGGTCTTAAATAGGATTTGAGTCATTTTAGTAATTTAATAATAACATCATTCGTCAACAAAATTTGTTTTTTGAACTGTAAGATCGTTGATTAGATTCCTGATCAGATCTTTTAGATTTAAGTAACAGGACGTTGATCTTCTGAATTGAATGAATAATTTTGCGAGAGTTTTGATAACGTGGTTTTAAAACCATAAAACAATCTTCTTACACAAAAGGCTCCTCGTTTTTTTATTCATCACCTAGCCATTCTTTTCTGTGCCTTTCTTGCTTCTTTGCAAATCTCTTTGATCTATGACTAGGGCATCAGAACCGGTTTTTCCCGGTTCCAAAAGAACCGGGAATTCCCGGTTCTAAAAGACCCTCATAGAACCGGTTCTGTAAAACGAGGAACCGGTTTTTTCGGTTCTTGCGGTTCTCTCTTAAAATTTTAGAAAATAATATTATCTCTATAATACTCTTAATGCTAAATATCAAGTTATTATCCAAATTTATAATTAAAACAGAACATATGCAGTAATTTCACTGTTAAAGTAATAAATAACATTATAATTTATTATTAATGATGAATCTTTAAGAAACTAACAAGGGACATGAAAGTAAATGCTCCAGGATACCCCGCGAAATTCAAATTTTGACAGTTGTTTTGCAATTTTCAGCTCGGTCTCGTATAGTAAGATGGTTAATTTTTTAAAGTTTAAGTTTTATTATTTCCCTTTTTGATCTCTGTAGTGTAGTGAATTATAAAGAACTGATTGTAACTGATTATGAAAATACTGAATTTTAAAGAACTGATTGTTGCCAAAAATAGTTAAAAACGATGTTGTAATTTGAGTATAATTCAAAAAATATATAAATATGCGTACCAATAAAGTGTGTTTTATTTAGACACTTTTCAAATAGAATTTATGAAAAAAACCCGGAAGAACCGAAAGAACCGGGTACCCGGTTCCGTCTAGAATTTAGAACCGAAAGAACCGGTTCCTAAAATAGGACCGGTTCTCGATGCCCTATCTATGACAAGGCTACCTGCTTTCAAATTTTCCAATAAGAACGTTCTTTAACTTATGGACTGAAAGTACGTCATCAAACTATTTTTATTGTTAAAATCTTCGCTACTAGTATTTGTTATGGAAATACCATTGCGTTTGTTATGTAAATGGCGATGTGGTTGTATTTAGGGAAAGTTAAGCAAGTGGCTGCCGACATTCGTATTCATTCCTTGTTCGTCGTTTACATCGGAACGCTGTTTGTTTGGCAAGTATAAGTGTGTTATGTTTATTGATTGTACCAAAGTTTCTTTGATATGGCTGATTCGGTTGCTTAAAAATACATATCAATAATGTAATTCGTCGTGATTTGGATTTACTGTCGCCAATAAAAAAACTCTGCATTAGACTATCGATAATATACCTTTTTCTACTATGTCGAGGGCTTAAAAACCACCTTGATACTTGTTCCACTAAAATTTGATTTTTACGAACGTTGTATATTACTGATTAAATAGGAGAGACATATTGAATATTAGATGATACAACCCAAGAAAAGTTCAGAGGACAATGTCCAAAAATATGCTGGAAAGGCTGATAAAGATGAAAAAGACTAAGAATAAGCTCCTACTTAGTAACTAGACAAAGTAACAATAGTCAGTCAGTCACTTATTTAGTACATTAGTCAGTCATTGGAATCGGAATTAGATTTTTAGAGTCCAGGACTTAAACATTTGGTACAGGCTAATCAAGCAAATGAGAAATTCTTGCCTCTAACCCTATTTAAGAACATAATATTAAGGTCATGCGGATGCATAGTGCATACTAAGAATATTATTTTTAGATTCCCAATCAGCAGCACACGACGTGTTTATTAAATATTGTGCGAATAAATTAAGACATTAATAGCATTAAGGTCTCAGGTTTCGTTAACTAGATTACCGTTCATAATACTGTGTGTAATACGTGTTAATACGATTAATCAGTGTGTGTGTGGTACTAATTTATTTAAAACTCCAAATTAAGCGAGGGAGTTAGTTCGTCGGTAGAATTAATTTACATACAGTCTATTTTAATAAGGTAGACAAAAACGAAACCTTGTCGGGGTATACAGTGTTTTTCTAATTACAAACAATTTTTGGAAAATATTACTGCGCCACGGATTGAAATCCACTCTAGGAAATCCCATAATACTCGGTATACGAATACATAAGATCTCTATGAGACATTAATATTGTCCAGGTCGAACAGGCAAGTTTCTATTGTAGTCAAGAGCACTGCGTGCCACTTCAATTTAAATTAAAATACATATCATGTTTAAAAGTAATAAAATGTTTCCTAAAATAGCGATTTTAAAGTAAAATATTTTGTGTGCGATAAAAATCTCTTCCGCCTGCGGTTTCCTCTTAAAGGTCAACGTTTTTGTTCAACTTCGTCGGCGAGCGCACGCACTTATCTATTTCGATCGCCATCGTTGTTTACCTGGACACATGATTTAAATATAAAACGCAATCGAGGCATTAGCGTTTTCAGTGACATTGGTAATTTAGAATTTATTGCAAAAAATTAAGAAGGAAGGTCTTTTTAATTCGCTAACATTGCTGTTTGTAAAGCATTTGCAAATTCTTATAATGATTATCGGTTTAAGCCACAGGAAGTCCACTGCTGCACAAAGGCTTCGTTCAAGGATTTCAATAGCGACTTATTGGCAGCCAGAGCGACCTATTGGCATATCCAGCCAATTTGGGAAGCATTGCTTATCATTGTGATGTAACATGATAGTTTTCTGTTACATATTACTAGTACTTTCTAGTTTCTACTACTTATTAGAAAGTATCGTAGTAATCTGAAAATACATCGCAAACTATATAGCCATTATCATCATAATGATCGGCAGGCACAGGAAGTATTCTCCTGGTCGCAAAGTTCTTGACTCGAGGTTTCGCCGGAACAGCTGTAGTGTTAAAAGATCGATCAAGAAGGGGACATACAATTAAGTGAAGGTCGTTGGCTGAAGGCCACTTCTAACAAATCGCTGAAAATATTTGGACAGCAAGGGTAGTGGGGAGAAGTCTTTAAATAGTTTACCACTATAGTATAATTTCATTTATAAATGAATTAGCTGATTGCGTGGACTATACCAATTGTGATCTTTGTTATACGCAGGGGAGATTTTACATAATAATTATCTACTCTTTTATGTAAATGCGTTGGTGTGTTCAGAGACGTCCAATAAAAAAACTTATTACTCTCTATTTTATTGCCTTCGGTCACAACTCCTTTATCTGCGGTTTATTTCACCGATTTCCCGCGATGTGCAAGTTCATCGATCCATCTGCATCCGTCTCTGATGCGCCATCGTTTAAGAGCCTTGCTCCGTCGGTTGGCGAAACAGCATGCTGTGCCCCGCCCACTCCTGCCACTGAAGCTGTCTATCCGACTAGATGCATGGGGCCAGTGCCCTGCAATAGGACACGTTGATAAACAGTCCGCAACTGCAGTATCCCCATCTCCCTCGGATGTAGGTCACGGGATGTTATCGGTCACCGTTCCGCTGGCAGGCAGTCGCGCGGCGCCGCGGCCCGCTCAGTTCCGTACGAGACGCGGTGGGGCGCGCACGTGTGTGACATGAGCCCGCGCATGCGTACAAACAAACCACAGTGATCAGCTGATCGACAAAGTTTCCCCTGTGATCTCAGTGCTGTGATAACTAACAACCATGGGTCAGGCTTTCGGCACCACAAACTCTCACAACGGCGAGAGGCAGTACACTAGGAAAGAGATCGGTGAGTACTGTGTATGCTATCTGTAAATGTTATTTTCGCATCCTTGCACGTTGCGAAAAGTATTTGTTTTTCCTTGAGGTTGTCTCGCAATTTGTTCATATCCATCTACTTAAGTTCGCTTCGGTTATGTTTTTATGATGTTGTCTTTCGTAGTAATCATTCAATTCGTAATGGCTCCTCTCATCTGGACCCAAAGCGTTCCTTACTTCATCTTTATGTCGCACTATTCTGTTTGGGTCGATTATCTGCTCAAGTTGCATAAATTACTGGAGGAAACAAAAATACCTACGATCTTATAAGATTCGGCTGTAGTTGTAGCAGTATTTACTCAAGATATTCTACAGACAACCGAATAAACATTAACTGTGGGAGAAATCACGTTGCGTCTGTTGTCACAATTAATAAAGACATCACAAAGACCATGATAGCTTTAGAATAGTAGCGAACAATCTGTTATTTTGCTATACACAGATGTTCATCCTTAAATATCATTGTCTTATTTTTAAATTAAACCGGTTTAATAAGATTTATATCAACATCGTTCATAGTTTAACTAAAAGTTTTACATGAATCTCTTGCTTTCCAAATACTGTTATTATCCTGAGAATTCATCTAAATATTGTTTTAAAATGATTGTGATAAATTTGGATATGCTGCTATTATTAAAATGGTAGAATAGAGAATATACAACATTGACAATCAGTGAGATTTCCAAACCATGCTCAAGAGAATTAGTGACTAAATTGAATATTGAATTGCATAAACCCGGTGCAGGTATTACTGGGGCGTTCACTTTCTCCAGCGTACATACAGCTCACGCTTATGTACCGTTACGTCACTCCCTGCTTTCGGCTGTACAGCTGAATTATAACATCCTGTATTAAAAGTTAAGACAGTTTGTGTACTGTTGGAGGAATTAAAATTGCGTTGTAAATTAACAAGTAATGTAAATAGGATGTTTTGAGTGCGGTGTACGTGATTGTTTGATGATATTTTGAGAATCATTGATTGTATTCTACTGTCGTTTTTATTAAATGATGAAAATACTTTGTGGGGATGTAATGTATAATCAATATTATCAAAAAAATTATAAAATTATAATACTCCTGCTCTTCAGGAGTAAAATAAAAATATAAAAATTGATACATTTTGGTATAAGGAGCAAAATGTCGTTTATTATGTGTTATTGTAGACCAAGCCCGTAGCCGCCAGACATTCGTCATTTTATAAAATCTTAAAGTTTGTCTGCGCATGACTCTGACATAGACATCACACGATCAGCTATTAAGAAGTTCCCATCGGGGTGGCTTTGGAAGTTATCAGTTTTAATATGTCTAGCAAGATGAAAGAACCATCAAAAGTGTCCGAATGCCAAGGACACATATTTTGATAGTTGCCTTAACAGCATATACCGGGTATATCAAGACTGCGACCGAAAACGAAGCCAGGTGGTAGATTTAGTGGTTACAGACACGAGGCAATTAAAAATTTCACCAAAACAACGATATTTTTTTAGAATTTTTTAAAAATCTTCTTGTTTGGGTGGTAAATACCTAGTTTTTGCGAAAACAATAATTTAATCTCTTACGTACCATTAAGTGTTTAAAAATAAAGAGGTCTACATCATTATTTTAAGAAAACTAGGTATTTATCACCCAATTATGAAGATAAGTAAAAGATTACAAAAAAAAGTTGTCGATTTTTTTTGCGAAATTTTTACTTGGATTGTGTCTGAAGTCACTAATACTACCACCTGGCTTCGTTTTCGGTCGCAGTCTTGATATACCCTGTATAAAATTCAGCGTGAATATGATGTCTGGTGGCTACTGCTCTTGCTCTATTGTTTTTTATATATAGTGAATTAATATTCAGGTTTCGGC
Organism: Deilephila elpenor; assembly: GCA_949752805.1. Classification (NCBI taxonomy): domain Eukaryota; kingdom Metazoa; phylum Arthropoda; class Insecta; order Lepidoptera; family Sphingidae; genus Deilephila; species Deilephila elpenor. Next base: position 609,837 of record OX457107.1, on the reverse strand, counting down.
ATGTCTTTATGTCTTCAATACGATGAAACTATTTGCACACGAGGAGAAACAACAACAATCGTCTTTATTTACACGGAATGCCCTTATCACTTACTTTACTTTATTACTTTCGCCGTGACGTCACATGTTATTCTTTTTTCGATTGTTTACCGCGATGATAGCTTATCACACTGTCTTATTCTACGTTCATCTAGAAGTACGTTATCTGTAGAAAGTTCCGATTGTATGGTAATCTTTTAATGCGGGTTTTACCTACACACGCGTAATTTAAGATTCTGCTTCAATTCCCGTCGAGATTGGTAGATGAGCTGCTAGTACCTTTTATACCATTTTCAGTTTAAAATATTTTTGTCCCGAGTAATAATACTGTGACTATCGTCTTACACCCAAAATTAATAAGCAATCCCAATCCCTATCTAAGGATCGATCTGGAAAATAGACCAATAAGAACACATCAAATGTGAGCGTGTCGGCAATACCTTGAGCCCATTGGTTTATTTTCACGATCGATCTTTAGATAGAAACGAAGATCGTTTATTAATCATGGCCATTACTGGACATGGTTGATATTTTCAAATCGATAAACTCACAAAAAGTGGATTGTTTAAACTGGGTGTCGAACCTGGGATCGCTCAGTTCACAGCTTATAAACACTGATTCTAAACCACAGAGGAGATCGGTACGAGTTGTTCGTATTGTACCTGACATTGTTATTATACCTTTATTATTGTGTCGTAAAATTGCACTTATGATTATGTTTTTCTATTGTTAGTTTAAAGATAAGATAGGATTACAATGTTTTGCAGTGATATCCATTCATTACAAAATACGGATTATTGTTAGTAATAGTTTGTGTTGCGGAATTGAATTTCTTTAATTACCGCACTGAATAAAACATGATTATTGCAGTCAATTATAAAACATTAAAGAGTAAAACTTTGCATAATATAAGACAGCTTTAATTTCCGACGTATTTTTACGTCTCACATATGGATAAACAGTATACTTTAAAGTTTAAGGCAACAAAACATATTTTTTAAGCGAATTTCTACAGCGTAATTTTGACACAAGTGTTGTAGTCATTATTACATTGTATTAGTACATTTCAATATTATGTCATGTATATTGAATAATAATTTGTATTATATATTATTCTGTTTTTCCTCAATGATGTCAGATGTATTATCTCATCCAGTATGGATATTTATTTGCAGTTTAATTTCGGTGTTAAGGAAAAGCATTGGAATTTATTGGGAGAGATACATATGTAATAGACTCTAAAGTTTCTAGAATGACTCAGTCATTTTGTTAGTTTATTTTTACGCTATTATTTTTACCCATTGAAAAATAATTTTGAGGGTGTCTGGACGGAAAATATTATGACCTTGATATAAATTTATCAGGAAAAATATATTATTTATTGGGCAAGCGCAAGAACAGGCGATCTAAAAATAGTTTTGAATACAATAAATCTAATTAGCAAGTTGAAACGATTATCACTAAAGCTGTTAATATGTGACGTATAAGAGCGTCATTAGCGGTATCATTCATTGTTGAACGGTAGATTCCGTCATTTGATTTAACACTTGCTGGAAGATTATTATTTTAGTAATCTTATATCTATATACAGGGTATATCAAGACCGCGACCGAAAACGAAGCCAGGTGGTAGTTTTAGCGGCTACAGACACAAAGCAACTAAAAATTTTGCAAAATAAGCGACGGTTTTTTTTTTACAATTATTTAAAAATCATCGTTTTTGAGGGGTAAATACCTAGTTTTTGCAAAAATAGTAATTTAAACCCTTACGTACCATTGTGTGTCTAAAAATTAAGCGATGTACGTCATTATTTTAGAAAAACTATGTTTAATCACTCAAATACGACGATATGTAAGAAATAACAAAAAAAAATTGACGATTTTTTTGTAAAATTTTTACTTGCATTGTGTTTGATATCACTAATACTACCTCCTGGCTTAGTTTTCGGTCGCGGTCTTGATATACCCTGTATGTATTAATAATAAAACATGTCATTGACTTGAGCATATTTGGACAATAATTAATATTGTATAGAAACAATGGTGATGTGTTTATACGATTCCATTAACATCTGACATAAATATCCGTCGGGCATTGTTAATATATTAATTATTGTTAATTGCTTGTTATTCGGCTTCGTGCTTCATGTATTTAAACCCCATGTATTTAAATTAATTATGGTTTTCTTTCTGAATTGAATATTCACAAAAGAGGTTATCAAATTGACAAATAAATAACAGCTTTGAGTCCACTTGTCCTTGTGTTTCACTATTAGAACAGATGATATTTATTTCATTATCTGGATCGCAGAAATATACTTAGATATGACAGTAAACAGTTCTTAAGATTACTCAAGGATGCAGCGTTACTGATACCGAATTGTACATATACCAATACAATCTTATTGAGACTAGATACTTAGTCGGCTAGAAAAGCTCAAACCATTTAATATCCCGGATCTTTTTATTCTCGACGTATTCCAAGATTTCACACAAATATGCACGTCCGTTTCGTTCTCAAAAGTGTGAGAACAATATGCACAGCGGCGCAGTCAGCACTCGACGGTGTAATCTGCGGCGTCCATCATTCTAAATATACGCGCTGTTTACCGACTGCAGCGGTGTAGGCAGAATGCATGCCGTGACGTCAGCGGGTTAGGCCGCGGGTAGAACAGGTGAGAGAATTGGGCTGGGTAAAGATTAGGTAAGTCCGGAGTTCTGATATTCTTAGAACCTAGTAGTTTATCAGTCCTGTTAATTTACGTTGTAGCATTTTAGTTAAAAGTGTGTGGTGGTCCGTTACCAATAAACAGGAAAAGAATTGTCGAGACAGTAAACGCGGTTTCGAATTCCTGAGCATCTTTGTCTTTTCGGAATCATGTGTGCATTGTAAGTCTTTATAATGGTTATGGTAAACATCGCATGAAATTCACATACCACAGAGTTCTTACCCAAATGTCAATGGTATCTCAAGTCCGCCAATTCGCAATAGACCGAAGTGGTGGACTGTGGCCTGCGCCCCCTCAATCCAGGAATGAAATACATTAAATACCAAAAAGACAGTTAAGATGTCTGCAATAAATAGCTCTTCTCACCTCTGTGGCTGTTTACAAATAGCGCCAGAATGAACCGGTGCATTCCGCACGTTGTACGTAATGCCTTAGACAGATATTGAACAGATGTCTGCTGAATAGCCGGGCTTGCGGTCAGGAGAATTCTGATCGCCCCTCACCATGCATGTTTTACGTGCCTAACGCTATTGAGATGTATCAAGGCATTTGGTGTAACGGGCTGGATTAAATGTCAATATATTTGGAGCGGAGCAAAAGTGCAAAATGCTGAATTTTCGGGAGTTTTAAGTAGAATGGTATCAATAATGGAAGATCCTACAAGTCATGGTTTAACGCTTTTTGACTATTGCAACAAATACCAATAGACATTCATACTTTTCCATGTCTTCATAAAGACGGAAATTGGTTATTTTCTATGTTACATTGCACGGCCCAAGTTACTCTTCAATCAGTCAGAGCAAGATTACATATTTTCAATCAAACTAGTCACGAGTGTACTGTACCTTATTGTACCGCATTTTTTGTGATTTCACTGATTCATTCTTATTCTTATTCATAAAATACCTACATTTCTTGGCTTGAAATAAAAAGTATACAAAAATCTGTTTCTGCTCAATATAATTATTTAAAAGTTTTTATTTCTTCCAAGTACATTGAGTCATCGTGTTAATAGAATGGAAACATTTGTATTCTGTATTCGTGTGTGTTCTATAAATAATATCAACAAACACATAATATTCTGGTTGTTCTCTGCTGTTGAATATTGTATGTCTGCCTCCAATGAAATCATGATGTACTGTTTTACTTATTGAATATCTGGGAATAGTCAATTTGATGAGACTAAATATACGTACATACATAGCTACATACATTGTAATGGTAAGTTTCTGACTAATTCTTTAGTGTATCGGTTGTACAACACTGAAAGAAGGGGAGAAATAGGACGGTGGCTTTTTTGCCAAAAGAAACGTGACTGAAAATCTATTACTTTACATCAGTATTCTGCTCCACCACTTGGGTCGAGACGACTACGTTGTAATCGATACTACAGCAGTCTCTGTTCATTCAAAACTATAACTTGGACAAAAAATAGTCATCAGAAGGTAAAGTCGAATACTTTGTGTTTACTACGCAGTTCGTCCATCCTTCATTTGTAATAATAGTGTAAAAATCATGAGAATATCACGAAAAATAATAAACGTGTTTAGCGTCCCGTCTCTCGAACAAGGAAAATAAACAGAACATAACGGGTCAACGTTCTAATAGCGAACGCACGAGGTATTTGCACATGTACCTACATGTGCCCCGAGCAAATGATAAACGGACACCAGTCGATGTCGATGACGATAGATTGCCTTTATTTTTAGCACAATACCAACGACATTGATAATCTGATAAGAACGCAAAATATTTACAAGATGTCACAGCGGGTGACGAATAAGCTCGGTGCATGAAGTAGCATGAAAAAATTGCGACTTGTGAGACAATCTGTTGTTTGTTTACTAATTTCTGGTTAGACTCACTCATTTCTTAAAAAGGATTGACTTCATTTCTTTGTTTATAACCACAATCAAAATAAGTGACGCAATACGAGACGGTATGCCTACATGTTAGAATAATTTCTAGTTAAAACAGTCGGTAATTTCCAAGACAAAAATTGTGTCTGAAACTTTACCATTGTTACCAGAATGGCAACAATTTGCATATAGATTTTATTTGCTGAATTTTCTTACCCATAACACCATATTGTACATTCCGCCTTACTTGATGTAAAGAAACTAATTCTTAAAAGTTGGCGACAAACAAACATTTCCTCTAATATTTCGGACGTTATTAAGCGTAGATGATCTTGCATCAGGAGAGCTAATTGTTTGCAAATAGTTCATTAGTACATTGTTGAACCAACATAAGCAGACATCGTATTTACAATCTAGTTACATGTATTAGACTCAACAGAGCACTTAACCTTACGTAGCCATTGATAATACCCGATAACAATAGATTGATTTATCAAATACAACTCAATGAATAGATATGTATTATAAATATCTCTCTTGACTGAATAATAGACGTTTGTTTGAAAGCTGTTGGAAATGTTCGAGATAATCTTGTAGTGCATTAGAAACTACAGGTTATATGCCAAAGAGAGTATTGATGAACTGGGGCGATGACTGATCGTCATTTGGTTCGTTTGTGTTCTCTAACCTAGTGCGACTCTTAGCCTTTAAGATTTGGGCTGCCTTTATTGCTTTGGAGAAGTATCCGATCCAATCTCATTGGTAATCAAAATTATTATAATAATAAGTAAATAGTTACTAGATGGAAGAAGTAAAGTATCAATCGCTAAAGGAAATACAATTTATCGATTATTATCATTAAGTCGTAAATGTTTCGTAAATTTTTAATACGTAATATTTCGATTAGATCTTCATGTTTATGTTCATATGTTTTGTTAGTTGGAAGAATTTGATCAGATCCAGTTTTAAAATGTCTTTTTTTGTTGTCGCATCTAAATTTTACGATGTTTCTAAACAATTGACCATCGCAAAAAAATCATAATGCATTGTTGTTGAAACAATTAACAATTTGTGCGCGTCTGTGGAGTGTCTGCGAGGAAGCAGGTTGGACAACTGTTCTTTGTTGATCACAAAGCGCAGCGAGAAGTTGCTCTCTTTGTTTTTTATCGTTCCTTCACCTGTGGACGGACATTTGTCAAATGACGCTTGTAGGTCCGCGACTTTGAGCTCAGAACTTTAAGCTTAGAAGTTTTAGAGTCGATAAAGAAATGTTTATGGGCTAAATACCAATTTTGCTAGATAAGCTTCGTGGAGGTATTGATAGGTTTTTTAGTCGATTAAAGTTAAAATGCATAATTAGGATACGTTCTAAATTCTAATAGAATAGATGATACGAGTAGTATATGTCAAATGACTTTAATTTTGTTTTAACTTCAATTAGACGTGACTTATTTAAAAGCAAGTTACAAAGCGATTACATTGGATGTCATAAACATTTATTAAACATATAGATAACCAATTATCATTAAACGGATACGAGTAAAATCTCGTTCAATATCAAAAGAACCAGTGCGCCCATACAAGAAGTGCGAAAAGTTGACAAACACAGATAAGTGTGGTGGATTGGCGCCGGGAACCGGTCCGCGGCCGCAGTCCGTTTTGTAAGGACTAGTTTGTGTCGCCGACCCAACCGGTCTTACTTCAACGCCTCTCGTTCTCGACCAGCTAGGCTTTCTTCACTACTTACTGTAAGCACCAATTGTGAAATTACATTTATAAATGATACGAACTGTATGCCAAAAGCTAAGCAACATCACCAAACACAGTTCTTAGAGTTTATTTTGTTCTTACATCTTAGAATATCGGAAATGCCGAACAGCATGAGATTTGTGCAATATAAAACGATTTTTATGTTATAGATCGCGCCTAGTTTGCAACTATCATCTATAGTACGTAGATAATGGGATAGTTAATTAGCGTTGAGACATCTTTGAACGTAATTGTAACCTTCCTGCGACATTGGCTCCGCGGAGACACGATGATAAATAATCGAATTATATTCTACTTGCTTGACTTTTAACTTTTACGTACTCTATTATTGATTTTATGTATATTCGATTATTCGGTATTATTCGATACTCTATCTGGATGGCATTAGCACTTACCATCAGGTGCTATGCCGTGCCAGTTTAAAAAAAAAGTCATTTGAATTGGTTATTTTAAGATAGAAGAATTGGTTTCGATTTCGATGATTCAGAAGTTATTTCGACGTGTGTTCTTAAAGGCTAGATCACGTAAAAATAATGCTAGTAATTGCCAACATAAAACAGACTAGACATTCCATTAGAAAATAAAGATATCGATGGCATGTTTTCAATTACATAGTGATGTTTTTCAAAAAATCTATAGCCATGTGACAAGCGTGGAATAATTCGTTGCGTGCAAAATCAAAGATCACACAAAAGCGTTGACGGAGGCTCGTGGGCGGAATAGTAATTGGCAAGCGTTATCTGTTATACGCGACAATAACTTGCGTGTCATGTCGGCATTACAATGGCGAGGAATTGCTCCTATTCTGTTTCTTGTTAAGGTCCTTTGTTGTGTTTGTCATCGCTGTTTATGGTGTTAATGGACTATTGGATCTCCTTATCCAATATTGTTAGATGAAGTATCAATGCTGGTGTTTCACGGGTTGTTACTAAGGTATTATACTTGCCCGTTGTTATCGTATATATGATGATTGTATACCATAGTTACTAAAACTAACACTATAGACCCGTACGGCTTCAAAAACTATCATAATTTAATGCTTGAAAATAATAAAAATGAAGTGCTAGTTACTTCGAAGTAGTAAATGAAGTCTATGATTTCTTTCTCACCTCTTGAATTTTGCAAATTAACCAGCTATTCTCTCGCTTTAAAATCAGAATTCACGCCCGTAGTTCTGGCTCCAACAGGAAATATTCTTTTTATTCTGTCGAAACAGAATTGAAAGCGCGGTCGTAAAACCGCGCAGCTGTAAAATGCATTCACAGCCAACACCCACAATCGATTCGAAAAAATAAACAATTACCAAAAGTAATCAATTATCGCGGTTACCGGTTCATTTTCAAACGTTTGTTTTTCATGGAAATCAGTCGAAAATATGTTTTTGATAATCGTTTTACTATCTCCGTGAAGAATATACGAACTAGTTTCCTTTAAATGCAACACAAAGTAATTTTCTGATTTGATAGGTGTCGAATATCTGCCTCATCTTATCGTTCACCGATATTTGGTATAGATTGGAGAATCGATATTTATTTTCCGGAACGATTTTGTTTTGTCTTGTTTTCGGGAAATCACCTCTTCCTTATTCGACATATTGAAGGACCAAATTCCAAATACCAATCTTATTATTTTGGTTTCGCTCGCCTTTGAGGTCACTATTTCGTGATATATATCGTGTGTTGTGTTGTTATATTGTTTGTAAATAAAAAGATACCTGTGTTTTAAAACAAATTCACTATTTTTTTTCCCTGGAAGTAATTAAAAGATGTTCAGAAATTTCACAGCTAGCATAACAATTTCACAGTAGACGTTTTATCAGGAATGCTTATTCCATTCTTTAACAATTGACATTGACTACGCATGCCTAAGTAGCATGCCTAAAATTTTACTAAGGGCGTGTGATCTTCCCAATTGGCTATAGAAAAGCAGTAGTAGAATTATTTAGATCACTAGGTTACTAATATGATGTAACACACTATTGAATCATAGCGTTATCGCGGAAATCTCGATGTAATCGCTTGATTGTTCCGATATGATAGCGCAGCTATGTGATCGCACCATCGTTTAGCCAATAAAAGCGTATTTATAAAGAAATATGCTTTCAAATTGCGTAGTTTAAATTATAATTGTACAATCCGATACCGAATGTAGTATCCGAATTACTAAGATTCGTATTGATAGATTTATCTAGCTTTCGGTATTTGCTATGCTCAAAATAACCATCTGTTATCAACTTTAAAGGTTTGCACTACTTAATATTGTGTAACCGGTGAGAGCTTTCAGGTACAGTTTGGTAGATTATTCGACTGTGACGTCACCTTGTTTGGGAATTTCCTGCTGTAGCTCCTTAGTCATTAGTTAATTGAATGGAGTATTTTCCCCGCGGTGGTAAAAAACCTAATCGTTTTTTACGTTGACAGGTCTGCGTGCACTGCTATTTTGTCATTGTTTAAGTTTGGGTCTTTAATTTCCTGGAATGCAGAGTTTGTGAAAAATCTGTAACATTTAATGATTTTAAAAAATATGTATAAATCTATTAATTTGATAATGTGTTTATTCGGCTTAGTGTGTTTTTGCAACAGCCGGGCCCCGTAGGGATATACATAATAAAATTATTTGCTGATTTGTACAAACGTTTCCGGTCTGTATATAAAGTAATAAACTCGGAACGCAGTGTATTTATGACGACGTATATCAGGTCGCGTACTACTTATCAAACAATTTTATAGCACAATATAAGGCGTGAATCAGTCGTCATTACTTATAATCTCATAAACTGCGCGTTACCGCAAGTCATCTTCTGCGGTGTACGCAGGGGGAAGCAGGCAGAAAAATGAGAGACTTTTTTATATTATAATTAAAGTTCTTCTTCTCTAAGGCGAGTAGGGCCTCATAAAGGTGTACTTCGCTTCTTTCACGTCTCCGCGCTAGCACCAACAACATCCTATAGATTTTTTCAGACCGCTGGATCATAAAATTGTTACAAAGGTGCATTCAGTGCCACTTGTATAATTGATTGTATTGACTAGTGATATACCAAATATATTTCTGTATTATAGTAACATAGTTTTTAAGTCATTGTAACTAACATAATTTATTATGGAATTCTATTTTGAAATAAATATTTAATAATAAATAATAATATTAACAAGTTGTACTTGTAACCGGTGATGGTTAATTGCTGGGGATGGTGTAATTAATGCCAGCTAAGGAAGCGAAATAATTACGTTTGGATTGCAGTACTTGACGCTATATAGTCTTCATCATAGATTAATTGTGAACGTCAAAATACCTCAACTATCATGGTATTTACATTGTGAAATAACATTATCTACCTATTCCGTTTGAAAGTAGAATCACAATTGAATGAGTCAATTTGTATAATGACACACTAAGAATGGTTGAAGACTCTTGTGACAAAAGTGCCTAAATCATCAAATTAGAGTATTAAGTATGCGCTGTGTCCGGATGTGATAATGCGCAAGATATTCGCACGAAAACAGTGATTCATAAAGAAATAAACAAAGTGAGCAAAGAATAAATAACACGGTAGATTATAACGATAATGGGACAGGTCATATATCAAACATTATTGATGATAGAGTGATATAATTGATGATTAGGTGTTTCTACACATTAACAGTTATGACGTAACCATGACCGTGCTATGAAGGAATCAAGTAAATTATTTTCTTAGCATCTTTCTCTTCAGTCATAGGAGAGGAACATACATACATAAACTCACGCCTTTATCCCAGAAGGGATAGGCGGAGGCGCCACCAGGACACCCATATTCGCCTTGTGTGTTCCACCCCACGATGTGATAGGGGCGAGCCTATCGCCATATCGGGCACAAATTCCTTACTCCTTATTATGAATAGAAAAATTCGATATCAGACTTCAGCGTTGTAGTAGTACACTACGCCCCGAGGCAGTCAAACCTATCCAATGATATAATGATAACATACCCACCATATGACATGAAGCCGGGCCTATATTAATCTCTTATATCTCGATGTCTCGTGTTTATCCCTGCCTACACTACGGTAACGTTTGCAGAAAGGTCAGTAGTGGATAAATTACCTTTCTAGCCATATTATTTTCTTTCTTAATAAATCGTGGAATGGAAACTCTGTTGCTGAAGTGTGTGTGCTTTCAATTGTCTTTTGTAGTTTCTTTCTATTATGTACACGCTAGTGTGTTTTATTAAAATGTTTTTCAAAGTATAACGAATGAACTTTATTTATCTAAAGAATGATAAAATGTATCAAATTAAATGCGACGCTACATAGACAATTTAGGTTGAATTTTAAGCAAGTCATGAAGTAGAATTAACCGAACGGAATAATTTATTTCGCTTTACGTTTATTTATGCTAATATTTTAATGGCAATTCAACGCAAGGTCTTCAGATAAAGGGTAATGGTTAATTAAACGATTTAATTGATTGACAGGAAAATCATTAGCATTGGTTGAAAACATGCCATAATAAGTAATGAGTTGCGATCTGTGCGCTCATAAATATTTTTATAGTTTACAGAACTATTTTACCAGTTAATCAAAATGGGGCAGAATAATTTTATCATTAAGTATCTTTAGGTTTCCTTTTTTTTATTTAACTAGAACATTTGCTGACCATTTATTCATTTGTATTTTGTATTAGCTCTAGCATGAAACTTACTGGAAAGATATACGTATGAACTTGTGAATTGGAAAATATGCCGCCATATCAATACGCTGTGGTCTCATTGAGACACGCTTACACACGGCTGTTCAGTACTTTTGGGAGATAAATTTAATCACATCAATCTGTATATTTGTACATTAATAACGAGCTGTTCACTTGCCTGTGAATGTGCGATGTCTTTGTCCGTGTGTGATTCACGCGCCGGATGCTGCGTCCAGCCGTGATCGCGCATCGCATCTCGCATACCTCACGCACCGGCTCCACATTCAAGGCTATTGTTTATATGGATATCAATAATGCCTGGGCAATTTAATTTTGTATTTTTTATGTATTATCAACCTGGAGTCAGGAATTTGTGCCCGATAAGGCGAGGGGTTCGCCAGCTATTATATCGTGGGACGGAATACACGAGACGAAATGCGAGGACTCGGTAGCACCTCTGCCTCTGCCTCCTCTGCCTGGAAATAGGCGTGATGATTATGTATGGATACCAATAACCACTTAAATCGATTAAAAATAAACTTTATTTGTTTCGGGTTTGTGTGTTGTGACCATCAATCAGTTGTGGCACCTAAAGTTCTCTCGTAGTTCCTGATACCAGCTAAACTACATTAATTTAAATAGTATTGTTTGGTCAGGACTTTCGCATCTTACTGTAATGGTTCTGATGTGACCGTCCTGGTTTAGAATATTTTTTCGATTTGCTACTGTATCAGCTACTGTATCATCTACATACTATATCTTGATAAATTTTCCACAGTTATCAATAAAACATCATATTATTATGAAACCACTGAATCTGTATTAACCACCAAAAACAAATGACAGTACATTAAGTGCGAAAACGCAGCGCAAATTTCCTTTAAGAGCTGTGTCCGGCGCGGCGCGGCGCGGGCGGTTCGCCTTGAGCCTCGGAGTGACGACCTCTGCCTACACGCAGCCGGCTCATGACAACCGAGCTCCGATCAAGGAATAGCCGGGATGTTGGATAATAACATTATTATTGGTTTAGTTATATAATCATGTATTTTTATTGGTTTTTATTGCGTTTTTTTGTGATTTGGTCAAGACAAAACCAGCACCAGTAATCGTTTTTTGTTTTTGCCAACTGGTTCTGGACTGTTGAGAATATCACAGCCAGGGTCAAGTCATTCATAAATTTTTTGAGAGAAAATAAAGACAATCGAGTATAAAATTGGCGGCAAATAGTTGTTTTTTGATGAAAAAATCATATAAATAGTCCCGATATTGAGAGAATAAAAACAAATCAATGTTTGAGACCTAATGGTACATAATATACGCTTATAACTGATGTTGCAGACGTCCATAGACTACGGTAACTGCTTATCATCAGGCGAAACAAAAAAAAATAACACAGAAATTTGTTTTTCTATACCCAAATACACAAATTGGCTTAAATATTTTCTACATTATCTTCAGGCTACAACCTTATTGTGACAAGCACATTAACGCCAAAAACATAAAGGTGACCGTCCGACAATACTGTAGGTTAAACAAAAACTCGCTAATCTCGTGAACTGATTTGTATGGCGCGCGATGAATATGATGGCTCGAGAGGGGGTGGGAGGGGGTAACGGGGGGTGAAAACGGACAGGAGGGGTGTCACCTTCGCCTTGACTTCGGAAGCCGTATCGTCGCGTAATTCCGACCTTTGTTACCTTTTCGTACACGTGCCTATGATATGCTTCTATCTTTATTATATTAAAATAATTTGCTGGTTCAGAAAAAAATTAAATTTGGAGAATTATATCGATCAATAGGTCTCATAATAGCATACATAGAAGGAGCTGTTAGGTTGATAGGTGAATTCCTAGGTCGTAAAAAATAGGTTAGGAGAGATAGTTACTAAATTCAAAACTTTATTTGGATTCCACTGCACTCGCCACTACTTGCATCATTGTCGTGCAAGTGGAAAAAACATTGTTATTTTATTTAAAGACTCTTTTTTTACCTACGTCGGTTGTATTTGTCGTAAAAGTATTTAATATATGTAGTCTAGAGCCCGAGAAACACAATTACTTCCGACGTGCATTCGCGTAAACGAAGGCCGCGCGGTCTAGACCGAACAAAACAACGCGTCACACACAAATTGTCATTGTCGATAAATGATCGTGACAATGGAAACTTTACTATGTTTCGAGTAATGATCTTGAATTGTTGTTATAGTATATATTTTTATTGTAAAATAAGAAAATTGCCTAGAAAGTCCACGCTTAGGTGAAAACACGTTTGACTTAAAACAAAACTGTGCGGTGAGTCCTAATATTAAAATATGATGTCGTTAGAAATCTTACACTATTGAATGTAGGACCCTCTTGATATATGCTATTTCATTTGTTCCTAATTCTTCAGCTGCTTTTTACTATTAGGTACTACTATTTTAAAAGAAGCGCTAGAGCCTGTAGCTTTTGAAATCATAAGTACCGACGATTTTGTAGTAATTCGTATTAATGACTATATGTTTCATGTCATAAAATTTCTCGTAATTTGTAAATATTGCACTAAGATTGTACTCGTACTTCTATACAAAGCCTATATCAAGAGAAAGAGAACATTCGCAAAAACTATGTCGCAAAGTCAACCCACGTCGCACTGATAAGAGCAACAACGAAAGACAGACAAGAAACAGGTTCAACAACACAAATATGGCACAATAACATTGTATTTTTATTTACTTATCTGCTTATCACTTATCAGCGTCGACGTCACGCTCTTTGTTGCGGCTTGATAACGGCGTCACAAGGCCGCAAGGATGGTAGGAAGTGCGATGTTTCTTTATTTTTAATTAGGCTATTGTAGGTACGTAGTAAGTGTTGGTCTGTTCGTAGATAGTGGAGGGGAGAATAGATCTGAGTGTGTCAAGTGTGTTCATAGTGAATTATTTTACACTTTAACGATGAAAATTTCTTGAGGCAATCCACAAGCCATACAGAGTTACAAGAATTTCTATGGTTGCTATTCGTTTTTGCTTCAATTACGTTTATTCCCTCTCACTGTATTAGTAAAATTCGTGTATTACCGCAATATCTAAATTACTACATTAATTCCTAGAATTCAATTTGTCCTCGATTTCGTCGTGGTATCTCAAAGTCAATGACACACTTTCTAGCGCGCATTAATTCCACTAGGTATCTCACTGAGTGTCGGTTTATCTAAATAGCATTGAATATGAGTACATAATAAATAACGCCGCAGATACGAGGGTTCGTTGGTCGTGAAATGGCACTTATACTAACGCCTATGTGTGTAATATTTCCTATTATTCATTCTCCACATTTGTACCCTTGTTATTTGTGTTTACGGAGTGCCCAAGGTTTTAATTTTTTTACAAATTTTTAAATACAAAAAGATTACTAATTTTGTGGTATGGGTATCTGAAACTACGGGTGAGTTTACAGTCTCACAACACTCAGAACCGAAATAAATACTTATGGATCATTTTTTTATTGGTTTCGGTACGAGATCGAACTTTGGCATCTTTTTTATGCTGGCGCGGCGTCTCAATACACTGTGCCTCGGAAAATTAAAACAAATTTCTCAAAAGACATTTTTTTTCACTTGTTTGAAACCGAAAGCTACCTTTCACATTAGTCTTATTTTATTTGCATTCAACTTCAAAATATTTTAATAAGTGTTAAATATAATATGTACGTAAAAAATAAATGTTTATTTTATGAGTGAAAGTGTCGAATGCAAAAAATGGCCTGTGACATTTGATGAAAGTGGACAATCGATGTGAAGCCTCGTGTCTGCTTTCCATTATAAATAAGATAATAAACTTGAAATTGTACAAACGAATTTCATATTTAGTTTAGTAGATATAAATATTCTACTCAAACGATTTTTTGAAGAAAATGTGACGGTAGTCTGGTGTATTTTTTACATGGTCATTAACAGTAAAGTTGTAGAAATATAGTTATAGAATAAATCTAAACAACAAAAGAGTTAATTTAATAGCCGCCGCCAATTGACATCTACAGCATTTAGATTAGGAAGGGAAAAAGAACGAAACAATACAGGAAGAGGATAGAGGTATTGGGCCTCACTTGGGCCTCCACCAACCACACACACCGAACCAAACACGACAGGAAAGCCGTGGCTTCACGTCAGTTTTCTGAGAAATAATAGCGGTACTCGTTTCAAGCCAGCACATACTGTAAGCAAGACTAGCTCTACACACTGCTTTGTTCTGGCCTAAAGGTGTTGCTGACAGTTAACAAGTCGCAGAATATTCCTATTCTAATGAATTTGCGTTTGTTTTGGGCCTTTGAGAGATCGTTTTAGAGTAAATATACAGTGTTGAAGTAAGAGGTTTAATTAATTTCTCTAACAATTGTAAGAACAAATTAACAGAATGTCTTGTTTTCTCATCAACTTGATATTGTTCTTCAGTTTGATGTTTTATTCGGGTTATTAGTTTGTTGTGTTTAATTGTGTACGTTAAATTATATTTATAAATCTCTATTTCTTTAAACAAAATTATTTTTGTCCCATTTAAAGCTAGCGAATCAAGTGATAGAATAAATGAGCTGTAAAGTAGAGTAGAGGGCAGAGTATAGAGAGCTGTAATAACAAAGCCATGCCTGGCTCTCCACTCCGCTCGCCATCCTGAGGCATAAGATGTTATGTCCAGTAGTTACTCTGGCTACAATGTCCTTTAAACCGAAACAACAGTGCATTTACACTGCTGTTTGACGGGGGAAAAAACTTGCTGTAGTCCCTACCCCGGTGGCATTTGTGTGCAAACAGTTTTATTTACAATTAGATTAACGGTGGGAAATTAAATAATCTTTCCATCAATATTTTCAGTAGAACTGCGTAGAGAGCTTTCGGGCAAATTAATTCCAATCTAAAGAACTTTACAAGAACTGGCCGTCGGGCGCTATAATTATTTCGCCCTTGAATACTCATTCTGGACTGTATTACACTTGCCATCAGTATAAATAAAACTTTCTTAACGCATCTCTAAATACAAATGATGAATAACAAGACGCCATTGTGATTTTATTAGCGGTCGACGATCCTCTACAGCGTCTATAAGTGGACATTACGTATGTCACGGATAAATATATGCAACGGAAGTTTTGCGAAATTCCTCAAAGTAGCTGCATACCGCATGTAATGCATTCACGCCGTCTTAGCACTACATTATTATTGTTTTTTTGTATGCAGTATAAAAGCTTCCTAATAAGATTTTTTGCCTTCTATTACTATTAAATACAGTAATATTATTTTTTTTACATTTTAGGTATTTATATAAATGATATACAGCCATTAGTAAACATAAAAGTTAAAAAAATATGATCATAGGTATAACATAAATTGTATTTTTTCCCAACGGCCAACCCCCCTCAATTCAGGTGACCATTCGTCTGCTAAGCCACGAATTTCAAACTGCTGCTTCCAAAAGTGCCGTTTCCGAGCATCAATTGAAGCAGCCAACAGTCGGCCAACATTAGTCATGTCGTTGAAAGCACCGTCATTGGCGAATCTCAATGCAATTCTCCTGTATTAATGGATTTCTCGTTTTTCTTTTCACTTGAAGCCGCAGTCTTTATCCTCTGAAGGTGCAATTAGCCTAGATTTTTATTTTTCTTACTCGGTGGGCGCCATTAGCCGTCTTGTTCGTTGACGTCATAAAGCTTGAAACTGGATGCTGGTGGTTTGTAAATGCTAGACAACGTGCATTTACTATTGTCTATATCTTATTGGTAGTCTCTAGTCTAGTAGGTCTAGTCGCGTATTATGACGGTTTTTTACTGTTTGAACAAAGTTTGACTTTGGTCCATAAGGCAATTCCTCTCGGTCGGTAGCCTTTACAAAACAATTGAACGCATTATTTCCGTCTTAAATTACCAATCATGTACCAATAATACTCTGAATTTGGAAACAGACATTTCGGGAAAACTCTGAATTGATTATTCTTCTGCTAATAGCCACATCTTAGTGACTACGTTTATTCGTTTTGCTAAATTCATAAGTTGAGGTCGTTCATTTTTTTCAAGCCTATATAATTTCACAGTTACACGATGATATTTACTCTGGGCTGATGTCATTCTACAGTTATTCAATATGAGTAGTGTATCGGAGATCGATGACAGGTGATTTATTAAATATAGGCCAGGCGTGTGTCAAGATACAACTATACGGATTTTTTTAGAGATATATGTGTTATCAACTTGAATAGAGTGTGTTTTTGGGTTGTTCAGCCACGCTCGAAATTGGATGAATGACGCAGATTTTCAAACTATTTATATGCGTTTTGTTACCCTGTCTTCTATGATTCTTCATCAAACAATTTACTAGTCGTGGACGCAAATGATAGACCTAAAAGGATGAAGTTATGCACACAATATTCTTTAACAGGACTTTTTAAAGATTTTATTTTTAAAAATAGTTATTAGCAATAATTACACAGGTTTCTTACTTTATAAAATCATAGTAATTACATAACAATTCTCATGTAATCATAATAATGCGTATCTACAAGTAAACGTACCTGATATCATCGTGACATCACCGGGTCACGCCGTGACCGACCGGCGATCATTCGTCATTTCGCTGCATAGTCATTTGTTTT
Organism: Deilephila elpenor; assembly: GCA_949752805.1. Taxonomy (NCBI): domain Eukaryota; kingdom Metazoa; phylum Arthropoda; class Insecta; order Lepidoptera; family Sphingidae; genus Deilephila; species Deilephila elpenor. The sequence continues at coordinate 592,154 of OX457107.1, read as the reverse complement.
AATTATAAAAATACGTTCATGAAGCAGTGTACTGACGATTATATAACGTATAATGATTTATTTAATAGCTATAGGAGACAAGCAAGCTTTTCTCTTGGTGGTAAGCATTGCTCCTGCTCTTATACGGAACCGTTATACCTCAGAACTTAGTATGAAACACTGGATGGTTTTGCAATTTTCAATGCATGTCACCCCGAGATATTAGAGGTCTGATATAAAGTCGCTGAAACGAAGAATATACGTGGCATCATTTGTCTCTTTTTAATCGCAAGGAAACGTGGCGAAATAATTGAATATTGTAAGAAAAACATGTGAATTTTTTGAATTATCCTGTTTATACTACTGATGAAACATATTGAATCGATCCCACATTAGGGCATGATATGACTAGAATCTTATACTCTGAACAATTTATCTTGATTTCATACTAAGAGTGTTGATTTTTTTATGAAACTACTTTCACCCAAGCATTATGAAATACCTTCTAGAGTAATTAGTATTTAAAACGGCTGTTATTTATGCGGTACTACATAAGGAATCTGGTTGAAAGGTAATAAACCTTCTCCAACGACTCAGCCGTAAAAACCTTCATTACTCTAGGCACAGGCTATCGATTGCAGTCTAGGTAATCCATTTAAGTAATAGCTTGTTAGTATCATACACTAATATACTAACACCATTGGCTAAGTATTAAAATTACGTTGGTTTTTAATAAGATACATAGTATTATTCTTTTTGCTACAAATGTCATAAATCGCACATTGTTTCGTTAAAAATCCCAACTTTAAATTTGTTCCTGAGAAGGTAATGTTATTGCAATATTTAGGCATTGCAGAATCATGAAAATTTTCGGTGGAACATTTTTGGGGTCATCCATCCATCCATCCATCCATCAGCCAAAGGACGTCCACTGCTGAACATAGGCCTCTGCCAATGATTTCCACAGTGACCTGTTGGGGTCAACCCTTTAGCAATACCATTTAAAATGATATTTTGTTCGATATTTTCAAAATTACATAAAGTGAATTGTATAAGCCGGGAATCGAACCCACATTACATTGAGGTAACCCAATTTTGACTAGACCATTGAGATAGTAATGAGACAATAAGTATGAGGCATAATTATCCTTCTAAGTGATATAATGAAATAGTTCCTAGTGTCTACTCATCGTTTCACATGAGTATTGATTTTTAAGAGGTGACGTCATGTTCTTCCCCTACATACGAGTATAAGTGGATAAGTGATTGTTATACGTACTACAAATTGATGATGCAATATTGTGTGGAACTTATCCATAAGACTAATAACCGGAAAAATGTTAGGTGAGTTCTAAAAATAAGTTAGTGATATAAAAATATCAGCAAGCGTGCCGATCTGGAAGGGCAGGAAACTATCACATCCCTTCTTGCTTCTCACAGAGTACCGGAAGGGGAGCTTAACAGATTTCCTCCCGTCTAATAAGATAAATATTAATTGTTTCTAATGGTTAGAAGATTTTTGCGAACTAAATAGATACACTATTTGAATAGTTTAATCATCAGATGCAACGCAGTCTCTATATAGCTTACTGACGTCATAATTATCTTCCAGTCAAACAGACAAACAATAAATTACGTGCCCCGATAACATTTTTATAAAATCCACGCGAGCGTAAAACAAAATTGCGCATGTCAATGTAAGTTAAATTCAAACGTTCCCTTTTATCCTGGTTTAGAAGCGCAAGTTTTTTGCCGGCCAACGGAGCAATTATTGGGAATTTGAGTGTTCGATAGTTGGACGGTGGTTTATCGGTCACTTTCTCGCAATCTCTGGGAGGGGCGCGGATCACCTCTGCGTTGCCGAGTGTATTAGTGAGGACAATGAAGTCGATTAAAAGTTTGCTGGATTTTTTGTCCGAAGTGATTGCAGTGTGACTAGCGTTTTTATAAAGATGTTTTTTGCCTGACTGCAATATGTACCTATATTTGATGGTTGTTTTGCTGATTGGTACAATCATGTTTACCTGCTTGAAACCCGATGTACATAGGCTAAACCCGAAACGAGAATTGTAAGAAAATACGAGGTAAAATTATGGGGTTGGGTTTTGTGTCCGGCGTAGCGGTAGGCTCATCTTATGCGTTACACTAGTGGCAAATCTGCTTACCCATTGGGAGATACAGATGTGAGATATTGTATGTGCGAAATATACGTATAAAACACTTACGAAAATAGTGTCTAAAGAAAACCTTAATCAGCCCTATTTATTTTCGTACTAATAAGTGACGTCATTTGTTTAGCACCACGCCGCCTGCATGCAATAGCTCCCCTGCTGTGTGTCAAATTATTTGTGCAGTTAATTAAGAGGCGTGTCGTCCCATGTGCGAACTTCCATTTGGCTTTCAGTTCGGTCGATGGTTTAGCTGCTAATTTTGCAAATTGCTGTTTGGATGTTTGTAACTCGATCACGCGTTTCATCGGAATTGCTAATTTAGTGCATGGGGGATTTGTACGAATTCACTTTTGACGTTTTTCTACTGGAAATACTATTTGTGTAAAACGTTGTTAAAATAATTGTTTTAATTACGTGAATACGTATGCGACAATATTGTTGTTTTTTGTAAACTAATGGTGACTTAAACTGAACCAAACCAGAATTATCTAGTGTCCTGTACAGTTTCTTTCGTTCCTGAGTAGGTTTACCACTTTTCTCACCATATGTAGTCGCTTACTCTGCGTTCTATCTCCGTATTAATTAAGACATAAAAGGAGGAAAATTCACGCTTGACGGATGAACTAGCGACAATAGTTATCTAATAAATCAGCGTTGTCCTGAAAAAATCGTCGCGGTCTGATGGCTGCCGGGTTAAGTTTCAAGGTGAGACACAATTTGATGTCGCTTCTCGGATGCTCCATTATGTTGGTTTAAAGAGGACTGGTGGGTTAAAAAAGGAAGATATATTGTGACAGTAAGGAGAGTAATGGTGTAAAGTTCTAGAGTCAAATAGAGTGTTTTTTACATTTATCAATGCCACATAGACCTAAACCTATGTGAATTTAAAGTTAATTCGATGAAATGTCTGTCTTGAAAATATAAATCATAATTTTTATACGTTCAAGAACTCTAAAGCTTATTAGCAACTCTATTAGTATTCAAACTAACTGAACTGAAGCAATGCATCCCTGAGTGGTCATATTCAAACACAGATTTTTAGATTTAATTTAGGTTTTTTAAGTTGATTTTTGACCATCGATACGCGTTAATTCTCGAAGTTTCTTACCTTACCCTTGTGCATAAATTCCAATGAAATAATTAATAATAACAATGGTTGTAATTGTCATGTTAATCAGTATTGACCCGGCCGGCGTTTGGTATTTAAATGAAGCGCATACTTGACACTGGGCGTGTGGACTTATACATTCTACACAAGTCGTCACCCTTTTTTACTAATACTCCTCATGTTTGTTTTAGTCCCGTGTCTTTGGTTCTATGGCGTGGTATAGAGGTTCTTCATAATTTACTTTCGTATTTTCACGGTAATTCAAGAAAAGCTACAAAAAGCCTATACTCCTTTTTGGGGAGCAGTCTATTTAAAAAAGCATAGAAGGACAAATATTGATCCTCTTGGTGTGACAAGCAGCATCTGTAGCTTATGCATTGTTTAATACTTAATGTTACATACTCAGGAATGACCCATTTTGTTTTTGGTATAAGTGTTTATACCATTTTATATAATTGTGATTATTTTCAAAAGAGTACTAACGACATTTTTAAAATAGTGCTTAAAATATGTAACAATAGAATCGGTAACCTTAATTCACGTTAGTAATTATTCAAATGAGGCCCGGTTCTCACAGCACTTCGCTACATAGCCAGATGATTTGATAAGAATAATTGAAATTTAGGAAAAAATTAACATATTTTCAAGTATTTTGTTTAGGTGGTGTGAGAGTTTTAAAAATTGGCAATTTGTTTTCAAATTTTTTTTATTAAAAAAAGCTTTCCTTGGCCATTAAAGGGTAAGAATCCAAAAAAAGAAACTAGAGGTCTACCACTGCCACTAAATATTTACTTGAAGGTTCTCGGTAACCCTCTCAGCACATAAAATGTACTATAATAATAAGGGATCATGAAAATAATTTGGCCTGTTTTAACAACAGCTGGCATTACAACCATTTCTCGATTGAATTAAAGCGTAGTCGAAAATCTCTGAATACACCTCTTCATACAGGTCGCTGTGGAGATACAAGAGGGAGGTCAAATTTCAGCAATGGACTTTGTATAAATTAATAAATACACCCAACAGTCACATACATTGTCCTGACCCTACACTAAGATCGAGTCTTGTGTCGTGAGTATCAGAAACTACGAGAGACTTTTCGGTCTCACAAACACCCAGACCCGAAACAAATACCCGTGAATCACACTAACATTTGTTTCGGTGTGGGGATCGAACCCGCGGCCTTTCGTTTTACTGGCGTCGTCTAACCAACTGCGCCACGGAGGCTGTCAATGCATGTATAGCTGAAGAACAAAACATTAAATAAGTATTAAATAAGCTAATATTTTATTCAGTAAAACACGTAAACAACATAAAAATGAATGCCTGTTGCCATGTGCCAGCTGTTAAAGCGTTGTTAGTTATATACACAGTGTAATAGTGTGCAGTAATGTCTGACCTCGTTAAGGAAACATAATTGTAACTTCGTCGTACGACCGTTTTAATTAATTTAGTGATGTTACGTATTATGTAGATAGTAAAGTATTTTATAAAACAAAGGTTATTTTCAGGATAAATATTTAATTTTGTAGCAACGAGATAATTATTATAGTAATCAGCTGGAATTTGGAGAATACTTGCGTCTAGTAACTAGTTAAGGCCAACCTGCATTAGGCCAGCGTGGTGGACTATGCGGCCTAACCCCTCTAATTCGTTTGGGTTTTGAGTTGTTATGGCTGTCTTATTTGTATCGACCTTTAACAACTAAGGAATATAGCTAAATACATTTTCGGATGAAACGAATCGCAATAGTAAAGAAAACACTCTACGTTGATATTCTCTATTATAATGGCCCAGCTCCCATTTATGAAGTAGTCGATATTCCACCGTTAATCTAATACTTATAAAAAAACATTCAACTTATTCAAAAATTACTGTTTGCTGTAAGTTCAATAAACTTTCAATGACTGTATGGTTTTTAATACACCTGTTGATATAATAAAAAGACGTCATCATTGCTTTTTGTTTCGAAACATAATTGTATGGTTTTGTAATACCATAGATTTTACATTCCAGGATATTAAATTATTTTTATTACCTTTACCTTTTTATTTATAAGCCTTGATTAGACATATAATTTAATTCAATGTATACCATTAGCCATATAAACCCACTGCTAAAAGTTAGCGTGTTCAAAATATTTCCACAGCGACAAACGACAAGTGATTTATTTTATCCATAAAATAAATTACAGCCTGATTGATTGTAAAAGTAACACAATTAGACTATCTTATTAATACATATTATTTATTTATCATACTTTATTGTGGATCAAAACACAGAAAAATATACAACAAAACACTTAACCTATATTTACAACTGGCGGTCTATCTTCAATCATTATCATCATGTTTAATCATCTTAAGTCATTTTCATATATTTTACATTTTACTTGAAAATTGAAAAATTGGCCCCAGGTGTAATAGTAGGGAGTAAGTTAGACAGGAGCCCATTCTACGTATATATTGCACATATGAGTAGTAATAAGATTGTCGATTGCATTTACTCGAATTCGCACTTCACTAACCATACTGTATGTTATCTGGGAACGGCCTTCAGCTTGTACGTGTAGTCTAAGAAATATAAGTAACTGCGTAATATTGTGTAATTGGAACTATTTATTTTTCTCACTGCAATAGGTACTTTTGTAAACAAAACTAATATATTGACCAGTTGACTTTTTGCGTGGTATTTATGTTGTATAGGGTTCTAGTACTGTTTGCTAACTTGATTGATAATTATCTGTTGAATTATGAATATAGTCATAATTTTCTGGATTAAGCATATGAATCCATTTGTAGCAATTAATATCTATCTACATAAGTACATAGCGTAATGAGATAAATAAGGATTCGAAATATGGGTGTATTTTTTTTATTACAACCCATTCTGCGTGTTACATAGGTGGTAAGCTTACATAATTGAGCTAATAATATTGTATTATAATAAGTCAATATAATGTAAGGTCTTGTGTCCATATTACGTCAAGTTATTTTCTCCAATCAAGTCTCTAGAGTTTTTATCCTTTTTTTTAAATTAAATACACTGAATTCTTATAAAAGTATAACTCGACTTTTTAACAATCTTACTACATTGTTAAACAAATCTCAGAGCTAACCGAACGTTCAAGCAGACAGTTAGACAAACGGTAACCATGTGTGAAGGTGAACCATTGTCTGCGCACTCAATACTACCGTTTGTAGTTTATACAATACATTTGAAAAACTCTATCTATATTAGCCCATATACGTCCCACTGCAGGGCACGGGCCTACTCTACAATCGAGGGAATCGATTGAGAGTGGTTAGGCCATATAGTCCATATAGTGGTTATATGAAAAACTCTAAAATAACTATATATTTGAAGTACATTGTTTCTATGTATATCGGCCAGATGATAATATTACTTATAATATGTGTGATATTTAAAATGGATTAATGAAAACAACGTGTCTTTTTTTATTGTACAATAGATGAACTAGCTTGATCGAATCCTTTCTGTTGGGTATAATTGGTATGTCAAAGTATGAGGTCACATTGTTCGAGTCTAGATATTGAGTAAGTAAAACATGTGTTCATAAAACAGTAACACCCACAAAACCAGCCTAGTCAGAGCGGGGCTCAAGTGTCAACGTTTGAAAAAAAGGATTATTCAAATAGAAAAGAGTAAAGACTCTTTATATTTTCAATAATAAACAACCTATACAGCAGATATAGTTAATTAGGCAAAAGTAATTCATATGAACATCCCAGTTGACAACAAAAGAGGTATTTAATTGTATCTTCAAATTCTATATTACATTTAAAACTTAATTAATGTTCGGGAACATTTTAATTGTTTAATACGGTTGTTAGTTATACCGTGTGAACAGTTAATTCATTGATTTAATTTTAGCAACAATTAATTTTGTTGGTTTTTGTTTCAGGTATGTTAGCTGTTAATTTGAATTTACGTTCATCGTAAGTACGTAGTTATACAGAGCACTTGAAAAATATTCATTTTCTATTATACTGGCTGAAATTGTAAAGCTCGACGTAATTATATTCTTTATGTGACGAAAAAAGGACAACTCTTAAGAAAATACCGAAAATAACTAAAACTTAAAATAATTAAAACTCTTTTCACCTAGCCTGTTGTAGTAAAGAATCACAATTCTTCCATTATGCTGAATATTTTATAGCCTTAATCGTAAAACCATGTCTATCAGCATTTTAAAAAGAAACCAATAATATTTCCAGTAAATACTTTATCAATAAACCCTAATAAAAATCACCAGTACTGGTCTGAAGAAGATCCTCCGTTCGTACTGTTTTATAACGCGTGGAGATAAAAGGTCGTGGGATTATCTGGCCGGTCCCTCGTAATCTCGTTGCCTTAACGCCCCCCACTTAGGACTCAGACCTTTACGTGTGTATAAATAATGCTTTATTTGCAGGGAACTTGCGTAATATAGTATTTTTTAAATTGGTTCGGCGAAGAAACGAGCAAGCGACTGATCTTATGGTGATTACCTTCGCCGATAAACACCTACGACAATTAAATTGTATATTACCTCACTGTGATTAATTTCATCAAGATTTGTTTATAAATAATACAGTTACAATTGCTAGAAATTCAGTTTTAATGATTACGTAATGATTTTTACTCTATCGAGACAATCGAAAACTCCGCTCATAAATAAGCTCAAAATTAACACACATTTTCGTTGCTCCTAAATGTAACACATTTGGCGTAAAAAACTGTTTTAAGAAGCCTATTTTAACTATGCATAGCACCTACATCTTTCTCTCAACTCCCAACATATATTTGTACACAATCAGACCTAAGATGTCCTATAAGATGTATAGACGGTCTGTGTGCATTTTGTAATAACTAATAGCCTTATCATTTCACATAGTGACGACTAATTGATACGTTAATTAAGTAAATTATCTTTAATGATCAACAATTGGAATCAATGGAAACTTGTTGTTTCCGCCACGTTAGTGCCTCACGTCAACTCATCAATCCTGATAATAGAGGATTTCGATAAATTATTACGTCTAGTCATGTGACAAGTCTAATATTTTTTTTAATGCTAAAAATATTATTATTACCATCCTCAGCTTCAGTTGCAAGGACATATTCGTAAAAATAGTTTAATATATGGGGTAATATTTTAAAGTTTCCAAGACAATATGTAAGGCCTAATTCTACGGGATATTTTAAGTCCCTAAATATTTACTATTCCGTACATTGGCAGTGGGTTGGTAACATAATTATTACACGTGTCTTCTTAATATTGATTAGCAAAATAATGAAAAAAATACCGCGTTTATAAATATTCTAAGCGAGGCCAAAAGGTCTCCCACGATTATTGCAAACGTTTTATTTTGTGTGTTCGTACCTCAATCCAAACATAACTTTAAATATTCTTTCATAATTACAAAAATATAACCTCGTAGAAACATCTAGAAATGCTATAGAAAGCAGACAGAAAATATCCAGTTATCTAGTAATTCCAGATCCGTTTGAGGGGTTTATTTCTGTTGGTAGCGAGGCAGCTCATCAATCTGTTAATTAATCCAGCCAGCTGTACTTTTTGCATTATTTTTAAACTTCTTTGTCTCTGTTTCGCTGTTAATTACACTATTAAAGAGATTGCTTTTCGTGGATGTAGCGCTGTTGTTACATAACTCATAGTAAATTCAGATCAGCGTGGTGGACTATATGGCCTCACCACTCACAATCACACTTTCGATTGTAGAGGAGGCTCGTGCCCTGCAGTGGGACGTATATGTGCTGATACAGTACAATACAATAGGAGATTAAAGTGGTTAAAAAAATTTAATTTTGAAATGGATAAGTACGCACTTTACTCTAACAACTGCTAAAAGATTCGACGAAACATTAACTATAGTTTCAAAACAAACAGAACTATTAGAAATTTGTAGATATATTAAAAACCTTTCGATTCCACCGCAGCGGTAAAAAAGTTGTGCTAATAAAAATCATTTTGCCGACAGTTTTGAGGAACAAAGCGGTCTGCATAGCGCTCCCTCGTCAGCGACACCGGCGGCTGCGAATTGAACCGATTGGATCGTATTGATGCCGTAATCGAATCGAACGGAGCGCCGCACCGAGCCCCGTCCGAGCCTCGAACCGAACCCCGCTCGCTACAGAACGCCAGATCATGAGTTTAATCTTGTTATTATAAGCCGGCATTGTCCGGAATTCCTACAATTTCATGTGATTGGCGACGTTGCTTCCTATTAATAGTCTTTTGCCGAGATTCTTCTATCAATACGCATTGACGAATACAAAAAAATTGAAGCATCATTCTTGTTGCAATACTACTCGTAGAATCGATAGGTTTGAAATTGATGATGTTTTAAGGATTATCACACTATTTGTTGTCTACATTTTAAGGCGACTGTAAATCTTCTGATAGCTTTGATAAATTACGCAATGCTCCGAGGTGGACAGTACTTTAATCTCGTCTCGGAACCAATGTCAATCCAGCGAGTAGTCACACACTTCGCGTGTTACTAATTGAGCGTCGACCCTCCTCTATCATCATATAATTTCTTCAATATCAACGTAATGGGCGAGTAGCCTCGTGATCTCTATCACGGACGGCGCTCGTGTTTTCAACAATGCCTGAATTAAATCTGGCGAAAGTTAGATTTTTTCGGTTGCTTGTGTTGTGAATGTGCTGCTGCAATTTGCTTATTACGTTTGATTAGTTTGAATTACTTCTTATTTCTGGTGTTTAGTCTCGTTAAAGCTGTATGTTTGATTATTTAGTATAAAATATCATTTTCGATTATCCTTTTCGAATTTAGTGCACTGGAAAGTTTGGTAGAGTTAATAAGTTTCATACTAAAATGTATCAAAACTAACACATTACTATATGAATTCGACTGCGTATGAAAAGTAGTTAGTCGTGCCCTTTGACACGTAGGAATCAAAGTAGGTCACGTTTTTAGTTGTTTATCATAATCGTATTGATAACATTTTGGTACATTTTCCTTACCCAGTGGAGTACGAGTCATTACTCCCGGCATTAGGCCGAGGAACACCAGCGGCGCCGGCCTCCCCAAAACAAATGGGTGTAATGACCCGTTGACGTCTGTTTGCATGTGCGATGAACTGTGAATCTACTCTCTTTTGTGGTCTTTACGCAGATTACTCTACTGATTTTTTTCTTGCTAAACACCTAAAATAGAAATCATAATACAGAATAAGCTGTATGTGTGTCGGACGTTGACCTTAATAAATTTTGTACTGTTTTACAAACTTGTCATATCTAGTTTTTTAACTAGGTACAATGATGTATCCAGTGATGAGAGTAAGAGTTATCATTGTTATGAAATTTAAGGTCTTTTTATAGACCATTATGCTGGTTGGTCATTATTATTAATATCCATCCATTGCGAGAGTAAAATAAAAACAAGTAATCAACTGGGTCAAAGGCGGTCGTGTTATCTGGCTAGAAAGTGATAAGAGAAAGCTGTTACTTGTGAAGTAAAATCATAGACTGACTCGTATTCTCCCTCATAAAATGTACGTAAAATAGATCATTGAAAGGTGGTATCTTTCATTAGCATAGAATAAAAGAAACAACATTTGAGTAATGACAATCTCAGAGATTAAATGAAAGGTAACAGCCACGCTGCTACATCACATAGGTTTACACACGGCAAGATCGACCGATTTAAGTTTTTAAATGCCCACAGGTCGGCTGTTTGCCGGATCTATGCAATAAAAAAACACTGACCCGTGTATGCTTCAGTTAAGACTTAAATACATAGCCAACAATGTATAACAACAGAACTACATTAACATTTCACATACACTATCGCAGATCGGCAGTTCGTAGTTCTGCGCCGCCCGATCGTTTGTCTTCCCTAGTTTACCTTTTAAATCGCACACAAAACCCATTAGTGGGATCGCCGGGAATAATGTCGGGAACTGAACATTGAACACGCTAACTGTGGATAACTATTGCATAAGCGCCGTTAACGCGGAAACAGTAGGGATAAGTTGAGGGTTTTGGGTTCGTTTATCTATGTTTGAAATGGAGGCTCGAATTATGAGTCCTAGTATTTTTTGAGGATCACCGTAGTTTCTTATAGTTCAATTGGTCTCAGTTTATTTCAGTTTTGTGGTATTTCGTGGAAGTGTAGCGTTGTAGCGTCTTTTCTATTGTGGGAATATCTGTCTGTGATGTCTGTACTTTGAAAGATTTTTCAGTCTGTAAATCTTGTCCAGGAATCAAACCCAGAATCCCATAGCTGCCCAACTAACTGAGCTTGAACAAAATCAATGGCGGATTGCGATGTGATCAATTTGGTGAGGCGCGATAAAATGTTTATTAATATTACTTAATTGTATTTCAAGTAGCAGTGGATCCGGTATTTGTGTGCATAACAGTATTTTTAATTAATCTCCTCTATATTTATGCTATTCGTTTGGGAATTTGCTAATTCAGTTATTGTTTTTTGGTGTATTTCCAAACATCGACCCACGCTAGAGTTCAATGTCCCGGTTATAACACAAAACACACTTTGGATATTAAGTTTTTTTTATTGGAAACGTCTTTTCTCAATGTGCTTGCATTTTAAATTAGCATTTATTGTTGGTTCCGTATTTTATACATATTTTGATTTGCTTAATTTGACCATGTACCTTTAGGTGGTGGATATTAAAGCTATAAGTTGCATTCTACGATGCCTAGTTTATTAAAACGTGATACACTTATACGGAATTTTCTGCGCGATAAATATGATTTACACGGTGTACATTGTCGTTTTGAAATTCATGGGACTCCCCACATGAGAGTGTGCACATGCATCTTAGTGACCCCCCTGGTCAGGCTTTTTACTGTTGAGTGTAGGTATATAATTATCTACTTGGTTTATTCTATGTAGATAAAGTATGAAAATATAGGCTGTTATTTGTAAGAAGGTTCATGTCAGGACATTAATAGCGTGTTTGTGACGATAGTTTTCCTGTTATTTATGGAGTTGGTGTGTTTACTTGCATAGTATCTGCAGGTACTATTTAATGATCGAAACATATTTGAAGTTCGATAAGAATTCGATAAAATCCATTAAATAAAATGTAAACTTAAATGAATTTACGTATATCACTATTACTTATTATTATACAGTAAAAAAGTCCTAACAAATAGTCATATATTTGCTCCCGACAAATGCGGGTAGTCAGCAATAAGTCGGTGCGGCAGGCGCCTCCGGTGCAAATACTTCCGGCGTCGCGCCGTATCGATCGCGGCCGACGCCAGGTGAATCCCTTGTATGCGCCGCCGGCTAGAGGAGCTTTGTTTTGTTTTCAACTACTACCCACTACCTAGTATACAGGTGTGTTTTGTGCCTGGGAGATATGGGTTTTATGAAAGTTTGGTATTGGTGGGGAATATTTGATAGTACAGAACGAAAAAAATAATAATTTGTAAGCTATGTCGGTTGGTCAGGTATTTTCTGATTTCAGTGAGTCTAGTCCACGAGTTAATTAATAATGAATATTTCGGATCAATGAGAGTAGGGAACTGCATGTAAATTTCTATGCAATTTTATATTATTTTTATGATTATATTGCATGTTATGTGGTTGAAAATATTTATGTAATTTATTTACACATTCGGGTATGTCAGATTCATTATTCACAAAATGTATTTAGGTAGTTCTTAGCTACTAAATAATGAACGTAAGGAACATTCCAGAAATAATTCAACGTTAACCTAGAGGAAAACATTAAAATTCATTTATATACATTTCAAGCTAAAAATAAAACTTACAAGCTGCCAGTACTCGTATGTAATATGTAGTATATAATCTGGTCGTTAAGCTTACATACCCTCAGTAAAAACGCAGCGTCTTGCGAAATGCTCAAGTCGGCGGCCCTAGTTGACGAGAGCACTAAAACTATATCCTTGTGCACTCGACGGTACGCAAGGAGATGAAATGCGCAGACTGCAGTGCCGGCCGAGAAAACTATCCGACAAATATCTAGGAATATTTATTTAATTTAAGGTGAATATTCGCTAGATTATTATTATTTAATAAGAATACTACGTCATTAGGCTTTAGTATGAAGCATGGATGATATTGGCGCAAGAATGAGAAAAGTGGTACGTGTTTAAAGTGCTGTGATATAGCATAAAGTTAGGTATGTAATATAACTAAGAATAGTCAGATTGCAGTAAAGCTTACGGTAACTAAATTAAATTGGACATTTTTGGGAACTAGATTATAATAAAGGCGAAATGAACGAAATCAACTATGCATATTCAAAATTTAAATCCAATTTATTAGATTTATTGAATGGTTTTATGTAAATTATGAACTAAAATAAACAAATTAGAAATTTTAGCACTATGAATGATAAACGATATGGCGCCCGGATGTTATCTGTGGTCAATTAACCTTTATATCGTATATTAGCATTTACGCTACCAAAATAAAACTAATATATACAAAAATATAAGCATTTATTACATCACTAAACAAAAAATCAATTTGTTGAAATAATTGATTTCATAAATATCCACAACCAAATAATTCCTGGAAATTGTGTATATTGGAAAAAAAATGCTTTAGTCTAAAATTAAAATTAACTAAGCAACGGCCTTGTATCATTAGCTATCCACATTTCACAAAAAAATCCGCTGGATAATCCTTAAACAAAATTTCAAGGAGCTTTACCAAATTTTTACGTAACGTTGGTTGCTAGCCGGGCAGGTTCATTACCTCTAAGCATTTAGCAAGACATTTGCATGTTTGCGGCCCGAACAAAATAGCACCATTAAAATTGATAAGATAAAACAGATGAGCGTCGAAAAAGCGGGCACGGATCCACACAAACAGGCGGCTGTAAACACGTTTTAAAGAGGCTTTGGCTGCTTACATTGTAATTGAGTGTCTTTACTCTTTACTCCGTTGAAGGTCGACCACCTCCCGTATTAACTTCATAATTGACGTAAAAACAAAATAATGAATTTATGCGCGGTGTGTTGACACGACACGTTTTTATCATCTATTTTGGTCGTTGAAGGCTGTCATCTCGAAAACGTTGAAATTCCTCATCTTCGTTTTTTTGCATCGTACAAAAATGATTTTCTCCGACGATAAATTAATTGTGCCGATGTCAGTGAATTTACTTCTTTTCCGTTGTCCTGTCGCGTCGAGGCCGTCTGGGTTTTATCCGCTTATTATAATGGATATTAAATTGCGTGCTACGGCATGCCTCGAGTCCCGATGTAATGTATTTTAATTAATTTTCTCTGTAGACGTATTTTGATAGTATTCTTATTTATTAACGTCTGTATTTGTTTTATGACATAACTGAATGACTACTTCGCGACTATTTAGGCTATGGAATACGTTAATAATAATTACAATGGAGTAATCCATTATTATTAATTATTATTATCAATTATTATCCATTATTATTATCTATTATATTTAATCCATTATTATTATTATCAATTATTATCGCACATACCAATATGCTACCAAAACAGAGGAAAAATATCTAATTAGGTAAGTTTCATGTAAAGGCACCAAAAGTCCTTTATTCAGACCAACTGATTTTTTGCCTTACTGTTACTCGTAATGCTCGAAATACACAAGCAGGCAGTATAATGATTCATCATCTCACAACACACATGCAAGGAACACTCAGCAAAGTAAATATAATGTATTTACTCAAGTGGTCGGTGTTGTTGGCCCGACATGTACAGATGCACTGACGTTACAGACACTCGCGCCCGGGTGCCCTTCCTTTAAATTTATTCCGTATGCGAACACAAATGTTATGGGGGATGATTTAATTCTCTTGTTGCCTCCGAGTGGCGAAATGCAAGGCTTGGAATAAATAAATAGATTGAGGCTTCATGTAGCCATTCTTGTTGTCGAAATGTTCGTTTATGTGAAGATTAGTGTATGTTTGTTTCGTATTAAATTGTAATGGATAATGAATTGGATGGATGTTTTTTGTTTGGTACGAATTAATGTTATAAATTTTGCTACAATTAGTTTTAGTTAAACCTATTGGTAACCTTGTTCAATGTAACAGGCTTAATAATAATTACGTGTAGTATTTATTGCATAGTTGTGTTACCAATAGAAAATAAAAAATGAATACAATGAAAGCAGTATTGTTTTGTATAAATTACATACTGTGTTATTAAATAAACATTTCAATCAATGTTTTTAATATTATAATGTTCACCTATAAAATCGGTCAAAATTCACAAGATAAGCATACCAAATAAATCCCTCCAACTTACATAAATTAATCCAACAATTGGTTTAGCACCACTTCTCAACCTACGTCATCTATATTCAAGTGCACATCTTCACTCGCAGAGCATTACATCTCACAAGCCCCCGTATTTTTAGCTTAACGTTTCAACGGCTGTATGCATCGCCTTCGCAACTGCTGATGGTAATGACTATAATGCAGTTTGGCAATGGTTTGTAATCAAAGATTTGGATTTTGACAGCATGCGTGGAGATGTTAAGACACATGTGAAATGAGAAGCAATGGACTGTGTATCTTTACTAAAGCAAATAATTACGTGATAAATATTTGTTTTGTCTGGACATACAATGTTGTGAGATCGAGAAATCTCCAGCACTTTTTGATATCTATGACATAAAACTTATATCTTAATATCAGTACCGGTTGTATAGGTTGGGTGTATTTATTATTATAATTGCATGTCGCTAAGGCTGCAGCAGCCGTCCTAAAAAAATAATACGGGAAATGTGTATCTAGTCAGATTTATTTAAAATTTAGTGTTAAAGAGCGTGCAAAAATCGCAACTAGCAAGTCGGACCGAGTCTCTTGTATGAAATATGAATGAATTTCATTGCAAGAATATCGTTTTACTATTGGGTGTATGTGTATTTGGTTGTGGCGAATGTAGTTACGGGACTCCGGGGATAAGTCTGGAACGGTATCAGACGTCCTGTTACGTCAGCTTCACTGCCTCACGGACATCCCGTAGGATTTACAGGAGTACACAAACTGATGCAGTTTTTAATTACTTGAAATATACTGCGATATTTTGGGTAAAGTGTATTACTAGGGTGTATGTAGCTAGAATTATTCAGACTTACTTTAAGCAAGTTAAAAAAATAGTATTCTAGTAGGTTCAATTCAGTTTCGCGTAACAATTTATGTTGGTAAGTCATTTTTCGTCCGACATAACCAAATTTTCCGCATTGTATAGTTTAAGAAACCTTTGTTTGAGTCAATAAAGTAATTATTTCTATGTATTCCGGTATTTGGGTTGGAGATAACGGAACTATCTCAGTAGGAAGATTCGACAGTACACAGTAATAAGGATAGCGGTTATCATAAAATAAATATTTACTTTTCTCAGAATTAATTTTATGGCCGTCAAATTCCCAGTCGTCGTAATAGTTATATGAAATATTTTATAATATTTCAAATATTTGCTTTTTGCCGTCTCGCCCACAATAATTATAGGTGAAATTAGAATCTAATAAATAATACTACATTCCCATGCGCTGATTTTATTAGAGTTCAAATTCTTTAGTTCCCACACAAAGAACTTGGGGACGTTGGAACATTATCTTCACACTAGAAATCTCTGTAATAAAGTTGGAGTGCACCTAAAAACTCCGATAAGTTTCTCATTCGACGTTCTCGAGAGATACGACGTATCTGGAACGGCTGCTTGTGACACAAGGCTTCCATGTTCTTTGCAATTTCCCAGAGGTTTTCTTGAAAATTAAAATATCTCAGAACTTTTGTAACTCAAATAGACGTACCTAGATGATAAAAAAATGAAAATAGATCACTGCATCGGGAAAATAATCTGAGCACCTTGCATTTCTTGCTGTTAGGCTGTTAGGACATTGAAAAGTTTCTACGAAGTTGTAATATTTACCACTCAAAAAATGTGGGGTGTATTTCTTAATATTTTTTTGCATCCGTTCCCAATCCAAGAAATGGAATAAGTGGTATTCACATGGGAATGAAAATGGATAATTATATCATAATATCTGCACAAGTCCTACAGCTCCAGCTAAACTTAGTTCCACCAAAACCTCCAAAAACACAGTTTTTTTCGTAAATAAACTACAGCACAGAACGTACGGTAAGTTTTTGTGCAAGTGACGTAACGAAGTGGCGCGGCTAACAGTACTTGCACACCCACCGCACCACTTGCATTTGAAGTATACCTCGAATACGGTAGTATTAAGTATAGTAGTATACGTTTTATAGTGTAGTATAACTCAGTGTTTTGCGCTTGTATTTCTGCCAGGGATATGGTGGTAAAAACAGTGCTCTCTAACAAAACCTTACGTAACAGGGCATCGGATTTTAACAGAATTTTACGTACGAAACGGTATTGCACTTTATATGCTACACTGCGATATGCCTTATCCGTTTAGAATGGTTTGAAAATAGTCGTTTTTGACGTAGTCATTAAAGTTTTGATGATAGTGCCACGGTCGGGGTTGAGAGAAATCCGCAGGTTCTAAGACGAAGTAGAAGAGAAAACGGTTTTGAACAAAAACCTGGCTCAACACAATATGTACAACAACATGTAGTGGTAGGTATAAATGTTGTGGGGCTAAAATCTCTCATAGTTTCTGATACGAATTACACAAATATATATTTTTCTATGCGTTTGGCTGCTGGGTTGATAAATTCATCGTCATCTTCACGTACTGTAAGTTCACTGTTGAAATATACCTCTTCCATGAAAAGCCTTCTAGGTTGCTAAGAACACTCAGTAAATCAATGGTGTATAAGGTTCTAGTAGTAGTAGTTCGTCCTCGTTCGTGTCATAAAACAAATAAAACGCGATACACGGAGCCTGCCGCGCCATTAAGCTGCGACAACAGCTTGCCGGCTCATGTGTTCTTTATGCACTGGATATTAGATCGCTAAGTGCTTTATGGACTAAAAATGCATGTTTAATACCTTCCTTATGTACCCGCCCTTGTATCAGGTAATTACGTATATAGATAGGAATCTTAAGGTCAAAATTATCTTATAATTTTAAATTACAATTTGCCATGTTTACAAATTAGTACACAATATTAGCAATGGCTATCTGGTTTTTGTAACGTCGGTCTGCTTAATGAATAAGAGGCTTTCATGACAGTGGTTATCGCTGCTCTTCTATTTATACGATAGTTGTTAAAGTTCGTAAATGGTTTGCCAGCTTTAAAATCGATTTCCTCTCAATTTCAAGTTTGACAAAGGCTACCTATCTACCTATACGGCGAAATACAAATATCGGGCTGTCAGCTATCTTATTTATTTAACAAAAGTGTTTCTCTACATTAATGGCATTACCCAGATCAAGCCAACCATTCGTATTTTAAGCCTGCCTTAAATACCAATAGTATCTAATTTCCATCTTTAAACATCAAGATAGTACCTACCACAGGTGTTATCCCACCAAATGAAAGTTAATATCGTAACAGAAGTAAAGGGCAAGGCATAAAGGTACTTGTGTACGTAATATCGGGTATCGGCCGGCTGAACAAACGATAGCGGTTTGATGGATCACTGGCTACGGACAGACAGCGACACTGATCCGAGAGCGCTGAAACTTAACAACGTTCCAATTTTAAAAGTTGGATTGATATCGACAGATTTTTGTTGGGTAGTGTGGAGTTGAGCGTCCATAAGCTGGAGAGACAACTAAGGATTGTTTTGTTCGATGTAGATTGTAGATTGCTTCGACAGGTTGGTCTTTGTAGCGAAGACGAGACTTATGTACGTGGTGACTAATTTTTGGATGCAAACTGCTTTTGACATGTTAGTAATGTTTAGGGGGGCCTATGTGTAACAGTTATTCCGAGAGCTGAAGACAAATACACCCAAAAGTTTAACACATCATTCAGGCAGATTTTAGGTTTTCAAACACTCAGACTCAATAAATACTTGCTGGTTTCTAAAGATTTATTTGTATTCGAGGAACCGGTTTCTAATTGATAAGCCGGATTCTTGTCCACTATATAATAGTGGATGTCAATGTCTAAATACAATTTTCCTTGTATTCAATGTACTCATTAGTGTTATTATTGTTACAGGTAAGAGGCGTTTTCCACATAACATTACTCGTAAGTGACTACGTGAGACATGAAACACCAACTAAATATCTGAATGATTCATCTAGAATAAGTGGGTAAGTGGAAACCAATAGAATGGAATACCTCAAGGTTTGACTTCTTTTTGTTTATTACCTATGTAAGCAGATGTGTTAGCGACATGGTACATAACATACCATACGGGATGGGATGTTTTCAGATGCAAAGAAAGAGTCCTATTGCCTTGACAGCTGATGAAATAATATCTTAAGACGTGAGGTTTTGGTTATTTCGAATATATTATCTAAAGTTGTACGTTAATCCAAGCCAGTACAAGTTGTGTAGGAGTTGAGGAGTTACAATTGCAATAAAAGCGGTGCTAACTGCGTGCGCTCCAAAGCGGTCGTAATTGCAACGCGCCGGACACAACTGGCGACCGACCTCGCTCTTACATTTACCTTTGAATTGGAAGGATTTATAGCATTAATCACTGGTGGTTATGTAGACGATAAGCTTATAAGAGTTGCCGCCCACTGTAGTACTAACTATGAAAGTATCAGGCAAAACATTTTTGTCTGCTATGTTCATTGCACGATGTATCCTGCATTGTAAAACAACAAATTGTAGAACAAGAACCCTAAGGATAGAATACAACAGACATCTGTCACATCCACCTACAAGTTGGGTAGGCAACCTGACAAAGTTTGCAGGGAGTAGCTGGCTGCGGCCTATATTTTGTATTAACCGATGAATAATGATGATGACCACAGTAATCGGCAAGAATGGTCGAATAATGTGTCCTATACGGAATTATAGATCAATTAAATTCGTATCCGAAATGTGCTAAATATAGTTGACTTGTAGGATATTACGTGTACAGGATAACAATTTAAAATTATGTATGCAAAAATATTCTAAGCGGTACATAGTACATCCTCACAAACTGTTTCCAACGACTTCCCATCAATAGTAGAACAGGAAAACGTTACAAAAATAATAATATACTTATTTAATATTTTCTAAATATAATTTTGCTTATAAAGTTGGCAGCACCAGGACCAGCCGTGGTACTAACAATAAGCACTAGTTCGTCGGGGGTATCGAACCAGTTTGGCAGTGTTGCCAGACGGCTTGGCATCCCGCCTGGCACATTTGCCAGAGCGCCGCCAGTCACTGCAGTCTGCTTTCCACCGTGAGATGTAATAAAATTTTAAATTTGTTTCGTATTAACGACGCCATTAGACCCGCGCCTTAGTGAGTCTCTGCTGAGTGTGTACGTCCTTTATATTGGGGGTGCACTCGGATATTAATTTGGAACGTGCAGATTTACCCTCGTAGGGATGATATTGAACTGGGAAGGGTAAAATCTGGAAATGGGAGCCGGAAGTCTGAATGGTGTCTGGCTCTTCTTTTAGTATTTTGTTAAATGATTAAGGAAGAGCGTATGAGTAAGTTCTCCCTTTTGCCTGTCCTTTTCATTATTCATGATCAAAACCCTATCCTGCATCCAAATATTCCGCAGTGTTAAATGTCTACGTATTGGACGGTGATCAATTCCACTCATAAATAATGCTGGCCTGTTCTTTACGCCTGTTTTCCATAGGCGTAGACAGAAACTACGAATCTCCAGTCGCTATCCTTCCACATCTCTTTCGCATCATCCACCTTCATCAATCTTCATTACATATACCTAGGTTATCGAAACCACTGTAAAGTTTAGTCCATCTTAAACCAATCTGAAACGTAGCAACCCCGCGAGACAGAAACTTGTAAGATTATTGAATAATGTTATCCGCGCGAACGACTCCGCCACTGCACTGCGAAATAGTTTCTAGATAACATCCATGTTTTATTAAACTTACCCACTTGTCTGTCGCTCTTTGCTACACGAAAAAACAAAGAGAATCTTTAACTTTGTCTTTAACCTTCATTGTCCCACCTATTGGGTAAAGGCCTCTCTAAATCTTTAAATTTTATGAAAATAAGACTGGCTACATAAAGCTCAGTTATAGCCCATGGGTGTTGAAGCATGAAATCTTGAGCTGTTATCGTGAGATACTGGTTGTCGACCTGGGTTGGGTAATTTACTCCGTGTGAGTGTTTAGGGTGTAGGCTCTCGCTCTAATAATATCTGGGGCGAAAAATAAGCTCGAATAGAGTGTTTACTATCAGTTGAACCTCTACCCCCAGAGCCTGTCTTTAATGGATACGTGAGCATTTTTCTTAGTACAACATGTGACAACCTAATAGACACAATTATGTCGGCCTTGTAATTAGAAACACACTAGACGATTCTAAAGTACAACAAACTTGCGTAACTACAACGGGTTTTACTCGTGTACCATCCCTGTACAGCTCAACCATCCTTCTACCCTCAAACCAGCAACACCAATACAACTAGCGTTAATATTCCACCACACGCGCTAATGACTGGTCTGTTCGCGACGCACCCGTACCCGTGACGTCACAGTACACCCCTCCGCACAGGGCGCGCACAGTATTAGCACAACTATTAACATTCTACACGATTGGCAAACACGATGCGAACTGTGTGGACGTCCGTACCGATTCTGTTTGTTCAAACCTTAATACAGTTGCAGTGTTAGTTGAGGGGGTGAGGGGGGTAAGGGGATGAAAGGGGTTACGTTGCAATTGTGCTCCATATAACACAGTTGTTGCCCGTTGGATAATGTTAAACGTAAATATTGTTGCATTTCAGGCTTAACACAGAATGTGACGGATAAAACATCGTGCAGTTAGCAGGACAAATAACGATAGGATTTTGAAGAAATAGTATTAACAGGACTCATTATGTTATCTATAAGGATATTTTTATTAGAAATAAGATAATAATGCCGGGATGAACGGAGTGCACTCAAATTTGGTCCAGGTTTATATTCTGTGCCAATTATATTTTTTTAAGTAAATAGAGAATTGCAAACAAATATCTGCGACCTGTTATATCAACTCAAAGACAGCGTGCTGTCTTCAAGTAGAGTGCAGTTTCGTACGATTTCATCTTTATCTGTCTTATACATTTGTAATAACTACTTCAAATTAAAAGTATGTCTTGAATGACAAATCTTTATAAACAATTTCCTGTCTCTATCAGACTATTACACGTTTCACAGCCAATGCTCACTGGCACTAGTCTAGAGTCTAGCCCAATAAAACTCTCCATACGAACTATATAACAATAATATAAATGCTGCATCAGCAAAGCGACCCTAAACTCCGGCGTAGTTCCTAACTCGCTGATTGCCGGCATTTAGCTCTGCATAGGAAAAACTGCACCAACTAAACCGATTGAAAGGACGCTACTCAATGTAGACCAGTTTTCTACTGGCGAGGGTATTTTTGTTATTTGTAGTAGGTTATTCGTAAAATATTATCAATTTATCCCACATAAATGATTAGCTTAGAAAATCAATTGGTAGCTTTGAGAAGGATATACTGTTGAATAAAAGCATAGTGCGCGAACATAGTCTAGTTTAACCAGTTGCGGGTAGGTAGCAGATATTTTAAATTGGCGAATTGTAGACGAACTAGTTTCAAAACGTCTAAAAAATCCCAGTGTCCAAAATTACAAGGACCAGCGCAAAGCGGCTTACAGTCCCGCTCACTGTAAAATTTATAAAACGCTACTTTGCAAGTGGATTTTTTTTTATTCGTGTAAGCTTGTTCAAACGAAATTATGTTGTTGCCAGCCCTAATTTTTAGCTACAGACGTAATAATATCATTATTGTGCAAAGTATTCTAATATTAATCCAACAATGAATTATTACTATGAATTGATTGATTTTATTGACAGCCTCCGTGGCGCAGTTGGTTTGACGCCGCCTGTGAAATGAGAGGCCGCGGGTTCGATCCCCGCACCGAAACAAATATTTGTGTGATCCACAGGTATTTGTTTCGGGTCTGGGTGTTTGTGAGACCGAAAAGTCTCTCGTAGCTTCTGATACCCACGACACAAGACTCGATCTTAGTGTGGGGTCAGGACTATGTATGTGACTGTTGGGTGTATTTATTATTATTATTATAATTCTTTTTATTTCTATATTATCTCCTATGTTAATAGGGAAAAACCATATTCCGCGGGCTTTAGGGCCAAGCAAGATATGGGTGGTTTCTATCGGATCTTGAGTTTTTTTTTGTTAAGACTGGTCTATGGATAAGAATTTCCTAACGATTCTGCATGTGTTTAGTATTGTTGCTTTTTGTAGAAGAATGTACGAAAGCTTATGCATACCAAGCGACTTCAAGCTCGTATGCAATGTGTGGGGTATTACACCTGTAGAAGAAAGGACTATGGGTATAGTTTTTACAGTCTGTACTCTCCATTGGCTTTTGAGCTCTATCGATAAATCTGTGTATTTGGCAATTTTTTCTGAATGTGTGGATGCGAGATTGTGGGTATTAGGTATAGCTATGTCGATAAGGTAGACAATACTATTGCTCTTATCATGAAGTAGGATATCCGGTCTATTGAAATGTATTGTTTTATCAGTGATTACTGTTCGATCTCAGTATAATTTAAATTGAGGTGATTCTAATATTGATGCAGGTTTATATTTATAGTATGGGACTTTATGTGTAATTAATGAGTACTTAAATGCAAGGGATTGGTGTATAATGGAGGCCACTTGGTCATGGCGGTGCTTGTAATCTGTCTGTGCAATAGATTTACAAGCACCAGTTATGTGCTGTATAGTCTCCGAGCTACTATAGCATCGCCGACATATATCAGTAGGTAGGGTATGACGGCGAATAATATGTTTCTGATAATTGCGGGTGTTTATGACTTGGTCCTGAATAGCGGCCATGAAAGCCTCTGTCTCCGGGAAGAGCTCTCCGCGCCTCAGCCACTCGTTATTATTATGAATTATTGGTGGTAGATCTCTCTTATGTTAGAGGCCGCCTGGATAGTTACCACCGCAATGTCTATTTCTCCCTCCCAAACAGCAGTGTAAATGTACTTTTTGTTTCGGCTTGAAGGACATTGTAGCCAGAGAAAGCACTAGACATAATGAGACTTAACATCTTATGTCTTAGGATGGCGAGGGCAGTGGAATGACAAGCATTGCTTTGTATTTTACGGTTTTGTTTGGTTTTGCTACTGCTAATACTTGCTAATAAAACTGCTTTTCTTTCTTCTTTCTTTCTTCTTTCTACTGTCCATGAGCGGTCGTATCGGTTACCATCAGACGAACAGCACGCTCGTCTCGCTATTTAAAGTAAAAAAAAATGAGCGCAAACTCAAACATTCACGGCTTTACCATTGTAATGAATGAATGAATTATTCATTGCATTATTTATGTCTCCATTTTTGAAACGGCAAAGCTTAAATGTGTTAGACAGAATTTTTAAAGATCGAAGACAACATCAATTGTAATGCGAGTTGACATTCCCCGCCGTCCTCTATTTGCTCTGTAACCTACAGCTGCATAGACAAAACAAACATCGATAAAAGTTCACCGCAACTCGTCCGTCCTCGTCACATCCTGCACCGAAGGATCATTTGCATTTCGAGTTCGTTATTTAAAAGTTCGCCGTTTAAACCACTTTTGTCCAGGCTTAGTGATTTTATAATGGCCGTTCTATTTGCACATGATATTTCCTGGCGGTTTTTCCTCGAGTTTTTCGATCCCGACCCCCCTTGCGTCAGTCGCCGGCCGGCGTCCGTCGGGGGCGGTCGTGCGGTCGCACGCTCCTCGCCCTAATAGTTCACCACTGTACACGAGAGATGGCGTGTCGCGTATTCTGAATCGTGCTGTCGATGTGTGTTTGAATACAATGTGCATTCGTGTCCACATATTGACATTTACTGCGTCCCCTGGCCGGAACGCCGTTAAATTATAAGTATAGGTGTAAAACTGTATACTCTGTCGTTTTATCACCTAGCGGGTGTAAAATTTACGTTTAATCAAGGTATTGGTCGTTAATGGAATGTGGTAATGTTTGTGAAGTCGTAAATCATTAATAAGGCTCATATCGTTTGTACAATGTACACAGTCGTATGAGGGCGAACGTTTCGTTATAAATAGCAATTCCTGTCCAAAAGTAATGTAATGAAAGTCGTGTTTTTTCATGAGTATTACGTTTACTTTCCTTCTGGCCCGATGTCTGGGTAATTCTTGGACCTTTTATATAAACTCTACGCAATAACGTGCAGTATTTGACGGTACAGACGTCAAAAACGTAAAAATATATTTTTATTTCTATATTTGAGTTCATAAATACATACATCTTTTATTACAATGTTACAAAGTTTTCTCGTTTATAGCTTTTACAGTTTGTAAGATAAATGACCGTGTTTCGTAACATCTACCGGTTGTAAAATAAATAGCTAATTAACTTTTTAATTACAATTGAACATTTTGTAAAAACTTATTATTGCGGCAAAATATAGGTAAGAATTTTCCAAATTCTCCTACGGTCTATTTAAAAATTAATTGAAGAAATGTTATTTCAATGTCACCCAAGTTTTCTCAAGTACGAATATTTAATTATCCGCAATTTTTGTTTTGCCGTTTAACCTTACTTTATAGGCGATTTTGAATTCTCCACCGGCGGCACTTGAGCTCTCTCATTGGAAATTATTAACTGCGCGCATTTACATCGCTACCGTTTATTCCAGTGGAATGTTTATGGAATTCTTTTAATATTTCAATGTGAAATGGTCGTGAAAGCGAATGGCAATGCGTGTATGTAAAGTTTGTTTCATCCCACGATGTGATAGGGGGCGAGCCTATCGCCATATCGGGCACAAATTCCTGACTCCGGGCTGATAATGAATAGAAAAATCCAATATCACTTTGTCCGACCCGGGACTCGAACCCGAGACCTCAGCTTTGTAACCGTACCGTATTACAATTACGCCACCGAGGTATTCATAAGTAAGTCCTCGTAGATCTGATATAAAATATTAATACTGTATTAGACGAACCGAATTTGAAGTGTAATCCTACAAGAAGACAGGTTCATTCACTTATAAAAACTCTGACAACTAACTGTCAGAGTACGCTTAGGCTAAGCCGCTGGATCTACACACATAAATGCTTTTCAAGAATTTTATAAATTTTGTAATTTTTAAGTGAATTTATAGAAATATGGTAATTGTTTTTTATGAAGTCCCAAAATAAATAAACAACTGTGGCCGCTCGACAAATTAATGCCAGTTGTCGGTTACTAAGAACATATAATTTTTCAAGAAACTCATTTCACAACCAACTTTTAACTTCGCCTAAAGAACTGTTTTTGTTTATCTTTGTTGAAAATAAAGTCTATCCATAACTTAGGTAATTTTTATTTGGAAAATTTGAATTACTATTGCGACGTTGACAAAAAACGATAACTGTTAATGTAGTCGTATTTCACAGATTAAAATACATAATTTCAAAAGTAAATGTTGTCTTTAAAAAGTACTAAGTTGTAAATATAAAACACAATATTTTATATCCAATTTCGTCTTTCTTTCAGAGATCAACGACATTGTGCCCTCAACACAGATCGTGTTCAACCAACTAACATCATTCATATGCTAAAGACATTCATAAATTCCCCTAACATTCTCCACAATATTTATATTAATTTCGACTTGAATAAAATTAGCATGAAACACATTTTTCAACAGTAATGTCTATGCTTCGCGATGTTTCTTTGGTATTTATTGAAGTCATGTACACTGCATAATGCTGTGAATTGACACGTGGAACAAATTACTATACAAAGAAAATAACAGGGCAATTTTATACAAATGCTGTTCAATAGACTTTGAAGGGAATAACTAGCGCACACTTTTGAAATGCTGAAATATGTATTTTAGTTATGAATATTAAATCAATCGGAAGTTTGCAGGTATGGGTTAAGTACACATCTTTGATTTGACGATGGTGTATGTATGTGTAGTTCATAAGCATTTATGTATGTAGTTTAACGGTGTACCTGGTGAGGAACCTGCTTACCACCAGGGTAGATACAAATTGAGTTTCGTATGTATCACTAATCTAAAATGTAGATAATAAACATTAAAATAAACTTACGCTTACATTCCTGAAAGGGTAAGCACTGGGGTCACTAGTCACCCTCAGTGCATCGAGATTTTCTTCTTGCAACATTTTTTTTAAACGATATCTCACATTAGTCTGTTGAGCCTATGATGCAACAAAAAACATATATCCTATAAAAAAATCACCCCATTCTATTCAATCAAATTTCAGTTCCCATAGAGTAGGTATATCTTATATCAATGAAAATCGAAGAACAATTGAGGTGAGCCTGGCATGCATATTGCACTAGGCAGGTCGACGTCCGGCGTCTGGGCGGCTTCCCTCAACAGGGGGTGTGGGGGAGTAAAGAAGGGGAAGGGGCCTGAAGAGGAGAGGCCTCCCCTTGCCATTATTATGTGGAAAACCGCGGCTTTATTACTATATTGTTTTTACTCTTTATTCCATTCTTTTGTGCTGAATGGCTCCGGGGTTGTATTGTTCTGCGGAAGATTTTTAAATGTTTTAATTTGGGATGTACTGGATGCAGTTTTTTCAAAGAATGTGGAGGTTTTAGGTAATTATGTAGAGTATGAAGTTTTAAATGATAATTTTACTTTTAAAATTTGTGTGTTAAATGTTAATTTTTAATGATTACTTCCACTTGAGAATGCTTGTTTCGTTTTTCTTATAATTTTACCTAAATTAAAATTAATAAATCATTTTGGCGGTTTAATGTTAATCATAATGAATATTTACAATTGAGCTTCCTTCAATAATAAATAAATAAAATTCATATAAATAAATAAATAATACACCCAACAGTCATATACATAGTTCTGAATAAAAATAATTTCAAAAATATAATAATAAAATACATACATAAACTCACGCCTTTATCCCCGAAGGGGTAGGCAGAGTCGCCATCAGGACACCCACATTTCGCCTTGTATGTTTCGTCCCATGATGTGATAGGGGGCGAATAATAAAATGAAATACATATATTAAAAGAAAATGATATTTATCGTGACACAAAATCTTTTGCACAATGATCTAATAGCCTTGTATATAATGTGTATTTGTACAGTTGTATAATATTTATTATTGTTGTTAGATGAAACATAATGACGCAACGCGCGACCCAGACACAAATTTTAATGCGAGCATTACGCGGTCACATTCGATAAGGTTATTACATTATTTAATACATAATATTTGGTTCATAAGAGCATCCGTGAGGTTTTTGATTATTTTGGCAGTAGTGACTTCTATCTAGATACATTGGATTGCAGAAATTATTTTATTTTATAGGCCGCGGTATTCACAGCAACAGTACACAACAGTACCTAAAGAAATATATTAATGTCGTGATGTTCTTGCACCACATTGGTATATTAAAAGCAACTGCGTGTTAAACAATACATTACTAAAGAATTCTCTTCAATCATAGGGAAAATGTGTACTACGTGTACTCAGTATTTTTCTCTCTTCATATATGGAGAATCCTTTATTGAACATAGGCCTCACTTAAGAATTTCCATAGTAACTTGTTGAAAGCGACTTGCATCCCTTGTCGTATACATAAACATCACGCCGTTTTCCCAGAAGGGGTAAGCAGAGGTGATCCCAGGACACCCACGTTTAGCCCTATGTGTACCGTCCCCCGTGATAGAGGGCGAGTCTATCGCCATATCGGGCACAAATACCTGACTCCGGGCCGATTCCAGTATAGTTTGAAATAAACAGAAGCCGTGGTGTGTGGGCGCGGATCGATAGTCGGGCTGCGATTACCGATGTTATCAGGATGATACGTCCTACCCCCTCCCCCCCGTCTATTAATAAATCTACATACCGCTCGAAATGGCAACGGGTGAATTAGAAACTTTTTTGTTGATTAGATTAGTAACCGACAGAATCATATTGAAGAAATGTAAACAAAGAATAACGCCATTAGGGCCCCAGTTTGCCGAGGCTATTCCCGTCCTTTGTGTGATAGATGCCTATCACCATTCTAGGACTACATTCTGGCAGGGTAATTCATATTCTCATAACAGTAGGATATTCGTATTGGCTAAGATATCGGCCACCGTACTCAGCGATGGGTTTAATAGCGACCCACGCAAGTCCCAATAAATACAAGGAAACCGATATCATTTTTGGAACCGGTCTCTTACCGGTATCCATCTGTCGTCGGTGGATACTCGTATCTAAACTGCGAACCAAGAGGTGCATAGAAGTAATTTCCGTGTCAGTATAAAAAATCATCAAAAATTTACATTATAAATCTCAACCTCGGAACGTCCATCACATATTACCACAATATTATGATGCTATAACCTATCTACACAAGCAAAATTAGTGAAAACACTAGAATTAGGTCGTCGAAGCACCTCGCTGCCAGCCGGGCGCGTCGCTCCGCTCTAATGATCATGATTAGAATTGATTTTTACTCACCTTCGGCTTTGTGGTGTCCGGTCGATACCTGTCACACTGACGTGTTATACTTTATGTCTAGCTTTAATGTGGATAATAAAATGAAACATTTAGAGTATTTCTTCAGCGCAATCCAAGGCATGAAGGCCAGATTTAACATCAACTACAAGAGGGTTAACTCTTGCCGCTCCACATGAAAGTAGCCATATGATGGTTCTTCACCATTGCTTATGGTGGTACTTATATAGATGGAAAGATGGCACAATGCAATACAATCTCATTCACTCAGTGAAACATAATAGTAAAGCTGTCACTTCGTGTCTTTCACGTTGTTTTTATGTTCCCTATTGTCTTTTTCAATAAGGATTTTCCTCTAAGGCGAGGGTACGGTAAGTACTCTTGTACTTTAACTCAACCCTAAGTTTAATTACGTGTAAAACAGCGTCCATCTTTCTAAAGATACACAGAAAATCCAAGTTGCTCACCGCTTATTAACTCAACTGGAAACTATTGTAAAACAGTTTATCAGCCGCGCGCTAGTTGAACCGAGGGAAACTTCGACTTTCCAACAATTATTACTTGTAGATAAGGACGAAATAACTGGCTCGAGGTACCCACGCAATTGAATTTTATAGGACGCTTTGTTGTTACAGAGCTCTTTGAAAATCAATGCTTTGTTGTTGTGTCATGAATTTGGGTATTCTGATTGATGTTTGAAGTAATGAGAGTTTAATAAAATAGATAAATATAACTAGAAGATAATTTAGCACTAAGCAGTTCTCATAACTACATGGTATTTGAATGATTAAGCCGATTCCACGCTAATGGTATGTAAACTCTAATTGGGCCGTAACTCTAGTTAGTCAATCTTATGGCTTAAGAGACAATTCTAAGAAGATGAACACACCGTCGTGATATAAAGTTTTTCTTCTTTCTCTTGAATACAAGAGCAATCACCACATAATACCACCGAGGTCAAACTAAATCAGGTAGGAAAATGGCTCCACTTAAGAATTCCGTTGGTATCTTATTTTACTTGAACAACTAGGTTAATAAGCAAAATCAACAATACATTCGTGAAACTGACATACACAAGTGAATCAAGTAACGAACCCTAATGACAGAACTTGACGCAGCCACAAACCCAATTACGGTATTACAAGTATAATATCAACACAAGAGCACAAGTGGTTCGTTAGCAACAAGTCGGTGGCGACTGGCGGCGCATCCTCGTGACGTCACCCGTCATTGTCGAGTGTTTACAGAAACAGCGGAAACAGCGCTTTACTCGCTGATATGAAAGCGATTTATCGCTGGAAGATATTGCGCGCCCGTATTTGCATGCGGGAGAATTTAATCTTGGCGGCTGGTTGATTTTGCATTTTGAGGAATAATTTCGATGTTAGGTTGTTTTTCACGAACTTTAGACGATTACTGACAGATTTACAGATCTTTTTGGCGGTTGCGTAGGTGAGTCATTATTTTAATTAATGTGTGCGAAGTGATTTTTTTTTACTAACGGCCAAGGAAAATATTCCGAAGAAATGTACGTAAGAATTTTAAATTTACGTAACATTCAAAACCTAGACATAATAAGCATAGTGTACTAAAGCTTAAACCTCACTTATTCCCGTAGAAAGAAAGTCTACCAAAATATTGTTAGTTTTTTAACGCAATACACCGGAATCTCTTCAAAAGCTTAAAATTTCCGCTTGAACGGTTTTTGTTTTATTGCAAGCTTTATAACAGTTGCAAGAGAGGGATTAACAAGCTTCCCTTTGTGCAATTTTAAAGCGTCTTGCACTCACCAAAGCTAATTGTTCCGCTTCATCCTATTCCTTTATCGTCTCGGGTCCTGTAGAGAGCTTTGTGACCGCTGGAAATTCTGTTTTAAAGTATTCAGATACTGCAAAATCCTTTAATGCATTAGTTAAAGTGTTTATAAAATCATTGTGCAAAGATTTATCGCATATCTTGAACATAATGTATCTGAATATTGATCGGAAATCTCTGGTTTGAAATTTTGGGCTGGATTTGTTGCTAGGCTTATGAAATCCGTTCGGCCAAGCTGCATTAGTCACGTGTTGTGGATTAAGGCTATAATGTTCTTAAATAATGTGGCAGATAGATACTTTGTAGTCGAATGTGCAAAGGTAAATGTTGTTTGGCAGTGGTGTTATAAACTTGCAGATTCCTTAAACTCTTACTCTACCGATTTATCCAACAGCATATTTTATCTTTCTAGAGCTTTTTGATAGTAATACGTCTATCGGCAAAATGAACTTTATTTCTATCATATTTTGCTTTTCTATTCGCTAAACCACTATTACAACTCGCTTATATTTCACCATTGCTCTCAGTGTACAGCAATTTCAATTCAGTCTTTGTGAAACATATCTAAATCCTCATCCGGCCCCTAGTTACTCATTTAGTCAATTTAATAATTCAGCCAAAATGTATGAAGTGATAACATTTGGTTACAAAATGGAATATGGACGTGTTCTGTTCACAAGGGGTGTCGTTTTGCCAATCCTCGCGTGAAAAATGAACATGTGACGTGTACAAAATGCAAATACCGTCGTCAACGTCCCGCGCCCCAGCTTCCGCTCCATGCTGAAAAGTTCCCTTTTGATGTTGCAAATCATGTAAATGTGATGAGCGTGAGTTCAGTCGTGGGTGATGCCAGAATGTTGATGTGGGTTTGACTTCCAGTTAGCTAGGGGAAATGTGTTATGATTTTTAAATACAAGAATATATTTACTCTCGAACGCGCCTCAGATTTGATCGGTGATTTCAGTACATCAGCTGTAATCTTGATTTTATTATGACTCGTTGGTTCTTTTTTTCTTGGATATTCCAATACAGATGTCGTTCCTGAAAAGATGAAATTGAGATATTACAATTCGATAGTTCACAAAGTAAAAGATAGATATCAAACGATATTTCCATGAACACTCCTAAGGCGCATTTGGAAAATCGTGTAGCTTTAGTACCTACCCGGGACCATCTTTTGCAGTGATAGGGTTGTAGGCAGTTTGAGCATCATCAATGGGCCTAAGCGATCGGGTGGTATTATTTTTTCACCTATGATTCGATGATGCGTTTCGTTTGGTTAGTAAAATTATCTTTTATATATATTACTGTATTTCTGTATATATTTAGTAATGAGTTATTATTACTCCATTTAATTTGTCTTTATGAATCCTTATGGGCCTGTGCTGTGTATAAGACTTCATATGAGTGAGTTTAAGCGGTGTCCCTATCAGGCTCAAGCGGGTTAAAATAATTAAAATATTTACTTATATTATTGTGAAAAGTGCTCGTGTGTAGATTTCGTCCCGATATTTTCCTTCATCAATAAAGTAAGTGATAGTTACCTATAAATACACACATTACTTTGAAAACTCCCAACTATGCACCTAGGTCTCTTCCTCCTATATCGTTTAAAATTTCCGTCTAGTCGACCCCTGTTCGTGCCACACGAGTCTCTTCAGTACGGGCACCACGCGAGGTAATTAATTAAACGGTAGCGACGTGCTCCCGTCTTTGTAACATTCTGCCTGATTTATTGGCTGGAACGGAGGGGTTTGGTTCGGTGTCGTCCTTTTGTTGGATGCTGTTTTACGTTGATTTGTGTAATCAGGGCTTTATACTCGTATATTGGATGTATTGAATGCGAGCTTGTAACGTGTTCTCTGGTTTACTACATGAGAATATTTGAATTTTGGTTATAGATACCTATCTGTAAAGACATACTACAGCTATAATCATTCACTGTCTGTTTTAGGTTTTCAACAGACTTAAAAAATAAGTTTCTTAATATTGTATGTGCATTAAAGAAAAGAAACGTATTTTTGTTCCTTTTCATGTATTTACGGCGAGTTTTAAACGTGTTAAGTTCACAACGAAGGTCGACTGCGGTAACAACTCAGCCGTGTAATGTGAGACAATATATTAAGTTGCACCAAGAATGGCATCTGCGTTTTTAGATCACTACCTTGAAAATATCATCAGCATATAAGCAAGGGTATTTGTAGCCTAAAGTTGCGCAACCTGAAAATAGCTACACGCTTAATTCGCTCCATGATGGTAAATATATGTACATCGTATATGAGCATACCATATCGGTATAAGTTTACTTATAAAGCTTTACGCACTTTAACGGTGAAAGAAAACATCATGAGGAAACCTGCATACCGTAGCGATTTTAAAGAATTTCTACGGTATGTAAGTCCGCCAACCCGCACTAGGCCAGCGTGGTGCACTATATGGCCTAACCACTCTCAATCGATTCTCTCGATTGTAGATTAGGCCCGTGCCCTGCAGTGGGACGTAAATGGGCTGATATAGATATAGATAAAGCTACATTTTCCTGTGATCTAATCTATGACTAGACTATTGACAACTTTAATAGTTTAGATATCAGGTATGGACGGTGTCCATGAAACAGTCAATGCAATGCATCCATTAATCTATTGTCTTAAATTCTCAATGATGAAACCAATCAGAATAATGTTGAATGCGATTAACACCAGCAATTGGCAATATCAATATAAAAACTTACAAACGACTTCACATATCAATAAAGGCAGGTACAAAAAACTGTCAAGTCCTAACAACAATGTTGCTAATCCACGAACTCCAGAGCATTAGTCCAAAACAAAAAGAAACAAGTATAAACAGCATCTATAAATCATGCGCATTAGGACCCTCCAACTGGAATAATACTCTGGTCCACTCTGCTAGATTACTGTAATTGTTGCCAAGTTGCGGCACGCACCAATACAAGTATTCTTGTTGATTATGTATTTATCGCTGTTTCAGCGAGGTTTGAAAAGGTTTCTAAGATTGGAAGGCTTTGCAAATCCGAGGTGAATATGGTTTGTATAGGATTTGATGGGAAGCTGCAAGCCTCGGTAGTATAGCTGTTGGTTTTTATTATCAATTATAAAATTAATGAGTCTGTAGCCTGCTTGCGCATACTCGATAATAGAGATATACTCTACTCCTAGACTAGATAGATGTTCCAAGCAACCATAAAGTTGCTGATATTGCCAAATTTCGTTAGAGATAATGCTACATTTTGTTTAAAAAGGACCTTTCGATAACGGCAATAAATGTTCGATTCAGATACGCTAAAGATATGGAAATCGTAAAGAAGGATAAAACCGTACTTATTCCTGGTAATAATAAAGATCCGGAGTGATGTAGATTGTTATGATCGGATGGGACGTTGCCGGGTCAAAAAGACGGTAAATTTTAGTTTTTTTATCCATGATTAATTATCTTGTGTTTAAATGAGTAAATCTGACAAATAGTTTGTAAGTGTTTGACGTCCATCCATAAGGTGGACCTTACCTGAGATGACCTGGTAATAGTTGTAGAAAAACCTTTTTCAGCAGCTGATATCTATTAGATTACTTCTTGCTGCTGAAATTAAGCCATGTCCATAATAAAAGACCAAAACAAAACACGAGATTAATGCGTACATACGCGTAATATTTTGCATAACTCGTTCTTGATAGACAAACATGGCTGTGGCCGGACGCGCAAAAAAACGATTAATTGCTTTCGCTAATCCACTCTAAAAGGATATTACAAGTTGTTTTATACGCATTTGATGTGGCAATCACGTTTATAGATTGTTGTTACTTTGTTAGTAATACGCAATTGTGAGACTAATCTCGAGTATTCGACGCTCACATAGGCAATAAAGGATATTCCGCTCCCACACCCGCCACTGCTAGTCCTGTTAGCCAAGATAGCACACATTTTAATGGCACTGAGTCATATAATAATATTAAAAGTTACATTCATTTCGGAACATATAACAGCAGTGAACAATAAATCAATCAAGAAACTCCCTTAGTAACACGAACTGAACCAACAAACTGGTTACCGGTTAAAAATTGCTATTCTGAGGGTCTTGAAATAAGACATTAGTGCCTCTAATGTTAGAAATAGAGTGGATAATGAGGACCATTTCACGTGAATGCCATAATTCTTTCCACAATAACTAAAATACACGAAACGGCGAAACTATGTTCTCAGTAGAGTTGTTTGACCGACACACTTGGATAGTAACGCTACCAATAAGTATTTGTACATCCACACGGGACGTGTATGTGGGCCAAATATTTCGAAATAAGGGTTGACGACCCGTCACCGTTTTGCGAGACCACTCATCTTTGTTACGAATTATTTTCTGAAAATACATTTTCGGCCGGTCGAATTCTTGGTAATTTAATGTTTTGTAGGAAATGTGTTTTAGTGTTGTTATATTCTTCTGCAGTTTTTTCTGACGTGTGATATTATATATGAATATGCTTACCGTTGAATTTCAGAAGGAGTAGGCAGAAATGACAGTAGTGTCATTCACAATTCGGCGAGCTAATATCCTTTCCATTTATAACAAAGATTGAACTTTTAGCTATCATCATGATCCACCTCGGCCACCAAAAACCCATTGCTGAGCATAGTCTTTCCGTAAAAAAATCCAGCCATAACCACATCCATGCCGGGACAAATTCCAAACACAAATCTTTTCATATCAAAATGATGTATCTATGTATTTACTACTTAGTCATAAAGACAATGCGTTTAATCCTCGTAAAAGATTTCCTGCTGCGACCGCACAATGAAAGAGCCGTAGCGAATAGCTCCCGCGAGTCACATTCCGGACTCACATCCAGATGCCTTCTTGGACATAGAATTGTTGCTCCTGAATTTTTGATATCCTGTTCTGTTGTTTCTAGAATGCTTAATGTATTAATAGGTTTGTGTTATTGTTAGGAATTGAAGTTGTTTGTATTATTTATTATACCCGTAAATAGCATAATTTAACTATTGTGTTGGGGAAGGTTCATTTGTATTCAATTCCCATGTAAAGTCTATTCAAGGGTGCTGTATAATGTTTATCCTGTGTAGGATTGGTATAAAACGGAACGGAACGGGCGGAGATGCTAGTGTTTGTTTCTGCCTGAAACATATACAGATTTATTGCAAAAACCCAATTAGTTATATTTTCTGTGAACTATAATTATATCTCGACAGTTTTTAATTACTCGAGTGTTTCAAAGGGAGTTGCCGATGCTGCTCTCTCATTGCATATTCCGTCGTTAATTATTAATAAAGTGCTAACGATATCGCGCCAATGGAAATGCACGAATATTAATATTTTAACTGTCGGCAACGAGCTGACATTTACAAAAGCAACAAAAATTGAACTGCAAATAATTGCTCGTGACGTAGTGGCCGGCGATGCTTTAACTTTTTAAATATTAACGTTACACCTCCAGCTACTGAGTTTTGTTCATTTTATATTTACTTTTAAAACAATTTATGAAAATATGGTGATATTATTTATTACGTTTGTCCAATAAACAATTAAATTTAGTCGGACGATAAATCGGTGAAATCTCGTTGATTTCACCGATTCATCGCTCGTGAAATGGAGGACACACACTGAACAAAATATAATACGCCACTTGACATAGAGAAAAAAATAAAGTTACCATTACCGCTAAATCTTACAATTAATTTTAAGATAAGTAGGTGAAAAATATGAATAGGCTAACTTGGAAATCTTATCTACAATCTAATGGTTTACTGTCCATTTATGCTACGACACTTCTGCCTCTGTAAAATCCAAACACATAATTCTATTAAAATATTTCGCCCTAGGAGCAGTGTTTTCTACGTACTTATGTATCGCGGGCGGGTGACGGGTCACCACAACACCACTAATGAGGGTTCTCCCGCGGGACAATCACGTACCACTCATTTGTAAACGCTGTGGAATATGTTGGCTTAGATTTTTCTTCGTGTTTTAAGTTTTTTTTAGGAATGGTAAATATAGTCAACATTCCACCTGTTTTTATACTGGTACAGCTACATGAATCTCCATTGTAGAGTAGGCCCGTGCCCTGCAGTGGGACGTATATGAGCTGATACAGAAGATCAGAGTGTGTCAATATACTCAACATTAGGTCTTATGGTAATTGCAAAGAATGCCCAGACGAAGTCACTGGTACGGAGGATAATTCGGGACAGATCGAGATGATGGAATCGGATGAGAACTAGCCGATCTTGGAATGTAATACACACGGATCTTTATGGCCTGTTTTACATCTCGTGTGCGTTGTTAGTTATTCGGATGAATGTAAATATACAAAGATTAGGGAAAATAACATTTAAAATAAAACGAAGTATAGTGAGTAATAAAATATGTATATGGAAAATTTTTAGACGTTTCAAACTGTAATGGCAGTTTCCATATTGCAAGAGAGTAAAAGTCTAGATGGACGTTTGACTTCACGGAGTATGCTAATAGATGATTTCTTTCATTAAGGCTATACTAGGCATATGCCATACATATGTATGGAGTATAAACCATTCAAAACTGTACTTCTAAACTCATCAAAACTGACTGAATAATAGTCACGACCTCCAAACATCGATTATAAAGGGTGTCCCAAAATTAACGCAAGATTTGAATTTGCCGCCATTTATGCAGTACATTCTTGCCAACCCTAAAAACAAAATAAATCGACAGTTGACAGTTTAGGGTTAGTAAAAATGGAGCGTTACGCAATAGAACAACGTGTCTTCATTGTTGAGCAATATTTCAAAAATAATGAATGCTTGGCGGCCGTAGTTCGAAAATTTCATACAAAATATGGTCGGAATAGTGTTTTAACTTCGTCAACTGTGAAGCGATTAATTGAAAAATTCCGAGAGACAGGATCCGTGGGAGACGCCAAACACACTGGTCGTCCAAAAACAAGCCGTTCAAATGTCAATATAGAGGCAGTGCGTGCGAGTGTCGGTGACAATCCAGGAACCTCAATTCGGCGTCGTGGACAAGAATTGCAAATTTCAAGAAGCTCTCTACAGCGTATACTCACTAAAGATCTGTGTCTCCATGCTTACAAAATTCAA
This sequence comes from Deilephila elpenor, assembly GCA_949752805.1. NCBI lineage: Eukaryota > Metazoa > Arthropoda > Insecta > Lepidoptera > Sphingidae > Deilephila > Deilephila elpenor. The sequence goes on along the minus strand of OX457107.1, from coordinate 553,452 downwards.
TTAACACAACTACTGAAGCCCAATGACCATGCACAGCGAAGAGAGTTTGTTGAATGGATTATTGAGCAACAACAAATGAATGCTGATTTTTCGAGCAAACTCATCCTAAGCGACGAAGCACATTTTCACCTTGATGGCTTTGTTAATCGCCAAAATTGCCGCTTTTGGGGTTCTGAAAATCCACATGTGATTGTCGAAAAACAAATGCATCCACAACGTGTCACAGTTTGGTGTGCATTTTGGGCTGGAGGCATAATTGGACCATACTTTTTTGAAAATGAGGCTGGTCAAGCAGTGACTGTTACTTCTGCTCGATATCGCGATATGATAACACGGTTCTTTTTGCCGAAATTGGATGATATTGATGTGGCTAATATGTGGTTTCAACAAGACGGTGCCACATGCCATACAGCCCGTGAAACACTTCAATTATTGCATGAGACATTTCCAGGTCGTGTACTCTCTCGTTTCGGTGATCAGAATTGGCCCCCTAGATCGTGTGATTTAACACCATTAGATTTCTTTTTATGGGGATATCTAAAATCACAGGTCTACGTCAACAAGCCCACAACTACGCGTGCATTAAAGGAGGAGATTCAACGTTGCATCAACGAAATTCAGCCACATTTATGCAGAACGGTCATGGAAAATTTCGACAAACGAGTGCGTATGTGTATGCAAAGCCGCGGAGGCCATTTGCCCGATGTGTTATTCCATAAATAACCCTATCCTATGTACTTTATGAATCAATAAAAAAATTACAATCAAAAGACTAAAAACTGTGTTTTCTATTTAATTCAAATCTTGCGTTAATTTTGGGACACCCTATATCAAGGGGGTAAATTAGTGTTACTGTTGATAGCGCGGCAAGTGTAAGAGCTGATTAGACGCACGCACATCGTCGCCTCGCCGCCTGCGCCTTCCACGTCACTGCATTCGATTACCCAGTTTCAATCCAAATACAACTTCTTTGATTAATGTTAAGGTATTTTTGGATATGTTCTGGTTTTGTCGATTGAAGGTATAATGTAATGCCGTATTTTTGGCCCTGGCCTGACTGACGTATTTTTTTACAAGGTATATGAGAATTGCCATCCACAGCATGGTTTGGAATATCACCCTGTTTCTTATTGAAGGACAATCTTCAAGAATTGTCGATGCTCAGGGGTGACTGTAACCATTTACAATGAGACATAAGGGGTTAGGTCGTTCTCGTTTGCAATCAAAATATTATATTTTATAGCATTCCACAATCTATTTGCTTAGGTCGTAGGTCATAAGATATGAAAACATCGCCGACCCTGCCTCTACAAATATAATTGTAAGTATATCAAACAAAAAATTTAGTTCATCGGATAAATTTCTCGGGACCTATTCTCACCGAAGTCATTGAACTTATTAAAGTTATTGACATGAATGTATAGAATATTGATATAAATGGTATTTTTTGTAAATATTTAGAAGAAAAAAGATTTGATTCCGCTAGTTAGTTGCGCTGTGGAGAGGCCATTAGTGGTCGTAGGGCCATCTGAATAAATCATTAACCTTACCACCACCCTAACTAAGTTATTTATACATTATGCATGTGGGTTAGTTACAAACATACATCTTATATGTGATAGACGTCGAGGCGCAGTTGGTTAACATGCCCATTTTGAAATAAAGGGTTCGATCTTTACATCGATGTGATTCAATCGTTTTAGATCTGCATTGTTATAGTAAAAGCTCTCTTATTTTGTGATAGTTAAGACATGGACTTGTCTTACCATCAGGTTCGGTTAATAAAGTAGAAACAAAATCTTTCTCCCATCAAGCATCAGTGTTCGATGACATTACAATGCTTGGCATTGTTGATCCCGGTTCATAGGAATTGCTATAAGGAGTGTGAGGGCGATAAAATCTCTTAACAAGAAATATAATATTAAAGATTAGTCTGTATCGACCCCATAAAATACCATGTTTGCCTCGTTGTTTACTCAGTTATTACGTGTTTCCTTCCACCGAACCCACTTGTGCAAACATCATAACGTGCAAGTTTACGGCTCACCAGACAGTTTTTGTTGAGAATACACAAAATACTCCGTATGTGTGTGGTTATTTGCGTCATGCGAACTGTTAACATCGCGCCTCTTCGATAATTAACAGAAATCCGTTGTCAGTTCTCAATACGGGCTTCATTAAAACAAAAAACCACGTTCAGTGCCATACTGGCACGTCTGTGTCAAGAAACGTGACATACTGCCGACTGAATACTTAGAATTGCAGTGACGTCACAGCCCATTAGCCTAATAATCTTAATCGACTTAGTATTAAATCGCAGTTTTAGTTCAACACTCGTACTGTTGTGTCTTACATTAAATCCTCTCCATAATGGTTTATTTATACCAAGACATTGAGGCAGGGTGTTGACGCGCGCGTGACGTCACGGCCGGCGTGCCAAGCTTGGTGACCAGGGAGGTCAGTAGCACCATCGTTTGACAGTGAGGCTCGGTGCGCGGCGTCGACAGCACGTTCGGGATTGGTTTGTGTTCGTGAGTGATATGAGGTGATGTGTTATGGTGGGACTGCGTGATGGGTATCATCATCGGTACTTGCGTGCCCGACGCCGAGCAGGACGCCGCGGCCTACGGGGTGCAGATGAGGCGCCCGCCGCGAGGGATACTTTACGGTAATTTTACTGTACACATTTGTTTTCTTATGTGTGATCAAATAATTTATCAGACAAACTAGTGTATTAGGGATTACCACATTAAAATTGCATACATTAATATTTAGTCCATCTTAGGATTGACTGGAAGAAATCATCAATACCCATTGATTGTGTCTTTTGTTATTGTTTATTATTGTAGTATACTATAGAAAAGTATTTCTTTAATTGCCAAGGAATATTTCGTGTAGACTATAGATAGAGATCTTTACAAGAAGTGTCCTCTCAATAGTTCAAGAGGTCCTGTATGAAACATACATTAAGTGCTAATTTATTAATTTAATTCTAGACTTACGACCCTTTGGTTTCATTATACACAAATGCTTCAAAAAATAAATTTTATAATTTCACATTTTTGCAAAATTATTCAACAATTTTAATGTATTTGATATTAATGTTTTTGTTGGCACAAAGCAATCGTAATTATTAAATATTTTGTGATAAAATAAACATAGCGTATTTTAAATAATTCCACTGCCGTTCGTTGATTGGCACAGTAAAATAATTCTTAACGTAAAAAAAAAACTTTCCGAACATCTCTCGTCGGTTGACATCATTACATCGGCCTGTTTAATTGCTTCTTAAAACGAGAACAAAGCTAGAAATGTTAAGTATATTGGAGATGAACAAATGAATCCAATTATAAGGGATCGTAGTTAATTAATATGGGTTCCGAGGGCTATTGAATTAGTTATGCTCATTGGGATCGCATGACGTGACCTACATTTTCTTTTCTTAATATCTAAACAAGCATTTTCGTGCAGCATCCATTCTTATTGAGAAAACAAAATGTTGTGAGATCTCAGCCTTTATGGCGTAGTTAGATAAAAAAATACTTAAAAGAGAAACCGCGAGTTCGATCCACGCACCGAGCTAAAGCTTTGTGTGATCCACAATTATTTATTTCGACAGTGGAAATTGACACCGAAACGTCGTGTAGGTACTGTATTTCTTGACACATCTGTATCCTAATGTAAGGTCACAATACGTTATAATTATTCCTTCAACAAGAGACATTTGTGAACGTCATACAGTTCTTATTTATTTATACAAAATGAAATTGCTGTTACGCTAATGTTGTGTAATTGAGTGATTCTAATTTGAGCAAGTTACTTCATGTGATAACATCGCAAGAAAGTCAAATTTATGAAAATACATTAAGGAAATTATGTGTTTGTTTATTTGACTATAATAGCTTAGTATATTCTGAACTACCTATGTAGATATAATTGATTTCGTATGATGGAAGTTTTTTGTTTATTTAGGTATATATATTTTTATTACTGTTTTAGTTGTAATTAACAATATGTGTTTTTTATATTATAGCTTAAAGTGATTTATTCACCACTACGTATTAATTATATGCGCAAAGAAAAACAAAGCTTACCTTTGTAAACTGTACCAAATACTTGATTTGGTACATTTCATTCATACGGCACATGAAAATTGAAACCACCGTTATCGGTTATCATTTATTTACCGTCAGAAATATGCCTAAATATAGGCTAATATCTAAAAAGCCGACAAGTCATGATAACCTTTATGGTGCGATATCAAGCCCGGGTTAAATCAATAGTTCCCCGGGATAAACGCGTTGCAACAAAACAGTTAAATTAATTGAATTGTTGTTTTGTGATAACGGTTATCAGGGTCTGCTGGATGTATTTTGGTGTCGGAGTAGTTAAATAATTGAAAACATGTAGTTGCGTAGTAGCTGGAGGAAGAGATACGTTTCTTGCGTCATTTAGTGTTAAAGAACTTAAAGGAGTCACACAAACATTGCCTTAAACAAAGGAAATGATAATAATAACAAACTACGCATTAAAATCAAAATTTAATTATCATTATAATTTTTATGTATTATTTATAGCCTACTCGTATCTAACTTGATATGCACAATAAAGAGTATAAATAAATAAATAAAATATGATAAATAGCGCTTTTCTTAAAATTTCTTACAGGTAACCTAAATACGATAGATATAAAAAAGTACAAAGAGAGAGTAGTGTATGACTTGTTAGTTCAAAGTGCTAGTAATAAATACCGCTTACTAATGTTTACGAATGCAGGGAAATGTGAAATGTCAATTATCACGTAAATGACACAGTTGACAGACACGTGGGTGATGTGCCTGTTTACGGAACATTCAGCTCTTACTTTCTAAATATATTTGGAGTTCAGAAGTGGATTTGGTAACAGGACCAAGTTGATAATTAATTTTATTTATTGACTTCTAAGGTGCTATTATTTTTTTGTCTTGGCAGAATAAAACGATTACCTACACCTCATTGTAAGTGAAATACAGTCCATACGGAGCATCCTCCGCTAAGAGTTGGTCTATGGTTGGATTGCTTTGCCTAGCCAGTTGACACAATTATGTCGACTTGATCTGTGCTCGAAATAAGAAAGGCTGATTCATCGAAAAGGTAATACACACGCAAGCATGACATTGTGGCAGGTTTTTTTCCCATAGTCTATGTACGGCGGTGGCTTTATAAGCAGATACGAATATACCATCTCCAGAAGTAGTTTATTTTTTAAGGTTTCTGTCTATCCTGCTGAAAATGTTTTCTCAATAGGGGTGTCCAATATAGAGCAACTCACTAGGAATCTCCATTACGTGCGCCCAGACGGGAACCAAATATTTGCCAAATACACAAACATTTGCCGAGCAGCGATAGAGCCTGTATCTTGGTGTTCCGTCCGGCGGTTTCCAGGTACGGTCGTACAGGTTTAAAGTGAAGGGGGTCGTATTAGCTGTACGCTACTTTAAAATAGTTTCTTTAACTGATTAAGCATATTACAGGTGCCTTTTTCAGATTTTATTTAGAAGTTTTAAGCAACAAGTTAATAGAGCATTAAATATTTTCTTAAATTTAATAATGTGTTTGGGAGGGAGGTCTTAGCCCCCCACCCCTCTCTCTCGGTCTGCCCCTGGCTGTGTGACGGAGGTCGTCTGTAGATCACTTAGATGCTGTGTTGACACGCATACATTTAAAGTCACTTAATTATCTTGCAATAAGTAGCCGTCTTGAGGGAGGTACGTGCCTCAGTTGACTTACTACTTAGACTCAATATTATTTTAAGTTATTATGTATTTTATTCTGTTATATATTTTCAACTTTACATAGAAGTAAAACTTTTATAGTCGCCTCATTACGCTATCTTACTGTTATACGAAAATTAACAAGACATACTACAGTACATGCAATAGATTTGCTCACATAGTTGGCTTATGTAAGCAAATTCCATTTTAAAACCCCACAAACAAAATTCACAATCTAAAATACCACATGCCTCAAAGTCGTTCCGTGACCCGGGGCAATTCCATATAAAATGGCCTGTACAGTTGTCGAACAATCTAGCTCGGATAGGTGACCTATCTAGACCGGCGCGTGACCTAGACTAACGACCTGACTTGACGGAGCCGCGGAGCACTTGCGACCAACACTAGTTTCACATTAGTGGTATTGGCAAATGCTGGTTTTATTGATGGAAAAGAATGTAGGGTTGATATATATGATATAGTGACGATTATAATACAGTTAGACATAGAGATGCAGAACCAACCCAAACTGTAAAGCCTATTCAGGTCAAATGAATCAGTCACTGTGCATTATTTTGAATATAAGAATCGAACACATAATCTAGTTGTTCGTAGTCTGTATATACCAAAGAGCTAACACTAATATACATTTTCACTAAGGATTTGAACATCCGACTTGTTGGTAGACGCCTGCATCCAGCGATTTCCGGCATAAGCTCATTTGTCCACCTTGTGTGTCCGACGCTGCGCTTACCAGCGTGTTTATTTACATCCATTAAATTATAGAGGTCTCTTGAGTAAAATCAACCCTGGGAGGTCGATAAAGGAAAATTCAACAGGTGATCGCGTGCGCCCACACTCTACCACGAGATAACCACCAAAGGAAATTGCCCCCACAGCCTTGACAGGCTACAATCGTTTTGTTGTTTTTATTTCTCAGCTAATAAAGAATAGCTTAAGTTTGGATTGTTTAGAGCTAATTTTTTTTCGAATGTCGAATGTTTATTGCTAATAATCCTTCTGGACATATGTAAAATTAGTCTTGGTCCCACAACTATCAAAATTGAACTTTCGTCTCTTAGTTTGTCCTGTGCGAATTTATTTATATTATCCATCTGAATTACCAATTTCATATAGAATTGTGATAAAATAATTAATCGAACTAAATAAAGCCTTCAATGTGTGAAGGTTACTTGGTCAGTACGCGGCAGCTTGATGTATGTCCGCTTCAATTACCGAGTCTGACAGTTTCGTTGCGTTTGGTTAGTGGTCATCAAGTATTGACTACCTTAATTATCAGACTACTTAGACCGTCACTTAGTTAGGTGCTCTGTGTATTATTATTATCGTTTGTTTTCGAACTAACGCTATTTTTTTCTTTATTTCTATTTAATTTATTATAAACTTAAAAAAAAATACCAGCATTTTATTCAATTTATATTTTATTTAATAAAAGACCTGCAACCTTAAAACAACCATAATTATCCTAATTAAAAGGAACCAAAAATAAAACGAGACGGCTCCATTTTTTATGTTTAGTAGCCACCTGAAAACTTTAATACTTAAATCAACAGTATTAATTATGGCAAGGCGACTGAAGTTAATGTAAATTGCCAGTACATAATGGTTGTAGATTACGTAATCGTGGTGGATGTACAAACAACACAACGCGTGGTAACAACAACACAATAACAGCTCTTATCAGGGGCTATCGAAAGTTCGAGCCGCGCGCCCGCTGCGGTCAAGGACGCTTTACATCGTATTGTTGTACACAACTTTATAAATGTAAAATGTACTGTAATGTGATATAAATGTAGTCATAAAACCTAACGCTTTCATGGCGAAGAAGACACCTGAACAGAACACGAATACAAAAAAACGATTTCAAGTTCAGAAAGCATTATTAACCCTCGGTCTACGTAGACGTATAAACGCATTAAAAATCAGACAATAGTGTGTTCAGTAATCTAATAAAATCCATCCATCTAAGTCGCAATAAGCTTATGTGACAGGCTGCAGCAGAATCTTCCTTCAATTACATACATACATACATAAACTCACGCCTTTATCCCCGAAGGGGTAGGCAGAGGCGCCACTAGGACACCCACATATCGCCTTGCATGTTCCGTCCCACGATGTAATAGTGTCCTTCAATTACGTAAGAATAAATCTAAAAGGCTCAAATAGATAGACACCATGCTTAGGAAAAAGGCCGCTAAAGTAGGGCAATGTTAAAGAATTAACTTTTTGATAGAATTTACCGTGTTAGGTTTTAAATTGTACTGACCCTGAGATGAAAAGTACTTTGTAGCTGAGTGGATTGAAATAGAACTAGGTTAGCAAAAAATAATGTCCCCTTGGCACAGCTGGCGTGTAGGATGCTGAGAAAAGACAGGTCAAAGATTCGTTTATTTCTGTTTCAATACAAATACATAGGTGTGCGATAGGCAATTATTATTGTTTTAAAAACCATACTAATGAGTGTAATTGATAGAAAATTGGAGTCTTGGATCTAGACTTTCACAATGTCTTATGAGCATGCAAGCCAACCAGATATAATATCAATTGGAAAAATATATCTTCTATCGACACAACTGTAACGGTTACATCATGCAGCGTAAATGAAGTGACCCCGAAACCCAACATACTTGCTTGTGTCATTAAGCAGGTTGCAACTTCCTCTATATTGATCGCTAGATACAAATATCCTTCCACTACCAAATATGCAGTAACTACGCTTATAAATGTCAGGTATTAACCAGGAAGTAATTTAACTAATTCACTTGACGTCGCCAGTTGTACATTAATTGTTTTGAGCTTGCACGTCGCGTTGTAATTAGATTCTTTCAATTCGGCTAATGGCTCTCCCACTCCGACGGCTTCACAAATTAAATACGATTTACGTGGTTCTGTGGTAATTGCAGCCGACTATCTGCTTGTTGCCGTGCATTACTTAAAACTTATTGTTTAATACGTACATTATCTGTTTGTAGTTCAATTGGTTCAAATAATTTTAATTCTTAAGTGTCTGAGTGTGATATGGGTTTGAATACATTTTGTTTCTTATTTTGAACTTTGAATAGTGTATTTAAATTTCCAAATTACCTATTCATTTCCAATTCAATTCATTAGCGTATTCCCACCTTAAAGGCCAGTAACGCATATCCATGCCCTATGGCGTTGCAGATGTTCATGGGCGGCGGTGATCACTTACCGTCAGGTGAACCATTTGCTCGTTTGCCCCCTATAATATATTTAAAAAAAATATATTATCTCTGTGATATATAATTCATACATCTTTCACTGATGGTATAAAGGACATAGTCTATTTGTGTTATCTATATCTCACTAGAAAAATCAATGTTGGTTGATAATGTGTGAAGATTGGGTCTAGTTAACCATAACCATGCTCCACCAATGCTGGTTACTCAGTGAAGTAAATGTATTAAATAAATGATAAATCGAATGTTTTAAAACAGCCCAAGTTTGTGGTGGCTTAAAGATTACCAGCTTAAGGACTTAAGCCGTCTGAGTCCTTTTACTAGCACTTTGACCGACCGACAGGTGACTAATATTTGACCTTTGGATTGTAATGTGTAAACTACATCTATTTTTAAAAAGAACAGTAGTCATTTGCAAGTCCATTAATCACGTACGTATTCCTAGCAATTAAACAATTTGTGAACTGAAGTCTTTAACAGGTTTAGAAAAAGGTTTGGTGTATATAGGGTTCATATTTTCGTACAAACGACCACTTTATTACAACCCACTACTAATTTAACAATTTTCTGTTCGAATAAAAAGAAAATTCGAATTATATTTGTTTTTACATTAACTCTTACAACTTCTAAACTACTTAGAAATTAATTATTATTAAAAAGCAGCAAAGTCTCAAAGATACAAATAATACACAAATATAATTTATATTCATTCATCACTCATCAGCCACTCAAGTTCGAACCTCTATATTCCTTTCAATATGACACATATCAGTCTTTCAAAATATCCTTAGGCACTCCTACATAAACGTTGAAATAGTCTTTCGTCGACATCGTTGGCTCCGGTTCGTATGCAAGAGGGGGCATCGGTGTTGCAGGCGTGAAAGACGTTGCCGGCTCTGGATGCGGCAGGGGGCACGGGCATGGACCCATGGGGGGTCCCGTGAAAGGTGGACAGTAACAGCTGGGGTAATATGGAGGATATGGCGCGTGCATTGGTTGTATTAAAGGTGGTGGAGGCGGCATCGGTGGCGGTGGCGGTGGCGGTGGCGGTGGTGGTGGGGGAAGGGGAGGTGGGCTATCAGGTGACGTGGTCGTAGGTGGAAGAGGACTTAACGTAGTTCGTAGCTGTGTTGTTGCAACCATGGTCGGCGGACGGTACGGCATCGGTGGATAAGGCAATGGCGGTGGCAAAGGCATTGCCAACGATAATGACAGTGGGAGTAAATGTGATGGCGGCAGTGGCTGTGGAATCGGCTGAGCCTGCGGCATCAACTGCGGCAGTTGCTGTCCCTGCGACATCGACTTCGGTAGTTGTTGTTGCAGTTGCTGCAATTGCTTCAGCAGTTGTGGGAGTTGCTGTTCTAATTTCAAGTGCATTGGTATGTGTGTCTGATGTGAAATGTGCTGGAAGGTCGTGGTTGGTCGAGGTGGAGCCGGCGAGTCTGTGATTACATCGTAGGGCTGGGTCTTCGGCACGCACTCCTCAACGGGTGGGCACGTTGGCGCTGACTCATTTGGGGTCTCCAAGTTCATCTGCTCGGGACGAACTTCTTCTTCTGACTCTGAACACGGAGGAGGCGTTGGGCAGTTAGGCGGGTAATCTGTTTTAATTTGTATTATCAATTCATTTCTTAGCTATATCAGGAAGTATAAATAATATTGGCGAAATATTTTTGTGTTATTGAGTATCACGATTTATGGATACAAATTACCCACTGATTAGTCTCTCGAATTTATCTGTTGTTAACTTGTAATATAACTGTTAGATCGGGAATATTTCTAGCGATGCAAATAATTAAAACGACGTTTCTTAGTGAACACTCATGACAGACTAGCTTTATTATTTTTAAACAAAACAACTACAAACAATATACTATAAAGCTTACCATAAAAAGTTTATTTGGTGTATAGAAAATCTAAATATTCTAACACCCCAACTACATCAAATAAACTAACATATCAAAACAAATAGTCGTATTTAGTCTATTTGACTAATCCCCAAACCATCAATTCATTTGTAATGTTTAAAAGGACTTAAAGCTTTAGTCAGAACATCAGCTGGCATATCAGTTGTTGGCAAATATTTCAAATCAATAATTTTATTATTAATTACATCTTTCACAAAATGATACCGAATATCAATATGTTTGCTCCTTTTTTGACAAACATAATTTGCTAACAATTTCTGTGCGCTCTGGCTATCATTATAAACTACAACGTTACATAAATTACCAGTCAGTTCACCTAGCAAATTTCTTAAATATATGGCTTCTTTACTAGCTTCTGCGATAGACATATATTCTGCTTCCATACTAGACAATGCTACGTTTCTCTGTATTCTACTTTCCCAAGAAACAGGTGACCCTGACATAGTAAAACAATAACCAGTATATGATCTGCGATTTATAATATTACTCGCCCAGTCGGCATCAACAAAACCAACAAGCTCAGCTTTACCTTTTACATATTTTAAACAATAATTCTTTATTTTCTTTAAATCGGAACCGACGCATCATTTCTTCAAATGCCTGCAGCTCATCCTTCATCGCCTCAATTCACTTGTCTCGATCTGGACTCTCCAGAACCTCTCGGACAGTAACTGGATCACTGTAAAGCTCTGAATTCGCCGTTCTACATAGGTTAGTATACCCATTCCGTTCCGGTGGCTTCCTCACTCGTTTTGGAATTACACGAATCGCTGGTGGTTCTGGTGATTCCTCTTCTTCAGATTCTTGAGATTGCTGCAACGTTGAATCCAAATCAGTCAAAGCGTTAGCATACTGTGATTCGGAAGAAGTATTAAGACCTGTAACAGACTCATCATGAGACTCAGTTTCAATTTTTTCTTCATCTTTGCTAATACAACTGCTTGAAATCTCTGAATGGATAATATCCCCAACTGAAACTGTTACATTTGAATTCGATGTACAGTTTCCATCGACATTTTCATGTATGATAACATCTCTACTTATTGTAACACATCTTTTAATTAGATCATAAACTCTGTATCCCTTTACATTCTCGGAAAAACCAACTAGTATATGCTTTTTAGATTTACTATCCCATTTCAGTCTTTTCTCTTTAGGTATGTGAACCATCACTGGACTTCCAAATATTCGAACATGACTTAAATCTGGTTTCTTATTAGTCCATAGCTCATACGGAGTTTTATTATTTAAACCTGATGCGACAGATCTATTCTTCAGATAGACAGCAGTGTTTGTTGCTTCTGCCCAAAACTTTTTATCTAAACTCGCATCAAATAATAAGCATCGAGCTCTCTCAACAATTGTACGATTAACACGTTCACTCAAACCATTTTGTTCGGGAGTATACGCATTAGTCTTTTCATGTATAATACCACTATCCTTTAGGAAATTCTCAAATACATTACTACAAAACTCTAAGCCATTATCAGTTCGGAATATTTTAATTTTTCTGCTTTGTTGGTTCTCCACCATTAACTTAAATTCCCTGAAGTATTTAAAAACTTCACTTTTCTCTTTGAGAAAATAAACAAACACCATACGAGTAAAGTCATCAACAAAAATAAAGAAATACCTTGCTCCTCCAATTGACGTAACCTCCATGGGACCGCAGATATCAGCATGGATAACTTCCAATGACTCACTGCTCCGTGTTCCCGTCTGAGCAAATGATAAACGCGACTGCTTACCTTCACAACACACAGTGCATGTACTCTTGTTGATTACAGACTTATCGCTGTATGTTATTCCTGTGACTGCTCCATCTTTCATCTTGTTCAGGTCACTGATATTCAGATGTCCAAGTCTCCTGTGCCAAACTTCACTGCTAACTGGTAAAGAAGTTGAAGTCAATAAACAATGTTTATGTTCTAGCATCATCTTGTAAACACCATCAGTTTGGTTAGCTACAGCCACTAAACAATTTTTACAGTTATAAACATAGCAACAATTCTCCTTCAATTCGACTTTATTACCATTCCTTATAAGCTGACTAATTGAAATTAAATTTGTGCTGAGTTCAGGCACACACAACACATCTTTCAATGTCACTTCATAAAGGCAATCTGGAGTAACGGTCACGATATCCACATCTCCCGAGCACAACACTGGCATAGCACTCTTATTTGCTGCTATAATCTCCTTGATGCTGGAATTAAAAGATGCATTCTGTATCGCATTATAATTTGGTGTCATATGTACACTCGCACCGCTATCCAAATAAAAGTCTTGTTTACTGAACTTTCCATTCAAGAAAACTGCCGAAAAAACGTTTGTTTTCTTCATCTGAGACTGATTACTCTTGTTGCATTGAGATTTGTAATGTCCCAACTGTTTACAACGATAACATTTTATTTTTGATTTGTCAAACTTGCTATTTGACAATCCGGACATAGACGTTCCACTGCCATGTTGTTGACTGGAGTTACCATTGTTACCAATACTGCCAACTTTCAAACTATGACAACTGTGGTGACCTCTACTCAAGAATGCGCTTCCCGCTTCGCAATCTTTCCCTGCCATATCTATGAGCTTCGTTTTCACTACGTCTGCAGTAATGACGATCCCGGAATGCTCAATAGCCATCATCATTGGGAAATACTTTTCAGGCAAACCCGCTAACATTAAACACCCAATCCACTCATCATTTACTGGGAATCCTGCCCCCGATAATTTTTGAGCTGTCTCAGTGATTTGCGTGATATAGCTCATCATAGATTCGCAAGTGTCAAGGCGAATCGATATAAGATTTCTCAACAATGTAATACGTCTTGAAAAACCACAATCATCAAACAAGCTCTTTAATTTATCCCATAAATGATTTGTGCTGGTGGCATCCCTTATGTGAGTGTATAAAGACGGATCTATCGTCAAAATAAGCTTTGCCATCGCCTTCCTGTCTTCGTTTGCCCTGGCGTCTGAACCTTGTTGTTTAATTAATTCAGACATACCTTCCAAGACCAGCAAGTTTTCCGCTGCGAATGCCCATTCATTATAATTTTGTCGACCTAGCAGCTTAGGGACGTTGGTCAAGAATGCGTTTGAAGACATTTTAAGCACACACGTTTTTTGTTAAAATAATTCAATTTAAACTTTCTTTATACTATTATCCAGGTTTATCTAGGTTTACTGGGCCCATAACCTGTTAGATCGGGAATATTTCTAGCGATGCAAATAATTAAAACGATGTTTCTTAGTGAACACTCATGACAGACTAGCTTTATTATTTTTAAACAAAACAACTACAAACAATATACTATAAAGCTTACCATAAAAAGTTTATTTGGTGTATAGAAAATCTAAATATTCTAACAATAACATTTGTAGTTTCAATTGCTTGTACGTCATAAATTACTTAAAGATAAGTTTCAGAGTTCCAAATATTTACTAGATTAAAAATTTCTGTTCTTTTTGGGCCTGAGCCAAATCTTTAAGCAAAGTTTCAGTGCATTCGTTCGTATTTTGGCAGACGTTTAATCGTGTTAGCAATATTACAATGCTCAACTGACTTAACTCTTCAGTTTCAGTGTTATTTATAAACCATATTCTGATTCGATCTGAACCTTATTATCTTCGTCCGATGGCAAAATAGGTTTCTAAACTTTTTATACTAATCAATCATAAAGCGATATTTTGATACTTACGCGGTTGCAAGTTATGTATAGGCGGTCCGGGATTTTCCATTTGTGGTACGTGATACTGGTAGTTCGGTGTCATCTTTGGCTGCGGCTGATTAGCTTGTTCCTGGTTAAGCTGTGCTTCCCTGCCCACCCGCGTGTTCTTTTCAACCAGCTCGTTCTTTAGCTGCATTCTCTCGCGGCGCCTCTGCTTGCACTCGTCGCACATGGCGCAGTACACTTCAAGAAGCTTCTGGTCTACCATCAGCTCGCGACAAGTGCGGCATGCTATCCGACAGTCTACATACCCGGAACTCAACGGTATGATGACGAGGAGGACTAAGATCTTGGAATTCATTAGTTGGTGATTTGTTTTCTGTGGAAGCAGTGAAAATAAATACACTAACATGTCTTGATGCAAACCTTCTCATTTTGCTACTAAGTTCATGCTCTCTTTGCCACTACTCTATAAGAAGTTGTTGTAGATTCTAGGCGGGTTCGTTATTTTAAGGACGTTTACGTTTTGTTGGAACGCTGCTAAAATTCCAAAGATTAGAATTCTCAGAAGCGCTTCACAAATTGTTTGATCAGAAATGTTTTAAGATATTGCAAGCCGGAAATCTTGTAAATTGCTTTAATATTGCCTTTCAACTGGTCGCTATTTATCCAAAATAAAAGTTTTCTATTTAAAAGAATCACCTTACCTCGTGTTTACCTATATCTCACTTTAAACAAAACAGTTTGAGTTTACATTTTAATGTATTGTTTACGTAGATTTTGTTCGCTGCGAAACCAGTAACTGCCCATGCACGATAAGAATTTCAAATCAAAATTTACACAATGTGTTGCGTAATTTATATTCATGGCGTACTTACAATTGCTTTTTGTTTTATGTTTTTTGTCTCGCTGGGTGTTCTCATCGCCAAGGTCCCAGGGTCGGTGTTCACGCCGTGACTCGTCCAGACTCGTGTCTTTGTTTATCGTTGATACACACTTATTTATATTTGCTTAGAACGGTCTCAAGTAGTTTGTATTATTTGCAGCTTCTATTAATTCAATTACATTTGCAATGCTCTGTTTAATGTCTGCTGTGTTTACATTTCTCTTTAAATTTTCAAATTAATCTTTTGTTCGATATAAATGTTTGTTTATTTTACTGAATGTTATTCTCTCTACTATAATATTTATATTTTAAGTGTTCTTAAATACTACTAGTACTGCCTCGGTGGCGTAGTTCTATTACGGTACGATTACAAAGCTGAGGTCTCGGGTTCGAGTCCCGGGTCGGGCAAAGTGATATTGGATTTTTCTATTCATAATCAGCTTGGAGTCAGGAATTTGTACCAGATATGGCGATAGGCTCACCCCCTATCACATCATGGGACGGAACATACAAGGCGAAATGTTGAAAGGCAAGGTGTCCTGGTGGCGCCTCTGCCTACCCCTTCGGGGATAAAGGCGTGAGTTTATGTATGTATGTAAGTCTTCGGTCCGCCTCGTGACCACGAAAGCTGTAAAGTAATCAAAACGTCGGGAAGGTAAAAAATGTAAAAATTAAACCAAATCGCAATAAAATCCGTATAAATAGTTTTATTTCAATGTGTAACATTCGTGTAAATCTAAGAAACCATTATGTAAGTCTTCTTAATTTCACTAGCAAAATAAGTCCAAAATAAGATCGTTATTATCTTTACGTATTCACGTAATCCAATAAAAGAGCTGATAAGAAAAGTCGAATGCTGACAATTAAATTAATATCAACTTAATCTGAAGCTTTTTATCGTCACGATAATTAACATCAGTAATGTTGAATGGTTTAAACTTATTCTTAGGATAAAAGACGTAAGCCAATTAAAAATGATAGTTCAATCCACAGGTTGCGTCAATCAAATCGTGTATTGTGTCACTTTTGTATATACCCCGATTAAGATTTGATGAATAACCTTTATCTAACGATTGAAAAAGTCTTAAATGCAGTAAATCAAACCTGACCTATCTTATCCATTTACGCTCCAATCATCCGTCAATCACATCGTATTAAAATGGCAATAAAAGCGATGCGTAGTGTATGCACCCTCGGCAGAAGGGTCCTGAATGGAAACAAGTCAATTATCGTGCTCCGCCTGGCAGAAACGATCGACTGGCCCCGCCGACCCAGCTATACACCATTTGAGGGTAGGGTTGCTATTACGAGTCTAGTATTTATTTATTTCTAGCTTCTTCCGATCTGTGAATGTGTCGGGGGATTTTCTTTTGTGCTGTGGACGCATCAAGAATTTTTTGACCACCTCTACTTTAATTTTCTGGTTGATTAATTTCGTTGAGGAATAACGATAGTGGTTTAAAGAGACCCATTGAGCTTTGGCGCTCGGTCTGAACTCTTGGTGTGCGGATGTTGATACTGGCAGACGGGATTTCCAAGTATAGATGAGTAGATGGGATCACCAATCAGGGTTCTTACAAATCACTGCCAAAGATAATAAACTAACAGTAAACACATGGTTATGCTGCAGTAGCCACTAATATGGTTATGCTATCTTCGTATACATTACTCAGAGTTTTTGTATACGGTAACAAGTATTCAAATATAAGAGAAAACTAAATGAATGCCCTGCTCTTGGCAACCCTGCACGCACCGCCCTCAGCGAAATTGAAAATACGCAAACGAGAATGTCTGTTGGTTTGTATATTTTTATAGTCTAGCCTGTTATTACGTTAGCTATTTTTCCCGAATAATCTGAGTACATATCTAAATAAAGTTTATTATAGGATTCGCAGTATGGCAAGCAACGCGTGTGATAGTAATTGGTCACCGCCTATGAACACGCATAATATCGAAAACCATTGATCATACTTCGATGCGGTTTTCACTAATCGATGAAGCTGTTTCTCTGAAATGTTTTCTGGTATAATGCATGACTGTATCATCATTAGTATTGTTTATTTAATAGTAGTATTTCGTTTTGAAATCGATATAATTTTGTTTACATTTTTTCATAATAATTTCTATTATTTTAATACCATTTCGCCCTTGTTAGCCCACGTCTACCCCACCGTGGTAAATTGATGCATGGCATTTAAAACGACTGTAACAGGAATGCGAAACATATAATTCGTTTTACACATTGAAATCGCGTGGATGCCTTGTAAATTCTGAACAGCCAACAATGCCAGCTCATTGTGGCATACCCGATACAGAACGCCAGTTATGTCGTAATTTTAATACTTTCTTCATTGACAATTATAAAGGGTCACATTCCGCCCTTGACCGTGGATGTAATAAATAACTTTTCAGGTGACCACACGCAATTCAAGTGTTTGTGAACAGCATTACCTTCAAATATTACGATTAAACAATGTTTCGTAATTTATACACATTGTACATACACAATTATTTTGTATTCTATAAGTGTCGGCAGTGATTATGGATCTCTACCTACCTCTACTATGATATGTCTATATCTATATCTATATCAGCCTATATACGTCCCACTGCAGGGCATTGGCCTACTCTACAATCGAGAGAATCGATTGAGAGTGGTTAGGCCATATAGTCATTATCACAATTTCCACTTTTGGCATTTTGTTTATTGTATATTTATGGCAGCTTAGTTTCAGGTTTAAACTGTTTTTATAATTTAATACAGAACGGTTTAGTTGAAAAAACTGAAGGCAACTTTTCATTGTTTTGGGAATGTAATATGCATAGAATTTTTGAAATTAGTTACATAAAGGTGTGGGAATTAAATTATATTCGTAATATTTCAATTGATATGATCTTTTCACTGAAGAATTATTTTTATTATCACGTGATTAGCTGAATTACAGCTGGGAGAATTTTTAACGCCACTTGTTCCTCATGCAACAGATCTTGTAATAAGAAAGTTATATATTTTTATTTGAAATGTTCTCAGCAGACATCACGTGATATAGAAATATCAAAACTGAGGGCAAGTATCATGTTGTCTTAAAACCCACTTATTTTCATGAACTTTTCTGTTTCTTTTTTTTTATTTTAACCATGATCATGCACTCTTTTTTATACGCGTGTGATTTGATAACACTCAGCTTTTTCAATGTTAGAGCGTTATCAGCCCGATAAGCTGCATTTTATCCTTACAAATGTTTCGGTGAGATCCAAGTTCAGCAGAGTCCTATAGCTGGAGCTGATGCTGCCGATAATCACTTGGCTTTTGCAAATTACATCCATTTCTTATAAACCAACGAAATGTTAGAAACATCTGCGATTAAACAACAGAATCACCAGGAAAAACTATTAATAACTGTCATATTGACAATCATAAGTTTCATCCAAGGAGGTGGAAATAGAAGTGAATAAAAGTGGATCCACACAAATGTCAGTGCTAGATAAGGGTTATACGGCGGGGGTGCGACGGGGCAGGGGGTGAAACGACGCGGAACCTCCAGCCCCGGGCGGCGCGCGATAATTATCATCCCCTTTCATCTTAATTTCACTTAACTCCGTAATATTTTAACTGCTCTCGTTTTATTTCTGCTCATAACTTCGCCCACTTTGATGCCTGCGGAGTCTGAGGAGCGACGGTCACTTGAAACGCTCGCTGTTACAACTCGGAATGTTTCTTCAAATTATATTTCGTGTTAATTGGATAGTGCGGGAAATGATAGAAATACTTATTTTAAATACTGAATTTATAAAAGTATTTGAATTTAAGAATACTTTTTCAGGATTATAGGTGAAATTTAATTTTCCAATTGCATTTACTCTGTTGCTACAATAGGTAAACAATGAAGCTTGTCTAGAGTAATTATGATGGCATTACACAAGCGTGGTGGATCTGAATCCAGAGTAGGTGGCGGTGTTTCTAGTGTTCGTACCGTGTATTGTAAATTAATTTTAGTTAACAAAACAAACGCTTTTATTATCTCAATTCTAAGCCATCCACATGCCTCCTAGTCTAATCAAATGCCAACTTGACTGGTACGTAATTAACAAACTACGTTTTTAACAAACTGCTCACAACTCAATTAATCCACGTAAATCAAGTGTAAAACGTGAGTTAGCCATCCCGACGTCCTTCAAGAGTTTCCACCAGACAACAAACCTAGAACTCAAAAGCTAGTTCTAAGTCTATATAAAGAGCACAGGATATAACGTCTTTTATAGCGGCAACTCTTAAAATTATTATGAGATTAATATTTAATCAGTTTTAATTTTATTTGCATTGAATCGGATCTATTTATTACATCCTTGTTTAATGATACAGCGTGGTGGAAACATGGCGTTATTAAACTAAAATATGATCGTTAAATGTCAATCAAATAAAAAATATATAAAACAAAATTCAAAAATATATTTATATTTTCGTACAAAAATTAAACAATAATGTAAATCTGCATCTTAAGTCAGAGGAAGTCCTCTGCTGAACTTATGCTTCCTCCAAGCGTTTTATAAGGACAAAATAATATCTTACAGAAAATATTTCGTACATCTCTGCTACTAGATGATATGTAACAACCTCATTCTCATCACATTTGAAACCAACACTCAAACACAACACTTCGAGTTAATATCTCATTCACAAGACATTAGCGGTTGACGCACGAACCACTCTACCAATTACGGATGTATGTATGTTCATGGCAGTGGTATTGTCCTCTCGGTTTGGCACAATACTGTTAGTGTAATAATGGTTGCAGGTGTAATTGCTGGGTCTACAGCTTAAACTGGGGTTATTGTTGAGTTGTAGGTTTGAGATGGGTGGTTTATCTTCACTACATTATTCCGTGGTAGATGGTGGAGGATTTTTCTTGATCAGTAGTCTTCTGCACAATATTGGCAAAATCACAGTTTGAAATAATTGGATTGGGAAATAAAAATACACTAAACCTAGAGTTTCGACTGCAAACACGTTGCCTGTTAGACTATTGGTTACAAGACCATAGGCCAATCCCAAAATCTTCAGATATACCTGCAACAATATACCTTCTCTGTTATACATTATGGTCTTATTATCAGTATAACTATACATCTGTATTTTATTCTGTTACAATATCAGTTATTTTCATTGTCTGTAACATCTGTAAAATTTTTCGAAGCGCCATAAAACTGAACTATCCTCAAAGGTGATAAAACTTTAAAACAATTCATATTTTCAATACAATTATCGGCAAAATTCAATCAGAAAATCAATTTTAAACCCTATCAATTGAAGAATTCCCTCGCGTACGAAATAGAAGAGTGTAATAAACCGTCTGAAGGCGTGATTCAATTTATTGCACATGTGTTGTCTGTTTAATATTTAACGAGCTCGCTATTGTCGTGCCAGACTGGTTGGGATTTCCCGGCTTGGTATAGGATGTAGATACTTGTGTAGGCCCCATCATACTTTGTAGATACGATGCAAAAAGATGAGCAAAAAATGGAACCTAAATTAAATCTTTAATATACAGTGGGTGGTATTACTGATCGTCATTAAAAGATGAACTAGCGTTTTTTTAATAACAATCGTTTATTTTTATATTTTGTTCGTGGGATCGGGTATTGCAAATCCAAAAATGATTAAATGGTTAATGTATGTACTTTTTGTATGATTATTTAAAACAATCATACTAAAATTATGATTCTCTTGTTCGCAGGTATAAAATGCCCGGTGTGCAGCAAGTTCGTGTTGCCGGACGACATCGAGTGCCACCTGGTCATGTGCCTCACGAGGCCTCGGCTCTCCTACAACGGTCAGTAACATAAAAACTGCCAATATACTTATCATTTATTATCACTTCTTATAAGTGTAAACGATTGTCCGATGTCCCTAGATTTACTTTTGGACTAGCGGCCCGGCCTGGCTCCGCGTGGGTGCTGATACACTTTTTTGAAAATATTCTTTCGCGCACGTTCATCAGGGTTCATGTAGGATTCTAACGGTGAAAGGATTTTTCAAATCGGTACAGTAGTTTCAGAGCCTATTCAATCAAATCTTTCCTCATTATATTCGTTTAGACTTAATATAATAAGCATCCTTGCATATTTTATAAGGGTTTGGAATATGACATAAATATAATTTATCCTTATGTATTATTTTGATTACCGATATTTGATGCTTCGCTTCAATCTGAAACTCTTGAGCCATCCTTTGACTCTTGAACGTAGTCAATTTGAGCTCCGAAAGTCCTTCTAAAATTCAAACGGAGACGAACATTTGGTTGGAAAAAATCCAGCATACACCTTCTGTCTACGTTGTTGGATACCGAGTGTCTTTGTAGTCAATTTTCCGACTAATATCGCTATTAACAAATATGATAAATAAATTGTGCTCGGCTTTCGTAAGTCCTGTTATGTTTCGGCCACTCTTAACTATGAGATACATCACTAAACTCAATAAAGTTTAAGACTTAGTTCATCTAATAAGTCTGGAAATGATCATCAGATGTGTCCAAAATATCTTCTCAATAAAACTGACCGTAATATTTTGATGATGTGGTGTTTCAGAGGACGTGCTGAGCGACTCGAAGGGCGAGTGCGTGATCTGCCTGGAGGAGTTGTCGGCGGGGGACACCATCGCCCGCCTGCCCTGCCTTTGCATCTATCATAAAGGGTGGGTACTGGACTAAATAGTTAAATCTCCTAGATTTTGGTAGGCTTTTTGTTATAGACTGTATGATTAAACAGTCGATGAATAGAATGACCAACATCGTTCATCTACTTGTCAAATGATGTAGCGCTTGGAAAGCACCCAGACTTAATGCATAATAATGCATGCAAAATGCATAATAATTATTCCTAGTAGCGACATAGTCTTTGACTTATGACTTTGGCATGTTTCGGCAAAATATTAAAACAGCCTGGATTAAGTCAAATAATTTGCCTAACCAGATACCTAGTGCCTAGCACTTGTAACATAAGATTCAACGCTTTTTTGGAATAACATTAACTGGTTGTCCCTATATCAAATACTCGACTCGGGTGATAGTTACTCGCGGATCAAATGAAGCTAATTTTACCCGAAATAATGTCAAAGGGAATATAACCGAAATATGTACGCGCGAACCAAATTAACTGTAGTAATGAGCACGGATTTAGTGTCAAGTAAATTGAGTTTGTACACACATGTACTACTCGTATATAAAAATGAGTATAACCTAAAGTCTTTGCGTATGTTAACATAATTACTCTGAGGCGGTGTCTGAGAATCATGATGTGTTGACACTTATTAAATTCTCGAATCAAGTCTGCTCCAAAATCTTTGTTCCGTTGCGAAATTGCAAGAATATTATGATATTTTGACAGTTCTTGTTTTTCGATACAATGCAGCTAGGTAATTTAGCCGAGGCAGTGTAAACAGATCATATAGATAAAGATGGTAAAGACGTGCCAACACGATTTTTCCTGTTACTGCTCTTACTACTTATAAAAAGCGCAAATAAAAACCAGTTTTTTGTTGGATCCGGCAAACATTTTCGCGTTTATTTTATGAGGATAAGGTCTATAAGAATGACAACATGGAAAATTTAAACGCACTCATTGACGACTATTAGCTTTTTACAATATGCTTTTAATTAATCAATATTTAGGTACCTTAAAAAACAAGATTAGCAAAAAGCAATCAAACCTTACTATCCTCCTGCTAGCTTATCAAACTTACACCATATCATAAATATATCCCATAAAATTTAAAACCACTTCACTCCATACAATCCCGTACTCATACAAAATTCAGCAGCGGTTAAGATGTGTGCTAAGGGCTGAGTGTCGGCGACAAAGCGGCCGCTTCGATGGCCGCGTATCTGGGTCGAACCGTGATACACATCGCGCTGTTTGACTTGTCTAGTGGGTCGGACTTGGTACAATGCCGTAATACTGCATTGTTTCAGCGATTTATGAGAAGTGCTCGTCGGGTATTATTCTGTATAAGTATAGCTGTTGAAGGGATTACAGGGTCCCGTATAGTCCTTGTTTACCCAGTGGCATATGCAAAGGTTTTTGTATGTCTATATTTTGAGTTAAACATCTTGTTATGACACAATCAGCTTTATAATAATTGTCGTTCTAATGTGGAAAGTGCATTAATGACAATAACAATGAAGACAAAATCTAGCAACTGTGAGAAAATCCTTTGGCGAGGCTTATGTTCAGTAGTGCCGATGTTGATGCAGGGTTAATCGAAGGCCTTAGGGAACACGCTATGTGATATGACACATGAATACGTAATTAATAAAAAATATCTCAAACGTCGATAAATGACAGTATAATCCCTGGAAATGGTTTCGCTCACAACGTGTGGACATACCAACTTGTGCTAAGGACTTAGTTGGTAACGTGTCAACGGTATTTCATTTACTCCCTATGTTAAAAAGAACAATCTAGATGTATTTTTCTGAAGAAGAGCGCCATCCGAATGTGTGACAGACTCAATACAATGTTTTAATTATACGAGTATTTCCATTATTTTGTACGAAGTTATCTTTGTATTAGTCTTCTAAGTAAATTATGTTAAGTGCGGTAATAACGTGTATTTCTTTATGTTTTCAGATGTATAGACCAATGGTTCGAAGTGAACAGATCGTGTCCCGAGCACCCCGGCGACTAGTGCGCCGGCGCGCCTGGAGCGCCTAGAGTGCCTAGCGTGCCTAGCGTGCCTAGTGCGCCTAGTGCGCCTAGCGCCTAGCGCCTAGTGCCTGCGCATGTGCCATGTCGCGAGTGATACTTTTATACATGAACAGACTGCGCCCCGCGGGGCTTGTAAATATGAAACTTATGCTAGTGAGATGTTTTACCATTTAATGAATTAAACAAAAATATGAAAAAAAAATCAAAGACAATCATAGTAAAAACAAAGATATGGGAATTCTCGGTGGAGTATTATGATAACGTTAATTGTATATTTTACATGTATTACGGTTTAGTTCGGAACGCGATTGAAGGATATATATACGTATAGTTTGTTTTTTATTTGTTATGATATATAAAGTATAATGTATTGTATTGTATAGTGACTTGTGATTGGTTTGCAATAAAGTCGATGTAAGCGTGGGTTACGTTAGCGCGGCCACTGTGATCTTCTCGCTGTTAACATATCTGTTCGTAAGCTTGTATATGAATATTATGATTTGATCTTTTCCATCTTGATAAATAAAGTTGATTTGTTTCTAAATTTTCTACATTGGTTTTCTTTATTGCCTCGCCTTATCACAATGCCTAATAAGTTTATAACTGTCTAATGAAAAATAAATAAATTATTTATTAAATTTATTGTTTTCATGATACTATTTTCTTCCTCATACAAATTAATAAAAGAGAACTGTTCAATACAAGAATTAACGCGTAAAAAAATATTTTTATTTTTACTTTAATAACCACCATATTATAGAACAAAATACTCATCTACCAAAATGAAACGAAGATCGAAGTGAATCTCTTTAGTATCTTTAATTGCCTCTTCAACGTCTTTTATAGCATCTTCCAAGAAGTTCTCTTCCATTCTATCCTTCCACACTTACTTTCTATTGAAGTATTTCTATACTATCATTCGCCATCTCTTTCACACAACCACGACACATACCAGTCATTTGGGTAGTAAGGTTTCGTTCTACTCTTCTTTCATCATACACCAATCATATAATAAGGGCATGCTGATTGGTCGTACGCAGTCGGTGGGCGTGGCGTAGAACTGGTAGGAGCATCAGGTGTAGCCAATAGGAAGATAGCTTCTTATTATGAATAAAAATATCTCCACTAACTTTATGCGCTCCTAGTACTTGAAAGGTAAAAAACCCGTTAGAAATATCTATTTTCTCGTGTAGCCAAAATTCAAAGATCATCATCCTTCATCTACTAATTATGAATATCGCCAACTTCATGCGTTAGGAACGCATGAAGTTACTACAAAGGTGAAAAAAGCACTACTACAAAGGTGAAAAACTGTTTAATTTAAAATTGATGAATTTGCTAATTTCTTTCACCAATAGAAAATTTATCTGCTTAGGAAAAAAATATCTCCGGCAACTCCATGCGTACTCCTGGTACTTAAATAACAGCTTACTTATTTGACTTAAGCATCGCAAAACTTTTACTCTCATTTTTTTTAAACGCCAAAATAAGTACCTATACCTTAAAAAAATACGAATTTGTCTTAATAAATTTTTATCATTCAATAGTATCAAAAATATGATTATATTTGTATAATAAGGTTAATAAAACACAACATTTCATTCAATAACTTATATTTAGAAGTAAATACATCAAAATTCACGATTTCCTGCATGTTCACTACATTGTTCGGTTGCTGCTACACTAACTTAACGTATGAAGGAGCGGTGCCTGGGCCCGCGCTGCATGCGGCCGCCGCCCCACCCCATCCCACCTGGAATAATAACTGAATTAGAACAATATCATGCAGAAAACTATGCATTACACTGATCGAAAAATGAGGGTATTTTTTCTGAGGTCGGTGCCAGCATTTACATCAGGGACCAGCTGCGCCCGCGATTCGACGATCAGCTGGCACCGACCACAAAAAAATTGGCGTATTTAGGTATTAATATATTTAAAGAAATATACAGGGTATATCAAGACCGCGACCGAAAACGAAGCCAGGTGATAGTTTTAGCGGCTACAGACACAATGCAACTAAAAATTTTGCAAAATAAGCGACGGAATTTTTTTACAATTCTTTAAAAATCATCGTTTTTGAGGGGTAAATTCCTAGTTTTTGCAAAAATATTAATTTAAACCCTTACGTACCATTGCGTGTTTAAAAATTAAGCGATGTACGTCATTATTTTAGAAAAACTATGTTTAATCACTCAAATACGAAGATATATAAAAAAATACAAAAAAAAATTGGCGATTTTTTTTGTAAAATTTTTACTTGCATTGTGTTTGATATCATTAATACTACCTCCTGGCTTCGTTTTCGGTCGCGGTCTTGATATACCCTGTATATCTCCCTTATTATTAGTTATTAATGGAATATATTTGAATTTTAGTCTTATTTATTCTGAGAACTATTACAAGCATTATGGCACCTAACGCCATCTGTTGGTAAAATTTGAAACTAAAATAAAGCTAACTTAAACAATTTCAAAAATGTTCATTTTATATTACGATATAAAATGATTCTTATGAAGGAATACTATACAATGTATTTCTTACCCATCATGTACTGCGAAGTGGGCGCGAAGTGTCCGAAATGCGAGGCGCCCATCTCCCACGCGCCGCGACCTCTACTGTGAAACAAGCGTTACTTTAAATTATATCAACTGAAAACAACTACATTAACAATTAATTGGAATACAATACCACGTTGTTTCAAAACTATGCATTTTATTTATAAGCCGAAATGAAGAGATGACAAAGTCGTTACGTCGAGAAGTTACGTCTGCCCAGTGCCCAGGGGTAACAGCACTCGCAACTTATTACAAAACAGTAAGCACTGCATGGCGCTGCACTGAAGTTCGCATGGCGGGACTTTAGGCGTCACACTTCATGCTCAATAATGAACTACAACGCTTGAACCGAAATACAACGTATGTACTATGTACACTGATGGTTGGCGACATAAATAGAAAAAGCGGTGGGACAACTCGGTTAGATTCTTGCATACGAGGGATCTGCAACCTAGACTCTAAAGACTTCTATATAATATTCTATATAAAAAGTAACTAAATAATACAATATGCATAAGATGAACTGTACTCACATGTGTCGATAATGAGAATGCATCGGCGCGGCGGACGCGAACCTGCCGCGGTCGGTCACCGCCATGCCGCGACGCATGCCTCTGCAACACAAACATTTTTATTCTGGCTCCAGACATTTAATGCATAAAATCAAATAGTACAAAGCTAGTCAGGAGTGGCAACACCTTGATATGAATATGAAAAAATCGTAATTTAATTTTAATTTATCAGAAAATCGCACTATTATCATAATATTGTCGTGTCCAGTGTATTGGATTTTTTTTGGACACAAAAAATAACCACTGTGCACCTGATGGTAAATGCTCTACAGTATTTGACAGTAAATAGCGTGAAAATACATATATTACTAAGAGTGTTCGAGATATACTGTGTGATGTGTACCTGTTGTGCGAGGCGTAGGAGTGGTGCAGCGCGGTGAAGTCGTCCACGTGCAGCGAGGGCGGGCGCGACGTGTTGGGCGGCCGCGAACGAAACGCGTCCGCGCCCTCGCCGCGCCCGCGACACACCGACACTACGCAAACACAACATTATTATGTATTCGAAATTATTTTAATTTATACATACAAAAATAAAAAGAGGCAAGAATTATGTATTCCTAGGTCCGCTGTTCGCTACAAAATATTTTTATTCTGGATGAAATCAATTGCAACGGTGGGCGTGTGGGCGGGAAAGTCTCTTACATGAGACAGTGTTGAAGTGGTGGAATAATACGAAGTGCGAGGTGTGTGTGCGTATACGTTCGAACGTATGCGCGATGCGTGGCGTGCGTGTGCGTGTAGGTGCTTGCGTACGTGTGCGTATAATATATTACCGGCGGGTCGTTTGTCATCGTGTGCGTCGGCGGCGCGCGCGTCGCGGCAGCCCGCCAGGCGCCGCACCGCGCCGCACAGCGCCGCCGCGCCGCACGCGCCCGCGCCCGCGCCTGACAGGTACGCCTTCGCCACCTCCAGGATGTCGCACGACACCTGCAACAAACAATACCATTATTATTGCTGCTTAGGAAATTGCTATCCGCTTTAATAGGGACCAACCTGGATAACGTATCAGTAAATGATATGCCACGTTCCGAGATTTATTAAAAACGCAAACTACACTGCAAGGTGTAACAACGAGGACAAACCGAAAGAATTTGCGTCCAAATTTCGCAGTTCGCGCTAACTTATTAAAAAAGTACTTAAAACTTTTACAATATATGACACCGGTGATAGACCAACCGATATTCATTAAAATCGGAACTATTCAAGCCTTAGAAAATTATAGTTGCCTACCTAATTAGATCTTTCGCTAATGATATCTCAATCAAAGAAGTAATTTTAAACTCACCAACTCATTATCATTGACATCTTCCTCGCCACTAACAGCGGGCACATTGAGCCAGTAGCTAGACGTGAGTCGCTCATCGCTGGCTTCTCCGATGGCATACACTGTGCGACTCGCGAACTGCGCCACGAGCGTGGCGGGGGGCGCGGCGGGCGCGGGGGGCGCCGCCGGGGGCTCCGGGGGCTCGGCAGGGGGTGTCTGCGGCGCTTCCAACATCTTCTGCACGTGGGCAGTCAGGAACTTAGCCGCTTGAGCGTCTTCCTCGGCATTTCTTTCCTAAAAAAAGCAATTTTAGTATTGATTAATCTTTAATTATTTTTTTATCTACATTGAATTTTATCTAAATGAAATTAACAATTTAAATAAATGAATAAAATATAATTATATAATACTGACATAATTGTCAGTACAATGTCTTGATCATAAAGGTCTTCTCAACTTGTCCCCTTGTTAACAGCAGATTTGATTCGAAAAGATTTATTTATTACCTAATAAAGTTTAACTTACCTTTAAAATCTTCTCCAAGGTTAGAACCGGATGATCCGTCATTGACAGTGAGTATCCCACCATATCCGCCATCTCGTTCACCGTCAGGACTGACTTCCTACCAACAGGGCCACCTTCACTTTCCTCGCCTTTCAATATCCGTATCAAGTCCAAGTATAAACTCAAACACTCAGCTTTATCCTCTCCTGGTCCTTCCAGCGCCCACTTGAAGAATTTCCCAAGAGATTCCCGCTTCTTGGTCACAAATTTTCTGAACAGCTGGAAACCGTATTCATGGTCTGTGAGTACGAAGTAAGCTCGAAGGATCGACTGTGCTACTGCGCAAGTCTTTGTCGTGGACTCCAGGCAATCTGCAGACGCCTCTAGCAAAGTATTCAAAGCGTCTTTGTTTGGCAATGAATTTGCTAAGAGTATGTCAGCTGGTGATGTTAAAGGAGTGAGAGTGATCTCCACATCACAGAAGGCAGCTAAAGCGTGCGCTGCATATTCTTGGGCGGCTGAATGTTCATTCGAACTATTTCCAAGGGACAATACTCCGCACAAAGCTGTTTGGACATCTGCCGCCCGAGGCCCTCCGCTGTTCATTGCGTGGAGAACAGCGCACTTCA
Source organism: Deilephila elpenor (assembly GCA_949752805.1). NCBI lineage: Eukaryota > Metazoa > Arthropoda > Insecta > Lepidoptera > Sphingidae > Deilephila > Deilephila elpenor. The sequence continues at coordinate 523,763 of OX457107.1, read as the reverse complement.
CAGGCGCATGTGACACTAAACAAGCAAGGAACTCCAAAACTCTTGCAGTGCTTGCTGTAGCAGGTTCACCAGCCTTTAATTCCCGTACCACTGCACCTACAGCTGCTTTAGCGACAGTAGCAGCTGTGTTTGGCGCTAGATCTGCAATTTGTACGCAAACTCTTCGCAACATATGGACAACTGGTCTGTAAGTCGACATGCAGATAATCTGGATCATGTCTGTCAGATCATTCGACAAGGCGTGCAAATGCGCTGACCACAACCTTCTCTCATTTGACGCATCAGCCAATTCGCGATCCGTTGGTGCAGTTTTAGCTTGCATTGGCAATGGTAGGGGTAGCAATTCAGAAAAGACGAGAAGTCCAGGAACAAAAGTGTACGGTGCCGTCATGGTGTACTGTATAACTTCGGAGCAAAGTGACGTCCAAGGTCCTCTGCGAATGGAGTCTCCATCATTGGCATCATCTGCTATTGGCTGAGCATAAGCCAACAAAGCCCTCACAGCAGCTTCTGCCGCCTTCGCCGCTGTCCTATAGCCCACAGAACCAATAGGGAATGCCTTGGCAATACCATACGTCTTCAATAATACCGGTGCAGCAGTCAAATCTCTGAATCTTGGCCCACGGCAACGAACTACTCTCGCCAACATTTCATCCAACAATCTCAAACATGGGTAAATAATTTGGGCCAACTGCAATCCCTTGAAAGACGCAAAGAACGAAGTATGCATGCTAGGTTGGTCGAAGTGTGCAGCCAATCTGTCCAATATACTTGCCAAATGAGCCACTCCATCCAACGAGAATAGTTGAAGGACATTATACTTGTATTTTAATTCAACGTACTCTTCTATTGTCGATTCATTAGCAATGGTTGAATTTGAGTCGTTGTCAGATATGCAGAAATGTCTTAGAATCCTCAAACAAGTCATTAGTTCACCAGGCAAGTCAGCTGAGTGCTCCGAACTTGTTTTCAAAATCTCCACACATTCGGCCATGTCGTCTCCAGACAACAGGCTAATTTTCTCGACTGGTTTTAAATATGGGATCACCTCTTGAAGAACGCTCGATACGCTGGGCTCAAATCTATCGTGCTCCTTTGACACGTTTATCAATCTTTGTCCAAATTTCTTCAAAAACGGCACATTGGCTGAAAATCGGACAGCCGACACGATGAGTTCAATGGCGTAAGCTTTTGCTGGTGATTTTTGCTTCGACGGAGAATCGCTTTTGCTTTTACTCTTCAGATCACTTTCAAATACTTCTACAAGGCATTCTGCGTTATCTCCCATAACAATAACGTCAGGAACAGCTGTTTTACCTATGCTACCAAAACTGAGACAATACAACGATTGCAAACGATCAATAAGTTCATTTTCATCAAGTTTTCCATCTTTACCCGCTTGCAAATCACTAATCGACTGAAGGTAGTACAAAGCCTTCAACTTATAAGCCAATTCGAGGCCAAGTATTTGCAGGTCACTGTAATTGCTCAGATCGTGAGGGTAAATAAATTCATCCGTATTTTGCTGACCGTAAGGCTGAGTCAAAGTTTTAAATAACAACTCGCTCTTTTCCATATTTGTGTACAGAAAATTGAGTCCATTTTGAGAATTAATCAACTCGTGAATCAAATCGTGTATAGGACTCACTACAATCAAGTTATTGCAAGTAGTCGGGCATGTTAATAAGTATAAACAGACCTCCAGTAAGTGATGGATATTGAAAAATTCAAGCAATATCTCATTAGAGCATTCTTTGTTGATTTCGAATTGCGCAGAAACTGGTAGAAATCTCTTCGGTTGAGATAGATACAGACATTGGGATCGGTACATGTGGAGAATCTCACCCAATGAGTGAATAATAAAATCAGTATCAGTTTCTGAAAGTTCAGATTCTTCGCTTTGTCCATTTTTCGATGTGGTTTTATTAAAATTCATCACCAAGTCACGTAATTTGCTGAGCAATTCGTACATATTGAGCTTCTTTATCAATGCACTTATAGCAAATTTTATTCTAGCCAGTGGGTTCGTCTGCATCATTGCGATTAGTGCTTGATATCCGTTTTTAGGTCGCTTATCGGTTTCGTTCTTGTCAAATTTCGGGAAAACCGCGTCCTTCATGAAATGCTCAACTGACACTTTTGATGATAAGCATGCGTTCAAAGCTCTAAGAATCATGAGTCGGATACTCAGAGCCATGTATTCTTTGGAATACATATCAAGTAGAGACATTGGCATGTCAATACCAGTTTTCAGTAATACTGTCATGACAATACCATTATGTTTGTGGGACATGATCGCTTCAGCGTGACGGATTCCGCATTTCATGTGTCTTATTTTGTAAGTCGGTTGCTGTTGGGCCAAAGCGTTGTCAAAACTAAGCCCAATCTTGCAAAACAATATCAATAATTTATAGATTTCGCCAAACTCATCCTCTGCATTGCGATTTTGAAATATTCTGAGCATTATATCTGTATTTTTAGTAAGGTTGGTCATAGAAACGTATAGTTGCTCGCACTGGTGAACCCATTCCTCTCGAAGAGTATTGTCAATCTCACTGAATGAGCTGGTGTAGAATTTCTGATCTATTTTTTTTGACATTTCGGACATTTTGAATAAATCTGGACTGGCGTCACACAAGTCATCAAAGCTGGCTGTTAGGACATCTTTCGTACCATCCTTTATATTGCTTAGATAGTGAATTTTATTAACATAATCATATTTTCGCCATTCAGCTTTGAATGGATTGTAATACTTGATTATATCATCAACTCCACAATACTCATTAACATCATATTCCATTTCGTACATTGAAGGAGGCCCTTCGAGATCGTCACAAATATCCTCATCGGAGAGAATCGGTTCAAATTGTTCAGCGTCCATCGATCTATCTTCTTCTGGATTTCGATTCGGTGATTCTACAGGCTTATTGGGATTGTCCACTATTGGTACTGTGACTAGACTTGAATGTGTATCCACGAATGGCGCATTTTCGTGCTCCTGAGAAGGACTTCTTATAGAACTTTTATGCCGGTAGCTTTGGTGATAGAAATCAACTCTAGGTATTTGCTTACCCCTGTCATATTCGGCTCCTTCTTCAGAACGTATAGAGTTGATTGGACTTGAAGCATCAGGATCTCTTGGAGACAGAGGTCTTCGACTGCTTTCTCCTGGCGGTGTCCTGGGTCTTTTCCTAGGATCATCACGGCTTGGAGATCGACTGCCATAACTAGATGCTCTAATACGACTGTACGGTGAATGTCGTTTTCTATCATATGGTCCTTGTTTTTCATATGAAGGAGCACGCTTGTCATACGGCGATAAACGCTTCTCATAACCCAGCTTTCGCTCATAAGAAGGCGCTCTTTTATCATAAGGCGATCTGCGATCGTACGGCGCTGGGTCTTTTTCATAAGAACCTCCTCTAGATCTCTCATATGATGCGTCGCGATGTCGTCTGTAATCATCTTTCTTGTAGGAGCCGCGATCCCAATCACGATCGTTAGATAAGGCCCTCATTCTCTCAATACTGCGAGATCTAGAGCGGCTGAGCGGGCGATATTCACCCTTGACAACGTAATCTCGATCGCGGCTTCGTGACCTTGACCGTAAACGTTCGATTCTATCATCTCTATGCCTCGAAGACTCACGGCTGCGACGATCCATTGACCGTCGCCTACTTCTTCCCTGTCTATCCCGTTCATGGTCTAAAGCTCTTGGACTGAGTCTCATCCGGTCCCCTTCTCTCTCACAGCTGATATCGCGGCCCTTGTCCCACTCATTTTCCATATGATAAGTTCTGGGATCTTTTGGAGCCTCGTTATCGTAATAATCATTCCTGTACATTTGATTGTCATAGTTTTCTGGGTAGTTGGCAGGGCCGTACGCATCAGGGTTACTATTCGCGACATTCCCTGTATAAGATGGTATCGGGTTGGTGGGTTCCTGGTTCCAGTCGGCCGGCGGTGGGACGCTTGGCGTGGCTAGTTCTCGAGACACTGGTCTCTGGACAACTGGAGGTGGATTCGCACCAATCGGAGTTTCAGGCAACACTTGTGTCAGATTGCCGTAGACTGCAAGTGTGATAGTTGTGTACCATCCTAAAAACCAAATATTAATTAATATAAAAAAGGGTATAAGACCAGCCCTGGTGAGGCCAACTAAAAATTCAGTAATAATTTACATTAAAAAAAAATATATATTTTTGCTTACAAAAAAGAAATATTTATAAAAAATAAAATCCATATTGACAAATATATAAATTATATTTAAATAAAATAATTAAAATACTATATATGCCGATAAATGAAAATGTAAAAAAAAAACAAAAATAATTGGAGGCGCCGGGTATCGATCCCGGTACCTCTCGCATGCTAAGCGAGCGCTCTACCATCTGAGCTACGCCCCCGATACAAGATGTGACGAAATTACCGTTCACAATCACTGACTTCACTAGCATTGGGTATTGTTGCGAAATTGTACAAATTACAATAATAATCGCATGGGCTTAGAGATAAGTTGGCATACTGCCGTTAAGGTGTTGGGTTCGATTCTGTGAAGAAATACGTATGTGACGTTCAGATATTTGTTAAGATGGGTGTTGGAATATGTAAATTTAATTTAATGAAAATATCTGAATCAATAATCATACTATGGTTAATAATAAAAACTAAGTATGTTTGAATTTGATAATAAACTAATATGCAGTGTTTGGAATTTTTTCCTTCTATATGTGTCTTAAAAACACGAAAAGCAATTTTAAAACCAGACATAACATTAAACTATGCCTACTTTCCTCGAGGATACAGATAAATAGTGACCTACAAAACAATAAACTATGTAATTATATTTTATTGGTGAAATGGTATTGAATAATTATTGAATTATTTATTGAATAATATGGTTAAAAGTAAAATATATGTTGTGATGTCATTGAAAACTTTACTTAATTTTTTAGTAACATAATTAATGTGGCAGCAAAAACAATCAGCAGTCTACTGTGGCTGGGAGATATTGTGAATGTATGTATAAGATGCATTTGGTAGCCCCATTACAAGATTGGCTAAAAAAAAACAAAACTAGTGTGGAAGCTGCTATGGTAATTTGTATTATTTTTATTGCAGTGAATGGAGAGACAAGCATGCCATTTACCTGACGGTAAGCATATCGCCTACCATCAGGCATAAAATGTTTAGTCCCATTATGTCCAGTAGTTACTCTGGCTACCATGTCCTTCAAACCCAAACACAACAGTGCATTTCACTGCTGTTTGGCAGGAGAAATAGACATTGTGGTGGTACCTACTTAGGCGGCCTCTCACATATGAGAGACCATCAGTGTATATTATAAGGTATTATTAGTGTCAAGCCCTCAAAATTGTTAATTCAGTAAAACTGTAAATGTATGAATTAATAATAATTGCCTAATTGATTGTAACTATCAGTAACTATGAAGGAATTTGCTGTCCAACAATAATTGGTCCCGAAACAAATATATTTTTATCACACTAATATTTACTTAGGGACAGAACTTGAAGCATTTTCTTTTACATTGAGCTAGTAACATTAGATAAGAAGGTGCAGGCCATCAAAGTATTGTTTACTTTTGAACAACACTACAAATGAAATTCAAATAAATGTATTAACTTGTATGATTATCAAAAAAGGAAGCACTAGATGTAATTGTTTTAATACAACAATAACAATTTCCAAATTATTTAGACAGAATAAAGACTCATCAATAAAAATTTCTTTACATACCTCTAAGCACTAGTCCATCAGTGGGAATCCTTGGTTGGTCCAGTCCATTTCCACACTCCATATGTATTTGTCCATTCTGGCAGTAGTCCAAGCTACCCAGGGCTTCAAAAGTGGACGCACCGGGCTTACTCAGGTCGTTCACAAAGAAATCTATGTGAAAATTTGTAGGGTTCGTCGCCCCTAGCCGAACCCCGCCAGGAAAATCACCTTCTACTCGCGCTCCTAACGGTATGATGCGTATTTCAGTCACATAAACCGATTTAGGAAACTGGACTAAGTCTAAATTCAACTCCTGAAACGTTAAAAGTGTTCTAAATAAGCAGAACTAAGAAAAAAATATGGATGTTTAGGTGGTTCGGTAAATATTCTTACCTCACTCGTATCGTGGGAGAAAGTATCGAAGAATAACAAGTTAGGTTGTTCCGCGTTTGCCATTTTTATCGTTTTATAGTAAAAATAGCATACATTCACATATTTTACAATTTATTATTAGAAAATAATCACAATTGTCGCGTCCTATAACACGAATACGTTTCAAACTCACTAATTTGCATAGAACTATACTTGACATACAAGAGCAGAACAGCTTACGAATGTTTACATTAGTTAGAAAGAGATAAATATAACAACAAATGTTACGGTATTTCAATTGAAAATCCGGAACACAATTTTTTGACATTGGCTTGAAGTATTGTTGCCTATAACGAAAAATAAGACCAGGGCTACCATAATAAGTCTACTGTTAAGGGATTTTTTTTTTCAAAAATGATTGATTATTTCTGTCTTTAATTCTCAGATACTAACTTGTAATAGATTATTTTCTTGAGAAAATTGTGAGTAAACGTAATATATGGTCCTTTGTCTAAATAGCACTTACTTAATATAATTAAATTCGTGAGGCACAGGGGCGAGCATAATTTTCAGAATGTCTCATTAGCCATTTAAAAATCTATGAAGGGATTTTGAAAATACTAATACACATGCATCTAACACTCATACATAGTTCTGACATTATATACTACAATACATTAAAGGTTTCACAACATTTTGACTCGAAAATAATACTTGAGGATAATTCTAACATTCCTTTCTGTGTGGTGATCGAACTTGCAGCCATATAATTCACAGCCGGCATCAGCCTACCTACTGCGCAACAGTGACAGTCAAGTAAAGGGATTTATACAATAGGTGTGAATATTTATTTCTTAAACTAGCTTATGTTTATTAAATAGGTATCTATGGATAAGCGATGGACAAGTGGCGAAGAGAAGACGATGGTCATAAAAGTATTCACCTTGAAAAATATGCAATGTCTTATTGAATAAAGTACATTGTTTTCCTCATATTTTTTTCCTCAAGATTCGTGCAAGGCAGTGTCAGGTGTTTTGTCCGTGTGCGGGGTATTTTGAATGGTATTTTGTTAAAATTTCCTTATTTGTATTCTGTACTCGATCGTGATGTTTTGTTAATTTATGTAGACGTAAAGCCTTAAAATACCCATTATTTGCGGGCCCGACCGAGTGATTACAATGCCCCTAGTGGTAAAAATGCATCATTGACAGCCTCCGCGCTGCAGTTGGCTGTGAAACGAGAGGCCGTGGTGGGCTCGATTTCCGCACTGAAAGAAATGTTTGTGAGACTGAAAAGTCTCTCGTAGTTCTGATACCCGCGACACAAGACCTAATTGATCATAATGTGGGGTCAGGACTATGTATGTGGCTGTTGGTGTACTGGATGTATCATGCCAGTAAAAGATCCACGGACGTGAGATGGTTGTCACTCATCAGTCAAGGCAACACAAATATGCTATATGCTGATTGTGATGATTGATAATGATGTTGACACCACTGAGTGGTATAAAATTACAATTATATTAGTTTATAGGTGTTCATGGATATTTTTCAAGTCTCGACCAGTACGTATAATATTTTACCTATAGGTATTTAGACTTCGTATGTGAAGGCGAATCGATACTACACATTATAGCGTTCTAGCCATAGTATGATTTATAACCAATAGATTTTAATAGAATGCTGCACTTTTGAATTGACGACTTAAATTCTACAAAAAATACAAAGATAAAGCAGTCGAGGCTTTAAGAATACCTATTTCATTATAATATAAATCCTTAAAAATAAATTTTATTTACAATGAAAAAAATCATCGAGGTGCTTTTCGACCATGGACATACATAAGTGTGCTTATTATAATATTTTCTCAATAAAAGAGAATAACCTAGCTATAATAAGTCATATTAAAGTTATAGTCTCATGAGTCTAGTGTAAGTTAAAGTCTTACATTTTTTATCATATGGTGCAAGATCATTATGAATTATCATAATTTGTGTAAAACGCCAGAGCCCCCATCGGAATGTATAAAAACGAAATGTTGCCGTAATTGCTCAATAGATGGCTCTGAAGTCGCTATGAGTTGATATAGTATTCTAGGGACTATGTAGGACATCCATTTTTAACCGACTTCAGAGGAGGTTATCAATTCGTAATATTTTTTTTCATTTAACAACTTTTATAATCTTTCACCTATATGGGGATAAATGAGGATGATGACAGAAATAATAAGGGCCACTTGTGGGCAACTCATGAGACTTCTCAAAATGAAAATTTAAAGAAAAGTGGATTGCCCGACTTGGGATACGAACCCGGGAACTCACGATTCATACGGCATACATACTATCCCGATATATTAAGTGCAAATGTATAATAAGAGAACATTTTTAACAGTTAGGTAATTTCAACAATTATAATGGAAATCTTGATTGACTGCCTCGCTGGCGTAGTTGTAATCAGGCACGACTACAAAGCTGAGGTCTCAGGTTCGAAACCCGGGTCGGGCAAAGTTATATTGGATTTTCTATTAATTATCAGCCCGGAGTCAGGAATTTGTGCCCGATATTAGGCCCGCCCCCTATCACATCATGGGACGAAACATACAAGGCGAAATGTGGGTGTCCTGGTAGCACCTCTGCCTACACTATCTGGAAAAAATGCATGAGTTTATGTATGTATGTAATTGAAATCTTGGCTTTTTATTACACCCAATTTTGTTGGTAAAAACTCTGGACTTTTGCCCAACACTCCTGCATTGTAAAATTATTTCCCCACTTGACCACAACAATACGAAATCACGTGTTTTCTATGAAGCTATTGTTCATTTTTGTTATGCCGGCGCCGCGTGAGACGGTGACAGAGTAATTGACCACGATTACCACACTCAATTGCTCTTACGCAAAAACATTTGGTTTTCCTGAAATGATGTAAGTATTGGCTAATTAGTTTATTATGTGATCTTCGGCTACAGGAAGTTTACTACTGAAATTATGTATGTAATTATTCGTCATTGCGCGTGATGAAATGTTTTATACATGGTCCCCTTGAAAGCGCCTATTTAATTAAGGAGCGACGTATTGCAAAATGGATTTTTTCGGAGGAGGCCTATGCAGTATTTGAATTGTTAGTGGCTGAAGTTGATGATAATGAAATATGGATAAGCGTTTTAGGATTCAACTTTTTTACACCGTTTTTTCTTGTAACATAATTATTATACTCGTAATTATGAACATCCAATAGTTAAACTCATCGTCCAAGCCCACATTAAGGTGCAAGTTGGTGCCTGGAGTATAGTATGCGTAGTGACCAGTAACTACTGTACACAATGGAAGAAAACCCCTATATTAAAGCCGTGTCTGATTCAGGTATCGATCGGCGAGCGAGGAACATTTTACGCCGGTTGATACTTTATCTGTAAGCACTGCGCTTACTATCAGGCGCATTTGAGTCACTCTGTCATGCCAGTGGATATAAAAGATCTTGTAATTTCGATCACGTGGGCATCAGTTAATCACTACTACACTTTTTTGTGTTTATTATTATTATTAATTAATTATTATTTATTTTTCTTTCAATTATTATTCGTTGTAAATTGTGATATAGGTTCGTAATTTATTTATTTTAATTTTGTATCACCACAACACTTGACAGACTGCATACAAATAGTACTTAGCGTATTTGGACATATAGGATCTCCAAAGCACGCTCGAAGAAACAGATTACACTATGTAAATTGGGAAGCAGGCGTGCTCGAGGAAAGGCATCTTCACGATGGTTTGACGTAGTAGTGAAGTTAGGCGGCGGCATTATGGACCCTGCGGTCTACGCCACACATAACCCACTCAGTGGAGACCGAAGGTACGTGAGGAGGTAAAGAGGAAAAAGAAGCAGTGTATTTGTACTATAATGAACACATAAAAGTTGTTCTATTCTAATCAACCGGCGACATATCACCTCTTATAACTTGTTGTCGATGGTTACTGTATTTGCATTGTTACCTGCACTGACCATTAAGAAGCATTGTTGTATCTATGTCGTGACAGTGTAATAAAATAAAACAAGCCTTTTGTCGTGGCTAACAAAAACGAGGGGGCACTTGACGATGTTGTCACACGCAACATTCCGGTAATTATGCTCACTGATGGAAGATAATCATTTCTCGCAAGTGATATTTAATGTAAACAACACTGCACATACCACTAGACTCTGTGCCCAGATTAAAACGCCAATATACGAAATTATTTATTGAAATATTTGTCTTGTTGCATTAACCACCCCTGCGGTCTCCTTTTATGTTGCAGGGCGTTTTTAGCCAATATTTTTGTCAATTATTGTAGGAATATGTTTCGCCTTGTTTTTGAGATTAATTCTTGTCGGCTTTTAATAGATTAAGTTTGTAATGTCTATCAATATACGTACAATGGGATGCATAATTTTAATAATGCATTGTTTATTATTTGTTATTTATCGCCTCAAAGGTGTCGTGGCAGCATGTGTGGGCTTTGAATCGTGTAGTCCTGGGTACTTGCAACTTCAATTCATTTCGTGTATTTCGAATCGAAATATCTCGTTTGAATGGGCCGAGACAGCTTGTAGCTTGTACCTTATATTGTTCTAAATTCATCCCATATTGTGTAATCGATTTAAGTATATTGAACTGTGGGCGGCACTAGTGATACAACCTGTCTCGGTAGCATTCATATCACAATATGTGCTGCAGATCGAGAGGTCTTAGGTTCGAATTAGCTCTCAGTCGTAGGCGGAAGTTCATTACCTCACGGTGCGTTGTATTCAGAAGTTTTTAATTAATATGTAGGCCACTTAGCGGCTACCCACTCCCTAATCCTTTCTGTGCCTAACGAAACTATCTTGTATTGTATTTTAAGATATTTTGTGCGTGTGTGAGATGTTGCTGATTAAAATATATACATTAATTACTTAGATTATAAGATGAGTACATTTTATGGAATGTGTAAACATCAATTTAATTTGAAAACAAGTACAATAAAATACAAATTGATGCGGGTAGTCAGAAGTGGGGCAGAGTGGGGTTGTTCACGATTTGGTATAAATAGACCAGCATTGCTTGAAGTGAGACAGTGTTGTTCGAGTCGTGGAGCAGGACATTACTCTGCCCCCTGTCAGTGTAAATCTGGCTCTGAGTACCATTAACAAGATGAGTATAATTGTTGGTTTATATTGCTTTAGTAATTATATTTGTTTTACTAATTTTAATAGTTAATATAGTGAATTAATGATTATAATGTTATTATAAGTATATCAATTAAAGTATAGCAGTGTTTGAATATATTTGTGTTTATGAAAGATATATAATAAATTATATTGGCATAAAGAATAAATATGTATTATTATTATATTTTATTTGTATTGTGTTATACAACTCTAACACGTGCATAAATACTATCTGTAATTGCTTTAATGTTTGATGTTAAAACCTTCACAAAATATTTAAAGCTCGCATTGACGGTTATATATTTATATAGTTTAAATTGTGCCAAATCATTGACGAGAACAATGCGTACATAAAGCTGGTTAGAGCGGTTTCCTGCTACATTTTGATAGCAAGCTAATAAACAAACTCATTCTATCCTGCTAATATACTACGTACTCCTTATTACAATTTATGAATGACAAAGTCACGCCTCGCTTGCGCAATTGTATTGCGGTACGATTACAAATCCCCTGAAGTTTCTGGTTCGAATCCCGAGTCGGGCAAAGTGATATTGGATTTTTCTATTCATAATTATCAACCCGGAATTAGGAATTTGTGCCCGATATGTCGATAGGCTCGTCCCCTATCACATCATGGCATGGAACACACAAGGCAAAACGTGGGTGTCCTGGTAGTAACTCTGCCTACCCCTTCTGAGGACCAGTAGTGAGTTTATGTGTGTATGTAAATAACTAAGTTTGTCATGACGTGTGATGTTTGTAAGGAGTAAACAAGGTGTTCTCATCTTCTTTTTGCTAGTACGTATTTTTCCTTAAAATTTAATTACAGTATAGAACTAGTTCTAGTTTTTACAGTATAAAATTAGTATTACGCGGGTAGATTCTATTTATTATGTTTTAACACTGAAGTATGAACTTTCTTGTATGTTTAATAAGGTCTAAACTTGTAGTTAACAAGACTAATAAGTAAACACTATACATCAGTTTAGTCATTCGCCGACAAAACAACTGCAACAGACAATACACATTACTCAAGCTTGTCACAACTTTACGTGGGTACGTGGAGTTATTTTTTTGTGATGACGTCACGAGTTGCCAGCGTCGTGGCAGATTCCCTACCAGTTTATTGGCACCGGTAGTTGGCCAGGCCATGTTTACTTGCTACCTGCCGCGCGGGTCGCCATCGCCGCGCCAAGCGACCACCTGTGCGAGTCGGTGTTGCCGGCCTCGATATAGCGCATGGTTTTAGGGACAATTAGACAATTAGGGGAGCTTTGTATAAAACTTGTAATATAGTGAGGTACGTGTTGTTTTTTTAAATAGGTCATGCGAATGATAGGAGAACAATTATCCGCAAAAAAAATCACTTCCAAAGTTAAGTGAAGTTTGATTTAGCTTAATAATATTTGTGTTGTTCATTAATAAACTTTAGCTTCGTTAAAATTCTATATACTTCAATTTGGAGTTCAAAAAAGCACATGCATCTTAACATTGGAAGAAATTAAACCTGGATTTCTTATTTTGCTAACAACTGTAGATTGATTTATGTATTACACACATTACGGACAGAAAGCGCTTCTTCAAAGTATATTTCTATTCCTTAAAATTATTGTTTCCTTTCACGAGCATTTCTAAGTTAACACTTTAAAGATAAAGCATTGTGTCGACGACTATCTTTAATTTAGCATCCATTATGAAGGAAAGAAGATAAGTACACTATTTTAAAAAACAACTCTATAAACACATAACTCATACCTACTCTAAAGTCCGTCAAAATTTTCCTTAATTTCCAACGCGCAGTGCAGTTAACCGCGCCTGTGCTTGCAACACAACCTGCCGGCCGGCGCGGCGTCAGTCGCACGCTCGCCGCCGAGTCGCTCGCTTGTCGCCTGTCGCGCCACCCGCGACACGTCACCAAAACTTTCTCAATCGAGTCAACTTTCCAGTGTGTGTTAAAAATTATCCAGTGGGTGTATTGTGTTGATGTGGTTTGAAGTGAAGTAAAATGCGGAGCGCCACGGAGGCGTTCTGCCTCCTGCTGCTCGTTGCGGCCGTTGCAGCGCAGATTGACACGAGGCATTTATCAGGTAGGCTGCACGGTGTGCTTTCTTTCGCTATTTACGTTTAAAAACCGTGTGTTCTTTTTTCAAAATTTTGTTGCAACCATTTGCTCATTGTAGTCACAAAAGAGGTTGTTTAAATGTTTTACAGCGGTTGCTATGAAATGCTCGTGTCAGCGGTACGATTGTAGAAAGTCAGCTAAAGTTTGCCATCATACCTAACCTACTTTTACGTATTAACGGAATTCTTTACAAACTTGAATTTATCTCGAAAGACGTGGGAAAGGAAGAGATTATCATGTTGGTTGATTAATTATTATTATTTAAACAAATTAGACAAATTAAAATCTAATTAATTACAGTACATAATATTCGCAAGTTTAATTAAAAGCGGGATATTATTGTTCTTTTCCAATAATTTATTGCGAAATACGTTACTTTTGGGACTAAACAACTTTCAAGGTACGCAATATGATTATTTGCCATATGAACAATAAAAACCCCTCCTACAAAAAAAATTAAATACTCCGTATCCAGTAACATGAAGAAACTTAAGTCCTAAAACACACCACAAATGGATATTGCAAACTTCACGGTTGCGGGAATCGAACCGGCGGCGACTCGTTACGTCGTTTGTCATGTCAATAACTCCATACAATTGGAACAACTAAACGGCAACGACAACAATGGCACGGGACCTACTTAGTACCATTGTCTATGTTTACAAAAAAAAACGTTTGACAACGAATACTTTAAAGCAATGACTAACTGACACACGGAAAATAAAACTATGGACAATGGTATATATGTTAATAAATAATATTATTACAACGCTTTGTAACTGCTTAACAAAAAACATTTATCATGGAATTTTAAGTACCTTTGACTACCTTTTAAGGTAATAAAAACATAAATATTATTTTTGAGAGCATTAAAATTACCTACGGTATCGAATTACAGAAGTCCAAAAAGTGTATCAAAGAATATTTTTGCGGACATTTTAATATGTACGTGTGAATACAGCTATCTCCATTTAAAACGTTGCGAACGCGTCATAGAACGGAAAAATAAATCAGTGGCACTCGTTGAAATCTTTTTAAAGAAATATGTTATTCGTATTAAACTAGGCGTTACCGCGAACCGCGTTGTGATGGTTTTAAATTTTTTATGGAATTATTGTTATAGATGTTACCTTCTGTTGATCCTCAAATAGTGTGGGGACAGTGTTAGCTCGGTTTAATATTAAAAGATTTAATCTCACGATGTCTGACGACGACGCTTCACGGAGTTATTGTAGATATTTTTTTCTGAATTAGTTAAATTGAAGTAATGGTGATTACATAATGCCTTCAAAACAATTTTTCCGGGTTTTTTTCGTTTTCGGTCTGGGTTTTTGTCCGTTAAGCTCCACGGAGCTATCACGGAATATCACGATATTTCTACACGTCACAAAACTTCGATCTTGCTCGGCTGGGACTACATGTCTGAATTTTGGTTATTATTATTTTTTTATTTCTATGAATAACACGTATTCTATGTACGAGTGATGTTTCATTTTTTTATACGTGGATATGTAGTGGATGCGCCATTATTTTATACCAATGTCAGAGAAGGACATTGGTATAAAATAATGAGAACAAAGGATTGATCACTAGCAACTTTTTCCACTACCCTTATAAGAGGATAATATGTATATTATTACTAAGGTAGTATGTATCAAAATGTAGAAAATAAATATTCAAATTAAGCACAAACTGTAACGTGGGTCGACATCGCGAAGGAGCTACCTTAGCCATGTGCGTCTTCGTCAGGGGTGATATCTGTTGTCACCGCCTTCGGGGCTTCGAGCGTCGGGACCTGTCCTTATTATGGCTGCGGGTAGTATTCAAGGGTAAGACCCGAGTCTACGCATGCCTGTACAGGTCCCACGGCAGTGATACGGGATCAACTCAATTATTTGAGAGCGTCCAAGTGGGGACTGACCGGATTCTCGAGCAGTTCCCATCCGCGGAGGTGGTGGTCCTCGGTGATTTCAACGCTCATCACAAAGAGTGGTTGGGATCCAGGACCACTGATCTCCCCGGTCGGGCTGTTTACGAGATGGCCTTGGCTTATGGTCTCTCGCAGCTGGTAACACAGCCCACCCGTGTTCCAGATGTTGAGAGCCATGAGCCCTCTATGTTGGATCTTCTGCTGACGACACACCCGAACGGATACAGGATAGTGGTTGATGCTCCACTGGGATCTTCTGACCACTGCCTGGTCCGTTCGTGGGCCCCTGCAGCGGGTTCCAGTCGTTCTTCAATAACTGGAACTCGCACGGTTTGGCGGTATTCGTCAGCAGATTGGGACGGACTCCGAGAATTCTTCGCGTCCTACCCATGGAGGCGGCTTTGCTTCTCCTCTGATGATCCTGACGCCTGTGCGAACTGCGTCGCGGAGACAATTAGCTTGGGTATGGAGACATTCATACCCAGCTCAAAAATACCCGCAGGGCGTCGCAGCAAGCCGTGGTACAATCGTGCCTGCGCTGCTGCTGCGCGCCTCAAGCAGTCCGCATACGCGGCGTGGCAAGACGCCAGGAGGCGTCGGGATCCAAATTCGAAGGAGGAGAAACTGAAGTTTAATGCCGCCTCTAGATCCAACA
The DNA here is from genome assembly GCA_949752805.1 of Deilephila elpenor. NCBI lineage: Eukaryota > Metazoa > Arthropoda > Insecta > Lepidoptera > Sphingidae > Deilephila > Deilephila elpenor. The sequence goes on along the minus strand of OX457107.1, from coordinate 507,759 downwards.
AAAGAGCCTTAGCTAAGGCCAAGGCGGAGCACATCCGCAGAATTGGCGAGCGGCTCCAAAGATATCCCTCTGGGAGCCGTGCTTTTTGGTCGCTCGCTAAGGCTGTGGAGGGCAATTTCTGCCTATCCAGTCTCCCACCACTGCGTAAACCTGATAACAGTTTGGCCCATAGTGCAAAGGAGAAGGCCGATCTCTTGGCCCAATTCTTTGCCTCGAACTCGACTTTGGATGACGGGGGAGCCACACCGCCGAACATCCCTTGGTGTGAGAGTCTCCTGTCTGATATTAAAATCACCCAGCGTGCTGTCAGACGGGAGCTCATGGCTCTCGACATCCATAAGTCGAGTGGGCCAGACTGTATCCCCGCAGTGGTTCTTAAGACGTGCGCCCCTGAGTTGACCCCCGTGCTAACGCGCCTTTACCGTCTTTCCTACAAAACCAACCGGGTTCCGGCTTCGTGGAAGGTCGCCCATGTCCACCCAGTACCCAAAAAGGGTGACCGATCGGACCCTTTGTGCTACAGGCCGATTGCTGTCACATCCTTACTCTCCAAGGTCTTGGAGCGAGTTATAAACACTCAGCTCCTGAGGTATCTTGAGGACCGCCAGCTGATTAGTGACCGCCAGTACGGTTTCCGTCACGGTCGTTCAGCTGGTGACCTCCTCGTGTACCTCACGCACCGTTGGGCGGAGGCTTTGGAGAGTGGGGGTGAGGCGATTGCGGTCGGCCTTGACATAGCGAAGGCGTTCGATCGAGTGTGGCATGGCGCCCTTCTAGCGAAGCTACCTGCGTATGGTATCCCTGAGGGACTCTGCAAGTGGATCGCCAGCTTTTTGGATGGTCGGAGCATAAAAGTCGTAGTGGACGGCTGTTGCTCCGAGACCAAGACCATTAACGCTGGTGTTCCACAAGGATCGGTGCTATCGCCTACACTCTTCATCCTGCGTATCAATGACATGTTGTCTACCGACAGCATGCATTGTTATGCGGATGATAGTACGTGTGACGCGCGATACATCGGCCATCAGAGTCTCTCTCGAGATTCCATTGAGGAAAGACGGTCTCAACTTGTGTCTGAAGTCGAGAGATCTCTGGGGCGGGTCTCCGAATGGGGTGAATTGAACTTAGTTCAATTTAACCCCTCGAAGACACAAGTTTGCGCATTCACTGCGAAGAAGGACCCTTTTGTCATGGCGCCGCAATTCCAAGGAGTTACTCTCCAAAGATCCGAAAGTATTGGGATCCTCGGCGTCGAAATATCAAGCAATGTCGACTTTAGGAGTCATTTGGAGGACAAAGCCAAACTGGCGAGCAGAAAGTTGGGTATCCTGAACAGAGCCAAGCGGTACTTCACGTCAGGTCACGGATTGACGCTCTACAAAGCACAAATCCGGCCCCACGTGGAGTACTGCTCTCACCTCTGGGCAGGTGCCCCAAAATACCAGCTCAACCCACTTGACTCCTTACAGCGACGAGCTTGTCGAATAGTCGATGATCCCAATCTTACGGACAAATTGGAACCGTTAGGACTGCGGAGAGACTTCGGGTCTCTCTGTGTGTTCTATCGTCTGTTCCATGGGGAGTGCTCCGAGGAATTGTTTGAGATGGTACCAACGTCGCCCTTCTACCATCGCACCACCCGTCACCGCAGCAGAGTTCATTCCTACCACCTGGAAGCGTACCGCTCCCGAACGGTACGTTTTCAGCGTTCTTTCTTACCACGTACGTGCAAGCTCTGGAATGAACTCCCTGCATCGGTGTTCCCTGAGCGCTATGACCTGTCCTTCTTCAAAAGAGGCTTAAAGAGAGTACTCTCCTTAAGGTAGGCAGCGATTTTGTTGTGCTGGACCCCTGGCACTGCGAAGTTCTCTGGGCAGCGGTAGCCGCTTACCATCAGGCGGGCCGCTAGCTCGTCTGCCTATAACGGCAATAAAAAAAAAAAAAAAAAAAAAAAAGCCATACCGATTACCACCTAAACAAGGGCCCGGTCTGAAGTACCCTGAACTGTTGAGAATGCAAGAGACTGACGAAAGCTGATGAAGCGAAAGTCTTCATGGAACTAAGTGGAGATCCATAGCCTCTGCCTACCCATATGGGATACAGATACAGATGCGGTTCTATACGTATCTACAAAATATATCTAAATGTATTGATCTAAAATATTAAAGGATGTTGCCAGTAAGTAATAAATTAAGAGCAAAATAAAAACAGTTCAGAAGAGTCTCGAAGTTCGCGAGGCCTTGAACCGTTGCGAATAATGTGGTACTATAATAGCCGCATGCAATCGCCTCCTACTGTTGATTGGGTTGTTAAATCTCCACTCTGCCAATTATCATTTTTTTTTTATATAATTGCCTACAGTTTTCATTATATTTTAGTGTACCGAATCTGATTGTATATTTTATTTCATTTGATTCACATGTGAGGGTTTTTATTTGAGTTTGGATTCAATTTTTTTGAGAAACTGCATCGTAATTGATAGTAATTGCAATATTTTATTCATTTTATTACACACAAAACAAGTTACAATAATTAAGTAAAGAAATTTGTTTAAGTGACTAGAGCCATATTTTTTATGCATTGTGAATTGTAAACTTGTTACGCATTATGTCCAAATCCGGCAAAAATACATTCCGTAAGAGTTTTTAAATACCCAAATTGGTATTTTCCATGAACAGAAAATACTGCGTTAAGAGGAGTCTTTAGGAAAAATATATACGAAACGAACTGCTTTTTCTCGACTTTGAAGTAATTATGTCTAATCGTTATTCCCTGGTAGGAAATGCGTATCCGCCCGGACAGGGACCACCGCACACCGTGGCTAAGAAACCCGGCATAGATAGAGAACACTTTATTGGTCACCACTTAATACAAAAATAGTTAACAATTGCAATTAGAGAGTGCAGCAAATGGCGGTCTTATCGCGATATCTTCCAGACAACCATATTCCTATGGATCAGCCGTTCTATACACAAATGATATGTCATAGTGATACACGTGTGTGGGTGCGTTTCGCATTCCTCGAGTGACCTTCATCACTCTTCAGCCTCTGGCAGTCCACTGCTGAACATAGGCCTCCGCCAAGGATCTAAATATGGACCTGTTGGAAGCTGCCTGCGTCCAGCGGCTTCCAGCAACCTTAACCAGGTCGTCAGTCCTCTTGTAAACACGGGACCTGGATACATCCTGACACATCTAGGCCGACATAATTGCAGCAAATGACGAGAGTTCTCTATTGTAGATAGAGTAGATTCTATATTATCATCTATATTCATTCTATATTATCATTATTATTCTTCTAAATTATCTATGAACTGCTCTGAATTTAACTGCGCTGCAACCTCTGTATAATTATTGTATTGTAAACTTGTTTTAAAAAGAGCAACGCTAGAGTTTCTTGCCTTCTTGCCTTCTCTGGCGAAAACAGCCTTGTGAACCGGGTAATAGTGGAAAAAAGTGACTGAATCTAATGAATAACTGAAATAATGTATGACATTTCATGGGTTCAATAAATATTTTCATTTTCATTTTTCATTTCATTTTCATTATTACTGTACTGCACATAAGGTGCTCCTTTATATTCTAAGGAGCTTGTAAAAAATAATACGAACATCTATTAATGTTCCCGCACGCTATTAATGTAAGTGCAGTTAAGGCCGGCTCCACGGTTATTTGAAACCAATCATCCCATTGGTACGCGCGGTGATGTGTCGACGCATTTGATGACATTGACCGCCGGAAGACACTCCGTCTCAACGTGTTTGCCCGCTCAATGAGGCGCTTCCGGTTTGGTCACCCGTACCAACACGCTCCAAACAAAAATGTACTATATATGTATGTTTATAGAATGCATAATCGCTTGACACTGCAATGTAGTTCGCAAAATGCTGAGCTCGACTGAAATTTCATACAAGTCGGAATTAATGATAGTCAGACTAAATTAAGACGTAAGCAGAGGTGGGAAAGTAAGTTTTACAATGGCAAATTTAAGAAAGAAATTGTGGTCAAGTCGCGATGCTGGGTAAAGAGTACTCGTTTGTAATGAGTTTACACCTTCGAAATGTAGATGTGGGACAAACGTATGACAAATGTTTGTGTGGTGTGCAAATGTTTGCGCCAAGTCTGAGAGTGAGAACTCTTTAGTGCTGGTGTAGTTGACATTAATTCTGACTAGTGTTTTGGCTCGACGTGAGTTCAAATCCTGAGCGAAATATTTTTTGTTGCATTTACTCACAAAACTACATGGAAACGTTGTTACATCTCGTCCCGTTTTCCTTGGTTTTGGTTTTTGGTGGAAACAGGTATGGATTAGTGGGTCACACAATCATTTATCTCGTTGCGTGGATCGAACTTGCACCTCCACAGCCAATTTATTAACTAACGGCTTCCTAGATTATTGTATTGTAGGTAATAATAATAACTTTATACTGTTTTCTCTTCTTACCCCGATTAAAAATATGAAAAAAGCGATAAAAAACTTGATCATTGTAGTGAAATTTTTAAAATGTCTTGTATAGGAATATCAAATGCGGTATTAAATTGTTTCACGGCACATCATCTAAAGGTCGCGTTCGCTTTAGGTAGTCAGTTGAAAGTCTTGTCGGCCAGACAAAATACTTTCTATTTGTATTTGTGAAGAGCGGACTCAATCAAGTAGTGTGCTGGTATTTACTGTATAGACAAGTAAAAATATACAATTTACAATACAATATTATTTTGTCAAGCTGTATTAATATGCTGACATTTACAGTAAAAAGTGAAGTGTAACTTAACTATGTGTGTTAAGGGAAACTTATTTATAATATTAGGGTCAATTTTAAAACTACCTATTAGTTTTAAATCTGAAATATTAGGCGGGTAATTATAAAAATAAATAAATAATAATAAATACACCCAACAATCACATACATAGTCCAGACCCCGCAATAAGATCGAGTCTTGTGTCGTGGGCATCAGGAACTACGAGAGACTTTTCGGTATCACACCCAGACCCCAAACAAATACTTGTGGCTCACACAAACATTTGTCTCGGTGCGGGGATCGAACCCGCGGCCTCACGTTTCACAGCCGGCGTCTAACCAACTGCGCCAAAAAATATTTTAATCAGATCGTTATTTTTGCATAAACAGGGACAAATTAAGCAACATTTTCGTGTTTGCAATGCCTAAAGATAGTTACGTGAACATAAAAAGCTTTCCGCAATATGCTTAAAAGGTCATCATGTTAATTCTTTGTTAAGATAAATTGCAACACGGTGCGTATATTGTTAAGAAATAATTCGATTTCCATTGTAGAACCAGTGTAGTCGATAATACTTTTTGTTGGTATTTAAGTACTATTTATAATATATTATGATAATTTTTTTATTGCTCTTTCTGTTGATAGTAAATGGTAATGGATAAAGCACTGGTCCTCTATTTATATTTTTTAATTATTTCTGTTCAATTACACTCCTTTTCTAATACATCCTACGGTTGTCTGTGAGAAATTGTCTAATCGTAATTTCTTTATTAATAGTTTTAGTGATAATCTATTCCTGTCAAAAAATGTATAAATAAATACACTTTAACATCAGCTGTTCATGTACCATTTGTTATGAAACCAAGTTCTATTGACACCAAGTAAACTAGCAATAGTATCGACTGTGCGTGAGGTCGGCTAGCGGTAGTAACAAGGCGGTTGCAAACTTGTTCGGCGAACCTCTCTGTCACTCCCGGGAGGACAAGGCGCCGTTGAACAGATATTTATAGGTCTCTGTGTGTTCTTTGTGCTTGTTGTATTTGGAGTGAAGCGTTTGGTGAGATAATCGTGATGATTAGAATTTTGTAAGTACACATTCCCTTCACAGAAATAAGTTTCAAAATGGGGCATTTGTTACTAATTAATATTGATGTGTATTTTGAGTTTAAACAATTATAGCATGTATCGTAAATCTTTCTTTAGTAATAAGATGACGATCGTAGTGATGCTGCTTATAGTTTAATAGGCAGGTGTGATTCTGTTTTGTCATTCTTGCTAAAATTAATAAACACTGGGGTGTTACTAAACGAGAATAAAAGAATGTATGCAGGTAATGCAGTTACTTTATACATCTACTTTAGTTTTAGAGAACAGAAGTGTATCTAAAATTCCTGGAGAGTGCGTCATTTGTTATGAGGGAACACACTTACATTATTGTAGTCTTTTATAAATAAAATGTAATAACACTAGTGCACTTACTATACGAGTCTTTGAGATTGTATACAGCATTTCCTTACTTGTGTAGTCTTTTTATACTGGTACGGCAAAGACGACAATTTACTTGATGTTTAGTGCAGTACAGATAGTGTCTAGATAATATAAGTATCACTCGCCGGTCGACATAATTTTGCCGGCCTGATCGTATCCAAGAGGCATATTCTTAAACCTATAGGCAATGAAACCTTTTGAAATGTATAAAAAACAATATCGAGTGCATTGGTTGAGAAAAATTAAGTCGTCGACTTGTAACGGCCGACGCGGCGTCGGTGAAAGTGTACATTTCTCGTCTTTCTATTGTGCTTTTATTACTTGCCGGCTTTTCATAAAATACACCGCTTTGGTATATAATTTTACACTTCCAAATGTACGATACGCTCGGTATATTTTTATTTACACAGCCTGGTGGTAAGTGCAGTGTCCTCTATATGTGAGCTCTCGCTAAGATAGAAAATAATAAATCGTTCAGATGAAATACTCTCTGGACTACTTGTCTTTGAAAAGTTGACACAAAAGGGTTTTTGTATATCACTTTTGATTTTGTTGTCTTTTTTAATTGTTGTTACGAAGTTCAAGAAAATAGCACTGAATTTGTTTAAACACTTTTGTAGTAGAGGAACATGAATAAAATAAAACAACATTACCTCTAATGATGGTTGCAGGAAGTAGCTAGATGCAGGCCACCTCCAACAGGTCACTGTGAAAATCCTAAGTTTTTGTTCAACAGTAAAATTACTCTGCTTGAGATGAAGAGGGATATTAAAACCAAAAGACATGCCAAGGGCTCTCGTAACAAATGTTGGGAGAACTCTTTTGTGGACTACGGTAGAGCTGTTCTACCACTACTAGTTTAATATACATATGTATGTCTTTAACAAACTGTATGAGTCATTGGATAAGACAATGAATTCAATGTTAATTAGCAAGACACATGTACGATTGTTGATACAATTTTAAAATATTCTGTACATACATTCGTGTTGTTTTGACTCAAAGGATATTGGCGATGAGCAAATAATGTAATAATAATTTAAGTTAAACGAAACAAATATTTTAATTATTTATAATCGATCGATTACAATTTCATAGATTAGTGCTTCAATCGATCGATTTAAACTATACAACACCGGATGTATCGTGTTTAATCTAAAATATCTCATGTGAGCATTGCGTGTTAAATTTAACAGTTTAACACAACAAAACTAGTGCTTCGTTTTGGACCATAAATGTTCCGGTGTTGCATAACGCATCACGCTTTTACTTTCTATTTATGTAATGTATCAATTGATTCTGGACAATTACAAATTTCGGTTTTAATTAAGAATCTAATCTTCTTACGTGGTAGTGGTCACTGGTCTCATTGGTATAAGTTCAAAAATGGGTGTGCTTAGTTTGTGACTTGTGAAATTTTAAGGTTCGGTTCGTAAGTCGAGCAAATGTTTTTTGTCATTTATACGACAAACATTATATGACGGCAAACATTTAATTGTTACATTAAAACCTAATTATTTTACAACATATGATATTTTTTTGCCTCTGATTTGTATAGGATAAGCGTCTCAATACAACCAGACCCAAAACAATAATTAATGAATCGGATAACATTTGTTTCGGTGCGGGAACATCCGCAGCCTCTTGTTTCACAGCCGGCGATTAAACCAACTGCGCCACGGAGGCTAATATAATTATCTCTTTAATAGTAAACGACTATTAACGAGTAGTGCAGATATTGACTATCAAAGCCGACGCCACATTCAACCCCACATTTTCAATACAATTGAATTTACCACGCTTAGATCAGTCGCCCGCAGCTACAAAAACAATTTTCCAACTGAAAAACAAGTCTGTGATTAGTAACGCTCAATGAATTTATTTTCCTAAGCTAATTATGCGAATATAACCTCCAGTTGTCACGAGACAAAGACATCGCCACTTGGTGCCAATGTCAAAAAACAACCTCGTTGGCGATACTACGCGAATGCAAAACGCACCGCGACTTCCGGACGGAATGTGATTATTAACATGTGTTCGGCGTACATTGATGGTTTTGTTCTGGTTTTATAGTTAGTGCTGGTTCGTTGACAGTGATTATTTATTAACTGGTCTTTGTTTAGAGATGAGACTTGGGTTATGGGTATAATTTGATTAAAATTAATGTAATTATAAAAAATCTAAAGTGCATCTAATAGCATGTGATCCTATATTAAACTCAATTACCCAAATTGAAACATATTACCTCAATTTGATTAACAAAATCAAGTATGTTAAAATAAAAGCATAATTGAATAATTTGCTATAGAAATCAAAGTAAGATGTATTATTGACTCTCACAACCCATGTATATTGAACCACGACATGTAGGGAATTTCATAATTTCCAAAAGGGCAATTCTATAACTTGTTTTCGTCTAATGTACATGTGTTTCTCAATTGTTTTCCACCCCATTGTAACTAAATAGTTGTGTGGGTCTGTATGGTGTTAATTGAATCCTAAAGCCAATTAGCTAAACGGTAATTATTTGTGACAATTGAGCGAACTGTTAGGTAGTGCTGTAATTGTTAACTGTTCAGTCATTTTAATTGACTTGTAGGCGGGGGCTATATTGTTTGCTAATAGTCTAGTTTATTGGTGATGTAGCTTGAGTTATTGTTCAAAGAACCCGATAGGTAAAATTAATAAAATTGATAAGAGCGCAAAAAAATATCATATTTTTTTTAAATATCTACACCATTTACAAAAGTCGACTTGTTAGAAACATCTTTTAATTTGTGTTAAAAGGATTATTTGTCATTATGACAAATAAATACTTCAAAGCCAAAATGTTAATACGGTTATTAACAAATAATAAAATATATTATTTACTGCAAAACATCGTCAGGATATTGCATTATCTTAGTAAAATAAAACAAGATGAAAGCGAATTTAAAATCGAGAGCAGTATTACTTTTATCCAATAAAAACTATGCACTGCCAATATTACTTGTTAAAAGAATAACAGTAAGTGAAAAATTCAAACGTATGCAGCAATGAAAGCCGGCGCAAGCGAAAGTGTCGGCGGGCGGGTCAACGACTCGCCGCGGCTGAGTGCGGGCCGGCGCGGCGTTGCCATGACAACGGGACCTGGTTTACCTCCAGGCATCCGATGCTCTATGAGTGCTAGATTACAGATTGAACCTTTGAGAAATAGTTTCCTTTGATAGTTTGAGTTTTGATAGTCGTACTAATTGTGAAGTGGGGTCAGCTCATCATGTCTTTGTTCTGTGTGTGCCGTGTGGCACAAAGGTTTTTGTCATCATGATTTTTGTAACTGAATAATTCACAACGATTATTTAGCTGCCCTAAGAACCGAAGTTCATGTAGGCAGAGGTTAATAAATAAACGGATAAATCGAATAGGTTTTTCGATTTAATTTTTGGGTAAACTAAACCTAGGAGAGTATCTAGTATGCAATCTAGTATGAAGAGGATCTAAGAGTATCAAGTATGCAAGAGTCTCTTTAATGAAACGATGTATTTTTAAAATCGTATTCCAATGGTTCTAAAGTGGACAACAATACAAGCGAATCATTTTGTTTAGAAAGATAAACGCGTTGGATCGCTTGGATGTTGGTCATTAGCAATTTCTTACTTTCCACTAGACGTGTGTGAGTGTATAAAACTTGTAAAATTTGTCTTAAAATCATCATCAAATAATCCAATTTATATTTCGTCGTGAGAATCGCGACATTAACGCTAGCGCGCTGCTTTCACCGTCCCACGACCACAATAAAGGTTAAATGACGACATTTCAAAAACAAGCTCGCTTTCCATGCTGTGTGAATTTACCGATGACGGTCATTGTACGAGCGTTAGTGTGGCGCTGGTCAATCACTGTGATTGCACAGTTGACGACCCCTGCCAGTTGACAATGCAGGGGCACGCAACAATTAACCTTATTTTTTTCTAAGTTGTTTTGTGCTTGACAACTTAATTCTAGTATTGTGATGGCAATGTTGGTTTGAAATAATTGGATTGTCGTGTAGTCACGGTATGAAATGGTCCTTTTCTAGATTGATTTATTTATATAATAACTTTATTTCAGTTTGAAAAATCTGCAATAGAAACTGACAGATATTGCGACAAATATATCATAAAAAAAACATTAATTTGGAGCCACGTTTTTACGACTTGTCGGCTAACTGCAATCCTTTCGGGAAATTATCCATACGCGGGAATATCATGTTTTTCCTACTGGAAAGTAAACAAAAAGTGAATTGCCGAGAATTTCACGAATCTAGGACTTCGCGGTTCAGAGCATAAAAACACTGCCACTACACCGCACAGGTTATACTATTTATTAATATTTTTTACGAAACTGCAATTCACCCACCACTGCAACTCTTGTAAGCCAGGAGCAAGGCAAATGACACAAAATATTGATTCCCAGTGGATCATTGGTCATATTTAATAACGGAATTAGTCAAACATTAAAATAAATACCAATGGGAATAAATGTTGGCATTTTCTTGAAACTTCAGTTATTTGTCTAGCGGTGACTTGAATGCCTTGTAAATAAGCGAACAAGCTGGTAATCCGCGAGTTATGGGTTCAAATCCCATGTCGGCAGCTCCAGTTTGTGTGAGTCTTTCGAATTCGTAATTCTGATAAAGTTGGTCAAGACTAGAATTTTTAACTAACATCGCGATAGTCTCGTCCCCTATCTTGGGATTGAAACCATCTCTGCTTACACCTTCAGCGACACTCAGGAGCTGATTTACGTATATTCTTTTTTACTAACTCATAGTTAAATACCATTTAAAGTATGTCACTCCGCCCTTTCTACGTAATTTGAGGCGATTGTATTGTTGGAATACTAAGCGCCGTGAGATCGTCGGTCGCCGGTCACGAGCGAACAACCGTTAAAATAATAAGTAACTACGCATAAATAACGTGGACATGACTGCATTGTGCTATAATGAAACTGCCGCGCAAGGGTTAGTGGAGATAGTTTTTAATATTGATCGAAATTACCTTAATGTATATCTATTTTAAGATATTATTGAAGGGCGGATCTCGACTATGATATAAGCAGCTTTAACTAGCTATTGGTTTTTATTAAACAAAAGAAGTCGAGATGATGATTTCGTAAGTCGAAATTTATATTAAATCTCTCCTTCACTTTCTTTCTCTTTAACCACGCGAAGTCCACTGCTGTACAAAGGTGTCCCATATTACTAAGATACTTCTACATTACTAAAATATTTTCATACTCAACAAACAGATTTCTCATAAACTCACGCCTCTATCTTCAAAGGGGTAGACACATACCAACATATACAATGCCAACAACAATTCGGTGAGCTTAACCCAAACCAAATAAGTAAAAGTCATGACTACAAGCAAGTCAATGAAAATACATGTGACATTGATGTCAAAGCATTGTAACGGTGTGCACTGTACTATGCGCTGCGGCAATTTTCGCTATACATCGAACTATCTCCGTCTCGTGACGTCACACACCTTGTTGATTTTCTTTAGATCAATGGAGTTGTTAGGGGTGGCTGTTTTAAGTATTTTACGACTCAAAGAAAAATATTTGTTTGGTTCTTTTATAAGTGGTTTTTTCGCGGATGCAGGCGAAGGAACAAAGAAAACGACAACCTTGCATATAATAACAGTGTATTAAAGATTTTATTATTTCAATTTCTTTACGTGACGTCACTTAGGAATAAAATGACTAATATGTAAATTAAGGTAATGTAAATTATGTACTTTGTAGGCGTATCATTCCAGATGTTTTGTACTGATTTTTACATGTTTCGTTGAAAATTTAAATAACAATTTAAGAACAAATTAATCTAAATTTCATTGGTAACTGAAACTATATTTAATTAATATCCGTCTTAAACTAGTAAGAGTCCACTCTACTAGTTTCGTGTATGTTTGGCAACCTGTCAAATTTCAGCCAATACGAGGGCAGGAAAAGGTGGCCCGTCACCACCATTTTACCAGCGCTCCCTCTATATTATAAATACTCTAAGCTTCACAGTTATATCATAGAAGCTTTCTTTATACATCAGCAGTAAATAAAACCTTCATAGCATTAATTGTTTTTTTAAGTGCAGTAACAGCCCTAGTGGTAGCGCGCGCGCCTGGCACCGCGTGGCACGGCGTTGAATTAATGCACCCAGAGCGAGTACCGCCGACTTCTCAGCTCACCGACCTTCGCTGTCCCACATCCAATAGGGAAGCGTTTCGTTATTGCCCGCGAGGGTTTCTAGTTTCTACTATTCTACTATGTAAACTACCAACTAGAGACTGGTTCACGACATACAAATCCGACACACAATTTGAGAATCATACAAACATTTGTCTTGTTGCGGGAATCGGCCTTACAATTCATAGCCGATATCGTTGTCAACTACGCCACAGAGACTCGAAATACATTTGAAGATCGAACCTGTAACAGCTGTGCGGGGCGATAAAACTAACTTATAAGTTGTGGTTATCTGTCACTATTATTTTATAGCTCTGTTTCATAATATTCGTGCGATAATTATTATGACAATTAGTTAATATTGACATTGCATCCTTGCAGCATATTGTCAGTGTGTTTGCATTTTGTTATTTGGCATTATTTATAATAAATATACCCAACAGCCGCATATATAGTCCTGACCCCACACTAAGATCGAGTCTTGTGTCGTGCGCATCAGGAACTACGAGAGACTTTTCGGCCTCACAAACACCCAGACCTGAAACAAATACTTGTGGTTCACACAAACATTTGTCTCGGTGCGGGTATCGAACCCGTGGTCTCCCGTTTCACAGGCGGCGTCTAACCAACTGCGCCTCGTAAGCTATCTGTGTTTATAGCAACAATGATTTGGCAGAAATAAATTAAAACCTTATCATTTATATAAAGATTCTTTACTAAAATAAAATTAACATTTCCGTGTATGTTTTGAATGAGTAAATATAATAAGCACGAAATGTCCACAGCTGACCTACTCCACTAACACGCATTTTCGGAGAAATGCTGCCGAAGCGTCATGTTCACACATCGTAAGGCAATTTATTTTGATGACTCATTATTTGATTTTGATGATTATTTTTATTTTATTATATTCGTCTGCGATTTGGCGGCGTGTAGATTGCAGTTTATAAATCGCGAGGCTCTGAGTTCGTTTACAAGATTTTGTAATACGGTTTATATGAATGTGTCTGTGTGAGTATCTGTTCAGTGAGTAAGATTGCCTATACTCCTGTATTTTTCCCATCCTTTTTCTTTCCCGCTCCCCTCACGATTTCATGGGCTGGCAACACAGCTAGGATCCAAGTGTCGGGGTTGTTCATGGGTGGCAGTGGTTAATTACCATCAGGTAACTTGTTTGCTCGTTTGCCGGGCCCATTGTATAAAAAAAACACAAGAAAACTTTTATCTCAATTTTTTTTAGGATTTTTGATGCATCGGTGGCGCTACTGGTCGATCATTTAGGTATACACGCGGTAGCCTAAGTAATTAGGAACGTACGTTTATTTCGATGTCAGCAGCTTTACGTTTCACAGCTGGTTTTGCCATTTCACAACTCTTAGTACTACATCATGAAACGAGAAAATAGGGTATTGGTGATTATATTTAATGCAGGAGAACCAACATAACTTGCGTCATTACTTCTATAACATTCGCAATGTCGAATTTCAGTTTCAACATTATGCAACCTACTATTGTCTCAGAAATTGACGCAGATTTCGTGAGAATCGTCTGGATTAACAAAATTCTAAAGAAACAGGTTATTGTTTAAGATCTTTTCGTTTCATTCCCTCGCTCTCCACGTCTGAAGATTATCTCAAGATATTTTACGAGTTTTAATTAATTAATTTAGAGGATTAAGTTTAGGTTTCTTGAATATAGCGAGATTAGAAGACGGCCTGCTGGCACAGCGATTATAAAGTAAACTTTCTGTAATACAAAGCTTATGGTTTGATTCTTGTATAGAAATAAAAGAAGTAGATTATTTGCTTACGGTTTAAGGTTTATGGCTAAATGAAAATTTGACACTGTGTCATTTATTAAGGTTCAAAAAACAATTACTTTTGTAAATAAGTTACATTAATACAATAGTAAGAAAATGGACTTCAATTTAGTTCCATTTTTTTTTCTTTACCATTCCTCCATGAAAATTAGCACACCTCATCAAAAAGTATTCACGATCTCAAATGCTTAGCCTTAAACCGTACTAAAAACCAAACGTAAGCAGAGTAAACAGCAGCGTCTAAGGCAGTTAAATCACCTCGCGTTGCGAGTTATCTCCGAGCGTCAGGCAATGCATTGTCCGACAATTAACATGGAACACACCACTTGCCGACTCAGCCGAGCCCGCAGATTACTCGCGTCTTTAAATTTGTGCGTACGAATGCGTAGTTTAAATTATTAACTCGAGCATTCGGCAGAAATTGTGGTGCTAAAGAGATGCTTTTGAGAGGGAATTTGTGTAGACGTAAGTTTTGAAAAGATAACTAATACGAATAAAATACATAAAGTTCTTCTAAAAGAGAGCACGTTCGGCTGAGTTAAGTACTCTTATAATATTGTGTAATCTACTACGATTTTTCCATCTCAATATTTCTCATATTTTCGAGGCAGCTGTAATCTCGTGTTGTATGTTTATGTTAGCTCATTCAGATCGGAGCATTCTTAAGTTATTATATCAATAAAAAAAAGTTTTGTGTAAGTTACAAAGGCGCTTATTACAAAATATCTTTCCAATTACTGTTTATTCAGCTTTGTTTAATGAAACAGCTGCTACCAGTATAACCCGCACGGTATTTGTTCTTCGTAGGTCGAATTACTAATTACTTATCGGTTGCAACGTTAGCAAACGATTTTGCTATTTAGATATCGGTATGTTTTAGACAGGTGCTGTTACTAAATTGATGACAATATACTTATTTAACAGTGTGTTAACAAATAATTCTTAATAATAAAATATGTTCTTCCTTGGATTCTCATAATGAGTACCTTTCTGAGTACCGTTTAGTTACCTGAGTCAGTCTGTACCTTTCATTTTTATATCGTATTAAATCCGAATTAATCTTGCCGAATTCTGTCTCTAATAAGTAATTACACATCTGCCTCATCCCAGTGATAAGTGTAACATATCTATCTTAGCGACAAGCCGACGGCAGGGTGAATTCTTGTAATCTAGACGAGTCCTCCAGCAGTGTACAATAAAATTGTGATGATGATAAAACATGTCTATTAATTAAAGCATACAGCCAATTCGAAAATCGTTTACATATCTAATATCTATACATTTACAAAGAATTAATTTCCTCCCTCCAAGGCTTATCCAGGTTCTAACTTGAAGTTAGTCTAAACAGGAGTTAAGCGCGAAGTCAGCCGAAAATATTTGCCGTAGTGTTGTGTTGGTGCCAACTCCGACTGTTCTGATTGCTTTACACTTCTATTGCTATTGTTACAGTTGTGTACGTCTTAGCGTAATACTGTTATGTATTTGCATCTGTGTACTATTGTCTCTATATTGTAGTATACAAATATCTATAGTATTCTTTAGTGTAAATAATAATTATGTTGAAGAGGAACGAATATCGACAAATTTTGTCTGCCTGCTCTAATCCGACATCTGCATGAAGTTGTAATAGTAATGAAACATGTTGAAGAATGATAGCTCGAAACAAAGAAGAGATTAGCTTCTTAGATTTACGCGAATGTTACACATTAAAATTAAACCTTATTTCAGTCTATTAAAGGGCAGTAAAGACACAAATTCTTAGTTTTCCTATTCAAGATTGCTTGGTGATGATAAATTATCTGACTTTCTGCCTAGTCCCTTCTCCTTATACGTAAAAAAAACTAAGCACCTTTATATATATCACTTAATAAACCAAGGATCGAAATCCATTAAATAATTAAAACAATCTTAATAACCCACATCAACACCTTAATGGTAAACATTAGCTAATAACTAATTATCCATACTTCCACGTGCATTGAATGTCGGAATTCCCTATGTCGTGGGCGTAATAACACGTTTAAACACAAGACTAGTAATAAACTAGCAGTCTTATGCTATATCAGGCCATTCACCTTGGCAATTTTAATAACTGCTTCTCAGAATAATCAGTTACGTGTAACTTTATTGGCAGAATTTGTCTGTATTTCAAGCGGCTTTAGGAAAAGTAAAATTTGGTAAAACTACCAAATTGTAAAAAACTACATTTGTATGAGTTAAATACTAGAACGAGGGTTGTAATTGACTGCCCCGTGGTGCAGTTGTACTACGGTATGATTGCAAAGCTGAGGTGTCGGGTTCGAATCCCGGGTCGGGCAAAGTGATATTGGATTTTTGTATTTATTAGTCCGGAGTCAAGAATTTGTGCCCATTATGGCGATAGACTCGACCCCTATCACATCGTGGGACGGAAAATACAAGGCAAAACGTGGGTGTTCTGGTTGAACCGCTGCCTACCCCTTCTGGGAAAAGGCGACAGTTTATGTACATATGTATGAGAGTTGTTAATTGTTATTCTCTTGGATTTGAATGTTTGCAACCAGGATTATTGCTAACTATAGGTCAGTAAAATCTTTCTCCATCGAACTACGCTGAAGAGGAGTCCGGTGCTCTGCAGGATGCAATCATGGCGATAGAGTTAGAAGAGAGAGAAGCTATGAGTGCGGAGACAAATTTTTGAACAATTCTTATCAGTGTCAATATCAGAAATATCAATAATACCATCAAAAGTACTATTACTAGAGATAGGTCAAATAGACCATTAATAAATAATCGTGCAAAAGTAAAAATGTGAGAAAGTGTATAATCAATAGCTGCCGAACGAAGCCGGGTCACACGCTTCGTATAAAAATCTTCCTAATCATATTCTTCTACGTTTTATTAATGCAAGTATGATGCGCATTCCGCGTTATTAATCGCCATAATGTATGCAGTTATTTTCCTCAATAAACTTGGTATAGAATATAAGTAATAACGATGAGACAATGTCATTACACATGTTTAATTGTACACGAGTGTTCCGTGTCCGGGATTCATCGGAGGCCATCAGCAGAAGAGAATTTATATTGAAATAAATTATATTAACGCCCCTATATAATGATAAACATTAACGTTTAAATAAGATTTTATTAATAAATAAATACACCTAACCGTCACATACATAGTCCTAACCCCACACTCAGATCGAGTCTTGTGAAGTGGGTATTAGGAACTACGAGAGACTTTTTGGTCTTGTTGGTCAAACACTTGTAGTTCACACAAACATTGGTTTCAGTGCGGGGATCGAACCGCGGCCTCTCGTCTCACAGCCGGCGTCTAACGCGATACACGGGCGTACATCATTATCACGGGTTTTAAAATTGGTAATTATTTTCGGTCCCATAAAACTCAAATCCTAATGTGAAACAAGTATTTTTCTATCTGGAACCGATGTTTGCGTTCATAGTTAACTAATACAAAATTAATAAAATGTTAAATGTAAAGGAAATAATATAAAAGTTATCGCGCAGTGAATAAATAGCAAGAATAAAAATATGGCGTAATACAAAAATAGGAATTATTGCGTAAGTATTATGTAACGAATGCAGAATACATTTGCGTATTCATTTTAAACAAATATTAAAAGACAAAAACCGGCGATAATGGCTTGTTATAAGAAATTTCTGTGTGAATAAATAACTTTTAAATTGAATATACGTGTCTTCCCCAGTTTATTGCCTTCGTATTGCACATTAAAAGCTGAAATAGTTGAAAAACTGGTCTTTTAATGAACCGATACGCTCACGAAAAAAATAGCAGGATTGTGTAGTGTTTGGTTTAGAGGTAATTATTAAAAAATACTCGTTTATCTAGTCCGGGGATAGACTTAATCGCCTTTATTTTAGGCTTTTAAAGTAGGTATCTGTAATTTATGATCATCGAACCGGATAGAGCTCGATATAAATGATGACGAAACAATATGAGTGCAACGTGTTTGTATGCAAATATCATTTGAAGTTGTAACTTATGTACCATGTGTATCTTGTGGAGTCTAAGTGGAATTTCCGTGCTTTTCTTGGTTGTCATACATCTACTCAAATAAAATAACAGCACATAGATCATTTTATTTGAATTTTGATCCATGGTGCAATACAGCTAATATATCCAAAATAATACAATATTCCTTTCCGAAGTTTAAACACTGTATTATTGACTCACGCTTTGCTATTGAAGGTATACAGTAATTTATTATCAATTCTTATCCATTTAATATTAGTTCAATTTACTGCGGGAGAAAGACATTTTAAGAGATTCGCCGAGCTTCAGTGCTCGGTGTTGTTATATTATACACAATGCGACTGCAGTATTAACCCTTTTCTTGGCAGAAAAAAATATGTACGGGATTAGTTCTTTTTTGTTTAATTCTGTTTTGAATACAAGTATAAGTGATATAAAAAATGAAAAAAAAATCCTGGGTATTTAGTTTTGGAGGTATACAATGTATCTCACGAGATACATTGCCAAGTATCTGTACTTTCTCCCACATAAGCCAATGTATCTGAGAGGATACAATGCTCAAAATAAAACTCAACAAATTACTAAAATAAAAATTATAATCGGAGTTATGGATATGAAATTATAAAATAAACATTATCTATATCTATATCTATATCAGCCCATATACGTCCCACTGCAGGGCACGGGCCTACTCTAAAATCGAGAGAATCGATTGAGAGTGGTTAGGCCATATAGTCCACCACGCTGGCCTAGTGCGGGTTGGCGGACTTACATACCGTAGAAATTCTTTAAAATCGCTGCGATATGCAGGTTTCCTCACGATGTTTTCCTTCACCGTTAAAGTGCGTGGTGATTGACTATCAATACACACATAACTCCGAAAAGTCAGAGGTGTGCCCTAGGATTTGAACCCGCGACCACCGTGAACATGTTGGCAGCCGCGTCTGGTCCGTTACCAACAGGCCACCACGCACTTAACATAAACATTAAAACCTTAAAAATAGTATAACTACCATAAAAAAACTATTGAGGTCAGCTATGAAAAAATAAAAAACAATTTCTATTAGGCAGAAGACAAAGTTTGCATAATGGTTTCTTAGATTTACGCGAATGTTACACATTGAAATAAAACTATTTTACGGATTTTATCGCGACTGACACAGTCCGCTCCGTGACCACGAAAGCTGAAAAGCAATCCAAACGCCGGGAAGTTAAAAAATGTAAAAATGAAACCATATCGCTATAAAATCCGTAAAAATAGTTTTATTTCAAGAAGACAAAGTCTCAGGCCGCATTTTGAGCACATAACAGTAGTTTGTCCTTTAATGCATAGTTTGCACCTCCCCTTGCCACTGAATATTGGGAAATGTCCAACCTGATCGTACCTGACACAAGGTGTGGGTCTTGGCATAACAGGAGCTTTAATTATTTTAGCTGGAGTAGGCCCTGCCACGTCCAATCGCTCTAATGAATTCTCCTTTTTGTGCATCAATATACTTTGAATTGTAAGAGCTTTTGTCGTATAGGCTTTGGGCGTGTAATTACAAGCCTTGGTCGTTTAGATCGGGACGACAACGCTACAGGTGATGATAAGTTTGGTGTACATGGAGAGGGTACATTTGTTAACAAAACGGATGTCAATGGCTGTGTAACAATTGGTGATGGCTGTTGAATAATTGGCGATGGCAAAAGTGGAGAATCGGTTACTGCTGCCTCAACGGGCGTAATTTCTTCATCGGACAAGGTTTTCAAACGACGGACGACGGTAACAAAGGCGGACTAGACGATGAATAGCTGTCCAACATTGCTATAGAGACGGGGTGTATTTCGCTATCTGAATCTGAGGTCTCACTAAAATCAGATTTTCGGCCGGACTTAGGTACTTAGGCTAAAAAAAATTCCGCTCGATATCCACGGCTCAACGTTCGTTCCATGGTCGTCTGCAAAGAAATTAAGCATTCACCACCAATACCAAGCATACACACAGACTTGTTATAATAATATTCTTTGCGAAAATAGAAAACAAAGGTCCGTTAGTTACATTTTTAGCATTCTCATAAATATAATTAAAGCCACCCACTGAGCAAAAGTTTAGCACAATGAGCAAGATCATAAACGACGTATTTACAGCAATAAATCGCCACCCGTGCAAGCAGAGACACATGCAAAAACTATTTCATAACATTCCCTTAATATGGCAATGTGCACCATGAGATACATAACAGGTAATACCTAATTCTGTTGTAACTTGGCGGTGTGCACTCAGGGATACATAGCACGCAGTACCTAATTCTGTAATAACTTGGCAGTGTGCACCTTGAGATACATACACAAACAAGATTCGTTTTTTCATACAATAGTTAACATTTGGTTTGAAAATACAATTTATACACATATTTACTTCGTAAGGAATATAAAAACAATCACACTCTATAAAATATATCCATGTAGAATTAAAAAAATACAATATTCTTACCGTCTTGCGTTGGATCTTGTCGATTCGACGAACAATTTTCGATTTTAAAATGTAACGGTACTACCAACATTGTCTTGCTCAATAAAAAATCGTTCGGAAATATACAAAATATAAATTGTTATATGATGTTTCGTTTCATTCACTATTTTTTCCAAACTAGGAATTTTTAAAGTTGACTGTATCTGACGAGATACATTGTCAAGAAAAGGGTTAAGTACCCGCATACGTACCTTAATTAAACTTATTTATCTCAGAAGGATGTAATGATGTTAATACTTCCGATTCCGCTTACGACATGTGTGACCTTTGCAACGCAGTGCATGCTATAATGTGCCGTAATTACCCCAACCATATACGGGCTCAGTGCTACATTAATTTTTCCATGTTGGAGAATGATATCTTGGCTAAAATTTTACGACCGGGTTTAATAATTTATGTATAGGTCATTAGCATAGCCTAATCTGGATTCGAAATTCTCTAAAGATCTCTTAAATATATTCCTTTGTTCTCTATGCTTTTCTCCTTTAATGCAGGCGATAGTTAATGAATACACGTGATATTCAACAGCCATTGGTATGTGACCTAGATGGAAAAGCGTCACTTCAGCATAGTTCCCTTCTAAGCTTACACTAACTTTACGTTCACTCGAGAATTGAACCTACAACCTTATAGTATGGCGATGCAGGCATCGTAACGAGCCGAAGAGGGTATGGGATTGATTGCAATTCTACGAGAAAGTTATCGAGAGGGTACGATGTAAGGAGGTAAACGCCATTCACTGGAGCCCTTTGGCCCTTTGAGTTGCGCCCTCTTTGTCAGGTATATAAGGGATGCTTTTTAATTTGCGTCCAGCATAAAGTACATTGAATGTATTGGTATGGTTTAAGAAAGAGTTGGGATTCATAAATACTTTTATAACCACATACGATCAAATTAAGACGATAGTCCAAGTTATTCGAAAAGTAATTCCACGATGTCCAGATTGGTTCTTCCAATGGCAACATTTCTTCATGTTAACGATAGATATAATCTGGTTAAGGAGCAAAATGTTTTAAATAGCTCATAAACATTAGATATGCCGTCCTATCTCAATGTCTTTATTATTGTTTTCGATTAGAAATTACAGAAGATAAACAAGTACACCTGCTAAGGGTTTCTGTTTGGTAGAGGGCCGATTAAAATAAGCCAGATTTTATGTAATTATATTAACTATTTATTCAGATATTGTAGTGGTATTGTGTTCAATAAAAGTAAGAACAGGTTTCAAAAAACAACTTACTGATTAAATTCTAACATGAGTAGATTTACAAGTAATTTCTAATAGAGCCACAATACACCCCAATAATTGATCCTTCAAATACTCAACTTTTATCACAGAACAAAACAATCATTGATCATATTCCAATATCCCTAGAATATACTTACAACCTCACACTATTGACATTTAGAGCAAAATAATTACCTATTTCCTTATTCGACTGCCTCGGTGGCGTAGTTGTATTACGGTACGGTTACAAAGCTGAGGTCTCGGGTTCGAATCCCGGGTCGGGCAGTGATATTGGATTTTTCTATTCATTATCAGCCCGGAGTCAGGAATTTGTGCCCGATATGGCGATAGGCGCGCCTCCTATCACATCGTGGGACGGAACATGCAAGGCGAAATGTGGGTGTCCTAGTGGCACCTCTGCCTACCCCTTCGGGGATAAAGGCGTGAGTTTATGTATGTATGTATGTAATTACCTATTTCAATGTGTCTATGTCGCCTGTCGCTTCTTTTTTATCTATAATTCATGGTTTCACTTTTATAACAAAATGATCTATTTCAATGTGGCCACAAGCCTTCAATTTGTGTCTTGATCACGGCTTTCAGAGAATATTAATTTCGTATACATTTGCTTTTTTAATCTCGAAGGGCCGGCCTTTGTGGGTTATACATAGCCCTTTTGTAGCCCGTGTACTCGCAGGTCTGATTTTAAGCGTTGTTATGGATATCTTTTGAAATGTGATTAAATGTGGATTTTAGGGTTTGCAAAGAATCCATTTTGTATTTCTAAATTTCGTTTCAAGTTTATTTACGTGACGTAAAGAATATAAATAAAAAAAAAACGATTTGGTATTTAATGTTATCTTTATTTGTTTTTCCAAGACTTAAAACTTTATAATAAGCGAAGACAGTTCAAATACCCTTGGCATAACTTAAAACAAAAGAAGGCTATCGATCGCGGTGAAAACCTAAAACTGAAAATACCACATCCCTTGACTATCCACTACCATCGAAATATCACTTAACAACAGCTCGTCTTACACTGGTTACTTTACCTTTAAGTTTAGCATACGTTTGGTAACTCTTCCTAGTTGCGCAGTGGTTGAATAATGATCGGCCGAGACCGGAAGCCGTGCGGAAAACGACCGCTTCCGGCGCACGCAGCGGGACGTACG
Organism: Deilephila elpenor; assembly: GCA_949752805.1. Taxonomy (NCBI): domain Eukaryota; kingdom Metazoa; phylum Arthropoda; class Insecta; order Lepidoptera; family Sphingidae; genus Deilephila; species Deilephila elpenor. The sequence continues at coordinate 484,597 of OX457107.1, read as the reverse complement.
TATTGCTGCGAATTTTTTACACTTCTCGATTAATCGATAAGTATCGATCGTTTTTATTGTAGCAAGTTGTGACGTCATGGAAACGGGACAGTTGAGGAGTGAATTGAGTCGATGATAATGCACAACGTCTAGTTTAAGTGGAGACGTGATAGACTTTTCCAGTTTCTATTATGTACCAGCGGCCCACGCGGTTTCTGTGTGCGATATGATCTATAGCTTTAATACTGTAAAATAATATCATTTCCCATTCTGCATTTTTGAAACGTCCACACACTCATCCATTCTTTTGGTTACAATAATAATCTTAATATTAACACGCACAAACATTGTCTAAAATAATACGAGTAGAGTAGTGTGATTAGGAAGAAATTTGGATTGAAAGACCATAATATAGCTATTAGAATTGAATGGTTCAATGGCCATTTCTCCTATTAAGTCATGCATGAACGATCTACTTCCAAAACTGCATAAGTGTAATAAATTAGCAAAACAAAGTGACATTTAACCCGTTGGCACAAATGCCCGCGTTAACCCGTCGTCGGCTCTGCTTCCGGAGTGGCACTAATGCTCTGCTAGCACTCGACGCATGGTCTGATAAGCCCATGGAGTTATATGTAAATTTTGTCGTTAATGGTTGAGTTGGTTATAAAAAAGTTAGTTGGATAAAGATGAGTTGTTTTTGAAAATATTTTGATAGAGATCTTGGGTATTGGGTGATATTATACAGAGTGTATCAAGACCGCGACCGAAAACGAAGCCAGGAGGTAGTATTAGTGATATGAAACACAATGCAAGTAAAAATTTTACAAAAAGAATCGTCAATTTTTTTTGTTATTTTTTACATATCGTGGTGTTTGAGTGATTAAACATAGTTTTTCTAAAATAATGACGTACATCGCTTAATTTTTAAACACGCAATGGTACGTAAGGGTTTAAATTACTATTTTTGCAAAAACTAGGAATTTACCCCTCAAAAACGATGAATTTTAAAAAATTTTAAAAAAAATTCTCGCTTATTTTGCAAAATTTTTAGTTACATTGTGTCTGTACTCTGTAGCCGCTAAAAGTACCACTTGGATTCGTTTTCGGTCGCGGTCTTGATATACCCTGTATATTATTTTTCATAATAGGGTCAGTAGACTGCCTCGGTGGCGTAGTTGTAATACGGTACGATTACAAAGCTCCGGTGTCGGGTTCGAATCCCGGGTTGGGCAGTGATATAGGATTTTTCTATACATTATATAAATAAATTATCAGCCCGGAGTCAAGAATTTGTGCCCGATATGGCGATAGCCTCGCTCCCTATCACATCGTCGGACGGAACGTAAAAGGTGAAATGTGGGTATCCTGATAGCACCTCTGCCTACCGCTTCTGGGAAAAGGGCGTGAGTTTATTTACATATGTATGTAGGATAAGTACTTGTTTGGTAACTTCTTGACAACCGACTACGGTATAAGAATCAATGATCGTTGTTTTATAATTATAATCTTATAGAAAAAATGGATTTATGCTCAAAAAATACACAATAGTCTTAACATTGTCACGAACAACTCATAATAACTGATAAACCATACCTTAATGCTACAATACGTGACCGAAACCGAATGAAAATAAAAACTGCACATATTTTATTGTTATTTTTTATACCGACGCATAGCCTTGACAAAGATAAATAACTTTGCCAAGGTATTATGACTTCATGAGGAAAGGATAAAATCTGCGTAGTTTATGTTTTTTGTGACTAGAAGGATTGAAGACTAATAGGCGATTAAATCTAACCTACGAGGTTGGCAGACGACCTAGCTAAGTTTGCAGTAAGAGACTGCCGGCCGCTTCAAACAGATCGGTATGAAAATTCTTGGCATATTTTCAGAAGTAGGCATCTTGTGGGAGATGCGAGTGTGAGAGAGAGAGAAATAAACAAAGAAAGGAAAAGAAAAAGTCACATTCGAAGACCTGACTCAACACCAAGATACAATTCTGTTATCGCGAGTGTCAGAAACTACTGGAGACTTCGCTATCACTACACACTAGGACACTAATCAAATATTTGTAGGACCCATAATCATTTGTCTTGGTGCAAGACTGTCTTTCGCCTGCAATTTTCTACTCATTCCGCAGGCACCGATCAAACGTACAAGCCATGGAGAGTAAGTAGCTGACAGCGTCCATTACGCGTGCATTGTAAGCCCCGACACAATAGCGGCAGTAACGTTCACACAAAGGACCCCACGACTTTACCTAGTGTGGATTACGATCTTGTTGCTGTTTCGTTCGATATTTCTCTGATTTTGGTATAGGATGCGTTATTTGGAGAAGCAAAATCATTAATATTTATGTGCGTAGCTAGTATTACCTTACCTTATCTCATATTCTCGGAAATTCCTTACTCTTGTTTATTAACTCCTGGCTTATAAATATTAAAGACGGATTAGTGCGTCAACTAAGAAATTAGCTTTCTACGCCTGAAGTTTTAGTTACGAATTACACAAGAATAAATATTTGCATCACACAAAGATTAATTAGAAACTTGATGTTTGTAAAACACACCACGTACAGGGGAAATCCTAGTGTGATACAATGTTTCCTAAATATTTTTGTTTCATACTCGATAATCTTGACATTTTGTTCTACAATTCACTGATCACCCACTGTACAACGATGTTTGTCAATCGAACCAAACTTACGCACGTATCGACCAAAATATGTCTCCAAACTACTACATCAATTTTAGCAATCCCTTATTACTCGTAGATACGAATATTCATACCATTTTCTCCCACGTCATTATCATCATTCATTAAGAATACGTCACAGGCGATCATGGTTCTAATAGCGCATTAATTTGAGATCGAGTCGATGTACGCTGATGTTTCTCATCAATCTAGGAGCCACGCTATCTCCGCAACGGGCACAAGGTTGCCCATTTCTAATATAAATTGTTCCTTTGCAAGATTTATTTTGTTAATATTGGAGGTATTTCTTGGTGGGGTACTGTTTATTGGAGGTATGAAGATGCTATCTAGTTGTTTCAATACTTGGAATCCTTGTGCACTAGTAAACTCCTTTAGTTAGAGATTATTTAGATCATGATGATGATATTGCTAATGGGGTGAAAATGTGCATTATGATTTTAATAATGATAAAGAATGTGAGCACAGGGGTGCCGAAAGAGAAAAGGTTAATGAAAAAGGAAAAAAACATATACACAGTTCACTTCATGTTTCGTGACTAAGGTCCATAAACACCCATAAGAAAATTGAGTAAGCTACTCCATTGGCTTATCGCCTTAACGATCGCCTGATTTTCAACAGTGTACCTGTTGCTTGCTACTATGTTGTGGTCTATAGCTCGAAGCTTCAAATTGAATGAAATAGTCAATTTCCGAGATGGAATGTTCCTTGAAATACACATTAGATTTGGAAGTGATATTGGCAGTGATATTGGATTTTTCTATTCATTATCAGCCCGGAGTCAGGAATTTGTGCCCGATATGGCGATAGGCGCGCCTCCTATCACATCGTGGGACGGAACATGCAAGGCGAAATGTGGGTGTCCTAGTGGCACCTCTGCCTACCCCTTCGGGGATAAAGGCGTGAGTTTATGTATGTATGTATGTAATTACCTATTTCAATGTGTCTATGTCGCCTGTCGCTTCTTTTTTATCTATAATTCATGGTTTCACTTTTATAACAAAATGATCTATTTCAATGTGGCCACAAGCCTTCAATTTGTGTCTTGATCACGGCTTTCAGAGAATATTAATTTCGTATACATTTGCTTTTTTAATCTCGAAGGGCCGGCCTTTGTGGGTTATACATAGCCCTTTTGTAGCCCGTGTACTCGCAGGTCTGATTTTAAGCGTTGTTATGGATATCTTTTGAAATGTGATTAAATGTGGATTTTAGGGTTTGCAAAGAATCCATTTTGTATTTCTAAATTTCGTTTCAAGTTTATTTACGTGACGTAAAGAATATAAATAAAAAAAAAACGATTTGGTATTTAATGTTATCTTTATTTGTTTTTCCAAGACTTAAAACTTTATAATAAGCGAAGACAGTTCAAATACCCTTGGCATAACTTAAAACAAAAGAAGGCTATCGATCGCGGTGAAAACCTAAAACTGAAAATACCACATCCCTTGACTATCCACTACCATCGAAATATCACTTAACAACAGCTCGTCTTACACTGGTTACTTTACCTTTAAGTTTAGCATACGTTTGGTAACTCTTCCTAGTTGCGCAGTGGTTGAATAATGATCGGCCGAGACCGGAAGCCGTGCGGAAAACGACCGCTTCCGGCGCACGCAGCGGGACGTACGTATTGCTGCGAATTTTTTACACTTCTCGATTAATCGATAAGTATCGATCGTTTTTATTGTAGCAAGTTGTGACGTCATGGAAACGGGACAGTTGAGGAGTGAATTGAGTCGATGATAATGCACAACGTCTAGTTTAAGTGGAGACGTGATAGACTTTTCCAGTTTCTATTATGTACCAGCGGCCCACGCGGTTTCTGTGTGCGATATGATCTATAGCTTTAATACTGTAAAATAATATCATTTCCCATTCTGCATTTTTGAAACGTCCACACACTCATCCATTCTTTTGGTTACAATAATAATCTTAATATTAACACGCACAAACATTGTCTAAAATAATACGAGTAGAGTAGTGTGATTAGGAAGAAATTTGGATTGAAAGACCATAATATAGCTATTAGAATTGAATGGTTCAATGGCCATTTCTCCTATTAAGTCATGCATGAACGATCTACTTCCAAAACTGCATAAGTGTAATAAATTAGCAAAACAAAGTGACATTTAACCCGTTGGCACAAATGCCCGCGTTAACCCGTCGTCGGCTCTGCTTCCGGAGTGGCACTAATGCTCTGCTAGCACTCGACGCATGGTCTGATAAGCCCATGGAGTTATATGTAAATTTTGTCGTTAATGGTTGAGTTGGTTATAAAAAAGTTAGTTGGATAAAGATGAGTTGTTTTTGAAAATATTTTGATAGAGATCTTGGGTATTGGGTGATATTATACAGAGTGTATCAAGACCGCGACCGAAAACGAAGCCAGGAGGTAGTATTAGTGATATGAAACACAATGCAAGTAAAAATTTTACAAAAAGAATCGTCAATTTTTTTTGTTATTTTTTACATATCGTGGTGTTTGAGTGATTAAACATAGTTTTTCTAAAATAATGACGTACATCGCTTAATTTTTAAACACGCAATGGTACGTAAGGGTTTAAATTACTATTTTTGCAAAAACTAGGAATTTACCCCTCAAAAACGATGAATTTTAAAAAATTTTAAAAAAAATTCTCGCTTATTTTGCAAAATTTTTAGTTACATTGTGTCTGTACTCTGTAGCCGCTAAAAGTACCACTTGGATTCGTTTTCGGTCGCGGTCTTGATATACCCTGTATATTATTTTTCATAATAGGGTCAGTAGACTGCCTCGGTGGCGTAGTTGTAATACGGTACGATTACAAAGCTCCGGTGTCGGGTTCGAATCCCGGGTTGGGCAGTGATATAGGATTTTTCTATACATTATATAAATAAATTATCAGCCCGGAGTCAAGAATTTGTGCCCGATATGGCGATAGCCTCGCTCCCTATCACATCGTCGGACGGAACGTAAAAGGTGAAATGTGGGTATCCTGATAGCACCTCTGCCTACCGCTTCTGGGAAAAGGGCGTGAGTTTATTTACATATGTATGTAGGATAAGTACTTGTTTGGTAACTTCTTGACAACCGACTACGGTATAAGAATCAATGATCGTTGTTTTATAATTATAATCTTATAGAAAAAATGGATTTATGCTCAAAAAATACACAATAGTCTTAACATTGTCACGAACAACTCATAATAACTGATAAACCATACCTTAATGCTACAATACGTGACCGAAACCGAATGAAAATAAAAACTGCACATATTTTATTGTTATTTTTTATACCGACGCATAGCCTTGACAAAGATAAATAACTTTGCCAAGGTATTATGACTTCATGAGGAAAGGATAAAATCTGCGTAGTTTATGTTTTTTGTGACTAGAAGGATTGAAGACTAATAGGCGATTAAATCTAACCTACGAGGTTGGCAGACGACCTAGCTAAGTTTGCAGTAAGAGACTGCCGGCCGCTTCAAACAGATCGGTATGAAAATTCTTGGCATATTTTCAGAAGTAGGCATCTTGTGGGAGATGCGAGTGTGAGAGAGAGAGAAATAAACAAAGAAAGGAAAAGAAAAAGTCACATTCGAAGACCTGACTCAACACCAAGATACAATTCTGTTATCGCGAGTGTCAGAAACTACTGGAGACTTCGCTATCACTACACACTAGGACACTAATCAAATATTTGTAGGACCCATAATCATTTGTCTTGGTGCAAGACTGTCTTTCGCCTGCAATTTTCTACTCATTCCGCAGGCACCGATCAAACGTACAAGCCATGGAGAGTAAGTAGCTGACAGCGTCCATTACGCGTGCATTGTAAGCCCCGACACAATAGCGGCAGTAACGTTCACACAAAGGACCCCACGACTTTACCTAGTGTGGATTACGATCTTGTTGCTGTTTCGTTCGATATTTCTCTGATTTTGGTATAGGATGCGTTATTTGGAGAAGCAAAATCATTAATATTTATGTGCGTAGCTAGTATTACCTTACCTTATCTCATATTCTCGGAAATTCCTTACTCTTGTTTATTAACTCCTGGCTTATAAATATTAAAGACGGATTAGTGCGTCAACTAAGAAATTAGCTTTCTACGCCTGAAGTTTTAGTTACGAATTACACAAGAATAAATATTTGCATCACACAAAGATTAATTAGAAACTTGATGTTTGTAAAACACACCACGTACAGGGGAAATCCTAGTGTGATACAATGTTTCCTAAATATTTTTGTTTCATACTCGATAATCTTGACATTTTGTTCTACAATTCACTGATCACCCACTGTACAACGATGTTTGTCAATCGAACCAAACTTACGCACGTATCGACCAAAATATGTCTCCAAACTACTACATCAATTTTAGCAATCCCTTATTACTCGTAGATACGAATATTCATACCATTTTCTCCCACGTCATTATCATCATTCATTAAGAATACGTCACAGGCGATCATGGTTCTAATAGCGCATTAATTTGAGATCGAGTCGATGTACGCTGATGTTTCTCATCAATCTAGGAGCCACGCTATCTCCGCAACGGGCACAAGGTTGCCCATTTCTAATATAAATTGTTCCTTTGCAAGATTTATTTTGTTAATATTGGAGGTATTTCTTGGTGGGGTACTGTTTATTGGAGGTATGAAGATGCTATCTAGTTGTTTCAATACTTGGAATCCTTGTGCACTAGTAAACTCCTTTAGTTAGAGATTATTTAGATCATGATGATGATATTGCTAATGGGGTGAAAATGTGCATTATGATTTTAATAATGATAAAGAATGTGAGCACAGGGGTGCCGAAAGAGAAAAGGTTAATGAAAAAGGAAAAAAACATATACACAGTTCACTTCATGTTTCGTGACTAAGGTCCATAAACACCCATAAGAAAATTGAGTAAGCTACTCCATTGGCTTATCGCCTTAACGATCGCCTGATTTTCAACAGTGTACCTGTTGCTTGCTACTATGTTGTGGTCTATAGCTCGAAGCTTCAAATTGAATGAAATAGTCAATTTCCGAGATGGAATGTTCCTTGAAATACACATTAGATTTGGAAGAAGACGTCACTGCGTGTGATTGATTAGAGATTGTCTGTAAAGTTTAAGTTCAGTTATCATGACAATCACTTTAAGACACAAGTAGACTGCGAGTCCTGTATTTTTAATTGGATCGTCTAATAAAAATTACTGAACATAAAAATTACAGAATTATATATATTGGATCTGTCCATCAGTACGTGAACTAGAACTTTTCGACACTGATGTGCTTCAGTTTCTCATGGCGTATGGCTTGTATACTGTAATATCAGAATTTAAGTTACTAATAAGTTCATTACTAGCAATAATGTAACAAACAGCACCACGTCCAATTCAAGGACCTACAAAACGAAAGCTGCCGCATGGACGAAAAATGCTATATAAATAATTTATTAAAACGTTAGTATCATTTTGGCGATTCAGTACAATAAGTATGCTGCACTAATTCTAGCTAGGCTTTACCACTAATTATGAGACCTTTTACTGGGTGCTTTAGAGCATGTTCAATAGATTCCTCGATGTACTCACCTTTAACTGTGACACAACACTAATTATAACACGAACAATGTATGGGATATAATAGCGTTATGCTCGCAGTTCGCACTGATGTTTTTCAACAAGCAGATGTGATTACAGCGCCGCTTGCGTCACGCCGGTACCGACTGGCACATAACGTAACGCTTGCAAAACTAATCAACCGGGTTTTCCTTTATGTTTTATAGTTTCTAAGAATTAATAGAATTATGCTGTCTGCTGCTGCTTTAATATAAAGTATTAAGTAGTGTTTAAGTAAATTGTACTGATAGCTTCATAATTGTATTGTTAGCGTACCTTCAATGGTGAAGGCATCTTTCATTTGGTTGTTGTGGAAATCTTTGAGAGAAGTATAAATCTGTAACGGATTCAGCTTCTTTAGGTTTAATAGAAGACTTTTGCAGTATTATCTACATTCCCATACTTCTTGAAATTGGGATTCTTCGATAGAGACATGTACTGTTTTTCATATTTCTAAAATGTGAGTTATATCGATGTAAAACTCTTTGTTGCTCCATAAAACAGACAGTGCAGTAAATTAAAATACTTATCGAGGGAGCCAGCTAGTTGCAGTGTAATGACGACAATTAAGCGAACTGTCTGTAGTCAATGCGACCGCAACGGGCCGGAGAGTATTGCGCTTGGAAACAACTATCGGGAAATTGTACTCTCATTTAACTTAGGTACAAATATTTAAATAGTATTTGATTTACCTACTCATATACATAACTAGCTTCTTTATACATAACTATAAAGAAGCTAAATTAGCAAAATTTCCTAATAATTTATAGTAGGTAACTTTGTCCTGATTTTAATTTATATTCTTCTGCTTGTTTTTATCCTATTAATTAATAATGCATGTAATTAATAACGGTAATTGTAATGCATTAATTATCGCTTGCTTCAACGATTAAGGAAAAGTTCGCTTAAATAGTTGCACTGCGGAGAGTTCATGCAAATAATTTCGAAATTGTGTAAAGTTTAAAAACCACTCGATGTGGTCAAGCTGGCTCAAGGGTTTCCAAAACGACTTCTTGGATGTGGTCATCCAGCGACTTCCTGCAAACCAGGTCATCTTACACGCGAACGTGTGATGCTTCGTTAGTCTGAAAAGTTATAATAGTTTTGACATTAAAGGTTAGTATAATATAATTCATAAATATTCCAACGATTTTTCGGTTACTTTGTTAAACCTGGCAGCAAGTCTTGGATTGGGAGTTGACATGTGGGTATTTTATTTTGTTATCGTTCCAATATTAGCATATTGTAACTGTCTTACCCACATTTATAAATTATAGATTAGTTCTGTCCGATACTAGCATAATTATACCTATAGAATTATTGTATCTCATGAAGTGAAATGTATAATTTCTTTTGAGAATAAAGTTTCTTTAACCATAAACCTTGCGGAGAAAATAGATTTATTTAATTACTAAGACGGAGTATTGAGTGACGTAACGATGACGTCACGTAGTGTTCTATTAGAGGGTGGTATTGTGATGAAGCTGCAGCCGCACAGTTGATGGATGGGATGTCGCTCCTTATGTGTCAATCGTGGGGTGTAGGTGCGAGCTGGAGGCAAGCGCGGATTAATAATGTTACATAATTTTATGGTTATTTGTTAGGGACGAAGTAGATGATTTATAATAAATACGTCACTCCAATGACCGCATCAGATTTCCAGCAATATTAAGTGCACTTATTATACATTGGCAATAAATAATTCCCGGTATATCCTGTGCCTTTTACCACAAGCTGCTCGCCGCCGCATCCTTTCAGTAATGAGTGCCAATACCCGAGTTTTTACGTCTCCAAGCGTTCGCCCGTCGCAGCGTTTTTGCAAATAAAATTAATTTCCCTCTAAAAGCTTGCTTTACTTTGCAATTGAGACATTATTAAGTGTTGAATTGATACTTCGGTTTCAATATTCAATTGAATGGTTTGTTTTGAGCTTTTTATTAACTAAATGCGTGCTTTGTGACCAATTTGGTTTTTGTACTTTCATTTGTATATTTTACTTGCTTGTATAATGTATGTTCGGGTGGAAAACTAGGTCAAGAAGTGGGTGTATGTAGCCTTTTGACAAAAATTGAGTTTCAATGATGTCACAAACATTACGATTTTATTGCTTTTTCAAGTGAATTTTAAGGCGCCTTTTAACTTTTTAGGCAGTAGGCATTTAGCATTACCCCAGTAAATTATTACACATCAAACAGTTTTTAGAAATTATTTTATCCAAGTCTCTATTTATAGCATAATTAATTTGAATCAGACTGTAAAAATGTCCAATAGTTAAAAAATAGAGCGAAAGATTGAATCTGATAATCGTTACCATTAATAATTTAATTAGTTTCTTCGTGTTTTGAGATTAGCTATAGTCTAGTTGTTATGTCGGCCGACAGTGACGGCCTTAAATAATTATCCCGTCTTGCGAATAGATAAATTATTTTAGATAGTCTCAGGTGTAAAATGTAATTAAAGAGTTATTTATAGGCAATATTGCCTACGGCACGAATTTGGCGTCTCGATCGAGATACTAGTATTAAGGATCGTTTGGCAGATTTGATTCGTTTTTTTTTTCAACACCATTAGCGAGAACGTCTAAAGGTATAGTCCTTTTTCTATCCATTCACAACTGCGACCAGACCAGTCACTTGTAGATTACGTTCCAAGAGCCCAAATAATATTTCATTTTTTATAGTATAAATTATATGTTTCATAATCATTTTTAATATTTTGTCTTATCTCTACATCTCAAAGATTGACTGGTGGATAATGCCAGGGCATTGACCCGCCTAAACACAAAATCTTTATAAATAAGCCATATCACTAACTTAGTCATCTTAAACTTACATCTAAAATGGCACGTCGTTATGTTAATGGCGTTTTTAAAATATTTCCACAGAGGCGGGTGTAACCTGATGTATCACAAGCGTGCAGTTCCGCGCTTCCCAATTTTAACATAATCCTGTTTTAAGAGGTGTGGTGTTCGCGAAATAAAATTGCCTCTGTTAAGCAATTTTAAACATTGCACGTTTTTTGGCTACTTGCCGTTGCACTGAATAAAAAGTGCCCGAGATAATCCATTATTTATAAAAATGCATTGTACGTGGTTTTCATACTTAAGTTTTGTTGGTAGTTCATTTATGTGGGATACCTTAAGCATGCCCGGAGCATTCAACTTTAATTAAAGCATAGATAATAATAATCCTCCCTGCCTGTTTCGGCTATGGCGATCGCTTATTTTTCTCCTTTGCTATTCTCTGTGATGTGCTCTAACATGGCTTAAATAGCCAATCTTGTTGGTGAAGGTCCGCGCACATTGTGGACACGTTAGAGTAGGTTCCCATAATTATATTTAATTAAAGCATAGATAGTGAGATATGGAATTAAAAACAAATTTCCTTCAGTAAAGGAAAATTGGCTCGACGAGGCGATAGTCGATGGACTAAAGCGGTAACGGAATGGTGGCCTAGAGAGGCCAGACGAAAGGTAGGCAGACCACCTGCTAGATGGAGTAATGACATTGTTAAGCTTCAGGGCAATGCATGGACGAGATTGGCGCAAGACCGAAAAAAGTGGTGTAATAAGGATGAGGCGTATGTCCAGCAGTGGATGAATACGGGCTGAAATGATGATGATGATGAAAGGAAAATTACGAACCAACCATCGTCCGATGTTAAGGCTTAGCCTTCACTTATTCAGAAGCAAAACTACTTAGAACTTGTTATTACCAACAATGCCTAACATTCACGGCTCTCGCCATCCAGTAGCAACTGTCCCACATTGACAACAGATATAACTTGCATATGAGAGACCGATCACTTACATGATTCTATCATCTAATAGGAGTTCATGGGCGATGACCACTTATACTGGCCATATTGCTAATCTGCTCTCTTATCCTAACATATAAAACACACACAATAGGTGTCAGAATCGCGTGGCTTCGTATATGACACGAGTATTAGCATTCATCCGTCGTCGCGAGTGATTGCCCCACTACAATGTGCTTTATTTGCATGGTGTCGACGACCGCCGCGCCGGCTTTGTCTCCGTTCGCTCCTCGCTCCGGATCATCTTCGTAGCTATTTTTAATTTGCGTGATGTCATTACCAAAACGATTATTCGAATATATCCGCTTTCGGATAGGCCAGCATAATTGTGTAGAGTTGTAGGTTCTGGCAGGACGGTTTTAGTGCGGACACTGCTTTTCCAGTAAATTAAGAAAGTGTTAGGTTATCTCTATAAATTGTGAATATAATTTGCAATGATAATACACATGTTCATGTACCTTTTATAAAATTAAGAACTCACAAGGAAAAGGGGATGACGTATAGATATTTCAAAGTATCTCTATGGTATACTAAGTCCGCTATCCCCTATAAGCCAGTATGAGTATCTAAGCCTTATCAAGAGTAATCGCATGTATTATATTTAAGAATATGTGTTTATAATTGTTTGATTTTGTTCCAGGTACGCTATTGCTGTAATATGAATATAACATATGGACATAAGTCAAAAGGACGACTTGCTTACCCAAAGGTACTAAAGCACTATTTTTAAGGCTAGAGGAATATGAGTTAGTCATATCTTATTGTTTAAAGGAGTGCTCTGTTAATACAAGGGTGAGACTATATTAGGACTAAATTTCTTATAGAAAAATCTTCATTGAACTGATAACACATACAGTAACGATAAAATTTATAACGACAAAAATCACAGCGATTATTTTCTAAAAATCTCCTGTAAAATCTTTCAGATTATGAAATCCCGAAATTTATCAAATTTGAGGTCCATCTATTCATGACGAAATTAATCATATAAAAATATTCCTCTTTACATAATCTCCAGAACTTCCCACAATTGGAATTACCCTGCAGCTACGTTATATATTCGACAATTTCATTCATTCTTATTATAGCAGCCTGAAGCTTATTTATCATATTGTAAGGAAGGAAACTTTTATAATAACCCTGAGGCCCTCTGCGCCACAATTTAACATATTGGGTGTATCGATTTGACGGGTCGGCCTGTCAACACAGACCCTGGCGCCTTCATGTATTTACGTAGGATTTCTTTATAAAAATCTTTGCTTATTAAATTGTTAGTTTTCTAAAAGTTATTATGAAATGTTTTTGAATACTTTCGTTTTCAAAATCAATTTCAATCTTATAGCTTAATTTTTAATGCTTTAACACACGATATTAGATGATTAAATTTAAATATATAGGTAACTACGTCAGCATTTTTTTTTCTAAGCATTCGACATAAATCGCAACAGGATCGTAGATGCAGGTCGCTTAGATCAAGGCGTTCAGGAATTCTTTAAGTAAAACCTATTTAATTTATTAGCTGCAGGGGCTATTTTATAATTCATCATGTGGACCCTTTCTATCTGTCATTGCCTTACATTTGACTTAAGATTTTTTTGCCTTAAGTTAGGGTAATAAAGTTATATCTAATCTGTGTAGCTGATATCAAGCCTTTCGGGAAATTCTTTAATATTTTGTAAATATATTACTTGATACTACTATAATCCGTACTGCCTAGTGTTCATACAAAAGCGAAGATCATTCAACCGGTAGCACGGCTGGCTGACTTCGATATCCTCTGTTAGTCATTGTACGTACTAAATATGCCATTCAAATGTTGTTTAATATGTTTTATATATTAATATTGTATTGTTGCAAAACTAGACATTAAAGTTTAATTTTACGTTCTTGAGGTCTTAACTTACAATTCAGATTTCAGCGTAAGATTGTGTACTTTGTAAATAATTAAAACTATCGGAATTTCACGGAAAGTTTTTAACAAAACCACGGCCGTTCTTTAGTTCTACCCTACTTAAAGCTAAAATAGGGATTAAAGAGAGAGTACTTTTACATGTTTATGCGAGGGTTTTAAGAACCTCCCGCCGGTCTTGTTTTTCTATGAGACGACCTCGCACTTCGCTATTTCTGGACAGATCGCTTCAGGCTTTCGCTGTAAATGTAAAAGATGTTTAAAAACTAAGTTTTCGCTGCTTCTTATATTGCCTTTTTTGTTCTATGAGTGTTTTGACGTCATGACTCACTGTAGTGTTACCAGTGAGTAAATGTTAAGTTAAAGGTATGAGAGACTCGCTTTTTTCGCCAAAAATGTCTGTATCATGTAAATTAAGAGAACGTGTAACGTATAGTAAACGCTCGAAATTGAGCGCTCTTTAGTGTTCGTCAACACTGTTAACAAGCGAGCAACATGAAGATAGATCGTTAACGTTGTGATTAGCTCAAAAAGTAAATAAGATATCTTAGCTTTTAAAACCTTCACTTCACAAATTCTTAGTCTTTTTTATGTCATATTTTATCCAGCGATTTTCCGAGATGTTTATCAAGCCACCTGTACATATTAAAGAGGGACCAATCCTAGTATTTCTCCACACAATTGGACCAGCACCATTCCGAACACATGCTCCACACAATTATCACAACAGAAGTACAACACAATTAGGACATCAGATGGTGTAGTAAAGCGCAGAGGTCCGCTAAGCGATTATTGAGAGCTCTCCGACTGACCGATATTAAACATTATTGCTCTGATTAAATAGATTTTGGGACGGATTCTTGAGTTCTGTCACGGCCGTTATTTGTGGGCAGTAATTGGTTTATTAATATTTCGGGTCTGGAATTCTGTGATTGCGACATATTAGGGTATAGGTATTAAAATATGAACATACAGATGTTTGATGTAATTGTGTTATGCGCTAGTAATTGTTTTGGGTGTTGATGTTTTGAGACCGTTATCTATTGTAGTTTCTCATACCTATGACAAGACTTGTGTAAAGGTTATAGGGGTAAGACTATATGTTTCCCAACCAATTGTCAATATTATACCAAATATTGTATGAACGTGCGTGCAAACGGTGCGTGGTGGCCTGTTGGTAACGGACCAGACGCGGCTGCCTACATGTTCACAGTGCAGTGGTCGCGGGTTCAAATCCCAGGGCACACCTCTGACTTTTCGGAGTTATGTGTGTATTGATAGTCTATCACCACGCACTTTAACGGTGAAGGAAAACATCGTGAGGAAACCTGCATACCGTAGCGATTTTAAAAAAATTCTACGGTATGTAAGTCCGCCAACCCGCACTAGGCCAGCGTGGTGGACTATATGGCCTAACCACTCCCAATCCATTCTCTCGATTGTAGAGTAGGCCCGTGCCCTGCAGTGGGAAGTATATGGGCTGATATAGATATATATAGATTGTATGAACATCTATTATACTCATCATCTATTAAATTAAATGTTCTGATTCCTGGTATCTTCAAATTTGTTAATCCGTTCCTTTTAATAACTTATACGCAATTTCCTCCGTATAGCTTACATATCTATGGAGGGATTACTAAAATTATTCCAAATTTTGATTTATAAACCCATTGTATTTCTATCAATCGTCGTTAAAATATTTTCAACAAGTAATGTATATAACTCGTATTTTATTTGAAGTATTTTTGCAGATATATTTATGTGAAGATGTTATAAAAATGTCAAACAAAGTCAGGAATGTGATGTATTTCTTAAAAACATATTCCAAATACTCGTGATGTGAATTTAAATTATGTTTATTATTAAATTCATGCCTCTGTGGTTACGTGGCATATTTCGTCTGCCATTGTCACTCTCATGAAAATTGACTTGTTTATTCGACGAAATCTTTAGGGTTTTGAGAGACCAGAAAGAATAAGCATATTTTGATGTTTAGTTGAAAAAGTTACGAATAGGGGTCACTTCATGAGATCTGTGGGCATATTTCTCTTGATAGTTACTAGGTTTTATTTCGTTCTTATAAATGACTTCGCGAAACTATTTTAAAACACAGCAGGCTAAATAAAATAGACTACAGTACGGTACTGTTGCGTTTTATAGTATCAAAATGGAAAGTTTTCTATCCAAATCCTAAAGAAATAAAACGCCAGTGATTTAAAAATATACAAATCCCAGGGGGTTTTAGATTAACTTAATGGTCCCAATATTCAAATTACGACTGCGATTTTAACCACTTTTGTCTTTTTGAGAGCCTGTCAAATACAGGGTGAAAATTGCTTACCCTATGGAAATCACGGGTATCAGTACCCGTGATGGATTCTAACCGTTCTTGCCATTATGTACCCGCAAAGCACCGCCAGATATCTAACTAAGATGTGGACAGAACACCTAATAAATACTAATAAATATAGAAGAAAGTCGTTGGAAGCAGGCTGCTTTCAACAGGCCGCTGTACCCTATATTCAAGTTACTCTATGGGCCGCTGTCTAAAACATTGGAAAGGCATATATTTACCACTGGACTTCTTGTACCTGAAGGCGGTGGATCTCTCAAAAAACAGTTGCACAATTTACTATTGACAGAATTTATTTAATACCAGCTTGTTCAAACAATTTGACGTACAAGGTATTTTAACTGTGGGTCGTTGGCCTGAGATGTTTCGCCTACGTAGACGGGGGCCGCGCCCCCCGTGTATATAAATAAATTGTCTCCCAAACACGCGGTACAGGCGTTGTGTTGTACCGACAGGGTGGTTGAGGGACGGATTGGGAGTTTTATTGTGGGGGGGTATTTGGGGAAATTATGGTAACTAAAACCATTTTTAGTATGTTTTTATGACTTTTAAATTCAGTAGTCTACATACATAAGTAATAATACGATCCATGTATCCGAATCTATTGGTCGACTTTGCACGATTGCCCCTAAATGTTTCTTTTGCTATATCAACTTGCGTTGATCTCCTAGAACATAAAAAATACATTGTGTTTTAATTGAATTAAATACATACGTGCGACATTCAGATTTACGCATCAAAATATTAAAATAATCTGCCCTATACTTACAGCAATGCAATAAAAATAACAATATTCTATAAAACACTTTTACGACAGCACTAAAGTAGAAACGGTTATAAACTACACATATGAGCAATAAACTACGAGTATATTTATTTTTGCATATCAAAGAAATTACTGTTTGCTCTATGCTTTTGTTTTAACTGTTACAAGAACAGATAAAAAGTCACTTATGTAAGCCATACACACTACGGTCTACCGGAGAGGTCATCTGTGCAGGTATGCCTGCGCAGGTAGACCGAACATCGGTACCGTGTATGGGAATGTTACGGTGTACCGGAGCGGTCTTCAGTTCTTTTTGCGATGGCATCGAATGAGGACGATGACGCACTGGTATTGCTAGGCCTTGCTTTAATTTTAAAGATAAAATATGCAAAAACAAAAACATTTTTTTTAACATTGTTCGGGGTCAGGCAAAGGTGGTGGCATTCAGCCTTGTTTGGAACGCCTTGCCACAGGCGTAAGTATTTCTAAGTTTACATCGATTTTATTATTTTGCCAATTTCTTTGTAACACATTAGTGTGATGCATAAAAAAATAGCAAAATAATACAATCGATGTAATTTTTTTGCGGGGTATGTATGGGGGTTGCTAATGTCATGTAATGGTATAAGCATAGATTATAAAGGATCGTAAATGTTTTAAGGGACGTTGATCGATCATGCTAGAAAACAACTGACGCGACCTGCGCAGGCAACCGGAGTACGGGCACACACGCACAGGTACGCCGTACGGTGTCAATCGAAAGAATTGATTTTCGATTCTGCGCCGCTCGCCTGCACAGGCTCAAAAAACTGCACAGGTCTATTCCCACACACATTACGGTATACCTGGGCAGGCATAACTGCACAGGTGGACCTTTCCGATGGACCGTAGCGTGTATGGCAGCCATTAGTAAACGCATGCGATGCTGCTATTGTTAATTAGTATTTACTTTGTTATATAAATGTGTTTTTGATTATTGTTCGACGCAGGGCTAATGTTTAGTAATACTAAATTATCTTATTAATAGAACATTGTTTAGGACTCGTTCAAGGGCGCTCTATTAGGACCTAAGTCTTATTCAGCAGCTGTTAATGTTCCTAGTATTATTGTTACATTTTAGTAATATCTTGCTTTCCTATTAGAAACTTTTACTTAAACCCATTAGAAAGTTTAAACCTATTTGATATAATGACCCATGGCTTCATAAATTAATTGGCATTCTGCTTTCGATCCTCAAGACTCAAGATCCGCTTTATATGGATAGATTTTTAGATTCGTTTTAGATTTTTGCTGCGTTTTAGATTCGCAGCATAATTTTCCAGAGATTCGATATATCGTAAAAGATTTGCCTTCGCACAAGTGGCCTGTCGTAAAATTATAAGTCATTTTTAACACTTTTTTTGGAGATTCAAAATCCCAGTCTTCACAATCTTTTGAAACTTATTGAGCACCTAGCAAAAATATTTAGCAATGATAAAAGAATGTAGTTACTAGGTTTTTTTACTTCTCGATGTAATTAAGTGCCCATTTCCCACATCCAATCCACCCCTGTCCGAAACCTTGGCCGTAGTCCAATAGTACTGGCCACGACGCTTGCATTACACAGCTTTATTGCCTATTATGTCACTTCAAAATGAAAAATTAAGGCTCTGCGCACACGTGGCGAATTCGCGCTGTATGTTTTTATTATTATTGTAAAATGTATTTAAAAAAAAATGGATAAGATAAGGTTGTATCAACTATTTAAAAGTCTTTAAAACATATAAGGAATTGTTTGTTTTTTTCTCCCCATTCTTATCTTACATTACGATTTTTCTGTAAAAAGTATTTGGTTTATAGTTTTACGACCGGCTGCCTTCCCGACATCGAATCTTTCGGGATAAAATGTCAATGTGATTGTTAGACTTCCTGTAATTTTGTGAATTAACTTTTCGTAATATTTTCCGTCATCATTTAACCATACGATATTTAAGTAATGTACATAACTTTGAAAATACAGCGGCGTGCAGCAGCTTGAGTTAGTGCTATTGACTTCTGTTTTGGCAGTTTAACCGTTAATTAATTGAGCCATTCTCGTTTTCTATTCCCATTTAATACTTAAAATAATACTCTTACAATTACACAACATCAAAAATAACATAACAGTATTAAAGATAAAAACCTAAAACTATTAAAGATTTAAATACGAAATTATTTAAAAAAAGTTAC
This sequence comes from Deilephila elpenor, assembly GCA_949752805.1. Lineage (NCBI taxonomy): Eukaryota > Metazoa > Arthropoda > Insecta > Lepidoptera > Sphingidae > Deilephila > Deilephila elpenor. Next base: position 465,257 of record OX457107.1, on the reverse strand, counting down.
GAAATTTTCCAGCAAAGTATACTATCGTTTGACAAAGTATTTATCGGAACGACATAATTAATATGTAAATAACTGATATTAAATTACTTTCTTTTAAACCCACATTAAGTACATTGACATATTTAATAAAAATACTAATGACATCATAAATAAATAAATAATAATACAATTTGGCATACGATGTAGTTGGTTAAGTATGGTTATTCGAAATAATATTATATGTTTTCACCACATTGTAACACCCGTACTTGCAAAATAAATATATCTTTATCTTACATGACTAAAAACCTTATAATTCTACGCTTACCTTAGCAAAATAACATTCTAATCACGTCTGAATTCAAGGTTAGTCTCAAGCACAGCAATAAGTCTTTCAATGCATTCGAGAAATGTGTGGTTTTCCCGAACAAAGAGGGTCCTTCGTTGGCCCCAGTCCAACTACTCCGATGCATTACCCAAATGAGATACACGCGATTTAAACCATTTGATATTCAGCTCTTATTTCACTGATCAATTGTTCACATTTATTTATTGGAGGAGGATTTATTGGTTACTTTACGGCTGATAGTTGTATCATAATTATGTGAGAAGCCGCCTGGGTAGGTACTAGGTACCACCGAAATGTCTATTTTTCCAACAAACACCAGTGTAAATGCACTGTTGTGTTCCGGTTTGAAGGAAATTGTAGCCAGAGTAACTACTGGACATAATGAGACTTAATACCTTATGTATCAGGATGGCCAGGGCACAGGAATGCCAAGCATTGCTTTGTAATTCATGGTGTTGTTTGGTTTTGCTACTGTCTATGAGCGGTATTATCGCTTACCATCAGTCGAACGGCATGCTCGTCACGCAATTCATTGCAATGAAAAATAACGCACAAATAACATCTTTGGGAAAATGTTACAATGAACTGTCTTATGCTAATTACAAATTTTCACAAATAAATTAACAGATAAACAGACATGAAATAATTTTCAAGAATTGTATTCGGAAATTCCACTTGAAGGTTATCCTATATTTTTCTATCTTATATGATACGTTATTATGTGGCGGGACGACTTGCACAAAAGGGCCGGCAGCGACTGGATGCATAAAGCAGCAGACCGGAGTCTGTGGCGTACCTTGGGAGAGACAGTTCAGCAGTGGCCGCAATGGGCTGATGATTACGATGTTATTATGTGATCAGCTTTACATAATATTAAGGGGCCAAGGCATACATAGTCTTGCGTTGTTTCTACTCTCTCCGATCAAGTACATAAATATGGTGAATAAGAATGGTTTGGTAAACTTTGAAAAATTGTGCGAGGCCCAGTCTCTGGCTATAGGTCGCGGGTTCAAACTCAAGGCTCACATTATTTCATGAACAAAAGATCGTGATTTCGCTCGCCGCATCGTGACGAATGTATGATTCATAAGTAGCCGTTTGGAGTCTGGGTTGTGAGACCGAAAAGTTTCTCGTAGTTCCTGATAACCTCGACATAAAACTGATATTCAAATGTGAGGTCAGGACTATATGTGACTAATGAGTGTAATTTATAATTGAAACCGTGTATGTATTCAACATTCATGCTTCACTGGTTGTGCCAATGGCCCCAGTACCCCAGATAGATCGCGATCTGTACCGATGTTATAAAAATAAAACTATCTTGTTACGTCTTATTGATCTCAAATTAATAACCCACATTATTTCATTAATCACATTTCGTACAGCAGTCTCGTCTGCTGACATTTCAATGGCGATTGTTCGTGTGTCCCCCTCACACTATAGGAGTAGTGTGTGAGAGTAAAAGAGACAGTGATTGCGCAGTGATTCATGCGCGTGCACAGCGGACCGTTACCCGAGTCCCGGTCGGTGTAAGTTACAAACTACCGAGGTTTTGCTTTATTTTGGCTATTGGACTCTTTCTTGTTTTTTATTGTGGTTACAAAAAGATTGAAACACAAAGGAGCTATTGAGGCGAAATGTCTTCTCTGTGGTTAAGTTTCGACAAAAGAAAGTTTTTAAACTATGATTTATGTTTTTATTATTGTGGGTTTATTTAAAAGTAGAACATCCACTCTTACATTACGTCAGGGTATGAGTACGTTCAAGTAGTTAATAAAACAATTCAGCCTCTATTTGCGTTTAAACGTAGTTATTCCATAAACTGGATTTGAAATCAAACAGGGAGAGTCAGGTGTAAATTAAGTTCATTTCAACGCTGACACCTTGCGGTTTCACACCCTTCGCCTTCTTGTTTTCTTTTTCTAGTTTTGGCTCCTTTTTAGAAACCTAATACGGGTTTATTTAGAATATTATTTGTGTAGTTTCCCTTGATATTTACAATGTATAAAGTAAGCAGGAGGAAAAAAATAAGGATTGGAGGTAAGAGGGTTGAAGCTAATACGTGGGTCGGCAAACTTTTCACAGTTCAGTTGTAGCTGATATATTGATGTTAGGAACATCTTTATGCGGAGCCAAATTAATGAGGCAACGAATGGTTCCGTAAAACAGCACACGTGGATCTGAAGAAGGGAGATGTGGGGATTGGAGGGAAAAATACTTTGTGATAGGTATTTGTCAGCCTCCTTGGCGTAGTTGGTTAGACGCGAGCTGTGAAACGCCGAGAAGCCACGTGGTCGGTCCCCGCACCGAGACAAAGTTTTGTGTGATCCACATGTATTCGTTTCAGATCTGAGTGTTGTGAGAACGCAAAGTAGTTTCTGATACCCACGACACAATACTCGATCTTAGTGTGGGGCCAGGACTATGTATGCGTCTGTTGGGGGTGTATTTATAATACTCACAATATCTCAATGGTGAAAGTAAAACAAGCTTACGCGAAATTTTTATCCAAATCGCGATGATCTCGTGTCTTGGGCGGGGCCTACAGTACCGTTACAAAGCGTCGGTCGCGATGTCGCGCAGTTTATTTGGTAGGTAAACAGGTCATTTTTTTTTATCTATGTGGGTTAGAGATCTCTTCCGACACGCTCTTTGATCAAACTCGTTTGTCGATTTTTGATGTTTTGGTTGGTTAGGCTTTGGTGATTTATTGGTGCTAAATTGAATGGTTATTTATCTGTCCTTGTCTTTGTAAAAGAATATTTGAGAGAAAACCTGTACTATGGTATGTTGCCGAAAGATATGTTTAGTATTTAGGTAAAGTATTTGGAGAGTGGTTTGTCTATCATCAATAGAACAAGAGAAAATATTTTTAATAAAATAAAATTGTATATCGGTCTTATAAATAGTCATTGGTTTGCAAAAATATGGAACTAAATGAAATATAAAAATATTTGGTGTGTCTAGATTTTGCACAGGTACATAAGAAACAAATCGGAATTAGGGTTAAATTACCATAGATCTGTTTTAAAGATCTTGTGGTTCAATGAATTTCATTCATTTTAATTTAGAGAACAGTGATAGTGAATTTGGCAATGCTGGAGTTATGTACACAAGACACCGCCTTTGTTAGCAAGAGGCTCGAGGCTCCTAGTTACTTTTATTTTGCAGTCTTTAAGCTATGATGATGATTTTTCAATTCCGACTAGACTGCTAAATAATTTTATAAAAATCCTAAAAATCCCATTTATATAACCTGATGGACCGTAACAGATTACAAATAAATTATATCGTGAGATGTGTGTCTACCCACGCTGTTATTCATCTTGAATCTAGGCTAAAGAAAAACAAGTCTCATATAACATAAATAAATAATTTTAAATGCGCATTTACAATGTTTTGGCTTCCTGCAATAATAACTGCATTATCATTGTAAGACAGGTTTCTGTCGGATATGACCAGTCATCTTCGGTGACAGCTTTAGACAGTTTCGGGTCTACCATATTCGGTATCTTAATATTATGTTAGTCACTTTAAATACAGGCGTATTTATGTCAAAGATTTTTCTCGGAATTTCCTACGTGTATGTCGTTAATTTTATCATTATCTTGAGCTACCATAAGTCCTTTATCTTTAAAGTGTTTTTGTGAATCTCGTAAAGATTCTTTGTACTCATTTACATTTTAATTGCATATTTTTGTTGTTTGTTTGATATGTGCGCCCAGGTCCAAACCAAATGTGAAACAAAGACCAGTAGAAAAATAATGATGCATTTAGAAGTGACGGCTAGCTTAAATATTAAAGGGCATTACTAGGTTTAACAATTCTATGATTGACTAAGTTTCAAATTCTTTCAAGGTTTTTCTCAATATATTTTTTTTCTTGCTATGGAGGCAATTATTTGTTTCTAATTCCTCCTATTTAACTTCCTTCTAAAATTTTTAATGGGTAAAACCCAAAAGACACCATAAGCCCTAAGAGGCTCGCTGAGGTACACTGCTCAGTGTCAATACTCAATTCTTATTATGCCTCTCTTAATCCTAGCTAATAATTGAGGTATTAGGATGGACTTTAGTAATAAAGCTAAAGGTAGATTTATAAATAAAATTGTATATAGATTTTGAGAAACCTTGTAAAATATTTTCTTCCATGTTAAATGAGCCCAAGCAAACCAACCTAAGACCACACAAAGCAGTAACAAACGATGCTCTTTGTAGACAATGTCTGCTGGCAATGCTCACTATTTCATACGTTATCTCAGATATTTACTGCTCTTATTTGTATGTTATCAGCTCGTTAGAGTGTTTATCTTGTTAGTCATTTGTTATGAGCGTTTTTGAGTTGACTATTGTTGGCATAAAGACGCTTTGTCTCTACCGCGTTTTAATTTTAGTAAGGGAAATAAGTAATTAAGTCTAAGAATATCTTGATAATTTTTGCATGCTCTGTTTGGGATCGTTGAACTAATTAATATAGGAACCGTTCAGAGGCAACTATCTACGTTCTGCGAATTTTAAAGTTCGAGATAATAAACCTACTTAATTTTGTTCAAAATGGTTTGTTTGGCTGGTTATTAAATGATAACCCCGCAGGGACTAAGTCAGAAATAAGTAGAGGCGTGGCATTATAACTCTATAGATACTATCTAATATTCTCGTATTCTCGCAGCGATGTTTTATAAAAAATCTTGAGGATATGAAAATAATTATACCTACGACTAATGTTAGCATGATTTATAATCAAACTTAGGTATTGAACTTCGCCGTTTGATATGTTTTCAATATTTTTACACTATTTTCCACCGCTAGAAATTTTCCCTAAATAACACCTATTACATTCTTATTGAAAACTGCCTCTTCACCCCAACCTCCCTGGAAAACAGCGACAAAGCAACACGTGGTTAGAAAGGCGGCAGCGGAGTGTGACGAAACGCCGGACAATTGCGGCATTGACAAAAAACTAGTCCGCCATTCATCTCAGCCTAGATCTCGGGAAAGCGCCCGCTGTTACTCTTGCTTTGTGCCTACCACGCTCCGGTGATTTTAGCAAAATACTAACGTGTCAATCAATTAATATTTTAGACATGGGCCTTATAACCTACGGTTCCTGTATTACGGAAAAAAAATTTTTTTACGTTGGATTAAAGCTAAAGGTAGTCGGGAAGACTGCTGCAAAGCTCTCCTTTCGGTACCCAATGGTCAAATGAGGCATGCTGATGTTACCCACTACGGTAAGTCGTAGAAAAGTTTTGAGACTTGTCACGCTTATAGTCTGAATTTTATTCTTCAAGACGTATTACAACCTTTTCATGTCTAACGCACCTGCAATCCATTACTTGGTGTGAGAGATGAAAATATCAAACACGTTTTTTATCGATCGATAAGTGATTTTGCATCTAAAAACCATTAGTCTTATCTAGCTGATTCTATTTTCAACATGACAATATTCTCTGACCAATTTTTGGTATTATTTTGATATGCAAAGTAAACCGTCACAAACAAAGCCCAGAAAACTAGTCGGAAATACAATCAGACTTTGTTTTGCGAATCATATGTGGATTCAAAGCTAATAGAATTTGAACCGGTAATAATTAATTTGGCCCGCCATTTTAACTTCGTTACGCTGGACTCATTGAGTGCTATGTTTATTGAACTATACCAACATACGCGGTGTAGGCTATGATTATTAACGTAGTTTTTGTTCCATTGCTTGCATAATTGAATTTATGTACTTACTTCATATTACAGCAATGGTGTGAATAGTAGAAAATAGTAACGTCAATTAGTGCTAATGAGAGACTTTGAAGTCTTCATAGTAAAATAAATCAATCCACAACAATGCTATTGGAAATCAGTATACCTAATGTACATTGCCGGAAAATAAGAAAACATTAAATCAGTATAAACTAACATTTTAGATGGGTGGATTAGTTTCTATTCTATTACATTACTGACTGAAAACGAATCATTTATTGCCTTCTCCCACCAAACGAGTAATGCAAATCAAACAATGCGATAAAGTAGTAAAATATGAAGCATTGTGGTAAATGTTTAATAAAGGTTTAACGTGCCGTGAAGGGACATTCACTTATGAAGTTTGTTTTCAAACGCACATTTCAATTGTTTGATTAATTAGGTTATGCTATTGTTAGGATATTAACTGCTTTTACATCTATTATTCTATGTCAAACGTAATCATTCGCATGTTAAACATTTGATTGATTTACTTGTTCGCTTGCTTGATGTAAAATATTTTTAGAATGCATTATTTATACAGAGCTACTAAAGAAAAATCACATTTTCCTCAGCCCCAGGAACTCCACCGATACATATAGGCTTCATCCTTGGATCATTTTGTGGTTAATTACACCAAAGTTCTCAAAAAGAATACCAAATTTGAAGTCCATTAAAGCGCAGTAGGCCAGTGTGGTCAACTAAAACTTACAAAGAAGGAAGGAAGGAAGGAAGAGAACTTACTTGAGAAGGGTCTCAATCGCATAGGAGACTTGTGCTCTGTAACAGACTAACATGTTGTTTATTATTACGAGTATAATCTTCTTGACTGCTACCTAGTTAAGAAAAACGACTTCCATATAATTCACCTAAATCTTGTGTTGCTCGCTAGATGAATATGGTCTTGGTTTGAAGAGCATCCATTACAATGTAGCACGGCTGCCAAATTCAACCCTTTTAGCCACGTGTCATGACAGATTGCACTTCTGTACTCCCACTACCCTGCGCACACTTAGCTTCCCGACATATTAATGTAGATTTACCGGGAGCTGTGTAGACAATGCACAAACAGACATCTCCAACAAGCAATTAACGTTGTATTATGGAACTATTACTGGCCAAACCATTATTGCTCTGGTTGGATTAATTTCAGCCAGGGTTTCTTGGTTGAGAAGATCATAATGTCAGTCAATGAAATGAAATGAAATGAAAACAATTTTTTGAATCCATTAAAATGTTCAACATTGTTTAGATTCAGTCATTTTTTTAACTACCACCCGGTTCGGAAAGCGGTTTTCACTAGAGAAGAACAGGCAAGAAACTCTAGTGTTCTCTTTTCAGAACCAGTTTACAAAGTAGTGATTATTACAAAAATTACAAGTTGGTTGTATGGTTGGTGGTATGTCCCGTAATTATCCTATTACGGGTTATTTTTTGGAGGTACTTTTTGGTGGTAAATACATAGGTTCGACAATTGAGCAAAAAGTTTAACTGATACTGATAACCGCTGCATGAACACTTACTTACAGCGTTAGGGTCCTCGATCTGTGGCTTAGCTCCCGAACCAAGAAGGAAAGGAATGGAAAAAAAGGTAGAAAAGGGATTTTGGATTTTCTAGTTATTGAAGTCACCGATCGAATAGCAACAGCAAAGTCGTCACTCCTTTTTTTAGACAGTGCTCCACCCAGATCAACCTTTATTCCTACACTAGTCCTAGCTCAAAATACCTCCTGAAGTGTAACCTCAAAAAGTTAAACTCCTCGTAAAATTATAAACAGTTAACGAACACAGTCACACATGCTAATAACACGGGTTTCATTACGACCACAGCAGCGACAAATATTTGCGGATCGTATTAACGTTTGACCCCGGGCGAAATTTCAACCCACGACCTCTCATTTGTAAGCAGTCCGCGACTTTATCTATCTATATGTTACCATTGAGATTTGAAACGGTTAATGACAGGAAGGTCCATGGTTGAATCTGATCTGCTTAGATAAAAGTTTAAATTACAGATTAAATTGGATTGATATTCCATGTGTATGAATAGGAATAGGTAGCAAAAGGGGCATGAATTATTATAAAGGAGAAAATTGACAATGTTGTCATAATAAAACCATTTACAAATCATCAACTTCAGATACAATAAATATTATGTCTATTACTTAACACAAATATCTTCCAAACAGAGCTATGCACATAATTATGTAATTACTCATACTTATAAGCATTTAATAATATTGCTACTCTAGACAGCATTGACGGGGATCGGAGTCTTTTCCGGATCTTGTATGAACCACAAAATTTTGCGCTACGATTAGATTATTACACTACGATTATTAATTAGGTCTGACAATTAATCCACAGGGACCTAAACGATTCACAGACCCTTAAATTCCCACTTACACTCCATTACTGAACTCTCCTACTCTCGTTAACCATTGTCAAGTCATTGACAGTTCAGTGACAGCGATGACGTCACCAGCGTGACGAGTGACGTAGGTGCTAACAACACTTCTAAGCTAACTGTCTTGTAGCCTTTTATATATACGTATTTATTTAGTACATCTTATAGGTTAATACCCTATTTAATAGGATGTTTACTTGTGGTTTTGAGTTTTGGAAATGTCTAAAAAGGTTGGTGAACGGAATGTCCTCTCATAAAGTTAAAAAATATAACTGTAAGTGCAAGAAAAAACAGAGTAAAGAATAGAGATCTCCTAGATTTTTCTATATGAGTTACAAAGCAGTGTAAAGCAAACTTCTAAGGATTAGCCCCTGTTATAAAGAATGCTCCTGCCCGGCATAAGAATATACAGGGTATATCAAGACCGCGACCGAAAACGAAGCCAGGTGGTAGTTTTAGCGGTTACAGACACAATGCAACTAAAAATTATGAAAAAACAGCGACGGATTTTTTTTACAGCATTTTAAAAATCATCATGTTTGGGGGATAAATACCTAGTTTTTGCAAAAATAGTAATATAAACCCTTACATACCATTGCGTGTTTAAAAATAAAGTGGTGTACGTCATAATTTTCAAAAAACTATGTATTTATCACTCAAATATGAAGAGAAGTAAAAAATAAAAAAAAAATATTGACGATATTTTTTGTGAAATTTTTACTTGCGTTGTGTTTGATATCACTAATACTACCACCAGGCTTCGTTTTCGGTCGCGGTCTTGATATACCCTGTATATTATGAGCTGATATATTATGTATTTGATACCGTTTTAATAACTTATGTCAGTTAGAGACACCTATATCATGTTGTGGCGTACGGCATCAAATTATATTTAATACTAGTCCCATCCCATCTCATTGAGTATAAAAAAGTAACAAATATGTCGGAATGCTATCTTCATCCCACGGGTACTCTAATTTTTTCGGGATAAAAAGTAGCTTAAGTGTTAATCCAGGGTTTTAAGCATTTCAGAGTTCCTTGCGCACAACCGCACAGACAAACAGACAACAATTCTAAAAATCATTGTTCTTTTACGTTAATCCAGACCTCCCATATTCGTTTTTCTCATTTATCTTCCATGTACAGACATCGATTGTTTACTATTAAATGTATAGATTTCTAACTAATTTAAAATCGTCTAATTGAAGTTTAAATATTTGACAGCCTCGATAGCGCAGTTGATCACGTTGGTTGTGAAATTGGAGGCCGCGAGTTCTAGCCCCGCATCGTGTTTTGGGACCGAAAGTCTCTCGTAGGGTCCGCTCCGCTATCCACGATACAAGACGTGATCTTACTATGCGCTCAGAATTATATTAGCTGTTATGTGTATTTAGTTATTAAAGTTACCTGTACTGTTCTAAGCTGTAGGTAATACTTCTCAATCAGCGTTTTCACACATTTCCTACAGTAATGTCTCTGACACACGAGTCCCTGCGGCAGTCCTCGCAACTCATTTGTCATCACCGTGTCACAACTACACCGCTTTGTGAGCCACTCTATCAAACTAGCTGGAGTGTTGGATACTCAACCTTATTGTCATGAGGATATGGTGTGGTTTTGATCAACATGGGAATGCTTAATCACCTTATTGGTGACATACGTGTAATTTTCAAACAAAAATACGTTGTATTGTTGTGTTTAACGCTGAGAATGATTTTTATTCATGTTGAAACTGGTTGTAATTGCCTGGATGGTTTCTTATTGGTTTGTAAGCAGTTATAATTGTGACTAAAAATTGTTTTATTAGTACCTCATGGGTAGCTTTTGCATTAGAATTGCGATCGTTTTGTCACTTGGAGACTGTCCCGCCCTCACACCCGCCACTGCAACTCCTGTTAGCCAGGATCAACAGTGGCACACATTATAATGACACTGAGCATTGAAGCTCAGCGAGTCTCCGGGAATGTCTAACTTGTCTTTATCTCGCAACGAAATCAATCGTTTTGTCACTTGTGTATTTTTTCTAGCTTATTAAAAAGAAAGCGTCTAAAGAACGACCAAAGGCATCTATATCTGTGTGGCTTAGCGTAATATTAATCGAAAATATTGTATAGATGATAAGAGATTACCCTCTCTCAGTTTTTAATATTTTATCAGCATTCTATTACACATACTTTCACTTTGCCCAACACAAAACCAGCGTTTACCCCGGGGCAAACAGTAAATACTGCACGTTATTTAGCCAGACAGTTGTAACCCTTTGATGCCACGGGTAATTAATCGAAAATCGCATTTAGTAATAAACAATCCGTCGTTTTCCGTCCAATTACCTACTAAATGCAACACAATTCAATGCAAATGCCCCACCGGCGCGGCGTATTACCGGATAGCCGATGTCGATTGTAATGGCCGGTTCGCTAATCGGCAGCTATTGTCACCCACTTTACCGGCTAATCGGATTACGGCACAGATTTAAATTGTGTGATGGAAAGTGACGTAGGATTACCAGTTTCATGCAGTTCTTCGGATTCGCCGGAAAATTTACTTAGTTCGTATCAAAATGGAATTTATAAAAACTGGATTCGAAGCTCCTATACATATTTTACCGTCTGATAGATGGCGGGAATGTGGATTTTGTATTTGAATCACTTAAACATTGTATTTCTTTGTTGGTAAACTGGAATTACTAACTATATATTAAAATGCAAATAAGAGGATTATAATATATTTTTTAGAACATAATTATTTTTAAACACTTTTTATTATTGTAATACAATGTTTATTATCCCTGTAAATGCCCTTTGAATCCCGATGTATTGAAAATGAGCTACGCTATTAATGCCAAAAGACAACAGTGAACCCTGTGACGTCACGCTCCGAACCGGGAGAGACTTAATGTTTAATCCTATAAACGTGCCGTCTTGCACCCATTTCTGTTTAATTGTTATTTGTAATCAAATTCACTGTTTTGTTTCAGGTATGTTCCTTGTTATGGAGAATTAATTTATGGTATGAAACCAATATTTTTATGGCTATGTATATGTATGTCAGACTTAATTTATTATGTCGGCCCTATGAATTTGATTTCATTACAGCATTTTCGAAAGGTATTTTACTGTTTGAAAGATCAAAAGAGCAAAGGATTTTTACGTTACATCGACGAAAACTACACAAATACAATATCTTCATAACGCTCCAGTGATCACAGCCCAAATTCGCGTACACACATGACGGCGTCTAATGAAAAATACTATTCCATCAACACAGGCCAGTCTTGCCAATAACAGTATCCGAAACAGGCCAACATTCGCAATGTACTTGTGCAGAGCGCAATTTACTTGTGCAGAGCGCAATATACTTGTGCCACGCGCAATACCCGCTACAAGTTTATGATACGGCACGTGAATGCGGAACAATGCGTTTTAGAACGTATTGCAGTTGCTTTTACTGTTATTAAAATACATGCAGGTATAGTTTCGGGTGCTGGGTATTTCGCCTATTGTCTGGGGTACAAAGGATATAAAAATATATTTATTTATTTATTTATTTAAGGCTTTATTGTACACCGGATATACAAAAAAAAAAAAAAGGTAGACAATATACATGAAAATAAAGTACAATTGGCGGTCTTATCGCACAAGGCAATTTCTTACAGACAACCATGGGATGGATATAAGAGAAAAGAACGAAAGTTGGGGCAGTGTCAGGTGTACGAATAATAATTAATATACCATATTCATATACTTACATAAAATACACATACATAATCATATATATATATATACACAAATACATACATACATACATACATACATACAAAAAACAATATATAATTAAATATCAATACACAGAGGAAAACGTATACAACTATAATGTCCTCATTCAGCCTGGGAATAATGCTCTTTGACCATCCTTTTAAAGATGGGCAGAGATTTGGCCCTTCTTATCGCAACTGGTAAAGCATTCCACAACCGAGCAGCTTGTACGGTGAAAGATTTATCAACAAAGGAAGTAGAATGCACGGGGATTTTCAATCTTAAGTTCTCCGATGATCTTAGAGACTTCGAATGTGAATCATGAAGGAATTCAAACCGATTTTTGAGATAGGGGGGAGAGAGAGGATTAAAGAGTATGTTAAAAAGAAGAGAAAGAATGTGTGTATTCCGGCGAAGCCGTATAGGTAGCCACTTGAGCTTGTTGCGAAACTCTGAAACATGATCATATTTGCGTAATCCAAATATAAATCTGATGCAGAAATTTTGAAGACGCTCAAGTTTATTAAGTTGCTCCTCAGTGATATCAAGATAACTGGCATCCGCATAATCAAGGATGGGGAGAAGAAGGGATTGAGCAAGCGATATTCTCGTGACAAAGGGTAGAAAATTACGTAATCTCCGCAAGGACCCAGCCGAGGCGAATAGTTTCCTACTCAACTCTCGGAGCTGCGGACCCCAGGTGAGACATTTGTCGAGGTAAATACCAAGATTTTTTACACTGTCGCTGTAGGGAACAGTGATACCATTACAAATGACAGGTGTTATTAGTGACCAGTTAAGTCTAGAGATCATCCTGGGGCTGCCGACAACAATGACTTGAGTTTTGGATGGATTTATCATAAGTCCATAATCTTTACTCCAATGACATATTTGCACGATGTCCTCATTGATTACTGAGACAGCATCATTTAACTGGAGCAAGGGAGCCTGGGAATAAATCTGGAGATCATCTGCATAAAGGTGGTAAGAAGAACGGAGTTTGTTTGTAATAGAGTTGATAAAAACTGCGAAGAGTAGGGGAGATAGCACGCCGCCCTGTGGCACGCCAGCAGAAGTTGAGCACCACGACGACACGTTGTCACCGACACAGATCCGCTGCCGGCGTCCAAACAGGTAACTACGAAACCAAACAAGTGCTGTTGGAGATATGTTAAGTGAGCCCAGTACGCTAAGCAGCACATCAAAATCGACCGTATTAAAAGCATTACTGAAGTCAAGTAGCGCTAAGACTGTCAGCTTGCCTTCTTCCATGGCCGATCTGATATCTTCCGTAATATGAATTAGGGTTGTAGTGGTACTGTGACCAGGTCGGAAACCGGATTGGAGCGGGTTTAGGAGATGGTTTTTATAAAGGAAATCAGCGAGCTGGGAGTGGATTAGGCGCTCGAGAACTTTGGAAAGGAAAGGTAGGATGGAAATAGGACGGAATTCGGAAAAAATGGCAGGGTTTCTTTTTTTAGGTAAAGGAATTATGTGGGCTTCTTTCCACGCTGTGGGGAAAGTCCCACTATAGAGGGAGTAGTTTAGGATATGGGAAATGATGGGAAGAATTTCATTAAGGATAGGGATAATCATATTACGTCCAACACAATCGCTACCAACAGCATTGGACGCGATCAGCGTAATGTTCTTCCTAACATCACAATCAGCAAGCTGTTTAAAAACTAAAGGGGGACAATCGGGAGTTTTGCAGGAAGAAAGATATTGTAATGTTTTGTTTTTAGTATTCCCATCTAAATTTGATGGAGAACAGAAGTGTTGGTTAAGAGAATTTAAATCTATATTTTTAGAAATTGATTCATGACGTGATTTTCCGACTCCCAAAGATTTCAAAAATTTCCAAACTTTTGCTTGATCAGCATCTTGAACTGAATTATGAATAAATCGGCGTTGAGCATTTCTACATACCTTTTTGCAGTGATTCCGTATCGTCACATATTTTTCCCAGTTCAGTTCGGTGGGACGACATCTGTACCTGGATTTTGCTGATGCTTTTTTAGAAAGTAAAACTTTAATATCAGCAGTTAGCCAGGGTGACGGTCGATGCTTAAGCTTGATCTTACGGATTGGGGCATGTACGTCATAGAGTGTAATAAGTTCATCTATGAACAAATTTAGTTTAGCATCGACGCAGTCAGAAGCCATGAGCGCACTCCAGTCAATGTTGATGGCATCCTTACGAAGATCAGCAAGATTCATCCCACGAAAATTTCGCTGCATAATTATTTTGGGAGAGGCTTTAGGTGGGCGGACACGATAGGATAAAAATAAAAGGTCATGATAGGAAAAGGCATCAGCAGGACATTGACCATGTTTGACAACGTGGCTTGGTGACGAGACAAACATTAGGTCGAGGAGTGAAGGAGTACAATTAGGGAAATGGTGAGTAGCGGAGAGTGAAGGAATAAAAAGGTTATTGGATTGAACGATGGTTTGAAGAGAGGAAGAACGGGAGTCATTTTTAAGGAGACAGGTATTGAAATCACCCATAATTATGGTTTGACTGTACGAGGAGACAAAATTTTCAAGAATGATCTCAAAAGAAGAGAAGAAGTCAATACGGAGAGAGGGACAGTAGTATACGCCTAAAAGAAGTTTCTGGTGTGAAAGTTCCACCTCTAGAAAAAGATGTTCTCCAGCGTTTGGCGGTGTGGGCTGCGTCGACACACTAACTACAGAAAACGCAATGTATGTTCGGAGATAAATTGCTACTCCACCCCCACCACCCACTGCGCGATCATTTCGTATGAGGTGGAAGCCGGGAAGATTGTAAGCGGAAGAAGACAAACAAGGTTTTAGCCAGGACTCAGAAATAAGAATAGCATGAATATTAGTACAGTCAAAACTTGCCAGTATATCCGAGAAATGGGCCGGAATACTCTGAGCGTTAAAATGAACGACATTAAAATTCCTAGGAACATCGGAGAATTGGGATGAAAGAGTCTCAGCAAGTGACGGAACGCTCTCGAAGCTATCATCACTACAGGCTGAGAAAAACTCCTCACTGTCACTGTTGCTACTGTACGAAGACATTAATTATGTATATAAGAAAATGGTAGAAATATAAAAAAGTAATATATATATATAT
The DNA here is from genome assembly GCA_949752805.1 of Deilephila elpenor. Lineage (NCBI taxonomy): Eukaryota > Metazoa > Arthropoda > Insecta > Lepidoptera > Sphingidae > Deilephila > Deilephila elpenor. Next base: position 449,926 of record OX457107.1, on the reverse strand, counting down.
ATATAAAGAAAAAAGTAAGACTTAATGGTATTACAAATTAAATTACCTACTTGCAACTAACATCCATCTGCCGGTTGTGTTTACAGATTAAAGAACATATATTACAGAAAAATATACCCAAATACAATTTTAAAAAATAAAAAAAATCTAATGATTGGGTACATAGTATTACATGGTTAAACAATAACAATAATAATAAAACAAAGAATTAACCAGGTGAAACACAAGAAAAAAAAAAAAAAAAAACAAAGAAATATTATAAAACATAACAATAATGCTAACAACATAAAACAAACGTTTACGGAACGCACACGAAAGACATATTATCTGTCAAATGACATAACCTGTTAAGTTGTTTATTTACTTTCGAGTAACAATATAATTAATAAGAAAACTTGAGGGTGGAAGTTGTGTTTTACCTGGCTGGAAACTAGACACATCATTTTTTAGTAGCAGCAGCTCGTCTGGTCCTAGGCGCAGTTATTTTTGCTGCTGGAACAGTCTTATCGGCATCCACGAGAATTTTGCCAACCTCACTCAGCGACGCCACACGATGTCGAACACCAGAGCTAAGCACGTAAACGCTGCCTTCCCTGGTCCAGCACTTGGTTACGCCAAACTTCTCCCGTGCAGACATAAAAACGTCGTGCCGCGTCTTTGTAAGAAATTCAGACAACGTAACGCCGGTGTTCTTGAGTTTGGTTTTGCTGAACCAAATTTTGTCACGAACGTCAACATCCTGCAGCTTAACGAGGATGGGCCTAGGCTTTTTCTGAGAGGAAGGGCGACCCATTCTGTGACAGCGTTTGATGCCGTCTGTTCCGAAGCCTGCGACTCCAAGATGCTTCTTAATAATGTCAGTGGCGAGAACTGCAGTATTCTCCTCGGGCACCTCCGCAACTCCGTGCAACATCAGCATTTTGCGACGCCTCTGTGTCTCTATGGAATCCACAGAACGAGCCAGAGCATCAATTTGTTGCTGCAGTAAGGAAAGGGTTTGAGTAATGAAAGTCTTATACGACTCGAACTCTGCAGCCAATCCAGAGGTGCCGGTTGTTGTGCACGACGACTTTTGAAGATCTGCTTCAAAAGCTTCCATCCGTTTGCAGAAGTCTTGCCTTAGTTCATCCACAGTGGCCCTTAGTGTTGACTCCATAACAAAAAAGTGATGTGATGTGTAGTGGAAATCAAAGAGACTTTATTAAAGGAAAAATAACACTTCACCCGGCAGGTAGACTGTTTATATAATGTAAATAAACATACAATGTAATATACAGACTGTTTAAACTATTTTAAATTAAAATAATTGTACAGAGCAAACGTTTTTCTACTTCCTTTCACAACTACCCACACGAGAAAAAGTGTACCATACGTGTACCATATAATATATGTTTTTGTCAAATAGTCTTAACATGAACGTTTTAGTTTGCAATCAAATCAGGACAATACTACGGAGCATCGGAACGTGTTGTAGCTGTGAATTAGAAAGGACGCAGGAAGCTCCCTCAGCAACGCCAACTGCTTATTTTAGTATTCTCTTTTAGTTCAAAATGTTTTACTCAAACAGTTAACCATCTGGTACTTGAAAGAACCATAAAGGGTCGGAAAGGTGAATAGTTTTATAATTTTGGGGTAAAAGTATACTCGTATGTATTATACCATACTTGATGCTTAAATATCTTATATTTCAAGCACATTGCAGACATATTTGACTTTTTAAATTATATAACATCCACCATCACCTAACAGACCCTTTTTGTGTTAGTTCTATTCTCGGGTTCAGTAATTACACTGCAAGTGGAACTTTAACTGACATCCAAAAGTTCCATAACATTTAAGAATAGTTTAAGAAGCAGTTTTTCATTTCACCAAACATTTGCGCACTAAAAATATATTTTATTTATTTATTCATGCATTTATAAAGATGTCGTGTTTCGTACTCTAAGTAGACAGCCTTTTCGGCGACGCTGTGGTTAGGATTGAAGGAAAACTCCAAGTTTTAAACTTACTTTTAACTTTATTCTTTGACGGCTAGAGTGCATTTTGCGATGTGCAATCGTAGCATATAAGTTGTATGCACTCAGAAAGTTAGGCTTTGAATGTCGGTGAAGTGGGATTTATTCGTCGATTCCTTTTTCTGAATTTTATGTGTTTGAATACCCGTTTGAGTCCGCAATGTATCTTGTATTTGTCCGGTTTCCGTAGAGCTAAAGGCGAAAGGATAAGCTGTTATACCTTGGTTAAAATTGTAGCTTGGAAATAACCTAGTTCAATTTCTGGGCGCAATACATTGAAGGAATGTATGAAGCAATAGTTTGGTTTCATTGGGCAGGACCGATTTAATACACAACTTATTAGAGTTATTAAAAAAAATATTGTTTTTTGTTTAATTATAGTGATGAAAAAACAAATGAGTCCTTATCACAAACCGCAAAGATTATTATGCATGTATGTGAAAACAGTAAAGAAAGGTCCCACAACGAACACAGTTAAAACTCGGTTAAAACATCAGCACTTTTTATTTCTCTCACGTTGCTATCTTATCATTATAATTTTCCTGGCAAAAATGGCGCGAACGGTGCCAGTTAATTGCACTTAGTCTGGCAACTTAGAAAAATCTAGAATTTATAAGGTACTAAATTTTAATACTAGTCTAGGTACGACTTTACACGTCTGTAATTTGTTATTATGTGCACAATTACAGTTTATTGGAGGGCTTAAGAACGCAGGTGGAACGAATTTGGATAGGATTTTTGTTATGATAATTACGATATTCAACTCAACTGTTGAGGAGAAATTATTAAAAAATTAAGACGTTTTCAAAATATCCCTTTTCACCTCGAAGATTCTTAGTTCCCCGCGGTTTTTATTAAAATAAAGCCATTGTCTTATAGAAAAAAGATTCGTTTACTGAAACATAATTACGGGTATATTCAGTCTAGTTTCGGTTTCATTTTCTCCTATAAGTAAAAAATAATGTTAAATTAATGCATAATGCAGTGAGCATGTATGTATAACGTACTAATGCTACAATACTACAATTTAATCAACAATTCGTCTCGTTTAAACACCTTAATGGTTTAATCGTTGCTGACCGACTTCCAATACTAGGTGTAGTTATCGTGAAACAGTTTACTTCGAAGTTTAAACGCTAGGTTAGGAGTCCCCGTTGATAACCTAATTTTTGTTAACACCGAACAAATGAATAATGTTTGAAAATGTTATGTGTTATTCTAGGAATCGAACCCTGGTATTTGCAATTTAGTACCCCTTTATGTTGTTACTAAGCCAATGAGTTAACTAATATTAGTTTGGATAATTATAGTGCCATACTTATTTTTTAAATATATTCCAATAAACACGTAAGCCATATTGGAAATATTAATTCGGTGAAAAATAATATTGCTTGAAACCGTCTATACGAATGCTTGTTTTCAGATACTATGCGTGTGTTTTCAAAATACTGTTGTAGATATTGCAGGAAAAACGTTTTTATTACGTAGGTATTAGGGCGTGGTTTTCCGTGTATGCAAGTGTGCTAATTCTGGTTTTATCAAATAGTAAACAGATCTCCATGCTTATGTTTATTCATTTCCTAGGCAGTGTGGAACCTGACAATTTATACTAGGGACTTCGATGGGATTTGCTCGGAATATATTTGGACCGATGTGCGTAGCAGTGCGAATTTAAAATTTGACATATATGTTATACGTTTCTCACGCTTGTACACCTCAAGTGGTGTAGACAAGGCATTAGTACCACCCATAGTATATAGGCCATATTATTTTCGGCCTAAGTATTTTACCATGTCCATGCCTATTTTAGTGCTTAATGTAAAATAAATAAATAAATAAATAAATACACCCAACAGTCACACACAAAATGTTCCATTACTCTACGTTATCGTATTCATAAGTATTTTCAAAGCAAATTTTTATTTCATTAGGCGACACCTAGCGGCACATGCTTGAACTACTCTCCTGCATCCTTTATCGAAAAACACATTAGGTATTACAGTTTCCAGCATAATGCAACCATACAATTTATTTTTTATGACACAAAATCTTTATAAAGCCTGAAATCGCTTCTATAACTGATTCTCCATTCATCCTCTGTCGCGATTTAATTTTAAAAGAAGTTTTAATTGCACCCGCGGTGGTGACACGCCGTTGTTCCTACGCAATGTGGTTCTGTGGACGAGCTTCATCGCTTTGCTGGTATAATTAAAAGAATAAATTAAAATGGTTTAATTCTATGTGGTTTTGAGATGTATTTGTGGAGATTGTGGCGTTCTTTGATAGTTCGCAGTACAATATATGTCTTTATTCTGAACAAACTTTAATGAATTACTAAAATATCATTTTTAAAGTGCCTACGGGACTCAGAATTTTGCTGGATACGGGCACTGTCATAAGGTAATTTTGGAAACCTTATCGAAAAATCCATGTTCAACAATGGGCTCACTGTAGTTGATAATGTCAAATAATAGTTAGTTGTAAGATAATCTATTTCATACAAAATTGCGTCCTAAAAGTACTGCTCACACCAAATTCAACGATGGATAGATAATACGCTTTATATGCGATCTCATTTAATGAATTATCAAGGACAAAACTTCATTCAACAATGTTAAACATTAGAACAAGATTTCAAGCTCCCTCAATCAAAAAATCATCCAATCACGTCCCCAAAACCACAGTCCCGTATAGTAGATTAAATTCCTCGGCAAGAACCCGCAGGCACTTGACAAATCGCCGAGAACCGCTGGACTATCGAAGGCTGCGGTCACGCGCATTAGCCGACTTTCTAACTCTGGTAACGAGAATTGTGTGTTCGGCGGGATTTTAGATGATACTGAGGGTATAAGTTGTTTACTGTTGTTACGCAGTTTTAAATTTGGATATTTTCTTTTAAAGAGAAAGGACACCAGTAGGGAATGAGCATGTCAGGAGATTAAAGACAGTTGAAGGTGCAAATGGAGTGTTAAAATCCGTGTTCTTGGAACTGTGTGTGTGTGTTTTTCCTTAAAGACCAATATATGTTATTAAACATGAAAGGAGAATATTAACAGCTAAATCTGTGGAAGAGGTGGTACTCGTAAGATCGGAGTATTCAGAGCTGCGTAGTCTGCTCTTTCAAAGGCCTGTTGTAAACAGCCGTGGTAGATTTTTATAATTATTCATTTATCGAGGTAAGCAGCGCAGCTGATTGCCTGTGGTCACTGCCGTTAATGTAAATCCACTTTACTGATCGTCAATGAATTGCTGAAATATGTAGTATTAAGCAATATATGTAATTGTATAGTGTGGAAAAAAAAAGATTTATTAAAAGTAGAATCAGTACCAATGATACTTGTTTCCCATGTCTTCTGTAGACCTGTCAGCGACCTATTCTTGACCTTTTAAACGCAATATTACATTGAAACGAATCTTATACTAAAGATTTATAACAGCCTTCAAAATAATATCGATAAAGCCGACTATTCAATAACTAAATATCTCTGCGATCAAACGCAACAGTAACTCAAAGTGTTCGACTCCACCGCACCAAGTTGGCACCTTTTCATCAACCGCTCAAGTACTCCATAAGTACGATTAAGGGTTTTTGTCTCGCAAAGTTAAGAGCGAAGTTCGATATAGTGTTTGTCTTCTGAGAAGCTTCACTGCAAGTTGGAGTTCAGAAGAGCAGGGTTGGTGGTAAGTTATTTGTTTGTAAGTGACCTTTAGAGTGACGTGTGTTAATTTGGTGGGTAGGTTCGATTATAATCAGTGAATCGGAGTGAACAGCAATATAACTTAGAATATCGATGCAGAACCATACTGAATAAGTAACAATATTCAGCAATGTGTACAAAAATCAAGTTTTGTAATAATTTTAACTTGTTAGGAAGAAATTATGCCATACCGGTTCAATTTTTGTTTATCCAACATTTTTCGTGCTTGATTTCTACAGTTTATAGACAAAATGCTGCTCAATTACGATTTCTATATTGCATTTTCTATAAGTGTTGAAGCTATAGCAACTATTAAAAAAAATCAAGATTACTGATACTGCTCTGTAATCCAGAATTCGATTGAGAGGGCTTAGGTCATACTGCAGCACGCTGGTCTATTGTCTATACGTAATTCTCGTAGAGATATCTACAGTAATTTTCCTCACGTTCTCCCTCACCGCATTCGATCGTGGTCAAGTCATCGATGTTTAAGAATCGATTAGGGCAAAGTCGATTAAAGTTCGGACTTCGAAAGTGAACCCTAATCAAGCGGCGGCATTAGGCGCCAGGTGTCGGTAACTTGTCCGACGCAGAGCTTGACCCCTCTGCTCCGTTTCGCGATAGTTTTGTGTTGGAGGTCCTGTGTTCATTACAGATCTGATATAGATTTAATATTTTCGGTAAGTTTGTATGCAATTTATTTAATTCCAAATCTATATTATGGAAGTGCATCGCTAGGGCTTGGCTTACAATCTATTTGAGGAATATAATGGGTAGTATAATTAGTTTAAGGCAAGAAAAAGAGAGTCGTATGCCCGATAGTGAGTAAAGTCAGATTGAAGATGATGACTGTTAAGGAACGGAAGAAGAAGGAAGAGGGGGGTGGAGATGAATGTATTATTTTTGTAGCAACTATCCATAGAGCTAAAGATAATTTCTTTCAGACGTTTACGATAGATGAAATAAGTAATAGTCATAGATCAAACAGCCCTCATGGGTTTTTATAGCTAGGTTATTAGTCTTCTAATGTAGTATAAGTATGGAATTTTGAAGAATTACGTACGATATTTGTTCTACAATAAAGTCTGCATGCAAAACTTCATATATCTCCTTATAAACACAATCAGTTACTACCTCCGCTTTTACAATTTCCCCTCACTAATCTCCCGAGTTAGTTTTTGTGTATTGACCGGCATGGCTTGCGTTTTGCTCCAGTTAATGGGTTCCTCGTCTGCGTCACCTTCAGCTGTCATCCCTAAAGTTTAGCTTTATTTATTGCTTCGGTACGTGACGTCATTGTTTTTGTCGCTAATTGGAGGATTTTTTCATGTCCGCCCTGGATTGTCTGTTTGAATTGTAAATTTTTGCAAAATACGTTGAATGAATAAGTAATTGAGGGTGGTTGTGCTTGGGTGTTTATTACCGTTGTGCTAGGTTTTAGAAATCCAAAGCTCTTTTAGTAAGAAAAATCTTCAAGTGTTCAATTTACTATAGATTAGATGACACCACTTTTTAAAAAGTTCATAGCCAATATTATTTTATGAGCCTGTTCGGCAGTCCAGTATTAATATTTTTGTGCTCGCCTTATGGGTTTATTTGGAGAAACCTTACGGTTTCTGACAGCTGTACTGCTACCATTAAAAGACGAAGGGTCTTGAATTTATTTCACGTTACTCCAGCTCATTAGTGTCCGAACAAATTAAGCTACTGATTCATTCGTCCTCGAATTTATTCCTCGCAAAAATCTCTATCGACAAAGAGAAAAACTCAAATCATATATTCACTACATTCATAATTACCCTTAAACAAGTAAAAACACAAAACTAAGACTTCAGCTTATAAACAACTTAAATAAAGATTTCGCTTAAACACGAATAAAATTAAAGTTTGGACCCCAACTTCATGCATGGCATTAAAACTACGTTCCCCACCGAAATACAGCCGTTTACATTTCTCAAAAAACGAAGATTTTCGTGTAATAACTGAGGCGGTTAAATTTAATAGCGCCGAAGCGAGGCGAGAGCACATCGGTATTGCACCGGACCAGGTTCCGCTGAACACTATCGGGAATTAATATGGAAATGTGGAAGAACTTTGTAGTCTATTTAGTATAGGGTAATTGTTTTAGACGACTTTTATGGGAAACTATTTAATTAAGAGATTAAAAAAAAACAGTATATAGTCGGTTTTGGTTATGCGACTGTAGTTTTAGCTTGTTTACGTTTTAAATTTCTTTATTTTGAAAGTATTTAGGTTTTTGTAATACATAAAATACATCTCATACATCAAGGTTTTCAAAATATATTACTACTTATTCGTATGAATTCTTTGATTCCTGATGCTTTTATGAAACCAATTTAAAATCTTAATCATTCTCTATTTAGTCTTGATTAGCTTTTCCAGGACTTTTTCGAAAGATGTTTATAATATTCGAGCCAAAATCTATACTATTTTATGGAACTTATCAATCCAGCCAAAACTAACATTGTACCATCACTTCTAAACTCACATTTACAAAGTTTCAAGAGAGGCACAGGTAATTCTACTAAAAGGTAGGAAGTTAAGCAACGCTGTATCAAAGTCCCAGTATATAGTTTCCGAATGCAATTAAAGAGCAAATTTCTCGATTAAAGAAATCCCGAACTTGCCAGCTATAATTACTGCGCGGTGAGAGGTAAATTTCCAAGTTAAATGACTGCCCAGTTACTGTAACAATGACTGTCTGTATAGACACCATTTAGCACAGATTTTGTGGGATAATCCTAATCCTACCATTGGTAGGTCTCTCAACATAATGATACTCAACATCTTATGTCTCAGAATGGCGAACGCAGTGGAATGCCAAGCCTTGCTATGTAGTTCATGGTGATCTTTAGTTTTGCTACTGTTCATGAGCGGTTCTATCGATCCATAAGGCGAATGGCATTCTCGTGTCGTCGTTCATTGCAATGAAAAAAAACTTTTCTGGATGAGATTTTTTTTTAAATTAGTTTTAGCTTCTTTGTTGCGCAATGAAGTACCTAATTAATATAATTTATACCGTACAAGTCAAGTTAAAACTAGGCTATTTATAAAAATGCGGGTTAGAAATCATCTGTTTGTAAGTCACCTCCGTCCATAAAACTTACGAGAAACATAGTATTAGTTGTCTGTTTCGGGTGTCTTGTTGAATTTTGAAAAGGTTGTTGGGAAAGTAGGTAACAACATCAGGCAAAGTTATATTTATATTTTTCAACCATCGTGCTACGATTAATCTAGCAAAAAGTGACACAGATTTTCTAAAGTTTCTATCAAACACACAGGGTGACGAAACGTGCATATAAAAATGAAGAATAGCAAACACCTAAAATTCATTGGAAAAATATCGTTTAATTGAATAGTGTTCTACCTGCGTGCGTCCTAACTTGCCCGTATTTATCCTCTGTGGAGAGCGGTACGTTTGGCGCAGTTTCGCTCGTTTTTGAACCGTTAGAATTTAAAACTTCGGCGTAGAATAAATACCAGAACGTACCGGCTTTCTAGTACCTATTCATTGGGAGAAATACATTTTCAAAGAGCATTTTAAAAGGTTTTGTGATAAGTTTAGCTTTTCATGATTTGTTCTTTAAAAACTATCATGTAGGTGTCTAAATCAATTTGTAAAAATATTTAATTACTGCACAAAAATGTTTTTAGGTATATCGCATCAAGCTAGCGTGTACTATGGCCTATAGATTCACATTGGTGGGGGAATCTAGAGTTTATGAAAATTATCATGAATGGCCGAAGATCAATGGTCAACTATCAGTAGCTGAAAATATCAATTTGAATAGTTTTTTATTTTATTTTATTTATTCGAGGACATCCAACGGCAATTACAATGTTTTTAAATCTAATACATAATTGATTCGGTATCATGCTTAAAGCATTGCCTGCAGGTGTCACAACATGCATAGTATAATTTAGGAGTATTAGACAGACGTTGGTAATGGACCAGACGCGGCTGCTTACATGTTCACGGTGGTCGCGGGTTCAAATCCCAGGGCACACCTCTGACTTTTCGGAGTTATGTGTGTATTGATAGTCAATCACCATGCACTTTAACGGTGAAGGAAAACATCGTGAGGAAACCTGCATACCGTAGCGATTTTAAATAATTTCTACGGTATGTAAGTCCGCCAACCCGCACTAGGCCAGCGTGGTGGACTGTATGGCCTAACCACTCTCAATCGATTCTCTCGATTGTAGAGTAGGCCCGTGCCCTGCAGTGGGACGTATATGGGCTGATATAGATAGATAGATAGATAGATAGAGACAGACTTAACATTAAAATTAAGGTGAAATTAACAAGGTTATTTAGAACACAATAAAAAACAGAAACGTAAAAACTCTGTGAATGACAATCATACTAAACATAATATAAATGTCACAAAATGACATACTTCTAAAACAACATAAGTCCACTACCTAAGTGCTAAAACTTAACTAACTACAAAATGTCACAACGTCTAATACACTTAAAGTCTTGTATACAGACTATCCTAACTGAAACATAACACATGGCGGCCATAGTCGTGAAGCAAGTTTCATTGGCGTTATGTTCACCGCGTCTGCTTAAATACGCCAGTTAGCTAATGAAAGGGTTAAACTGCGGAGTTGTCCACGGATTGTTTAATTTCCCGTACCACTCGTTATTACAGGGGACACGAGTTCACGTCATGTAATAAAAATAAAAAGGGTAGGTAGGAAGTACTTTAAAAATTTACACTTGGTTTAAAGTAACTATACAGCGTGATATTGACACCCCCTACATTAAATTAAACCATGAGCATCGCATAGAAAGGGATATTATTTGCACGCATAGGCATTGTCGTAGAAGGAAAAACTAAAAACTTGATTTTTCAAACAAATTATAAGTCAAAATAATGACATTAAATTTAAACAGCCTATATTTACATTTACCTGGTATACAGCGTCCGCACGGAGCGGAGCGGCAACATCGCAATATTCCCGCGTTTATGAAAACAGCCGACCCGCTAGCACGGGCGGCGCTGCGATCGCGGGAATAATCTTCCCAAGTCACATATTTTTCATAGTAATCACAGTTCACACAACACATAAATACATAAAATTAACTAATTCAAATTGTTGTGTTTTATGCACCAAATCTCTCACAATATGTTCATGGCCATGACGCCGTTTTGATTACACTCACCATACAACAACACCATATCTGTGTATTCCACAGTACTTATTGTATTAAGAATACGCGCAATACAATAATACTGAACAACTTAAATCTACAAAAACTAAAATGTACTTATAAACACTAATACGAACACCTAATTATTAAAAAGAACAGTTAAAACACAAAAACTAACACCTAATAATAAAGTACTTAATTGCAATATGTGTTTCTATCACTTAAACACTCTTAACTATTCACTTACTTAACACAAAATACAAATAACAGAATTTAAAATACTAACAAAATGGCGATTTCTGCGCGCGCGCGTGTTTTTGTTTACATTATTAATTGAACGCAATAAACCGAACACTGAGCGTGCCGCCGCGCGCCGCTATACATTAGGATTTGCTAAAAAGTTGAAGATCCCTAAGGATTGATTGGATGGATTGGTTGATGCAGTAATTACGTAACTGGATTGGACAATAGTATTTAAAATGAGATACTCTGATTGGCGTAAAAATACTTTATGTGATTGGTAGTTTAAAATAAGAGCCGTGATTACAATATCTTGAAATCGATATCGATTACTTGTAGTTTAGTCAAATGTGTCAACTTTACTTTTCTAAGCAATTTTACCCGTAAGTAGTTCATTAATTAAACAATCTACAGCAGCGAATGCATACGTGTATTTTGTATAAAATTACGATTTCTCAAAGTGGTTTACTTTGGAAAAATTAAATATTGTCAAGTTATTGTCATTTTCAGGAAATGTAGTCAGATATCTCTGTAAATTTTATTTTTGTTCAAGATGAAAAGCTTTAAGCTCCCCTTTTGATACCCCGGGGAAGCCGAGAGAGGTATATCATTCCGGATATTGTGGCCGAGCTGGGTCCCTAGCAATACCTACGCCAACATATCAGTATGCTAAAAACCCCTTGATGACCGGTTGGGTTTTAATTATTGAAGATGTTCCAAATTATTAAAACCAACCGTAAGCAATAAAAACGAATTACCATGATATTTCTGTATTACTATTAAGTTACTACTGAAATACTATTGACTAGATCAACTCAAATTAAATAATATTGAGATAAAAAATGTCGATTAAGTGTCCTCGAATAATTTCACAACACTACTTCAAAAATGTTTCGTATGCTGTTACTTTCTTATAATTATACTTACTCCAAGGGCGAAAAAGGGACAGCATATTATGATATAAAAAGATGTATGATCTGGCAACAAGTGATTATAGTAAATTCAAAGTACAGAAGGAACATAGCGCGTTATGATACGTTTACGTAAAATTGTTTTGAAAATGTTAAATTGAAATATTGCGTGTTGGATTCAAACATTACTTGAAATTGAATGCATATTGTTTAAAAATAAAGCTGAAATAAATTTTATTCTTGATGCATGATTTTATTTGGACCGATTGTCACGTGCCGAAGAATAGTTTTTTTGATGATTATGATTACAATTTAAGTATTTGTATTGTGCAATTAAAATGCTTTGTATGTATGTCCGATATTCAAGAAACCTTTTAATGTAATGCCATTTTGATAGTATTGGAATTTGAGACTACCTAGTAATTAGTGTTTGTATTTAATTAAATCCTTACTAAAAGGTGAACTGTTAAACCCCAGTTAATCATAAGTACTTACTTATAAAAAAACGATCACTCATTATGTTCTAGACTACATTAATAATTATTATTTTAGTGTAGAACATATTGAGTGATCTGTATTTCGCCAAGTTTTATGTTTGCGGGGTCAAAGTTCTTTGTCAGCTGAGCGGCAAAACTACTCGTGCATGTACAGAGTGATCGAAAATTGCGAAATACAAAATCGTGATTTTTGACAAAACTACCAGGTGGATTTTTATGTAACTTGGTACAATGTTTCTTGGGGTGGTCACGAACATGTGGACAAAATTATGTCAAATATGTCAATATCACGCTGTATACTGTTGGTGTTTTTGTTGTACGACAAAGTGGACTGCAATGCACCTGTGATGAGTAAGTTTAGTGCATTACAAAGAGAATTTCTATCATATACATGCAACAAAGTAATGCCAGCTCGGTTTAAACAGATTGAATCCAAACCCCATACAAATGTGCCGTGTGCCGTAAATCATGAACGGTGGTCGATATCTGCTTAATTACAACCATCCTGCCAACAGCTTTTGCGTCTCTGGCAATCTTACTTTTCACACGAAACATATCGTATCTGTTACTTTTACATTGGTTTTTGTAAGGTAATAGCAACCTGGTTGATCCAAACTTTTTTCATTCTAGAGTTAAAGATCTGCACCAAACCACAACTTTCATTTGTCCCAATATAAATGTTTTATTTGATGATCAATTCCCATTATTGTTGTGCTCATTAATATTCTACCAAATCCGTATCAGAATACCACAATTAGCAATGAGCTTTTTATGTGTAATTATAAATTATGTAATAATTATGGCATCAGGCGCACAACGTACAATTAATTGAAATGTAATATTACAATTAAAAACAAGAGTGTTTTTATTACCGACAATGCAATCATAATCCACTTCACGGAGAGCAGTTTAGTATTTAAAAGTATTTTGGTATATAATTTTAATAGGAGAAAACATCGCAAAGAAATCCTTATATTCCACAGTTCCCTGCAGTCATTTTTAAGGCATGTGAAATCCAGCAATCCTAACCTAGCATGGAACACTATAGTCTAACTTCTTTAAATCGTAGAACTAGTCTTGCTCACGTAAACCTTTCATAAAGAACATAATTTCGCAATCATACCTTTCTTAATAAAACTAATACAATTGATTAACATGCTATCTATTACCTATTTCTTTCTTAATCTGACAATTAACACATTTTGACCCACCATCAAGCACTCTGGCACTTGTTCCTTTCATTCCAATAATTCTAGGTTCCCTAACGTACAGCAGAAATAGGTCGACATAATCGACTGATTCGGTGGCGCCGTTGTACTACAGTTCGATTACAAAGTTGAGGTCTCGGGTTTGATTCCCAGGATGGACAAAGTGATATCGGGTTTTTCTATTCATTAACGGAGTCAGGATTTTGTGCCCGGTATGGCGATAGACTCGCCCCTTATTACATCGTGCGACGAAATATACAAAGCAAAATGTGGGTGTCCTGGTGGCGCCTTTGCCTACCCTTTCTGGGGTAAAGGCGTGAATTTATGTATGTATGACATTGAGTGGTGCGAGATGATCATCTATCAACACACGGTATTCTACTTAAATGAAATTGTACTTACCAGCTCAAAAAATAATCAACTTAAGTTACCTAGGACTTCTCAAGAGTATTACCAAGTTCTTTGATATAAAGCACACATAGGACACACTCGAAAGGACTAAGGGGATTGGCTTTCTTTCAACTGAGCATTGTCCTCGACCAGACGTCTTTGTGGTCGCAAACTCAATACATTCGTTTTGCATTCATTAATGTACACCTTTTAGATAGAATAAGAAACAAATGTAGTTAAAATGTATATTAAAACATTTAAATTCTAGATAAGTAATGGTCTATTTAACTGCGACACGTTAACAGTAAATAATTTTATTGTCTTTAAAATAATATAATTAGATGTTGATCTGACACATGTGTCTTTTTTTAAATAATTTGAACATCATTATTTTGTACAAATTAATTGAGAAAGTAATCAATCCTTCAATCATGATTTACCTAGTAATATATGCTGTTATAATCATTTGATGATTTATAATTAACTGATCGATGCTGCGGTATCCTATAATCTGTATGTAGTTTCAGTTAAATTTTTGAACATGGGTTTAGAAATAACCACTCACTAATCTGACCTAAAGCCTTATTATTGCCTTCATTTATACTCTTTCAGAACAATATCATACCTAAAATATACACGGAAATGCCTCCAGTTACTTTAATTGAATGATGGTGATCTTCAAATATCATATTCACTTTATAAATCTCTTCATACATAATTGTACACCAGTATATTTATTTATTTATCACATTGTTTGCACTATCAGTTCGGCGCTAATAATTTACAAATCATATATATCCATATATTATTCTAGTCAACTAGTACTACTCCTAACGGTCTCAGGTCAATCATTTCACAAAATACACACCTTTTAAAACAAAACGCATCTTTATAGCCTCGACGCGAAACAATATCGACGTGAAGCAAAAAGTGTTAAAACGCTGAATCCTGAATCCTGGCAACAGGACCAAAAAATCTACACAGCGAGGGGCGCGTTGTCGTCAATGCAGTTTTAAATTGCCAACGGTACTTCCTCGGGCACATTTCGATCGGGACGTTTGTTAGGAAACTTCGGATTAGAAAAAAAGCTTTAAGCCTGCTTTTGTTTGTGTGTACTTGAACGATTGCCATTAGTCGTGTTGTTTGTTGGTTTTCGATCAATTTATTGTTGCTTAGATGCTCATTTGAAAGACTAAATTGAACTATGGTTTTTAATGCAGAATTATCGCTTTGGCTTCATAACGTGGTCGGTGCTGTAAGGTTGTTTGTATTTTGCAGAAAATCTATTATAGTTTTAAAACCTTCACTTCTTGACTCTTAGAAATAGGAATTGCTCGACCTGGGAAATGAATACACAATCTTACGATTCACTGCTTACTGAAGCTGCGATTTAATTAGACGACATTAATAGGTAGGTACTAAAATAAATCGGTATAACATTTTAGTAGAGTATCTTAATTTGGACAATTAAGCGCTGATGCACCGAAATAATACGTATAATAGATCCCTAGATGTACTTTTTATTAGTACTGTAATAGGTGTCCTAGTCTAATCTATTATTTACCTCTCAAATAAATTACCTAATTGAACTATCAATTTAGCTCACAAAAAACCTCAATCTCCATATAAATTTGCAAATGGCGTCCCGATACCGGTTAATACCGGTGTATTCCGGTTAGCGCCGATAAAATCCGCCGGCCGCACATTGATTGATAGGAAACATCCACAAAACGCCATTATAATGCCGTTTTATTTATAACAGAATTTAATTTGTAAGCGATGTTGTGAATTTATCTGCGGTTCTCGACGAAATCAATTTATACCGCTAGTTTAGCCATTAATCGGACACTCGGATGTGAACTGTTGGGTGTAGTAACATCATATTTTGACTACAATTTACCTAATAAACAGCTTTGATACATGTGAACATGTCTAGTATTTTTTTAGTAATTAGTCGCTTGTTGACAAATTAGACAGGACCACATTACATATAAAGACACTAGGAAGTCCGCTTTTCTACAATAATAAGTCTTTTCAAGGGCGTGAAGCAATTAAACATGCAGGTTAAAGTGCGTGGTAATTGACTATTAATAAACGTATAAATTCGCAAAACCAGAGCTGTGCTCTTAGATTCCAACCTACCACCAAAGTCACAACAGATGCAGCATAGTCCCAAGTAATTTACCATTTCTAACAATATTTATTTTGTTACAAGCATCTGAAGCAAGTAATCTGAAGAAAATGTATGTAAAGAGGAAGATACTCGTATTGATAGTTTTTTATCGACGAGCCGTTTCACGCGTTTCTACGTGGCGAGGTACTTTCCTTAGGTATGGTGCATTGATTACTAATGGTTCTAGTATTTCATTATGAACTCCTAGAAGTTCAGTAGGTTTAACGGGTGAAAAGTATTAAGAACCTCAAAAGAAGTTCCAACGAAGTTTCAGCCAGAAGCTAGTCAAACTAGATTATGAAGGTTTTCTCATGCCGGCTACTTTTAATAAGTCACTATTAAAATCCTTGGAAGGCATGTTGTCAGCAGTAGCCTTCGTTTGGCTGTAGTTGATGACGATGATAGGTTATTGTAAGGATGATCATGATAGGCTATCGTACTGGACATTATACTAGATATATCGTATTAAAGTATATCTTATTAAAGTATTTTAACTCATTAATAACGGTCGTATTGTAGCCTAAAGTCGTAATATTCCCGTAATCTGCGTAACATTCCCACCCTTCCTTTCGTAAGGTCATGGTATGGGCTGTTGATATCCTGCGTAATATCTCACCGGCTTAAGTATCATATTTATTGACGTTGTATTGCCCGATTGCGTCAGCTTTGTATCATAACATCTTATTATGTTTTATACCTTAAGAATTATTGCTTTCGCGTTTTTGTACGATGATTTTCGGTATATTGCTAAGTTCGGCCTTTCCTTTCTAGCCTTTGTGTGAATTTGCTTGTAAATTGGAATAAGGAATGTTGCGTTTCGGGATTGGTGATTTGGGTTTAATTTAAGAAGGTTGCTGGCGTTAAAGGAAATCCTGTTTGAGTTAAGCCTAAACAGCGTTTGTGGCGTTGTTGGTTAAGAACATTGTAAAATGTAATTGATTCGATGGAAAAATATTACGTTTTGACAAAATCGAAAATTGGAAGTCGAGAAAATGACAGGCCGCGTGGTCCATCCCCGCCCTGAGACAAATATTTGTGTGGCCTACAAATATTTCTTACAACACAAGGCTTCATTCATTTTAATGTGGGGTCAGGTAACTCTCATAAAATAAAATACATACTGTATACATACATAAACTCACGCCTTTATCCCCGAAGGGGTAGGCTGAGGCGCCACCAGGACACCCACATTTCGCCTTGTATATTTCGTCCCATGATGTGATAGGGGGCGAGCCTATCGCCATATCGGGCACAAATTCCTGACTCCGGGCTGATAATGAATAGAAAAATCTAATATCACTTTGCCCGACCCGGGACTCGAACCCGAGACCTCAGTTTTGTAACCGTACCGTAATACAACTAATAGGCAGTAAAATAAAATAAATATTGTCATATGCAAAACACCCAAAAATAAAACTAATATTCTCCGAGTCTCCCTCACATAGATTAAAACCTTCAACATTTAATTTTAAAGCACCTTAACCACTACACCTACGAGTATCATCACTCAAGAGAAACTTGAGAGCATACAAGGTAGGTAGTTGAAGCGTGCAGGAGTTGCAGTCTCAACTTTACATGAATAATGCACGCTGAAATCTGACCTGTTATGGCTCGAAATTGCCGTGTTGTGTCGCGCACTGCGGTGCTTAAACTTAGAATATTGATGTAGGGAGTTTAGGTGTGTTAAAATATTTAGCATTTTGTTTAAATACTGTTTTTAAAATGACTAAGCTGTATTGGCGTGGACGGACAACTTGGTTAAGGTCACAGGAAGTTGCTGGATGCAAGCCGCTTCCAACAGGACGATGCGGACATCCAAGGGGGAGACCTATGTTCAGCAGTGGAGTTTCTTTGGTTGAAGAGTGAGAGAGAGAGAGAGAAAGAGCTGCATATGATGATAGATTGAATGGGATCCAGCTTAAAATAGGAGGGTAGAGGAGAAAGAAACAACGAGACCAGGAATCATGTACATTTAACGTAAAGTGATTACAGCCGTGAACCACGTCGCAAATGGGTCATGACTTGAAATAGTAGGAGAAAGGGAAGGAAAAACGAGGGGATGAGGAAAAGAGGTATTCGGTCGAGTGACCTAATTGAGAGTATATCATCTAAATCGCATGTCGTCCGTATTGCTGGACAGCATTACTCTTACTACCAGGTGCAGTAACTTTGCCGCGCTGTGATCAAAAAGAAAGGCAGTGGAACCTTGGTCGAACCCTTCTATTCTTACAGTACAAATTTCTGTGTATGGTTGCAATCCGGGCGAATATACTGTCACTGTATTTTATAGTAACATCACTCACATCGATGGCACACTCTGCAGATAATGGCGAGTATGTATTCACTAGTGCATTAGTTTAATGGAGACGTGCCTGTAGAAATATTCCGCGCACAGCCGAAGGAAACAACTCGGAACCACTTCGAACAGAAATGCGCGTGATTGAATCTCGTGCATGCATGGAAAATACTTTATCGAATGTTTACTTGGGACATGATTTAGTATTGATATTGTATTGAAGCGAATAACGTATATTGGTTTAGTTCAAACGCAGGTTGGATGGAAATGAATAACAAATGATGGATATAGCCAGAAGTGTGAAACACGTTCTCTACCTACTCCCATTTTGAAAGCCTAGTATAAACTAAACCAAGTACTGTCGAAGTTTATAGACGGTGGTAAATACTTTCCATTAGGAAATCCGTTTACTCGTTGTTTAATAATGTTTAATTTATACATTTTATATCTTCTTATTCTTATGTATTTACATCCTATCACAAAGTTTGCACAAGATCTACCTACCACACGTAAAAGATTACAATCTTTATATCCAAATATGAATATTGAAACCGCCGTAAAACCTACAGATGTGCAATATATTTTCAGCGTTAATATTTTCGGCGCCTCTTAACCTGTTTCGAGACAGGCCTCGGGGCTCGCGACTTGAGACTCAAGACTCGGGGCGAACACCGAGACAAGAATCCCATTCGAAACGTTGACTCTTCCGAACTGCTATTTACCCTTTATAAACGGGACGGACTTAGGAAGACATTCATATTACTTATGGCATTTTGATTCTTTTTTGTGCTAAAATAACTTGTTTTATGAACCGCAATTGGTATACTTTCGATGGTACGCGTAAAGATATTTGTCGGCAGCATCTTACTTAATCGGAACTATTTTCTTTAAATTAAATATAATATGTTAGAAGTTTTGGACAAAACAGCGTAAGAAACCTCCACTATCTTTTAACTTATTCATAACATTTTCCATTGGGTTTTATCCCCCTTCTTAAACTCCCTAATCCACCTCTGTGTTAAAATACGTCTCATCGTGTAGACATTATAGACGTTGAATTTCTTACATCGCTTTCAATTGCGAGGTGTCTCACTGCGTGTTATTTTTAAATGTTTGAATCGCTTAAATGTGTTTGCATTTTATCGGACAATATTTGTAGCAATTTATTTCACTTCTTCAAAGACTCTTTTAGATTATACTAGGGATTTCAGTGACGTAGTTGAAATCCCTGTAGGTTGTGTCCTACCTTTATAACCCTGTGATTGAGGACATTGATTCAAAACAGAGATTAAAATATACTATATTTTTCACCTATTATAAAAGAGACAATGGAAAAGCTAGCATCAAATGGAGTAAACTAAATGTTGTTTAATAATTAGAGCTAATCTCCTAATTGTCTGTCATTCTAATTGACTAATTGTAATGTCATCATAATCATTGTAATGTTCTAATTGAATGCCTCGGTGGCGTAGTTGCACTACGGTACGACTACAAAGCTGAAGTCGGGTTCGAATCCCGGGTCGGGCAAAGTGATATTAGGGGGCTCGCCCCCTATCACATCATGGGACGGAATATAAAAGGCGAAATGTGTCATGGTGGCGCCTCTGCCTAACCCTTCTGGAAAAAAGGTGTGAGTTTATGTATGTATGTATGTATTGTTTGTCTTGTCCCATATTTAATGTACACGTCAACAAATTCAATTAAAAACGCAGTTTCATCTCATTTGTGATTAATTTTGTTGTGGAGTTACTTAAAATTTAATTTCCACGCAAGAATGCGAAGATTAAGTAAAAATGTGTTGCAACCGATACCACGTAAAGCAAAATCGGCGCAGTTACGTGATCATCGCGTGTTACACATACATTGAGTGTTTTCGCCGGCACCGGGCGCAACGTAATCATCCGCCAATTAAAATGGAAAGCAAACGACGCCGAATTATCGAAGCGGTGTAATTAATGAATCGAATCGCTTAACAAAGCGGTGGACGGCTCTGATTTTGTGTGCTAATGCGTTTCACCTGATTTGTAGGCCGGCGTGGTGATTACAACTGATGGGTAGACAGCAGAGATAGTCTCGTTCCATTTACAGAAATGTTACATTTACATAGTCGCGACTGTGATTGTCCAAACGATTTAATTGACCAGAACTTTTTTAATATTTTTTTATTTTAACTTATTACTGAAGGTAAGTACAGAGCATTGAATTGCTCTGTAAGTACAGAGAATTGCTCTGTACTTACAGAGCAATTCAAACGGTGTATCTATGATGGAAAGTGGACGCAATTGTATCGGCATACTCTCAATTGGACATACATTGGCTGATAACACTTTTGCGACCATCGTGTGCGGTCGTCTCTATCTAAGGGAGTACTATACCTCTATCACCACCAAATTTTCCAATATTCTTTACCTTTGTACTCCAAGGCACCACTTTTCACCAACGGTGATGACCTAACTTCATAAAAATCGTAAACGCTGCTCACATTGTAAAAAATACCATTTCAAACACCCATAAAAGCTAGCTCTTCAGTGCGTCCGAATCTATCAATAACAATTATGTAGAGTGGCAATTTTATCGCAATTCCCCATTCAATATTTAATTCCCTGCGCCACAAAAGGCTGGCACTTCAATCGCCGATGACAATCGAGCGGCTACACCGAGCCAACGGCAGTTATTGCCCAATTATCTGAAGTTCCAAATGTATTGCTCCGTGTTCAATGTTATGAGAATTTGAGGGATTGAAAAGCTGGAGGTTCTATAGTTGTAATCTTAGGATGAAGCAAAAGCGAAGACATATTTTAGATGCAATATTAAGCTGTGAAAAAGGTCTTACGTCGTTTTCATAATTCCGAGGACCTTGTTCCTTTCTGCATCTAGAAGCAGTTAATAAGCTGGCATAGTTGAGTCCTGGAAAACGTAGCGTGGGACGTCCTCTGGCCAGATGGCGGGACAACTTGCACAAGAGGGCCGGCAGCGACTGGATGCGTAAAGCAGCAGACCGGGCTCTGTGGCGTACCTTGGGAGAGACCTATGTCCAGCAGTGGACTGCAACAAGCTGATGATGATGATGATGATGATAGTTGAGTCGAGTGGCGATTATTTTCTGTTTCTGTTAGATTTATTTATTTCACTTCGTGAACAATATGATGGTACTTAACCAGTCTTCATAATGAATGTGTTTCTCGGAAGGAGGCCAATATGTCTCTTCCTCTCGTATTTTTTTCTTTCCTTTCCATTTTAAGAGGCCGGTAACGCGTCTTCGCTACGTATGTTGTTGATATTCATGGGCAACGATAATAACCGTAAGGTTTATTCGATTTATGCCTCAAAAAACTAAATTTTAAAACATTCCAAGAGTCCTACCTAAACAGCACAATATTTCAGTCCCTTCATTAGTTCCTTATATTAAAAACATGAAAATTCTCTCAACATTGTCTTCATAAAGTGCGGTCGCTTTTAGTCTTAGTTAATATTCAGTGTCGCGCCATTGTGCAGAATATTGTATAGGGAACAAAAACCTTATTAAGTTAAATAAACGGGCGATCGTAATTGGACGATGGCGATTGGTGAGAGGCTGATAATTGTTGCGGCTCTTAGGGGTTCAATGTTGGCTTAATAGTGGAGCAAAAAGTATTTTATTAGGAAAGTATTGTCAAGATTATTTGGTACGGCTTTATTTGAGTCATGTAAGGTTTTTGTGTATAAACGTTCAAGAAGGGGGAGGGGTGGGGTGGAACTCCGCACTTATTTAAGAGTAGAGTATTGTAAGGATAAATATTTACATCTTATTTGACGGTTTGGTTTCAAATAATATGTATATTTTTTTCATTCAACTATTTTTCTAAAGTACAGAAACAGATAACAAATTACTTGAGTCTTGTGTCGTGGGCATTACAAACAATAAGGGTTTTTTTTTATGCTAAACAAATATAAATTGATCTCGCATACACTACCTCAGTGCAAGGATTATTTCTCTCATTTCACACCTACAGCTAACTTTTATCTCCTAGAGGGTGTCATATACTATGGATAGAGTGGATCATAAACAATAGACAGCCTGGTCATAAAGCATCTCGACGGTAATATAAGGTTTGTGTCGCGATCACATTACACACAATAAGCCGTGAGAATACAGTAAAATACTGTGCTACGTGGAAAAATAATGACACCATTGCACTGGGGTGGTGCAAGATATAAGCTTAGGTTATAATGAAAATTATAATATAAATTATTGCCAGATGCAAAATACCCATCCTTTCTCCCCTACCGATTTGATGGTCTGGCAACACATTTATGATCCTAGCGTTGTGGTCTTGTGAATGATCATGGGCGGCAGTGATCTCAAACAATCAGCTACCTGTTTGCTCGTTTGCCAGAGCAATTGAAAGAAAGAAAGAAAACATTTACATTTATTGTCACAGAATACGACGTACAAACATAAATTAGCAGGCAAAATATAAGGGTTTTTTTTAATCTTATTTGCGCGTCGCGTCTGTGATACTTCGGTGACCACTCAGAATAATGTTGCACTGCGGCGCGAGACACAGCGCAACGTTGATTTTCAATGGTCACCTCTGGGTGTGCCTCTGGGTGACCATTAAAAATCGTGACATGCAAACGTTGGCCAACATATTTGATATTGAATTAAACAATGGAAACTATTCTTCATTTTTGTGCTTGATAAAATCACAATGCCCCTGATAAGTGGACTGCAGTTCACACAGAGCGTCTACCGACGCGAGAAGAGTATCCCTGACCGGCGAATACAATAATGTTGGCCTAATTGTGTCTAGATATGTATTTATTGTTCACTTAGGAAACATACAATCCTTTAGTCTTTATGACTAAGTTTTAATTATAAATACATACATCAAAGTTTCCACTAAAAAAAATATTATTTTCTACAATTATATTTTATGTACAGTAAATACATTGTGTAATGTATATTATATACAGGATGCAACATAAACTAGACACAGTGCTGAGAAGATTGATTGATTGTTAAAATAATCAATTTCCGTTATTTGAAAGGCACGGTAATCCTTTCGTTACGGTGGTAGCATGGCATTTGGTTCAGGAATAACAATTATATGGTGCAATAGTTTTGTACGTGAAATGTTTAATTCATTTTATTAATTGGATTTATATCGATGTTTTAAAATATGGTCCTTTATTTTACCTTAGTCATCACTTAGTCTAATATCAACGCAATCAACATTTTAGATTGTATAGGATCGTTAAGGACCTTTAAAACCAGTAAAGAAAGTTAAACTATGGAACACTGTTCATATCTGTTTTACATTTAACCCTCGATAATATAATAGTTTATTACATAACCTGCCCTTTACCTCTCCGAGTTCGTACCTTGCACCGCGCGAATCAAGCAGCGAATTCACCGTGAGAACACTTTCACCGCGTTGACACATCACAAGCCTACATTGTGAATTAATCGCGTTAAACTGTATCCTTCTTTATTTCATGAAGTAACCATCGTGGTAGAATAAGACTACCGTTAAGTGTAGAAGGATTTATAAAGTAACGTAAGCCAACGTGGTAATAAGGCCTAAATGGTCCTAATTGTAGAGAAGGGCATTCATAGCCATAATTTTACTGCTGAACTTAAACCTCCTTCAAAGATTATCATCGCTAATACATAAAATAAACAATCCTGTGTGGCTATGCGTTTTATTTAGGATTATGTGAAAGGCAAATAAACAATATTTGGGACCTCAAAAGGCAAAAAATCAATAATGGCTCAACAAACCAAGCAATATATCTATTACAAAAGTAGCAGTAACCGCAAGAAAACATACAGTTTTACACGTTATTGAATTAGTGGTTTAGCAACTGGTAGGCCGACTGATCGGCCAACGCGGCCGACGACCCCGCCAAATGTCGTGGGAACGCTTAGCATTTTGGCTTTCGACAGCTCACCTTGCTTTTTCGAAATGTGCCGAAATATATCGCTATTGCTTTTATGTTGGATAACAATAGTGGTTATGAATTGCAGGTCGTTTTGTTTAATTATTTTACCAATTTTATCATATTTTTAGGTTACTATATTAAACACAGGATACATAATTAGTTTCGGATAAGTTTAAAATTATTATAGATTTGTAAGTAAAAAATAATTATTAATTATAGTAATTCTCGTTCAAAAAACTTTTTTTCAGTCCAATTTCTAAAAAAATGAAATGAAAATCCACAACAAAATGACAAATATACGTAATTCATAAACTTGCCTAAACGGTCCTGCGAGAGAGGGAGGGGATACGAAGAGCACCAGGGAAGAGAGGGGAGAAGGGGGTAATACTAAAAATGGCTCATAAATCAAACTTTTGTAAAGTTGCAATTCGGGCGGGTTGCGTCCTAGCGTCTTATCTCGAGATATTTTACGAGAGATGGAGATGAAAGTATGACATATTTTATAAAATAGCTTTGAATTACCGTTGTATTTCTTTTTTGGGAGAACACGGAAAAAGAATGATTGTTCTTGGAAAAAATAAAAACAGCCTGTTTGAGAATAAATCGCAGTCAACATTATAAAATGCGGTACGTAAATTTACCCATAAGATTTTTTGTAAATTCGCCTACAAAATTAGACGGTCAGATGGTACCTATCTATCTATCTATATCAGCCCATATACGTCCCACTGCAGGGCACGGGCCTACTCTACAATCGAGAGAATCGATTGAGAGTGGTTAGGCCATATAGTCCACCACGCTGGCCTAGTGCGGGTTGGCGGACTTACATACCGTAGAAATTCTTTAAAATCGCTACGGTATGCAGGTTTCCTCACGATGTTTTCCTTCACCATTAAAGTGCGTGGTGATTGACTATCAATACACACATAACTCAGAAAAGTCAGAGGTGTGCCCTGGGATTTGAACCCGCGACCACCGTGAACATGTAGGCAGCCGCGTCTGGTCCGTTACCAACAGGCCACCACGCACTTAGATGGTACCTAAAGTATAATAAAATTGTAAGACGTGTTTGATCTCAATCAATTAATTTTAATGTTTGCCAAATAAATTAGATTTAATGTGTTTTTTTTGTCTATTTCTAATATCTCCACTGAAAACCATTAAAACGCAAATTTTGTTTAAATAGCAACCTCATTAGCTAAATATATATAGCTACAATGTCAATACATTTCGTAATAATGAGAAGTCAATTTCAAATTGATATTGGCGCCCATCGTGGTGTTAAATTACCCGTTAAGTAAACAAACTTAAAGGTCGTTTCTATTGTATATATTCCTATAAAATGTACACAAATCAAAAGTTTCAATGGAGAAGATATTAGCAATTAATATTCTCGAATATTGGCTTCATTGGTGGGAAAGAGAGCTTAACCTATGAGTTTGATTCTCAGGTCGGTTCATTTAGAATTTTAGCTGATGAAATTATAATATTTTCTGTGACGGTTACTATACTATATTTGTTTCTTAAAAACAAGGTATAAAAATATCGTGATGAATCATGCATACTTGACAGTTCACCATAGAAAATTTAAAATATCAGAAGTTTACAAGGCTTGTGTTGAAATAAGTTCAAAAGTTTTTTAATCATAGAGCCTAGAGGCGCTTTTTTAAGGGCTGAACGATGTATATGTCTGCTACATGTCAAGACTAAAATACAAAAAAAAGTAGATGTATTCATTACTTTTATATCTGGTCACATCTTTTCACCCGAGAATCAAATCCTAATTACTTCACAGACTAGTAACGCACTAGACCAATGTCACTAATTCTTAAGACTTTAATTATTATTCTGTCTGTAGTAGAGCTAAGCCTACCACGGCTCGCAAAGGTAATTAAACACTAAAAGGATTTGCAAGTCTAGACTATTTAAGTTTGCAATATACCCCAGTTGAGATCAGCAAACAAATGTTCTTAAATTGTCAATTCTAGCACAGTACTAAAGTTTTCTGATTGAAATTGGTGCTTTTTACTTTATAATGAATTATTGAAAATACAATTTATTTCAACAAGGGGCAACCTTTTTTTTACATGTTAAAAAGGGGAAATATTGAAATTGTTTTTCTGTATATCATCCCCGTTTATTTGAACGCAATGTTTAATAATAACAACGTTTATTAAACATTGCTTTCAAATAAACCTCTTTTTTTTTTCAAATAAAGTCTCCTTCACCGTTTCTGTGAACTATAAATTCACTAACAACATACACGTCATCCACAAGCGATGATTCTTAACCTCCAACCTTTATTTTGTCACCGTCAACCAACTAGCCTTTAGCTAAATTCCTATATATATCAATAACCAAAGACCCAATTGAACCACTTAACATGGAGCTCATCAGACAAACAAAGGGCCGACGCGCTAATCTGGCTCTTATCGCGCCAAATTAACAATGAGCCGCCGCGGAGCTCGCCCGTTCGATTCCCGGACAAAGACAACGATTAGCCGGATAATGCAAAGGGGACTCGAGACAAAATTTAATGGAAACGTCAGAGGCAGACAGGGTAGGAAAATCTCGCGATGCTCTGCGGTTGTAAGTGTTCTCTGAATGGCTTTGTTCAATACTTTTTGCATTTATCATCCGTATTGAGTTTTAAATAGTTTTTGTTTGTGAATAGTTGGATGGCTTTTTTCAATTCATTTTTATGTGTGCTGCTGTATGCGAAATTACGATAGAGAATATTAAGGTTTTATGTATTTGGGCTAAAGCCGAGAGCGGAAGAAAATATCTAGGCGAACAATAAGAATTGAAAAACCATTCCTTTTTCCCCACTTAATTTTTGAAATGACAGGATGTTTGGCGTTCACTTAGGGAGGCCTACGTCCAGCAGTGGACGGCGATAGGCTGACTCAGGTATAATCTTAAAAGGCTGGCAACTCATCTACGATTTATTAAGTGCTGGATGGAAGGTCCCTATGCTAAGGTTAATTGGGGTATCACCACTTTGTCTTATTCTCCACGCAAGAATGCAGCAGAATAGTAAATAATAAATACACCCAACAGTCACATACACAGACGCCACACTAAGATCGAGTCTTGTCTCGTGGGTATCAGAAATTACGAGAGATTTTTCGGTCTCACAAACACCCAGACCTGAATCAAATACCTGTGGTTCACAAACAGTGGTATATTTTGAAGGACAAGCAGTAGGTAATCACTAGTATTACGAGATTGAACACTCAAGGTAATCCTCAAGGTTACAAGGGTAATGGCTTGCCATACAATTATCTGCTTTTATTTATGGTCAGACATGAGTCCTCGTACTACACTGAGTCATAGTGGTCCAGTTTGGGACGTCCGGGTGACGTCACGAGATGCATTAACTGGGACAAACCCACACACACCCACTCCGGCCTGACCTAACCCAACATGGGACGGCAAATTTTACCTTATTATGGTGCTTGTGTGAATTAATCGAGTCTTTGGTTTAGTTACTGGGATGGGAATTGTGAGGTCTTGTGTTTGATTCCCGTGTTGGGTTTTTCACTTAGTTCGAGTTTTAAACCCTTTATGATGCAGTTTTTAAGACGTTGTGAAACAAGAGGACGCGGGTTCGATCTTCGCACCGATACAAATGTTTGTGCGTTCCTAGTCTTTTTTCTGAGTGATGAGAAAAATCTCTTGTAGTTTTTGATACTTATACAAGATTGCTTATTTTATTCGTGACCTTTGGTCGTAATAACTCATAATATATCCTTAGCAACTACTACTTTAATTTGAGGCAATTTTATGACAAATTACAACATACATAAAAACATGTTTTTCTTAGGACCTTAGGACCTTAGGACCGACAAACAGACCGAATACCATTCATTATAATAATATTATTTACACAAAAAAAAACAGCTTATCAAAGACATATTTAACGTTAATATATCTTTGTGACACATCCACACGCGTTTACAAACTCGTTCTGTACTAAAAATATTTTAATGCAAATTAATTCGAGTTAATTTACCGCCATCTTATGTGTTTACGATGCCTTTCGTGGCGATACAGTACGAGTATTGTACAGTATCACATGTCGATTTGGGAAGTGCGTAAGTCTGGAATTCGGATGTAAAATTAGTGTTTATAATTTTAATTCAATTTCAATGTAAAATCAAAATTGCCTTGAAAATTATATGCTTTTAGTACCAAGCAATTCTAAAGAGTAATATAGAGTTGTATAATATATCACGAATTGTTTCTAAATTATATGAATCATGAAGTGAGCCGCATGTACAACAATAAATATCAAATTCCATTCGGTCAATATCAAAGTCCATCGGCTATATCAGTAGATATTTTTAGGTATTATTAGATATTATTTTATTCTTATTTATGTAGTTTTTATAAAAACATACATTTTTAATTTTGTGATACCATTTTTTTCAAATTTACATTATTTTGATAGTCTCTCAACTACCATATTATTGTTTTGTGATACTGTCATAAAATTCCTTAAACTAGCATAATTGTTGTAATTTTCGTATTAGTTTTCGCGATGAAAATGTACTTTATATACACAGAATCAATCATTATTTGGCGTCATGTGTGTGACCTTTACAGTGGCTTTTGCTATTAGTCATTTACGTGATGTATGTGTTACTTAGCTTACATGGTTCCTACGTATCAAAACAATTATGTATAGCAATATTTTATAGAAATAATAAATAGCATATTTACCATAATAATAAAGATTGAGTTGTTGTATCATGAAGTGTCCTTAACACAGTATTGCACACTTTATTCATATTTATAATATTTCGACTATGTAGTGTGGTTGTTATGCATATTATGTAGAAGGCATTTGTTTTTCAATAAACGTGAACATATTACCACACCTGCATACCAGTCGTCATGTCCGGCCGTATAGATTCTCCTTAACGCTACATTTACACTTAACAAATAATTTCAATGCAATCCATTCATTCTTGTGCATAAAGCAAGACGTCTTACTTTCCCATTCAACTAATGAGTCAGCAGGATATGCACTCGCCTCACTGTACATTCGTCTCGCGATGCACGCTCCGTGCCAGCCGGTGCCTAGCGCACGCGTCGTGCGTCCCGCTCGCACACACACACCCTCTCGCTCGCACACGGCGCGTGACCAAAAACAAGCGGTGACCTTGATCCGCGTACGTAGGTGCTTTTTGCACGTCTGTGCTTCGTATGCACCTCGTCATAAAGTTATTTATTTGTATGAGCAGGTATTTGTAAGATTGATAGGTTGTTAAAGTCTGATACACATAAAAGACGGCAGATCCTGTAAACCAAGGTCAAAACCGGCACACAACTGATACGGACATTAAGATGGGCGACGTGGATGCCCGTAATACTTCAAGGGAATTCAACAAAAGTAGTGATGGATCTATGACCTTGGATCAGAAGGACCAGTAACGTTACTGTCAGGCAATCATGAGAATCAAGACCAGGCTCTTCTCTCACTGAGATATGGCTCATGATGCGCATGAGGGTAGGACGAGCATTTTAAACCGTAATGGTGGCGTAAGATTGTTAAGGACCCAGCCCGCCCGCAATATCCTCAAGTGTGCCGAGATGGAAGGCCGGTGACACTGGCATTTCCCTTTTAACCCCCTCCAGTTTGAGGAAACCATCATCATCACAAAATGAATGCACGGGGAAGGCAGCCATCAGGGAAGATTGAAGTGATAACCGCGACCACTCTGCCCAGAGTGATACCGACGAAGAAGAAGGGTTGAGGAAAAGGATATTAATCGTTTTTCCCAAGTCTAAAAATCTATGTGAGTGAGCAAAGGAAGATTTTGCGAACATGATTGACTTATAAAATAAATATATTATTATAAGTTTTTGTTCGTCAATGGATGTAAAACTTGTAGGTAATGTTTCTTTAGAAGTCCTATTCCGGTTTTGTCAATATAACTTTTTGCTTCTTTGCAAAAACTGTTTATTAATGATTAGTAGGTACCTATAATAATCAATTCTTGGTAGTTTTCTGTTGCACAACAAATTAATTTATTTCTTTATTTTTATAGCTACGTAATTTATGGGTTGTTTAATTTTTTTAGATTCCTTCTACAAGTTATTCTTGAAATTTGTATTCATTAAAACAAATAATTAGATAATTGCCACCTGTTTATAAATATTCAATTTTAACTACCTGCTATAAAGTAGTGACATAAATTGACAAAGCGGAACACATTATACTTCAAACAAGTATTTAATTTTTATTTATAATGCATTAAGTCCAACCACACAAATATATTTAATGATTTGTAAATAAATAAATAAATATAATTAATGAGAGTGTTCACCATACGATAAGCAATGAACTGACTGAACACATACAGTCGACATTATCAAAGCCCATGAGCGGTGGTGGTCACTTACCAATTACCATCAGTAGTCTGTATAAACTTCGAATGGCTTAGAATTTAAATTTATTTATAAGTTTACCTAAAACTTAATAATAAAGTCTGCTTTCTATCAAGATTTTATTGTTTGCAAACAGTAAATTTAAAAAACGAAAACACAATAATGGGTACAGTGACGTCACTAGTCTCGATTAAAATAATCCAAGATGTCTGCCACTTGCTTTCGAATGCGAAAGTGAGAGTCAAGACCCAGAAACGGTTTTTTTGCCAAAGTATGACACACTATTAATGTCAGATGCACTGAATATGTGTCAATGTCTGTGCAAATATATTATGACAGGTGTATCGGTTTTTTATTGTAATAATGAACCGATTGGTTCAGGTAATTCATTTATAATTAGTAACAGGAAAAATAAAAATGTTATGTTACTGTAATAAGACAACGGAGAAAAAAATACAAGTGGTTATAATTTTATGTTTGTCTTGTGTTAGCTGATAATGTATATGACATTTTAAATAAGACTACTCAAATGGGTCATTTGTTATTTTCATGGCTTTATAATAAAGCGATGATTGGTTTAATATGATTTCTAACCGATTTTTTTTTAATTTTTTTACCACATATCTGTATTGGGTGATACGATTTTGATTATTAATAGCGTGTTTTTAATATGTTACAATTAGATTTTCTTTTGTGGATTAAGATTGTGTGTCGCTTATACCGACCCTTACGTATCAACTGCTTCTTTTATCGATTTTGCTCTTAAAACCTAATTGTGTTTATTTTGCATCTGACATTTACTTTTGAGTGTAGGTATGTTGTCATGACAGTATAAAAAGAAAAATAAAAGCTAGTACAACAGCCTATTACCAAGAATTAGAAGTAAATTGCGCGAGCCGTCAGAATTTTCTTTTCAAAAGGGTGGCGAGTCATTACAAAATTAACATAAAATTTAAATCGTAACCGAGATAAGTGTCTTGAAACTTAATTTTATTTCTTATTTCACAGGTAAATTACCAATTCCGCGCAGTTCATTTGAATAACGGCTGGGGTGCGTCTAAAAGGTAAAAATAACAACTTTTTGTCAATGCCTCCTCCTCCCCTTCACCTCCCCCTGTGTGGGGAGACCCTTAAGGACAATCTGCATGAATAATAATGATGAATTATTTAAACGTTAAGAGTTTGTCTCGTTTAGAATTAACGAAAAGTGGTGGCGGCCGGGGGATTTGCTTATATTTGCATCTATTACGAATTGTACTGCACGAGCTCCATTGGGAGTTTTTAGGAATTTATTGCATGGTGTAAAAAAAGGTTATTTCATTTAGAATTTTAAAAATTGTTAAATCTCTGCGATGCTGGATCATCTCAGTTCCAACCCTAAATACAGAGACCAATCGCTGTATAGTAACTATTTCTTATACATAAGAAATAAATAACAGTATGTACATTTGAATTGAATTCCGGACTCATCCCACGGAAACAATATATTTTTGTGATAAAAAGTAGCCTATGCCCGTCTCCACGGTCCAATATATCTCTGTGTTAAATGTCATCAAAATCGGCTCAGCCGTTATAGCGTGAAAACGGAACATACATTCATGCACACTTTCGCATTTATTATATAAGTAGGGATCACTAATTCTACGGTATGTAAGTCCGCCAACCCGCACTAGGCCACCGTGGTGGACTATATGGCCTAACCACTCTCAATCGATTCTCTCGATTGTAGAGTAGGCCCGTGCCCTGCAGTGGGACGTATATGGGCTGATATAGATAGATAGGGATCACTAATTATTTGTTTATTTCTAATTATAACGTATGTTTAGCTTAAATTTCAGGGTTAAACGTGGGCGATGAGAACCGATTCTCTTGATTAAGCACATGCACCGATATTAGGTTATTAATCGTATGCACCGGCTGACCTTTGCGGTTATCTAAAGGATAACTATTAAGATCTTCTGTGATTACCATATCTTATGTTAAGAGATGGATAATTCTGTGTGGAGGGGACTGCTAAATTAGAGTTGTAGGTTTAAATACAAAAGTACGTTTGACTATTCGAAGTTACATGAGCTTTTGCTTAATGCATGCTTTAAAGATAGAGGCAAAAGATAAAGAGAAAAAGTACACCTCGTTTCACTTACTTATTCACTGTGACGCGTTTACCATCGTCGTCAAAGGTTGTGGTAGTTTCTGGGTTGAAAAATAGACCCAGGACCCAGGACTGAAACTAGTATCCGACTCGGCAATAGGCTCGCCCTTTTTTTTGGGTCGGACACAACTTCTCTGTTGGGTGCTACTTGTGTCACCTCTCTCCATTCGAGGTTATACGCGTGCGCTTATTACGTATGCATGATAGTGATTGTCGTCTATTCCTGTACGTTATATCACGTTATATTTAGTTTTAAACACGATTGTGTGTTGAATGTCGCGGGTGTATCGAATGAGTACACGCAGTGAACATTCTGAATCCGTGGTGCCGGTAAATATTTGATCTGTCCAGCCGCCCCCACGCGCCAACTCAAACACACATAGCGTATTTCACTAGCGATCGCGAGTAGCCATTTTATTATTTGCTTCTAAAATATATTTATTTTTATCAATATCAGGCTAAAGACAGGGTATATTCGCTAGAAATTCGCCGAAGATCAGTTATTCGCCGTTCGTTCGCAGTAGTTCGCCGATTTCATTAAATAGGGAATATGTAGGTGAAATAACGACTGAGGATTTTGAAAAATATTTTCTGAGAATAGCCATTCAGCTCTTCTGCATAGGATGTTGCATCGATCATCACACGATTTTTTTTGCGTAGTGTCCCGTATTTGAATAGTAAATGTAACTTACCACCAGGTCCACTGTAGTCACGTTTCGCCAACGTAAAAGCTTCTACACAGTCTCCAATTCACATAGCTCTTACCAAAAATTCAAAAAAAGAATATAAAAACGATTTCGACGGATTGAAAACCTCTTCCTTTTTTTGAAGTTGGATAAAAAACTGACACCAAAATAAATTAAAACACAAAAACGCGGCTAGTTCCTCAACTAGCCCGTGTGACCGCGTCTAAACATGTCGCCCGGACGTCCAAACACGCTAATTACGGAGCTAACGATGGCGCGATCCCTGTCCTTTGAACTGTATGTATTTTTGCCCACGAGGCCTGCCCAACTTGCATGTTTGTCTTGTAAAAGCCTCCTCCGCCATGTGTAGGCAAATATTCAAAACGGTTTCGGGTTATCCTAATTAAATATGAAAATAAAGAAGGGGAGAAGGATTTTGGTTTTAATTTGTCTTACTCCTAATTCTACCTATTTTTACTTTTTATTTTCGTACGATAGCATCTAGTAATGTCATGATCATTATGCATGTGTGATGTGGGAACGACTTTTTAAATAAAATAATGCTAACTGCAAAATATTAAGACAGAGTTAACAATGTACAAAATGAATGGAGTTTTATATGAAAAGAAAAATCCGTCTCGAAAATATACTAGGGATTGTACGCAAATTAGAAGCTCTATTTTAAAAAGACTATGGTAATTGTTATTTAACATTATTCACGCTTCTATAAATATTAGCATTAAACACAAACCTCTTATCAAAGCTAAATTTTATCAGGCCTAATGAAGAGCATACAGTAATCTGTCTGCCGGCGGACGCCAATTAATAAGTATTGGGAAAGACGCCCAGCAGACTGCTCGTAAAACTAATAGGCTAACTTACCACATGGTACAGTCAATATAGACACTTAATTAAATCACAAATTAGTTAGTAAAAGTGGGCTCTTAAAGGCTAATAAAGTGTGCCGAAATTGTTGGTTGTGGCTTTGGACAGTCTCTGCCCAATACCACTGGATAGAGGAGCCAATGTGTATGTATTTAGCATGAGTTACCACGAAAATATTAAAATATACATCACTAGTCGTTTAGTGTAGTGGAGAACTATGATCTGGCTGAAAATCTTTGGAAGTTATAACTTAGTTTGAATAGACGACTCATACCTGAAATACACAGAACAATAGAAACCAAATAGGCTTATCAACCGAAATGATTATCTACGAACCTAAGCCTTGCCAAGTGGAAGTTGAATTTCAAGGTTTTTAACATGACCTCAATAAATTAATTAATATGTAGGATTTAATCAGTCTCTTTTACTGACTTCAATGTTACCTTGTCGTCTTATCTTCTCTCCATGCTCTCTTTACAAAAATCCTAAACTACAGCTCACTTTCTTCCAAACTCTGAAGAGCTAAACTGGTTCAAGTGTTCTGACGTCGTTTAATTTCCTCGTATGAAATAGTTTGCGCCGGCGGAAATTAAATCAATCAGACTACGGCGCCGTCTCACACATGTCTAGAACTCGGAGGCTGGATTGTAATCTTGGAGGATCTTCGTATGAGACGAAATTGTAGGTATTTTTACTGGTAATGCTGAAGGAGGAATCCTCTGTGAATGTTAAGTGAGCATTAGATTTCGAAAATCTTGGTTGTCGAGCTGTATACAGAGAAGGGAGGGAGAATGGAAAGAGAGAAAAATGGAGAATGGAATTATAATCTCAGTAAATCCAATCCAAGAATAAACAATCCCAATTTTAAGATGTTACATTACGTTGGTTTTATACAGAATCGGTTGGCAACGTCCTGCGCCTAAAGGCCTGTGCTATTTTAAGTCTACCATGCACTTTATAATTATCTAACCTGGACACACCAATATAAGCAAAACATCCGAAAGCAGTGAAAACATTTCCTGATACGAAATATAGGTGTTCATATCTTTTCACCACTAAAAAAAAGAATTAGATCGATATCAACAAAAGAGCACTTTCGCAACACATCAGTAATGATGATACAGCATCGAATACGTTCTATTCAAACCCTCAAATGTGTCGAGATGTATCGTAAGTTATATTGTAATTTGTGTTCAAATTCAAAGGTTTTCTCCTGAATCGGCGTTTTTACCCTCTATTATAAAGGGGTTTTCAATACTCCTGCGGATATTTTCATTTCTTAAAGTGTGTGTTGATTGATCGTCGTAATTTCTCCGTGTAGTATTTATTTAACTACAGCAGTTTATACTGTTATGCGGAGACGAGCCTAAGCCACGATGATATGGCGATGTTTCTATTCTTATGTTAATAAAAACAGTTTGTTATTCGCAGAATGTTATTTTAACTTGTGTCGAAGAAAATTTATAATTGCTTCTAACTTAGGAAATTTTGATACAAAATATTTAATTATCCGATGAAATACGAGCCGTGTTATTTCGTCTAAAAATAACAACACATAAATACAAATATCTGCTTAGTATGACTCCCACGGCTGGACGCGCGCCTTTTCATGGATTATGTTGCTTGTTTTCATTATTGTCTTAGTCTACTATACTGATATAATACTTTTTATTAAACAAATAAACAAATAAATAAACAAATAAATTATTTTTTTATTTATAAACTTTATTGTATCAGTCTAGTTTCAGAATTGTCTACATTTCTTTTTAAGGATTATAGTATTATACTTTTATCTTTCGTAAATAATACTAACCTGTCAAGAAATGCAGAATTTGATGTATTAAGTCCCATTTAAACGGGGATATAGTTATCGTAAGGATATAAAAAAGTTGCATCGTGTAAACATTTGTCAGGACACGATAATCTATGGCGGTTATGTCATGCGATAATCGCATACGATTCTCGCCGCGAGAAACTCTCCCAGTGTAAATGTGGCTTAACTACTGACTGAGCAACAATCTGGTATCTTAAAGCTCCCATTAAATAATACTCATACAATTGTTGCAATATTTCTTGAAATTTTAACGTTTTTAAACCCTACTCAACTTTGGTACTCCGTACTCAAGTGCGTCATTATTTTTAGCGACCTCCTGAAGATCTCCTCAAGAGGCTGTTTTGATTCCCCTCTTGAGTATTGCCGAGATAAAAATGCTCAAATCATGCCGTTACGTACACATTTTTGATACAGTTATAATATCACTTTTGTCGTAATTATTGGATATTTTTTTATGGAGTTTTTGTATCTCAAGCATAAGTTCCCTATATAGGTACTTACAAGAGCGCTGTTTTAGTGTTAACAAGTTTCCATAAATATAATGGTGATTCGATCTGTTGTTCTTGTAATATTATGTTTCGTTTCTAAGAAATGTTTTGTGAAAATGCTTTATTATATCATAATATAAATATCAGCCTACATAGTGTACTTATGAGCATGAGGGTCCTCTATCGAGAGTTATTTATAGAAGTCTAAAGCTATAGTCCGTCAGGCTAATTTTTTGAACGTAACCGAACTTAACAAACCATAGAAAATCTTGCAACAACTCTAATGGTAAACCTCAAATTGGCTCTTATATCACGCGACAGGATAATATCCTCACCCAATTATATTTTATACTAAAAGACCTTTTATATTTTGTATTTTGAAGCAGAGTTAGTTAATAGGGAACGAGTGTAAGCCTAGATTATGTAGCGGCGCGCGGTAAGCGGATCTTAACAAATTAAAAACTAATAACTAACCAAGTTAAATAAGCTGTTTTGTAAACACTGGAGCTTGGGGTAATTATTTGTAATATTACTTTGGAATTGTTTAATAGTTAAGTTTAGGTATTGTTTATGTTTAATGACAGCTTTCGAGCTGTGTGGTTATTGTATACATTTGCTTCGAAAGTATTTAAATATGGATTTACTCGTTACACGTGTAATATAATTTTGTTTTATTTCGCTATGATTTTTATACATATTTGGCTTACTTCATGTCAGAATTATGATCTTTTACACTTTGAAACGATGCCGAGATAATCTGATAATAGGACAAACTATTCTTACGTATTATCCATATTTCCTTATCCGAGAATTAATCTTACGTTCAACATAATCGCACCTCCTGAGTACAGCACTACTCTACAACACACAGTTTCACTGAGAGGGACATTTCAAGTAACCGTTAAATCCGTATGCCCTACGCCATATCAGTATCCTAATCGGTGTAAAATCTGAGGCGATAGGCAGAGGAGTGCCGAGTTAAGTCCACGACCCTACTGGATCTATTCGATGGCAATTGAATTGATTAGACGTCCGGCGAGCGTGGGGACCGGCCACTTGATATCCCGCGGAGATGCGCTGGAACTACGTTGGGACTGCAAGTTGCTTGTGAAAAAATAATTTGAAAATTGATATCAAACATATATCACGTTTTAGCTTTGTCGGTAGCAGAATGAATGGCAGTATGAACTGTGAATTGTTAAGTTCCGTTCTCAGGTCAAGCGATACACTTGGTATGAGTATTTCGGTTTAAAAAATAGAAACCAAGTTAATTTTAATTTCTTGGACGAAAATATCCTGGCACAGTGTGTGAAACATCTTCAAAAAAAAAAACCCATGAAGGACTCAGTTGCAACACTAGCACGTGTGACTAGAGCGCATAATGTTCCTATGGTGCGAAACAAATAGGTATTGTATTCGAATCTCAAATCTAAAATCAATGTAAAAAAAGTCAATATCATCAAATGAAAGTTCATTTTATATAGGAATCTATGCGCGGTTCAAAGGGTCTCTTCGGCCATACACTAACATTATTTTGATGATTTAATTTCAGTACGTTTAGGATCAATGAAAATCTCTTTGAAGCCCCATGTGGAGTAGGGGATGCAAAGGTGATTGTTAAATAAGAAGCCCCAGAATCAATCCACTAACATTTTTTATTGTTTTCTGGTGGCGTAACTATGTATATGTACCTAGGTACTATTATTAATATGTGTTATGCTTAAAATATCCTCGTAAAAACCATAATTAATGATGTTATCAAATACCTCAATCTCAGTATTTAATCAAACAATTTTCGATGATTCAGTCAAATCTGCCAAAGAAAAATCCTCCTTAATATCTACTGGACCAAATTACCGCTGTCTCCGATCCTGGTTCGATTAAATTGCTAATCTTATAAGGAAGGCGGTTAATGAGGAGGGTAGATACACATCTAAATGGAATTGAAAAACGCAAGGTGTCGATTTCACCAGTCGACCCAAATTTACATTAGTACTAGTCTAAATGGCCTTACTAAGGCACCTGGCTTGTGCTGGGTCGTTTTATATACTTTTTTAATGAAGTAATTTATATGGGAGCTTCTAGTAATTAAGTTAGGTGTCGCTCTAAGCTAAATTGGTTTAGGACACCGGCTTAGTAAAATATATATTTTATAAAAAAAATACGCATTAGGAGATTGTTAATCTGTGGGATAGAAAAAATAAGCCGACATTGTAAACTATATTTCGACACGTGTTTCCAACTGCACGTTTCTGTCTACAACTAAAAATAAGTCTACAAAAACTAACATAATAACGTGAAATTGTCAAGAACATACAAAACATTACTCCTTTATTACGTTTTGTTTCCTCCACAAACAACAATACCCAATCCAAAAATAACCGAACAGCTCGAAATCTCGTCACATATAAAATGTAATAAAATGTCGTGGATGTCGAGAGCGACACTTCCATGTAAATTAAAATAGCTATAAATCACTGCGAGAGGCACATTTTCCAATTACGTCCACACCTCGACGCCCAACCGTTCGCTTATGAGATATATTACACGACATTTAGGGCCGGGGATGTATAGAGTAAGTATATTATTAAGCTTTGAATTAATATCCAAAAAAAACTTAAAAATCAAAGCGATAGAGTAGAAGAATTTGTGGTAGAAAAGATTTCAAAACCGTTGAAATATTTAGTTACAGTGAAAATTGACAGGACTATGTATTTGATTGTTGGGTGTATTCATTTATTTCAATTTTGTAATTTAGACCAACATATATTTCTTACAGCCCAAATTGGAAATACCCTAATTACACTCAAAATGCTTAATAATATTATGAAAGTACGTTTCAAACAATGCGTTAAATAAATAATATATACAATTATTTATAGTATGCAATGTCGCCACACGCTAATAAAATTTAGATGACTTATATATATTTAATGCATCACATTTAGTAATTTCTGAATTTCCAAGCGCGAACATTAAACATGGATGAAACATCAGGAGCCGCAGCTAATTTGTCATCTACCAAATGTATCCATTGCATCTCTTGATTGATATCATAATTAACCCAAGTGATGTATGAGGGGATTTCTATGAGGGTAGGGGGTGGTGGGAGGGTATTTTATGTGCCGTTTGCAGATCGTTTGGTATACGCTCGAAATACGGAATATATTGTAATTATTGTGTGACAAATTGCTTGGGTATGACTTGTGTGGTTATAGTGCATTACAGGCTTTTCGAGAGAATGATGGTTATGAAGCAAGAGCTGAAACGACTTTGATAATCATCTTCTTCTTTTATGCCTTTGACATTTTTTATATTCATAGCTTTGAAGCTAAAGAGCAGAAAAGAAGCCCTATAGTAATTAGTAGCCTAGCACATAACTCCTAGAAATATAAAAACGTCCAAAATTTTTGAAAACTGGGGGGAAAAGAGACCGAGAAAAAAATAAGGTAAAAATGATATTTTACAGATGCCGCCATAGCGAAATTCTAGTAGGCTATTTGCTACACTAAATAATCTTACAAATATTATAATATTATTAAATAGTTGAATTTTATGTTAGTTACTTCTTGGATTTTTAAAATATAATTAAATATGAAAAAAAAAGAACCTGCTCGTGATTTAATACTGAATATGTACAAGTTATTTTGGTAACAATTTTTTTTCTTTCGCTATTCTCTAATCAGACAAACACCAAAGATCTTACCTTGGAGTGAATGGGTCCGGTCTTTAACTCAGTCACGTTTCGTATATTTAAACTTATGAATCTCGTTATTGAATCTCAGAATGAAACGTCGTGACTATCATAGACGTCATTAAGGTTGCTTGGTTCATATGAGAATGATTTATGTTTACATTTCTTGATAATTCCTTGCTCATTAAATAATTATAGACACGTTCAGATGTATAAAGATATAAATAATTAGACTTTTTTTAAATAAATTAGCTGCCTATAGAAAATGTCCAGTATTTTAATCTACGCGTTAAAATTACTAATTGACGTTTGTTATCATTCGTTCAATAATTTGCAATAGAATTAAAAATAGCCGCCAAAAACATAACCTAAACACAAACCATATTCGAATGAACCATATCACCGAGCGTCATTTAATTAAAACATGAGATTTGCCTCACAAAGTTCCTAATCCACATTTGTAAGCTGATAGTCATTTAACGTCTTAATTCAAGCACAAACACCAATTTAATTACATTACCACCGTAACCGATTCGTGTATTGTACTGAGTGATGCGAACTGGCGGACTCTTCAAGATGGCGACTGCAAACATGGCGGTCGAGATTCCCGCACAAATGCAGCTAATTAAAACGTTTTGTCCGTAAATAACATATTGCTTGCTTCTGGTTGCAGTCTTGGTTAATTAGTTTTCTTTGCAATAAGGCATTATTTGTAACTAATTAATATATTGCGTGACTGATATTTCAAATACTGCCATATCAGATCCTGATGAATCTTATTCTTGTGTAGCCGTTGAAAAATGACATTGTTGATCGTTGTCATCAGCTTTTATCAGTGCAGTGATTGTGTAGATACACCAGATTTAGTGTCAACTACCTACTTTCCGAACATCATCCCTAGCTCTAGAAAAATCTACGCTAATTTCACCAGCTCATTCGTAACAATTCAAAATGAAGCCTTAACAAATCTAAGTCGATCTAAGCGGCACCAACAAAAACCCCGTCTGCTAAAATCAGCTTAGTTAAGCTAACTTAGCGGATTCCACAATACCAGCTAATTATGAAGCTGCGGTACAGATGGCAAGAACTACCGCCGGAGTCCCGCAAAAACTTAATGACGCATTTAATTGTAGTTTTTCAGCGACCTTGGCTTTTTGTCTGCTTTGTTGGACTTCGGTTGCTCATTACGTATGTTCAAGAGTTTCTCGCTGTTGCAGGATGGACAGAGGTGTATTTAAATCGATGCTAGCGTATCAATAATACATTGGTGTTAGTTTCTTACATAAGGAATGGAAAGTTAACGTTTTCGAAGTATAAATAATTCTTTTAACATTTTTTTTATTTAACTGGCTCTGTAACTATCTTTCGGAACTTATTAAACGAAAAGAGACAACAAAGCTAACTATTTGAGTACACTTTCTGACACATTTATATCACGCCTGCCCAGCCATTTATAATGTATTTAGGACTACATCTTACCTCTGCCTTGTTTATTAGTTGATGAATGGTCATAAGAAATAAAGGAAATTAATGTCTTCCACGCACTAAAGAGGACCAAATTCTCACCCGGTTGTTAAATAAACCATCATTAAGTCTTAAAACTTAGTGGTTTTAACACTTCGAGTATGTAATTGGGGCGAAACGAATGATTGTCGTTAATTCGATGCAATTATTACGAGCACAGAATAAAGTAATTTAATTTATTACTAGCAAATGAAATTAATTTTATGGTATTCCGTAATGAGATGTCTACGTGTATTGAACATTTATTGTGTATTTTAAGTTCGTTACAATTCGTTTATTGGATTTGTAATATATTTTTTTAAATCAGTTACTTTTCTATTGCGTTGTAATTTTGCTTTTTAGACTAAACTTTTTGTTTCGTTTCCCGAACGTATAATTTTTTTATGATCTGTTGATATGTATTCTAATTGCGGTATAAGTTTTATCGATGCCAGTAAATTAAGCAGCAATAAGGTAGATATCTTCAGTAGGAGAAAACATTTTAAAATAATTGATTTTTTAACTGTAAAATCTCATTTTTTGCGCATCCTGTCTAATATTCACACCAGAGATTAAAATCGTGTCGTGCATTACAAGCCAGATATAACGCGAGTATGTTTTAATCCATAAAAGTAGTCTAGCTCTGCAACGTCATATGAATTTATCGGGAACGTGATTTAGACATAATTTCCACATCCCTGATTAGCCCAGTTTCACTGCAAGATGGTGCGTGGCAAGTTTTAATGACCTGCCTGCATAATTGTTAGAGGGATCTGCCGAAGCCTCTGCAATATGATTGGCGAGCAACGCGTTCGGAATAACTTAACTGCAAGCTGGAAGTTGGAATGCAAAGCGAGGATCTGGACTCCCGACGGATACTTTTTTGAATTGCAATGCGTTGAATTGCGGAGTTACGGAGGTTTTGTTGAATAATTAGTAAAACGCTCCGTTCGAGCACTGGACGTTTTCAGTTTTTGAATTTTGTAGTCGATTTTGTCATGGTTCGAGAGTTGGAATAGATAAAAAATGTTTTATTTGTATATTCATTCATGAGAACTATTAAATATATTAATTCAAACAGACGGAACAACAAAATAGACTTTCTCAACAACACGAAAAGCTTTTTTTTCAAGATGTAAGGACCAAAGTGTTTATTTTATTTCTAAAACTTTAGTATCGTTATGCACTTT
Source organism: Deilephila elpenor (assembly GCA_949752805.1). Classification (NCBI taxonomy): domain Eukaryota; kingdom Metazoa; phylum Arthropoda; class Insecta; order Lepidoptera; family Sphingidae; genus Deilephila; species Deilephila elpenor. Next base: position 406,563 of record OX457107.1, on the reverse strand, counting down.
AACACAAATCTATATATAAGTAGAGGTAAATTGCCAAAGCCAAACAAAGCAGCGCACGTATTAAACTAGTAACAGCCATTATCGTCCGCAATGAAATGGCGACAGGCAAACAAAATGGCGGCAAATATGGCGCATGGCGTCAGTTATGGCGGGAACTCTCGCGTGGCCTGTTCACACGAGCCGTTGCACTTTTATGTGGACGCTTTGTGCAAGATTCTACTTTGTGGTGATTTTTACAGCTGTTTTACTGTGTAATACAATATTTTATTATTTTGTGCACTGTGTGTTCGCCTTGGATATAATCTCTTAAGCCCGGATCGTGTTATCGAGAACACTTCGTTAAGGAGTTGTTTATGAAAATTATAGGAATGAAGTATCGTTTTACTTTGCTTTATTGCGTTTTTTTTTATATGTTTGGTATAAGTAATTTAAAATGAAGCATCCATAAATTGTTTTTTTATTGTTTGCGAATCTTTTGTTCTACCATCTACTTTTCTATTTTTGCTAAAAAATGCACCCAATCTGTGTAGTTATTATACTTTAATTTATTATTTATTATATGCAAATACTAACATCACAGTGCAACGTATGGATTGTTTAGAAAAACCTACACTCCTGAGTAGAAAAAAGTGCCTAATTGGTACAAAAAGATAAACAACGAAAGAAATGAGATCTATACTATCTCAGCCAAGTTATAAATGGAAACAACAAAGCACATAACCGACAGTACAAATTGAACTGGAAAAACTTCGTTTCAGCCCCGTCGCTTCAGAAAGCAGCGTATAATTTTATGCCACTTAGTAGTTCCCAGCTCTCATCTCTCAATGAAAACAGCACATTTTCATTAAATAAAAACCATTGATGTTCCAAACGCTGATTTTACTCCGCCGTCCTTTCCTGTAGTTTGTCCTTCTCTCTCATTAAACATTTCCATATCGCCATCTCTGTCGTACGTTGTTATTTTTTATCACCCACACTCCCATACGAGCTCGTTAAGCACTGGTATTGTGTCGTTGATGTTTTAAAACATTATTTTTAGTGGGTGATTGTTGTTTACGGCTGAAAGGATTTTCCGTTGAGTTGCTGTTGGTCGTTTATCGTTTTAAATATAATTGAGCTTACGGTTAAAAGCTTCAAGAAATATATAAAATTACTATTCACATAAATTACAATTATTTCGACTGCCTCGGTGGCGTAGTTGTATTACGGTACGGTTACAAAGCTGAGGTCTCGGGTTCGAGTCCCGGGTAGGGCAAAGTGATATTGGATTTTTCTATTCATTATCAGCCCGGAGTCAGGAATTTGGCGCCCGATATGGCGATAGGCTCGCCCCCTATCACATCGTGGGACGTAACATACAAACAAGGCGAAATGTGGGAGTCCTGGTGGCGCCTCTGCCTACCCCTTCGGGGATAAAGGCGTGAGTTTATGTATGTATGTACAATTATTTATTATTTTTGTCGATTTACACTTCACACAGGCATGTGTCGTGCAACTGATTTTGATTTAAACGTACATCTGCATTTAGCTATCATGGATTCTTAGCAACCTGCACGACACATATTTGCATAAACAATCAATCTTAATTTACGACACTAATCCCTATAGCCTACTCAGGTTTACATCATTGTAACCATTAACTTCATTCATTCGAACAATAGCGACTAATAGTTTGACCTTTGTTGCATCTCATTTAAAATCTTCAATATACATACAATTCTTAATTTTTTTACATGAAATGCATTGGTTATCCCGTGAAAGATCGGACGGGCCGGTAAGAGTGGCGTTTGATCCGTCACTAACGAGCGGGTAAACAATTCCGGCGCGTCGAGATGTTTCCATCTGTACGACCCGTATTGCTGATCCATTTGTTTGCTTCGGACCATTAAACAGAGACTTATCGAGATATAAATGTGTGACGATTTTGTGGAAAAATATTTGACGATTGCAGCCTACAACGTACCTACGTCTTGTTTTAGTGAGCTAAATATTGTATTCTGTAATTATGTATGGGTATAATAAAATAGTGCCTCGGTGGCGTAGGTGTACTATAGTACGATTACGACGCTGAGGTATCGGGTTCGAATCCCGGATCGAGCAGAGTGATATTTTATTTTTCTATTCATTATCACCCCGGAGTCAGTTTGTGCCCGATTTGGTGATAGACTCGTCCCTCATCACATCGAAGGATGAACGGAAAACGCAAGGTGAAACGTGGGTGTCCTGGTAGTACTCTGCCAACCCCTTTTGGGAAAAAGGCGCGTCGTAAACATTTTGTATGAGAAAAATATGATTTGCGCAGGATTGGAAGTTCTTTATAAGACTTAATGTCAGTCAAGCAGCTGGTCATAATTACTTATGCAGAATCATTCTCCAAGTTTATCGAAATAATCATATTGCGTCGAGCTCCCGCAGGTGTCGGTGTTATGTTCAACAACCTGATTTTAACACATTATTCTAGAACTCTACTCATTAATTCTTTAGATAAAATAGACATATGAAATATTAAAGGTTCCTACAATGTGTAGTTAACTGAATCTGTCAGACGGCCAGCGGTGACTCGAGGTACAAACAGTGGCGCGTGACGTTGCAGCATGCACTAAGATTACTCCTGATAAACAAGCGTTTATTTATAGCGATGTGAGATCGATGGTTGTGTGCAAGATTCTGGTTCTACGTTTGTTTCTGTCGGTGATGTATAGGATGGTAAGAAGCTGTGTACGGTTTGAATGTGATGTTAGATATTATGTGAAGTAATAACTGAATAATTCTTAAGTTGTTGGCACTCATTTTGTAATGAAAACTGAAGTTGACATAATTGTAGCCAAATTATAGGTAAATGATGAGTAATATCGTCATCATTACAATACCTACGCACTGCGTTCTCCAACTCGCTTGCCAAGCATGACTAACCGAGCATATTCTTCAGTATTGACAGCATAAAAAATATTATATTCTTATTTTTAGGAGCCAGTCACCGAAAGTCTAGATTTTATGATTTTTATGATTTTAGGATGTCACTGGATATACAAAACGACTTTTATGCAGCAGTAATTCCTGTCGTTTCAGAATCTATAAACCATCATATTGCTACCTTTAAAATGATTCTAAGGTTTTATTTTACAAATCGGTTCATTAGAACATTCTTGATGATCCAGTTACTCTATTCGGCGAACAGAGTTATGAAATCTTGCACCTTTCATTACCTGCACTCGAGTGGCCTAGTTCGTGATGTTAAATATTTAGGGTATGTAGTTAGCTACCATTTCCTGTTAGGACTTTGTGTAATGTATTGCCAGCTGAGATGAACTGTGGATCGTGAAGTGCTAGGTTCACACGAATGGATTGTAGATTGGGTAAACAATTATATGTTATGACATAAAAAGTAAAGCTTTACGCGTACCTAGGTAATTTTCGGAAAAGATGATCTCAAAGGGAATGTAAAGGAAACAAACCAATAAACAAAAACGATTTGAAAACTTTTTATAACCAAATTAAACTCTTAAAACCATTACAGACATCAATATGTATGTAGGTATTACGAGTAATAGAAGCTTAATCAAACTGAGACACAATTGTATAATAACTACACCAAGAGTTAACCACTGCCAGATACTACATTCTAAAATCACGAAAATCTTACTAAACATCATTTACCTATTTCACCTTACGTTATAGGGACTGATATAAGTGTATAGGAGCCAGATATCCTTATCGGGCGAAACAACATCGTTATTTGCGGTAGGAATATAATTTATTTCTCGCCCGCTCGAGAGGGCTCCACAGTAAGGAGTGACATAGCGACAAAGGGGCTGAAAAGGGAACATTGGATTGTGGCGCAAGGGTTAGACTTAAGCGGATGAAAAATGGTCAACTGTTTATCTGATGGCAAATTTTGCCTTTCACGGATACCCCCAGCGTTTTGGAATTAAGGATAAATCGGTCGAGTTGTGAAAGTTTTGTCGTTGTTGTTGTTGTTCGCTTGTCTATACGCCCATCGTGGGTTTGATTCTATAATCAAATTCATGTACGAATATTTTTCGTGATCTCGAATATCTTTTTTAAAGGATATAATGTTATATGGGCCTTCCTGTTTTCCATGGAGCTTTTGTTATACAACTACGAAAGCTCACTATCATACGGCCTGCCTGATGGTAAACAGTTACCGTAGCCTATAAACCTCTGCAACACCTGAGGTGTCACTCGCGCGTTGCCGACCCTGTAAGAACCTTTTAACTAATTTAAGGGTATGCCAGAGTTCGTGGTATTCCAACTCAGCGTCTTCACATGGATCCTTACCATAAAATTATAACCTATATCAGCATACCGACTAAAGCCCCTCTGTAGACGTCCTCTTACACTTATAATATGGTCGTGGGTTCTTTATTTATGGGTCTTTTTATTTGCCACTTACCCCTACACTTGATGTAGGTCTATAATATTATTTTCGCGCTTTAGACAATTTATTAAACAAATAGATTTTTAATTATAATTGCTGATGTTAAAACCGCTTTTTCTTACATCCTACGCCATATCTCAAGAGGGCCTGGAATAAAAGTCCCATTGAGTGAAGCCCACCTCAGAGGCCCGCGGCCGCTGTATGAAAATTTTACGCTTTTTCCGCAAATGTATGGAAAATAACATTTATAATGAACCTTATTTGTTACTATTACGTCGGCTTTGAGATCATTTGCTGAGACTTTGGGGGTTAATGTGTAAGTTCTTGGTAAGCGTTTTAAGACCTCCAAAACATCACACAATATACAAAATCTCACACAGACATCACATATTTATACAAAATATCACAGAACAGTCCCAGATTAATTTCGTAGAACATAGCATATATGCTCACTGATAAACACTCTTCTAAAATCAAGAGTTAAATTGAGAGGGCTCAGGGTATAGTCACACTGGCTTATTTAAGGTTGGCGTACCTACTTCATATTCGTGTTAAGATGCCGGTATGCAGATTTCGTCACATTTTTCTTCATCATGAAAGTAGCACACTGATATTTAACGAAGACCAGGCCACGCAATCTTCCATACGGAAAGCCCTTGCGCCAATCGTCAATTTATGGCTTCGCATCGCTCGCAGTCGACGAAAGTCGCAAGTCGAAGTCAGCCCAACAGATCCATAGATCACTTTCCCACGAACCTCGTGCGTGAACGCCGGGTCACTGAACCGTGGCCTTCCTAACCTGGTACATACACTTTGCCTTCACCCTCCTCACCATTCTGAATTAAGTCTTAACTGGTAAGTAAAGAGTCCATATTGGTTTGCTTCCTGTTGATGATTTTATCATCGGCGATTGCTTTGACTTTCCATTTTGGTCAATTTATATTAATTTGAATGTTGATATCTTTGTTTTTCGTTTTTGGCTCTTTCGCGTAGTGAATGTTATTGGTGTTTTATGTAAAGTTTTAGTTTTTGTAACTTCTGAGTTAAAAGGATGCTAAATATTCACAGTGAAGTGCTGTCTCTATTCTCAAAATTAAGTTAATAATTTCAATTATTTTTCTATTGAATTAATGTCATTCAAATAATTGACCATCGTCTGTCATCAATGTATTATACAAAAACCAATAGACATACTTTTCATTTCGTATTTTTTTTAAACTTCGCCAATGATCGATTAACAAAACGAGTTAAGTTTCGAGTTACATCTTAGGTTCAAGCGATCAGTTAAACCGGCCGCGATAAGGTAAATATGCATGAGTAGCGACGAACTGGTAAACCTTGGAGGACCGGTCGCAGTGACACTATTGCTTACTTGTACTAATACTGTATTAATTGTGTGATTTCCCCTGTTTATAGGCAAAATTACTAGAATGCACCTGATGATTTTTTGTTGCGTTGAATGGAGAGACGATCATGCCATTCGCTTCATTTTAAGCGATACGATCGTTTATGACATTAGCAAAACCAAACAACACCATGAACTATAAAGGATTTCTTGGCTTTCATCTGCGCTTACCATTCTGAGACATAAGATGTTAAGTCTCATTAAGCCCAGTAGTTACTCTGGCTACAATGTTCTACAAACCGGAACACACCAGTGGGTTTACACTGCTGTTTAGCGGGAGAAATAGACATTGCGGTGGTACCTACCCAAGCAGCGTCTCACATATGAGAGACCTACCACCAGTAAATTGCTGTGATGATAGAGTATATTCGGACGGGGGATGGTTGTCTCTTAGCAAGAAAAGGGTATCGTTTAGCGTATGGTTTACAACAATCATAATAAGTTATAACAAATTATAATAAGTGTTATAAGTAACTTGGGAATCCCCAATGGATTAACACAATGTCTCTAAAATAAGACAAAAATTGTTTTGCAACGAGATTATAATTGAAATAGTTTATATTGTGAGTCATTTGTTTTGCTATCGCGACAGATTTAGGCAACAAAAGAAGCTTATAATTACCGAGCTCTGTCTAACTCTGTGTCTAGATTCTGCGTTTCGGTTGCAAATAAATATCTACTTATGTGTAGGTCGAGTAAATAACCTGTTCTAGGCCTTGAACTTGCGTCCAATTACATCAGATCTTTAATTTTACATCTACTAGCCATAGACACAATCCCAACGTTACTGTAAATGGTTTGCTACTATCAGAAACTTCGAGGAACTTTTTGTGATGTCATGATTTCTTCACCACAGAAACTTTTGTTTCGGCTCGGAGATCATACTCGTTGCAAGGCCTCTGGTTGAAGAGCAGGCTTCTTGCAAACTGAGCAACCGAGGCTGTCATTCATATATTTAGATAATCTATAAATTATAAAAAAATAAATTATGCTTCAAAACTAAATTAATCATATCGTAAAATTTGCTGTCGTTTGAAATTACTAGTTCCCACAACTTAAATTTCGTCACCGAAGTATGCATACGAAATCCCTAATACCTTTCTAATGATTTGGATCAAATTTTGCGATGTTTTGCTTTGAACTAATGTGCCGTTAACTTGTATAGTTGGAACTTGGAGTGACCCGGCGTAATTTAGCACCTAGTACATTATAATGGCTTGACCGGCCGTCTTGGCTGCGCAAACGCACTTACACACCTGCGACACCCAACACTGCAAAAGCAACTTTAACTCATTCTCACAAAGTTCAAAATCTGAACACCAAACTTTAAACTGTGTTCGGGTCGGTTAGAGTTGATTTTCAACATTACGACTTTAACACAATGGCGTATAGTCGAAAATCGTGTGTACCAGTTAAGTACTTTACCTGTTTACAAATGATTACTTCTGGTTTTCATTGTAATATAGTCAGTATGTTTAAGTAATACGGTGTATTTTCGCGTGTATATTATCCGTGAGCTCGTACCATCCCGTGCTAGGCGCGGTGGCCGGTACAGTTAAGTCGCTTGTGTGTTTGTATGGAGTAGAGTATAGGTGTTTTTGTATGGCGACCTTGAGACTCGGTATTTTCCTTGACAATAAAAAACTTATTTTCTCAGAATTGATGTTTGTAAATAACTTAAAGTTTTTCTGATACTTATCTGCAGTTCTTATTAATATTTTTGTACCTAATGTCAGGGCTAGGATGTCAATTTTGTGAAGAAAAATGCCACAAATATACACGTGATTACACTCGAAGCGTTTTTGCATAACATCGACGTAAGGCTTATGCTTCGTTATTACATTTATACATATTTGTATTAGCCATAACGTTTACTAATTATGTTGGTTTTTAAATCGAAAAGTATCAATCTCCGCAAAAATAAAAATATAATATATTAGTATAATCAGAAAATATTTTTTCTCGTCATGCTGTTGTGAGTACCAAAAATATTACTTCGGCTAAAAAGATAATTATTTTATTTATTCTATGCTAAATACATTTTCTTAAATGACTATGCTTTAAACATATTCCTGTTTATTTACATTGAAAAAACCTGATTGAATTATAATCAAAACCATACCTAATATTTTTTTGTATATATTATTTTTTGCTTATTTATTCTATTGTAGAATTAAAATATTGTGACAAACGTGTTTTGCTACTTGCCGTCACATCTTGTTATGTTAATAAGCAGTTGCTAAGTTATTTTTGAATACTGAACAAAAATATCACATTTTGTTTTAATATATTTATTTTTGATAGCAACGTCCATAATCGATATATCCTTTTAAACACTTTGAGAAGTTTCATTTTTGTCGTTTTTAGTCATTTTAAGAATGCGAGGATTGTTTTATTATTTTTTAAGATCTGCATATTTATGGTAATTGTGTCATTAGAAATAATTTTGGCGAAATCGACCGTTTTATATTTAAATTTACCTAATATTTCTGTTGTTTATATTTAAATGTGTGTAATATCGTTTAGATACAAGAATGTATTATGAATTTCCTTCTTCCTTAACAAAGTAAAAACCGTAGCTTTAATAAACGGAATTTATAAATGACTTTTTTTTAAAGCATAACGTTAAGTAGCAAGTGAATACAATTGTCTCAAATGACGAGAGATGCTTGTCAGTTGGTTCTCGGTACTGAATCTGACGCCACGTATTAATAGGCTGTGTGTTAACACTGCTGTACCAGTATAAAAAAGATCACTACACTAACATGCGAATCATTGTTACTGAACAGATTTTCCATCGGTGCCCCGACTGCCTCGGCGGAGTAGTTGTACTACGGTACGACTAAAAAGCTGAGGTCTCGGGTTCGAATCCCCGGTCGGGCAAAGTGATATTGGGTTCTTTTCTTCATTATCAGCCCGTAGTCAGGAATTTGTGCCCGATATGGCGATAGGCTCGCCCCCTATCACATAGGCGGAACATACAAGGCGGAATGTGGGTGTCCTGGTGGCGTCTCGGTCTACTTGGGATAAAGTCGTGAGTTTATGTATGTATGAATGCAGATTTTGCATATTGGATGTGGATTAAAAAGTGTGGATGCAGAGAAAATTATAAACATTATTCACGCCGTATTACTTACTACGTTTTTATAATCCTAACAACACATTAAAATACTAGTCTTGTGATATGACAAAAATAACCTCTCACAAATCCACGATCTGAAACAAATACTGGAACATGTAGGTAATCATTTATCTCGGTGCAAGAATCGATTCCGCAAGCTATCATTTTACAGCCGGGTGTAAAAGTATAAAACTTTAATACACTGTAGAAGACAATAGAACAAAGACATGACGTGACACACTTCGATCGCCTTCTTGACCCGAAAACCCGTTCTTTTCCGTTTTTTTGACACTGTATAGAACTTTAGATTGTATACATCTATCTACTAGACAGCCTCCGTGGCGCAGTTGGTTAGACGCCGCCTGTGAAACGAGAGGCCGCGGGTTCGATTCCCGCACCGAGACAATTAATGTTTGTGAGAACCACAAGTATTTATTTCGGGTCTGGGTGTTTGTGAGACCGAAAAGTCTTTCGTAGTTCCTGATAACCACGGCACAAGACTCGATCTTAGTGTGGGGTCAGGACTATGTATGTGACTGTTGGGTGTATTTATTTATTTATTTACGTTTAGAGTTTAATTATTTTGTAAGACTAAAATTTGTATCTGCCTTATAATAATAGGTTTTCTATTATGTAAAAGCAACGTTCAGGGATAAATAAAATATGGGACTGCCTCGGAGTCAGAAATTTGCGCCCGATTTGGCGAAAAGCTCTCCCCCTATCACATCGTGGGACGTAACGGGACGGAACATACTAGGCGAAATATGGCTGTCCTGGTAGCAATCTTAGAATAAATATAAGTAAAAAATATTCTTATTTAGTAGACAGTATTAGCATATAAGGAAAATAACCAACTGTTACTGTGACGTCACCACTTTCGGGTTAATACCCAGCACCAGGAAGAATATGTTGGCTCGAAATAATGTGGAAGCCATTCGTGGAAATTTAACCTAACACAAAGCCATTGTTACTAATTATGATTTCCCCGCGCCTGATACTCGGCTGAACAATATAACCTAAAATAAATGTAGTTATTATATCACCATAGTGACGCGGACACAATCAGGCCGCCATAATTTTGCCAACAGGTCAGAGATTATCTCATGTCGATGAATACTTTACCTGTACTAATCATCACACGTATTGTATTCACTATGTGACCATATAAAAAAGATTCGGTGCGGGGATAGAACCCGCAGCCTCTCGTTTCTCTCAGCTCCTTAATAACTGTGTTACAGAGGATGTCAATGCAAATTCTTCACATGATTTCTCCATATTTCATGGCCAAAAACAAGTGTCCCAAATAAGCGCAGGGCCGGTTTCCGAACATCCAAATTTATCTCGGAGGGTCCATTAGTTTCACCTTTCACTTTCGCTTCCTCGGACACACTTTGTCCGTCGACTTTTATGTGCATTTTAATATTCAACTTTCTTTGACTAATGTTGGCGAATTCCTTATACGTATCAACTCAGGTTCACATGTGAGGTCACATTATAAATGATCTTTCATTTATTGATGATATAACTAAGCACGGTATTCTTATAATCCAGAAATCCAGAGTTCGATTGAGAGAGCTTAGGCTGAAGTCTACCACGCTTGCCTAGTGCTGTTTGGCGTACTTCACATATTATGTATTCATACTATTATATCTATGGTATTGAGATTTCCTCACGATGTTCCTTCACCGTTAAAGGTGTAATTGATAATACACATGTGACTCCCAAAAGTCAAATGTGGCAGGTTTCGAACCCACGACAAACGTCTCGGCAGGAGTATGGCAATGTATAGTAGGTAATGTATAAAAAAGAGTAGTAATACAAATTCCCTGACTATGTTAGGGGAAAGAGGAAAGAAAAGTCTCTGCATATCGTGTATGTTCGTTACCAAGCCGCCATCACCAAGGTATTTATATTCGAATATTTAGACAAATACACATTAATGAAGTGAACTAACAGGCTCCAGTCCTGATCTAAATATAAAATGATTATTTATAAGTTTATTTGCACTAAAACATGTTTAGAATATACAAAAATGCGGTTTATAATTATTCAATTCTAAATACATAAGCTTTTATGGGTTGCAAGTTTTTAGGTCGTAAATTTTATGCTGACCGTTAATTAGCGTATTTTTAATTATAATAGCTGCTGGCATCTATAACAAGCATGTTGATTTTTTTCTGTCTCATTAGTTGCATAAGATTTGATTAGCTCACGTCACAATTTCCAAAGGGTTACGCAAAGCTGTCAGTAGAATGTACTCACCATATTTCGTACAGAATATTTTTATTCTAAGATGAGACAGGGGGGAGCCCACCGCTATAATACCGGGCACAAATTGACATCCGTGGCAAATTATATGAGACAGTTAAAAACATAAAGATGAATAACTTGATATTGGAACACGAGAATCCGCGTTTTATAACCAATCATATATGCTGCCACAACACAAATGAAGCGACTACGGCCAAAAAATTAGTTTCCAATCTTAATCGATTCCAAAAACACGTTAAAAACATATATTACGACTATTAGCCCTTAAAACAGTGAATAGAGGCACTTAAGAACCTTAACCACTGTTATGTACATTATAAAAATAAGCTTCATATCAGAATATAATCAATATAACTGATAGTACGAAGGCTGTATCAAACTACTATCCCAAAATAATAGATAGACATCCGGGCCAAAGACCTTTGTCCTTATATCATAACTCACTTCATAATTCCTAAACATTATAACGTCTATATTAATACGAGAAGGGACCGCCGGCCCGTTTCGGTTTCAATTACAAAGGTCTGGCAATTTGTAGGGTCACATTTGAATGTGGTAGCGCCATCTTGCGGCGGATCGGGGAACTAATTCGTTAATTTAGGTGTGGAGGGTTGTCGTGGACCTTACGGGTGTTTCATTTAACGGTAATCATTCCGTATTTGTTAGTATAATGACAGGGTAAATATTAATTTGTAATCTAGGATTCCATCCCCAGTTAGAGCGATATCGGTTAAGTTTGAACTCTAGATACAAGAATTTGTCGAGTTTATAGAAAAAACATTTACATAACCATATGGGTATAAACTATAACACTTAAATTATATTTGGGCTTCATATTTCTTATTGTACTTGTAAAGCACATTATATTAAGTTTAAGACTTCAATCTAGTATTCTGTTTTTCTTGTATTCTTTTATTTATTTTATGGGTAACAATAAATTAATGGAAATAAATTACAAAGTCATATAATACTATAGCAAGAATGCACTATCCAATCACAAATACTTATATTGGAAAGTAAAATAACATCCATAAATTCAATTTGAATGTAAACACGAACCATTTTTACTGGATAGATGCCAAATCTGCGAAATAATTGATAGCGAATGTATGCGGTTGTCAGATTTCCAACAAATCCAGAGTTTGCAAAGTAATGCGGTGGCCTATAGGTCTATACTGGACCACAGGTACAGACACGGACTGGGACACTAAACTGGGAATTTAAATATTTATCATACAATTACACATACATACATACATACAACATGAACTTACGCTTTTTTAGATGGATTTAGCAGAGGTGTTACCAGGACACCCACTTTTCGCCTTGTGTTCCGACCCACGATGTGATGGAGGCGAGCCTCTCGCCATAAATTCCTGACTACGGGTTGATAATGAATAGAAATATCACTTTGCCCGACCCGGGATTATCTGTTGTAAGTTCGGTCCTTACTACGGCCCTGAGTCCATGTTAGTAATTTAAAAATATTACGGGGTTTTTTACCGGCGGGTAGAAAATCCCTTCAAGATTTGTATCATATTGGACTCCGTCGCGAAAACGAGGAATTTTCAATTTAGCCACGGAAATCTCTTCTAAAATACAAATTTTTCATAATTTTGTGTACGATTGAAACGATTTTTAAGGATTGAAATAAAACTATTTTATACGGATTTTATCGCGATTTGGTTTAATTTTTACATTTTTTAACTTCCCGACGTTTCGATTACTTTACAGCTTTCGTGGTCACGGGGCGGACTCAATTCAATGTGTAACATTCGCGTAAATTTAAGAAACCATTACGATTTTTGAGGATTTGTATTATTTACGTTCTACGAGTAGTTAACTTGAAATATATTTTTGTCTAGTGTTAGAAGTAAAAAAATGTATTTACATATTATTTTCTCATGAATAATCAAAAACATAATAATGTCAATAATTTATTGGTTGAATAGTAGATCTTACTGCTTATATACTTGTAATAGCCATAATATATTGCACAACATTTGTTAACAAATATGACGAAATATAGATTAGAATATTCGACAAAAGATCTGGTGATAATAGATCCTTTGTTTAAGTATAAATAGTTACCTAAAGATACCTAAGGAATTTGTTATAGGTATAATATACAATTCATTTTTCAAATTTAATAGATTTTTTTGTACATACTACTTATATATTATAGTTTTAGCCACTGCTATTCCACTATAGGGCAAAGTCCTTTTTAAAACTAACAATAATAATTATACCTATTCATTTCTAGTTCATTTCTTGATATTCTTGGGTAAATCAGGAATTTTTCAGGTCTTATATAAATAATACAACATATTATGTTCGCCCACTCATAGAAGCATTAAAGTTAATTACATATATGCCAATAAGAAAAAAAATAAAAAGTCTTCGTAAGTATGGCAAAACGTTTTTCACAGAATCTCAATTATCAAGTTTTCATATCCATAAATTATCCTAACACCTCAAATTCTCACCTAGGATTAATGAATATTAATACAAAAATTATTTTACGGAATTAGACAAGTATTCGACACATCGGTCCCGGAGGGGGTGGTAGACGGTTCCGGGGGAGAGGGGATGCATAAATTATCTCGTAGCAAGCGTTAATTAAATCTACCTCCGGCGGGTGGACTCCCGACGTCACTTTCTTCATATTGACGGGACGACAGGATCTTTGACAACGGTGCTGGTTTCATAGAAAAAAAATGATTTGCATTTTTTTAGAATTTATTCCAAAAAGTTTGTACTTTTTGTAATGAAATTTCCCAAAAAAAGGAACAGTTATACCCAAGAATTAATGTTAATTATTAAGTAATACTTAACTAAGTTTCACCCTTGACACCCCGACCAACTAGCAATAATCGGTAGTCAACAAATAACTTTAACGAGGCTGGTTTACCATCTTTAATTTTTAGCGATGATAGATTATCATAAATATTATTTTTTGTACTACATCGCAATCTACACACAACATCTCACCCCAACAACGATGATTCAAATTCAAAACACTCACGACAAAATATCAAAATAGCAAGGTGTGATTTCGATAAAGTCGGCGCCAAGTTATTTAATTAACGCAGAGCTGTGGAATTCTGTAATTATTCGACGCCTCTTCACTGTACCCCACTTACGCATAGTTTTAACTTATCACTTTTTGTTTCAGGTATGATGGGTAACTTGCAGATTATAGACAAATTTCTCGTGAGTAAGCTGTTTTGTTATGAATGCGGCTAATATAAACTTAAGCGAACCGTCGAATGACTGCATTCAAATGAAATGTGGCACATAATGGTAATGTTAATTACTTGTTTTAAGAGAAGGGAATGAATGTAAAATAATCGAAATACTTCCTGAGAGTTCTTCACTAACAATTCTAACGTATTATATTTTACCCACTCGTATTAGACCAGCGTGGTATATTAAGCTCTCGATGTTGTAAAAAACTGCACGTTTGTTATGAATGTTTATGAGCTGTGATCACTTATCATCACTTATAAATATAAAAAAAAACAATGCCTGGAATATCCCAACATCAAAATCACAAAAAAAGAAAAAAGTGATTGTTTATAACAAAAACTGCGCGATAAGTTTTTGCGCGCTTCATTGTGTCTCCGCCCTTGAACCCGGCTCAATTTCCTACGACCTTGACATTCACGCGCCGGCATGCAGGGGGACTACAACCGAAAACGATATTCGATATATCGTGCGATTCCACGTCTTGAAACCTATGTCTGTGGTGTGTCTCAGTATACTCGCACTGTCAAAGGTTATCTATAAAAAAGACACGTTAATCAAAAGATTGCCTTTAATTAATGACACAAAGTATTTAATGTGACAATTACTCAAATACCTAAAAATGCTGACACAAGATATTATAAAGGTATTACATTCTATACTAACACCTATTACGAGTGACTTCGTTTTCACTTATATCGATAATTAATTGCACGATTCAACAGTGTCAAAAAATATTGCTTAGAGAATATTCATCAATGCGGCAGTAAAATACAAGTTATAAGGAGTAGACTTTAATATGTGGTATCGCACGATAATATATCGCATATATTCATCGACAAGATAACAAAATCGAAGTCACTAGAAGACTTTAATACGTGGAAAACGATATATCGAATATCGTTTTTGGTAGTAGCTCCCTTGGGCTTACTCATGTATCTCGTACTTGTCCGAGGTTGATTGGTAAGGTGATAAAATGAAATATACCTATAAAGATACGATACTGTATCAGCACATAACTGCCCACTGCTGGGCTTGGGACTCCTGAACAGTCGAGTTCAAATGACCACGGTATACTCGTATATATGGATAATGTGCTTTATCAGTCATACTGATTCTTTTTTATATTGACTCGGCAGTGACTTCATTGCACATGATGAGTGCAAGTCATCTAGATAAAGTATCAATTGGTAACAAGTTGGTGGTAGAGTATTACAGTGGCGAGGGGTGACATTTTTTAAAAGGGAAGCCGAAGCTCAAAACACAAAATATGTTTATTTTCTTTATCCTGTTACTAGCTTCTGCCCGCAAACTTCGTCTGCGTGGTTAATTTTATTTGAAATCTCCCATCCCGTCCCGTCCCATCCCGTTATATCCCGCCCGCCCCGTCTCATTCTCACTAATGAAATGTAATCCAGTCCCATCCCATCTTTTTGAGTATGATAAAGTAGCAAATATATCGGAATTCCTTCTTCATCCCACGGGAACACTATTTTTTTCGGAATAAAAAGTAGTCTATGTTACTTCTAATACCTCCAAGAATATGTGTACAAAGTTTCATGATGATCGGTTGAGTAGTTTTTGCGTGCAAGCGTAACAAACAAACTAACATTCACATTTATAATATTAGAAGGGCTAAGGGATTACGAAATGACTACAATGCGACTAGTACTAAGTAATCTGTGAATGCGACTGATAGTAAGCGTAGTGCAGTCCGAATAGAGATTAAAATATTACTGTGTGATGTTTCACAGAATGAACGCAAAACGCGACACACTTATGCACGTGTGTCCTTATATTCGGACCTTTGCGAATATCCTCCCACCAGCAAATTATTGCTTCGAGAATCTTACTCACCAAACTAAAATAATGGGTTTCATTTGGTAAGTGAT
Organism: Deilephila elpenor; assembly: GCA_949752805.1. NCBI lineage: Eukaryota > Metazoa > Arthropoda > Insecta > Lepidoptera > Sphingidae > Deilephila > Deilephila elpenor. Next base: position 390,229 of record OX457107.1, on the reverse strand, counting down.
ATTGTGGCATCTGCCTATTGCGGCCGTCAATTAAATTTTAATATTTTCGTTACCTATGTACTTATACAATATTTACAATGTCCATGAAATAAAAAGTAAACCATGCTTACATAATGAGAAAAATAAAAAAGTATATTTCTAAACTGCACGTGAATATAAGATTAATATAAAAGAAATAAAAACCTAGACTCAATATGTTAACAAGTACGATAGCCCCGCATTTATCAGTTGTAACATTAGTAGTAAGACAATGTATTCCTCAGGCGAGGATCGAGCACGTCCTAAAATCTAAACACTAACTTTATTTGTAAAATCGACAACCTAAACATATTAGTACGCTCCTAACGATTAGTAATTTCCATTAAAACCATAATATTAATATTACACATTTTGTAATTAAAACTAATTGCATGAACCATGAATATATTGTAAAAATGTAAATACAACACTTATAAATACATTAAACTCCGCATTTCGCTATTGTAATAAGTAATATCTATACCTAAACACACGAAATGCCGGAGAAGCTGCGGCTTGCCTCTTGCTTTTTTAGCGTAAATTGAACCTTAAATCATTATCAATTTAAGGTACAATTTTGCGTGGTTTGTTGCATACTATACAATGCGTAACGGGCGGCGCGGCGGCGGCGCGGCGGCGGCGGGGCGGCGGCGCACGGGCCGCGCTAGTGTTATTGAATAAGCCGAACAATTTTACAGGAATTCGCCAGAGGTCGCACCGCGTCGCAATAAAAAGGGCTTACTGTGCCGCTTCCTAGTAATGTTTACGTATCTGGCCGACAGATGTCGTTGAATGTAAAAAATAATAATTGAGTTTTGATATTAAATAAATAAGTTTGAATAATTTGCTTGTTTATAGTGTAATGATAAATTACAAAAGGGAAGCCGGTAGGAACTGGCTTCTAAGGAGCCTTCGCCACTAGAGTATTATTATCCGCTAGATAGAACCTACCGTACAATATTGTGAAAAACCCTTATTACAGGGCCAATTGCACAAACTAACTTTGCCCATAACTTTGATTTTGATAACGTCAATACAATACATTAGCAATGTCAAATACGTCACAAATGTATGACATTACAAAAATTAAAGGTATCGTCAAAGTCAGTTTTTGCAACTGGGCCTAAGCCCTAAGCCCTTTCTGTTCAGCTTGTGTACATCCGACTTTGAGCGGTTGGCATAATTGTATCGACGCGTGAAAGATAACCACGACATAAAACAATCGACCTAGTTGGTTACAAGAAGCCCCTTGATACTGGCTTCCAACGACCATAAAATTCCTTGTTAGAGGCCTATGCATTAATTAACTTCCTATACCAGAAGCGACAGCTAACACAAACACAGTAACATTCATAACCGACACTGAGTAAACCCCCAAAGACATATAACATTCACATTCGCATAGTAAAGTTGGCATCCACTTGATAATTGGCGGGGAGGAAACGAAGGGAGAAAGTTTGAAGGCCCCCGGGACAAAACTACGTAACGCGACGCGAGAATTCATTATATTGTACCTGTGAACTTACTGATTGTAGATAGTTATGATGTAGTTTAGTGTGGGATGGATTTTGAAGTTGACTTACAGGTGTGTTCTGATCTAGGTTCAGGATAAAATAAGAGTTTTAAGAAGAAAGAGTTCTAATTTTGTAAATAAGGATTCTGTATTATTTTATAATGTACATAAATATTTATTTTACATGAGAATAAAGTATACTAGTTATATGTATACTAATAAAGTAAATATGTGAGAGTATACTATACTAATAATAATTTCTGGCAATAATCCGTATATCAAGGATGGTGATTAACGAAATTCTTAGCATATCATGGACAGCCTCAATTTCAAATTAAAAACCTATTTATAAAAAATTCAGCGTTATTAGTGAATTTTAGTAAGATTTATCGGCTGAATTATCTTTAGTCGAAATAATTTCACAAAGCCTAAAGTTAACTTTCATATTATCTGCGTTATATAATAGGAAAAATGCTGGTATCATGTCAGCAGCTGTATCAATGGAATCAAATCAAATTACAGCGATACACGACCTTGCGTGGACAATGGACCGCTAACAGCCAATGTCAAAATGTCTACGTGACTAATTCCCTTTTATTCACTCTACTTATCATTTTATACCGACATTTGTTTCAGTAAAATAAATTATATTTTCCGGGAACGGAATTGAAAATATGATAATTTTGTATTGAATTTTTTGCAAAGTTTTTAACCAAAGTTTGACAATAACTATTTAAATTTTTATGTATTATAATGGAGCATGATTATTTTCAGTGTTATGTAGCTATATTTCAATATAGACCTATCTCCTGTAGATTCATTATGAGTCCGTAAACAAAAGGGTTTAGTTAGAAAACAATAGGATTTTAAAAAGGGATGCGCACTACTGTTTCCAGTCCTAATTGGTCCTAATTGTCTAGAGTTATGTACACTGTACAGTACTGTACAGTGTACAGTCTAGACTATTTATAAGTACTACCAAAGAAGCGTTATAGAGGTATATTCAAATTCCAATAGTGTGTTTCAACTCATTAGCCCCCAACTAAAATATAGTGAATTAAAATGCAAAATTATTTTCAATATTCAATAAAAAAAAAATCAAATCCAATTAGAGCGCTCAATCGATCACACTCAAAATTATTTTGATACCTTTTCAATATGTTAATACTTTAACTCCCTATTAAACCTACCAAATGATAAAGGATCAAATCTAAATTTTGAAACGTTCATAGAACTCATTAATCCCTTCACTGCAAAATTCTCATCACATTATATTAAAATCACTAAACCCCGGGTATGCTGACATATAGGCTCTAATTTGAACCCGGGACCTCTCGGATGGAGCTTTCGCAACCCTCATCCCCTATAATGATTGTGATACGTCTCCGTTCTGTCCGGGGGTAGCGCACCCCAATTTGTGTGCCGCGATGGGGTATAATAGAAAGGTCACACACTATTATTAGATAAGGTGAGATATTGATAATGCGCCAAACTTCGGATGAAGCTGATTAACGATAAACTAACAACATTGAATATGTTATCGGAAAATAAATATTTTTCCGGGGTATTTTCTTAAAAAAAAATGGTTTTAGACTGGCTTAATCGACACGCGAAAGACATTATATCTCTCGCTGAAAACTCCGAAAAGTCCTCCGTTGCTGCTTTTATCAATGAAAAAAGACTTGTGCCTTAATGTGGGGTCAAGACTATATAAATATGCTGTATTTACATATTACAGTATCATTAATCGATAAATGTTATTTTAAAACAAGATTTTCAGTAAACCAGAATGTTGCTCAGTCGATTAAAAGTTTATTTTTTTTTTAAATCTAACATTGGCATGAAAGAAATATCGCATTAAGCGATAAAATTCAATTTAAATGTCTGCGGGAGTACTTGGAATTTCTCGTACATTACCAATAATATAAGATTATTGATTCAGAGAACGGCGCTCGTAAACTTTTTTTTACAGATTTTGAAATATTCCCTTGTGCTTTGCAGAATAATAATTGAACGAAATCCAATTACAGCCTTTGAACAAAAATCCACTTTTTTTTTTCTCGCAAAAAAGATAGCTTTTTAAGATTTTTTTCTTTAATTTAATTGTGGCTTCTTTGTGCTCTTTTCTTAATCGCATTATATTCTTTCAGACAATGTGAGAAAAGAAATAAATGCTTTGCCATGAAAAAGGTTATGCCCGGGTCCCGGAAAAGTTGCCTTAGATTTTTCAAATTCATATAAATCACGTGATGTCCGAAACCTGCGATTCAAACCAGAATTAAATACTAAATTTGTCAAGTTATATCGATAATAACAACATTTAAAGGTTTATCGAATACACCCAAACACGCAGATTTAAATGTATCGATAACCGGATTAAACTGGAAATCGTCTACACAATCTCGTTAATAGCTCCATCTACAAGATAAAAGCCTTGCACTGCAGCCAGTGACTGGTGCGAGTACTTGCGCCAGTGCATGGCCACTGCACCGGAGATGGCCGCCCGACACCCGCCGTCCATTTCCGACGCTCTAACGTCATATGTTTCCACGAAGGAAGTTATTACTTCTCATATGTTGTACGTATGCATAGTTTATATATGAAGCTTTAGATTACGAAGTGCGGGAGCGAGAAAGCGATATACAGATAAATCATATGGACGATATACATAACTTGATATTAGTAAGTAACATTAAAAAAATATAATTAAATCTACAATCAGCTCTAGTTTTCATGATCATCATTCAGAGATGTTTATGCCTCTGTTGGGAACTTGTCTTTTTCCATGTCAACGCGTCAATTTCCGCAAATCTTGTCCAAGATATATCGATAGACTAATCAGTTGAATTTTAAAACCCTAAAACCACCAACATAACTTAAATAAGTCGTACTAATTACACGAATCAAAAATATAATTAAAAAACACAAACAACACTCGATACAAACATCAAACCGCATTGTCACGTACTTTATCCAAACACTACATTCCCGGCACATTCCTTTAAAAGCAAATACATTGCGCATTAAGGGAACGCATCAAATCACTCCACAAAGCACTCTCAACCCGTATTCCCTTACCTCCAGTGCCAATGTTCGCTTAATCTGTCCATTTCACGAGCTATTGCACCGCTCGCGATGTTGGTTTTAAGGGGGAGGGGCACAGGGGAAGGGGTTTGTAAAAATGTCATAAGCCCAGTTGTACAGAGCATAAGACGACAGAACGAGGCAACGGTACAGACATACCGCATATTGATTTGCAGAGAATTGGTCGGTCTGGAAGCGAACTGTGTATTAAATATTGTTTATTTATTTATTTTTAAAAATTATCTCATCTAAATTCTATCTTAGAAATATCTCAATCGGGTCTACTTAAGGAACCAGTCTTAAGTTTCGTCTTTGCCTGAATCAAAAAGTTCTCACAGTTTTCTGCTGCACCGTTACTGTAGAAAAATGTAGGTTCCAAGTGTTCCTCCTTTCCTATAATTATAATCAACGATGTTTTCGCTATAGTGCAAAAACAGTTGAGCAAACCGTATACCGGTTTCATTACTAAATCATCGTTGGTTATTGACAATATAATCGGAATGGTATTAGATTTGCAAGCTGTGGACCGGTTTGCCATCGCACGTGTTTCCTCCTTCCTATAATCCTGGGTCCTTCCGTCGTAGCGTGAAGAGGCATCTTAGCGGGCCGGCATGATTGTATCGAATGGTATGAGACTACCGTCTGATTCCATTCGATACTTTATCTGGACGACATTAGCACTTACCATCAGGTGCAATGCAGTCGATATGCCGTGACAGTTTAAAAAAAAAAATTACTATACGCTGTCTTACCCGATTCAGGATGCATTTTTTTAAACTAACGATGATCTCCTCCAGCTTCAGTGCCATATAAAGAACATCCTTAGATCCATGCAGGCTCGTACAGCATAATGCAGTTTTGCCGATGCAGCTTGTACGTACAGACACGTCCGCGGCTGCTTGCTATCCGTCACGTAGCGAGTCGTTTGCATTTCATTATTGTACGATGTCAAGACTTTACTAGACTGTAAGGATATGTTTGAATAGTATGTCACGTGTTATTTCATGTGGAATTTTATAGCCAATGAAAAATATGTTCGATGTCAATTTCAGGCTTACTTTGCTATGCTATGGTGTATTAGACCTTATTTATTAATTGCTGCAGACGTGGCTCCTCTACAATTGAGGGTTCGATTTCGAGAACATAGGCCATAGTCGAGGATACTAGCCCAATATTGCTGTCGCATTGTGCATTATAAAAAAAGTGACATCCTCGCGAAAGAACAATCTAACATTTTCAGTTCGATAGTATTGAAATTCACTGTATTTATTTCAAGGGTATAAGATTGAGGTATTTCCAACGATTTTAATTATTTTAATTCTATCACCAAAAAGCTAATATTTAGTAACACTATTATCAACCAGACCAAAAGCAATATCCACACAATTTTGGACATCAACAAACATGTATCATAAAAATAAAGCATACCAGTTTATTTTCATACGCATGATGGTAGCGAGACAATTTTTTAAATGGCACATGAGCTATTTTCTATCTTTTAATATTCAGAGCGAAGGGTGCGCGCATGGGGAGGCACAGGGCGGAAAATTAAACCTCAGTCATAAATTATGTGCGATTATGTTGATATTTTCTCGCGTGTGCGGAATAACTGAGTAGCGTAGCTATTTTTATGTAATACTTACTTATCCTTTTTAATAAAAAGTAGCAATATAGCTATGGTACTTTGAAATCTGTATTATTATTCTATTACCGCCCACAGCTGATCACCTGGTTCTTCTACAATTGACAGTTCGTTTAAAGGCTTAGCCAATACTCCATCACGCTGACTTGGGACACTTTAGTAGACTTCTTGCCGTAGCTTTCCTTTACTGATAAAATGGTCTTAAAAATTTACATAACTTCAATTAAAACCTAAGAAATAAGTATACGATTACAAACAATTGCATAACATTAGACATTTTAAACCCGTGAGCGTGTTCGATCCTACTATGTAGGTAATATTATTCAAAGATACAAGAAACGAATTCATTAAGAATAAGATAAAATACGCAATTATGGGATAATTATAGTAATTACAGCTAACGGGTCAAACGGAATCGGTGGATAATTGGTAACTTGTTTAAAACCAGTATTGGTTTTATGGTGAATATATTTGCGAATGATCTTGTATGGGTGATGTGTTTTTATGCAAAGCTTGGTACAGACAAAACGAGACAAATGTGGAATGAATTAATTGAAGTTATTTTAAAAACTTTATGCAAAAAAAATGGGAAATGTATTAAAGGGCTTTGATTATAGAGGAATAAGGAAATAAATCTTTCCTGGGAAATAAATTTATAATGACATTGGCAGTGATCTTAATATAGCTGTACTTCCATGCATTTTTATAATAATAAAAAATATTAATTTCCATATGTACATCATGATAAAATAAAATATGATTCCCAAAAACATGATTTTATAGACAAATCGCTCGCTCACTACCATGTCCTTCCAAACTGTCCCTCTCGCGGTGCATTCTTGCATTTCATGACCACCGCTCCGCGCACCGCACTTGAATATGTAATGAACGCTGCTTTCCATTCATTACGGTAATGTAAGCATAGAGGTTGGACAAATATTCGGTCAAGCTTGAATGTGGTAGACTATTTATAGAAACAGTTGTTGGGGTACTGACTATTGGTTATAGTTTCGGCTTTGTAAATAAGTCAATGAAACTTCTATGCATTTCTTTGATCAATTTTACTATTTACACAAAGATTTGCTTGTAAGAAATTACCTAGTGTGATAAGGTCGCCACACACACCGCCTACTATTATTTGTATTGTATAATTATGCATTTGTATATCTCCCTTTAGTGCAAAAAAGAATTAAATAAATAAATAATAAATAAAGATTTTTAAACACTTCTTACATACCAATTTGTAATGTTATTGTTATTCTGTAATTGTGATTCAATTACATAGAACATGGAATTTTGGAGTATTTATTACAAGTAATGGTTTTGATGTATTCAATACTTTGAATACGACATTGACATTTTGCATCTTTATTCGATAGTAATTTTGCGATATTTGTCATTGAAGCACATGATTTAATAACGGTCCGTAAATTTCGTCACGCAAATACAATTTTACCGAAGCCGAAAAATATTAGGGGTCGAAACCGAACGCGAAGATGCCGCCACGCTCTAGTCTGTTATAAAGTCCGGGTCTAATGAGTCGAAACAGACGTGGTGAATAGTTTCTGCATTAGTAATCTCGTTACTTACTGAAGCGCTACTTAAAATTTAAGTTTGTATAGTCTATAACTCCCTGGATAAGTCTCACTGCCCGAAACCGCTGCTCAATTCGTTTTTAAGAAGGGTTAGACATTAGTGGTGGTAGGACTTTACTGGTGGTAGGTCTCTCATATGTGAGAGGCCGCCTGGGTGGGTACCACCGCAATGTCTATTTCTCCCGCCAAACAACAGTGTTAATGCGCTGTTGTGTTCCGGTTTGAAGGACATTGTTGCCAGAGTAACTACTGGACATATTGAGACTTAACATCTTATGTCTCAGGATGGCGAGCGCAGTGGAATTCCAAGGATTGCCTTGTAATTCATGGTGTTGTTTGGTTTTGCTACTGTCCATGAGCGGTCGTATCGCTTACCATCAGGCGAATGGCATGCTCGTCTCGCCATTCATTGCAATAAAAAAAATAAAAAAAAAAAAAATAGTTCATCGCAAATATTGACACAAACAAAAAATATTCCAATTGGAGTAATGATTTTGTATCAAATCGATTAGATTATTATCTCGTTATAGTCAATGCAAAATCACTTGGAAGATCGTACCTACGCCGACATTAATTTGTTTTCATTTAGAAATATCAGTCTTCTGAATTTCGATCTGCAAATGTCTAATATTACCTTACAGATCTACGTAAGACGTTATTAAAAAACTACCATTACATTTCCCCAGCGATTATCACAAACCCATTAATTAATATTTCCACGAGTCATGAAGTCACATCTAAAACGATCCCCGCGCAATTAAAAACCAGAACAATACTCGTTCCTGCTATATTTATCTGGCCATAATGCGAGTTGATTGCCATCCGTCGGTCACGGTATGGTAGCCACAAGGTCGTCCTGACACATCACGTTGGTTACATGATTTTTCTAATTCAGCTTGATTGTGATTGTAATGGCTTCCATTTAGATGAAAATTGTGCAATTTTATGGTCTTTCTGGAAAGGTTTTATAGGTGTAAATGCTGTGAGTGATCTGTGGTAAATCTGTCAGGCATCGGAAGCAATTGTAGTAATTTGTATATGGGAGTTGAATGACTACAAGACCCAACACAAGATTGAAAGATATAGCGCAAAAGACATAGTGATTGCATGTTTTTCGAAGGCGACTTTAAAACAGAATAAATGCAATTCTCGTTAGACTCTGGTAATGCATCCCGAATTCAATTTTTTTTAAATGGTAATCCTGTAGAACTAATAAACAAATGAGAGAGAGAGTGAATGAGAGAATAAATAGGATAAAAAGGAGAAATAGAATACACAAGATGTTAAAAAAATAATGAGCTAATGGGTATGTTTGGAAGTATAAACATTAGTAAAATATACATAGGTGCTATTGTGTCAAAATTTTAAACCCCTCGCGTTATTGAAGAAACAAATAGCATGCTGAGTTATTATGCCGATTTGACTGTAAACAGACTTAAAAATACGCCCCAAACGCGACATTTTATGGATCCCTACCGGGGTTCCTACCGTACCTGCGGGGTTTTCACCGAGTATGGGAACAATATTAACAGTTTTAATTCTGGATATTTTTCTGAATCCAGTGTCATTCGTTGTATTATGATAAGATATACTATCTTTCCGTTTTTGTATCATTCCCAAATATGTAAAATATTACAACTTGGCATTAAAAGCCTTTAGATCCCTTCCATTTATTCTCACCCCTCAGGTTCCCCACCTTCCGCCTAGACTCTGATCTGTATTATAATTAATCCGCAATAAACCGAGCACAATGCGATGTAAACTTTGTCGAAGGCAGATAATTGTGCGTGCGTCGGCGCGGAAATGGCGCGCTGTCAGCTCATCTCCCTGTCCAAGCCGGGGTGATCAGGGCTGCGGGTCGTATGTTACATAAATTAAAGATTCGGAGTTCTTATGATAGTTCATTTTGACAGCCTCCGTGGCGCAGTTGGTTAGACGCCGGCTGTGAAACGAGATTTGATCCCCGCACCGAAACTAATATTTGTGTGAACTACAGGTATTTGTGAGACCGAGAGGTCTCTCGTAGTTTCTGATACCCACGACACAAGGCTCAATCTTAGTGTGGGGCCAGGTCTATGTATATGTATGTGTCTGTTGGGTGTATTTATTAATAACATGACGGTTATCAACGATGTTTTATTTTACCGTAAACTTGACGAAATTACGCCAATTTTATGTCGTCTAGGTATATAATATTTGATATTTTGTAGCTTTTGAGCGAGGAGAAACATTCTATTTTCTTCAATTTTTACGACCTGCAGCTGTTATTAAAAAAATATGACAATATCTAATTTTAAAGTTTTTTAATAATTTCAATACAAGCAAATAGTTCTCTGAAATATTGATAGACCATCATCATTCATCAAAAGTTTTTATATAGCATTTGGGCAGCAAATATGAAAACAAGCACCTGGAAATCATTATATACCATTCAAAGATAAAGTACGAAAGGGTTAAAACTTACGTGAGTACGTTTTAATTATTAACCCTCCAGCAACAACTGCTAGTATTTTTATAGTTCAACCCTGTTCGGTCATTACGCTCTTGATTTACACAACATTGTTATCTGCCACGCTTCCGCCTCCTCTCTCGCGCCCGCGCCCGCTCCGCTCATCGCCCGCGATTAAATTCGATGTCTGCACGTCGCGCGTCTATTTATTGACGCTTAATTGTGCTACTGATGAATGACGTATTTTAAGCCGATTATGCCTTTTGCTGGAATTATTGTTTAAGGGTTTTCTTTCTATAGTACATACATAATATATGAACTCGCGCCTTATTTCTAGAAGGGGTAGTCAGAGGTGCTACCAGGCCATATTTTGACTTGTTGTCTTTCTTTCCATGAACGAAAGGGGCGAACCTATGATATTGATTAGAAAACACAAAACCTCTTTACCTGTTTTTTATCAAGATTTGTTTATAAATATTTAATAAATAAATAAATACACCCAACAGTCACATACATAGTCCCGACCCCACATTAAGATCAATTAAGTCTTGTGTCGCAGGTATCAGAACTACGAGAGACTTTTCGGTCTCACAAACACCCAGACCCGAAAGAAATATTTGTGGGCCGCACAAACATTTCTCTCGGTGCGGGGATCGAACCCGCGGACTCTCGTTTCACAGCCGGCGTCTAACCAACTGCGCCACGGAGGCTGTCAACAATACAGTTACAATTGATATAATTTCAATTTTAATGGTTACTTTATGATTTCTTTCTTTTTGAATAACGGTATTGAACTCTTTCTATTTAAATAAATGTATTTTAAAGTGGTTTTGAAAAGAGCAACAGTTTTCTTGCCCGCTCTTCTCCAGTAAAAACCGCTTTCCGAACCGGGTGGTACAACAAAAAAATACTGAATCTAAATGATGTTGAACATTTTAATAGATTCAATAAATTATTTTAATTTTCATGGCTCACTTGCGGATATCGCATTGTGCTATCGAAAGATATCGGTTTGGTGACATAAGCAAATATGCTTCGCCAGTAACAAGTAATTTTAATAGGAATATTGTCCAGGGAAATCATATGAACAGACAGATTTAAAGGAAATTGGAGAAAAACCGACAACTTTTATAAAAGGTGCAATTGTAGAACGTCACGTAGCGGCGATATTGTTGCGTTGTGTATTGAATTGAATACAGGGGTGAACTCAGTTGACAAAAGTGTGGTCGTAACCATCCAACAATAAATTAAATAAAAATAGCAAAAGATTTTATATAAAATTAAGATTTTAATTAGTCATTTATAAAGCTATTATGGAGTACAGTTTGGACTCTATGTTGCATATCGATAGGTTTCATCTCTTTTTTAATATTGTTCTTGACAAATAACTGCATTTTCTTATTTCCTTTTTAATTTGTTATAATATTAATAGCAGTACAAGGTAATGTATTACTGCATAACTATTAGATTCCTATTCATTGGAATTTAGTTTCTTAATATTTAGAATAAAAAATCTAGCATTCGATACCAACGACTATCAACATGATATCTTTTTAAAAATGACCCCCCAACCCCCACCTGACTGTGTCCCCGACCAGCATTATTGTCTCGGACTCAGACGGATGGTCGTTATAAACTTTGTCGGCCATAACCTCGCTTTAATTTATATGTCGCGGCGTGACAAATGTCGCGCACTTGTTGCGAAGCTACATTACGAGGTAAGGTTTATGATATTTGTCTATTAATTATTGATAGCTTGTAAATAATGTAAAAAGATATGTGGCTTTTGAAGTTTAAGCTGTATGTTATGTTTTGGCTTAATAACCTTAGAACTTGCTTGTGAAATGAAAAACAAAGACAACATTGACGAATAATTATTTTTTGATTTAGAGAAGCCTCTCGTAGTTTTAAATATTAATCCATCTCACATCTTACTATATCGGATATGGCTTTTTTGTTTTTTTTTAATAAATAAATACACCCAACAGTTACATACATAGTCCTGACCCCACACTAAGATCGAGTCTTGTGTCGTGGGTATCAAGAACTACGAGAGACTTTTCGGTCTCACAAACACCGAGACCTGAAACAAATACCTGTGGTTCACACAAATATTTGTTTCGGTGCGGGATCGAACCCGCGGCCTCTCGTTTCACAGGCGGCGTCTAACCAACTGCGCCACGGAGGCTGTCAATAGTCAGAAGACAGTAGACCTACATTTATGTAACTTCAAAAAGCCACACATAAAAACGACTCGAACGGACGACAAAATACTTCTCAGTTCCATTCGCTCCAGACAACCAATCACCACATTTAAACCAGCTTATTTTCCAAATATTTTCTCTAAAAATTTCCTCTTGGAAGCCAGAGCACGTAACATGGTTATCCATTAAGCCGGCGCTATCCGCTGCACTACAAATACTGCAATAAGAGTAATTTCTTCACGTCGTTCAGCAATTAGAAGCGGCTCCAATTACTGCGACTCGATGAGCCAGCTACAACTTCTAGGGCCGTCACATCCTATACTGGGATTGGTTTACGTAAGCAGTAATACTACGCGTCTTTAGACATGTTAAAAGGCCGTTCGGACACTAATTTGAAAAAAATGTTCAGTTTTAGTCTTGCTAGAGAATTTTAAGGGTACAGAGCGAATAACTTGGGTTAACTGGGGTGTTACCACCACTGTCTCACAGAAAACCGATGTGTTGTAGCTTCGCTGTTGCGTTTCGTTTTGTGAGTGAGATTGTGGAAGACCCACAAGCTAATGGAAAGATATTCGTATCCGTCCAGACAGCGCTCAACATCTTATTCACGATGTTGTAGAATGGTTACTCTAACTCTTTAGGAAGGACGTATTTTAATCTATATCGCAGCCTTAATGCGATTTGTATTCTTTACTTACATTCGCATTTCTTATTGAGAACTGTCTTTTTTTTTTATTGCAATGAATAGCGAGACGAGCATGCCATTTGCCTGATGGTAAGCAATACGACCGCTCATGGACAGTAGCAATACCAAACAACACCATGTATTCCAAGGTAATGTTTGGCATTTCACTGCGTCGCCGTCCTGAGACATAAGATGTTAAGTCTCAATATGTCCAGTAGATACTCTGGCTACAATGTCCTTTAAACCGGAACACAACAGTGCATTTACACTGCTGTCTGGTTTTCAAGTTTCTGTATGATGGATTCTTACATGTTCATTCAAGTGAAGAACACACAAAACATCAATTCAGTTATGTGTAACTTTTCATTAAACCCGCGACCTCCGGCTTGGCAGTCCAAGCTTCACGCAATTGAACTATCGCTCGCCTAAGTACTACATCAATTCAAACAGTGTTAAGGAAACAGGAATTTAAGCCCAGCAGTGGGACTTAGTTTAATTGCATCATCCAGGTCAGAGCATCGAATCTCCAGCAGTAAAGCACAATTTGAAGAGCTGCGAAATATAACAAGCTGTTATAACGGCTCCCAGACGTGCGATTGAACCAAACCTAGTTAATCAATTTATTAGTCTAGATCTTCCCGTTTTGTGAAGCTGTATATTGCTTCGGATATTATGTTCTTGCAATACAAGATAGAGGTTTAAGATGAAGGATTAAATTATGAAATAAACAACTTTAATTCATTTTTTTCTTATCATATCTGATGCCAACACTAGCCTTTAACCATTTCTTTGTCCGTCACTAATAGAGATCAGACTTTTAAAAAAGAGATAATAAAAAATACAGTAGAAACCTGAACCAAAACAAAAACAACTATTTAGCGACAAAAAAACCATTAAAATGTTTTTGAAATAAAACTATGTTTTACGGATTTTATCGCGATTTGGTTTAATTTTTACTTTTTTTAACTACTTTTTTTTTTAACCGACGCGACGTTTCGATTACTTTACAGCTTTGGTGGTCACGGGGGACTGTCCGCCCCGTAACATGCGTAAATCTAAGAAACCATTATATAATGTTTTTGTAAGTCTTTCCTGCGGGGACAGGCTGACTCCTCATAGCAATATATTATGGTGTTCAAATGCTGGTTTATTTATACAATAATTATAATTGAAGTAGGTAATTGCTACAAGCGAAATCTAACGTAGACAAACAGCAGAACACATAAAATACTAATAAACAATAAACTAATTTCAAATCATTCTAAATGTACCATCAGATAGGCATCAGCTAACGTCGACAGAATGTCTCGTGCAAGCTACGGTTATTCACAACATTACAGGTGCTTTGTACACCGCTCGCCGGCGCCGGCGACTTATTGCCTCTGCTCTCAGTGGTGCGGCAATGTAAACTATTTTATGTTGTTTTTACTTATGTTTTATACTTTAGTGGTGCTGTTAAATTCAGGTTGCGAAACTGTAATTTTTGATGATATATTTAGAGAGAGAGAGTCTTGTTGTGTTGAATTTGTTGCTTAAGTTTTTTTTTTGTAACAATCGTTTCATTTATAAGTGGGAATAATCAAAACAGACGAAATAAAATTGTTTAAATATACGTTAGTTAATATTGGTTTCTCTTAAAGATTTTTAGAATAAAATAGAAGCACAAACAAAAAAAATATTGCATCTTGGGAATAATATCCGATAACTTAGGCTTTAGATTAGCGTACAGACCGATTTGACCGGTGGTACGACCGCCTTAAAGAAATTGGATAATAATATAACAATATTCTTGAAGATAGCAATGTGGAAACTGAAGCAAACCTGATGTTACTATATTACTTACTGTCTTACTAATCTTCAATAAGCCAAAATTCTCACGTAGCCCGAACTTCGCCAGTCAGTTACCTTGCATTAGAATAACCGCACATCTGAAGTAATATCGCGGGGTAACCGGTCACAATGGACGCGCTGTTCGCATGCAATTGGGCTAGCGCAGTAAGTTAGGCCACCTGTCGCCGACGAATACTAAACAACACCTATAGAGCGAATCGGATGCGAGACACACGGGGACTACGCATAGATAGCTACAGGCGAACTGATGCATGTCTGGTTAGATACACTTTGTGGTTTTAAACTAGCACCTCTTCGGAATAGCCTTCAATTTATTTTTGAGATTTTATTGACAGCCTCCGTGGCGCAGTTGGTTTGACGCCGGCTGTGAAATGAAAGGCCGCAGGTTTGATCCTGCACCGAAACAAATATTTGTGTGAACTACAGGTATTTGTTTCAGGTCTCGGTATTTGTGAGACTGAAAAGTCTCTCGTAGTTCCTGATACCCACGACACAAGACTCGATCTTAGTGTGGGGTCAGGTCTATGTATGTGTCTGTTTGGTGTATTTATTTATTATTTATCGCACCAAGTGTTAAGACCACACGTTAGAGTAAACTCCGAAGTCCGAAGAATGAAATAAATATTAATTTAATCAGTAACCAAGTATTGCGCATCATAGTTTTACAAATTCACTGTTTTATAAATGCATCTTCTTAGTTCTCTTTTAGGCATCAAGTCTATATCTTTTAATTTGAATCCATAATATTTTTTCGATTTATTGGTCCGACCTTTGTTGTATTAAAAACTTTTTTTTTTCAACAACACGTCTCAAAAATATATTTAGCTTATGACAAGCCAATAAGCAACCGATTCTTTAACCCCGTGTGTCTCGCATCAAGATAAACCGGGGCCAAGTGCACCCTTGGCACTAAGTTACTGCGTCTGAGCCGAGACCCGCCGACTGTACACGTACGCTTAACTCACCCGCGCCCGCTTCGATTTTACCCAATTTAAAGTTTCGTATACAGCAACTGAATTTGGTATATAGTATATAGGGATATGTGTAAGCTTGGATGATTATTATAATAAGTCTAGATGGATCGTTAGCGAGTTTAGGACAGCCTCCGTGGCGCAGTTGGTTAGACGCCGCCTGTGAAACGAGAGGCCGCGGGGTCGATCCCCGCACCGAAACAAATATTTGTGTGATCCACAGGTATTTGTTTCGGGTCTGGGTGCTTGTGAGACCGAAAAGTCTCTCGTAGCTTCTGATACCCACGACACAAGACTCGATCTTAGTGTGGGGTCAGGACTATGTATGTGACTGTTGGGTGTATTTATTTATTTATTTATTTATTTTAAATATCAATTAATGTTGACCGACTTATAAGGTTGATATTTCTTAGCCAATAATGCAATATAACAAAAACTTATTTTTGAAATAGAAGTGACTTGCTACTAAAAGTGAATCTACTTTCCATGAGTGTTAAACACTAAAAAATAAATAAAGGTTAATTTTGCTGGGCTAAATATACCGAAATAAGCGCGAAGACAAAAATGTTTCTAAATCATAATTGTTGGTAAACCAACAAATCCGACATCAGCCCTTTTTGCAATCAAAGAAATCTCGCATTTTTTTATACTCACACAGGAGTAAAAAACTCGATCTGAAAATCTAGTGCCTTAAATATATCATCAGTGTACTTAAACTTTAGCTCAATTTTCCAAATTATCCTAAAACTATTAACACATAATTTCTATATTGCTGGTGAATATAATTAACTGCAGACATTGTTCGGGAGCGGAATACGCGCTAATCTCTTGGTCTTAGCTCGCTTCCCGAGCAGCCTTCATAAACCTAGCATAAAACCTTTATAATACTTATTTATTACTTTACCTGCAGTCCTTGTGGTTTAGCGGTTGGACTTATTGAGACACGATTCTTTACAGATAAAATTATCTTGCTAATTTTATATTTAAATAATCTTCAATATGGAGAAGGTATGAAAGTTCTGTGGCACAAGAGGTCACGAGTTCGAGCTTCTGTTGAAGAATAATGATTGTGATATTTTCAAGCTTAAGTTATGTGGTGTTGAAATCACTAGTAGTTTCGGATAGTCTTGAGGAAAATGCCTATTTTACTGTTGTTTTGGGACTACGTGTGGAAATGAAATACATATATTATCAGTTATTATGACGTGAATGTGTGACAAATATGCAACCATCGACTCTCGGGTTTATAGTATTAGTGTCTTACACAAAATTAGAAATGTACAGAAGGCATACTTTGTTACTTTTTAATTACTATAGTAATTAATAAATACTGTTTTATTACATTCGAAAGTCATATAGTGTAAAATGCTTTGTCAATAATATTTTTACTTCACCTAATCGGAACCTGCAACCTTAAATTTTAGTAAAATCACTATACTATGCTACCAAATAAAAAGAAAACTATATATATATATATATATATATATAAACTCACGCCTTTATCCCCGAAGGGGGTAGGCAGAGGCGCCGCCAGGACACCCACATTTCGCCTTGTATGTTCCGTCCCATGATGTGATAGGGGGCGAGCCTATCGCCATATCGGGCACAAATTCCTGACTCCGGGCTGATAATGAATAGAAAAATCCAATATCACTTTGCCCGACCCGGGACTCGAACCCGAGACCTCAGCTTTGTAACCGTACCGTAATACAAGTACGCCACCGAGGCAGTCAAAAAAAAAATGAGGCAGTAAAAAGAAAACTATGTTATTTAATTATAGATTTAAATTTACAAATGTTTAAGAGATCTAATAATGATGTCTTTTGTTGCAGGTACGTTGAGTTTGATACTTGTGAGGTTACTATCTATTTTACCAAGTCGAAATATGGGTAAGATAGGGTACGATGTTTTATATTAGCTTCGCGGGCTATCGGCAACGATAATGCGCATTTTTGTTGCCTCTTCTAGTCTACTAATATGTCTAAAATAAGAAAATATAACACAGAACTGGCTTAATAACTGTAAGTGGGATCTTAAACACATCTTAATACACGTATTTAAATATATATGGGCATTTGTAGTTATTATCTTGTGGCCACATTTTCATCGTCCGGCCGGCTTACGCGTGATTTATGGACTCGCCCCGCGTTTTATTTTTGGCGGAATAAATTAACTGGGGTCTTTGTCCTTTTGTCTCCGGGTCGGTGCTGTGTCCGCAACAATGTTATTTTGCTTAAATTGCTCGGTTACTTGTAGAGAATTGGATTATCTGTGTAAGGGCTGTTTTATAGGTCTTGTTTTTTAAGATTTGTTTCATTAAAAGATTATTTTGTTTTTACTTTTTTAAAGCATCTTTTTGAACACAATACCATAAGTTAAGTTCACTGAAATCAAACAAAGCCATAATTATTATTTAGTATATTTTCTTTATATAAGAAGAAGACTAAACCCGGAACAAAACAATTACATGTTGATGACACAGCACATTACGATATGGCACGGAAAATACACAACATGTATGCAATAACGATAAATACGAAATTTCGTAATAACATACTCTATGTCCAACCCCCAAAAAACCCGTCCTAACCCAATATTTACCGGCAACTGTTTAAATCGATTCCTTTATATAAAAGCTATAAGTCGTGAAAATTCGGCGACGCAAGGGCCCTCCTAAAATTTTACGAGCCAGCCACTCCGGAACCGTGGGACAAGATGCGCTTCCCGGATGCGCCGGTAAAATGTAATGTTGGGCGATAAGCGAACTTACGTTGGGCAGGTGACGTTGTTATAGGTTTTATACTTTTATAAGTTCTAACATTTTAAAAATCAGTCCTTTCTTGATCCTTGAGATATTTTGTTGTTTTTGCATTTGGAATTCGTGTTTGCAAAACATGGCTGTAAATGCTAGATCATGATGATAAAGACCAGATAATGATCTCGAATTATAATCTCAGGGTACTCGTTTGACGTAACTGAGTCATATTGGATATATTATAGGATGCTGGCTGCATACTTTGGGATCTTTGCAATAATTTATATGGTATATATGTATAAATTCTAATCTACAATCAGGTGGCCTATGGTGCAAGTCATCTCCTTTCTACTCTTGAATGAAAAGGAGTTTAATACTGAGCAGTGTATACAAGGACTGATACATTATTTATCTAAATGTCTTATAGCTTGCTCTCTTCGGATACATCGAATAAGACAAGACTAAAGAATATGTCCGGGCAACGAATTGGTCCTATACTTAATAATAATAATTAGTTTCTGGGCCGCTGTGACGGTCTTGTAATTAGCACCCACGTCAGACTGACGACTAGAAATTAGATCCAATGAGTATTTTCCTCTAGGCTTTGTTATAATGTTACTTTATTCTATTCTATGTTGTAGTCATGTGGTGATAATATTGTGTTATTTACTTGGTGATTCTGATTCTATAGTTAATAAAACCCGCTGTTTGGAATCAAGTATGTCACTCTAGTAAAGTTCCGTTATAATATAAAATAAAATTGTACGATTGGTAATTTATCTACAATATAAAATACACCTAAGAAATACAAGGAATTTGTCGGCTTCGCAACAATCCTATTAAAACAAAATATTTTTATTCAAGTCCTATACGTGTGAAGAACGGTATACTTCAGCATCCAAGTACACCCAGCTCGTAACATAAATATCTCTCTAATTGTTATAAACCGGCCCTTTGACCCTCATTTTTAAAAGTATGCCAAATTGTTCTCCAAACTGTCAGCACCACAGTTGAATTATTAAAATGGTCATACAGGTGTTTCAAATACTTTCGTTTATAAAAATGGACCGTCACTCGAAAAAGGCACATACTCGTCATTAGGGCGTAGGGAATAATTTTGTACTTTCTAATTTTAGTAATGACAGCTGTATGTTATAGAAAATAAAAGTGTCCTCATTTTTGTGCTTGAAATATAAATTTATTATAAAATTAAGCGTGACTAGGTTTTTTTCCTACCAAAAACTAAGCACGAGGATAATGCGATTTTAAGAAGCCGAATAATGTGTAACATCGGTATGACTTTATGTAAGTTCATTCAATTTCATATTAGTAAAAAAATATTAATTTGTTCAACCGAACTCTCCTTTAGGCTGAGTAGTAAGTAATATCATTTTATCGATATACATATATGGTAAATATGACTCTGAATTGCAGTTTCTAACGCTACATATCCCGTTTATATATTACCTCTTGGACATTCTTTAATAACCATCCGATCATAAACCACATACACAAATCATAATTTAATTTAACATCAAGGCAGTTCCGCCTCTAATTCCAGCTCTGTCCCAGTCCTGTCTGCCGTGTATAAATGTTAATTATTTGATCAGCGGCGCGCGTGCGGATTAAAGGACTCGACTGACCAGAGAGATGGTCGTATAAAACATCACACGAGCGCCATTTTTCTCATGCGGAAAATTGTGACGTGGATCCATTGTGTCGATATGTTTGTGGGAATTGTGTCTAAAGTATATATGATTAGATTATTAATTTAGTAGACTGTGAATCGGTTTTCTAGGGTTGGAATCTCAGGTTTGACAATCAACTTTGGTAGGGACTTGTGGTTTAAAAAATCTCATATCTACAGATTTGAATTCGTACTCCGATCGGCGACTGCTTCTACTATTTTTATTTGCCCGTTGGGCCTAAACCAGCTTACAGGTTTTGACTTCTTAAATAAAAGACTTAAAAATTTCTTGCTAAAATATCAAATATATTTTTATTAAAAACAAGTTCAGAAAACCCTTATACAATCACACCAACCAACTAACAAAAAATCCAATAAATTAGCTAAAATTACCAACATCTATGTATCTGTATGTTATCTGTATGTTTTCTATTGTTCTATTTTAATTTGTTTTCATGTTTAAGTTTCATGGTGTTATAATAAAGAGTTTATTATTATTATTATTATCTATTGCATCGGATCTAATCCGCACGTGTGAGCTCAAATCCGGGCAAACTCCGCGAACTTCATCCGGGCAAACGCAATATCCGTCTCCGGCAAACCGGATAAACCGGTTAATGCCTCAAGGTGCGTCGGCACAGCGCCTGCTCGAAGATTTTCACCCGGATGTGTTATTGGTTTAAAAAGGATTTGAGATTTAACCGCCTGTCGTTTAATGTTGGTATTGTATTGTTTTCTAAGGAACTTTAGAGTTAAAGTTAAGTATTTTTTATTGCGTTCATGGCAGTAGCAAAACCAAACAACACCATGAATTCAAAAGCTTGCAAGCAATGCTTGGCATTCCAATGTGCTCGCCATCCTGAGATATAAGATGTTAATTCTCAATATGTCCATTAGTTACTATGGCTACAATGTCCTTTAAACTGGAACACAACAGTGCATTTACACTGCTGTTTGGCGAGAGAATCAGACATTGCGGTGGTACCTACCCAGGCGGCCTTACATATATGAGAGACCTACCACCAGTAAGACTGCACCACTGTCAAAATCTGACGACATTAAACTACCACACGTTCGAATTTAGATCAAAATACTATAAAATTATTTAATTTTATCTTACGTCACTATTCCAAACTCAATATGTTATTAAAATTTCACTAAGGAAATCTACTATTATATTAGTATTTAATAATTTAATTGTTTAATTATGTGTATAATGTGACACATAATTAAACAATTGGAAAGTCAATTTGATTACAAAAATTAAATTAGAAAGTTTATTTTAAGAAAACTATGTATTAAAAGAAAACCTGCGGCTATACGAATGAATGTATTTTAATATATTTTTTTAATATATGAACTGCCAATGCAATTTTCTGTATGTGGTTTCAATTAATGTCATCGTGTCTCTACAAACTTTATATACCCGTATATGTACACAAAACTTTTGCAATTAAGAAGACTCATGTATTTGTAACAAAACTATTCTATCATGAAACTAAAGTACAAAATAAATGTTCAAAGAAAATCACAAGAAAGCGAACCAAAACTAAACACGAAGTTCATTACGTCTCGTCAATTTTTAAATAAGCCAACTTTCACAAACATACGTCGCGTTCAATGTACGAGAAACTAGCTTTTGTACTCTAATATAATATTGGTATGAGAAACTATGGTCTAGAGTCTAGACGTAGCACTCACCACTGTATGCATAATGTATTACAAAAAGTCAAGCTAGTTTCAACAAAATTGATGCTGAAAACATCGTATGTAGTCAATTTAATAAAATATTTCATATTTTTAAAGCAAAATTCATGCGTAGTGCATAAGCTACGTAACGTAGCCCGTGTCGTAGCTAGTTGCCAACTGCAACGCGTAGAATGGCATGCGTAGCTGATGCGTAGACAATGCGTAGCGTGCGTATGGCGTAGCAGATTAGATAGTATCTCTGGTATTGGGTTAAAGTAGTTCACTATCTACAATAAACGCTAGAATACGGAACCACAAAATTGCGCAATGTTATTTTTTTTATAATAATATATTTTTAGACAATTTTAGTACAATATTGATTTAAATATTCTTTTGTCCCTTATCCCTGCCATAATATCAATAGATAATATGTATTATACAGAAACTAAATCGAAACAAGGTGCATTTTTTTACAAATATCAAGCAACATGGGAGGACCTTAGACTGTATTCAAAATGAAGCATAAAAGTGTCCATATTTTCATAATACAAAACGACTTCTGAAAAATCTTGTTTATCATACGCATTGTAATTACATTTCGGCGGGAGCGTGAATGTGCCAGTTTTAACTGATTTATTGAAATACGAGCGTTTCCAATTATGTCGGCGCGCGACGTGCATTATTGGGAATTGTATCGGGAGGCGGAAGAGCCGCCATCATTAAAACTCCTATGCAACTTGCGCTTTTTTGGCAACATTTTTGTGAGGTTCTTGGTAAATTAGGTTGGGGTTGTTGGCCAATTATTTTAGAGTTTGGTTGGGAATTTTGAAGTTTGTGGAATGAAATAAATCATTATGGTAATATGTGTATTTGATGCGACAGCCATGCTCATTCCAAGCTGGCAAAATATAATGGAGTAGGCTTTATTATTTTATTGTTCTCTCTTACTTTTGTGAAACTATACTGCCTACAAGGTTTTAAAGCATTTTACAAAAGCCTTTATACATTTGAAATATACTTGAAAAGACATTAATTTCGACTTCAATTTTAGTTTTTTTTGGTCCTTCGTGCCAGATCTGATTACCCTAAAATATTCTTAATACAACACCTTTAATTAAAAAGTACCAAGTGTTCATAATTTATCCCAAAACCAAACACCACATCAATTAAAGCAAGTCTCCGGCGTGATTGCCACAATCCTCTGCGCATTATTGCCACACAGACAGATGGCAGGACGTCTCGGCGCATTTGCATTTAATTCCGCCGCAGCGTGTATAAATTTCTATTGCACCGTTATTGGTTCCTGCTTATCACTTGATTGCGACTTGCTTGAGATTGGAATGGATGTTTGGTAGGTGGTTGGAACTCAATAAAGCCCCTGGAATTGAAGTTGCTATAGAAATGAACATAATAATCATAATGTCACGTTGTAGTTAGCTATGACAGTCAGATAAATCGATTTAAAATAAAATAGTCCTTCTCGTCTCAATGAAATTATCGAAGGACTCGTAATCTCTGCAACTTCATATCGTCTTTACCATTTTCGCAATCTACTCATCCTGTACTGTATTTTTGACAAGAATATTCATAAATTTATTTGCCCAGGATGTCGTTTTATCATCTATTGCATCTTAGAAAAATTTGACATACATAAGCAGCCTGAGTGTATAAATTGCAAATTTCCAAATTTTGTAGGCCGCGAGTTTACAAGCCCGTTGAGTAGCCCTGAGCCCAATACCTCACGGTTCAATGATCATATATCATTGAACAAATAAGTTAATTTAGAAGTTGAAATCGTATATAACGTTTGGAAAAACGCAATACAACCGTTAAAAAGCCGCGATAGATTAATGGATGGTCGTTTGCTCCACAAAATAAAGCCAAATTAGTTTTTGAAACATAAATACGTATTTATTTTCGAGGCGATTTACCACAACGGCTGTTAATTTGGTTATACCGAATGTTCCGAAATATTATAAAAACAAAAACAGAAATAAAAGCTCACAACTTCCTTTTAAGCAGATTCAAGTTACCTTAAGACTTTGTGAATAGTAAAATCTAATAGAATGAAATTAACATATGGGACACTCTGTATCAACATTATGGCATTCAATTGAGTATTAGCATAATTACTTTTCCGAACACAAAAAAAAATCGTTTTGGTATGACATTGGAAAAATAACAACCATTCTTATTTCAATTTTTAAACAAACGAATGAAGCTTAAAATTACTACAAATTCTAAAATTTAAAAATCAAATCTCAAAGTCTGTCTTCTTCTTCGTTCGAGTCAATCAAAGTCAGTTATTTACATACATCAATTTCCATACGAAATCTCCTTCAAAGATTTCAATCAGCTCTGCTCAGTCAGCTAACTCCGACTTGAGCTTAAACTTAGCCGTAACTTAGCCCTTAGGTGTGCGATCAGCTATTATCGCCAATTAGCTCGCCAGCGGCTACTGTTGGCTCAGCTTAGCTCAACTTAGCCCAACTTGCCCAATACGGTTTAATTAATTCCATATCGAGCTGGCTTTGCGTGCCATTTTGCTTTATTGAATTTATCCAGGCGTAATGATGTGGGCAATCTGAGTTCTTCATTATTAATTTCATTTAAGAGAGGCATTGATGCAAGTATTACGGTTTCAAGTAACGACTTAAGCTAATGATTGAATATTCGTATCCATTCGAATAACGACCTGCGTCAAACCCATCATAATTAATGACGCAAATGTGATGCGTTTTGTTGCGTTTTTTTAATGCACCCGGCAAAATATTTATTGCCGGTGAATACCCTATTTGAACTGCGCTGCATTTTCTACTAGTGCCACTGCAGTATTTTGTTCTTGTCAGTACAAAAACTTCCAACACGATCACACATTACAAACTGATACATCGAAAGCAGTACTTTTTGTTCCCTCGAAAAAATGGCCTCACATCCTGATCGTTAGCAAAGCGAGGAGCGACTCAATCCATTACAGGCCTGTCCCGACGTCAGCCGCCAACAGCCGCGCTCAGCGCTTACAACGCTTAAAGTGCTCGCAACGCTCGTAGCGCTCGCAACGCTCGGCAAATTACTTCGGCATCCAGTTTAAATTGTATTGGATCGGTGCAAGGACGCGATTCGATTGCTTGTCAACTTGATCGACAGGCCGTGTCTCTCGGATTTTAGAAATAACTATCGAATGTTCTCGATTTTAGCTTGTTTGCGTTGTTCACGCTGTTGTTGAGAAACAAATGGCAGTTGTTTACTAGAAATTAAAAAGCTTTCGTGGAGCATTTACTGAGCAGTAAGGATGGATGGAATTTGTAGACCTTTGCTTAAATGATGATGTGACCTTGTTGGACTGAAAATATGTCTTAGTTTGTAATTTATTGACACACATGTTACTGTTATGTTGGGACTGAGTATATTTGCATGAATTTTGAACATCTCATAATTACATTAATATGATGAAATAACTTTATCCCGGAAAACAATAGACACTCGTAATATCTAGCATGTAGGATATTTTTACAAAACAAGTCATTTTTAGTGATTTTTAAATTGGCAAGCATTTAGATCACGTTGACATGTTGTTACACGAGCTTCGGCTTAAAAAGCTGCACCAAACTCATTTACATAACATAGGGTTTAAGCTATAATAAGAGAGTCTGTCAGAGTTAGTAGCAGCCGAAATATTTGAGCCGCTAACTCCGCCGAAACTCGAAGTTACATCGATGTTAGTCACATCGCGCTTGACGTTCGAATCTGCATTGTTAGACCTGTGGTGACGTATTATATATGTAGATGTGTAGTTACGTGGCTGAATCTTTGGTGGCGTTTATTGAACATTAACACTCCTGTATCTTCCGCGCATTTATATGTATGCAGATTCCAACAGGGCATTGTGGACATTCTTGGATTTGACTTATTTCCAGCATTGAAATTCTTGTGCTTAAAGAAAAAAACAAATGCCTAGACAAATATTGCTAGCTGTTTTTCAATATTTATTCGTATAGGAATCGAACTCGCAGGCTTCAGCTTAGAAAGCCAAAATTCCTTCCTTCATTGAGAATACAACCTACAAAATAATATAAAGAACAAAGGTTATTTAATATCGCAAAAACGTGTCACAATGAATCGAAAGTATTCTCGGGAGCAAGTTCTCTCAACTAATATAATTATTGTTCGGCACGTGAGCGAAACTATGTTAGGTGACTTACAAGTTTCGTATACGGCTCGGTATATTAACAAGTCTTTTTTACCTGCCTTGATATAGATGGTAGGTATGGTTAGATATTACAGAATGACTTGTCGTATGATATTGTATGCCTAAAGAAAAAATATCCAATATTGGTACAATCATGATTTCCAGTCCAAATAAGTTACAGAAAATAGATCGATCGAGTTGGAAATCGAATTTCAGAACTCTCCATTTACGACCTTTAATATGTATTGCTGTATATAAATTATAATCCAGAAAATAAATTCTCGATAGTATTTCAATCTAATATTTATAATTTTCCTATAATACAGATGAAATCGCTGACTCAGTAGTTACTAAGATTAAAATTGTTCTGTACAATAGCACTTACTACCCATATATTAAGAAGTTCGCAACATTCAAAGTAATTAAAGATATGGCAATAGTAAAGGGCTGCATTGGGGAGGCGAAGGCAAAATGTCCAATAGCCGATTGTTACCGAGTACTTTGAGCAATTTGCGGAAGCGCTGCTGGACCGTCAAAGGATACCTGCCGAGACCCCGCGCTCCCCAAATTATTACAAAATCGTTATTCTACTTGTGAATTGAAAATTGTGCGGCCGCCCGCTGTGCTTTGATGTTCGGTAATGAACCTTCATGTGTGCTGATTTTATTTGAAATGATTTTTAGAGAGTTAATAACTGTTTCATGTTTGTTTTATTACACGTGTAAAGTCACGACTGTGTCCCGCTGGGCTAAAAATATTATTTTTGCAGTAAAAAACCAAGGGTTATTACAGCAACAGCAACAGCAAATCAAAATTAATTTAGTTCAATACAACTGTACTACGCGTAGCTGCTTAAATGTATTTATTGTAAATGCGTAGTATTGTCGTAGCGCATTCATGCGTAGCACTTCGCGCGTAGCATACGTTTTGTTCATTACGCATAATTTCTGTAGATTTATAATCTATCTTTTCGCATTACCCTATGGCATTTTTGCGTTAAATTAAGTACAAAACTATTCTCCTTTGAAAGTGTAAAATATAGCCAACTCCAGAATAAAATTCTTTAGTATTTCACAAAGCATTTCTAACATTCGATTAGATTTCTCGAACATTCTCTCGCGAAACATTTAAGCGGCACGTGATTCTTATCTCGAGTCGTATGATGTATCCTTACACCAGAGGGTAGGCAGCGATCAATCACCCGGCCTGATGGTTTTTCTGTGTTAAACTCTTGTTATACAAAAACCAATTTCGGTATGAGTGGATAATGGAAATTCGGGGTTTTGTAAACTCTTAACGTCTGCGGCACGTGACTGGTTTGAAAATGCCGATAATTTAAACGGTTAGGTAAGTTTTGATTTAGATATGGTCGGATATATCGTGTGTAGAGACTAGGTATTAGTTTAAATCGCTATGATAATATTTTTGCATTAAATTAAGGTACCCTTTGGTAAAATTGGCATATTGGTATTTTAGTGGAGTGTGTGAATAAGGTGAAATTGAATTTTTAGTCAGGTAGTACCAGGTGATAGGTAAATCGACTTATTACATAATCTTAAAAATATTAATTTTAAGTAAATTGGCAAAAAATACTTTTGCCAATTTACTTAAACCTTTTGTAATGATTTGGTTTAAAAAGTGATGTTCGAGATTTTGTATTTTTTACAAGCGATGTTGTCTCACTGATTCCTAGTTATTTTGTAGTACTTTAGTTATGTAGGAAAGAATAAGTAAATTTCTGAATTAGAATTTGAGAATATACATTAAAACATGTAAACACTAATAGGAACAAAACAAAAATATTTTTAATATTCAGTGGCGTTCTTCCCGAAGCCATTTCATAAAAACTGAACTACTACAGTTCCCTCAAACCCCATCAATATTATAATACGACTACATTCGAACTCGCACTTCCACTAAATAAACGATCGCTACATAGCGCGGGTAGAGTGGAGACAGATCGCGTCGCTACGACGTGCTCTCCGCTTTATAGGATTACACATGTTTTTATGTATGACGGAGACGCGCTACGTGCGGCACGCTGCTGTTATTTATATTGAGAAACAGTGCTAGATATATTTATTGAAATAAAATATTTGTGGAAAACAGGACAATTTATGTGTAGAAGAGAGACGATTTTCAATACAGAATCATCATGAATAGTATTTATTTTTATATTCTTGATTGTTTAGACAAAATCTCACTTAGCAATGAAACTTTCAATTGTTATGATCTTAGTGTGTTTGTTTTACCTAGTTTACATACAAGTTGTTGACGGAAAGCTATGAATATGCCAAGATTTTTTTTGTAAGCATTCACATCATTTTTCTATTTATGTTTTCCTGAGAACAAATACATATAATCGTTTAAAGAGTACATAAAAATGTGCGTATTCCCAAGACTACTGTAACGAATTAACAAAAATACAAGCACGTTTAAACCTAAAGAATTACCCAGACACTAATAGTAACTAGTTTAGGAAAGAAACATGTGGTCTCAAGACACGTCATTGTCGCCTCGCCGCGTTGTCGCGTCGTCGCCGGCGTCAATTACACGCGCGGGCGACGTCGCACTGGCGCTCGTTACGCGCCGCGTTGTGCGTGTGTGTGACGCTAGTGTGAAGTATTGGTATTGATAGAGACTTAGTTGAGTCTGCGGGTTTGTATGTGTGGTTCAATATGTTTATAGTATGTTTTTATGTAGTAATTTTCATTATTAAACTTTGTCTGTATATAAAATGTCATATAGAGTCGGGAAGTTAAGTCGAAAGAAATAATATCAAGTACAGAAATTGGAATCAAGATATTTAATAAACAACAATAGTTTCTGTTTTTATTTAAGCTGAATATCAAATAGTAAGATTTATTTAGTTTACAATTATTTATAAATAATGAAGTTTATTGTAAACCAAGCTCTTCCCTTAAACGTAAATACTCATATAAATAAAAAAAATCTGGCCAGCCTGATCAGCCAATTAAGAGTAAGCCTAACTCGAAAAACCGCCCATAACAATGCTAACGAAATCAGCGTGCGTAATCAGTACGATTACAGTTCGGAACTGGTATTACCTAAATAGTTGATTACCAGTGATTACCTGAGCTTTTTTCAACTTAGTAAATCGGGGCTTTGTTGAAGCACTGATTAAGTTTTAAGCACCGCCCGTGAGAGCCACTAAACTGGTGGAAATTCACGAGCGAAAAAACTTGCCAACTTTACCTTTGCGATCAGTACGGAGTTATTTGAAGTTTAATTTGTTCAATTAAGTTTTAGAACTGACTTTTGCTGTTCGTTGTTGAGGCTTCTGTTGGCCGGTTGTGTCTAGCTGTGGGATCGCTTGTTTTACTGTGTAGTTGTAGTCCTAGCTGCATCGTGTGTTGGATTATTTTAACAATTGTAGCCTAAAAATTGAAATTCTTGTTTAATGGTGGTTTAGTTGGGTTTGAATATTTCTGGATTTTCCGAATTACGTGAGTATTCATCACTGTCATTGGTATTTGTGTTATCCAATTTAGCATACTTATATTTAATTTAAATATAATACAGAACGTAATATGAAGAAGCCGATACTTACTAATTACTACATAATTTCTTATAACTAATATCACATTATTTTTTAACATACGCTTCATGATTTTCTTTCTAATCTCAATTATTTAAAATATGTTTATAATATCGTCTGTTTCGTGGCCCGCTGACCGCTTTGGCCTACCTTTACGAGTTAAGATCTAAGTGGAAGTAGATTCGAGTCGCTGTTTTTGTGTTTAGTTAGCGCGGACTGTTCAAACTACACCCCTGTAAATACGTCTAACCTTTAACAACCCTCGTATTTACTAACTTCTAGACTTATGTGTTTAGAATCTTAGGGTACGGGTGTGAAGAGAAACGTCTTAACAGGGGCTTATTTAAAGATTTGACTACATTTAATATTAAAATAAATTTTAATAATACATACTATTGTAAAATTAATCTTATAAGTCAGGGCTATAAAAACGAAACACTGTTAGGTGTTTGACGTTTTCGAATAGATATGTATGTACATTGAAATAAAAAATAATTAATCAAGACTTTAAAATTGTGATTTAAACGCAAAGAGGCAAATGTACCATAAATAAAGAAACATTATACAAAATTTTTGTAAGTTGACTACTGTGACCAAATGAACAATTCCATCAATAATACATAATATTTATTTAAATTCACCTTCTTCTACAATTATATAAAAACCTTACCACAACTTTTGAAACCCTTCAAAAAGTCGGTAACGCAATTTGCCCTAGTAAAAACATCCCTAAATTATTCGCTCCCACCACATAAATATGAATTTCATAAGGCGATAAAACCGTTTAAGTGCGTAAACAGCTGTAATCGGCGATCGGCGAACGTCCGTGCCTCGATAACGCGCATAAATCCACGGGAAACTGCTCGCCGTACCCGCGGGTGCGATTTCGGACGCGTTGAGTATGCTTCAGTTACTTGCGCGAGTTACTCGCTTTGTGTAGGTTATTGATGGCCAAAGTAGTTTATGTCGATTACCGTAGTCGTTAAAACGTATAATCTGTGTCAGCGAAAAATATACTTGTGACTCCGAAATTGAAGGTCTTATTTCAGCAGGCTGTGGCTGGATTGTTTAATATGAAGTCTTTTAAATTAAGGCTCTATAGTTTGTGTCAAAACACATTAGAAATCGATTGATTTAGGAATATAAATTTATAAAAGAAATATATACTTAACAGCAGGAACGGCTGGAAGTATGTACGAGACAAACCGTTCGAGAAAAATCGTTTTTTTTTTATTGCTACAAATGG
This sequence comes from Deilephila elpenor, assembly GCA_949752805.1. Taxonomy (NCBI): domain Eukaryota; kingdom Metazoa; phylum Arthropoda; class Insecta; order Lepidoptera; family Sphingidae; genus Deilephila; species Deilephila elpenor. The sequence goes on along the minus strand of OX457107.1, from coordinate 359,092 downwards.
CGAGACCAGCATGCCATTCGCCTCATGGTAAGCGATACGACAGCACTTATGGACAGTTGCAAACTAAACAACAACCAAACAACACCATGAATTACAAAGGAATGATTTAAAAAAGTAATTTTATTATTATCCAACTAACCTATCCCGTTAGCTCCTTCTGCAAGCGAGTATACTAAAGGCAGCTCAGTTCAAATTTCAATGGAAAACCCTTCAGCGGCTATGGGTTCGGACGCATCGCCGCCGCCCGGAATCCTAATGAAATGCCTTTTGTTGTTTATCCCTGGGCGTAGGTGGAACAACACAATCTAGATCGGGGGGGGGGAACATTACTGAAGGACTAGCTAACACGGCTAGGTATTTTATGTGATAAAATTTGTTACACGTAAGGTTGTTCCGGCAATATCATATTTAGTTCTGTGTTTTTAGTATAAGATTTTGGTGTAGGATATTCCAAAAAAGATTGCTACGAAAAGCAGCCGTTTAAACTAAAAGTCATAAAACAAAATTTCGCTTAAACAAACAGAAAAACAGACAAAATTGCGTACGCATGAATTTTTGTTTTGTCTCAAATTAACTCTTTTTAAGTCAAAAAGGTCATAACTCCCATGTTGCTGACATAATAAAAACTAAGACAAACAGTGAATTTACCGACACATCAGCCGCAGATCCCGTTTAACTGAGTCTGATGTGTGTCATCTACTAAAGGCGCTGAGTGATGCCGCGTGTCGGGGACACGTGTGCATCGTTACCTCCCGTCTGTGTCTCCTTATATGCCTTCGCTTCGCTTGAAATTCTAGGAGATTATTTTAATATGTTGCTATATGTGTGAAGTATAAGCTGGTAATAGCCGTGAAATATAAGCTAGTAATAGACATTGATAAAATAACAACGAGATGCGGGAACGTTACAGGTTCAAGCCTAAGGATTTTTTTTTTAGTTTCGTGGCACATTATTTTTGATCACGTTCAATTACCTACCCTTTAATAGAGGAGTTGAAAATACCAATGGCTCGTTGTCCCTTTAATTCTATATAAAAAAGGGAAACTTTACTATCGCAATTTTATGGAAAATACCTTAACAACGTCAACCATTTACCACCAAAATAATATATAACAAATCTACATCTTCTAAAAACAATATTTTTAAACAGCCGCTTTGACCCTGTCTGGATGTACGGCTACGAATACGGCTTTATAAAAATCTAACCTTCCATTTTCACTTTATAAAAAAATATTTAATACCTCAATACCAATTTTCAGATAGGGATCTGTAAAAAGAGCTGCAGGTGAAAGAGTTCCCGCGGGGCGCGTCGGCGCGCCGCCAATAATTGACTGGCACTGTTTAGGAATCAACTGGGAATACGAACAAACCTGAATCAAATCTTTAGCAACTTTTATTACTTTGGTGAAATAAATGGCACAATGTATGATAAGTTAATAACAGTTATGTAGAGCAGTCATGTATTTTTTTCTGCGTTTGGGTAGATAATAAGTGACGTCGTTCAATAAAGTAAAAAAAGATTAAACAACCACTACTGTCTTAGAACGTCTTCAAGTAAGGAATCTTAAGGAATAAATACCAAGCTTCCGATAGCTATGATTGCTGAATGTCGCACAACGAGGTTAATAATGAAATTTGTTTTTATGACAATAGCCTATTAATTCAAGGCTGTTAAAACTGATTATTGTTAGCACTGGTAAAATGCTTAATCTAGATATTTTAATTAACCAAAATACAGTCCACAGCTTTATCTACATTTTCTACACAGCCCAAATATCCCGCCACTATTTCAATACCAGGGTAAAATTAATCCGCCTCCAAAATGAGTTTATACTGAAACGCATAATTACTTCGCTTTTTTGCAATCGTGGGCGAAGCGACGTTGGTGCACTCTCATAAAAATGGAAATACGGCGGAGAGGGGAGACAGGGGAAGGGGAGAGGAGAGGAGAAGAGGGCGATAATTACCATTCCTTTTGTTGGTGTATCCTCTATGTTACGTAGGTATATCGTAAATCGTTTATAGCGTTTTATTTGTAATCTAATGATAAAATGATCGGATAAATATGGATCAGTTATGTAAATTCATTTAAATTTTGGATAGATTTAGGGTATAGATATTAGCAATATGCGTTGGATTATGGTATTAGAGAGACAAAGGCTTTACCAATATTCAAATACAGAAAAGGCCATATTTATTGAGATATTTCATAAACTGTTTGTTAATTAACGATTACATGGTTTTTTTCTATGATAAAAGTGTGCTAAGACCTACCGTGAAACACATTTATTTATTCATTCATTCATTTTTATAAGTTAACATACTTAAGTTTTCTCGTCAACTAATTATATGAATAATGTAGAATACTGTAGAATACATCTTTTTCTCTTTATTTTGGCGTCATACCCCATCATTTTATACATACAGTCTCATATACCATACTGAGACCATTCCACCAAATTTCCCACAATTCAAACTATATTGTGCCGGCCAGCGACTCAAAGAGCTCCGTAGTAATCATCATTTCGTTTGTTTCAGGTAACGGATGACATCTGAGACATTAAGGGAGTGTTACCAGCACGCAAATATGGAAATACGTATTTACATATTACTCCACTAGGGGTAGCTGCTGATATATTCGCCATTTCATGGTATGGTATTTTAACAATGCAAGTACGGTAAACGTGGTCACTTCAAGCCTTAATTGCAACGTTGTGACAGCCAATTTTGAGAATATAATAATTAATATTATAACCCTCATATGATTTATAAGTTATTCTTTGTTGGCAATAAAATGCAATTTGCTCTTAGAATTGAAATGGTATACTAATTGCGCACTATACTGTGTCTTACCTTTATATCATCTTTACCGACAATCCTGAAAGAAATTAAATAAAATGCCTTTGTTAGCGAAGTTTGTTAGCATGAACGACAAGTTATTTAAACTCCTTCAACTTCCAAAAAAACTAGATTTTCACACGAAATTTACTCGATCTATTTTTAACACGGCTGCTTATCAGATATTTAATCATTAATATTTTTGATATTTTTTAACAAAAACCAGAACTTACTGATGTATACCATAGATAACGACATAACTAAGGTCCTGACGTCGCATTAAACCACTTTCACATAATGTAGTTCTAGACATATTTGTACATTCTAATTAGTGTGTAAATTACAATCCTTCGTAGTTCTCTCAAACGAAATAAACTTTTATTTGACTAAGACTAAATATATCATATTTTAACGTGTATTCCTTATTTGAAAATCTATTAAAGGAGATCGGTCGATTTGGTCCAACCGTGGACAAGAAATTCATTACTACCAAAAAATTTGGCGTATTTTTTTAGATTTATTTCTCTATTTACTTTTATCCTACACCATTGGAATTAGATTTACAAAAAAATGAGGATATCATGAAATATTTCTACCATTTTTGTATTTGTCAGCAACATTAATAGAGTTGACATCTGTCACGAGACTATTATCTGTCAAATTGCATTGTTTATTTCGTCGTGTACTAATGTGTATTTAAAATTGAATTAATTTGAAAATCATATAATTTCGTTTTGTGGCTGGGTGTTGTGTTTATTCTCTACGGCGTCCCTTGCAGTCAATTGCTTACCTCGATTCAACAATACTATAGCATATAAATAAGTTAAAATGTTTATAATCGTCATGTAAGCAAAAACTACGGGAAATCATTGATGCGCGCCTGAAGCCAACAACTACGAGACACCGATCGTAAAGGCGCAAAGGCTTACATGATCTGTAATGTCTGAATGGATTCATCCTCAATCATTGTTTTATTTTTTCATTATTGTGTACGGTAGTTTCAGATATTTTTTAAACTAGCGCATGACAAAGTGTCTAACTACATACAATAAACCTGATATCAAAATAATATACTTTTAAATATTCAAATGTGTTTTTCTGTCTTCCTTGATAAGCTTACGTACTTTATAATAATGTATATTCATACTCATCCCAAACTTAAAATATAAGCCAACTATGACATTACGTATTCAGATAGCAGAAAATGGTAGATTTTGTAAAACTTTAAGAGGATAAATCTTAAAAACCCCGTATCCTAGCTCAAGAAGACTATGTTATATTTGAAGGATAAAAATCCTTATTATTGAATTCTATGTCTCATTTGTCTCCACCATGTTTCCACTACTAGGCCCAATATTCATAGGAAAACGACCGATCTCCTTTTTGTCAAACTTTTATTAATGTGAGCATCGATTTTGAAATACTAGTACAATTTTAAAATTGGATTTGAATAAAAACTGAAACTTTACTTGTAGGATTACTTAGTGCAATCTAAAAGTTTACGTACTCAATACTGTGAATTTACATTATATTTATTAAACATATATTCTTATTGTCATATATTATTAAGTTTTATAATAAACATCTCAATATTATGTATCCAAGAATTCTAACTTCATGTCGTCGTTGTAAATTATTCGCATTTGAACGTAAGTAAAAGCATTATGTTAATTCTGATGGCGTAATTAGTAAATACGGCGGTATCTCCTAACTCGCTTTACATATTACATCAGGCAATTAATTGTGTTCGTGATAAAGAATTATTCCAAGCCCAAAATTTATGCTGACGGAAATGCCTGTAACAACTGCGACTTTATCACAATATTGGCCTCAATTAACGAGTGATGTACACCTTAAAAGTATACTTATAGGAAAATAGTAATTTTGTAGTTACACAGTCTCGGTCCCACATTATCATGTACAAGTCTTGAGTCGTATCAGAAATTGAGAGACTTTTTGGTCTCACTCCTTTAACTGAAGCAAATACTAATGAATCCCACTTTTGTCTGGAAGCGGGGATCGAACCCTCGGCCTCTTATTTAAAAACCGGCATCTTAACCAACTCAGCCACACAGTCTGTAATATCTATAACATCAAGATTAGTTATACTTCTTCAACTCCCAACACTTAAAAAAAAAAACAAAAAATCTCAACAAAAAACCTTTACCCGAGGATTTCTCCTAAATCCATCTTAATATTGAAAGGGATAAGGCGTTGTGGGATTTAAATGTTGAATTATTTGGTTATTAATGTGCGCGAACAAAGCGGGATTGAACGCGACTCCGAAACAATCGCTTTGTCTTTTGCGTGTTAATTTAAAGTCGATTTAACGGTGTTTGCTTATCAAGATTTCAAGGGGTGCTTTGTTCAATAGAGTTTTGGGGTTTCTAGTGTTCTGGTTTGCTACCCCTTCGGTTTTCAGATGAAGGGATTAAAATCAGATTGATTTGAACATGCTGAAATCTGTGAAGGCATTTGAAGAGGTCAGGTCAGCATAATTTTGTAGACCACTAAAAAATGACTGGCTCTAGCGTTGTACTTAGTTGGGATTGCATTGACTTTGCTATTAGGTGGCCGCATATTGTCTGTTTGTTGTGCCACTATAAAAAAGATAGATAATTATTATTTAAAAAATAATGGATAGTATAGTTCAATATAATCGAAACGTGTTTGATTAACTTAATGTTGTCAATTATCCCTCAAGAATAAATCAAGTAACAAAAGGTATTTGGTTCGATTCCTGCATTAATATTTATAGGTCTCAGTTACCTTGTGTTAAAACTAAGATAATTATTAAGGGCACCCAACACCAAAATTCACCAATTAGCGCGAACAATAAGCTGGAATACAAGCTTGCCAATTAATAAGGCGAAGCTCACGTCGTGTTAATATTCATTTAGCCTGTGTAGGAGCCAGACAAAAGATCCACGGCTTACTGAGTGCAGATTACGGCGAGACTAAAGCTCTGTCTGCTGGTATCAAGATACATTTTTTAACAGATCTTTAGGAATACCGGTCTGGAATTTAATATTCTATAATACAATGGGCTGCTTTGCTTTTTTAATTCAAAATTTTGAAGTTGGCTTAAAAAATGTAAAGTACCTACATTTTTTCAGCCAACTTCAAAATGTAGTATGAAACAACGACACTTAACGGCACTTTTTAGAACTTTTTTAAAAATAGACCTATTAACATTTAATTGTGTTATAAAATTATGAATTGGGCTTCTCTTATTCGCAATAAATTAAAATTGAAAGAAACAAATTATGAATAGTATAACATAGTGACACCTAGCGGAACTCATTATTTGTAAATGCCCAAAAAAGAAAGGAAAAACACTTAAAGATATTACAAATAAACAAAAATTACAGATGGCGGTCTTATCGCTCTAGGCGATTTCTTACAGACAATTATAGGATGGATATAAGAAAAGGAAAAAAGGAGAGGGCAGTCTAGAATATAAGGGATACAAACTTCAATAAAAAAAATAATTATGTTTATTAACAATAGTTTCCACCGAACGGGAAACCAGTCGTCAACTCCCGTCTGAGGATCTATTAAAATTGGATTACTTGCAATCAGGATCTTTAGCTCAAACGTGGCTCGCCGGTTAAGCTTCCTGCCTATAATTGCTTTACATTAACCGGCGTCGTCCCTGCCTGAGGGATTCAGAGATGGGATTGTAATTGTATGTCTGTCTCAATTAATAATATTTCCATGCTACTCTTTAAAATGATACTTGGATACGAATCTTGTTTTTGTATAATATCTAGAATCAACTTTATATGTATTACAAGCCATATTGAACTTAGCCTTTGTGCAAATCATTCATCTACTGGTTGGTAATTCTAGAAAAAAAAATTCCATAAAACAATTTTTAATTAATAAATTCAGTGGAATCCAACAGACATTTATGCCAGCCTAGTCTTAAATCAATATACATTCGGTGAATTGAAACGCAATTCGCCCGTCGTTTTTAGTCGTCCTGAAACTTTGCCTGAAAAGTGATAATTATTTTTCAATACCCATGTGAAAATGTATTTAATTAAAGTCCCGCAATAATTGGTACGTGGCGTGACATTACAACAAAATGAAAGCCGATGTACTCAACTCAATTACTGAACTCGTGTTATTTTGTACGAATTTAAAACATCAAAAAAATGGAAACAATAATACAGATTTTTTATAGAAATTGTATTCTGAATGTGTATTTGGTTATACAATTTTTTGTAAGGGATAGAATTACAGGAAATTGCTCATTAAGATAGACAAAAAAATATAATTTCCCAATATTAGAATAAATTGTTATTTCAAGCTTAAAGTAACTCGATCTCATGATGCAAGCAGTTTGAAACAAAAGCATTTATATTGACCTACTGGCTGGGTACTGCGTGACTGAACTCTGCTGCAAAATGTATACATTACTTTATTATAATGAATCTGTTAGATAATTTAAAATAAGCTGCTTTGTTAAGTTTATCCTACCAACTATAGAAGCTAAGTCCCCATACATCTAAGTATAATTTATTATTAAAGCAATGTTTGTTTAGATATTTCAGCAGTTGCTATGTTTTCAGGACGTGCGGGGCGCATGAAACCGCGCTTCTCAAAGCTATCTATTAAAAAAACTCGCTTGAAAGGTACGTGCAGTAGAGGGCGCTACTAGTCGTGTGTTGTGTGGTCTAGACTTTTTCATATCTAGATTTGTATTATTCTGTCTGTTTGTAAACTATTTTCTTTATTCAAGGGATATTTCATTACAGATTTTCTATACTAGTTATTGAATTTTGATTGCTAGTGTGGTAGTAATTAAAATATTGATTTACATGTTTTCAATCTCTTCCTATTTATTTTATTGTGTACTCTTTCGCCTTTCGATTTAATAAAATATTTTTCATACTTATATAACTTGTTATTAATAACTTTAATAACTGTCTTTTTATCTTTAATATTTTTGGTAGTTTCTAAATAATTTAAGCTAGAAGTATGTTTGAACAAAAATAATAAACTGCGTGTTTTTATAATAAGAGCTAAGAGTACGTGTGTAGCATGATAAAACATTCTTGTCTAATTTATAAGTATTATGTATGTTTTAATACAATGGTTTACAATTTAGATAGATTGAAGAAGACCAATGGAACTATATCTCGTTTGGTTAAAATATTTTAATATCTGTGGCACACAACGATGATAATGTATATGTCATCAAATAAGTCTCATTAGCTTGAATAACTTAATACTGATAGCATTTAAAAATGATATAAAAAAGAAACAATATTAATCTACATTAAAGAATCTATATCATCCCATATACGTCCCACTGCAGGGCACGGGCCTACTCTACAATCGAGAGAATCGATTGAGAGTGGTTAGGCCATATAGTCCACCACGCTGGCCTAGTGCGGGTATGGGCTGATATAGATATATAGAACATTAAAGTATTTTTGGAAACTAAATATAACTCAAAAGATATTTGAGCACTGTAGTATCAAAGTATCGTTTGATTTGTATTTCGGAATGTTACAGTTAGGGTTGAATAATGCAGAAGTTTTCAAACTATTGTGTAACTGACGGTGTCTGTCCATCGACCCGTTACTCTTTGAAGGCTGAACGACCAAAATCTTTTATATTCTCCTGAGCCCAAGCCATAGGGCTAAAATGTATTCCACTATGTCTTTTTAATGGCGAAAATTTGGCACATTAAGATGTTTTAATAACCGATAAGTAACTGAAGATATTTTCAGATTACCTAAACATACTATATACGCAATCGAAATTAAAGAAACGTTTTACAATTACAAAATGTTTGTGTATTTAAAAATATCATGATGGATACTAACCGTTATATAAATTGTTACGGCCTTAGTCATAGACAGATTAAATACCTATTTTAGTTATCAAATGTTTTGTTCCTTTCGAATGACTTTAGAATTTAATTGGAGCGAAGAAGACAAAACATTCGATAACTTAAACAGGTTTTAAATCTGTCTATGAATAAGGCCGTTAGAATACAATATTACCGTCTCAATAGAATTTCCAAAATTGTCGCTCCTCCAAGGTAAGTGAAACATAAATTATAAAAGCGTGGCTCTGGTGTAATGTCGGAATATTTTCGCTGGAGGCCCGAAATTTACGGCGGAGCTTCTCGCTCAAACTGTAATTTATGAGACCGCGTCCAGAGCAGCGTCTTGGACTCCTTGACGGATTTACATATTAGTTGAGATGTGTGAATGTGCTTGAGAATACCCGGTGTTTAAAAGGTTTTATTATGGGAAATAAGAGGAATGAAAATAAAATTGATTATTATTAAATCGCTTAAGTGTTATTTAATGACATTGAAATTACTATTAACATACCAAGTAAGCCAGAAAAAGCCATACAAAATGACGGGCATGCGGGGTAAGAATTAGTGAGCTCAATGTCGAGTACCTATATGGGGGTAACTTAAAAGACAAACATGTCTTTAACTCATAAATTAAGTATTGTACTATGTACTATGTACTATGTACAATGGATGCAGTTAAAACGTATGTAACACAGCATAGTACTCACTACAAAAATTCAAAACCATATTAAAAAGAGGCAAAATAGAAAAAAACATCTATAGACCATAAATTGAATTGGAACATTTTCAGTCGGCAAAATAATTTAGCAGGAGATCATAAAACATTTTGGTATTGTGAATAAACGACGTTGTTCGATGATGAATGCCGATGGATTTGCATATTTCTGGGCGGGTATCAATAACCACTTATTTATGGGCGTCGTAAAGTGACGGCCTGTGCCCGGCCGCCGCATTTTTTGCTGTAATTACACTAGAGAATATTTTTATAAAGGAGAAATATATTTTCAAGTAAGGCAGTTGTCTACACCAATTGATTTCAATGAGGATGTTTGAATTCAGAGAGAGAATCGACCTTGTTTGGTGCCAAATATCAAGTAAGAAGTACATTGGAGATCACTACAAGCTTTTTCTATTTTGCTCCTTGCTTTTGGCAAATTTGCAACTGGCAACACTTCCTAAGCAACGACGGAAACCTATTCCATTTTCATTTCAAAATTGGTGCAAAGGACTGACCATACATTTTACGACAATTAAATCTGCTTATTTTATTATTTATTTATTTACAAAGAAGTACGACAACGCACATTATGGACCATCTATTCATTTTTATTACACCCAACCAAGCTATTGCAAACTATCCATCAAAATTAAAAATGCTACCCTAAACAGCGCGACAAAATTGGCAACGTAACCGACACGACGCCATGGATTGCAAGGCAAATATTGACGCTGCGAGTTACTCGTGTCGCCGTACTATTGGTTCCCTGTGGACTGTGGTCCGCTGTGAACCGGCAATTATTCATGCAACGGCATTTATTTACCTCCCTTCAAAGTGAATTTGGGATGATGAAATGTTTAATGGTTTCTGTCAATATTGACCGCGCTTTTTCAGTATCGCTGGTGTTTTTCATGCGAGGGATGAGGGTGTTCGCATTAATGGCCCTTATCCCGCTTGTTCACGAGGTCGATTCAGTAATAATTATAATAATTATGACGGAAAAGTTGATAAGAGTTTCATAAACGATGCCTATTTCAGGTGTTAACCAAATATACCCTCGGAAAAATGATACGTTTCTAAGTAAAAAATATAGAGACAAACGCCATACGTTACCTACTTCTTCATCAAATCCACTATTGAATAAAGGGCATAAAGACCTTAATACCTTCATAATGTACTTCGCAATCCACTGCTCACAACTAGACCGACGAGGGCAATACTTATAGGAATGTTAATATCAATAGTTGCATCAAGTCCACGTGGAGTGAGCAGCGATAGTACACAAAATATTTGCGCAGCGCTCTCTAGTGTTTGCTTAGAGCGTAATGTGGGGGGATCGGGAGGGGGGGCTGTTCACAAGCTTCATAAATACGAACCCGGGAATAAATAGAGCATACATAACAAATATGGAAGGGCTGGCACTTGCAATCACGGTGTAAGTCAGTGGCATTTGATTTTAATGCTTACTGGGATATCAGCAAGCAACGAGAAGTAGCTGAATGAGATGAAAACTTGATTGCTAAGCTGGCGGTCACGGATTCTAAGCTTGAAATACTCGTATACTGTTGAATTTGAAATGTAATGTTTCTTTCTCTTCACCTAGAGGAAGTCCACTGCTAAACATAGACAGTCCACATATACCTGTTGGAAATGTATGTAACATTTGTATTGTCGTAAACGTAGGCTAAATTTTACATTGCGTAGGTACCTGGTTGAAAAGTCATGTTGATGGTCATCTTTTGTCAATACTGTTAAAATTATGCGCCGAATAGAACTACTTTACTTTTTTGAATAAAAATACTGTATACACGAGTCGAAAATGCATACACTTTCAAACGAGAAGATGTGAAATGTGCCTTTAAGATATAATAATAATGTTATATGAATATCGCAACACAAATATCAGTAAATCATGTTTTTATTGGACCGTCGCGACCCAAAACGAACTTCCTGCTGTTACTAGAAGTTGCAGTATTGCTCGAATAGTCTTTAATGCATAATAGCTCATTTTACTATTCAAGTAATCTTTGGCTTAATACTCGTAGTAATAGGAATGTGAAACGTGAGGTCGGGTATTTATATATTTCTCGTAGGTATTTCTGTAGATTTTAATTATTTTTCCTTTTGAAAATGTAAACAAGTCTTGATTTTTTAAATATTAAATAAATACGAAGTATATAGTATAAGTATATACTAATTATCAATTGTTGACGATTGTTGTCACGTAAGTTAAAATGCATACTAACTATTTTCATTTCAATCACGCTACAGCTTGTGAATTACATCACCAATCTATACCCAAATACAATCATACCGTTTATAAACGAGAACGATGTGATTTTTGTACTGGAAACTAAACACTAATACATTTCCGATAACAATTTACAATTCCGAAATAAATTATAAGTTGATACCAATTACTATCAATCTATCCATCCATCCTTCAGCCAAAAGACGTCCACTGCTGAATATAGGCCTCTCCCAATGATTTCCACAGTAACCTGCACAATCACTATATTAATTATAAATTGATTTTCAAAACCTGTATTATATGTTTTTGCTGGAGACCTGAAAACCAGTCGATAAAAACAATTTCTTAAATTCAACAAGTGCCCATATTATTTAGAATTGAGTAAAAACAATGTTTCCATCTTCCACTAAATTTACTCGACATAAGTTATTTTGTTTAAATTATTTAGCTCTAAGAATCTTGACTTTTTAAGCGACTTTATTTGTGCGTTTGTTAATTCTTGCAATGAAATACTTATGAATAAACGTTATACGTTTTAACCCCTTTTTGTTTTCAGTTTGTTCATAATCAAAAAGTTTTTCTTTTACGTAATGAGCCGTTTACACCAGCATACATTTTTTAAGTTGTGTAGACTTAAGTGGGTGACGATCACTTTTTGAAAAAAGCTGACAGGCGATTTTGTCGAAACCTAATTAAATAGCTTTTTTCCCGTTATACGAGTATAATTTAACGAGAACACTACTTAAATTTTTATTCAAATAAAAGGCAGCCAAAGACATAACTTAAAGTACTTAAAACTAAAAGCAAAGATATATTTGGCGCAAAAACGCAATGGCATGGCAGCGAGTTAATTTGCCGTCTCCTGAGACGGTACAGTTGGCTCTCACTGGCCGATCCACTCGCCTCCGATCCGATAGATTAACTCATCTAGCCGCATACTTGACTATAGACACAGCAAAAAATCGGTAGCCTTAAAGTATATATTATAATAAAGATGGAGCGCTGTCATACATTTGCGTTTTCAAAAACGTTAACATTTTTTTGTTCGTAATGTTGGTACTACTGCTATATTAATGTTACCCGATCAGTGATTAATTGCGTTAAATAAATAAATAAATGAAAATTAACATATTAACGCTATATTTTAATTTAATATATTAATTAGTTAATAAAAAGTAAAACTCGCCTTTGCCTTATTATTCTCGGCACCACCATTTTTATCTACGTTTTTTATCTATGATAATATTCTATTTATATATACTAATATACTCTAAGACGGTAGCAAAGATTTTTTTGTTTTATAAAGGCAATATGGGCATGTTATGATTTTACTTTATTCTTTTACGACCAGTGAAAAAACACAGAAATTGCTGAATTTAGGATAAAAAAAAATCACATATCAATATATGTGATACTCAAAAACTCCAATCACAAATTGCACAAAACACTGTGTGCATTACTAGTAGATTATGTTTAATTGATAAAACATAATTATTGAAAAATGTTACATGAAATTATTAAATTAAATATGCAAAATATAGTCTATCCTGTTTTTGTCTCATATTCTATGAATCGTGAACAAAGTAATAACTAAAACCTAACATACAACACTCTTAGTAATTCCTAAATAACGTCACAAAAACCGCTGAGCTGCAGATTATCCGGCGCATTACCCCGAACTTTGACTAGTTTTATGCACAGTTGCGCTACCGTCGACTCTACTGTGGCTTGCCGAAGTTAGATGAGTGTCGCACAACGATGCATTAATCCACTCATGCCGAGTTAAAGCGACGACTTTTAAGATATTTTCAACTTTTCGCATTTCAAAGTTTAGTTGGAGACGTTCTTTAAGTGGATGCTGAAAATTTAAAGTCTCGCTTGCAGCAAATCAAAGTTTTGATGGACAATTAATTTTGAATTCTTTTCTTGTATAATGCCTTCACTCGCAGATGTGAAGAGTTAATAAATTTATAAATTGTGTGTTTTGAGGATTCCACGTTTTGAAGATACCATTTCTTAAAATATGAATTAAGTACCTACTCTTAGGTTATGTAAATTATGGACTATGTTTATTAATGTAATAAACATAAATTTGCGATAAGTGTGCTTAATCGATTATATATAACTTGCTATTTTTTTTTAAAAGAAGGTTATTATGAACCCTTTCGCAATTCCTCAGGTGACAGCTAAAGGCATATTTGTCTCGCTTACCGCCCTCATTGCCATGGGTTTATTGTATTTGCATGGACATGGCAAGCCTCGTAACTAGAATTGTCCCAATCCCGGGATGCTTATAAAACATAATACTGATTATGTAGGAGCGAAAATATTCTGAGCATCCAAAAGACTTGGACTTTACTTGTACAATATTATTACATAAGGAATATATAAATAAGGGGACTGACAAATAGCACTTAAAGCTGATTTTATTTATCAGTATAAGTTGATTTTGTATATTTGAAAGAGTCGTCTTATTACTTCTGAGAACTTGTTCTCTGCGAAGTGGTATTGTTCACGTAAAGCTTTCAATTGGTTTAACTTTGACCCAGTCTGTGATAGAATTTTGAAGTACCGTTTTCTTTCTTAGCGCCGGATAGATGAAAACTTTTAATCTTTAGGGCCAAATGTTAAAAAATGTTTTCACGTACGATTTACTAGACAGAAAACTGTAATTGGGGGTGGATACACACTTAACATCCACAATATAAACACTGTTAGTAGTATAAGGGATTTAGGGGTTATTCAGGATAGCAAACTTCTATTCGATGAGCACATTAATAATATAGTTAATAAGGCCACGAAAGCGTTAGGATTTGTAATAAGAACATCAGCCCAGTTTCGCTCTATTAAACCAATTAAAATTCTTTATTGCTCCTACGTACGAAGCCACCTCGAATACGCATCACAAGTTTGGAACCCGCAATACGGAATTTACAAAACTCGACTAGAGACCGTACAGAGAAAATTCTTGAGATATCTAGATTATAGAACACAGCAACAGTCACTTGATTACCTACATCGTTGTAACAAATACCACTTTTTACCACTTGAGCACAGACGTTATGTAAGCGATGTGTGTCTCTTAGTTAAATTGGCTAACGGCTCCATTGATAGTCCTGAACTACTACAACTAATATTTTTGCGCACTCATCAAATTGGACTGAGGCAGCGAGCTTTGCTGCGAGTACCGATAACCAGTACAAAGTATAGGCGTAATGCATTTATGTTACGAAGTGCTACGAGTTTCAATAACATTCCACCTGAACTAAATATTGATCTGTTTTGCACCAGCGTCAGCACAGTGAGGAGAAAACTTAATACAAAATATTATAAAGAGGATATTGATTCGACACAGTAATTTTGTTGACATTTCTCTTTCTTTTTCTTGTTACGTTTGCTTGTTTCTTTTGTTTAGTTAAATAATAATACTGTTTGTGCATATTTTGTTTTATATTTAAATATGGAGACTTGTAATTAGCAATAGTTGTTATTTACATTGTATATCTATTATTGTTATTAGTCTGTAAGTCTTCTTCAAAATAAAAAAAATAAAAAAAAAAAAAAAATTTTTTTTGAATGTTATTAATATTCTGTAGGTACATTTCTTTTTTGTTATTAATTTAATATCTAATCTCAGTATTTAATTTACCAAATTAAATTATCAATGATATATAATTTTGTATTAATTAAAGTATTTTGCCTTATTTTAATATATAATTTAAGTCTAAACAGTAGCGACTAGTGAATTGACTTTTTTACTGTTCTTAGAAAGTAATTAGTCTTTTGGTTAAATATTAAAAGGCTTTGGATTTCTGTTCATTAAGCCTTTGAGAGCTCAGCACTTGTTTGTTGAACCATCGCTTTAAGCTTTCTTCAGTGTTTTTTTTTTATAGAACTAAATTTCGTCATTTTATTCCGCCTTATCCCACTCTTATAATCTTCTAGGGATCTGTGGTACATATTTTTTATAAAAAATATGTATATTTCACCCCTTGGTAATGTTTATTCGAAATAATTAAATCTTGTTATTTTTTATTTGGACAAAATTGATACAAAATGTTTTTCCCACGCTGGAAATAGAATTCAGAGCGAGACGCTAGTATAAATGCATGAAATTATAAAGGCTAATATAGTAGACAGACAACAGCTTTGTTCTATATGTTCATGGGTGAAGGTTTGTCATCTGTGTATTTTAATATAAAAAATAAAATCCTTTTTTAATTTAAAACTAGATAACCACTTCACAGATCACACCCCACTCCAATCGGCTTTGTTCCATTTTGAAAATAGAATACCCACAGAGGTGTTTTCTAGCACTCGAATACTTTTCGTGAAACCGAATATTGGTGTCAAAAATAGATTTCTTTTGTCAACAATGTCGGACGGAATTATTTCCCTAGTATTAATTTCACCAACATTTTCAGCTATAAATAGTTCGTCACAAAGTATCAGATTTTTCATCAAGGATGGAATTTTGAGACCGTTGGTCGAGTCCTTTTCGATCCAGTGGATTTTTGTTACCAAACGTGATGTTTGGTAACAAAAATCCACGCCCGTGTTGGCAAATTTGTGTTCATTTTATATTGGTATTTGTAATTTAGCGTCGTAATAATTATTATTATGGATGGCTTAAACATAAATTGAAGTCCGAATACCAAATTTTGGCCCTCCCTTAATCTCACTGACGAAACAAAACAGAATTGAAAAGCTGTTTTCAGTGAAATAATGGTAGTACTGTTACTTTAAAGCCATACACCACATTTCTTCAACCGACAGAAATAGTGTCACATCTGAAACATAGAATTAATGTGTGTTCATGTTCACACGTTCGTACCACAATCACAGTCGGTGTAACAACATTTAAAAACAATCCCACAGGCGTTCTCGACAATTTATTTTGTCTACGAGATTGTTTCACCGCTTTGGAGTGCCGGGGTTACTCTGTATGAGAGGCAGCGGTTTTATGTCACGAATAGCAGGATGTCATAACAAAGTAGTAGCTCATAGCCATTAACAGGCGTTTGATACTCGCAATGAGAAAAATGTAGTTAAAGTTTAAAAAGTTAAGGAAACATATTTATTTACGTATATTTAAAAGTACGATGTTATAAAGTTATGCTGAACTAAAAAAGGATAAAAGTAAATTATGTGTAAAGTAAATTTTATAAGCAAAGATATGGATGCCATTCGCATGGGAAAACAGAGTTCAACGTTAAAAGTGAGATAAAAAGTTCTCCAAATTATAATAATAATGAAATAAAGATAGATTTTATAAGTCTCATGTTACTCTAGGTATTTAAACGGTATTCACCTGTAAGTAATTGTTCATCATCAGCCCGTTGCAGTCCACGCTGGGCATAGGCTTATTAAAGCTTATTTCACCGTCTATTATTTAATTATTGGAAACAATTGTTGGCTAGTCTAAACAAAATATCTGTAATCGCCAGCCTCTCCGCTCGCACACAAAACCAGCACCGAAATCGAGCCGGACCTAGAATGAAATCATAACCGAGCGCGCTCGGGCGGGTTTTAAATCAAGATAACAAAGACATCGGTCCGTCGGATAAAACCGCCTGGATCGTGAATACTCTGTTAGCAACAGAGCCCTTTATTCTATTAACTGTTTATTAACTTTGTATGATGGCTGGAGAAAGGGTTTAAATTGGTTCATTTTTATCTTTTTAAGTACATAGTTATTATGGGGAGTTGCATAAAAGATTTTTGTTTCGGTTGTCATCATATAAATGACCCCCTTAAGGGCTGATTTTGACGTTAGTTAACTGCTATTATGAGAATAATTTGGAATCAGTGGCAGCTATTTCTTATAAAATATGTATGTTAAAATTTGATCCTTTTTAAGGTTCCCGTACAACCCAATTTTTTTAGTACATAAAATCACCTTTTCAAAAGTTAGTTCTCACTGCTTTTCTTTTACACTACGCTATGATAAATTTTTGAATAAACGAAGTCATAATTAAGTTGGCTAATGTAATATAACCACTGCAATGCCTTAATACTCGTAATATGTGTTATTCTCATGTTCAGTTACGCTTCAATACCCTTTAGTGTCAATGTAATCACTGTGTAATATGATTTGTGACAATAAATAAAACATTTAATGTTTTTTTTCTATCAATCATGTTCCTTGTACCGTGAAATAACTGTTTAGTAAGAAATAGAAGGGACGGTGTCCGTGAAATGAAGTGACGTCATATAGATTGTATTGTTATTTTGGGACACAAAAATAAAACGAATAAAAGTAGATTTGTCGTTGCCTAAAGGCATATATGTAAAAACTAAACTATCTTTAAAATCAAACCACAATAATTAAAAAGGAAATTAAAGAAATACTTGATAATTACATAACAGATTATAAATCATCCTTAATTTAAAATATACAAGGAATAACAAGCCAAAATAAATTTATGTTAAATAGTAAAAATGTGGTTGCCTAAGTCGTGTTTACATTGAAGGAAACCAACATAATGAGGAAATAATGTTTCCCCCAGCACTTTAGCGTGAAATTTATTCCAACAATTTTAAAATATTTTTAAACTTCACACCCTTTATTCCCGCATCGCGGTGCCACCGGAAGTGCGTCGGTACGGAACATGGCGGCGCTTCCTGACCGCATCCGGTGTCATGGCGGCGGCGGCGAGGCGGGTAGTGTCAGTGTAGCGCGGACAACCGGCGCGGGCGGACGTTTCGACCGTGAATTATGGCTTTTTAACGCCCCCGTTTTGGGGAATAATGTTCAAAATGTTATATATTTATTAAAAGCATATAAGCTGAACAGATGCATTTTGATATTCCAGCATAGGTTGGTTCATTGTTAAAGGATTACGAAATTCAATTACAAAACATTTATTTCTCCACGATTATAACTTTATTTACTTTTCTCTCCCTATCTAAGTAATCTTCGCAGACAATACCTAACTGAAATATAATTTGCATCTAAGTGCAATGTAACTACACGCTTATAAAAGTTCTCAAGAAAATTGTAAAATAATATTAATAAATTAAACCCACTCTTTAGCGTTTTTATTACTACTCTTAAAGTAAATATGGCGATAACATCAAACTAAGTAGCGATTTCTTGAACAAGAAAGCGTTAAATAAACGATCAAATTTTATATCCTTCTATTTGCTTAACTAGTTGTTAAGGTGAAACTACCGCCTGAATATACTTAACCTATTTGTATGTATTGAAATATATATTTCGCTAGTTTTGGCTCAATAAAGAGAAGGATCGAATGGTAATAGAATTATGGATTCTGGGTGTCATCGAAGTATTTGGCTCTTATTTGATAAGCCTTTTTAGATACAAATATTTATCGAATAAGTATTAGTAACTTCTGTTTTGCTATACACGAGAAATCAAAATCGGAGGATTTTAGCACTCCACAAGCATGCGTACTAAATAGAACAATTTGGTTTGGTCAAACGGCAGGCAGGACCAGCCCGCGCGATACTGATGGGATGGCGACGTAATTTCTACCTCGGTTTTCTATAAAAATGACTCCGCCTGCGTAATTTCAGTACAATCTTGCTATTTCAAAAACTAGTCTAGTCTCACTGGTGGAAGGTCTCTCATATGTGAGAGCCCGCCTGGGTAGGTACCACTGCAATGTCTATTTCTCCCGCCAAACTGCAAGATAAATACACTGTTGTGTTTCGGTTTGAAGGACATTGTAGCCAGAGTAATTACTGGACATAATGAGACTTAACATCTTATGTCACAGGTTGTCGAACGCAGTGGAATGCCAAACATTTGTAATTCATGGTGTTGTTTAGTTTTGCTACTGTGCATGAGCGGTCGTATCGCTTACCATCAAGCGAATGGCACGCTCGTCTAGCCATTGATTAAAATAAGAAAAAGACTTCAGAGGAGGCTTATATTTAGCAGTGGACTTTTGGTGGCTAAAGGTAAAAAGAAAATCTAGAACACGAACTCTTATAAATCACTTATGTCACTACACATGTAAAGAAAATAATCTATACGTAAAATTGAAACAAGACAAGATGAAAAATGAACACAGAGGCCATTACACAAATCCCGCAACAATTTTCCAAGACATTTGTCGCTATGTGTTCGCGGCGTGTTCAACACCATCGGGACTTGACTAATGGCGTGTACATACATTATACCGCGGCGTTGCTTGACATGCGCCACCTGTTACACTTTGTAAAATCTTGGGTATGGGGATTGTTTGAGTACTAACCATGGATTATTTCGACGATATCTGTGCAATGTTAGCTGTGAAGAGAGTTTAATGGCAAATACAAAAAGGTTTAAATTCTGATATAAGGTTTCTTTAATTCGGTATTTTGCGAGGCTTAATATGTAGTGGATCCTCTTATTAGAATTTTACAGCACTTACTATCAGGTACATAGTAATGATTTTGCAATACCATTAATAAAATCAAGATAGAGCGTGTTAAGTGTTCACCCAGGTACTTCAGATTTAACGTAATAAGGGTGTTTTCTTACAAAGATTGGATACAATAACATTTCGCTACAGTAGTATCACGAATGGTGTTTCAGCCACAGCACTTTTCCATTTTACATATCATGGGATCATTTTTTTCGTTGCTAAACAACTCTAAAACAAAGTGGCATATCCAATTGCAAAGGCTAATATAATGAAAACCCGTAAACGCCACTTGACATACAAACGCAGGCAAAATAATCGCGACACATTTTACGAACCATAAAATGTCTACACAAGATGGAATCATCAAAGTGACATAACTCAGCGACGAGTGCAGAGCTATAAACAATCCCGACAAATCTACTGGATTGGATGCAACGCCACTTAGCTAGATGCGGACGTAAAAAGGCAATCAAACGGAGGGCCAATCCCCCATTACCCCGCATTGCCCCCTACTGTCATTACGCGATGAAGTCTTAAAATTCAACATTTTATGTGAAGCGACGTTCTTTGACGCTCGAGGATTAGAATGTCCTAGAAAAGCGGAGGTATTCGAAACAATTTAATTTGGAAATTTGCCTTTTAAGTGCGCGAGTTAGGTTTACAACTGCGTTACATTGTGATTTACTGCTTAGTTTTCATTAAAGTGAATATAAGAATAACATAGACAATTTATAGCCTATTTTAGTTATCGAATGTTTTGTCCCTTTCGAACGACTTTTGAATTCAGGTTGAAAGAAGAAGACAAAACATTCGATAACTAAAATAGGTCTTAAAACTATGTATGATAAAGGCCGTAAGTCTTTAAGGTAAAGGGAAAGAAATACTCAAAGTTAACCTATGCGTTTGATATTAAAATGTCTTTTCACTTATTGTGAATTGTATCAGACAGTACTTTGGGATATCCAGAGTGACTTCTTCTTTAAAGTGATGATAATAAAATGGACACAAATCAGTGTGATTTTAGTTAGGGCCTTAATAAGTTTGCTACATAATCTATATTTTGATATACCGAAATAGCTGATGCACTTACTCTTAGTTCTTGCTGTAAAAAATAACCATATAAAAGGTTCTGATTATGAGATATTTCTCCATAAACAAGATAGCAACACGTAGCTGCTTAGTGTCCGAATCACGAAGATATTGTACATTTTCTTGTTAACACCTCGGAACAGCTCGTAAAAACTGCTCTGCTACATCCCTTCTCCCCTCAACCCCCCCCCCCCCTACAGTGCCCCCTAGACAGACAGGAGCGTAACTAATAACGTTTGACGCCGCTCGTAAAGATGTAATGAAAATTGTTGAATTTGTTGGGTTATTTTACAATAATTATGAAAATTAGTTAAACAATGGATTTGTTAGGAAAATTTGCTACAATAGTTTAATTAAATAGTCAATTAAAAATTTTGAGGTATTATTGTGTTTAGAGGTAAGAGAATAAAGATATTGCTAAAAGCATGTAATCTTAGGAGTTTTAATTGCTTTGGGTGTGATTTTCAGGAACAGGTCCAGATTTTTTTTGCTCACATACAAATTAAATCAATTAAATAATATTAATTACTCAAAAAGTAGTATCCGTACAGAAATAAAAACACGTTATTCGCGTTACAGGCCTAGTGACCTTATCGCCAAGAAAATTTAATTAGTGTTATGTAAATTATGCATTAACTTTTTATAATTTTGTGTGATATTGAAATAATAAAATATTTAATAAACCTTCAATATAGCACATGTTTTGCCGTAGGTACAATAACAATACCTTTTTAACATTATTATCGAAATCTATTTAATTTTAAAAAGTGCTTCCATACGACAATGTTTAGATCGTCTGAATAGGCGTACAAGGCCAATGATGATGTTGATAATTTTTAATTCATATCGGAACTATATCATGATGATACTACATATCATTGACTACATAGAGCATACATCTGTCAGTCGACAACCACGCCAGCTTGCTCAAAAAGAATATTTAATGGGTAATATCGTACGCGACATTTCCGAGTGATACACGTATACGTATGTATAAGCCAATACATGTCCCACTGCAGGACACGGGCCTCTTCTATAATTGAGAGAACGATTGAGAAGGGTTAGGTCATATAGTCTATCTCGCTGACTGTATGGTACCCACGTATAGCACGTTCATAAGCGACGTTTAACACCTTCGTACGCAGACTATCGTATATCCTACCCTCAGGTTAGCCTACACTAAGTCATGTAATTCTCGCCGACATTCGTTCCCATTAGTGAGATATTAGGGCGGACAGGGCAGCACTATTTTCCGCTCACGTCCTCCGACTTGTACGCGTAATATTACACAATTATGACGTACGGTCTTGTCGTTCTGAAGGTCAGTATTGTGTTATATGTTTCGTGGTAAATTATATATTTATTAACTAAATAAACCCAACAGACATACACAGTTCTGACATCATGTTAAGATACCACTGTGTTATCAGATATTACGCAAGACATCCGTCTTACAAACACACATTTTCTTACTGTATTTCTGCAGTTCATTGACAGATAACTGTTAATAATACGAATAAATTTAAGTGGTGTGTCTTAAATTCAAACTCTACACTGGTAGCCAAGTCATCTCCGAACTAGGTTATCGCTCACTTACGTATAAAACTGCATAAAATACCTACTTTGTATTTATTTTGTTTCATTACATAATTGCTGAACTCTAATTCAACTCAAACATAAACCCGACATCTGAAAACAGGTCGTAACACAATACAAGCAATTTATTTCGACACATTAATATCAATAAATCACATTTATCCGTCTATTACTTACCCGAATCCCACATCACAAGGAATTAATTCAATGACCTAACCTAGTATCAATATCCAGACGCGGGATATTTATCTTAAACTGCGCCATTTTGCCGCCTCGTTAACCGGCCCTCGAGACCGGCCGCCATGTTTTATTCAACAGACCGAATGAGCGAACGGGAACGAATGAACGGAGTCGGATTGACGGTTACTACAGACGTGCCAACTTTGAAAGCACATTATACAACCCCTATAGCTAGATAATAAAGCTCATTTTCCAACGATCCGTTGCTAATAGACCTCGCGTTAGGTAACATAAAGGAAAAATCGCGAGTAGTTGTTTTATGTTTTAAAAGAAGTGTGAATGCCTTATTCACTTCCTTAGCGGCCCTTTGTGACTCCAAAATGAAAATACACAGCAAATTGCATAGGTTGATTTTTTCGTTTTTGGAAAGGGGACTCAAATAAATAATTTGCCTTTGAAACTGCAGTCCTGGATAATATTGGACTGGAGTTAAAATTTGTTGTGTAAGTTGTAAGTAACATTTTGCACTAGTTGCTACAATTTTTAGTCACACTGGCTTGCCGACTGCAAAAAAAGCGCACTACATTAACAAAAAATTATGTAAGTACAATATTCTCTAACGGAGTGGGTGTTCCAGATACTAGTCCCTATTATTTTTTTGATGTACTATATTCCTTGAAACACTTGAAAAAGCGTTCATAGAATATTAGCAGAGCAAGTTCAACCAACCGCATGCCATATTGGTCGAGTTATGGCGATGCGAATCATATTAATAATTATTATTACAGCGAAACATCGCTACTGAACCGCACGTAATATTACATTAATATAAAACTGATCGGTGCGATCGGTATGATGCAAATTAAATTTAAACGTAAATGGTGAATCATTCACTCTTTCCATTCGCTCAAGGTAGTGCCAACCTAAGTAATTTAAATTCACACTGGCCGTAAATCATTGGGAATTTTTATCAGTTCGAAATTCAAATGGTGGCACGAAAGCAGGCTTGAAGGACGGTGCTATTGCCGCCATTTCTCAACGTTCCCGGTACCGCTCACTGCTGACTAGTCTTTTCTTTAAAGTGGACTCGCGGCTTCTTTAATAAATTTTCAGTTTCAACGAATCTCTTTAAATTCAGCAGAAATATAGTTTTTTAAGCTTCATTTTTGTGCCTTGTAAATTGGATAGAAGAAATATAAATGTATGTTTTCTAGAACATTTCTTCCATAACCCAATATAAATAAAGTCGTATAAAATATTAAACGCCTTGTTCCGACGGCAACACTTCTTCATAAACCGGTGTATTTTAATCCTGGCTGCCATTCGCATTGCAACTTCGATACGTGCTAAATCGCAAACTGTTTGCCGTCAATTCCACAGCAACTTACAATATTTCAACACGTGCTTTACTTTGTTCTCGTTTTACTGTGGCTACTATGAGTGAAGTAACGGAATTATTTTCATATTGGAAGCTTAAAAATATTACAAATGTTTATAGAAAATATATTTTTGTTCGAACTACGATTCTTTATACTTCAACGAACATAATATAAAATAAATTCAGAAAAATGATTATAATAGCATTATGGTTTCTTAGATTTACGCGAATGACTCAGTCCGCCACGTGACCACGAAAGCTGTAAAGTAATTGTAACGTTGGGAAGTTAAAAACTGTAAAAATTAAAGAGAATTCCCGATAAAATCCGTAAAATAAGTTTTATTTCAGTATAATAGGGTTTCTATTAACAATACATTTTATTACTGAAACAACAACCGTTGTAAAACTATTGTATGACGGTACAAAACTACCATCTCTACTCTAGATGATATCTCTGCCGTTATAATGCCGTTTCATTGGTGAGTCATGTGATATTATCAAATCACATCGAAATGATTTCTAAAGGAAGAAAGTCCCATCAATAAAATACAATGAATCACTTTAATTCGTTAATACTCATTCAACCCATCATACAAATTAATAACTTCCAAATATCTATTGAAACTCAGTACGAGTTAAGTAAAGTGATGAGTTAAGTAAAGAACAAAATGAGGCAAGTATCAGTGTGCGTCGCGGAACGGCGCCAGTTAATGCCGACATAATATGCAAGGCCCCGTCTAAATTATATTTAGTACACAAAATCCAAGCGTCTGTTATCGCAAAGTTAATTTCCCTTGATGTCGACGTCTTATAATTTGTTACGGTATATTCACGCCCACTCTGTATACGTTACGTCTTCATGTTTTACATTTTCGTAAAATTAGCATTGAATATTTATAATTTTAGTGTCTTAGGTACATCAGTTAGATTATAAAAATATCAATCAATACATTAGTATTTTTTGGTTAAAAAGCAGTATTGTCTGCAGGTAAATAAATATAATCCAAAGGAATGGTTATTGGGCGGACCATTTTCGTAAAAGCTTAAGTTAAATATGTTGCAAGTTGCATGAAATAAATGTTGGACTAACACAGCGACATTCATGCAACTAATTTATCGATGTAAGTAAATAATTTCCTTCAGTGGTCCATTAAAGACGACATATCACGAGATATAAAATCAAGCGTCAGTCCTGATTATAATAATATGGTTATCTCACAACCCCCTCTTAAAATTTTCATTAGAGAAGACATCTTGGATGTCATTACTGAGATTTAATTATTCAACGTTTCGGATTCAATTATGCTGGAGCTGGCAATGTTAGTAATGTTTGACGTGAGTTATTGCATCAGTGGATTAGTAGCAGTGAGCTGTGAATCGTGAAGTCTTGGGTTCTGATTATAGGTGTAATTCTCACCTAGTTATAGAAAAACAAAGATACTTTTAGCCTCATTCTTTATAGTAGAAAACCATAAATGTACGTTTTAGACAATATTTTTTTATCAAATATTAGAGATTTTCAATATAATGAAAGATTACTAGGAATGTATTTCTATAAACATAAACGAGGTTTTTTTTCACTTAGTGCTTTATAATCTCTACCTCTGCCCCAATAAGATATAGGCGTCAGTTACCAGTGATTATAAATAACCGCAAAAAAATTAAAATTAACAATTCCGCCCACTTGGCATTATTAAATCAAAACGCGAATCCTTTAGCTTGCACCTATCGTGCGGTTATCCGATTGCGTCCGGCTTCTCCGGTAATTAGTGACGCGATCAATTATCCGAATTACAAACCGGATGACCGGGCCATATGTAACTGTATAATGTATTTATTTATGATAATTATTGGCTTAGGCATTATTACTTTATATTTTCATTTCAGGTGTTTTTGTGTCTTTATTGGGTTGATGTGTTTATCCAATATTGTAACCTAGCTTTCTTACTTTAAGGATTATATTTTCTTAAGTTTAATCTTTAGTTTGTTTGTTATTTTGGGCGCCTTTTTCTTGTTTATAAATGTTCCCAATTTTTTGTTTTTCTCTCTCTTTCTTCTGTAAGCAGTATGTATTCAGCTACTACTTTAAATCATTGTTAACGAATTCTCTCCTCGTTTTCATTTCGTAATAAGTAATACCTAAAAAATTACCATATTTTTTCGGGCAGCCAATTTTCGTGAAACACTTCTTATTGCTTAAATAATGACAATTTACGTATAAGCTAATAGTATTGTTTGTTCTCAGGCGACACAGTATGTCCGAGCGGCATGTTCCGGTGTCCCGAGGGGAACTGCATCCCGGCGCTGTGGGTGTGCAACTACCAACGCGACTGCGAGAAGGGCGAGGATGAGTTCCAGTCGTGTCGTGAGTACCTACACTTATTTACTAAAATGTTTTCTATATGTTATTGTTGAAGACGAGGATGTTGCGGCAATTCTAGCAGTATGTGTAAAGGCGATATCGACAGACTCCTTCAGGATGCCACAAATCATCACCGCATAAATTGGAAGGAAAAGGAGCAGGCCTTACCCCGGCAGTGGGATATAAACGGCTTAAAATAAATTATATGCGATCAAATAAAGAAAAGCTCAGGCAATATGCAACTAGCCCTCAATATAACTAAGCTCCGTAGTCGACCTAAAAGTGATAGATTGGTAACTTCAAAGCGATATGACATAAGGTGCCGCAGACACCATATTTTACCCGTTCATACAAATGAACGTAGGAACATTGCAGACATTGTCCTTCTAAGCAAAATAGCTCAGAACGAAATAGACTCCTCATATCTTCTTTCAAAAATTCTCTTAAAAGTTCCGCACAGGACAATAAGATCGCCAACAACTTTAGCTGTACCACATATGACCTCAATCTATGGACAACTCATTTTTCATAAGAGCGGCGAAGAAATTCAATGAATTAATTAACATCTCCTCGGATCTGGACTTATTTCATTGTAAGCCTTGTATGCTAAAGAATAATTTAATGAAATATTGGTTTAATGGTTCTCTAACTGACGGAAATATTTAACAAACTGTTATAGCTCTGTAATCTAACAAATTGTTATAATTTACTTTTCATTTAAGTAATAGTTTTGTTTCTCTATTTTGAATTCTTGATTATTTAACTGTTTTATTAACTGTATTTTTGTTCTATATTTTTACATAAGCAAGCTTTATATTAGTTACATACTTGTGAAAACATGTATTTTGTGTTAATAGCATATTGTTAGATAATAAGTCTTATTGGTAACATTATTATTAACGCTTTGTTTTCCTAAAAAGAAATAAAAAAAAATAATATAAGAATCCATGTATAAATGAATAAGTAGGAAAGACAGCCCACGGCGGTGATAATGCTAGGTAGAATATACGAAAATTTGTTTTATCTGCCATTGCAATAGTTCTAATAACAATGCTTTAGATAGTGTTTAGATTTTAATCTTAAACCCTAGACTAGAGCCAGTTGGTAGATTTTACATACATTTGAAATTCGAATGGTGAAGTCTTATCTACACATTTCCTTATTTTTTCATTTGTTTTTGTATGTGTTTTGATGTAGAGCCCGATTTACTCGATTCGTACTGTTGTGCCTTTGACTAAGCCATTCGTCCCTAATTCCATAATGTGACATACATATGTATCCTCAATTTCCCCACTTCGCCAAATCATCAAAAGTGCGGATATGTTATTGTAGCGGAGAGTAACAATGTTACGCGATACATTATTATCCTTTACGAATGCTCTTTCCTGTTGCGTCGAGTAAGTTAGTTGATAACACACGGTAATGGATGGGGAATAATTACGTTTGTAAATGGAGTTCAGTTTCATTGTACTCGGAAAATCGTTATTTACCAGCGCAGGTAAAATTCTAAGCTTTTATGTAGCTGTTGTTAATTAAAACATTTTTATTCGTATTTCCACAGTGCTACGAATAATTACATTCCCGTCTCAATGAGCATCAGATTAATTGATAATACACAATATCCTTAGCTTCACAAATAACATTATTTTCTTGACTTCCTAGTGATCGTGATCTCCCAATCCATTATTTTTGCCAATAGTAAAGAATACGTCATAATATTCCATCAGCTATAGTAATTTTGATCTACCAGTAAACACAAAAATTATACAAAATCCATTAAGACTATCAGCACGCATACACGAATGAGCCCAAGCTATTACCAAGCCATTATTTATATCCAAGCTATTATTTATACCAGTTAAAAAAATCTTTAACTGTCTCTTAGAATCAAACCCACATTCCACTCAAAATATCGCCAGAAATCCAGTTTACGTGTTATCGTAAAAAAATATTACATTACAAACGGAAGTCCCGAAGGTACTAACATGTTCTCAATTTCCTTGTTTTGTCGTAAGTTTTTACGACGGGAATTCTTGTCGCTTCTAATTGGAGTGATGTGGAGGAACGTAGCGGATATAAAGCTACGGCGTAGCATATCATGACGTCATGCTGACCCGCGTGCCACGTAGTAATGCTACAGCAATGTGATATGGGATGCGTATTTGGAGATTTGTGGATGACATGGTCACATAGGATTTCTGTTATTGTTATAAAGGTTAGTTTTTGAATTACTTTTAAATATATTGCTATGAAAATGGTCAAGTACTTACTAGTTTGTGGTGACTAAAAGTGTTAGTAATTTGGAAGTTACAAAAGTTGTAGTTGATATAAACGCGATATTATTTTTCGGTGTATCCAGAATTTAGATCATTTTCAATCAATGATCCTTAATATAAAAATATTTAAATATCGAATACTGTGATTAAATAATGTAATTTCCTCACTATCGCCTCAATCCACTCCCTTGCTACGAGCTCACGTAGCGGTTGTCAACTCGTAGCATCGGCGAGCCGCGTGCCGCGTCGCCGATTACTTCCATTCCTTACTTCAGACACAGACACTGTCAAAGTTATACGTCTTTTGGATACATCTAACATAAATATTAGTGAGTTAGAAATTGTATTCCACTACTAATTTAAGAACCATATTGTTTTCACACTGGTTACGAATTACGATACCTCAAAGTACAAATTGTTAGTGAAGCCACATTAAAAAACACGCAGAACTACCGGATAGATCAGATAGAAATTCTTGTGCATGTCTATGGTATGCACGTTTCATTACGTTGTTGGAAAAAAATAATGAAAATTTTCTTTCTCTGTTAGCGACATTTGCAACATTCCACATTAAACAATATCCCAGGTAGATACACGTTACACAGGCAGATGTATGTTAGTGTTTTAATAGAAATGTCCAATGATCGCTGTGTCCATTACCAGTATGAAAGATGGTTGGCCTTTGTAGCGAGCTGACACCCGCCGGCAGTCTCGCCACAAACTCAAAGCCGTTACTTCACGTCAGTGTTCTATGTCAATCAGTGGCGAAGGGTGACTTTTTTCAAAAGGGAAGCCGATACTTCTGGTGACTAGTTTTATTAAATTAACAAGTAGGTACTCATACTTATATTTTTACTCCGTTATGTACGTAAGATATTGAGCGACATATTTGCTTAGTAATACTTACTATATTTTCATACAACACTTGCACGGAATAGCACTGTGCCCGTTAGGTGCTTTTTTTAACGTTTTTAAAGTAAATTTCGATTCAATGCAAAAGACAACATTAGCCTGTTTTGAAATTGATCGACAAAAAAAATTTCAAACGTTCCTTATATATAAAAAAAGATGAAGAGATTGATGTAAGTGGACGAAAGTAAAACGATGCCAGTATAGAGCTAACTGGAGATCTATCGAATCTGGCAACCCTCATGGGATGCAGGCGTGGGTTATGTTTGTATGTCCTATTTTGAATCAACGCTAACAAAAATACGGCATTACAATATTTATTAAATAATTAAAACTTGTCAGTTGCCGTTCTTTCTCTGGTACTTAAATGTATTATCAAATTTAATATAATTTCCAGTCCCTTTTTTAATTACGTAAATGCAGCATTTTTAAAATTACCTCATAATAATGCAATTCATGAGATAAAACGATACATACGACATTATCAAGTTTCATTCATCATTAAAGTTTTGCTAAATAGATAAATCTGTTTGCACTTCGAAACCAGTAAAATTTCATAAATTACCCACTAATTATATACAAACCTAAAAATAGACACCGCATTATACATATATACTGAAACAACACAGTAGTAAATAATATTTTCTAATTATAAACACGAAATAAAAGAGGCGCGAACTGGCAAATTACTTTATAAGCCGTAGGCCCACCGGCATATTCACAAGCAAATATCGTCGTATTTCTACAAATAAATTTAGACCTTAAAATCAAAGGGTTTTAAGGTGCAATTTTGCATGCAGTTCTGAGCAACAAACGTGTAACAGAGATGGCAAATAATGCGTTGGAAATGAGCGCGAGAGCAACGGGAACTCGTGCTGTGTCCTTGTAGCCTGACGTGACGTCATCGGGATCTAGGCGGCCGCGTGTTTCGTATGCATGTACTTACGTTGAACATCGCGCAATGCGTTTGTCGTTGTGTTATTAATTGATCGATAATATTTTGTTTATTAATATCGAATAACATTTGTTTATTGTTAATATTTATTTTAATATTGTTTATTATTTGATTATTTTCTTCATATAACTTGTTTAAAAAAATGTAAATAATTAATAATTTCCTTTAAATTATAAGGCGTGCTGCTAGGAATCGGCTTGTAAGAACCCTTCGCCACTGATGTCAATCTGAAAATGTTTCTGGTATATTCGAATCCACAGGAAGCGACCACCGGTGGTGAAAACCCCGTTTACAATGACCCACGACAATGTGTCACGTTTTGGAAACAATTAGTGTATAATTGATTTTGACCAATCAGGCATTATTTATGGTCGTGGAAAATTTATTATACTGCGTTTTCCACCACATGCAAAACAGTCACTTTGCCCCACCAAAATAAAAAACTTCACTATGCCAAACCATGCATATTTTAATCGAGTCGGAAACATTGTCACAAAGTTGCGTGAAATGGTTTATCGATCGAGAATGGGGCGACAAAGCCATCAATGTTTACAAACATTGTCTATATGGTAATGTGGTTCCCCGCGGGTCCCACGTGGGGGTCAGTGGGCCCTGGCAAGTGGGCAAGTTCCGCAACAGTTCGATTTGGGCACAGTATTCAGTTTGACATGTCACTTCCTTGTTTCGATTCGAAACTTGTTTTGTTATTTGTGTATGGGTTGAGAAGTAACTTTATTATGTTGGGAACGGTGTGGGTTTGTTGAATATGGGTAATATATTCGATTTCTGTGTCATCTTGATTTATTAATACTAGCGGAAATCCAAAACTTGCCTTCAAAAAAATTCAAATTAAGCTTGTGTCAATTAAAACTGACCGAATTCATAGTTAAGAATTTGTTTTTCGTTTAATCTATAAGAATGTTAATTTAATGAGCGTTGTACTTTTCTTATTAACGGCTGATTTTTAATCCACAGATATTTAATTATACCGTGACTTCAAGTTCAAGTAACACAATTGGTCAACTATCAATCTCAATTAGCTCTTGTTTTATTATATATCACCCTATTAATATGTTTGTCAGATAAAAATCGGATATAAAACAGACAAATCAATACGACGAATTGAAATTGTACTAGAATTTCAATTTCTGCAGTTTGCTCCAGTCAAATGCGCATTCCCATTCACTAATGATTGGAATGCCGCACACTACGATTATTAGAATTTGGGTGTAATTGGGGTGCGCAATGAAGGCGCGAGCTTTCAGCGGCGCACTCAAAACTAGCGACCACTATTCATAACTTATTAAGGCGCGGATACGGGGAACGTATATAGGCATACGTTTTTAATATTAATTTAGAGTATAGAAGGATATCTAAGAATCTTATGTAATTTATTAGAACCATAGTAAGACATAAGTGCCTAAGATACCCATAAATGCTCCGATAATTACAAGACCATTTTTTATAATTTCTTCTACAACACATTTGGAACTAAAATAGCTTCAATAGCGACTATTGTAATAAAATAAATATTTTTATTTTCTTCTTGTTGTTGATTTATGCTTATTTCCTTTGGGTTGGAATATTGTCTTATTTATTTTTAATACTTTTAACATGTTATATGTGACTAGTTATTTTTTTTTATTCTGGTTTTCGCCTAAATAATGTTTCACTTCATTTCTCTACTTACGTTTAATTATCCAGAGGCCAATAAAAAATATAATAGCGGGGTGATTATTACGTATGTACCTACTACACAAATCCTATTCTGTTGTTTAATAAAACTTTTAACAGGGAATTCTATCATAAAAGATTCGGATATAGAGAGAAGATGTTTGCAAAATTGTATTAAAGTTCTACATTATAACAAATATTTTTTGCATCACACTTATCTCCGTTCCATTTCATTTTTTTCACAGAACTGAATTTATCTTAAAGTATCAGTGACTATAGTCACTCGGTACAGGGAGCGAGCATACCTGTCAATACTCTGTATCGAGCTGCAGTACAAAGAGTGGAGTCACCTCCTCTATTGTTTCTCGTGTCGTGTCAGTTTGTACGCCGTCGCTTGCAATAATCGAATTTCTGTTAACTTGCTGCTCTTAAACGCTATTTTTGGCTGTATATGGTCGTGTTTGGTGTCAGGCGAAAGGTTACAATACGGATGACGTTTTGATATATTTTTCAGCTTGTTTAAACCAGTTGTCTTTCTTCTACTTGTTTGTATGAATATCGACATGAGATCAAGGAACCATTCTTTCTTACATTGAAATAATTTAAGGACTTCCTTAACACCTTGGCTTTCTCATTGGTCCTAACAGTCGTACAAACATTCTTTTCGGAATATATTGGTCGCACAACAACCAGATTAGCAACGGTTATATTGTATCGCGCACTATCTTATGGACACATTTGAAATTTTTGGTAAAAAAAACAAGACAAATGACTAAATACGAAATTAAGAGCTACAATGAAAAATAAAATAAGCGACAGTGAAATTTATTTTAAAAATTACAAAAAAAATAAACAAAACCTTTTTTGTGTCTAATCGTAAATAAATGAAAACGTAAAAAAATATAAACCACTCTGCAGACGAGCCTTTGATCTCTGCACAAAGAAACAATTATCTGCTTAATTGAATTAATTTATTTCATTAACGTTGTGTATTGCACGTTTACGTTGCTTCTTTTTATTTTGGAATGTTACAATAGTATTTTTTACCGTTCCGAGATAAAATTAAACAGCTATTCACTTTTGTTCGGACGATTGGGCGGCAATTTAAAGGACACCGTTTTTTTAAATACACACTACACAGTATCAGAAATTACTTTACTGGTGTTATACAGAAGGAGTATTCATTTTAAACTACATTTTGTAGATCCAAATGGACAGGAAGCCGCGGTTTGATTGTGGCACCGAGACAAATGTTTATGAGATCCGTGGTACAGTCACTGAAATTCACTCGTAGTTTCCACAACTCAAGACTTTTATTTATGTACTAAGGACGTTTGCGGGCAACCGCCTACGTTCTCGCGAACCAAGTAGCTTTACGCAAAAGTTTTAGGACTAAAAACATCCTCTAGCGCTTTGAGAAATGTCGCAAATCTTCGCAAATGTATATCGACTATTTTTATCGTTTAGCGCCGGTTATAACCAATATTACGAAGATGAATCGGAATAAGTATTTATCTTAATAAGGCGTAGGTAATATTTGCTCATCGCGATGGAAAACACACGATATATTTGTATACGCTTGCACAGTACACCCCACTGCCATCGCGTTTACTTTCTTCGCAGATCAAATGGAAACGGAATACGATCGCAGTTCAAAGGGGAAATTTTGATACATCAATATCACGCTGGTTCAGTCGCGAGATTCAGCATGAGTGGAAATGTTTATATTCTATATTGGTGTATATTGATTACTGTTTGTGCGATTTTTCCATTATTATAAGGGACGTGCATGAAGTACATTTTTCTGTTATTGTGAAGCGTTTACTAACATACTCGGATACAAATAATTTACAACTAGCTTCGGGATTTCGGCAGTCTCACTCACTGAACGAAATGTAAAACAAAACTGTTTTCTCGTCGGTTTTTGTAAACCAGTTGTACCTACTTAGTCCAGGCGTGCCATTTGTACTGCAATTTCAACAAGTAATAAAAAGGCCATTTAGAAAAAATAGCAACAAACTTCTGTAGACTAGAGACTAGAAACCACTTTACTCACAACAATTACTCTAATTTCTGTTATTCTTCAATACAAAAACTTAAAATAAAATCTCATCGTGCGTGTCGCGTCTGAGCGCCGACATTGTCATTCACGCCGCGTCTGCGACCGGCGTCGGCGACGTCGCGACAAATCAGCCGAACACCGCGTATTGTTCGCTCGAATTCATTAAAATATTGTAAAATGTGGAATTATTTCCACAACCGACGACTGTTGGTGAATGCGTTACCACCTTTTTATATTCTGTTGTTGCTTCTTTTTTAGGATTAAAAAGTGAAATTATTATCAATTGGTCGAACTAAGGTTATTTTAAGTTTCTTTTGGTTTCGTATCACTGTGTGTATTTTTACATCATTAAAGAAACCATTAAATTCCTAATTAGTCATGTATAATATTCAGATCACTGAACTAAATAACGAGCGAGCATCTACTATGTCTGATAAAATTTGAACTCAGCCACCAATAGACACAAATCTAGAGAATCGAAATTAATGAAAAATGAGAAATAAAAAATAAAAAAAAACAAAAAAATTTTTATATCTATATCAACGATTTTTCAATCGACAGCTGCCTCTCCACTAAAGACAGCCTACAAAAACTCGAGCCTCTAACAGGCGTCACGCACCACATGAGAAATGACAGTGCAATTTCGCACGCTTATGTAGGTTTCGCCGGGCGAAGTAAAATGGAACATACTATTTATGACGATGTTTTCATTCTTTGATAATTAAATTGTCCTATTCCGTGTAATTTGTTCAATAAAGTTCGCCTTAGTTAAAATTATAAATGTACATTATTACGAACGAAATCACTGAACTGTTACGATAATGAAACGAGCCTTTGTTTGCGTTCATTAAATGATATTTGCGGCCGCTGGCTGATCTATTGAATTAATATTAGCGCTTGGTTAATTATGTAAATACATTACCTATGTCATTTTAGCACAAGCCTGAATGACATCTAAACTCAGTGTGAATAGAGCAAAGAGTAGAGTTAGTATTACCGCTAGATGTCGCTTTTTCAAATGGTCAGGTCGAAACATCAATTGCAAAATTATTTTTTAATTTAAATCTCTTCGATAAAAAAGATGTATTAAATATTAAGATATAACTTTGGCTCGAAAATAATATACAGCGGGGTATAATTACAGAGGGTTCGTTAGTGCATTGCCTGTTCGTCGATGAGTGCGTGGTCACTCGTGTAACCATATTTGCACGTGATCGAGCCCGCGAGCACACGGACGAACCCTTTATACCTGGGGACCATAACGTAATGACAGGACAGAAGGCTTAGACAGAAATGTTTTATCAACAATCAACTAAAGCACTAAGACTTATCGCCTTTTAAACAAACGGACTTTATCTGTTTGCATTCAAACTGCAGGCAAACAAATTATGACTTCTAAGTGTTCATATTTATGGCTTTTGGGATTGTTAGGCTTGGTCTCGCTTGGCTCATAAGTAATCATGGTATTACTTTACCGTTCAAAAGAAATTATAAACTACTATTAGACAGTTTTAACTTTTAGTTTTTCTTGTCAAGAATGTCTAATGATAATTGAGCCATAACCCTTACAACGTGGCTCTACTGATCTATACATCTACTATTGTGATCCACAGGTATTTGTTTCGGGTCTGGGTGTTTGTGAGACATAAAAGTTTCTCGTAGTTCCTGATACCCACGACACAAGATTCAATCTTAGTGTGGGGTCAGGACTATATATGTGACTGTTGGGTGTATTTATTTATTTACTATTGGTACACCAAAATCAACAACCTTCAAACGTGTGGTCCTTCTGTACCATTCGGGCTGTGTGTAAAGGACCCTCCAGTGTCCAGTAGGGTGTAGAGAGCTCTGATTGATGGCTCGCGCTGATTACTCCCGCCGTAGCCGCACGTCGCCTCGCTCTTAGCTAATGGACTACCCCCCAAAATAAATAATTATATAAATAAAAGCAACAGTCGTAAATACTTTATACTACTCTATTCTAAGATATAAATCTTGTGTCGTGGGGACCATAAACAACAGGAGGTTTTTCAGTTTTACTCTTAGACTCGAAAAAATGGATCTCATGATATGTTTAATTTGATGTTATATTTAAGATAGAGAAAAGGTTAATCTATGTAAGTCGTCTAATTTGATAAATATTATATTAATAGAGACAATATAAAATTTTATATCAGACTACATTTGGAGCTTGAAAAATAATATTTATGTCTATAGATAATAAAGTAATCAATGTTCTAAATCACATGCAGAAGGAAAATGATTATATTTGAAACTAACACAAAAGTATGCGTGAAGTTTTTTGATAAAGTGTCGACTAGCACCCTTGTCACGGTGACGTCACTGATACCTCGGGTTTGAAAGTTTTCTAATCTCCGCCAGGGCCTGCGATAACCCATTCATATTCACTTTGATAATATCCTTGATAGGAACGGAGTATTGGGGAAAGCGGGCACATGCTGAAGACTAAAAATGTAAGAAGGCGTTTTTAGTTAAGAAAAATATGACTTTATCAGCCCGTAATAAATGTATTAAGGCTGAGCATGATCTTCAATTGAGAAGGGCTAGAATTCAGACCACCATGCTTGCATTGTATGGGTAAATGCCTTGTAAAATTCTTGTGTCTGTGCCTAAACCTTAAACTTGCAACATTCATTTAGACTGTGTATTTCGAACCAAGCTATGCTGTGTGTGCTCCTGAAAAGCCAATTCTTCAAGATTTGCATGCATTTCGGGCCCTACATAAGTATAGCAAAAGTGTAGTTTGAAGAAAATGTTGTATAAATATGTTAATAATATGTTTGTCCACAGCGCCTCCGGAGTGCGAGGCGGGGCAGCTCACTTGCGGGCAGTACGTGTGGAACAAGACGTACTGCATCCCGCCGCACTACCGCTGCGATATGCACGTGGACTGCGTCGACGGCACCGACGAGGCTGACTGCAGTGAGTACCGCTTATACTGACTCATTTTTATCACTAAATAGTAAGTAACGAGTAACGCAGTTTCGCCTATGTGAAAAAGTTCTTCCGCGATGAATGTCCATCTATTCCAGTCCATATATTGTCCTGATATAAAATAGGCTTTCTCGATAAATGTGCTATCCAATATTAACTAAAATTTTAAAATAAGTAGTTCCTGAAATAAGCAGGTTCGAACAAACAAATTCTACAGTTTTATAAATTAGGCAAAGAACGGTAAATGAGTAAATAGCTTACCATCCCATAGGTATTTCTTAGGTTTACCTCCACTTACAAAACCTACAACGCTCGAATCGTAAACGAGTTGCCGGTCTCTCAAAAAGAAAGAAAAGTGGTATTAGCCATTCAGCAATCATATACCATCTCAACTTAAAGTAGAATCTGACGTCCGAAAAGAAAAAAACCTCTACCCAGCGAATATTTCTATATTTTATATACCTTAATCAATTTGTCCCCCATCGTGAGCACCTGATTACGTCCGCCCGTCAGGATTCATAGGAGCGTGAAAATTTTGATGTATTGTTAGGGGATTAGTGCAGTAGATGGTCCGATTACGCCGCATGTGCCCCCCGCCCCCCGCCTCACCTCGTGCTCGTAACGGGCGGCTTCACCCACAGGTTTGGTTTCGTAATCCGACATATTGATTGGAATTTTATTTGTCATTACATGTTGATGAAGTACTGATTTTATGAATTATATTTACGGATAATTGATTGATTGAGGATTAATGTGGGCTAGACACAAAAGAGACTTTTCGCAGTGAGCTATGCAACTGAGTAATGTTCCGAGACCAAGCCGATTGCATCATTGTGTGGAGTCTATTAATGACCTGGAATGCATTTACTATCAAGCACTTTGTAGTCATTATCGTGCAACAATCTTATTATTAAAGTTATTATTATTTAGTTTATTTCCCCAAAAAATACAACAAAAGTAATTTTAAAGTGAATTGAGTTGCACGAATAGTTTATGTTGGCTCATACATCACCGTGTAAAACGTCAATGCTAGTGTGGGTCCCGTCCAAACTTCCCGCTCGTTCGTACAACTTTTAATACGATCCCGGGGGACTCGGGAATCGATCTCACATATTTGAGCGCTCCCGTGGTTTCATACATCAACCTGAGGGAGCTGGAACCGAAGTTTGATTTGATTAATCATACATTCAATTGGTATTGTATTCATAATGTGTGGCCTTCTAGTGAGGCGTATCTACACTTGTACATATATTCTATACAATACTTACTGTGAATTCACTTGCCATATAGAATTGAAGCCTAACCTACTAATGCCCTATTAAAAAGTAACCTTTGACTCTAATCTTTAAGCTATACCTATGCGAAGGTAAAATATAAAACTACAAACTTACTTCCATGTTTCTACTAGTACGAATTTAACTGATTTTAACATCTTTAACGGAGTAATTAAAACTTATTGCAAGAACCAATTAACTTATAAACTAAGAGTATCTAATCAAGCTGGAAGTGACTCAATTAATCCGAATGCATCCACAAGTTAACAATATTTAAATAAACACTCGGGCGGCTCCTCCCCGCTTTAGAAAAGAACGATTCAAACGAAGTAACAAGTCCGGTGTAAGATGATCTCCCATACCCCTCACGACACGAGCATCTTCGTCGCCAAAGACGAAGTTGGTTCTAAAGGTAAGTGTCTGGTAAAGTTGGTTTTCTTCACTGAAAGTACCCCGAAGCGAGCAAGTTTTAATGGTGTGGAAATTGCGTTTTTGTTTGGTGTTCGTATCTGAGATGTGCCTGTTTCGATGTAAATCTGTTGTCTTTGAACATTTTCGCCGTGCGCCAAATTATAGAGTTTGTTGCGGCTTGTTACAATTTTGTTTGTTGCCAATTGGTAGCGTTGTTGCATAATTACGTTTGCTTTTTCGACTTTCGTTGATGAGTTTTGTAAGATATCTTGCAGTCAATATTCATTTTCGCAACAAACTTTTAATGTGAGTTGATATTTCGACGTATTCTAACAGTACAAAGAATATTACAAATAGGTGATTAA
The DNA here is from genome assembly GCA_949752805.1 of Deilephila elpenor. Lineage (NCBI taxonomy): Eukaryota > Metazoa > Arthropoda > Insecta > Lepidoptera > Sphingidae > Deilephila > Deilephila elpenor. The sequence continues at coordinate 319,579 of OX457107.1, read as the reverse complement.
TTTGCTTTTTCTATTCCTCGTATTAAAGTTATTTATAATGCAATTCAAAATTCTATTGCTTGGAATTGCTGATAATCTCAAAAAAATAAAATAAAATCGAAATATAACAATAGGGTTTTACCTGCAACTACGACGGTGACCTCATGACATAAAAATCAAGTACTCTCCGGTCTCCCAAACAAATAAGAATACAAATTAGATTCTGTGTTCTTCACCAACCAAATATGCAAAATCATGCACACTGCACGTTTAATTTCCAAAACGTCTGCGCAAGTTAGCGAGGAGTTATTGAAGGCACATTTTTAGAGCCATTCGCTGTAACGAGCCGCATAACTCCAGATCTGACGAAACTTCCACCCTGTAACTTGTTCCTCGACGAACTTTTAATAGACTGCAATTACTATGTATTTTTTATTATGCTACTTTTGGAACTAAGTTGTTAGGACAGCGATTTCAATGTCTTTGTTCTCTTGATCTATCTGATCTTCAGATGTTTTCTCCTTTTCATTGTTGACTATATTGTTATTTCTAAATATAGCTTCACTAAATTATACAAATTGATTAGCTGTGGAGATGCAGTATGCTTCTTGTTTTAAATAGAAAAAAACAACAAAACACTACTCGACCGATCATAAATATTTGTTGACTATAATATACTCAGCATTGGGTCATCATGGGCTGATACTATATACGAACAGTGGTATCAGTCTAGGGATTACTAGAGATCGAACCAATTTCTCCTCCATACATGCCTTCTGGACTACTGCGTCACGTTCCCTATGATGTCACATAATTTAAGATACCCTTTTAAACCCTATATTCAACTAGCAAGTAATCAAAAATACTTGGCAGCAATTATAACACAAAATAAACAATTCATACAATCGATATACAAAGTAAAGTCAAGAAGCGAACGGATTGTTGTAACAAAGTTGCGTGTTTTTCTTCTGATCCTTGTTACCAAGTATAATTCGCGAATGTTCCGGCTCGGAAAAATGTGTTATCTAAAGCAACGCTCGTACGCAAACAATACGAAGGCTTTGTAAACATCAAACGGCTCAGATCCCGCTGTACGAGGAATATTTCAACATGATTCTCGAGGCTTGAGGTTATTTCTGACACTTGTTCACTTCACAGCCAAATCTGGGATTAGGACACTTTTGAGGTTATCCAAGGCAAATTATTTGCTTTAGAAACTCCTGCACATGAGTGTGAAAGCTGTCATAGTTATCTAGCAAATACAATCACATTCCATTAGTTTGTGAAATCAATGTTACAATCTAGTTCATTTATATCGCTTTGTACTACCCAAATGTATTATTTATAGTTAAGAAAAAAGATCTTGTGTCTGTATTGAAAAAATAGCTGTATAATCATAGGTACAGGGTTCAAACATGCGGTTGAATTGACTTGTTCTATAAAATAAAAATATATATGCATATTTATAAACATGTTGAGCTAGTCCCAATTACAACCAAGACTTTAAAAAAATCATACGCCAAGAAACAGTAGCATAAATCAAAATCAAGCAAGCACAACGCAATTCCCCAAAACATCTGGCACGGACCTGCGCGACCCAGCGCCTGTACATATTAATAAAACCGTTATCTGTCGGGCCGAGTAATAATTCCTGCCCCATATTATTCGGTTATGCTGACAGGCGTTCCCACATCTTTAGGTCTCGGATAAGGATTAGGGTGACCGTCGTAAATATTATCGGCGGATAAATCCACTGTCCGGCCTGTCCGCCTCGTATTTATCGCGATTGAAATATTTTTTGACGTCTATATGCGACGGGCTCAGTTGTGCCACCTCTGCCTGTGACAGTTTGAGTCGGGGGACACGGGATTTGAACGGTTGTCCCATTGCGGTTTTTTCACGCGTTTTCATAATTTGTTTTATTCTTTTGTTTTGGTAATACAGTAGAATTTTCAGTATTTTGAAACGTTGAAAATTATAAAAAAGAAAAAATGTAAGTTATAGAGAGTACTTTAAATAAAAACTTTTAAAATGGCAAAGGCCGGAATTAAAACCCCTTTTGGAAAATACAATTTCCAAGCATAATGTAATCTTAAAACATAACCTAAAACACGATTAGTTATATTTGAAGAAACTTAGTAACATTTTTATAATTAAATATCGACTACTATTCAAAATTCATCTGCACGACAATGCCAATGGAATAATATCACAATAGCTATTTAACCAAAATCTATAACAAAAGGTAAAGTCGAATAATGTATAACTCCATTTTTACGACAAGAGCTTTAAAATTGTCTCAAAGGTCTACGTGAACTTTGCATAACTCCGTATGGAAAAGGGAAAATTTTTCTCGACCGTGGCAGCGTACGGAACAGTTCACCTCACATTCACGTCATTATGGTAGATCGAAATTCATATTATCTTAAGATCATAAAGAAGATTCATGTAACAATGGATATTTGTCCGGTAATAATTTATGTAGATGAGTAGTCACGTTTTATCAATAGGCAAAACTGTCTACTATGACTGAGGATTGTTAGAAATTAGTTCCCCGCAGCAGTTTAATATGGTTTGGCTGATTTCACATACGACCAAACGGACCCATTAATGATTTCAGCTCTTTTGGATAACCCATTACCACAAAATTCTAAAAGTATACTAGTTAGCGGTACATTGAAATGCATTCAATCATAACGCAGTGCTATCATTCAATCCTCAATTATTAAGGAAATTATGATCAGCATTACGACAAATTATAATACGCTTGCATGGTATAAGCAGACACTTTCTGTCCCTAAAGCCGGTCTCACCCCGATAGCATACGAGTAAAACCTCTTTTTGCATCTCATTGCGCGAGAAACTGGGATTAGATTAAGACGCAACTCGCGCTTGCCTTGTGATCTCGAGACAATTATGTAATCGAATTTAGGTTAGTTTCCTCTTCTTTGTTAGATAAGACAAGATGTGTGTCACAAAGTTTTACTTTTACATTTTCTTGGAGAATTTGCTGTTTTTATTTTAGTGGAAATTGGCGCCATCTGTTGTGAAATTATTAAGTTTGTGTTCAATATGCTAGTTATAATTTTGATATTGTGCATGCATGAGTTTTTTAACAGTAGAATTTAAACTTGAATTATTAAAAAGAATTTATACTTTCTAAAATTTAATTGTTATATCACAAAAGATGCGACGCGACGTACAAGAACAATTTGTAGATATTTACACTCTCTTATTCCTGTTTCTCCCTGACTGTCATTTTTGTGGGCAATTTCAAATAACCTTGTTACATAGATGATGATTATAATTACTTACCTATATGGTAAAGTTACTTTGAAATTTTAATCTTTTAGTCAAATTAAAAGTTTGCCATAATAATAAAACTAACTAACTTAATTCCTGGATTTTCCGATGATTGCTATGCGTCTTTAATATAACAAGTATTCTTTAATAAAAAGAATAAATGCGCACAAAGTATTCCATATTTAGCTAATGCAATGGCGAGCAGGTGATGCGACCAGACTAGTTCCCCGTAAACGCGTTTACCGATCGTTGACTCGCATTTGCATCACACAGAGCCAATATACTCTACTGGATTATATCATGCTATTTTTACATTTTATTTTCACACAGAATATATTTTTGCATGTTATTGTGTTGGTATTCTCATTGGAGTGATATGAAGGTGATATGAATGGATCTAAATGCGCCTGATATGGAGGTTTTAGTTTATCTAAAAGAAGTCGGGATAGTCAAAAGGATTTGCAATCCCCAAGCTATTTTGCCATACTTATGTGGCAAAAATTAGTGATTTTTTTAGTTTGGGTTGGTAAATGTTTAATTTGATTCCATTACGATTTACTATAGTTACCTACCCACACCCATTGTCATAAAAGCTCATATACTCAGATCGAGTGTTTTTATAAAATGCCTATTTTCATATTATTAAATCGATGATTTCTGACAACAAGAAATCTCTGAAATTACTGTGTTACAAAAACAAGAAGTTAATTATGTAAGTTTGTTTCAGCGTATCGGAAGTGCCAAACGGACGACTTCCAGTGCGGGGTGGAGGGCGCGGGCCCCGGCAAGGTCTCCTCACAGGGACCCTGTATACCCAAAGAGAAGAAATGTGACGGGTGAGCTCCTCTATTTCACTATAAATTCCTTTAAAAATATATAGGCAAGAGGTACCTAGCGCATTCCATATACCCATCTTATTTTCATTCTAAGAGTCTGTAACCTGTAGTCTTGCCAGACTCAACTTCTAATCCTGGGTAACTTATATAAAAGGTATTTTTAAAAAAACGCAGACAGAGGATTTCCCGTCTATCTTGAGGAACCCACGAACCCACGACTCACACGCTACTAAATAAATTATACGATGTTCTTATATTTCAACATGATAAAAGGCATTTAAGTATACCTTAATTAAACCAAGGCAGATTAACATAGCGACATCTATTGACAACTGCGTGAACCATTCTCAAAGGGTAGATGATAATTAAGTAAACTATTGCAGGTATTTAGACTGTAGGTCGGGTAAGGACGAGCAGGACTGCCCGGGGGAGACGGTGCCGTGTCGCCTGGACGAGTTCAAGTGCGCCGTCGGAAACAAGTGCGTCGACGCTTCTGTGAAGTGCGACCACAAGGACGACTGCGGCGATAACTCTGACGAGGCCAATTGTAGTAAGTTCTTAAGCTAAGCACTACTTTTTGTTAGTGAGAATGATGAGAGGAATGCTCACACCCACAATACTAATGTAACTTAGAACTTATTATCAAAGATCGTGCCAAGCCCTTAATGCCTCTGGCCCAGTAATCTACTGCTACTGAAAGTCGATAAATAATAATAATAAATACACCCAACAGTTACATACATAGTCCTAACTCCACACTAAGATCGAGTCTTATGTCGTGGGTATCTACGAGGGACTTTTCGGTCTCATGAACACCCAGACCCGAAACGAAATACTTGTGGTTCACACAAACATTTGTTTCGGTGCGGGGATCGAACCCGCGGCCTGCCGTTTCACAGCCGGTGTCCAACCAATTGTCAAAACGATGGGAGGAGGGAGGAAGTGCAGTTGCATTGGGCTTTACAGATGGGATGGGTAGATCAGAACAACTTGTCGCCAAAATTAAGATTTTAAATATTAGCCTTATAATATACTCGACACATTAACTTTAAAGCTTAAATATTTGTGGGCGTATAAGAATTGCTATTAAACAATGTTACAAATTCACTTCCAATATTATACACAAGTGTCTACAATCACTGCGAACTATCCAGCAAAATAACATTCTCTCAGACAAAACTTATTTTCAATCTCATCATTTTCTTTTTAAAAACAAACTTTAAAACAACGATACCACATTTTCACCGTATAAAAATCCAGCGTAGTTGTTTTAAAGTATATTTCTCCATTAAATGTTGGAGTTTGTGTTGTTTCCGCTCTGCCGGCCGCTAACACCTGAACTGGCCTGATTTATAACAAAGAGTTTTAAAATTTACACACATATATCAGTAAAAATATTGGAAACGGAGAGGTGTAGTGTAGCGGATAATCGTCTCGAACATAAAGAAAATGTTTCTTAGTTGCGAGTATTATCTTCATTGTTGTCCTAAACTGGTGAATCGTGAAAGAAAAACGTAGGAGTTTATAGTAATATAAGAAATATTATGTTCGTCTATTACTGCCGATATGTTTTATGTATATTTTGATGTGAATTTAATAAAATTTTAATATTCTTAATTTCTGTAGTCGCTTTTAGAAGATATTATAATTGCATTGAAGATGCAAATCACTTACCTACTTAACTTCGTAATCTCTAATTCTAATTTTGAATTTAAACTACAATCAATCAACAGTCTTAGTTCTGGTCCAATAACTGCATAAAATTAACTCACTCTTTTTCTTTCGTAGGTTTCCCTCCCTGCCACATAGGACAGTTCCGCTGCAGTAACGCTCTTTGCATCCCTGCTACCTACCATTGCGACGGCTACAAAGACTGCGCGGATGGCTCTGATGAAGCCAATTGTACTGTCATTGCGTGCCCTGACAATAAATACCTATGTCCTAAAGGAGGACCTGGAGGCACACATAAATGTATAATGAGGTCTCAACTGTGCGACGGGAAACGCGACTGTGAGGATAACGCTGATGAAGAGGCTGCTTGTTGTAAGTATTTGTTTTATAGCTATAGCAATAAGTTTCGTTTGTGTAGCTCCTCTCAAAATATGTAAAATTACGTGATGAATAATATAAATATAATTAAAAGTAAGAAATTGTTTTTTAAGTGAGAGCTCAAGCATTATTCCATTCAAAAATCATTTTATCCTAAGTTATTTATGGATAAGTTTTTCTGTAAGATTTTACGGAAATTACTGCTAATAAAATAATCAGCTACACCCTTTCGAGTTGTAACGAAAATATGACTTGAAGATCGTCACCGAAATACTATAAAATCCGAAAAAGAGGATATTAGTCGAATAAACCTACCTACACTTACTTCAACTCTCAAATTATAAGTTAAATTGTGTACTTATGCGAATACTCCGTTTTCAGCGATGGCCTCATGCCCAGTGTTAGATTGTGAGTACAAATGCGTGGCGTCTCCATCTGGCGGCGCGTGCTCCTGTGCCGCCGGGCTAACCCTGGCTCCAGACAACAGGACCTGCATCGATCAAGACGAGTGCAAGGAGTGGGGATACTGCCATCAGCTCTGTGTCAATACTCCTGGATGTAAGTGTTTTGGGAATTGTTTTTACTTGAAGTATGAAGATAAAGGCGTTTTCATATCATGAGATACATTTTAAAGATTAAAGTTCTTATATAATCTTGATGTAAGATACAGTAAGTGCATCAACATGGCAGCGTGTAGTCATTATGATAAAGCATTAAAATAATTTAAGCACAGTTAAATTGTACTGTGCATCAAATTAAATTAACTGTATTATTTAATCAAATTTCACGCTAGCCATTGAAGCATATTATTTAACAAAATACAGCTGATAATATATTACATTAGTATCTTGACCTTTATTCTTGATGACTCTTTATGCTACTTTCTTTAGTTCCTAAAATATAGTAACCACAAAACAATTTAATTATTTATTAACTTTTCCCCAGCATACCGCTGCGCGTGTGCCCCCGGCTACTCTCTAGTGGAAGGTCGACGCTGCGTGGGGGCCGCTGGTGGTGGCGCGTCTCTAGTACTGGCCCATGCCAACGCAGTACTCCGCATGGACCTTCACGGGAGGGCGCCGCACCATCTAGCCAATGCTACATCGGCAGCTGGCCTGGACTATCATTACAGAAGGAACTTGCTGTTCTGGTCCGATTTGAAGACTAGGAAGGTGAGGAGACATACTGATAGATACATAAGTTAAATTGGTGTGGTGTATGGATGTTAAGTTTGCCGCCGGTGCTTGTGAAAGTGTGTGTGAATTAAACTAACAGTACAGGAGCGATGTTGGTATATACGCGCTTTGTTTCAAAGACTGCATAATTGATAGTTTAAAAAAAAATCAAAACTCGGTAATACACGACGTAGTTGTGAAAATTACTGGAAGGATTTCATACACAAAAAGACACAGCGATAAGAAAAATTCCTGGTTCAGGAACATTCTAGAAGCTCTTATCAATAACTTGTTTCTCATTTCAGATCCACTCACAGCAACTAAGCGTACCAGCTGGCTTGAACAGTTACTCAGGCAGCGACATCACAGTCGCTGGTTCCTGGGCCCCCGTAGCCCTGGCCGTCGACTGGGTTGGAGACAAACTCTACGTGGCTGATGCCGTTGGTCAGAAGATCGATGTGTTTGAGTTGGACGGAAGACTGCATGCAGTCGTGTTGGGCTCCAATTTGACCAACCCCACAGATTTAGCGTTGGACCCAACGCTGGGTCTTATGTTTGTTGCAGATAGTAGCCAGGTAAGAAAGTTTTTACGTAACTCAATTGCCATGTAAATATTATGTTAAGTGATGGATTTGAATATAAGAAGTAACTATAATGTTCGCAATTAATAATAGTAGTTTGGCGATTCGTGGAAGACTAATTAAATAATTTTTACTACAGATTGTACGAGCTAACATGGACGGCACACACGCAAGATCAATCGTATCAGAAGCCGCTTACAAAGCATCAGGAATAACAGTTGACATCATCGCCCGCAGAGTTTTCTGGTGTGACTCACTACTAGACTACATAGAAACCGTTGATTACGACGGAAACTACAGATTCCTCGTCCTTAGAGGACAGCAAGTTCCAAGCCCTTCACGACTTGCCCTTTTCGAAGACAGAGTGTACTGGTCAGACAGCATCAAGCAAGGAATTAGTTCAGTCAATAAATACGAAGGTGCTTCCAGCATTCAAGCTATCTACAAAATGAAGGATATCCGAGAACCAAAGGCTATCACCGTAATACACTCCTTGAAGCAGACTTCTGTAAACAACCCATGCGGAACCAACAATGGTGGATGTTCACAGATGTGCATAGTGACTGCTTTGCAGAATGGTGGACTAGGTTACCGCTGTGCTTGTAATATTGGCTACAGACTAGAGAGTGACTTACGCAATTGCGATTTAGTTAGCGAGTTTCTTATGTACTCACAACAAAGGTTCATCAAAGGAAAGGTACTCGACCCTGTGATAGAAGGATTTAGTGATGCTATCTTGCCAGTTGTATCCAGAAGGGCGAGATTTGTCGGCTTAGATTTCGATGCTAGAGACGAGCACATTTATTACTCAGACGTGTTACAAGATGTAATCTACAGGGTACATAGGAACGGAACTACAAAGGAAGTAGTTCTGGCGTCACAGAATGAGGGTGTTGAAGGACTTGCAGTAGACTGGGCATCGAAAAATCTCTACTACATTGATTCAAGAAAAGGCACCTTGAATGTACTGTCAACTAGGAACGTAGCTTACAAAAGAACTCTTCTGAAAGATCTAAAGAGGCCGAGAGCTATCGTAGTACATCCAAATAAAGGTTTCATATTCTTCTCAGAGTGGGACCGTCCAGCGAACATCAGCCGTGCTAACACTGACGGTACGGGTCTTTTGGTCTTCGAAAATGTAACATTGGGCTGGCCCAACGGATTATCCATTGATTTTGAAACAGACAGATTATACTGGTGCGACGCTTTGCTCGACCACGTACAACATTCTAAACTTGACGGTACTGATGTCAAGACAGTCAACTCAAGGCTGATCAGGCATCCATTCTCGATAGTCATTCACAAAGAGTTCATGTACATCACCGACTGGAGGTTAGACGCTATCGTAAGGTTGCACAAACTAACAGGAGAACAAGAAGACATTATGGTAAGAGAGCCACAGACCAATAGATTATACGGTGTACAAGTCTACAGCGAGAAAATTCAAAAGATAGACCCAATGCAGCCTTGTGCTAGGAATAATGGCAACTGTCAGAAACTCTGCTTTGCTATACCAAGGAATAATACTGAATTCTTGACTGTTAAGTGCGGATGTCCTTATGGCGAAAAATTAGCGCCAGATGGCCAAACCTGTATCCCTGATCCGAACTCTGAGCCTCCAGTGCAAGCTTGCCCACACTCCTGGGACTTTACTTGTAATAACCAGAGATGCATTCCGAAGAGCTGGGTGTGCGATGGAGATGATGATTGTCTGGATAACAGTGATGAGGAGCAGAATTGTACCAGTAAGTGCTTTATTGATTGTTATTTTTAATAATTTACTTAGACCATCTAAAAATTGGAGGTCATTGATTCAAAGTAGTTAATTATTCTTTCTGAAGAGGATCACTTATTACGTTATCTCCTAATGTTACTTTTATTCCTCAGAAACGACATGCAGCGCGTCCGAGTTCATGTGTAAATCGGGTCGTTGCATCCCCGCTACATTTAAGTGTGACTCTGAGAACGACTGCGGTGACTTCTCCGACGAGACCGGCTGCGTCAACGTCACATGTTCGTCTTCGCAGTTCCAGTGCGACAACGGCCGCTGTGTGCCCAACACTTGGAAATGTGACTCCGAGAATGACTGTGGAGATGGCTCTGATGAAGGCAGCCATTGTGCTGAGAAGACTTGCGCTTACTTCCAGGTTAGTTGGAGTTTTTAACTGCTAATATACAACATATTTGTTTAAAAGATAAATCCCTTGTGCCATTCGTTAACAAAACAATTAATTGCTCGTTTTGTCTCTAAGCTCTTTATGTTCATGGATTGTTTTAGATAATAATTGGGGGCTAACCGCTTGTTGAATTATAATTTCAAAAACTATTATGTTGAGAAACAGCCGTCTTAAAAGCACAAGCTAAACTTTTTTACGATGTATAAGCTTCTTCATGGTGATCTGGCACAAATCTAGATAAGGACAGACGGAAGAAGCCATTTAATCTATATTTTTGTTTTACAATTCTGCTCACTTTCCTATATAATAATGTTAAATGTATGTTTGCAGTTCACATGTCCTCGCACGGGGCACTGCATCCCCGCGTCGTGGGTGTGCGACGGCGACGACGACTGCTTCGACAAGCAGGACGAGGCAGACTGCCCGCCCGTTTCTTGTCTTGCTAATCAGTTCAAATGCGCAGATCTCAAGCAGTGTGTACAGGTAATATAATTGAAATTTATAAATCAGTAACTACGATCAATTTTTCGTTTCAGGCATTTCCAACCATAGAAAGGCTATGTTCATATTGATAACACGAATTTTGCAACACTTAGATAACAACATAACAACTATACTTATCTTCTAATGTTTGATTTTAAGATACCGACATTAATGTTTTTAAATGTAATAGTGTTTGAGTTTTTGCATCGACCACGGATTTAAATACTTCCTTTAATTGCTGTATTTTTTTCCATCTTTTCCATTCTCAGATCTCAGTTAATATCCTAGTTCTAAACATATTTTTGTGAAATATTCCAGGAAGCGTACAAATGCGACGGCATCCCTGACTGTAATGACGGCAGTGACGAGGCAGGTTGTCCGTCGTTGGCGCCGCATCAGTGCCAGCCTGACAAGCAGTTCCAGTGCCGCTCCTCCGGAATATGTATACCTACCACTTGGTATTGTGATGGTAAGAATGTTTACATTTAACCGTTATGATTTGCTCTATATCTACACCTGAATATACATATAAGCTTTTATCAGGTATAAACTGAATATAATCGTCATCAATGTTCAATCTTCATGTATCAATTTCATTTTACTTCTGCAATAGATTAGGTACCTAGTATAAAAAGTTATACATATTGGTTACTTTCATTACCTAGTCAAACAGTTAATTAAGTATGCATTCAGCTTACTAAAATCATTTTGTGGTCGCTGCATTTTCTAATTCTTGTGAGTACTTGCATTGCTTCTGCAGTTTGTAATAAGGGTTATTATAAATACAGGTACCCCAGACTGCGAGGATCTATCAGACGAGCCGAGCACGTGCGGCGCGGCGACGTGCGGCGCCAACCACTTCCGCTGCGACAACGGACGCTGCATCTTCAAGGCGTACGTGTGCGACGGACGGGATGACTGCGGGGATAACTCTGATGAGGGACTGCAACACGCCTGCCAGCCGCCGCCTTTCAGGTAAACACAATCGCGATCACAGACACGAACATGAACACAAACACGAACATAGCACACACAAACGTAGCCATTTACGCATATACACAAGTATACGAACACGAATACGAACATGCAACGCCCATGCGCATGCACAGGAAAGCAATCGCACACACTATTTACACAGCATCGTAAGTCTTCTATCATCGTTCAATGTATTTAATCACTTGATAGCTCTATTTACAAAAAAAATACACTATTTGTTAAGTCAGAACTCTTCAAGACGAGACATGCTTTCATTGAATTAATCATTTGGAATATTAAACCACGGTCACGACAAAAAAAGCATAAATACTAAAAATTGTGGTTTTTTTTTTCATACCAGATGTCCATCTGGGCAATGGCAATGTCCTGGCGTCACTGGTCGCTGTGTCAATCTGACGCAAGTTTGCGACTCCAAACCCGACTGTCCCAATGGCGCTGATGAAGGTAACATAATTTATTTTACTATTTCCAAAAACCTGTTACTAATTTGGACACAACATTGGAATATAATAAAAACAACGTAATTCTTTTTTCATCTAGGACCTAGCTGTGACTTCGCGGAGTGCCAAGACCAACAAGGCCTTTGCACAAACGAATGCAAAGAGACACCAAACGGCCCGCTGTGCCTGTGTCCTCCCGGTGAAGAACTTGACGTTGACGGCTTCACCTGCAAAGACATTGACGAATGCAACCCACCTGGAATCTGTTCTCAAGTCTGCACCAACCTCAAGAAGTCCTACGTGTGTACATGCGTTGAAGGCTACTTACTGACCAATAATAATCATTCCTGCAAGGCCAATAATCATTCCAGTGCTTTCCTCATCATATCCAACAGGCATTCTATATTAGTGGCTGATTTGAATGAGCAGGGACTTGAAAGAGTACCGATTAACGTGGAGAACGTTGTAGCCACAGCATCCAACATGCACACAGGAACTATATTCTGGTCTGACATGAAACTAAAGAAGATCTCCAGGTTAGACCGAGGAAGCGAGCCACAAGTGATCATAACTACGGGATTAGATTTGGTTGAAGGCCTAGCTTATGATTGGGTCGGTGGTAATATATATTGGCTTGACAGTAAACTTAATACGATAGAGGTTGCCAAGGAAGATGGTACGTCAAGAACTGCGTTACTTAGTGGAAACATCACGCAACCTAGGGGAATGTGTTTGGACCCAGCACCCAACGCTAGATGGTTATTCTGGACCGACTGGGGAGAAAACCCTAGGATCGAAAGAATCGGCATGGACGGAACACAGCGAATGGCGATAATAACCACTAAGATATACTGGCCTAACGGTCTAACACTCGACACAGCTACTAAGAGAGTGTACTTCGCTGACTCAAAATTGGACTTCATTGATTTCTGTAACTACGACGGAACAGGCAGACAGCAAGTATTGGCTGGCAGTCATTACCTGTTACATCCGCATTCGTTGACCCTATTCGAGGATACTCTGTACTGGACCGATCGTCAACTGAACAGGGTTCTGTCAGCTCATAAGTTCAAGGGGACGAATCAAACGGTTGTCTCTCATCTGATTTCACAGCCACTGTCTATTCATGTGCACCATCCTTCATTGCAACCGCAATATCCATCGCCATGCAAAAAAGATTCCTGTCAACATCTTTGCCTTCTGAGTCCTAACATGACGATCGGATATACGTGCTTGTGCAAGCCTGGATTCAAGTTATTGCCCGATGGAAAGTGTGCTGAAGGTAAGACCCATTATTTGTCAAATTAATCGTGTTGTTTCTTTCTTTCATAACATTTTTTGCTAAATATAAACTTTTTATTTCAGAGGAAACTGCTTATTTGATGGTGCTAAAGGGATCTCAAATCATCGATTTATCAACAGACGGTTCTGGAAGGGCTGGACAATTGGCTCCTGTCGTTGGTATTCAAGGTACGTAACTAATAAAAAATTGAAATCTTTTTATCACAAGTATGATAGATTTCAACTAGTGTGTTAATGCTTTATTATGTCGACAGGTGGAGTGCAACTTGACTACGACAGACAAGGACATACGCTATTCTGGCTCCAATCCATCTCAGGAGACAGTGAAGACGAAGAGAATTGTACTATCTACAGCATGCCTTACGGCGGCGGAAACAAGATGGAGTTCTTCGGTCAAGACACCGGAATCGTTGGAGCACCTTCATCCATTGCATTTGATTGGCTCGGACGAAACTTGTACATGGCTAACAGAGTGGCCAGTAACATTGAGCTGGTTAGAATTGATGGCAAAGTGAAATACAGGTCGATCGTAATGGCAAATGATGGAAGTAAAATGTCGATTGCTAAGCCTAGAGCGATTGCACTGGATCCTACTGAAGGGTACGTGTTAAATTTTTTCTCGTCTTAATATATTAGAATCTTGACAAGCATTTGTGGCACTAAATCTGACAATTAGCAACATATTATATCCTTAATTTATTTATGCAATGTTTTCAAATATTAAACTAATGTTTATATTTGCAGAAAATTATACTGGTCTGACGAAGGCGGCTATGGCGTACCAGCTAAAATTGGAAAAGCCAACATGGATGGTACCAACCCTATCATCCTTGTCGACTCTATTGAGCGACCAGAAGCCATCACAGTGGATGTAGAACGGAAAATCGTCTATTACAGTACCCAGTATCCGGCCAGTATCAATAGCGTTAACACCGAAGGAAATGATCGCAAGACTATCCTCACCGAAGTCAATGCTATATCATATCCCAAAGTCATTGCCGTTTTAGATTCAAGGCTTTATGTCCTCGATCCACGACACGAAAAGATCATCAAGGCAGATCTTCCAAATGGAGATAACATCAAAACAATTATGGACAACGAGAGCGACTTGAAATCACTGACAATATTCCAGAAGAGGAAAATGATACATCATCCGTGCTCTCAAAACAATGGCGGTTGCGAACAGATATGTATTCCCAGTGAAGGTGGATCCAGAGTATGTGCTTGTTCAATTGGCTACAGAAAGGAGATGGAAGTCAATTGTGTACCATACAAAACGTTCGCAGTTGTGTCACAACTTGACCTCATCAGAGGCTACAGCATCGACTCTAGTGCCGAAGCTATGGTTCCAGTTACCGGCCAAGGTCATCACATCCTACACGTTGATGTTCATTTCGCTGAAAATTACATCTACTGGGTTGAATTCAACAGAGGACAATGGAATGGAATCTTTAGAATTCGTCCTAATGGTACTGAACTTCAGCACATCGTTAAAGACGGAATTGGAAGCAACGGCATCAGAGGCCTGGCTGTCGACTGGGTTGCCGGCAATTTATACTTCACCAATGTCTTCCCTCACGAAAACTACGTTGAAATGTGCTGGCTTGATGGGTCTAACAGAAAAGTCCTCGTTAAAACTACTATGGATGCACCTAGAGAACTCGCTGTTAATCCGTTGAAGAGGTTGTTGTATTGGATCGACTACGGACAGTACCCTCGCATCGGAAAAGCATATCTTGACGGCAGCAACTGGCAGACTGTTGTTAGTTCCGGAATATCCAATCCTAGAGATTTAACAATCGATATGTTAACGCATGATGTATATTGGGTAGATTCAAAACTAGACCAAATTCAAAAGATTTCCTATAATGGTGGAAACAGACAGTTAATTAGATCAAACCTGCCGAATCCAATGGGCATCGCTGTTCACACAGGCAGCGTGTATTGGGTGGATAGAAACTTGCAAACTATTTACAAAGCTTCGAAGTTACCAGGAAACATGTCAATGCCGGAAAAAGTCAGAACAAACTTGCCAAAACTGCGTGATATTGTCATATTTGACGTCAATAACCAACCGACAGATGAGAACAATCCGTGCAGAAAACTTGGAAATGGGGGATGCGATCAACTCTGCTTCAGCTTTCCACCTGACTACAGCAAGGGCATTACACACAGATGTGACTGCGCTACTGGCCAAGTGTCACAAACGAACCCCAAAAAATGTGACGTTGTTGATGAGTATTTGGTATTCACAACCCGCACTGAAATCCGCGCTATCAACCTTGACCCTAAATCCACCGGCATTCCTTTCAAACCTGTTGTCAACTTGACCAATGTCGTCGGAGTAGAATTCGATTACGCTGATAACAAAATCTTCTTCACCCAAATCAGACCTTGGGCTAGGATTGCATGGTTGTCAGCTAACAACCCAGACCCGTCCGCTATTCAAAACATCATTAGCAAAGGCATTAACCCTGAGGGTATTTCATATGACTGGACTCAGAAGAAAGTATACTGGACTGATAGCTCAAACAATTCCATCTATGCTATGAATTTGGATGGATCTGAATTAGTAATGATTGCAAGAGTAGAGAGACCGAGAGCGATTGTTGTTGATCCTTGCAATGGAACACTATACTACACCGATTGGGGAAGATTCGGAACATCTGGTAAAATTTATAGAACGACAATGGCTGGATCTCAGAAAAAAGCAATAATTGATAAGGATCTGTCGCAACCTAGTGGTTTGACCATTGACTTTGATGAGAATATGTTGTACTGGACTGATGCAGTCAGAGAGAAAATTGAAAGATCTAACATGGATGGATCCAACCGAGAAGTTTTAATTACAGCAACCATCTATCCGTTCGCCATCACAGTGTTCGGTAATTATATCTACTGGACAGACTTACAATTGCGTGGAGTATACCGCGCTGAAAAACACACTGGTGCTAATATGGTGGAAATGGTCAAAAGATTGGAAGACTCGCCTAGAGATATTCACATATACAGCCCAAGCAGACAGAAATGTCAAACCAATCTATGCAAGCTAAGTAACGGAGGCTGTGCTCAAAGTTGCCACCCGGCACCTAACAACACAGTTGAATGCAGATGTGATGACAATACTAAACTCGTCAATGAAGGCCGTATGTGTGTAGCCAAGAACATAACTTGCGACTCGAGCAAATTCTTCTGCGCCAACGGAAAGTGCATCAGTCGCATGTGGTCTTGTGATGGTGATGACGACTGTGGTGACAACTCTGATGAAGACAAAAATTATTGCGCGTACCACTCCTGCTCACCAAATGAATTCCGTTGTAATAATGGACGTTGCATATTCAAATCTTGGAAGTGTGATCATGAGAACGACTGTAAAGATGGTTCTGATGAAGAGGGTTGCGTTTATCCGCCATGCGCTGAAGGAGAATTCACATGTCTTAATTCGCGCTGCATACCCATGTCTCAAGTTTGCAACGGATTCAACGACTGCAAGGATAACATTACCAGTGATGAGACTCATGAGCGTTGTCCAATGAACACAACTTGCCCTGCAAACCATCTTAAGTGTGAGAAAACTAACATTTGCGTCGAACCGTACTGGCTGTGTGATGGAGACAATGATTGCGGTGACAACTCTGATGAAGATCCTCTACATTGTGCGCAAAGAACGTGTCCACAAAATAGTTTCCGTTGTCCCAACCACAGATGTATACCGGCTACCTGGTACTGCGATGGAGACGATGACTGCGGTGACGGAGCTGACGAACCACCAGAATACTGCCGCTCTGAAGGGCGAACATGCTTCGGAGATCTCTTCACTTGCGACAATGGCAACTGTATACCAAGAATTTATATCTGTGATGGCGATAATGACTGTTTGGACAACAGTGACGAAGATGACAGACATCAATGTAACGAGCGTAAATGCGATGCTGAAACAGAATATACCTGTGAAGAGAATAAGGCATGGGGAAGAGCTCAATGCATACCAAAGAAGTGGCTGTGTGATGGAGATCCTGATTGTATTGACGGTGCTGATGAAAACACGACCCTGCATCACTGTTCAACGCCCACACCCTGTTCCGAGGACCAATTCCAGTGTAATAATGGAAGATGTATTAACCGAGGTTGGGTATGCGACCACGATAATGATTGTGGCGACGGATCAGATGAAGGCAAGCACTGCAACACCCAATATAAACAATGTACCGATCAAGAATTCAAGTGCCAGAATTTCAAGTGTATCAGGTAATAATTACAACATTTTTATTCACGAGTACGAAAAACTTACATATCCATTCATATTTTATATATAAAATTTAAATACATTTTTTTTGTACAACAGGAATCACTTCAGATGCGACGGTGAAGATGACTGCGGGGATCATTCAGATGAAGTGGATTGCACAAAACAAAACAAGACATGTCCTACAGGACAGTTCAAGTGCAACAACGACCAATGTATCGACAACAGCCTTGTCTGCAACAAAGTTTCGGATTGTACTGACGATTCCGACGAACCCGCACATTGCAACATCGACGAATGTGCCAAACTTGAGATCAACCAATGCGGTCACAAATGTATTGACACTCTTACTGGATACTACTGCGACTGCAACCAAGGATACAAGCTCCTCAGTGATGGCAAAGCGTGCGCTGATATCAATGAGTGCGTAGAAACGCCTGGAGTATGTTCCCAATACTGTTCTAATACGCCTGGATCTTACTATTGTAAATGTAACGACCAATATTATGAAAGAGAAGCTGATGAACATACTTGCAAAAGAAAAGACAAGATCCCTCCGTGGGTAATTTTCACAAATAAATACTACGTCAGGAACATGTCGACTGACGCTTCGTTGTACAACCTTGTCCATCAAGATCTCATGAATGTCGTGGCAATAGACTTTGATATCAAAGAGCAACAAATGTACTTTGCTGATGTATCAGCTAAGACTATTTACAGATCCAACTACACAGATCCAAACCCCACCAAAGAAGTAGTAATTAGACACGACTCTCACGGACTAGAGGGTATTGCGGTTGATTGGATCGGAAGAAAACTTTATTGGCTCGATAGACATTCGAAGAACTTGGATGTATCTGAACTAGATGGTACCCGTAGAAAGACCTTAAAAACAGGCATTGCTGATCCTCGAGCAATCGTCATACATCCAGGAACAGGTTACCTGTATTTCACTTCATGGCATCTGCAAGCCTACATCGGAAAGATTGGTATGGACGGATCTAACTTCACCGTCATTCTTAACTGGGAAGACGACATCGCCTGGCCCAACGCGCTGACTATCGACTACTTCACAGACAGAATTTACTGGGCTGATGCTCATTTAGATTACATTGGATCTGCTGACTTAGAAGGCAGACATAGACATGTAGTATTATCCGGAACTAAGGTCCCACACGTCTTTGCTCTCAGTCTATTCGACGACGAAATCTTCTGGACCGATTGGAATCTTAAAGCTATCAGTAAAGCCAATAAACATTCTGGTGAAAACTTGACAGTCTTAAGAAACACCACGCATAGGCCCTATGACATCCACGTCGTACATCCTTTGAGGCAGTTGACATATCCTAACCCATGTGGAGACAATAACGGCGGATGCTCTCATCTCTGTCTAATCGCACCACCTCACGAATCCAGTTATTTGAACATCGAGAGTTACGGAGAAGAAGGCGCAACTACATACAGATGCGCTTGCCCCAACCAGTTCTACTTGGCTAGGGACATGAAGACTTGTATCGCTAACTGCACGAACGGTCAACACAGATGTAACGGACGCGATGAAAAATGTATTCCATGGTTCTGGAAGTGTGATGGAGAAAAGGATTGTATGGACGGTTCCGATGAACCTGATACATGTCCTGTGCGTCATTGCAGAGCTGGCTCCTTCCAATGTAAAAACACTAACTGCACACCCGCAGCTACTATCTGCGATGGTACTGATGACTGCGGTGACGGTAGTGACGAAGCTGAATGCGCGCACGAATGTCCACAACTAGAATTCAAGTGTAGGTCCAGTGGTAGATGTATATTGAATAGTTGGAAGTGCGACGGTGACACAGATTGTAAAGACAACAGCGATGAAGACCCGGCAATGTGTCATAATCGACCTTGTAACCCCGATACAGAGTTCTCCTGCAAGAACGGTCGCTGCATTCCGAAACTATGGATGTGTGATTTCGACAATGATTGTGGAGATGACTCAGATGAGCCAGCCTACATGTGTCGCCAGAAGAACTGCACCAACGGATGGAGAAGATGTCCAGGCCAGGCTAATTACAGGTGTATTCCTAAATGGCTGTTCTGCGATGGTAAAGATGATTGTAGAGATGGCTCTGATGAGCTTCCAGAGAACTGCCCAACTTGCAACGCCGATACTGATTTCACGTGCGAGAACAAGAGGTGTATACCAAAGCAATGGCTGTGCGACTTTACTGACGACTGCGGCGATGGAAGTGACGAAGCCGAAGCGGTCTGCCAACACAAGTACAGAGAGTGTTCTGAATCAGAGTTCAAGTGCGGCAGTGGAAAGTGCATATCATCGAGATGGCGTTGTGATCACGAGGACGACTGCGGTGACAACACCGACGAGGCCGACTGTGGAGGTTTCCAGTGCAAGAACGGAACATTCCAATGTAAATCAGGCCATTGTATCGCTGCTTACTTCAGGTGTGATGGAGACAGGGACTGCAGGGATCTGTCTGATGAAATTGGGTGCCCGCCGCGGTTCCCTGGTGGAAGATACTGTCCTGAGAGCAGGTACTGTATTGCATTATTTAATTTATTATTGGATACAGAGTTAGATAGAATAAAGTACGAGTATGAATTTGTAGATTGCATGAGAAAATGAACCTAAAAGTCCATATCTTATATTTCAGATTCCAATGCGCGAATAACTTGTGTGTATCGCAATCGGACCTCTGTGACGGCACCGATGACTGTGGTGATGGTTCTGATGAGGCGCCGTCTATCTGTACCAATTTTAACTGCGATACTCTACGACGTTTCCACTGTGATAACCATAGATGTGTGCCAAGGTAAATATAACTATTTCTCAATTTTAAAACGTGGGTAAGTGATCATAAATGACCTACCCAAGATGATAAAAACGTTGCAGCTTAAGAACTTGAATAAGTAACCGAAATTCCATACGCATTGTACTTTAATTTTATTTAGCCTCTTTAAGTGAAATATTCCGTATTCAAAAATGTGCTTTAATTTTCCGTGAAATGAAATGAGATTTGGTTTACCATACCTACCTACCTCATATCAATCCGCGTTATAGGTACATCCCCTTTCATTTCTTCTATTTCCAACTTTAGAATCAAACTGATTATCTCTTTAGGTACCAAGTATGCGACGGTGTGGACAACTGCGGCGACGGCTCCGATGAGAACAACATGACACTGTGCGCGGCGCGCGTGAAGCCGTGCGATCCATTCGCGCAGTTCCAGTGCGCCAACAGACACTGTGTAGATCGTGCGCAGCTCTGCGACCTGGCTGATGACTGCGGAGACGCTTCTGATGAACGAGGCTGTCATCATACGCATACTTGCTCTAATGTTGATAAAGGTAATTTCTTTACCACTATTACAAACAGCGCCAATTTGAGACTTAAACCTCTATTATAGGATTTCATCGTCTCAATTGAAGTATTTTTGTACGTGATTTTTTATAATACGTACGTGTTGTAGCTTGTCAATAGACAATATCAATATATCGTTGAGATTGCTCGAGATTTTAATCTGTTACCTCTCAAAGAGTCAGTTTGGCGAAGTAGGTCTTACCCGTTTCAAACTGGAAAATCCTTATCCACCCACATTATTTAGTTAGGCGGATATAGAAAATTAACGACGATACATTTTTAAAAATTGCACGATACTTTTTCATAGGTGGTTGCGAGCACTTCTGCACCAACCTCACGATACCAGGCGGCAACGGCGGATACATCTGCTCGTGCTTCCAAGGATGGATCATCTCACCAGCGGATAAGAAGAAGTGTATCGACGTGGACGAGTGCATCGCGGGCACGCACCACTGTTCGCAGCTCTGCACCAACCTCAACGGAAGCTACAGCTGCAGTTGTCGAGACGGATTCAAGTAAGACGAATTACAGTATTTATTTTGAGGGGTTACGTTGTACTATTACGTATTATAGCAGATTTTTTCAAGTTTTAAATAAATCGCCAGAAAATGGTAAAATACACAAGTGTTGCTAGTGGGTTTTTTGCTTACATTTTTTCCAAATTTTCTGTGATATCTATGATATAATTTCTTTTTTTTTCTAGATTGGCAGATAACCTATCAGGAGTATGCAAGGCAGTGGATAACGATGTTGTGCTGATGTTCGCCAATGGACCTGAAATCAGAGCATTCGCCCAAGAAAAGAACGATCAGTTCGACGTTATCACATCAGAAAAGAGGATTGAGGCTATTGACTATGATCCTAAACAGGAGATGGTCTTCTGGGCAGACAGCTACGAAAAGACTATCAAGAGATCTTACATGGTCAATGCTCTTAATGGAGAGGTAAAGACTGGATTCGCACAGGACTTGAACATGAAAGGAAACTCCAAACCCACAGCTTTGGCAGTCGATTACATGGGAGACAACCTATACTGGACTGAAGCGGATCGAACTGGCTCTAAACCAAGAGGACGAGTCATGGTCGCCAGAACTGATGGTAGATATAGACGTGCCTTGGTTTCTGCTGGCATTGAGAGCCCAACATCTTTAGCATTGGATCCGCAGATGGGTAGAATGTTCTGGGCTGATGCAGGATCAGCTCCTAAGATTGAAATATCTTGGATGGACGGATCGAAACGTCGTCCAGTTATCACTGAAAACATTCGTCATCCAACTGGTTTGGCTATAGATCATGCCATGGACCATTCCATCTACTGGGCTGACACGAAATTGAATACCATAGAAATGATGAAACATGATGGTTCTAACCGCAAGGTGATCATCAAGGGCGACCTTCTAAGGCATCCGCTCTCCCTGGACGTATTCGAATCCTCCCTGTACTGGGTCACCAGAGATACTGGGGAACTGGTTAGACAGGATAAATTCGGACGAGGAGTGGCGTTTGTTATATCGAAGGACTTGGTTAACCCATCTGCTGTGAAAGGCAAGTTTATGTCGATTTTGTTGTCATTTTAGTCAATTATAGTGATGGTAATTAAACAGTAATATATTTTGGATTCGAGTCCAGTGGCGTGCTATGGGAGGGGCCTATGTCCAGTAGTGGACGCAGAAGGACTGATGATGATGATGATGATGATATATTGGATTATGAAGCATGTGGTATTTCTGAGTTTAACCGGTCTTACTTTAGTTAGTCGGGAGTAAATTTTTGAACGTCAGTGCTACATGAGCTTTCAAGATACCTTCAATCCTTGTGATGATCCTTTTAAAGTCTGTGATTCTAATATCCACCTTATTAATCAACCTTAAAATTACCGCAACCCAAATACTTCATTGCTAGTGTTCTCCTACATACCTAAAATATTAAATGTATTTGAGAATAATTGGCCAAGTATAAACTTGACGTTTAATGAATGGATGTGTTGTTGTAGTGTACCACCCACTCCGCTACAACCGTTCGGTGAGCTCCGCGTGCGCGCGGTCTCCGTGCTCGCACCTGTGCCTCGTGGTGCCGGGCGGCCGGCGCTGCGCGTGCCCCGACCAACAACAACCGCCTAAGAGGATCACCATGGAACTTGCTTGTGATGCCGGTGAGTTATCTCGTTTCATATTCTACATTTTAAAATATGATGGGTGTGAAAAATCGAATAATAGTCACCGATCCAGGAAGGAGCGGATACTATGAAATTCTTTAGTGTGAGTCTGTATTGTACATTAGAGACCCTAATAATGAAAGCGATGATGTGAAAATTCGACTTTATTCGCAGTTGTTGCTGTAATAAGGTTTTAAATTTATTTTCACCTTCAAATAAATATATAATAAACATACACAAAGCTTATATTGTGTTTAAACAATTCAGAAACATTTTTGTCTCAAAAATATCAAATATTGGTGAAGTATATTAACTCGCACTGTGCAAGATCAATTATAGTAAAATTAGTTCAATATAGACTCTTTGTATGTGGTATGCTTATCATAGTCACCATCCTTGAATAATTAGAAGTAAATAATGAGTGTCCCTATGTGTACAGCGGTGGAACAAGAGCGTCCGCTGCCCACGGTGTGTCGCTGCGAGAACGGCGGCAAGTGCGCCGTGTCGGAGGCGGGCGCGGTGGAGTGCGTGTGCCGCGCGCCGCTGTCGCCGCCGGTGTGCGCGGGCGCGGCGGCCGCCACGGGGCGCGCGCCGCCCGCCGCGGCGGTGCTGCTGCCCGTGTTGCTAGTGCTGCTGCTCGCGCTCGCTGCGGCGGCCGCGTGGTTTGTTGTCAGGAAGAGACCATTGTGAGTACTTCTCAAAGTATTAGTGCTGGTTATTTAATATTTTCACGATCTTAGATTTTATACTAAATGCGGTCTAATCCACACGGTTCACATATTGTTGCAACTTCATTGCTTTTTCTATGACATATATTCAACCTATAAGACTATTTTTTAAGCAAATAATATGCATCTGCTTAGCTTTAGTGATGCGTGAGGCGTGAACTTTATTTAGATGTAACTTCAAAAAATATGATTCATGAAAAATATTTTGTCACTAGAACCTTCTTTGTAAACTATCTAAAATAAAACAAAAATCTGTAATTCTGTCACCATAAAACTCTTTTAGCTCAGGTGACAGATTCAGACCATAGAGAAAGCAATCACTACTTCTAAGTCAGACTTACAATGTATTACATTTTCTTTGTATTAATCATCGCGTACTTGTTATCTCGTCAACAGCGGCAAAGGCGGGCTCGGCAGCCTGGCGTCATCGCAAAGCGTATCGTTCAGACAAGGGTCCAACGTGGAGTTCGGCGGAGTCACCACGCCGGGAGGTGAGCCCGCATACACCCTGGAGGAGACGGCGCCCCGGAAGGGCCGGGACTTCAGTAACCCCATGTACGAGGCTGTTACCAGGGCAGTCGCTGCTGGGGAGCCTGAGCCGCCTATACGTAAGTAGATAACATTTTAACTACTGCTAAACTTAACAATGGCGTGGAATTGAAAATTACGTGACTGAGTGGCTGCTGAAGAATCATACATCTTATTTCTTGTATTTTCCGTGCAGTTTGCTAACTTGAATAAACGCAAGCTTGAAAATTGTCATATTCAATTTCCAAATATTAGCTTAAAAGGTTAGATGTCTGCGCAATAAGAGCAGATGGAAAAGTAGGAGTACTTGGAGTTAATACTGCGTGGAAGACTTGTTGTTATTTTTAGCTCTGGACTTTCTTTGGTTGACGATGATGTAATACTTGCAATAAACACCTCTGTAAACGGATGCTTTTGTTCTAGCGGGCATCTACGAAGTACCAGACGAGTTGAAGGAGAAGGTGGTATCGGCGGTGATATCTCCGTCGTCGACGGAGACGCGCGGCGCGGGCGCGGGGGCGGGCGCGGGCGCGGGGGCGCGGCGCGCGCTGGACCCGGCCGCGGACACGGGGCGCGACACGGCCAGCCTGGTGCGCGAGGACCGCGACTGCTAGCGAGCCGCCCGCCGCGCGCCTCGCCGCCGGTACTAACACTCGATACACACATTTTGTACGACGCGAACGCACTGACTGATCGCTTATCGATCCGTTTTTGGGTCCAATTTTATACGTCGTGCCGGCCCGCCTCGTGTGCGCAACGTTTTATTGTAAGAAAACATTTTGACACAAATGACAGTTATGGATTCGGTTAAAGCTAAACATTAAAATGCGGTAAACGCGCACTTTGCTTCAACGTCGACCGCTCTCGACGCTCCGACTCGAGCTATGAAATAAGTATTGACAGAAAATGTCGACGCCTCGATTTGTTTACTTGTTTGTAGATTAGTGTTTTATTTGTGCGCATATCAGTAGTTACATTTTATGAACTCGTTGATCTATGTTCTTCTCTCGACGTTCTATCCGTCCTTTCTAGTTGTAGGCACTAATTTATTTCCACACCTACTGTTACTGAGACTTCTTGGACTATTCTTTACAAACGTGCCAGCTAGTTCTGGCGGTACTTATAAGTCAGTATTTTCTTTCTTTGTGTTTTTAAGTGTCTTCCTTTTTCATAACCTGAATGAATCATATCATAGCGTGATATATATGTTATATAACAGATTTATCTAAATTGTACATTCCGCGAAGAGAAGACTGCGACGCAGGCGGTCTGAGTGTCCAAACCGATGCATTCCTAATGTATAAACTTCGTTAATTAGTGATAAATTGTTTTAGTACATAAATATATAGGAATTGTTCGCAGCGCCCGGCTGCAAGCCGGCTACGGGGATTTTGTTCTTAAATAAGAGTTTAAATTGATTTCGACAATAAGCAATATCATTATTATTATAGAATAATTTATTTATTTCGACTTTAAGTATATGTAAAAATAATGCTACGTTGTGTTTTGTAATTGTCTATTAAATGATTAGAGAAATAAAAGATATATTTTGTGGTATTCATTGAGGATTTGCCATAACGTGTGAGATATTTCTGTTGTTTATTTTATTTTGTAATGTTTTCTCCGACAATATTGTTGTATTAAATCGTCTGTAAATATGTGCATTATGCGTATTGCGTACACAATTGTGATGTACATTTTTATATAGTCGAAACTATACGTATGTTGTATTCATTATAAATATGTATTATATTATAGACAAAACTCTATAGTAAACATCACACTGTACGAACACATGAATTGAAAGTAAAGATATATATTATATAGATCTGTCAATATAATGAATATATTATGGATAAGGAGATGAAATATTTTTATATCGGGATTATTTTAGTTGCTAGACTGTCGTTTGACATTAGGTGAAAATATTGTGTAAAAATAAATTAATAATGAAAGACCTTGTGTATCATTTAAATATCCTGGAGGAAGAAATTTCGCAAAAGACCCCTCTTCTTAGCCAATCTCTTATATCAAAATTGCAATGATAAAAAGGTACCTACTTATATCAGAATTCCAATGCCACGGAAAATTTAAAATACACCCAACAATCATATACATACATCCTGACCTCACCTAAGATCGAGTTTTGTGTCGTGGGTATCAGGCACTACGAGAGACTTCGGTCTCGCAAATACCCAGACCTGAAACAAATACCTGGGGATCACACAAACATTTGTCTCGGTGCGGGGATCGAATCCGCGGTCTCTCGTTTCACGATCGGCGCCTAACCTACTGCGTCACGGAGGCTGGCAGTTACATTGAAACTCCAACAGAAAGTGATTTGTAAGTTTTGTTTCAACCGCGCCCAAACGTTTAAAATATTTAAATTCGCGGATGCCTACATTGCCAATTTTCACCCACATTTCAAGCATTTTGGTGTTTATGTGCATGCATATTTCAAGGCTTTTACTTCGCGTAATATAATCCGTTATCTAATCACCTATTATTTTTATACTGTGTACTTATTGGCAGCAAAGACGATTATCCGCGGCATTGCTATTTGCACGTTAAGGCGTATAATGATCCTCTTTACTGTTTCTTCAAGAATAATACAAAAACTCTACGGATTTTGACAGTGTTTTTCTCTTTTTAATTACATTCATAACGCAATTTTTGTTACAAGTTTAATGTCAGTTGGTAAATATTATCACTGCATAAGCAAAGAGATATAACACTACGTTAGGCATAAGCTCGGCAAGCGAGCGTACGGCTCACTGGACAGTAAGTGATTATTGCCGATCGCTATAGTCTACGACATTTGGATATAGATTCCTAAAATCGAAATGGAAAGGGAAGTCTAAAGAACTGTAGGAGGAAAAAGTATTTGGGCCCCCGGCAATTTTCCTCACGGACGGAACGCGAGAGCAAAGCCGGAACTTCACGTAGCCGGTAGCGTTGGTCTATGAAGGATAGACCTTGAATCTCGTAGTACTCTCAGGTGTTCTTCAAATATTACGCTGCGAACCTCAAAATAGTAATCGAGCGGGAAGGTTAAAAGACATAAATTCAAGTAAGTAGATCATATTTAGAAAGATATTTTTCACGAGTGCTCTAGTCGCTCATTATACAAAACCGCTCAAGTAAATTGAGTTGATATTTCTCAATCTCTCCTAAATGTTATTCTTTTCCCGTGAAGCCGTAAGTACATGGATTTAGCCTACATATCTAGGACATTATGCCACGCGGCAATGCCTAATGGGTAATAAACGCCAATGTTTAGAATAGGCACAGGTGTATAACTATACTATATACTACCATACTACATCTGTGCTTACTGCATGCCCATAATCGTGAACGTGTATTAATGTAACGCAATGTTATTGTGTTTCGTGAGGGCGAATTGAGATTGACGGAGACCCAATTTGCTGGTGATCTTCGATCAACAATACAACCGTTGATAGAAGCTGTTGATAGAAGATTCATGTAAGCCCGGATAGCAACCACCTTAAATAGTGGCTAAGGAGCCGTTATATCGAGTAAGTGTGTACTGTGTCGTGTTTTGGATTCGACCGGCGAGGGATGAACATTTCACGTAAGTTGATACTTTATCTGAACTCCATTTACCGCATCACGCATCGGGCGCATTGCAGTCACTTTGTTGTGCCAGTATAAAAAATAACCAATGGATATGGATTACTACCGACCGAATGACAATTTGTGGTCAGACCACGGATTCTGAGCCGCGTCCGACCGCTAATTAACATGTGCTTATATAGTTACTTACTGGCAATTAGTGATGACGTCGTTGGAATCTTCACTAATTACTACACATTACCATGTTAGTATTGACTGCAAAAAGTACTGCAGAGGATAGACAGAGGTTGCATAATTATATCTTTTAGTGATTAGTAAAAGGCTAATAACCTATCCCTTAATCTACAGCAGGAAATTTAATCATTTTCCCGCGTATCTGATATCTGTTACTGTGTTACACAACCGTTTTGTTTGTATACGAGAGACCACGAGTATTGGACACGTTTCACTGCCACTAGTGGAATTAAATGACAAATAAACAAACGTATAATATTACTTATTGATAAATATCGATCAAGGCCGTTTCAGTTGAGTGGTGCCTTTAGACTGGACAAGTAATTCAACCACAAATTTAACTACATTTGGTCGATTGCGAAAGAAGAGAATTTATCATACGGGTGACGGAGAATTGCTAATAATGTATACTAACTATATTATTAGCAATTATTCAGGGTAAAGATGTACCACGATGCTAAACCGTTGGGTCGATTAATCTATGTTTTAAAGTTGGTATAGTACCCAGTTCGGCTTTGCTGTACGGTGTACATATCTACCTACTATAAGTTTTTAATCCGGTCCTACATTAAAAAAAACTCATAGCATAGGATAAATCTTTAATAGGTAAATCTGGACAGGGTGACATAATGGTGATGTCGAATGGTGAAAGATATTCGTCTATTGTCACTCGATATTCCGAGAGGACGACACTGCACCAATAAGGATAGTGGATTTGCCGACGCCTCTTTCGGCTTTCTCATGTGGACTGGGCTGGAAGGCCAGTGACATTCATAAGTATGCGCTGCAGATAACGCAGCCGAGCCGGGTCCCTGACAAAACCCCACGCCAACATACCGACTAAAACCCCTCGGTGGCCGTGGTCGCGCGTATTTCGGGCGGTACTGGATAACTCAGGGCTAGAAGCGCCTCGATTCCTTCCCTGTGATCGTCCGGTTCAGAGCCATGTCTGGTTCCTTAAACTGTACCTAGCACACAAATTAGGGATCATCGACATGGGTCAAAAAATGACTGAGAAACTGTTAAACAAATAAAAATACATACAGCCGAACATAGAATTTCCACATTATTTCATATCGGTAGAAAAATTGATAATATACTTGTGATAAGAGGAGTTTTCCAATCTTGATGAAATGTTCAGCGTATGCTTCATTTTTTCTCTGGT
Source organism: Deilephila elpenor (assembly GCA_949752805.1). Taxonomy (NCBI): domain Eukaryota; kingdom Metazoa; phylum Arthropoda; class Insecta; order Lepidoptera; family Sphingidae; genus Deilephila; species Deilephila elpenor. The sequence continues at coordinate 290,247 of OX457107.1, read as the reverse complement.
AGAGTTCTTACTTAATTTTTATATACTCCATAGATCGCCAAGACAACGCGAGGCAGATATGATATCGTTCGTCTCAGAAACACGTAAAATGAGATGCCGCCAATATCATTACAATTCCCGCCATAATTTCCGACATAACTTCATCAATCTAAAATTAGTCACAGCGACTAAATTAAAAATAGACTGGCTTTTCATTTATAACACTGAATACATACGTGGATAAAAAAAATATACACTTAGGGCGCGTTCCATTAAGCGTTCACGGCGCTAAAAACACTCATTTCGCCGTTCCATTTGACGATCACGATCGTCGTGGTCGCGGTGAAAACGTCACTGATGACGTCATGACATACGCTCACGACGACCCATGTCAAGAGGTGGGTCGTGGTGCGCGTTGAGAAAATTGGCGGGATTTTGAAACGTCAAAACAAGAAAAATGTCAACGGAGAAAATAACATTATATGATACGGAGAGGGATATTTTTATTACTTCGAACGTAAAATGGGTTTTTTCAACATCAATAAATTTATCTAATTTTATTAATGCTTATCACAGAATACAAGACGATAAAACTTTAATGTTTTACCGTCAAGATTTAACCCATAATGCAACCTAACTCTTTATAGCTTTTTTAAAATAGGTATTTGTCACCTAAACTCCCAAAACGCCCCATAACCCGTTCCACTTGGGTTTGCGATCATAACGCTCACGAGCAAATGGAACGGTAAATATCGCGGTCGTGAGCGTGGTCGTTGCGATCGTCAAGTGGAACGTACTGAATATGGGTAGAAAAAAAACTAGACAGATCACAAAAATCACAGTTTTGAAGAATGTGTTCTTTACATTGGCACGACGACGAGACTGCAACACATTGATTAAGAATTCCTCTAATTAAAAAACTTATACGAAACTCTTATCAAATACAAAAATTATCTCGCGACAAAATACAAAAGCATGTTTTTTTAAATAGATGCTCGAATTTATTTCCTGCTGGTCCGCATTATCTTTATGTTGGCAAGATGTCACATGTGCCGCCAACCCAATGCGCCAACCGTCAGTACGTTCCACTTGACGATCGCAACGACCACGCTCACGACCGCGATATTTCCCGTTCCATTTGCTCGTGAGCGTTATGATCGCAAACCCAAGTGGAACGGGTTATGAGGCGTTTTGAGCGTTTAAGTAACAAATACCTATTTTAAAAAAGCTATAAAGAGTTAGGTTGCATTATGGGTTAAATCTTGACGGTAAAACATTAAAGTTTTATCGTCTTGTAGTCTGAGATAAGCATTAATAAAATTAGATAAATTTATTGATGTTGAAAAAACCCATTTTACGTTCGAAGTAACAAAAATATCCCTCCATATCATATAATGTAATTTTCTCTGTTGACATTTTTCTTGTTTTGACGTTTCAAAATCCCGCCAATTTTCTCAACGCGCACCACGACCCACCTCTTAACATGGGTCGTCGTGAGCGTATGTCATGACGTCATCAGTGACGTTTTCACCGCGACCACGACGATCGTGATCGTCAAATGGAACGGCGAAATGAGTGTTTTTAGCGCCGTGAACGCTTAATGGAACGCGCCCCGTATGGACTCGTGTATGTCAATGTCAAGCAAATTGTCAAAATAAACAATTAGAGACAAGTCAACAATTTAATCTTTTACGTAACCGCTCAGTTTTTATTTCATACTATTTAAAATGATTTTCACGTTTGTTGTGTGAAGACATCAGTGTTTCTGTTTTAAGAAATAATTTTATGTTATTTTTGTTCAGTTTTGCGAATTCTTACTCGATATCTATAAGATAACCTTCCAGGAGGTCATCGCGTTCGTAATAAATAACAATTAGAACCAATAAAATAATCAGTGCGGATCTTAAATACAATAGGAGTTGCAAATAACAAGCAGACGTTTGTTTACAATTTGCCGAGCGCACGTACGTATCGATCGGTTCGATGCGCGGTGGCACAAACGAACCGATTTTGTGAGAATTTTACATAGTTCCCTTTGCTTTTTTTACCCAATTGCAACCCAAAAAGTGAGATAAATTAGTGTGTGATTTTTAGTAGATTGCGAGTGGTGCATGATTAATGAAATATTAGTGACGTAATACGAGTAGTAAAATTGATTAGGGAGCATGTCGCAAGTGAAGTTAGTAAACCGCGCTAGTCGCGTTCTGGCCGGCGTCGTGCGACGTTCCGAGTTAGGTGAAATCAATTTTTTAAAGCCCGTACGCAACGCTCGCACCATGGCTTCGAAGGCAGTGACCATTGAGAACATCAACCCAAATATTCTGAAGTTGGAATATGCAGTGCGAGGCCCGTTGGTGATACGCGCTGCGGAAATCGAAAAGGAACTTGAAAAGGTAAATTTAATTTTGATTTTTGTTCTTATATATGTTTTTTACCCCTATGCTGAAATAATACTTAGAAATTAAGCTAATTTTTAACATCTTTTCTAATCATTTTTAATTAAGTACTAAGTGAAGGTGAAAGTAATTTTTGTGCAATCAAATCAATTGTAACTTAATATGCAAGGTCGTTTAGTAAATGTTAAAGCTGAAAGACATACCCCATGTGTGTGTGTGTGTTTTTAACTAATGTGTGTGCTGCTGCAATTTCCCTAGTATGTTTACTCATTAATAAGTTAATGTGTAAAAACAAGGAAGAAGCCAATTTGTGAGCTATTATTTATGAGTAACATTAGAATTAGCTTCATTAGAAGACCATGTGTAATAATTAGTTTCATTAACATGAGAATGGATGGCTAGCCTGGAATTCAGTTGGTACATTTACCATTTACTTATTACTTGGTCAACTATTTTAACACCAATTAAATAATATAAGTATTTAAGATTTTAGTTAATATCAAATGCATAAAATATTTCTATTAATAATTTTAAATACGTTCAAAAATACTATACATATTAATTGTAAATGAGTTAAAAAGTTGTCATTATTTGATAATTCTGCATGACCATCATATTTATTTACACATGTGCCATACACACACATCTATTGTCACCAAACCAGTATACTGTAAAGATCAACACCTAATAAAATGAAATATAAATAAAATAGTTTATACCAGTACTATGGATTTATTGAAAAAAATATAGTTGTGGCTAATGTGATCAATTTATTTTCACCCATGACAGAACACATCAAAACGGGCTTATCTTGTATCATGAGTGGATCATGCAATAACTATTGATAGTAGATAACTAATGCGTGAAATATATTATTATGGTACTCAAACTATAAATATTTTTTATTATCAATATTTTTTATGACAGTAATATTTGTTTTGTTTGAGTTCTAAAATGTTTATTATGCTGGGTTTAGGCTGTGTGATACACATGATTATATTTGAATTTTAAACTGGAAATCAAACCCTGTGTCACATGACTACAACAATTTACAACCCATTTAGATTGCCATTCCAATAAAAAGTTGATAAATCATTTTTTTAAATTATATGTATAACCCTATCCATAAATAGATTTGCCTAGGTTTACAGTTTTATTGATAACAGACACTTAGTCACATTTGAATAATCAATTATTTCATAACATACTTAATGTAACTACAATTGCTTGGATAGAATCCATTTCTAGGCTGAAAACATAAGAGAATCTATCAAAAGCTACTTCCAATATTATTAGATCTGATTATGACTATATCAGTTAATGAAGTATTGTTGTTTGTAAGAACACAATGTACTTATTACAACACTATACCATTTTAATATGTGCCTATTACATAATCTGGTTAGAGATATTTTTCAGTTAGCATGCTACCAAAAATTTTAACATATGAAATACCAAAAAAAATCCTGCAAACCATGAAAGGATATTCAATTTAATTCATCCAATAGGTAATCATATTTATGTAATCCCACAATAAATGTGTTGTTGGTATAGAAAAACCACAAGGAACTTTTTATCGCATACAGCCTGTATATCCAATTTCATATACATTTGACATAAATGAGATAAAATATTGTAACAATGAACAGGTAATACTTCTATTGAACCATATTTACTTAACATCAACTATAAGTTGGTTTGGCATGCCCATATAAAGAAATACTTGATTTGTCATAGAACTGAGATAACCTATATATATATATATATATTTTATAACCCAGTCGGCTTCCCAAATACTTTGCCATTGAGGCTGTATATAAATTTCCATGTAATTAACGATACTGAATTTAAAATAAGCCATGACAATGTTATTAAATTTAAGGGAGTGGTTCTTGATTTAATAGTATAAAAAACAAATCACATTATCCGAATCTGAAAAAGAAACTCATCAACTGAATACATAGCTTTCAATACAGCTATGCAATTTAATTTTTTTAAATACTTTCTATAGTTAGTATGCAATTTTAATCAAATCCCTTATATTAATATTTTCATATTAATTCATAAAAAAAAACTATTTTAATAGGTTCAAAGGACAAAGTCCTATCTGTTTTTCTCACAATTATAATGAAATCATATTAATTATTCCTCAACTAGTAAAAATCATTTGACTTTAAATTTGAATTAAAAACTGGCTCAAAGTGGTAATACTGGTTTCTGTGCATATGTAATATTACATTATCGTATGCCGTGCGATGATTATTGACGCTCAGAATCTGGTTATCACTAATGCTGAGTGTTTGTGATGACGCATTCATTTGAACAAGACTTTTATGTATAAGACGACTTTGAACTTGACTTACGACAATGCTTTTGTTGGTATAAAATATAAACAATAATAATGTATTGTAAACACAGCTAATTTACATGATTTGCGTGTGACTGATAATTATTTTTCATGTGGGGCCGCCATATTTCAGTTAAAAAATATCCCCTCATGGCTCTCTCATTTATTCTGACTTCTGAGTAAGCTCGTTTCGCATATTTCGATTTCAAAAGTTTCATACAAGTTGCTCGCAAATTGAGGAAAGGAATAAACTTTATTTAACGCCTGGTATGGGCTATGGCGATAGGGTTACCATGGTTTATATCTTGGAACAAAAAAGCTCGGCGAAATGTACCTGTACGTACCTTCGCATGGATATGAGCTTGTTTTCCATGAAGTTGTTATTGACTGTTTAGTAATCTAATAAATAAATACATACTCCCAACAGTCACATACATAGTCCTGACCTCACACTAAGATCGAGTCTTAGTTCACGGGTATCTGAAACTACGACAGACTTTTGGGTCTCACAAACACCCAGACCCGCAACATACCTGTGGATCGCACAAACATTTGCCTCGGTGCATAGATCGAACCCGCGGCCTCTCATTTCACAGTCGATGTCTAACTAACTGCGCAACGAAGGCTGTCGATTCTAAGTCGATTCGAATCTATTTTCAAAAGTATAAAAATACATGAATGAAAATATTTTTGGATTTTTACGATTTTCCACCTTGGCTTTTACGTCACTAGCAATAGAGTGTGATGCTATTTTATAGTAGCCGGGAATTGAGAGCAGTCATTCAAATAGAGAGTTAAACGTTAAGAGAGTCAGGCATCGATATTAGCTATTAGAATCATACTGACAACTGCACTATTTAGCCGAAAATTTCTTGTAGAAATCCAGAAGGTGGATAGACGAACTAATAAAGTTTCCATGAAGTCGCTAGATACGGGTCATTTTTAACAGCTCGCAACAAAATACCTTTGAAAAGGCCTATGTTGAGCAGACGTCTTTTGTGGCTGATATGATAATGATTTTATTGAATAATTTCAACCACTATAAACTATTCTACACTCCATGCACTTAAGTAGATGTAAAGTTAACAAAATCCTCATGATCGATGTATTAATTTTGTAGTTGTTTCGAAATAAAATTTTCATTCGTTGGTTTTTTTCGCGTAATTATAATGTCTACACCTCACTCGTAAAAGTCTACACTTGTTATAATGTTTTGTTCTTGTTAAGCATAATATGCTCACGTAAAGATAACTTGTTAGATTAGGTAATTGAACTACGAACGTATATTACGCGTGATGTGTAGGGTATTACAATGTAATCAAAGAAAGAAGGACCTAATCTATTATCACTTGGTGAGTTCCATTGTAGCCATAGTATCGTAGACGTTATAACACCAGATAACGTAATATTTTTTATTATGTCTGATTATTATCGATATTGATAATGCTGTTACCACCGGCCACTGTTTTTGAAATCTCTTAAAACGCGAATAAACTTACGTAAGAAATATGTATATCAGCAATCATAGTCTCTGTATCTCAGATAAAATTGAATTAAAATAAAAAATAAATAAATACATAACGTTTTAACTCTTGTAAATCATCTTAAATTTCAGTTAAGATACTTATACACCGCGCAATGTACCTCAATCGTGCGCGTTGTACCGTGTCCGAGGTGTGCTGTGAAGGTCGGTTCAATGTCAGTCAGGTGTCCGCTAAGCAAACGTAAGGGGCGTCTATAATACTCTGTATAGCTGAGAGTTGAGACCAGTTTGGAGCCAGCTGTTGCGTCAATTGAACAAATACCGCAATTTACTTACGTGGCTTTATGTTACTCCGAACAATTGTGTATGATACGAAATTTTAAAGATAAACGTTATTTGTCGACAGACTTTTTTTTTTCTTGGGTATAGCTAGTCGTCTGATTCTATATAAAACCATTTTAATGAGAAGAGTATGTGCTACTTATTAAATATCCTTGAGATATGTGTAATAATATGTACATATGAAGCTTACTAATGTTAAATTGTGTGTAAAGTAATTTATTTTTTATTTTGCTCTTTTAAATATTTTATTATTTAATGTTATATTAGTTTAAATTGATGGACTAATACAGTTGTGTACACTTATAATTCATATGTACATCTGTAGTTTAGATATGGATGTATAATTACGAAATGTTTAATACTCATGTCGTTCATGAACCTATTTTCCATACATAAATAAAACTCCACAAAAGTCCAATCATAAATTATTGGTGTCAATAAAAAAAAAATGAGATAATACTTGCTGGTGATATGATATTGGTATCTTCCCGGAAAGCGACGACCGTACATAAGTAGGTAGGTAGATCTAGGTAGGAAAAATGACATCAGGACCAAAACCACAGAAGCAATTGTGTCGCGTTTGGGGATCAGTCTATGTTTAGTGTCGCTCGATGGATACTCATTCCTTAACAACCTCATCAGGTGCATTATGGCGACTTTGGGCCAGCAAAACATTGATTTAAAACAAAGGATAGGCCCTTCAGTGCATTTGGAGTACTTATTAAAATTCAAAAGAAGGCAAACATCAAAATTCCAAAATAAAGAAACATATTGAAATACCAAAATAAGAAAACATCAAAATTCTAAAATAAGCAGACTTCTCAAAATTCCAAATTATGGAATCATATTAAAACTCAAAAATAAGATAACCTATCGAAATTCCAAAATAAATGAACTTATTAAAATATAAAAATAAGCAAACTTATCAAAATTCAAAAATAAGCTAACTTAATAAAATTTAAAAATAAGTAAACCAATTAACATTCCAAAATAAGGAAATTTATAAATTCAAAAATAAGTTCTCATTAAAATTCCAAAATAAGACAACATATCAAAATTCTAAAATAAGCAAACTTATTAAAATTCCAAACTAAGCAAACTTATCAAAATTCCAAAAAAAGAAAACATAAAAATTCCAAAATAAGCAATCTTATCAAAATTTCAAAATAAAGAAACTTATTAAAATTAAAAAATAAGGCAACTTATTAAAATTCGATTAAAAGCAAATTTATCAAAATTCCAAAATATGGAAACTTATCAAAATTCCAAAATACGGAAACTCATTAAAATCCCCAAATTAAACGAACTCATTAAAATTCCTAAAATAAGGGAACTTATTAAAATTCGAAAATAAGCAAACTCATCAAAATTCCAAAACAATGAAACTTATTTAAATTCCAAAGAAGAAAACTTACCAAAATTGTAAAATAATCAAACATCAAAATTCCAAATTATGGAATCTCATTAAAACTCAAAAATAAGAAAACCTATCGAAATTCCAAAATAAATGAACTTATCATAATTCCAAAATAAGGAAACTTATTAAAAATCATAAATAAGCCCACTTATTAAAATTCCAAAATAAGAAAACTTATCAAAATTCTAAAAAAATCAAACTTCTCAAAATTCCAAATTATGGAATCTCATTAAAATTCAAAAATAAGAAACTTATCAAAATTATAAAATAAGGAAACATATTAAAATTAGGAAACTTATCAAAATTCCAACATAAGGACACTCATCAAAATTCGAAAATAAGCTAACTTATTAAAATTCAGTAATTAGGATACTTATGAAAATTCAAAAATAAGGAAACTCATTAAACTCTCACTAACTCGCTTCGCTCTATCCATATACATATTTATGTCAATGCAGTAGCTGTAACAAATAGATAGCACTCTGGTTTACGAAAAGTGGAGCCTGACGGTTACTGTACCCGTGAAGGATACTTTAAGGTGACTAGGAACACGTAACCTATCCGCATTGCGCTAGCCGCCAGGAGACCGATCAATATAGACTTTTGTACCTCGGTATTTAGGTTAAGTCATTTTTTTTATGACTGCCTCGGTGGCGTAGTTGTATTACGGTACGGTTACAAAGCTGAGGTCTGGGGTTCGAATCCCGGGTCGGGCAAAGTGATATTGGATTTTTTATTCATTTTCTATTCATTATCAGCCCTGAGTCAGGAATTTGTGCCCGATATGGCGATAGGCTCGCCCCCTATCACATCGTGGGACGGAACATGCAAGGCGAAATGTGGGTGTCCTAGTGGCGCCTCTGTCTACCCCTTCGGGGATAAAGGCGTGAGTTTATGTATGTATGTAATTTATTTTACATGTTTAAATTGTATTTGCAGACTTTTTTGATCAGCCTTTTATTCTTTACTCTACCCTCACTAGTCACATGACTGATCGACGTTATACACATTTAATAAACTGTTATTTAAAATCAATATGCAGGAAATAAATTTTATCGGTAGCTTCTCGGTACCTAAATGTAGTCAATTTACTACTCCTTTAACTTCGAACCTTTTAACCTTTTATGAAGCTTTAGGCGGTAGCTCTATAAGTATAAATCTTTATACAGAAGTTCCTTGTTACCTGAATTGATGCATACCATAGATATAACCAATGAGGAAAGATTTTCATGTACATTGAAATCCCATCATACACATAGCTGCATAAAATAAAGGAAAAAGTAACTTTTGAATATTTCACAGCTGTCTACAAGGTCGTATGTGTCACCACTATTGATTTTTTCTACCCTCCTTGCATCGCTTCACTTCAATCTAGGGTTGATATTTGGCAATGAATATTCCATCCGACTCGCACGTGCTTATCAGCCGCGATTGATTGTCTTCTTGACGGTAATTATGTAATGAGATTAAACATTGCGTCTGTTAACTAGGTACTTGTATTGTTAGTCACCGTCAGAAAGGCTTTATATAGTGCTGTGTAGTATGAATTACTAGAGCAGCGATTGGAAATTAAATTTAGATAGTGTTTCAAACATTGATTCCGAAATAAATATTATAAGGATTAGAAATGAAATATATTTTAAATATTCTTTTTGAAAAAGGACAATATATGATTTCATATACAAAACATGAAAAATTAAACTGTAAACATAATTATGTACATGTTATTGTTAGATTTAATATTTTACAGTAAACTAGAACTCAATTTAAATCATTAACTTTCGCATATTATAGTTGACGTACTATTCTAATTTACCATTCAAACTCTACCGAGACAAAACCTGTTTTAGAATTTGGCAAGTCATTTTATGTTCAACATAACGGTGGCTACCATTTAGTGCCTACATAATAATGTACGTTATAGATACAGTTATTCACTTAGCTCAAGATGTAAACTTTGCGCTGGCCCCATAATAAAGATTTCCCATCCCATCCTGTCCCGTCACGTTATATCCCGACCATCCCGTCTAATTCTCACTTAAAGCATGTAATCCAGTCCCATCCCATCCCTTTCAGTATAAAAATGTAACAAATATATCGGAATTCATTCCTAATCCCACAGGAAAACTAAATTTTTCGGGTTAAAAAGCCTTAGTGTTAATCCAGAGTGTCAGCTATCTCCATACCAAATTTCATCGAAATCCGTTCAGCCGTTTCTGAGTTTATTGCGCACAACCGCACAGACAAACAGACAAAAATTCTAAAAATCATCGTTTTGGGTTCTATTACTTTAATACAGACCTCCCATATTAGTTTTTCTCATTTATCTTCCACGTACAGACATCGATCGGTTACAAATTTATTATATGTATAGATATTGTTGTATTTTGTGCTTATTTTACCTAAACTTATTATTGGTGGTTTATTTAATTTTACTTAAGTATGCTCTTTGTATTAATAAAACTATGAATTACAAAGACGCATAAATTATAAAACCACTGGTTTATCTACAAAATGGATTGTTCCAGAAATACCAGAAATTAAAAATCTATAGTGAATAGTTGCGAATATATAACATACGTTCACCATACAGAACTTGTCGATGTTACGAGTAGTACCAATAAACATGCGTTATATAGCCAAATGTGACCGATAGCAGACGGATTTCACTCGATATGATTGCACGGGGTCAATGACAGATCAAGGATAAATATTACATATAAAATAGATTTTACATACATACTATACATACATTTTAACGAATTGATGGTATTCGGTAGTTTTTTTAAATCAGGTTTATCATTTCTTACAAAAATGAGTCTGGGGTATTCTTAGTTCTAGAATGCTTTAAAACAATCTTTAACTCCGTGAGTTGCTTTAAATCTCATACTAGAATTTACCAGTTTTATTTAAGTCCACCAAGTTGACTCAGCATGGCATACTAAATCCCAAATCATATTTAGTCAAGATATTACTGATCCAAATTGTAAAAGTCTTTTTTATTTATTGATGTAAAAGTATAGACATCTATCTGACATTAGGACCAAGTTTATATAGCGCAAATCATCTGATGTGGGGACTACAGAACCAATCTAATGTATGCAAACCACTTCATGCGCCATGATTACTATTTCCAGCAATTTAAAGGTTAATGGTCTCTCGCTGGCCTTGTTTATTAACACGATAATGTTAAAAATTACAACCATTTAAAACTCTTCATGTAAAACACAAGTAGGTACTAAACACGAAATTTAAAAGATTTTTTATGATTTTTTGTTTCCGTCCAGTAAGGCATCGTTTATCTGAGTCGCGATGAGTCGCCGGCTTTCAAGATTCATGGAGAATACTTGGCGACACTTCACCCAGAGAAACCACAGACTATAAAAAACCCGAGACACTTGATATCGGTGATGGTTGTATCAAGGCCTATAATGGTAGAGCCTTCATCAGTATATTATTTGCATCGATTCGGTCCTATCTATAGCGTCTGGAGTCTTTAATACTAAGGTCAAAGTTAAACAGTTCTAGCTACAAAATGTATTAATAGCAAACACTATATCTATATCAGCCCATATACGTCCCACTGCAGGGCACGGGCCTACTCTACAGTCGAGAGAATCGATTGAGTGTGGTTCGGCCATATAGTCCACCACGCTGGCCTAGTGCGGGTTGGCGGACTTACATACCGTAGAAATTCTTTAAAATAGCAAACACTATCTGATTTTATATAATTTATCAGTGGAATTCCCAGAGAGCCGCTATACATCATGTCAGTGACATTTCCAACCTCCATATCAATGCATGTGATTTACTTGGCTCGACAATTCATGTTTGGAAATAGCGAAACTCGAGAATGCGCTAATTTTAGGTACAGTTATAATTACCGAAGCTCACAGACATAAGACTTTGTTACCTCTTTGTATTGCAATCAAACCTGTCGTACGTGTATAAGTATTATTTTCCTGTTTACAAAGCAGAAATATATTTGGTCCTCAATTCAAATGAATTATAAAAGTAAACGCGTGCATCAAATTCAATTTCAATGGAAATTCGTTGGATATGAGTGTTGAAATATATTTTGTTTAATTAGTTGTTACCCGTATTATGAAATCATAATGTAATTAGGTTAATGAAAATTGTTAGCTTGTAGTTATTGTTAGTTCAACTGACTCTTTGTTTCCCGTATGTGTATTAGACCCGAATTATGCAATTACGATCGAGATTAATATCACAATGTTCGTATGTGAGTCAGATAAACACATATTGTCAACTCATTTAGTACAGTATCATAGTCTGCATCTTTGAGTAAGATGTATCGATTCTACATCTAGTCAAGAGTCCAAACTTCAAAGATTATGCTTCGGGCGATGACTGGGCATTTCATAGTCACACACTAGTCAATCCCTATCTAATGCTGTTGTGGCTAGAATAGTTGGCATGCCTACTGGTATGTTCAGTGAAGCAGTATGTGAACTGTAAAAGGTATTTAGCACCAACAAACAGAAAAGCCATGTTTAGGTTGCTATCAACTGTGTTCTAAACGCGTGATCCTTTTAAGGTTACACCAATAGGTTCTTAATTTTCTAGTTTGTCATATTTACATTTTACAGCACAGTTATAATTTTTATTAGGCCATTAAACTCATGTATGTTCACATCGACATCGTCCACATTGTCAACAAGTGTTAATATAATCTGATCCATGCGATTACATTATACTTCATAAATGTGCTTGTTGATAAACGGGGCAATAAACAAGAGCTCAGAATGATACGCGGTGCGGTTGATAAGGATATCTATCATGCGGTTAGTCTGCATCCGAGGTACACCGCGAGCGTTCTAATGGAATAATGGCCGGTGATTGCTTTTGGTTGTCCGCTTGTTAAAGTTGACTGGCCACTATGGTGAACGAACTGGTTGTAAGATGATAGGTTGAAAGTTTATTCGTAAATGGCTGCGGTTTGCAAATTATCTGTTTTACCGCATATGAATATTTGCATTCCTGGAATTGTCTGCGAATTTTTAATTCTTCATTGGCAAAAAGGAAAGCGATAAGAATTACAGTGTGTCTGTCAGTCTCACTGGGCAAGATGGTCCATACTTTATTTAAAAGCTTGTTCAAGCTTACTTAAATTTAAAGCAGCATGGAGAGTACAATTGCAGTATGAATAATGATTATGCATATATTAAATCTTGTTACACTATCTGATAAAGGAGGTTCGGAAACGTAGTGTGACGTCTATGAACACATTTGCTAAAATAATTGTTGGAACAAATTTTACACGAATGTTAATAATGTAACTAGGTACATATAATCTTCAATGTCTGCTGTTTCTAAAAACCATTTAAATTCGAAAATATAACCACAGTGTATAACAAAATTATTTTTATTTGACAGCGCGTTAAAAACTAAGCGTCATTATTTTGTTTGAAAAAATGTAACAAGAATTTATAGCATTAACAAAATGTTTTCTTAAGGTTTGTCAGCTTATAGTACTAAAGTACATAGTCCAAAAAGTCAATGCCTCGTATTATGGCAAAAAATGACACACCTTCCAAAGGACACAAAGAGAAAGGTCTGCATTGCTCACTGGCTGCAATTTGCATTGCGAAATTACATCACATTTTGACTTGACATTACTCAACCGGTCCAGTTTATCAGCTTCAGTTCTACAATACTCAGATAAGGAACTGTGTCATGGCGCAATTTATTTGCTCTCATTAACAATTCCATTGTGATTCTTATGTATTCATTGCATTCATGTTGTTTGATTAGATTGTTTGACTTCTTAGTTCTTACTCTCAAGTTAATTCCATTAAATAATGTTTATACTTTGTTTTTAGATGTCTGATATAAACATGTTTATTATGTATGTGTAAATGTTGAATGTACTTAACTGATGTGACGTCAATTTATGAATGAAACTAAAGTCCGACTTGCAGCATCTGTTTGTAATCTAAACCGTGTGTCAGGAGGTATTTTTCATATGATTGACTTCTTGATCTTAACGAAGAAACCGATTGAAAGCAATTTATAGTTAACCGTCAAATATTCAGCCTAAATGAATAACTAACTCTATTAATATTAGAATCTAGGTCGATTTTGGCTAGTGTACGAATTTAGTAACAAGTCGAACCTAGAGTCCACTAGTGCATTTCATTGATTTTGATGCGTTTAAGAAACTAATTTATTGTAATTAACACCTCACACAATATTTTATTCTATAAACGTGCACTTTTAACAAGCACAGTGCAACTAACCGAAAATTATAAAAAAGAAAGTTCAAATTTTTTTTTTACACTCATAAATCCTTCTGTAATTTATAAGTAAAGTACGTGATTGCAATCTAGATCGTTAGACGAGTTATATGCAGCGTGAATATTGATTTTTTTTTGCAATAAAACCGCAATGCAGCTGGTGTATTGTTTCGCTGAATGCGAGTAGCGGCTACCGTATGGCTTATGCTCACATAAAAGGTTTTCATTAATATTTCAATAGCTTTAGACCTATATGTATTTACTTTTGTACTCATTTGTAGATTGACTGTGAGATCGCGGGTTCGATTCACACGTCAGACATCTTTTTCGATTTATCAGAGACTCTTTCATCTTATCTGATCCACATCTATACACCATACACTTTTCAGAAACTAATTCGTATTCAATACTGAGAAACTTAAGAAAAAATCTTATAGTATCGACTTCGCTCTCTATTCTTTCGGAGTAACAGGCGTTAATATATCTTTTAAATAGTCTTGAATTATTATACTTTCTCATATTTTGATTGTATGTTTCACAATTTTGATAATAATATTTTTGTTTTGCAGGGAGCGAAGAAGCCGTTCAAGCGGGTGATCAAAGCCAACATCGGAGATGCGCACGCTATGGGCCAAGTTCCCATCACCTTCATCAGACAGGTCAGTGTCGATCTTACTCTTGATGTTATTTGTACAAGAATGTCTACTTATCCTTCGGGAAAATAACATTGTATATTGTGTCATTAATGTTATTTATTGAACGACAATATCCTTAAGAAAATAAGTCTACTCTAGACATTGTGTACGCGAATTTTGTATTTGCCTGGTAAAATGACTACCTACAATAAGTATAATGCGGAATATGGAAGTGTAATGTTGTCCAGATATCGAGTTGCTATTGAAGATAATTTTCACATGAGCATTGCAGCGTACAATAAACTGTTTCATACTTATGATAAATTAATACAAGTTCAAAGATCGATATTAGTCCATCGTTCCACGAACAGTGAATGGTTTGTTTTCAACCATATCAATGAGTAATACTTGCACTGCAAAAATATACAGAATTAAATAGAATTATGGCATTATAAGTATTTCACGGAAAAAAAAATCCAAGTTATCAATGATCTCTTAAGCTTGAAGTAATAGAAACGTCGGGAAGTTAAAAAAAGAAAAAATAAAGCAAATCTGCGATAGAATCCGTAAAAAATAGTTTTATTTCAACGTGTAACATAAAAAACAGTATCTCTTAAGTATTGCCAGAGCCCTTGGAAATTACTAGGAAATTATTCAACTTTATTAAGTACCAAATGAGAAATATTATTAAGTACCAGGTAAGGCATTCCCTTCCGTAATCTGTGATTAGAATACTGGTTTGTAGGAGTTTAATTTACTTGGTGCATTTATGATTATACAACCGAACATCTTCTTGACCTTTAAAACTTAAAAAACTAACGTTATCGAACAAAGCCTACAATTTACCTCAATCATAAATTGTTGTAAGCTATATTTGCTCCCCCACATGACTTCATAATGTCAACAAATGACAGAAATAGTTTCGCTGCAATAACGCATGCATTACGTTTGCCTACCTTCAAATTTATCAGCATAAAGATTTGTTTTGATGCATATGTTTCGGCACCGCGGAATATGTTTGACTTCTGTTATTTTTTATTTGCTCACAACTTACACAATATATCATCACGTATTTATTCGTAATCTATGTTGTTACAAAGTGTTATTCTTCAAATAACATTTGCATAATTCTTATCGTTTTAGTTTCACTGATAATGATTGGTATGGCAACAATTTGTTTCATTGTTTTGTAAGTATACGCGTTATTAAACTGAATAAAATAGGTGGTAAAATATGTATCCATAACCGCACGGATAGCGAACATCGGTTACGAATTACGATGTTGGAAAAACTGGCCGAAAGAAACCACACATGAGTATCCCGCTGCGGGTTCATACATTCATACATACATACATAAACATCAGCTTTTTTCCCACAAGGCGTAGGCAGAGGTGCCGCCAAGACACCCACGTTTCGGCTTATGTGTTCCTTCCCAGTAGAAGGATAGGAGGCGAGTTCCGGGTTCAATTGGTGTATTTCCTTGTATCAGTTACCCAGGCTTGGTACAAATATTTATAATACAAAGACATTAGTCTCAATACGGGCGTGAAACCCGCGACATGTAGTTTCACAGCCGGCTTAACTTTCTTAGCTACAGAGGCTGTCCAAAAAATGCCGTACATTTTATTGCATTACAATATTTTCATTCCTCTTGACATAGCAAGTTTTAACTCTACATACATTTCTAATCGTATATGTTCCGCATAGAAATGAGTTGCCAAATGGTAATTTGCAATACTGTGTTCCGGCACTGGTATTAAAGCTTTCAAACATTATTCCACGAAGTAGAACACGCACCTGCAATGCACCAGTACATGTCCATTATATTTGTCGACTTGTTAGTCCAGTTATAGACAATTTAGTACAATAACTGGGTCCTGCCCGCAAACTTCGTCTGCGTGATTGACTTTATTTGAAATTAACTTTAGTATTTCCCATCCCGTCCCGTCGCGTCTCATTCTCACACAAGGCATGTAATCCAGTCCCATCCCATCCCATTGAGTATTAAAAGTAACAAATATATCGGAACTCCTTCCTCATCCCACGGGAACACTACATTTTTCGGGATTAAAAGAAGCCTAAGTGTTAATCCAGGGTGTCAGTTACCCCCATACCAAATTTCATCAAAATCCGTTTAGCCGTTTCTGAGTTCATCGCGCACAACCGCATAAACAAACAGATAAAAATTCTATAAATCTTTGTTTTGGTTTCTATTACGTTAGTACAGACCATATTTGTTTTTCTCATTTATTTTCCGTGTTCAGACATCGATCGCTTACAAATTTATTATATGTATAGATTAAGAAGCAAGCCATAGCGTAATAGGTGGCTGTTCTTAAATATTAAAGCCATGGGTGATAGCTTAATGGATGGTGACCGAACTTACAAATGAAAAATAGCACCTCCGAGTTCACAAAGCTGCCTGTTTTCTTTTTTAATTATTGCTTGGTTTAACGGGAAGGAAAACCGCAAAAACCGCATACATCAGAGTTCTCAGTTCTCGACAAGAATTTCAAAGCTTTTGGAATTCTGCTGCATTAGAGCAATTTGTAAGACCAAATCTTAAGAATTTCTGAAAAATGTCTGACAAAAGTAAATAACCTGCCCCATATAAGGGTTAGAATAAGAGGTAGCAGATTAAATATTATATTGGTATTTCATTCTACGCAAAACGACATGTATAGCGTTAAGATTCTCCGATTCATTGTGGATTCACACCGTTATTCGATCAGTCTTGATCCATTAAATGTTTTTGTAGATAGATGGTTTTCCTAAGTATACAGACTAAATTGAAAGTACATTGTTGTTTCAGGTGCTGGCATGCGTTTCGTGTCCAGAACTGATCGAAAAAGGAAACTTCCCCGAAGATGTGAAGAAAAGGGCCACCGCTCTCCTAGACGCGTGTGGGTAGGTACTCAATACTAATTAACTTTAGCATTACTACTATTATAATACTACTCGTTCTATACATACAACGCGAACGATAGTTTAATCATAATTTATTTACTATGTCGTGTACCTTGTTTTAAACCTCATGATGAATAATTTATTAAAAAGTAATAAACTATAATCCGGCCGCTCAGAGAATGCGTTCCTGACACATGTCAGTTGATCATGAGTAGTGATGGGAAATAATTATCATTTTGCTAAACTTTTGAATTATTCCCAGTAAAAGTAGCAAGTTAGAATAATTGAATACTTGACTATTTTCTATAAATTGGGTATTTGACTGTTGTGGCAATAAATGATAAAATGTGTTGCATATGATAGCTTTTTGGTAAACAATAATTATAGGTATTTTTATTTACATTTATCTAAATTATATATATTTAATTTGTCTAAAATAAGTTTGCCATTTTTTATCTGTTGATTAAATGTAACAAAACACGACAAGCTGTCATTGTGCAGCGTGTGATGTCACGATTTACAATTTTCATTCATCTCTGTCATTAAGATCATTCACCATTTATAAAGCGTGACGTAACTTTTTCAAAGTCACGTGACCTACCGTTTTGGTGACATATATGATGATAAAACTGTAAAATATGTTTATTCGTTATAAACAACTTTTTAAAAATAAATTAATAGTTTGAAGAGGTATAGAGTGATTATATCTAGACTTTAAAACACTTTTCAGAAATTAGTCAAATAGCCAATTGTTTTAAAATCTAGGTATAATCATTCTTTAAATCTTCCAACCGTTAATATATTTTTAAAGAGATCTTTATAACGAATAAACATGTTTTTCTTTATTACTAAAAATATTGTCACCAACAAATTGTCACAAACGGTTGGTCACGTGACTTTTTAAAATTTACGTCACTCTTTACAATTGGTGAATGATCTTAGTGGCAGAAATTAATAAAATTGTACATTGTGACGTCACACGCTGCACAAGGACAGCCGATCCTGTTTTGTTACATTTTATCAATAAATAAAAACTCACAAACTTCTTTCAGATCATTATAATATTTACAATTTATATAAATGTAAATAAAAATAATATAAGTTAATATTAAATGTTCTTATTTATGACATTATGACAGCCTCCGTGGCGCAGTTGGTTAGACGCCGCCTGTGAAACGAGAGGCCGCGGGTTCGATCCCCGCACCGAAACAAATATTTGTGTGATCCACAGGTATTTGTTTCGGGTCTGGGTGTTTGTGAGACCGAAAAGTCTCTCGTAGTTTCTGATACCCACGACACAAGACTCGATCTTAGTGTGGGGTCAGGACTATGTATGTGACTGTTGGGTGTATTTATTTATTTATTATTTATAAATATTTTAATAAAAACGTAAACTTCAATGCCAAATTTAAATAAAATTCACAAATGTGAAAGATATTATATTGCTGCCAGGTGAAATAAAGAGTTAGATCCGTTTAATTATTACGTTATACATTATTAAAAACACAATTTTATATTATAACGGAAAATAACGTTATAATAATCTGCTATTTTTTGGCCACATCACTCCAGAAATGAACAGTTGACATAACCTTGTAACGGCGTGGTATGAACTTATAAATATAATATTTTTATTTTTATTAACCGTCAAATTTAGTCCAAAGTGATAAAATTTAACCTAAATTTACATATTATTTAATTTTTTATGATGTTTTATTTCGTAAGTAGGGTAAATAAATAAAATTGTTCGATAATGTATTCACATTTGCTGTCGTTGCATTTGCAACGACACTTCGAAGTTACGTTGTCCGTTCGATTACAACCTTTCAGGAACGCATTCTCTGAGCGGCCGGATTATAGCACTAAATTATTATTCATAAAAATGATCTTTATTTTCGAAATATAATCACGCTTATATTAGAAGGTTTCTAAGATGTTATCACTGGGAAATCCCAAATGCATTATTGACAATCGTTTAGAATGTCCATGAAGTCAGTACGTAATGCAATAATTCCCTATAGATAAGAAGGTTATTCATCAATCATTACCAATTTTATGAGTGTTGTGCTATCGACATAGTTATTGAAGTTGATTGATTAATTACAAACTTGTGTTTATGACTGAAAGTATGAATTAATAAGCATTGTACTACTGTTTAATTTAAGACTATAGCTAGTTAGCTAGCACGCCTCTACCTTGAAGTTTCATGAAGGTAGATGCGTACGCTATACTCGTAGATAAAAACGTATTCCCGTGAAATAGTAAGAAATGGCTTAATATCCTGAAAAACGATATGAGTTTGATGTTTTTATGTTAAGTATACCACCAACATGAGGTGATAACACCTATAATTATGGGACATTGTTTATAAAAACAACGTTACTTTATAGAACAATAAATTATTTTATTGTTCTTAATAAAAATACTACCATTATGTAAATTAAAAAAAAAAAAAAAAAAAAAAAAAAAACTTTATTTAACAAAATGAAGATGTCATACAAAACACTAAAACTAAATATACAAGAGCAGCAACTTAAATTGCGCAAGTGTTAGATTGAACTCTGGTGCCCAAATAAAGATTAAACTTGTGTTATGGGCACCAGGGGTTCACATCGTACGTTACAGTCAATTCAACAAAGGTCAATTACAGTATTCAACAGTAATAATCAGTCGTAGCATAGAGGCAAAAAAAATAAAAAATTTACATTTACAGTCGTGCCTGAAGCCAGGTCATTACGTGCATGTGTATATGTGTATTTGTGAGTTTATGCGTTTGTGTGTGTGTGTGTGTGTATGTGTGTGTGTGTGTGTGTGTGTGTGTGTGTGTGTGTGTGTGTGTGTGTGTGTGTGTGTGAGAGAGTTCATGTGTACGTGTGAGAGTGTGTGTTGATGTGAAATAACATAATATATTACGATGTTGTAAAATTTAGGATATTTTCAGTCTCGTTGTAATTTTTGGTTAAGAGCCATTTTTTGACAAGGTGTTTACAATTATATCTATTAAGAGGGTAGATATTGCAAACCTTATTTACTTTATTGTATATGTGATTGCCAGTAATCATAAAGCTGCGCTTAGCTAAGGAAGTTTTAAATGTTTTTGTGGGGCAAATATCGTAGGCACGACGCTTTTTTGTCACATTGCGATCGAACTGCAAGCGGGAGTGTTTACGTAGAATGGTATATAGTATGTATAGTTGCCTAACAGTGAGAACCTGGCAATCTCTATAAAGAAGGTATGTTGGATATCTGAAAGGCCTAGAATTCAAAACCTTTAGCACCGCCCTCTGGGCCCGTTCTAAAGGAAGAATAATTGTTTTGTGGGCGTTACCCCAAACGGAGATACAATAGGACAGTATGGACTGACCTAAAGCATAGTAAACAGAAAAAAGTGTTTGCTGGTCTGCAGAGTGACGAAGTTTTTTAAAAATATAAATTAATTTCCTTACGCGAGAGGTTAGTGATGACAAGTGTATCTTCCAGTTTAGAAGGTTGTCAATCTGTACACCGAGATATTTGACAGAATTTGATTTCATTAAGATATGACAGTCGCAGGTAGGGTTTGATAACGATATCGGACATGTATGGGCTTTAAGTGCAAAGGTATCTTGAATAGTTTGGGTTTGTGGTTTTAGGGAAAACATTAAATAAGTTGATTTATTTAAATTTAAAGTAAGTAAGTTTTGCGAAAGATAAACCATGACTTGTTTAAGAGCGAATTCAGCATGAAGAAAAGTTTCCCTCCAGTTGACACCATGAATCACCAACGCTGTGTCGTCAGCATACGCAAATATAGAACAGTTTGGGATGGAAAGACTACATAATGAGTTGATATATATCAGAAAGAGCGTTGGGCCCAGGATAGAACCCTGGGGGACGCCATAAGTGAGAGAAGAGGTGTGACTAATTTCTGAGCCAATTTTTACGCACTGCGAGCGGTCGGAAAGGTAATCTTTAAAAATGTCCAAAGTTATTCCTCGAATTCCCATTCCATCCATCTTCGCCAAGAGTAGCGGAATAGAAACCGTGTCAAAGGCCTTGGAAAGGTCAAGAAAGATGCCTAGACATTTTTCTTGAGCATCCATTTTGGAAATTATATGTTCTACTAAAGAGCTTACTGCATCCTCAGTAGATTTTCCGCTTCTAAAACCGAATTGGTTGGGAGCCAAGATATTATTTTTCTCTAGAAAATTTACTAATCTCTTGTTTAGAACTTTTTCTAGTATTTTTGACATGGTAGGGAGAACTGAAATAGGTCTATAATTATCAATACTAGTTCTATCACCACTTTTAAAAACAGGGTGAACTACGGCTTTTTTGAAAAAGTTTGGAAATGTGCCGGAAGAGATAGAGATGTTGCAAATATGTGCCAACACAGGGGCCAATGTAGCGGAGCACATTTTTAAAATCTTAGGAGAGATACCATCCCAGCCAACAGCTGAATTAGAACGCAATCCAAGGATAAGTTTAGATATTTCTGATTCATCGGTAGGAAGTATAACAAATGATTTCTCAATGGTAGACTCTTGAAGTTTTGGAGCTTGCAATTGGGAAAGGGGTAAAAGTTTCTCTGCTAGTTTTTGGCCAATACTAGAAAAGAAATTATTCACGCTATTAATTGACAAATTTACATCGGGACCTATCCTGAGTAATTCTGTTGGAGGGATATTTGTGCGATGTGATTCGGTTATATTTTTAATTACTTTCCAAGTCGCTTTAGGGTTGTGTTTGGCCTTATCAAATTCAGATTTTTCATAGGCTTGCTTTAGTCTTTTAAGAAGTTTATTACAAAAGTTACGGTATCGCAAATAGGTAACCTTCAGAATATAATTATTGGGATCTTTTTTTAGCTTTCGGTGCATATTATCCCTATTTCGGATGCAACGAAGCAGGCCTTGAGTTATCCACGGCTTAAACACTTTGCTTTTGGAAGGAACATTGACTGTTTTGGAGTGTCTTTTAATAATTTGGTCGAGAACAGAAACCAATAATTCGGTGGCCAAATTGGCATCTAATAAATTTGTAACTTGTTGAAAGTCAGTATTTAGAATATCATCATAAAGGGCGACGTAATCAATTGAAGTCCGTGAGGAAGAAGTTTTAGGATATGGATTAGTGGTATTATATGTTTTCAAAAGTACAGGGAAATGATCGGTAATTTTGGTATCAAAAACTAAGGTTTTAGAATTATTATTGGATTTTAGAAGAACGTGATCTAAGCAACTATCGTCACGAGTAGGTAGAGTATGGGTTGGAAATAAGCCATGCGAAGCAATTAAGTTTAGATAATCATTTGCTCTTTGATGCAATTTTGTTTGATTAATATTAATATTCATGTCACCCATAATTAATATATGCTTTTGGTTAGAATTCATGGTAAGTAAATAATCAAGACTAGTGATAAAATTTTCCAAGTTATAGAAAGAAGGTGACCTATACAATGCGATAATTACAAAATTACAATACTTAATTTTACAAACTAAGCAGTTGCCATCCAAAAACTGGGGTTCAGAAACGTGATGTGATAGATTTGTTTTAATATATAAAGTAACTCCATCATTTTGGTTATGATTATTTTTAGTACAATAAGATGTGTACCCTTCAAGTATAGGTATGTTAGAAGTGTCGTTAAGCCAACATTCGGATAGAATTAGAACATCTGGCATGATCCGTATACTGATTAGAAAAACTCGTAGTTCATCGAAGTTCCGGTTTATACTACGAATGTTAATATGAAGCACTGAGAGGGATTTACTATTATGGTCGAGGAGTTTTATGCAACTTTCAGGTTTACAAAAGAATTGTTGACTTGTTCCAATGGAGTCTAGTTCTTTGGATATGTAGTTTAGATCAAGCACTTTTACAGAGGATATCACAATAATAATTAGTCACCAAAGGTACAAAAGGAAGTAAGATAATCATATTGAAGTAATACGAATTAAAATCCTTGGTCATCACTGGGATGATAACATTTTTAATAAGTAATAATAGGGGACGTGAAGCTAGGCGAATTAAACCATCATAACTAAATAATCTATCATGGGACGAATAGCAATATGTTAATGTGTAAGTCTGTACGTGTGTGTAAAGTAATAAGAAACGTTTCTTAAGTATAATTTTTAAGGAACAATAGTAGTTAAACGAGATAAGTTTACAACAATTATAGCTAATGGTATTCACATAGAATGATGTGTAAAAATACAATTTATGAAATAAAATTGAGAAAAGGAATTTTGAGTTAAATTTTAAGGGTTTATTACAAAATGCAAAAACATTTGCTAACCTAATTTTCAGGTTGTTGTAGCTGCTTGAGATGTGAGATCGAAGAAATAACAATAAATTTAGAGTCTTCGTTTTCACGAAGAAAAATTTTTGCATTTTGCACCCAGCAAAACTTATATTTATGAGTTTTCGCAAACTTGCGTGCTTCGTAAAAAAGTTGTCTTAAGCTGGCTGGAAGATGTTCGGCAATATAAATAGGGGTCTTTTCCCCTTGCAGCTGAATATGTGATGTGTTTAATTTGTCAGCAACTGAAAGGCTCTTGTTAAATGAACGAGAACATTCGATCACTTTATTTTTACGAGAAACTGTTTGGAACTCTGCAACAATCGGTCTGTTTTCTCCTTTTTTACCAGGCAGACGATAAACATCCCGCAAGTCATCTCGATTTATACCGGATTGGACAGCATTACAGGTGTTAAGAGTAATAGATGTTAGGTCTTCTAGGGATTCCTTATCCTTCATGGGTACATTTCTTATTTCAATCCTCGAGGAACGTGACAAATGTTGGAGATCGTATACTTTCTTTTCAAGATCAAGAATGTACATACGTTGCTCGTGCCGTTCTTTTTCCATTTTTTCTATTGATGTTCTCATGCCTTCGTATTCCTTATTGATAAACTCAATAGATTTCTCAATTTCCAGGTTAGTACTTTGGATCTTTGTATTTTGAAGTTTTACTTCCGCTATGTCAGACATAAGTTTTTTTAAAGCTGTGTCTTGCTCTGTTTTCCAAGTGGTAAGCATTGACATAATGCGCTCTTCAAAGGATTGAGTATTGATATCCACGGAAGATACGCCGGCCTGGTTCCGTTTGGCTCTAGTGGTCATGTTTGTGGTCTTGTTTCCAATTAGATTAACTTCAGGGTCAGAAGTTGTACGCTGAGATATAGGAATAGGTGTAGAGGTGGGTGAGCGTTGAACTTTAGGCATCTTATAAAAAGCAGGGATATGATAAACCAAAATCCAATCCAAAATTAGTGAATTTATAATGTGATAAACCAAGATCCAGCCCAAAAGCAGTCAAGTTATTGTACAATCACAGTTAACATGCATGTAAACATGCACAATCTAGCCAGTAATATTGCATAGATTATAATTATCAAGTAAAGATGTCACCAATTTTACAAGGGCGAGATAGCGATGTGTTATTTCGGCAGCTTTGCGCATGCATTAGTTGGCTTCGAGGCACACGCGCGTCATTAGATGCCACTGCCGCGACCGCTGTTCAAATCCCACGCGACACTCGAAAAAAAAAACACAAAAAGAGCGAAATTTCGGATTTTTCACAACACCACACGGGGAGCACTGCGACACTAGGCTGTCTCTTTCACGGGGTGGAGCCAAGTCATTAAAACACTTTAGGAAGAAACGAGAATTTGATTTAGCGAAACCGACCAATAGTAAAAAAGTATTTGATTTAATTAAATTTAAATTTAAATGATTAAACAAGAGGCACAGACACGATAGACGTGCACACCCGAAGGCAGCGTACGGCGAACTGTTACTTTATAAATTGTTACTTTATAGAGTGGTTAGGTAAAATGTTTCCATCTTTATTCTTGTATGTAATGAGAATTCATGTCATTATATGTCATAAGTATTGCATGAATGTTGCAACGATACACTGCCTGAATTAAATACATAGCTATTTTTCTGAAGCCTCGTAACTTAAAAAAAATGCCAATTAAAGGATGTATCTCAATATCCGAGCCGTACTTTATAAACATCTATAATGTAACGACTTGAAAAATATGGTTTTCTTACATGATGGTAAACGTAGTAAAATTTAAATAGGACATCCATTGCGAGTGATGGTTACTTCTCACCGGCCGATACAATTTTCTGTTCGTAACTAGCAATTTCACCTACCACTACCACCAAAGCTATTATTTCACATCGGTTTTGGCATTATAAAACTTAAAGTATATCACTTATACCGACACACACGACACATTGTGTAGTTACTAAGATTGCGATACACCCCACAGCGGCAGGTCAGTAGGCTCATACTCGATGTCGCACGGCATCGAGCTGATCCGGCGGCACGTGGCGGAGTACATCGAGCGGCGCGACGGCCACCCCGCCAAGTGGCAGGACATCTGTCTCTCCGGCGGCGCCTCCACCGCCATCAAGAACTGCCTGCAGCTCTTCTGCAATCACATCGATGGGAAACCTTCCGGTGAGTCACATTACTCTGTATTTCAGTCATATGACTTTCTTGCTTCAGCATAGCAGTGACTGCACTACATCCGATGTTAAGAGTGGTTCTCTCCAGATAGTAAAATTTTCAAGAGGCTATAATCTCTTGCCACTCGAATCAATTATGTTGGTCTAATATGAAGTGTAAGTAAACTCATGGCCCGGCAAATTGTACCACAACTTAATGGTGAGAGTCAAAATAGATACAAATTATACAGGGTATATCAAGACCGCGACCGAAAACGAAGCCAGGAGGTAGTATTAGTGATATCAAACACAACGCAAGTAAAAATTTTACAAAAAAAAAACATCATTTTTTTTTTGTATTTTTTTACATATCGTCGTATTTGAGTGATTAAACATAGTTTTTCTAAAATAATGACGTACATCGCTTAATTTTTAAACACGCAATGGTACTTAAGGGTTTAAATTACTATTTCTGCAAAAACTAGGTATTTACCCCTCAAAAACAATGATTTTAAAAAAATTGTAAAAAAAAATCCGTCGCTTATTTTGCAAAATTTTTAGTTGCATTGTGTCTGTAGCCTCTAAAACTACCACCTGGCTTCGTTTTCGGTCGCGGTCTTGATATACCCTGTATGTGTTGCCAAGGAGACTAGACTGTAAGGTGGTACCGGTTTAATTAATACCCACTTGATAGGAAAGCAACCTAAAGTCAAATTATTTAATCGCATTGCAGCGAGTTCTATATCTGAAGTAGTAATAGAAAGTTCATTGACTCCATATTATGCAAAACCGAGTGAAATCAATGTTTTGTGTAAATTTCAATCAGCAGCCTAAACAACAACTGCCCGGCGTTTTGGAACTACAAATTATTTTATCTAATTACCGTTAGTAGTGTGGGTAGGCATTTGGCATCGGCACAAAAGAGTTACAACTGCTTGAATATTGAAGCGAGAGATTGTAGTCTTGCGGATTATTATAGCTGGATTTGACACCGATGTTAAATAAAACAACTGAATATCGTAAAACGTGTAATCACTCGTCCATGCGTGCGGTGGAAGAGGCAGAGTTGCCATACAATAATATTATTGAATAAATTACAATGATTAGTGTTGCTAATGCAACAAATATAATATTAACTGCTGTCGAATTCATTCACACGCGGCCTTGAATACCGCAATCTCTCACACACCTGCCCTCACGGAAGATTTATCACTTTAGTATACATCACCGGCAATGTATGTTGACGTGAAACTCTCATTATTTTGAAGGTGTAATGTATGCGAAAACTGGTGTGGTACTCACTACTCAGCACTTGGTGATGTGAATCTATTTATGTCGCGTTGACATTTTGACTAATCGGTTTTAAGATGGAAATTTTGTTAGAAATTATCATTTTAAAAGGAGTGTAGTCTATAACTGATTTTCGAAATTATTTAGCTTTGTTTTTGCAAATGTATAAAATGCGATCGATCGAACGTTACATTTTACTGTTGTGTTAATTTTCATTAATCTATATGCGTTCTATTTGATCTAGAGTAACTTAAAGTACCTACTTTACAAAATATATATAGGCTTTTTTATTCAATATATTGTACTTTCTTCGGCAGTACATATACTAAAATTGGAACGATACAGAGAAGATTAGCACACAGATTATTCAATATAATAAATAAATATTGTAGTCTACGTTGGATCGTAAAGTATATGATAATTTCAAGTAGCCTACCATATCACAAAATAGTTAAATGATTGTTAATAGTGTTTCCATTGTATTGAAGGTTGAATGAATTGCACGTGAACCTACTTGTACCCGGCACGGACACAATTGCCGCCAATTACAAAGTAATGCCTCTTAATGATATTGCACGCGACGAATTGAATTCAATGAATTTTTATTTGTAAGTTGTAGAATATATTGAATGTGTGTGATTTATTATTACTAGAGAATGCATGAAGAGATTGATGGAAGTAGACGAAGCGAAAGTAGTATGTCAATATCGAGCAAGGAGATCCATAGTCTCTGCCTACCCCTATGGGATACAGGCGTGAAGTTTATGTTTGTATGTATATATTATTATAAGACCAATAACTACCAGGGTAGTTGACTACTTTTAAAAACGAGGAGGAAAGGGTTAGATTCTGTCACGATGTTGGGCAACACGTGACAGTGATCCACGATGAACCACAAGAATTATTGGATCTGGGTGTTTGTGAGACCGAAAAGTCTCGTAGTTCTCGTAGACGACACAAGAATCTTAGTGTGGGTCGAGAGTCAGGACTATGTATGTGACAGTTGGGTATATTTGTTTATTTATTTTCGGATACAAGATCGGCATGATTGTGTCGTTCTGCCAGAGATAACCATCTCGCACCGTTTTACACCGTATTTGACATCAACTGTAGTAATACCTTTATATGCATTACTGTCACTGCTGCAACAGTACGAAATTAATTAAACTGTTAGAATAGAATAGAAAACCTTTATTTGTTCATTAAAGTACACATACACTGATACATAAGTAAAACAACTAATTGACAAACCTACTATTACAATTTACAATGGACATTAAAGATAAAAGAGAAAAAAAAAGTTGTAATAATAAATACAAAAAAAATAAGAAAGTGTAGCAGCATATGTGTTGCAGCAGAACAAAGGGGTGATGAATCAGTATACGTTCACCCATACGAGCAAACACTGATATTCTGCCATTACCCGGTCGAAGAGTGGTGGCGGAGTAATAATTCATTACTGTTCGTTTCCAGGTGTGATGATCCCAATCCCACAGTACCCGTTATACTCGGCGTCTCTCGCGGAGTACGGTCTGGAGCAAGTGGGCTACTTCCTGGACGAGGAGCATCAGTGGGGCCTGGACACGTCGGAGCTGGAACGATCACTGGCGGAAGCGTCTAAGGACTGCAATGTACGCGCGCTGGTCGTCATCAACCCTGGCAATCCGACTGGACAGGTCAGTACTTGCATTAATATCTGATTTCTGTGGGCCCTTATTGGTTGAGCACACCATGCGAGCCTCGTGCAATGAAACTATTGTAGAGATTTCTGTATTTAGATATGTACAAATAAATACACAAAATTGTACAGTCAAAGCTGTGTGACCCCGTTCAGATACAAAACTGACCTATCCTTCTCTTCTGAAACTTATCTTGATTGAATTGGTACCAAGATATTCTTGCTGAATAGTTACTATTAACCATGAGATTTTTATGTTATAATTTTTTGGCTATTAACAAAAACATTTAACATAACTATTTTTTACAGATATTTTTTTTAAATTCAATAATTGTAAATTAAAGGTAGTTAAATTGTAACAGTCACTGCGCGGATGACTAATACCACATAATACTAATTAATACCTCAGTCCGCCCCGTGACCACGAAAGCTGTAAAGCTATCGAAACGTCGGGAAGTTATGAAATGTAAAAACCAAATCGCGGTAAAAATCCGTAAAAAATAATAATATTTCAATGTGTTACTTTCGCGTAAATCTAAAAAACCATTAAACGTTTAACAAAAATGACATTGAAATATTCGATTAGCACCAATGAATATAATTTCCTGTATGCAGGTACTGACGCGCGAGAACATCGAGTCGATAATAAAGTTCGCGCACAAGCACAAGCTGTTCATCTTCGCGGACGAGGTGTACCAGGACAACGTGTACGCGGAGGGCAGCAAGTTCTACTCATTCAAGAAGGTAATACTTTTTCATCTCTCCCTTCAACTGTAGCTTATAGTTATATTATTAGTTTTAAAATTAAAACATTAGAAAACTTGAAGGTCATAAGCCAATGGAGTTATTAAAGTAGCATTTTTAAATTGGCGCGATAAATGACTACAATACTTCTGTGATGGTAAGCGTAGTGCAGTCCAATTAGACTAGAGTATCCTTATAATTATTATGTCGGTCTGTTGGATACTGGATACGCGCAGATGCAACTTGAAATGCAATGTATTTGCCGGGTCACTATGACGGGATAATCCTAGCGGTATATCTGGTTCGATACTAATTTCCTACCACCGGTTTAAATACCAGGTTTTTTGCAAGACAGGTACTAAACGACCAAGCCCCTTTCACACAATATTTTCAGCGACCTTAAGCAATTATCTACCAATTGAAATATGTATGTTAGATACATATTTCGTTAATACAACCACGTGTTAATCTCAGGTGCTTTGCGAGATGGGCGCGCCCTACGACGGAATCGAACTGGCGTCGTTCATGTCGGTGAGCAAGGGCTACATGGGCGAGTGCGGGCTGCGCGGCGGCTGGATGGAGTTGCTCAACATGGACGCCGCCGTGCAAGCCAACCTGTACAAGGCCATCAGCGCCATGCTCTGTCCCTCCACGCTGGGACAGACCGCCGTGGATTGTGTTGTGAGTATACAAAACATTAACATTGATATTTCACAGACTGCTTCGCAAAACATAAGGTACTCAGATGTACGTACATTCAAGCTTATACGCTCGTGCACGCAACTACGTACGCGTGTACGCACGCAGCGTTCATGTTAATCCCGCATTGATATTAAATCACCACAGGGTTTATAGCAAAAATAAAATATTTAACTCGAGAACAGTGTGTAAACCGCTTTACGCTCCGGAAACCCTATTATGCGTATGACAGAACACAATATTAATTTCATTTGAATACTAATTTAGCATGACTTCTCGCCCATATAGATATTAGATGGCCTATGTCTATTAATAATTAATTACTTAACGCACTAATTTTGATAATGTAAAAACTGAATTAACTAAATGTAACCCCGAATATCTATAACTTGGTATGTTATTGTTTGTGTACAGGCGCGGCCGCCGCTACAAGGCGAGCCGTCGTACGAGCTGTACATCGCAGAGAAGAACGCAGTGCTCGAGTCACTCAACAAACGCGCCAAGATGATCGCCGACACCTTCAACCGCATGGAGGGATTCAAGTGTAATGTAGTGCAGGTAAATAATCAAATACAAAAGCGTAAAAAAAATCAAAATGTAATTTGTAAATTAGTCTTGTCTATTGAAGAATATACAGGGTATATCAAGACCGCGACCGAAAACGAAGCCAGGAGGTAGTTTTAGCGGCTACAGACACAATGCAACTAAAAATTTTGCAAAATAAGCGACGGATTTTTTTTTTAATTTTTTTAAAAATCATCGTTTTTGAGGGGTAAATACCTAGTTTTTGCAAAAATAGTAATTTAAACCCTTACGTACCATTGCGTGTTTAAAAATTAAGCGATGTACGTCATTATTTTAGAAAAACTATGTTTAATCACTCAAATACGACGATATGTAAAAAATAACAAAAAAGAAATTGACGATTTTTTTTGTAAAATTTTTACTTGCATTGTGTTTGATATCACTAATACTACCTCCTGGCTTCGTTTTCGGTCGCGGTCTTGATATACCCTGTATATTTTTCATGACCCTGGTTACCCAACGGTCGCCATTCATTGAATATCAATTTAACTTAAATCAGCTCAAGAATCAAATAAATAATAATAGTGATCACTTTAGATCATTATCAACGCTTAATATAATTCGGATAGCCGTTAACTAAAAAAGGTTAATTTTTTTTTAGCCACTATCTTCTCAGAGAATTTGAACAAATAATGATATTAATATTATTATATGTTAATGATATGATTACGTGTTTCAGGGTGCTATGTACGCGTTCCCACGTTTCGAGTTGCCTCCTAAGGCGATAGAGGCCGCCAAGGCGGAAGGAAAAACGCCAGACACTTTCTACGCGTTCAGACTGCTTGAAGAAACCGGTTGGTACACAACTGTACTATACACATACATACATAAACTCACGTTGTTGGGGTAGGCAGAGACTTTAGAGCGCCAAATACTCCGGTCCATACATACTATAGCATAGTGGCCCACCGCTTAGAACCCCATCTCTCAACTCAACTCTGAGAGCAGAGGCTGTAGATCTCGAAACTATCCTATTAGGAGATTATGAACTTCTTATCAACTCACGACGGTTTATCAATACACACATAACTCCAATTGTCAAAAGTTCATTACAAACAAACCGACTCACAGTATTGTAGTTGTGCGTAATTTTATTAATAATGGTGAATGTTTCAGGCATCTGCATAGTCCCGGGCAGCGGTTTCGGCCAGCGACCCGGCACCTACCACTTCCGCACCACCATCCTACCACAACCCGCGCTTCTGCAAGAGATGCTGGACATCTTCCAGGCGTTCCACAAGAAATTCACCGCCGAGTTCTCGCGCTGAACACGACATTACACAACACAACACAACACAACACAACACAACACAACACAACACAACACAACACAACATGCAACACACGACACACAATACGACACGACATAGACACACAACACAACACAAGATTCTAACCTATACGTGTTGATATTATTTATACTGCAATCTATCACATTTTCATAATCACATTTGTATGGAGACATATCTATCCACCTCACTGGAAATACTTATAAATACTTACTTTTATAAGCCCAAACACATCCCAACGCTGGGCATAGACCTATACGATTAAGAGGATCTAGACTTTAGTCCCTGTACACAGATCCAGTTTGTTAACTAATTATACCTCTAAAATTCGTGTGGGTAACAAAAATATGGTCTAGTCACGACGCTTACTTAAAATAATGGAAAGAGCCAGTGTGCAATTACTCAGACGCTGAAAAAAATTGTCTGATGTGACCATCTTGTAAAAGGCTGTTCATTGATTATTGTTATCGCATTTTCGAGTCTCGTAAAAGTATTTTTAGTATTTTAATGTGAGGGTGCAAACGTTCCTAAGATCAACTACTATAATATCTCTATACAGTAATTTGTTTACATCATTTCGAACAATAAGTTTTGTGATAGAGCCAAGGCTTACTAACGATGCATCACTGCTTATATTTCTCTATTTTATTTTGTATTATATTTGTATAAGTGCCACGGATATTTTTATTCTCATTTTTTTAGAAAATTAAGCTAAATAGTAGATATATTGAAACAATGTTACCATATTAAAATAATTAGCGTTTTTTTTTATATTACTGAAGACTTTTTATTCACGTTTAAGCGCACTTAATTTAATTTTTATGCTATCATTAAATATTTTATGTCAGATTTGCGATCGCCAATGTTTATTATAATAGAACCGAGTTTTTAATCTGATGAATTGTCCAGTCCAGATAAGACCTGAACCGCATCTATCAGCTTCGATTCTCATGTTATATATTAAAAATAATGATTTTGTACATACAATATGTATTATGTACGCATTTATTATAATTTCTACACGCGTACATTTTTCATATACACATGTAGATGTGATTCAGGCCGAGCTATGACGATTGCAAAATCTGCCCTTAATTTTATTAATTTAATTTCTATTAAATCAACTAGAATTTATTATAATTATTTTAAAATTGTTTGGTTCTGTTACTCAGTGTCCGTGTCACACTTGTTTCAAGTATGTATGTATATTTAAATGTGATTGTATGTTTGATAATGCTAGTCGCTGCTCGTCTGCGTTGGACGTTCGACGTCCAACTGTCGAACGTTTGAACAAGCGTTTGGAATAGGGATTTCAGACTCTGTTTTAAAGCCAAAAGACATAAAATAAGTTAGATGTAATGCAGCGTTTGTGTATACTTTGACTTGTAGATTTTGAGCGCGTCCCGTTGCGGAGCTAGGCGTACAAGGGGGGAGGGGGGGGGGGGGGGAATATTTTCTATTGTGAATGACGAGAAATAAAAGCATGCATAATCCAAGCCTTTCGGTTAAAGCGTGCGTTCCGATGCTGCCGTAAGCTAATGACTCGATCCTTCTCTCTCTCTTACAGGACGATCGCGCACTAAGAAGTCAGTCTATAATTCCTGTTCCACCATATTTAAAGGACTTTATCTAACTTTCGCATAACTCTCAATGTATTTGCTATAAAATATAAACCCGTGCATTTTTATTGTGTTCATATAGAGATTGAGTTTACTAGACAATAAAAGACACAAATTACGCCATATTTAATATTAAAAACGCATTTCAAGCTGAATTTATGTTACGAAAATAGTTTCATGCTCTTATTTCACGGAACTTATTGAGATACACCTGTTATAAAACTAAGTATTAGTTTTATTCAAGAATGCGAGTAGCACGAAACTAAACGAGTTCCTCGCGTTATTCGCATTGTAAAATGTTTACTTGTGATATTGGTAATGTTTAATATACTGCTAATCATGTCATCACACTATTATCGTTATGTGATTTCGGTTTTATTGTCAAACTTCCGACGAGTAAAATTGTTGCTTTTTTTTAAGTGTAAAATGGCGCAGCTTAAATTAACATTAAGTATTGTATTATTGATATTATTGTGTTTTGAAATTAACTTTATTTATAATGTATGTATCGCTGTAACCGTCATTACTCATTCAAGAACATTAAATGTTTATTTTTTATTTGTTTTGTATATTTTTTGTGAAGCGATCGAATGTTTGCGTTGTTATTTCAGCGGAATTGATGTGAAGCCTTTTTGTTATACTACAACTTGTTATCATTGTTATATTGAATAAATTAATCAAACAATAATATTTATTTTTATTCAGAAAAAATCCCTTATTCTAGAATACGTGTACGTTAGTTTATGCATTTTTTTGTTGAATGTCCTTACAGCGTCCTCTGTTGGTATTAACGCAACAATAATGCGGTCAAGTCTGTTAACTTACAAAGTAGTGCAATTAGTTATCGTTAGATGGCGCTCGCCAACCTTGGTGTAATCACCGCAAAATAAGATAAAGAGAACCATTCAGTTTAACCATGTATAGTTTAACCTATAAATTAGACTAAATTGAATATCTTTTTATACTGCATTGAATGCCGAGACGAGCATGCCATTCGCCTGATGGTAAGCGATACGACATGACAGCTCATAGCAGTAGCAAACCCAAGCAACACCATTAATAATAAAGCAATGCTTGGCATTCCACTATGTTCGCCATCCATAGACATAAGATGTTGTCTCATTATGTCCAGTGGTTACTCTGCCACTGTACAATGTCCTTCTAACCAGACCGGAACACACCAGTGCATTTACACTGCTGTTATGCGGGAGAATTAGTCATTGCGGCGGTACCTACTCAAGCGGCCTCTTACACATGAAAGACCTACCACCAGTATAAAGCATCTGAAGGATCTAGAAATCAGACAGCCTCCGATGCAGTTGGTTAGACGCCGGCTGTGAAACGAGAGGCCGCGGGTTCAATCCCCGCACCGAAACAAAATATGTTTGTTGGATCCACAGGTATTAGTTTCGGGTTTGGGTTTTTATGAGACTAAAAAGTCGAAAGTTTTACGAAAACGTAGACTAAACATTAGAATATTACCAAAATAGTTCAATTCTGTGTACATATAATCATCGAATCGAATAAACAAAGTAAAGTACCCGCCACAGAATTTAGAATACTTCCCCTTTCACAGCGCACGTCCGAAACAAAACCAATAAGGCAAGAACGACACTTAATTTACTTAATTTGTAACATACCTAAACAACAAAACAAAAAACCCAAGATTCAGATAAGTAAATAAATATGCCTTACTCTTGACGAGTGACTGATAAGAGAGTAAACAAGGCAGGGATCTCCCTCGGTAATTACATCTGGCAGGCCTGTGTCGATCACCTTGCCTTGTGGTAATCTGTCAACGCGTTATCAATTACTACACTTATTACGATATTATTGCACGATTACTGAGGTATAGTAAGATTACTGGGAAACTGGATTGAGAACCACTGCAACTCCTGTAAGCCAGTATAAACATTTACAGCATGTAATATTGAAAATAATTGATAATGAGTATCAAAGTTTGGCGAAGATCTTGTGGGTCATAGGTACGCATTTATTCAGCCATACATACATAAACTCACGCCTTTAACCCCGAAGGGCTACCCCTTCGGGGATAGCAGAGGCGCCACCAGGGCACCCGAATTTCGCCTTGTATGCTCCGTCCCACGATGTGATAGGTGGCGAGCCTATCGCCATATCGGGCACAAATTCCTGACTCCGTACTGATAATGAATAGAAAAATCCAATATCACTTTGCCCGACCCGGGACTCGAACCCGAGACCTCAGCGTTGTAACCGTACCGTAATACAACTACGCCACCGAGGTAGTCATTTATTCAGCCAGCAGGGTAATTATATAAAAACGATATATTATGTAAAAACGAATAAGAGGATTTGGAAAGCATGCAATTTAACCAAAGGATTGTACCCACCTATAATTATACTCCACAATAAAAGGTACATCAAAGAGGTTTTAATTGCACACAAAAGTAGGACCATCTATTTCCAAATCCAACTCTAACCTACACTGTACCATGGATAAAAAGTAAAACTAGTTTTTTGGCCACATACTTATCTACAACGACTTACATTTTCAAATTGATTAATATCTATATAAAATACCATAAAACATATTTTTACATTTTACGTATTGGAAATACTGGATATTTCCTCAATTTGTTAACTGCATTAATAATAATTACGTTATCGAAAATACCTATCTTGCCCTGTACCCTTCATTCGTTTACGTCAAAACATAACAATTGGCGCAGTTTGCAATGTTTTAGCCGTAATTAAGTTATCCAACACGAGCCAATAGGTTATCGCTTAGGGAGAGGGGAATCTAAGAAAATCGTAGTGAGGGTATGTACCAAAGTAGACATCATGCATGTTAAGGGCAAGACAGAGGTTTTGAAGCATTAAAACAAAACAGTTGTAGGGTAACATTTTTTACAAAAAAAAAAACTATTCAATTATTTTTTTCAAACTTATGTAGTACGTCTAAAGAAGCAGATTTAGAACACTTAACAAAAGCAGATTTAAAAACCCTGAAACAATGAAAATGCGTAAAAAATGAATGAATGGCGCAGTAAAGTATGCGAAAGTGAAAATTATATCAAAAGTGTTATTGGATATACCAATACTGGACTTTTTGAGTTTGAATAGAAAGAGTCATAAAAAGAGAATGAATTATCAAAGATTCTATAGAACCTGCGAGACTATTCGCGATAATAAAAAAAAACAATAAATCTACGCGATTATATAATTAGTTGATGTTTATCCCGAGCGAGTGGGGCTATAATTCTGCCGCAACTCAAGTTGTTGGTTACTGAATTGACAACTCTTCTCATTTATTGAGTAGTCACTTATGGAGTAGTTGGCCATTACCAATGATTCGTTTGTCACTTACATTACAGGTAATCAATATAATTAATTGATAATTCGTTGTGTCCCAGGTTGTATATTTATCGTAGAAAATTTACTGCCTCGGTAGCGCAGTTATACATAATTTTCGTTCAACATGAAATGCATCGTTTATATAAAATTATGAAGTTCCAGGAATTATACAAACAAAATAGGGAACTATACCAATGTATAAAATTAAAGCAAAAATAACCAAAATATGCCAATAACTCGTCGCCTTAACTCCGATGTTTCTGTGGGGTATTGAGTATGCATAAATAAAGCGAATGGTCGTGCGCCGGCGCATTCCTGCATCGTGCTGCGTTCGCGTCGACAACATACTACATACGTGATATACCAACATGAAACTAGAAAAGAGTTTAACCTCGGAGACCATCAACCAGAACTTGCTGAACATTCAGTATGCAGTGCGAGGACCTATAGTGCAACGAGCTATACAGATTGAAAGGGAATTGGAAAAGGTCAGTAATTTTTTTAGCAACTCGCATTTTAGTAAATAAGCTCGATATATCTTCAATAATAAGTTATGTTACTATTGAAGAAATATCGGGGGACATAGTAAGGATGAGATAGAATCAAAGGATAACAAATGGTTTTGACAAAATTAATGCAATTCCGGTAGATTTTTGACAGGTCAATTCATAACCGTATGAAATAAATAAATAAATAAATACGCCCAACAGTCACATACATAGTCCTGACCCCACACTAAGATCGAGTCTTGTGTCGTGGGTATCAGGAACTACGAGAGACTTTTCGGTCTCACAAACTCCCAGACCCCCATTTAAATATGTATTTAAATGTTTTTGAAGTTATAAGCGATGAATATTCCTTGTTAAATATGTCCGATTATAATATCAACGTTATGTTATGAGTATTTACAAATTAATATAATGAAATATATTTGTGTTCTACTAGTTTCTCGTAGTTCAATGCCGTGCAGTGCCCCTAGCAGGAACATTTTTCCTGTAACGATTGTCACTATTGCCTTCATTTGGCACCGGTCTTGTTTCTAGTGTTCAGTTTCTACCTTTAAATGTTGTCCCAATTGTTAGTTTTAATTAAAGCATAATTTTTTAAGGTAAACGCTAAAAACTCCGCCTCCATTTGAAAACAAATGTGTCTACACTGGATTTAAGTAGTATGTATGTGGCTTTACTAAAATAAGGTTTCAATTGAAATATTTTAAAATGTAGTGGTGATAGCGTACATAACTTGCGGAGTAAATATTCCTGATATTGTTTTCTAAGTAGATCAAACTTTGTAGATAGGTATGTCGATTCCGGAAGCAAGATTTGCCCTGGTTTAGATTATTTCCCAGTGGGATTGGTGACAGACAGAACATTGTTGGCAGTTGGTCGGATATTACAAATCAAAATGTTCTACAAACAGTTAGTTATATTATCACAATTAATGGTCTAGGAGCAGCCAAAGCGATTCCCAGCTATTTAGAATTACCCACTTTTATAAGACTAGGATGACTATTTAGACCGCAGGATTTGGATGGTGATTAGGATCTTTGTCCATTAAAACTTCACGTACCATGATCAAGCCACAGCATGATTATTAAATGAAGTATCGTTGACAGCCTCCGTGGCGTAGTTGGTTAGACGCTGGCTATAAAACGAGAGGCCGCGGGTTCGATCCTCGAACCGAGACGAATTTTTGTGTGAACCACAAATATTTGTTTCGAGTCGGGGCGTTTGTGAGACCGAAAAGTCTCTCGTAGTTTCCGATTCCCACGACACAAGATTCGATCTTAGTGTGTGGTCAGGAATATATTATAGGACTATAAAGGAATAGTCCTCATACCATACATAGGTATGTTACTGTTGAGTGTATTTATTTATTTGTAACGTATTGGAAATAAATATATTCTTTTTTAATTACTACGGAATTTGTTTATTATACTATCATGTAACCCATAGTCACCCTTTGCTGAACATGGGACTCTTCCACAAGTGACAGTTCGGCTGTGAGGGGATAGGCCACAGTTCACCTCGCTGGCAGACTTCCCATAGGTTCCATAGAAAATCTTGTTGTGGTCTCTATGGTTTCCTTACGACGTGATGTTTTCCTTCACCATCAAAGTACGTGTTAATTGACTATCAATACTCACATGACCATTTGTTTATCGGAAAGTTACTATTTCAAAAATGGTCGTTATTTAAATAAGGTATTTCGGGAACAGTGCGTATCGGTAGCGTGGCCGAGCGGTCTAAGGCGCTGGTTTAAGGCACCAGTCTCTTCGGAGGCGTGGGTTCGAATCCCACCGCTGCCAGTACTTATTTTACAGGAACATTTATTTATTAACGTCATCCTATTTTTTTATATACAATTCTAGTTTAAAAAAAATAACTAACAACCTTATTGTGGCAGCGGTGCTTCCTGAATTCCACTATTCTGAATACTAAATACTGCTAGAAAAATACATGAAGTTCTTTCTTTTCTAAAATAAATCTTATTTTAGCAATTATTTTTATTCTTAGAAATTGAGTTAATGCAATTCTAATTTAACCTGAAATTATAGAACCGCAGTAGTAACCGCTAACCACGTGAAGCCTACTTAATTAAAAGTAATGCATTTTAAGTCAAGGCGATTGCAGCGAGACGTAATTATTGTTTCAATCTGGTCGACGAACGAAAATGCGGTAATATTGCAGCAGCCTCCTTTTACATTGTTAAATCCTCAATAATTGAATTACAAGTTGAAACTCTTTGAGGCGTAGTGGTTATGACACCGGCTCTGAAACTGGAGTCCCTGGGTTTAATTCTCCATAAAAAATATTTATTTTGCGTTACCCATTTTAAGGCTCAGTCCCTAATTATTGCTGGTATACATGCCAATGGACACGAGTATTAGCATGGAATGAGAATCCTGTTTGTGACTGTTAGCATAGTAACTAATCATAAGTCTTAAACATCAAAAATCATCTGAATCATATTATGTCGCGGATATTAGAAACAGGAACTTTTTCGATTTGACAACATATTGACCTACAATAAATTACACAGATATTTGTATCGATAAGGAACCGTAAGAACCAATTGTGCTACCAAGACTGTTATGGTAATTCATTAAAGGATTAACGACCAGGAAAATTAAATGCCGTGATATTCCGCAACCAATGTAGAAGTATTATATCTGATGCGAGCAAGTACAATAACATAAGAATATGTCAATACAATAAAGCAATATAAAGAAGACGGTAAAAATATTCTGCCAATACAATTCAGATCCAAGTATTTTTCACATCGATACCGCAAAATATTCACTCAATAAAAAGAAATGATAATAGATAGGCAAATCCATATTGACACAACTCTACATATTCTCAAACATGTTCGCCACTATAATATCGTATAAATAAAACCCTCCCATTCATCCCCCCTCCCTCTTCTATCCCCTCACAGAGATGCGGTAGATTTATGGCGGTGTTTGTCGGTTGTTAGAGCAACTTCTTGTCGGCAGGATAAGGACGCTTGTTGTGGAATATCAGAAAATTATGTCGGAGATTATTTAGATTTGCTAGTGGATGTCGATGTTTCAATTTGGGGGGGACATGTATGTGGGAATATATTGGCTTTAGACAGTATTTTCTTTCTTTTTTTATAGCCTGGTATAGGAGCGAAGAGCTCACCAGATGGTGCATGATTATCGTGGTCATGAACAACACTTGGATCGTATGTGCCTTGCCAGCCTTAAAATGGGGGGGAAAGGGGAGGAAAAAGGATGGCATGAGGAAAAGTGTATTGGGCCTCCAGCAATTATGACATTTGCTATCATATTTACGTAATATTTGCACTAGCATCATTTGATGTAACCTTATTGCGTGTGGTTCAAATGTTCTGCGATAAGTAGCTGGGTAATTAATAATTAAAATTAGTTAATATGTTTTATGACTCTTTTAGTTGGTTGAAAACGAGAGGCCGCGGGTTCGACTCCCGCACCGAAACAAATGTTTGTTTCAGGTATTTGTTTCGGCCACGACACAAGACTCGATCTTAGTGTGGGGTGAGGACTATGTATGTTAGTTGGATGTTTATTTATTTATTTTATATTAAAGCCCCATAATAATTAATAATCTCTTTTATCCAAATTAATCATCAACTAAAGGGCTTTGTAATAGCGGTATAAAATTTTGAACTTACAAATCCCTCCGGATTAGTTTAATTATTCTACAACGGACGACGAAGCGCAAAGTTGTAATTTGTCAGAAACCTATCAAAGATTTGCAGCTTCAAGTATGAGCTAGACTAGTGTCAAATTATAAAGCCATCAATAAGGATTTTAGATCGCTTCCAGGGATTTGACTATCTAACGGTTCGCAAAGTCTCATTTTTACTACTAAATTATGCATAGTAATTTGAAATCATTCGTCTGGAAACTAAGGATATATATTATTAAAATATCAAGATTTTCGATTGTGGAGAAGGCCCATGCCCCGCAGTGGGACGTATATGGGCTGATACAGATACTCATTAGATTTCCCTTAAAATAAATTAACAACGTTGTCCTACCTATAAGCTAAGCAAGTGTTAACCGCAATAGATCAGCGCGGTGATTGGTGACCTATGCCTTAAGCCCTCTTAAACTTACTCGTACTTTCGATTCAGAAGCATCGTGCTCAGCACTGGGCTTATATGGATTTTTATATTATGAGAACTTTGGCACCCTTTCATCACAACACCTGACGTCTATTGTATCGAATTTAGTTCATCTACATATATTTGGTTATTTTTTTTGTCTTTCTTTAAATCAGACACTCATATATGCATGAAGGGTTAACCCTACTTTGTTACGCATGATGCAAAATGATTTTGCGATCGACTTCTTACCTGACATTGATCTCAATAATTACGTCTAATTGTGAAAGATAATCGTCTGTGATCAACGGATAACCCCTTGCCTCTTGGCTGATATGTGCCAATGATTGTAGCCAATACCTATAGTTATCGTGTAGAATGTGTCCCCACATTCTTGGTAGGTATTGGAGTATTGGCTCATTTGTTGACTCGAGTTCTAAATTGTGTTCATTTTCCAAAACAAAAGTTTTTGTGGGGAGTTAGACGAATGAAGGTCACAT
Source organism: Deilephila elpenor (assembly GCA_949752805.1). NCBI lineage: Eukaryota > Metazoa > Arthropoda > Insecta > Lepidoptera > Sphingidae > Deilephila > Deilephila elpenor. Next base: position 247,684 of record OX457107.1, on the reverse strand, counting down.
TATCCACACCATTGCCGTACATTTTGAAAACGCGAAGTTGTTACTAAAGACAATGTAAGTACTTGTTATTAGATGCTGTGTAAATATTCTTCGAACTAGAATTTGAAACTAATTTAATAGAAAAAAAAACTTCGTTTAAAAAAACCGACTTCAACTACTATATCAGCCCATATACGTCCCACTGCAGGGCACGGGCCTACTCTACAATCGAGAGAATCGATTGAGAGTGGTTAGGCCATATAGTCCACCACGCTGGCCTAGTGCGGGTTGGCGGACTTACATACCGTAGAAATTCTTTAAAATCGCTACGGGATGCAGGTTTCCTCACGATGTTTTCCTTCACCGTTAAAGTGCGAGGTGATTGACTATCAATACACACATAACTCCGAAAAGTCAGAGGTGTGCCCTGGGATTTGAACCCGCGACCACCGTGAACATGTAGGCAGCCGCGTCTGGTCCGTTACCAACAGGCCACCACGCACTTCAACTACTAAAAAGTATAAAATAACTTAAGAAAGATTTAATTTAATACACCTCTTATGCAAACCTATACCTTTCATATCAATAAAATACAATTATTTATATGTGCTACCTATTGATAGGTTTGAAATCGGTCCCAAGCCAAATGGAATAGTAGGTACCTACACTCGCCGCGCGTGATAGCGGGATAGCTTTGTCTACAACAGTGTTTTTCAATCTGTGGGTCGCGACCACCTGGGGGCCTTACTCAAGACGTCGCCATTCTTACAGAGTATAGGTGTACATAATAAATTTAGGTACCAAAATGGAGAAATTCATTAACACAGTCTTCTAAATCACTTTCTAAATCACATCTAAATCTTTTTCTAAAACTTTTAGTCTGTGTATCGCCCACGGGGGTCGCCAGAAGATTTTAACCTGAAAAAGTGTCGCATATTAAAAAATATTTAATAGCTCTATACTAGTCTAGTACAATGAAAACAACACAAGCGGGCAAACGACGTAGACGGTCGTCTCGAAATATAGTAAAATTTTGATTCGTTGTAACCTAATTTATTTATTATAGATTTGTATAATTTATCGGCTGCACGAAGGTATAGTATATGAGTTGTTTTTATAATAGTAGGTATTCATTATTACTTGATTCCATTATTAGTTTGTTTTCAAAACAGAGGTACCAATACGCAAACCAAAATGTCACAAATTCACATTGCTTATAGGATTATTTATGTAGGTTAATATTTAGCGTAAAAATTTGTTTACAGAAACTAAGCTGTTTATAATATTAAGTTTTATTTTGTTTAGGGCTTGGCACCGACTTCAAACCTATCAATAGATAGCACATATAAATAATTGTATTTTATTTATATGAAAGGTATAGGTTTGCATAAGAGGTGTATTAAATTAAATCTTTCTTAAGTTATTTTATACTTTTTAGTAGTTGAAGTCGGTTTTTTTAAACGAAGTTTTTTTTATTTTTTTCTTTTTAGTACTGTCAGCTAAACTCAATTTTCGTTAACAACGCTCATAAGAGCAAAACGCCTACAGTAACTTAATTTTCTCACCCTCCTCCTCACCCCACCCCTTCTTCTGCCTCACTATAGCTTAACGTTAATACTGAACCTGTTACAAAAAGAACCATTGGAAACCTACTCAATTTCAAGGAGTTCTACTCTCCAGGTCTAAAGATATTAATCAGGTCTTCACCACTTTTTTATGGAACCAAATGACAACAATTCCGCATCAAACTAAAGAAGAATCACTAAAATCAGTTCAAAACTGCCGAAGATATTAAGTATTTACATTCTTTTCATTTCTCGCCCCCCTTCTCACCCCCACCCTTTTATCTCTACCTTACTAAAATTTGACTTTAATACTGAACCTGGTACAAAAAGAACCATTGGAAATCTACTCAATTTTGAGGAGTTCTACTGTATAGGTCCGAAGATATTCATCAGGTCTTCACCAAATTTTTATAGAACCAAATGGCAACTATTCCGCATCAAATTAAAGAAGAATCACAAAAGTCGGTTCAAAGCTACCGAAGATATTAAGTATTTACATGCATATTAATGGAAACTTACTCAATTTCGAGGAGTTCTACTCTCCAGGTCCGAAGATATTCATCAGGTCTTCACCACTTTTTTATAGAACCAAATGGCAACTATTCCGCATCAAACTAAAGAAGAATAACTAAAATCGGTTCAAAGCTGCCGAAGATATTAAGTATTTACATGTAAATTGATGGAAACTTACTCAATTTTGAGGAGTTCTACTCTCCAGGTCCGAAGATATACATCAGATCTTCACCAATATTTTATGAGACCAAATGACAACTATTCCGCATCAAACAACAGAAAAATCACTAAAATCGCTTCAAAGCTGCCGAAGATATTAAGTATTTACATGCATGCTAATTTTCTCACCCCCTCCTCACCCCCACCCCTTTTTCTCTACCTCACTACAATTTGACTTTTATACTGAACCTATTGCGTAAAAACCATCGGTAACCTGCTCAATTTCGAGGAGTTCTACTCTCTAAGTCCGAAGATATTCATCAGGTCTTCACCAACTTTTTATGGGACCAAATGGCAGCTATTTTACATCCAACTTAAGAAGAATTACGTAAATCGAATCAGAAATCTCAGAGTAATCGGTGAACATACATAAGAAAAAAAAATGTACGAATTGATAACCTCCTCTGAAGTCGGTTAATAAAAATCACGACGTGTCAGAATGTGATGTGAAAATTAATAGTACTGATATATTTAAATAATATCATAATGTCAGTTACATTAAAATGCACGTTTTCTGTTGCAATGACGAATGTCTGTTGAAATAAGCAATACCACAGTGTTGCAATTGAATCTTGCTTCTGGTAATTATTAAACCATTAAGATAGTGCTCGCGGGCCGATTATAATTATTGGATACAAAAAATGATCGTTCGTGTTATTTAAATTTTCCATCTAATCATAATTTTAGTCATTGATTTAATAATATGAATGAAATTTTGAATCAATAATTATGAAGGTGTTACCTATGTATCCCAAATTTTAGAATCTTAACAAAAACGTACCGGATTACTTGCAAAAATGAAAGAAATAGATCAGGATTGAAATTCAAATTGTTATTTATGAAAATAACCGATTGTATTAGCCTTCGAACACGTTACAGCAAAAATAAGTGTGCAGGGTAGGTATTGTTTGAGAAACACGCGATTGAAAAGCGATAAGGAATAGCGTGAGCCTCGTAAAACTGCGAGTACTATTATTGTAAACTGTAATTCGTTTCGTATATTACTTACAAATGACAAATGCTTCTTTGTCACGGAAACCTACTTTTCATTTCCTTAAAGTCTTATTTTATTTGTCATTATGTTAATTTTGTTTGTTTAAAAGCAAGGCTTTGGCTGGGAATGGAACGGATTGATGAAACAGATATTGGATTCGAACTGAGAATGCCCATCGAAGTAACTTCTATAATTATAACTGGTTTAAACAATAACTAGTAAATATTGTAAGGTAATCTACAAAGCGAAATAGCTCTCCCAAAATTATCAAACTTAGGTAACGTTCACTATTTCGCACTGGACCCATTAATGTAATAAAAAATCCTAAATGACACTAGGAGACTGTCCCGCCCTCACACCGCCACTGCAACTCCTGTAAGCCAGGATCAACAGTGGCACGCATTTTAATGACACTGAACATTGAAGCCCAGCGCGTCTCCGGGAATGTCTAACTTGTCTTTAACCCGCAACGAAATCAATCAAAAAAGTTAAATTAATAAATGTTCAATCAATCAAAAAAGTTAAGTCCTAAATACATACATACATAAACTCACGCCTTTATCCCCGAAGGGGTAGGCAGAGGCGCCACTAGGACACCCACATTTCGCCCTGCATGTTCCGTCCCACGATGTGATAGGGGGCGAGCCTATCGCCATATCGGGCACAAATTCCTGACTCCGGGCTGATAATGAATAGAAAAATCCAATATCACTTTGCCCGACCCGGGACTCGAACCCGAGACCTCAGCTTTGTAACCGTACCGTAATACAACTACGCCACCGAGGCAGTCAGTCCTAAATGACACTAAAATATAAACTCAAAATTTAAAAACACAAAATATCGGAACTATCTGGTGTACGATGACACAAACAGAATAAAACCTCGCGCGAGAGCCGCACTGAAACGCGAAACAGATACAAATGAAAAATGATTTTATTGAAGCGTTCGGAGCAGTTTCTATGTACATTTTTTCGACTTATATTTTTATATCCTTCTTTATTCACTTGTTAATAGTTATAACAAGTTGCAAGCGACTTAAATTGCTTGTTTGACACTATTGAAGACATTGAGATTAAAAAAGTTGTGAAGTTATCTTTGTCTTCAGCACGTATAAAATAATATTAATTTAAAATGAAAACGTATAAGAGTATGCAATATAAGTAAATAACGGAATAACAAAATGAGGAATTATAATTAGATACTTAATGCAGTGACGTCAAAAACTTTAGTAATATCTTTCAGAATTGAGTGTTATGGGATCGAAAAGTTTCTCGTTGTTTCTGATACCCTTAAGGCGTATAAATGAGGCGTGAAAATCACACTATATGTGTGTGCGTGCTTTGATATTATTTATAGTTCCTCATGGGTCGTCTTGGACCTCATTCATGAAAATAATACTTTAGTTATATATTATGTGTTACTACGTTACGTGTTAAAGTGCGTGGTGGCCTGTTGGTAACGGACCAGACGCGGCCGCCTACATGTTCACGGTGCTCGCGGGTTCAAATCCCAGGGCACACCTCTGACTTTTCGGAGTTATTTGTGTATTGATAGTCAATCACCACGCACTTTAACGGTGAAGGAAAACATCGTGAGGAAACCTGCATACCGTAGCGATTTTGAAGAATTTCTACGGTATGTAAGTCCGCCAACCCGCACTAGGCCAGCGTGGTGGACTATATGGCCTAACCACTCGCAATCGATTCTCTCGATTGTAGAGTAGGCCCGTGCCCTGCAGTGGGACGTATATGGGCTGATATAGATAGATATAGATGTGTTACTACGAGGTGATAACTCATAAATAAACCTAACATTCAAACACATAATCATGACCCCAGACTAAGATACGAGACTTGTAACGTGTTATCATAAGCTACGCGAGACTTTTCGACCTCCCGCACTCTCAGACTCCAAACAAACCCGCGGCCTCTCGTTCCACAGCCAGCGTCTAACTTCCCCACGGAGGCTATCAGACCATTTAAAGGTGTTATTTTAAGAAACTAATTAATAGGAATAAAGGCATCGGGGTCAACGATGGGAGAGGCGACGGGAGTGCCAAGAGGCGCGGAGGCACTCGCGAGTTCAATTCACCGCCGCCCCGGGCGCGCCGACTCATGCAATTTTCACAATGCACCTACGCCTTGGTGTTGCTGTGCTATAAGAGCTTCGATTATCTAGGATTCGCTAAAATAATATACTTAGGTTCAATGTAACAGTTAGGTTCAAAATTGGTTGTTTAATTATAACTGATCAGAATCTAGCATAATATGCATACATATGTTTGAATTCCACATATAACTAATATATTTCTTTTGAGTTTGTGTTCATAAACACAACCGCCGAAATTAAGCAGACTTAATAGATGTCAATTAATTTTGCGCTTTTCTGGCTACAGAGAGCATAGAACAAAATTCGATATCTCTATGTTTTGTTTCTCAATCGGAATCACATTTGACAATCTCCGTGGCGCCGTTTGGTTAAAACAACAGCTGTTAATTGTGGAACTGCAGATTCGTGACGATGCTGAGAAAAATAATTGCGTTAGACGAATATTTGTTTTGGTCGTGGGATGCTGTGATAACAAACAATCTCACGGAGTTGTATCCACGGCACAGGACTTAATGTTTTACTACGTTGTCAGGGCTATTTAAATATTTCATATCAATGATCATTTTACTTTAACTCCTAAAGCCGTAGAGTTTTCGTATCCTGGCCACCCGGCGCAGTTCCCGCGGCGTCTAGCGCTGCCCCGAGCTCGTCTCGCCTCGTCGCGCGCAGATTTGCTCGTTTACCGACAATTTTTAGCTTTCCCCGAGCGTGTATGCTGCGGAAAATATTTGCTTTGTACCTGCGATTTCTCACAACCATTTTTGTGCGATAGGATTACGATTATACGAGTTTCATGAGATACAACTTGGTACAAATAATAAGGATTATAAATAGAGGATGGGAATGGAAATAAGTAAAAAAATTGACAGTAAAGACGCGTATATTGACGGTGAAGAAACACAAAGTTAGGGACCCTGCATACCATACAGATCTTAACAAGATTTTCTATGTTATGTGAATGCCACCAACCCGCACTAGGGCATCGTGTGCGGCCATCACTTAAGTCATCTAAATGGAACTTTAATTGTATACAAGTCCCGTGCCCAGCAGTGGGCGATAATGTGCTCAACACTCATTAATTGACCAACGAGTCGAAATTCAAACTGTCACCCAAAGTCAGTTATCGTTTGCGTAATCAAAGGTACTATAAAACCTTAATGCCCTTTTAACCTACGTGATGTTGCAAAATTACATTAATATTAAGATATTCAGAGACACTTTTATGCCATCAAAGGGATATAAAATGGTCGCCCACGCTATCTTGTTGATCCGCTTAGAGTGCGAGGGCGTGATGTCCCGGCTGATAGTGAAATTTTTGGAACTTAATATTCAAATTATTTAATAGTCTATTATAATATGCAAAGATAAGAAGGTCTTTGATTTAGAAATATATTGGTAGTTGGGTGTGGCATTTAATAGTTTATTTTATATAATATTTTGATTAATGTAATTAAATCTTGACGGCAAAAGTAAATGCAGAGCAACGGGAAAGGCTCAAACGGTCATAAAACATCATTAAAAAGTAGTTTCTCAATACTTTATTTTTTATAATAGCCTTTAGAATAAAATCCTAAGTTACACCAAATAATACAAGTATTGCGTACATAGCTAGTCATTCAAATAATATCTAACGTATTCCTAGAAATCAGTCGTCTGTAAGAATATCCCCACGTACTATGTTACAAGTAATTCCAATGAACCCGAGTTTATCGGTAGCCGCTGGGTGCGGGTGCACGTGCTATAATTATTATATATTTTCTACTAGTGGTGCAACCCGGCTTCACTCGGAGAAATAATAAATAAATAAATAAATACACCCAACAGTCACATACATAGTCCTGACCCCACACTAAGATCGAGTCTTGTGTCGTGGGTATCAGAAGCTACGAGAGACTTTTCGGTCTCACAAACACCCAGACTCGAAACAAATACCTGTGGATCACACAAATATTTGTTTCGATGCGGGGATCGAACCCGCGGCCTCTCGTTTCACAGGCGGCGTCAAACCAACTCCGCCACGGAGGCTGTCCTAACTACTTTCTTCCATTCAAATCGCGGCTAATTATATAAAAAACAGTAAAGGAAAGAAACAATAAAAAACAAGGAAGCGGAAACTCTTATAGTTTTGGCTTCCATAACACCCGCAACCGTAACAGACATTTATTTTGGCCTGGAATTCGGATCCTGCTTCATCCTTACAATTCACACACAATGTATTTACTGTATAGATTATAGAATAGAATATTAATGATGAACATAGTCCAAATAAAGTATCCATCGGAAAGATATGCCGGTCGATGTAATTATACTAGCTAAATAGAAAACAATCACAAGCTAAACCCGAACCGCGGTAAACTGGCGTGGGAGAACTTGTAGTTTTCTACAAATATGAATTTCTCACCACCCATTCATAACTGTCCTAAGTTTTAACTCAATCTAATGGTAACAAACATTTATTTTTATGTATGAGTATGTAAGATATTGCCAATGATTCGTAAGATCTCTGAGGGAAAATCGGGACTGTTTTGCCACTGATTATAACAGGATAATTGGAGGGAGCCTTGTTTACCAGATTATTATTTATTCGCAATATCTATCTCATTATCTGTTGAGGTTATGTGTTGAGACCGAAGGGGACGCTTCTACAAACAATAACAATAAATATTATTCACTTAAGATTTTCTTTGTCCTTATTTTACGCATCGGTTGTTTTATTGGTTTTACAACGTGCTTGGATTTTGTACCAATGAGGCCATGTGTTTAAGAATCAGGCCGGCAGTCCACGTTGCGTTAATTTTTGTATGTAACAAATCTCACATGACTTGCCCGGAGCATTAGTTTGTGCCTATAATTATGTATGTTATTTGATACGGAAACCATGCTTTCTACAAATACACTTCTCAACAAAGTCTAGGGAATAAGTCAAGTATATCAACTTATTTATAAACCCTCTTTTAAAAAAGTATTGAGCATGCGTGGAATTTGCTCGGCAGAAGAGCTTTCAGTGTTTTACCCCAAAATTTGAACGCGGAAGATAACAGTTTATCACAACTTTCAGGCACCAATTGATAACCGCATTCTCAGTATGCCACGCCGATGTAGAACCGTCGCTAGTGCCTAAGGAAGTCCAACAGATATTTAACTTATGCTTCCGTTTTTTTAATTCTATGATATTTTCTTGTTCTAGCACTATGTTAGTGTTTCGTAATATATATTTTCTTCACCAAAAAGCCTTTTGTTAAATTGCAAAATTAAAATGAATATTAAATTACGCTTCTATTGATGTATAACATCTGAGACAAAAAATATTAAATTTAAAATAAAAATATTTCCTATGTTCCCTAGATGTTGTTTAGCAATGTATCTTTAACCGATATGATGACATGTTAAATTAGTTGATATATATTTTTTTATTTCCCAGGGTGTTCCAAAACCGTTCGAGCGCGTCGTTAGAGCAAATATTGGCGACTGTCATGCATTGGGGCAGAAACCAATCACATTCATCAGACAGGTAAGCCATTACAACAACACATACAATGTAATTTTATCACTGAGTTGGTTTCCTGGTAGCACCTATGCCTACCCCATCTGATATAAATACTTGAATGTATGTATGTAATAAATAAGATGTGTAAATATGTTAATTAGCCATGTCAAAATTTCCGCGAGTAAAGTGAAGTGCACGTTAAAACCCACGAGTCAGTCACCGTTGATTGAGTTACTTTCCTTCCCTTATTTGTATGTAAATTAACATAGTTTGTAAACTAATTTGTGTGGGTTAGGATTAATTTAATTTGAACGGTGAAGGGTCACGTGGGCGGATGTTTTGGAACTTTCGTAAGCCCTTAAAATGTATGAGTTTTATGGTTATTATGCAGAATACATTAATATTTAATATGCAGGTTAATGGGATTTGATTGCATTAATTGAAATCATAATATATCGTGTCTCAAGTCACTAATTAGATGTTCATTCAACATACCTACGACAGAAATATATTAATTTGTATTATTAACGATATAACTACTAGATTTTTTCTTATTTGTTGAACAAAGTCTTTTCCCAAGGATATTTGCTTATTAGATAGATTTGAATAGAGACAGAACCTACAAAGTGCGTGGTGGCCTGTTGGTAAACGGACCAGACGCGGCTGCCTACATGTTCACGGTGGTCGCGGGTTCAAATCCCAGGGCACACCTCTGATTTTTCGGAGTTATGTGTGTATTGATAGTCAATCACCACGCACTTTAACGGTGAAGGAAAACATCGTGAGGAAACCTGCATACCGTAGCGATTTTAAAGAATTTATACGGTATGTAAGTCCGCCAACCCGCACTAGGCCAGCGTGGTGGACTATATGGCCTAACCACTCTCAATCGATTCTCTCGATTGTAGAGTAGGCCCGTGCCCTGCAGTGGGACGTATATGGGCTGATATAGATAGAACCTACAAATTTTATGAAAATATTAATTAATTCATCGAAGAAAACATAATAATGGATGGCCTTTGAAAGCAATAATTATGGTTGTGTATATGTCTTAATTTGGTCGCAAAACTGCGACCATTTCTCGGGTCGGAAGTAAACACCGTGAACCATTGTGCCGTGAACCGAGTGGCTCACTATCCTTCGAGGCATAGTCTTAAACAAGGAAGAGATAATTCTTCCGTGTTTAAGACTATGCCTCGTGCCTTCTGTGGTCTTAAAGTTATGTGTTAATGCAGTGTGTATTGTGTAGGTGGTGGCGCTGGCGTCGTGTCCGCAGCTGATGAGTTCGCCACATATACCTGAAGATGTGAAGGAACGCGTGCACGAGATACTCGACGATTGCACGTAAGTATTATGTTCAAATGATAAATAAACATACCCAATACCCAACAGCCACACACACAGACCGCATTGAGGTCCTAGTCTTGTGTCGTCGGTATCAAAGATCTGAGAGATTTACATAAATTTTCAATTGTTGTGGAGTTCTGTCTGTTTTATTTATAGTCTCGCGTGCGGAATATTGTCATATGTTGTGGTTCTCTGAAAATATAGTAGATTTTTTAGCCCTAGAAATACTTAATGAAATATCGGGTCTAATAAGACCCGTATGCAAATGTTAGGGAACACTTACTATAGTTTTGGTGAGCGCATCGAATCCACAGCCATTTGTTGGAACCCAGCTTCTCACTCATCGCGCTATGCTATATATACATAAATACGTATATCTGTTCCCTATCAAACCCGTATTACTGATACCGTCCAGTCATGAACATCGAGTATCCCTAATCAACGATCCACAGTTGGTTTAATTGGCTCACCCGTCCCCCCGCGACCCGCTGCCCCTCGCCTCGCCCCCTCCGAGCTCCAACACTACAGAAAGTAATCAGCAGAGCATTAGCTCCTGCTTGTACTTCCACACTCGATGTGTGATCTTTTCCCCTTAATTTGTAGTCACTTGTTCGGAATTTTAGGATATAAATGACTAGTTTGATTTCAGATGTAGTTCCATATTGAGATACAGGCGTGATTTCAGAGTAAGCAGTGACCAATATAGTTTCCTAGATTTCATTACGCTGACTTTCCTGGTTTAATAAAATTCATACTAAGGCCATGGTTTTTTTAGCGGCATTTAGTAATACTCCTTATTAATCATTTACTATCACCGAAAAAAGCGGATTTCTTAAGGAGCGGTCCGAAAATTCGGACAGGAAAAATGATCCCAACTTTAGAAAATAATGTCAAAACAAACCAGCTATTCTTGCCCCTTTTATAAGCTTCAGTAATGTTATAGCGTGACCATAGTGGCTGATTTACCGTGCGTGTAAAATTTCATGCTTTTCGTCTAGTTTTACGAGGTCTTCCATCAATGTGGAGTGCCTTTTTTGATTTTTCGGTTCGCTAACTTAGGATACAGGAGATTATTTACATATTTTCTGTATTAACTATAAAGTAATGTAGCGTGAAATGTATGGTTTCTTTTCGCTGCTACCTAAACGGCGATCTAAAATTATATGACTTAAGTTTACACTTGTGTCTTATTTTAGTACACGGAGACATTAGAGGGTCATGTGCTTCGGTCCTTACATGTATTTTTTGCATCATCAACTGGGACTAATGTCTTCATATTTTAAGCTTGTCGGTTACAAATACGCCATAATTGATTTTTCTTTGGCAAGTCCTGTATTAATTGATTTTTGTGATGTCTCGTGGTGCTTAACCAAGTCTACCACTCATTTTCGCTCCATAAATCACTTTTATCAGTCAGTGGCGTGCCTAGGGTTTTGGACTAGGGCAAGCCCAATATTTTTTAGGTTTAACATACATACATAGACTCACGCCTCTATCCCAGAAGGGGTAGACAGAGGCGCAACCAGGACACCCACATTTCGCCTTGTAAGTTCCGTCACGCGATGTAATAGGGGGCGAGCCTATCGCCATATCGGGTACAAATTCCAAACTCCGGGCTGATCATCATCATCATCATCATCAGCCCTTCTGCGTCCACTACTGGACATAGGTCTCTCCCATAGCACGCCGCTGAGCTCAATCTTCAGCCCATCGTCGCCAATCGCTACCAGCCACTCCACGAATATCGTCGCTCCACCTGGTTGCAGGGCGTCCTACACTACGTTTGCCGAGGCGCGGTCTCCACTCGAGAACTGATAATGAATAGAAAAATCAAATATCACTTTGCCCGACCTGGGATTCGAACCCGAGACCTCAGCTTTGTTACAATAATCATAAACAGATCTTCACAATGTTATAATACAAATAAAAAGTTAGAAGCAATTCGTACAGTACCTGTTGCTTTTAAACGTGAAATAAACATTACGACATATAAATATAATTTATTAAAAAGTATATGAATACTTCATTATTTGTACTAAAAAAATATATAAAATAATTTCAAAAAGCAACCAACATCAATAATTAATAACAACAAACATAATTTACTGAGCAAATAATAACGTGACGACTATGAAACGTACGATTTTTAATCACAAAAAGCCGGGCATATCGTCTAATAGAAATTGCTATACAAAATATCTATAGCTATACATTCGTTGCGATCGAGTAGTAGCATTTCGCCCGATGTGCGAGCAACAGATCCCAAATTGCCAGAAGCCTCGTAAAAGCACACGAGAGAGAAAAGGACAGATATATGTGCCGTGTGCTCCGTCTTTTTAAGTTCTATTTAATTATTGAAATAAGTATTTCCTTAGTCTGTGAGTACTGAGTATTTCATTACGCGGCGCGGCGCGCGCTTCGGCGGGCGCTCCGTCGCAGACGCTTCATTGAAACACGACGCGGCTCGATACCAGCGGCGCGGTAAATTCAAAAAGTAACTTTTTTATTATATGACTGTAAATGTAATGGTTAGTATTCAGTATCGAATATCATGTAGGGCAAGCCGGGCTTTTGGGCTTGTATGGAAGTACCGCCACTATTATCAGTCTCTTTACATCCATTTTTAAATATAACTAAATAAGGATACAATCATTTCCTTATCTTACTCACAGCTTTGTTTTTTACTCCACATTTCCTGATTATCACATTGTTGTGAATTTTTTGATCAAATTACCAAAAACATAAAAAAAGGGCCGGCAGCGACTGGATGCGTAAAGCAGCAGACCGGGCTCTGTGGCGTACCTTGGGAGAGGCCTATGTGCAGCAGTGGACTGCAACGGGCTGATGATGATGATGATGATGATGAAAATTTGTTAAAAATAATCAGTTTCAAACTTCTTAATTCTGTTGCAGATTAGACAAGTTAATTTTACTTGAGGAAGAAAATCAAATTATGTAGTAGAATTAGCAATTCTTTTATGAGATACACTTCCTTAACAACTTTCCACGCTAGTTTCAAAACTACCGCTCAAGAAAATTTAAGTTATGCTTTAAACTAAGTTTTGTAGCTAAGCTTTTCAGATAGGATGGTAAGAAGCCTTGAGATGAAATTGTTCTAAATTATTCCATTAAGGTATAAAATGAAATTCAACTGAATAAAGATACTGGACAAAGAAACTGTCACTAATTAATAATTTTATACAAATACCCATATATTTTCCTTCAACATAGATTATTATCTTCAATTAGTCCTTCATTATTCTATCGTATTTGAAGAAACTCAAAGAATAAAGCAAGTAAATTCCATTAACGTCATTCATAATCGTGGAGATCCAACTCAAACAGAACTACGGGGAGATAAAGTCCCAAGATTGAGTGTTCCAATGAATCTTGGATTGAAATCGTTTCCATACGTCAACCCTCGTCAGCGCGCTTAGCCACGTGACACGCGCCACAATGCCAAACAAAGGACTTTACTAAATCCAAAGAAATCTGTAGACTTAGCACAAATGGAACGCTTTTTTATCGACAAAGAAACGACAATTGTGAAGTCAGATTTGCTATATTTGAATGGGCGGCTGGTACGACTTCAAAGGATAATGACATTTGCCATCAATTTGATGTTAATGTTGGACGGGGGCAATCTTAACGTCAATGGTTTATTGGCATGATTGTAACAGTAAGGTTTACGGTTTGATTCCGTAGTCGGGTAATCTACGCGTCATTTCGACTCGAACGACATAATTTAGTCGAAACAATGTTTTAATAGAGACGAAAGTTGCGAAACAAATTCATAATGTAGGATAAGTTTAATATTACGTGTGACTGCTATATTTATTTATAATTTTTTCACTAGGCACGGTTCAGTGGGATCCTACTCTCCATCGAACGGGCTGCACATAGTTCGTTCCCGGGTGGCGCAATACATCGAGGCGAGGGACGGCGTCCCATCGTCTCCAGACAACATATATCTTGGATCAGGCGCCTCTGACGTCATCAAGGCAGTGCTTACCATGTTCGTTGAAGACATTGATGGAAAACCACCCGGTAAGGACTATTCAGTCTACTTCGGCTTGCTCTTAACTTTTACCTACATACCTAAGTATGCCATAAAATAATTTGGCTTGTAATTTTTAGTCCGGCGATAAGTCCTTTCGGTAGTCAGCTATAATCCGCTAAAATGACCTATTTTCAGTAGACTTCACTTGCCTTCAAAATGTTAATAATTGAATTATTTGCACTCCTTTAAAAAGCATAAGTCGATATTTTTTCCCCCTTTTGCCGTAGCGAATAACATGTTTTCACGCTAAACTATCCGGGTCAATAAAACGAGTAGCTGTTAGACTGTTTAAGAGTGGTTGGGATCCAGGACCACTGATCTCCCCGGTCGGGCTGTTTACGAGATGGCCTTGGCTTATGGTCTCTCGCAGCTGGTAACACAGCCCACCCGTGTTCCAGATGTTGAGAGCCATGAGCCCTCTATGTTGGATCTTCTGCTGACGACACACCCGAACGGATACAGGATAGTGGTTAATGCTCCACTGGGATCGTCTGACCACTGCCTGGTCCGTTCGTGGGCCCCTGCAGCGGGTTCCAGTCGTTCTTCTACAACTGGAACTCGCAAGGTTTGGCGGTATATGTCAGCAGATTGGGACGGACTCCGAGAATTCTTCGCGTCCTACCCATGGAGGCGGCTTTGCTTCTCCTCTGATGATCCTGACGCCTGTGCGGACTGCGTCGCGGAGACAATTGGCTTGGGTATGGAGACCTTCATACCCAGCTCAAAAATACCCGCAGGGCGTCGCAGCAGGCCGTGGTACAATCGTGCCTGCGCCGTTGCTGCGCGCCTCAAGCAGTCCGCATACGCGGCGTGGCAAGACGCCAGGAGGCGTCGGGATCCAAATTCGAAGGAGGAGAAACGGAAGTTTAATGCCGCCTCTAGATCCAACAAAAGAGCCTTAGCTAGGGCCAAGGCGGAGCACATCCGCAGAATTGGCGAGCGGCTCCAAAGCTATCCCTCTGGAAGCCGTGCTTTTTGGTCGCTCGCTAAGGCTGTGGAGGGCAATTTCTGCCTATCCAGTCTCCCACCACTGCGTAAACCCGATAACAGTTTGGCCCATAGTGCAAAGGAGAAGGCCGATCTCTTGGCCCAATTCTTTGCCTCGAACTCGACTTTGGATGACGGGGGAGCCACACCGCCGAACATCCCCTGGTGTGAGAGTCTCCAGTCTGATATAAAAATCACCCAGCGTGCTGTCAGACGGGAGCTCATGGCTCTCGACATCCATAAGTCGAGTGGGCCGGACTGTATCCCCGCAGTGGTTCTTAAGACGTGCGCCCCTGAGTTGACCCCCGTGCTAACGCGCCTTTACCGTCTTTCCTACAAAACCAACCGGGTTCCCGCTTCGTGGAAGGTCGCCCATGTCCACCCAGTCCCCAAAAAGGGTGACAGATCGGACCCTTTATGCTACAGGCCGATTGCTGTCACATCCTTACTCTCCAAGGTCTTGGAGCGAGTTATAAACACTCAGCTCCTGAGGTATCTTGAGGACCACCAGCTGATTAGTGACCGCCAGTACGGTTTCCGTCACGGTCGTTCAGCTGGTGATCTTCTTGTGTACCTGACGCACCGTTGGGCGGAGGCTTTGGAGAGTGGGGGTGAGGCGATTGCGGTCGGCCTTGACATAGCGAAGGCGTTCGATCGAGTGTGGCATGGCGCCCTTCTGGCGAAGCTACCTGCGTATGGTATCCCTGAGGGACTCTGCAAGTGGATCGCCAGTTTTTTGGATGGTCGGAGCATAAAAGTCGTGGTGGACGGCTGTTGCTCCGAAACCAAGACCATTAACGCTGGTGTGCCACAAGGATCGGTGCTATCGCCGACACTCTTCATCCTGCATATCAATGACATGTTGTCTAACGACAGCATGCATTGTTATGCGGATGATAGTACGTGTGACGCGCGATACATCGGCCATCAGAGTCTCTCTCGAGGTTCCAATGAGGAAAGACGGTCTCAACTTGTGTCTGAAGTCGAGAGATCTCTGGGGCGGGTCTCCGAATGGGGTGAATTGAACTTAGTTCAATTTAACCCCTCGAAGACACAAGTTTGCGCATTCACTGCGAAGAAGGACCCTTTTGTCATGGCGCCGCAATTCCAAGGAGTTACTCTCCAAAGATCCGAAAGTATTGGGATCCTCGGCGTCGAAATATCGAGCAATGTTGACTTTAGGAGTCATTTGGAGGACAAAGCCAAACTGGCGAGCAAAAAGTTGGGTATCCTGAACAGAGCCAAGCGGTACTTCACGTCGGGTCATAGATTGACGCTTTACAAAGCACAAATCCGGCCCCACGTGGAGTACTGCTCCCACCTCTGGGCAGGTGCCCCAAAATACCAGCTCAACCCACTTGACTCCTTAGAGCGAGCTTGTCGAATAGTCGATGATCCCAATCTTACGGACAAATTGGAACCGTTAGGACTGCGGAGAGACTTCGGGTCTCTCTGTGTGTTCTATCGTCTGTTCCATGGGGAGTGCTCCGAGGAATTGTTTGAGATGGTACCAACATCGCCCTTCTACCATCGCACCACCCGTCACCGCAGCAGAGTTCATCCCTACCACCTGGAAGCGTACCGCTCCCGAACGGTACGTTTCCAGCGTTCTTTCTTACCACGTACGTGCATGCTCTGGAATGAACTCCCTGCATCGGTGTTTCCTGAGCGCTATGACCTGTCCTTCTTCAAACGAGGCTTAAAGAGAGTACTATCCTTAAGGTAGGCAGCGACTTTGTTGTGCTGGACCCCTGGCATCGCAAAGGTCTATGGGCAGCGGTAGCCGCTTACCATCAGGCGGGCCGCTAGCTCGTCTGCCTATACGGCAATAAAAAAAAAAAAAAAAAAAAAGACTGCAACTAGATCAGCATAAATTTTGTACTTAGTCTTTATTCATAATAGTTCTTTGGACCATAGCAAAAATATAATTAATTATTTATTTCCAGCAATTATGATCCCGATCCCCCAATATCCGCTGTTCTCCGGCACTCTTTCGGAGTTGGGTCTCCGCCAGGCGAATTACTACTTGGACGAAGAGAACGAGTGGGCCTTGCAGGAGTCGGAGCTGGAGCGGTGCTGGCGAGATGCGAGCGACGACTCCAGGGTGCGGGCTATCGTGGTCATCAACCCTGGAAACCCTACGGGACAGGTATATATGTACATACATTCATACACACACACATACATAAGCTTACGCCTATATCTCCGAAGAGACATACAGAGGTGCCACCCATAATTTGCTAAGCTTATTTTCATCCAAAATGTGATAAGGTGGCCTTTCCCCCGCCTGGCACAAATTGTAGTCCTAATCAACTCATATGAGTTTATTCTAACTGTATAGCTAGATATGGCTTGCAGCCTATATTGCTGCCACAAGACAAAAAAAGGCGAGATACGATAAGAATAATTAAGTCACTTTCAGAGAGAGAGAGATCAAGACTTTAATCCATCACGCTAACCAAGTGCAGAACTATGATAAACTTTCATATCTTTTTAAAACCCCTCAGGTATGCAAGTGTCGTAACGATGTTTCCTTTAATCTTCACAATATGATCGATAATATTTTCCAATCTTCATGTTATTATGTGTACTCAGAAGTGCATGCCTTGGCTGCAAACCTCTGACCTTTGATTAGTCTGGTGCAAAGCCAACTAGATCATTTCGAGATTAGATTACTTGGAAATAATTGCATAATTTGGTAACCTCAGTGATTAACCTCCACGTGGGACGGATGTCGAAGGTTGTAGGAAGTCGCTGGACGTTTTTAATAACTCGGAGTGGAAATCCTTGGGAGGGCTTATGACTAATGTACAGTAGTGAACATCCTGTTGTAAAAATTATGATTCGGAATTGCATAATTTATTTTACCTAGATATACTTGGATTGCGGTTTGGAGGGCAGCACAGCTTGTGCGGGATTTTTAACGTGAAAAACCTGAATTGCTTTGAGTGGATAATTTGCAGAGAGGATTAATGTCAAGTAGGCGTCTGGATGTGAAATCATAAGGCATTTTTTTTGCAACATAAATTACATCTTGTTAAACGTACTTTGGTTTGGTAGTATTTTTTAATTATGTATGGGCTGTGAACCGTGAAGTCTTGGGTTTTGATATGCAGGCCAAACACACTATTTTGTGAAAGTTATTGGTTTGAGAAATTATTTGCTTGAGACAGAAATTTGTGTGTTTATATAGGTGCATTCCTTATTAGGACAAAACAAGTGTAACCTAATGGAGTAATTACATCTATGCTTACTATATATTTTAGAGATATTACAAGTGTTAGTTTTTCTCTTTATTACGTTGACTAAATTATTGTTGTATGTAGTATGTTTTGGGGCCTACGACTAAACAAATATTTATATATTCCAGGTGCTTACTCGTCAGAACATCGAACTAATCATCAAATTCGCGTACAAACACAACATATTCCTGATGGCAGACGAAGTGTACCAAGAGAACATCGTTAGCAAGCCGTTCTTCTCCTTCAAAAAGGTGAGGATGTCTTCACTTGTTACAAAGGAATAGTTACAGCTTCATACAGTTTCATAGTTAACGCAATAAGTATACTTGAAAAGTGGATTAATATTGCAACATAAGCTGACGATAAAAGGCTACTAAACGCCTTGGTAGTTAACAAGGTGAAATATTATTAAAGTTTCAATCACTTTCCCGGCGCCTAAGAGGTTCTTATAGAAAGCTTACGGGTACAAAGAGCTACTTTAATATTTATATTCATAACTAATATCATTTGTAAAAGTAATTGACATCTTGATCATGAAGGTATATATGCTATTTGATAAGATCATTCTATTTGTCTGGTCAACCATTGGATATGTTATTATTAACTTATTATCGACATAATTATTTTTAGTTTGTATTTTTATTGCTTTAAAAACATAAGTACATATTATTGTATAGTCGTTTCAATACCGACACTGCAAAGTGACAACAAAATAGGCATTTGATGTTATCATTAAGATCGTGCATCAGAGCATAGTCAGTTATTCCTAGTCATTAAACACATATTATAGTGTTGTATTCAATTATGTTCTGATATCTCGCTCACGTAATCAAGCATAATATTAAGCTGATGATGATAATAATAAAAAAACATCGTATTTATGTGATGCTTTTTAGTATTTAATTATATATTTTTTGGTAGAAAAACCATAAATGTCCTTTAAATTTAAGCACATCACCTCAACAGTACACATGTGATGTGCACAGCATACATCAATTTTAACAATTTACATAATTATTGTCACTAGTTCTTATGTGTACATACATCAATTTATAGATGCTCATAACTCTCATTAATTATTTTTGATCCTTGAACGACGAATCCATTTAGTAAGATAATCTTTACTGTACTCTATTTAGCCATTTTCACCTACTTTTAATCACGGGAATTCTTTATAACCAAGAGTTCGATCGAAACGGCTTAGATGACTGGCACAATGACTAAGAACTACTAATACGTTTAAACAATCAAATCAATCAATCGACATCACCCCAGGTAATGCACGAAATGGGTGCTCCGTACTCGAGCATGGAGCTAGCCAGCTTTGTCACGGCGTCCAAGGGCTGGTCTGCGGAGTGCGGGCTGCGGTCAGGGTACGTGGAGCTGGTGAACCTCCAGCCCAGGGTGCAGCAGGCGTTCAACACCGCCAGGGCGGTGATGCAGTGCCCCACTGTGCTGGGACAGTGTATCTTGGACTGTGTGGTTAGTAACTTTATTCATTTGACATCCTTTGTGACGCAGCTGGTTAGAAGTTAACAAGATGCCGCAGGGTAGTCCCGGCACTAAGACAAATGTTTATATGATTCGCAGGAATTTGTCTCAGTGTTGGGTGTTTGAGAGCCCGAAAAGTCTTTTGTAGTTTTTGATACTCGCGACACAAGCCGATTCTTAGTGTAGTGTCAAGATTATGTAAATAAGTGTTGGGTGTGATTATTTATATTATTTCATTTTTTTGGACTCAATATCCAACCCATAAAATTCTTTAGAATAAAAAATAACTTGTAGGCTGGAAAAGCGACTCAAAAACCCAAATTTTAATTGGATCAGATTAACTCAGAAACTAGTACTGACTTTTGGTCGCATAACGAAAAAAAAATATTCCTAGATTGTTTCACAATGTTACGTTACAGATGAAGACACCCCAACCAGGAGAGCCGTCGTACGAGCAGTTCATTAAGGAGACTACGGACATCCACAGAGTGCTCACTGAACGCACCAAGACGGCTTACGAAACCTTCAACTCCATACCGGGATACTTCTGCAACCCTATTGATGTGAGTTACAAAATTAGCTTTAACTACAAGGATCTGCTTCTCGAATGTTTGAAAATAATGGAGACAACCTTTTGTGAAATTATGCTTCTACATGGTCAGAGATATGGTCATGATGAATAATACTTCAGATTACGTGTTGCCACAAATTATATTTTGCTCACAATGTGTACTGGATATAAAATGTCTCGAAAAGCTCAAATATTATCGCTTTAAATATTACTGTTGAAATCTTGTGATAATGCTAAATTGCTCACGACAGTTAAGAGGTAGTAAGCAATGAATAATTCCTGAATACTTGTGCAACAGGGTTCCATGTTCGCGTACCCTCGTATCGATATGCCGGAGAGCGCGCAGCTGGCCGCGCGGGACCACAACATGAGCCCTGATGAATTCTACTGCTTGACGCTACTAGAGGAAACAGGTGAGAGTTTACTCTTTGATTTGATATTTATATTTTGCCGTCGTATTAACAATTCTTTAGATAAATGGGTATGATTTTGGCTTAGCATTATGGTTGAACTATTTTAATTTATTTTGGTTTGATTTCAAATCCGTTATGTTGCCAAGTAATTTTGTTAGATCATAATTTATGATTGCTCTATTGGTCTAGCGAATTCGATTTATAGCCGATAAGGCGATAACTTGTCTCTATGAAATCCTAATCGGGACGAAAATAACCTTGCCTCACTGCGGTGTATTGTCAGTAAAGTAAAGCTGCTATGTATAGTATTTGCACTAACTTGCTACAAATGCTACTTATTTGCCTATATAACAAATAATTTCCTTTCAATAACTGTAGTGTATCGGCCCATATACGTCCCACTGCTGGGCACGGGCTTATCCTACAATCGAGAGAATCGATTGAGAGTAGTTAGGCCGTATAGTCCACCACGCTGGCCTAGTGCGGGTTGGCGGACTTACATACCGTAGAAATTCTTTTAAAAAATCGCAACGGTATTCAGGTTTCCTCACGATGTTTTCCTTCACCGTTAAAGTGCGTGGTGATTGACTATCAATACTCACATAAATCCGAAAAGTCAGAGGTGTGCCCTGGGATTTGAACCCGCGACCACCGTGAACATGTATGCAGCCGCGTCTGGTCCGTTACCAACAGGCCACCACGCACTTTTTTCAATAACTCATGTTCATAAATTTTCAGGTGTGTGTGTAGTACCGGGGACAGGATTTGGTCAGCTGCCTGGTACGTTCCACTTCAGAACTACAATATTGCACCCGAAAGAAGAGTTCCAATACATGATGGACTCTATCAGGAGATTCCACATGAACTTTTTGGAAAAGTATTCTGATTTATAGATTTAATGTTATTTTGTTGTATTACGCTGAGTGCTAGGAGAAAGTATTTGTTGTCATATTTTTAATGATGTAAAGAAGATGTTACGTGTAGTTTTAAAACGTGTGTTAACTGTGATGTTTGTTTTGATATGGTGCGTTTTTGAGTTTAAAAATAATACCTAACATAAAAATATACTGTTTATTATCTTTACTGTTGATTTATCTTCGACAAAAAAAAAATTATATTTTTTATCCTTTTTGGTTTTTCTTTTCCAATGGTATTAAAAATTGCCAAAATTAACACCACAATAGTTTGATAAATTGAAAGGGATACGAAATTATTATAACTACAATGTTTACTAAATTAATTATAGCCAGTAGTAAAAAGGAGTATGTGCAATATTTAATTAAATGTAATTTTGAATATGAATACATTATTATTGCCCGGCTGTGTGTGTTATTAAACGAACGAATTTATGCGCGTGAAGCATATGATTTCGAAATGCTAACGAAATATAATATTTGTGTTGTATTGTACTGTTTAAATAATATGCGATATTAACTGGTTTATTAATATGTTTGTTGTGTAGTAATTAATGTTTTTGTCATTTTGTGAGTGATATTTTTAACAGTATAAAACTCTGATGTATCCGTCTAATTTAGTAGTTTATTAAATAGAAAATAACTGAAGATTGAGACTAGAAACATTGGTTTATCCTCTTGTATGATGTTATTTTCTATATATATTAGGTTATAATAAATAAATTATTAACAATACCTACGCCTTTTATTTAAATCATTTGAACTGGTTTTTGGTAGCGATAGAAAATGGAATGTATCCACAAATAAAAAAAAAATGTATTTTTTAGAAAGTCTCAAAATTAAATGAATTACAACTGATTTTGATGATTTAAAGTTCCTAATTGTATGCAATTACTTCTATATTAAATAATAAAAATTATGTTACTTTCTGATAACGCAATAAAGATGCTAGTAAAAAAATCAAATAAACCGAAAGGTACAAAAATGCTGGCGGCCATAATTTTTTTTTATATCCTAACACTGCCGGCTAATTGAAACAAAAAAAATAACAAGCCAGATAAGAAAAAAATCAAAATTAAATTAGCATTTTACTTCCGGGCGTTTCCCTTACACTAAATATTATATAATAATTGAAATTAGTATTAAATGAAATTATTTTTAATGTTATAAGAGCTCGTTGTAGCACAGTTGGAACTTGTCACACAACACATCAAGCTGGCTAGATTTTATCTTGCTCATCTCTTGTGAAAGAAACGCATCCAGTTTACTTCGTGCCTTGACATCTGAACTTCTATGTTGTACCTGAAAAACAATACTTTAGTATTATTGATTTAAAAAATAAAAAAACTGTACAGCCTATATACGTCCCACTGCAGGACACGGGACTCCTAAACAATCGATAATACGATTGAGAGTGGCTAGGCTATAGTCTCCACGCTGACCTATTGCGGGTCGGCGGACTTTACATACATTAGAAATTATTGCCAATTGCTATGACATGCAGGTTCCCTCACGATGTTTTCCTTCACCGTCATAGTGCGTGGTGATTGACTATCAAAACACACATGACTCCGAAAAGTCAGAGGTGAGCCTTAGGATTTGAACCCGCGACCACCGTGAACATGTTGGCAGCCGCGTCTGGTCTGTTTACCAAAAGGCCACCATGCACTTTAGCAATATGCTGATATATCTAATATTTACATACCCTCAAGTACTCGGCCACGCACTGCGAAGCCGCGCGTCGGAGCGAGGCGAGCGACTTCTCCAGCAGATCCCTCCACATCTGCTTGATCTCCTCCTGGTGCTGGCACGGGTCGCGCGCGGCGCGGTCCACACGCTCCACCGTGGTGTTGTAATACTGTCTACAATTATAATCTTTAAACTTTAAGAGCAATACAACTTTATAAGGAATTTAGCAAGACTGGATCAGTAAATTTTAAATAGGACAAATGGTTCAACCAAATGAATTCCACTGTTCTTTATACTAACCAATAAAAACCAAAAAGTTAGTAGTGGCACTAATGACACCTCTGCCTGCACCTTTAAGGTTATAGGCGGATGATTGTATGAATGTATGCGAACTGTAATGAATATTTGCAATCACCTTACCTATACTCCTGCGACATGCTCTCGTATATGTCCTCGAAGAAGCCGGTGTCCTTCTTGGTGACCACTCTGAACCGCGTGTCGAGGCGCCGCGCATCTTCCTCAGTTATGTATTCGTGTACGCGGACAAATACCTTACAACCGAAGAAATACGATACATTAAACCGCGACATTGACTTCGACAGCCTTCGTGACGCAGTTGGTAAACGCCTGGTAAAACGAGAGGCTGCTTGTTCAATCGAGAGACAAACATTTGTGGTAAATAAAAATATTTGTTTCGGGTCTGGGTGTTTGTGAAACCCAAAAGTCTCTGGAAGTTTCTGATACCCACGACAATACAAGACAATGTAAGCCTTTCGCCTTAGTGTAGTGTAGGGTCAGGACTGTGTATGTGATTGTTGGGTGTATTTGTGTAATATAGAAAATATTATAAATTTATAAAAACTAATGAGAACGAACTTATATAGTTACTAACTTATTATTATTACTTAAGATAAAGTGCCCCAAACTAAGGAAGAGCTTATATTTTAAGCGCTAGATTCGTTCTGCTGGGTTTGTTAAACATTAACATACGTTGTGCTAAACATACATATAAAAAGAGTATGTTTAAGTATATTTTTAATAGTAATTATGTCAAGTCCCAAATTATTTTACCTAGATTTCTCATCTATCAGTATTTACATCACTAATATTCCCTTCAAAAATATGATATCTATAAAATGGCAGTTTCCACTAGCTAGGTAAAAGCGCTACTGACTTCCTTTCACCACCCTCTCCTAGGACACGGGATTATGAGCTATAATTAACTCCCCCTAGCAGAACAATGGCTAAGTTTAAATACCGTCCTTAAGCGTTAAATAGTCCTTGGGTCTTACAATTGAATGTAATATTCAGAGAATATTATATAGGAATTCGCAGGGATTTATTATCCGAGAACTTTAGGCAATCGTTTGTGAAATTAAATTATATATAAGGAGAAGGTATAGGTTTGTCCATGGCACGACTACAATGCGCTTGATGGTAAGCGCAGCGCAGTGCAGATAGAGCTATCTACCAATGAGAGAT
Source organism: Deilephila elpenor (assembly GCA_949752805.1). Taxonomy (NCBI): domain Eukaryota; kingdom Metazoa; phylum Arthropoda; class Insecta; order Lepidoptera; family Sphingidae; genus Deilephila; species Deilephila elpenor. The sequence goes on along the minus strand of OX457107.1, from coordinate 222,622 downwards.
GGTGACCTTTAATCACTCGAAGCTATTATGCCGCCCAACCAGAAACCAAACAACGGCAGGTGTACTTCACAAGCAACACATTTGGCGTGGGACATTATACTTCTACGCTTTTCTGTATGATGGTATCCAGACAGATACAAATATCCTTGTTAAGCTATTATCGATTGATTACAACAGGCGGACTTTACAACACACTTGGCATGAATCAATATGATTTTACACCTCTGTACGATGGTCACTACTCGTACCACCATACACATCCTACCACCAGCAAGATCTCAAGGTAATTATAATGGTACCTTTGTGAGTTGGTTCATCATGTTGCTGAGCATGGCGTTGACCTGCTCTTTCTCCGGGTATTGGTACACACACTCCACCATCGCTCCTGCTGTCACCTGATGATTATCTGGGGGTTCCGTCTCCTGCTAAATTATCATCATCACCTTGAAATTCAAGGGAAATCGTAGGGAGCCCTGCGTAAAATGGTCTTTCGCATTACACTCAATGCATGCATTATGCATTTAAACACGTTGTGGCCTTTTGGTAACTGAACGGTCGTGGTTTCCGATTGTGTGATCGTGGGTTTAAGAAAAGTCAGAGGTATACCCGTAGAGTATACCTCTGACTTTTCTCAAGCAATTACCACGTGCAAAAAAGATGTAGAAAAACATATTTAGAAAACCTGCATACCATAGATATTTAAAAGAATTTCTATGGTGTGCAAAGTCTGCCAACCCGCACTAAGTGAGCATGATGAGTTATGGACTAAGGCTTCCAATGGACTAAGGCTTCCAAATTGTAAGATGCCCCGTATATTTTGGAATAATAATATAACACTTGCATATTTTGCAGAAAATAAAACAACGATTCACAAATCATTGTCAAACCTCCACCTCCTTTTGTTCCCCACTATCTTTCGTCCTCTCTTGTTCCACTGCATTATCAACGTCTTCATCCCCTACAAACACTCCCACTGGCCCACCCTCGTAGTCCCGGTTGGATATCCTCAGGTCGAAGGACACCTCTCCATTGATCTTCAAGTCCATACACTCGATTATACGAGCGAAAAACAATAAATACGCGTAGCGCATGACTTGTTCTATTATATTGGCTAGTTGACGCATATCGAATAGTTGTTTGACTGTCGGTTTATTTTTATTGAATTCTATATTCAAAATATTAATGTACAATATATTCCATGCGTTCTATTACTACGCCTAGACCTACTTTACGACGTCAAAGGAACAGAGGTACTACGTCATTACCTTTAATTTTATTTTATTAGATGTATGACCGCATCTCTATATTATTAATTCGTCTTTTAAGTAATCATGAGAGAAAAATATGGTATTTTCATTCCTTGATTTCATGATTTGTGATCAAAATAATTAATCATGAATATATTATGTACCCGCGTAACTTAAAAAAAACAGGGATATTACCAATCTCTATCTCACTATCACTTCAATTCATATAACTTAAACACGACAGTACAATACAGATCCAACTCCTGCTAATTGCAGCCCTCTCCTTCACAAGTAAATGTACATCCTAGTAATTTTTTAAGGCTTTCCTTTTTGATTGAAGCTGTTTCTTCAGCGGCGCGCGATAATTAGCCAGCGTTTAATTAACTCTGTTAACGAGGACTAAAGGGGTTAGTAGCTGGCACGAGTATCGCGGCAATATTTATAAAAAGGTTCAGGCTAGATCAAGTTATATCACGCTTTTGAGTTGCTTGGGTTATTAGCACTAGGCAGTTATTATATTATGGAGTTAATTTTATAACGCTCATCTCTTAATTTATGTGTAAAGTACTATCTAAAAGGATAGGATATTAACTGAAAGGTTCTGGGCTTAAAAATTGTAAGTGAATGATTTGACGCGATGCTGATATAAACAGCCGCGGGCTCTATCCCTGAGACAAATATTTGAGTTATTCACAAGTTCCTATATCTTTGTGTCTGATTATTGTGGGACCAATAAGTCTTACATAATTCTTATAATTCGTGTCACATGTAATTTGGATGACTTATTTTCTGCAAGGGGCTTTATGATAAGCCGCCTTTTGATTGTCAAATCATAAGTTATACTCTTAATTTATCCTATTTCATCCAATGTGTAAATGAGTAAGGTCATCACCTCTCTCTTCAGCCACAGTTAGTCTACTGCTGATCATAGGACTCCCCCATGCATCGCCACATAAACTTGTTAGAACCGGCCTGCATCCAGTGACTTCCTGCGATCATAACTACGTCATCCATCCACCTTGTGGGTGGGCGGCCGACACTTCGCATGCTTGTAAGTTGATAATAGACTTTAATCAAGAATCAAATAAAACTGACCATTAACTGAAATTACCACGTTATTCTTAGCTAAATAACAAGCATTACCAGAGAAAACTATAATACTTAAAATGAAATACCAACAATGGATATAAGCAATAAAAATTCAACATTAAAGTGGCACGCGATAACAAGCTTAGTCGGAGAATAAATTTTTACAGTCTCACATGCGATAGTGTTGTGGGCGACCGTTGGCGGCTGTGGGCGAGAGTCGTGGGCGAGATATTGTCGACCACGCGCAGAGAATGGCGCTTTACTATTATGGTCGTTGGGGGAGATAGTTTATGCTCTATATAAGTTTAACGGCTTCGCTGATGGACGTGGAAAATTGTTATGTCTGTCGTTTTATGAATGCTTGGGGGGAAAATCCCATGCAGTTAAATTGTTATATTTATATTTCACACGGTTTATTGAGATATTGTCTATTTTTTATTCTAGCTGGTCAAAGCAACTCACTACAGCTGATGGTATGTAGAGTGCCGAACGGCGGAAAACGATGGTCTCTCGGAACTTGACACAATCATGCTAGCCTGTTTAATTGCTTCTTCACGTATCGCTTAAAGGAGCCAGGTTTATAGGCATGAGGAAACACAGGTCCGCACACTGTTCCAAATTTAATGGTGCTGAAGGAATAGGAGCTGGCGAACCTTTCAATTAGGACCGAGATGATGCTGAAAACTTCAATTTGGAAATTTCTGCCACGAAGCAGCAGTATGCAAGCAATGTTGTGTTTTGAACGTGCATTGTACCTCATATATAATTATTGGGTAATAGAAAACACATGTTAGGGTGACTAGCACAATGCAGTGCTTAATATGTATTAGATTTAGAGAGGTGTTGCTTAAAACACAAAAAAAAAAAACTAAAACACTAAACACTCTTGCCATCAGGCGGGCGAAATGTTTGTGCTGCATGCTCGGTATTAAAAAGGATACATTATAAGATTCATTGTACGTTCGGCGGGACCTATTCTACTATTTTTATTGTCAATATCATACAACAGTGCTTTGGAGGTTCCTATTTTTAGATATTTTTGAGATAAAACACGCCGTTGTTCGAATAACAAGGCCCTGTTGCGAGCACGTAATTCGACGCAAAAGGAACCCAAAATTTTCCCGACGCCACCATTAAGCTCCCAATGTTCGGGATATCTTTTTTGGTGTCTATTCCTTTCAAAAATTGTGGCAAAGGAAAATAATTTCAGTATTGCGAAGTTTTGTGCCATTGAAATGTGGGCTAACAAATTTATAATACGTATACTATATAGGTATAGAGCATTTTCTTTCGCTTTCTAATGGGACTAAGTATGAACTGTAAACTTTTTAAAGTGATACTTGTTTCTGGCCATTTTATGTTGGTTTTTCATTAGAAACACTTCATGTCATAGTTTGGCGGTCACTGTAATTTTAGCCCGGCGTGGCAATAACTCACCCCTTATTACATTTTCACAGGAAAATAATCTCAGCTCGCTATATATACAGTGGTAATGGCGCTTCTGTTTACCTTTTCTAGGATAAAGGCGATAGCTGAACGGCCTTATTCATAGACAGATTTAAAACCTATTTTAGCTATAGAATGTTTTGTCTTCTTCCCTCAAAACTTCTTCGCTCAAAATTCTAAAGTCGTTCGAAAGGAACAACACATTCGATAACTAATATAGGTTTTATAAAGTGAATAAGGCAGTAAGTATATGTATATCTATCTAAGTAGGCACATAGCCGCAGGCACGTAGGGTCTTACGAATAAAACTGTACCCAAGAGGGAGAATATCTATTTGTATCGCTGCGGATACCCGCGGGATTCGCCGATGGATATAAAATATGATACAATTTGCCGGCAGGTGCGCGGTCTAATTCGCAGCCATTGTGGTACTTTGGCTCGAGACAATGACATTTGTCTTATAGAGGAGAACCTCCGTGTTAAGAACTGAGTTGGATTATTAACGAATTTCTTTTTAATATTATGCTGATTGCGGTTTATGATGGATTTAAAATTAGGTTTGATTTTATGACATTTCACATTTTAAGGATAGGTGTTACTAGTGCACCCATAAGTCTCTGAGCGCTTTTATGCTTGAAATAATGTAGCAGAGGCCATCATATCGTCATGTCGGGCCATATTCCACCCTAAGAAAATGACATTATTTTAAACCAAAAACTTCCACAAAGCGGATTGCCTGACTAGAGATTCAAATCAGCCATAAGCCCAATGAGGCTCATTTCCTACACCGAAGACATAATTCATAGTTACACTGTATGGTTGTTATTTTGTAAAGTAGAGCAATGTAGGTGCATTTGCAGGTAGATGTGTGGTTTATGGTGCGCCGCGTCGCAGTAAACTCCAAACAATACGCACATACAGAGCTGTGCTTCACGCGCCATAAACCGACGCCGTGCCATCGGGTTCATGGAAATTGCTCAGGTTTTATTTTAGCCGGATTTAGGTTATACGAGGCATCATTGAAATCAAAATGTTCAACAATCTTTTTAACCCAGCTACGCTCACAAAATTATTATTTAACAGATTCGCATTTAACTTCTAGTCCGTCAGTCGGCAGGCGACATTGGAAATATGAATAAAAACGAAAAGTTATTTTTCTATCCTCCGGGAACACGTGTATGCGAAATGTAATGACGATCGGAAGAGTAGAAGGATTCATAAAGTCATATTTAATTAATACCCACACTGCTTTGGAAAATTTTGCTGTTAATTAGAAACGAGGCAATGTAAGAAATTTCCTTAGCAACACAAGTTAAGTTTCTTTAGTTCTCCTCAGTGTTTGTTTTTGTTAGTCTTTGTTTTTTAATTATTTTTGTGGCCTATAAGCAGCACGTATAATCCCTTGAGGTTCTAGGTTAAATTTCCAGGTCAGGCAATTTATTATCAATCCCGGGTATGGAATTTGTGCCCAGATTGGTCATTGAGTCGCATGTTGGATGGAATTAATTATGCGGAATTTTGGGGTAGTACTTTTGGTACTTTATCAATGAGAAGATAGGCATAAGCATATTACATAATCATTTACATAACAATATGTTATTTAAAACGAATTAATATGAACAGGGCTCTTTATGTCTCCAGTAAACGAGTTTGCCGTGAGCTGTGAGTGAGAAACTTGGTCGGTTTATACTATTGCCGCTTTGGATTCGAAAGGCGTTAAATCTTTTCTTGTACAAAGTCGACAGGTTATAGCCGTGGAGTAACTGCAGTCTTCGTATTATCTTCAAGCGTATCATGCCCAATTCTATGATATGACCTATCTGTATCAGCCCATATATAATGCGTCCCACTGCAGGGCACGGGCTTCCTCTAAAATCGAGAGTACGATTGAGAGTGTTTAGGTTATATTGAAGTCTACCACGCCGGCCTAGTGTGGGTTGGCGGACTTTACATACCATAGACATACATACATAAACTAACACCTTTATGCCAGAAGGGGTAGGCAGAGGCGCCACCAGGACACCCACATTTCTTCTTGATGTTCCGTCCCATGACATGATAGGGGGGCGAGCCTATCGCCATATCGGGCACAAATTCCTGATAATAAATAGAAAAACCCAATATCACTTTGCCTGATCCAGGATTCGAACCCGAGACCTCAGCTTTGTAGTCGTACTGTAGTACAACTACGCCACCGAGGCAGCCTAGAAGGCACCGAGGCATACCATAGAAATTCTTACAAATCGCTATGGTATGCAGGTTGTTTGTTGATGTTTTGCTTCACCTTTTTAGTGTGTGGTGATTAAATATCAATAAACACATGAGTCGGAAAAGTTATTCCATTACCAACATCCTACCAAGCACTTTCTCATAGTCTGAAGATCTGTTTTTTGGTTTTTCAATCCATTATGACAATAATATTTGCAGCTCCTCTGGCCCCATAACCTCTCGTTACGTCTTTTATACCCTTGATAATGTGATTGTTACAGATGTTGTTTGCAGAGATCTCGAACCGAGCATTATGGTTTTATATTTCTATTGTTTACCTAGTCATTATCGTTCACTCGATCTAACCCTAGGGCAAAAGGGGATTGTGTTACAAGAGTTAATAACTATAATAAGAAACAACGGATTGAAAACAAACTCGGTTTATTTATAGTACATAATAGTTGTTACATGATGTCGGTTTATAAGAATAGCTACCTGGAGTTTCGCAGTAGATGTTATAATAATAAATAAATAAATACACCCAACAGTCACATACATAATCCTGACCCCACATTAAGGTCAATTAAGTCTTGTGGACTCGCAGGTATCAGAACTACGAGACTTTTCGGTCTCACATAGACCACCCGAAATATAATAATAATATTTGTGGACCGCATAAACATTTCTCTTGGTGCGGGAATCGAACCCGCGGCGTCTCGTTTCACAGCCGGCGTCTAACCAACTGAGCCACGGAGGCTGTCGAATCCATCTATCCATCATCACATGTCATTGTTCTTTTGGATAATAATCCTGAAGAATAAAAATGAAATTGTAATTGAAGATTAAATTGTAAATCAAGATCAATGAAAACGGTATCTAATTCATAGCTCAGATAATTATATCTAAAAGGGTAAAGTTGTAGCAGGGTACGGCAAACATAAGGGCGCGGTTAGCACTCAAACACATGGGTCATGAGGGCTGCGATGGATTCCCTCTCGCGGCGAGGGAGGATAAGGGCACTCGGGGTACTTTCATACCCTCTTCATTGAAAAATAAAGTGATTCGCGCCGTGGTTATAAAGTTTAATTTTGAAATTAGATAATGAAAAGAGGGTGTCTGATATTTTTACGCTTATTTTTGGTGCATAAGGTCTCTTGAATTTCTGTAATAATCTTTCAGTATGGGGTATACTTTTTTGAACGCATTTCCTAAATATTTTCTCTTTTAGAAGCGAGCTTCATTCAATTTTCTAACCTAGATTTCTCACAAACCCAGGAATTAATAATTAAAAACCGAAGTGGTGAATTATAGCGCCAGTTTTAAAAATGGCGATGTACTCATCTACAATTTAATAAAACAAATATGATTAGTGTTATCGATTTTTAGGTCGACTTTTTCTTATTGAACTGAGATCATCATCGCTTATTCGCTTACTCCCTTATTTCCCTTCTACTATAGTTTCGAATGGACAGGTATACTGCGGGTAGAAACTGAAGATTCCACCTGTAAGTAGATAAAAAAGGTGAATGTGATTCATTAGCGAGTAACAAGTGTGAGTGTTGTGAGACGTGCGGCGCTCCGAGTGGCCGCTAATTCAGCGCCCGTGCCGCCGGCGGCCGCGAACCTACGATACACTATGCGACATCTTGAAATAATGTTGGAAATGTGGTATATTTTTGGAGAGAATAGCTAGCCGTATGGCATGTACACATGGATTTACTCTACCTACTACAAAACCTGGAGGTAAAACGTATAGCGAGAATAGACACAGAAATGCCTGCTGTTTGCCAGCCTAGTCCGTGCTCAAAGTCAATGGATAAGAATAAAATCAGGATCACAACTGTTCCCTAAGAACTTGCGTGGGGAAACCTCGGATCCAATCCAAATCAAAACAAATCATTGGCATCATAAGCCGACTCCTTAACACTGCGCCAATGTATCGTCGAATTTCAATTATTTTTATATTCTACTTCTTAATCCTAATCCAACCAGGTATTGTAACATCGCGGCCGTAGAGGCAGAGCGTTCTCGTGCGGCGTCTAATTCGTCTCTCCCCCCGCCTGTCGTCTCATCTCCTCCTTGGCCATGGTCGTCGAGCAGCCTGTCTGTACGTAATTAGTTCGCTAATTGAATAGGGATTGCGTTGCGGTTGTATTGCGTGCCTGGTCATGATCGTAGTCGTGACGCGCGTCATTCGTGATATTGGATGAATTTGACGTGTTAGTATGTCTTATATGGTCGTTCTTCCACCAGTTGGTAACAAAATGTTTAAAATCGTCTCTCTACCTTCTGCGCGGCCTACCATTTCATTAATTACTTATAATAAAGGTAGGTACTCAAGCATCTCCCTCGTAGAATCTCAAGCACTAGGTTAATATCACTTCATCCGCAAACAAATGAAATTCAGGATTTATGTCTAGGAGAGAACCTCGGAAAAGTTTTTTGAACTTTGTCAAGGGCCAGCACGTATTTAGCTTCATGTGGATTCCATACACAAGCACTAGTCTCGAGTTTAGTTCGGACAAGTGAGTTGAAGATAATTATATTTTACTTTAAATTTGGAACCAACAATACGAACAATTTATCTGTATTATAATTTCGGATACAAGCTGAAAGAGTCAGCCGATCTGAAGTTAATAAAAGTTCCTTAATGCCCAATAATTTCATTGACTTCGTTGTCCTTTAAAATAACACAACAGTCAAATATAAGGCGAGCATCCGTATATATCCGTATATGCTATATCTATCCAATTATCTCTCTAATTAGTCTTCAATATTTTTATAAATTTCCAGACCCAAAGCAAACATTTTTCTATAGGCGCATTAGTCGAAGGTCTTATAGCGAGCCACTTCCAACTGAAATATAGGTAATGGTAAACAGTTTACCCGCCATGTTTGAGCGGCCCTCGCGTCCGTGTGACTCAATTTGACGATATTTGAATAGGACCTTAAGATGGGACCGTTGCTTTTTACTCTCTGAAGTTTGCATAATCATGTTTATAGAGAATGCTGCTTTTACTACGTTGACTTATGTACTGGATTGTTATGACGTAACGTGCTATGAAACAGAGGGTTTGGTTTTGTTTCCGGATATAAAAGTAATAATAGTTGACTCAGCGTATTTTGTGTTTTATCCTTAATTTTTTTATTACTTTATTAGTGGGTCTTATTGTTGTGCTAGTATGTATGTCGGAGCGGTTTTTATGTAAAGTTGAAATGTTTCACAAAAATATTGTTAAAATACATACATACATAAACTCACGCCTTTATCCCCGAAGGAGTAGGCAGAGGCGCCACCAGGGCACCCACATTTCGCTTTGTATGTTCCGTCCCACGATGTGATAGGGGGCGAGAGCCTATCGCCATATCGGGCACAAATTCCTGACTCCGGACTGGTAATGAATAGAAAAATCCAATATCACTTTGCCCGACCCGGGACTCGAACCCGAGACCTCAGCTTTGTAACCGTACCGTAATACAACTACGCCACCGAGGCAGTCATATTGTTAAAATAATTGTAAATAAGTCTAAGCAATCTACGGGTAGTTGTTGAAGTAATTTTATTACAGTAGACCCGGTTGTAGTTCTATTTCCATACCCACAGTTAGAGTAGTGGTGGGAGCATGACAGTTTGCAGTATAAACCGCCTCGGAACCGAGGACGAGGCATTCTACATTCAGTATCATAGATAATACACTATATAGGAAATTCAGTATTCACCAGTGAAACATTGGTATCCGCGTATTGCCCTTAAAAGTAACAAGTTGTCGAAGTTATTCGGATAAGTCGTTCATCCGTTAATTATTAAACGTCTCGTGATAACAATAATTAATAATAAACGAATATAGGCTGGTGCCGTTATCACTGGTCTTGTTCGATATAATTAACACATGGTATTATTTACTATTAATTATTGGAGCCAGGTAAACATTGACTGGTTCAAGAAGTTTTCTTGACCGGAATTCTCGCATTGTCTTTCATAACGTTGGCGACAGGCGTGAAGCAACTTCGTTGTAGACTATAATATGTTTGTCGTATAAACCGCATTAGCTTCAAGGACTTTAAAACCGTTATATAGCTATTTCTTAACAATATAAAACAGTAGCAGAGTAACTCTAGATATTACTCTAGATATAAAAATATTTATAATACCAGTTTTCTGCAATAACAGCATATATACGAAAAATACAACGATATATCGCAAAATATCATAACAGGCTTAACATGTTTGGGGAACTTACATTTCACATTCGTACACTTCTCACAAAACATCTTTCCAATGTAATTTCCCAGGGTCGAGTGACCTGTAATCCTTTTGAACAAAATGATCCAATAAATACGGAACAGAATAAACTCACGCGTGTATTATAGTATGGGTGGGCAGGGAATTCGCTAGTGGTATTATAATCTCCATTTTAATTTAATCCATACGACTAAACCTATGGCCACCCCGAGCATAAATTGTAAATCCATGTAACTCGTAAGAAATATAAATTATACCAAAAAACGGACAACTGTTCTGAGAGTCGAATCTAAAACCTCACGTTAACCAGCCAATAAATTCAGCTAGTGGAATAAATACAAAGTCAAGTATGAAGTCATCCCCGTTTAAACGCCGCGCTCGATGAATCAGTCCCTTTGTCCCTCGCAGATAAATGAGTCTTGTAAACAACGGGATCACTGGCCTACACTCCCCTCCCTTCCTGTACAGACTGTACAAAGGGGAGAGGGGGTGTAGTGACGTCACAGGCGACATGTGGCCGAGGCGGGAAGCAGCGGAGATATATTCAGGCTTTTTGTTCGGTAATGAATGCGGACTGGGAGTAATGCATCGCGCTTCTACATAAGACGGTGCTACAATGTTAGTTCAAATATTTTACCTACGTCGTCGCTTATAGTCTAGTTTTACAAATTATTTAATATTTTAGTAAAAATAATAAAATAACGCCTATGGTTTCCACTAAGACAAAATTGATGCATTGAAGAGTGATTATTGACTCAGAGTTCAGAGTCACATTACTCGGCAAACACCTCCTTATTCCTTTATGACTTTACGGTTCAGTGCGATTTCTAGCCAATTCATGAGAAACTTGTTAAGTTAAAATCTCCAAGGTCCACGTATACCTGGGTAGACCACGTCATTTATTTGCCCAGCTAGAACGCCACTCAGCAGAAATTCTTGAACACTGATATTTTTAATAACACATGTATATATAAACTCACGCCTTTTTCTTAGAAAGGGTAGGCAGAGGTGCTACCACATTCCGTCTTGTATGTTCCGTCCGATGTGATAGGGAGCGAGCCTATCGCCAAATTCGGGCACAAATTCCTGACTCCGGACTGGTAATTTTCTAATAGAAAAATCCAATATGACTTTGTCTAACCCGACACTCGAACTCGAGACCTCAGCTTTGCAATCATACCGTAGTACAACTGCGCCGTTGTGGCAAGAATAAACTTGTTAAATGAAGTTTAAAGCAAATACAATGTCACCTATATTGCGCGCTTACCCCAAGTTCCGCAACAGGATGCGAAGTTTAGTACTAAAGGTAAACTGAGCGAAGAACACTGCGTTTGTCAGCACGCGGCGCTAACCGACGTCTAATTCAAAAAGTTTCGCCGCGACCCGCGAGACAGCGCGCAACTTCTCTTGAGAAACTCATCTACAGATCACCCACACTTTGGGCTAGTTTTTATTGCTCGCTGGGGTTTGCTTGCGGCTTACTGCACGATTGTCAATTAATTTTAATTGTCCGTCGACACACGAAGCATTTATAGAGAAATGGTGTATTTTTTTCTTTCTTTCTTTCTTTTTTATTCCTTGTAAATAGTACCAATTTTTTTCTGGATGAAAAATACCTTACATCCTTTTCCATGGTGTTTCTTTTCCTTTTCTTTTCTTTTTCCTTGTATTCAAATTTTCATGGTCATTGCTTGAGTAGTTACAGCGTGGATGCGTATCAAACAGACTTACATTCGCATTTATAATATTACACGTATAGATAAACTGAATAAATAGAGAGTGGGCATACTCACGACTGCCAAGCACTTTCCATTCTTTTATTATCACTTCTTCATGCCATAAGTAAAATCAGTAAAATATTTGTGTAGTCCCTTTATTTATTATTCTGACATCAAAATTCCTACACAACATCCAATATAGTAGACAAAAACTATACGGCTCATGTTCAGCAGATGTCTGGAGGTGTGTTCCGCCGCACTAAATCACCGGCAGAGGGCGCTACCTGTGAGTTGTGACCTGCACTCCTTGCACCCCACTGCACCCCGCTGCACCCCGTACTGCTCTGCGCCTGATTTACAGGCACATAAAACTGTGCACCTCGTACCGACGCCAGATTGCCTTAATGCAGCGCCGGGTCTGGTTTGACTCTGAAATGTGCTCCGGTAAAAAATGTAGATAGTAGAATTATGGGGGACTGTGACTTAGGAAATAAGAACAGGCGAGGATTGTGTTTTTTTTTCTCTTATAATATTAGAAAATATATGCACTTGTTATTAATTAAAAACTTAAAAAAGTAACTTGGAAAATTAATATAGTTATGAAATTTAAATTTTTAATTTAGGGGAGCTCGATTGGAAATGTAATAAAATATTCTCGTTGAAAATCTGCCGATTTAAAAGATACGTTTATTGTTCTATTTCGGCAGAATGCAGTCCATCTTAAGGTTGTCTGGAAGAAATCGCCGACAGCGATAAGACCGCCGATTATTACACATATTTATGCGCTTTATGTCTTTGATTGTGATCATTTGTATGGTGTATAATAAAGTATTTATAAATAAATGCCTGCAGACCACCTATGTACAATATTGTTCTTTCTAACTGTTCTCAGAACCATCTGGCTTTTATGGAAATAAAATCTAAACACATCGCTGTACATTTCGTATAATGAATGTAGTGAATTACACAAACACCTAAGACAAGCTTTACAACCATTTCCACACTCTTAAGACTCTCATTTCAGTCTAAAGCTCCATAAACAAAATTAAAGTGCATCTGTGTATTAGTACCGAGGCGCCCGAGACTTAAAGATGGAATAGATGCAGTACTAGTAAGTTGTAATTAAGCTGCAGTTCTTTAGTAACAAGTGAAAGAAAACTCCACAGTATCAATACGCAGCTTTATACGTCTTAATGTAGTTCTCAAATCTGTGTACAGGAACGGAGTAAGCGGGGGTCACGGTGGTGACAGGCCACGGACCCGCTGACCTTTAGTATAACTATTAATTAATTTGTTGCATTCATTAAGTGGAACGATGGACGCCTTACAAAGAGAAATGACTCGATGGTCGTTGCAAGTCGCAGGATCCAACTCACTTTCACCAAATCAATATGGAATACTTAATATAATAAAATTAATATAAAAATTACAACAAATATCTTGTAAATAGAAAATAAGTACTATGTGTATTGACTTGTCATAAGAGCTATTTAATTGCCTACGTGACCAATAAACGAATTTCATTTCATTTCATTTCAATGCCTTGATTATGTAAAGCAGAGAATTTTCTGCGTTTGAATATGATGATAAAATTCAATACTACGGCTATAGATGTTACTTACGTTAACACGATCGATTCTCAATGCCATAAACCGGACATTGCCCGCCACGTTTAGTTTTACTTAAGTAATAGTGGTACTAAAATTGTTTTTTCCCCATTGAATGTGGGTCTTGCGCCGCCACTGTACATGTATACTAAGCTCGAAGAACTAATTCCCACTAATAGTGTTACTGCGCAGTTTTAAATCTACTCCGATAGATTGGAGCGAGGTACATTTCACTCTGAGGAAGACTCGCGATGAATTAGAGATCCACGCGGGGGTGAGGCAAGCCTGGTGAGGGCAGGGGGAGGAGGAGATGAGGGGGGGGCTAGGTCCAATTGAATTCATTTGGAATGCATTGAACGGGCAAGGAGTAACATCGGTGTCGCGGTACGGGATCGGTTCATTCCCGAACCAATTTTACTCCTTATACGGAATAGTTTATTTTGTGTAGATTTTTGTTTAGTGTTTTGGAATGGTGATTTTGTTATCCATTTCTGTGAGCAGACTGATGCGAGGCAAAATCATAATTAATTTCAATGAGGATTAACTGGATGTAGTTTGTGGGTACAATCGATATTGTCAAAATAGTCATTGGTATCAAAATGCTCTAGTACATTGAGAAATCTGATGTGCATAGGGTGGACGTAAAACGCGAGACACCTGCGTGCCTTTATTATTATGGGCTTTTCATAATCGTGTATGGGGGTCACTTTCGCATGGGGTCCGAGTATCCTACTACCCGCTTTGAAATCTCCGACAATACTGAAAAACTCGCTCTTCACGTAGGTTTTCTGTGTAAATTAAAAACTAGGTGGGTTTTTAATTCAAGGAACCAGTTTTTCTCCATAATAACATTTTCCGAAAAGTTTACGCCATCCATCGGTGGGTTTAAATCACGCGTCACGTCAGCCGACGCAAATGAAAAAGCGATGGAAGCGAGAATATATGGCGTCGGCGAAATGATTGGGACGCGGAAATGCCGCGCACTTCCACCTACAATGTGCATTTTTCATGTTCGGCTTGCGCAGTTTTGCAGAGGTTGCAGATTTTTTACCTTTATACCTAGTCTTTTTGTAATATCGGGTTGGTGATCCATGAGTTTTAGAAAGCGAAGAGTGATTATGACTTGTAGGCGATGTTGCCACTATCCACTAAAAGTTATTTTTCTGTCCCTTTGGCATAGAATGTTAATTTTGGATAAAAGCTAAAAAACTGGTGATATGTCTCTCATATGTAAGAGGCCGCCAGGGTAGGTACCACCGCAATGTCTATTTCTCCCGCCAAACCGCAGTGTAAATGCACTGTTGTGTTCCGGTTTGAAGGACATTGTAGGCAGAGTAACTACATGACATATTGAGACAACATCTTATGCTTCAGGATGGCGAGCGCAGGGCAAAGCCAAGCATTGCTTTGTAAATTATGGTGTTGTTTGGTTTGGCTACTGTCGATGAGCGGTCGTATCGTTTACAACCAGGCGGACGGCATGTTCGTCTCGTCATTCGCAGCAATAAAAAAAGTAAAAAACTTAAAATTGAAAAGAAACAAGGAATTTCTTCCAAGATTAGTCACAACCGTAGACAGGCGCTACTACGAATTCAATATGAAATATTTAAAAAGTTGCGATAGATGTGCAATCTGCGTCGGTTGGAGAAGTGCCACGAGCACAGCGATGCCTCCCCCGACGCTGCAACACTCATTAAATTCCCCTCAAATAGCCGCTTTACCAAACTAGGAAATTGATTTGAAAATTTTACAAGTATGAGTGGTGGTATTGGTGGGTGGTTTGGACGTCTTTTTAGGGCAAATAACGATACTTGGTTTAAAAAGTACAATCGTATTTGCATGGTCATAAAAAAACTTTAATGTTAACTTATAGGTCTAGCTTCTAGCCACTAGTTTCTGAATTGATTTCCGATCTTAGTTAGACCTATTATAAGATAAAAGTAAGTTAGAAGAAGTTTACGTCTTACAACACCCTATCTTTATGCTATTTCTCTTGCTCCTACCGATTTACAAAAGCCAATATTACACCGTCCATCTATATCTATATGATATATATCTTGGGGCACCGGTCCAACTGTTAAATTAGCTTACTTATGTCATAAATATTTTTTCAGTAGCATTAGTCAACTGTGCCGCTTGCTCGTTTGTACTGTATTTACCTATTGCGCATATAACTCATATATCAATGACCCGGCTAACAGTTCACTCCACTTTATTCATACGCACTCACATGTCAGCCTCGTGGCCAACAGCAGTAATGCGGTTTTATGTGCGCATTGTTTTATAGCCCCACGAAATTTTACGAGCGGCGTAATGGATAAATACGACGCGCGTGAGATGGAAGGCAAATGTTTTTGAATATCATTTATGAAACAGAAGTTGGAATCAAACCCATTTAAGTTGGAATTAAATTTGTCGAGACGGCAAATCGTCTTGTTTTGGTCGTTGAATGAAATGTTGGATGTGGTTTGGTTATGTTTTAATTTAAGATTATGTCAGGTTTTTAAATATTAAGTCGTAAGAGTGTTTAAGTGGTTTTATATCGATTGAAATCAAACCGTTATTGGGTATTGGAATTCTTAACGTTTGTCTCATATCCTCGTATCTGGATTGATTGAAGCCCGATGTTCTTGGGTATTTAAGGAAGTGTTTAGTAAAACTAGCTATAAGTCCGTTCGACTAAAGTGTTAATTGAAATATCTAATTATTGAAATAATGGGCGGACTGCCCCCGCCCCGTGACCACGAAAACTGTAAACGACGCGTCGGGAAGATAAAAAATATAAAAATTGAACGAAATTCGCGATAAAATCCGTAAAAAAATAATCTTATTTCCATGTGCAACATTCTTGTAAATCTAAAAAAAACATTATGCGTTTTATTCTAGCTCTTATTTTCTTAGAATACTACTAACACTGTCATAGTGGGAGCGTCGAAATTTGGTTAATAATGCTGGATAATGATAAGATCGATTTACTTTTGGGACTATTCTTGCACATTCTCAACTGAAACTCTTGTTAGCCACTATCCTCCCCGCTAGGAAATTAATCAAAAATAAACTAAAGATAAGAAAGTAGCATTTTCTGACATAAACGATATTTCCAAAAGATTTATCATTTCCCTGACGCAACCTTACTCTCATCCAGTATATAGGAAGTTCCGAACAATATATAACAGAGGTTTGACGTCAAAAAATGCATTGTAACATCCTGTCTGTAACACGCCGCGTGTTTTTGTGAACTCGGCCGGCGCTCGCGGTCGCGGCGTAAATCAGTGACAGCGGTAAGGCCGAACACAACGCTACCGAAATCTACGATACCTGATGATATAAGTACTGATGCGACTGTCACAATTCAAATTTATCAAGGCTCATTCAGATTACACAGGGACATGTTGCCGACATTTTTTAAGTCATCGCCGATTTGTTGGGCAAGACCGTCGATAGTTATGTTATAAAGACTTTCGAGATATCGGAACATTATGATTAATTAGTTGATACTGATTCATATTTATTATAATATTTGTGTCTGAATACTGAACGACGAATTTATAAAGCTTGTGTGTACTAAAATAACCGGGAACATTTGATCACTTGAGGACAGAACATTACCATCCCTTTCAGTAGATTAAAGTTGCGTTGTGTACGAACGGCCTAACCCAGCATGTTGCGCGACAACGCGACACGCGTCAGCAACACGCCGCCGCGTCAACATTGTCGGCTAAAAGCTAAAAATCACAGCGTTCGTATGAACACGAATTTCAAAGGAGCGACGATATTGGTGCGAGTAATCTCAGTTTTAGAAAAGTGGCAAAGTGTTTGCGGGGTAAATATTTTTATATAGATGTAACGGTCTTTTCGTCGCGGTGTAAGAGTAAGCTGGATATCTGATGTAACTGTTTGATATTATCTTTTTCTATAATCTTTTCATATTATATATTTTTATGAGAAAATATGTTTTTCCAAGGTTCAAAATATAAAACCAACAGCCGTATTATTTTATAACAAATATTACGCTATTCACCAACTTTGCTCGTAAGATTCTTCACGTCTCCTAACATTATTACTGGCACATCAAATTCATGACCATAATTACTTACCACATCTTTTCATACTTGTGCGGCAAACTAAGTGCATTCCCGGAGACAATCTCTCAACGGTCGGCACAAGAATGCAAGCCTACTAAATTCTCCTTATTACTTTATCGTGATGTAGAGCAATTTGTCCAGGATCCTCGCTGGAATCTTAGCGTGACAGTAACGTATGGCAGTTGGTTGTAATTTCCGCTCATGTGTACAGGCTGGCTCCTAGTTTCCGTTCGAGGCCGATGGCCGAGGAATACGTCACCGAATCATACACGCTGTGTGTCCGTGTGTGTGTGTCCTGTTCCTTTTGTGGCATCGTTTGGATCCAGTTTGCGATTTTGAATGGAGTTTGCATGGGTTCTGCGGGAATTTGTGGAATGTCGCTGGGATTTGCCGGTGCCGGGCTCGTTAACACTGACGAAACAAATGAGTAAAGCTAACAGTCGCTTCCCACCGCTCCGTCGATCGGGGCCATGAACATTCAAATATGGGATTTTACTTTTGAGTTGAGCGAATTTTGCTTGCAAATTAATCATTATCAAAGTATTCTTTATTCAAATAATCTTGTACAAATATTTTATCATAATTAGCATTGCCAATGTAACGCAACATGTTGTAGAAGTTGCGAGAATAAACGTTGCAGTTTTGACTTCCTTCACTATTTGTAAAGAAGCTGCTGTATATGAATTATTGAAAATACAAAATAATATATTTGTAAGATTTTATAATGAAATGTATGGAAACATAATAATAATAAATAATTTTTAAGCAAGGTTGTATATTTTCCATTTTAAAACAACAAGTATTGCTTACAAAATAACAAGGAATTCTAGTGGTAGAAGCTTTGTTTTGGGAACTCCACACCACACTGTTATGTAATATGCAAGTAAACTCAGACATAAAGGACAGTGGCAGATTTTAGTAAATTAAATTTCTCCGTTTCCTAAAGATGGGAAAAAGCTTGTGGACTCGTGACGTTAGCTTTTGTAAATGTGACTTCCAGCTTAATGTGCTATCAATGTCGAGCCCAAAGTATCTAACAGTTGTGAGCAGTTACACGATGCACTGGACAAGTTCGTAAGACAATCATTGGCATGAGCTTTAATGGTAAGGGAGTTAAGAACATTTACTGCATAATATTTTAACGCACAAGGCATATAGACTGTTTTCGTCAGATTAAACTGTTAAACTGTTCCTAACCAATTGAAAAATAAACTTATCCATTAACTATTTTCTAAATAATTCAGTCACACGTCTTCTTAACTTAAGTGAAGCCAACCCATCCCACACCAGCATTACAGGGCCTTCTTCATGTTTAATTCTAGAACCGTATTTATAGGCGAAAAGCTTTTTAAATGTTAAGTGGTTTACAGACAGCACCGGCTTCGCCTCGAGCGAGCTGCCTTTATAAATCCGTTCCGTTTTATTATTTAATAACGTTGTGTTTCTCCGGTACTTTATGACGTCTGTATCTTCGTGGGTTAATGGGCCTTTTATACTTGTATAAAGTGTTATTGTATTTGCTGTATGTGTAGTCTTGAGTGAATTTTCAAAAGGATTGAAGAAGCACATGTAGTATTTTTTAGTTTTCAAGAGTATACAAGGATAAAAGTTAGACTCTGTCAAATCCGGTCGTCTTGTGTATAGGGGCTACTGTAGAGGGTTGGTTTATTGAATAATTGATTAATTAAGCTCAAGTTTTTGGCTTGAAAATGTTCCAGAGTGGCTCTATCAATTTTAATTTCTACCCAGTCAATTACAGAAACTGTAGTAATAATATATGATGACAACCGACGTGAAGCGACACTTTGCTGCAGTGATCCATACAAGGAGCGACATTGCCGGAGGCCATATGAAAATTTTCTCGTCCCATCTTTTTTCGTTCCCGTTTTGCTCACATATTATACGCACGTAACGCACATATGATCACTTGTTACGAGGAGAGATAATTTAAAAAAGTAAAACATAAAGTAATTTCTCATTGTGACTAGGTGACAGCAGAAGTGAGCCTGAACAAGGAACACTGTTTCAAAATTAGTATTCATTTAAATTATGTCAACGAATATTGTCTCTAGAATTGCTTGCTCGTTCTTCTCTAGTGGAATCTGCTTTCCGAACCGGGTGGTCAAACAAAAAAAATAATCTAAATAATGTTTAACGTTTTTACGGATTTCATAAAATATTTTCATTTTCATTGATTAGAGCTATTATTGGCCAACGCTACTGCTCATTGTATTGAACCCAATATTTTTGTCAACTTGCTCGTCGAATACTTCTATTTAACGGAATGTGAGCGTGGATGTGCGCGGTGCAGAAGCCGCAGTAAAGAGCACCACACGGGACGCGTTAGCGACGCCATTGTCGGCTCAAAGGGGCTCAAAGTGCCTCCTGTCGTCTTTATTATGTCTTCCCCTTGTTTAAGCGCTCTATTATGATAGATTTAGGAACCATTATGATGGAGATGCTGCCTAGGTATGTTTGATTTTGTGCAATATTTTATGCTCGATGGAAAGTCGTGCACGCCTTCCTACTGTAATTGTTGGCGTTGTTTCATAAAGCTGGTTTTCAAATACAAACGACACTCGAATATTTATCATCGAATACTTCACTAAGTTTTAAGACTGAATTCCTTCGTTTTTTAACTACAATAGCTTAGTATCGCGTGACGAGTGACGCGGCTGGATGTCGTTCGCCAAGTAACACCGAGCCTTATGGCCGATAAATCATTAAGTTTATTGGCACAACTTCATAGATACGCAATTACTCGCGTTTTATATTTGGTTTGTATTACGTCGGCCGTTTGCGCCGGTTTTACTGCCGTTGCCTGGTTTAACTGCGTGCCCCAGATATAAAGGTAAAGGTTTATGCGATGTAGGTTTAAGAATTAAGCAAGGGCTTAGCTGTTCGCAGAATATACTAACGTTTTTTTATAAGTCTACTAGGTCCATTAAACTTTAAAGAGTACAAACAAACTGATGATAAATTCAGCGCATTTCAGATTGCGCATCAACTGACGCGAGTTGCCCTGTCAGTATTTGGATATACATACTAACATGTGCACATACAAGAATACGAAATGTGACAGACTTTCGTGGGTCACTATAACGGATCCGTCAAAATAGGCTTCTTAATACAGTCTTTTAGCCAAATTTGTACATTTTAGACCAAGCAAAAAAATGTGTGTTAATATTGATCATATAAACGAACCATGGTGTTCAACACACGTTTTCGTTAAAGTTTCTCGATAGAAATAAAAATATAAATTAACCATTCAAATTGAAATTCTCGCAATTGTAATTGTAATTGTATTTGTAAACAAATCTTGATAAAATTAATAACAGTGATACTGGAACTATTGTTTATATTTATTCGACGCGCCTTAAGCATTAGTACGGTGTTCACTGTTCGCTATCGCATTGATACGAAAATCCTAACAACCTAGAGTTGTGAGGTCAGGACTATGTGACAGTTAGCTTATGTATTACTTGTTATCTACAATTAAACGTACAATCCATCCACGTGCCACTACATATCTCCGACAAATCAATTGAATAGTTTCCGTTGCAGTATTCCACGCGGACATTTCATTCTATTCCGTGAGAGGCTAACTGCATGCATGTACGTACGACGTGTTTGGAGATTTAATCTGCTCCCAACAAGAAAATCCAAGCACCGCGCTTGAAATGCAGCCAACACTACATACTCATGTAGATGCCGGGGCGAGCGCATGGTGAGCGCGGGGCGGGGGGCGACCGGACGGCGACGCGGGAGGGGGAGGGGGTACGTGCGATTCAGTGGCGATACAAAGCAATTGCACAGTTGAATGTGTGCCTCGGAACTGGGTCAATCCTTTTATTTCCACTCGCATTTGATGGTTTTCCAAAGGTGTATGGCGCTGGGCCGCAGTCAGCGCGGGTAGTGGGGCCGATTTGCAGCGATAGTCTGGCGGTTGTGTTTTGTTATCCTTGATGTCGCTCGGGCATGCTGGGTTAAATACAATAAGTTTTAGACTTTTTTAATAAAATGTCTGCTTCATCGTTTTTGTTAAGTGTTGAGGGTGTGGAAGTTAAGCTTACTTTGTAGTTTTAAAGTTAGCAAGAATTTGTGTATTTTGTCTACGTTTCGTTACACGTATTTTGTACATATTTTGAAATTCTGTTATCTTTGAGAGCGTTGTAAAATTGTGAAGAAAGCTAGAAAATGTAGAAACTTTTCGTTGGCGCAAGGCAATCTATTCTACTGTGTATCCATTTTACTAAATCGACTATTTATGTGACCATTGGGTATATTATCAAAAATATCCTTGTACATCATTTAACTTTACTTTAAAGGAATATTCCATTAGGTTAGTCCCTCTACTCCGGTCCTGATCGCGGCGCTGTTCACGAGCTGGCGCGGCCAGCGGATCAAAATATGCAATATAACATGTAAATACCGCTACTTTTTGCTTATAACATGGAAATAAGCAGGCGGTGTGCGCGTTCGTGTACTTATAGTCAGAGTGGTTAGGCCGTGACGTCACACCTCTCATGCGGGCGATATTTTGGCGTTTATAATTGGGTGTTTTTTAAAGTCGGTTTATTGGTCTTTGGTAGCGTGTGTGGGCTAACAGGGTTCGATTGCTAGTTTAGGCGCTTGATGCGGATTACAAAGTATTGCGTTAAGATAGTTTATTCAGTACTGGACTATCGTACTCTAGATTCCATTGATACATCTTTTTTGAAGTGATAATCCTATTTATAAATTTGTTTGTCTCTTTTTGGTGCCGTTTTTTCAAAATCTATATTTATCTCATCTCATTTATCTCTACCCACCAGTAGAACATCTGTGACTTTATTGCAATTTTTTTTAAAGGCTCCATCGCGAAATAATGTGATGCAGTCCTGATCAATAGTGGACATTGATTATAAAGTGTCTGAACACAGAACGCTACACATTTGCAAAACTTACTACGGCGCAATTAGTTTTCCACCATCGCAAGAGGTGATCGACACCAAGGCCAATACGAATATATTAAAAGCAAAATCCTTATTAGGTACTACTAATAATAATTATATAGCTTCTACACAAAACATGGCACTCTGTTTGTGCTGATGAATCTGAGCACACTGCGCTTTTTACTGCAATAATTCAGCGAAAAGTTTGATGTAAACGAATGTCCGAGGGCGCAATCCAACGCGGTCCGCTTTATAATGTGTCGGAATTATTCATAGTGAGCCGACTCGCTGCATGAATATGTAACGCACCCTTACCCCTACACCTTCGTCTTACCCCCTGACACCTCCGCCCGCCCTTAAATTCTTTATAAAACCTCATGCACTAGTGTCCCAGAGCCTTAGTAACACGCCTCGTGTGGAGGAATTTTTAAAGCTTGGGTGTAGAATGTTGGAAGTGTCAGTAAGATCTGGAGTTGGATTGTTTGATTCATGTTGGGATTGTTGGGATGATTGTTTCGAAGAATGCATTTATGCATGATAATATAGCTTTACGGAATTCGGCTTTTGAGAAATATGTTTTATTCCTTAATCATATCCAAAAAACAAAAGTTCGTATCAGGCTGATGTCAGATCACTAAACAATAACCCAAAATCCCAGCCATAGACATTAAAAAACCCCAATAAGATACAAAAAAATTATAGTATTTTTTCTCAACTCACAAGGCTCTGTCTCACTTGATGTTAGAAATTAGTTATCATATTAAAAAATAAATTGCTCGTTTGTACATCAGTGGAGTTGTAAGTTGTGAAATGTTGAACACATGTGTAATCGCGTACATCACATGTGCGATGTTTCAAACATTCATTCTTAACGTCGGAACTTTGCGGCGAGATACGTCTCCCGCTGACGTCACTACGTGCATAACAATTCGTTTTGCTGCGCGTTGAGTGCCATATTTTTAGTGGAGACAGTTACTGGCGCGAGTGGGGATGATGGACGAAATAGTAACTGGTTGTGATATTTATGTTAATTAGTAATAAATGTATATTTTTTTCTTTTGACAAATGCATATTCAAATATTTTGGATACCTAGACATAGGTTAGACTATCCCACCCTAACAACTATCATTCTAACGGTTGTAAGTCAGGATTGACAATGGCACAGATTTGATTGACAAAAAGTATCTAAGCTCAAAGAGGCTCTGGGAATGTTTCATTTATTTGCAATGCAAACAGACAAACATCTTTTAGAAGAACGCTGTTTTGGATTTTTGGGATAGTGTTTGCTTTCCAGGATTGTTCGGTTAAGGTGATGCTCTCTTTACATGATGCTTATCGAATTCTAATTAGTTATATAATTTCCCTGAGTCAATAACGTGCTAGCAAACTGGCATTCAAGACTTACATATAAACCTTTTATTATAAATGTAGTCTCGGAGTTTGGATACCTCAAAATAATAGCCAAGTTAATGCAAGCAACTATCCCGATTCAAACGCGCAACTACAACACGGTAGGTAGAATGTTGGCAGGCGAGGCCGGCCTAACGAACTGACGCTAAACGCGCGGCCACGCGACGTGCCCCGCCGCTACCCCACAACCCACGCCCCACATCCCACATCCCACGACCCAATACTACGTACCACGCTTATTTACACAGCTGATGCTCGCTAAATGCAAATATTTCGTACGAGGCTTCAGCGTGAGCGATGGTTTGGGAATGCTTGTATCTTTTACCTATAGGAACGAGATTTAAAATCTTGTGTATTTATTGATAGCGAAGCGGTTGAATCACGGTGCACCAGTTGTGCATAATCCATAAAAATTAAGATGAGAAGTGCACTGCTAATTAAAAAATAGTTGGCAGAATCACCTGTCTTCATTGTTGGTCAGTCGGATTTGGAAAATGTAGAAATGTTAAAGATCATCAAGATTTAGAGAATGCCGCTGAGCGCACTAAAGACGGAGCTATAGCTAATCTGATAGTTTTTGGAGGTTATTTGTGAGAAACGTTATCACATCGATTGAACTGGTTTATTCTTGTATTCAGCAGAAAACTGAATAAAGTGTACATCACATGGAAATTTTACATAATATGACCCTACAGTCGGATTTTTAGATCACTAAAAATGTCTTTTTTGCGTGTAACTATTCAAGAGCAAAAATAACTGATCTCTCTTTAAACTTACCGTTTTACCTAAAATTGTATATAAGAATACAACCAACAACTCCTAACTTCAAAAGTTTCAAGCAGTTAATACAATTCACAGCAAAAATGTTACAAGTAAGTGCGCATTATAAGTACCGAGTCGCGCCAGACACAATAAAACTGTGTAGAGTTATCTACATACATATTCGGCGCCCGGCGCTGCCCGCTCTAAACTAACCTACTATTGGATATTTGCCATTTGTGTTGCGAATTTTACGTCTCCATCGAGATAGCACTTCAGCTGCACTAGTTCAATTTACGAGTATACTTGCTTCTTGTTTTGTTGCATGCAAACTGCATTGCGATTGAATTGGGTTGGTTCCACTTCTATTTAAGGTTTGAGATTTCTTTAATACTTATTTTAATTAAATAGACTGGATGCTAACTATTGCCTATTCAATAAGCCCTGTTTAGACTCGCCGAAGTCAACAGCGAGTATTGAAATTAAATTTTATTTTACAGTTAAATTGCTAAGAATTAGACTGACTGTAATTGATTTGATTGGGCGAAGTGTCGGCTTGACGACTTCAAAAAGATGCGTGAACAAAAATCTTTGACATCCTCGAGATGTCAAAGATCAGACCAAAGCCCGTAGTCTAATCAGGAATGAAGAATCCATTTTTGTTTTAGGGTATTTCTTAACGACTTAGGTATCTTCAATAAAGTCCGTACTTATTTCTTAAAGATCGATAAACCCGACGTTTTTCTTTACTATTTTCTTAAAATTATCGACATCCCATTCCAATACACAATAACTGTATAATCCATTTCATCACATCTTTTGAAACCATCCCTCCAAATAAATTACGTACAATTCCATACAAACCAGCGCACTCACTGTACAGGTATGAAAGCTCCCACGCTAGCCGCCTCGTGTTGTTCAAATTAACATTAAAAATTCACGCCGCCTCGTTATTTGTAATTCATTTGCAGAGCCTTTTAAACCAGGTGTCGTACATTGTGCTCCCTAATTATTTATTTACTAAGTGCGTTTCTGTTTTAAAATATGTTCAAAGTTATTGATGGAGTTTATTTAATATTGGAGGAGTATTAGTGAGGGTCCAATGTCCAACTCTTGTTTCACTTACCCGTTTCCCTTGAAAGCTATAAGATACTAATAGTATTGAAATTTAAAAAAAATCTATACAAATGTTACACATACATTATTTACGGTCCCTATCATTTACTATCCGATTTGAAGGCAGTTTGAAGCAGAGTAGAACGCCCAAGAAACCGCACTGTTGGTCTTTCCAAAACCAATTTACAATAGGTAGAATAATATTACAGAAATCGCAACTTGCTTTGATTGCGCTAATGGGTTTCCGCGAACAGTTTCCCACGAATACAATTTAGAAATATGTACCATTACAGTGCACTTACCAAGCTGTACATAATTATTACGGAATTAATCCGGCGAGTGAAACGTTTTTCTGTGTCCGTGGCCGAGTTCCGCGAACTGGTTCACTTTAATTGCGATATTCATTAAAAGTTTCCGCGGCGGCGCGGCGGGCCGAGGCGTCGGGGGCGGCTGGCGACAGAGGGGGGAGGGGCAGGGTATAGGGGGAGGCAGGCCGGCGCGGCGTGTTGATTCCTAACAATAGCAACGACTTGTTCACAATGCGTTCGTCTGTTTGTGTGTTCCGCTGTTTGGTTTTCTTGCAGACGTTTTGGTATTTTGTTGTTGGTAACGAGTTTTTTTTATTTTCTGTATTTGCTTTTGCAAAGCAAATACTTGGTTTAAACTTTTGGCTCAGGTTTTCGGTTGACTGTTACCTCTATTTAGCAATTATTGATATGGATTAGGTACGAATACACACTGGCACGACAAAGTGACCACAACAATCTATTAGTAAATGCACTGCGGTATAAATAGAATATTTAACGGTGAACGATGGTTATCTCTCACTAGTCGAGAATATTATGCCGGCCTCTTCAAAATGGGTCCAGAGAGGCTAGGTCCTGATTGCGCCACAATTGCTTGCTACAATTTGGGCGCAATTCGCGTAGATACGTAGATTCTACTACCAGCTTTATGTTATCTAGCAAACTCACTCACCAAATGAAATGCAACAGCAATGTTGCTTCTTCATGGTGTTTTCCTTCACCATAACTCCGAAAGATCAGAGATGTGCCCTGGGATTTGAACCCACGATCACCGTGAACATGTTGGCAGCCGTGTCTGGTCCGTTTACCAACAGGCCACCACGCATTATAAATAACAAAATAGTTTAATGTAGGTTAGGTTTATGGAAATTTGTTCTCAAAAAAGACTACATGAGAATACAGTTAGCATAAAGAAGACACAATATTCAACGTTTTACGCACAAAAATCCACTTCCAACACATTCAACATACTTATTGGTAGACATTATTACTTGTAGAAACACTTGTAGTCGTAAAATATTAGAGTATTGACAAAATGACAGTTGGTATAAAACTAAACGAAGTATTACATAAACATTAAACTGATATCACAAGCCTTACACGAATAATGTTGCTCGAAGTAGTTGGTACATATGAAATCATTATATAAACCGTGGAAGCTATCTTACAGGCAAACCACGTCCGCACCAAATATAGCTCTCAGAAAACTAGTTACCGACCAGGATTGTACACTTATACACCCACTTTATCTCTCTTTTAATACATTCCTAACTCCAGGGATTACTATACCTATCCACCAATGTTATCCTAACTTAATAACTTATCAACGTGTATTCCCCTCATTGTATATATACAATGCGTACTTGTACGATATGCAATTTCAGACGTCACCGTGTAACTGGCAATGGACAGCGCTTTCGTTTTGATCATCAATATCCTTTTCGCTTCCACGCTCAATACACGCGGACAGGCGGGCTTCTTAAGATTGAGCTCGGCTATCCATTATTCCAAACTTTAATGTTATTAGTATATGGTGCAGAATCCTTTGTAGCTCTTTTTCACGTTTACCAAGGTTCGAACAAGGATCCATTTAAGATAATACTCTATGCAACAGTGTTAAGGTAGAAAATCGCGTGTATACGTGCCTCAAGCCTGACAAAGTGCTCATACATAATGTAGGGGTCGTACTCAGGGATCGCGAGTTACCGAGACGGGGCCCAAATCTTTAACCGACAATATTTAAGCAACGAGTGACACCTCTCTGAATGCGTTCTGTTGAAACATTCATACGCTGGAAGTGGGCTCGCTGTATAATGAGCGCGGAATTCCACGGAATCTGTGTCTAAAGTGAAAAGATAAAATGATACGTTGAGGCGTTATTGTGCTCACTCGTGGTAAAGTGCTCGCTGTTTTGTGAAAATGTTTAGTGAAATCTCGTACTTTTGTTCTATTTTTTGGGCTTTTCAGTTTATTAATGTTTTATTATGGAGCTACGGAAAGTTACTGCATAATATGTAATGTTAAGGTAGTACATTAACTGGCAATACATAATAACCTCCGCATTGACACAATTGTAAATAAAATAATAAAAAAAATAATAATAAATAATTGTGCCTCAAAATCAAAGATTAGGTGGGTGCTAAGGAAAAGTCACAAATAATATGAACAACAATTTATACAATTTGAATTTGATATTCCTAAAGTTAGCAATATATCGCCTCAAAATTTCTATTAATATCTCGTATCAAGTAAGGTAGTGTAATTTTTCAAGATTTGTCAACGTGGTGTTGGGTGGTGTGCAGCGCGGCGCAGGGCGAGGGGCGCGAGTGGCTGTCACCTTATATTACTATACTACATAAACAAGTCTATGTATGCACTGTATGCATACACTATACTTACACTGCCACGAAAATGTGATTACAATGCACACACAGATTAGTGCAGTGTAATTAATATAGAGGATCCGCCGACGAAATAGGGTCTCACCTGCAGACACAATTATGTCGGCCGACTATATTCAGATGTATAGGTAGAACTCGAAACAAGAAGCACACAGGTCACTTTCACTGGTTCTTAATCAGTGTCGTATGAGATTAACTACGATGTCAATACGGTTTAGACATTCCTAGTATGGGAAATCTTTCTTGAATAACGCTAAATGGCGTAATCTTAAAGAGATTTAAGTGCGGTGAACGAATACCAAGTGATAGGTAGAAGATTTTTCATTGTTAGAGACTCGCGGAGCTTCAGTGTTCCGACATTAAAGTATTACGTTTATCCTAGGAGTTTCAGTGGAGTGAGAAGGATAATCCCTTAATACGGTGTTACTAACATAGGGAGAAGTACGATACACCAGCGGATATTCATAAGGCAATTAATAATTAATATCGGTGCTACAGTATTAGTGACAATCTCAAAACGTGTATTTGAGGCCGGCATTTCAAAAGTGTCAATTGGTTTTATTTGTTAATACAAGATTATTCTATTTATTCCTCGTTTCAGTTTGACTTTTATAAGTTTTTTACGTCTCTGTGTTTTTATTGGCGTGGACATGTGGACAAAACGACATCGTTTGAATAACGGATATTTATTTCACGTACCAAAACCCGATTTGGCTGATTGCATTTAACAGTTAAGCTACCATGTACAGAAAAATGCCTTTATGTGTAATTTAAAAGTGTCCATGGGCAGCAAATAACAAACCATGAAGTGACAGACCGGAGATACGGACCCATTCGGACCCCTCAAATGACACTTTGTATTTTTTTTTGTTTTGTCATCCATGTATTTTATAAAATACGTATTTTTTTTTACATTTGAATTGAAACTGTTTAAATGAGTTTACAGTCAGAGTTTATCGTAAGTTTATTCTACACTTATTTTTGTTCTAGGTATGATGAAGTTGTCTTTAATATAACTATCGAATCTCCACCTATACATTTAACACGAAATAAAACACAATATAAAATCCACCAGTCCAGCACATTAAATCCGCGAGGCGTCGGCTACATCTGCGGAATAACCCGCAATATTCGCGCTCCGTATAATGCGGCGTCCCTTTTTCATTTCTAATGCAGCCGCTCATTATGCCGGCCCGAAAGGCGGTATTCAAATCGTCGGAGATGTACGCAGGTGTACTCGTATCTCGTATCTTTGGCCTTTCGCATCGATCTGTCTATTCCCATTCCGAGAGCTATGTAGGTCGCCGCCTCTGTCGTATTAATAGTGAAAATGTTACTGTTAGAGTCTTAGCTGTTATATTTATTCTGCTAAAATGATTTGCAAGTTATTGCAAATGTTTGACAGCCTCCGTGGCGCAGTTGGTTAGACGCAACTTTTAAACGGAGAAGCCGCGGGTTCGATCCCCACACCAAAATAAATGTTTGTGAGATCCACAGGTATTTGTTTAGGGTATGTGAAACCGAAAAGTCTCTTGTAGTTTCTGATACCCACGACACATGACTCGATCTTAGTGTGGGAGCAGAGCTAATATGTAAGTGACTGTTGGGTGTATTTATCTATTAACAATTCTGTTTTTCATACTGTAGTAAATACGTACACCAGGAGAGCGTTATGTTGTAACCATAATCACACGGCCACCTATTAAGGTGACTTATTTGATAGGTAATATTAAGTATAAGTAGGTAAGTGACTGCCTCGGTGGCGTAGTTGTATTACGGTACGGTTACAAAGCTGAGGTCTCGGGTTCGAGTCCCGGGTCGGGCAAAGTGATATTGGATTTTTCTATTCAATATCAGCCCGGAGTCAGGAATTTGTGCCCGATATGGCGATAGGCTCGCCCCCTATCACATCATGGGACGAAACATACAAGGCGAAATGTAGGTGTCCTGGTGGCGCCTCTGCCTACCCCTTCGGGGATAAAAGGCGTGAGTTTATGTATATTAAGTATCCTAGGTCAAATTCGACACTGGATCGTGTTTTGGGTGAAAATAATATGTAAAACTGTGTTGCACAGCGAGGATGTTTTGAACGTTAGCTTTGTTACCGTAACCGAAACTTTCATTCCTGCAAAAAAAATCTTGTTACCGAATATGATATTTAAAAGATTTTTCCTAAATCTAATATCCGTATAGATAATTACTTATCCTATACTCCGAAATTACTTCATGTTCATAACTTTAAATGAAAGTGGTATAATATTAAACATATAGGCAATACTTTTAATTGAATAATTGAATAATTAACATATAATATAGGCAATACTTTTAATTGAATAATTGACATATTGATGATTAATAAAATGATTGATAATCACAATTTACAAAGGTGGTTGTTACAATAAGCTCGCGGCACGGATTTTATTATTTTTTTAATTTTTTTTATTCACTATGTTATCATACTACAAGTAATATATATTCATATAATGGTCGGAAGTAAGATGTGAGACGGCGACGTAACTCGTTAACAGTCATAAATAATGTGTAAAGTGCTCCTACATTATTTCTTAAACGAAAGAGTTTTGTTCGTGAATCGCAAACTTCTTGCTGGCGGACCATTTGCCCATGCGTCGCAGTGTAAGTATTTATATTACGTTGTATGTCTCAATTTTAGAATCTAGTTTCTCTGTAACCATGAAACATGAATGTACTAATTATATATTATCGCGTAAACAGTTCATACACTAGAAATAGTGGAATAATTATGTATGTTTAGAGTCTAGCCAGTAAATATATTTTTATTAGGTACATTATTACCGTTACCGTATAAATAGTCGTAAAACCCGACAAAATGACTCACTTAAGAGTGTAACGTACTGAGATCAGTCTGTTTTATAATATATAGTCTGTGTAATAATTTTAGAAGTGGTAGAGCCACGCTGGTGTCATTCATGAATAGGCAGGCTCGTCCGGGGTACCTCTGTATCACAGGAGATCGACGTCGAGCGACAGCTTCGTTGTCGCGTTTCGTTCGATGAGTGAGCTGAGAGATTGCCGGATGCCCAATACTCATTTCTTCTTTCCATCCTTTTTCATCATCCATTTTCCTACCGGCTCGGCTCCCAACTTGATATGCCGGCAACGCATAGTATGAATGTGGATCCACCGTTATGGATGTTTATGGGCGGTAGTGACCACTTACCATCAGGTGACTTGTTTGCTGGTTTGCCGGACTTAAGCAATAAAAAAACTAATTTGGAGTAAGCCGCGGCTTATATATAGTCGAACTCTGTGTTTTTGTTAAGTGCACACTTTTAAATTAATATGTATCACAACTAGCATCTGGTATGAGTCGTTGGCTCTATAAGTATACATTTTTACTAATCATATGAAAATATACAACAAACTTGTTCGTATTAATACGACACAATATTCTAGGCCAGATTTACATAATTCATAACTAAATTAAATTTGCCTTGATTTACTGTCGGTCTAAAATACACCTCGTTTATGTAATAATATTTACCCGGGCTCAGTATTAAGGCTACAGGCCATAAAACAGAGCCTACATCAACACCTAGATTTGGTACTTAGGTTTAATAAGATGAAATAGGGTACACGCTACTAGCTCGGGTTTTTAAGTAATATAAATAAAGTGGGTTTGTTTAGGAGGACGTGAAATGTCGGCGTATTAATAGTTAATTTGGAGGCGAGGCGAGTCGAGGCAGTGAGGCGCGGCAGCGAGGCGAGGTTGTGAGGCGTGCAGGGCTCGCTCGACTCCGATGTGAACTCGTCCCACGCGCCGACCCCTGACCTCGTCTAGCTTGCTTCATGTTGAGCACGGATGGCTCATATTCGGCATCGTGGCAATTAAAAAATAATTATTATTTTTTATTTTATTTGTAAAAAATTTAGTTTGTATGACAGATGTTATTTATGACAATCTGGTTTGTCATTTAGCTCATATCGAAAAGATGATTGTAAGAGTTAGTGCCTAAGATGGCATGTTGGAATAGTTTTATTAATAGACTAGCAGTACCTCACACAGTGAAATGTACTGTCTCCGAAGAATATGTCTCCAAAGATAGCTTTCCACCCAGTATGGGTCTCAACAATAATTTAGATAATTATCGTCCAAGTTTCAAAGCGTTTTACAGTCTGATAGCATTTTTCGCGCAGTATATTTTTGTTCGAAACTGTACGTCGGGCCTCACTAGCGAGCACTGACGAGTGGCGCGCACTTCGCTTGTCCAAATACAGATAAAGCCAAGGATTCGCAGAAAAACTTGTGTCCACATTAGCGGATACATTTACGAGAATTAAGCATTCATAAAGAGCTCTCTCTACTCTTAAAATAATTCGCTCACAGTTTAAAACACACAAGCATGTTGTATCAAACAGTTCCCTAATGGAAAGTTACCGCAGTTGATGAATAGCCACTAGTAAATCCTAAGTGACTTATATCTGTGTGTAACAACTATATGTGTGCCTCTTGGGTCGATTTATTATGAGACTGTTATACACCTCCGGCCGAGATGAAATGTTTTATTTAGACTGGCTTCGCTGTGATTTTACCATTTATATTTCTGTTATGATCTGTTACTATTATCTTTTTGCTACACGTCTTTCTTCTAGCCTTAATGTCTCATGGCTGGTATGGGTCTCATTGACCCTTGTGAGGTGTTATGTTTTAGTTCTTATATCCCATGATAGACTTTATATTCCAAAGAAAGTCTTGTAACGAACTTCAAAACATGTAGTTTTCTCACTCTTTTATTGGGACTAAAACTCTCTATTTACAAATTGAAACGTTTTGATATTCACGAAATGGCACCGAGACGTACCTCCGTGCGGCGCTGAGACGGGGCTGCATCCGATCGATAGATCGTAAATACAATTCCACGTGCGACTCTCGTTCAGAAATATCGCGTTCTTCGCGGACGGGATCGTTTTGGATGTAAATGCACACTGATATTGTTTGCAGGCGTCGCGGGGCGCGGCCGGGGGTGCGGGGACGGCGGGGAGGAGGGAGGAGGTAGTTCCTCATGGCCTCGCCGTGCACTCACCGGAGGTAATACGTAAGTTCGTTTGCGTTTGTCACGGCGACGCGACCGGCACCAACGTTTCAAATTAAAAAATCCTCTATTTGCACTCGTCTTTTTTGAAAGTATATCTGATGTCTTTGGGATGGTAATGCGGTGCTCTGTGCCCGGATGTTGTATATAATAGTCCCGCGCCACTCCTGCTTGAATCTCGCGGGAGCGATATCGCCGAATAAAAAGCCTCTGCACCGACATAATAATAAAGCGCGCATGCTTCCGCGAGGTGCTTAATGTGAATAATTTATGTATGTATGGAACAAGAGCATTCAGTGTGGTTTAAATAATGAATGCTCATGTTGTTATTAACTAGTTATTTTATACAGGGCTGATGTTGCGAAGCTTCGCATGAAATCTTCTTTTGTGTGTATTATTTATTTTGAATTCAAATTACTATATTTTAACTGAAAATATGAAATGAGCAATAGTCTGCATCTAGCTTATTTTATTTCTTTAGGATTCATTTGCACAAACTTGTAACAAATGTACAATACCAGTTGGCAGCCACCGTGGCGCAGTTGGTTTGACGTCGGCTCTGGAACAAAAGGCCGCGGGTTCGATATCCGCACCGAAACAAATGTTTGTGCGATCCACACGTATTTGTGTCGGGTCTTGGTATTTATGAGACCTAAAAGTCTCTTGTAGTTTCTGATACCCACGACACAAGACTCGATATTAGTGTGGGATCTGTAATATGTATGTGACTGTTGGGTGTTATTTATTATTTTGTTTATTATATAGCCGTACGCCATGTTATTTCTAGAA
The DNA here is from genome assembly GCA_949752805.1 of Deilephila elpenor. NCBI lineage: Eukaryota > Metazoa > Arthropoda > Insecta > Lepidoptera > Sphingidae > Deilephila > Deilephila elpenor. The sequence goes on along the minus strand of OX457107.1, from coordinate 188,191 downwards.
ATTCTTAGTTGGTACGACTGTTTTTTGGTACATGTATGCTCTTATGCCTCTGTTTTTAACCACTAATTGTACTTAATTGCAACAAAACCGATGTTTATGACTGCTCTTCAAAATTAGACATCAATTTAATGCCCAACAATAAAAACGATATATTAAGTATCTAATGTCTTGAACATTGCTCGCGCACACGCTCGTACTCGCTGTAAGGGGGAGACAGGGGTGGCGTGGTCCAGCCGTTACATGAGTCAAGTTCTGATCGCTATTGAATGCGATAGTGGCGCGGGTTCCGTGCTAATGGCGTCACTTTTATGGCGTTATGAATAAAGTTTGTGCTAGTTTGTCGCCTTTCCCCATTCTAACCGTGACCGTGCCCAGTAGGGGATCACTGATGATATACCGGTATGGGATTCGTCTTGTGGTAGAGGTTAAAATTTGACTATAATTTTGTATTTTGTGACGTTGTGTGTCTGTGTGGCTGCCGGGCGCTGTCGTGGCTCTGCGCCGGAGATCTTTTTATTTTTTTTATTTGGCGCAGTTACTGTATACACATTTTGAAGAAATAATAATTATAGTTACACAGATAGCCGAGAGAATTCCACACGCGATCCATTTTTACCAGTTTCGTCAGTCATACTCCGACGCCGTGAGGTTGCGCACACGCTCTCTAACCGACCATCAATTTACAAGTTTTTACATCATTTCGCTTTGTTAGCTATAAATGTTAATTATTGTAATCGTGCCTAGTTAATAATTACGAGTTATTTACGCATAGCTTGTTTTAATTGCTTGTTCACCTAAACACGCGTCTAAACCACGTCTCCTACGTGCCACAACATCATCAGTTCGTATTGAACAGGTTTCGCTAAGTCGTCTTAGCATAAGAATTAGCAACATCATACCAATGGTCGTATAATAATTAATATTATTCCTTCATACATTTTCAAGTCGACACACCTATTGTATTTGGCCCGCATATAGTATTTCGGACTAAGGATATAAGGATAATATGGACTAAGGCGGTAACGGAATGTTGGCCTAGAGAGGCCAGACGAAAGGTAGGCTAGATGGAGTGATGACATAGTTAAGCTTCAGGGCAATGCATGGACGAGATTGGCGCAAGACCGAACAAAGTGGTGCAATAAAGACGAGGCCTATGTCCAGCAGTGGATAAATACGGACTGAAATGATGATGATGATGATAATATTCCCGCATTATCTTCTGCACCCTTTGTTAGAAATGACCACCTTATTACCTGAACCAATACTTTGCAGTTTATTACCCGATAATTTCATATTATTTATTATTATATTATGTATAAGTCCCAGAGGGCTACTTGTACGTTCGACTTCGATAAGCCATAAATAAAAAAATTACAATATTTATTACTTACTGATAAGAAAACAAAATTAATACGTGTATTTTTGTATAGTCTCTTATACCCTATAAATTATAATAGTTTCCTTGAACTAGCGACACCTACACACACATACACAAACACAATCACATTTCCACGTTAGCCATCAAACCGTAACATAAATATTTAGCCGTCGTATCCGGACTAAATCCCGTGAAATCTCTAATATACGGCGATCCTAACAAAATGAATAACCGTTCGGTAGACTTCCCGCGCTCCACGGCTCGCTACGCTGTGCTACGTCGCGCTACGCCCTCTACGTCACGTAGCGATCCGAGCCGCCAACTAACTCATCTAATGATTATATTTTATGTTTTTCTTCATTCATATATCATTTAGCCATTTGGGTGTTTTACGAATGGACGGCTATTTATGGTCGTATCTCTAGGATTTATTTCGGTGGTATTTGAAAATAAACTCAGAATTGTTTAATATCCTTTAGTCAAATTATAATACTTTAATGCTCTTTCCCCACAAAATAAAAGTAAGCAACGATTGATTTGAGGCTAAATTATTCTTAATAAGAAAATCTTGTTATTTGATGAGTTAAAAAACATTAATTCAAATAATAAAAAAAAAAAAATCCACTTTTTTCTACACATTACTCCGACAGCTCTGAACATGATACATCAATGCCTTTGAATCTTTTATGGATTGCTCAAAGGTACACATTTCTTGTAATATCTTGCCCGTTAATTCGAAAGGTCAAAGGTGGGCTCTGTGACCCATGACCTTTATTTTGATAGGGCGCTCCGCTCTCATTTAGACCATCGTTCACTTTTTATAGACAAAATAAATAGAGCCAGTAGTGCCACCCACAGATCGTGAAGTTAGTATCGAACTTGCACTTCACAGTACAAAACTAATGAATACTCTTGACCAATTAGGCAATAAACAGGGAACCACTTAACGGGGTGAATAGGAATACTGGTCGTCTTGTTTGAATATCACGCGATTATTTATGGTATACAAAAGACAACTTATTGGGACAAAAAAAATCAAAATATGATTTTCAACATAAAATATCTCAAATTTCAACCAGTTTAGTTTCTATTCGATCCATTTAACCGTAGTTATTTCGACATATATCTGCATTTATGTAAGAAGCGTTGCCATTAATCAGCAGTGCGTACAAACGACGCGAGCAGCGAACACGCTTCCAACTGTTATCTCCAACTTTAATATATCAAACGCCAGTTCCGAACCAGTACGTGTATCGACGACTGCGATCCGAATCTTGCCATTATAATCTTGGGATACTTGGCACCGAATACCAAACTCCAGCCACTGCATTTTGAACTTTACTGTTCGTGAAATTAGGTTTCTTTCGGGTTGTGCGATGAAAGATGGATGAAAGACGGGTCAGCAGTAAGTCTTTGCCAGGGCGGACGTGAGTCATTGTCGGCGGTGTAATGAGAAGTACGTGCGCGGAGGAGTGCCGGAGGGATGCGACGCTCGGCTGGAAGATACGACAGCAGCCGACGTGGCTCCGGCACCAGGAAACGGATGCCTTCAATACAATTTGCTGACTCCGCATACGTATTATTTCGTTTGATTAAAAACACGTTCGTGGCAATTTATGGCACTCTAGGATTCTGCTTTCAATAGTTGACGATAAAGTTATATAAAATATTGTACTAACCTTCTTTGGTCGTAGACTTACGATCGAGTAAGCATAGGTCTGATTCTAAGTATTGAAGTTGTCTACAATAAGGGTTTGAAGCTAATTCTCTGATAAGGCATCCATAATTGCTCGCATTGTTGGTAAATGATATTAACATCTATACATTATATCATTAAAAATCCACAATTGCACATAAACCAAAAAATATTTCATAATGTACTGTAAGAAATACAGCAATTTTTAGTTTTTACTGTCCAGAAGTTCTAATTAAAAATACGTATTACAGTAACTTTAAAGATACAAAAATATTTCGGTGTTCTACCATTCTGGTGACGAAAATTGAGTTACCAGCTAGTAAAAATCCTACGTTATCTTCCCAAGAGTAAATAGAGACTAACGAAACATTCTCCTTGACAAATATTCACCTAAAACTACCACACGAAGAGCTCGAGTCTCAGACGTTCCCAACGAGCCCCCCGGGACAAGTAAGAAGTTAAGTTAGACGTTATTGGTATTCTTACGACTCCTCGGGTCATAACAAAGTTAAGCTCGGTAAATAAATCTAAGTTTCAAAGTCAAAGTCGCGCTATTTTTTATTCATGTTAGCATTTACAGGCTCTCGTGAGTACGGACTGCATCGACGCGGAGTGAGCTTCGAAACTACCAGAACAGACAAAGTGAATTTATTTCAAATGTTATTCAGATTTATTGTGACCTGACATGTACATGAGCCCAACCATACATCTTTAAGAAGTACGTAAAGGAGTCTTTGGATTTGGAGGTTGATACTCAACCGAAGTTCATCGACCTCATTTACGATCCAAAATACTACACCCGAAATCAACATGGCTTTACGGTTTACCAACTCCAGAACCGGACACCTAAATATGTGATAATTCAAATCGAAAAACTAACGCGAATAAATTGTAAAGTCCATGTTAATAATATATATTGTAAGGTCCATGTCTATCACTCACGCGCTCTACGTCATGTCCTCATGTCTCCGAGGCAGGGCTCCTGATCGAGCTGACCTCACGCTCTTGACCGACATTCCGCAGCATCCCATATAAATGCCTCTTGCCGCAGCGTGTATCCGTAATGTGAGGCGCGGGGAGGGGAGGGCGGGGATGATATGTGACGGTAATGTGAGCGCACTCTCGGTGTAGTGGGCTTTGTTTTGGAGGAGGAAATGTTTTGTTTTGTCATTTGGATCGTTATGTAATCTAATGAGAGGATAGTTAATGGAATGTATTTACAACATAACCACATACACGTTTTACATTGACATCTCTACTCTCTATTTTTATCTACTGTCCATTCCACTGCTTCTATAGGTCGTCAGGAAGACATCGCCTTTAGCGATAAGACCGCCACTTATACTACCTGTAATTTATATTTAAGCCTGTATCTCCATTTTTTGTTTTCTCTTTGTTTTGAAGGTATACGATAAAGTAAATAAATAAATAAAAATAAAATAACATCTGATGAAGGCACATTATTTTCAGAACCTAATCTAAAATCTTGTACTAATATTACTCAACCTAGGACTTGAACGAAAGCTAAAAGTTCCGAAGCCCATATAACGCTACTTTATTAAAACATAAATCATAACACAATTTCCAAAAAAACTCCGTATCACAATACCCCTAATGAGCTTTTTATTACACTTAAAATTATTAATAGGAATAAAAATTAGGGACAAAAATTAGTCCAATTTGCCGGTGTTTGTGATGAATGGAGGAGCGTGGGGCTGCGGCGTGGGAGGGTGCGAGAAGGGCGGGGTAAGTCGGGGCGATGACGGATTGTCCAAGTTTGAGGCTATTTGTCTCCGGCGGTGCGCTGGCTGCGTCGGCCTGCGGAATACGTAATGGGCTGCCCCGCTCTGCATGTGCAAGCCTGAATACGTGCTCGACATGAAGCACATCCTCGGTGTATTCATCATTCTCGGTGTATCATCATAAATGATAAAGGAACTTGAAAGATGCATCATTATATGATATTCTTCGTATCTCTTGTTTAACGGTATGGATTATAGTGTGAGGAAAGAGAATATAAGAGATATATACGAGAATTTAATGGAATAATTGCGAAGGCCCGTAAAGTCTATCAACGCACTGAGTTCGCGTGGTAAGACCTAAAGAGCTACTCTCGAACGGAAAACCGGGGACACGCGGCTGCCAGGCAATGAGGTGACTTACAACCTAGTATTGTTTGTGAAAAAGAAAATGCTTACAGTAAACAACCATTTATGAAAGGAAATATATCACAAGACACAACTTATGTCGAACAATACATCAATCCGGGAAGCGGCCTCATTTGAATCGCGGACGCGGCCCGCAACTTATTCTATTACATGGAAATACCCCACTATTCCCGACCGTTCGACTTCGTACCGTCCGCAAAACACTATTCGACTCTGAATGGGTGAATGTGGAATAAACTTTAATGAATTCACTATTAATACTTTGTTATTGTTCTCTCTGATGTATGAGACTGTTATTGTTTCGAGTTGCGGAGTTATTGTGTGGAAGGATTATGATTTGTGTTGCTAACGGTTATAATTTGAATATAGTGTCCATGTATAAGGCTTTACCTTTTGTAATGAAATGTATCTGTGGCTCTTGTTACAAGTGATACAACTCGAGTTGTACCCTTTTTGAGTTTTTTATTTACAAATGATAAGAAAAAAATTAGCTTTTTTTTGGTCTAACTCACGATTTTCTATCTGCTATAGTTACGGAGATAATTTTGTGTAAACAGCACTTGTATCACAGTGCTGCTATTTTGGCGAAAATTGCGTGAATATTGATATATTTCGAGTTGTAACTCGTTTTTGTAATCGATTAATACGCAGTTTTTGTGGCTACTGGTATAAGTACAATTATAACTATTTTCACATATATTTTTTTCCGTGCATTTAACGTGAATATTGATATATCGAGGGTTATATCACTTTGAACCATTTTTTTCCAATATTGACTAGGATACAACTCGACATGTACCTACCAATTCAAATGTGAATTTTGGATTTTGATGTGCTATGTGATATATCTCTACATATATCATTCTACAGATTTTTTTTATTTTATGTGCGAACGAATACAAATCAAGTTGTATCTAAAACTCAAACAAATTACAAAAATATTTTATATCGAATAAGATGTGCTAAGTGAGACAATTGTGCGCGGCAATACATTATTACGAGTATATTGATTTAAATACAACAGAACCAATAATTCAAATGTCCAAATATATAATACTTTTGTACTATAAATATGATTTATCATAATATTATATTCTATCATCAGATACAATATCCAAGGTATATGAAATATACAATATATGAAAACTAAAATTTTTACGTAGCTGTCAGAAACATTATATTATTATTCTATATTTTATTGAAAAATGGCAGTTGTCAAAACGGTATTGGTACATTATTTATTTATAAATTCTTTATTGAACACCACATACAAAAAAAAATGTAAAATAAAAATCTTATTTATCAATATTACTGCTACTTCACTCAAATTATCTTTGATTTACATATGGCAAGAAACTCCTTATTCTTTTCCAACTGTTCTGGAATGATTTTTACATGTTTTCTTATTGTAGTATTTGTATAATATTCATCTGTGTTGTTTCTTAGTTTAAAAATTATTTGCATCGTTTTCGAACTTTGGAGTATATAACACACTATTGAGATTAGAGACCTTTACCATTCATATTGTAAAAGTACTTTATAAGATTTTAATACATACATACACAAACTCGCGCCTTTATCCCCGAAGGGAGAGGCAGAGGCGCCACCAGGACACCCACATTTCGCCTTGAGTGTTTGGTCCCACGATGTGATAGGGGGCGATCCTATCGCCATATCGGGCACAATTTCCTGATTCCGGGCTGATAATGAATAGAAAAATCCAATATCACTTTGCCCGACCCGGGACTCGAACCCGAGACCTGAGCTTTGTAACCGTACCGTAATACAACTATGCCACCGAGGCAGTCTAAGATTTTAATAGTTGTGTTAAAACTGTGCCTTAAGAATTTGTAATTTAATTAAATTAGTTTTGAATCTAAATTTCATTAAAGTTGATTTATTGTAATTGTGTTTATTTTGTAAGATTTTTTACATTTTTGTACATTCATATTACATTTTAAAAAATTACATACAAAAGTATAAAACAAATAGTTAACCAATTGGGTGCGAAGACCCAAGCCACCGGTGGTTAGGGATACAAAGTGAGGAACATCCTAACTATGCGTGCTATGTCCAGCAATACTGCCTGTATAAAACAAATAGTTAACCATTCGGTGGCGAAGACCCAAGCCACCGGTGGTTAGGGATACAAAGTGAGGAACATCCTAACTATGCGTGCTATGTCCAGCAATACTGCCTTCTGATCTGATTCTTGACCCTGCGACCAATTGAGAGCTTTTGGAGATATTGGTCTAGGCTCTTTGGTATCAGTCTATGTGCAGAAACAACAATCGGGACATTAATTGTTTAGTCTACATCCTAAATGTCAGTAACCTCGTGGTCCAAATCTAAATATTTAGACAATTTGTTTTTTTTTTTCAGCTTTAAAGAGGTTATCGTCATGCGGTATGGTAACATCAACAAGTATTGCTCGGCGCGTCAATCGATCTATTATCACAACATCAGGCTTATTGGCAGCAATAGTCCTATCTGTGATAACAGACCGATCCCAATACAGCGTTGAATGACCATTTTCAAGAACTGGTTGGGAAACGTACCAGTAATATGGCACTTCAAGAGTCACAATAGTCCATATCAAAGAGCAATTTGATGATGTATGATCTTGGCTACTAGGTTGTATCTATGCAAGTACTCGCCGTCAGCAAGATACGAATAACTGGAAGTTACATGCCTGATTGACTCGCCAGGACGTTGGCATGCCCTACAAATGTCGACCGTACCGTCCTTCAGGATGTTTTTTCTATAGTCGTTCGTCTTTATAACTTCGTCCACAATTGCAAAGGCAAAACACTCAGTTTCCCCAGAGGTTACCAAAACGTAGTCAAGTTACACATGCAGGCCGGTCCACTTCAGGCCCGTGTAGGGCCCGATAGAACAGACCATGCAGCTCTTTGCTCTTCCATACTTCCTCGCGATCTTAAACGCTCATCACCACAGGCTTCCGCCAGTTCTCATTCTCCAATGAGAGCTGGGTAAATCCTTTACACACTATAACTACAACCCTATGCATATCTACGTCACTATGATGGAAATACTCCCTTGGATTGCACACCTCGCGATTATGCAGATCCTTAGCATTAAGAATGCCTCGGCACTCACATCTCCGCGTGATGCACAAACTCATCACTGACGAACTTGGATGATGCATACGATGTGCATTTAGTAGAGTCCGGACCTTACGATCCAGGGCGTCCAATTCCGTCTGAGTCCATCTGAGTTTGCCAAAAGAGTTCATAAGTACAGGCATAACCCAACCGTTAAACGCGCGAATCTTGTTTCCACCTGATAAAAAACAGTTAAGAACTTTTGTCAGGCGGCTAAAGAAACGCTCCTCCATCGATTGTTTTACGTCTGCACTCATAATATCTAGACCCTCTGGCATACCCAGATACTTGTAGGTTTCCGTCTGCGAAAGGGATCTGAGTCTTACAGTCTCTGAGACATTTATGTCATCAGAGACCGCAACCTCGCTTCGCTTGACATGGATAACCGCACCTTTATATACACCAAACTCCATATTGATTGAGTTGCTAAATCATTCAGTTATTTTTGAAAAAAATAGATTTATTGTTATTATTTTATTCATTAACAGTTAAGGGATTTTTATACTATCCAGTAATACATGGCAGACCCATCGTACCTTTTATTTATTATTATAAACACCGCAACAACAAAGTTGATTATTTAATAATATGAAACTTGTATCTATTTACACATTACATATCATTTTAAGGAGAGATATAACTTGACTTGTATCATTTAACACATATTTTCAATAGACTTGAATATTAGCAAACAGATACTATTCAAGTAATTTATGAAAATAGGGGGTTGCTGATTAAAAAAACATAATCTTACGGATTATACCTTTATCTTTTGTTTGAGCAACATTATCATAGGAACTCATACAAATTATTTATTACATTTTGTAAACTTTTGTATATCAGTTTACACGAAAGCACTTTAAACACAGTATTTAGGTGCGACGTAATATAATTACACTTATATCATTTATCACAACATTTTTGCACATGTTACTCTTAAGCCGAGGTATATCTCACAGGTTTCTCGTGAATTACTTTTTAAACATAATATTTATCAAAAAAACTAAAACGCACAATAAAAGAAAACATTTTTCCCCACAAAATAAGGTATTCAAGTTTAATCTAGCACATTTAGTTTACGACCGAGAATTTTTTAAATCTTGTTTTTGCTCTCCTGTAAAATGATGATTTTCGACTTGTATCACTCATCACAAGAGCCACAGGTATGTAATAATGGTCGAATTTCCTACCGAATAGTCAAAGACCTTTAGTTAATAAGCATTGTATGAATAAATAAATGGAAATTAAATTATTTACTTCTATAACAACACTATTGGTGGAGACCAATCTTTCTCAAAGGAGGAATTGTTTCATGGCCACGCGGTAGGTCGAGACATTCTTCGTCAGGAAAGTAAGTCTTACAAAGACTAAATTTATTTTAAAAAGGTATTAGTTACGTTTTTAAGGCTCATTGTTCCCTCATAAATATTTTTACCAACTTTATTGATTCCTTTGTAATTTTATTTCCTTGCAATAACTTTTGATATTAATGTCGAGTGTTTGAGAATAGTTGCGCGGTCAGTTTGAGGCTGGTCGCGTGTGCGCCGAATGGAGCCAGTTTTTATCGTCAATATGTTCACCGAATATGTATGTGCCGGATGCGGCGGGAGTGCGGGGCGTGGGGCGTGGGACGGGGAGGGAAGAAACGCAGCCACGGGCCAGTAGCTGTCTTACACACAGAGTAAACGCACACAGTGAGTAAAGAAGAATGAATTATAAATTGTAGTGTATTAAAATTATTTGAGCATCATTTTTATTTCTTATGCTGTATCATGTAACATTTTATATAAAAAAAATATACATATTTTATGCAAAACTATTACATAAGGTTCTATTATGTGTATATATGTCACCGTAAAATTGTAAATACCGTTGCATTACAATCTATCTCGCGAGATTGAGAACTGTCGAAAGATTGTGAACCATAACATACTGCTTACAATTTAACGCATTATTTTTCAGTAGATTGTAATCTATCGAAGTGAAACTGTTAAATCACAATCTTAAAATTGAAAAATCTAGCTGTATTATAAGTGAAGTACCGCATTGAGTTACCGCAAAGAAACAATCGTTAGGTTAGGTTAGGTTAGTTTATTTCCATTTTAAATAAAATTAAGTCAATATGAACTCAAGTAATTAAAATAAAGTCAATTGACAATCTTCCGTTTATTTATTATATCTCTAGTGAAATTATAATACCACGGCTTTGACAATATACCGGTAACATATACATACCATAAAAATATTTTACTAGAAGTTCTTATAGGTATATATGTAATTTGAATAGGTTTTGAGTTGTAGTAATTCGAAGGCTTTTAGATCAAATTGACGTAAAATAAAAGCCCCCTTTACTGGTACAACATGCACTGTGTTCTTGGCCGGCCGTCGCCGTGTTATTGCGGTCACGTCGCTAACTTAGTAAGGGCGCTGCGGGGGGAGGCAGCATCGCCCGGGAGTGGGAGGGGGGCGACTCTAAGCCTTCACAGAGCGAATAAAGATGAGCCGATAATCGATAGGTCCTGCTAATTGTGGCGAGTCAATTGTGCCACGTCCGACCCTCGCGGAGATCGCTCGTGCTGGGCCCACGACGACTCTTTTCCGGATTTAATGACTTGTAATTATTGCCAATTCTATGGGCTCATTGTAATGAATGGCGGTTAATGCGATGGGAGGGCGTGTGTTCGCTTTTTGGCTAATTATGAGGAAATTAACGTTTTTTTATAGGTTGAGGTGATTTTGCGAGCTTTGAATGGGGCGTTTAGACTATTGTTTTCCTTAGCAAAGTGCTGGGTGGAAAGACGGAGTTTTATGATCGGACTAATTATTATTATTAACATATTGTATTGTAAACTTTATTTTTTCGGACTACAGCGCCGTCTAGCTATTAACTACAGAGGCATCCAGGTTGTGTGCCGAACGGCGACAGATTCCTCGTTATTTGACAAAGTAATGTCAGCCGGCTTAATTGCTTCTTCAAGCACAGCTTAAAGGACCCATAATTATAGCTATGGAAGATTTTTTTTTTCGCCAGCGACTAATTAATTATGAACTATGTGCATTTTACTGCATGTACTATCATATTATGGAATGTGGCCACATAATCGTGTGAAAATAAAAACAAACTGTCCTTAAACTGGTGAAAATGTTACCAACAAGTTACGATATCTAAAACCGAGCACACAATGTCACGGGCAAAAGCTACAGAATATTGACAACTAAACTAAACTTACTGCAATATTAGTGTATTGATTATTAACTTAAGCGACAGTAATCGCAGCAGGCAACAGTACGGGCAGTAAACGATGTTCCAACTTGCAAGTTTCTCGACAACGACCACACCGATACAACCGCGGGTAATAATGCTAAACGTATTCAATACTAGTTTCACTGTTTAGTTAGAGGCATGGGCGCTATAGAATCAGTAAGTGAAATTAACTTTGTAAACAAAAGGGAACTTGAATGGAATGGAAGTTACATGAACTCAGCTAACTTGTGTTTCAGTCATATAGAAATCTTGTATCGTATCAAAAAGTACGAAAGAGTTATTGGTCAGTGGTCACACTACATTTAGATCCGAAACAAATATTTGCGAGCCACACAAGCATTTGTCTTGGTGTAGTGATCGAACCCGTGGCCTACTTTTTCACGGCTGCCTACTTAACAATGCCTTATGGCTCGTACATTATCAAGCTTTAAAATTAATGGGAAAGAGTCAATAGGCCAAAAAAAGTTGGGGTTTCGATAATCTGTGACCTGCGATTATCTTTTACGTTGGCTTTTTGAGAGATATAGATTCCGGTACCATCCAACCCGACCTTAATATAACCTGCGTTTGTCTGTAAACTGTCTTGCTTGATTTGTTTAAATTGTATCTTGCATATTTTACCATTGAATTTGTATTGCACATGTTGTATTTTGCAAAATATTTTATAACATCTTTAAAAATATTATAACATATTTTATGGTAAGATAAATGAGAGTTATTTGTCGTAAGCAGGGAATAAAGCAACAATGAATGAAGGCGCGGACAGATGTCGGAGGCAGGGCCGTCGCCGATCGCAATTAGAGCCGCTTCCCTATTGTATTGTATTCGTAACTTATTTTTCCCGAAGGTGTATTGTATTACTGGATTAATAATGATTTATATGGTGGCTAAAGAAGTACAAATACTACTGATAGAATAAAACGGGCGAATATTGGTTATACTACGCGTGACTATAGTGTTTTAATTGTAAAAGTAGAATGTAGTAGAACTGTAGTATTTGTAAAAGTAGAAAGAACTAATAGATTATGTGAGTTATTTGTGGCATACTTCGTGGCGCAGTTGGTAGGACGCCAGCTGTGAAACGAGAGGCCGAGGGTTCGATGCCCGCACCGAAGCAAATATATGGTATTTACATGTATTTGATTTGATTATCTATCTTGTACTGCGTCGGTGGCATAGTTGTACTACGGTACGATTACAAAGCTGAAGTCTTGGGTTTGAATCCCGGGTCGGGCAAAATTATATTAGATTTTTCTATTCATTGTCGTCCCGGAGTCAGAAATTTGTGCCCGATATGGCGATGGGCTCGCCGCCTATCACATCGTGGCACAGAACGTACAAGGCGAAATGTGGGTGTCCTGGAAGCACCTCTGACTAACCCTTCTGGGTAAACGGCGTGGCTTTACGTATGTATGTATGTTTTGAGTGTCTATGTGTTTATGAGACCGAAAAATCTTTCTTACTTTGTGTTACTCACGAGACGTGTTGTGATTGATGTTAATATGGGGTCAGGGCAATATGTATGTTGGGTGGGGTGCTATGTCGGGAACCTCCACGTGGTGCACCCTGGGCAACGTGGGTCATCGTAGTTGCGATTTGCAACTACCATGGCCGACGGCGAATATCCGACGGGGAGGGCAGGGAGTTTGGCGGTCGCTGTCTTTTGTGGCGGCCGCCTCTATCTGTCGTTGCAGGCGCGACCCTGCATTTGGGTCGCCCTCCGGTTCTGTCCCGGAGGTCTCGGCGGGCCCGGTGTGCGCTTACCCCGCCGCCGGGCGGGCTGTGGGAGTGTCCCTCCCACGGTCGCCGTCGTATATCGTAATCCGGTTGTGAGGTTTGTGGTCATGTCTCGCACTCCTGCCGGACCGAGGGTCTTGGCTTAACCGCCCGGACCGCGAGGGAGGATGCCTCTATAAAAAGTACCCCGAATCCCAAGCGGCGGCGCACCGCGAAGGGATGCATGGCTGATGGGCAGTTCAGTCTCTAGTGCGACCCCCGCCAGAGTACCGGCCGACCCTCTGGCGGGTTACGCTAGGCTTACCCAGGTACAGGGGGCACTGCCTGGGCGGACCTTCTTTTCCCCCATACTCGTGGGAACATCATGCAAACTAATAAAAATAAAACAAATTGTAAAGTTGTTGTGGAAAGGTTGCTCGACTCGGACACTTCGCAAGCGTCCAGTCGGGGACCATCCATGATGGGGCCTCCTGCGGAGAGGACCGCGCCACCCCGCGACTTCGACTCGGAGTCCGGGGCGTGCAGCAACTCTTCGCTGCCAAAAAGAAGCCGAGTTAAACGGCGGGGCTCTCGTCCAGCCGAGAAGCGGCCCAGAGCCAGCGATGGAGGTAGTGCGGTAGAGACAGACTCCCGCACTGCCACCAAAAAACTGAAGCGGCGCCCTGCGGCGCCTGGGACGATGACGGATGACGCTGTTGCCAAGGCGCAAAGCGAGCTCGAGGCTGCCTTGGATGCGGAAAGCATCGCCGAGGCCGAAATGCTGGAGGCGGAAGAGGCTAAGCTTCGGAGGGCCAAGGAGGCGAATCCTTTGACCAAGTCGGCACCAAAGGATCCTCCTCCAGCCACCCATAATGAGGCCTTGATAAAGATGGCAGAGCGGCTCCGACATGTTGCACGTACGGCCAAGAATCTTAAGGGCACGTACGTAAAGGAGATCAAAGACAGCGTGTCGGAGCTGCTGGAAATAGCCCAGGAGCCGCCATCAGCGGAGCTCTTCAGGGTCGAGGCGGAGAAAGCCGAACTCCGCAAAAAGGTTACGGCGCTGGAGGCGGCCCTTACAACACAGGGGAAAATGATCCAGGACCTGATGGCCACAGTCCGGACGCAGCAGCAACCAGCGACTGAATCGGCATCCGGCGGTTTGGAGGCGGAGGCCGTGAAGGCGTTGCTCGAGGTGCACATGGCGAAGGTCGACGCCAAACTCGAGGCGATCGCCATGCGGCTGCCTCCGGAGCCGATTCTCCGCCCTCCGCTGGCAGCCGACCGGGCTAAGGCCAAGGCAGCCCTGAGGCCGCAGCCAGCCGTCGCAGGGATCCCGGCCACGTCATGGCCGGCCCTAGAAGCAGGGAAGGCGAAAGTTGCCCCTGCAGCTGCTGGCCGCCTCGCACCAGATGCCCCTGCGGCAGCTCGTCGCCCCGCACCAACCACCCGGTCGACCGCGGCTTCGACGGCTCCGCCGCCAGTCGCCTCTCGGGAGTCCCGCGGGCGCAAGCGAGGCAACCGGAAGCGCGCCCCGCCCCGGCCGCAGACGCCACACCCGCCCCTTCAACCCACCACATCGACGGAGACTCCGTGGACTGTGGTGGCAAAGAGGGGCAAGAAGAAGTCCCGGGCGGCTTAACAGTCGGCCCAAACCCCACGTGGGGCTGCTCCCCAGCTCCGCCTCCCCCGTAAAGCCGCCGTGACTCTCACGGTGATGCCGGAGGCGTTGAAGCGGGGAGTTACCTACGCACAAGTCCTGTGTGAGGTCCAAAAAAAGGTGGACCTAGCCAGCCTCGGCATAACAGCCGGGCTGAAGTCTAGGCGCATAGCCACCGGGGCTTTCCTCTTCGAGGTGCCCGGGCCCGAGTCGGAGGCGAAAGCCGACTCCCTCATCAGTAAAATGAGGGAGGTCCTTCGCGGGTCGGAGGAGGACGTACGCGTCTCCCGGCCCGTAAAGACTGCGGAGCTGCGCGTCTCTGGATTGGACGCGTCAGCAACCTCCGAGGCAGTCGCAACGGCCATCGCCCGTCTCGGCGAGTGCTCCCCAGACGACGTCAAGGTCGGGGAGATTCGCGACGAGCGCTCGGGCTTGGGCGCGGTGTGGCTCCGCTGCCCAGCAAAGGCAGCGGAGAAAGTCGTTAAGGCGGGGCGCGTCCTCGTCGGATGGGTGGCAGCGGGAGTACGCCTACTTGAGCCTCGGCCAATGCGTTGCTTCCGCTGCCTCTACAAGGGGCACGTTAGAGTGCAATGCACCGGCGAGTGCGACCGCAGCGGGCTCTGCTACCGCTGCGGTAAACCGGGCCATAAAGCCCGAGAGTGCTCCGCGGACCCGCACTGCGCAATTTGCGCAGATGCCGGAAAACCCGCGGACCACCGGGTGGGCGGCAAAGCTTGCGTTGCCTCCTCGGTCCCGCACCGTTATCAACGCGGTGTGGGAGCCGAGGTTGCGACGCGGCCGCAACCGTCCCCCCCTGAGGCGATGGAGATCGCCCATAAATAGATGGAACTTAATTTCCTCCAGGCGAACATCAACCACTGCGTCGGAGCGCAACAGTTGCTCGAACAGTCTCTGGCGCAATGGTTGATCCACGTGGCTGTGGTCGCCGAGCCATACTCTGTCCCTGCCCGCGACGACTGGGCAGGGGACCTTGATGGCTCGGTGGCCGTCATCACCCGGGGCGCCGCCGGCTCTCCGCCCTTCGAAAAAGTAGCGAAGGGTGCGGGATGCGTGGCGGTCCTGGTGGGAGGGGTGTGGGTAGTGGGAGTCTATTTCTCTCCCAACAGGTCCCAGGCGGAATTCGAGAGCTTCCTGGCGCGCCTGGGGGCCCTGGTGCAGCTTGACAGCCAGCCTCGCCCCGCGCTTGTAGCCGGCGACTTCAACGCCAAATCCTTGGCCTGGGGTTCGTCGGTGACCGATGCGCGGGGCGAGGCCCTGGAGGAATGGGCGATCTCCATCGGGTTGGTCGTCCTGAATCGGGGGTCGGAGAACACGTGCGTGCGGCACAACGGCGGTTCGGTGGTGGACGTAACGTTCGCCACCCCAGCCCTTGCCCGCCGTGTTCGGGACTGGAGGGTTTTGGTCGAGGAGGAGACGCTGTCCGATCATCTCTACATTTGGTTCAGCGTCTCATCCTCCCAAGTCTCCACCCGCCAGTCCGGTGGTGGTCCGACTGCCCGATTCACGGGCGGCCGACGTTGGGCTGCGAAGCGCCTCGATGTGGAGGCCGTGAAGGAGGCTGCCATTGTTCAGGCGTGGCTCCCCGTGCCGGATGGGCCGGTGCGGGTCGAGGAAGAGGCGGAATGGTTCGGGGTGGCGATGTCGCGAGTCTGCGACGCGGCCATGCCCCGGGTCACCCGCCTCCCAGCGAAGCGCCAGGTGTACTGGTGGTCGGCCGAGCTCACTGAGCTGCGTGCGTCCTGCCAGGTCGCGCGCCGCCGACTCGCCAGGCACCGTCGTCGTCGGACACGTAGACCCGGCGACGACGAGCAGGGGCGGCACCTTCTCGACCTCCATAGAGAGGCGAAGAGAGCGCTGCGGGTGGCCATCGCGCAAGCAAAGGCCGCGGCGAACGAGGAGTTCCGGAGGTCTCTGGACAGAGATCCATGGGGGCGTCCGTACTGTGTGGCGATGCGAAAATTCCGCCCATGGGCGCCCCCCTTGACCCAGAGTCTCCGGACCGAACTTTTAGAGGACGTCGTCGCGGCCTTGTTTCCGGCCACTGAGGAGTTCACTCCTCCACCGATGGCGCCACGTCCACCGGCGTCATCGTCGTTGGTTTCGGTAAGGGATATCCCGGAGGTTTCGCCGCAAGAGCTAGAGGCGGCAGTGCTTCGGCTGCGGAGCAAGAACTCGGCCCCGGGGCTCGACGGGGTGCCCGGTCGTGTCTGGGTGCTGGCCGTCGAGTCGCTGGGTACGAGGCTCCGCGGCCTTTTCTCCGCGTGCCTTGAGCGGGGCATCTTCCCGTCGCGGTGGAAGACGGGCAAGCTTGTCCTGCTCCGCAAGGAGGGGCGACCCGCGGTTTCGCCGTCGGCCTACCGGCCGATCGTGTTGCTCGACGAGGCGTGCAAGCTCTTCGAGCGCATAGTCCACGCGCGCCTCGTCGAGCATTTGGAGAGTACGGGCCCGGATTTGGCAGACTGCCAGTTCGGGTTCCGGCGGGGCCGGTCGACGGTCCACGCGAATCTGCGGGTGAAGGCACAAGCGGAGCGTGCGGTGTCCCGGGGTAGGGTCGTGGTGGCGGTGTCTCTCGACATCGCCAACGCGTTTAACACCATGCCCTGGGCCTGCATCGAAGAAGCACTGCGGTACCACGAGGTTCCGCCCTACCTTCGGCGTCTGGTGCACTCGTACCTGTCTGATAGGTACGTGGTGTATCCGGGCGCCGACGGGTGGCACCGCAGGGAAGTGACGTGCGGTGTTCCACAGGGCTCGGTTCTTGGGCCGCTCCTGTGGAACATCGGCTACGACTGGGTGCTACGTGGTACCAACCTTCGGGGCGTCGCTGTCGTCTGCTACGCGGACGACACACTGGTGACAGCGACGGCCAGGACATTCCAGAGGTCCGCCCTGCTCGCCTCGTTCGGTACTGGACTGGTGGTGGGCAGGATTCGGCGACTGGGCCTCACGGTGGCCCTCAACAAGACCGAGGCCGTGTGTTTCCACGGTCCTCGGTGTGGGCCACCGCCAGGGGCCCACATCACGGTGGAAAGCGTGCGGATTCCCGTCGGCTCGAGGATGAAGTACCTCGGTCTCGTTCTCGACAGTCGATGGGATTTCCGTGCGCATTTTGAGGAGTTGTCGCCGAAGCTGGTGAGGGCGGCGGGCGCACTGGGGCGCCTGTTGCCCAACACTGATGGTCCTGGCATCCCTTGCCGAAACCTTTATGCTGGAGTCGTGCGGTCCATGGCCCTCTACGGGTGTCCCGTTTGGGCCGAGTCCCTGGGCGATCGTTGCGTCCGCCTGCTGCATCGTCCGCAGCGCATGGTGGCGCAGCGAATAATCAGGGGCTACCGCACGGTCTCGCACGAGGCGGCCTGCGTATTGGCGGGAACTCTGCCCTGGGTGCTGGACGCGAGGACCCTCTCGTCGGCTTTCTTCCGGCGAGAGGAGGCGTCCGGGCGTGGGCAGAGGTTGGTCCCCCGTGAGGTCGAGGCCATGTTGGCCTCCCTCCGCAGGACCGCCGTGGAGGAGTGGCGTTCCAGGCTGGAGAACCCTAGTGCTGGTACGAGGACCGTCGCGGCAGTGCGACCTGTCCTCGAGCAGTGGCTGGACAGGCGCCACGGTGCGCCGACATACCGGCTGACGCAGGTGCTCACCGGGCACGGCTGCTTCGGTGCGTACCTGTGTCGCATAGCCGGAGCCGAGGAGTCCGCCGTGTGCCACCATTGTGGCAACTGCCGTGAGGACACGGCCCAGCACACGCTGGAAGAGTGCCCAGCCTGGGACGAGGAGCGCAGCGCTCTCGTCGCGGTCGTGGGAAGCGACCTTTCGCTGCCGGCCGTGGTCGCCGCCATGGTCGGCAGCCGGAGTTCGTGGCGAGCCATGCTCTCCTTCTGCGAACGTGTCATGTCGCAGAAGGAGAGCGCCGAGCGGGATCGGGAGCAGACCGATCCCGCTCGTCGCCACAGGAGACGTAGGAGGCGCCGGGACGCCAACTAACCCGGCGCCGCAGAGGCCACATGGGGCCGCCGTCCCTACCTTGGCGGCCCCCGAGACGTGACGCAACACGCGTCTGTTGCCGCGTCGCTAAGCGGCGGTGCACAAAGAGGCGGTCCTGGCGCGTCTGTTAAACGGTATCCCGGGGCCGTCTCTCAAGTGCACCGATGGTGGCCGACGCGGGGTTTTTAGTCGGTATTTCGGCGCGTAGGTTTATGGTAGGGACCCGACCCAGCGGCCGCCCGTCCACATCCACGGGCGGCACAACATCTCCCTGGGCTCGGAAGGCGCCGGTGAGTCCGACACACCCTCGCCCCTTCGGGGGTGGGATGGTCCGTAAAGGGATTTTCCCCGCGGGGAAAAAAAAAAAAAAAAAAAAAAATATTTATGTTGGGTGTATTTATTGATTACTATTTACCAAACAATTCTCAGTAACTATAAATACCGTGAAAATCCTTAGCAACAACACTCACAGACATTCCGTCGTTTATTGCACCAGTAGTGCCGGCGCCCGCACTCGCCGTGATTCAATTGAGATAGTTTCCACGTGTTATGTCGCCGGTGAAATTGCTTTGTCTCTGAACGGCTTCACTCGACTAAGAAAGCGGAGAATCTCGTGTTGAAGTGGTTTAAAACTTTCACGTTTATTAAAAGGTTTTAGTTTACCAAATATTATTTATAAAAGGTTCTGTAAGAAGTGTTTTATTTTAAGTCAAAAGTGAGGAGTGGTTTGGTAATTCTTCGCCGAATGCTAGCTATGCTGACCTGATCGAAACCAAACACACAGGCTGAACTCGAAACGCAACACCCTTATGTGGTTCACTCAGATGGGTTTAGTACCATGTTGTTCGCCATCTAAAGGTATCCTAATGTCCTACCACCACCTTTTCACTCTCCGGTAATCTCTTGCACCGAACGAAACGCAACAGCATTACTATAACATCCCGTGTGTGTCTGTACACCATTACTCAAACGACCATTGTTTAACACGCATTCTCAAGCAAAATACTCGAATCACCTGATTTACATACTGCCTTACAAAGTGTTACTGAAGCAGTTTTTCCGGCGCGTTTCCTCGAGGTTATTAGCCAGGACATGTGCGGCTGCGGCCGGCGGTCGGAGGGGCCAAGGGGAAGGGGAGAGCAGGGAACGAGGTAAGGAGGGTCGACGCAGGTGTTACTCTAACTCCCCTACACACCATTTGTTTTGCCACGCAATCGACTCTCATGTGTAAGGTGGTCCTCGCAGAACAGCAAACACATTAGATGCTAACACTTAAATAACAATAAAAAATAAACAGGCTTGTATTGAAGTCGACAGGATGTGCATTGTAAGATCCTGAGTTCGATTCCTAATTCAAACGATATACATTTTGTGACATTTCGATTTCAAACATTACTTGAGAGCGGATTCAATTTTTGCACTACACGAAAATTGGCTCAGCCGCTATCTCTTAGGATGGTAATAAGGTTGGCATAAACTGGGTGGGCAACCTCTGCCTACCATTGCTAGGATTTACGGTTAATTATAATGGATCCACGCACTTTAAAGATACATCAACGTAGATATATTATTTACACTAAAAATACCTTTCGAAATAAATACGCGCGAAGTACTTCAAGATGTTATCGATCGTCTACAATCCAGTAAGTAAATAAACTCTACAACACTTGAAACTAGCTCGCCAGTTTGAGAGGTTAGTCTGAAAACTTTCTCAAACATAAGTAAATAAATTACTTTAAAATAAACGCTTGTAACGAGCGGAAAGTTGTGAAGCCGCTCCGAGCCACAATACTGTGAAGTAATTGGGTTGGAAAACCGTCGACCGCTTATTTATATATTTTTTTCAAATAGCAAGCGTTTAAGGAAATGTTACATTTTCTCATAAATTACGCTATACAGTTCACAAATAAGGCTTCCCTGTACTATATGTCAGTGGCGAAGGGTTCATACAAGCCGATTCCTAGCAGCACGCCTTATAATTTAAAGCAAATTATTAATTATTTACATTTTTTTAAACAAGTTATATGAAGAAAATAATCAAATAATAAACAATATTAAAATAAATATAAACAATAAACAAATGTTATTCGATATTAATAAACAAAATATTATCGATCAATTAATAACACAACGACAAACGCATTGCACGATGTTCAACGTAAGTACATGAATACGAAACACGCGGCCGCCTAGATCCCGATGACGTCACGTCAGGCTACAAGGACACAGCACGAGTTCCCGTTGCTCTCGCGCTCATTTCCAACGCATTATTTGCCATCTCTGTTACACGTTTGTTGCTCAGAACTGCATGCAAAATTGCACCTTAAAACTCGTAGCTTTTAAGGTCTAAATTTATTTGTAGAAATACGACGGTATTCGCTTGTGAATATGCCGGTGGGCCTACGGCTTATTAAGTAATTTGCCAGTTCGCGCCTCTTTTATTTCGTGTTTATAATTAGAAAATTATTATTATTTACTACTGTGTTGTTTCAGTGTATATGTATAATGCGGTGTCTATTTTTAGGTTTGTATATAATTAGTGGGTAATTTATGAAATTTTACTGGTTTCGAAGTGCAAACAGATCTATCTATTTAGCAAAACTTTAATGATGAATGAAACTTGATTATGTCGTATGTATCGTTTTATCCCATGAATTGCATTATTATGAGGTAATTTTAAAAATGCTGCATTTACTTAATTAAAAAACGCACTGGAAATTATATTAAATTTGATAATACATTTAAGTACCAGAGAAAGAACGGCAACTGACAAGTTTTAATTATTTAATAAATATTGTAAAGCCGTATTTTTGTTAGCGTTGATTCAAAATAGGACATACAAACATAACCCACGCCTGCATCCCATGAGGGTTGCCAGATTCGATAGACCTCCAGTTAGCTCTATACTGGCATCGTTTTACTTTCGTCCACTTACATCAATCTCTTCATCTTTTTTTTATATATAAGGAACGTTTGAATTTTTTTTGTCGATCAATTTCAAAACAGGCTAATGTTGTCTTTTGCATTGAATCGAAATGTACTTTAAAAACGTTATAAAAAGCACCTAACGGGCACAGTGCTATTCCGTGCAAGTGTTGTATGAAAATATAGTAAGTATTACTAAGCAAATATGTCGCTCAATATCTTACGTACATAACGGAGTAAAAATATAAGTATGAGTACTTGTTAATTTAATAAAACTAGTCACCAGAAGTATCGGCTTCCCTTTTGAAAAAAGTCACCCTTCGCCACTGCTATATGTTATGTTATTCGTGATATATTTTGTAGCAATCAATTTAGTTTCTCGTATACCATGGGTTAAGTTGTGTTCATATTACACTGTCTTCACTTTTCATCTGATATAATAATAATATGTATGTGGGCTAATTATGTTGCGGCCCTTGTTATTGGCATTTACTGGTGGTAGGAGGTAAGCCACCATCATTGTATGCGATGTAAAACCTGTCATTTTAACCTACACAAGTAACTCGTTTTCCGGGTTTAGTTTTTTTATTTTTTATTTTTTATTTTTTTTTATCTTAGTTCATCTGACTTCAAGCAGATCAGCGCAATATTGTGAACCTATGAGAAGTACGAGTAGTAATCTATCGCCGGCAAATGATCTACCTACACTAAGCTTCAAGTACCATTAGTTGGATTGTACCAATTTGTTATGCCCTTATATAAAAGCAAATTCCGAAAAGGGCGCTTTTATGTAATAGAAAATACGAAAAATCTCGTATTTTTACACAAATAAAGAATTTTTGATAAGGTGAGCTAAGCTCGTTTGTCCTCTTATACGCGAAAATAAATCGTATTGTGAAGAATAATGAGTGGAATATAATGAGAGTGAATGTAGAGAGGGTACTGAGAGTGGTCGCGCGAAGTGGCTTGTTGTCGCGAGTCGCCGCGAGCAGCCACGAACTCGGCCGCTCGCAAATTTTATTGTTATCACTCTTGTATGGAAATGCCTGGACAAACTGCCGACCGTTTACGCCGGATTACTCAGGGACCCAGCAATTTCTTAGCCTGTGAATCACAAGTCATGGCATGTTTGAGGCGAAACAGATGTTGAAGTAATATTTGTGTTTGAGTTCTTACTACTTTGCTCTCATTTGTTTATGGTGATTTTATATTTATTCTTGTATATAACTGACTATGAAAATGTTAAAAAAGGGACATTAAGTATCAGTGTTTGCTAATACCTCAAATAACAAATTCAGACATTTCAGTTCTATTGTTAACTACAAATTGGGTATACACTTCAATGGTATACACACTTTTCTTATTATGATACAGCAAACGGACCGCTCTAATGCCTGATAATAAGTGCGGTATGATACACCGATTTGTAAGAAAAATGTTTTGTAATTATTTCTCTCCAGACGACACAAGCTAAACCTGATATGGGACTCATTTATGCATTAACAATATTTAAATGTATTATTTCTGTAAGTTTGGATGAGTTTCCTCCGTCCACAAATCTGAATAATTGCGAGCATTAGCTCCAGGGCCCACGCCCCCTCAATTACAGCAGTAAGAAGCTCCGGCCCTGGCCGTGCCATTGTCCCACCTCGCCGGCCGAGTTCGCGCGACAAGTTAAATTAAACTCGCTCCGTTTGTAATTCAATAACATGTATTTGTCGACGATAACTGCGTTCCATATTCTAGTGAGTTGTATGAATACATTATTTAATGGATTATGGGGATTTCTGTTTCAGTTTACGCAGGATGATGGGTAAGTTTCATGGAATATTGTAAGTAAGATATTTCGTCTTATTAATCGAGTTTTCGTATGGATAAATCCTGAGCTTTTAACTTCCATTGACAGGTATGGTAATAATACCTATGGTAATTATGTGACTTATTAGGTTCAAAAGAATATATTTGTTTGAACATGAATTTAATGCGATAAGACCTCCATGTCTTATTCATTATATATGAGTAATGGCGGTCCAAATCTTTTGTTGTGTACATACGTAGTTTACAATGTAGAGTTATTTATCTATAGACAGATAATAAATAAATAAGTTTGTAATAAACTGGCGTCTTAAATTGAAGAGCAAATGGAATAAACCTGACTCTCATCCACGCGAATAGAGCTTACACAATACATTAATAGTAACGTTCCAAAATACAAATGACAAGCGCAAATACATTTAATGCCATCAACGGATAATCCTGGAATTCGCTTTGGCGGTTCATTTAGTATGAATGGACCGAGGATGGTATTGGCAGTTGTCCATCGGACACACATTAAGCCATATATCTATATCAATGTATGTGTGATGGATACATTCCGATATTTTATGGAGGTTTTGGAACTTTGTCAACCAGGTTGGCTAATTATGAGATGACGGACTGGGTTCTATTAGAAAATTGAATAATTAAATTAATTATGATGATATTAAAGTTTTATTACTTAGTTATTGACTAAGTAAGCACTGGTGATTTGAAAAGTGCGTCTAGGCCTTTGTTAACGAACCCGGCACGGCTACCAGGATAGGATCGCGGGTTCGAAATTTGGGAAGAAGTTTTCGGACCCATGTGTGTATTGATAGCCAATGACCATTGTGAGGAATCCTGCGTATCATAGTGATTTCAATAACATGTTCTTTGAATTGTGAAGTCCGCCAATCTGTACTAGGTCAGCGTAGTGGACTACGGCATAAGTCATCGCAATCTGACATTGGACCGTAAAGACGTTTATACCTTTATTTAGGCAGTATTGATCTAGCATGTATTGACTAAACTGCGTTTTTTTGGCTTGCCGAGTTGAACAATCCAATTAAGTAAGTTTTTCGATTTGATAAATTGTATGCGACCCGTAGCTGGACCGATTTTTAGGTACATGTTTATATATCTAGTATAAAAGTGAGGACTTACTCGACCGCTCATTATCTTAGGGTAAATAAAAAAAATTATGTCAGAGTTTTAAAATTTTATGATCCAATAAAGTTGTTTTTCTCGGACGGAGCGCGAACATGAAATTAATATTGGACGTGGAGTCATAAATTCGGGAGGAACTAATGAATTGCTATTTACCATGGATATATCACGAGAGCGCCAAATGAGTAAGCAGTGAGCAATTACAAGTCAAACAAAATGTGATTAATATCGTACACAAACACTTGGCATTTTGGGTGTAGTGTCAGCATTTATTGATAGAAATTAAAAGGTGTGAAGGAAAAATAGTTAAGTTTGTAAGAAATATTTTATTCACATGTGGTTCGGAGGTGTAAGAATTCCGCCACGGTATCTTTCCCGTCGTAAGAGGCCACTCCGAGGTGTGTGATAGAGCACTTGGGCTAGTCTCTGTCGTGAACGACCACAACATCTCAAACGGGCATCCAAAAATAGTGGTAAGTTTGGAGCCTCCAGGCCCCCCACAATGGAAGGGACCAGCAATGATGTGCGCCGGGCTGTTATGCGAACATAAATCCGGGCGCTTCTCGCCCTGGGATGTCCAGTGCCGCACATAATGCGTGTGACGGTCACCGAGGGGTTTTTAGTAAGTAACAGTATGCTGGTATAGGTTTTGTTGGAGACCCAGCTCGGCCACAACGCGCAGCGTGCCGGGATGGAAGGCCAAAGGTATTATTTCTTCTTAATATTTTTTAGATCATTGTAAATTTTGAGTGATTTACCTATCAGTAATTTCTATT
This sequence comes from Deilephila elpenor, assembly GCA_949752805.1. Taxonomy (NCBI): domain Eukaryota; kingdom Metazoa; phylum Arthropoda; class Insecta; order Lepidoptera; family Sphingidae; genus Deilephila; species Deilephila elpenor. Next base: position 162,516 of record OX457107.1, on the reverse strand, counting down.
GTAAAACAAAACCAAGTGAAGGCAATGCTCACACCTTTACTGAAAAGTAAAGATGTGAGCATTGCCCACAAGAATTTTAAGGTAATATGAAAATACTCGCGACCGCACTAACCAAGCGTAATCATTCACAAACATTCTTCGGCCAATTGTAAAGAAAGCTCTGCCAAGAGAAATTACCTCTGTTGATATACATTAGAACAAGACACTGCAATGCCAAGTTCCTTTACATCTGAGGTTTAATATGAGTCCATTGAACCTCGCAACTACATGTTATTACAAGAGACATTGAAACATTTGTGAGTGCGACACACCGCGTGATGGATGAGGCGGCGGCGCTCGCGACAACTCCCTTCTTCCATCCCCTTCGCCTCTCCTACCATTCCCGCACACACCCCGCGCGATTAGCCCACCAGACGTCTTGCAATTTTGTATACAAGGTCTTTGCCCTCAACAAAACAATATACAAATAGTAATGCCTTTTTATGAGATGTGTAAATATAGTGTTTCATTGTAAGAATTAAGTAACAATGACAGTGCGACTGTCCCTCTCCCTGACGTGGACAGCATGGTGGAAAGCTCTATCAAGATGGTTAATAATATAACAAACATTGAATCGCTCAAATTCGTAGCTATGCCCTTAACGTATTCTGTTCGCAGAGGTAAAATAAAGAGATAAATAGAAACAGATTTCCGCCTGTCGAGTATAGATAAAAATAAGGAACAATATCCAACACTTCCTTCATTAGCATTCAGTGTACATCGTTAATAATTTTTCTTCCTTTTCAAAATTAAATTTGGTCCAATTCATTTGAGCGCTGGCGGGCGGCGGGTCGGCGGGATCCTAATGTTGTTTATATTTTGGACTCAGGCCAAATTGTTCCACGAATTTCGACGCTCTCATAATTACTGCGTTGGCTTCCCTCGTCGTCACTCTTCATTTAATGTTACGGACCTTTACGCTGCCGGACATTGGCGGGATATTTATGGCTTAATTGGTGGCGTTGCATCAGCGTCCAGGCAGAATGGCTTCATTGTCCCTTGCGTGCTGGCCCGGTTTGGGTTCAGTGTTTATCTCCTGGTATTCAAATTACTATATTTTAATGATATTGTTGGAATAAGCTTTTGTATAGGGCTAAAATACAAAGGTTATGGATACGTTGAAGGTAAGGTGAACACCAATTAAGCAACTATAATTGTACAGAAAGATTAGAGATAGTCATGTCACTAAATAAGAGTCTGTCTATAAGCATTGGGCCCACTATCAGAATATGCAATACAGTAACATTGTTTATACTCAACAAATTATACTGTCATTATTTATTTGAAATATTACTTAAGCGTCTTTGCAACATTGTAGGTGTGTACTGCGTCCGAACCGTAAGACCAATGAAAATAATTTGCATTTATTTGAAACATAATTATGTGCAGTAGAGCGCACATTAAAGCCCGCAGCCGACAACGTTGTGCAAGCTCCAGTCTTAAGCTTAAGAGCTTCAACAGAAAGTCAAGTTGAAAGGAGCCATTAAAAACCATTCCGCAAAGTCTAAGCGTCGACCCACTTAGCTCAAATAGCGCTGGAACAGGCGACTTAAAGCTCGATTCCTGGTATGGGCAAGTGTTTATGAATGAAATTTAATTGAAATATTACAAAAAATAATCCAGCAACCCATATTTAGTTTATTAATTGATTAATTTCGTTGCGGCTTGGAGACAAGTAGACAGTACCGGAGACTCGCAGAGCTTCAATGTATGTTGATTTCATGTCATTGAAATGCGGGTTGCTCATGATCCTGGCTTACAAAAGTTGAAGGAGCGGATGGTGGGAAAGTCCCTCTGTTTTGTTTCCTCATTCCGACTCTTTTTTGTATATGAGTTTTAAATTTTGCATATAAGAAATAGTCTGAATATTCCCTTGCAACCTCTATTTTCTCTGCTTGCTTAGTAAATTCATTAGTGCAATGCACTTGCTGGTAGGTACTACACACATACTTCTTGTATACCGTAGTAACCCAGACAAACAGACCTGTCCCAATGAAGAGTTATCCGGTTTCCAACGGACCGGCATAATATCGTCAATAATTATTATAAGATTGTCATGATCGTATTTCGCCACTCGATACTCTATTCGGCCTGCACTTTCCATTAAAACTCAGTGCGGTCACTTCACCAGCTAAAAGGACAGAGCTTCAAAATACAAACTCGCGTCGCAAACACTGAACAACATAATTGGACTCGCGCTGTCGACACATTAGCGTTACGGTTAACGCGCGTGCCTCGTAACGTGCCTCCGCCGGGAAATACACGAGGGGGATGACAGGGGAGGGGGAGGGGGAGGTAGTGATGCGGAAGGGGGAGGGGGAGGTACGAAAAACTACATTCGTCAGTAACGGCGTCTAGTTAGATGAGTTTAGGGACGGCCGCTCGGCTGCGCGCTAAATTGTCGGCGGGATGCGGCCACAGTGCAGCGGGCGGTGAGCTAACTAGGATGAACGCTGTGTTGCTACATTATATATTCAATGGATTTTGTTCTATTGAGTGTTTGAAGACTGGAAATGAGAAATTTAATATGTGCCACTAATTTGTAACTTCACTATGGATCAAAGATTTGATTGTAATTTAAAGATAAATTAAAGTGAAACTAATTTGAAATAATTTAGCAGCAGGATGTACAATGATACGTTTTTGTAATGCCGAAACTAAAATGGTAGAAATTTTATTCTGACTCGTTCAAGTTGATACTGAAATTAAAAAAATAGAATAATTCTTTTAAAAACTGTTTCAATCAGCGTGGGTTAATACTAATTAATAATCTCTCTACAATCGATACTATATTTGGACAGCACTGTACTTATATTCGTAAAAGAACATAATAAAAGTCTCACAACCCTACTGAGTATTCGTGGACTGTGCGCGGAATAAACTCGTAGCGCCGACATTTGTTATTGCAATTTTTCTCGTGCCACTCCGTGCTCTCCATCCACTAATATTATAAATGTTAAAATGTTTCCATGTTTTGTTATCGCGTCTCTTCCAAACAAATGAAATACCCTCCTCTATTCCAGACATGTTTTTATTAGGTTTATGTACTTTTTATATTAATAATGTTGTTAAGTTAGCGTTTCATACTTTTGTAAGTGAACGTTACATTGGTGTATTTGGATGCGTTTCTGACTTTTATGACGATATTGTCAGGTTCAAATTTAAGTGAATAAAAGTTTGTAGATTATCGCTTATTCTAATCGAAGATCTGAAGAATAACATCGTGTGAAAATTGATCTACCTCAAGGACCTTGACTGGTTTTCCAAAAGTATTTGAAGTCCACCTACCTATATTGGGTCTAATGCTAGCTGTAGAGGTAACATGTACTCAGTAGTTTATAGTGGGACCTGACATAGAATTATAATTAAATAAAATTTCAGTGATATAGATAGAATAAATGATATAAACGGTCAGACAGCAGAGCTGAACAAAGATTAGAATACAACTATTGTTATCTTTTGATCAACTCTAAACGTTCCACGCAGAGTTTATTCACATCATGGTAAACAAGGAAAAAATAAACTAAACGTTAATATTAACTATAACCCGATCAAATTTAGTAGAACACATTACCACAACGACGTCCAACATTGGCATAGTTTTCACACATAGTGTAATGCCAATTGACGCAAGCACGCTGGCGTGTTTATAACGTGTTTATGTTCCGCGGCGACGAGGCGGCGGGGTTTGTTTGTTCCTCACGAGGACCAAAGAGGGGAAAGAGGAGGGGGTAGAGGTAAAAGGTGATAAAAGAATTAACACACATCAGCCATTTATGGCCGTATTATACATGCCAAGACGGGTTTGTTTGTCACAAAGTTCAAATTTTGGTGAAAGGAAAAGCCATGAATTTCGTTGAGGAGTGTGATGTGATTTCTACTTCAGTTTTATGATGATATACCCAACCAGTTTTATACCGCACTTGATTATATGAGCTGTACTGTATAAACAGACGTATATTTAGTTTTCTACTCTTCTTTAAGTATGTTTGATGAATGGTACGAATCAATATTATCAACATTTAGTCCATCTACTTATTTATGTTTCTTGATCTTCAGACGAAGGTAGTCGCGTATCAACTGCCCGCGCACGAACAGCTAAGCGCCGCTGTCCGCCGGAACTAATGGCTGTTGCTTTCAATTACACCAATTACCTCCCAGATCTTATCTATTACCTATTATTGGATTTAAAGCATTTGGAACTTTGACTAATATTGTTATTCCTGGTAGGGTTGCATTGTGTGAACTTTCCAATCAGTAACATTATTATTAAGGTAATCATACCCCAAGTGGTTAAAAATATTTTGTTATAATTCCGCGCTGAAGTAGAGTTAAATCTGAGTTTAAAAATCACAGTATAACAGTTATAAAATGCCTTACAATCAGTCGTACACTAGTTGTATTATTTTATTTGGATATAAACCAAAAAGGCATAGAAATATATCTCATCGTACGCATTGTATTGAATGCACGTTCCATGCCTAATCATTTATTTCACAAGCGAGCGAATCCGCGTGGTATTTATTTCGTGAAATAAATCCCTAAATTGAGCCAAAAACAGAATGTATCGGCGCATTCCCGCCAACTATTTCACTATTCCGGATCAATTATACGCGCGCGATATTTCGACGGAGTTTTAAAATATCTCCACTGAAAGCTCGTTTACAAATTCAAATCGGCTTTCATCATACAAGATTGATTTTCCGCTCAAACACAGAGCTTTATGTTAGGCTCGCTTCACACTCCACGACCTCCCATTCAACTTATATTTAATTGAAATGCTTTCAGTTACAAATTGAGTAATTCGTTTATAAAAGGATTTATTGTGATGTGATAATTTGCTGCTCGTAATCTTCAAAGAAATATGGATATTTATTACAAGGAATAAGTTACATCAAAACACAACCACGCCTAAATCGCGGAAGTACCAAGAATAGGTCCTTATAATAGGATAATTCGTAAGCTTATTGTATTCCTTATATATGGTACTGGGTAAGTCTATCGCTATATAGATAGGTATTAATCATGCTTTTATATACAAATTTTAAGGCACTGTCTTATTAGCATTGCTATTCACACGATTTGTAAGCTGCACACTGTACCATTTAACTAAACTACTCGTAGCAATAATGTCGTTACGTGTCGCGTCGTCTCACCGTGCGCTGCAAACGCTCTCCAGTTCGCATAATCCGTTCATTTAGTTGAGTGCGCCGCCCACTTTGATATGGCACTGAGTGTCTCACCCGTGACGCACCTGCCACGCACTATCCACGCGTGCTTCACGCAATAGCCACGCAGTAGCCCCGCAGATGATCCGCTTCGCCGCCGATTATTCGCACATGCGTTCAAAACGATCGTATGGAAACTGTCGGATATGGCAGTGGACAGTTTGAAATAATTTCCTTGTCATAGACAATGAAAAGTACGGAAATGAGTAACGATACACTGGACAGTTTATTCGATTAGGTTCCCTTTGTTCCATTTTAATTTAAAACTCTTACCACAAGAAGTAAACTGCCGAACATCGGAGTTCCCAAAGTTCTTCTCTATGACCTTTTGGAAGCAGACTGTATTCAACGATTTTCTTAAACCGTAATTCGGTTGTCCTTTCCATCCGATATACTTGTACTATTGATTAATGACACTAAATAATTATGCTCAAAATATTTCTTTCATTTAATATTTCAATATCGCAAAATCGCGTCGAAAGTAACCTAAAAAGATTGTTCATATTTTTTTTAATCCGCGTACTACATTATAAAAAAAAACATTAAAATGATGCCAGTATAAAAGCAGCTCATAATATTTCCGCTCCCCTAATAAACATTGCATTAATAATGGACGTACATTTCCCGGAGTGCGGCGGCCGCGGACGCCGGCTACGTTTTAATTTGCGCCACGCAGCTGTAAAGTCTCCTTATCTCATGTTAAAAACTGGATCCCGCCGAGATATAACTACAAAAAACAAAAAACTGGTGTTTGTGCTACACCCGTCCGCCCTACCCCGCGCCCCTTCCCTTCACACGGCTACCTAGCCCGTTGGTCGACAAAAGAATGGCATTCATTTAAATGGTGCAATCTAAATGCATGTAACTGTTGCGAGGTCTTTCAGCCACCGTGTGTTGTGTCGTGTGTTGTCGCGTGTCGTGTGTTGTCGCGTCGTGTACACATCGCTGTGATGGGACGGTTGATACAATGCCGCCTCAATGAGCGCCGCTTTGTTTTGTACTCAATGTTTGCAGAGATGAGAGTATGCAATATTGAACAAATAATTTCGGAATTGTTCATGCGATATAGTTGAAAGCCGTCTACTGCGTTTGACTACTGTGAATGTATCGTACAATTTGTTTTAGTTGAATGGTTAGATTGAAATAAAATTTGGACGCAGGTTTTGTGGTCATTGGTTCACATAATAGTTATAGCTGAAAATAAAGACGCTTTAGGATGTTAAGCAGTTAGCATAAAGCCAAGCCACAGGTTCGATCTTTAAAACTCATCATAAGAAATGGAATGACATTATCGTGTCGCCTCACAGTATAAAAAGTATTGTTCATCTTTTAGCTAATTTGAGGTATATAATATACAAGGAATTGTATTTGTACTTGTTAGTTAATTTCCATTCCAAAATGTTTCAATCAGTCAATGTTTAGTTTACTGTCAATTTCTGCATTCAGCATCAGGCGCGCGGTCAATCGTGATAATGACATTCATTGATTGACACACACTGGCGCATCTGTGTGTAACCAAACTAAACCAACGAGTGACATTATTATAAAACTATCAGAATAGCGATAGAAATAATATAATAGTAAAAAAAGTGCGTGTGTGTATTTACATATGTATGGCTTACGCACGTAACTGCTTTATAAGATGAAAGTCATTTTAATATACGCTTTTTAATAGCTTCAGACGTATGTATGTTAGTATGTAACGGAATCTTTGAACATGATTTTGACCCCCTTCAAAACTTCGAATTAACTCGAAATTTGGCATTCTTATTAAGGACCGATGACAATTCAATATTTTAAACTAAACAATATTCAAATTTATATTATTATTTTTAATTGAAATTTATTAAAATTTATTTTCTATTTTTTAGTTGGATTTTCTATAAAAGCGTATTTTTTTAGTTTTTTTAAACTATTATTTATTATCACGATTTTTTACACTGGCCTATCATTTACCATCACAATACTAACAATTTGAAATCAGAGACACACATAAATAAATAAATAAATACACCCAACAGTCACAGACATAGTCCCGACCCCACATTAAGATCAATTAAGTCTTGTGTCGCAGGTATCAGAACTACGAAAGACTTTTCGGTCTCACAAACACCCAGACCCGAAAGAAATATTTGTGGGCCGCACAAACATTTCTCTCGGTGCGGGGATCGAACCCGCGGCCTCTCGTTTCACAGCCGGCGTCTTACCAACTGCGCCACGGGGGCTGTCAAAATGTTAATATTTATGATGGCGGTGATATAACAAATATCACCGCCATCTTCATGCGTTCCTGGTACTTTAAACTTCATCATCTCACTCAGTGTTTTTAAACGGTCCAAAAAAAGAACTTCATTTAAACAAAATATGATTAAAAAACTGATAAAGACGAAGAGCACATATGAGAGACCTTTTAAAATTATCATTATACTGTATTACTCCAACAGGTCACTGTGGAAATCATTGGAAGAGGCCTACGTTCAGCAGTGGACTTCCTTTGGCTGATGGATGGATGGATGGATGGATGGATGGATGGAATATTAGTTTTAAAATCAATCACAAAAGGGAAACCGGTGGTAATCGGGTTGTATACACGGTGCTGTTACACTACGAGTATAGTCCTACAGTACGTCAGGCTTGTTTGAATTGTGCTGCCTCAGCGTGTTCCTAACCTTGTGCTGTACTCGCAGCCTTGAGGTTGGCACAGACTCAACTCGAGCTAATACGAAGTGCAAAGACAAGTCGACTGCTCACAAACTGAGTCAACATGGCGCAGGATTTGTGACACGCCAGCGCCCTCTAGTGGACAGACGGCAACATCCAACAGTTAGACACAAGTTCACGGATGATTGAGCCGAATGTGCCCCTTTGATCGTCCTAACTTGTAGTGTGTTCTGAGGCAATTTGTATGTAACAAACTTTACACCCTTCGGTATTTTTAAAATTGGTTAAAATTTCTGGGTTGTGGGGCTTGGAAATGTGAAACGATAACAACCTGTATTACATTTCAGAGAGCATGGATAACCTCAGCAGTGTTAAGATGCCAGACGTAAAATAAAAGACCGCAAGTTTTAGCCGAGCACGGAGACAAATGCTAGTGTGATAAGGGTTAGTAGCGGGCTCGAGTGGTATGAGGCCGAAAAGTCCTTCGTACAGTTAGTTGCTGAAACACAATATTTGCATCTTAATATAGGCGTTAGGATTATGTTTGTGACTGGTGTATTTTTATGAAGAAGAATTTATTGCGAGTCAGGATTTTTAAGACCACAAAGTCTATCGTTATCTTATTATTAGTATTATGATTACGTTTGTAGCTACAGAGTGTACTAATTTAATGTGTAACACCTATTGACTGATACAATACTCTGACGACGTCCAATAGATTAAGTACAAGTGAGCAGCTTAAACAGTAAGCCAATATCCAAATTGACGCGCAGCTGAGCTGTAGCCGAGATGCCGCGGTGTGCAGTGGCAGCGCAGTACCGGAGACAAAGGCAAACATTTGGAGAGTCTCGGGCTTTCACTATTATTAACAAGGCGTGCGCATTGTGACTGCGGCCGGCATTACAGATGCAACCGTCTGACTGATATTGTTCTTTGGTTTATTCAGAAACGGGTCAGAGGTAAAATGTAAAGCAAGAGTTGAGTTGGATTAAATGGGGTACTTACTGTTCCCCGTTTTTTTCACACTGGCTCGATTATAATTTACTTGATGTAAGCTAAACCCAGCCTAATAACGTTAATTTTCTTGGCTTCTTAAGTGTTACTTTAGTTAGTCGCCGCGGACGGTAATGATAATTTTTCACCAGAATTTTACGCAGGACATATTTTACTTTTTTCGTTTGAATAGGATTAAAATGTAACAGCAAGAGTGTTATTATGCCACCTTCATGTAATTCACACCTAAGTAGGGTCAGCGCATCATATTTTATAATGTACGAGTATCTTACGAAAAGGTTTCCTTTAATTTTGCCGGTGCCTACCCGGCAATCACGCTTTAAAACAAAATACATATCCTAGTAAAACAACCTAAGATTTCAATATCGATTGACTTTTTACGCTGCCAGTGGTATAGTAAGGCAAACATTTCATATTTACTAGAAGAAAATGATTTATATTATTGTCTGCACGTTTAAGAAATACTCGAACATAGAAATTCATTTTCGCGAATTTCCTGAGGCAAAAATTGTTACAGCTCGTAACGTCTAACAATAATCAGCATTCATACGCGATACAATGCGAGACGCAAATAAACTCGATTATATGTCGTTTCGGCAGCGCGCGGCGGACGAGCGCGGGGGAGGGTGGGGAGACGCGGGGAGGGGAGGGGAGAGCCTCGTTACCGTTACATGTGAATTCGTCGCGCGTCGCGTTTTACAAGCTATTTACGTTTTATTTGTACAGGCGCTTATCTCGGAGCATCGAGATCTGCGTTAAGGCACTGCATCTGGGTACAAGAAAATACCTTCGAATAACGAATAAAAATATTTCAAGCGAAACTACTGTACTAAAACGAGAGCTAATTTTCTAGAAAGCGGAACATAAATGAGTTCAAACACTATTAAATTTATTCTGTTTTAATTTTTAATTCACAAATAAGAACTACAAATTACGTACACTAATGAACAGATGATGATGTAAGGTTGTAGGGTTAGAAATCAATGGACTTTTCAACGATCTTCTGACAAGATCTTTCACGCAGGCGTATGTTCAGCAATGGAATTCTACTGGATAAAGGTCATGGAGCCTATAACTGTGAGGTACATAAAACAATACGGCATCGGAACATAAGCTTTGAAAACTCCTTGACAAAAGTTAACAAAAACCTATCACCTGAAAACAAATAAAATTCATCTCTATTCCAATAAAAATATGAATAGAAATAAAACTCACTTGAAATGATAAGGAGCAATTTATAAAATTGATACGTCAAACGCTGTGAAAACAAATGAGAATAGAGCGGGCCGGGACGTGCGCGGCAACCGAACTAGCACTAAACAAAGAAACTGGCTCTCACTCACACAATGTATTGGAATTGTTTGTAAAACGCGTGCGGCAGACACCTCCGCGTGAAAACTTATGAAAGAGATTTCAAAAAACTCTTTTACTAGGCATATAATATATTTTATATATCCGAGTGGCTGAGCAGGGTTAAAATAAATGAAGGATGGGATTCGATACGAGGCCTATATCCAATGAGTTGGTTTGGTTGGTATGGTCTATGACGGTCAGTATGATAAACATTTCTAATAGTTCAATAGTACCTTTTCAAACTGCGTGTTTTCGATAAGCGATTAATCTAAACTACATTAAAAAACATAATTTGCCCAATACTGTATGATTTCTTAAAGTTTTGTCGTAAGTCAATTGGTCAAATAATTTTGTAACATGCATAAAACTCATGTTGTGTTTCCACTTAAGTGTAGAAGGAGAAGCTTGTTTGTTTGAGCGTTTGTTTATATTTATAAAATTATAATGTAATAAGTGAATTCCGTACAAACGGAGAGAAAATTTCATGCAAACAGTAGTCGGTAGATTAAACTAACCTCCTTAATCAACATTTGAAAAGAACCAGCAAATTCAGATATAAGATTAGTCAGTGCGGAGCGACTTACTAAATCACTGCTGATTGCGAAGTAATTACCAACTCAATTAAAGCTATTCATGCGTGTTTGACACGTTATCTGAATCTAGATTCCAGCGCTTTAATATCCACACACACAGAGCGCGCGCCAAGCGTACAAATTAATTAATATTAGTGCGTAGCTCGGCTCGACGTCGTAGCGGCGTAGATTCGCTACGTCGTAGCGTCGTAGGGCTCATTAGCGAAACGGCGGGTTCATTTAGCGTTGAGCGCGTTACGTCGTTAATTAGGGGTTTGTACTGATAGTAGTGATTAATTAATTGTGCTTAAATGTCGCCCAGGCACTGCCTGCCAGCTGCCAATTATGCTATGATTAATGTCCTTAAATACATACACCGTAGCAGTGATATGTGTAAAGAATTATAGTGATTTATAATATTTACAATATTTTGCATAGATGATATTTTATTATTTTGATTTCGTTTAATTGATGATTTTAATTTTACATCGTACATTGTAGCGCTTTAGTTTTTTAAATAAGCCTGAAATAAGTATTATTGAGTTTAAATAAGTGGTAATTAATGTGTTTTTGTAGCACCGCTGTAACATCATTTGTGGCGTGTTGTAAATACGAGTGGAGTACATTAATTAAGTGGCGCGACGCGAGTGTGACGCGGGTCGGCGTTGGGGCGGCTACATAGTTGTTTGTTGTGTCATACAAGCCCCTATAAGTCTCTAAAACAAGCATTATTAATATATAAACATGAGCTCCAATAATATAATCTTTCAAGATAAATCCACTAATACATTTTACACGCATAGTTTATTGCGAATGACAAGATGAATATTATGTAGTGCGCCTTAAAAAAGCGTAATATAGAAGAAAACACCAGTCAGAACTTATTTCCTCGAAGCATACATGGCACTGTGCTGTGCCTGGTACCTCAAAAAAGTATGAAAAACTGTTAATGCTAAGTAGGCACAAAACATTAGGTATTAGGTGTTAATGACTAATTTATAATTAGTGCTTATGTAATTCAAACTAGAAAACCATAGTGCTTCCACAATACTGCTTGATGGTAGAAACAGACAAAACTGTGGACACAGACGGCCTTTACATGTGGGGACTTACTGCCTAGATTTCTAGAGCAGTGCACTGCCTAACCTCATTTCATGTATCAAAGCAAAAGTAAACTATCCTGTAACAAAGCTAGTTCACTAAGTACCGCTAATGCAGAGTTGGGCAGTAGTTTACCAAATCACGCGGCGTGGAGCAGAGCATCGGTTATAACGAACGCGCCGGCATTGTGATGCGCCGGTCGAAATCCAATTAGCGGCCGTGACCGCAACACGTCACACACAAACACACTCACATACACATACACACACGCACATACTCATACACACACGCACATACACGCGCATGCACACACACAGACACCCGCCCCGCAGTATTTAGTATTCGCGTCAACGTTTATGGTGAAATAATTTTCTCTCGTGCATATCGCACGTCAGATTGAATGCGACTGGCTTTGAGTGACGGAAACATACAAACTATTAGGCCTAGAGCCCGTGGCTGCCAGACTTTCGTCATTTTACAAAAGCTGGAAGTTTGTCTGCGCGTGCCTCTGAGATAGGCATCACACGATCAGCTATAAAGTTCCGATCGGGTGGCTTTGGAAGTTACCAGCTTTCATGTCTCTGGCAAAATGAAAGAACCAGCAAAAGTATCCGGCTGCCAAGGAAACACCTTTTGATAGTTGCCTTACATATAAAATTTGGCTTATATCGCTTACTCCAGGGAAGCTGCCTCCTATAAATTTGGACTGAAAATTTGTCACACACGCATTTATATTATTTTATTTTACGACTAATCCTATATCGATCCTTATTGATCTAGTGGGGTCTTGCGATCCTAAAGTTTCATCATTTAGAATTACTTTGTTTTAGAATTATTTATTAAGGCATAGTTCTACCTGCGCGGTACCTCGAGGTACAAACATTAGTACGAGGTCATAGATGTTACGTTAATTGTTGTCATAAAAAAGTGTTAAAGTATTAAGCAACGTAATTTTAAGTCCGTTACAAGGTTTAGAATATAATAAGCGGAATAAATATTTGTAAATCTAAAAACACACATCCATCACGCTTCCCCGATGGAGTAATAGAGGCCGCTAAGTTGTTTTCAGTCATAAAATGTGAAAAAGGCCAGATCGTTAAGGTGAATGAAATTCTATAAATAACAATATGAACATGGCAATAACTCGCAAGTGATCTATAATTATGTGGTTTTCACAATTTAATATGTTCTGTGATTTCACTGATTATTTCCTGGCGAAATGGCAAACGAAATTAGGGCCTAAATATTAATGATATTGGAAATTAGGCACACAGCGCCGACGTAATTTAATCATTATGACATCAACACATATTGCAAATGCGGAAAACCTTGTCATATTAGATTTATTATGTTTTAACCTACTCGCAGCTCATTAACGATATATCAAATATAATCAATTTATGACATGCAGTGCGCAAGAGTAACCACATCATTTTTAATAAAGTATATATATTTTTTGTACTGGTACGACTAAGTGGCTATAATAGGCCTTATGGTAAGTGCGGTGTAATTCGGATAGATTAATCCCTAACGCGAGATGACTATCTCTCGCTCGATACAATTATTTGGTCCTAATTGTATCAGATACAAATATCATACCAGCAGACATTTTACATTAGAATATTTGCAAAATAAGAACAAAACTATTCGTAGTAATTTAACCCGAGTTCTTTTTCTGTTGCATTACGTCATACAACAAACAAGACAATGAATGTAATACTGTATTCAAAACTATATCACAATTGTATGATATTTTATCATAATTTAGTGAATCTAAGTCCACATGCGGTCCAGGAAACGGTAAACTTATTTGGACGCACTGGCAATTACTCTGACCGAAATACTAAAGCTAAACTCACACGTGTTGAAGCGTCGGCAGCTGGAGTCGCGTACTGTACACGGTAAAGTAAGGAGTAGACGAGCAGGCGAGTTAGAAATATCGATATTTCAAACGATATAATCTATCGGTTCTAAATTAAATTATTTCGTTATTAATTTTTACGCTTCTTTAAAAGGATTTAAGGAAGATATTTACATTCTTTGCCCACAAATGGCAGAATGAAGCGAAATCAATTTATTTTAATATGAACATTCTATTTGGTATCTACATTTTACATGAGAAGAATTTATAAAAATATTCTTAATGGGAAACGTATCATAACCGATCTTTTTCCAGTTACGAGACAAAACAGAAGATAAATTAGAGCACCGTTATACCTTCTACCCACTCTGGTGTATCGATATTCGATATTTTATTCCATTCTTGTAAGCTAATGCTGTCACAAAATATCGATGTTTATCATTTCCAACATCCCTACAGAGTGTTGTCGGCCGCAGTAACTGCCCTCAGTACTTAACTTATATTAGCAATTTGCATAGCCGCGGGGCGCCTGCGGTTCGGGGTTGTGGGGCGCGGGGAATGGCATGAAGTTGGGGGGGAGGTGTAGCAGGACGCACCTCGCCCACCGCTTTGTTCACGCGAAAACTTTCACCTGGTTTAATTCTTTCATTAAAATGCTCTAACTTTTCATTTTTGTTCGGAATTTTAGTAATTTCAAAATCTACTTATATTCAAATTTATTAAAAGTTTAAATCGGATAATTTCACTGCCCTTATGCTGTGTGAAAATAATAAATCACAATTTTATGCATACTCTGTATTCTTGGCGAGTTGTGATACTTCATATTATCAATGTCAGTCTATATAATATGCCACTGTTTGATGCGGGCCTCCTCCGCGTTCGTCCACTATCGTCCTCCCACGTCGTCATACATAAATTATTAATATTTTTAATGAATGTGGGATATTCGTCGATACTAAGTACGCTCAATTTGAAGCAGGACACGCTTGCAATATCCATAAGCGTGTCTGAATTTGAGGTCAGTGATACCGACATACTCCTTTTGGCCAACCCTGAGGTACTGAAAGAGTCGTTTAACAGCTTCTCTGTCGTGAAAAAAGTATACAATGTTCCCCCTTCTTGATTACATATTGGATAACAACATTCTACGTAAAGTTTAATTTGTTGGGTCATTTCGAAGTTTTGTGATGGTTATAGCGCACCCCTGGCTAAGTGGAATATAACAATGATGGAGTCATTCATTTTTAGTGCTCTTTGGAAAGAGCCTGTTTAATATTCAAAACATAATTATTGTGTTATGGAGTCGCACATTATTTCATAATAGAAATTACCTTTGTCCAGAGCTTTCTTAGGGAGTACCAAATAAATGCACCCAACAGTCACATACATAGTCCTGACCACACACTAAGATCAATTCTTATGTTGTGAGTATCAGGAACTACGAGAGACTTTTCGGTCTCACAAACACCCAGACCCAAAACAAATACTTGTGGTTCTCACAAACATTTGTCTCGATGCGGGAATGGTACCCGCAGCCTCTCGTTTCACAGATGGCGTCTAACCAACTGCGCCAGGAGGCTGTTGTCATAAGCCCATGCGTGTATACAGGCAGAGATATAGCTAATGTTAATGATAGTATTCCAAACTCAGTTCATTGTTTGCATTACGATACTCAACGACCTTTACACGTCAATATAATACATTTATGTTTGTTAATAAATAAAGAATTAACAAGTGGATGTCGCGAAGATCACGCACTATCGGATTGCACATTTAACGTCCGTTTTACACATCAAGGCCCAATTATTTATTCATGGTAATATTGATATTGCTACTTCTCAAGTTAATTGTTTCACAGTAATAAACTTAACAGAATAATGAAGCATAAATTTCGGCATTCCTCGGATATTAATGTACTGCTATACCAATAATTGATTTTGCCTACATTATCTGAAGTTATTTGAAATTATCCAGCATTCCCCCGCCTGCGCCCCGCGCCCCGCGCCCCGCACCACCCGCGTGCCCCTGCGTTCTGCAAAGCGCCTACAATAATAAGAACAAAATGTATTGAAAACACATCGCCCTCGGATACCGCCTTAATACATCCATTCCATATTTTAATATTTTTTAACATTGTTATCTTTATTTAAAGCAAAATTTGGTGAAGTAGGGTAAAGTTTCTCTTAGCACCGGTTAGGTCAAATCCATGTAAAATACACGAACCTATATAGGTAGTTTTTTTCTCATTGTTTTCTAATGCAAATAGCATAAATTAATTACATGCTGCACTTTTATCTCGATTTATTTCAATTAATAATCGTAACATTTTATTATCTAAACAGATGATAGGTTTCAAACGTAAGCGTAAGCGATGCAGACGGTTTGTCTATTTTTGCTCTCAAGAGGTAGCTTGTGAGTACTGTTGGTTTTCTGCTTATAGCTAGCAATTATTTGATAATTAAATCTTTAACAAGTAGTGTCGCGGACTGACAACTTAAAAAGTTCTCATTTAAGTTGCTCCTATTTAGGCAGTCAGCGAGATTAGTATTAATTTCAATCATTGCACACACCAATAGATTTACAATCTTCGTACGTCCGGAAATGGAAATCCTTGCAAATTACGAGCGCCTTCACTACATCCCTATCTACATATCTTTCAGCGATACGAATAGTTGTATGTATGTCTATTTGGTTCCACGTCAGGCCGGCCCGGCGTGTACCCTCCTTGACAGTAATTTGTGGACGAACCCCATCACTAAAAGAATATTGGAATATTTAGACAAACAAATGTTTTGAAAACCTTTGGAACAGTCGTTATGAGGCCGGCTGTGAGATGAGGAACCGCGAGCTTAAGTCATACGTCGAGAGTTTTTCGTATGGAGAAATATTAGTTTGGGTTTGTGTTAGGCTACAATCATAATTACCAAAAAAAATTATTTGCTGCACTTCGAAACGAGCTTTAATACATGTATTGAACCCACGACCTTACATTTCACAACCAGTTTCTCAATTACAGCATGATTATAGACAAGCATTCAGATTATGCAGTAGCACATTGTGAAAATATATTCCATTTTAAATAGCTCGTTCTCTGAAAAGCCACAGTTACGTTTCGATGCCAATGCACAATATGGTAACCGAATGCTAATATTTTTCTTTTTTTAACGCCATAATTTCATTATTTAAGGATAGTTTTTGCTCGCTCCGGCGGCGGTAAATTACTGAATTTATGGCGCCAATAGCATTAGCGGCTTCATATTTTGTGGACATTTTTTCATATTAGATGTAGAATGTTTTTTACAATTGGCTTTTTGTGTACAGTTATTTTTCATGAACATTTGATTACCTAAATCCTGTTTTAGTACTGTCATGATAAAAATATGAGTGCAATTAATATACATTATAATTTATCTAAACTACAATTACGTGGCTGCATCGCTTATGAACATAATTTATCAAAACCTCGCGGACACAAATAAACACAAAACAGAGATCAACATTGCTACTTTAAAATATTTTAAACAAAAAACAATGAAAACTTTAAAACAACAAAATGATTTCTTAATCTGCAAACGGACAGGACAAGTAAACAAGGGTTTGATTGTTGAAGCGGAGCGACAGCGCCGGGGAGGCGGCTGGTAGTGGAGGGGGCGGGAGGGAGGGAGAGAAGGAAACAATCTCGTAAGGTAAAAATACGTAATAAAATATTCGGTGAGAAACGGAGGCTTAAAGCTGTTCCTTTCTGTGGCGAGAGGCTCGTGCGCGGGATAGTGAGGCGTAGTGCAGGGCGCGCGGGTGGGGAGAAGGGGGGCTGCCAGGCCATGCGTTCGTAGTTCGTACGCGCTATCAGTGACACGCGTCTATCAAACGCATGGTGACTACAATTACCTACTACAGAACAGACTGTTTTGCATACTTATAAGTTCCCGCCTGTATGTGTAACAAAAATCATTTAGTAGTTACTCATATCATCCCAAGCTCATTACAGTACGAAAGTAAACCAACTCAAAATAAAAGTAGTAATACAATTACATTTTAACATATTTTAGGTTTGAAATAAGTGATTACTGGAGGATAGAAACTAAACCATTACGGTCCGTTTTTAGTAATGAAATGAACTATTGGTATTTAATTTGGTAATTGTAGTAAAGACTAGTACTGACCAGTCAGGCTTACGAGCAAAGCAAATTGGCGGCGCATCAATTATGACAGAGCCACACTCAATATCAATTATGACGGGATGCGTTTATTATTCAGACAGCTAATTAATTGCTGCATTATGAATAATGCCCTGTGTTTAACTCTACGAAAAATAATAATTATATTTGAATCAAATAAATACAGAAATACTCCTGTCTGTTTTTGTTTTATATTTACATCGATTATGAGGAATTTCTGCCCTGTAGTTAGAGGGTGAAATAATTTCACCATAGTATACTCTGCGTGTCGTAAAAATTTACCTGAAGGAGTCATTGGTGTTGCTGGGCACACTGGGAGGATAGAGTTGGCGCAGGGCACCTTATGTATTGTCTGAATATTGGATATATTTCATTATCTATATTAAAATATATGAACTCAAATAAGCTTTTGATTGAACATGTTCGAGGTATTTGGTCGCTGACACGAGGGCAAGTCGGCGGATAATACGCATCGCTCACTTTAGACTCTCAGCTCAGAGCCAATCAGACCACTCGCTAACTAATGGCTCTCGAAGTTTACTCACTTGGTGTTCAGAAAGTCTACAATATTACAAAGATATTTTTTCAATTCTGTTAAAAAAGTGTACTTCTTAGAAGATTAGTGTTAGATGAGGTATAAGAAGAAACAATTTTTTTATTGCGATGAATGGCGAGAAGACCGTGCCATTCGCCTGATAGTAAGCGATACGGCCCCTTATGGACAATAGAAAACCGAACAAACAAATAATACCATGCAATGCTTAGCATTCCACTACACTCGCTATCCTGAGACATAAGATGTTAATTCTCAATATGTCCAGTAGATACTGGCCACCATGTCTTTCAAACCGAAACACAACATTGCTTTTACACTGCTGTTTGGCGGGAGAAATAGACATTGCAATGGTACCTACCCTCGCGGCCTCTCACATATGAGAAACCTACCAAATCAGTTACTATTGTTGAAGTAACAAAGCTATTGAATAATATATACGGTCGGATGCAGAGGTCCTCAAGGGACTCGCCGTGCAGGTATCAGATTTCAGAATGCATTCGTAATGTCTGACGGTTCACGCTGGACTGCGGTAAGCCCGAACCCAGGACAATTAGTAATCAAATATTGTAGCAAATTCTCGAATAACAATGTCTCAAATGTTTACTTATAACATTGTAACAAAGATTCTGGATACTAATTTGTTAAGAACTAATACATATGTGTACATAAACTCACGCCTTTATCCTAGCAGGGGTAGGCAGAGGCGTCACCAGGACACCCACATTTCGCCTTGTATGTTCCGTCCCATGATGTAATAGGGGGCGAGCCTATCGCCATATCGGGCACAAATTCTTGACTCCAGGCTGATACTGAATAGAAAAACCTATTATCACTTTGCTTATTTAAACCCGAGACCTCAGCTTTGTAGTCGAACCGTAGTACCACTACGCTACCGAGCCAGTCATTACTAAGAACTAATATTTTTTAAATTGAATACTAGCAATTGTATGACGACTATGTCCAACATTGACTTATGAAGGCTGATGATTGTAACTTACAAGCATCTTTTCTTTTAAATGCCTGTGAAATACACCACACTACCCGTTTGTAAGAACAGCGCCGTACAATTAATAATACTTGAATAAAATTTGAGCAAAATACACATATACATTTTTTATTCAAGCAAAGTCTCCTTCAATAGCAATAGCACAGACCATTAAATCACCGCACAAAGAAGCCTCGAGTAAAAAAACACATACGTCACGTCCCCACAAGCCGCCACAATAGTTTCGCAAGCAAAAGTTCCGGAATTGATGGCACAAAACATGCTCTCGGAGCTCCCGTATTTACGAGCTGGCCCGTGTTTTTTTGGGCTAATGAAGACTTAGGCCAAGGATTCAGGGACATCACTCTTATCCTCCCTCCCGCATCCCCTCCACTTTCCGTCCCCTTCGCCCCGCCCCCCTCGTGAAGCTTATGATATACGGCTGTAGTTTTCCAATTTGCGAGTTGGTATGGTTACGTGGAATTGAAACGCGAAAATGTGATAATTGGATATTTCTCGGAAGGTCACGTTTGCTCCCCGGATTGTTTATTTTTATTAATTTTATTGGTAACACGGGGTTCATGTGTGCTTATCCGTTTTATATTTTTAAAGGGATAATTGGCAGTATTCATTTAATTACGATTTAATTCCATTTCAAACCGGAAAATAAATTAGTAAAATTAATTCATTGAAAGTTCGATACTCTAATTAAAGTTGTTATTAATTAACTCTACAGTGTTAATTATCGGATTAAATAAAATGCTATCAATTTTAAATATTAATCATCATCCTTATCACACAGTTTTGAAGGCCACTTAGCATATTTTTGCTGGAACAGCAAGTGATTTGATAAAAATCTACCCATGGTGGATACCTGTAAAAGGAATGCTTGATTTTCAAAAATGCTTCTACGTATAAATAGTAGTATACCATATTACACCCCTAACATTGTTTTCCCGATCCCACACTTCAACGTTGACCAACTAATTAACAAACTATCCACAAACGCTTGACTCGTGTCGAGTACCAATAGTATAGCGTTACAGAGGTGTCCACAGTGAGGCACGCGCGGGAGCCGACACCGCGACCGCGCGCCGGCGACCCTACGTGCCGCGCATTCAGAGCCCGGTGATTGAGACGGGAATCGAACGCGGGACAGCTGACAACGTCATTCCGCGGGAATGGAAGGGTTCGGACGGAAGGTTTAATGCGTGAGGAGATTTATTCAAAGGTATTGTTTGCGGGGATTGGATAAGAATTGACGCGTAATACCAATGTGTGTTTGAGCGAGGTTGAAGGATATCATTACGTTTATTTCTCTGCAGATAAGCCTTTTCGCGATATTATAGGACAACGCGAATACATAATATTTTCTTAAGCAAGGGTTTATTTTCCCCTCTCTCTCTATCTCTGCTTCCGATTCCGCCCTAACCATGGGAACATAATCAAAAACATTACTACTTCAGTCAAACCCAATCTAACACAGCAGAGTTTTATCACTCCCCTAGCCAACTTATACGCAACGCCATGTAGTGACATAGACATTAATGAAATAACCACACAAATAAATGTATCTTTATACCCATAACAAATAAAGAAATGCAAAAATATTTCTCAAACATTGTTGTAGATTTAAAACAGTAGCAGTGCAGATCCTATAATACTCGTGTTCCGCAGACAGCACTCGGCGCGTCACGCCGCACTCCACACAAATCCCTCCTCACAAGCCGCTTAGCAATATGCGTAACAGCAGGAATAATATGCACACCGCGGAAGCCTTTAGAAATATTTTTAAAGAATTCTTGTGTATTGTAGAGGATCAGCAACGTGTGCTGATCTTCCATGCCTTTACATTATATTATACATGCATACTCGTAACGCGATCTGTATCTTGGAGGGTGTAAAGACGCTAAAGAGTTTGTCCACAATAAACCGATATATATATCTTCTTCCCAAAATATTATGATTGTATGAATCTATCGCCATGCCGGGCAGAGATTTGGGTCTAAACTTACCGAAAAACATGCCAATTCTGAAATTTTTACCGAGGTCGTTGGGTTGCGCAGTCCGTATCGATGCTACTAAACCAATGAGATGACTATACATTATCATCCTTCTTTTTTATTACATAGATCCGGCAAACAAGCAAACAGGTAACTCGATCACTCTCGCCAATTAACATCCACAACGCTAGATCATGGATGTGTTGCTAGTCCATCAAATTGGAAAAAGATACACGTTTTACTACAACATATAAAATTTTCAAATAAAGGTACACAATTTGCAGCTGTGAACGACGTCCTCCAGACACCCTTCGAATAGACTGAATTGCTGCAAGAATACTAAACGCGTGCTCGCAATGTATTTAAATATCACCTTTAAAGTGAGATAATGCATCGGTCCGAATATTAAACAAGGTGCGCCTATTTTTCGCACCCGGCAAATTTACCGTTTGTACAAAGGGCAGGCATGACTGAAGGCTGACTGAACACAAAGGCTATCTAATTTGCAAGGATACATTAAGTTTGCCTAATATAGAGGGCTATCTTATTAGAAATATAAACACAAAAAATAGGTTTCCTAAAATGGGAACTGTTTAGGTGTCTTCACAGTTCGCAGCTCATGTTAACTACCATTAGACCAATGAAATTAAGCATAAGTGAATAACTGTATAAAAATCGCAAATAGAATAATAATTAATCAAGCATCAAGAAGCGATATCATCTGTGACAGTTCCCATACATCCTTATATTTAATTGCGGCTTTGCGGCACGCAAGGAAACAATATCGTTAATATTAAGTAATGTTCGTCACGAAACCGCGTGTGGTGTTTTTTTCCTCGTCGCTTAATGAGATGGTCTATAGCATGTGTATTTGTGATATAAATTGAGAGATGTGAGGTTTTATTTTACGGCTTTGTATTGGTTGCTATTTTAATCAAAGTATTATTTTTTAACTGAGGCACTGGCTTGAAATATAAAAATACGAGGATCTCTTCTTCCAAAAAAGTAATCTATACATATAATAAATTTGTAACTGATCGATAAATGAGAAAAACGAATATGGGATTGGGGTGTCTGTATTAACGTAATAG
The DNA here is from genome assembly GCA_949752805.1 of Deilephila elpenor. Lineage (NCBI taxonomy): Eukaryota > Metazoa > Arthropoda > Insecta > Lepidoptera > Sphingidae > Deilephila > Deilephila elpenor. The sequence goes on along the minus strand of OX457107.1, from coordinate 139,874 downwards.
AACCCAAAACCAATGATTTTTAGAATTTTTGTCTGTTTGTCTGGATTGAGACTGGATTACGTGTATCGAGAAAAAATGACAGGGTAAGAGGGCATGGAGGAATATAACGGGACGGGACTGGGCGGGATTCCAATAATTAAGTATAAAGCTGTATAACCTAACAGAATAGAAGAAATAAATTCAAAAATTAGTATACTAATGTTAAGTAACTGTAGTCATGTCATGGGTTTCTACGTATACATACACATGTTGTTATAATACAGTTTTAGGACCGTTATCAAATAAAATATTCTATTTAAGCATACTATCTATACTAATATATTATAAAACTGAAGAGTTTGTTTGTTTGTTTGTTTGTTCACGGTAAACTCAAGAACTACTAGTGCGGTAGATGGTACGCGAAATAATATGATTCTGATGTGGACTGGACTCAAAAGGTATCAGCACCCGGGCGGAGCCGGGCCGGACCACTAGTACCTAAATAAGATTTAGAATGTTTTGAGTAATATTGCAATGGCATGCACTCATTCGCCCAGTCAATGAACCTTTCTGCGATAAACACGTACAATTCGAAATATAAAATATTTATTGTCTTTTTCGAGACGACATTTTATATTATTAACTTTATGCGTTACAGCGATAACATTGATTGTATATTATCATAAAATATTTGATAATAGAATATAGTTTATACATTCCTAATTCAACAAAGTAGTTATGAATATTATGAATGAAATACATACCTATATATTATAAATGGCGGTGAATCCGCACCATGTCAAACCAGGCAGTAATTAAGTTCACGTAACACCTTGATTCCACCGAAACTTTTGATCGCTACACTCGGTAACTGTTTAAACTAAGAGCAATTAAGTTTTCAGCTTGAGCTTTACCATATTTATTTGTGTCAGTTCTGAACTAAAATAGCTTGAAGCACAACATATTCAGATATAATTAATTATCCTGCGTAGATCGAGATAGAGATTGCCTCGGTGGCGTAGTTGTATTACGGTACGATTACAAAGCTGAGGTCTCGGGTTCGAGTCCCGGGTCGGGCAAAGTGATATTGGATTTTTCTATTTATTATCAGTCCGGAGTCAGGAATTTATGCCCGATATGGCGATAGGCTCGCCCCCTATCACGTCGTGGGACGGAACACACAAGGCGAAATGTGGGTGTCCTGGTGGCGCCTCTGCTTACCCATTCGTGGATAAAGGCATGAGTTTATATATGTATGTATATAGATCGAGATCAACCAAGCTATGTTTTTTTATGCTGTTTCCTTTTTTATCTCATACTGTCATGATATTGGCGCAAAACGACTCTTCGACTTACTATGATATAGAATAAATTGGTTTGTTATTAACGATTGGCTGCCTGCCCCTAACCAACCCTTTAAAATGAAAATAGTCAGTAAAAAGTATATTAAAGGTACGATACCCCGAACTATCTCTATAAAGACGGGTAGCAACATTATTGTACCTACATTTTAAGACTGTAATACGTTAGGAAACGCCAAAGTATTCCATTGGTGCGAGGGAATCTCGGCGTCCATAATCGGTAGAGAAGGCAGATTGTGCGCACTCACACAATGTTTTTGCGAGTTTTTTGGCAACGCTTCGATGCGAACGTTTCGCCGATCATTTCGCGAATCATTACGGCGGAACAATGGAGCGAGCGGTTTTAGTTCCTTCAGTATTGCTGCGTTATTTCAAGTACTTTTCGGTACTACCGTAGTTATTAATACAATGAATTTTGCCCTTTTTATGTGCTCGGACGTTGAAGGAAGTCGCTGGATGCAAACTTATAGGTCACTGTGGAAACAATTGGGATAGGCATGATATGTTGTTTACGGACGTTGGATGGAACGTAATAGATTAGCAAAGACGTATACAAGTCTTCAAGTATAAATCAGGAATTGAATATCGATGATTTCTCCAATGAAAACTGGAAACATGGGCATTTCATTCACTAAAATTTAATCACATAATACGCACCGGTACAATTAGTATAGATACTGAAAAGTAATATAAGAAAAACACAATTACGACTTGTCTTCTAATATGATTGTTTTAAACAAGTAAAGATAATTTGAAACAATAATCAAGTTACAAATGCTATTAGCGTTCTCGTGCCATCTCCGTGTAATGTTCAATTCCAGGGCTTAAAAAATCGAACAGCAATCCTAATCCGCTGTAACGGTGAAAGTTTTATCAGGCCGGGGTTAACAGCCGCCCTTATACCGCGCGCCGTCCTTGACGCGGCGGAGGGAGGGGGGGAGAGTGGAGGGAGGAGGGTGGGGTATGTGTGACGTCACCGGGTTCTCATTGCGCTCGTGCTGGTTAAGGTAATATGATCGATCGCGGGCACGCAACACGCCACGACAACTCCATGCTAATTGATGTATTGAGATGAATGGAGGCCGATTGGCGACCGTGTCGGCCGGCTTGCTGAAGCTAATTGCGTTATACAGTATGCACTAATCTGACGATATTATGTACAGGTCTGTTTGCCTGAGTATTTCTATATTGTTTTATCTAAAACAAAGATCCGAAGCGATCCGAAAGAGGCAACAGTTATTCTGAAAACATTAAAACTTTTTGGTAACATGTGAGAGCGTTGATACCCAACTCAGGTTGAATGTAATTTGGGACGTTGTAATCCAGTAACGCACTATAATATTATTTATTTTGTTTTAAATTGAGTTAATAATTTATTATTTTAATGGAAAGACGAACAATACCTCACATCAATGGAATTAATTAAAGAAATGAATTATCGTTTAAAACCGTGCTAACCGTTCCGCTGAAAATCATAAAATCTTGAAGTTGTAAACAAAAATATGTCAGTATATGATATACAATAAATGTTAAAGAAGCAATTTTTAATGAAAATTCTTTACTATAAGGAAAGGTCGGTCCAACATTGTCCTGATATATTTCATATTGGTAAGTAGATTAGGGAGCAGCCGTGGGAAATATGGAGGAAACTTATAGACTCCTCACGCCGCCCTGGGACCTGCCCGTGGCGAGTGATATATGCCGTGCTTAAAGTTGTGTATCTTTTAGCTCAATTTAGGGGTGTCATTGACATTACTTGGATTAGAGCCTGATAATTGGGATTAATTTATGTCTATATTTCTAGTTTCTAAAACATTATTAGAATATTTTGTAGCGCGTTTAAAAATCATTAAATGACATCTGCTCTTATAACAAACTTATAATCGTGTAGGTGTGTCTTAAAAGCGGATATAAGGAAACAAGAAACTGCTAATGGTAGGTATTATTGTAATGTTGATATCCACTGTAGTGTTAAAGTATTGTATGTGTAGTGTTGACAGCTTCCGTGGTGCAGTTGGTTAGACGCCGGCTGTGAAACGAGAGGCCGCGGGTTCAATCTCCCCACCGAATCCGCAGGTATTTGTTTCAGTTCTGGGTGCTTGTGAGACCGAAAAGTCTCTCGTAGTTCTTGATACCCATAATACAAGAATCAATCTTAGTGTAGGGTCAAGACTATGTATGTGACTGTTAGGTGTATTCATTTATTTATTCAATTGAACACGATGCTAAGACTATGGAGACTGTCCCGCCCTCACACCCGCCACTGCAACTCCTGTAAGCCAGGATCAACAGTGGCACGCATATTAATGACACTGAGCATTGAAGCTCAGCGAGTCTCCGGGAATGTCTAACTTGTCTTTAACCCGCAACGAAATCAATCAAAAAGTTAAATTAATAGGAGTTAGAAATAAATTATTGTCCACTTCCCTCCCTAATAACGCGGGTGACAAAACAATGAGCTAATGAGGTAAATAACCTCGCATAAAGACATTTACAGCCAGAGAAGCCAGCTGTAAAGCACGACGGATTAGTCATTATTACATTTAAATGGGACCTATAATGTAAGCTGTTATACTTTATTCCAATAATAGGTATGGCAAAATCGCCGGAAAGCACGGAAATTCTTCCTAGTCTCCACAAGGTCCGTGTAGTATACAACTCCAGATGTTATTTGCATACTATCTAGCATGGTTTTACGCTCATTCCGCCAAAGACTACACTCCCAAAGTATATGACGCTCAGACTGTGAATTGCGAGATAATTTCCACAGATACTGATCCATACTCTCCGTACAGAGTCGGACGCGGGGTTCACAGGCGAGTGATCCCGCGCCGACCGACACTAACTCAATTCTCTCGCAAAGTTCAAACTTCGCTTTGTGAACTTTTGTATCGGACAATTTCTTTGTAAGTGTATGATAATGAAGGAGAATTTATGCGGTTTACATTGAAGCTGATGTTTCGTTTTTATTTAACGCTATATTATTTTATCGAACTTGTCAGAAAATAGTCGCTTTCTGTATCTATTTATCTTGTATACATCGTCTCGTGTATGCAGTAGCATAATTAGGAAAACAGATGGCTGGGCAAACCCCCGGAACGCTAGTAGTGGGGGCGGGGCACCACGTTTTCAAAATTTGTCTGTTTTTATCACGGATTTAGATGGCAGATGAGCAAACGAAATCATAGAATTTATGGCGCATTGGCGTAGTGTGCTGACAATTCTACATACCGGGTACTGCATGTATAAAGATGATGAAAACGTGCCATAGCAACACAGGCTGCGCAGCGATTTATTATCTACTCCTGCATACTTTCTATTCGGCCGACAAAATCCTACCGTATATTATACAATTTCATTTGTTAGGTAACGTCGAGAATTTAAAAATATAAAAATTAAACCAAATCGCGATAAAATCCACAAAAAATATAAAGTTTTGTTTCAATGTGTAACAATCGCGTAAATCTAAGATACCATTATACTTTCGTCCCGTGTTACTTTCGTCCCTGGTCTCCAAACCCGCATCGATGCTACAGCAAATATTTGCCCGAAATTAAAACTTCTTTTGAAAAAAAATACAATTGAAGCATCAGATAAATAAATGAGATGTAAATTCCCTGAATTAAAGAAACGACCCTACTATCTAGTTATTAACTACTTCTGTTCATGGTTAAAAGATTGTTTCAACATGCCTTAAAACAATCAAACCTCTAGAAAATGAGACCGCAGACTCATCAATCCAAGCAAGGTCAACAGCGTGGCATCTAGTTCATAATGTTGAACATTGTCAATAAGTAGGTCTTCTTAAACCGGAACCATTCACAACATGTCTCGGCCGTGACACCACATTCAAGCTGAAACCAGGTCAAAGAATACAAACCAGTATAAAACAACTGGCACATTACGTTTAATTTAATTAACACGGAATTGTAATACTTTGAATTACATAATATAAAAATGTAGCTTACAATGAGTTGAAAGAGTTGATGGTTGAATAGACCGTCCTATTTTAATTAATGTAATAATAAAATAGTTAGCTATGTAAAAGTTCTGAAAAATGAAGTTTAATACAGCTGCTTGATAAGCATGCTGTTGATGATTAAATAGACATCAGTGTTTAAACGAATAAGTGTGTGTGAGTGTGTGTAATTCACTCACGTCAGAAGTGAAAGTTCAGAAAAGTAATCTTCGAGAGAATGAGATGAATATAAATTTTGAAAAAGGGGCACCACAAAGAAACAATATTAACATAATATTCATAAAAATATTTAGCCTACGAGAGAATCAGAATATATTATAATACAAGTATATTATAGTATTTCCGATAATCTTCGTCTGATCTTTCTTTCTTTTATTTCATTCAGTATTTTGAGATCAATTGGAAGCAATCGTATCAAGTACAAAATGGTGCGCACTATTTTTAATTCTGACTCTGAACTTAGATTAACGAGGCAAAGGATCCCTGAAATATCGAATTGGCGATCAATTGCACCAATACCTACCTAAAAAGTTTAAACTGGCGGCCAAAAGATTGAATTTATAATCAGCATTGCCTAACTTTGATCTAAAGAAGTGTTACTTCAAGAAGAAAATATTTTATGCTGTCATTCGTTTAAAACTTCGAAAACTCAGTGGTGTGTGTGGTCGGTGGTCGGAACTCGCGCGTAGTCAAATAAGCTAATTCTTGCTCATAATTCTATTAAATAAGGTTCTATAGAACGCAAGGCTCTTTAATATTGCACTGAATGCAGGGAGGATAGATGGTATTTTAAATAATAATAATGAGTTTCTTAAGTCATGCCAATTGTCCTTCATTGAAATTTGCGACATTCAGGATTGATGTCCGTCATGCTTCTCCTCGTTCTGATTTAGTGGCTCTACTAGCTGTAATTATTTAAATATAGCTTCCTATAGTGCGGGACGTTTTTCGCGCGGTGTGGGTGTGTGGGCGAGTGTGGGCGGCGGCGTGACGTCACACCGCAGCTGCCCATCGAATTAAACTGCAATACAAAACGAACGCGCCTCGTGAATTCACAATGAACTATTAATATTTGAGCGGCGATTTAATGTGGAGCGCTCTGTTTGTTCACCGGGCGAGCGCGGCGGAGGACGCAACGAGGTGAGGAGGGGCGGGATGGGGAACGGGGGGGGGGGGGGGGGGGTCGGGTGGACAGGAGCATCCGACAATTACATAGGGATTAATGTTGCAGCGGCACTAATTTAAAATGTGATTGTGTGTTTGTTGTGCAATCAATATGTAATCAAAATTTTTGCGCGGCTGATTGAATTTCGGCGTTATGTTTGTTGAAGCATCGATGTGAGTATCATATTTAATGCATACAATAAACAATGGCTGGCTACTGTTTGCGCGCGAATTAATTAGCCTTATATTTATATCTTAAATATAAAGAATAAGGGTCCTTGGCATTTAATAGATATGTATTTATACACCTTACAGTCACACACGTAAACCATAGTCCCCTCTGATTCCACAATAACACTATACGGCCTAAATGCCGCGCATCAAAATAATCCCGACATCGACTTATTAATATTACCTATTATCTCGACAGTAGATAAATATACGACGCTATTACTTTATTACTTTAAATATTATATTACTTTAAATTTCTTTTGTTCTTATTATTAGTGGAGTTTACATTTTACAGCAAGGTTAAATTAATTATAGAATAAAACAAATAGTTATCGCCAATTGGGGTAATTTTGAGCCAGAATGTCTTAAGTTTATATACTTTTAGGCCGAATGTTAATGTTTTTTCTACGTAATAACTCATTTTATATTGCATAAGTATACTTTAATGCATTCACATTGTTGCAATGGAGTATTCAAATAGCGGAAGAATTTATTAAAAACATTGATTTACAAGGCAGTATGGTATTTGTCATTGCCTTTTTTTTATATAAATCGAAAGAGGGTAGTCGTAGCTTTAACTTCGCGTGCGTCGCCGCGTCTTCACGGTTTCAGTACGGTTCCTTGACCGACGCGTGCTCCGCTGCATGCGCTATAATTTCGCTTTTGTAGTGGAATGCAGTGGTGCAAATAGTGATAGCGGTATGTGGTGCAAGTGCCAAGTGGTATTACCGGAGGCTCAAAGCCACTTTCCACTTCTCTCGTCCTTTTACCTGCTACTCTGCTATAAGAGCTGGTACCGTAGTGTAAGCGTTCGTAAGTGGCGGTAATCATTAATTCAGTTTCCAAAATAGCCGTTTGCTGGTTTGATGTATTTAGAGAGCTAGTGATGTGTTGGTATATGGTGTAAGTGCCGTGCAGTGCAGAAGGATAGTGTTAGTGATGTGCAGTGCAAGTAGTAATTGGTGTTGCAATAGATAGTCACTCGCCGGCGTGGCGCTGAGCATCGAGCTTCGGGAACGAGATTTCGGTGAGTCATTTTGATTGTCTCTCGTTTGATTGTAATTATGATTTGTTGTCGTGTACTTCACTTTGAAGGTACGCACTCCAACCATTTATTAATGTTAAAAATACGAAACTATGTGGGTAGCTTTGACCTAGTTTTATGCAGCATAGCACACACTGAACGACGTGACGTGATGAACTGAAAAAATTGCTGAGATATTTTTCAATCTACAGAGTGATATTTTAACGTTTTATTCGAAATAGTGCGCATTGTTTTTAGGATTTTTTATTTGTTCCTTATGCTACTATTTTGTGTGAACTCATAGGTACTAACTACGTCGTGAAAAAACTATTTAAAAAAAATCTTTGTCATTAAAAAATATCATAGAATACTGTCAATTTCCGATTACCTTCCAGACTGATTCCAACGAAGAATATTAATTGATGATGTAACTCATACTATGAAAATTATGTGAATATTTGAGTTACTTTTGAGTTACTGTAAGCCTAGTCTAGCCAACATATTTTAATTTTCAATGATCGTGTACGTCTTGGTAATGATTCCTAATATGACGCCTAAGTATCTACCCGCGCTTGCAGGGACAAGCATGGTTTTTGATCTGGTTAATTAGCAAAGCAGTGTAGACAACGATCCCTGTTTTTAATTCATTTAATTATTCCGTGCAGTAATGAACGCAACACAAGTAGAGTGCAACAGTGTCCGGTTGTCGGCGACAGTGTTGCAGTGTTCCGGCGTGCACTGTGTGTCTACACCCGCGTCTGTGCGTGAAGCCCGGGGGGTCGCGCCGACACCTCCACACCATTGTCGTCGACTAGTTGCTTTTTATTTAAATGATATATTCCTTGCTGATATTACAAAAAGTGTTTTCTTTTATTGAGCATAGCAAACTGGATCTGATATTAAGTGCATTTATATCTAATTTAATGACTATAGAAATATTTGCCTTATAGACTCATGTTTAAATAAGTCAATAGAAATCAAAGCAGTCTATTGGTTGGGGCTGTGGTACCACTCTGACGTCCACTGGGGGCTTCCAACTAGTCTATTTCTAACTCCATCACTGACTCACTGTATACACGAGACATTGTATAAATCAAATAGATTCAGATCTGTAAGAATTTTCTGCCAAGTTTCATAAAATAACAAAACGTAAAACAAAAACGAAACATCAGCTACAATGTAAACCGCATAAATTGTCCTTCATTACCATACACAGTTACAGAGAAATCGTCCGAAACTTTTTTTCACAAAGCGAAGTTTGAAATTTGCGCGAGTATTGAGTTAGTGTCGGGCGCGTGAGATCACTTGCCGGAAAATGCCCCGCGTGAGACCCTGGGCTGTACGAGGAGTATGGAATAGTTATCTGTGGAAATTAACTTGTACAGGTATCAATACTTCTTGATATCAATACAACAATATAGTTCTTCATGAAACAGCAGCTCAAAATTTCTGATTCTCTTTTCGTGGTATTCAAACAGTAAAAATCTACATTACCTTTTGACGCGTTTTGGTTTATAGTATTTAGTTTATAGTACTTAAAAATGTAATTAGCCTTATGTAGAGTGGATTGCACCATTGAAACTAAATTCCCGGTTTTAGTTCTATGCCTCATACCTTTGGCTTTTTTAAGTTGCGTCCGTCTTTACTGTTACTTTTTTCTAGCTTAAACATAAACAATGCCAGGTAATGTTAAGTTCACCAGCGCGCATTCTGTTATCAGAGTAGACAAGCGCCTACAAAACTACTTTCATAAGGGTTGACTTTAGATGTAAGCCCAGCCATAAAATTATACTGAAACGACCATAACGCACAAAATTTTGCAATGCGTGTTTTACAATTATTTATCAACTGAAATATCTAAACTAATTTTAAACTCAAAATTGGAAGGCCAATCAGATACCAAACGTCAATCCCTGCGAACAGCAATCGAATCCCGAAAAATCATGCTTTCGAAAGTGAAAAACTGGTGCAAAGTGAATTTCCCGGACTGGTGATTGAACTCAATGGAATTATCGACGACGGCTACTGTACACATCTCCCTGTTTGGTCCTCTAAGTCTGTCGACTGTGGAATTGTTTGCATTCGTTGTGGATGCGACATCGAATGATCTATAAGGCGCAAGATATTTTTACATTCATACTGAAGAATATATAAGCCTTGCTATTTATTATTTTCATTGCAAAACCTTTCGGTGATATTCCGGCCGAAGATCTAAACTTCGCACATAGCGACTCATAGCTTCTGTATTTTGCTACTATATGTACTAATCCAACCTTGAAACCGTGACGTCTTGCCTTCGAATCCCAGATCTGGTGAACTATCTATGAGTATTACAATTAAAAGTTCTCATTGAAATTACCAACGGCTGGAAAGTATGCCCTGCATGGCGATAAACTCGCCTCTAGCTTGTTTGGAAATAAGCTGTGGGCTACCTTTATCCATACGTTTGGGAACATAAGCGTACCCTTACTCATGTATTTTCCAAACAACCCTCGGCTAAGAAATCACGCTAAATGTCAGAATATTATAAAACAAGTCATTTCAACCAAGTACACGCAAGATTACCGACAACAAGCGAACTCACCGAACAATCTCGCCTCAGAAGAATCTCTGAAACTTCGCCTTGTACGCGGGGCCCTCCAACTGTCTACACAATATGAAGCTTGTAAAGAACCGATAACAACAATATGTCGGCGAGTGTAATGCTGCGAGCGATGCGTGCGCCAAGTTCACTTGTAATCTACAGCCACTGAGATAATGTGAGCCAGTCGTCATGAAAATTTGCAAGATTTTGGTAATATTTCTCCATTACATCTCGGATCATCGCATGCCGCCTTGTAGAACCATAGCTATGTGATCTCATCTGGCTCGGCCCGAATCAAGAGGTTCTTATAATAATGTTTCTGGCGCACAATTAAACCGTGCAAAAGTGGAATATTTTATTTCATTATTTTCAAATTACATACATACATACATAAACTCACGCCTTTATCCCCGAAGGGGTAGGCAGAGGTGCCACCAGGACACCCACATTTCGCCTTGTATGTTCCGTCCCACGATGTGATAGGGGGCGAGCCTATCGCCATATCGGGCACAAATTCCGGGCTGATAATGAACAGAAAAATCCAATATCACTTTGCCCGACCCGGGACTCGAACCCGAGACCTCAGCTTTGTAACCGTACCGTAATACAACTACGCCACCGAGGCAGTCTTTACAGTATTTTGAAATTGACCGTCTCAATTTATAATATAAGTAATAAGTATAATATGTATGTGTATATCCTTTCGTTTTTTTATAATGCCTCAGCAAACTAAGGATGTGTACTATCCAGGCTGATATACTTAATATTCCTACGACAAACCCAACGTATTCAGCACCGATATGGGTCTACACATCTTAAGTCTACACAATAGGAGCTAGGAAGTACAATAAAGCATATCGTATGCATTCCCCCTAAATGGCGCGCGTGTCGCCGCGTTTCGGTGTACAAGGCGCTTTATGAATACGCGGCAAGTAAGCGGAGTGCGGAGACTTTGTGGTGCTGTGTACGCAACAAGCAGCTCAGCCGGAGTGAGCACTGAGCGCTGTGAATACCGCCCGCTGTAAGCGCTGCGAGCGATGTCAATACGACCGTGGTGAGCGCTCTGAGCGCTACGAGTGCCGAAAATACAGCGACGTATAACTGCGTGAATCGTGAGTCGACTTCGCTTTGTGTGTCGAACTATTTGATTGCGTTTTGCATGTATTGGGTAAATTCATGTTGTTACTTTGTATTCCGTTATCATTGTGACGCCTATTCGGAAATGTGGGCATTTACAACTCTTATTCGTGAGGCTGCTTTGTTTATATCTGCTATCATACAGCGTTGTATAAGCACCGTAGGGTTCCGCTGTGAAGTATTTTTAACTAGTGGAATTTCTGGTTACTAAGAGACTCACTTAGTGTCTCGGGATGATAGCGCAGTACAGTACTGTTCAGTCATTAGTGAATAATATCGGTTTTTTTTATGGACAAGCGTGAAGCGTGATATTTACCTATCATGAGGCGAGTAACCTGATCGCATCATAATTCTCGGCAACAGAAAATTTTCAAAATGCAAAATTTTTCTTCAACAAATGTGCTTATTATACTCACTGACGCAATATTTGTCGCGAAGAGTCCTTAGAAAAATTTGTTGTACATCGTTTTATGCTGGTTTTCGCTCTTTACAAAATAACAATTGTTATTTAACGGACAATTGACATTATGAATCTGATTGAGTATATTGTTGTGATTCATACAAACATTTGTCCAAGTGCGTGGAGCATACACGCGGCCTCGCGCTTCACATATCGTTTTCCACCCATTGCACCACAAAGGCTACAAATTGTATGTATAATACTAGATTATACTCGGGGTTTCATTAGTCGTTATATTGCAATATATTCACTCCGATGGGCCACGCTGGAGCCTGGACCACCGTCCATTATATCCGATTTTTTTTTCTGAAACAGTATTCTTTCCTGGATAGAAAGCTACCTGTTTCCTTTTCGACACTCGGGAGCACAGCTGTGCAAAATGTAATGCCGATCGGTTAAGTAGCTAAAGTGTGAAAGAGAAACAAACAAACGCACTGTCGAATTTGTAATATAAGTAAGGCTTGGCAGCGAGAGGCAAAACTCGCAGGATCTTCAATGTGCATAAAGTTGTGGCAATAAAGTGATGTATTACCGCGAAGGAGGTCGATGGAACTTGGCATGTCGCGGGCCGCGGTTCAACTCGTTCTGTTTGAATATGTCGCATTAAAGAGCTCGTGTACTGCGGCCCACTGCACTCAAAACTTTGTCTTGCTGTCTATTAAACGACTTTTAAAGTTGATACAAAGTCAAATAAAATACGACTTCTGGTGATGTTCTAAAGCTAGGCGTTATGCTATTAGATGGGTTATAAATTGAATGTAATTCGTGTTTAAAAGATTTCATACTTTTAATGATTGCCTTGATGGCGTAGTTGTACTACGGTGCGGCTACAGCCCTGATATCTCGGATTCGAATCCCTGGTCGGTCAAAGTGATATTGGATTTTTCTATTATTTATCAGCTCCGAGTCAGGAATTTTTGCCCGATATGGCAATAGGCTCGCCCCTTATCACATCGTGTGACGGAACACATAAGGCGAAACGTAAGTGTCCTGGTAGCACCTCCGCCTACCCCTTCTGGGAAAAAGGCGTGAGTTTCTGTATGTACTTTTAATACTAACACGATAGTGTTTCAATACACTTGATAGTCTAGTGATCTAGTGCAATACTTAAAGAGTATTCTTCTACGAACTATAGTTATCTTCCACCGGTCCAAACTGCTATGCTCACCTGCTTAGAATGGAATTCATTCGTAGTTTAATCTGCAAAGCGACAGATACACGCAAGTTTTCCAGCATTGGCGATAGTTGTCCCGATCCGCGGGGCCCCAAATATTCTACCACAAGTCATAGGGTGCCTGGCTATCTATTATATTACTATATCTACCGCACAAATAGCTACAGCAAAGCTGTTATTGCACGTCGGTTTCCAATGACAGCCGTACGAGCCGGCCAAGCCAACCCAGTGCTACCGGAGCCTTAACGAGCTATAGTATGGGTTTACTATTCCCGACGATCCGCTTGTATATTATGGAACTGGGCCATATCAATTCCGATCTATTCGGATTTTATAAAAGCTTAGCGTTAACGAACTTGTTGACAGATTTTTGTAATGGTAATGCGAAGTAGGTATAAAGTTATAAATGACAAAGTAAATCATTTTCTGTTTAATTTAATGAAGTTACTTCCATATCCATTGCTTGACTATTAAGTTTACGTAAACATTACACGTTCAAGCAGTTTAGTAGTCCGCCCGCAATATATCACTGTTATTTCGGTTGGCAAACTTGCCGCTTACTTTGTATTTTTATTCCTAAAACAAATGTGCCATTTTGCATCCTATCTGCCGTTACAAAACTCGAGTACAATGATAAAATAATGGAATAAATGGTAGAAACATGTGCAGTGTGAGTTCGCCGCAGACACGCTGTCGCGTCGCGGAACATGTTCCGGCAACAGATAGCAACTCCGCCACGTTTGCCGCGACACCAGCGCGTGCTGTGTACATGTACTCAGGCCGCGGGATAACAAGTCGCGTTACACCAATATATTTTTTCCATTTCAAACTAGTTTTATATGAAATCGTATTTTTGTGGGGTCATTAACACGATCCTGAGTTCGAATTCTAAGTCAAATACCCATTTTTTTATTTACTTTAGACGTCTAATGTGTGTTTCACGGGATTTTAATTTACTCCAACCATAGATCGATATGCGGTGAGGGGTTTGATAGGACGCAATTAATGTCTTGTGACGGAAATTAGCTCGTTGATATCACTAGTGGACCACTGCGTTGCCTACACGTTACTTGTAGATAAAGGCGTAAGCTTAAGTATGGAATCTGCTAAACTCCGGACTTAGAACACGTGTGACCTCTTTCACAGACTCGCCTTATCCTGTACCGGTAATCGAATTTCCGCTACATCTCTCTAGAGAATTATCCACTACGCTTGCGAACAACTCTATAATAAAACAGATATATAAATTATTCTTTAATAGCTGCTGAAAAAGTTATTTCAAATTGTACCAATCTCTTTCAATTTTTATGCATTTCAACATGATTAATCTAAGTTCGAAAATTGTTTCTTTCGTGTCTTTTTTTATTGGTATCTATGATTTACATACATGCTTGTAAACTAAATATAACTAAATTGCATACAAATATTGTCTAACACATTTCCAATACCCGACATGTCGGGTGTCGCCGCGTCACAAAAGCATGTCAAACGCTGTACCATACACTATACACTGCACACAATGCTCTGTTCACGGACATAAAGCGCGAGTTTGTCGCTACACGGCGACACTGGCCCGCGACAGAACGCTCTGAAAGGCGCAGTTTAAAGGGATTAAACACGCCATGAAAATAGCAGGTTTGTTTTTAATTTTTGTCGCGGTTTAAACAACAGAAAAGTGCATGTTGTGCCGAGCTTACACCTTTTACTTTCACACTACAACAGCAACAATTACCGAGGGCTTTTGTACGGAAAGTAGAAATGTTTAAAACATCCCTGTCATATAGTGCACTGCTACTTTTTTCTGAAAGAATAATATTTTTTTTACTATAGTAAGCTACCTTAGAGCACTAAAACTCTAATATATTAAGGAAGCTTGTATATAGACTGATATTCCAGGAATTTTAAAATTTCGGCTTTTTGACTTTTTCGGTGTCAGTATTTTGCGAGTCTGCCGTATTAACCTGATACAGTTGAGTCACTTAGGCTGTAGTAAACATTGGCTTATCTGCCTGTACTAATAGCATTAATAAACTATGGGTTATAAATGACTAGCGTTCTTTTTTATTTTCTTTAAACTAAATAACACTGAATTCATATATCCGTATATGTTGAGTGTCGTCCAGTATTACTACACATGATATGAGATATGTCACATATTCTTGCCTATTTAAGGTATTTGAAACGCTTCTGCTTAATGTAATGCTTTATTAATTATGGATATTTTATGTGATTGCCGCCGTGCTGAACTAATATTTGAATCGTAGGTGCGTCGTTGGCCTCCCAAAACCAGAGGAAATAGTAGTTGGTAAATAACGGGAGGAGGAAGGGGATATCTACCCTTCGACAATCTCTCAAAGAACTAAACCTAACAGCACAGCCTTCGATTCGCGTCAGTTTCCTGCGAGACAGTACCGATACAGTATCATCTCGTTCGAGCCCAGCTAACAAAAATCCAAAGCTTTCAATTATAAAAATAATTATGATAAGTATTCGTTTATACTCGGAAAATTAAAACAGCTTTCTACATGACAATTCTACAAACTTGTCATTCCATTATCCCGTGTATTGCGGTTCATTATGGATTATTTCCATTGTTTTGTACAAAAACTTCATTATTCAACAAACAGATCTGGAGCGGCGCTGAGTGTTCCCACGACCCGTGTCTGGAGACACGTTAGGTGGCTACCATGGTCTTTATTCCAATGTAGTTAAGGTTGAAAGTAGTGGATAGTGTTGTCGCAGGGTACGGTGTTCCGCGCAAGTTTTAATTAACCCTCGAGCTCGACTGATCTGTACGAGTGTCGTCGCGGGGTTTTTTGGAGGTGAAGTCGTGTTGTGTTGTCGCAGCGTGTTGTTGCGTTGTGTTGTGTTGTGTTGTGCGGCGCGACATGCTCCGTTTGTCCGGAGTTTTTGCGAAGTTGCGCGGCTCGTTCCGGATCGGCCGGTAATTAATTTGAAAGTTGGGTCGCGAGGGGGATTAGTTGCGCTGTATTTAATCGACTTCACAAAGGAGCTTTACTATTCCAATGTTTCTGTTTGTGAGTGCTTGCTGTGATTGGAGCTTAATACGTTTGTTCCTATTTATGTCGTTTGTTTACTGATAGATACGCCGACGCATGTATCCCCGAGGGGTTGACGAACTAATAGTAGTTCGTCAACCCCTCCACCTCCCTCTCACCCACACTTTGATAAACGTGTTTCTGTCTTAATCTCTGACCGGTCCAACCTGATCGTCAAGGGAGGCATAAATTTAAACAACATTTCCCAAACCGATAAACTTACACAAAGCGGAGTACACAATCCGGGAACCGGAATCCGTCAACATCTTCAACAACTGGACGCCGACTGCTGAGCTTAGGTTTCACACAATGATTTCCACAGCGATTTGTTGGGAGCGGTCTGCATCCTTCTATTTCCTGTGATCCTTAATCACCGTCTCTGTGCCAGCAGTCAATACGTAACGTCCACTCGAGGACCTGTCAGTTGATCGCTTGCTCAATATTCATAATTGAATCAGCAACTGTCGTCGACCTTTAGACATTTCTTGACCTTAAGAATTTTAGACATTTCTTGAATTCCTCTATAAGACGTGGGATAGAAATTTCCACTTAGATTATTAAAATTCAGCACTGACAAGGCGGTTGAGTGCGAGAAAAAAACTTAATCGATCAAGTTATCGCAGATATTTCTTCTTTCAGAAAACATACGCAAGTTACCGCTTTTTTATTAATCGCCTACTCTTCGATGCGCGCAACTTACGGAAGCCCTAAATACGTCATAACATATTTAACCAGTTTTGATTGATGAGGAAAAACGTCGATAAAACACCCGGGAAATTCACGAAAAAACTTATACTGGTTCTTTCAGTTCGGGCGGAGGTTAATATATTAAACATTACGTATAGAATTGAAAACGACGCCTATCTATACAATCTGAGAGCTATCATTCCGCGAGACACAGTAGGTACATATAAATCATTCAATTTGAATGGGATCGATACCTAGGACTATCACAGTTGCAGTCGGAACAAAATTAGACCTTCCGATGTTTTTATACCGACACGACAAACTGACATATTGAACCTGATAGTAAGTGAGCTCCGGTCGGAATAGAGTATCCACGCGCGTTATATGCTTATCTCTTGCCGATCGAACCGTGGGAGTTTTTCACCATAATTTTGAACACCTAATAGATTTCCTTTACTCAAAACTCGTCTTTTCAAAATAAATAATTTAGCATAAAGAAGATAGAACGCGTGAGTGTTGTGGAGCGCGGTGCGGTCGCGCGGCTGCGGTTGAACCACGCCGCACACCTTGATGCGCTTTTAATTTAAACGCCAATTCATACTGATTAATGGAATTGTGCACCGACGCCCCTGCCGCCGTTGTCATGCATCTAATGATGTTTACAGATATTCACATGGGTATTTTTTTATTTTTTTGACACTACCGTTTTGTCTGCTTGTGTAAAGCAGCAATTTGTAACAATGTTGTGTTTAGAGGACAATATATTGTAGTCGGTGATAGTGGGCCAGATGTAAGAGTTAACACTGATGGTTCGGGATGGTGCGCGTAGTGCAGCTGTAAAGTAAAATTACAAATTCTGAAGTTGTTGCTCTTGTGACGTCTTGCCGTAAAATAACAGTTGTAGGTATATAAGATTATACATTGCTATAATACGTTTGATAATTACACAGAATTAAGGCAACGGTATTTAAATTCATATCGGGCACGTACACATCGCGCCGGCGGGGATTATTCGATTACAAGTTGTACATACGTAATAACTAATAAGTTTTCGACATCTTGTAATTACTCAACTCGTGTGTAATCTAGTCACAAGCGTGTAATCACGAGGTAGGCAGAGACGCCGCACGTGCTCACAATTAGTATGGAGTTACAATCCCATTACCCGCGGCACGTGACGGAGACGTGTCGGCGACGCGACGGCGCGGCGGTGGCCGTCACGCGTCCTCACCTCACCCAGACAATTATCTTAGCAAACACTCCCCGCACCCGCTTCACTAATTTATAATTCAGCCCCCGCCCCCCCTTCTGGTTGCCCCTCCAAGTGGATCCCAACTGACATTCCGTTTGTTTGTGAGTAAACGATGACGTAGCGCCGCAGATTAGCCGGTGGTACTGGACGCCGGCCGGTGCAGCTGCCCCGTGCACGAATACTCAATGACCCTCAGGAGCATTGTGGCGAGCGACTCAAAGAGTGGGCAAATTGGGTGCTCCGACGCAAGCCGCATTAACTACAGATTCGAGGACTCTTTGACGACTAATGTAAAGAGCAACCGAGCTACAAACTCATTCATTTTGGAGCTCGCTTTATGCTTCTCTGCGTGGAATGTTTGTATGACGAATGCTCGCTTAGAGGCAATGTGGATGACTGCGAGTAGAGCGTAGTATATAATATGGTGAAAGAGTAAAAAGCTTTTATTACGTTTAGCAAGAGTTTTACTAACTCTTGTTAAGTGTTTAATGCCATTATTCATTAAGACTTGTTTTATTAAACTCCAATTGTGGCACAAATTAAACCAATGCGCTTACAATTTATTTATTAATATTTCATTATAGCAAATCTTGATGAATGTCAGATGACTGAAATAGAATAATAAATAATAAATAATTTGGATATCAAATGGACAATCAAATTGTGGAAAATTATTTGAACAAGAACAAACTAGTGATTTAATTGTTAATTTCTCTCTTAAGACTCAATTTATTCAATTACAAACTCAAAACTACGCTTCAGTTGACTAAAACGAAACAATTGATTACCATAATACCTAGAACAATAGTTCTTAAGAATTATTCGGACTGAGTGGAGGTTAATACGGCGGTGCAGTGTCGGCTCTCGGGAAACAGCAGGTGAGCGATAATTGCGATAACTACTGGTGGGAACATACGGCACTACGAAAAGTATCATAAAAAAACTCCACTGATTCCATGCCAGGAAACTAATGAGATTTGTCCAAATTACTCTTTTATACTTTCATTCGTTATCTCTTTGACGTAAACTACGTTCCATATCAGTCATTCGAGTAACGTTTCATTCTAATCATCTGTCATCATAACATTCAAATCCTACATACATACGTAAAAATATAACACATACATAAATAAATATCATACATATATAAACAGAATGTTATAATGTGCAATGTAAAACAATAAAACCACTGTATTTAAATAGGGAAATAAAATCTGATGTATTGGATTGTAACAGGTATAGTTGTAGTAAAAAACAGCTTTTGCTTCAACAACGTGTAATTCCAATTCACAAGATGGATGACAAGAAGAAATAAAAATAAATGTCAAACAAACAAAAAAAATTATGTTATGCGGTGACAGTTCGCAATGATGCGTCAAATCGGTTGCGTTTTGTAATTGCTACGTGAATCAGGCGTCGAATGGAACATGTCCCCGGGCGTTGAAAGGTTTCCTTTCAACCAGAAGTGTCAACCTCAGGAAGTGGACAAATCTTGCTGCAAGATCTTCGGACGATTCCACTTGAGGTCTTAATGTCTGCCACACGATTGATTCCATCCTGACCCGGATGCACTGCTACAATGCGGCCCAATTTCCATTTCAGCGGCGGTAGGTGGTCTTCTTTCAGTATCACCAGGCTGTCTACCTTAAGGGACCCAAAATTTGATCGCCACTTTACTCTTTGTTGAAGTTCACTTATGTACTCTTTACTCCACCTTGTCCAGAAATGCTGGCGCAGTTGTTCAATACGTTGAAATCTGCATATATAACTGGTAGAAACATTTTCAAGATTTGGAACAGGAAGTGCGGTCAGTGGCCGTCCAATGAGGAAATGTCCTGGTGACAGTGGTTGCAGGTCGTTGGGATCAGATGATAAAGGCGTGAGTGGCCGAGAATTCAATACTGCTTCTATTTGTACCAGAACAGTGTTAAGTTCCTCATATGTGAGATTACAATTTCCCAATACTCTATTCAAATGATATTTAATAGATTTAACACCAGCCTCCCAAAGTCCTCCAAAATGTGGAGAGTACGGAGGAATTAAATGAAAATATATCTCCTCATTGGCTATTGTCTCAGGCAAAGAAGAACCGCTACTCTTTAAAAAATTACCTATATCTTTATATGCCCCTACGAACGAGGTACCATTGTCTGAATAAATATCTTTGGGTTTTCCCCGTCGAGATATGAATCTGCGTAAAGCTGACAAGAAATTGTTACTAGTTAGGTCACCTACCAACTCTATGTGAACCGCCTTTGTTGTAAAACAAACAAATATAGCTATATAAACTTTCAGTAACTTGCAACCTCGTCCCTTGCGGCTTGCTGCCATAACGGGACCTGCGTAATCTACGCCGACACACTCGAATGGATATCCTCCTGGTCGAACACGCTGACTAGGAAGATTCCCCATTAGAGGAGTGATAACTTTACCTTTCATACGACTGCAACGAAAACACTGATAATAACACAATTTTGCTAGGTTACGACCTCCAATAGGCCAGTAATTTTCTTTAATAGAAGCTAACATTAATTGAGGCCCTGCATGCAGTAATCGTTTGTGCTCATGAGAAAATAAAAGCTTGGCTAAATGGTGAGTGGACTGTATTAATATAGGGTGTTTTTTATCATAGCCAAATGACGAATTTTCTAATCGACCTCCAATACGCATTATGTGATTATCGTCTAAAAATATATTATATTTAAGCAATTGGTTTTTTGAACCTAAGCCTTTTCCTTGTGATAAAAGAGTGTATTCAGGAAATGATTCTGATTGACATAATTTAATTAAAACATTTAATGCATCTTGTAATTCTCCATTATTGAGATATTTAGTCGTTATGGGCTGTCGTTGACAAGCCTTTATAAACCTTAAAACGTACGCTACTGTCCGTCTGAGTCTGTTAAAATTGGAAAAACGATTAAACTCAATTAGTTTATCATATTTTATATGACTCAGTAATGATGAGTGCATTGAAACTTCAGCACGAACTTCAGGAAGGGACTCCATTTTTAATGGAGATGAAGGCCACAAGGACATGTCCCTTTTCAAAAATTGTGGACCAGACCACCATAACTCAAGAGAAGGAATCAAGGTAATTTCCACACCACGTGATAGATGATCAGCTGGGTTCTCATCTGTTGGAACATGCCTCCAAGAACAATTACCAGTCCTTTCCAAGATATCAGCAACACGGTTACGAACGAATGGCTGAAGCTTACTCGGTAGCATTCTCAACCAACCTAATACAATGGTGGAGTCACTCCAAAATGTCGTATGTCTAATTTTGACTCTAAGAGAAGCGATTACTTTTTCGTAAAGACGAACTCCTACCAAAGCTCCACAAAGCTCGAGTCTAGGAATGGTTGTGGGTTTTATTGGAGCTACTCTACTTTTGGCAACTAGCAGACGAACAAGAATTTCCCCATTCTTGTCGACACTTCGAACATAAAGACACGCTCCATATGCATGCTGAGAAGCATCTGAAAAAACATGAACGTCTATGAGTTCGTGAGAATTGCATAGAACAAGACGCGGAATGCGTATATTATTTAATTCAGGTAAGCTATTAATTAATTCTGACCAAGTTTTGGCAATGTCTGATGGTAACGGTTCGTCCCATGACAATTTGTACAACCACATTTTTTGTAGAAGTATTTTCATAGTAATAACGCCGGGGGCTAATAAGCCCAAAGGGTCAAATATTTGAGCAATGATGGAAAGCATCCCACGCTTGGTTAAAGAGTTTGAATTAGTAATGTTAACAGATGTGCAGAGTGTGTCAGATTTTGTCTGCCAGCGGAGACCTAACGTTTTGCTAGATTCAATAGCGCTAATATTTAAATCAATCGATTGAACATTGCATTGAGTGGAAAGTACTTGAGGGTTGTTAGATTTCCATTTTCGTAATGGCATGCCAACTGACGCTAAAGCGGCAGTTACTTTAATTTGTATATTTTTGACCGCTTCTATTGAGTCGTCACCAGTGAGAAGATCGTCGACATAAAAATCATGAAGTATGATTTGTGAGATTTTATCATCATCACAATCGAGACCTACTTGTTTGAGGCATCTAGTTGCAAGATATGGCGCGCTAGCCGTTCCATACGTGACGGTATTTAATTTAAACACCTTAATTGGAGCTGACGAGTCGCTACGCCAAAATATCTGCTGCAGAAACCTATCATCAGGATGTACGGCAATTTGGCGGTACATCTTTTCAACGTCAGCTGCCAAAATATATTTATGTTGCCTGAATCTAAGAAGAATAGATAATAGGTCATCTTGTACAGTGGGGCCTACCATCTGAAGATTATTGAATGATACACCTGATGTTGTTGGACTACTGGCGTTGAAAACTACTCTGAGTTGAGTGGAAGACCGATCTTCTCGCAAAATTCCATGATGTGGAATAAAGTAATCACTTGAACGTGACTCTAACTGACATTCTGACATGTGCCCAAGAGACAAATACTCTGACATGAAATCTAAATAACGTTGTTTGAATTTAGGTTGACTTTTGAACCTACGCTCCAGAGAAAAGAGACAACGTTTAGCTCGTTCTGAAGAATTCCCTAATTTCTCAGGCGATTCCTTTAAAGGAATTTTAACACAAAATCGACCGTCATCTAGACGAGTTGTATTTCTAACAAAGTGCTCTTCACACAACCTTTCTTCCTCAGAGTAATATGATGACTTATGGGTAACTTCTTCGAGCTCCCAAAAACGCGTTAAAAGGTTTTGAATGTCATCATCAGGAAGAGGCTTGTAACTGGAATCTAATTTTGTAAAGTTACAAATAATAGGATGTGTTCGACGCATTACGTGGATACTGTTAAGTGTGCCACACATTAACCAACCAAGCCTTGACTCCCAGAGTTTTGGATTACCTTGTCCTAATTCAATCTTTTGCGACCCCAATAAATCCCAAAAAACATTGGCACCAATTACTAAATCTACTTCAGACGGTAGATAAAATTGTGGGTCAGCTAAGACAACATCTTTTGGAATATTTAAATTCGAAATATCTAATTGACGGTTGGGTATGTTGTCAGTAATAGTGGGTAAAATAAAACACACAAGGTTTGTGGAAAAGTTTTCACTTAATGATGTTATTGTAACACGACACATTTTAGTCGTATATGATTTTGAATTATTAATGCCAAAGATAGGCTTTTCAATATGATTAGCAGGCAACTTTAATAAATTGTTCATTTTTTCTGTCATAAGACAAGATGTACTACCTGGGTCAAGCAAAACACGTGCTATATGCTCGCGATCATGCACATCATATACCCTAACTAATACAGTTGACAACAATGTATCACATTCACTTTCCATTGGTGTGCTAACACAAGCTGACAATGTCAGATGAGTGGAATGTCCATCTTGAGAGGATGGGTTCAAAGATTTAAAGGCATTATCAGTCTCCCTAGTAGTTGATTTCACAACTTGTCTTTTAAAGTCTGAAACATGTAATAATGTGTTATGCTTGCGTTTGCAAATTTTGCAACCATTTCTTTTACAATGGTTGGCATAGTGTCCACTACGAAGACAATTGTAACACAATTTATACTGTGGCATTAACTCTAATCGTTGCTCATTAGTGAGACTAAGAAATTGAGAACAATTATAAATAGGATGGTCACCATTACACTTTGAACATAATTTTAAAATACTATTTCCATCCATTGTTGATTGAGACTGTATGTTTGATATAGACACCATAGTTTTAAGTTTGCTATTCATTTTAAAGCATTGATTTGTTTGAGTGGCACGAGACCGCTCCATATTTTCAAGTATTTCAGAACGATTCCGCATAAATCCAAGCAATGTTTTTAATTTTATTGGGTTGTCTTTATCTAATCTACCTTTGAATTCTTCCCAATGATGAGATGTTTTCTTATCTACCTTTTGTATCATCATGTGGATGAGAAGAGTGTCCCAATGTATGGTGGGTTCACCTAATGATTCTAATGAACGCAAATTCTTATTGAAATGATCAATCACACTGTACAAACCGTCAGAGGATTCTTTATTAAGTGACTCAAGAGTAAATAAAGCTGCAACATGGTTTTGAATTAACGCACGCTTGCTATCAAAACGCTCACATAATAATTTCCATGCTACAGTATAATTCAATGCAGAAAACTCAACAGATCTAATTATAGTAGCTGCTGGTCCAGATACAGATGTTCTAAGATAGTGGAATTTATTAATACTATCCATATTTTTATTGTTGTGAATAAGACTGGTAAAGGTATCCCTAAACTCAATCCAATCATCAAATGAGCCACTAAATGTTGGAAGTTTTATTGTGGGCAACTCAACATGCCCTTGATTACTAGAACGAGATGAAGTTTCACTCCTACAAACTTCATCTTTTTGGTTACATGATAGAAGATCCCTAGCAGAAGAAAGATGTTTATAATACAATGATTCGAAATCATTTCTTTCCTGAATTTGCAGATTAATATCCTCCACTATACATTCTAAACGCAACTGTACCTCGTCGTATTGACTATATAAATTTTCAATCTTACCTGTCCGTATGGTCAACTCATTTACCTGTGATGATGTTAATGAGTGACCTATGTCATTTAGGTAATTCGCAAACGCAGTGAGGCGGCCTTTAAAACTGGCTCTTTTCTTTATTAATTCCTTTTCCTCTCTCTCAGACATTTTGGGAAGTTGCAAGGCTTGTGTTGAACCTGAAACTTACACAGGCATTTGAGACTATGTACTAGACAATGTTTTATTTGTTTAGTATATTGACAATTTAACAAATAATGAACTGCAATTAAATAAGGGTGCGTGTTATATCAAAATAAGTGCATAATTAACACTTTGTAACAAAAGTCTAATTTGAGAACTTTGACAACTATACATTTGCAAAATAAGGAATATTAAGTTCCAATCCTTGTATTTACATAATAAGTGGATTTAAATTTAGCGACACAGCGTTTAAACAATACTAAATTATTATTATACTTGAATATGAGTAGTGGGTGTACTTAGCGTAAAATAAGTTGAACACTGTCCTGATAAGCACGCCACGTGTTGTACAGATTTTCGCCACATCTCATTTTGTAATTTGCTTTGCGCTGTTCGTTTTTCGATCTGCTTAATGCTGATTGTGATTAATCCGGCTCCGCTGGACCATGTATTGGATTGTAACAGGTATAGTTGTAGTAAAAAACAGCTTTTGCTTCAACAACGTGTAATTCCAATTCACAAGATGGATGACAAGAAGAAATAAAAATAAATGTCAAACAAACAAAAAAAATTATGTTATGCGGTGACAGTTCGCAATGATGCGTCAAATCGGTTGCGTTTTGTAATTGCTACGTGAATCAGGCGTCGAATGGAACATCTGACATCGGGATTAAACATTGAAAAATGAAAGGTTTTGTGAGCCAGTTTGCTTTGACGACTAAATACAGAACGTGATGCATTCAGCGCCAGTTACGGGCTCGGTGATCGCTGAATACAGGCTATTAGCATTGCATATTTATACAATAAAAACTAACAAATTTCACTACGCAATTTTTTCAAGGTAACTTTTTTGTTACCAATCGATAATGATATATCTGGATGGCATTGCGCTCAGGTACTATCAGGTATAGTTAAAGTTTCATAGTTGTAGTTACGTTTATTGCGCAATAATCTTTTCGGTTGGGTAGTAGTTTTTACAAAAGCGTATTTTTTAGTTTATTTTTACTATTATTTATTTTTTATTTGTCCAACAGCAAACATTCGAGAACGTAGATAAATAACTACATGATCAACTGCACAGCCTTGCATTTTATGAACGGTCGATGCCTAGCTCAGGATTAAAGGAAATATTGATCATTCAAAAAAATTCAAATCAAACCAACGTTGTGAAGTGCTTGTAAATCGACTTCAAAGATTCTGTTACATACATACATACAAGCGAAGATAATAAAAGCGTGTTAAATAGTCAGATCTTTTGTAGCGCCAGCATCATACGATACCTAATGGGCTGGTTAAAATTAAAGTTATACACAGGCAAAAACAATTTTTGTAATTGCAGCTGTGATTACGGTGAAACCTGTTCAATCAATGCCTAATAAAAGTAAATTATGAATGATTATTATTGGCTACTGAATATAATTAACCAGGCAGACAAGAGCCGCTGCAAAAAAATTGTTTAAGAAAGATTACGTCACATTGTAGATGTTGCAAATTTTACTCCCAACTATAAAATAAGTACACATTCAAGAACATATTTGGCTTGATATCGAATTTAAAAGGCAAATATCAGAGATTTATACTTGCAAATGTAAATACTTGCGCATTGAGATGGCACAGGACAGCGCGGCGGCCAATTCCAGCGTGCTCGCGGGATTAATGCGTGCGTGTTGGCAGAGACCCCGGTTTTTATTAGAACGACCCACTATACCAGGGCGTTGCAAGCCCCATACATATATACACGGGATTCTACTCACTTAGTCGACTGGGAAAAGCGAATAAAACCCGTGTTTTAAGTTTTCTGCAGCAATATATTTTTTGATGGATTTTCATAGTTACATATCCTTCAGACAGCAAAAAAGTACACAATGGTAATTCTAATTACTTTTGTGTTTAAGTTTATAGCTAAAATATGATGTAATTACTGAATAAGCTTATGGAAACCTGCAAAAATAAAAAGTATATACGAGTATCTAAGTCCAATAAAAGATTACGTGCTTATCACAAAAAATATATACACATAGTATCTTTATTCGTCTCGAAGGAACTCTAAAGTAGATAAGATACGGCTAGGTTTACCATCACGCGTGGGATCCGAACCTAAAACAACACGCGGCGACACCTGCCGTAATCTCCTCGGACAAGGGCGAAGGGCCGACTGTATCTCGCCGCTACGTGTTTACAATGCCATATCAGTGTTGCTGGACGTCGCTCCCGGCTACTCGTACATGTACACGCCATTCACGATAGAGATCTCACCCACTGATCTTCCATTTTATTCGTGCGAGGCGCGTTACCGGCGCTTTTTATTCAGGATTGATAAAGATACATCAAGTACTAAGTCCAGTGTAGTTCGAGTAGAGTATCCACCAGAGAGATGTTGCCATTTCTGACCGGTTAACATAGTTATGCCTGTCAAAATAGGATACACATATGTTGGTATATAGGCTGGAGCCTAAACAAGCACAAAAATGAGTCACTTTATTGGGTTTTCCAGCATTCGCTGGTCGCTATGTGGAACAATATCCTACGAGTATTTAGAGCAAAATTAAAAAGTATACGGTGCGTACAGTATCTATATGATAAAAATATAGTTGATAAAATATGATAGTATTTTTGATATATTTTAAATATATCAGTTTGATATTCTGGTAAAATTATGTAATGAGTATGACTGATGACCGAATGCGTACTGATTGAAAGTGTTACTGAATTATTGTGTTATGAGTTATTATTATACATTCTGATACAAATTCCTTGTGTACGTGCTTGCTCGTGCAAAAAGAATTTACACCTTGCACTAAAATTCAGCCATGTTATTCGAAAATCTAGATAGTCTTTTAATTGCGCGCAGATTGATTAGAAATGATAACATATAAAGCGACGTTGAAATATGAAACTACATAGTTCTGTTGTAGCACGCAACATAACACAAAATTATTCAGAAGCGTTTTAGCTGGTCACTAAGAAACACGCATAATCATGTAATTGTTGAGACTCCTACACAAATGTACCGCAACACAAAGCCTAATATATGAGTTCATTCAAACGGTAATTAGTACCTTAATAAACACAACCCCAGTGGTTTCTTGGCGATCCAGTATGATATTAGCAAATTGAACCTTATATCACACCAGCTAAAGTTCATTCTCCTTGCATGAATTTATTAGAATTACTTTGGTCACAGTGGGACACTTATACCCTATACATGTAATATTATCAGCTTCGGTATAATGTCCTTTGGTTGAATTATAATATGTATTCGCTTATAAAATATCTTGACATACATAAGCTCAAGGCTATATCTCTGCAGGGAAAATAGATGTGCCACTAGTGCCGAGCTTAATTCCGTCTCAAATGTAATTGGAACGAGCTTGTCGCCACGCCGGGCTCGCTTTAGTAGATATAACTAATCAAAAAGAATATTAGCTTCAATATCTTACAAGATATTAAAAATAGAAACATAATGTTAAATTAGGAAAAAATATCGGTAGATTATACTCGAATGTATAAACATCGAATATTTAATCGAACAACCAGCCCCTAATACTAGCCCCTAAAGTATGTAAGCACTAGGCAGCGGTATTCTCACCGCCCGTACCCCTCGCGGATCATTCTAAATGATTGTTCGGTGAGGCAGCAAATTGTAGGTATCGCCATGAGCGCGTCTCGCGAGACAACGTGCTTGGAATATCAATCACTAGTACTTAGTGTTTTCTGCTATTTCACCTACATTGCTCAGACGTCAAACTTGAATTTCATACTTGTGTATTTTACATCGGGATTTAAAAGATAGTGTTTATATTTTTTTGTAGATTTAAATAATTAAATAATTTAAATTATTATTTTAAATAATTTTTGAATATTAATATTTATACCGGCTAATAATAAAATGCTTATTTTATGTCAAATCTCTATTTCATCTGAGTTTTAACATTCATTATTACAAAACCGTCATTTTACTTGAATTATTATTGACTAATCCTGATAATTGAATATTTATTAGGTCTTTGATTGAATTACAAATTTAGCAATTTGTCACCATTCTAAAAATTCAAAACTGTTGCTCGGAATTACATCGAATAACATAGTCAAATGACCAATTGTAAAAGTTTCTACAATAGAAGATTGATTAAGAAAGTAATCCTATTAGCACTTCACATAAAATCTCCAACCGGAACGTCGAAATTTTGTTACGCGGACATACCATTTGTAACAATAAGGTTTAACTATCATAATTCCCAACACGTTACATAAAGGTTTCTTAGATTTACGCGAATGTTACACATTGAAATAAAACTATTTTATACGGATTTTATCGCGATTTGGTTTAATTTTTACATTTTTTAACTTCCCGACGTAAAATAGATTGCGACTGTGGCCTCTCTTACATCGGCCAAACCAAACGAAGCATAGGGACCCGCGTAAAAGAACACATAGCTGACGTCAAACACCGACGCTCAACGAAGTCTGCAGTTGCTGAACACATAGAGGAAGGCTCCAAGCATTACCTTCGCTTTGACCAGCCCCAAATCCTTGCCAAAGAACACCGTTTCCTGCCCAGGATGTTTCGCGAGGCTATTGAAATTAAAAAACATCCAAATTTCAGTAGAGAAGATGGCTTGAAGCTTGCACCATCATGGGATCCAATTCTACATTTAATTAAATCGGAACCCAAAAGACCAGCTGCCAGACCTCAAGACACAGTGAGCTCCTTCTGCGTAGATCGGATCGCAAATACTAGCTAACTTTTTAAATTAACTTTTTTAATTTAATAATTATAAATTAAGGGTAGTTTAATTGTAACAGTCACTGAGCGGATGACTAATACCTCAGTCCGCCCCGTGACCACGAAAGCTGTAAAGTAATCGAAACGTCGGGAAGTTAAAAAATTTAAAAATTAAACCAAATCGCGATAAAATCCGTATAAAATAGTTTTATTTCAACGTTACATAAAATTGTAAAGATGCTCACTCGCATGCCTTTAAATACATTGTGTGGTTCCTACGACACGGAGCTTGCTAATAGACGCTGCTTTGTCCGGGACAGCTTGGCGATCGCAAATCCCGCTGTCCGGGGAGATTATCGCACGAGTACATTGTTCAGCGTCTGTACTTTGTGTTGCTCTCAGCTCTTCTTGCAGCGTGTGGCGACTTGTGTCGTGTGTCGTCTTGTGTCGTGTGTCGTCTTGTGTCGTGTGTCTTGTGTCGTGTGTCGCGCCGTTTCGTCGCCGTCCCGGGGGATTCCGGCCTGATTAGAGCGAGGTCAAACGTCTTGCGATTGGAAACTCATTGCTTTAGTGATAGTAATGCCGTGAATGTAATTATAACAGGATTGAGATGAGGTGTTGATTGGATTTCTGTTGAATGAATTTTGTTTACATGTATTATCAGTTCTGGATAATTAATAATTGTATGCACCAGTCTTATAATTCGCTTTGCTTAAACAGCTATAATTGTAATTAAAACGTGAGGTTTCTTTAAATACACATTGTTTGATTGATTCTCGCCTCGTTACTTCTTTTTTTAACAGTTTCTGTACCCGCAGTTGGTTGGCCGGTTTTCAACCAACTGCAAAATGTTTGCATACTCGAATCTCGCTTGTTTTATTTCAGCTACGGTCAATAAAAACTTGTTTAAACAGAATCAGCAAAACAGTTGTAAAACTCCGTTAATTGCCTGGTGTAATGTAAAGAAGCGGATTGTTAGTGATAGCAAATCAGCAGGGGGCTTGTATTGAATGTAATTAGTGCGCATTACAGGGGCGCGGCGGAGTGAATTATTCATGCTCGCCCTGGCTCGTGTCCCGCTGAATAATTGTACAACACTTCTTTAATGTTGTTGTTACATGTTTGGTAACTGATAAGGTGATGTTTCAATTTGCGTCGTTAGGAATTAATTAAAGGCTTCTTGTGATTGTATTTACACTTATTACAATTTTTCGTGCATTTGGTTAACATATAGCTATCGGTTGTGAAATGGGACCAAAAGCATTATTCCTACACTGAGGCAGATATTTTTGTAATCCACAAGAACTCGTAGTTTTTTATACCCTGAATACTAAACTTGCAACTGTAACTATCTATCACCACCTATGTACATATCTGGCGTCTGCCTACCCGACAGATGCATTATATACGATGATGAGAAAAATCTCTGAGTATAATTCGAATTGATTATAAAATGTTGCTGCCGGAATATTTAGTGAGACCACATGGCATACTCATATTGAATAACATTTAATGAAAACATGTTAACATGTGATTCCAGTGTGAACTACACCAAGTGCATGATATAAATAAATGTTTCTAATTTAATAGAAAAGTGATTATATTCACTGTGCTCCCTTTTAGTTAATATATCTTTTAACTAAAGCTAGTCTTAAATCTAATAAACTACAGCCATTGCAGTGCCAAAGCATATTTTACATCTCAACATGCTCAAAATGGGATACTTCTTAACAGAAACGTTATTATTAACTGACATACAAGTCGTAAGAGAACGTGCCGAGGCATATGTACTAGAATTCCGAGCAGGGCCTGGCTTGCGTTAGTGTTTGCCGGCGATTAGCATACGGATAAGTGTTCTCCACAGACCTCCTGAGGAGCTGCGGTCGGTCGGACACACTCCTTATGCACCCAGTAGTACTTGAACGATCTTCCTCTTTGAATAATCGAGATTTCCCTGAGATCCTGTACATTTATATCTTATAGCTTAGGGAGGGCAAACGAAGTAATTAATAGAAGATGCTTCGCCGACTTATCATAATGAGAGGAGATACTAGAAGGATGGGAGAAGGAAAGAAATACTGGACCTCGGGTAGTCTCACTTACCAAACGAAACCAGGTCAGTAAAGCCATCGCCACACGTCGGTTTTCTGTGACACGGTAATACAACTCAGCTGGAGCCAACCCATTTTTACAGTAGTGTGAATTATCTATAGCGTTGTCCACTATGTTTATTTGTGATGCGGTGAACTCAATGTGCTCCAAGCTTTATCAAATAGCAAATATCATAAAACTATTAGCGTATAAAGTCAGTGCTTGTGTTGTTGTTGTGATGTGTCGTGTGTTGTGCGAGCACAAAGCGGCGGGAGTGAATAATGCCAGGTGACTGCGAGGTGCTGCCCCCCTCCCCCGTATACCGTCCCCCCGCGCCCGCACGCCGCACATAAAGGTCGCCGCACGCTGCGGGCGCTATCTACGCCGACTGCACCCGCACGCACTTGGAATAGAGGCCGCGGGGGATAAACTGGACTCTACACTTCTATGGCTTTTCTTCTTATAACACAGTGACTACTATTGCATTCTAGATAGGATATCCAACAACAAGAGATAAGCGCCTCTTATTGTCCGGTATAGGTTATCACGGTGACAAACATTCCAGTTCAGTGTCAACAAATTGCTTGCCGCCGTCGATCCTGACTTAAAAGAGTGGCGGTGGTGGGTTTGAAGGCGGATAGACTCGGTACGTGAGTGTGTTGAAGCCGTATTATAATTACCTTGGATTAGGAATAGGCCGGCATGATGGATGGTACCACTGCCTCGCTGAAAGATGACGTTAAACGACGACTTAGCTGTTGTCTATCTTTTGGTGAGAGTGAATGTCGATGGCCCAGTGTCCTTATTTTCCTACCTCCCTTTTCTTTCCATTCATTCACACACCGCCGATGTAGTATCGTAGACGTTAATTGGAGGCGCTTATCACTTACAATCAAACGAATGGCTTGCTCGTTGAGCCAACCTATAAAATAAATAAATGGATACACCCAACATTAAGCTCAATAAAGTCCTGTGTCGTGGGTATCAGGAACTACGAGAGACTTTCGGTCTCACAAACACCCAGACCCGAAACAAATGCCTATGTGTCACGTTTCACAGCCAACGTGTAACCAACTGCGCCATAGAGGCTGTCAGAAAACATATTTAAAATGACTAAGTCTCCATTACTATTATAAATATGACTACAAGTGGTGAGACGGTCCCCCGTGTGAATGTCCGGAGTCCGCGGCGCTCGACGGCCGTGTGCAGATTGCGAGCTCTAATCCGTGGACTTAATCTCGACGTTATCAATAAGTCCGGCGCAGGCCCGCGCTCCCGCGCCTCCCCGCCCTTCCCTGCACCTCCCCGCACGTCCCCTCGTCTCCACCGCCGCCGTCTCATGTATTCGCCCGTGCGGGCTAGATTACCTCGCAGGACACCAGCGTTTGTGGATGTGACGTGCGCTGGAATTAAGAAACAGCTTGCCGACGTTCATTTCCCTAGATAGTTGATATTACTGTCTGCGACTACAACTACATGAAGTTTATGCATGTTCTTGGAAAAATTAACTTTGTGTAGATGTTTATTTCAGTTCCCTTATAAAGACTATTATTACCAGAGTGGTGAATCGGTAGCGGAAAAATTATAGGTACATTCCATAGTTCCAAATATTTTCTACAGTTAAACAAATACACTCAACAGTCACGTACGAGGTACTGAGCCCACAGTATGATACTAAGTTTTTTGGCCGGGGATATTGAAAACCACAAGAAACTCTGCTCTTACAATGCCCAGGTCCTAAACTAAAATTTGTGAGCCACAAAAACATTTGTCTCGGTGCGGGAATTGAACTCGCGGCTTTCCATTCAGTTCCTAGCTTGTTAACTAACTGCGCAACCGAGGCGATAAAGGCAATAATATAATCCAGAATTTATACACGTAGCTAAGTGAGTTTTACCCTCAATTTTGGTTTTGGAAAAGACATCCTACGAATAAAAACAACCATTAATTTATAAATAAATTGCACATTTTCCAAGGTGTGAACCCGCAGCGTGTATTGGGCAGTCATTACGCAAACAAAAACAAAACCCAGCCGAGAATGTTCATTTCTGCAGCGGACGTGTGTTCCGCGCCGCGCCGCCACACGCCGCCACGAGCCGCACCGCAACGTTTTTAATCCTTTCCACACTTGTCGCCTAAATGTACACACATTATTTTTACTGCTGTTTTCACAAGTGCTTTTGCTTTTGTGGCACTCGCGATTCCAAGATTTGAAAAGGGGTAGAGCCATGCCAAATATACGAGAGCTATACTTAGTGTACTAAATATCTCTAATTTTTAATACCTAGAAAATAACACAAAGTGAAAGTCCTGATCTTACAATCGAACTTAAAAACTGATGTTTGATGCAATAAGTTTTTTTATAAACGCAAACGAAAACATTAACTATGTTTTATTATCTTAAGAATGAAAACTTATTGGAAGCACATTAATCAAAGCAACCAAAATCGCGGGCGTCAGCTTATCATGCTGTAACACGAATGAACATCACAAATGCTATCACAATTCACAATTCATGTCGCTGTAATACTCTGGTCATAGTTGAGAGTAGATGTCGGCGGGGCAGGTTGTCTATTGCCTGTCTCGCTGTCTCGGAGCGACCACTTGCACCGGAACAACCCTTATCGAATTGAGCGAATTAAATACCACCCCCTCCCCCTCCCCCGCACCGGCGAACACTCAATTACACTTTGATAGAGGTGACGATGCTGCATTGTTATCGGCGCGTTATTTTGTATAATTATGCAATTAGCGAGCGATGTTGCAGCCGCTTGTGTTTGTTTGCGCGATTAGTGCTGAGGGTGATAATATTGTGATGTTTGGAGACACAATAATTGTATTGTTGTTGCAGTATTGGCTTAATGTATCAGTATAGTTTACATAACATATTTACATCTAAGTTCGATTTTCAATTTCCTCGTAGTCTGAACGCAATTAAGACTTAGAGGCAGAGTTTTTAGATTTTTGGGGCGCTTCAATTAGGCTAAATGTAGATAAAAATACTCAGACCTTTGAATTTATTCAAAGTCGTAATTTCTTTAAACAGTCTCAAAAATTGTCTGTCTGTTGATTCATATATGAATTTAAGTTACGTGTATGTACGTGAATTTAATAACATAGGTATAAATAATACTTTATGTACTTACTAGCGGCCCGTTCCAGCTTCGCCTGGGTGCAGATATCTTTTGATTCCATTCCAGATCAGATAGATATTATTTTTCATACAAACTCTTGGCTCTTCTTCAGATCAGATATTATAACAATTCATTTATTTAAAAGTAATTAACATGAAATGACCGCGTGAATGACCTAAGAACATGCTCGTACTGTCAACACTGAAATAGTTTCAATTTGAAAGCAAAATCCCCATTAACAAAATGATCCGCCATTCATTGAATTAATTTGTTACAAAAAATGTGATAAATGAAGAACCGCTCGACCGATTTTGTGCAAACTTTATATAAACCATCTACTGAATAGTCCGAACAAAGTCTAAACATTTAGTTTGGATAGGTGAGCCCGTTCTTGAGTTATAAAATTACAACGAACAGTGGCATTGATTTTTATATATTAGATTATTATGTACCCTTGTAAAGGTTCCGCGAGGTTACAACATATTGTAATGTCAAGTAATAATCATTAATTACGATATTTAGTAGCTGAGTATCTTACACATTTCCTCCGAAGAATTCTAAACTGAGTTTGTGTAGAACTTCTCAAACTGACTTATGAGTCGAATGTGCTCGCCGTGCGTGGCGCAAACCAACTTGTAACAACTTCATTACAACTTTAACTAGCTCACCCGTTAATTAGTTATTTTACTAAGGCTCTCATAACTCCACCTTATGTTTTTACACATTATTTTCTGTCAATGTAAATATTTCAAGAAACTTAATGCTAAAACATCTCGAATCTAGATGTATAGAGAGTGAATGTCACGTGGGTCGGAGTTTCGTCCTCTGCATGTCCTCCGTTCTCCCAGGCCTCTGTGACCTGAAGTAACCTTAAGGCTCTGAGGGCGCGAACTCAGCAATTTATTTGTATTGCAAACTCAACGTTTCACAATCATTCACCGTATGTAAATTCTTAGAAAAGTCGATTGTCGAACTTTTTAAGTTTGTGATTAAAAGGTTCACATGTTGCCTTATTGGTCTAGTAGCAGCGTATTTGGTCTGTGGACCGTGAGTTTCGGTTTGGGAAATGTGAGATTCACTCAGGGCTTAATGTGTTGCTGGACATGACGGTGGACTCGCCCCCTATATATTGGTATTGATATAAGGTCTATGAAATGTTCGACATTGTCAAGATCAGATTTGAGGATCGAATCCAGAAATCCGTGGTTCATAGTCCGTAAATAAACTAATGGAATCGATGGTAGAGGAGGCGCGGAAAAAAAACGTAAGTTTTTCCTTGCCCAGCTTTATCGTGATTATGAATGTAAATCTGTTACTTAAGTACATAAAGAACGCGTTCCCCTGCGCCGGTGCGGCCCGAAGCGACGCGACGCCTCACTTATGAATGCGCTCGCTGCGGAATGTTAACTCTATTATCTGCGCTAGCGTTTAGCTGGAATCCCCGAGGAATCAATCTGACGAGTAAGTGGCGGTTTCTGACAATATAGATAACGTGTAATATACTCATGCCGTTAAGTTGGGGTAGTAAGTAGTCAGTTAAAGATCACCATTTTTTTTTGGATTAACAACTAATATTTTTGCTTCGTGATATCTTATTAAAGTCTGATAAAATTCCCATAGTCAATTGTCTCAAACAGTTATTTTTTAATAGGGCAATTGTTTATGATCGAAAATCTCGTATATTTCAGGGCTTATAAACAGAAATATTTGTCAGACGACAGAATTTTATTGATTCAAGGCGCGCAAACCGACGCTCTTACTTCAACCTAAAACCTCATTTAGCATATTGAAATACAAAAGCTTTAGAATACGAATCCATACATTCACAGTACTAAAAATACGCGCCGGGTAATAGAGAGCTTATCTGAAGCTAATACAAGTGGTTTAGTCGTAGTGTACAGGCGGTGCTCACGTGCGCATTGTGTATGAGCCGAGCGAGTGCAGCGCGCGGCGAGTCTACACGGTACAGTCAGCACGGCACTGTAGAAGAACGTCGCGCACGTACGGACTACAGTGTGCACCAGCCTTAAGCTCTCTGCACATCTGTCTGCCTCTATTAGGTAAGTAGTAAATCCTAGTCTACGTGTTTTTGGTAATCCAACCGCGATGTGCCCATTTCGAATATTTGAATCGATGGTTGGTACTCGTATGATCGTCGGTTTGTTTTTATTACAATGAATGGCAAAACAAGCATAACATTCACCTGATGGTGAGCGATACGACCGCTAATGAACAGTAGTAAACCAAACAATACCATAAATTACAAAACAATGCTTGGCATCCCACTGCGCTCGCCTTCCTGAGACATAAAACGTTGAGTCTCAATACGTTCAGTAGTTACTCTGGCTACAATGTAATTCAAACCGGAAGATCAACAATCTATTCAAACAGTTGTTTGGCGGGAGAAACAGACATAGCGGTGGTATCTACTCAGGCGACCTCTCACATATGGTAGACCTACCACCAATCAATTTATTAATTGTACTCATATAAGAAAGTGTGGTTTAAGAAAAATAATAAGGAATTGCAATATTTCATATGACTCTTTTTCTTAATCTCGTACACCTGCACACTCTTTCTTTTCGCAGCAACTATTATCGTTGTTAATTAACAGAGCGTGGGTGCAGAGCGCGACACACGCTGGGAGTACGAGCGCGAGCAAGTTGCATGATCTGCGCGAGTCAATGCGAGAATCTTACGGTGCCCGTCCGTCGAGTGGCGGCGCGTTTCTTTGGCGGTGTGACGTAACCGCACGCGCCACAGTGCCGGCACGGACAGATCACTCGCTCTGAATTCGTGAATAGTTTACTTAGAACAAAAACAATAAGTGCATAAAAGTTGCCTGGTTGCCTGGAAGCAATCGCAGGTAGCGATAAGGCCGCCATTGTAATAAAAATTGCAGCTGATGTTAGAATGTCCTATCTTACGTCAGACAACAGGCTAGTCTACTGGTCTATCAAAACCCATTGTTTTGCCAATTCCGAAAGGATAAAATACTTAATTTCTCCCATGGTGTGAAACAACGGATTTGTATCAAAAATATGTACACATAAGCTCATAGTATTGCAATGATTGAGATTTTTTTGCTACTGACGTTGATTGCCGATCTTGTAGTTTTCGTGACTGGCAATGCTAAATGAAAAGACAAACTATGGCGGTATGATAGTTGTAAATACATTAACAATTTATTTTTTTAAAGATAACTTAAGCATCTGTTCTTGTGCTTTGTTGTGTGTATTGGCGAGAGCGCGCCGGCGTGCGGTGCGGGCGCGGCGCGGCGCGGCGCGGGCAGCGGGGGAGGGGATCGATCGCGCCGCCTCTTCATCAGCCAGCACCGCTGCACCCCGGGGAGCCGCGCTGTTGTGATCACTACTACATGTCGCGCCACGTCACCAGCCACGCTCCAGCCACGCGCCAGCCACGCCGACACACGGGTCAAGGCACACGCAGCATACGTCATCATGTATCACCAGGCACGAGGACAAGCATCACGACAGCAGATTAAATGTATTAACTGAAAAGACGGCTAAAGCTTACAGACGGTCTCAGTAATCACATTTGTAGTTCACAGAAAGAAATAAAAATCTCCGTTGGCACTGAAAAATAATGAGATGGATTTACACAAAAATATTCTTTTTAGTTACAGCGCTGAACGCAGCGCCAGAGCCGCAGGATTTATTTACGTAACTAAATTAACTTTTAAAATAAATTTAAAAATGATCTCAAGGTTTTCGCAGTAACTTAAAATAAGCAAGAACCGCACGGAGAGCTCTTATTTAATATAGCGAAAAAATACCGATCTATTTTCCATAGCGACGGTTGCTCGCTCGAATAAAATTAACGGATATTTTAAAACGAACTTTAAAAGCCATTTTGTTTGTACTACGTCGGCGCTCCGGCGGAGCTACGGCGCGCTACGGGTCGTCGACGTGGCTACGTTGCGTCTACAGTGCAATTTGGAGCGCTACGTAGAGCTACGTGCGACGACGCTTCGGCGCTACGTCGACGGGCGGCGGCTCATATTTTCCGACAACTTTGTTTCAGCTTGTTGGATAATGTAATTAACCGCGCGATGAAACGAAAAGATAACCCTTGTTTCGCATTTTATATTAAACGGATGAGTCCAAGTTTTATAAGCGCGGGTTTTAAATTAGCTCATGCGTGATATTGTGTCTTCATTTACTGTTCTATCACGTTTATAAAGGATGGTTTAGTGTCAAAAGAGCTGGTATGGTTTGATATTTTTATGATTTTCGTAGCACATAAGTAATCAATTGCAGGAAGAAAACATCTCACTCGCATGATCAAGAGTTATGGTTGAAATACGTAACGTATTGAGAGCAAATCAGATGGGTGTACTCGCGCTCGACCTACTTGCCGCTGAACTTCGCGTTCTTTCATCTTTGATAAATATCAGAGTACCTCCGCATCACAATAGATGTACCGCGCAAGGGGATCATTCCTTCAGATAAATGGAACTTCATATATCTCAACATCAAAATCGTAATATGTTGAAAGGATCATTTCTCGATCTGAATGGCACATAAGAAATTGTAAACCGTATATTATCCTTCTTATTAATATAATTGTCAGACTTAAACAAGAGTAATAAAGCGGTTATCTACAACATGAGTATAGATAGTGTGGCACCATTATTGCTGACGTCATGTTTTTCATAAAGAAAATTACAAACCCCTCTGTGATATGTAAAACGTTGTAGATATTCATGTGCAAATATTATAAACATATGTGAAATGATATGTTCCACGAAAAAAAATATTCTGCTCATCACTACAAATAATGTGCTTATAATTCTAATAAAAACTATTACCCACATTTCGCCGCGTCGCGTCGCTTCTAATGAGAATAAGATTAGTTTGTACATACCACACAACTACATCTGTAGTGGAATGATATTCTCAGTAGTGAGTAGTTACAATGGGAGCTGTTCACGCGATCCGCAGATTATCATGTCTAGCACAGTGTTACATTAGCCACGCTCTTATTATATTTTTGCTTATTCACTGTTCGTTTTATTAACGGCGCGAGCCGGAATGCTTTGATGAAAATAACAAATATAAAATAAGCTTTATTCAAGCGAAAAATAGCGCCACGACGTTGTGTTGTGATGATATACTTGATATCGATTTGGTAGATTGTAGATGAAAACCAAAAGTTTTAGCTAATTCCTTACAAGTAATGTTCTCAAAACCAGGCCAAATTAAATCAGGTGTAAAATATTAAGTATTGAAAATAAACCTTGTCTAAAGATTTAAACAATAACCTTTTGGAAATAGCCAGCGTCTAACAACCTCTGGCCTTTGTCTTTTATTAGTGAAACGAAGCTACATAAAAAGCTCATTATAGAAAGTCTTATTATAGAAAGCTCATTATTGAAGGCGCAATGCTTCGGAATAAATAACTCAGGGCGAGTGGCGCTGCAGTTGAACCATTTATATTGTTAGCAAACTATGTTTTATATTGAGGACATTTATCTAGGTCAACTTTAAAACAATTTGTCTAACAATTATATTTGCTGTTTACTGCTCCGTTTCTTATCACGAACGTGACACGCCCCGAAGTGCTGATATTGCTTTTCGAGTATTAAAATAGATTTTAATAAAGATTTTCATTTGTTGGCTTTCGGTCTGTAATTTAATAAAGCCAATAAAGCTGGCAACTTGCTAAGAAGAAAGGTTTGATTGTTTGTTTGCATTGAATAGCCTCTGATATTAATGGACCGATTTGAAAAATTATTTCGCCATTAGAATTCTACATTATCCTTGATGAATAGGCAATAGAATATTTAAAAAAAAAGTGTATCTGCACCCAGGCGCAGCCGGGCCGGGCCGCTAGTGTAACATATAACAATACTTGACTGCCTCTCTCATGGATTATTAGGGTCTCGCGGCCACTTAGTGGCGTCATGCGTCCCGATGCGCCGGACACCCACCTACTTAGTGCTTAGTTTATTTAAATCGTAAATTGAACAATTAACTTATTAATTAAGATAATTAATATGCCGCTTATTAATTTGCCGACCTACGCAATAGAAAAAATACAGCACTACTTCTAACACAGAACACAATTTAACATTCATGAGACAACGTAACGACTAGTGATACATTATTGAACCTCCAAAGTGTACCAGCATTCCGCCGGCAAAGGTTACAATCAAAAACCTCATTACACAGTCCACGCAGCGGGCTAGTGCGGGATATTACCACGCTACCACGCAGTAACTACACCTCGACGTATTCCCGATAAGTCACCGCCTTTGATCCCTGCACGTGGCGCGGAGCACGGGGCGCGAGGCGCGGGGCGCGGGACGCGGAACGAGCGCCTTGTGTTTACTACGCGACGACGAACGCGAGCATTTTACGTTTTGTTTTGCTCCACGCAGCTGTACTGGAAATGAAAAGCTGTAAATTTTGCTTTCCTGGAAAACAAGTCGTATATTTACAGAGGTGCGCAGCTTTGAAATTTAAAATGCATTTCATATTCTTATACTTTTGCATTGAGAGTAGCAGCAATGCACAAATATTCATGATTATAATGAAGACATCGAGAATTATTACGGGAGAATGCAAAAGCTGAGAAGCATAGTAATCCAGGATTTCCGTGCTGGTGATAATATATTAATATCTATACACGCAAATATAGCGCGTTTCAGTTTCAGAATGTGTATGTACACGGTTGGGAAGTGGGAACAGTCTGGTATAATAAGTCGATCGGCGAGAGATGACCATCACCCACCGATAGACAAACTATTTGGATTGCACTGCGCTTGCCATCAGTGTTTTGTATATGTTCATCGTG
Source organism: Deilephila elpenor (assembly GCA_949752805.1). Taxonomy (NCBI): domain Eukaryota; kingdom Metazoa; phylum Arthropoda; class Insecta; order Lepidoptera; family Sphingidae; genus Deilephila; species Deilephila elpenor. The sequence goes on along the minus strand of OX457107.1, from coordinate 98,299 downwards.
CCAGTATGAAAATAAACGTCTAAAGTCGCCTACCTGCATGAAGTCAAACTTTTGAACAACAGCTCCGGCCACGCAGGTCACCAGTAAAGAGTACATGTTGAAGTATCGTTTGTTTCATTCCAAACAACTCGGCGTAGTTTGTGACGATCACAAAACTTTCTCCGGCGTCGCCTCGACGTGCCGGCAAAAATACCGCGCGTTTATATCTGACATTGAACGTTTTCGCGGAGAAAGTTAGAAACAAAGTGTGCCCCGCGACCCACACAAATCACAAACTTACTTGTTGTTCAGACACGTACAGTCGCCGACACCATGCGATCCAATTTCATTAATATTTGCTAAGTAGTGTCGACTGGGGATATATTCGGAGATGAAGTAATGCCCCGGCTCGGCGCGGCCGGCGTCTGGGATTATATCTGTCGGCCGCCGCCTGCCGCCCGCGAGCGGCGCCGTCACTGCAGCTTGCACTCGCCGGCGCGACACTTTCATTACATTTTACAACAGGATATTATTTATATTTATACAAATTTCATGTTAAACTGAAATATTTATTGTTCAAGACCTAGCTATCTTCTATAATATTATATTCGTAATGTGCGATGGAGCTTTCCATTATAAAATGGAGAGTTTGATTTAGTTCACCACGTTAGCCCAGTGCGGATTGGTTATGATCGACGAGGCGTCCCTCGCGCGCCACCAAACTGCCGCTTACCAGCAATTCAGCAATTGGCTCGTAAACCTCTATACATCAACCCGACGCCGATAAACCGCCGCATATTAGCCTCTTAAACTACCCACGCAATTAACAATTCATAGCTTCGGCGACACAGGTGGTATATAGCCAGCTGCGAAGTGGAAGGCTGCTAATTGCATCTCCTTTTAAAAATAAACGTCTGTGCTACTTTTTTAGGCCTGGTTTTATTATGAGAAGGAAAAGTCTGGCGTAGTTTTAATTTTTACCTCACTAAGTTTATGTAAGACAATCAGAGTTATTAGTGTTCATAGGTATGTGTTTATTTTTAGTTAATTAATTATTGCTTATTTTAACGGTAAAGGAAAATATCACAATTTTTCACAAGTTATTCAAAGGTACATGAAGCCTATCAACCGCATTGGGCCAGCGCGATATACTACAAGGTTTACTCCCAAAGTGGTTGACGTCCGGTGGTTATTCGGTCGCAAAAAGCATAAGCTAAACCATTCTGCAACATGGCGGAGAAGTCGTGTTCTGCCAACCCCGTGGGATGAAGAGTCACAAGAAGACTAATACGAGCAAGAACAGTTAAAAGTTTGAACGTGGAGTCGGTGGCAACCTCCCTGGAGAGAGTCGTGATGAATGTTAATACGGAGGTTAATTGAAGCGCTGTCAATATTTGCTCGCTAACGGGGCCGGCCTGAGAGCCGACAAATAAATCAAATTAAACCGGAGCGGCGTGAGGCGGCCGACGCCGCGCCCTTGCCGACCTTACACTCCACTAGCAGCTGAACTGTGAACACTATACGGAATACAATATCTTAGACATACTAAGGCAATTTTATGATGCCACTAAAAATTTATAATACAATTTATCGCCCATCAAGAACAACGTATTACCCTACATTAAGGCCAAAATACACTATTATATATGGTGTTTTTATACTGTGGTCTTAATTAATCTTGCTGGCATAATTTAGCTTCGTGGTGAATTGCATGTGGTAATTATTACTATTTCTAAATGTATAGTTGGATTAAGGTTTTTCATAATTACATTTGAAATGTAAACTCACCTTTATGTTCACCTACGTAACTCACTTAACGCTGAGTAGAGTAAATATTACACATTAATGTTTTACGCTAATAAAGTTGTTATATTCCAAACAAAAACAAAAAGTCAGTCAAATCGTCCATAGTGAAATGTAAAGAGTGTTGCATAATGTAAAAACACAAACAGAAATTAACCTATTGGTAGAGCTAAAAGGTATTCATGGGAATCTTTTCCGCTGAATATTTCAGCAGCGCGCGGAGTTTCCCCGGGGAGCCGCTCCATCGACGTAGCGCCGCCTTTGCGATGGAAACATCACTCCGCCGATACTTTCATTTATTCACCAGCTTAAACACTTTGTGTCAGATCTTTTAGACGTCTATTAGCATTCTTATTTTAAACAACCTTCAACTGTATAATTGATAATTGGAATTACGTTATTAACGCTTCTCCCTGTAGGAGCTGAGTGCTTGGGAATCATCACGACAACGACAGATGTTATCGGTTGCACTTCACAGATTATCATCAACATGTTCAAATCTTTCCCTTCTACCGAATGCCGGATCCCGGCTGGTGTCAGTGTCTACTGTCTTGGTCAGCCTTCTCCATTTCACCTTGTCTTTAACCTCCTCGATTGTAAGATCACTGGCTCAAATATCAGGAGATTATTAGTCAACGCTTTTTTAGTTGATCTTGGAGCTCCCCTCTCCACCCATTTTGAGACATAAGTGCACGTTTTCATCTCTAGCAAAAGTTGCAGAGTCTGTCCGCCAAATTGCAGATAATAAATATCCAAATATGCAGTTGTAAATGCAGAGCGCGTTGGCAGCGAGCGCGACAAGTGCTTCTAATCAACGCAGGCTTTCAGAGTCTAGTGTGGCGCCACCTGCCGGCGATATCTGCACTGACATACAGTATAACCGAAAATCTATCAGCAATAGACAATCATCTCTTGCCAGTGGATATTCTACCCGGATCGCCCCGCACTTACCATCGGGTACTCTGCAGTTGTTTTATCGTACTAGTACACAAATTCATATCTGTGCTGAAATAAGAAAAAACACTATGCATGCAGAGATTGGCTGCGGATACAATGGACCTCCCGAATAAAAACAAACAACAATTTGTGAAAGAAACAAAGAGAATGATCAATTGTTTGTGTGAAGGATTGTGATTGACGCACATCGCGGGCTTGACGGAGATTGACGTTGCTATGAACAAAGAAACCGCAAACGTGGAGCAGACATGTCAGTTAAAAAATTGGCTCTGTTTTACATAATATAATTCCTTTCTCATTTTCAATATTTATTATAAATACACCCAAAAAACACATTGATAACCTGATCTCACATTTATATAATAGTCTTAAGTCGTGTATAAAAAATTACAACTTTTAGTTATCGGTCTCACAACACACATTGCTGAAAAAATATTTGTTCTGGTACGCGAAACGGATCGACTCGTTTTACAACCAGATTCTTAGCCAACTCCTTCAGTTTGACACGGTGTAATAATTCACAACCTCGGGTTAATTAATACCAGAGTTATTTACCGAAGCGCTGCTGACTTCGTAGAAGTGATCGTGTTCACGGGACTCTACATTTAGAAATTCCATGTAACTTCTACTTTGTGCGCGCGGTACTTCCTAGAACGACAATTTACTCAATGAGCAAGCTTTATTTACATTAACCCCCCGGTCCCTTTCAAGAATTTAGTCGCAAGTATGGAGAATATAAATGTTGGAATGCCTTTAACGTTCTTAAAATCTCATACATACCCATATAAGTTTATGTTGCATCTATAAAGCGGCAGACAGTTTGTTGAAATTATTTACTTTATTTATTTTAAAAGAATTACTGTATTTAGAATCCTCCGGTTAAATTACTTATTTTAATAATTTAAGCGGAGGATGTGTTGTATTTAAAAGTTTATTTTTGTGGGTGCGGTTGGTTCGTGTGCTACCCTAAACACTTACATTACGTGTGATAATAAAGACTGCGGTGTCGCTGTAAGACAGGTAATTCTCCCCCGGGCGACGCGGTGGAAATACTTCGCTCGGCGCTCTGCCGTCTCTACCGCTTTACTGGAATTGCAATTTATTGGATTTCAAATCTTATTTGTGGACCGATCGCGGAGTAGCCCTCCGAGGGGGATCAAAAGCGTCGGGGTGCAGTCTCATTTCAATCTTTGACTGGCTTTAATTTGATGTCATAAATTATGCTTGCCTTCTAAACTACGCGTATACTGTTAAGAGATTTTTGCTGCTCCCTATGAAAAATGTCTATTATTTTTCATGTAACTTACATTAAATTCGCCTACTTATCATATGTTACGTCAGAGCAAAATCATATTCACTATTGTTTATCTTAGAACGGAGATATGCTCAGCGGTTGCGGGCTAGAACTGCTGCAGAGATTGACCTCTGCCTATCTTCTCAGATATACAGGGGGGAGCTTACGTATAATTATTAATTAATTAATTGTTAGCCACACCGGGTCACTAACGATTATTAAAACGTATTAAATAATATATACTTCGTGTGTATATCCACATGTAATTTCGAAATTAATTAGACTCATCTCGTTATACTTCAGATTGATGTTAATTCGATCTCACATCGCCGTAATTAATTCCTATCCTGTCCGACTGTGGATATTGGTGTTACGTGCCGGCATGTACCGTGTGTGAATGTATATGAGTGTGGCGACCTGCAGCTAGCCTCACACCGCCCCCCTCCCTCCCTCGGCGTCCCTCCGGTCCCCGCGCCCCGTCCACTGTCGGCCCTCGGCCACCTATTAATACGTCGCTTGTATGTCAAAGTGCATCTCGGAATAACTTCACTCACCTGCCCCCATATAGAGGTGGCGTGAGCATCTAATAAAAACTTGTTTTGTGAACCGTGTCGAGATGAAAAAGATGCTATTAAAAGATATTTCTAGGAATTTAATACACTAAGTTTAATATCAATCCTACTAACATTATGAAGGCGACAGTTTCTGGGTTTGTTTCGTCTTCACGGCCAAAGGGCTGGATCAAATTTTATGAAATCTGGTATGCAGGTAGCTGATACTCAATATTAACACAGGCTACTTTTAACCTGAAAAATATAAAGTCCCCGTTGGATGATGAAGTATTTTTCCCGCTCAAACGGCTGGACTAATTTCAATGAAATTTAGTATGGAGGTAGCCGATATAGAGCAACGCACAGTAGTATCCATTATTGGACAGGCAATTATGCTGAGACGCTAATCTACCGAGACAAATAATGCAGATGGTTTAATATTTGATCCTTTACTAGACTGTGAGCATAGAAACATCCTCAAAATTTAAAACCCTATTTTAGCCTACCAAATAATTAAATAGATAACAAAATAGCAACAATTTTAGTTTCTTCTCAACAATGCACACAGAGTTTTTGTCGATGAATCCATTTGAATACAAAGCAGAGACTTTTCAACTTTAGTTCAAGTGAGACGTGAACTCAAAGCGAGTGAACCGTGTGCTCACGCGGCAATTTTCTTTGCAATTAAGAGCGCGGTGTTTGAGCGAGTGTGGCTGGAGCACAGTCGCGTGTGTCGCGCTCACAGGAATAACTCGCGGCGACCAGACAAGCTAATAACTTCATCTCGCCGGTATTTACGTGAGCGTCGCCTCCCCCAACCCATGTATAGTTAGGGGGAGGGGGAGGGGCAGCGGTGTAGTGAGAGGTGCGGTAGAGTCGATAATTGCCCGGCGAGCTGTGATCGGGCTCCCGTTAAAATAATATTATATTTATAGCGGGCCTTTTGTGAGAGCTCTTCGACATCCGACGTGTTAGGGTGCAGCTGCTCTACCAGCTTTAGCTAAAAAGCATCACGTCATTTGAGTAAAATAAATAAAGGTTTGCACTTTAGTAATGTTTGGCAAATATTATTACCACCAATTAAATTAATATCACAATTTATTGAGATTAATTAATTATTTTTTTTAAATTATCTATATGAATGACTATTATTAACCACTGAGTCATACATTTGAATTGAGTTTATGTCACTAATAACGTAACGCCTATGACATGAAACACAATACCTTTATAATTTAAAATTCTCTTGAGTCGGTACACAATTATTATATCATCAAAATGTCATAGAAATTTGGTGGTCCTACAATTAATATTGTAATAAGTCTACTTCAGAAGAAGCATGCTGGGCAATTAATATTATTTTAAATCTAAGAGGCAGCATAAAACAGTATATGATCTTATCTACAAAAACTGCCACTAAACATCATTTATAAGCTATTCTTGACCATAGAAATATAATCACTATAGTTAAGCGCTCTGTGTGCGACTTCGACGGTCCCTCCTCAAACTTTAACCGTGTTTGTTTCGAATCCAGTGAGTCTAAATAAACTATGAGCCGAACCCGGCTCCGGTCGATACGCTGCCCGAGCGTACTGCCGCCTCTCCATCTCTCGATGAACTGAGCGAGATCTGTTCACGTCACTGCGCATTCACTCTTGCTTACTGGGAGCAACTTGAATTATTATGTTTTAAAATAAAGTGAGCACTATCTTACTTCTCGAGGATAGGGTACGGTGGCGTGGTGTGTCCACTTGTTAGATGGTCTGCTACCGTTAATCACCTTGTGGCAATATGCGTCTACAAGTCTGAATTGATGGAAACCTTAAATGTGTTGTGCTGCAACACATATTATGGGACTTATATTAATGTCTAAAATTGATGTAGCAAAATACTATAGTACAATATCACGTAGAAAATCCTCAAATAACTCAGTCAGTCGTATAATACCTTTCATTTAAAACTTTTCTTTAAAATATGTCGCACATTGAAAAGCGCAAGCCTTAGCAAGTTGTTAGTGTAGGGACGTTGCCTCATACTTGTAACAAATTGCTTCGAAGGAGTTCATACTCGTAACAATTGTTATTCTACTAGTGTAGTTTTCGGAGCCATGTTTACCTCTCGGAGGCTGAGTGTGTTTAAGCAAGTTTAAAGCTAAGTTCTTGTATTTCTAGTATCAACATCAACTTACACTCAGATTGCCTTGAATTCTGATTACATCATATTTGTTCTTACTTTACTGAACTAAGTTGGGATTATGTGCCCAAGTTATAATTACTTCCAAATGGTTTGGATATTGATAGAGACATGTCATCACAAATATTCAAGTCAGAAGACATATGAAAGTGCACGCTGTAAAAGTTATTGTTCAGGGTCGAGCAGAGATGAGAGAGAGGGTCTTTACCCTGCCTGGCCCTGTGGGACATTGATGTGTTTACTGTTTATTATGTACATGTATGTACCGTCCAGTAGATATATTCCGGGGAGTTAATGAGTTACTTTGACACGCGGCGTGTGACGTGAGCTCTCAGTGAAAGACCTGCGGCCTCCGAGTGCGCTTCATAAATAATGCACGCCGCTCCACATCGCGGCCCCACAGTCGCTGGACGCGAGGAACTCGCCAGATACATCTTTACATGGCTTACATTATTTTACGCCAAGGCTAAGGTTTCCGTAATGTATAACATAAAGAAAAACTAGATGTCAGGTCCCCCGTATGGTACGGGTCCACTGGTGGGCACGTCGGCTTTGTATATTTCAGCTGACAAGCAATAGTTTGGAAGCACTAGTCTCTTCTTTGAAGGGCATTAGAGCCAATGAATACTGGGAATAAAGAAATTTATGATCTCCGTTTCACGAAGAGATTATGTATTTCTCGAAATATTTACCATTTTAAAACGTGGACATTAAATTATTGTAAACCAATGTTGTAAACAATAACATTTAGTTTCATGATTTGATTATCCAACATGCACAATTTAATTAAGTTCTCGCATGAGTAAACATACGGGGCTGGTATAGATGTGCGTCTGCCATTAGCTGTGTGTGTTTAACATCGCTACATGAACAGACCAAGGAAATTAACTTTTAATCCCAGCAAGATGGGATCGAATCGCGAGCACCGCGGATATCGCCTGACGCGTGACGCGTGCCACGGAATGTAAGCTCAAGTCATATTATGGAAAGTTAAACCATTTAATTGAAGTTATCTTTCATTTACAGTTGATTAAGAAACTTTAGTTAATTATATATTAAAGCATTGTGATTGGTCTAGCCAGATTGTTGTTAGTTCTTATCGCAGTCTTAATAGTTTCGAATGGATATTTAAACTTATAGTGGTCCATAATCCCGCAAAATACTCATTTAAAAGTAAGTTTTACCCATGAGTTTCTTTTGATATGTGAATTTTTGAAGAACCAATAATCTCTGCAGTTATTCCCTAATAATTCATGAGTAGCTAACGTACATAATTGATACCAATTTTTAACTAGCACGCATTTTGTCTAAATTATCAAGCCAATTATTATTGCCAAGAAGCCCAGCTGACTTCAAATACCTTTTTCTTAAGTAAATATTTATTTAGCAACGAAATACATTACCGCAAAGAAACCATAAGGCGATGTAGAAATAGGTTCGAAATTGCGGTTAGAAATGCATTGAAATTTTGTGCTTTCATTTCTGTTAGAGTAAAATATTTGCTCCAGTGTAAGGTTTATGTGGGAGGTAGGTTTGTAATGTATATTTATGTGTGTGTATGTGTGTGTGTGTGTGGTCACGTGCCACGTCACGTCGCCCCAACTGTGGCACCACGTGTGACGCCCCCGAGTAATCACTGTTCGACTGCTGTTTGATAAGACGGATCACCACGATCCCGACTTCGTGCACTTTGTCACATAAGAAAACCAATAGCGAAGCGTCTATTTATACTTACAAAGTAATAATAATGTGGCCAGATCGTGACTTATATACAGGGTATATCAAGACCGCGACCGAAAACCAAGCTAGGTGGTAGTTTTAGCGGCTTCAGACACAATGCAACAAAAAATTTTGCAAAATAACCGACGGTTTTTTTTTTACAGTTTTTTAAAAATCATCGTTTTTGAGGGGTAAATACCTAGTTTTTGCAAAAATAGTAATTTAAACCCTTACGTACCATTGCGTGTTTAAAAATTAAGCGATGTACGTCATTATTTTAGAAAAGCTATGTTTAATCACTCAAATAAGACGATATGTAAAAAAAACATCAACAAAAAAATTGACTTTTTTTTTGTAAAATTTTTACTTGCTTTGTGTTTGATATCACTAATACTACCTCCTGGCTTCGTTTTCGGTCGCGGTCTTGATATACCCTGTATAATAAGCATAGTGAGAAAATGAGTGATAACTTTTAATTTATACAACTGAGTCATGACCTATAAAATTGCTACACAAACCTAACCAACAAAATCAGCTTCGTCATGATCGAGGGCCAAAGAACCGAGGAGGGTATACTATAAAAAGACTATTAAAAAATTAATGGCATAGAATGTAATATATTAGGGTCGGGCATAGTGGAAATTCTAAGTCCTCTTGTATTCCTTTGCAATACAGGTGTCGCAGATGTCTTGATTTGCACTATTTGCTTATTTATGAGACCGAAAAGTCTCTCGTTGTTTCTGATACCCACGACACAAGACTCCATCTTAGTGTGGGCTCAAGACTGTGTATGTAACTGTTGGGTGTATCTTTTTATTTATTCTAATTGATGCTACACGAAATACAAATATAGATCACAATAGATAATGTCATAAGAGATAGACCCTACCCTCATGAAAATTTATGTCAATGAATAATTATCGTGAGCAAGGTATCGCCATGTGTACAGTCGGTAAGTGTTATTTGTATGGCAGTATGAATGCCGGTCGTAATTTGTAACGAGCACTCGTCCGGATGGATGTGCTACAAGGGTTGTTGAGTGTAATGACGGCCGACCGGGGGCGGGGGAGGCGGGGGTGCGAGACTGCGGGGTAGTGTTTATATTCGACGGACTCGTTATTGGCGATAAAGCGCGAGTTATTGTTTGCGCTCACGCAGCCGCCGCGCCAGTGCTCGCACCTCGCGAGGTTCGCCACAATGTTTGTCGAACAAACGTTATTTATTTGTTTTCAGACAGTTTTTTTGATATTTTCTCATCGCGCGAATTTAATAGTTATGTAATTAAGCTATAACATTGGCGTCAGTTTGTAAACATTTATTTGATACACAATTGATTAAAAGTAAAGAAATGAAATATTATAATAACAATTTTGAACGAAATGCAGTCAACACTTCTGGCGTTACTTTATTGAACTGTACTATAAAACGAACTTGACGGTATGACGAGTTTCTAACAGGATACCTGTTTTGTTGTTTATCAAGATATTAAGGAGCTTTTCAGACAAATCTGTTTTTGGAATGTGTATAACTCGTCTCGCCTCTACCAAATGTTGAGACGGAGATAAGTTCCGCGAAAGCTTGGCGATACCTCTGCTTAGCCACATACAAAATAGCATATGTTGAATTTAATATCTACGAAACCTTTTATTTCAGCTTTCAATTTATAACTAACTAAATGGAGTACTGGCGTTCGACGGATATTTCTAAATGCGGAATCGCACTAGCAAGTACGGACGCAGTGCAAAAGCGAACAAAATATTGGAGGTTATGATATTTTTAGAAATGAATGGTGCTGTTAGATGTAATAGGTTCGGAGCGCGGTGCGGCGGAGAGCGAGCGAATACTCCGCGCTAGTGAAGTGATGACTCCGACCCACCCTATTTGAAACCAGATTTTGATTGAAGGGTTGAGCACTACACACTAATCAATTAAGGCTAAATATTCCTTCGAATAGTTTTTGATAGGATCTTTTGAGTGGTCCATCAATAGAGTATGCACTACGCTTGTGAACGTGAGGCCCCAATACACCGGTGAAGCGCCAATTTTCTACATAATACGAAGATTAATGTATTGAATTACGGCAACAATTTTAATATTGGCCGCGTTACTTGGCATTAATGACAAATCATCGTCCCGTCACAAGAGCTCTCGGCTCCGAGCTCCACGTGGCGTGCGGCGTGACGCGTGTGGCGTGTGCGTGTCGCGTGTGTGAGTGAGCGGATAATTTGCTTTTAATATACGATTGCCTCGGTAATGGCTCATCCATAATTCAGCCTCGTGTCACACACATACACACACACCCACTCATTGTAATAAAATGTTGGCGTCATTGCCGACGTGCTATACTCCTCGTTTCATCAATTACCCTACCTATATTAATTAATTTTTATTCGCTGCAGTATCAAACTGAGGAACGAATTGCGCAAATCAAATTAGTTTCCTCTTGTTGACAGCCAGGATCTCAATCAACTGCGCCACTAGCGATGGTGGCATCTATTATAATAGTTAGACTGCTTCGTCTAGACACACTATTCAAATACTTGGTTTAAAAATCACGCATAGATAATGGTACTGACAAATTGGTTGGTCTCGGCTAATGAACTCGCTCTGATTTCACGTACCACTGTGGGTTGTGATGGCCGCGATGAGCAAGGGTCACTCGAGGAGAGATGAGGCACCGTGAGGTGCGGGGAAGGGGCGCGAGTGAGGGCATCCCGCGGGAGTAATCAAAGAGTAATGAGTCATGCGCTCCGACACGACACATCTCTCGGTGTCGGAGTGCCACCTGCGCCGAGCGCTGCTATTCGTTCATTACTATTGTTGTTCGTACTTTCCATGAACTCGCGAGGTGGCATACATGGCCTGCCACAGAAAGTAAGAATTGTGTTGACCTAAGATATAAATATTATAGTAGTCTCGTCAATTAACTCTTCATTAATATATGTGTATATGTTTGTTACGTTGCACAATGAACTTCAAATTGTAATATGTTTCTTGTTTTCTGGTTATCAAAAAATATCTGAGAGTTTTTATCATAACATATATACATAGCTAAAGCAATTTAGAAATGTTGATGATACAAACTTTTATTTCAACTTAACCAGTTCGTTCCCACTGCGCTAGAGTGGTTATCACTACTAATAATGAATTAATTCGTTGTTGGAAAATATTCCATGCACTTCAGTTACTTCAGTATTACTCTAAAGTACTCCTGATAGCTCACATTAAACAAAAGAGAGATATTTCTTTACACACAAGTCATAACACGTAGTGCAGTTGGCCATACACAGTGATTGAGGACAGGTGCGACACCGAAATATACAAGCAATTCGCGGCGGAATACTCAATACTCATTGTATGCAAGTGGAGCAGCGTGGAACTACACACTACATGCACATTGCACATACATCGCTCGGCGCAAACCGCGCGCCGCGCTCGCCGCCAACGGGGACGCGCATTGTGCCCGGCTTTTTGCTGACGAGCTGTTATCAGGTACATCCCCCGCCCCGCCCCGCTCCCCAGCTATCTCCGCACCTGCATGTTATACGTTGCATTCGGACGGTTCCGAGGCAGGACGCGCCGGATACGAGTCACAGGCATTGAACGGCAACGACAATGCCAGCGTTTGTGTACAACATGTAGTAGGACGTCATAATAGTATTTATACTCTTAATATAAATTAATGTTTCAGTATTTTCAATAACTCAAAATAATAAATTATATTACTGACAGGGAGCCGGCCCGGGTCCGCCCGGATGCAGATATTTTTTGAGTCCAGTCCACATCAGAATCATATTATTTCTCGTACCGTTTTATTTATATTCAAACTCAATTACGTCCTCTGTACTGTTTTTTTCTATACGGTGACAGCTTTAGTTTTGATTTTGAAAGCTTTTTTGATGATGTAATAAATAATGATTTCACTCCCGCATTTCATATGTGACACAAAGCAGGTAACAGGTTACCACGTGACACAGTAATAAACAAGTTCATCACATTACTGAAACCAAGACACAGTGACTGTGACGCAAATAATGATATGAGATGACGCAAAGAGCTGAGACGTGCTTCTCGACACTCGCGACACCGCCGACAGCGGCACGATAGCACAGACACTAGCACACTAGCACACAGCGCTCCCCGACATCTCGACAACACAATAACCTAATGCGCCGCACTCGCAATAAGTAGAGATTAGTGACGTCAGAACACATCGCTCAATTTATTAATGCTATCATTTGTTAGCGCTGTAGCTGTGCTCACTGTCATGCAATTTTGTTAAAAAATTCAAATACAAGTCTCACTGGACGTACTTTTGCATACATACATAGACACACGCGTTTTTGCCAGAACAGGTAGGCAGTGGATAGCACCAGTAAACCTACGTTTCGCCTTGTGTGTTGTTACAAATTTACAAATGTCATTTAATGGGAAATGTATACATTAAAAAAATATATAATATAGTAGTTTTGGAAGAGCGTAACTAATTGTTAATACATACATACCTACTAAATATTATTATACATTGCAAACAAAATACTATTTCAATAAGATTTAGGTGTTGCCATTATTTTGATGATCCAATTTGGCCCAATTTGCTAGTCATAGGATATTTGGTTCAGCCCGGACGGCGACCGTCGTACTCAGATGTAGAGCCTGACTGAGTGATCCACGAAGTGCGCGCGTTTCGGAACCAATTACTTGTGTATATCTTGTACATACCATCATGTGCGCTGTAGTCACTCTGTCGTGGCAATGAATTACTGGCCATAGGACCATTTAAGTTCATTCTTTATATTAGTAGCATTTTGTCCATATGGTTAATATTCCCACAAAGGGATGCGAGTCGTAACAACAATTAAGGTCAGAGCACATGTTGTGTGCGGGCGTATTGTATTAGTCTAGACTCCAGACACTCAACGTCTGCACGTTCCCACCACACGAGGTCCAGACGCGAGTTAATGGCTCTTATAAGTGTCATATCCCTTTTACGGCGGTATGTTCCTAGAGAAATTGATAATAATAACACGAGAAGCTCTTTATTTCTTAACAATTTAAAATAAATGCTGTTGCTGTATACATTAATATAGATATTAATGTTAAATAGTGTTGTAAGGAAATGGTTGAATAATATTGTTGCTTGCGGGCACAGCGCTGGACTAGCAGTTAATGTTCCTCGACGCCTGCGAACATAACTCTGCGACCGCGACGCGCTCGGCCGCGCGGCGTCTTGCACCCGACGCGGCTCATTGCCGACCACCACCCGGCACCCACCAGCAACCACCGCCTTGGAATTACACGCCTCCGAGCCACCGACCACCACGCTCTGCAGACCATGCGAGCGGTGGCACCTTCAACTATATGCGACCGACGACTGTACGCTTACAAACCATGTGTGAGTGCAGCACCTGGAACAAGTTTAAATACGCCACATTTTCCTGTGACTAAAACGTCTAGTCGACAAGCAGTCAACACTGTTAAGAAAACAATTTGAAACAGAACTGAAGTGAAAAGGAAACGTTTTCAACAGAAACATCTCGCGCGCGGCGCACAACAACTCCCAACAGATTTGCGAAGAGTTTTTCCCGATAAAGAATTAAAGAGTGCAATTCAGTGGCTGTGTATTGAGCAGCGTCAAAGCGCGGTACTGCGCCGGCTGAATGCAGGCGACACGCTTCGCGCCACAGCCACGCGTCGCCGCCACGCGCCGCATGTGTGGCGCCCGAGACGTGTGGATGTAGGTCACGACACGAGCCGCGTGCTGAAGGCCGAGCTTTTTTCTGCCACAGAAAGTGTTCTATTTGCATTCGCTTGCATAAAATGGATGCGGAAATTTATTCTGAAATGTGTACTTAAGAGCGAAGTGAAAATGTACCTAGCATTATTTATATGAAAATGTCATTAAAATTTGCTGAGAGAAAACAGTACTATTACGGTAAAATATTCATATAAATACACTCTCTTTGATCTGGATAACATCTGTAAAGCAACTATATACTAATGAGTTCTGTAAATAAAATGTTACTAGAACTTAAACCTTTTCTTTTATTATGATCCATGTGCCATGACTCAACTATAAAGACCAACGTGTGCTGTTTTCCTATGTTCATAAATAAATAATCGTGATCAGTGAGCAGCGACAGTTCAGTGTGAATGAGCACGTGTTGGAATAGTTTCGCGAGGGACGACTCGATACCCGCGGTACTCCGTGACTAGCGAGGTGGCGTGCTATGTCGCTCGCTGCTCCGCACAATCCCGCTAATAGTAGCGCAACTCACGTGTACTCGCGCCCCGGCCCTACACTCACTACTCATAAATGTACAGCATCTACCATGTGGCGTATATTATAGCGAGGTGCATGCAGCGCGGCGCCTTTCTGGGTCAGCGCGGGCGGCGTGAATGCCGCCTGTAATTGACGACAAACTCCAGCGCCGTGTTAATTAGGTTTTATCAACATTTACATCATTATGACTTATGATGTTGGACGCTGGTTTAGATTATAGAGCAGACAAATAGTTTGCGGATGTACTAGTCATATCTAACTTGTATAGTTAGACATCATATTTTAGTGTTTTGAAACATAATAAGGATATTGACAGCCTCCGTGCTGCAGTTGGTTAGACGCCGACTGTAAAGCGCGAGGCTGCGGGTTTCATTCCCGCACCGAAACAAATAGTTGTGTGATCCACAAGTATTTGTTTCGGGTCTGGGTGTTTCTGAGACCGAAAAGTCTCTCGTAGTTCCTGATACCCACGACACAAGACCCGATCTTAATGTGGGGTCAGGACTATGTATGTGACTGTTGGGTGTATTTATTATATTTAGCATGTACCCCTATTTTATTACATTAAAGCAAACCATGAGAAACAACACACCATGAGTTTATTTTTACTTTACTACACCTTTGTGATCCAATCTATCTATTCAGCCGCAGGAAGTCCACTGCTGAACATAGGCCTCCCCCAATGATCTTTACATCGACCACAACGACTTCCACTTTTTGTGATAATAAAAATAAAATTGTTTCATATTTATATGTATGTTATAGGACGAAAAGCTTCTCGTATGTTCTGGTATCGATACAAACCACAACTCGTACATTTAGTTACGGAGTCGGGAACTGTACGTGCGACTGTTATACGCATTTGTTATTCGTACGTATTTTTGCCCGCGTACCGACTACCGTGCACGTGGGAAAGGAAATGTATCGGCTGTGAACAATGCTCCAGCCGCGCCGCCGCCGGCTCGCCCGCTATCAGGGAATCACTTCCACTCATTGTCCGGCGGACGTGCAAGCTGTGTGTTGTGTCGTGTGTTGTATGTCGTGTGTCGTGTCGATGCAATCGTTTGTATCGACAGACGACGGCAGGGAAGAGGCCCGGCGGCTTTGTTGCCCCTCCACAAACATTACTAAGCGACAAGCGTATCTGCTGCAAGCCGCAAACTGCAGTGCTTGCAATCTTTGCATTCCATTATTGAAGTAAAACTTCTTTACGCAGACTTGACTTGTGGAGTAGGCTGGTGAATTCATGACGAGAGCGTTACAAAAAGTGTGATCGGGCGAGGCGAACGCAAGTTGAGAGAGAGATATAAGTCAGTGAAGATAGAAAATTTATATCCGAGTTATAGTTAAAATTATAGTTTATATTATAGTTATTATATTATAGTTAAAATTGAAAAATTTGGCACAAATCTATATTTATCTCATTCTCTCCCAGGTTACTTTTCTGAAGTATTACTTCTGCCGTGTGTGAATTGCTCACACAAACACGCTTTTTTACCATTTGACATCAAATTCTATTGATGTGTTTATCGTGTATGACTGTAAATATCGTGTTAATTACTATGATAGTAAGTATAGTGCATAACATTCAATAATAACTAGTAATCAGTGTTAGAAAACACCACAGACACAGCTATGTAATATAACAACATAGATGAGTAGAAACTAGGAACACTGTTACACCATTCCTCTAACCTCTCGCATGAAATGCAAAGTACGCTGTCGTAAAGTTATAGATCTATAAAGTTGTTACCGTCTCACTCATCTCCTGTATATACCCTCCTGCTGTCGAAACGCTAATTTAATCCATTCAGCACCGAAACCCAATATTTTATTAGTATCATAAACATTTGAGTTGATGTTGATGTTGATCCATCTCATTCACACTATTAAATTCTACAATGATGTTTACTATATTATTTTATTGAACTAAGCGGAGCAACATGAGGCGCCGTATATCTATCATTGAAACAAAAACGCAAGAGTATGCAATCGCAGAAGTGTGCGGAATATCCGACATTGACGTGGAACGAGATCGAGGTCGCAGTCTCCGGCATTCACATCAAATGCACAAACCAAACCATTTGCCAGATTGAAAGCGAGCGACGAACAGCGCCGACCCGCGAGCGTGGGACTCGCTGATCGAGCGCAAACAGCGCATAACTTAACTAGCTCCACCATCCACGTACACAGCGACTGTGTAGCTACTAGCTACCATACTATCTACAAAAGCAATGAGACACGGACAGCGCCAACACAGGTACGTACGCGCAGATTGAAACTCCGACTTATATTCAGGTCATATTGATATTCAGCAAAGCAATAACAGAGCAGTGGAAACAGCTAAATAATACACCCGCGCAACACACACTTTCATATCAATGTATTTTGCTCACACCCAGACAGCTTATTTTTAAACTTTATGGCGTAATACACAAGGTATGTTTCCGTATGTTCGCAAGCTCGGGTTTATCTCATGTATTGGTGTAGGTCGCCACTCGTACCGCGCTGGTGACCGAGTATTAATTATGTATTGTACTGCGAGTCACGGCGAGACAGATGCCGCTTTTAATTCCTGACTCGGTGTGGACTCGGCCTCATGCTGCTTGCTCCTAACTCGATTAGAACACAAAGTTATGTCAATATAATTAGAAGAAGTGTAGCACGATGTCTGCTGCGACACTCAGAATTCATTGTGATAACATTGGTTAAATTACAGCTCGGTTTTATAACTTTACCCGTAAAAAATCGCTTCATAATAAGATATAGCGATGTGACATAAATATCTTGTAATATTACAACAACAACCCCATAATAAACCAGCAACAACGACGCCGCGGCAATATTTCACAAAAATATTGTCGATGAGGTTCGTCGCCGACAGTAAGCGCCTCTCCACGTGACGGCGAGTGGTGCGCCAGCCTGAACCGACTACACCGAGCCTCTGTCACTTAAACAGACCTCCGATTTAAATTTTAATCACATACCTGTAAAATAATTGTACAAAATATATTTGAACATAGCATCAGTTCCGAAACGCCTCTACACACCGTTTATCTACCAAGAGGGAAGTTATATGATTATCTTTGGTAGAATAAATTTTAAAATCTCTCCTGCATTTCAAACTGCACACACTTGGATGGAACAAATTCCATGACGAAGGAATCGTTTCAATATCATAAAAGGAAGATGAAAAGCCATGTATTTGAAAGTGCAGGTAAAGGCAGGTCGTTAGGGCGGCGAGCGCGGGCGGCGCGTGTTCCCACACGAGTGCTGAATGTCGCCGACAACGCCAACTAACTCGCTGAACAAGCGATTTCACACCGCGTGCGGCCATTGTGCCGCGCCGAGCTCGCGCCGCGACGCGCCGGCACAGCCTTTGATCGCATTGCAATACAATCCGCACGTTCACCGACACCCGATATTTTACCGACACAAAATGATGTCGATGTTTGAATTTTAAGTGGTCCTTAAGCAGAAATATTTAGCGCTTGCAATAAGCACGCAATCTATTTATGCACAACATTAAGTCATATCAATTATCCTACATTGTTCTACCTGAGTCGGAACAAAAGCTAGCGAACTCACAAAAGAACTGAATTTGAACAGAAATAAGGAATCCCCTCCCTCCCTCCGCTGCGCCCCGTGCCCCCCCTCGCCGCGCGGCGCCTTCCCACCGCTAATAAACATAATTTTCCGCAACATTTCACTCGGACGGATCGCCGACACAATTTCTTTTGTACGGCCGCTGTTTCAGCGCTCCCCTCGCCTTCACGGCCGCTTTAAACTCCGCCGTGCGCTCACAATAGCATCGCGAGCGCTACGAGCGCCGCGAGCGCTCCGAGCGCTACGAGTGCTACGAGCGGAGAGTTCCCGCCGGCGGCGCTCGCGAGTAACGAGTGAGGAAGCGATAAAGTTTGCCTCCTAATGACTCCCTTTGAATATTTAAAACGGAGCGCTAACAACCGAATCTGTGAGCGTCGCTCGCGGCTCGCACGCGCTCCTCAATACCGCCCTTTAATTTTCGTGTCAGATTGGGGATGAGAGACGCTGCGGGACTTACGCTGCGCTCGAGGCCGGCCCATTTGATCTCACCGGGACAATTCATAATGTTGTAACACTTGCGTTATATTGAAAGAAAAGAAAGAAAAGAAAAGTAGTTTTATTGGTCACAACCACACACAATGAATACAAAAAATACACATGGAAAATAATGGAAAACCAAAACCAATATATTGGAAAACCATATAAGTAGAACTACACTATTGCTTTGCTTTTTAAAGACGCTTGCTGTCCGCGCAAAGCACGTGCTGTCGATATAACACTTGTGTACAAAATATGTTTAATACTGGATGCAGCGCCGTGTCCGGTACGCGGCACAGGCGGACGCAATAACCGCGAGTATTTGATTTGTTTCCGCGACTTCGCATTCTTCACTGATATTGCATTTTTCTTTCTTACACAATTCATCAAGGAACAAGGTATAGTTTTTTAAACACCCTTGGGAATAGAATATCAAATACTTTTTAATGTAACCACAAAACTTTTGCTGATGTTTTTGTGATAATAGGTACGTAGGCATCTATAGGATAAAAACTTGCAACGTGAAGCAATCTTGCGTGCTTAGCTGTTTGCATTTCATTCAATGAATGCGATTTTCGGGATCCCATACCTAGTGTTAGGATTACGACATCCTACTCGTCGGAAATCGACGTCGCTATTCAGTGAATACCGATTCACTGCGGCTGTATACGATAGTGAAAACTCATCGCTGCGATCAACGGTGGGTTGGCTTTCGGATTCAACCTTTTTCAGGTTTTGCTTTGAACTATTCTCTCCGTTTATAAAACACACTTCTAAAAACAATTTAGGATCTTATAAAGGAAGTTTTACTATTCAAAACTAAACAATTTAATTTTGTTTTGTATGGAACATAAATGGTGCGCCATTATAAATTATTGTTTGTTTTGAGGCGATGATGCGTCGCGTTTGTATAACTAACCGCAAGTAGTTGATTTAGTCATTAAGCACGCGCGGGGCATAACTCGTGTCGCTCCCGCGTCCCCCACCTGTCGCCTCCGTGTCGGCGACGTGTCGCTCCCACGCCGCGCGGTACTGCCTCGCCCGTGACTTCACTACGCGTACTGACACAGTTAACTAATATGTACTAAACAGCTCCGTCCCACGACGTCATGTCACACCGACTAACAACAATCCTGTTTGCTCACCAAATAATTACCTACACTTGTCAACACAACTTGACAACTCAGTTACTGCGCCACGTGACGTCAGCGAACGTATGATCTTGGTTCCAATCGGACAAATAATTATTTAGAACAACTTTCCTGGGAATATTACAACTTGTAAGAGAGGGTTCTAGGTTGATCCTCCTGGTTTGCCCATGAAAGTAATTATTTTATACTTCCTGAAAGAAAGAAAGAAAGAAAAACTATTTATTGATCACAGTTGCAACACGTAACAATAAGCAAGAAAACAAACATACACAATAAAAATGGCTGATCGCGACTGTGACCGGTAGGTGGCCACTCAGCTTTATGTTATGATGTGGTGCAAACTACAACACAACGCTGATTTTCAGTGGCCACCTTAAGTGACGTACAGACGTCAAACCAACTACTCAAAAACATTAAAACAGAAATAGTAAAATAAATAATAAAATGTTCAATATTTTAAAATAACATCTGTTTCACAATCGACATTGTGCACGAGCACACAACTGCGACGTTATTGTATAATTTAGTTGCGATGTACACGCCGTCGCAGGCGCAAGTTGCAGAGTGAGCCCTGCGTGTGCAAATAAATAACATAACCAACAATTGGAAACAAACAAATAACACCTAAAGTGGGTATAACGTTATAGCTTCGCGCCGTAAAATATACCGTTCTTATTTCAATCACGCCATGAGGGATATATTTGAGTATCACATAGAATAGTGACAGTCGAAGCTGCTTGGAGTTTGAAATCGTTCCATATACACATAGGTCATAAAACATGTGTAAGTATAAATTTACTTTGGAAAATATTTTTATTTTTTTTTGTTCTGTTAACAAATATCTTTTATAGTGTAATTTAAATGTTTGTTTTGTTTTAAGGGATCTTACATATGGAGGAAGTAAAACGTTCCAGCAGTGAGTGGCCGCGAATTTGAAACACCCCCTAAAGGCAGCAGTTTTATGATGAGGCGTCGAGAGCGGATAAGATGTCGAACGAGCAGAGTAGCTGTAATGGTCATGTCTCCAAATTAACTTGTTGTATAGGTATGCCGGCTTGTGTGTATTAATCAGTCCGAATAATAAAGTTGCCATATGTAATTTACGACGACCAGCCATTTTTAATACATTGTTATCGTTCAAGTAAGGCGTAATGTGGTCTCTAAAAGCTACATCAAAACAGAATCGTGCGCATGCGTTCTGAACACGCTGGATTAGACGTTCTGTGCGTGACAAGAGGCACGGACCGTAAACTGTGTCGCAATAATTTAATTTTGATAAGATTAAGCTATCTACTAGCCTCTTTCTTAAGGTAACACTAAGAAAACCTCTTATCCCGTACAAAACCTTCAATCTATAAAAACATGTTTTAGCAACGCTATTGATGTGATTCTCAAACCGCAGTCCCGGGTCTATTACTAGACCCAAATTCCGAGCGTTCTCCACGCGAGTTATGCTTTGACCCAAAATTTTAACATCTGGGTTCATAGAAGTTATGGCTCTGATTTGTTTTTGACTCCCCAAAACCATATACTTAGATTTTTGGGGGTTCAAAACGAGTGAGTTACTTAAAGACCAGGTAGCAATTGGGTATTTGACTCATTTGTTTTTATTGTATTCCTCAAAAAGTTTACATATCCAAAATCTAGCAAACAAACAATTTTGTAAATCCATTCAGAATTTAAAAAGTTAGAAACGTTTTAAATCTTGTAGTGGGGGTAAAAGAAAATGGATGCAAAACAAAATTAGTGACGTCACTATTCTTAATATGCATTATAGTGTGCGGGTGTGAAAGAGACGGTAAGATTTCCCCACTACGTCCCCACTCTTACATTTAAAATACGAATAATTGCCTCATGATACAAGCTACTTTATCACTGTTTTCACAAAAATGTTTTGTTTTAATGGCATTTCTGTTTGTCTGCAAAATAATACAAAAATTCGATGATAGTCAAACACCCAATTCTATTTAAGTCTTCATTTAAAAAAGAAACGGCAGATGATGTCCGAGCTGCGTTAAAAGAAACATAAAGTTGAGTATCGTCCGCATAAACATGATACTTGCAATTTTTGATGTTGGTAATCATGTCTGCACTATACAAAATGAACAAAATTGGACCTAAAAGCGATCCCTGTGGAACCCCTCTAGATACTAGTCGTGGAGAGGAAGAAAGTAACGAACCATCACTTCTGCGGATCTGGACACGCTGAGACCTACCAGTTAGGTAACTATGAAACCACTTTAGAGTATGGCAATCAAAACCGTAGTATGATAGTTTAGACAAGAGTAAGTTAATATTAATTGTGTCAAAAGCGCGTGAGAAATCAAGCAACGTCAGTATCGTCCCCTCCCCCCGATCCTGCGCCTCAAGGACGTTACCAACAACATCGGCTAAAGCTGTAGTGGTACCACGTCCCCTCCTAAAGCCCGACTGTAAATCAGGTAGTATCCCATTCATTTCAAGAAAATCTGTAACCTGCAAATATACAACCTTTTCCAAAACCTTGGACAAGCACGGTAATACACTTATGGGCCGTAGATACTTATAGGTTTGAGGATTTTTATTTTTAGGGAAAGGCCGCACTATCGCTTCCCGCCACAGATCTGGAAATTTGCATGATGTGATGGAACAGTTTATTATTTCAGTAATAGCTGACAAAGATTGTGGCAGAGTTAAGTTCAGCATTTCTTTAGAAATCCCATCAATTCCGTGTGCGTTGGTAGTTATATTATTTATAATTTTTAAAATTGTTTTTGAGTCAGTCGGTTTCAGTGAAAAACTTTTTTTATCGTTACGATTAAATTCATAGAATGTTAATTGCGATAACGTCACATTAGGGTCACCTGGTATATCCAGAAACGCTGAATTTATACTCTCGGGATCGTTAAATTCTTCAAGAATATGATGGTCATTCGTGTCCTCTGGACGGACGTGTTTTTTTAGATTAAACCAGAGTGACCTGGAATTAGGTATATTTTCATTGATATACTTATCAAAATACGCCTTTTTTTCATTAAATAGGCTAACCGTCGCCAGGTGTTTGAGGTCTAAATAATATTGTTTATGAGTCTCAAGTTTAGAGTGGCGATAGCGATTACGAGCGTCATTTCTGAGTTTGAATAATAGTTTTATATTGTCAGTTATCCAAGGCGTTGGTGGGGTCTTAAAGTATCTCGTTTTCAATGGAGCGTGTGCGTCAAACAGTCGTGTTACATATTATAAATTAAAATATCGTACCATATCATTAACGTCTCTGAGCTCGCAGATAGAACTCCACGGCATAGCATCTACATCTTGCTTAAATTTGTCTACCGAGATGTTCTTGAAAGGGCGAAACGATACAACATTGCGCATGATTTTCTCAGTTTTAAAAACAGATTCGCACGTGATGAAAGAATGATTGCCGAGTTCCAAAATGTGGTCCACAAAGACTCCCCGGGACCGCGCGTCTGTACAAATCACATCAATTAATGTGGCACTATCACCAACGAAATGCGTGGGTGTATTTACAATTTGTGCTAAGTTAAAAAGTTTTAAAAATTGCTTAAATCTAATGGTTCTAGAACTATTTACATCAAGTAAATTAACATTAAAATCGCCCAACAACGTCTTGCAAATTTGTAAGTGCGTAGTGCTTACTCCGATATGTTTTCAAATTATATTCAACCTCCAGAATGAAATCGTCACAAAAGTTAATACAGTAATATCCCACTACAAATAAGTTATTAGAGATATGGCTCGCGACTGAACGACCTACACACTGCATGCTCCAATACTTGGGCGGGCGTGACGTCGCGCGGCCCGCTCGCCCCGCACTGCACCTTATCAGCCAGCTTAGACAAGATACAGACTACACTTATCTACCAACTTGGACACGATTCTCAACTCGCGGATATTAGTAGCAAACCCCCTGTCTATCAAACACTCACGGTACACGGACCTTTCAAATAAACTAGATCCTGAAATATACACTCTTTTAAAGAAAATTTGTAGGGATCGATCGTAGGTAGTTGTATAGATGTAGGTGTTTGTTATCTCGCTCAGAAGCTCACTTTGACGAAGGTTTATCGCGCACACATGTGGCTCGCTAGTCTCAACGCTATCCGAAAAATAGCCGAAAGTCACGATAACGAGACTCTCAGATGGGACCAGATACATTTTGCTTATATATTTTTAGTAAAATGATGCTGAAAATTACTTTCCACAGGCCGTAAGCGGACGCAGGCTAGTAGATAAGATATCTTTAAAATAAAGAAACGCAAAATGTTTCATTGACCCTTCTCTTAATGGTAACTCGTACGTATAGTTAAGCTGATATTGATCTTATATCGCAACGATACAAGATAATGTTATAGTCGAAATACAGCATTCATGTTGCAGTAATTGACACAACTTACCAGCATGCGGGCCTCATTGCTCCGCATCTACATTCAACTAAAAAGTATTATTAAAACTTTCTGAGACGCAACAACGCGTAGACAAAGAGCTTTAATAGGATAAAGTTATGAGAAAGTAAATATTATATTGTTGCACACATAAATATTTTATTGATCATGTGTCACTTGTGTGCATAGTTTACTTTACAACATTATATGCAATGATTACTGTTGGTTTCCCAGCTGGCGGGTACAATGGAGCGGCGCCGCTTTGTGTCGCGGAGCTCGCGCGCTGCTGCAACTTACTCCTAAACTCCCTCGATGGAATTACACGCCGCTACTAATGCAACGCAAAAGCTTCAACTCGCTCGCTCGGTCTATTTGTCTTCGGTTTTTACATTACATTATTAGATTCGATAATTTAATACTGAAATTTCAATTCCAATTAATAATTTCAATGGGATTGGAATTTCTGTAGAGTTTGATGTTAGGCGGGTGATCTATAGTAACATCATCAGCTGGAATAGTGTACAATAAGCATAAATAGAATATTAAAATATAACGCGTATTTCTATTTGTAATAGGAGGTTTGGATAGCTAAGAATCGATTTATAAAATGCGTGTTATACATAAGAAATGTTGTATTTAATATTTATTTACTAATTTAGATTAATTTTTCATCCTATTTACTATAATTATATCAGTACAATCAGCCTTTATTAAATCCATTTCAACTAAAAATATAAGCATTACATCGACTATTCAGTGAACATTAAAACTCCTCGCCACACATCCGGCGCGGCGAGCGTGCGTGTGACGCGCGGATATTGCTGCGAGCGCGGCCGAGTGTGGCGTTGCTGTGGCGCAGCCGTGACGTGGCTGTGGCGGGGCTATGGCGTGGCTGTGGTGCGTGCTCGCTGCCGTGTCACTACACTTTTATCTCCGGATATTGATATTTGTATTGAAATCTTAAACTAGGTGCGCAAATGAACCTGCGTGTATAGTAGTGGAGTAGGATAGTACGGTAGAGCTGTCTCTACCTACATGTGTGCGTCACTACCCTACCCACTACGGCCGAGGGTCGAACTAAACTCGCAATTACATGTGATAATGCAACGTTTTGTCTTCCCTAAATGTTGCTTTTGATAACTTAAGCCATATAAAAATCCTCAAATCATGGATGCATTCATATTTAATATTCCTATAAAATCAATAAGTACGTAAAGTTTGTAGGAAAATATATAGTTGTATGTTGCATTTAATTAGCATCATAGCACTTAATATCATAGCACTTAATCGTAAATGGTAATCACCATCATCATGGCAGGTCTCTCGTATGTGTGACTCCGCGTGGATACCACCGCAATATCTACGAGTATTACTCCAAACAGCAGTGTAAATACACTGTTGTGTTCCGGTTTGAAGGACATTGTGGTCAGAGTAACTACTGAGCATAATGAGACTTAACATTTTGTGTCTCAGGATGGCGAGCACAGTGGAATGCCAAGCATTGCTTTATAATTCATGCTGTTGTTTGGTTTTGCTCCCGTGCATGAGCGGTCGTATTGCTTACCATCAGACGAATGGCATGCTCGTCTTGCCATTCATCACAATAAAAAAAAAAACATAAAAGAATACCTAAAAGACTAAAGAGACCTAAAATGGCTCGTTGTGTTTCAAACTAAAATTTATCAGACGTACACCGAGAGACATAACAATTGTGAAAAATATATAAATATTTAGCAAAAATGGTTCGTCCCAGTTGCGAGCGCTGCCGGCGGAGACGCGCGGGTGAAGAATTATTCAGCGCACAGTTTCTCTTTATTGCGTTACTGACGTCACGATGTCTCGCTAGAACACCACACTAGTACACGTTTATGACGGCTCCACGGTGAATACCCACATAGAAACACTGGTTTAGAAAATCTGCGAGGTGCAGTGACGGTGTCTTTTCTTTATATTGTATTGGCAAACGTGCAAATGGCTGTCCTGATTTTTGAATAGCGCAGGCTTTAAACGTCTATAAAACGTTCATCATAGACACTTTGCAACCTAGTGCCTGAGGCTTGAGCCTCAGGAGGTTCAGCGGAGGTTGAAAAAGTACATTAGGCACCCGGCAATCTCACTCTACGGACGAGACGCGAGTACAAACCGTGCTTACAAGTCAGTTTTCCGTATGTCAGTTTTCAGTATGGCTCTGCCAATTAACAATATTTTGTTTATTCATGTAGAAGCGCGCTCGGTACGCCGCCCGCCGCGACGCAGTGGAGCGCGAAACTATGTGCAATAAGAGAGCGCACGCGCCGCGCTAAATGCCCTGAATTTAATGCCGCCGCCACGAAAACACACGCGCTATGTCTTTATTGTGCAGAGACATGCACATTATTATGATACGTGTGCCAGTACAGAGCAAAGAGCGCAATGGGTCTTTATTGAATATTATTAAGGACATTGAGTTATATTCTTATACAAAGTTGGTAGTTATTAAGAGCACTTTTGTCTGCAACATCTAGATTTAGCCTCCAGCTTTAACATTTACACATCTGACTAACAGGACAAAACTTTTCCACAAACTACATTGCACACATAACTGCATGTCGCGTAATTGGCACTAGTTAGTGCAGTCACCGGCGACAAAACACCGCGGACCACACCGCGCCGTGTGCTGCACTGCAGGGGAGGTGACCAACTGAAGTGGCACAGATAGACCGCGACCACGGGGCAGCAGCAGACTTGTTAACAACTCTACTCTTTGTATTAATGGAATATTAACTTAACAGTCAACAGATTTATTTCGGCATTATAAATTCTGGCATGCTTCTTAGCTGAAATATGAATTGCAACAATGGCCTTCTCTTTTAGGTTAACACACGTGAGATATTTATTTCTTTATTAATTGAGTATTGTTGGTCTATTTTCATCGTAAATTTGTCTAGCACAGCGCGACAGACACGCTCGGATCCCGCGCGAGCGTGCTGCCCGCGGGAAATGTCGCCGTGATACAATTACCGGCGCGGCTACTCGCGGCGACTATTCCAATTTATTAAATAAATTGTGGTTCCGCCGAGGCAGGGGCGGGTGTGCGCTGGGGGTGGTGGAGAGGGGGAGGAGAGTTGTCTCCTCGCCTCGACGCGCGAGTCGCCTCGAGCTTTTATCGCAGTGTTTGCTGCCGCTGATTACGTTATTGCACGCGCTCTGTAAATACAAAAACGAGTCAGGCTGTGCGTGCCAACGTGACGTCCCCATTTTTGAATCACTGACATACAATCTTAACTTTTTCCATGTGATAACGTGAGTAGTAGTTATGCGAGGATCGAGGCATGTTTGTACCATCTAACCTAACCTTTGGACATAATATAGAAGACAACCGAGTCTTCGCGTCCATTATGCGACACGTGGAAGTGGTAGAGCTATGCCGTAGTCAGTCATGACTCAGTATGAATGGGCAGGCTCGTCTGGTGCGGTACACTGTCGCACAGGAGACCGACGTGAAGCGACAGCTTCGCCGTCGCATTTCGTTTAATGAGTGAGATTGCCGGATGCCCAGTCCCTTTCCTCTTCCCGTCCGTTTTCCTTCCTGCTCCCCTCACAATTTGATGGTCCAGCAACACATCCAGGTTCCGCGCGTTGTGGAAGGTCATGGGCGGCAGTGACCGCATGATACCATCAGGTGAACCGGTTGCTCGGATGCCGGACTTTAAAAAAAAATAATTATTAAAAAGAAAAGCTACACATAAACTATACGTCTCGTTTGTTGGTATTTCACAATTTGCTGAAAGATAATACATCAAACAAGCCGCTGTGGAGTAAAATATGACTCACCGCCTCATTACTTCGTAGTAAAAAAAAAACTGACAAAAAATCCTATTAAAAATAAAATTCTAAAAAAAGAAAAAAAATCTGACTTATGACAAACTAAAATGCACTAAAAAGTAAAAAAATAATTGCGTGTTTTTCACGCAAGATTGTATTTATACACATATATTATGTATCCAGTTAAACTTTATTGTAACTCAACACATACCTATGAGTAACAAATAATTATAAAAACATTTAATTACAGTTCACCTAAGCTAAAATTTGAAATATATGTATGCACTACTTAAAAGACAATCAAATTATTAGAATAATGTACAATTATTATTATTTTTGGAGTCGGTGTCAGCCAAGTTTTATGAGTTAGTAACTACATAAACGTCAGATATTATATTTTATTGAATTAAGGTTAATAAACAATAAATCAAAACTAACCGCGCCTCTACGCGGCCCACATAATAGTATAAGAGGATATTCGTATAAAATAGATTTCATAAAGTTGTTGTCATTTAATATTGTCAGGTATCTTTGGCTGACACCGACTCCAAAAATAATAATAATTGTACATTATTCTAATAATTTGATTGTCTTTTAAGTAGTGCATACATATATTTCAAATTTTAGCTTAGGTGAACTGTAATTAAATGTTTTTATAATTATTTGTTACTCATAGGTATGTGTTGAGTTACAATAAAGTTTAACTGGATACATAATATATGTGTATAAATACAATCTTGCGTGAAAAACACGCAATTATTTTTTTACTTTTTAGTGCATTTTAGTTTGTCATAAGTCAGATTTTTTTTCTTTTTTTAGAATTTTATTTTTAATAGGATTTTTTGTCAGTTTTTTGAAGTCGGTTATTTTTTTTTTGTTAAAATTTTGGTTTATTTTTTCATTTTTAGTGACTTAAATGTTCGATAGTAAAATTTTACGTACACAGCTTCTGGTAGCTTAAATAAATTAATCTTAGGTTCTCATAAGAGACAATAGACCGTAATTTTTTGTACATCATGGTACTTTTTTTCTCAATCGGCAGCAAGAAAATACTGTGTAGCGTTTTGCCAAAAATTTGACGAGCAGCAACCCCGGTTAGCGACTGGACTTCCACAAATTTAGGCTTCATTAGGTATATCTATTGTTGGTGCGTAACAACGTTTGATATGCTCCGCGATTAATTTTAGCAGAAATGATTTACCATTACCTGCACCACTCGTGACAAAGTAACAGCTGACTTTCTCGTCCTTGCAAATTGAGTTTGATTGCCGTTAAGACTTTCTGAAACACATTCTTTTGTTGGATATTTAATCCTCGAATGCTTCTTAGGAACAATTCATCCGACATGACGGCTCGTTCTTCCATGTTTTCACAAAAGTTATCATCGTCATGTACAATTAGTTCACCAACACATAACAATCGGCAATGGATTTCATTACGGAATGGTATATGGCATACTATTAAACTGTAATAATATGATTCTTTGTCACTATTACAATTTACAACAGATCTTCATGATTTATTGGTATAGTCGCCGAAGATATTGACTATTTACATGTTTGTTCTTTTTATCAACCGCCCCCCTCGCCCCTACCCCTACTTTCATCCACCACTGTAACTTTACTTTTATACTGAATCCAATGCAAAAAGAACCATTGGAATCGTACTCAATTTTGAGGAGTTCTACTCTCCAGGACCGAATATATTCATCAGATTTTCATGATTTATTGGTGAGATCAAAGTGTTAATACGTTTGTTCTGATGCAAAAGAAATCACCAAAATCAGTTAAAAGCTGCCGAAGATATTGACTATTTACATGTTTCTTAATTTTCTCACCCCCCCCTCGCCCCTACCCCTACTTTCTTCCACCACTGTAATTTTGCTTTTATACTTAATTCAATGAAAGAAGAACCATTGGAATCCTACCTTATTTTAAGGAGTTCCCCTCTCCAGGTCCGAAGATATTCATCAGATCGTCACCATATTTTTATGGGACCAAATGACAAGCACCAGCTTTCAATTAAAGAAAGAATTATCGAAATCGGTTTACCCAGTACAGAGAAATGAGGTAACAAACATAAAAAAAAAAAAAAAAAAGCAACATACAGTCGAATTGAGAACCTCCTCCTTTTTTTGAAGTCGGTTAAAAAGGTTACATTTCAGGTCAGTGGAAATTGATAATATCGTTCTTATCAATGTCCACTGACCTGAAACGTAACCTTTTCAACTGTTTGTAATAAATAAAATAATTAACATTATCATATGCTCGTGGCAGGATATCCTTATCCGCCAAGAAAGCGACCACTGTACACGCGCTAACCCGCCATCGTAACGTATATAAGTGTGGCGCGTTCGTTTATCAACCTGTTTATATCAGTCCCAAATAGGTGGGTATAATTGTGTGGACCGATGAGAGATTGTCGTGGGAGAACTCGCATGTAGGGATAATGGACAAAAGAATAAACAATGTGTAGGCAGCAAGATTGCGCTCGCGGAAGAGTGCGCACTGCCTCGTAGAAAGCCGGTTCCGTGTGCGTCTCCCACGATTGAGCCTATATAATAGTAAGATTGGTTACGCCGTGGGTTGGTGGAGAGTTTGTCAATAGAATCATTTCGTTGTGCTTGATTATAAAGACACACTTTGTATTGTATCTAGCGAAATACAGCACAACCGACATAACATGACATAGCTGGCAGCAGAGCTCTCACGGCGAAACCAACGTTTTAATGTATCTCCAGTGGCCGCAATTAGCCTCATTACATATTTAAATCGTCCCTGCTCTGATGAGAC
The DNA here is from genome assembly GCA_949752805.1 of Deilephila elpenor. Classification (NCBI taxonomy): domain Eukaryota; kingdom Metazoa; phylum Arthropoda; class Insecta; order Lepidoptera; family Sphingidae; genus Deilephila; species Deilephila elpenor. Next base: position 67,305 of record OX457107.1, on the reverse strand, counting down.
ACCAGGCCACGCCGGAATACAAGTGCAATAACACCTAGGTATTTTGTTGCATTGATATTACAAGCTATTAAATGCTAAGTGATTATGGGCAAGCATTAACATCTAAATTCCAATACAATTGGATCACAGATGTCTGATGTTGGGCCTCTGGAAACCTCACTCTCCGAAGGAACTAAGAAAGTAGCCTTGGCTTCGTCAGTTTTGTGGGAGATAGTGGTATACTCCAACAGTGTGTCAGACATGCACCCTGCTTGCGAAGGGTATACGGCGCATAGGCTGTCCCGCTGCGTGACGTAATAAATAAAATGTATTCCCGGCCCGGTGACATGAAGCGGCGCCCGGCGTGCAGCGCCGAGCAAGTAGGGCGCGGTAATGGCGCGGGTCAACAGCGCTGCCCACCGCGAACCCCCGGGCTTGCTAACCTACTTACACTCGATATTATCAACACATCTCTGCGACACAGTACGCAGCAACAAGTAGTCGCAACTCACTGCAGCCAGTAGACACTCTCTCCAGTGTCTGCGAACTGAGTCCAATGTCGGTGCAGGCGCTATACTTATTTACACTTTATTAAAGCATTTAATTTAGATCTCATTCGGACATCTGCGTGTTCACCTTAAAAGTTGAACCAAATGAAACATTAATTAATTTGTGGAGCGCTCCGAGCGGCGCGCGGTGCGGCGCGGCGCAAGCCACGGAACGCAGCGGACTATGCTTATACATATTATTAATCGTGTTATAAGTTATAGTTATAAGTAACAAACATTACGGGACCCAAATATTAAAGCCTTTGCACCTGTAATGAGTTAAATTGCTGTTAGCTAGGTCAATGACCGTCGGTTCGACTGTCGCCCACTCTCGGTCATTCTTTATCAATAAATTTGTTTCATAAAATTCAGATGGGTTAATCTTAGTGATTTAAACATTTATTACCAGTCTCAACACGTGAAATGTGGTATAATACAATCGGGATACAAATTTGACCAACCTCGAGACACAACCTTAGCTTTTGGAGCGACATAATTAAATTACTATGATTAATAATAGATAAAACCACCCATATGAACGTTAAATACGCTCTTTAAACTCTTTAAAAATAAAGCTCTATGCTTCTCGTCTAAATCTACAATTGCTTTGGGAATTGTAGTCAACGAACAAACACTTACTTTAATGTCATACAAAATTCATCAAAACGAAAAATGTATCGGCATTACACGAATCTATGGCACTGATCGAACTCGCGAGTGCATGATAAAGCAACGTGGCAATGCACTACGGAAAAAACCACTGATTGTAAAATGCGACGCCCCCCGCACGCACCAGTCCGGATTCAAGGTTGCCAATATTTTACGCATAGCCAAGTGGCTGCATACACTCTTCATAGTATTGATGTTTCGGCAATCTGTTAATTGTTATTTAAGCTAAAAGTGTTGACGTTTTCAAATAGTAATAACAGACAGACGAAGACGCGTGCTCGCGCAGTGGGCGCCACTTTGTGAAGGACCCTCGGCGGAACAAAGCTATCACCAGACAGAATACCTTCCTCTTATCGTTAAAATCCTGCGCGGGTGAAACTTGGCCTGCAATTAAACCGCAAGCTTTTGATAAGCGCCGCGCCGCGCCAACCCCCGCCCCGCGTCCCGCACCCCAGCCCCGCACCTACCCTTGCTACCGGCTGATAATTTAATTGTTATCAGAACCACTTGAAAGTAAATCCCGGGCCGGCGCGGCGCTGCCTAATAACTCCATGCACATATTATAATATCGGGTGTCTCGCTGTCGAGTGCAGCGTCGAGAAATACACTGTAAGCGAAACTCTAAACAAATCTGTAACAAAGTCACTGCTAATAAGAAGAAAATATCTTGCATTTCATTAAAACAAATTCCAATTTTAATAAATAGTTCGGGAGACTAGGTGTGTTTTTAGCGGGACTGGCACCTCTGCCGATGTTCGGACTAGTAGAATTACGATATTAAAGAAAACCAGTATGAAAGCAGACGAGCGCGGGTGGAGTCGCGCAGTACTGTTTGTGCAAATACATGAATAATGTATGAGAGTGGCGCGACTCTCTCAAAAAGGTTAAATTAATTAAACTTGAAAATTAAATTATAACGCATGGCTCTCCGGTGGCACCGCTAAATCCCACCGCACCCCGCGCCCCGCACGCCACATCACACAACACGAGACCAATACACTAACAACGCGTACGCCGCTCACACGGACTTCAATAGACACTAATCACAGCGAAACTGTACACATTTTATACTTGAAGAAAGTAAGCATATGCAAAGCACACGAGGTGTCTGTGTGTGAGAACATCGTGTTATTGAGAATGCAGCGCCGGAGTAGAATGTGGTATGTCCCGTCGGTCCAGCTGACAAACTCACTTCGCTTTACTGCTTAACTCACACTATCCACTCCATCTACGAGTGCTCGGTGCGGGGCCAACGTTAACGTAATCAAACTCAGTGCGAGCGTGTTTGTGTCTGTCGGAATGCGCCGGCATCGGTCACGATTTACTGCGAGTCCCAAACTCGAGTAATTGGATGGAAGAAGTTACCGGCGTGTGTCGCGCTGACTGCTCGCGTGCCGCGGGTAAGTCGCTTGTGCGAGAACTAGTTAATGCTTCGCTAGGCGACACGCGTGGATTGCTCGCACAAACCTCCATCGACGTGTGAGCCAACTACCGTGTTCCGTTTCACTAACAAAATAATTGTGTCTCTCCGTGTCGCACAAGCTAATGATGGAGACTACAACGCTATGAGTTATAAAATAGACCTGCGTGTGTATCGATTGTCCCAGTCCCCCGGTCCCCTAGTGGCCGCGTGCCGGCACAGTAAGGCAGCGAGGCAGGAGGGCTCGTTGCACGCGCCCTCACTCAGCCGCGAGGGCGGCGCCGCGGATAACACCGGCGTCTAGTACCCTCTATAAAATGTTATTAATAAACGCTTTTATAGAAACATCTTGTGCCCGTAGTGTAAAATGTTTTACACGTTATCGTAGGTCAGTTTCGTAAACTATCTTACACACTTACTCCGTAAAAAGTATTGTACCGCCTCGTAGAGCGCATATGCGAGCAACGCGTCACGTAACCATTGCCGTGAGTGACCATTAAGCAATAAGTATTATCGTTATGTTAAGCCGTGCAGTGATTTTGCACTCGAATAAACACGTGTTGGAGCTCTCGCTGTATTTTATGCGTGTATTATTGTAAATAGGCTCGTGGAGCACCGAGTATTGAACATAACAGTATAATTGATTGTTACTGAAGCTGTGTATCGACAGGCTATGTCAAGCTCGCGCGTGGAGGATGGGATCGCTGACGCGTGCAGGAAGTGCTCGTTATTAATGTGTCTGTTCCGGCGCAAACACAGCCCGGAACAGGCAGAACACGCCGCGACCACCGCCGACTCTACAGCTAACTCACTCTACACTAAGCTTCATTATACCGCTTACACTCACTTTTTCTTCGATTATTGCCATTTTTTTTTGTCAGAACACAATATACCTACTTCGATTCTACTTCCGCGGCAACTGTATCCACAAAACGTCCTCTGGTCACATAACCATATATTTTATGAGCTAGTTTTCGAGTTATACCTAATCAATAAATAGAATTGGTGAAGCCAGTGCAACAATGTAATATGTAACAAGATATTGTGAATGTGAGCGCGGGTCGTCGGCCGGAGCGCACGTGGAGGTTGTCGCGAGCGTCGCCGCTGTGATCTAACTCTACAGTCGGCGGAGCCGTGACACATGCACGCGTTTGTCCATCATCATATGCAATAATGCATAGTTTCTTTTCTTACTTTTAAAAAGAAGTATAACAACCAACGAATCGATAGAATGGATTAATTTATTTAATTATAATCTTATCACTCACGCCTGCTAATGGAGGTGTGAGTTTGAGTCATGTACTAAGATTTATCATTATTTTACTAATTATTACGCGCTTCAACTAGTATTGAACAAATACGAGGAGAGAGAGTGCAGTGAGTCTTGCTAAACATTACTAGTGACTGTTCACTCACTAGTGAGTGGGTGTAGCGTGCAGGGCGCGGGCGACCATCGCGGCTAACTAGTGCGCGCTCCATGACTGATCCAATTAGGCCGCGACTCCACTCACTTCCTTAACGATACCCACAGCGACACACGCACCCCGCACCCCGCACCCCGCACCACCCCCGGATACAAACATATCGCTGATTAAATACTACATCACTAACTATGGCGGATATTTTATTATTATTATTATTGATATTTTATTTATACTAAAACGTTGATGTGATATCTAATGTACAACCATGTCGGTTCTATTATAATCATTATGATGGTTTGGCAATATCATGGCACCATAATAATATATTAATACTACTAAATCGATTCTCTCGATTGTAGAGTAGGCCCGTGCCCAGCAGTGGGACGTATATGGTCTGATACAGATACAATAACCACATAATAATAACCTATGTTATACATAATTACCAAAATAACTGAACAACATAAAACAAAATAATAGAAAAACACAACAAATATATATTATATTTATTCCAATAATTCTAATAATTCTCTTCACCCACTCGCTTGTTTATTGTTTATGTGTAATAGCTTTCACATCAGTAATGCTTTCTAGGACGTCGGGAGTGGGCATTAAGTCATATAATATAATGTTTGTATATTTTATAATATTTACTTTGCACATAATACTATAGTAATCCTAGAAGCTTACCGCCTACGTGAAGGATCCACACCGCTATACATGGGCTATATTATTGTTTGACGTGGCATGCGTGATGTGTCAACACATTAGCGGTAACTCGACGACTTCCATCACTGGTTGAGTGCGCGCGTGTTTTTTGTCGCGTGACGTCACGAGTCCCTGACACTCGAGTCCGATATCTTGGTGCGGCGCGAGGTGACCCACATATTTATATAGGAGTATTTTATGTATTGTAATTGTAACGTTCTAATCTAATGGGAATTGCGTAAAGAGATGGATAATACTTGATAAATATAATAGATATTAAAATAATATATTATTATACATAGAATGCTTCCATTTTCGAAGGCAAATAATTTTATAAAAAACCGTAATGGGAAAATATTCGAAATTAGTAAACTGAACCCACGGGCTTAATTCCTTGTTTTGTTATTAATTCGTATTTGATACCCGTGCGCGTCTTACACACTTGGCCTTCTCCTTATATTTCGTACTGAGTTTCATAATATTTATCAGTAAGTAGGACATAGGTCTTATGAAATTACGTTCTACCAATAAAACAGCGAGGGAATCTGAAGCGCTACAGAATTCTAAAGTAAATTTCTACACACTTTTCAACAATGAAAATAATACTCTTTCATTTGATTTTGAAATGGAAGAGAATTGGGTGCAGTGTGTAGAGAAGCGCACTCCGTGATCATTGGCGAGGTGAAACAATGTGCATGAGGCGGCGAGCCAATTCCAAAGCCACTGAGCCTTTGTGCAGCTCGCGAGGCTCCGGCCGCCCGCGCTGGTCGCGTGCCAGCCACCCCGCGCCCCGCACCCGCCCGCCCCGCGCTTATAATACTAAATGGATTGGGTGTCTACATTATTATCCCGCTCCCAGTTGCAAGTTCGATTGAACCGCGCTCCATCCAAGATTGATATTGTAATTGAAACTGCTCTGGAGGGGCGTGCCGCTGCTCACCCTGCGCAGAGAGTATTAATGCAAATAATAAAATTGAAGTGCATCACGCATCACAGCGTGTAACTTCTTGCTGGGAACACGCTGGCGCCTGTGCTCGACGCGGCCGCGTGACGTCACTCCGTCAGCCCGCCGGCGCCGACCCCGGACGCAACACATTAACCTGCACCCGCGAACCGGGGGCGCCGCGGCGGGAGGGTTGGGGGGGGGGGGGTAGATCCTGACCTCTCTTGCTTGAGAAATGAGCGCGATGATTACAGGCGCGCACCTGGCCGCGATCTTGTTAGGGTTAAGGAATGGCCGCCATAAATACATAGAATGACCCCCTCCCTCCACCGCCCTCCAGCCCTGCACCTCGCGGCGCCCCGTGTAGAAGTGAACAGCCCTCGAGGAAACCTGGTTACCGCCGACACTCGCGAACCGCGCCGGATATTCCAACTCACAAGGAATCACATAACATGTCCGGTACAGGTGCACTCCACGCGCTGCGACATGAGTAGCGTTATTACACTGTAGTTGTTTGTTTCGTTTGTACCATTGTTCATTTTATCAAGCAACTTTTAAGTGACATATATTGAAAAAACCCTTGTCTCTATTTCTGGACAAATAATATGCTCAATGCTTTCAAAGATATATTAAAGTTATTGAATTCATATTTTAGTTCTGCTAATTGTAATCTACGAACTAAATATACAGCTTTGCCGATACCTGGTCGATGCCCAATGGTACCGACACCCGGTACTCGTGTGTACTGTGAGGCAGTAGTAGACACTAAGCACTTCATGTTTAGCATGCAACTAAACGCATCGAGTACCTGTATCACGCCTAACAAGTGCGACGCGCCATCAAGCGACACGTCACAGCACACACACGCGGCGACAAACAGCGTCGCAACTGCGCCATCAAACACTAGCCCCGACTTCTAATTCAATCATAATTATGCAATCGCCGCAGATGCCTCACCTCGCCACTACGATATCGTGTGTAGTTGAGCTGCTAAACTACGTCACGTCTACACGTCACTAGCGACACTCGGCTGACGTCATAATACAACACCAATGTTTTAGCTAACTTTCCGTGTGTCGTCTCATATCGCCGATAGAGGTTTAATGTATTTAGATTATGTCACTACTGGACTTCAGACGCCGGTGACAGAATGGTAGCATGCGAATTTGGTCATATTATAATTATTATCTTTGTACATTTACAGCGAATAGCAATTAATTTAGTGGGTGATTTTGTAAACTTGACGTCTTGCACCAGCCGGTATAGCTATGCCAGGCTTGCACTACGTCGGTAAATTGTGTACAATTCATGTCGGTACATTGTATTTGCGCGTCATGACGTGGTATCAATGACGTGGTATTAGATTCGTAGTGCATTCTACAGCGTAGCATCCTGGATAGGTTACGGCGTAGCAAAGAAACTGTGATGAAGTTCAAAGGACGTAACAAAATGACCTAACATACGCTTTTATTTTAATATAAAAAGGTCATATTCTCTTCAAAAGTAACGCGAGTTTACATTATAAGAAGTCTGTTAAGTGTCATTCGATTGACGGTACCCACTGTCGACAAATAGTTACATGCAGCGTTTCTGTTCCAGAGCCATTGCTCCTAGATGCTACTCAACAGTAAGGAAATCTGCAGGGGGTACAAAATGATAGTAGGTATAATTAGTGCAATGTGTCACGGTGTCTACGCTGGAGCCGCGCTACCAATCCCGGCTGATAAGGAGTCGCCGAGGCGCCGCTAATGCACTCGCCGTGGGTTACCGCTACTTGGTGACGTCAAACGCGGAATCCCACCTTAACCTGCCGCGCTAATGTTCATCACGCGCAGAGCTCCCGCTAGCGTTCAACACTACTAGCAGATGTTCAATACAGATTCCGCACTAATTCGCGGTTACTTTGCAGACATGTACCAGCTTAGAACAAACCGTACAGAGGCAGGATAGACCCAACACGCGACACACTGGCGTGGGCCACTATCACGCGTCTTCCATCATCATATAGTCATCGCCTTCCAGGTGGATACAAACACTACCAAAACATTTGTTTTTTGAATATTTGCAATATAAACAATAGTCGCCTTCTAAATCTGACCTTTAGTCGTCAACAACATGGCAGCGGTGTTACTCGTAACGTAAACTCATGTAGGTACCGGGCCTCGAACTTCAAGTAGTCATTTGAAGCATTTCATTGCGTACGAGCTGAGACGAGATCAACATACCCCCGCCCCGACTCCCTCTCGTCGCCCCCTTCCCCTCGGTACACGCGTGCCCGGGGAAATCAAATTACATGCAGATTGATGTAATTTATGCGATTACCGTCGCTGGTGGAAGGGTTCGATCCGAGCCGCTTCGTTAAACGCATTAAATCTGAACCTACCACCTCGGCCGCGCACCCCGCGCCTCCCCCCCGCGCAGTCCTCCAGGCTCGCCGCCGCTCTCCGCGGGCCCCTCCACCCCGCGACATGTTGGCGCTACTCATCTGCATGGATTTACAAGTACAACATTGTAGTGTATAACAATGACATCAATTTATTAACTTGCGTTTCAAGTAAATTGAATGTCTGAAACACTTTTTAGGGATCTAATAGTGCACAGTGACTTTGTGGAGATTCCTCATGAAAGTTAGCAAGAAACCACATGTCACTTACACTCGATCAACAATAAACAAATCTGTCTTTCTTTAGTTCTTTCTATCATTAATTATAATTCATAACTATTATGTGATCATTAATTAAGCATACGTATAGTACGCAGGACCCCGCTACTACTTGTATGTCGTTCTGCACGAGGCGCAGTTAGTGGTCGGTGCTGCCGGTGCAGGCGCGGGGATCTCGGACTAGTCGATGTATTGACGTCACCAAACCGCGCGCTAAGCCTTCGTGTCGAATGTTTAATCTGCACTAATTGAATCGTGATCCTACATCACTGCCCACCCTCTCTACTGATCACCGTGAAGGGTCCTTCACATGACATCACATGACTTCCATGACACAGATACCCAAGTTGGTGTGGGCGATCAATAGGATGCCATCGACACCGCACATTTACCAACTTATTACATCTCCAAAATCACACTACACAGAACACACCAGCGAGCAGAAACACAACGCCACTCGATATATTATTTTGTAGTTGGCAATGTACATAATATCGGTTTATTCAGGTTTCAATCAATAACAATGGTGAGGAAATTAAAAGTATCGTAAAAGTGAATAGGTGAAAAATAAAACGATGCGCGCTCGTGTCGCGACAGTTCATAGAACTATGATTTTATTTCAGCGCTCGTAACGTAACGAAAACGAGGGACGGGACAGTTCGTCAGTGATGATAATGTACAATCAAATATACAATACATACGTACATACATACAAGGAGTGCCGCGCCGCGCGCGCTCGGCCGCGGACTCACAGCACACGCGGCGTCGCACCTCAACCGAACATAACTCTTGTGAGTGGGAACGTTCGCACTAGTGTCACCACACCTCGCGCACAGTCTCTCGACACTCCGCACCGAGACACTCGCGTCGCGACACTAACACGCGACAGCGGCGCGCGACTGCGGCGCCAGCGCATGCAGTGCGCGGGCGAGTGGGCGCGGGGGGCGGCAGGGGGCGCTCCGTCACACCGTGGTCTCGCGGTCCACGTGTATATACTCGACGGAGCGCTCGCGTCGTCAGGAGGACGCCGCCGACGAGGCGCGTGATGCGTCGTACAGCAGCTCCTCTGTAAGCCGCCGGCCCGCCGCCAGCGCGCCCAGCAGGCGCTTGTCCGCGCCCGCGCGCCGCCGCCGCCGCAGCGCCAGCAGCATCACCACCAGCAGCGCCGCCGCCACGCACGCCGCCGCCGCCGCCGCGCCCACCGCGCCACCCGCGCCCAGCGCCGCTAGCAGCCGCGCGCCCGCGCCGCACGCGCCTTCTTCGTCGCCGCCGCCCGGACAGTCCGCTGCGCCGTCGCACCACAGCGCACCCGCCATGCACGCGCCCAGCGCCGCGCACGGATGAGCGCACGCCGCGCTCGCGTTGGGCCACGCGCCGCCGGGCGATGCGGGCGGCCCTGCGCGCCACACCTCCATCCACGCCAGCCGCGCCGTGCCCGGCTCGCGCGCCGCCCACACCACCAGCAGCGCCGCGCCGCGCCCGCTGCGCGCCCCGCGCCCCCACCACTCCTCCGTGAACACGTGCACGGCGCGCCCCTCCGCGCCCGGACAGATCGCGCGCACCAGCCTGCACGAGCCGAATACACTCAGTACCGCTGAATCCATTGAAGTAGGTTGACATTGAAAGGAGAGTTACTTACTGCGAGGAGTGTGCGTCGTATACGAGTACGCGGTTGATCGTGGCGCAGGGCGGCGGTTCGGTGCCGGGCGCGGGCGGCGGCAGCTCCTCGCCCCACACGCGCAGGAACACCGAGCGGTTGCCACGCGCGGCCAGTAGGAATGGCGTCTCGCCACACTCAGATATTTTGTTCCCGCTGTATGTAATAATATTAATGACACGATTGCTCATAAAATCTATTCCATTATTGCTGGTTATACAGTTGACTATGATAATAATTCACGTTTAGAGGAGTGTAGTACCTGTACGGGTAGACTAGGTGCAGCCGGGCGCCCGGGGGCGGAAGGCGGCGGCGCGCGGCGCAGTGCGGCGCGGGGGCTCGCGACCACGTGCCGCGAAACTGCACGTGGCGGTGATCCTCCGCCGGCAGCAGCGCGCGCGCCACTAGCTCAAGCTCCAGCGCGCCGCCGCTCACCTCCAGTCGCAGCGGCGCGCTGCTGTTGTCGCAGATACATGCTATTGGCACCTGGCGAAACGTCACACACCCGTGTATAACAAGCGCGAGCAGACGGACACTCAAGTGGAATCGGACTCACCCTAAAACCGGGCCACGGCGATTCGTAAAGACGGAGATGCGGCACGCGCATCGGTGCGTCATCATCGCCGTCGAACTCGGCGGGCGTGTCATCCTCTTCGTCAGCCTCGGGGCCGCGTGGCTCGGCGGGCTCGGGCGCGCACGCCGGCCGGCCGGTGAGCGGGTCGGTGCGCGTGGAGCAGCGCGGCTCGCGGCCGAACGTAGCCGAGTGCAGTTCGAGCAGCACGCGCGCGCTCTCCGCCTCCAGTCGGTATACGCAGCGCAGACGCCGCGCGCCGCCGCGACCGAACCACAGTGCATTCCGAGGCGATGCGAAGTCGCCTGGCACCTTCAGCCGCCGCGCACACTCCGCCGGAGCCGCGCGCGCTCGCCGCCCGTCCTCCGGCAGCACGCCGCCTTCCAGCCGAGCGTCCACGAACTCATAGTGTAGCGCGAACGCGAGGGGGTGCGTGGCGGTCCCAGGCCGCGAGGTGACCGCCAGCGCTAGAAGGGATGCGGCAGACACGTAGCCGTCGGGCGGCGCGCACGGGCGCGGTGAGCGTGTGGCATTAGCGAGGGCGGCGCGCGCACACAGCGCCGGCGCCACATCGCAATAGCGGCCAAGCGCGCGCGCGCCCGGCTCGCCTTCCCCGCCGCCGTCCCATACGCGCAGTTCCACGGCGCACGGACCCGGCGCCACCTCACCGACGGACGCGCGAGTCGCCACGGGGCCTGCACCGCTATCCTCGTCACGCTCGGCGCTCTCCACGCGGCGCGGCTCCACCAAAGAGTACTGCGTGAAGCTAGAGAAGTATATCCACACGAGGTCCCCTGCGCATACAACCCGCGGCTAAGAATCCAGTGGAACGCCAGAAACTGCAGCTGTGTTCCACTATCTACGCACCTGGGCGGCCATGGAAGGTCCACGTGCAGGTTGTGTTGGGCGGCAGGGTGTGTGCGGGTGCGCGGAGTCGGCCGCGCCTCCCGCGCCCGCCCGCACCTGTCGTTGAGTTCGTTTCGTCTTCAGATGAAGATGCCTTCACGTGGAATTCACATCGCCTCGCTTCCCTGTGGTGGACGAGAGTGACTCATAAACTTCACTTCATCACCTTTTACTATTGACGCTAACTATTGTACGGACCTCGCATAATCGAGTGAATCAGAGTCGGCGAACACGACGTCGACGTCGAGCTCGAAGCCCCGCAGCGGCGCGGCGGGCGCGGTGGGCCGCAGCGGCGCGCTGAAAGGCGACGAGTGGAAGGCGACGAGCATCTCCGGGCCGCGGGACGTGACGCGCGGCAGCCAGTCCCCGCCGCAGTACTCCACCAGCACCGGGTCGTCCGTGCTGGCGCCGTCATAGAAGATGAGGCGGTCGCGCTCGCCCGTGCACTCGCGCCACGCGCGCACCGCGCGACCCGTCTTGTTGAGACTGCACACCACACACGAGGGGAGTCAATGTGGCTGCTATCTAGAGCAAGTGCGCGCCTGGTTACCAGCCGGGAACTCACCTCGCCATCGATATGGAGCGCTTGATCTGCATCTTGTGCGAGTACTCTTGCCGCACCGATATCATGGCGTGCTTGCACGTGGGAATATCTTTCTGTCGGAGGCTCCAGTAACAAGTCACATTCCTGTCACGTAAAAAAAGAAGAGTCGCATGAGTATGTTTAACATCGCACAATGATGTATAATATATCAATTGTTGTGCTGGTGCATGAGCAGAAATCACTACACACTATGAGTAGGTACGAGTGCAATCCAACCATTACCTAGGATACATGCCGGGGTAATTGGGGCTCTGCAGACGGCACGCCTTGCGGTGGCACTCCTCGTAGGTACGCGTGCAGTAGGTGCCGGGCGACACGGCCCCGCGCTCCAGCGGCGCCTCCAGCGCGCCGAAGCGCACTACCGCCTCGCGCTGCGACAGGAACTTGTAGCGCAGCCGGAACCCAAACGGCTCGCCCAGCCGCACGCGGAACAGCTTCACCGACACCGTCACCGTCGCCGTCTCGCTGTAGTACAGCGCCGCGCCGTCCGATTCGCCGCACCACGAGCCGCCCGTGAAAGGCCGGCCCAGCTCCGACAGCTGCATGTACCCATCCGGACAGCCGTCCAGCGCTGCCGGCTCGTAGCGGCCCACGCGGAACTCGTCGAAGGCCAGCTGAACCAGGTCGCCGTGTGCGCCGCCGCCCGCCGTGAACGTGAGGTGGCACAGGAACGGCGCCCGCGGCGGCCCGCGAACGCCCACCGCGTATGCCACGCCCGCGCGGCCGTAGTAGGTGCGGTTGCAGGGCGTGCAGTGCGCCGGCTCGTCGCTGCCGTCCGCGCACTGGGCCACGCCGTCGCAGTAGGCGTCGAGGCGCACGCACGCGCCGCTGCGGCACGCGAACTCCGCCACGCCGCAGCCGCCCGCCGCGCCGCGCCACGCGCACACCGCCGCCAGCGCCGCCAGCCACGCCGCCATGCTGCCCGCGCCGCTACCGCGCCACCATGCCGCTGCCGCGCTCCTGCCGCACACACACTCTACACTACACAAAAAGATAGACCGTGCCTTAATCTGTCCCCCGCTGCTAAAGAAAATTGAGAGCATTCAAAGGTATTAAACAAATATAAAACAATGTGATGATTGAATCCTAAACTATTATGGTCTCACTGGCTGACTCTGGACTCGGTTCTCAGGTCAATTCAGTCTTTGAGTGCTTTTCGCTTAAAACATTATTTTGTATTTACCGGGATATTAATTTGTGCACAGTATAGATAAGTGCGCGGTGGCTGTTGGTAACGGACCAGACGTGGCTGCCTACATGTTCACGGTGGTCGCGGGTTCAAATCCCATGGCACACCTCTGACTTTTCGGAGTTATGTATGTATTAATAGTCAATCACCACGCACTTTAACGGTGAAGGAAAAACATCGTGAGGAAACCTGCATACCGTAGCGATTTTAAAGAATTTCTACGGTCTGTAAGTCCGCCAACCCGCACTAGGCCAGCGCGGTGGACTATATGGCCTAACCACTCTCAATCGATTCTCTCGATTGTAGAGTAGGCCCGTGCCCTGCAGTGGGACGTATATGGGCTGATGCCTGATATAGATAGATATAGATATGGAGTTGTTTTTCTACTACTTCTTTGAACAGAAATAAGTCCGTCGATCTGTAAGTGGCACTTATGTCGCCTCGACCAAACGTTCGGGGATTTACAAGGAGCGAGCTTAAGCACATGTACGTCATTACTTTTTTTTTTAATCCGCCTCGTTACTCAAAAAACATATTGCGAATGATTATAATATTATACACGGATATACGAGTAAACGGATATATTTTGGCTACCAGACTTCTTTCTCACAGAGTAACCGGCCTCACATTCGGATATATTTCAAAAAAGGATTGACGTCAGGTAAGTGGGTACGGCGGAGGATATCTGTGGTACTGTGGTAAAAATACAAAATTATTCTGCAAAATGGATAAACGTAAAACTGCGGCATAAGGGATGATAGATACAAGAAACGATGAGTCTGTGCCAGATAAACATCCAAATCAAATTCAGATGCACATCAGATAATTAAGAACATTTTACTAACAGTATTATACTTTCATTTCCGTAATTTTGATTAATTTTACTCATTTTCTAGACGTAATAAAATTTACTTCAGGTCCATGCTCACTCTATCGTTGATAGCACTCGCACAAATTTTAGTCGTATTTCATCATCTGCTACTCGTATCAATGAGCTAATATTACTACGTATAGAGAAGACACCGCACATTACAAATGTGTTCCGCTCAAGTGCGGTCAGCCGGCCGCACATCACATAGTCGCCTTCTAGCTCCGGAGCGACGATGTCATGTTTGTGTTCAAACGAAAAATATTAAAGCGCATTAAATATGCCCTCGTGTGTGTTACGATATTGCACAAATAATTCAAGTAACACGGCCAAGTGCAAATGAGTAACTTTCCATGGGTGAGTAATTAAATATACAATTTAATATATAATTTGAAATAAAATATTTAGCGGACGCCATTTTGCGTCATTTGTGTTTCAGCCGGCAGTCTATGGAGTGTCAAGTTGTTTCAGTACGTTGAACTAAACGCGTAAGCGCCATGAAATTCACGGCGGTAACGACCTTTTTGCGCGAGAAAACTACATCCTGAAAGCGGTCTAGCGCTGCATGTTTGTACTGTATGGTTAGACGAAGAATTATTGTGTCCACGCTGCAGCGCACTTTAGTTTCAACTTTTGCCAAAATGGAACATGACATTAGTATGGGATGCCTTCTCTATACGTACTATATTAGCTCAATGACTCGTATGGTATGTATTTTAATAACTAGATCCGCGTAGTGGTTCAAATATTTATGAATTTAATATTTTCACTTCAGAATACCAACTCACTCAAACATAAACATCTAAAACTATCCCTCTGTATGTCTTTAGTTTACAACATTGAAAATATCATACGAAACGATTCAGCTACGCCACAGCTGGTCTACAGCTACACGTATAATGTATCACCACAAAAGAAATACGGGAAAAATGTTGAAAGGGAAATTATTTTTGTTTCTCGAGTGCGGCGGCTATGAAGAGGTCAATGAACGCTTCGTCAGTGCGTATTATTATTCGAAGGCAAGTGGAGTCGGTATTATAAGAATCAAAAACAATCGAAACAATGCCTCAGACATTATTGAAAAATGATCAAAAGATTCAAATAACAAATGATTGAACGTGACCCCCACATCGTGTTCGGCGTTCCTAGATCAGCCAGTACATATCCGGTTCCAAGTAGGCCGGCACAATTATTTCGTCTATTGAGAAATAGACTTATTTATTTTTCATCCTTTGGTACTCTAATTAATCTGAACTGCTCTTAAGATCAGGTTTCAGTGCGATTGCCTTGCCACGCAAGTGTAGAGAAAAATGAGAAATTGCCTCAGAATGGCACGGCGTATATTCCATGTGTTCTTTCAATACATGACGTAATATGTACATCATTAGAATTTTATTGCGATCGGTCGGACATAGTATTTTCCGTTATAATTTTGGAGACTTTCAAATAGTTTACAATTAGTCCCAATTGCATCAACCTACTTTAAAATAACTGTCACGACGTCAACGCTGATGTTAGGAGGTTCAAATATTTGGGAGGACATGGATGAGGGCAAAGTTATGGTCAAAATTAAAATTGATACAACCGAGCGTAACTTATGATTTGCCGAACCGATTTAATTTATAGGCAATATTAAACGTTACTTTATCTAACGTGCACACGCCGAATCTATTGTTTGTCTTCTTTTCTAGAAATGAGGCGTGATATATGTATTTTAATTTTGCGATGTATTCGTGAAAATAAAGGTTTAAAATAAATCCGCTGAGAGCATAGACAAGCTACCAGACAGTTATCAGTTGTCAAAGGTTAAAAACCGACTCCCCGCGACTACTGATTATATTAAATAGTTATATAAAAATTCTACCGCATAATAAACTGGGTGACTTTTTCAAGAGGGCGTGGATCGCCAAATCCGTAACTATAGGGAACAGGAAAAAAGCTGAAATGAGTTGCAAGCCTGATTTTGATAAAAACTAAAACTGAACTTAACTAAACTTAGATTTTTATAAATCAGTATGCCTAGCGAAGAATCGAACCAAATGATATTTAAAACAAAACATGCTTTATTTTATTACTAGCTTCTGCCCGCTAACTTCGTCTGCGTGATTAAGTTTATTTCAAAAAATATACATGTATAGATTATATTTAATTTCCCATCCCGTCCCGTCCCGTCCTGTAATATCCCACCCGTCCCGTTTCATTCTCACTCATTGTATGTAATCCAGTCCCATTCCATCCCTTTGAGTATAAAAAAGTAATAAATATATACCTCATCCCACGGGAACTATTTTTCGGGATAAAAAGTAGCCTAAGTGTAAATCCAGTGTTAATATGGGGAATATTAGTTTTTCTCATTTATCTTCCATAATACAAAGAACCACCCTGTATGTAAATAAGACATTTGCCAGTTTTTAAGTTGGACTTGTACCTATATAACTGTGAAACCGCATCTCATTTCGTCTTGTAGTTTTTGCGTTATGCGCAAGTAAATAAAAAGAAACACCCTGGCTATAAATAAAATATATACCAGTTTTCAAATTGGACGTGCACCAATATTACTGTGAAAACTGCATCTCATTTCGTATGGTAGTTTTTGAGTAATGTGCAAGCAAACAAAAAGAAACATCCTATATGTAAATGAAATATATACCAGTTTTTAAGTTGGACCTGCACCATTGTAACTGTGAAAACTACATCTCATTTAGTGCGGTAGTTTATGAGTAAAGTGCCAGCAAACAAAAAGAAACACCCTGTATGTCTATGCAACATATACCAGTTTTTAAGTTGAACCTGCAGCAATATAACTGTGAAACCGCATCTCATTTGGTGCGGTAGTTTATGAATAATGTGCAGGTAAATAAAAAGAAACACCCTGTATGCAAATGCAACATATACCAGTTTTTAAGTTGAACCTGCAGCAATACAACTGTGAAAACCGCATCTCATTTGGTGCAGTAGTTTTTGCGTGATGCGCAAGCAAACATACAGACAGACAGACAGACAGACAGACAGACAGACAAAAATTCTAAAAAAAATTGTTTTGGATTCTGTTGCTGTTATAAAGACCCCCCGCGTTAAAATTTCTTAAATATCTTCCATGTACAGACATCGACCATTTACATTTTTATTATATGTATAGATGACACATTCTATAACGTCATTAATAAGGATCTAATTCTGGGAAGAAATGACACACGGCAAACTAACGGAAAGAGGTAATTTTAGGCAAAATACTATTTTTTTCTTCGTTACCTACCACCTAGTTTGATACTGCATTAAACAAACCATATGATTATTTTAATTATTTTCAGAATATTGTAAATCACTGTTGGCACGTAGTCATAGCGGTGCCACGCGATTACCGCGACTCTATCTTACTTCTTTGACCACTCCATTTAATATTAATTTAAAAATAAAGGTATTTTTTATTTTAAGCAAACGCGAACTTTCTATTTTTAAAAGTAGTTAGGATAGTATACCTGGTTAGTACTCGAAGATTAAAAAGATAAACACGTGTATTCACAAACAATACTATGAGGACGCATAGCGCGGTCAAACGCATAGAATCGCCAACTTAAATTCCTAAAAAAAATGCTTGAGTGATGCGTAACGCTATGCGTTCACAGACCCATAAGTAAAGCAGCTCGACAGCTATGTTAAACTATGCATAGTGTGGGTTTATTCATTTAGCTCAATATTTTAGCTTCTATTATTTTCATAGCGTCTCTTTAAGCAATACGTGTGCATCCGTTAATGAATCAATATAAATAAATAAACATAAATATTACAATAATCGGACTATGTTAAAAATTTTGAAATCACATGGATCAAGTAGCCTAGCTACCGCAGACCGCAGTGTCATTAATTTCGTAAAGTCGAGAAAACACGCATTTCTAAGGTTAGATTATTGCAGTTTAATATATATTTTGTCTAAAATGACTTATTCGGGAGTTTACTTTCTAACAACAGTATCATTCACAGTATCAATTCGTCCCCTTGCACTAAAATATAATTTTGTATGTGCAGTCACATTACTTTCAACCGATATTCTGATATAAAAGCCAGTAATAATATTTTTTTCGAGGATTGCGTAGAATATACTCATATAATGTGTAAAGTGATGATTTTAGATATGTAAAGTGGAGTGATATGTATTTCTACTAATCTGCACAAGGCTAGTGTGGAGTTCTAATACCGAAGGCAATATAATATAGCCTATAACATCTATCAATAGGCAAGCCGATTACAAATTTAACGGTGAGGAATAACATAGTGAAATAAGGAACTTCGTTCCAAACTGCTTAACATAGAGACGTTAATAATTTTTTCTATTGTAAGTAATCGAACCCGCGATTGAAGAGCAGTCTTGTGCTCGTTAGTAGGATGAATGACATGAAATAGCTCTTATGACAAGTCAATACACATAGTACTTATTTTCTATTTACAAAAAATATTTAAATTATTTTTTTTGTTATATTAAGTATTATATTATTTATTAGTATTTAGATAGTATTTAGAATATGGCCTTAATTACTATATTAATAACTTCATTCAATCAGTATTTAATATGAAATATACAAAATGTTTTAATACTCTGTACAAGTAATAATATGTCTCCAACAAGAGTTTTTGAATAGTTGAATAAACAAGTAATAGATGCGTAGTAGAATTCGTAGTTTCCGATACCCGCGAGTCGCGACACCTCGCTTTATCTTACTGCGGGGTCAAGGCTGCGTGTGTAACTACTGAGTATGTAGATTCAATTGAAAAAAAACTTTTTATGCGTACATGTTGTGCATGGTGCAGCATTATTTATCACATGCACGTGCATTTGTCACGCTTATTGACGTGCATGTCGGTGTTGGTCGCGCCTGCAGTCCTTCACAATGCATCTGTTACATAACACAAGCCAAGTCGTCACTAATCTACTGTTTACAACGCACTTTATGCATTAGTCTGGACTCTAAAGGAAAGTAGAAGAAATTGTGTATTATTGATGAAGCATAGGCACCAAGACTTGTGTTGGCCACATAATCTTATAATTGAATTATGATTTAAAGCCAAATAGTCCCAAAGTGTAATACAAATACAACAGCTGATATATTTTGTATGCGGCGTGCTGGTTGCAGCGGGGCACCTTGACTACTGTACGCTGCCCCGGATAGTGGGTGTGTGAGGCACACCTATCAACGCTTGTACGCTAATATAGCTATAAGATATTCCAACGAACGTGGACTATGGCCTAACCCCACTCAATCGAACTCTCAGCTGTAGAAGAGGCCCGTGCTCTGTGGGACGTATAGGGGTTATTTGGTTACCATTATATCCCGATACTTTCCGTAACAACAAACGTCCGACATCAAAACAGTTTGAGGCGCAGTCCGCCGCGGCGCCGCACACAGCTCTTACGAGTTCACGCTTGATTCGTATTGTTTTAGTAGTGGTTACATAAATAAAAATAACAAATTCATACAAAGGCGGATTAAGAAACTCATATGCACACGAACTTGACCAAAATAAATTTGTAATAATTTTCCTAATAATATTTATTTACTTAAGTGACTGAATGAAGTAACGACGTGTGTCTCCGTCACGTGAGCGTGACGCGCGCGCTCAGCGAGTTGCAGTGCAGCGTCTCCACGCCGCAGCCACTACCGGCCCGCCGCCGCTCCGCCATGCACTTCCTTCATTTATGCCACTACCATGCACTCCACCTGGAGCGAGCTGCACGCGGGATACATCGCGCCGGCACGCACTACCCTGCCCGCTCCGTGCCTGGACGCGCGACGCTCTCTCCTTACAGCGCTGGCACTACTGCGGGTTGAACTGGTGACGTTACCTTATCGCTGCACGTGGGCGGCGCGCGCTCCGAGCATGCCGAACGAGGCGCCACCTCCTGCCCGCAGACTTGCCATGGAACCACACCACTGCTCTACTGTGCACGCGCGCCACCGTATCAACGAGTCACCGATCTGTACGGCGGCAAGTCCCGGCGCGTCCACACATCCACTCGACACTCAGCGCTGGCTCCGAGCCCGCGCTCGCACTCCACGCAGCGGCAGCACTCGGCGTGGCGCGGCGCGTGACGCGACACACTGCGGCGCGGCCCAGCGCACTCGCTGCGCTCCAGCCGCGCCCCCTCCCGTCCCACCCCGGCCCGCCCGCGCCGCGCCTGCGCCAGCTCGGTGGCTCGGCGCTGGGCCGGCGGCGGCGGCGGCCGGGCGCGCGAGCCGCGCGGTGCCATCCGTCTGCACCTTCGTATATCGCATATCACAAGTGCTGCTCATTCTAAACACACTCTGCTGCTATTTAAACAAACCACTTGGATGATATTATGAAAGTTATTTAAACAAATTAAACTGACATCAAATTGTAATATGTATTCAATTAATAACTAAAAAAAGGGAGAAATAAAAATAATCGTTTAAAAAATTAAATTACCTCGTTTGCCAGCAAGTTTTTGATACTACATAGTACGATTTTGAAGTCGGTTTAACTTTTTTTATTTCCTCAATTTTTATTTTTATTTTTACTGTATATTTAAAAAATATATATGTGCGGACAAACATAAAAATTACACACATTTATGTTTGGCATACCTACATGTTCGGAAGCTCGTATATTGATATGTACAAAACCTATAGAAAAACAATATTACACACATGCAGATAAATAAAAGATAAGAAAAACACTAATACGTGTACTATCTTTATTTTCATCAAAGCAAACTTCAGGTTCAACGTGACTGTGTCGTAATGTGTGTTTTTTATTGCATAGGTCTGACTAACAAGCAAGCAGGTCACCTGATGGCAAGTGATCAATGCCGCGCGTGAACATGCACAACGCTGGTTTATGAACGTGTTGCCGGAGGATCAAACTGGGAAGAGAGCGGGAAGGAAAAGGGATGGGAAGAGGAAAGAGGTATTGGGGATCCTGCAGCCTCACGCACCGAACGAAACGCGGCAGCTATGCTGTCGCTTCACTTCGATTTTCCTTGACATAGTGGTACCGCCCCGGACGAGCCTGCCCATTCATACTGAGTCATGACTCATGATTGTAATACCGGGATTTGATACTTGAATAAAATTATTTTTAATAAAAAATAAAAACCGACTTCAAAGTTAGCACATATAAATAATTGTATTTTATTGATATGAAAGGTATAGGTTTGCATAAGAGGTGTATTAAATTAAATCTTTATTAAGTTATTAATACTTTTAGTAGTTGAAGTCGGTTTTTTTAAACGTAGTTTTTTTTATTTTTTACTTTTTAGTGTGAGCTAAACTCAATTTTCGTTAACAAAGCTCATAAGAGCAAAACGCCTACAGTAACTTAATTTTCTCACCCTCCTCCTCACCTCCACCACTTCTTCTGCCTCACTATAGTTCGACGTTAATACTGAACCTGTTAAAAAAGACTATTGGAAACCTACTCAATTTTGAGAAGTTCTACTGTCTAGGTCCGAAGATATTCATCAGATCTTCACCAATTTTCTATGGGACCAAATGACAACTATTCCGCATCAAACTAAAGAAGAATAACTAAAAACGGTTCAAAGCTGCCGAAGATATTAAGTATTTACATTATTTTCATTTTCTCGCCCCCTTCCTCACCCCCACCCTTTTATCTCTACCTTACTAAAATTTGACTTTATTACTGAACCAGTTACAAAAATAACCATTGGAAATCTACTCAATTTTGAGGAGTTCTACTCTCCAGGTCCAAAGATATTCATCAGGTCTTCACCAATTTTTTATAGAACCAAATGGCAAATATTCCGCATCAAACTAAAGAAGAATCACTAAAATCGGTTCAAAGCTGCCGAAGATATTGAGTATTTACATGCATATTAATGGAAACTTACTCAATTTCGAGGAGTTCTACTCTCCAGGTCCAAAGATATTCATCAGGTCTTCACCAATTTTTTATAGAACCAAATGGCAAATATTCCGCATCAAACTAAAGAAGAATCACTAAAATCGGTTCAAAGCTGCCGAAGATATTGAGTATTTACATGCATATTAATGGAAACTTACTCAATTTCGAGGAGTTCTACTCTCCAGGTCCGAAGATATTCATCAGGTCTTCACCAATTTTTTATAGAACCAAATGGCAACTATTCCGCATCAAACTAAAGAAGAATCACTAAAATCGGTTCAAAGCTGCCGAAGATATTGAGTATTTACATGCATATTAATGGAAACTTACTCAATTTCGAGGAGTTCTACTCTCCAGGTCCGAAGATATTCATCAGGTCTTCACCAATTTTTTATAGAACCAAATGACAACTATTCCGCATCAAACAAAAGAAAAATCACTAAAATCGGTTCAAAACTGCCGAAGATATTAAGTATTTACATGCATGTTAATTTTCTCACCCCCTCCTCACCCCCACCCCTTTTTCTCTACCTCACTACAATTTGATTTTTATATTGAACCTATCGTATAAAAACCATTGGAAACCTGCTCAATTTCGAGGAGTTCTACTCTTTAAGTCCGAAGATATTCATCAGGTTTCCACCAACTTTTTATGGGACCAAATGGCAGCTATTTTGCATCCAACTAAAGAAGAATTACGTAAATCGAATCAGAAATCTCAGAGTAATCGGTGAACATACATAAGAATTTTTTTTTTACGAATTGATAACCTCCTCTGAAGTCGGTTAATAATGAAGTCGGTTAATAAAAAAAAATTGCATACTTATCAAGGACCGATGACTATACAATAATTTAAAAAGTATGTCTTAAAAAATTACCTTTTATGACGTGTTTGTTATATCCCTTCGATGTCATTATAAACGGTTTTCGCTGTACTTTATTGGATATCATTTTTGTATGAGTTCTTCTAGTGTTACCGTCTTTAGTTGTTTATCGCCCGAATACTGGAACGACATTCAAATAATAAGTTGCTCTTAACAGCGCACGGCTCACTTAGCCAGTACATTTAATCGGGATTAACGTAGTTAAGCGCAAGTTATATTTAAGTTGCGTTCCAGTATTTGGGCGTAAATCTTTTAAATATTGTAAGAGACGCGCGAGCTCGTTACAAAATAAATTACGTGTCATTTTTGATTAATATCCTCTATCAACGGCTATGTTATCAAAGAAAGGCAGCTGGGCAAAAATTATCCACATTTTTTTTATGCAAAAAAATAATTTTCTAACGGTTCTGGTTGAGATAATGTCACATGCTTTTTTGTATTTTCATCGGTCCCCGACAAGTATGCAAAATTTGAAGTCAATCCGACCTTTTGAAGTGCTCGAAAATCGACTTCAAAGATACGGGCGAAGCTAAAGCGTGTTAATAAACAACCTCATGATAATGCTAGGTATGTGTACCTACGACAAAATCACGTTATTGTTTTCTTTTATACAACAATCAGACTTTTTCAAGCGTTTATGGGAATTTGCTCTTATGAGCGTTTGTAATGAAAGTTAGTTTAACTCGATTTCAAGTGATACTGATTTACTTTATGTCTTTTTTGGAGATTTCATGTCCTTTTGTGTGAATTCATGTCAAGCTTCGTTCTGCCCCATGATGTCCTGATGGCGCAGCCCTAAAGGATAAGTCAGAAAGATTTGGCTTCGAACTATGTATGCCTTTGTAAATGAATCAATAATTAATTATAATCAGTGCAAATTCCTCCTATTTGCACTGATTATAATTATTCATTTGTGGTATTATGGGAAGCATAAAGAGTCATAAATCAATGGACGCATCAGAATTTCCTATAGCTATTAGTAGCTCCTTTTTTTCGTAGCTCTTATGCATACTTGATGACTTTCAACCAACAGAAATACATATTTGGCTCTTTTACGTTTCGAATCAAAAAGGATTTCAACAATATTTTTATTTAATTTTTTTCACATTAATATCTATATTTCTGGCTTTGCCGCACATTCTAATATTGAAAATACTTCTTTCGATTGCAGGTGGCCATGCTGAGCATATCGCTATTTATCGAACAACGTTTTAGTAAGCAGTGAGCGAATCAGAAGAAATTTATTCTCTATTACCACAATAGATGACATTACTCATATTTTCATATAATACTGACACCCCCCACTTTCCAAAATAACATAGCCGCCCGCAATATTTGACCTAAATCAGATAAAATAATTATATTACTTTTACATCCTGTATTCCTAATAACTGCAAAAATAATAATTCTTGGTATTACCCAAACCTTTAGTGAAAAGGTTAGCTGGCATTTCAGCAGTCAGCTGTTGCCCAATATAATCATTTTTTCAGCGAAACAGTTTTTACAAAAATGGTATCGAATATCAATATGCTTGGTTCTATGCTTATATTAAAACTATTATAAACTACGATTCTTCCATACATAATTAATAACATTTTGTCCAACATCAATTTGACAGGATACTGGTATTTCACATTCACATTTATCAGTTTTAATAACAATAGCCAGAACTTAATACTTGCAACCTCTCGCTGCTAGTAACACAATATATTATATCCTTCATTTTGTGATAATACAGGGTATATCTAGACTGCGACCGAAAACGAAACCGAGTGGTAGTTTTAGTGACTTCAGACAGAATTAAACTAAAACGGCTGAGACTGCTTCGGTGGCGTAGTTGTATTACGGTACGGTTACAAAGCTGTGGTCTCGGGTTCGAGTCCCGGGTCGGGCAAAGTGATATTGGATTTTTCTATTCATTATCAGCCCGGAGTCAGGAATTTGTGCCCGATATGGCGATAGGCTCGCCCCCTATCACATCATGGGATAAAACATACTAGGCGAAATGTGGGTGTCCTAGTGGCGCCTCTGCCTACCCCTTCGGGGATAAAGGCGTGAGTTTATGTATGTATCTAAACTAAAACGTTGCAAAAAAGCAAAGATTCTATTGGCAATAAAACATAAAACGTGTATGATACGATGGCTTATAAACAATTATAGATTTTTTTTACATTAAGGGCCTCGTTACTATCTACAAGTAATCCAATGATTAGACTAGTCATCAGTTAAAGTCACCCGTAACATCACGTGGCGATTTCACGATGCTAGTAACACTAATCCGATGATTACACTAATTATAGTACTTTACTGGCTACATCGTCTGCCAATTAGCATTTTTACATGACGGTTAAAATAAAGTTATAATCTCAACCTCCTTTTTTATATTTTAAGAATAAAACACGTTGACACTTCAGCTGGGGGCAAGGCGGGAAACATTTGACCCATGATTTAAAGGTCCGCTAGATAAATGCACAACAATTGCGCGCGCGATTCGTTTTCCCGCTATTTTTGCACGTTTCATCGAGTAGCGCGCCAAATACGCGGCAAGTTTTTTTAAGATTCAATTATTATCAAATAGCACTAAATCTAAAAAGGAATATAATAAATAAAAAAAAAACTACATTTAAAAAAACCGACTTCACCTACTAAAAAGTATTAAATAACTTAAGAAAGATTTGTTTTAATACACCTCTTATGCAAACCTATACCTTTCATATCAATAAAATACAATTATTTATATGTGCTACCTATTGATGGGTTTGAAATCGGTGCCAAGCCCTAAACAAAATAAAACTTAATATTATAAACAGCTTAGTTTCTGTAAACAAATTTTTACGCTAATGATTAACCTACATAAATAGTCCTATAAGTAACGTGATTTGTGACATTTTGGTTTGCGTATTGGTACCTCAGTTTTGAAAACAAACAAATAATGGAATTAAGTAATAATGAATACCTACTATTATAAAAACAACTTATATACTATACCTTCGTGCAGCAGATAAATTATACAAATCTTTAATATATAAATTAGGTTACAACGAATCAAAATTTTACAATGTATAAGAAAAACAAATATCTAAAAAAATATCTTTGTTTCTAGTGTAAATGGATTCTGCAAAAAATAATGGTTATATTAATCGACTTCAAAAAAAAACCGACTTCAACTACTAAAAAGTATAAAATAACTTAATAAAGATATAATTTAATACACCTCTTGTGCAAACCTATACCTTTCATATCAATAAAATACAATTATTTATATGTGCTACCTATTGATAGGTTTGAAGTCGGTGCCAAGCCAAATATGTAGAATAGTAGGTACCTACACTCGCCGCGCGTGACCTTGAGCGGAATAGCGTTGTCTACAACAGTGTTTTTCAATCTGTGGGTCGCGACCACCTGCGAGCCTTACTCAAGAAGTCACCATTCTTACAGAGTATAGGTGTTCATAAATTTAGATACCAAAATGGAGAAACTCATTAACACAGTGTCTTCTAAATCACTAACTTTTAGTCTGTCTATCGCCCATGGGGGTCGCCAGAAGTTTTTAACCTGAAAAAGTGTCGCATATTCAAAAATATTGAAAAACTCTAGGTTTAGAACAATGAAAACAACCCAAGCGGGCAAACGACGTAGACGGTAGTCTCGAAATATAGTAAAATTTTGATTCGTTGTAACATAATTTATATATTATAGATTTGTATAATTTATCTGCTGCACGAAGGTATATGCTATATAAGTTGTTTTTAGAATAGTAGGTATTCATTATTACTTAATTCCATTATTTGTTTGTTTTCAAAACTGAGGTACCAATACGCAAACCAAAATGTCACAAATCACGTTACTTATAGGACTATTTATGTAGGTTAATCATTAGCGTTAGGTTAGGTTAGGTTTTTTGTTTTTTTTTTTTATTTTTTTAAAAATACTTGTCCCTCCGATACCGTTCAGAGGATTTTACTACAATAGTTTAATAATTAGCATACATTCGTTTAAAAACGACTAGAAAAAATAAAAGTTACAAAAGTAAAAATATCACACATAAAGTGCTTTGTCTGATGCTAATTTAACTACCTATCTGAACGATTACAGTCATCCGACAACTACAAGATACTACACTTTATTATTTACAGAAAATTACAAGTATGTACACAAAATCATATAAAAATTTAAAAACATACAAACTTACATACTTGTTAAAACAATTTCAAACTTTGTAAAATTTTACACAATTTTAGATAAAGCATGTCTTCTTCGTCAAAACCACATTCCTTGGCAACTAGGTTTATATAATCTTATATTATATTAAGTAGTTGCCCCATCTATTTGTTCCTATTCAACACTTTACATGCTATATCTCTACAGTATCTTAAAAATTTACATCTTATTTCACCGGTCTCCAGTATACTGCTTAGATTATCCTTGCAAATTTTCATTTCGATTTCATTTTCTACTTTCAGACGTTGATACAGATATACTGGGCATTCGGTCAACACATGCAAAACATCTTCTATGGCCGCTGGGTCACAGATGCACGAGGGGCTCTCCTTGCACTTGAAGCGATTCAAGTACTCAGAGAATCCCCCATGACCCGTGAAAACTTGCGTGAGAACCGGGTCCGTTGGCATCTTCCGGATTACGCTGTATGCTTGTCTGGCGTCAGGGAAAAACAGCTTGGTCACTGAAGCTGTTTCTCCCGCCCGATAGCGCTCGTTCCACTCGTCAATCGACGCCTGTCGGATTTGTCGCTTGACGAATGATACGGGGCATAGGTCATAGTCGGGCTTCTTTTCTGCGTTTGGGCCGCTGCTTTAGCGAGTTCGTCTGCGCGCTCATTCCCAGCCAACCCCACGTGCGCCTTAACCCAAAAGAGGTTAATGGTTTTATCGCACTCTACGGTCTTACTCAACAAATCGTTGATGCCAAATGCAATGGGGTGGAGGGAGTTTCCGCTCGCGACGGACTCGAGCGCGGCCCTCGAATCGCAGAAGATGCTGTAGTCTTTACGACTGCCCTGTAAGGCCATTTGCACAGCTTTCCGCAGAGCGAGCAGCTCTGCCTGGTAAACGGTGCAGAACGATTCCAGTTTCATTTTGGTGGCTTTCGTCTCGGCATCGCCGTCCCATAAGGACACCGATGCTCCGACTTGGCCACCAATTTTGCTGCCGTCGGTGAATACCTTGACGGTATTCGCAGCCTTGAGGTTCAGCTCTGCATCGTTCACCACGCATTCGAACTGCAACGCTCTACGGTGAGCCGGGTGTTTCGAAATAGCAAAGGGCACAGGACATTCCACCTCTCGGTCACCCACCACTTGCTGAGTGTGTCCCTTTTTCACTTCATAAAGAAGCGCCGCTTCTCGGACACGAATGTCTAGCGGAAGGATCCC
This sequence comes from Deilephila elpenor, assembly GCA_949752805.1. Classification (NCBI taxonomy): domain Eukaryota; kingdom Metazoa; phylum Arthropoda; class Insecta; order Lepidoptera; family Sphingidae; genus Deilephila; species Deilephila elpenor. Next base: position 39,003 of record OX457107.1, on the reverse strand, counting down.
GGCAAGCAGCAGGGCCGAGTTTAGTGAAACGGTCCTGTAGCCCTTTACCATTTTCTGTGCAAAACCCCGCTGAACCCTAGCGAGCTTCTTCTGTATACCTATCTTATTGCTCGCTGGCGCCCAAGCACTGGCCGCGTATAATATCGTGGGTTCAACGACTGCCGTATACAGGGTTTTCACTACTTCAGGTCCCAGTCCCCACTGCACCTTCGCTGCAGTAGCCACTCGTTTGTAGAAGCCTATAGCCTTCCTACAAACTTCCGAGACGTGCGTGTTGAATGTTAATTTGTCATCCACAGTCAGGCCCAGTATTTTAATTTCATGTGACAGGCCAATGTCCACTCCACCCATGCGCAGGATTGGGGAGTCGTACTTTAGTCGTCGTGTTACGACCATAGCCTTCGTCTTCTGAGGAGCGAAATTCAGCTTATTCCGAACTCCCCAATCCCGCACATACGCTAGCGCCTCATTGGCCTGTTTCTGTATTTTTAGTGTCTCATCTCCGTGAAACACTAACACAACGTCATCGGCAAAGGCTTGGCAGTAAAAGCCCCGCTTGTCGAGCTCCTTTAGCAGTGGGTCGAGGAGCAAGTTCCACATGATAGGACCACCAATAGACCCTTGTACACATCCCTTGGTGGTCGTTCTCGTGTGTTCTACTCCGGCGTAGCGAACTTTAACTCTACGGCTCTCGAAGTAGCTGTCTACTAACCGTCTTATATTTTTCGGACAACCTTCCTCCGCCAGTCTGACCTTAATGGCAGGCCACCAAGCACTGTCGAAGGCTCCCTCTATATCCAGTGAGATCAGTGTGACAATTTTCTTGTCACTCACTTTACCCCTGATGTACTGGAGTAGGGTATAGAGGGAGTCTTCCGTGCCTCTTTGGGGCATAAAGCCAAACTGTCGTGTACTCATCCTAGGTAGCAGATGCCACTTCACTCTTCCCACTACCATCTTCTCCAGAATCTTTCCCAGCACCGGCAACAAGCCTATCGGTCTGTACGATTTAACGTGTGTGTAGTCCTCCTTTCCGGGTTTACGGAGGACTACGACCGTGGCCTCCTTCCAGATGGTCGGGAAGTGGCCATTTGCGAGGCATTTGTTAGCCAGTGCGAGGAACAACTCCGGATCCTTAAGGATAGCTTGTTTGCAGATGTCGGCTGTTAGACCATCTGCTCCGGGGGCTTTCTTAGGGTTGAAGCTGTTCACAGCCGCCAAGGTTTCATCCATGGTAAATGGCGGATCGTGATAATAACTATCCGCTAATCCGTCATTTATGCTATGAGCTTCTGCCCTAATCCGCTGGTGTTCTGCGTTATCGTCCTCCACCCGGTCCTCCGGGTAGAAGACTTCCGCCAAAACCTTCGCCGATTCTTCTGGACTAAGGGTAACTCCGTCTTTCTTCAGGGGGAGATCTTCCTCTCTTTTCGACACTCGCCCTATCACTCTGTAAATGCCGTCCCAAACGGTTTCTTTAGCTTGTCGTTCGCAGAATGCTTTCCAGCTGTTAGTTTGGGCCCTTTTAGCTGCTGTCTCATACTCTTCCTTTGCTTTCAGGTACTCTCCGACGACGAAATCCCTGCGGACTGCTGCTGCCCAGCGGATCCTTCTCCTCCTGGTGACCATGGCCTTTCTCAGTGAGGCTAGCTCATCAGACCACCATGGAATAGTAGGCTTCCTATTAATTTTGAATTTTGGTATGCTCTGTTTACAGGCTTCCAGAATTACTTGCGTGTAATCTTCTACTATTCCGTCTATTTCACTTTTGTTTTTTAAATTTACAATATTGCTGGTATTAAATTTTGAATCTAATTTTAATTGGGCGAATTTATCACTAAATTCAGCCCAATTAGCTTTTTTAGTGTTAAAAATCCGAGTTGTCCTACTGATTTGAATCTGATCTAATTTGCCAAAGTTGATATTAAATAAAATGGTGTTGTGGTCGGAGCTCACAAGACCTTCACTGATCCGCCAGTCGTTCACCTGGCCGAGAAGGTCCTCTGTGCATAATGTTATGTCCACATAGCTTGTAAAGCGCTTACCACCCCTTATAGTGTCGAACGTGGGTACGTCGCCCTCATTGAGCACCTGGAGGCCCCATTCTCCTATGCATTCTGCTAGGTCCTCTCCCCTGCCGTCAGTACCCGCGCTGCCCCACCACATGCTTTTAGCGTTGAAGTCACCGCCGATGAGGACATTGGTGGGACCCAGTTCGCTAACGATCCTCCCCAGTTGTTCCAAGTATGGCCCTATGGGTTTATCCGGCTCAAAGTAGACGGAGACCACGGCGATTTCCCGGCCTCCAGTATATATGGTCACCACTGAGATGTTGGTCGTGGTGAACTTTGGACATGGCTTGACTTTGGTGTTATCGTCAAATACTACAATAGCGGCCTTAACCGTAGTATTGTCCACGCCTACATACTGGAAAACCCTCGCGCCGCCGTAGTCCCTCACCCTACCTTGAGCGCCCACATATGGCTCCTGGAGTAGAGCGAACGCCATTTTTCTGCTCGCGGCCTCCAGCATAATCTCCTGCGTAGCCAACTGCTTTCGCTGGAGATTAGCCTGGGCCACGAGCAGTGGCCGTGCTCCTGCTGGGGGACCGTTTTGCTCACTTACCCTGGGGACAACCTCAGCAATACGCTACCGCCGTCCGCGCCAGGGCGTCCCACTTCCTCCTCACCGGACATTCGCCGCTAAAAGCATTATGGTCGGCTCTGTCGAGACCCGACCTGACGCAGTTGCAACACGTGGGGGGCGCCTGTGCCAAGCGTTTGGCACAGTCCCTGCCCAGGTGCGCACCCCCACAGTGGCTGCACACGTCAGTCTGGTCACTACAAAACCGCCTCCCGTGGCCATACCCGAGGCAACGCGAACACTGGACTAGAGGGGATTGGTCCTCGACCTTTACCCGTTGGACGTCGATATGAACCGACCCCTGCTGGGTAAGTCTCTTCCACAACTCTGGAGAGACTTGTAGCACTACGTGCGATGTGAGTGCGTTCCGCGCGCCCTTCCGGAACTTAACGGACATGCGCGCGCAGTCCCCCTTCACATCCCCAATCAGGTTACGGTTCTGTGATCTGAGTGCCTTAACGATCTCTTCGTCCGTGTTGTGACTTAGGACGTTTCTCAGGATTACCAGAGGATCCTTGTTTTTTACATCCTCCACCTTGAAACGTCCTTCCCCTTTCTTAATCCTTTCCTTTACCCTGTCCAGCTCAACTTTCGAATTGCAGCCTAAAATCACCTTTCGGTCCTTAGCCTTCCTTATCCTGTCAATTTGTATCCCCTCGTCCCTTGCGTTGACGGTTTTGCGGATCCGTTCTAGGACCTGCTCGCCCGTCTCATTCTTATCCTCCGAGGCTATGACCACCGAATGCATTGCTGCCTGGTTCGGCCTCGGCCTCGGGGGTCCCGTAAGAATGCTGGCGTAGCTCTGTCTTTGGTCCCAGTCCTCTTTCTGTTTTCGGATCGCCTCCGTCAACGCCGCCATCTCTTCTCCATTCTTCCTGAGCATTTCGCTGTGCTCATCGATCTTTTTGATGAGCTCCTGCTCTCCTACTCCTCTGTTATCAACATCCTTCCGCTGTGCGTTATGTCCTTTCTCTTTAGGTGTTGTCCTTTCTGTGCATTCTTCTTTATGCTTTCTCCCTTCCTCAGCTTCCTTCACCAGCTTGAATAGCCTTTCGGTGGCATTCGTGACCTCGTTCTTAATCTCAGTTTTGAGATTGCGGCTGTTGCCAATCGACAGCTTAATCCGCATGAGGCAAGCTTTTGCCTCTGCGGTGCGATTGGCAAAGGTGGTGGGTGCCGCAGGTTGTTGAGGCCGCTCAGCCACGCTGGTGACATCCGCCGCTTTCCTCGCCTGGCCCGTACCCTTTCCCTCCGGTTGCGTTACCGTAGCCCTCTGCCGCGATGGCCCTGCCAGCACCGGCTCCGCAGATTTTTCAATCTGCGACTCGATGCTGCGCCTGGCCTGCGCGACTTTGGTGCCGGTCGCATCCTTTGGGCTGGTCTCGTCGGGCGTTGCGCTGCGGCGGACTGCTCGGGGTTCCACCTCCTTTGCGGGAGTTCTGAACCCGAACATTTTGGGCGCTGAGGATTTCGTACGAGGATTACTTGTCGACAGGACAAGGTTAACACTTGAGGGTGTAAATAGCCCTCAAATGTATACACACAGATTTCCTAAGCAGTAACGAGTCACGGTGATTCTATTATTAATTTTGTTGTCGGATCTACCAGAGGGACGCGTCAGTTTATAAAACTTTAAGCTTGCAGGTGTATGTGGCCTGCAAGCTGAGTAAAACAAAATTTTAAAATTTAAAATTCCCCACAGGGGAAAGGTCCTAAAACTAACTTAAATCTACTTAACCTATGTCAATTTTTAAAATGTTAAAATAAATTAATTTAAAAAGTTGTGTTCCTAGTATCTGTGCGGGGCGACGTGTGCGGGGTCGCACCGGTTAAAGGCCCTACTAAATAGGTAATATTTAGAATTTAATATTAGAATTTTAACAATTTTAAAAACCAAAAAATGTCCAAAAAGTAACCGGGATCGACTCGAGGTTTCTGCCGGGCAGGGATTGTAGGCCTTGAAGAGACCTACAATTTGAACCCTAAAGCGGGTCTCCAAGCCCAATACTGGGGAAGTTAGGACGGGAGGGGGTGAAGCAAAAAATTTGCGGGGAAGTGGGGGGGAATCTTCACCTCCGAGGGGGTGAAGGCGGGGGGGTGGGGGGGGGGGGTAAAAATTTTGGGGGGGGGGGAGTTTTGGTCGGGGTCGGGGAAGGGGAAGGAGATCGGTCGGGAAGGAGACTGGGCTTCGGAGCTGCTCGGCCTTCGGGGTCCTCGCTCGTCGACAACGTGACGTCACCGAGGGGTCAGGTGGAATCGGCTCTGGTCGTTGTACAGGGACTTCCAGAACCGTCTATTCGAGAGTAGATGATGTTGTTTACTCGAAATCCACCGACTGCAAGCCGTGCGGTGACTCACTTGTTGTTGTCAACCGAGGATGGGAACTTCCACTACGCAACACTCGCTACTACGCACAGAGGAACACGGAGTCACACACAGTGTTACAATTCCGGCACAATACAAACAATTACGCAGTTGCGACGTGGCCTTGAAAGTTACTCTTGGTTGGTTTTCGCCCTGCAAAAAACCGAAATACTGGTGGATTCAAAAAATTTTTACTCACCAGTATACCTGATGAACAGCCAGTTTTTTATTTCTGTCTTGAGATTTCTACTGTTATTTATCTGGAGCCTAAGTTTTACAAGACAGGCTTTTGCTTCAGATGTTCTATTTAGATATTTAGTGTCCGTTTTTGGGGACTTGTCGAAAGAGCTTGCAAGTATTGCAGTTTTCTTGCCCACAGTTTTGGTGTCAGTTGGGTTCAACCGTGGCCTCTGTCTCACAGGCCCGGCGCCTCCAGTCTCCTCTACTCGTTCGAGTTGGGATTCAATGCTACGCCGCGCCTGCGCGACAGTTGTCCCGGTTGCCCCTTTTGGGCTAATTGTGTCGGGAGTTTTATTATGTGTTGACGGCTTGCTGCCGACGTCTTTCGCGGGAGTTCTAAATCCGCAGCCAAACATTTTGTTTTAAGAAGTGAGATTTATAAATTGTCAAGGGGATGCGTCGATATGATAGAAATAAAATGTTACAGGTGTAAAAGGCCTGTTAAGGTCAATATTTGTGTGTAAACTTTAAAGAAATATATTTCTTTATTTCAGGTGGTGAGTTAGAGCAGTGCGCAGCACAGTCAGGTAAGTCACAGTTTAACAATAAACGTTTTTGGAACTAAAAATACAAAAGTCTTAAGTTTAATTTCAGCGAGAGTGAGGTGCCTATAGTAGGCTATTTTATGCACTGATGGGTTTAAAAGTTATTAATTTTTATTAAAATTTTAATTTTTTAATTTAACCTAAAAATTTTGTATGACTGAACTCGAGTTGATAAGCCTAATGACGCTACCGGGTGGGTGGGCGGGGCAATTTTTGCAGTTTTGGTGCGACTAGGCCCCGCATGCGTGGTATCCACGTGTCGGGCTCGACAAAACGCGTGCAATGGTGCAATAATCGGGAACAGCCGGGAGCAAAAAATTTCGAGGGGGGCCAAAAAAGTGATATTTTATAAGAAATTCAGTGAAAATTACTATTATTAACAACAAAACAATGCGAACACAACGGCCCTTGTGTGCCACCGAACGGCAGGACACAGGTTGTACAAAGAATCTAGAATTCTAGACCAAAAAGTCAATTTTTATTTATAACTAAGTAAAATTTTCAAACAAATTATCGAACTATATGGACTATCACAAAAACAAACAATTTCGGTTCGCCAGATCCCAGCAGGCGTGGAGTCCACGTATCGGGTGCGACGGGACGCGTTTATAATTGCAACAATCCAAGACAATTCGATGCGAGAAATTTAGAGTATATGGTTAGGATAGGTTTTTTTTTTTAATTTTTTGGGCGTTTAGCCCGCTGCTTCCCCTAACTAGTGTTAGAGCCATTCTTTACTTCTGTATGGTGTTATACTTACGCCTATCTATTTCTAACTCCTTCTTAGGGAGGTCCTTCTTATTGCCTATCTCCTTCTTTGGGAGGTCCTGCTTATTGCCTATCTAAGTCCTTTTGTCAAGGGTGTTTTCTTTATTTAAATTTTTTTTTTTTTTTTTACTATTTTACAGTTTATCTTATTTTATCTAATTTCTATTACGGTCTTAAATTTAATTTATTACTATTTTTAAACATGTTACTAAAGTTATATAATCTAATATTATATATCTTAGGCTAACTTATTTCTACTTGTTCCGTTTTATTACACTTAATGCTATTTTTTTACAGTATTTTATAAATTTAAGCCTTTTACTCTTATCACTAATTAATATGCAAAAATTATTGACATTCATATCTAAATCAAGTTCCATTTCTATATTAAATCTGTCCAGTAGGTACACGGGGCATTCTGTTAATGCATGTACGATCGACTCGCTCACCGCAGGGTCACAAACGCATGCTGGGCTCTCCTTGCACTTGAACCTGTGCAGGTACTCGGAGAACCCACCATGCCCCGTAAACACCTGCGTCGTGATCGGGTCGATCGTCATTTTACGTACCAGTCCGTGGGCCTCCACCGCGTCGGGGAAGAAGAGTTTTGTGGTTGACGCGGTTTCTCCCATCACGTAGCGCCCGTTCCATTCGTCAATCGACTCCTTACGGATCTGTCTTTTGACGAATGAAACGGGACATCTATCGTAATGGGGCCGCGTCTTCAGCTTCAGTGCAGCATTCTTCGCGAGCTCGTCTGCTCGCTCGTTTCCCTGCAATCCTGCGTGAGCTTTAAGCCAAAATAAGTCTATTATTTTGCCGCGTTCATTTGCCTCGTGTAAGTTCTTATTTATCTCGAACGCTAGGGGATGCAGGGAAGTTCCATTTGCGACAGTTTCCAGCGCTGCCCTAGAGTCGCTCAGGATGCTGCACTGTGGCCGACCACTTTTCACTGCCTCTTCCACGGCCCGGTGGAGGGCCAGCAGCTCTGCCTGGTAGACGGTGCAGTAGGTTTCCAGTTTGAGCTTTATGGCTTTCTTTTCGCCAGCGCTCTCCCATATGGAGACCGCGGCTCCAACTCTGCCCTGGATCTTACTTCCATCTGTGAAAATACTCAAACTCGTATTAGCTATCTGGTTTACCTCTGCACCGTCTAGCAGGCATCGATAATGTACTGCCCTTCGAGATGCTGGATGATTGAGCTTCCCGAAGGCCACAGGACGTTCCACCTCCCGGTCTCCCACCACTCGCCGGGAGTAGCCCCTCCTGACTTCGTACAGGGAAGCATTTTCCCTGACCCGAATGTCCAGAGGGAGTACTCCAGCGAGTAGTAGGGCCGAGTTTAATGAAACCGTCCTGTATGCCTTCGTGAGCTTTTGCGCGAATCCCCTTTGTACCACAGCGAGCTGCTTCCGCACACCGAGCTTTTGTGAGGCTGGAGCCCACACGCTTGCCGCGTATAGAATTATCGGCTCTACCACTGCCGTATATAAAAGTTTTATTACTTCTGGCCCCAAGCCCCACTGGAGTTTTGCAGCCCGGGAGAGTTTATTGTAGAAGGCTAATGCCTTTCTACAAACGTCCGTCACATGTGCCTTAAAGGTAAGCCCGCTGTCTATTGTCACACCTAATATTTTTATCTGCTTTTCCAGGCCAATGTCTACTCCGCCCATGTGGAGGATTGGGGAATCGTACTTCAGCTTTCGCGTCAGCACCATTGCCTTTGTTTTATGAGGTGCGAATTTCAGCTTGTTCCGTATTCCCCAATCCCTCACAAAGGCGAGAGTTTCATTGGCCTGGCGCTGAATCGAAGCCATCTCTTCTCCGTGGAATGCGAGCACTACATCGTCTGCGAACGCCTGGCAGTAACTGCCCCTTTTATCGAGCTCTGATAGTAGTGGGTCGAGGAGCAGGTTCCAAAAGGTTAGACCTCCAATGGAGCCCTGAACGCATCCCTTGGAGGTCCATCTTTCGTGTTCCTCGCCCGCGTAGCGGACCTTAACTTTTCTGCTCTCGAGGTAGCTATCTATCACCCTTCGGATGTTGACCGGACAGTCCTCCTCCGACAGTCTGAGCTTAATAGCTGGCCACCAAGCGCTATCGAAGGCTCCCTCTATGTCCAATGATACCAACACTACTATTTTTTTATTTTCTAAATTTTGTCGAATAAATTTCATTAGTACATAGAGGGAGTCCTCGGTGCTCCTCTGGGGCGTAAAGCCAAACTGTCGGGGGTTCATCCTAGGGTGAAGATGCCACCTCACTCGACCCACCACCATCTTCTCCAGAATCTTACCCATCACTGGCAAAAGGCCGATCGGTCTGTAGGACTTTGCGGTGGTATAGTCCTCCTTGGCAGGCTTACGGAGGATGATAACCGTAGCCTCCTTCCAGGTGGTCGGGAAGTGGCCAAGTTCTAGGCACTTATTTGCCAGTGATAGGTACAACTCCGGATATTTGTCGATAGCTCGCTTGCAAATATCGGCCGTTAGGCCATCTGCTCCAGGGGCTTTCTTATGGTTGAAGCTATCTGCAGCCGCGTGTAGTTCTTCGATCGTAAATGGTGGGTCATGGGTCTCAGCATTGACTTCGTCATTTACTCGAGCGGCTGTTTCTCTTATACTCTGATGGTCTGAGTTGTCTTCTGCTTCGTCGTCCTTCGGATAAAATGTTACTGCCAGGTGCTCGGCTGATTCCTTCGCACTCAGGGTCTGTCCTTTGAGAGTCAATGGCAGGTCCTCGTATCTTTTGGATACTTTTCCGATGCACTTATATACTCCTTCCCATATGTTGTCTTTATTCTGGGTTTTGCAGAATTCCTTCCAGCTATTAATTTGTGCATTCTTTGCCTCTGTCTCATATTTTTCTTTTGATTGCAGGTACTCACTGACGACCTTGGCTCTTCGGACGGGCGCTGCGCATCGGATCCTCCGTTTCCTGGTGGTGACTTCACGCTTCATCTTGGCAAGTTCCTGCGTCCACCATGGTAAGTTTATTTTATTATTTACTTTTATTCTAGGTATTGATTTCTGACATGTTTTATTTATAATTTCTATGTATTTTTCTATATTTTTATCTAAATCCATTTTCGTATCTATTTTATTTATTTTTTCTATATTTATTTCATTTTCTGTTACAAACTGTTCCAAATTATTACTAAATTGATCCCAATTTGCTTTTTTTGTATTATATATTTTTGTACTTTTAGGTTTTACAGTGTTATTTTTTGTTTTGGTTTTATTTAATTTAAATATTATAGCATTGTGGTCTGATCCTGCCATCGATCCGTCAACTCGCCAGTCCTCCACCAGGTCCAGGATGTCCGACGCGCAAGCTGTTATATCGATGTGGCTCGTAAGTAGTTTACCGCCTCTCACGGTCTCGAAAGTTGGTGTAAAGCCTTCATTGAGCACCTGCAATCCATGCTCTTCTAGCATACCTGTCATTTCCTCTCCCCTGCTATCAGTGTCCCCGCTGCACCACCATACGCTTTTGGCGTTGGTGTCGCCGCCTATGAGGACTCCGCGGGATCCCAGTTTTACAACTATGTTCCCCAGTTGCTCCAGGTAAGGCCCTATGGGTTTATCGGGTTCAAAGTAGAATGAGATGACCACTATCTCACGGGCGCCGGTATGGATCTTCACCACAGTGATGTTGGTTGTGGTGAGGGTCGGGCATTGGGTCACGGTCAAGTCGTCATTGAACACTGCAATAGCTGACTTGACCGCGGCCCCTTGCCCGTTTTCACCCTGGAAGATCCTTACCCCCCGGTGGTCTCTCACTCTACCTTGGCCCCCCACATATGGCTCCTGGAGTAGCGCGAAATCGACCTTCCTTTGTTTGGCCTCCAGAAGAAACTCTAGCGTAGCTAGTTGTTTCCTCTGGAGGTTGGCTTGCGCCACAAGTGTCGGCCCCGCGCCCGCTGGGGAAACAGTCTGATCTGGGTTCCTGGGATCCACCTTAGCAATACGCTACTGCGGATCTAGCCAAGACATCCCACTTCCTCCTCACAGGACAGTCTGAGCTAAAAGCGTTGTGCTCGGCTCCACCCAACTTGGCTTTCGCACAATTGCAGCACGTTGGGGGGACCCTGGCCAACCAGTCAGCACATTCTGACCTGTGGTGAGCCCCTCCGCAGTGGCTGCATGCGTCCACCTGTTCTCGGCAGAACCGTTTGCCATGCCCGTAGCCCAGACAGCGAGAACACTGTATCAGAGGAGATTGATCTTCGATTCTTACTCTCTGGATGTCTATGTGGACAGACCCTGCTTCAGTGAGCCTCTTCCACACCATCGGTGGCACTTGGATGGCCACGTGGGATGCGTGAGGGTTCCTCGCCCTCCTCCTGAACTTTACCTTTAGGCTCGTCTCGTCTGTGCAAAGCTCCCCTATCAGCTCTTTATTTTGACTGATGAGTGCTCGCACTATATCTTCGTCCTTGTTGTAGGCAAACACGTCTTTCAGTAACACCATTGGCTCCTTGTTTTTAACTTCTTCCATATTTAGGCCGTTTCCTGATGTCCTTAGTTTATCCTTTATTTTTCCTATTTCCTGTCTCGACTTGCACCCAATAATAACCTTCCTGTCCTTTCCTTTCCTTATTCTGTCTATTTTCATCCCTTCCTCTCTAGCGTTTAGGGTCGTCCGTATTTTTTCAAATACTTCTTCCCCTGACGCCTCTTGATCTTCCGCGGTTATTACAATGGAGTGCATTTCTGTCTCCACTGATGACACTTTTTTGTGGCTTGTAACAGCTGCTGCATAGCTTTTACTTTCTCTCATTTCCTCTCTTTGTATTTGTATCTCCTCCCTTAGCTTTTCCATCTCTTCTTTATTCTTTTGCAACATTTCGCTGTGTTTGTCTATCTTTTTGATCAGTTGTTCTTGTGTTGTCCAATCCTTTCTCTCTTGTTCTATCTTATTCGCCAATTCTGGGCTTTGGGTCAAGTCGATCTTATCTTTCTTTTGCTCCTTCTTTCTTTCTCCTTCACTTTCGGTCACCAATTTATACAGTCTCTCCGTCGCTTCCAGGACATCATTTTTTATTTCAGTCTTTATGTTCCTGCTGTTATTAATTTGTAATTTTATTTTCATTAGACACCCCTTGGCTTCTGCTACTCTGCTTGCATAGATTATTCCCTCAGGTGATGAATTTGTTGTAGCTACTCTCTTTGTGTTCGCCTTCGCTTCCAATGGAAGACCCCTGGGCCTTGGTCTCGCCGGCCCGGCTGAGCCCGTCCCTTCTGGTTTCTCCATCTGGGATTCCAGACTAAGCCGCGCCTGCGCAACCTTTGTCCCTGAGATTTCCTTTGGGCTTGGGACCTTCTCTGGAGTTTTGCTTTTTGCCCTGGTGTCTTTGGCAGGTGTACGATACCCGAACATTGTGTTATAGGGCCAGAAGTAATATTAGGAGAATGCGTCAGAATATTTAAGAAGTTCCTGCAAGTGTAGAGGGCTTGCAGGGAGTCGATATACTTAATCCTAGGTTAGTGATGTAAAATTCACTATTTGTCAGTTTTAATTATTAATACCTTTTATTTTTCAGGTGGCGGTATTCCAGCAGTTCGTTGCGTACAACAGGTGTTATCCCGAGTCTTGCTCAGGTAAGTATATTACTATAATAATAATGTCAATAATTTCTATTTAACATTGTGTCTGTCTCAGACAGTTTGTCTTATAATACTAATTTTAATAAATACAGAATTCGGTCAGATGTTACTCTCGAAATATAAATAAAAAATAAAATATAACAAAATATTTTAGTCTTATATCGATTTATCCTATATAAGGGGTAAACTTACAAACTAGTTCTTAAAATAACCTTACTTGATACTTACGAACTAGTTGGCCCAATTTTTGTCACAATTTTTTTTTTTTTATTTTTTTTTTATTTTTTTTTTAATTTGTCAAAAAATATTTTATCCCAAGTTTCACTTGACCATTTGATAGGTCTCCCAAAGCCGAATCCAACAAGCCCAAGCTCGGGTGGTCTATCTCAAAAGACAGCTGAGATGCAAGCGTTGAAATTTTTTCAATATGGCTGCCGGAATTAGGTTTCACCTATATTCTCGGCCCCTAATGTTCAAAAATACCCGAGTTTGGGCTCGTTTGACTCGTGGTGACCACGCCGATATGCCAGGGTTGTCAGTGTCAAGAAATTTTTTAAAAATTTTTGGTCTTTTTTTTTTTTTTTTTTTTTTTGGTCAGGGCCTGGTCCTGACTATACTGGCATCCAAAACCGCAGCTCTCTACGACTGATAGTTTTCGAATTGCAAGAGTTTAAAGCTTTTCAAAATGGCGGCCAAGATGACCGGATTTTTCTATTTTCTCTCCTATCAGTCGCAAAGAGACCGTGTTTTGGGTTTTTTTTTTTTTTTTTTTTTTTTTTTTTTTTTTTTTTTTTTTTTTTGTGGTGGACTCTTCGTCTCACCCTGTCACCCCCTATCCAGGACAAGGGTTTTTATTTATCTTTTTGGTTTATTATTACTTTACATTTTTTTCTTATCTTAAGTATGGTATATTAATCTGCTTATCTAGTTATCTTATGTTACATTTCCTTATATCTATACATCTATTCATATCTCTATTTTATTCTACTTATTTACTACTTATTTTATTATTATTATTTTTTAATGTTTTGTTTTCTGTATGTATATTTTTTTGTCTTAAATTATCTTTTTTTTTTTATTTTATTTTTTTTTTCTTGTTTTATTTCTTTTCTTTTTTTTTTTTTCATTAAGTATATCTTTTTTATATATATTTTTTTTATATTTTTTTTTGGGTTCGTTTATTTTTATTTTATATTTTTATCTTATTGCAGGTTTGTGCTTATCTTTTTGGTTCTTATTTATTTATTTACTTATACATATTATAGGACATCTAACTTCTAAATTACTTATATTATATAATACAATTATATTTATAGTAATTCTAATTGTTACTTATTTTTACTTGTCACTTTCTGAACTATTTTGCTACAATATTTTAAAAAGTCCTGTCTTACATTTTCGTCCAATATAATCTGACTTATATTGTCTCGATCCAACTTATAATTTATTTTACATTCTAGGTTATACCTATCCATATTATGGATGGGGCAATCGAGCAAGAGATGTGGGACCGTCTCGCTGACATCAGGGTCACACAGACACGCCGGGCTCTCCTTGCACTTGAAACGATGCAAGTACTCGGAGAACCCGTGTTTTGGGTTAGGTTAGGTTAGGTTAGGTTAGGTTAGGTTAGGTTAGGTTAGGTTAGGTTCGCAAAGCTCCTCACGTCGCTCTATTGGTGGCGTGTGGAGGCGGTCGAGAGGGGCGAGCGCCTGGTGCCTCGACAGATAGAGGCACGCAGGGCAGCGCTCCGCCAGGTCTTAGTGGCGGAGTGGCAGACGCGCCTAGCGCTACCCACGGCAGGGCACGCCGCTGTAGCGGCGGTAAGGCCCGTTCTTGAGGAGTGGCTCAATAGGAGCCACGGCGCCCTAAGCTTCCGGCTGACGCAGGTGCTTACCGGACATGGGTGTTTCGGGAAGTACCTGTGTCGACTAGGCCGGGAGCCGACGTCCCAGTGCCACCATTGTGGTGATTGCCGCGACGATACGGCGTTGCATACGTTGGCGGAGTGCCCAGCTTGGGCCGAGCAGCGCCGTGACTTGGTCGCGGCCGTAGGTGCTGCGGGAAACCTCTCGCTTCCGGCCGTTGTGTCTACAATGGTCGGGAGCAAGTCAGGGTGGAGAGCTGTCGCCACCTTCTGCGAGGCCGTTATGCTCGCAAAGGAGGTGGCGGAAAGGGAGAGAGAGGCTGCCTCCTCTCTCCCCTCCCGCAGCAGACGCACTGGGCGTCGCAGGGTGGCCGACTTCCGGCCACCGTAGGGCGCGGCCTGTGGACGACAGACTCGGGGCGTATTGTCGTCCGACCAGCAGCAGGCCTTGAGGCGGCGGCGTCGTGTTCCGCGCGCGCCTCGTAGTGGAGTCCTGCGGCCGGGGTGACGGCCGCAGTGGGTGACGGGGCCCGCCCGACTATGGCGGGCCAATACCCGTCGGGGGGTTGCGACGAATGCTTCGGCGATACCCGACCCTCCGACACACGGGTACGAGAGGAACACGGGTTGGTTTTTAGTCAGTAAGAGTCTGACAGTCCCCTCCGCGCCTCCCCCGGGCGGAGGATGTCCATGAGGATTTTCCAACCCGATACCAAAAAAAAAAAAAAAAAAAAAAAAAAGGTTAGGTTAGGTTAGGTTAGGTTAGGTTAGGTTAGGTTAGGTTAGGTTTTTTTTTTTTTTTTTTTTTTTTTTTTTTTTTTTTTTTATTATGTGTGGCTAGAGCCCACACGCTTTCGTTCCCCCAACTAGTTATGTTAGGGACTTTATTGCATGGACTTTATATAAAATCGATATTGTTTGGATTTTACTTAATTTTTATAATTTATATTATTGCTCTATGGAATTTTAACTATTATTTGTCATTTTGCTTAATTCTCTATTTTACGACTACTTTTACTTAAACATTTCTTTACACATATCCTCACTCTGTTTCTATATTTATATTGTTTTTATTTCCAACCACTTTAATTTTTTATATTTTAACACTTTTTCCTTAAATTATTTATTTCCTTAAATTATCGTTTAACTATATTTTTCAATTTCAGCTGCTATTTCACACTTTCACTTTCCTTTTTAATTTGATGTGACAACTATATTACTGTACATTTTTATTTTATTTTTTCTTTTATTATTTTTATTTTGTTTTTTACTTTTATTTTACATTATTTTCTTACACTACTTTTATTTACTCTATTCTATGCCATATATCAAGGTTTGCTCATTATATTATCTTTACTTTTTATCTTTATTATACTCTATACTTTATACTACATCAGTATAATCTAATATTATACTATTTAGTATATTTGCTTGTTCTAATTTTTATTTTTATCTATTTAACATTTCATGAGTTTCTCATCGACGGGGTTTTCTTCAAGTGGAAGCTTTGTTGCCTTCTAGTTTTTAATAATGGCGGACCATGATTCTTATGATCAGCTTCGTCATCTATCCGGTCGGCAACTTTTCCTATTTGCCGGTGGTATGCATTCCTGGTGAACTCAACTTCAGCAATACGCGACTGCAGACCTCGCCAGTGACTCCCATTTTCTCCGTACTGGGCATTCGTTGCTAAATGCATTATGCCCCATGTTGCTAATTTTTGCCTTCTGGCAGTTGCAGCAAGACGGAGCTGCGTCTGCCATCCAGTCCGGGCAATTCGTCCGTATATGCGGTCCTCCACAGTGACTGCAGGCGTCGACTTGGTCATGGCAAAACTTTTTGCCATGACCATAGCCGAGGCATCGCGAACACTGTATGAGGGGGGACTGATCCATTACCCTTACCCTCTGGACGTCTATATGGGCGACTCCTTCCTCGGTGAGATTTTTCCAAACTGGGGGCGATACTTGCATTATCACGTGCGAAGTGAGTTGGTTTCTTGCTCGTCTTTTATATTTAATTGTCATCCTTATGTCCTCTTTTTGAATTCCTTGTAATAAATGTTTATTTTGTGTTTCAATCGCTTTTATAATGTCTTCATCTTGGTTGTAATTTAAAACGTCTTTTAGTATTATTAATGGATCTTTGTTTTTAATTGTCTCTATGTTTAGGTCTCTTCTCCCACTTTTAATTTTTTCGGTAACTTTACTCAATTCTTCCTTAGTTTGGCATCCTAGTATTATTTTTCTATCCTTGGCTTTTCTTATTCTGTCTATTTTAAGTCCCTCTTCCTTGGCGTTTATCGTTGTTCTGACTTGGTTGAGGATCTCTTCTCCTGTGGCGGTGATGTCTTTAGATGTGATCACCACTGAGTGCATGGTCTTATTTGGTGTTGCTTTGGGAGGTGGAGTGGCAGCCGCTCCGGCGTATGTCTGCGGAAATCTTGCTTCTTTCCACTCTTCCCGGTATTTTTGTAGCTCCTCGTTTAAACTTTTTATGTCCTTTTTGTTTTGTATCAGGACTTCTTTGTGATCCGCAATTGCCTTTATAATGTCCAGAGTTCCTCCTTTTGTCCCTTCCTGTCCCTCCGACTTTTCGTCCTGTTTATCCTTGTCAGTGCTTTTTGTCCTATCAATCCTTTCTAATTCTGCCTCCTTGACGAGTTTAAAAAGTCGTTCAGTTGCTTCGATGACGTCATTTTTAATTTCAGTCTTCAGATTGCGACTGTTATTGATCTGAAGCTTCACCTTCATCAAACAAGCCTTCGCTTCTGCTGTTCTACTTCTATTTTCCGGAGTAGTTGTACCTAGGATGGGTTTCGACCTCTGTTTCACAGGCCCGGCGGGTTTTATCGGCTCAACTGGGCTGTTTAATTTAGACTCGATACTCCGCCTGGCCTGAGCAACATTGGTCACAACCTCATCTGGACTTGATTTTTCCAGGGACTGGTTGGTCGATCCGGAGGATGTAGGCGCGTTCTTCGCGGGTGTCCTAAAGCCGAACATTTTCTCTAGAGCTTGTTAGGGGAACACGTCTGTCAGTAAGAAATCTCTGGGTGTAAAGGGCTCAGAGGGTTAATATAATGTTTACTTGTCGACACAAGGTAAGTTTTATTATGAGTGTAAAGGCTCACAGGATGTCAGTAGTAAAGTTTTATATAATTTATTTAATTATAATTGGTCAGGATATATCTTCTGTGGGTGCATACGCAACCTGCAGAATGTGTCCTTTTAAAATTTGTAAAAAGTTTTATGTTTTTTTTTTATTTCAGGTGGCGTGTTCGTCGAATCTCTACACCAGGTAAGTCAAGAATATAGTTTTATGTAGTATATATATTTATATAGTATTTATGTGGTATTTATAATTTAGTATATATATTTATATGATTTATTTACAACTATACAAGCATAGTATATTGTAATAAATAAGTTTGCAAGATTTTATAATTTTTTTTTTTTTTTTTTTTGAAATTAATTTTTAAAACCGGAACCGAGGTGATATACCGAATGACGCTATCGGGTGGGTGGGCGGGGCAATTTTTGCAGTTTTGGTGCGACTAGGCCCCGCATGCGTGGTATCCACGTGTCGGGCTCGACAAAACGCGTGCAATGGTGCAATAATCGGGAACAGCCGGGAGCAAAAAATTTCGAGGGGGGCCAAAAAAGTGATATTTTATAAGAAATTCAGTGAAAATTACTATTATTAACAACAAAACAATGCGAACACAACGGCCCTTGTGTGCCACCGAACGGCAGGACACAGGTTGTACAAAGAATCCAGAATTCTAGACCAAAAAGTCAATTTTAATTTATAACTACGTAAAATTTTTAAACAAATTATCGAACTATATGGACTATCACAAAAACAAACAATTTCGGTTCGCCAGATCCCAGCAGGCGTGGAGTCCACGTATCGGGTGCGACGGGACGCGTTTATAATTGCAACAATCCAAGACAATTCGATGCGAGAAATTTAGAATATGTTCAAAAAGTGTTATTTTCGAAAAATGTCAAAATATAATTCAATATCACACTGAAACGATCAAAACACCGCGCCCTCTATGCGCTTTCAATCGAGAACAGACCACAAATAGAAAAAATTGTAGATTAAAAACAAAAAGTTAACTTCGAATTTTTCGCTACTGCACAGCTTAGGTGGATTTTCATACATTCGACACGATTACAATCGATTATGAACGATTATTAGCAATTTTTGCAGTTTTGGTGCGACTAGGCCCCGCATGCGTGGTATCCACGTGTCGGGCTCGACAAAACGCGTGCAATGGTGCAATAATCGGGAACAGCCGGGAGCAAAAAATTTCGAGGGGGGCCAAAAAAGTGATATTTTATAAGAAATTCAGTGAAAATTACTATTATTAACAACAAAACAATGCGAACACAACGGCCCTTGTGTGCCACCGAACGGCAGGACACAGGTTGTACAAAGAATCCAGAATTCTAGACCAAAAAGTCAATTTTAATTTATAACTACGTAAAATTTTTAAACAAATTATCGAACTATATGGACTATCACAAAAACAAACAATTTCGGTTCGCCAGATCCCAGCAGGCGTGGAGTCCACGTATCGGGTGCGACGGGACGCGTTTATAATTGCAACAATCCAAGACAATTCGATGCGAGAAATTTAGAATATGTTCAAAAAGTGTTATTTTCGAAAAATGTCAAAATATAATTCAATATCACACTGAAACGATCAAAACACCGCGCCCTCTATGCGCTTTCAATCGAGAACAGACCACAAATAGAAAAAATTGTAGATTAAAAACAAAAAGTTAACTTCGAATTTTTCGCTACTGCACAGCTTAGGTGGATTTTCATACATTCGACACGATTACAATCGATTATGAACGATTATTAGCAATTTTTGCAGTTTTGGTGCGACTAGGCCCCGCATGCGTGGTATCCACGTGTCGGGCTCGACAAAACGCGTGCAATGGTGCAATAATCGGGAACAGCCGGGAGCAAAAAATTTCGAGGGGGGCCAAAAAAGTGATATTTTATAAGAAATTCAGTGAAAATTACTATTATTAACAACAAAACAATGCGAACACAACGGCCCTTGTGTGCCACCGAACGGCAGGACACAGGTTGTACAAAGAATCCAGAATTCTAGACCAAAAAGTCAATTTTAATTTATAACTACGTAAAATTTTTAAACAAATTATCGAACTATATGGACTATCACAAAAACAAACAATTTCGGTTCGCCAGATCCCAGCAGGCGTGGAGTCCACGTATCGGGTGCGACGGGACGCGTTTATAATTGCAACAATCCAAGACAATTCGATGCGAGAAATTTAGAATATGTTCAAAAAGTGTTATTTTCGAAAAATGTCAAAATATAATTCAATATCACACTGAAACGATCAAAACACCGCGCCCTCTATGCGCTTTCAATCGAGAACAGACCACAAATAGAAAAAATTGTAGATTAAAAACAAAAAGTTAACTTCGAATTTTTCGCTACTGCACAGCTTAGGTGGATTTTCATACATTCGACACGATTACAATCGATTATGAACGATTATTAGCAATTTTTGCAGTTTTGGTGCGACTAGGCCCCGCATGCGTGGTATCCACGTGTCGGGCTCGACAAAACGCGTGCAATGGTGCAATAATCGGGAACAGCCGGGAGCAAAAAATTTCGAGGGGGGCCAAAAAAGTGATATTTTATAAGAAATTCAGTGAAAATTACTATTATTAACAACAAAACAATGCGAACACAACGGCCCCTGTGTGCCACCGAACGGCTGAGACTGGTTAGGTTAGGTTAGGTTAGGTTAGGTTAGGTTAG
This sequence comes from Deilephila elpenor, assembly GCA_949752805.1. Taxonomy (NCBI): domain Eukaryota; kingdom Metazoa; phylum Arthropoda; class Insecta; order Lepidoptera; family Sphingidae; genus Deilephila; species Deilephila elpenor. Next base: position 19,152 of record OX457107.1, on the reverse strand, counting down.
GTTAGGTTAGGTTAGGTTAGGTTAGGTTAGGTTAGGTTAGGTTAGGTTAGGTTAGGTTAGGTTAGGTTCGCGACTGCTGGTGTCGCGCACGTCGTGGGAAGGATCCGGCGGCTGGGCTTAGAGGTGGCATTGCACAAGTCCGAGGCCCTATGTTTTCATGGGCCGAGGACGAAGCCGCCTCCGGGGTCCAGCATCATTGTAGGAGGGGTCTCCATCGCTGTCGAGTCGACGATGAAGTACCTTGGACTCGTCCTCGACAGTCGGTGGACATTCGGGCCGCACTTTACACGGCTCGTCCCCCGGTTGATGGGCGCCGCTTCTGCGCTCTCGCGCTTGCTGCCCAACCTGGGGGGACCCAACTCCTCCTGCCGGAGGCTCTACATGGGGGTCGTACGGTCGATGGCGCTGTACGCCGCGCCAGTGTGGGCGGACTCCCTGACGGCCCGTAACGTCGCCGCGCTGCGAAGGCCGCAACGCGCGATGGCCGTCAGGGTCATAAGGGGATACCGTACGATCTCCTTTGAGGCAGCGAGCCTCCTAGCCGGATCCTCGCCCTGGGACCTCGACGCAAAGCTCCTCACGTCGCTCTATTGGTGGCGTGTGGAGGCGGTCGAGAGGGGCGAGCGCCTGGTGCCTCGACAGATAGAGGCACGCAGGGCAGCGCTCCGCCAGGTCTTAGTGGCGGAGTGGCAGACGCGCCTAGCGCTACCCACGGCGGGGCACGCCGCTGTAGCGGCGGTAAGGCCCGTTCTTGAGGAGTGGCTCAACAGGAGCCACGGCGCCCTAAGCTTCCGGCTGACGCAGGTGCTTACCGGACATGGGTGTTTCGGGAAGTACCTGTGTCGACTAGGCCGGGAGCCGACGTCCCAGTGCCACCATTGTGGTGATTGCCGCGACGACACGGCGTTGCATACGCTGGCGGAGTGCCCAGCTTGGGCTGAGCAGCGCCGTGACTTGGTCGCGGCCGTAGGTGCTGCGGGAAACCTCTCGCTTCCGGCTGTTGTGGCTACAATGGTCGGGAGCAAGTCAGGGTGGAGAGTTGTCGCCACCTTCTGCGAGGCCGTTATGCTCGCAAAGGAGGTGGCGGAAAGGGAGAGAGAGGCTGCCTCCTCTCTCCCCTCCCGCAGCAGACGCACTGGGCGTCGTAGGGTGGCCGACTTCCGGCCACCGTAGGGCGCGGCCTGCGGACGACAGACTCGGGGCGTCTTGTCGTCCGACCAGCAGCAGGCCTTGAGGCGGCGGCGTCGTGTTCCGCGCGCGCCTCGTAGTGGAGTCCTGCGGCCGGGGTGACGGCCGCAGTGGGTGACGGGGCCCGCCTGACTATGGCGGGCCAATACCCGTCGGGGGGTTGCGACGAATGCTTCGGCGATACCCGACCCTCCGACACACGGGTACGAGAGGAACACGGGTTGGTTTTTAGTCAGTAAGAGTCTGACAGTCCCCTCCGCGCCTCCCCCGGGCGGAGGATGTCCATGAGGATTTTCCAACCCGATACCAAAAAAAAAAAAAAAAAGGTTAGGTTAGGTTAGGTTAGGTTAGGTTAGGTTAGGTTAGGTTAGGTTAGGTTAGGTTAGGTTAGGTTAGGTTAGGTTAGGTTAGGTTAGGTTAGGTTAGGTTAGGTTAGGTTAGGTTAGGTTAGGTTAGGTTAGGTT